>CM057234.1:53565442-58725442 GCA_029891385.1 Erythroxylum novogranatense
ACTTAATTCAATCTAGCTCAATAAATATGTCTACATATATTTATTCAATACCTAAAAATTACGCATAAGAGAATAAGCCGGATCACATCACTCTTTGTGTCAAACCACCAGCAAGCTCATTTGATGTTGGCAATAGGCTGAATCACACTTGAAGGCCCATAAGTTATAAACGGCCTCTAGCAAGACATTACTGACTACCCGAAATCAAATAAGGATCGATAATCCGATTTAACCTTCAGAACCATGCTTATAAGCTCGGTCCTTTTGTAATACGATATAAAGATTAATCACAAGGCATGGTACTTTTATCAGCGTTTGATTAATCATAGTTTCTTGATCCCAAGTTGAGTGATTATAACAAATGGCATTTGATGACTCTCGTGCATTCGTTTTGAATGACCATCATTTTTCCTCACAGTCGAGGCTGACTGGACTTTAGGATGGTGTCGTATCATGGGACGGGGGGCTATAATCAGTGAGTTTTTGATTAGAAATCGACAATCTGTCACTGATTGGGGCTTGTTTCCACTAATTTTCCCACTACCTAGTACAACTACATATGGTCACTTGTGAGGCACCAACAACCGAGCCCTAGTCTCGGACTCATACCGATCGTAGAAACGCGGTTATAATCGGTGAGTTTTCAATGAGAAACCGACAATCCGTGATCTATTGGGGCTTGTTTTCGATGCTTTTCCCACTATCTAGTATGCCTACACATAGCAACGACAAGTGCCCACGACCCCGACCTGGTCTCCCGACGATGCCGATCATGGAGGCAAGGCTATAATCGGCTAGTTTTCAATGAGAAATCGACAATCTGTGACCAACTAGGGCTTGGTTTCATTGATTTTCCCACTACTGAGGTTGCCTGCACATGGTTGTGGCAAGTGCCCACAGCCCCGACTTGGTCTCCTAATGATGCTAGTCATAGGGGCAAGGCTATAATCGGCGAGTTTTTGATCAGAAACTAACAATTTGTACCACACTTGGTCCTGTTTTTGCTGCTTTTCCTGCTATTGAGTATGTCGGCACATGATGACGAAAAATGCCCACGGCCTCGACCTGGTCTCCAGACAGTGCCAGTCATGGGGACCAACGCTATAATCGGCGAGTTTTTGATGAGAGACTGACAATCAGTGATTGACTGGGGCTTGTTTTTGCTAATTTTCCCACTATCGAGTATGTCCACACATAGCTACGGCAAGTGCCCAGGACCCCGACCTAGTCAACCAATGGTGTCGGTCATATGGTGAATGGCTATAATCGGCGAGTTTTTGATAAGAAACTGATAATTCGTCACCGACTGGGACATTTTTTGGTGATTTTCCAACTATTGACTTTGCCCGCACATGGCAGCGACAAGTGCCCATGACCTCGACCTATGCTCTCGATGGTGCCTGTCATAGGGGTAAGCCTATAATCGGTGAGTTTTTGATGAGATACCGACAATCCTTGACCGACTGGGGCTTGTTTGGCACTGATTTTCCCACTACTGAGTATGCCCACCCATGGTCGCAGAAAGTGCCCACAACCCCAACTGGTCTCCCAACGATGTCGGTAATGGGGGAAGCTTGTAATTGACGAGTTTTTGTTGAGAAACGGACAATTTGTGCCCCAACTGGGCCTGTTTTTACTGATTTTCCTACTATTGCGTATGCCTGCACATAGTCGCGACCATGTCTCCTGACGTTCCCGATCATGGGGGAAAGGTTACAATCGGCGAGTGTTGATGAGAGATTGATAATCAGTGACCAACTGGGGCTTGCTTTTGTCAATTTTTCCACTGCCGAGTATGCCCCCATATGGCAGCGGCAGGTGCCCACGGCTATGACCTGGTCTTTCGATGGTGTCGGTCACAAGAGCAAGGCCATAATCAATGAGTTTTCGATGAGGAACTGACAATTTGTGACCTACTGGGGCTTGTTTACACTGATTTTCCTACTACCGAGTATGCCCGGACATGACCACGGCAAGTGCCCACAGCTCTGACCTGGTCATCCGACGATGCCGATCATGGGGGAAGGCTATAATCGACGAGTTTTTTTAATGAGAAACCAACAACTCATGCCCATTTGGGCCTGTTTCTGCTGATTCTTCCACTACCGAGTATGCCTGCACATGGCCACAACATGTTCCCACGATTTCTACCTAGTTTCTCGACAATGTCGGTCATGGGGACAAGGCTATAATCGTCTAGTTTTTGATGAGAAACCGACAATCTGTGACCAACTGGGGCTTGCTTTTGCTGATATTCCCACTACCGAGTATGCCGCCATATGGCCACGACAAATGCCCATGACCATGACTGAGTCTCCCGATGGTGCCGATCACGGGGGCAAGGCCATAATCGACAAGTTTTCGATGAGGAGCTAACAATCCATGATCGACTAGGGCTTATTTACATTGATTTCTCCACTACCTAGTATGCCCGCACATGGCTGCAGTAAGTGCCCACGACCTCGACCTGGTCTCCCGACGATTCCGGTCATGGAGGAAGGCTATAACCGGAGAGTTTTCGATGAGAAACCGATGATTCCTGCCCCACCTAGGCCTGTTTCTACTGATTTTCCTACTACCAAGTATGCCTTCACATAGTCACTGCAAGTGCCTATGGCCCCAACCTGGTCTTCCGATGTTACCGGTCATAGGGCAAGGTTATAATCGGCAAGTGTTTGATGAGAGACCAACATTCCATGACCGACTGGGGCTTGTTTTTGCTAATTTTCTCACTACTGAGTATGCCCGTACATGAGCGACAAGTTCCCACGGCTCTGACCTGGTCTCCCGACTATGTCGGCCATGGGGGCAAGGCTATAATCTACAAATTTTCAGTAAGAAACTAACAACTCTTGCCCCAACTGGGAATGTTTCTGTTGATTCTCCTACTACCTAGTGTGCCTGCACATGGCAACGACAAGTGTCAATGGTCCTGACCTAGTATCCCGGCAGTGCCGGTCAGGGGGACAAGGCTATAATCTATGAGTGTTTGAGGAGAAATTGACAATTCCTGCCCCACCTGGGCCTGTTTTTGCTTATTTTCTCACTACCAAGTATGTCTGCACATGGTCGTGGCAAGTGCCCATGGACCTAACCTGGTCTCCCGACGATGTCGGTCGTGGGGGCAAGGTTATAATCGGCGAGTTTTTACACTGATTTTTCCACTGGGGCTTGTTTACACTGATTTTTCCACTGCCGACTATGCTCGCACATGGCCACAATAAGTGCCTACGGCCTTGACTTGATCTGCCAACGGTGTTGGTCATGAGGGGAAGGCTATAATCGGTAAGTTTTCGAGGATAAACACACGATTCGTTCACCACCTGGCCTTGTTTTTGCTGATTTTCCTACTATCGAGTATGCCCGCACATAGCCGCGATAAGTGCTTACGGCCCCAACCTGGTCTCCCGACATTGTCAGTCATGGGGGCAAGGCTATAATCGGCGAGTTTTTGATGAGAGACCATCAATTCGTGACCGACTGGGGCTTGTTTTTGCTAATTTTCCCGCTGTCGAGTATGTCCGTACATGGCCACGGCAAGTGCCCACGGCCCAGACCTGGCCTCCTAATTAATGGTGCTGGTCATAGGGGGAAGGCTACAATCGGTGAATTTCTTATGAGAAACCAACGATTCGTGCCACACCTGGGCCTTTTTTGTTGATTTTATTACTACTGAGTATGCCCGTACATAGCCACAACATGTGCCTAAGGCCCCGACCTAATCTCCTGACATTGTCGGTGATGGGGGCAAGGCTATAATCGTCGAGTTTTCAATGAGAGACTAACGATTAATGACTGTCTGGGGCTTGTTTTAGCTAATTTTCCCACTACCGAGTTTGCGCACACATGGTCGCGGCAAGTGCCCACGACCCTAACCTAGTCTCCCGACGATGTCGGTCATGGAGGACAAGGCTATAATCAGCGAGTTTTTGATGAGAAACTGACAATCTGTGACCTAATGGTTCTTGTTTTTGCTGATTTTCCCACTATTGAATATGCTCGTACATGGTCACGATAAGTGCCCACAACCCCGACCTGGTCTCCCAATAATGCCGATCATAGGGGCAAGCTTATATTCTATGTGTTTTTAATGAGAAACCAAAAATCCATGACCGACTGGGGCTTGTTTGCACTGATTTTCCCACTACCGAGTATGCTTGAACATGGTCACAACAAGTACCCATGGCCCTAACCTTGTCTCCCGACGGTGTCGATCATGGGGTGAAAGTTATAATCGGCAAGTTTTCGATGAAAAACTGACAATTTATGCCATATCTGGGCCTGTTTCTGCTGATTCTCCCACTACCGAGTATGCTAGCACATGGCCGTGACAAATGCCCACGGCCCCGACACGGTATCCCGACGATGTTGGTCATGGTGGCAAGGATATTATCGGTGAGTTTTCGATGAGAAATCAATAATCTATGATTGAATGGGTCTTGTTTGCACTGATTTTCCCACTACCGAGTATGCCCGCACAAGGCTGCAACAAGTGCCCACGGCTAAAACTTGATCTCCCGACTGTGCTGGTCATAAGGGAAAGCTATAATTGTCGAGTTTTTTTATAAGAAATCGACAATTTGTGTCCCACTTGGGCCTATTTCTGTTGATTCTCCCACTACCAAGTATGCCTACACATGGCCACGGCAAGTGTCCACGGCCCCGACATAATCTCCCGAAGGTGTCGGTCATGGGGGAAAGGCTATAATCAAAGAGTTTTCGATGGGCCATGTTTTTGTTGATTTTCCCACTATCGACTATGCCTTCTGAAGGCCGCGGCAAGTGCCCACGGCACCGACCTATTCTCCCAATGGTGGCGATCATTTCGGCAAGGCTATAATTGGCGAGTTTTCGATGAGAAACTGACAATTTGTGATCAACTGGGGCTTGTTTGCACTGATTTTCCCACTATTTAGTTTACTCGCACATGGCCGCAGCAAGCACCAACGACCCTGACCCAATCTCTCGATAATGCCAATCATGGTGGCAAGTGCCCACGACTAAGACCTCATCTCCTGACGGTTCCGATCATCGGGGCAAGGCTATAATTGGCGAGTTTTCGAAGAGAAACTGACAATTCGTGGCCCACCTAGGCCTGTTTCTGCTGATTCTCCCACTACCGAGAATGGCCGCACACGGCCGCAACAAGTGCCCACGGCCCCAACATGGTCTCCCAAAGGAGCCAGTCATGGGGGACAATGCTATAATCGGAGAGTTTTCAATGACTGACCGACTAGTGCTTGTTTATGTCGATTTTCCCACTACTGAGTATTCCCACAAAATGGTCGTGGTAAGTGCCCACGGCCCCAACCTGGTCTCCCAACGGTGCCAGTCGCGGGGGGCAAGGCTATAATTGACGAGTTTTTGATTAGAAATTGTTACCGAATGGGGCTTGTTTGTACTGATTTAGTCACTATTGACTACGCCCACACATGGCCTCGACAAGTGCCCACAGCCCCGATTTGGTCTCTCGACGTTGGCGATCAAAGGCCAAGACTATAATCGGCAAGTTTTCGACGAGAAACTGACAATTTTTTTCCCATCTGGGCCTATTTCTACTGATTTTCCCCCTACTGAGTATGCCCGCACATGGCCGCTGCAAGAACCCATGGCCCTGACTTGGTCTCCCAACGGTGGCAATCATAAGGGCAAGGCTACAATCGATGAGTTTTCAATGAGAAACCGACAATCTGTGACCAGCTGGGGCTTGTTTTTCCCAAATTTTCCACTACCGAGTATGCCCGCACATGGCCATGGCAAGTGCCAACAGCCCCGACCTAGTCTCCTGACAGCGTCAGTCATAGGGGCAATGCTATAATTGGCAAGTTTTTGATAAGAAATTGAAAATTTGTGCCCCACTTGGGCATGTTTATGCTAATTTTCCCACTACCGGGAATGCCTGCAGATGGCCACGACAAATGCTCAAGGCCCCGACCTAGTCTCCCGTCGGTGCTGATCATGGGGGCAAGGCTATAAGTAGCGAGTTTTCAATGAGAGACCGACAATCTTTGACCGACTGGGCAATGTTTTAGTTGATTTTCCCACTATCGACTATGCCCTCTGATGTCCACAGTAAGTGCCCAAGGCACCGACCTGTTCTCCTGACGGTGCCGATCATTTGGGCAAGGCTATAATCGGCGAGTTTTCGATGAGAAACTGACAATCTGTGATCAACTAGGGCTTGTTTGCACTAATTTTCCCACTATTTAGTTTACCCGCACATGGCCGCAGCAAGCGCCAACGACCCCGACCCAATCTCTCGATATTGCCAATCATGGTGGAAAGGTTATAATCGAAGAGTTTTCGATGAGAAACTGACAATTCGTGCCCCACTTGGTCCTATTTCTGCTAATTTTCCCATTATCGAGTATGCCTACACATGGTTGCGGCAAGTGCCCACAACCTCGACCTGGTCTCCCAACGGTGGCGATCATGGGGGCAAAGCTATAATCGATTAGTTTTTGATGAGAAACCGATAATCTGTGACCGAATAGAGCTTGGTTTCTCTGATTTTCCCACTACTAAGGTATCCCACAGATGGCTACACCACGTCCCCACCACCCGGACCTGGTCTCCCGGCGGTGCCAATCATAGGGGCATGGCTATAATCGGTTAGTTTTTGATGAGAAACTGACAATTAGTGACCAACTGGGGCTTGTTTTTGCTGATTTTTCCACTACCGACTTTGTCCAAACATGTCCACAACAAGTGTCCACGACCTCGACCTAGTCTCCTGACGATGCTGGTAATGGGGGCCAATCTATAATCAACGAGTTTTTGATGAGAAACCATCACAACAATCCATGACCGACTGGGGCTTGTTTGCACTGATTTTCCCACTACTGAGTATGCCTGCAATAAGTGCCCACGGCCCCGACCTAATCTCCCAATGGCCCTAATCATGGGGCAAGGCTATAATGGGCAAGTTTTCAATGAAAAACTGACAATTTGTGCCCCACCTCGGCCTATTTTTGCTGATTTTCCTACTACCAAGTTTGCTCGCACATAGCCGCGACAAGTGCCCATCGCCCAGACTTGGTCTCCCGACGTTGCCGGTTATGGGGAGAAGTCTATAATCGGCGAGTTTTGGATGAGAAACTGACAATTTGTGACCGAATGGGGGTTGTTTTTGCTTATTTTCCCACTATCGAGTATGCCTGCAAATCACCACGGTAAGTGCCCACGATCCCGACCTGGTCTCTCGATGTTGCCGGTCATGAGGTCAATGCTATAATCAACGAGTTTTCGATGAGAAACTGACAATTTGTGCCCCACCTGGGCCTGTTTCTGCTGATTCTCCAACTACTGAGTATGCTTGTACATCGCAACGACAAGTGCCCATGGCCCCGACCTGGTCTCCCGACGGTGCCGGTCATGGGGAGAAGGCTATAATCGGTGAGTTTTTGATGAGAAACTAAAAATTTGTGCCTCACCTAGGCCACTTTCTACTGATTCTCCCACTACCAGTATGCCGCATACGGTCAGCGACATATGTTTATTTAATTCGACTTGCTCCGACAAAGGCTTGGCTCATCAAGGTAAATCTATAATCGGAGAGTTTTCAATGAGAGGCCAACAATCCGTGACTGATAGGGGCTTATTTTTTTTCAATTTTCCCACTATTGAGTATGTCCACACATGGTCGTGGTAAGTGCCCATGACCCCGACTTAGTCTCCCGACGGTGACAATCATGGGGGCAATGTTAAAATTGGCGAGTTTTTGATGACAAACGGACAAACCTTGATCGACTGGGCCTTGTTTTGCTGATTTTCCCACTACCTAGTATGCCCTCACATGGCCGCAACAACTGCTCATGGCAACCTGGTCTCCGGACGGTGCTGGTCATGGGGGCAAGGCCAAAATCGGTGAGTTTTTGATGAGAAACCGACAATCCGTGACCAACTGAGGCATGCTTACACTAATTTTCCCATTATCGACTATGCCTGCACATGGTTGCAGTAAGTGCCCACGGCCCTAACCTGATCTCCAGATGGTGCCGGTCATGGGGGAAGCCTATCATCGGCACGTTTTTGATGAGAAATCGATGATTCGTACCCCACCTAGGCTGGTTTCTACTGATTTTCCTACTACTGAGTATGCCCGCATATAGTCGTGGCAAGTACCCACGACCCTGACCTGGTCTCCTGACGTTGCCGATTGTGGGGGTAAGGCTATTATCAGCAAATTCTCGATCAGTGGTCGAGAACCTGTGATTGAATGGGGCTTATTTTTGCTGATTTTCACACTACCGAGTACATCCACATACAATCGCGGCAAGTTCCCATGGCCCCTACTTGACCTCCTGACGATGCCAGTCGTAAGGGAAAGGCTATAATTGACGAGTTTTCGATTAGAAACTGACAATTTAGGCCCCAACTAGGCCTGTTTTTGTTTTATTTCCCACTACTAAGTATGCCCGCACATAGCAGCGGCAAATGCCCACGGCCTCGACTTGGTCTCCTAACGGTGCCGATGATCGGGGCAAGGCTATAATTGGTGAGTTTTTTATGAGTAACTAACAACTCCTACCCCACTTGGGCCTATTTCTGCTGATTTTCCCACTATCGAGTTTGCCCACACATGGTAGCGGTAAGTGCCCATGGCCCCGACTTGGTCTCCCAACGATGCCGGTGATGGGGGCAAGGCTACAATTGGGGAGTTTTCGATGAGTAACTGACAATTACTGCCCCACTTGGGCTAGTTTCTGCTGATATTCCCACTACCGAGTATACCTGCACATGGCTGTGGCAAGTGCCCACAGATTCGACCTAGTCTCTCGACGATGCTGGTCATGGGGGAAGGCTATAATCGATGAATTTTTTATGAGAAATCGATAATTTGTGCCCCACCTGGGCCTGTTTTTGCTGATTTTCCTACTACCGTCTTTGCCCGCACATAACTGCGACAAATGCCCATGGCCAAGACCTGGTCTCCCGATGTTGTCGGTTATGAGAAGAAAGCTACAATTGGCAAGTTTTCGATGAGAGACCAACAATCCGTGATCGACTAGGGCTTGTTTTCGCTAATTTTCCCACCATTTAGTATGCTTGCAAATCGCTGCGGTAAGTTCCCATAGTCCTAACCTAGTTTCTCGACGTTGCTGGTCATGACGACAAGGCTATAATCGATGCATTTTCGATGAGAAACTGACAATTTCTGCCTAACCTAGGCCTGTTTCTGTTGATTCTCCCACTACCGAGTATTCCTGTACATGGCAACGGCAAGTTCCCACGGCCTCGACCAGGTCTCCAGACGGTGCCAGTCATGGGAAGAAGGCTATAATCGGCGAGTTTTCGATGAGAAACTAAAAATTAGTGCCTCACTTGAGCCTGTTTTTGCTGATTCTCCCACTACCGAGTATGCCTGCATATGGCCGCGACATGTGCCTACAGCCCCGAGCCGGACTCCCGACAGTGTCGGTCATGGGGGTAAAGCTATAATCGGAGAGTTTCTGATGAGAGATCTAAAATCCATGACTAACTAGGGCTTGTTTTTGCCAATTTTCCCACTATCGAGTATGCCCACACATGACTGTGGTAAGTGCCCACGACCTCGACTTGGTCTCCCGATGATGCCATTCATGGGGGAAATGTTGTAATTGGCAAGTTTTCGATGAGAAACTGACAATCTATGACTGACTGGGGCTTGTTTTTGTTGATTTTCCCACTATCGAGTATGCCCCCACATGCCCGCGGCAAGTGCTCACGGTGACCTGGTCTCCGGACGGTGCCGGTCAAAGGGGCAAGGCCATAATCAGCAAGTTTTTGATGAGGAATCGACAATCTATGATCAACTGAGGCTTGTTTACATTGATTTTCCCACTACCGAGTATGCCTGCACATGGCTACAACAGGTGCCCACGACCCCAACTTGATCTGCTGGGCCCCATTTCCAGAACCCAACCTCGGAACAAAATACCATCATACATAAGCGTGGTTGTAATCTTTTCCTACTCTGATACCAAACATGATGAGCCTCGTTTTCGGAGTCCAACCATTGAACTATAAACGTTGGCGTAATCCAAAGAAATCATAAAGCTTAAAGTCTCATACCATTTCTATGTTCCTTTTTCCATAACACATCTCACTTATATATATATGTATGTAACAACAATTCACAATCAAAATATTCATATCAAATCGATAACTTCGTCAAGTATACCGAATTTCCACTGAATCTGATCCATATATGCAAATGCATACTTCCACTCAACATCATCCATACATAATTCATAATTCCTTAACATCAATAGAATAGAGTTTTACAACCGCTAAAGTCTTTCCAAGCCACAATTATAATAATAATCGAAAATCTCAAAAGATAAAAGTTACATGAACTAGAAATCCTTGAAAAGTGACAAATCCTTGCATTTTACATAAATAACTCAAATTACAACATAAGCAAATTGGGAGTGATGCCTTGACTCTCTTTCACTCCATCACTTGCTCAACACCTGAAGCTAGGGACAGAAGGGGGTTGAGCTTATAGCTCGTGGGCAACAAGCTTATAATGAAGAATAAGCAAAACCATTGAAGTGTTCATTTGTCATATAAAAATCATAATGAATTCATAAAATGCTTTGTTCCCAAATTCTCAGTCAAATTCAAAATTTGAATTCAAAACTCATAGTTAAAAATGTCATCACATCAACACAGCATATCCATTTAACCATCAATATAAAACACTCAATTTATGCAACATACGTGACCATTAGAAGATGCAATGCACAAACAAATGGCTCAAGGGTTCCATGGAAACAGAAGGGAGAAACCGAATTTTACACCCTGAACAGAATGAGTCCATTTTCAGAGCTCATATGCCACAAGCCGGCAGCCGGGAGAAGGCTCTTGTCGACATGCACGTGACGAACAGAATGGTTCCACTCTCGCCCAAACAGAAGCACATATTCATTTCATGCTCAAATCATTTTATCAAATGCATTCATACTTTTCATGCTCTTTCTTCTTTTTCGAATATACAAAATTCCATGAATTTTCCAAGGCGTAACATAAAATGTTTCAATGCATTCCCATCTTTATTTAAAATTCATCAACAAAGTTCATATACTGAAACATGTAGCAATTTTGCAAATCATTCAAAAGAAACAAAAACAACATTTATGAAGTAATTGAAATAATTTTTGATTTGGAAGAAAACATTATTGGCTCATTTCTAAATTATAAACATGATACCCACCTGAATTCCTTGCTTGGATACATGCTTAACAGATGCCTCTCCTCTTGATCCTCTTGCCTTCCTTGATTCCTTGTTTAGCTCCAAGATTCGTCAAATTCTTAAAGATTTCCAAAACCCTAATTTTCATCTTCTTCTCTTCTTCTTCCACGACTTCTTCTTCCATTTCCCAACAAAACAACCATTTCTTCTTCTTTTTGTACCCTTAATGAGTGTGCAATGTCCATTTTGCCCTTTCCTTTAAGCCTTAAGTCTTATAACCTTAAGTGTCATGCCCAATTTGTCCTTATGCATTCTTACCACTTTTAATACAACCAAACCATATAATAAATTATACTAACATTTACATAACAAGTAGCTCCAAAACTTTATCCATCAAACCTCATAATTTATTTAAATCATGCTTTATTTGACAAGAAAAAAATTCGGGGGCCAACATGATTTCCCGATGGTGCCGGTCATGGGGGAAGGCTATGATCGACACGTTTTTGATGAGAAATTGATTATTCTTGCCCCACTTGGGCCTACTTCTATTGATTTTCCTACTACTGAGTATGCCCACACATAGCCGTGGCAAGTGCCCACGGCCCCGATCTGGTCTCCCGACATTGCTGGTTGTGGGGCAAGGCTATAATCGTCAATTTTTTTATGAGTGATAGATAATCCGTGACAGACTGGGGCTTATTTTTGCTAATTTTCACACTACCGAGTTTTCCCACATGCGGTCATGGCAAGTTCCCACAGCCCCGACCTGGCCTCCCGACGATGCCGGTCATGGGGGCAAGGCTATAATTTACGACTTTTCGATTAGAAACTGACAATTTGTACCCCAACTGGGCCTATTTTTGTTGTATTTCCCACTACTGAGTATGCCCGCACATGGCCGTGGAAAGTGCCCACGACCTTATCCTAGTCTCCCAAAGATGCACGTCGTGGGGGCAAGTCTATAATCGGTGAGTTTTCAAAGAGAAATTGGCAATTTGTGACCGACTGGGGCTTGTTTGCACTGATCTTCCCACTACCAAGTATGCCTGCACATGGCCATGGCAAATGTCCATGGCCCCGACCTAGTCTCCCCACGGTGTCGGTAATGAGGCAAGGCTATAATCGTCGAGTTTTTTATGAGAAACTAACAATTCGGGCCCCACCTGAACCTGTTTTTGCTTTTTTTCCCACTATCGAGTACGCCCGCACATGGCCTCGGCAAGTGACCACGACCCTAACTTGGTCTCCCGACTGTGGCGATCATGTGGCAAGGTTATAATAGGCGAGTTTTTGATGAGAAACCCACAATTTGTGATCGACAGGGGCTTGGTTTCTCTTATTTTCCCACTATCGAGGTTGCCTGCACAGGCCCGCGACAAGTGCCCACAGCCCCGACCTAGTCTCCGGACAGTGCCGGTCATAGGGATAAGGCTATAATCGGTGAGTTTTTGATCAGAAACTGACAATTTGTTCCCCACTTGGTCTAGTTTCTACTGATATTCCCACTACTGAATATGTCAGCACATGGTCGCGACAAGTGCCCACGACCCTGACCTGGTCTTCCGACGGTGCCGATCATGGGGTAAGGCTATAATCGGCAGGTTTTTGATGAGAAACTAACAATCTGTGACCAACTAGGGCTTGTTTTCGCCAATTTTCCCACTACCGAGTCTACCCGCACATGGCTACGATAAGTGCCCCTACCCCTACCTGGCCTCCCGATGGTGCCGATCATAGGGAAAAGGCTATAATTGGCGAGTTTTCGATGAGAAGCTAACAATCTGAGATTGACTAGGGCTTGTTTGCACTGATTTTTCCTCTACCAAGTATGCCCGCACATGGCCGCAGTAAGTGCCCATGACCCTGACCTGGTCTCCCAACGGTGCTGGTCATGGGAGGAAGGCTAAAATCGACGAGTTTTTGATGATAAACTGGCAATTTGTGCCCCACTTGGGCCTATTTCTGTAGATTCTCCAACTACCCAGTATGCCTGCCCATGGCCGCGACAAGTGCCCACGACCCCAACATGGTCTCCCAAAGGTGTCGGTCATGGGAGGCAAGGCTATAATCAGACTGTTTTCGATGAGTGACAGACAATTCGTGACCGACTAGGGCTTGTTTTTGTCGATTTTCCCCCTACCGCAAATGGTCGCAAGTGGCTGCGATAAATGCCCATAACCCTGACCTGATCTCTCGGCGGTGTCGATCATGGGGACAAGGCTATAATTGGCGAGTTTTCGATGAGGAACTAACAATCTGTGACCAAATGGGGCTTGTTTGCACTGATTTTCCCACTATCAAGTATACCAGCACATTGTCGCAGAAAGTGCCCAGGCCCCGACTTGGTCTCCCAACGATGCCGATCATGGGGGTAAGGTTATAATTGACAAGTTTTTAATGAGAAACTGACAATCTATGGCCAACTAGGGCTTGTTTACACTGATTTTTCCCATGATCTAGTATGCCTGCACATGGCTACGGCAAGTGCCCATAGCCCAGATGTGGTCTCCCGACAGTGCTGGTGATGGGGCAAGGCTATAATCGGTGAGTTTTTGATGAGAAACAGACAATTTGTGCCCTAGTTGCACCTGTTTCTCCTGATCTGTCTACTATCGAGTATGCCCACATATGGTCATGGCAAGGGACCACGAACCCGACCTAGTCTCCCGACGGTGTCGGTCAGGGAGCAAGGCTATAATCGGCAAGTTTTCGATGAGAAACCGACAATCCATGATCAACTAGGGCTTCTTTTTGCTAATTTTCTCACTACCAAGTATGCCCGCACATGGCTGTGGTAAGTGCCCACGGCCCCGACTTGGTCTCCTGACGGTGCCAATCATGGGGGCAATGCTATAATTGGCAATTTTTTGATGAGAAACCGACAATTTGCGACCCAGTGGGACTTGTTTTTTCTAATTTTCCCACTGCCGAGTATGCCCCCAAATGGCCGCAACAAGTGCTCACGGTGACCTGGTCTTCGAACAGTGCCTGTCATGGGGGCAAGGCCATAATTAGCGAGTTTTTTATGAGGAATCGACAATCCGTGATCGACTGGGGCTTGTTTATACTGAATTTCCCACTACTGAGTATGCCTGCATATGGCTACAACAGATGCCCACGGCCACAACCTGATCTCACGATGGTGCCATTCATAGGGGAAGGCTATGATCGGTGCATTTTTTATGACAAGCTGACAATTCGTTCCCCACCTGGGCTTGTTTCTACTGATTTTCCTACTACTGAGTATGCCTGCACATAGTCGTAGCAAGTGCCCACGACCCTGACCTGGTCTCCCGACATTGCCTGTTGTGGGGGCAAGGCTATAATCATCGAGTTTTCGATGAGTGAATGACAATTTGTGATCGACTGGGGCTTGTTTTTGCTAATTTTCACACTACCGAGTATGCTCGCACATGGCCACGACAAGTGCCCACGGCCCTAAACTAGTGTCCTAACGGTGTCGGTCATGGGGGAAGGCTATAATCGGTGAGTTTTTGATGAGAAACTGATAATTAGGGCCCTACTAGTGCTATTTCTGTTGGTTCTCCCACCACTGAGTATGCCCGCACATGGCCAACGCATGTGCTCACGGCCTTTACCTGATCTCCCGACAGCACCGATCATATTGGTAAGGCCATAATCAGCAAGTTTTCGATGAGAAACCGACAATTCACCCCCTGAGGGCTATTTACATGATTCTCCCACCACCGAGTATGCACTTTGACATGTGGCGGTGCCTGAACCCGACAGGTCAGCCAAGCGATGTCGGTCGTGGTCTGGTATAATCGATGAGTTTTCGATGAGAAACTCAGAATGCATGACAGACTGGGGCTTGTTTTCACTGATTTTCCTACTACAGGGTATGCCTGCACATGGTTTCATCAAGTGCCCACAACCCCGACCTAGCCTCTTGACGGTGCCCGTCATGGGTCAAGGCTATAATCGGTGAGTTTTTGCTGAGAAACTGACAATTCGTGGTTGATTGGGGCTTGTTGACACTGATTTTTCCACTATCAAGTATGCCCACACATGGCTGCAGGAAGTGCCCATAGCCCCGACCTAATCACCCGACCGTGCCGGTCATGGGGGAAGGCTATAATTGGCAAGTTTTTTATGAGAAACTGACAATTCATGTCCCACCTAGGCCTATTTCTGTTGATTTTCCACCTACCAAGTATGCCTGCACAAAGCAGTGACAAATGCCTACGACCTAGAGCTAATCTCCTGATGTTGTCGGTCATAAGGGCAAGGCTATAATCGGTGAGTTTTCGATGAGAAACTGATAATTCCTGCCTCACCTGGGCCTATTTTTGTTGATTTTCCCACTATCGAGTATGCCCGCACATGGTCGCCGCAAGTGCCCATGGCCCCGACCTAATCTTCCGATGGTGTTCCTCATAGGGGCTAGGTTATAATTGGCAAGTTTTCGATAAGAAACTGACAATCTGTGACCGACTTGGGCTTGTTTGTATTGATTTTCCCACTTTCGAGCATGCCCATACATGGCCACGGCAAATGCCCACGACCCCGACTTGATCTCATGATGGTGCCGATCATAGGGGCAAGGCTATAATCGGTGAGTTTTTGATGAGAAACTGACAATTCGTGACCGAATGGGGCCTATTTTTGTTGATTTTTCTACTAGCGAGTATGCCCACAGATGGCCACGGTAAGTTCCCACGACCCCAACCTAGTCTGCCGGCAGTGTTGGTCATGGGGGCAACCCTATAATCGGCGAGTGTTCGATGAGAAACTGATAACCCATGACCAACTTGGGCTTGTTTGCACTGATTTTCCCACCACCGAGTATGCCTACACATGGTTGCAGCAAGTGCCCACGGTCTCGACCTGATTTCCCGATAATGCCGGTTATGGGGGAAGACTATAATCGGTGAGTTTTCAATGAGAAACTGACAATTAGTTCCCCATCTGGGCCCGTTTCTGCTGATTTTCCCACTACCGAGCATGCTCGTACATGGTCGTGACAAGTGCCCACGGCCACGACCTGGTCTCACAACGGTGTCGGTCATGGGGGTAAGGCTATAATCGACAAGTTTTCGATGAGAAATCGACAATCAGTGACTGAATAGGGCTTCCTTTTATTGATTTTCCTACTACTAAGTATCCCCACAAATGGCCGTAGGAAGTGCCCATAACCTCGACTTGGTCTCTTGTCGGTGCCAGTCTTTCAGGCAAGGTTATAATCGCATAGTTTTCGAAGAGAAACTGACAATCTGTGACCAAATGGGGCTTGGTTTCATTGATTTTCCCACTACCGAGTACACCCACACATGGCCATGGCAAGTTCCCACCGCCCTGACTTAGTCTCCTGACTATGCTGGTCATAGGGGCAAGACTATAATTGGCGAGCTTTCGATCAGAAACTGACAATCCGTGACCGACTGTGGCTTGTTTGCACTGATTTTCCCACTACCGAGTATGCCCACACATGGTCGCGGAAAAGAGCCCCATCTGGGCCTATTACTGCTGATTTTCCCACTACAGTATATGCACATGGCGGCGGCAAAGTCGTCTGACCTCGACACGATCTCCGACGGTTGTGGTTATAGAAGCAAGGCTATAATCTGTGAGTTTTCGGTGAGAAACCGACAATTAGTGACCAATTAAGGCTTCTTTTCGTTGATTTTTCCACTACCAAGTATGCCCGCACATGATCATGGCGAGTGTCGAAGGTGCCGGTCATGAGGGAAGGCTATAATCTGCAAGTTTTTTTATGAGAAACCAGCAATTAGTGCCCACCCGAGCTGGTTTCTGCTGATCTCCCATCACTGAGTATGCCCATATATGGCGGCATCGAGTGCCCTTTGGCCCCAACCTGGTCTCTCGATGGTGTCGGTCCTAGGGGCCAAGGCTATAATTGGATAGTTTTTGATGGGAGAGTGACAATCCGTGATCGATTGGGGCTTATTTTTGCTGATTTTCCTAGTACCGATTATGCCCGCATGTGGCCATGACAAGTGCCCAAGCCCCGACCTGATCTCCCGACAGTGCTGGTCATGTGGCAAGGCTATAATCTGCGAGTTTTTGAAGAGAAATTAACAATCCGTAACCGACTGGTGCTTGTTTGCACTGATTTTTTCACTACCTACTATGCCCGAACATGGCCACAGCAGGCACCCACGGCCTAGACCTAGTCTCCTAACAGTGCTAGTGATGGGGGAAAGGTTGTAATCGGTGAGTTTTCGATGAGAAACTCACAATTTTTGCCCCACTTAGGCTCGTGTCTGCACATGTCTCACTACTGAGTATGCCTGCACATGGCCACGATAAGTGCCCACGGCCCCGACCTGGTCTCCCAACAATGGCGATCATGAAGGCAAGGCTATAATCGGTGAGTTTTCAATGAGAAACCGATAATCCGTAAGCAACTGGGGCTTGGTTTCGCTATTTTTTCCACTACTGAGTGTGCCCACACATGACCACGACAAGTGCCCACAACCCTGACCTGGTCTCACGACAATGTCAGTCGTAGGTGAAATGCTATAATCGGCGAGTTTTTGATTAGAAACCGACAATCCGTGATCAATTGGGGCTTGTTTTAGCTAATTTTCCCAGTACTGAGTATGTCCCCATACGATCGTGCAAGTTCCCACAACCCCAACTTGATCTCCCGACGGTGTCAGTCATGGGGGCAAGCCTATAATCGGTGAGTTTTCGATGAGAAACCGATAATACAGGACCGATTGGGGCTTATTTGCTCTAATTTTCACACTACCGTGAATACTTGTAGATGGCCACGGTAAGTCACCACGACCCCGACCTGGTCTCCCGACGGTGCCGGTCATGGGGGCAAGCCTATAATCGGTAAGTTTTCGATGAGAAATCGACAATCCGTGACCATCTAGGGCTTGTTTGCACTAATTTTCCAACTACCGAGTATGCCTGCATATGGTCACAGCAAGTGCCTACGGCCTCGAGCTGGTCTCTCGATAGTCCCAATCATGGGGGAAGACTATAATCAGCTAGTTTTCGATGAGAAACCGACAATTTGTTCCCCAACTGGGCCTCTTTCTGCTGATTTTTCCACTACCAAGTATGCACGCACATGGCCACGACAAGTGCGCATAACCTCGACCTAATCTCCCGACAGTGCCAGTTATATGGGCAAGGCTATAATCTGCGAGTTTTCAATGAGAAACTGACAACTTATTATCGACTGGGGCTTCTTTTCACTGATTTTTCCACTACTAAGTATGTCCGCACATGGCTGTGGCAAGTTTCGACGGTGCCGGTCATGAGGGAAGGCTATAATCTGTGAGTTTTCGATGAGAAACCGACAATTAGTGCCCACTCGGGCTGGTTTATGCTGATTCTCCCATCACCGAGTATGCCCGTATATGCGGCGTGGAGTGCCTACAGCCTTGACCTGGTCTCTCGACGGTGTCGGTCATAGGGGGCAAGGCTATAAGCGGAGAGTTTTCGATGGGACAGCGACAATCCATAATCGATTAGGGTTTATTTTCGCTGATTTTCCCAGTACCAAGTATGCCTGCACATAGCCATGACAAGTGCCCACGGCCCCAACCTGGTCTCCTGAGAGTGTTATTCATGGGGCAAGGCTATAATCCGTGAGTTTTTTATGAGAAACTGACAATCCGTAACTGACTAACGCTTGTTTGCACTGACTTTTTCACTACCTAGTATGCCCGCACATGGTTGCGGCAAGCGCCCACGACCTCAACCTAGTCTCCCGATGGTGCTAGTTATGGTGACAAGGTTGTAATCGGTGAGTTTTTGATAAGAAACTGACAATTTGTGCCCCACCTGGGCCTATTTCTGTTAATTTTCTCACTACCGAGTATACCTGCACATGGCCACGATAAGTGCCCACGGCCCCGACCTGGTCTCCCAATGGTGACGATCATGGAGGCAAGGCTATAATAGGTGAGTTTTCGATGAGAAACTGACAATCCGTGACCAATTGAGACTTGGTTTTGCTGATTTTTCCACTACTGAGTATGCCCGCACATGACTGCAACAAATGTCCACGACGCTGACCTGGTCTCACTGTTGGATCGGAAAAAGAAAACATGCTTTGTTTGGAAAAACGGTATATTTCAAAACTTTTAAGAAATCATTACTTGCGTGGAAGCAACAATCCAATCAACATGCCAATCCATACATGATATGGTATAAGGATAATAAAATATAAACAAGATCGAGTATTACCGACTCTTCATGACGACTTTAAATCCTCATTGCGCTATCCTCTCCTTCTTCGTATCCAAATCCTTTGCCTTTGACTCTTTTTCTTCAGCAATCTACTTTCTCCTTGTTGTAGTATCCTCAACCAATTAGATTTACTACCTGTTTTTCAAGGACAATTAGGTTAACAAAATCCTTTGGTGGGAAAGGAGAAGAAATGTTTGGAGGAGATTTTCTTAGAAGAAGAAGAAGCAAAATTGAAACTCTTTCAATTGGTATTTTCGATTCTCTCTTTCATGAAACGAGAGAATGTGTAAAGTGTAGGAAAATCCCGGTGTATCACATGCCCACGGTGCGGAAAACAAATTTTTTTTTTCCGGGACCTTCCCGAAAGCCAGGATCCATGTGACTATATAACAAAGTCAAACCAAAACGACCAAAGGAGACCGTCTCTAACGGTATCCACGCAGAGATCGAAAAACCTAACCGGGGCAAACCCTTTTTCCCGGGAATAGTTAGAACAAATTAAAGACTGCTAGATCTTACCTTTGTTCTATGGAGAGCTTGATTCAACGATGGAAGAAGGAAGAAAATTGGAGAAGAAGAGAGCTTGATAGTTGATGAGAAGAGAAACAATTTCTCATATGGTTTTAAATCCTATCTCATCTCTTTCATCCAAAGCCAACGACTACACTCATCTTCCATCTTTCATTTTGTCATTTTGCCATTTAATACAAAGATGACAAGGCAAAAATGGAAGCTTCTCTTGCCATCCACGTTAGCCATATATATATATATATATATATATATATAAAGTTAAAGAGATGCTTCTCCTCTCCTCCTTCATCCACGTTGCACATATATATATATATATATATATATATATATATATATATATTATTTAATTAATTATATATATATATATATAAATAAATGTCAAGTGGTCCAATCATACTGGGTCGGTCTCACTGCCTCTGGTCCTTATGGGAAAAACCCGAAGCGTTTTCAGAATATCAATGTCGTGATCTCATCGGGACATATCTCGATCTCTTCGGGATCCATTTAATCCGATTACTCTCCATTTATTGGAACTCTGTCCAAAACTATTTTACAAATTCTCAGAGACACTCTTATGCGTGTGACTCATTAGGTTCCCGGTTATGTTGGCCACTTAGATTAACACTTAATCTAAGCAAGTCATGAGCGGTATCTAGCAACACATCATGACCTCCAATTGACTGGAAAGTAATTGGTTTGACAAATAAACATATATTCATCATGGACCATATCACGAACCTTTCCATAGATAATTACCGTGCAATTCGTCCTTTCACCATGCTATACCCCACTTGGTTATTAGTATGGGCAAAGTGTCAACTCTTACTAGACTGACTACGTCAAATCTAGTCCAAGTGATTTCATTACTTATCCTGGGACTCATTACTTAATACTTAATATGTCAATGAAGACACTCTTCATGACATATGTACTCGATCGAGATTTCAAGTAATGACCCCGACAAGAGGCCATGGGTATCATCTTACGCTATCACGAAGTGGTGAATCCTTTATTGGCTACTCAATTACCTTGAATACCTCAAACTGCACCCAAGCACCACCTTTGAGCGACCTCAGAAGGTAACAAGGAATGGAGTCAAAGCACGTAATCAAGATTCAAGATATCCTTGAGTACCTCAAGTCTAAGGATACTTGCACCATTGCTATGATGAGATTATCACGACATTAGAATAGTACATCCATGTGATGATCTCATAGCAGTCTACCAATGTACTTACTACCTCTAGTAAGCATCCACATCTCAACCCTAAATATCTCGTATGTACGGTTTACGAGATCCACCGCTTGATCAAATCAAAGAGCTTGAGATGTGCTAGTCTATCCGGATTCTGATGTCCAGCCTCGAGAATCCTATGACTAGGGATAATTTAGATATCTTGACATAATTGCACATGATAAGAATCTCGAGTATGATCACATCATAATTTCCTTCATGCTATGTCATATATCATGGACTTCATTAATTTGCTTATTGATCAATATCGGTTCATAAATAATGAACGAAGAACGTAATGAAATATGCCTTTCTTTATTTATTCATAAAGACTGTACATAAATTTGTACAAAATGCGCTAAAGGCGATTGCCTTCAGGGCACTACTCTAACAATCTCCCACTTGACCTAAAGCCAATCGCCTTGATATCTAATACCATAGGCGAATACATGAGAATCAAAACTCTTCTGTGATAATGGCTTTATCAACGGATCAGCAATATTATGCTCTGTGGGAATTCTCTCTATCTTTACATCACCTCGACCAATGATCTCCCTGATCAGGTGATATCTGCGGAGTACGTGTTTGGATCGTTGATGAGACCTTGGTTCCTTCGCCTGCGCAATAACCCCATTGTTGTCACAATACAACTGTATGGGCCCATCAATGCTAGGAACCACACCAAGTTCAATAATGAACTTCTTGATCCAAACGGCTTCCTTTCACGCTTCGAAGCGAGAAGGTACTCTGCCTCGGTTGTTGAATCGCCATCGCCTCTTGTTTGGAACTCTTCCAACCGATCGCCTTGCCGCTCAATGTGAATATGTAACCTGATTGGGATTTGGAATCATCCTTATCGATTGGCGGCATCTCAGATACCCGCCACCGGAGATCTCCATCCCCATATATCAAGAAAACATCCTTAGTCCTTCGCAGTACTGAGGATATTCTTGATGACCATCCAAAGGACCCTCACCAGATCCGATTGGTATCTGCTCGTAACACTTAGAGCATATGATACATCGGGTCTCGTACATAGCATTGCATACATGATAGATCCTACCACAGATGCATACGGGATCATATCCATGTGCATCCTCTCATCTTGTGTCTTAGGACAAAAGATTTCGAGAGTGTTATCCCATGAGTGATGGGAAGGTACCTCTCTTGGATTGTTCCATGCTAAACCTCTTTAGCATCTTGTCTATGTACGCTGATTGTGAAAGACCAAGCAATCTTTTTGATCTATCTCTATAGATCCTTATCCCAAGGATATAAGTTGCTTCACCAAGTTCTTTCATGGAAAATTATTTGACAACCAAATCTTGACCGATTATAGATCGAGACATCGCTTCCTAGTAATAATATGTCATCTACATATAGCACAAGGAATACGATTGCAGTCCCACTAACCTTCTTATACACACAGTATTCATCCGGATTTTGTGAGAAACCAAACTCTTTGATTACCTAATCAAAAAGGATATTCCAACTCCTGGAAGCTTGCTTCAATCCATAAATGGATTTTGAAGCTTGCATACCTTTTCGCCATCATAGGAGATGAAGCCCTCGAGTTGTGTCATATACACATCCTCATTAGATTTCCATTTAGGAAAGTCGTCTTCACATCCATTTGCCATATCTCATAATCATAATGAGTGGCAATGGCTAGGAGTATCCTAATGGATTTAAGCATTGCTCTCGGGTCAAGGTCTCGTCGTAGTCAACTCCTTGTCTTTGATTTAAAACCTTTAGCAACAAGCCTTGCTTTATAGGTAATTACATTACCATCCATGTCGGTTTTCTTTTGAAAACCCATTTACACCTTATGGGTTTTATTCCTTCTGCATCAACCAAAGTCCATACTTGGTTTTCATACATGGAATCCATTTCACCTTCATGGCATGAAGCCATTTCTCGGACTTTGAACTCTTGAAACCTCTTCATAGGTGGTAGGCTCATCATCTTCTATGAGCAATCGTCATTCTGTTCATTCACGAAATCCATATCTCTCGGAACAGAGCGTATCCTACGTGAACTATGAACTTCGTGTGTTGTAGAAGGTTGAACTATTACTTCATCTCATATGAGTCACGCTTTGAGTTCGCAGCTTGATCTGCGTCTGTTCGAGCATCTTGAACTTCTTCAACTTCAATTTTGCTCCCATTGTCTTCTTGTAAAAGAAACTCTTTCTCTAAAAAGACAGCATGCTTTGAAACAAACACCTTTTGTTCTTCAGCAAGGTAGAACTGATATCCCATTGTTTCTTTAGGATATCCTATGAACAAACACTTGTCAGATTTTGCATCAAGTTTATCTGACTGTGTCCGCTTCACATAAGCAGGACAACCCCAAACTTAAAAATGAGTAAGATAGGGTCTTTTGTTAGTCCACATCTCATATGGAGTAACATCAACTCGCTTTGATGGAACTCGCTTAGCAAGTAAACAAATGTCTCGAGTGCATACCCCAAAAGGATTTTGGTAACTTTGCAAAGCCCATCATTGATCGTACCATGTCTAACAAGGTTCGATTTCTCCTTTCTACCACACCATTATGCTGTGGTGTGTAAGGAGGAGTCCATTGAGATAAAATCCCATTATCTCTGAGATAATCCAAAAACTGTTGGTCTAAGTATTCCCCACCACGATCAGATCGTAATGTCTTGATACTTTTCCCAAGTTGGTTTTCTACTTCTTTTCTGAATTGTTTGAACTTTTCAAATGCTTCAGATTTGTATCTCATCAGATACAAGTACCCATATCGAGAATAATCATCGATAAAGAAAATGAAGTAAAGATAACCACTTCTACCATGGATGGACATCGGACCACATACATCTGAATGTATTAGGTCTAACACTCCAGTCGCTCGTTCACCCTTTCCCTTAAAGGGTAATTTAGTCAGCTTGCCTAATAAACAAGATTCGCATGTGTCATATGATTCATAATCAAATGACCCTAAACTTCCACTCTTATGGAGCTTAGCTATGCGTCTCTCATTTATATGGCCTAGGAGACAATGCCATAAGTAAGTTGATTTTAAATTATCTCGTTTATGTCTTTTCGTGTCGTTGACATTCATAATTGGATGTGACATATCTAATATGTAAATTCCATTGCATAAAGTACCCGACCATAAAGCATTCCATTCAAACTAATAGAACAACCATTGTCACTAAAAGTCAAATGGAAACCAAATTCTATTTAAACAAGAAATGCATAATATGTTCTTTGTTAATACAGTACAAAATAACAATCATCCAATTTAATTACAAGCCCAAGGGGAGTGACAAAAGTAAGTGCCTCACGGCTAATGCAGAACTCTTGCTCCATTTCCCACACGCAGTCTAGTTCTCCTTCATGAGTCGCTCATCGTCCCCGAGGCCTGCATATCATTGCATATGTGTGAGCCACAACCGTATCTAATACCCATATGTTATGATCGAAACAGATAACCTCAATGACAAACATACCGAAGAAGTCGAGGCATCCGATGCCTTCTTCGCTTTGCCTCCAGATAGACTTTATAGCCTCTTCCAAAGGGCTGCCTTGCCACAATGGAAGCAAGTTCCTTTAGTGCGATCTCTTTGGTTTTCTTCTTGGCTATACTTCCTTTCGGTTTCTTAGACCTCTTCTTCTTGGCTTCCTTCAGGAAAATCCCTGTGAGCATCACATGCCCACGATGGCGCGAAAACAAAATTTTTTGTTCCGGGACCTTCCCGAAAGCCAGGATTCATGTGACTATATAACAAAGTCAAACCAAAATGACCAAAGGAGACCGTCTCTAACGGTATCCACGCAGAGATCGGAAAACCTAACCGGGGCAAACCCTTTGACCCGGGAATAGTTAGAACAAATTAAAGACTGCTAGATCTTACCTTTGTTCTATGGAGAGCTTGATTCAACGATGGAAGAAGGAAGAAAATTGAAGAAGAAGAGAGCTTGATCGTTGATGAGAAGAGAAACAATTTCTCATATGGTTTTAAAACCTATCTCATCTCGTTCATCCAAAGCCAACGACTACACTCATCTTCCATCTTTCATTTTGTCATTTTGCCATTTAATACAAAGATGACAAGGCAAAAATGGAAGCTTCTCTTGCCATCCACGTTAGCCACATATATATATATATATATAAAGTTAAAGAGATGCTTCTCCTCTCCTCCTTCATCCACGTTGCACATATATATATATATATATTAATTAATTAATTATTTAATTAATTAATTATATATATATATAAATAAATGCTGAAGTGGTCTAGTCACACTAGGGTCGGTCCTACCGGCCTACCGGGTCCAGGTATGGGAAAAATCTCCGGACACGTTTTTCAGCAATATCAATGTCGCGATCTCATCGGGACATATCTCGATCTCATCGAGATCCATTTAATCCGATTGTTCTCCATTTATTGGAACTCTGTCCACAACTATTTTACAAATTCTCCGAGACACTCTTATGCGTGTGACCCATTAGGTTCCCGGTTATGTTGGCCACTTAGATTAACACTTAATCTAAGCAAGTCATGAGCGGTATCTAGCAACACATCATGACCTCCAATTGACCGGAAAGTAATTGGTTTGACGAATAAACATATATTCATCATGGACCATATCACGAACCTTTCCATAGACAATTACCGTGCAATTCGTCCTTTCACCATGCTATACCCCACTTGGTTATGAGTATGGGCAAAGTGTCAACTCTTACTAGACTGACTACGTCAAATGTAGTCCAAGTGATTTCATTACTTGTCCTGGGACTCATTACTTAATACTTAATATGTCAATGAAGACACTCTTCATGACATATGTACTCTGATCAGAGATTTCCAAGTAATGACCCTGACAAGAGGCCATGGGTATCATCTTACGCTATCACGAAGTGGTGAATCCTTTATTGGCTACTCAATTACCTTGAATACCTCAAACTGCACTCCAAGCACCACCCTATGAGCGACCTCTCAGAAGGTAATAAGGAATGGAGTCAAAGCACGTAATCAAGATTCAAGATATCCTCGAGTACCTCAAGTCTAAGGATACTTGCACCATTGCTATGATGAGATTATCACTGACATTAGAATAGTACATCCATGTGATGATCTCATAGCAGGTCTACCAATGTACTTACTACCTCTAGTAATCATCCACATCTCAACCCTAAATATCTCATATGTACAGTTTTTGAGATCCACTGCTTGATCAAATCAAGGAGCTTGAGATGTGCTAGTCTATCCGGATTACCGATGTCCAGTCTCAGTAATCCTATGACTAGGGATAATTTAGATACTGACATAATTACACATGATAAGAATCTCGGTAGTATGATCACATCATAATTTCCTTCATGCTATGTCATATATCATGGACTTCATTAATTTGCTTATTGATTAATATCAGTTCATAAATAATGAACAGCAACGTAATGAAATATGCCTTTCTTTATTTATTCATAAAGACTGTACACAAATTTGTACAAAATGCGCTAAAGGCGATTGCCTTCAGGGCACTACTCTAACATAAAGAACATGCACGAACTCTTTCTTGCCTACCAATTTCGTATATCCATGGATGGAAGGAGAGAGAGGCATCAAATGCATCACTTCTTTCATTAATCACTCATAAAATAGCCAATAAATGAGATTATCTTCATTTATCTTTATGATGGCTATTTGAAAAACCATAACCTAAAATTCAATACCCAATTTCGGTTTTTCCAAGAAGAAAGAAGGAAGATGGTCCATCTAATGTACATCTTTCATCTTTAATCTAATGAATGCAAATAGGTTACAAGCCAACATTAAAAGACCACCATTAAACCATTTAATGGTAAGTTCATAACTCCATTTAATGATGATTAACCATAATAAAGACCATATTTATTTAACATTTTAATGTCAAATGTGTGGTTACACATTTATCCTAGGAATAACCGAAATTGCTATCTTCTTCTTAAAAAAAATTGTTTTAATATAATTAATATAATTAATTACATAAAACCAAATACCAAGCCCATTACTAAATGTACATTTGGGCTTCTTTAATTAGACCACGCCCAAGATTCAATTATGGACTTCTAATTAACCTCCATTTATATTTCTTACGTAGCTTGATAACCTTCCTTAAAGCCAAGTGGAGAATCTTATTGGACTTTGATAATTCAAGCTCCAATAAGCCCAGAATTAATACAATCTCATTGCAATTAGTTGAACTCTTGAATTATTAAATATTATAAGAATATGTCCAATTGCAAACCCTATTTAGAACCTTATTATAGTCATCCGCACAACAAAGGGTAAAATTATCGTTTTGCCCTTATGTTGGTTTTTCCTTCTAGATCTCTCATTTTACTTTATATGGTGATTAACACATAAGATCTCATCTCAGTGTTAAGACTTGATGGGTAGCTAGTCCATCAAACTACTGGCGCCAGTTTAATCACCAAATCTCCTTAAAACATCTAGAAGAGATGATAACACTATAAACTCTTTATTTGAGTGAATGTTCCCTAATAATTGTTTCAATTAATAATTCCAACATGCAGACACTGGATTAATACTCTGCAAAAATCCATTCCGATCATATGAAGAATTATAATGAAACATATATGAGTTCACCACTCATCAAGATTATGGTTGATAATAAGCGAATGCTTAAGTTGTATGTTTTAAGATTAAAGTAACGGCCCACTTTATTCTTGAAAACATACTTGATTCCATATTCATTTAATAGTGCCATAATCTTGATGAGTGGTGAACAGCATTGCATACATCAAACTACCAACTGCCGAAGCATATGGAATGTTATGCATGCGTTCAACCTCCTCTTGGGTTTTAGGTGCTTGTTCTTTTGAAAGTTTGATTCCATGTCGAGTAGGAGTAAAACCCCTCTAGGAATCTTGCATGGTGAACTTATTGAGCATATTCTCAATGTAGGTTAGTTGAGACAAAGCTATCTGCTTGTTCTTTCGATCCCTTATAAGTTTGATCCCTAGAACATAGGTAGCCTCTCCCAAATCCTTCATTGAAAACTGCTCATTCAGGCATCCCTTAATCGCAGATAACATTCCCACATCATTCCCAATGAGTAGAATGTCATCAACATATAGGATTAGGAAAGTAACCTTACCTTCTTGAATTCTTTTATAAACACAAGGCTCATCTAGGTTTTGTATGAACCCATATGTTTTGATAGCCTTATCAAACCTAATGTTCCAAGACTTAGATGGTTGCTTAAGTCCATAAATGGACCTTTGCAACTTGCAAACCTTATGCTCATTACCTGGCTCAATGAATCCTTCTGGTTGGGCCATATAAATGGTCTCCTCAAGATCCCCACTAAGAATTGCGGTCTTGACATCCATTTGCCATATTTCATAATCGAAATAGGCTGGTATGGCCAAAAGAATCCTGATGGACTTAAGCATGACAACCGGAGAAAAAGTCTCCTCATAGTCTATACCCTCCTTTTGAGTATAGCCTTTAGCTACCAATCTAGCTTTAAAGGTCTCTACCTTTCCATCCGATCCTCTTTTCCTTTTGTAGATCCATTTACACCCTATGGCTTTTAGACCTGGTGGTTGATCTACAAGGACCCAGACTTCATTAGTATACAAAGAATCTATTTCCGATTCCATCGCCTTGAGTCATTTTCCTGCATCAACATCATCAACAGCCTGTGTATACATAATGGGATCTATTTCTTCTTGGTCTGAGATGGCAATTAAGCCTTCTCCTAAACCTATATACCTATCTGGCTGTCTCACAACCCTCCCACTACGTCTAGGCACACCTTGATGTATAGGTTGCACTTCTGATTCAACTATTGAATCCATTTTGACATCTTGTTCTGTCATATCCAAAACAACTCTTGGTTTGGATGAAATAGCTAACTCCTTTAGTACTACTTCACTTCTTCCTTTATGATTATTCACAAACTCTTCCTCTAAGAAGGTTGCATTTGTCGACACAAATACCTTCTTATCATGAGGACTGTAAAAATAGTACCCTCGAGTTCCCATAGGATATCCTACAAACAAACATACATCTGACCTTGGTTCCATCTTTGTAGATTTAAGCTTTAGAACATGGGCTGGGTAGCCCCAAGTCCTCAAATGCTTCAATGAAGGCACTCGGCCAGTCCACAACTCCCTAGGTGTTTTAGGCACTGATTTGGACGGAGCAAAGTTAAGAAGATATGTTGCCGTTGGTATGGCATATCCCCAGAACGATTATGGAAGGCTAGCGTAGGACATCGTTGATCTTACCATTTCCAATAGAGTTTTATTTCTCCTCTCTGCTACACAATTCTATTGAGGTGTATGAGGAGCTGACAAATTGGAAACAATTCCATTTTCAATTAAATATTGTTGGAACTCTCCACATAAATACTCACCACCTCAATCTGATCGAAGCTATTTTAATGGCTTGGCAAGTTGCTTCTCAGCTTCAGCGTTGAATTCTTTGAACTTTTAAAAAAAATCACTCTTTTTATGCATCAAATACAAATAGCCATGTCTTGAGTAATCATCTATAAAAATTATGAAATATTCATAGCCTCCTCTAGCTTGAACATTCATGGGCCCACATACATCAGTATGTACCAGGTCCAATGTGGATTCAGATCTGTTTCCTTTAGAAGGAAATGAGGCTTTGGTCATTTTTCCTTCAATATAAGATTCACAGGTGGGTAATGGAACACTATCCAAGCCCATAAGGATCCCATCGTTTACTATCTTGTCAAGTCTTTTCTGATTGATATGACCCATTCTTAAGTACCACAGATACTTTGAATTAATGCTAGAGATTTTGGATTGTCTTGGTTTTATCAATTCTGTGGTGTTTAGTGAGCCTTTCATGGGTTCTATAAAAAACAATCCCTGTTTAGTTATCGCATCACAAATAAAATCCTTATTCTCATATATTGAAACAACCTTTTTAAAATATAAGGAATAACCAGATTTTGTTAGACAAAAAACAGAAATCATGTTCCTTACAATCATTGACATGTAATAAACATCTTCCAAATATAACCTATGACCACTAGGAAAGTCCAAGATAACTACTCCCACTAATTCTGCTGAAACATAGGAATCATCTACTATCTTGACTTGAAACTGACCTTAAGGTAGTCTTTTTCTTTGCTGGAACCGCTGCAAAGTATTACAAACATGGTTAGTGGCTCCTGAATCTAATATCCAAGAAGTAGATAAATCTGCCACGTTTCTAGTTCCTAACAAACTTAGGAAGCCCATACCTTGTTTGCTTTTGAGGGACTCTAGGTAGACTGGACAGTTTCTTTTCTAGTGTCCTATCTCATCACAGTGGAAAGACTTTCCTTTGATGTTCTCTTTGGCCTTCTTTTTCATGGATTTGGCTTTGACCCCTGTTTGGGCCTTCTTTTTCATTGGACCCTTCTTCTTTTCCTTGCCCTTACCATTGGGCTTAGAAGAAGAAACTACATTAGCTTCTAGCCCATGAGCCTTAATATTCAATATCTCCTCCATGCTCTGGAGGGTATTCATCAACTCACTCAAGGTGTAATCCTTGCTGTTGAGCTCATAGTCCAAGTTACACTGCTGAAAAGAAGAGTTTAAGCTATTGATGATCATAATCATCTGCGTGTCCGCATCCATATCCACCCCAAGCATCTCAGTCTCAGTGAATGCAGAGATTACCTTCATCATGTAATCCCGCACTAGTTCACCAAGTTTCTGTCTGAGATTATGAAAGGTTTGGATAGCTTTCACTCTTACAGACCTAGTCCTCACACCAAACATCTTATGTAGGTGATGGACCATTGCACTAGCAGTTTTCATATAAGCAATTTGCTTTTGCAACATGCCGCTGACAGAAGCCAGAATATAACACTTAGTAGTCTTGTCAACATTCTGCCAACGCTCATGTTGTTGGACTTGCTCAGCAGTTGAATCTCCACTTGGAGGTGTAGGCTCATTTTCAGTTAACACCCATGAAATACGTTGATATTGAAGAACAATGTCAAGGTTATGTCTCTATTCATAAAATTGTCTCCGTTTTCTAATTTGTTATTAGTCAAGAGCTGGGTGAGTGGATTCATTTTGTGGTTGATTATGTCTAAAAATATAAATTATTAAAACATGAGCGTACTAGTCAACAATTTATGGAACTTTGTATAAAATCATGATGCATGTATGCATGATGATAGATTTAACAAAACTTAAAAAATTAAAACATTATACGACGGTTATTTTTCTTATCTATAACAGACTAAGTGATGGTGGGCCATCTTATCCATTAAAAGGAAAAACTGGGACCCTCCCACTCAAAAAACTACCAAGCATCTCATGCCCAATTTTTTAGAAGCGTCTTAATTTGGTCCATACTTTTACCAACAGAGCTACGGTGGGTAGTTTATTGATAAAAAATGTTGAGTGTTTAACCATTTGATTCATTCACTAAAGATACCTACAAACCATGCCTCGATGGGAGGTCGCATTTGCTATCATTAAGTGGACTTATCCTTAAGGAGACACAAACCATGCAAGATCTAGGATCCATGCCCCTCGATGGGGAGTAACACTTCACCACATGCAACCGGGCCATCATTTGGAGACCGTGGACTCTCACAGGAGCATCCTCTCCCACTCAATCTTTTTGGGCTTTAAGTCTTAAATACCATTTTGTCTAGATGCAATTTATTATCCATCCTTTATTGTTTCATTATATATCCCATACATAATGAATGCATGGGAAAGCCTAGGGTTGGCAATTTTCTAAATGACATGCAGTCACCTAATAGCACATATTATAAGCATTCATTTCTCCATTCATCACTTGAACTAATAAAGCCACTTTTGATTGTCCATTCTAGAAAAATTAAATAATTGCAAGCCTTTTAGGCCCAAAGTATTCTTCTTGGACTTGGATCTTCTGCTTTGAACTCTTCACAAACATGATCCGGCCCATTCGATAAACAAAATGTAATGGCATATATGAAAATCGAATTTTGTCACTTTGAAAAATAAAATCCTAGCACCAGATTTTTAAAAAACCAAATCTTTGTTTTGACAAAAAATTCCAGCACTAGTTTTCATTAAAACTGAAGCTCATTTCATGAAAATAAAAAACTAGCACTTAGTATTTTAGTAAAACCAAAATTTGATTCTTTGAAACAAAATTCTAGCAACTATGTTTTCACAAAACTTATGCCAATACACAAAAGGATACACCGAAAATTTTACCTTTCCATTTCTTCAATCCATGGCTGCTGCATCTTCATCATTACATCAATTTGTACATTACAAAATAAAAAAAAATAGAAAAAAGAAACCAAGGAGGAAACATGGTGATGATAAACCACCCTCCTTGTTACAACCAATGAAGAAATCTTACAAGGTAAATTTAACTTCTATGGACAACCAAAAGAGCAAACATACACCATGTATATTTCTATCGCATAAAAATATGCAACATACAAAAAAAGATCGCCAACCCATGCATCCAATATATAGGAACCAAAATCATGCATTAGAAACTGGCTCTAATACCAATTGTTGGATCGGAAAAAGAAAACATGCTTTGTTTCGAAAAACGGTAGATTTCAAAACTTTTAAGAAATCATTACATGCAGCGGAAGCAACAAATACAAATCAACATGCCAATCCATACATGATATGGTATAATGATAATAAAATAAAAACAAGATCAGGAGTATTACCGACTTCTTCGCTATAGCTTTAAATCCCCGCTGCGCTATCCTCTCCTTCTTCGTGTATCCAAATCCTTTGCCTTTGACTCTTTTTTTTTAGCAATCTACTTTCTCCTTGTTGTAGTATCCTCAACCAATTAGATTTACCACCTGTTCTTCAAGGATAATTAGGTTAACAAAATCCTTTGGTGGGAAAGGAGAAGAAATGTTTGGAGGATATTTTCTTAGAAGAAGAAGAAGCAAAATTGAAACCCTTTCAATTGGTATTTTCGATTCTCTCTTTCATGAAAGGAGAGAAGGTGTGAAGAACATGCAAGAACTCTTTCTTGCCTACCAATTTGGTATATCCATTGATGGAAGGAGAGAGATGCATCAAATGCATCACTTCTTTTATTAATCACTCATAAAATAGCCAATAAATGAGATTGTCTTCATTTATCTTTATGATGGCTATTTGAAAAGACCATAACCTAAAATTCAATACCCAATTTTGGTTTTGCCAAGAAGAAAGAAGGAAGATGGTCCATCTAATGTACATCTTTCATCTTTTATCTAATGAATGCAAATAGGTTACAAGCCAACATTAAAAGACAACCATTAAACCATTTAATGGTAAGTTCATAACTCCATTTAATGATGATTAACCATAATAAGACCATCTTTATTTAACATTTTAATGTCAAATGTGTGGTTACACATTTAACCTAGGAATAACCAAAATTGCTATCTTCTTCTTAAAAAAATTGTTTTAATATAATTAATCTAATTAATTACATTAAACCAAAAATCAAGCCCATTACTAAATGTACAATTGGGCTTCTTTAATTAGACCAAGCCCAAGATTCAATTATGGGCTTCTAATTAACCTCTATTTATATTTCTTACTTAGCTTGATAACCTTCCTTAAAGCCAAGTGGGGAATCTTATTGGATTTTGATAATTCAAGCTCCAATAAGCCCAGAATTAATTTAATCTCATTGGAATTAATTCTAGCTTATTAACTAAATGTCATTCCACTAAAGACAATTAGTTGAACACTTGAATTATTAAATATTATGAGAATATGTCAAATTGCAAACCCTATTTAGAACCTTATTATAGCCACCCGCACAACAAAGGGTAAAATTACCGTTTTGCCCTTATGTTGGTTTTTCCTTCTAGATCTCTCATTTTACTTTATATGGTGATTAACACATAAGATCTCATCTCAGTGTTAAGGCTTGATGCGTAGCTAGTCCATCAAACTACTGGCGCCAGTTCAGTCACCAAATCTCCTTAAAACATCTAGAACAGATGATAACACTATAAACTCTTTATTTGAGCAAATGTTCCACGATACATATTTCAATTAATAATTCCAACATGCGAACCTTTGGATTAATACTCTGTAAAAATCCATTCCATCATATGAAGAATTATAATGAAACATATATGAGTTCACCACTCATCAAGATTATGGTTCATAATAAGTTTAACGCTTAAGTTGTATGTTTTAAGATTAAAGTAACTACCCTTTATTTTTGAAAACATACTTGATTCCGATTCATTTAATAGTGCCATTATCGATAGTCAACTACTATCATGATATGAAACTCGTCATTCCTCAAGTAACCTCCTTTACTTATATGGAGATAAATTGCAACACTATGATCTAAACCATAATCAAGCGACCAACTTGATTATTCAACTGTGAATCAATTAATTGATTCTAATAATATACATGTTTCCCATACATCTCTATGTATATGTATATTACTTACAAAAGAATCTTGGTACCTTATGACCAGATATATAATGCTCATACAGATAAAACCAAACTCTTTTATTTTATTAATAATAAATATTTTCATTACAAAACTGTAACTGAAGAAGAAAAAGTTACATGTAAATACACTTGCTTTCCAGGGCACTATATTTATATAACTCCAACACTCACGACGATGTCGGTCATAGGGGAAAGGCTATAATTGGCAATTTTTCGATTAGAAACCAATAATCCATGATCGATTGGGGCTTGTTTTGGCTAATTTTCCCACTACTGAGTATGTCCCCATATGGCAGTGGCAAGTGCCCATAACCCTAACTTGATCTCCCGACGGTGCCAATCATGCATCCAAGGCTATAATCGGCAAGTTTTCGATGAGAAACCGACAATCCGTGATCTACTGGGGCTTGTTTGCACTGATTTTCCCACTACCAAGTATGTCCGCACATTGGCTCAGAAAATACCCACGACCCTGACCTGATGTCCTGACGGTGCCGGTCGTGGGGGAGGCTATAATCGACGAGCTTTGGATGAGAAACTAACAATTCGTGCCGCACCTAGGCCTATGTTGCTGATTTTTCACTACCGAGTATGCCCATATATAGCCATGGCAAGTGCCCACAACACCGACATGCTCTCTCGGCGGCGTCGATCATGCAGCCAAGGCTATAATCTGCGAGTTTTCAATGAGAAACTGACAATCCGTGACCGAATGGGGCTTGCTTGCATTGATTTTCCCACTGTTGAGCATGCCCGCACATGGCTACGGTAAATGCCCACGACCCCGACCTGGTCTCCCGACGGTGCAGGTCATAGGGAGAAGGCTATAATCGGCGAGTTTTTAATGATAAACTGACAATTCGAGCCCTACCTGGGCCTATTTCTCCTAATTTTCCCACTATTGAGTATGCCCACACATGGCCGCGGCAAGTGCTCATTGCCACGACCTGGTCTCCCGACGGTGCCAATCATGTGGGCAAGGCTATAATCGGTAAGTTTTTGATAACAGACCGACAATCCATGACCGAGTAGGGCCTATTTTCGTTGATTTTCCCACTAACGAGTATGCCCACACTATTAGTAGTATGCCCTAGGCCAATGAATAGTTGTGATTCATGTATTAACATTATGACTTGTTAATAATATATTATGAGGTATTCTTTTCATATATGTATGTATTTCGTTTATATAATGTGATTTACATTCCATGAATGGTTTTAGACTTATGTCATAAAGTATGTGACTTGATAGTAAAACCATAAGCGTTATAAGACTATTCTAGACTGTCCCTGGTCGATCATTATTGGTGGAACAATAATGAATTAAGGCTAGTATTGTTGGATCGCGTACGGTCCGAGTATTCACAATACGCTGCGGAAAAGACCATACAAAAAATATCACGTATAATCGAAAACACGTAGGATTAACAAAAATACCTTATTTTCGTGAGTGGATTGCTTCTTTTCAGATTCCAAGACACTGCAAATCACTAATGCCCTCTACCGGTATCCACACGAGCATGCACGATCTGGGCTGCGGCTGTAGTGTGCTAGCATGTCCTGAAAACCTTTCTGAACGCCGCACGATCTTTCTCTTAGATGGCGGCTAGGATTTCCTGACAATTGTGTCGTTAACCTAATGAGACCTAAGCTTCTCTATTTATAGAGAAACCCTAATCTCATTCAGGCCCTATTAAGTTTCGGCCCATTATATCATATATAATAAAAGCCCGACAACTTAATTAAATCTAGCCCAATAAATATATCTAAATATATTTATTCAACACCTAATAAATTAGGTCCAAGAGAATAAGCCGCATCACATCACTCTTTGTATGCGACCAGAGGCTCATTTGATGTTGGCAATGGGCTTGATTACACTTTAAGGCCCATAAGTCATAAGTGACCTCTAGCAAGACATTATGACTACCCAAATCAAATGAGGATCGATAATTGAGTTAACTCAGAATTATGGTTATAGACTCACCTTTTGTAACACGATATCAAGATTAATCACAAGGCATGGTACATGTCAACCTTTGATTAATCATAGTTTCTTGATCCCCAAGTTGATGATTATAACAAATGACATTGATGACTCTTCATCAATTCATTTGAAACACGACCATGCATTTCTTCACCATACTTGTCAAGAGGCCCAAATGATATCTCTCTCATTTAAGAGAGGTACAAATCCCATCTACGTCATTCACATCCCTCCGCATGATTCATTTGATGTATAACATAAGACTGTTTGCTATTCGGTTAAAATAACTTAGTCTAATATCAAAACATCAAATTTCTCATGTAGGGAACCATGATGACTTCAGGTCAAAGGACTAAAGTCAAACCTATTGAGAATCACTAATGACATGAAACCATGTAGTATTCTCTTTTTTGGGTTCGATCCAATAAATGTTCTCTAACATATATCTATGTTTCTGATTTGATATCTCATATCCATGATCAGTAAAACGTGATCATCAATCAGAACACATACTAGCCTTAATTTATTATTATTCCACCAATAATGATCGACTAGGGACAGTCTAGAATAATATTATAACACTTATGGTTTTACTATCAAGTCACATACTTGATGACATAAGTTTAATACCATTCATGGAATGTAAATCACATTACATAAATGAAATACATGCATATATGAAACGGAATACCTCATAATATATTATTAACAAATCATAATGTTAATACATGAATCACAAATGTTCATTGGCCTAGGGCACACTACTAACAAGTATGTGTTCTTGTTGATGATCACGTTTTATTAATCATGGATATGAGATATCAAATCAGAAACATAGCTATATGTTAGAGAACATATATTGGACTGACCCACATAAAGAATACTACATGGTTTCATGTCATTAGTGATTCTTAATATGGTTTGACTTTAGTCCTTTGACCTGAAGTCATCATGGTTCCCTACATAAGGAATTCGATGTTTTGATATTAGAAGAAGTTATTCTTAACCGAATAACAAGTAGTCTTATGTTGGACATCAAATGAATCATGCAGAGGGATGTGAATCACATATATGGGATTTGTACCTCTCTTAAATGAGAGAGATATCATTTGGGCCTGTTGACAAGTGTGACTGAAGAAATGCATGGCCGTGCTCAAATGAATTGATGAAGAGTCATCAATGTCATTTGTTATAATCTGTCAACTTGGGGATCAAGAAACTATGATTAATCAAAGGTTGACATGTACCATGCCTTGTGATTAATCTTGATATCGTGTTACAAAAGGACTAAGCTTATAACCATAGTTACAGGTTAAATCGGATTAACGATCCTCATTTGATTTGGGTAGTCATAATGTCTTACTAGAGGCCGCTTATGACTTATGGGCCTTGAAGTGTGATCAAGCTCATTGCCAACATCAAATGAGCCTACAGGGTCGCACACAAAGAGTGATGTGATATGGGCTTATTCTTTTGGGCCTAATTTATTGTAGATATTTTTATTGGGCTAGATTGAATTAAGTTGTCGGGCTTTTATTACATAAGATATAATGGGCCGAAACTTATTGGGGTCTCAATGGGATTAGGGTTTCTCTATAAATAGAGAAGCTTAGGTCTTATTAGAAAGAGGAGACACAATTGTCACGAAACTCTAGCCACCATCTGAGAGGAAAATCGTGCGGTGTTCGGAAAGAGTTTCAGGACATTCTAGCACACCACAGCCACAACCCGGATCGTGCATACTCTTGTGGATATCGGTAGAGGGCATTCGCGTTTGCAGTGTCTTGGAATCTGAAAAAGAAGCAACCTATCCACAACAATAAGGTATTTTCGTACATCCTTGGTATTTTCGTTTATACATCATGTTGTATGGTCTTTTCTGCAGCGTATTGTGAATACTCGGACCGTACGCGATCCTACACACACAAGGCTACGACAACTGCCCACAGCCTCGACCTAGTCTCCCGATGGTGCCCGTCATGGAGGTAAGGCCATAATCGACGAGTTTTTGATGAAGAACCAACAATCTGTGACTGACTGAGGCTTGTTTTCACTGATTTTCCTAATACAAAGTATGCTAGCACATCGACGTGGCAAGTGCCCGCATCCCCAACCTAGTCTCCTGACGGTGCCAGTCACGGGGGCGAGCATATAATCGACAAGTTTTTGATGAGAAGTCAATAATCAGTGACTAATTAGGGCTTGTTTGCACTAATTTTTCCACTACCGAGTATGCCAGCACGTGCCCGCAACAACTGCCCACAGCACATGCCTCCCGGCGGTGTTGGCCATGGAGGGAGACTATAATCGATGAGCTTTTGATGATTAACTAACAATTTGGGCCCCATCCGGGCTTTTTTGGCTGATTTTCCCACTACCGAGTATGCCCGAAAATGATCGCGACAAATGCCCACAACCTCAACTTGGTCTCCTGACGGTGCCGATCCTTGGGGCAAGGCTACAATCGGTGAGTTTTCGATGAGAAACTAACAATCTGCGACCGACTCGGGCTTCTTTTCGTGATTTTCCCACTACCGAGTATGCCAGCACATAGCTGCAGAAGGTTCCCACAGCCCCGACCTAGTCTCCCGGCGGTGCTGATCATGGCGGCAAGGCTCTAATCGGTGACTTTTTTACAAGAAACTGAGAATTCATGTCCCACTGGGGATTGTTTATGCTGATTTTCCCACTACCGAGTATGCCCGTACATGGCCGTGGCAAGCGCCCACGATCATGACCTGGTCGCCCAACGGTACCGTTCATTTGGGGCAAGGCTATAATCAGCAAGTTTTCGAATGAAACCAACATTCCGTGACCAACTAGGGCTTGTTTGCACTAATTTTCCCACTATTGAGTATGCCTGAAACAAGTGCCCACGGCACTGACCTAGTCTCCCAACGGTGCTGGTCATGGTGGAAGGCTATAGTTGGTGAGTTTTAGATGAGAAACCGACAATTCGTGCCCCACCTGAGTTTGTTTCTTCTGATTTTCCCACTACCGAGTATGTCTGTACATGGCAGTGGCAAGTGCCCTGTTGGGCCCCGATTCACTTTAAACATGTTTATTTTTTTTATTTTGAGGTTTAGTTTGCCAAATTCCTTTTACTTAGAATAAATTTAAGATTTATAGTGCTTAAGATAATGAATAGAAATGGAGGAATTAAGTTTAAATTAGAGTGGTGTATGTTGTTAGAAATTAAAAAGAATTAGAAGGTTTGGGGGTAATTTAGGAAGTTCTCATATGTTCCTAAAGTATAAGGCTAATAAGGAGGGGCTCTTTGGTCTTTTAGTATCATTAAAACAAAAAGTAAAGAAGCAAATCAGGTGTAGCCATATGGTGAGGAGATGGGACAAAATTTTGCAAGAAAAAGGAGGAAAATGAAACTACGTAGTATTGACCTAGGCTTTTAAAGTTTAAGAAGCAATTTGGCTAGGGCATTTGGGAGAGAAGCTACGAAACCCACAAGGAGAAAGGAAAGAAGAAGAAGAAGAAAAGAGGTTAGGCTTTGTGATTTTTTTTCCTTAAAGAAGTGATTCTAAGAGTTCATTAAGAAGGAAATAGGAAAGGGAAGGATTAAGCTTCCATTAAAGCCAAGAAGAGAGAGAAATTCGTGGGTGTCTCTTCCAGGTAGGGAAATTTTGAAATTCTTGGAAATCTTTGATGGTTTAGGTTCTAATAGATTAGGAAATTTATGGGTAAGGTGATATAGGTTTAAATTCATGTTTTCCTTTCCTTAGAAATTCCAATTTTGATATCTCATGTTATATGGGATGATTTTTGTTTGATGAAGGTCAAGAGAGGCCATTGAAGCTTGAGGAAAGGCCAATTGACTAAGCTCAAAGCTAAAGGAATTAAGGTGGGTGATATTTTAGTAATTGAGTTAATAAGCTACTCAATTGTTTAGAAATAAATGTCATTTAATTCTTTCCTATGACTTCCCAATTTTAAATGAATTGCTATTTGTGATAGTTTAAACTTGTATGAAATGTTTTTTATGTAAAGATTTTGTGACAATATGTATACAATGGTTTGTCAAGAGAAAAAGATTCGAATATATGATTTCAACGATTATGTGAAAGTGAATTTACCATTTGAGGCTAATATGTATAAATTGTGTAAATTCTGTGATATACATGCTTTCTTTGGGTTTGTGGTGGTCCCTTAAGGGTCAGGTGCACCTGTCTAATCATAGGCTTCTCGCGCCTGCCCGCTAGTGGCATTGGAGCTCCTCACAGACTCCCATAAGTCACGGCTACACATGACCGCTTTGCGAAAATGTGTAGTACATTCCGTTTCGGATCCACCCGAACCACTTTCTCTGTGCTTATGTGATACTTTGATGTTTGAATACTTTGATAAAATGAATTTGTGAAGACTTATGTTAAATTGGATAAGTTTTTATCAATGTGAGTTTTGCTTTTAAAATGAATGAATAAAGAATGCTTTTGCTTATTGCTTGATTATTAAGTTATTACCGACGGAGCAGTCAAGCTCACCCCCCATTTTCCCCTCCACAGGCGACGAGCGAGAAAATGAGTAAAGGCACCGGACTGAGGCATTACTCCTAACCATTTTTACTTTTGAAGGCATCTTTTAGAAAACAAGGCTTTAGATTGCATTTTGGAGAAATGAGTTACTTGTATTTTGACATTTTGATACTCTTAATGTATTAGGGCCTAAATGCCCTCTAAAGCTTTGTAATAACTTTTGAATTTCATGTAAATACAAGAGTTTTAAGTTTTAATGTATTTTTGTGCAATTTGTATATGTTTTATAGCAATGTATTGTTGTATGGTTTGAATTTGACAAAAGTTAGGAGTAATGTGTTGTTTTGTAGTTTGAGAATGATTAGATGTATAGGAGTGTTTGCTGCCCATTTTGAGTTAATGGTTGGGATTATATGGATTGGCTTGTGTAAGGAGATTGAGGTTTTATGCAGGTGTTGGAGATTGGGTTAAGGATTGAAGTTTTTTGCTAGTGAGATTTTAGGGGAGGTGCTGTCAAATTTTCTTAAAATGGGCAGAAACTTTGACAATATTTTTGACCCTTTTAGAGTTCGAATTGGATGGGGAGGTCTGCTTGAAAATTGTATTATATGTTTAGAGCTTTCCAATGGTATATAATTTGTCATCTTGGGAGTTAAGATGAAGAAATTATGAGGTTGGGAAAACATTCAGTTACTGTTCATATGGTGATGTTTACTGTTTGATTGGTCTTTATATAGGTGGTACATTGGAGTGAAATTTTACCTCTTTTAATGGCTGAATTGAGTTTTGCATTCTTCATAAAAGATGTAGATTGTCTTTTAATCTTTCCAATGATATGAAGTTGGTGATTCTTGGATGTTGGAATGGAGAGATATGTGTGTTACAAGTGAGGATGTTACTTATGATTTATGTTTGTGACAGCTATATGGAAATGTAATAAGTTTGTAGCTTTGATGAACGAATTAAGTTGAGAATTGAGAATTTGGTGAGTTGTACTTGGTGTTTGATTTGTTATGAGGTGTTTAGGCATTAGAGTAAATGAATTTGAGAAGTGTGCAAGTGTTTAAGATGTTAGGTTGAAGGTTGGAGGCTTTGGAGAGGCATTGGAGGCTTTGGGGAGCCCCAATGTCCGTTAAACCGACATGGGTGTTCGTTTAACGGACATTCTCAGGTTTCAAAACACCCCTTGGCCAGTCAATGTCCGTTAAACGGACATGCATGTCTGTTTAAAGGACATTTTCAAGTCATTTGGGCCTCCTTCACTTGATACTATCCTTTAAACGGACATGGGTCTCCATTTAACGGACAGCCACAGGAAAGATGATGGTTTTTTATGTTTTTAGAGGCCGAATCTCATTTTGTAGTCTTTATGAGGGTTGTATATCCAGATGTATTCTTTCTAATGGTCCAAAAAGGAAATCAATCCGATGTCTAATCAAAAGTTATGGTGATCGCGCTAAGAGAGGTTCAAATTGTTTAAAGTGTGAACTTAGTCTATTCTTTTAGGCATAACTCCATCATCCGACATCCAATTGAAGTGATTCTTAGACCAATAGGTTCCTAAGATATATATCTTTCTCTCCACAAAAATTTGTACCCTTTGGAGCTGTATTGAGGAAGTTTGCATTAAAGTAAGTGAGAGGTCGGTTAGGAGATCATATCTGGAATATTAGCCCTTTTAGGCTTTTTAAGCATATCTTGAGTTGTATAACTCCGTTTGAGGTGATTCTTGCTTCAAAAAAAAAAACTTGAGACTTAAAGCTAAAATTTGTATGAATAAGTCAACTTATGATTTTGGTGGTTAATTAGTGTGCGCTCGCCACGAATGTGCAGTTACAACTAATGACCCTGCAAGGTTATAAGCGCAAGGTTCATGACTTTGCAGGTTAAATTCTGGAAACAAGTTTTCTTTCATGGAGAGGAATCCCTCCCTCGTGGGTTGAGTGTCTAGATGTCACGTAGGACGTCGGACACGTGTCTCACCAAGGTGGGGTTCCAACACTTATGGTATCAGAGCCTTTAGGTTTGGGTCCGGGTGTAGGGAGCATTTAGGGTTTTTATGCCCCATTATGCATTCTTTTAAAATTGCATTATTTGCATTATTTTCATTTTTTTGCATTTTTTAAAATGATTTTACATGACTAAATATTGACTTTGAATGATTTAAAATCATTCTATACACTTTGAAAATTGTTTTTGCATGAACTAAAGTTTTTCATTGGATTTATCTTGAAGGAGTAAATATGCCACCTCGGAGTAGAACTCGAGGAGCTCGGCTTCATTCTCGCTCTTTCCAGGGGAGCACAGATGAGTCCCATGTTCTACAAGATGCGGGGACGTACTCTACTCCTGACTCAGAGGCACCTAGTGTGCAACCTGAGGAGTCGTTGCCTCCTCCTCATGCTACTATGCCTGCGATGGATCCGCAATTCTTCCAGGCCTTTGCCCAGGCTTTCTCCTATGCCTTAGGCCAGGGATCTCGGGCTTCAGTGCCAGCTCCAGTGGTTAGGGGCGGGCAATATGACAAGCTAAGAAAGTATGGAGCGGTGGACTTTCATGGTAGCACAAATCCAGAGGAAGCAGAGTCTTGGCTGAAGAGGACAGAGAGAGTCCTAGTTCAGATGAAGTGTTCTGATGAGTAAAAGCTGGAGCATACAGTGAGTTTATTGCAGGGGGATGCTCTTCACTGGTGGGAGTCAGTGCCACAGAGTCAGGCTGTGCCACCAATGCTTATATAGAGGGATTTTGGGGAGGTGTTCTGGAAGAAGTACCTTTCCCGGGTCTACATCTAGGAGAAGGCTCGAGAGTTCTTGAATCTGACTCAAAGGGTGATGACGGTGAGCGAGTATGAGCTGAAGTTCACCCAGCTATCTCGATATGCAGCTCACATTGTGGCCAATGAAGAAGACAAGTGTCATAAGTTCGAGGGAGGTCTCCACCTGGGAATCCAAGAAAAGGTGATTATTCACGACTTTTCTGATTATCAGCAGCTGGTGGATGTTGCACTCCAGGCTGAGAAGATGGAGAACATTAAACATGAGGTGAGCAGGAAGAGAAAAAGTAGAGAGCAATCATCCAGGAAAGGGGGTAGTGCTCAAACAGTTGACAGGGATGAGAAGAGCGCCCGTATTCAGAGTCAGGGTGGCAGTAGTGTCACTAATACGGGCAAGCAGTCCAGGGCAGTGTCAGTGCAGGCCTCCTCAGTGGGAAGAAAAAGCAGAACTGAGGGAAGCAGAAACCAGAACCCCTAATGTGAGCATTGTGGGAAGCTACATCGGGGTGAGTGTTACAAGCTGTTGGGAGCTTGTTTCTGGTGTGGAGAGAAAGGGCATAGGATCAAGGATTGCCCTCTGATGACTAGAGGGGAAGGATCTCAACCATAGGCACCGAGGAGAGCAGAAATAATGGGAACCAGGCCAGCTGCTAGGGTGGGCAGTTCTTGGTCAGTGAAGAAGCCTATTACTCCAGGGAGACCGAGAGGGCAAGCACAGGCTAGAGTGTTTGCCACGACATGGGAGGAGGTTGCAACCACACTTGAAGTTGTTACTGGTATGGCTAAGCTATTTCATTCTGATGTGTATGTTTTATTTGATTCTGGTTCTACACATTCCTATGTCTCAGCAAATATGATATTACCTGGTATGCAGTTAGTTCCTTTGGATAATTTTCTGCTTGCTAGCACTCCGTTAGGGAGGAATGTTATTGTAAGCTGGATCTATAAAGACTGTGAGCTTATTATCGAGGGATCTAGTTTGGTAGAGGATCTGCTACATCTAGATCTGAAGGGGTTGGATGTTATTGTGGGCATGGATGTGATGGAGAAGTATCGGGCAAAGCTTGACTGTGGTCTAAAGGAAGTGGAGTTTGATCTAGGTGATGGTCAGAAAGTCATTTTCAGAGGGGATAGAAAGATATCGCCGCCAAGGCTTATTTTAGTTTTGTTAGGTGATAAAATGATGGGAAGAGGCTGTGAAGCCGTCTTGGCGTGTTTCATTGATATGAGTGTGAAGGAGAGTAGGGTGGAGGATATTCCCATCGTGAGGGAATTTCCTGATGTGTTTCCAGAGGAGTTGCCCGGTTTGCCATGGAGAGGGAGATCGAGTTTTCTATTGACTTGACTCCCGGGACGGCCCCTATTTCTATTCCACCTTACAGGATGGCTCCAGTTGAGCTGAAAGAGCTTAAGGAGCAATTGGAAGAGTTATTAGAGAAGGTTTTTTTAGACCGATTTCCTCACCTTGGGGAGCACCGGTCTTATTTATTAAGAAGAAAGATGAAACCTGGAGAATGTTCATTGACTACAGGAGGATCAACAAGGTGACAGTTAAAAACAAGTATCCTTTGCCCCAGATAGATGACTTATTTGATCAGCTACAGGGAGCAATGGTCTTCTCTAAGATTGATCTCAGGTCTGGCTACCATCAACTCAGGATTAAGGAGTCTGATGTGAGCAAAACAGCCTTTAGAACACGGTATGGGCATTATGAATTTTTGGTTATGCCTTTTGGACTAACCAATGCTCCTGTTGCTTTCATGGATTTGATGAACAGGGTCTTTAAGGATTTCTTGGATCAGTTTGTGATAGTGTTCATTGATGACATTCTAGTGTATTCAAGGAGTGTAAGGGAGCATGAGGAACACTTGAGGATTGTATTGCAGAGATTGAGGGAGAGGGAGCTTTATGCCAAATTCACTAAATGTGAATTTTGGCTACATGAGGTAGTTTTCCTTGGTCACATTATTTCTAAGAATGGGGTGCATGTGGACCTAAAGAAGATTGAAGCTGTAGTGAACTGGTTCGCTCCGACGACAGTGACAGAGGTGAGAAGCTTTCTGGGTTTGGCAAGCTATTGTAGGAGATTCGTGGAGGGCTTTTCCATGATTGCCGCTCCGTTCACCAAGTTAATGAGGAAGAATCAGAAGTTTGTCTGGAGTGATGAGTGCCAGCAGAGCATTGAGGAGCTCAAGCACAGATTGACTAGTGCTCCAGTTCTGGCTTTGCCCACTGGAGAGGGAAGTTATACCGTGTATAGTGATGCTTCTAGGAAGGGGTTGGGTTATGTACTGATGTAGGAAGATAAGGTGATAGCATATGCCTCATGGTAGCTAAAACCTTATGAGTTGAATTATCTGACCCACGATCTGGAATTAGCAGCTGTAATCTTTGCCCTGAAGATCTGGAGGCATTATTTGTATTGTTGGGCCCCAAATTTGTTTTTCTTGATGTTATTAAGTATGAATTAAGTTGATTGTGTTATTTGTGGCATAGTTTGATTTTATTGAAAGTATTAATAGAAAATTAGGAATTATTTGAGATTAGTATGGAATAAGTGTTTATGAAAGGGGTTAAAAATATATGAGGGCAAAATGGGCAAGGCACTTAAGGGTAAGAGGTTTTAGGTTTGCATGGAGGGGCATTATAGTCTTTGCTCTTTCTTGTAGGCTTAAGAAATTAAAAGAAGAAAAGAAAGGAAAATAAGAAGAAGAGAGAAAGAGAAGAGAGTCGTAGGAGAGGAAGAAGAGGAAGAAAGAGGGGAAAGCTCCGGTTTGACGATTTTCAAAGGATCGAAGCAAGTTCTGGTAAGTTCAAGCTCTTCTACTCTTGTTTGGGTTGAATTAAACCCTAGATTTGCATGGAATGAGGTAGAATCGATGGTTTAGGGTTTATGGTAGAACTTGGTAGAAATTCATGGGTTATTGTGTTGTTGAAGTTTTTGGTGTTAGAATGAGTTTAGAAAGGAAGTATATGACTTGATTAAAGGGTTAGATGTGTTGTAGTTGAGAAAGGGAAGGATTAAAGGTTGAAAAATGTCAAAATTTTGGGTTCTAGAGTCGACCCTCCCGTCCGCACGTCGCGACGTGCGTGAGGCCGCACGCCATGACGTACCGAGCCGCACGCTGCGACGTGCGAAAAGGGCTGCACGCCGCGGAGTGCCAGGCCGCTCATCGCGAAGAGCGAGCCTCGTCGCGGCGAGGCCAGTTTTTCCAGCAAAGATGTTTTAGTAATTGGAGCATATCTTTTGCTACAGAAGTCCTTTTAAGGTGATTTTTTTAGGCGTTGTAAACTATAGACATAGATCTACAAGTTTTGTGAAGTGATGAAGTTATGAATCAGTTTCTAAGAATATGAAATTTTGGATGGAAGTTAAAAATGGACATATTGTTTCAGCATGAGTTATTGAACGGGATTTTGGTTCTTATTTTAGGAAATCAAGTGAAGCAAGAGGAGTAAGAGGATCAAGAGGAAACTCATTCCTAAGCAAGAACAAGCAAGGAATTCAGGTGGGTTTATGTTTATAATAGAGTAAATAAGTTACTCATTGTTTTGTTCAAATCAAGAAGGATTTAATGCATTTACATTGCATCATCAACGATTGCATTACATACTATTATGAATGATTATAAGTTGTTATATAATTTTCATTCATGATTATTAACAAGGTTTTCAAAAAGGGGTGTTCTCCTTTCAAGAATACATGTACATGAAATCATGTTTTAAGAAATATATGACAAGCAAGTTTACAAGCAAGTGCTAGTTTGGCAAACAAGTTTACAAGGACATGAATCATGCATATTTATGTGGGTTTGCAGTATGTCCCTCACGAACAGTCAAGTGCACATTGACTCACGAAAAGGCTTCTCTCGCCTGCCCGCTAGTGGCATGGGGTTTCTCATAAGGATTCCCTCACGAAACTACGTCTACACATCAACATTTCGATGGAATGTGTAGAACGTCACGAACCAGGGACAACCCAAACCATTATGTTATGTTATGTGTTTATGATTTGTTGATATGAATCATGCATCATGAATTGTTCAAGAATCAAGCATTTTTCAAGACAATGACTCATACATGCTCAATCGCTATGATTTCAACAAGTACCACGATAATGAGTTATTTTTTTTGAATACTTTTCCTTATTGCTATATTATAAATATGTTCCCACGAGCTTTATAGCTCACCCCCTCTAATCTCCCCCATTCAGGTGACGAGCAAGAGACCGAGTGAGTCACGAGTTACGGCAGCACTCCATTTTGTCATGTTTATTTTTAAGCTTTGTTACATTTCAAGTATTATTGGTTCAAGAGTATTTCCTACTTTTGGCTCTTGAACTGAAAGTTGTAATTTGGTTTGAGATATTCTTAAAGCTTTATGAAACTCATCTTTTGGATAATGACTTATGGATATGTTTGTTTTAAAGCATGAAAGTAAGTTTTGAGTTTGTTCACGATGGGTCCATTGAACTTCCGATGGTCTCCTTCCTCAATCGTTTAATTTACATGATTTGCCTTGTTTATTTAAATCACATGAAAGCAGGTTTCAAGTTTGTTTTCCAGTAGGCCCATTAATCTTCCGCGAGTCTTTTCCTTAAATATATAATTAGCATGTTTCACGCCACGCTCTCATGTCCGATGTTGGGCTCCGGCAGCAGGGTCCAACATGTTGTGGTATCAGAGCGCCTAGGTTTTGATCTAGGGCTGCATGACATTGCTTTAAAGAAATAACTTGCATTGTTTTACACAATTGGAACTGTTTTTGCACATCTTGAAAATTGTCTTACTTGAACTAAATTTTTCAATGGTTATCTATTCAAGGACTGAACATGCCACCTCGAAGGAGAACTCGGGGAGCTATGACTCGATCTCATTCTTGTCAAGGGAGTACGGATGAATCCCATATTCCTCAGGTTGCCGGGACACATTCTGTTTCGATTTCAGAGGCACCTAGTTTGCAACAAGAAGTGCCTCCACCTCCTCCTCCTATGCCTTAGGGAACTCCCATGGATTCGAGTTTCTTTCAAGCCTTTGCTTAGGCTTTCACGTATGCCATGGGACAGAGATCTCAGATGCCGATGCAAGCTCCCGTAGACAGGAGTGGGCAGTATGATAAGCTCCGAAAGTTTGGGGCTTTCACGTATGCCATGGAGCAGATCTCGAGATCTGCGTCTAGCTCCAGAGATGTGAGGGGCGGTATGATAAGCTCCGAAAGTTTGAGGCTGTGGATTTCAGTGGGACGACAAATCCAGAAGAGGCAGAAGCTTGGTTGAACAGGACCGAGAGGGTTTTAGTTCAGGTGAGATGCTCAGATGAGGACAAGTTAGATTATGCAGTCAGTCTGTTGTAGGGTGACGCCTTGCTTGCATGGTGAGTCGGTGCCTCACAACAAGTTGTTCCTTGGCACGACGGGAGAGACTTTGTAGAAGTGTTCTAAAAGAAGTATCTCTCTAGGGTCTATGTGCAATAAAAGGCCAGGGAATTTCTGAATCTTATGTAGAGGGACATGAGTGTGAGCGAGTATGAGCTGAAGTTCACACAACTTTCCCGTTATGCAGCCAATATTGTGGCAACAGAGGAAGACAAGTGCCGCAAGTTTGAAGGAGGTCTTCACTTGGGAATCAGGGAGAAAGTCCTGATTCACAATTTATGTGACTACCACCAATTGGTGGATGCTGCTCTCCAGGCTGAGAAGCTGGAGAATATTAGAAATGAAGCAAACAAGAAGAGGAAGAATAGGGAGCAGACTTTCAAGAAGGGTGCTAGTGCTCCATTGCCTGAGAGGAGCACGAGGAGCTCTCACAGTCAGAGTGAAGTGGGTAGCAGTGGGGCTACCAGGAACAAGCAAGTGAGGGCAGTATCAGGGCAAGCCTCTAATGTGGGAGGCGTCGGTAGAGCAGGAAGAAGCTGGTTCACCCATCCCTTATGTGATCAGTGTGGGAAACATCATCAGGGAGAGTACCTCAGGTCACTTGGAGTTTGTTTTAGATGCAAAGAGAAGGGACATATAGCCAAGAATTGTCCACAGACACCGAGACAAGAGGGGTCGCAGTTTCAAGCTCCAAGGCGTGTAGAGACAGTGGGAACTAGGCCAGTTACTAAGGTAGGCAGCTCTGGGACTGCAAGGAAGACTATTCCTCCAGGAAGGCCAAGGGGTTAGGCGCCAGCAAGAGTGTTTTCCATGACTAGGGAGGAAGCTGCAGCTGCACCTGAGGTTGTCACGGGTATGGCTCAGTTATTTGATTCAGCAGTATTTGTTTTGATTGATTCTGGTTCCACGCATTCATTTGTTTCTGTGAGCATAGCATTACATGGTGTGAATTCTGTGTCGTTGGATAGGCCTTTGGTTGTTAGTACTCCTCTAGGGAAGAATGTGGTGATCGGTCAGGTGTATGAGTAGTGTGAGCTTTTCGTTGATGGTGCTAGATTGGTAGTGGATTTACTACTGCTAGACCTTAGAGGGTTAGATGTTATTCTGGGGATGGATACTATGGAGAAGTATCTGGCCAAGCTAGATTGTGGTCAGAAAGAGGTGGAGTTTGATCTGGGCAATGGTGAGAAGGTGATCTTCAGAGGGGACAGGAAGACACCCTCGCCAAGACTGATTTCAGCTATATTAACTGAAAGGATGATGGGCCAAGGGTGTGAAGCTTTCTTGGCACATGTTGTGGATGCCGATAGGAATGAAGGGAAGTTAGAGGACTTTCCGATTGTGAGGGAGTTTCCAGATGTTTTCCCAAATGAGTTACCAGGTTTGCCGCCCGTGAGGGAAATCGAGTTTGCCATTGACTTGATTCCCGGAACCGCGCCTATTTCAATACCGCCTTACAGGATGGCTCCAGCTAAGTTGAGGCAGCTTAAGGAAAAGTTGGAGGAACTGTTAGAGAAGGGGTATGTCAAGCCGAGTTCGTCTCCTTGGAGAGCACCAGTTCTGTTTGTTAAGAAGAAGGATGGATCATGGCGAATGTGCATTGACTATCGGAGACTTAACAAGGTGACAGTTAAGAACAAGTATCCTCTACCACGGATAGATGATCTATTTGACCAGCTGTAGGGAGCTAGGGTTTTCTCCAAGATCGATCTCAGGTCAGGCTACATCAGCTCAGAATCAAGGAGTCTAATGTAAGCAAGACAACATTCAGGACCCGTTATGGGCATTATGAGTTTTTGGTTATGCCATTCGGCTTGACCAATGCTCCAGCGCTTTCATAGATCTTATGAATAGGGTCTTCAGGAGTTTCGGATCGGTTTGTCATAGTGTTTATAGATGACATTCGGTGTATTCTAAGAGTGAAGAAGAGCATGAGGAGCATCTCAGGATTGTATTGCAGACTCTTAGGGAGAGAGAGCTTTATGCCAAGTTCAAAGAAGTGAGTTTTGGCTTCACGAGGTGACTTTCCTTGGACATGTGATTTCGCAAGATGCTTTGTTCATGTTGATCAGGAAAGTTGAAGCGATAGTGAATTGGCATGCACCCAAGACAAATGACGGAGGTGAGGAGTTTTCTGGGTTTGGCAGGTTACTACAGGAGGTTTGTAGAAGGATTTTCCATGATAGTTGCTCCGATGACCAAGCTATTGCGGAAGAATCAGAAGTTTATCTGGACAGATGAGTGCCAGAAGAGCTTTGAGGAGCTCAAGCTTATACTAACAAGCGCTCCAGTGTTGATTTTGCATTATGGTGATGAGGGCTATACGGTGTACAGTGATGCCTCGAGGAAGGGTCTAGGTTGTGTATTGATGCAAGGAGACAGGGTGATAGCTTATGCTTCAAGGCAACTGAAGCAGTATGAGTTGAATTACCCAACTCATGATTTGGAATTGGCAGCAGTGATCTTTGCCTTGAAGATTTGGAGGCATTACCTTTATGGGGTTCAGACAAGGATCTTTACTGATCACAAGAGTCTCAAGTACTTACTGAGCCAGAAGGAATTGAATTTGAGACAGAGAAGGTGGATTGAGTTACTCAAGGATTATGATTTGTTGATTGAGTACCATCTAGGCAAAGCGAATGTAGTAGCTGATGCTTTGAGCAGGAAGTCTTCTATTGCCCATGTTCAGACAGTGTATCTTCCTTTATTGGAAGAGATGGCCAAGCTTTAAGATAAGCTTGAAGCAGGAGGAACCAAATTACCTTCTAGCTAATTTCAGAGTGAGGCCTATACTCCGTGAGAAGGTTAAGGAGTTGCAGGCACAGGATGCAGATTTGAGCAAGCTTCGGGAGGAAATTCAGAAGGGTAAGGCTTCTGAAGTAGTAGTGAGAGATGATGGACTCATGACAGTGCGGGATAGACTTTGTATTCCAGATATCAAGGAAGTTAAGGATGAGATTTTGGATGAGGCACACAATGCTTCTTATGCCATGCACCCAGGTAGCACCAGGATGTACAGAGATTTGAGAGAGCATTTCTGGTGGAAGGGCATGAAGAGGGATGTAGCAGAGTATGTCAGTAAGTGTCTCGTGTGTCAGCAAGTCAAGGCTGAACACCAGGCGCCTTCAGGCAAGTTAAGGCTATTGTCCATTCTTGAGTGGATGTGGCAAAGAGTGACCATGGATTTTCTGATGGGTTTGCCAAAGACCAGTAGGAAGCATGATGCCATATGGGTTATTGTGGATCGGTTGACGAAGTCAGTCCATTTTTTGGCAATTAAGCAGACTGATTCGTTGCATGTGCTAGCCAAGAAGTACATTGATGAGGTAGTAAGATTGCATGGGATTCCAGATTCTATAGTTTCTGACAGAGATCCTCGGTTTACTTCGAGATTTTGGGGAAGCTTGCAGGAAGCTTTAGGTACTAAGCTGCATTTTAGTATGACATTTCACCCTCAGACGGATGGTCAATCTGAGAGGACTATTCGGACACTTGAGGGGATGCTCAGGGCATGTGTGATAGATTTCAAGGGAGCTTGGGATGAGCATTTGCCATTGGTCGAATTCGTTTATAATAATTCGTACCATTCGAGCATTCAGATGGCTCCATATGAGGCTTTGTATGGAAGGAGGTGTAGAACTCCAATATGTTGGGACGAAGAAGGAGAGAGGAAACTGGTAGGACCAGAGTTGATTCAGATGACAGTGGATAAAGTCAATCTGGTTAAGCAACGGGTTAAGGCAGCTCAGGATAGGATGAAGAGTTACATTGATGCTCATCGGAAGGAGATGGAGTATGAAGTCGGTGAGAAAGTATTCCTCAAGACATCTCCTTAGAAGGGAGTAATGAGGTTTGGCAAGAAAGGCAAGTTGAGTCCAAGATATGTGGGTCCTTATGAGATTCTTGAGAGGATCGGACCACTAGCTTACAGGTTAGCGTTGCCGCCAGAGTTGTCTCAGATCCATGATGTCTTTTATGTTTCCATGCTGAGGAGGTACAGATCAGATCCTTCTCATGTCATTCAGGTTTCATAGGTTCAGTTGAGAGACGACTTAAGTTATGAGGAAATCCCAGTAGAGATCTTGGACACCAAGGAAAAGGTACTCAGGAATAAGACAATTCAGCTAGTTAAAGTTCTGTGGAGGAACCATTCAGTGGAAGAAGCCACGTGGGAGCCTAGGGACGCCATGAAGGAGAAGTATCCAAGTCTTTTCGATGATTCAGGTAAATTTGGAGGACGAAATTTCTTTTAAGAGGGGGAGAAATGTTGGGCCCCAAATTTGTTTTTCTTGAAGTTATTAAGTATGAATTAAGTTGATTGTGTAATTTGTGGCATAGTTTGATTTTATTGAAAGTATTAATGGAAAATTAGGAATTATTTGAGATTAGTATGGAATAAGTGTTTATGAAAGGGGTTAAAAATATATATGGGCAAAATGGGCAAGGCACTTAAGGGTAAGAGGTTTTAGGTTTGCATGGAGGGGCATTATAGTCTTTGCTCTTTCTTGTAGGCTTAAGAAATTAAAAGAAGAAAAGAAAGGAAAATAAGAAGAAGAGAGAAAGAGAAGAGAGTCGTAGGAGAGGAAGAAGAGGAAGAAAGAGGAGAAAGCTCCGGTTTGACGATTTTCAAAGGATCGAAGCAAGTTCTGGTAAGTTCAAGCTCATCTACTCTTGTTTGGGTTGAATTAAACCCTAGATTTGCATGGAATGAGATAGAATCGATGGTTTAGGGTTTATGGTAGAACTTTGGTAGAAATTCCTGGGTTGTTGTGTTGATGATGTTTTTGGTGTTAGAATGAGTTTAGAAAGGAAGTATATGACTTGATTAAAGGGTTAGATGTGTTGTTGTTGAGAAAGGGAAGGATTAAAGGTTGAAAAATGTCAAAAATCTGGGTTCGGGAGTCGACCCTCCCGTCCACACGTCGCGACGTGCGTGAGGCCGCACTCCGTGACGTGGGAAAAGGGCCGCGTTGCATGGCGTGCATCAGTCGCTTTCGTCGCGCTTAGCGAGCCTCGTTCTTGAGGGCCAGTTTTTCCAGCAAAGATGTTTTAGTAATTGGAGCATATCTTTTGCTACAGAAGTCCTTTTGAGGTGATTTTTTGAGGCGTTGTAAACTAGAGACATAGATCTACAAGTTTTGTGAAGTGATGAAGTTATGAATCAGTTTCTAAGAATATGAAATTTTGGATGGAAGTTAAAAATGCACATATTGTTTCAGCATTAGTTATTGAACAGGATTTTGGTTCTTATTTTAGGAAATCAAGTGAGGCAAGAGGAGCAAGAGGATCAAGAGCAAACTCATTCCTAAGCAAGAACAAGCAAGGAATTCAGGTGGGTTCATGTTTATAATAGAGTAAATAAGTTACTCATTGTTTTGTTCAAATCAAGAAGGATTTAATGCATTTACATTGCATCATCAACGATTGCATTACATACTATTATGAATGATTATAAGTTGTTATATGATTTGCATTCATGATTATTAACAAGGTTTTCAAAAAGGGGTGTTCTCCTTTCAATAATACATGTACATGAAATCATGTTTTACGAAATATATGACAAGCAAGTTTACAAGCAAGTGCTAGTTTGGCAAACAAGTTTACAAGGACATGAATCATGCATATTTATGTGGGTTTGCGGTATGTCCCTCACGAACAGTCAAGTGCACATTGACTCACGAAAAGGCTTCTCCCGCCTGCCCGCTAGTGGCACAGAGTTTCTCACAAGGATTCCCTCACGAAACTACGTCTACACATCAACATTTCGATGGAATGTGAAGTACGTCACGAACCAGGGACAACCTAAATCATTATGTTATGTTATGTGTTTATGATTTGTTGATATGAATCATGCATCATGAATTGTTCAAGAATCAAGCATTTTTCAAGATAATGATGTTGGAGTTATGTAAATATAGTGCCCTGAAAAGCAAGTGTGTTTACATGTAACTTTATCTTCTTCAGTTACAGTTTTGTAATTAAAATATTTATTATTAATAAAACAAAAGAGTTTGGTTTTATCAGTATGAGCATTATGTATCTGGTCATAAGGTACCAAGATTCATTTGTAAGTAATATACATATACATAGAGATGTATGGGAAACATGTATATTATTAGAATCAATTAATTGATTCACAGTTGAATAATCAAGTTGGTCGTTTGATTATAGTTTAGATCTGTAGTGTTGCGATTTATCTCCATATAAGTAAAGGAGTTTACTTAAAGGGAATGATGAGTTTCATATCATGATAGTAGTAGACTATCGATAATGGCACTATTAAATGAATTGAATCAAGTATGTTTTCAAGAATAAAGTGGGCGTTACTTTAATCTTAAAACATACAACTTAAGCATTCGCTTATTATGAACCACAATCTTGATGAGTGGTGAACTCATATGTGTTTCATTATAATTCTTGATATGATCGAAATGGATTTTACAGGTATTAATCCGATTCTGCATGTTGGAATTATTAATTGAAACATGTATCGAGAACATTCACTCGAATAAAGAGTTTATAGTGTTATCATCTCTTCTAGATGTTTTAAGGAGATTTGGTGATTAAATGGCGCCATGGTTTGATGGACTAGCTACCCATCAAGTCTTAACACTAAGATGAGATCTTATGTATTAATCACCATATAAAGTAAAATGAGAGATCTAGAAGGAAAAACCAACATAAGGGCAAAACGGTAGTTTTACCTTTGTTGTCGGATAGCTATAATAAGGTTCTAAATAGGGTTTGCAATTGAACATATTCTCATAATATTTAATAATTCAAGAGTTCAACTAATTGTCTTTAGTGGAATGACATTTAGTTAATAAGCTAGAATTAATTCCAATGAGATTGAATTATTTCTGGGCTTATTGGAGCTTGAATTATCAAAGTCCAATAAGATTCCCCACTTGGCTTTAAGGAAGGTTATCAAGCTAAGTAAGAAGTAGTTTGGAGGCTTTAGAAGTCCATAATTGAATGATGGGCTTATACTAATTAATGGTTAATTGGAAGCCCATATGTTCATTTAGAAATGGGCTTGTTTTGGTTTAATGTAATTGATTAGATTAATTATATTAAAACAATTTTTTTAAATGGAGAAGAAGCAATTTTGAAATTGTGTTAGGATAGATGTGTTGTAACATCCCGTCACCGATGGGAAGGTCATATTGGTAAATTGAGGCGGGATAGGATATTACCGCATATATTGACTGAGCATCCTGTTGACCTCTAATTTTGGAGGCCACGAGTCTTTTTCACATGCACATATAGGTACATGCATTCATGACTTTTCCCGGCATTTGATTTTGAATATGATATGAATTGTGATTTGAGAGATAATTAGATTTGATTGTGATTTATTGGAAATTTTGGTATAATTGGGTCTGAATAGTTGATTTGGAAATATTTTAGAGTGACTGTTAATTGATTGTGAACCTTAGAATTTTTTCTAAAAATTTGGGAGAAAATGTCTGGACCGGAAATTTTTTGAGTGGCGGACTGATCGATTGTATAAGGCCAAATGATTGTCTAGTGGCTATAAAAAAATTAGGCATATGATTTTAGAAATTGATATGTCGAGCCATTGAAAATTTGGAGACGAGTTGGATTGGAAATGAGATTGAAAAGAGATAGAAATTTAAATGCTTTGCGAGGAAAAAGCCAAGCGGCTTAAGTGATTACCCTTTTTAAATGCTAAAGGTTATAACTGGAGAAGAAAGGAAAGTTTTCCTCCGTGAAGACACGACTTTCTCTCCTTCGATGATTCTCCTTCTTCCTCCTCGAGATTTTTGTTTGCTTCTTCCCTAATTGCAAAGTTTAGTTTAATCCTTGAGAAGATGGAAATTCATTCAGGTTGGGAGAAGCTCACCGTTGATAGAGAAAGTGGGAAAAAGTTAGAGAAATTCCAGAGATTTGAGGATTCGTGGTTCGATCGGTAAGTATATGGTATAATGTTGTTAATTAATGTTGTTTGATGCATTTATGGCATTTATATTGTGATTGGAGTAGCTGAAGTGAATTAATATTGGTTTTAGAGAGAGAAAATGGGAGAAAACTAGTCGGAGAAGACGATTCAGAGGTTCGCACGTCTCGGCGCCTATGCCACGGCGTGCATGAGGCCTCGCCGCGGTGAATTAATGTTGTTAATTCACCGCGGCGAGTAGGATGGAGGACGCCGCGGCGAGCCCCGAAAAAACTGCCACAAGAGCCCCCATTAGACACCATGGCGAAGAATTGGGGCCTTGTGCGAGCCCTCGCTTTACAAGTGAGGTAGTTTGGTTTTGGGTCATAACTTTTGATGTAGACCTCCAATTGAGGTTATGTTTGATTTGTTGTGATCTAGAGAAAGAGGTCTCGATTGATATGAAAGATGAAAGTTTGAATTTAAATTAGTGGGATCGTAATTAGTGAATGAAAGTAAGAATGTGATTGTATTTTACCTAAGGATTGTTATTGAAAATTGGGTATAATGTGAGACTTTGAAAATAAAGTCAATGCTATCGGGAACTTTAGAAACCGAGCATAAAAGAATGAATTCGATCTAGAAAATAGTGATGTTGACTTTGAGGTACTACCATAGCAAAATGACTTGATAAATAGACTGGAAATTAGAATTGAAATTGGAAGTTCTGTAATATGTTATTGAATCGAAATGAGCCGATATTGATCAATTGAGTGAAATTTAGATACTAAGTAAAAGAAAATAGAAAATGGGAAATGGTACCGGGAAAATCATGAATAGGCATAGTACATCATTTATTCAAGGCATGTGCATCATTAATTATTTTATTTGTGCATTTTGTAATGAATGGAATTATTTGATTGTTATAGAGGCTCGATGGATCGATAATCCACGGATCGTCTTTGAGACTTCGGGCGGTAGCTTCGGAAGTTCAGGTGAGTAACCTAGTTGGTTTCTCAACCTTATGTGTTTATTACTTATATGCATTGATTGCCATGAGGATGCAAGGATGGATATATGTAATTGATTGTTTTGATTGATTTCGGACCATGGGTGTTCGAAATATTGGATTGTGATATTGAAGTGCAAATGAAAATAAGTGCGTGAGAATGCATTAGTAAATTGGATTATAAATGTGATAGATTAGTAAATTGGATTGTAATTGTGATAGTGAAACGAAAGGTAAATGCATGGGAATGAATACCGGACTGAAAGTCCGAGAACATTAGAAAATGATCAGAAATAGTAATTAATTGGAATTGGAAATAGAAATGCGATAATTGGAAATTGGAAAATGACATGTGCATTCATGCATAGTAAATGATCAGATAATGGCAGTTGTGACCGGTGTCGCCACCGATTTCGAGCTTTAAGCTCAACGCACGTGGCCTCGTGCTCTAACGTATTCGAGCCTCGGCTCGATGATCGTGGCTATGCCCAACGTTTGAGGTTTAAGCCCAATGTTTGAGCCAATGGCTCAACGATATATGAGCTCAAAGCACGGTCACAACAACGAAAGAAAATGGAAGAGTCACATGCACACTGCATAAATGAATATTTAATGTGAATTGTGTGAAAGGCTTATTGCCTTATAAAATGTGAAATTGAATGCCTGTGATTTCTTATTTCTGATATATATACAATATTGTATGATTGAGTGAATATGCATGAGTTGGGTGAACCATCGATGATGGTTTCTCACTGAGTTCGCAAACTCACCCAACATTGCATCTATTTTTCAGGAAATGGAGAGTACCCCGTTGGACACACGGGAGTACGTATACTGCTAGCAAGACAGAGTATCGGGTCGGGATCAGTGTCGTCCGTATCTGCATTAGTGTATTCATTTGGTATTTAGTAGGCCCAATTGTTTACATGTAATTATATAGAGTGATTGAGCACTAATGAGTGCTAATAATGAGTGAAAGTGTTTTATCAGTAATATGGTTTAATATTTGAAATTTTTTTGTTATAATTGGGCCAAGTCAATGATTGCTTTGCGCACTCTACTGTTTTTGAAAGAAAAAGATAATGTCATGCCCACTCTAATGTTTTTGAAAGAAAAAAAAAATGTTATACGATTTTTGGTTAATAAGGTAATGAATGTTCTAGTACGCCACCCTCGCGGGTCACGGGCTCGGATATCACCATGGATATCGGGTTCAGGTCTTGCGGCAGTGGGATGCTACATTTGTGGTATCAAAGCCCAGAAGTACAATCTTACATGGGCACTCTGAAACATGAGTCAAGTTACATGCAGACAGTGACAACTGATCCTCAGTCTAGTATATGAGTCATATGCATGAGTATGTCTCAGTCGTTTAATCGGTTAAAAATAGTGAGGAAATGAGAATGTGTTGGAATGTGATAAATGGAAATTGTGGATATCGAGGAATCGGATGAAATACAATATTAGAGTTATATTGGGTATATCCTTGAATGTGAGATAGAAATAAAGTTATAGTATGGATTGGTAGAGGAAAATGAAAATAGAGATATGATGAAAATGGCAAGATTGAAAGTGCATAAAGTGGATGAAAATAAAATGTCCTTTGATCTTGAGAAGTTAAAATTGGGTTCAATTTCGTGACGAGAGATATGAATAATGATGTATGACTTGAGTCGAAGAAATCAAGAATGATTGTACATCTGCGATAGTGATTTTGAGTGCAAAAATATATAGGTATGATGCAATAATGAAAAGATTGAAATGTAAGACAATGAAATTGGTAGATGAAAAAGGTTGTCAAGGTTTAGTTGTTTTGCCTATATGAATGCACACCTGATTATGGTAGCCCCATGGCAAGTGAAGATATTAAGCTGCAATTGATGAGTAATGGATAATCGCTAGTCAGAGTTTTTGTAGCTTAAAATCATATATGAGTTAGAATAAGAAATGAAAGTGCTTATACTGATCAATTGGGATATTATGCATAGTTGAAATTGATCTTCTTGAGGTATTAAGAGTGATGATATATAGTGATGAAAATAGTTGATTGATAAAGTTTTATGAACAGATTAATGATTAATAGGTTTAGTTGATTTGATAATTTGATTTGAGAGTAATGATTGAAGAGATAAATTTGAAATGAAGTACAAGTAAATTTAGGAGTCCAAGTCTAGTAGAGACTCAAGCGTAAGAGATAGAATATGTTCTTGAAAAAGTGTGTATTACGTTAATGAGATGACTCGATTATGTAAGAGAATTACTGAACATCAAGGAAATATTAATTGCGGATATGAGGAGAATAATGGTTCGTGTATATTTTGTATAATTATGTTCTGAAAGTACGAGATTGATATGATGATTGTTTATTCAAGCCAGAGAGTGATCTACCGCAACTAAATTAGGTTATGTAGGGAAATTAAAGTAAGGAACATGTGTTAGAATATGATATGATGAAACTGAAAAATTATAAGAAAATTGCTCCTTATTGGAGACGTTAGACATTTAAAGAGTTATATGAAGTATGGGTATAAGGAGTTATTGTATTACTGAAAAGTAACATGTCTCAATTGTGTTCGAGTGGATAATGGATATAAGCATAAATGATCAATTGAACGATTTGGAAAATGAAATAGATGAATTGGTATAGTTGAGGAAATTGGTTATCATGCAAGTCTCATAAGAGTAAATCTTAACTGATTAAATGAATAAGGGATGAATTAGTATCTGAACATGGTATATTGGGAGAATTAATAAAGATATAGGTATTGATAAAATGCAAAAGTTCAAGGGATATGTGTATGCAGAATTTGGAGTTAATTAGAACTAGTGAATCTTTGAATACGCTCAAATTGTCAAAGATTTTTCTGGTTTTGGCAAATTGACAAGAATGTTTGAGGAAAGCGTGTAAATGTTATGACCGATGATTGTAAAGGAGACATTTGGAGAATTTGCTATATATATTCAAGTGTCCCAAAAGGTTATGATGCAATCTATTGAAATTGTATAAAGTGAATTTATGTACCGAGGGACAAATATAGCTTCATGGGCGGTATTATGATTGATGATTTGAAATCATTACACTAAGTGTTGCTTTAAAAGCTTGGAGACATTAATCGTATGAAATATTTTGAAGATGTCCATGAATATGCAAATCGATAACGATTGAGATATTTTGTGAATTTGAATGATTATTGAGTGTTAATAGTCGAGCTAGCAAAGGGGCAAAAAGAATGTATTATTAGTTATCGGAATTTCCAAATCAGTTGTGCATATAAGGAATTGGTAAAGACCAAATTAAGGTGTGTGAAATAGAATCGAAAATAACTCCATTGTTGAGGAAAGTGATATGTATAGTCGATTAAGAGATATGTGTGGTATCCACTACAGAAACTGTCAGAGAAAAATTTGAGAACCAATCAAAGTTTTATGCTATTGCAAGAGTAAATCGAAAGAGGAATTGATAGTTTAGAGAGAAAAATCGAAAGATTGTATGTGTGAATGATTACATGTGGGAATAACCAACGGACTTGACTGTTGGAAGCATAAGTCAAACTGGTATTGTGAGGTTTTTAGGGACATGAAATTGATGTATAGTCCAGAATGATTGAGGACATAACAATTGTTGTATGGGTGATACCATTTGAACAGTGTATTATATTGATGAGTAAAATAAATTTGTAATGGGGATTAAGAAATCCAAGTAAAAGGGCAATGATTTGAGTGGATCGAGGCTATTAGAATCTTATGAGATTAGTGTTTTAATTCTAAGGAGATGTGATCTGATAAGCAATAAATGAAATGCTCCGAAGTGTATTACCTCGGCAAAAATGCATAGATGGAGACAAAGGTAAATAGGGAAACTAAATTCGTGATTAAATGACCTCTATGTGATTGTGGTGTGATTAGATTGGTAAGACAGTTTAAAACCTAAAAGATGATTCGGATCCAAAATGTTACATAGACAGGATTAGGAAATATTGTTAGGATCCGATATAAGTGTTATTGATATTGAAAGTGATGAATTGAGAATAATTATGAGAAATTGGTAAGGCAAAAAGCAAGTGGTTCATTAATTGTTTTGATTTCAATTAATTGGCGAAATTATTAGTGTATCGAAATAAGTGAAAATTGGAGAGGCAATGATCGAAAAGACTCCCCTACCTTCTTAATTAATCGTATATGAAATTTTGAGGACGAAATTTTTATTAGGAGGGGAGAATTGTAACATCCCGTCACCGATGGGAAGGTCATATTGGTAAATTGAGGCGGGATAGGATATTACCGCATATATTGACTGAGCATCCTGTTGACCTCTAATTTTGGAGGCCACGAGTCTTTTTCACATGCACATATAGGTACATGCATTCATGACTTTTCCCGGCATTTGATTTTGAATATGATATGAATTGTGATTTGAGAGATAATTAGATTTGATTGTGATTTATTGGAAATTTTGGTATAATTGGGTCGAATAGTTGATTTGGAAATATTTTAGAGTATTTGTTAATTGATTGTGAACCTTAGAATTTTTCTAAAATTTGGGAGAAAATGTCTGGACCGGAAATTTTTTGAGTGGCGGACTGATCGATTGTATAAGACCGAAATGATTGTCTAGTGGCTATAAAAAAATTAGGCATATGATTTTAGAAATTGATATGTCGAGCCATTGAAAATTTGGAGACGAGTTGGATTGGAAATGAGATTGAAAAGAGATAGAAATTTAAATGCTTTGCGAGGAAAAAGCCAAGCGGCTTAAGTGATTACCCTTTTTAAATGCTAAAGGTTATAACTGGAGAAGAAAGGAAAGTTTTCCTCCGTAGGGCACGACTTTCTCTCCCTTCGACTGATTCTCCTTCTTCCTCCCTTGGAGATTTTTGTTTGCTTCTTCCCTAATTGCAAAGTTTAGTTTAATCCTTGAGAAGATGGAAATTCATTCGAGTTGGGAGAAGCTCACCGTTGATAGAGAAAGTGGGAAAAGTTAGAGAAATTCCAGAGATTTGAGGATTCGTGGTTCGATCGGTAAGTATATGGTATAATGTTGTTAATTAATGTTGTTTGATGCATTTATGGCATTTATATTGTGATTGGAGTAGCTGAAGTGAATTAATATTGGTTTTAGAGAGAAAATGGGAGAAAACTAGTGGAGAAGGCGATTGAGAGGTTCGCACGTCTCGGCGCCTATGCCACGCGTGATGAGGCCTCGCCATGGTGAATTAATGTTGTTAATTACATGGCGAAGTAGATGGAGGACGCCGCGGCGAGCCCCCCATTAGACACCGCGGCGAAGAATTGGGACGCCGCGGCGAGCCCCTGTTTTCTGAAGTGAGGTAGTTTGGTTTTTGGGTCATAACTTTTGATGTAGACCTCCAATTGAGGTTGTGTTTGATTTGTTGTGATCTAGAGAAAGAGGTCTACGATTGATATGAAAGATGAAAGTTTGAATTTAAATTAGTGGGATCGTAATTAGTGAATGAAAGTAAGAATGTGATTGTATTTTACCTAAGGATTGTTATTGAAAATTGGAGTATAATGTGAGACTTTGAAAATAAAGTCAATGCTACTGGGAACTTTAGAAACTGAGCATAAAAGAATGAATTCGATCTAGAAAATAGTGATGTTGACTTTGAGGTACTACCATAGCAAAAATGACTTGATAAATAGACTGGAAATTAGAATTGAAATTGGAAGTTCTGTAATATGTTATTGAATCGAAATGAGCCGATATTGATCAATTGAGTGAAATTTAGATACTAAGTAAAAGAAAATAGAAAATGGGAAATGGTACCGGGAAAATCATGAATAGGCATAGTACATCATTTATTCAAGGCATGTGCATCATTAATTATTTTGACTGTGCATTTTGTAATGAATGGAATTATTTGATTGTTATAGAGGCTCTGATGGATCGATAATCCACGGATCGTCTTTGAGACTTCGAGCGCGTAGCTTCGGAAGTTCGGTGAGTAACCTAGTTGGTTTCTCAACCTTATGTGTTTATTACTTATATGCATTGATTGCCATGAGGATGCGAGGATGGATATATGTAATTGATTGTTTTGATTGATTTGGGACCACGGGTGTTGAAATATTGGATTATGATATTGAAGTGCAAATGAAAATAAGTGCGTGAGAATGCATTAGTAAATTGGATTATAAATGTGATAGATTAGTAAATTGGATTGTAATTGTGATAGTGAAGCGAAAGGTAAATGCATGGAATGAATACTGGACTGAAAGTCCGAGAACATTAGAAAATGATCAGAAATAGTAATTAATTGGAATTGGAAATAGAAATGCGATAATTGGAAATTGGAAAATGACATGTGCATTCATGCATAGTAAATGATCAGATAATGGCAGTTGTGACCGGTGTCGCCACCGATTTGAGCTTTAAGCTCAACGCACAGAGCCTCGTGCTAACGTATTCGAGCCTCGGCTCGATGATCGAGCTATGCCCAACGTTTGAGGGCTTTAAGCCCAATGTTTGAGCCAATGGCTCAACGTATATGAGCTCGGTAGCACGGTCACAACAACGAAAGAAAATGGAAGAGTCACATGCACACCGCATAAATGAATATTTAATGTGAATTGTGTGAAAGGCTTATTGCCTTATAAAATGTGAAATTGAATGCTGTGATTTCTTATTTCGATATATATACAATATTGTATGATTGAGTGAATATGCATGAGTTGGGTGAACCATCGATGATGGTTTCTCACCGAGTTCGCAAACTCACCCAACATTGCATCTATTTTCAGAAATGGAGAGTACCCGTTGGACACACAGAGTACGATATCTTGCTAGCAAGATGCAGTATCGGGTTGGGATCGGTGTAAATCAAATATCTGCATTAGTGTATTCATTTGGTATTTAGTAGGCCCAATTGTTTACATGTAATTATATAGAGTGATTGAGCACTAATGAGTGCTAATAATGAGTGAAAGTGTTTTATCAGTAATATGGTTTAATATTTGAAAATTTTTTGTTATAATTGGGCCAAGTCAATGATTGCTTTGCGCACTCTACTGTTTTTGAAAGAAAAAGATAATGTCATGCCCACTCTAATGTTTTGAAAGAAAAAAAAATGTTATCGATTTTTGGTTAATAAGGTAATGAATGTTCTAATCGCCACCCTCATGGTCACGGGCTCGGATATCACCATGGATATCGGGTTCGGGTCTTGCGGCAGTGGGATGCTACATTTATGGTATCAAAGCCCAGAAGTACAATCTTACATGGGCACTCTGAAACATGAGTCAAGTTACATGCAGACAGTGACAACTGATCCTCAGTCTAGTATATGAGTCATATGCATGAGTATGTCTCAGTCGTTTAATCGGTTAAAAATAGTGAGGAAATGAGAATGTGTTGGAATGTGATAAATGGAAATTGTGGATATCGAGGAATCGGATGAAATACAATATTAGAGTTATATTGGGTATATCCTTGAATGTGAGATAGAAATAAAGTTATAGCTGTGGATTGGTAGAGGAAAATGAAAATAGAGATATGACAGAAATGGCAAGATTGAAAGTGCATAAAGTGGATGAAAATAAAATGTCCTTTGATCTTGAGAAGTTAAAATTGGGTTCAATTTCGTGACGAGAGATATGAATAATGATGTATGACTTCGAGTCGAAGAAATCAAGAATGATTGTACATCTGCGATAGTGATTTTGAGTGCAAAATATATAGGTATGATGCAATAATGAAAAGATTGAAATGTAAGACAATGAAATTGGTAGATGAAAAAGGTTGTCAAGGTTTAGTTGTTTTGCCTATATGAATGCACACCGATTATGGTAGCCCATGGCAAGTGAAGATATTAAGGCTGCAATTGATGAGTAATGGATAATCGCTAGTCGAGTTTTGTAGCTTAAAATCATATATGAGTTAGAATAAGAAATGAAAGTGCTTATCTTGATCAATTGGGATATTATGCATAGTTGAAATTGATCTTCTTGAGGTATTAAGAGTGATGATATATAGTGATGAAAATAGTTGATTGATAAAGTTTTATGAGCAGTATTAATGATTAATAGGTTTAGTTGATTTGATAATTTGATTTGAGAGTAATGATTGAAGAGATAAATTTGAAATGAAGTACAAGTAAATTTAGGAGTCCAAGTCTAGTAGAGACTCGGCGTAAGAGATAGAATATGTTCTTGAAAAGTGTGTATTACGTTAATGAGATGACTCAGATTATGTAAGAGAATTCTCGAACATCAAGGAAATATTAATTGCGGATATGAGGAGAATAAAGGTTCGTGTATATTTTGTATAATTATGTTCGAAAGTGCGAGATTGATATGATGATTGTTTATTCAAGCCGAGAGTGATCTACCGAACTAAATTAGGTTATGTAGGGAAATTAAAGTAAGGAACATGTGTTAGAATATGATATGATGAAACTGAAAAAATTATAAGAAAATTGCTCCTTATTGGAGACGTTCGACATTTAAAGAGTTATATGAAGTATGGGTATAAGGAGTTATTGTATTACTGAAAAGTAACATGTCTCAATTGTGTTGAGTGGATAATGGATATAAGCATAAATGATCAATTGAGCGATTTGGAAAATGAAATAGATGAATTGGTATAGTTGAGGAAATTGGTTATCATGCAAGTCTCATAAGAGTAAATCTTAACCTGATTAAATGAATAAGGGATGAATTAGTATCTGAACATGGTATATTGGGAGAATTAATAAAGATATAGGTATTGATAAAATCACGAAAGTTCAAGGATATGTGTATGCAGAATTTGGAGTTAATTAGAACTAGTGAATCTTGAATACGTTACGAAATTGTCAAAGATTTTTTGGTTTGGCAAATTGACAAGAATGTTTGAGGAAAGCGTGTAAATGTTATGACTGATGATTGTAAAGGAGACATTTGGAGAATTTGCTATATATATTCTGAAGTGTCCCAGTAAAGGTTATGATGCAATCTATTGAAATTGTATAAAATGAATTTATGTACCGAGGGACAAATATAGCTTCATGGGCGGTATTATGATTGATGATTTGAAATCTGTTACACTAAGTGTTGCTTTAAAAGCTTGGAGACATTAATCGTACAGAAATATTTTGAAGATGTCCATGAATATGCAAATCGATAACGATTGAGATATTTTGTGAATTTGAATGATTATTGAGTGTTAATAGTCGAGCTAGCAAAGGGGCAAAAAGAATGTATTATTAGTTATCGGAATTTCCAAATCAGTTGTGCATATAAGGAATTGGTAAAGACCAAATTAAGGTGTGTGAAATAGAATCGAAAATAACTCCATTGTTGAGGAAAGTGATATGTATAGTCGATTAAGAGATATGTGGTATCCACTACGAAACCTGTCGAGAGAAAATTTGAGAACCAATCAAAGTTTTATGCTATTGCAAGAGTAAATCGAAGAGGAATTGATAGTTTAGAGAGAAAAATCGAAAGATTGTATGTGTGAATGATTACATGTGGGAATAACCAACGGACTTGACTGTTGGAAGCATAAGTCAAACTGGTATTGTGAGGTTTTTAGGGACATGAAATTGATGTATAGTCCAGAATGATTGAGGACATAACAATTGTTGTATGGGTGATACCATTTGAACAGTGTATTATATTGATGAGTAAAATAAATTTGTAATGGGGATTAAGAAATCCAAGTAAAAGGGCAATGATTTGAGTGGATCGAGGCTATTAGAATCTTATGAGATTAGTGTTTTAATTCTAAGGAGATGTGATCTGATAAGCAATAAATGAAATGCTCCGAAGTGTATTACCTCGGCAAAAATGCATAGATGGAGACAAAGGTAAATAGGGAAACTAAATTCGTGATTAAATGACCTCTATGTGATTGTGGTGTGATTAGATTGGTAAGACAGTTTAAAACCTAAAAGATGATTCGGATCCAAAATGTTACATAGACAGGATTAGGAAATATTGTTAGGATCCGATATAAGTGTTATTGATATTGAAAGTGATGAATTGAGAATAATTATGAGAAATTGGTAAGGCAAAAGCAAGTGGTTCATTAATTGTTTTGATTTCAATTAATTGGCGAAATTATTAGTGTATCGAAATAAGTGAAAATTGGAGAGGCAATGATCGAAAAGACTCCCTACCTTCTTAATTAATCGTATATGAAATTTTGAGGACGAAATTTTTATTAGGAGGAGAATTGTAACATCCCGTCACCGATGGGAAGGTCATATTAGTAAATTGAGGCGGATAGGATATTACCGCATATATTGATTGAGCATCTGTTGACCTCTAATTTTGGAGGCCACGAGTCTTTTCACATGCATATATAGGTACATGCATTCATGACTTTTCCCGGCATTTGATTTTGAATATGATATGAATTGTGATTTGAGAGATAATTAGATTTGATTGTGATTTATTGGAAATTTTGGTATAATTGGGTCTGAATAGTTGATTTGGAAATATTTTAGAGTGACTGTTAATTGATTGTGAACCTTAGAATTTTTTCTAAAAATTTGGGAGAAAATGTCTGGACCGGAAATTTTTTGAGTGGCGGACTGATCGATTGTATAAGACCGAAATGATTGTCTAGTGGCTATAAAAAAATTAGGCATATGATTTTAGAAATTGATATGTCGAGCCATTGAAAATTTGGAGACGAGTTGGATTGGAAATGAGATTGAAAAGAGATAGAAATTTAAATGCTTTGCGAGGAAAAAGCCAAGCGGCTTAAGTGATTACCCTTTTAAATGCTAAAGGTTATAATCGGAGAAGAAAGGAAAGTTTTCCTCCGTAGACACGACTTTCTCTCCTTCGATGATTCTCCTTCTTCCTCCTTGGAGATTTTGTTTGCTTCTTCCCTAATTGCAAAGTTTAGTTTAATCCTTGAGAAGATGGAAATTCATTCAGGTTGGGAGAAGCTCACCGTTGATAGAGAAAGTGGGAAAAGTTAGAAATTCCGAGATTTGAGGATTCGTGGTTCGATCGGTAAGTATATGGTATAATGTTGTTAATTAATGTTGTTTGATGCATTTATGGCATTTATATTGTGATTGGAGTAGCTGAAGTGAATTAATATTGGTTTTAGAGAGAAAATGGGAGAAAACTAGTGGAGAAGACGATTCAGAGGTTCGCGTCTCGGCGCCTATGCCACAGCGTGCATGAGGCCTCGCCATGTGAATTAATGTTGTTAATTAGCATGGCGAAATAGAGGATGGAAGGACGCCATGCGAGCCCCCATTAGACACCATGGCGAAGAATTGGGGCCTTGGCGAGCCCCCGCTTTACGAAGTGAGGTAGTTTGGTTTTTGGGTCATAACTTTTGATGTAGACCTCCAATTGAGGTTGTGTTTGATTTGTTGTGATCTAGAGAAAGAGGTCTACGATTGATATGAAAGATGAAAGTTTGAATTTAAATTAGTGGGATCGTAATTAGTGAATGAAAGTAAGAATGTGATTGTATTTTACCTAAGGATTGTTATTGAAAATTGGAGTATAATGTGAGACTTTGAAAATAAAGTCAATGCTACTGGGAACTTTAGAAACTGAGCATAAAAGAATGAATTCGATCTAGAAAATAGTGATGTTGACTTTGAGGTACTACCATAGCAAAAATGACTTGATAAATAGACTGGAAATTAGAATTGAAATTGGAAGTTCTGTAATATGTTATTGAATCGAAATGAGCCGATATTGATCAATTGAGTGAAATTTAGATACTAAGTAAAAGAAAATAGAAAATGGGAAATGGTGCCGGAAAATCATGAATAGGCATAGTACATCATTTATTCAAGGCATGTGCATCATTAATTATTTTATTTGTGCATTTTGTAATGAATGGAATTATTTGATTGTTATAGAGGCTCTGATGGATCGATAATCCACGGATCGTGCTGAGACTTCCAGGCAGGTAGCTCGGAAGTTCAGGTGAGTAACCTAGTTGGTTTCTCAACCTTATGTGTTTATTACTTATATGCATTGATTGCCATGAGGATGCAAGGATGGATATATGTAATTGATTGTTTTGATTGATTTGGACCATGGGTGTTGAAATATTGGATTAATGATATTGAAGTGCAAATGAAAATAAGTGCGTGAGAATGCATTAGTAAATTGGATTATAAATGTGATAGATTAGTAAATTGGATTGTAATTGTGATAGTGAAGCGAAAGGTAAATGCATGGGAATGAATACCGGATGAAAGTCAAGAACATTAGAAAATGATCGAAATAGTAATTAATTGGAATTGGAAATAGAAATGCGATAATTGGAAATTGGAAAATGACATGTGCATTCATGCATAGTAAATGATCAGATAATGGCAGTTGTGACCGGTGTCGCCACCGATTTCGAGCTTTAAGCTCAACGCACGAGGCCTCGTGCCCAACGTATTCGAGCCTCGGCTCGATGATCGAGAGCTATGCCCAACGTTTGAGGTTTAAGCCCGATGTTTGAGCCAATGGCTCAGCGTATATGAGCTCGGTATACGGTCACAACAACGAAAGAAAATGGAAGAGTCACATGCACACTGCATAAATGAATATTTAATGTGAATTGTGTGAAAGGCTTATTGCCTTATAAAATGTGAAATTGAATGCCTGTGATTTCTTATTTCTGATATATATACAATATTGTATGATTGAGTGAATATGCATGAGTTGGGTGAACCATCGATGATGGTTTCTCACTGAGTTCGCAAACTCACCCAACATTGCATCTATTTTTCAGGAAATGGAGAGTACCCCGTTGGACACACGGGAGTACGTATACTGCTAGCAAGACAGAGTATCGGGTCGGGATCAGTGTCGTCCGTATCTGCATTAGTGTATTCATTTGGTATTTAGTAGGCCCAATTGTTTACATGTAATTATATAGAGTGATTGAGCACTAATGAGTGCTAATAATGAGTGAAAGTGTTTTATCAGTAATATGGTTTAATATTTGAAATTTTTTTTGTTATAATTGGGCCAAGTCAATGATTGCTTTGCGCACTCTACTGTTTTTGAAAGAAAAAGATAATGTCATGCCCACTCTAATGTTTTTGAAAGAAAAAAAAAATGTTATACGATTTTTGGTTAATAAGGTAATGAATGTTCTAATCGCCGCCCTCATGGTCACGGGCTCGGATATCACCATGGATATCGGGTTCGGGTCTTGCGGCAGTGGGATGCTACATTTGTGGTATCAAAGCCCAGAAGTACAATCTTACATGGGCACTCTGAAACATGAGTCAAGTTACATGCAGACAGTGACAACTGATCCTCAGTCTAGTATATGAGTCATATGCATGAGTATGTCTCAGTCGTTTAATCGGTTAAAAATAGTGAGGAAATGAGAATGTGTTGGAATGTGATAAATGGAAATTGTGGATATCGAGGAATCGGATGAAATACAATATTAGAGTTATATTGGGTATATCCTTGAATGTGAGATAGAAATAAAGTTATAGCTGTGGATTGGTAGAGGAAAATGAAAATAGAGATATGACAGAAATGGCAAGATTGAAAGTGCATAAAGTGGATGAAAATAAAATGTCCTTTGATCTTGAGAAGTTAAAATTGGGTTCAATTTCTGTGACGAGAGATATGAATAATGATGTATGACTCGGAGTCAGAAGAAATCAAGAATGATTGTACATCTGCGATAGTGATTTTGAGTGCAAAAATATATAGGTATGATGCAATAATGAAAAGATTGAAATGTAAGACAATGAAATTGGTAGATGAAAAAGGTTGTCAAGGTTTAGTTGTTTTGCCTATATGAATGCACACCTGATTATGGTAGCCCCATGGCAAGTGAAGATATTAAGCTGCAATTGATGAGTAATGGATAATCGCTAGTCAGAGTTTTTGTAGCTTAAAATCATATATGAGTTAGAATAAGAAATGAAAGTGCTTATACTGATCAATTGGGATATTATGCATAGTTGAAATTGATCTTCTTGAGGTATTAAGAGTGACAGATATATAGTGATGAAAATAGTTGATTGATAAAGTTTTATGAGCAGTATTAATGATTAATAGGTTTAGTTGATTTGATAATTTGATTTGAGAGTAATGATTGAAGAGATAAATTTGAAATGAAGTCACAAGTAAATTTAGGAGTCCAAGTCTAGTAGAGACTCGGCGTAAGAGATAGAATATATTCTTGAAAAGTGTGTATTACGTTAATGAGATGACTCAGATTATGTAAGAGAATTATCGAACATCAAGGAAATATTAATTGCGGATATGAGGAGAATAAAGGTTCGTGTATATTTTGTATAATTATGTTCGAAAGTACGAGATTGATATGATGATTGTTTATTCAAGCCGAGAGTGATCTACATGAACTAAATTAGGTTATGTAGGGAAATTAAAGTAAGGAACATGTGTTAGAATATGATATGATGAAACTGAAAAATTATAAGAAAATTGCTCCTTATTGGAGACGTTCGACATTTAAAGAGTTATATGAAGTATGGGTATAAGGAGTTATTGTATTACTGAAAAGTAACATGTCTCAATTGTGTTCGAGTGGATAATGGATATAAGCATAAATGATCAATTGAGCGCATTTGGAAAATGAAATAGATGAATTGGTATAGTTGAGGAAATTGGTTATCATGCAAGTCTCATAAGAGTAAATCTTAACTGATTAAATGAATAAGGGATGAATTAGTATCTGAACATGGTATATTGGGAGAATTAATAAAGATATAGGTATTGATAAAATGCGAAAGTTCAAGGGATATGTGTATGCAGAATTTGGAGTTAATTAGAACTAATGAATCTTTGAATACGTTCTGAAATTGTCAAAGATTTTTCTGGTTTTGGCAAATTGACAAGAATGTTTGAGGAAAGCGTGTAAATGTTATGACTGATGATTGTAAAGGAGACATTTGGAGAATTTGCTATATATATTCTGAAGTGTCCCAGTAAAGGTTATGATGCAATCTATTGAAATTGTATAAAATGAATTTATGTACCGAGGGACAAATATAGCTTCATGGGCGGTATTATGATTGATGATTTGAAATCTGTTACACTAAGTGTTGCTTTAAAAGCTTGGAGACATTAATCGTACAGAAATATTTTGAAGATGTCCATGAATATGCAAATCGATAACGATTGAGATATTTTGTGAATTTGAATGATTATTGAGTGTTAATAGTCGAGCTAGCAAAGGGGCAAAAAGAATGTATTATTAGTTATCGAAATTTCCAAATCAGTTGTGCATATAAGGAATTGGTAAAGACCAAATTAAGGTGTGTGAAATAGAATCGAAAATAACTCCATTGTTGAGGAAAGTGATATGTATAGTCGATTAAGAGATATGTGTGGTATCCACTACAGAAACTGTCAGAGAAAAATTTGAGAACCAATCAAAGTTTTATGCTATTGCAAGAGTAAATCGAAAGAGGAATTGATAGTTTAGAGAGAAAAATCGAAAGATTGTATGTGTGAATGATTACATGTGGGAATAACCAACGGACTTGACTGTTGGAAGCATAAGTCAAACTGGTATTGTGAGGTTTTTAGGGACATGAAATTGATGTATAGTCCAGAATGATTGAGGACATAACAATTGTTGTATGGGTGATACCATTTGAACAGTGTATTATATTGATGAGTAAAATAAATTTGTAATGGGGATTAAGAAATCCAAGTAAAAGGGCAATGATTTGAGTGGATCGAGGCTATTAGAATCTTATGAGATTAGTGTTTTAATTCTAAGGAGATGTGATCTGATAAGCAATAAATGAAATGCTCCGAAGTGTATTACCTCGGCAAAAATGCATAGATGGAGACAAAGGTAAATAGGGAAACTAAATTCGTGATTAAATGACCTCTATGTGATTGTGGTGTGATTAGATTGGTAAGACAGTTTAAAACCTAAAAGATGATTCGGATCCAAAATGTTACATAGACAGGATTAGGAAATATTGTTAGGATCCGATATAAGTGTTATTGATATTGAAAGTGATGAATTGAGAATAATTATGAGAAATTGGTAAGGCAAAAAGCAAGTGGTTCATTAATTGTTTTGATTTCAATTAATTGGCAGAAATTATTCGTGTATCGAAATAAGTGAAAATTGGAGAGGCAATGATCGAAAAGACTCCCCTACCTTCTTAATTAATCGTATATGAAATTTTGAGGACGAAATTTTTATTAGGAGGGGAGAATTGTAACATCCCGTCACCGATGGGAAGGTCATATTGGTAAATTGAGGCGGGATAGGATATTACCGCATATATTGACTGAGCATCCTGTTGACCTCTAATTTTGGAGGCCACGAGTCTTTTTCACATGCACATATAGGTACATGCATTCATGACTTTTCCCGGCATTTGATTTTGAATATGATATGAATTGTGATTTGAGAGATAATTAGATTTGATTGTGATTTATTGGAAATTTTGGTATAATTGGGTCTGAATAGTTGATTTGGAAATATTTTAGAGTGACTGTTAATTGATTGTGAACCTTAGAATTTTTTCTAAAAATTTGGGAGAAAATGTCTGGACCGGAAATTTTTTGAGTGGCGGACTGATCGATTGTATAAGACCGAAATGATTGTCTAGTGGCTATAAAAAAATTAGGCATATGATTTTAGAAATTGATATGTCGAGCCATTGAAAATTTGGAGACGAGTTGGATTGGAAATGAGATTGAAAAGAGATAGAAATTTAAATGCTTTGCGAGGAAAAAGCCAAGCGGCTTAAGTGATTACCCTTTTTAAATGCTAAAGGTTATAACTGGAGAAGAAAGGAAAGTTTTCCTCCGTAGGGCACGACTTTCTCTCCCTTCGACTGATTCTCCTTCTTCCTCCCTTGGAGATTTTTGTTTGCTTCTTCCCTAATTGCAAAGTTTAGTTTAATCCTTGAGAAGATGGAAATTCATTCAGGTTGGGAGAAGCTCACCGTTGATAGAGAAAGTGGGAAAAAGTTAGAGAAATTCCAGAGATTTGAGGATTCGTGGTTCGATCGGTAAGTATATGGTATAATGTTGTTAATTAATGTTGTTTGATGCATTTATGGCATTTATATTGTGATTGGAGTAGCTGAAGTGAATTAATATTGGTTTTAGAGAGAGAAAATGGGAGAAAACTAGTATGAGAAGACGATTCAGAGGTTCGCACGTCTCGGCGCCTATGCCACGGCGTGCATGAGGCCTCGCCGCGGTGAATTAATGTTGTTAATTCGCCGCGGCGAGTAGGATGGAGGACGCCGCGGCGAGCCCCCCATTAGACACCGCGGCGAAGAATTGGGGCCTTGCGAGCCCTATTTTCAAGTGAGGTAGTTTGGTTTTTGGGTCATAACTTTTGATGTAGACCTCCAATTGAGGTTATGTTTGATTTGTTGTGATCTAGAGAAAGAGGTCTACGATTGATATGAAAGATGAAAGTTTGAATTTAAATTAGTGGGATCGTAATTAGTGAATGAAAGTAAGAATGTGATTGTATTTTACCTAAGGATTGTTATTGAAAATTGGAGTATAATGTGAGACTTTGAAAATAAAGTCAATGCTATCGAACTTTAGAAACTGAGCATAAAAGAATGAATTCGATCTAGAAAATAGTGATGTTGACTTTGAGGTACTACCATAGCAAAAATGACTTGATAAATAGACTGGAAATTAGAATTGAAATTGGAAGTTCTGTAATATGTTATTGAATCGAAATGAGCCGATATTGATCAATTGAGTGAAATTTAGATACTAAGTAAAAGAAAATAGAAAATGGGAAATGGTACCGGGAAAATCATGAATAGGCATAGTACATCATTTATTCAAGGCATGTGCATCATTAATTATTTTGACTGTGCATTTTGTAATGAATGGAATTATTTGATTGTTATAGAGGCTCTGATGGATCGATAATCCACGGATCGTGCTGAGACTTCCAGGCAGGTAGCTCGGAAGTTCAGGTGAGTAACCTAGTTGGTTTCTCAACCTTATGTGTTTATTACTTATATGCATTGATTGCCATGAGGATGCAAGGATGGATATATGTAATTGATTGTTTTGATTGATTTCGGACCATGGGTGTTCGAAATATTGGATTGTGATATTGAAGTGCAAATGAAAATAAGTGCGTGAGAATGCATTAGTAAATTGGATTATAAATGTGATAGATTAGTAAATTGGATTGTAATTGTGATAGTGAAACGAAAGGTAAATGCATGGGAATGAATACCGGACTGAAAGTCCGAGAACATTAGAAAATGATCAGAAATAGTAATTAATTGGAATTGGAAATAGAAATACGATAATTGGAAATTGGAAAATGACATGTGCATTCATGCATAGTAAATGATCGATATAATGGCGGTTGTGACCGTGTCGCCACCGATTTGAGCTTTAAGCTCAACGCACAGGCCTCGTGCTAACGTATTCGAGCCTCGGCTCGATGATCGAGGCTATGCCCAACGTTTGAGGCTTTAAGCCCGATGTTTGAGAGCCAATGGCTCAACGATATGAGCTCGGTATGGTCACAACAACGAAAGAAAATGGAAGAGTCACATGCACACCGCATAAATGAATATTTAATGTGAATTGTGTGAAAGGCTTATTGCCTTATAAAATGTGAAATTGAATGCTGTGATTTCTTATTTACGATATATATACAATATTGTATGATTGAGTGAATATGCATGAGTTGGGTGAACCATCGATGATGGTTTCTCACTGAGTTCGCAAACTCACCCAACATTGCATCTATTTTTCAGGAAATGGAGAGTACCCCGTTGGACACACGGGAGTACGTATACTGCTAGCAAGACAGAGTATCGGGTCGGGATCGATTGTCGTCAGATATCTGCATTAGTGTATTCATTTGGTATTTAGTAGGCCCAATTGTTTACATGTAATTATATAGAGTGATTGAGCACTAATGAGTGCTAATAATGAGTGAAAGTGTTTTATCAGTAATATGGTTTAATATTTGAAATTTTTTTTGTTATAATTGGGCCAAGTCAATGATTGCTTTGCGCACTCTACTGTTTTTGAAAGAAAAAGATAATGTCATGCCCACTCTAATGTTTTTGAAAGAAAAAAAAAATGTTATACGATTTTTGGTTAATAAGGTAATGAATGTTCTAGTACGCCACCCTCGCGGGTCACGGGCTCGGATATCACCATGGATATCGGGTTCGGGTCTTGCGGCAGTGGGATGCTACATTTGTGGTATCAAAGCCCAGAAGTACAATCTTACATGGGCACTCAAACATGAGTCAAGTTACATGCAGAGCGGGACAACCGATCCTCGATCTAGTATATGAGTCATATGCATGAGTATGTCTCAGTCGTTTAATCGGTTAAAAATAGTGAGGAAATGAGAATGTGTTGGAATGTGATAAATGGAAATTGTGGATATCGAGGAATCGGATGAAATACAATATTAGAGTTATATTGGGTATATCCTTGAATGTGAGATAGAAATAAAGTTATAAATTGTGGATTGGTAGAGGAAAATGAAAATAGAGATATGATGAAATGGCAAGATTGAAAGTGCATAAAGTGGATGAAAATAAAATGTCCTTTGATCTTGAGAAGTTAAAATTGGGTTCAATTTCTGTGACGAGAGATATGAATAATGATGTATGACTCGGAGTCAGAAGAAATCAAGAATGATTGTACATCTGCGATAGTGATTTTGAGTGCAAAAATATATAGGTATGATGCAATAATGAAAAGATTGAAATGTAAGACAATGAAATTGGTAGATGAAAAAGGTTGTCAAGGTTTAGTTGTTTTGCCTATATGAATGCACACCTGATTATGGTAGCCCCATGGCAAGTGAAGATATTAAGCTGCAATTGATGAGTAATGGATAATCGCTAGTCAGAGTTTTTGTAGCTTAAAATCATATATGAGTTAGAATAAGAAATGAAAGTGCTTATACTGATCAATTGGGATATTATGCATAGTTGAAATTGATCTTCTTGAGGTATTAAGAGTGACAGATATATAGTGATGAAAAATAGTTGATTGATAAAGTTTTATGAACAGTATTAATGATTAATAGGTTTAGTTGATTTGATAATTTGATTTGAGAGTAATGATTGAAGAGATAAATTTGAAATGAAGTACAAGTAAATTTAGGAGTCCGAAGTCTAGTAGAGACTCGAGCGTAAGAGATAGAATATGTTACTGAAAAAGTGTGTATTACGTTAATGAGATGACTCCGATTATGTAAGAGAATTACTGAACATCAAGGAAATATTAATTGCGGATATGAGGAGAATAAAGGTTCGTGTATATTTTGTATAATTATGTTCTGAAAGTACGAGATTGATATGATGATTGTTTATTCAAGCCAGAGAGTGATCTACCGCAACTAAATTAGGTTATGTAGGGAAATTAAAGTAAGGAACATGTGTTAGAATATGATATGATGAAACTGAAAAAATTATAAGAAAATTGCTCCTTATTGGAGACGTTCGACATTTAAAGAGTTATATGAAGTATGGGTATAAGGAGTTATTGTATTACTGAAAAGTAACATGTCTCAATTGTGTTCAGAGTGGATAATGGATATAAGCATAAATGATCAATTGAACGCATTTGGAAAATGAAATAGATGAATTGGTATAGTTGAGGAAATTGGTTATCATGCAAGTCTCATAAGAGTAAATCTTAACCTGATTAAATGAATAAGGGATGAATTAGTATACGAACATGGTATATTGGGAGAATTAATAAAGATATAGGTATTGATAAAATGCGAAAGTTCAAGGGATATGTGTATGCAGAATTTGGAGTTAATTAGAACTAGCTGAATGCTGAATACGTTCTGAAATTGTCAAAGATTTTTCTGGTTTTGGCAAATTGACAAGAATGTTTGAGGAAAGCGTGTAAATGTTATGACTGATGATTGTAAAGGAGACATTTGGAGAATTTGCTATATATATTCTGAAGTGTCCCAGTAAAGGTTATGATGCAATCTATTGAAATTGTATAAAATGAATTTATGTACCGAGGGACAAATATAGCTTCATGGGCGGTATTATGATTGATGATTTGAAATCTGTTACACTAAGTGTTGCTTTAAAAGCTTGGAGACATTAATCGTATAGAAATATTTTGAAGATGTCCATGAATATGCAAATCGATAACGATTGAGATATTTTGTGAATTTGAATGATTATTGAGTGTTAATAGTCGAGCTAGCAAAGGGGCAAAAAGAATGTATTATTAGTTATCGAAATTTCCAAATCAGTTGTGCATATAAGGAATTGGTAAAGACCAAATTAAGGTGTGTGAAATAGAATCGAAAATAACTCCATTGTTGAGGAAAGTGATATGTATAGTCGATTAAGAGATATGTGTGGTATCCACTACAGAAACTGTCAGAGAAAAATTTGAGAACCAATCAAAGTTTTATGCTATTGCAAGAGTAAATCGAAAGAGGAATTGATAGTTTAGAGAGAAAAATCGAAAGATTGTATGTGTGAATGATTACATGTGGGAATAACCAACGGACTTGACTGTTGGAAGCATAAGTCAAACTGGTATTGTGAGGTTTTTAGGGACATGAAATTGATGTATAGTCCAGAATGATTGAGGACATAACAATTGTTGTATGGGTGATACCATTTGAACAGTGTATTATATTGATGAGTAAAATAAATTTGTAATGGGGATTAAGAAATCCAAGTAAAAGGGCAATGATTTGAGTGGATCGAGGCTATTAGAATCTTATGAGATTAGTGTTTTAATTCTAAGGAGATGTGATCTGATAAGCAATAAATGAAATGCTCAAGTGTATTACCTCGGCAAAATGCATAGATGGAGACAAAGGTAAATAGGAAACTAAATTCGTGATTAAATGACCTCTATGTGATTGTGGTGTGATTAGATTGGTAAGACAGTTTAAAACCTAAAAGATGATTCGGATCCAAAATGTTACATAGACAGGATTAGGAAATATTGTTAGGATCCGATATAAGTGTTATTGATATTGAAAGTGATGAATTGAGAATAATTATGAGAAATTGGTAAGGCAAAAAGCAAGTGGTTCATTAATTGTTTTGATTTCAATTAATTGGCAGAAATTATTCGTGTATCGAAATAAGTGAAAATTGGAGAGGCAATGATCGAAAAGACTCCCCTACCTTCTTAATTAATCGTATATGAAATTTTGAGGACGAAATTTTTATTAGGAGGGGAGAATTGTAACATCCCGTCACCGATGGGAAGGTCATATTGGTAAATTGAGGCGGGATAGGATATTACCGCATATATTGACTGAGCATCCTGTTGACCTCTAATTTTGGAGGCCACGAGTCTTTTTCACATGCACATATAGGTACATGCATTCATGACTTTTCCCGGCATTTGATTTTGAATATGATATGAATTGTGATTTGAGAGATAATTAGATTTGATTGTGATTTATTGGAAATTTTGGTATAATTGGGTCTGAATAGTTGATTTGGAAATATTTTAGAGTGACTGTTAATTGATTGTGAACCTTAGAATTTTTCTAAAATTTGGGAGAAAATGTCCGACCGAAATTTTTGAGTGGCGGACTGATCGATTGTATAAGACCGAAATGATTGTCTAGTGGCTATAAAAAAATTAGGCATATGATTTTAGAAATTGATATGTCGAGCCATTGAAAATTTGGAGACGAGTTGGATTGGAAATGAGATTGAAAAGAGATAGAAATTTAAATGCTTTGCGAGGAAAAAGCCAAGCGGCTTAAGTGATTACCCTTTTTAAATGCTAAAGGTTATAACTGGAGAAGAAAGGAAAGTTTTCCTCCGTAGGGCACGACTTTCTCTCCTTCGATGATTCTCCTTCTTCCTCCTTGGAGATTTTGTTTGCTTCTTCCCTAATTGCAAAGTTTAGTTTAATCCTTGAGAAGATGGAAATTCATTCAGTTGGGAGAAGCTCACCGTTGATAGAGAAAGTGGGAAAAAGTTAGAGAAATTCCAGAGATTTGAGGATTCGTGGTTCGATCGGTAAGTATATGGTATAATGTTGTTAATTAATGTTGTTTGATGCATTTATGGCATTTATATTGTGATTGGAGTAGCTGAAGTGAATTAATATTGGTTTTAGAGAGAGAAAATGGGAGAAAACTAGTATGAGAAGACGATTCAGAGGTTCGCACGTCTCGGCGCCTATGCCACGGCGTGCATGAGGCCTCGCCGCGGTGAATTAATGTTGTTAATTAGCGCGGCGAGTAGGATGGAGGACGCCGCGGCGAGCCCCGAAGGCTACTGCCGCATGCGAGCCCCCATTAGACACCATGGCGAAGAATTGGGGCCATGCAGAGCCCTCGCTTTCGAAGTGAGGTAGTTTGGTTTTTGGGTCATAACTTTTGATGTAGACCTCCAATTGAGGTTATGTTTGATTTGTTGTGATCTAGAGAAAGAGGTCTACGATTGATATGAAAGATGAAAGTTTGAATTTAAATTAGTGGGATCGTAATTAGTGAATGAAAGTAAGAATGTGATTGTATTTTACCTAAGGATTGTTATTGAAAATTGGAGTATAATGTGAGACTTTGAAAATAAAGTCAATGCTACTGGGAACTTTAGAAACTGAGCATAAAAGAATGAATTCGATCTAGAAAATAGTGATGTTGACTTTGAGGTACTACCATAGCAAAAATGACTTGATAAATAGACTGGAAATTAGAATTGAAATTGGAAGTTCTGTAATATGTTATTGAATCGAAATGAGCCGATATTGATCAATTGAGTGAAATTTAGATACTAAGTAAAAGAAAATAGAAAATGGGAAATGGTACCGGGAAAATCATGAATAGGCATAGTACATCATTTATTCAAGGCATGTGCATCATTAATTATTTTGACTGTGCATTTTGTAATGAATGGAATTATTTGATTGTTATAGAGGCTCTGATGGATCGATAATCCACGGATCGTGCTGAGACTTCCAGGCAGGTAGCTCGGAAGTTCAGGTGAGTAACCTAGTTGGTTTCTCAACCTTATGTGTTTATTACTTATATGCATTGATTGCCATGAGGATGCAAGGATGGATATATGTAATTGATTGTTTTGATTGATTTCGGACCATGGGTGTTCGAAATATTGGATTGTGATATTGAAGTGCAAATGAAAATAAGTGCGTGAGAATGCATTAGTAAATTGGATTATAAATGTGATAGATTAGTAAATTGGATTGTAATTGTGATAGTGAAACGAAAGGTAAATGCATGGGAATGAATACCGGACTGAAAGTCCGAGAACATTAGAAAATGATCAGAAATAGTAATTAATTGGAATTGGAAATAGAAATACGATAATTGGAAATTGGAAAATGACATGTGCATTCATGCATAGTAAATGATCAGATAATGGCAGTTGTGACCGGTGTCGCCACCGATTTCAGAGCTTTAAGCTCAACGCACAGGGCCTCGTGCCCAACGTATTCCGAGCCTCGGCTCGATGATCAGGGCTATGCCCAACGTTTCGGGGCTTTAAGCCCAATGTTTCAGAGCCAATGGCTCAACGTATATGAGCTCAGGCGCACGGTCACAACAACGAAAGAAAATGAAAGAGTCACATGCACACTGCATAAATGAATATTTAATGTGAATTGTGTGAAAGGCTTATTGCCTTATAAAATGTGAAATTGAATGCCTGTGATTTCTTATTTCTGATATATATACAATATTGTATGATTGAGTGAATATGCATGAGTTGGGTGAACCATCGATGATGGTTTCTCACTGAGTTCGCAAACTCACCCAATATTGCATCTATTTTTCAGGAAATGGAGAGTACCCCGTTGGACACACGGAGTGCGATATCTTGCTAGCAAGACAGAGTATCGGGTCGGGATCAGTGTCGTCCGTATCTGCATTAGTGTATTCATTTGGTATTTAGTAGGCCCAATTGTTTACATGTAATTATATAGAGTGATTGAGCACTAATGAGTGCTAATAATGAGTGAAAGTGTTTTATCGAGAATATGGTTTAATATTTGAAATTTTTTGTTATAATTGGGCCAAGTCAATGATTGCTTTATGCACTCTCTACTGTTTTGAAAGAAAAGATAATGTCATGCCCACTCTAATGTTTTTGAAAGAAAAAAAAATGTTATACGATTTTTGGTTAATAAGGTAATGAATGTTCTAGTACGCCACCCTCGCGGGTCACGGGCTCGGATATCACCATGGATATCGGGTTCGGGTCTTGTCGGGAGTGGGGTGCTACATGTGTAACCACACATTTGACATTAAAATACTAAATAAAGATGGTCTTTATTATGGTTCATCAGTATTAAATGGAGTTATGAACTTACCATTAAATGGTTTAATGGTTGGCTTTTAATGTTGGCATGTAACCTATTTGCATTCATTAGATTAAAGATGAAAGATGTGCATTAGATGGACCATCTTCCTTCTTTCTTCTTGCCAAAACCAAAATGGGTATTCAATTATAGGTTATGGTCTTTTCAAATAGCCATTTTAAAGATAAATGAAGTAAGTCTCATTTATTGGCTATTTGATGAGTGATTAATGTAAGAAGTGATGCATTGGATGCCTCTCACTCTTTCCATTTATGCATATTTCGAAATTGAGAGGTAAGAAAGGGTTCTTGCATGTTTTTTAGACATTCTCTCTTTTCATGCAAGGGAGAACCGAAATTCCTAAGTGAAAGAATTGAAAGAGTTTCAATTTTGGTTCTTCTTCTTCTAAGAAAATCTCCTCCAAATATTTCTTCTCCTTTCCCACCAAAGGATTTTGTTAACCTAGTTGTCCTTGAAGAACAAGTGGTAAATCTAATTGGTAGAGGATACTACTACAAGGAAGAAGATAGATTGCTAAAGGAAAAGACTCAAAGGCAAAGGATTTGGATACCAGAAGGAGAGGATAGCGCAGCGAGGATTTAAAGCTGTAGCGAAGGAGTCGGTAATTCCTTTTATCTTGTTCTTGGTTTTATTATCCTTATACCATATCATGTATGGATTAGCATGTTGATTTGGATATATTGCTTCCGCTGCAAGATGATTTCTTAAAAAGTTTTGAAATCTATCGTTTCTCCAAACTAAGCATGCTTTCTTTTTCCGATCCAACAAATGACTCATACATGCTCAATCGCTATGATTTCAACAAGTACCACGACAATGAGTTATTTTTTTTGAATACTTTTCCTTATTGCTATATTATAAATATGTTCCCACGAGCTTTATAGCTCACCCCCTCTAATCTCCCCCATTCAGGTGACGAGCAAGAGACCGAGTGAGTCACGAGTTACAGCAGCACTCCATTTTGTCATGTTTATTTTTAAGCTTTAGTTACATTTCAAGTATTATTGGTTCAAGTGTATTTCCTACTTTTGGCTCTTGAACTGAAAGTTGTAATTTGGTTTGAGATATTCTTTAAGCTTTATGAAACTCATCTTTTGGATAATGACTTATGGATATGTTTGTTTTAAAGAATGAAAGTAAGTTTTGAGTTTGTTCACGATGGGCCCATTGAACTTCCGATGGTCTCCTTCCTCAATCTTTTAATTTACATGTTTCGCCTTATTTATTTAAATCGCATGAAAGCAGGTTTCAAGTTTGTTTTCCAGTAGGCCCACTAATCTTCCGCGGGTCTTTTCCTTAAATGTATAATTAGCATGTTTCATGCCACGCTCTCATGTCCGATGTTGGGCTCTGGTAGCGGGGTCCAACATGTATGGAGTTCAGACTAGGATCTTTACAGATCACAAGAGTCTTAAATACTTGTTGAATCAGAAGGAGCTGAATTTGAGATAGAGGAGGTGGATTGAATTGCTTAAGGATTATGACTTGCTGATTGAGTATCATCCAAGCAAGGCTAATGTAGTCGCAGATGCCTTGAGCAGGAAGTCTTCCATGGCACATGTTCAGACAATTTAGATTCTGCTATTGGAAGAGATGGCTAAGCTTAAAATCAGTTTAGAGAAAGAGGAGTCTGATTGCATGATTGCTACTTTTAGGGTGAGACCGGTCCTCAGAGAAAAAGTGAGAGAGTTGCAAGTTTAGGATGCAGAACTGGGTAAGCTGCGGGAAGAGATTCAGAAGGGTAAGAAGTCCGATATGATGGTGAGTGATGATGGACTCCTGACATTCGGGAATAGGCTCTGTATTCTAGATGTCAAGGAAGTGAAGGATGAGATTCTGGATAAGGCGAACAATGCGCCTTATGCTATGCATCCAGGTAGCACCAGGATGTACCGAGGTCTTAGGGAGCATTTCTGGTGGAAAGGTATGAAAAAGGATGTGGCCGAGTATGCAAGTAAGTGTCTAGTGTGTCAGGAAGTCATGGCTGAGCATCAGGCACCTTCAGGCCAATTGAGGCCATTATCCATTCCTGAGTGGAAGTGGCAGAGTGACTATGGACTTTGTTGGGCCTAGAAATTTATTATTATTATTTATTTATTGATTTATTGCTTTACTTGACTTATTCTTTATTTTTCTTTAATCGTTTTAATTATGTGTATATATATAAATATATTTTTATGGAGTCTTGGAATTAGCAAGTATGATTGGGAATTAGAATGAAGGGTTAGGATTAAGTTAGGTTTATTTGAAGTAGGCTTGGATGTGTAGAGCCATATGAGACAAAATAAGGGCAAAGTGGGAAGGTCCTTGTAAGTGAAGGGCATTTTAGGAGGATTAGGCTTTTGGTGGTTTAAATAAATGAATTAGAAGAAGGATAGTAGAAGTTGTCGTAGAACCCAAAAGAAAAGAAGAGAAAAACGTGACCTAAGGAGAAGAAAGAAGGAAGAGCCGTAGGAAGCTTGAAGGGAGGAAGAAGAAAAGAAGTGAAATCTACTTGTTGGAGGTAAGTTTCATCTTTTCTATGCTAGTTTCAAGAAGGGGATAAAATGGAGGTTAGGGTTTGTGTAGGGTTTGAAGAAAGAAAGAAGAGAAAGGTAAAATCAAATGGATTTTGAGATTTCTAAGTTAAGGATTTGGTTATCCTAGCATAGATGGCCTATGGGTAGGTTAGGTTTAAAGTTTATTTTATCTTCGCTTAACTTTACTGAATGCTACGACTTTTCTTTGGAATGTATTTATTGAATGGAGTAAGGTTTAATTGAAGGGTATCAAGAAAACCCCACTCAAGACAAGGAGGAAGGGCAATCTTGAATTTGGATTCCGATGTTTAGGTGGGTAACATTTTTATAGCTGTTGTGTGATGGGCTAATGCCCTATGTGTGTAATCTTTGTTTAAATGCTACATATTTGAAAGTGTGTGATGAAATAGCCATGTCTCCTTTGATAGGAATGAAAATATGGAGCTATGATGATTTGATAGAATGAAAGAAGCATAAAAATGCCATTTTTGCATTCGACTAATTGAGCATAGATTGGTTGTGATTGGGAAAGAGAGATCCAATGACTTATAGCCTGCTCCTGGCTGCCCGCTTGAGGCCACGAGATCTTGAGAAATCGGACTTGTCGTGTTTACGGTAAAACTTCAGTTTTCCTTCTTGTTACGGTAAAAACTTTGGTTTTCCGTCGTGTTTATGGAACTCTCGAGCCCATTGTGTGCATGTCATCATTTTTTGTGTTTATGACGCATAATACGTGTTTTAACTGATAGAAGATTTCATGTTATGCTCTATGTGATGATTTTGGTTAATTGTTATCTATATGATAAAATTGGGTATCTATGCACAATATGTCAAGTGCTAACGTTTTGGATTCTTGATTATGTGTTGTATGGCTCATTACTCGATGGCTATAAAGGTGTTAGCCATTGAGCCATGTTTTGCTCACTCCATTCTTCCTCCTCAGGTACAAATCAAGTTGAGCGCTGAACCTTGCAAGGCATCGGGCATAACTCCAAGACTTTAGACACTTTTGTATTAAGTTAGTATCTAGCTTTTGGAATAGCTTTATAAGCATATCAAACATTGAGCATCTCATAAATTTTGTATTTTGTACTTGATTCTTGATGGATATGATGAATATGCTGATATGTAATTAAAGCTTTACTTGAACTCTCTTATGATTGGAAAGGAGAATGAGAGCTCTAGTACTCTCTTCTTCACGTGTATGTATTGAATTGCGGTCTGTGTAAGACCTTGAAAAAGGAATGTGTATGAGTCCTTTTAATTATGAGTTGCTGTTGGGATCTTGCTTTGGGATAGCTCGCTGGAAAAATTGAAATGGTTTTTGAGTTGTTGAAGTTGGGCATAGGTGCTGTCAATTTCTGGGTTGATGTGCTCTTAGGGTTAACTTTGGGTATGTTGTGCATTTAGTCATATTCTGGGCTGTTATAGATTGAATGGGATCTATTAACCTTCTTGAGAGTTGTAGGCAGGCTGTAGAACTTTCCCATGATGTATAATGAGCTATTGTTAGGACGTGTAAATTGGAAGAGGTGAGTTGTTAAAGTGGAGTGCAGGTGCTGCCAAAAATGATAGATTTTCATTAGCAGGAACTTTGAATCTATATGCGACCTGTATAAATTTGGATTTTGTTCTTTTGGTCTTCATGAAAGTTGTAGAGCGTTCTCTTACCTTTCTATAGCCACCAAGTTTGTAAAATTTAGAGTTCTGGGTCAAAAGTTATGGTATTTGCAAGTTCGAGTACTATATATGAGAAGTTAGTCGATCGGTCTTGGAGTAAACTTTTGGTTCCTTTAGAAACCGAGCTTGCTCTTAAGTCCTTTTTGAAAGTAAACTCCCATGTGCTCGCCCGCGTGGACGAGCTCCCACGTGCCCGTCCGCTTGGACGAGCGTGAGGTCGCTCGCCTGTTCGGGCGAGCTGGCATGCGCGTCTGCCGCGCGACCTTTGGGACCGACCTCTCTCCCTTCATTTTGCCATAACATTTTGGTTCGACTTCCGATTAAGCTGATTTTTGAAGCGATAGACTCCTAAGAAAATTTTCTATCTCTTGATGCCTGGTTGGTCGGTATTGTTATTGAATTGAAAAAGGTGGATTGAAACAAAGTAGGATGATCGGTTGATAATTCTGACTATTCTTCAATAAATTGGTGATAACATGTGCTACAGAGATCCAATTGAGGCGATTCTTATCCCGAATTAAACTAGATACATAGATCTACAAGTTATATGAAGGTGCCAAGTTGCAATTTAACCTCTAAGAATTTCAATTTCTGACATGAAGTTGGATATAGCATTTTGGGTTTGTTTTCTTTAAGACAGTATTTTGATCATAACCTCTTCATTTTTTAATCCAAATTGAGCATTTTTGGTGGCGTTAGAATCATTAGGATATGAGGAACAAATGTCCTTAAGAAGCAGATCCGAAATTCCTATTGCAAGTCCCCCAAATTGTTGTCAGAAAGTAGTCAGTTTTGGGTCTTCTATGCTTTTATGCTTTCGAATGTTAGGCTTCGGAGACGGGGTCCAACATTGTTTGGTATCAGAGCTTAGGTCCTCTCTCAGGCTTAGGATGCATAATAGGAACAATTGTTTGTTATGTGATTAAATTTTTTTGTATTATGCATTGATTGTTGTATAAAGTGACATGCATATCATGCATACATATAGGAACTAAGAATTAAAAAGAATTGTAGCTAATCATTAATGTTTTCATTGAAGGAGTAAGATGCACCTCGTAGAAGGAAACGAGGAGTTTTGCAAGGTTCAATTGAACCTGACTCTCCTCCAAGAGAGGAGAGCACCGATGAGTCGGTAGCCCCGAGAGTGGTTGAGGCTTCTCTAGGGCAAAGTAGTGAGCCCCTCCGATCTCAGACACAACAATCGCCTAGTCAGTCTGAGCAAGTGCCTACTTTAGATCCGAGACTGTTCTAGGCATTTACCCAAGCCTTTGTTCAGGCTATGGGTCAAATGCCACAGCTCGGTTCATTGACTAAGAAGGGAGACAGTTTGACAAGTTGAGAAAGTATGGAGCAGTGGACTTATATGGGATCACGGATCCTGAGGAAGCCGAGACCTGGTTGAGGAAGACTGAGAGGGTCTTGTATCATATGGAGTGCGAGGATGACAAGAGGGTGGTCTATGCTACCAGTTTACTCCAGGGTGATGCCTTGCATTGGTGGGAGTATGTATCGGGGAGTCAGCTGAAGCCGATAGGGTTGACATGGGGAGACTTCCTGGCTGCTTACAGGACGAAATATCTGTCTGAGGTGTACATTCAGCAGAAGCAGAGGGAATTCCTGAGTCTAACCTAGAGGGAGATGACAGTTACTGAATACGAGCGCCGATTCACCCAGTTATCAAGGTATGCTTCCGAGATGATGTTCAGTGAGGCTGTTAAGTGCCGTCGGTTTGAGTCAGGTCTACACCTGGCTATCAGAGAGAAGGTGGTAGTGCAAAACGTTGGTGACTTTCAACAGTTGGTTGAAGCAGCATTGAGAGTTGAGAACATCGAGAACATCAAGAGTGCAGTTAGCAGGAAAAGGAAGGGAAGAGAGCAGTTCAAGAGGGAGGTCGTACTTCTATACCTGAGAGAAGTGCCAGAACCTTTCCTGTGCAGTCTGAGGAGAGGAGCAGCGGTGTGAGCCAACCTAGACCTATGAGGACTTCTACTATTTCTCACTAGGCCTCAATGGTGGGCGACAGTAGAAGGGGAGATGGGGATAGGCCACCTATTCCCGAATATGAGTATTGTGGGAACCTCCATAGAGGAGAATGTCGCAAATTTACAGGAGCATGCTTCAATTGTGGACATAAGGGACACATGGCCAAAGAGTATCCTAAGCCGGACAGAAGAGAGGGATCACAGATGCAAACTTCTAGGAGAACAGAGACAGTGGGACAGAAGACTATGACTGAGGTCGGTAGCTCTCTGGTACCTAAGAGAGTTCATGCTCTAGACAGATCCAGGGGGCAAGCACTAGCTAGAGTGTTTGCAATGACACAAGAGGAGGCAGAGACCGCTCCAGAAATGGTGGCGGGTATGGTTAAATTGTTTGATGATGATGTTCTTGTTTTGATTGATCCGGGTTCTACCCATTCCTTTGTGTCTTTGGGTAGGACTGTGCCTAGGAGGGATTTGGGCCCATTTGATACTCTGCTGATGGTGAGTACTCCGATCGGCTAGTATATTGTTATCAGTCAAGTGTATAAAAACTGTGAGATAGGGATTAGTGGGGGAAAATTTGTGGTGGACTTGATGCCCTTGAAGATGGGGGGATTGGATGTAATCCAAGGTATGGATACATTAGAAAAGTATCATGCCAACTTAGACTGCAAGCAGAAGACAGTGGAATTCGAGCTAGAGAATGGAAAAAAAGTGGAAAAGCCAGTCCGCCTCGGATTGTTTCGGCTATGACAGCAGAGAGAATGATGAGTAAGGGGTCTGAAGCATATCTGGCCTATGTGTTAGACACGAAGGCAGATAGAGGGAGGTTGGAAGACATTCCTATAGTCAGGGAATTCCCGGATGTCTTTCCCGAGGAATTGCCAGGACTACCTCCACCTAGGGAAATTGAGTTTCCCGTTGAGCTTCTTCCAAGTACTACACCGATCTCAATTCTGCCTTACAGAATGGCTCCAGCGGAATTGAAGGAGCTTAAGGAACAATTAGAAGATTATAGGAGCTTTGTGAAGAAGAAGGATGGGTCGTTGCGGATGTGTGTGGATTATAGGAAGCTGAATCATGCCACCATTAAAAATAGATATCCGCTCCCGAGCATAGATGATTTATTTGACCAATTACAAGAGGCGAGAGTCTTTTCCAAGATAGATTTGAGATCGGATTTCCATCAGTTGAGGATAAGGGAGACCGATGTACCAAAGACTGCTTTTAGAACTCGGTATGGCCACTTTGAGTTTTTGGTTATGCCTTTCGGGTTAACAAATGCTCCTGCAGTCTTTATGGATTTGATGAATAGAGTCTTCAAGTCTTTCCTAGACCAATTTATCATTGTCTTTATTGATGATATATTGTTCTATTCTAAGAGTGATAAGGAGCATGAGGATCATTTGAGGGTTGCCTTGGAGACATTGAGAAAGAATGAATTGTATGCCAAATTTGATAAATGCGAATTTTGGCTAAGAGAAGTAGTATTTCTGGGGCATGTGATTTTGGAAGCGCGAAGTGCATGTGATCCACGAAAGATAGAAGCTGTGGTTAAATGGGAAGCACCTAAGAATGTAGATGAAGTGAGAAGTTTCTTGGGATTAGCCTGATATTACAGGAGGTTTATGGAGGGCTTTTCTATGATAGCAGCTCTACTTTCCAAATTGACGAGGAAGAATCAGAAATTTGAGTGGACTGAGGAGTGCCAGAGTAGTTTTGAGGAATTGAAGAATAGGCTTACTACTGCACCGATTTTGACATTACCTTGTGGTGATGATGGATATATTGTATACAGTGATGCCTCTAGGAAGGGTTTAGGGTGTGTATTGATGTAAAGAGAGAAAGTGATTCCCTATGCTTCTCAGCAATTAAAGCCTTATGAATTGAACTATCCTATTCATGACTTGGAATTGGCTGCTATAATTTTTGCATTGAAGATTTGGAGACATTACTTATATGGAGTTACCACTAAGGTGTTTATAGACCACAAGAGTCTTAAGTATCTGTTGAGCCAGAAAGAGTTAAATTTGAGACAAAGGCGATGGTTAGAATTGTTAAAAGATTATGACTTGATGATAGACTACCATCCGGGGAAAGCTAATGTGGTAGTACATGCACTGAGTAGAAAGTCCACTATGGCACATTTGGAAACAGTGTATCTTCCCTCACTAAAGGAATTAGCTAGACTTGATGTGACGTTGAGACAAGTTGAACCTGATTGTATCTTGGCAAATTTCAGAGTGAGACCAGTATTGAAATCAGATTAAAAAGTTGCAAAAATAGGATGAGTACTTGAGCAAGCTTAGAGAAGAGATAAAGAATGGTAAACCTTCAGAAGTAGAGGTAATTAGATAAATTAAAACTCCTTTCAATTTATCTTTAATTATCTAATTAAATATTTCATAATCATAAATCATGATTGTTGTCTAGCAACATGTCATAATTACCTAAATATTAGAAATGTCAAAGTGAGTGACTTAACCTATCAACGCATGGTTATAATGTATAATTTAATCCTTTCATTATCCAATATTCTAATTGAACAGAGTATGGATATAGTTTCTACTCTTATCATCCAATTATGTTCATCATTGCTAATTGATTTATAATTGATATCACATATCAATTCATTCTAGCTAGAGAATTCCATAAATCATTACCAATCAAGAACATTAAAATATTCTCTCTAATTACTTTAGAGTGACGAATCCTTTACCGACTTACTCAATTATCCACATATGGTTCACATTGTATGCAATTACTACCTACAGAATTATCTAAAGACAATTCATAAGTAGCATCAAAATACAATAATTCTCATACTAGATATCTTAGTAATCTCAAGTCTGAGGATTAATTATACAATCATCATTATGAGATAGTCCACAGACACATAAGTAATATTCCATTCAGAATTTTCATAATCAGGTCAGTTCAGTGACTTATTCTCTAATAATCACCCACACGTTAGTTTAAGTATCTCTATACTTTAATTAATGAGATTAATTACTTTCTTCATAAGAAAGAAACAAAATGTGTGCTAATTTTACCGTTTATACAATATCCAGTCTTGATGAAACTACAACTAGGAACATTTAGGAATAATACATAAGTGTATATTGAATCTCATAATTATGATCTAATCATAATTTCAATTACACAGTAATTACTCCAAGGATTTTATCTTTACGAATAATAATTAAATAATTAAAAAATATATAAAGATAAAGAATGACTTTAATTAATTAATAATAATGTCATACAAATATTTACAACCAAAAAAAATTGGCTGTATGGGCATAAACTAACAATCTTCCACTTGCACTAAAGTCAATTGCTAATGTATCGAATACCATAGCCATCCATTTGTCTATAATGTCTCTTTTGAGGCAGTGACTTAGTAAAAGGATCTGCTAGATTCTCTTTAGTGGGAACTCGCTCCAATGTTATGTCTTTTCGCTCCACTATCTCCCTGATCAAGTGAAACTTTCTGAGTACATGTTTGGACAGTTGATGAGACCTGGGTTCTTTTTCTTGCGCAAAAGCATTGTTGTTGTCACAATACAAAACTATGGGCTTAACAATGCTAGGAACCACTCCAAGTTTTGTGATGAACTTCTTGATCCAAACTGCTTTCTTTGCTGTCTTTGACGCTAAAATGTACTCTGCTTCAGTCATTGAATCTGCGATGGTTGGTTATTTGGAACTCTTCCAACTAACTGCACCACCATAAAGAGTAAAAATGTACCTTAACTGTGATCTACTATCATCTTGATCCAACTGAACACTGGCATCTGAATAACCCTGAACTCTTAGTTCAGCTCCTCCATAGACAAAAAAATATCTGTAGTCCTTTTACTTCAAGGTGTTTTTCACAACTGTCCATTGACCTTCACCAGGATTAGCTTGATATTTGCTTCTTATGCTCAAAACATAAGCAACATCTAGTCTAGTACATAGCATCGCATACATGATTGATACAATTGCCGAAGCATATGGAATAGAATCCATTTTATCTCTCTCCTTTTGTGTTTATGGACATATAGTCTTTGAGAGAGAAATCCCATGCGATATGGGTAAGAATCCCCTCTTGGAATTCTTCTGTTAGAGTTATGTAAATATAGTGCCCTGGAAAGCAAGTGTATTTACATGTAACTTTATCTTCTTCAGTTACAGTTTTGTAATGAAAATATTTATTATTAATAAAACAAAAGAGTTTGATTTTATCTGTATGAGCATTATATATCTGGTCATAAGGTACCTAGATTCATTTGTAAGTAATATACATATACATAGAGATGTATGGGAAACATGTATATTATTAGAATCTGAATTAATTGATTCACAGTTGAATAATCAAGTTGGTCGTTTGATTATGGTTTAGACTATAGTGTTGCGATTTATCACCATATAAGTAAAGGAGTTTACTTAAAGGGAATGATGAGTTTCATATCATGATAGTAGTAGACAATCGATAATGGCACTATTAAATGAATATGGAATCAAGTATGTTTTCAAGAATAAAGTGGGCCGTTACTTTAATCTTAAAACATACAACTTAAGCATTCCCTTATTATGAACCACAATCTTGATGAGTGGTGAACTCATATGTGTTTCATTATAATTCTTGATATGATCAGAATGGATTTTTACAGTGTTATCATCTCTTCTAGATGTTTTAAGGAGATTTGGTGATTAAACTGGCGCCAGTAGTTTGATGGACTAGCTACCCATCAAGTCTTAACACTAAGATGAGATCATATGTGTTAATCACCATATAAAGTAAAATGAGAGATCTAGAAGGAAAAACCAACATAAGGGCAAAACGGTAATTTTATCCTTTATTGTGCGGATGGCTATAATAAGGTTCTAAATAGGGTTTGCAATTGGACATATTCTCATAACATTTAATAATTCAAGAGTTCAACTAATTGTCTTTGGTGGAATGACATTTAGTTAATAAGCTAGAATTAATTCCAATGAGATTGAATTATTTCTGGGCTTATTGGAGCTTGAATTATCAAAGTCCAATAAGAATCCCCACTTGGCTTTAAGGAAGGTTATCAAGCTAAGTAAGAAGTAGTTTGGAGGCTTTAGAAGTCCATAATTGAATGATGGGCTTATACTAATTAATGGTTAATTGGAAGCCCATATGTTCATTTAGAAATGGGCTTGTTTTGGTTTAATGTAATTGATTAGATTAATTATATTAAAACAAATTTTTTTAAATGGAGAAGAAGCAATTTCGAAATTGTGTTAGCTTAGATGTGTAACTACACATTTGACATTAAAATACTAAATAAAGATGGTCTTTATTATGGTTCATCATTATTAAATGGAGTTATGAACTTACCATTAAATGGTTTAATGGTTGGCTTTTAATGTTGGCATGTAACCTATTTGCATTCATTAGATTAAAGATGAAATATGTGCATTAGATGGACCATCTTCCTTCTTTCTTCTTGCCAAAACCGAAATGGGTATTCAATTATAGGTTATGGTCTTTTCAAATAGCCATTTTAAAGATAAATGAAGTAAGTCTCATTTATTGGCTATTTGATGAGTGATTAATGTAAGAAGTGATGCATTGGATGCTTCTCACTCTTTCCATTTATGCATATTTCGAAATGGAGAGGTAAGAAAGGGTTCTTGCATGTTTTTTAGACATTCTCTCTTTTCATGCAAGAGAGAACCGAAATTCCTAAGTGAAAGAATTGAAAGAGTTTCAATTTTGGTTCTTCTTCTTCTAAGAAAATCTCCTTCAAAATTTTTCTTCTCCTTTCCCACCAAAGGATTTTGTTAACCTAGTTGTCCTTGAAGAACAAGTGGTAAATCTAATTGGTAGAGGATACTACTACAAGGAAGAAGATAGATTGCTAAAGGAAAAGACTCAAAGGCAAAGGATTTGGATATAAGAAGGAGAGGATAAGCAATGAGGATTTAAAGTCAGTGGCGAAGGAGTCGGTAATTCCTTTTATCTTGTTCTTGGTTTTATTATCCTTATACCATATCATGTATGGATTAGCATGTTGATTTGGATATATTGCTTCCGCTGCAAGATGATTTCTTAAAAAGTTTTGAAATCTATCATTTCTCCAAACTAAGCATGTTTTCTTTTTCCGATCCAACAATTGGTATTAGAGCCGGTTTTTCATGCATGATTTCGGTTCCTATATGGTGGATGCATGGGTTGGCAATCTTTTTATGTATACTGCATATTTTTATGTGATAGAAATATATATGGTGTATGTTGCTCTTTTGGTTGTCCATAGAAGTTAAATTTTATCTTGTAAGATTTCTTCATTTGGTTGTAACAAGGAGGGTGGTCTATCATCACCATGTTTCCTCCTTGGTTTCTTTTTTCTATTTTATTTGATTTTGTAATGTACAAATTGATGTAATGATGAAGAAGGAGCAGCCGTGGATTGAAGAAATGGAAAGGTAAAATTTTCGGTGTATCCTTTTGTGTTTTGGCATAAGTTTTGTGAAAACTAAGTTGCTGGAATTTTTGTTTCAATGAATCATTTTTCAGTTATGATTAGAAAACAAGTGCTGGTTTTTTGTTTCAAAGAATCCAATTTTGGTTTTGCTAAAATACTAAGTGCTATGTTTAATTTTCATGAAATGAGTTTCGGTTTTAATAAAAAAGTGCTGGAATTTTTTGTCAAAACAAAGATTTGGTTTTCTAAAAATCTAGTGCTGGAATTTTATTTTTCAAAATGACAAAATTCTAATTTCATAAATGCCATTACATTTTGTTTACCGAATGGGCCGGATCATGTTAGCGAAGAGTTCGAAGCGGAAGATCCAAGATGAAGAAGCATATTTTGGGCCTAAAAGGCTTGTAATTATTTTATGTTTCTAGGATGGACAATCAAAATTGGCTTTATTAGTTCATGTGATGAATGGAGAAATGAATGCTTGTAATATGTGATATTATGTGATTGCATGTCATTTAGAAAATTGCCAACCCTAGGCCTTGCCATGCATTCATTATGTATGAGATATATAATGAAACAATATAGGATGGATAATAAATTGCATCTAGACAAGATGGTATTTAAAACTTAAAGCCCAAAAGATTGAGTGGGAGAGGATGCTCTGTGAGAGTCCACGGTCTCCAAATGATGGCCCGTTTGCATGTGGTGAAGTGTTACTCCCCATCGGAGGGCATGGATCCTAGATCTTGCATGGTTTGTGTCTCCTTAAGGATAAGTCCACTTAATGATAGCAAATGTGACCTCCCACTGAGGCATGATTTGTAGGTATCTTTAGTGAATGAATCAAATGGTTATACACTCAATATTTTTATCAATAAACTGCCCACCGTAGCTCATTGGTAAAAGTATGGACCAAATTAAGACGCTTCTTTAAAAATTGAGCATGAGATGCTTGGTAGTTTTTGAGTGGGAGGGTCCCAGCTTTTCTTTTAATAGATAAGATGGCCCACCGTCACTTAGTCTCGTTATAGATAAGAAAAATAACCGTCAGATAATGTTTTAATTTTTAAGTTTTGTTAAATCTATCATCATGCATACATGCATCATGATTTTATACAAAGTTCCATAAATTGTTGACTAGTATGCTCATGTTTTAATAATTTATATTTTTAGACATAATCAACCACAAAATGAATCCACTCACCCTGCTCTTGACCAATAACAAATTGGAAAATGGAGACAAGTTTAATGAATGGAGACGTAACCTTGACATTGTTCTTCAATATGAACCTATTTCATGGGTGTTAACTGAAAATGAGCCTACACCTCTAAGTGGAGATGCAACTCTGAGCAAGTCCAACAACATGAGCGTTGGCGTAAATCGCCGACAAGACTACTAAGTGTTATATATCGCTTCGCTGCCGCATGTTGCAAAAACAAATTGCTTGTATGAAAACTACTAGTGCAATGGTCCATCACCTACATGAGATGTTTGGTGTGAGGACTAGGTCTGCAAGAGTGAAAGCTATCCAAACCTTTCATAATCTCGTGACGAAACACGTGAACCGGTCGGGATTACATGATGAAGGTAATCTCTGCGGTCACTGAGGCTGAGATGCTTGGGGTGGATATGGATGCGGACACGCAGATGATTATGATCATCAATAGCTTAAACTCTTCTTTTCAAGGATTACACCTTGAGTGAGTTGATGAATACCCTCCAGAGCACGGAGGAAATATTGAATATTAAGGATCATGGGCCAGAAGCTAATGTGGCTTCTTCTTTTAAGCCCAAGGGTAAGGGCCAGGAAAAGAAGAAGGGTCCAATGAAAAAGAAGGCCCAAATAGGGGTCAAGGCCAAACCCATGAAAAAGAAGGCCAAAGAGAACATCAAAGGAAAGTGTTTCCACTGTGATGAGATGGGCCATCGGGAAAAAATCGTCCACCTACCTAGAGTCCCTCAAAAGCAAACAAGGTATGGGCTTCCTAAGTTTGTTAGGAACTAGAAATGTGGCAGATTTATCTACTTCTTGGATATTAGATTCAGGAGCCACTAACTGTTGGAGTTATGTAAATATAGTGCCCTGCAAAGCAAGTGTATTTACATGTAACTTTATCTTCTTCAGTTACAGTTTTGTAATGAAAATATTTATTATTAATAAAACAAAAGAGTTTGGTTTTATCTGTATGAGCATTATATATCTGGTCATAAGGTACCAAGATTCATTTGTAAGTAATATACATATACATAGAGACGTATGGGAAACATGTATATCATTAGAATCTGAATTAATTGATTCACAGTTGAATAATCAAGTTGGTCGTTTGATTATGGTTTAGACTGTAGTGTTGCGATTTATCTCCATATAAGTAAAGGAGTTTACTTAAAGGGAATGATGAGTTTCATATCATGATAGTAGTAGACTATCGATAATGACACTATTAAATGAATCTGGAATCAAGTATGTTTTCAAGAATAAAGTGGGTCGTTACTTTAATCTTAAAACATACAACTTAAGCATATGTGTTTCATTATAATTCTTGATATGATTGGAATGGATTTTTACAGGGTATTAATCCAGTGTCTGCATGTTGGAATTATTAATTGAAACATGTATCAAGGAACATTCACTCAAATAAAGAGTTTATAGTGTTATCATCTCTTCTAGATGTTTTAAGGAGATTTGGTGATTAAATCTGGCGCCATGGTTTGATGGACTAGCTACCCATCAAGTCTTAACACTAAGATGAGATCTTATGTGTTAATCACCATATAAAGTAAAATGAGAGATCTAGAAGGAAAAACCAACATAAGGGCAAAACGGTAATTTTACCCTTTGTTGTGCGGATGGCTATAATAAGGTTCTAAATAGGGTTTGCAATTGGACATATTCTCATAATATTTAATAATTCAAGAGTTCAACAAATTGTCTTTAGTGGAATGACATTTAGTTAATAAGCTAGAATTAATTCCAATGAGATTGAATTATTTCTGGGCTTATTGGATCTTGAATTATCAAAGTCTAATAAGATTCCCCACTTGGCTTTAAGGAAGGTTATCAAGCTAAGTAAGAAGTAGTTTGGAGGCTTTAGAAGTCCATAATTGAATGATGGGCTTATACTAATTAATGGTTAATTATATTAAAACAATTTTTTTTAAAATGGAGAAGAAGCAATTTCGAAATTATGTTAGGTTAGATGTGTAACCACACATTTGACATTAAAATACTAAATAAAGATGGTCTTTATTATGGTTCATCATTATTAAATGGAGTTATGAACTTACCATTAAATGGTTTAATGGTTGGCTTTTAATGTTGGCATGTAACCTATTTGCATTCGTTAGATTAAAGATGAAAGATGTGCATTAGATGGACCATCTTCCTTCTTTCTTCTTGCCAAAACCAAAATGCGTATTCAATTATAGGTTATGGTCTTTTCAAATAGCCATTTTAAAGATAAACGAAGTAAGTCTCATTTATTGGCTATTTGATGAGTGATTAATGTAAGAAGTGATGCATTGGATGCCTCTCACTCTGTCCATTTATGCATATTTCGAAATTGAGAGGTAAGAAAGGGTTCTTGCATGTTTTTTAGACATTCTCTCTTTTCATGCAAGAGAGAACCGAAATTCCTAAGTGAAAGAATTGAAAGAATTTCAATTTTGGTTCTTCTTCTTCTAAGAAAATCTCCTCCAAATATTTCTTCTCCTTTCCCACCAAAGGATTTTGTTAACCTAGTTGTCCTTGAAGAACAAGTGGTAAATCTAATTGGTAGAGGATACTACTACAAGGAAGAAGATAGATTGCTAAAGGAAAAGACTCAAAGGCAAAGGATTTGGATATAAGAAGGAGAGGATAGCGCAATGAGGATTTAAAGTCAGGCGAAGGAGTCGGTAATTCTTTTTATCTTGTTCTTGGTTTTATTATCCTTATACCATATCATGTATGGATTACCATATGGATTTGGATATATTGCTTCCGCTGCAAGATGATTTCTTAAAAAGTTTTGAAATCTATTGTTTCTCCAAACTAAGCATGCTTTCTTTTTCCGATCCAACAATTGGTATCAGAACCGATTTTTCATGCATGATTTATGTTCCTATATGGTGGATGCATGGGTTGGCAATCTTTTTATGTATACTGCATATTTTTATGTGATAGAAATATATATGGTGTATGTTGCTCTTTTGGTTGTCCATAGAAGTTAAATTTTATCTTGTAAGATTTCTTCATTTGGTTGTAACAAGGAGGGTGGTCTATCATCACCATGTTTCCTCCTTGGTTTCTTTTTTCTATTTTATTTGATTTTGTCATGTACAAATTGATGTAATGATGAAGAAGGAGCAGCCATGGATTGAAGAAATGGAAAGGTAAAATTTTCGGTGTATCCTTTGTGTTTTGGCATAAGTTTTGTGAAAACTAAGTTGCTGGAATTTTGTTTCAATGAATCATATTTCAGTTATGATTGGAAAACAAGTGCTGGTTTTTTGTTTCAAAGAATCCAATTTCGGTTTCGCTAAAATACTAAGTGCTGTGTTTAATTTTCATGAAATGAATTTCGGTTTTAATAAAGCAAGTTCTGGAATTTTTTGTCAAAACAAAGATTTGGTTTTCTAAAAATCTAGTGCTGGAATTTTATTTTTCAAAATGACAAAATTCTAATTTCATAAATGCCATTACATTTTTTTTACCGAATGGGCCGAATCATGTTAGCGAAGAGTTCGAAGCGGAAGATCCAAGATGAAGAAGCATATTTTGGGCCTAAAAGGCTTGTAATTATTTTATGTTTCTAGGATGGACAATCAAAATTGGCTTTATTAGTTCATGTGATGAATGGAGAAATGAATGCTTGTAATATGTGATATTATGTGATTGCAAGTCATTTAGAAAATTGCCAACCCTAGGCCTTGCCATGCATTCATTATGTATGAGATATATAATGAAACAATATAGGATGGATAATAAATTGCATCTAGACAAGATGGTATTTAAAACTTAAAGCCCAAAAGATTGAGTGGGAGAGGATGCTCTGAGAGTCCACGGTCTCCAAATGATGGCCCGTTTGCATGTGGTGAAGTGTTACTCCCCATCGGAGGGCATGGATCCTAGATCTTGCATGGTTTGTGTCTCCTTAAGGATAAGTCCACTTAATGATAGCAAATATGACCTCCCACCGAGGCATGATTTGTAGGTATCTTTAGTGAATGAATCAAATGGTTATACACTCAACATTTTTATCAATAAACCGCCCAATCGTAGCTCATTGGTAAAACTATGGACCAAATTAAGACGCTTAAAAAATTGAGCATGAGATGCTTGGTAGTTTTTGAGTGGGAGGGTCCCGCTTTTCTTTTAATAGATAAGATGGCCCACCGTCACTTAGTCTGTTATAGATAAGAAAAATAACCGTCAGATAATGTTTTAATTTTTTAAGTTTTGTTAAATCTATCATCATGCATACATGCATCATGATTTTATACAAAGTTCCATAAATTGTTGACTAGTATGCTCTTGTTTTAATAATTTATATTTTTAGACATAATCAACCATAAAATGAATCCACTCACCCTACTCTTGACTAATAACAAATTGGAAAATGGAGACAAGTTTAATGAATGGAGACGTAACCTTGACATTGTTCTTCAATATGAACGTATTTCATGGGTGTTAACTGAAAATGAGCCTACACCTCTAAGTGAAAATGCAACTCCTGAGCAAGTCCAACAACATGAGCGTTGGCAGAATGCTGACAAGACTACTAAGTGTTATACTCTGGCTTCTGTCAGCGGCATGTTGCAAAAGCAAATTGCTTGTATGAAAACTGCTAGTGCAATGGTGCATCACCTACACGAGATGTTTGGTGTGAGGACTAGGTCTGCAAGAGTGAGAGTTATCCAAACCTTTCATAATCTCAGACAGAAACCTAGTGAACCGGTGCGGGATTACATGATGAAGGTAATCTCTGCGGTCACTGAGGCTGAGATGCTTGGGGCGGATATGGATGCGGACACGCAGATGATTATGATCATCAATAGCTTAAATTACTCTTCTTTTCAGCAGTTTAAGTTGGACTATGAGCTCAACAGCAAGGATTACACCTTGAGTGAGTTGATGAATACCCTCCGGAGCACAGAGGAAATATTGAATATTAAGGCTCATGGGCCAGTAGCTAATGTAGCTTCTTCTTCTAAGCCCAAGGGTAAGGGCAAGGAAAAGAAAAACGGTCCAATAAAAAAGAAGGCCCAAATAGGGGTCAAGGCCAAACCTATGAAAAAGAAGGCCAAAGAGAACATCAAAGGAAAGTGTTTCCACTGTGATGAGATGATCAACTGGAAAAGAAACTGTCCAGTCTACCTAGAGTCCCTCAAAAGCAAACAAGGTATGGGCTTCCTAAGTTTGTTAGGAACTAGAAATGTGGCAGATTTATCTACTTCTTGGATATTAGATTCAGGAGCCACTAACCATGTTTGTAATTCTTTGCAGGGGTTCCAGCAAAGGAAAAGACTTCCTAAAGGCCAGTTTCAAGTTAAGATAGCAGATGGTTCCTATGTTTCAGCAGAATCAGTGGGAGTAGTTATCTTGGACTTTCCTAATGGTCATAGGTTATATTTGGAAGATGTTTATTACATGCCAATGATTGTAAGGAACATGATTTCTGTTTTTTGTCTAATAAAATCTGGCTATTCCTTATATTTTGAAAAGGTTGTTTCAATATATGAGAATAAGGATTTTATTTGTGAAGCGATAACTAAATAGGGATTGTTTTTTATAGAACCTATGAAAGGCTCACTAAACACCACAGAATTGATAAAACCAAGACAATCCAATATCTCTAGCATTAATTCAAAGTATCTGTGGCATCTAAGGATGGGTCATATCAATCAGAAAAGACTTGAAAGGCTAGTAAAGGATGGGATCCTTATGGGCTTGGATAGTGATCCATTACCCACCGTGAATCTTGTATTGAAAGAAAATGACAAAAGCCTCATTTCCTTCTAAAGGAAACAGATTTGAATCCACATTGGACATGGTACATACCGATGTGTGGGCCCATGAATGTACAAGCTAGAGGAGGTTATGAATATTTCATAACTTTTATAGATGATTACCAAGACATGGCTATTTGTATTTGATGCATAAAAGAGTGAATCTTTTGAAAAGTTCAAAGAATTCAAAGTGAAGTCGAGAAGCAAATTGGCAAGCCATTAAAACAAACTTCGATCGATCGAGGTGGTGAGTATTTATCCGGAGAGTTCCAGCAATATTTAATTGACAATGGAATTGTTTCCAATTTGTCGCCTCCTCGTACACCTCAATGTAATGGTGTAGCGTAGAGGAGAAATAGAACTCTATTAGAAATGGTAAGATCAATGATGTCCTATGCTAGCCTTCCAGAATCGTTCGGGATATGCTATACAAACAACAACATATCTTCTTAACTTTGCTCCATCCAAATCGGTGCCTAAAACACCTGGGGAGTTGTGGATCGCCGAGTGCCTTCATTAAGGCACTTGAGGACTTGGGCTGTCCAGCCCATGTTCTAAAGCCCAATCCACAAAGATGGAACCAAGGTCGAAGTATGTTTGTTTGTAGGATATCCTACGGAACTCGAGGGTACTATTTTTACAAATTCTCATGATAGGAAGGTATTTGTGTCGACAAATGAAAACTTCTTAGAGGAAGAGTTTGTGAGAAATCACAAAAGAAGAAGTGAAGTAGTACTAAAGGAGTTAGCAATTTCATCCAAACCAAGAGTTGTTTTGGATATGACAGAACAAGATGTCGAAATGGATTCAAGAGTTGAATCAGAAGTGCAACCTGAACATCAAGATGTGCCTAGACGAAGGGGAGGGTTGTAAGACAACCGATAGGTATCTGGTTTAGGAGAAGGCTTAATTGCCATCTCGCACCAAGAAGAAACAGATCCCGTTACGTATACACAAAGCTATTAATGATGTTGATGCGAAAATGGCTCAAGGCAATGGAATCGAAATAGATTCTATGTATACTAATGAAGTCTGGTTCTTGTAGATCTACCACCGTGTCTAAAACCGTAGGGTGTAAATGGATCTAAAAAAGGAAAAGGGGATCAGATGGAAAGGTAGAGACCTTTAAAGCTAGATTGGTAGCTAAAGGCTATACTCAAAAGGAGGGTATAGACTACGAGGAGACTTTTTCTCCGGTTGCCATGCTTAAGTCCAACAGGATTCTTTTGGCCATAGCAGCCTATTTCGATTATGAAATATGGCAAATAGATGTCAAGACCGCATTTCTGAATGGAGATCTTGAGGAGACCATTTATATGGCCCAACCAGAAGGATTCATTGAGCTAGGTAGTGAGCATAAGGTTTGCAAGTTGCAAAGGTCCATTTATGGACTTAAGCAAGCATCTAGGTCTTGGAACATTAGGTTTGATAAGGCTATCAAAACCTATGGGTTCATACAAAAAATAGATGAGCCTTGTGTTTACAAAAGAATACAAGAAGGTAAGGTTACTTTCCTAATCCTCGTATGTTGATGACATTCGCTCATAGGGAATGATGTGGGAATGTTATCTCATGGTTAAGGATGGCCGAATGAACAGCTTTTCAATGAAGGATTTGGGAGAGGCTACCTATGTTCTAGGATCAAACTTATAAGGGATCGTAAGAACAAGAAGATAGTTTTGTCTCAACTAACTTACATTGAGAATATGCTCAATAAGTTCGCCATGCAAGATTCCAAAAGGGTTTCACCCTACTAGACATAGAATCAAACTTTCAAAGGAACAAGCACCTAAAACCCAAGAGGAGGTTGAACGATGCGTAACATTCCATATGCTTCGCGTTGGTAGTTTGATGTATGCAATGTCAGCACTAGACCGGATATCATTACGCAGATGGACCGGTAGCGATTTCACCCAATCCAGAATGGAACATTGGATCATGGTTATGTATACTTAAGTATCTTCGTAGGATGAAGAACTTAATGCTTGTTTACTCAAGTAATCTTATTCGACAGATATACGGATTCGATTTCAATCGATGTTGATTCAAGGAAATCAACTTTGGTTCTATATTTACTTTAGGACGTGGAGCCATAGTTTGAGGAGTGTCAAGCAATCTTGTATTGTCGATTCGACTATGGAGGTCGAGTATGTTGTCGCCAGAAGCAAAGAAGGAAGCAGCTTTATTCTAAGTTCCTAAATGATTTGGAGGTAGTTCCAGAGGCGAAAAAGCCATTACACTTTATTATGATAATAGTAAAGTGGCTAATTCTAAAGAACCTCGAAACCATGAAGCCGCCAAACACATTGAGCGAAAGTATCATCTCATAAGGAGATAATACAACGTGGAGAAGTGGATGTGGTAAAGATTCCTACAGAGCAAAACCTTCTGATCCGTTCATTAAAGACATTGACTCAAAAGAGCTTTGAGGGTCACCTAGAAGGGATGGGAATGAAGGATATGTCAAACTTGCTTTAGGAAAGTGGGAGATTGTTGGAGTTATGTAAATATAGTGCCTGGAAAGCAAGTGTATTTACATGTAACTTTATCTTCTTCGCCATGCTTTGTAATGAAAATATTTATTATTAATAAACAAAAGAGTTTGGTTTTATCTGTATGAGCATTATATATCTTGTCATAAGGTACCAAGATTCATTTGTAAGTAATATACATATACATAGAGATGTATGGGAAACATGTATATTATTAGAATCAATTAATTGATTCACAAATGAATAATCAAGTTGGTCGCTTGATTATGGTTTAGATCTGTAGTGTTGCGATTTATCTCCATATAACTAAAGGAGTTTACTTAAAGGGAATGATGAGTTTCATATCATGATAGTAGTAGACTATCGATAATGGCACTATTAAATGAATCGAATCAAATATGTTTTCAAGAATAAAGTGGGCGTTACTTTAATCTTAAAACATACAACTTAAGCATTCCCTTATTATGAACCACAATCTTGATGAGTGGTGAACTCATATGTGTTTCATTATAATTTTGATATGATCGGAATGGATTTTACAGGTATTAATCCAAAGGTTCATGTTGTTGGAATTATTAATTGAAACATGTATCGTGGAACATTCACTCAAATAAAGAGTTTATAGTGTTATCATCTCTTCTAGATGTTTTAAGGAGATTTGGTGATTAAACTGGCGCCAGTAGTTTGATGGACTAGCTACCCATCAAGTCTTAACACTAAGATGAGATCTTATGTGTTAATCACCATATAAAGTAAAATGAGAGATCTAGAAGGAAAAACCAACATAAGGGCAAAACGGTAATTTTACCCTTTGTTGTGCGGATGGCTATAATAAGGTTCTAAATAGGGTTTGCAATTGGACATATTGTCATAATATTTAATAATTCAAGAGTTCAACTAATTGTCTTTAGTGGAATGACATTTAGTTAATAAGCTAGAATTAATTCCAATGAGATTGAATTATTTCTGGGCTTATTGGAGCTTGAATTATCAAAGTCCAATAAGATTCCCCACTTGGCTTTAAGGAAGGTTATCAAGATAAGTAAGAAGTAGTTTGGAGGCTTTAGAAGTCCATAATTGAATGATGGGCTTATACTAATTAATGGTTAATTGGAAGCCCATATGTTCATTTAGAAATGGGCTTGTTTTGGTTTAATGTAATTGATTAGATTAATTATATTAAAACAATTTTTTTTAAATGGAGAAGAAGCAATTTCGAAATTGTGTTAGGTTAGATGTGTAACCACACATTTGACATTAAAATACTAAATAAAGATGGTCTTTATTATGGTTCATCATTATTAAATGGAGTTATGAACTTACCATTAAATAGTTTAATGGTTGGCATGTAACCTATTTGCATTCATTAGATTAAAGATGAAAGATGTGCATTAGATGGACCATCTTCCTTCTTTCTTCTTGCCAAAACCGAAATGGGTATTCAATTATAGGTTATGGTCTTTTCAAATAGCCATTTTAAAGATAAATGAAGTAAGTCTCATTTATTGGCTATTTGATGAGTGATTAATGTAAGAAGTGATACATTGGATGCCTCTCACTTTTTCCATTCATGCATATTTCGAAATTGAGATGTAAGAAAGAGTTCTTGCATGTTTTTTAGACATTCTCTCTTTTCATGCAAGAGAGAACCGAAATTCCTAAGTGAAAGAATTGAAAGAGTTTCAATTTTGGTTCTTCTTCTTCTAAGAAAACCTCCTCCAAATTTTTTCTTCTCCTTTCCCACCAAAGGATTTTGTTAACCTAGTTGTCCTTGAAGAACAAGTGGTAAATCTAATTGGTAGAGGATACTACTACAAGGAAGAAGATAGATTGCTAAAGGAAAAGACTCAAAGGCAAAGGATTTGGATATAAGAAGGAGAGGATAGCGCAGCGAGGATTTAAAGCTGTAGCGAAGGAGTCGGTAATTCCTTTTATCTTGTTCTTGGTTTTATCCTTATACTATATCATGTATGGATTAGCATGTTGATTTGGATATATTGCTTCTGCTGCAAGATGATTTCTTAAAAAGTTTTGAAATATATCATTTCTCCAAACTAAGCATGCTTTCTTTTTCCGATCCAACAGTTATGAACTTACCATTAAATGGTTTAATGGTTGTCTTTTAATGTTGGCTTGTAACCTATTTGCATTCATTAGATTAAAGATGAAAGATGTGCATTAGATGGACCATCTTCCTTCTTTCTTCTTGCCAAAACCGAAATGGGTATTCAATTATAGGTTATGGTCTTTTCAAATAGCCATTTTAAAGATAAATGAAGTAAGTCTCATTTATTGGCTATTTGATGAGTGATTAATGTAAGAAGTGATGCATTGGATGCCTCTCACTTTTTCCATTCCTGCATATTTCGAAATTGAGATGTAAGAAAGAGTTCTTGCATGTTTTTTAGACATTCTCTCTTTTCATGCAAGAGAGAACCGAAATTCCTAAGTGAAAGAATTGAAAGAGTTTCAATTTTGGTTCTTCTTCTTCTAAGAAAATCTCCTCCAAATTTTTTCTTCTCATTTCCTACCAAAGGATTTTGTTAACCTAGTTGTCCTTGAAGAACAAGTGGTAAATCTAATTGGTAGAGGATACTACTACAAGGAAGAAGATAGATTGCTAAAGGAAAAGACTCAAAGGCAAAGGATTTGGATATAAGAAGGAGAGGATAGCAGCAATGAGGATTTAAAGTCAGAGCGAAGTCGGTAATTCCTTTTATCTTGTTCTTGGTTTTATTATCCTTATACCATATCATGTATGGATTAGCATGTTGATTTGGATATATTGCTTCTGCTGCAAGATGATTTCTTAAAAAGTTTTGAAATATATCATTTCTCCAAACTAAGCATGCTTTCTTTTTCCGATCCAACAGTTATGAACTTACCATTAAATGGTTTAATGGTTGTCTTTTAATGTTGGCTTGTAACCTATTTGCATTCATTAGATTAAAGATGAAAGATGTACATTAGATGGACCATCTTTGTTAGCCCCAAATTTTTTTTTTTAATTAAGCATGATTAGATTAATTGAGTAAGTTATGTTAGCATTAATTGAGTTGAGATTAATTAATATGTGATAGCATTAAAGAGTTAGGTGGTGAGTTAATGAGGTTAAATGTGTTAGTTGGGCCTTAATGAGGTAGGAAAAAAAGAGAATAAGTTGGCTTGAAAGATAAGTGGGCTTGAGAAGTTTAAAGAGGAAAATAAGAAGGGAGGAAGAAGAAGTGAATGGGCTTGGGCCTATGGGCTTAAGTAATTAATAAGGAGTATAAAAGAGGAGGGAAATAAGTGAGTTAGTAGTAGAGAAGTGAATGGGCTTGGCTAGTGTTTGATATTCCAAGAGTTTGAGTGAGAGTTTGAAGAAGGTTCAAGAAGGAAAAGTGTAGAGGAGGAGCTAAGCTACATTTTGAACTAAGAAACTCTTGGGTTGAGTCAAGAATCAAGGTAAGTCATGAATTCAAGTGTTAATTTTTAGCTGGGTTTTGGTGTAGAAAGCTTAGGAAAGAAGTGGGTTTAGTGATTTTAAGGTTGATTTCATGAAAAAGGTTATGTAGAATTTCAATTGAATTTTTGTTGAATTGGGTTTTTGTTTCTCTTGAAGTAGAGCAAGAGAGAGGAGAAGAGCAAGGAGAAGAGCACCCTAAGCAAGGATTAAGCAAGTTATAAGGTGGGTTTCATTTTATCTTTATGCTAGTAAGTTCTAAAGACTATCTTAACTAATAGAATTAATGTTTTCAATTGCCTTGAGATGAACATTGATTGAGCTTTGATTGTGTACAAAATGAATTATGATTGCCATTATGTGAAAGCTTGAACAAAGATATGACATTGCTTGATATTGCTTGAAAAGTCCATGAATTGAATGAGCATGAATATTAGTGAAATCATGAAATGTGAGTTAAGCATGAAATACAATTTCCAAAAATCAGCTATATGGATGCATGAAAATCTATTTTCGTAAATCAGCCAACGGACAAGAAACGCCCAGATTTTGATGCATGAATACATGTTATGTGGGTACTTAAGTCCACCCAGCAGAGTCACGCATCGCTGACCAAAGATAGGCTTCGCCTACCGCCTGATTGTGGCATAGGATGTTCCTTTGGACTCTCAAAGATATCGACTACACTTGTGTAGCTCGCCGCTATTGTGGACTTATCTTACCATCACCGTGTGTTATGTGTTAGCATGTATTTGCAAGAATGATAGATGCATAAATCATGAAAGTTATGCTTTTAGCTTGATGAATTTGTGAAATGCGAAGATGTATGTTTGTTTGATGAGAGAATTGCTAACAGTATGAATAATGAAAAGAATTCAGCTTATTTGCATAAATATAAACATGTTACCCACGAGCGAAAGCTCACCCCCTCCAATTCAGTCCCATCTCCAGGTGAGGAGCACGAGATCGACCACCGAGCTTAAAGGCATTACTCCAGAAATGGATAACTTTTTGTTTTTCAAGGTAAATTTTGTAAATCAATGCTTTAGATGCATTTTGGGCAAGTTTACTTTTGTAAGTTGTATTTTGGATTTTGTGATGCAGGTCGCTTAAAATTCCCTTTAAAGCCTTGTAATAACTCATATCTTCATATGAATGCAAGAATGTTAAGTTCTAATGTAATTTGTGCAATTCATGTATGTTTTATAATAATGCATCATGGTGTGGTTTGAATTTGACAAGAGGGAGGAAATGAATTTGCTTTATAGTTTGGGTTTGATTAGAATGCTAGAGTGTTGTTGCTATCAAGATCCATTGGGATAATTTTGTTGGTATGTGTTGTGGGATATAGAGGATTTAGGTTTTTTATGTGGGTACTTGGATTGAAGAGGGTTTAGAGGGTGAAATGTTGTTGTTGGCAGAAAGTTACACAGCCTATGTGAAATTTCACACAGACTGTGTAAATCCAAGTGCAGGAGACGCAGTTAGCAGTGAGTTACACAGCCTGTGTGAATTTTCACACGCATCGTAAATCTAGGTGCAAGAGCCAGGGTTACACAGCCTGTTTGAATTTTCACACAGATCGTAAACCCATCTTAGCCCATCCGAAGGTTACACATGTGTGACCGACAAGATAAATTTCACACACTGTGCTTTTTCAGGATATGAACATAGTGGGTTCTTTTGGTCATAACTCCTTCGTTTGACCTCTGATTGAGGCGATTCTTGTGGCGTTAGTTTTCAACAATATTTTACTACCTTCCCCTAAAAAAAATTCATCGTCATTTGTTTCAAATCCTAGGAGTTCCATCTTTTGGAAGTGAGTGGTCGGGTTGGAGAGTCTTACCGGGCTATGAATCGACTTCGGATTTTTACGCATATCTTGAGCTATAGAGCTCCAAATGAGGTGATTCTTGAACCATTAGATTTCTAAGACACATATCTATCTCTCCATGAAAAATTATGTCATTGGAGTTAAATTGAAAAAGTTGCTTTAGAGCAAGAAAGAGGTTGGGTGAGAGAATATATTTGGGGAATGAGCACCTTTGGTATTCTAATGATATCTTGAGTTAGGGAAGCTCTGATTGAAGTGATTTTTATTGCTAATTATATAACGACAGGAAATTACATATCAACTTAGGAATTGGATTTTGATTTTAGGTCCTAAGAAGATTATTATTTTTAATTAGAGGTTAATTACGATGAATCTTAGGAATTTTTTACGAAGGACTTCCATGACTTTGGAGTTGTATATAGGTATGAGGGTTTCGTATTAAGTAGTTGGGTTCCAGATTCAGGAGCCAACATCTGTGGTATCAGAGTAGCTCTAGGTTTATGATTTCCTAGGAACCCTAGTGGGTAGCCTCAAGGGTAGAGTCAGCATGCATCATGTTACATGAACCCTATGCATTGTTTTAAATACAATACATGCATCATTGGTTTTGAATTGTTTTACATGATTTGAACTGGTTTCACAAAGCATGAGCTAAAGATTTGAAATGTTTTTCATTTAAAGGAGTAATATGCCACCTCGAAGAAGAACTCGAGGAGCTCAATCTCGATCAGGCTCTCAACGGGGAAGTACGGATGAATCCTATATTCCCCAGGATGCAGGGACCATCCCTGTTTCAGATTCAGAGGCACCAAGTGTGCAGCATGAAGTGCCTCTCCAGCCCCCTCCTATGCCTCAAGTAAATCCAGTAGATCCCCAGTTCTTTCAGGCCTTCGCCTAGGCTTTTATCCATGCCATAGGCCAAGGATCACAAGCTGAGGTACCAGCTCTAGTGGAAAGGAGTGGGCAGTATGACAAGCTCCGGAAGTATGGAGCTGTCGATTTCAGCGAGACTACTAATCCCGAGGAAGCTGAAGCATGGCTGAAGCGGATCGAGAGGGTCCTGAATCAGATGAAGTGCTTAGATGAAGAGAGGTTAGAATATGCAGCTAGTTTATTGCAGGGGGATGCGCTGCACTGGTGGGAGTCAGTGCCCCATAGTCAGGCAGTACCTCCAGTGCTGACATAGAGGGAGTTTCTGGAAGTGTTTCGGAAGAAGTACTTCTCGAGGGTTTACATCCAAGAGAAGGCAAGGGAGTTTCTGAGCCTCACGCAGAGGGAGTTGAGCGTAAGTGAGTATGAACTGAAGTTCACTCAACTGTCAAGGTATGCAGCAAACATTGTGGCGACTGAAGAGGATAAGTGTCGCAAGTTTGAGAGTGGATTGCGCTTAGGGATTAGGGAGAAGGTGCTGATCCATAATTTTCATGACTACCAGCAGTTGGTAGATGCTGCTCTCCAGGCCGAAAAGTTGGAGAACATCAAGTCAGAGGTAAACAGAAAGAGGAAGACCAAGGAGCAGTCTTCCAGGAAGGGAGTGAGTGCTCCAGCACCTGAAAGGTGCACCAGGACTTTTCATTCTCAGGGTGGTATGGGCAATAGTGGTCCTGCCAAGAGCCGCATCAAGGCAGTTTCGAAAGGTGTCTCTAGTGTGGGAGGCCCAGGAAGACATGGAAGGGCAAGTATACAAACCCTCGCAGGATCAATGTGGAAGTTTCATCCGGGAAGTGTCTCAGGGGTTTGGTGGTTGTTTCCAATGCGGAGAGAAGGGCACATGATGAGAGATTGTCCTCGTGAGGTCAAGGCAAGAGGACTCTCAATTTCAAGTCTAGAGGACATTTAAAACAGCAGGAACCGCACCGATTCTGTAAGTAGGCGCTCAGAGCCGTGAGGAAGGCAAATCTGCAGGAGGCCAAGGGCAGTGGTCAGCGCCAGTAGAGTATTTTCCATGACTGAGAAGAAGCCGCAGCTGCTCTAGGAGTTGTGACTGGTAAGGCTCAATTATTTAATTCAGCAGTTTATGTTCTGATTGATACTGGCTCTACACATTCATTTGTGTCCTCAAGTCTGAATATGCATGCTGTGCCTCCTGAGATTATGGATAATTTTCTGGTTGTTAGTACTCCTTTAGGGAGTAAGGTGGTGATCAGTTTAGTCTACAAGAAGTGTGAGCTCAGTATCGACGGTGCTAGATTGGTAGTAGACTTGCTACCTCTAGACCTAAAGGGGCTAGATGTCATACTAGGTATGGATGCCATGGAAAAGTACCAGGCAAAGTTAGATTGTAACCATAAGGAAGTGGAGTTTGACCTGGGAAATGGAGAAGGTGGTCTTCAAGGGGACAGAAGATGCAAAGACGAGGATCATTTCACTTTGCTAGCTGACAGGATGATGGGCCAGGGGGCTGAGTCCTTTTTGGCACATGTAGTGGATCCAGAGGTGGAAGTAGGAAGGTTGGAGGATTGCCCTATAGTGAGGGAGTTCTCAGATATATTTCCAGAGGAGTTACCAGGTTTGCCGCCGGTGAGGGAAATTGAGTTTGCAATTGACTTGATTCCCGGAACCACAGCCATTTCAATACCACCATACCGAATGGCTCCAGCTGAGTTGAGGGAGCTTAAGGAGCAATTGCAGGAATTATTAGAAAAGCAGTTTATCAGACCAAGTTCATCACCTTAGGGAGCGCCAGGTCTATTTGTTAAGAAGAAGGATGGAACATGGCGAATGTGTATTGATTATAGGAAACTCAACAAGGTGACGATTAAGAACAAGTATCCTCTGCCCAGGATAGATGATCTGTTTGATCAACTGCAGGGAGCAAAGGTCTTTTCGAAGATAGATCTCAGGTCAGGTTATCATCAACTCCGAATCAGGGAGTCTGATGTTAGCAAGACTGCTTTCAGGACCCGTTATGGGCACTATGAGTTCAGGGTCATGCCATTCGGACTGACCAATGCTCCAACTACATTCATGGACCTTATAAACAGGGTTTTTCAGGAGTTTTTAGATCAGTTTGTCATAGTATTTATCGATGACATTCTGGTCTATTCCAAGGATGAAGGGGATCATGCAGAGCATCTCAGAATAGTGTTGCAAAGATTAAGGGAAAGAGAGCTATATGCCAAATTCAGCAAGTGTGAATTTTGGCTGCATGAAGTGGTTTTCCTTGGACATGTGATTTCTAGCAGAGGGATCCATGTTGATCCGAGAAAAGTAGAGGCAGTGGTGAATTGGCAAGAGCCTAAGACAGTAAAAGAGGTACGGAGTTTTCTAGGCCTGGCAGGTTATTACAGGAGGTTTGTGGAGGGATTCTCCATGATAGCTGCGCCGATAACAAAATTGTTGAGGAAGAATCAGCAGTTTATCTGGAGCGAAGAATGTCAGAAGAGTTTTGAGGAACTCAAGCATAGATTAACGAGTGCTCCAATCCTATTCCTGCCCAATGGAGATCAGGGGTATACAGTGTACAGTAATGCTTCGAGAAAAGGCTTAGGTTGTGTGTTAATGCAGAATGACAAAGTGATAGCCTATGCGTCACGGCAGTTGAAGCCATATGAGTTGAACTATCCTACTCATGATTTAGAGCAGCAGCAGAATTTTCAGACCAAAATTTGGAGACATTATTTGTATGGGGTGCATGACTAGGATCCTTACGGATCACAAGAGCCTTAAGTATTTACTGAGCCAGAAAGAGCTGAATTTGAGGCAGAGAAGGTGGATTGAGTTACTTAAGGACTATGATTTGATGATTGAGTACCATCCAGGCAAGGCAAATGTAGTAGCGGATGCATTGAGTAGAAGTCATCCATAGCTCATGTCCAGCAAAGCTTTGCCTTTGTTAGAATGTATGGCTAAGCTTAAGATAAGCTTGGCGAGGATAAGTCGTAATGCATTCTTGCTCAATTCAGGTGAGGCCGATACTTAGAGAGAAAGTCAAGGAGTTGCAAGAGAAGGATGCGAATTGAGTAAGCCAGGAAGAAATCCAGAATGGCAAGCAGTCTGAAGTGGTAGTGAGAGATGACGGACTTATGGTAGTCGGAAGCAGATTGTGTATTCCGAATGTTAAGCAAGGCAAGGATGAGATCTTGGATGAGGCACATAACGCACCTTATTCCATGCACCCAGGCAGCACCAGGATGCACAGGGATTTGAAGGAGCATTTCTGGTGGAAAGGCATGAAGAGGGATGTAGCAGAGTATGTGAACAGATGTCTAGTGTGTCAGCAAGTCAAGACTGAACACCAGGCACCTTCAGGCATGTTAAAGCCATTGTCCATTCCTGAATGGAAGTGGCAAAGGATCACTATAGATTTTCTGATGGGTTTACCCAGAACTAGTAGGAAGCATGATGCCATATGGGTTATTGTAGATCGGTTAACAAAGTCAGCCCATTTTCTGGCAATTAAGCAGATAGATTCGTTGCAGGTGTTAGCAAAGAAATACATTGATGAGGTAGTGAGGTTGCATGGAGTTCCAGATTCCATAGTATCCGACAGGGATCCTCGATTTACGTCAAGATTCTGGAGTAGTTTGCAGGAAGCTTTAAAGACTAAGTTGAGTTTCAGCACAACATTTCATCCTCAGACAGATGGTCAGTCTGAGAGGACCATTCAGACCCTAGAGGGAATGCTCAGAGCGTGTGCCATGGACTTCAAAGGAGCATGGGATGAACATTTTCTGTTGGTCAAATTTGCCTATAACAATTCGTACCATTCGAGCATTCAGATGGCTCCTTATGAAGCGCTGTATGGCAGGAGGTGCAGGACTCCAATATGTTAGGATGAAGAAGGTGAGAGGAAACTGGTAGGACTAGAATTGGTTCAGATGACAATGGATAAGGTTAGTTTGATCAAGCAGCGGCTTAAGGCAGCTCAGGATAGAATGAAGAGTTATGCAGATGCTCACAGGAAGGAGATGGAGTACGCAGTAGGTGACAAAGTATTCCTGAAGACGTCTCCATAGAAGGGAGTCATGAGGTTTGGCAAGAAAGGCAAGTTAAGTCCTCAGTATTTGGGTCCGTATGAGATTCTAGAGAGGATCGGGTCGTTAGCTTACAGGTTGGCATTGCCTCAAGAGTTGTCTCAAATCCATGATGTTTTTCATGTTTCCATGTTGAGAAGGTACAGATCAAATCCTTCTCACATTATTCAGACCAGGAGATGCCAGTGACAATTCTGGATAGCAAGGAGAAAGTTCTCAGGAATAAGACAATTCAGCTAGTTAAAGTCCTTTGGAGGAATCATGCAGTTGAAGAGGCGACGTGGGAACCTTTGGATGCAATGCATGAGAAGTATCCACACCTCTTCAATGAATCAGGTAAGAATTTTGACGAAGAAATTTCTCAAGGGGGGGAGAAATGTTAGCCCCAAATTTTTTTTTTTAAATTAAGCATGATTAGATTAATTGAATAAGTTATGTTAGCATTAATTGAGTTGAGATTAATTAATATGTGATAGCATTAAAGAGTTAGGTGGTGAGTTAATGAGGTTAAATGTGTTAGTTGGGCCTTAATGAGGTAGGAAAGAAAAGAGAATAAGTGGGCTTGAAAGATAAGTGGGCATGAGAAGTTTAAAGAGGAAAATAAGAAGGGAGGAAGAAGAAGTGAATGGGCTTGGGCCTATGGGCTTAAGTAATTAATAAGGAGTATAAAAGAGGAGGGAAATAAGTGAGTTAGTAGTAGAGAAGAGGGGAGTTACAAAAATTTGAGGAAGAGAAGAGAGAGGTTTCGTGGAAGATGAAAGAAAAAGGAGAAAAGGAAAGAAGCTTGGCTAGGGTTTGATATTCCAAGAGTTTGAGTGAGAGTTTGAAGAAGGTTCAAGAAGGAAAAGTGTAGAGGAGGAGCTAAGCTACATTTTGAACCAAGAAACTCTTGGGTTGAGTCAAGAATCAAGGTAAGTCATGAATTCAAGTGTTAATTTTTAGCTGGGTTTTGGTGTAGAAAGCTTAGGAATGAAGTGGGTTTAGTGATTTTAAGGTTGATTTCATGAAAAAGGTTATGTAGAATTTCAATTGAATTTTTGTTGAATTGGGTTTTTGTTTCTCTTGAAGTAGAGCAAGAGAGAGGAGAAGAGCAAGGAGAAGAGCACTCCTAAGCAAGGATTAAGCAAGTTATAAGGTGGGTTTCATTTTTATCTTTATGCTAGTAAGTTCTAAAGACTATCTTAACTAATAGAATTAATGTTTTTCAATTGCCTTGAGATGAACATTGATTGAGCTTTGATTGTGTACAAAATGAATTATGATTGCCATTATGTGAAAGCTTGAGCAAAGATATGACATTGCTTGATATTTCTTGAAAAGTCCATGAATTGAATGAGCATGAATATTAGTGAAATCATGACATGTGAGTTAACCATGAAATACAATTTCAAAAATCAGCTATGTGGATGCATGAAAATCCATTTTAGAAATCAGCCGCTGGACAAGAAACGTCCGATTTTGATGCATGAATACATGTTATGTGGGTACTTAAGTCCACCCAGCAGAGTCACGCACGTTGACCAAGATAGGCTTCGCCGCTGCCTGATTGGGCATAGGATGTTCCTTTTGGACTCTCAAAGATACGACTACACTTGTGTAGCTCGTCAGTTATTATGGACTTATCTTACCATCAGCTGTGTGTTATGTGTTAGCATGTATTTGCAAGAATGATAGATGCATAAATCATGAAAGTTATGCTTTTAGCTTGATGAATTTGTGAAATGCAAAGATGTATGTTTGTTTGATGAGAGAATTGCTAACAGTATGAATAATGAAAAGAATTCAGCTTATTTGCATAAATATAAACATGTTACCCATGAGCGAAAGCTCACCCCCTCCAATTCAGTCCCATCTCTAGGTGAGGAGCACGAGATCGACCACCGAGCTTAAAGGCATTACTCCGAAAATGGATAACTTTTTGTTTTTCAAGTTAAATTTTGTAAATCAATGTTTTAGATGCATTTTGGGCAAGTTTACTTTTGTAAGTTGTATTTTGGATTTTGGGATGCAAGTGGCTTAAAATGCCCTCTAAAGCCTTGTAATAACTCATATCTTCATATGAATGCAAGAATGTTAAGTTCTAATGTAATTTGTGCAATTCATGTATGTTTTATAATAATGCATCATGGTGTGGTTTGAATTTGACAAGAGGGAGGAAATGAATTTGCTTTATAGTTTGGGTTTGATTAGAATGCTAGGAGTGTGTTGTTGCCATTGAAGATCCATTGGGATAATTTTGTTGGTATGTGTTGTGGGATATGGAGGATTTAGGTTTTTTATGTGGGTACTTGGATTGAAGAGGGTTTAGAGGGTGAAATGTTGTTGTTGGCAGAAAGTTACACAGCCTATGTGAAATTTCACACAGACTGTGTAAATCCAAGTGCAGGAGACGCAGTTAGCAGTGGGTTACACAGCCTGTGTGAATTTTCACACGATCGTAAATCTAGGTGCAAGAGTTTTGGGTTACACAGCCTGTGTGAATTTTCACACAGACTGTGTAAACCCATCTTAGCCCATCCGAAGGTTACACAGACTGTGTGACTGACAGTATAAATTTCACACAGCCTGTGCTTTTCAGGATATGAACATAGTGGGTTCTTTTGGTCATAACTCCTTCGTTTGACCTCCGATTGAGGCGATTCTTGTGGCGTTAGTTTTCAACAATATTTTACTACCTTCCCCTAGAAAAAATTCATGGTCATTGGTTTCAAATCCTAGGAGTTCGATCTTTTGGAAGTGAGTGGTCGGGTTGGAGAGTCTTACAGGGCTATGAACCGACTTCGGATTTTTACGCATATCTTGAGCTATAGAGCTCCAAATGAGGTGATTATTGAACCATTAGATTTCTAAGACACATATCTATCTCTCCATGAAAAATTATGTCATTGGAGTTAAATTGAAAAAGTTGCTTTAGAGCAAGAAACAGGTTGGGTGAGAGAATATATTTGGGGAATGAGCACCATTGGTATTCTAATGATATCTTGAGTTAGGGAAGCTCCGATTGAAGTGATTTTTATTGCTAATTATATAACGGTAGGAAATTACATATCAGCTTAGGAATTGGATTTTGATTTTGGGTCTTAAGAAGATTATTTTTTTTAATTGGAGGTTAATTACGATGAATCTTACGAATTTTGTACGGAGGACTTCCATGACTTTGGAGTTGTATATAGGTATGAGGGTTTCGTATTAAGTAGTTGGGTTCCAGATTCGGGCGCTAACAATCTTCCTTCTTTCTTCTTGGCAAAGATAAATGAAGATAATCTCATTTATTGGCTATTTTATGAGTGATTAATGAAAGAAGTGATGCATTTGATGCCTCTCTCTCCTTCCATCCATGCATATACGAAATTGGTAGGCAAGAAAGAGTTCTTACATGTTCTTTACACCTTCTCTCCTTTCATGAAAGAGAGAATCGAAAATACCAATTGAAAGAGTTTCAATTTTGCTTCTTCTTCTTCTAAGAAAATCTCCTCCAAATATTTCTTCTCCTTTCCCACCAAAGGATTTTGTTAACCTAATTGTCCTTGAAGAACAGGTGGTAAATCTAATTGGTTAAGGATACTACAACAAGGAGAAAGTAGATTGCTAAAGGAAAAGAGTCAAAGGCAAAGGATTTGGATACACGAAGAAGGAGAGGATAGCGCAGCGAGGATTTAAAGCTATAGTGAAGGAGTCAGTAATACTCCTGATCTTGTTTATATTTTATTAACATTATACCATATCATGTTTAGATTGGCATGTTAATTTGGATTTGTTGCTTCTGCTGCAAGTAATGATTTCCTAAAAGTTTTGAAATCTACCGTTTTTCCAAACAAAGCATGTTTTTTTTCTGATCCAACAATTGGTATCAGAGCCAGTTTCTAATGCATGATTTCGGTTCCTATATATTGGATGCATGGGTTGGCAATCTTTTTATGTATGCTGCATATTTTTATGTGATAGAAATATACGTGGTGTATGTTTGCTCTTTTGGTTGTCCATAGAAGTTAAATTTACCTATAAGATTTCTTCATTGGTTGTAACAAGGATGGTGGTCTATCATCACCATGTTTCCTCCTTGGATTCTTTTTTCTATTTTCTTTGATTTTGTAATGTACAAATTGATGTAATGATGAAGATGGAGCAGCCATGGATTGAAGAAATGGAAAGGTAAAATTTTCTATGTATCCTTTTGTGTATTGGCATAAGTTTTGTGAAAACATAGTTGCTGGAATTTTGTTTCAATGGATCAGTTTTCAGTTTTTATTGTAAAAACAAGTGCTGGATTTTTGTTTCAAAGAATCAAATTTCGGTTTTACTAAAATACTATGTGCTGGTTTTTTATTTTCATGAAATGAGCTTCGATTTTAATGAAAACTAGTGCTGGAATTTTTTGTCAAAACAAAGATTTGGTTTTCTAAAAATCTAGTACTGCAATTTTATTTTTCAAAGTGACAAAATTCTATTTTCATATATGCCATTACATTTTGTTTACCGAATGGGCCGGATCATGTTTGTGAAGAGTTCGAAGCGGAAGATCCAAGTCCAAGAAGAATACTTTGGGCCTAAAAGGCTTGTAATTATTTTATTTTTCTAGGATGGACAATCAAAAGTGGCTTTATTAGTTCATGTGATGAATGGAGAAATGAATGCTTATAATATGTGATATTATGTGATTGTGTGTCATTTAGAAAATTGCCAACCCTAGGCTTTTCCATGAATTCATTATGTATGAGATATATAATGAAACAATATAGGATGGATAATAAATTGCATCTAGACAAGATGGTATTTAAAACTTAAAGCCTAAAAAGATTGAGTGGGAGAGGATGCTCCTGTGAGAGTCCACGGTCTCCAAATGATGACCCGTTTGCATGTGGCAAAGTGTTACTCCCCATCGGAGGGCATGGATCCTAGATCTTGCATGGTTTGGGTCTCCTTAAGGATAAGTCCACTTAATGATAGAAAATGTGACCTCCCACCGAGGCATGGTTTGTAGGTATCTTTAGTGAATGAATCAAATGGTTAAACACTCAACATTTTTTATCAATAAACTGCCCACCGTAGCTCTGTTGGTAAAAGTATGGACCAAATTAAGACGCTTCTTAAAAAATTGGGCATGAGATGCTTGGTAGTTTTTAAGTGGGAGGGTCCCAGTTTTTCTTTTAATGGATAAGATGGCCCACCGTCACTTAGTCTGTTATAGATAAGAAAAATAACCGTCGTATAATGTTTTAATTTTTTAGGTTTTGTTAAATCTATCATCATGCATCATGATTTTATACAAAGTTCCATAAATTGTTGACTAGTATTCTCATGTTTTAATAATTTATATTTTCAGACATAATCAACCACAAAATGAATCCACTCACCCTGCTCTTGACTAATAACAAATTGGAAAACGGAGACAATTTTAATGAATGGAGACGTAACCTTGGCATTGTTCTTCAATATGAACGTATTTCATGGGTGTTAACTGAAAATGAGCCTACACCTCCAAGTGGAGATTCAACTCCTGAGCAAGTCCAACAACATGAGCGTTGGTAGAATGTTGACAAGACTACTAAGTGTTATATTCTGGCTTCTGTCAGCGGCATGTTGCAAAAGCAAATTGCTTGTATGAAAACTACTAGTGCAATGGTCCAACACCTACATAAGATGTTTGGTGTGAGGACTAGGTCTGCAAGAGTGAAAGCTATCCAAACCTTTCATAATCTTACATAGAAACCTGGTGAACCGGTACGGGATTACATGATGAAGGTAATCTCTACGGTCACTGAGGATGAGATGCTAGGGGCGGATATAGATGCGGACATGTACATGATTATGATCAACAATAGCTTAAACTCTTCTTTTCAGCAGTTTAGGTTAGACTATGAGCTCAGCAGCAAGGATTACACCTTGAGTGAGTTGATGAATACCCTCCAGAGCACGGAGGAGATATTGAATATTAAGGCTCATGGGCCAGAAGCTAATGTAGCTTCTTCTTCTAAGCCCAAGGGTAAGGGCAAGGAAAAGAAGAAGGGTCCAATGAAAAAGAAGGCCCAAATAGGGGTCAAGGCCAAATCCATTAAAAAGAAGGCCAAAGAGAACATCAAAGGAAAGTGTTTCCACTGTAATGAGATGGGCCACTGGAAAAGAAACTGTCTAGTCTACCTAGAGTCTCTCAAAAGCAAACAAGGTATGGGCTTCCTAAGAACTAGAAATGTGGCAGATTTATCAACTTCTTGGATATTAGATTCAGGAGCCACTAACCATGTTTATAATTCTTTGCAGGGGTTCCAGCAAAGGAAAAGACTACCTAAAGGCCAGTTTCAAGTCAAGATAGCAGATAGTTCCTATGTTTCAGCAGAATCAGTGGGAGTAGTTATCTTGGACTTTTCGAGTGGTCATAGGTTATATTTGGAGGATGTTTATTACATGCCAATGATTGTAAGGAACATGATTTCTGTTTTTTGTCTAATAAAATCTAGTTATTCATTATATTTTGAAAAGGTTGTTTCAATATATTAAAATAAGGATTTTATTTGTGATGCGATAACTAAAAAGGGATTGTTTTTTATAGAACCTATGAAAGGCTTACTAAACACCACATAATTGATAAAACCAAGACAATCCAAAATCTCTAGCATTAATTCAAAGTATCTGTGGCACTTAAGAATGGGTCATATCAATCAGAAAAGACTTGACATACTAGTAAAGGATGGGATCCTTATGCTCTTGGATAGTGATCCATTACCCACCTGTGAATCTTGTATTGAAGAAAAAATCACCAAAGCCTCATTTCCTTCTAAAGAAAATAGATCTGAATCCACATTGGACCTGGTACATACTGATGTGTGTGGACCCATGAATGTACAAGCTAGAGGAGGTTATGAATATTTCATAATTTTTATAGATGATTACTCAAGACATAGCTATTTGTATTTGATGCATAAAAATAGTGAATCTTTTGAAAAGTTCAAAGAATTCAAAGCTAAAGCTGAGAAGCAACTTGGCAAGCTATTATAACAGCTTCGATCAGATCGAGGTGGTGAGTATTTATTTAGAGAGTTCCGGCAATATTTAATTGACAATGGAATTGTTTCCAATTTTTTAGCTCCTCGTACACCTCAATAGAATGGTGTAGCAGAGAGGAGAAATAGAACTCTATTAGAAATGGTAAGATCAATGATGTCCTACGCCAGCCTTCCAGAATCGTTCTAGGGATATGCCATACAAAATGCAACATATCTTCTTAACTTTACTCCGTCCAAATCGGTGCCTAAAACACCTAGGGAGTTGTGGACTGGCCGAGTGCCTTCATTGAGGCATTTGAGGACTTGGGGCTGCCTAACCCATGTTCTAAAGCCTGAATCCACAAAGATGGAACCAAGGTTAGAAGTATGTTTGTTTGTAGGATATCCTACAGCAACTCGAGGGTACTATTTTTACAGTCTTCATGATAAGAAGGTATTTGTGTCGACAAATGCAACCTTCTTAGAGGAAAAGTTTGTGAGTAATCACAAAGGAAAAAGTGAAGTAGTACTAAAGGAGTTAGCTATTTCATCCAAACCAAGAGTTGTTTTGGATATGACAGAACAAGATGTCGAAATGGATTCAAGAGTTGAATCAGAAGTGCAACCTGAACATCAAGGTGTGCCTGGACGTAGTGGGAGAGTTGTGAGACAACAAGATAGGTATCTGGGTTTAGGAGAAGGCTTAATTTCCATCTCAAACCAAGAAGAAATTGATCCCATTACATATACACAGGCTATTAATGATGTTGATGCAGGAAAATGGCTCAAGGTGATGGAATCGGAAATAGATTCTATGTATACTAATGAAATGCAGGTCCTCAGAGATCTACCACCGCTCTAAAAGCCATAGGGTGTAAATGGATCTACAAAAGGAAAAGGGGATCAGATGGAAAGGTAGAGACCTTTAAAGCTAGATTGGTAGCTAAAGGCTATACTCAAAAGGAGGGTATAGACTATGAGGACACTTTTTCTTCGGTTGCCATGCTTAAGTCCATCAGGATTCTTTTGGCCATAGCATCCTATTTCGATTATGAAATATGGCAAATAGATTTCAAGACTACATTTCTTAATGGGGATCTTGAGGAGACCATTTATATGGCCCAAACAGAAGGATTCATTTATCCAGGTAATGAGCATAAGGTTTGCAAGTTGCAAAGGTCCATTTATGGACTTAAGCAAACATCTAGGTCTTGGAACATTAGGTTTGATAAGGCTATCAAAACCTATGGGTTCATGCAAAACCTAGATGATCCTTGTGTTTATAAAAGAATACAAGAAGGTCAGGTTACTTTCCTAATCCTGTATGTTGATCACATTCTGCTCATTGGGAATGATGTGGGAATGTTATCTGCGGTTAAGGGATGACTGAATGAACAGTTTTCAATGAAGGATTTGGGAGAGGCTACCTATGTTCTAGGGATCAAACTTATAATGGATCGAAAGAAGAAGCAGATAGCTTTGTCTAAACTAACCTACATTGAGAATATGCTCAATAAGTTTGCCATGCAAGATTCCAAGAGGGGATTTACTCCTACTAGACATGGAATCAAACTTTCAAAGGAACAAGCACCTAAAACCCAAGAGGAGGTTGAACGCATGCGTAACATTCCATATGCTTTGGCAGTTGGTAGTTTGATGTATGCAATGCTATGCACTAGACCGGATATCTATTACGCAGTGGGACTGGTAAGCAGATTTCAGACCAATCCAATAATGGAACATTGGACTGCGGTTAAGTGTATACTTAAGTATCTTCATAGGAAGAAGAACTTAATGCTTGTTTACTCTGGAAGTAATCTTATTTCGACAAGATATACGGATTCTGATTTCCAATCAGATGTTGATTCAAGGAAATCAACTTCTGGTTCTATATTTACTTTAGGAGGTGGAGCCATAGTTTGGAGGAGTGTCAAGCAATCTTGTATTGCTGATTCAACTATGGAGGCTGAGTATGTTATTGGTTGTGAAGCCGTAAAGGAAGCAGTTTGGCTCCGAAAGTTCTTAAAGGATTTGGAGGTAGTTCCAGAGGCGGAAAAGGCCATTACACTTTATTGTGATAATAGTGGGGCAATGGCTAATTCTAAAGAACCTCGAATCCACAAAGCTGCCAAACACATTGAGTGAAAGTATCATCTTATAAGGGAGATAATACAACGTGGAGAAGTGGATGTGGTAAAGATTCCCATCGAGCAAAACCTTGCTGATCTGTTCACAAAGACATTGACTCAAAAGAGCTTTGAGGGTCACCTAAAAGGGATGGGAATGAGGGATATGTCAAACTTGCTTTAGGGAAAGTGGGAGATTGTTGGATTTATGTAAATATAGTGCCCCAGAAAGCAAGTGTATTTACATGTAACTTTATCTTCTTCAGTTACAGTTTTATAATGAAAATATTTATTATTAATAAAACAAAAGAGTTTGGTTTTATTTGTATGAGCATTATATATCTGGTCATAAGGTACCAAGATTCTTTTGTAAGTAATATACATATACATAGAGATGTATGGGAAACATGTATATTATTAGAATCTGAATTAATTGATTCACAGTTGAATAATCAAGTTGGTGGCTTGATTATGGTTTAGACTGTAGTGTTGCGATTTATCTCCATATAAGTAAAGGAGTTTATTTCAAGGGAATGATGAGTTTCATATCATGATAGTAGTTAACTATCGATAATGGCACTATTAAATGAATAGGGAATCAAGTATGTTTTCAAGAATAAAGTGGGCCGTTAGTTTAATCTTAAAACATACAACTTAAGCATTCGCTTATTATGAACCATAATCTTGACGAGTGGTGAACTCATATATGTTTCATTATAATTCTTCATATGATCGGAATGAATTTTTACAGAGTATTAATCTACTGTTTACATGTTGGAATTATTAATTGAAACATGTATCAGGGAACATTCACTCAAATAAAGAGTTTATAGTGTTATCATCTCTTCTATATATTTTAAGGAGATTTGGTGATTAAATTGGTGCCAGTAGTTTGATGGACTAGCTACCCATCAAGTCTTAACACTGAGATGAGATCTTATGTGTTAATCACCATATAAAGTAAAACGAGAGATCTAGAAGAAAAAACCAACATAAGGGCAAAACATTAATTTTACCCTTTGTTATGCGGATGGCTATAATAAGGTTCTAAATAGGGTTTACAATTGGACATATTCTCATAATATTTAATAATACAAGAGTTAAACTAACTGTCTTTAGTGGAATGACATTTAGTTAATAAGCTAGAATTAATTCCAATGAGACTGAATTAATTCTGGGCTTATTGGAGCTTGAATTATCAAAGTCCAATAAGATTCCCCACTTGGCTTTTAAGGAAGGTTATCAAGCTAAGTAAGAAATATAAATGGAGGTTAATTAGAAGCCCATAATTGAATCTTGGGCTTGGTCTAATTAAAGAAGCCCAAATGTACATTTAGTAATGGGCTTGGTTTTTGGTTTAATGTAATTAATTAGATTAATTATATTAAAACAATTTTTTTAAGAAGAAGATAGCAATTTCGGTTATTCCTAGGTTAAATGTGTAACCACACGTTTGACATTAAAATGCTAAATAAAGATGGTCTTTATTATGGTTAATCATCATTAAATGGAGTTATGAACTTACCATTAAATGGTTTAATGGTTGTCTTTTAATGTTGGCTTGTAACCTATTTGCATTCATTAGATTAAAGATGAAAGATGTACATTAGATGGACCATCTTCCTTCTTTCTTCTTGGCAAAACTGAAATTGGGTATTGAATTTTAGGTTATGGTCTTTTCAAATAGCCATCATAAAGATAAATGAAGATAATCTCATTTATTGGCTATTTTATGAGTGATTAATGAAAGAAGTGATGCATTTGATGCCTCTCTCCCCTTCCATCCATGCATATACGAAATTGGTAAGCAAGAAAGTGTTCTTGCATGTTCTTTACACATTGTCTCCTTTCATGAAAGAGATAATCCAAAATACCAATTGAAAGAGTTTCAATTGTGCTTCTTCTTCTTCTAAGAAAATCTCCTCCAAACATTTTTTCTCCTTTTCCACCAAAGAATTTAATTAACGTAATTGTTCTTGAAGAACAGGTGGTAAATCTAATTGTTTGAGGATACTGCAATAAGGAGAAAGTAGATTGCTAAAGGAAAAGAGTCAAAGGTAAAGGATTTGGATACACGAAGAAGGAGAGGATAGCGCAGCAAGGATTTAAAGCCGTAGCGAAGGAGTGGGAAATACTCCTGATCTCATTTATATTTTGTTATCCTTATACCATATCATGTATGGATTGGCATGTTGATTTGGATTTGTTGCTTCCCCTGTAAGTGATGATTTCTTAAAAGTTTTGAAATCTACCGTTTTTTCAAACAAAGCATTTTTTTTTTGCGATCCAACAGTACACTAACCAAGTATGGACTTTGGTGAATGCACCTGAAGGTATAGTACCTATTGGGTACAAATGGGTTTTCAAAAGAAAAACTGACATGGATGGAAATGTACATACGTACAAAGCAAGGTTGGTGGCGAAAGGTTACAGATAAAAACAAGGAGTTGATTTTGATGAAACTTTTTCGCCAGTAGCAATGCTTAAATCCATACGGATTTTACTCATTATAGCAGCATACCACGATTATGAAATTTGAGCAAATGGATGTCAAAATAGCATTTCTCAATGGATGACACAGCATGACGGTTTTGAATCTAAAGAATTTCCTAATCAAGTTTGCAAGTTGCAAAGGTCCATTTATGGTCGTAAGTAAGCGTCGTGGAGTTGGAACATTTGTTTTGATGAGATAATCAAAGAGTTTGATTTTACAAAAATTGTGGAAGAACCTTGTGTTTACAAAAAGATAAGTGGGAGTGCAGTCATTTTCTTAGTGCTTTATATGGATGGCATATTGCTCATAGGAAATGACATTTCAATGCTCCAATCTGTTAAGATATGATTGTCAAAGAACTTTTCCATGAAGGATATGGGAGAAGCAGCGTATATACTAGGTAGAAAGATCTACCGAGATAGATCGAAAAGGTTTCTTGGATTATCTCAATCCATGTACATAGATAAAGTGCTAAAGAGGTTTAGCATGAAGATGCTGGATCGGAAAAAGAAAACATGCTTAGTTTGGAGAAACGATAGATTTTAAAACTTTTTAAGAAATCATCTTGCAGCGGAAGCAATATATCCAAATCAACATGCTAATCCATACATGATATGGTATAAGGATAATAAAACCAAGAACAAGATAAAAGGAATTACCTACTCCTTCGCTACAACTTTAAATCCTCGTTGCGCTATCCTCTCCTTCTTATATCCAAATCCTTTGCCTTTGAGTCTCTTCCTTTAACAAACTATCTTCTTCCTTGCAGTAGTATCCTCTACCAATTAGATTTACCACTTGTTTTTCAAGGACAACTAGGTTAACAAAATCCTTTGGTGGGAAAGGAGAAGAAAAAATTGGAGGAGATTTTTTTAGAAGAAGAAGAACCAAAATCGAAACTCTTTCAATTCTTTCACTTAGGAATTTCGGTTCTTCTTGCTTGAAAAGAGAGAATGTCTAAAAACATGCAAGAACCCTTTCTTACCTCTCCATTTCGAAATATGCATCAATGGAAAGAGTGAGAGGCATCCAATGCATCACTTACATTAATCACTCATCAAATAGCCAATAAATGAGACTTACTTCATTTATCTTTAAAATGGCTATTTGAAAAGACCATAACCTATAATTGAATACCCATTTCAGTTTTGGCAAGAAGAAAGAAGGAAGATGGTCCATCTAATGCACATCTTTCATCTTTAATCTAATGAATGCAAATAGGTTACATGCCAACATTAAAAGCCAACCATTAAACCATTTAATGGTAAGTTCATAACTCCATTTAATAATGATGAACCATAATAAAGACCATCTTTATTTAGTATTTTAATGTTAAATGTGGTTACACATCTAACCTAACACAATTTCGAAATTGCTTTTCTCCATTTTAAAAAATTATTTTAATATAATTAATCTAATCAATTACATTAAACCAAAACAAGCCCATTTCTAAATGAATATATGGGCTTCCAATTAACCATTAATTAGTATAAGCCCATCATTCAATTATGGACTTCTAAAGCCTCCAAACTACTTCTTACTTAGCTTGATAACCTTCCTTAAAGCCAAGTGAAGAATCTTATTGACTTTGATAATTCAAGCTCCAATAAGCCCGTAAATAATTCAATCTCATTGGAATTAATTCTAGCTTATTAACTAAATGTCTTTCCACTAAAGACAATTAGTTGAACTCTTGAATTATTAAATATTATGAGAATATGTCCAATTGCAAACCCTATTTAGAACCTTATTATAGCTATCCGCACAACAAAGGGTAAAATTACCGCTTTGCCCTTATGTTGGTTTTTCCTTCTAGATCTCTCATTTTACTTTATATGGTGATTAACACATAAGATCTCATCTTAGTGTTAAGACTTGATGGGTAGCTAGTCCATCAAACTCATCGCGCCAGCTTAATCACCAAATCTCCTTAAAACATCTGTAAGAGATGATAACACTATAAACTCTTTATTTGAGTGAATGTTCCACGATACATATTTCAATTAATAATTCCAACATGCATAATCGGATTAATACCTGTAAAAATCCATTCGATCATATCAAGAATTATAATGAACACATATGAGTTCACCACTCATCAAGATTGTGGTTCATAATAAGTTTAATGCTTAAGTTGTATGTTTTAAGATTAAAGTAACGCCCACTTTATTCTTGAAAACATACTTGATTCCATTCATTTAATAGTGCCATTATCGATAGTCTACTACTATCATGATATGAAACTCATCATTCCCTTTAAGTAAACTCCTTTACTTATATGGAGATAATCGCAACACCACGCCTAAACCATAATCAAACGACCAACTTGATTATTCAACGTGAATCAATTAATTCGATTCTAATAATATACATGTTTCCCATACATCTCTATGTATATGTATATTACTTACAAATGAATCTTGGTACCTTATGACCAGATATATAATGCTCATACAGATAAAACCAAACTCTTTGTTTTATTAATAATAAATATTTTCATTACAAAATCAGAATCAAGAAGATAAAGTTACATGTAAATACACTTGCTTTCCAGGCACTATATTTACATAACTCCAACAATCTCCCACTTGCCCTAAAGCAAGTTTGACATATCCTTCATTCCCATCCCTTCTAGGTGACCCTCAAAGCTCTTTTCGAGTCAATGTCTTGTGAACGGATCAACAAGGTTTTGCTCAGAGAATCTTTACCACATCCACTTCTCCACGTTGTATTATCTCCTTATGAGATGATACTTTACCAATGTGTTTGGCAACTTTGTGGTTCCGAGGTTCTTTAGAATTAGCCACCGCCCCACTATTATCACAATAAAGTGTAATGGCTTTTTCGCCTCGAACTACCTCGCAATCATTTAGGAACTTCCGAGCCAGATCGCTTCCTTTGCGCTTCACAAGCAAAGAACATACTCAACCTCCATAATGAATCAGCAATACAAGATTGCTTGACACTCCTCCAAACAATGGCTCCACCTCCTAAAGTAAATATAGAACCAGAAGTTGATTTCTTTAAATCAACATCTGATTGGAAATCAGAATCCGTATATCCTATTGGAATAAGATTACTTTCATAGTAAACAACCATTAAGTTCTTTGTCCTACGAAGATACTTAAGTATACACTTAACCGCAGTCCAATGCTCCATTCCTGGATTGGACTGAAATCGCTACATGATCCCACTGCTGTAATGTATATCTGGTCTAGTGCACAGCATTGCATACATCAAACTACCAACCGCTGAAGCATATGGAATGTTACGCATGCGCTCAACCTCCTCTTGGGTTTTAGGTGCTTGTTCTTTGAAAGTTTGATTCCATGTCTAGTAGGAGTGAAACCCTCTTGGAATCTTGCATGGCGAACTTATTGAGCATATTCTCAATGTAAGTTAGTTGAGACAAAACTATCTTCTTGTTCTTACGATCCCTTATAAGTTTGATCCCTAGAACATAGGTAGCCTCCCAAATCCTTCATTGAAAACTATTCATTCACCATCCTTAACCGCAGATAACATTCCCACATCATTCCCAATGAGTAGAATGTCATCAACATACGTGATTAGGAAAGTAACCTTACCTTCTTGTATTCTTTGTAAACACAAGGCTCATCTAGGTTTTTATGAACCCATAGGTTTTGATAGCCTTATCAAACCTAATGTTCCAAGACCTAGATGCTTGCTTAAGTCCATAAATGGACCTTTGCAACTTGCAAACCTTATGCTCATTACCTAGCTCAATGAATCCTTCGGTTGGGCCATATAAATGGTCTCCTCAAGATCTCCATTCGTAAATGCGGTCTTGACATCCATCTGCCATATTTCATAATCGAAATAGGCTACTATGGCCAAAAGAATCCTGATGGACTTAAGCATGGCAACCAGAGAAAAAGTCTCCTCGTAGTCTATACCCTTCTTTTGAGTATAGCCTTTAGCTACCAATCTAGCTTTAAAGGTCTCTACCTTTCCATCCGATCCCTTTTTCCTTTTGTAGATCCATTTACACCCTATGGTTTTTAGACACGTGGTAGATCTACAAGGACCTGCACTTCATTAGTATAGTATACATAGAATCTATTTCCATTCCATTGCCTTGAGCCATTTTCCTGCATCAACATCATTAATAGCCTGTGTATACGTAACGGGATCTGTTTCTTCTTAGTCTGAGATGGCAATTAAGCCTTCTCCTAAACCCAGATACCTATCTGGTTGTCTCACAACCCTCCCACTACGTCTAGGCACATCTTGATGTTCAGTTGCACTTCCGATTCAACTCTTGAATCCATTTCGACATCTTGTTCTCATCATATCCAAAACAACTCTTGGTTTGGATGAAATTGCTAACCCTTTAGTACTACTTCACTTCTTCCTTTGTGATTTCTCACAAACTCTTCCTTTAAGAAGTTTGCATTTGTCGACACAAATACCTTCCTATCATGAGGACTGTAAAAATAGTACCTCGAGTTCCTCAGAGATATCCTACAAACAAACATACTTCGACCTTGGTTCCATCTTTGTGGATTCAGGCTTTAGAACATGGGTGGACAGCCCAAGTCCTCAAGTGCCTCAATGAAGGCACTCGCCACCCACAACTCCCTAGGTGTTTTAGGCACCGATTTGGATGGAGCAAAGTTAAGAAGATATGTTGCCGTTTGTATGGCATATCCCCGTAACGATTCTGTAAGGCTAGCATAGACATCATTAATCTTACCATTTCAATAGAGTTCTTTTCTTCTCTCGCTACACCATTCTGCTGAGGTGTACGAGGAGTCGACAAATTGAAACAATTCCATTGTCAATTAAATATTGCTGGAACTCTCCAGATAAATACTCACCACCTCGATCCGATCGAAGTTGTTTTAATGGCTTGCCAAGTTGCTTCTCACCAAATTTTGAATTCTTTGAACTTTTCAAAAGATTCACTCTTTTTATGCATCAAATACAAATAGCCATGTCTTGAGTAATCATCTATAAAAGTTATGAAATATTCATAACCTCCTTTAGCTTGTACATTCATGGGCCCACACACATCAAGATGTACCATGTCCAATGTGGATTCAAATCATTTCCTTTAGAAGGAAATGAGGGTTTTGTCATTTTCTTTCAATACAAGATTCACGTGTCAGTAATGGATCACTATCCAAGCCCATAAGGATCCCATCCTTTACTAGCCTGTCAAGTCTTTTCTGATTGATATGACCCATCCTTAGATGCCACAGATACTTTGAATTAATGGTAAAGATATTGGATTGTCTTGGTTTTATCAATTTCGTGGTGTTTAGTGAGCCTTTCATAGGTTCTATAAAAACAATCCTGCTTAATTATCGCTTCACAAATAAAATCCTTATGCTCATATATTGAAACAACCTTTTCAAAATATTAGGAATAGCCAGATTTTATTTGACAAAAAACAGAAATCATGTTCCTTACAATCATTGGCATGTAATAAACATCTTCCAAATATAACCTATGACCACTAAGAAAGTCCAAGATAACTACTCTCACTAATTACGCTGAAACATAGGAACTATCTCGCTATCTTAACTTGAAACGGCCTTTAGAAGTCTTTTCCTTTCATTGGAACCCCTGCAAAGAATTACAAACATGGTTAGTGGCTCCTGAATCTAATATCCAAGAAGTAGATAAATCTGCCACATTTCTAGTTCCTAACAAACTTAGGAAGCCCATACCTTGTTTGCTTTTGAGGGATTCTAGGTAGATCGGATGCTTTCTTTTCCAAAGGACCCATCTCATCATAAGGGAAACACTTTCCTTTGATGTTCTCTTTGGCCTTCTTTTCATGGGTTTGGCCTTGACCCTATTTGGGCCTTCTTTTTCATTGGACCCTTCTTCTTTTCCTTGCCCTTATCCTTGGGCTTACAAGAAGAAACTACATTAGCTTCTGGCCCATGAGCCTTAATATTCAATATTTCCTTCGTGCTCTGGAGGGTATTCATCAACTCACTCAAGTGTAATCCTTGTTGAGCTCATAGTCCAACTTAAACTGCTGAAAAGAAGAGTTTAAGCTATTGATGATCATAATCATCTGCGTGTCCGCATCCATATCCGCCTAAGCATCTCAAATTTCGGACCGTAGAGATTACCTTCATCATGTAATCCCGCACGGTTCACTAGATTTACCCGAGATTATGAAAGGTTTGGATAGCTTTTACTCTTGCACCTAGTCCTCACACAAAACATCTCATGTAGGTGATGGACCATTGCACTAGCAGTTTTCATACAAGCAATTTGCTTTTGCAACATGCCACCGAAAGAAGCTTTAATATAACACTTAGTAGTCTTGTCAAGATTCTCGCCAACGCCATATTGTTGGACTTGCTCAGAGTTGCATCTCCACTTAGAGGTGTAGGCTCATTTTCGTTAACACCCATGAAATACGCTCATATTGAAGAACAATGTCAAGGTTACGTCTCCATTCATTAAACTTGTCTCCATTTTCCAATTTGTTATTAGTCAAGAGCGGTGAGTGGATTCATTTTGTGGTTGATTATGTCGAAAATATAAATTATTAAAACATGAGCATACTATTCAACAATTTATGGAACTTTGTATAAAATCATGATGCATGTATGCATGATGATAGATTTAACAAAACTTAAAAATTAAAACATTATACGACGGTTATTTTTCTTATCTATAACAGATAAGTGACGGTGGGCCATCTTATCTATTAAAAGAAAAATCGGGACCCTCCCACTCAAAAACTACCAAGCATCTCATGCTCAATTTTTAAGAAGCGTCTTAATTTGGTCCATAGTTTTACCAATGAGCTACGGTGGGCGGTTTATTGATAAAAATGTTGAGTGTATAACCATTTGATTCATTCACTAAAGATACCTACAAATCATGCCTCGGTGGGAGGTCACATTTGCCATCATTAAGTGGAATTATCCTTAAGGAGACCCAAACCATGCAAGATCTAGGATCCATGCCCTCCGATGGGGAGTAACACTTCACCACATGCAAACGGGCCATCATTTGGAGACCGTGGACTCTCACAGAGCATCCTCTCCCACTCAATCTTTTGGGCTTTAAGTTTTAAATACCATCTTGTCTAGATGCAATTTATTATCCATCCTATATTGTTTCATTATATATCTCATACATAATGAATGCATGGCAAGGCCTAGGGTTGGCAATTTTCTAAATGACATGCAATCACATAATATCACATATTACAAGCATTCATTTCTCCATTCATCACACGAGCTAATAAAGCCACTTTTGATTGTCCATCCTAGAAACATAAAATAATTACAAGCCTTTTAGGCCCAAAATATGCTTCTTCATCTTGGATCTTCCACTTGAACTCTTCGCTAACATGATCCGCCCATTCGGTAAACAAAATGTAATGGCATTTATGAAATTAGAATTTTTCATTTTGAAAATAAAATTCCAGCACTAGATTTTAGAAAACCAAATCTTTGTTTTGACAAAAATTCCAGCACTTGTTTTATTAAAACCAAACTCATTTCATGAAAATTAAACACAGCACTTAGTATTTTAGCAAAACCGAAATTGGATTCTTTGAAACAAAAACCAGCACTTGTTTTCCAATCATAACTGAAATATGATTCATTGAAACAAAATTCCAGCAACTTAGTTTTCACAAAACTTATGCCAAAACACAAAAGGATACACCAAAATTTTACCTTTCCATTTCTTCAATCCATGGCTGCTCCTTCTTCATCATTACATCAATTTGTACATTACAAAATCAAATAAAATAGAAAAAAAGAAACCAAGTAGGAAACATGGTGATGATAGACCACCCTCCTTGTTACAACCAAATGAAGAAAACTTACAAGATAAAATATAACTTCTATTGACAACCAAAAGAGCAACATACACCATATATATTTCTATCACATAAAATATGCAGTATACATAAAAGATTGCCAACCCATGCATCCACCATATAGGAACCAAATCATGCATGAAAACCGACTCGATACCAATTGTTGGATCGGAAAAGAAAGCATGCTTAGTTTGGAGAAACGATAGATTTCAAAACTTTTTAAGAAATCATCTTGCAGCGGAAGCAATATATCCAAATCAACATGCTAATCCATACATGATATGGTATAAGGATAATAAAACCAAGAACAAGATAAAAGGAATTACCGACTCCTTCGCTACGACTTTAAATCCTCATTGCTTATCCTCTCCTTCTTATATCCAAATCCTTTGCCTTTGAGTCTTTTCCTTTAGCAATCTATCTTCTTCCTTGTAGTAGTATCCTCTAACAATTAGATTTACCACTTGTTCTTCAAGAACAACTAGGTTAACAAAATCCTTTGGTGGGAAAGGAGAAGAAAAAATTTGGAGGAGATTTTCTTAGAAGAAGAAGAACCAAAATTGAAACTCTTTCAATTCTTTCACTTAAGAATTTCGGTTCTCTCTTGCATGAAAAGAGAGAATGTCTAAAAAACATGCAAGAACTCTTTCTTACATCTCAATTTCGAAATATGCATGAATGGAAAAAGTGAGAGGCATCCAATGCATCACTTCTTACACTAATCACTCATCAAATAGCCAATAAATGAGACTTACTTCATTTATCTTTAAAATGGCTATTTGAAAAGACCATAACCTATAATTGAATACCCATTTCAGTTTTGGCAAGAAGAAAGAAGGAAGATGGTCCATCTAATGCACATCTTTCATCTTTAATCTAATGAATGCAAATAGGTTACATGCCAACCATTAAACCATTTAATGGTAAGTTCATAACTCCATTTAATAATGATGAACCATAATAAAGACCATCTTTATTTAGTATTTTAATGTCAAATGTGTGGTTACACATCTAACCTAACACAATTTCGAAATTGCTTCTTCTCCATTTTAAAAAAAAATTGTTTTAATATAATTAATCTAATCAATTACATTAAACCAAAACAAGCCCATTTCTAAATGAACATATGGGCTTCCAATTAACCATTAATTATTATATGCCCATCATTCAATTATGGACTTCTAAAGCCTCCAAACTACTTCTTACTTATCTTGATAACCTTCCTTAAAGCCAAGTGGGGAATCTTATTGGACTTTGATAATTCAAGCTCGATAAGCCCGAAATAATTCAATCTCATTGAATTAATTCTAGCTTATTAACTAAATGTCATTCCACTAAAGACAATTAGTTGAACTCTTGAATTATTAAATATTATAAGAATATGTCCAATTGCAAACCCTATTTAGAACCTTATTATAGCCATCCGCACAACAAAGGGTAAAATTACCGCTTTGCCCTTATGTTGGTTTTTCCTTCTAGATCTCTCATTTTACTTTATATGGTGATTAACACATAAGATCTCATCTTAGTGTTAAGACTTGATGGGTAGCTAGTCCATCAAACTATCGGCACCAGCTTTAATCACCAAATCTCCTTAAAACATCTAGAAGAGATGATAACACTATAAACTCTTTATTTGAGTGAATGTTCCACGATACATGTTTCAATTAATAATTCCAACATGGAGACACCGGATTAATACCTGTAAAAATCCATTCCGATCATATCAAGAATTATAATGAAACACATATGAGTTCACCACTCATCAAGATTGTGGTTCATAATAAGCGAATGCTTAAGTTGTATGTTTTAAGATTAAAGTAACGCCCACTTTATTCTTGAAAACATACTTGATTCAATTCATTTAATAGTGCCATTATCGATAGTCTACTACTATCATGATATGAAACTCATCATTCCCTTCAAGTAAACTCCTTTACTTATATGGAGATAAATCGCAACACTACGATCTAAACCATAATCAAACGACCAACTTGATTATTCAACTGTGAATCAATTAATTGATTCTAATAATATACATGTTTCCCATACATCTCTATGTATATGTATATTACTTACAAATGAATCTTGGTACCTTATGACCAGATATATAATGCTCATACAGATAAAATCAAACTCTTTTGTTTTATTAATAATAAATTTTTCTTTACAAAGCTCAGAATCAAGAAGATAAAGTTACATGTAAACACACTAGCTTTCCAGGGCACTATATTTACATAACTCCAACAATAACTCCATTTAATAATTATTAACCATAATAAAGACCATCTTTATTTAGCATTTTAATGTCAAACGTGTGGTTACACATTTAACCTAGGAATAACCGAAATTGCTATCTTCTTCTTTAAAAAAATTATTTTAATATAATTAATCTAATTAATTACATTAAACCAAAAATCAGGCCCATTACTAAATGTACATTTGGGCTTCTTCAATTTGACCAAGCCTAAGATTCAATTTTGGGCTTCTAATTAACATCCATTTATATTTCTTACTTAGCTTGATAACCTTCTTTAAAGCCAAGTGGGGAATCTTATTGGACTTTGATAATTCAAGCTCCAAAAAGCCCAGAATTAATTCAATCTCATTGGAATTAATTCTAGCTTATTAACTAAATATCATTCCACTAAAGACAATTAGTTGAACTCTTGAATTATTAAATATTATGAGAATATGTCCAATTGCAAACCCTATTTAGAACCTTATTATAGCCATCCGCACAACAAAGAATAAAATTACCATTTTGCCCTTATGTTGGTTTTTCCTTCTAGATCTCTCATTTTACTTTATATGGTGATTAACACATAAGATCTCATCTCAGTGTTAAGACTTGATGGGTAGCTAGTCCATCACCACTCATCAATATTATGGTTCATAATAAGCGAATGCTTGAGTTGTATGTTTTAAAATTAAAGTAACGGCCCACTTTATTCTTGAAAACATACTTGATTCCAGATTCATTTAATAGTGTTATTATCGATAGTCAACTACTATCATGATATGAGACTCATCATTCCCTTGAAGTAAACTCCTTTACTTATATGGAGATAAATCGCAACACTACAGTCTAAACCATAATCTAGCGACCAACTTGATTATTCAACTGTGAATCAATTAATTTAGATTCTAATAATATACATGTTTCCCATACATCTATATGTATATGTATATTACTTACAAAAGAATCTTGGTACCTTTTGACCAGATATATAATGCTCATACAGATAAACCAAACTCTTTTATTTTATTAATAATAAATATTTTCATTACAAAACTGTAACTGAAGAAGATAAAGTTACATGTAAATACACTTACTTTCCAAGGAACTATATTTACATAACTGCAACAATCTCCCACTTGCCCTAAAGCAAGTTTGACATATCCCTCATTCCTATCCCTTCTAGGTGACCCTCAAAGCTCTTTTGAGTCAATGTCTTTGTGAACGGATCAGCAAGGTTTTGCTCGGTGGGAATCTTTACCACATCCACTTCTCCACGTTGTATTATGTCCATTATAAGATGATACTTTCGCTCAATGTGTTTGGCAACTTTCTGGTTCCGAGGTTCTTTAGAATTAGCCACTGCCCCACTATTATCACAATAAAGTGTAATGGCCTTTTCCGCCTCTGGAACTACCTCCTAATCATTTACGAACTTCCTGAGCTGATCGCTTCCTTCTTTGCTTCACAAGCAAAGAACATATAACCTCCACAATCGATTGCTTGACACTCCTCCAAACTATGGCTCCACATCCTAAAGTAAATATAGAACCAGAAGTTGATTTCTTTGAATCAACATCTGATTGGAAATCATAATCCATATATCCTGTCGGAATAAGATTACTTCCAGAGTAAACAAGCATTAAGTTCTTCATCCTACGAAGATACTTAAGTATTCACTTAACCGCAGTCCAATGTTCCATTCCTGGATTGGACTGAAGTCTGCTTATCAGTCCCATTGCGTAAAAAATATCCGGTCTAGTGCACAGCATTGCATACATCAAACTACCAACTGTCGAAGCATATGAAATGTTATGCATGCGTTCAACCTCCTCTTGGGTTTTAGGTGCTTGTTCCTTTGAATGTTTGATTCCATGTCTAGTAGGAGTAAAACCCCTCTTGGAATCTTGCATGGCGAACTTATTGAGCATATTCTTAATGTAGGTTAGTTGAGACAAAGCTATCTGCTTGTTCTTTCAATCCCTTATAAGTGCGACCGCAGCAAGTGCCTACGACCACGACCTAGGCTCCCAATAGTGCCGGTCGTAGGGGCAAGGCTATAATCGGCGAGTTTTCGATGCAAAACCAACAATCCATGACCTTTTGGGGATTATTTGCACTGATTTTCTCATTACTAAGTATTCCAGCACATGGCCGTAGAAAGTGCCCACAGCCCCGACCTAATCTCCCAATGGTGCCAATCATGGGGGAAGGCTATAGTCGATAACTTTTTGATGAGAAACTGACAATTCCTACCCCACATGGGCCGATTTATGCTGATTTTCCCACTACCAGGTTTGCCCACACATGGTCGCGGCAAGTGCCGACGGCCCCGACTTGGTCTCCCGACAGTGCCCTGTTGGATCGCGTACGGTCCAAGTATTCACAATACGCTGCAGAAAAAGACCATACAATAACATGAGTATAATCAAGAATACCAAAGATGTACGAAAATACCTTATTTTCGTGGATAGATTGCTTCTTTTCGGATTCCAAGACACTGCAAAACGTGAATGCCCTCTACCGGTATCCACACGAGTATGTACAATCCGGCTGCGGTGTGTGGTGTGCTAGCACGTTCGAAACTCTTCCTAACGCATACGATTATTCTCTCGGATGGCGGCTGGGTTTCGCCTTTTCTTCCCTTAACCTAATGAGACCTAAGTTTCTCTATTTATAGAAACCCTAATCTCATTTAGGCCCTATTAAGTTTCGCCCATTATATCATATATAATAAAAGCCCGACAACTTAATTAAATCTAGCCCAATAAATATATCTAAATATATTTATTCAACACCTAATAAATTAGGCCCAAGAGAATAAGCCGGATCACATTACTCTTTGTATGCGACAGAGGCTCATTTGATGTTTGCAATGGGCTTGATCACATTTCAAGGCCCATAAGTCATAAGCGGCCTCTAGGAAGACATTATGACTACCCAAATCAAATGAGGATCGATAATCCGATTTAACTCAGAATTATGGTTATAGGCTCAATCCTTTGTAACACGATATCAAGATTAATCATAAGGCATGGTACATGTCAACCTTTGATTGATCATAGTTTCTTGATCCCCAAGTTGACTGATTATAACAAATGACATTGATGACTCTTCATCAATTCATTTGAGCATGGCCATGCATTTCTTCAGTCACACTTGTCAAGAGGCCCAAATGATATCTCTCTCATTTAAGAGAGGTACAAATCCCATCTACGTCATTCACATCCCTCCGCATGATTCATTTAGTATCCAACATAAGACTATATGTTATTCGGTTAAAAATAACTTAGTCTAATATCAAAACACTAAATTCCTCATATAGGGAACCATGATGACTTCAGGTCAAAGGACTAAAGTCAAACCATATAAAGAATCACTAATGTAACATCCCATCTCCGATGGGAAGGGTATTTTAGTAAATTGGGACGGGTTAGGAGTATTAAATTATAACTCGGCATGAACATATGTCATGCAGCCTCTATAAATGGTGAGTTTTGCACAGGCACATAGTCATACATGCATTCATGACATTTCCCGGCATAAGTGTCTAATTGTGATCTTTTGTGAAATTGCTGTGATAATGGGATTTGAAAAAAATATTGGAGCGATCCATTGTGTGTTTTACATTTTTTGGGATTTATGAGAATTTTTCTGGAATTATCCGGAGAAAATTCCCAAACCGGCAAAATCGCCGGTACATGGCCTAAATGTGTTTTTGTAGTGAAAGTGTGGTTTTCGTGTTTAAAAAATTATTGGGAGTGGACTGTCTTATGTTTTATAATTTTGGGCAATTTAGGTAATTTTGAAAAAAATGATTCGGGAAAATTTCCTGGAAATTCCCGGACCGGAAAAAAATCGCCAATTGGCGAACCGGTCGATTTTCGGTAGCGAAAATTTCTACCCAATGGCACTGTATTATTGGGTATATTATTTTGGGATTGAAACTAGGTTCATTGGAATTGATTGGGTTAATTTTGGACTAGGTTTAATTGATTAAAGTATTAATATGTCGACTTTTCCTCACCATTTGTTTAACTAATCCTATAATGCCACCTTGCCTCCATTTAATGCTTTCTTACCTCTTAATTTTCGGTGATGTTGCCTATAAGAAGATGGAAAGAATGAATTATTTGGTTGAAACTTCTCCATCACCGAAAATTGGATTTGATTAAAGAATGATTTTGTTGACTTTTCTTTTCCATGGAACCAATGACTTCTTTCCACCTTTCTACTTCATTTAATGTTCACTTATGGCTTTTATTGGTTTTACCTAGTGATGCCCACGTTTATGCCTTAATCAATTGATGAAAGAGGATTTTAAATGGCTTATTTACTTCTCATCCGAAAGCAACTCACCCCTCATTCTTACCTCCATCGATTTCATCCTTTCACTCATCCTTTCTCCCAAATTCAAGGCTTTCTCTTCTATACAATTATGTTCTTGCCTTGCCTTGAATGATGATGTATTTACTTGGAGTTAGAAGAAGGGGTTAGCAAGGGTAGTTAAGAAGGAAGTAAAGATTGGAAGCTTGATAGGTAAGGTTTCTTTTATTTTTTTTCAATGATGTTTTCATTAGGTATTGAATGTCATGGTGATTAGAAGCATGTAATGGGAATTATGGTACAATTATGATGTTGATTGATGCTTTAATTTGATGATAATTATTGCTTGACTTAATGGGTATAAGGTTAGTTTGAAGTAGGAATGGATAAGGTAGTATGAATACATGGTTTTAACTTGATTTGTGATTGAATTTTGATGATTAATGTTAATTAGAATTGAGAAATTAAGTGCTGCCAATTTTTAGGTATTAGCCCTAGGACATGTATGAATGTGTATGAATGGTATAAGAACTGATTTGTGTTATTTGGATGCTTGATGATGTGTTAAAGGCAATGGAAATGAGAGAAACAAAGGTTGGACCAAATCTGGAAAATTAGGGTTTTTGATTGATTGTACTGTTTTAATCATAACTCATTGTATAGAAATGAAAATGAGGTGAAGTTTGTGGCCTCTTAAACTTTGGGATGTTATCTACATTTTTGTGTGAAATAGGTGTTGTCAAATTGTAACTCTAATAGGTTGAAATTTGGCATGGAAAGTTACTGTTTTATTGCCTATGAACAGTAACCGAAACCATATCCTATGAGCTTTGCTGATTTTTCTAAATTAATTGAGATGGAATTTGGGAAAATGGTCTTCATGGAAGTTGAGGCATATTGAGTTAGCTTTCCATTTCCACTGATCTTGCTAATTTTAGAGTTGTATATTGGGAGATATGAACTGATTCCTATGGACTGGTTTTGGGCATGTTGATGAAACCTAGCTTAAGTGTCTGACTTGTGAGTATTCTGCTTGGAAGCAATTTTAGCCATTTTTGTGGACTGAATTGGTGTGAGTGATCTTCTGCAAAGTTGAAGAGGAAGAAATTATCTTGAAAATGAGATATGGCATATAATTGTTAGAGGTCAGAGTTGGGAGTTATGATTTTGCAAAAACTGATCCTGCATTAGGTTAGGAATTGCTGATCATGGCAGTAACTTGCATGACAGTTTTGAAATGGTTAGAAATTAAATTGGAAATTGAGTTCTTCATGAAAATTGAAGTTTGAGGATTTATATTTTCAGGGATATAAAGTTCTGATTTTTCTGACTTGTTTACAGGGAGTTATGCTTGTTATAAGTTTACTGCTCAAATTGAATGATTTCAGGGACAGCAACATTGAGTGAATTAATTGACTTGTTTAGCAATGGAATTTGATTTTGGGTTGTTCATGAAAGTTGTAGATGACATTATGAACTTATTGAGCCTATTTATGTGGTAATTTTTGGCTGAAGAATCAGAGAGTTAAGGAATTTGTAATGTACTGTTCTATTTTAATGGGATTTGAGTAGGCAGTAGCTTTGAAGGAATTTTTGACACCCTTAAGGGTGAAATTGATTGTTATGGTCTTCTTGAGAATTGTAGAGGGTTTCCTGAGCTTTCCAACGAGATATAGTGGGAAATTTTCTGAATTTTGTGCAATGAGTTATGGGTATTGAAAATTGAATTGGTTATATATATATATATATATATATAAATAGAAATGGACACGCCTCGGGTCACTAGAGCGACGCCTCTAGTAGTGGAGGCGCGCGAGGGCCGATCGCTAGGCGACGCCTCGCCCAAGCGACGAGGCTGAATAAGTCAGCCCCGCTGGGGCGAGACGTCGCCCCCAGCGAGGCTGAGTCTTTTTTTTATTATTATTTATTATTTTATTATTTTTATTTGTTAATTGGTAATTTTTGATTTCATGCTTCTTTTGTCAATTTCTTTTTCGTCCGACGTCCGATTGACCTGATTCTTGAGGCATCGGATTCGTAGAACATTTAATTTCATTTTGTGAGAAATTGGGAATTTTTGGACGGGAAATTGACGTGGCCCCGGGTAGCGGAGCCTTTAATCACTGTTTTGTTTAATTGGGGACCTATAGAGGTCCGATTTGCGCACCGTCAGCGCCAATAGGTTTCTAATTGTTAGACGGATTTTGTTATGGCGAAATTTGGATTTAGGGTCGGAAAATTCATGAACATGCATATTTCACCTACATGTGCACAAATTGCATCTGTAGTGACTCGTTCTTTCTCTGTTTCTTATAGAGGCCCAAGTGGAGCGTCGTCAGACCGACGGGGCAGAAACTTTCCGGCATTAGCTCGGAAGTAATAGGTGAGTAACCTAGTTGGTTTCTCAACCTTATGTGTTTCTTAATTATATGCATTGTTTGCCATGAGGATGCAAGGATGGATATATGTAATTGATTGATTTGATTGATTTCAGACCATGGGTGTTCGAAATATTAGATTGTGATATTGAAGTGCAAATGAGAATAAGTGCGTGAGAATGCATTAGTAAATTGGATTATAAATGTGGTAGTGAAACGAAAGGTAAATGCATGGGAATGAAATACCGGACTAAAAGTCCGAGGACATTGGAAAATGATCGGAAATAGTAATTAATTGGAATTGGAAATAGAAATGCGATATTTGGATATTGGAAAATGACATGTGCATTCATGCATAGTAAATGATCAGATAATGGCAGTTGTGACCGGTGTCGCCACCGATTTCAGAGCTTTAAGCTCAACGCACAGGGCCTCGTGCCCAACGTATTCCGAGCCTCGGCTCGATGATCAGGGCTATGCCCAACATTTCGGGACTTTAAGCCCAATGTTTCAGAGCCAATGGCTCAACGTATATGAGCTCAGGCGCACGGTCACAACAACGAAAGAAAATGGAAGAGTCACATGCACACTGCATAAATGAATGTTTAATGTGAATTGTGTGAAAGGTTTATTGCCTTATAAAATGTGAAATTGAATGCCTGTGATTTCTTGTTTATGATATATATACAATATTGTGTAATTGTGTGGATATGCATGAGTTGGGTGAACCATCGATGATGGTTTCTCACTGAGTTCGCAAACTCACCCAACATTGCATCTATTTTTTCAGAAATGGAGAGTACCTGTTGGACACACGGAGTACGCGTCTATCGCTAGCAAGACAGTATATCGGGTCGGGATCGATGTCGTCTCAGATATCTGCATTAGTGTATTAATTTGGTATTTAGTAGGCCCAATTGTTTACAAGTAATTGTATAGAGTGACCGAGCACTAATGAGTGCTAATAATGATTGAAATTGTTTTATCGCTGAAATGGTTTTATATTTGAAAATGTTTTGTTATAATTGGGCCAAGTCAATGATTGTTTACGACTCTAATGTTTTTGAAGGAAAAAAATTGTCATACGATTTTTGTTAATAAGGTAATGAATGTTCTAGTACTCCACCCTCATGGTCACGGGCTCGGATATCACCATGGATATCGGGTTCGGGTCTCATCGGGAGTGGGTGCTACATTTAGGTATCGTCGAGCCCGTATACAATCTATATGGGCTTTCAAAAAAAATGGGTGTGTCTAGTTATGTGCATTTAAGTTGTGTCACGGCAGACAAAGGACAACCGATCCCCAATGAAGTATATGAGTCGATGTATAAATATGTCTCGATCGTTTAAGCGGTGAGAAAAAGTGAGAAAAGGATAATGTGTTAGAGTGTGATAAAAGGAAGTAATGGATATCGCAAAATAGGAAAGAGTGTATGGTTCGATCGAATGCATTTAAAATTTAGTGTCTTTGGTATTGACGGGTATATTGTGAAGCACAATATTGGAGTTAGATTGGGTATATCCTTGAATAGGAATTTGAATAAAGATTATAGTTGGGAATGAATAAAAAAAAATAGAGTTGTGATAATGGGAAGATTTCCAGTGTATTAGGTGAATGAAAATAAAGTGTTCTATGATATAGCGAGGTCACAATTGGGATTGATTACCGTGATGAGAGTTATATATAAGGATTGGTGATTTGGAGTCAAAATATATTAAGGGCAAAATCAAGAATGATTTCACATCTGTGATCTTGATTTGAGGGTGGAAATATATGGGTATAATGCCATAATGAAAAGATTGAAATGTAAGACAATGAAATTAATAGATGAAAAAGTTGTTCGGGTTTAATTGATCTGCCTAAGTAAATGCACACCTGATTATGGGAGCCCTATGGTAAGTGAAAATGTTAAGCCGTAATTGCTGAGTTAATGGATAATTGCTAGCCAGAATTGTTATGTGTTAGAATAAGAAACGAAAGTGCTTATACTGATCAGTTGTATAGGAATAGAGATTGTTTATGATCCTCACGAGCGAGGACGGGTGTAAACAGGAAGGTTCTTGAATTCGTAATATATTGTCACTTTGTAAGTGTATATCGATAGTGGGATTACTATCACGGGTGAAATGATTAAGCATAAATGAATAATTTGCGTGATTATGATATAGGAAGAAATCGGTGGCCTATTACATAAGCTCTGATTATAATGCCGGTAGCTCAAGTTCAAAATGAGTGAGAGTAAGACATGAGAATGCTCAGAATGATCAATTGAGAAAGAAGTGATGCAGTTAAAGATGTTAGCATCAGTAATGAGTTTGCGAGAATAAAATAAGGGACATGAATAAAGTAAGGTCCCCATGATCGAGAATTGGTATCAAAAAGAAAATGGTTATCGAGAATTAAATGCAATTAAGGTATTCTTAGCAGTATGATCTATTAATGGGCAAATTGATGGGACTATAGAGATATATATTGTCAGATAGGATGTGATGATTATGGTGATGTATGGCGAGATAGTAGAGGAAAAGAAATTGTTTAAGGGCTCTTCAGAGATTTATCTTCGTGATGTATCAAGAGTAACTGATTTGTATTACATCTGGCAGAGACTCTAGCGTAAGAGCTAAACTAAGTTACTGAAAGAGTGTACATTATGTTAATGAGATGGTTCTGATTATGTAAGAGAAGTACTGCATATTAAGGAAATATTTATTTGTGAATTAGAGGGGATTAAACAAAAAAAATAAATAAATAAATTCGTGTATATTTTGTGTTGTTATGTTTTGAAAGCACGAGATCGATAGAACGATTGTTTATTCAAGTCAATGAGTGATCTATCGTGAATAAATTAAGTTATGTGTGGAGAAATGAAGGTAAGGAACATGTGCAGAATATGTTATGATAAGACAAATTATACAAAAATTGTTCCTCATTGGAGACGTTCGATAATGAAAAAGTTACATGAATCAACTATGGGCACGGAAAAGGAACATGTCTAAATTGTGTTGCAGTGGATAATGGATATAAGCATAAGAAATAGATACATTGGTATAGGTGAGGAGATTGGTTATCATGCAAGTTTCATAAGAGTGAAATAAGGGATGAATTAGGATGCGAACATGGGATATTGGGAGAATTAATTCAGATATAGGTATTGATAAAATGCGAAAGTTCAAAAGATATGTGTAGGCGGAATTTGAAATTAATGAGAACTAACGAAATGCTGGATGCGTTTAGAAATTGTCAAAGATTTTCTGGTTTTAGCAAATCGACAAGAATAATTGAGGAAAACATGTGAATGTTATGACTAATGATCATAAAGGAGACATTTGATTTCTTCACTATCTATATTGAAGTGTTCCAGTAAAGGTTCTGATGTGATCTATGGAACTTGGATAAAGTGATTTTATGCACCTTGGGACAAATATGATTCCATGGGCGGTATTATGATTAATGATTTGAAATTTGTTATTCTGAGTGTGGCCTAAAAGCTTGAAGACATAAATCGTACAGAAATAGTTTGGAGATGTCTATGAATATGCAAATCGATAACTATTGAGTTATGTAGTGCAGTTGAATGATTTGAAAAGGATTCGGTGGCTGATTACTCCAAACTAAGCTAATGGTGCAATTCAAGGAATTGAACAAAGAAATAAAAAATTCAATTGCAGAAAAATCAAAAGTTGGGCAATAAAGTTATCAAATCTGGTGTATTATTGCGTATTAATAGTCGAACTGACAAAAAAAAAAAGGGGCAAAAGAAAGTATTATTAGCTATGGGAATTTCAAAGGTGGTGTGCATCAAAACGGATTGGCAAAACCCGAAGTGAGGATGTATTTGTTGAGGAAAGTGATAGGTATCGTTCGAATTAAGAAATATGGATGATATTCATTACGGGAACTGTTAGTGAAAACGTAAGGAATGATCGAGGCTTTATGTTTTAGCAAGAGCGTATTGAAAGAGTAATTGAAAGGTTAGAATGGGAAATCAAATGATCATAAGTAAATGGTTCGAGAAAGCATAAGAAACAATCGAAGCGTTATGTTCTAGTAAAAGTATTGTGGAAAAGCAATTGATGGTAAAGTCTGTCAAAGTGAACGATGACATGTGTGATTAACCAATAGGTGTTTTTGGATTTCATTGGGATATGAGATTGATATATAGTGCAAAGTGATTGTGGTATGACAATCATTATATTGGTGTCACCATTCGAAAAGTGTATAAGGGTCTTTATTCTCGTGATCGTATGTTAAGCAATTTAAGATGGTAACATTGAGTTGAATTGATTCACACCGAGGTTATAAATCTCATGAGATTTGTGTTTTGATAATAACGGAATCTGATAAGCGATAAAGGAAATATTTTGAAAGGTATGGCCTCGGCTAAAATGTACTTAGATGGAAATAAAGGTGTAATTAAGGGAAATTGAATTCGTGAGGAGTGGCCTTCATGCGATTGTGGTGTGAATAGAATTATGGATTGGCAAGTTAGGCTAAAACTTAAAAGATGATTCGGATTCACAAAGTGTTTCATAGATATTGTTAGGATCCGATATATATGTTATTGAGATTGAAAGTGGCGAATTACGCGTAAGCCTGGGAAAGCAGTAAAATCATGTAAAGTTGAGAAAGGAAAAGAGTCATTGATTGTTTTGATTTCCGTTCATTGACCGAATGTGGTCGTGTAGTAAAAACAGTGGAAAATAGAGGGTATTAATCAAAAAGACTCCCCTGCCTTCCTATAAATCGTATATGAAATTTCGAGGACGAAATTTTTATTAGGAGGGGAGAATTGTAACATCCCATCTCCGATAGGAAGGGTATTTTAGTAAATTGGGACGGGTTAGGAGTATTAAATTATAACTCGGCATGAACATATGTCATGTAGCCTCTATAAATGGTGAGTTTTGCACAGGCACATAGTCATACATGCATTCATGACATTTCCCGGCATAAGTGTCTAATTGTGATCTTTTGTGAAATTGGTGTGATAATGGGATTTGAAAAAAATATTGGAGTGATCCATTGTGTGTTTTACATTTTTAGGGATTTATGGGAATTTTTCTGGAATTATCCGGAGAAAATTCCCAGATCGGCAAAATCGCCGGTACATGGCCAAAATGTGTTTTTGTAGTGAAAGTGTGGTTTTCGTGTTTAAAAAATTATTGGGAGTGGACTGTCTTATGTTTTACAATTTTGGGCAATTTAGGTAATTTTCAAAAATGATTCGGAAAATTTCACGGAAATTCCTGACCGGAAAAAATTGCCAATTAGCGAACCTACGATTTTCTAGCGAAAATTTCTACCCAATGGCACTGTATTATTGGGTATATTATTTTGGGATTGAAACTAGGTTCATTGGAATTGATTGGGTTAATTTTGGACTAGGTTTAATTGATTAAAGTATTAATATGTCGACTTTTCCTCACCATTTGTTTAACTAATCCTATAATGCCACCTTGCCTCCATTTAATGCTTTCTTACCTCTTAATTTTCGGTGATGTTGCCTATAAGAAGATGGAAAGAATGAATTATTTGGTTGAAACTTCTCCATCACCGAAAATTGGATTTGATTAAAGAATGATTTTGTTGACTTTTCTTTTCCATGGAACCAATGACTTCTTTCCACCTTTCTCCTTCATTTAATGTCCACTTATGGCTTTTATTGGTTTTACCTAGTGATGCCCACGTTTATGCCTTAATCAATTGATGAAAGAGGATTTTAAATGGCTTATTTACTTCTCATCCGAAAGCAACTCACCCCTCATTCTTACCTCCATCGATTTCATCCTTTCACTCATCCTTTCTCCCAAATTCAAGGCTTTCTCTTCTATACAATTAAGTTCTTGCCTTGCCTTGAATGATGATGTATTTACTTGGAGTTAGAAGAAGGGGTTAGCAAGGGTAGTTAAGAAGGAAGTAAAGATTGGAAGCTTGATAGGTAAGGTTTCTTTTATTTTTTTTCAATGATGTTTTCATTAGGTATTGAATGTCATGGTGATTAGAAGCATGTAATGGGAATTATGGTACAATTATGATGTTGATTGATGCTTTAATTTGATGATAATTATTGCTTGACTTAATGGGTATAAGGTTAGTTTGAAGTAGGAATGGATAAGGTAGTATGAATACATGGTTTTAACTTGATTTGTGATTGAATTTTGATGATTAATGTTAATTAGAATTGAGAAATTAAGTGCTGCCAATTTTTAGGTATTAGCCCTAGGACATGTATGAATGTGTATGAATGGTATAAGAACTGATTTGTGTTATTTGGATGCTTGATGATGTGTTAAAGGCAATGGAAATGAGAGAAACAAAGGTTGGACCAAATCTGGAAAATTAGGATTTTTGATTGATTGTACTGTTTTAATCATAACTCATTGTATAGAAATGAAAATGAGGTGAGGTTTGTGGCCTCTTAAACTTTGGGATGTTATCTACATTTTTGTGTGAAATAGGTGTTGTCAAATTGTAACTCTAATAGGTTGAAATTTGGCATGGAAAGTTACTATTTTATTGCCTATAAACAGTAACCGAAACCATATCCTATGAGCTTTGCTGATTTTTCTAAATTAATTGAGATGGAATTTGGGAAAATGGTCTTCATGGAAGTTGAGGCATATTGAGTTAGCTTTCCATTTCCACTGATCTTGCTAATTTTCGAGTTGTATATTGGGAGATATGAACTGATTCCTATGGACTGGTTTTGGGCATGTTGATGAAACCTAGCTTAAGTGTCTGACTTGTGAGTATTCTTCTTGGAAGCAATTTTAGCCATTTTTATGGACTGAATTGGTGTGAGTGATCTTCTGCAAAGTTGAAGAGGAAGAAATTATCTTGAAAATGAGATATGGCACATAATTGTTAGAGGTCAGAGTTGGGAGTTATGATTTTGTAAAAACTGATCCTGCATTAGGTTAGGAATTGCTGATCATGGCAGTAACTTGCATGACAGTTTTGAAATGGTTAGAAATTAAATTGGAAATTGAGTTCTTCATGAAAATTGAAGTTTGAGGATTTATCTTTTCAAGGATATAAAGTTCTAATTTTTCTGACTTGTGTACAGGGAGTTATACTTGTTATAAGTTTACTGCTCAAATTGAATGATTTCAGGGACAGCAACATTGAGTGAATTAATTGACTTGTTTAGCAATGGAATTTGATTTTGGGTTGTTCATGAAAGTTGTAGATGACATTATGAACTTATTGAGCCTATTTATGTGGTAATTTTTGGCTGAAGAATCAGAGAGTTAAGGAATTTGTAATGTACTGTTCTATTTTAATGGGATTTGAGTAGGCAGTAGCTTTGAAGGAATTTTTGACACCCTTAAGGGTGAAATTGATTGTTATGGTCTTCTTGAGAATTGTAGAGGGTTTCCTGAGCTTTCCAACGAGATATAGTGGGAAATTTTCTGAATTGTGTGCAATGAGTTATGGGTATTGAAAATTGAATTGGTTATATATATATATATATATAAAAAAATAGAAATGGACACGCCCGGTCACTAGGGCGACGCCTCGCCCTAGTGACGAGGCGTTGAGGGGCCGCGTCGCTAGGGCGACGCCTCGCCCTAGCGACGAGGCTGAATAAGTCAGCCCCGCTGGGGCGAGACGTCGCCCCCAGCGAGGCTGACTCTTTTTTTTTATTATTATTATTTTATTATTTTTATTTATTAATTGGTAATTTTTTATTTCATGCTTCTTTTGTCAATTTCTTTTCCGTCCGATGTCCGATTGACCTGATTCTTGAGGCATCGGATTCGTAGAACATTTAATTTCATTTTGTGAGAAATTGTGAATTTTTGGACGAGAAATTGACGTGGCCCCGGGTAGCGGAGCCTTTAATCACTGTTTTGTTTAATTGGGGACCTATAGAGGTCCGATTTGCGCACCGTCAGCGCCAATAGGTTTCTAATTGTTAGACGGATTTTGTTATGGGGAAATTTGGATTTAGGGCCGGAAAATTCATGAACATGCATATTTCACCTACATGTGCACAAATTGCATCTGTAGTGACTCGTTCTTTCTCTGTTTCTTATAGAGGCCCAAGTGGAGCGTCGTCAGACCGACGGGGCGGAAACTTCCCGGCATTAGCTCGGAAGTAATAGGTGAGTAACCTAGTTAGTTTCTCAACCTTATGTGTTTCTTAATTATATGCATTGTTTGCCATGAGGATGCAAGGATGGATATATGTAATTGATTGATTTGATTGATTTCGGACCATGGGTGTTCGAAATATTGGATTGTGATATTGAAGTGCAAATGAGAATAAGTGCGTGAGAATGCATTAGTAAATTGGATTGTAAATGTGGTAGTGAAACGAAAGGTAAATGCATGGGAATGAGAATGAAATACCAGACTAAAAGTCCGAGGACATTAGAAAATGATCGGAAGTAGTAATTAATTGGAATTGGAAATAGAAATGCGATATTTGGATATTGGAAAATGACATGTGCATTCATGCATAGTAAATGATCAGATAATGGCAGTTGTGACCGGTGTAGCCACCGATTTGAGTTTTAAGCTCAACGCACAGGCCTCGTGCTAACGTATTCGAGCCTCGGCTCGATGATCGAGCTATGCCCAACATTTGAGGCTTTAAGCCCGATGTTTCGAGCCAATGGCTCAGCGTATATGAGCTCAAAGCACGGTCACAACAACGAAAGAAAATGGAAGAGTCACATGCACACCTGCATAAATGAATGTTTAATGTGAATTGTGTGAAAGGTTTATTGCCTTATAAAATGTGAAATTGAATGCCTGTGATTTCTTGTTTATGATATATATACAATATTGTGTAATTGTGTGGATATGCATGAGTTGGGTGAACCATCGATGATGGTTTCTCACTGAGTTCGCAAACTCACCCAACATTGCATCTATTTTTCAGAAATGGAGAGTACCCGTTGGACACACGGAGTACGTCTCATCGCTAGCAAGACAGTGTATCGGGTGGGATCGATGTCGTCCGTATCTGCATTAGTGTATTAATTTGGTATTTAGTAGGCCCAATTGTTTACATGCAATTGTATAGAGTGACTGAGCACTAATGAGTGCTAATAATGATTGAAATTGTTTTATCAGTGAAATGGTTTTATATTTGAAAATGTTTTGTTATAATTGGGCCAAGTCAATGATTGTTTTGCGACTCTAATGTTTTGAAGGAAAAAAATGTCATACGATTTTTGTTAATAAGGTAATGAATGTTCTAGTACGCCACCCTCGCGGGTCACGGGCTCGGATATCACCATAGATATCGGGTTCGGGTCTCGTCGGGAGTGGGGTGCTACAACTAATGACATGAAACCATGTAGTATTCTTTATGTGGGTCAGTCCAATATATGTTCTCTAACATATATCTATGTTTCTGATTTGATATCTCATATCCATGATCAGTAAAACGTGATCATCAATCAGAGCACATACTAGTCTTAATTCATTATTGTTCCACCAATAATGATCGACCATGGACAGTCTAGAATAGTGTTATAACGCTTATGGTTTTACTATCAAGTCACATACTTGATGACATAAGTCTAATACTATTCATGGAATGTAAATCACATTACATAAACGAAATACATGCATATATGAAACGGAATACCTCATAATATATTATTAACAAATCATAATGTTAATACATGAATCACAAATGTTCATTGGCCTAGGGCACACTGCTAACAATCTCCCACTTGCACTAGGCCCAATCAGTCAGATATCTAATAACCATAGACCTCGTATGACTCTCATGTTTAGGCTGTGGAAGAGGCTTAGTAAGTGGATCGGCAATGTTGTCATCTGTCCCCACTTTGCATATCTTTACGTCTCCTCTCCCAATGATCTCTCTAATCAAATGGAAACGTCTGAGTATGTGTTTGGATCTATGATGCGAATTTGGTTCCTTAGCCTGTGCTATAGCCCCATTATTATCACAATAAAGGTCTATAGGACTTGCAATGCTAGGAACAATTCCAAGCTCTGTGATGAACTTCCTGATCCATCTGACTTCCTTAGCAACATCCGAGGCAAGAATGTACTCACCTTTCGGTTGTAGAATCAGACAATGATGTCTTGCTTTGAACTTTTCCACTCACCGCACCTCCATTCAAACAGAACACACAACCTGATTGCGGTTCGAAATCATCTATGTCGATCAAAACTAGCATCGATGTAACCATTTACAACTAGCTCTCCTTCAAGTCCTCCATAGACTAGGAACATATCCTTAGTTCTTCTCAAGTACTTAAGGATGTTCTTAACTGCTATCCAGTGACTCTTACCATAATTAGATTGGTATCTACTTGTTATGCTCAAAGCATATGAGACATCTGGTCGAGTACATAACATGGCATACATGATAGATCCAATTGCAGATGCATATGGAATCTTACTCATGCGCTCAAGCTCCTTATCTGAAGTAGGACAATCCTTCTTAGAAAGCTTGATTCCATGTGACATAGGTAAGAATCCTCTCTTGGAATCTTGCATACTGAACCTTTTCAGTACTTTATCTATGTATGTACTCTGACTTAGACCTATAAGCTTTCTTGATCTATCTCTATAGATCTTAATGCCTAAAACATAGGCAGCCTTACCTAAGTCTTTCATTGAGAAACGTTTCCTTAACCAAATCTTGACACTCTGTAAGGTTGGAATATCGTTTCCAATGAGCAATATGTCATCAACATATAAAGCTAAAAAGACAACAGCACTCTCACTAACCTTTTTGTAAACACAAGGTTCATCTTCATTCTTGATGAATCCAAACTCTTTGACAACTTCATCAAAACGAAGATTCCAGCTTCTTGATGCTTGCTTCAATTCATAAATAGATCTTTGAAGCTTGCACACCTTTCCCGAATTCTTAGGATGGACAAAACCCTCAGGTTGTATCATATATACATCCTCAAGTAAGTTTCCATTAAGCAAAGCCGTTTTGACATCCATTTGCCATATCTTATAATCGTAGTATGCAGCTATGGCAATAAGAATTCTAATGGATTTGATCATGACCACTGGAGAAAATGTCTCATCATAATCATTTCCATGAACTTGTAGATAACCTTTAGCAACAAGTGTTGCTTTATAAGTGTGCACATTTCCATCCATGTCGAGTTTCTTTTTGAAAACCCATTTGCATCCAATGGTCTTCAAGCCATCAGACGGATCAATCAAAGTCCAAACTTGGTTGTCATACATGGATTGCATCTCTGCTTTCATGGCCTCTAACCATTTAGCAGATTCTGGACTTTTCATAGCTTCTCGATAGGTTGTGGGCTCATTATGATCGATGAGCATCACATTGTCATCATCAGTAACGAGAAATCCATATCTCTCGGGCTCATGACGAATCCTATCAGATCTACGTAGGCCTTGTGTTGTTGAAGGCTGCTCATCAACACCAGGAGCTCGCTTCAATCTCCTTTTCGAGCTCAATGTCATTTTGTGAAACTTGAATTTCTTCAAGTTGTACTTTACTCCCACTGTTTCATTTGGAAACAAATTCCTTCTCTAAGAAGAAACCATTTCAAGCAACAAACACTTTGTTCTCTGATGGGATGTAAAAGTAATATCCTTTAGTTTCCTTAGGATATCCCACAAAATAACATTTTTAGATTTGGGTGCCAACTTGTCGGCAATTGGACGCCTACATAAGCCTCACAACCCCAAATCTTTAGAAAAGATAAATTGGGACGCTTCCCAGTCCATATCTCATAAGGTGTCTTTTCTACAGCCTTTGAAGGAATACGGTTCAATATGAATGCTGCGGTTTCTAAAGCATAGCCCCATAAGTATTTTGGAAGATCAGTTTGACTCATCATAGATCGAACCATATCTAATAGAGTTCGATTTCTCCTTTTCAGAAACACTATTCCATTGAGGAGTTCCTGGAGGAGTTAATTGTGAAACGATTCCACAATCCTTAAGATAATCATCAAACTCTTGACTTAAATATTCACCTCCTCGATCAGATCGAAGGATTTTAATATTCTTGCCAAGCTGATTTTGTACTTCATTCTTATACTCTTTGAACTTTTCAAAATATTCAGATTTGTACTTCATTAAATAGACACACCCATATCTACTGAAGTCATCTGTAAAAGTAATGAAATACAAATAACCTCCTCTCGCTAATATGCTAAAAGGACCACATACATCGGTATGTATAAGGCCCAATAACTCATTGGCCCTTTCCCCTTTACCTGTGAAGGGGGCCTTTGTCATCTTACCTAGTAAACAAGAATCACATGTGTCAAAAGATTCAAAAGAATCAATGAATCCATCTTGATGGAGTTTTGAAATGCGTTTTTCGTTTACATGGCCTAAACGACAATGCCAGAGATAGGTTGGGTTCAAATCGTTAGATTTAAACTTCTTGGTATTTATGTTATAGATAGGCTCATTTGTTAGAGACTCGGTGTCTAGAGTATAGATGCCATTTAATTGACGTGCAATACCATATAAAACGTCATTCTTATAAATGGAAATACTTCTATTCCCAATAGAAAATTTAAATTCATCATTCTCTAAACAAGCAAAAGAAATAATGTTCCTACTCATAGTAGGTACATAATAACAATTCTTGAGTTCCAAAATGAGCCCAGTAGGCAAAATAAGATCATACGTCCCCACGGATAAAGCAGCAACTCTTGCTCCATTTCCCACGCCAAGAAGTCGATCTCACCAGACATCAATCTTCTAGTCCTTCTTAGACTACGCACATTAGTACAAATGTGAGTTGCAGCTCGGTATCTAATACCCAAGATGCGAAGGAGTAAAATTGATTTCTATAACAAACATACCTGAACAAGTAGTCGCACTATTCTTCTTCTCTTTCAGCTCTTCCAAATAGAGTTTGCAGTTCCTTTTCCAATGACCAGGTTCATTGCAGTGGAAGCAAACTCCCTCCTTGGGTGCCTTAGTCTTTGCTTTAGGCTTGGGCTTGGGCTTGGACTTGGGTACTTTACCTTTGTCCTTTGCTGTGCCCTTCTTCTTGAAACCTTTTCCCTTTAAGTTCTCTTCAGCATTTTTCAGCATCCCATGCAATTCATCAATAGACTTCTCCATATTATGCATGTTGTAGTTAAGAATGAAATGATCATATTCATCAGTCAAAGATGATAGAATAAGATCTGTTGCCAATTCTTGACTAACAGGTGCACCTAATTTCTCAAGATGATGAATGTAACTCTTCATCTTAAGAACATGAGCACTCGCAGGTGTGCCAGGAGTCATCTTGCATGAATTCAATGCCTTAGTGGTTCTAAACCTCTCTTGGCGTGCTTGCTCTTGAAACATAGCTTTTAGTTAAGCAAGCATGTCATAGGCTTCCATTTCCTCTAAATTCTTCTGAAGGTCAGAGATCATGGCGCCTAACATAAGGCATGACACATCCGTGGAGTCATTGATATGCTTCGTGTAAGCATCCTTTTGAGCCTTAGGCGCGTTTGCTGGTGGTTCTTCAGGGATGGGTTCTTCTAAGACATAAAGTTTTCTTTCTTGCTTGAGAACAATTCTCAAGTTCCTATACCAATCTAGGAAATTTGTTCCACTAAGCTTTTCTTTCTCTAAGATAGATCACATAGAAAGGTTTGTGGATGGATTAGCCATAATCTACAAGAATTATGCAATAAGGGTCAACATTCATATATTATGAGGTATTAGCTCCCACTCAAATAAATAACCCTCAATTGACGAATGGGAGATGCAAGATCCATATTTCACTATGTCCTAAGAAAGCTTTGGCTTAACACTCAAGACTTAGTTATTTAGGTAGAAAACTCTTTTCAATTACATCATATGTAACTCTTGATGGGCTTATGTTAAAATACATCTTATGTACTGCATGTATGTATAAACCCAATCTTATGCCCTAAGCCCAAAACCGTTTTGATAGCTTAGTCAAGTTTAACCATACTTTACCTATGAATAGCACCATTATTCAAATGTCTTCCTAGATGATCCTACATGCCTTGCTTTGGCAAAACCCACATAAGGATAAGCTAGAGATAAACATTGGTAAAGATTTATGGAAGGCATATAAACTTGAAATTATGAAGAGGGTCGTTCTTAGTACATTATGAAGGCTACTAATCCTATTAGTAAGGGTGTTTGTACTATGCTATTTCTAATCCTATACTACAACATACTCGAGTATATATATATTAGAAGTATAGAATAGTAACTTACACGTGAATATAAATATTCAAAAAATATAAATAAACACATGTAACATCACCCAGAATATATAACACATAACAAATAAACAAGCGTAGTCGACTGGAAAGGATTATAGTCGACTGGAAAGGATTATAGTCGACTGGAACCAATTCCAGTCAACTGGAACCAATTCCAGTCGACTGGAACAAACGTTTTTCACCAAAAACTCATCTCCGCCCTCCAACCAGTCGACTGGAACACTTCTAGTCGACTGGAAGAGATGTTAGTCGACTGGAACCATTTTCAGTCGATTGGAACGAACGCTTTTCGCTAAAACGCTCATCTCCGCTCTCCAACCAGTCGACTGGAACACTTCTAGTCGACTGGAAGAGATGCTAGTCGACTGGAATATCCTTTTCCAACATGAATACTTGTGGTTTCCCATTCCAGATCCATGTCTCACATGGTGGAAACCCTAGCAGCCACCACCTTTCAGTCAAACCCTTCATGCTTATCATATATTCTCATCAGTACCAAGATAATCAACAGATCTGAAAAGAACATGCATGAAATAAAAAACACTTTCATATCACGCAACCAAATCCGTGAGCACATGTAATCAAAACATGCATATTGTTATCTATACAGAATCCAAATTCGTAAAACACATGTAATCAAAACATGTATATATTTTCGATTATACAGAAGCCAAAATCGTGAACACATGTAATCAAAACACGTATATTAACGATTATACAGAAGAACCTGACTCTGATACCACAGTTGGATCGCGTACGGTCCGAGTATTTACAATACGCTGCGGAAAAAGACCATACAACAACATGAGTATAATCGAGAATACCAAAGATGTACGAAAATACCTTATTTTCGTGGATAGATTGCTTCTTTTCGGATTCCAAGACACTGCAAAACACGAATGCACTCTACCGGTATCCACACGAGTATGCACGATCCGGGCTGCGGCTGTGGTGTGCTAGCACGTTCAGAAACTCTTCCGAACGCCGCACGATTATTTAAGAGAGGTACAAATCCCATCTACGTCATTCACATCCCTCCGCATGATTCATTTAGTATCCAACATAAGACTATATGTTATTCGGTTAAAAATAACTTAGTCTAATATCAAAACACTAAATTCCTCATATAGGGAACCATGATGACTTCAGGTCAAAGGACTAAAGTCAAACCATATAAAGAATCACTAATGACATGAAACCATGTAGTATTCTTTATGTGGGTCGGTCCAATATATGTTCTCTAACATATATCTATGTTTCGATTTGATATCTCATATCCATGATCGAAACGTGATCATCAATCGTAACACATACTAGTCTTAATTCATTATTGTTCCACCAATAATGATCGACCGAGACGATCTAGAATAGTGTTATAACGCTTATGGTTTTACTATCAAGTCACATACTTGATGACATAAGTCTAATACTATTCATGGAATGTAAATCACATTACATAAACGAAATACATGCATATATGAAACGGAATACCTCATAATATATTATTAACAAATCATAATGTTAATACATGAATCACAAATGTTCATTGGCCTAGGGCACACTACTAACACGCCGGTCATGATGGGAAGGCTATAATCGGTGAGTTTTCGATGAGAAACTGACAATTCATGCCCCATTTGGGCCTGTTTCTTCTAATCTTCCCACTACCGAATATGCCCTCACATGGCTGCGGTAAGTGCCCACGATCCACACCTAGTTTCCAGATGATGTTGGTCATGGGGGCAAGGCTATACTCGGCGAGTTTTTGGTGAGAAGTCAACAATTCGTACCCCACCTAGGCCTGTTTCTACTAATTTTTCCACTACCAAGTATGCCCGCATATGATCGTGGTAAGTGCCCATGGTCCCGACTTGGTCCCCCCACAGTGCTGGTCATGGGGACAAGGCTATAATCGATAAATTTTTAATGAGAAATCAAAAATTTGTGACCGAATAGGGCCTATTTTTGTTGATTTTTCCACTACCGAGTATGCCCGCATATGACCGCGACCCCGACCTGGTCTCCTGAAGGTGTCGATCAGAGGGGCAAGGCTATAATCGGTGAGTTTTTGATGAAAAACTGACAATCCGTGACTGAATGGGGTTTGTTTTCACTGATTTTCCCACTACTGAGTATGCCCTCATATGGCCACAGCAAGTGCCCGCAGCACCGACCGGGTTTCCCAAAAGTACCGATGATGGGGGGTAGGGCCATAATTGGCGAGTTTTCAATGAGCAATTGACAATCCGTGACCCACCGAATATAGCCCTACCCCCATGACTGACACAGATGGGAGACCAAGTCAGGGTCCATGTGCGTGCATACTCAGTAGTGGAAAAATCAGTGCAAACAAGCCCCAGTCGGTCGCGAATTGTCAGTTTCTCATCGAAAACTCGCCAATTATAGCCTTGCCCCTATGACCGACTTCATCTGGAAACTAGGTTAGGACTGTGGGCACATTCCGCGGCCATGTGCAGGCATACTTAGTAGTGGGAAAATTTGTGTAAACAAGCCCCAGTCGGTCACGGATTGTCGGTTTCTCAACAAAAACTCACCGATTATAACCTTGGCCCCATGACTGACATCGTCGGGAGACCAGGTCGTGGGCAGCTACCTCGACCATGTATTGGCATATTCGGTTGTGGGAAAATTAAAAGAAACAAGCCTAGGTGGGACACGAATTGTCAATTTGTCATCGAAAACTCGCCGAATGTAGCCTTGCCCCCATGACCGGCACCGTCAGGAGACCAGGTTCAGCCGTGGGCACTTGCCACAGCGATTTGCGGACATACTCGAAAGTGCAAAAATCAGAGCCAACAAGCCCCATTTAGTCACGGATTGTCAGTTTCTCATCAAAAACCAACCGAATATAGCCTTACCACCATGACCAGCACCGTCAGGAGACCAGATCAAGGCCGCGGCCATGTACGAGTCTACTCAATAGTGGGAAGATCAGCAAAAAAAGCCCCAGTCGGTCATAGATTGTCAATTTCCCATCGAAAACTCGCCGTTTATAGCCTTGCCCCTATGGCCGGCACTGTGGGGAGACCAGGTTGGGGCCATGGTGACTTGCAGTGGCCATATACAGGCATACTCAGTAGTGAAAAAATTAGCAAAAATAGGCCAAAATGGGGCATGAATTGTCGGTTTCTCATCGAAAACTAGTCGATTATAGCCTTGCCTCATCATTGACACCGTCGGGAGACCAGGTCGGGGTCGTGGAAACTTGCCGCGGTCATATGTAGCCATGCTCGGTAGTGGGAAAATCAACAGAAACAGGCCCTGGTGGGGAACAAATTGTCAATATCTCATCGAAAGCTCGCCGATTATAACCTCCCGCCATGACAGGCACCGTCGGGAGATCAAGTCGAGGTCGTGAGCACTTGTCGCGGCTATGTACGGACATACTAGGTAGTTGGAAAATCAACAAAACCAAGCCCTAGTCAGTCACAGATTGTCGATTTCTCATCGAAAACTCACCGATTATATCCTTGTCCCCACGATCGCCACCATTCGGAGACCAAGTCAGGGCCATGGGCACTTGTCATGACCATGTGCGGGTATACTCAATAGTGGAAAAATCTGTAGAAACAGGCTTAGGTGGGGCACGAATTGTCAGTTTCTCATCAAAAATTCGCCGATTATAGCCTTCCCCCATGACAGGCACCATTGGGAGATCAGGTCGGGGCCGTGGGCACTTGTCACGGCTATATGCGAGCACACTCGGTAGTGGGAAAATTAGCAAATCTGAGCCCTAGTCGATCACGGATTGTCAATTTCTCATCGAAAACTTGCCAATTATAGCCTTGCCCCCGTGATTGCCACCATTCGGAGACTAGGTAGGGCCTGTAGGCATTTGCCACAGCTATATGCGGGCATTCTCGGTAGTCAAAAAATTAGCAGAAATAGGCCTAAGTGAGGCACAAATTGTTGGTTTCTCATTGAAAACTAGTCGATTATAGCCTTGTCCCCATTACCGACATCGTCGGGAGAGTAGGTTAGGGTCGTGGGCAATTGTCGCGACCATGTGCGGGCATACTCGGTAGTGGGAAAATTAGCAGAAACAGGCCCAGGTGGGGAATGAATTGTCAGTTTCTTATCAAAAACTCGAGCCTTCCCTCATGACAAACACCATCGGGAGACCAGGTAGACATCGTGGGCACTTGTCGCGGCCATGTTTGGGCATACTTGATAGCGGGATATTTAGCAGAAACAAGCCCCAGTCGGTCACTGATTGTTGGTTTCTCATAAAAAACTTGACAATTATAGCCTTGCCGCCATGACTAACACTGTCGGGAAACTAGATCGGGGTCGTGGGCACATGCAGCAGCCATGTGCTCCCTTACTCAATAGTGGGAAAATCGGTAAAAACAAGCCCCATTGAGTCACGAATTATTAGTCTGTCATCGAAAACTCTCCGATTATAGCCTTCCCCATGACTCGCACTGTCAGGAGACCAGGTTGGGGCCATGGGCACTTACCGCCTCCATGTGCGGGCATTTTTGGTAGTAGGAAAATCAGCAAAATAGGCCTAGTTGGGGCACGAATTGTAGGTTTCTCATTGAAAACTTACCGTTTATAGCCTTGCCCACATGACTGACACAGACGGGCTACCAGGTTAGGGCTGAGGGCACTTGTTGCGCCATGTGCGGGCATACTCAGTAATGGGAAAATCAACGAAGAGAAGCCCCAGTCGATCACAGAATGTCGTTATCTCATCGAAAACTCGCCGCTTATAGCCTTGTTCCCATGACCGGCAACATCAGGAGACCTACTCGAGACCGCAGGCACTTGCCGTGAACAAGTCGGGCGACCAAGTCGAGGCCATGGGCACTGGTCATGGGAATGTGCTAGCATACTTGGTAGTGGGAAAATGAGTAAAAATAAGCCTCAGTCGGTCACAGATTGTCAGATTCTCATCGAAAATTCACCGATTAAAGCCTTGCTCTATGACCGGCGTCGTCAGGAGACTAGGTGGGGCCGTGGGCACTTTTCGTGACCATGTGCGGGCATACTCGGTAGTGGGAAAGTCCTTGCAAACAAGCCACAGTCGGTCACGAATGTCAGTTCCTCATCGAAAACTCACCGATTATGGCCTTGCTCCCTATGACCAGCATCGTCGGGAGACCATGTCAAGGTCGTGGGCACTTGCCGCAGCCATGTGCGGGCATACTTAGTAGTGGGAAAATCAACAAAAATAAGCCTCAATCAGTCACGGATTATCGTTCTCTCATCAAAAAGTTGCCGATTATAGCCTTGCCCCTATGACTGGCACCGTCGGGAGACCAAGTCGGGGCCGTGGGCACTTGCCACAGCCATGTGCAGGCATACTCGGTAGTGGGAAAATCAACAGAAACAGGGTTGTGGGCACTTGTTGCGGTCATGTGCGGGCATGCTAGGCAGTGGAAAAATCAGTGCAAACAAGTCCCATTCGGTCACAGATTGTCGGTTTCTCATCAAAAACTCGTCGATTATAGCCCTGCCCTTATGATCGACACCGTCGAGAAACCAGGTCAGGGTCATGGGTACTTGTCGCAGACATGTACGGGCGTACTCGATAGTGGGAAAATCAGCAGAAATAGTCCCTAGTGAGGAACAAATTGTCAATTTCCCATCAAAAACTCATCGATTATAGCCTTCCCCCAAGATCGGCATCGTCGAGAGACTAGGTTGAGTTCGTGATCACTTGTTGCAGCCTTGGACGGGCTTACCGATAGTGTGAAAAACTATAGAAACAGGTCTAGGTTGGGCATGAATTGTTGGTTTCTCATCAAAAACTGCTTATAGCCTTGCCTCATGATCGGCACCATCGGGAGACCTTGGGACTGTGAGCATTTGTCGCGCCCATGTGCGTGCATACTCGGTAGTGGGATAATCAGGGAAAACAAACCCTAGTCGGTCACTAAATGTTGGTTTCTCATCAAAAACTCGCCAATTATAGCCTTGCCCCCATGATCGGCACCGTGGGGAGGGCAAGTCGAGGTCGTGGGCACTTGTCGCGCCCATGTGTAGGCTTAATCGGTAGTAGGAGAATCAATAGAAACAGGCCTAGGGTGCACAAATTTTAGATTTCTCATCAAAAACTAGCCGATTATAGCCTTTCCCACACGTCCGGCACTATCGGTAGACCAGGCCGAGGCCATTAGCACTTGCCATTGCCATGTGCAGGCATACTTGATAGCGGGAAAATTAGCAAAAACAAGCACCAGTCGGTCTCGGATTATCAGTTTCTCATCAAAAACTAGCCGATCATAGCCTTCACCCATGATCGGCCCCGTCAAGAGACCAGGTCTAGGTCGTGGGCACTTGTCACGGCCTTGTGCGAGCATATTCAGTAGTGGGAAAATCAGCAAAAATCAGCATAGATGGGGCCCAAATTTTCAGTTTCTCATCGAAAAATCTAGCCGATTATAGCCTTGACCCCATGATCGACACCGTCGGGAGTCCAGCTCGAGGCCGTGGGCACTTGTCACAGCTATGTGCGGGCTTACTCGGTAGTGGGAAAATTAGCAGAAACAAGCCTAGGTGGTACATGAATTGTCAGTTTCACATCGAAAACTCGCCGATTATAGCCTTGCACTCTTGATCGGCACCGTTGGGAGACCAGGTCGTGCTATGGGCACTTGCCGCGGCCGTGTACGGACATACTCGGTAATGGGAGAATCAGTAGAAATTGGCCCAGGTGGGGCACGAATTGTAGATTTCTCATCAGAAACTCGCCAATTATAGCCTTCCCCCCATGATCAGCACAGTCGGGACACCAGATCGGGGCCGTAGGCACTTGCCGCGACTATGTGTGGACATACTCGGTAGTCAGAAAATTAGTGCAAACAAGCCCTAGTAGGTCACGAATTGTTGATTTCTCATCAAAAAATTACCGATTATAGGCTTGCCCCTATGACCGACACCTTTTGGAGAGCAAGTCGGGGTCTTGGGCTCCTACTGTGGCCATGTGTGGAAATACTCGATAGTAGGAAAATCAGCGAAAACAAGCCCTAGTCGGTCAGAGATTGTCAGTCTCTCATCAAAAACGTGTCGATGATAGCCTTGCCCTATGACTGACACCGTTGGGAGTCCAGTTCGGGGCTGTGGGCACTTGCAGCGGCCATGTGTGGGCATACTCCGTAGTGGGAGAATCAGCAGAAACAGGCCCAGGGGGGCATGAATTATCATTTTCTGATCAAAAACTCACTGATTATGGCCTTGCCCCTATGACCGACATCGTCGGGAGATCAGGTCGGGGTCGTGGGCACTTCCCAGAGCCATGTGCAGAAATACTCAATAGTGAGAAAATTAGTAGAAATAGACACAGGTGGGGCACTAATTGTCAATTTTTCATTAAAAATTCATCGATTATTTCCTTCCCCTATGACTGGCACTATTGGGAGATCATGTTAGGGACATGGGTACTTGTCACGGCCATGTGTGGACATACTCGAACGTGAGAAAATCAGCGAAACCAAGCCCTAGTAGGTCACAGATTGTCAGTTTCTCATCGAAAATTCACCGATTATAGCATTGCCCCATGACCAAAGACCGTCAGAAACGGTCGGGTCGTGGGCACATCAATGACCATGTCTTTATATACCGGTAGTGGAAAAATCGGTGAAAACAAGCCCCAATCAATCACTGATTATTAGTCTATTATCAAAAACTCTCCGATTAGAGCCTTTCTGATATGACCCGTAATGTTAGGAGAGCTGGTCAGGGCCGTGTGCACCTGTCGCGACCATGTGTGGCCATGCTGGGTAGTGGGAAAATCAGCAGAAACCAGCCTAGGTGGGGCACGAATTGCCAGTTTCTCATCTAAAACTCGCCAATTATAGCCTTGCCCCCATGACTAGCACCGTCGTGCTACCAGGTCGGGGTCGTGGTCACTTGCTGCGGCCTTGTGCAGACATACTTGGTAGTGGAAAAAAAAGACCCAGGTGGGGCACAAATTGTCAGTTTCTTGATGAAAAGTCACCGATTATAACCTTCCCCCATTATCAGCACCGTCAAGAGATCAAGTTGGGGCCGTGGGCACTTGTCGCGACCATGAGTGGGCATGCTTAGAAGTGGGAAAATTAGCAAAAACAGGCCCAGATGGGGACGTATTGTCGATTTCTCATAAAAAACTCACCGATTATAACCTTGTCGCCGATTATAGCCTTGCCCCCTGTTGGAGTTATGTAAATATAGTGCCCTGGAAAGCAAGTGTGTTTACATGTAACTTTATCTTCTTCGATTCTGATTTTGTAATGAAAATATTTATTATTAATAAAACAAAAGAGTTTGGTTTTATCTGTATGAGCATTATATATCTAGTCATAAGGTACCAAGATTCATTTGTAAATAATATACATATACATAGAGATGTATGGGAAACATGTATATTATTAGAATCAATTAATTGATTCTGAGTTGAATAATCAAGTTGGTCGTTTGATTATGGTTTAGGCAGTAGTGTTGCGATTTATCTCCATATAAGTAAAGGAGTTTACTTAAAGGGAATGATGAGTTTCATATCATGATAGTAGTAGACTATCGATAATGGCACTATTAAATGAATCTGGAATCAAGTATGTTTTCAAGAATAAAGCGGGCCGTTACTTTAATCTTAAAACATACAACTTAAGCATTCGCTTATTATGAACCACAATCTTGATGAGTGGTGAACTCATATGTGTTTCATTATAATTCTTGATATGATCGGAATGGATTTTTATAGGGTATTAATCTAGTGTCTGCATGTTGGAATTATTAATTGAAACATGTATCAGGGAACATTCACTCAAATAAAGAGTTTATAGTGTTATCATCTCTTCTAGATGTTTTAAGGAGATTTGGTGATTAAACTGGCGTCAGTAGTTTGATGGAATAGCTACCCATCAAGTCTTAACACTAATATGAGATCTTATGTGTTAATCACCATATAAAGTAAAATGAGAGATCTAGAAGGAAAAACCAACATAAGGGCAAAACGGTAATTTTACCCTTTGTTGTGCGGATGGCTATAATAAGGTTCTAAATGGGGTTTGCAATTGGACATATTCTCATAATATTTAATAATTCAAGAGTTCAACTAATTGTCTTTAGTGGAATGACATTTAGTTAATAAGCTAGAATTAATTCCAATGAGATTGAATTATTTTGGGCTTATTGGAGCTTGAATTATCAAAGTCAATAAGATTCCCCACTTGGCTTTAAGGAAGGTTATCAAGCTAAGTAAGAAGTAGTTTGGAGGCTTTAGAAGTCCATAATTGAATGATGGGCTTATACTAATTAATGGTTAATTGGAAGCCCATATGTTCATTTAGAAATGGGCTTGTTTTGGTTTAATGTAATTGATTAGATTAATTATATTAAAACAATTTTTTTAAATGGAGAAGAAGCAATTTCGAAATTGTGTTAGGTTAGATGTGTAACCACATTTGACATTAAAATACTAAATAAAGATGGTCTTTATTATGGTTCATCATTATTAAATGGAGTTATGAACTTACCATTAAATAGTTTAATGGTTGGCTTTTAATGTTGGCATGTAACCTATTTGCATTCATTAGATAAAAGATAAAAGATGTGCATTAGATGGATCATCTTCCTTCTTTCTTCTTGCCAAAACCAAAATGGGTATTCAATTATAGGTTATGGTCTTTTCAAATAGCCATTTTAAAGATAAATGAAGTAAGTCTCATTTATTGGCTATTTGATGAGTGATTAATGTAAGAAGTGATGCATTGGATGCCTCTCACTCTTTCCATTTCATGCATATTTCGAAATTGAGATGTAAGAAAGGGTTCTTGCATGTTTTTTAGACATTCTCTCTTTTCATGCAAGGTAGAACCGAAATTCCTAAGTGAAAGAATTGAAAGAGTTTCAATTTTGGTTCTTCTTCTTCTAAGAAAATCTCCTCCAAATATTTCTTTTCCTTTCCCACCAAAGGATTTTGTTAACCTAGTTGTCCTTGAAGAACAAGTGGTAAATCTAATTGGTAGAGGATACTACTACAAGGAAGAAGATAGATTGCTAAAGGAAAAGACTCAAAGGCAAAGGATTTGGATCTGAAAGGAGAGGATAGCAATGAGGATTTAAAGTCATGTGCGAAGAAGTCGGTAATTCCTTTTATCTTGTTCTTGGTTTTATTATCCTTATACCATATCATGTATGGATTAGCATATTGATTTGGATATATTGCTTCCGCTGCAAGATGATTTCTTAAAAAGTTTTAAAATCTATCGTTTCTCCAAACTAAGCATGCTTTCTTTTTCCGATCCAACAATTGGTATCAGAGCCGATTTTTCATGTATGATTTCGGTTCCTATATGGTGGATGCATGGGTTGGCAAACTTTTTATGTATACTGCATATTTTTATGTGATAGAAATATATATGGTGTATGTTGCTCTTTTGGTTGTCCATAGAAGTGAAATTTTATCTTGTAAGATTTCTTCTTTTGGTTGTAACAAGGAGGGTGGTCTATCATGACCATGTTTCCTCCTTGTTTTTTTTTCTATTTTATTTGATTTTGTAATGTACAAATTGATGTAATGATGAAGAAGGAGCAGCCATGGATTGAAGAAATGGAAAGGTAAAATTTTCGGTGTATCCTTTTGTGTTTTGGCATAAGTTTTGTGAAAACTAAGTTGCTGGAATTTTTGTTTCAATGAATCATATTTCAGTTATGATTGGAAAACAAGTGCTGGTTTTTTGTTTCAAAGAATCCAATTTCGGTTTTGCTAAAATACTAAGTGCTGTGTTTAATTTTCATGAAATGAGTTTCGGTTTTAATAAAACAAGTGCTGGAATTTTTTGTCAAAACAAAGATTTGGTTTTCTAAAAATCTAGTGCTGGAATTTTTTTTCAAAATGACAAAATTCTAATTTCATAAATGCCATTACATTTTGTTTTCCGAATGGGCCGGATCATGTTAGCGAAGAGTTCGAAGCGGAAGATCCAAGATGAAGAAGCATATTTTGGGCCTAAAAGGCTTGTAATTATTTTATGTTTCTAGGATGGACAATCAAAAGTGGCTTTATTAGTTCATGTGATGAATGGAGAAATGAATGCTTGTAATATGTGATATTATGTGATTGCATGTCATGTAGAAAATTACCAACCCTAGGCCTTGCCATGCATTCATTATGTATGAGATATATAATGAAACAATATAGGATGGATAATAAATTGCATCTAGACAAGATGGTATTTAAAACTTAAAGCCCAAAAAGATTGAGTGGGAGAGGATGCTCCTGTGAGAGTCCATGGTCTCCAAATGATGGCCCGTTTGCATGTGGTGAAGTGTTACTCCCCATCGGAGGGCATGGATCCTAGATCTTGCATGGTTTGGGTCTCCTTAAGGATAAGTCCACTTAATGATAGCAAATATGACCTCCCACCGAGGCATGATTTGTAGGTATCTTTAGTGAATGAATCAAATGGTTATACACTCAACATTTTTATCAATAAACCGCCCACCGTAGCTCTGTTGGTAAAAGTGTGGACCAAATTAAGACGCTTCTTAAAAATTGAGCATGAGATGCTTGGTAGTTTTTGAGTGGGAGGGTCCCAGCTTTTCTTTTAATAGATAAGATGGCCCACCGTCACTTAACTTTATTATAGATAAGAAAAATAACCGTCAGATAATGTTTTAATTTTAAGTTTTGTTAAATCTATCATCATGCATACATGCATCATGATTTTATACAAAGTTCCATAAATTGTTGACTAGTATGCTCATGTTTTAATAATTTATATTTTCGGACATAATCAACCACAAAATGAATCCACTCACCCCGCTCTTGACTAATAACAAATTGGAAAATGGAGACAAGTTTAATGAATGGAGCGTAACCTTGACATTGTTCTTCAATATGAGCGTATTTCATGGGTGTTAATCAAAATGAGCCTACACCTCTAAGTGGAGATGCAACTCTGAGCAAGTCCAACAACATGGCGTTGGCGAGTCGACAAGACTACTAAGTGTTATATTCTCGCTTCATCAATGGCATGTTGCAAAAGCAAATTGCTTGTATGAAAACTGCTAATGCAAAGGTCCATCACCTACATGAGATGTTTGGTGTGAGGACTAGGTCTGCAAGAGTGAAAGCTATCCAAACCTTTCATAATCTCGACGAAACACAGGTGAGCCAAAAGGGATTACATGATGAAGGTAATCTCTACGGTCCTTGAGGTGACATGCTTAGGGCGGATATGGATGCAGACACGCAGATGATTATGATCATCAATAGCTTAAACTCTTCTTTTTCAGCAGTTTAAGTTAGACTATGAGCTCAACAGCAAGGATTACACCTTAAGTGAGTTGATGAATACCCTCTAGAGCACGGAGGAAATATTGAATATTAAGGCTCATGGGCCAGAAGCTAATGTAACTTCTTCTTCTAAGCCCAAGGGTAAGGGCAAGGAAAAGAATAAGGGTCCAATGAAAAAGAAGGCCCAAATAGGGGTCAAGGCCAAACCCATGAAAAAGAAGGCCAAAGAGAACATCAAAGGAAAGTGTTTCCACTGTGAAGAGATGGGCCACTAGAAAAGAAACTGTCCAGTCTACCCAGAGTCCCTCAAAAGCAAACAAGGGGTTCTAGTAAAGGAAAAGACTTCCTAAAGGCCAGTTTCAAGTTAAGATAGCAGATGGTTCCTATGTTTCAGCAGAATCAGTGGGAGTAGTTATCTTGGACTTTCCTAGTGGTCATAGGTTATATTTGGAAGATGTTTATTACATGCCAATGATTGTAAGGAACATGATTTCTATTTTTTGTCTAATAAAATCTGGCTATTCCTTATATTTTGAAAAGGTTGTTTCAATATATGAGAATAAGGATTTTATTTGTGAAGCGATAATTAAGCAGGATTGTTTTTATAGAACCTATGAAAGGCTCACTAAACACCACAAAATTGATAAAACTAAGACAATCCAATATCTCTGGCATTAATTCAAAGTATCTGTGGCATCTAAAGATGGGTCATATCAATCAGAAAAGACTTGACAGGCTAGTAAAGGATGGGATCTATATGGGCTTGGATAGTGATCCATTACTCACCTGTGAATCTTGTATTGAAGGAAAAATGACAAAAGCCTCATTTCCTTCTAAAGGAAACAGATTTGAATCCACATTGGACATGGTACATACTGATGTGTGTGGGCCCATGAATGTACAAGCTAGAGGAGGTTATGAATATTTCATAACTTTTATAGATGATTACTTAAGACATGGCTATTTGTATTTGATGCATAAAAAGAGTGAATCTTTTGAAAAGTTCAAAGAATTCAAAGCTGAAGCTGAGAAGCAACTTGCAAGCCATTAAAGCGACTTGATCGGATCGAGGTGGTGAGTATTTATCTGGAGAGTTCCAGAATATTTAATTGACAATGGAATAATTTCCAATTTGTCGGCTCCTCGTACCCTCAGCGTAATGGTGTAGCGAGAGGAGAAATAGAACTCTATTGGAAATGGTAAGATCAATGATATCTATGCTAGCCTTCGAATCGTTACGGGGATATGCCATACAAACGGCAACATATCTTCTTAACTTTGCTCCATCCAAATCGGTGCCTAAAACACCTAGGGAGTTGTGGATCGGCCGAGTGCCTTCATTGAGGCACTTGAGGACTTGGGGCTGTCCAGCCCATGTTCTAAAGCCCTGAATCCACAAAGGTGGAACCAAGGTCGAAGTATGTTTGTTTGTAGGATATCCTGAGAACTCGAGGGTACTATTTTTACAAATCCTCATGATAGGAAGGTATTTGTGTCGACAAATGCAAACTTCTTATAGGAAGAGTTTGTGAGAAATCACAAAGGAAGAAGTGAAGTAGTACTAAAGGAGTTAGCAATTTCATCGAAACCAAGAGTTGTTTTGGATATACGTAACAAGATGTCGAAATGGATTCAAGAGTTGAATCGGTGCAACTGAACATCAAGATGTGCCTAGACGTAGTGGGAGGGTTGTGAGACAACCGAGATAGGTATCTGGGTTTAGGAGAAGGCTTAATTGCCATCTCAGACCAAGAAGAAACAGATCCCGTTACGTATACACAGGATATTAATGATGTTGATGCAGGAAAATGACTCAAGGCAATGGAATCGAAATAGATTCTATGTATACTAATGAAATGCAGGTCCTTGTAGATCTACCACTGTGTCTAAAACCATAGGGTGTAAATGGATCTACAAAAGGAAAAGGGGATCGGATGGAAAGGTAGAGACCTTTAAAGCTAGATTGGTAGCTAAAGGCTATACTCAAAAGGAGGGTATAGACTACGAGGAGACTTTTTCTCCGGTTGCCATGCTTAAGTCCATCAGGATTCTTTTGGCCATAGCAGCCTATTTCGATTATGAAATATGGCAAATGGATGTCAAGACCGCATTTCTGAATGGAGATCTTGAGGAGACCATTTATATGGCCCAACCAGAAGGATTCATTGAGCTAGGTAATGAGCATAAGGTTTGCAAGTTGCAAAGGTCCATTTATGGACTTAAGCAAGCATCTAGGTCTTGGAACATTAGGTTTGATAAGGCTATCAAAACCTATGGGTTCATACAAAACCTAGATGAGCCTTGTGTTTACAAAAGAATACAAGAAGGTAAGGTTACTTTCCTAATCATGTATGTTGATGACATTACGCTCATTAGGGAATGATGTGGGAATGTTATCTGTGGTTAAGGATGGCTGAATGAGCAGCTTTTCAATGAAGGATTTGGGAGAGGCTACCTATGTTCTAGGGATCAAACTTATAAGGGATCGTAAGAACAAGAAGATAGTTTTGTCTCAACTAACTTACATTGAGAATATGCTCAATAAGTTCGCCATGCAAGATTCCAAGAGGGGTTTCACTCTACTAGACATGGAATCAAACTTTCAAAGAACAAGCACCTAAAACCTAAGAGGAGGTTGAGCATGCGTAACATTCCATATGCTTGGCGGTTGGTAGTTTGATGTATGCAATGTCACAGCACTAGACCGGATATCTCATACGCGGTGGGGTAGTAGCGATTTCATTCCAATCGAGGAATGGAACATTGAATTGCGATTAAGTGTATACTTAAGTATCTTCGTGGGACGAAGAACTTAATGCTTGTTTACTCGGAAGTAATCTTATTCCGATAGGATATACGGATTCGATTTGAATCGATGTTGATTCAAGGAAATCAACTTCGGTTCTATATTTACTTTAAGAGGTGGAGCCATAGTTTGGAAGAGTGTCAAGCAATCTTGTATTGCCGATTCGACTATGGAGGTTTGAGTATGTTGCTTTGCTTGTGAAGCGTGAAAGGAAGCGATCGGCTCGGAAGTTCTAAATGATTTGGAGGTAGTTCGGAGGTAGAAAAGCCATTACACTTTATTGTGATAATAGTGGGGCGAAAGGCTAATTCTAAAGAACCTCGTAACCACAAAGTCGCCAAACACATTGGTAAAAGTATCATCTCATAAGGGACATAATACAACGTGGAGAAGTGGATGTGGTAAAGATTCCTACAGAGCAAAACCTTGCTGATCCGTTCACAAAGACATTGACTCAAAAGAGCTTTGAGGTCACTAGAAGGGATGGGAATGAAGGATATGTCAAACTTGCTTTAGGGCAAGTGGGAGATTATTGGAGTTATGTAAATATAGTGCCTGGAAAGCAAGTGTGTTTACATGTAACTTTATCTTCTTGATTCTTGTTTTGTAATGAAAATATTTATTATTAATAAAACAAAGAGTTTGGTTTTATCGTATGAGCATTATATATCTGGTCATAAGGTACCAAGATTCATTTGTAAGTAATATACATATACATAGAGATGTATGGGAAACATGTATATTATTAGAATCGAATTAATTGATTCACGTTGAATAATCAAGTTGGTCGTTTGATTATGGTTTAGGCGTAGTGTTGCGATTTATCTCCATATAACTAAAGGAGTTTACTTAAAGGGAATGATGAGTTTCATATCATGATAGTAGTAGACTATCGATAATGGCACTATTAAATGAATCGGAATCAAGTATGTTTTCAAGAATAAAGTGGGCGTTACTTTAATCTTAAAACATACAACTTAAGCATTAACTTATTATGAACCACAATCTTGATGAGTGGTGAACTCATATATGTTCATTATAATTCTTGATATGATCGAGAATGGATTTTTACAGGTATTAATCCGATTATGCATGTTGGAATTATTAATTGAAACATGTATCGAGAACATTCACTCGAATAAAGAGTTTATAGTGTTATCATCTCATCTAGATGTTTTAAGGAGATTTGGTGATTAAGCTGGCGCGATAGTTTGATGGACTAGCTACCCATCAAGTCTTAACACTAATATGAGATCTTATGTGTTAATCACCATATAAAGTAAAATGAGAGATCTAGAAGGAAAAACCAACATAAGGGCAAAACAGTAATTTTACCCTTTGTTGTGCGGATGGCTATAATAAGGTTCTAAATGGGGTTTGCAATTGGACATATTCTCATAATATTTAATAATTCAAGAGTTCAACTAATTGTCTTTAGTGGAATGACATTTAGTTAATAAGCTAGAATTAATTCCAATGAGATTGAATTATTTCTGGGCTTATTAGAGCTTGAATTATCAAAGTCCAATAAGATTCCCCACTTGGCTTTAAGGAAGGTTATCAAGCTAAGTAAGAAGTAGTTTGGAGGCTTTAGAAGTCCATAATTGAATGATGGGCTTATACTAATTAATGGTTAATTGGAAGCCCATATGTTCATTTAGAAATGGGCTTGTTTTGGTTTAATGTAATTGATTAGATTAATTATATTAAAACAATTTTTTTTTAATGGAGAAGAAGCAATTTCGAAATTGTGTTAGGTTAGATGTGTAACCACACATTTGACATTAAAATACTAAATAAAGATGGTCTTTATTATGGTTCATCATTATTAAATGGAGTTATGAACTTACCATTAAATGGTTTAATGGTTGGCTTTTAATGTTGGCATGTAACCTATTTGCATTCATTAGATTAAAGATGAAAGATGTGCATTAGATGGACCATCTTCCTTCTTTCTTCTTGCAAAACCGAAATGGGTATTCAATTATAGGTTATGGTCTTTTCAAATAGCCATTTTAAAGATAAATGAAGTAAGTCTCATTTATTGGCTATTTGATGAGTGATTAATGTAAGAAGTGATGCATTGGATGCCTCTCACTCTTTCCATTTCATGCATATTTCGAAATTGAGATGTAAGAAAGGGTTCTCGCATGTTTTTTAGACATTCTCTCTTTTCATGCAAGGTAGAACCGAAATTCTTAAGTGAAAGAATTGAAAGAGTTTCAATTTTGGTTCTTCTTCTTCTAAGAAAATCTCCTCCAAATATGTCCAATTGCAAACCCTATTTAGAACCTTATTATAGCCATCCGCACAACAAAGGGTAAAATTACCGTTTTGCCCTTATGTTAGTTTTTCCTTCTAGATCTCTCATTTTACTTTATATGGTGATTAACACATAAGATCTCATCTTAGTGTTAAGACTTGATGGGTAGCTAGTCCATCAAACCATCGTGCCGCTTAATCACCAAATCTCCTTAAAAACATCTAAGAGATGATAACACTATAAACTCCTTATTCGAGTGAATGTTCCTCGATACATGTTTCAATTAATAATTCCAACATGCGCATAATCGGATTAATACCTCAGAAAATCCATTCCGATCATATCAAGAATTATAATGAAACACATATGAGTTCACCACTCATCAAGATTGTGGTTCATAATAAGTTTAATGTTAAGTTGTATGTTTTAAGATTAAAGTAACGCACCCACTTTATTCTTGAAAACATACTTGATTCCGATTCATTTAATAGTGCCATTATCGATAGTCTACTACTATCATGATATGAAACTCATCATTCCCTTTAAGTAAACTCCTTTACTTATATGGAGATAAATCGCAACACTACGCCTAAACCATAATCAAACCACCAACTTGATTATTCAACCTGAATCAATTAATTCAGATTCTAATAATATACATGTTTCCCATACATCTCTATGTATATGTATATTACTTACAAATGAATCTTGGTACCTTACGACCAGATATATAATGCTCATACGATAAAACCAAACTCTTTGTTTTATTAATAATAAATATTTTCATTACAAAATCAGAATCAAGAAGATAAAGTTACATGTAAATACACTTGCTTCCGTGGCACTATATTTACATAACTCCAGATCTCACTCTTTCCATTTCATGCATATTTCAAATTGAGATGTAAGAAAGGGTTCTTGCATGTTTTTAGACATTCTCTTTTCATGCAAGGTGAACCGAAATTCCTAAGTGAAAGAATTGAAAGAGTTTCAATTTTGGTTCTTCTTCTTCTAAGAAAATCTCCTCCAAATATTTCTTCTCCTTTCCCACCAAAGGATTTTGTTAACCTAGTTGTCCTCGAAGAACAAGTGGTAAATCTAATTGGTAGAGGATACTACTACAAGGAAGAAGATAGATTGCTAAAGGAAAAGACTCGAAGGCAAAGGATTTGGATACAAGAAGGAGAGGATAGCGCAGCGAGGATTTAAAGCTGTAGCGAAGGAGTCGGTAATTCCTTTTATCTTGTTCTTGGTTTTATTATCCTTATACCATATCATGTATGGATTAGCATATTGATTTGGATATATTGCTTCCGCTGCAAGATGATTTCTTAAAAAGTTTTGAAATCTATCGTTTCTCCAAACTAAGCATGCTTTCTTTTTTCGATCCAACACCCCCATGATCGACACCGTTGGGATATCTGGTCAGGGCCATAGACACTTGCCACAGCCATATGCGGGCATACTCGACAGTGAGAAAATCAGCAGTACATTCCCAGGTGGTGCACGAATTGTCAGTTTCTCATCAAAAACTCGCCGATTGTAGCCTTGACCCTATGACCAGCGCCGTCGGGGTCGTGGGCACTTGTCGTGGCCATATGTGGGCATACTCGGTAGTGGAAAAATGAGTGCAAACAAGCCCCATTCGGTCACAGATTTACGATTTCTCATCAGAAACTCATCGATTGTAGCCTTGCCCCCATCATCGGCACCATCGGGAGACAAGGTCGGGGTGATAGGATTGAATTATCTTAGATTTTCTTATATATTTACATGCAATTTTGATCCTATTTTTAAGATAAACTGTTCAATTTGTGTTCAAGTTGTGTTGACTATGATATTGGATTTATTGATATATTTTTTAGACCAAAAAATCAAAATTTCCTAAAGTAAATTGAAACACAATTGTTTATTTAGTTTAAGGCACAAAGTTTTTTAAAAAAAGATGATTTCCCTATGCGTTGCGTTTCACGCATAGCGTCTGACGACGACTGAAGCGTTTACGTTCTTTGCGTCGGCGTTAAACGAAGCGTTAATCGTTTAACTCACAAGCGCTAACGCTACTGCAACATTTTCTCTAAAAACGCTCGAGGAAGGGTTCTAATAGGGACTGATTTTAATTGTCTTGACACAGCTACAGTGTCGGCAAGAGGGAGGAATAGTATGGCGCAGATAACAAGAAGGGACATTAAAGTAAAGCACAAGGGCATCTAGAGAGTAGGGCAGAAAAGTTGGAGTTGCTGGACACAAACACAGGAACCAAGAGGCCACAGTGGAGGAGCACTCACGTAGAAGCACAGGCAAGAGGATTTTAAAGGAGCAGCCAACGTTATGCGTCCAATCAACTGGTACAGTCCAGTGCAGTAAATAGATGGCAAGCGTTGGAGATTAAATCAACGAAGGTATAAAGAAAAAAGATTACACCAGGAGCAGTAGTGAGGGCTAGCCACCGAACTAGAAACCTCTTGCATTTTTTGTGTGTCTCATTGTGGACAACAATATGACTCATTCTTGGAGCATGAAATGAAGATGATTGGCTAACTTCCCAACACCGGTTCAACGGGAATATCGACACCAATTCACGGTTCAACTAATTTTGTTATTCTAAAGTCATGATTTATTTTCGGATTGTTGTGTTGTTGGTATTGATTTTAATGGTTTTGGAATTAATGATCTTGATAGATTATTTTGATTATTTCGAGCCTATTGCTAAAATATTAATTGTAATCCGTAATCGTTACTTTTAAAATTTATGAGTAGCATCTAACGATCATTAATTGTTAAGAATAACATGACTTAGGTTAGATAACCTGAGCGTGTGAGGTTACTGCCTATATTTATCGTTTTCCAATTCGTAATGTGACTGCAAAATTGAATCTAGAGATCGTATCCTAGGTTATTCGGTGTTTAGGTTTAATTAATGATCGTGTCTTGATCAAATTCAATTTGAAGGAAAATCGAGATTTGCAAAGCGTTCTTTTAGTCTCATATCAATAGTCCGAAAAGAATTGTAAAGACTTTAGAATGAGGGAATATGCTTGATTGTGCTTAGGCTGAGATTGACCCTAGAACCAGACCTTACTTATACTCGACACTTTTCTCATTTTTGATTATTCGTTTTAATTTATTTTTGATAGTTTAATTTTGCTTTAATTTTCTAAATTGTTCGAAAGCCAAAAACCCCCCATGTACTTTTCTTGCATCAATTATTTTCAGTACAAAAATTAACCGAACATTTCCTGTGGATTCGATCCCGACTTACCACAACTACAAATTTTAGTGTGCAAAGTCAGGTAAATTTTGCAGTGCACTCGACACGCGCTGTCAAATTTTGGCACCATTGCCGAGGAGTGTGGTAGTTTTATTTTTGCATTTGATTTTAGTTGGTGTTTTGTGAATATATTTGTTTATACTCATACTTTTTGTTACTTATTAATTTTTAATTGTCCATTAGTTTTGGTGCATGGTAGTGACCAGATCTCTTCGTAGAGAAATTGAGCAATTTGATCTGGAGATCGAGAGAACATTATGAAGATTACGTAGAGAAGCAGGGTCAACTTTGGTGAATGAATTAGAAGCAGAATCTGAAGAAACAATGACAAATCCGAGAACTCTGTGGGAGTTGGCTGCACCCGATTTAACTTATAGACCATTATGCATAACATTTCCAAATTTTGCTGAACATGTTACCTTTGAGTTAAAGTCTGGATTAATTCGTTTATTGCCTAACTTTCATAGCCTTGTAGGTGAGGATACATATAAGCGTCTTAAGGAACTTGATGTGGTGTGTTTGAGCATGAAGCCTCACGGGGTGACGGACGAGCAAATCATGTTGAGGGCTTTCCCATTCTCGCTTAAAGATGCAGCAAAAGATTGGCTATTTGATTTACGTGCAGGAAGTGTGAACATGTGGTTGGAGATGAAGAGGTTGTTTTTGGAAAAATATTTTCTGGCCTCAAAGACAGCAAGTATTTGGAAGGAGATTTGCGGTATTAAGTAGCACAATGGGGAGTCTCTTTATGAATACTGGGAGCGATTTAAGAAGCTGTGTGCTAGTTGCCCACATCACAACATATCGGAACAACTTCTTATCCAATATTTTTATGAAGGATTGCTGCCAATGGAAAGGAGTTTGGTTGATGCAGCGAGTGGTGGGGTACTTTACGAGAAGACCTCCATTGAAGCCAGGATATTACTTGAGCAGATGGCCACTAACACTCAGCAATTCAACACTCGTAATGATGTTCGACGAGTAAATGAGGTAAGCACTTCATCTATTGAACATCGTTTAGATGAACTAACATCTTTTGTGAGACAAATTGCAGTTGGACAGGCACAAGTGAAAGCGTGCGGGATATGTTCAAACACAAGTCATCCAACTGACGTGTGCCCAGCTTTGCAAGAAGGGAGTATGGAGCAAGTGAATGCTACAGGAGGGAACTTCCCAAACCAATACAATCCATACTCGCAGATGTATAACCCAGGTTGGAGGGATCACCCCAACTTGAGTTATGGAGGGAATCGACAGCAAAATTACTTCCAGAATCGGCCGCAAGGACCACCAGGATTTCAACCAAGGCAACAAGGAGCACAAGGAGCTTCTTTTTTAAGTTCAGGTGCGTCTTTAGAAGAACTTGTTAACAAACTTGTTGCTACCAACTTGCAATTGCACCAGGATATGCAACAAATGAAAGCAAGTCAGCAAAGTACGGAATACCAATTGGGTCAATTGGCAATAAGGCTCAATCGCTTAGAATCACAAGGAGGAGGAAAATTGCCATCTAAACCCGAGGTGAATCCGAAGAATGTCAGTGCTATTACCCTGAGAAGTGGAAGGGAGATTGAAGATTTAGAAAGAACCCCAACAAAGATTGTTACCGAGGAAGAGATTGAAAAGGAATTGGAAAAGGAAGAAAATTCATCCTCAAGTACACAAGTAAATATCAAAAGTCCCAATATTGTTATAACTAACCCTCCACCTTTTTCGAGCAGATTAACGAGACCAAACAAGGAGGACAAGGATAAGGAGATATTGGAGATTTTCCGAAAGGTAGAAGTTAACATACCTTTGCTCGAAGCAATCAAGCAAGTGCCAAGGTATGCCAATTTTCTCAAAGAACTGTGTACATAAAAGAGGAAATTGAGGGGTGATGAGAAAGTGATGATGGGTGAGAATGTGTCGGCAGTATTCAAAAAGAAGATGTCTCCAAAATGCCGAGATCTAGGTATGTTCACTATCTAGTGCAAAAGTGGTAATACTGTGATCAGTTGAGCAATGTTAGATTTGGGTGCTTCTATTAATGTGATGCCTCATTCGATTTATGCTTCTTTAAATTTGTGCCCTTTGAAAAAAACGAATGCAGTCATCCAATTGGCTGATCGCACTAATGCTTATCCTGATGGAGTGGTTGAGGATGTTTTGGTGCAGGTGAATGAGTTAGTGTTCCCTGCAGATTTTTATGTTGTGGATATGAATGATGACACCTCATGCAATCCGATACCTATCTTATTGGGGAGACCATTCCTTAATACAGCTCAAACAAAGATAGATGTTCGTAAAGGCACCCTCACAATGGAATTTGATGGGGAAGTAATTTATTTCAATATTTTTTATGCCATGAAACATCCTCCTGATGATCATTGTGTTTTTTCTATTGATGTGATCGATCCTTTGGTGCATGAAATGTTTAAATTAAGTTACAGGGATAATCTGGCGATAGCTTTAACCGAGGATATGGAAGTAGAAGCCAACATTGATGTTGAGATGGGAGAGGAGCTTGTGGAAATGACAGCTGCCTTGGACTTATTAGAGAGCTCTTCAAAAAGGTATGATTTGGCTTCTATTCAACTACCTGAAGCTTACCAGAAGTTGTTACCTTCTTATGTGCAGGCCCTAGAATTAGAATTGAGTCACTCCCTACACATCTGAAGTATGCCTATTTGGGAGATAAACAGACTCTCCCAGTTATCATTTCGGTAGAATTGACTTCAACCTAAGAGGAGAGGCTGGTTCGAATGTTGAGGGAGCATAATAAGGCCATCGGGTGGACCATCGCAAATATCTAAAGGATAAGCCCTTCCATATGCATGCATCACATTTTGTTGGAGGATGATGCAAAATCTACAAGGCAAGCTCAACGTAGGCTGAATCCTCCAATGATGGAAGTTATGAAGAAGGAGGTACTGAAGCTTCTCGATGTTGGGGCAATCTACCCGATATCTGACAGTAAATGGGTAAGTCTGGTTCAGGTGGTTCCAAAGAAATCTGGAATCATCGTTGTGAAAAACGAGGAAGGTGAGTTGATTCCCACCCGAGTGCAAACTAGGTGGCGAGTATGTATTGATTATCGAAAGTTAAATGCTGCTACTCGTAAAGATCACTTCCCCCTTCCTATTATTGATCAAATGCTTGAGAGATTGGTTGGTTATGACTTTTATTGCTTTTTAGATGGCTTTTCAGGTTATCTTCAAATTTCGATCGCACCGGAAGATCAGGAGAAGGCCACGTTCACATGCCCATTCTATGACGCTTTTCCTCTGTATGGATGTCATTCAGATGTAACGACTTTTGCCACATTCCAAAGGTGTATGGTAAGCATTTATTCTGAATATGTTGAGAAGATTATTGAGGTATTCATGGACGATTTTAATGTGTATGGATCTTCTTTTGATGAATGCCTTGAGAATCTTGCCATTATCTTGAAATGATGCATAGAAACTAACCTTGTGTTGAACTAGGAAAAATGTCATTTTATGGTGGATCAAGTTATAGTTTTAGGTTATGTGATATCTGCTAAGGGTATTGAAGTAGACAAGTCTAAAGTTGATATCATTTCTTCTTTACCTTACCCCTCTACTGTGAGGGAAGTGCATTCTTTTTTGGGACATGCAGGTTTTTATCGAAGGTTCATTAAGGATTTTTCGAAGATAGCCGCACCATTATGCAAGCTTCTTCAACAAGATGTCCCCTTCGAGTTCGACGAGAGGTGCAAAGATGCATTCAATAAACTTAAGCAGCTTCTAACATCCCCACCGATGATTAGACCGCCAGATTGGAACCTCCCATTTGAGATCATATGCGATGCGAGTGACTATGCAATGGGGGCAGTTTTAGGGCAAAGAGTGGGAAGAGCTTTGAATGCCATTTATTATGCTTAAAAAATGTTGAATCCAGCTCAATTGCATTATTCCACTACTGAAAAAGAATTGTTACCTGTTGTTTTTGCTTTGGAAAAATTTCGATCGTATTTGCTTGGTGCTAAAGTGATTGTTTATTCTGACCATGCAGCTTTACGATACTTGCTTACAAAGAAAGAAGCAAAACTGAGGCTGATCAGATGGATTCTCCTCCTACAGGAATTTGATTTGGAGATTAGAGATAAGAAGGGGGCAGAAAACGTGGTGGAGGACCATCTTAGTCGATTGATAAAGGAAGAAGATGATATCCCTCTACGAGAAATTTTTCCAGATGAGCAATTATTTTCTGTCGATGCGACACCACCATGGTATGCAGACATTGTCAATTTTTTAGTAACAAATGAATTACCTGTTGGTTTGTCTAAGGCTCAGAGGGATAAGCTACGAAGTGAAGCGAAGTACTATGTTTGGGATGACCCCTATCTTTGGAGGCATTGTGCAGATCAAGTCATCAGAAGGTGTGTACCAAAAAGTGAATCGTCATCAATTTTAGCCTTCTGCCATTCGTACGCATGCGGAGGACATTTTGGAGTAAAACGGACAACTCAAAAAGTTTTAGAGAGCGGCTTCTACTAGCTAACATTATTCAAAGATGCATATATCTTCTGCAAATCTTGTGATAGATGCCAACGGTCAGGTAACCTATCCCGTAAGGATCAAATGCCACAAACTCCTTTTCTTTTCTATGAAAATTTTGACGTTTGGGGCATTGATTTTATGGGACCTTTCCCTCCATCTTTTGGCTTTACTTATATATTGCTTGCGGTTGATTATGTTTATAAATGGGTGGAAGCAAAAGCCACTAGGACTAACGATGCCAAGGTTGTTGCAGATTTTGTTAAGGCTAACATTCTTTCCAGGTTAGGGATACCGAAGGCCATTGTTAGCGATAGAGGAACCCACTTCTGCAATAGGGTGATGGAAGCAATGTTCAGGAAATATCACATCACGCATAAAGTTTCTATTGCTTACCATCCCCAAACCAACGGGCAAGCTGAAGTCTCAAATCGGGAAATCAAGTTAATCTTGGAGAAAATTGTGCAACCCAATAGGAAGGATTGGAGCATAAGACTGTAAGATGCATTGTGGGCCTACCAGACAGTTTACAAAACCCCAATTGGCATGTCGCCGTATAGGCTAGTGTTTGGGAAGCCATGTCATCTTCTAGTGGAATTACAACATAAGGCATTTTGGGCCATCAAAAGATGCAACATGCACTTGGATGATGCGGGAGTGCATAGGGAGCTGCAGCTTCAGGAGTTAGAAAAAATGAGGAATGAGTCCTATCAAAATGCAGTGATATATAAGGATAGGACGAAAGCTTTTCATGATAAGATGATATCGAGGAAGAGTTTCTCAGTGGGCCAAAAAGTGTTACTATATCATACCAGACTCAAGCTCTTTCCTGGTAAGTTGCATTCCCATTGGGTTAGTCCATTTGTTATCACTCATGTCTTTCCTTTTGGTGCAGTGGAGATACGGAGCCTCAAAATTGACAAGACATTTCGAGTGAGCGGTCATCGCTTAAAGCCGTATTATGAGGGGTTCAAAACGGAGGATTTGGAGGTGTTGATGCTAGAGGATGTGATGGGTGTCACTTAAAGTACACAATTGGAGGTCGAACCAACGACATTAAACAAAGGCGCTACTTGGGAGGCAACCTAAGGGGAGTTAATTTCTTTCTTTTACATTTTTGCTTATGTTATTTTTGTTAGCTAATCCATTTCTAACATTTGATTTTACATTGAGGACAATACAAATTTTAAGTGTAGGGGTGGGGAACATTAGTTTTGATGCATTTTTTTAGCTTAATCGTAGCTTACGTGACTCCTTAGGCAGTTTTCAAAATTAAATGAACAAAATTCAAAATTTTTCTTTTTTTCAATTGCTTTTAAGATTATTTAGTCATAATTAGAGTGTGAATTGACTAGTAAAATCCATAGCAACTCTACCATGTACTTTTGCTCTTGTGTTTTATTAATATGCTTTATCTTTAGAAGAGTAGTGACTAATGGTAGACAACCCCGGTGAGAATTTGAGCCATATTAGACTCACACATCTATATCAGTCTCATTGTCTTTTGATAATGTGTGACCTTCATGACATGTACGTCCCGATTTTGCGTTGAATTTCTATTTGAGACCACATTTTTATCACATGCATTAACATGGATATGATTAGGCATTCTTTGTTTTTCATAAACTACATTAGCCAAATGACCTACCCTATTGACATGATTTTTTTCCTTGATAAACCCCTTTGAGCTTTAACCTTTCTTTTGTATAAATCACATTTTACACTTTTAAACTTAACCAAATGTCCTACCCAAGTCATAAAGCTAGTGGAACATTTGTGATTGTTGAGTTTGTGGATATACAAAATGCTAAGTGTAGGGGTGTACATATATGAAGGTTGGTTAAAATCTCATGATGTTATTTTATGTCTTATGATTGAAATTCCCATGATGATGTAGTTTATTTTAGTTTTTTTAAAAAAAGAGAAAAAAGCAAAAAAAGCAAAAGAAAAAGAAAAGAAAAAAAAATGTTTACAATAATTTTATCAAGGAAGAATTGAATATGTGTTTAAAAGTTGTTTATGATTCATGCATCTTCCTAGAGTTGTGATGGTTGAGTTATTTGAGCACGTTGAGAATGAGGTAGAGGTTTGCTTGAAAGATTCACTCTTGTGGTTTGATTGGGATAATTGTATGAGTGATTCCTTCGGATTGACATATGCTTCATGTGATTTGTGTGTGAGAGTTGAATGGGGTTGTGAAATGTAATTGTTGCATTTGTCATAGCTGATGGTACCTAGTTTTTGATGAGTGTTGCGTTGTTTCACTAACGTTGATGACTTTCATGCTACTTGATCCAAGTATATCTCACCTCACCTTTGCCTACATTACAACCTTGGAAAAGTCCTTTGATTCATGATTTTGCATGTGAACATTAGTGGTGGAGAAATGAAATGATATGCAAAGTTTATGGATTGTCATGATCATGAATGGTGTCGAGTGTACCCATGATTATATTTTCATTAAACACATTTTTCGAGTCTACCATTAGATCGCTCAATTTTTGAAGATATTGAATGTTGGTAGATCATGAGTAAAAACCTTGAATGTCGAGTTTTTGCTTGGGGTATGAAAGTCATTTACCTTTACTTATGACTATCTATTCTTAAGAAATGTGGAGAATGAGTTAAGGCACAAAGTTTTTTTTAAAGAAGATTTTCCTATGCGTTGCGTTTCATGCAGCAGTGTTTACGTTGCTGCGTCAGTGTTAAACGCACCGTTATCTGTGTTTAACCTGCGCAGCGTTTTCTCTAAAAATGCTGGAGAAGAAAAACGCACGAGGAAGGGTTTTAACAGGGACTGATTTTAATTGTCTTGACACAGCTACAGTTCCGGCAAGAGGAAGGAATAGTGTGGCGCAGACAACAAGAAAAGACATTAAAGCAAAGCACAAGGGCATCTAGAGAGTTGGGCAGAAAAGTTGGAGTTGCTGGACACAAGCATAGGAATCAAGAGGCCACAGTGGAGGAGCACTCACGCAGAAGCACAGGCAGGAGGATTTTAAAGGAGCAGCCAACGTTATACGTCCCATCAACTGGTACAGTGCGGTGCACTAAATAGATGGCAAGCGTTGGAGATTAAATCAACGAAGGTATAAAGAAAAAAGATTGCACCAGGAGCAGTAGTGAGGGCTAGCCACCGAACTAGAAACCTCTTGCATTTTTTTTGTGTCTCATCGTGGACAGCAATATGACTCATTCTTGGAGCATGAAATGAAGATGATTGGCTAACTTCTCGACAACGGTTCAACAGGAATATCGACGCCAAATCACGGTTAAGCTAATTTCGTTATTCTAAAGTCATGATTTATTTTCGGATTGTCGTGTTGTTGGTATTGATTTTAAAAATTAATGATCTTGATAGATTATTTTGATCATTTTATTTCGAGCCTATTGCTAAAATATTAATTGTAATTCATAATCGTTCCTTTTAATATTTCTGAGTAGCATCTAACGATCATTAATCGTTAAGAACAACATGAATTAGGTTAGATAACCCGAGCGTGTGAGGTTACTGCCTATATTGATCGTTTTCCAATTCGTAATGCGACTGCCAAATTGAATCTAGAGATCGTATCCTAGGTTATTCGGTGGTTAGGTTTAATTAATGATCGTATCTTGATTAAATTCAATTTGAGGGAAAACCGAGATTTGCAGAGCGTTCTTTTAGTCTCGGATCAATAGTCCGAAAAGAATTGTAAAGAATTTAGAATGAGGGAATATGCTTGATTGCGCTTAGGCCGAGATTGACCCTAGAATCGGACCTTACTTATACTCAACACTTTTCTCATTTTTGATTATTCGTTTTAATTTGTTTTCGATAGTTTAATTTTGCTTTAATTTTCTAAATTGTTCGAAAACCAAAAACCCCCATATACTTTTCTTGCATCAATTATTTTCAGTAAGAAAATTAACCGAACATTCCCTGTGGATTCGATCCCGACTTACCACAACTACAAATTTTAGTGTACAGAGTCAGGTAAATTTTGCAGTGCACTCGACATGTGCTGTCACGAGGCCATGGGTACTTATCGCAGCCATGTGTGGGCATACTCAATTGTTAGAAAATTAGTGCAAACAAGCCCTAGATGCACACGAATTGTCTAGTTCTCATCAAAAACTCGCCAATTATAGCCTTGCCCCCATGACCAGCACTGTCGGGAGTCTAGGTTGGGGCTATGGGCACTTGCAACAGTCGTGTGCGGGCATACTCTGTAGTGGGAAAATAAGCAGAAACAAGCCCAGGTGGGGCACAAATTATCAGTTTCTGATCAAAAACTCACCGACTATGGCCCAACTGTTGAGACCCGATCTGGAGACTGGCGCCCCAACCCGAAAACGAAAGCTAAAGAGAAACGAATCACAAGGAGGCGGAACAAATAAAACGATTGATCGCAAAGCGAAACGAACGGATCATAGATCGAAATGAATCGAAACAAATTAATTATGAATCGAAAGCGAATTGGATTAAAGCAAACAAATTACTTAGTCGATCTTAAACAAATTTCGACATCTGCAAACAAACACTTTAGATAGCTTATCGCGTTGCGTTGGAAACCTTAAACTTAATCTATCCGATTCCGTGCAAATTTTTCTTTTTCTTATTTTTCATTCCCTCTCTTCTTATTCATCTTTTTTTCAAAGCTCATACTAATCAAAACAATATCATTTCCCTTTTTGGAAATTCATTCTAAACAAAATCCCACTTACTTGATTCTTCATGTTTAAACCACATCTCATCAATAAATTCAGAACTTGTCATTCTCTTTATTTGCCAATAAACACTTAATACATATACCACCATACTACCCTACAAAAATCGGGCTGCATAACGGCTATATTAAGCTAACCCAAAACCTGCACAGATAGGATTTAAAACTCACTTCTATAATTCAGCTCAAACACACAATCCTCAAGTCAGTACACAAATCTCATAATGTAATACAATTCATACTTAACTTTATAAATCAATTCCTTATACAACCCAATCATTCTCATCTATCATAACCATACACAAGTTCTTATACAATTCCATAATCCAAATACATCATGAACGAAATGCTTACATTACATTAATGGCCTTCCAAGCCATGTACAATTTTCCAATGATCAAAATCCAAAGTACACAATGCACAATAATTCTCAATTTCTCAACAACATCTAAACTTAACAATAGTTCAATAAGAACTCATACAAACAAAATCTCTCATTTTCTTTCACCCGATCTTCTTCTCATCACCTGTGGATGGGAATGAAGGGGGGTGAGCTTCAAAAGCCCGTGGATAACAGGTTTATAATCAATCATAAGCAAAACTGTTCAAAAGTTTACTGCCATAGAAATTTCTTGTTGAAAATCCATAAAATGCTCGTTTCTCAAATTTTTGTCATGTATTGAAATCTATAATCAGCAAAACATAAATGTATCAACTTGTTCAAAAATCACAATTTCATAATGCAATACATCATCTCATAACACATATTTGAATACAATTCAATCCAAAGCACAGATTAGCACATTAATATGCGAATGAACAATCAATTGGCTCGAGGGGTACCGTGAAACAAAACGAATAAACCAAAGTTTATACCGTGAACGAAACGAGTCTATTTTCAGATCTCATGTGGCACAAGCGGCCAGCCGGGAGAAGGCTTTTGTCAACGTGCACGTGACTTACGAAACGGTTCCTCTCTCGCCCAAACAAAGCACATAAACAATGATCAAACTCATTTCATTGAAATGAAATGCTTTCATGCTTTTCGTATTCATTTCTTCTTTCCAATAAATCACAATGCCATGCTCAAATACATAGCATAATCACATCACAATTCAATTCTCATCAAAGTGTCATATATTTCTCAATGCATAACATAATCATAACATAACACATCACAATGCATTCTTGCATGCTCATAACCATTCAAATCCAATTCATGGAGTATATGAACACATATAAACCAATTCTTTAAATCATTTTAAAACAATATATGCACAATCATAAAATATTTGAAATCATTTTATTCTCTCAATTTGGGAAAAATCTTTAATGGCTTATTATTCAACTATAAACATGAAACCCACCTCATATCCATGCTTGGAGCTTGATTAGAGCTTCAATTCTCCAAAGCCTTTCTTCTTTCTCCCAATTTCAAATTCCCTAAATCAAATTAACCCAAATTCCACTTCATGAAAATCATGATTTTCAAAATTGATCACATAAATCACAAACCCATACTCATATCAAGATATCTAAATTAAGAACTTCTAAAATCCCTAAATCATACAATTGGGCATAAACCCTAACTCACATTAATCCAACATTAATCGCCAATCATAGTATAATCACTTCAATGGACCTTAGAAAACTCAAATCCATAACCTTTCCAAACCAAATCAACCAACATCTCACTACAAAAATTCAAAATCAAAACTTCTCTCTCTTACCTTTTTCTCCTCCATTTTTGAATTTATCAAGCTCCAAAGGAAGCCATCTTCTTCTTGCTTTCTTCCCCTTTGACAAGCATCGAAATCCTCTAGGAAACCCAAAAAAAAATGAACCTTGCTTCCTCCTTCTTCTTCTTCTTCTTCTGCTTCTTCTTCTTCTTCTACTCCTTCTTCTCTCCCTCTCTATCGTTTCTTTCTTCTATTCTCTCTTACATTTCGTGGGTTCCTCTTCTAAAATGATAGACATGTGCCTTATAAAGTGCCATGTCACTTAAATGATGGTTAATTGTCTAAGTTGCCCTCTCATGCAAGGCTAAACTCTTACCTCTTAAAGTGGACTTCCAAAACTACCCCTGAATTCATTTTCATTTGAGCTTACTTTAGGACATTATTTTCACATTCCAATTGAAGAAATTAGTCAAAACTTCCTCCTAGAGAATTGTTCCTCATTGTCTTAATTTCATAATGCCTTAAGAATCATCCAATTTAGAGCACTACACCAAAAGTTATGCTCAAAACATTTCAGGTATATCTTATGCTAACTTATTTCTCCAGCACATTATTTCCATCAAAAAATGGACCTTCTTAAGGACCAAATTGAAACTCGATTTCTTCATAACAATTGTAGCTCTATTTCCCTAGTTTAATCCAAATCAAGAATAAAATCTGAGACTTTCAGACTGTCACTAAACCGAGACTGAACACTAATCCGAACTTTAATTTATAATTTGAAGAACTTAGGGGCTAAATTGAAATTCACTTTCTTCATATGACTTGTAGCCCCATGTCGCAATTTTATTTTACTTCAAGAATCACTTCAATCGGATCTCTACAGATCCCGAATTTTGCAAAATACTGAACCATGTTCGGATAATTATCTCACTCACTTTGATTAAATTAATCACCCTTAATTTAATCTCAAAATTCACAAATTTCTCATAAAATGAAATTCATTGTCTTAGAAATCCAACGCTTCAAGAATCAACTCAATCGGATGTCAGACGAAAAAGTTATAAGCAAAGAATTGAACAAAGGTAGGATGAGGAAGGAAGATAGAAAAATCGGAAGGAAACAAATAGTTCCGATTATCATAATATTCAATCAAACTCTTTCAATTCAACTCCAATTGATAAAAATTTTTATGGAGAGATAGATACATGTCTTAGGAATCAAATTCCTTAAGAATCACCTCATTCGGAGGTCGGACGAAGGAGTTATGGCCAAATGAATCCGATATGCTCATATCCTGATTCCTACTGAACATGCTTTGGCGCAATCACCATAACTCTCACTATAGATGTCGGATTGACTTCGTTCTTGAACCATTAGAAAGTAGACATCTAGGTATAAAACTTTCATGAAGACCAAAATTTGAAATTCTGTCTCTATAGGGGTACACGGACTGTGTAAAAACCACACAGCCCGTGTAACCTTCGGGTGAAAACTGTCTCCTGCACCTGGATTTACACGGCCCGTGTAAATCTACACGTCCAGACCATGTAACCTTCGGGTATAGCAAAATTTTCACCCTCCAAGACCCCTCCAAAGGGTCCTAAACCCATCCTAACTTCTCCTATACTCATATCTTACCTAAAATCAACCTTTTCGAGCCCGAGATCACGTCACAAACTCTAAAGGTTTGGGAATTTAGATTACCACGACATCCTAGCTTGTAACGAGCATAAATCTCAACTCTGATCTCAAAAACTTGCATACTTAGTGTCATTGGAAAGATAAGAGAACAAGCTACAACTTGAAAGAAGGAAACTTTGTCTAATTCAATCTCAATTATTCTAGAATTTCCCTTCAATCAACATACTCATTTTTATCCTTATACAAAACTTAACATTTTCCCAACTTCACTTCTTCTATTACAAATCATTCAAAGCAATCTAACTTCCAATTGGAATCCATTCAACACTCAACCTCAATTCATATACGCTCATATTCAATAACCTCTTATCATTCACCAAACATCCTATCTTACATACATAACCATGGTTTATGCTTAAGGTTTCTCAACTCATGATCCATACTTAGTTCACATTCTAATTTCACAACCATCTATATACCAATTCATAATTCAAAGCCATACATAAAACTCATATTCCATTTTGATATTTCCACTAAAAATTCAGGGTCCAACACTTGCCCCTATAAACGGTACCGTTGGGAGACCATATCAGGGTCGTGGTCACTTGTCGCGGCCATGTGCGGACGTACTCGAGAGGGAGAAAATCAGTGAAAAGAAGCCCAATCGATCATCGATTCTCGATTTCTCATTTAAAAATCTTCGATTATTGCCTTACCTGTATGACCGGCACCGTCGGGAGACCAGGTTTGTGTTGTGGGCATTTGCCGCAGCCATGTGCAGGCATACTTGACTGTGGGAAAATCTACAGAAACAGGCCCAAGTGGGGTATGAATTATCAGTTTCTCATAAAAAAACTCGCCAATTATAATCTTACCCCCATGACCGGCATCGTCGATAGACCAGGTTAGGGACGTTGGCACTTATCGTGCCCATGTGTGGGCATACTCTGTAGTATGAAAATAAGCAAAAATGGACCCAGGTGGGGCACGAAAACTAGTCGATTATAGCCTTGCCCTATGACCGGCACCGTTAGGAGACCAAGTCGGGGGCATAGGCCCTTGTCGCGACCTTGTGCGAGCTTACTCAATAGTGGGAAAATCAGTGTAAACAAGACCTAGTCGGTCACAGATTGTCAGTTTCTCATCAAAAACTTGCCAATTACAGCCATGCCCTAAGGACCGATACTGTCAGGAGACTAGGTTGGTGCCGTGGGCACTTGCGCCGACCATGTGCGGGCATACTCATTGGTGGAAAAATGAGTGCAAACAAGCCCCAATCAGTCACGAATTGTCAGTTTCTCATCAAAGCTCACCACCTGGAGACTAGGTCGGGGTCGTGAGCACTTTCCTCGCCCATGTGCGGGTATACTCGTAGTGAGAAAATCAATGTAAACAAGACCCAATCGGTGACAGATTGTTGGTTTCTCATCAAAAACTCACCAATTATAGCCTTGCCCTTACGACCAACACCATCCTGTCATGACCATGTGCGGGCATACTAGATAGTGGGAAAATCAGCAGAAAGAAGCCTAGGTACGACACGAATTGCTAGTTTGTCATCAAAAACTCGCCAATTATAGTCTTGCCCCCATGACTGGCACCATTGGGAGACCAGGTCAGGCTGTTGGCACTTGCCGTGACCATATGTGGACATACTCGATAGTGGGAAAATGAGTGAAAATAAGCCCCAATCGATCACAGATTGGATGTTTCTCGTCAAAAACTCGCCGATTATTACCTTACCCCTATGACCGACACCGTCGGGAGACCAAGTCAAGGCCGTGGGCATTGGCCGCGACTATGTACGAGCCTACTCAATAGTGGGAAAATCAGTGAAAACAAGCCCTAGTCAGTCACGGATTGTTAGTTTGCCATCAAAAACTCACCAATTATAGCCTTGCCCCTACGACTGACACTGTCGGGAGACCTGGTCGGGGTCGTGGCCACTTGCCACGCCCATGTGTAGGCATGTTTACTAGTGGGAAAATCTGTAGAAACAAGCCCTAGTGGGACACGAATTGTCGATTTCTCATCAAAAATTTTCCAATTATAGCCTTTCCCCCGTGACCGGCACCGTCGAGAGATCAGGTCGAGGCCGTGGGTACTTGTCTCGGTCATGTGTGGACATACTGGGTAGTGGGAAAATCTGTGAAACCAAATATGTGAAACCAAGCAGGTCGAGGCTGTGGGCACTTGCCTCGACCATGTGTCGGCATGTTCGGTAGTGGGAAAATTAGTAGAAACAGGCTTAGATGTGACATGAAATGTTAGTTTCTCATCAAAAACTTGCCGATTATAGACTTGCCCCTGTGACCGGCACCGTCAAGCAACCAAGTCGATGTCGTGGGTATTTGTCGTGGCCATGTGTGGGGTTACTCGGTAGTGGGAAAATTAGGAGAAATTGGCCTAGGTGGGGCACGAATTGTCAGTTTCTCATAAAAAAATCTCCGATAATAGGCTTGTCCCCATAACTAGCATCGTTGGGAGATCAGGTTAGAGCCGTGGGCACTTGTCGCGACCATGTGCGGGTATACTTGGTACTAGAAAATTCAACAAAAACAAGCTTGATTTGGTCACAAATTGTTGGTTTCTCATCAAAAACTCGTCGATGATAGCCTTGCCCCCATGTCCGGCACCGTCAGGACACCAGGTTGGGGATGTGCGGCACTTTTTGCGACCATGTGCGGGCATACTCGAAAGTGAGAAAATCAGCAGAAACATGCCCAGGTGATGCACAAATTGTCAGTTTCTCATTGAAAATTCATTGATTAGAGCCTTGCTTCATGACCAGCATTGTCAGGATACCAGGTCGGGGATGTGGGCATTTTTTGCGACCATGTGCGGGCATACTCGGTAGTGGGAAAATCTGTGCAAATTAGCCCCAGTCGGTCACGGATCGTCAGGAGACTAGGTCGAGGCTGTGGGCTCTTGTTGCGACCACGAGCACGCATACTCGATAATGGAAAAAACAGCAAAAACAAGCCCTATTCAGTCATGGATTATTGATCTCTCATCGAAAATTTGCCGATTATAGCCTTACTCGTACGACCGACACTGTTGGGAGATCAACTCAGGACCGTGGGCACTTCCCACGACCATGTGGAGGCATACTCAATAGTGAGAAAATCAATAGAAACTAGCCCAAGTGGGGCACAAATTGCCAATTTTTCATCGAAAACTCGCCGATTATATCCTTGCCCCCATAACCGACACCGTCTGGAGAACAGATTGGGGCTGTGCACACTTGCCGTGACCATGTGCAGGCATGATTGGTAGTGGGACAATCAGTAGAAACAAGCTCAGGTGGGGCACAAATTGTCAGTTTCTCATCGAAACTTCACCGATTATAGCCTTCCCCTATGACCAGCACCTTCAAATGACCAGGTTGGGGTCATGGGCACTTATCGCGGCCATATGCGGCATACTCGGTAGTGGAAAATGAGTGCAAACAAGCCCAAGTCGGTCACGAATTGTCAGTTTTGTTGGATCGCGTATGGCCTGAGTATTCACAATACACTGCGAAAAAGACCATACAACAACATGAAGTATAATAAAAAAAATACTTAGGATGTACTAAAATACCTTTATGCATTGGGTGGGTTGATTCTTTTCAGATTCCAAGACACTACAATATGTGAAAGCCCTCTATCGGTATCTACACGAGTATGCACAATCCGGGCTGCGGCTATGGTGTGCTAGCATGTCCTGAAACTCTTCCCGAACGCCACACGATTTTCCTCTCGGATGGTGGCTAGGGTTTCGTGTGACAATAATGTGTCATATCTAATGAGACCTAAGTTTCTCTGTTTATAGAGAAACCCTAATCCCATTGAAGCCCAATAAGTTTTGGTCCATTATATCTCATATAATAAAAGCCCAACAACTTAATTCAATCTAGCCCAATAAATATATCTACATATATTTATTCAAAACCAAATAAATTAGGCCCAAGAGAATAAGCCCAAATCGCATCACTCTTTGTGTGCGACCCTGTAGGCTCATTTGAAGTTGGCAATGGGCTTGATCACACTTCAAGGCCCTTAAGTCATAAGCGGCCTCTAGCAAGACATTATGACTACCCAAATCAAATGATGATCGATAATCCGATTTAACCTGTAACCACGGTTATAAGCTCTGTCCTTTTGTAACACGATATCAAGATTAATCACAAGGAATGGTACATGTCAACCTTTGATTAATCATAGTTTCTTGATCCCCAAGTTGACTGATTATAACAAATGACATTGATGACTCTTCATCAATTTATTTGAGCACGGCCATGCATTTCTTCAGTCACACTTGTGAAGAGGCCTAAATGATATCTCTCTCATTTAAGAGAGGTACAAATCCCATCTATGTCATTCACATCCCTCCGCATGATTCATTTGATGTCCAACATAAGACTACTTGTTATTCAGTAAAGAATAACTTTGTCTAATATCAAAACACCGAATTCCTCATGGAGGGAACCATGATGACTTCAGGTCAAAGGACTAAAGTCAAACCATATTAAGAATCACTAATGACATGAAATCATGTAGTATTCTTTATGTGGGTCGGTCCAATATATGTTCTCTAACATATATCTATGTTTCTGATTTGATATCTCATATCTATGATCAATAAAACGTGATCATCAGCAAGTACACATACTAGCCTTAATTCATTATTGTTCCACCAATAATGATCGACTAGGGACAGTCTAGAATAGTCTTATAACACTTATGGTTTTACTATCAAGTCACATACTTGATGAAATAAGTCTAAAGCCCTTAATGGAATGTAAATCACATTACATAAACGAAATACATGCATATATGAAAGGAATACCTCATAAAATATTATTAACAAGTCATAATGTTAATACATGAATCACAACTATGCATTGGCCTAGGGCACGCTACTAACAATCTCCCACTTGCACTAGGCCTAATCGGTCAGATATCTAATACCCATAGACCTCGTATGACTCTCATGTTTAGGTTGTGGAAGAGGCTTAGTAAGTGGATCGACAATGTTTTCATCTGTGCCCACTTTGCATATCTTCAGGTCTCCTCTCCCAATGATCTCTCTAATTAGATGGAAACGTCTGAGTATGTATTTGGATCTATGATGCGAGTTTGGTTCCTTAGCCTGTGCTATAGCCCCATTATTTCCACAATAAATGTCTATAGGATTTGCAATGCTAGGAACAACTCCAAACTCAGTAATGAACTTCCTGATCCATACAACCTCCTTATCTACATCCGAGGTAGCAATGTACTCAGCTTCAGTTGTAGAATCAGCAACAGTGTCTTGCTTTGAACTTTTCTAGCTCATTACACCTTTATTCAAACAGAACACAAAACCTGATTGCAATCTAAAATCATCCATGTCAGACTGAAAACTAGCATCAGTGTAACCATTTACAACGAGCTCTCCTTCAAGTCCTCCATAGACTAGGAACATATCCTTAGTTCTTCTAACGTACTTAAGGATATTCTTAACTGCTATCCAGTGACTCTCACCATAATTAGATTGGTATCTACTTGTTATGCTTAAAGAATATGAGACATCTGGTCGAGTACATAACTTGGCATACATGATAGATCCAATTGCAGATGCATATCGAATCTTACTCATGCGCTCAAGCTCTTTACCTGAAGTAGGACAATCCTTCTTAGAAAGCTTGATTCCATGTGACATTGGCAAGAATCCTCTCTTTGAATCTTGCATACTGATCCTTTTTAGTATCTTATCTATATATGTCTCTGACTTAGGCATATAAGCTTTCTTGATCTATCTCTATAGATCTTAATGCCTAAAACATAGGCAGCCTCACCTAAGTCTTTCATTGAGAAACGTTTCCTTAACCAAATCTTAACACTCTGTAAGGTCGGAATATCGTTTCCAATGAGTAGTATATCATCAACATATGAAGCTAAAAAGACAATAGCACTCCCACTAACCTTTTTGTAGACACAAGGTTCATCTTCATTCTTGATGAATCCAAACTCTTTGACAACTTCATCAAAACGAAGATTCCAGCTTCTTGATGCTTGCTTCAATCCAAAAATGGATCTTTGAAGCTTGTACACCTTTCCCAAATTATTAGGATGGAGAAAACCTTCAAGTTGTATCATATATACATCCTTAAGTAATTTTTCATTAGGGAAAGCCGTTTTGACATCCATTTGCTATATCTCATAATCATAGTATGCAGCTATGGCAATAAGAATTCTAATGAATTTGATCATGACCACTGGAGAAAATGTCTCATCATAATCAATTCCATGAACTTGTCGATAACCTTTACCAACAAGTCTTGCTTTATAAGTGTGCACATTTCCATCCATGTCGAGTTTCTTTTTGAAAACCCACTTACATCCAATAGTTTTCAAGCCATCAGACCGATCAATCAAAGTCCAAACTTGATTGTCATACATGGATTGCATCTCTGCTTTCATAGCCTCTAACCATTTAGCAGATTCTGGACTTTCCATAGCTTCTTGATAGGTTGTGGACTTGTTATGATCGATGAGCATTACATTATCATCATCAGTAACGAGAAATTCATATCTCTCGGGCTCATGACGAATCCTATCAGATCTACGTAGGCCTTATATTGTTAAAGGTTGCTCATCAACAGCTTGTGAGCTCGCTTCTATCTCCTTTTCAGGCTCAATGTCATTTTGTGAAACTTGAATTTCTTCGAGTTGTACTTTACTCCCACTATTTCATTTGGAAATAAATTCCTTCTCTAAGAAAAAACCATTTCGAGCAACAAACACTTTGTTCTCTGATGGGATGTAAAAGTAATATCCTTTAGTTTCCTTAGGATATCCCACAAAATAACATTTTTCGAATTTGGGAGCCAACTTGTCAGTAGTAGGACACTTCACATAAGCCTCACAACCCCAAATCTTTAGGAAAGATAAATTGGGACGCTTCCCACTCTATTTCTCATAAGGTGTCTTTTCTACAGCCTTTGAAGGAATACGGTTCAATATGAATGTTGTCGTTTCTAAAGCATAGCCCCAAAAATATTTTGGAAGATCAGTTTGACTCATCATTGATCGAACCATATCTAATAGAGTTCAATTTCTCCTTTCATAAACACCATTCCATTGAGGAGTTCCTGGACGAGTCAATTGTGAAACGATTCCACGATCCTTAAGATAATCATCAAACTCTTGGCTTAAGTATTCACCTCCTCGATCAGATCGAAGGATTTTAATTGTCTTGCCAAGCTGATTTTGTACTTCATTCTTATACTCTTTGAACTTTTCAAAAGATTCATATTTGTGCTTTATTAAATAGACATACCCATATATATTGAAGTGATCTGAAAAAGTAATGAAATGCAAATAACCTCCTCTCGCTGAAATGCTAAAAGGACCACATGCATCGGTATGTATAAGGCCCAATAGCTCATTAGCCCTTTCCCCTTTACCTGTGAATGGGGCCTTTGTCATCTTACCCAGTAAACAAGAATCACATGTCTCAAAAGATTCAAAAGAATCAATGAATCCATCTTGATGGAGTTTTGAAATGCATTTTTTATTTACATGGCCTAAGCGACAATGCTAGAGATAGGTTGGGTTCAAATCGTTAGATTTGAACTTCTTGGTATTTTTGTTATAGATGGGCTCATTTGTAACTAATTCAGTTTCTAGAGTATAGATGCCATTTAATTGACGCGCAATTCCATAAAAAATGTCATTCTTATAAATGGAAATACTTCTATTCTCAATAGAAAATTTAAATCCATCATTCTCTAAACAAGCAAAAGAAATAATGTTCCTACTCATAGTAGGTACATAATAACAATTCTTGAGTTCCAAAATGAGCCCAGTAGGCAAAATAAGATCATAAGTCCCCACGGATAAAGCAGCAACTCTTGCTTCATTTCCCACGCGCAGGTCGATCTCACCAAACATCAATCTTCTAGTCCTTCTTAGATTATGCACATTAGTACAAATGTGAGTTGTAGCTCCGGTATCTAATACCCAAGATGCAGAAGGAGTAAAATTGATTTCTATAACAAACATATCTGAAGAAGTAGTCGCATTATTCTTCTTCTCTTTTAGCTCTTCCAAATAGAGTTTGCAGTTCCTTTTCCAATGACCAGGTTCATTGCAATGAAAGCAAACTCTCTCCTTGGGTGCCTTAGTCTTAGCTTTGGGCTTGGGTACTTTACCTTCGCCCTTCGCTGTGCCCTTCTTCTTGAAACCTTTTCCCTTTTCAACCACAATAACTTCATTGGTGGTCTTTACCTTCCCCTTTAAGTTCTCTTCAGCAGTTTTCAGCATCCCATGCAATTCATTAGTGGACTTCTCCATATTATGCATGTTGTAGTTAAGAATGAACTGATCATATTCATCAGTCAAAGATGATAAAATAAGATCCGTTGCCAATTCTTGACTAACAGGTGCACCTAATTTCTCAAGATGATGAATGTAACTCTTCATCTTGAGAACATAAGCACTAACGGATGTGCCAAGAGTCATTTTGCATGAATTCAAGGCCTTAGTGGTTCTAAACCTCTCTTGGCGTGCTTGCTCTTGAAACATAGTTTTCAGTTGAGCAACCATGTCATAGGCTTCCATTTCCTCTAAATCCTTCTGAAGGTCAGAGATCATGGCGCCTAACATAAGGTATGACACATCCATATAATCATTGATATGCTTCGTGTAAGCATCCTTTTGAGCCTTAGGTGCATTTGTTGGTGGTTCCTCAGGGATGGGCTCTTCTAAGACATAAAGCTTTCTTTCTTGCTTGAGAACAATTCTCAAGTTCCTATACCAATCTAGGAAATTTGTTCCATTAAGCTTTTCTTTCTCTAGGATAGATCGCATAGAAAGGTTGGTGGATGGAGTAGCCATAATCTACAAAATTATGCAATAAGGGTCAACATTCTTATTATTAAGAGGCATTAGCTCCCACTCAAATAAATAACCCTCAATTGAAAAATGGGAGAAAATAAGATCCAAATTTCACAAAGTCCTAAGAAAGCTTTGGCTTAACACTCAAGACTTAGTTATTTTGGTAGAAAACTCTTTTCAATTACATCACATGTAACTCTTGATGGATTTATATTAAAATAAATCTTATGTACTGCATGTATGTAAAAACCCAATCTTATGCCCTAAGCCCAAAACCGTTTTGATAGCTTAGTCAAGTTTAACCATACTTTACCTATGAATAGCACCATTATTCAAATGTCTTCCCTAGATGGTCCCCACATGCCTTGCTTTAGCAAAAACCCACATAAGGATAAGCTAGAGATAAACATGGGTAAAGTTTTATGGAAGGCACATAAACTTAATATTATTATGAGGGTCGTTCTTAGTACATTATAAAGGTTACTAATCCTATTAGTAAGGGTGTTTGTACTATGCTAGTTCTAATCCTATACTACAACATATTTGAGTATATATATATTAGAAGTATAGAATAGTAATTTACACATGAATATAAATATTAAAATAATATAAATAAACACATGTAAAACCACCTAGAATATATAACACGTAACGAACTAACACACGTAACGAACACGGTGTCCCGAACCAAAAAAATTTAGCCACGATTTATTAACAAGGAAGTTCTCAAAATCCCAAATCCACATCAAATATGGAGACTTTCGTGGTTTCCAATTCTTGGTCTTTTAGAATCCTTATCCAATAAGGAATCTTTACCTTTACCGAAAACATATCACATACGAAGATCGGTGGCACTCCTAGTATCCTTGTGCAACATGGATACTTGTGATTTCCTATTCCAACTCCATATCTTACATGATAGAAAACCTAGCAACCACCACCTATGCATCTTCGGCCATAACCCTAGACACCACCTTGAAGGAAGTTTTGGTCATCATCATATGTCATGGCCGAAACCCTTTTGGCCGAGACAAACATGACAGAAACATCTCATGCCCGAACTCATCCTTTAACGAAACAAGCCATAACCGAAACACATCTCAATGCAATCAACATCCATGGCCGAAACCCTTCATGCTTGTCATATATTCACATCAGTACCAAGATAAGTAACAAATCCGAAACAACATGCATGAAAAAATCACGTTCATATCATGCATCCAAAACCGTGAGAACTTGTATTCAAAACATGCATATTTTTAAGAATCCAAATCCGTGAAACACATGTAATCAAAACATATATATTTTCGATTATATAGAAGCCAAATCCTTAAACACATGTAATCAAAACACGTATATTTTCGATTAAACAGAAGAACCTGGCTCTGATACCACTGTTGGATCGCGTATGGCCTGAGTATTCACAATACACTGCAGAAAAGACCATACAACAACATGAAATGTAATAAAAAAATACTTAGGATGTACGAAAATACCTTTATGCCGTGGGTGGGTTGATTCTTTTCAGATTCCAAGACACTGCAATACGTGAATTCCCTCTACCGGTATCCACACAAGTATGCACGATCCGGGATGTGGCTATGGTGTGCTAGCACGTCCTGAAACTCTTCCCGAATGCCGCACGATTTTCCTCTCGGATGGTAGCTAGGGTTTCGTGTGACAATAGTGTCTTATATCTAATGAGACCTAAGTTTCTCTATTTATAAAGAAACCCTAATCCCATTGAAGCACAATAAGTTTCGGCCCATTATATCTCATATAATAAAAGCCCGACAACTTAATTCAATCTAGCTCAAAAAATATATCTACATATATTTATTCAATACCTAATAAATTAGGCTCAAGAGAATAAGCCCAGATCACATCACTCTTTGTGTGCGACCCTGTAGGCTCATTTGAAGTTGGCAATGGGCTTGATCACACTTCAAGGCCCATAAGTCATAAGCGGCCTCTAGCAAGACATTATGACTACCCAAATCAGATGAGGAACGATAATCCAATTTAATCTGTAACCATGGTTATAAGCTCAGTCCTTTTGTAACACGACATCAAGATTAATTAGAAGGCATGGTACATGTCAACCTTTGATTAATCATAGTTTCTTGATCCCTAAGTTGACTGATTATAATAAATGACATTGATGACTCTTCATCAATTCATTTGAGCACGGCCATGCATTTCTTCAGTCACACTTGTCAAGAGGCCCAAATGATATCTCTCTCATTTAAGAGAGGTACAAATCCCTTCTATGTCATTCACATCCCTCCGCATGATTCATTTTTTGTCCAACATAGGACTACTTGTTATTCGGTTAAGAATAACTTTGTTTAATATCAAAACACTGAATTCCTCATGTAGGGAACCATGATGACTTCAGGTCAAAGGACTAAAGTCAAACCATATTAAGAATCACTAATGATATGAAACCATGTAGTATTCTTTATGTGGGTCGGTCTAATATATGTTCTCTAACATATATCTATGTTTCTGATTTGATATCTCGTATCCATGATCAGTAAATTGTGATCATCAACAAGTACACATACTAGCCTTAATTTCTTATTGTTCCACCAATAATGATCTACCAGGGACAGTCTAGAATAGTCTTATAACACTTATGGTTTTACTATCAAGTCACATACTTGATGACATAAGTCTAAAATCATTCATGGAATGTAAATTACATTACATAAATGAAATACATGCATATATGAAAGGAATACCTCATGATATATTATTAACAAGTCATAATTTTAATACATGAATCACAACTATCCATTGGCCTAGGGCACACTACTAACAAGTTTATCATAAAAAACTAACAGATTATGGCCTTGCCCCATGACCGACACTGTCAGGAGATCTAGTCGGGGCCATGCGTAATTGTCTCGTGCATGTGCTGCCATACTCGATAGTGGGAAAATTAGCAAAATAGGCCCCAGTGTGGCACGAATTGTCAGTTTCTCATCGAAATTTTGCCAATTATAGCCTTACCCCCTTAATCGGCACCGTTGGGAGACGAGGTCGGGGCTATGGGCACTTGCCGTGGCCATGTGAGAGCGTACTCAGTAGTGGGAAAATTAGCAAAAAAAAGCCCCAATCGATCACGGATTATCAGTTTCTCATCGAAAACTCGCCGATTATAGCCTTGCCCCCATGAACGACACCGTTGGGAGACCAGGTCGGGGCCATGGGTACTTGTCGCGGTCGTGTGTAGGCGTACTCAGTAGTGGGAAAATTAACAAAAAGAAGCCCCAGTCGATCACAGATTGTCATTTTCTCATCGAAAACTCACCGATTATAGCCTTGCCCCCTATGAACGGCACCGTCGGGAGACCAAGTCGGGGCCATGGGCACTTGCCGCGGCTGTGTGTAGGCATACCCAGTTGTGAGAAAATTAAAAAAAAGAAACCCCAGTCGATTACGGATTGTCAGTTTCTCATCGAAAACTCGTCGATTATAGCCTTCCTCCCATGATCGGCACCATCTGGAGACTAGGTTGGGGTCGTAGGCACTTGTCGCAGCTATATGCAGGCATAATCAATAGTGGGAGAATCAGTAGAATAGGCTCTGGTGGGGCACGAATTGTTGGTTACTCATCAAAAACTTGCCAATTAAAGCCTTCCCCCATGACCGACACCGTCGGCAGACCTGGTCGGGGCCGTAGGCATTTCCCACAATCATGTGCGGACATATTCAGTAGTTGAAAAATCAACAGAAACAGTCCCAAGTGGGGGACAAATTGTCGATTTCTAATCGAAAACTTTCTAATTATAGCCTTGTCCCCGCGACATTGTTGGGAGACTAGGTCAGGGTCATAGGCACTTGTTGCGACCATGTGCAGGCATACCCAGTAGGGGGAAATTTAGCGAAAACAAGCCCCAGTCGGTCATGGATTTTTTGTCTCTCACCAAAAACTCTCCGATTATTGCCTTGCCCCCATGACCGACATCGTTGGGAGACCAAGTCGGGGTTGTGGACAGTTGCCGGGGGCATGTGCGGGCATACTCGGTGGTGGGAGAATCAGTAGAAATAGGCCCAAGTGCGGCACAAATTGTCGGTTTTTCATCGAAAACTCGTAGATTATAGCCTTCCCCCATGATCGGCACCGTCGGCACACCAGGTCGGGGCAGTGGGCTCTTGCTGCAGCCATCTGTGCACATACTCAGTAGTGGGAAAATCTATGAAAAGAAGCCGCAGTCAGTCACGGAATGTCGGTTTCTCATCAAAAGCTAGCTGATTATAGACTTGCCCCAATGACTGGCACGGTCATGAGACCAGGACGAGGCCGTGGGCACATGTCGTGGCCTTGTATGGGCATACTCAGTAGTGGGAAAATCAATAGAAGCAAGCCCACGTGGGGCACGAATTGCTAGTTTCTCATCGAAAACTAGTCGATTATAGCTTTTCCCCATGACCTGCAGCATCGATTGACCAAGTCAGGGCCATGGGCACTTGTCGCGGTTTTGTGTGGGCATACTATGCAGTGGGAAAATCAGCGAAAACAAGCCCCAATCGGTCACAGATTGTGGGGGACAAGTTGTGGGCCTCTCATCGAAAACTCTCCAATTATAGCCTTGTCCCCTATGACCGGCTCTGTTGGGAGACCAGGTCGGGATGTGGGCACTTACTGCGGCCATATGCAGGCATACTAGGTAGTGGGAGAATCGACAAAAATAGGCCCAGGTGGGGCATGAATTGTCAGTTTCTCATAAAAAACTCACCGATTATAGCCTTCCCCTATAACCGACACCGTCGAGAGACAGGTTAGGCCAGCGGGCACTTGCTGGGACCATGTACGGGCCTACTCGATAGTGAAAAAATTAGTGCTAACAAGCCCTAGTTGGTCACCGATTGTCGGTTTCTCATCAAAAACTCGCCGATTATAGCCATGCCCCCATGACGGGCACCATTGGAAGAAAAGGTTGGGGCCGTAGGCACTTGTCGCGACCATGTGCGGGCATACTCCGTAGTGGGAAAATCATAAAAAAAAATCCGCAGTTAGTCACGGAGTGTGGGTCAAAAACTTACCGATTATAGCCTTGCCCCCTGACCGACACTATCGGGAGACCAAGTTGGGGCTATGGGCACTTTTCGCGGCCATGTGCAGGCATACTCAGTGGTAGGAAAATCATCAGAAATAGGCCCAAGTGGGGCACAAATTGTTCATTTCTCATCAAAAACTAGTTGATTATAGCTTTCCCCATGACCTGCACCGTCGGGAAACCAGGTCGGGGCCATGGGCACTTGCCACGCATGGGCACTTGTTGAGGCCTTGTGCTTGCCTACTCGATAGTTGGAAAATCAAAAAAAAGAAGCCCTAGTCGGTGACGGATCGTCGGTTTCTCATCGAAAACTTGCCGATTAAAGCCTTCCACGCATGACTGGCACCGTTTGGAGAACAGGTCGAGGTCGTGGGCACCTACTGTGGCCATGTGCGGACATACTCGGCAGTGGAAAAATCAGCAGAAATAGGCCTAGGTGGGGAACAAATTATCAGTTTGCCATCAAAATCTCGCCGATTATAGCCTTCCCCCATAATCGACACTATCGGGAAACCAGGGCGATTTTGTGGGCACTTGCTTCAGTCATGTGCGGGCTTACTCGGCAGTGGGAAAATCTATAGAAAATAGGCCCATGTTGGATATGAATTGCTGGTTTCTCATCAAAAACTAATTATAGCCTTGCCCTATGACTGGCACCATCGGAGATCAGGTCAGGGTCGTGGGCATTTGCTGTGGCCATGTACGGGCGTACTCGGTAGTGGGATAATTAGCAAAAACAAACCCCAGTTGGTCACTGAATGTTAGTTTCTCATCAAAACCTTGCTCCTATGACTAGCACTGTCGGGAGATCAGGTCGGGTGTTGGGACCCGATCCGAGAACCGGATCCCAACCGAAAAACGGAACGGAAAATAGAAAATCGAAAAGCGAGAAATCGCTAATCGGAATACAAATCGCATCATCGGAGCGAAACGAATACTCAGAAAATTGTGCATCGGAAATACGAATAACAAAACGGAGAAACTCGAAGGCGTAATTCAATCGAATGCTAATCGAAATAATCAAACCAAACAAACACCGACATCCGCTTCAAACATGTAGCATAGTAAACTCATCGCTTGGAAACCTTACGACATTTCAAATCCGATGAAATTTTTTTCTTTCTTCCGATTCATTCCTTTTCTTTAATCAATCTCATTCAAATCATAACCATTCAATACAATTCCCTTTTGGAAACTCATCCTCACCAATTTCAATTCACTTAATTCATCTTAATCATTTCTTATACAATCATATAAATCCTCAAACTCATTTCTTTAGACCCATATTACCAAATTTTACCAAAATTTCGGAAAGATAATCACGCTTTTATCCTAACCCAAACCAAAGAAGGGTAAAGAAATACACTTAAAAGCCAAACAGATCTCGTAATCATCTGACTCTCCCGTCCTAATCCAAACACCAAAGAAACGCAAACCTAAATCTAATACTTCCATAATTCTCAATTTAATACTAAACTCATATACAAATTCTAAAACCATGCACAACACCGACTTTATACACAAATACACTTTTCCAAACTTATCTTAAGCCATAAACATATTCATACTAAAGATCCAAATTACAAAAAATCTAACGACACAAATGTTTAAACCGATGTCTTCACATTCTTTCATCCGATCTCCCGTCAAACACGGAGATGGGGATGAAAGGGGTGAGCTCTCGGCTCGTGGATAACACATTTATAAAGTGAATAATAAGCAGAAATCAATTTTCATAAACTTTTTGCCAAAAGGCTAATTTTTCAAACTTTATAATTTTTCAAACAATTTCCTCAAACCCTTTTTTTCATATTTTTCAAACTTTTTCCTCAAACCCTTTTTCATATTTTTTCAAACTTTTCACAATAATCTCACTTTTTCTCATATTTTTTTTCAAACTTCTCAAATTTTTCATAAATATGAATGCATCACATCATGGTGTATCACATCATAATCAAATTACAAATACATAAAACATCAGAATTGGTTTGGTTCGGTCCTAACAGGACGTACTGCACATTCCCGCATAACGGTCATGTGCAGCCGTGAACAAGATGTACTACACTTTCCCGCATAGCAGTCCAGTGTAGCCGTGAAAGGAGTCCGTAATCGGATCTCCATTGCCTATTGCAGCAAAATGCGAAGGCTTAAACAGTAGAGATAATAATGACTCACAAAAGAACCCCGACCAAACCCACTTAACATATAACTAAAACTAATTCAGACACCAAGGCACTTTTCAAAATCTTGTTTTTTTAAATACATTTTCAACTCATAACATCAAATTGTGTCATAAATGACACAAGCATATATCCACATAATTGCACATAATCAATCTAATGCAATTCACGAAATCACATATGCATCACAATATATGCACTAATTTTTAAAATCATTCAAATCATAAATCACATAATTTGAAAACCATGAAATTCATACGCCTTGCATTTTCTAAAACTCATTTTACTCCTTTGAAATCATAATTTCAAACATTTACATCCTTTTTCAAACATTTTATCAATAATAATTTATCAAAATCAAATTTTGCTTTCTTTAATTTTCAAAAATCACATTTAGCTTATAATTCAATAAATAAATATACTACCCACCTCATATCCATGCTAGCATCTTATCCAATGCTTCAATTTGACCTTTTCTCCTTTCTTCCTTCCAATTGAAAATTCCCTAAATCAATTTCATCAAAATTTAATCTCATAAATAACTTAATCCTTCAATTTGATGCATAAGTCATCAATTCTTACAAATTCTAAGATAGTTACATCACTAATTTCAAAAACTCCCAAATTACAAATTGAACCTAAACCAATCCAATCAAATTCAATATCATAATTAACTTAATTTCTCAAATTGAACTTAGGAAATATCAATTCCTCTCATATTCAAGCTATTTCAATCTCCAATTTTGAAAATCTCCAATTTTCAAAATTGGCCTAAACCAATTTACACAAATTCAATACCATAAATCACAATTTCTTCAAAATTAACCTCATATTCTACAAACCCATATCATTATCTATAATTCTACACCAAAATTTCACAAAATTCTTAATCATAAAATTAAGCCTAAACCTAAATCAAATTTCCATCCAAAATTAAACCCAACCTAAAACATATATATTAAAATCAACTTCATAAATCACAAACCCATATCATTATCTATATTTCTAAACCAAAAACTCAACAAAAACTCAAAGTTGAAAATTTTCTCTTACCTCATTTTTCCACCAAATTTGAATTTTCTTGGTTCCTTAGGAAGCTCTCATGCTTTTCCATCTTTTTCTCTCTTGGAACAACCTCCAAATCTTGCTTTAAGACTTAGAAAAATCAAAACTCACTTACTTTTCTCCCAACCGAAACTTCTTCATTCTTCTTCTCCTTCTTATTTTCTTTCCTCTTCTTCTGAAATTCCAGACCATTTTCGTGGCTTTATTAAGCCAAAAACGACACTCCTTCTTGTGTTTCATTAAATGATGGTTAATTGACCATTTTGCCCTCCATTCAAAGCTTAAAGTCATGGTTACTTGTGGGTTGATTCGCACTATCAAGCTGAAGGAATTTGTCCAAACTTCCTTCTAGACAAATGTTCCACTCAATCATACGAATCCAACGCCACCAACCGCGCTCAATTCGGATCACTATACCAAAAGTTATGCGCAAAACAGTTCGGGAATATCCATATTCTAACACATTTTTCATATACAATTATTTCCGTCCAAACGTTTACATTCTTAATCCCAGAATTGAGACTCGATGTCTTCATAACAATTGTAGCCTTATGTCTGTAGTTTAATTCAAAATAAGAATCGTCTCATTTAGATTCCCAGATCAAAAGTTATGCTCAAAATACTCTCAGGTGTTCCTAATCAAAAAATTACACCCTAATCCGAACTTCCATTCATAATTCGAAGGTCTTAGGGGCAAAATTGACATTTCATTTCTTCATATGATTTGTAGCCCCTTGTCTTATCTTTATTTCGCCTCAAGAATCACTTCAATCAGATCTCTACAGATCCCTAATTTCACAAAATACTAAACTATGTTTGGAAAATTTCCCGACTCAATTTGATTAAAGTAATCACCATTAATTTAATCTAAAAAATTCACAAATTTATATGAGGATGTAGATAATTATCTTAGGAATCCAACGCCGCAAGAATCGACTCAATCGGATGTCGGACGGAAAAGATATAAGCAAAATAGTGAACAAAGGTCGGATTGGAGGAAATAACAAGCAAGAAAAATCAAAACGGCAGTCGTGTTGGAGAAACAAAACGCAGTAGATGGAGCGAACGGAGCAAGCAGCATTTTTAGTCGCCCTGGTGACGCGGGCGGAACGCCCGCCATCACTACGGCGATGCGTCGCCCTAGTGACGCGAGCTAAACACTCGCCATCGCTAGGGCGATGCGTCATTTCTAAGGACGGGATAAAACAAATTTCCTTTTTTTTTTTTTCACATAAAAATCCAAAACTTCCAAAATTCATAACTCTTAATCCCGAACTCCAATTTTGACAAACTTAGTCTCTATAGAAAGCTTGAAGGAAGCTCTTCAACTTCCATCAAGGACATACAAATCAATTCAACTCATAAAGGAGTCCATTTTCCGGTCAAAGATACTATCCTCTAATAATCATGCTAAAACCACAATATAAACTTGTAAAAATCATAACTTATTATTCCGAGATCGAAAAATTGCATACTTTATATCGAAATAAAGATCAAAACAAATCCTTAATTTCAAAACAAATCAAAGCTCAATTAACCTCTAACTAGGTTAATTTCTCAGTCAAAATTTCAATCATAATTAAAGTCAAAAGTCAACCCTATCACACATAAACTTTGACTGATCATAACTTTCACTCCCGATATCGAAAAATTACAAACTTTATGGCTACAAAAAGCTCTTAACATAACCTACAAGTTTCATATTGAACATTTTCTCAAATTATGCCTAAATCAAAAGTCAACTTTCAAAGGCCAAAAAGTCAACTATTTCACAATTTTTCATATTTTCACACTTTCTCTTTTCAGCCATGATTTTCAACTTAATTTCAATCAACTCATCTACTTAATTTCATAAACCATACCAATCTACTCAAAACTCCAAAGATATCAAAATCAAATCATTTCTTTTCTTCTCAATATTCTTTAAATTTTAAGTCATCTCTTATACAAGACATATACAAAGCACTCCTTAAATTTCATTTTCATAATTCACATTTTCACTCAAAGATCGGGGTCCAACATCGGGGCCGTAGGTAGTTGCTGCAGCCATGTGAGGGCATACTTAGTAGTGGGAAAATGAGTGCAAGCAAGGCGCAATCAGTCACGGATGGTTAGTTTCTCATCAAAAACTTGCCGATTATAGCCATGCCCCCATGACCAGCGCCATCGGGAGACCAGATCTGGGCCATGGGCACTTTTTGCAATTATGTGCGAGCATACTCGGTAGTGAGAAAATCAAGAGAAACAGGCCTGAATGGGGCACGAATTGTCAGTTTCTCATCAAAAACTCATCAATTATAGTTTCCTCGAAGACTAGCACCATCGGGAGTAGATTGAGAAAGCGGGCACTTATTGTGACCATGTGCGGCATACTCGGTAGTGGGAAAATGAGTAAAAACAGGACTTAGTTGGTCATAAATTGTCAGTTTGTCATTGAAAATTCATCGATTAAAGCCTTGCCCTATGACTGACATCGTCGGGAGACCAGGTCGGGGCCATGGGCACTTTTGGTGACCATGTGCGGGCATACTCGGTAATGGGAAAGTCCGTGCAAACAAGGCACAGTCAATCACGAATTGTCAGTTCCTCAATGAAAACTCGGCGATTATGGCCTTGCCCTCATGACAGCCATATGCAGGCATACTCGGTAGTGGAAAAATTAGCAAAAACATGCCTAGATGGGGCGCAAATTTTTAGTTTTTCATCGAAACTTGCTGAGGTAGCCCCTCGGGTCACGCCTGCGACGGGCGCTCCATATACCTTCGGACCCGATCCCAACATCCATAAACAGAACCAATCGATTCGTATAACAATATATATACTCATACATTTACATCTTCCACACATGCATGCTAAACATGCATTACTCATCTCAAATTCATAAAACATATGCCATTGTCATTCAAAGGAATTCAACCAGTATTTTCGAAAGATAACATAATACAAAATGAAATTTAATCACAAAATACAAAGGTATGCTCCATGATGAAATGCTGGTGGGCTAACCAAAGTACTAACTTAAGACAACCTCCTAACTAGCTCGAAGTTTCTGATGCCCTACAAGGTCGATAATCGTCTCAATCTGCACCTGAGGAGGGGAGAGTAATGGGATGAGCTGCAAAGCTCAGTGGCACATACGTTTATAGCCATTGGCAACGAGCCACACAATCAAGCATATATTCATATATCACTAGCAATCACAATTCATCAATTTTATTCACATTCATATAACCATAGTCATGAAATTTCTATTTCCCAACATAACAATCATTATGTAACAAGTCTATCAAATCCATCATATGTTATGCTCATCAAATCAATCGTATGGACAAACAATTGGCTCGAGAGTTACAGAACGATCCGATAAACCAAAGGTAAATCCAGAACTATCCGAGTCCGATTTCTCAAGGATCTCGTTGCCCAAGCGCAGCCGGAGAAGGCTTTATCACAACATGCACGTGACTCCATCCGTAACTCTCTTACCCAAACAATTCACATAGTCCATTCGATTCATGCTTAAAGCATTTCTCACATTTTCTCAATTCTCATTCTTGTCCATTGCCATAAGGCCTATCAAGCCATGCATAATTTTTAATCATAATGCAAGTTCACATTTAGTTCAATATTCTCATAGAATTCAACACAAGTAATGTCACAACATGCAAGCAAGCATACATCAGGCAATTTGCCCATACACACAATAACCATAAACATATTACCCACCTAGTATCGCTGAGTATCGACTCACTCTGTCCTTCCTCTTGCGATTGGTCAAATCACTTGGTTCCTATAATAAACCAAGTTTCCATACAATTAATATCCATAGCAAATATTCCAATAAGCTTGACAATCAAAATAAGCATTAAAGGTCTATCTCGCGACTTTCCTCTCAAATCTGAACCCTTCAAACAAATTCCAAACTTCCTTCTTCATACAACTCGTAGTCCTTAATTTCTAGATCACAACGAATCCAAAATCACCTCAATCAGACACCCACATCAAAAGATATCCCTAAAAAAAATATGAAAATCTCACTTTCGGATAACGGGGGGCTCGCCATGGCGGCATTACAAGTAGTGTCTTGCAAGGCACCCTACTCAAGACGCTGCGTGAACACAGTTCGCGACGTCATGATTTAACTCGCCGCGTCACAAGATGTTCATACGCACGTCGCGACGTACGGGCCTGGAGAACGACTCTGAACCTGACTTTTCTGCATTTTCACAATTCAATCCTTCTCCAAACACAAATGCAACACAGCCAAAGTGTAGATCAAGTCTCAAACTACATTTCTAGTCCATTAACAACTCAAAATCAGTCACAAATGCATCAACCCAAGAAATCTAACCATTTTTGCCTTAAAACCCTAAAACTTTCGATTCTCTCACAATCACTTCATCTCAAGGTTCAATCCAACTAAACAAGGTTAAACGAAGAGGAACTTACCTAGAAAGCACTTCAAATCGATCGAAAACTGCAAAGATCAAAACTCTCTTCTCTTCTCTTCCTCCTCCACCGTCAGCGTTCTTCTCTTCTTTTTCTTCTCTTCCTCTTTCTCTTCTCTTCTATTTTCCTTTCTTTCTCTTTTCTCTTCTTCTTTTCTTTCCTCTTAACCTAAGGCATGGAACAAATACCAACTTACCCCTTGTTACAAGCCTAAACCCATTCAAACTTAAGTGAATTTCCCAAAATGCCCTCACATAATTTAATCCTCTAATGCCTTATTTAAACCATATTAAACGCAATTATACCTCAATTATCCACTATTATTCCAAAATAAATCAAACTAAGTCTAAATCACATAATCATCACAATTCATGCTTAATGTCATCATAAAAAAAATTCGAGGCCTAATATTTCTCCCCCTCTTAAAAGAAATTTCGTCCTCAAAATTTACCTGAATCATCGAAGAGATGCGGATACTTCTCCCGCATGGCTTCCAATGGCTCCCAAGTAGCCTCCTCTACTAAATGGTTCCTCCAAAGAACTTTGACTAATCTGAACTGCCTTGTTTCGAGGACTTTGTCCTTTGTATCCAAAATCTCCACCGTTGCTCCTCATAACTCGATCATCCTCACCGAATTTCACTAGCGAAATGATGAGAAGGATCCGATCTATACCTCCTCAACATAGACACATGGAAAACATCGTGAATCATGATAACTCGAGGTAACGCCAACTCAGAAGCGAGTGGTCCAATCCTCTCAAGGATTTCATAAGGACCCACATACCTCGGACTCAACTTACCCTTCTTGCCGAACCTCAATACTTCTTTCCAAGGAGACGTCTTAAGGAATACTTTCTCATCGACTTCATACTCCATCTCCTTTCGGTGAGCATCAACATAACTCTTCATCCTATCCTGTGCTGCCTTAAGTCGCTGCTTAACCAAATTAACTTTATTGACCGTCGTCTGAATCAATTCTGGTCCTACTAATTGCCTCTCTCCTTCTTCGTCCCAACAGATCGGAGTCCTACACCTCCTACCATACAAAGCCTCATATGGAGCCATCTGAATGCTCGAATGGTACGAATTATTATAAGCAAATTCGACCAACGGCAAATGCTCATCCGAAGCTCCTCTGAAATCCATCACACAAGCCCGAAGCATCCCCTCAAGAGTCCGTATGGTCCTCTCAGATTGACCATCCGTCTGAGGGTGAAAAGCCGTACTAAAATTTAGCTTCGTCCCCAAAGCTTCCTGCAAACTGCTCCAAAACCTCGAAGTAAACTGAGGATCCCTATCCGACACTATGGAATCCGGAATCCCATGCAATCTCACTATCTCATCGATATACTTCTTTGCTAACACATACAAAGAATCAATCTGCTTGATCGCCAAAAAGTGGGCTGACTTGGTCAACTGATCCACTATCACCCAAATGGCATCATGTTTCCTACTAGTCCTGGGCAAACCCATCAAAAAGTCCATTGTTACCCTTTGCCACTTCCTCTCCGGAATAGGCAACGGCCTCAACTTGCCCGAAGGTGCCTGGTGTTCAGCTTTGACTTGTTGGCACACTAGACACTTACTGACAAATTCTGCTATATCCCTCTTCATGCCTTTCCACCAAAACTGCTCTCTCAGATCTCGATACATCCTGGTGCTACCTGGATACATGGCATAAGGCGCATTGTGTGCCTCATCCATAATCTCACCTTAACTTCCTCGCACATCGAATACACAACTGCTTCCTACTATCATAAGCCCATCATCCCGCACCTCTATCTCGTAAACCTTGCCATTCCGAATATCATCTCTCGAGTCTACTCAACTCGTGATCTTGAACTCGCAACTCTCTAACTTTCTCTCGAGAATCGGTCTAACTCGGGTTAGCTAGAAGACACTCACTCTCCTCGCTTCAAGCTTATCTTTAGCTTGGCCATCTCTTCCAATAAAGGAAAATAAACCGATCGAATATGAGCAATCGACGACTTCGCCAAGGCATCCGCCACAACATTGGCTTTGCCCAGATGATACTCAATTAACAAGTCATAATCCTTTAGTAGCTCGATCCACTTTCTCTGCCTCAAATTCAACTCCTTCTGGCTCAACAAATACTTCAGACTCTTATGATCGATAAAGATCCGCGTCTGAACTCCATACAAATAATGCCGCCAAATCTTCAAAGCAAAGATCACAGCTGCTAACTCCAAATCATGCGTCGGATAGTTCAACTCATAAGGCTTCAACTGCCTCGAAGCATAAGCAATCACTCTATCATCCTGCATCAAAACACAACCAAGACCCTTCCTCAAAGCATCACTATACACCGAATAACCTTCATCTCCCGAAGGCAAAACCAAAATTGGGGCACTCGTCAATCTGCGCTTGAGCTCCTCGAAGCTCCTCTGACACTCCTCACTCCAAACAAACTTCTGGTTCTTCCTCAATAACTTCATCATCGGAGCGGCTATCATGGAGAATCCCTCCACGAATCTCCGGTAACAGCCTGCCAAACTCAGAAAACTCCTCACCTCTGCTACATTCTTCGGTGCTTCCCAACACACCACAACTTCTATCTTCTTTGGATCCACATGAACTCCTTGCTCTGAGATCACGTGTCCAAGAAATGAAACTTCTCTCAGCCAAAATTCACATTTATTGAATTTGGCATACAACTCATTGCTCCTTAAAGTCTCCAAAGCCATCCTCAAATGTTCCTCATGCTGCTCATCACTCTTGGAATACACCAAGATATCATCAATGAAGACAATGATAAATTGGTCCAAGAATGGCTTAAATACCCGATTCATCAAATCCATAAATGCTGCAGGCGCATTCGTTAATCCGAAAGGCATCACCAAAAACTCAAAGTGCCCATACCGAGTCCTGAAAGCAGACTTCGGCACATCCGATTCCTTAATCCTCAATCGGTGATAACCCGATCTCAAGTCTATCTTAGAAGACTCGCGCTCCTTGCAATTGATCAAACAGATCATCAATGCGAGGAAGCGGATACTTGTTCTTCACAGTAACCTGATTCAACTTCCTGTAGTCTACACACATCCTTAACGATCCATCTTTCTTCTTCACAAATAGGACCGGAGCTCCCCAAGGCGAAGAGCTCGGTCGAATATACCCTTTCTCCAACAATTCCTCCAATTGCTCCTTAAGCTCTTTCAATTCTGTCGAAGCCATCCAGTAGGGTGGAATCAAAATCGGCCTTGTACCTGACAAAAGCTCAATGGGAAACTCAATTTCCCTAGCTGGCGGTAGTCCTGGCAATTCCTCGGGAAAGACATCCGAGTATTCCCTGACTACTTGTAACATCCCATCTCCGATGGGAAGGGTATTTTAGTACATTGGGACGGGGACGGGTTAGGAGTATTAAATTATAACTCGGCATGAACATATGTCATGCAGCCTCTATAAATGGTGAGTTTTGCACGGGCATATAGTCATACATGCATTCATGACATTTCCTACCTAAGTGTCTAATTGTGATCTTTTGTGAAATTGGTGTGATAATGGGATTTGGAAAATTATTTGGAGTGCGCCATAGAGTGTTTTACATTTTAGGGTTTATGGAATTTTTCTGAATTATCCGAGACAAGTCCTGCATCGCAAAATCGCTTGCATGGCCTAAAAGTGTTTTTGTAGTGAAAGTGTGGTTTTCGTGTTTAAAAATTATTGGGAGTGGACTGTCTTATGTTTTACAATTTTGGGCAATTTAGGTAATTTTCAAAAATGATTCGGGAAATTTCGAAATTCTTGGATCGAAAAATCGCCAATCGAGCAATTACGATTTTGATAGTAAAATTGCTACCCAATAGCACCGCCTTATTGGGTATATTATTTTGGGATTGAAATTGGGTCAATTGAGTTGATTGGGTTGGATAATTTTTGATCTGAATTATAAAATTAATATTTTGACTTTTCTTTACAAATGTGGACTAATGAAAAATTGCTACCAAATGCCATCTTTTAAGACTCCAAGTGGTTCCTATCGGTTTTACTTGTTTTAAAAGCAAGAAAAGTTCAAGTTGATAGCTTCTCCTCCACCGAAACCCTTCCTCTTCTTCCTATTCATAAAGTTTTCGACAATCCTCCAACTTAAGTGTTTTCTTTATAAGTTTAAACATCCTACTTCTTTATTATGTTGGTGATTGTATATGTGGAGTGAAGAGGAGAGGTTGATGCTAGGTGAAGAAGTAAGAGTTGGAGTTGGAAGCTTTTATTAGGTAAGGTTTTAATGATACTTTGATTATGTAGTTATTGAATCATGGTGATTAGAAGCATGTAATGGGAATTATGGTACAATTATGATGTTGATTGATGCTTTAATTTGATGATAATTATTGCTTGACTTAATGGGTATAAGGTTAGTTTGAAGTAGGAATGGATAAGGTAGTATGAATACATGGTTTTAACTTGATTTGTGATTGAATTTTGATGTGTTAAAGGCAATGGAAATGAGAGAAACAAAGGTTGGACCAAATCTGGAAAATTAGGGTTTTTGATTGGTTGTACTGTTTTATTCATAACTCATTGTATAGAAATGCAAATGAGGTGAGGTTTGTGGCCTCTTAAACTTTGGGATGTTAGCTACATTTGTGGTATCAGAGCCCAGAAGTACAATCTTACATGGGCTTTCAAAAAAAAATGGGTGTGTCAAGTTATGTGCATTTAAGTTGTGTCACGGCAGATAGTGACAACTGATCCTCAGTGTAGTATATGAGTCGTATGCATAAATATGTCTCAGTCGTTTAAGCGGTTAGAAAAAGTGAGAAAAAGGATAATGTGTTGAAGAAATGGATATCGCAAAATAGAAAAAAAAGTGTATGGTTCGATCAGACAGACGAAAATTTAGTGTGCTGGTATTGACGGGTATATTGTAAAGTACAATATTGGAGTTAGATTGGGTATATCCTTGAATATGAATTTGAATAAAGATTATAGTTGGGAATGAATAGAAAAAAAAATAGAGTTGTGATAATGGGAAGATTTCCAGTGTATTAGGTGAATGAAAATAAAGTGTTATATGATATAGAGAGGTTCCAATTGGGATTGATTACCGTGATGAGAGTTATATATAAGGATTGGTGATTTGGAGTCAAAATGTATTAAGGGCAAAATCAAGAATGATTTCACATCTGTGATCTTGATTTGAGTGTGGAAATATATGGGTATAATGCCATAATGAAAAGATTGAAATGTAAGACAATGAAATTGATAGATGAAAAAGTTGTTCGGGTTTAATTGATCTGCCTAAGTAAATGCACACCTGCTTATGGGAGCCCTATGATAAGTGAAAATGTTCAGTTGCAATTGCTGAGTTAATGGAAAATTGCTAGCCAGAATTCTTGTAATATAATAATAATTCTTTATGAGTTAGAATAAGAAACGAAAGTGCTTATATTGATCAGTTGTATAGGAATAGAGATTGTATATAATCCTCACGAGCGAGGACGGGTGTAAACAGGAAGGTTGCTGAGTTCAGAATATATTGTCACTGTAAGTGTATATCTGATAGTGGGATTACAATTACGGGTGAAATGATTAAGCATAAATGAATAATTTGCGTGATTATGATATAGGAAGAAATCGGTGGCCTATTACATAAGCTCCGATTATAATGCCGGTAGCTCAAGTTCAAAATGAGTGAGAGTAAGACATGAGAATACTCAGAATGATCAATTGAGAAAGAAGTGATACAGTTAAAGATGTTAGCATCGGTAATGAGTTTGAGAGAATAAAATAAGGGACATGAATAGAGTAAGGTCCCCATGATCGAGAACTGGTATCAAAAAGAAAATGGTTATCGAGAATTAAATGCAATTAAGGTATTCTTCGCAGTATGATCTATTAATGGGCAAATTGATGGGACTATGGAGATATATTGTCTGATAGGATGTGATGATTATGGTGATGTATGGCGAGATAGTAGAGGAAAAGAAATTGTTTAAGTGCTCTTCAGAGATTTATCTTCGTGATGTATCAAGAGTAACTGATTTGTATTACATCTGGCAGAGACTCTAGCGTAAGAGCTAAACTAAGTTACTGGAAGAGTGTACATTATGTTAATGAGATGATTCTGATTATGTAAAAGAAGTACTGTATAATAAGGAAATATTTATTTGTGAATTTAAGGGGATTAAAAAAAAAAAAATCGTGTATATTTTCTGTAATTATGTTTTGAAAGCACGAGATCGATATAACGATTGTTTATGCAAGTCAATGAGTGATCTATCGTGAATAAATTAAGTTATGTGTGGAGAAATGAAGGTAAGGAACATGTGCGAGAATATGTTATGATGAGACAAATTATAATGAAAATTGTTCCTCATTGAGACGCTCGATAATTAAAAGTTACATGAATCAACTATGGAGTGCGGAAAAGGAACATGTCTCAATTGTGTTGCAGTGGATAATGGATATAAGCATAAGAAATAGATACATTGGTATAGGTGAGGAGATTGGTTATCATGCAAGTTTCATAAGAGTGAAATAAGGGATGAATTAGGATGCGAACATGGGATATTGAGAGAATTAATTAAGATATAGGTATTGATAAAATGCGAAAGTTCAAAAGATATGTGTAGGCGGAATTTGAAATTAATGAGAACTAATGGAATGCTGGATGCGTTCATAAATTGTGAAAGATTTTCTGGTTTTAGCAAATCGACAAGAATAATTGAGGAAAACATGTGAATGTTATGACTAATGATCATAAAGGAGACATTGGAAGAATTTACTATCCATATTGAAGTGTTCCAGTAAAGGTTCTGATGTGATCTATGGAACTTGGATAAAGTGATTTTATGCACCTTGGGACAAATATGATTCCATGGGCGGTATTATGATTGATGATTGGAAATTTGTTATTCTGAGTGTGGCCTAAAAGCTTGGAGACATAAATCGTACATAAATAGTTTGGAGATGTCTATGAATATGCAAATCGATAACTATTGAGTTATGTCGTGCAGTTGAATGATTTGAAAAGGATTCAGTGGCTGATTACTCCAAACTAAGCAAATGGTGCAATTCAAGGAATTGAACAAAGAAAAAAAAATTCAATTGCAGAAAAATCAAAAGTTGGGCAATAAAGTTATCAAATCTGGTGTATTATTGCGTATTAATAGTCGAACTGAAAAAAAAAGGGGCAAAAGAAAGTATTATTAGTTATGGGAATTTCAAAGGTGGTGTGCATCAAAACGGATTGGCAAAACCCGAAGTGAGGAAGTAGAAATTGTAAACCGTATCAAAGAATTGAAGATAACTCCATTGGTTGAGGAAAGTGATAGGTATAGTTCGAATTAAGACACATGGGTGATATTCATTACGGGAACTGTTAGGGAAAATGTAAGGAATGATCAAAGCTTTATGTTCTAGCAAGAGCGTATTGAAAGAGTAATTGAAAGGTTAGAATGGGAAATCGAATGATTATAGGTGAATGGTTCGAGAAAGCACAAGAAACAATCGAAGTGTTATGTTCTAGTAAAAGTATTGTGGAAAAGCAATTGATGGTATAGTCTGTCAAAGTGAACGATGACATGTGCATTCATGCATAGTAAATGATCAGATAATGGCAGTTGTGACCGGTGTCGCCACCGATTTCAGAGCTTTAAGCTCAACGCACAGGGCCTCGTGCCCAATGTATTCTGAGCCTCGGCTCGATGATCAGGGCTATGCCCAATGTTTCAGAGCCAATGGCTCAACGTATATGAGCTCAGGCGCACGGTCACAACAACGAAAGAAAATGAAAGAGTCACATGCACACTGCATAAATGAATGTTTAATGTGAATTATGTGAAAGGTTTATTGCCTTATCAAATGTGAAATTGAGTGCCTGTGATTTCTTGTTTATGATATATATACAATATTGTGTGATTGTGTGGATATGCATGAGTTGGGTGAACCATCGATGATGGTTTTCACCGAGTTCGCAAACTCACCCAACATTGCATCTATTTTTCAGAAATGGAGAGTACCCGTTGGACACGCTGGAGTACGCTCATCGCTAGCAAGATGAGTATCGGGTCGGGATCGGTGTCGTCTCAGATCTGCATTAGTGTATTAATTTGGTATTTAGTAGGCCCAATTGTTTACATGTAATTGTATAGAGGATCGAGCACTAATGAGTGCTAATAATGAGTGAAATTGTTTTATCAAGAAATGGTTTAATCTTTGAAAGTGTTTTGTTATAATTGGGTCAAGTCAATGATTGTTTTCATGACTCTAATGTTTTTGAAAGAAAAAAAAATATCATACAATTTTTGTTAATAGGGTAATGAATGTTCTAGTACGCCACCCTCGCGGGTCACGGGCTCGGATATCACCATGGATATCGGGTTCGGGTCTCGTCGGGAGTGGGGTGCTACACTACTAGAATATCCTCCAACTTTTCTCTATCAGCTCTGGAGTCTATCACATAAGTCAAAAACGCCTCACAACCCTTACTCATCATCTTCTCTGTTGTCAAAGCTGAGACAATCCTGGGCGGACTCGCTTTCCTGTCCCCAGTAAACACTACTTTTCTACCGTCATCCAATTCAAACTCCACTGTTTTCTGCCCTCTCGGTCTCCCCGAAAGATTCACCCTCTTAGCTGCATCAAAACTGCCCACTTCTGTGACAGTCCTCTGTCCCATAGTCTCTGTCCTCCTCGGAGCTTGCATCTGGCCTCTCTCTTGTCGTGGAGGCTGAGGACACTCTCTGGCAATGTGTCCCTTCTCCCAACAGTTGAAGCAAGCTCCTGTCAGTCTAAAGCACTCTCCTCTATGAGCTCTCCCGCAGTTCTCACACTTCGGGACGAATGACCTATCTCCATCTCCCCTTCTGCTGCCACCCACCGTTGAAGCTTGGTGAGAAACAGTAGAAGTCCTCATCGGCCTAGGTCAGCTCGCACCACTGCTCCTCTCCTCTGAATGAACTGGGAAGCTCCTAGCACTCCTGTCTGGCATAGGAGTACTAGTGCCACCTCCTCTCCTGGACTGCTCTCTGCCCTTTCTCTTCTTGTTCTCTGCACTCTTGATATTCTCTATATTTTCAACTCTCAGAGTTGCCTCAACCAGCTGCTAGAAATCACAGAAATTCTACACAATCACCTCTCACTGATGGCCAGGTGCAGACCTGACTCAAACTGGCGACATCTGGCAGCCTCACTCAAAGATCAACCAAGCATACCGGATAGTCTGGTAAACCGCGCCATACTCGCCACCGACATATCCCTCTGAGTCAAACTGAGAAACTCCCTCTGCTTCTGCTGAATATAAACCTCAGACAGATACTTCTTCCTGAAAGCAATCACGAAATCTTGCCACGCCAACCCTATTGGCCTCATCTGACTCCCTGGTACAGTCTCCCACCAGTGAAGTGCATCTCCCTGAAGCAAACTCGCCGCATAGATGACCCTCTCGTCATCCTCACACTCCATCCGTCGAGCACTCTCTCGCCTTCCTCAACCAGTCTCGATTCTTCAGGATCTGACGTCCCAAAGAAATCAACTGCCCCATACTTCCTTAATCTATCAAATCGTCTGCCCTTCTGAACTGAGGTTGACACAGAAGGTTGTGGCATCTGACCCATAGCCTGCACGAATGCCTGAGTAAAGGCTTGGAACAATCTCGGATCCAATGGAGGCACTGGCTCCTGTGGAACTGGCGACTCCTGAGTCGGCGACAAAACGGGCTCACTACCTAGCCCTACAGAAGCCTCAGCATTCCCTGGGGCTACTCACTCATCAGTCCTCTCCTCTCTCGTCGGAGAGTCAAAAAGCAGCAGATCCTTGCATAACTCCTCGTGTTCTTCTACGAGGTGGCATCGTACTCCTTCAAATGGAAACACTAAGGATTAGCTATATGGAAATCTACATGTATGCATGATATGCATGTCACTTAATCAATGCAATACATAACTATAGATCACACAATCCTATTATGCATTCTAAGCCGAGGACACCTAAACCTAGGCGCTCTGATACCAAACATGTTGGGTCCGGGTCCCGAGTCCCCAATTCCCGAGGTAGCCCTCTAAGTCGGCGCTATGACAGGCGCCCATATACCTTCTGACCCGATCCCAACATCCATACATAGAACCAATCGATTCGTATAACAATATATATACTCATACATATACATCTTCCACACATGCATTACTCATCTCAAATTCATAAAACATATGCCATTGTCATTCAAAGGAATTCAACCAGTATTTTCGAAAGATAACATAATACAAAATGAAATTTAATCACAAAATACAAAGGTATGCTCCATGATGAAATGCTGGTGGGCTAACCAAAGTACTAACTTAAGACAACCTCCTAACTAGCTCGAAGTTTCTGATGCCCTGCAAGGTCGACAATCGTCTCGATCTGCACCTGAGGAGGGGAGAGTATTGGGGTTAGCTGCAAAGCTCAGTGGCATATACGTTTATAGGCATTGGCAACGAGCCACACAATCAAGCATATATTCATATATCACTAGCAATCACAATTCATCAATTTTATTCACATTCATATAACCATAGTCATGAAATTTCTATTTCCCAACATAACAATCATTATGTAACAAGTCTATCAAATCCATCATATGTTACGCTCATCAAATCAATCGTGTATGCACAAACAATTGGCTCGAGAGTTCCGTAAACGATCCGGATAAACCAAAGGTAAATCCGTAAACTATCCGAGTCCAATTTCACAAGGATCTTGTTGCCACAAGCGGGCAGCCGGGAGAAGGCTTTACTGTCAACGTTCACGTGACTCCATCCGTAACTCTCTTACCCAAACAATTCACATAGTCCATTCGATTCATGCTTAAAGCATTTCTCACATTTTCTCAATTCTCATTCTTGTCCATTGCCATAAGGCCTATCAAGCCATGCATATTTTTAATCATAATGCAAGTTCACATTTAGTTCAATATTCTCATAGAATTCAACACAAGTAATGTCACATCATGCAAGCAAGCATACATCAGGCAATTTGCCCATACACACAATAACCATAAACATATTACCCACCTAGTATCGCTGAGTATCGACTCACTTTGTCCTTCCTCTTGCGATTGGTGAAATCACTTGTTCCTATAATAAACCAAGTTTCCATATAATTAATATCCATAGCAAATATTCCAATAAGCTTGACAATCAAAATAAGCATTAAAGGTCTATCTGCGACTTTCCTCTCAAATCCCGAACCCTTCGAAACAAATTCCAAACTTCCCTTCTTCATACAACTCGTAGTCCTTAATTTCTAGATCACAACGAATCCAAAATCACCTCAATTAGACATCCACATCAAAAGATATCCCTAAAAAAAATATGAAAATCTCACTTTCGGATAACAGGGGGTTCGCCACATGATTATTACAGTGTCTTGGCCAAGGCACCCTACTCGCACGTCGCGGCGAACACAGGTTCGCACGTCGCGACGAACCGTCCCTCACATGTCGCGGCTAATTTAATTTTCACTGTCACAAGCGTGTTCATACGACGTCAGCGACGTCACGGCTCGAGAACGACTCCAACCTGACTTTTCTGCATTTTCACAATTCAATCCTTCTCCAAACACAAATGCAACACAGCCAAAGTGTAGATCAAGTCTCAAACTACATTTCTAGTCCATTAACAACTCAAAATCAGTCACAAATACATCAACCCAAGAAATCTCACCATTTTTGCCATAAACCCTAAAACCTTCGATTCTCTCACAATCACTTCATCTCAAGGTTCAATCCAACTATACAAGGTTAAACGAAGAGGAACTTACCTGGAAAGCACTTCAAATCGATCGAAAACTGGAAAAATCGAAACTCTCTTCTCTTCTCTTCCTCCTCCACCGTCAGCGTTCTTCTCTACTTTTTCTTCTCTTCCTCTTTCTCTTCTCTTCTATTTTCCTTTCTTTCTCTTTTCTCTTCTTCTTTTCTTTCCTCTTAACCTAAGGCATGGAACAAAGACCAACTTACCCCTCGTTACAAGCCTAAACCCATTCAAACTTAAGTGAATTTCCCAAAATGCCCTCACATAATTTAATCCTCTAATGCCTTATTTAAACCATATTAAACGCAATTATACCTCAATTATCCACTATTATTCCAAAATAAATCAAACTAAGTCTAAATCACATAATCATCACAATTCATGCTTAATGTCATCATAAAAAAAAATTCGGGGCCTAACATTTCTTCCCCTCTTAAAAGAAATTTCGTCCTCAAAATTTACCTGAATCATCGAAGAGATGCGGATACTTCTCCCGCATGGCTTCCAATGGCTCCCAAGTAGCCTCCTCATCAATGGTTCCTCCAAAGAACTTTGACTAATCGAACTGTCTTGTTTCGAGGACTTTGTCCTTTGTATCCAAAATATCCACGGTTGCTCCTCATAACTCGGATCATCCTCACCAATTTCACTAGTCTCAATGATGTGAGAAGGATCTCGATCTATACCTCCTCAACATAGACACATGGAAAACATCGTGAATCATGATAACTCGAGGTAACGCCAACTCAGAGGCGAGTGGTCCAATCCTCTCAAGGATTTCATAAGGACCCACATACCTCTGACTCAACTTACCCTTCTTATCAACCTCAATACTCCTTTCCAAGGAGACGCCTTAAGGAACACTTTCTCACCGACTTCATACTCCATCTCCTTTCATGAGCATCAACATAACTCTTCATCCTATCCTGTCTTTGCTTAAGTCGCCGCTAACCAAATTAACTTTATCGACCGTCGTGCTAATCAATTCGTCCTACTAATTGCCTCTCTCCTTCTTCGTCCCAACAGATCGAGTCCTACACCTCCTACCAAACAAAGCCTCATATGGAGCCATCTGAATGCTCGAATGGTACAATTATTATAAGCAAATTCACCAACGGCAAATGCTCATCCCAAGCTCCTCCGAATCCATCACACAAGTTCAAGCATCCTCAAGAGTCCGTATGGTCCTCTCAGATTGACCATCCGTTTGAGGGTGAAAAGCCGTACTAAAATTCAGCTTCGTCCCCAAAGCTTCCTGCAAACTGCTCCAAAACCGAGGATCCCTATCCGACATTATGGAATCCGAAATCCCATGCAATCTCACTATCTCATCGATATACTTCTTTGCTAACACATGCAAAGAATCAGTCTGCTTGATCACCAAAAAGTGGGCTGACTTGGTCAACCGATCCACTATCACCCAAATGGCATCATGTTTCCTACTAGTCCTAGGCAAACCCATCAAAAAGTCCATTGTTACCCTTTACCACTTCCACTCCGGAATAGGCAACGACCTCAACTTGCCCGAAGGTGCCTGGTGTTCAGCTTTGACTTGTTGGCACACTAGACACTTACTGACAAATTCTACTATATCCCTCTTCATGCCTTTCCACCAAAACTGCTCTCTCAGATCTCGATACATCCTGGTGCTATTTGGATGCATGGCATAAGGCGCATTGTATGCCTCATCCATAATCTCAGCCTTAACTTCCTGCACATCAGGAATTCACAACCTGTTTCCTACTATCATAAGCCCATCATCCTGCACCTCTATCTCAGAAACCTTTCCATTCAATCTCATCTCGAGTCTACTCAACTCGTGATCTTGAACTCGCAACTCTAACTTTCTCTCGAGAATCGGTCTAACTCGGAAGTTAGCTAGAAGACACTTCGACTCCTCCTGCTTCAAGCTTATCTTTAGCTTGGCCATCTCTTCCAATAAAGGAAAATAAACCGATCGAACATGAGCAATCGACGACTTCCTGCTCAAGGCATCCGCCACAACATTGGCTTTGCCCGGATGATACTCAATTAACAAGTCATAATCCTTTAGTAACTCGATCCACCTTCTCTACCTCAAATTCAACTCCTTCTGGCTCAACAAATACTTCAGACTCTTATGATCGGTAAAGATCCGCTCAACTCCATACAAATAATGCCGCCAAATCTTCAAAGCAAAGATCACAAATTGCTAACTCCAAATCATGCGTCGGATAGCTCAACTCATAAGGCTTCAACTGCCTCGAAGCATAAGCAATCACTCTATCATCCTGCATCAAAACACAACCAAGACCCTTCCTCGAAGCATCACTATACACCGAATAACCTTCATCTCGCGAAGGCAAAACCAAAATTGGGGCACTAGTCAATCTGCGCTTGAGCTCCTCGAAGCTCCTCTGACACTCCTCACTCCAAACAAACTTCTGGTTCTTCCTCAGTAACCTCGTCATCGGAGCGACTATCATGGAGAATCCCTCCACGAATCTCCGTAATACCGCCAAACCCGTAAAACTCCTCACCTCTGCTACATTCTTGGTGCTTCCCAACACACCACGCCTTCTATCTTCTTTGATCCACATGAACTCCTTGCTCGAGATCACGTGTCCAAGAAATGAAACTTCTCTCACCAAAATTCGATTTATTGAATTTGGCATACAACTCATTGCTCCTCAAAGTCTCCAAAGCCATCCTCAAATGTTCCTCACGCCGCCATCACTCTTGAATACACCAAGATATCATCAATGAAGACAATGATAAATTGGTCCAAGAATGGCTTAAATACCCGATTCATCAAATCCATAAATGCTGCAGGCGCATTCGTTAATCCGAAAGGCATCACCAAAAACTCAAAGTGCCCATACCGAGTCCTGAAAGCAGACTTCGGCACATCCGATTCCTTAATCCTCAACTGGTGATAACCCGATCTCAAGTCTATCTTAGAGAAGACTCTCGCTCCTTGCAATTGATCAAACAGATCATCAATGCGAGGAAGCGGATACTTGTTCTTCACAGTAACCTAATTCAACTTCCTGTAGTCTACACACATCCTTAACGATCCATCTTTCTTCTTCACAAATAGGACCGGAGCTCCCCAAGGTGAAGAGCTCGGTCGAATATACCCTTTCTCCAACAATTCCTCCAATTGCTCCTTAAGCTCTTTCAATTCACGAGCCATCCTAGGGTGGAATCAAAATCGCCTTGTACCGACAAAAGCTCAATGGGAAACTCAATTTCCCTAGTGGCAGTAGTCCCGCAATTCCTGAAAAGACATCCGAGTATTCCCCACTCACCGAATATCCTCCAACTTTTCTCCATCAACTCTAGAGTCTATCACATAAGTCAAAAACGCCTCACAACCCTTACTCATCATCTTCTCTCCTGTCAAAGCTGAGACAATCCTGGGCGGACTCGCTTCCGTCCCCAAGAACACTACTCTTCTACCGTCATCTAATTCAAACTCCACTGTTTTCTGTTTACAATCCAAACGGGCATTGTACCTTTCTAATGTATCCATGCCCAAAATCACATCTAAACCATTCATCTTCAGTGGCATCAAATCGACCACTAGAAGTTCTCCACCAATGCGAATCTCACAACCTCTAAATACAATTCACATAGTCCATTCGATTCATGCTTAAAGCATTTCTCACATTTTCTCAATTCTCATTCTTGTCCATTGCCATAAGGCCTATCAAGCCATGCATATTTTTAATCATAATGCAAGTTCACATTTAGTTCAATATTCTCATAGAATTCAACACAAGTAATGTCACATCATGCAAGCAAGCATACATAAGGCAATTTGCCCATACACACAATAACCATAAACATATTACCCACCTAGTATCGCTTGAGTATCAGACTCACTGCTGTCCTTCCTCTTGCGATTGGGTCAAATCAGCTTGGTTCCCTATAATACACCAAGTTCCCATACAATTAATATCCATAGCAAATATTCCAATAAGCTTGACAATCAAAATAAGCATTAAAGGTCTATCTGCGACTTTCCTCTCAAATCCCGAACCCTTCGAAACAAATTCCAAACTTCCCTTCTTCATACAACTCGTAGTCCTTAATTTCTAGATCACAACGAATCCAAAATCACCTCAATCAGACATCCACATCAAAAGATATCCCTAAAAGAAATATGAAAATCTCACTTTCGGATAACAGGGGGCTCACCGCGGCGACCACAAGTGTGTGCCATGGCAAGGCACCTTACTCAAGACGTCATGACGAACCGTCCCTCACACGTCATGTAAATTTAATTTTCACTGTCATGATTTAACTTGAACGTCAGTGGCGTGTTCATACGCGACGTCATGACGACGGCCTGGAGAACGACTCAACTCGACTTTTCTGCATTTTCACAATTCAATCCTTCTCCAAACACAAATGCAACATAGCCAAAGTGTAGATCAAGTCTCAAACTACATTTCTAGTCCATGAATAACTCAAAATCAGTCACAAATGCATCAACCCAAGAAATCTCACCATTTTTGCCTTAAAACCCTAAAACCTTCGATTCTCTCACAATCACTTCATCTCAAGGTTCAATCCAACTAAACAAGGTTAAACGAAGAGGAACTTACCTGGAAAGCACTTCAAATCGATCGAAAACTGCAAAGATCGAAACTCTCTTCTCTTCTCTTCCTCCTTCACCGTCAGCGTTCTTCTCTTCTTTCTCTTCTCTTCCTCTTTCTCTTCTCTTCTATTTTCCTTTCTTTCTCTTTTCTCTTCTTCTTTTCTTTCCTCTTAACCTAAGGCATGGAACAAAGACCAACTTACCCCTCATTACAAGCCTAAACCCATTCAAACTTAAGTGAATTTCCCAAAATGCCCTCACATAATTTAATCCTCTAATGCCTTATTTAAACCATATTAAACGCAATTATACCTCAATTATCCACTATTATTCCAAAATAAATCAAACTAAGTCTAAATCACATAATCATCACAATTCATGCTTAATGTCATCATAAAAAAAAATTCGGGGCCTAACACAGATGGGGCACGAATTGTCAGTTTCTCATAAAAAACCCATCGATTAGAGCCTTGCACCATGACCAGCATCGTCGGGAGATCAAGTCGGGGCCTTGGACACTTGCCACAGCCATACGCAGGCATACTTGTTAGAGGAAAAATTAACATAAACAGGCCCAGGTGGGGCTCGAATTGTCAGTTTCTCATCTAAAACTCGCCGATTATAACCTTGCCTGCACGACTAGCACCATTAGGAGACCAGTATACTTGGTGGTGGGAAAATAGTGAAAACAAGCCCTAGTTAGTCACGAATTATCAATTTCTCATCGATAACTTACCGATTATAGCCTTGTCCTATAACTGACATCGTCGAGAGATCAGGACGGGACCGTGGACACTTGCCATGGTCATATGTAGGCATGCCTGGTAGTGTGAAAGTCAGCAAAAACAGGCCTAGATGGGGCATGAATTGTCAGCTTCTCATCGAAAACCCACTGATTATAGCCTTCCTCTATGACCGACACCGTCGGGAGATCAGGTCGGGGCCGTGGGCACTTGTTGCTGTCATATGCGGGCATACTCGGTAGGGAAAAAATCAGTGAAAACAAGCCCCAGTCGGTCACAAATTGTCCGTTTCTCATCGAAAACTCACCGATTATAGCCTTACCACCATAACCGGCACCATCGGGAGACCAGGTCGAGGTTACGGGTACTTGTCACGTCCATGTGTGGGAATACTCAGTAGTGGGAAAATCAGTGCAAACAAGCCCTAATTGGCCATGAATTATCGATTTTTCATTGAAAACTTACCGATTATAGCCTTGCCCCATGACCAGCATCTTCAGGAGACCAGGTCAGGGCAGTGCGCACTTGCCGCGGTCAATTATGGATGTACTCGATAGTGAGAAAATCAGTAGAAACAGACCCAAGTGGCGCATAAATTGTCGATTTCTCATCGAAAACTCATCTATTATAGCCTTGCCGCCATGATTGACACCGTCGAGAGACCAGGTCTGCGCCGTGGGCACTTGTCACGACCACGTGCTGGCATACTCAATAGTGGGAAAATCAGGAGAAACAGGCCCAGGCGGGGTGAGGATTGTCAGTTTCTCATCGAAAACTCGTTGAAAATAGCCTTCCTGCCAAGATTGGCACCGTCGGGAGACTAGCTCAGGGTCGTGGACATTTGTCGTGGCCATGTGCGGGCATACTTAGTAGTGGGAAAATCTGTGCAAACAAGCCGTAGTCGGTCACAGATTGTCAGTTTCTCATAAAAAACTTACCGATTATAGCCTTGCCCCCATGATCAACACCGTCGGGAGACCAGGTCAGGGCTGCGGGCACTTGTTATGGCAATGTGCGAGCATACACAGTGGTGGAAAATCAACCAAAACAAGCCCCAATCAGTCACAGATTGTCAGTTTCTCATAAAAAATTCACCCATTATAGCCTTGCCCCCATGACCGCCACCGCTATGAGACCAGCTCGAGGCTGTGGGCACTTTCCTCGGCCATGTGCAGGCACACTTTGTAGTGGGAATATCAGCGCAAACAAGGCCTAGTTGGTCACAGATTCTTGGTTCCTCATCGAAAACTCTCCAATGATCTTCTTGACACTTGTCACGGCTATGTACGACCATACTTGATAGTGGGAAAATAAGCAAAAACAGGCCCAAGTAGGGCACGAATTGTCTATTTCTCATCGAAAACTCCCCAATTATAGCCTTGCCCCTATGACCAGCGTTGCCAGGGGACTAGGTCGAGTCCATGGGCACTTGCCACGACCATGTATGGGCGTACTCGGTAGTGGGAAAATCAATAAAAATAGGTGAGTGGGGCATGAATTGCCGGTTTCTCATCAAAAACTTGTCAATTATAACCTTTCCCCCATTCGTCGGGAGACTTGGTCGGCGTCATGGGCACTTGCCGCGACCACATACTGGCATACTCAGTAGTGGGAAAATTTGGAGAAATAGGCCCAAGTGGGGCACGAATTGTTAGTTTCTCATCGAAAACTCGCCGATTATAGCCTTGCCCCCATCGCCGGCATCGTTGGGAGACCAGGTTGGGATTGTGGGCACTTGCCGCGACCATGTGTGGGCATACTTAGTATTGGGAAAATAGTGCAAACAATCCCCAGTTGTCGATTTCACATTGAAAAGTCACCGATTGTAGCCTTATCCACAAGACTGGCACCGTTGGGAGACCAAGTCGGGGTCGTGGGCACTTGTTGCGACCATGTGCGGGCATATGCAATAGTGGGAAATGAGTGCAAACAAGCCCCAGTCGGTCACGGATTGTCAGTCCCTCATCAAAAACTCACCGATTATGGCCTTGCCTCCTATGACCGACATCATTAGGAGACCAAGTCGAAGCTGCGGGCACTTGCCAAGGCCATGTGCGGGCATACTCCATAGTGGGAAGATCAACAGAAACAAACCTAAGTGGGGCACAAATTGTCAGTTTCTCATCGAAAAATCGTTGATTATAACCTTGCCCCCATGACCGACCCCGTCGACAGACTAGGTCAGGGCTAAGGGCACTTGCCATAGCCATGTGCGAGCATACTCGATAGTGGGGAAATCAACAGAAACAGGCCTAGGTGGGCACGAATTCTTGGTTTCTCATCAAAAACTCACTGATTATAGCCTTCTCCCCATGACCGGCATCGTCGGAAGATCAAGTTGCGGTCATGGGCACTTACCGTGGCCATGTGCGGGCATACTTGGTATTGGAAAAATTAGGAAAAAAAGGCCCAAGTCGGGCATGAATCGTCAGTTTCTCATCGAAAACTCGTCGATTGTAGCCGTGCTCCCATGACCGGCACTATCAGGTGACCAGGTTGGGGCTGTGGGCACTTATCACGACCATGTGTGGGCGTACTTGATAGTGAGAAAATCAACAAAAACAAGCCCAAATGGGGCACGAATTGTCGATTTCTAGTCAAAAACTCACCAATTATAACCTTCCTCTCATGAGTAGCACCATTGGGAGATCAAATCGGGGCCATAGGCTGTTTCCACAGCCATGTACGATCATACTCGGTAGTGGAAAATCATTAGAAATAGGTCTAGGTGGGGCCCAAATTGTTAGTTTCTCATCAAAAACTCGTCGATTATAGCGTTGCCCCATGATCGACACTGTTGGGAGACCAGGTCAGGGTCGTGCACACTTGCCGCAACCATGTGTGGGCATACTCGGTAGTGATAAAATCAGTGAAAACAAGCCCCGGTTGGTTGCTGATTGTCGGTTCCTCATCAAAAACTCGTCGATGATAGCCTTGCCCTCTATGACCGGCACCGTCGAGTGACGAGGATGAGGGGATTGGCACTTTCCTCGACCATGTGTGAGCATTCGCGGTGGTGGGAAAATTAGTAAAAATAGGCCCAGGTAGGGCACGAATTATCGATTTCTCATCAGAAACTTGCCGATTATAGCCCTATTCCCATGACCGGCACTATCAAGAGACCAAGTTAGGGCCATGGGCGGGCATACTTGGTTGTGGGAAAGTCAATGCAAAGAATCCCCAGTTGATCACGGATTGTCAGTTTCTCATCGAAAACTCAGCGATTACAACCTTACCCCTATGATTGGCATCGTCGAGGGACCAGGTCGTGGTTGTGCGCACTTGTCGTGGCTATGCGCGTGCATACTCGATAGTGGGAAAATTAGCAAAAACATGGCCCAACAGGTCAATGATTGTCAGTTTCTCAATGAAAACTCGTCGATTATAGCCTTCCCCCATGACCGGCACCGTTGGGAGACCAGGTCAGGGCCGTGAGCACTTACCGTGGCCATCTGCGAGCATACTCAGTAGTGGAAAAACCAAGGAAAACAAGCCCCAATTGATTGCGGATTGTTGGTTCCTTATGGAAAACTCGCATATTATGGCCTTGCCTCCTATGACCGGCACTATCGGGAGACCATATTGAGGTTGCGGGCACTTACAAAGGCCATGTGCGAGCATACATGGTAATGGGAAAATCAACAAAAATAGGACCAGGTGACACACAAATTCTCTGTTTCTCATCAAAAACTCGCCAATTATAGCCTTTCCCACATGACTCGCATCATCGGGGGACCAGGTCGGGTACGTGGGCACTTATTGCGGCTATATGCGAGCATACTCAATAGTGGGATAATCAGCAGAAACAGGCCTAGGAGGGGCATGAATTGTCCGCTTCTCATCAAAAACTCGACGATTATAGCCTTGCTCCCATGATTGCCAAGGTCAGGATATCCAGTCGAGGCCGTGGGCACTTGCCACGATCATGTTCGAGCATACTTGCTAGTGGGAAAATTAGCAGAAATAGGCTAAGTGGGGCACGAATTGTTATTTTTTTTAAAAAAACTAGTCGATTATAGCTTTGCCCCCATGACCCGCACCGTTGGGAGACCAGGTTGGGGTCGCGCGCACTTTCCTCGACCATGTGTGGGCATACTCGGTAGTGGTAAAATTAGCAAAAACAAGCCCCATTTGGTCATGAATTGTCGGTTCCTCATCGAAAACTCTCCAATTATGGCCTTGCCCCCATGACTGGCATCATCGGGAGACCAGGTCGGGGCTGTAGGTACTTACCGCGACCATGTGCGGGCATACTTGATAGTGGAAAAATAAGCAAAAACTGGCCCAGATTAGGAACGAATTGTCAGTTTTTCATCAAAAACTCGTCGATTATAGCCTTCCCCCAATGATCGGCACTATCGGGAGATCAGGTCAGGGCTGTGGGCACTTGTTGCGACCATTTGTAGGAATATTTAGTAGTGGGAAAATTTGTGCAAACAAGCCCTAGTCAATCACGGATTGTCAATTTCTCATCGACAACTCACCAATTATACCCCACAAATTGTCAGTTTCACATCGAAATCTCACCGATTATAAACAAGCCCACAATCAACACCGTTGGGAGATCAGGTCGGGTCCGTGGGCACTTGTCACGGCCGTGTGCGGGCAAACTCGGTGGTGGGAAAATCAGTACAAAGAACTCCCAGTTGGTCACGGATTGTCGATTACTCATCAAAAACTCGCCAATTATGGCTTTGCCCCTAAGACCAACACCGTCGGGTGTCCAGGTCGGGGTCGTGGGCACTTCCGCCGACCATGTGCGGGCATACTCGATAATGGGAAAATCAGTGCAAACAAGCCCCAGTCGATCACGGATTGTCGGTTCCTCATCGAAAACTCACCGATTATGGCCGTGGGCATTTACCAAGGCCATGTACGGGCATACATGGTTGTGGCAAAATTAGTAAAAATAGGACCAAGCGAGGCGCGAATTGTCGGTTTCTCATTAGAAACTCGCCGATTATAGAATTGTCCCCATGACCGACACCATCAAGAGACCAAGTCGAAGCCATGGGCACTTCCCACGACCATATGCGGGCATACTTGGTAGTGAGAAAGTCAGTGCAAAGATGTCCCAGTCGGTCACTTATTTTTAGTTTCTCATAAAAAACTCACTTATTATAGCCTTGCCCCCATGACCGGCACCAGCAGGAGACCAAGTCGTGGACGTGAGCAATTGTCGCGCCATGTGCGAGCAAACCTGGTTATGGGTAAATCAATGAAAACAAGCCCCAGTTGGTCACGAATTGTCAATTTCCCATCGAAAACTCGCAGATTATAGCCCTGCACCCATGACAGGCACCATCGGGAGACTAGGTCGGGGCCATGTGCAAGCATACTCAATAGTGAGAAAAACAACAGAAATAGGCCAAGGTGGGTCACAAATTGTCGATTTCTCATCAAAAATTCGTTGATTATAACCTTTCCCCCTATGACCAGCACCGTTGGGAGATCAGGTCAAGGACGTGGGCACTTTTCGTGGCCATGTGTGGGCATACACGATAGTGGGAAAATCAGTGCAATCAAGCCCAGTTGGTTATGAATTGTTGATTTTTCATCGAAAACTCACCGATTATAGCCTTGCCCCTATGACCAACACCGTCGGGAGACCAGGTCGGGGCCGAGTGCACTTGTTGTCGCCATTCGTGGGCAAACTCGATAGTGGGAAAATCAACAAAAACAGGCCTAGGTGGGGCACGAATTGTCAGTTTCTCATCGAAAACTCAACGATTATAGCCTTGCACCCATGACCGACATTGTCAGGAGACCAGGTCGGGGCCGTGGGCAGTTTCCTTGACCACGTGTGCGCATTCTCGATAGTGGGAAAATTAGTACAAACATGCCCCAATCGGTCACAGACTGTCAATTTCTCATCGAAAACTCGTCGATTATAGCCTTACACCCATGACCGGCACTTGCCGCAGCCTTGTGCAGGCATACTTGATAGTGGGAAAATCAACAAAAACAGATACATGTGGGGCACCAATTGCCAGTTTCCTATAAAAAACTGATCGATTATAGGTTTGTTGTCATAACCGACACCGTCAGGAGACCAGGTCAGGGCCGTGGGCATTTGCCGCGGCCATGTGCGGGCATACTTAGTAGTGGGAAAATGAGTTCAAACAAGCCCTAGTCGGTCATGGATTGTCAGTTTCTCATCGAATACTCATCGATTATAGTCTTGCACCTATGACCGACGCTGTCTGTAGACTAGGTCAGGGTTGTGGGCACTTGCCATGGCCTTGTGTGGGCATACTCGATAGTGGGAAAATCAGTGCAACCAAGCCCCAGACAATCACGAATTGTCAGTTTCTCATCGAAAACTCGCCGATTATAGCGTTGGCCCCATGTCAAACACTATCAGGGCACTAGGTTGGGGCAGCGAGCACTTATCGTGGCTATGAGTGGGCATACTCGTTAGTCAAAAAATCAACAGAAACAGGCTTAGGTGGGGCACGAATTGTCAGTTTCTCATCAAAAACTCGCTGATTATAGACTTGCCCCATGATCGACACAATCGGGAGACCAGATCGGGACCATGGGCACTTTCTCTGGCCATGTGAGAACATACTCGATAGTGGGAAGATTAGTGCAAACAAGCCCCAGTCAGTCACAGATTGTCAGTTTCTCATCGAAAAGTTGTAGATTATAGCCTTTCCCCTATGATTGGAACCATCCAGAGATTAGGTCGAGGCCGTGGGCCCTTGCCGTGACCAAGTGCAGGCATGCTTGGTAGTGGGAAAATTTGTAGAAATAGGCCCCAGTCACGAATTATCAGTTTCTCATTGAAGACTCACCGATTATAGCCTTGCCCCACTGATCGACATCGTTGGGAGACCAGGTCGGGGCTATGGGCACTTTCCGTCGTCATGTGTGGGAATATTCGGTAGCAGGAAAAATTATTACAAACAAGCCCCAGTCGCTCACGGATTGTTGATTTCTATTTGAAAAGTCGTCGATTATAGTCTTCCCTAGTGATCGACACCGTCGGGATTCCAGTTCGGGGCCGTGCACACTTGCTTCGGCCATGTGCGGGCATACTCGGTAGTGGTAAAATCAGCGAAAACAAGCCACAGTCGGTCCAATTATCGCCTTGCCCCCATGATTGACATCGTTAAGAGACCAAGTCGGGGCCGTGGGCTTTTGTCATGGCCATGTACGGTCATACTCGGTAGTGGGAAAATCAGCAGAAACAAGCCTAGGTGGGGCACAAATTGTCAGTTTAGCACCGAAAACTCACCAATTATAGCCTTGGCCCCACGATCAGCACAGTTGAGAGACCAGGTCAGGTACATGGGCACTTGCCGCAGCCATGTGCGGGAAAACTCTGTGGTGGGAAAATCAGTGTAAACAAGCCCCAGTCGGTCACGGATTATCGATTCCTCATCAAAAACTTGTCGATTATGGCCTTGCCCCCATGACTGACACCGTTAGTTGGCCAAGTCAGGGTCGTGGGCACTTTCCTCGATCATGTGCGGGCATACTCGGTAGTGGGAAAATGAGGTGAAACAAACCCAGCTGGCACAACAATTATCGATTTCTCATCGAAAACTCACAGATTGTAGCCTTTCTCCATGACTGGCACTGTAGAGAGACTAAGTCAGTATCGTGGGCGCTTTCCTCGTCCATGTGCAGGCATACTCGATAGTGGGAAAAAGAGTGCGAACAAGCCAAAGTTAGTCACCGATTGTCAGTTTCTCATCAAAAACTCTCCGACTATTACCTTGCCCCCATCATCAGTACCGTTAGGAGACCAGGTTGGGGCCATGGGCACTTGCCGCTGCCATATGTGGGCATACTCGATCATGGGAAAATCAATGCAAACAAGCCCCAATCAGTCACAAATTGTCAGTTTCTCATCAAAAACTCGTCGATTATAGCCTTACACCCATGACCGACACTTGCCACAGCCTTGTGCAGGCATACTTGATAGTGGGAAAATCAACAGAAACAGATCCAGGTGGGGCAGCAATTGCCAGTTTCTCATAAAAAACTCGTCGATTATAGATTTGTTGTCATAATCGACACCGTCAGGAGAGCAGGTCGGGGCCGTGGGTACTTTCCGCAACCATGTATGGGCATACTTAGCAGTGGGAAAATGAGTTCAAACAAGCCCTAGTTGAGTCACAGATTGTCAGTTTCTCATCGAATACTCATCGATTATAGTCTTGCACCTATGACCGACGCTGTCTGTAGACTAGGTCAGGGCTATGGGCACTTGCCATGGCCTTGTGTGGGCATACTCGATAGTGGGAAAATCAGTGCAAACAACCCCCGGACAGTCACGAATTGTCAATTTCTCATCAAAAACTCGCCGATTATAGCTATCAGGGCACTAGGTTGGGGCAGCGAGCACTTGTCGTGGCCATGAGTGGGCATGCTCGTTAATCTGAAAATCAGCAGAAACAGGCTCAGGTGGGGCACGAATTGTCAGTTTCTCATCAAAAACTCGTTGATTATAGACTTGCCCCATGATCGACACCATCGAGAGACGAGATCAGGACTGTGGGCACTTTCTCCGGCCATATGCGAACATACTCGATAGTGGGAAGATTAGAGCAAACAAGCCCCAGTCAGTTACAGATTGTCAGTTTCTCATCGAAAACTTGTCGATTATAGCCTTTCCCCCATGATTGGAACCATCGGGAGATTAGGTCGAGGCCGTGGGCACTTGCCTTGACCATGTGCAGGCATTCTCGATAGTGGGAAAATTTGTAGAAACAGGCCCCAGTGGGGCACGAATTATCAGTTTCTCATTGAAGACTCGTCGACTATAGCCTTGCCCCAGTGATCGACATCGTTGGGAGACCAGGTCAGGGCCATGGGCACTTTCCGCGATCATGTGTGGGCATACTCGGTAGTGGTAAAATCAACGAAAACAAGCCACAGTTAGTCATAGATTGTTAGTTTCCAATTGAAAGCTCGTCGATTATCACCTTGGCCCTGATCGACATTGTTAGGAGACCAAGTCGGGGCCTTCGGCTTTTATCATGGCCATGTGCGGTCATACTCGATAGTGGGAAAATCAGCAGAAACAAGCCTAGGTGGGGCACAAATTGTCAGTTTATCATCAAAAACTTGCCGATTATAGCCCTGCCCCCACGATCAGCATAGTAGATGTTGGATCGGAAAAGAAAGCATGCTTAGTTTGGAGAAACGATAGATTTCAAAACTTTTTAAGAAATCATCTTGCAGCGGAAGCAATATATCCAAATCAATATGTTAATCCATACATGATATGGTATAAGGATAATAAAACCAAGAACAAGATAAAAGGAATTACCGACTCCTTCGCCATGACTTTAAATCCTCGCAAAGACTATCCTCTCCTTCAGTATCCAAATCCTTTGCCTTTGAGTCTTTTCCTTTAGCAATCTATCTTCTTCCTTGTAGTAGTATCCTCTACCAATTAGATTTACCACTTGTTCTTCAAGGACAACTAGGTTAACAAAATCCTTTGGTGGGAAAGGAGAAGAAATATTTGGTGGAGATTTTCTTAGAAGAAGAAGAACCAAAATTGAAACTCTTTCAATTCTTTTCACTTAGGAATTTCGGTTCTCTCTTGCATGAAAAGAGAGAATGTCTAAAAAACATGCAAGAACCCTTTCTTACATCTCAATTTCGAAATATGCATGAAATGGAAAGAGTGAGAGGCATCCAATGCATCACTTCTTACATTAATCACTCATCAAATAGCCAATAAATGAGACTTACTTCATTTATCTTTAAAATGGATATTTGAAAAGACCATAACCTATAATAGAATACCCATTTCGGTTTTGGCAAGAAGAAAGAAGGAAGATGGTCCATCTAATGCACATCTTTCATCTTTAATCTAATGAATGCAAATAGGTTACATGCCAACATTAAAAGCCAACCATTAAACCGTTTAATGGTAAGTTCATAACTCCATTTGATAATGATGAACCATAATAAAGACCATCTTTATTTAGTATTTTAATGTCAAATGTGTGGTTACACATCTAACCTAACACAATTTTGAAATTGCTTCTTCTCCATTTAAAAAAAAAATTGTTTTAATATAATTAATCTAACAAATTACATTAAACCAAAACAAGCCCATTTCTAAATGAACATATGGGCTTCCAATTAACCATTAATTAGAATAAGCCCATCATTCAATTATGGACTTCTAAAGCTTCCAAACTACTTCTTACTTAGCTTGATAACCTTCCTTAAAGCCAAGTGGGGAATCTTATTGGACTTTGATAATTCAAGCTCCAATAAGCCCAGAAATAATTCAATCTCATTGGAATTAATTCTAGCTTATTAACTAAATGTCATTCCACTAAAGACAATTAGTTGAACTCTTGAATTATTAAATATTATGAGAATATGTCCAATTGCAAACCCTATTTAGAACCTTATTATAGCCATCCGCACAACAAAGGGTAAAATTACCGTTTTGCCCTTATGTTGGTTTTTCCTTCTAGATCTCTCATTTTACTTTATATGGTGATTAACACATAAGATCTCATCTTAGTGTTAAGACTTGATGGGTAGCTAGTCCATCAAACTCTGGCGCCAGCTTTAATCACCAAATCTCCTTAAAACATCTGAAGAGATGATAACACTATAAACTCTTTATTTGAGTGAATGTTCCCTGATACATGTTTCAATTAATAATTCCAACATGCAGACACTGGATTAATACCCTGTAAAAATCCATTCCGATCATATCAAGAATTATAATGAAACACATATGAGTTCACCACTCATCAAGATTGTGGTTCATAATAAGCGAATGCTTAAGTTGTATGTTTTAAGATTAAAGTAATGGCCCACTTTATTCTTGAAAACATACTTGATTCAATTCATTTAATAGTGCCATTATCGATAGTCTACTACTATCATGATATGAAACTCATCATTCCCTTTAAGTAAACTCCTTTACTTATATGGAGATAAATCGCAACACTACTGATCTAAACCATAATCAAACGACCAACTTGATTATTCAACTGTGAATCAATTAATTGATTCTAATAATATACATGTTTCCCATACATCTCTATGTATATGTATATTACTTACAAATGAATCTTGGTACCTTATGACCGGATATATAATGCTCATATAGATAAAACCAAACTCTTTTGTTTTATTAATAATAAATATTTTCATTACAAAGCAGAATCAAGAAGATAAAGTTACATGTAAATACACTTGCTTTCCGGGCACTATATTTACATAACTCCAACAATCTCCCACTTGCCCTAAAGCAAGTTTGACATATCCTTCATTCCCATCCCTTCTAGGTGACCCATGTCTTTGTGAACGGATCGTGAGGTTTTGCTCAGTAGGAATCTTTACCACATCCACTTCTCCACGTTGTATTATCTCCTTATGAGATGATACTTTACGCCAATGTGTTTTGCAGCTTTGTGGTTCCGAGGTTCTTTAGAATTAGCCATTGCCCCATTATTATCACAATAAAGTGTAATGGCTTTTACATCTCTGGAACTACCTCCAAATCATTTAGGAACTTCCTGAGCGATCGCTTCCTTTGCCGCTTCACAAGCGAAACATACTCGACCTCCATAGTCAAATCAAGCAATACAAGATTGCTTGACACTCCTCCAAACTATGGCTCCACCTCCTAAAGTAAATATAGAACCGAAGTTGATTTCAAATCAACATCGATTGAAAATCGAATCAGATATCCTGTCGGAATAAGATTACTTCCAGAGTAAACAAGCATTAAGTTCTTCGTCCCACGAAGATACTTAAATATACACTTAACCGCAATCCAATGTTCCATTCTGGATTGGACTGAAATCGCTACCGATCCCATGCGTAATGTATATCCGGTCTAGTGCACAGCATTGTATACATCAAACTACCAACTGCCGAAGCATATGGAATGTTACGCATGCGTTCAACCTCCACTTGGGTTTTAGGTGCTTGCTCCTTTGAAAGTTTGATTCCATGTCTAGTAGGAGTGAAACCCCTCTTGAAATCTTGCATGGCGAACTTATTGAGCATATTCTCAATGTAAGTTAGTTGAGACAAAACTATCTTCTTGTTCTTACGATCCCTTATAAGTTTGATCCCTAGAACATAGGTAGCCTCTCCCAAATCCTTCATTGAAAACTGTTCATTCAGCCATCCCTTAACCGCAGATAACATTCCGACATCATTCCTAATGAGCAGAATGTCATCAACATACGAGATTAGGAAAGTAACCTTACCTTCTTGTATTCTTTTGTAAACACAAGGCTCATCTAGGTTTTGTATGAACCCATAGGTTTTGATAGTCTTATCAAACCTAATGTTCCAAGACCTAGATGCTTGCTAAGTCCATAAATGGACCTTTGCAACTTACAAACCTTATGCTCATTACCTAGCTCAATGAATCCTTCGGTTGGGCCATATAAATGGTCTCCTCAAGATCTCCATTCGAAATGCGGTCTTGACATCCATTTGCCATATTTCATAATTGAAATAGGCTGCTATGGCCAAAAGAATCCTGATGGACTTAAGCATGGCAACCGGAGAAAAAGTCTCCTCGTAGTCTATACCCTCCTTTTGAGTATAGCCTTTAGCTACCAAGCTAGCTTTAAAGGTCTCTACCTTTCCATCCGATCCCCTTTTCCTTTTGTAGATCCATTTACACCCTATAGTTTTTAGACCTGGTGGTAGATCTACAAGGACCCATACTTCATTAGTATACATAGAATCTATTTCTGATTCCATTGCCTTGAGCCATTTTCCTGCATCAACATCATTAATAGCCTGTGTATACGTAACGGGATCTGTTTCTTCTTAGTCTGAGATGGCAATTAAGCCTTCTCCTAAACCCAGATACCTATCTGGTTGTCTCACAACCCTCCCACTACGTCTAGGCACATCTTGATGTTCAGGTTGCACTTCTGATTCAACTCTTGAATCCATTTCGTCATCTTGTTCTGTCATATCCAAAACAACTCTTGGTTTGGATGAAATTGCTAACTCCTTTAGTACTACTTCACTTCTTCCTTTGTGATTTCTCACAAACTCTTCCTCTAAGAAGTTTGCATTTGTCGACACAAATACCTTCCTATCATGAGGACTGTAAAAATAGTACCCTCGAGTTCCCGTAGGAGATCCTACAAACAAACATACTTCTGACCTTGGTTCCATCCTTGTGGATTCAGGATTTAGAACATGAGCTGGACAGCCCCAAGTCCTCAAGTGCCTCAATGAAGGCACTCGGCTAGTCCACAACTCCCTAGGTGTTTTACGCACCGATTTGGATGGAGCAAAGTTAAGAAGATATGTTGCCGTTTGTATGGCATATCCCCAGAACGATTTTGGAAGGCTAGCATAGGAAATCATTGATCTTACCATTTCCAATAGAGTTCTATTTCTCCTCTCTGCTACACCATTCTGTTGAGGTGTACGAGGAGCTGATAAATTGGAAACAATTCCATTGTCAATTAAATATTGCTGGAACTCTCCAGATAAATACTCACCACCTCGATCTGATCGAAGCTGTTTTAATGGCTTGCCAAGTTGCTTCTCAGCTTCAGCTTTGAATTCTTTGAACTTTTCAAAAGATTCACTCTTTTATGCATCAAATACAAATAGCCATGTCTTGAGTAATCATCTATAAAAGTTATGAAATATTCATAACCTCCTCTAGCTTGTACATTCATGGGCCCACACACATCAGTATGTACCATGTCTAATGTGGATTCAAATCTGTTTCCTTTAGAAGGAAATGAGGCTTTTGTCATTTTCCTTCAATACAAGATTCACGGTGGGTAATGGATCACTATCCAAGCCCATAAGGATCCCATCCTTTACTAGCTCACAAGTCTTTTCGATTGATATGACCCATCCTTAGATGCCACAGATACTTTGAATTAATGCTAGAGATATTGGATTGTCTTGGTTTTATCAATTACATGGTGTTTAGTGAGCCTTTCATAGGTTCTATAAAAACAATCCTGCTTAATTATCGCTTCACAAATAAAATCCTTATTCTCATATATTGAAACAACCTTTTCAAAATATAAGGAATAGCCAGATTTTATTAGACAAAAATAGAAATCATGTTCCTTACAATCATTGGCATGTAATAAACATCTTCCAAATATAACCTATGACCACTAGGAAAGTCCAAGATAACTTCTCCCACCGATTCTCGCTGAAACATAGGAACCATCTGCTATCTTAACTTGAAACCGGCCTTTAGGAAGTCTTTTCCTTCATTGAACCCCCGCAAAGAATTACAAACATGGTTAGTGGCTCCTGAATCTAATATCCAAGAAGTAGATAAATCTGCCACATTTCTTGTTCCTAACAAACTTAGGAAGCCCATACCTTGTTTGCTTTTGAGGGACTCTAGGTAGATCGGGCGGTTTCTTTCCAAAGTGGCCCATCTCATCACAAAGGGAAACACTTTCCTTTGATGTTCTCTTTGGCCTTCTTTTTCATGGGTTTGGCCTTGACCCCTATTTGGGCCTTCTTTTTCATTGGACCCTTCTTCTTTTCCTTACCTTTACCCTTGGGTTTAGAAGAACAAGCTACATTAGCTTCTGGCCCATGAGCCTTAATATTCAATATTTCCTTCGTGCTCTAGAGGGTATTCATCAACTCACTCAAGGTGTAATCCTTGCTGTTGAGCTCATAGTCCAACTTAAACTGCTGAAAAGAAGAGTTTAAGATATTGATGATCATAATCATCTGCGTGTCCACATCCATATCCGCCTCAAGCATCTCAGCCTCAGTGACCACAGAGATTACCTTCATCATGTAATCCCGCACCGGTTCACGAGTGTTTACATGCGAGATTATGAAAGGTTTGGATAGCTTTCACTCTTGCAGACCTAGTCCTCACACCAAACATCTCATGTAGGTGATGGACCATTTCACTAGTAGTTTTCATACAAGCAATTTTCTTTTGCAACATGCCACGATGAAGCGTAATATAACACTTAGTAGTCTTGTCGGCGATTCCGCCAACGCCATGTTGTTGGACTTGCTCAGAGTTGCATCTCCACTTAGAGGTGTAGGCTCATTTTCAGTTAACACCCATGAAATACGCTCATATTGAAGAACAATGTCAAGGTTACGTCTCCATTCATTAAACTTGTCTCCATTTTCCAATTTGTTATTAGTCAAGAGCAGGGTGAGTGGATTCAGGTTGATTATGTCCGAAAATATAAATTATTAAAACATGAGAATACTAGTCAACAATTTATGGAACTTTGTATAAAATCATGATGCATGTATGCATGATGATAGATTTAACAAAACTTAAAAATTAAAACATTATACGACGGTTATTTTCTTATCTATAATGAGACTAAGTGACGGTGGGCCATCTTATCTATTAAAAGAAAATCTGGACCCTCCCACTCAAAAACTACCAAGCATCTCATGCTCAATTTTTAAGAAGCGTCTTAATTTGGTTCATACTTTTACCAACAGAGCTACGGTGGGCGGTTTATTGATAAAAATGTTGAGTGTATAACCATTTGATTCATTCACTAAAGATACCTACAAATCATGCCTCGGTGGGAGGTCACATTTGCTATCATTAAGTGGACTTATCCTTAAGGAGACCCAAACCATGCAAAATCTAGGATCCATGCCCTCCGATGGGAGTAACACTTCACCACATGCAAGCGGGCCATCATTTGGAGACCGTGGACTCTCACAGAGCATCCTCTCCCACTCAATCTTTTGGGCTTTAAGTTTTAAATACCATCTTGTCTAGATGCAATTTATTATCCATCCTATATTGTTTCATTATATATCTCATACAGAATGAATGCATGGCAAGGCCTAGGGTTGGCAATTTTCTAAATGACATGCAATCACATAATATCACATATTACAAGCATTCATTTCTCCATTCATCACATGAACTAATAAAGCCACTTTTGATTGTCCATCCTAGAAACATAAAATAATTACAAGCCTTTTAGGCCCAAAATATGCTTCTTCATCTTGGATCTTCCGCTCAACTCTTCGCTAACATGATCCGCCCATTCGGTAAACAAAATGTAATGGCATTTATGAAATTAGAATTTTGTCATTTTGAAAATAAAATTCCAGCACTAGATTTTTAGAAAACCAAATCTTTGTTTTGACAAAAAATTCCAGCACTTATTTTATTAAAACCGAAACTCATTTCATGAAAATTAAACACAACACTTAGTATTTTAGCAAAACCGAAATTGGATTCTTTGAAACAAAAAACCAGCACTTTTTTTCCAATCATAACTGAAATATGATTCATTGAAACAAAAATTCCAGCAACTTAGTTTTCACAAAACTTATGCCAAAACACAAAAGGATACACCTAAAATTTTACCTTTCCATTTCTTCAATCCATGGCTGCTCCTTCTTCATCATTACATCAAATTGTACATTACAAAATCAAATAAAATAGAAAAAAGAAACCAAGGAGGAAATATGGTGATGATAGACCACCCTCCTTGTTACAACCAAAAGAAGAAATCTTACAAGTAAAATTTAACTTCTATGGACAACCAAAAGAGCAACATACACCATATATATTTCTATCACATAAAATATGCAGTATACATAAAAGATTGCCAACCCATGCATCCACCATATAGGAACCAAATCATGCATGAAAAACGGCTCGATACCAATTGTTGGATCGGAAAAGAAAGCATGCTTAGTTTGGAGAAACGATAGATTTCAAAACTTTTTAAGAAATCATCTTGCAGCGGAAGCAATATATCCAAATCAATATGCTAATCCATACATGATATGGTATAAGGATAATAAAACCAAGAACAAGATAAAAGGAATTACCGACTCCTTCGCCACGACTTTAAATCCTCATTTGCGCTATCCTCTCCTTCTTGTATCCAAATCCTTTGCCTTTGAGTCTTTTCCTTTAGCAATCTATCTTCTTCCTTGTAGTAGTATCCTCTACCAATTAGATTTACCACTTGTTCTTCAAGGACAACTAGGTTAACAAAATCCTTTGGTGGGAAAGGAGAAGAAATATTTGGAGGAGATTTTCTTAGAAGAAGAAGAACCAAAATTGAAACTCTTTCAATTCTTTCACTTAGGAATTTCGGTTTTGGCAAGAAGAAAGAAGGAAGATGGTCCATCTAATGCACATCTTTCATCTTTAATCTAATGAATGCAAATAGGTTACATGCCAACATTAAAAGCCAACCATTAAACCATTTAATGGTAAGTTCATAACTCCATTTGATAATGATGAACCATAATAAAGACCATCTTTATTTAGTATTTTAATGTCAAATGTGTGGTTACACATCTAACCTAACACAATTTTGAAATTGCTTCTTCTCCATTTTAAAAAAAATTGTTTTAATATAATTAATCTAATCAATTATATTAAACCAAAACAAGCCCATTTCTAAATGAACATATGGGCTTCCAATTAACCATTAATTAGAATAAGCCCATCATTCAATTATGGACTTCTAAAGCCTCCAAACTACTTCTTACTTAGCTTGATAACCTTCCTTAAAGCCAAGTGGGGAATTTTATTGGACTTTGATAATTCAAGCTCCAATAAGCCCAGAAATAATTCAATCTCATTGGAATTAATTCTAGCTTATTAACTAAATGTCATTCCACTAAAGACAATTAGTTGAACTCTTGAATTATTAAATATTATAAGAATATGTCCAATTGCAAACCCTATTTAGAACCTTATTATAGCCATCCGCACAACAAAGGGTAAAATTACCGTTTTGCCCTTATGTTAGTTTTTCCTTCTAGATCTCTCATTTTACTTTATATGGTGATTAACACATAAGATCTCATCTTAGTGTTAAGACTTGATGGGTAGCTAGTCCATCAAACTATCGCGCCAGATTTAATCACCAAATCTCCTTAAAACATCTAAGAGATGATAACACTATAAACTCTTTATTTGAGTGAATGTTCCTCGATACATGTTTCAATTAATAATTCCAACATGCGACCTTTGGATTAATACCTGTAAAAATCCATTCCGATCATATCAAGAATTATAATGAAACACATATGAGTTCACCACTCATCAAGATTGTGGTTCATAATAGCGAATGCTTAAGTTGTATGTTTTAAGATTAAAGTAACGACCCACTTTATTCTTGAAAACATACTTGATTCAATTCATTTAATAGTGCCATTATCGATAGTCTACTACTATCATGATATGAAACTCATCATTCCCTTTAAGTAAACTCCTTTACTTATATGGAGATAAATCGCAACACTACGATCTAAACCATAATCAAACGACCAACTTGATTATTCAAGCGTGAATCAATTAATTGATTCTAATAATATACATGTTTCCCATACATCTCTATGTATATGTATATTACTTACAAATGAATCTTGGTACCTTATGACCAGATATATAATGCTCATACAGATAAAACCAAACTCTTTTGTTTTATTAATAATAAATATTTTCATTACAAAACTGTAACTGAAGAAGATAAAGTTACATATAAATACACTTGCTTTCCAGGGCACTATATTTACATAACTCCAACAGTAGAGAGATCGGGTCAGGTCTATGGGCACTTGTCGCAGTCATGTGCGGGAAAAATCGGTGGTGGGAAAATCAATGTAAACAAGCCCAGTCGGTCACGGATTATTGATTCCTCATTAAAAACTTGCCGATTATGGCCTTGCCCCCATGACTGACACCGTCAGTTGACCAAGTTTGGGTCGTGGGCACCTTCCTCGATCATGTGTGGGCATACTCGGTAGTGGGAAAATGAGGAGAAACAAACCCAGCTGCCGCAGCAATTATCAATTTCTCATCGAAAACTCACACATTCTAGCCTTTCTCCATGACTGGCACTGTAGAAAGACCAAGTCAGTATCGTGGGCACTTTCCTCGTCCACGTGCAGGCATACTCGATAGTGGGAAAAAAAATGCAAATAAAGCCACAGTCAGTCACCCATTGTCAGTTTCTCATTGAAAACTCTCCGACTATTACCTTGCCCCCATCATCAGTATCGTTGGGAGACCAGGTCGGGGCCATGGGCTCTTGCCGCTGCGATATGCGGGCATACTCGATCGTGGGAAAATCAATGCAAACAAGCCCCAATCATTCACAGATTGTCAGTTTCTCATCGAAAACTCGTCGATTATAGCCTTACACCCATGACCGGCACTTACTGTAGCCTTGTGCAGGCATACTTGATAGTGGAAAAATCAACAGAAACAGATCCAGGTAGGCACCAACTGCCAGTTTCTCATAAAAAACTCGTCGATTATAGTTTTGTTGTCACAATCGACACAGTCAGGAGACCAGGTCGGGGCCGTGGGTACTTGCCGCGGCCATGTGCGGGCATACTTAGTAGTGGGAAAATGAGTTCAAACAAGCCCTAGTCAGTCACGGATTGTTAGTTTCTCATTGAATACTCATCGATTATAGTCTTGCACCTATGACTGACGCTGTTTGTGTTAGAGTAGTGCCCTTAAGGCAATCGCCTTTAGCGCATTTTGTACAAAGTTATGTACATACTTTATGAATAAATAAAGAAAGGCATATTTCATTAATTTGATGTTCATTATTTATGAATTGATATTGATCTATAAGAAAATTAATGAAGTCCATGATATATGACATAGCATGAAGGAAATTGTGATGTGATCATACTACTGAGATTCCTATCATGTGCAATTATGTCAGTATCTAAATTATCCCTAGTCATAGGATTACAGAGACTGGACATCGGTAATCCGGAGAGACTAGTACATCTCAAGCATCTTGATTTGATCAAGCAGTGGATCTCAGAAGCTATAAATATGAGATATTTAGGGTTGAGATGTGGATGCTTACTAGAGGTAGTAAGTACATTGGATGACCTGCTATGAGATCATCACATGGATGTCCTATTCTAATGTCAGTGATAATCTCATTATAGCAATGGTGCAAGTATCCTTAGACTTGAGGTACTCAAGGATATCTTGGATACTGATTCTGTGCTTTGAATCCATTCCTTGTTGCCTTACATAGATCACTCATAGGGTGGTGATTGGGTACAGCTTGAGGTATTCGAAGGTAATTGAGTAGCCAATAGAGGATTCACCACTTCTGTGATAGCAGAAGATGATACCCATGGCCTCTTATCAGGGTCATTACTTGGAAGTCTCTAGCCGGAGCATATATATCATGAAGAATGTCTTCATTGACATATTAAGTAATGAGCCCAGGATAGGAACTGAAATCACTTGGACTAGATTTGACGTAGTCAGTCTAGTAAGAGTTGACACTTTGCCCATACTCATAACCAAGTGGGGTATAGCATGGTGAAAGGACGAATTGCACGGTAATTATCTATGGAAAGGTTCGTGATATGGTTCATGATGAATACATGTTCATTCGTCAAACCAATTACTTTCTGGTCAATTGGGGGTTATGATGTGTTGCTAGATACCGTTCATGACTTGCTCAGATTAAGTGTTAATCTAAGTGGCCAACATAACCGAAAACCTAATGGGTCACACGCATAAGAGTGTCTCGGAGAATTCGTAAAATAGTTTTGGACAGAGTTACAATATATGGAGAGCAAAAGGATTAAATGGATCCTGATAAGATCGAGATATGTCCCGATGAGATCGCGACATCGATATTGCTGAAAAAGGTTTTCGGGAGTTTTTCCCATACCAGGACCAGGTAGGTCGGTAGGACCGACTCCAGTGTGATTGGACCACTTCAGCATTTATATACATATATATATATATGATTAATTAATTAAAGAATTAATTAATATATATATATGAGTGTAAACGTGGAAGAAGGAGATGAGAAGCTCATCATTTTAACTTTATATATATATATATAAAGTGATTTATGTGGATGGCCAAGAAGCTTCTTCTTTATCCTTGTCATTAGTGCATTAAAAGACTAGAAGACAAAAGTAAAGGTATGAAGAGGATGAATGATCGTTGCTTTTAGAAGTGAGAAAGGTTTTGTGAAACCTAAGAGAAATTGTCTTCTCTCATCATCGATCTTCATTTCCCTTCTTCATTGTAACATCCCATCTCCCATAGAAAAGGTTTATTGGTAATTTGGGACGGGTTGGAGACTTGAATTATAACGCGGCATGAACATCCATTATATAGCCTTTATAACTGATGATAGTTTTGCACATGCACACGGTATACATGCATTCGTGACATTTTCCGGCTTAGGTTTCTAATTGCGATTCTTTGTGAAATTTATGGGATCATTGTATTTGAAAAATTATTTTGAGTGCGCCATAAATTGTTTTATATTTTTAGGGATTTATGAAAATTTTTCTGGAATTTTTCGGGGTTCTTGCGGACCGGAAAATTCAACCGATATTTGAGTGAGCCTTTTTGTACTAAAAAGGGGCTGCATAATGGTATGAGATTAGTGAATAAATAATTGTGGGACTTATGTTAGTGCCATGTTTAGAGCTTAAGTAGAATTAGTGCTTAATTAATTGGGATTAACTCATTTTTGTCTTTTCTCCATTTCAAAAGCCAAGTGTCCTCTTTTTCTTAATGCATTTTGTCTTCTTCTTTATCCCTCATCCCCGATTTTTCTTCTTGTTAAAGTTAAAAACACATGCATTTTTGGAAGACTTGCTCTCCTCTCATCCGAAACCTTATTTTTCTCTTCCTTGGTGAATTTCTTTTCTTTCTTCGTTGGTGGCTTCTTCTTACAAGATAGCTTCTTGTTCTTTTGGCTTGCTCCTTCTTCCTTCTCATATAAAGCTAGCTTAAGCCTTGTGATGAGGGTGATGGGTGATAGCCGTAGGTGTTGGAGAAAGGAGAAGAGGAATTAGGAAGTTGTAATAAGTTGGAAGATTAAGGGAAAGATTGAAAGCTTGACTAGGTAAGATTATGTTTTAAGCTTTGACCATTCATTTAATGCATGAATTGGTAGTTTGAAGCATTTAAGGGAAGCACTTATGTATTTATTTTATGATAGGTTTGAATGGGTTTAAATGTATACTTAGTTATGGATGAATGAATGACTATACTTCTTATTGATTTTAGCTTGGTTTTGGATTGAGTTTGTAAGGATAGATGAATGGAAAACTTAGGAAGATCATTTGTGTAGGTGCTGCCAATTTTTGTGTCATTATAGAAGTTTATGTTGTGATGAATTTGTGGTTGAATTAGAGGTAGGAATGGATGCTTAGTGATGTGTTATTGATGTTAGAAGTGATAGGAGTTAGGGTAATGTTGAAATCTGGAAAATTGGTGTTTGACCAGTTGGAATGTTTTGATCATAACTTATTGTGTAGGTGTTCAAATGAGGTGAAGTTTGTGCCCAATTAAACTTTGGGATGTTGGCTTCAATTTAGTGTGAAATAGGTGTTGTTAAATTGTAATGCTAGAAGGGCGAAAATTTGCATGGAAAGTTACTGTTTTATTGCCTGTGAACAGTAACCGCAAGTATGAGTAATGTGTTTTGTTGATTTTTCTAAATTAATTGGTATGGAACTAGGAAAAAGGGTCTTTATGAAAGTTGAGGCATATTGAGTTAGCTTTCCATTTCCACTGATCTTGCTAATTTTCGAGTTGTATATTGGGAGATATCAACTGATTACTATTGCTTGGTTTTATGCTTTTTGGAGAAACCTAGTCAAAGTGTTGATTTTGTGAGCTTTCTGCTTGGGAGTAATTTTAGCAATTTTTTTGGACTGAATTGGTGTGAGTGATCTTCTGCAAAGTTGTAGAGGAAGACATTATATTGAAAATGAGATATGGAATATAATTTTAGAGGTCAGAGTTGGGAGTTATGATTTTGCAAAACTGATCCTGCATTAGGTTAGGAATTGCTGATCATGGCAGTAACTTGCATTACAGTTTTGAAATGGTTAGAAATTAAATTGGAAATTGAGTTCTTCATGAAAATTGAAGTTCAAGGATTTATCTTTTCAGGGATATAAAGTTCAGATTTTTCTGACTTGTGTACAGGGAGTTATGCTTGTTATAAGTTTCCTGCTCAAATTGAATGATTTCAGGGACAGCAACATTGACTGAATTAATTGACTTGTTTAGCAATGGAATTTGATTTTGGGTTGTTCATGAAAGTTGTAGATGACATTGTGAACTTATTGAGCATATTTATGTGGTAATTTTTGGCTGAAGAATCAGAGAGTTAAGGAATTTGAAATGTACTGTTCTGTTTTAATGGGATTTGAGTAGGCAGTAGCTTTGAAGGGATTTTTGACACCATTAAGAGTGAAATTGATTTTTATGGTCTTCATGAGAATGGTAGAGCTTTTCATTATCTTTCCAACAAGCTATGGTTTGTATTTTTCCGATTTGTGTGCTAAGAGTTATTGTTGTTGGAAATTTGGATTGAAATAGGAAAAAAAAAAAGGAATGAAGTGAGGTTGAACCTCGCCGGATCGCGAGGGCGACTCCTCGCCCTCGAGGCGAGGTAGATTGGCCCTCTCGCGAGGGCGACTCCTCGCCCTCGCGAAGAAGGGAGAGAGTCGGCCTCGCGTGGGCGACATATGCGCCCATGAGGCGTGCGCTATATATATTTATATTTTTATTTTTTTTAGTTGGCCTAATTGTTTCTTTTGTCAATTTCTTTTCCGTCCGACATCCGATTGACCTGATTCTTGAGGCATCGGATTAAGTAGAATATTAATTTCATTTTGTGAGAAATTGGGAATTTTGGACGAGAATTGGCGTGGCCCCGAATAACGGAGCCTTTAATCACTATTTTGCTTAATTGGGGACCTATAGAGGTCCGAATTGCGCACCGTCAGCGCCAATAGGTTTCTAATTTTTAGACAGATTTTTTTTATGGGAAAATTTTGGATTAGGACCGGGAATGCCATGAGCATGCATTATACACGTTTTACTTATTCCATGTGCATTGTTTAGTATTTTTATCTATTCAGTTGGTAATGTTTACTTATTTTAATTGTTATAGAGGCTCAGTTGGAACGTCATCCCACGGACATTGCAGAGACTTCCCGGCATTAGCTCGGAAGTTATTAGGTGAGTAACCTAGATGGTTCCTCGGTTAGTAGGTGTTTATAATTCTGCACTTAGAACCCTGTGGAGAATAATGGTGGGAAAATTGTGTTTGTTTGTGCCTGGATTGCGGACCGAAGGTCCGATGGATTGGAAAATTTGACATAGAAGTGTCATATGTGATTACTTGTACAAGATTTATGTGTACATATTGAATTGGGATCTGATATGATGTTGGTGTTGTTTTATTTGGACATATGCACTTCATGCATAATTGCGTGATCGATAATGGCGATTGTGACGGAGCGATAGCGAGAGCTTTAAGCTCAACGTGATTTGGCCTTGAGCCCATAGTGATTGAGCCTATGGCTCACCGTTTATCGCCCTTAATGGGACGATTTGCGCCGATCACAACAACGTAATAAATTGAAAAGCGTCTCATACACATTCCATATGCATTTGAATTGATTCTTTGGATTGGTATGAAAATTATGTGGTACTACTAAATGTGATTTGGTGAGATAATTGTGCGTAATGTGTTATGTATGTGTATATGCATGAATTGGGTGAACCATCGATGATGGTTCCTCACCGAGTTCGCAAACTCACCCAAAATTGCAAATTATTTTTCAGACCGGAGAGTAGACTTATAGCTCGGAGGGACTTTTCTGCCGTGTAGATTGAGTTGGCAGAGAAGTCATGGCACATGTGCCTCGGTCACCGGCACTTTTGAGGATGACCTAGTTAGCCTTTTGTTTGATTTTCTTTTGGAGTATTGTACAGAACACATCAGTTGTGTAAATTTACTGCTTTGAAGTTATGAAATGAGAATTTATGGTTTCAAAAATTAGTGGATTTCATATAAATGCTTTATGATTTTGATGCCATGTGGAGTGTTAGTGGTTGTTCGTAGCGCACCCTTATCGTAGGGTATGTGTCGGAATGACCTACAGGCGTCCCGATACATATCCTATGGTATGGGGGTGCTACATTAGGTGGTATCAGAGCATGGTTTGGCATCTGTTGGGAATAGTACATAATTAGGCTTGAATTATTGTGAGAAATGCAGAAACTGATCAGAGTTCTTGTTTTGTTTTAGGTCATCCGTATTTGGTGATCAGATTGATCAACCAGCTGACCAGGGATCTGTTGGAGCTAGTAGAGAGTCCTCGGTGCCTCGATCTGAGGTACCTCCTAGAGTCCCCGTGAGACGGGAGAGGAGATACGATTTCTTTGCGTGGCGGGGGGTGAACTTCTATGGCAAGATGACCCCGGCGAGGCCGAGGATGGTTGGAAGGACCGAGAGAGTCCTTGATCGGATGGATTGCGAACTGATGAGAGGTTCGATTCTGCAGATCTCTTCTGCGGGCCCCGCTTATACATGGTGGAAGACTGCTCGGCGGTACCACGGACCTTCTTCTTGACATGGGCGATTTTACGAGGGCTTTTAGAGACAATTATATGCCCAAGGTGTATATAGAAATGAAGATCTGGGAGTTTTGGAGCCGAGACAGGTAGGATGACAAATGGCAGTGCGAGGTTAGGTTTAATGAGTTGATGGGATATCTTTCTCTGTGGTTTCTCTTGAGGCGAGATAGGTGTCGGAGGTTTGAGATGGGGCTGAATTTGGAGATCCGTGCGGATTGGCCCGATCGATATGGGCTCCTTTATAGAGTTGAGAGCTCTCTTGTGAGAGTGGAGCGGATTGTGAGGCGAAGACAGCAGAGATGGGTCAAGGGTCTAGAGGAAGAGAGTTAGTGACGATCGAGGCGGCTCTGGTAAGAGTTTTAGCGGCCTTGAGCGAGGCCTTGAGATCTTGAGGAGGATCGAACATATCGGGTTTTAGACGAGAGGAGATTTGTCTTGTTGGCGTGAAGTGGCGATGGCGATGGCGAGAGGTTTTGGGCGATTCCTCCATTCTGTGAGCACTTTGAGAAGAGGCACTTTGGAGAGTGTTGGCGATTGACCGGAGCTTGCCTTAAATGCGCTCCATGGATCATCGATTCGGGATTGCCCATTACATTGGGAGCTCGATCTGCTTGGTAGTGGTAGAAGCCGGAGTAGACTACCGTCTGTGAGTAGAGTGGGTGGATCCGGCGTGGATCGATCTGAGGGCCGAGTAGAGGCCGAGGTAGAGCCGAGGATCCTTTAGGCGGGAGAGGTGAGGCGATCGACCACGATCCAGCGAGTATATGCCATGACGAGGCGGGAGGCCGAGATTCCCCGATGTAGTAGCCGGTATGTTCCTTATTTCGATTTTGAGGCGTTTGCATTCTTGGATCTGGATCCACACATTCTTTATTGCACCTCATATGGCATGTAGATTGCATGGGGATCGGAGATGTTCTTGTATGGGCTAGAGGTGAGTACACCTTTAGGTACTACTATCAGCATTGGGAGAGGTTCGCGGAGATGCTTGATCCAGATTGATCAGCGGTGTTGAGCGCACCTTATAGTGTTGCCTCTGAGAGAGATCGATGTGATTACGGGATGGGTGGTGACGGCCCATAGGGCTATTATGGACTGCTATACCAAGGAGGTTGTTTTAGAGTCTCTGGTCGACTGAAGCGATGATTTAGAGGAGTTAGTCAGCAAGACCGGCCGGATGATCTCTTTCCTTAGTGCCACGAGATTGATCTGGGAGGTCGTGAAGCATATCTCGGCTCATGTGGTTGACACGAGTTGAGCGAGAGGCTTGAGGATATTCCGTGGTTAGGAAATTTCGGATGTGTTTCTGATGAGTTCTGGGTTTGCTGCCGGATCGGAGGCGAGTTCCTTTGATTGACCTCGTTCAGTCGCTCTATATCTATACCTCCATATAGGATGGCTTTGTGGGCCGAGGGAGCTTAAGGCTCGATTCAGGGAGTTGTTGGAGAAGGGCTTTATCGGACCTAGTGTTTCACCATGGGAGCTCCAGTTTTGTTTGTGAAGAAAAGGATGGGACTTTGAGGTCGTGCATCGATTACGAGCGGTTGAATCGGGTGACGATGAAAAATAAGTATCCTTGCCTAGGATCGATGACTTATTTGATCGATTGCGAGGAGCTCGGTGTTCACTAAGTTAGATCCGAGGTCGTGGTACTATCGATTGAAGATTGCGAGGCCGATGTGCCTAAGAGTGCCTTCGAGGGAGCGTGTACGGGCATTTTGAGTTTTAGTGATGCCGTTTGGGTTGACTAATGCCCCAGCCTTCATGGCCTTGATGAATAAGGTATTTCAGCCTACCGGATCAATTTGTTATTGTGTTTATTGATGACATTTTAGTGTATTCGAGGAATGCGGGAGCATAGTGAGCATTTGAGGATTGTGTTGCGGACCATGAGGAGAGATGGTTGTATGCCAAATTGATAAATGTAAATTTTGGCTGGATCGGTGATATTTTGGGCCATATAGTGACCGGAGAGGTATTCGGTGGATCCGAGTAAGGTGGAGGCGATCTTGAAGTGGGAAGTTCCTAGAATGTTTCAGAGATTCGAGTTTCCTCGGATTGGCGGTTATTACGGAGGTTTGTCGAGGGTTTTCATTGATCTCACTTCTCGACAAAACTTCCGAGGAAGAATGTGCCATTCGGATGGGTGAGGAGTGTCGGAAGAGCTTTGAGGAGTGAAACATCGGTTGACTCTTCGCACGGTGTTGACTATTCCATCTGGGATTGGAGGATTTGAGGTATCTGATGATGCATCGCATCGAGGATTGGGGTGTGTTACGATGCAAGACGGTAGAGTCATTGCCTATGCCTCGAGACAGTTGAGGTCTCACGAGGTAAATTATCTGTTCATGATTTGGAGTTAAGCTGCGAGAGTGTTTTCTTTGAAGATTTGGAGGCATTACGTATGGTGAGACTTTCCAAATCTTCACCGACCATAAGAGTTTGAAATATTCTTGAGCAGAGAGAGTTGAATTTGAGATGAGGAGATGGCTTGAGTTGTTGAAGGACTATGACTGTATTATCGAGTATCACCACAGGAAAGCTAATGTGGTGGCGGATGCTCGAGTAGGAAGTCACATACTAGTCTGACTGATTCGAAGCAATGAGGTTGCCTAATTTGATTCATTGAGGGCTTTGAATGTTGAGATGACTCTGGGCGGGATGGAGTCTTATTGGCTACTTTGACACCGAGACCGATGCTCTTGGGCGGGATCGGAGAGTTCGTGACAAGGATCTGTTATGGTGAGGCCGATTGAGAAGGTAAAAGCGATTGAGTTAGAGTTTGATGTGAGAGATGAGACTTTGTGGTTGAGACAGAGGCTTTGTGTGCTGATGTGGATGACTTGAGGAGAGAGATATTGGAGGAGGCTCATATGGCCACATATGCTATGCATCTGGTACTACCAAGATGTATAACACTCTTAAGCAACATTTACGGTGGCTGGCATGAAAAAGCAAGTGGCGGCATTTGTATCTAGATGTTTGACGTGCAAGGCGTTAAGGTGAGCACCGGGCTCGATGGGGAAGCTTCATTCGTTGCCCATTTGGAGTGGAAATGGGAACAATTACCATGGATTTCATTATGGGTTTGCCTTAGGGCCGAGGCAAAGATGATGCTATCTGGGTCGTAGTGGATCGATTGACTAAATCGGCCCATTTCTTGCCGATGAGGAGAACAATACCATGAATCAGTTGGCCCGTAAGTATGTGGCGGAGATAGTGAGACTGCATGGGGTCCCAATGTCGATAGTGTCCGCGAGGATCCCATTTACTTGAGGTTACAGCGAGTTTGCGATCTGCTATGGGTACTAGGTGAACTTCAAGATCTGCGTTTCATCCTCGAACAGATGGGCGAGTGAGAGGACGATTAAGGCTGTTGAGGATATGCTTGGGCTTGTGTGTTGGAGTTCAGAGGGCGTGGGATCGATGTTTAGCTCGATTGAGTTTGCATACAACAATCATTATCATAGTAGCATCGGGATGGCACCATATGAGGCCTTTGTATGGGCGATCGTGTAGATCGCCTTTGTATTGGGATGAAGAGGGTGTGAGGATGATTGAGGTCTGAGTGATTCAGATCTTGTAGATAAGGTGAAAGCGATCTGAGTCGCATCAAAGCGGCTCGGGATGATAGAGAAGAGCTATGTGGATCAAGATAGGAGGGACATTGAGTACAATGTAGGCGATAGAGTGTTCTTACGGTGTCACCGTGGCGTGGTGTCTTGAGATTTGGGAAAAAGGGTAAGTTAAGCCCTAGGTACATTGGTCCATATGAGATAACCGAGAGGATAGGACCTTTGGCCTCTGTGCTAGCTTCTACCGAGTGAGATGTCTCGGTTGCATGATGTCTTCCATGTGGTATGCTCCGTAGATATCGGTCGATCCGACACATGTGATACTGGCTCGGAGATTGAGGTGTCGAGTAATTTGAGTTATGTAGAGGCCGTCTGATTGCCGGGACACAGTGAAACAGTTGAGGAATAAGAGTATTCCAGGTGAAGGTTCTCTGGAGGAACCACTGATCGAGGAGGCTACAGGAGACCGAGGAGCATATGAGGAGACAGATCCTCATCTTTTCGATCAACCGTAAGAATTTCTGGGACGAAATTTTTATTAGGAGGAGAATTGTAACATCCATCTCCCATAGAAAAGGTTTATTGGTAATTTGGGACGGGTTGGAGACTTGAATTATAACGCGGCATGAACATCCATTATATAGCCTTTATAATCGATGATAGTTTTGCACATGCACACCGTATACATGCATTCGTGACATTTTCCTGCAGGTTTCTAATTGCGATTCTTTGTGAAATTTATGGGATCATTGTATTTGAAAAATTATTTTGAGTCGCCATAAATTGTTTTATATTTTAAGGATTTATGAAAATTTTTCCGGAATTTTTAGGGTTCTTGCCCGACCGGAAAATTCAAACCTATTTGAGTGAGCCTTTTGTACTAAAAGGGCTGCATAATGGTATGAGATTAGTGAATAAATAATTGTGGGACTTATGTTAGTGCCATGTTTAGAGCTTAAGTAGAATTAGTGCTTAATTAATTGGGATTAACTCATTTTTGTCTTTTCTCCATTTCAAAAGCCAAGTGTCCTCTTTTTCTTAATGCATTTTGTCTTCTTCTTTATCCCTCATCCCCGATTTTTTCTTCTTGTTAAAGTTAAAAACACATGCATTTTTGGAAGACTTGCTCTCCTCTCATCCGAAACCTTATTTTTCTCTTCCTTGGTGAATTTCTTTTCTTTCTTCGTTGGTGGCTTCTTCTTACAAGATAGCTTCTTGTTCTTTTGGCTTGCTCCTTCTTCCTTCTCATATAAAGCTAGCTTAAGCCTTGTGATGAGGGTGATGGGTGATAGCCGTAGGTGTTGGAGAAAGGAGAAGAGGAATTAGGAAGTTGTAATAAGTTGGAAGATTAAGGGAAAGATTGAAAGCTTGACTAGGTAAGATTATGTTTTAAGCTTTGACCATTCATTTAATGCATGAATTGGTAGTTTGAAGCATTTAAGGGAAGCACTTATGTATTTATTTTATGATAGGTTTGAATGGGTTTAAATGTATACTTAGTTATGGATGAATGAATGACTATACTTCTTAATGATTTTAGCTTGGTTTTGGATTGAGTTTGTAAGGATAGATGAATGGAAAACTTAGGAAGATCATTTGTGTAGGTGCTGCCAATTTTTGTGTCATTATAGAAGTTTATGTTGTGATGAATTTGTGGTTGAATTAGAGGTAGGAATGGATGCTTAGTGATGTGTTATTGATGTTAGAAGTGATAGGAGTTAGGGTAATGTTGAAATCTGGAAAATTGGTGTTTGACCAGTTGGAATGTTTTGATCATAACTTATTGTGTAGGTGTGCAAATGAGGTGAAGTTTGTGCCCAATTAAACTTTGGGATGTTGGCTTCAATTTAGTGTGAAATAGATGTTGTTAAATTGTAATGCTAGAAGGGCGAAAATTTGCATGGAAAGTTACTGTTTTATTGCCTGTGAACAGTAACCGCAAGTATGAGTAATGTGTTTTGTTGATTTTTCTAAATTAATTGGTATGGAACTAGGAAAAAGGGTCTTTATGAAAGTTGAGGAATATTGAGTTAGCTTTCCATTGGCACTGATATTGCTAATTTTCGAGTTGTATATTGGGAGATATGAACTGATTACTATTGCTTGGTTTTATGCTTTTTGGAGAAACCTAGTCAAAGTGTTGATTTTGTGAGCTTTCTGCTTGGGAGTAATTTTAGCAATTTTTTTGGACTGAATTGGTGTGAGTGATCTTCTGCAAAGTTGTAGAGGAAGACATTATCTTGAAAATGAGATATGGAATATAATTTTTAGAGGTCAGAGTTGGGAGTTATGATTTTGCAAAAACTGATCCTGCATTAGGTTAGGAATTGCTGATCATGGCAGTAACTTGCATTACAGTTTTGAAATGGTTAGAAATTAAATTGGAAATTGAGTTCTTCATGAAAATTGAAGTTCAAGGATTTATCTTTTCAGGGATATAAAGTTCAGATTTTTCTGACTTGTGTACAGGGAGTTATGCTTGTTATAAGTTTCCTGCTCAAATTGAATGATTTCAGGGACAGCAACATTGACGGAATTAATTGACTTGTTTAGCAATGGAATTTGATTTTGGGTTGTTCATGAAAGTTGTAGATGACATTGTGAACTTATTGAGCATATTTATGTGGTAATTTTTGGCTGAAGAATCAGAGAGTTAAAGAATTTGAAATGTACTGTTCTGTTTTAATGGGATTTGAGTAGGCAGTAGCTTTGAAGGGATTTTTGACACCATTAAGAGTGAAATTGATTTTTATGGTCTTCATGAGAATGGTAGATCTTTTCATTATCTTTCCAACAAGCTATGGTTTGTATTTTTCCGATTTGTGTGCTAAGAGTTATTGTTGTTGGAAATTTGGATTGGAAATAGGAAAAAAAAAAAAGGAATGAAGTGAGGTTGAACCTCGCCGGATTGCCCCTCTCGCGAGGGCGACTCCTCGCCCTCGCGAAGAAGGGTGAGAGTCGGCCTCGCGTGGGCGACATGTCGCCCCCGCGAGGCAGGCGCTTATATATATTTATATATTTTTTTTTTTTTTAGTTGGCCCTAATTGTTTCTTTTGTCAATTTCTTTTCCGTCCGACATCCGATTGACCTGATTCTTGAGGCATCGGATTCGTAGAATATTTAATTTCATTTTGTGAGAAATTGAGAATTTTTGGACGAGAAATTGACGTGGCCCCGGGTAACGGAGCCTTTAATCACTATTTTGCTTAATTGGGGACCTATAGAGGTCCGAATTGCGCACCGTCAGCGCCAATAGGTTTCTAATTTTTAGACAGATTTTTTTTATGGGAAAATTTTGGATTAGGACCGGGAATGCCATGAGCATGCATTATACACGTTTTACTTATTCCATGTGCATTGTTTAGTATTTTTATCTATTCAATTGGTAATGTTTACTTATTTTAATTGTTATAGAGGCTCAGTTGGAACGTCATCCCACGGACGTTGCAGAGACTTCCCGGCATTAGCTCGGAAGTTATTAGGTGAGTAACCTAGATGGTTCCTCGGTTAGTAAGTGTTTATAATTCGCACTTAGAACCTCGTGGAGAATAATGGTGGGAAAATTGTGTTTGTTTGTGCTGGATTGCGGACCGAAGGTCCGATGGATTGAAAATTTGACATAGAAGTGTCATATGTGATTACCGTATAAGATTTATGTGTACATATTGAATTGGGATCGATATGATGTTGGTGTTGTTTTATTTGGACATATGCACTTCATGCATAATTGCATGATCGATAATTGGCGATTGTGACCAGAGAGCGATAACGAGAGCTTTAAGCTCAACGTGATTGGGCCTTGAGCCCATAGTGATTCGAGCCTATGGCTCACCGCTTATCGCCTTAATGGGACAAGTTTGCGCCATCACAACAACGTAATAAATTGAAAAAGCGCCTCATACACATTCCATATGCATTTGAATTGATTCTTTGGATTGGTATGAAAATTATGTGGTACTACTAAATGTGATTTGGTGAGATAATTGTGCGTAGGCGTGTGTTATGTATGTGTATATGCATGAATTGGGTGAACCATCGATGATGGTTCTCACCGAGTTCGCAAACTCACCCAAAATTGCAAATTATTTTTCAGACCGAGAGAGTAGACTTATAGCTCGGAGGACTTTTCTGCCGTGTAGATTGAGTTGGCAAGAGAAGTCATGGCACACAGTGGTCACCGGCACTTTTGAGGATGACCTAGTTAGCCTTTTGTTTGATTTTCTTTTGAGTATTGCATGTAACACATCAGTTGTGTAAATTTATCGCTTTGAAGTTATGAAATGAGAATTTATGGTTTCAAAAATTAGTGGATTTCATATAAATGCTTTATGATTTTGATGCCATGTGGAGTGTTAGTGGTTGTTCGTAGCGCACCCTTATCGTAGGGTATGTGTCGGAATGACCTACGGGCGTCCCGATACATATCCTATGGTATGGGGGTGCTACATTCATCTCCAAGCTTCCTTCTCCATCATTGATTCCAAGCTCTCCAAGGACAAAGGTAAGAGCTAGCACTCTTTAATTTGTTCTAACTATTCCTGGGTCAAAGGGTTTGTCCTGGTTAGGTTCTCCAATCTTTGCGTGGATACTGTTAGAGACGGTCTCCTTTGGCCGTTATGGTTTGAGTTTATTGTATAGACACATGGATCTTGGCTTTCGGGAAGGTCCCAGAATATAAAAAAAAAATTTCCTCACCATGGGCATGTGATGCTCACACCGGGATTTTCCTACAGTGGTATCAGAGACACTTGTGTCGTATATAACGAAGAAATCATGACTAGGTCGAAGTTGCCTATTGCTTGTGACGATGATGCATGTTGTAAATGTTAATTTCGAATTCAGTGTAGAAATATTGTTTTCTAAATTTTCTTGCCCAGATATGTTCACAAGATGTTGTTGCATATGTCTGTGGAAGCTTGGAATTTATCAATGTGATTTGATATGGTTTTGCTAATTTATTCCCTAATGTTCTGGTTGCTGTGTTTGTGCACATTCAATGAACAGGCATGCTTGTAAATTCGAGAATAAATTGTAGAATTTTTTTTTTTGATTTTCTTTCACCGACATGTCTCTAAGATGTTTATGAATGTCTATGAGAATGGAAAAATGTTTTCGAGGTAATTTACTATTTATTTGAGAATTTATTGTGTGCTTCTGGGAATAACTATGTTGAGGAACACAGATTCTACATTGTATTTGTTGCTGAGGTTGGTTGAGTTTTGGATGGAAATAAATCCTAAAAACATTCATGGAGCATTTTGTGAACATGTTGTTACCTCTGTAATTTTCTCAGAATTTATTGAAATTTTTCAATGAGTTTTTCAAGCAAAACACAGAGCTTGGCAGTTTTGAGAAACTTGCTGGAGTTGTTTTGTTTGAAATGTATGATTGTGTAGTTTTCAGTTCCAATGCCTTGGATCATTTTTAATGTGATTAAAAATGTGTTATATTGATGTTTTATGCTTTCCAAATTAAATTTCTTGAAATTGGGTTTCCAAAAATTTTCGGATGTCAAATATGTCACATTAGCGTCTCGTTAGTGTATTTCATTGTCCTGATTGTTTTGGCGTCACAATTTTGTGACCAAAGTCAAGTAATCTTGATAAAATGTAGACTAGCTAGAGATACTTAGGGTGATAGTTTGATATTCTCAAATTATTTGGAAATCTAAATGAATAAGAGTGTATTCATCAATTTCAAGTTTTTCATGTATAGTTTGACCATATATGGTAAGCATGGAACAATGAAAGTGTTTCATTGGTACATGATAATAAAGGATATTACACTTGGTATTGTGAATTTGAACTACACGAATTGAGAAATTAGCCGATTAGAGAGCATGCCAGTATATGTTCCAGTCGACTGGCACATTCACTAGTTGACTGGCACATGCACCAGTCGACTGGCTCGTGCACAGTAATCCATAGTAGTCGACTGGAACATGCACCGGTCGACTAGTTTGTGCACAGTAATCTATAGTAGTCGACTAGCACATGTACCAGTCGACTAGCACATGCACCAGTCGACTAGCATATGCACCAGTTGACTACAACATGCAAAAGGTGGGATCATGAATGATTTTAGGTATAGATTCAATATGATTGATGAATTGCCCTAAATCATTCCATATAGTCATGGTAACTATAATCCTACGGCTTGGAGAAGAAGAAGATGAGACCTGAAAACCCTCACACATCATATGAAAACTAACGCCTTCCATTAATATGGGAAGAACCAGAGTTCTTATAGAGTTGGGTTGTTGGGTAAACCCAAGCTCACTCTATACGGATATGTTTGAACCATGAAAATAAGATTTTCAGATTAATGGGTCAGTTTTCACTAGAAGCGTTGATTTGTTGAGTAAACTCAAGGTCAACGTGGACAGAGGCAAAATTGGGTAGTGTACATCAGATGTACGCGCATCAAGAGTTGATAACCCAATGTGTGTGCATACATCACGAGTTGATACCACTAGTCGATAGTTGCATCTTTGAAGCAAATGGTATGACCGATACCTGCCGATAGATCTAAGGTGGCTTGTTGGGTAAACTCAAGGTCATTTTAGTAATGTCGGATATCTATGATGCAATTGGTATGACCGATACCTACCGATTGACCTAAGCTGGCTTGTTGGGTAAACCCAAGGTCATTTTAGTAATGTCGGATATCGACCCACTAGACATTTTGTCATAATGTTTCTTGGATTAAATCTCGAGGTTATGGATTCTTTGAAACTAGTGGGAGCCATATGCATGTCATGCAAGTCCCTATGATCATGCATGTAATTCTATTCTAACATTCTTTCTCTCTTTTCCCTATAGGTTATTGAAGATGACATCAAGTGTGAACTTGCGCCGCTATGGACTCGAACAAATTAACTGGACCCAACTTTCTAGATTGGCTGAGAAATCTGAGAATTGTTCTCAGGTCTAAGGAACTAGGATATGTCCTAGATGTTCCACTTCCTGATCTACCTGCTGCTGATGCTTCTGATGAGGATCAGAAAGCATATCGTAAGCATCTTAAAGACAGTGACATGACTACCTGCATTATGCTCACATCTATGTCACTAGAGCTGCAGAAGCAGCATGAGTCTATGGATGCTAATACCATAGTGTTTCATCTTGGGAGCTGTTGATGAGCAAGCTCGGTCCGAAAGGTTCGAGACCTCGAGGCTACTCTTCACCGCTAAGATGACTCGGGTTCATCGGCGGCAAGATGCATCAAGATGAATGGGTATATTGAGAGGTTGGTTGTCTTAGGTTTTGTTATGGATTATGAATTAAGTGTTGACTTAATTTCGGTTGGATTGTCGATAGTTATTCACGGTTTGTGTTAAACTATCGGATGAACCAAATATCCACGACAATCTCGAGTTGATCAATCTGCTTTCAAGACAATGAGAGCAAGCTATCAAGAAGGATAGTAAGGCGGTTGCTTGTGGTGGACTCTTCTTCCGGTTCCAAGAAAAAGAAATCAAGAAGAAAAGGTCTAAGAAACCAAAGGAAGTGCAGCGAGAAGAAACCAAAGAAATCGCACTAAAGGAACTTGCTTCCATTGTGGCAAGACAGCCACCGAAGCGGGCTATAAAGTCTATCTGGAAGAATTGAAGCGTAAGAAGGCATCGATGCCTCGACTTCTTCAGTATGTTTGTCATTGAGGTTAATATTGTTTCACCATAACATATGGGTATTAGATACGGTTGTGGCTCACACATATGCAATGATATCACGGGGCCTCGAGGACGATGAGACAACTCATGAAGGAGAGATAGAACTGCGTGTAGGAAATGGAGCAAGAGTTGCTGCATTAGCTGTAGGCACTTATTTCTTGTCACTCCCCAGTGGGCTTGTAATTAAATTGGATGAATGTTATTTTGTACCTGCATTAACAATGAACATATTGTCTATTTCTTGTTTAAATAGAGCTGGTTTCTATTTGACTTTTAGTAACAATGGTTGTTCTATTAGTTTGAATGGAATGCTTTATGGTACTGGTACATTATGCAATGGAATTTGCATATTAGATATGTCACATCCAATTATGAATGTCATTGACACGAAAAGACATAAACGAGATAATTTAAAATCAACTTACTTATGGCATTGTCGCTTTGGCCATATAAATGAGAGACGCATAGCTAAGCTCCATAAGAGTGGTAGTTTAGGGTCATTTGATTATGAATCATATGACACATGCGAATCTTGTTTATTAGGCAAGATGACTAAATTACCCTTTAAGGAAAGGGTGAACGAAGCGATCGGAGTATTAGACCTAATACATTCGGATGTATGTGGTCCGATGTCCATCCATGCCGAAGTGGTTGTCTTTACTTCATTACCTTTATCGATGATTATTCTCGATATGGGTACCAGATGTCGATGAGATACAAATCAAGCATTTGAAAAGTTCAAACAATTCGAAATGAAGTAGAAAACCAACTTGGGAAAAGTATCAAGACATTACGATCGGATCGTGGTGGGGAATACTTAGACCAACAGCTTTTGGATTATCTCGAGATAATGGATTTTATCCCAATTGACTCCTCCTTACACACCACAACGTAATGGTGTGGCGAATCGAGAAATCGAACCTTGTTAGATATGGTACGATCAATGATGGGCTTTGCAAAGTTACCAAAATCCTTTTGGGGTATGCACTCGAGACAATTTGTTTACTTGTTAAACGAGTTCCATCAAAGACGAGTTGATGTTACTCCATATGAGATGTGGACTAACAAAAGACCCTATCTTACTCATTTGAAAGTTTGGGGTTGTCACCTTATGTAAAGCGGACACAATCGAGATCAACTTGATGCAAAGTCCGAAAAGTGTTTGTTCGTAGGATATCCTAAAGAAACAATGGGATATCAATTCTACCTTCTTTGAGGAACAAAAGGTGTTTGTTTGAAGCATGATGTCTTTTTAGAGAAGAGTTTCTTTTACAAGAAGATAGTGGGAGCAAAATTGAACTTGAAGAAGTTCAAGATGCTCGAACGACGCAGAATCAATCGCTGAACTCAAAACTGTGACTCATACAGATGAAGTAATACCAACCTTCTACAACACATGAAGTTCGTAGGTCACGTAGAATACGCTCTGTTCCCGAGAGATATAGATTTCTCGCGAATGAACAGAATGACGTATTGCTCATACAAGATGATGAGCCTACCACCTATGAAGAGGTTCTGAAGAGTTCAGAGTCTGAGAAATGGCTTCATGCCATGCAGGCTGAAATGGATTCCATGTATGAAAACCAAGTATGGACTTTGGTTGAGGCACCCGAAGGAATCAAACCCATAGGGTGTAAATGGGTTTTCAAAAGAAAACCGACATGGATGGTAATGTGATTACCTATAAAGCAAGCCTTGTGGCTAAAGGTTTTCATCAAAGACAAGGAGTTGACTACGACGAGACCTTCAGCCTAGTAGCAATGCTTAAATCCATTAGAATACTCCTAGCCATTGCCACTCATTATGATTATGAGATATGGCAAATGGATGTGAAGACAGCTTTCCTGAATGGAAATCTAGCTGAGGATGTGTATATGACACAATCTGAGGGCTTCACCTCCTATGATGACGAAAAGGTATGCAAGCTTCAGAAATCTATCTATGGATTGAAACAAGCATCCAGGAGTTGGAATATCCGTTTTGATGAGGTAATCAAAAAGTTTGGTTTCTCACAAAATCCGGATGAACACTGTGTGTATAAGAAGGTTAATGGGACTGCAATCGTATTCCTTGTACTGTATGTAGATGACATATTATTACTAGGAAACGATGTCTCTATGCTACAATCGGTGAAGATTTGGTTGTCCAAATAATTTTCCATGAAAGACCTTGGAGAAACAACTTATATCCTTGGGATAAAGATCTATAGAGATAGATCAAAAAGGTTGCTTGGTCTTTCACAATCTACGTACATAGACAAGATGCTTAAAAGGTTTAGCATGGAGCAATCCAAGAGAAGCTACCTTCCCGTGACTCATGGGATAACACTCTCGAAATCTATGTGTCCTAAGACACAAGATGAGAGGATGCGCATGAGTATGATCTCGTATGCATCTGCGGTAGGATCTATCATGTATGCAATGCTATGTACGAGACCCGATGTATCATATGCTCTAAGTATTACGAAAGATACCAATCGGATCTGGTGAGGGTCACTTTGGGTGGCAGTCAAGAATATCCTCAAGTACTTGCGAAGGACTAAGGATGTTTTATTGATATATGAAGATGGAGATCTCAAAGTGAGCGGGTATACAGATGCCAATTTTCAATCTAATAAGGATGATTCCAAATCCCAGTCAGGTTACGTATTCACACTGAATGGCGGGGCAGTTAGTTGGAAGAGTTCCAAACAAGAAACAACTGTCGATTCAACGACCGAGGCAGTAGTACATTGCCGCCGAAGCGACAAAGGAAGCTTGGATCAAAAGTTCATTCTTGAACTTGGTGTGGTTCCTAAGCGTGATGGGCCCATGCAGTTGTATTGTGACAACAATGGGGCTATTGCGCAGGCAAAAGAACCAAGGTCTCATCAACGATCCAAACGCGTACTCTGCAGATATCATTTGATCAGGGAGATCATAGGACGAGGTGATGTCCAGATCGAGAGAATTCCCACCGAGCAGAATATTGTTGATCCATTGACAAAGCCATTATCACAAAAGATTTTTGATTCTCATGTACTCGCCTATGGTATTAGATATCAAGGCTATTGGCTTTAGGTCAAGTGGGAGATTGTTAGAGTAGTGCCCTGAAGGCAATCGCCTTTAGCGCATTTTGTACAAAGTTGTGTACATACTTTATGAATAAATAAAGAAAGGCATATTTCATTAATTTGATGTTCATTATTTATGAATGGATATTGATCTATAAGCAAATTAATGAAGTCCATGATATATGGCATAGCATGAAGGAAATTGTGATGTGATCATACTCTCGAGATTCCTATCATGTGCAATTATGTCAGTATCTAAATTATCCCTAGTCATAGGATTACTGAGACTGGACATCGGTAATCCGGAGAGACTAGTACATCTCAAGCTTCTTGATTTGATCAAGCAGTGGATCTCAGAAGCTGTAAATATGAGATATTTAGGGTCATGAGATGTGGATGCTTACTAGAGGTAGTAAGTACATTGGATGACCTGCTATGAGATCATCACATGGATGTCCTATTCTAATGTCAGTGATAATCTCAGCATAGTAATGGTGCAAGTATCCTTAGACTTGAGGTACTCAAGGATATCTTGGATACTGATTCTGTGCTTTGATTCCATTCCTTGTTGCCTTACATAGGTCGCTCATAGGGTGGTGATTGGGTACAGCTTGAGGTATTCGAAGGTAATTGAGTAGCGAATAGAGGATTCACCACTTCTGTGATAGCAGAAGATGATACCCATGGCCTCTTGTCAGGGTCATTACTTGGAAGTCTCTGGCCGGAGCATATATGTCATGAAGAATGTCTTCATTGACATATTAACTAATGAGCCCAGGACAAGAACTGAAATCACTTAGACTAGATTTGACGTAGTCAGTCTAGTAAGAGTTGACACTTTGCCCATACTCATAACCAAGTGGGTATAGCATGGTGAAAGGACGAATTGCACGGTAATTGTCTATGGAAAGGTTCGTGATATGGTTCATGATGAATACATGTTCATTCGTCAAACCAATTACTTTCCGGTCAATTGGGGGTCATGATGTGTTGCTAGATACCGCTCATGACTTGCTCAGATTAAGTGTTAATCTAAGTGGCCAACATAACCGGGAACCTAATGGGTCACACGCATAAGAGTGTCTCAGAGAATTCATAAAATAGTTTTAGACAGAGTTCCAATATATGGAGAGCAAAAGGATTAAATGGATCCCGATAAGATCGAGATATGTCCCGATGAGATCGCGGCATCGATATTGCTGAAAAAGGTTTTCGTGGGTTTTTCCCATGCCGACCCTAGACCGATGGCCGATGCAATTCTCACCCAGTGTGGTGGACCACTTGACATTTATATACATATATATATATGATTAATTAATTAAAGAATTAATTAGTATATATATATATGAGTGTAAACGTGGAAGAAGGAGATGAGAAGCTCATCATTTTAACTTTATATATAAAAATATAAAGTGATTTACGTGGATGGCCAAGAAGCTTCTTCTTTATCCTTGTCATTAGTGCATTAAAAGACTAGAAGACAAAAATAAAGGTATGAAGAGGATGAATGATCGTTGCTTTTAGAAGTGAGAGAGGTTTTGTGAAACCTAAGAGAAATTGTCTTCTCTCATCATCGATCTTCACTTCCCTTCTTCATCTCCAAGCTTCCTTCTCCATCGTTGATTCCAAGCTCTCCAAGGACAAAGGTAAGAGCTAGCACTCTTTAATTTGTTCTAACTATTCCCGGGTCAAAGGGTTTGTCCCGGTTAGGTTCTCCGATCTCTGCATGGATACCGTTAGAGACGGTCTCCTTTGGCCGTTATGGTTTGAGTTTGTTGTATAGACACTTGGATCCTGGCTTTCGGGAAGCTCCCGGACCAAAAAATTTTTGTTTTCCGCACCATGGGCATGTGATGCTCACACCGGGATTTTCCTACAGTCTGGAGACCAAGTCAGGGCCATGGGCAGTTGCCATGGCCTTGTGTGGGCATACTCGATAGCGGGAAAATCAGTGCAAACAACCCCCAGACAGTCACGAATTGTCATTTTCTCATCGAAAACTCGTCGATTATAGCTTTGGCCCCATGTCAGACACTATCAGGGCACTACATTGGGGCAGCGAGCACTTGTCGTGACCATGAGTGAGCATACTCGTTAGTCAAAAAATCAGCAGAAACAGGCTCAGGTGGGGTACGAATTGTCAGTTTCTCATCAAAAACTCACTGATTGTAGACTTGCCCCATGATCGACACCATCAGGATACCAGATCGGGACTGTGGGCACTTTCTCCGGCCATGTGCGAACATACTCGATAGTGGGAAAATTAGTGCAAACAAGCCCCAGTCAGTCACAGATTGTCGGTTTCTCATCAAAAAGTTGTTGATTATAACCTTTTCCCCATGATTGGAATCATCGGGAGATTAGGTCGAGGCCTTAGGCACTTGCCGTGACCATGTTCAGGCATGCTCGGTAGTGGGAAAATTTGTAGAAACAGGCCCCAGTGGGGCACAAATTATCAGTTTTTCATTGAAGACTCGCCGATTATAGCCTTGCCCCAGTGATCGACATCGTTGGGAGACCAGGTCGGTGCCTTGGTCACTTTCAGCGATCATGAGCGGGCATATTCGGTAGCGGGAAAAATTATTGCAAACAAGCCCCAGTCGATCACGGATTGTTGATTTTTCATTGAAAAGTCGTCGATTATAGTCTTCCCTGGTGATCGACACCGTCGGGATACCAGGTCGGGGCCGTGCACACTTGCTTCGGCCATGTGTGGGCATACTCAGTAGTGGTAAAATCAGAGAAAACAAGCCACAGTCGGTCATAGATTGTCAGTTTCCAACCGAAAGCTAGCCGATTATCTCCTTGCCCCCATGATCGACATTGTTAGGAGACCAAGTTGGGGCCGTGGGCTTTTTTCATGGCCATGTGCGGTCATACTCGGTAGTGGGAAAATCAGCAGAAACAAGCCGAGGTAGGGCACAAATTGTCAGTTTAGCATCGAAAACTCGTCGATTATAGCCTTGCCCCCATGATCAGCACAATCGAGAGACCGGGTCAGGTCCTTGGGCTCTTGCCGAGGCTATGTGCGGGAAAACTCAGTGGTGGGAAAATCAAGGTAAACAAGCTCCAGTCAGTCACGGATTATCGATTCCTCATAAAAAACGTACCGATTATGGCCTTGCTCCCATGACTGACACCGTCAGTTGACCAAGTCAGGGTCGTGGGCACTTTCCTCGATCGTGTGTGGGCATACTCGGTAGTGGGAAAATGAGGAGAAACAAACCCAGCTGGCACAACAATTATCGATTTCTCATCGAAAACTCACAGATTGTAGCCTTTCTCCATGACTGGCACTGTAGAAAGACGAAGTCAGTATCGTGGGCACTTTCCTCGTCCATGTGTAGGCATACTCGATAGTGGGAAAAAAAGTGCAAACAAGCCACAGTCAGTCACCGATTGTCAGTTTCTCATCAAAAACTCTCCGAATATTACCTTGCCCCCATCATCAGTACCGTTGGGAGACCAGGTCGGTCCCATGGGCACTTGTCGCTGCTATATGCGGGCATACTCGATCGTGGCAAAATCAATGCAAACAAGCCCCAATCAGTCACAGATTGTCAGTTTCTCATCGAAAACTCGTCGATTACAGCCTTACACCCATGACCGGCACTTGCCGCAGCCTTGTGCAGGCATACTTGATAGTGGGAAAATCAACATCAACAGATCCAGGTGGCGCACCAATTGCCAGTTTGTCATCAAAAACTCGTCGATTATAGGTTTGTTGTCATAATCAACACCGTTAAGAGACCAAGTCGGGGCCGTGGGCACTTGTCACGATCATGTGCGGGCAAACTTAGCAGTGGGAAAATGAGTTCAAACAAGCCTTAGTCGGTCACGAATTGTCAATTTCTCATCGAATACTCATCGATTATAGTCTTGCACCTATGACTGATGCTGTCTGGAGACCAGGTCAGGGCTATGGGCACTTGCCATAGTCTTGTGTGGGCATACTCGATAGTGGGAAAATCAGTGCAAACAACCCCTAGAAAGTCACGAATTGTCAGTTTCTCATCAAAAACTCGCCAATTATAGCTTTGGCCCCATGTCAGACACTATCAGGGCACTAGGTTGGGGCAGCGAGCACTTGTCGCGGCCATCAATGGGCATACTCGTTAGTCAGAAAATCAGCAGAAACAGGCTCAGGTGGGGCACGAATTGTCAGTTTCTCATCAAAAACTCGCTAATTATAGACTTGCCCCCATGATCGACACCATCGAGAGACCAGATCGAGACAGTGGGCACTTTCTCCGGCCATGTGCGAACATACTCGATAATGGGAAAATTAGTGCAAACAAGCCCCAGTCAGTCACAGATTGTCAGTTTCTCATCGAAAACTTATCGATTATAGCCTTTCCCCCATTATTGGAACCATCGGGAGATTAGGTCGAGGCCGTGGGAACTTGCCGTGACCATGTGCAGGCATGCTCGGTAGTGGGAAAATTAGTAGAAACAAGCCCCAGTGGGGAACGAATTATCAGTTTCTAGTTGAAGACTCGCCGATTATAGCCTTGCCCCAATGATCGACATCGTTAGGAGACCAGGTCGGGGCCAAGGGCACTTTCCGCAGTCATGTGCGGGCATATTCGGTAGCGGGAAAAATTATTGCAAACAAGCCCCAGTCGATCACGGATTGTTGATTTCTCATTGAAAAGTCGTCAATTATAGTCTTCCCCAGTGATTGACACCGTCGGGATACCAGGTCGGGGCAGTGCACACTTGCTTCGGCCATGTGCGGGTATACTCGGTAGTGGTAAAATCTGCGAAAACAAGCCACAGTCGGTCATAGATTGTCAGTTTCCAATCGAAAGCTCGCCAATTATCGCCTTGCCCCCATGATCGACATCGTTAGGGGACCAAGTCGGGGCTGTGGGCTTTTGTCATGGCCATGTGCGGTCATACTAGGTAGTGGGAAAATCAGCAGAAACAACCCTAGTTGGGGCACAAATTGTTAGTTTAGCATCGAAAAGTCACCGATTATAGCCTTGCCCCCCAAATCAGCATAGTCGAGAGACCAGGTCAGGTCCATGGGCACTTGCCGCGACCATGTGCAGGAAAACTCGGTGGTGGGAAAATCGGTGTAGACAAGCCCCAGTCGGTCACGGATTATCGATTCCTCATCAAAAACTTGCCGATTGTGGCCTTCCCCCATGACTGACACCGTCAGTTGACCAAGTTAGGGTCGTGGGCACTTTCCTCGATCATGTGCGGGCATATTCGGTAGTGGGAAAATGAGGAGAAACAAACCCAGCTGGCGCAGCAATTATCAATTTCTCATAAAAAACTCCAGATTGTAGCCTTTCTCCATGACTGGCACTGTCGAGAGACCAAGTCAATATCATGGGCACTTTCCTCGTCCATGTGCAGGCATACTCGATAGTGTGAAAAAGAGTGCAAACAAGCCACAGCCAGTCACCGATTGTTAGTTTCTCATCGAAAACTCTCCGACTATTACCTTGCCCCCATCATTAGTACCGTTGGGAGACCAGGTTAGGGCCATGGGCACTTGTCGCTGCCATATGCTGGCATACTCAATCGTGGGAAAGTCAATGTAAACAAGCCCCAATCAGTCACAGATTGTCCGTTTGTCATCGATTATAGCCTTGCCCCCATGACCGACACCGTTGGGAGACAAGGTCAAGGCCATGGGCACTTGCTTCGACCATGTGCGGGGATGCTCGATAGTGGGAAATGAGTGCAAACAGGGCCCAGTCGGCTATGTGTTGTCAGTTTTTCATTGAGAACTCGCCGATTATAACCTTGCTACCATGACCGACACCGTCAGGTGACTAGGTCGGGGTTGTGGACACTTTCCTCAGCCATGTGCGGGCATACTCGATAGTGGGAAAATCAGCAGAAACAGGCCTAAGTGGTGCACAAATTCTCAGTTTCTCATCAAAAACTCATCGATTATAGCCTTGTCCCCATGGTCGGCCCCATCGAGAGACTAGGTCGAGGCTATGGGCACATGCCACAGCCATGTACGGGCATACTCAATTATGTGAAAATTAGTAGAAACAGGCCCACGTGGGGCATGAATCGTCAGTTTCTCATCGAAAACTCACCGATTGTAGCCTTGCCCCCATGATTGGCACCGTTGGGTGACCAGGTGGGGGTTGTGGGCTTTTGTCGAGGCATACTCTGTTAGACCCTGAATTTTTTTTTATGATGATATTAAGCATGCATTATGACAATTATGTGATTAAGGCTTAGTTTGATTTATTTTGGAGTATTAGTGGATAATTGAGGTGTATTTGCGTTTAATGTGGTTTAAATGAGCATTAAGGGATAAAAATGTGTGAGGGCATTTTAGGAAGTTTACTTAAGTTGAAATGGATTTAGGCTTATTAGGAGGGGTATTTTGGTCTTTGATCACCCTAGGTAGGTTTTAAAGAAAGACTTAGAAGAAATAGAAAAGGAAGGAAAGAGGAGGAAAAAGAAAAGAAGAACAAAAGAAGAGAGGAGTGCGCCGTCGGTGGTGAAGGAAGGAGAAGAGAAGAGAGATTTTGATTGTTGCAGTTTCCCGACAGTTTGAAGCTATTTCTGGGTAAGTTTGTCTTCATCCCGTTGTATTGTGGCTAGATTGAAACCTAAGATGGCTTGAATGTGTTAGAATCATCGGTTTTAGGGATTTAAGGCAAAAATGGTGAGATTGCTTGGGTTGATGCATTTGTGTTTGATTTTGAGTTGTTTATGGGTTAGAAATGTAGCATAAGTCTTGATCTATAGGTTAGATGTGGTGCATTTGAGTTTGGGAACGAAATGAAGTCAAAAAATGCAGAAAACGGGGGTTCAGAGTCGCAGCTCCGACCCGCACGTCGCGACGTTCGCAAGAGCACGTCGCGGCGTGTGGAGAATTGGTGACACGCCGCGTGCACCATGTGCACGACGCGGCATGCACGAAGAGACGTGCATCTTTGTGGCGCCGAGTGTGCTGCGTCAAGCGGCGTCAGTGATGAGCACGCGCATGCAGCCCCTATTTTCCGAAAGTGAAATTTTTAGTATTTTGGTCATATCTTTTGGTGTAGATGTCCAATTGAGGTGATTTTGGATTCATTGTGAACTAGAAATAGATGGCTACGAGTTGTATGAAGAAGGGAAGTTCGGAATTGGTTTTGAAGGGTTCGAGAATTTAGTTGGAAGTCGGATGGAGACCTTTAATGCTTTATTTTGATTGTCAAGCTTTATGGAATATTTTCTATGGATTGTTGATTAAATGAGAATTTGGTTTATTATAGGGAACCAAGCTGATTTGACCCAATCGCAAGAGGAAGGACAGCAGTGAGTCTGATACTCAAGCGATACTAGGTGGGTAATATGTTTATGGTTATTGTGTGTATGGGCAAATTGCCTGATGTATGCTTGCTTGCATTATGTGACATTACTTGTGTTGAATTCTATGAGAATATTGAACTTGCATTATGATTAAAATTATGCATGGCTTGATAGGCCTTATGGCAATGGACAAGAATGAGATCTTAGAACAATGTGAAAAATGCTTTGAGCATGAATCAAATGGATTATGTGATTTGTTTGGGTAAGAGAGTTACGGATGGAGTCACGTGCACGTTAACATTAAAGCCTTCTCCCGACTGCCCGCTTGAGGCCACGAGATCCTTGAGAAATCGAACTCGGATAGTTTACGGATTTACCTTTGGTTTATCCGGATCGTTTACGGAACTCTCGAGCCAATTGATTGTGCATACACGATGGACTTGTTGAGCATAACACATGATTGCTATGGCTGACTTGTTCCATAAGAATTGTTATGTTGAGAAATAGAAATTGCATGACCTATGTTTATATGAATGTGAATAAATTGATGAATTTTGATTTTCTAGTGATATATGTATATTGCTTGATTGTGTGGCTCGTTGCCAATGGCTATAAATGTATATGCCACTGAGCTTCGCAGCTCACCTCATTACTCTCCCCTCCTCAGGTGCAGATTGAGACGATTGTTGGCCTTGCAAGGCATCGGAAACGTCAAGCTAGTTAGGAGCCTTGTCTTAAGTTAGTACTTTGGTTAGCCTACCAGCATTTCATCATGGAGCATACTTTTGTATTTTTGGATTTAATTTCATTTTGTATTTTGTTATATTTCAAGAATACTTGCTGAATTTCTTTGAATGCAAATGACAGTTGGTTTATGCATGTGGAATGTATGAGTATTGTTTGTGTTGGTATCGAACTTGTGTATTTGTTTGGATGTTGGGATCGGGTCTGAAGGTTCATGGAGCGCCCGTCGCAGGCGTGACCCGAGGGGCCGCCTCGGGAATTGGGGATCCGGGGCCCGAGCCCAACATGCTCGATGGTGGGAAAACCTAGAAAAACAGGTCCAGGTGGGGCACAAATTGTTAGTTTCTCATCGAAAACTCGCCGATTATAGCCTTGCCCCCATGATCGGCACTGTTGGTACACCAAGTTGGGGTCATGCACACTTGTCGCGACCATGTGTGGGCATACTCGGTAGTGGTAAATTTAACAAAAGCAAGCCCTAGTCAGTCACGTATTGTCAGTTCCTTATCAAAACTCGTCGATTATGGCCTTGCCTCCATGACCGGCACCGTCGAGTGACCAAGTTGGGGCCCAATAGGTCACGGATTGTCAGTTTTTCATCAAAAACGAGGCAAAAATGAGGCCCAACCAGTCAATGATTGTCAATTTCTTATTGAAAACTCGTCAATTATAGCCTTGCCCCATGATCGACACCGTTGGGAGACCAGGTCGGGATCGTGTGAACTTGTCGCGGCCATGTGTGGGCATACTCTGTAGTGGTAAAATCAGCAAAAATAAGCCCCAGTTGGTCACAAATTGTCGGTTCCTCATTGAAGACTCGTCGATTATGGCCTTGCCCCCATGACTAGCATCATCGGGAGACCAGGTCGGGGTTGTGGGCACTTGCCGTGGTGGGAAAATTAGTGAAAACAAGCCCTAGTTAGTCTGGCATACTCGGTAGTGGGAAAATCAGCAAAACAGGCCCAAGTGGGGCACGAATTGTCAGTTTCTCATCAAAAACTCGTCGATTATAGCCTTCCCCCATGATTGGCACTATTGGGAGATGAAGTCAGGCCCGTGAGCACTTGATAGTGGGAAAATCAGTGCAAACAAGCCCCATTCGGTAACGAATTGTCAGTTTCTCAACGACAACTAACTGATTATAACCTTGCCCCTATGACTGACAACCTCGGGAGACCAGGTCGAGGCCGTGGGAACTTTCCTTTGCCAGGTGTAGGCATTCTCGGTAGTGGGAAAATCAGTGCTAACAAGCCCCAATCGGTCACAAATTGTCGATTTCTCATCAAAAACTTGTCGATCATAGCCTTGCACCCATGACCGGCACCGTCGAGAGATCAGTTCAGGGCTATGCACACTTGTCGTAACGATGTGTGCGCATACTAGGTAGTGGGAAAATCAACAGAAACAGGTCGAGGTGGGTCACAAATTGTCGATTTCTCATAAAAAACTCGTCGATTATAGCCTTCCTGCCATAATCGACATCGTCGGGAGACCAGGTTGGGGTCGTGGGCACTTGTTGCGGTTATGTGCGAGCATACTCAGCAGTGGGAAAATGAGTGCAAACAAGCCCAGTCGGTCACAGATTGACAGTTTCTCATCAAAAACTTGCCGATTATAGCCTTGCACCTATGATCGACATCGTCAAGAGACTAGTTTGGGGTTGTGGACACCTGCCACAGCCATGTGCGAGCATACTCGTTATAGGGAAAATTAGCAAAAACAAGCTCAGTTGGGGAAAGAATTGTCGGTTACTCATTGAAAACTTGCTGATTATAGCTTTGCCCCCACGATCGGCATCGTCGGCAGACCAGATCTTGGCCATGGACACTTTTCGCGGCTACATGCGGGCATACTCAATAGTGGGAAAATTAGTGCAAACAAGCCTCAATCAGTCACAGATTATAGCGATGGCCTCATGATTGACACCGTCCGGGTACCAGGCCGAGGCCCGGACGGTGCCGTGGGCACTTGTCGCGGCCATGTGCGGGCATACTCGATAGTGGGAAAATAAGCAAAAGCAGGCCCAAATGTTGCATGAATTGTCAGTTTCTCATCGAAAACTCGCAGAATATATCCTTTCCCCCATGATTGGAACCATCGGGAGACCAAGTCGGGCTCGTGGGCACTTGCCACGGCATTGTGCGGCCATGTTCGGTAATGGGAAAACTAGTAGAAACAGGCCCAGGTAGGGCACAAATTGTTAGCTTCTCATTGAAATCTCGTTGATTATAGCCTTCCCCATGATCGACATCGTTGGGAGATCAGGTCGGGGCCGTGGGTACTTTTCGCGGTCATGTGCCGGTATACTCAATAGTGTTAAAATCAACAAAAACAAGCCATAGTCAGTCATAAATTGGCAGTTTTGCATCAAAAACTCACTGATTATATCCTCGTCCCCATGACCGGCACCGTCAGGGGACCATGTTGGGGCCGTGGGCTTTTGCCATAGCCGTGTGCGGTCATACTCAGTAGTGGGAAAATTAGTAGAAAAAAGCCCAGCTAGGGCACAAATTGTCAGTTTCTCATCAAAAACTCACCGATTGTAGCCTTGGTCCCATGATCGGCACCGTCGGGAGACCAAGTTGGGTCTGTGAGTGGTGGGAAAATCAATGCAAACAAGCCCTAGTCGACCACAGATTGTCGATTCCTCATCAAAAACTCACTGATTATAGCCTTGCCCTCATGACCGGCACCGTCTGGTGACTAGATCGGGGCCGTGGGCAGTTTCCTAGGCCAAGTGCGGGCATACTCGATAGTTGGAAAATTAGTCCAAACAAGCCCCAGTCGATCATGGATTGTCGGTTCCTCATCAAAAACTCACCGATTATGGCCTTTCCCCCTATGATTGGCACTGTCAGGAGACCAAGTCGAGGCTGTGGGCATTTGTCAAGGCCATGTACGAGCGTACTCGGTGGTGGGAGAATCAACAGAAATAGACCCAGGCTTGGCACGAATGGTCGGTTTCTCATCAGAAACTCGCCGATTGTAGTTGTCCGATGATCGACACCATTGAGAGACCAGTTGGCCATGAATTGTCAATCTCTCATCCAAAACTCGGCGATTATAACCTTACCGCCACGACTGGCATCGTCTAGAGACCAAGTCGGGGCCGTGGGCACTTGTCGTGGTAATGTGTGGACATACTCTGTAGTGGAAAAATTAGCAAAACCAAGGCCCAGTCGGTCACTGATTGTCAGTTTCTCATCGAATAGTCGCCGATTATAGTCTTGCACCTATGACTGATGCTATCAGGAGACCAGGTCGGGGCGGTGGGCACTTGCCGTGGCCTTGTGCAGGCATGCTCGGAAGTGGGAAAATCAGCGCAAACAAGCCCCAGTCAGTCACGAATTATCAGTTTCTCATCGAAAACTCACCGATTATAGCATTGGCCCCATGTCCGATACCATCGGTGCACTAGGTTGGGGTCGTAAGCACTTGCCGCGGCCATCAGTGGGCATACTCGTTAGTCAAAAATCAATGTAAGCGTGCTCGGGGGTAAGTGCAATTGTGGTTTCTCATCAAAAACTCACTGATTATAGACTTGCCCCGATGATCGGCATCGTCGGGAGACCAGATCGGGACCATGGGCACTTTTTGCGGCCATCTACGAACATACTCGGCAGTGGGAAAATTAGTGCAAACAAGCCCCACTCTATCACAGATTGTCGGTTTTTCATCGAAAACTTATCGATTATAACCTTTCCCCCATTATTGGAATCGCTGGGAGACTAGGTCGAGGTCGTGGGCACTTGTCGTGACCATATGTGGGCATGCTCGGTTGTGGGATAATTAGCAGAAATAGACCCCAGTGGGGCACGAATTGTCAGTTTTTCATTGAAAACTCGTCGATTATAGCCTTCCCCCATTACCGACACCATCGGGAGATCAGGTCGGGGCCGTGGACACTTGCTGCATCCATGTCCTGGCATACTCGATAGTGGGAAAATTAGTGCAAACGAACCCTAGTTGGTCACAGATTGTCAATTTCTCATCGAAGACTCGCCAATTATACCCTTGCACCCGTGATCGACATCGTTGGGAGACCAGGTCGGGGCTATGGGCACTTTTCGCAGTCATGTGCGGGCATATTTGGTAGCAGGAAAAATCAGTGCAAACAAACCCCAGTGTGTCACGGATTGTCGATTTTTCATTGAAAAGTTGCCGATTATAGTCTTCCCCCATGATCGGCACCGTCGGGAGACCAGGTAAAGTCCGTGGGCACTTTCTGCGACCATATGCTGGCAAACTCGATGGTGGGAAAATCAGGGTAAACAAGCCCCATTTGCTAACGGATTGTCGATTCATCATAAAAAATTTGTCGATTATGGCCTTACCCTCCATGATTGACACCGTCATGTGACCAAGTCGAGGTCGTGGACACTTTCCTCGACCATGTGTGGGCATACTCGATAGTGGGAAAATCAGGAGAAATAGGCCCAGCTGGGCTAGCAATTATCATTTTCTCATCGAAAACTCGCAGATTATAGCCTTTCCCTATGACTGGCATCATCGAGAGACGAGGTTAGTGTCGTTGGCACTATCCTCGATCATGTGCGGGCATACTCGGTAGTGTGAAAAAGAGTGCAAACAAGCCACATTCAGTCACGGATTGTCAGTTTCTCATTAAAAACTCATCGATTATTGCCTTGCCCCCATCATCGGCATCGTTGGGAGACTAGGTTGAGGTCGTGGGCATTTACGGCTGCCATGTGCGGGCATACTCGGTAGTGGGAAAATCAATGCAAACAAGCCCCAGTCGATCACAGATTGTCGGTTTCTCATAAAAAAATCACCGATTATAGCCTTGCCCCCATGACCGGCACCGTTAGGAGACCAGGTCAAGGCCGTGGGCACTTGCCGCGATCATGTGCGGGCATACTCGATAGTGGGAAATGAGTGCAAACAAGACCCAGTCGGTCATGGATTGTCAGTTTCTCATCGAAAACTCACTGATTATAGCCTTGCCACCATGACAGGCACTGTCGGGTGACTAGGTTAGGGCTGGGGGCACTTTCCTCAGCCATGTGCTGGCATACCCGATAGTGGGAAAATCAGCAGAAACAGGCCTAAGTGCGGCACAAATTGTTAGTTTCTCATCGAAAACTCGTCGATTATAGTCTTGCCCCCATGGCCGGCCCCATAGAGAGACCATGTCAAGGCCATGGGCACTTGCCATAACCATGTGCGGGCATACTTGGTTGTGGTAAAATCAACAAAAATAGGCCCAGGTAGGGCATGAATTGTCAGTTTCTCATCGAAAACTCGCCGATTGTAGCCTTGCCCCCATGACTGGCACCGTCGGGTGACCAGGTGGCAGTCGTGGGCGCTTATCGTGGCCATGTGTGGGCATACTCAATAGTCAGAAAATCTGCAAAAATAGGCCCAGGTGGGGCACAAACTGTCAATTTCTCATCGAAAACTCAGCAATTATAGTCTTTCCCCCATGACTGGTAATGTCGGGAGACCAGGTTAGGGTCATGGGCACTTGCCGCGGCCATGTCCTGTCACACTTGGTAGTGGGAAAATCAGCAGAAATAGGCCCAGGTGGGGCACAAATTGGCAGTTTCTCATAAAAAACTCGCCAATTATAGCCATGCCACATGATCAGTGAAAACAAGCCCCAATCGGTCACGAATTGTCAGTTCCTCATCGAAAACTCATCGATTATGGCCTTGCCCCCACGACTAGCATCATCGGGAGACTAGGTCGAGGTTGCGCGCACTTGCCGTGGCCTTGTGCGGGCATACTTGATAGTGGAAAAATTAGTGCAAACTAGCCCCAGTCAGTTTCTCATCGAAAACTTGCTGATTATAGCGTTGCCCCCATGACCAGCATCATCCCGACACCAGGTCAAGGCCATGGGCACTTGTCGCGCCATGTGCGGACATACTCGGTAGTCAAAAAATTAGCAAAAATAGGCCCCGGTGGGACACAAATTGTCAGTTTCACATAAAAAACTCGCCGATTATAGCCTTTCCCCCATGATCGGTACTGTCGAGAGATCAGGTCAGGCCCGTGGGCATTTGTCGCAGCCATGTGTAGGCATACTCGGTAGTAGAAAAATCAGTGCAAACAAGCCCAGTCGGTCACATATTGTCAGTTTCTCATCGACAACTCGCCGATTATAACCTTGCCCCCATGACTGGCACCGTCGGGAGACTAGGTCGGGGCTGTGGGCATTTTCCGTGGCATGGCATTCTCGGTAGTTGGAAAATTAGTTCGAACAAGCCCTAGTCAGTCACAGATTGTCAATTTCACAACTAAAAGTGACCGATTATAGCCTTTCCCCAAGATCGATACGACCGAGAGACCAAGTCGGGGCCATGCGCACTAGCTGCGGCCATGTGTCGGCATACTTGGTAATGGTAAAATCAGCAAAAATAAGCCACAGTCGGTCACAGATTGACAGTTTCGCATAAAAAACTCACCTATTATGGCCTTGCCCCTATGACCGACACCGTCAGGAGACCAAGCCAGGGCTATGGGCTCTTGCCATGGCTGTGTGCGAGCATACTCAATAGTGGGAAAATCAGTTGAAACAGGCCCAGGTGGGGCATGAATTGTCAGTTTCTCATCAAAAACTCGCCGATTATAGCCTTGGCTCCATGATCAACACCGTCGGGAGACCAGGTTGGGTCCCTGGGCCCTTGCTGCAGCCATGTGCGGGCGTTCTCAGTGGTGGGAAAATCAGTGCAAACAAGCCCCAGTGGGCCATGGATTATCAGTTCGTCATCAAAAGCTCACCGATTATGGCCTTGCCCCTATGATCAGCACCATCGGGTGACCAGGTCGAGGCCGTGGGCAATTGCCAAGGCCATGTACGAGCATACTCGGTCGTGGGAGAATCAACATAAACTGGCCTAGGCTGGGTAAGAATGGTCGGTTTCTCATCAACAACACGCAGATTATAGAGTTTTTCTGTGACCGACACCGTCGAGAGACCAGTTGGCCATGAATTGTCAATTTCTCATCGAAAACTTCAAGATTATAGCCTTACCCCTACAATTGACATCGTCGAGAGACCATGTCGGGGCTATGGGCACTTGTCATGGCCATGTGTGGGCATACTCAGTAGTGGAAAAATCAGCAAAAACAAGGCCTAGTCGATCACTGAGTGTCAGTTTCTCATCAAAAATTCGTCAATTATAGCCTTGCCCCATGACCGGCACTATCGTGACACCAGATCGGGGCCTTGGGCACTTATCGCAGCCATGTGTGGGCATACTTGGTAGTGTGAAAATGAGCAGAAACAGGCCCAAGTGGGGTACAAATTGTCAGTTTCTCATCAAAAACTCTCTAATTATAGCCTTACCCCTATGACTCGTACTGTCAGCCAAGTGCGAGCATACTCAATAGTGGGAAAAACAGTTGAAACAGGCCCAAGTGGGGCATGAATTGTCAGTTTTTCATCAAAAACTCGCCGATTATAGCCTTGGCTCCATCATCGACACCATCGGGAGACCAGGTTGGGTCCGTGGCCCCTTGCTGCAGCCATGTGTGGGCGTTCTCAGTGGTGGGAAAATCAGTGCAAACAAGCCCCAGTGGGTCATGGATTATCAGTTCCTCATCAAAAGCTCACCGATTATGGCCTTGCCCCTATGATCAGCACCATCGGGTGACCAGGTCGAGGCCGTGGGCAATTGCCAAGGCCATGTACGAGCATACTCGGTCGTGGGAGAATGAACATAAAATGGCCCAGGCTGGGTAAGAATGGTCAGTTTCTCATCAACAGCACGCAGATTATAGAGTTTTTCTGTGACCTACACCGTCGAGAGACCAGTTGGCCTTGAATTGTCAATTTCTCATCGAAAACTTCAAGATTATAGCCTTACCCCTACAATTGACATTGTCGAGAGACCATGTCGGGGCTATGGGCACTTGTCGTGGCCATGTGCGGGCATACTCAGTAGTGGAAAAATCAGCAAAAACAAAGCCTAGTCGGTCACTGAGTGTCAGTTTCTCATCAAAAATAGGCCCAAGTGGGGTACAAATTGTCAGTTTCTCATCAAAAACTCGCTGATTATAGCCTTACCCCTATGACTCGTACTGTCAGCCAAGTGCGAGCATACTCAATAGTGGGAAAATAAGTTAAAACAGGCCCAGGTGGGGCATGAATTGTCAGTTTCTCATCAAAAACTCTATGATTATAGCCTTTCCCCCAAGACCGGCACGATTAGGAGACTAGGTTGGAGCTGTGGGCACTTGCCATGACCATATCTAGGCTTACGCAGTTGTGGGAAAATTAGTGCAAACAAACCACAGTCGGTCACGGATTGTCGATTTCTCAACAAAAAGTAGCAGATTATGGCCTTCCCTATGACCAGCACTGTTAGGAGAACAGGTCCAGGCCACGTGCACTTGCTATTACCATGTACGAGTACACTCACTAGTGGTAAAATCAGTGAAAACAAGCCCCAGTCGGTCTCGAATTATTGTTTCCTCATCAAAAACTCGTCGATTATGGTCTTACCCCCTATGACTGGCATCATCAGGAGACTAGGTCGGGGCAGTGGGCACTTGCCGCGGATATGTGTAGACATACTCGGTAGTGCAAAAATCAGCAAAAATAGGCCCAGGTGGGGACACAAATTATCGGTTTCTCATCGAAAACTCGCTGATGATAACCTTCCACCCATGATCGGCACCGTCTAGAGATCAGGTTAGGGTCGTGGGCCCTTGTCGCAGCCATGTGCAGGCATACTCCGTAATGGGAAAATCAGGGCAAACAAGCCCCAGTCGGTCACAGATTTTTAGCTTCTCATCGATAACTCGCTAATTATAGCTTGCCCCCATGATCGGCACTGTCGGGAGACCAGGTCGGGGCCTTGGGCACTTTCCATGACCATGTGTGGGCATACTTGGTAGTGGGAAAATCAGTGCAAACAAGCCCCAGTCGATCATGGATTATCAGTTTCTCAACAAAAAATGACCGATTATAGCCTTCCCCCATGATCGGCATCGTTAGGAGGCTAAGTCTGGGCCATGCACACTTGTTGTTGCCATGTACGAACATACTCGGTAGTGGTAAAATCAGGAAAAACAATCCCAGTTGGTCATGAATTATCAGTTTCTCATTGAAAACTCACCGATTATAGCCTTACCCCCATGATCGACATCGTCAGGAGACCAAGTCGATGGGAAAATTAGTAGAAACTGGCCCAGGTGGGGCATGAATTGTCTACTTCTCATCGAAAACTCGCCGAATATAGCCTTGCACCTATGACCGACATCATCGAGAGAGTAGTTCGGGGCCATGAGCACTTGCCCCAGTCATGTACAGGCATACTCGTGAGTGAGAAAATTAGTAGAAACAAGTTTATGTGGGGCATAAATTGTCGATTTCTCACTGAAAACTCGTCGATCATTGCCTTGGCCCCAAAACCTACATCGTCGGGAGACTAGGTTGGGCCCATGGGCACTTGTTGCAGCCATGTGCGAACATACTCAATAGTGGAAAAATGAGTGCAAATAGGTCCTAGTCGGTCATGGATTGTTAATTTCTCATCAAAAACTCATCGATTATAGCCTTGCACCCATGACCAGCACCGTCAGGAGACCAGATCAGGGCAGTGGGCACTTTCTGCGGCCATATGTGGGTATACTCAGTTGGTCACGAATTGTCAGTTCTGTTAGAAGTGTGCCCTAGACCACTGGACATATGTGATTCATGTATTAACATTATGACTTGTTAATAATATATTATGAGGTATTCCTTTCATATATGCATGTATTTCGTTTATGTAATGTGATTTACATTCCATGAATGGTATTAGACATATGTCATCAAGTATGTGACTTGATAGAAAAACCATAAACGTTATATGACTATTCTAGATTGTCCCTGGTCGATCATTATTGATGGAACAATAATGAATTAAGACTAGTATGTGTTCTTGTTGATGATCACGTTTTACTGATCATGGATATGAGATATCAAATCAGAAACATTGATATATGTTAGAGAACATATATTGGACCGACCCACATAAAGAATACTACATGGTTTCATGTCATTAGTGATTCTTAATATGGTTTGACTTTAGTCCTTTAACCTGAAGTCATCATGGTTCCCTACATAAGGAATTCGGTGTTTTGATATTAGACTAAGTTATTTTTAACCGAATAACAAGTAGTCTTATATTGGACATCAAATGAATCATGCAGATGGATGTGAATGACATAGATGGGATTTGTACCTCTCTTAAATAAGAGAGATATCATTTGGGCCTCTTAACAAGTGTGACTGAAGAAATGCATGGCTGTGCTCAAATGAATTGATGAAGAGTCATCAATTTCATTTATTATAATCAGTCAACTTGGGGATCAAGAAACTATGATTAATCAAAGGCTGACATATACCATGCCTTATGATTAATCTTGATATCATGTTACAAAAGGACTGAGCTTATAACCATGGTTACAGGTTAAATCGGATTATCGATCCTCATTTGATTTGGGTAGTCATAATGTCTTGCTAGAGGCCGCTTGTGACTTATGGGCCTTGAAATATGATCAAGCCCATTGTCAACATCAAATGAGCCTACAGGGTCACACACAAAGAGTGGTGTGATTTGGGCTTATTCTCTTGGGCCTAATTTATTAGGCATTGAATAAATATATATGGATATATTTATTGGGCTAGATTGAATTAAGTTGCCGGGCTTTTATTATATGAGATATAATGGGTCGAAACTTATTGGGCTTCAATGGGATTAGGGTTTCTCTATAAATAGAGAAACTTAGGTCTCATTAGATAGATGGCACTATTGTCACACGAAACCCTAGCCACCATCCGAGAGGAAAAATGTGTGGCATTCAGAAAGTGTTTCAAGACATGTTAGCACACCACAGTCGCAACCTAGATCGTGCATACTCGTTTGGATACTGGTAGAGGGCATTCGTACATTGCAGTGTCTTGGAATCAGAAAAGAAACAACCAATCCAGGACATAAAGGTATTTTCGTACATTCTGAGTATTTTCGATTATACTTCATGTTGTTGTATGGTCTTTTCCGCAGTGTATTGTGAATACTCGGACTATACGCGATCCAACAGTGGTATCAGAGACAGGTTCTTCTGTATAATCGAAAATATATGGATTTGGCTTCTATATAATCGAAAATATGCATGTTTTGAATAAATATGCTCACTGTTTTGGATGCATGATACGAATGTGATTTATTTCATGCATGTAGTTTTAGATTTGTTAATTATCTTGGTACTGATGTGAATATATGACAATCATAAAGGGTTTCTGCCATGGATGTTGATTGCATTGAGATGTGTTTCGTTTATGGCTTGTTTCGATAAAGGATGAGTTCAGGTATGAGAAGTTTCTATCATGTTTGTCTCGGCCAAAAAGGTTTCGGCCATGACATATGATGATGACCGAAACTTCCTTCAAGGTGGCATCTAGGGTTATGGCCGAAGATGCATAGGTGGTCGTTGCTAGATTTTCTATCATGTAAGACATGCAGTTGGAATAGGAAACCACAAGTATCTATGTTGGACAAGGATACTAGGAGGGCAACCGATCTTCATATGTGATATGATTTCGAGAAAACCTAGATTCCTTATTAGATAAGGATTCTAAAAGACCAAGAATTGGAAACCACGAAAGTTACGCGTGTTTGTTCGTTACATGTTATATATTTTAGGTGTTTTTACATGTGTTTATTTATATTGTTTGAATATTTATATTCATGTGTAAATTACTATTATATGATTCTAATATATATATACTCAAGTATGTTGTAGTATAGGATTAGAACACGCAGTGTACAAACCCCTTACTAATAGGATTAGTAACCTTAATAATGTATTAAGAATGACCCTCATGATAATATTAAGTTTATATGCCTTCCATAGAACTTTACCCATGTTTATCTCTAGCTTATCCTTATGTGGGTTTTTGCCAAAGCAATGCATGTGGGGATCATCTAGGGAAGACATTTGAATAATGGTGCTAATCATATACAAATTATGGTTAAACTTAACTAAGCTATCAAAACGGTTTTTAGCTTAGGGCATAAAATTGGGTTTTTCATACATGCAGTACATAAGATGTATTTTAACATAAACCCATCAAGAGTTACATGTGATGTAATTGAAAAGAGTTTTCTACCTTAATAACTACGTCTTGAGTGTTAAGCCAAAGCTTTCTTAGGACTTAGTGAAATATGGATCTTATTTCTCCCATTTTAAATAATGGGTTATTAATGTGAGTGGGAGTTAATACCTCTTAATAACTAGAATGTTGACACTTATTGCATAATTTTGTAGATTATGGCCACTCCATCCACCAACCTTTCTATGCGATCTATCCTAGAGAAAGAAAAGCTTAATGGAACAAATTTCCTAGACCGGTACAGGAACTTGAGAATTGTTCTCAAGCAAGAAAGAAAGCTTTATGTCTTAGAAGAACCCATTCCTTAGGAGCCACCAGCAAATGCATGTAAGGCTCAAAAGGATGCTTACACGAAGCATATCAATGACTCCACGGATGTTTCCTGCCTTATGTTAGGCTCCATGATCTCTAACCTTTAGAAGGATTTAAAGGAAATGGAAGCCTATGACATGCTTGCTCAACTGAAAACTATGTTTCAAGAGCAAGCACGCCAAGAGAGGTTTATAACCACTAAGGCATTGAATTCATGCAAGATGACTCCTGGCACATCCGTGAGTGCTCATGTTCTCAAGATGAAGAGTTACATTCATCATCTTGAGAAATTAGGTGCACTTGTTAGTCAAGAATTGGTAACTAATCTTATTCTATCATCTTTGACTGATGAATATGATCAGTTCATTCTTAACTACAACATGCATAATATGTAGAAGTCCATTGATGAATTGCATGGGATGCTGAAAACTATTGAAGAGAACTTAAAGGGAAAGGTAAAGATAAAAAATGAAGTTCTTATGGTTCAAAAGGGAAAAGGTTTCAAGAAGAAGGGCACAACGAAGGGCAAAGGTAAAGTACCAAAGTCCAAAGCTAATACTAAGGCACCCAAGGAGGGCGTTTGCTTTCATTGCAATGAACCTGGTCATTGGAAAAGGAAATGCAAACTCTATTTGGAAGAGCTAAAAGAAAGAAGAATACTGCGACTACTTCTTCAGGTATGTTTTTTATAGAGATCAATTTTACCCCTTCTACATCTTGGATATTAGATACTGGAGCTGTAACTCACATTTGTACTAATGTGCAGAGTCTAAGAAGGACTAGAAGATTGATGGCTGGAAAGATCAACCTGCGCGTGGGAAATGGAACAAGAGTTGCTGCTGTATCCGTAGGGATTTATGATCTTATTTTGCCTAATGGACTCATTTTGGAACTTAAGAATTGTTATTATGTGCCTACTATGAGTAGGAATATTATTTCTTTTGCTTGTTTAGAGAATGATGGATTTAAATTTCCTATTAAGAATGGAAGTATTTCCATTTATAAGAATGACATTTTATATGGCATTGCGCGTCAATTAAATGGCATCTATACTCTAGACATTAAATCAGTTACAAATGAGCCCATCTATAACATAAATACCAAGAAGTTTAAATCTAACGATTTGAACCCAACCTATCTCTAGCATTGTCGCTTAGGCCATGTAAATGAAAAACACATTTCAAAACTCCATCAAGATGGATTCGTTGATTCTTTTGAATCTTTTGAGACATGTGATTCTTGTTTACTGGGTAAGATGACAAAGGCCCCCTTCACAGGTAAAAGGGAAAGGGCCAATGAGTTATTAGGCCTTATACATACAGATCTATGTGGTCCTTTTAGCATATCAACGAGAGGAGGTTATTTGTATTTCATTACTTTTTCAGATGACTTTAGTAGATATGGATATGTCTATTTAATGAAGCACAAATCTGAATCTTTTGAAAAGTTCAAAGTATATAAGAATGAAGTACAAAATCAGCTTGGCAAAACAATTAAAATCCTTCGATCTGATCGAGGAGGTGAACACTTAAGCTAAGAGTTTAATGATTATCTTAAGGATTGTGGAATCGTTTCACAATTGACTCCTCCAGGCACTCCTCAATGGAATGGTGTTTCTGAAAGGAGAAATCGAACTCTATTAGATATGGTTCGATCAATGATGAGTCAAACTAATGTTCCAAAATATTTTTGGGCTATGCTTTACAAAAAGCAACATTCGTATTGAACCGTATTCCTTCAAAGGTTGTAGAAAAGACACCTTATGAGATATGGACTGCGAAGCATCCCAATTTATCTTTTCTAAATATTTGAGGTTGTGAGGCTTATGTGAAGCGTCCTACTGTCGACAAGTTGGCACCCAAATCCAAAAAATGTTATTTTGTGAGATATCCTAAGGAAACTAAAGGATATTACTTTCACATCCCATCAGAGAACAAAGTGTTTGTTACTCGAAATGGCTTTTCCTTAGAGAAGGAATTTGTTTCCAAAAGAAACAGTGGGAGTAAAGTACAACTTGAAGAAATTCAAGTTTCACAAAATGACATTGATCCTGAAGAGGAGATTGAAGTGAGCTCACAAGCTGCTGATGAGCAACCTTCAACAACACAAGGCTAAGAGATATGGATTTCTCATTACTGATGATGATGATGTGATGCTCACTGATCATAATGAGCCCACAACCTATCAAGAAGCTATGCAAAGTCCAGAATCTTCTAAATGGTTAGAGGCCATGAAAGCAGAGATGCAATCCATGTATGACAATCAAGTTTGGACTTTGATTGATCCGTCTGATGGCTTGAAGACCATTGGATGTAAGTGGGTTTTCAAAAAGAAGCTCGACATGGATGGAAACGTGCACACTTATAAAGCAAGACTTGTTGCTAAAGGTTGTCGACAAGTTCATGGAATTGATTATGATGAGATATTTTCTCCAGTGGTCATGATCAAATCTATTATAATTCTTATTGCCATAGCTGCATACTATGATTATGAGATATGGAAAATGGATGTCAAAATGACTTTCCTTAATGGAAACTTATTTGAGGATGTATATATGATACAGCCTGAGGGTTTTGTCCATCCTAAGAATTCGGGAAAGGTGTGCAAGCTTCAAAGATCCATTTATGGATTGAAGCAAGCATCAAGAAGCTGGAATCTTCGTTTTGATGAAGTTGTCAAAGAGTTTGGATTCATCAAGAATGAAGATGAACCTTGTGTTTACAAAAAGGTTAGTGGGAGTGTTGTTGTCTTTTTAGCTTTATATGTTGATGACATATTACTCATTGGAAATGATATTCCGACCTTACAGAGTGTCAAGATTTGGTTAAGGAAACATTTCTCAATGAAAGACTTAGGTGAGGCTGCCTATGTTTTAGGCATTAAGATCTATAGAGATAGTTCAAGAAAGCTTATAGGTCTAAGTCAGAGTACATATATAGATAAGGTACTGAAAAGGTTCAGTATGCAAGATTCTAAGAGAGGATTCTTGCCTATGTCACATAGAATCAAGCTTTCTAAGAAGGACTGTCCTACTCCAGATAAAGAGCTTGAGCGCATGAGTAAGATTCCATATGCATCTGCAATTGGATCTATCATGTATGCCATGTTATGTACTCGACCAGATGTCTCATATGCTTTGAGTATAACAAGTAGATACCAATCTAATTATGGTGAGAGTCATTGGATAGCAGTTAAGAATATCCTTAAGTACTTAAAAAGAAATAAGGATACGTTCCTAGTCTATGGAGGACTTGAAGGAGAGCTAGTTGTAAATGGTTACACTGATGCTGGTTTTCAGTCTAATATAGATGATTTTAGATCGCAATCAAGTTTTGTGTTCTGTTTGAATGGAGGTGCAGTGAGCTGGAAAAGTTCAAAACAATACACTGTTGCTGATTCTACAACTAAAGCTGAGTACATTGCTGCCTCAGATGCAACTAAGGAAGCTGTATGGATCAGGAAGTTCATTACTAAGCTTGGAGTTGTTCCTAACATTGCAAGTCCTATGGACCTTTATTGTGATAATAATGGGGCTATAGAACAGACTAAGGAACCAAACTCGCATCATAGATCCAAACACATACTCAGATGTTTCAATCTGATTAGAGAGATCATTGGGAGAGGAGACGTGAAAATATGTAAAGTGGGCACAGATGACAACATTATCGATCCACTTACTAACCCTCTTCCACAACCTAAACATGAGTCATACGAGGTCTATGGGTATTAGATATTTGACCGATTGGGCCTAGTGAAAGTGGGAGATTGTTAGTAGTGTGCCTTAGACCAATGGACATATGTGATTCATGTATTAACATTATGACTTGTTAATAATATATTATGAGGTATTCCTTTCATATATGCATGTATTTCATTTATCTAATGTGATTTACATTCCATGAATGGTTTTACACTTATGTCATCAAGTATGTGACTTGATAGTAAAATTATAAGCATTATAAGACTATTCTAGACTATCCCTGGTCGATCACTATTGATGGAACAATAATAAATTAAGGCTAGTATGTGTTCTTGTTGATGATCACGTTTTATTGATCATGGATATGAGATATCAAATCAGAAATATAGATATATGTTAGAGAACATATATTGGACCAACCCACATAAGGAATACTACATGGTTTCATGTCATTAGTGATTCTTAATATGGTTTGAATTTAGTCACTTGAAATGAAGTCATCATAGTTCCCTATATGAGGAATTCGGTGTTTTGATATTAGACAAAGTTATTTTTAACCGAATAACAAGTAGTCTTATGTTGGACATCGAATGAATCATGTAGAGGGATGTGAATGACGTAGATGGGATTTGTACCTCTCTTAAATGAGAGAGATATCATTTGGGCCTCTTGACAAGTGTGACTGAAGAAATGCACGGTCATGCTCAAATGAATTGATGAAGAGTCACCAATGTTAATTATTATAATCAGTCAACTTGGGAATCAAGAAACTATGATTAATCAAAGGTTGACATGTACCATGCCTTGTGATTAATCTTGATATCATGTTACAAAAGGATTTAGCTTATAACTGTGGTTACAGGTTAAATCGGATTATCGATCCTCATTTGAATTAGGTAGTCATAATGTCTTGCTAGAGGCCGCTTATGACTTATGGGCCTTGAAGTGTGATCAAGCTCATTGCTAACATCAAATGAGCCTACAGGGTCACACACAAAGAGTGATGTGGTTTGGGCTTATTCTCTTGGGCCTAATTTATTAGGCATTGAATAAATATATATGGATATATTTATTGGGCTAGATTGAATTATGTTGTCAGGCTTTTATTATATGATATATAATGGGCCAAAACTTATTGGGCTTCAATGGGATTAGGGTTTCTCTATAAATAGAGAAACTTAGGTCTCATTAGATAGATGACATTATTGTCACACGAAACCCTAGCCACCATCCGAGAGGGAAAACATGCGGCGTTCGAAAAGTGTTTCAAGACTTGCTAGCACACCATAGCCGCAGCCTGGATCATGCATACTCATATGGATACCGGTAGAGGGCATTCGCACATTGCAGTGTCTTGGAATCCGAAAAGAAACAACCAATCCACGACATAAAGGTATTTTCGTACATTCTGAGTATTTTCGATCATACTTCATATTATTGTATGGTCTTTTCCTCAGTGTTTTGTGAATACTCGGACTGTACGTGATCTAACAAGTTCCTCATCGAAAACTTGCCAATTATGGCCTTGTCCCCATGATCGGCACCGACGGGAGAATGGGTCAGGGTCATGGACAGTTTCCGCAGTCATGTGCGGGCATACTCAGTAGTGGGAAAATCAACAAAAACAAGCCTAAGTGGGGCGCGAATTGCCAGTTTCTCATCGAAAACTCACCAATTATAGCCTTTCCCCTTTGACCAGTAAAGTCGGGAGATTAGTTTGAGGCTGTGGACACTTGTCACAGCCGTATACAGGCATACTAGGTAGTGGGAAAATCAGTGCAAACATGCCCCAGTTGGTCACAGATTGTCAATTTCTCCTCAAAAACTTGCCAATTATCGCCTTGCTCCTATGATCGGCAACATCCGGAGACCAGGTCGAGACCGTGGGCACTTACCGCAACCATGTGTGGGCATACTCGATAGAGGAAAAATTGGCAAAAAAAGCCCCATTCAGTCACGGATTGTCGGTTCCTCATCAAAAACTTGCTGATTATAGCCTTGCCTCCATGACCGGCACCATCGTGAGACCAGGTCGAGGTTGTGGGGAATTGCTCTGGCCATATGCAGGCATACTTGGTAGTGGGAAAATCAGTGACAACAAGCCCCAGTTGGTCACGGATTGCTAGTTCTCATCGAAAATTCAAAGATTATAGCCCTGCCCACATGACCGACACCATCTGGAGACCAAAGTCAGGGCCGTGGGCACTTGCCACACCCTTGGGCAGGTATACTTAGTAGTGGGAAAAATAGCAGAAACAGGAATAGGTGGCGCACAAATTATCGATTTCTCATCGAAAACTCGTCAATTATAGCCTTGCCCCCATGACTGGCACCGCCGGGAGATTAGGTCGGGACCTTGACACTTTTTGCTACCGTGTTTTAGCATACTCGGTAGTGGTAAAATCAGTACAATCAAGCCCCAGTCGATCATGGATTGTCAGTTTCTCATCGAAAACTCGCCAAGTATAACCTTGCCCCTTGACCGGCACTGTCGAGAGACCATGTTGGGGCCGTGGGAATTTTCTGTGGCCGTATGTGTGTTGGATCGAAAAAAGAAAGCATGCTTAGTTTGGAGAAACGATAGATTTCAAAACTTTTTAAGAAATCATCTTGCAGCGGAAGGAATATATCCAAATCAATATGCTAATCCATACATGATATGGTATAAGGATAATAAAACCAAGAACAAGATAAAAGGAATTACCGACTCCTCATTCTGACTTTAAATCCTCATTGCTTTATCCTCTCCTTCTTGTATCCAAATCCTTTACCTTTGAGTCTTTTCCTTTAGCAATCTATCTTCTTCCTTGTGGTAGTATCCTCTACCAATTAGATTTACCACTTGTTCTTCAAGGACAGCTAGGTTAACAAAATCCTTTGGTGGGAAAGGAGAAGAAAAAATTTGGAGGAGATTTTCTTAGAAGAAGAAGAACCAAAATTGAAACTCTTTCAATTCTTTCACTTAGGAATTTCGGTTCTCTCTTGCATGAAAAGAGAGAATGTCTAAAAAACATGCAAGAACCCTTTCTTACATCTCAATTTCGAAATATGCATAAATGGAAAGAGTGAGAGGCATCCAATGCATCACTTCTTACATTAATCACTCATCAAATAGCCAATAAATGAGACTTACTTCATTTATCTTTAAAATGGCTATTTGAAAAGACCATAACCTATAATTGAATACCCATTTCTGTTTTGGAAAGAAGAAAGAAGGAAGATGGTCCATCTAATGCACATCTTTCATCTTTAATCTAATGAATGCAAATAGGTTACATGCGAACATTAAAAGCCAACCATTAAACCATTTAATGGTAAGTTCATAACTCCATTTAATAATGATTAACCATAATAAAGACCATCTTTATTTAGTATTTTAATGTAAAATGTGTGGTTACACATCTAACCTAAAACAATTTCAAAATTGCTTCTTCTCCATTTAAAAAATTGTTTTAATATATTTAATCTAATCAATTACATTAAACCAAAAAGCCCATTTCTAAATGAACATATGGGCTTCCAATTAACTCATTAATTAGTATAAGCCCATCATTCAATTATGGACTTCTAAAGCCTCCAAACTACTTCTTACTTAGCTTGATAACCTTCCTTAAAGCCAAGTGGGGAATCTTATTGGACTTTGATAATTCAAGCTCCAATAAGCCCAGAAATAATTCAATCTCATTGGAATTAATTCTAGCTTATTAACTAAATGTCATTCCACTAAAGACAATTAGTTGAACTCTTGAATTATTAAATATTATGGGAATATGTCCAATTCCAAACCCTATTTAGAACCTTATTATAGCCATCCACAACAAAGGGTAAAATTACCATTTTGCCCTTATGTTGGTTTTTCCTTCTAGATCTCTCATTTTACTTTATATGGTGATTAACACATAAGATCTCATCTTAGTCTTAAGACTTGATGGGTAGCTAGTCCATCAAACTCATCGGCGCCAGTTTAATCACCAAATCTCCTTAAAACATCTAAGAGATGATAACACTATAAACTCTTTATTTGAGTGAATGTTCACGATACATGTTTCAATTAATAATTCCAACATGCAGAATCGGATTAATACCTGTAAAAATTCATTCCGATCATATCAAGAATTATAATGAAACACATATGAGTTCACCACTCATCGAGTTGTGGTTCATAATAAGCGAATGCTTAAGTTGTATGTTTTAAGATTAAAGTAACGACCCACTTTATTCTTAAAAACATACTTGATTCAATTCATTTAATAGTGCCATTATCGATAGTCTACTACTATCATGATATGAAACTCATCATTCCCTTTAAGTAAACTCCTTTACTTATATGGAGATAAATCGCAACACTACTGATCTAAAACCATAATCAAACGACCAACTTGATTATTCAACTGTGAATCAATTAATTGATTCTAATAATATACATGTTTCCCATACATCTCTATGTATATGTATATTACTTACAAATGAATGTTGGTACCTTATGACCAGATATATAATGCTCATACAGATAAAACCAAACTCTTTATTTTATTAATAATAAATATTTTCATTACAAAATCATGGCAAGAAGATAAAGTTACATGTAAACACACTTGCTTTCCAGGGCACTATATTTACATAACTCCAACAATCTCCCACTTGCCCTAAAGCAAGTTTGACATATCCTTCATTCCCATCCCTTCTAGGTGACCCATGTCTTTGTGAACGGATCAGCAAGGTTTTGCTCTGTAGGAATCTTTACCACATCCACTTCTCCACGTTGTATTATCTCCCTTATAAGATGATACTTTCGCTCAATGTGTTTGGCAGCTTTGTGGTTCCGAGGTTCTTTAGAATTAGCCACTGCCCCACTATTATCACAATAAAGTGTAATGGCTTTTTCTGCCTCTGGAACTACCTCCAAATCATTTAGGAACTTAGGAACAGATGCTTCCTTCTTTGCTTCCTGACGACAAGAACACACAACCTCCATAGTCGAATCAAGAATACAAGATTGCTTGATACTCCTCCAAACTATGGCTCCACCTCCTAAAGTAAATATAGAACCGAAGTTTATTTCCTTGAATCAACATCGATTGGAAATCGAATCCGTATATCCTATCGGAATAAGATTACTTCGAGTAAACAAGCATTATGTTCTTCGTCCCACGAAGATACTTAAATATACACTTAACCGCAGTCGAATGTTCCATTCTGGATTGGTGAAATCGCTACAGGTCCCATCGTATGAGATATCCGATCTAGTGCTGCATTGCATACATCAAACTACCAACTGCCAAGCATATGCAATGTTACGCATCGTTCAACCTCCTCTTGGGTTTTAGGTGCTTGTTCCTTTGAAAGTTTGATTCCATGTCTAGTAGGGTGAAACCCCTCTTGGAATCTTGCATGGCAAACTTTTGAGCATATTCTCAATGTAAGTTAGTTGAGACAAAACTATCTTCTTGTTCTTACGATCCCTTATAAGTTTGATCCTAGAACATAGGTAGCCTCTCCCAAATCCTTCATTGAAAATCTGTTCATTCAGCCATCCTTAACATGCAGATAACATTCCGACATCATTCCCAATGAGCAGAATGTCATCAACATACAGGATTATGAAAGTAACCTTACCTTCTTGTATTCTTTTGTAAACACAAAGCTCATCTAGGTTTTGTATGAACCCATAGGTTTTGATAGCCTTATCAAACCTAATGTTCCAAGACCTAGATGCTTGCTTAAGTCCATAAATGGACCTTTGCAACTTGCAAACCTTATGCTCATTACCTAGCTCAATGAATCCTTCTGGTTGGGCCATATAAATGGTCTCCTCAAGATCTCCATTCAGAAATGCGGTCTTGACATCCATTTGCCATATTTCATAATCAAAATAGGCTGCTATGGCAAAAAGAATCCTGATGGACTTAAGCATGGCAACCGGAGAAAAAGTCTCCTCGTAGTCTATACCCTCCTTTTGAGTATAGCCTTTAGCTACCAATCTAGCTTTAAAGGTCTCTACCTTTCCATCCGATCCCCTTTTCCTTTTGTAGATCCATTTACACCCTATGGTTTCAGACACAGTGGTAGATCTACAAGGACCCGAACTTCATTAGTATACATAGAATCTATTTCCGATTCCATTGCCTTGAGCCATTTTCCTGCATCAACATCATTAATAGCCTGTGTATACGTAACGGGATGTAACATCCCATCTCCCATAGAAAGGGTTTATTGGTAATTTGGAACGGGTTAGGAGACTTAAATTATAACTTGGCATGAACATGTGTCATGCAGCCTCTATAAATGGTGAGTTTTGTACAGGCACATAGTCATACATGCATTCATGACATTTCCCGGCATAAGTGTCTAATTGTGATCTTTTGTGAAATTGGTGTGATAATGGGATTTGAAAAATTATTTGGAGAGCGCCATAGAGTGTTTTACATTTTTAGGGATTTATGGGAATTTTTCTGGAATTATCCGGAGAAAATTTCCGGACCGGCAAAATTGCCGGTAAATGGCCTAAATGTGTTTTTGTTGTGGAAAATGTGGTTTTCGTGTTTAAAAAATTATTGGGAGTGGACTGTCATATGTTTTACAATTTTGGACAATTTAGGTAATTTTCAAAAAAATGATTCGGGGAAATTTCTGGAAATTCCAGGACCGGAAAAAAATCGCCAGATGGCGAATCGGTTGATTTTCTACTGTTATTTGGTATTAAACCCTTGCATATTTGGTGGGACCCATAAATGGACCCTTAAATTTGGTGGAACCGAAATTAGAGAGCTAATTGCTTGGTCTTTGTTTTATTTCTTTCAAAAAATTGTGATTGATTTTTCTACATTCTCATCCATTTGCCAAGTGGTCCCTTCATTTAATGCATGGTTTTCCTATGCATTCTCGACTCTTCTAATGGAAGGAAAGAAAGATGAGTTGCTTTGTCTATTTCACTCTCTCACGGCCATGAGGAATAAATGAAATAGTTTCTTGCTTTGTTGTGCTCCTCCACCGAAATTCTTCATTAAATGTTCCAAAAAAAATTCTCCAACCTTAAGTGCCTTCTTTCTTGCATATAAGCTTAAGCTTTCTACCTCTTACCATGATGATGTCGTGTATGAGGAGGAGGAATTAGGAAGTTGTGATGGTTGAGGGAATTGAAGAGTGGAAGCTTGAATAGGTAAGTGTATGTTGTGATGAATTTGTGGTTGAATTAGAGGTAGGAATGGATGCTTAGTGATGTGTTATTGATGTTAGAGTGATAGGAGTTAGGGTAATGTTGAAATCTGGAAAATTGGTGTTTGACCTGTTGGAATGTTTTGATCATAACTTATTGTGTAGGTGTGAAAATGAGGTGAAGTTTGTGCCCAATTAAACTTTGGGATGTTGGCTACAGTTTTGTGTGAAATAGGTGTTGTTAAATTGTAATGCTAGAAGGGCGAAATTTTGCATGGAAAGTTACTGTTTTATTGCCTGTGAACAGTAACCGCAAGTATGACTAATGTGTTTTGTTGATTTTTCTAAATTAATTGGTATGGAACTAGGAAAAATGGTCTGTATAAAAGTTGAGGCATATTGAGTTAGCTTTCCATTTCCACTTATCTTTCTAATTTTCGAGTTGTATATTGGAAGATATGAACTGATTACTATTGATTGGTTTTATGCTTTTTGGAGAAACCTAGTGAAAGTGTTGATTTTGTGAGCTTTCTGCTTGGGAGCAATTTTAGCAATTTTTGTGGACTGAATTGGTGTGAGTGATCTTCTGTAAAGTTGTAGAGGAAGACATTATATTGAAAATGATTTATGGTGTGTAATTTTTAGAGGTCAGAGTTGGGAGTTATGATTTTGCAAAACTGACCCTGCATTAGGTTGTGAATTGTTTGTTAATGGCAGTAACTTCCATAACAGTTTTGAAATTGTTAAAAATCGAATTGGAGTTTGTGTTCTTCATGAAAATTGAAGTTTGAGATCTTATCTTTTCAGGGATATAAGGTAATGATTTTTGTGACATTTTTGATAAGAGAATTACTGTTTGAAACATCACTGTCCAGATTGGTTGATTTCAGAGGGTTGATGCTTTGGTGAATTGTTTGACCTAGTTAGTAAGTAAATTTGATTTTGAGTTGTTCATGAAAGTTGGAGATAACATTGTGAACTTACTGAGAATATTTATTGTGTTATTTTTGACTGAGGAAATGAGTAGTTACTGAATTTGCAAAGTGGTGCACTGTTTGAGAGGTTTTGTGTAGACAGTAGTTTTGATGGGATATTTGACACCCTTAGGGGTGAAATTGATTTTTATGGTCTTCATGAGAATGGTAGAGCTTTTCATTATCTTTCCAACAAGTTATGGTTTGTATTTTTCCGATTTGTGTGCTAAGAATTATTGTTGTTCGAAATTCGGATGGGAAATAGAAAAAAAAAGAGGGTAATGGAATTACGCCCCGTCACTAGATGCTGACGCCTAGTGATTTGGAGCAGAATGTAACATTTACACTCCGCATGACCCGAACCCGACATCAATGGTGATATCTGAGTCCGTGCCCCTCGAGGGTGGCGTGTTACATCACTCAGTACAAAATTTTTTTTCCACACATACACATACATATTATAATTTATGCAGAAAATAATTTACATAAACTATTCAATAGCCTTGGGGCCCTTTTTATGCATACAATTTATTTCAGTCTATTGACTTTACAAATTGACCTAATCTTAATACAAAATTTTAGAAAATAAAAAAAATACACTAATGCAGACGCTAATCGATCCACTACTTCTATTTCATTAACTAAATAGATGTCATACGCCCGTTGCTTAACGGGGTATTCTTCTGAGTCCTGAAAAATAATTGCAAATTTTGGGTGAGTTTTGCGAACTCAGTGAGAAACCATCATCGATGGTTCACTCAATTCATGCAACACATCAATTCACATATCATATATTTACATTGTTGCATATTTGATCACATTTCACAATTTTTACTTGAGCATAGACAATTATATACATTTCATACGATTAGACATCCCTAACTAATTGAAATCACCCAACACTCAAGCATAATATAGTTATTTCATAATTCACAATCAGAAGTATCCCATGACTATTATCATATCAGTATATGGCATTTTGCCTTTCGTTCAACCAAATAGATCAATCAAAGCAGCATGTAACATTCTTTTCAATTTATTTCAGTGTTGTGACCAAGCGCCTGAACTGTCTCCATAAGAGCACATCAATCGTTGAGCCATAGGCTCTGGAACTATCCCATTAAGGGCTCATTAATCGTTGAGCTTGTAGCTCTGAAACTGTCCCATTAAGGGCTTATTAATCGTTGAGCTTATAGCTCTAAAACTGTCCCATTAAGGGCTCATTAATCGTTGAGCTTATAGCTCTGAAACTGTCCCATTAAGGGCTCATTAATCGTTGAGCTTATAGCTCTGAAACTGTCCCATTAAGGGCTCATTAATTGTTGAGCTTATAGCTCTGAAACTGTGGCTGCTCCGGTCACAACTATCATTAACTGATTTTGCAATCATGCACATATTCATTTATGCTAAAGTTCAATCACTTTATTCACATATTCATATATCACAATCAGACAATTTATTCACAATATTTCACATTAAAACACAATGACAATTTCACATACCCATGACACTTCTATACCATATTTTTTCCAAGTACTCCGGACCTTCTGTCCGGAATTCACAATTAAGCAATATCCCACCATTATTCTCCACAGCTTTATAAGTGCAAAATTATAAACAATTAATAATTGAGAAACCATCTAGGTTACTCACCTTTGCTTCCGAAGCTAAAGCTTGGAAGTCTCGGCAACGTCTGTGAAATGACGTTCCAAATGCGTCTCTAAAACAGTCCAAATATCTAACATTACCAAATTGGCAATCAGAAATATTTAATAATGCACATGTAGCAATTAAATTTGTACAATGCATGTTCGTGACATTTCCGACACTATTACACAATTTCCCGTCATCAAATTTTCCTCCAAAAATTAGAAACCCATTGACACCGAAATCACTCAATTCGGACCTCTATAGGTCCAATTATAAATAAAACACGGCTTAGGAAAATCCTTACCTGGACCCCTCACTTCGACCTAACCAATTCCCGTTAATTTCGGCTCTAAAAATTCCCAATTTTACAAATAAAAGAAATTAAATATTATACGAATCCGATGCCTCAAAATTCAGGTTAATTGGACGTTGGATGCGAAAGTAATTGACAAAGAAATAATTAGGTCACATAAATCCCAAATTTCCTTCTTTTTTCCAAATTTCCAATTTTCACTAACTACCTTCTCCTCTTTCAAAACCCTTATCTATTTACACAAGTGTCTAAAATTCCAAATTTGGTCTCGTTGGAAAGTTCTCAGAAGACCTGACAAGTTTCATGAAGAGTGAAAAATCCAATTTCACCCCTAAGGGTGTCAAAACTGCACTCAAAACTTCTGCCAAATTACAAAATTACCACAACAGTTCAATACTATACCAAAAATCATAACTTTTTATCCCCTTAGCTAAAAATTCCAAATTTTATGTCAATCAAAGGAGAAAAACAAGGGCTACAATTTTCATGAACAAACTGAAAGCCAAATCCCTCATTAAACAACTCAATTTCTCAATCAAAGCTTTAGCCTATCCAAATCATTCTCAACAGCAACACATTTTTCCAAATTTCATAACTTTCAATCCCATGTTCGAAAAATTACATGCTCTATGTCCCTGAAAAGATCTGATAACAAGCTACACTTCTTATGAAGGGCTCAGAGACAATTTCCTTCACTAACTAGTTCAAATTTGTCCATTAATATGACTGTCCTGTTAAACTTGTTCAAACAGCATAAAACCTAAAGCATATCCGAAATTGAAAATTCATAACTTTCAATCCAGATATGCTAAATTCATAAAATATCTCATTAGAAAGCTACAACAATTCTCTACAAGTTTCCAGAATATTACTTAAGCCAATTTCCCCATTTACAGTCCCAAATAAATATCAGAACACAAACAGCCCAAAACTTATTCACTTAGAGCCTTGCACAACAAAGGCTGAATTTCCACTTGAATATTAACAGACCATAACTCTCAATGTACACATCAAAAAATATCATACTTAGTGGCGTTAGAAAGCTAACACAAAAATCTTCAACTTTTATTAAGACCAATTTCACCAATTCAACCTACATCAATTTAGAAAAATGCATCAAAGTTTCAGGTCATCAAGCTCGGGTACTGTTCACACAGCACCTCACAATTCACTTTGCATGCCAAAATTAAAATCCTTAAAGTCAGAATTGGGCAAATCTTTCTTCATATGAAATCTAGTCATACTTCTTAAGTTTAATTTAGAACAAACCTCAGCTCAATTGGACAACCATATCAAAAGTTATAAAGTAAAATCTGAAACCTACACAAAGTCACAATTTCCAGATTTCATACTAAACTCAACTCCATTCATTCCATCAACATTCCTACATCAATAAGCATCCAATTTAGTCACTCATGCAACCAAATTTTCATCAAGAACTTCACTTGAACATAAAGTCACAAAATCACAGCACTCATACTCAACCATCTCCCATTAATAAACACTCATCTAACAACAATACTATCCATCCAAAACAACTTAATTCATCTCATTTATTAACTTCTAATTCATCATTCACCAATCATCAATCAATCAAAGACTTAACATATCCATATAGTCAAAGCACAACTTCATGCAATTAATACACAATATAATTAATGCTTCTAACTACCAAATTAAAGAATATAAACACAAAGTCTTACCTAACAAACTTCAAATCTTTAATTTTCCAACTAACACCAATTCCTTCACCTCACTTTACACCTATACGAAAATCACAATTTTTAAGGGGTGTAGGAGGCTTAGGCTTGGATATATGTTAAGGAAGCCCTTTAGGTAGATGAGGAGAGTAGTAATTTCAAAGAAGGAGGAGAAAACCAAAGAAGAAGGAGAAGAGAAAGGAAGCTACGGGTGAGAAGGATGGAGGCTTTTAATTTCAAAAGCTTTTACCTCTTCCTAAAAGAAGCATCGAGAATGCACTAAAAAGGAGGTTTTTGTTGTTTTCTTTTAATGAAATAAAACATGGCATGCTAGGCAAGTGACACATGTCACTTGCCACATGTCAATCTCCCATTTGCTTCATTTAATTTCTTTCAATTTCTACCCAATTTCTCTCCAAATTCTAATGGCTCAAAGTAATAAATCATAAAATCATGTATCAAGGTTTCCTGTGCCATTGTACAGTCATTTTTGGTACCGGAAATCCAATCAGTCAGCCACCTGTCAATTTTTTCGGTCCGAAACTTTTTCTCGAAAAATTCCATAAAAATTTCAAAAATTCTCCCAAAAATGTAAAACACACAAAAATTCACCCCAATTAATTTTTCAAGCACAAATAACACAATTTTCACAGTAAACACATATGCCGGGAAATGTCATGAATGCATCTACAATCATGTGCATATGCAAAAATTACAATGCATGCATATATGGAGGCCATATTATGCATGAACATGCCGAGACTAGTTTACTCACTCTTAACCCATTCCAAATTACTATTTTACCCTTCCGATCGATGATGGGATGTTACAATTCTCCCCTCCTAATAAAAATTTCGTCCTCGAAATTCATTTTTGATACTGATGAAGATAGGGGTACTGTTACCTCCTACACTCAATCGTTTCCCTACCAATTCTTTATGTAGCTATCATTCTTCTTCAATTATACCCTTAATGAGTTTCAAAGTACTCAATTCTTTCCTTTCAGTTCCAAAACCACATATTTTGGATGATAACAATACTAATCGTAAAATCACTCATAATATCTCAGTCCCATATTTTCCATAGTTTTATATAGACCACTTTATCTCACACTTAGCTTCCCTAAGTACCCTTATATCTCATCTAACTATACCTTAGCATAGGTGATACACTCAGGGACAAGTAATTCTCATCGGTATTAGTACACTGAATCTTCATTTTTTTTTCATAAAGTCACATCTTCGAGGTAATCTACCAAAATCCATTCATCAATCAAAACCACTTTATTCAGATGTATCTCAGGTTTGTTCAATCTTTTACTCGGGGTGATCAACTCCTTTGTCGTCTCACCCGTAAAATGATGATTTTGCTCAGTAGTCACTTGGCACTATACATAAATTTTAATTTTATATGCTGAAGCATTCCAGATATATAAGTTTTATAACTATCTCCTATGGTCAAGACTATAAGGAACTCAAACATATAATCATTCAGTTCGATATTCTTAGCCACTAATTGCTCTTTCGAGGTACTCTTATTAGGACATTTCTTTATCAAGCAGTATACATTATCAGATACACATACTTTATTCCTCACAATTTCTCAAATCCTCAATTTGGGCTTTTCTAATTCCTTTTTGCAAAACTGTTGTTACTTTTCCATAACTAATGAGATTCTTTTTGCCCCATTTTAGCTCATCATTATACTCTCTTTATTTCACTAGATTGAGAAACCTAGTATCCACATATGTGATACTTTGTTAGGAAATATTCTATTAGATACCGTCGCTTGGCACATTAACTTTATTAGGACAGGTCTCTCGGTACAATCCTTTTAATCTTTTCCAATTCCATTCTTGCCTTAATCTCTACTAATCTGTCTAGTCAACGGATATCTAATATGTTTCTGTTCACATCATGATTTCACGCTTTCAAACCAACTACTATTATAGAAATCTTCAAGTCATGTATCTAAATTTAGCTCATGCAGCTATATTCATCTCTAGGCATGCAAAATCACCTTATACATTACAACCAATACCCTCTTGATCTTGATTGGAAACCTCTATTGTAGTTCGACACAAGCTCCAAATCCGATTGGCATACTTAACACCATAATTATTTTGTTTTCATTTATCACTGACGTGGCTTACATTTTTTCCCTCAAACCATTAAACTTCCATCTTCATTTGTCAATATGATCATAGTCTCTCATGGTTATCATGTTGTTTGGCTCACATTAATCTTTAATATCATAATCCTATCGGGGTATGATTAACTCCAATAGATATAACCTCAAACTCCTTGTGCTTATAGTTAGTTCTTGTAATTCCTTGAGTAACTAATTGTTCAATGCAGTAGTATGATTACATGCTATCCTCAAAAAAAATTTTTCATTAGTTTTCATTGAACTTCCTTTTCTCGACGGATTTCAGTAGTTTTTTTTCTTTCCCAATGATTATATCTGTTCATTTATGCCTATTACTCCACACATTTCAATCTATCTACAAACATAACTTCCTGTGTTGGAAAACCCCATCATTAAAATACTTTGTGGTTCCCAAACATATTTCCCCAACCTCCGATGTGGACTAAATTTCACCACACAGTAATAAGACTGTTTTCTCGAATTGCTAAAATCCTCTTCCTCTTCTTTACGCCAACAAAATAGGTATACACTCTCGAGCTTTTTTTCCATCTCTCATACTAGAGTCTTTGTTGTAAATGTAACCCCAATATTCTCATCATTTTCATTTTTCATTTTTTTTAAAGAAGACAACACGTCAACAACTTTTCCGAGAGACTTGTCATTTTATTTCAAAATTCCCTCCATGGCATCTATCGGTTCCTTTTTAAAGCAAACCCGATTAAATCAAGCAAGGGGTCTATGACCTCTATGGAAAACTGCAGATTCCATTGTTGAATCGAGAGAAGAGCTTATGATCTCTACTATTGGTCATGGAATCAATGCTAAACTTTCTTACTCTATCTCAATGATTCTAGGGTACAAACCTCGATATTGTTTATAATTCCTTGTCAATCAACTCTTGCTCATAAATATTTATTAGTCATTTTTACTACTTCTGGAAAAATCCCTTTCGACATTTCATATTATCTTGAAAGATCAATTCGTATCATGACTTCAATACATCCGTGAGAATGAAGCTCAAGGAGGCATTAAGCACTTTCATTTACATTAACACCCTGGTAGATACCATCCAAAATCCTTACATCTTGCTGACGGTTGTGTTTATATCACGAGCCAATGCACTCACATTTGCTATCAAGCATTTACATTCCAATTACTCTAGATAACCTTTCTATCCTTGTCCCCCCATGGCTAGAATTTCCTATCTGATCATTACAAGAACCTACTTTGTAAGCCAATAAAGTGGCTTGCACTCCTTCCTCACATTAACACATATGTTGATAGTGATTCTATGTCAATTTTTTTTCCAGTATTTAACTCTTCTTCGAATACAACATCCTATCACGATCACATCGTGAGTGCATTCACTCTTTTACGTTGAGTTATCCTCTTTTTCATATTCGCATGCATAAATACAATCCAACCTAAGCGCATTTCTGGTATCCCGTTTCATCACTTGTACAATCATATTTCTATTATTTCATCGTCCATATGTATATTCTCAACTCATTCAGAATCATAATTGCAGGATCATCAAGAAATGTAATCTCCTTATCACAAATATATTATTACACCAAATCATAACTTTTTACCACATTTCAAATCCAAATCTATCCTTTCACAGCTATAGAACAATTATTTCTTTTGATCGGCTTGTACGCCTTAATCTCATCATTTCAATTTCTTCCTGGCAATATCTTCATTTACAATACTATATATTCCACAATACACACATCAACACAACTACACTTTATTTACCTTCTCGAACCATGTACTCTTTTTCTCATTTCCAATTATCCCCATTTTATAGGACATACCAAATAGAATCTAAAATACCGAGTCATCCCAAACTTTTTGATCTCATGTAGACATATTCACTCATACTCCTATCACTTTTTAACCAATATTCCTTTCATGTCCATATTTAACCTGTGCAGACTATCGCAAATGTCGCTTTTTTTTTCTACACGTTAAGTCTCATTAGTCATTTGATGTCACTATTTTTTCCAAATCAGTCCATGCCATTGTATTCACATTATCACAATCGAGGGGTTATAACCACAGTACAACGTGAATATCATTAACAATTTGTAGGACCTTGGCCTCTCGGGCCTAGCGTCCTCAAATAGGCCTCGGCCTCTCGGCCTAGCGCTCTCTTGTTTTTACTATTCCCATTCCCAATTGCCCATAAGCCACATTGGTTCAAAGGCTGACATTTCGTTTCTCTTTTCACACTGAAACACTTAACACTTTTTCATGCGTATGACTCAAACCCATGGGACTCATATTGGGGATCAGTTACCACGGTCTGCTATGATATATCTTTACTGTACACGATTTGACCTATATTTCAGAAAATGCCCATGTAAGTTCGTACTTCTGGGCTCTGATACCACCAAAATGTAACACCCCACTCCCGCATGACCCGAACCCGACATCAATGGTGATATCTGAGTCCGTGCCCCGCGAGGGTGGCGTGTTACATCACTCAGTACAAAATTTTTTTTCCACACATACACATACATATTATAATTTATGCAGAAAATAATTTACATAAACTATTCAATAGCCTTGGGGCCCTTTTTATGCATACAATTTATTTCAGTCTATTGACTTTACAAATTGACCTAATCTTAATACAAAATTTTAGAAAATAAAAAAAAATACACTAATGCAGACGCGAACTGATCCCGACTACTTCTCTATTTCATTAACCAGCAGATGTCATACGCCCGTTGCTTAACGGGGTATTCTTCTGAGTCCTGAAAAATAATTGCAAATTTTGGGTGAGTTTTGCGAACTCAGTGAGAAACCATCATCGATGGTTCACTCAATTCATGCAACACATCAATTCACATATCATATATTTACATTGTTGCATATTTGATCACATTTCACAATTTTACTTGAGCATAGACAATTATATACATTTCATACGATTAGACATCCCTAACTAATTGAAATCACCCAACACTCAAGCATAATATAGTTATTTCATAATTCACAATCAAGTATCCCATGACTATTATCATATCAAGATATGGCATTTTGCCTTCGCTCAACCAAATAGATCAATCAAAGCAAAGATGTAACATTCTTTTCAATTTATTTCAAAGTTGTGACCAAGCGCTGAATCGTCTCCATAAGAGCACATCAATCGCCGAGCCATAGGCTCGAACCGCCCCATTAAGGGCTCATTAATCGTTGAGCTTGTAGCTCAAACTGCCCCATTAAGGGCTTATTAATCGTTGAGCTTATAGCTCTAAAAGCGCCCCATTAAGGGCTCATTAATCGTTGAGCTTATAGCTCAAATCCCCATTAAGGGCTCATTAATCGTTGAGCTTATAGCTCAAACTGCCCCATTAAGGGCTCATTAATTGTTGAGCTTATAGCTCTGAAACTGTGGCTGCTCCGGTCACAACTATCATTAACTGATTTTGCAATCATGCACATATTCATTTATGCTAAAGTTCAATCACTTTATTCACATATTCATATATCACAATCAGACAATTTATTCACAATATTTCACATTAAAACACAATGACAATTTCACATACCCATGACACTTCTATACCATATTTTTTCCAAGTACTCCGGACCTTCTGTCCGGAATTCACAATTAAGCAATATCCCACCATTATTCTCCACAGTTTTATAAGTGCAAAATTATAAACAATTAATAATTGAGAAACCATCTAGGTTACTCACCTTTGCTTCCGAAGCTAAAGCTTGGAAGTCTCGGCAACGTCTGTGAAATGACGTTCCAAATGCGTCTCTAAAACAGTCCAAATATCTAACATTACCAAATTGGCAATCAGAAATATTTAATAATGCACATGTAGCAATTAAATGTGTACAATGCATGTTCGTGACATTTCCGACACTATTACACAATTTCCCGTCATCAAATTTTCCTCCAAAAATTAGAAACCCATTGACACCGAAATCACTCAATTCGGACCTCTATAGGTCCAATTATAAATAAAACACGGCTTAGGAAAATCCTTACCGACCCTCACTTGACCTAACCAATTCCGTCAATTTCGGCTCTAAAAATTCCCAATTTTACAAATAAAAGAAATTAAATATTATACGAATCCGATGCCTCAAAATTCAGGTTAATTGGACATTGGATGCGAAAGTAATTGACAAAGAAATAATTAGGTCACATAAATCCCAAATTTCCTTCTTTTTTCCAAATTTCCAATTTTCACTAACTACCTTCTCCTCTTTCAAAACCCTTATCTATTTACACAAGTGTCTAAAAATTCCAAATTTGGTCTCGTTGGAAAGTTCTCAGAAGACCTGACAAGTTTCATGAAGAGTGAAAAATCCAATTTCACCCCTAAGGGTGTCAAAACTGCACTCAAAACTTCTGCCAAATTACAAAATTACCACAACAGTTCAATACTATACCAAAAATCATAACTTTTTATCCCCTTAGCTAAAAATTCCAAATTTTATGTCAATCAAAGGAGAAAAACAAGGGCTACAATTTTCATGAACAAACTGAAAGCCAAATCCCTCATTAAACAACTCAATTTCTCAATCAAAGCTTTAGCCTATCCAAATCATTCTCAACAGCAACACATTTTTCCAAATTTCATAACTTTCAATCCCATGTTCGAAAAATTACATGCTCTATGTCCCTGAAAAGATCTGATAACAAGCTACACTTCTTATGAAGGGCTCAGAGACAATTTCCTTCACTAACTAGTTCAAATTTGTCCATTAATATGACTGTCCTGTTAAACTTGTTCAAACAGCATAAAACCTAAAGCATATCCGAAATTGAAAAATTCATAACTTTCAATCCAGATATGCTAAATTCGCATAAAATATCTCATTAGAAAGCTACAACAATTCTCTACAAGTTTCCAGAATATTACTTAAGCCAATTTCTCCATTTACAGTCCCAAATAAATATCAGAACACAAACAGCCCAAAACTTATTCACTTAGAGCCTTGCACAACAAAGGCTGAATTTCCACTTGAATATTAACAGACCATAACTCTCAATGTACACATCAAAAAATATCATACTTAGTGGCGTTAGAAAGCTAACACAAAAATCTTCAACTTTTATTAAGACCAATTTCACCAATTCACCCTACATCAATTTAGAAAATGCATCAAAGTTTCAGGTCATCAAGCTCGGGTACTGTTCACAGCACCTCACAATTCACTTTGCATGCCAAAATTAAAATCCTTAAAGTCAGAATTGGGCAAATCTTTCTTCATATGAAATCTAGTCATACTTCTTAAGTTTAATTTAGAACAAACCTCAGCTCAATTGGACAACCATATCAAAGTTATAAAGTAAAATCTGAAACCTACACAAAGTCACAATTTCCAGATTTCATACTAAACTCAACTCCATTCATTCCATCAACATTCCTACATCAATAAGCATCCAATTTAGTCACTCATGCAACCAAATTTTCATCAAGAACTTCACTTGAACATAAAGTCACAAAATCACAGCACTCATACTCAACCATCTCCCATTAATAAACACTCATCTAACAACAATACTATCCATCCAAAACAACTTAATTCATCTCATTTATTAACTTCTAATTCATCATTCACCAATCATCAATCAATCAAAGACTTAACATATCCATATAGTCAAAGCACAACTTCATGCAATTAATACACAATAAAGTATAATTAATGCTTCTAACTACCAAATTAAAGAATATAAACACAAAGTCTTACCTAACAAACTTCAAATCTTTAATTTTCCAACTAACACCAATTCCTTCACCTCACTTTACACCTATAATGAAAATCACAATTTTTAAGGGTGTAGGAGGCTTAGGCTTGGATATATGTTAAGGAAGCCCTTTAGGTAGATGAGGAGAGTAGTAATTTCAAAGAAGGAGGAGAAACCAAAGAAGAAGGAGAAGAGAAAGGAAGCTACGGTGAGAAGGATGGAGGCTTTAATTTCAAAAGCTTTTACCTCTTCCTAAAAGAAGCATCGAGAATGCACTAAAAGGAGGTTTTGTTGTTTTCTTTTAATGAAATAAAACATGGCATGCTAGGCAAGTGACACATGTCACTTGCCACATGTCAATCTCCCATTTGCTTCATTTAATTTCTTTCAATTTCTACCCAATTTCTCTCCAAATTCTAATGGCTCAAAGTAATAAATCATAAAATCATGTATCAAGGTTTCTGTGCCATTGTACACCATTTTGGTACCGAAATCCAATCATCAACCACCATCAATTTTTTCATCCAAACTTTTTCTCGAAAAATTCCATAAAATTTCAAAATTCTCCCAAAATGTAAAACACACAAAATTCACCCCAATTAATTTTTCAAGCACAAATAACACAATTTTCACAATGAAACACATATGCCGGGAAATGTCATGAATGCATCTACAATCATGTGCATATGCAAAAATTACAATGCATGCATATATGGAGGCCATATTATGCATGAACATGCCGAGACTAGTTTACTCACTCTTAACCCATTCCAAATTACTATTTTACCCTTCCGATCGATGATGGATGTTACATAAAGGTCAGCGTCGCCTCTAGCGATTTGGCCGATTTAATCGACCTCCATTGGGCGAGACGCCGCCAAATGAGGCTGGACTTTTATTATTATTATTATTATTATTATTATTATTATTATTATTATTATTATTATTATTATTATTTAATTGGTAATCAGGATTTCATTTTGTCAATTTCTTTTCCGTCCGACATCCGATTGACCTGATTCTTGAGGCATCGGATTCAGAGAATATTTAATTTCATTTTGTGAGAAATTGGGAATTTTTGACGGAATTGACGTGGCCCGTAACGGAGCCTTTAATCATCGCTTTGTTTAATTGGGGACCTATAGAGGTCCGAATTGCGCCGTCGTCGCCTTGATAGGTTTCTAATTTTAGGCGGATTTTTTTATGGGAAAATTTTGGATTAGGGCGGAATGCCATGAACATGCATTATACACGCTTTTACTTATTCCATGTGCATTGTTTGATATTTTAACTATTCAGTTGGTAATGTTTACTTATTTTAATTGTTATAGAGGCTCAGTTGGAACGTCATCCCACGGACGTTGCAGAGACCTCCCGGCATTAGCTCGGAAGTTATTAGGTGAGTAACCTAGATGGTTCCTCGGTTAGTAAGTGTTTATAATTCTGCACTTAGAACCATGTGGAGAATAATGGAGGGACAATTATGTTTGTTTGTGCCTGGATTGCGGACCGAAGGTCCGATGAATTGGAGAATTCTGACATAGAAGTGTCATATGTGATTTTCTTGCGATTACTTGTACAATACTTATGTGTATATGTTGAATTGGGATCTGATATGATGTTGGTGTTGTTTTATTTGGACATATGCACTTCATGCATAATTGCATGATCGATGAATGGCGATTGTGACGGAAAGCGACCAACGAGCTTAAAGCTCAACGTGATCGGGCCTTGAGCCCATAGTGATTCGAGCCTATGGCTCACCGCTTAATGCGCCCTTAATGGGACGAGCCAGCGCCACCACACAACAACGTAATAAATTTGAAAAGCGTCTCATATACATCCCATGTGCATTTGAATTGATTCTTTGGATTGGTATGAAAATTATGTGGTACTACTAAATGTGATTTGATGAGATAATTGTGCGTAGCTGTGTTATGTATGTGTATATGCATGAATTGGGTGAACCATCGATGATGGTTCCTCACTGAGTTCGCAAACTCACCCAAAATTGCAAATTATTTTTCAGGACCGAGAGAGTAGACTTATAGCTCCAGAGGGACTTTTCCTGCTGTGTAGATTGAGTTGGCAAGAGAAGTCATGGCACACAGGTCGGTCAGCTGGCACTTTTTGAGGGATGACCTAGCTAGCCTTTTTGTTTGATTTTCTTTTGGAGTATTGTACAGAACACACCAGTTGTGTAAATTTACTGCTTTGAGGTTATGAAATGAGAATTTATGGTTTCAACAATTAGTGGATTTCATATTAATGCTTTATGATTTTGATGCCATGTGGAGTGTTAGTGGTTGTTCGTAGCGCACCCTTATCGTAGGGTGTGTGTTGGAATGACCTACGGGCGTCCCGATACATATCCTATGGTATGGGGGTGCTACACGGGATCTGTTTCTTCTTAGTCTGAGATGGCAATTAAGCCTTCTCCTAAACCTAGATACCTATTTGGTTGTCTCACAACCCTCCCACTACGTCTAGGCACATCTTGATGTTCAGGTTGCACTTCTGATTCAACTCTTGAATCCATTTCGACATCTTGTTTTGTCATATCCAAAACAACTCTTGGTTTGGATGAAATTGCTAACTGCTTTAGTACTACTTCACTTCTTCCTTTGTGATTTCTCACAAACTCTTCCTCTAAGAAGTTTGCATTTGTCGACACAAATACCTTCCTATCATGAGGACTGTAAAATAGTACCCTCGAGTTCCGTAGATATCCTACAAACAAACATACTTGACCTTGGTTCCATCTTTGTGGATTCAGGGCTTTAGAACATGGGCTGGACAGCCCCAAGTCCTCAAGTGCCTCAATAAAGGCACCCGCCAGATCCACAACTCCCTAGGTGTTTTAGGCACCGATTTGATGGAGCAAAGTTAAGAAGATATGTTGCCGCTTGTATGGCATATCTCCGTAACGATTTTGGAAGGCTAGCATAGACATCATTGATCTTACCATTTCCAATAGAGTTCTATTTCTCCTCTCGCTACACCATTCTGTTGAGGTACGAGGAGTCGACAAATTGGAAACAATTCCATTGTCAATTAAATATTGCTGGAACTCTCCAGATAAATACTCACCACCTCGATCCGATCGAAGTCGCTTTAATGGCTTGCCAAGTTGCTTCTCACCAAATTTTGAATTCTTTGAACTTTTCAAAAGATTCACTCTTTTATGCATCAAATACAAATAGCCATGTCTTGAGTAATCATCTATAAAATTATGAAATATTCATAACCTCCTTTAGCTTGTACATTCATGGGCCCACACACATCAAGATGTACCATGTCTAATATGGATTCAAATCTGTTTCCTTTAGAAGGAAATGAGGCTTTGTCATTTTTCCTTCAATACAAGATTCACAGTGGGTAATGGATCACTATCCAAGCCCATAAGGATCCCATCCTTTACTAGCTTCACAAGTCTTTTCGATTGATATGACCCATACTTAGATGCCACGTATACTTTGAATTAATGCTAGAGATATTGGATTGTCTTGGTTTTATTAATTACGTGGTGTTTAGTGAGCCTTTCATAGGTTCTATAAAAAACAATCCCTGTTTAATTATCGCTTCACAAATAAAATCCTTATTCTCATATATTGAAACAACCTTTTCAAAATATAAGGAATAGCCAGATTTTATTAGACAAAAATAGAAATCATGTTCCTTACAATCATTGGCATGTAATAAACATCTTCCAAATATAACCTATGACCACTAGGAAAGTCCAAGATAACTACTCCCACTGATTCTGCTGAAACATAGGAACCATCTGCTATCTTAACTTGAAACTGGCCTTTAGGAAGTCTTTTCCTTCATTGGAACCCCGCAAAGAATTACAAACATGGTTAGTGGCTCCTGAATCTAATATCCAAGAAGTAGATAAATCTGCCACATTTCTAGTTCCTAACAAACTTAGGAAGCCCATACCTTGTTTGCTTTTGAGGGACTCTAGGTAAACCGGATGCTTTTTTCGAAAGGCCCATCTCATCACAAAGGAAACACTTTCCTTTGATGTTCTCTTTGGCCTTCTTTTTCATGGGTTTGGCCTTGACCCCTATTTGGGTCTTCTTTTCATCGACCCTTCTTCTTTCCTTGCCCTTACCCTTGGCTTAGAAGAAGAAGCTACATTAGCTTCGGCCCATGAGCCTTAATATTCAATATTTCCTCCGTGCTCGAGTGTATTCATCAACTCACTCAAGGTGTAATCCTTGCTGTTGAGCTCATAGTCCAACTTAAACTGCTGAAAAGAAGAGTTTAAGCTATTGATGATCATAATCATCTGCGTGTCCGCATCCATATCCGCCCCAAGTATCTCAGCCTTAGTGACCGCAGAGATTACCTTCATCAAGTAATCCCGCACCGGTTCACCAGGTTTCTGTCTGAGATTATGAAAGGTTTGGATAGCTTTCACTCTTGCAGACCTAGTCCTCACACTAAACATCTCATGTAGGTGATGGACCATTGCACTAGCAGTTTTCATACAAGCAATTTGCTTTTGCAACATGCCGCTGACAGAAGCTAGAATATAACACTTAGTAGTCTTGTGAGCATTCTGCCAACGCCGTGTTGTTGGACTTGCTCAGAGTTGCATCTCCGCCAGAGGTGTAGGCTCATTTTCGTTAACACCCATGAAATACGCTCATATTGAAGAACAATGTCAAGGTTACGCTCCATTCATTAAACTTGTCTCCATTTTCCAATTTGTTATTAGTCAAGAGCAGGGTGAGTGGATTCATTTTGTGGTTGATTATGTCTGAAAATATAAATTATTAAAACATGAGCATACTAGTCAACAATTTATGGAACTTTGTATAAAATCATGATGCATGTATGCATGATGATAGATTTAACAAAACTTAAAAAATTAAAACATTATGGGATGGTTATTTTTCTTATCTATAACAGACTAAGTGACGGTGGGCCATCTTATCTATTAAAAGAAAAACTGGGACCCTCCCACTCAAAAAACTACCAAGCATCTCATGCTCAATTTTTAAAGAAGCGTCTTAATTTGGTCCATACTTTTACCAACAGAGCTACGGTGGGCAGTTTATTGATAAAAAATGTTGAGTGTATAACCATTTGATTCATTCAATAAAGATACCTACAAATCATGCCTCAGTGGGAGGTCACATTTGCTATCATTAAGTGGACTTATCCTTAAGGAGACCCAAACTATGCAAGATCTAGGATCCATGCCCTCCGATGGGGAGTAACACTTCACCACATGCAAACGGGCCATCATTTGGAGACCGTGGACTCTCACAGGAGCATCCTCTCCCACTCAATCTTTTTGGGCTTTAAGTTTTAAATACCATCTTGTCTAGATGCAATTTATTATCCATCCTATATTGTTTCATTATATATCTCATACATAATGAATGCATGGCAAGGCCTAGGGTTGGCAATTTTCTAAATGACATGCAATCACATAATATCACATATTAAAAGCATTCATTTCTCCATTCATCACATAAACTAATAAAGCGACTTTTGATTGTCCATCCTAGAAACATAAAATAATTACAAGCCTTTTAGGCCCAAAATATGCTTCTTCATCTTGGATCTTCCGCTTCAACTCTTCGCTAACATGATCCGCCCATTCGATAAACAAAATGTAATGGCATTTATGAAATTAGAATTTTGTCATTTTGAAAATAAAATTCCAGCACTAGATTTTAGAAAACCAAATCTTTGTTTTGACAAAAATTCCAGCACTTGTTTTATTAAACCAAACTCATTTCATGAAAATTAAAAACAGCACTTAGTATTTTAGCAAAACCAAATTGGATTCTTTGAAACAAAAACCAGCACTTGTTTTCCAATCATAACTGAAATATGATTCATTGAAACAAAAATTCCAGAACTTAGTTTTCACAAAACTTATGCCAAAACACAAAAGGATACACGAAAATTTTACCTTTCCATTTCTTCAATCCATGGCTGCTCCTTCTTCATCATTACATCAATTTGTATATTACAAAATCAAATAAAATAGGAAAAGAAACCAAGGAGGAAACATGGTGATGATAGACCACCCTCCTTGTTACAACCAAATGAAGAAATCTTACAAGATAAAATTTAACTTCTGTGGACAACCAAAAGAGCAACATACACCATATATATTTCTATCACATAAAAATATGCAGTATACATAAAAAGAATTCCAACCCATGCATCCACCATATAGGAACCAAAATCATGCATGAAAAATCGTCTCTGATACCAATTGTTGGATCGGAAAAAGAAAGCATGCTTAGTTTGGAGAAACGATAGATTTCAAAACTTTTTAAGAAATCATCTTGCAGCGGAAGCAATATATCCAAATCAATATGCTAATCCATACATGATATGGTATAAGGATAATAAAACCAAGAACAAGATAAAAGGAATTACCGAATTCTTCGCTATGACTTTAAATCCTCATTGCGCTATCCTCTCCTTCAGATCCAAATCCTTTGCCTTTGAGTCTTTTCCTTTAGCAATCTATCTTCTTCCTTGTGGTAGTATCCTCTACCAATTAGATTTACCACTTGTTCTTCAAGGACAACTAGGTTAACAAAATCCTTTGGTGGGAAAGGAGAAGAAAAATTTGGAGGAGATTTTCTTAGAAGAAGAAGAACCAAAATCAAACTCTTTCAATTCTTTCACTTAGGAATTTCGGTTCTCTCTTGCATGAAAAGAGAGAATGTCTAAAAAATATGCAAGAACCCTTTCTTACATCTTAATTTCGAAATATGCATAAATGGAAAGAGTGAGAGGCATCCAATGCATCACTTTTTACATTAATCACTCATCAAATAGCCAATAAATGAGACTTACTTCATTTATCTTTAAAATGGCTATTTGAAAAGACCATAACCTATAATTGAATACCCATTTCGGTTTTGGCAAGAAGAAAGAAGGAAGATGGTCCATCTAATGCACATCTTTCATCTTTAATCTAATGAATGCAAATAGGTTACATGCCAACATTAAAAGCCAACCATTAAACCATTTAATGGTAAGTTCATAACTCCATTTAATAATGATTAACCATAATAAAGACCATCTTTATTTAGTATTTTAATGTCAAATGTGTGGTTACACATCTAACCTAACACAATTTTAAGATTAAAGTAACGGTCCACAATTTTAAGATTAAATGATTCCAGATTCATTTAATAGTTCCATTATCGATAGTTTACTACTATCATGATATGAAACTCATCAATCCCTTTAACTCCTTTACTTAATGGAGATAAATCGCAACACTACAGTCTAAACCATAATCAAACGACCAACTTGATTATTCAACTATGAATCAATTAATTCAGATTCTAATAATATACATGTTTCCCATACATCTCTATGTATATGTATATTACTTACAAATGAATCTTGGTACCTTATGACCAGATATATAATGCTCATACAGATAAAACCAAACTCTTTTGTTTTATTAATAATAAATATTTTCATTACAAAACTGTAACTGAAGAAGATAAAGTTACATGTAAACACACTTGTTTTCCAGGGCACTATATTTACATAACTCCAACAATGTGGGCATACTCGGTAGAGGGAAAATAAGTGTAAACAAGCCCCATCCGGTCACTGATTGTCATTTCCTCATCTCAAACTCGCCGATTATGGCCTTGCCCTCTACAACCGGCACCGTCGGGAGACTAGGTCGGGGTTGTGGGAACTTGTCGTGGTCATGTGCGGGCAATCTCGGTAGTGAGAAAATTAGTGAAAACAAGCCCCAGTCGATCACAGATTGTCAGTTTCTCATCGAAAACTCACAAATTATAACCTTGCCCCCATGATCGGCACCATCGAGAGACTAAGTCGGGGCCGTGGGCACTTGCCGTAACCATTTGTGGGCATACTCAATAGTGGGAAAATGAGTGCAAACAAGCCCCAGTGGGTCGCGGATTGCCAGTTTCTCATCTAAAACTTGCTGATTATAACCTTGCCCCCATGACTAGCATCGTCGGGAGACTAGGGTTGGATCATGGGTACTTGTTGTGACCAAGAGCAGGCATACTTAGTAGTGGGAAAATCAATGCAAAGAAGCCCCAGTCAGTCATGAATTGTCAGTTTCTCACCAAAAACTCGTCGATTATAGTCTTGCCCCCATGATCGGCACCACTGGGAGACCAGGTCGAGGGCATGGGCACTTGCCGCAACCATGTGTGGGCATACACGGTAGTGACAAAATCAACGAAGACAAGCCCCAGTCGGTCACGGATTGTTGGCCTCTCATTGAAAACTCTCCAATTATATCCTTGCCTTCATGATCGGAACTGTCGGGAGACCAAGTTGGGGCTATGGGCACTTTTCTCGACCATTTGTGAGCATACCCAGTAGTTGGAAAATTAGTGTAAACAAGCCCCAGTCATTCACAGATTGTTAGTTCCTCATCAAAAACTCACCGATTATGGCATTGCCACCCATGATCGGCACTGTCGGGAGACTAGGTTGGGGCATGAGCACTTTTCACGGCCATATGCGAGCAAACTAGGTAGTGGAAAAATTAGTACAAACAAGCCCCAGTCGGTCACGGATTGTTGATTCCTCATCGAAAACTCGCCGATTATGGCCTTGCCCTCCAAGACTGGCACCGTCCGGAGTCTAGGTCGGGGCTGTGGGTACTTTCCGTGGCCATTTGCGGGCATACTCGGTAGTAGGAAAATTAATGCAAACAAGCCCCAGTTGGTCACAGATTGTTAGTTCCTAACCAAAAACTTTCCAATTATGGTCTTGTTGGATCGCCTATGGCCCGGGTATTCTCAATAAGTAGCGAAAAAGACCATAAATAGCATGTATGAAATACCTCTTGATGCAGATTTTCCTTTTCAGATTCATAGACACTGCAATGCACGAATGTCCTCTACTGGTATCCACATGAGGATGATCGATCCGGGCAGCGGCTCGTGTGTGCTAGCACATCCAAAACTCTTTCGAACGCCGCACAAATCAAATGAGGATCGGTAATCCGATTTAACCTGTAACCATGGTTACAAACTCAGTCCCTTTGTAACACAATATCAAGATTAATCACAAGGCATGGTATATGTCAACCTTTGATTAATCATAGTTTCTTGATCCCCAAGTTGATTGATTATAACAAATTACATTGATGACTTCTCATCAATTCATTTGAGCACGGCCATGCATTTCTTCAATCATACTTTTCAAGAGGCCCAAATGACTTCTCTCTCATTTAAGAGAGGTACAAATCCCATCTACGTCATTCACATCCCTCTGCATGATTTATTTAATGTCCAATATAAGACTATTTATTATCCGATTAAAGATAACTTAGTCTAATATCAAAACATTAAATTCCTCATGTAGGGAACCATGATGACTTTAGGTCGGAGTACTAAAGTCAAACCATATTGAGAATCGCTATTGACATAAAACTATATTGAGAATCGCTAATGACATGAACTATGTAGTGTTCTCTCTGTGGGTTGGTCCAATATATGTTCTCTAACATATATCTTTGTTTCTGATTTGACAATTCATATCCATGATCAGAAAAATGTGATCATCAATCAGAACACATACTAGCCTGACCTAAAGTCACATCAGAAAAATGTGATCATCATCGACCAGGGACAGTTTAGAATAGTATTATAAAGCTTATGGTTTTACTATCAAGTCATATACTTGATGACATAAGCCTAATACTATTCATGGAATGTACATCGCATTACATAAACGACATACATGTATATATAAAAGAATACCCTATAATATGTTATTAATAAGCCATAATGTTAGTACAAAAGTCACATATGTTCATTGGCCTTGGGCACACTACTAATAGGTCTTGCCTTTCATGACTGGTAGTGTAGGGAGACCAGGTCGGTGTTGTGGGCAGTTGTTGTAGCCATGTGCAGGCATACTCGACAGTGGGAAAACTAACAGAAACAGGCCCAGGTGGGGCTCAAATTGTCAAATTCTCTTTGAAAACTCATTGGTTATAGCTTTGACCCCATGATCGACACTATCGGGGAACTAGGTCAGGGTCGTGGGCACTTACTGCGGCCATGCGCGGGCATACTCGGTAGTGGAAAAATGAGTGCAAACAAGTCCCAGTCAGTCACGGATTTCCAGTTTCTCATCGAAAACTCACCGATTATAGCCTTGGCCCCATGATCGATGCAATCGGGAGACCAGGTCGAGGCCGTGGGTATTTGTCGCGGTAATGTGCGGGCATACTCGATTGTGGAAAAATAAGTGCAAACAAGCCCCAGTCAATTATTGATTGTCAATTCCTCACCAAAAACTCGTCAATTATGGTCTTATCCCCATGACAGACACTGTCAAGAGACCAAATCGAGGTCGTGGTCACTTCCATAGCCATGTGCGGGCATACTCGGTAGAGGGAAAATCAGCAAAAAGAAGCCCCAGTTGGTCATGAATTGTCTATTTCTTAACAAAAACTCACCGATTATTGCCTTGCCACCATGACCGACATCGTTGGGAGACCAGGTAGGCGCCGTGGTCACTTGCCACGACCATGTGCTAGCACAATCAATAGTGGGAAAACCATAAAAAATCAGCCCAGGTGGCGCACCAATTGTTAGTTTCTCATCGAAAACTTGTTGATTTTAGCTTTGCCCCAGTGACCGGCACCATCGGGAGACTAGGTCGAGGTCGTGGGCACTTACTGCGGCCATTTGCGGGCATACTCGGTAGTGGGAAAACTGGTGAAAACAAACCCCGATTAGCCACGAATTGTAGGGCATACTCGGTACTTGGAAAATCAGCGAAACAGGTCCAGGTGGGGGCGAATTGTCAGTTTCTCATCGAAAACTTGTCGATTGTAGCTTTGCCCCATAACCGGCACCATCTGCATACCAGATCGGGGCCGTGTGCACTTATCGTGACCATGTGCCGGCATACTCAGTAATGGAAAAATTAGTGCAAACAAGCCCCAATCAGTAATGGATTGTTAGTTTTAAACAGAAAACTCATCGATTATAGCCTTGCCTCCATAACCAGCACCGTCGGGAGACCAAGTCGAGGCCGTGGGCACTTTCCGTGTCTATGTGCCAGCAAATTTGGTAGTGTTAGAATCTGTAGAAACAAGCTCAGGTAGGGCACAAATTGTTAGTTTTTCATTAAAAAACTCACCGATTATAGCCTTGCCCCCATAATCGACACCATTCGGGGACCAGATCGGGGTCGTGGGCACTTGCCAAGGCCATGTGTGTGCATACTTGCTAGTGCGAAAATCAGCAAAAACAGGTTCAGGTAGGTCAGAAATTGTCACTTTCTTAACGAAAACTTGCCGATTTTAGCTTTACCCCTGTGACCGGCACCACAGGGAGACCATGTCGAGGTTGTGGGCACTTACCGCAACCATGTGCTGGCATACTCAGTGGTGGGAGAATTAGTAGAAGCAGGCCAAGGTCGGGCACAAATTCTCAGTTTCTCATCAAACACTCATTGATTATGGCCTTGGCCCTATGACTAGCACTATCGGGAGACCAGGTTGAGGCCTTGGGCACTTTCCGCAGTACAAAAATTAGTTCAACCAAGCCTGAGTTGGTCACGGATTGTCAGTTCCTCTTTGAAAACTTGCCGATTATGGCACCCCATGACCAGCACCGTCGGGAGACCATGTGTGGGAATACTCAATAGTGGGAAAATTAGCTAAAACAAGCCCAGGTTGGGTGTAAATTGTCATTTTTTTATCGAAAACTCGCCGATTATAGCCTTGCCCCCATGACCGGCACCGTCAGAAGACGAGGTCTTGGTAGTGGGAAAATCAGCAGACACAAGCCCCAATCGGTTAGGGATTGTCAATTTCTCATCGAAAGCTCACCAATTATAGCCTTGCCCCAATGACCGGCACCGATGGGAGACCAGGTCAGGGCTATGGGAACTTGCCGCAGCCATGTGCGAGCATACTCGATAGTGGGAAAATCAGTGAAAACAAGTCCCGTTCAATCACTGATTGTCATTCTTTTAACAAAAACTCTCTGATTATAACCTTGCCCCATGACCGACAGTTGTCGCGACCATGTGTAGGCATACTCGGTAGTGGTAGAATCAGTAGAAACAGGCCCAGTTGGGCATGAATTGACGGTTTCTAACCAAAAAGTCGCTAATTATAACCTTGCACCCATGACCGGCACTGTCAGGAGAGTAGGTTGAGGCCACGGGCGCTTATCGCAGCCATGTGATGGCATACTCGGTAGTGGGAAAATCAGGGCAAACTTAGTTTCTCAGCGAAAACTTGTCGATTGTAGCCTTGCCCCTATGACCAGCACTATCGGGAGACCAGGTCAGAGCCTTGGCCACTTACCCTGACCATGTGCGGGCATACTTGGTAGTTGGAAAATTAGCGAAAACAAGCCCCAATCTGTCACTAATTGTTAGTTTTTGATCGAAAACTCGCCGATTATAGCCTTACCCCTATGATAGGCACCGTTCGGAGACCAACTCATCGAAAACTCACCGATTATATCCTTACTCCCGTGATCGACACCATTGGGAGACTAAGTCGGGGCCATGGGCACGTGCCACGACCACGTGCGGGGATACTCGATAGTGGGAAAATTAGCAAAAATAGGCCCAGGTGGGGCACGAAATGTCAGTTTCTGATCAAAAGCTCGCCGATTATAGCCTTCCCTCATGATCGGCACCATCGGGGACCAGGGTGAGGTCGGAGCACTTTCCGCGGCTATCAGTAGGCATACTCTGTAATGGGAAAATCGGCGAAAGCATGCCCCATTCGGTCACCGATTGTCGGTTTCTCATCGAAAACTCATCAATTATATCTTTACTCACATGACCAGCATCGTAGGGAGACTAAGACGGGGCCATGGGCACTTGCCACGGCCACGTGCGGCCATACTCAGTAAAGGGAAAATTAGTAGAAATACGCCCCGGTGGGGCACAAATTGTCTGTTTCTCATCGAAAACTTCCCTGTTATAACCTTGCCCCTATGACCGGCACCATCAGGAGACCAGGTTGAGGCCGTGGGCACTTGCCACTGCCATGTGCGGGCATACTCGATAGTGAAAAATTAGCAAAAATAAACCCACATCGGGCACGAATTGTCTGTTTTTCATCAAAAACTCGCCAATTATAACCTTGCCCCCATGATCGGTACTGTCACAGTGCAGGTCGAGGCCTTGGGCACTTGTCGTGGCCATGTGCAGACATACTCGGTAATGGGAAAATCAGTGCAAATATGCCCCAGTCAGTCACGAATTGTCGATTCCTGATTGAAAACTCACCGATTATGGTCTTACCCCTTATCACCGGCACCGTCAAAAGACCAAGTCGAAGCCGCGGGCACTTGCCGTGGCCATATGTGTGGGCATATTCGGTAGTCAGAAAATCAGCAAAAACAAGCCCTAGTTGGTCGCGGATTGTCTGTTTCTCATCGAAGACTTGTCGATTATAGCCTTTCCCTCATGACTGGCACCGTCGAGAGACCAGGTCGGGGTCGTGGGCAATTGTCGTGGCCATGTGCGAACATACTAGATAATGGGAAAATCAGTACAAACAAGCCCCAGTCTTGCCCCTTATAACTGACACTGTTGGGAGACCAGGTCGGAGCCGTGGGCACTTGTCGTGGTCATGTGTGGGCACACTTGGTAGTGGGAAAATAAATAAAAACAAGCCCTAGTAGGTCACGAATTGCCTGTTTCTCATCGAAAACTCACCAATTATATCTTTGCTCCCATTATCAGCACCATCGGGAGACCAGGTCAAGGTCGTGGGCACTTGCCCCAGCCATGTGCGGGCATACTCGGTGGTGGGAAAATTAGCATAAATAAGCCAGGGTGGGGCACAAATTGTCAATTTCTCATCGAAAACTTGCCGATTATAGCCTTGTCCCCGTGATCGGCACCGTCGGGAGACCAGATCAAGGCCGTGGGCACTTGTCGCGGCCATGTTCGGCATACTCAGTAGAGGCAAAATCAGCAAAAATAGACCCAGGTAGGGCATGAATTGTTGGTTTCTCATCGAAAACTCACCGATTATAGCGTTGCCCCAATGATCAGCACCTTTGGGAGACTAAGTCGGGGCCCTGGGCACTTGCGACGGCCATGTGTGATCATACTCAATTGTAGGAAAATTAGCAGAAATAGGCCCAGGTGGGGCACAAATTGTCAGTTTCTTATCAAAAACTTACCGATTATAGCCTTGCCCCCATGACCGGCACTGTCGGTAGACCAGGTCAGGGTCATGGACGCATTCCGCAGCCATGTACAAGCATACTTGATAGTGGGAAAATCAGCAATATTTGGTCACAAATTGTCAGTTTCTCATCGAAAACTTGCCAATTATATCCTTGCTCCCCATGACTGCCACCCTCGGGAGACCATGTCGTGGTCGTGGGAACTTGGCACAGCCATGTATGAGCATACTCAGTAGTGGAAAGGTTAACGAAAACAAGCCACAGTCGATCACAGATTGTCGATTTCTCATCGAAAACTCGACGATTATAGCCTTGCCACCATGACTGCACCGTCAGGAGACTAGGTCGGGGCCGTGGGAAATTGTCGCGGCCATGTGCCGGCATACTTGATGGTGGGAAAATCAGTGCAAACAAGCTCTAGTTGGTCACGGATTGTTAGTTTCTCATCGAAAACTTATTGATTACAGCCTTGCCCCCATGGTCGACATTGTTGGGAGACCAGGTCCGTGCTGTGGGCACTTTTCACAACCATGTGCGGGCATACTCGGTAGTGGGAAAATCAGTGTAAACAAGCCCAAGTTGGTCATAGATTGTTAGTTCCTCATCGAAAACTCGCTAATTATGGCCTCGCCCCTATGACCGACACCATCAACAGATAAGGTCAGCGCCATGGGCACTTGCTGTGGCCATGTGTGGACATACTTGGTAGTGGGAAAATCAACAAAAACAGACCTGAGTAGGGCTCTAATTGTTGGTTTCTCACCAAAAACTTGGCGATTTTAGCTTTGCCCCATGACCAACACCGTAGGGAGATCATGTAGAGGTCATAGGTGTTGGATCGCATATAGCCCGAGTATTCATAATACACTGCAGAAAAGACCATATAACAACGTGAAGTATAACCGAAAATACTCAGAATGTACGAAAATACCTTTATGCCGTGGATTGGTTGTTTTTTTCAGATTGCAAGACACTTGAATATACGAATGCCTTCACTCATCCACACGATTCATGATGATCCGGTGTGCGTGATGTCCCAAACCATTCTCGATCGTCAAGATAATTCTTCTGGCTGCGGCTGGGCTCTAGACACAAGTGTCTCTTCTAATGAGACTGTTTCTATTTATGAGAAACCCTAATCCCATTGAAGCTTCAATGTTTTCATCATTATATCCAAATATACTCATCTCAAATCTATCTATCATTCAAATATCCCAATTTCAATCTATCTTATGTCATTCAATCATATCAACATTTCATCCTTTGATCCATGTACTCACTTTTTACGAAACATGGGGGTCGGTCCAATATATATTCTCTAACATATATCTATATCGACCTAACCTACGAGAGAATACTACATGGTTTCATGTCATTAGTGATTCTTAATATGGTTTGACTTTATTCCTTCGACCAAGTCATCATGGTTCCTATATGAGGAATTCGTTGTTTTGATATTAGACGGTTACTTTTAACCTAATAATAAGTAGTCTTATGTTGACATCAAATGAATCATGCAGAGGGACGGAATGACGAGATGGATTTGTATTTCTTAAATGAGAGAGATATCATTCGGGCCTCTCGACAAGTGTGATCAAGAAATGATGCTATGCTCAAATGAAATGATGAAGAGTCATCAATGTCATTTGTTATAATCGCTAACTAGGATCAAGAAACTATGATTAATCAAAGGTTGATATGTACCATGCCTTATGATTAATCTTGATATCGTGTTACAAAAGGACTAAGCTTATAACCATAGTTAAAGTTAAATCGGATTAAGGATCCTCATTTGATTTGGGTAGTCATAATGTCTTGATAGAGGCCGCTATGACTTATGGGCCTCAAGTGTGATCGCTTCCATTGCCAACATCAAATGAGCCTGCTGTGGTCGCATATAAAGAGTGATGTGATCCGGCTTATTCTCTCGGGCCTAATTTATTAGGTATCAATAATATATGTAGATATATTTATCAATAGATTGAATTGTTGTCGGGCTTCAATTATATAAGATATAATGGGTCTAAACTTTTGGGGCCTCAATGGATTAGGGTTTCTCTATAAATAGAGAAGCTTAAGTCTCATTACAGAGGAGACACAATTATCACGAAACCCTAGCCACCATCTGAGAGGAAAATCGTGCGGCATTTGGAAATAGTCTCAGGACATGCTAGCACACCACAGCCGCAGCCCGGATCGTGCATACTCGTGTGGATACTGGTAGAGGGCATTCGCGTTTGCAGTATCTTGGAATCCAAAAAGAAGCAACCTATCCACGAAAATAAGGTATTTTCGTACATCCTTCGTATTTTTGATTATACATCATGTTGTTGTATGGTCTTTTCAGCAGTATATCATTGAAAACTCACCGATTATAGCCTTTCCCCCATGATTGGCACCATCGGGAGACCAGGTCGGGGCCGTGGGCACTTTCCACGACCATTTGTGGGCATACATGGTAGTGGGAAAATCAACAGAAACAGGCCCAGGTGGGGCGTGAATTATCAATTTTTCATTGAAAACTCGTCGATTATAGCCTTGTCCCCATGATCGGCACCGTTGGGAGACCAGGTAGGGGCCATGGGCACTTGCTAGGCCATGGGCAGGAATACTCAGTAGTGCAAAAATCAGGAGAAACAAGGCCTGGTAGGGCACGAATTGTCGATTTCTCATGGAAAACTTGTGGATTATAGCCTTCCCCTCATGACCAGTGTTGTTAGGAGACCAGGTCCGGGCTGAGGCCACTTGTCGCAGCCATGTGCAAGCATACTCAGTAGTGGGAAAGTCAGTGCAAACAAGCCCTAGTCGGTCACAGATTGCCAGTTTCTCATCAAAAGCTCACCAATTATACCGCTCTCCACGACCGGCATAATCAGATGGAGAATGTGTTAGGTCGTGGGCACATTTTACTGCTATAAAGTAGCATACCGTAGGGAAAAGCAATGCAAACAAACCCTATTCGGTCAAGGATTGTTAGTTCCTCATCAAAAACTCACCGATTATGGCATTGCCCCCATGACCGACACTATTGGGAAACCAAGTCGGGGCCGTGGGTGCTTGTAGCGGCCATGTGCGGACATACTCCGTAGTAGGAAAATCAACAAAAACAAGCCCAAGTCGGTCATAAATTGTCAGTTTCCCATCGAAAACTCGACGACTATAGCCTTGCCCCTATGAGCAGCACCATCGGGAGACTGTGCCTCAACACGGCAATTACAGAGCCATATACGGCATACTGACAATGAGAAAATTGGAAAAAATAAGCCCTAGTAGGTCATGGATTGTCGATCTCTCATCAAAAACTCGCCGATCATAGCCTTACCCCCATGACCGGCACCGCTGGGAGACCATGTCAGGGCTGTGGGCACTTGTCGTGGCCATGTGCGGGTATACTTGGTAGTGGGAAAATTGACAAAAATAGGCTCGGATGGGGCACAAATGATAGATTTCTCATCGAAAACTCACCGATTATTGGCTTGTCCCCATGATCGGCATCGTTGGGAGACTAGGTCGGGGCCATGGGCACTTACCGCGGCCATAGGCACTTACCTCGATAGTGGGAATGTTAGTGTAAACAAGCCCCCGTCGGTCATGGATTGTCAATTTCTCATCCAAAACTTGCCTTTTATAGCCATGCCCTATGACTGAGACCGTTGGGAGACCAGTTCAGGTCCATGGGCACTTTCCGCGACCATGTGTGGCATACTCGATAGTGGGAAAATCAGTAGAAACAAGCCCAAGTTTGGCACAAATTGTCAGTTTTTCATCGAAAACTCACCGATTATAGCCTTGTCCCCATAATCGACACCTTTGGGAGACCAGGTTGGGGATGTAGGCACTTGCAGAGGCCATGGGCGGGCATACTCGATATTGGGAAAATCAGGATAAATAGGCCCAAATTGAGCACGAATTGTCAGTTTCTCATCGAAAACTCGCCGATGATAGCCTTGCCCCCATGACCAACGTTATCAGGAGACCAGGTTAGCACCGTGGGCACTTACGGCGGCTATGTGCGGACTTACTCGATAGTGTGACAATCAGCAGAAAGAAGCCTAGGTGGGGCCCAAATTATCAGTTTCTCATCAAAAACTCGCTAATTATATCCTTGACGACACCATCAGGAGACCAGGTCGGGGCTATGGGCACTTGTTATGGCAATGTGTGAGCACACTCAATCAGGAAAATCAGCAAAATCGCCCAAAGGGGCACAAATTGCCGCTTTCATCAAAACTCGCCGACAATAGCCTCAGGTTCTAGAGACCAAGTTCAGGGCCTTAGGCACTTACCGCAACCATGTGTGGGCATACTCGGTAGTGGGAAAATGAGTGCAAACAAGCCCCAGTCGGTAATAGACTGCAAGTTTCTCATCGAAAACTCGCCGATTATAGCCTTGCCCCCATGATCTGCACCATCGAGGGACCAAGTTGGGGTCGTCGGCACTTTCTGCGGCCATATTCGGGCATACTCGGTAGTGGGAAAATCAATGGGAACAAGTCGTTGTCAGTCACGGATTGTCGGTCCCTCATCAAAAACTCCCCCATTATAGCCTTACCCCATTACTGGCACCATCGCGAAACTAGGCCGAGGCCGTGGGCATTTGTCGCGACCATGTGGACGCAAACTCGATTGTGAGAAAATTAGTGCAAACAAGCCCCAGTCGGTCACGGATTTTCAGTTTCTCATTTAAAACTCGCCGATTATAGCCTTGCCCCTATGATCGACATCGTCGGGAGAATACGTCGGGATTGTGGGCATTTTTTGCAGTCATGTGCTGGCATATTTGATAATGGGAAAGTCATTGCAAACTAGCCCCAGTCCCCTACGGATTGTCGATTTCTCATCGAAAACTTGTCGATTATAGCCTTGCCCTATGAGTGGCACCGTCAGGAGACCAGCTCGGGTTCGTGGACACTTATCGTGGCCATGTGTGGGCATACTCTGTAGTGAGAAAATCACCAGAAATAGGCCCAAAGGTGGCAAGAATTGTTGGTTTCTCATCAACAACTCTTCGATTATAGCTTTGCTCGTATGATCGGCACCATCAGGAGAGCAGATTGGGGCCATGTGCACTTACCGCGGCCATGTGCAGGTATACTCGATAGTGGGAAAGTCAGTGCAAACAAGCCCCAGTCGGTCACGGATTGTTGGTTCCTCAACAAAAACTCGTCGATCATGGCCTTAACCCCCATGATCGGCACTATCGGGAGGCCAGGTCGGGGTCATCGACACTTACTATAGCTATGTGCGAGCATACTCGGTGATGGGAAACTCAGCAAAAACAGGCCCAAGTGTGGCACGAATTGTCGATTTCTCATCGAAAACTCGTCGATTATAGCCTTGCTCCCATGACTAGCATAATAGCGAGACCAGGTTGGGGCCATGGGCACTTGCCGTAACCATGTGTGGGCATACTCGGTAGTGGGAAAACAAGTGTAAACAGGCCCCAGTCGGTCACGGATTGTTAGTTGGGGCCATAGGCTCTTGTCGTGGCCATGTGTGGGCACACTCAGTAGTGTGAAAATAAGTGCAAACAAGTCCCATTCAGTCACAATTGTTGGTTTCTCATCGAAAACTCTTCGATTTTAGCATTGCCCCCACGACCGGCACCGTTGGGAGAGTACGTCGGGGCCCTGGGCCCTTTCCATAGCCATGCGAGGGCATACTCGGTAGGGGGAAAATCAATGCAAACAAGCCCCAGTCGATCATGGATTGCTGGTTCCTCATCGAAAACTCGACGATTATGACCTTAACCCCAATGACCAGCACTATTGGGAGACCAGGTTGGGGCCATCGAAACTTACTGCAACTATGTGTGGGCATACTCGGTGATGAAAATATTAGCAGAAACAGGCCTAGGTGGGGCACGAGTTGTCAGTTTCTCATCAAAAACTCACTGATTATAGCCTTCTCTCATGATCGACACCGCCGGGAGACCAAGTCGAGGCCGATAGGGCCGAAGGCACTAGCAGTGGCCATGTACGGACATACTCGGTTGGTGGAAAATCGGCAAAAACAAGCCCCAATCAGTTACGAATTGTCAATCTCTCATCGAAAAATCATCATTTATAGCCTTGTCCTGATGATCAGCATCGTCAGGAGACCAAGTCGGGGCCGTGGGAACTTTCCGTTGCCATGTGCGTTCATACTCAATAGAGGGAAAATCAGTGAAAACAAGCCCCAGTTAGTCCTGGATTGTCAGTTTCTTATTGAAAACTTGCTTATGGCCTTGCCCTTAGGACCGACACTGTAGGGAGACCAGGTCGGGGCTGTGGCGACTTGTCGCAGCCATGTTTGGGTGTACTCAGTAGTGGAAAAATCAACAAAAATAGCCCAAGTTAGTCACGGATTGTCAGTTTCTCATCAAAAACTTACCGATTATTGCCTTGCCCCATAACCGGCATCGTTAGGAGACCAGCTCGGGGCCGTGGGCACTTGATGTGGCCATATCTGGGCATACTTAGTAGTAGGAAAATCAGAAAAAACAAGCTCAGGTGGGGCACGAATTGTCAAATTCTCATCAAAAACTCGCCGATTATAGCCTTGCCCCTATGACCATCATCGTTGAGAGACAAGGTCGGGGTCATGGGCACCTTCCATGGCCATGTGTGGGCATACTCGGTAGTGAGAAAATCAGAGCGAAAAAGCCTCTGTCAGTCACTAATTGTCATTTCCTCATCGAGAACTTGGCCATTATAGCCTTGCCCCTATGAATGGCACTGTCAGTAGACCATGTCGAGGTCGTGGGCACTTACCGCGACCATGTGCGGCTTACTCGGTAATGGAAAAATTAGCAGAAAGAAGCCTAAGTGGGGAACCAATTGTTGGTTTCTCATCGACAACTCACCGATTATAGCCTTGTCCCCATGATCGGTACCGTTGGGAGACTAGGTTGGGGTCGTGGGCACTTGCCACGGCTATGTTCAGACATACTCGATGGTGGGAAAATCAATGCAAACAAGCAATAGTCGGTCACGGATTGTCAATTTCTCATCAAAAACTCACCGATTATAGCCTTGCCCCTATGATCGACACCATCAGGAGACCAGGTGATGGCTGTGGGCACTTTTTGCAACTATGTGCGAACGTACTCGATAGAGGGAAAATTAGTGCAAACAAGCCCCAGTCGGTCATGAATTGTCAGTTTCTCATCGAAAACTCGCTGATTATAGCCTTGCCCCAATGATCTACACCATCGGTAGACCAGGTCGGGGCCGTGGGCGCTTGCTGCGATAATGTGGGGTCATACTCGGTAGTAAGAAAATCAATAGAAATAGGCCCAGGTGGGGCACAAATTGTCATTTTTTCATATAAAAGTCATCGATTATAGCCTTTCGCCTATGGTCAGCACCGTCAGGAGACCATGTCGGGGCCGTGGGCACTTTCTGCGGTTATGTGCGATCATACTCGGTAGTGGGAAATATAGTGCAAATAGGCCCCAGTTGTCCACGGATTGTCAGTTTCTCATCGACAACTCGGCAATTTTAGCGTTGCCCCATTACCAACACCGTGCCCCATGACCGACGCCATCTGGAGACCAGCTCGGGGCCGCGGCCATATACAGGCATCATTGATATTGGGAAAATTAGCAGAAACAGGTCCAGTTGGGGTGCGAATGTTGGATCAGAAAAAGAAAACATGCTTTGTTTGGAAAAACGGTAGATTTCAAAACTTTTAAGAAATCATTACTTGCAACGGAAGCAACAAATCCAAATCAACATGCCAATCTATACATGATATGGTATAAGGATAATAAAATATAAACAAGATCAAGAGTATTACCGACTCCTTCGCTACAACTTTAAATCCTCGCTGCGCTATCCTCTCCTTCTTCGTGTATCCAAATCCATTTCTTTTGACTCTTTTCCTTTAGCAATCTACTTTCTCCTTATTGTAGTATCCTCAACCAATTAGATTTACCACCTATTCTTCAAGGAAAATTAGGCTAACAAAATCCTTTGGTGGGAAAGGAGAAGAAATGTTTGGAGGAGATTTTCTTAGAAGAAGAATAAGCAAAATTGAAACTCTTTCAATTGGTATTTTCGATTCTCTCTTTAATGAAAGGAGAGAAGGTGTAAAGAACATGCAAGAACTCTTTCTTGCCTACCAATTTTGTATATGCATGGATGGAAGGAGAGAGAGGCATCAAATGCATCACTTCTTTCATTAATCACTCATAAAATAGCCAATAAATGAGATTATCTTCATTTATCTTTATGATGGCTATTTGAAAAGACCATAACCTAAAATTCAATATCCAATTTCAGTTTTGCCAAGAAGAAAGAAGGAAGATGGTCCATCTAATGTACATATTTCATCTTTAATCTAATGAATACAAATAGGTTACAAGCCAACATTAAAAGACAACCATTAAACCATTTAATGGTAAGTTCATAACTCCATTTAATGATGATTAACCATAATAAAGACCATCTTTATTTAGCATTTTAATGTCAAATGTGTGGTTACACATTTAACCTAGCAACAACCGAAATTGCTATCTTCTTCTTAAAAAAATTGTTTTAATATAATTAATCTAATTAATTACATTAAACCAAAAACCAAACCCATTACTAAACGTACATTTGGGCTTCTTTAATTAGACGAAGCCCAAGATTCAATTATGGGCTTCTAATTAACCTCCATTTATATTTCTTACTTAGCTTGATAACCTTCCTTAAAGCCAAGTGGAGAATCTTATTGGACTTTGATAATTAAGTCTCGATAAGCCCGTAATTAATTCAATCTCATTGGAATTAATTCTAGCTTATTAACTAAATGTCATCCCACTAAAGACAATTACTTGAACTCTTGAATTATTAAATATTATGAGAATATGTCCAATTGCAAACCCTATTTAGAACCTTATTATAGCCATCCGCACAATAAAGGGCAAAATTACCGTTTTGCCCTTATGTTGGTTTTTCCTTCTAGATCTCTCATTTTACTTTATATGGTGATTAACACATAAGATCTCATCTCAGTGTTAAGACTTGATGGGTAGCTAGTCCATTAAACTACAGGTGTCATTTTAATCACCAAATCTCCTTAAAACATCTAGAAGAGATGATAACACTATAAACTCTTTATTTGAGTGATTATTCCCTGATACATGTTTCAATTAATAATTCCAACATGTAGACACTGGATTAATACTCTGTAAAAATCCATTCCGATCATATCTAGAATTATAATGAAACATATATGAGTTCACCACTCATCAAGGTTATGGTTCATAATAAGCGAATGCTTAAGTTGTATGTTTTAAGATTAAAGTAACGACCCACTTTATTCTTGAAAACATACTTGATTCTAGATTCATTTAATAGTTCCATTATCGATAGTCAACTACTATCATGATATGAAACTCATCATTCCCTTGAAGTAAACTCCTTTACTTATATGGAGATAAATCGCAACACTATAGTCTAAACCATAATCAAGCGACCAACTTGATTATTCAACTGTGAATCAATTAATTCAGATTCTAATACTATACATGTTTCCCATACATCTCTATGTATATGTATATTACTTAGAAAAGAATCTTGGTACCTTATGACCAGATATATAATGCTCATACAGATAAAACCAAACTCTTTTGTTTTATTAACAATAAATATTTTCATTACAAAACTGTAATTGAAGAAGATAAAGTTACATGTAAATATATTTGCTTTCCATGGCACTATATTTACATAACTCCAACAATCTTCCACTTTCCCTAAAGCAAGTTTGACATATCCCTCATTCCTATCCCTTCTAGGTGACCCTCAAAGCTCTTTTGAGTCAATGTCTTTGTGAACAGATCAGCAAGGTTTTGCTCGGTGGGAATCTTTACCACATCCATTTCTCCATATTGTATTATCTCCCTTATAAGATGATACTTTCGCTCAATGTGTTTGGCAGCTTTGTGGTTCCGAGGTTCTTTAGAATTAGCCACTGCCCCACTATTATCACAATAAAGTGTAATGGCCTTTTTTGCCTCTGGAACTACCTCCAAATCATTTAGAACTTCCGAGCCGATCTTCCTTTGCTACTTCACAAGCAGCAACATACTCAGCCTCCATAGTCGAATCAGCAATACAAGATTGCTTGACACTCCTCCAAACTATGTCTCCACCTCCTAAAGTAAATATAGAACCAGAAGTTGATTTCTTTGAATCAACATTTGAACGGAAATCAGAATCCGTATATCCTGTCGGAATAAGATTACTTCTAGAGTAAACAAGAATTAAGTTCTTCATCCTACGAAGATACTTAAGTATACACTTAACCGCAGTCCAAAATGTTCCATTCCTGGATTGGACTGAAATCTGCTTACCAATCCCACTACGTAACAGATATCCGGTCTAGTGCACAGCATTGCATACATCAAACTACCAACTGTCGAAGCATATGGAATGTTACGCATGCGTTCAACCTCCTCTTGGGTTTTAGGTGCTTGTTCCTTTGAAAGTTTGATTCCATGTCTAGTAGGAGTAAAACCCCTCTTAGAATCTTGCATGGCGAACTTATTGAGCATATTCTCAATGTAGGTTAGTTGAGACAAAGATATCTACTTGTTCTTTCGATCCCTTATAAGTTTGATCCCTAGAACATAGGTAGCCTCTCCCAAATCCTTCATTAAAAATTGTTCATTCAGCCATCCCTTAACTGTAGATAACATTCCCACATCATTCCCAATGAGTAGAATGTCATCAACATACAGGATTAGGAAAGTAACCTTACCTTCTTGTATTCTTTTATAAACACAAGTCTCATCTAGGTTTTGTATGAACCCATAGGTTTTGATAGCCTTATCAAACCTAATGTTCCAAGACCTAGATGCTTGCTTAAGTCTATAAATGGACCTTTGCAACTTGCAAACCTTATGCTCATTACCTGGCTCAATGAATCCTTCTGGTTGGGCCATATAAATGGTCTCCTCAAGATCCCCATTAAGAAAAGCGGTTTTGACATCCATTTTCCATATTTCATAATCGAAATAGGTTGCTATGGCCAAAAGAATCCTGATGGACTTAACCATGGCTACCGGAGAAAAAGTCTCCTCATAGTCTATACCCTCCTTTAGAGTATAGGCTTTAGCTACCAATCTAGCTTTAAAGGTCTCTACCTTTCCATCCGATCCCCCTTTCCTTTTGTAGATCCATTTACACCCTATGGCGTTTAGACCTAGTGGTAGATCTACAAGAACCCAGACTTCATTAGTATACATAGAATCTATTTCCGATTCCATCGCCTTGAGCCATTTTCCTGCATCAACATCATTAATAGCCTGTGTATACGTAATGGGATCTATTTCTTCTTGGTCCGAGATGGCAATTAAGCCTTCTCCTAAACCCAGATACCTATCCGCTATCTCACAACCCTCCCACTACGCCTAGGCACACCTTGATGTTCAGTTGCACTTGATTCAACTCTTGAATCCATTTCACATCTTGTTCTGTCATATCCAAAACAACTCTTGGTTTGGATGAAATAGCTAACTCCTTTAGTACTACTTCACTTCTTCCTTTGTGATTTTTCACAAACTCTTCCTCTAAGAAGGTTGCATTTGTCGACACAAATACCTTCTTATCATGAGGACTGTAAAAATAGTACCCTCGAGTTCCCGTAGGATATCCTACAAACAAACATACTTCTGACCTTGGTTCCATCTTTGTGGATTCAGGCTTTAGAACATTGGCTGGGCAGCCCCAAGTCCTCAAATGCTTCAATGAAGGCACTCGGAAAGTCCACAACTCCCTAGGTGTTTTAGGCACCGATTTGGACGGAGCAAAGTTAAGAAGATATGTTGTCGTTTGTATGACATATCCCCATAATGATTCTGGAAGGCTAGAATAGGACATCATTGATCTTACCATTTCCAATAGAGTTATATTTCTCCTCTCTGCTACACCATTCTGTGGAGGTGTACGAGGAGCTGACACCTCGATCTGATCGAAGCTATTTTAATGGCTTGCCATGTTGCTTCTCAGCTTTAGCTTTGAATTCTTTGAACTTTTCAAAAGATTCACTCTTTTTATGCATCAAATACAAATAGCCATGTCTTGAGTAATCATCTATACAAATTATTAAATATTCATAACATCCTCTAGCTTGTACATTCATGGGCCCACACACTGATATCAGTATGTACTAGGTCCATTGTGGATTCAGATCTGTTTCCTTTAGAAGGAAATGAGGCTTTGGTCATTTTTCCTTCAATACAAGATTTACAGGTGGGTAATGGATCACTATCCAAGCCCATAAGGCTCCCATCCTTTACTAGCCTGTCAAGTCTTTTCTGATTGATATGACCCGTTCTTAAGTGCCACAGATATTTTGAATTAATGCTAGAGATTTTGGATTGTCTTAGTTTTATCAATTATGTGGTGTTTAGTGAGCCTTTCATAGGTTCTATAAAAAACAATCCCTGTTTAGTTATCGCATCACAAATAAAATCCTTATTCTCATATATTGAAACAACCTTTTCAAAATATAAGGAATAACCAGATTTTATTAGACAAAAATAGAAATCATGTTCCTTACAATCATTGGCATGTAATAAACATCCTCTAAATATGACCTATGACCACTAGGAAAGTCCAAGATAACTACTCCCACTGATTCTGCTGAAACATAGGAACCATCTGCTATCTTGACTTAAAACTGGCCTTTAGGTAGTCTTTTCCTTTGCTGGAACCCCTGCAAAAAATTACAAATATGGTTAGTGGCTCCTGAATCTAATATCCAAGAAGTAGATAAATCTGCCACATTTCTAGTTCCTAACAAACTTAGGAAGCCCATACCTTAATTGCTTTTGAGGGACTCTAGGTAGACTGGACAGTTTCTTTTCCAGTGGCCCTTCTCATCACAGTGGAAACACTTTCCTTTGATGTTCTCTTTGGACTTCTTTTTCATGGATTTGGCCTTGACCCTTGTTTGGGCCTTCTTTTTCATTGGACCCTTCTTCTTTTCCTTGCCCTTACCCTTGGGCTTAGAAGAAGAAGCTACATTAGCTTCTGGCCCATGAGCCTTAATATTCAATATCTCCTCCATGCTCTGGAGGGTATTCAGCAACTTACTCAAGGTGTAATCCTTGCTATTGAGGTCATAGTCCAACTTAAACTACTAAAAAGAAGAGTTTAAGTTATTGATGATCATAATCATCTGCGTGTCCGCATCTATATCCGCCCCAAGCATCTCAGCCTCAATGACCGCAGAGATTACCTTCATTATGTAATCCCGCACTGGTTCACTAGGTTTCTGTTTGAGAATATGAAAGGTTTGGATAGCTTTCACTCTTGCAGACCTAGTCCTCACACCAAACATCTCATGTAGGTGATGGACCATTGCACTAGCAGTTTTCATACAAGCAATTTGCTTTTGCAACATGCCACCGATGTGAAGCTTTAATATAACACTTAGTAGTCTTGTCAAGATTCATCGCCAACGCCATGTTGTTGGACTTGCTCAGAGTTGAATCTCCACTGGAGGTGTAGGCTCATTTTCAGTTAACACCCATGAAATACGTTCATATTGAAGAACAATGTCAAGGTTACGTCTCCATTCATTAAAATTGTCTCCATTTTTTAATTTGTTATTAGTCAAGAGCAGGGTGAGTGGATTCATTTTGTGGTTGATTACGTTTGAAAATATAAATTATTAAAACATGAGCATACTAGTCAACAATTTGTGGAACTTTGTATAAAATCATGATGCATGTATGCATGATGATAGTTTAACAAAACTTAAAAATTAAAACATTATACGACGGTTATGTTTCTTATCTATAACAGATTAGGTGACGTTGGGCCATCTTATCCATTAAAAGAAAAATTTGGGACCCTCCCACTCAAAAAACTACCAATCATCTCATGCCTAATTTTTTAAGAAGCGTCTTAATTTAGTCCATACTTTTACCAACAGAGCTATGGGCAGTTTATTGATAAAAAATGTTGAGTGTTTAACCATTTGATTCATTCACTAAAGATACCTACAAACCATGCCTCGGTGGGAGGTCACATTTGCTATCATTAAGTGGACTTATCCTTAAGGGGAAACAGGCTGAAGTGGGGCACAAATTTTCAGTTTCTCATCAAAACTCGCCAATTATAGCCTTGCCCCCATGACCGACACCGTCAAGAGACTAGGTCGGGGCTGTGGGTAATTTCTGTGGTCTAGTGCGGGCATACACAATAGTGGAAAAATCAGTGCAAATAGGCCCCATTCGGCCACGGATTGTAAGTTTCTCATCGAAAACTTGGCAATTATAGCCTCGCCACATGACCGGCACCGTCGGGAGACCAGTTCAAGGTCGTGGGCATTTCCTGCGACCATGTGCGGGCATCCTCAATAGTGAGAAAATCAGCAGAAAGAGGTTCAGGTGGGGTATGAATTGTTGGTTTCTCATCGAAAACTCGCCAATTATACCCTTGCCAGATGACCGACACCAACGGAAGACTAGATCAAGGCCGTGGGCACTTGCCACAGCAATGTGCGGGCATACTCAGTAGTGGGAATATCAACAGAAATAGGCCCATTTGCGGCACGAATTGTTGGTTTCTCATCAAAAACTCACCGATTATAGCGTTTCCCCCATGACCAGCAACGTTAGGTGATCAGGTTAGGGTCGCGGGCACTTGCCGCAGCCATGTGCTGGTATACTCGATAGTGGGAAAATCAGTGCAAACAAAGCCCAGTCGGTCACGGATTGTCAGTTTCTCATTGAAAACTAGTCGATTATAGCCTTGCCCCATGACTAACACTGTCGGGAGACCAGTTCGAGGCCGTGGGCACTTTCCTCCATGAGGGGCTGGCATACTGAGTAGAGGGAAAATCAGTGCAAACAAGTCTTAATTGGTCACAGATTGTCGTTTGCTCATCGAAAACTCGTCGATTAGGGCCTTGCCACCTATGATCAGGTCGGGTCTGTGGGCATTTGTCGCAGCCATGTGTGGACAACCTCGATAGTCAAAAAATTAGCAAAAAACAAGCCCAAGTAGGTCACGGATTGTTAGTTTCTCATCGAAAACTTGCCAATTATAGCCTTGCCCCATGACTAGCACCATTGGGAGACCAGGTCAGGGCCCCATGAACATTTGTTGCAGGCTTATGCGAGCATACTCGAAAGGCCGAAAATCGATGAGAACAAGCCCCAATCGGTCATAGATTGTTGCTCTCTCATCGACAACTCGTCGATTATAACCTTTCCCCCACAACCGACATCGTCGGGAGATGAGTTTGGGGTCATGGCCACTTACCGCGACAATGTGCGAGCGTACTCAGTAGTGGAAAAATCAGCAAGAATAGTCCTAGATTGAGCATAAATTGTCAGTTTCTCATCGAAAACTCGCCGATTATAGCCTTGTCCCCACAATCAGCACCGTTGTTAGACCAAGTCGAGGCCGTGGGCATTTACCGCGGCCATGTGCAGGCATACTTGGTACTGGGAAAATTAGTGCATACAAGCCCCAGTTGGTCACAAATGCTCAGTTTCTCATCAAAAACTCGTTGATTATAATCTTGCCCCTATGACCGGCACCGTCAAGAGACTAGGTCGGGGCCGTGAGTAGTTTCTGCGATCATGTGAGGGCATACTTGATAGTGGGAAAATCAATGCAAATAAGCCCCAGTCGGCCACGGATTGTCAGTTTCTCATTGAAAACTTGCAGATTATAGTCTTGCCCCATGACCGGCACTGTTGGGAGACCAACTCAGGGTTGTGGGAACTTGTTGCGGCAATGTGCAAGTGTACTCGGTGGTGGGAAAATCAGCAAAAACTGGCCCATGTAGGGCTCGAATTTTTGGTTTCTCATCGAAAACTCACCGATTATAGCCTTGCGCCTATGACTAGCATCGTCGTCGTGGTTCCTTTCCGCTGCCATTTGCAGGCATACTCAGTAGAGAGAAAACGAGTGCAAATAGGCCCCAGTCGGTCATGGATTGTCAGTTTCTTATAAAACTCGTCGGTTATAGCGTTGCCCCCATGACCAACACCGTTGGGAGACCAGGTCAGGGCTGTGGGCACTTCCCGCAACCTTGTGTGGGCATACTCAATAGTGGCAAAATCAGTAGAAATAGGCCCAGGTGGGGCACGAATTGTCAGTTTCTCGTCGAAAACTTGCGGATTACAGTCTTCAGCCTATGACCGGCACCGTCGGGAGACCAAATCAGGGTCATGGGCTGTTGGATCCCATTTTCAAGACCCAACTTCTTTACACTTAATGCTAGCACTGCTTAAACTGAACATGATCACTCTTAAGCACATACCAAAGGAAATCGAATACGAATGCGAAACAAATAGATCAATTGAAACTGAAGCGGAGGACACGAAACAAGTGCGAAGCTAAAAGGATCGAATACAAATGTAGTCAATGATTCAAATTGAACGCAATTGCGGAAACATATACGAAGCGATTTCAAATCGAATTATCAAATAACAAACCAACGAAATCAAGGCGAAGTAAACACATGATTCGGAAAATTGAATCGAATAAACGGTCGAAATTAAAGTATCGAACAACGGAACTATGAAGCAAATACAGATCGAAACGAAGCAAATAAAAACCAAAATCGACATCCGATACAAATATCTTAATCATAGCGTTGGAAACCCTGGACTATTCCTATCCGAAACGGATCTATGCCGGTGTAAATCTTTTTCTTTTCATTTTATCTTTCTTACTATCTTTCTTGCTTTCTTAAACATGCTTTTCATCTGTCATACTTGGACTTAGCCTTAAACTTATATTAATTGCAAGTTGCTTTATTCTTCTTATTCATCGTATTCGCATTCCTTATCACAACTATCTCATACTCATGTCAATAAATCCATAAATCCATATACATCTTCACTTATCCCTATAAATCATATAAAAATCCGGCATAACGATAACGCATATAAACAAAACCCAAACCTCGCAAATAACTTGAATACACTTCTATATATATACCGCAGTTTCACATAATCAAATCCACCTGACCCTCCGTCCGGGATTTTATGACATGCAATCCTAAATTCTAACCACTTTAAATCATTTTCATATCAATTCATATTTATCACATTCAAACTAATATCTCATCATCCAAGACATTCATCCATATCCATATATATATATATATACATATGTCACAATTTCACTCATAAATCAATTCACTTTATATACAAATCCAATATACACCATCCATCGTCAAAAACATTGCTTATTCCCATAAACCAAGATCTTGAACAATTGCATAATCCAAAAATACATTAGGAACTAAAATGCTTACAATATTCTAATGGCATTGCAAGCCATACCCCAATGCCAATGCTCATAAATCAAAATACACAATTTACAAACACACGCACAAATAATGCTATCTTGACGTCTTTCATCCGATCTCCTGCTCGAATACCTGGAGATGGGGATGAAAGGGGGGATGAGCTCGGAAGCTCGTGCATAACATGTTTATTTAACAAATGATAAGCAAAAACATTTTCAAATCTTATTTTCCATTGATCAACTATTATAGTGAGAAAAACATCGAAGGGTTTATTTCTAAAATGCTTTTCAATTTCCAGCATCCTTCATAAACATTTTCAAACAGTTTCCAAAGCTATCATAGTGGTAAATCCAAATTTCTCATTTGTTAAAATTTACAAAACACTGTAACCATGAAATGCATCACACATATAAATGCAGCACATTTTAAACAAAGAAAAAAATATAACACATCAATCGGTTTGGGTCGATCCATAATACATGATGTACTGCACATTCCCACAAAGCGGTCCTGTGCAGCCATGAAACATATATGGGGAGTCCGAAAACGGAACTCCTATGTCGCTAGCGGGCAACCGGGAGAAGGCTTTAAAAACAACGAGACTAGTGCACTGACTCCACATGAGGGACCTAACCAAACCCATGTAACACGTATTCATGCTTGAAAACTCATATTGCCCGAAGGCACATTTCGAAAATTCAATTTTTCATGTCATCACAAATTCAAAATACAATATCAATCATATCACACTATCACACCAATTCACATAATCAAATTATCAATCAATTTAACACAATGAACTCAATTAAGTACTTCAAGTTTATTGAATAACAATTCAAGTCACTTATTGATAATTGTCCAAAACAATGGTAGAACTTTTTTGTAAATCATTTGAAAACAATAAATTTAACGATTTATAATCATTCCAAAAGTAATTGTCTCAACCATCTGAAAACATTAGTATATAAAACCAACATTTTTAATTTGCTTAAAATTTGAAAGATAAACATATTACCCACCTCTAAATTCCATGCCTTAAGCTTGATCTCATTATCAATTATCCAAAGCTTCCTTGGTTCTTCCAATATAAAAGTTTCCTAAACCAAAATCAATCAAAACTCATACCATAATCATCATATTTCACAAACCCATATGGTTTCCAACCTCTCTACATCATAATCTTCCAAAATTCTTACTCATATAATTTAGCATAAATTCCAATTAATTTCTCATCCATGATTAAACATAACCCAATGCATAATCACTTAAATTAACCTCATACATAACAAACCCATATCCATCTTAGGCTAAATCAACCAAAAACTCACTAAAACTCAAAGATCAAAACCATCTCTTACCTTTTTTCTTCTTCATTTTCGAAATTCTTCTTGCTTGTAAGGAAAACTCTTGACTTCTTCCATCTTTTCCCTTTGGAAACTACTCAAAAATACCCTTAGAACCTCACAAAATCAGAACCATATCCCTTTCTCTTACTTTTCTCCTTCATCTCCACCGATTCTCCTCCTTCTCCTCTTATTTTCTTTCTTTTTCTTCTCTTATTTTCGTGAGTATTCTAGAACGCACGACCCTCTTCCCTTCTTTTATAAGCCATGTCATTAAAATGGGGGTGAAAAGACCCATTTGCCCCTCCTCAAATGCCTATAAACTTTACTCTTTAAGTTAACTTCCAAAACTGCCCCTGAATATTTCTTTTAGTCATGCTCACTTGCGGACATGATTCGCACTATGCATTTAAAGGAATTTGTCAAAATTTCCTTCTAGATAAATGTTCCTCTATGTCTTAATTTCATAATGCCTCAAGAATCATCCAATTTGGAGCACTATATCAAAAGTTATAGTCCAAACATGTCAGACACGTCATTTGCTAACACATTTTCTAATAATTCACTTCCTTCAACAAATAGACATTGTTAAAGGCTAAAATGAATTTTCATTTCTTCATATTACTTGTAGCCCTATGTCTTAATGTTATTATGACTCAAACATCGCTTCATTCGGGTCTCTACTGATCCCGAAATTTGCGAAGTACTGAACTATGTTCAGAAACTTTCCTGTCTCACTTTGATTCAAATAATCTTACTCAATTAAATCTCTAAAATTTATGAATTTCACATAAAATGAAAAATCACTGTCTTAGGAATCCAACGCTTTGAGAACTAAGTCATTCGGATGTCGGATGGAAAAGATATAAGCAAATGATTTGACAAGGTCGGATGAGGAAAGAAATTAGCAAGATCATAATGGAACGAATCATTCCGATTATCATATGATTCAATCAAACTTTTTCAATCCAATTCTAATTGATACAAAATTTCATGGAGAGAAATATACATGTGTTAGGAATTCAATGCTTCAAGAATCACCTCAATCCGAGGTCGGATGAGTGAGTTATGATCAAAGCAATAACCCATGCTTAAACTCTAAATCAATTTGAACATCTTTTGGCGCAAATGACATAACGTTTTCTAAAAATATCTATCTGCCTTAGTTCTTGTTCCATTTGAAGGATAACATCAAGATCTACAACTCGTATTAGAGGCTTCAAAACTAGATTCGGCCTCAAAACTGGTCAAAATAACATTTTCTCAAAGTGACACGTAGCTGTCCGTTAAACGGACAGGCATGTCTGTTTAACGGACACGCACGGCCAAAAATGCATCAATCCATTTGAGAATGTCCATTAAACGGACATACATGTCCGTCTAATGGACATAAGCAAGGGGAGGGGCCCTTTAGACCCAAGGCTGTCCGTTAAAGGGACTTCCATGTCCGTTTAACGGACATGCTAATTCCAAAACCTCTTCAACTTTCTTCCAAAGTTTCTCAAATCCAAACTACCATCATATACACTAATACCCTCCACATATTTACTTATTCAAATGGCTAAACACTTCATAATAATTCAAGAAACAAACTCAATTCATGAACTTCTCAAATCTCAACTAAATTGATTCATCAAAACCAAAATTCTCAAACATTCATCCAAGCTGTCACTAACATAAATCTTATATAACATCATAACTTGTATCAACGATAACTCTTAACTCCGATCTTGAAATCTTACATACTTGATCTCGTTGGGAAGATGAAAGGGCAAGCTACAACTTCAAAGAAGGCAACTTTGGCCAATTTTATTTCAATCATTCCCTAATTTCCCTAAAATCAGCATACACATTTTTATCTACATGCAAAAACTCAACATTCATGGTAACTTCACTTTCTTAATTGCACAACATTTATAATAATTCAACTATCATTTTGAATTTATCCAAATCTCAACCTCAATTCATATGATTGCTTACATTCCATATCATCTTGTCATTTAAAATCTCTTGCTTTTCCATAATACCTTACATAGCTAATCATGATTCATGCTTAAGGCTTCTCAGCCCTTCATCTTACACAAATCACATTTCCTCATCTATAACACAAATCACATACAAAACACTTATTAATTTCATTTTCATGCTTCAAGGTTCGGGGTCCAACGAATACACGGTTTCTTATTGAAAACTCGTCGATTATAGCCTTGCCTCCAAGACTAGCACCGTCGGAAGACCAGGTAGGGGTCGTGTACACTTGGCACGACCATATGCAGGCATACTCGGTAGTGAGAAAATTAGTGCAAACAAGCCCCAGTTGGTGACGGATTTTCGGTTTCTCATAAAAAACTCACCTATTAATGCCTTGGCTCTAAGACCAACACCGTCGATAGACCAAGTTAAGGCCATGAGCACTTACCGCGGCCATGTGTTGGTATACTTGATAGTGGGAAAATCAACAAAAACAATCCCCGCTCGGCCATGGATTGTCTGTTTCTCATCAAAAACTCGCCGATTATAGCCTTATCCCCATGACCAACATCGTCGGGAGAGCAGGTCGAGGCCCTAGGAACTTACCGCGGCCTTATGCGGGCATACTCGGTAGTGGGAAAATCAGGAGAAACCGACCCAGGTTGGGCACGAATTGTCAGTTTCTCATCGAAAACTCGCCGATTGTAGCCTTGTCCCCATGACCAGCACCGTCGGCAGAGCTGGTCGGGGTCATGGGCACTTGTTGTGGCCATGTTAGGGCATATTCATTAGTGGGAAAATCAGGACAAATAGGCCCAGGTGAGGAACGAATTGTTGGTCTCTCATCAAAAACTTGCCGATTATAGCCTTGCCCCTAAGACCGGCACCTTCAGGAGACTAGGTAGGGGCCATGTGCACTTGATATGGCCTTGTGCGGGCGTACCCGACAGTGGTAAAATCAGTGCGAACAAGCCCCATTCGGTCATAGATTGTCAGTTTCTTATCAAAAATTCGTTGATTATAACCTTGGCTCATGACCAACATCGTCGAGAGAGCAAGTCGAGACCATTGCCACCTGCCACGACCTTGCGCGGGAATACTCGACATTGGGAAAAATAGCAGAAACAAGCCTAGGTGGGAAAGGAATGACTAGTTTCTCATCAAAAACTCACCGATTATAGTCTTCCCTCCATGACCGGTGCCGTCTAAAGACCATGCAGGGGTTGTGTGCACTTGACACGGCCTTGTGTGGGCATACTCGATAGTGGGAAAATCAATGTAAACAAGCCCCAATTGGTCACGGATTGTCGATTTCTCTTAAAAAACTCACTGATTATAGCCTTGCCCCTAAGACCAACACCGTCGGGAGACCAGGTCAAGGCTGTGGCCACTTACTGCAGCCATGTGCGGGCATACTCGGTAGTGGGAAAATCAACGAAAACAATCCCCACTCGGTCATGGATTGTCAGTTTCTGATCAAAAACTGGCCAATTATAGCCTTGTCCCCATGACCGACATCGTCAGGAGAGCAGGTCTGGGCTGTCGGCACTTGCCGCGGCCATGTGTGGGCATACTCAGTGGTGAGCAAATTAGCATAAACAGGCCCAGGTTTGGCAAGAATTGTCGATTTCTCATCGAAAACTCACCGATTATAGCCTTCCCGCAATGACTGGCACTCTCAGGAGATCAGGTCGGGGCTGTGGGCACTTACTGCGGCCATGTACGGGTATACTCAATAGTGGAAAAATTAGCACAAACAAGCCCCAGTCGGTCATGGAATGTCAGTTTTTCATCGAAAACTCGCAGATTATAGGCTTGCCCCCATGACCGTCACTGTTAGGAGACCAGGTCAGGGTTGTGAGCACTTGCTACGACCATGTACGGGCATACTCGGTAGTGGAAAAATAAGTGAAAAGATGCCCCAGTAGATCACGAATTGTCAATGTCTCATGAAAAACTCGCTGATTAGAGCCTTGCCCCCATGACTAGTACTGTCGGGGGATAAGGTCGTGTTTGTGGGCACTTGCCGCGACCATCTGCGAGCATACTCAGTTGTGGGAAAATCAACGTAAATAAGCTCAGGTGAGGAAGGAGTTGTCAATTTCTCATCGATAACTCACCGATTATAGCCTCGGCCCCATGATCGGCACCGTCGGGAGACCAGGTCTTGGTCGTGGGCACTTGCCGCTACCGTGTGTCGGCATACTCGGTAGTAGGAAAATCAGCAGAAATAGGCCCAGGTGGGGCACAAATTGTAGATTTTTCATCCAAAACTCGTTGATTATAGCCTTGCCCCCCTGACCAACACCATCGGGAGACCAAGTCAGGGCCGTGGGCACTTGCTGCTACCGTGTGTCGGCATACTCGGTAGTGGGAAAATCCATGCAAACAAGCCCTAGTTGGTCACAGATTGTCAGTTCCTCATTGAAAACTCACCGATTATGGCATTGACCCCCATGACAGGCACAGTCGGGAGAACAGGTCGAGGCCGTGGGCATTTGTTGTAGCCAGGTGCGGGCACACTCGGTAGACGAAAAATCAGCTAAAACAAGTCCTAGTCAGTTACGAATTGTCAGTTTCTCATTAAAAACTCACCTACTATGGCCCAAGTTGTTCACGGATTTTCGATCTTTCATCGAAAACTCTCCGATTATAGCCTTCCCCCACGATCGGGATCGACGACAGACTAGGTCGGGGCCACGGGCACTTGCCACGGCCATATGCTGACTTACTCGATAGAGGGAAAATGAGTGCAAACAATCCCTAGTAGGTTATGGATTTTCATTTTCTCATCGAAAACTCGTCGCTTATAGCCTTGTCTGCATAACCAGCATCGTCGGGCGCCCAGTACGGGTCATGGGCACGTGTCGCGGTCATATGTAAGCATACCCAATAGTAAGAAAATTAGGAGAAACAAGGCCAGGTGGGTATGAATTTTCGATTTCTCATCGAAAACTCGCCGATTATAGCCTTCCCCATGATCGGTACCATTGGGAGATCAAGTAGGTGCCGTGTTCACTGTCCGTGGCAATGTGTCAGCATGCTCAGTAGAGTGAAAATCAGTGCAAACTAGTGTCGATCGGTCATAGATTGTTGGTTTCTCATCGATAACTCGCCGATTATAGCCTTGCCCCCGTGACTGGAACAGTTGGGAGACCATGTCGGGCTGGGGGCACTTACTGCGGCCATGTGCGAGCATACTCGATAGTTGGAAAATTAGTAGAAATAGGCCCTGGTGGGGAAGGAATTGTCGGTTTCTCATCGAAAACTTGCCAATTATAGCCTTGCCCACATGACTAACATCATCGGGAGTTCATGTCGGGCCGTGGGCACTTTCCGCGACTAAGTGCGGGCATACTCAGTAGTGGGAAAATTAGTGCAAACAAGCCCCAGTGGGTAACGAATTGTCAGTTTCTCATAAAAAACTCGCCGATTATGGCCTTAACCCCCAAGACCAGCACCGTCGGGAGACCAAATCGGGGCCATGGACACTTGCCGTGGCAAAGTGCGAGCATACTCATTTGTAGGAAAATCAAGAGAAACAGGCCTAGGTGGGGTACCAATTGTCAGTTTCTCATCAAAAGCTCGCTGATTATAGCCTTCCCCTATGATCGACATTGTCGTCACACTAGGACGAGGCTGTGGGCACTTCCTGCAGAAATTTGCGGGCATATTCAGTTGGGGGAAATCATAGCAAACAAGCCCCAGTCGGTCACTGATTGTTGGTTTCTCATCGAAAACTCACCAATTATAGCCTTGCCATCTATGATCGGCACCGTCGGGATACCCAGTTGGGGCCGTGGGCACTTGTCGCAGTCATGTGCGGGCATACTCGGTAGTAGGAAAATCAGGAGAAATAGACCCAGGTGGGGAACAAATTGTCGGTTTCTCATAAAAAATCACCGATTATAGCCTTCCCCCATGATCGACACCTTTGGGTGACCAGGTTAGGGCCGTCGACACTTCCCACGGCCATGTGCGAACGTACTCGATAGTGGGAAAATCAAGAGAAACAGGCCCAGGTAGGGCAAGAATTGTTAGTTTCTCATCCAAAACTTGCCAATTATAGCCTTTCCCTATGACCAACATTGTCTGGAGGCCAGGTTAGGACCTTGGGCACCTCCTGCGGTCATATGTCGACATACTTGATAGTGGGAAAATTAGTGCAAACAACCCCCAGTCGGTCACAGATTTTCAGTTTCTCATCGAAAACTCGCCGATTATAGCCTTGCCCCCTATGATCGGCACCATCAGGAGATCAGGTCAAGGCTATGGGACCGTGCCGTGGCCATGTACGAGCATACTCAGTTGTGGAAAATCAACGAAAACAAGCCCAAGTCGGTCACAAATTGTCGGTTCCTCATTGAAAACTCAGCAATTATAGCCTAGCCCCTATGACCGGCACAGTTAGGAGACCAGGTCGAGGCCGTCGACACTTGTCACGGCCATGGGTGGGCATACTCGATAGTGGGAAAATCAGTGTAAACAAGCCCCAGCCCATCATGGATTGTCAGTTTCTCATCGAAAACTCGCCGATTATGGCCTTGCTCCGATGACTGGCACCGCTGGGAGACCAGGTCAAGGCCGTCGGCACTTACCGCGGCCATGTGCGGGCATACTTAGTAGTGAGAAAATCAGTGAAAACAATCCCCAGTCGATCACGAATTGTCATTTTCTCATCAAAAACTCATCCATTATAGCCTTGGCCCCATGACATGCACCGTCGGTAGACCAAGTCGAGGCAGTGTGCATTTGCCGCGGCCATGTGCGGGCATACTCGGTACTAAGAAAATCTAGAGAAATAGGCCTAGGTGGGGCATGAATTGTCGGTTTCTAATCGAAAACTCGTCGATCATAGCCATCCCCCATGACCGGCATGGTCCGAAGAAAAGGTAGGGGTCGTGTGCACTTGCTGTGGCCATGTGTCGGCATACTTAGTAGTGGAAAAATCAGTGTAAACAAGCCCCAACCGACCGTGGATTGTCAGTTTCTCATCGAAAACCTGTCGATTATAGCCTTGCCTCATGACCGACACCGTCGGGAGACCAATTAGGGGTCTTGGGCACTTGCAGCGGCCATGCACGGGCATACTCAGTAGTGGGAAAATTAATGGAATCAAGTCCCCAGTTGGTCACAGATTGTCGGTTTCCCATTGAAAACTTGTTGATTATAGCCTTGCCTCCATGAGCGACACAGTCGGGAGACTAGGTTGGGGCCATGCGCACTTATTCTAGTCATGTGTGGGCATAATTGGTAGTGGGAAAATCAGTGAAAACAATCCCCAGTCAATCACGGATTGTCAATTTCTCATCGAAAACTCGCCGATTATTGCCTTGTCCCCATGGCCGACGCCGTCAGGAGACTAGGTCGAGGTCGTGGGCACTTACTACAACCATATGCAGGCATACTCGGTAGGTGGAAAATCAGCGAAAACAAGCTCCAGTCATTCACTGATTGTTTGTCTCTCATCAAAAACTATCTGGTTAGAACCTTGCCACCATGACCGACACCATCGGGAGACCAGATTGAGGGTGTGAGCATTTGTCGCAACCTTCTGTGGGTATACTCGGTAATGGGAGAATCAGCAAAAACGGGCCCAGGTGGGGCATGAATTGTCAGTTTCTCATTGAAAACTCATCGATTATAGCCTTACCCATGACCGGTGCCGTCGTGAGACCAGGTAAGGACTGTGATCACTTGTTGTGGCCATGTGCGTTCATACTTGTTAATAGGAAAATCAGTGTAAACAAGCCTTATTCGATCATAGAATGTTGATTTCTCATAAAAAACTCACTGATTATAGCCTTGCCCCTATGACCAGCACCGCAAGGAGACCAGGTTGGGGTTGTGGGAACTTGCCATGGCCATGTGCGAGCATACTTGGTAGTGGGAAAATCTGTGAAAACAAGCCCCAGTCGGTCATGGATTATCAGTTTCTCATCGAAAACTCACCGATTATAGCCTTAGCCCCCATGATTGGCACCGTTGGGAGATCAGGTTAGGGTTGTTGACACATACTGCGGCCATGTGTAGGTGTACTTGGTACTGGGGAAATTAGCAAAAACAAGCCCCAATCTGTCATGGATTATTAGTCTCTCATGAACGACACCATCGGAAGACCAGGTTGGGACCTTCGGCACTTCCCTTGACCTTGTGCGGGCATACTTGGTAGTGTAAAAATGAGTGCAAACAAGCCCCAATCAGTCACAGATTATCATTTTCTCCTCCAAAACTCACCGATTAAAGGCTTGACCCTATAACAGGCACCGTTAGGAGATCAGGTTGGGGTCGTGGGCACTTTCTGCAGCCATGTGCGGGCATGCTCAGTAGTGAGAAAATCAGTGCAAACAAGCCTCAGTCAGTCACAGATTGTCGGTGCCTCATCGAAAACTCGCCGATTATAACCTTGCCCCCTATGACTTGCACAGTCGGGAGACGTCGTTGAGGTTGTGGGCACTTACCGCGATGATGTGCGGGTATACTCGGTATTGGAAAAGTCAGTTTAAACAAGCCCAGTTGGTCGCGAATTGTCAATTTCTCATCGAAAACCCACCGATTGTAGCCCCACCCCCATGACTGGCACCATCAGGAGACCAGGTAGGGGCCGTTGGCACTTACCGCAACCAACTATAGGCATACTTAGTAGTGGGAAACTCAGTATAAATCGGCCCAAGTGGGGCACAAGTTATTGGTGTCTCAATGCAAACTCGCCGATTATATCATTCCGCCCATGACTGGCAGTGTCAGGAGATTAGGTCAGGGATGTGGGCACTTTTTACGCCCATGTACGGATACCCGATAATGAGAAAATCAATGCAAACAAGCCCTAGTCAGTCGCGGATGGACGGTCTCTCATTGAAAACTAGCCAATTATAGCCTTGCCACCATGACCGGCACCATTGGGAGACAAGGTCAGAGCCTTGGCCACTTGTCACGCCGATGTACGGGCATACTCAATAGTGGGAAAATCAGTAAAAACAGGCCTAAGTGGGGCACAAATTGTCAGTTTCTCTTAGAAAACTCATTGATTAAAGCCTTGCCCGAATGTCCGACACCGTCAGAAGACCAGGTCAAGGCCCTAGACATTGCCTCGACCTTGTGTGGGCATAGTCATTAGTGAGAAAAAGAGTGCAAAGAAGCCCTAGTTAGTCTCAAAATGTCAGTTTCTCATCCAAAACTTACCGATTAAAGCCTTGCCCCCGTAATTGGCACCGTCGAGAGACCAGGTTGGGGCCATGGGCACTTTCTGCAGCCATGTGCGGGCATCCTCGACAGTGGGAAAATTAGTGTAATCAAGCCCCATTCGGTCACGGATTGTCAGTGACTCATCGAAAACTCGCCGATTATGGCCTTGCCCCCTATGATTGGCACGGTCGGGAGACCAGGTCGAGGCTATGGGCACTTGCCACAACGATGTGCGGGCATAATCGGTAGTGGGAAAATTAGCATAAACAGGCCGAGGTGGGGCACAAATTGTCAATTTCTCATAAAAAACTCACCGATTATAGTCTCACCCCCATAACCGGCAACGTTGGGAGACCAGGTCAAGGTCTTGGGCACTTACAATGGCCATGTGTGGGCGCACTCGGTAGTGGGAAAATTAGCATAAAAAAGGCCCATTCAGTTACAGAATGTTAGTTTCTCATCAAAAACTCGTCGATTATAGCCTTGCTCCAAGCCCGACACCATTAGGAGACTAGGTCGGGGCAACGGGCATTTTTTGCGGCCATGTGCTGACATACTCAGTAGTGGGAAAATCAGTGCAAACAATCCCCAGTAGGTCACAGATTGTCAGTTTCTCATCAAAAACTTACCGATTATAGCTTTGCCCCATCAACCGACACCTATTATGGCCATGTGCGGGTATACTCAAAAGTGGGAAAATCAGTGAAAACAAGTCCTAGTTGGTCATGGATTGTCAGTCTCTCATCGAAAACTCTCTGATTATAGCCTTGCCCCCCATGTTCGACACCATGGGGTGATCAGGTCTGGGCCGTGGGCACTTGTCGCGGCCTTGTGCGGACATACTAGGTGGTGGGAGTATCAATAGAAATAGGCCCAGGTGGGGCACAAATTGACGATTTCTCATGGAAAACTCACCAATTATAGCCTTCCCCCATGGCTAGCACCGTCGGGAGACCAAGTCGGGGCATACTTAGTAGTGGGAAAATCAATTCAAACAGGCCCCATTCGGTCACAGATTGTCAATTCATCATCGATAAATCACGGATTATGGCCTTGCCCCATGATCGGCGTTGTCGTGAGACCAGGTCGGCGCCGTGGGCACTTGCTGTTACCATGTGCGGGCATACTCAGTAGTGTGAAAATCTATAGAAATAGGGCCAGGTGGGGACTGAATTGTCAGTTTCTCATCAAAAACTCTCCGATTATAACCTTCTACCATAACCGGCATCATCGGGAGACCAGGTCGAGGCCATGGGCACTTGTCGCGACCATATGTGGGCATCCTCAGTAGTGGTAAATGCAGTGAAACAAGCCCCAGTTGGTCACAAATTTTTGGTTTCTTATCGAAAACTCACTGATTGTGGCCCTGCCCCTATAAACAGCACCGTTGGGAGACCAGGTCGCGGTCATGGGTATTTGTTACGGCCACGTGCGACTGATTGAGCCCAAGTTTATTATATAAATTAGCGACATTTTCATGGCCTTTACTATACTTTTTGACTCCTAATTCTTGATTTTGCGCTTAAATTAACCCATGGGTGTGCACTTTTATTTTATGCAATTTGATAGTAAAAATTGTTACAAATTGGTATTAATTGCATTACTTAATTTTTTTTAGAACAATTGATACTGCAAATTGCTACTGTTGATTGTAGGAACCTCAAGGAGAAGGGAGTCAATGTGCTGAATTGAAGTCAACAGGAGACAAGCGCTACAAGGAAAGTTCGTCGCGACAAAGTATCTGTCACCGCGGCGAAACATCAAGAAATATAGGATGAACTTTTGGGAAAAATTTGGCTCAGCGAAGATTTATTCGTACACCTCAATGAAGGAACCAGAAAAAGTTTGTCGCGGAAAAATAGACCTGTCGCTCCAGCAAAACATGAAGAATCCAGGCTGAGCTTTCAGGAAAAGTTTGTCCCAGCGAAGATTAATTCATACGCCGCAGTGAGGGACCCAAAATACACGCAAAATCTTTAGGGAAAAGTACACCACGACGAACGTACCTATCGCCGTGGTGAAACATCGAAAACTTAAACATTTTTTTAGAAGGTCTCTTACTGTGTGACCCGACCTATCGACCCAACATTTAAAAACCTGTCAAATTAGGTTAAGAGTAGTTTTTTGGGGAGAAGAGCCAACACTTCTAACACTACCTCTCATCTCTCTCTCTCTCCCCTCATCCATCAATCTACTTCATTTTTCATCATGGTCTTCATCTCCTACTGTTGCCATGGGTGCTATTGGTGTGTCCACAGTTGTGAGTACTCCTGGAGTGATGCTTGGCTAAGCACCATTTCCTCTTGAAGATGTAGTAATGGCTTGAGTTCAATAGTCTTCAAAGGGGAGTAGTTCGTTTATGTTTAACTACATTGTTATGAACTCCTGAGTTAGGATTTATGCTTTGTAGTTGGATTTTCTTGATTATCGTTTAATCAAGTATTGAACAATGTATTGTGTTATGGATCTGTTGATGTAGAACTTGGAGTTTTAATATATGAAGTCTCATATATGTCTTTTTGGTGATTTTGTTAATTCTCTTTTATCTGCCTAGTTGTGTTTGATATTGAGATGATGCTTGATCCCAATTGACCACTTGCATTAACTTACCTATTACACACACTAAGATGCATTCAACAAGGTTTCAAGAAACGGAGTTCATTGATTAAAACCTTGGACTTAAAGAGTTCTTTAAGGTTTATCATTTGAAAACTTAGTGACTTTCACTCCCAAAAAGATTTGTTTGGAACTATGATAGTCAAAGCTCATTTTCAAGAGCATTTTATCAATTTGCTCATCGTTTGAATTTTCACTTTTCATTTCACAAAAATCCAAAAATAGCTTTTATACACTTTTCTTTCATTTAGTTCAATTTAATTAGTTTTATCAAAAAATCCAAAACCCCCCTTTTTATCAATTTAGTTGCATTTCTTGACAATTAGGCTAGCTTAGACCATTTGTGCTAGGTTCCAATTAAGTGAGACAACCCGAGGTTGCACTCTATATTGCAATCCTTGGAATTAAATTTTTGATTCGATTTCCAAGGGAGTCAAACAAAGACTAACAAGCATCAGCCAACTAGTGAGAGTGAGTTCAGAGAAAGAGTGATCATGGCTGAGAACCCAAATTTTATACAAAATCCTCACTTTCATGCTAACCAACCTAGAAATGGTGATAATGGAGGAAATGGAGAGCATGAGAGAGTTGGAAAGAACAATGGGAATTAGAGAAGGAGAACCATTAGGGAAGCAACAACTTCTGATATGAATTATGATCCATTTACCGCTGCTTATCCTAATTTTGAGATGAAAGGATTACTTATTAATTCTCTTCCTAAATTTCGTGGTTTGGTAGGAGAGGATCCCTACATGCACCTACAATCCTTGTCTATTATCTGTCAGAGTATGAAGCCAACGGCAGCTTCATTAGATCAAGTTCTATGGAAAGATTTTCATTTTTCCCAGGAAGGAAAAGCATCAGAGTGGTATTTGAGCCTCCTAAGGCATCCGGCGAATGCCTACCATAGCTGGGCCAATTTGAGGAAAGCTTTCTTGGAGAAATATTTTCCAGCTTCCAGGAATTCATTGATAAGGAAGGATATTTATTCAAAAAGGCAAGATTATGATGATTCCCTTTATGATTATTGAAATCGCTTCCAAGATCTACTGTCCACATGTCCCCATCACTAGATACCTGATGAGCAGTTAGTGCAGTACTTTTATGATGTGTTGAAAAGTCAAGATAAAGCTATACTGGATGCGGCATCAGGAGGTTCTATGATTGATCTTATAGCTTCAGAAGCATGGGATTTGATCAAGAAGATGGCTCTGAATCATCAACAGTATAGTGTGAGAGATACCAGAGAGGTACATGAGTTGGGAGCTTCAATAGCCCGTGCAAAAAGAATGGAGAGTCTGGAGCCTAAGGTTGACTCATTGGAGAACAGAATCACTTCACATTTTTCTTTCATCACTGCAGAATTGAAGAACATGAATGTGCATCTATCATCATCTTCAATGGATCTTACTGCATCCAGTTGTGAAACTTGTGGGTCGATAATGCATATAACCAAAGTTTGCCTAGGTCAATATGAGGAGGTGTCCGCAGTGTATCCGGGAAGAACAAATCAGAAATGGGACCCCTACTCCAACATTTACAATGAGGGTTGGAAGGCCAATCCTAGATTTAGTTGGAGGAATGAAGAGGGCAGAGCTTAAAATATATTTCAGTAAGGAGAAGGAGCTGGTACATCCGCTAACCAGTTCCCCATTCAACAGCAAGCTCTGACTGTCCCAACCAAAGAGGACACCAATCAATTGTAACAAAATATGATGACTTTGATGAAGGAAGAGAAGAATTCTAACACTAATCAATTCAATGCCATTGCTTCTCTGATGTAGCAAGATGCTTCAAAGAATGCTGCTCGATTCAATGCCTTGGAAAAGAGAATGGAGCAATGGGAGACAAAAGCGAAGAACATCAACTCTTTTGTCACTCAATTGTCCAACAACATGAGTGAGAACCAAGCAAGAAGTAATGGAACCATTCCTTTAAATACTGTGATGAACCCAAAAAGTTTAAATGCAATTGCTCTCCGAAGTGGAAAACAAGTAAGGTTTAATCATAAGGAGGATGAAGAATGTGATGAGGAGATTTATAGTGGAGAAATGCCTTTACCAAAGAACAACATCAAGAATTTCGAAAGCTCCAAGGAAAAAACACTTTTGAATGAAAGGAAGTCTGAATCAAAGAACAAAGGAGCTACTTTAGAAAGTTTCAAGGAAAAAGCACCAACACATGAGCATGGGGAATCAAGCAAGTATGGAGCCAATGAAGCCAAAGGTAAGGAGGTAAATCTTCAAGACCTTCCTTTTCCAAATTCATATTTATTGAGCAAGCATATGAATGAAATTAAGCATGAAAAAGATATAATTGATTTGTTTGGAAAAGTGGAAGTCAACGTTCCTTTGCTTGATTTAGTGAAAAGAGTTCTAGCCTATGCTAAGTATCTTAAGGACTTGTGCACAAACAAGAGAAAGTTTAGGCCCAATGAGAGAGTCCAAGTGAGCTCAAATGTGTCAGCCTTTTTTAAACCTCAAATACCTGTCAAGTGTCAAGACCCTGTATCTTTCACCATTCCTTGCACAATCGGGAAAGTTACCATAGGAAGAGCCTTGTTAGATCTAAGGGTAGCAATTAATGTGATGCCTAAGTCTGTCTATCAATCCTTAGGAGTAAAAATTCTCAAGCCCACATCTGTTGTGTTACAATTGGCTGATAGATCATTTAGGCATCTAGTGGGGATTATTGAAGACATCCTGGTCTAGGTAAAAGGTTTGGTATTTCCAACTGATTTTTATTTGCTTGATGTGTCTTATGAAGTCATGCAGGACACTTCTTTAATTCTAGGGCGACCATTCTTGAGGATTGCCAACACCATGATCAGCATGAGGGAAGGTAAGATCACCATGGAGGTAGGACATCAACAGATTAGCTTTAATATGTATGAAGCTATGAAACATCCCCATGATGACTATTCACTCCTAGGAGTGAACATGTTGGATGTGGTGGTTGACGATGCATGCATTGAGTTTGGACAGACAATGAACCCATTGACTGATGATTCTTTGGAGAAAGTGTTTTCTGCTGATGTTTCAGGTGAGCTACGGAGTGAGGACGATAGCACGGAACTGGAAAGTGGTCGAGTCACCCCGCCATAGGATGGCTATTAACATAATGTCCCACAGGAGCTGAAGGACCCACCTTGAGCAACAGGTTGTTTCTCTTCTTTCACTTACAATGTACTCCTGCATATTGATTGAAGATGAGATGACATTGTTATGCATTAGTATATTGGCTAAGTGTGGGGGAGGAACTTAATTGGTAGGAATAGGTTTAGTTTTTAGTAGGACTTAAGTTTAGTTTTTTTAATGCAATAATTCATCCTCCCTTTTGAATTCTACATTTTAGTGGATGCATGAAACATATCTTATGATCAAGGAAATTAGTGTAGATGGTGGGCTGCATGTTGTAATGAAGTGGTTAAGGACTTGTAAATAAGTTCAGTATCCCTTAGAATTTTTCATGTCTTTTCTCTTTTTGAGCTTCGGGAAATCAACGCCGTGGCATGGATTAATTATAAAGCCCCTCAAGCAACTTCGTCACGATGTGAATCAACTTTTTCACCACGGTGAACAGCAGTATGCAACCCTTGCTGTGATGTGGATTAATTCTTTTGCCATGGTGAATACCTTCGTTGCGACGGAAGAGCTATCTGCGCGAATATCCCCTCACAAGATTTCTCTTTTACCCTTAATGTTCTTCTGATCTTTAATATTCCCTTACTCTTTTTAGTCATTTCCCCTCTCCCTCCTTCTATATTTACCGGCCCCTTCTTTCCTTCACCAGTCCTGGTGCATTGTTGATGATCGTTTCTTTCTCACCTTTCTTTGAAAATGCCTCAAACCCATAATACTCCCCGTCAATCTCCTACCTTTTCCTCCGATTTCTCCCAATCCTCCCACTCTTGCACCTGCTGAGCCGATCACTTTACAGGCACTCGCCCGCCAAATGGATGGTCTGCAGGAGACCCTTCTCTATGTGGTAGCCCGACAGGAACAAGATTGCCAATATCACCGGCGGATGGACGCTTTGATTACCGCACACCTGCATTTCCCATTTCCTTAAGAGGAAGATGAACCCATTGACAGCGTCGGCACATCTGGGGCAGAGCCTTCAGACGCTGCGGCACACCCTTCGGACTCTATGGCGGATCACATATAGGATTCCTTCAAGTGAATCTTTTTGTATTTTCTTTTTGTTTTCATTTTTATTTTAGTTCCTTAGTTGGATGCTTATCTCCTTTTGTACAGTCCACCTTTTTGCAACCCATTTATCTATATTTTTTTTCCTTCCCCTTTGTTTTTATAGTGCTTTTCATTTTCACTTTATTGTTTGATTTTGTTCTTGTTCTTTTTCATTGAGGATAATGTGTTATTTAAGTGTGGGGGAGCTTTTCCCATCTTATATCTCTTGTGTTGGATCACATATGGCCTGAGTATTCATAATACACCGCCGAAAAGACTATATAACAACGTGAAGTATAACCGAAAATACTGAGAATATACGAAAATACCTTTATGACGTGGATTGGTTGTTTCTTTTCGGATTCCAAGACACTGCAATATGCGAATGCCCTCTACTGGTATCCACACGAGTATGCACGATCCGGGCTATGGCGATGGTGTGCTAGCACGTCCTGAAACTCTTCCTGAATGCCGCACAATTTTCCTCTCGGATGGTGGCTAGGGTTTCGTGTGACAATAATGTCTCTTTCTAATGACACCTAAGTTTCTCTATTTATAGAGAAACCCTAATCCCATTGAAGCCTAATAAGTTTCGGCCCATTATATCTCATATAATAAAAGCCCGACAACTTAATTCGATCTAGCCTAATAAATATATCTACATATATTTATTCAATACCTAATAAATTAGGCCGAAGAGAATAAGCCCATATCACATCACTCTTTGTGTGCCACCCTGTAGGCTCATTTGATGTTGGTAATGGTCTTGATCACACTTCAAGGCCCATAAGTCATAAGCGACCTCTAGCAAGACATTATGACTACCTAAATCAAATGAGAATCGCTAATCCAATTTAACCTATAACCATGGTTATAAGCTCAATCCTTTTGTAACACGATATCAAGATTAATCATAAGGCATGGTACATGTCAACCTTTGATTAATCATAATTTCTTGATCCCCAAGTTGACTGATTATAACAAATGACATTGATGACTCTTCATTAATTCATTTAAGCATGGCCATGCATTTCTTCAGTCACACTTGTCAAGAGGTCCAAATGATATCTCTCTCATTTAAGAGAGGTACAAATCCCATCTAATTCATTCAAATCCCTCCGCATGATTCATTTGATGTCCAACATAAGAATACTTTTTATTGGTTCCTTAGCTTGTGCTATAGCCACATTATTATCACAATAAAGGTCTGTAGGACTTGCAATGCTAGGAACAACTCCAAGCTTAGTAATGAGCTTCCTGATCCATACAGCTTCCTTAGCTGCATCTGAGGCAGCAATGTACTCAGCTTCTGCTGTAGAATCAGCAACAGTGTCTTGCTTTAAACTTTTCCATCTCACTGCACCTCCATTCAAACAGAACACAAAACCTGATTACGATCTAAAATCATCTATGTCAGACTGAAAACCAACATCAGTGTAACCATTTACAATGAGCTCTCCTTCAAGTCCTCCATAGACTAGGAACATGTCCTTAGTTCTTCTCAAGTACTTAAGGATATTCTTAACTGCTATCTAGTGACTCTCACCATAATTAGATTGGTATCTACTTGTTATGCTCAAAGAATATGAGACATCTGGTCGAGTACATAACATGGCATAAATGATAGATCCAACTACATATGCATATGGAATCTTACTCATGCGCTTAAGCTCTTTACCTGAAGTAGGACAATCCTTCTTAGAAAGCTTGATTCTATGTGACAAAGACAAGAATTCTCTCTTGGAATCTTGCATACTAAACCTTTTCAGTATCTTATCTATGTATAAGCTTTTTTGATCAATCTCTATAGATCTTAATTCCTAAAACATAGGCAACCTCACCTAAGTCTTTCATTGAGAAACGTTTCCTTAACCAAATCTTGACACTCTGTAAGGTTGGAATATTGTTTCTAATGAGTAGTATGTCATAAACATATAAAGCTAAAAAGACAATAACACTCCCACTAACCTTTTTGTAGACACAAGGTTCATCTTCATTCTTGATGAATCCAAACTCTTTGACAACTTCATCAAAATGAAGATTCCAGCTTCTTAATGCTTGCTTCAATCCATAAATGGATGTTTGAAGCTTGCACACCTTTCATGAATTATTAGGTTGGACAAAACCCTCAGGTTGTATCATATATACATCCTCAAGTAGATTTTTGTTAAGGAAAGCGGTTTTGACATCCATTTGCCATATCTCATAATCATAATATGCAGCTATGGCAATAAGAATTCTAATGGATTTGATCATGACCACTGGAGAAAATGTCTCATCATAATCAATTCCATGAACTTGTCGATAACCTTTAGCAACAGGTCTTGCTTTATAAGTGTGCACATTTCTATCCATGTCGAGTTTCTTTTTGAAAACCCACTTACATCCAATGGTTTTCAAGCCATCAGACGGATCAATCAAAGTCCAAACTTGATTGTCATACATGGATTGCATCTCTGCTTTCATGGCCTCTAACCATTTAGCATATTCTAGACTTTCCATAGCTTCCTGATAGGTTGTAGGCTCATTATGATCGATGAGCATCACATTATCATCATCAGTAACGAGAAATCCATATCTCTCGGGCTCATGACGAATCCTATCAGATCTACGTAGGCCTTGTCTTGTTAAAGGTTGCTCATCAACAGCTTGTGAGCTCGCTTCTATCTCCTTTTCAGGCTCAATGTCATTTTGTGAAACTTGAATTTCTTCAAGTTGTACTTTACTCCCATTGTTTCCTTTCGAAACAAATTCCTTCTCTAAGAAAAATCCATTTCGAGCAACAAACACTTTGTTCTCTGTTAGGATGTAAAAGTAATATCCTTTAGTTTCCTTAGGATATCCCACAAAATAACATTTTTTCATATTTGGGTGCCAACTTGTTGGCAATTGGATGCTTCGCATATGCCTCACAACCCCAAATCTTTAGAAAAGATAAATTGGGACGCTTCCCATTCCATATCTCATAAGGTGTCTTTTCTACATCCTTTGAAGGAATACGGTTCAATATGAATGCTGCTGTTTCTAAAGCATAGCCCCAGAAATATTTTGGAAGATCAGTTTGAATCATCATTTATCGAACCATATCTAATAGAGTTCGATTTCTCCTTTCAGAAACACCATTCCATTGAGGAGTTCCTGGAGGAGTCAATTGTGAAACCATTCCACAATCCTTAAGATAATCATTAAACTTTTGGCTTAAGTATTCACCTCCTCGATCAAATTGAAGGATTTTAATTATCTTGCCAAGCTGATTTTGTACTTCATTCTTATACTCTTTGAGCTTTTCATCATTTATCGAACCATATCTAATAGAGTTCGATTTCTCCTTTCAGAAACACCATTCCATTGAGGAGTTCCTGGAGGAGTCAATTGTGAAACCATTCCACAATCCTTAAGATAATCATTAAACTTTTGGCTTAAGTATTCACCTCCTCGATCAAATTGAAGGATTTTAATTGTCTTGCCAAGCTGATTTTGTACTTCATTCTTATACTCTTTGAACTTTTCAAAAGATTCAGATTTGTGCTTCATTAAATTGACATACCCATATCTACTGAAGTCATCTGAAAAAGTAATGAAATACAAATAACCTCCTCTCGCTGATATGCTAAAAGGACCACATACATCGATATGTATTAGGCCTAATAGCTCATTGGCCCTTTTCCCTTTACCTGTGAAGCGGGCCTTTGTCATCTTACCTAGTAAACAAGAATCACATTGTAACATCCCGTTACTGTTAGCAAGGGTATTATGGTAATATTAGGTTTCATTGCATTCACTGATTGAGCATGTTACTGGCCTCTAATTATAGAGGAACAGGTTTATTGCATATGCATTTATTCATAGGTGCATGCATTCATGATTTTTCCGGCATTTTAATTGTGAGTATGAATTGATTGGATTGTGAACCGGAAACTGACTGAACTGACTGGATTGTGATTAATTGAGAAATTAGGAGTAAGTGGGCTCGAATGACTGATTTAGAATAATCTAAGAGTGATTGGCTTTTGATAGTGGCTTATAGGAAATTTTTGGGAAATTCGGGAGAAAATGCCCGGATCGGAAATTTTGGAGTGACAGACTGATTGACTGTATAGTACTGAAAGGAATGCCCAATGGCAATGGGAAAATTAGAGTTATACTGTTAGGAAATAAAAATGTTGAGCCATTGAAATTTAGAGACTGAAATTTGAACTGATTTAGGAGACCTATGTCTATAAATAGCTAGGTCTGAAATTTGGGGATTTATCGTAAGGCAAAAATCGTTTCTTCTCTTCTCTTCTCCACAGTGATCTTCGATTCCTCCCATCGGTGAGGTTCTTCGATTTTTCATTGTGGTTTTCTCTTCATTATGCAAAGCTAACTGGTTTATTGTGATTGATGAAGGTTGAGAAGGATTGAGAGTGGATTATCGTTGAGTTTGAAAGATTTTAGGGTTTACGGAGATTTGAGGGATTTGTGGAACTTGATCTTCGATTGGTAAGTATTAATGGCTTTAATGTTGAGGGATTTGTGGAACTTGATCTTCGATTGGTAAGTATTAATGGCTTTAATGTTGTTATTAATGGTTTCTGATGCATTTATTGTGTTAGATTGGGTAGTTAGGTTGTTAAATGTTGAGTTTAAATAGCATTAATGGCGGAAAACGATCGGAGAAGAAGAGGAAATCCCCGCACGTCGCGACGTCTGGTGCGGCCCCGCCGCGGCGAGAAAATCTAGTGCTCGCCGCGACGAGCGCAGCGAGAAGCCGCGGCGAGCGTCAATTTATTTGACGCCGCGGCGTGCTTCCTTCGCCTCGCGGCGTGCCCAGAATGAATTGCTCGCCGAGGCGAGCGAACCATTTTATGCCGCGGCGAGGGGGCTTTTCTGATTGGATTGATTTTAGTTTATTGGGTATAATTTATGGTATAGACCTCCGATTGAGGTGATTCTCGATTCATTATGAACTAGGGAAAGAGGTCTACAATTAAGGATAGTTATGGGAGTTGGAATTTAATTTAAATGGTATTGATTCATAGAGAATAAGGTCAATTATGGTTCATAGTGTGACTTAAGTATTGAATTGAGACAATTGGAATTTTAATTGGGATTTTCAATAGAGGTTTTGACCCAATGGATAGGGAATTACTATGGGGAGTATGAATTGAGGAAATTGATCTGAATTTTAGGACTGAATCAAATTATTGTTGATTAATTGAGCGAAGAGTTAGAATGGGACATAAGAGTTCTAAATTGGATTTTAGCGCCGGGAAAATCGTGAACATGCATTGTACATAATTCCACTGAGACATATGCATTACTGAATCGTTTTATTGAGCATCTAGTAATGGGACTGTATTTTACTGTTATAGAGGCGCCGTTAGATCATCATTCCACGGACATTGCTGGGACTTCCAGGCAGTAGCTCAGAAGTTACAGGTGAGTAACCTAGTTGGTTTCTCAAATTCCTGATTGTCTAAATGCTCAATGTGAATTACTTGTTAATGTCAAATTGCATGATTACTGAAATGTACATGATCAAATGGCATGTTTCTACCGTATTGATCGACTCTTGCATGACACCGAAATGCAATCTCGGGCTTTTGTAGCCATACATTGAATTATCAACATCGCATTACATGCATAAATGCAGATCGATAATGGATATGTGACCCAAGTTGCTATTATCACTGAAAAGAGCCTCGAGCTCGAACACTATACTGACCGAGCCTCGAGCCCGAGAGGAGAAATCCTCGACGCGTCCCCAATCAATACCGATCGAGCACTTGGGCACAATCTCAATAATCGAAAGAGTCTCATATGCATTGTATGCACATGAATGATTGTTTTGAGACAATGATGATTACGTGATGGCATGATTTATTATAAATTGTTATTTTGATATCGCAAACCGTTATAGGCTCTCAAATTGTTATATATACCAATTGTATCTTCAGGCTGCATATACGCAATCTGCGTAATGCATGATTTGAGTGAACCATCGATGATGGTTTCTCACTGAGTTCGCAAACTCACCCAAAATTGCAACCTATTTTTCAGGATCGATAGAGTAGACCCCTAGCTCCGGAGATAGTCTTTTCCTGCCGTGTGAGCGAGTTGGCAAGAGAAGCAATGACACACAGGTCGGTCAGCTGGGTTGGACTTTTGCGGATGACTTAGGATAGATGCTTGTATCAGTTTCCTTTTTGGTTTTGTTTAGGGGACTGATAGATTTGTCTATTCTGATATTGGATGACTGTATCGAGATTATTTTGGATTTTAAAATTTACTGATTTCTGATATTTTATGGTTTTAATTATTGCGATACCATGTGGATATTAGTGGAAATTTTCTGGTAGTGCACCTTTATCGTGGGATACGTGTCAGAGCGACCTTCAGGCGTCCCGATGTGTACCCTACGGTGAGGGGGCGTTACATTAAATGGTATCAGAACATGGTTTGGCATCCTTTGGGCATAGTGTAATTTAGGCTTGAATCACTGTAAGAATAGCAGAACTGATCAAAAATTTCTTGTCTGTTTTAGGTCATCTGTCGTTGGAGATCGAGTTGAGTTACCAGCAAACTTGGAATCGGTAGGAGCTAGTAGGGAGTCTCCCCCGCCTCATTCAGAGGAGTTACCTCCTCGAGTTCCTGTGAGACCGGAACGGAGATATGATGGACTGCATAAGCAGGGGGCGGTTCACTTCTATGGCAGCACCGAGAGGACGAAGAGAGTCCTCGATCAGATGGACTGCGACCCTGAGGAGAGATTCGATTATGTCGTCTCCTTGCTACAGGGTCCTGCATATCAGTGGTGGAAGACTGTCCCGGGCAGTACCACCAGGCCCTGTACACTGACATGGGATGATTTTCTGAGGGCCTTCAAGGACAATTACATGCCCAAGGTTTATCTGGAAATGAAGTTACAGGAGTTCTTAGAACTGAGACAGGGACAGTTGACCGTGGCCGACTATGAGGTGCGGTTCAACGAGCTGATGGTCTATGCTTCTACATTGGTTGCTACTGAGGCTGACAGGTGTCGGCGTTTTGAGGGCGGACTCAATCTGGAGATCCGTACCCTATTGGCCAGGTCTAACATGGGTAGTTTTATTGAGTTGAGGGCTGCAGTAGTAAGGATAGAGCAGCTACTGAGACAGCGTATGACTGAGACTGGTCAGGGGATCAGGACCAAGAGATCTAATGATAGCCAGGGCAGTGCTGGCAGAGGGTATAGCACGCGTTAGAGTAGGCCCTTCAGGTCCGCAGGAGGGGCTAGACAGACTGGTCATGGCGAAAACAGCTTTACCTGATCGGTAGTGGCGGCGATGCCGAGGTTCAGGCGCCTATTCTCTATGTGAGCATTGTGACAAGAGGCATAGTGGAGAGTGTCGATGGCTTTCTGGAGCCTGTTTGAGGTGTGGTTCGATGGACCACCTAGTGAGGAACTGCCCAGAGACTTTGGGAGCCCAGTCTACTATGACTGGAAGATCTGGTAGTATTACCACGGTGCAGCAGAGTCGTGGTGGGAGATCCGGATGGAGAGGCCGAGGCCGAGGCTGAGGTCGAGCAGAGGGATCAGCAGTGAGGTCAGAGGATCTGAGCAGTAGACAACAGTCTCAAGCCAGGGTCTATGCCATGACTCGGCAGGAGGCCCAGGATTCCCCGGATGTTGTTGCGGGTATGCTTCTGATTTCTGGTTCTGAAGCATATGCATTGTTGGATCTTGGATCCACTTATTCTTTCATTGCACCGCATTTAGCATGTAGACTGCATGGGAATAGAGAGAGGTTATAGTATGGGTTAGAGGTGAGTACACCTCTAGGTAGTACGACTGTATAGGGAGATAGATGTGATTTTAGGGATGGACTGATTGACTGCGCATAAGGGCTATTATGGACTGTTACACCAGGGAGGTTATGAGGCCATCTGGCTTACGTAATGGATACCGGAGTCGATCAGATGATTATAACTGAAGAAATTAGCAATGAAAGGATAAACTGGAAATAAATTTGAAATGAATGAAAAGTCGTTATTGGGAGACCTGATTCTAGTGGAAACTTAAGTGTGTGAGATAGAATCTGCTACTGAGGAAATGTGCATTATGTTAACGTAAGGAATCCGACCGTGTAATAGGATTACTGAATTGTAAGGAGAAATTAGTCATGAAATTGAGGGGATTATTGGTTCACAAAATTTTTATGTAGAAGGTTTGGGAAGTACTAAGTTGATATGATGAATATGGAGAAAATAGTGTAAAGGAACTTGTGGCGAATATGATATTTAGAAATTGAGAAATCATAAGAGAAATTTTCAATTCGAGTATTAATTGTATAGTTGTAAATTCGAGACTTTGCAATACTTATTGATGTGTCCCAATAAAGGTTATGATGCAACTGCTGAAATGGTGTAAAGTAGTTTTATGTGCATAGGGATAAGTATAATCTCTTGGGTCGTATTATAATTGATGACCGAATTTATTGTGTTGGATATTGTTCAAAGCTTGAGATACTAGTTGGATGTAAACATTTCAGATATGGCTATGAATAAGCAAATTGATAGTGATCGAGGTATTAGTGAACTTGAAAGAATTGAAAAGGATTATGCATTTGAGGGTTTCAAAATTTAGCTAATGGTGCAATGTAATGTACTAAATAGAAATGCAATGGCAAAGGATCTTAATTTGGCCGTTAAGGCTATTAAATCTAGTGTAATATCGAGTGCAACTGTCGATCTATCTGGGAGGTAAAAAGGAATGTATCATTATTAGTTATGGGAATTCTTTGGGTATAGAAAAGACGGGCAAAACAAATTGGGGATTTAGAAATTGCAAACCTTATTGGGAAATTCAAATGGGATTCAACTTTTGAGGAAATGATATTTATGACTGTATTGTGAAGTATGTATTTTACCCACCAAAGAAACAGTTAGAGAAATCTCTAGGAACTATAGAAGTGTTGTGTTCCAGAAAGAGTGTACAGGAAGAGTAATAGAAGGTTTAGAGTGAGAAATTGAATAGTTATTCGTGGGGATAACTAACAGACGTGAATGCTGAGGCAAAAGTGAGGCTGATATTCGTAGAGTCCGTTGAGATTGAGGTATTAGTTTGGTGTTACCATTCGAACAGTGCATAAGGAGTCGTATAGCAATAAGAAGTCGTTAACCCCTACATTAGAGTGAACAAAGCCTAAACATAGTCGAAGACTATGATTAACTTGAGTTAATGATGATAAGTGAAATGAATCTGAAAAAGGGGTTGAGCGATCCAAGTTAATGACAATGAGTCGAATCGATTAGGATCGTGGTTAATCTGATGGAATTAGTGTTTTAACACTAAAGAGACGTAATCTGATGAAATATTTCGAAGTGTGTAGCTTTGGCCAAAATGCACAAAGGGAGATAAAGGTAAATAAGGAAACTAAATTCGTTATTAAATGGCCTCTATGTGACCGTCGTGTAAATAGATTGGTAAAGTGGTTTAAAATCTAAAAGATGGTTCTGATTTACAAAGTGTTTTGTGGACTGGATTAAGAAATAGTGTTAAGATCTGATAAATGTGCTTCGAGTACTGAATGTGAGGATTTACGAATAATTATAAGGAAATGAGTGAGAATCAGAATAGAAAGGAGCGGATTAATTCCCCTATCTTCCTGATCAATTGTATATGAAATTTCAGGGACGAAATTTTTATTAGGAGGGGTGAATTGTAACATCCCGTTACTGTTAGCAAGGGTATTATGGTAATATTAGGTTTCATTCCATTCACTGATTGAGCATGTTACTGGCCTCTAATTATAGAGGAACAGGTTTATTGCATATGCATTTATTCATAGGTGCATGCATTCATGATTTTTCCAGCATTTTAATTGTGAGTATGAATTGATTGGATTGTGAACCAAAACCGATCGAATCGATCGGATTGTGATTAATTAAGAAATTAGGAGTAAGTGGGCTCGAATGACTGATTTAGAATAATCTAAGAGTGATTGGCTTTTGATAGTGGCTTACAGGAAATTTTTGGGAAATTCGGGAGAAAATACCCGGACCGGAAATTTTGGAGTGATGATGATTATCAGATAATCGAAAGGAATGCCCAATGGCAATGGGAAAATTAGAGTTATAATTGTTAGGAAATAAAATGTTGAGCCATTGAAATTTAGAGACTGAAATTTGAACTGATTTAGGAGACCTATGTCTATAAATAGCTAGGTCTGAAATTTGGGGATTTATCCTAAGGCAAAAATCGTTTCTTCTCTTCTCTTCTCCACAGTGATCTTCGATTCCTCCCATCGGTGAGGTTCTTCGATTTTTCCTTGTGGTTTTCTCTTCATTATGCAAAGCTAACTGGTTTATTGTGATTGATGAAGGTTGAGAAGGATTGAGAGTGGACTATCGTTGAGTTTGAAAGATTTTAGGATTTACGGAGATTTGAGGGATTTGTGGAACTTGATCTTCGATTGGTAAGTATTAATGGCTTTAATGTTGTCATTAATGGTTTCTGATGCATTTATTGTGTTAGATTGAGTAGTTAGGGTGTTAAATGTTGAGTTTAAATAGCATTAATGGCAGAAAACGATCAGAGAAGAAGAGGAAATCTCCGCACGTCGCGACGTCTGGTGCGGCCTCGCCGCGACGAGCGCAGCGAGACGCCGTGGTGAGAAAATCTAGTGCTTGCCGCGACGAGCGCAGCGAGATGCCGCGGCGAGCGTCAATTTATTTGACGCCACGGCGCGCTTCCTTCGCCTCGCGGCGTGCCCAGAATGAATTGCTCGCCGCGGCGAGCGAACCATTTTACGCCGCGGCGAGAGCTTCTTGGCCGCAGCGAGGGGGCTTTTCTGATTGGATTGATTTTAGTTTATTGGGTATAATTTATGGTATAGACCTCCGATTGAGGTGATTCTCGATTCATTATGAACTAGGAAAAGAGGTCTACAATTAAGGATAATTATGGGAGTTGGAATTTAATTTAAATGGTATATATTCATAGAGAATAAGGTCAATTATGGTTCATAGTGTGACCTAAGTATTGAATTGAGACAATTGGAATTTTAATTGGGATTTTTAATAGAGGTTTTGACCCAATGGATAGGGAATTTCTATGGGGAGCATGAATTGAGGAAATTGATCTGAATTTTAGGACTGAATCAAATTATTATTGATCAATTGAGCGAAGAGTTAGAATGGGACATAAGAGTTCTAAATTGGGTTTTAGCGCCGGGAAAATCGTGAACATGCATTGTACATAATTCCACTGAGACATATGCATTACTGAATCGTTTTATTGAGCATCTAGTAATGGACCGTATTTTATCATATAGAGGTGCCGTTGGATCGCCATTCCACGGACATTGCCGGGACTTCCAGCAAGAGTTTCGGAAGTTACAGGTGAGTAACCTAGTTGGTTTCTCAAATTCCTGATTGTCTAAATGCTCAATGTGAATTACTTGTTAATGTGAAATTGCATGATTACTGAAATGTACATGATCAAATGGCATGTTTCTACTGTATTGGATTGGACTATTGTATGACACTGAGAAATGCAATACTGGGCTTTTGTAGCCATATATTGAATTACTAAACACTGCATTACATGCAGAAATGCATGATCAGATAATGGATATGTGACCCAAGTTGCTATTATCCCTGAAAAGAGCCTCGAGCTCGAACACTGTACTGACTGGGCCTCGAGCCCGAGGGGAGAAATCCCTGACGCGTCCCCCACTAAATACTGACTGAGCACTTGGGCACAATACTGAATCACTGGAAAATAGTCTCATATGCATTGTATGCACATGAATGATTGTTTTAAGACAATGACTGATTACGTGATGGCATGATTTATTGTAAATTGTTATTTTGATACTGCAAACTGTTATAGGCTACTGTAAATTGTTATATATACCAATTGTATCTTACTGTGCCGTGCTGTACGCAATCTGCGTAATGCATGATTTGAGTGAACCATTGATGATGGTTTCTCACTGAGTTCGCAAAGTCACCCAAAATTTCAACCTATTTTTTAGGATCGATAGAGTAGACCCCTAGCTCCGGAGATAGTCTTTTCCTGTCGTGTGAGCGAGCTGGCAAGAGAAGCAATGGCACACAGGTCGGTCAACTGGGTTGGACTTTTGCGGATGACTTAGGATAGATGCTTGTATCAGTTTCCTTTTTGGTTTTGTTTAGGGGACTGATAGATTTGTTTATTCTGATATTGGATGATTGTATCGAGATTATTTTGGATTTTAAAATTTACTGATTTATGATATTTTATGGTTTTAATTATTGCGATTCCATGTGGATATTAGTGGGAATTTTCTGGTAGTGCACCTTTATCGTGGGATACGTGTCGGAGCGACCTTCGGGCATCCCGATGTGTACCCTACGATGAGGGGGCGTTACACACATGTCTTAAAAGATTCAAAAGAATCAATGAATCCATCTTGATGGAGTTTTGAAATGCATTTTTCATTTACATGGCCTAAGCGACAATGCCAGAGATAGGTTGGGTTCAAATTGTTAGATTTAAACTTCTTGGTATTTATGTTATAGATGGGTGTTGGATCGGAAAAAGAAAGCATGCTTAGTTTGGAGAAACGATAGATTTCAAAACTTTTTAAGAAATCATCTTGCAGCGGAAGTAATATATCCAAATCAATTTGCTAATCCATACATGATATGATATAAGGATAATAAAACCAAGAACAAGATAAAAGGAATTACCGACTCCTTCACTACAGCTTTAAATCCTCGCTGCGCTATCCTCTCCTTCTTGTATCCAAATCCTTTACCTTTGAGTCTTTTCCTTTAGCAATCTATCTTCTTCCTTGTAGTAGTATCCTCTACCAATTAGATTTACCACTTGTTCTTCAAGGACAACTAGGTTAACAAAATCCTTTGGTGGGAAAGGAGAAAAAAAATTTGGAGGAGATTTTCTTAGAAGAAGAAGAACCAAAATTGAAACTCTTTCAATTCTTTCACTTAGGAATTTCGGTTCTCTCTTGCATGAAAAGAGAGAATGTCTAAAAAACATGCAAGAACCCCTTATTACCTCTCAATTTCGAAATATGCATAAATGGAAAGAGTAAAAGGCATCCAATGCATCACTTCTTACATTAATCACTCATCAAATAGCCAATAAATGAGACTTACTTCATTTATCTTTAAAATGGCTATTTGAAAAGACCATAACCTATAATTGAATACCCATTTCGATTTTGACAAGAAGAAAGAATGAAGATGGTTTATCTAATGCAAATCTTTCATCTTTAATCTAATGAATGCAAATAGGTTACATGCCAACATTAAAAGCCAACCATTAAACCATTTAATGGTAAGTTCATAACTCCATTTAATAATGATGAACCATAATAAAGACCATCTTTATTTAGTATTTTAATGTCAAATGTGTGGTTACACATCTAACCTAACACAATTTCGAAATTGCTTCTTTTTCATTTTAAAAAAAATTTGTTTTAATATAAATAATCTAATCAATTACATTAAACCAAAACAAGCCCATTTCTAAATGAACATATGGGCTTCCAATTAACCATTAATTAGTATAAGCCCATCATTCAATTATGGACTTCTAAAGCCTCCAAACTACTTCTTACTTAGCTTGATAACCTTCCTTAAAGCCAAGTGGGGAATCTTATTGACTTTGATAATTCAAGCTCCAATAAGCCCGTAAATAATTCAATCTCATTGAATTAATTCTAGTTTATTAACTAAATGTCATTCCACTAAAGACAATTAGTTGAACTCTTGAATTATTAAATATTATGAGAATATTTCCAATTGCAAACCCTATTTAGAACCTTATTATAGCCATCCGCACAACAAAGGGTAAAATTACCGTTTTGCCCTTATGTTGGTTTTTCCTTCTAGATCTCTCATTTTACTTTATATGGTGATTAACACATAAGATCTCATCTTAGTGTTAAGACTTGATAGATAGCTAGTCCATCAAACTCTCGGCGCCAGCTTAATCACCAAATCTCCTTAAAACATCTGAAGAGATGATAACACTATAAACTCTTTATTCGAGTGAATGTTCTCGATACATGTTTCAATTAATAATTCCAACATGCGATAATCGGATTAATACCTGTAAAAATCCATTCCGATCATATCAAGAATTATAATGAAACACATATAAGTTAACCACTCATCAAGATTGTGGTTCATAATAAGCGAATGCTTAAGTTGTATGTTTTAAGATTAAAGTAACGGCCCACTTTATTCTTGAAAACATACTTGATTCCGCATTCATTTAATAGTGCCATTATCGATAGTCTACTACTATCATGATATGAAACTCATCATTCCCTTTAAGTAAACTCCTTTACTTATATGGAGATAAATCGCAACACTACGCCTAAACCATAATCAAACGACCAACTTGATTATTCAACTGTGAATCAATTAATTCGATTCTAATAATATACATGTTTCCCATACATCTCTATGTATATGTATATTACTTACAAATGAATGTTGGTACCTTATGACCAGATATATAATGCTCATACAGATAAAACCAAACTCTTTTGTTTTATTAATAATAAATATTTTCATTACAAAACTGTAACTGAAGAAGATAAAGTTACATGTAAATACACTTGCTTTCTAGGGCACTATATTTACATAACTCCAACAATCTCCCACTTGCCCTAAAGCAAGTTTGACATATCCTTCATTCCCATCCCTTCTAGGTGACCCTCAAAGCTCTTTTGAGTCAATGTCTTTGTGAACGGATCAGCAAGGTTTTGCTCAGAGAATCTTTACCACATCCACTTCTCCACGTTGTATTATCTCCCTTATGAGATGATACTTTCGCTCAATGTGTTTGGCAGCTTTGTGGTTTCGAGGTTCTTTAGAATTAGCCACTGCCCCACTATTATCACAATAAAGTGTAATGGCTTTTTCTGCCTCTGGAACTACCTCCAAATCATTTAGAACTTCCGAGCGATCGCTTCCTTTGCTGCTTCACAAGCAACAACATACTCAGCCTCCATAGTCGAATCAGCAATACAAGATTGCTTGACACTCCTCCAAACTATGGCTCCACCTCCTAAAGTAAATATAGAACCAGAAGTTGATTTCCTTGAATCAACATCTGATTGGAAATCAGAATCCGTATATCCTGTCGGAATAAGATTACTTCCAGAGTAAACAAGCATTAAGTTCTTCGTCCTACGAAGATACTTAAGTATACACTTAACCGCAGTCCAATGTTCCATTCCTGGATTGGACTGAAATCTGCTTACCAGTCCCACTGCGTAACAGATATCCGGTCTAGTGCACAGCATTGCATACATCAAACTACCAACTGCCGAAGCATATGGAATGTTACGCATGCGTTCAACCTCCTCTTGGGTTTTAGGTGCTTGTTTCTTTGAAAGTTTGATTCCATGTCTAGTAGGAGTGAAACCCCTCTTAGAATCTTGCATGGCGAACTTATTGAGCATATTCTCAATGTAAGTTAGTTGAGACAAAACTATCTTCTTGTTCTTACGATCCCTTATAAGTTTGATCCCTAGAACATAGGTAGCCTCTCCCAAATCCTTCATTGAAAACTTTTCATTCATCCATCCCTTAACTGCAGATAACATTCCCACATCATTCCCGATGAGCGTAATGTCATCAACATACGTGATTAGGAAAGTAACCTTACCTTCTTGTATTCTTTTGTAAACACAAGGCTCATCTAGGTTTTGATGAACCCATAGGTTTTGATAGCCTTATCAAACCTAATGTTCCAAGACCTAGATGCTTGCTTAAGTCCATAAATGGACCTTTGCAACTTGCAAACCTTATGCTCATTACCTAGCTCAATGAATCCTTCCGTTTGGGCCATATAAATGGTCTCCTCAAGATCTCCATTCGAAATGCGATCTTGACATCCATTTGCCATATTTCATAATCAAAATAGGCTCTATGGCCAAAAGAATCTCGATGGACTTAAGCATGGAAACCGGAGAAAAGTCTCCTCGTAGTCTATACCCTCCTTTTGAGTATAGCCTTTAGCTACCAATCTAGCTTTAAAGGTCTCTACCTTTCCATCCGATCCCTTTTCCTTTGTAGATCCATTTACACCCTATGGTTTTAGACACGGTGGTAGATCTACAAGACCCAGCATTTCATTAGTATACATAGAATCTATTTCCGATTCCATTGCCTCGAGCCATTTTCTGCATCAATATCATTAATAGCCCGTATACGTAACGGATCTGCTTTCTTCCAGTCCGAGATGGCAATTAAGCCTTCTCCTAAACCCAGATACCTATCTGGTTGTCTCACAACCTCCCACTACGCCTAGGCACATCTTGATGTTCAGTTGCACTTCGATTCAACTCTTGAATCCATTTCACATCTTGTTCTCATATCCAAAACAACTCTTGGTTTGATGAAATTGCTAATCGCTTAGTACTACTTCACTTCTTCCTTTGTGATTTCTCACAAACTCTTCCTCTAAGAAGTTTGCATTTGTCGACACAAATACCTTCCTATCATGAGGACTGTAAAAATAGTACCCTCGAGTTCCGTAGATATCCTACAATCAAACATACTTCTACCTTGGTTCCATCTTTGTGGATTCAGGCTTTAGAACATGGGCTGGACAGCCCCAAGTCCTCAAGTGCCTCAATGAAGGCACTCGGCCACCCACAACTCCCTAGGTGTTTTAGGCACCGATTTGGATGGAGCAAAGTTAAGAAGATATGTTGCCGTTTGTATGGCATATCCCCAGAACGATTCTGGAAGGCTAGCATAGGACATCATTGATCTTACCATTTCCAATAGAGTTCTATTTCTCCTCTCTGCTACACCATTCTGTTGAGGTGTATGAGGAGCTGACAAATTGGAAACAATTCCATTTTCAATTAAATATTGTTGGAACTCTCCACATAAATACTCACCACCGCAATCTGATCGAAGCTATTTTAATGGCTTGGCAAGTTGCTTCTCATCTTCAGCGTTGAATTCTTTGAACTTTTAATACAAGATTCACAGGTGGGTAATGGATCACTATCCAAGCCCATAAGGATCCCATCCTTTACTAGCCTGTCAAGTCTTTTCTGATTGATATGACCCATCCTTAGATGCCACAGATACTTTGAATTAATGCTAGAGATTGGATTGTCTTGGTTTTATCAATTCTGTGGTGTTTAGTGAGCCTTTCATAGGTTCTATAAAAACAATCCTCGCTTAATTATCGCTTCACAAATAAAATCCTTATTCTCATATATTGAAATAACTTTGCTCAAAATATAAGGAATAGCCAGATTTTATTAGACAAAACACGTAAATCATGTTCCTTACAATCATTGGCATGTAATAAACATCTTCCAAATATAACCTATGACCACTAGAAAGTCCAAGATAACTACTCCCACCGATTCTCGCTGAAACATAGGAACCATCTGCTATCTTAACTTGAAACTGGGCTTTAGGAAGTCTTTTCCTTCATTGAACCCCTACAGAGAATTACAAACATGGTTAGTGGCTCCTAATCTAATATCCAAGAAGTAGATAAATCATCATATTTCTAGTTCCTAACAAACTTAGGAAGCCCATACCTTGTTTGCTTTTGAGGGACTCTAGGTAGATCGGGGCAGCTTTTTTTCAAAGGCCCATCTCATCACAAAGGAAACACTTTCCTTTGATGTTCTCTTTGGCCTTCTTTTCATGGGTTTGGCCTTGACCCTATTTGGGCCTTCTTTTCATCGACCCTTCTTCTTTCCTTGCCCTTACCTTGGCTTAGAAGAAGAAGCTACATTAGCTTCGGCCCATGAGCCTTAATATTCAATATTTCCTCCGTGCTCTGAGGGTATTCATCAACTCACTCAAGGTATAATCCTTGTTGTTGAGCTCATAGTCCAACTTAAACTGCTGAAAAGAAGAGTTTAAGCTATTGATGATCATAATCATCTGCTTGTCCGCATCCATATCCGCCTCTAAGCATCTCAAATTTCCTCGGACTGCAGATATTACCTTCATCATGTAATCCCGCACCTGCTCACCTGTGTTTCATGCGAGATTATGAAAGGTTTGGATAGCTTTTACTCTGCAGACCTAGTCCTCACACCAAACATCTCATGTAGGTGATGGACCATTGCACTAGCAGCTTTCATACAAGCAATTTGCTTTTGCAACATGCCACGATGTAGCTTTAATATAACACTTAGTAGTTTTGTCAAGATTCGCCAACGCCATGTTGTTGGACTTGCTCAGAGTTGCATCTCCACTTAGAGGTGTAGGCTCATTTTCGTTAACACCCATGAAATACGCTCATATCAAGAACAATGTCAAGGTTACGTCTCCATTCATTAAACTTGTCTCCATTTTCCAATTTGTTATTAGTCAAGAGCGGGGTGAGTGGATTCATTTTGTGCTTAATTATGTCGAAAATATAAATTATTAAAACATGAGCATACTAGTCAATAATTTATGGAACTTTGTATAAAATCATGATGCATGTATGCATGATGATAGATTTAACAAAACTTAAAAATTAAAACATTATCTGACGGTTATTTTTCTTATCTATAATGTATAAGTGACGGTGGGCCATCTTATCTATTAAAAGAAAAATCGGGACCCTCCCACTCAAAAACTACCAAGCATCTCATGCTCAATTTTTAAGAAGTGTCTTAATTTGGTCCATACTTTTACCAACAGAGCTACGGTGGGCGCTTATTGATAAAAATTTTGTGTGTATAACCATTTGATTCATTCACTAAAGATACCTACAAATCATGCCTCGGTGGGAGGTCATATTTGCTATCATTAAGTGGACTTATCCTTAAGGAGACCCAAACCATGCAAGATCTAGGATCCATGCCCTCCGATGGGGAGTAACACTTCACCACATGCAAACGGGCCATCATTTGGAGACCGTGGACTCTCACAGGAGCATCCTCTCCCACTCAATCTTTTTGGGCTTTAAGTTTTAAATACCATCTTGTCTAGATGCAATTTATTATCCATCCTATATTGTTTCATTATATATCTCATACATAATGAATGCATGGCAAGGCCTAGGGTTGGCAATTTTCTAAATGACATGCAATCACATAATATCACATATTACAAGCATTCATTTCTCCATTCATCACATGAACTAATAAAGCAACTTTTAATTGTCCATCATAGAAACATAAAATAATTACAAGCCTTTTAGGCCCAAAATATGCTTCTTCATCTTGGATCTTCCGCTTCAAACTCTTCGCTAACATGATCCGGCCCATTCGGTAAACAAAATGTAATGGCATTTATGAAATTAGAATTTTGTCATTTTGAAAAATAAAATTCCAGCACTAGATTTTTAGAAAACCAAATCTTTGTTTCGACAAAAAATTCCAACACTTGTTTTATTAAAACCGAAACTCATTTCATGAAAATTAAACACAGCACTTAGTATTTTAGCAAAACCGAAATTGGATTCTTTGAAACAAAAAACCAGCACTTGTTTTCCAATCATAACTGAAATATGATTCATTGAAACAAAAATTCTGGCAACTTAGTTTTCACAAAACTTATGCCAAAACACAAAAGGATACACCGAAAATTTTACCTTTCCATTTCTTCAATCCATGGCTGCTCCTTCTTCATCATTACATCAATTTGTACATTACAAAATCAAATAAAATAGAAAAAAGAAACCAAGGAGGAAACATGGTGATGATAGACAACCCTCCTTGTTACAACCAAATGAAGAAATCTTACAAGATAAAATTTAACTTCTATGGACAACCAAAAGAGCAATATACACCATATATATTTCTATCACATAAAAATATGCAGTATACATAAAAAGATTGCCAACCCATGCATCCACCATATAGGAACCGAAATCATGCATGAAAAACCGGCTCTAATACCAATTGTTGGATCGGAAAAAGAAAGCATGCTTAGTTTGGAGAAACGATAGATTTCAAAACTTTTTAAGAAATCATCTTGCAACGGAAGCAATATATCCAAATCAATATGCTAATCCATACATGATATGGTATAAGGATAAAAACCAAGAACAAGATAAAAGGAATTACCAATCCTTCGCCATGACTTTAAATCCTCATTGCGCTATCCTCTCCTTCTTGATCCAAATCCTTTGCCTTTGAGTCTTTTCCTTTAGCAATCTATCTTCTTCCTTGTAGTAGTATCCTCTACCAATTAGATTTACCACTTGTTCTTCAAGGACAACTAGGTTAACAAAATCCTTTGGTGGGAAAGGAGAAGAAATATTTGGAGGAGATTTTCTTAGAAGAAGAAGAACCAAAATCGAAACTCTTTCAATTCTTTCACTTAGGAATTTCGGTTCTCTCTTGCATTAAAAGAGAGAATGTCTAAAAAACATGCAAGAACCCCTTCTTACCTCCCAATTTCGAAATATGCATAAATGGAAAGAGTGAGAGGCATCCAATGCATCACTTCTTACATTAATCACTCATCAAATAGCCAATAAATGAGACTTACTTCATTTATCTTTAAAATGGCTATTTGAAAAGACCATAACCTATAATTGAATACCCATTTCGGTTTTAGCAAGAAGAAACAAGGAAGATGGTCCATCTAATGCACATCTTTCATCTTTAATCTAATGAATGCAAATAGGTTACATGCCAACATTAAAAGCCAACCATTAAACCATTTAATGGCAAGTTCATAACTCCATTTAATAATGATGAACCATAATAAAGACCATCTTTATTTAGTATTTTAATGTCAAATGTGGTTACACATCTAACCTAACACAATTTCAAATTGCTTCTTCTCCATTTTTAAAAAATTGTTTTAATATAATTAATCTAATCAATTACATTAAACCAAAACAAGCCCATTTCTAAATGAACATATGGGCTTCCAATTAACCATTAATTAGTATAAGCCCATCATTCAATTATGGACTTCTAAAGCCTCCAAACTACTTCTTACTTAGGTTGATAACCTTCCTTAAAGGCAAGTGGGGAATCTTATTGGACTTTGATAATTCAAGCTCCAATAAGCCCAGAAATAATTCAATCTCATTGGAATTAATTCTAGCTTATTAACTAAATGTCATTCCACTAAAGACAATTAGTTGAACTCTTGAATTATTAAATATTATGAGAATATGTCCAATTGCAAACCCTATTTAGAACCTTATTATAGCTATCCGACAACAAAGGGTAAAATTACCGTTTTACCTTATGTTGGTTTTTCCTTCTAGATCTCTCATTTTACTTTATATGGTGATTAACACATAAGATCTCATCTTAGTGTTAAGACTTGATGCGTAGCTAGTCCATCAAACTCTCGCGCCAGCTTAATCACCAAATCTCCTTAAAACATCTGAAGAGATGATAACACTATAAACTCTTTATTTGAGTGAATGTTCCACGATACATGTTTCAATTAATAATTCCAACATGCGCATAATCGGATTAATACCTGTAAAAATCCATTCCGATCATATCAAGAATTATAATGAAACACATATGAGTTCACCACTCATCAAGATTGTGGTTCATAATAGCGAATGCTTAAGTTGTTTGTTTTAAGATTAAAGTAACGACCCACTTTATTCTTGAAAACATACTTGATTCCGATTCATTTAATAGTGCCATTATCGATAGTCTACTACTATCATGATATGAAACTCATCATTCCCTTTAAGTAAACTCCTTTACTTATATGGAGATAAATCGTAACACTACTGATCTAAACCATAATCAAACGACCAACTTGATTATTCAACTGTGAATCAATTAATTGATTCTAATAATATACATGTTTCCCATACATCTCTATGTATATGTATATTACTTACAAATGAATGTTGGTACCTTATGACCAGATATATAATGCTCATACAGATAAAACCAAACTCTTTTGTTTTATTAATAATAAATATTTTCATTACAAAGCTCAGAATCAAGAAGATAAAGTTACATGTAAATACACTTGCTTTCCAGGGCACTATATTTACATAACTCCAACAATGGGCTCATTTGTAACTGATTCGGTGTCTAGAGTATGCCATTTAAATGACGCGCAATGCCATATAAAATGTCATTCTTATAAATGGAAACACTTCTATTCTCAATAGAAAATTTAAATCCATCATTCTCTAAACAAGCAAAAGAAATAATGTTCCTACTCATAGTAGGTACATAATAACAATTCTTAAGTTCCAAAATGAGCCTAGAAGGCAAAATAAGATCATAAGTCCCCACGGATAAAGTAGCAACTCTTGCTCCCTTTCCCACGCGCAGTTCGATCTCACCAGACATCAATCTTCTAGTCCTTCTTAGACTCTGCACATTAGTACAAATGTGAGTTGCAGCTCCGGTATCTAATACCCAAGATGCAGAAGGAGTAAAATTGATTTCTATAACAAACATACCTGAAGAAGTAGTAGCACTATTCTTCTTCTCTTTCAACTCTTCCAAATAGAGTTTGCAGTTCCTTTTCCAATGACCAGGTTCATTGCAATGAAAGCAAACTCCCTCCTTAGGTGCCTTAGTCTTAGCTTTAGGCTTGGGCTTGGACTTGGGCTTGGGTACTTTACCTTTTTCCTTTGCTGTGCCCTTCTTCTTGAAACCTTTTCCCTTTTGAACCACAAAAACTTCATTGGTGGTCTTAACCTTTCCCTTTAAGTTCTCTTCAACAGTTTTCAGCATCCCATGCAATTGATCAATGGACTTCTCCATATTATGCATGTTGTAGTTAAGAATGAACTGATCATATTCATTAGTCAAAGATGCTAGAATAAGATCAGTTGCCAATTCTTGACTAGCAGGTGCACCTAATTTCTCAAAATGATGAATATAACTCTTCATCTTGAGAACATGAGCACTCACGGGTGTGCCAGGAGTCATCTTGCATGAATTCAATGCCTTAGTGGTTCTAAACCTCTCTTGGCGTGCTCGCTCTTGAAACATAGTTTTCAGTTGAGCAAGCATGTCATAGGCCTCCATTTCCTCTAAATCCTTCTGAAGGTTAGAGATCATGGTGCCTAACATAATGCATGACACATCCGTAGAGTCATTGATATGCTTCGTGTAAGCATCCTTTTGAGCCTTAGGTGCATTTGCTGGTGGTTCCTCAGGGATGGGCTCTTCTAAGACATAAAGCTTTCTTTTTTGCTTGAGAACAGTTCTCAGGTTCCTATACCAATCTAGGAAATTTGTTCCATTAAGCTTTTCTTTCTCTAGGATAGATTGCATGGAAAGGTTGGTGGATGGAGTAGCCATAATCTACAAAATTATGCAATAAGCGTCAACATTCTTATTATTAAGAGGTATTAGCGCCCACTTAAATTAATAACCCTCTATTTAAAATGGGAGAAACAAGATCCATATTTCACTAAGTCCTAAGAAAGCTTTGGCTTAACACTCAAGACTTAGTTATTTAGGTAGAAAACTCTTTTCAATTACATCATATGTAACTCTTGATGGGTTTATGTTAAAATACATCTTATGTACTGCATGTATGTAAAAACCCAAGCTTATGCCCTAAGCCCAAAATCGTTTTGATAGCTTAGTCAAGTTTAACCATACTTTACCTATGAATACATCTAAACATTATGTAAAAACTCAATTTTTTCACTTTTCTCAACCATAATCCTCCCATCTTTCAACTATAAACACATCTAAACATTAAAACACCTCCTAAACTTCATTTCTAACCTCAAAATCATTCATAACAACAACATGATCAACAACCCTAAGAGATTTCCCCATTTTGCCGAAAACCTTAACTCCAACGATTCTACCCCATTCCAAGAAATACTAGGGTTTAATCCATCTCAAACAAGAATAAAAGAGCTTAACTTACCAAAGATTACTCCAATCCGAGCGAAAATCCTCCGAACCTAGCTTTCCTCCTTTCTCTTCTTCTTCTCCTCTTCCACCGTAACTCTCTTCTCTTCTTTCTCCCTTTCCTTCTTTCTTTTCTTCTAATTCTAACTCTTTAAGCTTAAATGAAACACAAAGACTAGAATGCCCCTATTGGTTAAGCCTTAACCATCCCAACTTAAGTGACTTGCCCATTTTTCCCTTATACACTTTTACTCTTTCTTAACCACTTATTCTACACTAATCTCAAATTCATCCAAAATTTTCACCTAATACTTCCAAAATTCAAAATTTGCAATAACTCGAACAATTAACATAATTTATACTTAATAACATCAAGAAAAACAAATTGGGGCCCAACATTTCTCCCCCTCTTAAAAGAAATTTCGGCCTCGAAATTTACCTGAATCATCGAAGAGACTTGGATACTTCTCCTTCATAGCGTCCAATGGCTCCCAAGTGGCCTCTTCCACTGAATGGTTTCTCCACAGAACTTTAACTAACTGAACCGTCTCATTCCTGAGGACCTTTTCCTTGGTGTCCAAGATCTCTACTGGAAGCTCCTCGTAGCTCAAATCATCTCTCAACTGAATTTCTGTAGCCTGAATGACATGAGAAGGATCCGTTCTATACCTTCTCAGCATGGAAACATGGAAGACATCATAAATCTGAGACAATTCCGGAGGCAACGCCAACCTGTAGGCCAGTGGTCCGATTCTCTCAAGAATCTCATAAGGACCCACATATCTTGGACTCAACTTGCCCTTCTTGCCAAACCTCATTACTCCCTTCCAAGGAGACGTCTTGAGGAACACTTTTTCACCGACTTCATATTCCATCTCCTTCTGATGAGCATCAATGTAACTCTTCATCCTATCCTGAGTTGCCTTAAGCCGCTGCTTAACCAGATTGACTTTATCCACTGTCATCTGGATCAATTTTGGTCCTACCAGTTTCCTCTCCCCCTCTTCATCCCAACATATCGGAGTCCTACACCTCCTTCCATACAATGCCTCATATGGAGCCATCTGAATGCTCGAATGGTACGAATTATTATAAGCAAATTCGACCAATGGCAAATGCTCATCCCAAGCTCCCTTGAAATCCAACACACATGCCCTGAGCATTCCCTCAAGTGTCCGAATGGTCCTCTCAGATTGACCATCCGTCTGAGGGTGAAATGTTGTACTAAAGTGCAGCTTAGTACCTAAAGCTTCCTGCAAGCTTCCCCAAAATTTTAAAGTAAACCGAGGATCCCTGTCAGAAACTATAGAATCTGGAATCCCGTGCAATCTCACAATCTCATCAACGTACTTCTTGGCTAGCACATGCAACGAATCAGTCTGCTTGATTGCCAGAAAATGGGTTGACTTCGTCAACCTATCCACAATAACCCATATGGCATCATGCTTCCTACTAGTCTTGGGCAAACCCATCAAAAAATCCATGGTTACTCTTTGCCACTTCCACTCAGGAATGGACAATTGCCTTAACTTGCCTGAAGGCGCCTGGTGTTCAGCCTTGACTTGCTGACATACGAGACATTTACTAACATACTCTGCTACATCCCTCTTCATGCCCTTCCACTAAAAATGCTCTCTCAAATCCCTGTACATCCTGGTGCTACCTGGGTGGGTGCATGGCATAAAGCGCATTGTGTGCCTCATCCAAAATCTCATCTTTAACCTCTCTGCTATCTGGAATACAAAGTCTGTTCCCCACTGTCATGAGTCCATCATCCCTCACCACTACTTCAGAAGCCTTACCATTCTGAATTTCCTCTCGAAGCTTGCTCAACTCTACATCCTGTGCCTGCAACTCCCTAACCTTCTCCCTGAGTACTGGTCTCACTCTGAAATTAGCTAGAAGGCAATCTGGTTCCTCCTGCTTCAAGCTTATCTTAAGCTTGGCCATCTCTTCCAATAAAAGGAAGATAAACTGTCTGAACGTGAGCAATAGAAGACTTCCTGCTCAAAGCATCGGCTACGACATTCGCTTTACCTGGGTGGTACTCGATCAACAAATCATAGTCTTTGAGTAACTCAATCCACCTTCTCTGTCTCGAATTCAATTCCTTCTAGCTCAGTAAGTACTTGAGACTCTTGTGATCAGTAAAGATCCTTGTCTGAACCCCATATAGATAATGCCTTCAAATATTCAAGGCAAAGATCACTGCTGCCAACTCCAAATCATGAGTTGGGTAATTCAACTCATACGGCTTCAATTGCCTTGAAGCATATGCTATCACCCTGTCTCCTTGCATCAACACACAACCGAGACCCTTCCTTAAAGCATCACTATATACCGTATAGCCCTCATCACCAGAAGGCAAAATTAGAATCGGGGCACTTGTCAACCGGTGCTTGAGCTCCTCAAAGCTCTTCTGGCATTCATCAGTCCAGATGAATTTTTGATTCTTCCTCACTAGCTTAGTCATCAGAGCAACTATCATGGAGAATCCTTCTACAAACCTCCTGTAGTAACCTGCCAGACCCAAAAAACTCCTCACCTCTGTCACTGTCTTAGGTGTATGCTAATTGACCACTGCTTCAACTTTCCTCGGATCAATATGCACTCCATCCTGTGAAATCACATGCCCAAGGAATGTCACCTCATGAAGCCAGAACTCACACTTGCTGGACTTGGCATAAAGCTCTCTCTCCCTTAAAGTCTGCAAAACAATCCTAAGATGTTCCTCATGCTCTTCTTCACTCTTAGAATACACCAGAATGTCATCTATAAATACTATGACAAACTGATCCAGAAACTCCTTGAAGACCCTATTCATGAGATCCATGAAAGCAGCTAGAGCATTGGTCAAGCCGAATGGCATAAACAAAAACTCATAATGTCTATAACGAGTCCTGAATGCTGTCTTGCTTACTTCAGACTCCTTGATTCTGAGCTGATGATAGCCTGACCTGAGATCGATCTTAGAGAAGACCCGTGCTCCCTGCAGCTGATCAAATAGATCATCTATCCGTGGCAGAGGATACTTTTTCTTAATAGTCACCTTGTTGAGTTTCCTATAGTCAATACACATCCGCCATGTACCATCCTTCTTCTTAACAAATAGAATCGGTGCTCCCCAAGGTGAAGAACTCGGTCTAACATACCCCTTCTCTAACAGTTCCTCCAACTGTTCCTTCAGCTCCCTCAACTCAGCTGGAGCCATCCTATATGGAGGTATTGAAATAGGCACGGTTCCAAGAGTCAAGTCAATAGCAAACTCGATTTCCCTGACCGGCGACAAACCTGGTAATTCATCTGGGAACACACCTGGAAACTCCCTTACAATCAGAAAATCTTCTAGCTTCCCTTCATTCGCATCGGCATCCACAACATGTTCCAAGAAAGCTTCACACCCCTGGCCCATCATTCTTTCAGCTAACATAGCTGAAATTAGTCTTGGCGATGGTGTCTTCCTGTCCCCTCTGAAGATCACCTTCTCACCGTTACCCAAATCAAACTCTACCTCTTTCCGACCACAATCCAACTTTGCCAGATATTTCTCCATAGTATCCATCCCCAGAATAACATTTAACCCTCGAAGGTCTAGCGGTAGTAAGTTTACTACCAATCTAGCACCATCAATGAAAAGCTCACACTGCTCATACACCTGACTGATCACCACATTCCTCCCTAAAGGAGTACTAACAAACAGGGGTTGATCCAAAGGTACAGAATTCACACCATGCAATGCTATGCTTGCAGAAACAAATGAATGCGTGGAACCAGAATCAATTAAAACAAATACTGCTGAACCAAGTAATTGAGCCATACCCGTGACAACCTCAGGTGCAGCTGCAGCTTCCTCCCTAGTCATGGAAAACACTCTTGTCGGCGCCTGACCCCTTGGCCTTCCTGGAGGAATAGCCTTCCTTGCAGTCTCAGAGCTGCTTACTTCAATAACTGGCCTGGTTCCCACTGTTTTTGCATGCCTTGGAACTTGAAACTGTGACCCTTCCTTTTTCGGTGCTTGAGGAAAGTCCCTGAACTTATGCCCTTTCTCTCCACATCTGAAACAGACTCCAAGCAACTTGAGACACTCTCCCTGGTGATGTTTCCCACACTGGTCACATACGGGGTTGGTGAAACAGCTCTTTCCTGCTCTTCCAATGCCTCCCACATTAGAGGCTTGCCCTGATACTGCCCTCACCTACTTGTCCCTGGTAACTCCACTGCTACCCACTTCACTCTGAGTGTGAAAGCTCCTTGTGCTCCTCTCAGGCATTGGAGCACTAGTTGCTTTCTTAAAAGACTGGTCCCTGTTCCTCCTCTTCCTGCTTACTTCATTTCTGATATTCTCCAGTTTTTCAGCCTGGAGAGCAGCATCCACCAATTGCTGGTAGTCACAGAAATTGTGGATCAAGACTTTCTTCCTGATCCCCAAGTGAAGACCTCCCTCAAACTTACGACACTTGTCTTCTTCGTCATACACAATGTCGATCTGATAACGAGAAAGTCTGTAAACTTCAGCTCATATTCGCTCACACTCATGTCTCTCTGAGTGAGGTTCAGAAATTCCCTGGCCTTATCTTGCACATAGACTCTGGAGAGATACTTCTTTCTGAACACTTCCCCAAAGTCTCTCCATGTCAGCACCGGTGGCATAACCTGACTGTGAGGGACTGATTCCCACCAATGCAGCAAGGTCACCGCAATGATCGATGCATAGTCTAGCTTGTCCTCATCTGAGAATTTCATCTGTACTAGAACCCTCTCGGTCCTCTTCAACCAAGCTTCAGCCTCTTCTGGATTTGTCGTCCCACTGAAATCCACAGCCCCAAACTTACGGAGCTTATCATACTACCCTCTCCTGTCTACTGGAGCTTGCATTGGGACCTGAGATCTCTGACCCATGGCATACGTGAAAGCCTGAGAAAAGGCTTGAAAGAAGCTAGGATCCATGGTATTCATCTGAGGCATAGGAGGAGGTGGTGGAGGCACTTCTTGTTGCAAACTAAGTGCCTTAGAAATCGGAGCAGAATGTGTCCCAGCATCCTGAGGAACATGGGATTCATCTGTGCTCCCTTGATGAGAATGAGACCGAGTCAATGATCCTCGAGTTCTCTTTCGAGGCGGCATGTTCACTCCTTCAATATAAAACCATTGAAAATCTTTAGTTCAAGTAAGGCAATTTCAAAGTATGTAGAAACAGTTCAAATCATGTAAAACAATGCAAGTTATTCCTTGAAAGCAATGCCATGCAACCCTAGACCAAAACCTAGGCGCTTTGATACCACAACATGTTGGAACCCGTTTCAGGAGCCCAACATAGGACATGAGAGCGTGGTGCTGTATGCGTGAGGTGGAACGTGTAAATTAAACGATTAAGGAAAAAGACCATCGGAAGTTCAATGGACCTATCGTGAACAAACTCAAAACTTGCTTTCATGATTAAAAAAAACACATCCATAAATCATTATCCAAAAGATGAGTTTTACAAAGCTTTAAGAACATTTTAAACCAAATTACAACCTTGAGTTCAAGAGTCAAAAATACAAAATACCCTTGAACCAATAATACTTGAAATGTAACTAAAGCCTTGACTTCCAAAAATATAACATTGAAAGTAAGTAAACATCACAAAATGGAGTGCCGCCATGACTCGTGACTCACTCGGTCTCTTGCTCGTCACCTGAATGGGGGAGAATAGAGGGGGTGAGCTATAAAGCTCATGGGAACATATTCATAATATAGCAATAAGCAAAAGTATTCAAAAATAACTCATTGTCGTGGTACTTGTTAAAATCATAGCAATTGAGCATGTATGAGTAATTATCTTGAAAAATGCTTGATTCTAAAACAATTCATGATGCATGAAACATAACAACAGATCATAAACACACAACATAACATGATGGTCTGGGTTAGTCCCTAATTCATGACGTATTACACATTCCCATCGAAATGGTTATGTGTAGACGTAGTTTCGTGAGGGAATCCTTGTGAGAAACCCTGTGCCACTTGCGGGCAGGCGGGAGAAGCCTTTTCGTGAGTCAATGTGCACTTGACTGTTCGTGAGGGACATACCGCAAACCCACATAACATGCATGATTTAAATTCTTATAAACTTGATTGCCAAATTGGCACTTGCTTGGAAACTTGCTTGTCATACATTTCGTAAAGCATGAATTCATCTGCATGTATTCGTGAAAGGAGAAAACCCCTTTTTCAATACCTTTTCATAAATCATGAATGCAAATCATATAGCAAAATATAATCATCCCACAATAGCATGTAATGCAATCATTGATGATGCAATTTAAAGCATTAAACCTTTCTTGATTTGAACAAAACAATGAGTAACTTATTTACTCTATTATAAACATGAACCCACCTTGAATTCCTTGCTTGTTCTTGCCTAGGAATGAGTTTCCTCTAGATCCTCTTGCCTCACTTGATTTCCTTAATCAAACAACCAAAATTCCAATCAATTTGGGGTAGGAATCGGAAAGTCATACTATAACAGTTCAAACTATAACTTGTTATGAAACCTAAATTCCATGCTCAACTTCCATCCAAAATTTAATATCCTTAAAGACTGAATCAGAACTTCATTTCTTCACAAAACTTGTAGCCCTATGTCTCTACTTTACAACGCAAAAAGAATAACCTCATTTGAACATCTACATCAAACGTTATACGCAAAATACCAAAGCATGTCGCCGTAGGAAAATGGCCGCTCGCAGCGACGAGAAGATACGTGGTCATCTGCAGGTCGCGATGTGCGACGGCGAGAAAGCTCCGAAACTCAATTTTTTCACTTTTCTCAACCATAATCCTCCCATATTTCAACTATAAACACATCTAAACATTAAAAAGCCTCCTAAACTTCATTTCTAACCTCAAAATCATTCATAACAACAACATGATCAACAACCCTAAGAGATTTTTCCCATTTTGCCGAAAACCTTAACTCCAACAATTCTACCCCATTCCAAGCAATACTAGGGTTCAATCCATCTCAAACAAGAATAAAAGAGCTTAACTTACCAAAGATTACTCCAATCCGAGCGAAAATCCTCCGAACCTAGCTTTCCTCCTTTCTCTTCTTCTTCTCCTCTTCCACCGTAACTCTCTTCTCTTCTTTCTCCCTTTCCTTCTTTCTTTTCTTCTAATTCTAACTCTTTAAGCTTAAATGAAACACAAAGACTAGAATGCCCCTATTGGTTAAGCCTTAACCATCCCAACTTAAGTGACTTGCCCATTTTGCCCTTATACACTTTTACTCTTTCTTAACCACTTATTCCACAGTAATCTCAAATTCATCCAAATTTTTCACCTAATACTTCCAAAAATCAAACTTTGCAATAACTCGGACAATTAACATAATTCATACTTAATAACATCAAGAAAATCAATTTGGGGCCCAATAGCCATAACCCTAGACACCACCTTGAAGGAAGTTTCGGTCATCATCATATCTCATGGCTGAAACGTTTTGGTCGAGACAAACAAGATAGAAACATCTCATGCCTGAACTCATCCTTTACCGAAACAAGCCATAACCGAAACACATCTTAATGCAATGAACATCCATGGCCGAAACCCTTCATGCTTGTCATATATTCACATCAGTACCAAGATAATTAACAAATCCGAAACAACATGCATAAAAAATCACATTCATATCATGCATCCAAAACCGTGAGCACATGTCTTCAAAACATGCATATTTTAATGAATCCAAATTCGTGAAACACATGTAATCAAAACATGTATATTTTCGATTATACAGAAGCAAAATCCGTAAACACTTGTAATCAAAACACGTATATTTTTTATTATACAGAAGAACCTGGCTCTGATACCACTGTTGGATTGCGTATGGCCTGAGTATTCATAATACACTACGGAAAAGACCATATAATAATGTGAAGTATAACCGAAAATACTCATAATGTACGAAAATACCTTTATGACGTGGATTGGTTATTTCTTTTCGGATTCCAAGACACTGCAATACGCGAATGCCCTCTACCGGTATCCACACGAGTATGCACAATCCGGGCTGTGGCGATGGTGTGCTAGCACATCCTGAAACTCTTCCTGAACGCCACATAATTTTCCTCTCGGATGGTGGCTAGGGTTTCGAGTGACAATAGTGTCTCTTTCTAATGAGACCTAAGTTTCTTTATTTATAGAGAAACCCTAATCCCATTGAAGCCTAATAAGTTTTGGCCCATTATATCTCATATAATAAAAGCCCGACCACTTAATCCAAACCAAATCCCAGTCGGTCACGGATTGTCAGTTTCTCATCGAAAACTCGCCAATTATAGCCTTGCCCCTATGACTAGCACCATCGGGAGACCAGTTCAGGGTCGTGGGTGTTGGATCGCATACGATCCGAGTATTCACAAAATACTGCGGAAAAGACCATACAACAGTATGATGTATAATCGAAAATACCAAGGATGTACGAAAATACCTTATTTCTGTGTATAGGTTGCTTCTTTTTCAGATTCCAAGACACTGCAAATGCGAATGCCCTCTATCGGTATCCACATGAGTATGCACAATCCGGGCTGCAGCTGTGGTGTTCTAGCAAGCCCTGAAACTCTTTTCGAACGTCGCACGATTTTCCTTTCAGATGGTGGCTAGGGTTTTGTGACAATTGTGTCTCCTCATTCTAATGAGACCTAAGCTTCTCTATTTATAGAGAAACCCTAATCCCATTGAGTCCCCAATAAGTTTCAGCCTATTATATCTTATATAATAAAAGCCCGACAACTTAATTTAATCTAGCCCAATAAATATATCTACAAATATTTATTCAATACCTAATAAATTAGGCCCAAGAGAATAAGCCCAGATCATATCAGTCTTTGTGTGCGACCCTGTAGGCTCATTTGATGTTGGCAATGGGCTTGATCACACTTCAAGGCTCATAAGTCATAAGCGGCCTCTAGCAAGACATTATGACTACCCAAATCAAATGAGGATCGTTAATCCGATTTAACGTTATAGTTATAAGCTTAATCCTTTTGTAACACGATATCAAGATTAATCATAAGGCATGGTACATGTCAACCTTTGATTAATCATAGTTTCTTGATCCCCAAGTTGACTGATTATAACAAATGAAATTGATGACTCTTCATTAATTCATTTTAGCACGGCCATGCATTTCTTCAATCACACTTGTCAAGAGGCCCAAATGATATCTCTCTCATTTAAGAGAGGTACAAATCCCATCTACGTTATTCACATCCCTCCGCATGATTCATTTGATGTCCAACATAAGACTATTTGTTATTCGGTTAAGAATAACTTCGTCCAATATCAAAACACCGAATTCCTCATGTAGGGAACCATGATGACTTTAGGTCAAAGGACTAAAGTCAAACCATATTAAGAATCACTAATGTCATGAAACCATGTAGTATTCTTTATGTGGGTCAGTCCAATATATGTTCTCTAACATATATCTATGTTTCTGATTTGATATCTCATATCCATGATCAGTAAAACGTGATCATCAAAAAGAACACATACTAGCCTTAATTTATTATTGTTCCACTAATAATGATCGACTGTGACGCCTAGAATAGTCTTATAACGCTTATGGTTTTACTATCAAGTCACATACTTGATGACATAAGTCTAAAACCATTCATGGAATGTAAATCACATTACATAAACGAAATACATGCATATATGAAAGGAATACCTCATAATATATTATTAACAAGTCATAATGTTAATACATGAATCACAACTATTCATTGGCCTAGGGCACACTACTAACAGTGGGCACTTACCGCGGTCATGTGAGGCCATACTCGGCAGTGGGAAAATCAACAAAACCAGGCCTAGGTGGGGCACGAATTACCGATTTCTCATAAAAAAACTCACCGATTATAGCCTTACCCCCATGATCGGCAATGTCGAGAGACTAGGTCGGGGTTGGGGCATTCACCGCGGCCATTTGTGGGCATACTTGGTAGTGGAAAAATCAGCAAAAACAATCCCCAGACGGTCACTGATTTTCGGTTTCTCATCAAAAACTCGCCAATTATAGCCTTGCCCCCATGACCAGCACCGTTGGCAGACTAGGTAGGGGCTGTGAGCAGTTGCCACAGCCATATCTGGGCAATCTTCATAGTGGAAAAATGAGTGCAAACAAGCCCTAGTTGATCACGGATTGTCAGTTTCTCATCAAAAACTTGCCGGTTATAGACTCGCCTCCATGACCGGCACCGTCGGTAGACCAAGAAAGGGCCGTGGGCACTTTCCACGACCATGTGCGGGCATACTCGATAGTGAGAAAATCTATGCAAACAAACCCCATTCGGTCAGGGATTGTCGATTCCTCATCGAAAAATCCTCGATTATGGCCTTACCCCCCAGGATCGGCACCATCAGTCACGAATTGTCAGTTTCTCATCGAAAACTTGCTAATTATAGCCTTGCCCCTATGTCCGACACTGTCGGGAGACTAGGTCAAGGTTGTGGGTGATTTCCATGGCCATGTGTAGGCATTCACAGTAATGGAAAAATGAGTGCAAAAAAGCCCCAGTCTATCACAAATTGTCAGTTTCTCATGAGAAACTCGCCAATTATAGCCTTGCCCCTATGACCGGCACTATTGGGAGACTAGGTGGGGGACTTAGGCACTAGCTGCGGCCATTTGTAGGCATACTTGGTAGTGGCAAAATCAGTGAAAACAAGCCCCAGTGGGACAAAGATTGTCGGTTTCTCATCTAAAATTTGCCGATTATAGCCTTGTCCCCATGATCGACACCGTCGGGAGACCAGGTCGTGGTCGTGGGCAGTTGCCACGACTATGTATGGGCATTCTTGGTAGTGGAAAAATGAGCGCAAACAAGCCCCAATTGGTCACGGATTGTCAGTTTCTCATTGAAAACTCTCTGATTATAGCATTGCCCCCATGGCTGGCACCATCGGGAGACCGGGTCGAGGTCGTGGGCACCTTCCACGACCATTTGTTGGCATACTCTGTCATGTGTGGGCATACTTGGTAGTGTGAAAATCAGCAGAAATAGGCCGAGGTGGGGCCCGGATTGTCGATTTCTCATTGAAAACTCGCTGATTGTAACCCTACCCCTATGACCGGCACCGTCGGGAGACCAGGTCATGGTCGTGCGCACTTGCCACGGCCATGTGCGTGCATACACGGTTGTGGGAAAATCAACAGAAACAGGCCCAGATGGGGCACGAATTGTCAGATTCTCATTGAAAACTTGTCGATTATAGTCTTCCCTCATGGTCAACATCGTCGGGAGATCAGGTCAAGGTCATGGGTACTTGCTGTGGCCATATGCGAGCATACCCGGTAGTGGAAAAATCAGCAGAAACATGTAGATGTGTGGCACGAATAGTCAATTTTTCATCAAAAACTTACTAATTATAGCCTTCCTCTATGACAGACACCATCGGGAGACCAGGTTGGGGCCTTGGGCACTTATCGCGATCATTTGCTGGCGTATTCAATACTAGGAAAGTCAGTGCAAACAAGCCCTAGTTTGTCGCGAATTGTCAATTTCTCATCGAAAACTCGTCGATTATAGCCCTGCTCCCATGACCGGCATTGACAGGAGACCAGGTAGAGGTCGTGGGCACTTGTCGCGGCCATGTGCAAGCATCCTCAGTAGTGGGAAAATTAGTGCAAACAAGCCTTAGTCAGTAGTAGATTGTCGATTTCTCATCAAAAACTAGCCGAATGTAGCCCTACCCCCATGAACGACACCATTAGGAGACCAGGTCGAGGTCATAGGCATTCGTTACGACCATGTGCGGGCATACTTGGTAGGGGGAAGATCATCGAAAACAAGCCTCGGTCGGTCATGGATTGTCGATTTCTCATAGAAAACTCGCCGATTATAGCCTTGCCCCTATGACCGGCACCGCCGGGAGATCAGGCCGGGGTTGTGGGCACTTGCCACGGCCATGTGCGGGCATACTTAGTAGTGAGGAAACCAACAGAAACAGGCCCAGGTGGGCCACAAATTGTCCATTTCTCATCGAAAACTCACCAATTATAACCTTGCCCCATGACCAGCACTGTTGGGAGACCAGGTCGAGGTCATGGGCACTTACCGCGGTCATATGAGGGCATACTCAGTAGTGGGAAAATTAGCAAAAACAAACCCTAGTTGGTCAAGGATTGTCGATTTCTCATTAAAAAACTCACCGATTATAGCCTTACCCCCATTACCGGTATCGTCAGGAGACCAGGTCGAGGTCGTGGGTAATTGCCACGACCATGTTTGGGCATTCTCGGTAGTGGAAAAATGAGTGCAAACAAGCCCCAATCAGTCAAGGACTGTCGGTTTCTCATCAAAAACTCATCGATTATAGCCTTGCCCCCATGACCGGTATCGTCAGGAGACGAAGTCAAGGCCGTGGGCAGTTGCCACGACCATGTGTGATCATTCTCAGTAGCGAAAAAATGACTACAAACAAGCCCCAGTCGGTCACGGATTGTCAGTTTCTCATTGAAAACTCTCTGATTTTAGCCTTGCCTTATGACCGGCGCCGTTGGGAGACCAGGTCGAGGCCGTGGGCACTTTCCATGGCCTTGTGTGGGCATACTCATCAGTGGGAAAATTAGCAAAAACAAGCCCCAGTTGGTAACGAATTGTCGGTCTCCCATCAAAAACTCGTTGATTATAGCTTTGCCCCCATAACTGGCACCGTCAAGAGACCAGGTCGGGGCCATGGGCATTTGCCACGGCCATGTGTGGGCATTCTCGGTAGTGGTAAAATGAGTGCAAACAAGCCCCAATTGATCACGGATTGTGAGATTCTCATCAAAAACTCATCGATTATAGCCTTGCTTCCATGATCGACACTATTGGGAGACCAGGTGGTGGCTATGGGCACTTTTTGCAGCCATTTACGGGCATACACAGTAGTAGAAAAATTAGTGAAAACAAGCCCCAGTCGGTCACAAATTGTTGGTTTCTCATCGAAAACTCACCAGTTATAGCCTAGCCCCATTGACCAGCACCGTCAGAAGACCAAGTCAAGACTGTGGGTAGTTCACACGGCCATGTGCGGGCATTCTCAGTAGTGGAAGAATGAGTGCAAACAAGCCCCAATCGGTCTTGGCTTGTCAGTTTCTGATCAAAAACTCGTCGATTATAGCCTTGGCCCCATGACCAGCACCGTCGGGAGACAAGCTAGGGACTATGGGCACTTTCCATGGCCATGTGTAGGCATACTCTGTAGTGGGAAAATCAGTGCAAACAAACCCCACTTGGTCACGAATTGTCAGTTCCTCATCGAAAAGTCCCCGATTATGGCCTTACGCCCCATGACTGGCACCGTCGGGAGACCAGGTCGGGGCAATGGGCTCTTGCCACAGCCATGTGCTGGCATACTCGGTTGTGGAAAAATCTGTAGAAACAAGACCAGGTGGGGAATGAACTGTCAGTTTCTTATCAAAAAGTCACCGATTATAGCCTTCCCCCATGGCCAGCATCGTCGGGAGACCAGGTCAGTGTCGTGGACACTTACTGCGACCATGTGCGGGCATACCCAGTGGTGGGAAAATTAGCTGAAACAAGCCTAGGTGAGGCACGAATTGTTAGTTTCTCATCGAAAATTCACCGATTATAGCCTTCCCTTGTGACCAACACCGTCGAGCGACCAGGTTGGGGTCGTGGGCACTTACCGCGCCCATGTGCAGGCGTACTTGGTAGTGGGAAAATCAGTGCAAACAAGTCCCAGTCAATTGTGGATTGTCAATTTCTCATCAAAAACTAGTCGATTATAGTCCTGTCCCCATGAGCGGCACCTTCAGGAGGCCAGGTCAGGGTCGTGCGCATTTGTCGCAGCCATGTGCATGCATCCTCGGTAGTGGAAAAATCAATGTAAAAAAGCCTCGTTCGGTCGTGGATTGTCAGTTTATCATCGAAAACTCACGGATTATAACACTGCCAACATGAACGGCACTGTCGGGAGATCAGTTCGACGCCATGGGCATTTGTCGCAGCCATCTGCGGGCATACTTGATAACGGGAAGATCAGCAAAAACAAGCCCCAGTCAGTCATGGATTGTCAATTTCTCATCGAAAACTCGCCGATTATAGCCTTGGCCTCATGACCGGCACCGTTGGCAGATCAGGTCAGGCACGAATTGTTCGTTTCTCATTGAAAATTCTCCGATTACAGCCTTCCCCTGTGACCAACACCGTCGAGCGACCAGGTTGGGGTCATGGGCACTTACCGCGCCCATTTGCAGCCGTACTTGGTAGTGGGAAAATCAGTGCAAACAAGTCCCAGTCAATTGTGGCTTGTCAATTTCTCATCGGAAACTAGTCGATTATAGTCCTATCCAAATGAGCGGCACCTTCGGGAGACCAGGTCGGGGTCGTGGGCATTTGTCATAGCCATGTGCATGCATCCTCGGTAGTGGAAAAATCAATGTAAAAAAGCCTCAGTCGATCGTGGATTGTCAGTTTATCATCGAAAACTCACGGATTATAGCACTGCCAACATGAATGACACTGTCGGGAGATCAGTTCGAGGCCATGGGCATTTGCCGCAGCCATATGCGGGCATACTTGATAATGGGAAGATCAGCAAAAACAAGCCCCAGTCAGTCATGGATTGTCGGTTTCTCATCGAAAACTCGCCGATTATAGCCTTGGCCTCATGACCGGCACCGTTGGCAGATCAGGTCAGGGTCGTGGGCACTTGTCACCGCCATGTGCAGGCATACTCAGTAGTGAGAAAATCAGCAAAAAAAGGCCCAGGACGAGCAACAATTGTCAGTTTCTCATCGAAAACTTGTCAATTATAGCCTTGCCCCCAGTGCTGACATCGTCGGGAGACCAGATCGGGGCCGTGGGCACTTTTTATGACTATGTACAAGCATACTCGGTAGTGGGAAAATTAGCAGAAACAGACCCAAGAGAGGAACGAATTGTCGGTTTCTCATCGAAAACTCGTCGATTATAGGCTTGGCCCCAATGACTGGCACCGTTGGGAGATCAGGTCGGGGCCGTGCGCATTTGCCGTGGCCATGTGCAGGCGTACTTGGTAGTGAAAAAATGAGTGCAAACAAGCCCCAATCGATCACGGATTGTCGGTTCCTTTTCGAAAATTCATCGATTACGCCCTTGCCCCCCATGACCAGCACCATCAGGAGACCAGGCCGGGGCCATAGGTAGTTGCCACTACCACGTGTCAGCATTCTCGGTAGTGGAAGAATGATTGTAAACAAGACCCAGTCAGTAACGGATTATCGATTACTCATCGAAAACTCACTAATTATAGCCTTGCCCTATGACCGGCACCATTAAGAGACCAGGATGGGGCTGTGGGCACTTTCCATGGCCATGTGCGGGCATACTCGATAGTGGGAAAATCAGTGCAAAAAACCCCAGTCGGTCATTGATTGTCAGTTCCTCATCAAAAAGTCACCAATTACAGCCTCCCCCCTCATGACCGGCATCGTCGGGAGACCAGCTGGAGGCTGTGGGCACTTACCACGACCATGTTCGGGCATACTAGGTAGTGGGAAAATCAACAAAACCAAGCCCCAGTCGATCACTGAATGTCAGTTTCTCGTAAAAAACTCGCCGATTATAGCATTGCCCCTATGACCGACACCAATGGGAGACCAAGTCGAGGTCGTGGGCAGTTGCCACGACCATGTGTGGGCATTCTTGATAGTGAAAAAATGAGTGCAAACAAGCCCCAGGAGGTTACGGATTATCAGGTTCTCATAAAAAACTCCTTGATTGTAACCATGTCCCCAAGACCGGCACTGTCGGGAGAGCAGGTCAGGGCCGTGGGCAGTCGGTACGACCATGTGTGGGCATTCTCGGTAGTCAAAAAATGAGTGCAAACAAGCCCTAGTGGGTCACAGATGGTCGGTTCCTCTATGAAAAATTACCGATTATGGCCTTGTCCCCATGACCGGCACCGTTAGGGGACTAGGTCGGGGTCGTGGGCAGTTGCCATAACCATGTGTGAGCATTCTCGATAGTGGAAGAATGAGTGTAAAAAAACTCTAGTCAGTCACAGATTATCAGTTTCTCATTGAAAACTCGCCGATTATAGCCTTGCCCCCATGATCGACACCGTCGAGAGACCAGGACAGGGCCGTGGGCACTTTCCACGACCTTGTGCAGGCATACTTGATAGTGGAAAAATCAGTGCAAACAAAACCCAGTCAGTCACGGATTGTCAATTCCTCATCAAAAGTCACCGATTACGAGCTCGCCCCCTGTGACCAACACCGTCGGTAGACCAGGTCCAGGCTGTGGGCATTTACCGCAACCATGTGCAGGCATACTTTGTAGTGGGAAAATCAGCAAAAACAAGCCCCAGTCATTCATGGAATGTTGGTTTCTCATCAAAAATGTCCGATTATAGCTTTGCCCCTATGACCAGCACGGTCGGGAGACTAGGTCGAGGCTGTGGGCAATTGCCACAACCATGCGTGTGCATTTTCAGTAGTGAAAAAATGAATGCAAACAAGCCCCAGGTGGTCACGAACTATCGAGTTCTCATAAAAAACTTGCAGATTATAACCTTGCCCCGAGGATCGGGATCATCGAGAGAGTAGGTCGAGGCTATGGGCAGTCGCTACGACCATGTGTGGGCATTCTTGGTAGTGGAAAAATGAGTACAAATAAGCCCCAGTCGGTCACGAAATGTCGGTTTCTCATCAAAAACTCGCTGATTATAGCATTGTTCCCATGATCAGCACCGTCGGGAGACTAGGTTGAGGCTGTGGGCAGTTGCCACGGCCATGTTCGTGTTGGATCACGTATGGCCTAAGTATTCACAATAAGCTGCGGAAAAGACCATAATACAACACGATGTATAACCGAAAACATATAGGATGCGCAAAAAATACCTTTTTTACACGGATTGGTGGTTGCTTTTTTGGATTCTTAGACACTGCTACACGCGAATGTCCTCTACTGGTATCCACATGAGTATGCATGATCCGGGCTGCGGCTATGATATGCTAGCATGTCCTAAAACTCTTTTCGAATGCTGCACAATTTTCTCTCGGATGGCGGGTAGGGTTTTGTATCACAATGGTGTCCCCCTTTTATGAGACCTAAGTTTCTCTATTTATAGAGAAAACCTAATTCCATTAAAGCCCAATAAGTTTTGGCCCATTATATCTCATATAATAAAAGCCTGACAACTTAATTCAATCTAGCCCAATAAATATATCCATATATATTTATTCAATGCCTAATAAATTAGGCCCAAGAGAATAAGCCCAAATCACTTCACTCTTTGTTTGTGACCCTGTAGGCTCATTTGATGTTGGCAATGGGCTTGATCACAGTTCAAGGCCCATAAGTCATAAGTGGCCTCTAGCAAGACATTATGACTACCCAAATCAAATAAGTATCGATAATCCGATTTAACCTGTAATCATGGTTATAAGCTAAGTCCCTTTGTAACACGATATCAAGATTAATCACAAGGCATGATACATGTCAACCTTTGATTAAACATAGTTTCTTGATCCCCAAGTTGACTGATTATAACAAATGACATTGATGAATCCTCATCAATCTATTTGATCACGGCCATGCATTTCTTCAATCACACTTGTCAGGAGGCCCAAATTATATCTCTCTCATTTAAGAGATGTACAAATCCCATCTACATCATTCACATCCCTTCGCATGATTCATTTGATGTCCAGCATAAGACAACTTGTTATTCGGCTAATAATAACTTTGTCTAATGTCAAAACACTGAATTCCTCATGTAGGGAACCATGATGACTTAAGGTTAAAGGACTAAAGTCAAACCATATTGAGAATCACTAATGACATGAAACCATGTAGTATTCTCTTTGTGGGTCGGTCCAATATATGTTCTCTAACATATATCTATGTTTCTAATTTGGTAACTCATATCCATGATTAGTAAAATGTGATCATCAATCAGAACACATACTAGCCTTGATTCATTATTGTTCCAACAATAACGATCAACCAGGGACAGTTTAGAATAGTGTTATAATGCTTATGGTTTTACTATCAAGTCACATACTTGATGACATAAGCCTAATACTATTTATGGAATGTAAATCACATTACATAAACGGCATACATGCATATATAAAAGGAATACCTCATAATATATTATTAACAAGTCATAATGTTAATACATGAATCACAAATATGTTAGAGTAGTGCCCTGAAGGCAATCGCCTTTAGCCCATTTTGTACAAATTTGTGTACAGTCTTTATGAATAAATAAAGAAAGGCATATTTCATTACGTTGTCGCTCATTATTAATGAACCGATATTGATCAATAAGCAAATTAATGAAGTCCATGATATATGACATAGCATGAAGGAAATTGTGATGTGATCATACTCTCGAGATTCCTATCATGTGCAATTATGTCAAGATCTAAATTATCCCTAGTCATAGGATTATTGAGACCGACATCGGAATCCGAAAAGACTAGCACATCTCAAGCACCTTGATTTGATCAAGCAGTGGATCTCAGAAGCTGTATATATGAGATATTTAGGTTGAGATGTGGATGCTTACTAGAGGTAGTAAGTACATTGGATGACCTACTATGAGATCATCACATGGATGTTCTATTTTAATGTTAGTGATAATCTCATCATAGCAATGGTGCAAGTATCCTTAGGCTTGAGGTGCTCAAGGATATCTTGGATACTGATTCTGTGCTTTGACTCCATTCCTTGTTGCCTTCCGTGAGGTCGCTCATAGGGTGGTGATTGGAGTGCACAGACTTGAGGTATTCAAGGTAATTGAGTAGCCAATAGAGGATTCACCACTACGTGATAGCGAAGATGATACCCATGGCCTCTTGTCGGGGTCATTACTTGGAAATGTCCGTCGGAGTAAGTATGTCAAGAAGAGTGTCTTCATTGACATATTAAGTAATGAGTCCCGTGACAAGAACTGAAATCACTGGACTAGATTTGACATAGTCGGTCTAGTAAAGAGTTGACACTTTGCCCATACTCATAACCAAGTGGGGTATAGCATGGTGAAAGGACGAATTGCACTAGAATTGTCTATGGAAAGGTTCGTGATATGGTTCATGATGAATACATGTTCATTCGTCAAACCAATTACTTTCTGGTCAATTGGGGGTCATGATGTGTTGCTAGATACCGCTCATGACTTGCTCAGATTAAGTGTTAATCTAAGTGGCCAACATAACCGGGAACCTAATGGGTAACACGCATAAGAGTGTCTCGGAGAATTTGTAAAATAGTTTTGGACATAGTTCCAATAAATGGAGAGCAACAGGATTAAATGGATCCCGATGAGATCGAGATATGTCCCGATGAGATCGCGACATCGATATTGCTGAAAAAGGTTTTCGGTGGGTTTTCTCATACCGGGACCCGGTAGGCCGGTAGGACCGACCCCAGTGTGACTGGACCACTTCAGCATTTATTTATATATATATATAAATAATTAATTAAATTAATTAATATATATATGTATATGTTATACGTGGAACCAAAATGAAGAAAGGAGAAGAAGCTTCTCCATTCATGCTTAGTCATTAAATTCATTTAATGACTAAAAGACAAAAGGAGATGGTGATGATCGTTCGCTTTGGGATTTAAGAAGGAAAAATGGTTTTTCCTCTTCTTGATGGATGATCATCGTGGGTTTTGAATAAAACCTAAGGGTTTTTGGAAGAGCCAAGTTCGTTGGTCTTGGAAGAAAAGAAAGAAAGAGTTTCTCTTTTCTTCATCCATCGATCATCTTCAATCTTCTTCCTCTTCATCTCTTCTCCATCGTGATTCAAGCTCTCCAAGGACAAAGGTAAGAGCTAGCACTCTTTAATTTGTTCTAGCTATTCCCGGGTCAAAGGGTTTGTCCCGGTTAGGTTCTCCGATCTCTGCGTGGATACCGTTAGAGACGGTCTCCTTTGGCCGTTATGGTTTGAGTTTGTTGTATAGACACATGGATCCTGGCTTTCGGGAAGGTCCCGGAACAAAAAATTTTGCTTTCCGCACCATGGGCATGTGATGCTCACACCGGGATTTTCCTACAGTAGTATCAGAGCCACTTGTGTCGTATATAACGAAGAAACCATGACTAGGTCGGAGTTGCCTATTGCTTGTGACGATGATGCATGTTGATTATGTGAATTTCGAATTCAGTATAGAAATATAGTTTTCGAAATTTTCTTGCCCATATATGTTTACAAGATGTTGTTGCATATGTCTGTGGAAGCTTGGAATTTATCAATGTGATTTGATATGGTTTTGCTAATTTATTCCCTAATATTCTGGTTTCTGTCTTTGTGCACATTCATTGAACAGGCATTCTTATAAATTCGAGAATAAATTGTAGAAAAATTGTTTTTCGGATTTGCTTTCACCAACATGTCTCTAAGACGGTTATGAATGTCTATGAGAATGGAAAAATGTTTTCAAGGTGATTTACTATTTATTTGAGAATTTATTGTGTGCTTCTGGGAATAACTGTGTTGAGGAACACATATTCTACATTGGCATTGTTACTGAGATTGGATGAGTTTTTTTGGAAATAAATCCTGAAACAATTCATGAAGCATGTTGGGAACATGTTGTAACCTCTGTAATTTTCTCAGAATTTATTGAAATTTCTTCAATGAGTTTTTCAAGAAAAACACAGAACTTGGCAGTTTTGAGAAAGTTGCTGGAGCTGTTTTGTTTAAAATGAAAATTTTTGTATTTATCAATTCCAATGCCTTGGATCATTTTTAATGTGATTAAAAATGTGTTATATTGATGTTGTATGCTTGCCTAAATGATTTTCTTGAAATTGGGTTTCCAAACAATTTAGGATGTCAAATGTGTCTCATTAGCGTCTCGTTAGTATATTCCCTTATCTTGATTGTTTTGGCCGTCACAAATTTTGTGACATGTTCCGAAGTAGTCTTGATAAAGTTTACACTACCTAGAGATACTTAGGGTGATAATTTGATATTCTCAAATTATTTGGAAGTCTAAATGAATAAGAGTGTATTCATCAATTTTAAGTTTCATGTATAGTTTGACTATATATGGTAAGCATGGAACAATGAAAGTGTTTCATTGGTACATCATAATAAAGGATATTACACTTGGTATTGTGAATTTGAACTACACGGATTGAGAAATTAGTCGATTAGAGAGCAGGCCAAAAACCATTCGACTAGCACATGTACCAGTCGACTGGCACATCCATTCCAAATGACCGAACATGCACCATCATTGGAAAGTGCACGATAATCCATCCCACATTGGAACATGTTCTAGTCTCTTCGAACGCATGCCTGATAACCTATAGTAGTCGACTAGCATAAGTTCCAGTCGACTGGCACATGCACCAGTCGACTAGAACATGCACCAGTCGACTACAACAACATGCAGTGGTGGGATGATGGATAATTTTAGGTATAGACTTAATGTGATTGATAAAATACCCTAAATCATTCCATATAGTCATAGTGACTATAATCCTACAGCTTGAAGAAGATGAAGATGAGACCTGAAAACCCTCACACATCTTATGAAAACTAACGCCTTCCATTAATATGGGGAGAACCAGAGTTCTTATAGAGTTGGGTTGTTGGGTAAACCCAAGCTCGCTCTATACGGATATGTTTGAACCATGAAAATAAGATTTTCGGATTAATGGGTTGGTTTTCACTAGAAGCGTTGATTTGTTGAGTAAACTCAAGGTCAACGTGGACAGAGGCGAAATTGGGCAGTGTACATCAGATGTACGCGCATCAAGAGTTGATAACCCAATGTGTGTGCATACATCACGAGTTGATAGCACTTGTTGATAGTTGCATCTATGAATCAAATGGTATGACCGATACCTGCCGATAGATCTAAGATGGCTTGTTGGGTAAACCCAAGGTCATTTTAGTAATGTCGGATATCTATGATGCAATTGGTATGACCGATACCTACCGATTGACCTAAGGTGGCTTGTTGGGTAAACCCAAGGTCATCTTAGCAATGTCGGATATCGACCCACTAGGACATTTTGTCATAATGTTTCTTGGATTCATACTGAGGGTTATGGATTCTTTGAAACTAGTAGGAGCCATATGCATGTCATTCAAGTCCTTATGATCATGCATGTAATTATATTCTAACATTCTTTCTCTCTTTCCCTATAGGTTATTGAAGATGACTTCAAGTGTGAACTTGCGCTCACTTATGGACTCCAACAAATTAACTGGACCAAACTTTCTAGATTGGCTGAGAAATCTGAGAATTGTTCTCAGGTATGAGGAACTGGGATATATCCTAGATGTTCCACTTCTTGATCCACTGCTGCACGATGCTTCGATGAGGATCGTAAAAGCATATCGTAAGCATCTTAAAGACAAAGACATGGCTACCGCATTATGCTTGCCTCGATGTCACCAGAGCGAAGCGGCGATGAGTCTATGGATGCTAATACCATAGTGTTTCATCTTAGGGAGTTGTTTGATGAGCAAGCTCGGTCTGAAAGGTTCGAGACCTCAAGGCTACTCTTCACTACTAAGATGACTCAAGGTTCATCTGCAGTGCAGTATGCACTGAAGATGAATGGGTATATTGAGAGGTTAGTCGTCTTAGGTTTTGTTATGGATTATGAATTAAGTGTTGACTTAATTCTAGTTGGATTGTCTGATAGTTATTCACAGTTTATGTTAAACTATCGGATGAACCAAATATCCACGACAATCTCTGAGTTGATCAATCTGTTCAAGACAGCAGAGCAATCTATCAAGAAGGATAGTAAGCAAGTGTTTATGGTGGCTTCTTCTTCTGGTTCAAAGAAAAAGAATCTAAAGAAGAAAAGGTCTAAGAAACCAAAAGGAAGTGCAGCCAAGAAGAAAACCAAAGAGACTGCACCAAAAGGAACTTGCTTCCATTGTCGCAAGATTGGCCACTGGAAGCGGAACTGTAAAGTCTATCTGGATGAATTGAAGCAGAAGAAGGCATCAGATGCCTCAGCTTCTTCAGGTATGTTTGTCACTGAGGTTAATACTGTTTCTGACCATAACATATGGGTATTAGATACCGGTTGTGGCTCACACATATGCAATGATATGCAGGGCGTCAGGGACAGTAGGTAGCTCATGAAGGGAGAACTAGACCTGCGTGTGGGAAATGGAGCAAAAGTTGCTGCATTAGCCGTAGGCACTTACTTTTTTTCACTCCCCACTGGGCTTTTAATTAAATTGGATGAATGTTATTTTGTACCTGTATTAACAAAGAACATATTGTCTGTTTCTTGTTTAAATAGAGCTGGTTTCCATTTGACTTTTAGTAACAATGGTTGTTCTATTAGTTTGAATGGAATGCTTTATGGTACTCGTACATTATGCAATGGAATTTACATATTAGATATGTCACATCCAATTATGAACGTCAATGACACGAAAAGACATAAACGAGATAATTTAAAATCAACTTACTTATGGCATTGTCTCCTTGTCCATATAAATGAGAGACGCATAGCTAAGCTCCATAAGAGTGGTAGTTTAGGGTCATTTGATTATGAATCATATGACACATGCGAATCTTGTTTATTAGGCAAGATGACTAAATTACCCTTTAAGGAAAGGGTGAACGAAATGATCGGAGTATTAGACCTAATACATTCAGATGTATGTGGTCCGATGTCCATCCATGCGAAGTGGTTGTCTTTACTTCATTACCTTTATCGATGATTATTCTCAATATGGGTACCAGATTCGATGAGATACAAATCAAAGCATTTGAAAAGTTCAAACAATTCGAAATGAAGTAGAAAACCAACTTGGGAAAAGTATCAAGACATTACGATCTGATCGTGGTGGGGAATACTTAGACCAAGAATTTTCGGATTATCTCAGAGATAATGGGATTTTATCTCAATGGACTCCTCCTTACATACCACAAAGATAATAGTGTGGCGAAAGAGAAATCGAACCTTGTTAGACATGGTACGATCAATGATGGGCTTTGCAAAGTTACCAAAATCCTTTTGGGGGTATGCAATAGAGACAGCTGTTTACTTGTTAAACAGAGTTCCATCAAAGACAATTGATGTTACTCCATATGAGATGTGGACTAACAAAAGACCCTATCTTACTCATTTGAAAGTTTGGGATTGTCCTGCTTATGTGAAGTGGACAAAGTCAGATAAACTTGAAGCAAAGTCTGACAAGTGTTTGTTCGTAGGATATCCTAAAGAAACAATGGGATATCAATTCTACCTTGCTGAGGAACAAAAGGTGTTTGTTCCAAAGCATCTTGTCTTTAGAGAAAGAGTTTCTTTTACAAGAAGACAAGTGGGAGCAAGATTGAACTTGAAGAAGTTCACGATGCTCGAATGATGCGATCAATCTGCTCGAACTCAAACTGTGACTCATACGGATGAAGTAACAGTTCAACCTTCTACAACACACGAAGTTCGTAGGTCACGTAGGATACGCTCTGTTCCCGAGAGATATGGATTTCTCGTGAATGAATAGAATGACGTATTGCTCATAGAAGGTGATGAGCCTACCACCTATGAAGAGGTTCTGAAGAGTTCAGAGTCTCAGAAATGGCTTTACGCCATGTAGGCTGAAATGGATTCCATGTATGAAAACCAAGTATGGACTTTGGTTGAGGCACCCGAAGGAATCAAACCCATAGGGTGCAAATGGGTTTTCAGAAAGAAAACCGACATGGATGGTAATGTGATTACCTATAAAGAAAGGCTTGTGGCTAAAGGTTTTCGTCAAAGACAAGGAGTTGACTACGACGAGACCTTCAGCCCAGTCGCAATGCTTAAATCCATTAGGATACTCCTAGCCATTGCCACTAATTATGATTGTGAGATATGGCAAATGGATGTGAAGACAGCTTTCCTAAATGGAAATCTAGCTGAGGATGTGTTTATGACACAACCTAAGGGCTTCACCTCCTATGATGGAGAAAAGGTATGCAAACTTCAGAAATCCATCTATGGATTGAAGCAAGCATTCCGGAGTTGGAATATCCATTTTGATGAGGTAAACAAAGAGTTTGGTTTCTCACAAAATCCGGATGAACACTGTGTGTATAAGAAGGTTAGTGGGACTGCAATCATATTCCTTGTTCTATATGTAGATGACATATTATTGCTAGGAAACGATTTCTCTATGCTACAATCAGTCAAGATTTGGTTGTCCAAATAATTTGCCATGAAAGACCTTGGTGAAGCAACTTATATCCTTGGGATAAAGATTTATAGAGATAGATCAAAAAGGTTGCTTGGTCTTTCACAATCTACGTACATAGACAAGATGCAAAAGAGGTTTAGCATGGAGCAATCCAAGAGAGGGTACCTTCCCATCACTCATGGGATAACACTCTCAAAATCTATGTTTCCTAAGACACAAGATGAGAGGATGCGCATGAATATGATCCCGTATGCATCTGCGGTAGGATCTATCATGTATGCAATGCTATGTACGAGACCCTATGTATCATATGCTCTAAGTGTTACGAGCAGATACCAATCGGATCCTGGTGAGGGTCACTGGGTGGCTATCAAGAATATTCTTAAGCACTTGCGAAGGACTAAGGATGTTTTCTTGATATATGGAGATGGAGATCTCAAAGTGAGCGGGTATACGATGCCGCTTTCAACTGATAAGGATGATTCCAAATCCCAATCAGGTTATGTATTCACACTGAATGGCGGGGCGGTCAGTTGGAAGAGTTCCAAATAAGAGACGACTGCCGATTCAACAACAGAGGCAGAGTACATTGCCGCTTGTATAAAGCAAGGAAGCGCTTTGGATCAAGAAGTTCATTATTGAACTTGGTGTGGTTCCTAGCGTTGATGGGCCCATGCAGTTGTATTGTGACAACAATGGGGCTATTCAAGCAGCGAAAGAACTAAGGTCTCATCAACGATCCAAACACGCATCATGCAGATATCATCCGATCGGGGAGATCATTAGACGAGGTGATGTCCAGATCGAGAGAATTCCCACCGAGCGTAATATTGTTGATCCGCTGACAAAGCCATTATCACAAAAGAGTTTTGATTCTCATGTACTACTTATGGTATTAGATATCAAGGCGATTGGCTTTAGGTCAAGTGGGAGATTGTTAGAGTAGTGCCACAAGGCAATCGCTTTTACCGCATTTTGTACAAATTTGTATGCGCCTTTATGAATAAATAAAGAAAGGCATATTTCATTACGTTGTCGCTCATTATTAATGAACCGATATTGATCAATAAGCAAATTAATGAAGTCCATGATATATGACATAGCATGAAGGAAATTGTGATGTGATCATACTATCGAGATTCCTATCATGTGCAATTATGTCAAGATTCAAATTATCCCTAGTCATAGGATTACCGAGATCGACATCAGAATCCGGAAAGACTAGCACATCTCAAGCACCTTGATTTGATCAAGCAGTGGATCTCATAAGCTATAAATATGAGATATTTAGGGTTGAGATGTGGATGCTTACTGGAGGTAGTAAGTACATTGGATGACCTACTATGAGATCATCATATGGATGTTCTATTTTAATGTCAGTGATAATCTCATCATAGCAATGGTGCAAGTATCCTTAGACTTGAGGTGCTCAAGGATATCTTGATACTTGATTCGTGCTTTGACTCCATTCCTTGTTGCCTTCCGAGGTCGCCATAGGGTGGTGATTGGGTGCGACTTGAGGTATTCAAGGTAATTGAGTAGCCAATAGAGGATTCACCACTTACGTGATAGCGAAGATGATACCCATGGCCTCTTGTTAGGGTCATTACTTGGAAATCTCTGGCCGGAGTAAGTATGTCATGAAGAATGTCTTCATTGACATATTAAGTAATGAGTCCCAAGACAAGAACTGAAATCACTTGGACTAGATTTGACATAGTCAGTCTAGTAAAGAGTTGACACTTTGCCCATACTTATAACCAAGTGGGGTATAGCATGGTAAAAGGACGAGTTGCACTGTAATTGTCTATGGAAAGGTTCGTGATATGGTTCATGATGAATACATGTTCATTCATCAAACCAATTACTTTCCTATCAATTGGGGTCATCTTTGTGTTGCTAGATACCGCCATGACTTGCTCAGATTAAGTGTTAATCTAAGTGGCCAACATAACCGGAACCTAATAGTCACACGATAAGAGTGTCTCGGAGAATTTGTAAAATAGTTTTGGACAGAGTTCCAATAAATAGAGAGCAACAGGATTAAATGGATCCCGATGAGATCGAGATATGTCCCAATGAGATCGCGACATCGATATTGCTGAAAAAGATTTTCGGTGGATTTTCCCATACCGGGACCCGGTAGGCTTCAGGACCAACCCAAAGATATATTGGACTACTTCACAGATTTATTTATATATATATATAATTAATTAAATTAATTAATATATATATATATGTTATGCGTGGAACCAAAATGAAGAAAGGAGAAGAAGCTTCTCCATTCATTCTTAGTCATTAAGTTCATTTAATGACTAAAAGACAAAAGGAGATGGTGATGATCGTTAGCTTTGGGATTTAAGAAGGAAAAATGGTTTTTCCTCTTCTTGATGGATGATCATCGTGGGTTTTGAATAAAACCTAAGGGTTTTTGGAAGAGCCAAGTTCGTTGGTCTTGGAAGAAAAGAAAGAAAGAGTTTCTCTTTTCTTCATCCATCGATCATCTTCAATCTTCTTCCTCTTCATCTCTACTCCATCGTGATTCAAGCTCTCCAAGGACAAAGGTAAGAGCTAGCACTCTTTAATTTGTTCTAGCTATTTTCGGGTCAAAGGGTTTGTCCCGGCTAGGTTCTCCGATCTCTGCGTGGATACCGTTAGAGACGGTCTCTTTTGGCCGTTATGGTTTGAGTTTGTTGTATAGACACATGGATCCTGACTTTCGGGAAGGTCCCGGAACAAAAATTTTTGTTTTCTGCACCGTGGGCATGTGATGCTCACACCGGGATTTTCCTACAAAATATCCATTGGCCTTGGCCACACTACTAGCACTAACAGTGTAGGCATTCTTGGTAGTGAAAAAATGAGCGCAAATAAGCCCCAGTCGGTCACAGACTGTCAGTTTCTCATCTAAAACTTGTCGACTATTGCTTTTCCCCCATGATCGACATCATCGGGACACCAAGTTCGAGTTGTGGGCGGTTGCTATGCCCATGTGTGGGCATTCTTGGTAGTGGAAAAATGAGTGCAAACAAGCCCCAGTCGGTCACGGATTGTGTGTTTCTTATCGAAAGCTCACTGATTATAGCCTTGCCCCATGACCAAGACCGTCGAAAGACCAAGTCTGCGTTGTGGGCACTTTCCACAGCTATGTGTGGGCATATTCTGTAGTGGGAAAATCAGAGAAAACAAGCCGCAGTTAGTCACAGATTATCGGTTTCTCATTGAAAACCCGCCGACTATAGCCTTGTCACCATGACCGACACCATCTGGAGACCAGATTAAGGTCCTGGGTAGTTTCCACGGCCATGTTTGGGCATACTCGATTATAGGAAAATGTGTGCAAACAAGTCCCAGTCGGTCATGGATTGCTAGTTTCGCATCGAAAACTCACCGATTATAGCCTCGTCCCCATGATCGGCATCGTCGGGAGACTAGGCCGGGGTTGTGGGAAATTGTCACGACCATGTGTGGGCATTCTCGGTAGTCAAAAAATGTGTGTAAAAAAGCCCCATTCGATCACGGATTGTCAGTTTCTCATCAAAAACTCGCCGATTATAGCCTTGCCTACATGATCGGCAACGTCGGGAGACCAGGTCGGGATTGGGGGCGCTTTCCACGACCATGTGCGAGCATACTCGATAGTGGGAAAATCATTGCAAAAAAATCCCAGATGGTCATAGATTGTCGGTTCCCCAACAAAAAGTCACCGGTTATGGGCATAAGGGTGACCAGGTCGGGGTCGTGGGCCCTTATTGCGGCTTTGTGCGAGCATACTCGATAGTGACAAGATCAGTAGAAACAGGCCCAGGTGGGGCATGAAGTGTCAGTTTCTCAACAAAAACTCACCGATTACAACCTTACTCCTATATCCGACACCATCAGAAGACCAAGTTGGGGGCACGGGCACTTTCTGAAGCCATGTGCGGGCATACTTGGTAGTTGGAAAATTGGCATAAACAGGCCTAGGTGGGCACGAATTATCAGTTTCTCATCGAAAGCTCGTTAATTATAGCCTTGCCTCTACGACTGGCACCGTTGGGAGACCAAGTCGAGGATATGGGCACTTTCCTTGGCCATGAACAGACATACTCGATAGTGGGAAGATCAACAAAAACAAGCCCCAATTGGCCACTGATTGTCAGTTTCTCATCAAAAACTCACCAATTATAACCTTGCTCCTATGACCGACACCGTTGGGAGACCAAGTCGAGGTCGTGGGCTGTTACCACAACCTTGTGTGGGCATTGTCGGTAGTGAAAAAATGAGTGCGAACAAGCCCCAGTCAGTCACGAATTGTCAGTTTCTCATCGAAAACTCGCCGATTGTAGCCTTGCTCTTATGATCCGCACTGTCTAGAGACCAAGTCCTAGCCATGGGCACTTTCCACGACCATGTGTGGGCATACTCCATGGTGGGGAAATCAGCAAAAACAAGCCCCAGTGGGTCACAGATTATCGGTTTCTCATTGAAAACTCCCTGATTATAGCCTTGCCCCATGACCGACACCATCAAGAGACCAGGTCGAGGTCGTGGGTAGTTGCCATAGCCATATGTGGGCATTCTCGGTAGTGAAAAAGGAGTGCAAACAAGACCCAGGTGGTCACGGAATGTCAGGTTCTTGTCAAAAACCCACCGATTATAACCTTGCCCCTACGATTGACGCCATCGGGAAAGTAGGTGGGGGCCGTGGGCAGTTGCCACGATCATGTATGTGCATTCTCGGTAGTCAAAAAATGAGTGCAAACAAGCCCCAATCTGTCACAGATTTTCAGTTTCTCATCGAAAACTTGCCGATTACAACCTTGGCCCCATGATCGGCACCCTCAGGAGACAAGGTCGAGGCCATGGGCGCTTTCCACGATCAGGTGCAGGCATACTCTATAGTGGGAAAGTCAACAAAAACAAGCCCCAATCAATCATGGATTGTTAGTTTTTCATTGAAAACTCACCGATTATAACCTTGCCCCCATGATCGGCACTGTCGGGAGACCAGGTCGAGGCTGTGGGCACTTGCTACGGCCACGTTCGTGCATACTTGGTAGTGGAAAGGTCAGTAGAAACAGGCCCAAGTGTGGCACGAATTGTCGGTTTCTCATGGAAAACTCGTTGATTATAGCCTTACCCCCATGACCAACACCATCGGCAGACCAGGTAGGGGACGTGGGCTCTTGTCGCAGCCATACGCTGGCATACTCGATAGTAGGAAAATCAATGCAAACAAACCTCATTAGGTCTCAAATTGTCAGTTTCTCAACAAAAACTCGCAGACTATAGCCTTGCCCCCAGGACCGGCACCGTCAGGAGACTAGGTCAGGGCTGGGACACTTACTGCAACCATTTACTTGCATACTCGGTAGTGGGAAAATCAGCAAAAATAAGCTCAAGTGGGGCACAAATTGTCAGTTTCTCATCTAAAACTCACCGATTATAGCCTTTCCCCATGACTGGCATGGTAAGGAGATCAGGTCGGGGTCATGGGTACTTGCCATGGTCATGTCCAGGCATAGTCGGTAGTGGGAAAATTTGCAGAACCAGGCCTAGGTGGGGTACAAATTGTCAGTTTCTCATTGAAAACTCCTCGATTATAGCCTTGCCACCATGACCGACACTGTTGGGAGACCAAGTCGAGGCTATGGGCACTTGCCACGACCTTGTTTGGGCATACTTGGTAGTGGTAGAATAAGCAAAAATAGGCCCAGGTGGGGAACGAATTGTTGATTTATCATCGTAAACTCGTCGACTATAGCGCCTATGACCGACACCATCGAGAGACCAAGTCGAGGCCCTGGTCACTTGACGTAGCCATGTAAGGGCATACACTGTACTAGCCGGTCACAAATTGTCAGTTTCTCATCAAAAACTCGCTGATTATAGGCCCGTCCCTATGACCGACACCGCCTAGAGACAAAGTCAGGGCCATTGACACTTGCCACGACCTTGTGTTGGTATACTCGGTAGTGGGAAAATCAACAAAAACAAGCCTAGGTGGGGCACTAATTGTCAGTTTCTCATCGAAACCTCGCTAATTATAGCCTTCCCCCATGACCAACACCGTCGGGAGATCAGGTGGGGCCATGGGACCTTGCCGCGACCACGTGTGGGCATACTCAGTAGTGGAAAAATCAGTGTAAACAAGCCCCAGTCGGTCACAAATTGTCAGTTTCTCATCAAAAACTCACCAATTATAGCCTTGCCTCATGACCGGCTGTTGGGCCCGGGCCCCGGATCCCTGATTCCCGAAGTGGCCCCTCAGGTCGCGCTGGTGACGGGCGCCCCACAACGTCGGAGCCGATCCTAACATTTAAACATAGTTCGATCATACACATACATTCTCATACAATCGATCACCTACGCATGCATTCTAATCATAAACAATTCATCACGATTACATAAGCCATCAAGTTCATAAATTAAACATGTGTTTGAAACAATACATAGTATAAAATAAAGTTTCAATCCAAAATACATGAAATATTCTCCATGATAATGTGTTTGGAGGGCCAACCAAAATACGAACTTAATACAAGACTTCTAATTAGCTCGAAGTTTCCAATGCCTCGCAAGTTCAAAGATCGTCCTGCTCTGCACCTGAGGAGGGAAAGTAGTGGGTTGAGCTACACAGCTCAGTGGCTAATATAATTATAGCCATCGGCAACTAGCACAAATCCCAGCATATGAATGTATATATATTTTATCTATACAGACATCAATTCAAGCATTTCACATGCTACTCAAACAATTTACGCATTCAATAAACTTAATTCAATTCATAAATATGTCACAAAGCATTCACAATGAACAATCCACATATGCAATGCACATCACAATGGCTCGAGGGTTCCATGGAAACAAAAGGAAGAAACCGAAGTTTACATCCTGAACGAAATGAGTCCATTCGGATCTCATATGCCACAAGCAGGCAGCCGGGAGAAGGCTCTTGTCTACGTGCACGTGACGAAGGAAATGGTTCTACTCTCACCCAAGCCAAAGCATATAATCATGCTCATGATCATTTTATCGTATGGTATTTTTCCATATCTTGCATTTAGTCAAAATGCCGTGACCGAAGTCGAGGCATAACATGATTGGAATCAAAACGTAATGCTATGAATTCTTATGATTCTTTCAATTCATCACATTTAAACATGCATAACAAATAACATAAATTCATACATAGGCAAGAAATTGCCTAGTCACATAATAACTATAAGTATATTACCCACCTAAGATCACTCGAGTAGTCGACTCACTAGTGTCCTTCCTCTTGCGATGAAATCGTGTCAGCTTGGTTTCCTAAAACAACCAAGTTTCCATCCAATCAAATAATATTCAAAGGCAATCACTCAAAAGCTTCGAAAAATCAAAAGAAGAAATCGCTGGAAAAAGGGGCTCATGGCGAAGGCTCGCTTCGCAATAAGAATGAAAGCTTTGTTCATGCGAAGGCTTCGTTTCACCGCAACGAAGGCCAAGCCTTCAAGGCGAAGTCGCTCACAAGACGCTTTGGCGCAAGACGCATGCGCGCATCGTCTTGTAACGCACACCTCCACACGCCGCGACGTGCACCATACGTCTTGTGGCGTGCATTAATTCACTGCCAAGCGGCATGCTTTGAAACGTCGCGACGTATGGATTTGGAAAACATTCCCGAACCTGAAAAATCCCAGATTTTCCAACTCCAATCCGTTCCAAACTCAAATGCAACACATCTAAGGCATAGATCAACTCTTCTACTACAATTCTAACCCATTCTAAGCTTCCAATCCATCCTAAAATCATCAACCCAACGATTTGCCCAACTTTTTCACACAAAAACCCTAAATCATCGATTTCTCCCAATCCAAGCTATCTTAATGTTTAATCCAAACATAAACAAGAAGAAACGAAGCTTACCGGGTAACGCTCCAAACTGTCGAAAGATCCGAGAAATCGAAATCTCCACTCTTCTTCCTCTTCTCCCTACGACGGCTTCTCCCTCTTCTTTGCTTTCTATTTTCTATTCTATTTCTAATTTCTTCTTTTAAACCTAAGGGAAAGCACAAAGACTACAATGCCCTCCTAATTAAGCCCTAAACCCATTTCAACTTAAATAAACTTCCCAAAATGCCCTCATAAGCTTTTACACTTTTTATACCTCATAAAACCACAATTAAACCGTAATTATCTATAATATTCCCAATTAACTCAAACTAAGGCATAATCACTCAATTATCAAAATTTATGCTTAATGACATCATAATAAAAAAAATTCGGGGTCTAACTCCCCCTATTAAAAGAAATTTCGTCCTTGAAATTTACCTGAACCATCGAAAAGATGCGGATACTTCTCCTTCATAGCTTCCAGTGGCTCCCAAGTAGCCTCCTCTACCGAATGATTTCTCCATAGGACTTTGACTAGCTGAATCGTCTTGTTCCTGAGGACTTTTTCCTTAGTATCCAAGATCTCAACTGGTAGCTCCATAAGTCAAATCATCCCGCAACCGAACCTCACTAGCCTGAATGATATGAGAAGGATCCGATCTATACCACCTCAACATAGACACATGGAAAACATTGTGGATCTGTGACAACTCCGGAGGTAACGCCAACCTGTAGGCGAGTGGTCCAATCCTCTCAAGGATTTCATACAGACCCACATACCTCGGACTCAACTTACCCTTCTTATCGAATCTCAATACTCCTTTCCAAGGAGACGTCTTAAGGAACACCTTCTCACCGACCTCATACTCCATCTCCTTTCGGTGAGCATCAACATAACTCTTCATCCTATCCTGTGCTGCCTTAAGCCGCTACTTAACCAGATTGACTTTCTCAACTGTCCTCTGAATCAATTCTGGTCCCACCAATTGCCTATCTCCTTCTTCATCCCAACAGATCGGAGTCCTACATCTCCGCCCATACAATGCTTCATACGGAGCCATCTGAATGCTCGAATGGTACGAATTATTATAAGCGAATTCGACCAACGGAAAATGCTCATCCTAAGCTCCTCGAAAATCCATCACACAGGCCCGAAGCATCCTCTCAAGAGTCCGAATGGTCCTCTCCGATTGACCATCCGTCTGAGGATGAAATGTCGTACTAAAATGCAACTTGGTGCCCAAAGCATCTTGCAAACTGCCCCAAAACCTCGAAGTGAACCGAGGAACTCTATCCGACACAATCGAATCCGGAATCCCATGCAATCTCACTATCTCATCGATATACTTCTTTGCCAACACATGCAAAGAATCAGTCTGCTTGATCGCCAAAAAGTGAGCTGACTTTGTCAATCGATCCACAATGACCCAAATGGCATCATGCCTCCTACTGGTCTTAGGCAAACCCATCAGAAAATCCATGGTCACCCTTTGCCACTTCCATTCCGGGATCGACAATGGCCTCAACATGCCTGAAGGTGCCTGGTGTTCAGCTTTGACTTGCTGACACACAAGACACTTACTCACAAAGTCTGCCACATCCCTCTTCATGCCTTTCCACCAAAAGTGCTCTCTCAAATCCTCAGACATCCCGGTGCTACTGGATGCATGGTATAAGGCGATTGTGTGCCTCATCCAATATCTCATCCTTGATCTCCGCACATCCTAATACACACTGCTGCCCACCGTCATCAATCCATCATCCTCACCTCATCTCAAAGTCTTGCCATTCCTAATCTCATCTACGAAGTGCCTTTCAAACCGCATCCCGAGCCTCGCAATTCCATAACTCTTTCCCTAAGCATCGGCCTCACTCGAAAATTAGCCAAAAGACAATCCGGCTCTTCCTGCCTCAAGCTTATCTTAAGCTTGGCCATCTCTTCCAATAAAGGAAGATACACCGCCCGAACATAAGCAATCGAAGACTTTCTGCCCAAAACATCCGCCACTACATTGGCCTTGCCCGGATGATACTCAATCAACATATCATAGTCCTTGAGTAACTCCAGCCACCTCCGCTGCCTCAGATTCAATTCCTTCTGACTCAACAAATACTTGAGACTCTTATGATCAGTGAAGATCCGAGTTTGAACTCCATACAAATAATGCCTCCAAATCTTCAAGGTAAAGATCACAGCTGCTAACTCCAAATCGTGCGTCGGATAGTTTAACTCATACGGCTTCAACTGCCTCGAAGCATAAGCTATCACCCGATCTCCTTGCATCAAAACACCTCCAAGTCCCTTCCTCGAAGCATCACTATACACAGTATAGCCCTTATCTCCAGAAGACAATACCAGAATCGGAGCACTTGTCAATCTGCGCTTGAGCTCCTCGAAGCTCCTCTGACACTCATCACTCCAAGCAAACTTCTAATTTTTCCGTAATAGCTTAGTCATTGGAGTGGATATCATTGAGAATCCCTCCACAAACCTCCCGCGAGAATCTCGCCAAATCCAAAAACTCCTCACCGCTACATTCTTCGGGCTTCCCAATTTATTACCGCTTCTATCTTCTTTGGATCCACATGCACCCCGATCCGAAATCACACGCCCAAGGAATGAAACTTCTCACCAAAATTCGCATTTCTAATTTGGCATACAACTCATTGCTCCTCAAAGTCTCCAAAGAAATCCTCAAATGTTCCTCATGCTCCCGATCACTCTTGGAATACACCAATATATCATCGATGAAGACAATAATAAATTGGTCCAAGAATGGGTTGAAACCCGATTCATCAAATCCATAAAAGCTGTCGGAGCATTCGTCAATCCGAAAGGCATCACGAAAAACTCAAAATGTCCATACCGAGTCCTGAAAGCAGTATTCGACACATCCAACTCCTTAATCCTCAACTAATGGTATCCCGATATCAAGTCAATCTTAGAGAAAACTTGTGCTCCTTGCAATTGATCAAATAGATCATCAATGCGAGGAAGCGGATACCTGTTCTTCACCGTAACCTGATTCAACTTCCGGTAGTCCACACACATCCTCAATGAGCTATCTTTCTTCTTTACAAACAGGACCGGAGCTCCCCAAGGCGAAGAACTCGGCCTGATGTACCCTTTCTCCAACATCTCCTCTAATTGTTCCTTAAGCTCTTTCAATTCCATCGGAGCCATCTGGTAAGGCGGAATCGAAATCGGTGCCGTACCTAGCAAAAGCTCGATCGGAAACTCAATCTCCCGAGCTGGCGGTAGTCCTAGCAATTCCTCGGGAAAGACATCCGAGAAATCCCTGACTACTGGAATATCCTCCAGCTTCCCACTATCTGCTCTGGAATCCACCACATAGACCAAAAATGCCTCACATCCATTCCTTATCAGCTTCTCTACTGCCAAAGTCGAAACAAATCAAGCAGCCTTCCTTCTATCCCCAAAGAAACACCACTCTTCCGCCATCTAAATCAAACTCTCTGCCTTCTTCACAATCCAACCAGCATCAGACCTTCCAACGATCCATACCCAAAGATCACATCTAATCCTCGCATCTTCAGTGGCATCAGATCTACCACTAGAAGTCCTCCACCAATACTAAGCTCACATCCTCTAAACACCTGACTAATCACAAGGTACTGGCCGATTGGAGTACTCACCATTAGCGGAGTATCCAAAGGGCTCACAATCCTATCACACATAGGTCTACTCGACGACACAAACGAGTGAGTAGAACCTGGATCAATCAACACAAGAACATCATCATCAAATAATCGAGCCATACCAAGAATAACATCATCTGAGCGGCCTCTGATCCTCCCGAGTCATAGCAAACACCACGGCGGTGCTCGCCTCTCGGTCTTCCCCGAAGACTTGCCCTCTTGGCAAGATCGTAATCGCCACCTCTGTCGAAGTCCTCCGACCCACGCCTCTGCCCTCCTAGAGCTCATATGAGATCCCTCTCTCTGGTGGTGAGGACACTCTCAGCCCTTGTCCCTTCATCCACAGTTAAGCATGCACCGACAATCCAGTAACACTCTCCGCCATGGAAATTGCCATAATGTTCACACTTAGGGACGATGACTTGTCCCCATCCCCCTCCTGCTGCCTCCCGTCAGAAACCTAATGAGGAAAAGTAGGCGTCCTCATCTGCCGAGACACGCCGCATCACGCTCTTTTCCTCTGACCGAGTAGGAAGCTCCTAGCACTCCGCCGGGCATAGGAGTACTAGTGCTACCTCCTCCTAAACCGCTCTCGCCTTTCTCTTCTTGTTGGATCGCACTTGATAATTTCTATGTTCTCCACTCAAAGTCGCTTCAACCAAATCTGAATGTCATGAAATTCTGCACAATCACCTTCTCCCGATAGTCAAATCTGATCCCGACTCAAATCGACGACATCCGCAGCCTCACTCAAGATCAAGTCCAAGCATACCGATAATCTGTGTGAACCGACGCTCATACTACTCATACCATCTCCTCTGGGTGAGACTCGAAACTCCCTCTCGTCTTTGAACATATACCTCGACAAATACTTCTTCCTAAAAGCGGCTAAGAAGTCCTGCCATGCCAACCCTACCGGTCTCCTCTCGATCGCCTGACGGCCTCCCACCAATGCAGCATCACCTCAAGCAAGGCAAAGATACACCACTCGCTTGTCATCTTCATACCCATCCGATCTAGCACCCTCTCATCTTCCGCAACCATGTCTCGGCCTTCCTCAGATCTGCCGTCTCCAAGAAGTCAATCGCCCATACTTCTCGGCTTGTCGAACTGTTTTCCCTCTAATCGGGCCGGAGCAGAAGGTTGTGGCATCTGACCCATAGCCTGAACAAACGCCTGTGTAAAGGCCTGGAACATCCTCGGATCAAACTGAGGCACTTGCCCTGGCGGAATCGGTGACTCCTGACACTGCGACAAGGGCTCACTGCCTAGTCCTACAGAAGCCTCAACATTCCCTGGGGCTACTGACTCATCAGTCCTCTCCTCTCTAGTCGGAGAGTCAGGTGTAACTGATCCTTGCAAAAGTCCTCGTGTCCTTCTACGAGGTGGCATCGTACTCCTTCAAATGGAAACACTAAGGATTAGCTATATGGCAATCTACATGTATGCATGTCACCGAATACAATCAAGGAATGCAACAAATAATCATAGAGCATAATATCCTATTATGCATTCTAAGTCGAGGACACCTAAACCTAGGCGCTCTGATACCAAACATGTTGGGCCCGGGCCCCGAATCCCTGATTCTCGAGGTGGCCCCTCGGGTCACGCCGGCGACGGGCGCCCCACAACGTCGGACCCGATCCCAACATTTCAACATAGTTCGATCATACACATACATTCTCATACAATCGATCACCTACGTATGCATTCTAATCATAAACAATTCATCACGATTACATAAGCCATCAAGTTCATAAATTAAACATGTGTTTGAAACAATACACGTGATAAAATAAAGTTTCAATCCAAAATACATGAAATATGCTCCATGATAATGTGTTTGAGGGCCAACCAAAATACTGAACTTAATACAAGACTCCTAATTAGCTCAAGTTTTCGATGCCTCGCAAGTTCAAAGATCGCCCCGCTTTGCACCGAGGAGGAAAGTAATGGGTCGAGCTACACAACTCAATGGCTAATATAATTATAGCCATCGAACCAGCACAAATCCCAAAGATATGAATGTATATATATTATATCTATACGACATCAATTCAAGCATTTCACATGCTACTCAAACAATTTACGATTCAATAAACTTAATTCAATTCAAATATGTCACAAAGCATTCATAATGAACAATCCACATATGCAATGCACATCACAATGGCTCGAGGGTTCCATGGAAAAAAAATAAAGAAACTCAAGTTTACATCTCGAACTAAATGAGTCCATTCGATCTCATATGCCAAAAGCGGCAGCCGGAGAAGGCTCTTGTCTACGCGCACGTGATTTAACTAAATGGTTCCACTCTCACCAAACAAAAGCATATAATCATGCTCATGATCATTTTATCGTATGGTATTCCTCCATATCTTGCATTTAGTCAAAATGTCGTGACCGAAGTCGAGGCATAACATGATCGGAATCAAAACGTAATGCTATCAATTCTTATGATTCTTTCAATTCATCACATTTAAACATGCCTAACAAATAACATATATTCATACATAGGTAAGAAATTGCCTAGTCACACAATAACTATAAGTATATTACCCACCTAAGATCGCTCGAGTAGTCGACTCACTGGTGTCCTTCCAATTGCAAAGAAATCGTGTCAGCTTGGTTTCCTAAAACAACCAAGTTTCCATCCAATCAAATAATATTCAAAGGCAATTACTCAAAAGCTTCAGAAAATCAAAAGAAGAAATCGCTGGAAAAGGGGCTGCGCACATGACGAAGGCCAAGCCTTCATGGGCGAAGTCACCACAAGACTCCGTATGCCAAGACGCACGCGCGCGCCAGACGCCTCCCTGGCACGCTGCGACGTGCACCATACGTGTTCATGGCGGCACAAATTGTCTGACGCCGTGGTTTTGAGCACGCCAGGACGCAAGGATCGGGAAACGCTCCCAACCCAAAAAATCTCAGATTTTCCAACTCCAATCCGTTCCAAACTCAAATGCAACACATCTAAGGCATAGATCAACTCTTCTACTACAATTCTAACCCATTCTAAGCTTCCAATCCATCCTAAAATCATCAACCCAACGATTTGCCCAATTTTTTCACACAAAAACCCTAAATCATCGATTTCTCCCAATCCAAGCTATCTTATGTTTAATCCAAACATAAACAAGAAGAAACGAAGCTAAACTTACCTGGTAACGCTCCAAACTGTCGAAAGATTTGAGAAATCGAAATCTCCACTCTTCTTCCTCTTCTCCCTACGACGGCTTCTCCCTCTTCTTTCCTTTCTATTTTCTATTCTATTTCTAATTTCTTCTTTTAAACCTAAGGGAAAGCACAAAGACTACAATGCCCTCCTAATTAAGCCCTAAACCCATTTCAACTTAAATAAACTTCCCAAAATGCCCTCATAAGCATTTACACTTTTTATACCTCATAAAACCACAATTAAACTGTAATTATCCATAATACTCCCAATTAACTCAAACTAAGGCATAATCACTCAATTATCAAAATTTATGCTTAATGACATCATAATAAAAAAAATTCAGGGTCTAACACCGGCACTGTTGGGAGACCAAGTCGGTGCCGTGGGCACTTGTCGCGGCTATGTACGAGAATACTCGGTAATGGGAAAACTAGCAGAAACAAGCCCAGATGGGGCACCAATTGTCAGTATCTCATCGAAAAGTCACCGATTATAACCTTCCCCCATGATCGACACCGTCGGGAGACCAGGTTGGCATCATGGGCACTTGTCGCGACCATGTGTGGGCATACTTAATAGTGGGAAAATCAGTGTAAGCAAGCCCCAGTCGGTCGCAGATTGTCAGTTTCTCATCGAAAACTCGTCAATGATAGCCCCGTCCTCATGAATGGCACTATCGGGAGACCTGGTCGAGCTCATGAGCCCCTTTCGCAACCATTTGCGGGCATACTCGGTAATAGGAAAATCAGTGATAACAAGACCCAATCGGTCAAGAATTGTCAATTTTTCATCGAAAACTCGCCGACATGACCTTGCTTTGCCCCACGACCGGGACCGACCAGAGACCGTGTCAAGGTATAATATACTTGCGCGACAATGCGCGGGTATACTCGGTAGTCAAAAAATCAGTAGAAATAGGCCCAGATGGGGCACGAATTGTCAGTTTCTCATTGAAAACTTGCCCATTATGGCCTAGCCCCCATGACCGGCACCGTCGAGAGACCAGGCAGGGGCCGTGGGCGCTTGTCACAACCATTTACGGGCATACTCGATAGTAGGAAAATCAGTGCAAACAAGCCCCAGTCGGTCACAGATTATCTGTTTCTTATCAAAAACTCGTAGATTATAGCCTTGCTCTCGTGACCGTCACCGTCGTGAGACCAGGTTGGGGCTGGGGCACTTGCCACGACTGTGCATCTAAATATTCGGTAGTGGGAAAATCAACAGAAACAAGACTAGGTGCGGCACGAATTGTGAGCTTCTCATCAAAAACTTGTCGATTATAGCCTCCCCTTATGATCGGCACCTTCGGGAGACCAAGTTGGGGTTGTGGACAGTTACCGCAGTCATGTGCAGGCACACTCGATAGTGGGAAAATTAGCAAAATCAGGCCTAAGTGGGCCACAAATTGTCAGTTTCCCATCAAAAACTCACCGATTGTAGATTTGTCCCTATGACTGGCGTCGTCGGGAGATCAAGTCGAGGCTGTGGGCACTTGTCGCAGCTTTAAAGCGGGCATACTCGATAGATGGAGAATCAGCAGAAACAGGCCTAGGTGGGGCATGAATTACCGGTTTGTCATCGAAAACTCATCGATTATAGACTTTCCCTATGACCGGCACCGTCGTGAGACCAGGTCGGGGCCATCGCCACTTATCATGACCATATAAGGGCAAACAAGGTAGCAAGAAAATCAATGCAAACAAGCCCCAGCTAGTTGTGGATTATCAGTTTCTCATCAAAAACTCGAAGATTATAGCCTTGCCCCCATGACCGGCACTGTCAGGAGACCAAGTCGGGGCTATGGGAACTTACCGCAACCATGTGCAGGTATACTTGGTAGTAGGAAAATCAACAAAAACAGGCCCAAGTAGAGGACGAATTGTCTGTTACTCGTCGAAAACTCGCCGATTATAGCCTTGTCCCCATGACCGGAACCGTCGGGAGACCAGGTCAGGGCCGTGGGCACTTACTGTGGCCTTATGCGGGCATACTCGATATTGGGATAATCAATAGAAATAGGCCCAGATGGGGCACGAATTGTCGGTTTCTCATCAAAAACTCATCAATTATAGTCTTCCCCCATGACCGACACCGTTGGGAGACCTGTTGGAGTTATGTAAATACAGTGCCCTAGAAAACAAGTGTATTTACAAGTAACTTTATCTTCTTCAGTTACAGTTTTGTAATGAAAATATTTATTATTAATAAAACAAAAGAGTTTGGTTTTATCTATATAGAGCATTATATATCCGGTCATAAGGTACCAAGATTCTTTTGTAAGTAATATACATATACATAGAGATGTATGGGAAACATGTATATTATTAGAATCAATTAATTGATTCACGCTTGAATAATCAAGTTGGTCGCTGATTATGGTCTAGATCAGAGTGTTGTGATTTATCTCCATATAAGTAAAGGAGTTTACTTGAGGAATGATGAGTTTCATATCATGATGGTAGTTGACTATCGATAATGGAACTATTAAATGAATCGGAATCAAGTATGTTTTCAAGAATAAAGTGGGCGCTTACTTTAATCTTAAAATATACAACTTAAGCATTCGCCATTATGAACCATAATCTTGATAAGTGGTGAACTCATATATGTTTCATTATAATTTTGATATGATTGGAATGGATTTTTACAGTATTAATCCAAAGGTTCCATGTTGGAATTATTAATTGAAACATGTATCGTGGAACATTCACTCAAATAAAGAGTTTATAGTGTTATCATCTCTTTTAGATGTTTTAAGGAGATTTGGTGATTAAATCTGGCGCAATAGTTTGATGGACTAACTACCCATCAAGTCTTAACACTGAGATGAGATCTTATGTGTTAATCACCATATAAAGTAAAATGAGAGATCTAGAAGGAAAAATCAACATAAGGGCAAAACGGTAATTTTACCCTTTGTTGTGCGGATGGCTATAATAAGGTTCTAAATAGGGTTTGCAATTGGACATATTCTCATAATATTTAATAATTCAAGAGTTCAACTAATTGTATTTAGTGGAATGACATTTAGTTAATAAGCTAGAATTAATTCCAATGAGATTGAATTAATTCTGGGTTTATTGGAGCTTGAATTATCAAAGTCCAACAAGATTCCCCACTTGGCTTTAAGGAAGGTTATCAAGCTAAGTAACAAATATAAATGGAGGTTAATTAGAAGCCCATAATTGAATCTTGGGCTTGGTCTAATAAAAGAAGCCCAAATGTACATTTAGTAATGGGCTTGGTTTTTGGTTTAATGTAATTAATTAGATTAATTATATTAAAACAATTTTTTTAAGAAGAAGATAGCAATTTCGGTTATTCCTAGGTTAAATGTGTAACCACACATTTGACATTAAAATGCTAAATAAAGATGGTCTTTATTATGGTTAATCATCATTAAATGGATTTATGAGCTTACCATTATTATGGTTAATCATCATTAAATGGATTTATGAACTTACCATTAAATGGTTTAATGGTTGTCTTTTAATGTTGGCTTGTAACCTATTTGCATTCATTAGATTAAAGATGAAAGACGTACATTAGATGGACCATCTTCCTTCTTTCTTCTTGGAAAAACAGGAAATGGGTATTGAATTTTAGGTTATGGTCTTTTCAAATAGCCATCATAAAGATAAAAGAAGATAATCTCATCTATTGGCTATTTTATGAGTGATTGATGAAAGAGTGATGCCTTTGATGAAATTGGTAGGCAAGAAAGAGTTCTTGCATGTTCTTTACACCTTCTCTCCTTTCATGAAAGAGAGAATCGAAAATACCAATTGAAAGAGTTTCAATTTTGCTTCTTCTTCTTCTAAGAAAATCTCCTCCAAACATTTCTTCTCCTTTTCCACCAAAGAATTTTGTTAACCTAATTGTCTTTGAAGAACAGGTGGTAAATCTAATTGGTTGAGGATACTACAATAAGGAGAAAGTAGATTGCTAAAGGAAAAGAGTTAAAAGGCAAAGGATTTGGATACACGAAGAAGGAGAGGATAGCGTAACGAGGATTTAAAGTTGTAGCAAAGGAGTCGGTAATACTCCTGATATTGTTTATATTTTATTATCCTTATACCATATCATGTATGGATTGGCATGTTGATTTGGATTTGTTGCTTCCGCTGCAAGTAATGATTTCTTAAAAGTTTTGAAATCTACCGTTTTTCCAAACAAAGCATGTTTTCTTTTTCCAATCCAACAAGACCAAGTAGGGGTCGTGGGCACCTTTTGCAGCCATATGCGGGCATACTCAATAGTCAAAAAATCAGTGTAAACAAGCCCCAGTCGGTCACGGATTGTCAGTTTCTCATCGAAAGCTCATAGATAGCCTTGCCCCCATGACCAGCACCGTCAAGAGACTAGGTCGGGGCTGGGGCACTTACCGCGGCCATGTATCGACATATTCGGTAGTGGGGAAATCAATAGAAAAAAGCCTAGGTGGGGCACGAATTGCTGGTTTCTCATCGAAAACTCACCGATTATAGCTCCCCCCATGACCGACACCGTTGGTAGATCGGGTCAGGGTCGTGGGCACTCGCGGCGGCCATGTGTGGGAATACTCAGTAGTGAAAAAATCAGTGCAAACAAGCCCAAGTCAATCTCAGATTGTCAGTTTTGCATCGAAAACTCACCGATTATAGCCCTGCCCTCATGAACGGCCATGTGTGGGCATACTCAGTAATGGGAAAATCAATGAAAACAAGACCCTGTCAATCACAGATTGTCAGTTTTTTATCGAAAACTCGTCGATTTTAGCCTTGCCCCATGACCAGCGCTGTCTGGAGACCAGGTAGGGGCCGTGGGCACTTGCCGCAGCCATATGCGGGCATCCTCAATAGTAGGAAAATTAGTGCAAACAAGCCCTAGTCGGTCACGGAATGTCGGTTTCTCATCGAAAACTCATAGATTATAACCTTGGCCCCATAACCAGCACCATTGAGACACCAAGTCAGGGCCCTGGGCACTTATCCCGGCCATGTGCGAGCATTCTCGATATTGGGAAAATCAACAAAAACAAGACCCAATCTATCACGGATTGTCAGTTTCTTATTGAAAACTTGTCGATTATAGCCTTACCCCATGATCGGCACTGTCGGGAAACCAGGTCGGGGCCTTAGGCACTTGTCGCGGCCATGTGCGAGCATACTCAGTTGTGGGAAAATTGACAAAAACAGGCACAGATGGGGCACAAATTGTCGGTATCTCATCGAAAAGTCACCGATTATAACCTTCCCTCCATGATCGACACCGTCGAGAGACCAGGTTGGGGCTTTGGGCACTTGCAACGGCCATATGCGAGCATACCCATTAGTTGGAAAATCAGCAAAAACACGCCGAGGTGGGGCACAAATTGTCAATTTCTCATCGAAAACTCGTCGAATATAGCCTTGCCCCCATGACCGACACCATTGGGAGACCAGGTCAGGGTAGTGGGCACTTGGCGCGGCCTTTTGTAGGCAAACTCAGTAGTGGGAGAATCAAAAGAAACAAGCTGAGGTAGGGAACAAATTATTGTTTCTCTTCGAAAACTTATTGATTATAGCCTTTCCCCATGACCGGCACCGTAGTGAGACTAGGTCGAGGCTATGGGCACTTGCCGCGGCCATGTTCGTGCATACTCAGTAGTAGGAAAATGAGTGCAAACAAGCCACAGTCTATCACGGATTGTCTGTTTCTCATCGAAAAATCGCCAAATATAGTCTTGCCCCCATGACTAGCATCGTCGGGAGACCAAGGCGGGGCCGTGGGCACTTGTCGTGGCCATGTGCGGCATATTCGATAGTGGGAAAATCAACAGAACTAGGCCCATTTGGGGCAGGAATTGTCAGTTTCTCATCGAAAACTCGCCGATTATAGCCTTCCCCCATGACCGACACCATCGGGACACTAGGTCGGGGCCATGGGCACTTGCCACGACCATGTGTGGGAATAATTGATAGTGGGAAAATCAATGCAAACTAGCCCCAATCAGTCGTAAATTGTCAGTTTCTGAACGAAAACTCGCCGATTATAGCCCTGCCCTCATAAACAGCACCGTCAAAAGACCAGGTCGGGGCCATGGGCACTTATCATGATTTTGTGCGGGCATACTCGGTAATGGGAAAATCAGTTAAAACAACACGCAGTAGGTCACGGATTGTCGGTTTCTCATCAAAAACTCACCGATTATAGGCTTGCCCGTTGATCGGCATTGTCGAGAGATCAGGTCGTGGTCGTGCGCACTTGTCGCGGCCATGTGCGGGCATACTCGGTAGTAGGAAAATTAGCAGAAATAGGCCCAGATGGGGCACGAATTGTCAATTTCTCATGAAAAACTCGTTGATTATCACCTTGCCCCCATGATCAGCACCATCGGGAGGCCAGGTAGGGGTCGTGGGCACTTATCGCAGTCATATGCAGGCATACTCGATAATAGGAAAATTAGTACAAACAAGCTCTAGTCAATCACGAATTGTCGATTTCTCGTCGAAAACTCACAGATTATAGCCTTGCCCCCTTAACCAGCACAGCCAGAAGACCAGGTCAGGGCTGGGGCACTTACGGTGGCCATGTACCTGCATATTTAGTAGTGGGAAAATCAACAGAAACAATCCCAGGTAGGGCACGAATTGTCATTTTCTCATCGAAAACTCGTCGATTATAGCCTCCCCCCATGATCAGCACCGTCTCAAGACTAGGTCGGGGTCGTGGGAACTTTCCAAGGTCATATACGGGCATACTCTGTAGTGGGAAAATTACCAAAAACAAGCCCCAGTTAATCACAAATTATCGGTTTCTCATCAAAAACTCATCGATTATAGCCTTTCACCATGACCAGCACCATCGGGAGACCAGGTCGGGGCCGTGGGCACTTGCCACGACTATGTAAGGGCAAACTTGATAGTGGAAAAATCAGTGCAAACAAACCCCAGTCTAGTCATGAATTGTCAGTTTCTCATCGAAAACTCGTTGATTATAGCCTTGCCCTAATGACTGTCACTGTTGGTAGACCAGGTCGAGGACATGGGCACTTTCTGTGGTCTTGTACAGGCAAACTCGGTGGTGGGAAAATGAGTGTAAACAAGTCCCAATTGGTCACAGATTGTTGGTTGCTCATCAAAAACTCGCAGATTATAGCCTTGGACCTATGAACGACACTGTCGAGAGACTAGTTTAGGGCCATGGGTACTTGACACTACCATGTGTGGGCATACTCGGTAGTGAGAAAATTAGCGAAAACAAGCCCCAATCAATCACAAATTGTCAGTTTTTCGTTAAAAACTCACCGATTATAGCCTTGCCCCATGATCGACACTGTCGGGAGACCAGGTCGGGGCCGTGAGAATTTTTCGTGACCATGTGCAAGTTCGAGTTGGTCACGGATTATAGGTCTCTCATTGAAGACTCTCCGATTATAGCCTTGCTCCCATGACCGACACCATCGGGAACTTTCTGCGGCTGTATGTTTGAATACTCAATAGTGCCACAAATTGTCAGTTTCTCATCGAAAACTCGCCGATTATAGCCTTCCCCCAAGACTAACACCATCGGTAGACCAAGTCGGGGCTGTGGGCACTTGCCGCGACAATGTGCGGGCATACTCGATAATGGGAAAATTAGCAAAAACAAGCCCTAGTTGGTCACGAGTTGTCGGCTTATCATTGAAAACTTATCAATTATAGCCTCGCCCCAGTGACCAGCACCGTCGGGAGACCAGGTCGAGGTTAGGGCACTTGTCGCAGCCATGTACCAACATATTCGGTAGTGGGAAAATTAACAGCAACATGCCCAGGTGGGGAACGAATTGTCGTTTTCTCATCAAAAACTCGTCGATTATAGCCCCCCATGATCGACACCGTCAAGAGACCAAGTCGGGGCTGTGGGCACTTATTGCAGTCATGTGTGGGCACACTCGATAGTAGGAAAATTAGTGAAATAAGGCCTAGGTGTGGCACGAATTGTCGGTTTCTCATCGAAAACTCACCGATTATAGCCTTGCCCCTACGACCGGCACCATCGAGAGGCAAGGTCGGGGCTGTGGCTACTTACTACGGCCTTATGCGGGCATACTCGATAGTGGTAGAATTAGCAGAAATAGACCTAGGTGGGGCACGAATTATCGATTTCTCATAAAAAAACTTGCCGATTATAGCCTTCCCCCATAACTGTCACTATCGGGAGACTAAGTTGGGGTTGTGGGCACTTGCCGCGACCATGAAAGGGCAAACTCAGTAGTGTGAAAATCTGTGCAAACAAACCCCAGCCTGGTCACGGATTGGCAGTTTCTAATCGAAAACTCACTGATTATAGCTTTGCCCCCATTATTGCCACCATCTGGAGACCAAGTCTGGGACGTGGGAACTTTCTGCAGACAAAGTGCATACTCAGAGTGGAAAATCGGTGCAAACAAGCCCAGAGAGGTCACAGATTGACGCCCAAGATCGAAAACTTGCTGATTATAGCCTTGGCCCCATGACCGGCACTGTCAAGAGACCATTTCGGGGCCGTGGGCACTTGCCACAACCATGTGCGGGCATACTTGGTAGTGGAAAAATCAACAAAAACAAGCCCAAACAGTCACAGATTCTCAGTTTCTCATCGAAAACTCGCCGATTATAGCCTTGCCTTCATGACCGGCACCATTGGGAGACCAAGTCGGGGCTGTGGTACTTGTCACGGTCGTATATGAGCAAACTTGGTAGTGGGAAAATAAAACAAACCCCAGTTGGTCACAGATTGTCGGTCTCTAATCAAAGACTTTCCGATTATAGCCCTGCTCCCATGACCGGCACCATCGGGAACTTGCCGCAGCCCTGTGTAGACATGCTCGATAATGGGAGAATCAGTAAAAACAAGCCCACTTGGGCCAGAACTGTCGGTTTCTCAACGAAAACTCGTCGATTATAGCCTTGTTCCCATGTCCGGCACCGCCTGGAGACCAGGTCAAGGACGTGGGCACTTACCGCGACCATGCGTGGGCATAATCGGTAGTGGGAAAATCAGCAAAAATAGCCCCAGATGGGACACGAATTGTCGATTTCTCATAAAAAACTCACTGACTATAACCATACGCCCATGATTGGTACCGTTAGGAGACCAGGTCTGTGGGCATTTGTCGTGGCTAGGTACGATCATACTCGGTAGTGGGAAAATAAGTTGTAATAGGCCTAGGTGGGGCACGAATTGCCGATTTATCATTAAAAATTTGTCGATTGTAACCTTCCCCTATGACGGGTACAGTCGGGAGACTAGGTCGAGGTCGTGGGCACGTACCACAGGTTTGTGTGGGCTTACTCAGTAATGGGAGAATCAGCAAAAATAGGCTAAAACGGGGCATGAATTGCTAGTTTCTCATAAAAAACTCACCGATTATATTGTTCCCCCATGACTGGCACAGTTGGGAGACCAGGTCGGGGCCGTGGGCACTTACAACGATCATATCTGGGCATACTCTGTAGTGGAAAATCAGTGCAAACAAGCCCCAGTATGTGACTAATTATCGGTTTCTCATCGAAAACTCGTCGATTATATCCTTCCCACATGACCAGCACCGTCGGGAAACCAGGGCGTGTTCGTAGGCACTTGCCACGGCCATGTTGGTGTTAGAGTAGTGCCCTAAAGGCAATCGCCTTTAGCGCGTTTTGTACAAAATTGTGTACAAAATTGTGTACATTCTTTATAAATAAATAAAGAAAGGCAATTTTCATTACGTTGCTGTTCATTATTTATGAACTGATATTGATCAATAAGCAAATTAATGAAGTCCATGATATATGACATAGCATGAAGGAAATTATGATGTGATCATACTATTGAGATTCCTATCGTGTGCAATTATGTCAGTATCTAAATCATCCCTAGTCATAGGATTACTGAGACTGGACAACGGTAATCCGGAAAGACTAGCACATCTCAAGCTCCTTGATTTGATCAAGCAGTGGATCTCAGAAACTGTGCATATGAGATATTTAGGGTTGAGATGTGGATGCTTACTAGAGGTAGTAAGTACATTGGTAGACCTGCTATGAGATCATCACATGGATGTCCTATTCTAATGTCAGTGATAATCTCATCATAGCAATGGTGCAAGTATCCTTAGACTAGAGGTACTCAAGGATATCTTGAATACTGATTCTGTGCTTTGACTCCATTCCTTGTTACCTTACAGAGGTCGCTCATAGGGTGGTGCTTGGGTACAGTTTGATGTATTCGAAGGTAATTGAGTAGCCAATAGAGGATTCACCACTTCTGTGATAGCAGAAGATGATACCCATGGCCTCTTGTCAGGGTCATTACTTGGAAATCTCTGATCATAGTACATATGTCATGAAGAGTGTCTTCATTGACATATTAAGTATTAAGTAATGAGTCCTAGGACAAGAACTGAAATCACTTGGACTAGATTTGACATAGTCAGTCTAGTGAGAGTTGACACATTGCCCATACTCATAACCAAGTGGGGTATAGCATGGTGAAAGGACGAATTGCACGGTAATTGTCTATGGAAAGGTTCGTGATATGGTCCATGATGAATATATGTTTATTCGTCAAACCAATTACTTTCCGGTCAATTGGGGGTCATGATGTGTTGCTAGATACCGCTCATGACTTGCTTAGATTAAGTGTTAATCTAAGTGGCCAACATAACCGGGAACCTAATGGGTCACACGCATAAGAGTGTCTCGGAGAACTCGTAAAATAGTTTTAGACAGAGATCCAATAAATGGAGAGCAATCGAATTAAATGGATCCCGATGAGATCGAGATATGTCCCGATGAGATCGCGACATCGATATTGCTGAAAAAGGTTTCCGGGGGTTTTTCCCATACCGGGACTCGGTAGGCCGGTAGAACCGACCCCAGTGTGACTGGACCACTTCAGCATTTATTTATATATATATAATTAATTAATTAATTAAATAATATATATATATATATATATATATATATATATATATATGTGCAACGTGGATGAAGGAGGAGAGGAGAAGCATCTCTTTAACTTTATATATATGGCTAACGTGGATGGCAAGAGAAGCTTCCATTTTTGCCTTGTCATCTTCGTATTAAATGGCAAAATGACAAAATGAAAGATGGAAGATGAGTGTAGTCGTTGGCTTTGGATAAAATGAGATTAGAAAGGTTTTGAAAAAAACATATGAGAAATTGTTTCTCTCTTCTCCACCAACAATCAAGCTTTCTTCTTCTCCAATTTTCATCTTCCTCCATCGATTCTTCCAAGCTCTCCAAGGAAAAAGGTAAGAGCTAGCACTCTTTAATTTGTTCTAGCTATTCCCGGGTCAAAGGGTTTGTCCTGGTTAGGTTTTCCGATCTCTGCGTGGATACCGTTAGAGACGGTCTCCTTTGGTCGTTTTGGTTTGACTTTGTTATATAGTCACATGGATCCTGGCTTTCGGGAAGGTCCCGGAACAAAAATTTTTGTTTTCCGTACCGTGGGCATGTGATGCTCACACCTGGATTTTCCTACAGTGGTATCAAAGCCACTTGTGTCGTATATAACGAAGAAACCATGACTAGGTCGGAGTTGCCTATTGCTTGTGATGATGATGCATGTTATATATGTGAATTTCGAATTCAGTATAGAGATAGTGTTTTCGAAATTTTCTTGCCCAGATATGTTCACAAGGTGTTGTTTCATATGTCTGTGGAAGCTCGGGATTTATCAATTTGATTTGATATGGTTTTGCTAATTTATTCCCTAATGTTCTGGTTGCTGTCTTTGTGTACGTTCCTTGAACAGGCATGCTTATAAATTGGAGAATAAATTGTAGAAATTTTTTTTTTCGGATTTTCTTTCACCAAAATGTCTCTATGATGTTTATTAATGTCTATGAGAAAGAAAAAATGTTTTCGAGGTGATTTACTATTTATTTGAGAATTTATTGTGTGCTACTGGGAATAACTGTGTTGAGGAACACAGATTCTACATTGGCTTAGTTGCTGAGGTTGAATGAGTTTTTAATGGAAATAAATCCTGAAACAATTCATGGAGCATGTTGTGAACGTTTTGTAACCTCTGTAATTTTCTCAGAATTTATTGAAATTGTTTCAATGAGTTTTTCAAGAAAAAGGCAAAGCTTGGCAGTTTTAAGAAAGTTGCTGGAGCTGTTTTGTTTGAAATAAGAAATTGTGTAGATTTCAGTTCCAATGCCTTGGATCATTTTTAATGTGATTAAAAATGTGTTGTATGCTTGCCAAATTGAATTTCTTGAAATTAGGTTTCCAAACAATTTTCGGATGTCAAATGTGTCTCATTAGCGTCTCGTTAGTATATTCCCTTATCTTGATTGTTTTGGCCGTCACAAATTTTGTGACCAGTGCCGAAATAGTCTTGATAAAGTGTAGACTACCTAGAGATACTTAGGGTGATAATTTGATATTCTTAAATTATTTGGAAATCTAAATGAATAAGAGTGTATTCATAAATTTCAAGTTTTTCATATATAGTTTGACTATATATGGTAAGCAACAATGAAAGTGTTTCATTGTTACATCATAATAAAGGATATTACACTTGGTATTGTGAATTTGAACTACACGGATTGAGAAATTAGCCGATTAGATAGCAGGCCAAAAACCAGTCGACTAGCACATGTTCCAGTCGACTGGCACGTCCATTCCAGTTGATTATGACATGTTCCAGTCGACTGGCACATCCATTCCAGTCGACTGGAAAGTGCACAGTAATCCATCCCAGTCGACTGGAACGTGCACAGTAACCTATAGTCGACTAGCACAAGTTCCAGTCGACTGGCACATGTACCAGTCGACTAGAACATGCACCAGTCGACTATAACAACATGCATAGGTGGGATGATGGGTGATTTTAGGTATAGACTCAATGTGATTGATGAAATACCCTAAATCATACCATATAGTCATGGTGACTATAATCCTATAGCTTGGAGAAGAAGAAGATGAGACCTGAAAACCCTCACACTTCATATGAAAACTAACGCTTTCTATTAATATGGGAAGAACCAGAGTTCTTATAGAGTTGGGTTGTTGGGTAAACCCAAGCTCGCTCTATACGAATATGTTCGAACCATGAAAATAAGATTTTCGGTTAATCGGTCAGTTTTTACTAGAAGCGTTGATTTTTTGAGTAAACTCAAGGTCAACGTGGACAGAGGCGAAATTGGGTAGTGCACATCAGATGTACACGCATCAAGAGTTGATAACCCAATGAGTGTGCATACATCACGAGTTGATAGCACTAGTCGATAATTGCATCTATAAAGTAATTGGTATGACCGATACCTGCCGATTGATCTAAGGTGGCTTGTTGGGTAAACCCAAGGTCATTTTAGTAATGTCGGATATCTATGATGCAATTGGTATGACCGATACCTACCGATTGACCTAAGGTGGCTTGTTGGGTAAACCCAAGGTCATTTTTAGGAATGTCGGATATCGACCCACTAGGACATTTTGTCATAATGTTTCTTGGATTCGTACTGAGGGTTATGGATTCTTTGAAACTAGTGGGAGCCATATGCATGACATGCAAGTCCTTATGATCATGCATTTAATTATATTATAACATTCTTTCTCTCTTTCTCTTTAGGTTGATTGAAGATGACTTCAAGTGTGAACTTGCGCTCACTTATGGACTCAAACAAATTAACTGGACCAAATTTTCTTGATTGGCTGAGAAATCTGAGAATTGTTCTCAGGTCTGAGGAACTGGGATATGTCCTAGATGTTCCACTTCCTGATCCACCTGCTGCTGATACTTCTGATGAGGATCAGAAAGTATATCGAAAGCATCTCAAAGATAGTGACATAGCAACCTGTATTATGCTTGCCTCGATGTCACCAAAGCTGCAGAAGCAGCATGAGTCTATGGATGCTCATACCATAGTGTTTCATCTTAGGGAGCTGTTTGATGAGAAAGCTCGGTCTGAAAGGTTCGAGACCTCGAGGTTACTCTTCACTACTAAGATGACTCGAGTTCATCTGCGATGCATTATGCACCAAGATGAATGGGTATATCGAGAGGTTGGATGTCTTAGGTTTTGTCATGGATTATGAATTAAGTGTTGACTTAATTCTAGTTGGATTGTCTGATAGTTATTCACAGTTTGTGTTAAACTATCGGATGAATCAAATATGCACGACAATCCCTGAGTTGATTAATCTCCTCAAGACAGCAGAGCAAGCTATCAAGAAGGATAGCGAGGCAGTGCTTATGGTGGACTCTTCTTCTGGTTCCAAGAAAAAGAAACTAAAGAAGAAGAGGTCTAAGAAACCGAAAGGAAGTGCAGCCAAGAAGAAAACCAAAGAGACTGCACCAAAAGGAACTTGCTTCCATTGTGGCAAGACTAGCCACTGGAAGCGGAACTGTAAAGTCTATCTGGAGGAACTGAAGCAGAAGAAGGCATCAGATGCCTCGACTTCTTCAGGTATGTTTGTCATTGAGGTTAATACTGTTTCTGATCATAACATATGGGTATTAGATACCGGTTGTGGCTCACACATATGCAATGATATCACGGGGCCTCGGGGACGATGAGATGACTCATGAAGGAGAACTAGACTTGCGTGTGGGAAATGGAGAAAGAGTTCTGGTTTAGCCATGAGCACTTACTTTTGTCACTCCCCACCGGGCTTGTAATTAAATTGGATGATTGTTATTTTGTACTGTATTAACAAAGAACATATTATCATTTCTTGTTTAAATAAAATTGGTTTCCATTTGACTTTTAGTAACAATGGTTGTTCTATTAGTTTGAATGGAATGCTTTATGGTACTGGTACATTATGCAATGGAATTTACATATTAGATATGTCACATCCAATTATGAATGTCAATGACACGAAACGACATAAACGAGATAATTTAAAATCAACTTACTTATGGCATTGTCGCCTAGGCCATATAAATGAGAGACGCATAGCTAAGCTCCACAAGAGTGGTAGTTTAGGGACATTTGATTATGAATCATATGAAAGATGTGAATCTTGTTTATTAGGCAAGATGACTAAGTTACCCTTTAAGGGAAAGGGTGAACGAGCGACTGGAGTATTAGACCTAATACATTCAGATGTATGTGGTCCGATGTCCATCCATGCTAGAAGTGGTTCTCTTCACTTTATTACCTTTATCGATGATTATTCTCGATATGGGTACCAGATTCGATGAGATACAAATCAAGCATTTGAAAAGTTCAAACAATTCGAAATGAAGTAGAAAACCAACTTGGGAAAAGTATCAAGACATTGCGATCGATCATGGTGGAGAATACTTAGACCAAGAGTTTTGGATTATCTCGAGATAATGGGATTTTATCTCAATGGACTCCTCCTTACACACCACAGATAATGGTGTGGCAGAAGGAGAAATCGAACCTTGTTAGACATGGTACGATCAATGATGGGCTTTACAAGTTACCAAAATCCTTTTGGGGGTATGCAATCGAGACAGTTGTTTACTTGCTAAGCAGAGTTCCATCAAAGCAGCTTGATGTTACTCCATATGAGATGTGGACTAACAAAAGACCCTATCTTACTCATTTAAAAGTTTGGGGTTGTCACCTTATGTGAAGCGGACACGATCGAGATAAACTTGATGCAAAATCGACAAGTGTTTGTTCGTAGGATATCTAAAGAAACAATGGGATATCGGTTCTACCTTCGTGAAGAATAAAAGGTGCTTGTTTGAAGCATCTGTCTTTAGAGAAAGAGTTTCTTTACAAGAAGATAGTGGGAGCAAAATTGAACTTGAAGAAGTTCAAGATTCTCGAACAGACGCAGATCAATCAGCTACTGAACACAAACTCGTGACTCATACTGGATGAAGTAACGCTTTAACCTTCTACAACACACGAAGTTCGTGGTCACGTAGGATACGCTCTGTTCCGAGAGATATGGATTTCGTGAATGAACATAATGACGTATTGCTCATAGAAGATGATGAGCCTACCACCTATGAAGAGGTTCTGAAGAATTCAGAGGCTGAGAAATGGCTTCAAGCCATGAAAGCTGAAATCGATTCCATGTATGAAAACCAAGTATGGACTTTGGTTGATGCACCCGAAGGAATAAAACCCATAGGGTGCAAATGGGTTTTCAAAAAGAAAACCGACATGGATGGTAATGTAATTACCTATAAAGCAAGGCTTGTGGCTAAAGGTTTTCGTCGAGCAAGGAGTTGACTACGACGAGACCTTGACCCGATGAGCAATTCTTAAATCCATTAGAATACTCCTAGCCATTGCCACTCATTATGATTATGAGATATGGCAAATGGATGTGAAGACAGCTTTCCTAAACGAAAATCTTGCTGAGGATGTGTATATGACACAACTTGAGGGCTTCATCTCCTATGATGGCGAAAAGGTATGCAAGCTTCAAAAATCCATTTATGGATTGAAGCAAGCTTCCAGGAGTTGGAATATCCGTTTTGATGAGGTAATCAAAGAGTTTGGTTTCTCACAAAATCCGGATGAATACTGTGTGTATAAGAAGGTTAATGGGACTGCAATCGTATTCCTTGTGCTATATGTGGATGACATATTATTACTAGAAAATGATGTCTCTATGCTACAATTAGTCAAGATTTGGTTATCCAAACAATTTTCCATGAAAGACCTTGGTGAAGCAACTTATATCCTTGGGATAAAGATTTATAGAGATAGATCAAAAAGGTTGCTTGGTCTTTCACAATCAACGTACATAGACAAGATGCTAAAGAGGTTTAGCATGGAACAATCCAAGAGAGGGTACCTTCCCATCACTCATGGGATAACACTCTCGAAATCTTTGTGTCTTAAGACACAAGATGAGAGGATACGCATGGATATGATCCCGTATGCATCTGCGGTAGGATCTATCATGTATGCAATGCTATGTACGAGACCCGATGTATCATATGCTCTAAGTGTTCTGAAAGCAGATACCAATCGGATCTGGTGAGGGTCATTTGGGTGGTGTCGAGAATATCCTCAAGTACTTGCAAAGGACTAAGGATGTTTTCTTGATATATGGGGATGGAGATCTCGGTGGCGGGTATCTGATGCCGCCCAATCGATAAGGATGATTCCAAATCCCAATCAGGTTACATATTCACACCGAACGGCGGGCGGTCGGTTGGAAGAGTTCAAACAAGAGACGATCACTGATTCAACAACCGAGGCAGAGTACATTGTCGCCTCGAAGCGAGAAAGAAGCCGTTTGGATCAAGAAGTTCATTATTGAACTTGGTGTGGTTCCTAGCAGTGATGGGCCCATACAGTTTTATTGTCACAACAATGGGGCTATTGCGCAGGCGAAGGAACCAAGGTCTCATCAACGATCCAAACACGTACTCAAGAAATATCATCGATCGGGAGATCATTGGTCGAGGTGATGTGCGATAGAGAGAATTCTATAGAAGCGAGAATATTGCGATCCGTTGACAAAGCCATTGTCACGTAAGAGTTTTGATTCTCATGTACTACTTTATGGTATTAGATATCAAGGCGATTGGCTTTAGGTCAAGTGGGAGATTGTTAGAGTAGTGCTCAAACGCAATCGCCTTTAAGCGCGCTTTTGTACAAAATTGTGTACATTCTTTATAAATAAATAAAGAAAGGCAATTTTCATTACGTTCTGTCGTTCATTATTTATGAACCGATATTGATCAATAAGCAAATTAATGAAGTCCATGATATATGACATAGCATGAAGGAAATTATGATGTGATCATACTATTGAGATTCCTATCATGTGCAATTATGTCAGTATCTAAATCATCCCTAGTCATAGGATTACTGAGACTGGACATCGGTAATCTGGAAAGACTAGCACATCTCAAGCTCCTTGATTTGATCAAGCAGTGGATCTCAGAAACTGTGCATATGAGATATTTAGGGTTGAGATGTGGATGCTTACTAGAGGTAGTAAGTACATTGGTAGACCTACTATGAGATCATCACATGGATGTCCTATTCTAATGTCAGTGATAATCTCATCATAGCAATGGTGCAAGTATCCTTAGACTTGAGGTACTCGAGGATATCTTGAATCTTGATTACGTGCTTTGACTCCATTCCTTGTTACCTTACAGAGGTCACCATAGGGTGGTGCTTGGAGTGCAGTTTGAGGTATTCAAGGTAATTGAGTAGCCAATATAGGATTCACCACTTCGTGATAGCGTAAGATGATACCATGGCCTCTTGTCGGGGTCATTACTTGGAAATCTCGATCGAGTACATATGTCATGAAGAGTGTCTTCATTGACATATTAAGTGTTAAGTAATGAGTCCCAGGACAAGAACTGAAATCACTTGGACTAGATTTGACATAGTCAGTCTAGTGAGAGTTGACACATTGCCCATACTCATAACCAAGTGGGGTATAGCATGGTGAAAGGATGAATTGCACGGTAATTGTCTATGGAAAGGTTCGTGATATGGTCCATGATGAATATATGTTTATTCATCAAACCAATTACTTTCCGGTCAATTGGAGGTCATGATGTGTTGCTAGATACCGCTCATGATTTGCTTAGATTAAGTGTTAATCTAAGTGGCCAACATAACCGGGAACCTAATGGGTCACACGCATAAGAGTGTCTCGGAGAACTCGTAAAATAGTTTTGGACAGAGATCCAATAAATGGAGAGCAATCGAATTAAACAGATCCCGATGAGATCGAGATATGTCCCAATGAGATCACGACATCGATATTGCTGAAAAACGTTTCTGGGGGTTTTTCCCATACCGGGACTCGGTAGGCCGGTAGGACCGACCCTAGTGTGACTGGACCACTTCAGCATTTATTTATATATATATATATAATTAATTAAATAATTAATTAATATATATATATATATATGTGTGCAATGTGGATGAAGGAGGAGAGGAGAAGCATCTCTTTAACTTTATATATATGGCTAACGTGGATGGCAAGAGAAGCATCCATTTTTGCCTTGTCATCTTTGTATTAAATGGCAAAATGACAAAATGAAAGATGGAAGATGAGTGTAGTCGTTGGCTTTGGATAAAATGAGATTAGAAAGGTTTTGAAAAAAACATATGAGAAATTGTTTCTCTCTTCTCCACCAACGATCAAGCTTTCTTCTTCTCCAATTTTCATCTTCCTCCATCGATTCTTCCAAGTTCTCCAAGGACAAAGGTAAGAGCTAGCACTCTTTAATTTGTTCTAGCTATTCCCGGGTCAAAGGGTTTGTTCTGGTTAGGTTTTTCGATCTCTGCGTGGATACCGTTAGAGACGTTCTCCTTTGGTCATTTTGGTTTGACTTTGTTATATAGTCACATGGATCCTGGCTTTCGGGAAGGTCCCGGAACAAAAATTTTTGTTTTCCGCACCGTGGGCATGTGATGCTCACACCGAGATTTTCCTACAGTTGGGGCATACTCAGTATTGGGAAAATTAGTGCAAACAAGCCCCAGTTGGTTATGGATTGTCATTCTCTCATCGAAAACTCTCTGATTATAGCCTTTCCCCGTGACTGGCACCATCGGGAGACCAAGTCGAGGTCGTGGGAACTTGTCGTGGCCATATGTGGGCATGCTCGGTGGTGGGAAAATCAACAGAAATAGGCCTAGATGTGGCAAGAATTGTCAGTTTTTCATTGAAAAGTCGCCTATTATAGCCTTCCCCCATGATCGACACCGTCGGGAGACCAGGTCGGGGCTATGGGCACTTACCGCGACCTTGTGTGGACATACTCGGTGGTGGCAAAATCAGCAGAAACAGACCCAGATGGGGCACGAATTGTCAGTTTCTCATCAAAAAATCGTAGATTATAGTCTTCCTCCATGACCAGCACCGTCGGGAGACCAAGACGGGGATGTGGGAAATTGCTGTAGCCATGTGTGGGCATACTCAATTGTGGGAAAATCATCGAAAACAGGCCCAGGTGGGGCCCAAAATTATTGTTACTTGTCGAAAACTCGTCGATTATAGCCTTCCCGCTATGGCAGGTAACGTTGGGAGGCCAGGTTGGGTCCATAGGCACTTGCCATGGCTATGTTCGGGCATACTCGGTAGGGGGAAAATCATTGCCAACAAGCCCCAGTCGGTCATGGATTGTCAATCTCTCATCGAAAACTCTCTGATTATAGCCTTGTCTCACGACTGGCACCATCGGGAGATGAGATCGGGGCCGTGAGCACTTGCCGCGGCCATATACGGGCACGCTCGATGGTGGGAAAATCAACAAAAATAGGCCCAGATGTTGGGCCCGGGCCCCGTCAGTCCAAATCCCGAGGGCGGCCCCTCGGGCTGCGTCGACGACGGGCGCCCAAATACCATCGGACCCGATCCCAACATTTATACATATAACCATTCGATTCACACATACATGTACTCATACATATACATCATTCACACATCATCATTCTCAGACAATCCCGCACTTACACATGCATCTAACTATGAATTAAACTCATGCCATTACAATCTGAAGGAATGTCACAAATCTTTAAAATCATTCAAACTACAAAATAAGTTGTAATTAAAAAATACATGTAAATATGCTCCATGATAATGTATTTGGAGGGCCAACCAAAAGCGAACTTAATACAAATCGCCTAAGTAGCTTGAAGTTTCTGATGCCTCACAAGATCAACAGTCGGCCTGTTCTGCACCTGAGGAGGGAAAGTAATGGGTTGAGCTACACAAATTCGATGGCTAATATAATTATAGCCATCACGACTAGCACAAATCCCAAAGATATGAATGTATATATCTTATATCTATAGCATCAATTCAAGCATTCAGATGCTAGTCAAGCAATTGTTTGCATTCAATATAATCAATTCAATTCATAAACATGTCACAAGCATTCACAATGAACAATTCACATATGCAATGCACATCATAATGGCTCGAGGGTTCCATGGAAACAAAAAGGAGAAACCAAGTTTACACTTCGAATCTAAATGAGTCCATTCGGAGCTCATAGGCCACAAGCGGGCAGCCGGGAGAAGGCTCTTGTCTACGTGCACATGACGAACGAAATGGTTCCACTCTCGCCCAAACAAAAGCACATAATCATTCTCGTAATCGTTTTATCATATGATATTCTTTCATATCTTGCATTCATTCAAAATGCCATGACCGAAGTCGAGGTATAACATGCTCGGAATCGAAATGTCATGCTATCGATTTTCCATGGTTCTTTCAAAATATATGAAATCAAAATCATTCAATTCATCACATTTAAACATGCATAACCAATAACATATATTCATACATAGGCAAGAAGTTGCCTAATCACACAATAACTATAAGTATATTACCCACCTAGAATCGCTCGAGTAGTTGACTCACTGGTGCACTTCCTCTTGCGATGAAATCGGGTCAGCTTGGTTTCCTAAAACAGCCAAGCTTCCATCCAATCAATATCTACATAAAATAATCAAAGCTTTGAAAAGCCAAAATAAAGCATTAAAAGTTTACATTTGACCTCCTCGAACCCTTACAGCCTAATTCTGAACACTCCATTTTCGGACAACAGGGGGCTCGCCGTGACGTCTGAGCGCTCACTGCGGCGAACGAATCATGCTCGCTGCGGCGTGCACACGCCGTGTCGACTGCTCCTCGCGGCGAACCAAATGCCGCACGTCGCGACGTCTCCTTCCGTACGTCGCGACGTCCACGGCGATTCACACGTCGCGGCGAAGAAAATTGTTACACGTCGCGACGTGGCTCTCCTTCTTCGCACGCCGAGGCGTGTTCATACACACGTCGCGACATCTGGGTCGACAGCCCGACCCCGAACTCCAATTTTCCAGCTTTTCTCACTTCAATCCTTTCCCAAACGCAAATGCATCATAACCAAACTATAGATCAAGACTTATACTAAATTTCTAACCCATTCTAAGCTTCAAATCCATCACAAACATATCAACCCAAAGAAATCTCTACATTTATGCCCTAAAAACCCTAAAACCTTTGATTCTCACGGATTCAGCATTCTCAAGGTTTAAATCCAACCAAGACAATGTTAAACAAAGCATAACGTACCCGAAAACACTTCGAATCTGTCAGAAATCGCTGAAATCGTAAGACTCTCTTTTCTCTTCTCTTCCTCCCTCACGACGGCAACTTCTCTTTTCTTCTTCTCCTTTCTTTCTTTCCTTTTCTTTTTCCTTCTTCTATTTCCTTCTAATGAACTACTTAAGTCAAAGGAAACACATAGACCATTATACCCCTTCTTGCAAAGCTTAAATCTGTCTAACTCAAGCAGTATTTCCAAAATGCCCTCAAACATTTCATTTCCTTTCATTCTCATTTAAACCACAATTATCACAATTCATACTGAATAATATCATATAAAAAAAATTTGGGGTCTAACACCAGATGGGGCACAAATTGTCGCTTTCTCATAAAAAATTTGCTAATTATAGCCTTCCTCCATAACCGGCACCATCGGGAGACCAGGTCGGGGGTGTGGGAATTTGTTGCGGTCATGGGCTGGCATACTTGGTTGTGTTGTGGGAAAATCATCAAAAATAGGCCCAGGTGGGGCACTAATTTACTGTTACTCATCGAAAACTCATCGATTATAGCCTTCCCCCATGACCGACACCGTCGGGAGACCAGGACAGGGCAGTGGGCACTTGCCATGGCCATGCTCGGGCATACTCAATAGTAGGAAAATCAGTGCAAACAAGACCCAGTTGGTCGCGGATTGTCGATTTCTCATCAAAAATTCGCCAATTATAACACTGCCCCCATGACCGACACCATCGGGAGACCTGGTCAGTGTCATGGGAACTTGCCACGGCCATGTGTGGGCACACTCGGTATGGGAAAAATCAACAAAAATAGCCCCAGTCGATAATGGATTGTCAGTTTCTCATCAAAAACTCATCGATTATAGCCTTGCCCCCATGACTGGCACCATCGGAAGACCAGGTCGAGGCTGTGAGCACTTGCCACGACCACATGTGGGCATACCCGGTAGTGAGAAAATTAGATGAAACAAACCCAGGTGTGGTACAAATTGCCGATTTCTCATCGAAAACGTGCCAATTATAGCCCTCCCCTATGACCGGCACCGTCGGGAGACCAGGTCGGGGTCATCTGCTCTTACGACAGTCATGTGCAGTAGTGGGAAAATCAGTAGAAACATGCCCAGGTGGGGCACAAATTGTCGATTTCTTATAAAAACTCACCAATTATAGCCTTGCCCCAATCCTTGACACAGAAGGTAGACCAAGTCTGCGCCGTGGGCACTTGTTGAGGCCATGTGCCCGATAGTGAGAAAATCAGCAGAAACAGGCCAAGGTAGGGCACGAATTGTCAGTTTCTCATCGAAAACTTGCCTATTATAGCCTTCCCGTCATGACTGACAATTTTGGGAGATCAGGTCGTGGCCGTGGGCACTTGTCGCAGCCTTGCCCCCATGACTAACACCAGTCGGGAACTCCCCAGTTATAGCCTTGCCCCCGTGACTAGCACCATCGGGAGACCAGGTCGAGGCCATGGGCACTTACCGCAGCCATGTACGGGCATACTCGATGGTGGGAAAATCAGCATAAATGGGCCCAACTAGGGCACGAATTGTTGGTTTCTCATCAAAAACTTGCAGATTATAGCCTTCCCTCATGATCGGCACCATCGGGAGATTAGGTCGTGGATGTGGGCACTTGTCGTAGCCTTGTGCGGGCATACTCGATAGTGGGAAAATCAGCGAAAACATGCCCTAGTCTGTCAAGGATTGTCATTCTCTCATCGAAAATTTTTCGATTATAGCCTTACCCCCATGACTGGCACCATCGAGAAACCAGGTCGGGGACGTGGGCACTTGTCGCGACTGTGTGCGGGCATACTCGATAATGGGAAAATCAATAGAAATAGTCCCAGATGAGGCACGAATTGTTGGTTTCTCATAAAAAACTTGCCAATTATAGCCTTCCCCAATGACCGACACCATCGGGAAACCAGGTCGAGGCCGAGTGCACTTCCCGCGACCATGTGCGAGCATACTTGATGGTGGGAAAATAAGCAAAAATAGGCCCAGATGGGGCACAAAATGTCAGTTTCTCATTGAAAACTCACCAATTATAGCCTTCCCCTATAACCGACACCGTTGGGAAACCAGGTCGGGGACGTGGGCACTTGCCGCTGCCATGTGCAGGCATACTCAATAGTGGGAAAATCAACAAAAAAAAGACCCAGATGGGGCCCAAATTGTTGGTTTCTCATCGAAAACTCGCCAATTATAGCCTTCCCCCATGACCAGCACCGTCGGGAGAGCAGGTCGGGCCGTGGGCACTTGTCGCGGCCATATGCAGGGATACTCGGTAGTGGGAAAATCAGGAGAAAATGGTCCAGGTCAATTGCGGATTATCAGTTTTGGATCAAAAACTCGCCGATTGTAGACTTCCCCCATCATCGGCACCGTCGGGTGACCAAGTCGGGGCCGTGGACACTTATCGCGGCCATGTGTGGGCATACTCGGTGGTGGGAAAATCAAAAAAAATTGGCCCATGTGGGGAATGAATTGTCAATTTCTCATCGAAAACTCACCGATTATCATCAAAAACTCGCCGATTCGGGAGACCAGGTCGGGGTTGTGGGAGCTTACCGCAGCCTTGTACAGGCATGCCTGGTAGTGGGAAAATCAACAAAATCAGCTCAAGGTGGGGCACGAATTGTTTGTTTCTCATCGAAAACTTGCCGATTATAGCCTTCCCCCATGACCGGCACTGTCGGGAGATCAGGTTGACGTCGTGGCACTTGCCGCATCCATGTGTCGGCGTGCTCGATAGTGGGAAAATAAGTGCAAACAAGCTCCACTCAGTCATGGATTGTTAATTTCTCAATGAAAACTCACCGATTATAGCCCTACCCCTATGACCAGCACCATCGAGTGATCAAATCGGGGCCGTGGGTACTTGTTGCGGTCATGTTTGGGCATCCTCGGTAGTGAGAAAATTAGTTCAAATAGGCCCTAATTGGTCGCAGATTATCAGTTTTGCATCGAAAACTCGTCGTTTATAGCCCTACCCCCATAAACAACACCGTCTGGGGGCTAGATCGGGGACGTGGACACTTGCTGTGGCCATGTGCGGGCATACTTGGTAGAGGAAAAATCAGCGAAAACAAGCCCTAGTAGGTTTCTCTTCAAAAACTCACCGATTATAGCCTTCCCCCATGATCGGCACCATCGGGAGACCATGTCGAGGCCATGGGCACTTGCCGCGGCCATGTGCGGGCATTCTCAGTAGTGGGAAAATCAACAGAGATAGGCCTAGGTGGGGCACGAATTGCCAGTTTATCATCAAAAACTCGTCAATTATAGGCTTGCCCTATGAACAACATCGTCAGGAGACCAGGTCGGGCCATGTGTGGGCACACTTGGTAGTTGGAAAATTAGTAAAAACAGGCCCAAGTGGAGCACGAATTGTCGGTTTCAAATCAAAAACTCGTCCACTATAGCCTTGCCTCCATAACCGGTACCGTCAGGAGGCTAGGTCCGGGACGTGGGCACTTGTCGCGACTATGTGCAGGCATACTCAATAATAGGAAAATCAATGTAAATAAGCCCAAGTCAGTTCTGGATTGTCAGTTTCTCATTGAAAACTCCTCAATTATAACCTTACCCTCATGACCGGCACCGTCAGGAGACCAGGTTGGGGCTTTAGGGAGTTGCTACACCCATGAGTGGGCATATTCGGTAATGGGAAAATAAGTGAAAATAAGCCCCAGTCGGTCACGAATTGTCAGTTTGTCATCGAAAACTCACCAATTATAGCCTTGCCCTCATGACCGGCACTGTCAGGAGACCTGGTTGGGGATGTGAACACTTGTCGCAGGCATACTCGATAGAGGGAGAAACTGCGAAAACAAGACCCAGTCGGTCACTGATGCCTGTCTCTCATTGAAAAGCCTTCGAGTATAGACTTTCCCCCATGATCGGCGCCATCGGGGGACCTGATTCAGGTTGTGGGCACTTGCCACAAACATACTCAGTAATGGGAAAAGCAGCAGAAATAGGCCCTAATGGGGCACGAATTGTCAGTTTATCATAAAAAACTCGCCGATTATAGCCTTGCCCCCATGACCGTCACTGTCGGGTGACCAGATCGGGGGCTTGGGCACTTGTCACGACCATGTGCGGGCATACCTAGTGGTGGGAAAATCAGCAGAAACAGGTCGAGGTAGGGCATGAATTGTCAGTTTCTCATCGAAAGCTCACTAATTATAGCCTTTCCTTCATGATCAGCACCGTCGTGTGACCTGGTTAGGGCCGTGGGCACTTGCTACGGTCATGTGCGGGCATATTCGATAGTGGGAAAATCAACAAAAACAGGCCTAGGTGGGGCAGTAATTGTCAGTTTCTCATTACAAACTCACAGATTATAGCCTTCCCCCATGATTCGCACCATTGAAAGATCAGATCAGGGCCCTGGGCACTTCCCACGGCCATGTTCAAGCATACTTGGTTGTGGGAGAATAAGCAAAAATAGGCCGAGGTAGGGCACAAATTGTCAGTTTCTCATTAAAAACTCAAAGATTATAGCCTTCCCCCATTACCGGCACCGTCGAGAGACCAGGTCAGGGTTGTGGGCACTTGCCATGGCCTTGTGCGGGCATACTCGGTAGTAGGAAAATCAGCAGAAATAGGCCCAGGTGGGGCAAGAATTTTTAGTTTCTCATCGAAAACTTGCCAATTATAACCTTTCCCACATAACCGGCACCGTCGTGAGACCAAGTCAGGGCCTTGGGCACTTACCGAGGTCATGTTTGGGCACACTCGGTTGTGGTAAAATCAGCAAAAACAAGGTCAATTCGATCATAGATTGTCGGTTTCTCATCGAAAACTCGCCGATTATAGCTTTGCCCACCATGACCATCAACGTTGAGGGACCAAGTATGGGCCGTGGGCACTTGTCGTGGCCATTTTTAGGCATACTCGACAGTCGTAAAATCAGTGAAAACAAACCCCGATCTGTCATGGATTGTCGGTTTCTCATCGAAAACTCGTCGATTATAACCTTGGCCCATGATCGGCACCGTCGGGGGACCAGGTGGGGGCCATAGGCACTTGTCGTGGCCATGTGTGGTCATACTCGCTAGTGGTAAAATCAGTGAAAACAAGCCCCAGTCGGTCATGGATTGTTGGTTCATCATCGAAAACTCACCTATTACGGCTTTCCCCCATGACAAGCACTGTAGGGAGATCAGGTTGGGGTCGCGACCACTCTTCGCAGCCATTTGTGGACATACTCGGTGGTGGTAAATTCAGTAAAAACAAGCCCTAGTCACAGATTGTCAGTTTCTCACCGAAAAAAAGCCAATTAAAGCCTTGCCCCCTATGATTGGCATTGTCGAGAGACCAAGTCGACGTTGTGGAAACTTGTTGCGGCCATTTGCAGGCATACTCGGTGGTGGGAAAATCAGTGCAAAGAAGCCCTAGTCGATGATGAATTGTTAGTTTCTCATCGAAAACTCATCCATTATAACCTTGCCCCATGACCAGCACTGACAGGGGACCAGGTGGGGGCCTTGTGCACTTCCTGCGGCCATTTGTGGGCATACTCGATGGATGGAAAATTAGTACAAACAAGCCCCAGTCGCTCACGGATTATTGGTTTCTCATTAAAAACTCACCGATTGTAGCCTTGCCCCCATGACCTGCACCTTGGCAGACCAGGTAGGGGACGTGGGCACTTGTCGCAACTATTTGCAGGAATACTTGGTAGTGGTAAAATTAGTGAAAACAAGCCCCATTTGAGCATGAATTGTCGATTTGTCATCGAAAACTCGCCGATTATAGCTTTCCCCCATGACCGGCACTGTCGGGAGACCAGTTCAGGGCCATGACCAATTACCACGACCATTTATGGGCATACTCTGTAGTGGGAAATTAGTGGAAACAAATCCCAGTCAATCATGGATTGTCAGTTTCTCATCAAAAACTCACCAACCATAGTCTTGCCCCCATGATCGGCACTGTCGAGGGACCAAATGGGGGCTGTGGGCACTTGCCGTGGCCATGTGAGGGATACTCAGTAGTGGTAAAATCTATGAAAATAAGCCCCAATAGGTCATGGATTGTCGGTTTCTCATCGAAAACTGGCCAATTATAGCCTTGCCCCCCATGATGAGCACCGTTGGGGGACCAGGTGGGACCATGGGTGCATATTCGGTAGTGGTAAAATCAGTGAAAACAAACCTCAGTCGGTCATGGATTTTTAGTTTCTAATCAAAAACTCGTCGATTATAGCCCTGCCCCTATGACCGGCACCGTCTGCAGACCAGGTCGGGGCCGTGGGCACTTGCTGCGGCCATTTGTGAGCATACTCGGTAGTGGTAAAATTAATGAAAACAAGCCCCAATCGATCATGGATTGTTGGTTTCTCATTGAAAACTCGTCGATTATAGCCTTGCCCCCATGATCGGCACCGTCTTGAGACCAAGTCGGGGCTATGGGCACTTGCCATGACCATTTGTGGGCATCCTTGGTAGTGGTAAAATCAGTGAAAACAAGGCCCAGATGGGCATGAATTGTTGGTTTGTCATCAAAAACTCACCGATTATAGCTATCCCCCCACGACCAGCACTATCGGGAGACCAGGTCGGGGGCTGCAAACACTTGTCGTGGCCATTTATGGGCATACTCGTTTGTGGTAAAATCAGTGAAAACAAGCCCCAATCGGTCAGGGATTGTCGATTTCTCATCGAAAACTCGCTGATTATAGCCTTGCCCTCTATGACCGACACCATCGGGTGACTAGGTGGGGGCCGTGGGCACTTGCCGAGACTATGAGCAGACATGCTCGATAGTCGTAAAATCCGCAAAAACAAGCCCCAGTCGGTCATGGATTGTCGATTTCTCATCGAAAACTCACCGATTATAGGCTTGCCCTCCATGGTCGGCAACAACGGGGGACTAGGTGGGGGTCGTGGGCACTTGCGTAGACTATGTGCGGGCATACTCAATAATGGTAAAATTAGTGAAATCAAGCCCCAGTCGGTCATGGACTGCCGGTTTCTCAACGAAAACTTGCCAATTATAGCCTTGGCCCCTATTAACGACACCGTTGGGGGACCGGGTGGGGGCCATGGGCACTTATCGTGGCCATGTGCGTGCGTACTCGGCAGTGATAAAATCAGTGAAAACAAGTCTCAATCAGTCACGGATTGTCAATTTCTCATTGAAAACTCGCCAATTATATCCTTGCCCCCATGGCCTGCACCATCAGGAGACCAAGTCGAGGCCATGGGGACTTTTCACGACCATTTATGGGCATACTCGGTGGTGGTAAAATTAGTCAAAGCAATCCCCAGTCGATCATGGATGTTGGTTTCTCATCGAAAACTCATCGATTATAGCCTTGCCGCTTATGACTGGAATCGTAGGGGGACCAGGTCATGGCTGTGGGTACTTGCCAAGGCCATTTACAGGCATACTCAATAGTGGTAAAATTAGTGAAAACAAGTCCCAGTCAGTCATTGATTGTCGATTTCTCATCAAAAACTCACTGATTATAGCCTTTCCCCATGACCAACACCATCAGGAGACCAAGTCGGGGAAGTGGGCATTTGCTGCGACCATTTGTGGGCATCCTCGGTAGTGGTAAAATCAGTGAAAACAAGTCATAGTCGGGTACGAATTGATGGTTTGTCATTGAAATCTCATCAATTATAGATTTCCCCCCACGATCGGCATTGTCAGCAGTCCAAGTCGGGGCTGCGGGCACTTGTTGCGGCCATTTGCGAGCATACTCGTTTGGGGTAAAAATCAGTGAAAACAAGCCCCAGTCGACCATGGATTGTCGATCTCTCATCGAAAACCCGCCGATTATAGCCTTGCCTACCATGACCGGCACTATCGGGGGACCAGGTGGGGGCATGGGCACTTGTCGTGGCCATGTGCGACCATACTCGGTAGTGTTAAAATTAGTGAAAACAAACCCCATTCGGGCACGAATTGTTGGTTTGTCATCAAAAAGGGCCGATTATAGCTTTCCCCCATGACCGCCAGTGTCGGGAGACCAGGTCAGGGTCGTGACCTCTTGCCGCGACCATTTGTGGGCATACTCGATGGAGGGAAAATCAGTGAAAACAAGCCCCATTCGGTCACGGATTGTCAGTTTCTCATTGAAAACTAGCCAACTATAACCTTGCCCCCATGATCAACACTGTTGGGCGACTAGGTGCGGGCCGTGGGCACCTGCCTCGACAATGTGTGAGCATACTTAGTAGTGGTAAAATCAGTGAAAACAATCCCAAGTAGGTCATGGATTGTCGGTTTCTTATCGAAAACTCACCGATTATAGGTTTGCCCCCCATGACCGGCATCGTTTGGAGACCTAGTCGTGGCCATGGTCACTTGCCGCGGCCCTTTGCGGACAAACTCAGTAGTGGTAAAATGAGTGAAAACAACCTCAGCTGGGCACAAATTATCAGTTTGTCATTGAAAACGTGCCAATTATAACCTTGCCCCTCATAACTGACACCGTTGGGGGACCAGGTGGGGGTGTCGTGGCCATGTGCTAACATACTCGATAGTGGTAAAATTAGTCAAATCAAGCTCCAGTCTGTCATGGATTTTCGGTTTCTCATCGAAAACTCGCTGAATATAGCCTTGGCCCCATGACCGGCACCGTCGGGGGACCAAGTGGGGGACGTGGGGACTTGAAGTTTAACACCCCCCTCCCGCATGACCCAAACCTGACATCGATGGTGATATCCAAGTCCGTGTCCTGTGAGGGTACCGTGCTACATCACTCAGTCCAAACTCAGTATAAATTTTTTTGAAAACACAAACATACACTATACCGAAATCAATTAACATACACAATCACCAGTAAGTACAATGACCACGGGGGCCCTTTTCATAGATACAAATTAATTTAGTCCGTTCACTTTACAAATTGAACTAATCATTTGTACAAAAATTTAGAAAATAAAATTTTATACATAATTTATCAGACACTAATACAGACGTGAACTGATCCCGACCTCTTCTCTCACTCACAGGCGGTTGCTATACGCCTGTTGCCTAACGGGGTATTCTTCTGGGTCCTAAAAAATAATTGCAAATTTTGGGTGAGTTTTGCAAACTCAATAAGTGAACATCATCGATGACTCACCCAGTCACACAACACAGTGCACATTCACAATATTCATATTCAATACACTTACTTATTTCTATCATGCATATGCAATGCATCAGTCACATCTACTCACTTTCACATGTCATCGGACCGTAGTCCGGCATCAGAACACATTTATTTCATATAAGCATGAGGCATGTTTCCCTTCACTCAATCAAATATATGTAAGCAAATGAATATGAAATGCCCATGTGACACTTTCCAATTTATTTCGGTATTGTGACCGAGCGCCTGAACTGTCTCAATATGGGCACATTAATCGTTGAACCTGAGGCTTTGAATCACTGTAGGGCTCGAGGCCTGAATACAATCGTTGAGCTTTTAGCTCTCTATAGCTACTCCGGTCACAACTTTTATTATCTGGTTAAGCATTCAGGAATGAAATGCATATGCCACAATTAATCACATTATTATGCACGTATGCATATGCCATAATCAATCAGCCTATGAACAACACAATCAACATTTATGTATCACAATTAATCACATGTATCCCAATTAGTCACATGATAGGCACATAGGTCGTAAATTCACATACAAGTTGCACTTCTATAACTAACTCCCCAGTACACAATCATCGGACCTTCTGTCCAGAATTCACAATCCCAGCAAACCTCAAACCCACCATTATTCACCGCATTTAGCAATCAATTTAGACAAAATGAAACAAAATAGAACAAAGGGTGAAATGAGACCATCTCAGTCTACTCACAGTACGCTCCAGATTAGCATTTGCTTCCAAATTCTGGAAACGCCTGTTGGATCGCGTATGGCTCGAGTATTCACAATATGCTGCAGAAAAGACCATACAACAACGTGAAGTATAACCGAAAATACTCAGAATGTACGAAAATACCTTTATACCGTGGATTGATTGTTTCTTTTTAGATTCCAAGACACTGCAATACACAAATGCCCTCTACCGTTATCCATACGAGTATGCACGATCCGAGCTACAGCTATGGTGTGCTAGTACGTCCTGAAACTCTTCCTGAATGCCGCACGATTTTCGTCTCGGATGGTGGCTAGGGTTTCGTATGACAATGGTGTCTTCTATCTAATAAGACCTAAGTTTCTCTATTTATAGAGAAACCCTAATCACATTGAAGCCCAATAAGTTTCAGCCCATTATATCTCATAAAATAAAAGCCCGACAACTTAATTCAATCTAGCCCAATAAATATATCTACATATATTTATTCAATACCTAATAAATTAGGCCCAAGAGAATAAGCCTAGATCACATCACTCTTTGTGTGCGACCCTGTAGGCTCATTTGATGTTGGCAATGGGCTTGATCACACTTCAAGGCCCATAAGTCATAAGCGGCCTCTAGCAAGACATTATGACCACCCAAATCAAATGAGGATTGATAATCCGATTTAACCTGTAACCATGGTTATAAACTCAGTCCTTTTGTAACATGATATCAAGATTAATCACAAGGCATGGTACATGTCAACCTTTGATTAATCATAGTTTCTTGATCCCCAAGTTAACTGATTATAACAAATGACATTGATGACTCTTCATCAATTCATTTGAGCACGGCCATGCATTTCTTCAGTCACACTTATCAAGAGACCCAAATGATATCTCTCTCATTTAAGAGAGGTAGAAATCCCATCTACGTCATTCACATCCCTCCGCATGATTCATTTGATGTCCAACATAAGACTACTTGTTATTCAGTTAAAAATAACTTAGTCTAATATCAAAACACCTAATTCCTTATGTAGGGAACCATGATGACTTCAGGTCAAAGGACTAAAGTCAAACCATATTAAGAATCACTAATGACATGAAACCATATAGTATTCTTTATATGGGTCGGTCCAATATATGTTCTCTAACATATATCTATGTTTCTGATTTGGCATCTCATATCCATGATCAGTAAAACGTGATCATCAACAAGAACACATACTAGCCTTAATTCATTATTGTTCCACCAATAATGATCAACCAGGGACAGTCTAGAATAGTCTTATAACGCTTATGCTTTTACTATCAAGTCACATACTTGATGGCATAAGTCTAAAACCATTCATGGAATGTAAATCACATTACATAAACGAAATACATGCATATATAAAAGGAATACCTCACAATATATTATTAACAAGTCATAATGTTAATACATGAATCGCAACTATCCATTGGCCTAGGGCACACTACTAACAATCTCCCACTTGCACTAGGCCTAATCGGTCAGATATCTAATACCCGTAGACCTCATATGACTCTCATGTTTAGGCTGTGGAAGAGGTTTAGTAAGTGGATCGTCAATGTTGTCATCTGTGCCCACTTTGCATATCTTCACGTCTCCTCTCTCAATGTTCTCTCTAATCAGATGGAAACGTTTGAGTATGTGTGTTGGATCTATGATGCGAGTTTGGTTCCTTAGCCTGTGCTATAGCCCCATTATTATCACAATAAAGGTCTACAGGACTTGCAATGCTAGGAACAACTCCAAGCTCAGTAATGGACTTCCTGATCCATACAGCTTCCTTAGCTGCATCCAAGGAAGCAATGTACTCAGCTTCAGTTGTAGAATCAGCACTAGTGTCTTGCTTTGAACTTTTCCAGCTCACTGCACCTCCATTCAAACAAAACACAAAACTTGATTGCGGTCTAAAATCATCTATGTCAGACTGAAAACCAGCATCAGTGTAACCATTTACAACGAGCTCTCCTTCAAGTCCTCCATAGACTAGGAACATATCCTTAGTTCTTCTCAAGTACTTAAGGATATTCTTAACTGCTATCTAGTGACTCTCAGCATAATTAAATTGGTATCTACTTGTTATGCTCAAAGAATATGAGACATCTGGTCTAGTACATAACATGGAACACATGATAGATCCAATTGCAGATGCATATGGAATCTTACTCATGTGCTCAAGCTCTTTACCTGAAGTAGGGCAATCCTTCTTAGAAAGCTTGATTCCATATGACGTAGGCAAGAATCCTCTCTTGGAATCTTGCATACTGAACCTTTCAAGATCTTATCTATGTATGTACTCGACTTAGCCTATAAGCTTTCTTGATCTATCTCTATAGATCTTAATGCCTAAAACATAGGTAGCCTCACCTAAGTCTTTCATTGAGAAACGTTTCCTTAACCAAATCTTGACACTCTGTAAGATCAGAATATCATTTCCAATGAGAAATATGTCATCAACATATAAAGCTAAAAAGACAACAGCACTCCCACTAACTTTTTTGTAAACACAAGGTTCATCTTCATTCTTGATGAATCCAAACTCTTTGACAACTTCATCAAAACGAAGATTCCAGCTTCTTGATGCTTGCTTCAATCCATAAATGGATCTTTGAAGCTTGCACACCTTTCCTGAATTATTAGGATGGACAAAACCCTCAGGTTGTATCATATATACATCCTCAAGTAAGTTTCTATTAAGGAAAGTTGTTTTGACATCCATTTGCCATATCTCATAATCATAGTATGCAGCTATGGCAATAAGAATTCTAATAGATTTTATCATGACCACTGGAGAAAATGTCTCATCATAATCAATTCCATGAATTTGTCGATAACCTTAGCAATAAGTCTTGCTTTATAAGTGTGCACATTTCCATCCATGTCGAGTTTCTTTTTGAAAACCCATTTGCATCCAATGGTCTTTAAGCCATTAAATGGATCAATCAAAGTCCAAACTTGATTGTCATACATGGATTGCATCTCTGCTTTTATGGCCTCTAACCATTTAGCAGATTCTGAACTTTCCAAAGCTTCTTGATAGGTTGTGGGCTCATTATGATCAATGAGCATCACATTATCAAGCAACAAACACTTTGTTCTCTCCTAGGATGTAAAAGTAATATCCTTTAGTGTCCTTAGGATATCCCACAAAATAACATTTTTCAAATTTGGGTGCCAAAATTGGACGCTTCACATAAGCCTCACAACCCCAAATCTTTAGAAAAGATAAATTCGAACGCTTCCCAGTGCATATCTCATAAGGTGTCTTTTCTACAACCTTTGAAGGAATACGGTTCAATATGAATGCTGCTGTTTCTAAAGCATAGCCCCAGAAATATTTTGGAATATCAGTTTGACTCATCATTGATCCAACCATATCTAATAGAGTTCGATTTCTCCTTTCAGAAACACCATTCCATTGAGGAGTTCCTGGAGGATTCAATTGTGAAACAATTCCACAATCCTTAAGATAATCATCAAACTCTTGGCTTAAGTATTCACCTCCTCGATCAGATCGAAGGATTTAAATTTTCTTGCCAAGCTGATTTTGTACTGAACTTATACTCTTTGAACTTTTCAAAAGATTCAGATTTGTGCTTCATTAAATAGACATACCCATATCTACTGAAGTCATCTAAAAAAGCAATGAAATATAAATAACCTCCACTCGTTGATATGCTAAAAGGATCGCATACATCGGTACGTATTAGGCCTAATAGCCCATTGGCCCTTTCCCCTTTACCTGTGAAGGGGGCCTTTGTCATCTTACCTAATAAACAAGACTCACATGTCTCAAAAGATTCAAAAGAATCAATGAATCCATCTTAATGGAGTTTTGAAATGCGTTTTTCATTTACATGGCCTAAGCGACAATGCCAGAGATAGGTTGGGTTTAAATCGTTAGATTTAAACTTCTAGGTACTTATGTTATAGATGGGCGCCTAGAGTATAAATGCCATTTAATTGACTCACAATGCCGTATAAAATGTCATTCTTATAAATGGAAATACTTTTATTCGCAATAGAAAATTTAAATCCATCATTCTCTAAACAAGCAAAAGAAATAATGTTCCTACTCATAGTAGGTACATAATAACAATTCTTAAGTTCCAAAATGAGTCCAGTAGGCAAAATAAGATCATAAGTCCCCACGGATAAAGCAGCAACTCTTGATCCATTTCCTACGTGCAGGTCGATCTCACCAGCCACCAATCTTCTAGTCCTTCTTAGACTCTACACATTAGTACAAATGTGAGTTGCAGCTCCAGTATCTAATACCCAAGATGCAGAAGGAGTAAAATTGATTTCTATAACAAACATACCTGAAGAAGTAGTCGCACTATTCTTCTTCTCTTTCAGCTCTTCCAAATAGAGTTTACAGTTCCTTTTCCAATGACCAGGTTCATTGCAATGAAAGCAAACTCCCTCCTTGGGTGCCTTAGTCTTAGCGTTAGATTGGACTTAGACTTGGGTACTTTACCTTTGTCCTTTGTTGTGCCCTTCTTCTTGAAACCTTTTTGTTGGCACCCGATCCGGAGACCGGATCCCAACCGGAAGACAAAAGAAAGTCGCCAAAATCAAAATGGATTCAAATTGGAAAATTTGAATTCGAAGGCGAATGAATAACAAATTTCCGATCGACAACTGAAATTAACAGAATCTGAAACAAAACATAAGGCAAAAGTCAAACTGAACGAAAGTCAACTAATCACATCGGGTCAAAAACGAAAGGAAACGGAAACGAAATCCATGAAATCCAATCATATCAAAAACGAAGGAATTGAAAGCAAATCGAATCGAAGAAAAGGAAACATAAACAATTCGAACGAACTAAATCAAAATTTTCCCGACATTCGTGACTCGTATGTTAGAAAGACGTGCGTTGGATACCTTAAGACTAAACCAAATTCGAAACCAGTATAAACTTTTCTTTTTCTTACCTATTTTCTTAATTCAATCTTATACAAATCACATCCTTAACTAAAAACTCAAATCATAAAATTCCTCATATTCATGCTATATCTCATTCTTGTTAACAAAATCATAATCTCACTCTTATTTTCTTTTATCATACAAAAATCAAGGCATAACAATTTTGCTACAACTAACTCATACCGCAAAGTGTTCAAAACACACTTCTATAATACCCAAACAATAATCAGAATCATCGGACACCCCGTCCGGAATCTAAATCTCACTATCCATTATCCAAAATACATTCATACACATTCATACATACCCAAATCATTCCCATTTCTCAATTCAATATACATGTACATAATTCATTACACAACCGTAGTTCACCTTCCATTCTATATACAAATCCATAAATCAATTTCATCATAGTATACAAGCCATACACAATTGAACAAACGGTCTTGACAATCTTTCATCCGATCTCCCGCTCAAATACCTGGAGATGGGGATGAAAGGGGGTGAGCTTATAGCTCGTGGGTAACAGGTTTATAACTAAGAACAAGCAAAACCGTTGAAAAAGTTCATTTATTATACAAGATCATAATAAGTTCATAAAACGTTTTGCTCCCAAATTCTCAGTCAAATCTGAAATTCTGAGTTCAAACTCGTAGTTAAAAATGCCATCACAGCAACACAACATACGCTTTTAATCAACAAGGGAAAACACTCAATTTATGTAGCATACTTAGCAATTCAACGATGCAATGCACAATCGAATGGCTCGAGGGTTCCATGGAAACAAAAGGAAGAAACCGAAGTTTACACCCTGAACGAAATGAGTCCATTCGGATCTCATAGGCCACAAGCGGGCAGCCGGGAGAAGGCTCTTATCGACGTGCGTGATTTAACGAAATGGTTCCACTGTCGCCCAAACAAAAGCACTTAATCATGCTCATTCCATGTTCATATCGATTCATGCTTTTCATGCTCTTTTCTTTCTTTTTCGAAGATACAAAATGCCATGAATTTCACAAGGCATGACATAAATGTTTCAATGCATTATCATCTTTATTTTGCAAATCACTAACAAGAAACAAAACAATATTTATGAAGTAGTTGAAATCATTCTTGATTTGGGAGAACACTTTAGTGGCTCATTACTAAATTATAAACATGAAACCCACCTTGTGTTCTTTGCTTATAAACATGTTTAGGTATGCGTCTCCTTTTGTTCCTCTTGTCTCACTTGGTTTCCTTAACCAAATAACCAAAATTCCAATCAATTTGGGGTAGAAATCGAAAAATCAAACTTTAACCATTCAAACTACAACCAAAACTGAAACAAGAATTTCATACTCAACTTCAATCCAAATTTGAAGATTCTTAGAGACTGATTCAGAACTTAATTTCTTCATGAAACTTGTAGCCCTATGTCTCTAGTTTACAACTCAAAAAGAATCACCTCATTTGGACATCTACATAAAAAAGTTATACCTAAAATACTAAAGCATGTCGCAGTAGGAAAATGGTCGTTCGCCGCGACGAGAAAATGGAGCGCGTCGCGACGAGCTCGTGCCGCGACGAGCTCATCTGCAGGTCGCGACGTGCGATGGTGAGAAAGCTCCGAAACTCATTTTTTTCACTTTTCTCAACCATAATCCTCCCATATTTCAATTATAAACATATCTAAACATTAAAACTCCTCCTAAACTTCATTCCTAACCTCAAAATCATTCATAACAACAACATGATCATCAACTCTAAAAGATTTCATCTATTTTTCCCATAAACCCTAAACCATCGTTTCCTACTCATTCTAAACCATATTAGGGTTTCATTCAACCCAAACAAGAGTAGAATAGCTAACATACCAGATGAATGCTTCAAATCCTTCGAAAAACGTCGAAACCTAGCTTCCTCTTTTCTTCTTCTTCTCCTCTCTCCCTACGACTATCTTCTCCTTTTCTCTTCTTCTTTCTATTCTCTTTCCTTTTTTCCTCTTATAATTCATACTCTTATGGGTGGGAAATGTCCATTTTGCCCTCCCACATAAGCCTTAATACTCTTAGACTTAAGTACCATGCCCAAATTACCCTTATATATTCTTATAACCTTAATACCTCAATTTCATAAATTCAAAATCTTCGGAACTGAAGTAAATTTCGATTCTTTAAAATAATTGCAGTCCCATGCCTCTAACTTATTTAGAAACAGTAATCAACTTGATTAGGTCTCTACCGATCAAGATATCATCACAATACTGAACCGTGCTCAAGAGATATAGACTCACTTCGACTCAAACAATCTCTCAACAATCATAATTTCCCATCATGAGGTAGGTAATTGTCTTAGGAATCCAACGCTTCAAAACTCAGATTAATCGGATGTTGGTCAGAAAATGTAAAGCAACAAAAAGAAAGAGGGCTAATCACAATGAAATTTCTGAAATTTCTATCTGTACATGCCAAGGTCCAAATTGGCATACTTATAACAATGAAAAGATCAGAATATAATCAAAAATGTTCACGAGGAATTCAAAAGCAATAACAACCTCTAATTAGGTCAGTTCATCGATCAAAACTTCTGTCTAGAAATGTCTCATCCTATACTTCATCCAAACTTATAACATTTCATATCTCCCATATTTCATAACCAGAAATAACATATTCTACATCATTGACAAACTAGGATACTCTTCTATATCTTTCATATAGATCACTGAACTTAATTCAAAACATATCTATCTATAATTTGCCTCAAATCACATTACACACCTAAGTGTACACTTATGAACAGTTTCACACATACTTAACTTGTCTCAAAACACCGCATATACAATTCTACCCTAAGAACATTTACAAAAGCAAAGTCAAATGTCAGCAACTTTGACTGATCATAACTTCCACTCCCGATATCGAAACATATCATACTTTATGGTTACAAAGAGCTCTCAACAAAAGCTACAATTTTCCTTAAGATCATTTTCTCAAAATCTGCTTAAATCAAAAGTCAACTCTTTCTACTCCCAAAAGTCAACTTTCTTAGTTCTTCAAATTCTCATTCTTTCACTATTTATTTATTTCATATTCGTCAACTCCATTTCAATCAACTCATTCACTTTAACTTTTCTAACAATTTTCATAATACAACCAAATTTACTCAAACCTCATATCAAACTCATTTCATGTACTAACCTCAAAATATCACCTTAATTTGTCCAAACTAGCATTGTTCACCCAAAACCTGAAACATAATCATCCAAATTCAAAATTTTCTCTTCCTCTACACATGACTAAGTCACCTCAATGTCCTCGTTAAATGTCAAATTACAATTCACAAACCTGAGAAAAGTTCAGGGTCCAACATTTCTCCCCCTCTTAAAAGAATTTCATCCTCGAAATTCTTACATGAGTAATCATCAAGTAACTTATCCTCTCAAATAATTTCTTCCAAAGATCGTAGTCACTTACTTTCTTATCTAATTCCTCATCATACAAATATCTCAATTTATTCACAATCTTTCACTTCTTGTATCGAATACCACCAATACCATGTCAACATTACTATATCCACCAATCAATGTTACACAAGTCAATAGTCCAATTCTTAATAACCTTAATATGGACCCATTATCATTCAAGATCACCCTTGTAAACTTCTATACATACCTATCTCTCTCATTCATCTCATCTTTCAAGTATTCCGCTATTACATCTCATATATATATTTTCGAAGTCAAATCATTCAAATTCATCATGCCCTTCTAATCTTAATTTCCATACATACAATCTTAAAAGCAATCATCCTCTTGAAACTTAAATCAACAGTCACTTTAATTCCTCGAATAATTTATGAAACTTATTCACCTCAATATCTCATTCTCACTAATTCAATCATATAACTCATCACCTTCATCAAACAATCATCTAGATTCGTCAGAATAATTCATGACAGAGACAAACACATCATGCACACATTCTCACAAGATTAATCTTATCCTCACAAACTCTTATCCATTTCTTACTCATACTCATATGCCCAAGTAAGATCATATAACTGGGCTCTGATACCACAACTGTTGGCACCCGATCCGGAGACCGGATCCCAACCGGAAGACAAAAGAAAGTCGCCGAAATCAAAATGGATTCAAATTGGAAAATTTGAATTCGAAGGCGAACGAATAACAAATTTCTGATCGACAACTGAAATTAACGGAATCTGAAACAAAACATAAGGCGAAAGTCAAACTGAACGAAAGTCAACTAATCACATCGGGTCAAAAACGAAAGGAAACGAAAACGAAATCCATGAAATCCAATCATATCAAAAACGAAGGAATTGAAAGCAAATCGAATCGAAGAAACGGAAACATAAACAATTCGAACGAACTAAATCAAATTTTTGCCGACATCCGTGACTCGTATGTTAGAAAGACGTCGTTGGATACCTTAAGACTAAACCAAATTCAAACCAAGATAAACTTTTCTTTTTCTTACCTATTTGCTTAATTCAATCTTATACAAATCACATCCTTAACCAAAACTCAAATCATAAAATTCCTCATATTCATGCTATATCTCATTATTGTTAACAAAATCATAATCTCACTCTTATTTTCTTTATCATACAAAAATCTCAAAGATAACAGCTTGCACTACAACTAACTCATACCGCAAAGTGTTCAAAACACACTTCTATAATACCCAAACAATAATCGTAATCATTGGACACCCGTCCTAATCTAAATCACACTATCCATGATCCAAAATACATTCATACACATTCATACATACCCAAATCATTTCCATTTCTCAATTCAATATACATGTACATAATTCATTACACAACCGTAATTCACCTTCCATTCTATATACAAATCCATAAATCAATTTCATCATAGTATACAAGCCATACACAATCGAACAAACGGTCTTGACAATCTTTCATCCGATCTCCCGCCAAATACCGGAGATGGGGATGAAAGGGGTGAGCTTATAGCTCGTGGTAATGTGTTTATAACTAAGAATAAGCAAAACCGTTGAAAAAGTTCATTTATTATACAAGATCATAATAAGTTCATAAAACGTTTTGCTCCTAAATTCTCAGTCAAATCCGAAATTCTGAGTTCAAACTCGTAGTTAAAAATGCCATCACAGCAACACAACATACGCTTTTAATCAACAAGGGAAAACACTCAATTTATGTAACATACTTAGCAATTCAACGATGCAATGCACAATCGAATGGCTCGAGGGTTCCATGGAAACAAAAGGGAGAAACCGAAGTTTACACCTTGAACGAAATGAGTCCATTCGGATCTCATAGGCCACAAGCTGGCAGCCGGGAGAAGGCTCTTGTCGACGTGGACGTGACGAACGAAATGGTTCCTCTGTCGCCCAAAGAAAAGCACTTAATCATGCTCATTCCATGTTCATATCGATTCATGATTTTCATGCTCTTTTCTTTCTTTTTCGAAGATACAAAATGCCATGAATTTCACAAGGCATGACCTAAATGTATCAATGATATGACATAAATGTTTCAATGCATTATCATCTTTATTTTGCAAATCATTAACAAGAAACAAAACAATATTTATGAAGTAGTTGAAATCATTCTTGATTTGGGAGAACACTTTAGTGGCTCATTACTAAATTATAAACATGAAACCCACCTTGCGTTCCTTGTTTAGGTATGCCTCTCCTCTTGTTCCTCTTTCCTCACTTGGTTTCCTTAACCATATAACCAAAATTCCAATCAATTTGGGGTAGAAATCGAAAAATCAAACTTTAACCATTCAAACTACAACTAAAACAGAAACAAGAATTTCATGCTCAACTTCCATCCAAATGTGAAGATTCTTAGAGACTGATTCAGAACTTCTTTTCTTCATGAAACTTGTAGCCCTATGTCTCTAGTTTACAACGCAAAAAGAATCACCTCATTTGAACATCTACATCAAAAGTTATGCCCAAAATACTAAAGCATGTCGCAGAAGGAAAATGGCCGTTCGCCGCGACGAGAAAATGGAGCACGTCGCCGTGACGAGCTCATCTGCAGGTCGCGACGTGCGACGGCGAGAAAGCTCCGAAACTCATTTTTTTCACTTTTCTCAACCATAATCCTCCCATCTTCAATTATAAACATATCTAAATATTAAAACACCTCCTAAACTTTATTCCTAACCTCAAAATCATTCATAACAACAACATGATCATCAACTCTAAAAGATTTCATCTATTTTTCCCATAAACCCTAAACCATCATTTCCTACTCATTCTAAACCATATTAGGGTTTCATTCAACCCAAACAAGAGTAGAAGAGCTAACATACTTGATGAATGCTTCAAATCCTTCGGAAAACGTCGAAACCTAGCTTCCTCTTTTCTTCTTCTTCTCCTCTCTCCCTACGACTATCTTCTCCTTTTCTCTTCTTCTTTCTATTCTCTTTTTTTTTTCCTCTTGTAATTCATACTCTTATGGGTGGGAAATGTCCATTTTGCCCTCCCACATAAGCCTTAATACTCTTAGACTTAAGTACCATGCCCAAATTACCCTTATATATTCTTATAACCTTAATACCTCAATTTCATAAATTCAAAATCTTCGGAACTGAAGTAAATTTCGATTCTTTCAAATAATTGCAGTCCCATGCCTCTAACTTATTTAGAAACAGTAATCAACTTGATTAGGTCTCTACCAATCAAGATATCATCACAATACTGAACCGTGCTCAGGAGATATAGACTCACTTCAACTCAAACAATCTCTAAACAATCATAATTTCCCATCATGAGGTAGGTAATTGTCTTAGGAATCCAACGCTTCAAAACTCAGATTAATCGGATGTCGGTCAGAAAATGTAAAGCAACAAAAAGAAAGAGGGCTAATCACCCTGATAGTAACGAAATTTCTGAAATTTTTATCTGTACATGCCAAGGTCCAAATTGGCATACTTATAACAATGAAAAGATTAGAATATAATCAAAAATGTTCACGAGGAATTCAAAAGCAATAGCAACCTCTAATTAGGTCAGTTCGTCGATCGTAACTTCTGTCTAGAAATGTCTCATCCTATACTTCATCCAAACTTATAACATTTCATATCTCCCATATTTCATAACCAGAAATAACATATTCTACATCATTGACAAACTAGGATACTCTTCTATATCTTTCATATAGATCACTGAACTTAATTCAAAACATATCTATCTATAATTTGCCTCAAATCACATTACACACCTAAGTGTACACTTATGAACAGTTTCACACATACTTAACTTGTCTCAAAACACCGCATATACAATTCTACACTAAGAACATTTACAAAAGCAAAGTCAAATGTCAAGAACTTTGACTGATCATAACTTCCACTCCGATATCGAAACATATCATACTTTATGGCTACAAAGAGCTCTCAACAAAAGCTACAATTTTCCTTAAGATCATTTTCTCAAAATCTGCTTAAATCAAAAGTCAACTCTTTCTACTCCCAAAAGTCAACTTTCTCAGTTCTTCAAATTCTCATTCTTTCACTATTTATTTATTTCATATTCGTCAACTCCATTTCAATCAACTCATTCACTTTAACTTTTCTAACAATTTTCATAATACAACCAAATTTACTCAAACCTCATATCAAACTCATTTCATGTACTAACCTCAAAATATCACCTTAATTTGTCCAAACTAGCATTGTTCACCCAAAACCTCAAACATAATCATCCAAATTCAAAATTTTCTCTTCCTCTACACATGACTAAGTCACCTTAATGTTCTCGTTAAATGTCAAATTACAATTCACAAACCTGAGAAAAGTTCAGGGTCCAACACTTTTCCCTTTTGAACAACAAGAACTTCATTGGTGGTCTTAACCTTTCCCTTTAAGTTCTCTTCAGCAGTTTTCAACATCCCATGCAATTCATCAATGGATTTCTCCATATTATGCATGTTGTAGTTAAGAATGAACTGTTCATATTCATCAGTCAAAGATGCTAGAATAAGATCAGTTGCCAATTCTTGACTAACAAGTGCACCTAATTTCTCAAGATGATGAATGTAACTCTTCATCTTGAGAACATGAGCACTCACGGGTGTGCCTGGAGTCATCTTGCATGAATTCAATGCCTTAGTGGTTCTAAACATCTCTTGGCGTGCTTGCTCTTGAAACATAGTTTTCAGTTGAGCAAGCATGTCATAGGCCTCCATTTCCTCTAAATCCTTATGAAGGTCAGAGATCATGGCGCCTAACATAAGGCATGACACATCCGTAGAGTCATTGATATGCTTCGTATAAGCATCCTTTTGAGCCTGAGGTGCATTTGCTGGTGGTTCCTCAGGGATGGGATCTTCTAAGACATAAAGCTTTCTTTCTTGCTTGAGAACAATTCTCAAGTTCCTATACCAATCTAGGAAATTTGTTCCATTAAGCTCTTCTTTCTCTAGGATAGATCGCATGAAAAGGTTAGTGGATGGAGTAGCCATAATCTACAAAATTATGTAATAAGGGTCAACATTCTTATTATTAAGAGGTATTAGCTCCCACTCAAATTAATAACCCTCTATTTAAAATGGGAGAAACAAGATCCATATTTCACTAAGTCCTAAGAAAGCTTTGGCTTAACACTCAAGACTTAGTTATTTAGGTAGAAAACTCTTTTCAATTACATCACATGTAACTCTTAATGGGTTTATGTTAAAATACATCTTATGTACTGCATGTATGTAAAAACCCAATCTTATGACCAAAGCCCAAAACCGTTTTGATAGGTTAGTTAAGTTTAACCATACTTTACCTATGAATAGCACCATTATTCAAATGTCTTCCCCAGATGATCCCTACATGCCTTGCTTTGGCAAAAACCCACATAAGGATAAGCTAGAGATAAACATAGGTAAAGTTTTATGGAAGGCATATAAACTTAATATTATCATGAGGGTCGTTCTTAGTACATTATGAAGGTTACTAATCCTATTAGTAAGGGTGTTTGTACTATGCTAGTTCTAATCCTATACTACATCATACTTGAGTATATATATATTAGAAGCATAGAATAGTAATTTACACATGAATATAAATGTTCAAATAATATAAATAAACACATGTAAAACCACCCAGAACCAAAAAATTTTAGCCACGATTTATTAACAAGGAAGTACTCAAAATCCCGAATCCACATCAAATATGGAGACTTTCGTGGTTTCCAATTCTTGGTCTTTTAGAATCCTTATCCAATAAGGAATCTTTACCTTTACCGAAAACACATCACATATGATGATCAGTGGCACTCCTAGTATCCTTGCCCAATATGGATACTTGTGGTTTCCTATTCCAACTCGATGTCTTACATGATAGAAAACCTAGCAGCCACCACCTATGCCTCTTCGGCCTTAACCCTAGACACCACCTTAAAGGAAGTTTCGGTCATCATCATATGTCATGGCCGAAACCCTTTTGGCCAAGACAAACATGACAGAAACATCTCATGCCCGAACTCATCCTTTACCGAAACAAGCCATAACCGAAACACATCTCAATGCAATCAACATCCATGGCCGAAACCCTTCATGCTTGTCATATATATTCACATCAGTACCAAGATAATTAACAAATCCGAAACAACATGCATGAAAAAATCACATTCATATCATGCATCCAAAACCGTGAGCATATGTATTCAAAACGTGCATATTTTCATGAATTCAAATCCATGAAACACATGCAATCAAACATGTATATTTTCTATTATACAGAAGCCAAATCTGTAAACACATGTAATTAAAACACGTATATTTTTGATTATATATAAAAACCTGGCTTTGATACCACTATTGTATCGCATATGGCCTGAGTATTCACAAAACGCTGCGGAAAAGACCATACAACAACGTGAAGTATAACCAAAAATACTCATAACGTACGAAAATACCTTTATACCGTGGATTGGTTGTTTCTTTTCGGATTCCAAGACACTGCAATACTCGAATGCCCTCTACCGGTATCCACACGAGTATGCACAATCCGGGCTGTGGCTATGGTGTGCTAGCACGTCCTGAAACTCTTCCCGAACGCTGCACGATTTTCCTCTCGGATTGTGGCTAAGGTTTCGTGTGACAATGGTGTCTTCTATCTAATGAGACCTAAGTTTCTCTATTTATAGAGAAACCCTAATCACATAGAAGCCCAATAAGTTTTGGCCCATTATATCTCATAAAATAAAAGCCCGACAACTTAATTCAATCTAGCCCAATAAATATATCTACATATATTTATTCAATACCTAATAAATTAGGCCCAAGAGAATAAGTCCAGATCACATCACTCTTTGTGTGCGACCCTATAGGCTCATTTGATGTTGGCAATGCGATTGATCACATTTCAAGGCCCATAAGTCATAAAGCGGCCTCTAGCAAGACATTATGACTACCCAAATCAAATTAGGATTGATAATCTGATTTTACCTGTAACCATGGTTATAAACTCAGTCCTTTAGTAACACGATATCAAGATTAATCACAAGGCATGGTACATGTCAACCTTTGTCTAATCATAGTTTCTTCATCCCCAAGTTGACTGATTATAACAAATGACATTGATGACTCTTCATTAATTCATTTGAGCACGACCATGCATTTCTTCAGTCACACTTGTCAAGAGGCCCAAATGATATCTTTCTCATTTAATAGAGGTACAAATCCCATCTACGTCATTCACATCCCTCCGCATGATTCATTTGACGTCCAACATAAGACTACTTATTATTCGGTTAAAAATAACTTAGTCTAATATCAAAACACCGAATTCCTCATGTAGGAAAACATGATGACTTCAGGTCAAAGGGCTAAAGTCAAACCATATTAAGAATCACTAATGACATGAAACCATGTAGTATTTTTTATGTGGGTCGGTCCAATATATGTTCTCTAACATATATCTATGTTTCTAATTTGACATCTCATATCCATGATCAGTAAAACGTGATCATCAACAAGAACACATACTAGCCTTAATTCATTATTGTTCCACCAATAATGATCGACCAGGGACAGTCTAAAATAGTCTTATAACGCTTATGGTTTTACTATCAAGTCACATACTTGATGACATAAGTATAAAACCATTCATGGAATGTAAATCACATTACATAAACGAAATACATGCATATATGAAAGGAATACCTCATAATATATTATTAACAAGTCATAATGTTAATACATGAATCAAAACTATCCATTGGCCTAGGGCACACTACTAACACCGCCTGACTGCGAACTCTTAGCCTGCACAACCCATTTATTCAATACGTTGCACGCATATTAATAAGTTTGCACAATTATACTCATTGATGCACATATATGTACGATGCATGTTCATGACTATCCCGGTATCAATCTATAAATTTTATCTTAAAAACCATTTCGTTATCACAACTCAGGTATGCCTAGGGTTTAGCCACATTAATGTTTATTGCAATTTTTCTAAAACCATACTTTCGAGTCTACTACTTCCGATCGATAAACTAGTCAACATAGGATAACCTAGGCAACCTCTTCATGATATAAAAACTCCTCTATGCAATAGGAATCCATAGACACTAAAATCACTCAATTCGGATCTCTATGGGTCCAATTATTGCTAAAACACGGACCAAAAAAATAATTGCTCGGTCCTCTAACTTTGATTTAATCCGACACTTTCAATTTAATCTCTAAAATTCACAAATTCTCATGGAGAGAAATTAAATGACTTACGAATCTGACGCCTTAAAAATCGAGTTAATCGGAGGTCGGATGACAAAATTATACACAAAAGAATAGCGAAAGGGTCAAATTAGAACAAAACAATACAATTCTAAGAAAATCACATTTGTATCTGTTTCCCTCTCTTCTTTCACAAAACCTAACCTTTCACACAAGTGTTAAAATGTGACAAATTTTGTATCATTAGAAAGATCACAGAAAACCCTAAAGTTCCTTCAAGGACTCACAAACCAATTTTATCCCTAAGGGTGTCAAATTTCATCAAAGTTTCTGCCTAATCACAATTTTCCAAAGCAGTACAACTTTCTTCCAAAAATCATATCTTCCCATTCCCTTTGCCAAAAATTCCAAGCTTTATATCAAACAAAATATCAGAACATATTATACAACTTTAATGAACAACTTGAAAGCAAATGCAACCTCTAAATGGGTCAAAGTCTCAAACAAAGTTTCTGCCTTGCACATGTCATTCTAACAGTACCACAATCTTCTCAAACTCATAACTTCCTATCCCATTGTCCAAAAATTCCATGCTTTATATCAATGAAAAGATCCGAAAGCATGCTACAATTGTCATGAGGACTTAGAAGCAAATTCCACCTCTAACTAGGTCAATTTCTCACATGATTGTGGCTGCCCTGTTAAAGATTGTTAAATAAAGATATCACCTAAACCATATCCATACTTTTAAAATCCATAACTTACAATTCTTACATCCAAAAATAGCATATTATACATCAGTACAAAGCTAAGACCTTCCTCTACAACTTTCCATAAGACCACTTGAGCTAATTTAAACCATAACAGTCCAGAATTGGCTTCAAAGTACAGTAACCACAAAACCCATACTTAGAGACATTTCACACATAAAGCACATTAATACTTTGAAATACCATCTGAAAGTTAACAAGTCATAAATTTCAACATCAAAATCGAAAAATGTCATACTTAGTGGCGATAGAAAGCTAAGAAGAAAATCTTCAATTTTCATGAAGACTAATTTAGCAAAATCTGTCTCAATCATCCTAGAAAAATTCCCCAAAGTTTCAGGTCACAAATTTTCAATGTTAGGATCACAACCATGGCACTATTCATCCTGCACAATTTTGCCCACTTTCAAGGCAAATTTTAGAACCCTTCAAGTCAAAATTGGACAACACTTCCTTCATAAGAATTCTAGGCAAACTTCGCAAGTTTAATTCAAGCGAAACCTAATCTCAATTGCCTAACCATATAAAAAGTTATGACCAAAACATTGAAACATACACACATCAAATTTTCCAGATTCACAACCTAACTCACATTCTACATTTTCCATACCATTTCTAAACCAACCAACACTCAATTTACTCCATATATCCACCATAACTAACTCAAAACCTATCCTTGAACAATAGTCAATAAAATTGCAGCACACACACTCCACCATCCATCATTTTCTACACTCATCTTTAATCACAAACTTCACTTCAAACCATCTCAAATTTCATACAACACATGTTATACTTGCATTCATCACATCCTACCTCATCAATCATCAATTAAACAAACAAATTTCATACCCATCTACACCAACACAATTTTCATGGAATTAGGTTCACAACCATTACAATTAATGCATTTAATTAACAAAACAAGACATAAAACACAAATCTTACCTAATTAAGTTTCCAAATCTTCAAAACTTCAAACTCTCACAATCCTCCTAACTTTCCCTACCACACACATCCATCATCTTCTTAAGGGGAAAAGCTTAGGTTTGTATTTTTTTGTAAACAAAAGAAGAGAAAAAAAGTAGGTTATGAGAGCTTTTGTGTAGGAGGAGATTAGTAGCAATTAACAAGAAGGAGAGAACCAACAAAGAAGAAAGAAGAAGAAGGCTTCGGATGGGAGAAGAAGAATAAAGGATTTTTGGTCTTCATATAAGAACGATCGTGAATGACTTAAGTAAAAAGGAAGATATTTATGTAAACTAATGACATGGTGGCATGTTAGGCAAGTGACAAGTGTCACTAGCCACATGTCACCAACATGCCACATGTCACCTTCTTATACTCTCGCTTATTTCTTTTCCAATTTGGTTCCAATTTCTACTCCAATTTCTCATCAAATTCCAATGGCTTAAAAATAATAAATCCCACCATCATTTATCTAAATTTCCAGTGCCATTAGACAGTCATTTCTACTACCGATAACCAGTCAGTCTGCCACTTGGCATTTTTCCTAGTCCGAAAAAGTACCCTGAAAATTTTTAAAAAAAATTCTAAAATTCACTAAAAATGTTCAAACTTCAATAACCCTCTCCAACTTAATTAATTTTTTTTCATACACACAAATCATATTTTTCATACCAATCACATTTATGACCAAATATATCGGGAAAAGTCATGAATGCATGTATAGTCATTTACATGTGCAAAATTCATTATTCACTTGTATGCGTATGCATGAACATATCAAGGAGAAATTTTAAAAAATCATATCTCATTCCAAACTACTATTCTACCCTTCCCATTGGTGATGGGAATTTACAACTCTCCCCCTCCTAACAAAAATTTTATCCACAAAATTAATTTATGATACTGAATAAGGTAGGGGTACTATCATCTCATACACTCCTCCGTTTCCTATATCATTTTTCGCCTCTATGCTTCCTCCCATAAAATCACAATTGATAAATTCTATAGGTCTCTCAATTCTCTGTTTAGATATCATACTTCCTCAATTATGTCCTTGATGAGTTTCAGAGTATTAAACTCTTTACTTCCAGTCTCAATACCACATATATCAGATTATAACAATACTAACCATATCCATATAACACTGTGTAATTCCGATAACCATAAAATCACTCATAATTCCATAGTCCCATTTTTTGCCATAGTTTTATATGGACCACTTTATATCACACTTAGTTTCCCTTATTACTCTTGTATCTCATCTAACTACACCTTGGCACAGGTGATACACTCAAGGACAAGTCATTTTTTTCTTCTGATCGGTGTTAGTACACTGAACCTTCAAATATTTCTCAATATTTTCACAACTTCGATGTGATCCACCATAATTCATTCGTCTTTCTCAAACCACTTTCTTCAGATTCCAAATTCATTTCACTCACTAACGGTATCTCAAATTTGTTCTAGCGTTTACTCAGGCTGAATGATTCTTTTTGTCATCTGACGCCTCTAATGGTATCACCAGGATAATGATGATTATGCCTGTAGTCACTTTGGACTATACATTAATCTCATATACTGATGCACTCTAAACATATAAGCTTTACACCTGTCTTCGATAGTCAAGACTACAAGGAACTCGAACATGTAATCACTCAGTTCGATATTCTTACCTACCAATTGCTCTTTCGATGTACTCTTACGAGGACATCTCTTTATCGGGTAGTACACATACTTTTTAATCCATTCATAATCCCTCAAATCCTCACTTTGGGCCTTCATAATCCCTTTTTGCAAAAGTGATGTTATTATTAGGACATATTTGTCTACACAATCTTTTTAATCCCAATTCAATTCTTACCTCAATCTCAACTAATCTGTCTATTCATACGTATATCCAAAACATTTCTTTACACATCATGTTTCCAAGCCTTTAAACCTATTACTATTACAGCATCTTTCAAGTCATGTATCCAAATTCAGCTCATGAGACTACAATTGTCCTTAGGTACACAAAATCACTTTACTATTGCAATAGATTGTATCTTAATCTCTCATGGGAAACTTTGTCATATACAACAAAATCGCCAAATCGAAGCGGTATAATTAACACTGGGGTTACGAATTCCTTAGAAATTCTTTTTACCTTCATCATTAATGCAACTCACATATATTTCGCAAATATTAAAAATTTCATCTTCCTTTGTCAATATGATCATAGTCACTCATTGATATCATGTTACTTGAATCATTTTAACCGTTAGTATCACAATACCATCGGGGTATTGTTAACTCTGATAAATATAACCTCAAACTCAGTGTGCTTATGTTTAGTTCTCGTAATTCCTTAAGTAACTAATTCCTCGCAAGCGAGTATTATCACATGTTATTCTCAAGTTTTTTAATGAACTTCCTTTCTCTCGATGATTTTAGCAGCTCATTTGATTCCTGTGATTCCACATAGACTTATTCTAATGTCTGCTCATTCATACTGTTTCTTCACACATTTCAATTTATCTGCAAACATGACTTCGTGTTGGTAACACCTTCATCGTATAATTTATGGTTCCCAAACATATTTACACAAACGAGAATGTGGACCCAAGTTCACCTAACATTCGCAAGAAAGTCACCTCAAAACTTTAAAATCCACTTATATAGTTGGATACTTTACATCAACAAATTGTATTCACCTCAATAGTCTTTTCTAACACTTATGCTTTAGTCTTCGCTATGGATGTAACTCCAATGTTCACTTTTGACTCACTATTTATTCTTTCCAAATTGGTTCCCTCATTGATCATTCTTAAATTGGATTAACCGACTTACTAACCCTATCTCAGTGATTTCTTAGTACTTTCCTTGATAATAAGGCTCAATGAGACATTAAGCCATTTCATTTACTCTAACACCCTAGTATATACCATCCAAAATCCTTACATCTTACCTAGAGATGTATTTATATCAAGTCTCCAATCATTAAGAGTCGATTGTATCTTAATCTCTCATGGGAAACTTTGTCATATACAGCAAAATCGCCAAATCGAAGCGGTATAATTAACACTGGGGTTACGAATTCCTTAGAAATTCTTTTTACCTTCATCATTAATGCAGCTCACATATATTTCGCAAATATTAAAAATTTCATCTTCCTTTGTCAATATGATCATAGTCACTCATTGATATCATGTTACTTGAATCATTTTAACCGTTAGTATCACAATACCATCGGGGTATTGTTAACTCTGATAAATATAACCTCAAACTCAGTGTGCTTATGTTTAGTTCTCGTAATTCCTTAAGTAACTAATTCCTCGGTGCAGTAGTATTATCACATGTTATTCTCAAGTTTTTTTTAATGAACTTCCTTTCTCTCGACTGATTTTAGCAGTTCATTTGATTCCCTGTGATTCCACATAGACTTATTCTAATGTCTGTTCATTCATACCTGTTTCTTCACACATTTCAATTTATCTGCAAACATGACTTCCTGTGTTGGTAACACCTTCATCAGGTATAATTTATGGTTCCCAAACATATTTACACAAACGAGAATGTGGACCCAAGTTCACCTAACATTCGCAAGAAAGTCCCCTCAAAACTTTAAAATCCACTTATATAGTTGGATACTTTACATCAACAAATTGTATTCACCCTCAATAGTCTTTTCTAACACTTATGCTTTAGTCTTCGCTATGGATGTAACTCCAATGTTCACTTTTGACTCACTATTTATTCTTTCCAAATTGGTTCCCTCATTGATCATTCTTAAATTGGATTAACCGACTTACTAACCCTATCTCAGTGATTTCTTAGTACTTTCCTTGATAATAAGGCTCAATGAGACATTAAGCCATTTCATTTACTCTAACACCCTAGTATATACCATCCAAAATCCTTACATCTTACCTAGAGATGTATTTATATCAAGTCTCCAATCATTAAGAGTCGCTAATGATATTAACATTTCAATTTACTCTAGATAACATTTCTATTCTTATCCCTGCCCACGATTGGGGTTCACCATATGATCATAATAGAAACCGATTTTTGTAGGCCCATAACGTGCCCTGTACTTTTTCCTCACATTAACACACATATTGTGTAACACCCCACTCCCGAGTGACCCGAACCCGATATCGTTGGTGATATCTGAGTCCGTGCCCCGCGAGGGTGGCGTACTACATCAGTCGATTAAAACCCATTATACATTTTTTTTTGAAGCCATTGATTCCACGTTAGCGCGGAAAAAACAGTAAGTAACTAAAACTCATGTTCATAATAAACCAGCCAGATTATTACGGTCATCCAAGAATAATTTACAATCGCTTAATGAGTAAAACATTAAAACCACAATGGGCTCAGAGAAATACAATGCATTGTTATACGTTGATTGCGAACACAATTTGATAAGACACTATTGCAGAACACGGACTGATCCCGACCTCTATCCTTAACTTGCCTACAAGAGACATACTCCGTGTCAACCGGGTATTCATCAGACCGAAAAATAGATGCAAATTTTGGGTGAGTTTTGCGAACTCGGTGAAAACCATCATCGATGGTTCACTCAAATCATGCATATACACAAGATAACACGATATACACGCTTATTTCACCAAAACACATTCGAAGTACCACATGATTACTATACCGACCAAAGGAACCAATTCAAATGCACATGAAATACGATGTGACGCTTTTCCAATTTATTACGTTGTTGTGACCGGCGCTGGCTCGTCCCATTAAGGGCGCGTTAAACGGTGAGCCTTAGGCTCTGAATCACTGTGGGGTCAAGGCCCAATCACGTTGAGCTTAAAGCTCTCGTTGGCTGTTCTGGTCACAACTGCCAATTACTGATCATACAATTATGCATGAATGCAAATGTCCAAATAAAACAAAACCAACATCATAACCGATCCCAATTCAACATATTCACACAAGTCACTCACAAGTAACCACATGAAAATCACATATAGCACTTCTATGTTAGAATCTCCCAATCCGTCGGACCTCCGGTCCGCAATCCAAGCATAAACAAACACAATCGTCCCACCATTATTCTCCACAGAGTTATAAGTGCAGAATTACAAACACTTACTAATCGAGGAACCATCTAGGTTACTCACATAATAACTTCCGAGCTAATTCCGAAAAGTCTCTGCAACGTCCGTGGGATGACGTTCCAACTGTGCCTCTATAACAATTAAAATAAAGACACGTTACCAACTGGATAGTTAGAAATATCAACCAATGCACATGAGATGCTTAAAACGTGTATAATGCATGTTCATGGCATTCCCGGCCCTAATCCAAAATTTTCCCATAATAAAAATTCCATCTAAAATTAGAAAACTATAGCCACTAACAAGATTCCAATTTGGACCTCAATCGGTCCAAAATAAATAAAACAAGATCATAGAACAATTACCTGTGTTTACGCCAATTTTCCGTCTAAAAATTCCCAATTTCTCACAAAATGAAATTCAATATGTCACAAATCCGATGCCTCAAGAATCAGGTCAATCGGACGTCGGACGGAAAAGAAATTGACAAAAGAAACCAAAATTCAAATTAAACAATTAATACCTATATATACATAACCCTTATTCCCTTCTTTATTTTCCTGATTTCAAGCCAACTTTCAACACCAATAACTCATTGCACACAATTCATAAAATTACCAACTATATGTCATTGGAAAGATCATGAAACCCTCTACAATTCTCAAGAAGACCATAAAAATCAATTTCACCCCTGAGGGTGTCAAAAATCCAATCTAACCTACTGCCCACTCAAAACCTATCAACACAGGGCAGTACATTTCAAATTCAATAACTCTCTGATTCTTCACTCAAAAATTACACAATAATTAAGGAAGTAAGATCACAATCTTATCTACAACTTTCATGAACAACCCAAAATCAAATTCACTTTCTAACAAGGTCAAACAATTTCACAAAGAATCTGCCTACTGAAATCAACCAATCTGGACAGTAATTTTCCAAATAGTAATTCTCTTAGCAAAAAAGTCACAAAATTCACTACCTTATATCCCTGAAAAGATAAGATCTCAAACTTCAATTTTCATGAAGAACTCAAACTCCAATTCGATTTCTAACAATTTCAAAACTGTTATGGAAGCTACTATCATGATCAGCCATTCACAACCTAGTTTACGTTCAGTCCTTGCAAAATCATAACTCCCAAATATGACCTTCAAAAATTACATGCAATATATCATTTTAAAGATAATTTCTTCCTCTAAAACTTTTAAGAAGATCACTCACACCAATTCAGTCCACATAAATTGCTAAAATTGCCTCCAATCCGAAAGTTCACAAAATCGACAATGAGGCTAGCTTTCCACAAATGACAGAAAATCAGTCAACATGCCACAATGCATAACTCCCAATATACATATCGAAAAATTGCAAGATCAGGGGAAATGGAAAGCTAACTTAATATGCTTCAACTTTCATGCAGACCATGTTCCCTAATTCCATGTCAATTAATTTAGAAAAATCAACAAAACACATTAGTCATACTTGCGGTTACTGTTCACAGACAATAAAACAGTAACTTACCATGCAAAAATTCACCCTTCTAGCATTACAATCTAACAACACCTATTTCACACAAAGTTGTAGCCAACATCCCAAAGTTTCATTGAGCACAAACCTTACCTCATTTTCTCACCTACACAATTAGTTATGATCAAAACATTGCAATAGGGTCAATAACAATTTTCCAGCTTACATCAACAACCAAACTCCTATCACTTCTAATATCAATAATACATCCCTAAGCATCCAATTGAACACAAATTCAGCCCCTATATCATTCATACATTTACTAGGAAATACCATCTCAAGTTGGCAGCCCTCATCTCTCCATTTCCATGCAAAATTAGTCATCAATATTCAATCAAAATCAAGCTAAAACACTTCTAAACCACATCATTTATGTTCACTTTATCAAACCATACTTAACCTAGCCTTATACCCACCAATTCCATCTACAATTTTCATTCAAATCATGGATCAATAATCATAATAAGTGCATCATAATTCTCGTTAAAAACCTCTAACAATCATGGTTCAATAAATACATAATCAAAGCATAATGAAAACCTAATAAGAAACTTACCAATTCAAACTTTCAAGCTTCCCCACTCTCCAATCACTTCACTTTCTTCCTTCACTTCTAAAGCCCATACATGGCTATCACCTTGGATAGAGACTTAAGCTCATATGCAAGTAAAGAGGGCTCTTAAGGTTGGTGGAAGGTGACTTAAGAGAGAAACAAAAAGAAATCGATGGAGATGGCAAAATGGAAGGTAGGTTTCGGATGAGTGAGTGAAATGAGCAAATAACTTTGATTTTTCATTCCTTTAACCATAAGCCACCGAAAACACTAGGTTAGAAACAAACAAAAGCATTTAATTCTTTTAGGACAAATGGCATGGATTGGAGAAAGGGACAAAATAGAAATAAGACAAAATTTAGCTAATCCTAGTTAATTAAGCACTAATCCCAATTAAACTCTAATCATGGCACTAAAATAATTCCCTAACACCATTTAGCCAATAATCTAATGCCATTAGGTAATCCTTCTCAGTACAAAAAGGCTCACTCAATCAGTCAGTTGGAATTTTCCGGTCTGGGCAAGAACCCCGAAAAATTCCCATAAATCCCTAAAAATGTAAAACACTCAATGGCACACTCCAAATAATTTTTCAAATACGATTATCCCATAAATTTCACAAAAGATCTCAATTTGAAACCTATGCCGGAAAATGTCATGAATGCATGTATACCATGTGTAAGTGCAACAAACCATCAATCATAGAGGCTATATGTTGTATGTGCATGTCGAGATATAATTTAATACTTCTAACCCGTCCCAAATTACCAGTACGCATAACATTATAAACCTAATCACTCTCTACCTTTGCCAAATTACTATTTTACCCTTCTTGTCGGGGATGGGATGTTACATATTGACAGCGATTCTACTCTAGTTTTCTAGTATTTACCTATTCGTCTAATGCAACATCCTATCATAATCATTGAATTAGCATTTTGAGTGCATTCACTCTTCTCCTTTTATTTATCATCTTTTCGATAATCGCATGCATACATACAATCCAAACCTAGGTGCATTTCTAACTTTCTCCATACTACACATCATGTATCACGTATCATCACTTGTAAAGTCATGTTCCTATTATTTCATCGTCCATATGTATATTCTCAATCCATTTAGAATTATAGACGCAGAATCATCAAGAAATGTAATCTCATTATCACAAACATATTATTATGCTAAATCATAACTTTTATCACATTTCAAATCCAAGTCTATCCTTTCACAGTCATAGAAAAGTTATTTCTTTTAATAGGGCTTGTGCACTTTAATATCTTCATTTCTGCTTCTTCCTGACAATATCTTCACTTCTCTATCTCATTCGAAGGTAGAACATTACGGTACAATATCGATATCATATTCCATAATATACACCAACACAAATGTAGTGAATCTATATCTACCTTTTCAAATCATGTATTTTTTCTCATTTCCAATTATCCCCCTTTTATCGGACATACAAGTCAAAATCATAAATACCTAGTCATCTTGAACTTTTGATCTCACATAGACATATTCTTATGCTAATTCATACTCTTCTCACTTTTAACCGATATTCTTCTTATGTCCAAATTTGACCTCTCCAGGCTATAGCAAATTTCGTTTACTTGATTTATACACTTTAGGTCTCATTAGTCATTGTGATATCACTTTTTCCTTAATCAGCCCATGCCAATACATTCGCATTCATCTCACATTCGAGGATTTATTAAATTGCCCATAAACCTTCATTTGCTCACATTCTCATCACGTTTCTCACACTTAAACACTTAACACCTGCTCATGCATATGACTTCTACTTATACGACTCAGACTAGTAATCAGTTACCACTGTCTGCTATGACAAGACTTAAATGCATGTAACTTGACCCATGTTTCCGAAAATGCCCATATAAGCTCGTACTTCTGGGCTTTCACACCACCTAAATGTAACACCCCACTCCCGCATGACCTGAACCTGACATCGATGGTGATATCCGAGTTCGTGCCCTGCGAGGGTGGCGTGCTACATCACTCAGTCCAAAGTTAGTATAATTTTTTTTTGAAAACACAAACATACACTATGCGGAAATCAATTAACATACACAATCACCAGTAAGTACAATGACGACGGGGGCCCTTTTCATAGATACAAATTAATTTAGTCCGTTGACTTTACAAATTGACCTAATCATTTGTACAAAAATTCAGAAAATACAATTTCATACAGAATTTATCAGACACTAATGTAGACGCAAACTGATCTCGATCTCTTCTCTCACTCACATGCGGTTGCTATACGCCCGTTGCCTAACGGGGTATTCTTCTGAGTCCTAAAAAATAATTGCAAATTTTGGGTGAGCTTTGCAAACTCAGTGAGTAACCATCATCGATGGCTCACCCAGTCCCACAACACAGTGCACATTCACAATATTCATATTCAATACACTTACTTATTTCTATTATGCATATGCAATGCATCAATCACATCTACTCACTTTCAAATGTCATCGGACTGTAGTTCGGCATCAGAACACATTTATTTCACATAAGCATAAGGCATGTTGCCCTTCACTCAATCAAATATATGTAAGCAAATGAATATAAAATGCCCATGTGACACTTTCCAATTTATTTCGATGTTGTGACCGAGTGCCTGAACTGTCCCAATATGGGCACATTAATCGTTGAGCCTGAGGCTTTAAATCACTATGGGGCTCGAGGCCTGAATACAATCATTGAGCTTTTAGCTCTCAGTGGCTGCTCTAGTCACAACTATCATTATCTGGTTAAGCATTCATGAATGAAATGCATGTGCCTCAATTAATCACATTATTATGCATGTGTGCATATGTCACAATCAATCAGCCTATGAATAACACAATCAACATTTATGTATCACAATTAGTCACATGTATCCCAATTAGTCACATCATAGGCACATAGGTTGTCAATTCACATACAAGTAGCACTTCTATAACCAACTCCCCAGTACACAATCATCGGACCTTTTGTCCGGAATTCACAATCACAGCAAACCTCAAACCCACCATTATTCACTGCATTTAGCAATCAATTTAGACAAAATGAAACAAAATAGAACAAAGGGTGAAATGAGACCATCTCGGTCTACTCACAGTACGCTCTAGATTAGCAAAAACAGGCCTAGGTGGGGAAAGAATTGTTGGTTTCTCATCAAAAACTCGCCAATCCGATTATAGCCTTGCCCCCATGATCGGCACCGTCAAGCGACCAGGTCGGGGCTGAGGGAATTTGTCGCGACCATGTGCAGACATACTTGGTAGTGGAAAAATCAGTGCAAATAAGCCCCAGTCAGTCACAAATTGCTAGTTTCTCAACGAAAACTCGCCGATTATAGCCTTGCCTGTTGGGACCCAATTTCGAAACCAGACCCCAATCGGAAAAACAAAAAACGAAAAAAAAAACAAAGCGAAACAAATCGATTTAAGAATCCGAAAACGGAAACATAAGAACAAATCACAAAGCGAAACGAAAGGCGGACAAAACGGATCACAAACGAAACCAGAAGACAAATCGCTTAAGAAGAAAAACTTACTCCAACATCTGAAAATGAATAACGTAGATAACTATCGCGTTGGAAACCATAAGACATTTAATCTAAGCCAATCAATTCCGATACTTTTTTTAAATTCATTTTCATTTGACTTAACCTCTTACAAAGCAATACACTTCTTCAATTTGGAAATCATCAATTTCATTACCTCAATCAAAAACCTACATCATAAAATTTGTCTTATACATTCATACACATCCCATAATTCATCTTTTAACCAATTCTTATTATCTTTTTTTTTTCAAAAAAAATTGGGCAGCATAACTGTTGTATTTCATTAGACCCAAAAATCTGCAAAAGGTTTAAACTCACTTCTATAAATCATACCAATCCCCACAAGTCATACACAATCCAGCAACACAATTCATATGATCTCCTATCCGGCATTCCAGCATAAACAAACACAATCCTATACCTAAAACACTTAAATAAGTCTTAATCAAGTCTCAATTCAATTTACAATTTCATAAATCAATCCAAACCCAAACCAATCATATTCATATACAATCACAATTCATATCCCATAACCCAAATTTTGTAACTCAAAATTAATGCACAAATCCAAAATTCATACACCTTATAAATTAATGTTTACAAAAATCTTAATGGCATTCCAAGCCATAAACAATACCAATATCAATAATCCCAAATACACAATACACAACATAAGCCTAAAATCTTATCTTTACAAAAATCTAACTTCAAAAACATATCATAAATAAACGTAACGGACGAACGTCTTGACTTTCTTTCATCCAATCTTCTTCTTGAAACCTACAGATGGGGATGAAAGGGGGTGAGCTTTATAGCTCGTGGATAACATGTTTATAAATCGAAAGATAAGCAAAAAACATCTTTTCCAAAACATTTGCTATTTTCTAGCAATTTTACAATAGAAATTCTTCAAAGCTTATTTCTTAAACTTTTCAACTTTTCAAAATCAATCATAAACAATTTCCAAAATTTCATGGTTGAAAACGCACTTTCTCATTGAAAAACAATCAAATTAACAATTGTAACAATTTCTTAAGTCATTACAAAACCAATGAAAGTAACAATTTTCATAATTTCTGAAATTTTCTTAATTTAACAAAACATTTAAAACTTGTAACAATTTTTCAAAAACATTCAAAACCATTGAATGTAACAATTGAATCATTATATTAAATTGTCCAAACAATTTCGCAATTATTCAAATCATTCAAAAAATAATTTCAAACATTTTAATCTTCTTCTTGACTTTTCAAAATATAAACAATAAATTTTCAAAACAATTCACTTCTTGAATGCAAACTTTCCATAATTAGAAAAATCATTCAAAACAAATGATTGTATTGATTGTATTGATTTTTACCAAATCATCCGAAGCTTAATTTTAACAATTTATCCAATCATTCAAAACAATCAATTTAACAATTAGATCAATTTCTCAAATCATTACAAAATCAAAGAATTTAAGCATTCAAAATAATAATTTTCATATCTTTATGCATACTTCATTTTTCAAAATCCAATAAATAAAGAATTTCAGAAATTTCCTTAATTTATTAAAACATTTAAGACTTGGAACAATTTTTCAAAAACATCCAGAATTAAATAAAATCCGATACTTCTTTCTTTCACTTTCTTGATTTTTCAAGAACACAAATTTAGCGTATAAATCAAAAAAATAAACATATCACCCACCTTATTCTTCATATCATGTCATATCAAACAAAATTCCACTCAAATTCCACAATTTCAAATTCACATATCACATTACAAATCACATAACAGTTTTCCATTCATTCAAACACAAAGACACCAAAATTTACATATTAAAATTCTCAGTCAATCAAAATCAATGAATTCAATCAACCATTCCAACTTTATCAAATCAGTCCAGCATAAATGAATGTAACAATTTATATAATTAGCAAATCATTCAAAACAATGAAAGTAACAATTGTATCGATTTTATCAAAACATTCGAAACAATTGAAGCAATTGTTTTTTCAATCCTTCGAAAACAATGAATTCAACAATTCGTAAATCTTTTTTAAATCAATTAATTTTAAATCATTCGAAAACAATAATTTATAAACATTCTTACTTTCTTAAATGTTCAAAATCACACAATTGACTTATAATTTGAAATATAAACACGGTACCCACCTCAATTCCTTTCTTGAAACATGTCCCAAGCATCAATTGCTCCAAAGCCTCACTTAAAAATTTCCTAATTCAAGACATAAACCCTAATTAAATAACCATCCAAATTAAACATAACCTAAAGCATAATCACCAAAATTAACTTCATAATTCACAAACCCATTTACTCCTTAAGTTAAATAAACCAAAACCTTTCAAAATTTAACAAATCAAAAACTCAATCTTACCTTAATCTTCTCCATTTTTGAATTTTTTTAGCTCCATGGGAAGCTCTTGTCTTCTTCCACATTTTCCCTCTTGAATCAACTAAAAAAACACACTTGAAGCCTTCAAAAATTCGAACCCTAACTCTCCTTTCTTCTTCTTTCTTCTTCACCGAAAGTCCTCTCCTCCTTTCTTTCTTTTCTTTCTTTTCCCCTTCTAATATCGTGCTTTTCCTCTTCATAGCCGAAGGCCCACTCTTCTTATTTCTAAAGGTACAATTAATGAAGGAGAAATGACCATTTTACCCTTACATACAAGCCTTTTAACTTAACAACTTAAGTATCCTTCCTATTTTGCCCCTAAAATTTATTTTCATTCATGCTTACTTTAGGACTTTTTTTTAACCATCAAACTGAAGGAATTTGATAAAACTTCCTTCCAGGGAAATGTTCCTTATTATCTCAATTTCATAACTCCACCAAAATCATTTAATTTGGTGCACTACACCAAAAGTTATACTCTAAACATTTCGGACCTGTCTTATGCTAAAACATTTTTCAGCAATTTACTTCCATCCGAAAATTGACATTCTTAGAGACTGAATTAAATTTCACTTCCTTCAGACAAATTGTAGCCTTTTCTTTCTAGTGTAATCCAAATCAAGAATCACTTCATTTGGATTACTAGACCAAAGGTTATGGCCAAAATACTTTCAGATGTTTCTAATCCAAGACTGCACAATAAACCCAACTTCCACTCAGAAATTGGAAGTCTTACCAGCTAAATTGAAATTCAATTCCTTCATAAGACTTATAGCCCCATGTCTCTATTTTAATTTTCCACAACAACCAACTCAATTGGATCTCCACAAATCAAGAATTTCTCAAAAGATTGAACCATGTTCAGAAAAATATCTAACTCCCTTTGATTAAATCAATCTCTTTCAATTCAATTGAAAACTAAATCAATCGGATGTCGGACGGAAAAGTTATAAACAAAAGATTGAACAAAGGTCAGATTAGGGGAGGACAATAGCAAAAACAAAAGGATTTTTCATATATATAGATATATATATATATATAACCGAAATTTCCAAAATTCATAACTCTTGGTCCATAACTCCAAATTTGACAACTTTGGTATCAATAGAAATCTCCAAGGAAGCTCTACAACTTCCATAAAGAACTCGAAAATCAATTCCGTCTCTAAAGGGGTCAAAAATCCACTCGAATTTTTCTGTCCAAAAACATGTAACCCTTAAAACAGTAACTCACTTCTCAAATTTCTATCTTTCAACTACAAGGTCCAAACATATCATATTTTATATCAATACAAAGATAAAAATGAAACCTACAACTTTCATGAAGGATAGAAAAATCAATTTGGCCTATAAGGGAGTCAAAAACCACATCAAATTTCCTGCCCACTAATCCTCTTCCCAAACAGTAACTGCAGCTTGTAAAAATCGTAACTCCAAAATACATGGTCCAAAAATTGCATACTTTACATCAATGGAAAGTTAAAAGCATAATCTAAAACTTTCATGAAGAGCTAAAAGGCAATGTCTGTTGGAGTTATGTAAATATAGTGCCCTGGAAAGCAAGTGTGTTTACATGTAACTTTATCTTCTTGATTCTGATTTGTATTGAAAATATTTATTATTAATAAAACAAAAGAGTTTGGTTTTATCTGTATGAGCATTATATATCTGGTCATAAGGTACCAAGATTCATTTGTAAGTAATATACATATATATAGAGATGTATGAGAAACATGTATATTATTAGAATCTGAATTAATTGATTCACAGTTGAATAATCAAGTTGGTCGTTTGATTATGGTTTAGGCTGTAGTGTTGCGATTTATCTCCATATAAGTAAAGGAGTTTACTTAAAGGGAATGATGAGTTTCATATCATGATAGTAGTAGACTATCGATAATGGTACTATTAAATGAATTGGAATCAAGTATGTTTTCAAGAATAAAGTGGGTCGTTACTTTAATCTTAAAACATACAACTTAAGCATTCGCTATTATGAACCACAATCTTGATGAGTGGTGAACTCATATGTGTTTCATTATAATTCTTGATATGATCGGAATGGATTTTTACAGGTATTAATCCAATTATCTGCATGTTGGAATTATTAATTGAAACATGTATTAGGAACATTCACTCAAATAAAGAGTTTATAGTGTTATCATCTCTTACAGATGTTTTAAGGAGATTTGGTGATTAAGCTGGCGCCAGATAGTTTGATGGACTAGCTACCCATCAAGTCTTAACACTAAGATGAGATCTTATGTGTTAATCACCATATAAAGTAAAAATGAGAGATCTAGAAGGAAAAACCAACATAAGGGCAAAACGGTAATTTTACCCTTTGTTGTGCGGATGGCTATAATAAGGTTCTAAATAGGGTTTGCAATTGGACATATTCTCATAATATTTAATAATTCAAGAGTTCAACTAATTGTCTTTAGTGGAATGACATTTAGTTAATAAGCTAGAATTAATTCCAATGAGATTGAATTATTTCTGGGCTTATTGGAGCTTGAATTATCAAAGTCCAATAAGATTCCCCACTTGGCTTTAAGGAAGGTTATCAAGATAAGTAAGAAGTAGTTTGGAGGCTTTAGAAGTCCATAATTGAATGATGGGCTTATACTAATTAATGGTTAATTGGAAGCCTATATGTTCATTTAGAAATGGGCTTGTTTTGGTTTAATGTAATTGATTAGATTAATTATATTAAAACAATTTTTTTAAATGGAGAAGAAGCAATTTCGAAATTGTGTTAGGTTAGATGTGTAACCACACATTTGACATTAAAATACTAAATAAAGATGGTCTTTATTATGGTTCATCATTATTAAATGGAGTTATGAACTTACCATTAAATGGTTTAATGGTTGGCTTTTAATGTTGGCATGTAACCTATTTGCATTCATTAGATTAAAGATGAAAGATGTGCATTAGATGGACCATCTTCCTTCTTTCTTCTTTCCAAAACCGAAATGGGTATTCAATTATAGGTTATGGTCTTTTCAAATAGCCATTTTAAAGATAAATGAAGTAAGTCTCATTTATTGGCTATTTGATGAGTGATTAATGTAAGAAGTGATGCATTGGATGCCTCTCACTCTTCCCATTGATGCATATTTTGAAATTGAGAGGTAAGAAAGTGTTCTTGCATGTTGTTTAGACATTCTCTCTTTTCATGCAAGGGAGAACCGAAATTCCTAAGTGAAAGAATTGAAAGAGTTTCAATTTTGGTTCTTCTTCTTCTAAGAAAATCTCCTCCAAATTTTTCTTCTCCTTTCCCACCAAAGGATTTTGTTAACCTAGTTTTCCTTGAAGAACAAGTGGTAAATCTAATTGGTAGAGGATACTACTACAAGGAAGAAGATAGATTGCTAAAGGAAAAGACTCAAAGGCAAAGGATTTGGATACAAGAAGGAGAGGATAGCGCAGCGAGGATTTAAAGTGGTAGCGAAGGAGTCGGTAATTCCTTTTATCTTGTTCCTGGTTTTATTATCCTTATACCATATCATGTATGGATTAGCATGTTGATTTGGATATATTGCTTCCGCTGCAAGATGATTTCTTAAAAAGTTTTGAAATCTATCGTTTCTCCAAACTAAGCATGCTTTCTTTTTCCGATCCAACAATTGGTATCAGAGCCAGGTTTTTCATGCATGATTTCGGTTCCTATATGATGGATGCATGGGTTGGCAATATTTTTATGTATACTGCATATTTTTATGTGATAGAAATATATATGGTGTATGTTGCTCTTTTGGTTGTCCATAGAAGTTAAATTTTATCTTGTAAGATTTCTTCTTTTGGTTGTAACAAGGAGGGTGGTCTATCATCACCATGTTTCCTCCTTGGTTTCTTTTTTCTATTTTATTTGATTTTGTAATTTACAATTTGATGTAATGATGAAGATGGAGCAGCCATGGATTGAAGAAATGCAAAGGTAAAATTTTCGGTGTATCCTTTTGTGTTTTGGCATAAGTTTTGTGAAAACTAAGTTGCTGGAAAACAAGTGCTGGTTTTTTGTTTCAAAGAATCCAATTTCGGTTTTGCTAAAATACTAAGTGCTGTGTTTAATTTTCATGAAATGAGTTTCGGTTTTAATAAAACAAGTGTTGGAATTTTTTGTCAAAACAAAGATTTGGTTTTCTAAAAATCTAGTGCTGGAGTTTTATTTTTCAAAATGACAAATTTCTAATTTCATAAATGCCATTACATTTTGTTTACCGAATGGGCCGAATCATGTTAGCGAAGAGTTCGAAGCGGAAGATCCAAGATGAAGAAGCATATTTTGGGCCTAAAAGGCTTGTAATTTTTTTTTATGTTTCTAGGATGGACAATCAAAAGTGGCTTTATTAGTTCATGTGATGAATGGAGAAATGAATGCTTGTAATATGTGATATTATGTGATTGCATGTCATTTAGAAAATTGCCAACCCTAGGCCTTGCCATGCATTCAGTATGTATGAGATATATAATGAAACAATATAGGATGGATAATAAATTGCATTTAGACAAGATGGTATTTAAAACTTAAAGCCCAAAAAGATTGAGTGGGAGAGGATGCTCCTGTGAGAGTCCACGGTCTCCAAATGATGGCCCGTTTGCATGTGGTGAAGTGTTACTCCCCCTCGGAGGGCATGGATCCTAGATCTTGCATGGTTTGGGTTTTCTTAAGGATAAGTCCACTTAATGATAGCAAATATGACCTCCCACCGAGGCATGATTTGTAGGTATCTTTAGTGAATGAATCAAATGGTTATACACTCAACATTTTTATCAATAAGCGCCTCTAGTAGCTCATTGGTAAAAGTATGGACAAAATTAAGACGCTTCTTAAAAAAATTGAGCATGAGATGCTTGGTAGTTTTTTGAGTGGGAGGGTCCCAGTTTTTCTTTTAATAGATAAGATGGCCCACCGTTACTTAGTCTGTTATAGATAAGAAAAATAACCGTTGTATAATGTTTTAATTTTGAAGTTTTGTTAAATCTATCATCATGCATACATGCATCATGATTTTATACAAAGTTCGATAAATTGTTGACTAGTATGCTCATGTTTTAATAATTTATATTTTCGACATAATCAACCACAAAATGAATCCACTCACCCCGCTCTTGACTAATAACAAATTGGAAAATGGAGACAAGTTTAATGAATGGAGCGTAACCTTGACATTGCTCTTCAATATGAGCGTATTTCATGGGTGTTAGCGAAAATGAGCCTACACCTCTAAGTGGAGATGCAACTCCAGCAAGTCCAACAATATGAGCGTTGGCGAAATCTTGACAAGACTACTAAGTGTTATATTACGCTCACAAGTGGCATGTTGCAAAAGCAAATTGCTTGTATGAAAACTGCTAGTGCAATGGTCCATCACCTACATGAGATGTTTGGTGTGAGGACTAGGTCTGCAAGAGTGAAAGCTATCCAAACCTTTCATAATCTCGCATGTAAACACGGTGAACCGGTCGGGGATTACATGATGAAGGTAATCTCTCGAGGTCACCGAGGCTGAGATGCTTGGGGTGGATATGGATGCGGACACGCAGATGATTATGATCATCAATAGCTTAAACTCTTCTTTTCAGCAGTTTAAGTTGGACTATGAGCTCAACAAAGAAGGATTACACCTTGAGTGAGTTGATGAATACCCTCTGAGCACGGAGGAAATATTGAATATTAAGGCTCATGGGCGAAGCTAATGTAGCTTTTCTTCTAAGCCCGAGGTAAGGGCAAGGAAAAGAAGAAGGGTCCAATGAAAAGAAGGCCCAAATAGGGGTCAAGGCCAAACCCATGAAAAGAAGGCCAAAGAGAACATCAAAGGAAAGTGTTTCCTTTGTGATGAGATGGGCCCTTTGGAAAAAAACTGTCGATCTACCTAGAGTCCCTCAAAAGCAAACAAGGTATGGGCTTCCTAAGTTTGTTAGGAACTAGAAATGTGACAGATTTATCTACTTCTTGGATATTAGATTAGGAGCCACTAACCATGTTTGTAATTCTTTGCGGGGTTCCAAAGAAGGAAAAGACTTCCTAAAGGCCGGTTTCAAGTTAAGATAGCAGATGGTTCCTATGTTTCAGCGAGAATCGGTGGGAGTAGTTATCTTGGACTTTCTAGTGGTCATAGGTTATATTTGGAAGATGTTTATTACATGCCAATGATTGTAAGGAACATGATTTACATTTTTGTCTAATAAAATCTGGCTATTCCTTATATTTTGAAAAGTTGTTTCAATATATGAGAATAAGGATTTTATTTGTGAAGCGATAATTAAGCAGGATTGTTTTTATAGAACCTATGAAAGGCTCACTAAACACCACGTAATTGATAAAACCAAGACAATCCAATATCTCAGCATTAATTCAAAGTATCTGTGGCATCTAAGGATGGGTCATATCAATCGAGAAAAGACTTGACAGCTAGTAAGGATGGGATCCTTATGGGCTTGGATAGTGATCCATTACCCACTGTGAATCTTGTATTGAAGGAAAAATGACAAAAGCCTCATTTCCTTCTAAAGGAAGCAGATTTGAATCCACATTGGACATGGTACATCTTGATGTGTGTGGGCCCATGAATGTACAAGCTAGAGGAGGTTATGAATATTTCATAATTTTATAGATGATTACTCAAGACATGGCTATTTGTATTTGATGTATAAAAGAGTGAATCTTTTGAAAAGTTCAAAGAATTCAAAGTGAAGTGAGAAGCAACTTGGCAAGCCATTAAAAGCGACTTCGATCGGATCGAGGTGGTGAGTATTTATCTGGAGAGTTCAGCAATATTTAATTGATAATGGAATTGTTTCCAATTTGTCGACTCCTTGTACACCTCAATGAATGGTGTAGCGAGAGGAGAAATAGAACTCTATTGGAAATGGTAAGATCAATGATATCTATGCTAGCCTTCCAGAATCGTTTACGGGATATGCCATACAAACGGCAACATATCTTCTTAACTTTGCTCCATCCAAATCGGTGCCTAAAACACCTAGGGAGTTGTGGACTGGCCGAGTGCCTTCATTGAGGCACTTGAGGACTTGGGGCTGTCCAGCCCATGTTCTAAAGCATGAATCCACAAAGATGGAACCAAGGTCAGAAGTATGTTTGTTTGTAGGATATCCTCCGGGAACTTGAGGGTACTATTTTTACAATCCTCATGATAGGAAGATTTTTGTGTCGACAAATGCAAACTTCTTAGAGGAAGAGTTTGTGAGAAATCACAAAGGAAGAAGTGAAGTAGTACTAAAGGAGTTAGCAATTTCATCCAAACCAAGAGTTGTTTTGGATATGATAGAACAAGATGTCGAAATGGATTCAAGAGTTGAATCAGAAGTGCAACCTGAACATCAAGATGTGCCTAGACGTAGTGGGAGGTGTTGGATCGGAAAAAGAAAGCATGCTTAGTTTGGAAAAACGATAGATTTCAAAACTTTTTAAGAAATCATCTTGCAGCGGAAGCAATATATCCAAATCAATATGCTAATCCATACATGATATGGTATAAGGATAATAAAACCAAGAATAAGATAAAAGGAATTACCGACTCCTTCGCTACAGCTTTAAATCCTCGCTGCGCTATCCTCTCCTTCTTGTATCCAAATCCTTTGCCTTTGAGTCTTTTCCTTTAGCAATCTATCTTCTTCCTTGTAGTAGTATCCTCTACCAATTAGATTTACCACTTGTTCTTCAAGGACAACTAGGTTAACAAAATCCTTTGGTGGGAAAGGAGAAGAAAAAATTTGGAGGAGATTTTCTTAAGAAGAAGAACCAAAATTGAAACTCTTTCAATTCTTTCACTTAGGAATTTCGGTTCTCTCTTGCATGAAAAGAGAATGTCTAAAAACATGCAAGAACCCTTTCTTACATCTCAATTTCGAAATATGAATGAATGGAAAGAGTGAGAGGCATCCAATGCATCACTTACATTAATCACTCATCAAATAGCCAATAAATGAGACTTACTTCATTTATCTTTAAAATGGCTATTTGAAAAGACCATAACCTATAATTGAATACCCATTTCGGTTTTGGAAAGAAGAAAGAAGGAAGATGGTCCATCTAATGCACATCTTTCATCTTTAATCTAATGAATGCAAATAGGTTACATGCCAACATTAAAAGCCAACCATTAAACCATTTAATGGTAAGTTCATAACTCCATTTAATAATGATGAACCATAATAAAGACCATCTTTATTTAGTATTTTAATGTCAAATGTGTGGTTACACATCTAACCTAACACAATTTCGAAATTGCTTCTTCTCCATTTAAAAAATTGTTTTAATATAATTAATCTAATCAATTACATTAAACCAAAACAAGCCCATTTCTAAATGAACATATAGGCTTCCAATTAACCATTAATTAGTATAAGCCCATCATTCAATTATGGACTTCTAAAGCCTCCAAACTACTTCTTACTTATCTTGATAACCTTCCTTAAAGCCAAGTGGGGAATCTTATTGGACTTTGATAATTCAAGCTCCAATAAGCCCAGAAATAATTCAATCTCATTGGAATTAATTCTAGCTTATTAACTAAATGTCATTCCACTAAAGACAATTAGTTGAACTCTTGAATTATTAAATATTATGAGAATATGTCCAATTGCAAACCCTATTTAGAACCTTATTATAGCCATCCGCACAACAAAGGGTAAAATTACCGTTTTGCCCTTATGTTGGTTTTCCTTCTAGATCTCTCATTTTACTTTATATGGTGATTAACACATAAGATCTCATCTTAGTGTTAAGACTTGATGGGTAGCTAGTCCATCAAACTCTGGCGCCAGTTTAATCACCAAATATCCTTAAAACATCTAAAGAGATGATAACACTATAAACTCTTTATTTGAGTGAATGTTCCTCGATACATGTTTTCAATTAATAATTCCAACATGCGAACCTTTGGATTAATACCTGTAAAAATCCATTCCGATCATATCAAAATTATAATGAAACATATATGAGTTCACCACTCATCAAGATTGTGGTTCATAATAGCGAATGCTTAAGTTGTATGTTCTAAGATTAAAGTAACGACCCACTTTATTCTTGAAACATACTTGATTCCGATTCATTTAATAGTGCCATTATCGATAGTCTACTACTATCATGATATGAAACTCATCATTCCCTTTAAGTAAACTCCTTTACTTATATGGAGATAAATCGCACACTACGATCTAAACCATAATCAAGCGACCAACTTGATTATTCAACTGTGAATCAATTAATTGATTCTAATAATATACATGTTTCCCATACATCTCTATGTATATGTATATTACTTACAAATGAATCTTGGTACCTTATGACCAGATATATAATGCTCATACAGATAAAACCAAACTCTTTTCTTTTATTAATAATAAATATTTTCATTACAAAACTGTAACTGAAGAAGATAAAGTTACATGTAAACACACTTGCTTTCCAGGGCACTATATTTACATAACTCCAACAATCTCCCACTTGCCCTAAAGCAAGTTTGACATATCCTTCATTCCCATCCCTTCTAGGTGACCCTCAAAGCTCTTTTGAGTCAATGTCTTTAATGAGCGGATCAGCGAGGTTTTGCTCTGTAGGAATCTTTACCACATCCACTTCTCCACGTTGTATTATCTCCTTATGAGATGATACTTTACGCTCAATGTGTTTAGCGACTTTATGGTTACGAGGTTCTTTCGAATTAGCCCTTGCCCCACTATTATCACAATAAAGTGTAATGGCTTTTACGCCTCTGGAACTACCTCCAAATCATTTAGGAACTTCCGAGCGGATCGCTTCCTTTCTTTGCTTCATAGCGACAACATACTCAACCTCCATAGTCGAATTAGCAATACAAGATTACTTGACACTCCTCCAAACTATGGCTCCACCTCCTAAAGTAAATATAGAACCAGAAGTTGATTTCCTTGAATCAACATCTGATTGGAAATCAAAATCCGTATATCCTGTCGAAATAAGATTACTTCCAGAGTAAACAAGCATTAAGTTCTTAGTCCTACGAAGATACTTAAGTATACACTTAACCGCAGTCCAATGCTCCATTCCTGGATTGGTGAAATCGCTACTACCCCACTGCGTAATGATATCCGGTCTAGTGCACACATTGCATACATCAAACTACCAACTGCCAAGCATATGGAATGTTACGCATCGTTCAACCTCCTCTTGGGTTTTGGTGCTTGTTCCTTTGAAAGTTTGATTCCATGTCTAGTAGGGTGAAACCCTCTTGGAATCTTGCATGGCGAACTTATTGAGCATATTCTTAATGTAAGTTAGTTGAGACAAAACTATCTTCTTGTTCTTACGATCCTTATAAGTTTGATCCACTAGAACATAGGTAGCCTCTCCCAAATCCTTCATTGAAAACTGTTCATTTAGCCATCCTTAACTTCGAGATAACATTCCCACATCATTCCCAATGAGCGAGAATGTCATCAACATACTGAGATTAGGAAAGTAACCTTACCTTCTTGTATTCTTTTGTAAACACAAGGCTCATCTAGGTTTTGTATGAACCCATAGGTTTTGATAGCCTTATCAAACCTAATGTTCCAAGACCTAGATGCTTGCTTAAATCCATAAATGGACCTTTGCAACTTGCAAACCTTATGCTCATTACCTAGCTCAATGAATCATACGGTTGGGCCATATAAATGGTCTCCTCAAGATCTCCATTCAAAATGCGGTCTTGACATCCATTTTCCATATTTCATAATCGAAATAGGTCTGCTATGGCCAAATGAATCTGATGGACTTAAGCATGGCAACCGGAGAAAAGTATCCTCGTAGTCTATACCCTCCTTTTGAGTATAGCCTTTAGCTACCAATCTAGCTTTAAAGGTCTCTACCTTTCCATTCGATCCCTTTTTCCTTTTGTAGATCCACTTACACCCTATGGTTTTAGACACGGTGGTAGATCTACAAGGACCTGAATTTCATTAGTATACATAGAATCTATTTCGATTCCATTGCCTTGAGCCATTTTCTGCATCAACATCATTAATAGCACAATGTATACGTAGCAGGGATCTGTTTCTTCTTAGTCCGAGATGGCAATTAAGCCTTCTCCTAAACCAGATACCTATCTGGTTGTCTCACAACCCTCCCACTACGTCTAGGCACATCTTGATGTTCAGGTTGCACTTCGATTCAACTCTTGAATCCATTTCGACATCTTGTTACATCATATCCAAAACAACTCTTGGTTTGGATGAAATTGCTAACTCCTTTAGTACTACTTCACTTCTTCCTTTCTCGATTTCTCTGAAACTCTTCCTCTAAGAAGTTTGCATTTGTCGACACAAATATCTTCCTATCATGAGGATTTGTAAAAATAGTACCCTCGAGTTCCGTAGGATATCCTACAAACAAACATACTTCTGACCTTGGTTCCACCTTTGTGGATTCAGGCTTTAGAACATGGGCTGGATAACCCCAAGTCCTCAAGTGCCTCAATGAAGGCACTCGGCGATCCACAACTCCCTAGGTGTTTTAGGCGCAATTTGGATAGAGCAAAGTTAAGAAGATATGTTTCGTTTGTATGGCATATCCCATAACGATCTGGAAGGCTAGCATAGGACATCATTGATCTTACCATTTCCAATAGAGTTCTATTTCTCCTCTCTGCTACACCATTACATTGAGGTGTGCGAGGAGGCGACAAGTGGAAACAATTCAATTGTCAATTAAATATTGCTGGAACTCTCGGATAAATACTCACCACCTCGATCGATCGAAGTTGTTTTAATGGCTTGCCAAGTTGCTTCTCGACTTGACTTTGAATTCTTTGAACTTTTCAAAAGATTCACTCTTTTATGCATCAAATACAAATAGCCATGTCTTGAGTAATCATCTATAAAAGTTATGAAATATTCATAACCTCCTCTAGCTTAATACATTCATGGGCCCACACACATCGGTATGTACCATGTCCAATGTGGATTCAAATCTGTTTCCTTTAGAAGGAAATGAGGCTTTTGTCATTTTTCCTTCAATACAAGATTCACAGGTGGGTAATGGATCACTATCCAAGCCCATAAGGATCCCATCCTTTACTAGCCTGTCAAGTCTTTTCTGATTGATATAACCCATCCTTAGATGCCACAGATACTTTGAATTAATGCTAAAGATATTGGATTGTCTTGGTTTTATCAATTCTGTGGTGTTTAGTGAGCCTTTCATAGGTTCTATAGAAAACAATCCCTATTTAATTATTGCTTCATAAATAAAATCCTTATTCTCATATATTGAAACAACCTTTTCAAAATATAAGGAATAGCCAGATTTTATTAGACAAAAAGAAATCATGTTCCTTATAATCATTGGCATGTAATAAACATCTTCCAAATATAACCTATGACCACTAGGAAAGTCCAAGATAACTACTCCCACCGATTACTGCTGAAACATAGGAACCATCTGCTATCTTAACTTGAAATGACCTTTAGGAAGTCTTTTCCTTCTTTGGAACCCTACAAAGAATTACAAACATGGTTAGTGGCTCCAGAATCTAATATCCAAGAAGTAGATAAATCTTCCACATTTCTAGTTCTAACAAACTTAGGAAGCCCATACCTTGTTTGCTTTTGAGGACTCTAGGTAGATCGGACGGTTTCTTTTCGGTGGCCCATCTCATCACAGTGGAAACACTTTCCTTTGATGTTCTCTTTGGCCTTCTTTTCATGGGTTTGGCCTTGACCCTATTTGGGCCTTCTTTTCATTGGACCCTTCTTCTTTCCTTGCCCTTACCATTGGGCTTAGAAGAAGAAGCTACATTAACCGGCCCATGAGCCTTAATATTCAATATTTCCTCCGTGCTCTAGAGGGTATTCATCAACTCACTCGAGGTGTAATCCTTCTTTGTTGAGCTCGTAGTCCAACTTAAAGCTGCTGAAAGAAGAGTTTAAGCTATTGATGATCATAATCATCTGCGTGTCCGCATCCATATCCGCCCAAGCATCTCGACCTCGGTGACCTCGAGATTACCTTCATCATGTAATCCCTTTTGGTTCACGAGTTTACATGCGAGATTATGAAAGGTTTGGATAGCTTTCACTCTTGTAGACCTAGTCCTCACACCAAACATCTCATGTAGGTGATGGACCATTACCTTCTAGCAGTTTTCATACAAGCAATTTTCTTTTGCAACATGCGGCCAGATGAAGCGAATATAACACTTAGTAGTCTTGTCAGCATTCTGCCAATGCTCATATTGTTGGACTTGCTCGGGAGTTGCATCTCCACTTAGAGGTGTAGGCTCATTTTCAGTTAACACCCATGAAATACGTTCATATTGAAGAGCAATGTCAAGGTTACGTCTCCATTCATTAAACTTGTCTCCATTTTCCAATTTGTTATTAGTCAAGAGCAGGGTGAGTGGATTCATTTTGTGGTTGATTATGTCTGAAAATATAAATTATTAAAACATGAGCATACTAGTCAACAATTTATCGAACTTTGTATAAAATCATGATGCATGTATGCATGATGATAGATTTAACAAAACTTCAAAAATTAAAACATTATACAACGGTTATTTTTCTTATCTATAACAGACTAAGTAACGGTGGGCCATCTTATCTATTAAAAGAAAAATTAGGACCCTCCCACTCAAAAAACTACCAAGCATCTCATGCTCAATTTTTTTAAGAAGCGTCTTAATTTTGTCCATACTTTTACCAACAGAGCTACGGTGGGCAGTTTATTGATAAAAAATGTTGAGTGTATAACCATTTGATTCATTCACTAAAGATACCTACAAATCATGCCTCGGTGGGAGGTCATATTTGCTATCATTAAGTGCACTTATCCTTAAGGAAACCCAAACCATGCAAGATCTAGGATCCATGCCCTCCGATGGGGAGTAACACTTCACCACATGCAAACGGGCCATCATTTGGAGACCGTGGACTCTCAGAGAGCATCCTCTCCCACTCGAATCTTTTGGGCTTTAAGTTTTAAATACCATCTTGTCTAGATGCAATTTAATATCCATCTATATTGTTTCATTATATATCTCATACATAATGAATGCATGGTAAGGCCTAGGGTTGGCAATTTTCTAAATGACATGCAATCACATAATATCACATATTACAAGCATTCATTTCTCTATTCATCACATGAACTAATAAAGCCACTTTTGATTGTCCATCCTAGAAACATAAAATAATTACAAGCCTTTTAGGCCCAAAATATGCTTCTTCATCTTGGATCTTCGCTTGAACTCTTAAGCTAACATGATCCGGCCCATTCGGTAAACAAAATGTAATGGCATTTATGAAATTATAATTTTGTCATTTTGAAAAATAAAATTCCAGCACTAGATTTTTAGAAAACCAAATCTTTGTTTTGACAAAAAATTCCAGCACTTGTTTTATTAAAACCGAAACTCATTTCATGAAAATTAAACACAACACTTAGTATTTTAGCAAAACCGAAATTGGATTCTTTGAAACAAAAAACCAGCACTTGTTTTCCAATCATAACTGAAATATGATTCATTGAAACAAAATTCCAACAACTTAGTTTTCACAAAACTTATGCCAAAACACAAAGGATACACGAAAATTTTACCTTTCCATTTCTTCAATCCATGGCTGCTCCTTCTTCATCATTACATCAATTTGTACATTACAAAATCAAATAAAATAGAAAAAAGAAACCAAGGAGGAAACATGGTCATGATAGACCACCCTCCTTGTTACAACCAAATGAATAAATCTTACAAGATAAAATTTAACTTCTATGGACAACCAAAAGAACAACATACACCATATATATTTCTATCACATAAAAATATGCAGTATACATAAAAAGATTGCCAACCAATGCATCCACCATATAGGAACCGAAATCATGCATGAAAAACCGGCTCTGATACCAATTGTTGGATCGGAAAAAGAAAGCATGCTTAGTTTGGAAAAACGATAGATTTCAAAACTTTTTAAGAAATCATCTTGCAGCGGAAGCAATATATCCAAATCAATATGCTAATCCATACATGATATGGTATAAGGATAATAAAACCAAGAACAAGATAAAAGGAATTACCGACTCCTTATTCGACTTTAAATCCTCGCTGCGCTATCCTCTCCTTCTTGTATCCAAATCCTTTGCCTTTGAGTCTTTTCCTTTAGCAATCTATCTTCTTCCTTGTAGTAGTATCCTCTACCAATTATATTTACCACTTGTTCTTTAAGGACAACTAGGTTAACAAAATCCTTTGGTGGGAAAGGAGAAGAAAAAATTTGGAGGAGATTTTCTTAGAAGAAGAAGAACCAAAATTGAAACTCTTTCAATTCTTTCACTTAGGAATTTCGTTTCTCTCTTGCATGAAAAGAGAGAATGTCTAAAAAATATGCAAGAACCCTTTCTTACATCTCAATTTCGAAATATGCATGAATGGAAAGAGTGAGAGGCATCCAATGCATCACTTCTTACATTAATCACTCATCAAATAGCCAATAAATGAGACTTACTTCATTTATCTTTAAAATGGCTATTTGAAAAGACCATAACCTATAATTGAATACCCATTTCGGTTTGGCAAGAAGAAAGAAGGAAGATGGTCCATCTAATGCATCTTTCATCTTTAATCTAATGAATGCAAATAGGTTACATGCCAACATTTAAAGCCAACCATTAAACCATTTAATGGTAAGTTCATAACTCCATTTAATAATGATGAACCATAATAAAGACCACCTTTATTTAGTATTTTAATGTCAAATGTGTGGTTACACATCTAACCTAACACAATTTCAAATTGCTTCTTCTCCATTTAAAAAATTGTTTTAATATAATTAATCTAATCAATTACATTAAACGAAAACAAGCTCATTTCTAAATGAACATATGGGCTTCAATTAACCATTAATTAGTATAAGCCCATCATTCAATTATGGACTTCTAAAGCCTCCAAACTACTTCTTACTTAGCTTGATAACCTTCCTTAAAGCCAAGTGGGGAATCTTATTGGACTTTGATAATTGAGCTCGATAAGCCCGTAAATAATTGATCTCATTGGAATTAATTCTAGCTTATTAACTAAATGTCATTCCACTAAAGACAATTAGTTGAACTCTTGAATTATTAAATATTATGAGAATATGTCAATTGCAAACCCTATTTAGAACCTTATTATAGCCATCCGCACAACAAAGGTAAAATTACCGTTTTGCCACTTATGTTGGTTTCCTTCTAGATCTCTCATTTTACTTTATATGGTGATTAACACATAAGATCTCATCTTAGTGTTAAGACTTGATAGTTAGCTAGTCCATCAAACTACTGGCATGATTTAATCACCAAATCTCCTTAAAACATCTAGAAGAGATGATAACCTATAAACTCTTTATTTGAGTGAATGTTCACGATACATGTTTCAATTAATAATTCCAACATGTAGACCTTTGGATTAATATGATCGAAATGGATTTTTACAGGGGTATTAATCCGATTATCTGCGTGTTGGAATTATTGGTGAAACGTGTATCGAAATTAGATTATTATAAAAGAAAGAATTAAGAATAAGTTGAAATTATCAGATTCAGTGATGGTAGGTAAATGAATTTGAAGAAAATTGAACAGATGAAGGAAAATGAAATGATTGAAATTAATTTGTTAGAAGAATTGAAGTAGAAGAAGTTTAGAAATGATTTGAAATGATTGAAAAAAGTGAAAGAATTGAAATTGAAAAGTTTGAAAAATTCAAAAAAGAATGAAATGACTAGGTCAATTTTTCAATCAAAGCTTCTGCCAGAAATGTGTCATCCAAAAACAACATCCAACTTCCAAATTTCACATCTTCCGATTTCCACAATCAAAAATTGCATACTTTATAGCGTCAAAAAGATTGAAGGACTAGCTACAATTTTCATGTAGACCACTTTGTCTCATTCAAACCACATCAGTACAGAAATTGGCCTCAAAGTACAGCATACAAAATCCTACACTTATGAGCATTTTTAAAAACAAAGCAAAAATAACCTTAACTTTGAAAGATCATAACTTCCAATCTCGATATCGAAAAATGTCATATTTTAAGGCAATAGAAAGCTCGCAACAGAAGCTACAAGTTTCATCAAGATCATTTTATCAAATTCTTCCTAAATCAAGCCAGAAAAATTCACAAAGATTTCAGGTCAAAAAGCCAACTCTGCTACTATTCATCCCAAAAAGTCAAACTTGCCATTTCCTAAAATTTTACACTTTCATTATTATTTCTTGCTTTTCAACTCTATTTCAATCAACTCATTTACTTTACTTTCATAACCCATACAAATTTACTCAAATATCAAGGTCATCAAAAACCAATCGATTTATTTTTTCATCAATTTTCTTAAAGCATACAACATCTATAACATAATACATATACAAAAACAATCATTGAATTTCATTTTAATATTTCTAATTTTTACTAAAAGTTCGGGGTCCAACATTCCCTCTATGATCGGCATCGTCGGGAGAACAGGTTGGGTCTGTGGGCATTTTTTGCGACGATATGCAGGCATACTCGATAGTGAAAAAATCAATGGAAACAAGCCCCAATCGGTCACGGATTGTCAGTTTCTCATCAAAAACTCGCCGATTATAGCCTTGCCCCCAGACCAGCACCGTCGGGAGACCAGGTCAAGGCTGTGGTTGCTTGCTGCGTCCATGTGTGGGCATACTCGATATTGGGAAAATCAACAGAAACAGGCCCAAGTGGGGCATAAATTTTTAGTTTCTCATCGAAAACTCACCGATTATAGCCTTCCCTTATGACCGGCACCGTCGAGACACTAAGTTGCGACCGTGGGCACTCGATGCAGCCATGTGCTGTCATTCTTGATAATGGTAAAATCAGTGCAAACAAACCCTAGTCGGTCACGGACTATCAGTTTCTCTTCGAAAACTCGCCCATTATAGTCTTACCCCTATGACCGGTATAGCCTGGAGACCCATTTAAGGTCGTGGGCACTTATCACGATCATGTGCTGGCATACTCAGTAGAGGTAAATGTAGTGCAAACAAGCCCCACTTGGTCATGGATTGTCGATTTCTCATCGAAAACTCGCCGATTATGGCCTTATCTCCATGATCAACACTGTCGAGTGAGAAGATCGAGGCCATGGGCACAGAAAACAGTCATCTGCGGGCATACTCGATAGTGGGAATATTGGCAAAAAAAGCCCCAGTCGGTCACAGATTATCGATCTCTCATCAAAAACTCTCTGATTGTAGCCTTGCTCCCATGACCTACATCGTCTGGAGACCTGGTCGGGGCCGTGGGCATTTGCCACACCCATGTGCGGGCATACTCGATAGTGGGAAAATCAATGAAAACAAGCCACAATCAGTGAAGGATTGTCGGTTTCACATCAGAAACTCACCGATTATCGCATTGCCCCTATGACCGACACCGACGAGAGACCAGTTCAGAGACGTGGGCACTTACTATGACCATGTGTGAGCATACTCGGTAGTGGGAAAATCAGTAGAAACAGGCCCAAGTGGGGCATGAATTGCCGGCTTCTCATCGAAAAGTTGTCAATTATAGCCTTCCCCCTATAACCGACACTGTCAGGAGACCAAGTTGGGGTCGTAAGCACTTACCGCGACCATGTGCAGACAAACTCCGAAGTGGGAAAATCATTCCAAACAAGCCCCATTAAGTCACGGATTGTGAGTTTCTCATAGAAAACTCGCTGATCATAGCCTTGCCCCCATGATTGGCACCATCGGGAGACCAGGTCAAGCCCATAGGCACTTACCACAACCATGTTCGAAAATAATCAGTAGTGGGAAAATCAACAAAAATAGGCCCAGATGGGGCACGAATTGTCGATTTCTCATCGAAAATTCACCGATTATAGTCATCCTCCATGACTGGCATCGTCGGAAGACCAGGTCGGGGCTGGGGGTACTTGCCGCGACGAGATGCAGGCATACTTAGTAGTGGGAAAATCAACAAAAGTAAGCCCAGGGGTGGCACGAATTCTCAGTTTCTTATCGAAAACTCACCGATTATAGCTTTCCCCCAAGGCCAGCATCGTCGGGAGACTAGGTCAGGGTCGTGACCACTTGCCACGGCCATGTCCAGGCATACTCATTAGTGGGGAAATCAGTGCAAATAGGCCCCAGTCGGTCACGGATCATCTGTTTTTCATCGAAAACTCACCAATTATAGTCTTGCTCCTATGACCGACATCGTCGGGAAACCAGATCGGGGCAGTGGGCACTTGTCGCAGCCATGTGCAGGCATACTCGGTAGTGGGAAAGACAACAAAAAAATGCCTCAGTTGATCACAAATTGTCAGTTTCTCATCAAAAACTTGCCGATTATAGCCTTGCCCCTATGATCGACACTGTCAGGAGACCAGTTCAGCGACGTGGGCACTTGCTGTGACCATCCGCTGGCATACTTGGTAGTGGGAAAATCAGTGAAAACAAGGCTCTTTCTGTCACGAATTATCAGTTTCTCATCGAAAACTCACCGATTATAACCTCCCCCCATGATCTGCACCATCGGGAGACTAGATCAGCATAGTCGAGAGACCAAGTAGGGGTTGTGGGCACTTCCCGCGGTCATGTGCGAGCAAACTCGGTAGTAGCAAAATCAGCAGAAACAGGCCCAGGTGGGGCACGAATTGTCGATTTGTCATCGAAAACTCGCCGATTATAGCCTTCCCCCTATGACTAGCACCGTCGAGAGACCAAATTGTGGCCGCGGGCACTTGCTGCAGGCATGTGCGGGCATACTCGGTAGTGCAAAAATCATTGCAAACAAGCCCTAATCTGTCACAGATTGTCAGTTTCTCATCAAAAACTTACTGATGATAGCCTTGCCCCCAGGACCAGCACCTTCAGGAGACCAGGTCTGGGCCGTTGGCACTTGCCGCAGCCATGTGTGTGCATACTCGGTAATGGGAAAATTAGTGAAAACAAGCCCTAGTCAGCCATGAATAGTTGATTTTACAACGAAAACTCGCCAATTATAGCCTTGCCCCTATGACAAGCACCATCGTGAGACCAGTTTGGGGTCTTGGACACTTGCCGCGCCCATGTGTGGGCATACTTGATAGTGGGAATATCGGCGAAAACAAGCCCCAGTCAGTCACAAATTATTGGTCTCTCATCAAAAACTCTGCGCTTATAGCCTTGCCCTCATGACCGACACCGTTGGGAGACTAGGTTAGGGATGTGGGCACTTACCGGGGCCATGTGCAGGCATACTTGTTTGTGGGAGAATCAGCAGAAACAAGCCCAGGTGGGGCACGAATTGTCTATTTCTCATCGAAAACTCACCGATTATAACCTTCCCTCAATGACCTACAACGTCAGGACACCAAGTCGGGCCCGTGGGCACTTGCCACGGCCATGTGCGGGCATACTCGATAGTGGGAAAATAAGGAGAAACAGGCCCAGGTGGGGCACGAATTGTCAGTTTCTCATCAAAAACTCACCGATTATAGCCTTCCCTTATGACCGACACCGTCGATAGCCAGGTTAGGACCATGGGCACATGTCATGGCCATATGCGGGCATGCTCGGTAGTTGTAAAATCAGTGAAAACAAGCCCCAGTCGGTCACGGATTGTCAATTTTTCATCGAAAACTCGCCGATTATAGCCATGCCCCTATGACAGGCATTGTCGGGAGACTGGTATGGGTGGGTCATTCACAATTACCGTAGCCATGGGCAGACATGCTTCGTTGTGGGAATATCGGCGAAGACATGCCCCATTCAGTCACAGATTATCGGTCTCCCATCAAAAACTCTCCGATTATAGGCTTGCCCACTATGACTGGCACCGTTAGGAGACTAGGTCGAGGTCATTGGCACTTGCCGCCGCCATGTGCGGACATACTTGGTAGTGGAAAATCAATAGAAACAGGCCCAAGTGGTGCGTGAATTGTCAATTTTTTATCAAAAACATGCCATTCTGACCATCCCCGATGGACGGCTTTGTCGGGATACCGGTGGTAGTGGGCCTTCTTTGTGGCCATGTGTAGATGTTCTCGGTTGTGGGAAAATCAGCAAAAATAGGCCCAAGTGGGGCGCAAATTGTCAGTTTCTCATCAAAAAGTCACCGATTATAGCCTTCCCCCATGACCGGCATAGCCGCGAGACCAGGTCGGGCCTGTGGGCTCTTCAAGTGGCCATGTGTGGGCATACTCAATAGTGGAAAAATTAGGGAAAACAAGCCCCAGTAGGTCACGAATTGTCTGTTTCTCATCGAAAATTTGTCGATTATAGCCTTGCCCCCATGACCAACATCGTTGGGAGTGGGAAAATTAGCAAAAACAAGCCCCAGTCAGTCACAAATTATCGGTTTCCCATCGAAAACTTACTGATTATAGCCTTGCCTCCATGATCGGCACCGTCGGGAGACTAGGTCGGGGTTGTGGGCACTTGTTGCAGTCATGTGCGGGCATACTCGGTAGTAGGAAAATCAGCAAAAACAGGCCCAGATGAGGCCTGAATTGTCAGTTTCTCATCGAAAACTCGCCAATTATAGCCTTCCCCCATGACCAGCACTGTCGGGAGACCTGGTCGAGGCCATGGCCACTTGCTGTGGCCATGTGTGGGCATACTCGATAGTGGGAAAATCATTGCAACAAGCCCCAATAGGTCACAGATTGTGAGTTTCTCATAGAAAACTTGCCGATTATAGCCTTGCCCCCATGACTAACATTGTCGGAAGACCAGGTCGGGGCTATAGGCACTTGCCCCGGCCCTGTGCGGACATACTCAATAGTGAAAAAATCAATGCAAACAAGCCCTAGCAAGTCACGGATTGTCAGTTTTTTATCGAAAACTCACCGACCATGGCCTTGCCCCCATGACCGGCATCGTTGGGATACCAAGTCACGTGCATTCTCGATAGTGGGAAAATCAGTTAAAAAAGCCCCAGCTGGACATGAATTGCAGGTTTCTCATCGAAACTCGTTGATTATAACCATTCCCCCATGACCAGCACTGTCGGGAGACCAAGTTCGGGACGTGGGCACTTTTCGTGACCAAATGAGGGCATACTCAATAGTGAGAAAATTAGCAAAAACAAGCCCCAATCAATCACAGATTATTAGTTTCTCATCGAAAGCGCGCTGATTATAGCTTTGCCTCTACGATCGGCATCGTTGGGAGACCAGGTCGGGGCTATGGGCACTTGTCGTAGCCATGTGCGGGCATACTTGGTAGTGGGAAAATGAACAAAAATAGGACCAGATGGGGCACAAATTGTCAGTTTCTCATCGAAAACTCGCCGATTCTAGCCTTCCCCCATGATCGGCACCATCGGGAGACCTGCTCGGGGCCGTGGGCACTTGTTGTGGCCATGTGCAGGCATAATTGGTAGTGAAAAAATCTTTGCAAACAAGCCCCAATTTGTCACGGATTGTCGGTTTCTCATCGAAAATGCTCTGATTATAGCCTTAGCCCTATGACTAGCACCGTTGGGAGACCAATATGGGGCCGTGGACACTTGTCAAGGCCATGTGCAGGTGTCCTTGGTAGTGGTAATATCAACGAAGACATGCCCCATTCGGTTACAGATAGTCGTCTTCTCGTCAAAAACTCGTCGATTATAGCCTTACCCCTATGACCGACATCGTGGGGATACCAGTTCAGGGACGTGGACACTTGCCGCGGCCTTGTGTGGACATACTCGATAATGGGAATATCGATGAAAACAACCCCCATTCGGTCACAAATTCTCTGTCTCTCATCAAAAACTCTCCAATTATAGCCTTGCCCTCTTGACCGACATCATCGGGAGACCAGGTCTGTTGGACCCCGAATTTTTTTTATGATGTCATTAAGCATGAATTGTGTTAATTATGTGTTTATGCCTTAGTTTCATTAATTTTGGAGTATTAGTGGATAATTGCGGGTTATTTGCGTTTAATGTGGTCTAAATGGAAATTATAAGATAAAATTAGATGAGGGCATTTTGGAAAGGTTACTTGAGTTAGAGTGGTTTAGGCTTTGCAAGGAAGGGTATAATGGTCTTTATGCTCCCTTTGACTTAAGTAGGAAATTAGAAGGAAGAGAAAGAAGGAAAAGAAAAGGAAAGGAGAAAAGAAGAAGAAGCCGTCGGTGGAGGAAGAAGAGAAGAGAGAAAGAGAGTTGCGATCCTTGAGGATTTCTGAAAGATTCGAAGTATTTTCGGGTAAGTTTCACTCTGTTTAAACTTGTTTCGGTTGGATTAAGCTCTTAGATAGGTTGAATGTAGTAGAATCGATGGTTTAGGGTTTTTAAGGAAAAATGGTTAGATTTCTTGGGTTGATGCGTTTATGACTGATTTTGAGTTGTTGCTGGGTTAGAAAGGTAGTATAGGATTTGATCTAAGGTCTAGACGTGCGTGAGGTGAGCACGTCAATGCTTTTTATTGTGCTTTCGTTCGTCGAGCCGAGCTTCGCTTGTGGCGAGTCTGAGTCTCGTCATGTGAGCCCTAGGTTTTCCGAAAGAGAAATTTGTGGTATTTTTGGGCATATCTTTTGGTGTAGATGTCCAATTGAGGTGATTTTTGATTTATTGTGAACTAGAGATCAAGGGCTACAAGTTGTATGAAGAAGGGACATTCGGAATTTGCCTCGAAGGGTTCAGAATTTTAGGAGGAGGTCAAATATAGACTTTTAGTGCTTTATTTTGGATTTCCAAGCTTTGAATATTTTCTGTGGATATTGATTGAATGGAAACTTGGTTTGTTTTAGAAACCAAAGTGACCCGATTCCATCATGAGAGGAAGGACACCAGTGAGTCGGATACTCAAGCGATATTAGGTGGGTAATGTACTTATAGTTATTATGTGACTAGGCAATTTCTTGCCTTTGTATGAATATATGTTCTATGTTATGTATGTTTAAACCTGATGATTTGAATGATTTTGATTTCTTATACTTTGAAAGAATTATGAGAATGGATAGCATTAACTTTTGATTCTGAGCTTGTTATGCCTCGACTTCGGTCATGGCATTTTGACTAAATACAAAGTATGAAAGCATACCATATGATAAAATGATTACGAGCATGATTATGTGCTTTTGTTTGGGTGAGAGTGGAACCATCTCGTTAAATCAAGTGCTGCGTGAACAGAACCTTCTCCGGTTGCCGCTTGTGGCTATGAGATCGAATGGACTCATTTAGTTCGAGTGTAAACTTGGTTTCTCCTTTTGTTTCCATGGAACCCTCGAGCCATTGCGATATGCATTGCATATGCGAATTATTCATTGTGAAGCATACTTTGTGACATATTTGTGAGTTGATCTAACTATGCTGAATGCGTGTATTATGGGCTTAACATGTAAAAGCTAGGATTGATGTAAGCACATATATAATATATATACATTCATATGCTTGAATTTTTGCTAATTACCGATGGCTATATTTATATTAGCCACTGAGCTGTGTAGCTCAACCAATTACTTTTCCTCCTCAGGTGCAGAACAGGTTGATCGTTGATCTTGCAAGGCATCGGAAACTTCGAGCTAGTTAGTAGCTTTGTATTAAGTTAGTATTTTGGTTGGCCCTCTGAGCATATTATCATGGAGCATTTTCATGTATTTTGGATTTATTCTATATTTTGAATGACTTTGAATACTTGTTAAATGTCTTCAGATTGTAATGGCATGAAGCCCCTTAGTTTATGGGGTGTTTAATTCCTGTTGTAAATGCACGTGTAAGCACTTGACTGTATGGGAATGTTTTTGTGTTAATTATGAATCGAACTATGTATGGATATTGGGATCAGGTCTGACTTTTTTAGGCGCTCGTCACGAGCGCAGCCTGAGGGGTCACCTCGGGAATGGGGATCCGAGACCCAGGCCTAACATGTTTGGTATCAGAGCCCCTAGGTTTAGTGTCCTCGGCTTAGACTGCATAGTAGGATGAACTGTGTGATCTATGATTATGTGTTGCATTAATTGATTTCATTAAGTTACATGCATATCATGCATACATGTAGATTGACCAGTAGCTAATCCTTAGTGTTTACCTGTGAAGGAGTACGATGCCACCTCGTAGAAGGACACGAGGAGTTATGCAAGGATCTGTTGCACCTGACTCTCCAACTAGAGAGGGGAGGACTGATGAGTCAGTAGCCCCAGGGAATGCTGAGGCTTCTGTAAGGTTAGGCAGTGAACCCATGCTTTCGCAGTCTCAGGAGTCGTCGGTTCCGCAGGAGCGAGTGCCTCCATTAGATCCGAGGTTGTTCCAAGCCTTCACCCAGGCATTTGTTCAGGCTATGGGTCATATGCCACAGCCTTCTGCTTCAGCCCCAGCTCAGAAGGCGAGACGGTTTGATAGGTTGAGGAAGTATGGGGCAGTCGATTTCTTTGGGACATCAGATTCAGAAGAAGCCGAGACTTGGTTGAGAAAGACTGAGAGAGTGCTGGATCAGATGGAGTGTGAGAATGATGAGAGGGTTATATATGCTGCAAGTTTGCTTCAGGGAGATGCTCTACATTGGTGGGAGACCGTGCGAGCGATCGGATGAGACCGTAGGGTTGTCATGGCGAAATTTCTTGGTACTTTTAAGAAGAAGTATCTATCGAGTTTACATTCAGCGAAGCGGGGGAGTTCCTTAGTCTCACCCGAGGAGATGTGATCGGTGAGTATGAGTGTCGGTTCCGCGAGTTGGCGAGTATGCTTCAAATCGATCTTTGGCGAAATTGCTAGATGTCGCCGGTTTGAGTAAGATCTGCACTTAGCTATCGGAGAAGGTGATAGTGCAGAATTTACGTGACTTCAACAATTAGTTGAGGCGACTTTGAGGTGGAAAATATTGAGAATATCAAAGTGCGATGAACAAGAAGAAAAGGTCGGAGAGCGATCGAGAGGGAGGTAGCACTAGTACTCCTATGCGAGACAGTCTTTAGGAGCTTCTGTTCGATCTGAGGAGAGGAGCAATGGTGCGGTCGGCCGAGACCAATGAGGACTTCTATTGTCTCTCACCAAGCCTCGACGGTGGGCGGCGATAGAAGGGAGATGGGGACAAGTCATTCGTCCCTAAGTGTGAAACCTGCGGCAATTTCCATGGTGGAAGTGTTACCAATTGGCGGGGCGTGTTTCAATTGTGGACGAGAAAGGACCTGGGGCGAAGAGTGCCCTCGGTATCCGGAGAGAGGATCTCGGATCTGGCTTCAGGAGGCGGAGGCGTGGGTCAAGGACTACTGACGAAGTGGGTGGTTACGATGCAGCCAAGAGTGAGTCTTCGGGTAGACCCAGTGAGCACGGCTAGAGTGTTTGCAATGACTCGGGAGGATCGAGACCACTCGGATGTTGTCCTTGGTATGGCTCGATTATTTCTTGATGATGTGCTTGTTTTGATTGATCGAGTTCTACTCACTCGTTTGTTTCTTGAGTAGACTGTGTGTGATAGGATTGTGAGCCCATTGGATACTCCGTGATGGTGAGTACTCCAATCGGCCAGTACATTGTGATTAGTCAAGTGTATAGAGGCTGTGAGCTATGTATTGGTGGAGCACGGTTGGTGGTAGATTTGATGCCACTAAAAATGGGAGGATTAGATGTGATTTTGGGTATTGAAACGTTAGAGAAGTACAATGCCTGTTTGGATTGCAAGCAGAAGACAGTAGAATTTGAATTGGATAGCGGCAGGAGAGTGGTGTTTGTGAAGGAAAAAAAAGCAGGTCCGCCCAGAATTGTTTCAGCATTGACAGCAAAAAAGATGATGAGGAAGGGTTGTGAGGCGTTTTTAGCCTATGTGGTGGACACCAGGGCAGATAGTGGGAAGCTGGAGGATATTCCAGTAGTCAGGGACTTCTCGGATGTTTTTCCCGAGGAATTTTCAGGACTACCGCCGCCTAGGAAAATTGAGTTTCCTATTGAGCTCTTCTCAGGTATTGCACCGATTTCAATTCTGCCCTACCGGATGGCTCCGGCGGAATTGAAAGAGCTTAAGGAGCAGTTAGAGGAGATGTTGGAGAAAGGGTACGTTAGACCGAGTTCTTCTCCTTGGGGAGCTCCGGTCCTTTTTGTAAAGAAGAAAGATGGATCGTTGAGGATGTGTGTAGATTACCGAAAGTTGAATCAGGTCACTGTGAAGAACAGGTATCCGCTTCCTCACATTGATGATCTGTTTGATCAATTGCAAGGGGCGAAAGTCTTTTCTAAGATAGACTTGAGATCGGGTTACCATCAGTTGAGGATTAAGGAATCGGATGTGCCAAAGACTGCTTTCAGGACACGGTATGGGCATTTTGAGTTTATGGTGATGCCTTTTGGATTGACGAATACTCCTGCAGCTTTTATGGATTTGATGAATCGGGTCTTTAAGCCATTCTTGGACTAATTTATCATTGTCTTCATTGACGATATATTAGTTTACTCCAAGAGTGATCAGGAGCATGAAGAGCATTTGACGATTTCTTTGGAGACTTTGAGGAGGCATGAGCTGTATGCCAAATTCGATAAATGCGAATTTTGGCTGAGGAAGTTGCATTTCTTGGACATGTGATTTCCGAACAGGGAGTGCATATGGATCCAAAGAAAATAGAAGCTGTGGTGAATTGGGAAGCCCCGAAGAATGTAGCAGAAGTGAGGAGTTTTCTGGGTTTGGCATGTTACTACAAGAGGTTTGTGGAGGGATTCTCTATGATAGCCGCTCCGATGACAAAGTTGTTGAGGAAAAATCAGAAGTTTGTTTGGAGTGATGAGTGTTAGAGGAGCTTCAAGGAGCTCAAGCTCAGGTTGACAAGTGCTCCGATTCTAGTTTTGCCTTTTGGAGATGAGGGCTATACTGTATATAGTGATGCTTCAAGGAAGGGTCTTGGCTGTGTTTTGATGTAGGGAGATCGGGGTGGTTGCTTATGCTTCGAGGCAGTTGAAGCCTTATGAGTTGAACTATCCGACGCATGATTTGGAGTTGGCAGCCGTGATCTTTGCTTTGAAGATTTAGAGGCATTATTTGTATGAGGTTCAGACAAGGATCTTTACTGATCATAAGAGTCTTAAGTATTTGTTGAGCTAGAAGGAATTGAATTTGAGGCAGAGAAGATGGATCGAGTTACTCAAGGATTATGACCTGCTGATTGAGTACCATCCGGGCAAGGCCAATGTAGTGGCGGATGCCTTGAGTAGGAAGTCTTCGATTGCGCATGTTCGGACGGTTTATCTTCCTTTATTGGAAGAGATGGCCAAGCTTAAGATAAGCTTGAAGCAGGAGGAGCCGAAGTGTCTTCTAGCTAACTTCCGAGTGAGACCCATACTCAAGGAGAAAGTTAGAGAATTGCAGGTTCAAGATGCAGATTTGAGCAAGCTTCGAGATGAAATTCAGAATGGCAAGATTTATGAAATAGAGGTGAGCGATGATGGGCTTATGACAGTGGGGAACAGGTTGTGTATCCCAGATGTGCAGGAGGTTAAGGATGAGATTATGGATGAGGCACATAATGCGCCCTATGCCATGCATCCAGGTAGTACCAGGATGTACAGAGATTTGAGAGAGCATTTTTGGTGGAAGGGCATGAAGAGAGATATAGCAGAGTTTGTCAGTAAGTGTCTAGTGTGTCAACAAGTCAAGGCTGAACACCAGGCACCTTCAGGCATGTTGTGGCCATTGTCCATCCTGGAATGGAAGTGGCAAAGAGTGACTATGGATTTTCTAATGGGTTTGCCTAAGACCAGTAGGAAGCACGATGCAATTTGGGTTATTGTGGATCGATTGACGAAGTCAGCTCACTTCTTGACGATCAAGCAGACTGATTCTTTGCATGTATTAGCAAAGAAGTATATTGATGAGATAGTGAGATTGCATGGGATTCCGGATTCGATTGTGGCTGATAGAGACCCTCGGTTTACTTCGAGATTTTGGGGTAGTTTGTAGGAAGCTTTAGGTACGACGCTAAATTTTAGTACGGCTTTTCACCCTCAGACAGATGGTCAATCCGAGAGGACCATTCGGACACTTGAGGGTATGCTTCGGGCTTGTGTGATGGATTTTTGAGGAGCTTGGGATGAGCATTTTCCATTGGTCAAATTTGCTTATAATTATTCGTACCATTCGAGTATTCAAATGGCTCCATATGAGGCTTTGTATGGGCGGAGATGTAGGACTCCAATTTCTTGGGATGAAGAAGGAGAGCGGAGACTGGTAGGACCAGAATTGATTCAGATGATGGTTGAGAAAGTCAATCTGGTTAAGCAGCGGCTTAAGGCAGCACAGGATAGGATGAAGAGTTATGTTGATGCTCACCGAAAGGAGATGAAGTTTAAAGTCGGTGAGAAAGTGTTTCTTAAGATGTCTCCTTGGAAAGGAGTGATGAGGTTTGGCAAGAAGGATAAGTTGAGTCTGAGGTATGTGGGTCCTTATGAGATCCTTCAGAGGATTGGACCACTCGCCTACAGGTTGGCGTTACCTCCAGAATTGTCTCAGAATCATGATGTTTTCCATGTGTCCATGTTGAGGAGGTATAGATCGGATCCTTCTCATATCATTCAGACCAGCGAGGTTCGAGTTGAGGGATGATCTGAGTTATGAGGAGCAACCAGTGGAGATTTTGGATACCAAGGAAAAAGTCCTCAGGAATAAGACGGTTCAGCTAGTCAAAGTCCTGTGGAGGAACCATTCGGTAGAGGAGGCTACTTGGGAGCCATTGGAATCCATGAAGGAGAAGTATCCGTATCTCTTCGATGACTTAGGTAATAATTTCGAGGACGAAATTTCTTTTAAGAGGGGGAGAAATACCGAATTTTTTTTATGATGTCATTAAGCATGAATTGTGTTAATTATGTGTTTATGCCTTAGTTTGATTAATTTTGGAGTATTAGTGGATAATTGCGGGTTATTTGCGTTTAATGTGGTCTAAATGGAAATTATAAGATGAAATTAGATGAGGGCATTTTGGGAAGGTTACTTGAGTTAGAACGGTTTAGGCTTTGCAAGGAAGGGTATAATGGTCTTTATGCTCCCTTTGACATAAGTAGGAAATTAGAAGGAAGAGAAAGAAGGAAAAGAAAAGGAAAGGAGAAAAGAAGAAGAAGAAGCCGTCGGTGGAGGAAGAAGAGAAGAGAGAAAGAGAGTTGCGATCCTTGAGGATTTCCGACAGATTCAAAGTATTTTCCGGGTAAGTTTCACTCTGTTTAAACTTATTTCGGTTGGATTAAGCTCTTAGATAGGTTGAATGTAGTAGAATCGATGGTTTAGGGTTTTTAAGGCAAAATGGTTAGAAAGGTAGTATAGGATTTGATCTAAGGTCTAGATGTGTTGCATTTAGTTGAGGGAAAGATTGTAATCAGAAAATGTAGGAAAAATGGGGTTCGGAGTCGCCTCTCCGACCCGCACTTCGCGACGTGCTCATGAGCACGTCGCGGCGTGCAGCAGAAGGGCGGCACGCCGCATGCATAAGGTGCACGTCGCGGCGTGCACAAATGATGTGCACGCCGCGGTGAACAAATGTGCACGTCGCGACGTGCGTGAGGTGAGCACGTCGCGATGCACACATTTGTGCTCGTCTCGTCGAGCCAGGCTTCGTCGCGTCGAGCCAGGCTTCGCAGCGGCGAGCTTGGTCTGTGTCGCGGCGAGCTGGGGTCGTTCGCCGTGGCGAGGCCCAGGTTGTCCGAAAGAGAAAATTGTGGTATTTTTAGGCATATCTTTTGGTGTAGATGTCTAATTGAGGTGATTTTTGATTTATTGTGAACTAGAGATCAAGGGCTACAAGTTTTATGAAGAAGGGACGTTCAGAATTTGCCTCGAAGGGTTCGAAATTTTAGGAGGAGGTCGAATATAGACCTTTAGTGCTTTATTTTGGATTTCCAAGCTTTGAATATTTTGTGTTGATATTGATTGAATGGAAACTTAGTTTGTTTTAGGAAACCAAGCTGACCCGATTCCATCGCATGAGGAAGGACACTAGTGAGTCGGATACTCAAGCGATATTAGGTGGGTAATGTACTTATAGTTATTGTGTGACTAGGCAATTTCTTGCCTATGTATGAATATATGTTATATGTTATGTATGTTTGAACCTGATGATTTGAATGATTTTGATTTCTTATACCTTGAAAGAATTATGAGAATGGATAGCATTAACTTTTGATTCTGAGCTTGTTATGCCTCGACTTCGGTCATGACATTTTGACTAAATGCAAAGTATGAAAGCATACCATATGATAAAATGATTATGAGCATGATTATGTGCTTTTGTTTGGGCGAGAGTGGAACTATTTCGTTCGTCACGTGCACGTAGACAAGAGCCTTCTCCTGGCTGCCCGCTTGTGGCCTATGAGATCCAAATGGACTCATTTCGTTCAGGGTGTAAACTTCAATTTCTCCTTTTTGTTTCCATGGAACCCTCGAGTCATTGCGATGTGCATTGCATATGCAAATTATTCATTGTGAAGCATACTTTGTGACATATTTGTGAGTTGAGCTAACTATGCTGAATGCGTGTATTATGGGCTTAACATGTAAAAGCTAGGATTGATGTAAGCACATATATAATATATATACATTCATATGTTTGAATTTGTGCTAATTGTCGATGGCTATAATTATATTAGCCACTGAGTTGTGTAGCTCAACCCATTACTTTCCCTCCTCAGGTGCAGAACAGGCCGATCGTTGATCTTGCAAGGCATCGGAAACTTCGAGCTAGTTAGGAGCTTTGTATTAAGTTAGTATTTTGGTTGGCCCTCCGAGCATATTATCATGGAGCATTTTCATGTATTTTGGATTTATTCTGTATTTTGAATGACTTTGAATACTTGTTAAATGTCTTCAGATTGTAATGGCATGAAGCCCCTTAGTTTATGGGGTGTTTAATTCCTGTTGTAAGTGCATGTGTAAGCGCTTGACTGTATGGGAATGTTTGTGTGTGAATTATGAATCGAACTATGTATGGATGTTGGGATCGGGTCCGATGTTTTGAGGCACTCGTCGCAAGCGCAGCCCGAGGGGTCGCCTCGGGAATGGGGATCTGGGACCTGGGCCCAATAAGGTCGGGCATACTCAATAATGAGAGAATCAGCAGAAACAGGCCAAGGTGGGGCACGAATTGTCGGTTTCTCATCGAAAACTCGTCGATTATAGCCTTCCTCCAATGACCTGCACCGTCGGGATGCCAGGTATGGGCCATGGGCACTTGCCGCGACCATGTGCCAACATACTCAGTAGTGAGAAAATCAAGAGAAACAGGCCCAGGTGGGGAACAAATTGTTAGGTTCTTATCGAAAACTCGCTAATTATAGTCGTCCCCCTATGATCAGCACTGTCGGGAGACCAGATCAGGGCCGTGGACACTTACCGCGACCATTTGCGAGCATACTCGATAGTGGGAAAATCAATGCAAACAAGCCTAGTAGGTCACGAATTTTGAGTTTCTCATCGAAAACTCACAGATTATAGCCTTGCCCCCATGATCGGCATCGTCGGGAGACCAGGTCGGGACCTTGAGCACTTGCTGCGACCATGTGCAGACATCTCGATAGTGGAAAAATCTGTGCAAACAAGTGCCAGTTGGTCATGGATTGTCGGTTTCTCATCGAAAACTTGCCAATTATTGCCTTGCCTCCAAAACCAGCACCGTCGGGAGACGAAAGGCAGTCACGATGGTAAACTTCCGTAACGATCCGAGTCGATTTCTCAAGAATCTCGTTGCCTCAGCGGGCGCCGGAGAAAACTTTATGTCAGCGTGCGTGACTCCATCCGTAACTCTCTTACCCAAACAAAACACATAACCATTCGTTCCATGCTCATAGCATTTTATCAAAGCTTTCGAAATTCTCATTCTTTTCATTCTTGCAAAATGCCATAAGGCCTATCAAAGCCATGCATAATCATAGTCATAATGCAAGTCCAATTTTTTAACACATATAAGTTAGCATAAGCAATGTCACATAATGCAAGCAAGCATACATAAGGAAATTTGTCCATACACACAATAACCATAAACATATTACCCACCTAATATCGCTCGAGTATCCCACTCACAGGTGTCCTTCCTCTTGCGATTGGGTCAGATCGGCTTGGTTTCCTATAATAAACCAAGTTCTCATTCAATCAATACGCAAAAGAAATATTCCATAAAGCTTGACAATCAGAAGTAAGCACTAAACGTCTACATCCGACTTCCATCTAAATTCCCAAACCCTTAAAGGCTGATTCCGAACTTCCTTTCTTCATACAACTTGTAGCCCTTTATTTCTAGATCACAACGAATCCAAAATCACCTCATTTGGACATCTATAGCAAAAGATATACCCAAAAGACCAAACTTCATCTTTGCTAGAACCAGGGCGCTCGTCGAAATGTAGGGACGTTCATCGCGATGAAGACTTCGGTCGCCGCGACGAAAGCCACGCTCGTTGCGGCGAATAGCCTGCGCTCGCCGTAGCGTGCAAACAAATGTGCGCCGCGATGAAGACCACGCCTTCGCACATCGCGGCGAATAAACATTAATTCGTCGCGACGTTGCTTCCCTTTCTCGCACGCCGCGACGTGTTCATACACACATCGCGATGTGCGGGTCTGGAGAACGACTCCGAAACCCAATTTCTAGCATTTTCCAAATTCAATCCCTTCCCAAACTCAAATGCAGCACATCTAAACTTTAGATCATGCCTTAAACTATATTTCGAACTCAATCAAACCTCAAAATCAGTCACAAATGCATCAACCTAAAAAATCTAACCATTTTTGCCCTAAAAACCCTAATCCTTGATTACGCTACATTCAACATTCTCTGGTTTAAATCTAACCATAACAAGATTAAACAAAGCACAACTTACCTGGAAATGGTTTCAAACTGTCAGAAATCCTCAACGATTGCAATCTCTCTTCTCTTCTCTTCCTCATTCACCGACGGCTTCTCCTTCTTTTCTTCTTCTCTTTTCTTTCTTTCCTCTTCTTTTCCTTTCTTTCTAATTTCTTCTAAGTCTTTTAAGTCTCAAGGGAAGGAAAAGACAAAACCACCCCTTCTTGACAAGCTTATATCACTCCACCTCAAGCAATCTTCCCAAAATGCCCTCAAACATATTTACCCTATATTATCCAATAATACTCCCAAATAAATCAAACTAAGGCATAAACACATACTTACCACAATTCATGCTTAATGACATCATATAAAAAAATTCAGGGTCTAACATTTCTCCCCTTCTTAAAAGAAATTCTGTCCTCGAAATTTTTACCTGAGTCATCGAAGAGATACGGATACTTCTCCTTCATAGCTTCCAAGGGCTCCCAAGTAGCCTCCTCTACCGAATGGTTCCTCCACAGGACTTTGACTAACTGAACCGTCTTGTTCCTGAGGACTTTTTCCTTGGTATCCAAAATTTCCACCGTAGCTCCTCGCTTTCAGATCATCCCTCAGCTAAACCTCACTAGTCTGAATGATATGAGAAGGATCAGATCTATACCTCCTCAACATGGAAACATGGAAGACATCGTGGATCTGCAACAATTCTGGAGGTAATGTCAATCTGTAGGCGAGTGGTCCAATCCTCTCAAGGATCTCATAAGGACCCACATACCTCGGACTCAACTTGCCCTTCTTGCCAAACCTCATCACTCCTTTCCAAGGAGACGTCTTAAGGAACACTTTCTCACCAACTTCAAACTCCATCTCCTTTCGGTGTGCATCAATGTAGCTCTTCATTCTATCCTGGGCTGCCTTAAGCCGATGTTTAACCAAATTGACTTTATCAACCGTTGTCTGAATCAATTCTGGTTCAACCAGTTTCCTCTCTCCTTCTTCATCCCAACAAATCGGAGTCCTACACCTCCTGCCATACAAAGCCTCATATGGAGCCATCTGAATGCTCGAATGGTACGAATTGTTATAAGCAAATTCAACCAATGGAAAATGCTCATCCCAAGCTCCTCTACAATCTGTCACACAAGCCCGAAGCATCCCCTCAAGGGTCCAAATAGTCCTCTCGGATTGACCATCCTTCTGAGGGTGAAACGTCGTACTAAAATTCAGCTTAGTCCCCAAAGCTTCCTGCAAATTACCCCAAAACCTCAAAGTAAACCGAGGGTCCCTATCAGACACAATCGAATCCGGAATCCCATGCAATCTCACTATCTCATCGATATATTTCTTTGCTAGCACATGCAAAGAATCAGTCTTCTTAATCGCCAAAAAGTAAGATGACTTCGTCAACCTATCCACAATCACCCAAATGGCATCATGCTTCCTACTGGTCTTAGGCAAACCCATCAGAAAATCCATAGTCACCCTTTGCCACTTCCATTCCGGGATGGATAATGGCCTCAACTTGCCTGAAGGTGCCTGGTGTTCAGCTTTGACTTGCTGACACACTAGACACTTACTGACAATTTCTGTTACATCTTTCTTCATGCCTTTCCACCAAAAATGCTCTCTCAAATCTCTGTACATCCTGGTGCTACCCGGATGCATGGCATAAGGCGCATTGTGTGCCTCATCCATAATCTCATTCTTAATCTCCTGCGCATCTGGGATACACAACCTGTTCCCCACTGTCATAAGCCCATCATCTCTCACCTCTACCTCAGAAATCTTGCCATTCTGAATTTCATCTTGAAGCTTGCTTAAATCTGCATCTTGTGCCTGTAATTCCTTAACTTTCTCCGGGAGTATCGGCCGCCCTCGAAAATTAGCTAGAAGGCAATCCGACTCCTCCTGCTTCAAGCTTATCTGAAGCTTGGCCATCTCTTCCAATAAAGGAAGATAAACTGTCCGAACATGAGCAATCGAAGACTTCCTACTCAAGGCATTCGCCACAACATTGTCCTCGCCCGGATGATACTCAATCAGCAATTCATAATCCTTGAGTAACTCGATCCACCTTCTCTGCCTCAAATTCAATTCTTTCTGGCTCAACAAATACTTCATACTCTTATGATCGGTAAAAATCCTCGTCTAAACTCCATACAGGTAATGCCTCCAAATTTTCAAAGCAAAGATCACAGCTGCCAACTCCAAATCATGTGTCGGATAATTCAACTCATAAGGCTTCAACTGCCTCGAAGCATAAGCAATTACCCTATCTCCCTGCATCAAAACACAGCCAAGACCCTTCCTCGAAGCATCACTACACACAGTATATCCCTCATCTCCGGAAGGCAACATCAAAATTGGAGCACCATCAATCTGTGCTTGAGCTCCTCAAAGCTCTTCTGGCATTCATCACTCCAGATAAACTTCTGATTCTTCCTCAACAACTTAGTCATCGGAGCTGCTATCATAGAGAAGCCCTCCACAAATCTCCGGTAATAACCTGCCAAACCCAGAAAACTCCTCACCTCTGCTACATTCTTCGGTGCTTCCTAATTCACCACAGCTTCTATCTTCTTTGGATCCACATGCACTCCTTGCTCTGAGATCACATGTCCAAGAAATGAAACTTCCCTCAGCCAAAATTCAAATTTATCGAATTTGGCATACAACTCGTTTCTCCTCAAAGTCTTCAAAGCAATCCTCAAATGCTCCTCATGCTGATCATCACTCTTGGAGTAAACCAAGATATCTTCGATAAAGACAATGATAAATTGGTCTAAGAATGGCTTAAAGACTCGATTCATCAAATCCATAAACGCTACAGGCGCATTTGTCAACCCAAAGGGCATAACTAGAAACTCAAAATGCCCACACGGCGTCCTAAAAGCAGTCTTCGGCACATCCGACTCCTTAATCCTCAACTGATGGTAACCCGATCTCAAGTCTATCTTAGAGAACACTCTCGCCCCTTGCAATTGATGAAACAGATCATCAATGCGAGGAAGCGGATATCTGTTCTTCACCGTAACCTGATTCAGCTTCCGGTAGTCCACACACATCCTTAACGATCCATCTTTCTTCTTGACAAAAAGAACCGGAGCTCCCCAAGGCGAAGAGCTCGGTCGAATATACCCTTTCTCCAACATCTCCTCTAACTGCTCCTTAAGCTCTTTCAATTCATGAGCCATCCGGTAAGCGTAATTGAAATCGTATTATGCAGATAGAAGCTCAATGGGAAACTCAATTTCCCTAGCTGGCGGTAGTCCTGGCAATTCCTCGGGAAAAATGTCTGAGAATTCCCTGACTACTGGAATATTCTCCAGCTTTCCTCCATTTGTCCTGGTGTCCACCACATAAGTCAAAAATGCCTCACATCCTTTACTCATCATCTTTTCTGCTGTCAAAGCTGAAATAATTCTGGGTGGACTCGCTTTTCTGTCCCCCACAAACACCACTCTCCTGCCACTATCCAATTCAAATTTGACTGTCTTTTGCTTACAATCTAGATGGGCGTTGTACGTCTCTAACGTATCCATGCCTAAAATCACATCTAATCCTCCCATCTTCAGTGGCATCAAATCGACCACTAGAAGTTCTCCATCAATGCGAATCTCACAACCTCTATATACTTGACTGACAATAATATATTGGCCGATTGGAGTACTCACCATCAGCGGAGTATCCAAAGGGCTCACATTTCTATCACACACGGGTCTACTCGAAGAAACAAACGAATGAGTAGAACCCGGATCAATCAAAGCAATCACAGCATCCGAAAATAATCTAATCATATCAGTCACAACATCTGGAGCAGTCTCTGCGTCCTCCCGGGTCATTGCAAACACCCTAGCCGGTGCCTGCCCTCTGGGTCTCCCTGGAATGCTCACTCTCTTAGCTACATCTGAACTGCCCACTTCTGTTGCAATCCTCTGACCCACAGTCTCTGCTCTCCTAGGAACTTGCATCTGACTTCTATCTTGTCACGGAGGCTGAGGACACTCTCTAGCAATGTGTCCCTTCTCCCCATAGTTAAAGCAAGCTCCTGTCAATCTGTAGCACTCTCCTCTATGAGATCTCCCGTAGTGCTCACACTTCGGGACGAAAGATCTATCTCCATCTCCCCTTCTACTGCCGCCCACAGTGGAGGCTTGGTGAGAAACAGTAGAAGTCCTCATCGGCCTAGGTAGGCTCGCACTTTGCGCCTCCTCTGTCCGACCGAAGGAAACTCCTGGCACTCCTGTCTAGCATAGGAGTACTAGTGCTGCCTCCCCTCTTAAACTGCTCTCTGCCCTTTCTCTTCTTGTTCACTGCACTCTTGATGTTCTCTATATTTTCCACCCTCAAAGCCACCTCAACTAATTGCTGGAAGTCACAGAAGTTCTGCACTATCACCTTCTCTCTGATAGCCAAGTGCAGACCGACTCAAACCGGCAACATCTAGCGACCTCACTCAAAGATCGATCCGAAGCATACCTGCCAATCTGCGTGAACCGACCTTTCAGACTCACTCACTGACATCTCCCTCTGAGTCAAACTAAGGAACTCCCTCTGCTTCTGCTGAATGTAAACCTCTGATAGATACTTCTTCTTAAAAGCAGCCAAGAAATTCTGCCATGACAACCCTACGGGTCACATCTGACTGCCTGGCACGATCTCCCACTAATGTAGAGCATCTCCCTGAAGCAAACTTGCAGCATATATAACCCTTTCATCATCCTCACACTCCATCTGATCCAGCACTCTCTCAGTCTTTCTCAACCAAGTCTCGACTTCTTCTGGATCTGATGTCCCAAAGAAATCGACTGCCCCATACTTCCTCAACCTATCAAACCGTCTCCCTTCAATTTGAAATTTGAAGCGAGGTATATGGGGTGTTTGACCCATGCTTTGAACAAATGCACGGTGAGCGCTGGAACGACCTCTCGATCCAATGGAGGCACTTGCTCCTGCGAAACTGGCGACTCCTGAGTCTGCGAAGGAATGGGCTCACTACCTAGCCCTACAGAAGCCTCAGCATTTCTTGGGGCTACTGACTCATCAGTCCTCTCCTCTCTAGTCGGAGAGTCAGGTGCAGCAGATCCTTGCAGAACTCCTCGTGTCCTTCTACGAGGTGGCATCGTACTCCTTCAATTGGAAACACTAAAGATTAGCTACTGGTCAATCTACATGTATGCATGATATGCATGTCACTTAATGAAATTAATTAATGCAACACATAATCATAGATCACACAATTCATCCTAGTATGCATTCTAAGCCGAGGACACTAAACCTAGGCGCTCTAATACCAAACATGTTGGGCCCGGGCCCCGGATCCCTAATCCTGAGGAGACCCCTCGGGTCCCACCAACGACGGGTGCCCCAAAACGTCAGACCCGATCCCAACATCCATACAGAATTCTATTTACACATGCATTTCCATAACATTCACAACTATGAATTTAACACCCGATAAACTAAGGGGCTTCATGCCATTACAAATCAAAGGAAATTCATCAAGTATTCTCAAATGTAGCATAATACAAAATAAAAATTTAAAATCCAAAATACATGAGTATGCTCCATGATGATATGCTGGCGGGCTAACCAAAATACTAACTTAATACAAGGCTCCTAACTAGCTTGAAGTTTCCGATGCCTTGCAAGGTCAGCAATCGTCTCGATTTGCACCTGAGAAGGGGAGAGTAATGGGGTGAGCTGCGAAGCTCAGTGGCATATACGTTTATAGCCGTTGGCAACGAGCCACACAAACAAGCATATATATTTATACAAGCATATAACAAATCGTCAATCTATCACCTTACAATCGTCGCATCACAATTTATATCATATGATTACACATTATCACAATTTAGCATGTCTCATGCTCAGTAAATCAATCGTGTATGCACAAACAATTGGCTCGAGAGTTCCGTAAAACGATCCAGATAAACTGAAGTTTATACCGTAACTATCCGAGTCCGATTTCTCAAGGATCTCGTTGCCTCAAGCCGGCAACCGGGAGAAGGCTTTATGTCAACGTGCACGTGACTCCGTCCGTAACTCTCTTACCCAAACAAAACACATAACCATTCGTTCCATGCTCATAGCATTTTATCAAAGCTTTCGAAATTCTCATTCTTTTCATTTTTGCAAAATGCCATAAGGCCTATCAAAGCCATGCATAATCATAGTCATAATGCAAGTTCAATTTTTTACCACATATAAGTTAACACAAGCAATGTCACATAATGCAAGCAAGCATACATAAGGCAATTTGTCCATACACACAATAACCATAAACATATTACTCATCTAATATCGCTCGAGTATCCCACTCACAGGTGTCCTTCCTCTTGCGATTGGGTCAGGTCGGCTTTGTTTCCTATATTAAACCAAGTTCTCATTCAATCAATACGCAAAAGAAATATTCCATAAAGCTTGACAATAAAAAGTAAGCACTAAACATCTACATCCGACTTCCATCTAAATTCCCGAACCCTTAAAGGCTGATTCTAAACTTCCTTTCTTTATACAACTTGTAGCCCTTTTTTCTAGATCACAACGAATCTAAAATCACCTCATTTGGACATCTATAGCAAAAGATATACCCAAAATATCAAACTTCTTCTTTGCTGGAACCAAGGCGCTCGTCGCGACGTAGGGACGTTCGCCGCGACGAAGACTTCGCTCGTCGCGACGAAAGCCACGCTCGTTGCGGCGAACAGCCCGCGCTCACCGCGGCGTGCTCACAAGTGTGCGCCACGGCGAAGACCACGCATTTGCACATCGCGGCGAATAAACATTAATTCGTCGCGACGTTGCTTCCCTTTCTCGCACGCCGCGGCGTGTTCATACACACGTTGCAACGTGCGGGTCTGGAGAACGACTCCGAAACCCGATTTCCAGCATTTTCCAAATTCAATCCCTTCCCAAACTCAAATGCAGCACATCTAAACTTTAGATCATGCCTTAAACTATATTTCGAACTCAATCAAACCTCAAAATCAGTCACAAATGCATCAACCCAAAAAATCTAACCATTTTTGCCCTAAAAACCCTAATCCTTCGATTCTGCTACATTCAACATTCTCTAGGTTTAAATCTAACCATAACAAGATTAAACAAAGCACAACTTACCTGGAAACGGTTTCAAACTGTCGAAAATCCTCAACGATTGAAATCTCTCTTCTCTTCTCTTCCTCCTTCACCGACGGCTTCTCCTTCTTTACTTCTTCTCTTTTCTTTCTTTCCTCTTCTTTTCCTTTCTTTCTAATTTCTTCTAAGTCTTTTAAGTCTCAAGGGAAGGAAAAGACCAAACCACCCCTTCTTGACAAGCTTATATCACTCCACCTCAAGCAATTTTCCCAAAATGCCCTCAAACATATTTACCCTATAGTATCCAATAATACTCCCAAATAAATCAAACTAAGGCATAAACACATAATTACCACAATTCATGCTTAATGACATCATAAAAAAATTCGGGGTCTAACAGATTATAGCCTTGCCTCCGATTGTTGGGAGACCAGGTCGCGGCCGTGGGCACTTGCCATGACCATCTGCTGGCATACTCGATAGTGGGAAAATCAACGAAAACAAACCTAGTCGATCATAGATTATCGGTTTCTCATCGAAAACTCGACTATTATAGCCTCACCCTCATGATCGGCACCATTGGGGGACCAAGATTTGGCGGTGGGCACTTTTCGCGGCCATGTACGAGCATACTCGGTAGTGCAAAAATCAATGCAAAAAATCCCTAGTTGGTAACAGATTGTCTATTACTCATTAAAAACTCGCCAATTATAGCCTTGCCCCTATGACCGACATCGTCGAGAGACTAGGTCGGGGTCGTGGGCACTTGCCACAGCCATGTGTAGGCATATGCAATAGTGGGAAAATCAGCAAAAACAAGCCCATTAGGTCACTGATTGTTAGTTTCTCATCAAAATCTCTCCGATTATAGACTTGCCCCCATGACCGGCAACATCAGGAGACCAGGTTGGGGTTGTGGGCCTTTACCGTGGCCATGTGTGGGCATACTCGATAGTGGAGAAATCAGCATAAACAAGCCAAGGTGGGGCACAAATTGTCGATTTCTCATCGAAAACCTGTCGATTATAGCCTTCCCCCATGACTGGCACCGTTAAGAAACCAGGTCGAAGCCGTTCGCAATTATTGCAGCCATGTGTTGGCATACTCGGTAGTGTGAAAATCAGTTCAGACAAACCCCAGTCGGTCAGGGATTGTCCTTTCCTCACAAAAAACTCACCGATTATAGCCTTGCCCCCAATGATGGGCACCGTCGGGAGACCAGGTCGGGGCCGTGGGCACTTGCTGCGGCCATGTGCGGACATACTTGGTAGTGGAAAAATCTGCGAAAGCAAGCCCCATTCGGTCACGAAATGTCAGTTTCTCATTGAAAACTCGCCAATTACAACATTTCCCACCATGATCAACATCGTAGGGAGACCAGGTTGAGGTCGTGAGCACTTGCCGCAAGCATCTACTTTCATACTCGAAAGTGGGAAAATCGACGAAAACAAGCCCCATTAAATTTTGGATTGTCAGTTCGTCATCAAAAACTCAATGATTATAGCCTTCCACCCATGACCGACACCGGCGGGATACTAGGTCGGGGTTGTGGGCACTTGCCCCTGCCATCTGGTAGCATACGCAGTAGTTGGAAAATCAGTGAAACAAGTCGTAGTCGGTCACGGATTGTCGGTTTCTCATCAAAAACTCACCGATTATAGCCTCACGCTCATGATCGACACCATTGGGGGATCTGGATTTGGTGGTGGGCACGTGTCATGGCCATGTGCGGGCATACTCGATAGTTTGAAAATCAATGCAAACAAGCCCAGTCTGTCACGAATTGTCGATTCCTCATTAAAAACTTTGCGATTATAGCCTTGTCCCTATGACCGGTGCCGACGGGAGACCAGGTTGGGGCCTTGGGCACTTGCGGCGTCTATATGTTAACATACTCAGTAGTGGGAAAATCTGGAGAAGCAAGCCCAGGTGGGGCACGAATTGTCGGTTTATCATCAAAAACTCGCCGATTATAGCCTTCCCCCTATGACCAACACTGTCGAGAGACCAGATCAGGGCCATGGGAATTTGCCGCGGTCATATGCGGCATACTCGGTAGGAGGTAAATCAGCAAAAACAAGCCAGGTGGGGCACGAATTGTCAACTTCTCATCAAAAACTAGCCGATTATAGCCTTCCCTCTATGGCCGGCATCATCAGGCGACCAGGTCGGGGCCATGGGCACTTGCCACAGCCATATGCGGGCATACTCAGTAGTGGAAAAATCAGCAAAAATAAGTCGCAGTCGATCACGGATTATCGATTTCTCATCGAAAAGTCGCCGATTATAGCTTACAGTCATGATCGGCACCATTGGCAGGCCAAGATTTGGCAGTGGGCAGTTGTCGCGGCTATGTGCGAGCATGCTTAGTAGTGTGAAAATCAGTGCAAACAAGCCTCAGTCGATAATGGATTGTCGGTTTCCCATCAAAAACTCGCCAATTATAACCTTGCCCCCAACGATTGGCACAGCTAGGACACCAGGTCGGGGCCGTGGGCACTTGTCGTGGCCATGTGCGGGTATACTCGGTAATGGGAAAATCAACGAAAACAAGCCCAAGTCGGTCACGAGTTGTCGTTTTCTCATCAAAAACTCGCCAATTATAGCCTAGCCCACCATGATCGGCACCGTAGGGAGACCAGGTCTAGGTCGTTGGCACTTGCCTCGAGCACCTACTTTCATACCTGAAAGTGGGAAAATCAGCGAAAACAAGCCCAAGTCGGTCACTGATTATCAGTTTCTCATCGAAAACTCGCCGATCATAACCTCACCCTCATTATCGACACCATTGGGGGCCTAGGATTTGGCGGTGGGCATTAGTCTTGACCATGCGCGGGCATAATCGGTAGTGTAAAAATCAGTGCAAACATGCCCCATTAGGTCACGGATTGTCAGTTCCTCATCAAAAACTCGCCGATTATAGCCATTCCCGCCATGACTGGCACCGTCGGGAGACCAGGTTAGGGTTATGGGCACTTTTCGTGGCCATGTGTGGGCATACTCGATAGTGGGAAAATTAGGAGAAACAGACCCAGGTGGGGCACGAATTGTATGTTTTTCATCGAAAACTCGCCGATTATAACCTTCCCCTATAACCGGCACTGTCGAGAGACCAGGTCGGGGTCGTGGACACTTGCCACAGCCATATGCAGGCATTCTCGGTAGTGAGAAAATTAGTGCAAACAAGCCCCAGTTGGTCATGAATTGTCGATTTCTCATCGAAAACTCACCGATTATAGCCTTGCCCCCATCACCAACATCGTCAGGAGACCAAGTCGGGGTTGTGGGCACCTGCCACGACCATGTGCGGGCATACCCGGTAATGGAAAATCAGGGAAAACAAGCCCTAGTTAGTCATCGATTGTCGGTTTCTCATCGAAAACACCCCAATTATAACCTTGCCCCCCATGATCTGCACCATCGGGAGACCAAGCTGCGGCCATCAGCATTTGTCGCGACCATCTGCTGTAATACTCAGTAGTGGGAAAATCAGCGAAAGCACGTTCCGATCGGTTAAGGACTGTCAGTTTCTCATCGAAAACTCGTCGATTATGGCCTCACCCTCATGATCGACATTATTGCAAGACTAGGATTTGGTGGTAGGAGCTTGTCGCGGCCGTGTGTTGGCATACTCAGTAGTGTGAAAATCAATGCAAACAAGCCCCAGTTGGTCACGGATTATCGGTTCCTCATTAAAATCTCGCCAATTACAGCCTTACCCTCAATGATCGACATTGTCGGGTGACCAGGTCGAGGCCATGGGCACTTGTCGCGGCCATTTGCTGGCATACCCAGTAGTGGGAAAATCAATGCAAAAAAGCCCCAGTCGGTTACGGATTGTCGATTTCTCATCGAAAACTCGTCGATTATAGCCTTGCCACCATGACCGGCACCGTCAGGAGACTAGGTCGAGGTCGTGGGCACTTGCCATAGCCATGTGTAGGCATATTCGGTAGTGGGAAAATCAGGGAAAACAAGCCCCTGTCGGACATGGATCATCAGTTTCTCATCGAAACCTCCTCAATTATAGCCTTTCCCCATAACCGACACCGTCTGGAGACCAGGTCAGATTCGTACTTACCGTGGCCATTTGTTGGCATACTTGGTAGTGGGAAAATCAGCAAAAATACACCCCAGTCGGTCATGGATTGTCTATTTCTCATCAAAAACTCGCCTATTATAGCTCACCCTCATGATTGGCACCATTGGGGGACCAGGAATTGGTGGGGGTGCATGTCACGGGCATTTGCGGGCAAACTCGGTAGTGTGAAAATCAGTGCAAACAAGCCCCAATCGGTCATGGATTGTCGGTTCCTCATCAAAAACTCCCCGATTATAGCCATTCCCCCATGACCGACACCGTCGGGAGACCAGGTTAGGGTCGTGGGCACTTGCCGCAACCATCTGCTAGCATACTCAGATGTGGGAAAATCAGCAAAAACAAGCCCCAGTCGGTCACTAATTTTTGGTTTTTCACCGAAAACCTCGCCGATTATAGCCTCACCCTCTTGATCGGCACCATTGGGGGTCCAAGATTTGGCGGTGGCCACTTGTCGCAGCTATGTGCAGGCATACTAGGTGGTGTGAGAATCAGTGCAAACAAGACCCAATCGGTCGCGGATTGTCGATTCCTAATCAAAAACTCGCCGATTATAACCATTCCCCCCATGACTGGCACCGTAAGGAGAATAGGTCGAGGCCGTGGGAATGTGTCGCGACCATGTGCGGGCATATTCAGTAGTAGGAAAATCAGGAGAAGCAGGCCGATGTGGGGCACAAATTGCTAGTTTCTCATCGAAAACTCGCCGATTAGAGCCTTCCCCTATGACCGGCATTGTCGAGAGACCACGTCGAGGTCGTGGGCACTTATCGCGACCATGTCCGGGCATACTCAGTAGTGGAAAAATCAGTGCAAACAAGCCCCAGTCGATCACAGATTGTCAGTTTCTTATCAAAACTCACCAATTATAAACTTGCCCCCATGATCGACACCGTCAGGAGACCAAGCCGGGACTGCGGGCATTTGTTGTGGCCATATTTTGGCATACTCGATAGCGGCAAAATCAGCGAAAACAAGTACAGTCGATCACAGATTTTTGATTTCTCATCGAAAACTTGCCGATTATAGCTCACCCTCATGATCAGCATCATTGGGGGACCAGGATTAGGAGGTGGGCACTTGTCGCGACCATGTGCAGGCATACTCGGTGGTGTCAAAATCAGTGCAAACAAGCCCCAGTTGGTAGCGGATTGTCGGTTCCTCATCAAAAACTCACCGATTATAGCCATTCCTCCCACGACCAGCATCGTTAGGAGACCAGGTTGAGGATGCGAGCACTTGCCGCAAACATGTGCGGCCATACTCGGTAGTGGGAAAATCAGGAGAAGCAAGCCCAAGTGGGGTATGAATTGCCGGTTTCTCATCAAAAACTCACCGATTATAGCCTTCCCCTATGACCGACACTGTAGGGAGACGAGGTCAAGGCTGTGAGTGCTTATCGCAGCCATGTGCGGACATACTCGGTAGTGGAAAATTTAGTCCAAACAAGCCCCAGTCGGTCATAGATTGTTGGTTTCTCATTGAAAACTCGCCGATTATAACGTTGCCCCCATGACCGGCACTTGTTGGGAGATCAAGTCGGGGCACTGGGCACTTGCTGTAGCCATGTGTGGGCATACTCGGTGGTGGGAAATTAGCGAAAATAAGCCCCAGTCGATCACCGATTATCAGTTTCTTATAAAAAACATCCTGATTATAGCCTACTTCATGATCAAGATCGTCTGAGACCAAGTTGGACCGCTCGGTGCTTCTCATGACCATCCGTTGGCATACTCAAGAAGGGGAAAATCAATAAAAGCAAGTTCCAATCGACCACGGATTGTCAATTTCTCTTTGAAAACTCGCCGATTATAGACTCACCCTTATGACCGGCACTATTGAGGGACCAGGATTTGGCGATGCGTGCTTGTCGCGACCATGAGCGGGCATAGTCGATAGTGTTAAAATCAGTGCAAACAAGGCCCGTCGATCACAGATTGTCGGGGCCATGAGCACTTGCCACGACCATTTACTGGCATACTCGATAGTGGGAAAATCAATGCAAACAAGCCCCAGTCAGTCACGGATTGGTAATTTCTCATCGAAAACTCGTCGATTATAGCCTTGCCCCTATGAACGGCACCATCGGGAGACCACGTAGGGGCCATGGGCACTTGTCGTGGCCATCTGCTGACATACTCGATAGTGGGAAAATCAATGCAAGCAAGCCCTAGTCGGTCACGGATTGTCGGTTTCTCATCAAAAACTCACCGATTATAACCTTGCCCCCATGATCGGCTCCATCGAGAGACCACGTCGCGACTGTGGGCACTTGTCGCGGCCATTGCTACTATACTCGATAGTGGGAAAAGCAATACAAACTAGCCCCAGTCGGTCACGGATTGTCAGTTTTTCATTAAAAACTCACCGATTATAGCCTTGGCCCCATGATCAGAACTGTCAGGAGACTACGTCGAGGCTGTGGGCACTTGTCGCGGCCACCTGCTAGCATACTCAATAGTGGGAAATCAATGCAAACAAGCCACGGTTGATCAAGGATTGTCAGTTTCTAACCGGTAACTCACCGATTATAACCTTGCCCCCATGATCGGCACCGTCGGGAGACCACATCGGGGCAATGGGCACTTGTCACGGCCATCTGCTAGAATACTCGGTAGTAGAAAAATTAGCAAAAACAAGTTCCAGTCGATCACGGATTGTCGAGTGCTCACCGAAAACTCGCCAACTATAGCCTCACGCTCATGATCGGGGCCATTGGGGGACCAGGATTTGGCGATGGGCACTTGTCGCAACCATGTGTGGGCGTACTTCATAGTGTACAAATCAGTGCAAACAAGCCCCAGTCGGTCACGGATTGTTGGTTCCTCATCAAAAAGTCACCAATTATAGCCTTGTACCTCATGACCGGCACTGTGGGGAGATCGGGTCAGGGCCGCGGGCACTTCCCGTGGCGATGTGCCGACATACTTAGTAGTGGGAAAAATCAGCAGAAGCAGGCCCAAGTGGGGCACGAATTGCCAGTTTCTCATCAAAAACTCACCGATTATAGCCTTGCCCCCATGACTGACACCGTCGGGAGACCAGGTTGGGGTCGTGGGCACTTACTGCGATCATGTGCAGGCATACTTAATAGTGGGAAAATCAGCAAAAACAATCCCTAGTCTGTCACAGATCGTCAGTTTCTCATCAAAACCTCCCCAATTATAGCCTTGCCCCCATGACTGGCACCGTCGGGAGACCAAGTCAGTGCCATGGGAACTTGTCGTGGCCATCTGTTAGCATACTCGGTAGTGGGAAAATCAGTGAAAACAAGCCCTAATTGATCACGGATAGCCTTGCCCCTATTATCGGCAACGTCGGGACACTAGGTCAGGGCCCTGGGCATTTGTCGTGGCCATTTGTTGGCATACTCGTCAGTGCAAAATCAGCGAAAAAAAGTTCTAATCGATCACGGGTTGTCAGTTTCTCACCAAAAATTCACTGATAATTAGTTTGCACTTGTTGCGGCCATGTGCAGGTGTACTCAGTAGTGTGATAATTAGTGCAAACAAGCCCCAATCGATCGCGCATTGTCGGTTGCTCTTTAAAAATTCACCGATTATAGCCATTCCCCAATGATCGGCACCGTCGGGAGACCAGGTCAGGGCTGTGAGCACTTGTAGTGGCCATGTGTGGGCATACTCGATAGTGTGAAAATCAGGAGAAGTAGGCCCAGGTGGGGCACTAATTACTAGTTTCTCATCAAAAACTCGCCGATTATAGCCTTCCCATATGACCGGCATTGTCAAGAGACCACGTCGAGGTCGTGGGCACTTATCGCGGCCATGTCCAGGCATACTCAGTAGTGGAAAAATCAATGCAAACAAGCCCCATTCGATCACAGATTGTCAGTTTCTTATCGAAAACTCGCTGAATATAGCCTTGCCCCCATGACCGGGGCCGCTGGCATTTGTCGTGGCCATCTTTTGGCATCCTCGGTAGTGGAAAAATTAGCAAAAATAAGCCCCAGTCGGTAACGGATTGTCGATTTCTCATCAAAAACTTGCCAATTATAGCTCACCCTCATAATTGGCACCATTGGGGGACCAGGATTTGACAGTGGGCACTTGTCGCGGCCGTGTGTGGGCATGCTCGGTAGTGTGAAAATAAGTGCAAACAAGGCCCAGTCGGTAACTGATTGTCGATTCCTCATCAAAAACTCGCTGATTATAGCCTTGCCCCCAATGATTGGCACTGTCGGGAGACCAGGTCGAGGCTGTGGCTACTTGCCGTGGCCATATGTGAGCATTCTCGGTGGTGGGAAAATAAGCATAAACAGGCCCAAGTGGGGCACAAATTTTTTATTTTTCATTGAAAACTCGCCGATTATAGCCTTCCCCCCATCACCAGCACCATCGAGAGACCAAGTCGAGGCCGTGGGCACTTACCGCGGTCATATGCGGGCATACTCGGTAGTGGAAAAATGAGGAGAAGCTGACCTAGGTACAGCACGAATTGTCAGTTTCTCATTGAAAACTCGTCGATTATAGCCTACCCTCATGACCGACAACATCGAGAGACCAGGTCGATGCTGTGGGCACTTACCGCAGCGATGAGCGGGCATACTTCGTAGTGGGAAATCAGCAAAAACAAACCCCAGTCAGTCACGAATTATCAGTTTCTCATCGAAAACTCCCCGATTATAGCCTCTCCCCACGATTGGCACCGTAGGGAGACCAAGTCGAGGCCATGGCCACTTATGATAGCCATCTATTGACATACTCGGTAGTGGAAAAATCAGCGAAAATACGTTCCAGTCGATCAAAGATTGTCGATTTCTCATCAAAACTCACTAATTATAGCCTCACCCTAATGATCAGAACCATTGGGGGACCAATCTTTGGCCGTGGGCACTTGTCGCGACCATGTGCGGGCATACTTGGTAGTGGAAAAATCAGTGCAAACAAGCCCCAGTCGATTACGGATTGTCCGTTTCTCACAAAAAACTCACTGATTATAGCCTTGCCCCCTTGATCGACACCGTAAGGAGACTAGGTCAGGGCCGTGGGCACTTGTCGGGCCATGTACGGGCACTTACCTCAGCCATGTGCAGGCATACTAGGTAGTGAGAAAATCAGGAGAAGCAGGCACAGGTGGGGTACAAATTGCCAGTTTCTCTTCGAAAACTCGCAGATTATAGCCTTCCCCTATGAACGGCACTATCAGGGGACCAAGTCGGGGACGTGTGCACTTGTTGAGGCCATGTGCGAGCATACTCGGTAGTTGGAAAATTTGCGAAAACAAGCCCCAGTCGATTACGGATTGTCAATTTCTCATCGACACTCGCCGATTATAGCTCACCCTCGTGATCAGCACCACTGGGGGACCAGTATTTGGCGGTGGGCACTTGTCACCGGGATACTCGGTAGTGTAAAAATCAGTGAAAACAAACCCCAGTTGATCACGAATTGTCAGTTCCTCATCAAAAACTCTCCGATTATAGCCTTGCCCCTAATGACCGACACTGTTGGGAGACCAATTCGGGTCCGTGGGCACTTATCGCGACCATGTGCGGGCATACTCAGTAGTGGAAAAATCTGCAAAAACAAGCCCCAGTTGGTCATAGATTGTCGATTTCTCATCAAAAACTCACCGATTACAGCCTTCCCGCCATTACTGACTCTATCAGGAGAACAGTTCGGGGTCGTGGGCACTTGTCGCAACCATCTATTGGCATACTCGAAAGTGGGAAAATCAACAAAAATAAGCCCCAATCGGTCACTTATTTTCATTTTCTTATCGAAAACTCGCCGATTATAGCCCCACCCTCATGATCGGCACCATTCGAGGTCCAGGATTTGGCGGTGGGCCCTTGTCGTGGCCATGTGTGGGCATACTCGATAGTGTGAAAATCAATGCGAACAAGCCATAGTACATCACGGATTGTTGGTTCCTTATCAAAACTCGATGATTATAGTCTTGCACCGATCTTGACTTTGCCTTCAGGTAGCAATGGGTATACAGTGTATAGTGATGCATCAAGGAAAGGATTAGGTTGTGTATTGATGCAAGGAGATAGAGTCATTGCTTATGCTTCTAGGCAACTAAAGCCTTATGAGATAAATTATCCTACGCATGATTTGGAATTAGCTACCATAATCTTTGCATTGAAAATATGGAGACATTACTTATATGGAGTCACTACCAAGGGGTTTACGGATCAAAAAAGTCTCAAGTATTTGATGAGTCAGAAAGAGTTGAATCTGAGACAGAGGAGATGGTTGGAACTGCTGAAAGATTATGATTTGATGATAGACTACCACCCGAGGAAAGCTAATGTAGTAGCAGATGCACTGAGTAGAAAATCGACCATGGCATAGGTGGAGACAGCATATCTTCCTTTGTTGAAGGAATTAGCCAAACTTCGGGTTACTTTGAGGCAATATGAATTTGGGAGCTTATTGGCTAACTTTAGGGTAAGGCCAGTGTTAAATGAGAAGATTAAAGAATTGCAAGAACAGGATAAGCATTTGAGCAGGCTCAGAGAAGAGATTAAAAAGGGTAAACCTTTGGAAATTGAGATAAGAGAAGATGGACTGATGGTGGTAGGAAACAGATTATGTGTCCCAGACTCATTAGAGTTGAAAGATGAGATAGTTGATGAGGCGCACAATGCTCCCTATGCAATGCATCCGGGGAGTACGAGAATGTATAGAGATTTGAAGGAACACTTTTGGTGGAAAGGAATGAAGAAGGATATTGCAGAGTATGTTAGTAGATGCTTAGGGTGTCAGCAAGTCAAGGTTGAGCACCAGGCACCTTCAGGCAAGCTTAAGCCTTTGTCTATTCTGGAATGGAAGTGGGAAAAAATGACGATGGATTTCTTAATGGGGTTGCCCAGAACCCACAGGAAACACGATACAATTTGGGTGATTATGGATAGGCTAACGAAGTCAGCACACTTCTTCCAATTAAGCAGACAGATTCCTTGAATGCTTTGGCCAAGAAATACATAGATGAAATAGTCAGGCTTCATGGGATTCTGAGTTCTATAGTTTTTGATAGAGATCCAAGGTTCATCTCCAGGTTTTGGGAAAGCTTAGAAGAGGCTTTGGGAACTAAGTTACACTTTAGTACGACTTTCCATCCACAGACTGATGGACAATCGGAGAGAACAATATGGACTCTGGAGGCAATGTTGAGAGCTTACGTTATGGATTTTAAAGGTTCATGGGATGATCATTTTCCTTTAATTGAGTTTGCTTATAACAATTCCTATCACTCAGGAATTCAAATGGCACCTTATGAAGCTTTGTACGGTAGAAGGTGCAAGACTCCTATTTGTTGGGATGAGAAAGGTGAAAGGAAACTTGTAGGACCTGAGTTGGTGCAAGTTACAGTTGATAAGATCAAATTGGTGAAGCAGAGAATTAAAGCAGCTCAAGACAGAATGAAGAGTTATGAGGATGCACATAGAAGAGAGATGGAATTTGAAGTTGGAGATAAAGTGTTCCTTAGAACTTCTCCATGGAAGGGAGTTTTGAGATTTGGTAAGAAGGGCAAGCTTAGTCCGAGGTATATAGGCCCGTTTGAGATTATTGAGAATATTGGGCCTTTGGCCTATAAGTTAGCCTTGCCACCAGAATTGTCTAAGATTCACAATGTCTTCCATGTATCGATGTTGAGAAGGTATTGATCTGTTCCGTCACATATAGTTCAACCTTCAGAGGTTCAGTTAAGGGAGAATTTAACTTATGAGGAGCAACCAGTGGAAATTTTGGACTCAAAGGAAAAGATTTTGAGAAACAAGACAGTGAAACTGGTTAAAGTTTTATGGAAGAATCATTCGACAGAGGAGGCTACATGGGAGTCTTTGGAAGCAATGAAGGACAGGTATCCGCATCTCTTTAATAACTCAGGTAAGAATTTCGAGGACGAAATTCCTTTAATGAGGGGAGAAATGTTGGACCCCGAAATTTTTATTACTTTATTTTATTAAGCATGATTTAATTTATTTGGAGGTTTTGTTAGATTAATTATTTTGTAGTAATTAGCATGTCAATGTTAGGAGGAACTATTGTTTGAATTGATGGAATTAAAGTATAAATGTAAAAAGAATGCATGAGGGGTAATTTTCGTAGATCACTTAAACCTTTAAGTTATAAGGAATAAGTGGAAGGGCATAAGGGTCATTTTGGAATCATTAAGAGTGTAAATTAGAAGAAGAAATGGTTGGCTTGTTAGGAAGAGAAGAAGTGTCATGGGAATAGAGAAAAGAAGGGGGAAAACTTAGGGTTTTTGAAGAACTTGAAGAGTTTGAAGCCAAACAAGTAAGTGCAAGCATTCTTTCTTTCTTCATTGGTTGGATTAACCATGTTTAATGATATTTGGAAGTGAAAATGAGGTTGAATGTGTGTAGGGAGTTGCTGTTGAATTGTAACATCCCATCTCCGATAGGAAGGGTCTTCTCATAAATTGGGACGGGTTAGGAGTATTGAATTATATCTCGGCTTGAACATACAACTTATCGCCTCTATGATTGATGGTTTGTTGCACTTGCACATGGTAAACATGCATTCATGACATTTTCTGGCTTAGATTTCAAATTGAGATCTTTTGTGAAATTTATGGGATAATTCTATTTAAAAAAATTATTTGGAGTACGCCATTAAGTGTTTTACATTTTTAGGGATTTATAGGAATTTTTCTGGAATTGTCCGGAGAAAATTCCCGGACCGGCAAAATCGCCGGTAAATGGCCTAAATGTATTTTTGTTGTGAAAAATGTGGTTTTCGTGTTTGAACAATTATTGGGAGTGGACTGTCATATGTTTTACAATTTTGGGCAATTTAGGTCATTTTCAAAAACGATTCGGAAAATTCTTAAATTTCCTGATGGAAAAAATCGCCATGACTTAACCTAATGATTTTGGTATCGAAATTATAACCAAATGGTACTGTCATTTTGGATATATTATTTTGAGAATTGTTATAGAGCCATTAGCATTATTGGGATGAAAGATTAATTGGGATTAGTACTTAATTAAATAAGATTAGTTGATGAATTGCACTTTTCCCTTAATAAGCCAAGTGTCCCTTTTAAATTAAATGATTTTGTCTTCTTATGTTCATCATCCACGATTTTTCCTCTTACATATACTTAAAAAAATTCATTTGGAAAGCTTTGGAAAGCTCTTCTTCCTTCTCATCCGAAACCTTGTCTCCTTTCCTTGGTATGTTTTCTCCTCCTTCGATTCTTCTTCTCATCTCAAACAAGACAAGAAGGTTTTCCTTGCTTTGGCTTGCTCCTTCTTTAAACATATCCAAAACCAAGTGAAGCCTTGAAAGGAGGATGGTGTGTATGTGTGGTGGAGTGGTTATCGTGAGTATTAGTGAGAGTTATGAAGTTGAGTTAAGCTTGGAAGATTGAAGTAGATACTTGAAAAATTGAGAACTTGCAACTTGATTAAGGTAAGAGTTATATTTGCTTTCCTTCTTTTGGTAGTTAGAAGCATGCATGGGAATCCTTTGAGCATTTATTTGATCATGAAAGTGGTAGGTTTGAATGGGTTTAATGCATGCTTGAGTGAGGGAAGAGGATAGAGTAGTGGAAGCTTGTGAATTTACATGTTGTTAATGATGTTATGATGTTAGATAAATGTAAATAAAGTATGGAAGTGGTGTTGTGAGGGTGCTGCCAACTTTTGTATAATCATATAAGTATATGTTGTGATTAATTTGTGGTTGAATGAGAGGTATAAATGGATGCTTAGTGATGTGTTATTGGTGTTAGAAGTGATAGGAGTTAGGTTAATGTTGAAAGCTGGAAAATGAATCTTTGACCTATTGTAATGTGTTGATCATAACTAATTGTGTAAGTGAGAAAATGAGGTGAGGTTTGTTCCCAATGAAACTATGCGATGTTGGCTTCAACTTTGTGTGAAATAGGTGATGTTAAATTGTAATGTTAGAAGGGTGAATCTTTGCATGGAAAGTTTCATTTGTAGGTCTGTAAACAGTACCGCATATATGACCTGATTATTTTGCTGATTTTTCTAAATTAATTGGGATGGAATTTGGAAAAATGGTCTTCATGGAAGTTGTAGCATATTGTGTTAGCTTTCCATTTCCACTGATCTTGCTAATTTTCGAGTTGTATATTGGGAGATATGAACTGATTTCTATTTATTGGTTTTATGCTTTTTGGAGAAACCTAGTCAAAGTGTTGGTTTTGTGAGCAGTCTGCTTGGGAGCAATTTTAGCAATTTTTGTGGAGTGAATTAGTGTGAGTGATCTTCTAAAAAGTTGTAGAGGAAGAAATTATCTTGAAAATGATATATGGTGTGTAATTTTTAGAGGTCAGAGTTGGGAGTTACGATTTTGCAAAAACTGAACCTAAACAGGATTGTGAATGGCTGATCATGACAGTAGCTTCCATAACAGTTTTGAAATTATTAGAAATCGAATTGGAGTTTTAGTTCTGCATGAAAATTGAAGTTTGAGATCTTATCTTTTCAGGGATATAAGGTAGTGAATTTTGTGACTTTTTTACTAAGAGATATGCTGTTTGAAAAATTACTGTCCAGATTGGTTGATTTCAGAGGGCTGATGCTTTGGGGAATTGTTTTACCTGGTTAGCAAGTGAATTTGATTTTGGGTTGTTCATGAACATTGTAGATGACATTGTGAACTTATTGAGCATATTTATGTGGTAATTGTTGGCTGAATAATCAGTGAGTTCTTGAATTTGCAAGGTACTGTCCTGTGTTGATGGGTTTTGAGTAGGCAGTAGCTTTGATGGGATTTTTGACACCCTTAGAGGTGAAATTAATTTTTATGGTCTTCTTAAGAATTGTAGAGGTTTTTATGATCTTTCCAAAAAGGTATAATTTGTATTTTTCTGATTTGTATGCTAAGAATTATTGTTGTTGTAAATTTGGGTTGGAAGTAGGAAAGAGAGAGAAGGAATGGGAATCACGCCTGGTCACTAGGGCGACGCCTCGCCCTAGTGACGAGGCTTAAAGGGGCGGCATCGCTAGGGCGATGCCTCGCCCTAGCGACGAGGCCGGATAAGTCAGCCTCGCTAGGGCGACGTCTCGCCCCAGCGAGGCTGGTTCCTTATTTTTATTTGTTAATTGGTATTTTAGAATTTCTTGCTTCTTTTGTCAATTTCTTTTTCGTCCGACGTCCGATTGACCTGATTTTTGAGGCATCGGATTTGTGACATGTTTAATTTCATTTTGTGATAAATTGGGAATTTTTGGACGAAAAATTGACGTGGCCCTGGGTAACGGAGCCTTTAATCACTGTTTTGTTTAATTGGGGACCTATAGAGGTCCGAATTGCGCACCGTCGGCCTTGATAGGTTTCTAATTTTAGACAGATTTTATTATGGGAAAATTTTGGATTAGGTAGAATGCCATAAACATGCATTATACACGTTTTACTTATTCCATGTGCATTGTTTGATATTTCTAATTATACAGTTGGTAATGTGTACTCATTTCTATTGTTATAGAGGCTCAGTTGGAACGTCGTTTTACGGACATTACAGAGACTTCCCGGCAATAGCTCGGAAGTAATAGGTGAGTAACCTAGTTGGTTCCTCAACCTTTATGTGTTTAAGATTTTGCAATTATGCCATGTGGAGATAATGGGGGGTTTATGTGTGTTTAATTTTGATTGATTTCGGACCATAGGTGTCTGAAATATTTGGAAACTTGTTATTGATGTGCTATTTGTGTGTAACTGTTTGTGAATGCTTGCATTGGAGATCTCGGACCAAAGATCCGAGGAAATGGAAAATTGATATTGAAGTGTTAGTTGTCTGTTTTGATATATGGGATGTGACTATCAATGTGATATGGTAGGATGCAATAAATTGGAAATGTATATGATTGAAATACCGGACCGAAAGTCCGAAGATATGGCAAATAACATTGACTTGTAAATGGAAATTGGAACATGTGCATTGCATGCATCAAAGTATGATCGAGATAAAGGCGGTTGTGATCGGAGCAGCCATCGTATCGTAGGCATATCGCCTAACGATATGAGAGCTTTCACCAACGCACAGACCTCGTGTCCAACGTATTGAGCCTCGGGCTCGATGTATTAGGCTTTAAGCCCAACGAAATTTCAGAGCCACGGCTCACCGTTATTGAGCTCAAAGCACGGTCACAACAACATAATGAAAATAGAAAGGGTCTCATGTGCATTGCATATATGGTATGATTAAATGTGGATCGTATGAAAGGCGTCGCCTTACATTTGTGAATTGTGATTGTATGTGATAATTGGTAAATTGTGTGTTTATGCATGAATTGAGTGAACCATCAATGATGGTTTCTCATTGAGTTCGCAAACTCACCCAAAATTGCAAATATTTTTCGTGGATCGGAGAGTACCCGTTGGGCACGGAGTATGATTACCAATTGCAAGTCGAGTTAAGGTCGGGATCGGTTCACGTACGCATTTGTGTCTTTTGAATTATATGTAAATTTGTATTTCCAAGATTCAGATCTGGTATTGCGGAGTGCCCCATTGATTAATGTTGTATTGTAATTTGATTACCAAATAATGTTACGATTGAAAATGATTTCAGATTAGAACGGCCCAAATTATTTACTTGATATTTGCGCTCTCGATGGGTTTTAAAAAATACATATATATATTACCAAGTTTTAAATCAGATTGATCGCTCTAGCATACCACCCTCGCGGGTCGCGGGGTCGGATATCACCGTCGATGTCGGGTTCGGGTCTCATGGGAGTGGGATGCTACATTTGTGGTATCAGAGCCCAGAAGTACAATCTTACTTGGGCTTTCTGAACAAAAAAAAAATGTGTCAAGTTACGTTCATTTAAGTCATATCACGGCAGACAGTGACAACTGATCCCCAGTGTAGTATATGAGTCGTACGCATAAGTATGACTCAGTCGTTTAAGCGGTTAGAAAAGGGTGAGAAAAAGGATAATGTGTTAGAATGTGAGAAAAGGAAGTAATTAATATAGCAAAATAGGAAAAAGTGTATGGTTCGACCAGACAGATGAATAGGTAGTGTACTAGGATTGACGGATATCTTGTGAAATACAATATTAGAGTTATATTGGGTATATCATGGAAGTTGTGAATTCATAGAGGAAAATAGAGATGTGACAATGGTAAGATTTCCAGTGTATAAGGTAAATGACAATAAAGTGTTCTATGATATAGAGAAGTTATATTTGGGATTGATTACCATGATGAGTGTTATACATAAGGATTGGTGATTTGGAGTCAGATTATACATTAAGTGCAAAATCAAGAATGATTTCATATCTGTGATATTGATATGAGTATGGAAATATATGGGTATAATGCCATAATGAAAAGATTGAAATGTAAGACAATGAAATTGATAGATGAAAAAGTTGTTCGGGTTTAATTGATCTATCTAAGTAAATGCACACCTGATTATGGGCGCCCTATGGTAAGTGAAAATGTTAAGCTGCAATTGATGAGTTAATGGATAATTGGTGATTTATTACATAAGCTCTGATTATAATGCCAGTAGCTCAAGTGCAAAATGAGTTAGAGTAAGGCATGAGAATATTTGTACTGATTAATTGAGAAAGAAGTGAGATAGTTAAAGATGTTAGCATCGGTAATGAGCTTGAGGAAATAACATGAGGAACATGAATATAGTAAGGTCCCCATGATCGAGAATTGGTACCAATAAGAAAATGGTTATCAAGAATTAAAAGCAATTAAGGTGTTCTTAGCAGTATGAGCTATTAACGGACAAATTGATGGGAATATAGAGATATATTGTCAGATAAGATGTGATGATTATGGTGATGTATGGCAAGATAGTAGAGGAAAAGAAATTGTTTAAGTGCTCTTCAGAGATTGATCTTCGTGAAGTATCAAGAGTAACTGATATATATTTTATGAACTGTAGTAAATCCAGCAGAGACGCTAGCGTAAGAGCTAAGATATGCTACTAAAAAAAATGTACATTATGTTAATGAGATGATTCTAATTATGTAAGAGAATTACTGAATAGTAATTGCGGCTTTGAGGGGATAAAAGGTTTATGTATATTTTGTGTAATTATGTTTTGAAAGCACGAGATCGATATAACGATTGTTTATTCAAGTCAGTGAGTGATCTATCCCGAATAAATTGAGTTATGTGGAGAAATGAAGGTAAGGAATATGTGGCAGAATATGTTATGATGAGACAAATTATACGAAAATTATTCCTTATTGGAAACGTTCGATAATTAACAAGTTATATGAATCAACTATGGGTACGGAAAAGGAACATGTCTCAATTGTGCTGCAGTGGATAATGGATATAAGCATAAGAAATAGATACATTGGTATAGGTGAGGAGATTGGTTATCATGCAAGTTTCATAAGAGTGAAATAAGGGATGAATTAGTATGCGAACATGGGATATTGGAAGAATTAATCAAGATATTGGTATTGATAAAATGTGAAAGTTCAAAAGATATGTGTATGCGGAATTTGAAATTAATTAGAACTAACGGAATGCTGGATACGTTCGGAAATTGTCAAAGATTTTCTGGTTTTAGTAAATTGACAAGAATATTTGAGGAAAACGTGTGAATGTTATGACTGATGATCTTAAAGGAGACATTTGAAGAATTTACTATCTATATTAAAGTGTTCCAGTAAAGGTTATGATGTGATGTGATCTATTGAAATTGTATAAAGTGATTTTATGCACCTTGAGACAAATATAATTCCATGGGCGGTATTATGATTGATGATTTGAAATTTGTTATACTGAGTGTGGCCTAAAATCTTGGAGACATGAATAGTACAGAAATAGTTTGGAGATGTCTATGATTATGCAAATCGATAACGATTGAGTTATTTCGTGCATTTGAATGATTTAAAAAGGATTAAGCGGCTAATTTCTTCAAACTAAGCTAATGGTGCAATTCAATGGATTGAACGGAACCAATTCTCAATTGCAAAAAAATAAAAAAGTTGGGCAATGAAGTTATCAAATCTGGTGTATTATTACGTATTAATAGTCGAACTGACAAAAAAGGAGCAAAAGAAAGTATTATTAGTTATTGGAATTTCAAGTTGGTGTGCATCAAAATGGATTGGCAAAACCCGAAGTGAAGATGCAGAAATTATAAATCGTATTGAGGAAATGAAAATAACTCCAATTGCTGAGGGAAGTGATAGGTATAGTTCAAATTAAGAAATATGGGTAATACCCATTACGGGAACTGTTAGTGAAAACTTAAGGAATAAGCGAAGCTTTATGTTCTATCAAGAGCGTATTGAAAGAGTAATTGAAAGGTTAGAATGAGAAATCAAATGATTATAAGTGAATGGTTCGAGAAAGCACAAGAAACAATCGAAGTGTTATGTTCTAGTAAAAGTATTGTGGAAAAGCAATTGATGGTATAGTCTGTCAAAGTGAACGATGACATGTGTGATTAACCAACAGGTATTTTTGGATTTCGTTGGGATATGAGATTGATGTATAGTGCAAAGGGATTATGGCATGTCAATCATTATATTGGTATCACCATTCGAAAAGTGTATAAGGGGTCTTACTGCCAAAAAGGAGTCGTTATCCCTATACAATGTGATCAGTGCAATACAGTGATAGGCTAAGTAATTTAAGATGGTGACAATGAGTCGAATTAATTCACACTGAGGTTACAAATGTCATGAGATTTGTGGTTTGATAATAACGAAATCTGATAAGCGATAAATGAAATATTTTGAAGGGTATGGCCTCGACCAAAAGGTACTTAGATGGAAATAAAGATGTAGTTAAGGGAAATTGAATTCGTGATGAGGGGCCTCTATGTGATTGTGGTGTGAATAGAATTATGGATTGGTAAGTTAGGCTAAAACCTAAAAGATGATTCGGATTCACAAAGTGTTTCATAGATAGAATTGGAAATATTGTTAGGATCCGATATATATGTTATTGATATTGAAAGAGACGAATTGCGCGTAATCATGAGAAAGCAGTAAATCATGTAAAGTTCGAAAAAGGAAAAGAGTAATTGATTGTTTTGATCTCCGTTCATTGACTGAATTTGTATTAATCAAAAAGACTCCCCTGCCTTCTTGATAAATCGTATATGAAATTTCGCAGACGAAATTTTTATTAGGAGGGGAGAATTGTAACATCCCATCTCCGATGGGAAGGGTCTTCTCATAAATTGGGACGGGTTAGGAGTATTGAATTATATCTCGGCTTGAACATACAACTTATCGCCTCTATGATTGATGGTTTGTTGCACTTGCACATGGTAAACATGCATTCATGATATTTTCCGGCTTAGGTTTCAAATTGAGATCTTTTGTGAAATTTATGGGATAATTGTATTTAAAAAAATTATTTGGAGTACGCCATTAAGTGTTTTACATTTTTAGGGATTTATAGGAATTTTTCTGGAATTGTCCTAAAATTCCTTGACCGCAAAATCGTAGGTAAATGGCCTAAATGTGTTTTTGTTGTGAAAAATGTGGTTTTCGTGTTTGAACAATTATTGGGAGTGGACTGTCATATGTTTTACAATTTTGAGCAATTTAGGTAATTTTCAAAAAAATGATTAGGGAAAATTCCCGGAAATTTCCGGACCGGGAAAAATCGCTAGTGATTTAACCTACGATTTTCTATGGCGAAAATTGCGACCAAATGGTACTGTCATTTTGGATATATTATTTTGAGAATTGTTATAGAGCCATTAGCATTAGTGGGATGAAAGATTAATTGAGATTAGTACTTAATTAAATAAGATTAGTTGATGAATTGCACTTTTCCCTTAATAAGCCAAGTGTCCCTTTTAAATTAAATGATTTTGTCTTCTTATGTTCATCATCCACGATTTTTCCTCTTACATATACTTAAAAAAATTCATTTGGAAAGCTTTGGAAAGCTCTTCTTCCTTCTCATCCGAAACCTTGCCTCCTTTCCTTGGTATGTTTTCTCCTCCTTCGATTCTTCTTCTCATCTCAAACAAGACAAGAAGGTTTTCCTTGCTTTGGCTTGCTCCTTCTTTAAACATATCCAAAACCAAGTGAAGCCTTGAAAGGAGGATGGTGTGTATGTGTGGTGGAGTGGTTATCGTGAGTATTAGTGAGAGTTATGAAGTTGAGTTAAGCTTGGAAGATTGAAGTAGATACTTGAAAAATTGAGAACTTGCAACTTGATTAAGGTAAGAGTTATATTTTCTTTCCTTCTTTTGGTAGTTAGAAGCATGCATGGGAATCCTTTGAGCATTTATTTGATCATGAAAGTGGTAGGTTTGAATGGGTTTAATGCATGCTTGAGTGAGGGAAGAGGATAGAGTAGTGGAAGCTTGTGAATTTACATGTTGTTAATGATGTTATGATGTTAGATAAATGTAAATAAAGTATGGAAGTGGTGTTGTGAGGGTGCTGCCAACTTTTGTATAATCATATAAGTATATGTTGTGATGAATTTGTGGTTGAATGAGAGGTATAAATGGATGCTTAGTGATGTGTTATTGGTGTTAGAAGTGATAGGAGTTAGGTTAATGTTGAAAGCTGGAAAATGAATCTTTGACCTATTGTAATGTGTTGATCATAACTAATTGTGTAAGTGTGCAAATGAGGTGAGGTTTGTGCCCAATGAAACTATGCGATGTTGGCTTCAACTTTGTGTGAAATAGGTGATGTTAAATTGTAATGTTAGAAGGGTGAATCTTTGCATGGAAAGTTTCTGTTTGTAGGGTCTGTGAACAGTACCCGCATATATGACCTGATTATTTTGCTGATTTTTCTAAATTAATTGAGATGGAATTTGGGAAAATGGTCTGCATGGAAGTTGTATCATATTGTGTTAGCTTTCCATTTCCACTGATCTTGCTAATTTTCGAGTTGTATATTGGGAGATATGAACTGATTTCTATTGATTGGTTTTATGCTTTTTGGAGAAACCTAGTCAAAGTGTTGGTTTTGTGAGCAGTCTGCTTGGGAGCAATTTTAGCAATTTTTGTGGAGTGAATTGGTGTGAGTGATCTTCTACAAAGTTGTATAGGAAGAACGTATCTTGAAAATGATATATGGTTTGTAATTTTTAGAGGTCAGAGTTGGGAGTTACGATTTTGCAAAAACTGAACCTAAACTAGATTGTGAATGGCTGATCATGACAGTAGCTTCCATAACAGTTTTGAAATTGTTAGAAATCGAATTGTAGTTTGAGTTCTTCATGAAAATTGAAGTTTGAGATCTTAGCTTTTCAGGGATATAAGGTAGTGAATTTTTTTACTTTTTTGCTAAGAGATATGCTGTTTGAAAAATTACTGTCCATATTGGTTGATTTCAGAGGGCTGATGCTTTGGGGAATTGTTTGACCCGGTTAGCAAGTGAATTTGATTTTGGGTTGTTCATGGACGTTGTAGATGACATTGTGAACTTATTGAGCATATTTATGTGGTAATTTGTGGCTGAATAATCAGTGAGTTCTTGAATTTGCAAGGTACTGTCCTGTGTTGATGGGTTTTGAGTAGGCAGTAGCTTTGATGGGATTTTTGACACCCTTAGAGGTGAAATTAATTTGTATGGTCTTCTTAAGAATTGTAGAGGTTTTTATGATCTTTCCAACAAGGTATAATTTGTATTTTTCTGATTTGTATGCTAAGAATTATTGTTGTTGTAAATTTGGGTTGGAAGTAGGAAGAGAGAGAAGGAATGGGAATCACGCTTTGGTCACTAGGCGACGCCTACCTAGTGACGAGGCTTAAAGCTGCGGCATCGCTAGGGGCGCCGCGCCCAGCGACGAGGTCGGATAAGTCGGCCTCGCTAGGGGCGACGTCTCGCCAAATGAGGCTGGTCCCTTATTTTATTTGTTAATTGGTATTTTAGAATTTCTTGCTTCTTTTGTCAATTTCTTTTACATCCGACGTCCGATTGACCTGATTTTGAGGCATCGGATTTGTGACATGTTTAATTTCATTTTTGAGAAATTGGAAATTTTGGACAGAAAATTGACGTGGCCCCTGCAATGTGAGCCTTTAATCACTGCTTTGTTTAATTGGGGACCTATAGAGGTCCGAATTATGCACGTCGGCGCCATAGGTTTCTAATTTTTAGACAGATTTTATTATGGGAAAATTTTGGATTAGGGCCGGGAATGCCATAAACATGCATTATACACGTTTTACTTATTCCATGTGCATTGTTTGATATTTCTAATTATACAGTTGGTAATGTGTACTCATTTTCATTGTTATAGAGGCTCAGTTGGAACGTCGTTCTACGGACGTTGCAGAGACTTCCCGGCAATAGCTCAGAAGTAATAGGTGAGTAACCTAGTTGGTTCCTCAATCTATATGTGATAAAAATGATGTGGTTATGCCATGTGGAGATAATGTAGGGATTATGTATGTTTGTTTTTTATTGATTTCAAACCATAGGTGTCCGAAGTATTGGAAACTTGTTATCGAAGTGCTACTTGTGTGTAACTGTTTGTGAATGTTTGCATTGGAGATCTCGGACCAAAGATCCGAGGAAATGGAAAATTGATATTGAAGTGTTAGTTGTCTGTTTTGATTTATGGGATGTGACTATCAATGTGATATGGTAGGATGAAATAAATTAGAAATGTATATGATTGAAATACCGGACCGAAAGTCCGAAGATATGGCAAATAACATTGACTTGTAAATGGAAATTGGAACATGTGCATTGCATGCATCAAAGTATGATCAGATAAAGGCAGTTGTGACCGGAGCAGCCACCGTATCAGGGCATATCCGCCCAACGTATATGAGAGCTTTCAGCTCAACGCACAGGACCTCAGGTCCAACGTATTCAGAGCCTCAGGCTCAATGTATTAGGGCTTTAAGCCCAACGAAATTTCAGAGCCACTGGCTCACCGTTATTGAGCTCAGGCGCACGGTCACAACAACGTAATGAAAATAGAAAGGGTCTCATGTGCATTGCATATATGGTATGATTAAATGTGGACTGTATGAAAGGCGATACGCCTTACATTTGTGAATTGTGATTGTATGTGATAATTGGTAAATTGTGTGTTTATGCATGAATTGAGTGAACCATCGATGATGGTTTCTCATTGAGTTCGCAAACTCACCCAAAATTGCAAATATTTTTCAGGGATCGGAGAGTACCCGTTAGACACGGAGTATGATTACCAATTGCAAGTCGAGTTAAGGTCGGGATCGGTTCACGTCAGATTTGTGTCTTTTGAATTATATGTAAATTTGTATTTTCGCAAGATTCAATCTTTGGTATTATGGAGTGCCCGATTGATTAATGTTGTATTGTAATTTGATTACGAAATAATGTTCTGATTGAAAATGATTTCGTATTAGAACGGGCCCAAATTATTTACTGATATTTGGGCTCTCGATGGGTTTTAAAAAAAAATTATATATATTACCAAGTTTTAAACTGTATTGACTGCTCTAGCATACCACCCTCGCGGGTCGCGGGCTCGGATATCACCGTCGATGTCGGGTTCGGGTCTCGTGGGAGTGGGATGCTACATGAATGGTGTACGAAAATGTTGTAATCTTCTAGGGTTAATGATTATATTGTGTTTGTGACTGATTTTGGGTTGGAATGAGTTTAGAAATGAAGTAGAAATGAAGTAGAAGTCGAGTATAGATTATAGTGTTAGCACTTTTGATTTTCAAAGCTTTATGAATTTTCTTTTAATGTTGTTTGAATGAGAACTTGGTTTGTTCTAGGAAACCAAGCAGACCTAATCCAATTGCAAGAGGAAGGACAACATTTAACTTGGATTATCAAGCGATACTTGGTGCGTGATGTATTGATAGTTATTGTGTGATTGGGCAAATTGTTGGACCCCGAACTTTTGGTAGAAATTAGAAATATTAAATGGAATTAAATGAGTGTGTTTGTATAGGTATTGTGTTATAGATGTTATTGTACTTAAAGGAGATTTATGAGAAATGAAGTGATTGGTTTTGATGATTTTGAAATTTGAGTAGAGTTGTATGAGTTATGAAAGTCAAAATGAACTAGTTGATTGAAATGGAAGTTGAAAAGCAAGAAATGATTGGTGAAAGTGTTATATTTTGGAGAATTAAGAAATTTGACCTTTGGAGTAAAGAGTTGACTTTTGATTTAGGCAGATTTTGAGAAAATGATCTACATGAAATTTGTAGCTTATGTTGAGAGCTTTTCGTAGCCATAAAGTATTCTATTTTTCGATATCGGGATTGAAAGTTATGATCTTTGAAAGTTAAGTGTATTTTGCCTTGGTTTTGGAAAATGCTCTAAGTGTAGGATTGTATATTTTGTGTTTTGAGGCGATTTTCGTACTGATGTGGTTTGAATTGGAGTAAATCCTTACGTGAAAGTTATATAGAATTTGAATAGCTTTAAAATGATGTATGATATACGATTTTTGGTTGTGGAGGTTGAAAGATATGATAATGTGAAATTTGGATATTGCTTAGGTGATGGCTATCAGGGCAAAAACTTTGATTGAAACATTGACTTAGATAGAGGTTGAAGTTGTTTTGGAGTTCTTCATGAACATTGTAGAGCTTGTTTTTATCTTTCCATTGATATAAAGCACGAAAATATTAGACAAGGGAGTAGAAAGTTATGATTGTTAGAAGTGTTGATGCTGTTTAGTGTGAAGCTGATCGACCAGTCACTTTATGTGAAGTTTTTGACCCATTTAGAGGTCAATCTGACATTTAAGGCCTTAATGAAAGTTGTAGAGGGTTCTTTTACCTTTCTATAGACACTAAGTTTGTCAAATTTGAAGCTCGAAGTCAAAAGTTATGAGAGTTGAAAGTTTGAAGGTCGGATTGGGTGCCGGTTGACCTCTGTTGGCCGACCGATCTTCGTTCTAGCCGAGCTTTGATTTTCTGACCGAGCTCTGACCTCCCTTCACTCTTTTGGCCATAACTTCTTTCTCTGACATCCGATCAATCTGATTCTTTTTGAAAATTAAACTAGAGATATGGGGCTACAAATGTTATGAAGGATCCGAGCTATAATGTAGCCTCTAAGACTTCCAAATACAGGTCGGAACTTCAGTGTAGTGTTTAGTCCCGGTGTTGTAGTGGCTGAATAGTGTTCAGTATTTTAGAGATATCTCGATCGGTAGAGCTCCGATCGATCTGATTCTTTTTGGAAGTTAAAATAGAGACATGAGGATACAAATGTTATGAAGGAGCTGAGCTATAATTTAGCCTCTAAGACTTCCAAATACAGGTCGGAAGTTCAGTGTAGTGTTCAGTCCTGTTGTTGTAGTGGCTGAACAGTGTTCAGTATTTTGGCTATATCTCTATCACTAGAGCTCTTATTGAGTTTATTATTGTCGCTAATTAAAATAGAGACATGGGGATACAAATTTTATGAAGGAGCCGAGCTATAATTTAGCCTCTAAGACTTCCAAATACAGGTCGGAAGTTCAGTGTAGTGTTCAGTCCCGGTGTTGTAGTGGCTGAATAATGTTCAGTATTTTGGAGATATCTCTATCGGTAGAGCTCTAATCGATCTGATTCTCTTTGGAAGTTAAAATAGAGACATGGGGCTACAAAAGTTATGAAGGATCCGAGCTATAATGTAGCCTCTATGACTTCCAAATACAGGTCGGAAGTTCAGTGTAGCGTTCAGTCCCGGTGTTGTAGTGGCTGAACAGTGTTCATTATTTTGGTTATATCTCTATCACTAGAGCTTGTATTGAGTTGATTCATGTTTCCAATTAAAATAGAGACATGGGGCTACAAATGTTATGAAGGATCCGAGCTATAATTTAGCCTCTAACACTTCCAAATGTAGGTCGGAAGTTCAGTGTAGTGTTCAGTCTCGGTGTTGTAGTGGCTGAACAGTGTTCAGTATTTCGGATCTATCTCGATCACTAGAGCTCGGATTGAGTTGACTCTTATTGCTAATTAAAATAGAGACATGGGGCTTCAAATGTTATGAAGGATCTGATCTATAATTTAGCCTCTAAGACTTCCAAATTCGGGTCGGAAGTCAGGTGTAGTATTTAGCTTCGGGTCTGAAGAACATACTTCAGTATTTTTGAGATATTTTGAGATATAGAGCTCCGATCGACCTGATTCTTGAAGCGATGGATTTGTAAGACATAGGGGAACATTTCTATAGAAGAAAGTTTTATCAAATGGCTTCATTTACCTTATCAAAATAATCAGACCAGATGTCAGTTTTAAAGACCAATGAAGGGGCAATTTTGGAAGTTTACTTAAAGGGTTAAGTTTATAGGCCTAAATGGAGGGGCATATGGGTCATTCCTCATTCATTAAATGACATGGCAATATAAAAGCAAGAGGGCTGTCATTGTTTGAAGGAGAATCCACGACACTGAAGAGACAAAAGAAGAAACAGAACAAGAGAAAGAAGAGAGAAGGGAGAGCACTTTCGGATGAGAGAAAATGAAAGAGAAAGAGAGGGAAAGCATAGGATTTTCGATTTTTGGGAGATCTCAAGGGGATTTTGAGTTGTTTCAAGGGAAAAAGGATGGAAGATGATGAAAGCTTCCTTCCAAACTAAGATATATCCGAAAATGGTGAAGGATGAGGTAAGACTCGAAATTTTGATTTGTGAATTTTGGAAGATTTTTGGTTTAGAATCATGGAAAATGATATGGGTTTGTGTATTATGGAGTCAATTTTGGTGATTGCTAAGTATTATGGGTTTAATTTTGGATGGAAATTAATTAGGGTTTATGCCAAATTTTAGAATTTGGGGATTTTGGAAATTCTTGCTTTAGATAGCTTGGAAAAGTGATGAATTTGGGTTTCCTATTGTTAATTTTGAGGATTATGATTTTTATGATGTTGAATTTGGATGTTTATGGTTTAGGAAAATTTCAATTGGAAGAAAGAAAGAAGCAAGGGTCAAATTGAAGCTAAGGACAAGCTTCTAGCATCGATTTGAGGTGGGTAATGTGTTTATAATTTGAATTTATAAGCCACTACTGCTTTCTTAAAATAAAGAGATTTTTCTGATTTCAATTGCATCATAAATGTTGCATCATTGTATGAATGATTTGAAAAATCATTTTTGATTCAATACATGGACTTTGGATGAATTGTAACATACATTGTGTTATGCCTCGAAAGATTACATGGCATTTCGTATATTCGGAAAAGATCATGCGATAAATGATTTTAAGCATGATATGTGCTTTTGTGTGGGCGAGAGAGGAACGTTGTGTTAGTCACATGCACGTCGACGTCTACCCTTATCCCAGCTGCCTGCTTGTGGGCATACGAGATCCGAAATCGGACTCGTTGTGTTTACGGTATAAACTTCAGTTTATCCGTCGTGTTTACGGAACTCTCGAGCCATTTGTGTGCATTACAAATGTGATATGGCATTGCATCTATAAATTGTGAAGTTGATGCATTCATGTTTTGTAATCTATGGATTTATGGCTGAAAGCCTAAGAATCATACGTTTTACAAACTGCGAGTTTGACTGCAGCAAGAAAAGAACTTTCCAAAACGTGCTTTACAGATTTCAAAGAAATGTTTTTCTAAGACCAGAGAAAAAAAAAGATTTCAAGGGTTTTTGCTTATCTATTCATTTTATAAACGTATTATCCACGAGCTTTGTGCTCACCCCCCTTTCATCCCCATCTCTAGGTTTTCGAGTGGGAGATCGGATGAAAGAATGTCAAGACGTGTTATTCGATTTTGTATCGTTTGTATTTTGTGAAAAATGGGATTTTTGTATCGGTTTGTATAAGACTGGTTTTGTCAATTATTGTATTACAAGTATTATTATGGGATTGTATTATGAATTCTGGACGTGTCTATTGATTTAAGTTATGAATGGGATCTGGATATAGAGATGATTGATTATTGGGTTTGGATTCATTTGATTTATGAAAGGGTGTATAAATTGTAATTGAATTATGAGATTTGGATGAGGCTATTGAGTTATGGTATTGCACATGGATATGTTATATAACTTTTGTATGTTCAACTGAGATATAAGCATGATTTGTATATGGAAAAATGAGAATGAACGGGTATTGGACATTGGATAGTGCGATTGTATGTCAATGTTATTGGATTGAGGATATTGAAGTCACTTGTAAGAGATGGAATGAAAATGAAAGAAAGAAAGAAAGAAAAAAAAGTACACGGATTGGATTAGTTTCAACTGATAGTCTTAAGGTTTCCAACGCAAACCCTTTCTTTGATATTTTTCACGGATGTCGGAAATTGATTTCAATTCGTTTTGATCCGAAGTTTGCTTCTTTTTTATTTGCTTCCTCTTTGTGTTATTCGATTCGCCTTCGGATTCGATTTATCCGATTTGACAATTGATTCGTATCTAATTTGATTTTGCCTTATGTTTCGTTTCATTGCTTTGATTCGATTCATATTGGTTCGTATTCGTATTTGACTTCGCTTTGCTTCCGCACTTCGTGTTTCGTATTCATTTTCTGTTTCTCCGGTTGGGATCCGGTTTCTGGATCGGGTCCCAACACAAATTCTTGCCTATGTGTGAATATATGTTTTATGTTATGCATTGTGAGATGAATGACATTTTGATTGAATATGTGGTTAATTGGTTAAGAATGTTTTGTTATAAGATTATAATGATTCTGATTTCGTATACCTTGAAAGAAGCATGGGATTTGATATAAGTAAATTGTGATTTTGATCATGTTGTGCCTCGATTTCGGACATGGCATTTTGTATAAATGAAAAACATGAAAGCATATCATCTGATAAAATGATTCTGAGCATGATTATGTGCTTTTGTTTGGGTGAGAGCGGAACCATTCTGTTCGTCACGTGCATGATGACAAGAACCTTCTCCCGGCTGCCCGCTTGTAGCATATGAGCTCCGAAATGGACTCATTCTGTTCATGGGGTAAACTTCAATTTCCTCATTCTGTTTCATGGAACCCTCGAGCCATATGATGTGCATTGCATAATTGAACTGTTCATTATGATGCATATTAAGTGTTATACATTATGAAATGTTTTGTCAGTTGAAACAAATGTGATGGATGTGTAAACTGCTTGAATATAGTGTGAGTGTTAAAATTGTTGGATATATATACATACATATGCTTAAAATTGTGCCAGTTACCGATGGTTATTAATATATTAGCCACTGAGCTGTGTAGCTCAACCCATTATTTTTTCCCTCCTCACGTGCGACTCAAGACGACAGTTGACCCTTGCAAGGCATCGAAAAACTCCGCAATAGTTAGAGATCATTGCACTAAGTTAGTCACTATTTTGGATAGCTTATTAAGCATATCAACATTGAGCATCATTATGTCTTTTGTTTTAGCCTTGGTATGTATGATATTGTGTAAGTAAAGTTTGTTCGAACTCATTGGTTTTATAATGGTATGAAGAATTGAAATCTCTTTTATGCATGAGTATGCTTAGCTTGATGTTGGATGTGAATGTATGTGTTTGTTTTGAAGGGTTGAATGTTGGATGTCGGATTTCTGATTTTGGGCTTTTCGCCGTGACATAGCCAGTGGTCGCCGCGACGCCCTTCCTTTGGGTCACCAGGACAAACCGATATGTCGTCGCAGCGAGCACCCCTTTTTGGGCTTTTCGTCGCGACGAAGCCAGTGGTCGCCACGGTGCCCTTCCTTTGTGTAGCACCCCACTCCCGCTAGACCCGAACCCGATATCGATGGTGATATCCGAGCCCGTGACCCGCGAGGGTGGTATGCTAGAGCAGACCATGCAGTTTTAAAACTCATTATCACATCTTTTACTTTTTGAAAACACTCGAGTGCGCAGAAATCATTAAACAATTTGGGGCCCGCGATATGGAAACATTTTAAATCAAACACTATTTCAATAATCAATTCACAATACAATATTAATCAGTTGGGGCCCTCTAAAATAACAAAGACAATTCATAAATCGAAAGAATCAAATGCGGATATGAGACCGATCCCGACTCGAACTCGACTTGCTTGTCAGAATCATACTCCCGTTTGTCTAACGGGTACTAGCCAAATCCTGAAAAATAATTGCAATGTTGGGTGAGTTTATAACTCGGTGAGAAACCATCATCGATGGTTCACTCAAATCATGCATTACACAAATTATGTCAAAGACACACACAATATTCAAATAACATTATTATATAACAATTTACGATGAGTCTATAACAGTTTACTGATATTAAGTAGCAATTTACAATAGCATATAACGGTTTATAGTATCATATCCCAATTTGATAAATCATGGCATCACGTAATCATCGGTGTCATACAACAATCATTCATGTATACAATGCATATGTGACTCTTTTCCATTATTCAAGATTGCGCCCAAGTGCTCACCGAGATTTAGTGGGGACGCGTCGAGTGATTTCTCCCTCGGGCTCGAGGCGGCCGATCTGATGTTCGAGCTCGAGGCTCTTTTCAGTGATAATAGCACTTGGGTCACATTTCCATTATCTGATCATGCATTTATGCATGAATGCAAGTGTTCAGTAATTCAGTGTATGGCTATAAAAGCCCAGTAATGTTTTTCTCAGAAACATACAGTAGTCCATCCAATCACAAGGTCCAATCCAAGATCTGAGAGAAACATGTCATTCGATCATGTACATTTCAGACATTTCAGTAATCATGCAAATTTCACATTGGCAAGTAATTTCACATTGAGCATTTAGACAGTTAGGAATTTGAGAAACCAACTAGGTTACTCACCTGTTACTTCCGAGCTACTTCCTGGAAGTTCCAGCAATGTCCGTAGAATGACGATCCAACGGCGCCTCTATAACAGTAAAATACAGTCCCATTACTAGATGCTCAATTAAACAATTCAGTGATGCATATGTCTCAGTGGAACTATGTACAATGCATGTTCACGATTTTCCGGTGCCTGACCCAATTCGAACTCTTATGTCCCATTCTAACTCTTCGCTCAATTAATCGATAATAATTGATCCAATCCTATAATTCAGTTCAATTTCCTCAATTTATACTCCCTATAGCAATTCCCTATTCATTGGGTCAAAACCTCTATTAAAAATCCCAATTAAAATTCCAATTGTCTCAATTCAATACTTAGGTCACACTATGAACCATAATTGACCTTATTCTCTATGAATCAATACCATTTAAATAAATTCCAATTCCCATAATTATCCTCAATTGTAGACCTCTTTCTCTAGTTCATAACGATTCAGGAATCACCTCAATCGGAGTTCTATACCGTAAGTTATGCCCAATAAACAAACACTCATTCAATCAGAAAAGCCCCTTTCGCCGCGACCTTGCGACTCTCGTCGCGACGTATACGGGCCGCTCGCCGTGGCGTGCGTCCTTTTCCCGCTCGTCGTGATGTAAGCCAGAAGGCTCGTCGCGACGTGCATCCAGGCGCTCGCCGCGGCGTCCCGCTGCGCTCATCGCGGCGAGCACTAAATTTTCTCGCCGCGGCGAGGCAAGCTAGACGTCGCGACGTGCGACTGCGCCACCTTCTTCTTCGATCAATTTTCCGCCATTAATGCTATTAAAACTCAACATTTAACACCCTAACTACTCAATCTAACCCAATACATGCCATAAATGCTCAAACAACCAGTAATAACAACATTAAAGCCATAAAAACTTACCAATCGAAGATCAAAACCACAAATCACCGTAACCCTAAAACTTTCTCAAATCAACGATTAATCCACTCTCAATCCTTCTCAACCTTCATCAATCACAATAAACCAGTTAGGCTAGCATAAGGAGAAGAAAACCATAAAGAAAGATCAAAGAATCCTCACCAATGAGGAAGGAATCGAGATCGTAGTAGAAGAGAAGGAGAATGCGATAATACCTTAGTAAAATTCCCAATTTCTCAAACCTACCTATTTATAGACATAGGTCTCCAAATCAGTCCAAATTTCAGTCTCTAAATTTCAATGGCTCAACATTTTAATTCCTAACAAGAAAACTCTAATTTTTCCATCGCCATTGGGCAATTCTTTCAAGATCTTATACTAATCGATCATCACTCCAAAATTTCGGTCAGGCATTTTCTCCCAATTTCCCAAAATTTCCTATAAGCCACTATCAATTATCAATTACACTTAGACTATTCTAAATCAGTCATTCAACCCACTTACTCCCAATTCTCGATTAATCAATCCTAATCCAATCGCCGATCGGTTTCGGTTCATAATCTAATCAATTCATACTCACAATAAAATGCCGAAAAATCATGAATGCATGTACCTATGAATAAATGCATATGCAAGAAACCTGTTTCTCTATGATCAGAGGCCAGTAACATGTTCAATCGGTAAATGCAATGAAACCTATCAGTCCGTCCCAATTACCAAAATACCCTTGCTAACAGTAACGGATGTTACAATTCACCCCTCCTAATAAAAATTTCGTCCTCAAAATTTCATATACAATTAATCAAGAAGGCAAGGGAGTCTTTTTGATCATTGCCTTTCCGATTTTCATTTTCAATTCATCACTTTCAATTATCAATAACACTTATATCGGATTCTAACAATATTTCCTAATCGCCTATGTAACATTTTGGATCCAATCATCTTTTAGGTTTTAAGCTGCCTTACCGATCTAATCACACCACAATCCAAATTATCTCATGCATTGACAATTTTTTACATTCAATATCACTATATAACGCTTATCGACGATAAACAAAGATAACACTGCTTTCCCACATTCACACATAAGAGTCGCATTCATGAACTTTTCCCATTATCGCCCTTCCTTTCTCGAGTTGACTGAGCGCTAATGAATGTAATTGAGACACACTTAGGGAGTAGGAGAGCCCTCTGGTATGCACCGACTCCCTCGAGGTCAAGGCTCGGTTCATGAATGAGAATCGCATTTTCGGCAAGTAGGAGAGCCCTCAGGGTATGCACTACTGCCCACTCACATTAGGGATAGGAGAGCATCAGTAGCAACTCTAGTCACGACCATTATCTATTAACCAATTATGGAATTCGTTATCACAATTCACATTGTCACTAAAACCCATTTATCAAAGTATACACAATATCATACAGTCACAAAATCACATTGCAGTCCAATGCAATTTATCATAATCAAACATGTCACATAGAGGTCATTTCATCGCGAATTTAGTTTCCCTACTTACCTTGTCTCCATCTATACATTTTGGCCGAGGCAATACACTTCGGAGCATTTCATTTGTCATTTATCAGATCACATCCCCTTAGAATTAAAACACTAATCTCACAGGATTCTAATAGCCTCGATCTACTCCAATCATTACTCTTTTACTTGGATTTTCGTAATCCCCATTACAAATTCATTTTACTCAACAACACTGTTCCATTGGTATTACCCATACAACAATTGTTATGTTCTCAATCAGTCTGAACTATACGTCAATTTCATGTCCCTAAAACTTCACAATACCGGTTTGACTTAGGTTCCAACATCAAGTCCGTTGATTATTCACACATGTAATCAATCACACATACAATCTTTCAGATTTTCTCTCTAAATTACCAATTTCTCTTTCTTTGAACTCTTACTATAGCATAAAACTTCGATAGGATATCACACCTACCTCTTAATTGACTATACATATCACTTTCCTCAACAAGGGAGTTATTTTCGATTCCTCAATACGGTTTACAATTTCTACATCCTCACTTCGGGTTTTGCCAATCCGATTTGATGCCTGAAATAATACTTTCTTTTGCCCCTTTTGACAAATTTCAACTATTAACACTCAATAATACACTAGATTTGATAACCTTATTGCCCAAATTTTGATCTTCTGCGATTGAATTTTTTCTGTTCAATCCATTGAATTGCACCATTAACTTAGTTTGAAGAATCAGCCGCTTAATCCTTTTTAAATCATTCAAATATACGAAATAACTCAATCGTTATCGATTTGCATATTCATAGACATCTCCAAACTATTTCATGACGATTAATGTCTCCAAGCTTTTAAGCCACACTCAAGATAATGTAATTCAAATCATCAATCATAATATTGCCCATAGAATTATATTTGTCCCAAGGTGCATAAAATAACTTTATAAAATTTTCAATAGATCACATCATAACCTTTATTGGGACACTTCAAGAATATTGCAAAATTTCCAATTTAAAGCGACACGATCAATACTTGGGCTGAACATTTCTCCAAATGTCTCTTTTATGATCATCACCATACTATTCACACATTTTCCTCAAACGCTTTTGTCGGCTAAAGCCGGAAAATCTTTGACACTTTTGGACGATCCAACATTCAATCGCTCTAAATAACTCCAATTCCTAATACAATATTCCTTGTAATTTCACATTTTATCAACACCTCTATCATCATTTAGTCTCACTATGCCATACTGCATTAATTCATCCGCTATTCATTCAATCGATTTAGATTCACTCTTATGAAATTTACATAATAACCAATTTCCTCAATGTGCTAACTTATCTTATTCACTTTTCAAATGCATTTAATCAATCATTGATGCTCATAGTCGCTTTCCAATTTAAATACAATTGAGACACTTTACTTTTCAGTAGTACACTAAATTCCTTATACCCATAATCAATTCATATATTTCTCTCAATGTCGATTATCTCTAATGAGGAGTAATTTTCTTATAACTTTCTCAGTTTCACCGTAACACATTTTGACACATGTTCCTTTACCCTAATTTCTCGACATAATCTGATTTATTTCCATCATTAACAACGGGGTTGGCAACACATTCATCATATCAAGTTTTGTACTTTCAGAACATAATTTCACAAAATATACTCGAACATATACTCTCCTCATATTCGCAATTAATATTTCCTTGATATTCAGTAATTCTCTTACATAATCAGAATCATCCCATTGACGAATGTACACTTTTCAAGAATATAATTTATCTCAGATTTCATTTCAAATTTATCTCTTCGACGGTTACTCTCAAATCAATTCATCAGATCAACTAAACCTTATCAATCATTAATACTGTTCTTAAAACTTTATCAATCAACTATTTTTCATCACTGTGATACTTCATGAAGATCAATTTCTAAAGGGCACTTAAACAATTTCATTTCCTCTAATGTCTTGACATACATCACCATAATCATCACATCGTATCTGACAATATATTCACATCAGTTTATCCATTAATAGCTCATACTGCTAAGAACACCTTAATCTCATTTAAGTCTAGATAACCTTTCTCTCTTTTTTTTTGGTACCAGCTCTCGATCATGGGGACCCTGCTATATTCATGTCCCTCTTTTCATTCTCTCAATTGATCATTACAAGCATTCTCGCGCTTTACTCTAACTCAGAAATTTTCCTTTTTGCACCCGTCCTCGCTTGTTAGGATCGTATACAATCTCCATTAATTTCCAATTGATCACTATGAGTACTTTCATTTCTTATTCTAACTCATATAGGATTTTCAAACTACAAGAATTCTGACTAGCAATTATCCATTAACTCATCCATTGTAGCTCAATATTTTCACTTTACCATGGGGCTCCCATAATCAGGTGTGCATTTACATAGGCAAAACAACTAGACCTTGACAACTTTCTCATCTACCATTGTTATTGTCTTACATCTCAATTTCTCATCATTTTATCATACTCATGAATAATCACACTCAAATCAATATCATAGATATACAATCACTTTTTATTTCTCACTAACATAATTGATTTACAGTCATAAATCATTATTCATAACTCTCATCTCGATAATAAGACCCAATTGCAACTTCTCTATATCCGAGAATATTTTATTTTCATCCACTTTATACGTTGGCAATCTTACCATCACTATCGTATCTCTACTTTCCTCTCTCAATCCACAACTATACATTCATATCTATTCTCCATTCCAGGATATACTCCAGTATAACACTAATGTTGCCTTTCAATATATATATGTACACCAATACCAATACACTAAATCCTCACTTGTCAAATCGAACCAGACACTTTTTCTTCTTTCACGATATTCACAACTTCCTTTTTATCACATTCTAACACATCGCCCTTTTTCTTCACTATTTCTAACCGCTTAAACAATTGAGACAGACTCATATATGTGACTCATATGCTAGACTGGGGATCAGTTGTCACTGTCTGCCGTGACATGACTTAAATGCATGTACTTGACACATTTTTCTCAGAATGCCCATGAAAGATTGTACTTCTGGGCTCTGATGTCACAAATGTAGCACCCCACTCCCGCCAGACCCAAACCCGATATCGATGGTGATATCCGAGCCCGTGACCAGCGAGGGTGGTATGCTAGAGCAGACCATGCAGTTTTAAAACTCATTATGACATCTTTTCCTTTTTGATGGTGAAAATAATGTCCTAAAGTAAGCTCAAATGAAAATGAATTCAGGGGCAGTTTTGGAAGTCCACTTTAAGAGGTAAGAGTTTAGCCTTGCATGGGAGGGAAATTTGGACAATTAACCATCATTTAAGTGACATGGAACTTTATAAGGCACATGTCTATCATTTTAGAAGAGGAACCCACGAAATTTAAGAGAGAAAAGAAGAAAGAAACGATAGAGAGGGAGAGAAGAAGGAGAAGAAGAAGAAGAAGGAGGAGGAGGAGGAGGAGGAGGAACCAAGATTCGTTTTTTTTTTTGGGGTTTCCTAGAGGGTTTCGATACTTGTCAAAGGGGAAGAAAGCAAGAAGAAGATGGCTTCCTTTGGAGCTTGATAAATTCAAAAATGGAGGAGAAAAAGGTAAGAGAGAGAAGTTTTGATTTTGAATTTTTTGTAGTGAGAGGTTGGTTGATTTGGTTTGGAAAGGTTATGGATTTGAGTTTTCTAAGGTCCATTGAAGTGATTATACTATGATTGATGATTAATGTTGGATTACTGTGAGTTAGGGCTAATGCCCAATTGTATGATTTGGGGATTTTGGAAGTTCTTGATTTAGATGTCTTGATATGAGTATGGGTTTGTGATTTATGTAATCAATTTTGAAAATCATGATTTTTATGAAGTGGAATTTAGGTGATTTGATTTAGGGAATTTAAAATTGGGAGAAAGAAGACAGGCTTTGGAGAATTGAAGCTCTAATCACGCTCCAAGCATGGATATGAGGTGGGTTTCATGTTTATAGTTGAATAATAAGCCATTAAAGATTTTTTTCCAAATTGAGAGAATAAAATGATTTCAAATATTTTACGATTGTGCATATATTGTTTTAAAATGATTTAAAGAATTGGATTTGAATGGCTATGAGCATGCAAAAATGCATTGTGATGTGTTATGTTATGTTATGTTATGCATTGAGAAATATATGACACTTTGATGAGAATTGAATTGTGATAAGATTATGCTATGTATTTGAGCATGGCATTGTGATTTACTGGAAAGAAGAAAAAGAATATGAAAAGCATGAAAGCATTTCATTTCAATGAAATGAGTTTGATCATTGTTTATGTGCTTTGTCTGGGCGAGAGAGGAGCCGTTTCGTAAGTCATGTGCACGTTGACAAAAGCCTTCTCCCGGCTAGCCGCTTGTGCCACACGAGATCTGAAAATAGACTCGTTTCGTTCACAGTATAAACTTCGGTTTATCCGTTTTGTTTCACGGAACCACTCGAGCCAATTGATTGTGCATTCGCATATTAATGTGCTAAGCTATGCTTTGGATTGAATTGTATGCAAATATGTGTTATGAGATGATGTATTACATTATGAAATTGTGATTTTTGAACAAGTTGATACATTTATGTTTTGCGGGTTATGGATTTCAATACATGACGAAAAATTGAGAAACGAGCATTTTATGGATTGTCAACAAGAAATTTCTATGGCAGTAAACTTTTGAACAGTTTTGCTTATGATTGATTATAAACCTGTTACCCACGGGCTTTTTAAGCTCACCCCCCCTTCATTCCCATCCACAGGTGATGAGAAGAAGATCGGGTGAAAGAAAATGAGAGATTTTGTTTGTATGAGTTCTTATTGAACTATTGTTAAGTTTAGATGTTGTTGAGAATTTGAGAATTATTGTGCATTGTGTACTTTGGATTTTGATCATTGGAAAATTGTACATGGCTTGGAAGGCCATTAATGTAATGTAAGCTTTTAGTTCATGATGTATTTAGATTATGGAATTGTATAAGAACTTTTGTATGGTTATGATAGATGAGAATGATTGGGTTGTATAAGGAATTGATTTATAAAGTTGAGTATGAATTGTATTGCATTATGAGATTTGTGTACTGAATTGAGGATTGTGTGTTTGAACTGAATTATAAAAGTGAGTTTTAAATCCTATGTGTGCAGGTTTTGGGTTAGCTTAATATAGTCGTTATGCTGCCCGATTTTTGTAGGGTAGTATAGTGGTATATGTATTAAGTGTTTATTGGCAAATAAAGAGAATGACAAGTTTTGAATTTATTGATGGGATGTGGTTTGAACATGAAGAATCAAGTAAGTGGGATTTTGTTTAGAATGAATTTCCAAAAAGGGAAATGATATTGTTTTGATTAGTATGAGCTTTGAATAAAGATGAATAAGAAGAGAAGGAATGAAAAATAAGAAAAAGAAAAATTTGCACGGAATCGGATAGATTAAGTTTAAGGTTTCCAACGCAACGCGTTAAGCTATCTAAAGTGTTTGTTTACGGATGTCGGAATTTGTTTAATATCGAATAAGCAATTTGTTTGCTTTGATCCAATTCGCTTTCGATTCATAATTGATTTGTTTCGATTCACTTCGATCTATGATCCATTCATTTCGCTTTGTGATCAATCGTTTTATTTATTCCGCCTCTTTGTGATTCCATTCGTTCCGTCTTCTGTTTTCGGGTTGGGGCGCTGGTCTCGGGATCGGGTCCCAACAGTTGTGGTATCAGAGCATAAAGTGAAAGTGTTAAGTTTAAGTAGTTGGGTTTCGGACCCAACAATTCCAGTAATTCAGATCATGCTTCAAGAGAAGAAGATGATGAACTATCCTTTATCTCGATGAAGATCAGACATATATGGAAGAAAAAGGCTAGAGGAAACAAAGAATCCTACTTCAAGAAGAATAGCAAAGATGAAGGGAAGAACGAGAAAATATCCATCACGTGCTATGAATGCAATAAACTGGGACATTACAAGTCCGAGTGTCTATTGTTAAAGAGAAAGCCAAAGAAGAGTAGAGAAGCCAAGAAAGACATGATGGCAACTTGGGAGGATCTAGATTCGTCTGAATCAGATACGGACTCAGAGGCATCGGTGCAAGCAAATATTTGTCTAGTAGCCGAAGAAGAAAGTGATGAGGAGGTAACCTCAAAATTTAATGAATTACAAGATGCATACTCAGAACTCTTAGAAGATTCTCATGCTATTCTAAAGCAGTACAAATTGCTTAAGAAAAAGTATGTAGAAAACTTGAAAAACACGCAAGCATTAGAAGAGGAAAATGTCTCCTTAAAGAAACAAGTAGACGAGATGAACACAAAGGTTGTGGTAGATAGATATGAAGAGATCAATCAGTTGAAACAGAGAATAAATAGTCTTTCAGCTGATCTATCAACATTTACGAAGAGTACGAGAAAAATGAATGACATGCCAGGAAAATACAGACACCCTAATGATAAAACTAGATTAGGGTTTGATAAAAACCATCCTTAGCATAAAAAGATTTCTGTTCCCTCTAAGAAGAAATTTCATCAACCTAATCATTATCAGAGATGTCATTATTTGCATCATCATACTATGAATTGTGCATGAACTAACCATAAAGGACCTAAGAAAATCTAGGTACCTAAGAGACAGATAATACCACTTGCAGATATCCTTCCTAGGAAAAAGCAACCAGCACCATTGGTACTTGGACAGTGGATGCTTGCGACACATAACAAGAAGAAGGTCTATGTTCCTAAATCTTCACTATAAGAAAGGAGGATCGGTAACTTTTGGAGACAACTAACAGGGCAAGATAATTGGAATCGATAAAATCAGTAAAGATTTCTTTCCATGCATTGATAATGTGTTGCTAGTTGATGGTTTAAAACACAATTTGATTAGTGTCAGTCAATTATGTGATTCTGGTTTTGAAGTGTCTTTCAATCAAAATTCTTGTGAAGTCAAAAAGAAGGATGGGTCCATATTCTTTTTTGCCAGAAGACAAAACAATCTTTACAAAATCAATTTAGAAGTTTTTCAAAATCAAAATATTTCCTGTTTTATATCAACTGAGCAAGAAAAAATGATTTGGCATAAAAAGCTAGGTCATATCAATTTTAAACATATTTTCAAGTTGATTAAACACGATTTGGTAAGAGGTTTACCAAAAAAAAGTTTTAATAAGGATTTCTTTTATGAAAGTTGTCAAAAAGGAAAACAGGTTAAAACAACGTTTTCTTTTTAAAATGTTGTAACTTCTTCTAGACCTCTAGAGTTGTTATATATGGATTTATTTGGTCCAACTAGAACATTGAGTCTTGGCGGAAAGAGGTATGGTCTTGTTCCTATTGATGATTTCACTAGATTTTGTTGGATATTGTTTTAATCGCATAAAGATGAGTCTTTTAAGTGTTTTAAGTTGCTATCCAAAAAGTTATAGAATGAGAAAGGAATGTCTATAACTAGTATTAGAAGTGATCATGGTGGTGAATTTGAAAATGAGAAGTTCAGAATGTTTTGTGAAGAGAATGGAATTTTTCAGAATTTCTCTGCCCCTAAAACTCCACAACAAAATGGAGTTGTTGAAAGGAAGAATAGGACGATTCAGGAAATGGCTAGGACTATGCTGTGTGAGATGGATCTTCCTAAGTACTTCTGGGCAGAAGTTGTGAATACAGCGTGTTATATTCAAAATAGAATACTTATGCGTCCTTTGTTGAAGAAAACTCCATATGAGTTGAGGAATGGTAGGAAACCTAATATATCCTACTTCCATCCATTTGGTTGCAAGTGCTCTATATCGAATACAAAAGAAAGTCTGGATAAATTCGACCGTAACAGTTATTCTAGAATTTTTCTAGACTATTCTCTATCATCGAAAACCTATAGGGTTTACAACCTTACCTTTAATACTGTTGAGGAAACCATTCATGTCAAGTTTGATGATAGTTTTCAACCAATTAAAAGAGATGATCCTGATAATGAAACCCTATCAGTACCTTTGGTTGATAGTAAAGAAGTATCACCATCAGAAATTTTCGTAGTCAAAGTTGAAGATATTCTTGAGACTCTTGATTTGAAGAGAGATTGGAAATATAAGAGTTCTCATCCTGAAGACTTGATTATAGGAGAGACCTCGGAAGGAGTACGGATTAGGTCCAAATTCTGAAGAGAAGCAAATATTGCATTTATTTCTAAAATAGAGCCTAAGAAAATCGATGAAGCTCTTCAAGATGAAGCTTGGATTTTAGCCATGCAAGAGGAGCTGAACCAGATTACTAGGAATAAATTTTGGTCCTTAGTTCCCAGACCAGCGAAAAAGTCCATCATAGGAACTAGATGAGTTTTTAAGAATAAACTAGATGAATCAGGTAGAGTGAGTCATAACAAAGCAAGATTAGTAGCACAAGGCTATAATCAGCAGGAAGGAATAGACTACAATGAGACTTAAGCTCCTGTAGCAAGACTAGAAGTTATTAGGATATTGCTTGCATATGATGTCTGTCACGATATAAAGCTATTTCAAATGGATGTGAAGAGTGCCTGTTTAAATGGCTTTATAAATGAAGAAGTTTATATGAAGCAACCTCCAGGTTTCAAAGATGTCGAGAAACCGGATTATGTCTATAGACTTCATAAGGCTTTGTATGGCTTGAAACAAGCTCCTTGAGCTTGGTATGATCTTTTGATTCTTATTGAGAATAAGTTTACTAGAGGTCAGGTGGATAAAACTTTATTTAGAAAGTGCATAAAGAATGATTTTATTATTGTTCAAATTTATGATGATGATATTATTTTTGGTGCTACCTCTGAAATGTTATGTACTAATTTTGAAAATTTGATGAAAAATGAATTTGAGATGAGCATGATGGGTGAATTAAAATTCTTTCTTGGGTTGCAAGTTAAGCAAACCGAAGAAAATATTTTTATTCATCAACAGAAGTATGTGAAGGAACTGTTGACAACATATGATATGGGAAAAGTAAAACCAATGTCAACTTCGATGCATCCTTCAAACCATTTGTCCAAGGACAAAACTGGCAAGAAGGTTGATCAAACTCTGTATAGAGGGATTATTGGTTCCTTACTTTACCTTACAATAAGCAGACCTGACATTTTGTTTAGTGTTTCCTTGTGTCCAGGATTTCAGGCAGATCCTAGAGAATCTCATTACATTGCTGTTAAAAGATTTTTGAGATATCTATCAGGTACTACTGATCTTTGCTTAATGTATAGGAAAGGTAAAGATTTCAGGTTAATTGGCTACTTTGATGCGGATTATGCTGGAGATAGGATTGATAGAAAAAGTATGAGTGGAGGATGTCACTTCCTTGGCAATAACCTAGTTTCATGGTCAAGTAAGAGGCAAAGCTCAATTGCTCTATCAACTGCAGAAGCTGAGTATATATCAACCGCAAGTCGCTGTTCACAGACGTTGTGGATTAAGTACCAGCTAGAGGACTATGCAGTACACGAAGAAGAAATCCCAAACTACTATGACAACACAAGTGCCATCAATCTGTCAAAGAATTCCATACAACATTCGAGAGTTAAACATATCGAAGTCAGACACCATTTTCTATGAGACTACATTCAGAGAAAGATTGTAAGTCTTCAGTTCGTTGAGACAAACCATCAGTGGGCGACATCTTCACTAAGCCATTAAGTGAAGAAAGATTCAGAGAAATCAGAAGAAACCTTAACATGGTGATGTTAAGTAATCAACCGTCTGACACGTCATGACCTAGATGAAAAGGTCAAAAAAGTTAACGGTAACTGTAATCATGAGTTACAGCTGGTAACGTCCGTTAGAAGAAAGTTTTGGAGGGAAAGTTTCTCATAGCCTTGACAACGTCACCTATTCTAGAACACTCATGATATACTCTGACAATCAACCTTTGAAGAACCCTCAACAAAAACCTTTCATTACTCTGTGTGGATTTCAAACTTTCCTTGCTCACACTCTCAACCTCAGAAACCGACTTCACCTCTTTAAGAAATTTCTCTGTTTTAGTTCGTTGTTAACTACAAGAAATGGAGACAACCATGACAAGTGGAAGACTTATTGATTTTGAATCCCTGAAGTAGGACAACATGGATATTGAACCAGAGATTGTAGCAGCCGGATGGGGGAATTTCTTTCAAGTTCGAGAGACAGTCTACGTGAATGAAGTTTATGAATTCTGGAAGAATATGGAAGTGGTAGTCGATACTCTTGTATTTTCAGTGGATAGATTGTCGATTATTGTGATCATGGAGATGATTGAGAAGGTCACGGAGTGCCCATTTGAATGAGAGAAGCTCACAAGTAAAGCTATATGGATGACATAAGCTAACGTGAAGGAAACCCAGATCAATTTGCAGTTATATGGAAGCAATGATCCAAAGAAAAAGAAGGCGAAAAATCTTGTTCCAAAGGCTAGGGTATACACTCACTTCTTTTTCATTGTGTACTACTGAGAACAGGATCAAGGCATTTGGTAACAACTCTAGATGAACAATGCTTATTTCATCAACTAAATCGTCAGCCTATCAACCTACCATTCCTTATTTTTCATTATATGGTAAAATTTAAGAAAGACTCGACTGCTCTACCATACGGAATGATACTAACAAAGATATTCAGAGACTCTGGAGTACATCTGGAATGGGGAAACAGGATGAAGATGAATATCAAAAGTGTCATCAATTCTACAATAATTGGTAAAATGGGCTTAAAGAATCTGGAGATAGTAGAAGCAGATTCTAAGACGAAAGCCAGGATTAAGGGGGAGCGTGCAAAAAGAGAATCTCCCTCAACAAAATCAAAATCTCAATCTGTTGAGAGAATACCTGCAGAAGGAGAAAAGGAATCGTTAGGAAAAACAAAAGGAAAGACGATATCTCTTAAAGAAGGAAACCAGGTGCAACAAAAGGAGACAGTGACCCTGAAAAGAAAAGGGGATATGCTACTTTCGGAGAAGCCGATGCAAGTAAAAAGGTCGCCTAGAGTTTGAACCTTGCGTCAACAAGAAAAAAAGAAAAGGAAAGAGTTGATTCATGGTGGAAACTCTGAGAAGATAACATCTCAGGCAACCAGGTCGTTAGTTTCAATTTTGAGAGAAGAATCACTAAAATTGGCTAAAGTGATTGAAATTAGGAAGAAATTGGAGTTTGAGAAAGTAAAACATCAACCTCAACAGACTTCCAGACTGATTAAGGAGAATAAAAAGCAGAAAATCAATACGAAAAAGAGCACTCCTACTGTTGTTCAGAAGAAGAAGAAGATAGTTGCACGCAACCCAGTACAGGTCAATAATTCTCGACTAATAAGAAAAGAAGACTTAAGAGTCAAGATTTTCCAAGAAATTCAACCTGTTAGGAGTAGCAACTCTATAATAATCAGAGAGATCCCAAAAAGGTCAGTCAAGGCACAATTTCAACCCATTTTGGTAAATAGTAGTACCATGCATCTGTTGAGTGAGGACGAGAAAAGTATGCATGATATTCTAAAGGATGAAGGAACCAAACCATACCCCAAACAGATGACAAAGCAAAAGTACACTATTTTCTCAATCACAAGGGAAACTGTGATCAAGGTTTTGCCTGATATTCAACCTTGACCTTTCATTGTTCGCAATGAGGAAAAAGGGAAGAAGAAATTGTATCCTGAAAGGATAAATGATCTGATAGAAAAACAGATCGAAGCTGAAGTGAGAAACATTGATGAAGCATGCCATACAGCCCAGCATACTAGAACTTATGTTTCCCACTTCATTTCAACAGCGTCAGGAAGCAATTGTGGTCAGCAAACCACTAAAGATTCTTTTTCAGATAAGTGGAAGACTTTCAGAAGGATAGTACAGATTCATTATTAACTGGTCTTGATGATCTTGATCTTCCAGAATCTATCCTATCTGTTCAACCTTTTACCCTTACAATAATTGAACCAGATGTCATATCTTCAGATGCATATACTACGACTGTTGTTTTTTAAGTCGTACAACAGAAGCCTGATGAAGATATTGAAGAGAAAGTTGATTATCTGTGTGCTTCTGTGGGTGACTTGTATAAAGAAGTAGAGGATATTCAACAAGATATCAAGTCACTTCGCATTAAGATGAGAGAAATGTTTTCTGAAGTTTTGAAGCATCTGCACCCATGATCTTTTTCATTAATAACAAATAAGGGGAGAAAGGAGAAAAAGAAGAAGGACTGACAAAGATAGAAGGAGAACACAACAAGAGAAGAGAAGGAGAATAGAACAGAAGAAGAAAGATAAGAAAATGATTTTCTATTATTATTGTTATCATCAAAAAGGGGGAGATTGTTAAGTCAAAATGACTTTACGATTGATTTTGATGAAAACCAAATAATGGTGAAGGAAGAAAATGAGACGGAACCAAAAATGAGATGGAAGCGAGATGAGACAGAAAAAATGAGACGAAAGAAAAATGAGACGGAAGTAAAAATGAGACGGAAGCAAATGAGACGAAAGCGAAATGAGACGCAAAGACAAAAATGGGACGGAAGCAAAATGAGATGGAAGCAGATAAAAATGAGATGAAAGAAAAATAAGACGAAAGGAAATGAGATGGAAGCAGATAAAAATGAGACGGAGAAAAATGAGACAAAAAAAAATGAGACGGAAGAAATGAGACGCAAAGCAGAAAGCAGAAATGAGACGGAAGCAAAATGAGACGGAAGCAAAAATGAGACGGAAGCAAATTGAGACACAAAGCAGAAAGCATAAATGAGACGGAAACAAAATAAGATGACGCGAAGCTGAAAATGAGATGAAAGAATCGAAGACGAAGAACTAAATCAGTTTGAGTTAGTTACAGAACTCAACCGAATAACCGTTTCTTTAAAGATCAAGAAACAAGAAGAAAGAAGAAGTTATCAAGAAGTAGTTGAAGACGAAGACTATAAATATGAGTCAAAGTCAAAGACTAAAAAAGTTAGTGATTTTCAAAAAGCTAAATACTGTATTTGTGCGAAACACGAGAGCTATATTTTCTGTAACAAAGCTCGCAATATCTTTCTGTAAGAAACAAGAAAAGCTAAGAGCCTGAAAAGGCTAAGTGTGAAAAAGAATTCTTGTTGTAAGAGACCTGAAGAGGCTCGGTGAAAAGAATACTTGTACTTTTGTGAAGTATAGTGAAATCTCAGAAGGGATTCTGAGGACTGGACGTAGCCCACGGTTTGGGGTGAACCAGTATAAAATTGTTGTGTCGATTCTCACTCTCAACTCTTAACTCTTGTTTCTATTGTTGATATAAATACTTCATAATATTGTTTGCCAATTGTTTTGAGAAAATAAATTTTTTAAAAAGGGGATTATATTAAAAATTCGAATACACAATTCAAACCCCCCTTTTTGTGCATTTTGTATATCATATACTAACATGTGATTCACTTCAGTAGGCACTTGTCGCGACCATGTGCGGGCATACTTGGTAATGGAAAAATCAGCTAAACAAAGTGCCAATCGGTCACGAATTGTCGGTTTCTCATCGAACACTCGTCGATTATAGCCTTGTCCCCATGACTGGCACCGATGTTAGACCAGGTCTAGACCGAGGGCATTTGTTGCGACCATGTGCAAACATAGTCAGTGGTGGGAAAATAGCTAAAATAGGCCTAGGTGGGGCATGAATTGCCATTTTTCATCAAAAACTTGCCGATTATAGCCTCCACCCATGACTGGCATCGTCGAGAGACCAGGTTTGGGCCATGGCCACTTGCCACGACCATGTGTGGGCATACTTGGTAGTGGGAAAATTAGTGAAAACAAACCCTAGTCGGTCACGAATTTTCGGTTTCTCATCGAAAACTCACCGATTATTACCTCACCCCTATGACCGGCACCATCTGGAGACCAGATCGAGGCCGTGGACACTTATCGCGGCCATGTGCGGGCATACTCGATTGTGAAAAAATTAGTGCAAAGAAGCCCCAGTCGATCAGGGATTCTCGATCTCTCATCAAAAACTTGCCAATTATAACCTTGCCCCAATGACTAGCACCATTGGGAGACCAAGTCGGGAGCGTAGGCACTTACCGCGGGCATACTCGATTGTGGAAAAATCAGTGCAAACAAGCCCCAGTCAATTAGGGATTCTCGATCTCTCATCAAAAAATTGCCAATTATAGCCTCGCCCCTATGACTGGCATCATCGGGAGATCAGGACAGGACCGTGGGCACTTACCACGGACATACTCAGTAGTGAAAAAATCATCAAAAACAGGCCCTAGTAGGGCACAAATTGTCGATTTCCCATCAAAAACTCACCGATTATAGCCTTGCCCCATTACTGGCACCGTCAGGATATAGGAAAATTTCGGTGTGAGCATCACATGCAAACGGTGCGGAAAACAAAAATTTTTGTTCCGGGACCTTCCCGAAAGCCAGGATCCATGTGTCTATACAACAAACTCAAACCATAACGGCCAAAGGAGACCGTCTCTAACGGTATCCACGCAGAGATCGGAGAACCTAACCGGGACAAACCTTTTGACCCGGGAATAGCTAGAACAAAGTAAAGAGTGCTAGCTCCTACCTTTGTCCTTGCAGAGCTATGGAAACCAACGATGAAGGAAGCTTGGAGAAGAGAGAACCTTAATCAAAGATGAAGAGAGATGATCGTATGTTATATATATATATAAGAGAAGCATGAAAAACAACTTTTTCAAGAAGCCTCTCTAATGCCAACGACCTCAACTCTTCTTCTTACATAAGCTATGTGTCTTTTACTTTTTAAAGACTCATTAAATGCTAAAGTAGGTGGACCATCCACGTTAACCTTACATATATATATAAAGTTAAGTCATGTCCTCTCCTCCTCCATACCACGTTAATCATATATATATATATATATATATATATATATATATATATATATATATATATATATATATATATATATATATATATATCTTTAATTAATTAACAATATATATATGTATATAAATGTCAAGCGTCCAACACACTTGTCGGTCCTACACGCCTACTGGGTCCCAGATGGGAAAAACCCCAAAATCTTTGTCACTATATCGATGTCGCGATCTCATCGGACATATCTCGATCTCATCGGGATCCATTTAATCCTTTTGCTCTCCATACATTGGAACTCGCCTAAAAACTATTTTACTAATTCTCCGAGACACTCTTATGCATGTGACCCATTAGGTTCCCGGTTATGTTGGCCACTTAGATTAACACTTAATCCAAGCAAGTCATGAGCGGTATCTAGCAACACATCATGACCCCCAATTGATCGGAAAGTAATTGGTTTGACGAATGAACATGTATTCATCATGAACCATATCACGAACCTTTCCATAGACAATTACCGTGCAATTCGTCCTTTCACCATGCTATACCCCACTTGGTTATGAGTATAGGCAAAGTGTCAACTCTTTACTAGACTGACTATGTCAAATCTAGTCCAAGTGATTTCAGTTCTTGTCCTGGGACTCATTACTTTATATGTCAATGAAGACATTCTTCATGACATATATGCTCCGGCCAGAGACTTCCAAGTAATGACCCTAACAAGAGACCATGGGTATCATCTTCTGCTATCACAGAAGTAGTGAATCCTCTATTGGCTACTCAATTACCTTCAATACCTCAAGTTGCACTCCAATCACCACCCTATGAGCGACCTCTCGTAAGGCAACAAGGAATGGAGTCAAAGCACGTAATCAAGATTCAAGATATCCTCGAGTACCTCAAGTCTAAGGATACTTGCACCATTGCTATGATGAGATTATCACCGACATTAGAATAGACATCCATGTGATGATCTCATAGCAGGTCATCCAATGTACTTACTACCTCTAGTAAGCATCCACATCTCAACCCTAAATATCTCATATTTACTGACACCGAGATCCACCGCTGATCAAATCAAGGAGCTTGAGATGTATTAGTCCGTCCGGATTACCGATGTCCAGCCTCAAGAATCCTATGACTAGGATAATTTAGATATTGACATAATTGCACATGATAGGAATCTCGATAGTATGATCACATTATAATTTCCTTCATGCTATGTCATATATCATGGACTTCATTAATTTGCTTATAGATCAATATCCATTCATAAATAATGAACAGCAAGTTAATGAAATATGCCTTTCTTTATTTATTCATAAAGTATGTACACAACTTTATACAAAATGCGCTAAAGGCGATTGCCTTCAGGGCACTACTCTAACAATCTCCCACTTGACCTAAAGCCAATCTCCTTGATATCTAATACCATAGGCGAGTACATGAGAATCAAAACTCTTTTGTGATAATGGCTTTGTCAACGGATCTGCAATATTCTGCTCGGTGGGAATTCTCTCGATCTGGACATCACCTCGTCCTATGATCTCCCTGATTAGATGTTATCTCCGGAGTACGTGTTTGGATCATTGATGAGACGTTGGTTCCTTCGCCTGCGCAATAGCCCCATTGTTGTCACAATACAACTGCATGGGCCCATCACAGCTAGGAACCACACCAAGTTCAAGAATGAACTTCTTGATCCAAATCGCCTTCCTTCTCGCTTACAAGCGGCAATGTACTCTGTCTCGGTTGTTGAATCGGCAGTCGTCTCTTGTTTGGGACTCTTCCAACTAACTGCCCCGCCATTCAATGTGAATACGTAACCTGATTGGGATTTGGAATCATCCTTATCATATTGAAAACGGCATCAGATACCCGCCACTTTGAGATCTCCATCTCCATATATCAAGAAAACATCCTTAGTCCTTCGCAGTACTTGAGGATATTCTTGACACCACCCAAAGGACCTTCACCAGATCCGATTGGTATCGCGTCGTAACACTTAGAGCATATGATACATCGGGTCTCGTACATAGCATAGCGTACATGATAGATCCTACCGCAGATGCATACGGGATCATACTCATGCGCATCCTCGCATCTTGTGTCTTAGGACACATAGATTTTGAGAGTGTTATCCCATGAGTCACGGGAAGGTACCCTCTCTTGGATTGCCCCATGCTAAACCTTTTTAGCATCTTGTCTGTGTACATTGATTGTGAAAGACCAAGCAACCTTTTTGATCTATCTCTATAAATCTTTATCCTAAGGATATAAGTTGCTTCACCAAGGTCTTTCATGGCAAATTATTTGGACAACCAAATCTTGACTGATTGTAGCATCGAGACATCGTTTCCTAGCAATAATATGTCATCTACATACAGCACAAGGAATACGATTGCAGTTCCATTAACCTTCTTATACACACAGTGTTCATCCAGATTTTGTGAGAAACCAAACTCTTTGATTACCTCATCAAAACGGATATTTTAACTCCTGGATGCTTGTTTCAATCCATAGATGGATTTCTGAAGTTTGCATACCTTTTCGCCATCATAGGAGGTGAAGCCCTCAGGTTGTGTCATATACACATCTTCAGCTAGATTTCCATTTAGGAAAGCTGTCTTCACATCCATTTGCCATATCTTATAATCATAATGAGTGGCAATGGCTAGGAGTATTCTAATGGATTTAAGCATTGCTCTCGGGTCAAGGTCTCGTCAGTAGTCAACTCCTTGTCTTTGACGAAAGCCTTTAGCCACAAGCCTTGCTTTATAGGTAATTACGTTACCATCCATGTCGGTTTTCTTTTTGAAAACCCATTTACACCCTATGGGTTTGATTCCTTCGGGTGCCTCAACTAAAATCCATACTTGGTTTTCATTCATGGAATCCATTTCAGCCTGCATGGCATGAAGCCATTTCTCGCACTCAACTCTTCGTAACCTCTTCATAGGTGGTAGGCTCATCATCTTCTATGAGCAATACGTCATTCTGCTCATTCACGAGAAATCCATATCTCTCGAACAGAGCGTATCCCACGTGACCTACTTAACTTCGTGTGTTGTAGAAGGTTGAACTGTTACTTCATCCGTATGAGTCACAGCTTCGTGTTCAGACGATTGATCTGCGTCTGTTCGAGCATCATGAACTTCTTCAAGCTCAATTTTGCTCCCACTGTCTTCTTGTAAAAGAAACTCTTTCTCTAAAAAGACAGCATGCTTTGAAACAAACACCTTTTGTTCCTCAAAGAGTAGAATTGATATCCCATTGTTTCTTTAGATATCCTACGAACAAACACTTGTCGATTTTGCATCAAGTTTATCTCGACCGTGTCCGCTTCACATAAGCGTGACAACCCCAAACTTTCAAATGAGTAAGATAGGGTCTTTTGTTAGTCCACATCTCATATGGAGTAACATCAACTGTCTTTGATGGAACTCTGTTTAGCAAGTAAACAGCTGTCTCAATTGCATATCCCCAAAAGGATTTTGTTAACTTTGCAAAGCCCATCATTGATCGTACCATGTCTAACAAGGTTCGATTTCTCCTTTCTGCCACACCATTATGCTGTTGTGTGTAAGGAGGAGTCCATTGAGATAAAATCCCATTATCTCTGAGATAATCCAAAAACTCTTGGTCTAAGTATTCCCCACCACGATCTGATCGTAATGTCTTGATACTTTTCCCAAGTTGGTTTTCTACTTCATTTCTGAATTGTTTGAACTTTTCAAATGCTTCAGATTTCTATCTCATTAGATACAAGTACCTATATCGAGAATAATCATCGATAAAGGTAATGAAGTAAAGACAACCACTTCTGGCATGGATGGACATCGGACCACATACATCTGAATGTATTAGGTCTAATACTCCAGTCGCTCGTTCACCCTTTCCCTTAAAGGGTAATTTAGTCATCTTGCCTAATAAACAAGATTTGCATGTGTCATATGATTCATAATCAAATGACCCTAAACTTCCACTCTTATGGAGCTTAGCTATGCGTCTCTCATTTATATGGCCAAGGCGACAATGCCTTAAGTAAGTTGATTTTAAATTATCTCGTTTATGTCTTTTCGTGTCATTGACATTCATAATTGGATGTGACATATCTAATATGTAAATTCCATTGCATAATGTACCAAGACCATAAAGCATTCCATTCAAACTAATAGAACAACCATTGTTACTAAAAGTCAAATGGAAACCACTCTATTTAAACAAGAAACAAACAATATGTTCTTTGTTAATACAGTAAAAATAACATTCATCCAATTTAATTACAAGCCCAGTGGGGAGTGATAAAAGTAAGTGCTCACGGCTAATGCAAAGAACTCTTACTCCATTCCCACACGCAGTTCTAGTGCTCCCTTTATGAGTCGCTCATCGTCCCTCGAGGCCCCATATCATTGCATATGTGTGAGCCACAACCGTATCTAATACCCATATGTTATGGTCGAAAATGATTAACCTCAATGACAAACATACCGAAGAAGTCGAGGCATCGATGCCTTCTTCGCTTCAATTCTTCCGATAGACTTTATAGCCCGCCTAAAGCGGCTTTGCCACATGGAAGCAAGTTCCTTTTAGTGCGCCTCTTTGGTTTTTCTTCGCTACACTTCCTTTCGGTTTCTTAGACCATTTCTTCTTCACTTCTTTTCTTTGCACCGTAAGAAGAGGATGCCACCATAAGCACTTGCTTGCTATCCTTCTTGATAGCTTGCTTCATTGCTCTCGAAAGCGATTGATCAACTCGTGGATTGTCGTGGATATTTAGTTCATCCGATAGTTTAACACAAACCGTGAATAACTATCGACATCCAACCGAATTAAGTCAACACTTAATTCATAATCCATAACAAAACCTAAGACGGCCAACCTCTCAATATACCCATTCATCTTCATCATACCGCACCGCAGATGAACCCGAGTCATCTTAGTAGTGAAGAGTAGCCTCGAGGTCTCGAACCTTTCGCATCGAAAGCTTGCTCATCAAACAGCTCCCTAAGATGAAACACTATGGTATTAGCCTCCATAAACTCACGCCGCTTCGCAGCTCTGGTGACATCGAGGCAAGCATAATGCAGTAGCCATGTCACCGCCTTTAAGATGCTTACGATATGCTTTCGATCCTCATCGAAGCATCGCAGCAGTGGATCGTGAAGTGGAACATCTAGGCATATCCTTCCTCGCACTCGAGAACAATTCTCAGGTTTCTCAGCCAATCGAGAAAATTTGGTCCAGTTAATTTGTTCGAGTCCATGAGTGAGCGCAAGTTCACACTGGAAGTCATCTTCAATCAACCTATAGGGAAAAGAGAGAAAGAATGTTAGAGTAGAATTACATGCATGATCATAAGGACTTGAATGACATGCATATGGCTCCCACTAGTTTCAAAGAATCCATAACCCTCAAGATTTAATCCAAGAAACATTATGACAAAATGTCCTAGTGGGTCGATATCCGACATTACTAAAATGACCTTGGGTTTACCCAACAAGCCACCTTAGGTCAATCGGTAGGTATCGGTCATACCAATTGCATCATAGATATCCCACATTACTAAAATGACCTTGGGTTTACCCAACAAGCCACCTTAGATCTATCGGCAGTATTGGTCATACCATTTGCTTCATAGATGCAACTATCGACTAGTGCTATCAACTCGTGATGTATGCACACATTGGGTTATCAACTCTTGATGCGCTGTACATCGATGCACACCGCCCAATTTCGCCTCTGCCCACGCTGACCTTGAGTTTACTTAACAAATCAACGCTTACGGTGAAAACCCACCCATTAATCAAAAATCTTATTTTCATGGTTCAACATATCCAGATAGAGTGAGCTTGGGTTTACCCAACAACCCAACTCTATAAGAACTATGGTTCTCCCATATTAATGGAAGGCGTTAGTTTTCATATGATGTGAGGGTTTTAGGTCTCAACTTCTTCTTCTCCAAGCCGTAGGATTATAGTCACCATGACTATATGGAATGATTTAGGTATTTCATTAATCACATTGAATCTATACCTAAAATCATCCATCATCCCACCTTTGCATGTTGTAAGTCGACTTGTGTATGTGTAAGTCGACTTATGCTAGTGTGTAAGTCAACTTATACATGTGTAAGTCGACTTATGCAGTTGCAGTGCCTAACAAGTCGACTTGTACCATTGTGCAAGTCGACTTATCGTTGATAAATACACTTTACAAGTCGACTTGTATCTTTATTAGTCGACTTATCCATGTGGAATTGCTATCTAATCGGCTAATTTCTCAATCCGTGCAGTTCCAATTCACAATACCAAGTGTAATATCCTTTATTATGATGTACCAATGAAACACTTTCATTGTTCCATGCTTACCATATATAGTCAAACTATACATGAAAAACTTGAAATTGATGAATACACTCTTATTCGTTCAGATCTCCAAATAATTTAAGAATATCAAACTATCACCCTAAGTATCTCTAGATATTCTAAACTTTATCAAGATTACTTCGGCACTGGTCACAAAATTTGTGACGGCCAAAATAATCAAGACACCGAAATACACTAACTAGACGCTAATTTGACATATTTGACATCCGGAAATTTTTGGAAACCCAATTTCAAGAAATTCAATTTGGAAAGAATAAAACATCAATATAACACATTTTTAATCACATTAAAAATGATCCAAGGCATTGGAATTGAGAAATACACAATTTATCATTCCAAACAAAACAGCTCCAGCAACTTTCTCAAAACTGCCAAGCTCTGTGTTTTGCTTGAAAAACTCATTGAAAAAATTTCAATAAATTATGAGAAAATTACAGAGGTTACAACATGTTCACAACATGTTCCATGAATTGTTTCAGGATTTATTTCCAGCAAAAACTCATCCAAACTCAGCAACAAAGCCAATTTAGAATCTGTGTTCCTCAACACAGTTATTCCCAGCAGCACACAATAAATTCTCCAATAAAAAGTAAATCACCTAGAAAACATTTTTCCATTCTCATATACATTCATAAACATCTTAGAGACATGTTGGTGAAAGCAAATCCCAAAAAAAAAATTTCTAAAATTTATTCTCGAATTTATAAGCATGCCTGTTCATTGAATTTGCACAAAGACAGCAACCAGAACATTGGGGAATAAATTAGCAAAACCATATCAAATCACATTGATAAATTCCGAGCTTCCACAGACTTATGCAACAACATCTTGTGAACATATATGGGCAAGAAAATTTCAAAAACAATATTTCTACACTGAATTCGAAATTCACACAATCAACATGCATCATCTTCACAAGCAATAGGCAACTCCGACCTAGTCATGGTTTCTTCGTTATATACGACACAAGTGGCTCTGATACCACTGTAGGAAAATCCCGGTGTGAGCATCACATGCCCACGATGCGGAAAACAAAAAATTTTGTTCCGGGACCTTCCTGAAAGCCAGGATCCATGTGTCTATACAACAAACTCAAACCATAACGGCCAAAGGAGACCGTCTCTAACGGTATCCACGCAGAGATCGGAGAACCTAACCGGGACAAACCTTTTGATCCGGGAATAGCTAGAACAAAGTAAAGAGTGCTAGCTCCTACCTTTGTCCTTGGAGAGCTATGGAAACCAACGATGAAGGAAGCTTGGAGAAGAGAGAACCTTAATCAAAGATGAAGAGAGATGATCAGATGTTATATATATATATAGAGAAGCATGAAAACAACTTTTCAAGAAGCCTCTCTAATGCCAACGACCTCAACTCTTCTTCTTACATAAGCCATGTGTCTTTTACTTTTAAAGACTCATTAAATGCTAAAGTAGGTGGACCATCCACGCTAACCTTACATATATATATAAAGTTAAGTCATGTCCTCTCCTCCTCCATGCCACGTTAATCATATATATATATATATATATATATATATATATATATATATATATATATATATATATATATATATATATATATCTTTAATTAATTAACAATATATATATGTATATAAATGCTGAAGCGGTCCAGTCACACTGGGTCAGTCTCCTACCTGCTCACGGGTCCCAGATGGGAAAAATTCCCGAAAACCTTTTTCAGCAATGTCGATGTCGCGATCTCATCGGGACATATCTCGATCTCATCGGGATCCATTTAATCCTTTTGCTATCCATATATTGGAACTCTGTCCAAAACTATTTTACGAATTCTCCGAGACACTCTTATGCGTGTGACCCATTAGGTTCCCGGTTATGTTGGCCACTTAGATTAACACTTAATCCAAGCAAGTCATGAGCGGTATCTAGCAACACATCATGACCCCCAATTGACCGGAAAGTAATTGGTTTGACAAATAAACATGTATTCATCATGAACCATATCACGAACCTTTCCATAGACAATTACCGTGCAATTCGTTCTTTCACCATGCTATACCCCACTTGGTTATGAGTATAGGCAAAGTGTCAACTCTTTACTAGACTGACTATGTCAAATCTAGTCCAAGTGATTTCAGTTCTTGTCCTGGGACTCATTACTTTATATGTCAATGAAGACATTCTTCATGACATATATGCTCCGGCCAGAGACTTCCAAGTAATGACCCTGACAAGAGGCCATGGGTATCATCTTCTGTTATCACAGAAGTAGTGAATCCTCTATTGGCTACTCAATTACCTTCAATACCTCAAGCTGCACCCAATCACCACCCTATGAGCGACCTCAGAAGGCAACAAGGAATGGAGTCAGCACGTAATCAAGATTCAAGATATCCTCGAGTACCTCAAGTCTAAGGATACTTGCACCATTCCTATGATGAGATTATCACCGACATTAGAATAAGACATCCATGTGATGATCTCATAGCAGTCATCCAATGTACTTACTACCTCTAGTAAGCATCCACATCTTAACCCTAAATATCTCATATTTACGACTTCGAGATCCATCGCTGATCAAATCAAGGAGCTTGAGATGTACTAGTCTCTCAGAATTACCGATGTCCAGCCTCAAGAATCCTATGACTAGGATAATTTAGATATTGACATAATTGCATGATAGGAATCTCAGAGTATGATCACATCATAATTTCCTTCATGCTATGTCATATATCATGGACTTCATTAATTTGCTTATAGATCAATATCCATTCATAAATAATGAACAACAAGTTAATGAAATATGCCTTTCTTTATTTATTCATAAAGTATGTACACAACTTTGTACAAAATGCGCTAAAGGCGATTGCCTTCAGGGCACTACTCTAACACAGGAGACCTGGTCGAGGCCATGGGCACTTATTGCGGCCATATGCTAGCATACTTGATAGTGGGAAAATCAGCGAAAACAAGCCCCAATCGGTCACGGATTGTCAATTTCTCAGCGAAAACTCACCGAATATAGCTCACCCTCATGATCGGCACCATTGGTAGACTAGGATTTTGGTGGTGGACACTTGTCACGATCTTGTGCTGGTGTACTCGGTGGTGTGAAAATCTGTGCAAACAAGCCCTAGTTGGCCACAAATTGTTGGTTCCTCATCCAAACTCGCAGATTATAGCCTTGCCCCCAATGACCGACATCGTTTGGAGGCCAGGTCAGGGTCGTAGGCACTCATCGCAACTACTTGTGGGCATACATGACAGTGGGAAAACCAACAAAAACAAGCCCCAGCCAGTCACAAATTGTCAGTTTCTCATTAAAAACTCGCCTATTATAGCCTTGCCCACCATGACCAGCATTGTCGGGAGACCAGGTCGAGGTCATGGGCACTTCTCGCGGCCATCTGCTGGCATACTAGGTAGTGGGAAAATCAATGAAAACAAACCTGAGTCGATCACAAATTTTCAGTTTCTCATCGAAAACTTGCCCATTATAGCCTCACCCTCACGATCGCCACAATTGGGGGTCCAGGATTTGGCTGTGGGCACTTGTCGCAGCCCTGTGCGGACATACTCGATAGTGTGAGAATCAATGCAAATAAGCCCCAGTTTACCACGGATTATGGGTTCCTCATCAAAAACTCGCCGATTATAGCCTTGTCATCATAATTATTATTTTATTTGAATTAGTTATTTATTGATTTATTGATTTAATTTTGTGTTTATATAGATATAATTATGTTGGGCTTGAAAATTAGAAGTTAGAAATTAAGTGAAGGGTTAGACTTAAAGTTAGAAGAATGGGCTTTAGAGAATTATGGATTAAGAAGAAGGAGGATTAGAAATTGGTGGATGATGTGTAGTGGGCTTGTAGAAGGAGGAGAGCCCAAAGTCTTTTAAGAGAGCTTTGAGGAGAGCTCAAAACTATGTAGTTTTGAGGTAGGTTTTTAAGTGGAGATATAAAGGAATTAAGAGAAGAGAAGGAGAGTAGTAAAGTGTCCTAAGTCACTAAAAGAAAAGAGGAGAAGAGTGAAAACATGAGCCAAAGGAGAAGGAGGCTTTCGGCCAAAAGGGAGAGAGTCGTAGGGAGGAAGAAAGAAGAAGAAAAAGAGGAGAAAGCTACTTGTAGAAGGTAAGTTCCATCTTTGCTAGTGTTAGGTTCAAGTATGAGATGAAATGGAAGTTAGGGTTTGTGGAAAGATAGAAGAGAAGGTGAGATCTATGGGTTTTAGGGACTTTTAAGCTAAGATTATAGTTATTCTAGCTTAAATGGCTTATGGGTAGGTTAGGTTTAAGGTAGACTATTATTTTTTCTTGATTTTTATGAATGCTATGCTTTCCTTTAGAATGTATGTATTGAATAGAGTATGATTTCATTGAAGGAAATCAAGAGAACCCCACTCAAGATAAGGAGGAAGGGAAATCTTGACTTCGGATACCGACGATAGGTGGGTAACATTTTTATAGTTGTTGTGCAATGGGAAAATGCCCTATGTATGCTATCTTTGTTATATTGTGTGTATATTGAAAGTGTATTTCTATTGATTTGAAAGAAAAGTACGAAACTATGATGATTTGATACAATGAAAGAAGCATAAAATGCTATTTTTGTGTTTGAATATGTGAGCATAAATTGGTTGTGATTGGGCAAGAGAGAACCTATATTGATAGACACGTGCACGTGGACCCCCCTAGCCTTCTCCCGGCTGCCCGCTTGTGGCCTACGAGATCTGAAAATGGACTCGATGTGTTTACGGTAAACTTCAGTTTCCGTCGTGTTTACGATAAATTTCGGTTTATTCGTTGTGTTTATGAAACTCTCGAGTCAAATGTGTGCATTTCATCATTTAATTATGTTTATGATGCATAATGTGTTTTATTTAATGGCAAGAGGATTCCATGTTATGCCTTATGTGATGAGTTGAGTTAATTGTGATTTATGTGACAAAGTTAAGTATTTCAGCATATCATGTAAATTGCTAATGCTTTGGATTATTAATGATGTGTTTGTGTGCCTCATTACCCGATGGCTATAAACATGTTAGCCACTGAGCCGTGTTAGCTCACCTCATTCTCCCTCCTCAGGTGCAAATTCAAGTTGAGGGTTGAACCTTGCAAGGCATCGGGCATCACTCCAAGAAATTTAGCTACTTTTAAGTTAGTAACTAGCTTTTGGAATAGCTTTGTAAGCATATTGATCATTCAGCATCTCATCTTTTGTATTTTGTACTTGATCTTGATGAATATGCCAATATGTAACCAAAGCTATGCATGAATCTTTGTTATGATTTGGAATGTGAATGAGAGCTCTAGTACTCTCCATCTTGTGAAATTGTTGATTTCCGATCTGTGCAAGGCCTTGAAATAGTATGTGTATGAGTATTTCCATTTTGAGTTGCTGCTGGGTTTTTGACTTTGGGAGAGCTCGCCGGAAAATTTGCTATGATTTGTGTTGTTGAAGTGAGCTGTAGAAGTTCTGGAATTTCTGGATTGCTATAGGTCGTATGGGATCTTTTGACTCCTTGATGGTGTTAGGTGAGCTGTAGAGCCTCCTGGAGGTTTTAAGAGCTATTTATGATGTGTTAAATTCAATGGCGTGAGTTGTTAGAATTATCAGAAAAGTCTTTGATATATGGCAGATTGTGAGGCAGAGCTTTGAGTCCACTTTTGACCCCTTGATGGTGTTAGGTGAGCTGTAGAGCTCTCCCAGGAGGTTTTAAGAGTTATTTATGATGTGTTAAATTCGTAGGCGTGAGTTGTTAGAATTATTGTAGGTGTTGTATATATGGCAGATTGTGAGGCAGAGCTTTAAGTCCACTTTTTACCCTCATAGAGTTGGAATATAGGTCGGTGATCTTCATGATAATTGTAGATAATTCTTTTACCTTTCTATAGACACTAAGTTTGCTCAATTTGGAGTTCTGGGTCAAAAGTTAAGGAGGTCGCAAGTTCTGGTGCTGTTTGTGGAGAGCTAGTCGATCTGTCTTAGTGGGAACTTTTGATTTTCTTAGAGTCCGAGCTAGCTTTTGAGTCCTTCTTGAAAAATATAGATTTTTCTTCTAGCTTTCCAACGCTTCCGACCGTGTCTGATTTGGAGCTCGGAGTCAAAAATTATGAGGGTTAGAAGTCAGATAGGTCGGGCTGTAGGGCAGGTCGCCCAGGCTCTCGCGGGCGAACGAACGCCCAGCGCTCGCACATGCGTGCGAGCGCCCAGCGCCCGCGCTCGCCCACGCGGGTGAGCGCCAAGAGCCCGGCATGCCGGGCTTTTGCTAGCGTTTGGGGTCGGTTTCTGGCCGACCGACCCCTCTTCCTTCTTTTGGCCATAACTTGTTGTGTAGACCTCCGATTGAACCCATTTTCGAAGCGATGGATTCCTAAGAGATTTTTCTATCTTTCCAAACTTTATTTATCAGTTTTTATTTTAAATTGAAAAAGTTGGTTTGAAGCCAAGTGTGGAGGTCGGCTGATCAAATCTGAATATACTTTACAAATTTTAAAATATCTTGAGCTAGAGAGCTCGGATCGAAGCGATTCTTGTTTTAAATTAAACTAGAGACATAAACCTACATGTTTTATGAAGGAGCCGACTGACAATTAAGCCTTTAAGATTTTTAAATTCTGACCTGAAGTCGGTAGTGCTCAGTTTTGACTGTTTTCTTTGAAATAGTAATTTAACCATAACTTCTTCATTTCTAATCCGAATTGAGCGTTTTCAGTGGAGTTGGTATCGTGAGAGCATAAGGAACATATTTTCTTAAAAAGCCTATCCAACTTTTCTATTGCAAGGTTCCCCTATTGTGGTGAGTTATGGGTCTTTTATGCTTATGTGTGCTTGTGTGGTCCGAAAGTTGGGCCTCGACGACGGGGTCCAACATTGTTTGGTATCAGAGCTTAGGTTTCATTCCTAGGCTTAGAATGCATTATAGGTAAATTGTTTTGCTATGTGATTAAATGTTTGCATTATGAATTGATTGTTTGTATTAGGTTACATGCATCTCATGCATACATATAGGAACTAAAGTTAGAAAGAAATGTAGCTAATCAGTAATGTTCTCATTGAAGGAGTAAGATGCCACCTCATAGAAGGACACGAGGAGCCCTGCAAGGTTCTTTTGCACCTGACTCTCCACTGAGAGAGGAGAGCACGGATGAGTCCGTGGCCCCGGGAATGGCTGATTTTCCTCTAGGGCAAAGTAGTGAGCCCCTCCGACCTCAGACACAGCAGTCGCCTAGTCAGTCTGAGCAAGTGCCTGCTTTAGATCCGAGACTGTTCCAGGCATTTACCCAAGCATTTGTTCAGGCTATGGGTCAAATGGCACAGGCTTCTGGTTCGGCACCAGCTAAGAAGGGGAGACAGTTTGACAGAAAGAGAAAGGGAAGAGAGCAGTTCAAGAGAGGAGGTGGTACTCCAATTCCCAAGAGAAGTGTCAGAACCTTCCCTGTGCAGCCTGAGGAGAGGAGTACCGGTGGGAGCCAGCCTAGACCGATGAGGACTCCTACCGTCCCTAACCAAGCTTCATCGGTGGACGGTAGTAGGAGAGGAGATGGGAAGAGGGCACCTGTTTCTAAGTGTGAGCACTGTAGGTATTTCCATAGAGGAGAATGTCGTAGGTGGACAGGAGCATGCTTCAATTGTGGGCAAAAGGGACATTTTGCCAAAGAGTGTCCTAAGCCAGACAGAAGAGAGGGATCTCGGATACAAGCTTCTAGGAGGACAGAGCCAGGTGGGATGTAAGGTCAGGATCAAGTGGGTAGCTACTGGGTACCTAAGAGAGCTTATCCTCCGGATAGATCCAGAGGGCAAGCACCAGCTAGAGTGTTTGCCATGACTCCAGAGGAGGCAGAGACCGCTTCAGAAGTGGTAACGGGTATGATAAAATTGTTTGTTGATGATGTGCTTGCCTTGTTTGATCCGGGTTCTACCCACTCTTTTATGTCATCGAGTAGAACTGTATGTGGTAGAGTCTTGAGCCCATTGGATACTCCGCTGATGGTGAGTACTCCGATCGGCCACTTTATTGTTATCAGTCAAGTGTATAGAGAGTGTGAGATAGTGATTGGTGATAGAATTAGTGAGAAAAGGATGATACTCTTTCATGATATGAGAAAAAGAACGTTGCCGATAATTAGAAAGGCGAAATAGTGTATGGGTAAACAGAGCAGATAATGATCCAATGCAAATGTATTGGAAGTGTATTATGGAACATGACAGTAATATTGTACTGTGGTGATATGTTTTCGAAAGTGATATAGATATGAATGTATTGCCATGGATCGTTTGAGAAATATAGGGATATAAGTATACCTGATGAGATTAAAGTGTACAAGTAGAGTGCAATGGAAACATACCCTTGTTATGATCTTTAGACGAAGAAATTGGAACCGAAGTGGTTGTTCGGTTAATACGACAAGAGTTATAATCTACAGTAAGAGGATACTAGTGGAATTGAGGTCAGAATGTCATAATGATTATGCATTGATAATTTCGAATTGATTGAGGATATACATGTGGATGATGAAACAAATGATAATTGGACAATGAGATAGAAGTGAGGAAATAGAGAAAGGGAAATGAAATAGCCATAAATGACTTTACATGAGACAAATGAAATGATATGTAGTATGGGGAAATTAAAGGTGCGTATAAGATGGGATCTTATGCATGAATGAGATGTGGAAAAGGATGAAAAAAAAATCGAATGAGAAGAGTAGATGCACTCAGCATGGTAATGGACTCATTATGAAATGACATAGTATCAGAAAAGGGTGAATTCTGGAAAAACTGAAATACAATTGGTGTTAATATGTTTGATAAAGAGAGAAATGTTGTCTAAGATCAATGAAAGAACTGATCAAAAAGGAATATATAATGATTCAAAGGTGAGTATGGGAGTCTTATCCCTAACAGAGACTCAAGCAAGGGGGGTAGAATATGTTATTGAAAAAGTATGTATGTATTTTTGTTTGATGTAAAGGATCCAACTATACGAGTGGATTCCTAAATTGAGGAGACACTAATTGCCAACATGAGGACTATATAGGTTCACATTGTGTTCTAGGTAAAAATGTTCAAGAAATGCAAATTTTATCCGATGAAGGTGTGACAAGCACCGGAAGCTAAGATTGCAAATAGACTAGAGTGTGTGAAGAAACGAGTATAAATGCGAAGACATTAGAATACGCCAATGCGAAATATGAGAAAATTTAAAGAATGGAGAAAATCAGTCAAGAAAAGTAAGACAACTGGGAAATTGAAAATAACAAGAGGTAATATTTCCTCATTGAGGAATCAGCTTATTCGAGGAGTTACTAAAACCAATCAGGACACATGGAGTTTTGACAATATTTGTTTAAGTTAATAATTTCCCCGATAATACTATGGTATTGAAGATTAAAACGATCCAAGCGAAGTTGATAATATGTTAAGTGTATTCGAAGAGTTGAGGAAAATAGTCTGAATACTTGAAAAAAAAATTGAGTAAATCGTGTGAGGGACAAAGGTAAAGAAACTGTTGAGGAATTATAACACCGATATTAATTATATCGTCTAGATTTGGGAATTCAGTAGTATACCATGATGTTTGCATAAGAGATAAGGATAAGGATCAATACAGTAAAATGAAGTGAATTCATGTGTTTGGAGACATTGAAACTTGTTATGTACAGAAATATTTTGACTGTGTGTAAGATATACAGAACATGAAATTTAAGGTACTCCTTAAGTTGAAGGAAATTGAATACGAGACTGAGGCAATGGATAGAGTTACTGGAAGGAAGATTATTTTGTACAAATGAGTACAAAAAATGGTAAAACTAGTGTTGTAATCAGACGCATCGAATAGAGAATTCAATAGCAGTGAAGTATGAATTCAGATACAGAGGTTATCAGATCAAGTGCAATAAAGAGTGCTGATTGGAGTCGGATTCAAGGCAAAATGAAGTGTCATTAGTTACAGCAAAATGTAAGATCAGTTTCACACGGACAAAGCTCAAATCGAGGATTCAGAAATTGAGAACCTTACCAAGAAGTCAAAAATGAATGTGAATTTTTTTTGTTGTTCGAGTAGGGAAAATGATATGGGTGATTGTGGATAGGCGGACGAAGTCATCACACTCCTTGCCAATTCGACAGACTGATTCCTTGAATGTTTTGGCTAAGAAGTATGTGGATGAGGTAATCAGACTTGATGGGATTCCGAGCTCAATAGTTTCTGATAGGGATCCTAGGTTAATCTCCAGATTTTGGAAAAGTTTACAGGAGGCTCTGGAGACTCGATTGCATTTTAGTACGACTTTCCATCCGCAAACTGATGGACAATTGGAGAGGACAGTACGGACTTTGGAGGCTATTATGAGAGCCTGCGCACTGGATTTCAAAGGTTCGTGGGATGATCACCTACCTTTGATTGAGTTTGCTCACAACAATTCCTATCACTCGAGAATTCTGATGGCATCTTATAAGGCTTTGTATGGTAGGAGATGTAAGACTCCTTTATGTTAGGATGAGAAAGGTGAGAGGAAGCTTGTAGGACCTGAGTTAGTGCAGGTTACAGTAGATAAAGTGAAGTTAGTGAAGCAGGGGCTTAAAGCAGCTTAAGATAGGATGAAGAGCTACACAGATGCCCATAGGAAAGAGATGGAATTGGAAGTGGGTGAGAAGGTATTTCTTAGAACTTCTCCATGGAAAGGTGTTTTGAGGTTTGGCAAGAAGGGCAAGCTTAGCCTGAGGTACATAGGCCCGTATGAGATCATTGAGAGGATTGGGCCTTTGGCTTATAAGTTGGATTTTCCATTGGAGTTGTCTAAGATTCACAATGTGTTCCATGTGTCGATGTTGAGGAGGTACAGATCGGATCCTTCGCATATAGTTCGACCTTCAGAGGTTCAGTTGAGAGAGGATTTGACTTATGAGGAGCAACCAGTGGAGATCTTGGATTCAAAGGAAAGTGTCAAGGAACAAGATTGTGAAACTGGTTAAGGTCTTGTGGAGGAACCATTCGACCGAGGAAGCGACTTGGGAGCCTTTGGAAGCCATGAAGGAGAAGTATCCCTACCTCTTCATGGATTCAGGTAAGGATTTCGAGGACGAAATTCTTTTAGGAGGGGAGAATTGTTAGGCCCCAAAAAAAAAATTATTATTATTATTATTTTATTTGAATTAATTATTTATTGATTTATTGATTTAATTATGTGTTTATATAGATATAATTATGTTGGGCTTGAAAATTAGAAGTTAGAAATTAAGTGAAGGGTTAGACTTAAAGTTAGAAGAATGGGCTTTAGAGAATTATGGATTAAGAAGAAGGAGGATTAGAAATTGGTGGATGATGTGTAGTGGGCTTATAGAAGGAGGAGAGCCCAAAGTCTTTTAAGAGAGCTTTGAGGAGAGCTCAAAACTATGTAGTTTTGAGGTAGGTTTTTAAGTGGAGATATAAAGGAATTAAGAGAAGAGAAGGAGAGTAGTAAAGTGTTGTAAGTCACCAAAAGAAAAGAGGAGAAGAGTGAAAACGTGAGCCAAAGGAGAAGGAGGCTTTCGGCCAAAAGGGAGAGAATCGTAGGGAGGAAGAAAGAAGAAGAAAAAGAGGAGAAAGCTACTTGTAGAAGGTAAGTTCCATCTTTGCTAGTGTTAGGTTCAAGTATGAGATGAAATGGAAGTTAGGGTTTGTGTAAGGTTTGTGGAAAGATGGAAGAGAAGGTGAGATCTATGGGTTTTAGGGACTTTTAAGCTAAGATTATAGTTATTCTAGCTTAAATGGCTTATGGGTAGGTTAGGTTTAAGGTAGACTATTATTTTGCTTGATTTTTATGAATGCTATGCTTTCCTTTAGAATGTATGTATTGAATAGAGTATGATTTCATTGAAGGAAATCAAGAGAACCCCACTCAAGACAAGGAGGAAGGGCAATCTTGACTTCGGATACCGATTTATAGGTGGGTAACACTTTTATAGTTGTTGTGTAATGGGCAAATGCCCTATGTATGCTATCTTTGTTATATTGTGTGTATATTGAAAGTGTATTTCTATTGATTTGAAAGAAAAGTACGAAACTATGATGATTTGATACAATGAAAGAAGCATAAAATGCTATTTTTATGTTTGAATATGTGAGCATAAATTGGTTGTGATTGGGTAAGAGAGAACCTATATCGATAGACACGTGCACGTGGACCCCCCTAGCCTTCTCCCGGCTGCCTGCTTGTGGCCTACGAGATCCGAAAATGGACTCGATGTGTTTACGGTAAACTTTGGTTTCCATCGCGTTTACGATAAACTTCGGTTTATTCGTTGTGTTTATGAAACTCTCGAGCCAAATGTGTGCATTTCATCATTTAATTATGTTTATGATGCATAATATGTGTTTTATTTAATGGCAAGAGGATTCCATGTTATGCCTTATGTGATGAGTTGAGTTAATTGTGATTTATGTGACAGAGTTGAGTATTTCAGCATATCATGTAAATTGCTAATGCTTTGGATTATTAATGATGTGTTTGTGTGGCTCATTACCCAATGGCTATAAACATGTTAGCCACTGAGCCGTGTTAGCTCTCCCCATTCTCCCTCCTCAGGTGCAAATTCAAGTTGAGGGTTGAACCTTGCAAGGCATCGGGCATCACTCCAAGAAATTTAGCTACTTTTGTATTAAGTTAGTAACTAGCTTTTGGAATAGCTTTGTAAGCATATTGATTATTGAGCATCTCATTTTTGTATTTTGTACTTGATCTTGATGAATATGCCAATATGTAACCAAAGCTATGCGTGAATCTTTGTTATGATTTGGAATGTGAATGAGAGCTCTAGTACTCTCCATCTTGTGAAATTGTTGATTTCTGATTTGTGCAAGGCCTTGAAATAGTATGTGTATGAGTATTTCCATTTTGAGTTGCTGCTGGGTTTTTGACTTTGGGAGAGCTCGCTGGAAAATTTGCTATGATTTGTGTTGTTGAAGTGAGCTGCAGAAGTTCTGGAATTTCTGGGTTGCTATAGGTCGTATGGGATCTTTTGACTCCTTGATGGTGTTAGGTGAGCTATAGAGCTCTCCCAGGAGGTTTTAAGAGATATTTATGATGTGTTAAATTGGTAGGCGTGAGTTGTTAGAATTATTGTAGGTGCTGTATATATGGCAGATTGTCAGGCAGAGCTTTGAGTTCACTTTTAACCCTCATAGAGTTGGACTATAGGTCGGTGATCTTCATAAGAGTTGTAGATAATTATTTTTCCTTTCCATAGACACTAAGTTTGCTCAATTTGGAGTACTGGGTCAAAAGTTAAGGAGGTCGCAAGTTCTGGTGCTGTTTGTGGAGAGCTAGTCGATCTGTCTTAGTGGGAACTTTTGATTTCCGTAGAGTCCGAGCTAGCTTGTGAGTCCTTCTTGAAAAATATAGATTTTGCTTCTAGCTTTCCAACGCTTTCGACCGTGTCTGATTTGGAGCTCGGAGTCAAAAGTTATGAGGGTTAGAAGTCAGATAAGTCGGGCTGTAGGGCAGGTCGCCCAAGCGCTCGCGGGCGAGCGAGCACCCGCACTCGCCCATGCCGGGCTTTTGCTAGCGTTTGGGGTCAGTTTCTGGCCGACCGACCCCTCTTCCTTCTTTGGGCCATAACTTGTTGTGTAGACCTCCGATTGACCCTATTTTTGAAGCGATGGATTCCTAAGGGATTTTTCTATCTTTCCAAACTTTATTTATCAGATTTTATTTTAAGTTGAAAAAGGTGGTTTGAAGCCAAGTGTGGAGGTCGGCTGATCAAGTCTGAATATACTTTACAAATTTTAAAATATCTGGAGCTAGAGAGCTCGGATCGAAGCGATTCTTATTTTAAATTAAACTAGAGACATAAACCTACAAGTTTTTTGAAGGAGCCGACTGACAATTAAGCCTTTAAGATTTTCAAATTCTGACCTGAAGTCGGTAGTGCTCAGTTTTGACTGTTTTCTTTGAAATAGTAATTTAACCATAACTTCTTCATTTCTAATCCGAATTGAGCGTTTTCAGTGGCGTTGGTATCGTGAGAGCATAAGGAACATATTTTCTTAAAAATCCTATCCAACTTTTCTATTGCAAGTTTCCCCTATTGTGGTGAGTTATGGGTCTTTTATGCTTATGTGTGCTTGTATGGTCCGAATGTTGGGCCTCGGCGACGGGGTCCAACACTGACACCGTCGGGAGACTACGTCGGGGTCGTGGGCACTTGCCGTGGCCAAGTGCGGGCATACTCTATAGTAGGAAAATCAGCAAAAACAATCCCCCAGTCTATCAGCGATTGTTGGTCTCTCATCGAAACCTTTCCGATTATACTCTTCCCTCTATGACCGGCGCCGTCAAGTGACTAGGTCGGGGCCGTGGGCACCTGCTGCGACCATGTGCGGGCATACTCAGTAGTAGGAAAATCAATGAAAACAAGCCCTAGTCGGTCACAAATTGTCGGGCTCTTATCAAAAACTCACCGATTATAGCCTTTCCCTCTATGACCGGCACCGTCAAAGGACCAGATTGGGGTCGTGGGTACTTCTGGTGGCCATGTGCAGGCATACTTAGTATTGAGCAAATCAGCAAAAACTATAACATCCCATCTCCGATGGGAAGGCTATTTTAGTAAATTGAGACGGGGACGGGTTAGGAGTATTAAATTATATCTCGGCATGAACATATGTCATGCAAATTTATAAATGGTGAGTTTTGCACGGGCATATAGTCATACATGCATTCATGACATTTCCGGCATAAGTGTCTAATTGTGATCTTTTGTGAAATTGGTGTGATAATGGGGATTTGGAAAATTATTTGGAGTACGCCATAGAGTGTTTTACATTTTAGGGATTTATGGAATTTTTCCGAATTATCCGGAGAAAATTCCTGCATCGACAAACTCACCCAACATTGCATCTATTTTTCAGAAATGGAGAGTACCCTTGGACGACGGAGTACGATATCGCTAGCAAGATGAGTATCGGGTCGGGATCGATTAATCGTCTGTATATGCATTAGTGTATTAATTTAGTATTTAGTAGGCCCAATTGTTTACATGTAATTGTATAGAGTGACCGAGCACTAATGAGTGCTAATAATGAGTGAAATTATTTTATCAAGAAATGGTTTAATATTTGAAAATGTTTTGTTATAATTGGGTCAAGTCGTTGATTGTTTATGCGACTCTAATGTTTTGAAAAAAAAAAAATGTCATACGATTTTTGTTAATAGGGTAATGAATGTTCTAAGACGCCACCCTCATGGTCACGGCTCTGGATATCACCATGGATATCGGGTTCGGGTCTCGTCGGGAGTGGGTGCTACATTTAGGTATCGAGCCTGTAAGTACAATCTATATGGGCTTTCAAAAAATGGGTGTGTCTAGTTATGTGCATTTAAGTCATGTCACGGCAGATAGGACAACCGATCCCCAAAGATAGTATATGAAGTCGATGCATAAATATGTCTCGATCGTTTAAGCGGTTAGAAAAAAGTGAGAAAAGGATACTTGTGTTAGAGTGTGATAAAAGGAAGAAATGGATATCGCAAAATAGGAAAGAGTGTATGGTTCACCGCATGCATTTAATATTTCGTCTTTGGTATTGACGTATATCAGAAGCACAATATTGGAGTTAGATTGGGTATATCCTTGAATATGACTTTGAATAAAGATTATAGTTGGGAATGAATAGAAAAAAAATATATATATAGAGTTGTGATAATGGGAAGATTTCCAGTGTATTAGGTGAATGAAAATAAAGTGTTCTATGATATTGCGAGGTCACAATTGGGATTGATTACCGTGATGAGAGTTATATATAAGGATTGGTGATTTGGAGTCAAAATATATTAAGGGCAAAATCAAGAATGATTTCACATCTGTGATCTTGATTTGAGTGTGGAAATATATGGGTATAATGCCATAATGAAAAGATTGAAATGTAAGACAATGAAATTGATAGATGAAAAAGTTGTTCGGGTTTAATTGATGCACAAGTAAATGCACACCGCTATGGGAGCCCTATGGTAAGTGAAAAATTCAGTTACAATTGCTTGAGTTAATGGATAATTACTTGCCGTAATTTTGTAAAATAATAATAATTCTTTATGAGTTAGAATAAGAAACGAAAGTGCTTATACTTGATCGACAGTATAGGAATAGAGATTGTATATGATCCTCACGAAGCGAGGACGGAGGAAACAGAAGGTCATTGAGTTCGTAATATATATTGTCATTGTAAGAGTATATCGATAGGGGATTACTATCACGGGTGAAATGATTAAGCATAAATGAATAATTTGCGTGATTATGATATAGGGCGAATCGGTGGTCTATTACGTAGCTCCAATTATAATGTCGATAGCTCAAGTTCAAAATGGAGAGTAAGACACGAGAATGCTCGTAATGATCAATTGAGAAAGAAGTGATACGCTTAAAGATGTTAGCATCGGAATGAGCTCGAGAGAATAAAATAAGGACATGAATAGAGTAAAGTCCCCATGATCGAGAACCGGTATCAAAAGAGAATGGTTATCGAGAATTAAATGCAATTAAGGTATTCTTAGCGGTATGAGCTATTAACGGGCAAATTGATGGGACTATAGAGATATATATTGTCGACAGGGATGTGATGATTATGGTGATGTATGGCGAGATAGTAGAGGAAAAGAAATTGTTTAAGTGCTCTTCGAGATTTATCTTCGTGATGTATCAAGAGTAACGATTTGTATTACATCCGCGAGACTCTAGCGTAAGAGCTAAACTATGCTAAAAAAAATGTACATTATGTTAATGAGATGGTTACGATTATGTAAGAGAAGTACGCATATTAAGGAAATATTTATTTGTGAATTTGAGGGATTAAAAAAATTTCGTATATTTTGTGTAATTATGTTTTGAAAGCACGAGATCGATATAACGATTGTTTATTCCAAATAATGAGTGATCTATCGTGAATAAATTAAGTTATGTGTGGAGAAATGAAGGTAAGGAACATGGGCAGAATATGTTATGATGAGACAAATTATACGAAAATTGTTCCTCATCGAGACGCTCGATAATTAAAAGTTACATGAATCAAGTATGGATACGGAAAAGGAACATGTCTCAATCAGTGTTGCAATGGATAATGGATATAGGTAAAAGAAATAGATGAATTGGTATAGTTGAGGAAATTGGTCGTTATACAAGTCTCATAAGAGTGAATCTTAACCTGATTGAATGAATAAGGGATGAATTAGGATGCGAACATGGGATATTGGGAGAATTAATTAAGAAATAAGTATTGATAAAATGCGAAAGTTCAAAAGATATGTGTAGGCGGAATTTGAAATTAATGAGAACTAATGGAATGCTGGATGCGTTCATAAATTGTCAAAGATTTTCTGATTTTAGCAAATCGACAAGAATAATTGAGGAAAACATGTGAATATTATGACTAATGATCATAAAGGAGACATTTGAAGAATTTACTATCTATATTGAAGTGTTCCAGTAAAGGTTCTGATGTGATCTATGAAAATTGGATAAAGTGATTTTATGCACCTTGGGACAAATATGATTCCATGGGTGGTAGTATGATTGATGATTTGAAATTTGTTATTCTGAGTGTGGCCTAAAAGCTTGGAGACATAAATCGTACAGAAATAGTTTGGAGATGTCTATGAATATGCAAATCGATAACTATTGAGTGATGTCGCAGCTTGAATGATTTGAAAAGGATTCAGTGGTGATTACTCCAAACTAAGCTAATGGTGCAATTCAAGGAATTGAACAAAGAAATAAAAAAATTAATTGCGAAAAAATCAAAAGTTGGGCAATAAAGTTATCAAATCGGTGTATTATTGCGTATCAATAGTCGAACTGAAAAAAAAGGGGGGGCAAAAGAAAGTATTATTAGCTATGGAATTTCAAAGGTGGTGTGCATCAAAACGGATTGGCAAAACCCGAAGTGAGGATGTATTTGTTGAGGAAAGTGATAGGTATAGTTCGAATTAAGAAATATGAGTGATATTCATTACGGGAACTGTTAGTGAAAACGTAAGGAATGATCGAAGCTTTATGTTCTAGCAAGAGCGTATTGAAAGAGTAATTGAAAGGTTAGAATGGAAAATCGAATGATTATCGTTTAACCATCAATTGCTTTTCCACAATACTTTTACTAGAACATAACGCTTCGATTATTTCTTATGCTTTCCCGAACCATTCACCTATGTGTGATTAACCAACAGGTGTTTTTGGATTTCATTGGGATATGAGATTGATATATAGGGAAAAGTGATTGTGGTATGACAATCATTATATTGGTGTCACCATGCGAAAAGTGTATAAGGGGTCTTTATTATGTGATCGAAGCAATAAAGGGACAAAGTTAAGTAATTTACGATGGTGACATCGAGTTGAATTGATTCACACCGAGGTTATAAATCTCATGAGATTTGTGTTTTGATAATAACGAATCGATAAGTCGCTAAATGAAATATTTTGAAGGGTATGGCCTCGGCCAAAAAGTACTTAGATGGGAATAAAGGTGTAGTTAAGAAAAATTGAATTCGTGAGGAGTGGCCTCCATACGATTATGGTGTGAATAGAATCATTATGGCTTGGCAAGTTAGGCTAAAACTTAAAAGATGATTCGGATTCACAAAGTATTGATATCGAAAGTGACGAATTGCGCGTGATCATGAGAAAGCAGTAAAATCATGTAAAGTTGAGAAAGGAAAAGAGTCATTGATGGTTTTGATTTCGCTCATGGACGAATTTGGTCGTGTTAGTGAAATCAAGGAAAACAGAGGGTATTAATCGAAAAGACTCCCTACCTTCCCGATCATCAGATATGAAATTTCGAGGACGAAATTTTTATTGTGAGGGAGAATTGTAACATCCCATCTCCGATGGGAAGGGTATTTTAATAAATTGGGACGGGACGGGTTAGGAGTATTAAATTATATCTCGGCATGAACATATGTCATGCAGCCTCTATAAATGGTGAGTTTTGCACAGCATATAGTCATACATGCATTCATGACATTTCCTAATAAGTGTCTAATTGTGATCTTTTGTGAAATTGGTGTGATAATGGGGATTTGGAAAATTATTTGAGTCGCCATAGAGTGTTTTACATTTTAGGATTTATGGAAATTTTATGGAATTATCCTAGAAAATTCCCAGACCGCAAAATCGCCAGACATGGCCTAAAAGTGTTTTTGTAGTGAAAATGTGGTTTTCGTGTTTAAAAAATTATTGGGAGTGGACTGTCTTATGTTTTACAATTTTGGGCAATTTAGGTAATTTTCAAAAACATGATTCGGGAAAACTTTCCGGACCGGAAAATTTACAAGTGACAGATTGATTTGATTTTCGGTGCTAAAAATGACTGTCCAATGGCACTGAAAAATTGGATACATGATTTTAGGAATTTTTCATATGAGCCATTGGAATTTGGAGTAGAAATTTCAATATTTTTAGAAACTGATCGGTAGAATGCAGAAAACCGGGACAAGTGGCAAGTGACACATGTCACTTGCCTACTTTGTCTTTTATTTAAATGGTTATATAAGTAATCTAATGGTTAGCTTCCACGACACATTCATGGGAAGGAGTAAAAAGAGTGTTTTAAAATGTAAATCTTCCTCTCATCCAAAATTTTCTTTTCTTTTTCCTCTCCATCGTTTGTTCTTTCTTCTTACACAAAAATGCTACTTTTCTCCACCTTATCAAAGGCTCTTCCACCTTAAGTTCTTTCTCTTCACCTTGTTTTCTAAAAACTTACTCTAGCCCTCCTTGAAGTGATGAGTATCGTGTAGTATGGTGGAAAGTAGAGAAGTTGACTTCTTATGAAGAATTGATGGAATTAAAAAGCTTGATGAGGTAAGGATCTTAATTTATGCTTTTAAATTGATTTTTTGAAGCCTTATTGTGTATTTATTGCATAAAGTTTGTGTATTGATTGCTTGGGTATGAAGGTATGTTTGTGTGAGGATAACAATGCATATAAGGGTAGTATGTGTTGTATGAAAATTAGGATAGTTTGAAGTGGATTTTGTGATTAAAGATGAATGGAAATTAAGGGAAGCAAGTTCAGTTTAGGTGCTGCCCAATTGTAGCTAGGTAGTCAAGTGAATGGATTGATGAATTTGTGGATGATTTTATGGCTGAATTGGATGCTTATTAATGTAGGATAGGTGTTGGAATGAAGGAAGTTGAGTTAGAGAGGAAATCTGGAAAAAATTCACCTTGTGTATGGTTCAGATTTTTGATCATAACTAATTGTATAGGTGAGTAAATGAGGTGAGGTTTGTGCGCAATTAAACTTTGAGATGTTAGCTACATTTTTGTGTGAAATAGGTGTGGTCAAATTGTAACTCTAATAGGTTGAAATTTGGCATGGAAAGTTACTGTTTTATTGCCTATGAACAGTAACAGAAACCATAACCTATGAGCTTTACTGATTTTTATAAATTAATTGAGATGGAATTTGGGAAAATGGTCTTCATGGAAGTTGTATAATATTGAGTTAGCTTTCCATTTCCACTGATCTTGCTAATTTTCGAGTTGTATATTGGGAGATATGAACTGATTACTATTGATTGGTTTTATGCTTTTTGGAGAAACCTAGTCAAAGTGTTGATTTTGTGAGTTTTCTGCTTGGGAGCAATTTTTGTGGACTGAATTGGTGTGAGTGATCTTCTGCAAAGTTGAAGAGGAAGAAATTATCTTGAAAATGAGATATGTCATATAATTTTTAGAGGTCAGAGTTGGGAGTTATGATTTTGCAAAAACTGACCCTGCATTAGGTTGTGAATTGCTGATCATGGCAGTAACTTGCATGACAGTTTTGAAATTGTTAGAAATTAAATTGGAAATTGAGTTCTTCATGAAAATTGAAGTTTGAGGATTTATCTTTTCAGGGATATAAATTTCTGATTTTTCTGACTTGTGTACAGGGAGTTATGCTTGTTATAAGTTTACTGCTCAAATTGAATGATTTCAGGGACAGCAACATTGAGTGAATTAATTGACTTGTTTAGCAATGGAATTTGATTTTGGGTTGTTCATGAAAGTTGTAGATTACATTGTGAACTTATTGAGCATATTTATGTGGTAATTTTTGGCTGAAGAATCTGAGAGTTAAGGAATTTGAAATGTACTGTTCTGTTTTAATAGGATTTGAGTAGGCAGTAGCTTTGAAGGGATTTTTGACAACCTTAAGGGTGAAATTGATTTTTAAGGTCTTCTTGAGAATTGTAGAGGGTTTCCTGAGCTTTCCAACGAGATATAGTGGGTAATTTTTTGAATTGTGTGCAATAAACTATGGGTGTTGAAAAATTGGATTGGAAATTAAAAAAAAAAAAAAAAAAAAAAGGAAATGGAATCACTTGGGTCACTAGGCGCACGCGTCATCCCTAGTGACGGGCGAAAAAAAGGCAGCGTTGCCCTAGCGACGAGGTTGATGAAATCAGCCCGCTGGGGCGAGACGCCGCCCGAGAGGCTGACCTTCACTTTGTTTTTTTATTTTTATTTATTTTATTATTTTTTTCTTGTTAATTGATAATTTGGGATTTCATGTTTCTTTTGTCAATTTCTTTTCCGTCCGACGTCCGATTGACCTGATTCTTGAGGCATCGGATTCGTTGAACATTTAATTTCATTTTGTGAGAAATTGGGAATTTTTGGACGGAATTGACGGGCCCCGGTAGCGGAGCCTTTAATCATCTGCTTTTGTTTAATCGGGGACCTATAGAGGTCCTAATTGCACCGCCGTCGCCAATAGGTTTCTAATTTTAGACGGATTTTATTATGGGGAAATTTGGATTTAGGGCGGAAAATTCATGAACATGCATATTTCACCTACATGTGCACAAATTGCATCTGTAGTGACTCGTTCTTTCTCTGTTTCTTATAGAGGCCTAAGTGGGCGTCACGTCGGGCGACGGGAGAAAACTTCCCGCATTAGCTCGAAGTAATAGGTGAGTAACCTAGTTAGTTTCTCAACCTTATGTGTTTATTAATTATATGCATTGATTGCCACGAGGATGCAAGGATGGATATATGGAATTGATTGTTTTGATTGATTTGGGACCACGGGTGTTCAAATATTAGATTATGATATCAAGTGCAAATGAAAATAAGTGCGTGAGAATGCATTAGTAAATTGGATTGTAAATGTGATAGATTAGTAAATTGGATTGTAAATGTGATAGTAAAACGAAAGGTAAATGCATGGGAATGAATCTGATGAAAGTCCGAGAACATTGGAAAATGATCTAAATAGTAATTAATTGGAATTGGAAATAGAAATGCGATAAGTGGAAATTGGAAAATGACATGTGCATTCATGCATAGTAAATGATCGATAATGGCGCTTGTGACCGATGTCGCCACCGATTTCGAGCTTTAAGCTCAACGCACAGGCCTCGTGCCCAACGATTCGAAGCCTCGGCTTTATGATCGTATTATGCCTAACGTTTGGGCTTTAAGCCCAATATTTCAGAGCCAATGGCTCAACGTATATGAGCTCAAAGCACGGTCACAACAACGAAAGAAAATGGAAGAGTCACATGCACACTGCATAAATGAATGTTTAATATGAATTGTGTGAAAGGCTTATTGCCTTATAAAATGTGAAATTGAGTGCCTGTGATTTCTTGTTTATGATTTATATACAATATTGTGTAATTGTGTGGATATGTATGAGTTGGGTGAACCATCGATGATGGTTTCTCACTGAGTTCGCAAACTCACCCAACATTGCATCTATTTTTCAGGAAATGGAGAGTACCCCGTTGGACACACGGAGTACGATATCGCTAGCAAGACAGAGTATCGGGTCGGGATCGATGTCGTCCAAATGTCTGCATTAGTGTATTAATTTGGTATTTAGTAGGCCCAATTGTTTACATGTAATTGTATAGAGTGACTGAGCACTAATGAGTGCTAATAATGAGTGAAATTGTTTTATCAGTAAAATGGTTTAATATTTGAAAATGTTTTGTTATAATTGGGTCAAGTCAGTGATTGTTTGCGCACTCTAATATTTTTGAAAGAAAAAAAAAATGTCATACGATTTTTGTTAATAGGGTAATGAATGTTCTAGTACGCCACCCTCGCGGGTCATGGGCTCGGATATCACCATGGATATCAGGTTCGGGTCTCGTCGAGAGTGGGGTGCTACAAAAACTGTGGAGCACGAATTGTCAGTTTCTCATCGAAAACTCGCCGATTATAGCCTTTCCCCCATGATCGACACCATCGGGAGACCAGGCGGGGCTGTGGGCACTTATCGTGGCCATGTGCGGGCATACTCAGTAGTGAGAAAATCAGTGCAAACAAGCCCTAGTTGGTTACGGATTGTCAGTTTCTCATCGAAAACTCGCCGATTATAGCCTTGCCCCCATGACCAGCTCCGTCAGGAGACCAAGTTAGGGTTGTGGGCACTTGCCGGGCCCATGTGCAGGCATACTCTGTAGTGGAAAAATCAAAAAAAAACAAGCCCTTGTCAGTTAGGGATTGTCAGTCTCTCATCAAAAAGTCACCGATTATAGCCTTCTCTCCATGACCGGCATCGTCGGGAGACCAAGTTGGGGCTGTGGGAACTTGCCGTGGCCATATGCCGGCATACTCGGTATTGGAGAAATCAACAAAAATAAGCCCTATTCGGTCACAGATTGTCAGTCTCTCATCGAAAACTCGCCGATCATAGCCTTGCCCTCTATTATCGCCATCGTCGGGAGACCAGGTCAAGGTCGTGGGCACTTGTTGCGGCCATCCGTGGGCATACTCAGTAGTGGGAAAATCAGCGAAAACAAGCCCCAGTCGGTCACGGATTGTCGGTTTGTCATCGAAAACTCGCCAATTATAGCCTTCGCCCTATGACTAGCACTGTCAGAAGACTAGGTCAGGATTGAGAGCACTTGTCACGGCCATATGCGAGCATACTCAATAGTGGAAAAATCAACAGAAACAGTCCTAAGTGGGGCACAAATTGTCAGTTTCTCATCGAAAACTCGCCGACTATAACCTTCCACCCATGAACGGCTCCTACCTAAACGGCACCGTCAGGAGACTAGGTCGGGGCCATGGGTACTTGTTACGGCCATGTGCGGGCATACTCAATAGTGGGAAAATTAGTGCAAACAAGCCCGAGTCGGTCACGGATTGTCAGTTTCTCATCAAAAACCCTCCGATTATAGCCTTGCCTTCATGATTCGCACCACTAGGAGACCAAGTCGGGATCGTTGGCACTTGCCGCGGCCATGTGCGGGCATAATTGACAATGGGACAATCAGCGGAAACAGGCCCAGGTGGGCCCCTAATTGTCAGTTTCTCATCAAAAACTGACCGATTTTAGCTTCCCACCATGACCGGCACCTTCGAGAGACCTGGTCAGGGCTGTGGGCATTTGTCATGGCCATGTGTGGGCATACTCAGTAGTGGAAAAATCAGTACAAACAAGCCCCTTTCGGTCACGAATTGTCAGTTTTTCATCAAAAAGTTGCCGATTATAGCCTTGCCCCCATGATTGGCACCATCGGGAGACCAGATCAGGGCCGTGGACTCTTGTCGCGGCCATGTGTGGGCATACTCGATTGTAGAAAAATCAATGCAAATAAGCCCCAGCCAGTCACGGATTGTCGACTTCTCATTGACAACTCGCCGATTATAGCTTCCTCCCCTGACTAGCACCGTCAAGAGACCAGGTCGCAGCTGTGGGCGCTTGCCGCGACCATGTGCGAGCATACTCGGTAGTGGGAAAATTATTGAAAACAAGCCCTAGTCAGTCACGGATTGTTGGCCTCTCATCAAAAACTAGCCGATTATAGCCATGCCCTCTATGACAGACATCGTCGTCGATTATAGCCTTGCCCTCAAGACCGGCGTCGTCGGGAGATGAGGTCGAGGCCGTGGGTATTTGCTGTGGCCATGTGCGGGCATGTTCGGTAGTGGGAAAATCAGTGCAAAAAAGTCCCATTCGGTCACGGATTCTAGGTTTCTCATCAAAAACTCACCAATTATAGCCTCGCCCCAATTACTAACACCATCAGGAGACCAAGTCAGGGTCATGGGCACTTGTCGTGGCCATGTGCAGGCATACTCAATAGTGGAAAAATCAACGAAAACAAGTCATAGTCGGTAAGGGATTATCGGTCTCTCATCAAAAACTCGTCAATTGTAGCATTGCTTCTATGACCGGCACCAAAGGATGATCAAGTTGGGGCTGTGGGCACTTGCCGCAGCTATGTGCGGGCGTACTCAGTAATGGGAAAATCAACAAAAACAGCCCTAGTCAATCATGTATTGTCAGTCTGTCGTCGAAAACTCGTCAATTTTAGCCTTGCACTTCATAAAAGGCACCGTCGTGGCCATGTGCGAGCATACTTGGTAGTGGGAAAATCAATGAAAACAAGCCCCAGTCGCTCACGAATTGTCAGTTTCTCTTTGAAAACTTGCCGATTATAGCCTTGTCCCAATGATCGGCACCGTCGATAGACCAAATCGAGGTCGTGGCCACTTGTCGTGGCCATATGTAGGCATACTCGGTAGTAGGAAAATAAGCAAAAACTTGCCCAGGTGGGGCATGAAGTGTTAGTTTCTCATCGAAAACTCGCCAATTATAGCCTTGCCCCCATGATCAGTACCGTCGGGAGATGAGGTCGTGGCCATAGGCCCTTACTGCAGCCATGAGCGGGCATGCTCTGTAGTGGCAAAATCGATGCAAACAAGCCCCAGTCGGCCACGAATTGTCGGTTTCTCATTAAAAACTCGATGATTATACCGTTTCCCCCATGATCGGCTCCGTCGGGAGACCAGGTTGAGGTCGTGGGCACTTATCGTGGCCATGTGTGGGCATACTCGGTAGTGGGAAAATTAGTGAAAACAAGCCCCAGTAGGTTAGGGATTGTCTTTCTCTCATCAAAAACTCGTCGATTATAGCCTTCCTTGCATGATCGGCACCGTCTGGAGACCAGGTCGGGGCCATGGACACTTGTCGCAGCCATGCGTTGGCATACTCAGTAGTGGGAAAATTAGCGAACACAAGCCCCAATCGATCACGGATTATCGGTTTGTCATCGAAAACTCGTTGTTTACGACCTTGCCCCCGTGACTGGCACCAGCGGGAGACCAAGTCGGGACCGTGGACACTTGACGCGGCCATGTGCAAGCATACTCGGCAATGGAAAATCAGCGGAAACAGGCCCAAGTGGGCCCCATATTATTAGTTTCTCATCGAAAACTCGCCAATTATAGCCTTTCCCCCATGATCAACACCGTCGGGAGATCGGGTCAGAGCTGTGAGCACCTGTAGCGGCCATGCACGAGCATACTCTATAGTGGGAGAATCAGTGTAAACAAGCCCCAGTCGGTCACGAATTGTCAATTTCTCATCGAAAAGCTGCCAATTATAGCCTTACCCCCACGACCGGCACCATCGGGAGACCAGATCAGGGCCGTGGTCACTTTTCACAGCCATGTACAGGCGTACTCGACTGTGAAAAAATCAATGCAAACAAGCCCCAGACAGACACGGATTGTCAGTTTCTCCTTGAAAACTTCCCGATTATAGCCTTGCCCCCATGACTTGCACCGTCGAGAAACCAGGTCAGGACCATGGGCATTTGTCGTGGGCATGTCTTTGGCATACCTCAGAAGGGGAAAATCAAGAGAACAGCCCAGTGGGGCCAAATTGTCCTGCTTTCATCAAAACTAGCCAATTATAGCCTTCCTCCCATGACTGGCACTATCGGGAGACCAGGTCGGGGCCGTGGGCACTTGCCGTGGCCATGTGTAGGCATACTCGGTAGTGGAAAAATCATTGAAAACAAGCCCCAGTAGGTTAGGGATTGTCTGTCTCTCATCAAAAACTCGCTGATTATAGCCTTCCTTGCATGATCGGCACCGTCGGGAGACCAGGTCCGGGCCATGGACACTAATCGCAGCCATGCGCAGGCATACTCAGTAGTGGGAAAATCAGCGAAAACAAGCCCCAATCGATCACGGATTGTCAGTTTGTCATCAAAAACTCGTTGTTTATGACCTTGCCCCCGTAACTGGCACCATCGGGAGACCAGGTCGGGACCGTGGACACTTGACGCGGCCATGTGCAGGCATACTCAGCAATGCAAAATCAGCGGAAACAAGCCCATGTGGGCCCCAAATTGTTGGTTTCTCATAAAAAAACTTGCCAATTATAGACTTTCCCCCATGATCAACACCGTCGGGAGATCGGGTCAGAGCTATGGGCACCTGTCGCGGCCATGCACAAGCATACTCTGTAGTGGGAGAATCAGTGTAAACAAGCCCCAGTCGGTCACGAATTATCGATTTGTCATCGAAAAGTTGCCAATTACAGCCTTACCCCTACGACCGGCACCATCGGGAGACCAGATCAGGGTCGTGGGCACTTGTCACAGCCATGTACAGGGGTACTCAGCTGTGAAAAAATCAATGCAAACAAGCCCCAGACGGACACGGATTGTCAGTTTCTCATTGAAAACTCCCCGATTATAGCCTTGCCCCCATGACTTGCACCGTCGAGAAACCAGGTCAGGACCATGGGCATTTGTCGTGGGCATGTGTTGGCATACTCGGTAGTGGGAAATCAGTAGAAACAGGCCCAAGTGGGGCATAAATTGTCCTGTTTCTCATCAAAAACTAGCCAATTATAGCCTTCCTCCCATGACTGGCACTATCGGGAGACCAGGTCGGGGCCGTGGGCACTTGCCGTGGCCATGTGCGAGCATACTCAGTAGTGGGAAAATCATCGAAAACAAGCCCCAGTCTGTCCCGGATTGTTGATGTCTCATCAAAAACTCGCATATTATAGCATTTCCCCCATGAACGGCATCGTCGGGAGATGAGGTTGAGGTCGTGGACACTTACCGTGGTCATGCGCAGGCATACTCGGTAGTAGAAAATTTTGTGAAAAAAAGCCCCAATCAGTCATGGATTGTCAGTTTCTCATCGAAAAGTCGCCGATTATAGCCTTGCCCTCATGATCGGCACCATCAGGAGACTAGATCGGGGCCGTGGACACTTGTCGTGGCCATGTATGGGCATACTTAGTTGTGGAAAAATCAGTGCAAACAAACCCCAGTCGGTCACGGATTGTCGGTTTCTCATTGAAAACTCGTCGATTATAGCTTCCTCCCATGACTGGCACCGTCGGGAGACCAAGTCGCGGCCGTGGGCACTTGTCGCGACCATGTGCAGGCATACTCGGTAGTGGGAAAATTATCAAAAACAAGCCCCAGTTGGTCACGGATTGTTGGCCTCTCATCGAAAACTCGCCGATTATAGCCCTGCCCTCTATGACAAACACCGTCGGGACACCAGATTGGGACCGTGGGCACTTGCCGCGAACATATGCGAGCATGCTCGGTAGTGGGAAAATCAGCGAAAACAGGCCCCAGTTGGTTACGGATTGTCAATCTATCAATGAAAACTCGTCGATTATAACTTTGCCCCCACGACCGGCATCATCGGGAGATGAGGTCGAGGTCGTGGGTACTTGTCGTGGCCATGTGCGGGCATGCTTGGTAGTGGGAAAATCAGTGCAAAAAAGTCCCATTCGGTCATCGATTGTCGGCTTCTCATCAAAAACTCAACTATTATCGCCTCACCCCAATTACTGACACCATCGGGAGACCAAGTCAGGGTCGTAGTTACTTGTCGTGGCCATGTGCGAGCATACTCAATAGTGGGAAAATCAGCGAAAACAAGCCCCAGTCGGTCAGGGATTATCGGTCTCTCGTCAAAAACTCACCAATTATAGCCTTGCTTCCATGATCGGCACCAGCGGGTGACCAAGTCGAGGCTGTGGGCACTTGCAGCGGCCATATGCAAGCGTACTCGGTAGTGGAAAAATCAACAAAAGTAGGCCCTAGTCAGTCACGGATTGTCAGTCTGCCATCAAAAACTCGCCAATTCTAGCCTTGAACTCCATAACAGGCACCGTTGATTGACCAGGTCGGGGCCGTGGGCACTTGTCACGACCATGTACGACCATACTCAGTAGTGGGAAAATCAGTAAAAATAAGCCCCAATCACTCACGAATTGTCGGTTTCTTATCGAAAACTTGCCGATTATAGCCTTGTCCAAATGATCGGCACCGTCGGGAGACCAAATCGAGGTCGTGGCCACTTGTCGTGGCCCATGTGCAGGCATACTCGGTAGTAGGAAAATAAACAAAAATTTGCCCAGGGGGCACGAATTGTTGGTTTCTCATCAAAAACTCGCCGATTATAGCTTGCCCCCATGACCGGTACCGTCAGGAGATGAGGTCGTGGCCATGGGCCTTTATCGCAGCCATGAGTGGGCATGCTCTGTAGTGGGAAAATCAGTGCAAACAACCCCCAATCAGCCACGAATTGTCGGTTTCTCATTAAAACTCATCGATTATTCCGTTGCCCCCATGATTGGGTCCATCGAGAGACTAGATTGAGGCCGTGGGCACTTGTCGCAACCATGTGCCGGCATACTCGGTTGTGGAAAAATTAGTGAAAACAAACCCCAGTCGATCATGGATTGTCTATTTCTTGTTGAAAACTCGCCGATTATAGCCTTGTCCCCATGACTGGCACCGTCAGGAGACCAGGTCAGAACTGTGGGCACTTGTCGCGACCATGTGCGGGCATACTCGGCAATGGGAAAATCAACAAAAACAGGCCCAGGTGGGGAACAAATTGTCAATTTCTCAACAAAAACTCCCCGATTATAGCCTTCCCCCCATGACCGACACTGTCGAGAGACCAGGTCGGGGCAGTGGGCACTTGCCACGACCATATAGGGGCATACTCGGTAGTGGGAAATTCATCAAAAACAAGCCCCATTCGGTCACAATTTGTTGGTTTCTCATCGAAAACTCACCGATTATAGCCTTGCCCTTTGTGACAGGCACCGTCGGGAAACCAGGTCAAGACCATGGGCACTTATCGCGACCATATGCGGGCATACTCGATTGCCAAAAATCAATGCAACAAGCCCTAGTCGGTCACGGGTTGTTAGTTTCATCAAAACTCGCCGATTATAACCTTGCCCCAAGACCCAAGACCGCCGGAGATCGAGGTCAGGCCCTTTTCACAACCATGTGTGGGCGATCGAGTAGAGAAAAATCAGCAAAAACAGCCCAGTGGGGCACGAATTCTCTGCTTCTCATCGAAAACTTGCTGATTATAGCCTTGCCCCATGACCCAGACCGCCGAGAGACCGTGCCTGGGCCGTGGCCTTTTATCGGGCATACTCGATGCGTGGAAAAATCAATGCAAACAAGCCCCTGGCCGACACGGGTTGTCGGCTTTTCATCAAAACTCATCGACATAGCATTGTCCCTATGATCGAACCGCCGGAGACCGTGTCAGGGCGTGGCCCTAGTCGCAGTGCATGAGGGGCATGCTGGTAGTTGGAAAATCGGTGCAAACAAGCCCCGCCACCATGGATTGTCGGTTTCATCGAAAACTCGCCGATTATAGCCTTAACCCCATGATCGACACCGTCAGGAGACCAGGTTGTGGGCGTGGGCCCTAGTCGCAGTCATAAGTGGGCATGCTGGGTAGTTGGAAAATCGCTGAAACAAGCCCCGGGCACATGGATTGTCGGTTTCTCATCAAAAACTCGTCGATTATAGCCTTAACCCCATGACCGACACCGTCAGGAGACCAGGTCGGGGCCGTGGGCACTTGCCATGGGCTTGTGTGAGCGTATCGATCAGGGAAAAATTAGTGCAAACAAGCCCCGGATCGGTCACAGATTGTCGATTTCTCATTGAAACTTCGCGATTATAGCCATGCCCCCATGACAGCACCATCGGAGACTAGGCGGATCGTGGTCATGTGCAGGCATCCTCTTCTCATCGAAAACTCGCCGATTATAGCCTTCCCCCGTGATCAGCACCGTCAGGAGACCAAGTCAGGGTCATGGGCACCTGCAGCGGTCATGTGCGGGCATACTCGATAAGGGAAAAATAATCGAAAAGAAGCCCCAAATGGTCATGGATTGTTGGTCTCTCATGAAAAACTCGTCGATCATAGCCTTGCCCTCCATGACTGGCATCGTCGGGAGACCAGGTCAGGACAGTGGGCACTTGCTGCAACCATGTGTGGACATACTCTAGAAGTCGTAAATTGCTTAAAACAAACCATACCGGTCACGAATTGTCGATCTCTCGTCGAAAACTCAGAGATTTTAGCCTTGCCCCCATTATTGGCAACTGCTCGGAGACCAAGTCGGACCGAGGGCAATTGTCATCGGTCATATGTAGGCATACCTAGAAGGGAAAATCAGCATAAACAGCCCAAGTGAGGTACAAATTGTTTGTTTCTCATCGAAATCTCGCCGATTATAGCCTTCCCTCCATGATCAGCACCATCGGGAGATCAAGTCGGGGCCATGGGAACTTACCGAGACCATGTGCGGGCATACTTGGAAGTGGGAAAATTGGAAAGAACAGGCCCAGGTGAGGCACAAATTGTCAGTTTATTATCGAAAACTTCCCGATTATAGCCTTGCCCCCATGGCTGGCACCGTCAGGAGACCAGGTCGGGAACGAGGGCACTTGCCCCAGTCATTTGTTGGCATACTCGGTAGTGGAAAAATTATCGGGCTTTCATCGAAAATCATGGATTATAGCCTTTCCCCATGACCGGTAATCCGAGAAACCAGCTCTGGTCAGGGCACTTGTCGCGGTTATGTAAAGGATACTCAATAATGGAAAAATCGATTAAACAAGCTACTGTACCACGAATTGTGCTTTTCATCTAAAGTTACCGATTATAGCCTTTGCCCTCTACGATCCGCACCATCGGAGACCAGATCGAGGTCGGGTACTTGTATTGGTATTATATGCAGCATACTCAATTGTGGAAAAATCAGTGCAAAAAAGCCCCAGTCGGTCACAAATTCTTAATTTCTCATTGAAAACTCGCCGATTATAGCCTTACCCCAATGACCGACACCATCGTGAGACCAAGTCGACGTCGTGGGCACTTGTGACCATGTGCGAGCATATTCGGTAGTGGGAAAATCATCGAAAACAAACCCAGTCGGTTAGGGATTGTCGGTCTCTCATCAAAGCTAGCCGATTATACCCTTCCCTCCATTATCGGCGCCATCAGGTGACCAAGTCGTGGCCGCGGGTAGCCATGTGCGGCCATACTCAGTAGTGGGAAAATCAACAAAAACAAGCCCTAGTCGGTCACTGATTGTCAGCCTCTCATCGAAAACTCACCAATTATAGCCTTTCCCACCATGGTCGGCATCGTCGGGAGACCAGGTCGGGGCCGTGAGCACTTGTTGTGGTCATGTGCGGGCATACTCGGTAGTAGAAAAATCAATGAAAACAAGCCCCAGTTGGTCACAGATTGTTAGTTTCACGTTGAAAACTTGTCGATTATAGCCTTGCCCCTATGATCGACATCGTCGGGAGACCAAGTCGGGGCCGTGGGTACTTGTTGTGGTCATGTGCGGGCATACTCGATAAGGGAAAATCAGCAAAACCGGTCCAAAGGGGCACGAATTGTCGATTTCTCATTGAAAACTCACCGATTCCCCCATGACCGGCACCGATGGGAGACCAGGTCGAGGCCGTGAGCACTTGTCGCGCTTATGTATAAGCATACTTGGTAGTAGGAATATCAGTGCAAATAAGCCCTGGCCGCTCACGAATTTTCGATTTCATCGAAACTCACCGATTATGGCCTTACCCCACATCGGCACCATCGGAGAACACGTCGATCGTGACACTTGCCGCGACACTATGCGGGGAATAATCAACAAGGGGAAAATTAGCAAAAACAGGCCTAGGTGGGTCCCAAATTGTCAGCTTTTCATCAAAAACTCGCCGATTATAGCCTTCCCCATGACCAAAGAATGCTCGGAGATCGGGTCCGTCCGGGGGAACTTGCCCACTACCATGTCTGCGAGCATACCTTGAGTGGGAAAATCGCAATCAAGCCTCGGTCGTCAGAATTGTAGATTTCTCATCAAAAGTCGCCAATTATAGCCTTACCCCAAGAATGACACCATCGCGCACTGCATCGTAGTGGGCACTTGTCGCGACCATGTAAAGCGCATTTCAACAGGGAAAAATCTATGCAAACAAGCCCTAGATGGACACAGATTGTCGGTTTCTCATTGAAAACTCCCCGACATACTTTGCCCCCATGACTTGGCCACGAGAAACCGTGTCAGTCGGGCATTTGCCGCCGACATGTCACGGGCATACTCGATTGGTGGGAAAATCAGAGAAAGCAGCCTAGTCGGTCCCTGATTGTTGGTGTCTCATCGAATACTCACCGATTATAGCCTTTCCCCATGATCGATAATCGCCGAGAGACGAGGTCAAGTCGAGGTCGCTTATCGTGGCCATGCGCAGCATGCTCGATAGTGGGAAAATTAGTGCATTAAAGCCCCAATCGGTCATGGATTGTCAGCTTCTCATCGAAAACTCAAAGATTATATCCTTACCCTAATGACGGACACCGTCGGGAGACCAGGTCAGGGTCGTAGCCATGGGCATACTCGGTAGTAGGGAAATCAGTGCAAACATGCCCAAGTTGGTCACAGATTATCAGTTTCTCATCGAAAACTCGTCGATCATGGGCTTGCCCCAATCATCGGCACCTTCAGGAGACCAGGTCGGATATGCGAGCATTCTCAGTAGTGAGAAAATTAGCAAAAACAAGCCCCAGTCGGTCAGGGATTGTCGGTCTCTCATCAAAAACTTTTCGATTACAACCTTCCCTCCATAACCAGCAACGTCGGGCAACCAGGTCGGGACCGTGGACACTTTCCACGGCCATGTGTGGGCATACTCAATAGTGAGAAAATCAACGAAAACAAGCCCTAGTCAGTCACGGATTATCGGTCTCTCATCGAAAACTCGCCAATCATAGCCTTGCCCTCCATGACCCAAGACCGCCGAGACCGATTAGGTTGTGGGCACTTGTCACCACCGTGTGCGCATACCGGTAAGGGGAAAATTAATGAAAATAAGCCCCAGTCGGTCACGAATTGTCATTTTATCATTGAAAACTCACCAATTATAGCCTTATCTCAATGATCGGCACCGTCAGGAGACCAGGTTAGGGCCGTAGGCACTTGTCGTTGCCATGTGCGAGCATACTCGGTAGTGGGAAAATCAACAAAAATAGGCCATCGTGGGTCACTAATTGTCGATTTCTCTTGAAAACTTGCTAATTATAACCTTGCCCCATGACCGGCACCGTCGGGAGACCAGGTTGGGGCTGTGGGCACTAACCGTGACCATGTACGGGCATACTCAATGGTGAGAAAATCAAAGCAAACAAGCCCCAGTCGGTCTTGGATTGTCGGTTTCTCATTGAAAACTCACCAATTGTAGCCATAACTAGCACCGTCAGGAGACCAGGTCGGGACGGTGGGCACTTGTCGTGATCTTGTGTGGGCATACTCGATAGTGGGAAAATCAGAAGAAACAGGCCCAGGTGGGGCATGAATTGTTGGTTTCTCATCAAAAACTCCCCGCTTATAGCCTTCCCCCATGGCCAACAATCGTCGAGAGACCGTGCCTGGGTCAGGCACTCTGCCACTTTACCATATAGGGGCATACTCGGTAGTGGGAAAATCATCAAAAACAAGCCCCATTCGGTCACAATTTGTTGGTTTCTCATCGAAAACTCACCGATTATAGCCTTGCCCTCTGTGACAGGCACCGTCGGGAAACCAGGTCAAGACCGTGGGCACTTGTCGCGACCATATGCGGGCATACTCGGTCGTCAAAAAATCAATGCAAACAAGCCCTAGTCGGTCATGGGTTGTTAGTTTCTCATCGAAAACTCGCGGATTATAACCTTGCCCCAAGATCGCAGATCGCCGGAGATCGAGGTCAGGCCCTTTTCACAACCATGTGTGGGCAGACTCGATAGTAGAAAATTCAACAAAAACAGGCCCAGGTGGGGCACGAATTCTCTGTTTCTCATCAAAAACTTGCTGATTATAGCCTTGCCCCCATGACCGGCACCGTCGAGAGACCAGGTCGGGGCCGTGGCCTTTTACTGTGGCCATATGTGGGCATACTCGATGCTAGAAAAATCAGTGCAAACAAGCCCCAGTCGATCACGGGTTGTCAGTTTTTCATCAAAAACTCATCGATTATAGCATTGTCCCTATGACTGGAACCGTCGGGAGACCAGGTTTTGGGCGTGGGCCCTAGTCGCAGGCATGAGTGGGCATGCTGGGTAGTTGGAAAATCAGTGCAAACAAGTCCCAGTCAGTCATGGATTGTCGGTTTCTCATCGAAAACTCGTCGATTATAGCCTTAACCCCATGACCGACACCGTCAGGAGACCAGGTCGGGGCCGTGGGCACTTGCCATGGGCTTGTGTGAGCGTACTCGATTGTGGAAAAAATTAGTGCAAACAAGCCCCAGTCGGTCACAGATTGTCGATTTCTCATTGGAAACTCGCCGATTATAGCCATGCCCCATGACAGGCACCATCGGGAGACTAGGTCGGGACTGTGTCATGTGCGGGCATCCTCTTCTCATCGAAAACTCGCCGATTATAACCTTCCCCCGTGACCAGCACCGTCGGGAGACCAAGTCAGGGTCATGGGCACCTGCAGCGGTCATGTGCGGGCATACTCGATAGTGGAAAAATAATCGAAAAGAAGCCCCAGCCGGTCATGGATTGTTGGTCTCTCATGAAAAACTCACCGATCATAGCCTTGCCCTCCATGACTGGCATCGTCGGGAGACCAGGTCAGGACAGTGGGCACTTGCTGCAACCATGTGTGGACATACTCGGTAGTACGAAATTAAACAAAAACAAACCATAGTCGGTCACGGATTGTCGATCTCTTGTCAAAAACCCGTTTAGATTTTAGCCTTGCCCCCATTATTGGCACCGTCGGGAGACCAAGTCGGGACTGAGGGCAATTGTCGCCCCTATGATGGGAACCGCTTGAGACGGTGTTGTGGGCGTGGGCCCTAGTCGCAGGCATGAGTGGGCATGCTGGGTAGTTGGAAAATCAGTGCAAACAAGCCCCAGTCAGTCATGGATTGTCGGTTTCTCATCGAAAACTCGTCGATTATAGCCTTAACCCCATGATCGACACCGTCAGGAGACCAGGTTGTGGGCGTGGGCCCTAGTCGCAGGCATGAGTGGGCATGCTGGGTAGTTGGAAAATCAGTGCAAACAAGCCCCAGTCAGTCATGGATTGTCGGTTTCTCATCGAAAACTCGTCGATTATAGCCTTAACCCAATGATCGACACCGTCAGGAGACCAGGTCGGGGCCGTAGGCACTTGCCATGGGCTTGTGTGATCGTACTCGATTGTGGAAAAAATTAGTGCAAACAAGCCCCAGTCGGTCACAGATTGTCGATTTCTCATTAGAAACTCGCCGATTATAGCCATGCCCCCATGACAGGCACCATCGGGAGACTAGGCCGGGACTGTGTCATGTGCGGGCATCCTCTTCTCATCGAAAACTCGCCGATTATAGCCTTCCCCCGTGACCAGCACCGTCAGGAGACCAAGTCAGGGTCATGGGAACCTGCAGCGGTCATGTGCGGGCATACTCGATAGTGGAAAAATAATCGAAAAGAAGCCCCAGCCGGTCATGGATTGTTGGTCTCTCATGAAAAACTCGTCGATCATAGCCTTGCCCTCCATGACTGGCATCGTCGGGAGACCAGGTCAGGACAGTGGGCACTTGCTGCAACCATGTGTGGACATACTCGGTAGTGCGAAATTAAGCGAAAACAAACCATAGTCGGTCACGAATTTTCGATCTCTCATCGAAAACTCGTAGATTTTAGCCTTGCCCCCATTATTGGCACCGTCGGGAGACCAAGTCGGGACTGAGGGCAATTGTCGCGGTCATATGTAGGCATACTCGGTAGCGGGAAAATCAGTGAAAGCCCCAGTGAGGTACAAATTGTTTGTTTCTCATCGAAATCTCGCCGATTATAGCCTTCCCTCCATGATCAGCACCGTCGGGAGATCAAGTCGGGGCCATGGGAACTTACCGCGACCATGTGCGGGCATACTTGGAAGTGGGAAAATTGGAAAGAACAGGCCCAGGTGATGCACAAATTGTCAGTTTATTATCGAAAACTTCCCGATTATAGCCTTGCCCCACGACCGCACCGTCGAGAACCAGTCGGAACGAGGCACTTGCCCGATCATTTCTTTGGCATACTCGGTAGTGGAAAAATTGTCGGCTTTCATCGAAACTCGTCGATTATAGCCTTCCCCATGGTAATGCTTGTCGAGAAACCAGTGGAAGTGGGCACTGTCGCGGTTATGTAAAGGGATACTCAATAATGGAAAAATCAGTGCAAACAAGCTACAGTCAGTCACGAATTGTCAGTTTTTCATCGAAAAGTTACCGATTATAGCCTTGCCCCATGACCGGCACCATCGGGAGACCAGATCGAGGTCGGGGGTACTTGTCGTGGCCATATGCAGGCATACTCAATTGTGGAAAAATCAGTGCAAAAAAGCCCCAGTCGGTCACAAATTCTTAATTTCTCATTGAAAACTCGCCGATTATAGCCTTACCCCAATGACCGACACCATCGTGAGACCAAGTCGAGGTCGTGGGCACTTGTGACCATGTGTGAGCATATTCGGTAGTGGGAAAATCATCGAAAACAAACCCAGTCGGTTAGGGATTGTCGGTCTCTCATCAAAGCTAGCCGATTATACCCTTCCCTCCATTATCGGCGCCATCAGGCGACCAAGTCGTGGCCGCGGGTAGCCATGTGCGGGCATACTCAGTAGTGGGAAAATCAACAAAAACAAGCCCTAGTCGGTCACTGATTGCCAGCCTCTCATCGAAAACTCACCAATTATAGCCTTTCCCACCATGGTCGGCACCGTCGGGAGGCCAGGTCGGGGCCGTGAGCACTTGTCGTGGTCATGTGCGGGCATACTCGGTAGTAGAAAAATCAATGAAAACAAGCCCCAGTTGGTCACAGATTGTTAGTTTCACGTTGAAAACTTGTCGATTATAGCCTTGCTATGGCCGACATCGTCGGAGACCAAGTCGGTAGTGGGTACTTGTTGTGGTCATGTGCGGGCATACTCAATAGTGGAAAAATCAGCAAAAACTGGTCCAGGTGGGGCACGAATTGTCGATTTCTCATTGAAAACTCACCGATTCCCCATGGCCAAGCCGTTGGGAGACCGTGTCGAGTAGTGAGCACTTCTCGCGCTTATGTGTAGGCATACTTGGTAGTAGGAATATCAGTGCAAATAAGCCCCAGTCGTTCATGAATTTTCGGTTTCTCATCGAAAACTCACCGATTATGGCCTTACCCCCATTACTGGCACCATCGGGAGAACACGTCGGGATCGTGACACTTGCCGCGACCATGTGCGGGAATAATCGACAGTGGGAAAATTAGCAAAAACAGGCCTAGGTGGGTCCCAAATTGTCAGCTTTTCATCAAAAACTCGCCGATTATAGCCTTCCCCATGACCAAAGAATGTCGAGATCGGTCCGGTCCGTGGAACTTGCCACGGCCATGTGCGAGCATACTCGGTAGTGGGAAAATCAGTGCAATCAAGCCTCAGTCAGTCAGGAATTGTCGATTTCTCATCAAAAAGTCACCAATTATAGCCTTACCCCCAAGACTGACACCATCGGCAGACCAGATCAGGGCCGTGGGCACTTGTCGCGACCATGTACAAAGCGTGCTTTCAACAGGAAAAATCTATGTAAACAAGCCCTAGATGGACACAGATTGTCAGTTTCTCATTGAAAACTCCCCGATTATAGCCTTGCCTCCATGACTTGTGCCGTCGAGAAACCAGGTCAGGGTCGTGGGCACTTGTCGCGGCCATGTACGGGCATACTCGGTGGTGGGAAAATCAGTAGAAACAGGCCCAGTCGGTCCCGGATTGTTGGTGTCTCATCGAATACTCACCGATTATAGCCTTTCCCCCATGACCGACACCGTCGAGAGACGAGGTCGAAGTCGAGGTCGTTTATCGTGGCCATGCGCAGGCATGCTCGATAGTGGGAAAATTAGTGCATTAAAGCCCCAATCGGTCATGGATTGTCAGCTTCTCATCGAAAACTCACAGATTATATCCTTACCCTAATGACGGACACCGTCGGGAGACCAGGTCAGGGTCGTAGCCATGGGCATACTCGGTAGTAGGGAAATCAGTGCAAACATGCCCAAGTTGGTCACAGATTATCAGTTTCTCATCGAAAACTCGCCGATTATGGCCTTGCCCCCATCATCGGCACCTTCAGGAGACCAGGTCGGATATGCGAGCATTCTCAGTAGTGAGAAAATCAGCAAAAACAAGCCCCAGTCGGTCAGGGATTGTCGGTCTCTCATCAAAAACTTTTCGATTACAACCTTCCCTCCATAACCAGCAACGTCGGGCAACCAGGTCGGGACCGTGGGCACTTTCCACGGCCATGTGTGGGCATACTCAATAGTGAGAAAATCAAAGAAAACAAGCCCTAGTCAGTCACGGATTGTCGGTCTCTCATCGAAAACTCGCCAATCATAGCCTTGCCCTCCATGACCGGCACCGTCAGGAGACCAGATTAGGGTTGTGGGCACTTGTCACCACCATGTGCGGGCATACTCGGTAGTGGGAAAATTAATGAAAACAAGCCCCAGTCGGTCACGAATTGTCATTTTATCATTGAAAACTCACCAATTATAGCCTTATCTCAATGATCGGCACCGTCAGGAGACCAGGTTAGGGCTGTAGGCACTTGTCGTTGCCATGTGCGAGCATACTCGGTAGTGGGAAAATCAACCAAAATAGGCCCACGTGGGTCACTAATTGTCGGTTTCTTCAAAACTTGCTAATTATAACCTTGCCCCATGACCCAAGCGACCGCGGGAGACGGAGTTGAGTATGGGCACTAACCGTGACCATGTACGGGCATACTCAATGGTGGGAAAATCAAAGCAAACAAGCCCCAGTCGGTCTTGGATTGTCGGTTTCTCATTGAAAACTCACCAATTGTAGCCTTGCCCCCATAACTAGCACCGTCAGGAGACCAGGTCGGGACGGTGGGCACTTGTCGTGATCTTGTGTGGGCATAATCGATAGTGGGAAAATCAGAAGAAATAGGCCCAGGTGGGGCATGAATTGTTGGTTTCTCATCAAAAACTCCCCGCTTATAGCCTTCCCCCATGACCGACAATCGCCGAGAGACCAGTCTGGTGAGCACTGCCACTACCATATATAGGCATACTCGGTGATGGAAATTCATCAAAAACAAGCCCCATTCGGTCACAATTTGTTGGTTTCTCATCGAAAACTCACCGATTATAGCCTTGCCCTCTGTGACAGGCACCGTCGGGAAACCAGGTCAAGACCGTGGGCACTTGTCGCGACCATATGCGGGCATACTCGGTCGTCAAAAAATCAATGCAAACAAGCCCTAGTCGGTCATGGGTTGTTAGTTTCTCATCGAAAACTCGCCGATTATAACCTTGCCCCAAGACCGGCACTGTCGGGAGATCGAGGCTGTGGGCCCTTTTCACAACCATGTGTGGGCAGACTCGATAGTAGAAAAATCAGCAAAAACAGGCCCAGGTGGGGCACGAATTCTCTGTTTCTCATCAAAACTTGCTGATTATAACCTTGCCCCCATGACCGGCACCGTCGAGAGACCAGGTCGGGGCCGTGGCCTTTTACTGTGGCCATTTGTGGGCATACTCGATGCTGGAAAAATCAATGCAAACAAGCCCCAGTCGATCACGGGTTGTCAGTTTTTCATCAAAAACTCATCGATTATAGCATTGTCCCTATGACTGGAACCGTCGGGAGACCAGGTTGTGGGCGTGGGCCCTAGTCGCAGGCATGAGTGGGCATGCTGGGTAGTTGGAAAATCAGTGCAAACAAGCCCCAGTCAGTCATGGATTGTCGGTTTCTCATCAAAAACTCGTCGATTATAGCCTTAACCCCCTGACCGACACCGTCACGAGACCAGGTCAGGGCCGTGGGCACTTGCCATGGGCTTGTGTGAGCGTACTCGATTGTGGAAAAAATTAGTGCAAACAAGCCCCAGTCGGTCACAGATTGTCGATTTCTCATTGGAAACTCGCCGATTATAGCCATGCCCCCATGGCAGGCACCATCGGGAGACTAGGTCGGGACTGTGTCATGTGCGGGCATCCTCTTCTCATCGAAAACTCGCCGATTATAACCTTCCCCCGTGACCAGCACCGTCGGGAGACCAAGTCAGGGTCATGGGCACCTGCAGCGGTCATGTGCGGGCATACTCGATAGTGGAAAAATAATCGAAAAGAAGCCCCAGCCGGTCATGGATTGTTGGTCTCTCATGAAAAACTCGCCGATCATAGCCTTGCCCTCCATGACTGGCATCGTCGGGAGACCAGGTCAGGACAGTGGGCACTTGCTGCAACCATGTGTGGACATACTCGGTAGTACGAAATTAAACAAAAACAAACCATAGTCGGTCACGGATTGTCGATCTCTCGTCGAAAACCCGTTTAGATTTTAGCCTTGCCCCCATTATTGGCACCGTCGGGAGACTAAGTCGGGACTGAGGGCAATTGTCACCCCTATGACTGGAACCGTCGGGAGACCAGGTTGTGGGCGTGGGCCCTAGTCGTAGGCATGAGTAGGCATGCTGGGTAGTTGGAAAATCAGTGCAAACAAGCCCCAGTCAGTCATGGATTGTCGGTTTCTCATCGAAAACTCGTCGATTATAGCCTTAACCCCATGACCGACACCGTCAGGAGACCAGGTCGGGGCCGTGGGAACTTGCCATGGGCTTGTGTGAGCGTACTCTATTGTGGAAAAAATTAGTGCAAACAAGCCCCAGTCGGTCACAGATTGTCGATTTCTCATTGGAAACTCGCCGATTATAGCCATGCCCCCATGACAGGCACCATCGGGAGACTAGGCCGGGACTGTGTCATGTGCGGGCATCCTCTTCTCATCGAAAACTCGCCGATTATAGCCTTCCCGTGACCAAAGACCGTCGGAGACCAAGTCGGTCATGGGCACTACGTCATGTCATGTGCGGGCATACTCGATAGTGGAAAAATAATCGAAAAGAAGCCCCAGCCGGTCATGGATTGTTGGTCTCTCATGAAAAACTCGCCGATCATAGCCTTGCCCTCCATGACTGGCATCGTCGGGAGACCAGGTCAGGACAGTGGGCACTTGCTGCAACCATGTGTGGACATACTCGGTAGTGCGAAATTAAGCGAAAACAAACCATAGTCGGTCACGAATTGTCGATCTCTCGTCGAAAACTCGTAGATTTTAGCCTTGCCCCCATTATTGGCACCGTCGGGAGACCAAGTCGGGACTGAGGGCAATTGTCGCGGTCATATGTAGGCATACTCGGTAGCGGGAAAATCAGCAGAAACAGGCCCAAGTGAGGTACAAATTGTTTGTTTCTCATCGAAATCTCGCCGATTATAGCCTTCCCTCCATGATCAGCACCGTCGGGAGATCAAGTCGGTCCATGGGAACTTACCGCGACCATGTGCGGGCATACTTGGAAGTGGGAAAATTGGAAAGAACAGGCCCAGGTGATGCACAAATTGTCAGTTTATTATCGAAAACTTCCCGATTATAGCCTTGCCCCCATGACTGGCACCGTCAGGAGACCAGGTCGGGAACGAGGGCACTTGCCCCATTCATTTGCTGGCATACTCGGTAGTGGAAAAATTGTCAGTTTCTCATCGAAAACTCGTCGATTATAGCCTTCCCCCATGACTGGTACTATCGAGAAACCAGGTCGGGGCTGTGGGCACTTGTCGCGGTTATGTAAAGGGATACTCAATAATGGAAAAATCAGTGCAAACAAGCTACAGTCAGTCACGAATTGTCAGTTTTTCATCGAAAAGTTACCGATTATAGCCTTGCCCCATGACCGGCACCGTCGGGAGACCAGATCGAGGTCGGGGGTACTTGTCGTGGCCATATGCAGGCATACTCAATTGTGGAAAAATCAGTGCAAAAAAGCCCCAGTCGGTCACAAATTCTTAATTTCTCATTGAAAACTCGCTGATTATAGCCTTACCCCAATGACCGACACCATCGTGAGACCAAGTCGAGGTCGTGGGCACTTGTGACCATGTGCGAGCGTATTCGGTAGTGGGAAAATCATTGAAAACAAACCCAGTCGGTTAGGGATTGTCGGTCTCTCATCAAAGCTAGCCGATTATACCCTTCCCTCCATTATCGGCGCCATCAGCGACGAGTAAATGGCCGGGTAGCCATGTAAAAGGGCATACCGATGAGTGGGAAAATCAACAAAAACAAGCCCTATTCGGTCACTGATTGTCAGCCTCTCATCGAAAACTCACCAATTATAGCCTTTCCCACCATGGTCGGCACCGTCGGGAGACCAGGTCGGGGCCGTGAGCACTTGTCGTGGTCATGTGCGGGCATACTCGGTAGTAGAAAAATCAATGAAAACAAGCCCCAGTTGGTCACAGATTGTTAGTTTCACGTTGAAAACTTGTCGATTATAGCCTTGCCCTTATGACCGACATCGTCGGGAGACCAAGTCGGGGCCGTGGGTACTTGTTGTGGTCATGTGCGGGCATACTCAATAGTGGAAAAATCAGCAAAAACTGGTCCAGGTGGGGCACGAATTGTCGATTTCTCATTGAAAACTCACCGATTCCCCCATGACCGGCACCGTTGGGAGACCAGGTCGAGGCCGTGAGCACTTGTCGCGCTTATGTGTAGGCATACTTGGTAGTAGGAATATCAGTGCAAATAAGCCCCAGTCGTTCACGAATTTTCGGTTTCTCATCGAAAACTCACCGATTATGGCCTTACCCCCATTACTGGCACCATCGGGAGAACACGTCGGGATCGTGACACTTGCCGCGACCATGTGCGGGAATAATCGACAGTGGGAAAATTAGCAAAAACAGGCCTAGGTGGGTCCCAAATTGTCAGCTTTTCATCAAAAACTCGCCGATTATAGCCTTCCCCCCATGACCAGCAATGTCGGGAGATCGGGTCTGGTCTATGGGAACTTGCCACGGCCATGTGCGAGCATACTCGGTAGTGGGAAAATCAGTGCAATCAAGCCTCAGTCAGTCAGGAATTGTCGATTTCTCATCAAAAAGTCGCCAATTATAGCCTTACCCCCAAGATTGACACCATCGGCAGACCAGATCAGGGCCGTGGGCACTTGTCGCGACCATGTAAAGGCGTACTCAGTTGTGGAAAAATCTATGCAAACAAGCCCTAGATGGACACAGATTGTCAGTTTCTCATTGAAAACTCCCCGATTATAGCCTTGCCCCCATGACTCAGGCCGTGAAAAACGTGTCGTGGTCATGGGCACTTGCTTGCTGACCATGTACGGGCATACTCGGTGGTGGGAAAATCAGTAGAAACAGGCCCAGTCGGTCCCGGATTGTTGGTGTCTCATCGAATACTCACCGATTATAGCCTTTCCCCCATGACCGACACCGTCGAGAGACGAGGTCGAAGTCGAGGTCGTTTATCGTGGCCATGCGCAGGCATGCTCGATAGTGGGAAAATTAGTGCATTAAAGCCCCAATCGGTCATGGATTGTCAGCTTCTCATCGAAAACTCACAGATTATATCCTTACCCTAATGACGGACACCGTCGGGAGACCAGGTCAGGGTCGTAGCCATGGGCATACTCAGTAGTAGGGAAATCAGTGCAAACATGCCCAAGTTGGTCACAGATTATCAGTTTCTCATCGAAAACTCTCCGATTATGGCCTTGCCCCCATCATCGGCACCTTCAGGAGACCAGGTCGAATATGCGAGCATTCTCAGTAGTGAGAAAATCAGCAAAACAAGCCCGAGTCGGTCAGGGATAGTCGGTCTCTCATCAAAAACTTTTCGATTACAACCTTCCCTCCATAACCAGCAACGTCGGGCAACCAGGTCGGGACCGTGGGCACTTTCCACGGCCATGTGTGGGCATACTCAATAGTGAGAAAATCAACGAAAATAAGCCCTAGTCAGTCACGGATTGTCGGTCTCTCATCGAAAACTCACCAATCATAGCCTTGCCCTCCATGACCGGCACCGTCAGGAGACCAGATTAGGGTTGTGGGCACTTGTCACCACCATGTGCGGGCATACTCGGTAGTGGGAAAATTAATGAAAACAAGCCCCATTCGGTCACGAATTGTCATTTTATCATTGAAAACTCACCAATTATAGCCTTATCTCAATGATCGGCACCGTCAGGAGACCAGGTTAGGGCCGTAGGCACTTGTCGTTGCCATGTGCGAGCATACTCGGTAGTGGGAAAATCAACAAAAATAGGCCCACGTGGGTCACTAATTGTCAGTTTCTCTTCAAAAACTTGCCAATTATAACCTTGCCCCATGACCGGCACCGTCGGGAGACCAGGTTGGGGCTGTGGGCACTAACCGTGACCATGTACGGGCATACTCAATGGTGGGAAAATCAAAGCAAACAAGCCCCAGTCGGTCTTGGATTGTCGGTTTCTCATTGAAAACTCACCAATTGTAGCCTTGCCCCCATAACTAGCACCGTCAGGAGACCAGGTCGGGACGGTGGGCACTTGTCGTGATCTTGTGTGGGCATACTCGATAGTGGGAAAATCAGAAGAAACAGGCCCAGGTGGGGCATGAATTGTTGGTTTCTCATCAAAAACTCCCCGCTTATAGCCTTCCCCCATGACTGGCACCGTTAGGAGACCAATTCGGGGCCGCGGGCACTAGCCGCGGCCATGTGCGGGCAAACTAGGTAATGAGGAAATCATCGAAAACAAGCCCCAGTCGGTCACAAATTGTTGGTTTCTCATCAAAAACTCGCAGATTATATAGCCTTTCCCTCCATGACAGGCACTGTCGGGAGAACAGGTCGAGACCGTGGGCAATTGCCACGACCATGTGCGGGCATATTCAGTAGTGCAAAAATCAGCGAAAATAGGCCCCAGTCAGTCACAGATTTTCGGTCTTTCATCGAAAACTTGTCGATTATAGCCTTGCCCTCATGACTGGCTCCATCGGGAGACGAGGTCGAGGCCGTGGGCACTTGCCGTGGCCATGTGCGGTCATGCTCAAAAGTGGAAAAATTAGTGCAAAAAAGCCCAAGTCGGTCATGGATTGTTGATTTCTCATCAAAAACTCACCGAATATAACCTTGCCCCAATGACCGACATCATCGGGAGACCAGGTCGAGGTCATAGGCACTTGTTGTGGCCATGTGCGAGCATACTCGTTAGTGGGAAAATCATCGAAAACAAGCCCCAGTTGGTCAGGGATTGTCAGTCTCTCATAAAAAAACTCACCGATTATAGCTTTCCCTCTATGACCGACACCGTCGGGTGACCAAATCGGGGTCGTGGGCACTTGTCGCGACCATTTGCTGGCATACTCGATAGTAAGAAAATCAATAAAAACAAGCCCCAGTTGGTCACGGAATGTCGCTCTCTCATCTAAAACTCATCGATTATAGCCTTGCCCCTATGACCGGCACCGTCGGGAAACCAGGTTCGGGTCGTAGGCACTTGTCGTGGCCATATGTAGGCATACTCTATAGTGGAAAAATCAGCAAAAGCTGTCCCAAGTGGGGCACGAATTGTCGATTTCTCATCGAAAACTCGCCAATTATAGCCTTCCCCCATGACTGGCACCGTCGGGAGACCAGGTCGGGGCTGTGGGCACTTACCGCGGCCATGTGCAAGCATACTCAGTAGTGGGAAAATCAATGCAAACAAGCCCCAGTCGGTCACAGATTGTCGGTTTCTCATCGAAAACTCGCTGATTATAGCCTTGCCTCCATGACCGGCTCTGTCAGGAGACTAGGTCGGGGCCGTGGACACTTATCGTGGTCATGTGTGGGCATACTTGGTAGTGGAAAAATTAGCAAAAACAAGCCCCACTCGGTTAGGGATTATCGGTCTCTCATCAAAAACTCACTGATTATAGCCTTCCCTCCTTGACCGGCACTGTCGGGACACTAGGTCGGGGCCGTGGGCACTTGTCGTGGCCATGTACTGGCATATTCGGTAGTGGAAAAATCAACAAAAACAAGCCCCAGTATGCCACTGATTGTCGATCTCTCATCAAAAATTCGTCAATTATAGCCTTGCCCTCATGACCGGCACCGTCGGGAGAGTAGGTCAGGGTCGTAGACATTTATCGCGGCCATGCGTGGGCATACTTGGTAGTAGAAAAATCAACGAAAAAGAGCCCCAGTCGGTCACGAATTGTCAGTTTTTCATCAAAATCTCGCCGATTATAGACTTTCCCCCATGACTGACACCGTCGGGAGACCAGGTCCAAGCCGAGGGCACTTGCCGTAACTCTGTACAGACATACTCGATTATGGGAAAGTCAGCAGAAATAGGCCCAGGTGGGGCACGGATTGTCAGTTTCTCATAGAAAACTTGCCAATTATAGCCTTCCCCCATTACTGGCACCGTTGAAAGACCAGGTCGGGGCCGTGGGCACTTGCTGTGGCCATACGTGAGCATACTCGGTAGTGGAAAAATCAGTGCAAACAAGCCCCAGTCGGTCATGGATTGTCAATTTCTCATCGAAAACTCACCGATTATGGCCTTATCCCCATGGCCGCCACTGTCGGGAGACCATGTCAGGATAGTGGACACTTACCGCAGCCATGTGCATGCATACTCGGTAGTGGGAAAATCAACAAAAACGAGCTCCAGTCGATCACGGATTGTCAGTTTCTTATCAAAAACTCGCCAATTATGGCGTTGCCCACATGACTGGCACCGTCGGGAGACCAGGTCGGGACCGTGGTTACTTGTCGTGGCCATGTACAAGCATACTCAGTAGTGGGAAAGTCAACGAAAACAAGCCCCAGTCGGTCATGGATTGTCAGTCTCTCATCAAAAACCCATCGATTATAACCTTGCGCTTCATGATCGACACCATCAGGAGACCAGGTCGGGGCTGTGGGCACTTGTCGTGGCCATTTGCGGACATACTCGGTAGTGGAAAAATCAATGCAAACAAGCCCCAATCGGTCTCAAATTGTCAATTTCTCATCGAAAACTCGTCGGTTATAGCCTTGTCCCCATGACCGGTACCATCGGGAGACCAAATCGGGGCCGTGGGCACTTGCCACGGCCATATGCTGGCATACTCGGTTGTGCAAAAATTAGCACAAAAAAGCCCTATTCGATCGTGGATTGTCGGTTTCTCATTGAAAACTCACCGAGTATAGCCATGCCCTCATTACCAGTACTATCAGGAGACCAAGTCGGGGTCATGAGCACTTACCGCGACCATATGCGAGCATACTTGGTAGTGGAAAAATTAGCAAAAATAGGTCGAGGTGGGGCACGAATTGTCAGTTTCACATCGAAAACTCACCGATTATAGTCTTGCCCCCATGACCGACACTTTCGGGAGACCAGGACGGGGTCGTGGGTACTTACCGCGGCCATATGCGAGCATACTACGTAGTAGGAAAATCAGTGCAAGCAAGTCCCAGTTGGTCACGGATTGTCGGTTTCTCATCAAAAACTTGTCGATTATAGCCTTGCCGCCATAATCGGTACGGTCGGGAGACCAGATTGCGGTTGTGGGCCAATGTCGTGGCCTTGAGCGGGCATACTTGGTAGTGGAAAAATTAGTGTAAACAATCCCCAGTCAGTCACGGATTGTCTGTTTCTCATAAAAAACTCGCCGATTATAGCCTTGGCCCCATGACTGGCACCGTCGGAAGACCAGGTTGGCGTCGTGGCCACTTGTCGTGGCCATGTGCGGGCATACTCAATAGTCGGAAAATTAGCAAAAACAAGCCCCAGTCAGTCAGGGATTGTCAGTCTCTCATCAAAAACTCATCGATTATAGCCTTCCCTCCATGACCAGCACCATCGGGAGACCAGGTCGAGGTCATGGGCACTTGCCGCGGGCATACTTGGTAGTGGAAAAATCAACGAAAATAAGGCCCAGTCGGTCACGGATTGTCGGTCTCTCATCGAAAACTCGCCGATTATAGCCTTGCGCTCTATGACCGGCACCGTCAAGAGACCAGGTCGGGGCCCTGGGCACTTGTTGCGGCCATGCGCTGGCATACTCGGTAGTGAAAAAATCAGCAAAAATAAGCCCCAGTCGATCATGGATTGTCGGTTTCTCATCGAAAACTCGCCGATTATAGCCTTTCCCCCGATGATTGGCACCGTCGGGAGACCAGGTTGGGACCGAGGGCACTTGTCGTAGCCATCTGCAGGCATACTCAATTGTGAGAAAATCAACAGACACAGGCCTAGGTGAGGCACAAATTTTCGATTTCTTATCAAAAACTCGACGATTATAGCCTTCCACCTATGATCGGCATCGTCGAGAGACCAGGTCGGGACTGAGAGCACTTGCCTGGGCCATATGTGGGCATACTCAGTAGTGAGAAAATCAGTGCAAACAAGCCACAGTCGATCACAGATTGTTGGTTTCTCATCAAAAACTTGTCGATTATGGCCTTGCCCCCATGACTGGCACCATCGGGAGACTAGGTCGAGACCATGGGCACTTGCCGTAGCCATGTGCAGGCATACTCTATGGTAGGAAAATCAACATAAACAGGCCCAAGTGGGCCACAAATTGTCGGTTTCTCATTGAAAACTCACCGATTATAGCCTACCCCCATGATTGGCACCGTCAAGATATCGGGTCGGGGCCGTGGGCACTTGTCGCGGCCATGTGCAGGCATAATTGGTAGTGGAAACAAGCCTCAGTCAGTCACTGATTGTCGACTTGTCATCGAAAAGTCACCGATTATAGCCTTGCCCCCATGATTGGCACCATCAAGAGACCAAATCGGGGTCGTGGGCACTTGTTGTGGCCATGTGTGGGCATACTTGATTGTGAAAAAATCAGTGCAAACAAGCCACATTCGATCACGGATTGTCAGTTTCTCATTGAAACTCGCCGATTATAACCTTGCCCCATTACTGGCACCGTCGGAAGACTAACTCAGGACCATGGGCACTTACCGCGGGCGTGTGCTGGCATGCTCGACAGTGGGAAAATCAGCAAAAATAGGCCCAGGTGAGGCATAAATTGTCAGTTTCTCATCAAAAACTCGTCGATTATAGCCTACCCCCCATGACTGACACCGTCGGGAGACCTGGTCAGGGTCGTGGGCATTTACTGCGGCTATGTGCAGGCATACTCTATAGTGAGAAAATCATCAAAAACAAGCTCCAGTCAGTCACAGATTGTTGGTCTCCCATCGAAAACTCACCGATTATAGCCTTGCCCTCCATAATAGGCACCGTCAGGAAACTAGGTTGGGACCGTGGGCACTTGCCGCGACCATATGCGAGCATACTGGGTAGTGGGAAAATCAACGAAAACAAGCCCCATTCAGTCAGGAATTGTCAGTCTGTCATTAAAAACTTGCTAACTATAGCCTTGCCTCCATAATCGGCACCGTCGGGAGACGAGGTCGCCACCGTGGGCACTTACCGTGGCCATGTGCGAGCATACTCAGTGGTGGAAAAATCAGTGCAAACAAGCTCCATTCAGTCATGGATTTTTGGTTTCTCATCAAAAACTTGCCGATTATAGCCTCGCCCCCATGACCGATGCCGTCAAGAGACCAGGTCGAGGTCATGGGCACTTGTAGTGGCCATGTGCGGGCATACTCGGTAGTGGGAAAATTAGCAAAAACAAGCCCTAGTTAGTCAGGGATTGTCAATCTCTCATCAAAAACTCGTTGATTATAGCCTTCCCTCTATGACCAACACCGTCGGGAGACCTGGTCAAAGCCGTGGGCACTTGCCGCGGTCATGTGAGGGCATACTCGGTAGTGAAAAAATTAACAAAAATAAGCCCCATTCGATCACGGATAGTCAGTCTCTCATCGAAAACTCGCCGATTGTAGCCTTTCCCTCCATGATCGGCATCGTCGGGAAACCAGGTCGAGCCCGTGGGCATTTTTCACGACCATGTATGGGGATACTCAGTAGTGAAAAAATTACTGAAAACAAGCCCCAGTCAGTCACAAATTGTGGGTCATCGAAAACTCGCTGATTATTTCCTTGCCCTCATGACCGACACCGTCGGGAGACTAAGTCGGGACCGTGGGCACTTGTCGCGGCCATGTGCGGGCATACTCTGTGGTGGGAAAATCAATAAAAACAGGCCCAGGTGGGGCAGGAATTGTCATTTGGTTGATGTCCAAGACATCGATGCCAAGTCATGAACAAGTCCACTCTCTCCATCTTGAAGGCTGAATGAAACCTTGTGAACTTGAAGTAGTAGACCCCCTTTGAAGCTTACCCACTCCAATTGGCATCTTCGAGGTTTGGTCATGTATCACACAAAACTCATTAGTGAACAAAATTTGATAATTTAACTCAGAAATTAACTGACATATGGAAATCAAGTTGTAAGTCACGGTAGGAATATATAACACATCAATCAAAATGATTTCGTTATTTAACTTAACATGACTTTTCATCATTGTGGTCGTCTTTGTCCCATTAGGCGAGATCATCGATACAGGCGTTGCCTCTCCAACATTGTGCATAAGTCCCAAGTTTCCTGTCATATGGTTGGATGCTCCACAATGTAAAATCCATGTAAATTCACCAAAGACCTTACCAAAAAGCATGTCAGAATTATCTCACTCCAGTAGCATTAACAACCTTTGGAACTGATCATTTGACAAACCTAGGATCTTATTGTTGCTTTCAGCTTGCCCACTCACAACATGAAAAACAGAGGCTCGACCTTGGTTACATCTGATAGTAATGCTAACTTTGCCCTACTCAGCCCATCCTTGGCCTCATGGTCTCCACAAGAAAGGGTAGCTAGCAACCTCAAAGCAGTCTGAGACTTTATGGCCACTCTTGTCACAATGACTACACCTCTTGTCAACATTTCCCTTTTGTCTCAACGGCCTATATCACTGTTTTAATTTAGGCTTAGTCGTAGCCAGAACCACTAAAGCGGCAGCTTTAACCCCCTCTTCTTAGCCTCAAACAATGGTCCTATATCGCTCCTCTTCAGTGATTAACGCATAAGCTTTGTTAATTGTGGGAAGAGGGCCTATGTTTAGAATTTAAGAACGGACAATACCAAACACTTTATCATCTAAACCTATCAGAAAATGGTGTAATTTTTCTTCCTCATTCTCGGGAATAAATTTGTGCACTGCTATACATATATAGTTCGGAACCTTACTGTAGCTACCTAGTTTGTCCCACATTCCTTTCAGTTTGGTATAATAAGCCATAAATGTCATGCCTTGCTGTCTGAGCGAGGCATCTTCTCCTTCCAATTTGTGAATTCGTGAAGTGTTGCCAACTAAAAAACGATCTCACAGATCGTCCCAACTACCTTAGTGGTCTCTTTATATACAATGCTGAGCTGAATGGATTTGTCAATCAAATTGAAAATCCATTAAATTAGCATTGAGTTACATGTCTCCCAATTGCTGGCTTTAGCCAAATCAATTATTGGTTTATTTAATGTTCCATTAATAAAACCTAACTTGTTCTTTTCTCTTAAAGCATTCACCGTATCCTTTTCCCATATATCAAAATTATCTTCGTTCAACACACACGTCATAATCAACACTACCGGGTTGTCAGAAGGAGGCAAGAAAAATGATGAAGACATGTCAACCAGCTTCTCTTTTTTGTCATTGAATAACAGAGGGGATATGGCTTCTACAGAGATGAATGATTAATGAGATTTTCAACTGAAGAAATGACATTGTTACAATAATGATGATCGAGATTAGCGGTAGATAGAGAGGTTATTTTTTAAGCCTGCTCTGATACCAGGAAAAAGAACAAAGAGAGCGATTCATTAGATTACTGAATATTGTTGGAAAATAATGTACACCCAATTTACAAAATATATACAACTATTAGAGTCCTAAAGAAGGTAAAGATACAACTCGTAGAGTCTTAAAAAACGTAAAGATCTATATAAAGTATACTATTAAAAAAAAGAAGATACGTAAATATACAAAATATATACACCAAATCCAATAATTAATCCAGCAAAGTAGTCCACCAAGTGCAGATGTTTATGTTGCACAATCGTTATTGAAACCTAAAAGCGTTTTCATAATAAAGGGAATGCAGATGCTTGGATCTTTACAGATCCATGAGCCAATGAATGTGGTTGAACTCTTTTCTTAGTCATTATTATCAGCTATATCATGTCCTAGATGCATGATATGATTACCCTAAGAAATTGATACAACATTTTCAAAGGAACTTCAAGATGACAAAGATTATGTTCTTTTATTATGTAATTTTGGATTTTATTTATTGTATTTATTTTAATATGTTTTAATTATGATCATATTTTTAGAGTTGTAAAACTCTATTTGAACCCTTAGTTCTTAGGAGCCTAAACTAAATGAGAGTTTTCTAATAATTGGACCTTATATTTAATGCTCAATTGCTCAGTTTAAACCAAAACTTAAAATAAAATTAAAATCAATCATTTTATTATCTTATTTATTATTTTATAATTGTTAAATGATTGTATGATATAGGAGGGGCAAATAAATTCAATAAAAAATCATTGACGAACAAGACATGATTAATAAAAAATATAATTCCAAACCATAAACCCATAAAACCACAAAACTTATGTCAAACTTAGGAACCCTAAGCACCTTTTTTAGTCTCATATCAATTTTATTCAAAGTCCTAAGATACAACTCCAAACAATTCCTTCATTTCAAATTCTTAGACTTAGCTTTAAACATATCAAATTTAATTCAATCCTTAAGACTCTAAGTATTCCTTTTTAATTTCAAGCCCTAGATTTAGCTCTAGCTCTAGGTACTTAATCTTAATTCCAAATCCTAAAAATCAACTCTAGACATCTCTTTTTAACTTCAAGCTTTAAGACTTAATTCTAAACACTTTTTTAATTGTGTAATCAATTCTATTTATTATTGTGGCCTAAATTGATCAAACTAATAATTATTGGAAATTTAGTCCAATTGAATCCTTTCTATTCTTTCCTTGTTTTATTCAAGTCCCCTTGCTTCTTGCTTAACCTATGACTTGTTATTTCTCTTAACCACTATTTCTTTGGTTTTTGTACATTTGCAGGTTATCTTTGTTTAAGTTTGTTAATTCCTTAAATAACTTGATAAGGAACTAAATAGTGGTAAAAGCTAAGAAAGTTTGAGATCAGCAAAGAGAAAAGCTAATTGAAGTGAAACACTACTTATCATATATCTTTTGATAGAATATAGTAAGGAATTGCATGACGAATTTTTCTTTACTAACTTCTTATAAACTTCAAATGTGTCTTATAAAGGTGGTTCCACACTAAAAGAGGAAAAGGACAACATGTTCTTTATGCAAGCCTTGCAATAACAAGTTAAGAGAATAAATATGAAGTATAATGATGTGAAAGCCATGTTGGAGAACTATTCCTAACAAATTGTTGAACACAAAAGAGAACAACAACCTTATTTCCCTAATAAGGGGAAGCATACTAGACGATATCTAATACCCTTAATGAAAATTTATGAACAAAATGATGAATCAAGTGTTGATAAATTGACTTAGCATATGAGATTGAAAGGGACAAATTTAGGCATAAGAGAGGAGTCAGACATAAATAGGAGTCTAAGAGGGAGCCTAAAGGTTGAGATGATGTGGATAGGAACCTTAGTAGTATAAAGATGAAAATTCCATCCTTTAAAGGTAAAGACAATCCAAAAGCTTATTTTGAGTGGGAGAAAATAATGGAATTGATTTTGTATTATTATGCATTTATTTGGTGAGATTAATTTGTTACTAATAAGAGAAGGAATCATGAGTGGACTATAGAGACTTGGAACGAATTGAAGGCATTTATGAGGAGAATATTTAAATATAATTGTTATTATAGAAATTTGTATCAAAAATTACAAAGTCTTTCACAATGTTCAAAGAGTATATATGATTATCACAAGGAGATAAAAATGGCCATGATTTGATCCAATGTAAAGGAGGATAGAAACACAAATATGGAAAGGTCCTTAAATGGATTGAATAGAGATATAGGTAATGTGACAAAGCTACAACATTCTATTAAGTTGACATAATGCATATAGTTATGAAGGTGGAAAAATAGCTAAAGCGCAAAGTTGTACCAAAGTACCCACTTGATCTTAGTAATTCTTGGATGTTTAACTAGAAAAGAGATGACTAAAGTTATTTTAAAATAAAAGTAGAGCCACCAAAAGATAAAGAGAATGTCTAAAAGAAGAACAAAGATAAAATCAATTGTCTACACTCTCGAAATAGAGATATTAAACATTTTTTTTTAGAAACTAGGCATATTGCATCTCAATATCAAAGTAAGAGAGTTATAATCATAAGGCATGATGGAGAGGTAGAGAGTGAAAGTGATTTAGATGAAAAGGAAGTTATGTCACTACTTGATGATTTTTATGAAGATGGTCTTGAGTATGATGTTAAAAATGAGGCACCTATTATTAGGAGAGCATTAAGTTTTCAAACCAAAGAGGATTAGCTAAAGCAAGAAAGGAAGAATATGTTCTAAACTAGGTGCCATAATCATATACATAATATATTCATTAAAGGAGGAAGTTGCACAAATGTAAATAACACTACTATTATAAAGAAGTTGAATTTTCTACGTCGAGCATCCAAAACCATATAAAATAACTAATACTAGAAGATTAAGACAAACAAATATTGGTTGTTTCTATTAAATGGTATAAAGATGAATTTGTATATGATATAGTACCTATATAAGATGGTCACATTCTACTAGGAATGTCAAGAAATATAATGGAACAGTGATATATGATAGATTCAAGAATATGTATACCTTTGTGAAGGAAAATAAGCTAATTACTCTTGTACATTTAGCACTCAAACATATGTATAAGTATCGATTAAAGAAAAGAGGGGTTAAAAAAGTAAGAGAAAAAAATAGAGTGAGTGTGAGAGCTCAAAAAATAGTGAGAGAGAAAAAGGAGAATAAGATTAAGTCTCCAAAATAAAGGAGTTAGAGGGGAGAAAAATAAAGAAAAAAGTATGTTACTATGCAAAACAAAGTTATATCTTGAGTGTTTTTATACTAACCACCCTATGATTGTAATTTTATGTAAAAAGCCTTATTTTAATGTTGAGCAGCTTTATATATCCCTTTCTAGTATTATTGTTTCTTTATTGTAGGAGTATAATAATGTATTAATGGATGATATTCCTGACAGATTATTATCATCAGAGAGATTAAACATCAAATCAATTTTATACTAGGGCTTGTAATTCCTGAAAAACTTGCTTATATAAGCAATGTTGAGGAGACAAAGCATCTTGCAAGGTAAATATAGGACTTGATGACTAAAGGGTATGTAAGGAAAAGTATGAGACCTTGTATAGTTTTTGTTGGGCCCCTAAGTCTCGGTACTAATTATGAAGCTACAATACAAGACAACTAAGAAGGGGTCATAGGAGAGGAAAGTCGAAAGCATTCAATTTGTAAGGAAAATATCAACGTTGACGTGGGCGGGTTCGCTGCGGCAAAACTATGGTAATATTTTCCCAAACCTTTCGGGAGAAGTTCACCGTGGTTAACATTTGGCTTCACTGCGGCGAAGTCTTGAGGTCGAGGACCACACCCTTCGGGACAAATACGCCACGTCGAACATCTGGCTTCACTTCGGTGAGGCCCCCGAATTAAATCCAAGAACCTCTCGGAAAAAATATGCTACATCAAAGTTACCAAAAATAAAGCAAAAATACCTTCGGGGAAGTTTCGCCGCAATAAAAGTCCTGGCTTTGCCACAATGAAACCTTCGATTCACAACCCAAAACCCAATAATTCAACTCTATCATACACTTCTATTCCCAACAATCAAACACTAACTTACACATATATACAGTTTCAATAACCATTAACAACTTAACCAAAAGATAATTATGAACATACACAAAAGAAACTTCTTCAATTATGAATCTCATTACAAAAAATAATAAAGTTTGAACAAAGATTTAGTTACATGTCAACACTACTCATTAGCTTAATACAAAATACATATGGATACTCATGTTCAATATGCTGCTAAAGCTACCCAAAAGTAATTGAACTAACTTAGTACTAAATGTAGCTATCTCGAAGTTTCCAAATCCCTTGCAAGGATCACTAACCTTCTCGCCCTACATTTGAAAAGTGAAAAATAATGGGTTGAGCTACAAAGCTCAATGGCTAATACATTTATAGCTATTGGTAACGAGTCTTACAATTCAAGCATCTATATATATATATCAATATAGAAACATCTATATCTCATTTTACACTAGCCATTCAATCATCCACAATTCTAACTTTAAAAAACTCAAAGTTAAAGAAGTTATTACATAACACATAACACATAACACATAACACATAACATGTATATTTCACCATCAAAATATAATCACTAGAATGTGTATCATGCGCAATAATTCAAATGGAATGCACAAATAAATGGCTTGAGAGTCCTATGGGTCGAAATGGAGAAACCGAAGTTTATACCATGAATAAAATGAGTCTGCTTATTAGGAGCTCATATGCCACAAGCAGGCAGTCAGGAGAAGGCTTAGTTAACGTGCAAGTGACGAGCGAAATGGATTCTCTCTTTCCCAAACACAAGCAATTCTATGCTCAATTCAATTCATCACATATATTCATAATTTCATGCATCTTATGCTTTTTCCTATTTTTTGAATATACAAAATGTCATAGCATCTTTCATGGCACGACATGATAATACATCATAATGCAATTTCTATCATTCACAACAATTCAAATTCAAGCAATTAAGCATTTACACATACATGTAAACAAATTTGCCCATCTCAAAAATAACTATAAATATATTACCCACCTAAATTGCTTGAAAATCTAAGTTCAATTGTGCCTTTCTTCTTACTCTTAAATAGGGTTTTCTTGGTTTCCTAAAACAAACCAAATTTTCATTCAACCAACATTCAAATGGAAATGCATAAGCTTTAATAATCAAGAATAAATAAAAATTAAGCTTAAACTTAACCTACCCATACTCCATCTAGGTTAGAAAACTAAAATCTAGTTTAGAATCCATGAAAAATCAAAATAGGTTCTTCTTCACCTTCTTTCTCCCTTTTATTCCCAACACAAACCCATTTCTTTAATTCCTTCTCTAACAAAGCAAGAAGGAAAGATGAAGAAGATTACCTTAGTTTAGTCAAATCCTCTTCCTTCTTCTTCTTTCCACGTTTCTTTCTTATTTCCTAGCTCTCCACATGTATTTCTCTTCTCCTTTATCTTTCACGTTTTCTCTTCTTCTCTTCTTTTTCCCACAATTTTCTTCCCTCTCTTCTTTTTTATTCAAGACAACATTTTGTTCTTGTCCTTCCCATTTTACCCTTCACTTATTTAGTCTTTCCAATTTTACCCTTCCTTCAATTAATCTATCTACTAACTCCTTTATTCTATTAAACGCCATACTATACTCTTAACTTAATTTTAACATTTCTATTCAAAAGTCAAATTTCTACTTATGCTTGCTAAATTAATTACTAACTTCCAAAAATGAATAAATAAGTAAACAAATAAATAAATAAATAAAAATTGTGGTCCAACAGTTTTAGTGTGTTTAGTGCCTAAAAAGAATGGTACTATTATAATGTGTTAATTACAAAGTTATAAATAACTTAACAAAGAAAGGATAGACATCATGTTTTCAAGTTAATTAATATTCTTGATGAATTATATAGTTAGTGTGTAATTTTTAAAATTGAATTGAAATCACCAAATTAGGATAAGTGAAGGTAATTAATGGAAAACTTCCTTTAAGAATAGATATGGTTTGTATAAGTGGTTAGTTGTGCTATTTGGTCTTACTAATGCATGAAATACTTTTATGAGCATGATGAATCAAGTGTTACATGTATATATAGGTAAATTTATAGTTTTCTATTTTGATAACATTTTAGTGCAAAGTAAGAATATAGAAGAACATGTTTATCTCTTAAGATGTATACTTAATGTGCTAAGAAAATAACAATTGTATGTTAATAGTAACAAGTATACCATTAGCATATTAAAGATTATGTTTCTTGGTTATGTTGTTAATGCAAAAGGTATTGAGATAGATGAGGAAAAGGTGAAAGCAATTCAAGAATGATCAAGACCAAAATTAACAAATGAGGAAAGAATTTTTCATAGTTTTGCTTGCTTATATCAAATGTTTGTTAAGGATTCTAGTACAATTATTACATCTCACTAAAATTGTCAAGAAATTTAGAGGATTTCATTATAATAGTGACCAAAAGTGAACATTCAATTTTATTAAAATATATTATGTTCAAGACCTTTGTTAGCATTGCTTGACTTTAATAAAAATTTTGAGATTGAGTTTGATGCCTAAGGAATATTAATGTAAAATAAAAGATAATGATGGCTAAGGAATATTAATGTAAAATAAAAGATAAACAGGCAAGTACATGTGGACCAAGGATTTTTTTAGATATATTGACCACGAATCATTGAAGCATCTAAATGAGAAAGGTAAGTTTAACAAACATCATGGTAGATAGATGGAATTTATTGAGAACTTTCCATATATCATCAAGTATTAAAATAAAAAAGAATGTGGTTTGTGATGCATTATCTTGAAGGTATGTTCTTCTTACTTATTTTAGTGCAAAGTTGTTAACATTTTAATATTTAAAGGAATTGTATACTAATAGCAATGGCTTTGTTAATGTAAATTTGGCATGTAAAAAAAGAGCATTTGTAAGTTTTACAAACATGATGGATATTTGTTTCATGGAAGTAAACAATGTATGCCTACTTATTCTATATTTGATTTATTTATGCTCGAGACATATAGTGGGATTTTGATATGTCACTTTGGTCTTAAAAAGAAATTACACACATTATGTGAGGATTTTTATTAACCTAATATAAGATGGGATGTAAGAGTAGGGTGTATATGCGTCACTTATAAAAAAACTACATTTAGAAATTTATCACATTGATTATGTAAACCTTTAGTTGTACCTAATGAACTATGACGTGACCATGGACTTTGTATTAGTATTACTTAGGACAAAGAAAGGTAACAATTCTATTTTTGTTGGTAGTTGATAGGTTTTAAAAATTGAATTGAAAAATTAGATGACTCAAGATTTTTACGGTTGAACTTATTGAACCGATTGGATTTTTAAAACATTGAAAATTTTATAGAAATTAAAATAAAGAATCCAATGTAAATTGAATGTGATAAAATAAAATAAAATAATTGAAATAAAATGAATACAATTGCATATGAGAAAAAAAATAAGTAGAAAAATAAGGTATCAACAACTTATATAGATAGAAGTACCAAAATAAAAACATTCACGCGACAAACCTTAGGAGAAACAAACGAAAAACATATTGATTATAAAGTAAATAATTGATTTCGATTAATATATGTGTACACCGTAATAATCCATAATCAAATTTGTATGACAATTTGGGAAATCAAACAAACTTTAGGACATAACCCAATAAAACTATTTAAAAATAATAATAAATGGATTTTTTAGTTTAAAAGTCTCCAAATTATACTATATTTGTCGCTCGGGTCAGGTTGGGCTTGGGCTTAGCCCAGGCCTGAAAGAGATCCTTAAATATATTTGTCAATTTGTCCTTAAATATATTTGTCAATTTATCTCCTTTAATCTCCAAATTTTTAATTTCGACTAATAATAATTTAAAAGTAAGCTCAGGCCCGAAAGAGATCCTTAAATATATTTGTCAATTTATTTCCTTTAATCTCCAAATTTTTAATTTCGACTAATAATAATTTAAAAGAATCACTTTTTTTTGTGCAACAAATATTCTCTTCATAGGATTTCAATTTTATCCTGATCACGTTAATTTGTTAAAATTAGGCATGATAGAAAGGATTTGATTCGATTTTATTCTCTAGGCATGATAAAGAGTGTTTGATTCCAATCTGAAGTTAACTTGAAATATTAGATGTTAAATAGAATTTAAATTTAAAAAAGTCGAGTTAGGATTGTTTAAAAGTCAATTTCTAGAAAAGTTAGGAGATGACCACCGAGTGTTTTTAACTTATAACTTACATTTTTAATAAAAATATATTTAAAAAAATAAAAATAAAAAGCACGGTAACCCTTATCCCACGTAATTTTAGTGGAAAGTAATTTGACGGACAGGTGGAGAATATGAAATATTGTTTTTTATGAATAATCTGAATCATCGCTAAAAAGACTTGACTCCTTTGATGGCGAATGGTATGCCCATTTCCCTCCCCACCTTACTTACTTTTTATGTATTGCTATGACCACTCGGACTCCGATATAAGAAAGGTGTCACGTCATCATCCAAAGTGGCATCTTATCGTCCAAAACTCGAATAAGACCTCACATCCCCTCCCCTCCCCTCCCCCACTTGCCAATTGACAAAGTCATAGCCTCCTTTGATACGGGCAAGCGTGAAATTTTTGGCCAATTACCAACACAAAGTCACAAAAACCAAATCTGCCCCACATCACATCATAATCTCTCGACCCCATTGTGGTCTGATTGACCCATCAAAGATTGCGCAAGATATTGTACCCTAGCTTCCCCCAATTTTGGCCTCCACATTTTTGCTTCTCTTTCTAACGATTTATGCCACTTGTCGGCCAGAGAAAACTAGCAAGATAAAGTATTCAAAACACGCACTTACTATATTAACTTGATAATTTCAAACGGGCTCTTTAGTTATCGACGCATCTTCACTCAAAAGTGCTAAACCCCACAAGGATAAGGTTTGAAGAGTTCTGCTTCTACGTGGTTGCTGACTCCGTAGTCACATCTGAACAATATGACAAATATTGTACCGAATTTAATATCAGGTTAAATTTTAATATAGTGTTATATTAGTATTAGTCAATACCGTTTCTAGTAATTTCAAATTTTTATAAAATAGTTACTAAATTTTTAAAATTACAAAAATAATTATTGTTATATTGTATATTTTATCCATATCTTTAAAAATTATAATAACAATAACAATAATTTTCAAATATTTTATATTATAAATAATAACCACAATTTTTATGAAAAAGACAATTATCATCGTACAAATATAAAATTAAAAACAATACAAAGTATTTAAAATATTACAATTTTAATTTTCATTATATAATAAATAATAATTACATTAAAATATCAAATAAAAAACAATAAATATCCTTAACTCTCAAATTATTACAATTTATAACAAGAATTCGTGATAAAAGCCACCAAGTAGAATTGAAACATGAAACAAAAACATATATTATTTTAATTTATTATCAATTAAATATATTATATATTTAATTAATTAAAATTAATTATTACTAAAATTATAAATATTTTAATTTAATTTATATTTATATTTATATTTTATTTTATTAATTTAATAATTATTAATAAACATAATTAAAATTAAAATATTATATATATATATATATATATTTCAAGTAAATTTTGATTTAATAATTAAAATATATATAATAAATTTTAGTTTATAAATAATAATTTTAAATCATTTATTTTAAAAATAAAATATTTTATTAATACTTTATTAATAAATATTATATACAAGATTAAAATAAATACAAATAATATAATATATTTTTAAGTTTAATTTAATGTATAATCATTCTTATTTAAAATCACAATAAAAGTTTAACTAAAATAATTAATTATAAAAACTTTGAAAAAAAGAAGTGGGGGAGGGAGGGAGAGTGATTTTTTAAAAAATTTGAAAATTTTGTTAATAAGTCCCTATATTTTTCAAAATTTTCGGTACTGGCCGATATATGGGCTGTAGTATAGATATTGGTCGGTACCATATGAAACAGACTGGTACTAATCAACATTTACACTCTATACATTAACACCCCTATTTCATACCATTCTTCGGCTGGTACGATACGTATCACTTGGTATCGAGTACTACGGAATGAAATTCATAATCCTACATCTAATACTTAAAATGGATTTTGCTATTCTTGAAAAGAAGATTATGCCATTCTTGAAAAGTATTTATTTAAACAACGAATATTGCATATGGGACATATTTATGATATTAAAATATCTTAGAATCAAAGTTATAAATATCGTATAGAACTTGGTATCAGATTAAGTTTTAGTACAGTATTGTATCAATAATGGTCAATCTGGATCTTTTTTGGATAATTTTCTAAATTTATAAAATAATTCTTAAATTTTTAGAAATTGTAAAATAGTTCGTTATCATATTATCTTTGTTGTCTTTGTATACCATTGTCATATTGTATTATTGTCTTTGTATAATTCACAAGTTTGCATCAACCATATTTTCAAAATCATAATAATAAATAATAACCACAATTAATATGAAATAAAAATAATTTTCAGATATTTAGCATATAAATAATAACCACAATTCATATAAAAACACAATTATCATCGTACAAATATAAAATTAACAACAATACAAAGTATTTAAAATATTACAATCTCATCATATGATAAATAATAATTATATCAAAACATCCAATAAAAGAATAACAAATATTTTAACTTTCAATCTATTACAATTTACGACAAAAGTTCGTGATGAGACCAACCAAGTATAAGTGAAACATGTAACCAAACATTTACAATTACATTAAATATATAGAATTTAACATATACATCAAATATAAGTAAAATTAAAAGAAGAGAAAAAATAAAACATGAAACTTTATTCAATCGTCTACAGAAGGATACCCGTTATAACTACACTGACCCTAGTTATCATTTAGTACAAAATCTTCATCATTAAGAAGAGTCTCATCATCATCATCATTCAAATTTAAGGAATCAAATAACATATCAATAGTTTTCCAACCAAGATTATCTTCCAAGTCATTCACATCTATCAAATTCGATTCCTCAAAAATCTAATCTACTAAAAGATCGATATTATTAATAGAAATTGTATCTATTAAACTACTTATGCTATTAAGACTCTAGTAAACAATAAAATTTAATTATTAGAAAATTATAAGAAATCATATCAAAATTAATAATGATAATAACATACCTTTCCTAAAACTTTAAATTGTTACGAACGAATACCAAGTCATTCAATCTCTTGTGCTCCAATTTATTCCTTTTCTTGGAATGGATGAATTCAAACGTATTCCAATTCCGTTCACAACCTGTTATACTCACACATTGACTTAAATCTGAGTTGCAAACCTTTTCAATTTTGAAACATCACATCCAAATTGATCCCACTAAAAAACTGTAAATCGTAAGATGATAAAAGTAGCGTTACAAAAAAAATAAAGTGATAATTGATTTTCAAAAAATAAGAAAAAGGAAACAACCAATACCTAAAAAAAGTTTTGCTCTTTGTCGAATAGCAATAAGCAATCCAAAATCTCCACTACACTACTTATAAAGCTCCATCTGTGAGCTCAAGAGAACTTGCATCATTTTATGGACAACAATTGTTGTAATAGTGAATAACATTCCTCTACTAACTTCAACTTCCTTTGTAAAATCTGATCAGAATTATACACTGAGATTTTAAAATGCCTCAACTGCAAACAACAGAGAAGAAAGTTGCCTTTCTCATCTCTCATTGATGATTGCAAGATACGATGTTTATAAAGAAAGACTATGTTCCAGATTGGCCTTAATTGGTTCTTTGACCCTTTCCATGACATCAAAAAAAATATCACATTGTTGTCTTTGCTTTACTGTCAGCTAAGTAAAGCACCCTCGCTAAAGGCTCACAAACTCAGATAACAAATTGGCATTGAAAGCAAAATTCTCTTTCTTCCAATATAATTCTAGAAACTTACATTACAACATTAGACCTAACATGTTGAGATGCAACTCACTTATCACTTGTAAACATTTGTCTTAACTCTTTCTTCATCGTAACAAAAAACTAAAGTGATAAGAAATTTGTTACAAATCTTGTCACAGCAGGACGACATAAATTTCTATCATTGCTAAACTCCTTTCTCATTAAATTCAACACTCGTGCATCATTATAGATGAACTTGGTCACCTTTTTAGCTTTCTACATAGTCTCATCAATAATAGGAAAATACCTAGGATCCCTTATATTCTCTAACATTAGGTTAATGCAATGTATAGCACAAGGAATAAAAAAAAAAGAATGATACTTATTCTATAACCTAGGATCCCTTATATTCTCTAACATTAAGTTAATGCAATGTATAGCACAAGGAACAAAAAAAAAAAAGAATGATACTTATTCTATAACCTTCTTCCTGCTGCTTTATAAGTGGAATCATTGTCAGTAATGAATTAAACAATATTTTTTGGCCCTACTTCATTCACAACTTCATCAAATATCTAAAACAAAGTATCATTGTTTCTAATAACGTCAGATGCATCAATAGACTTCAAAAACATTGACTCATTTGTAAAATAAACCAAAAAATAATAATAAGCTCTTGTCTCTTATTTTTCCAACCATCACACATGATTAAACACCCAAAAGTAGCCCAATTCACTCTTCTTTTTGCCAAATAAATTTTAATTTCAAAAAATAAACAACTTAAAAATTTACCTTTTAAGTCATCAATCAAAGAAGCTTTGTATCCCGGACTATAAGATGTTATTACATCCACCATAGGTTGAAAATAATAAGACTAAGAAGCACTGAATGATGAACTTGTATCATACCATCATCTAGCTACCACCATATCGATATTATGAGACGCATTTTTTAATTACATTGCATTACGAATTGAAGATTGGGCTTCTTAAGTTATTTGTGGTGTAAAACAACTAGTCACCTGCTTTCTTCTTTTCCTTACTTCAGGTCCAGGTGTAACATTAACTTCTTCCTAGGCCTGCGATGGGACTACTACTACTACTACCACTACCATTACCACTACCACATTCAATATTTTCACAATCACCACATAAACTAGCAAACGAACTTTCATACCAATTTCAAAATTCAACATTTCCCTTCTATCTTGCTCATGCTGATATTCTTCAAGCAATGTTTTTATTTGCCACTTCACATCATGGCTTACTTTTTTATAGGGTTCTATATCTCCTTTATCCCTAGCTAAATGCTTCTTCAATCAGGTGATTCCTCTACCTTTTAAATGGTTGTTACAAAACAAACAAATTGTATGATTCTTCATACTTGGGACCAATGCAGCATGAGCCTAAGCTGGATCATTATATCTTCCCGAAGCAGTTTGATCAGGAGTACTTGAAATTCCTTCCATTTATTTGTAACAATAAATGAAGGCATTGGTTTTGTAAGAAATTAATCCTTTAGTAGTTTCATCAACAAAATTAGCAGTGCTAAGTCCTTTATGAGGGAATGCAACATAAATAATGTCTTTATATTCAACCTAAAGAAGTAAAGATTCATGAAACTAGAGTAAAATTAGGAAATAGGGAGACTTTCCTATTGGAGAGTAGTAAATTCATGCTAAATTTAAAATCAACGTATAAAGTTGTAGTCTTGGAAGTTCAAAGATTTAAGATGATGACTCAATGAACCCAAAAATTCAAATCATGATTTAAACATCCTTAACTTCACTTAGCATGTTTATCTTTATTCTTGTTTTTCAAGAATATGATTACTGTCATTGACATATCTTCATAAATCCTTGCCTTTAATAAATATCTTGAAATGCAATGCACAAGCTGAGTATTTTTTCATTAAGATGAACTAATAAATTTTCACACTTATCCAAAGATATAATGTTAAGGTACTATAGATGAGATAAAACAGAATAATAAGAAAATAAGATTTTAGATATGCAAAGACTATGAGATGGACTAATTTTGGGATAAATAAAGGTGAATATGTAGAGACTTGATAAGATAGACTAATTTTGGGATAAAGAAAGATAACTTAGAAATATAAATTTTACCTTTTTATACAATAACTACAATTACAAAACCTCCTCTCTGGCTCTTCCACAAGACCATAACCTAATTATTATTATACTCAATTAATTATTTACCCAATATCTAAACACCATTACAATAATTTTAAGAATATGTCAATTAATTATTTACTATAAAGTCTTTACATTTTCAATTGTAAGGTTTCAATTTAATTTCTAACTTTCTAACTTTTAATTCATGCATATCATGCATTTCAATGATCAAAAGATTTAAGACAAATCTCATATAAACCAAACCACCAATCTGGTATCCACCCAACGCAAATCACAAATCCAATTCACAATTTCATTCCAACTTCCAACCCATTCATAATCACAAATGCAATTAAGTAGAAAATTCAATTGAAAAGTGAAAAACACCCAAACAAATTCACAATCTATTTTTGGGTTAGGTTGGGTTTAGATCTGGTATTATTCCAGATATGGCAACTGCAGATGTGTGGAGGACAGGAGAAGAGCAGTCGATGAGAGTGGCCGTGGAAGAGGTTTAGAGTTGACGTGTTGGTCCTCGTGGAAGAGGGCTAAAGCCTAATGCATGATGGTCGATAGTGGCGGGTTCGAGTAGTAGAGGAAGATGGCAGTCGTGTGGTACGGTGGTTCGTGGTTGTCTTCCATCAGAAAGGGAGAAATGCCACCGGAGACGGAGAGAAGAACAAAAGAGAGAGAATGGAGACAAGAGTGTGAGATAGTGAGAGAGAATGGAGGTGAGTCTAAGAGAGAGAGAAAGGGAGAAAAATACAAAGTAGCACAAAGTGCAAATGGATTAGGTGTGGGGGGTTTTAGGTAAATTTTTTATTTTTTGCTAAATAGTCCCTCATTTTTTTAAAACTTATAGTATTGGCTGGTATATGATCGGTATTTTGAATCCCGGCTAGTACCACATGAAAACTCCCAGTATCGGTCAGTATCAACCATCAGTATCAATAAGTTCAATACTGATCTATTTTTCGGCCAGTACAAAACGATATTTTAAGCATTATTGGAATTGTTGTAACTTTAAGAATAAAGTATGTCAAAAATCAAAATATCTACTAAAATGTTGGAACTATTATTCCCATTATATGTGTGCAGTAAATGATTTCACTGCAATGAAATTGGGAGGAGCGATTATAATATTTTCATAAGTTTTTATTTAATATTAAAAGAAATTTCTATGGTTTCAGTTGCTTTTGAACCTGGTTTTAGTAAATTTGTTTGTTAGTGTAAAATAAAGATATAAAATAAGGACAATTTCATATTCTCAAACAAGCTAATGAAATTTCATAAGATTTATTTAATTATATTTTAGAACGCTAAAAATTTAAAATTGAATTCAATAACTCTAAATTTATTTTAAAATTCATATATATTTAAAATATTCTATATAATCAATATAAATTTATTCCTCTATTTTATAAAAAGAGTAAGTGAGGACATATATAATTTTGGATCTATACTATTTCAAAATTGATAATTCAATAAAAATAAATTACTCGATTGAACTTATGAATAAAACTTTGTTTGGTTTGATACCATTGTCTTCCTTATTTTATTATATTAAATTTTCCTCTCTTTTTTATTTGCTTGTTTTCTGCCTAGTTGAAATTGGTAATTTTAATTAGGATGACAATGGGTTAGCCCATATGCCTAGATTCAAGTGTTTCCAATAGACCAACCCATGAGTCAGGCCCAGACCCGAAGCTCAATTACTCTAATCAAAATGACATCATTTTGTTTAAAAGAGTTAGGCCTCGGATAGGATGGCCTGGGCAACTCAGACCCTAGCCTATTTAAAAAAGACTTTGTTTTACACTTTTAATTTTAAAACAAATTGGCGGGTTGCTCAAAGTTATTAACTAGCATAACCATTTTCATTCCTCTCCAAGAGTGGTTTTCTCCAAGCTTATTTTTGTATGTTTATCCCTATATATCTTTGCTCCATTGTCATGTTACTAGCCTTTCTTTCTTTTCTCTCCTTTGTTTTCTTGTAGTCCTTTTCTCATCTTACTCGTTAAGGATCTATTTTTCAACTTTTCTAAGGATCCTTTTTCCTCTTTTCTAAAATAAATGAAACTTCATCTTTCAAACTTGCATGTTTCCTTTATTTTAGAAGGCCTCCAAAACCTTTGCATTGGACAAGGTGTGGCAAAGACTTCTCAAGTTTTTGACCTAGGAAAGAACTCATTAGTTAAACCTGATTTTGCAATTAAGGCAAGAGCTTATAGTGCTGGCAAGTTGGTTAATAACATAAGGAAGACATCTGATCTCTGGTTATTAAAGATGCCTCTCCAACATATAAGCTCAATTATTTCTCCCATTAGGAATTGAAGAGTGGAATATTATAACTCCTTCTAAAGAAATCCTAAAGTAAGATGCGGCTAAATGAACACTTCTTTAATAGGCTTCTTTATATGTAAAAGACTTATATTCTTATACTGTAAACTTGGGCTAATGCTAACTAGAAAAAGCTTAATTTAACGTTTTCATCAATGAATAAGGAATGTATATATTCAAGTTTGGTTCAGTTGAAGAAGCTCAAACAAAACTAGAAATAGGCCCTTAAAACTTGAATTATGAACAAATCTTCTTACAGAAGTGGTCTTTTTGTGTGCAACTTGAAAGCCTAAAATTAAAACATATTCTAGTTTGGAATAGTATTAATAATGTACTACTTGAATATTGGTCCATGACAAGACTCGGTTATCTTGCAAGTTATATAGGAAAACATATATGCTTGAATGAAATTACTACCTAAATGAAAAGGATTGAATATGCAAGGATCTATGTGCAAAATCTCGCTAAAATAATGCCTATAATGAGAATGGATGAGCTTGAGCATGGAGAACTTACATCAAAACAAATCATAAGATGAAAAGGAGAACATAGAGACTAAATATAATGCACCCCTAAATAAGACTAATAAAAGGAGAAAATAGGGAAAGAAAAGTAATCATATGAGGTACTTAACCATAAGGCATATGATCAATCTAGAATAGGAGACATTAAAAAAACTAATCAAATAGAGCCGAATGTAAGAAAATTCATGGATAACGACACACTGAAGCATAAAGAAGTTGATGAGAGGGATAAAATAATAAATTTATATGCTATTAACTCTACTGATGGTAAATATGAAGTTGTTCAGAACTTAGAGATTTTCACTCCAACAATGAAAAGAAAATTTAGCAAAAATTCCAAAGACAAAGGTACCAAAAATTCCCCAAATCTCCTTTAATGACAATCCTAGATAATCCTAGTTTAAAATGTCATAGGACCCCAAAAAATATACTTTTAAATGAGCTATATTCAATAATGATGATGTTGATTGATCTTTTAAAAAAATTAAAGGAGTACCATTATAAGAAGCTTTGGTTCTTTAAAAGCAATTGGAAAATATATTTAATCATAATACCCATCATAATCGCATGATAATTATAAGTTATGACCTTACTAAACTTGAGATCTTATATTTTCTTCTTAATGAGCAAGGTATAATCCTTTATACCAAGTTAAAGATGAATAAAGAAAAAGTACGTGTTTCCTTTGCTTATACTGCAAATTTGACTTTTTAGATGATTGTTATATGGAAAGATTTGGAAGGGAAAAACTTAAATACGAACATCCCTTAGATAATCCTTAGAGATTTTAGTAGTATCATGCCTCAAAATCTAAATGGGATAAAGGCCTAAAAGGACCTTGTAATGATCTCAGATCTTGCATCTCTATCATAGGAGTATCAAACCTTAGTTATTAGGAAAACTAATTCAGGCAATTCAAAAATATATCATCTTGTCAAGTGTTTAGGAATACAGTAATTGAGGTGTAATGGAATAAGTTGGTGTAGTCTAAGAGAATTCATGTAAGTTATGGCTTGTCATTATAAATAGGTTAAGTATTTTACATAGTATCAGAGGCTCTTTAAGTTCAAACACCCTACACAAACTTTGCAATATAGAGCAAAAATCTAGAGATCAACTATTCTTCAAATGTAGTTACTTAAAGGATTATGGTTGAAATTTTAAGAATTGTGCAACATTAGTGTAAAGAAGAGGATTGGGAGAAAATAGTAGCTTGAGCTTCGAAGAGGTGGCATCAAAAAGAAGAAGAATGCAACATGTTTAAAATTGCATTAAGATCAAATGTTTATGATGTTTCAATAGAAAGGAATGAAACAATTTTCAAGAATAAAAGTCAAGACCAAAAGAGTTTATATTTTTTAGCTTAGATAAGGGAAAAATATCTTAGCTAACATAAGTAAAAGCCTTGTATCTAAAAGAATGGAAAGAATTTGGTTAAGCATATTAGCTTGGATAAGGGAAAATATCTTAGCTAACATAAGCAAAAGCCTTCTATCTAGAAAAATGGAAAGAATTTGGTACATTAAATGAAGATAAATAAGAAAACCAAAAGGTCTTAACAGAATCAAGTCTATGATTTGGTGAGGCTAATTTTCTAATTCTAACATAGAGAAAGAGAATGACTCATAAACCAAAGCAGGAACTTCTACAAACACTCAGTTGCATATTACCTTTCCTCTTAGCTAAATGTTTCTAAGTCAATGTATGAGTGCAACTGAGTGTTAAAAGAATTAGAGAACATTTGAATTCATCCATTCCAGAAAAAGAAATAGAGTGTAACATTAAAGATTGAATGATTTGATATTTGTTTGATATAACTTGAGGCTTCGAGAAAGGTATGTTATTATCATCATTAAGTTGAATATAATTTATTGTAATTTCTTAATAATTAAATTTTATTTGTTTACTAAGACTCTTGATTAAAAAAATAGTTCTATAAATCCAAATTACTTTGACAATATTGACCCTTTAGCAGATTAAGGTCTAAGGAAGCCGAGTTTTATTGATGAGGTTAGTTTTGAAGATAATCTTGGATGAAAAAGATTTGACACATCATTTGGTGCAGTAAGTTTGAATTATAATGATGAGACTCTTCAATAATAATTATTTTGTACTAAATAAAAATTGGGGCTAATGTGATTTGAGCGAATATGTCATTGAATAAAATTTTCATTTTTTCTCTTTTTTCAATTTTACTTATATTTAATGTGTACATTAAATTTTATATGTGCAATATACATAAAAATTATTTATATTGCACATATATTATTCTTGCTAAATGATATTTTATGTAATTATTTTTACTATATAGTGAAAACGTAATATTTTAAATACTTTATATTATTCTTAGTTTTATATTTGTATGAGAGTTGAATAATCTTTTCTCATATTAATTATAATATTATTTGTATAACAATATATGAAAATAAATATTAATAAAAATAAAGAGATAGTTGTTATATCATATTTATATTATTATTATTATTATTATTATTATTATTATTATATATCATAATATAATGAGGAACTATTTTGCAATTTTATAAAATTTAAATACTATTTTATAATTTTAAAAATTACTCGAAATGATATTATGATATTGATTGATATTGAAACTGTTATTGTATTATAACTAAATCCAATAGGCAATACAGCACAGTATTTATAAGATTGATATACGTACATAGGTTTCATATGAGCTTTTTACACTGAAAAAGTTATGTTAGAGAATTTAGATTCTATTAACATGCTAATTAAAAAAGATGATGTTAAGAGGCCACGCTAGAAAAAGAACAAGAACGTCTCTATATTTGCGGCTAACACGCAAAGGGAATCGATGATTACCAAAACGTATGCTTTCATCGTATATAGCTATAACATATGTATAGGTAGGAGTTCCCTAAAAATATTTACTAAATTATGGTCTTTACGAATTCACAGTCATCCGCAAGTATTTTAACAACATTCCCCTTTTTCATAAATGGCAAATATTTCATGAGCTGTTGGGTTTCAGTGATAATGAGATGGAACACGGTTACTTTTGTTGATGTAAGCGGCCCGGCGCTGCTGTAAAGAGGTCAACACGTTTTAGGTCATTTCTAATCATTACATCAAAATTTTACGCCAAATTTAATGTAAAAGGAAATACTATAAGAAATTTTTAACATCAAATCTAATGTTTCTCTAATCATTTTATATTAAATTTTTATATCAATTTTTTAAAAGCATACTACAATAATTTAGTTATTGATTAAATTAATTTATATTTATACAATAATTTATATTTATTTATTTATTTATTAAAATTAAAATAAAATCATTATTTTAATTGCTTAATACATATTTTATATTAAATTAATATTATTTAAAATATATATTTAATATTATTCTTAACATATTTTATTAATGAATTTATAATATTTATAAATAAGAATTATAAATAAATATTTAAAATAAATTTAATATTATATTCAATATTAATTTCATTTTAAATGTTTTAATGAGATCTTTGTAATGATATATTTTGTATAAAGCAATATATATTTTAAATTTAATTACTTAATAAATTATGTAAATAAATTAATTGATAAAAAGACATAAAAGAAATATGTTAAAAGGAAATGGACAAAGTTGTCTTTTACAACTTTTGATGTATAAAATTTGATATTTTGGTGCAATAAATTAACGCCAAAGAAGACAAATCTTTACACCAAAATAGTATAATGAATAATAACACACCAAAATGATATAATGAATAGTAACATATTAAATTTACAATTTTTGGTGTATGAAATTTGATATTTTGGTGTAATAAATTAATTCCAAAGAAGACACTAAAATGGTGTAATAAATACTACTCCAATAAATCAACTCTAAAGAAGACATCAAATTGTTTTAGTATTTTGGTGTGTTAGTATTCGTTAGATCTAAATGATGTTTCAACTTTTTTAATTTAAATTGAATCATATATTTATGGATTTAATAAAGCAAAAAGATCTGTTACCATTTTCTTTGTTTCAGTCAATATCTCAAGCCTCGGCGCAAGGAAAAGAGAGAGAAGATATTTATATAGTAAAAATAAATAAGAGAAAATGGTCCTTTTCCTTCTCTTTTTTTCTTTCTTTTTTCGGCTTGTTTTTTCGACCAGAGCGTCCTCGCAGGCCTTAGGACACCCTACGGAAATGGAAACGACAAGAGTGCACGTAGTTCATGGTTTGGTCTGGGTTTAAAACAGAAGGGCCGCAACTCCAGGAGCGAACCAAATGGCAAGCCGACAAATGCCAGTATTCCCCGTTTAGCAAAAAGCCACTTTACAAAGAAAGTGAGATTCATAAGGCATAATCGCTTGCCATCACTGTCAATTTTAATACCCACCAAAAAAAAACGAAAAGCGTTGTTCCAAAGAACATCCGTCTACGCGCATGTCTCCTTTTTTCGGCATTCCGTCGCTTACCCACGTGTCAAATTGGCCTTTTTTACTGGGGCGTGATAAGCACTTGCAGAAAACACGTTAGTGATGGCAAGTTGGTTGATGAAAATCAAAGAGTAGTGTCACGAGGAAGAAGCTTTTAAAGGAAGGGTTGTAATTCTATGGCCGACCTTTTGCGTATTGAAGGGTAAAGAAAAGGAAAGGGAAGAAATATTTTGCATGGGATCCAATCCAAAACCACATTATAGGAGAGATGATGAGCTGTAACGTCTCAGCGATTGTGATTTTGCCTCTTGGCTAAGCATATGTCCTGTAAACGTAAGTGTAAAGTTGAGGCAGATTTCATTTGGACCACATTGTAAAGGGGTTGGTGTGTTTTTGTCTTGTGCCTAAAATTTCGCTTGTAAAATTGTCCAGCACAGCAGATCACTTTAAGGGAAAGACCACCCTAAACATCAACTGTTCTTGCTTTTAATTTTGCTAAAATTTAGTACTGCATGCCATCAATATCTTATCTCACTCTTTTACATGGTCCAAAAACTTACCGTTAGTGGAGATTTTTACGCTTAATCTTTTACAAACTTGTGTTAATTATGAAAGACTCGTCAATTTCATACATCATATCAACAACAACCGCTAAAGCTTACTTTGTGAAATGACCCGCAAACTGCTATACTTAGTCAAGGGTCTGAAGAGCAGAGGATAATTTAACAGACGACTAAGGTGGAGACCAGCCAAAAAGACATGTCTAATCAAGTATCGTTTCTGTTGGAGGTATTATCTTGTGAAGGATCGTCCATATCCTGAAACCACTGAGGCGACGCTTACGTGTTGGGCAATTGTACCGGCTTTAATATTACAGTGAGTTTCGACATTGTATTCGCATAGGATATTATTTTATGTAATTTTTTAGATTTATAAAATAATTTTTAAAATAAAAAAATACAAAATAATTAATTTCCAATATTGTATATTTTTCATCATGTTTTTTAAAATTATAATAATCACAATTAATATGAAATAACAATAATTTTTAAATATTATATATATAAATAATAATCACAATTTTAAAAAAAAGACAATCTTCGAACAAACATAAAATTAAAAACAATATAAAGTATTTAAAATATTATAATTATAATTTTAATTATATAATAAATAATAATTACATAAAATATCCAGTAAAGAGAACAATAAAAATCTTTTAACTCTCAAATTATTACAATTTATAACAAGAGTTCGTGACAAAAGAGTAAAATTGAAATATGGAACAATAATATATATTATTTAATTTACTATCAATTAAATAGATTATATATTTAATTAAATAAAATTAATTGTTACTAAAATTATAAATATCTTAATTTAATTTATAAAATTAATTTAATAATTATTAATAAATATAATTAAATTTAAAAAATTTAAGTATATAAATTTCAAATAAATTTGACTTAATAATTAAAATATATAAAATAAATATTAGTTTATAAATAATAATATTTTAATTATTTATTTTAAAATAAATATCTTATTAATACTTTATTAATAAATATTATATAAAAGATTAAAATAAATTTAAATAATTTAATTTAATGCATAATTATTATTAGTAATAAAATATTTATTTTATTTTAAAATTTAAAATTAAAATTACAATAAAAGTTTAACTAAATAATTAATTATAAAATTTAAAAAAAGGAGGAGGAGGAGAGAGAGACTTGACAATAATTTTAAAAAGATTTAAAATTTTGCTATTAAGCTTCGGTATTTATTAAAAATTTTAAACCAATTAGTGAAAGTTCATTAACCTCTTGGGACTCTTTTAATTTGCAATAAACCCATGATTTTAAATTTTATTTTTACTCATGAGTTGTGATCGAATGATTATTTTAAATCACGATTTAGTATTAATATATATTTACAATTGCTAATAAATTTTAATATAGTTATTTGTTATCATTTATTATTTGCGGTAAACCATGATTTTAAATCATAGTCTTTATTCACATTTGCGATCGAATGATTATTTTAAATCACGATATAATATTAATATACATTTGCAATTGCTAATACATTTTTAATATAGTGATATGGAGATAGGGAAAAGTAAAAAGTAAAAAGTAAAACAGCACAAGGCATTGATCTTTTTTGCGATGCGACACAAAAATAGTATTTTATTATTAAAACTTTTTCTTAGAAAAGAATTGGTCTGGCAGGGATGGCAACGGGGCGGATATGGGGCGGGTATGCCATCTCCTGTACCCGTCCCATGAACTCACCCCCACTCCCATACCTGCCCCTATTCCTGTCGGAGATTTTTTGGTACCTCCATACCCATACCTACTGAAGGTTTGACCCCCATCGGGTACCCGTTTATTCGCCTTTTTTTTAAGATAAGCTTATTTAATATGAATGGACTATTTATTTTTCTTTTAAATTTCATGTTACATTCATACATAATTTAAATAAGCTTATCTTTATTTAATTGTTGGGTTTGTATGTATATATATATAATGACAAAATTGTAATTACTATATAATGGGCCACCTCCATACTCGCCCCGATATCCGACGGATATTTTTGCTAACCCCCTATACCCGTCCCACGGATAAAAATTTGCTCCCCATATTCACCATCGCTTAGATAATTTTATCGGATACTCATCGAATTCGGATATAATTGTCATCCCTAAATTTAGGTGGGTCCTGAACGAATATCATGAGTACAGATTGACCCATTGGTTTATGTTTTGAGTTTTGACAGCAGTTCTTTTAAGTCCTAACTGAGGCTAGGGTTCAGGGCTCAGCGCTCAGGGCTCAGGGCTCAGCGCTCAGGCTCAGCCTTCCATTTTTCAGATTCCGTAGGCCACTTGCCGTTTTAATTGGAAAAAAGTTAAGGTTAGAAAGAAAGTGACACCACTGCTGTGCCTGTGCAGCATCTCTATCTACATAAAAAGAAATTAATTGATTAATTCGAATGATTTAAGAGCATCGATACTCGCCAAGTGTAAGTGTTGGCGTTATTGGGCCCACACCTCTTCTTGATCTTTGTCTATTTCACTCTCAATATATTTATTCATTAAAAAGTTAATGAAGTAAGCACTCACTCTATTTTTTTATTACCTTCAACTCCACCCCAGACAAACTGCCTGCCTGCTCAGACCCTTTCTTTATGGTCGCCGCCGATGCCCACGCAGGTCAGCGTCGCGAGGCAATGTTTGACAGACGAGGCGGCACGTGCTCTCGACGATGCCGTCAACGTCGCTCGTCGCCGTAGCCACGCTCAGACCACCTCACTCCACGCGGTGTCCGCCTTATTGGCGCTGCCATCTTCCCCTCTCCGCGACGCCTGCTCACGCGCCAGGAGCAGTGCGTACATGCCACGCCTCCAATTTCGCGCTCTCGATCTCTGCGTGGGAGTCTCTCTCGATCGCTTGCCGTCCTCCAAAGCCATCGACGAGCCTCCCATCTCCAACTCGCTCATGGCGGCTATCAAACGATCACAGGCCAATCAACGGAGGCACCCCGAGAACTTTCACTTGCAACAGATACACTGCAACAACCAGCAGACGGCCTCGGTTTTGAAGGTGGAGCTTAAACACATCCTTTTATCGATTTTGGATGACCCAATTGTAAGTCGGGTATTCGGGGAAGCGGGTTTCAGAAGTTGTGACATTAAGTTCGCGATAATCAGCCCGCCGTTGGCTCAGAGTGGGAAGTTCTCGCGGACCCGATGTCCACCCATTTTTCTCTGTAATTTAACCGGTTCGACTCCAGTTCCACCCAGTTTCAGCTTCGACGAGAACTGTAGAAGGATTGGAGATGTTTTGCTAAAAAGAACCGGAAGAGCGAAGAACCCTTTACTCGTCGGAGTCTGTGCCAATGATGCTATGTTCAGTTTCGTTCAATACGTGAACAGAGATAAAGGGGTTATGTTGCCTAACGATATTGTTGGAATAAGTGCGGTTTCTATTGGAGAGGAGGTTGTTGAATTTTTCAGTGAAGAGGAGAGCGGTAAAGAAAAGTTGGAGATGGTTTTCGAGGACCTGAGGCACAAACTGGCTAGGTGTTCGGGTCCTGGGATTGTGCTAAGTTTTGGAGAGCTTAAGGTTTTGGTTGGTGAACACGTGTCCAATGAAGCTCTGAGCTATTTGGTCACCAAATTGAAGGCTTTATTGGAGGGTTTTAGGGAGAAGCTATGGTTGATTGGAGCTGCAGAAAGCTACGAACTCTATTCAAAGTTTCTTGAGCGTTTTCCTAGTCTAGAAACTGATTGGGATCTTCAACCTCTGCCCATTACTTCTTCTAGTTGTTCTGTGGATTGTTTTGCCCCCAAATCGAGGTTAGAATCTACCTTTAAATTTTCTTTGGGATCTGTAGTGACAACCAACTTCATATTTGTTTATTATTATCTACTCAGTGATAGTCGGTTTCATTTTTCACTTTAATGCTCGGATTGGATCATACCTCTATAGCCATCAGGGTTTTTAGCTTGGTGATCTATCAGTAATATGCATGTATACGATGGTATACCATCAGACTTTTAGCTTGGTGACCCATATACGTGCGTTCTGATACTAAGTAATGCTTTAGATGTTATGTTTAGCTTTTGAGTTCTTTCAAGGAACTCCTGGTTAAACTCCTCTTATCATGGACTGCCTAGTATATGGTAGTATGCTGGTTCAAGGTCTCTCCAAATCTATTTGTACTGCAATTTTTTTTCACTGTGCAACACATACAGTGTGGCTTCTAACTGTTTTTACCCATTCAATCTGACAGTTCCATGCTCATGACATACTTACAGCTTGATGGGATCTTTTGTTCCATTTGGAGGGTTCTTCTCGACTCCATCTGATTTCAGGAGTCCGCTCAGCAGCATAAGCCAACCAATCACTCGTTGCCACCTTTGCAATGCAAAGTATGAGCAAGAACTTGCTGGTGGATTGAAGATAGGTTCTACAATTTCTGTTGTAGACCAGCGCTCAGAAAATTTACCTGCTTGGCTTACGACTGAACTTGACATGAAAAAAGGGGTGGATGTGGATAAGGTGCGGAAATCCTTCGTTGTTAAATAATTCTGCTTCTCTTATGGACATCAAATCCCACCTAATTTTATATTGTTATTTTGTGTTAGCCAATTTCAAAGTCATTTTCTACTTCTATCACGGTGCAGTAGTAGTATTGTAGTTATATTCATTTAAGAGTGTGTGCCATCTCCAGTGCAGATCAAAGATGACGGAACAACATGGAATACTAAAATATTGGCAATGCAGAAGAAATGGAATGATATCTGCCAACGTCTCCATCATGCACAACCATTCTCACAGTTTGCTCTTTCTGAAGCTAGGTGCCAGGTCTCCATCTCCGATGGTGTTCGTTGTCTTACAGATAGGAGGGAGAGTGGCACCAGTAGCAGCAGCAGTAGAGACTCGTCATTGAATGACAGTCCATCTGTGAGTCGAGGTCTTGGTGTTAACATGGGTGCACAGAAAGTTATTTTAGCAAAACCTAATATACCATCATCATTAGTTTCGCAAGCTGAAAACACCATTTACCAACCAAAGGCCCTAGAACAAGCATCAAAGCATCTGCCAAAAGATAAAGAGAGCAATTGGCTAAAATCTCAACCTATACCAAACGCTTGGCCTGCTGACCACACATCTTCATGTGTATCTTCTGTGACCACAGATTTGGGATTGGGAACAATTTATGCATCAAACTGTAGGGAACCAAATTCTTCTAAATTACAAAATTACCCGGAGCACTTTCGACACTTCTCAGGTTCTCAATCAGCTGAGTTCGATGTAATGAGTAGAAATAATTCACAAGCTATTGCACAATCTTCTTACTGTTCTGGTCCATTAGGAGGACAATTTGATTTGTCATATTACAAATCTGTCAGGACTCTTCTCTCTGAGAAAGTTGGTTGGCAAGATGGAGCCATATCTGCTATCTCTGAAGCTATATCTTACTGGAAGGCAGGATATGTAAGACGTAGAGATCCAAACAGGGGAGATTTTTGGTTTACTTTCCGCGGACCTGACATAATTGGAAAGAAAAGGATTGCTTCAGCACTTGCTGAAGTAATATTTGGCAACCATGAAAGGATATTATGTGTGGATTTCAATGCTCATGAGAGGACTAGCTCTTCAAATTCAATGTTTGAAGGCCTAAACGGTGTCTGTGATTATGATGTGAAGTTCAGAGGTAAGACGATAGTTGACTATATGGCCTCAGAGCTGAGGAAGAAGCCACAGTCATTAGTTGTCCTTCAAAATGTAGAGAAAGCTGATCTTCAGGCACAAAGTAGTTTGTCGCAGGCTATAAGGAGAGGTAAATTTGCAGATTCTCATGGTAGAGAAATTAGCATTAACAATAGAGTATTTCTTGTAACATTAACAAGCACTGTGGATAAGATACGTTGTCCTTTAGGGAAGGAATCCGTTGACTTTTTGGAGGAAAAGATACTTGGAGCCAAAAGGTGGCAGATGCAAATTGAAGTTCAACGTTCTGCCGAGGACATCAATAAAAACAGTAAGATAAATATTAGAGTCTCAGGAAATATATCCTCCCAGTCATCATCACCTATGAACAAAAGAAAGTTGGAAAGAAACTCTGGCTCCGAATATCTTGAAACAAATTGCGAGTCCAAGCGGGCCCACAAAGCAATGAGATCTAATCTTGATCTGAATCTCCCCGTGGAAGAGGCCGAAGAGAATGGCAGCAGCTGTCACAGTGAGAGTGACTCCATATCTGAAAATTCGGAAGCTTGGTTGGAAGATTTCTTAAATCAAGTTGATGAAAACATAGCTTTCGAGCCATTTGATTTTGATTCTCTTGCCAAGAAGATCTTAAAGTGTGTTCACATGGAATTTCAGAAGGTATTTGGATGTGAGTCTCTACTGGAGATTGACAATGAAGTCGTAGTCCAAACACTTGCAGCTTCTTGGTTATCGGACAGAAATGAAATAATAGAGGAATGGGTGGAAAAGGTTCTTGGCAGGGGATTCATGGAGGCACGGCAGAAGTACGGTGTTCGTGACCAATGCATGGTAAAGCTCATTTGTTGTGAAGGCATTTTGGTGGAAGATCAAGCTCCAGGATTATTACTTCCTTCAAGAATTAATATGGGAAGTTGAATTTTCGTTTGTTTATTCAGTGTTGCTTGTAATTATATTTGATAATGTAGGTTTTAGCATATAGCATTATGCATTGAAAGAGCCTTTTTGTTGACAATCCATTTTTTGGATAATTGTGTGTTCGCTGAAAGTCATGTGAATGGTAAAACAAAAACGAAGTTATGTATAATATCTAGTAGAATGATTTTCTCATACTCCCATACCTTCCTGTTGATGTATGACCTTGTCTTAAAGCTTCTAGTTCTTCACAATATGAGTTTCTGCCTGTAGAATTTTCAGGTTCACAGTGGTGCATGAATCCACTGGCTCTGGAATAGCAGTAGGAAGATTCCGTTTGAGCTATTTATTCACTTTATTGGTTTGGTACTTTGCATCTAATGAGCTTCGATGCTTTGAAGAAAAAAAATGGGGATAGATCTTCTGTTTCCTGCCTAATTCCAATCTGTTAAAATATAGCATACATCTTAAACACAAAAATACATTAAATATGATTAACCTTCAATATATTAAATATGATTAACCTTCATGCATGTTAAGTGAATGTATAAATGTCAAGAAGAAGCATAACAGAAAAATTAAAATACCTCTAGCCATTGCTTACATGTTCTGTCCAACATCGTTTTCACGACCAAAATAAGAAAATTTTGAATCTTTGGCTTCAGATCTCCACAATCTCATGGTGTCTTGTTTTTATTGCGTGAAGTTCAAGATAGGGACCTAAACTATATATTTTCATCGCTTCTAACAGAAGATGTAAATGATGATGTAGGGGTGCTTGCATGTTTAATGGGTTAAACCATTAAATGGACTATATTTAAACAGTAAAGATATCTCAAGATTTTGGAAAATCCTATATTCTCCTACTTGGTCCATTTAACCCAACATCAAACATAACAAGAAATTAAATATATGTATCATGATGATAGGCCTTCTTATAGCAAGTTATCTTCCATATATTACAATATATATAGTCTCTCATTACTAGCCCTTAATGTAACACCCCATATTAGGGGTTAGGTTATTAAGAAAATTCAGTACATTTTATGCTTTGCATATTTGAATATTTGCTTATTTGTGCATAAGCATTTTGGACACATACAATAATTGTACATGCATTCATGACATTTTTCGGGTATAATTGATTTAAAAATGCAATTAAAAAATGCAAATGATGGATTATTTGCATTAAAAATTTATTTGGAGAGTGTTATTATTATTTCGAAATTTTTGGTGAATTTTAGAAATTTTCAAAAAATTTGATATATTTTGGATATTTTGGCTCATTATTTTAGTTGAAAATTTTAATTGGAGACTATTAGTAATATTTTAGAAATTTTAGGAATTTTTTGAAAAATTTGAGGTATTTTTTTAGATAAAAAAATAAAATAAAATAGTGGACCAATTATAATGTAACAAGTGACAGCCTAGTATTTTACCACTTGGCTCACATGCGAGGGATGCATAAACACGTGTGTCTTGCTGGAGAGAATTTTTGAAACCCTCTTTCAGTTGTTTTTCACTACTTTCAACACCAAAACTTTTCTTCACTAAAACCAACTCCGTAGATCGTTACTGAGTATTCTGGTTTGCTTCATCCACCGTTGGCTATATTTACACTTACTCTTGCTTGAACCACCGAAGCTCTTTCAATAAATATTGGAAATTTTGTTGAAACTCCAGCTGTGGAATCTTTGTGCCTTCTATTTTCGTTTCTTGTTGCAAATAACCAGGTATATATATATATACACACATGCATGCTTGGGTTTAAAAAAAATAGAGAGATATATATATATACATATGTTCTGCTCTGTGTTAGAGAGAAAACCGACTATGGTTATATTGTTATTTTGTGTTGCACGCTTGAGGAATATCATCTTATAAGATAGTGTTAAAGTATGTTGGAGCTAGAAGAATCATTGAAGTTGTGTAGGATGATTGCAAAAATTTGGAGAGAAATTTTATTGTACATACGTGAATTATATGGTTGCTTCTACTGATCACGCATGGATGTTTGGAAAATGAATTTGGTGAGGTTTTGATATTGGGATGAGTTAAATGAAGTGTAAGAGTAGATAAAAATGAAAGAAAATGCAATGGATACAAATATGAGAAATTGAAAGTATACAGTAGAGAGAGAGGGAGAAGTGAATTTTGGATTGATGATAATTGAAGTTGATGATTATTTCTAACTTGTTTTGTGGTTATGGTGAGTATTGATGAGAGAAAAATGAGTTTAGAAGTTATTTAAGAGAAATGGCATGAGGATGAACTTAAAACAAAACAAACAAAAATGGCAGTAGGAAAAAAAAAACAAGAAGAAGATGAGCAGTGTTTGACGTTGGTGTTGACGTGTTGACATATAATTGTGAACTAGAGTTGTTTTGTTACACAGTTTGAGTTTTTGCCCATAACTTCTGTATCCGAACTCCAAATAACATCAAACTTGGACCAATGGATTTCTAAGACATTTTTCTTTCTCTCCATAAAAATTTAGAATTTTCTGAATTGATTTGAAATTGATTTATGGGATGAAAGTATGGAGGTCTGCTCGAATATTCTGAACTGGAAATTTTCATGATCATGCTTCGGTTTTCTAATTATAACTTGAGTTGTAGATTTTGGAATGAGTTCGTTTTTTATTCCTATTAAACTAGAGACATGTTTCTACGATTCTTGTGAAGAGGTCGAATTTTAGTTCTGTCTCTTTGAATTTCAAAGTTGGCATGTAAGTGAGTTATAGCTTAAGCTGAAGCACTGTCAGGGACAGAAATCATGTCTTGTGGCTATTGATTAAACTGTATTGATGTGGGCAGAATTGGGCTGAGATATCTTCACCAAACTTGTAGCTTATTCTCTTAGATTTAAATTGGTATAAAGTTTGTAATTTTTAGATATCTGAGCTGAAAGATATGAGTTGTGTAATTAGAGGGTATGATCATGTACTAGCTGAAAGTTCAAATGTGAACAGTCTGTGGTATTTTGTGCATAACTCATTATATACTAAATCAAATTGAATGATCTTGGAGGCGTTAGAAACTTAAGACACTTTAGAACAACTTTCCAGAAGGAAGTGTTCCCTAATTTTGTCATTTACCCTATCATATTAATTGTGCAAAGTTGACCCGAAATCATATGGGTAGAAAATCTGAAATGGTCACTTAGGTTATGAAATTGATTTCATATTGTTTTATTTTGGTTCAATTATAAGTACCAAATGATATTAATAAGGGCTTTGATATCTGATTGAATTTATGATGAACATTTCAATAAGATACCCAGAATTGTCATTGAACAATGCATTGTGCATATTTTAGTTATTTAAGTACATGTGCATAAGGAATATGTTTTCAATTGTGCAATAGTGATTTGTATATGTGTTAAATGTTATAGAGGAACCCTTAGAGCGACCGGTTCCAGATATTGCCGGGACTTCGAGGCAGTAAACAGTAAGCGTGCTTTTGGTAAGTAATATAGGTAAGTAATTTCAGTAAGTAATTTAGGTAAGTAATTTAAATGGTAAATTTTGTAAGTCAACCTAGATGATTTCCTAGGAGTGATTTAATTTGATTTGTTTCCGCTTCCAATATTTTTATGCGGCTTGCGATTTGTTTATGAATTCCAGACTTTAATTGTCCGAGGAGATCAATATTCGGGAATGTATTGGAAATACTATTTGCTTGCACATGAAATGTATGAAATGACCTTGTGTTATTTTAAAACTGTTAAGTCTTAGTTGTGGGTAAATAGGCATGCCTAGAAGGGTCTGCAGCTGCTCCTGTTATTTGACACTTTGGTGTCTCCTAATATTGAGACATATGTCTCTCCTGCTGATACTAATTATGGTATCTCCTGTATAAGTCCTGTTACCCACTTTTGTTCATGGATTTATAATTTGATTTGTTATGTATTATAATATCTGTTTGATTCTGACATGAGCTAACTTATGTTCTGATTCTGAAGGATTTAAAAGCTCCTGTGTTATGAAGTTTTGTTAATTATACAAATCTGTTCTGAAAAGCATTATTTTTGTTTTACTGGTAAAGAAATTAATTAATGTAGATTAGTTATTACTCACTAAGCTATATGCTTAGTACGGTGGATTTGCCCTGTGTAGGTTCAGAGCGAAGAGTATAAAGACTGGGACAAGTCTACTGCATTGGCCAAAGGAGTCCGTTTTTTTATATATATACTACTCGAAAATGTATTTTGTTTTGTTTGTTTGGGCCTGTAAATATTCTTTGGATTTTTGTTTTTGAAATTACGATATGTATTATATGTGTGTTTGAGATTCTAAAAATGTAAGTGTGATGTTTGATTTTGTTTGTCCTGCCTTGGGTGGCATCCATGTATCCTCCCAGGGGGTATGTGGGTGTTACACTTAAACTTAATGAATAAACCATATATTTATTCTAGGTCTAAACTAAATGATATTTCTCAAAACAATCAAATATACGTGTACAAAACTATATGAGAAAACATCAAATTAAATAAGAATTTCATTGAAACAACAAATATACAATGAAAATCATATTATGGAACCAATACACTAAATGTTATTTCTCAAAACAATCAAATATAGATGCACAAAACTATATAAGAAAACATCAAATTAAATAAGAATTCCATTGAAACAACAAATATACAACAAAAATGACATTATGGAACTAAGTCTCATTTGCACTATGTGATCCTTAAACTGCTTAGGTGGCATGTCTTTAGTTAAAAAACTTGCAATCATCAACTCAGTGCTAATGTGCTCAATGACAACTTTCCTTTCCTTAACATGTTCTCTTATGACTAAATACTTAATGTTGATGTGCTTGCTTCGAATTCTACTCTTGTTATTTTTAGCCATAAAGACTACAGTTGAGTTGTCATAGTATAACTTTAATGGCTTAAAAATTGAGTTGACAATTCTAAGCCCAGATATAAAACTCTTCAACCATATACCATGTGAGATGGCCTCAAAATATGATACGAACTCAGGCTCTATAATAAAAGTAGCAATCAGGGTCTGCTTGGCACTTCTTCAAGATACTACTCCACCAACTAGCATGAAAATATAATCAGATGTTGATTTTCTTAAATCAATGCAGCCAACAAATTCTGAATCGGAGTATCCAACTACTTCCAGGTTCTTAGTTCACTTGTATATAAGCATGCAGTCTTTTGTTCCCTGAAGATGTCTCATAAGCTTCTTTGCAACTTTTCGGTGATCAACACCTAGGTTACTCTGATATCTGCCTAACATTCCAATAGCATATGCGATGTCAGTTCTAGCGCAGAACTGAGCATACATAAGATTTCCAACAACTGAAGCATATGGAATGTTCTTCATGTGTTCCCATTCAAAATCATTTTTCGGGCGTTGATTCAAATTGAATCTATCACCTTCCACTATGGATGCTACATTTGGTGCACAATCTTTCATCTGAAATCTCTCTAAAACTTTGTTCATATAGGTCTCTTAAGACAAACTCAAAATGCCTTGAGATCTTTCTCTATGGATCTTAATGCCAATGACATAAGATGCCTCACTCATATCTTCCATGTCAAAATTATTTAAGAGAAATTGATTAACCTTATATAGCAATCCCTTATCATTAGTCACAAGCAAAATATCATCCACATATAATACAAGAAAACAAGTCTTATTCCCACTGACCTTCTGGTATAAACTTTAGTCCATTACATTCTCTTCAAAACTGGATGAATTGATAACCTCATGAAATTTTAAATACCACTGTGGGAGGCTTGTTTCAATCCATATATGGATTTATTAGGCTTGTAGACTAAATGTTCACCATCACTAGAGGAGAATCATTCAGGTTGTTTCATGTAGACCTCTTCCTCTGGTTCACCATTGAGGAATGCCATTTTCACATCCCCTTGATGTAACTCAAAATCAAAATGAGCCACTAATGTTATGATTACACAGAGAGAATCTTATTAGATAAAGGAGAAAATGTCTCCGTATAGTTGATTCTTTCCCTCTGAGTGAACCCTTTGACAACAAGCCTTGCCTTATATCTCTCAATGTTGCCTTATAAGTCTTTTTTGTCTTAAATATCCATTTATAACCAAATGGTTTTCACACCATTGGGAAACTTAACGAGATCCCAAACTTGGTTAGATGCCATAGAATCCATCTCATTTTTCATGACATTGTACCACTAGTTCGATTCCTTAGAACTCATGGCCTGTGAAAACATTTCAGGATCATTTTCAGCTCCAATGTTATAGTTTGACTCTTGTAAATACACTATGTGATTATTAGGAATTGTTGACCTTCTAACTCTAGTAAATCTCCTCACTGTTATATCATCATCTTCTCGAAGAACTTGTTGCTCAACTGGTTGCTCAACAATTTATTGTTCCTCATTTACAATGTAATATATTGGATTTGTATCAATAACTGTGGAACTTCCGTAACTAGTTGTCTAACACCTGTTTCAACTTGAGGGGTATGAATGAAAATCAATTTACCACTTGAACCAAAGGGTTTAGCTTCATAATCGTCATTTTCAAAAACTATGTCTTAAAATTAACCACTACCACTGATGAAGTCATTCTAAAAAAAATTTGTATTTCTTAATTTCACAATCCTAATGTTGTGAGATGGACAATAGAATCTATAACCTTTAGGCCTTTCAGCATATCCAATGAAATATCCATTAATGATCCTCAGGTCTAGCTTCTTCTTTTGTGGGTTACAAATTCTCACTTCAGACAGGCATCCCCAAACTTGTATATGCCTCAAAATTAGTTTCAACCCTTAAATAACTCAAAAGGTGTCTTTGAGACAGCCTTAGTTGAAACTCAGTTTAATACATACATTGCCGTCTTTAGAGCTTCAGTCCACAGGAACTGAGGAAGTTTTGTGTTACTCCTCGTACTTCTCACCATGCCCTTTAAAGTTCGATTTCTTCTTTCTGCTACATCATTTTGATATGGAGAACCAAACATGGTGTACTAGGAAACAATCTCATGCTCTTGAGAAACTTTGCAAATGGACTAGGTACTTGTCCTTTTTTTATGTCTCTAATGTAGTACTCTCCACTTCTATCTAACCTCACGATTTTAATTAGTTTTTCACATTGATTCTCTACTTCAACCTTAAAAATTTTGAAGGCATCCAAAGCTTCGTCCTTAGAACGAAGTAAGTAGAGATATATATATTGTGAATAATCGTCTATAAAAGTGAAAGTATTTTAGACTATTTGTGTTCATATTTGGATAACGACTATCTATATGTATGATTCCAAATAGGTTTGTGCTTCTCTTTGCACCCCTTTTAGACTTGTTAGTTTACTTACCCTTAATGCAATCCACATAAGTCTCAAAATCAGCAAAATCTAAAGTACTGAGTACCCCTTCATTTACTAATCTCTTAATTCTCTCAATAGAGAAGTGTCCTAATCTACAGTGCCATAACATAGAGGATTCCTTATTCACAACACATCGTTTTAACCTAATAGTGACATGCATAGAATTATAAGCATCTTCATTTTGTAAATGAATGGAATAAAGACCATCAAATAATGTATCATAACTAATAACTTCCTATCAATTACATAAACTGAAACTAGAATTTGAAAATTTAAAGGAAAAACCTATAGATACAAGCTTTGATATAGAAATCAAAATTTTAAAGAAATTTGGAACATAAAAGGTCTTTTCCAAACACAAAATAAAACCACTGCTTAAAACTAAACTACAAGTGCCAATGGCTTCCATATGTGAACTCGTCTTGCTTCCTAAATAGATGTATTGTTCACTTCCCACGGACTTCCTTTGGTTTTACATACCCTATAAGTTATTTGAAATATGGATTAAAGAACTAGAATCAATCTACCATGTGTTATGATTAACATTGACCATATTAGATTCATAACAAACAAATGAAAATGAAGTACCTTTCTTTTTGAGCCAATTTTTAAACTTAGCGCAGTCTTTCTTCGTGTGTCTCTTCTTCTTACAGAAAAAATACTTTGACAGTTTTTTTATATCGGACTGGGGAGGTATTTTTCTTTTTCCCTTGTTTTTGGCATCATGTTATCTTTTCTTTCCTAAAACAATCAAATTCACACTTTCACCCTCTTCCATCAACAACCTTTTCTCTTTTTGTACACACATAGTCAACAGTCAATTGATCGACCATTTGTCCTTTATGTGTGTTAGAAAAGATTTTGAAAGGATCGTATTATTGGAGAAAAGTGCATAAAATGTAATGTACTAGGAAAGATTCCAATATAGTAACTGTAGGAAAATCTCGGTGTGTGTATCACATGCACACGGTGCAGAAAACAAAAATTTTTGTTCCGGGACCTTCCCGAAAGCCAGGATCCATGTGTCTATATAACAAGGTCAAACCATAACGACCAAAAGTGTTGGCCCCTGAATTTTTGTATTGAGTTAAGCATGATTTAAATAAATTATGAGGTTTGATGGATAAAATTTTGGACCTACTTGCTATGTAAATGGTGGTAGAATTTATTTTATGGTTTGGTTGTATTAAAAATGGTAAGAATGTATAAGGGTATTTTGGTCATGGCACTTAAGGTTATAAGGCCTAAGGCTTAAGTGGAAGGGGCAAAATGGGCATTTGACAATTAAGTAGGATTAAAAGAAAGAGGGAGAAGAAAGAAGGAAAAGAAGGAGAAGAGAAGAAGCCGTGGAAGAGAGGAGAAGGGAAGAGAATTAGGGATTTTCGATCTTTGCAGTTTTTGACAAGTTCGGGACATTTTCGGGTAAGTTTTGCTTGTCTTAATCTTGTTTCGGTTGGATTAAACCTAAAGATAGGTTGCATGTAGTAGAATCGGTGGTTTTAGGGTTTAAAGGTAAAAATGGGTAGATTTCCTTGGGTTATTGGATTTGTGACTGATTTTGAGGTTTGATTGAGTTAGAAATGTAGTGTAGAACTTGATATAAGGTTTAGATATGTTGTATTTGGAAAAGGGAAGGGATTGAAGTGAGAAAATGCTGAAAATCGGGTTTCGGAGTCGTTCTCCAGACCCGCACATCGCGACGTGCGTATGAACACGCCGGGGCGTGCGAGAAAGAGGAGCAACGTCGCGACGAATAAATATTAATTTGTCGCGACGAGCGGGGAAAGATTCGTCGCAACGTACGAACTTATGTTCGTCGCGACGAGCGGGGTTTCGCCGCGACGAGCCCCCAGCTTCCAGCAAAGATAAATTTTGATATTTTTGAGCATATCTTTTGATGTAGATGTCTAATTGAGGTGATTTCAGATTCGTTGTGATCTAGAGATAGAGGGCTGCAAGTTTTATGAAGCAATGAAATTGAAATTCAAACGATAAGAATCTTAAAGTTTGTTGGGTATAGATTCTTGTTTCAGCATAAGGATAGTCTTAACTTGTTTGGGGTATAACTTTCAGGTTTTTGAACCGAATTGAATGTTTTTAAAGTCAATAGACATGTAAGACAATGAGGACTTTTATGGAAAAAGTGACCCGAATGTTTGAACTTTGGTAGAGTTTGGGTTTGTTTAGAATTTATTTTAGTGAATGTGTGATTTTTGGGTCCCTAATTTGTATTCCTATTTGAATAGGAATTTTGCATTTGATTAAGGGAATCAAGGAAGGCAAGAGGATCAAGATGAGAGGTATCTTTTATGCATGTATCCGAGCAAGGATTTCAGGTGGGTTTCATGTTTATAATTTAGTAATGAGCTACTAAAGTTTTCTCCCAATTCAAGAATGATTTCAATTACTTCATAAATATTGTTTTGTTTCTATTGAATGCATTGCAAAATTTCTACATGTTTCAGCATATGAAATTTTCTGATGAATTTCAAAATAAGGATGAAAATGCATTGAACAGTTTATGTCATGCCTTGGGAAAATTCATGGCATTTTGTGTATTCGGAAAAGAAAGAATAGAGCATGAAAAGTATGAAAGCTTTGATAAAATGCTTTGAGCATGAAACGAATGGTTATGTGCTTTGTTTGGGTGAGAGAGTAACGGATGGAGTCACGTGCACGTCGACATATAGCCTTCTCCCGGCTGCCCGCTTGAGGCCACGAGATCCTTGAAAAATTGGACTCGTTTTGTTTACGAAATAAACTTCGGTTTATTCTGATCGTTTTACGGTACTCTCGACCCGTTTGTTTGTGCATTGCATCTATGAATTGTCAAGTATGCGCATAAATTGAGCATATTGTATTGATGATTGAATGAACATGTTGTGTTGATGTGATTACATTTTTCACTATGAAATTACACTTTTCAACTACGAGTATGAACTCAGAATTTCGGATTTGATTGAAAATTTGGGAGCAAAGCGTTTTATGAACTTATTATGAATTTCGTATAACAAATGAACTTTTTCAACAGTTTTGCTTATTCTTCGTTATAAACCTGTTACCCACGAGCTATAAGCTCACCCCCCTTCATTCCCATCCACAGGTGATGAGTAGAAGATCGGATGCAGGCAATTCGATTTATATGTGTGCTTATCGTATTATTCTAAGTGAACTTGGTATTGGAAATTTTGGAATCGGTATATTTTGTATATTCAGACTTCGATATTGATATTGTATTGTGGCTTGGTATGCCATGGGAACTTGTACATTCTATTATTTGATGTAAATGAATTATGTATGACTAATAACCAGTGGAAGTACGCATTTGTGTAAACGGACCGGATTCAGTGAGAATTTGGTTTACTTGAGGGAGTTATGATTTTTGGATTGTGAATTTTGGTTATGCATATCGATTTCGATGGTATACGCCAACGTTTTTGGTTCAATGGTCGAACTCCGAGCTCGGGGCTCATCATGTTTGTTAGCAGAGCAAGAAGAGATTTTAGTGTATCACGCTTCAGTATGATGGTATTTTGCACCGAGGATAGGTACCAAAAACGGAGCCCAGCATTTGCGGTATCAAAGCAGGTTAGTAAGTGTTATGGTTTTGGTTTGAGTTGGATTTCAGAAACGGGGTCCAACATTTGTGGTATCAAAGCCCAGCATTATGATCTTGCATGGGCGCATGTGTATGGGTTATACGCATAAGTCATTGTTAGGAGTTGAGGTGTGAAAATTTGAGGAACCAAGGTGATTGTTTGACTTAGATTGATAAGAATTTTGATTGATTGTAGCAATGTGTTACGGAATTTGAGTTGTGAATATTGTGCTGAATTGGGATAAAGTAATGATGAAACTCTCTGTGTGAGAGAAAAAGTTGGAAAGATGAGATAAAGAATAGAATTATATGTATGGAAGATCAATAGGTTAAATTTGAAATGATGATTGGTCCATTTGTCACGATCTGAGAAAAAGGGAAAGTTGTGGATAATTAGAAATGAGAAATAGAGGATGGGTAAACAAAATAGATAATGACTCAATGCAATTGTAATGGAGGATGTGTTAGAAGTATTACAGCAATATTGTACTGTGGTGATATATTTTTGAAAGTGTTATGGATACGAATGTATTGCCGTGGAATGGTTGAGAAGTATAGGGATATAAGTATACACGATGAGATTAGAGGGTACAAGTGTAGCACCCCACTCCCGACGAGACCCGAACCCGATATCCATGGTGATATCCGAGCCGTGACCATGAGGGCGTCTTAGAACATTCATTACCTTATTAACAAAAATCGTATGACATTTTTTTTTCTTTCAAAAATATTAGAGTGCGCAAAACCAACATTGACTTGGCCCAATTATAACAAAACACTTTCAAAGATTAAACCATTTTACTGATAAAACAATTTCAATCATTATTAGCACTCATTGGTGCTCAGACACTCTATACAATTACATGTAAACAATTGGGCCTACTAAATACCAAATTAATACACTAATGCAGATGCGGACGACACTGATCCCAACCCGATACTCATCTTACTAGCAAGAGACGACTCCGTGTGTCCAACGGGTACTCTCCATTTCTGAAAAATAGATGCAATGTTGGGTGAGTTTGCGAACTCAGTGAGAAACCATCATCGATGGTTCACCCAACTCATGCATATCCACACAATCACACAATATTGTATATATATCATAAACAAGAAATCACAGGCACTCAATTTCACATTTGATAAGGCAATAAACCTTTCACATAATTCACATTAAACATTCATTTATGCAATGTGCATGTGACTCTTCCATTTTCTTTCGTTGTTGTGACCGTGCTTTGAGCTCATATACGTTGAGTCATTGGCTCAAACATTGGGCTTAAAGCCTCAAACGTTGGGCATAGCTCGATCATCGAGCCGAGGCTCGAAATACGTTAGACACGAGGCCTCGTGCGTTGAGCTTAAAGCTCGAAATCGGTGGCGACACCGGTCACAACTATCATTATCGATCATTTACTATGCATGAATGCACATGTCATTTTCCAATATCCAATTATCGCATTTCTATTTCCAATTCCAATTAATTACTATTTCTGATCATTTTCCAATTTCCTCGGACTTTTAGTCCGGTATTTCATTCCCATGCATTTACCTTTCGTTTCACTATCACATTTACAATCCAATTTACTAATGCATTCTCACGCACTTATTCTCATTTGCACTTCAATATCACAATCCAATATTTCGAACACCTATGGTCCGAAATCAATCAAATCAATCAATCACATATATCCATCCTTGCTTCCTCATGGCAATCAATGCATATAATTAATAAACACATAAGGTTGAGAAACCAACTAGGTTACTCACCTATTACTTCCGAGCTAATGCCGGGAAGTTCCCGCCCCGTCGGTCGGACGACGCTCCATTTGGGCCTCTATAAGAAACAGAGAAAGAACGAGTCACTACAGATGCAATTTGTGCACATGTAGATGAAATATGCATGTTCATGAATTTTCCGGCCCTAATTCCAAATTTCTCCATAACAAAATCCGTCTAAAAAATTAGAAACCTATTGGCGCTGACGGTGCGCAATTCGGACCTCTATAGGTCCTCAATTAAACAAAACAGTGATTAAAGGCTCCGTTACCCGGGGCCACGTCAATTTTCCGTCCAAAAATTCCCAATTTCTCACAAAATGAAATTAAATGTTCAACGAATCCGATGCCTAAAGAATCAGGTCAATCGGACGTCGGACGGAAAAGAAATTGACAAAAGAAGCATGAAATCCCAAATTATCAATTAAAAAGAAAAATAATAAAATAAATAAAAAAAATTAAGATCAGCCTCGCTGGGGGCGACGTCTCGCCCCAGCGGGGCTGACTTCATCAGCCTCGTCGCTAGGGCGAGGCGTCGCCCTAGCGACGCGACCCTTGTAAGCCTCGTCACTAGGGCGAGGCGTCGCCCTAGTGACCGGGCGTGTCCTTTTCCATTTCTTTTAGGACTATTAAATTATAACTCGGCATGAACATATGTCATGCAGCCTCTATAAATGGTGAGTTTTGCACAGGCATATAGTCATACATGCATTCATGACATTTCCCAGCATAAGTGTCTAATTGTGATCTTTCGTGAAATTGGTGTGATAATGAGATTTGAAAAATTATTTGGAGTGCGCCATAAAGTGTTTTACATTTTTAGGGATTTATGGGAATTTTTCTGGAATTATCCGGAGAAAATTCCCAGACCGGCAAAATCGCCGGTACATGGCCTAAAAGTGTTTTTGTAGTGAAAGTGTGGTTTTCGTGTTTAAAAAATTATTGGGAGTGGACTGTCTTATGTTTTACAATTTTGGGCAATTTAGGTAATTTTCAAAAAAATGATTCGGGAAAATTTCCTGGAAATTCCCGGACCGGAAAAAAATCGCCAATTGGCGAACCGATTCGATTTTCTAGAGTGAAAATTTCTACCCAATGGCAATCAGACATTATTGGGGTATTATTTTGGTTTCAAATTAGGGCCATTGGAATTGAATGGGTCAAATGTCATTAGGATTTCTTAATAAATCCTATTATATAGTTTTGTCTTATTCTTCAACATGCCAAGTGTCCTACCCTTTAAGAATTTTGTTTTATTCTCACCTCTTTTCACCCATTGAATACGGCAATTCTTAAGGAAGGAATAAAAGTTGATAGCTTTCTTTTGTTCTCCTCCACCGAAACCCTTCCTCTTCTTCCTATTCATAAAGTTTTCGACAATCCTCCAACTTCAGTGTTTTCTTTACAAGTGTAAACATCCTACTTCTTTATTATGTTGGTGATTGTATATGTGGAGTGAAGAGGAGAGGTTGATGCTAGCTGAAGAAGTAAGAGTTGGAGTTGGAAGCTTTTATTAGGTAAGGTTTTAATGATACTTTGATTATGTAGTTATTGAATCATGGTGATTAGAAGCATGTAATGGGAATTATGGTACAATTATGATGTTGATTGATGCTTTAATTTGATGATAATTATTGCTTGACTTAATGGGTATAAGGTTAGTTTGAAGTAGGAATGGATAAGGTAGTATGAAGACATGGTTTTAACTTGATTTGTGATTGAATTTTGATGATTCATGTTAATTAGAATTGAGAAATTAAGTGCTGCCAATTTTTAGGTATTAGCCCTAGGACATGTATGAATGTGTATGAATGGTATAAGAACTGATTTGTGTTATTTGGATGCTTGATGATGTGTTAAAGGCAATGGAAATGAGAGAAACAAAGGTTGGACCAAATCTGGAAAATTAGGGTTTTTGATTGATTGTACTGTTTTAATCATAACTCATTGTATAGAAATGAAAATGAGGTGAGGTTTGTGGCCTCTTAAACTTTGGGATGTTATCTACATTTTTGTGTGAAATAGGTGTTGTCAAATTGTAACGCTAATAGGTTGAAATTTGGCATGGAAAGTTACTGTTTTATTGCCTATGAACAGTAACCGAAACCATATCCTATGAGCTTTGCTGATTTTTCTAAATTAATTGAGATGGAATTTGGGAAAATGGTCTTCATGGAAGTTGTAGAATATTGAGTTCGCTTTCCATTTCCACTGATCTTGCTAATTTTCGAGTTGTATATTGGGAGATATGAACTGATTCCTATGGACTGGTTTTGGGCATGTTGATGAAACCTAGCTTAAGTGTCTGACTTGTGAGTATTCTGCTTGGAAGCAATTTTAACCATTTTTGTGGACTGAATTGGTGTGAGTGATCTTGTGCAAAGTTGAAGAGGAAGAAATTATCTTGAAAATGAGATATGGCATATAATTTTTAGAGGTCAGAGTTGGGAGTTATGATTTTGCAAAAACTGATCCTGCATTAGGTTAGGAATTGCTGATCATGGCAGTAACTTGCACGACAGTTTTGAAATGGTTAGAAATTAAATTGGAAATTGAGTTCTTCATGAAAATTGAAGTTTTAGAATTTATCTTTTCAGGGATATAAAGTTCAGATTTTTCTGACTTGTGTACAAGGAGTTATGCTTGTTATAAGTTTACTGCTCAAATTGAATGATTTCAGGGACAGCAACATTGAGTGAATTAATTGACTTGTTTAGCAATAGAATTTGATTTTGGGTTGTTCATGAAAGTTGTAGATGACATTGTGAACTTATTGAGCCTATTTATGTGGTAATTTTTGGCTGAATAATCAGAGAGTTAAGGAATTTGTAATGTACTGTTCTGTTTTAATGAGATTTGAGTAGGCAGTAGCTTTGAAGGGATTTTTGACACCCTTAAGGGTGAAATTGATTTTTATGGTCTTCTTGAGAATTGTAGAGGGTTTCCTGAGCTTTCCAACGAGATATAGTTGGAAATTTTCTGAAGTGTGTGCAATGAATTATGGGTGTTGAAAATTGGATTGAAAATCAGAAAAAAAAATAGAAAAGGACACGCCCGGTCACTAGGGCGACGCCTCGTCCTAGTGACGAGGCTTACAAGGGCCGCGTCGCTAGGGCAACGCCTCGCCCAAGCGACGAGGCTGATGAAGTCAGCCCCGCTGGGGCGAGACGTCGCCCCCAGCGAGGCTGATCTTAATTTTTTATTTTTTTTATTATTTTTCTTTTTAATTGATAATTTGGGATTTCATGCTTCTTTTGTCAATTTCTTTTCCGTCCGACGTCCGATTGACCTGATTCTTGAGGCATCGGATTCGTTGAACATTTAATTTCATTTTGTGAGAAATTGGGAATTTTTGGACGGAAAATTGACGTGGCCCCGGGTAACGGAGCCTTTAATCACTGTTTTGTTTAATTGGGGACCTATAGAGGTCCGAATTGCGCACCGTCAGCGCCAATAGGTTTCTAATTTTTTAGACGGATTTTGTTATGGGGAAATTTGGAATTAGGGCCGGAAAATTCATGAACATGCATATTTCATGTACATGTGCACAAATTGCATCTGTAGTGACTCGTTCTTTCTCTGTTTCTTATAGAGGCCCAAGTGGAGCGTCGTCCGACCGACGGGGTGAGAACTTCCCGGCATTAGCTCGGAAGTAATAGGTGAGTAACCTAGTTGGTTTCTCAACCTTATGTGTTTATTAATTATATGCATTGATTGTCATGAGGAAGCAAGGATGGATATATGTGATTGATTGATTTGATTGATTTCGGACCATGGGTGTTCGAAATATTGGATTGTGATATTGAAGTGCAAATGAGAATAAGTGCGTGAGAATGCATTAGTAAATTGGATTGTAAATGTGATAGTGAAACGAAAGGTAAATGCATGGGAATGAAATACCAGACTAAAAGTCCGAAGACATTGGAAAATGATCGAAAATAGTAATTAATTGGAATTGGAAATAGAAATTGATCGTAATTGGATATTGGAAAATGACATGTGCATTCATGCATAGTAAATGATCAGATAATGGCAGTTGTGACCGGTGTCGCCACCGATTTCAAAGCTTTAAGCTCAATGCATGGGCCTCGTGCTAACGTATTCGAGCCTCGGCTCGATGATCGAGCTATGCCTAACGCGTTTGGGCTTTAAGCCCAATGTTTGAGCCAATGGCTCAACGATATGAGCTCAAAGCACGGTCACAACAACGAAAGAAAATGGAAGAGTCACATGCACACCGCATAAATGAATGTTTAATGTGAATTATGTGAAAGGTTTATTGCCTTATCAAATGTGAAATTGAGTGCCCGTGATTTCTTATTTATGATATATATACAATATTGTGTGATTGTGTGGATATGCATGAGTTGGGTGAACCATCGATGATGGTTTCTCACCGAGTTCGCAAACTCACCCAACATTGCATCTATTTTTAGAAATGGAGAGTACCCGTTGGACACACGGAGTACGCTCTCTTATAGCAAGACAGTAGTATCGGGTCGGGATCGATGTCGTCGCATCTGCATTAGTGTATTAATTTGGTATTTAGTAGGCCCAATTGTTTACATGTAATTGTATAGAGTGTCTGAGCACCAATGAGTGCTAATAATGATTGAAATTGTTTTATCAGTAAAATGGTTTAATCTTTGAAAGTGTTTTGTTATAATTGGGCCAAGTCAATGTTGGTTTTGCGCACTCTAATGTTTTTGAAAGAAAAAAAAATGTCATACGATTTTTGTTAATAAGGTAATGAATGTTCTAGTACGCCGCCCTCGCGGGTCACGGGCTCGGATATCACCATGGATATCGGGTTCGGGTCTCGTCGGGAGTGGGGTGCTACAACAAGTAGAGTGCAATGGAAGCATAACTTTGTTATGACCCTAAGACGAGAAATTTGGAACTGGAGTGGTTTGTTGATTAAGACGATAAGAGTTCTGATCCGCAGTAAGAATAAATTAGTGGAATTGAGGTCAGAATGTCATTGTGAGTATGCACCGATAATTTCGAATTGATTGATGTATGAGATGAATGAAATGAAATGAGTATGGGAAAAATCGCAAATGCGTATAAGATGCAATTGCGTATAAGCTCCCATCTTATGCATGAATGAGATTAAGAAAAGAATAAAGAACTTCACCTCATAGAAGGACGCGAGGAGTTCTGAAAAGATCAGTTGCACCTGACTCTCCGACAAGAGAGGAGAGTACTGATGAATCGATAGCCCAGAAAATGATGAAGCTTCTATAAGGCAAGGAAGTGAGCCCTACGCAATCAATATGGTAATGGACCCATGATGAAATGATATAACGTGAGAAACACTGACTTCTGGAAAAACTAGCATAAAGTTTGTGTTAGTATGTTCGATAAGGGCGAACTGTTGTCGAGATCAATGGCGATCAATGTATCAATTGTGTAAGATATGAATTGGTGATTTTAAGAAGTAAATCTGCGGACAGAATGACATGACTTGGACGATGCTCAGCCAAGCATAGGTGATAGCAAGTATGTTCATTACTCCTTTGAGTTTTGAGTGACTTGAACATTATCACCGTATGAGGATGAGAGAAATTGGTCTTCTCGAGGGATTAGAGATAACTGATGATGTGATGATGATAGCTCGTGAGTGATAAAAATTTGTATGAATGGTATCTTTTTTGCAGAAGAACCTCACTAAGTTAGATTAAGCAGATCAGATGGTTTGTATAAAGATTGATTAATGAAAGAACAGACAAAAAAGGGAGTATGTAAGGAGTCGAAAGCGAGTATTGGAGTCCTATCCCTAGCGGAGACTCAAGTAAAGAAGGTAGAGATACTACTGAGACTGTATGTATTTTTGTTTGATGTCAAGGATCCAACCATGAGGGTGGATTCCTACATTGAGGAGGCACTAATTGCCAATATGAGGAGTATATCGGTTCATGTTGTGTTTTGGATACGTATGTTTGGGAAATACAAGTTTACCCAATGAAGGTGTGACAAGTACAAGACGTTAAGATTTCAAATAAACTCAAGTGTGTGGAAGAACGAATATAAATGAGCAGACATTAGAGTACGTCAATGCCAATTATGAGGAAATCTAAAGAATGGAGAAAATCAGTTAAGACAGGTAAGACAATTGGGAATTGGAAAATAACAAACGATAAGATTTCCTCATTGAGGAATTACCGAGACCAGTTGTGGACATATGGAGTTTTGACAATATGTGCTCAAGTTAACAAATTCCTCGACAATGCTATAATATTGAAGGGTAAAGTGATTCAAGCGAAGTTCGATGATATATTAAGTGTATTCGTAGAGTGGAGAAGAATAGTTTGATTACTTGTGGAAGAATGAGTAAATCGTATGAGAGACGAAGGTAAGGAACATTTTGAGAAATTATAACACCGAGATGAAATATATCATTTGGAATTGGGAATTCAGTAGTACGCAATGGTGTTGCATGAGAGATCAGACAAGATCCACGAAGTAAAATAAATGTGAATTGGATTTGGATAATGTGATTAGGATTGGGTTTGGATTTTAGGGCGGGAGGTCCGAGGAATTTTGTGATTTGTTTAAGCTGGTGTATAGAAGTATTTAAAGTTATTTGCAGGTTTTGGGTTTTTAAATTCAGCCGTGATGCTATCCGATTTTTTTATGGTAGTCTATGGATTTGTGTGGTAAATGTCAGTTGGTAAAAGAAAGGAATGATAAGATTTTATATAAGTCATGTGTGAGATCCTTTGGCAAAAAGGAATATAAGTTTTGTTATAGATGTGTATTGATGTGGGGAATTAAGGTATAAATTTGCGTATGATTATAGTTTATGAATTGTGATTGTATATGAATTTGATTGGGGTACGTTCGGATTGAATTAGGAATTTGTATATGAAGTTCGCATGATTTGTAGCTGCAGGGATTGCCGAAAAGTTGGAGACATTATATGTACAGCAAGATTTTGACTATGTGGAAGATATACAGATCATACAATTAAGGTACGTATTGAGTTGAAGAAATTGAATGCGAGATGGAGACAATGGATAGAGTTACGGGAAGTTTATGTTGTACAAGTGAGTATTCAAAAATGGTAAAGCTTGTGTTGTAATCAGACGCATTGAATAGAGAATTCAATAACAGTGAAGTATCAAGTGCAATAAAGAGTATTGAATGGAGTCGAATTCGGGCAAAATGAAGTGCCCTTAGTCACTGGAATGTAAGATCGGTTTCGCTTGAATAAAGCTCAAAGTAAGGATTCAGAGATTGTGAACCCTTCCAAGAAAGCGAAAATGAATGTGCATTTTGAGCTCGAGTAGGAAAAATGATACTGGATGGTTGAGATAAAAAGTATAAGTGGTGATTGAAGCTATACATCCTAGAAGAAATATGTCAAGCGACGGAGAGTTTCAATTGTTGACGGTCTTAACTGTCGAAGATATGGTTGAAGTCTATAGTGTGGAGTTCATGGGAATATGAGACCAATGTACGGTTCTATTTGACGTTAAGCATCACAATCGTTGTCATCGTGATTCTAATAGAATTCTGTATGAGGAGTTTGATGATAAAAGAGTTATTGCTTTTGTATTACGATGAGTAAAGCCTACTGGTCATTGGAGGCTAAATTTTAGACGTTATAGACAGACGAGATTAAATAATCCAAGAAAGATGGATGAATTAGGCGGATCCGTGCCAAGAACATGGAATACAGTGAGATAGACATAAAAGCAATTGTGCTGATACTAAAGTGATGTGGATTGTCTAGTGAAAGATGATTTGTCTTTGAGGATATCACCTTAAAGGGTGTGTGCTTATATGAGGTACAAGGTGTGCTCAAGTTAGGACAGAGGATTTGCTAAACCCAATATGAATTGGTCTATATGAAATGATTATGAGTTAGCACTACTTATAAAGGATGTCTTAGCTCGAAATGTGATATATGTAAGTAGGTCACGGAAATATGGATATGATATGATATTAGTTTTATCGATATAAAAGTGGGAAAACTGTGAGTAGTCTGAAAATGATGAGGAACTAGTTAAGAAAGTGAATGGCCAAATAAGGGATTGAAAGACCAAGCGAGTCTGTTGATCGCAGTCAATTGAAAGAAAGTATTAGAGTGATGACGTTAAACGGGCATGGCGGGAACATCCTGCACTCCTTATCGATCAGATAAGAATTTCGAGGACGAAATTCTTTTTAAGAGGGGGAGAGTTGTTAGCCCCCGAATTTTCGTATTGAATTAAGCATGATTTAAATAAATTATGAGGTTTGATGGATAAAATTTTGGACCTACTTGCTATGTAAATGGTGGTAGAATTTATTTTATGATTTGGTTGTATTAAAAATGGTAAGAATGTATAAGGGTATTTTGGTCATGGCACTTAAGGTTATAAGGCCTAAGGCTTAAGTGGAAGGGGCAAAATGGGCATTTGACAATTAAGTAGGATTAAAAGAAAGAGGGAGAAGAAAGAAGGAAAAGAAGGAGAAGAGGAGAAGAGAAGAAGCCGTGGAAGAGAGGAGAAGGGAAGAGAATTAGGGACTTTCGATCTTTGCAGTTTTTGACAAGTTCGGGACATTTCCGGGTAAGTTTTGCTTGTCTTAATCTTGTTTCGGTTGGATTAAACCTAAAGATAGGTTACATGTAGTAGAATCGGTGGTTTTAAGGTTTAAAGGTAAAAATGGTTAGATTTCCTTGGGTTGTTGGATTTGTGACTGATTTTGAGGTTTGATTGAGTTAGAAATGTAGTGTAGAACTTGATATAAGGTTTAGATGTGTTGTATTTGGAAAAGGGAAGGGATTTAAGTGAGAAAATGCTGAAAATCGGGTTTCGGAGTCGTTCTCCAGACCCGCACGTCGCGACGTGCGTATGAACACGCCGCGGCGTGCGAGAAAGGGGAGCAACGTCGCGACGAATAAATATTAATTTGTCGCGACGAGCGGGGAAAGATTCGTCGCAACGTATGAACTTATGTTCGTCGCGACGAGCGGGGTTTCACCGCGACGAGCCCCCAGCTTCCAGCAAAGATAAATTTTGATATTTTTGGGCATATCTTTTGATGTAGATGTCCAATTGAGGTGATTTCAGATTCGTTGTGATCTAGAGATAGAGGGCTGCAAGTTTTATAAAGCAATGAAATTGAAATTTAGACGATAAGAATCTTAAAATTTGTTGGGTATAGATTCTTGTTTCAGCATAAGGATAGTCTTAACTTGTTTGGGGTATAACTTTCAGGTTTTTGAACCGAATTGAATGTTTTTAAAGTCAATAGACATGTAAGACAATGAGGACTTTTATGAAAAAAGTGACCCGAATGTTTGGACTTTGGTAGAGTTTGGGTTTGTTTAGAATTTATCTTAGTGAATGTGTGATTTTTGTGTCCCTAATTTGTATTCCTATTTGAATAGGAATTTTGTATTTGATTAAGGGAATCAAGGAAGGCAAGAGGATCAAGATGAGAGGTATCTTTTATGCATGTATCCGAGCAAGGATTTTAGGTGGGTTTAATGTTTATAATTTAGTAATGAGCCACTAAAGTTTTCTCCCAATTCAAGAATGATTTCAATTACTTCATAAATATTGTTTTGTTTCTATTGAATGCATTGCAAAATTTCTACATGTTTCAGCATATGAACTTTTCTGATGAATTTCAAAATAAGGATGAAAATGCATTGAACAGTTTATGTCATGCCTTGGGAAAATTCATGGCATTTTGCGTATTCGGAAAAGAAAGAATAGAGCATGAAAAGTATGAAAGCTTTGATAAAATGCTTTGAGCATGAAACGAATGGTTATGTGCTTTGTTTGGGTGAGAGAGTAACGGATGGAGTCACGCACGTCGACATATAGCCTTCTCCGCCACCCGCTGAGGTCATGAGATCCTTGAAAAATCGGACTCGTTTTGTTTACGAAATAAACTTCGGTTTATCCTGATCGTTTTACGGTACTCTCGACCCGTTTGTTTGTGCATTGCATCTATGAATTGTCAAGTATGCGCATAAATTGAGCATATTATATTGATGATTGAATGAACATGTTGTGTTGATGTGATTACATTTTTCACTATGAAATTACACTTTTCAACTACGAGTATGAACTCAGAATTTCGGATTTGATTGAAAATTTGGGAGCAAAGCGTTTTATGAACTTATTATGAATTTCGTATAACAAATGAACTTTTTCAACGGTTTTGCTTATTCTTCGTTATAAACCTGTTACCCACGAGCTATAAGCTCACCCCCCTTCATTCCCATCCATAGGTGATGAGTAGAAGATCGGATGCAGGGAATTCGATTTATATGTGTGCTTATCGTATTATTCTAAGTTAACTTGGTATTGGAAATTTTGGAATCGGTATATTTTGTATATTCAGACTTCGATATTGATATTGTATTGTGGCTTGGTAAGCCATGGGAACTTGTACATTCTATTCTTTGATGTAAATGAATTATGTATGACTAATAACCAGTGGAAGTACGCATTTGTGTAAACGGACCGGATTGAGTGAGAATTTGGTTTACTTAAGGGAGTTATGATTTTTGGATTGTGAATTTTGGTTATGCATATCGATTTCGATGGTATACGCCAACGTTTTTGGTTCAATGGTCGAACTCCGAGTTCGGGGCTCATCATGTTTGTTAGCAGAGCAAGAAGAGATTTTAGCGTATTACGCTTCAGTATGCTGGTATTTTGCACCGAGGATAGGTACCGGAAACGGAGCCCAGCATTTGCGGTATCAAAGCAGGTTAGTAAGTGTTATGGTTTTGGTTTGAGTTGGATTTCGGAAACGGGGTCCAACAAAAAGAGACCGTCTCTAACGGTATCCACGCAGAGATCGGAGAACCTAACCAGGGCAAACCCTTTGACCCGGAAATAGCTAGAACAAAGTAAAGACTGCTAGATCTTACCTTTGTTCTTGGAGAGCTTGGAATCAACGATGAAGAAGGAGAAGCTTGGAGAGGATGAGTGATGATCGATAATGAGAAGAGAGGAAAAACTTTTTTTCCTTCAAACTTTTCTTCTTCAATTCAAAACCCACGATGATCACATATTTCACTTTATTAAGCCATATGTCTTTTAAAGACACATGAAAAACTAATGGTGGAGGCTTGTCCACATTAGCCACTTTATATATATATATATATATATAATAAAGTAAAGATGATAAGCTTCTCTCCTCCTTCATCCACGTTAACACATATATATATTTTAATTAATTCTTTAATTAATTAATAAGATATATATATGTATATAAATGCTGAAGTGGTCTAGTCACACTGGGGTCGGTCCTACCAGCCTACCGGGTCCTGGTATGGAAAAACCACCGGAAACCTTTTTTAGCAATATCGATGTCGCGATCTCATCGGGACATATTTCGATCTCATCAGGATCCATTTAATCCTATTGCTCTCCATTTATTGGATCTCTGTCTGAAACTATTTTACGAATTCTCCGAATCACTCTTATGCGTAGGTTCCTGGTTATGTTGGCCACTTAGATTAACACTTAATCTGAGCAAGTCATGAGCGGTATCTAGCAACACATCATGACCCCCAATTGACCGAAAAGTAATTGGTTTGATGAATGAACCTATATTCATCATGGACCATATCATGAACCTTTCCATAGACAATTACTGTGCAATTCGTCCTTCCACCATGCTATGCCCCACTTGGTTATGAGTATGGGCAAAGTGTCAACTCTTACTAGAATGACTACGTCAAATCTAGTCCAAGTGATATCAGTTCTTGTCCTGGGACTCATTACTTTATATGTCACTGAAGACACTCTTCATGACATATGAACTCCGGCCAGAGATTTCCAAGTAATGACCCTGACAAGAGGCCATGGGTATCATCTTCTGCTATCACAGAAGTGGTGAATCCTTTATTGGCTACTCAATTACCTTCGAATACCTCAAGTTGTACCCAATCACCACCTTATGAGCGACCTGTGTAAGGCAACAAGGAATGGAGTCAAATAACAGAATCAGTATTCAAGATATCCTTGAGTACCTCAAGTCTAAGGATATTTGCACCATTGCTATGATGAGATTATCACTGACATTAGAATAGGACATACATGTGATGATCTCATAACAGGTCATCCAATGTACTTACTTCCTCTAGTAAGCATTCACATCTCAACCCTAAATATCTCATATTTACAGTTTCTGAGATCCACTGCTTGATCAACTCAAGGAGTTTAAGATGTGCTAGTCTCTCCGGATTACCGATATCCAGTTTCAGTAATCCTATAACTAGGGATAATTTAGATACTGACATAATTGCACATGATAGGAATCTCAGTAGTATGATCACATCATAATTTCCTTCATGCTATGTCATATATCATGGACTTCATTAATTTGCTTATTGATCAATATCAGTTCATAAATAATGAACATCAAATTAATGAAATATGCCTTTCTTTATTTATTCATAAAGTCTGTACACAACTTTGTACAAAACGCGCTAAAGGCGATTGCCTTTAGGGCACTACTCTAACAAAATCTCCCATTTGATCTAAAGCCAATCACCTTGATATCTAATACCATAGGCGAGTACATGAGAATCAAAACTCTTTTATGATAATGGCTTTGTCAACGGATCGACAATATTACGCTTTCGGTGGGAATTCTCTCTATCTGGACATCACCTCGTCCAATGATCTCCTAATCGATGATATCTGCGAGTGCGTGTTTGGATCGTTGATGAGACCTTGGTTCCTTCGCACAGTAATATCCCCATTGTTGTCACAATACAATCAGATGGGCCCATCACATTAGGAACCACACCAAGTTCAAGAATGAACTTCTTGATCCAAATGCTTCCTTTCTTTGCGCGCCTAAAGCGACAATGTACTCGCCTCGGTTGTTGAATCGACGGTCGTTTCTTGTTTGGAACTCTTCTAACTAATCGCCTCACTGTTCAGTGTGAATATATAACCTGATTGGGATTTGGAATCATCCTTATCGATTGAAAACGGCATCAGATACCCGCCACTTTGAGATTTCCATCTCCATATACCAAGAAAACATCCTTAGTCCTTCGCAAGTACTTGAGGATATTCTTGACACCACCCAAAGGACCCTCACCAGATCCGATTGGTATCTGCAGTAACACTTAGAGCATATGATACATCGGGTCTCGTACATAGCATAGCGTACATGATAGATCCTACCGCAGATGCATACGGGATCATATTCATGCGCATCCTCTTATCTTATGTCTTAGGACACATAGATTTCGAGAGTGTTATCCCATGAGTGATGGGAAGATACCCTCTCTTGTATTGCTCCATGCTAAACCTCTTTAGCATCCTGTCTATGTAAGTTGATTGTGAAAGACCAAGCAATCTTTTTGATCTATCTCTATAAATCTTTATCCCAAGGATATAAGTTGCTTCACCAAGGTCTTTCATGGCAAATTGTTTGGACAACCAAATCTTCACAGATTGTAGCATAGAGACATTGTTTCCTAGTAATAATATGTCATCTACATATAGCACAAGGAATACGATTGCAGTCCCACTAACCTTCTTATACACACAGTATTCATCCGGATTTTGTGAGAAACCAAACTCTTTGATTACCTCATCAAAATGGATATTCCAACTCCTGGATGCTTGTTTCAATCCATAGATGGATTTCTGAAGCTTGCATACCTTTTTGCCATCATAGGAGATGAAGCCCTCAGGTTGTGTCATATACACATCCTCAACTAGATCTCCATTTAGGAAAGTTGTCTTCACATCCATTTACCATATCTCATAATCATAATGAGTGGCAATGGCTAGGAGTATCCTAATGGATTTAAGCATTGCTACTGGGCTGAAGGTCTAGTCGTAGTCAACTCCTTGTCTTTGACGAAAACCTTTAGCCACAAGCCTTGCTTTATAGGTAATTACATTACCATCCATGTCGGTTTTCTTTTTGAAAACCCATTTACACCCTATGGGTTTTATTCCTTCGGGTGCCTCAACCAAAGTCCATACTTGGTTTTCATACATGGAATCCATTTCAGCCTGCATGGATTGAAGCCATTTCTCAGACTCTGAACTCTTCAGAACCTCTTCATAGGTGGTAGGCTCATTATCTTCTATGAGCAATACATCATTCTGTTCATTCACGAGAAATCCATATCTCTCGGGAAGAGAGCGTATCCTACGTGACCTACGAATTTCGTGTGTTGTAGAAGGTTGAACATTTACTTCATCTGTATGAGTCACGCTTTGAGTTCAGCGGTTGATTCGTATGCATTCGAGCATCTTGAACTTCTTCAGTTCAATTTTGCTCCCACCGCCTTCTTGTAAAAGAAACTCTTTCTCTAAAGACAGCATGCTTTGAAACAAACACCTTTTGTTCCTCAAAGATGGTAGAATTGATATCCCATTGTTTCTTTAGGATATCCTATGAACAAACACTTGTCAGACTTTGCATCAAGTTTATCTGACTGTGTCCGCTTCACATAAGCAGGACAACCCCAAACTTTTAAATGAGTAAGATAGGATCTTTTGTTAGTCCACATCTCATATGGAGTAACATCAACTGTCTTTGATGGAACTCTGTTTAGCAAGTAAACAACTGTCTCGAGTGCATACCCCCAAAAGGATTTTGGTAATTTTGCAAAGCCCATCATCGATCGTACCATGTCTAACAAGGTTCGATTTCTCCTTTCAGCCACACCATTATGTTGTGGTGTGTAAGGAGGAGTCCATTGAGATAAAATCTCATTATCTCTGAGATAATCCAAAAACTGTTGGTCTAAGTATTCCCCACCACGATCGGATCGTAATGTCTTGATACCTTTCCCAAGTTGGTTCTCTACTTCATTTCTGAATTGTTTGAACTTTTCAAATGCTTGATTTGTATCTCATCGAATCTGGTACCCATATCGAGAATAATCATCGATAAAGGTAATGAAGTAAAGACAACCACTTCTAGCATGGATGGACATCGGACCACATACATCCGAATGTATTAGGTCTAATACTCCATCATGACGCTCACCCTTTCCTTAAAGGGTAACTTAGTCATCTTGCCTAATAAACAAGATTCACATGTGTCATATGATTCATAATCAAATGAACCTAAACTACCACTCTTATGGAGCTTAGCTATGCGTCTCTCATTTATATGGCCAAGGCGACAATGCCATAAGTAAGTTGATTTTAAATTATCTCGTTTATGTCTTTTCGTGTCATTGACATTCATAATTGGATGTGACATATCTAATATGTAAATTCCATTGCATAATGTACCAGTACCATAAGGCATTCCATTCAAACTAATAGAACAACCATTGTTACTAAAAGTCAAATGGAAACCAAATCTATTTAAACAAGAAATGTATAATATGTTCTTTGTTAAAACAGTACGTAATAACATTCATCCAATTTAATTACAAGCCCACTGGGGAGTGACAAAAAATAAGTGCCTACGGCTAATGCAGCAACTCTTGCTCCATTTCCTACACGCAGGTCTAGTTCTCCCTTCATGAGCTGTCAACTGTCTTTGAGGCCCTGCATATCATTGCATATGTGTGAGCCACAACCGGTATCTAATACCCATATGTTATGGTCAGAAACAGTATTAACCTCAAAGACAAACATACCTGAAGGAGCTGAGGCATTTGATGCCTTCTTCTGCTTCAATTCTTCCAGATAGACTTTACAATTTCGCTTCCAGTGGTCAGTCTTGCCACAATGGAAGCAAGTTCCTTTTGGTGCAGTCTCTTGGGTTTTCTTCTTGGCTGTACTTCTTTTTGGTTTCTTAGACCTTTTCTTCTTCAGTTTCTTTTTCTTGAAACCAGAAGAAGAAGAGTCCACCACGAGCACTGCCTTGCTATCCTTCTTGATAGCATCAACAACAAGTGGATCAGGAAGTGGAACATCTAGGACATAGCCCAGTTCCTCAAATCTGAGAACAATTCTCATATTTCTCAGCCAATCGAGAAAGTTGGGTCCAGTTAATTTATTGGAGTCCATAAGTGAACGCAAATTCACACTAGAAGTCATCTTCAAAAACCTAAAGGGAGAGAGAGAAAGAATGTTAGAATAGAATTACATGCATGATCATAAGGACTTGCATGACATGCATATGACTCCCACTAGTTTCAAAGAATCCATAACCCTCATTAAGAATCCAAGAAACATTATGAAAAAATTTCATAGTGGGTCGATATCAGACAATACTAAGGATAACCATGGGTTTACCCAACAAGCCACCTTAGGTCAATCGGTAGGTATCGGTCATACCAATTGCATCATAGATATCTGACATTACTAAAATGACTTTGGGTTTACCCAACAAGCCACCTTAGATCAATCGGCAGGTATCGGTCATACCAATTGCATCTAGATGCAACTATCGACTAGTGCTATCAACTCGTGATGTATACACACACATTGGGTTATCAACTCTTGATGCGCGTACATCTAATGTACACTACCCAATTTCGCCTCTGTCTACGTTAACCTTGAGTTTACTCAACAAATCAACGCTTGTAGTGAAAACCGACCCATTAATCCGAAAATCTTATTTCCATAGTTCGAACATATCCGTATAGAGTGAGCTTAGGTTTACCCAACAACCCGAACTCTATAAGAACTCTGGTTCTCCCCATATTAATGGAAGGCGTTAGTTTTCATATTATATGTGAGGGATTTCTAGCTCTGGTATCATCTTCTTCTTCTCCAAGCTGTAGGATTATAGTCACCATGACTATATGGAATGATTTAGGGCATTTCATCAATCACATTGAGTCTATACCTATAATCATCCATCATCCCACCTAAGCCTGTTATAAGTCGACTTATGCATGTGTAAGTCGACTTATGCATGTGTAAGTCGACTTATGCTACTGTGTACGTACAAGTCAACTTATACCATTGTGCAAGTCGACTTATGCTACTGTGCACGTACAAGTCGACTTATACCATTGTGCAAGTCGACTTATGTGCACGAACAAGTCGACTTATGCATGTGTAAGTCGACTTACCTGAGAATACAAGTCGACTTATGTATATGTAAGTAGAACTAATATATGTGGAAATGCTTTCTTATCGGCTAATTTCTCAATCCGTGCAGTTCCAATTACAATACCAAGTGTAATATCCTTTACTATGATGTAATGAAACACTTTCATTGTATCATGCTTACCACGTATAATCATACTATACATGAAAAACTTGAAATTGATGAATACACTATTATTCACTTACATTTTCAAATAATTTTGCGAATATCAAACTATCACCCTAAGTATCTCTAGGTAGTCTACACTTTATCAAGACTACTTCGGCACTGGTCACAAAACTTGTGACGGCCAAAACAATCAAGACAAGGCAATATACTAACGAGATGCTAGCGAGACACATTTGACATCCGAAAATTTTTGGAAACAATTTCAAGAAAATCATTTTGGAAAGCATACAACATCAATGTAACACATTTTTAATCACATTAAAAATGATCCAAGGAATTGTAATTGAGAAATACACAATCAATCATTCCAAACAAAACAGCTCCAACAACTTTCTCAAAACTGCCAAGCTCTGTCTTTTTCTTGAAAAACTCATTGAAACAATTTCAATAAATTCTGAGAAAATTACATAGGTTACAAAATGTTCATAACATGCTCCATGAATTTTTTCAGGATTTATTTCCAACAAAAACTCAACCAACCTCAGCAACAAAGCCAATGTTGAATCTGTGTACCTCAACACAGTTATTCCCAGCAGCACACAATAAATTCTCAAATAAATAGTAAATCATCTCAAAAACATTTTTCCATCCTCATAGACATTCATAAACATCTTAGAGACATGTCGGTGAAAGAAAATCTGAAAAACAAATTTCTATAATTTATTCTCGAATTTATAAGCATGCCTGTTCAAGGAATGTGCACAAACACAGCAACCAAAACATTAGGGAATAAATTAGCAAAACCATATCAAATCACATTGATAAATTCTGGTCTTCCACAGACATATTCAACAACATCTTATGAGCATATCTGGGCAAGAAATTTTGAAAACTATATTTCTATACTGATTTCGAAATTAACACAGTCAACATGCATCATCGTCACAACCAATAGGCAGCTCCAACCTTGTTATGATTTCTTCGTTATATACGACACAAGTGGCTCTGATACCACTGTAGGAAAATCTCGGTATGTGCATCACATGCACACGGTGTGGAAAACAAAAATTTTTGTTCCGGGACCTTCCCGAAAGCCAGGATCCATGTGTCTATATAACAAGGTCAAACCATAACGACCAAAAGAGACCGTCTCTAACGGTATCCACGCAGAGATCGGAGAACCTAACCGGGGTAAACCCTTTGACCCGGAAATAGCTAGAACAAAGTAAAGACTGCTAGATCTTACCTTTGTTCTTGGAGAGCTTGGAATCAACGATGAAGAAGGAGAAGCTTGGAGAGGATGAGTGATGATCGATGATGAGAAGAGAGGAAAAACCTTTTTTCCTTCAAACTTTTCTTCTTCAAACCCACGATGATCACATATTTCACTTTATTAAGCCATATGTCTCTTAAAGACACATGAAAAACTAATGGTGGAGGCTTGTCCATGTTAGCCACTTTATATATATATATATATATATATATAATAAAGTAAAGATGATAAGCTTCTCTCCTCCTTCATCCACGTTAACACACACACACACACACACACACACACACACACACACACACACACACACACACACACACACACACATATATATATATATATATATATATTAATTCTTTAATTAATTAATAAGATATATATATATGTATATAAATGCTGAAGTGGTCCAGTCACACTGGGGTCGGTCCTACCGGCCTCTAAGGTCCCGAGATGAAAAATCACCGGAAACCTTTTTCAGCAATATCGATGTCGCGATCTCATCGGGACATATCTCGATCTCATCGGGATCCATTTAATCCTATTGCTCTCCATTTATTGGATCTTTGTCCAAAACTAATTTACAAATTCTCCGAATCACTCTTATGCGTGTGACCCATTAGGTTTCCGGTTATGTTGGCCACTTAGATTAACACTTAATCTGAGCAAGTCATGAGCGGTATCTAGCAACACTTCATGACCCCCAATTGACCGGAAAGTAATTGGTTTGACGAATGAACCTATATTCATCATGGACCATATCACGAACCTTTCCATAGACAATTACTGTGCAATTCGTCCTTCCACCATGCTATACCCCACTTGGTTATGAGTATGGGCAAAGTGTCAACTCTTACTAGAATGACTACGTCAAATCTAGTCCAAGTGATATCAGTTCTTGTCCTGGGACTCATTACTTTATATGTCACTGAAGACACTCTTCATGACATATGAACTCCGGCCAGAGATTTCCAAGTAATGACCCTGACAAGAAGCCATGGGTATCATCTTCTGCTATCACAGAAGTGGTGAATCCTTTATTGGCTACTCAATTACCTTCAAATACCTCAAGCTGTACCCAATCACCACCCTATGAGCGACCTGTGTAAGGCAACAAGGAATGGAGTCAAAGCACGAATCAAGATATCAAGATATCCTTGAGTACCTCAAGTCTAAGGATATTTGCACCATTGCTATGATGAGATTATCACTGACATTAGAATAGGGCATCCATGTGATGATCTCATAGCAGGTCATCCAATGTACTTACTACCTCTGGTAAGCATTCACATCTCAACCCTAAATATCTCATATTTATAGTTTCTGAGATCCACTGCTTGATTAACTCAAGGAGCTTGAGATGTGCTAGTCTCTCGGATTCCGATGTCCAGCCAAGAATCCTATGACTAAGGATAATTTAGATACTGACATAATTGCACATGATAGGAATCTCAGTAGTATGATCACATCATAATTTCCTTCATGCTATGTCATATATCATGGACTTTATTAATTTGCTTATTGATCAATATCAGTTCGTAAATAATGAACATCAAATTAATGAAATATGCCTTTCTTTATTTATTCATAAAGTCTGTACACAACTTTGTACAAAACTCGCTAAAGGCGATTACCTTTAGGGCACTACTCTAACAGTAACCTTCAAGGCTTTCAGCTGAGCCACTATGTCCCTCATACACATGATATGATCGCGTACGCCCCTTATCCCAATGAGCTTCATGGATACAACTAAATAATCAAGATGCTAGCAAGGGCCTTATCAGATGTAGCAAATTGCCCTTTAATGACCTTCAATAAATCCTTGACTTTATTATGTTGATAGACAGAACTACGAATACTAGTAGATATTTTGGTCTTAGTTATACTAGGTAGTTCATCTTTCCTAATAGCATAATGTATATCCATACAGCCCAAATGAAGGAGAATTCTCTCCTCCGACACCTTATAGTTGTCAACCCTTAATTTGGAAATTTCAAACTTAATATCAAAAATATTCACAGTCTGAGTAACTGTAAGTTCAAACATACATGCTTATTATTTACAATTTGAGACCAATAACAATTCAAGCTTTACCAATATAAATCACGTTTTTAATACATGAATCTAGTAACATAAGACTTGTCTGTGAGCTAAAGTTCTACTCAATTAGATTCATCTATAACTTTATGATAAAACTATTGAATTATGTTCCTTTTCTTAATTGTTGTGGGTAAATTAAGAAATATATTTCAATATTTCATCCTAATTAATCATACAAATATTACAAAGTTCCTATGGGTAAATTTTAACATATCACGATAATTAATTACAATTAATGTTTTAATGTTATCTTAAAACTAAAAACATAATCTAATTAATCATAGATGTTATGGCCACTCCCAATTAACTAAAATCATAAGTACTTAATTAGCCCAAAAATTAAAAACATTAACTAAATTAAATAATTAATTTAAAATTTAAAAAAAGAAACATTGTCTTTAAAATCCAATTGGGTCGGTGTAACCTGGCTCCAACCCGAAGCATCACAGGCATGGGAAAGATGAGGAGTGCAATGATGGAACGATGACGACAAGTCGACGAGCGTGACACGCTAAAAAACCAAAACTTACGACGTTGCATGGCTGGTGACGTCTGAAGGCCACCATGCACCATCATCGTCATCCCTCCTCCCTCCATCATCCTGCCACTGCTGGCTGCAACATGGAGTTCCAAGACACAACTCTGACATCGATTATGCATACAAACGTCAAGTTTTATCAACAACACTTGGTAAACTCGTGTTGCAAAAAAATCGAGAAGTAGAGCATAACAAAGAAGCATTTTCACAGATAATTCAAATGCAAGAAAGAGGCACAAATGCTCTGGTACCAAATATTAAAATATTGTTGGACCCCAAACTTTTCTTGGAAGTTAGAAAATTGTATGTGAAATGTTAGAAGTCATAAGCTGGAAAATGTAGTTGGAACGTGTTCATTGCGCATGCTTCGATGTTTTAGCTATAACTTTTTCTCTAGTTATCCAAATGAGACGATTCTTAACTTAGATTAAACTAGAGAAATAGGGATACAAATATTTTGAAGGAAGTGAGTTCTAATTCAGTCTCTAAGAAAGTCAAATTTTTGGATGAAAATTGAGTACAAAATATTGTTTCAGTATAAGAATAGTTCGGGAATGTTTGGGTATAACTTTCAGATTACAGAACCAAATTGAATGATTTTGGTGTCATTTGAAAATTAAGACAATAAGGAACATTTCTCTAAAAGGAAGTTTTAGCAAATTTCTTCAAATTGATGATTTGAATAATGTCCTAAGTTAAGCATGATTTAATGAATTTTGAGATTTTGATTTATTTTATGATTTTGAGGACTTAATTAACATGTTAATATGAACAATTAGCATGTTAAATTGAGTAAGTGCATATGGGATAAATTGATTTGGATTAAATTGAATTAAAGTGTTAGAAATTAAAGTGTTAGAATTGTATAAGGGGCAAAATTGGAAGATCACTTAATGTTTTAAGTTATAAGGCTTATAAGGGAGGGTAAAGTGGTCATTTCTCTTAAGACATGTGGGCTTTAGTATAAAAGGAAGGAGAAGCACGAAAATGAGGAAGAAAAGAAGGAAAAGAAAAGAAGAGAGAGAGAGTCGTAGAGAAAGAAGAGAAGAAGGAAAGAAGAAGAGAAGGAAGAAGAAAGAGGAAGAAAAAGAAAGAAGAAATCAAGCTTAACAAGGTAAGTGTATCTCCTTCTTCTTGCTTTGTTAGAGAAAGAGTTAGAGAGAGAAATTGTTTTTTTTGTAGAGAATGGGTGTTGGGTTGGAAGAAGAAGATTTGAGGGAAACCATTTGATTTTGGGGTTTCTAAGCTAGGTTTTAAGTTTTCTAACCTAAATGGACTATGGGTAGGTTAAGATTGTGCTTGATTTATGTTGATTTCATTGGTTGTGAATTTTGAAGTTTTAGGGTTTTATTGAATTGGAATTGAAAAGGGAAAATTGGTTGTTTTGGGAAATCAAGGAAACCCTATTCAAGAGCAAGAGGAAAGACACCCTTGAATTTGGATTTTCAAGTGAAATAAGGTGGATAATTTATTTATAGTTATTGTGTAATGGGCAAAATGCCTTGTGTGTGTATGCTTGAATTTCCAAATTGTGAATTGCCATGATGTCAAAAATGCATTGTGATGTGTTTATGTTATGTTATGCATTGAAAGATGTATGACATTTTGATAACAATTGAATTGTGATTATGTCATGTTATGCATTGATAAATGCTTGACATTCTGATATGATTGTTATGCCATTGAATTGAATCATGGCATTTTGGTATAAGAAAAACATGAGAAAATGAGATTTTGATATAATTGGTTGGAGCATGAAATTGATTGTGTTTGGGCGAGAGTGGAACCATTTCGTAGTCAAGTGCACGTCGACAAAAGCCTTCTCCCGGCTACCCGCTTGTGGCTCACGAGATCCAAAAAGTGGACTCGTTTCGTTGACGGTGTAAACTTCAATTTTTTCGTTTTGTTTCACGGAACCCTCGAGCTATTTGGTTGTGCATTTGCATTTTGATGTGTTGAGCCATGCTTTGAATTGAATGACATCCAATATGTGATGATGTTATGAATTGTGAAATGTGAATTGAATTGTAAATGTTGAACTTTCATTGTGAAGTGCATGCTATATGAATGTCATATATGTATATATGGTTGATTGTGTGGCTCATCGTCAATGGCTATAAATAGATTAGCTACTGAGCTGTGTAGCTCAACCCAATATTTTTCCCACTCCTCAGGTGCAGAACGGAAGATTAGCGATCCTTGCAAGGCAATTGGGCAACTTTGAGATAGTTAGCTTTTGTATTAAGCTAGTTCGAACACTGTTGTATAGCTTGTTAAGCGTGCCAACTTTGAGCATCTATTTGTATTTGTTTTAAAGTTTGTGATGTGTAAATTGTTATGTAATAAAGCTTGTTCTTATATTTAATTTGTTTAGTAATGAGATTGTGAATTTGAGAATTTCATTTTGTGAAGGATTATGTCATTTTATAAAATGAGTATGATGATTGTGGAAGTGGATTTTGTGTATGCATATGCTTTTTTGTTGGGATTGCGAATTGTTGTTTGTTTTATAATAGGATGTTAGAAATTGGGAAGGTTTTATGGGATGGATTATTGGTGGTAGGATCTAAGAGTTTAGTAAGTTGAATTGACACGAAGAGATATAGCATTTCGCAAGCTTTCATATGTATGGAAATTGTTTTACCGAATTTAGGTGAAAATTTTGATTAACATAGGCTGAATTGGACAACGTGATCTTTATGAAAGTTATAGATTATCCTCTTAACTTTCGAACGCTATAAAGTATGCAAATTTTGGGTATTGGAGTTGAGAGATATGAGCACTAGAAGAGATGATGTTGCATAGGAGGTATGATCATGATAGCTATGGAGAATGAGGAGAGTTTGTGTATGTTATGAGTCATTGGAGTTGAGTTTTGGGAGATTTATGAAACCAAATTGGTAATTGAATGTTTTAAGAGTGTTATTGCATTAGAAGAAGTGAAATTGGGAAGATTATAAGTGAATATGATGTTAGGTTGGATGTAGAAAGCTTTGGAGAGGTATTGGAGGCTTTGGGGAGCCCCAATGTCCATTAAATGGACATGGGAAAACACCCTTTGACCAGTCTATGTCCGTTAAACGGACATGGGTGTGCGTTTAATGGACATTCTCAGGTCATTTTGGCCTCTTAAGCTCGATGCATGTCCGTTAAACGGACATTCACGGGAAAGATTGTTATTTTCGACATGGTTGGAGGTGTAATCTGTTTTTGTGGTATTCATAAGAGCTGTAGGGCTAGATGTTGTCTTTCTAATGGTCTAAAAACGAACTCCATATGACTTCTATATTGAAAGTTATGGTGATCGTGCCAAGAGAGGTTCAAATTAATTTAGGATGTGAACATAGTCCATTCTTTTGGGCATAACTCCCTCATCCGACCTTCAATTGAGGTGACCCTTGGACCAATAGATTCCTAAGACATATATATTCCGCTTCATAAAAATTGGTTCCATTTGAGGTTGAATTGAGAAAGTTTGCATTAAAGTAATTGAGAGGTCAGTTAGGAGAGCATGCTTGGGGCATGAACACCCTTTAGCTTCTTAAGCATATCTTGAGCTATAGAGCTCCGATTGAGATGATTCTTTCTTCAAAACAAACTAGAGACTTAAAGTTATGATTTCTTTAAAGAATGAGAATTGAAATTTTGGGTTAAAGTTTTCCAAATTCTGTTCACTAATTGGGAGAAATGGGTTCGATTATGGTGATTGATTTGTATGGGCACGCCATTGAACAATTTATGAGGAAAAATTTGGGGTGTTATGAGAATGAAGACGAAATGATAATGGAATGGCTAATGAGAGGAAATGATCACGTCTTATGCTTATGATATTTGGAGCGATTGTTGGGCTTCGGGAACGAGGTCCAACATCTTGTGGTATCAGAGCTTAGGCTTTTGGGTTCCTAGGCTTAGAATGCATAGTGTTATGAATTGTTATGCTATGTGACTGTTTGTTTGCATTGTGAATTGGTTGATTGCATTATGTGACATGTATATCATGCATACGTGTAGAAAATAAGATTAGAATGAAACTAAGCTAAACGTTAGTGTTTACAATGGAGGAGTATGATGTTGGACCCCGATTTTTAAGTGGAATTTAGAAATAATAATTGAAAAGAAATGAGTGTTTTTGTGTATATGTTATGGTATAGATGTATTTATACTTAAAGGAAATTGATGAGAAATGAAGTGATTGGTTTTGATGACTTTGAAAATTTAGTAGAGTTGTATGAGTTATGACAGTTAAAGTGAATGGGTTGAATGAAATGGAGTTGAAAAGCATGAAATGAATAGTAAAAGTATGCGAATTTTGAAAAAATTAGAAAGTTTGACTTCTTTTTGGAGTAGAGAGTTGACTTTTTGATTTAGGCAGATTTTGAGGAAATGATCTGCATGAAATTTGTAGATTATGTTGAGAGCTTTCTGTAGCCATAATGTTTGACAATTTTCGATATCAGAATCAAAAGTTATGAGATTTTGAAGTTAAGTGTATTTGGCGTTGTTTTGGAAAGATACTATGAAGTATAGATTTGTGTGTATTGTGCTTTGAGGCCGATCGCCATACTGATATAGTTTGAATTGGAGTAAATGGTTTACGTGAAAGTTATAGAGAATTAGAATAACTTTAAAGTGATGTATAATATGCAATTTTCGCATGTGGAGGTTGAAAGATGTGAGATTGTGAAGTTTGAATGTTGTTGGTATGAAAATTTTCGGGCAGTAGCTTTGATTTGGATTTTGACCCTCATTGATGTAGAATTCCTTCATAGGGTCTTAACAAAAGTTGTAGCTTATGTTTCCAGCTTTCTAACGCCGTAAAGTATGCAATTTTTCAATATCGGGGCAAGAAGTTATGATAATTTGAAGTTTGGATATTGCTTAGGTGATTGCTAACAGGGCAAAAACTTTGATTGAAAAATTGACTTAGCTAGAGGTTGAATTTGCTTTGGAGTTCTTCATAAACATTGTAGAGCTTGTTTTATCTTTCCATTGATATAAAGCACGAAAATATTAGACAAGGGAGTAGAAAGCTATAATTTTTGGAAGCTCTGATACTGTTTAGTGTGAAGCTGATCGACCAGTCACTTTGTGTGGAGTTTTTGACCCATTTAGAGGTCGATCTATTTTTAAGGCCTTCATAAAAGTTGTAAAGGGTTCTTTTACCTTTTCGTAGACACCAAGTTTGTCAAATTTGGAGTTCTGAGTCAAAAGTTATGATGTTTACAAGTTGAGGTGTTGTTTAAAGTTTTGAAGAGATTATCGATCGGTCATATTTGAGTGCATTTTTGACCCCATTAAAGACCAAGCTTGCTTTTGAGTCCTTCTTCAAAAATGTAGATCTGTCTTTTATCTTTCCAACAATACCAAGTTTGGAAAATTTGGAGTTCGAAGCCAAAACATATGAAGGTTAGAAGTTAGGAGGTCAGGATATCGCGAGTGATCGATCATGGCTACCATGTAATGACGCTCGGCCCATGCAGCTTGTCGATCGACCATGGGTCGATTTTCAGCCGACCGACCTCTCTTCCTTCTTTTGGCCATAACTTCTTCTTCTGAATTCTGATCGATATGATTTTGAAGTGTTGGATTCTTAAGATATTTTTCTATCTTTCCATACTAGATTGATCGGTTTTGGAATTAAATTGAAAAAGATCGACCAGATCAAAGTGAGTTGATCGGTTGTAAAAGTTTAAATAGTGTTTAGTATTTTGGACATATCTCGCTCGTTAGAGCTTCGATCGATCTGATTCTTTTTGTAAATTAAACTAGAGACATGGATCTACAATTTATCTGAAGGAGCTTATCGACAATTTAGCCTCTAAGACTTTCAATTTTTGGATTGAAGTTAAGTGTAGTGTTCAGTCTCGGTTTTGTAATGGCCGAACAGACTTTAGTGTTTTGGAGATATCTTAAGCTATAGAGCTCTGATCGATTGGATTCTTCTTGAAAATTAAATTAGAGATATGGATCTACAATTTATCTGAAAAAGTCGATCGATAATATAGCCTCTAAGAGTTTCAATTTTTGGATCGAAGTTAGGTGGTGTTCAGTTTCGGTTTTGTAATGGTCTGAATATACTTCAGTATTTTAGAGCTATCTTGAGCTATAGAGTCCTGATCGATCTGATTCTTTTTGAAAATTAAACTAGAGACATGGATCTACATTTTATCTGAAGGAGCCGATCGACAATTTAGCCTCTAAGACTTTCAATTTTGGATCGAAGTTAGGTTTAGTGTTTAGTTTCGATTTTGTAATGGTCTGAACAGACTTCAGTATTTTGGAGCTATCTTGAGCTATAGAGCTCCAATCAATAGGATTCTTATTGAAAATTAAACTAGAGCCATGGGGCTACAAATGTTCTGATGGAGCCAAACGACAATTAAGTCTCTAAGTCTCTAAGACTTTCAATTCCATGGCATTTCGTATATTCGGAAAAGAGCATTCGATAAATTGATTTAAGCATGATTATGTGCTTTTGTTTGGGCGAGAGAGGAACGTTTCATTAGTCACGTGCACATCAACGTATAGCCTTCTCCCGGCTGCCCGCTTAAGGCCACGAGATCCTAAGAAATCAGACTCGTCTTGTTTACGATAAACTTCGGTTTATCCGTTGTGTTCCACGGAACTCTCGAGCCATTTGTTGTGCATTGCATATGTGATCTGCCATTGCATCTATGAATTGTCAAGTTGATGCATTCATGTTTTGTAACCTATGGGTTTATGGTTGAAAGCCTAAAAATCATACGTTTTGCAAATTGCGATTTTGAATACAGCAAGAAAAGAACTTTTTAAAAATGTGCTTTACAGGTTTCAAAGAAACACTTTATAAGACCAGAAAAGAAAAAGAATTTCAAGTGCTAATTGTTTGAGAATTGATGGTATTTAATTTGGAATGTGTGCGATTTTATGGAAATGAAAAGTGAGGGTTTAAATCGATGAGATATGATTGTATATAAAGAAGCAAATAAATTGAGTTTGAGTGCGAATGATTTCAATTGGATATTGAAGTCACTTTGTAAGAGATGGAATGAAAATGGAAAAGAAAGAAAGGAAAAAAAAGGTTATACCGGATTTGATTGGTTTATATTAGATGTCTTAAGGTTTCCAACGCAAACGTTTTCTTCGATAATTATGTTCGAATGTCGGGTTCAGTTTTTGTTCCATCTTTGATTCGTTTAGCTTTCGTTCGCTTTGTCTTCCGATTTATGTTCTCGCTTTCGAGTCATTCGCTTCCGTTTTCTGATTTGATTCGTATCTGATTTGATTTTTGCCTTATGCTTCGTTTCTTTGCTTTGATTCAATTCATATTGATTCGTAATCGTGTTCGATTTCGCTTTGCTTCCACTTTCATTTTCGTTTTGCTTTGTTCTCCGCTTCTTCCGTTCCCGTTTTTTCATGACGTAAATACATTATGGAATATGACTTGTGATGATATTGATTATGATTGAGAATTATTGAAGCGTTTATTGGGTATGAATTGCGGATATATAGGTATGTGTATTAAGTGTCTGTTGACAAAAGAAAGGATTAGTAAGATTTTGTGTAATTGATGGTCATGATTTAAATAGGATCAAATAGATTGAGATATTGGTTGAGGATGAATTTTTCCAAATGAGGAATTGAAGTGCTTTGTATGGGAATGATTAAAGAATGAAAAGAGAAAAAAAATGTACACAGAGTTGGATTAGTTTAGACCGATAGTCTTAAGATTTCCAACGCGATGCTTTTCCTAAAATATTTGTTCACGGATATCGAAAATTGGTCTCGATTCGATTTGATCCGAAGTTTGCTTCGTTTTGATTTGCTTCCGATTCTTTCACTTTAAGATTGGATTTGCTTCGTGTTGTAAATACCATTCTTCGCTTTCGCTTATGATTTTGCTTCCACCTTATGTTCCTTTCTTTCGATTTCGCTTTGTTTTCGGCCTCTTTCGTTCCGTTCTTCGGTTGGGATCCGATCGCTGGAGCGGGTCCTAACATAAGATGCCACCTCGTAAAAGAATACGATGAGTTTTGCAAAGATCTGCTGCACCTGATTCCTCACCTTTACAGAAGGGCACGGATGAGTATAGGATCCTAGAAATTTCAATCGCATGAGTCATATGTATGAATTTTCGTTAAGAGTTTGGACTATTTTAAACAATAAGAAGAATGGTATTTTGTCAGAGTGTGAAACAAGGAAAGTTGTGGCTATTTAGAAATAAGAAATTTTTCATGGTCCGATATGTTAGACATAAATTCAGTGTTTATGGATATTTCAGTGAATTTGGTAACGGAATATTGTTGATGGTATGTACTTGAATTGATATGGATGTGAAAATATTTTCATAAATTGACTAAAAGTCAAGGGTGGAAATGGCAAGATTTAGGGTGTACACGCAAAGTGAAATTGACAAGCTGAACTTAGAATTTATGATATGGAATAAGATTGTGTTAGTGAATTGAGATCAGAATTTCAAGAGAGCTATATGTCCTTAATTCTAAATTGATTAAGAATGTGTGAATGGGAAAAAGAAAAATGAAACAAATGATAGTGATATATGCAAAAGTTCTCGAGGTTATGTCGACCAGTTATTATGAGTACATATTTGATAAATGTGATTACATTGGTTAATAATGTGATTGAGTACATACGAGATTTATATTTGGATATGGTATGTGAGTTACTCTATGATCTTTATAGTTAAAATTATGAGATGAATCAGAATCATGTATTGGAAGTATGGTACAGGTGATTATGCTGAAAAGGTAACTACGATGGAGCATAAATTTTAAATAGTAATATAATATTCAAAGGTTGTTCGGAATTAGTTACGATTGACGTATTAGTTGCATAAGATATAAATTGGTGACCTGTCAAAATATAAGAGTAAACGAATATGTCTCTTAGTTCATGGAGTTTTATTATAAAGGATATTTCGATCATGTAAAGTGTGACAGAGATTGACATTATTGAAATATCATGAGTAGTTGGAATTTGATCATATTGAGGTGTTGAGAATGGCTAAAATAGCATTGATGATGATAGCAGTTGATTGATAAAGCTTGTATGAATAAGATGATAGTAGCAAGAAATCATCTTTTGAAGAAGAATTTCATTGAATTAGGTTGAACAGATTAGTTAGTTTATATTAAGAATGATCAATGAAAGAGCCATTCAGAAATGAATATGAATTGAATCAAAAGTGAATATTGGAGACATATGTTGGAGTTATGTAAATATAGTGCCCTGGAAAGCAAGTGTATTTACATGTAACTTTATCTTATTTAGTTACAGTTTTGTAATGAAAATATTTATTATTAATAAAACAAAAGAGTTTGGTTTTATCGTATGAGCGCTTATATATTTGGTCATAAGGTACCAAGATTCTTTTGTAAGTAATATACATATACATATAGATGTATGGAAACATGTATATTATTAGAATCAATTAATTAATTACAGTTGAATAATCAAGTTGGTCTCTTGATTATGGTTTAGGCTATAGTGTTGCGATTTATCTCCATATAAGTAAAGGAGTTTACTTGAGGAATGATGAGTTTCATATCATGATAGTAGTTGACTATCGATAATGGCACTATTAAATGAATTTGGAATCAAGTATGTTTTCAAGAATAAAGTGGGTCGTTACTTTAATCTTAAAACATACAACTTAAGCATTCGCTTATTATGAACCATAATCTTGATGAGTGTTGAACTCATATATGTTTCATTACAATTCTTGATATGATCGGAATGTATTTTTACAGAGTATTAATCCAGTGTCTGCATGTTGGAATTATTAATTGAAACATGCATCAGGGAACATTCACTCAAATAAAGAGTTTATAGTGTTATCATCTCTTCTAGATGTTTTAAGGAGATTTGGTGATTAAACTGGCGCCAGTAGTTTGATGGACTAGTTACCCATCAAGTCTTAACACTGAGATGAGATCTTATGTGTTAATCACCATATAAAGTAAAATGAGAGATCTAGAAGGAAAAACCAACATAAGGGCAAAACGGTAATTTGACCCTTTGTTGTGTGGATGGCTATAATAAGGTTCTAAATAGGGTTTGCAATTGGACATATTCTCATAATATTTAATAATTCAAGAGTTCAACTAATTGTCTTTAGTGGAATGACATTTAGTTAATAAGCTAGAATTAATTCCAATGAGATTGAATTAATTATGGGCTTATTGGAGCTTGAATTATCAAAGTCCAATAAGACTCCCCACTTGGCTTTAAGGAAGGTTATCAAGCTAAGTAAGAAATATAAATGGAGGTTAATTAGAAGCCTATAATTGAATCTTGGGCTTGGTCTAATTAAAGAAGCCCAAATGTACATTTAGTAATGGGCTTGGTTTTTGGTTTAATGTAATTAATTATATTAATTATATTAAAACAATTTTTTTTAAGAAGAAGATAGCAATTTCGATTATTCCTAGGTTAAATGTGTAACCACACATTTGACATTAAAATGCTAAATAAAGTGGTCTTTGTTATGGTTAATCATCATTAAATGGAGTTATGAACTTACCATTAAATGGTTTAATGATTGTCTTTTAATGTTGGCTTGTAAACTATTTGCATTCATTAGATTAAAGATGAAAGATGTACATTAGATGGACCATCCTCCTTCTTTCTTCTTAGAAAAACCGAAATTGCGTATTGAATTTTAGGTTATGGTCTTTTCAAATAGCCATCATAAAGATAAATGAAGGTAATCTCATTTATTGGCTATTTTATGAGTGATTAATGAAAGAAGTGATACATTTGATGCCTCTCGCTCCTTCCATCCATGCATATACGAAATTGGTAGGCAAGAAAGAGTTCTTGCATGTTCTTTACACCTTCTCTCCTTTCATGAAAGAGAGAATCGAAAATACCAATTGAAAGAGTTTCAATTTTGCTTCTTCTTCTTCTAAGAAAATCTCCGCCAAACATTTCTTCTCCTTTCCCACCAAAGGATTTTGTTAACCTAATTGTCCTTGAAGAACAGGTGGTAAATCTAATTGGTTGAGGATACTACAACAAGGAGAAAGTAGATTGCTAAAGGAAAAGAGTCAAAGGCAAAGGATTTGGATACACGAAGAAGGAGAGGATAGCCTTGAACGAGGATTTGAAGTCAGTAGCTAAGAGTCGGTAATACTCTGATCTTGTTTATATTTTATTATCCTTATACCATATCATGTATGGATTGGCATGTTGATTTGGATTTGTTGCTTCACTGCAAGTAATGATTTCTTAAAAGTTTTGAAATCTACCATTTTTCTAAACAAAGCATGTTTTCTTTTTCCGATCCAACAACATATCCCTAGTAGAGACTCAAGCATACGAGATAGAATATGCACAAGAGATATAAATTAGATTTTGATGAATGTATTACCAACACAGGAAGTCAAGTTAGCAAATAAGCTGAAATGTGTGGAGAAAGTAGTATGAATGAGAAGATAGTAAAATAAGTCAATGTGAAATCAGAGGAAATTGAATGAATTGAGGAAATCATTCAAGAAAGGAAGTCAATTGGGAAATCGAAAATAACATGAGATAATACCTCATTGGGGAATTAGTTGTTTAAGAAATTAGGAGAACTAAGCATGGGCCTATGGAGCTTTGGAAATATTTATTTGAGAATGCCTTGAAAGTACTATAGTATTGAAGATTTAAGTGATCCAAGCAAAATTTGATGATATATTTAATGTATTCGAGATGTTGAGAAGAATAGTTTGAATACTTGAGGAAAAACATGTAAATCATATGAGTAATGAAAGTAAAGAGAATTTTGAGTAATTATAACACTGATATTGATTTTGTTGACTAGATTTGGAGACTTTATAGTATATAATTATATTGTATAAGAGATTAGGATAAAATCCAATGCAGCATGATAAAGTGATTTCATATGCATGGAGACAATTGAAACCTTATGGATTGATTATTTGATACAGGAATTGAAATTTTCTACAGTAGTGATTGCTTTGAAAGTTGGAGACAATATATGTATGGGAACATCTTGGATGTATATAAATATACAGATCATTAAAGTTTGAGGTAAATATTGAGTTGAAAGAATGGAATATGAGAATAAGACAGTAGATAGAGATATTTGAAGGTTTATGATTATGCAAATGAGCACTATACTGGTAAAGCTAGTGTTGTAATCAAATGCATTAAATAGAAAATCTCAATAGCAATGAAGCATGAATTCAGGTATTGAGGTTATTAAATCTAGTGTAATAAAGAGCATAGAATGTGGAGTTGAATTTTGAGGCAAATCAAAGTACTAATTGCTATGGAATTGATGATTAATTTCACATGAAAGGACTAACAAAGCCCAAATTGAGGATTTAGAAATTGAGAATCTTATTAAGGAATTAAAAATGGATCTGAATTTCAAGTTTGAATTGGAAAGTGATGCTTTGTGATCAAAATGAGAGTTATGTATACTGATAAAGATGACTGAGTAAAGAAATTGCTAAAGAAAGCACGAATAACATACATCCTAGTAAGAATACATCGAGATAGCATTTGATGGCTAAGGAAGTAGAAACACCACACTTGTGAGTTGCCAATAGTCTCAATTGTTGTAGAGATTCTTAGAGCTAATGTTTTTGGAGTTCATAGAAATGTGAGATCAATGTTCAGCTTTGATTGACTTTAAGTATAATGATCATTACTGCAGTGATGTCATTAGAATATTATATGGAGCGTTATATGACAAAAAGAGTCATCCGCCTTCTTATTTGGATGAATAGGGCCAAAGATGGTTAAAGGCCATAATCGTTTGGAGATGTTATTGATAAGTGAGATTGACCTATATTGGGAATTAAGTGACTCGAGAAAAAAAAGGAATGTATTAGACTGTTTAACACCAAAGGTATGGAATACAGTGAGATAGACATAAGAGTTAAATGTATTGACACTATAGAAATGTGAACTATGAAGAAAAGGATGAAATGTTTCTAAGAGTATTACGTTCCCAAGGTGTGCTTATATTGAATGAAAGATGTCTCAGATTCATCACTAAGGTAAGAATTTCGAGGAAGAAATTTTTTAAGGGAGGGAGGATTGTTGAACCCCAAACTTTTATTGGAACTTAGAAAATTGTATGTGAAATGTTAGAAGTCATAAGCTGGAAAATGTAGTTGGAACGTGTTCATTGCGCATGCTTCGGTGTTTTAGCTATAACTTTTTCTCTAGTTATCCAAATGAGACAATTCTTAACTTAGATTAAACTAGAGAAATAGGGATACAAATATTTTGAAGGAAGTGATTTCTAATTCAGTCTCTAAGAAAGTCAAATTTTTGGATGAAAATTGAGTACAAAATATTGTTTCAGTATAAGAATGGTTCGAGAATGTTTGGGTATAACTTTCAGATTACGGAACCAAATTGAATGATTTTGGTGTCATTTGAAAATTAAGACAATAAGGAACATTTCTCTAAAAGGAAGTTTTAGCAAATTTCTTCAAATTGATGATTTGAATAATGTCCTAAGTTAAGCATGATTTAATGAATTTTGAGATTTTGATTTATTTTATGATTTTGAGGACTTAATTAACATGTTAATGTGAACAATTAGCATGTTAAATTGAGTAAGAGCATATGGGATAAATTGATTTGGATTAAATTGAATTAAAGTGTTAGAAATTAATGTGTTAGAATTGTATAAGGGGCAAAATTGGAAGATCACTTAATGTTTTAAGTTATAAGGCTTATAAGGGAGGGTAAAGTGGTCATTTCTCTTAAGACATGTGGGCTTTAGTATAAAAGGAAGGAGAAGCACGAAAATGAGGAAGAAAAGAAGGAAAAGAAAAGAAGAGAGAGAGAAAGAGAGAGATAGTCGTAAAGAAAGAAGAGAAGAAGGAAAGAAGAAGAGAAAGAAGAAGAAAGAGGAAGAAAAAGAAAGAAGAAATCAAGCTTAACAAGGTAAGTGTATCTCCTTCTTCTTGCTTTGTTAGAGAAAGAGTTAGAGAGAGAAATTGTTTTTTTTTTAGAGAATGGGTGTTGGGTTGGAAGAAGAAGATTTGAGGGAAACCATTTGATTTTGGGGTTTCTAAGCTAGGTTTTAAGTTTTCTAACCTAAATGGACTATGGGTAGGTTAAGATTGTGCTTGATTTATGTTGATTTCATTGGTTGTGAATTTTGAAGTTTTAGGGTTTTATTGAATTGGAATTGAAAAGGGAAAATTGGTTGTTTTGGGAAATCAAGGAAACCCTATTCAAGAGCAAGAGGAAAGGCACCCTTGAATTTGGATTTTCAAGTGAAATAAGGTGGGTAATTTATTTATAGTTGTTGTGTAATGGGCAAAATGCCTTGTGTGTGTATGCTTGAATTTTCAAATTGTGAATTGCCATGATGTGAAAAATGCATTGTGATGTGTTTATGTTATGTTATGCATTGAAAGATGTATGACATTTTGATAACAATTGAATTGTGATTATGTCATGTTATGCATTGATAAATGCTTGACATTCTGATATGATTGTTATGCCATTGAATTGAATCATGGCATTTTGGTATAAGAAAAGCATGAGAAAATGAGATTTTGATATAATTGGTTGGAGCATGAAATTGATTGTGTTTGGGCAAGAGTGGAACCATTTCGTAGTCAAGTGCACGTCGACAAAAGCCTTCTCCCGGCTGCCCGCTTGTGGCTCACAAGATCCAAAAAGTGGACTCGTTTCGTTGACGGTGTAAACTTCGGTTTTGCCATTTTGTTTCACGGAACCCTCGAGCCATTTGGTTGTGCATTTGCATTTTGATGTGTTGAGCCATGCTTTGAATTGAATTACATCCAATATGTGATGATGTTATGAATTGTGAAATGTGAATTGAATTGTAAATGTTGAACTTTCATTGTGAAGTGCATGCTATATGAATGTCATATATATATATATGGTTGATTGTGTGGCTCATCGTCAATGGCTATAAATAGATTAGCTACTGAGCTGTGTAGCTCAACCCAATATTTTTCCCACTCCTCAGGTGCAGAACGGAAGATTAGCGATCCTTGCAAGGCAATTGGGCAACTTCGAGATAGTTAGCTTTTGTATTAAGCTAGTTCGAACACTGTTGTATAGCTTGTTAAGCGTGCCAACTTTGAGCATCTATTTGTATTTGTTTTAAAGTTTGTGATGTGTAAATTGTTATGTAATAAAGCTTGTTCTTATATTTAATTTGCTTAGTAATGAGATTGTGAATTTGAGGATTTCATTTTGTGAAGGATTATGTCATTTTATAAAATGAGTATGATGATTGTGGAAGTGGATTTTGTGTATGCATATGCTTCTTTGTTGGGATTGCGAATTGTTGTTTGTTTTATAATAGGATGTTAGAAATTGGGAAGGTTTTATGGGATGGATTATTGGTGGTGGGATCTAAGAGTTTAGTAAGTTGAATTGACACGAAGAGATATTGCATTTCGCAAGCTTTCATAGGTATGGAAATTGTGTTACCGAATTCAGGTGAAAATTTTGATTAACATAGGCTAAATTGGACAATGTGATCTTTATGAAAGTTATAGATTATCCTCTTAACTTTCGAACGCTATAAAGTATGCAAATTTTGGGTATTGGAGTTGAGAGATATGAGCACTAGAAGAGATGATGTTGCATAGGAGGTATGATCATGATAGCTATGGAGAATGAGGAGAGTTTGTGTATGTTATGAGTCATTGGAGTTGAGTTTTGGGAGATTTATGAAACCAAATTGGTAATTGAATGTTTTAAGAGTTTTATTGCATTAAAAGAAGTGAAATTGGGAAGATTATAAGTGAATATGATGTTAGGTTGGATGTAGAAAGCTTTGGAGAGGCATTTGAGGCTTTGGGGAGCCCCAATGTCCGTTAAACGGACATGGATGTCCGTTTAACGGACCTTCTCAGGTGGAAAAACACCCTTTGACCAGTCTATGTCCGTTAAACGGACATGGGTGTGCATTTAACGGACATTCTCGGGTCATTTTGGCCTCCTAAGCTCGATGCATGTCCGTTAAATGGACATTCACGGGAAAGATTATTATTTTTGACATGGTTGGAGGCCGAATATCTTTTTTTGGTCTTCATAAGAGTTGTAGGTCTAGATGTCTTCTTTGTAATGGTCTCAAAATGAACTCCATACGACTTCTATATTGAAAGTTATGGTGATCGTGCCAAGAGAGGTTCAAATTGATTTAGGATGTGAACATAGTCCATTCTTTTGGGCATAACTCCCTCATCCGACCTCCAATTGAGGTGACCCTTGGACCAATAGATTCCTAAGACATATATATTACCCTTCATAAAAATTGGTTCCATTTGAGGTTGAATTGAGAAAGTTATCATTAAAGTAAGTGAGAGGTCGATTAGGAGAGCATGTTTGGGGCATGAACACCCTTTAGCTTCTTAAGCATATCTTGAGCTATAGAGCTCCGATTGAGATGATTCTTTCTTCAAAACAAACTAGAGACTTAAAGTTATGATTTCTTTAAAGAATGAGAATTGAAATTTTGGGTTAAAGTTTTCCAAATTTTGTTCACTAATTGGGAGAAATGGGTTCGATTATGGTGATTGATTTGTATGGGCACGCCATTGAACAATTTATGAGGAAAAATTTGGGGTGTTATGAGAATAAAGACGAACTAATAATGGAATGGCTAATGAGGGGAAATGATCACGTCTTATGCTTATGATATTTGGAGCGATTGTTGGGCTTCGGGAACGAGGTCCAACAAATATAGCATACATCTTAAACACAAAAATACATTACATATGATTAACCTTTATGCGTGCTAAGTAAATATATAAATGTCAAGCGGAAGCATAACAGAAAAATTAAAATACCTTTAGCCATTGCTTACAAACTCTCTCCAGTAACGTTCTCAATACCAAAATGAGTAATTTTTTAATCTTCTAGCCTCTAACCTCTACAACCACATGGTGTCTTATTTTTGTTGCGTGAATTCAAGGGTAGAGATTCAAAATATATATTTTCATTGCTTCATCATCTTTGCCCATCACAAAAGATGTAAATGATGACGTATGAGATTTTGCATGATTAATGGATTAAACCATTAACTTGATTAGAATTGAACAGTAAGGATATCCTAAAAGTTCAAGAAAACCCTACGCAATCTTGATTCCTTCATTTTCATATTTTCATTTACACATTTATGTAAGACCACGAATAATGAGATTATCATTATTATCATCATCACATCCAGTTTTAAGTCTCGCAATAAAGCGGAGTCTGGAGAGGTCTGATAGTGCGCAGCCTTACTCTTACATTGTAGAGAGACTATTTTTGGTAAAGGGGGTGATGCAGAATAAAAGAGTAAATAAAAAACTAACACTCTACAACAATCAATAAATAAAGTTTCAAACAATAGATAAGGAAATATCATTCCTATTTCTAACTACGACCTCAATAAGGGCCAATTTGGACATATCATTCCTGATCAATTCCCTCCAGTTCTTATAAGGCCTCCCTTTTCTCCTCTTGTAGTCATTAAGGGTTATTTTCTCACATCATTATACCAGAGCATCAAAGCGCATGCTACGTATATGCCCAAACTACCTAAGCTTTGTCTCTATTAACATGTCAGCAATGCTAGCCACTTTTAGTCTATCTCTCACCACATGATTTCGTACCCTATCTCTTTTGGTAATGTCACACATCCACCTAAACATGCACATTTCTACTACCAACAACTGTTGTGTATATCTACGCTTGGTAGGCCAACACTCTACCCCATATAACATTGTTGGCCAAATCACCATTTTATAGAACTTCTCTTTGAGTTTAAAAAGGATCTTTTTATCACATAAAACACCCGATGTACTTCATCATTTAACCCACCCAGATCTAATACGATCGATGTAACACATCATCATCGATATTACCATCTCTCTGAATGATGGACCTAAGGTATTTAAATTTCAATTTTTGAGGTATGATGTCAGTCCCAATTGTTACCGTTGTCTCTTGTACCATCTGGCTACTCGAAAAGTTGCAATCTAAATACTCCTCTTGGATATGCTCATTCTAAAACCTTTTGATTCTAATGCTTCTCTCTAATGTTCTAACTTGGCATTGACCCCTCCTTGGTCTCATCCATGAAGACAATATTGTTAGCAAACAACATACACGAAGGTACCTCTCCTTGAATATTTTTGGTAAGTACGTCTAACACTAATGTAAACTGAAAAGGACTCAAGGTCGTCCTACACCAATAGAGAACGCTTCTGTGTTGCCCCTTATCGTCTTTACGCTAGTCAGTACTCCTTCATACATATCTCTAACTACTCTGATATAAGTCATAAGGATGTCCTTTGCCTCCAAACACCACCATATGAGTTCTCTAGGAACCCTGTCATAGGCCTTCTCTAAATCTACAAAAATTATATGTGAATCCCGTTTTCGTTCCCTTTAGCATTCCATTAGTCTCTGGAGCAAATGTATTACTTCTGTTGTGGACCTACCAGGTCTAAATCCAAATTGGTTATCCGATATAGAAGTAACTCTCTGGACTCTCTTGTCAGTTACCTTTTCCCATAGCTTCATGGTATAACTTAGTAATTTGATGCCTCGATAGTTATGACATTGTTGGGATGTCTCCTTTGGCCTTATATATAAAGGGATTAACCTACTCAATCTCCATTCATCCGACATCTTGGCTGACTCAATGATCACATTAAAAAGCTAAACTAACTACTCAATACTGATAACACCTACTCTCTTCCATACCTCTATAAGGATCTCATCTAGCCCCACAGCCCTTCAGCTCCCCATCTCCCTCAAAACCTTTGCAATTTCTTCCTTTGTGATCCTCCCCCATGAGTATCCGTGTAGAAAGTGTCCCAACACTGGGGGTTCACCTAACTCTATGTTGTCTTCCTTAAATAGGCCATAAAAGTATCTCTGCCACCTCTGATTGATGTCTTGGGCTTCTGTGAGCACCTGTCCTACTTCGTCATGTATACAGTAGACTTGGTTGAAATCCTCTATCTTACATGCCCTATTTCTTGCTACTTGAAAATTCTTTGTGCTCCTTTGACCGTATCCAAAACCCTGTACATATTCTCGTAAGCTTCTCCTTTATTCACTGCAATAGTCTTCCTGGCCTTATGTTTTACTAGTCTATACCTTACTCTATTAGTTACTCACTCCGCCTTTGTTGCACTTGCCAACAGATCTGTAAAAGCTCTCTTTTTTGTCTTCACCATTCCTTGGGCCTCGTCTGACCACCACCATGATTCCATCTGCCCCCCTTTGTCTTGCAGATACCCCTAGGAGTTTTGTAGCAGTTTCTCTCACTACGGGGGCTACACCCTGCCACATCCGATTTGCATCCCCACTCATAACCCATGTTATATTATACCGAACTTGAGTCCTAAAATGTTCCACCATGTCCCCTTTTAACCTCCTGTTGGATCGCTTATGGCCTGATTATTCATAATACACTGCGGAAAAGACCATAACACAACACGATGTATAACCAAAAACATATAGGATGCGCAAAAATACCTTTTTCACGGATTGGTGGTTTCTTTTTTGGATTCGTAGACACTTCTACACGCAAATGTCCTCTATCGGTATCCACACGAGTATGCATGATCTGGGCTGTGGCTATTGTGTGCTAGCACGTCCTAAAACTCTTTTCGAATGCTGCACAATTTTTCTCTCAGATGGTGGCTAAGGTTTCGTATCATAATGATGTAGCTTAACCCTTATGAGACCTAAGTTTCTCTATTTATAGAGAAAACCTAATCCCATTAAAGCCCAATAAGTTTCGGCCCATTATATCTCATATAATAAAAGTCCGACAACTTAATTCAATCTCGCCCATTAAATATATCCATATATATTTATTCAATGCCTAATAAATTAGGTCCAAGAGAATAAACCCAAATCACATCACTCTTTGTGTGTGACCCTATAGGCTCATTTGATGTTGGCAATGAGCTTGATCACACTTCAAGGCCCATAAATCATAATTGGCATCTAGCAAGACATTATGACTACCCAAGTCAAATGAGGATCGATAATCCGATTTAACCTATAATCATGGTTATAAGCTAAGTCCCTTTATAACACGATATCAAGATTAATCACAAGGCATGGTACATGTCAACCTTTGATTAATTATAGTTTCTTGATCCCCAAGTTGACTGATTATAACAAATGACATTGATGACTCTTCATCAATTCATTTGAGCACGGCCATGCATTTCTTTAGTCACACTTGTCATGAGGCCCAAATGATATCTCTCTCATTTAAGAGAGGTACAAATCCCATCTACGTCATTCACTTCTCTCCACATGATTCATTTGATGACCAACATAAGACTACTTATTATTCAGTTAAGAATAACTTCGTCTAATATCAAAACACCGAATTCCTCATGTAGGGAACCATGATGACTTCAGGTTAAAGGACTAAAGTCAAACCATATTGAGAATCACTAATGACATGAAACCATGTAGTGTTCTCTTAGTGGGTCGATCCAATATATGTTCTCTAACATATATCTATGTTTCTGATTTGATAACTCATATCCATGATCAGTAAAATGTGATCATCAATCAGAATACATACTAGCCTTCATTCATTATTGTTCCACCAATAAAAAACGACTAGGGACAGTTTAGAATAATTTTTATAATGCTTATGGTTTTACTATCAAGTCACATACTTGATGACATAAGCCTAATACTATTCATGGAACGTAAATCACATTACATAAACGACATACATGTATATATAAAAGGAATACCTCATAATATATTATTAAGAAGTCATAATGTTAATACATGAATCACAACTATCCATTGGCCTAGGGCACACTACTAAAAATCTCCCACTTGCACTAGGCCTAATCGATCAGATATCTAATACCCATGGACCTCGTATGACTCTCATGCTTAGGATATGGAAGAGGCTTAGTAAGTGGATTGACAATGTTGTCATTTGTACCCACTTTGCATATCTTCATGTCTCCTCTCCCAATGATCTCTCTAATTAGATGGAAACGTCTGAGTATGTGTTTGGATCTATGATGTGAGTTTGGTTCCTTAGCCTATGTTATAGCCCCATTATTATCACAATAAAAGTAAATAGGACTTGCAATGCTAGGAACAACTCCAAGCTCAATAATGAACTTCCTGATCTATATAGCTTCCATAGCTGCATCCGAGGCAGCAATGTACTCAACTTCAGTTGTAAAATCAACAACAGTGTCTTGCTTTGAACTTTTCCAGCTCACTGCACCTCTATTCAAACATAACACAAAACATGATTGCGATCTAAAATCATCTATGTCAAACTGAAAACCAGCATCAGTGTAACCATTTACAACTTGCTCCCCTTCAAGTCCTCCATGGACTAGGAACATATCCTTAGTTCTTCTCAAGTACTTAAGGATATTCTTAACTGCTATCTAGTGACTCTCGCCATAATTAGATTGGTATCTACTTGTTATGCTTAAAGCATATGAGACATCTAGTCGAGTACATAACATGGCATACATGATAGATCCAATTGCAGATGCATATGGAATCTTACTCATGCGCTCAAGCTCTTTATCTGAAGTAGGACATTCCTTCTTAGAAAGCTTGATTCCATATGACATAGGCAAGAATCCTCTCTTGGAATCTTGTATACTGAACCTTTTCAGTACCTTATCTATGTATGTACTCTGACTTAGACCTATAAGCTTTCTTGATCTATCTCTATAGATCTTAATACCTAAAACATAGGCAGCCTCACCTAAGTCTTTCATTGAGAAACGTTTCCTTAACCAAATCTTGACACTCTATAAGGTCAGAATATCGTTTCCAATGAGTAATATGTCATCAACATATAAAGCTAAGAAGACAAAAGCACTCCCACTAACCTTTTTATAAACACAAGGTTCATCTTCATTCTTGATGAATCCAAACTCTTTGACAACTTCATCAAAACGAAGATTCCAGCTTCTCGATGCTTGCTTCAATCCATAAATGGATCTTTGAAGTTTGCACACCCCTTTCGAATTATTAGATGGATAAAACTCTCAGGCTGTATCATATATACATCCTCAAGTAGTTTCTATTATGGAAAGCTGCTTTGACATCCATTTGTCATATCTCATAATCATAGTATGTAGCTATGGCAACAAGAATTCTAATGGATTTAATCATGACCACTGGAGAATAAGTCTCATCATAATCAATTCCATGAACTTGTCAATAACCTTTAACAACAAGTCTTGCTTTATAAGTGTGCACATTTCCATCCATGTCGAGTTTTTTTTTGAAAACCCACTTACATCCAATGGTCTTCAAGCCATCATACAGATAAATCAAAGTCCAAACTTGATTGTCATACATGGATTGCATCTCTGCTTTCATGGCCTCTAACCATTTAGTAGATTCTGGACTTTCCATAGCTTCTTGATAGGTTGTGGGCTCATTATGATCGATGAGCATCACATTATTACCATCAGTAACGAGAAATCCATATCTCTCGAGCTCATAACGAATCCTATTAGATCTACGTAGGCCTTGTGTTGTTGAAGGCTGCTCATCAACAGCTTGTGAGCTCACTTCAATCACCTTTTCAGGCTCAATGTCATTTTGTGAAACTTGAATTTCTTCAAGTTGTACTTTACTCCCACTGTTTCCTTTGGAAACAAATTCCTTCTCTAAGAAAAAACCATTTCGAGCAACAAACACTTTGTTCTCTGATGGGATGTAAAAGTAATATCCTTTAGTTTCCTCAGGATATCCCACAAAAAAACATTTTTCAGATTTGGGTGCCAACTTGTCGACAGTGGGACGCTTCACATAAGCCTCACAACCCCAAATCTTGAGAAAAGATAGATTGGGACGCTTCCTAGTCCATATCTCATAAGGTGTCAGCCTTTGAAGGAATACGGTTCAGTATGAATGCTGTGGTTTCTAAAGCATATCCTTAAAAATATTTTGGAAGATTAGTTTGAATCATCATTGATCGAACCATATCTAATAGAGTTCGATTTCTCGTTTCAGAAACACCATTCCATTGAGGAGTTCCTGAAGGATTCAATTGTGAAACGATTCCACAATCCTTAATATAATCATCAAACTTTTGGCTTAAGTATTCAACTCCTAGATCAGATCGAAGGATTTTAATTGTCTTCCCAAGCTGATTTTGTACTTCATTCTTATATCTTTTGAACTTTTCAAAAGATTCAGATTTGTGCTTCATTAAATAGACATACTCATATCTACTGAAGTCATATGAAAAAGTAATGAAATACAAATAACCTCCTCTCACTGAAATGCTAAAAGGACCACTTACATCGGTATGTATAAGGCCCAATAGCTCATTGGCCCTTTCTCCTTTACCTGTGAAGGGGGCCTTTGTCATCTTACCTAGTAAACAAGAATCACATGTCTCAAAAGATTCAAAAGAATCAATGAATCCATCTTGATGGAATTTTGAAATGCGTTTTTCATTTACATGGCCTAAACGACAATGCCAGAGATAGGTTGGGTTCAAATCGTTAGATTTAAACTTCTTAGTATTTATGTTATAGATGAGCTCATTTGTAAAAAATTTAGTGTCTAGAGTATAGATGCCATTTAATTGACGTGTAATGCCATATAAAATATCATTCTTATAAATGAAAATACTTCTATTCTCAATAGAAAATTTAAATCCATCATTCTCTAAACAAGAAAAAGAAATAATGTTCCTACTCATAGTAGGTACATAATAACAATTCTTGAGTTCCAAAATGAGCCCAGTATGCAAAATAAGATCATAAGTCCCCATGGATAAAGCAGTAACTCTTGCTCCATTTCCCACGCGCAGGTCGATCTCACCAGACATCAATCTTCTAGTCCTTCTTAGACTCTGCACATTAGTACAAATGTGAGTTGCAGCTCCGGTATCTAATATCCAAGATGCAGAAGGAGTAAAATTGATCTCTATAACAAACATACCTAAAGAAGTAGTTCCAGTATTCTTCTTCTCTTTCAGCTCTTCCAAATAGAGTTTGCAGTTCCTTTTCCAATGACCAGGTTCATTGCATTGAAAGCAAACTCCCTCCTTGGGTGCCTTAGTTTTAGCTTTAGGCTTGGGCTTGGACTTGGACTTGGGTACTTTACCTTTGTCCTTTTCTGTGCCCTTCTTCTTGAAACCTTTTCCCTTTTGAACCACAAGAACTTCATTGGTGGCCTTAACCTTTCCCTTTAAGTTCTCTTCAACAGTTTTCAGCATCCCATGCAATTCATCAATGGACTTCTCCATATTATGCATGTTGTAGTTAAGAATGAACTGATCATATTCATCTGTCAAAGATGCTAGAATAAGATCAGTTGCTAATTCTTGACTAACAGGTGCACCTAATTTCTCAAGATGATGAATGTAACTCTTCATCTTGAGAACATGAGCACTCACGGGTGTGCCAAGAGTCATCTTGCATGAATTCAATGCCTTAGTGGTTCTAAACCTCTCTTGGCGTGCTTGCTCTTGAAACATAGTTTTCAGTTGAGCAAGCATGTCATAGGCCTCCATTTCCTCTAAATCCTTCTGAAGGTCAGAGATCATGCAATAAGCGTCAACATTCTTATGATTAAAAGGTATTAGCTCCCACTCAATTTAATAACCCTCTAATGAAAAATGGGAGGAACAAGATCCATATTTCACTAAGTCCTAAGAAAGCTTTGGCTTAACACTCAAGACTTAGTTATTTAGGTAGAAAACTCTTTTCAATTATATCACATGTAACTCTTGATGGGTTTATGTTAAAATACATCTTATGTGCTGCATGTATGAAAAAACCCAATCTTATGCCCTAAGCCCAAAACCGTTTTGATAGCTTAGTTAAGTTTAACCATACTTTACCTATGAATAGCACCATTATTCAAATGTCTTCCCTAGATGATTCTCATATGCCTTGCTTTGGCAAAAACCCACATAAGGATAATCTAGAGATAAACATGGGTAAAGTTTTATGGAAGGCATATAAAATTAATATTGTCATGAGGGTCGTTCTTAGTACATTATGAAAGTTACTCATCCTATTAGTAAGGGTGTTAGTACTATACTAGTTCTAATCCTATACTACAACATACTTGAGTATATAAATTAGAAGCATGGAATAGTAATTTACATATGAATATAAATATTCAAAAAATATAAATAAAACATATGTAAAGCCACCCAAAATATATAACACCTAACGAAGAATCACGCGTGACGAAACGGCTTATAGTTTCGTGGTTTCAAACTCTTGGTCTTTTACCCACGGTTTATTAATAAGGAACTTCTCAAAATCCCGAATCCATATCAAATATGGATATTTTCATGGTTTCAAACTCTTGGTCTTTTAGAATCCTTATCTAATAAGGAATCTAGGCTTTTACGAAATCATATCATATATGAAGATCGGTTTCCCTTCTAGTATCCTTGTCAAACATGGATACTTATGGTTTCCTATTCCAAATCCATGTCTTACATGGAAGAAAACCTAGCAGCCGTCACCAAGTCACCTTCGGCCATAACCCTAGACAACACAATTGAAGGAAGTTTCGGTTATCATCATATGTCATGGCTGAAACCCTTTTGGCCGAAACAAACAAGACAGAAACATCTCATACCTGAACTCATTCTTTGTCGAAAAAAGCCATAACCGAAAATACATCTCAATGTAATCAACTTCCATGGCCTAACACTTCATCCTTGTTATATATTCACATCAGTACCAAGAGAATCAACAAATCCGAAACAACATGCATGAAAATAAAACACATTCGTATCATGCATCCAAATCCGTGAGCACATGTAATCAAAAACATGCATATTTTCGACTATACATAATCCAAATCCGTGAGCACATGTAATCAAAACATGTATATATTTCAATTATACAGAAGAACCTGACTCTGATACCATTGTTGGATCGCTTATGGCCTGAGTATTCACAATACACTACGGAAAAGACTATAACATAACACGATGTATAACCGAAAACATATAAGATGCACAAAAAATACTTTTTCACGGATTGGTGGTTTCTTTTTCAGATTCATAGACACTGCTACACGCGAATGTCCTCTACCGGTATCCACACGAGTATGCATGATCCGGGCTGCGGCTATCGTGTGCTAGCACGTCCTGAAAATCTTTTCGAATGTCGCACAATTTTTCTCTCGGATGGTGGCTAGAGTTTCGTATCACAATGATGTGGCTTAACCCTTATGAGACCTAAGTTTCTTTATTTATAGAGAAAACCTAATCCCATTAAAGCCCAATAAGTTTCAGCCCATTATATCTCATATAATAAAAATCCGACAACTTAATTCAATATATCCCAATAAATATATCCATATATATTTATTCAGTGCCTAATAAATTAGGCCTAACAGAATAAGCCCAAATCACATCACTCTTTGTGTGTGACCCTGTAGGCTCATTTGATGTTGGCAATGGGCTTGATCACACTTCAAGGCCCATAAGTCATAAGTGGCCTCTAGTAAGACATTATGACTACCCAAATCAAATGAGGATCAATAATCCGATTTAACCTGTAATTATGGTTATAAGCTAAGTCCCTTTGTAACACGATATAAAGATTAATCACAAGGCATGGTACATGTCAACCTTTGATTAATCATAGTTTCTTGACATTGATGACTCTTCATCAATTCATTTGAGCACGACCATGCATTTCTTCAGTCACACTTGTCAAGCCCAAATGATATCTCTCTCATTTAAGAGAGGTACAAATCCTATCTACGTCATTCACTTCCCTCCGCATGATTCATTTGATGTCCAACATAAGACTACTTATTATTCGGTTAAGAATAACTTCGTCTAATATCAAAACACCAAATTCCTCATGTAGGGAACCATGATGACTTCAGGTTAAAGGACTAAAGTCAAACCATATTGAGAATCACTAATGACATGAAACCATGTAGTGTTCTCTTTGTGGCTCGGTTCAATATATGTTCTCTAACATATATCTATGTTTCTGATTTGATAACTCATATCCATAATCAGTAAAACGTGATCATCAATCAGAACACATACTAGCCTTGATTCATTTTTGTTCCACCAATAACGAACGACTAGGGACAGTTTAGAATAGTGTTTATAATGCTTATGGTTTTACTATCAACTCACATACTTGATGACATAAGCCTAATACTATTCATGGAACGTAAATCACATTACATAAACGACATACATGTATATATAAAAGGAATATCTCATAATATGTTATTAATAAGTCATAATGTTAATACATGAATCACAACTATCCATTGGCCTAGGGCACACTACTAACACCTCCACCATCTAATTTTGCAACATTGCTTAGTAAATTGTTGTGCCCTCCATCCCTTAATTTCTAGATCCAAAACTAACAATTTATGTTGGCCTGATAGGCATGCAGTTGAAAGTACTTTGCAATCCTTACACCATAATTTGGCTCTTGTCCTGACAAGGAGATAATCAATTTGTGTCTTGTTTGTGCTACTCTGAAACGTCACCAAATGCGCTTTGTTTTTTATTAAAAGGAATTTACTATTACTAACTCATATGCTATGACCATGTCCAATAAGTCAATCACACTTTCATTTCTAGTACTGTATTCGAAGCCCCCATGGGTTCCTAAATATTCGTCTGAATCCGCCCCCATATGCCCATTAAAATCCCGTCCTAGGATGATCTGCTTAGTATCATAGATTTGTATAAGAAACCCATCCAGTGCCTCCCAAAATGTACGTTTTTGTTGTCCATCTACACCAACTTGAGATGCATACGCACATATTATATTGAAAACAACACTACTTAAAACAAACTTTGCCACCATTATCTTATCATTGACCCTTATGATCTCCACTATTCTGTTCATAAATCCCTTGTCCACTAAGATACCTATCTCATTCTGCTTCCACATACTTGCCGAGTACCATAATTTGAACCCTCCTATCTCCTTTACTTTGACTCCTGCTTACTTTGTCTCCTGAATGCACACTATTTGTATCTTATACTTGTCTAAAATCTCTACCAATTTTAAGGACTTTCCCGTGAGGGTCCCCACATTCCAAGAGCCTATCCTTATTAAATCATCTCCGTCTGTATTCCTGTAAGCTACGCTTACCGACCTGCTTGCCCGAATTCCAACCACTCAATTAGAAGGCATCCCTCTCAACTCGTGTCTCTACGTTTCCCGCATGTACTAATCTTAGGAAATCCTTAAAAGCTGTAACTAATAAAATCCACCACCCAGATAATAAAAAAATAAGAAGAACAATAATAGTAATGATAATAAAAATACTAAATAATAATAATAATACAAAAACTACTACTACTACTACTACTACTACTACTACTACTACTACTACTAATAATAATAATAATAATAATAATAATAATAATAATAATAATAATACAAACACTAAAAGAATAATAATAATAATAATAATAATAATAATAATAATAATAATAATAATAATAATAATAATGATGATGATGATGATGATGATGATGATGATGATGATGAAATAAAACTAAAAATAATTTGCCCACCGACCTCAATAAAGCACCTTTAAAACTAGTATGAAAACCAAAAAAGGCACGTCTAGTTTGAGAAAGAAAAACTAAAGACCCACGTGATCCAATTGGGTACAATGAATCTACTGGTGCGGCATGCAAGTGAAAGTGGACAATGATGGACAGTGAAACCAGTAAGGTGTGATTTTAATACAGAAGGCTATTTATAGAAGGTTGTGTTAGTTATCCCATATTGAAAAGAAGAGAGGGAGGGGGTGGTTCATCAACTATAAATAAACCCCCTCCCCCCTCCATTTAAATCATCCAAAACCAAAAACAAAAATATTTACTCTTAGTAAGAGTAGTAATTTTTTGTGAGTAATTTTTTGGGGTGTATTGGGGTAAGGGTTTGAGAGTGTATGAAAACACTAGTGAGTTGAGTGTTGAGTGTAAACACTTGTAAGTGTTATTTTTCTCCCTAATAAAAAGGGTGTGCAGTAGCCCCGGAGACGTAGGCACAATTTGGCCGAACTCCGTTATCAAATTTTGTGTTGTTCTACTAGCGTTTTAGTTGCGTGGAAATAGTTTAATTTTCTAACAATTGGTATCAGAGCCTTGGAGAAGTGAGTATGCTCTGTAGTTGCCACAGTAGTGGATCTTCTATATCAGAAAACTTTCCTTGGGTGTGTTGAAGCTTGGAGTTAGTATGCTCTACAGTTGCCACAGGAGTGGATCCTCTGTATCAGAAAACTTGCCTCAGCTTGTGATAAATATACCGTGCACGTAACTTCTGTCTAGGAGGTCGGGTTTTAAGTGAGACCGTTTGTGACCCCTCCGTCCTTTTCTAGGATTTTACATGGAATGGTAATACTGTCTAAGGAGTCTGTTTGACGGTCTTTCTTGGGTATTACCGAATCAGTTCACTTCACTAATTGTCTATCTCAGAAGAAACTAGAAGTCAATAGGAGTGATGGCACCAGACGATATGCTCGACAAAATCGCTAAGTTTGATGGCACAGATTTCGAATACTGGAAGATGCATATAGAGGATTATTTGTATCAGAAGAACCAGTTTCTACTGCTCTTTGGAAAGAAGCCAGAAAACATGTCAGAAGAAGAATGGGTTATTCTTGACAGGCAGGCCCTTGGAGCAATTCGAATGACCTTATCCTGAAATATAGCCTTTAATGTGTTAAAGGTAAAAACCACAAAAGGCCTTATGGAGGAACTGACAGAGTATTATGAAAAATCGTCAGCAATAAATAAAGTACATTTGATGCGGCGTTTGTTCAACTTGAAGATGGCGGAAGGCACCTCTATAGATCATCATATCAATGAACTCAACAAAGTCTTGAATCAGTTGAGTACAGTGAATATTGATATTGATGATGAAATACAAGCTTTAATACTTTTATCATCCCTCCCAGAGAGTTGGAGTGCTACAGTCACATCAGTGAATAACTCAATGGGAACCAATAAGTTGAAGTTCAAGGATGTTATTGGCCTGATTATTAACGAGGAAACCCGAAGAAAAGAAGTAGGTGAAACCTTATGCTCCTCCGCCCTTGCTGCAGAATCAAAAGGAAGAAGTAGAGGACGTGGAAAAACTAGATACCATGATAGATCAAAGGACAGGAGTTTCAAGTCACGGAATCTTGCTACTTCACAAAACTCAAAAAATATTGAGTGTTGGAATTGTGGAAAGATTGGGCACTACAGAAATCAATGCAAGAATGGTTCAAAGAAGCAGGAGTCAAACAATCAAGAGGCAAATATAGCTTCCACCTCAGGTGAGGATGACGCCTTGATATGTGCCTTAGAAAACAAGCAAGAGGCATGGATATTAGACTTTGGAGCATCGTTCCATGCAACTTCTGAGAAAGATCTTCTTGAGAAGTATGTGCCTGGAAATCTCGGCAGTGTGTATCTTGGTAATGATCAACCTTGCAAGATTGTCGGTAAAGGTGTAGTTAAGCTCAAGTTGAATGGAGCCATATGGGAGCTGAAGGATGTCAGACATATCCCTGATCTGAGAAAAAACTTAATCTCAGTGGGACAATTAGCAAATGAAGGCTACATCACAACTTTCCGTAGTGATGAATGGAATGTATCAAAGGGAGCAATGATTGTAGCACAAGGAAAGAAGAATGGTACTCTCTACCTAACAGCTGGAGCATGTTGTTCAATTGTAGTTGCAAGGGGAAGTGGAGATTCCAACTTGTGGCACCAGAGACTTGGCTACATGAGTGAAAAAGGAATGAAGCTAGTGCATTCATATGGTAAACTATCAGGTCTACAGTCAATAGAACTTAATACGTGTGAAGACTGCATTTTTGGAAAGCAGAAGAGAGTCAGCTTTCAAATAGGTGGTTGAACGCCAAAGAAGGAGAAACTTGAGCTCGTGCATTCTGATGTTTGGGGACCAACAACTACTCCATCCATTGGTGGAAAGCACTACTTCATGACATTCATTGATGATCACTCCCGAAAGGTGTGGGCTTACTTTCTGAGACATAAGTCAGAAGTATTTAATGCTTTCAAAACATGGAAGGCTATGGTTGAAAACAAGACGGGTCTCAAGATAAAGAAGCTTAGAACTGACAATGGAGGAGAATATGAGGACACCATATTCAAAAAGTTCTGCTATGAGCATGGAATAAGAATGGAGAGAACTATACCAGGAATGCCACAACATAATGGTGTGGCGGAGCGTATGAATCGAACTTTAACTGAAATAGCTAGAACTATACGGATGTAATCAAGTTTACCAAAGCAATTCTGGACAGAAGCAGTCAACACAGAAGCTTATCTCATCAACCGAGGTCCATCAGTTCCATTAGAGTACAAGATACCAGAGGAGGTTTGGAGTGGAAAAGATGTGAATCTTTCACACTTCAAGATATTTGGCTGTACAACATATGTGCATATCAGTGATCAAGGCAGAAATAAACTTGATCCAAAATCTAAGAAATGCACATTTATTGGCTATGGAGAGGATGAGTTTGGGTATCGCATTTGGGATGACAAAAACAAGAAGATCATTCGGAGTAGAGATTTGGTCTTTAATGAAAAGTTGATGTATAAAGACCGACATGCATCGGAGAACACCCCTCAGAGAGACCCTGTATTTGTTGATATCAGCAATATCTCAAATTTTCCAATGAGGCAAATGGAAGTAAATCCTCAATCAGAAGAAATTATTAAAGAAGAAGCTCAACTTGAGTCACCACAACCCACCTCTCCTGTTCCTGAGTTAAGACGGTCTTCTCGACCTCATGTGCCAAACAGGAGATTCTCAGACTATCTATTGTTAACTGATGGAGGCGAGCCTGAGTCTTACAAAGAGGCATGCCAAACAGAAGATGCCAGCAAGTGGGAGCTTGCGATGAAGATGAGATGAGATCTTTAATCTCAAATCAGACTTGGGAACTAACAAAGTTACCCAATGGAAAGAAGGCTCTTCACAACAAATGAGTATATCGGGTCAAAGAGGAGTTTGATGGTTCCAAAAGATACAAAGCTCGGTTAGTAGTCAAAGGATTCCAACAGAAGGAAGGAATAGACTATACTGACATTTTCTCCCCAGTGGTGAAGCTTAATACCATCAGAACGGTGTTAAGTATTGTTACAAGTCAAGATCTCCATCTTGAGCAGCTTAATGTGAAGGCAGCATTTCTTCATGGAGACTTAGACGAGGAGATATTTATGCACCAGCCAGAGGGTTTCCTGGAGAAAGGAAAAGAGCATTTAGTGTGTAAGTTGAAGAAAAGCTTGTACGGTCTAAAACAAGCCCTAAGGCAGTGGTACAAAAAGTTTGATAACGTTATGCATAGAGAAGACTTCCAGAAGTGCAATGCCGACCACTGTTGTTATATCAAGAGATATCAGTCCAGTTATATCATTTTGCTACTTTATGTGGATGACATGTTAGTAGTGGGTTCCAATATGGATGATATCAGAAATTTGAAGAAACAATTGTCAAAAGAATTTAACATGAAAGATCTGGGTCCAGCTAAGAAGATTCTTGGGATGCAAATCACTAGAAATAGGCAGAGAGGGGAATTACATTTATCTCAAGCAGAATACATTAATCGTGTTTTGCAACGGTTTAATATGGCAAATGCTAAACCAGTCAGCACTCCCCTTGCCAGTCATTTTCGCCTATCAAAAAATCAATCACCTCAGACAAATGAAGACCGCGACTTGATGACAAAAATTCCTTATGCATCTGCTATTGGGAGCTTGATGTATGTCATGGTATGCACAAGGCTAGACATAGGCCATGCAGTGGGAGCAGTTAGCAGATTTATGGCAAATCTAGGAAAAGTCCACTAGGAAGCAGTAAAGTGGATTTTAAGATATCTTCGAGGCACTACAAAGAAATGTCTGTACTTTGGCAAAGGAGAAATAAAAGTACAAGGTTATATTGACTCAGATTATGCAGGAGAAGTTGATAGAAAAAGGAGCAACACCGGTTAAATTTTCACTATAGGTACAACAACTGTGAGTTGGATATCGCAGATTCAGAAGATTATTGCATAATCCACTACAGAAGCTGAGTACATAGCAATAACCGAAACTAGCAAAGAGATGATTTGGCTTCATAATTTGCTGTCAAAGTTGGGTTTTATGCAGGAGAAGAATGTGTTATATAGTAACAGTCAGAGTGCAATTCATCTGGCCAATAATCCAGCATTCCACTCCAGAACCAAGCATATTGGTGTTCGTTATCATTTCATCATGTCCTTGTTAAAAGATGGAGTGTTAAAACTTGAGAAGATCCTTGGAAGCCAGAATCCTGCAGACATGTTAACCAAGGTGGTGACAATCGAGAAACTGAAGTTGTGCACAACTTCAGTTGGTCTGCGAGAGTGACAAGATTTAGATGAGCTACTGCATCAACCAGGTGTGAAGACAGATTGAAATTAGTCTTCAAGTGGGAGATTATTAGTGATCCCATATTGAAAAGAAGAGAGGGAAGGGGGTGGTTCATCAACTATAAATAAACCCCCTCCCCCCTCCATTTAAATCATTCAAAACTAAAACAAAAATATTTACTCTTAGTAAGAGTAGTAAATTTTTGTGAGTAATTTTTTGGGGTATATTGGAGTAAGGGTTTGAGAGTGTGTGAAAACACTAGTGAGTTGAGTGTTGAGTGTAAGACATAGAAGTGTTATTTTCTCCCAATAAAAGGGTGTGTAGTAGTCTAGGAGGCGTATACAATTTAATTTAACTCTATTATCAAATTTTGTGTTGTTCTACTGACGTTTTAGTTGCGTGGAAATAATTTAATTTCCTAACAGGTTGAAATAACAAGAAGAAAAAATTCTAAAACGTCAGTTTGGTACGTGGAGTCCAATGGGTTGCACGATGAGAAAGAAAGACAACCCCTCTTGTATAACAGCCGCTTTATCAAAATGTTCGAGACAGCAAACTTGTCAGCAGACGTGTGAACTACCAGAGAGTCTACATCTATCGATTGCATTACAGGTCTATCTCACCATCCTCAACCAACGTTCTTGTTCCGCCTGAACCTGCGCTTCAGTTGTAACTTAGTTGAGTTGCACCTGTTGCTCACTATGCACGTTTTAGTAAAAGAAAACTCCACCCAATTTACCAATAGATCGTGAGTAATGTTTATGGCACACGAGAAAAAGGGAAAAAAAAAGAAATCAAGATGGATGGCCTCGGGATTCCACACATAGGACTTGCAATAAGCGTAACTAATATCATTCCAAACTTAAAACAAAGACCCACACAGAGAACTTGCACTATGCGTAATTTAAAGAACACTCTGTACTAAAAACAAAGAACCGGCAGACATAAAATATAAACTACAAGGATGGCTGTCACTGCCACCCATTGCCTCCACCAACGGACGGGATTGATTCCCCCTTGACATCACGCGACGCAGCTTGCCCTACAATAACTCGGATAATGAGATATTACGTGGAAGAAAGAATGAAAAATTGAATTTAAGATGGGAGAGCTCGTCATGCATTTATTACACTGACAGAGTAATAAATCATAACCGAATACTAACTGATTGAACTAACTCTTGTCACGTACAACTCATCTAACTAATATCAGCTTTAATTCCTTCTCCTTCTTCTGGCAGTAGATTTCATTTTTCTCCTCATACATCATTCCAAATCGTCTTCGTCATTGGCATTGCTATGGCTGTGCCTGTGGTGGATGAAAACCATGCCTAGAAACATGTCCACGGGAGGATGTGGATATGAAATGAATGTGAACGTCAAACAGCAGTAACTTGTTCGGTTAATTTGTTTCGAATCTAATTTTGACTCAATCGTGTCTCTAAACCAAGCTTTGAGTGCTTTCAGTAATTAATTTGCATATAATTAAATATCCATGACAACAACAATGAAGAACGTTAATAGAGGCATTGTCTTTTATGAATATCATCGTCCTCAAACTCAAACTAAACTCTCTTCCTCTTGATTGAGTCATCCTTTTTCTGCCAATGCTTTGTTCTAATAGCTTAACGACAAAGAAAAAAGAGTCACTTTCTAGCACTACTTTCTATTCTTTTATTATTAACCTACAAATTAGTATCCTTTTCATTAATGCTATACATTGCCCCTGAACCTGAGGCAGTGATTGAGTTGTTAATAATTACTATTTTCAAGTAAAAATGCAAAAAAAAAACTTATCAATAGTAATTTAGTTTGTAATTATTAATTAATTAAACCATTTGTTTCACATATATAATTTAAAAATTATTATAGAAAATTTATCATCAAGAAAATGCTTTTAGATATATTCCGCACTTTTTAAGATGAAGAATATGTGCTAATTCACAGAAAATAAAATTTAAAAAAGAGCATTTCACACCTGTCTCATGCAAAGGTCTTGGTCGGAATCCATTTAAATTTCGCCACGTGGAAACCTTTAAGAACACCTTTGACTTTTAGAAAAATCGCAGTGATGCCATTAGTTACCTGTCCAAATTTTTGAATGGATTTAATTTAAACACAACAACATCTTAATCTCAGGCCAATTTCTCATTGCTTTCACGGGTCCCACCTTCTATCTTATTCCAAGTGTCGTCTTGTCCTTCGGTGGGTCCCACATGTTCTCTTCTTTTATTTAACTTCCGCCCGCCTCGATAGACTTCCGTGGTCTCAAACATCGTTACTGCTCAAATTGGGCAACCTCCGTTGCAATTTACAAAGACTTTAAATGTTTCTGCTCGTCTTATTTGTAGTCCAGCGCAATGTCGTTTAGTGCCTTGCTGATCAAGGACAAGAAGCCAAACCTCCAAATCCTTTCTCAAATTCTTCAAGTCTTGGTGATAGTTATCCCTTTCTTTTAGCTATGTTTTGAAGGATTAATAATAAAATGAAATAGAATGCAATGGATTGAAATGAGATGCAAGCGAAAGGATTTATGTTACGTTTCATTCTATCCTAAACAGTAAAAATAACATTGCGTTTGGTTACTGTCTCCAATATGTAGAGATAGAACGGGACGAAAATTTAAAGACCGAACATAACAAAAATTGGAGACAATGAAGTGTTTGATTGTGATGGACATAACAGAAAAACTGTCTTCGTCTTGAGGATAAAAATGTGATTGGTTGTAGTGGACAAAACATAAAAACAGTGTCAATGAAGAAAATGCCCATGCCCTGCAGTATAATATGATTAGAAAGATATAATTCATTGATTATTTCAAAAAGAATGATTTGTATTAGTAAAAAAGTTAACAAATAATAATAATAACAATATCAATAAGAAATTAATTTCGTATAATAATAATAATAATAATAATAATAATAATAATAATAATAATAATAATAGAAGAATAAGAGGAAGAAAATTAATAATAATAAGGAATTTAATAATCGTAATAATAATAAGATAATTAATTATGAATAAAATGATAATAAAAATAATGATAAGAAAAATAAGTAAAAATCTATAACAATAATTAATAATAACAATAATAACAATAATTAATAATAATAATAATAATAATAAGATAATTAATTTTGTATAATAAAATTAATAATAAAATAACAATAAAAATAAAAATAGGTACAAATTTTATAATAATAATAATAATAAGATAATTGATTTCGTATAATAAAATTAATAAAATAATAATATTAATAGTAAAAGAATAATAATAAGAAGAAAATTAATAATAATAATGATGATGATGATAATGATAATAATAATGTTAATAATAATAATGATAATAATAATAATAATAAGATAATTAATTTCAGATAAGAATAATAATAATAATAATAAGAAGAAGAAGAAGAAGAAGTCCAAAATTTATAATAAATAATAATAATGATGATGATAATGTTGATGATGATGATGAGTTTAATAATATAATTAAGAATAAAAAATTACTTATGTGGGAAGGGGTATTTCTAACATTTCCTTATATATTTTGTTTTTGTCTTTGGGACAAAAATCTTGTACCACAGTCTTGGAAGGAATAAGAAGTTTTTGTCCTTGCGTTCTGAAGACGAAACAAAAATGAGTGAGAACAACAAGCAAACACTACGGGGTACAGAACTTTTGTATCTTTGTCATCTGTACTCACCCATGAAGACAGCAACCAAATATTGCGTAAGAAATCTTCGATTCGGAATGTTTATGATGAAATGTAAACTAAATACATACTACCTAATATACTTTCAATAATTATTCTTAATATCAATTGTGACCAATTCATAATATTAATATATTAAATAATTAATAATAATATTTTATATTATTAATAATAAATTATATATATTTAATAATAAAATAAAATTTATAATTAAAATAATTTATTTATTTTATTTATATAGAAATATATACAAACAGTTAAAGAACAATTTTAAATATATTTTCTATTTTATTAATAAAATATATTAAAATTATTTTGTTTGTATATATTTCAATATAAATAAAATATAAACAAATTATTTTAAATATAAATCACATAGAATAGAATATAATAAAATTTATTAAATAATTAATAATAATATTTTTATATAATTAATAATAAATTGTATATAATTAATAATAAATAAATAAAATAAATAAATATTTTTATTAATGAAAATAGAAAATATATTTAAATATTATTCTTTAATTGTTTGTATATATTTCTATATAAATAAATTATTTTATATATAAATCATATAGAATAAAATAAAATAAAATATATTAAATAATTAATAATAAATTGTATATAATTAATAATAAAATAAAAATTAATGAAAATAAAAAATTATTCTTTAATTGTTTGTATATTTTATATAAATAAATTATTTTAAATATAAACAACATAAAATAAAATAAAATATATTAAATAATTAATAATAATATTTTATATAATTAATAATAAATAGTAAACCTCCTACAACAATCATTTTAATATAAGGAGTATAATAGTCATTTATTATACATTCTTTTCATTCCATCTATCTTCAAAATAACGTTTCACTACATTACATTATGAACTCTTTAATTCTTCCTAAACAACTTTTCACTATATTACATTTCATTTTATTATAAACCGTTAGTTTAGCTCTATCACATTACATTCTATTCCATTAATTAACATCCAATCAAACAGGACCTTACTTTAATCTTACTTTCTAGAATTTATCTTATCCATCCCGTAAAAATTCTCATTTATAGTTTGATGAATATTTCATTGCATCCATTTTATAAATGTTTAGATACTAATAATGCACGTTTATATACAAATTATTTAATTAAATATAATTTAAACTTTTAATTTGTATTTATTATCAATGTATTTAAAACTTTAATCACAAAGAATGATCGGACAAAATTAATAAAATTAAAGGTAAAATATAAGATATTTGATAATTAGAAATTAATATTAAATATTGAATTTTGTTATGAATTAATCACTATTATTGGTATAATTAGTCTTATTATTTCACTATCATACTGAGTCAGTTGTCCTCATCATTTGCTTCAATTTAATAGACTTGGTCTAATAATTTATTTTATTATTTGAAATTATTTATATATTTGAATTGGTGTGTAGCCCCAGATCAACACACCAATTCAAATGACGCCACACACCAACTACTTGGTAAAATTAATATAATTGGTTCTTAAATTATATCTATTGTAAATTGAGACTCAATTCATTTAATTTCACTTTTTATAATTTTAATTATTATTATAAATTTAAATATAATTAAAATTAAAATATAATTAGCAAAGATGCAAACCCTAGTCCCAAAAAGAGAGACTTATAAAATGCATGATTATATATATATTTTTTTTTATGCCTTCTAGAAATTAGTATTGATTAATACCCTACATAATTAATTTCTTACGCCTTGAGGTAGGAAACGAAACAAGGTTGTGTTAGGTATTGTTGAAGAAACTACAGGAGAGTTACCTTGATTCACAAATTAAAGTTGGGGCTAAAACACCCGATAAAAGCTCTATAGAATACCCGACGATATTTTGGTCAACAGAAAACTGAGTAAGGAAGCATAATTGACCTTATACTCTATATTAATTCTGTATGCATAAAATAAATATAGGAAATCTCTTCTATCTACTCATGGACGTCGAAGCCTATGGAGAACATTTGGTCCGATTACATTTATCTACTAAGGACAACATAAATAGGTTAATAAATGAATTAAGATTACAATATGCTGCAGAATTATATATATAATAGTTGACTTAAATGGTTAACACTCCAAATTAAAGTCACAATAATATGATTATATGAGAGTAATGAAACACAATTAGTTATAATATTCTTTCAAAGTGAAACTTATAAATAATGTAAAAATAGTGATACAAAATACAATTTAAGTTGGAGTTTATATTTAAATTTTAATATAAAATTTGAATGTTGAATTACTATGCAATACCTATGTAAGTTCATATAAAATTTCAAAATATTAGGATTATCTATTTTATATTTTTAAATCAATTGTTTGTACAAATTAGATTATGGATAAGTTGTAAAATTTTAAAAATTTATGGAATAGCTTTTAAATATTTAAAGATAAAAGACATGAACTTCGATGTGCTAAGTCACTTGAAAAATTTTCAGTCTTTAAAATTATGTATACAAGTCTTGCTTGGTTCTATAGCTTGACGAATATTTCATGCTTTGTAAGGATAACAAGGAGTTATTTTAACCTATGGAATAAGTTATTATGTTCATTTTATTTTATATATGTTGATTTAATGAATTAACTTATATGAAGATTTTATTAGACAAACTTACTTTGCGAGTGAAATTATCATAAGATTATAAATACAGACATTCATATTACATGCCGGTATTATCTAGGAATAACAATGCGCTGAGCCAAGCTCGAGCCACAATATCAAGATTAGGCCTGTCTGAGGGCTAAGTCCGATCAAGCTTTGGCCTAATTTTTCAAATTTGTTTGATACAAATATTTAATTAAAATATAGAATATGATAAATTTAATTGAATATACAAATTGCAATTGATTAATTAAAATGAGATTTTAATGAATGAATACATAAAATGTTGATAACATTATAAAATAAATAAGATGAAACTAAATTCATTTATGAATGATAGGAAATTAAAAAATATTATGTATTTATATAATATGAGAAATTTATTTAATTGATGATGCAAATTATAATTGATTAATAAAAAGATTTTTAATGAATGAATACATAAAATGAACATGAAATGATAAAATCCATAAGATGAAGTTAAATTCATTTATGAAGGATAGGAAATGAAAAAAGATTATATATAATATGATAAATTCATTTGATTGAAGATACAAATTACAATTGATTAATAAAAGTGAGATTTTAATGAATGAATTTATAAAACGATATAATATGATGACATGAATAAGATGAAATTAAATTTATTTATGAAAGATAGGAAAAAAGATTATATACTCATATATAATATGTGAAATTTGTTTAACTGATGAAAAAATTACAATTGAGGTTTTAATGAATGAATATAAAATGTACATAAAATGATAAAATAAATATAATGAAACTAAATTCATTTACGAAGGATAGGAAATGAAAAAAGGATTATATATTTATATATAATATGAAAAATTCATTTAATTGATAATACAAATTACAATGATTAATTAAACTAAGATTTCTAATAAATGAATACATAAAATGTACATAAATTGATAAAATAAATAAGATGAATTTCTATTCTTTTGTATATCAATTATTAATATGTATAAAAACTATAAAATAAATTTTGAAGTAAAAATTTTCAATTACTATTACTAATATGATAGTACCTTTATGTTGTATGATATTTTAATTAGAAAAGAATGTTTGTAAGTTCTAGTTTGTTATTTTAAATGAAAGATGCCTAAGTTTAGAAAAAATAAAAAGTACATATATTTTATTTAATTGAATATAAATCTTAAAATTATAAGAGGTACGTTTAATTGATTAGAAATATAAAATTTATTTAATTGATGACATAATTTTTTTAATGATACATTTTACAAAAAATTCAAGATGAAATTACGAAATAATGTTGGAGTTTGGGTTGGGAGAGTGGAGAGTGGAGACTGTAGAGCAGCAGGACAACATATATTGATTAAAGTTGAAAATCTAATTAATTATAAAAGTTAATTCAATAATATGAAAAATAAGTAATTCCAATAACAAAGATTAAAGATAACAAACTTGGAGTACGAGAAAGGAGATAGTAACTAATCGTTGTAGTCAAGATCATCAACAGTTTGCATTATTTTATCTGCATGTAGAAACTTGATATTTAATATTGTAATATCAAAATTAAAGGAATCCTAAGTACTTGCTTAAAATTTATAAAAATTAAATATACATTTATCACCAAATATTTTATCAAAATATTTTATTTGAATGAGTATGAGTATGAATAGTCACCTTCAGATCAATACCTATGACTTTATTAATATAGGAATTAAAAAACAATTTATGGTAAGATAATATAAAATAGATGAAATTGATATATCATAAAAGGGTTTACCATTTATATCTTTATCATCTAACTAACTACGAGCACATATAAGGGCTTTCACAGTATGAGCATGAAATCGAACATGATGAGGACTAATAAAGTGACCACAAATGCTAAAAGCAGACTCTGAAACAATAGTAGATGAAGGAATTGCTAATAGGTTTCATGCAATTTCTTGCATGAACGGAAAATCATTTTCATAATTCTTCCACCATGAAAATACATCGAACTACACACCTTTAACTTTAGCTATACGATCTTTTGTCAAGTATTTATCTAACTCCATTATATTGTACAAAATCTCGACCCTTTGTTTTTCATGAATTTTGTAAATGAAAGTAACAAATTTCTTTTACTAGATGAGCTCGAACTTGAACCTGAACTTGAAGTAAGAGTTGAACAACCTAAACTATCGTGATATGAATCCTAAATTTGATCCATTCTAAGTTGATAATCATTAAGCAAATCATATCAAAATTATTTAGTGACATCAGCATACTCTTGAGCCTAGTCACCATACAACATATTATATATAAAATTAACCATCCCCGTTGTACCAATAATAATTCAACTTCGTTGTCATCTACTTTGCCATAACATAGATCACTAACTAGAATCAAACATCTAATCAGTTAGAACTTTCTTAATCTTACACATATTTTTAAAGTAACTATGTGAAGTTGGATATGTTGTTCTTGAGAATAATTTAGTCGCAATACAAAATAGTTTAAAATTCACAAAAAGTTCCAAGCCAAATCCCATTGGTTTTCTGTAGGCAAGTAAGTGCACTGAGAATCTCTTTGTCTCGGTCTAGTAAGCACCCTAACATATTTGATCATCGAATCCAACATCTTAAAGGTTGAGTTATATCTAGTAGACAATCGAAAACCAACTTCGTCATCGTCAAAACTGCATAGTTGTCATGCAGTTTATTTAAATTTCTTAACTTTTTTAGGTGTTGTACTTCAATATACTACACTATCCTGAATCAAATCTTTCATTTCCTTTATAATCTCCAACCTGTCCTTCATAATCAAATTTAGAATATACTCAAAACAATGCACATGACATAAACCAACTAACAAAGTCTCAACCCATATCTTATTCTTCACCGTTTCAATCATAACATCATTTATGATATAATTGTTGACTATTATGGAGGATAATTTGGCGTCGATATTCCGATCTATCAAATAGTTAACTAACACTGTTGCTAACCTTTTGTTTATATATGGTGTCGGCATATAAATAAACCTACCATTTGCAAATATGACCAAATAAAAATCATAACAAAATAAAAAATTAAATGATAAAAATATTAATGTATATAATTTATCTTAGAAGTCTACTGCTTAGAGTCTAGTCATTGTCAATATAATGTGTAATCATTGCCATATAACCCTTTTTCGGTTATCAACTGTCCACATGTCTATTATGATGGCAACTTGTCCTTTAATACTTGACAACGTTCTTATCCTCATATAATTTCATAATGTCCTTCTTCAATGTATTCTAAGTTGGGATCTTAAAGGTTGATAGCAGTAAGTTGAGCAATATTCTAAATTTTGGGACCCGATCTGCAAACCGGATCCCAACCGAAAAACGGACAACGAAAGAAGTGGATACTAAAGCGAAACGCAAAACAACAGCGAAATCGAATGCGAAAGAAGTTCGATTTGAGTTTAATTTAGTGGTGAGGAATCCCTCCCTCATGGGTTGCATGCCCAGGTGTCACGTAGGACGTTGGGCCCGTGATCCACCGGGAAGGTGTTCCAACATTTATGGTATCAGAGCCAGGACCCGAGCGATATGCCAGCGCGGACGCTGGACCTCTCAAGGGGGGTGGATACTTAGGGGTATCTCACATCGGTTGGAGAGCAGAACGAAGCATGTCTTATAAAGATGTGAAAAACTCTCCCTTGCAGACGCATTTTCCATGCCCTAAAGCACCGGATCTCATCAGAACTCCAAAGTTAAACGTGCTAGGGCCAGAGCAGTACCAGGATGGGTGACTTCTTGGGAAGTCCTGTGGAAAAGTAAAACTGTGAGGGCGTGAGGCCCTAGAGGCCGAGGCCCAAAGTGGATAATATCTGCAAGCAGGTGGGAGCGAAGCCCAAGAGACCGAGGCTCTTTGGAGGACGTGAGGCCTGAGAGGCCGAGGTCCTACACTAAATATTTTTGTATCAACTATAGATTGTGGATATTCATCACCAACTACCATAGAAGCAATCAAAAACCTTGATCTGTTGCTATTATAAGCTGCAGTAGTCATTTTATTTTTCCCTCTCATAAGGTTAGGGGTTAAAAAATATTTGACCTCTTGATACAATCTTCTTTCTATCACACAAATTCACATGTATCTTTAAGTAAGGGTTTCCATCTTTTGAACTCCCAGCTGACATCTTGCGATAATTTTTATATTCAATTATCTCCACCCCATCCATTAATCCAGTCTTGTTGAAGTTATTCCAAACATCACTTTTCATTGGACCTGAACTTTTATCTTCACTTGGTATAGGATTAGAAGTTTCCACTTGTGTACTCTCTAGTACCAATTTACAATGCTTCGTTGAGGAAATACACTCATCCATCTAAAACAGTAAACATATAACTATATGTTATTCGTAATCATAATTGATAATTCATAAATATAGGGTGCATGGATTTTTGGGATGTAGCGTAATATAGTTCTAGCAATATAAATAGTTCTACAAATTAGAACTTCATTCTAGTCAAGATGTCACTCAACTATAGATTGCGTCTTATAAGAAACTTTAGGATAAAGAAATTCCATTGTTTTTTTAATTTCGTAAGTCTTTATTTAATGTTTTGTTTAAATTCTCTTTGTTTTGTTATGTTTCAAATTAGTGTAAATTATTTCAGTTATTCCACTTATTAATAGGATATTTCTATGTTAGATCAAGTATTTAAAATCAATCATAAAGATAATTACTTCTAGTTTTATACAATTTATCTTTTATATCCTTATTTAAAAATAGTTATCCGAATTGAGTCATAAAGATAATTACTTCTAGTTTTATACAATTTATCTTTTATATCCTTATTTAAAAATGATGATCTGAATTGAGTCAACTGAGAGTTTAAGACTTAAGATTAAAACATTGTTATATGTTCAAGTCTTATAGTCTGAATTTGATCGAACCTTAAGTCAGATTTTGGCCTCCATCCACTCTAACCTATTGTCATCTCTAAATGCTTTATCATAAAAACACAATCTCTATATATTTTTTCTATCCCATATTGCAGGGCCAATTCATAGTTAAAATGATTTCCATATCTTTTATCATGTGTTTATGTATATATTTATACATAATTTCTAAAACAAAAAGGTAATTAATAGCATACCAAAAATTTTGTCTTATTAGTTGCTAACTTAAAAGAAAGTGGAGACCGATCATGACCAAATATCTAAATTATCTCTAAGAAGAGTAATCAATGACTTTTGTTTAAACATGAATTTATAAGTAATTAAAATTTGTATCTTAGATTTAGGATGTGGAACATCAGTCTTTTGATAGTAAATAATACTTCAACTAATGCATACCTATATATAATTGTTTACATTCTATAGCTACCTAATAACTACACAACTTACTAACATTGTACTGAATTAGATGCTCAAAACTGGCAAATTTTTTTAAAAGTAGGAGAAGTCTAGAGAAAAAGTAAGAGAAATATTAGTTGGTTTTGCATCATCCATCTATCCGCCAAATATATTAGACATTGTTTATTTCTCAAGTCTAGAACACGTTATTTAATGAACAAATTTACTAGTGAACAATTTGTGATTAATTCATCGTGGAATCAGTTGCACTAGAAAATTTATTTTCATTTGTGTTTTATAGAATTATAAGTAAACAAAATGTAGTATTAAGCTATATCAAACTCAAGAATAATCAAAATAAGGGATTCTCCTCTATAATAAATTGAAAGCATGCGAACAACAGTCCACTTGCGAAACACAATATAAAATCCAAAATAAAAACAATAATACCCAAACATAGATCCAATTTGAATTAATGCATTGAGAAATGACATAACAAAACACAACCACACCTAAATGATTCATGTCATAGCTAAGAATTCACAAAATCATAAACCAATTATCTTATCCAAAACACCTTAGAAAGCCCAATTTCTAAAGTTAAAAATCTATCGTATATTAAAAATGGAAGGTGACTAGCAAATAGCTACTAGTTTGTGACATTGTGGTTTGCCAACGAGTAGCGGGGCGACGGGATGTGGACACTTAGACAGAGGAGAACTCGAGAAGAAGATGAAATTAGGAGGTATCGATGGAGGAAGGAAAGATGGAGACGGAAAAGAAGTATTTGTTAATCTAGAGTAAAACAATGTCGTTTTATACTAGGTACAAAACAATATTGTTTTACTATGAGATAAAAAATAAGGCTAAAACGATATTGTCTTGCTCCTAACACAAAACTACGTCATTTGGGCCTTATTAGATTACAATATATAACTGGAAAAACATTGATGTTTTCCTCCCATGGCAAAACGACACCATTTCACATTTCATAAATGTCGGCTTGAGGTCTAATTTTTTCTAAATTTTAGGGAATACTGGTCAATAGACCAAATTAGGCTAAACAGACCAAACTAGGCTAGACTTAGGCTTAACTCCCATCCCTAGTATTTTCTATAAATTAGTTTTATCCATCGCTTTGTTAAGACTTTATAATATTGTAATGAAAAGGGTAACATATATTAAGTTTCTTTCTTGTTAAAAAGTAATCGATTACATAAACCAAAATATAAAGATACAGTAAAACATTTATAAATAAATATTTTAGGACCTGAAAATTATTATCTTATACGGAGTTATTAATTTATCGATAAATGAATATTTTATTAATTTATCGATAAATTAATATTTATTAATTATAGAATAATTTTATTTTGTATATTATATTTGTCAAATTAAACAATTAATTTTTCAGTAACTAAGAAAAGAAAATAAATAAATAATTAATTAATGATGGTGCATTGTATCTAAGTTTATTAATCTTGTCAAAATAAGTTTATTAATCTTAGGTTAGCGTGATTCAAAATAGAGTGTATGTAGGTACATTAGAATATGAAGTCTTGTGAATTGTTTCAAGTACACAGATTATATAGAGTTTATAAATAGATATATGTACTTTAACTTCATATACCAAAATATAAAAATTCATATATTATATCTTCTCTTCCATGACTACTTATTTGAAAGGTGTAAAAAAGTCTACGCTAACTGATGAGATGAGAAAAGCATTATGTAAGTACAAAAATCAACATCCCCCTTTAAGTCAAAAAAATTTGCAACAGTGGATTTAACAAAAGGTTGATCTCTCTATTAGTCAATCAACAATATCAAATACTCTTAAAAGGTCAGCAGAGTATTTGTCAAAAGAGATAACCAATAACAATGTTAAAAGGCCAAAATCAACAAAATGTCCTGAATTATAAAAGGTATTGTATGAGTGGTTTCTCTAATATCAAGAGAAAGTAAACATGATTGAAAAATGATTTAAACTAAAGAAAGAGAGTTTCTACAGAAGATGTATGGTGATGTAAATCCAGAATTTAACTTCTCAAGTAGTTGGCTAGAACAGTTCAATGCGAGACATGGGATTAAGTCTTATAGAAGGTTTGATGAAAGCGACTCAGTTGTCATGAAGAATATTGAAGAAGTTGTACCTAAAATTCGAGCTAAATTGGACAAATTTTATTGGAGGGATATCTATAATATAGATGAAACATACTTATTTTATCGTTTACAAGCAGATCATTTACTAGCTACAAATCAATTAGAAGGACAGAAAAAGGACAAGGAAATACTTTTTTTTAAATTAACAAGGAAAGACTTATTGTTGCTATTTGTTGCAATGGGAATGGTTAAGATAAAGTACCTCTTTGGATTATTGGTAAGTATGCTAATCCTAGATGCTTTAAAAATGTGAATATTAACAATCTTAATTGTCATTATCGAGCCAACAAGAAAGCATGGATGATTGGATTACTCTTTCAAGAATTTGTTCGTTGGTTTGATGATAGAATGACAGGTAGAAAAGTGCTGCTTATAGTAGATAATTGCCCAGCCCATCCTAAGGTTATTGAAGGCTTGAGAAATGTTGAATTGTTCTTTTTGCCTCCAAATATAACATCAAAAATTCAACCATGTGATATTGGAATTATTTGATCACTTAATATTTATTATCGACGTAATTTTTATTCTAGCATCTTGGAAGGCTATGAGAAGGGAGCAATAAATCTTGAAAAAATTAATGTCCTAGATGTTATCTATTTTATTAATGTTGCTTGGAATATTGATGTGAAGGCCACAACTATGGCAAATTGTTTTCAATATTCCAAAATTCGACAGAGGAAGGCATGCTTCTAGAAGAAGAAACTGGTGACGTTGAAGGCATTCAAATATTAGAGGAAGTTATTTCTAATTTACATTATAGAAATGCCATGAATGTAGAGCAGATTTTGAATTATCCTAATCAAAATGAAGCTTTAATGGAATCGCCTACGGACGAAGAAATTATTCAAGGAGTAATGGGTATGGGTATGGAAGATGATGACAATCAATATTCGGATGATAGCAGCGCTATACCACATGTTTCTCCAAAAGAAGCTTTTCTTGCCATGGAGACTTTGAAAAGTTACTTGCTTCAAAATGAGAAGAATATGTTTAATGTAGTTTATGCCATCCAAAAAGTTAAATATGAAATTGAATTTAGCTCGCATGAAAAGAAGAACCATTTGACTATAGATACATATTTTAGGAAAGAATAAAATTTGAAATAAAAATTGTTTAAGAAGTGCTTTATTTTATGAAATATATATGTAATTTTCATAATTATTTAATGAATTATTATTTTATATTTTCAGTGGGCCTCAAGGAAATTTTTTTAAACTATTATCTTATACATTTAGCGAGGTTATTATTTTATCCCATTAGCTCAAGTTGGGATTGGAGAAAATTATTCTTTAATCGAGATTATTAATTTATCGAGGTTTTATTGTACTTGTTAGAAAACAAGTTAACTAAACTAACCCAACCCATAAATTTTATATATAACATTACGTATATATTTTAAAATACTCACTGTGATGATTATGCAAGTAATCATTTAACATTAAATCTCCAAATCATCTCATTAAGGATTGTTATAATTTTGTACTACTTAGGACCTATCCTAGTCAAAGGTAACTTAATTAGTAATCATTAGATATGACATGGACTACATGGAGATACTCTAGCGATCAATATTGATTTATCATTTTAAAGTAATTATGGAGCATGTTACATTGTTTTCAAATAGTATTAATTTGAAAAATCCTAGATCATGAAACGACGCTTTAAATATGTTCATTAAAAGAATCAATTACTAATGTTAGAGAATTAATATAATTGGACTAAAGATAGTAGACATTAATTCTATATTTCATGTTTAATTGAAATATTGTATGATAAAGTAATTAAATTATATACAAAAGATTATTTAAAATCACTTTAACTTTTATGTATTTCTAGACGTTAATCTAAATTTATAGATATAAAATATTTAGTTGAATAATTAAAATAAATTAAAGGATCTTAATTTATCTAATCTTAAATATAATTTACAATTGTAATTTATATCAATTGTTAACATGTTTACAAACTTAATAAGTTATACACAAAGAATATCTATAAAGAAAATAATTTAATCAAATAAAACTTTAATGTAAAGTTTGAAAACTTTAGAGTCAAATATAATATATTTGATAAATAAGAATGAATATTGGATATTAATATTCGTTATGCATTCATTGGTAATTAATTATAATTCAAAGTAAAGCTATATTTCAATATAATTATTTATATGTAAAGTTCTACAAAAAACAACTCTCTTCATATTGTGTAGACACCATTCTCATATGAATTCCTTCTTTATTGGATTTCATTATTACACTTTTATTGTCATCATTCGTGACCATAAGTGATGCTTAATTTCTTTAATACCACAAGCCTAATAGTTAAGCTATTTTGTTTTATGGTATGGACAAGAAGTGAATTGAGAATCTATTATTAGTATAATTGCTCTTATTATTTCACTACCATAAATGAGTTAGCTGTCTTTACTACCTATCATTTAAATAGAATTATTATTTTAAATTATTAATGTATACACTTACAATTTAAATAACGCTACACACCATCCATTCAGTGCGAATTAATATAACTCTGCCCCAAATGAAAGATGCAAAGCTTAACAAAAAGAGACTTTATAAAATACATATGCATTAACACATAATTATTTGATTTTAAAGTATCTTATAATCATTAATTCACAATAATGTGAGTAATGAGACACAATTAGTTTTTAATATTATTTTAAATATATTAATTCTAAACAACAAAATCAATCGAACACACTATCATTCTTAATCATAATAAATAATAACACTACTAAGTCGAATTACGACGGAGCTCTAAAGACGCCGTCGAATCGATGGTTCCGAAGAATTGGCCAAGCCCTCATCAGCACTTGTACAATGTCATATCAGCAGTCAGCACAGAATGTAACAGTCAAATTGACGGAGTTATTTGTGCTGGCCTGCACCAATGAAGTTTGGTTGTTTCCTGAATAGCGTCACAGGCAGCCAGAGTAGTGCTCATTATAAACATATAAGATAAAAATATCGATAAAATTCCATTATGACGGTGCCACGTCATCTATAACACTGCTCAAGCGCGTAAAGCATGACTGACAATCTGGAGTCTCGATAAAGTCACCGGCGGTGAGAGTTGGTTTCTACTGGGACTTGACACGTGGGTACTAAGAGGTCATGTTTGTCAGATATTAATATCGCAAGGTGGGACCAGGCCCAGCACAATTTCGCACTCCTGGATTTGCATTCCGTATGCATTTGGGTTTCATTTATGTTAGAGGGAAAAGGTAGTGAAGAATAAAAATGAAAATATAATTTGAAATTAATAGAAAGGCGAAGAAATGGAGGAGGAGCCAATAAACTATTGTTTTAGGCTCTTTCTTTTTGACCCTAAAACGCAAAACAAAAAGTCTTTTCATTTCTTCTCTTACCTTTCTCTTTCTACCTCTAGCTTTTTGTTAGTGTCTTTGTTTCTTGCGTCGTTAAAAGGGCAGAGGAGCTAAACGCCATCAGAAACTAGTTCTGGATTTTGTAGCTGTTACTTCATTACTGCACTTAATATTAAAGGTATGATCTTTCTCTTATTATTGTTGTCTCTTGTAATTTTCTGAAGTTGTGTTTTGGTTGATTCCTGAGTTTTTAAACGTTCTGCTGTTAAAGATTAGATTTTGAGTTGTGGGTTTTGGTGCTAAGGTTGTTATTATTACACTGGAACTTTGTCTTTTGGGTGCTCTTTTATTTCGTTGTTTAAACTTTGGGGGACTAGAGGTAGGGCCTGTTAGATAAAGATGTTCTGTTCATTTGGGTTATAACGGATTTCGGTTTTATAGGTTATGCTAATTTTGTGTTTGCTAGTTTAGTCTGGTGCTTATTTGTTCAAGACTCGTTATACTCTATGCAAGACCATGTATCTTTATAACGAATTTAATAGCAATTTTGTTCTGCTCTTTGTGGCTTTCCGATAGATGTCTAAATCTTCGCTTTGTTCATTCATGCTTTCATTTTGTTTGCTGTTTCTGAAAGGATGGTTTGTGAGTGTTCTCTTCTAATGCACTTTTGTAGAGCAGAGACTGCGTGGAGGCCAAAGAAAAGAGTTTTCGCAATGTGCAATGGTTCGAAGAGGAGACCAACTCAAGCTAGTTTTAATACGGGGAATGAGTATCAGAAACAAGATGGAAACTTCCATATACTGCTTGAATTAGCTGCATCCAACGATCTGATTGAATTCAAGCGAGCAATTGAAGAAGATGGACTTGATGTGGAAGAGGCAGGTATGTGGTATGGAAGGAGAATTGGCTCAAAAGGGATGACTCTTGAAGAGAGGACACCCTTAGTGGTTGCTGCCTTGTTTGGAAGCAAGGACGTGCTAAAGTATATCCTGGGAACAGGCCTTGTTGATGTTAACAAGGGTTGTGGTTCTGATGGGATCACGGCTCTACACTGTGCTGCTGCTGGTGGATCTTCTTCTTCTCTTGAAGTTGTCAAGCTCTTGCTTGATGCCTCCGCTGATCTTAATTCTGTTGATGCTAATGGAAACCATCCTAGCGATGTGATCCATCTTGCCGGTCCTGGTTTAAATACTAGGAGAAGAACAATGGAGATCATGCTAAAGGGTGGTAGTAGCAGTGACGAAGCTTATTTGCCCGATAAGATTGAGACTGAGATACAGGAACAACTGGAAATCTCAACGCCGAGGTCATTGAAAGATGGGGCTGAGAAGAAAGAATATCCAGTTGATCTCACTCTTCCGGATATCAAGAATGGGATATATGGAACTGATGAATTTCGAATGTACACATTTAAGATCAAGCCTTGCTCAAGGGCTTATTCTCATGATTGGACAGAATGCCCATTTGTTCATCCTGGCGAGAATGCAAGGCGCCGTGATCCTAGGAAGTATCACTATAGCTGTGTTCCTTGCCCTGAGTTTCGAAAGGGTTCATGCAGGCAGGGTGATGCTTGTGAATATTCACATGGTATTTTTGAGTGTTGGCTTCACCCTGCTCAGTATCGAACACGCCTCTGCAAAGATGAGGCTAGCTGCAATAGGAGAGTTTGTTTCTTTGCACACAAACTTGAAGAGCTTCGTCCCTTGTATGCATCAACAGGGTCTGTTGTGCCTTCTCCTAGATCTTACTCAGCCAGTGGATCGGCTCTGGACATTGGTTCTCTTAGCCCGCTAGGCCTTGGTTATCCATCAGTGTTGATCCCACCATCCTCAACACCACCCATGACCTCCTCTGGACCCTCTTCTCCACTGGGGGGATGGCAAAATCAGCCGAGTACTCTACCCCCTACCTTGCAGCTCTCTGGCAGCAGGTTGAAATCTACGCTGAGTGCAAGAGATATGGAATTAGATATGGAATTTCTTGAGCGTGAAAGTCTTCGTCACCGGCAGCAACAGTTCTTGGATGAGGTATCTGGTCTTGCCTCACCATCCAGCTGGAGTAATGGTTTCTCCACTGCAGCGTTTAGTAGCTCCTCTGTCGATCAAACTGGGGAATTGAATAGACTTGGAGGAGTAAAGCCTACTAACCTTGAAGATATTTTTGGGTCTGCTGATCCAGCAATTTTACCTCAATTGCAGGGGCTTTCACTTGATACTTTGTCACCTCAATTGCAATCCCCGAAAGGGATTCCAATACGACACAACTTAAACCAGCAGCTCCGATCCAGTTATCCCACATGCTTTTCATCATCTCCTGTGAGGACGTCCCCATCCTCTGGGTTTGATCAATCTGGAGTAACAGCAGCGGCAGCTTTGAGTTCAAGGTCTGCTGCTTTCTTAAAGCAGCGAAGTCAGAGCTTCATTGAGCGAAGTGCTGTCTATCGTCATACTGGATTGTCTTCTCCGGTTTCTTCAGCTGCCATATTACCTTCTAACGTTACAGCTTGGGGTTCTCCAGATGGCAAGGTGGACTGGGGAATCCAGGGAGAAGAGCTTCATAAGCTACGGAAATCTGCATCTTTTGGCATTCGAAGCAATGGCAGCACCGAAGCAACAACTCCAGTTCCTACAAATGCTGACGAGCCAGATGTCTCTTGGGTTCATTCCCTGGTGAAGGATGCATCACCGATGAAATCTATGCCACTAGGTTCTGAGGAGTCCCAAAAGGAGCAATGCCAACTTAATTCTGCTGGACTGGATATACTCCCCTCTTGGGTGGAGCCAATGTACAGTGACCAGGAGCAGTTGGTGGCATAAATGCAATACAAGACACTATTTAATTCCTAATTCAAGTTTAACTAGTTCTTTTTGGCCATCTGTTTAAACTTTGTTGATTCTAATCATATTTATAAGCCTGAGATGAAGACAAGAAGGAAAAACAACTGTGTTGGTGATAATATGATAGTTGGGAAGAAGGAAAGGTTTCTGAAATCGTAACAGGGAATTCTTTTTCTGCTTAAGTGGAGTCAATATTCTCAAGCAGATAGATGCAAAGACGCATCCTTTACTGATGAGTCGGAGTGTCTTGTTTGCAGAAATTGTCTAATTTAATTTCCTTTGATCTATCTTTTACCTCAAAATTTTAGGTTGTGAGCGTATGTGCTTTCATCTCTAAGAAATTGTATTGCTTCAACTACTACTGAATAAAGCATTTATGATTTTATTAGGAGTTTCAAGGTTATTCAGCTCATGCCTATCCCTCTGGTTTTGTTGGTTGTAGTTCATGGCACTTCGATGTCCTTGGGTTAATCTAAGTACTTGAGGTCTTAACGTGAAGAGACTCTAAATGGTTATCCATCGAGAAGCATCGGACTTGTCTCCTGGCATTCTTAGTAACAGTAACGATAGTGGTTGGTGGCATTTCAAACTGTACATCAAACACGTGGTTTTTGCAGTATGACTCCGTTTTATTCAGTCATTTTTGCTCTTGTCAAGTTTGTCCACAGATTTACTCTTTGTATTACATGCGCAAAAGCAAAACTCTATTGGTTGAAAAATCCTAAGTGGGATGATTGTTGAGCACTGGGGAAACGGGGCAATCCTGCCCTTCTGCCATATAAGGACACGATCACAGCACCAGTGGATAGAAAAAGAAGGATGAAAATTGAAAAGCCTTGGTGATTTGTTTGTTAGGGACAGCGAAAAGATAAGTCTTTTATCATCCCTATGCATATAAAAACATGTGTAGTAGTTGCTGGCATTCCCCAAACTGTGTGTAAAGCCTGTGTATTATACGAGACTCATTAATAATTATGGTTTTAATCATATTAGGTGCTAAATTTTGATTGGTCAGTTTGGTTAAGTGAGATGATTAGTAAAATAAGTTTTTGTTTTAAACTTTACGTTTTATGAGAACAGTTCAAAGATCCTTATTTCATTCGAAATTTGTCATTTCTCACTTCCACACTTTTCTTTACGTTTTCACCGTTAGTAGACAAAATTATTGAGGGAAAGAGGAGAGAAATCAACTTTCTCTACATTCAATTACTTTGAAGGATTTATCTCAATTAAGATTAAACTCATGAATCAAGGTATGTAATTCTTATTTTATATTTTTGGTGAAAAATATAGAATTTTAAAATTTGGATTAAGGTTTATTGTGATTACGTTTATAGAGTAAATTATGCCCACATGTGGTGTTAGAGGTTAGTTCTAAATTCTATGATTTATCCATTCCATGTATGTTTAATTCATATTATTTCTGCGTAATTGCTGGTTGAATTTACTGGGTTATTAAAAAACAAGTTTTCCGTATCTCATGCTTATAGTATTCGAATAGAACTCAAGTTTGCACTTGCAAGATTAGAAATTATAAAGGTGCAAATGTTACGAGTAAACGAAAAAGTAAAAGGAGATCGAAAAGGTTTATACGTTTGAAACTATGGTTGTTTTTCTCGATTTTCGTACTGTGTGTTATACCCCTAAGTCTAAACTGTGGGATTGTACGAGTGTTGACGAGCCTTAGCCAATGGTTGACATGCAAGTCGACAAGAGGCAGTCGTGTTGACGAGGAAACAATGTAAAGTCTTGCGAGCAAAACCCAAAGAACTTGCGAAGTAGGCGAGGAATGCGGGAAGTATTGGCGAAGATCTTAGGAGTAGGTGAGATTCGATACGCATGGGCATGCGTAAGCCTGCATTGGTAGAAATCTTTGACGAGACATGAGATTCGGATGCGAGGTCGTGCAGAATTTACGAACTAAATCACGTGAGACCCGAGAGTGCGCAAAGACATGCGAGCGCGACAAGGCGCATAAGCACTTAACTTCGGCGAGGTAAGTCGAAGGTATGTAAAATATTCGAAGGTATGTAAAATATGTGAGGTTTTACACTAACTTGAATTGTGACTTGTTGTTAGTCATGGAGCAACAAGATTGCATCGTGAAGGAGCTTAATCATAGAAGATGAACTTATCTATGAACGTTCATTGATGAACCTATGTGCGAATAGGCCTTGGTGACTTGGAAAACATATCAGCAATGACGTGGCAATTGTGGGTGATGTGGCACATGATGACGTGGAAAAATCAACTTGAAGATCACATTAAATATTCATCAAATCTACGAGATAAAGACCATGTGGGAGAATCATTTGAAGATAGTGGAGATCTTCAAGGATATAGATGCAATCTTTCAAGTTGACATGTAATCTTTATTTGATTAAATTATGATGTAATGTAGCCAATTAGAAGAGTCTTAAGGGAAAGGGGATGTCTTCTGATTAGTTGGTATGATGCAGTGTAATCTCTAGTTGATAGGATCAACTAAGATTGTGGAGATCCTTAAAGATCTTGAACTTGCTTTCGAAGTAAGAGGAGCCTATAAATAGCACATTAGAGTTGAGAGCTATGAATTCAATCACTGAGTCATTCATTCATTGAGACAAATCACTCAGAGGAGAGAGCTTTGAGAGTTGAGAGCTTTTGGTCATTGTAAGGGCTTTGAATAGGGAGTTCCTTGTAAGGTCTTCAAATAGGGAGTTCCTTGTAAGTGTTTCGAGGAGGAGGTACTTGTATCTTTTGTTAACGTTTTGTTGAGGGTTAATGAAAGATTAGCTTCGGCTATATATATCTCTTGCTGCTTTCTTTACTTTATTATACACTTGTGTTAATTTGTGTGTGGGAGAAACACTTGTGTGCGCGTGAGGTGTTTGAGGGGTAACAGAATTGTTCGACGACATTTATGTGAGAAGGCTAAATCTTGCTTAAGTGGATCTAAGCGGGATTGTTGTATGAAGGTGTATCAGAGCCAATCTAGAGTGATGGTTGGCAGAAGTAATTTGGCAAAAAGGGTTACTAGAATAGAGGCAATTCTTGAGTTTCTAGTCTCGACGGATGGGGGAGCAGTTCCTTTGTTGGAACATATTGCAGCCTTAGAAAGGGAGCTTCAAGTAACTATGAGAGTGCTCAAGGAACAGATGAAGGCTCATGAGGAGATAAGCTATGATTTGCTGCTGCTCAAGCGTGTGATGGCAAGGCATAAGACGAGTGTCCGAGTGGAAAGCACTATGGTGAAGGTGCGAGAGCCACAAGTTTTCGATGACAAGCAGAGTGCTTAGGAGCTAGAAAACTTTATGTGGGACATGGAGCAATACTTTACAGTGGCAAAGGTGACGAACTCGGAGAAGGTGGCAATCACAACAATGTACACGGCGGGTGATGTAAAGCTATGATGGAGAACGAGAACCTCTAACCGCATTAGTGCAGGGAGACCTCCCATCGAAAATTAGGAGAAGATGAAGAAGGAGCTAACAGATCAGTTCCTACCCAACAACACTTCATGGCTCACACGAGAAGCTTTGAAGGGGTTAAAGCAAGACGGCTTGGTGAGGGAGTATGTGAGGAAGTTCACATCGGTGATGTTCGACGTGCGGAACATGTTGGAGGAAGACAAGTTGTTCAACTTCATTAGTGGCTTGCAAAGTTGGGCACAAATGGAGCTTTGGAGGTAGAACGCCAGAGACCTCCCTAACACAATAGCGGCGGTAGATGCCTTGGTAGATTTTCAATTGCCACCACCAATTCTACCCAGCAAAGAGGGAAAAAAATGGTGGAACCCGGGATGGTAAAGAGAAAGGCGAAGAGAAGGTGTGAAAATCTTCTCAACATAAGAAGAAACAATCGAAGGGGAAGGTTGCATGCTTTATTTGTGAGGGGCCGCATTACGCTCGAGAATGCCTGAAGAGGAAGAAGGACGAGGAGTAGATAAACTTTATAGTTGCGAAGGACAAAAAGTCTGAGAGATGAAGATGACTTAGGAGAAGGAGCCATCAACAACATCTCCTATTTGAATGTTATGAGCCTCGTGGAGGAGGTTCCATGCAAAAACAAACTCGACGGAAAGAGGAGGTGGCACGTGGGACAGGTGCCAATGGAAGAGAAGGCTTGATCTAGTCTTCGACAGTTGGCGAAGGAGTCTTCGAGGGAACCACTCGTGGAGGAGTGCCCATAGATTATTTTAAAGAGGGCATCGAATTCTTCTAATAGGGGTGATTTGTTAGACACTTAAGTTCAGGCTGCAGGATCATGTGAGTATTGGAGAGCTTTGGCCAATACTTGGCACACAAGTCGGCACGCGGAAGGCGTGTTAACATGGAAACAAGGTAAAGTCTTGCGAATTGGCGAACAAAACCTGAAGAACTTGCAAAGTAGGCGAGAAATGTGGGAAGAAATGTGAGGTTTTATGCTAACTCGGATTGTGATTTGTACTTAGTCATGGAGTGACAAGATTGTACCATGAATGAGATTGATTATGGAAGATGAACTTATCCATGAACGTGCATTGATGAACTTATATGCGAATAGGCCTTGGTGATTTGGAAAACACATCAACAGTGATGTGGCAACTGTGGGTGATGTGACACATGATGACGTGACGAGATCAACTTGAAGATTCATCAAATATAAGAGATAAAGACCATGTGGGAGAATCATCTGAAGATAGTGGAGATCTTCAAGGATATGAATGCAATCTTTCAAGTTGGCATGTAATCTTTATTTGATTAGATTCTGATGTAATATAGCCAATTAGAAGAGTCCTAAAGGAAAGGTGATGTCTTCCCATTAGTCAGTATGATGCAATGTAATCTTTAGTTGATAAGATCACTTCGAGTGGGGAGTTCCTTGTAAGGTCTTCGAATAGGGAGTTTCTTGTAAGTGCTTCGAGAAGGAGGCTTTTGTATCTTTTGTTAACATTTTATTGAGGGTTAATAAAAGATTAGCGTTGCCTATATATATCTCTTGTTGCTTTCTTTACTTTGCTATACACTTGTGTTATTTTGTGAGTGAGAGAAACACTTTAAACACTTGTGTGCATGAGGCATTTAAAGGATAACATAATTGTTCGGCGACATTCATGTGAGAAGGTTAAATCTTACTTAAGCAGACCTAAGTGATATTGCACAAAGGTGGGCACAACTTGCATCAAAAGTTTGAGTCCAAAGCAGACCTTTGTGACACCGTGCATATATATATTGTTTTTCTAATTAGAGAAGATGGCTTTTTCTATTAATGGTTTTATAAAGAGATGGTTTTATGAAAAACGATGACTTATTTATGATCTGTTACGATTAAGAATTTTCTAAAACTTAAACAAGATACTTTTATTCTTCTTCTTAAGTTTACGATTCATGCTTCAATGTTGTTTTCTTCCTTGTTAATAAACAAAGTGACATATGTTTTTGGTTTTGTTTCAAACATAAGTACAATTAAGGAATGATTTTCAAATACCCAGACGTGTAGTTACACCAAAAAAATGATTCTTATCCTCTATGCATTAATTAATGATTATGGTCGCCGTTTCTCGATAATTAAACATAAATGTCAATTTTTCCCTGTTGGTAAAGTCATCGATTAAAGCTCTTTGTATGCTAAGGTAATTTGTTTAATGTTTTAGATTTTCAGTGTCTATATGTCGCACATCATGATCACATCATCAAGGGTTTTTATCTGAATAACCATTAATTTTAGGATTATGATCATATTTTGGCATTGGATATATTATTATTAGTATTGTTGTTGTTGTTGTTGTTAAAGTAAATCACTTGTTAATATAGAAATATGATATGATATGTAAACTACACAAGAAGGGAGGTTGAATTGTGTAATCTTTTTGAAAATATTAATCTTTGGAGACTTCTTGAATTTTTTTACAAAATTTAAATGATCACTAAAATAATTTGCTAAAGTTGATAAGCATGCAATCACAAGTAATATTATCTACTCATCTAACACAAGAAAATTAAAGATAAGGGTTAGACAATAGATACTGCGATTTTATATTGGTTCACCCTAATCCTTGGGCTATGTCCAATCCTCAAAATTTTTCTTTCACACGTAGAGCCTCTTCAGGTCTCTTTCACAAAGTATTCTTTATGAGCTATATTAGCCTCTCCAGGCTCTAGCCTTCCTTTCTCTCTCTAAGAAAATTATTTTTAAGCTTTCACGTTACAGATGTGTTTTCTCACTTCTTTCGCACTCTGAATACATAATTTTTGCTAATATCAAAAACATTCACGAGTAATTCTCTATCTGTTTTTTTTTTCTGTATGTATTCCTATGTAGTTTTTGACTCGAACTAATATTTATAGCCTAAGTTTCTAACCATCTTCTTGGTAACTGCTTATTGAATCTTCTAGAAACAGTTATTAGTTGAGTCCTGTAACTAACTCCAACTAATTAATTGACTGACGTCTTAGCATATCTTCCTTTTGTATCATCTACAATAATTTTTCTTCTGTTACTATATTTCGTCTGTTATTCCGCTTCATCTTATGTTGCACTTTTTCTTATGTTGCGTGGCTTCGTCTTATGTTGCGTCTTATGATGTGCTTTTTCTTATGCTTCGACTTTGTCTTATATTGCGTTGCTTCATCTGATGTTGCGTCTTATGTTGCACTTCGTCTTATGCTTCGACTTCGTCTTATGTTGTGTCTTATGTTGTGCTTTGTCTTATGCTTCGACTTTGTCTTATGCTTCGACTTCGTTTTATGCTTCGACTTCGTCTTATGTTGCATTACTTCGTCTTATTCTTCGACTTCGTCTTATGCTTTGACTTCGTCTTATGCTTCGACTTCGTTTTATGTTTTGACTTTGTCTTATGTTGCGCTTCGTCTTATGTTGCATTGCTTCGTCTTATGTTTCAACTTCGTCTTATGCTTCGACTTCGTCTTATGTTGCGACTTACGCTTCGACTTCGTTTTATGCTTTGACTTCATCTTATGCTTCAACTTCGTCTTATGTTAAGTTTCATCTTATGTTGCGACTTCTTTTCATGTTGCTGCGCTTCGTCTTATGTTGCCTAAGTGTTACTTGCATTTATCTGCACACTTAACAAACTCATCAAAATAGTTAATAGATTTCTAAGATTATTATTATTTGATTGTCATCAAAATTAATAAAAGTGAAGTCCTCTTGACTTAACAATCTCCCCCATTTTGATGATAACAAATAATCATAATTTTAGAAGGTAAAATGAACTTTATAGACGAATAATATTTAGACGAATAATAAACCAAAGAAAAATATAAGAAAAGAATTGCATACTAGACATATATAATGCTTTCTATCTATTCTTCTTGTTCTCCTCTGTATCTCCTTCTCCTTCTCCCCCTATTTGTTATCAATCAAAAAATTTCTCATTGTAGACGCTTCAGAACTTCAGAAAACATACGTTGCATGTCAGTGTGGATCATCTTGAGGTCTTGTTCAATAGTAACCCATAGTAATGCTACTTCCTTATGAAGATCACCCATTGAGACAGCTAGTTCATCTACCTTATAATGAACTTCCTCAATTTCTTTTGTTAATGCTTTCTGAGCTTCCCTCTGACTGTGACTTGCTTCTGTCCAATTTATGAAATGTTTCAAGAACTCCGTATTAACAGTAGAATCTTGGTGTATTTCACTAAGTGGATGAAGATTTTCAATAGCAAATGGTTCTGAAGGTAAAACATATAACTCTATAATTTTGATAGAGGGTAGACTGAAGGGCTGTTTTCCTTTCTGGGACATCAAGATCATCAGGTCTAGGTAGTTTCAGAATTGGTTGCCCAAAAAGATGTAACACATCCTTGACTGAAGGTATGAAACCTAAAGGCCTTAAATGCATGACCAAATGCACAAAGGTTTCTAAATTGAAGGTACCTTTAACCATGATACTTTTGTACTGTCCTTCTTGCACTTTCCTAACTACCATGAAGTTTCCATTTGTAATTGAAACTTAAAATTTACTTCCTGATGCTTTTGAAATGTGGTGTGAAACATAGATACCGCCAATTTGAGCTGCATTGCATGCATCATCTATGTTCTTCACAGTTACTTGAATATGCTCTTCTGTAAGATCATCTTTATTTTCCTCAGGAAACATCTTATTTTTTTTCCCTTTTTCTTCATTTCTCACAAGGGTTGAGCATGTTGGTTGTACATCTGACACAATTTTTATCAAAGTTCTGCTCGTAATTGGATATATTGTATGCCGATCCTTTGACATCTTCAACGGATAAGGTTCTGCCTTCTCATCTCGCAGAATACCATATAATCTTCGTTCTTCACGGCTTAGAAGGTGTATCATTTGATCATTAATCGGTATAGGTTTCACTAGTACCTTGACTAACTTTTACGAAGGTTCTCTGATAATAATTGAGCTTCTGCTTCGAACAGGTACTGGTTCTTCTATAATCTTCATTCTCAAATCCTTTTTATTGAATGGTTGAGTAGGATTATAAGGTTCCAATTAATGTTCATATGCTTTTGGCTTCTGTTGAACCTTAGATGAAGAAACCTTCTTCTGACTAGGCTTAACTTTCTTTTCTTCTTCTGCCAGTTTAGAAGAAAGTTGTTGTTGAGGCTTCTTTCTCTCAAATACTACCTTCCTTTTAATTTAAGTCTCTCCAGATGATTTTGCTAATTGGCTTTGCAAAATAGAGACAATTGATTTAGTAGGCTGCTGTCTTTTCTCTTGCTTTTCAGAATTTTCATCACGAATCAGAGATGTCCTCTTCTTCTGTTCTTGTTGTCGTAAGGTCAATAGTCTTGGTGACCTTCTTGACTATTTGGATTTTTCTGATTGAAGTGTCTCCGTCTTCCTCTTCAATGACAGTTGTGATGATTGTTGAACTTGACTTTCCTCTTTCTGTAGAATTGTCTTAGGTTTTATTGATACATCAGACGATTTCTCAGTCTTTTCTTCGATAGATGTTCTTCCTGTCGAACGAGGTTTTGCTGCTTTTGCAGTCATACCATATTCACTTCTGCCCCGACTTACTATGAGCTCCCCCTCAGACCTTGCTTTGGGAGTAAAACTTCTATCCGTCTCTTCATCAACCTTTATCCCCCTTAGACCTTGCTTTGGGAGTAACACTTTTCACATCCATCTTTACCTTGCTACCTCTGTCGAGAAAGATTCCCGATTCTCTAAAAATCCTTGTCAACAGCATTCCATACGGTAAAGAGTTAGAATCACCATTTGCCTTCATCATGTACTTCAAAATCAAGTGTGGAAGATTAATGGGTTGATGATTTAGTAGGTGATACAGGCAATGTTCATCATTCATTGTCACAAGGACCTTTGAGCCTCCTCTTGGTAGAATACAGTGAAGAAGCAGTGAATGAAGAACCCTAGCCTTTGGAACAAGAGTTACCAACCTTTTAACTTCAGGATCACTACTTCCATAGAGTTGTCGATTAATGTGAATTCTATCTACATACCCTTGAGTAATCCAGTTTGTATTGTTAAACAACTTTACTCCAATACTAGGACACCCACTGACCTTTTTGATAGTATCTTCTGTAATAATAATTGACAACCCATCTACCATTGATACTAAGGTATCGCGTTCTTCCAAAATTCATATATCTCATTCAAATAGACCTTTTCACGAACCTTGAAGAAGTTTTTCCAGCCAACTGCTTCAATCTCTGGTTCAATGTACATATGATTTTCTTTTAATGAGATGAAATCAACGTGTCTTCTATAGATAAGCGATTGCTCCATTTGTGATCTATAAAAACTAAACAGATAAAAGTATTTCGCTCAAAGTAGTGATGTTAGTTTCTAAAGTAAGAGTATAAGATGAAATGAACTTGAAGCTTAGTACAGAGTATAAATCGTCTTGGATGAGAGCATTAAGCAAGTCGATTTCAAGGTATTTCAAGAAAATTCTAGAGTAGAAGGAATTTTAGAATCTTGAGAAAATCCCCTTCTTATACTTACTCTTGAAAAGTTTCATTTATAACTTACCGTTACTGTTTACTTGAAAACTTATGACTTTTTATCTTTTTTTTGTACGAATTGTTTGGGTCATGACGTGACAGACGAATGGTCATTCAGCATTACCATATTCAAGTTCTGTCTGAATTCCTTGAATCTATCTTCATACAAGGGTTTAGTGAAGAAGATGCCCATTGCTGATTCGTCTCAACAAATTGTAGACTAATGATTCCTCTCTGTATATAGTCTCGTATAAAATGATGTCTAACTTCAATATGTTTTTCCCTCAAGTGTTGTATTGGATTCTTTGATTGATTGATAACACTTGTGTTGTCACAAAAAAATAGAATTTGATCTTCACGTATGGAGTAATCTTCCAACTAATACTTAATCTATAACATCTATGAACAACAACTTGCAGCTGACATATATTTAGCTTCTGCAGTAGATAGAGCAATTGAGCTTTGCCTCTTGCTTGACGATGAAATAGGTTATGGCCAAGAAAGTGACAACCTCCACTTGTACTCTTTCTATCAATTCTATCTCCAGCATAATCAGCATCACAGTAGTCAATTAATCTGAAATCTTTACCTTTCTCATACATTAAACAAAGATTAGTAGAACCTGCCAAGTATCTCAATATTCTTTTAATAGCAATATAATGAGATTCTCTAGGATCTGCTTGAAATCTTACACACAAACAAACAATAAATAATATATCAGGTCTGCTTGCAGTTAGGTAAAGTAAAGAACTAATAATACCTCTAAAAAGGGTTTGATAAACCTTTTTACCTGTTTCATCCTTAGATAAGAGGATTGACGGATGCATAGGAGTTGACATAGGTTTAACCTTCTCCATTTTATATTTGACTAACAGTTCTTTAATATATTTCTGTTGATGAACAAAAATATTTTCTTAGGTTTGCTTAATTTGTAAACCAAGAAAGAATTTCAATTCACCCATCATACTCATTTCAAATTCACTCTTCATAAGATTTTCAAAACTAGAACATAGCTTCTTAAAAGTTGCACAAAAAATAATGTCATCTATATATATCTGTACTATAATGAAATCATTTTTGATACACTTCCTAAATAAATTCTTATCTACTTGTCCTCTAATAAAGTCATTTTCTATCAAAAAAGAACTTAGACGGTCATACCAAGCATGAGGTGCTTGTTTTAATCCATATAAAGCTTTATGATTTCTATAGACATAATTTGGTTTATCAGCATCTTCAAAAGCAGGAGGTTGCTTTACGTACACTTCTTTATCTATAAAACCTTTCAAAAAGGCACTTTTCACATCCATTTGAAACAGTTTTATATTATGACAAACAACATATGCAAGCAAAATCCTAATAGCTTCTAATCTAGCTACAGGAGCATAGGTTTCATTATAGTCTATTCCTTCTTGTTGATTATAGCCTTGAGCTACTAATCTAGCTTTATTACGGTTTACTCGACCTGATTCATCTAGTTTATTTTTGAATACCCATTTGGTTCCTATGACAAACTTATTTGATGGTCTAAGAATTAAGGACCAAACTTTGTTTCTTATAAATTGATTTAACTCCTCTTGCATGGATAAAATCAAACCTTCATCTTGAAGAGTTTCATCATTTTTCTTGGATTCTAACTTAGAAACAAAAGCTACATTTGCCTCGCATCTGAATTTAGATCTAGTTCTCACTCCTTATGAAGTTTCGCCTATAATCAGATTTTCTGGATGAGAAGATTTATACTTCCAGTCTTTCCTAAGACTAAAATTTTCAGGAATAACTTCTATCTTATCAGGGGGATTAACCAGAGGTGACAAATCTAGTTTATCAACAAAAGGATTAGATAGAGTTTCATCATCATAATCATCTCTACTATCTAGATGAGAATCATCATCAAATCTAACATGCACAGATTCTTCAACATATTTAGAAACAAGATTTTAAACTCTATAGGCTTTAAAAGACATCAAATATCCTAGAAAAATTCTCAAATTAATCTTAGAATCAAATTTATCCAAATTTTTTTGTATTCAATATAGTGCATTTGCAACCGAAAAGATGGAAGTAAGAAATATTTGATTTTCTTGCTTTCCATAACTTGTTAGAGTAGTGCCCTGAAGGCAATCGCCTTTAGCGCATTTTGTACAAATTTGTGTACAGTCTTTATGAATAAATAAAGAAAGACATATTTCATTACGTTGCTGTTCATTATTTATGAACTGATATTGATCAATAAGCAAATTAATGAAGTCCATGATATATGACATAGCATGAAGGAAATTATGATGTGATCATACTACTGAGATTCCTATCGTGTGCAATTATGTCAGTATCTAAATTATCCATAGTCATAGGATTACTGAGACTGGACATTGGTAATCCGGAGAGACTAGTACATCTCAAGCTCCTTGATTTGATCAAGCGGTGGATCTCGAAGTCGTAAATATGAGATATTTAGGGTTGAGATGTGGATGCTTACTAGAGGTAGTAAGTACATTGGATGACCTGCTATGAGATCATCACATGGATGTCCTATTCTAATGTCAGTGATAATCTCATCATAGCAATGGTGCAAGTATCCTTAGACTTGAGGTGCTCAAGGATATCTTGGATACTGATTCTGTGCTTTGACTCTATTCCTTGTTGCCTTACAGAGGTCGCTCATAGGGTGGTGCTTGGGTACAACTTGAGGTATTCAAGGTAATTGAGTAGCCAATAGAGGATTCACCACTTCGTGATAGCGAAGATGATACCATGGCCTCTTGTCGGGTCATTACTTGGAAATCTCTGGTCGAGTAAGTATGTCATGAAGAGTGTCTTCATTGACATGTTAAGTAATGAGTCCCAGGACAAGAACTGAAATCACTTGGACTAGATTTGACATAGTCAGTCTAGTAAAGAGTTGACACATTGCCCATACTCACAACCAAGTGGGGTATAGCATGGTGAAAGGATGAATTGCACGGTAATTGTCTATAGAAAGGTTCGTGATATGGTTCATGATGAATACATGTTCATTCGTCAAACCAATTACTTTCCGGTCAATTGGAGGTCATGATGTGTTGCTAGATACCGCTCATGACTTGCTCAGATTAAGTGTTAATCTAAGTGGCCAACATAACCGGGAACCTAATGGGTCACACGCATAAGAGTGTCTCGGAGAATTTGTAAAATAGTTTTGGATAGAGTTCCAATATATGGAGAGCAAAAGGATTAAATGGATCCCGATGAGATCAAGATATGTCCCGATGAGATCGCGACATCGATATCGCTGAAAAGGGTTTCTGGTGGTTTTTCCATACCGGGACCCGATAGACCGATAGGACCGACCCTAATGTGACTGGACCACTTCAGCATTTATTTATATATATATATATAATTAATTAAAGAATTAATATATATATATATATATATGCCATACGTGGAAGAGGAGGAGCAAGCCTTATCATCTTTAACTTTAATATATATATATATATATATATATAAGCTAACGTGGATGCTTCTCCACCTAGCTTTTGTATGTCTCTTAATTGTTAAAGACATATAAATAGATGATGAAAAAACAAAGGTTTGTTGGTTTTTACAAGAGAAGAACGAAAGGGTTTTAAAATCCAATGTTATTCATCTCTTCTCCATCGCTCATCACTCTCCAAGCTTCATTTGTCCTCATCGTGATTCCAAGCTCTCCAAGAACAAGGTAAGATCTAGCAGTCTTCAACTTGTTCTAGCTATTCCCGGGTCAAAGGGTTTGTCCCGGTTAGTTTCTCCGATCTCTGCGTGGATACTGTTAGAGACGGTCTCTTTTGGCCGTTATGGTTTGAGTTTGTTGTATAGACACATGGATCATGGCTTTCGGGAAGGTCCCGGAACAAAAATTTTTTGTTTTCCGCACCGTGGGCATGTGATGCTCACACCGGGATTTTCCTACAGTGGTATCAGAGCCACTTGTGTCGTATCTAACGAAGAAACCATGACTAGGTCGGAGCAGCCTATTGCTTGTGACGATGATGCATGTTGATTGTGTGAATTTCGAATTCAGTGTAGAAATCTTGTTTTCAAAATTTTCTTGCCCAGATATGTTCACAATATGTTTTTGCATATGTCTGTGGAAGCTTGGAATTTATCAATGTGATTTGATATGGTTTTGCTAATTTATTTCCTAATGTTCTGATTGCTGTGTTGGTGCACATTCAATGAACAAGCATGCTTGTAAATTCGAGAATAAATTTTAGGAAATTTTTTTTTTGGATTTTCTTTCACCAACATGTCTCTAAGATGTTTATGAATGTCTATGAGAATGGAAAAATGTTTTCGAGGTGATTTACTATTTATTTGAGAATTTATTGTGTGCTGCTGGGAATAACTGTGTTGAGGAACACAGATTCTACATTGGCTTTGTTTCTGAGTTTGGATGAGTTTTTGTTGGAAATAAATCCTGAAAAAATTCATGGAGCATGTTGGGAACATGTTTTAACCTCTTTAATTTTATCAGAATTTATTGAAATTGTTTCATTAAGTTTTTCAAGCAAAAGACAATGCTTGGCAGTTTTGAGAAAATTGCTGGAGCTGTTTTGTTTGAAATGATTATTTGTGTATTTCTCAATTCCAATGCCTTGGATCATTTTTAATGTGATTGAAAATGTGTCATATTGATGTTGTATGCTTGCCTAAATGAATTTCTTGAAATCAGGTTTCCAAACAATTTAGGATGTCAAATGTGTCTCATTAGCGTCTCGTTAGTATATTCCCTTATCTTGATTGTTTTGGCCGTCACAAATTTTGTGACATGTGCCGAAGTAATCTTGATAAAGTTTAGACTACCTAGAGATACTTAGGGTGATAATTTGATATTCTCAAATTATTTGAAAATCTAAATGAATAAGAGTGTATTCATCAATTTCAAGTTTCATGTATAGTTTGACTGTATATGGTAAGCATGGTACAATGAAAGTGTTTCATTGTTACATCATAATAAAGGATATTACACTTGGTATTGTGAATTTGAACTATACGGATTGAGAAATTAGCCGATTAGAGAGCAGGCCAAAAACCAGTCGACTAGAACATGCACCAGTGGACTGGAAAGTGGAAACCAGTCGACTAGAACATGCACCAGTCGACTGGAAAGTGGATTCCAGCCGACTAGAACATGCACCACCGATTGAAAGTGGATTCCAATCATCGAACGCATACGATAACTTATAGTAGTCGACTAGCACAAGTTCCAGTCGACTGGCACATGCACCAGTCGACTACAACAACATGCAAATGTGGGATGATGGATGATTTTAGGTATAGACTCAATGTGATTGATGAAATACCCTAACTCATTCCATATAGTCATGGTGACTATAATCCTACGGCTTGGAGAAGAAGAAGATGAGACCTGAAAATCTCTCACACATAATATGAAAACTAACGCCTTCCATTAATATGGGGAGAACCAGAGTTCTTATAGAGTTGGGTTGTTGGGTAAACCCAAGCTCACTCTATACGGATATGTTCGAACCATGAAAATAAGATTTTCAGATTAATGGATCGGTTTTCACTAGAAGCGTTGATTTGTTGAGTAAACTCAAGGTCAACGTGGACAGAGGCGAAATTGGGTAGTGTACATCAGATGTACGCGCATCAAGAGTTGATGACCCAATGAGTGTGCATACATCACGAGTTGATAGCACTAGTTGATAGTTGCATCTATGAATCAAGTGGTATGACCGATACCTGCCGATAGATCTAAGGTGGCTTGTTTGGTAAACCCAAGGTCATTTTAGTAATGTCGGATATCTATGATGCAATTGGTATGACCGATACCTACCGATTGACCTAAGGTGGCTTGTTGGGTAAAGCCAAGGTTATCCTTAGCAATGTCGGATATCGACCCACAAGGACATTTTGTCATAATGTTTCTTGGATTCGTACTGAGGGTTATGGATTCTTTGAAACTAGTGGGAGCCATATGCATGTCATTCAAGTCCTTATGTCATGCATGTAATTCTATTCTTACATTCTTTCTCTCTCTCCCTTTAGGTTGATTGAAGATGACCTTTAGTGTGAACTTGCGCTCACTTATGGACTCCAATAAATTAACTGGACCTAATTTTCTCGATTGGTTGAGAAATCTGAGAATTGTTCTCAGGTCTGAGGAACTGGGATATGTCCTAGATGTTCCACTTCCTGATCCACTTGCTGCAGATGCTTCTTGTAACACCCCACTCCCGCAAGACCGAAACCCGACATCGACGGTGATATCCAGGTCCGTGCCTCGCGAGGGTGACGTGCTACATCACTCAGTATAATATTTTCTCCTCTTATTATTATTATTATTATTATTATTATTATTATTATTATTTTTAAACCATTCACTAACGCGACATAAACAGTATGAAACTTGAGCCCCTGTTCAACAATTAACCCTTTTCAGTTATTACAGTCATCCAATAATAATTTTTCAATCAGTCAATGTAAAACAATAAAACCACAATGACTCTTTATAAATACAAAGCATTAATGCACAATGATTGCGGAATACAATTCGATAAGACACTAATGCAGACACGAACTGATCCCGACCTCTATCCTTCACTTGCCTACAGTAGACCTACTCCCGTATCAAACGGGGCATTCTTCAAGACCTGAAAAATAGATGCAAATTTTGGGTGAGTTTTGCGAACTCAGTGAGTGACCATCATCGATGGTTCACCCAATCCCATAACATATAACACATACTTTCATTTCCATTAAGTCACATTTCATATTTCCTTTCACACCTCACATTCACATACAGTTTCATATTTTCATTATGTCGATACAATGTCATATTCAATATAATCAAATCGATCATTCAATCAAATTTATCATTCCCATTCAACACAATCTCACATTCCCATTCAATACAGTGTTGCAGTCTCATTCAATACAAGTAATTCAACCATTCTCATTCCATACGATCAAATCAGTTATATTATGCATATGTGCATGAGACCCACTTTCTATTTCATTACTTTGTCGTGACCGAGTGTCTAAACTGTCCTGTACCCATAGATATCGGGTTCATTTAAACTGTCCCATATAGGGCTCATTGTAAACTGTCCCATAAAGGACTCATTGTAAACTGTCCCATAAAGGGCTCATTGTCGTTGAGCCTGAGGCTCTGAATCAGTATCTGAGCACGAAGCTCTTTTCACTCATTGTTGACTACTCTGGTCACAACTCTCATTAACTTTCATGTATTCATGCAGTGGAATGTCTTATGCATAATTACATACGCTCAATCAATCTCGGACAGTAGTCCGGCATTCGACATCAATTAAGAAGTCACATTTCATTTATGTGCAATTATGCATGCAAGACATTTTAACAATCTCAATATATACACTTAGGTCATCCCATTCACATCCAAGGAACACTTGAATAACGCAGCCTTCAATACATAATCAATCACGGATCTCCCGTCCGAACCCATATTTAATCACAATCAATAAAATAAACTAAAACACATTCAACATATAACAAAAGCAAATAACCAATAAATAAGACCATCTAGGTCTACTCACAAGACGCTCAGATTTGCATTGGTTTCCAATTTCTGAGAACGCCTGATCTCGCCTACCAATTTATGCCATATGCACACATTAATCACTTTGCATAAAGATTCCCATTTATGCACAAATATAGAATAAGGACAATGCATGTTCATGATATTCCCGGCCCTAATCCAAAATTTTCCCATAATAAAAATTCCATCTAAAATTTGAAAACTATAGCCACTGACAGCACCCAATTTGGACCTCAATCGGTCCAAAAATAAATAAAACAGTGATCACAGAACAATTACCCTGGTCTACGTCAATTTCCCGTCTAAAAATTTCCAATTTCTCACAAAATTAAATTCAATATGTTACAAATCCGATGCCTCAAAAATCAGGTCAATCGGACGTCGGACGGAAAAGAAATTGACAAAAGAAACAATCAGGTCACTTATCCCATCAAAGCTACTGTCTACTCAAATCCTCTCAAACAGTGCAATACTTTGCAAATTCAGTAACTACTCATTTCCTCAGTCAAAAATAACACAATAAATATGCTCAGTAAGTTCACAATGTTATCTACAACTTTTATGAACAACCCAAAACCAAATTCACTTTCTAACAATGTGAAACAATTCACTCAAGGCTGCTGCCCCTAAAAGTACTCAAATTGGACAGTGATTTTTCAAGCAGTGTAACTCCTTGTACAGATGTCGAAAAATTGCATACTTTATACCCATAAAAAGATAAAACACAGTACTACACTTATCATGAAGGGCTCAGCATCAAATTCCATCATTAACCAATTCAAAACAGTCCTGCAAGTTACTGCCCTGTTCAACAGTCCATGACCTAACTTCAGTCCAATCTTTGGAAAATCATAAGTCCCAATTCTGCTATCTAAAAATAGCATGCTATATACCATTTTCAAGATAATTGTTTCCTATACAACTCTTTAGGAGATCACTCAAGCCAATTCAATTTAAAAAAATTACTAAAATTGTTTCAAATCAGAATGTTCACAAAACTGTCATTTCAGTTAGGTTTCACTCAAATGCTCAAAATCAGTCAATATTTCACAATGCATATCTCCCAATATACAGATCGAAAAATTACAAGATCAGTGGAAATGGAAAGCTTACAATATAGGCTTTAACTCTCATTTAGACCATTTTCTCTAATTCCTTCTCAATTAATTTATAAAAATCATCAAAACTCCTAGGCCAACAATCCGAATACTGTTCACATAAGTCCCAGCAGTAACTTTCCAATCCAAATTTCGACCTCTTAAAGTTACAATTTGGCAACACCTATTTCACACAAAAATGTAGCCAACAACCCAAAGTTTCATTGGGAACAAACCTCAACTCATTTGTATAACCACACAATGAGTTATGCTCGAAACAGTATAGTAGGTCAAAAACAAAATTTCCAGCTTTACTTCTCCATTCACTTCCTATCATTCCACTTCAATTTCTACTACCATAGGTATCTCAATTAGACACAAAATCAGTCCCTATATCATGCCTACATTCACTAGGAATAACCAACATAATTTGGCAGCACTTACCTCTTACATTTCATTCAATAGTAGTCATCAAAATCAATCCAAAATCAAGCTAAAACCAAGTTAAAAACACATGATTCATGCTAACTTCATCAAGTCATGCACAAACATAACCTTATATCCAACAACTCAAACTATAGTTTTCATGAAATCAAGACACCATAACTCATATTGAATGAACCATAATTCCCAATTAATGCATCAAACTACTACAACTTCAAAAGCATAATGAAATTCTTACATAATTAAAGCTTCCTTTTAAATGCTTCAACTATCAACAACTTTTCCACTTCACTTCACACACACCATCTCCATCATAGTAGAAACTAGAAGGTTCATGCTTGTAAGCATGAAACGGTGGAGGAAAGTAGCAATTTAAGCAAGAAAAATAGAGAAACTTTCGATGAAGAGGAAGAGAAAGAAGGTTTCGTATGAAACATGAAATAAGCAAACAAACTCACCATTTTCCTTCATTAATAAAGGAACATCCGAGAATACATGCCTACATTAATTGAGATGGGTATGTGTCAATATGGTACTTGACCAAGTTAAAGAAGAAAAAGACAAAAGTCAAGTAATAACTTTAAACAATTTAAAAACAAATTATTGGATAGGATTTAGAAATCCTACTACAATTTGACCCATTCTGGTCCAATGACCCTAATTTTAACCCCAAAATAATATGACCAATAAGACAGTGCCATTGGGTAGCAATTTTTGCTACCGAAAATCGATCGGTTCGTCAATTGATAATTTTTTTTCGGTCCGGGAATTTTCTAGGAATTTCCCCGAATCATTTTTTTGAAAATTACCGAAATTGCCAAAAATTGTAAAACATATAACAGTCCACTCCCAATAATTTGTCAAACACGAAAACCACATTTTCCATAACAAAAACACATTTAGGCCATTTACCGGCGATTTTGCCGGTCCGGGAATTTTCTCCGGACAATTCCAGAAAAATTCCTAAAATTCCCTTAAAATGGAAAACGCACTCTGGATCAGTCAAAATAATTTATTTTACACACAGTAACCACGTTAATCACAATAAAATGCCGTTTAGGCCCAATTATCGGGAATATCATGAATGCATGACCAGTAATTTCATGTGCACAAATTCACTGATCACCAGTACCAGTATGCATGGACACTACTCATACATCCTAATTAATCTCATCTTATGCCAATTTTACTATTTTACCCTTCTAGTAGGGGGTGAGATGTTACAATTCCCCCCTCCTTATAAAAATTTCGCCCTCAAAATTTTCAGTCAACAGTTCACTGACAGTCATCACATGTCCCTACATGTCCCATACACTTTTTCCCTCAATAATTCATTTTCTCGAAAAGTCACAGTAATCACACTCAGTAAATTATTCAGTCATTTATTTGGCTAACTCATTAACACTCATCACAATAGACGAAGTTAACAAGGCTGTCAGTTGGTGACCTTACTATCATACTATTTCACTTGCCATTTTCGGAGTAGCCATTAACTTTGGTTTCGATGCTATGACTCAATTCCTTATTTCCGAACCCGTTATTAATCTAATACTGTTTCTCTAGTAACATGCAGACTAATACGTATTCCAGACATCCTTTCAAGGTGATACGTATCATAACCTCCTTTATCTCATCCCTCACATTCCTTTGGTACCAATACAATGACATTTAGTTCCATTTCACTATAACCAGTGATACTTTACCTAATGCAGTCATTCTTTATATCCCACCAACTCTCTGTTCAAATTCAATTCTCCTTAGACAATTCACTGTTTTATAGTGTTCACACACTCTATCTCAGATATGCATTTTATTCTGTTTTACTTATCCGATCCTGACCCGCTTTAGCTAACCCATGCTGTTTTCCTATGTCACTTTCCTTTGTTTCACTCAACACGGTTTCAAATTCATTGTGGTCTTTGACTTCCGTTAGGCACTGTACAGTGTAGTAGTGTATCTTTACAGTAAATCATAACTCTATAACATGATCAAAATCCTGTGAAACCCAAACCACTTAAGCATTTTTCCTGTTGAACATTCAAGCCTATAAGCACTTGAATCTATAATCACTTCATTCTATAGCCATAGTTATTCAATTTCACTTTTCGCGTATGCTTACTAGAATGTCTAACTTCGACTGTTCACTTTCTTGTTCCATCACTTTTTGTCGGGCACCAATACTTTTTCTTTTAATCGTTCAATATTGTTTTTCCAATATCATTCGCATACTCAAACTCTTCATAAGACTCACCACTTTAACTCCTACACTCTTAACTTTTCTTATCACTATATCTATAACTTCAATTTTCCAGAAACACTTCACAATTACCCATAATCTACTTGACATTCTTTGAAAATCCCAATATCTGTAATTGATCATTCATTGCAAGATTATTATCATTCACTATTTGAGCTTAGTAGTCAGAATTGTCTGTTTATTTCAGTAGTCATTTATGCCCGTCTTTTTCCTCGAATAAGCACAGTGTATCCTTATAGGAATCTAAAGTCTCCAAGGCTTTAAACAATTTGGATCATAACACCAATACCATTTATCAAAAGTCAATTCAATTTATCTAATACTGTTTGAATATAATGTCTCAGTTCATCTCACACCGCCCTCCTCTCCAAGGGTATGCTCATCATCGATCAAATTCCTCCATTATTCTTTTACTTTTCATTTGTTAAACACTTTCAAACGCATTCCGTCGATAATCATAGTCACTACCATCTGCTTACTTCGCATCATTCCCTCTTGAACTTTCCCATACATCACCAAACATCATTCAATTCATTCAGTCCACAATTAGCGTATTTACAATCCCTTTATGAAGATAACACTACATCACGTCATTGTCAGTTTTTCTTTAGGAATTCTTGTCTCTATTCATTTTCTCCTTTCAATTGATTTCCTGTCATTCACATCGATGTATGCAAATACCTAGTCATCCGTACTTGGACTTCCATCAATTCCACTTCATTTGAGTATTCCACTTCACAGTTTGGGACTATTTTATTCTTAACTTCAAATCTAGATTTCCCAACAGTTTTGCATCACATATGGAGCTCTATTCACTTCACATTGCAATAGGATCACCTTAAATTAAAATTCCACTCATGTTGTTGGATACTTTACATTTCCGTACACACAGTGCAGATAACCTCAATTTCACTTTTGATTTCGTCCATACTTCTTTTCGTTTGACCATTAGTCTTGCTACCATCTTTATACTGTTCACGAAAGTCTCATCAGCCAATTAGTGTCCCTAATTGCTTTAACTCTACGCACTATCTCAGTCAGAACAATTTTATGCCATAATTTAAAGATCAAAACATTCGTTGCATTAAGGTTCCGTGTGACAGTCACCTAAACACTTTCTTTAACACTTATTCAGTAATCTACACCTCAGCAGAACTTTTTTTTCTTTTCCATTTTATCCAGAAACCAATTAATAACCTATACAATTCAGACTTCCATAAAATCCTTTCCGTTTATGCTAATCCTCGAATAAAGGACTTATGCCATAATCATTCTTTATTTCCTCTCATACAGGTGCATTCAGTCCTCCTATGTCTTACTTTAACCCATTATGAGCTTTACACTTATAGCCATTCACCGATCATCTCCTCTGTTATTGCCATGTATCTTTCACTTACGTTTCATTAATCATGATCAACTTTACTGTCCAATAGATACTCCCAACGGTAAATCGACTTAAATGTGACAACTCTTTTCATATCATATATCACTATCATTGTTTCTTTCTTTTTTTTTTCTTTTTTTTTCATTTCCCTAGTTTCATTCCCATATCATTCATGTATCAGCTTGATCTTTTTAAGGTCATATCCACTTGGCTTATTCAATGTCATCTCAGTATTACTACGTATCTCTTTAGTATCCTCAAACAATCTATAATAGGGTATTCACAGTCTCCAAAACATGACAAAATCGTTGATGCAACTCCATTGTATCTCTATCTATTTACCCATCCATTTACCATTTCTGTGTCCATGTACATCTTTTCAACCAATTCAGAATTTCCCGATACACAATCAGTAGAAAAGTGTCACCGTGTTTTTTCCTTACGATCTTATTATACTGATTTCCAAACTCTTACCACAATATTCGCATACCCATTTCAGTCTCAAGCTTATGCGCTCATAATCATAACCGTTTCACGAGTTCATTTCAGTTTATCTATACACTTTTATCTCACCATTTCTACTTTTTCTTACCCTACTAGGCACTTTGCTCTTTCAGTTCTAGGTAGATCGTTACGGTACAATATTGACCTTATTACAATCTCGCTATCTTCATCTACCTATGATATCTACTGATATCAAACACAAATGCAGTGACTCAATATCTGCCTGATCGGACCATCTACGTTTTACTCAGTTCCGATGTTTCCCATTTCATCGCATATACAGTCAGAGCTCTAATTACTTCGTCATCCTGGACTTTTAATCACACTTAGGCCTACTATAACCAGTATGCTTCTCATATCTCCAGTGGACCTCTCCAAGTTCTAGACATATTCGTTTTTCTATCACCACAAATCTTGCCATTTTAATCCAGGAATTCATTGTGATATCACTTCTTTCCTTACTCGATCTAGGCCAACACACCATACTACTATTACAGATTTAGGTTTCTAACCATAGTACAATATCAATCTCCTTATCCCCTTTTTCCTTTTTCCTTTCCTAATTGCTTATACACTTTCAGGGATTTACACTCTAATACAGTCTCACTTTTCTCTCACGTACTCAATTGACACATATGCACACGTAGGATTTCTACTCGTGCAACTCAGACTAGGGATCAGTTGCCACGGTCTGCAACGACACTACTCAAATGCATGCAACCTATGTTTCAGACTGTGCCCAGATACATTACGTACTAATGGGCTCTGATACCACCTAAATGTAACACCCCACTCCCGCAAGACCCAAACCCGACATCGACGGTGATATCCAGGTCCGTGCCCCGCGAGGGTGACGTGCTACATCACTCAGTATAACATTTTCTCCTCTTATTATTATTTTTAAACCATTCACTAACGCGACATAAACAGTACGAAACTTGAGCTCCTGTTCAACAATTAACCCTTTTCAGTTATTACAGTCATCCAATAATAATTTTACAATCAGTCAATGTAAAACAATAAAACCACAATGACTCTTTATAAATACAAAGCATTAATGCACAATGATTGTGGAATACAATTCGATAAGACACTAATGCAGAATATCGAACCGATCCCGACCTCTATCCTTCACTTGCCTACAGTAGACCTACTCCCGTATCAAACGGGGCATTCTTCAAGACCTGAAAAATAGATGCAAATTTTGGGTGAGTTTTGCGAACTCAGTGAGTGACCATCATCGATGGTTCACCCAATCCCATAACATATAACACATACTTTCATTTCCATTAAGTCACATTTCATATTTCCTTTCACCTCACATTCACATACAGTTTCATATTTTCATTATGTCGATACAATGTCATATTCAATATAATCAAATCGATCATTCAATCAAATTTATCATTCCCATTCAACACAATCTCACATTCCCATTCAATACAGTGTTGCAGTCTCAGTCAATACAAGTAATTCAACCATTCTCATTCCATACGATCAAATCAGTTATATTATGCATATGTGCATGAGACCCACTTTCCATTTCATTACTTTGTCGTGACCGAGTGTCTAAACTGTCCCGTACCCATAGATATCGGGCTCATTTAAACTGTCCCATATAGGGCTCATTGTAAACTGTCCCATAAAGGGCTCATTGTAAACTGTCCCAAAAAGGGCTCATTGTCGTTGAGCCTGAGGCTCTGAATCAGTATCTGAGCACGAAGCTCTTTTCACTCATTATTGTCTACTCTGGTCACAACTCTCATTAACTTTCATGTATTCATGCAGTGGAATGTCTTATGCATAATTACATACGCTCAATCAATCTCGGACCGTAGTCCGGCATTCGACATCAATTAAGAAGTCACATTTCATTTATGTGCAATTATGCATGCAAGACATTTTAACAATCTCAATATATACACTTAGGTCATCCCATTCACATCCAAGGAACACTTCAATAACGCCGTTTCTAATACATAATCAATCACCGGATCTCCTGTCCGGAACCCATATTTAATCACAATCAATAAAATAAACTAAAACACATTCAACATATAACAAAAGCAAATAACCAATAAATAAGACCATCTAGGTCTACTCACAGTACGCTCCAGATTTGCATTGGTTTCCAATTTACGAGAACGCTGATCTGCTTACCAATTTATGCCATATGCACACATTAATCACTTTGCATAAAGATTCCCATTTATGCACAAATATAGAATAAGGACAATGCATGTTCATGATATTCCCGGCCCTAATCCAAAATTTTCCCATAATAAAAATTCCATCTAAAATTTGAAAACTATAGCCACTGACAGCACCCAATTTGGACCTCAATCGGTCCAAAAATAAATAAAACAGTGATCACAGAACAATTACCCGGGTCTACGTCAATTTCCCGTCTAAAAATTCCCAATTTCTCACAAAATTAAATTCAATATGTTACAAATCCGATGCCTAAAAAATCAGGTCAATCGGACGTCGGACGGAAAAGAAATTGACAAAAGAAACAATCAGGTCACTTATCCCATCAAAGCTACTGTCTACTCAAAACCTCTCAAACAGTGCAATACTTTGCAAATTCAGTAACTACTCATTTCCTCAGTCAAAAATAACACAATAAATATGCTCAGTAAGTTCACAATGTTATCTACAACTTTCATGAACAACCCAAAACCAAATTCACTTTCTAACAATGTGAAACAATTCACTCAAGGCTGCTGCCCCTGAAAGTACTCAAATTGGACAGTGATTTTTCAAGCAGTATAACTCCTTGTACAGATGTCGAAAAATTGCATACTTTATACCCATAAAAAGATAAAACACAGTACTACACTTATCATGAAGGGCTCAGCATCAAATTCCATCATTAACCAATTCAAAACAGTCCTGCAAGTTACTGCCCTGTTCAACAGTCCATGACCTAACTTCAGTCCAATCTTTGGAAAATCATAAGTCCCAATTCTGTTATCTAAAAATAGCATGCTATATACCATTTTCAAGCTAATTGTTTCCTATACAACTCTTTAGGAGATCACTCAAGCCAATTCAATTTAAAAAAATTACTAAAATTGCTTCAAATCAGAATGTTCACAAAACTGTCATTTCAGTTAGGTTTCACTCAAATGCTCAAAATTAGTCAATATTTCACAATGCATATCTCCCAATATACAGATCAAAAAATTACAAGATCAGTGGAAATGGAAAGCTGACAATGTAGGCTTTAACTCTCATTTAGACCATTTTCTCTAATTCCTTCTCAATTAATTTATAAAAATCATCAAAACTCCTAGGCCTACAATCCGAATACTGTTCACATAAGTCCCAGCAGTAACTTTCCAATCCAAATTTCAACCTCTTAAAGTTACAATTTGGCAACACCTATTTCACAAAAATGTAGCCAACTACCCAAAGTTTCATTGGGCACAAACCTCAACTCATTTGCATAACCACACAATGAGTTATGCTCGAAACAGTATAGTAGGTCAAAAACAAAATTTCCAGCTTTACTTCTCCATTCACTTCCTATCATTCCACTTCAATTTCTACTACCATAGGTATCTCAATTAGACACAAAATCAGTCCCTATATCATGCCTACATTCACTAGGAATAACCAACATAATTTGGCAGCACTTACCTCTTACATTTCATTCAATAGTAGTCATCAAAATCAATCCAAAATCAAGCTAAAACCAAGTTAAAAACACATGATTCATGCTAACTTCATCAAGTCATGCACAAACATAACCTTATATCCAACAACTCAAACTATAGTTTTCATGAAATCAAGACACCATAACTCATATTGAATGAACCATAATTCCCAATTAATGCATCAAACTACTACAACTTCAAAAGCATAATGAAATTCTTACATAATTAAAGCTTCCTTTTAAATGCTTCAACTATCAACAACTTTTCCACTTCACTTCACACACACATCTCCATCATAGTAGAAACTAGAAGGTTCAAGCTTGTAAGCATGAAACGGTGGAGGAAAGTAGCAATTTAAGCAAGAAAAATAGAAACTTTCGATGAAGGGGAAGAGAAAGAAGGTTTCGTATGAAACATGAAATAAGCAAACAAACTCACCATTTTCCTTCATTAATAAAGGAACATCCGAGAATACATGCCCACATTAATTGAGATGGGTATGTGTCAATATGGTACTTGACCAAGTTAAAGAAGAAAAGACAAAAGTCAAGTAATAACTTTAAACAATTTAAAAACAAATTATTGGATAGGATTTAGAAATCCTACTACAATTTGACCCATTCGGTCCAATGACCCTAATTTTAACCACAAAATAATATGACCAATAAGACAGTGCCATTGGGTAGCAATTTTGCTACCAAAATCAATTGGTTCAATCGATTGATAATTTTTTCCGGTCAAGAATTTTTCAGAATTTCCCGAATCATTTTTTGAAAATTACCAAATTGCCAAAATTGTAAAACATATAACAGTCCACTCCCAATAATTTTTCAAACACGAAACCACATTTTCCATAACAAAAACACATTTAGGCCATTTACCGACGATTTTGCGGTCAAAATTTTCTCCGGACAATTCGAAAAATTCCTAAAATTCCTTAAAATGGAAAACGACTGGATCACCAAAATAATTTATTTTACACACAAGAACCACGTTAATCACAATAAAATGCCGTTTAGGCCCAATTACGGGAATATCATGAATGCATGACCAAGAATTTCATGTGCACAAATTCATCGATCACCAAGATACCGATGCATGGACACTACTCATACATCCTAATTAATCTCATCTTATGCCAATTTTACTATTTTACCCTTCTAGTAGGGGGTGAGATGTTACAATTCCCCCCTCCTTATAAAAATTTCGCCCTCAAAATTTTCAGTCAACAGTTCACTGACAGTCATCACATGTCCCTACATGTCCCATACACTTTTTCCCTCAATAATTCATTTTCTCGAAAAGTCACAGTAATCACACTCAGTAAATTATTCAGTCATTTATTTGGCTAACTCATTAACACTCATCACAATAGACGAAGTTAACAAGGTCACATCGGTTGGTGACCTTACTATCATACTATTTCACTTGCCATTTTGGAGTAGCCATTAACTTTGGTTTCGATGCTATGACTCAATTCCTTATTTCCAACCCGTTATTAATCTAATCTTGTTTCTCTAGTAACATGCAGACTAATACGTATTCCAGACATCCTTTCAAGGTGATACGTATCATAACCTCCTTTATCTCATCCCTCACATTCCTTTGGTACCAATACAATGACATTTAGTTCCATTTCACTATAACCAGTGATACTTTACCTAATGCAGTCATTCTTTATATCCCACCAACTCTCTGTTCAAATTCAATTCTCCTTAGACAATTCATCGCTTTTATAGTGTTCACACACTCTATCTCGAGATATGCATTTTATTACATTTTACTTATCCGATCTGACCGCTTTAGCTAACCCATCTTGTTTTCCTATGTCACTTTCCTTTGTTTCACTCAACACGGTTTCAAATTCATTGTGGTCTTTGACTTCCGTTAGGCACTGTACAGTGTAGCAGTGTATCTTTACAGTAAATCATAACTCTATAACACGATCAAAATCCTGTGAAACCCAAACCACTTAAGCATTTTTCCTGTTGAACATTCAAGCCTATAAGCACTTGAATCTATAATCACTTCATTCTATAGCCATAGTTATTCAATTTCACTTTTCGCGTATGCTTACTAGAATGTCTAACTTCGACTGTTCACTTTCTTGTTCCATCACTTTTTGTCGGGCACCAATACTTTTTCTTTTAATCGTTCAATATTGTTTTTCCAATATCATTCGCATACTCAAACTCTTCATAAGACTCACCACTTTAACTCCTACACTCTTAACTTTTCTTATCACTATATCTATAACTTCAATTTTCCAGAAACACTTCACAATTACCCATAATCTACTTGACATTCTTTGAAAATCCCAATATCTGTAATTGATCTGTTCATTGCAGCATTATCTGTTCACTATTTGAGCTTAGTAGTCGAATTATCTGCATTTATTTGAAGAGTCATTTATGCCCATCTTTTCCTCGAATAAGCACGGTGTATCCTTATAGGAATCTAAAGTCTCCAAGGCTTTAAACAATTTGGATCATAACACCAATACCATTTATCAAAAGTCAATTCAATTTATCTATCTTGTTTGAACATAATGTCTCAGTTCATCTCACACCGCCTCCTCTCCAAGGGTATGCTCATCATCGATATCAAATTCCTCCATTATTCTTTTACTTTTCAACGTTAAACACTTTCAAACGCATTCCGTCGATAATCATAGTCACTACCATCTCGCTTACTTAGCATCATTCCCTCTTGAACTTTCCCATACATCACCAAACATCATTCAATTCATTCAGTCCACAATTAGCGTATTTACAATCCCTTTATGAAGATAACACTACATCACGTCATTGTCAGTTTTCCTTTAGGAATTCTTGTCTCTATTCATTTTCTCCTTTCAATTGATTTCCTGTCATTCACATCGATGTATGCCAATACCTACTCATCCGTACTTGGACTTCCATCAATTCCACTTCATTTGAGTATTCCACTTCATAGTTTGGGACTATTTTATTCTTAACTTCAAATCTAGATTTCCCAACAGTTTTGCATCACATATGGAGCTCTATTCACTTCACATTGCAATAGGATCACCTTAAATTAAAATTCCACTCATGTTGTTGGATACTTTACATTTCCGTACACACAGTGCAGATAACCTCAATTTCACTTTTGATTTTGTCCATACTTCTTTTCGTTTGACCATTAGTCTTGCTACCATCTTTATACTGTTCACGAAAGTCTCATCAGCCAATTAGTGTCCCTAATTGCTTTAACTCTACGCACTATCTCAGTCAGAACAATTTTATGCCATAATTTAAAGATAAAAAAATTCCTTGCATTAAGGTTCCGTGTGACAGTCACCTAAACACTTTCTTTAACACTTATTCAGTAATCTACACCTCAGCAGAACTTTTTTGTTTTTCCATTTTATCCGGAAACCAATTAATAACCTATACAATTCAGACTTCCATAAAATCCTTTCCGTTTATGCTAATCCTCGAATAAAGGACTTATGCCATAATCATTCTTTATTTCCTCTCATACAGGTGCATTCAGTCCTCCTATGTCTTACTTTAACCCATTATGAACTTTACACTTATAGCCATTCACCGATCATCTCCTTTGTTATTTCCATGTATCTTTCACTTACGTTTCATTAATCATGATCAACTTTACTGTCCAATAGATACTCCCAACGGTAAATCGACTTAAATGTGACAACTCTTTTCATATCATATATCACTATCATTGTTTCTTTCTTTTTTTTCTTTTTTTTTTCATTTCCCTAGTTTCATTCCCATATCATTCATGTATCAGCTTGATCTTTTTAAGGTCATATCCACTTGGCTTATTCAATGTCATCTCAGTATTACTACGTATCTCTTTAGTATCCTCAAACAATCTATAATAGGGTATTCACAGTCTCCAAAACATGACAAAATCGTTGATGCAACTCCATTGTATCTCTATCTATTTACCCATCCATTTACCATTTCTGTGTCCATGTACATCTTTTCAACCAATTCAGAATTTCCCGATACACAATCAGTAGAAAAGTGTCAGTCTGTCTTTTTCCCCTACGATCTTATTATACTGATTTCCAAACTCTTAGCACAATATACGCATACCCATTTCAGTCTCAAGCTTATGCGCTCATAATCATAACCGTTTCACGAGTTCATTTCAGTTTATCTATACACATTTATCTCACCATTTCTACTTTTTCTTACCCTATTAGGCACTTTGCTCTTTCAGTTCTTTCAGTTCTAGGTAGATCGTTACGGTACAATATTGACCTTATTACAATCTCGCTATCTTCATCTACCCATGATATCTACTGATATCAAACACAAATCTGATGACTCAATATCACTTTGATCGGACCATCTACGTTTTACTCAGTTCCGATGTTTCCCATTTCATCGCATATACAGTCAGAGCTCTAATTACTTCGTCATCCCGGACTTTTAATCACACTTAGGCCTACTATAACCAGTATGCTTCTCATATCTCCAGTGGACCTCACCAAGTTCTAGACATATTCGTTTTTCTGTCACCACAAATCTTGCCATTTTAATCCAGGAATTCATTGTGATATCACTTCTTTCCTTACTCAGTCTAGGCCAACACGGTCATACTACTATTACGATTTAGGGTTTCTAACCATAGTACAATATCAATCTCCTTATCCCCTTTTTCCTTTTTCCTTTCCTAATTGCTTATACACTTTCAGGGATTTACACTCTAATACAGTCTCACTTTTCTCTCACGTACTCACTTGACACATATGCACACGTAGGATTTCTACTCGTGCAACTCAGACTAGGGATCAGTTGCCACGGTCTGCAACGACACGACTCAAATGCATGCAACCTATGTTTCAGACTGTGCCCAGATACATTACGTACTAATGGGCTCTGATACCACCTAAATGTAACACCCCACTCCCGCAAGACCCTAACCCGACATCGACGGTGATATCCAGGTCCGTGCCCCGCGAGGGTGACGTGCTACATCACTCAGTATAACATTTTCTCCTCTTATTATTATTTTTAAACCATTCACTAACGCGACATAAACAGTACGAAACTTGAGCCCCTGTTCAACAATTAACCCTTTTCAGTTATTACAGTCATCCAATAATAATTTTACAATAAGTCAATGTAAAAAAATAAAACCACAATGACTCTTTATAAATACAAAGCATTAATGCACAATGATTGCGGAATACAATTCGATAAGACACTAATGCAGACTCGAACTGATCCCGACCTCTATCCTTCACTTGCCTACAGTAGACCTACTCCCGTATCAAATGGGGTATTCTTCAAGACCTGAAAAATAGATGCAAATTTTGGGTGAGTTTTGCGAACTCAGTGAGTGACCATCATCGATGGTTCACCCAATCCCATAACATATAACACATACTTTCATTTCCATTAAGTCACATTTCATATTTCCTTTCACACCTCACATTCACATACAGTTTCATATTTTCATTATGTCGATACAATGTCATATTCAATATAATCAAATCGATCATTCAATCAAATTTATCATTCCCATTCAACACAATCTCACATTCCCATTCAATACAGTGTTGCAGTCTCATTCAATACAAGTAATTCAACCATTCTCATTCCATACGATCAAATCAGTTATATTATGCATATGTGCATGAGACCCACTTTCCATTTCATTACTTTGTCGTGACCGAGTGTCTAAACCATCCGTACCCATGGATATCGGGCTCATTTAAACCGTCCCATATAGGGCTCATTGTAAATCGTCCCATAAAGGGCTCATTGTAAACCGTCCCATAAAGGGCTCATTGTCGTTGAGCACGAGGCTCAAATCGATGTCGAGCACGAAGCTCTTTTCACTCATTGTTGACTACTCTGGTCACAACTCTCATTAACTTTCATGTATTCATGCGGTGGAATGTCTTATGCATAATTACATACGCTCAATCAATCTCGGACCGCAGATCCGGCATTCAACATCAATTAAGTCACATTTCATTTATGTGCAATTATGCATGCAAGACATTTTAACAATCTCAATATATACACTTAGGTCATCCCATTCACATCCAAGGAACACTTGATAACGCAGCTTTCAATACATAATCAATCACCGGATCTCCGTCCGAACCCATATTAATCACAATCAATAAAATAAACTAAAACACATTCAACATATAACAAAAGCAAATAACCAATAAATAAGACCATCTAGGTCTACTCACGATCGCTCCAGTTTGCATTGGTTTCCAATTTACGAGAACGCTCGATCTCAAGACTACCAATTTATGCCATATGCACACATTAATCACTTTGCATAAAGATTCCCATTTATGCACAAATATAGAATAAGGACAATGCATGTTCATGATATTCCCGGCCCTAATTCAAAATTTTCCCATAATAAAAATTCCATCTAAAATTTGAAAACTATAGCCATCGACAAGATTCAATTTGGACCTCAATCGGTCGAAAATAAATAAACAAAGATCACGGAGAACAATTACCGGGTCTACGTCAATTTCCCGTCTAAAAATTCCCAATTTCTCACAAAATTAAATTCAATATGTTACAAATCCGATGCCTCAAAAATCAGGTCAATCGGACGTCGGACGGAAAAGAAATTGACAAAAGAAACAATCAGGTCACTTATCCCATCAAAGCTACTGTCTACTCAAAACCTCTCAAACATAGCAATACTTTGTAAATTCAGTAACTACTCATTTCCTCAGTCAAAAATAACACAATAAATATGATCAGTAAGTTCACAATGTTATCTACAACTTTCATGAACAACCCAAAACCAAATTCACTTTCTAACAATGTGAAACAATTCACTCAAGGCTGCTGCCCCTGAAAGTACTCAAATTGGACAGTGATTTTTCAAGCAGTATAACTCCTTGTACAGATGTCGAAAAATTGCATACTTTATACCCATAAAAAGATAAAACACAGTACTACACTTATCATGAAGGGCTCAGCATCAAATTCCATCATTAACCAATTCAAAACAGTCCTGCAAGTTACTGCCCTGTTCAACAGTCCATGACCTAACTTCAGTCCAATCTTTGGAAAATCATAAGTCCCAATTCTGTTATCTAAAAATAGCATGCTATATACCATTTTCAAGCTAATTTTTTCCTATAAAACTCTTTAGGAGATCACTCAAGCCAATTCAATTCACAAAAATTACTAAAATTGCTTCAAATCAGAATGTTCACAAAACTGTCATTTCAGTTAGGTTTCACTCAAATGCTCAAAATCAGTCAATATTTCACAATGCATATCTCCCAATATACAGATCGAAAAATTACAAGATCAGTGGAAATGGAAAGCTGACAATGTAGGCTTTAACTCTCATTTAGACCATTTTCTCTAATTCCTTCTCAATTAATTTATAAAAATCATCAAAACTCCTAGGCCAACAATCCGAATACTGTTCACATAAGTCCCAGCAGTAACTTTCCAATCCAAATTTCAACCTCTTAAAGTTACAATTTGACAACACCTATTTCACCCAAAAATGTAGCCAACGACCCAAAGTTTCATTGGGCACAAACCTCAACTCATTTGCATAACCACACAATGAGTTATGCTCGAAACAGTATAGTAGGTCAAAAACAAAATTTCCAGCTTTACTTCTCCATTCACTTCCTATCATTCCACTTCAATTTCTACTACCATAGGTATCTCAATTAGACACAAAATCAGTCCCTATATCATGCCTACATTCACTAGGAATAACCAACATAATTTGGCAGCACTTACCTCTTACATTTCATTCAATAGTAGTCATCAAAATCAATCCAAAATCAAGCTAAAACCAAGTTAAAAACACATGATTCATGCTAACTTCATCAAGTCATGCACAAACATAACCTTATATCCAACAACTCAAACTATAGTTTTCATGAAATCAAGACACCATAACTCATATTGAATGAACCATAATTCCCAATTAATGCATCAAACTACTACAACTTCAAAAGCATAATGAAATTCTTACATAATTAAAGCTTCCTTTTAAATGCTTCAACTATCAACAACTTTTCCACTTCACTTCACACACACCATCTCCATCATAGTAGAAACTAGAAGGTTCAAGCTTGTAAGCATGAAGCGGTGGAGGAAAGTAGCAATTTAAGCTAGAAAATAGAGAAACTTTCGATGAAGGGGAAGAGAAAGAAGGTTTCGTATGAAACATGAAATAAGCAAACAAACTCACCATTTTCCTTCATTAATAAAGGAACATCCGAGAATACATGCCCACATTAATTGAGATGGGTATGTGTCAATATGGTACTTGACCAAGTTAAAGAAGAAAAAGACAAAAGTCAAGTAATAACTTTAAACAATTTAAAAACAAATTATTGGATAGGATTTAGAAATCCTACTACAATTTGACCCATTCTGGTCCAATGACCCTAATTTTAACCCCAAAATAATATGACCAATAAGACAGTGCCATTGGGTAGCAATTTTTGCTACCGAAAATCGACCGGTTCGTCAATTGACAATTTTTTTCCGGTCCGAGAATTTTTCAGGAATTTCCCCGAATCATTTTTTTGAAAATTACCGAAATTGCCAAAAATTGTAAAACATATAACAGTCCACTCCCAATAATTTTTCAAACACGAAAACCACATTTTTCATAACAAAAACACATTTAGGCCATTTACCGGCGATTTTGCCGGTCCGGGAATTTTCTCCGGACAATTTCAGAAAAATTCCTAAAATTCCCTTAAAATGGAAAACGCACTCTGGATCAGTCAAAATAATTTATTTTACACACAGTAACCACGTTAATCACAATAAAATGCCGTTTAGGCCCAATTACCAGGAATATCATGAATGCATGACCAGTAATTTCATGTGCACAAATTCACTGATCACCAGTACCAGTATGCATGGACACTACTCATACATCCTAACTAATCTCATCTTATGCCAATTTTACTATTTTACCCTTCTAGTAGGGGGTGGGATGTTACACTTCTGATGAGGATCAGAAAGCATATCGTAAGCATCTTAAAGACAGTGACATGGCTACCTGCATTATGCTCGCATCTATGTCACCAGAGCGTAAGCGGCGTGAGTCTATGGATGGTCATACCATAGTGTTCCATCTTAGGGAGTCATTTGATGAGCAAGCTCGATGCGAAAGGTTCGAGACCTCGAGGCTACTCTTCACTACTAAGATGACTCTAGTTCATCTGCGATGCGAGATGCACCAAGATGAATGGGTATATTGAGAGGTTGGCTGTCTTAGGTTTTGTTATGGATTATGAATTAAGTGTTGACTTAATTACGGTTGGATTGTCGATAGTTATTCACGGTTTGTGTTAAACTATCGATGAACCAAATATCCACGACAATCCACGAGTTGATCAATCTGCTTTCGAGGCAGAGCAAGCTATCAAGAAGGATAGCAAGCAAGTGTTTATGGTGGACTCTTCTTCTGGTTCAAAGAAAAAGAAGCTGAAGAAGAAAAGGTCTAAGAAACCGAAAGGAAGTGCAGCCAAGAAGAAAACCAAAGAAACTGCACCAAAAGGAACTTGCTTCCATTGTGGCAAGACTGGCCATAGCCACTGGAAGCAAAATTGTAAAGTCTATCTGGATGAATTGAAGCAGAAGAAGGTATCAGATGCCTCGACTTCTTCAGGTATGTTTGTCATTGAGGTTAATACTGTTTTTGACCATAACATATGGGTATTAGATACCGGTTATGGCTCACACATATGCATTGATATGTAGGGCCTCAGGGACAGTAGACAGCTCATGAAGGGAGAACTAGACCTGCGTGTGGGAAATGGAGCAAGAGTTGCTGCATTAGCCGTAGGCACTTACTTTTTGTCACTCCCTACTAGGCTTGTAATTAAATTGGATGAATGTTATTTTGTACCGGTTTTAATAAAGAACATATTGTCTGTTTCTTGTTTAAATGAGCTGGTTTCCATTTGACTTTTAGTAACAATGGTTGTTCTATTAGTTTGAATGGAATGCTTTATGGTACTGGTACATTATGCAATGGAATTTACATATTAGATATGTCACATCCAATTATGAATGTCAATGACACGAAAAGACATAAACGAGATAATTTAAAATTAACTTACTTATGGCATTGTCGCCTAAGCCATATAAATGAGAGACGCATAGCTAAGCTCCATAAGAGTGGAAGTTTAGGGTCATTTGATTATGAATCATATGACACATGCGAATCTTGTTTATTAGGCAAGATGACTAAATTACCCTTTAAGGGAAAGGGTGAACGAGCGACTGGAGTATTAGACCTAATACATTCAGATGTATGTGGTCCGATGTCCATCCATGCTAGAAGTGGTTCTCTTTACTTCATTACCTTTATCGATGATTATTCTCGATATGGGTACCTATATCTGATGAGATACAAATCTGAAGCGTTTGAAAAGTTTAAACAATTCAGAAATGAAGTAGAAAACCAACTTGGGAAAAGTATCAAGACATTGCGATCCGATCGTGGTGGGGAATACTTAGACCAAGAGTTTTTGGATTATCTCAGAGATAATGAGATATTATCTCAATGGACTCCTCCTTATACACCACAACATAATGGTGTGGCAGAAAGGAGAAATCGAACCTTGTTAGACATGGTACGATCAATGATGGGCTTTGCAAAGTTACCAAAATCCTTTTGGGGGTATGCAATCGAGGCACTGTTTACTTGCTAAGCAGAGTTCCATCAAAGACATTGATGTTACTCCATATGAGATGTGGACTAACAAAGACCCTATCTTACTCATATGAAAGTTTGGGGTTGTCCTACTTATGTGAAGCGGACACAGTCAGATAAACTTGATGCAAAATCTGACAAGTGTTTGTTCGTAGGATATCCTAAAGAAACAATGTGATATCAATTCTATCTTGCTGAGGAACAAAAGGTGTTTGTTTCAAAGCATGCTGTCTTTTAGAGAAAGAGTTTCTTTTACAAGAAGACGGTGGGAGCAAAATTGAACTTGAAGAAGTTCAAGATGCTCGAATGAACCTGAATCAATCGCTCAACTTGAAACTGTGACTCATACGGATGAAGTAACAGTTCAACCTTCTACAACACACGAAGTTCGTAGGTCACGTAGGATACGCTCTGTGCATTCGAGAGATATGGATTTCGTGAATGAACAAGATGACGATTGCTCATAGAAGATGATGAGCCTACCACCTACGAAGAGGTTACAAGAGTTCGAGTGCGAGAATGACTTCATGCCATGAAATCAAATGGATTCCATGTATGAAAACCAAGTATGGACTTTGGTTGATGCACCCGAAGGAATAAAACCCATAGGGTGTAAATGGGTTTTCAAGAAGAAAACCGACATGGTTGGTAATGTGATTACCTATAAAGCAAGGCTTGTGGCTAAAGGTTTTCGTCAAAGACAAGGAGTTGACTACGACGAGACCTTCAGCCCAGTAGCAATGCTTAAATCCATTAGGATACTCCTAGCCATTGCCACTCATTATGATTATGAGATATGGCAAATGGATGTGAAGACAACTTTCCTAAATGGAAATCTAGCTGAGGATGTGTATATGACACAACCTGAGGGCTTCACCTCCTATGATGGCGAAATGGTATGCAAGCTTCAGAAATCCATCTATGGATTGAAGCAAGCATCCAGGAGTTGGAATATCCGATTTGATGAGGTAATCAAAGAGTTTGGTTTCTCACAAAATCCGGATGAATACTGTGTGTATAAGAAGGTTAGTGGGATTGTAATCGTATTCCTTGTGCTGTATGTAGATGACATATTATTGCTAGGAAACGATGTCTCTATGCTACAATCAGTCAAGATTTGGTTGTCCAAACAATTTGCCATGAAAGACCTTGGTGAAGCAACTTATATCCTTGGGATAAGAATCTATAGAGATAGATCAAAAAGGTTGCTTGGTCTTTCACAATCAACGTACATAGACAAGATGCTAAGGAGGTTTAGCATGGAGCAATCCAAGAGAGGGTACCTTCCCGTGACTCATGGGATAACACTCTCGAAATCTATGTGTCCTAAGACACAAGATGAGAGGATGCGCATGAATATGATCCCGTATGCATCTGCGGTAGGATCTATCATGTATGCAATGCTATGTACGAGACCCGATGTATCATATGCTCTAAGTGTTACGAGCAGATACCAATCGGATCCTGGTGAGGGTCACTGGGTGGCTGTCAAGAATATCCTCAAGTACTTGCGAAGGACTAAGGATGTGTTCTTGATATATGGGATGGAGATCTCCGGTGGCGGGTATCTGATGCCGTTTCCAATCTGATAAGGATGATTCCAAATCCCAATCAGGTTATGTATTCACACTGAATGGCGGGACAGTTAGTTGGAAGAGTTCCAAACAAGAGACGACTACTGATTCAACAACCGAGGTAGAGTACATTGCCGCTTCAGAAGCAGCAAAGGAAGCAGTTTGGATCAAGAAGTTCATTACTGAACTTGGTGTGGTTCCTAGCAGTGATGGGCCCATGCAGTTGTATTGTGACAACAATGGGGCTATTGCGTAGGCGAAGAAACCAAGGTCTCATCAACGATCCAAACACGTAATTCGCAGATATCATCTGATCAGGGAGATCATAGGACGAGGTGATGTCCAGATCGAGAGAATTCCACCGAAGCGTATATTGTCGATCCGCTTGACAAAGCCATTGTCACAGAAGAGTTTTGATTCTCATGTACTCGCCTATGGTATTAGATATCAAGGCGATTGGCTTTAGGTCAAGTGGGAGATTGTTAGAGTAGTGCCCTGAAGGCAATCGCCTTTAGCGCATTTTGTACAAATTTGTGTACAGTCTTTATGAATAAATAAAGGCATGTTTCATTACGTTGCTATTCATTATTTATGAACTGATATTGATCAATAAGCAAATTAATGAAGTCCATGATATATGACATAGCATGAAGGAAATTATGATGTGATCATACTACTGAGATTCCTATCATGTGCAATTATGTCAGTATCTAAATTATCCCTAGTCATAGGATTACTGAGACTGGACGTTGGTAATCCGGAGAGACTAGTACATCTCAAACTCCTTGATTTGATCAAGCAGTGGATCTCAGAAGCTGTAAATATGAGATATTTAGGGTTGAGATGTGGATGCTTACTAGAGGTAGTAAGTACATTGAATGACCTGCTATGAGATCATCACATGGATGTCCTATTCTAATGTCAGTGATAATCTCATCATAACAATGGTGCAAGTATCCTTAGACTTGAGGTGCTCAAGGATATCTTGAATCTTGATTACGTGCTTTGACTCCATTCCTTGTTGCCTTCGGAGGTCGCTCATAGGGTGGTGCTTGGGTACAGCTTGAAGTATTCGAAGGTAATTGAGTAGCCAATAGAGGATTCACCACTTCTGTGATAGTAGAAGATGATACCCATGGCCTCTTGTCAGGGTCATTACTTGGAAATCTCTGGCCCGAGTAAGTATGTCATGAAGAGTGTCTTCATTGACATATTAAGTAATGAGTCCCAGGACAAGAACTGAAATCACTTGGACTAGATTTGACATAGTCAGTATAGTAAAGAGTTGACACATTGCCCATACTCATAACCAAGTGGGGTATAGCATAGTGAAAGGACGAATTGCACGGTAATTGTCTATGGAAAGGTTCGTGATATGGTTCATGATGAATACATGTTCATTCGTCAAACCAATTACTTTCCGGTCAATTGGGGGTCATGATGTGTTGCTAGATACCGCTCATGACTTGCTCAGATTAAGTGTTAATCTAAGTGGCCAACATAACCGGGAACCTAATGGGTCACACGCATAAGAGTGTCTCGGAGAATTTGTAAAATAGTTTTGGATAGAGTTCCTATATATGGAGAGCAAAAGGATTAAATAGATCCCGATGAGATCGAGATATGTCCCGATGAGATCGCGACATCGATATTGCTGAAAAGGGTTTCCGGTGGTTTTTCCATACCGGGACCCGGTAGGCCGGTAGGACCGAACCCAGTGTGACTGGACCACTTGACATTTATATATATATATATATATATATATATATATATATATATATATATATATATATATATATATATATATATATATATAAAAGCTAACGTGGATGCTTCTCCACCTAAATTTTGTATGTCTCTTAATTGTTAAAGACATATAAATAGATGATGAAAAAACAAAGGTTAGTTGGTTTTTACAAGAGAAGAACGAAAGGGTTTTAAAATCCAATGTTCTTCATCTCTTCTCCATCGCTCATCACTCTCCAAGCTTCATTTGTCTTCATCGTGATTCCAAGCTCTTCAAGAACAAGGTAAGATCTAACAGTCTTCAACTTGTTCTAGCTATTCCCGGGTCAAAGGGTTTGTCCCGGTTAGGTTCTCCGATCTCTGTGTGGATACCGTTAGAGACGGTCTCCTTTGGCTGTTATGGTTTGAGTTTGTTGTATAGACACATGGATCCTGGCTTTCGGGAAGGTCCCAGAACAAAAAATTTTTGTTTTCCGCACCGTGGGCATGTGATGCTCACACCAGGATTTTCCTACATAACTCATATGGAGTTTTATTCAAAATAGGTTGCAGAAATACTCTATTTTGAATATAACAAGCTGTATTCACAGCTGCTACCCAAAAATACTTAGGGAGATTCATTTCACATAGCATACTCCTTGTCATTTCTTGAATCTTCCTGTTCTTTCTTTCTACAGCCCCATTTTGTTGTGGAGTTCTAGGAGTAGATAAATTATGGAAAATTTCATTCTCTTCACAAAACATTCTGAATTTTTCATTTTCAATTTCTCCATCACGAGCACTTTTAATTCCAGCAATAAAAGTTCCTTTTTCATTTTGTAACTTTTTGGAAAGAACTTTAAAGCACTTAAGAGATTCATCTTTCTGTGATAAAAATAATATCCATCAAAATCTAGTGAAGTCATCAACAATTACAAGACCATACTTCGTTCTGCCAAGACTTAATGTTCTAGTTGGACCAAACAAATCTATATGTAACAGTTCCAAAGGTCTAGACGAGGTTACAAATTTTTAGAAAAAAAGATGTTTTTAATTTGTTTTCCTTTCTGACAACTCTCACAAAAGAATTTTTTTAAAAACTTATTTTTGGTAATCCTCTTACCAAATCATGTCTAACCAACTTGGAAATATGTTTAAAACTAACATGACCTAGCTTTTTATGCCAAATCAGTGTTCTTCATCTATTGATATAAAACATGAAATATTTTGACTTTTTAAAATATCTAAATCAATCTTACAGAAATTGTTTTGTCTCTTGGCAGAAAAGAATACAGAACCGTCCTTGTTTTTGACTACACAAGAATTTTGATTAAAGGATATTTCAAAACCCAAATCACATAATTGATTTACACTAATTAGATTATGCTTTAAACCTTCAACTAGCAAAACATTATCAATAGACGCAAATGAATCTTTACCAATTTTGTAGATTCCAATTATTTTGCCTTGCTGGTTGTCTCCAAAAGTTACTGTTTCTCCTTCTTATCTTGGAGGTCTAGGAACATAGACCTTCTTCTCATCATGTATCACGAACATCCATTGTCCAAGTACCATTGGTGTTGGCTGCTTTTTCCAATAAGAGAAATCTGCAGTATATATTATATCTTTCTTAGTACCTATATTTTCTTAGGTCCTTTGGGGTTAAACTTAAAATAATTCCTCGAATAATAAGAGTATTGTTTCTTATTCTTTCTACTAGAAACCTAATTCTTATTATATTGAACATTACTATTAGTAAATCCTAAACCACCCTTATCTTTTGGATGTCTATATGTTCCAATCATCTCATTCACCCTTTTAGTACTATCAGTAAATGTTGATAAATCTGCTGAAAGACTATTAAGTTTCGATTGATTAATTTCTTCAGATCTATATATAGTTACTTTCTTTCTCATATTGTCTACTTGTTTTTTAAGATAAATGTTTTCTTTCTATAACACTTCCGTGTTCTTCAAGCTTTCAACAAATTTCTTTTTCAGAATATTATATTTCTTTAGTATAACAAAATCTTCTAATAATTCTAAACATGGTTATTAAAGGTCATTAAGATTAGAAGTTACCTCATCGTCGCATTCTTCTTTAGCTACCAAGCATATATTTGCTTGTTTTGATGCTATCGAGTCGGAATCAGATTCAGATGAATCCTAGTCTTCCCACATTTCCATCATGCTCTTTTTATTTTCTTTACTTTTCTTCTGCTTTCTTTTGAGCAATGGACATTCAGACTTATAATGTCCTGGTTTGTTGCATTCGTAGCAGATGATAGACATTTTCTCATTCTTGACTTCTTCTTTGCTATTCTTCTTAAAATAAAATTTTTTATTTCCTTTCGTTTTCTTTTCCACATCCTTATAATCTTTCTTGAAATAAAGGATAATTCATCATCTTCACTTGAATCTTGATCAGACTCACTAGTATCATTATCCTTGAGTCAAAGTCCTAAAAGGGGAGTTGGGAGTTTTTCTGATAGGGGATTAGGGCGGGTTTCCTTGGCGCTGGAAAGTTTGAAATGCCATGCTATTATTACTTAATACTTATAATTCATCCATTCATAGCATATTTCATATATATGGCGAAGACATAGATAGAGAGGTAGGAATTTTTCGAACGAACCGCACTCCTTCGTATACGTCAGGAGTCCAGTGAACCAAGCAATTCATTTAGCTTCAGCTTGCTTAAGTCTTTGGCTTCTTGTATTACTGTAACCTTGGGTCTCCATCCTTTAGGTAGACTTCTGAGAATCTTACTGACATGATCTTTATTATCGTAGATTCTCCCAAGAGCTTTAAGTCCGTTAACGATTGTTTGAAATCGTCCAAATATCTGATCAATAGATTTCTCATCTTTCATTTTGAACAACTCATACTGATGAACAAAAATATTGATCTTGGACTCTTTCACTTGATTTGTGCCTTCGTGTGCAATGGCTAATGTGTCCCACATCTCCTTTGCAGATTCGTATCTATGAACCTTATCATATTCACTTCTGCTTAGGGCACAACTTAAAAAGAACTTCGCCTTTAAATTCAACTGAAATCGAGCTTTTTGATCGGCTGACCATCGATCATGAGAGATGATATTGCCTTCATTATCTATTGGTGTATATGGACCATTCTCGATGATATCTGTTGGACCCCGAACTTTTCTTGAAAATTAGAAATTATAAAATGAAATTAAATGAGGAAATATGGCAGGATTCTTTGTAATGAATGACAAGTATAAATGAATTTATGAGCATTTGATGAAATGAAAGACAATTGGGTTTCTTTGTGTTTGCATATTTTTGATAAAAAGATGAGGTATTGTGTATTGTGTTTGAATGTGAATAATTGAAGTGTTGTGCAGGTGCTAGAAAAATAGGATGAAGATTGAAGAATTTGGCTAGTGTAAATTTAGGGGAGATGCTGTCAAAATTTTCATTATGGGCAGAAACTATGACTAAATTTTTGGCCCTCTTAGAGTTAGAATTTGACAAAAGAGTCTTCTTTAAGATTGTAGTTTAGGTTTTGATCATTTCATTGATGTATAATATGAAATTTGGAAGTTTGGATGTGGTATAGGATGACCAATTATCTGGCAGAAACTTTGACTAAAAAATTGACCTAGTTAGAGGTTGAAATTGTCTTTAAGTGCTACATGAAAGTTGAAGATTTTGTTTTGATATTTACATTGACATAAAGTATGAAATTTTTTGGCAATGGAATATGAAGTTATGAATCTTAGAAATTGTGTTACTGTTCAGGATGACAGTAATTAGACAGTAACTTTGATTGAATTTTTGATTTATATAAAAGCTATTTTTTCTCTTAAAGTCTTCATGAAAGTTTTATATTATGTTTTTATCTTTCCATTGATGTAAATTATGGAAATTTTGGGCTATGAAATAGGAAGTTATGATTTGTACAAGTTACTGTTACAGTTTGGCATGATCATTAGTGGACAGAAAATTTGAGTAGCTTTTTGACTCCTTTAGGGGCCCAATTGATTTTTTTGTCCTGCATGAAAGTTGTAGGTTGCTTTTTGATCTTTGCATTGATATAAAATATGACATGTTTGGACCTTGGAGTTGAAAGATAGAAATTTTAGAAGTTATGTGACTATTTAGGGTGGCATGATATTGGGAAGTAACTTTGATTGGATTTTGACCCCCTTTAGAGATGGATTTGGCTTTTGAATTCTTCATGGAAGTTGTAGAGCTTCCTTTCAGCTTTCTTTTGATACCAAGTTTGTAAATTTTGGATTCTTGAGTCAAAAGATATGATTTTTGGAAAATTTGGATATATATATATATATATATATATATATATATATATATATATATATATATATATATATATATATAGTGAAAAAAGAAATTGAAACGGAGCAAAGGCGTCTTGACTCGCCCTCGTGAGGGCGACTCGCGTTCGCGAGGGCGAGCCTACATGCACTTGCCCAGCGCATGGCCTCCCCTCGTGCGACGCCGTTTCGTTTGCTCCTTTTCCTCATGCGACGCCATTTTGATCTCTTCTATTTTTGCTATTCTCCTCCCCTAATTCGACCCTTGTTCAATTTTTTGCTTATATCTTTTCCGTTCGACATCCGATTGACTTGATTTTCAAAGAATTGGATTCCTAAGACATCCCTCTATCTGTCCATGAAGAATTGTGAATTTTTGAGATTAAATAGATGATGATTGATTTAATCAAAGTGAGTTAGATAATTTTCTAAACATGGTTCAGTATTTTGGTGAATTATTGATCTGTAGAAATCCAGTTGAACTGATTCTTGTTGCAAATAAAATAGAGACATGGGGATACAAGTCATATGAAGGAATCGAATTTCAATTTAGCCCACAAGACTTTTAATTTCTGGATTGAATTTGGGTTTAGTGTTCATTCTTGGATTAGTAAGAGCTGAAAGTATTTTGGCCATAACTTTTGCTCTAGTCATCTAAATGAGATGATTCTTAATTTGGATTAAACTAGAGAAATAGGGCTACAATTTTTCTGAAGAAAGTGAATTTTAATTCACCCTCTAAGATTATCAAGTTTTGGATGGAAGTAAAATGCTGGAAAATGTTTTAGCATAATGATAGTTCGAAATATTTGGAGTATAACTTTTGGAGTAGTGCACCAAATTAAATGATTTTGGTGGCGTTATGAAATTGAGACTATAAGGAACATTTCTCTAGAAGGAAGTTTTAGCAAATTCCTTCAATTTGATGATTTGAAAAATGTCCTAAGTTAAGCATGATTTAATGAATTTTGAGACTTTGTTATATTTTATGATTTTGAGGACTTAATTAGCATGTTAATGTGAATAATTAGCATGTTAAATTGAGTAAGATCATATGGGATAAATTGATTGGATTAAATGAAATTAAAGTGTTAGAAATACATAAAGGGCAAACTTGGAAGAATTCTAAAGGTTTTAAGTTAGAAGGCTTATAAGGAAGGCAAATGAGTCATTACTCATTCATTAAAAGAGGGGCTGTCGTTTATAATGAAGAGAAGCACGACGTTGAGGGAAAGAAAGGAATAAAAGAAGAAGAAAGGAAGATGGTTTCGGTGGAGGTAAAGGAGAAAGAAGAGGAAATTTTTAGGTTTTGATTTTTATAAGATTTGAAGAAGGATTTTGAAGTAGATTCAAGAGGGAAAAATGAAGAGGAGCTCAAGAGCTTTATTTTGAGCCAAGAAAATCCGAAATTGATGAAGGATTAAGGTAAGAAGAATTTTTACGTTGTTAAATTGTGAAAGGATTTTGGTTTAGATAGTTTGGATATTGTATGGGTTTAAGTTTACTAAGCTCAATTTTGGAGATTGCAAGGTTTAAATTGTTCAATTTTGGATGGTTATTAATTAGGGATTTTGTCATGAATTAGGGAAATTAAGTGAGGCATTGGAGAAATTGATACTTTGGACAAGTTACAAGCATGAAAATGAGGTGGGTACCATGTTTATATTTTGAATTATGAGCCAATTATAAGTTTTTGAAAAATCAAGAAAAGAAATGTTTGTAAATTATTGTTTCGAATGATTAATTTCTTGATTTTGGAATGATTTAAGAAATTGCTACAATTGTTAAATTGATTGTGTTTGAATGATTTGGGAATTACTAAAGTGCTGCATTCTTTGATTTTGAGGTTTGAGAATCCTTGAGTTTTGAATGATTAAAGAATTTGATTATGTGCCAAAATGTAGCATTCTTTGTGTGATTGAATTATTGTTATATGAATTGATATTGAAATTGTGAATGACATTTGTATGAAATATGATATGATATGAAAACTGGATTTTCAAAACATGCCTTCGGGCAATCCGATTTTTAAGTGTGAAATGTGTTATGTGGGTTTGGTTAGGTCCCATAAGTTGAGTCAAGTGCACTTGTCTTGTTTTATAGGCTTCGCCTCCTGCCCGCTAGTGGCATTGGGGCTCCGTTACAGGCTCCCATAAGTTCACGGCTATACTGGACTGCTATGCGGAAAAGTGTAGTACGTTCTGTTCACGACTGCATAGGATTGCTATGCGAAAATGTGCAGTACGTTCTGTTTTGGACCGACCCAAACCATTCTGATGTGTTTATGTGTTTTTGATTTTGTTTATAATGTGATGCATTCATGTTTTTGATTTGTTCGTAAATTCATCGATAAATTGAGAAATTTTTTGGAAAAGAATTATTTGATAAATTTTCTACTGTGAAATCTTTTATATAATGACAAAAGTTTTGCAAAATGTTTTTGCTTATTTTTCGATTTATAAACATGTTATCCACAAGCTTTAAGCTCACCCCCTTTCATCCCCATCTCTAGGTATCGAGCAGGAGATCGGATGAAAAGAAGTTGACGCATTTTTTCGATTTTGCTTACATTATAGTTTGTGTAATTTGGATTTTGATATTGGTATTGTATATGGCTTGGAATGCCATTAATGTTTTATAAGCATTTATTTCATGATGTAAATGAATTATGGATTTGTATATGGAATAGAATAGTGAATTATGGTTTTGTATATAAATTGTATATTGATTGTGTTTTAGATTCCGGACGGGAGGTCCGATGATGTTGATGATTGAGAATTATTTGAAGTGCTATGTAGATGATGATGATTGAATGTGTTTGTTTATGATGGGATTCCGGACAGGAGGTCCGATGAATTGTGATGTTTGAGCTGAAATATTGAAGTGCCTTTTGTGTATGAATTGTGGATTTAGAGATATGTGTATTAAGTGTCTTTTGGCAAAAGAAAAATAAGAGTTGGTTAAAAAGAAGAATTATAAGATATGTATGAATTTGAAGAATAAAATATTTGAGTTTATGGAATCGATAAATTCCAAATAGGAAATTGGAATGGTTTTGAATAAAGATGAATAAAATGAAAGAAATTTTTTTTACCGGTTTCGGATTGGTTTAGTGTAAGGTTTTCAACGCGCGTTTTTCTAAAGTATGCGTTCACGGATGTCGGAAAATTTGATTGAGTTCGTTTGAATCGTTTGTGTGCTTTGATTCGATTCTTACGCCTTTTGATTTGATTCGTTTTCTTTGACTTTCGCCATAAGTTTCCGCTTCGGATTATTTCACTCTTGATTTTCGTCCGTTCTTTTGTTTCGTTTTCCGTTCTTCTGGTTGAGGTCCGGTTCCAAAATCAGGTCCTAACAATATCCCAAAGATCAATATATATGGATTCCATGATGAGCCACATCCTGTCCTTCCAATAATGATAATCCTCACCATTGAATGCAGGAGGCTTTGTGACCGAGGCACCTTCAGATATAAAAACATGTGATTCAGCTATGGATCTTTGTCCTCACTTTGCGATAGTGTTTCTTAGAAACCTCACTTTGATACCAACTGAAGTAAATCATTTGTTAATATATAAATCCGATATAATATGTAAACTACACAAGAAGGGTGGTTGAATTGTGTCTTAATCACTTGTGTCTCAATTTAGAAGGGAGACAATTTTAGTCTTAATCAAAGTCCAAAGAATGAATTGGAACATAAGCAAATGACAAATATTCTTTATGCATCAAGTTTTGGAAGCCTAAAGTATATTCAACTTGCACCAGACCAGACGTTAGCTTTACTATCAGTATGTTTGGTAGGTATCAAAGTAATCTTGAAATGAATCATTGGAAAGTTGCAAAGAAAGTTTTGAAATATCTTCAAGGTACTCAAGGTTATATGTCACTTATGGGAGATTCAGTCATCTAGAAGTGATTGGACATTTAAATTCAGATTTTGCAGGTTGCATTGATACTAAAAAATCTACTTTTGACTAACTTTTCTTATTAATTGGAGGGGCTATTTCTTCAAAAAGTGCAACGTAGTCTGCGTCCACTATGGAAGCTAAATTTGTATTATGTTTTGAAGCTATAATTCAAGAATTATGGTTGTGAAACTTTATTTTAAGATTTGGAGTTATCGACAGTATTGTCAAGCTACTGAAAATTTATTGTGATAATTCTGCAGTATCTTTTCAAAGAATGACAAGTATTCTAAAGGTGCTAAACATATGAAATTAAAATACTTGTCTGTCAAAGAAGAAGTTTATAAACAAACAGTGTCAAATCAACATATTAGCGTTGATTATATAATTACAGATCCTTTGACGAAAGGATTGGCACCGAAAATCTTTAAAGAACATGTTGAAAGAAGGGGTATTATGAGATACCATTATTGAGATTTATGATGTTTGTATTTTGACACTGCGAGCTCATGAATAAAATGCTAATATTGTAACACGTGGAAGGAATTACATCATTGGTTAAGATGTGAACGGCTACGACTATTATTAGCATCTTTGTTTGTGATTTATGATGTGATCAACATTGAAGAATTTAACAAAGTTTATGTGCATAATGTTTATTTATTATTAAACAATGATATAGCATTTTAATTAATGAGCCAAGTGGGAGAACGTAAAACTTATATATTATACGTGACTTAGCAATAATTATGATTTTAATAATATTAGGCGCTAAATTTTGATTGGTTAATTTGATTAAGTAAGAAGATTTTGTTTTAAACTTACTGTTTGATAAGAACAATTCAAATATTCTTATTTCATTTGAAACCGGTCCTCTCTCTCATTTACACACTTTTCGTTACATTTTACCATTAGTAAACAGGATTATTGAGGGAAACAGGAGAGAAATCATTTCTCCATATTCAATCATTTTGAAGGGTTTGTCTCAATTAAGATTAAACTCATGAATCAAAATATGTAATTTCTATTATATATTTTTGGTAAAAAATATAGAATTTTAGAATCTGGGTTAAGGGTTATTGTGATTATGTCTACGCAGTAAATTATGCTTACATAACGGTTTACCTTTTTTGCTTTCATATTCATAACATTCGTCCCCGTTTATTAGTTGAATGATGCCGTTGTATGTATATATAGGTCGGTATGGATTTAGAAAGTGTGGAATCAATATTTCAGGTGAATAAAACAAAAAAAGCCTAATGTATTGAAGTAAAAGATCACTATAGTGACAGACATCCGAGGCTTCAAAATGCATGATTAAGTGGTCATTCAAGACATTAAATCTTAGATTCTCATTAAGTTCAAGAATGTTTTGTCAGTGTTTTCTTCTTTCGAATGTTGCGTAAATAAAAGAGAAACAGAGAGGAGAAGGTTTGGAATTCCTGATGCTCTGGGATTGGTATTTGGTTGCTTTCACATTATAGACAGTACTGGGGATTCAAGGGGAAGGGGGGGACTTTACGCCTCAGAGCAAACATTGTGCTTTTAGTAGAGTAGTTGCCCATTAATAATGTGATTATAGATCCTTTTGAAAAGAAAAATAATGCTTTCCACAAATCTTTTCTTGAATTTTAATTACACAAGACAAAATGCTATTCATTTTGTTGTGATTTCTGAATTTACAAGATCTGTAACCATACAAATTAAGAACTTTAATTGCAGGTCAAGCAGAAGTTTGACCTACCAGCTCTTCTAACAACTGATCAAAAATTTGCAAACCCAAATCTGCACAAATGTCATCAAAGTCTTTGAATTCCAGTACTCTTTTGCGTACCCAATTTGACTCTCGCATTTCATCAGCTTCAGCCAACGTCCACATGTCGGCCCACATTTTTGTATAATCCTTGATATCGTGACTTATCCATAATCCATGGCATGTTTTCTCACTTCTCTGTGAATTTTGGTCACTATTCATCACATTATTATCCAAACTATTATCTTCACCTGGTTTTGAAGCCAATTTACTACTTGAACTGGAGTCCCCTGACTTGGTATCTTCCTCTGCCATTTGTAAAATATCAAGTCAGGACTCAGAATACAACACTAGAAACTCTTGGATTTATATTCTTGATTTAAGACAACTTCACGAAGTAAAAATCTTACGGAGAAAATAGTGAACTTCAATCTCAAATTAAAAAAAAGTACCTGATGTTGGAAATTCATGATCGATCATGAATTGATTCAACTCCAGAACAGAAACAGGACTTGAATCTTGTGGGCTGCACTCTGGTTCTTTTTTAAATGCACAGCCATTGCTATTCTTATTCTTCTTCCGCATAGAAGCTTCTTTAGGATATGTTGAAGTTTCTTTCTTTTGGTCTTCTACCGGATTTGGTTCTTCGCAAAAGCCCATCAATGTTGCATTCCTAGACCAATCTTCAATCTGGCGACCATGTCGAAACTCTTCTTCCATGAGAACACTCAAGACCATCTTTTTGATTCTCTCTTTATGTTCCTTCTTCTCTAATGCCACTTTCTCCCTTCTGTTTTCTTTTCTTCTAGATATCTCTCTTCTTTTTTGCTTCAAATCTTTATAGCAAACTCCAAATTCTTTGGAGTCACCGTCATTATTGAAGCTAAGAACAAAGAACTCGTCATTTTCTTGCTCAAAAAATGTCGGCATCTCTCGAAACGATAATGTACTCTGGACCCTTTTGCAATGGCCCTGAGTTCGATCACTTTCACCTCTAAAGTCCACAGAATTAGTTGATCGACATCTTGTGATTGAAGCAGCACCTGCTTGCGTCTTACCTGTGGTAGAAGTGGGAAAAGGTTCCAAACCCATCAGCCTAGCCACAATGCCAGAAGTAGTAGCTGAACTGGCCTTAATTCTCTCATTGGACTCCACCAACACTTGCTGCTTATTTTCACACACTACAGAACTAGTTTCTATGATGTGATCAGAAGGATGTGTGGGAAGGCTACGAGAGCAGAGAATTCGTCGTAAGATTCCCGCCAGACAACTGGCTGTGGCGCTTCTGGAAGTGCACATGTTTGCATCAAAATGTACAGTAGTACTAGTGGAAGAAGATGAAATGGAAGGGGAAGATGCTAACGGTTTCATTTTCAAAACAATTCAAAGGAAGAGTTTTTGAGTTTTGGGGTCTTTGGGGGGCATGAAAAGTTGTCAACTTTGCGGAAAGAAGAAAAGAATGGTCGCCAATGACATGAAAAAGAAGAAAGGCAACAAAAGAGAGATTTGAATATGTGTGTTTTTGCTAAGATCAGCGAAAGCTACAAAGTTGGGTTATAGCTCCCGGGCTTGAGATTTGAATATGGGCGAAGTTGATGGAGAACTAACTCAGGCATATGTTTCCAAGCGCGTTGACAAGTCAATTTTCGCAATTTGTTGGCTTTCAGAAGTGGCCATTCTGTCTCTACAGTCTACATGCCACGTAAAGTACCAAAATTTACGCTAGGAGACAGATGGTTTAGGCTTGAGAATCTCATGTGAGAGTTTTGTGCATGCGTCACGTACGTGTAATGGACATATTGGTTGGTTGTTTTACGAGAGACATTGTCTGGCTTAGCGTGTCAGTATTTCAGGGCTTAAAGGGCATTCTTCTGGGTCAGAACCTATCAATTACTTACAACGTCCCCATTTTATTATAGAGTGGAAAAGAAAAGGAGAGGTCCTAAAGAGATTAGTGCAATGCCTCTTACCGACCAGCTCTGCTCTGCTGTTTCCAACTGCTTTTATATAGCTATGCTCATCTGTGTGGTGCAATTGCAGTTGTAATAGGCGCTTATATGAACATGAACGTTACTTGGAAAACTTCTTTGAAGACCAATTAGAATCTTTCGTCTTCCAACCAGATCCTTTGTTTTTGTAAATCAGTTTTTACTCTATGTTATTAAATTTTAACTATAGATTTACGTGAGTCCCACGTAAATATATGATAAAATTAACTAGAATATGGTTAAAACATCCTTAGAGACACAAAGAATTTGTTGTGAATACGGGATCAGAGCTAAAACTCCATTCCTCTTATTGTATAACCTTTCCAAATGCGTCCAATTCAGAAAACTATTATATTCTATTTTGAAAATTCCTCCTAGGCATCGAGTCATATAATTCTTTGCAGAAGAATGTGTTTATAACTTTTTATTTATTTTTGATGACTTATATACACTCATGATGGGTATAATCGCCATCATTCTTAAATAACTACTAAAGGTAGTTATATACAGAAATATATGAAGGCAACGTTTGAGAATAAAACTGATCTCTGCGTGTATTGGTTTTTATGCTGGTTTTCTATCTTTCCTCAAGTTTACAAAAAGAAAAGGAGATTTGTGTAGTAGAAACTAGAAAATTCTTTAACTGGTGAAATTACAACGATCAACCAAGTATATGTTTTTTTGTTTTCTATGCAAATAAATCGATCCTGTGTTTAACATAATATTTATGGCTATGTTTCGATCTGTTAATCTCTAACATTAGTATCAGAGCATTGGTTCGATATTTATTTATTTATGTTATCTGCATGCATAATATATGGTCGGGTCGGTCATGCAGGGCCCGACAGACGATCCGTGGGCCGATCGGTCCATTCTTCAAAGATCGATCTCATACCTAATGGCTGTGTCAAGCCCAAGCCCGATCTAAGCTCTCCTCAGCTCGTCCGCATGTGAGAGATTCCCATGCATACGTAAAGATCTAAACCTAATTGTTGCTCATATATAAGGTATAATTCTATCGTAACAAAGGTACAAAATCATAACCTAGTCTTCTCTGCATACAGCAACCTCACCTTCACCAAATAGACTGACTTGAGCGTCGGAGGGGCGAATCGGGATACAACCCCCGACGTGCCTTCTTTGTTTTGCAGGGATCTCAACGTCGAAGTCGCTACAGAAAGCAGTCAACTCATGGATCCAAACGTCAATTTTCAGTTCCACCAGAATCCTGCAGAACCAATTGGCGCCCACCGTGGGGCTCGACTTCAGGGCACCACGTCCAGAAACATACAGATCAGTCAGGCGGCGGCGACAAACCCTGATATAGCCTCCGTCGCGGCTCTGGCGATGCAGCGCATGGGTTTGCAATTACCTGCAACTCTGCCGCCTGCACCTCATGTTTCCCCCACGGAATCTTCAGACCCGAACAATCAACCGCAACCTCAGCACTTGGAACAAGAAGAACAGAGCGTAGCTTTAGAGGATAACGCTGCACTCAATATGCACCCGAATTCCAACACCGATCGGATGCAGATCCTCATCCGCCTATACAAACCTCCCTCACCTGAAAACAGATCGAGGAAGCGGCTGATCTGTTGATCCGCCAGATCTTGCAGTCTTAGCGGCCGAAGCGGCCGTCAGACGCGGCGGTTACCTGACGAGCGATGTGACGACCGATCACCACCCAACTGAAGCCCTAGAAAAGATCGCGGATGATCGGATTAACGCAGCTATGAGCTTCCGCCCAGATCGCCCGACGGCATAGTACAGCTCTCCCTTTACTCCATAAATCTTGGATAGCCACCCGGCGCCTGGCACCAAAATACCGACCCTTGAAAAATATACTGGAAAGACCGACCCCTGGATTACCTACAACACTTCCAGTCCATGATGAATCTACACTGTGTTCCGGACGCCATCCAATGTAAGGCTTTCTGCACGGGCTTCCAAGAGGGAGCTCGGCGATGGTTCAACAGCTTACTCCCGAGCTGTATCACATGCTTTGAAGATTTTAGGTTATTATTCTGAACGGTTCGCCACGATGGCGGCCACGAAGGCGACTTTGGAGGTGATGCAACTTACCCAGGAATGAATGAAAGTTCTGGGAGTTCATCACTTGGTTCAATAACAATGGTCGAGGTCCCCGACCTCACTTCCTCGTCCATGATGGCCGCACTTATGAGCAACACGAGGGATGAGGAGTTCAAAAAGTCGTTAGCCCTCGATCAGCCCTGATCCGTTCAGGAAATAAGAAACAGGGCGGATAGATACATTCAGCTTGAAGAAGTGCTGAAAAATACGAGGCGTCGGATGGATGATCGCTCGCCAAATGACAGGGCGAGCAATTCGCACAAGTGGCAAAAAGGCAGTCGAGCTGGAGAAAGCCGACCGATCGACAGGGGTATCGATAGGAGTTCACCTCGCTCAACAGGCGATATGCAAAAGTACTGGCGGCCATGAGAGCGAATGGGGAAACTATCCGAGAATCCGATAAAATGAAGACTTCCTACAAGGATAGGAACCCCAATTTATATTGTCGTTTCCACAAAGAGGTCGGTCATGATACGGAAGATTGCTGGCAGTTGAAAAAAGAAATCGAATTCCTCATACAAAGGAGAAGGTTAGGCCGATTCGTGAAGTACGCGCAAAATGCCGATCGAGATAACGAGCATAAGAACGGTCGGCACAATTACAGACGACAGAATTGGAGACAGAATGATAGAAATGATGGAGGAAGGTAGAATGCGAATTCAGATAATCGACGCGAAGAGAGAGGACGATCAAGGGAAAGGGATGACAGAAACGCTGGGCAACAAGATGACAGACCGACTGGGGTCATTAACATGATATTCGGTAGAAATGCAGCGGGGGGATCCACTACTAAAGGGAGGAAGAGATATGCTAAACAGGTCGGCAGAGGCTCGTCAACCAAAAAGCCAAGGGAGAACGACGGGATGATATCGTTCGACGAGTCTGACCTTGATGGTGTAAGTTATCCTCATGATGACGCCCTCGTTGTAAATCTGAACATGGACGGTTACGAGGTGAAGCGGGTGATGATTGATACGAGCAGCTCGGTCGACTTGTTGTATTATGAGGCCTTCAAGCAAATGAAGGTACCCAAAGATCGACTGCTGCCCATAGACGGACCTATCAAAGGGGTAACTAGAGCATCAGCCTACCCGTTTGCCCGAGTTTATTTAAAAGTGAAGTTCGGGCAAAAGCCGTGTCAAATAGAAATGGATGTTGAATTCCTAGTCGTGAAGTTTCAAGGGGCATACAATGCAATAATCGGACGACCTACCCAGAACGCCCTTAGAGCGGTCGTCTCTACCTACTACCAAGCAATGAAATTCTCAACGCCTCATGGAATCGGTATTGTCAGGGGTCAGCAGAGAATCACAAGGGAGTGCTACTTAGCGGAAACAAAAACATTAGACGGGGCGGTGGTCCTGACGAGCTCTCTTGATGTGAGAGCTGATGAGGAGATGGATAGGATGAACCCAGTGGAAGATATGCAGCGGGTCGTACTGGACGAGACCGACCCCCTCTAAATTTACAAACCTAGGTTCCGAGCTGCAGAAGGACCTAGTTAAAGAGATCACAGACTGTCTAGCGGAAAATAGATCGGTCTTCACTTGGGTACAGAGCGATATGCCTGAAATTTCTCGATCGGTCGCCTCGCACTCACTTGGTATTCGACAATACTATAAGCCGGTTAGGCAAAAGAAGCGATTGCATTGCAAGGAGCGACAGGAAGTGATTGGGAAAGAAATAGAGAAACTACTTGAAGCCGGGTTCATCCGAGAAATCAAGTACCCCGAATGGCTCGCCAATGTGGTATTGGTGAAGAAGAAGAATGGGAAGTGGAGAATGTGCATCGACTTCACTGACCTGAACAAGGCGTGTCCAAAGGACAACTTTCCCCTACCCAAGATCGACCAGCTAATAGACTCCACCTCCAGACATGAACTTCTCAGCTTTTTGGATGCTTTCTCGGGCTACCATCAAATTCAGATGAGCCTCGAAGACGAGGAGAAGACCGCCTTTATAACCAACCAGGGTACTTATTGTTACCAAGTAATGCCATTCAGCCTGAAGAATGCGGGGGCCACTTATCAACGGCTTGTTATGGAGGTGTTGGAACCCCTCCCTGGTGCGACACGTGTTCGATGTCCTGCCTGACGTCTAGACGCACATCCCACGAGGGAGCGATTCCTCACCACTAATTAAACCTCAAATCGAACTTAAGTTCACGTTATCCGAATAAACCTTGATAAATTTACCCTAATTATCCTCCAATAAAATTTGATCTGCTTAGGGTCCATAATTACTCCTATGCCTAAGCTAATCTGAAATTCCATGCCTCTAGGTCAAATGAAAACAGAAAACATCTCGAAAATCCGAATTTCGAAGATCTAGTGTCTATCAAAAACTAATTAGAAACGCTATACCTTTCGAAGAGGATGTTAAAAACAAAGTCATCCATAAGTTGCTTTAAAGGTTTATTCCAAACTTAACTGCTCCTACATCATGCCAAAATTGAAAAGTTACAACTTTTGATATAAAAGAATCGAAAATGTCCTATATGTCATCATCGGAAAGATTCAAAGATGTTTTACAACCTTCATGAAGAAAACAAAAGGCATATCGATCATCAAAAGAAGTAGAAACTTGATTAAAGATATTGTCTAGCTAATTACCATATGAATAGTAAAAATGACCAAATGAATAGTAATCAGAAAATTTCAAATGCCTATAACTTTTTCATCCTAAGTTGGAAATTAACCCATTTTATACCGTTTTAGAGATCTTGACAAGCTCTACAAACTTTAAGAAATACCTCTCACTCAAATTCCTACTCTAGCATGCTCTAAAAGCCAAAGCAAGGTGGCTGCCCATTTTTAAAAAAAATGGACAGCACCTCCCCTAAAAATGCTCTAGCCAAATTTTCAATTCAACCTAACTTTCACCTATACAAAAAGCACTTATATCATCCAATTTTACACAAACATCCAACTACAATTGTCCCAAACACCAATTCAAAAGGCAACAACGCAATCGTAGGCATTCTAACCTAACTCCTAAACATCAACCCATTTCCAAATCATAAAGAAACTACAAGCTCATGCTTGCTTTTACAAACATACAACCATACATGCTTAAACATATACAATATACAATGGAAATTTCAAAACCTTTAATATTTACATGAAATAAGTAAATACAATGCTTTAAAGAGCATTTTAGCCCGAATACAAAAATTCCAAAGAAAGTTTACAAAATCCAATCTTTGTCTAAAATGCTAGCCAAAGCATTGTTTTCAAAAGTATGACTTCAAAACAAAAGCATCGGAGTAATGCCTCAATCCGATCGACGACCCGATTTCTCGCTCAATACACGTGGAGGGAGGAAGGGGGTGAGCATGACTGACTCAAGTGGGTAACAGGTTAATAGTCAAGCATAAGCTAAAGCATGCATCAACAATTAAATTTCAAGTCAATATTCAACAACTTCAGTTTCTAATACAATAAAACATTTACAACAAAATCAACGAATGTCATATAATAACACAAAATCACATATCGGATGGTTTGAGTGATCCTAACAGATGCGTACTACACATGTCCGACAAGCGACCATGTAGCCGTGAACAGAGGGGAGTCCGATTTGAACTCCTATGCCCTTAAGCGGGCGGCGCGGGAGAAGCCTAATAGACAAGTCTTGCACTTGCTAACAGAGGGATCACTACAAACCCAAGAAATCATGCAATTTCACTTTAGGCATTCATCCAAAATCACATACTTACATTTTTCTCATTTTAAATCGAGTTTCCAAACATTACAATATTCATAAGGATTTGCCACAAATGGCCATTACAACTAGTCACTTTCACATAATCACCAAAGTCTCATATTCGGAACTTTGTTACTTGTCAAACAATTATACGAATCTTTACACAATATAGTTATATAAAAAGGCACATAATACATGTTTACGCTATCACAAACAATAATGCATTCAAAATTTGAAAGTCATAGGAAACCATTCAAGAGACATTTAAGTAGCTTATTACTCAATTATTAAAAAGTTACCCACCTTGACTTCTTTGGCTTGGAAATTGATTAACTTGTCCCAATTGATTATCTTGACCCTCCTCAATCTCCAAACGCCTTAAATGACCTTAATCAAAGCATAATAAGTCTAATTAATCACAAAGCACAATGCTGGAATTAAAAAAAAAAAGCTGAAACTTGAATTTAAACCTACCGAACCTTACCTACACCTTTCCTATACCTTTCCTATGCTATATTAACTAAAACCTCTCTCGATTGATTCCATTATTTTGAAAATTCTCAACCCTAGAGCCATCCATGCATGCTGATTTTTTCACTAAGCTTCCTAACTTTTCTTCTTTCATTTTCCTTCATAACACAATCTCCAAACCACCATTAGACAAACCCTAACAATAAAGCCATGAAATTTCAACTTCTTCTTCTCTAGGACACCCACACCTCACCCTACTAGTTTCTAATGATAGGAAACTCTTTCCTTTCTCATTCTTTCTCTAAAACCTCTTCCAATCATCCATTTAAAGCATGAAAAACAAAACTCTAACAAATCAATTCATAAATTTCGAAAACCCTAATCCATACAATCTGATTTTTTCTCCTCTCCTCCAACAACAAATCCTTCTAATCACTCTTCTAATCACCAATATGAAACAAGAAAGATAAAATCCTAACAATATAACGAAGAAATTCGAATTTCTCTTACCTTGTAGTGACCTACGAAATCTTCTTTTGCTTCTAAAGATGGAGAACCTCTTTCTTTGTCCTTCCTTCTTACATAAAACACATGAACCAAACTTCCTAAAGCTTGAAAACCTTGAAAACCTACCTTCTTCTTCTTCTTGCTTGATGGCCGAACCTCTCCCTTCTATTTCTCTTCAAAATTTTCGAAACCTTTTTACTCTCCTCCTCTCTTGATGTGTTTCGGATGGTGCTAAACAAATGACCTAGGTTTCTCTCTTCCTCTCTTATTTCCTAAGCAAAAACGACCTCACTTCACTAAAGCCTCCCTCCCATGCATTTTCGTTAGCCATTTTTTTTAAAGCCTTAGGAAACTTCCTACATTAACCTAACCCTAAACTTAAAACCTAAGCCCAAAAGTCCAACTTTCCCTCCTTCTAACTTAAACTTTTCCAAGATTTCATCTTTCCCTCCAACCATTTAATAATTTCGTGGGCTCCCACTTAAAAGCCCACTTGCTTTCTTTCTTTTTCATTTACTTCACCTTAAAAACCCTAGCCCACTTATTTGCTTTCCCCATCATTTAAAAGACATGCCAAAGGGCTAAAAGCCCACTTAAGTAACCTAAAGCCTTAAAACCTTTTAAACACTTCCTAATTTATCCTAACACTATTTTATGGCCTCATTACCATTTTCTTATTCTTTTAAAAATCTAACACCAAAATTAAAAATTCTAATTTAATTAAATTCCTTCAATTAATAATTATTGCACTAAAATCCCAAATTATTCTAACCAAAAGACAATTTAAATTGCAAACCTATTTAATAGGGAAAAAAAGGATCGGGGTCTAACAGGAGGTCTTCAAAAAACAGATAGGTCGATCTGTTGAAGCTTACGTAGACAATATGGTGGTTAAAAGTAAGACGGCTTCTGAGCATGGGGGAGATCTGAAAGAAGTCTTCAAAACCCTTGATAAATTTCAGATGAAGCTGAATCTGAAAAAGTGCATCTTTGGTGTGGCATCCGGAAAATTCCTAGGGTTCATGATTACCCAACGGGGGATCGAAGCTAATTCAAAGAAGATCGAAACCATCGTCCAAATGCCTTCGCCACGATCCTTGAAAGAAGTACAGATATTGACTGGTCGGATAGTCTCCCTGAGCAGATTCGTGTCCAGATTGGGGGACAAATGCCTCCCATTTTTCAAAATAATGAGGAAGCGAGATATAACCCGTTTGATGGCTTGAGGAGTGCGAAGAGCTTTCGAACTTAAGCGATGTCGAGCGAGCCCACATTACTGCGAGCCCGTTGAGGAGAAACCACGATTATCTATCCGGCGGTCACGGAGAGGCGGTCGGTAGCGGTTCTGGTTCGATCGGATGGAAAGGATCAATTTCTGATCTACTATGTCAGCAAGGTGTTGAGTGGCCCAGAAACACGGTACGTGCCTATAGAAAAGTTAGCTCTCTCCTTGATAACTACGGCACGAAAACTGAGACCGTATTTTCAAAGTCACACCATTGAGGTGTGGACCGACCAGCCCCTCAGGCAATGTCTTCAAAAGCTCGAAACCTCGGGTCTGCTAATAAAGTGGGCAGTAGAATTGGGAGAATTCGACATACAATATAAGCCCCGGACGACGTTCAAGGCACAGGTGTTGGCGGACTTCATTGCAGAGATGAGCCAACCTAGCTCGAAGGATGAGCAACTCCCTGCCTGGAGCCTGTTCGTTGACGGGTCGTCCAACGCTGAAGGATGCGGAGCAGGAGTGGTGTTGATCAACCCGCATATGGAAGAGAAGGTGGAATACGCCATTCGGCTAGAATTCAAGGCCTCCAATAACGAGGCAGAATATGAGGCTCTGATAGCCGGTCTCCAACTGGCTAAGGAAATGGAGATAAAGCATCTAAAGATCTATAGTGATAGCCAAGTGGTGGTCGACCAAGTCACCGGGCAGTATGAAGCCAAGGGGGACAACATGATCGAGTACCTGGAGCTAGTAAAGCGGGAGTTAAATAATTTTGAGTAGCACTCGATCAGCAGGATAGAACGGGCTCAGAATGCTAAAGCAGATGCACTCTCCAAAATGGCCTCCGATCGAGACGCCACAAATAACGTTCTAGTCGAACGACTGGATCGACCTAGCATTCAGAAAGCTAAGGAAGTTCTCAATGCAAGTACCGATCGACCGTGTTGGATGGAACCGATTAGACGATATCTCCTAGAGGGAACACACCACAAGAAAGCTCAGAGGCCAAGAAGTTGAGAATAAAAGCGGCTGAATACGCGATCATAAATGACGCTCTGTACAAGCGATCTTATGACTGGCCACTGCTGCGATGCTTGAACGAAGAAGAGGCAGAACAAGCAATGGCTGAGGTATACGAAGGAATGTGCGGCAACCACGTAGGAGGCAGAATGTTAGCCCATAGGTTGATCAGACAGGGATATTACTGGCCCACGATGAGGAAAGAATGACAGGAGAAAGTCGACCGATGTGAGGCCTGCCAGAGAAACAACAACCTATCTCACCAGCCGACCGAGAGGATGAAAATTGTGAGTCATCCTATCCCTTTCACTCAATGGGGAATGGATATACTGGGGCCCTTCCCTCTCGGTCCCGGACAGAAGAAGTTCCTGATAGTGGCAGTGGAGTACTTCACCAAATGGGTAGAAGCGGAAGCGGTCGCCACAATTACCGAAAGGTAGGGTGGAGAATTTCAGAAAGAAAATATATTGACTCGCTTGAATGCCTATGGTCTTTGTAGCGATACAACGGTCGACAGTTCGATAATGAAAAGTTCAGAGATTTCTGCGACCGACTAAAGATAAGGCTGCAACTGACCTCAGTAGCTCACCACTAAAGCAACGGTCTCGCGGAGAACACAAACAAAAAGATAATGAGCACTCTTAAGAAGCGCCTTGACGGACGAAAGACTTGGGTGGAAGAAATCGATGAGGTGTTGTGGGCGTACAGAACCACACCAAATGGAGCCACAGGGGAAATGCCGTTCAGAATGACCTTTGGGGCGGAAGCCTTAGTCCCCGTAGAAGTGGTATTGCATAATCAGAGGGTGTCAAACTATGACGAAGAGCGGAATAACGAAGCCCACCGAGCCGAACTCGTGCTTCTCAATGAAAACAGGGATAGGGCTGCCGCTCGTTCGGAAGCCGTCAGGCAGAAGGCAACAAGGTTCTAAAACAGACGAGTAAAGGCGAGCGACGTAAAGGTCGAGGGATACGTCCTACGAAAAGCCTAGGCGGCTGGGAAACATCCTAGAAAGCTCAGACAAGCATAGGAAGGACCCTACCAGGTCGTCAAGCAAGTCGGGCATGGCTCTTACATTCTACGTGATGCAAATGGGAAAATTCTACCAAGGCCATGGAATTCTCAAAATTTGAAGACGTTCTACCAATAGATAAGTTTTATTTTAGTTAGTCTTCATTTATTACTATTTTTGTATACAACACGTGGGAACCTTTTTTCTGTCCCTGCCAGACAGGTTTTTTAACGGCCCACGCCCTCATTATCATCAATAAAGGGGTTTTCGGATTTCTTGGTAATGAAAAGTTCCAATATATGTGGCAAAGAGTAGAAAATCTAACCAGCCATCGCTCGACATCTCTATAGATCGACTACGGTCGGTCAGGTTGCCAAGACAAGATCCTTGGGACCCTCGTTCGCCATCGCTCGGCTTCTTCACAGATCGACTACGGTCGGTCGGGTCGCCAAGACAAGATCCTTGGGACCCTCGTTCGCCATCGCTCGGCTTCTTCACAAATCGACCACGGTCGGTCGGGTTTCCAAGACAAGATCCTTGGGACCCTCGTTCGCCATCACTCGGCTTCTCCACAGATCGACTACGGTCGGTCGGGTCACCAAGACAAGATCCTTGGGACCCTCGTTCGCCATCGCTCGGCTTCTTCACAGATCGACTACGGTCGGTCGGGTCGCCAAGACAAGATCCTTGGGACCCTCGTTCGCCATCGCTCGGCTTCTCCACAGATCTACTACGGTCGATCGGGTCGCCAAGACAAGATCCTTGGGACCCTCGTTCGCCATCGCTCGGCTTCTTTATAGATCGACTACGGTCGGTCGGGTCACTAAGACAAGATCCTTGGGACCCTCGTTCGCCATCGCTCGGCTTCTTTACAGATCGACTACGGTCAATCGGTCGCCAAGACAAGATCCTTGGGACCATCGCTCGGCCTCGACACAGATCGACTACGGTCGATCGGTCGCCAAGACAAGATCGTTGGGACCATCGCTCGGCCTCGACACAGATCGACTACGATCGATCGGTCGCCAAGACAAGATCATTGGGACCATCGTTCGGCCTCGACACGGATAGACTACGGTCGATCGGTCGCCAAGACAAGATCCTTGGGACCATCGCTCGGCCTCGATACGGATCGACTATGGTCGATCGGTCGCCAAGACAAGATCCTTGGAACCATCGATCGTCACTGACTAACGCTCGGCCGAGGATCTTAAGGCAAAATCTCGAATTGTTTGGCCCTATTATCACTCGACCTAATTCACCCGGTCGTCGCGCATCGAGCGCATTCTTTCGCAACCTACTATTCGAGGGGAGAAACATTCAACACGCGAAAAACAATAAAAAATGAGTTTTTATTTCTTGAAGCAAAAGGTTCTGGCCACAAGTCCGACCAGATGGGCCTTACACAAAATGAAACAATCACTCTCATTCTTTCAGAGGAGAAGTAGGGCCAGCAACGGGAACAACCGGGTTAGCAGAGGAAGGGTCGACAGCAAGATCAGACAAAGGAAGAGAAGGGCCGACGATTGGATCAAGAGGAGCTGGCAGCAGGGAGACATCTTCTTCTTCTCCTTCTTCCGAGCTCAGATCCAACTCCTCATCCGGAACAACGGCCCGCTCCACCAAGGCCCTCTCCTTCATTCCCTCCAACGAAAGGCCAAGAGCAGGAAGCAGCGGCTCGGCATAATCTTCAAATGAAGGCCGCTCCGACCCATCGGGAACGTGGATCTCATGGCACTTCTTCAGGACCGAAAGGGTTACGTCGCAGGCGAGCTCTAGGCATTCCGCATTTAGATTTCTTCTCTTCCACCGTTTGATCACCTCGATTCTTTACCTTTTAACAGAGCATCCCAACTTCATCAACACCTCCTCGGTCCTGCGCTTGCCTTCCACCCCTGCATGACAGTCTTAGAGGAACTTCTCTTTAAGCTTCCTCTCCAATGCCAACTTCCCCTCCAAGACCTTGCACACCTTGATCAGCTCGCCCTTCGCTGCAATCGCCCTGAGCCTCTCCTCCTCCCCCGTATCAAATTGAGCTTTCAAAGCACTCATCGCTTCCTCCCGAATCTTCTTCTCCTCCTCTAAAGAAGAATTTTGAGCCTGAAGAAGGTCTCTCCCCTCTTTCACCTCCGAAAGCTCGTCCTTCAAAGCCTTCATTTGCTCATAAAGGTCCTGAACTTCCCGGTCCAGACCCTCCAGATGCTGCACCACCGCGAAGGACATCACCGAGCTTCGTATACAGTTACGAAAGAGTTGAGACCCCATCTCTTGGTTACCCTTCTTATCCAGGTTCTGCTCATCCACAGGGGGAGTAATCCTCTCAGCAATGTGGCGGGACACGTCGAGGTCCCCAATCGAGGAGGTTCTTTCCAGCTTGATCAAAGACTCCCACTCCCCGGTGTTGGTTACCTGACTTTTACCCTTGCCCTTCTTCCCTTTCTTCCCCTTCTCCTTCCTGACTCGACCAGACGGCTCAGATGGAAGATCGCGGAGTCGGACCAGTCTTCTCCTCTTAAGAGGAGGCTCCACTTCCTCCTCCTCCTCCTCGACCAAGATCGCTCGGCCCGTACTCGCCGGTACGATCGGTAATAACGCCGACCCCGCAGGACTATCCTCAACAGGGGAAGGGGCCAGAGACACTGCAGAACGGCCGAGCTCCACCAGCGGAGCGGAACCTTCACCAGACTCCGCCTCTTTCCCCTTCTTTTGCCCCGCAGCCTGTTTTTTGGATTTAGGGGGATTGGCGGGTGCGGCGTAATCCTCTATTTTCACCATGGCTTTACAGCAATAAAAACAAGTCAGAAAGGAAAACTAATGTTCAAAAATGCAGTAAATAACTAGACTACGCAGGGTCAACCAGACGAGGCGGCTTCCTCTCCTAGCCCGCTAATCGGTGGTGGGGGGTCGAGAAGAAAAGAATTGGCCGAGGCGCCTCAATACAGACGGTGATTTAGCCGATCGTGTCGACGACCGAGCACTTTTATACGACTAACTACTATCCACTCCTCCCTACTAAGGGATATGCTCGACACGTCATTCCACTGATCGGCTAAAGGATACCTCCACGGTAGAGACTCGGAGGAGGACCCTAGTGGCTTCACAAAGAAATACTTCGTCCGCCAAGAAGAGAACTTTGAAGCTGTCCCATTCGGCTGATACCGAGCATCTCGGTATTACAGAGATGGGATCCTGGCTCCAGAGATTGGACTCTGACTCAGTCTCAAGAAATGGCGCAGGACGCCGATCGAAGGGGGGTAGCCAAACTGGTGACACAGCAACGCCAGACCGTTAATGAACCTCCAGCTATTCAGAGGAATCTGGCTCGGCATTAGCTGATAGGCCGTGCACACCTCATCGACGATTGGGGCGTACGGAAGCCTCATACCACCCACCGAGAAAAAACTATCGGAAACGGCGAAGTATCCACTTAAGTTGCTGTGGATATGCTCGTTCCCCAGAGCTAGCCGGGGTCCCCAGGACACGGGGATGTTATATCTGAGTACTGATCGATTCAGTTCCTTTACGGTCATCGTTGATACATTTCTTAGTGGTGCCTCCACAACCAACCCATCTTTTCTCTCTCTCGTCGATATTTCTTTAACACCTTCTACCAAACTTCTGGAACTGGCAGTCGACATGTTTACCAAGAAGAGACTTTTGAAAAGAAAAGCTTAGAGGAAGAAGGACGTACCTATTTAGTGAATGGAGAAAGGGAAATCGAACGACAGTTGACGGAAATTTCCGGGAACTAAGGGCAAGAAAGAACAAATGAAAACAGAGTGAGAGTAAGAACGAAGCAAACGTGAAGAAAACCAAACAGTTTGTCGATCCTGAATGCTTATAAGGAAACACTCGAATAGCGATCCAATCGAAGTGTGACGCGTGGAGAAAATCTGAGCTATGCTTGGACATGTGGCATAATCCGAGCCAAGGAGAATTAGGGTTGTTCAAAATCCAGAGCGGCACGACAGTTGAGAGGACGTACGGTATAGCTGCACAACGGTTAAAAGGACGATACGCTTCAGATTCTGAAAAGCCGTCAGAAGGCACGCGTCATCAAACAATAAATGCTCCACGTACCACCACACGCTCGCTAATGATGACCCCCCGACCTACTTAAGCGCGGGCTATCGGGAAATAAACGCTAAGGTTGATCGAGTAGAGACATTCAGCCGACCAATCCTAATACGAGCAGTCACGTACTGTCCCGTCAATATTCAACCGATCAGGCCTACCCCGAGCTACCTTACTGACGAGCTATAAGATCGTAGACGAGCTATATCTCAATATCCGATTGATCGGATCAATTACGAGCTATCCTACGAACGAGCTACAAAACCTCTACATACTCCTCCGACCCTTCTCTTCGCTCAGACTCGAGGAGTAGGGGGCTTATGGTCTGGTCGGTCGTGCAGGGCCTGAACCCAGACGATCCGTGGGCCGATCGGTCCATTCTTCAAAGATCGGTCTCATACCTAATGGCTGTGTCAAGCCCAAGCCCGATCTAAGCTCTCCTCAGCCCGTCCGCATGTGAAAGATTCTCATGCACACGTAAAGATCTAAACCTAATTGTTGCTCATATATAAGGTATAATTCTATCGTAACAAAGGTACGAAATCATAACCTAGTCTTCTCTACATACAGCAACCTCACCTTCACCAAATAGACTGACTTGAGCGTCGGAGGGGCGAATTGGGATACAACCCCCGACGTGCCTTCTTTGTTTTGCAGGGATCTCAACGTCAAAGTCGCTACAGAAAGCAGTCAACTCATGGATCCAAAAGGCAACGTTCAGTTCCACTAGAATCTGGCAGAACCAATATATAATATGTTTGGGGCTTCTATTTTTTTTTGTTCGTTTCTGGTGTTGGTGTTATCACTTATGTATGTTTCATTGGTTTTTCTATCTGTCTTGACTATTGGGAAATAAGTGTTGAACTTCTTCAACAGTGACAAATGTATGATTTTAACAGTAAGACATAGTTTATACAAAAATGAACTAAGGAGAGTTTTATGTGTTTTTGTGTATGGTTTTTTGTTATGAATGGTCTTTAACAAGAAAACACGAAGATTTTGTTTTCCGTTTCTTCTGAATGCTTTTATTGTTAAAAATTAAAAGTAAGAAACAAAATAAAAATTGCAGAAACAAAATGCAAAGAAAGAAACGCAGGAGGAAGAAGAAGACTTCTTCTTGAAAAGGCACATGGCTTTTTCTTGTTTCCTTTAATGACAAGCACGTGGCCTTTCATTTTCTTTTAATGCCAAGTGCTTCGAACTTGTATTATAAGACAAAAACTCATTGCTGTTTTTTGTTTTATATATATATATATATATATAACACTTATGACTATAACGAATTATACATATAATATAAAGAATTAGAAATTAGTTTTCTAATTTATTCTAACTAATTAAATTAGTTTCTAATTAATATATAAAAAGAGAAAGTTTTTTTAATATAAGAAAACTAATTTGTTTAGTTAAAATTAAAAAAGGTTGTTTCATTAGAAATTAGTTTCTAAGTAAACCAAGATAATTGATTAGTTCAATTATAAGTGAAATTAGAATTAAGTTTCTAATTGATTAGATATTAAAAGCATTTTTGATTCGCTCAAAAATTGTTTATAAACAAATATAATACAAAATAATAAATCAAATTATTTCTATATATGAGCATAAGTTCACCATGTGTTAGACAAAATAATTTGTTATTTTGTATACTCTTCTGATTCCTGAAGCATTTGCACTGCTAGATCTAGGATCCACACACTATTTTATCGCACCGCATATGGCATATAGACTGCATTGTGATAGAGAGTTGTTACAGTATAGGTTAGAGGTGAGTACACCTCTAGGGAGTACTACTGCCTTATGAGAGGTCTGCAAGGGGTGCTCGATTGTACTTGATCAAGCAGAGTTGAGGGCAGACCTGATAGTGTTACAGTTGAGGGAGATAGATGTGATTTTAGGCATGGACTGACTTACTGCCCATAGGGCCATCATGAACTGCTACACTAAGGAGGTAGTATTAGAATCTCCTAGTCAGCCTAGAACAGTGTTCGAAGGAGTTAGTCAGGCAGTGCCAGCCCGGATGATCTCATTCCTGAGTGCCCTAAGGTTGATGCAGGGAGGATGTGAGGCCTATTTGGCCCATGTTATTGATACTAGAGTTGAGCAGAGGCTGCAGGACATTCCCGTGGTTAGGAAATTTCTTGATGTGTTTCCTGATGAGTTACCGGGTTTACCGCCAGATCGGAAAACCAAGTTTACCATTGATCTAGTTCCAGGTGCTGCTCTTATATCTATTCCATCATATAGGATGGCACCTGTGGAACTGAGGGAGTTGAAGACTCAGCTACAGGAATTATTGGAGAAGGGTTTTATCAAGCCTAGTGTCTCATCTTGAGGAGCTCCGGTATTGTTTGTGAAGAAGAAGGATGGGACTTTGAGGCTATGCATCGATTATAGGCAGCTGAATCGGGTGACAGTGAAGAATAAGTATCCACTGCCTAGGATCAATGATTTATTTGATCAGTTGCAGGGAGCTTAGGTGTTCACTAAACTGGATCTGAGATCAGGGTACTATTAGCTAAAGATAGCAAAGGATAATGTACCTAAGAGTGCATTCCGGAGCAGGTATGGGCATTTCGAGTTTCTAGTGATGCCGTTTGGGTTGACTAATGCTCCGGTAGCTTTTATGGCCTTGATGAATAAGGTCTTTCAGCCCTACCTAGATCAGTTTGTAATTGTGTTTATTGATGACATTTTGGTGTATTCGAGGAGTAGACAGGAGCATGCTGAGCATTTGAGGATTGTTTTGCAGATTATGAGGGAGAAGCAATTATATGCCAAATTCAGCAAGTGTGAATTTTGGCTGGATGAGGTAGTGTTTCTGGGCCATATAGTGACCGGAGAGGGTATTCAGGTCGATCTGAAGAAGATTGAGGTAGTGATGAAGTGGGAAGCGCCAAGGAATGTGTCAGAGATTTGGAGCTTCCTAGGATTGGCCGAGTATTATCGAAGATTTGTCGAGGGGTTCTCACTGATCTCAGCCCCTCTGACAAAACTTCTGAAGAAAAATGTGGTGTTCAGATAGACTGAGGAGTGCCAGAAGAGCTTTGAGGAGCTGAAACATCGGTTGACTACAACACCTGTGTTGGCTATTCCATCAGGGACTGGAGGTTATGAGGTATATAGTGATGCTTCGCATCAGGGATTAGGATGTGTTCTAATGTAACATGGCAGGGTGATTGCTTATGCCTCGAGACAGTTGAGATCTCATGAGGTAAACTATCGAGTGCATGATTTAGAGTTGGCTGTAGTTGTCTTTGCCCTGAAAATTTGGAGACCTTCCTTGTATGGTGAGACTTTCCAGATCTTTACTGATCATAAGAGTTTGAGATACTTGCTGAGCCAGAGGGAGTTGAATTTGAGGTAGAGGAGATGGATTGAGCTGCTTAAGGACTATGATTGTACTATTGAGTACCACCCAGGGAAGGCTAATGTGGTGGCAGATGCCTTGAGCAGGAAGTCTCACATCAGTGCAGCTCAGATTCAGGTATTAAGATTGCCTAATTTGATACAGTTGAGAGCTTTGAATGTGCAGTTAAATCTGGAGCAGGATGGGGCTGTGATAGCCACTTTGAAGCTCAGACCGATGCTACATGATAGGATCAGGAGAGTTCAGGACAAGGATCCTGCTATGGTGAAGCTGATTGAGAAAGTGAAGTCTAATCCGAATTCTGAATTTGAGTTGAGAGATGAGACATTATGGTTGGGACAGAGGCTATGTGTGCCTGATGTGGATGATTTGAGGCGAGAGATTTTGGAGGAAGCTCATATGGCCGCCTATGCTATGCATCCTGGTACTACCAAGATGTATAACACTTTAAAACAACATTTTTGGTGGCATGGCATGAAAAAGCAGGTGGCAGAGTTTGTATCCAGATGTATGACGTGCCCTGAGCACCAGGCTCCAGTGGGGAAACTCCATTCGTTGCCTATTCTTGAGTAAAAATGGGAACGAATTACTATAGATTTTATCATGGGGTTGCCTAAGACTCCGAGGAAACATGATGCTATCTGGGTCATTGTGGACCGATTAACTAAATCGGCCCATTTCTTGCAAGTGAGGGAAAATAATTCACTAGATCAGTTGGCCCAGAAGTATGTGACTAAGATAGTAAGACTGCATGGGGTTCCAGTGTCTATAGTATCAGATCGGGATCCCAGATTTACTTCGAGGTTCTGGAAGAGTTTGCAGTCTGCTATGGGTACCAGGTTGAGTTTTAGCACAACTTTTCATCCTTAGACAGACGAACAGAGTGAGAGGACGATTAAGACTGTTGAGGATATGCTACGAGCTTGTGTATTGGAGTTTAGAGGAGCATGGGATCAGTATCTGGCTTTCATTAAATTTGTTTATAATAATCATTATCACAGTAGCATCGGGATGGCATCGTATGAGGCCCTATATGGAAGAAAGTGTCGCTCGCCTTTGTATTGGGATAAAGAGGGTGTGAGAATGGTGGAGGTCTCAGAATTGATTCAGGATACAGTAGATAAGGTAAAATTGATCCAGAGCCAAATTAAAGCAGCTCAAGATAGACAAAAGAGTTATGTGGATCAACATCAGAGGGAGATGAAGTTTAGTGTAGGAGACAAGGTTTTCCTACGTGTGTCACCGTGGAGAGGTGTGCTGAGATTCGGTAAAAAGAGCAAGTTAAGCCCTAGGTACATTGGTCCTTATGAGATCACTGAGAGGATAGGACTTTTGGCCTATAAGCTCGCTTTACCGAGTGAGATGTCTCAGCTACATGATGTCTTTCAAGTGAGTATGCTCCGGAGATACCGATCAGATCCGACACATGTGATATCGGCTCAGGAGATTGAGGTAGCTAGCAATCTGAGTTATGTTGAGGAGCCGGTCAAGATTATAGGATCACGGGTTAAGCAGTTGAGGAACAGGGTTATCCCGTTGGTAAAAGTCCTATGGAGAAACCACTCAACTGAGGAAGCAACTTGGGAGACAGAGGACCATATGAGGAGACAGTATCCTCACCTGTTCGACCAAGCAGGTAAGAATTTCGAGGACGAAATTTTTATTAGGAGGGGAGAATTGTAACATCCCATCACCGATGGGAAGGGTAAATTAGTAATTTGGAATGGGTAGCGTGTAAACTTATCTCGGCATGATCATGCATAATATGGCCTCCATATATACATGAATAGAAATTTTTGCACATGCACATGATTGTACATGCATTCATGACATTTTCCGGCTTATGTGTTTATAAATGTGTTTATTGTGAAAAATATGATTTTGTGCTTGCAATTTGAATTGGAGTGGATTTTTGTGTGTTTTATATTTTTGGAGAATTTTAGACATTTTTTTGAAATTTTTTGGAGAAAATTTTCGGACCAAAAAAATTACAAAGTGGTAGACTGATTGGAATCCCGGTACTGGAAATGACTGTCCAATGGCACTGGAAAATTAGATACATGATTTTAGGATTTATTAATTTTTTAGCCATTGGAATTTGGGAGAAAATTTGAATAAAAATTGGATTTAGGTCATAAAAAGTGGACAAGTGGCAAGTGACATAAGTCACTTGCCAAACATGGCCTTAATTCCACTACTTGTTTTAATTAAAACCCTTTTTCCCTTCTTGGTTGTCATTCACGATGCTTCCATTTCTCTTTTAAAAATTGCTCTCATACATAGCTTCTCCTCTACTCTTCTTCGTTGGTCTTCTTCTTCTTCCTTGCTACTTTGACAAGTTTGCTCATCTTTCTCTCTTCCTTTCACCTTGCTTTTCCTTCCTTTAGTTCACTTAAAATCCTAACCTAAACCTCACCCCCTCAAGCTGAAGATGATGATCGTGGGTGTAGTGAAGGAAATTTGAGAGTTTATGGGTTTGGAATATTTGAAGGTTTTAATAGGTAAGAATTGTGCTTTATGTATAAATTGGTGGTTAGATGCATTAATTGTGATTGATTGTGCATTAATTTCATGAACTTGTGTTTGGTGTAAATGGGTAGGTTATTTTCTTAGTTGATTTAAGAGTGATTGAAGATGAATGTTATAGCATGTGTAGTATGTGAATTAAGTGTTTAAGATTAAGTTTGATGATGTTAGTTGAGTGTTTAGTAAAGAAATAAAGTTGTGTGTGTGCTTCCATTTTGGGCCTATTTGTTTAAGTGAAAGTCTTGATGAAATTTGGGCTGATTTCTTGACTAAATTGGATGCTTATTGGAGTAGAAATGGTATTGGAATGATAGGAGTAGAGTTAGGTGTAGAAGCTGGAAAATGGAATGTGAATATGTTTTAATGTTTAGGTCATAACTTTTGATATGGTTATGGTATTGAGATGAGATTTAGCTTGAATTAAACTTGAGAAGTTTAGCTAAAATTTTCATGAAGGAAGTGCTGTCTAATTATGGTTGAGGGGTTTCGAATTTTGCTTTGAAAGTGAGATATATGTGCAGGGTGAATAGTGGTAATTCTAGCATGTAGAGATTTGTGACCTGAAACTTTGGAGAATATTTCTAGGCTAAAGTAGACAGATTTTGTGAAATTGGTCTTCATGAAAGTTGTATATTTTCTTGTTAGCTTTCTATCGCTACTAAGTATGATATTTTTCGAGTTTGAGATTGAAAGTTATGACTTGTGAACTTTCAGATGGTTTTTCAAATAATGAATGTGCTTTGTATGTGAAATGTCTCTAAGTATAGGTTTTGTGATTTCTATGCTTCGAAACTAGTTCTAGACTATTATGGTTTAGATTAGATCAAGTAATCTTATGGAAAGTTTTAGAGGAATGTCTTAGCTTTGTAATGAGGTATAATATGCTAATTTTGGATGTAGAAATTGTAAGTTATGAATTTTTAAAGTATGGTTATGACTTAGGTGATATGTTGTTTTAATACTCTTTAACAGGGCAGCACAATCATGTGTGAATTTGATTTAATTAGAGGTGGAATTTGGTTTTCAGTCCTTCATGAGAATTGTAGCATGTTTTCTAATATTTTCAGTGAGGTAAAGTATGGAATTTTTGGAAAATGGGATAGGAAGTTATGATATTTGGAAGATTGTGTTATCGTTGAGAATGACACTTATATGGACAGAAGCTTTGGTTGAGAAATTGATTTGTTTAGAGGTTGAATTTGCTTCCAAGTTATCATGAAAGTTGTAGCATATGTTTTTCTCTTTCTTTTGATATAAAGCTTGAAATTTTTGGCAAAGGGAATGGGAAGATATGGTTTTTGGAAAAATGTTGCACTGTTTTGGATGATATTGAGTAGGCAGTAACTTTGATTGCATTTTTGACACCTTTAGAGGTGAAATTGGTTTTCAAGCCCTTCATGAAACTTGTAGGGTTTTCTGTGATCTTTCCAATGAGACCTCATTTGTGATTTTTGGACACTTGTATGAAGAATTGTGTTATATGGAAGAGAGAAGGTATTAAGTGTTAAAAAAAATCAGATTTTCCAGGCGAGGGACTGACCCTCGCCCTCGCGAGGGCGAACCGCACGTTTGGTCGTGCGGGTCGACTCAGTCCGACGTGGGCCGACCTGATTCGGCCCAACCCAAACCCTCTCATATTCTTTTGTGCATAACTTTTTTGTCTGACCTCCGATTGACCTGATTCTCGAGGCATCGGATTCGTGAGTCCTTTAATTTCATTTCTATGTGAAATTGTGAATTTTTAGAGTTGAAATTGACGTGGATTAATTAGGTCAAAGTGAGGAGATCGGATAATTATTTTTCTGGTTCGTGTTTTGTCAATATTTGGACCTATAGAGGTCCGAATTGAGTGATTTTGGTGTCTTTAGATTTCTACAATTTCAAGGAAATTTATGTGATGAATATTTTTAGAATAATGCCGGGAATGTCACGAACATGCATTGTACACATTTTAATTTCTCCATGTGCATTATTCAATATTTCTGATTGCACATTTGGTAATGTTTGGATATTTTGACTGTTATAGAGGCGCTTTTGGAACGTCAACCCACCAACGTTGCCGAGACTTCCAGGCATTAGCTCGGTAGCTATTGGTGAGTAACCTAAATGATTCTCTCAATTATTATTTGCTTAGAAAATTGTGGTGAATAATGGTGGGTTAGTGAATTGTGTTTCTAATTGTGGATTCCGGACAGAAGGTCCGATGTATTGGGGAGTTATGACATAGAAGTGCTACTTGTATGTGTATTGTGAACTACTTGCTTGAGCAGTGATAATTTGTGACATAAATATTGATTGTGACACATATACTGTTTTATTGTGACATGTGCATTCCATGCATGAATGCATGTTCAGATAATGACAGTTGTGACCGGAGTAGCCACCGAGAGCTAAAAGCTCAATGTATTTGGGCCTCGAGCCTATAGTGATTCAGAGCCTCAGGCTCAACGATTAATGCACCCATATTGGGACAGTTTAGGCGCTCGATCATAATACCGTAATAAATTGGAAAAGTGTCACATACGCATTTCATATGCATTTGATTTAATCTCTTTGATTGAGTGAAAGGCAAAATGCCTTATACTTATGTGTTAACAATCATGTGGTACTTCTGAATGTAAGTTTATGAAATAACTGTGTTATGCTTGAGTGTTGTATGAATTGAGTGAACCATCGATGATGGTTACCTCACTGAGTTCACAAACTCACCCAAAATTGCAACCTATTTTCAAGACCGAGAGTAGACTCCTAGCTCGGAGGGACTTTTCCAATCGTAGATCGTCTTTGGCAAGAGAAGTCATGGCTCATGTGTCGGTCACCGGATTTTGGGATGACCTAGATAGATCAGTTATTTTCCTCTTTTATGTAGTATTTTGTCTTAGGATTTTTGGGATCTATGTATAGACAGTAATGACATATGTATAAACTCCTTAATTTTGATGAATGAAATAGGAAAAAATTAGTGATTTTTATACTGATGTTTTATTATTATGATGCCATGTGAAGTACGGTAGTGATTGTTCGTAGCTCACCCTTATCGAAGGATATGTATCGGAATGACCTACGAGCATCCCGGTGTGTACCCTGCGGTAAGGGGGTGCTACAAGAATTCTACCATCTAATGTTATTTACAGCTTTGCCATGACAGCTTATTTACAAATCTGCCATCTAATGTTATTTATAGCTTTACCATGATAGCTTATTTACAATTATGCCATTTAATGTTATTTACAGCTTTGCCAGGACAACCTATTTACAATTCTGCCATCTATTGTTATTTACAGCTTTGCCATCACAACTTACTTACAATTTTGCCATCTAATGTTATTTACAGATTTGCCATGACAGCTTATTTACAATTTTGCCATCTAAAGTTATTGACAGCTTTTCCATGACAGCTTATTACAATTCTGCCATCTAATGTTATTTACAGCTTATTTACAATTCTGCCCTCTCACCTTATTTATAGTTTTGCCATGACAGCTTGTTAACAATTCTGCCATCCAATGTTATTTACAGCTTTGCCATGACAACATATTTATAATTCTACCATCTAATGTTATTTACTGCTTTGCCATGACAACCTATTTACAGTTCTGCCATTTACTGTTATTTACAGCTTTGTCATGACAGCCTATTTACAATTCTGCCATCGAATGTTATTCACAGCATTGCCATGACAGCTTGTTGAGAATTCTGCCTCCTAATGGCAGAATTGTAAAAAAGTTATCATAACAAAGTTGTAAATCAGTTGTCATGGAAAAGTTGTAAATAAGATTAGATAACAGAATTGTAAATAGGCTGTCATGGCAAAGCTGTGGATAAGATTAGATGGTAGAATTGTAAATAGGCTGTCATGGCAAAGCTGTAAATAACAGTGGATGGCAGGATTATAAATAGACTGTCATGGCAAAGCTGCGAATAAGAGCAGATGACAGAATTGTAAATATGTTATCATGGCAAAGCTACGAACAAGAGCAGATGGCAGAATTGTAAATATGCTGTCATGACAAAGTTGCGAATAAGATTTTTGGAGAATTTTAGACATTTTTTTGAAATTTTTTGGAGAAAATTTTCGGACCAAAAAAATTACAAAGTGGTAGACTGATTGGAATCTCGGTACTGGAAATGACTGTCCAATGGCACTGGAAAATTAGATACATGATTTTAGGATTTATTAATTTTTTAGCCATTGGAATTTGGGAGAAAATTTGAATAAAAATTGGATTTAGGTCATAAAAAGTGGACAAGTGGCAAGTGACATAAGTCACTTGCCAAACATGGCCTTAATTCCACTACTTGTTTTAATTAAAACCCTTTTTCCCTTCTTGGTTGTCATTCACGATGCTTCCATTTCTCTTTTAAAAATTGCTCTCATACATAGCTTCTCCTCTACTCTTCTTCGTTGGTCTTCTTCTTCTTCCTTGCTACTTTGACAAGTTTGCTCATCTTTCTCTCTTCCTTTCACCTTGCTTTTCCTTCCTTTAGTTCACTTAAAATCCTAACCTAAACCTCACCCCCTAAAGCTGAAGATGATGATCGTGGGTGTAGTGAAGGAAATTTGAGAGTTTATGGGTTTGGAATATTTGAAGGTTTTAATAGGTAAGAATTGTGCTTTATGTATAAATTGGTGGTTAGATGCATTAATTGTGATTGATTGTGCATTAATTTCATGAACTTGTGTTTGGTGTAAATGGGTAGGTTATTTTCTTAGTTGATTTAAGAGTGATTGAAGATGAATGTTATAGCATGTGTAGTATGTGAATTAAGTGTTTAAGATTAAGTTTGATGATGTTAGTTGAGTGTTTAGTAAAGAAATAAAGTTGTGTGTGTGTGCTTCCATTTTGGGCCTATTTGTTTAAGTGAAAGTCTTGATGAAATTTGGGCTGATTTCTTGACTAAATTGGATGCTTATTGGAGTAGAAATGGTATTGGAATGATAGGAGTAGAGTTAGGTGTAGAAGCTGGAAAATGGAATGTGAATATGTTTTAATGTTTAGGTCATAACTTTTGATATGGTTATGGTATTGAGATGAGATTTAGCTTGAATTAAACTTGAGAAGTTTAGCTAAAATTTTCATGAAGGAAGTGCTGTCTAATTATGGTTGAGGGGTTTCGAATTTTGCTTTGAAAGTGAGATATATGTGCAGGGTGAATAGTGGTAATTCTAGCATGTAGAGATTTGTGACCTGAAACTTTGGAGAATATTTCTAGGCTAAAGTAGACAGATTTTGTGAAATTGGTCTTCATGAAAGTTGTATATTTTCTTGTTAGCTTTCTATCGCTACTAAGTATGATATTTTTCGAGTTTGAGATTGAAAGTTATGACTTGTGAACTTTCAGATGGTTTTGAAATAATGAATGTGCTTTGTATGTGAAATGTCTCTAAGTATAGGTTTTGTGATTTCTATGCTTCGAAACTAGTTCTAGACTATTATGGTTTAGATTAGATCAAGTAATCTTATGGAAAGTTTTAGAGGAATGTCTTAGCTTTGTAATGAGGTATAATATGCTAATTTTGGATGTAGAGATTGTAAGTTATGAATTTTTAAAGTATGGTTATGACTTAGGTGATATGTTGTTTTAATACTCTTTAACAGGGCAGCACAATCATGTGTGAATTTGATTTAATTAGAGGTGGAATTTGGTTTTCAGTCCTTCATGAGAATTGTAGCATGTTTTCTAATATTTTCAGTGAGGTAAAGTATGGAATTTTTGGAAAATGGGATAGGAAGTTATGATATTTGGAAGATTGTGTTACTGTTGAGAATGACACTTATATGGACAGAAGCTTTGGTTGAGAAATTGATTTGTTTAGAGGTTGAATTTGCTTCCAAGTTATCATGAAAGTTGTAGCATATGTTTTTCTCTTTCTTTTGATATAAAGCTTGAAATTTTTGGCAAAGGGAATGGGAAGATATGGTTTTTGGAAAAATGTTGCACTGTTTTGGATGATATTGAGTAGGCAGTAACTTTGATTGCATTTTTGACACCTTTAGAGGTGAAATTGGTTTTCAAGCCCTTCATGAAACTTGTAGGGTTTTCTGTGATCTTTCCAATGAGACCTCATTTGTGATTTTTGGACACTTGTATGAAGAATTGTGTTATATGGAAGAGAGAAGGTATTAAGTGTTAAAAAAAATCAGATTTTCCAAAGTAGGATCGACCTCGCCCTGAGGGCTTAACCGCACGTTTGGTCGTGCGGGTCGACTCAGTCCGACGTGGGCCGACCTGATTCGGCCCAACCCAAACCCTCTCATATTCTTTTGTGCATAACTTTTTTGTCTGACCTCCGATTGACCTGATTCTCGAGGCATCGGATTCGTGAGTCCTTTAATTTCATTTCTATGTGAAATTGTGAATTTTTAGAGTTGAAATTGACGTGGATTAATTAGGTCAAAGTGAGGAGATCGGATAATTATTTTTCTGGTTCGTGTTTTGTCAATATTTGGACCTATAGAGGTCCGAATTGAGTGATTTTGGTGTCTTTAGATTTCTACAATTTCAAGGAAATTTATGTGATGAATATTTTTAGAATAATGCCGGGAATGTCACGAACATGCATTGTACACATTTTAATTTCTCCATGTGCATTATTCAATATTTCTGATTGCACATTTGGTAATGTTTGGATATTTTGACTGTTATAGAGGCGCTTTTGGAACGTCAACCCACCAACGTTGCCGAGACTTCCAGGCATTAGCTCGGTAGCTATTGGTGAGTAACCTAAATGATTCTCTCAATTATTATTTGCTTAGAAAATTGTGGTGAATAATGGTGGGTTAGTGAATTGTGTTTCTAATCAGGATTCCTACGTAAGGTCCGATGTATTGGGGAGTTATGACATAGAAGTGCTACTTGTATGTGTATTGTGAACTACTTGCTTGAGCAGTGATAATTTGTGACATAAATATTGATTGTGACACATATACTGTTTTATTGTGACATGTGCATTCCATGCATGAATGCATGTTCAGATAATGACAACAGGACCGGAGTAGCCACCGAGAGCTAAAAGCTCAATGTATTTGGGCCTCGAGCCTATAGTGATTCAGAGCCTCAGGCTCAACGATTAATGCACCCATATTGGGACAGTTTAGGCGCTCGATCATAATACCGTAATAAATTGGAAAAGTGTCACATACGCATTTCATATGCATTTGATTTAATCTCTTTGATTGAGTGAAAGGCAAAATGCCTTATACTTATGTGTTAACAATCATGTGGTACTTCTGAATGTAAGTTTATGAAATAACTGTGTTATGCTTGAGTGTTGTATGAATTGAGTGAACCATCGATGATGGTTACCTCACTGAGTTCACAAACTCACCCAAAATTGCAACCTATTTTTCAGACCGAGAGTAGACTCCTAGCTCCAGAGGGACTTTTCCAATCGTGTAGATCGTGCTGGCAAGAGAAGTCATGGCTCACAGGTTGGTCAGCTGGGATTTTTGGGATGACCTAGATAGATCTGTTATTTTCCTCTTTTATGTAGTATTTTGTCTTAGGATTTTTGGGATCTATGTATAGACAGTACATAATGACATATGTATAAACTCCTTAATTTTGATGAATGAAATAGGAAAAAATTAGTGATTTTTATACTGATGTTTTATTATTATGATGCCATGTGAAGTACGGTAGTGATTGTTCGTAGCTCACCCTTATCGAAGGATATGTATCGGAATGACCTACGAGCATCCCGGTGTGTACCCTGCGGTAAGGGGGTGCTACAAGAATTCTACCATCTAATGTTATTTACAGCTTTGTCATGACAGCTTATTTACAAATCTGCCATCTAATGTTATTTATAGCTTTACCATGATAGCTTATTTACAATTATGCCATTTAATGTTATTTACAGCTTTGCCAGGACAACCTATTTACAATTCTGCCATCTATTGTTATTTGACTTTGCCATCACAACTTACTTACAATTTTGCCATCTAATGTTATTTATAGATTTGCCATGACTTATTTACAATTTTGCCATCTAAAGTTATTGACGGCTTTTCCATGACAGCTTATTACAATTCTGCCATCTAATGTTATTTACAGCTTATTTACAATTCTGCCCTCTCACCTTATTTATAGTTTTGCCATGACAGCTTGTTAACAATTCTGCCATCCAATGTTATTTACAGCTTTGCCATGACAACATATTTATAATTCTACCATCTAATGTTATTTACTGCTTTGCCATGACAACCTATTTACAGTTCTGCCATTTACTGTTATTTACAGCTTTGTCATGACAGCCTATTTACAATTCTGCCATCGAATGTTATTCACGGCATTGCCATGACAGCTTGTTGAGAATTCTGCCTCCTAATGGCAGAATTGTAAAAAAGTTATCATAACAAAGTTGTAAATCAGTTGTCATGGAAAAGTTGTAAATAAGATTAGATAACAGAATTGTAAATAGGCAGTCATGGCAAAGCTGTGGATAAGATTAGATGGTAGAATTGTAAATAGGCTGTCATGGCAAAGTCAGAATAATAAAGGATGGCAGGATTATAAATAGACTGTCATGGCAAAGCTGCGAATAAGAGCAGATGACAGAATTGTAAATATGTTATCATGGCAAAGCTACGAACAAGAGCAGATGGCAGAATTGTAAATATGCTGTCATGACAAAGTTGCGAATAAGATTTGATGGCAGAATTGTAAATATGTTGTCATGGCAAAGCTGCGAATAAGAGCAGATGGCAGAATTGTAAATATGCTATCATGGCAAAGCTGTGAATAAGAGCAGATGGCAGACTTGTAAATATGCTGCCATGGCAAAGTTGTGAATAAGAGCAGATGGCAGAATTGTAATTATGCTGTCATGGTAAAGCTGTGAATAAGAGCAAATGACATAATTGTAAATATGCTGTCATGGCAAAGCTGTGAATAAAAGCAAATGGTAGAATTGTAAATATGCTACCATGGCAAAGCTGTGAATACGAGCTGATGGCAGAATTGTAAATATGTTGTCATGGTAAAGCTATGAATACGAGCAGATGACAGAATTGTAAATATGTTGTCATGGCAAAGTTGTAAATAACAATAGATGGCAGAATTGTAAATATGCTGTCATGGCAAAGCTGTAAATAACAGTGGATGGCAGAAGGGTGTCGCTATTAGCACTCCTTTGATTTATAATAGCACTCCCACCATATTGTTTTAAATGCAAACAGACAAAATTTTCCCTAACATAATTCTGGGATGATAGGGTACTTATCAATTGTCTATCTTATCCTTTATAAGATATGGAGCCCTTCTTTATTAGTAGTCCAAAAAGCTCATGCCAGACTCATTCGAGAAACAATAAAATTACAAACAATTTCTAAACAATAAAATTAGATATAGCATGACAAAAATGTCCCTAACTCACTTTGACATAATTTATAATGCATATGACATTTATAAAATCCCTCTGTTACTCTTTAATTAAATAAAGATGTTTTCCTTACACAGTGAAGCACGCGTATGTCACATAAATATAAAATTTTACAGCTCTTTTCAAGATCATCAAATTGCTCCGTCCTTTTTTGCTTATGAAAAAAGCTCTTTTCAAGATCAAGAATATATATATATATATATATATATATATATATATATATATATATATATATATATATATATATATATATATATATATATATATATATACTACAACAAATTAAAACATGGACAAAAATATCAATAAAATTCTTATGAAGGGCCATTTTACAATAGTTTAGTAATTTAAAATTAGAAACAATAAAATTACAATAATCCATTAAAAAGAAAAAACAGAAACTATCCACCATTGATTAGAAAAAAAGAAGAAGGCAAATTCAATGATATTCACTTGAATTGTGCCAACAGCTACTTGAGCGGAGTCCAGCTTTTAGAAGAAGTCAAAATAAAATTGTAGCTACTTAGGTAGAGTCATTCTTCAACCAAAAATAAAATTATAGCTACTTAGGTGGAGTCGTTCTTCAACCAAATTCTACAAAAATAGTTAAAACATAACAGTAGTTTATTATTTTGCAATATAAAATGATAACAAATAGTTTCCAAATGAAAAAAAATCGTAACATTAATACGTTAATATAATAAAAATTAATTAATAAAAAATTAGATTGAATATAATAAACCATAATTTTTTTTTCCGTTATGTGGCTTGGACAATCAACTTGACTAGAAAAAGTGCAGCTTGGACCATCATCTTGATTAGAGAAAACAAGCACAGAAGTAGCATATTTAACTTTGTTGGGGCAAGTTCGACAATCATGGCCACCATCTCTACATATACTACACTTTCTCATCTTCTCTACTCTTTCGAACAAAGAAGGATCACGCTTGGTTGAAGTTGTTTTCTTTGCTTCACGAGTTGGCACAACTGGTTTAAGTATCAAAGGAGAAGATGTATTGACATAATGAGAAATTTGACCTCTAACATTTTCCTTTTGATGAAGAGGCAATTGTTGATACTTGCTTTGTAATCTTTGCAAAAGCTCACTGAATTGGTTCTCTTGATCATCCTTAAAACCTTCCATGAAAGTTAAAGAAGTCTTATCAATCTTCCATTGTGGGTGTATATCATCAAGTTCTAAAACTTCACTATTCATCATGCTCATTCTGTGAGCACAAGGAAGTCCCATTGTCTTTGAGAAATGCCCACTACATAAAAGCGACAAAAAATTGGATAAAACCAATTCATATTGCTTAAGAAGCTCATCCAACGCAAATATGGACACATGGTTAACAAGCTCCTTAAATAAAGGAATGCAAAATCTGTGTGGAACACGGATCAACTCGCTTGAAAGTTGTGTTTTAATCTCTTTGAATTGATTTTCAACCACATGACAAATTCTTTCTTTTACCGCAAGAAAATCACTATTTGAGACTTGCAGATAGCGTTTAAGAACGCTATGGGCACCTTCGGCTTTAGAAGTGACTCGAGTCCAAAAATGTAGATGTTTCTCTGTCCATGCATCAACAAAATATTCCTTATATGGAAGCTAAGTATGTCGTAGATAATTCAGAGCCCAAGCATATTGTCCAAATTGAACTTCAAAGTGATGCCAAGCTTCAAAAAACAATGAATCAGTAGAAGAATTGATCAAGTTTGTCCATTCAGAAAGAAAAGTCGACCAATCATTCGCGTGTTCAAAGTGGCTCTTACAATAAGCCATAAGGCTTTTCTCAATATGCCAAACACATAGCAAATTCATGGTTCGTGGAAACATAATCTCTATAGCTTTCATCAAAGCTAATTCTCGATCAGTCACAATAACCAATGGTTCACCATCAACCCGTAATAATTTACTGAAATTTGTTAGTGCCCAAACATAGTCCTCATAATAGTCCTCATTTCTCTCATTCTTTATGAAGACAAAACAACCATAAAATGGAGTATTGAAACTTGAGACTCCAATAATATCAAGTAATGGCATGTTGTACTTGTTAGTCTTGTATGTGCAATCCATTATAAAAATATTGGAGTAAGTCTTCATCAATATAATGGAACTAGGATAGGCAAAAAAATGCGTCAAGTGACCATTTTCATCATGTTCAATATCATATATAAAGCCACCTTGACCCAATTCCTCCAATAAAGCTTGGATTTTTGAATGGGCCCCAAACTTTCTTTTATAATTTTAGCCTTTGTGTTATAAAGAGTGCGAGATATTGCACGAAGATTCGAGTGTCTTGACCTCAATGAAGTGATTATTTGCCTTGGAAGTGCACCCGCTGAAGTCATTTCTTTGATAAGCCTAACTTCTTCTTCTGAAAATCGACGAGCATAAGGGTGTGCCAACAAATCATTTGATGGCTCATGATTATGTGATATATTTTTGAACTCGATTCTCCAAGTACCATCAAGATTCATTTTTCCCCAATTCTCGAATGGACAATTTATTAGACGAGAAGCACTCATTCTTTTTCTTTGCTCAATCGGTACATTAGTACCTCTATAAACTCCTCCCCTATCGCACCCAATAATAACATATTTATCCTTCTTGGATTTTCTAATTGTTGCCACATAACCTTGCGAAAAAGCTATACTTCGAACATTATCAAGCAACTCTTCCCGATTTGCATATACTTTTGTTGGAAGATCTAGCAATTCATTATTATCAATTAATTAAACAATTAAAATGCAATTGCAATTATCGAACTATAAAATGACATGAATTCTAGTGGCTCAAGATAGTACCATAAATTATTGATGAAAAATAAATAAACACATACCCATGTATTTATAACTTTACAAAAGAAATAAGCATATCTAATTAAATAACGGTAGATGGCAGAATTGTAAATATGCTGTCATGGCAAAGCTGTAAATAACAGTAGATGGCAGAATTTTAAATATGTCGTCATGGTAAAGTTGTAAATAATAGTAGATGACAGAATTGTAAAACGCTGTCATGGCAAAGCTGTAAATAAGATGAGATGGCAGAATTGTAAATAAGATTGATTAGTTAATATTAATTAAGTATAGAGTGACAATTTTTTCATTCTATAATTTAAATATGCTTAAATTGTAAGTAATTTATTTATTTTCATATAATTTATAGTTGCTAGAATATAAAAACTTAATTGATTTATTAAAATATAATTTGTTTATAAATTAATTATTAATTAAATAACATAAAATTAAATAATTGTTTGTAATAGAAAGTAATTTATTTATTAAGTAGTAAATATTAATATTTGGTATATATATTAATCATTATCATGCAATATTAATTGTTAATTATTATTAATTATTATATAGTAATATTAGTAGTCACGTACTGTGACTAAATATAATAAATTTATTTATTTATTAAAATATAATTTCTTTATAAATTAATTATTGATCGTTAACTGTTTTTCTTATTCAAATATAATTAATAATAAATAATAAATAAATAAATAATTTATGTATTAAATAAAATATAATTAATTGATTAATTATTACGTATTAATATTTAGTATATATGCTACTCATGACCTTTCGTTATTAACTAATTAGGCCATATATTTTTGTCATTTTAATTAAATATAATTTATAAATAATTAATTTACTAATTAAAATATAATTAATAGATTGATTAGTTAATATTAATTAAGTATAGAGTGACAATTTTTCATTCTATAATTTAAATATGCTTAAATTATAGCCAATTTATTTATTTCGATATGATTAATAGTAATTAGAATATAATAACTTAATTGAATTAATAAAATATACTTTATTTATAAATTAATTATTAACTAATTAATATAAAATTAATTAATTGATGTACTAAAAAGTAATTAATTGATTAAGTAGTAAATATTATTATAGGGTATATATGTTATTCATTATCATGCATTATTAACTGTTAATTATTATATAGTAATATTAGTAGTCACACCTGTGACTAAATAAGATGAGATGGCAGAATTGTAAATAAGCTGTCATGGCAAAGCTGTAAATAACATTAGATGACAGAATTGTAAATAAGCTATCCTGACAAAGCGGTAAAGAACATTAGATGACAGAATTGTAAATATGATGTTATGGGAAAGTTGTAAATAAGATGAGATGGCTGAATTGTAAATATCTTGTCATGGCAAAGTTGTAAATAAGATGAGATGGATGAATTGTAAATATGTTGTCATGGTAAAGCTGTAAATAAGATGAGATGGCTGAATTATAAATAAGTTGTCATGGCAAAGCTGTAAATAAAGATGAGATGGCTGAATTGTAAATAAGCTGTCATGGCAAAGCAGTAAAAAACATTAGACGACATAATTGTAAATAAGTTGTCATGGCAAAGCAGTAAATAACATTAGATGACAAAATTGTAAATAAGCTGTCATCGCAAAGCTATAAATAAGACTAGATGGCAGAATTGTAAATACGCTGTCATGGTAAAGCTGTCAATAAGATGAGATGGCATAATTGTAAATAAGTTGTCATGACAAAGTTGTAAATAAGATGAGATGGAAGAATTGTAAATAAGTTGTCACGGCAAAACTGTAAATAAGATGAGATAGCAGAATTGTAAATAAGCTGTCATGGCAATGCAATAAATAACATTAGATGGCAGAATTGTAAATATGTTGTCATGGCAATGTTGTAAATATGATGAGATGGTAGAATTGTAAATAAGTTGTCATGGCAAAGCAGTAAATAACATTAGATGGCAGAATTGTAAATAAGTTGTCATGACAAAGCAGTAAATAACATTAGATGATAGAATTATAAATAAATTGTCATGGCAAAACAGTAAATAACATTAGATGGTAGAATTGTAAATAAGCTGTAATGGCAAAGCTGTAAATATGATGAGATAGCAGAATTGTAAATAAGCTGTCATGTTATTTACTGTTTTGCCATGACAACTGATTTACAATTATGTCATCTAATGTTATTTACTACTTTGCCAAGACAACTTATTTACAATTCAACCATCTCATCTAATTTATAGCTTTGCCATGACAACATATTTTCAATTCTACCATCTAATATTATTTACTGTTTTGCCATTACAACTTATTTACAATTATGCCATCTAATGTTATTTACTGCTATTCCAAGACAACTTATTTACAATTCAGCCATCTCATCTTATTTACAGCTTTGCCATGACATCATATTTACAATTCTACCATCTAATGTTATTTACTGTTTTGCCATGACGCCTTATTTACAATTCTGCCATCTAATGTTATTTACTACCTTGCCATGACACCTTATTTACAATTTTGCCATCTAATGCTATTTACTGCTTTCCTATGACATCTTATTTACAATTCCACCATCTAATGTTATTTACAACTTTGCCATGACACCTTATTTACAATTTTGCCATCTAATGTTATTTATTGCTTTGCCATGACACCTTACTAACAATTCTACAACCTAATGTTATTTACTGCATTGCCATGACACCTTATTTACAATTTTTCCATCTAATGTTATTTACTCCCTTGCCATGACACCTTATTTACAATTATGCCATCTAAAGTTATTTACTACTTTGCCATGACAGTTTATTTACAATTCTGCCATCTCATCTTATTTACTGCTTTGCCATGACAGCTTATTTTCAATTCTGCTATCTCATCTTATTTACTCCTTTGCCATGACAACTTATTTACAATTCATCCATCTTATCTTGTTTACAGCTTTGTCATGACAACATATTTACAATTCTGCCATCTAATGTTATTTACTGCTTTGCTGTAACAACTTATTTACAATTCAGCAATCTCATCTTATTTACAGCTTTGCCATGAAAGCATATTTACAATTATGCCATCTAATGTTATTTACTGTTTTTCCATGACAACTTATTTACAATTTTTCCATCTAATGTTATTTACTGCTTTGCTAAGACTGTTGGACCCCGCTGCTGGAGCCCAACATCGGTCATGAGAGCGTGGCGTGAAACGTGCTAATTATACATTTAAGAAAAAGACCCGCGGAAGATTAATGGGCCTGCTAGAAAGTAAACTTGAAACCTGCTTTCATGCATAATCAAGTAAACGGTTAAACATGTAAATTAAATAATTGAGAAAAGAGACCATCTAAGTACAATGGACCCATCATGAACATACTCAAAACTTGATGAGTTTCATAAAGCTTTAAGAATATCTCAACCCAATTTACAACTTTGAATTCAAGAGCCAAAACTCTAAAACACTCTTGAACCAATGATACTTGAAATGTAATTAAAGTCTTGACTTCTAAAAATATAACATTGAAAACAAACAAACATAATGAAATGAAAACGGGAGTGCTACCGAAACTCGTGACTCACTCGATCTCTTGCTCGTCACCTGTATGGGGGAGATTAGAGGGGGTGAGCTATAAAGCTCGTGGGAATATATTTACAATATAGCAATAAGCAAAATTATTCAAAATAACTCATTGCCGTGATACTTGTTGAAATCATAGTCATTGATCATGTATATGTCATTGTCTTGAAAAATGCTTGATTCTTGAACAAATCATGATGCATGTCACATAATAAATCATAACACATAACATATCATAATGGTTTGGGTGTCCCAGGTTCGTAACGTACTACACATGCCATCGAAATGTTGATGTGTAGACGTAGTTTCATGAGGGATCCTCGGGATAACCCCGTATCACAATCAGGCAAAGGGAGAAGCCTTTTCGTGAGTCAATGTGCACTTGACTATCATGAGGGACACCGTAAACCCACATAAGTATGCTTAATTCATATTCTTGTAAACTTGTTTGCCAAATTGGCACTTGCTTGTAAACTTGTTTGTAAACTTGCTTGTCATGTATTTCGTAATACTTGATTTCATGCACTTGTATTCATGAAAGGAAAGCACTCCTTTGTGAAAATCTTGATAATAATCATGAATGCAAATCACAATGCAGAATATAATCATTCATGGTAGTATGCAATGCGATCGTGGATGATGTAATGTAAATGCATGAGATCTTGCTTGATTGGAACTAAACAATGAGTAACTTATATACTTTATTATAAACATGAACCCACCTTGGAATTCTTGCTTGTTCTTGTTTAGGGATGAGTTTCCTCTTGAGCCTCTTGATCCTCTTGCCTCACTTGATTTCCTTAACCAAAAAGCCAAAATCCAAATCAATTTGGTGTAGAAATCGGAAAATAAAACCTTAACCATTCAAACTACAACCAAAACTGAAACAAGAATTTCATGCTCAATTTCCGTCAAACATTTAAGATTCTTAGAGATTGATTCAGAACTTCATTTCTTCATAAAACTTGTATCCCTATGTCTCTAGTTTACAACGCAAAAAGAATAACCTCATTTGGACATCTACATCAAAAGTTATGCCCAAAATACCGATGCATGTAGCAGCAGAAAATTGGCCGTTCGCCGCGACGAGAAACTGGAGCACGTCGCGACGAACACATCTGCAGGTCGCGACGTGCGACGGCGTAAACCTCCCGAAACTCATTTTTTTCACTTTTCTCAACCATAATCCTCCCATATTTCAATTATAAACACATCTAAACATTAAAACACCTCTAATACTTCATTTCTAACATCAAAATCATCAACAAAACAACAACCCAAGCAAATCTACCAAAGTTCACCATAAACCCTAAACCAACGATTTCTACTCATTCCAAGCAAAACTAAGGTCAGATTCAACCTAAACAAGAGTAGAAGAGTTAAACAAACCTGAAGAATGCTTCGATCCTCCTAAAATCAAAAACCGAGCTTGCCTTTTCTCTTCTTCTTCTCCTCTCACCGTCAATCTCTTCTTCTTCTTTCTCTTCTATTTTCCTTTCTTTCTTTTCTTTAAGTCCTTAAACCTACAAGATAGGCAATGACTAAATGCCCTCCATGCTTAGCCTAAAACATTCTAACTCAAGTGCCTTGACCATTTTGCCCTTAAACATTTTTACCCTTCCAAAACTATTATTCCATACTAATCTAAAAAAAATTCAAATTTTCCATAATAATTCCAATAAAATCAAACTATGCCATAAATCATAAATCAAAATAATTCATGCTTAATAACTTCCAGAAAACAAAAATTTGGGGTCCAACATTTCTCCCCCTCTTAAAAGAAATTTTGTCCTCGAAATTTACCTGGAATCATCGAAAAGACTTGGATACTTCTCTTTCATGGCGCCCTAGGCTCCCACGTGGCTTCTTCCATCGCATGGTTCCTCCACGTAACCTTAACTAGCTGAACTGCCTTATTCCCGAGGACCTTTTCTTTGGTGTCTAAGATTGCTATCGGAATCTCCTCATAACTTAAGTCGCCTCTCAACCAATGTCTCAAACTCGAATGACATGAGAAGGATCTCGATCTGTACTTCCTCAAGATGGAAACGTGAAAGACATCATGGATCCGAGACAACTCGCAGTAACGCCAACTCAGAAGCTAAAGGTCTGATCCTCTCATGAATCTCATACGGACCTACATATCTTGGACTCAACTTGCCTTTCTTGCCAAACCGTAATACTCCCTTCCAAGGAGACGTCTTGAGAAACACCTTCTCACCAACTTCATAATCCATCTCCTTCCGATGAGCATCAGTGTAACTCTTCATCCTGTCCTGATCTGCTTTAAGCCGTTGCTTAACCAGATTGACTTTATCCACTATCATCTGAATCAACTCTGGTCCAACCAGCTTCCTCTCTCCCTCTTCATCCCAACATATCGGAGTCCTGCACCTCCTTCCATACAATGCCTCATATGGAGCCATCTGAATGCTCGAATGGTACGAGTTATTGTAAGCAAACTCGACCAACAGCAAATGCTCATCCCAAGCTCCCTTGAAATCCATAACACATGCCCTGAGCATTCCCTCAAGTGTCCGAATGGTCCTCTCAGATTGACCATCTGTCTGAGGGTGAAATGTCGTACTAAAATGTAGCTTAGTACCTAAAGCTTCCTACAAGCTTCCCCAAAATCTCGATGTGAACCTAGGATCCCTGTCAGACACTATAGAATCTGGAATCCCATGCAATCTTACTACCTCATCAATGTACTTCTTGGCTAGCACATGCAACTAATCACCGCTTGATTGTTAGAAATGGGCTGACTTCACAACCGATCCACTATGACCCATATGGCATCGTGCTTCCTACTAGTCTTAGGCAAACCCATCGAAAATCCATAGTCACTCTTTGCCACTTCCACTGTGAATAGACAATGGCCTTAACTTGCTCGAAGGCGCTGTGTTCAAATTTGACTTGCGACACACGAGACACTTACTAACATACTCTGCTACATCCCTCTTCATGCCCTTCCACCAAAAATGCTCTCTCAAATCTCAGACATCCCGGTACTACCTGGTGCATGGCATAAGGCGACAGGTGCCTCATCCAAAATCTCATCCTTAACTTCCTTGCTATCTCGAATACAAAGTCTGTCCCCATCGTCATGAGTCCATCCTCTCTCACCACTACCTCCAAACCTTACCATTCTCAATTTCCTCCCTAAGCTTGCTCAACTCGCATCCTCGTGCTCAGAACTCCCTAACCTTCTCCCGAGTATAGGCCTTACTCGAAAGTAGCTAGGAGGCAATTTGGTTCCTCCTGCTTCAAGCTTATCTTAAGCTTGGCCATCTCCTCCAATAAAGGAAGATAAACTATCTGAACATGAGCAATGGAAGACTTTCTGCTCAAAGCATCCGCCACTACATTCGCCTTGCCTGGATGGTACTCAATCAACAAATCATAGTCCTTAAGTAACTCAATCCACCTTCTCTGCCTTAAATTTAATTCCTTCTGGCTCAGTAAGTACTTGAGACTCTTATGATCTGTAAAGATCCTGGTCTGAACACCATAAAGATAATGTCTCCAATTCTTCAAGGCAAAGATCACTGCTGCTAACTCCAAGTCATGAGTCGGATAATTTTAACTCATACTGCTTCAGTTGCCTTGAAGCATATGCTATCACCCTGTCTCCTTGCATCAATACACAACCTAGACCCTTCCTCGAGGCATCATCAGACATCAGATAGCCCTCATCGCCAAGGCAAAATCAAGACTGGAGCACTTGTCAACTCGGTTGAGCTCCTCAAAGCTCTTCCGCACTCGTCGATCCGATGAACTTCGATTCTTCCTCAACAGCTTGGTCATCGGAGCAGCTATCATGGAGAATCCTTCACAAACCTCCTATAGTAACTCGCCGCACCTAGAAAACTCCTTACCTCATCATTGTCTTGGGTGCATGCCAACTCACTATCGCTTCAACTTTCCTGATCAACATGCACACCATCTTGCGAAATCACATGTCCAAGGAAGGTCACCTCACGAAGCCAAAACTCACACTTGCTGAACTTGGCATAAAGCTCTCTCCCAAGAGTCTGCAATACAATCTCGAGATGCTCCTCATGCTCTTCTTCACTCTTAGAATACACCAGAATGTCATCTATAAACACTATGACAAACTGATCCAAAAACTCCTTGAAGACCTTATTCATGAGATCCATGAAAGCAGCTGAAGCATTGGTCAAGCCGAATGGCATAACCAAAAACTCATAGTGCCCATATCGTGTCCTGAATGCTGTCTTGCTTACATCAGCCTCCTTGATTCTGAGCTGATGATAGCCTGACCTAAAATCAATCTTAGAAAAGACCCGTGCTCCCTGCAGCTGATCAAACAGATCATCTATCCGTGGAAAAGGATACTTGTTCTTAACTGTCACCTTGTTGAGTCTCCGATAGTCAATGCACATCCGCCATGACCCATCCTTCTTCTTAACAAACAGAACCGGTGCTCCCCAAGGAGACGAACTCGGTCTGACATACCCCTTCTCTAACAGTTCCTCCAACTATTCCTTAAGCTCCCTCAACTCAGCTGGAGCCATCTTGTACGGCGGTATTGAAATTGGCGCGGTTCCGGGAATCAAGTCAATGGCAAACTCGATTTTCCTCACTGGCGGCAAACCTAGTAACTCATCTGGGAAAACATCTGGGAATTCCCTCACAATCGGGAAATCCTCTAACTTCCCTTCATGCACATCAGGATCTACAACATACGCCAAGAAAGCTTCACATCCTCGCCCATCATCCTTTCACCAACATACCGAAATCGCCTCTTAGCAGGGTGTCTTCCTATCCCTCCAAGATCACCTTCTCACTAATGCCCGTGTCAAACTCTACCTCTCTCCGACCACAATCCAGCTTTGGCCGACATTTCCATGGTATCCATCCCGTGATAACATCTAATCCTCTAAGGTCTAGCGTAGTAAGTCCACTACCAATCTAGCACCATCAATGAAAAGCTCACACTGCTCATACACCTAACTGAACACCACATTCCTCCCTAGAGGAGTACTAACAACCAAAGGCCTATCCAAAGGCATAGAACTCACACCATGCAATGCTATGCTCGCAGAAACAAAAGAGTGCATGGAACCAGAATCAATCAAAACAAAGACTGCTGAATCAAATAACTGAGCCATACCCGGACAACCTCAAAGCGCTGCAGCTTCCTCCTCGGTCATGGAAAACACTCTTGCCGGTTTCAACCCTTGGCCTTCCTGGAGGAATGCTTCCTTGCAGTCCTGTAATCGCCACCTCAAGAATCGGTCTGGTTCCCACTGCCTCGCACGCCTAGAGCTCAAATCAGGACCCTCTTGTCTCGGTGCTCGTGGACAATACTTGCTATATGTCCCTTCTCTCCGTGATCTCAAACAAACTCCAAGTGATCTCGAGGCACTCTCCTCGATGATGCTTCCTACATCGTCACATAAGGGATAAGTGAACCCGCTTTCTTCAATTTCTACCAAGCCCCCCATTATTGAGGCTTGCCCTCGACACGCCCTCACTGCTTGTTCTGGTAGCCCCATCGCTACCCACTTCACTCGATCAGAGTACCTCGTGCTCCTCTCAGTAATGGAGCACTTGTACCCTTCCCAAAGTCTCTCCTCGTTCTTCCTCTTCATGCTTGCTTATTCTCGATATTCTCCACTTCTCACTGGAGAGCAAAGATCCACTAACTGCCGGTAGTCACAGAAATTGTGAATCGTGACTTTCTCCCGATTCCCAAGTGAAGACCTCCTCAAACTTGTGGCACTTGTCTTCCTCTGTTGTCACAATGTTAGTCAGATATCGTGAAAGTCAGTGAACTTCACTCATACTCGCCACACTTATGTCCCTCTCGCATGAGATTCAAACTCTCCGCCTTCTCCTGCACATAGACCCTGGAAAGATACTTATTCCTGAACACTTCCATAAAGTCCCTCCATGTCAAGACCAAGGAACAACTCGATCTGCAAGGCACCGATTCCCACCAATGCAACAGATCACCAGAATAAACCGACCGCATAATCCAAATTTGTCCTCATCTGAGCATCTCATCTAAACTAGAACCCTCTCGGTCCTCTTCAACCAAACTTCAGCTTCTTCTGGATTCGTCGTCCCACTGAAATCCACAGCCCCCAACTTTCGGAGCTTGTCATACTGTCCACTCCTGTCTACCGAAGCTTGCATCGGCATCTGAGATCCCTGTCCCATGGAATACGTTCAAGCCTGAGCAAAGGCTTGAAAGAAACTCGATCCATGGGGTTCCCGAGGCATAGGAGGAGGCGGAGGAGGCACTTCTTGGGCAAACTAGGTGCCTCTCAAATCGAATGTAATGTGTCCCGCATCCCGAGGAATATGAGATTCATCTGTACTCCCCTGACGAGAATGAGATCGAGTCATAGGTCCCCGAGTTCTCCTTCGAGGTGGCATGTTCACTCCTTGAATAGAAAACCATTGAAAACTTTAGTTCAAGTACGACAATTTTCAAAATATGCAAAAACAGTTCAAAGCGTGTAAAGCCATGCAAGTTATTTCTTGAAAGTAATGTCATGTAGCCTTAGATCAAAAACCTAGGCGCTCTTATACCAAAACATGTTGGACCCCGCTGCCGGAGCCCATCATCGGTCATGAGAGCGTGGCGTGAAACGTGCTAATTATACATTTAAGAAAAAGACCCACTAAGATTAATGGGCTCTTTGGAAGTAAACTTGAAACCCGCTTTCATGCATAATTGAAGTAAACGGTTTAAACATGTAAATTAAATAATTGAGAAAAGAGACCATCGGAAGTACAATGGACCCATCATGAACATACTCAAAACTTGATGAGTTTCATAAAGCTTTAAGAATATCTCAACCCAATTTACAACTTTGAATTCAAGAGCCAAAACTCTAAAACACTCTTGAACCAATGATACTTGAAATGTAATTAAAGTCTTGACTTCTAAAAATATAACATTGAAAACAAACAAACATAATGAAATGAAAACGGGAGTGCTGCCGAAACTCGTGACTCACTCGATCTCTTGCTCGTCACCTGTATGGGGGAGATTAGAGGGGGTGAGCTATAAAGCTCGTGGGAACATATTTACAATATAGCAATAAGCAAAATTATTCAAAATAACTCATTGTCGTGATACTTGTTGAAATCATAGTCATTGGTCATGTATATGTCATTGTCTTGAAAAATGCTTGATTCTTGAACAAATCATGATGCATGTCACATAATAAATCATAACACATAACATATCATAATGGTTTGGGTGTCCGGGTTAGGACGCACTACACATGCCATCGAAATGTTGATGTGTAGACGTAGTTTCACGAGGGATCCTCGGGGATAACCCCGCGCCCGCAGTCGGGCAAAAGGGATAAGCCTTTTAGTGAGTCAATGTGCACTTGACTATCGTGAGGGACACTGCAAACCCACATAAGTATGCTTAATTCATATTCTTGTAAACTTGTTTGCCAAACTGGCACTTGCTTGTAAACTTGTTTGTAAACTTGCTTGTCATGTATTTCGTAATACTTGATTTCATGCACTTGTATTCATGAAAGGAAAGCACTCCTTTGTGAAAATCTTGATAATAATCATGAATGCAAATCAAAATGCATAATATAATCATTCATGGTCGTATGCAATGTGATCGTGGATGATGTAATGTAAATGCATGAGATCTTGCTTGATTGGAACTAAACAATGAGTAACTTATATACTTTATTATAAACATGAACCCACCTTGGAATTCTTGCTTGTTCTTGTTTAGGGATGAGTTTCCTCTTGAGCCTCTTGATCCTCTTGCCTCACTTGATTTCCTTAACCAAAAAGCCAAAATCCAAATCAATTTGGTGTAGAAATCGGAAAATAAAACCTTAACCATTCAAACTACAACCAAAACTGAAAGAAGAATTTCATGCTCAACTTCCGTCAAAAATTTAAGATTCTTAGAGACTGATTCAGAACTTCATTTCTTCATGAAACTTGTATCCCTATGTCTTTAGTTTATAACGCAAAAAGAATCACCTCATTTGGACATCTACATCAAAAGTTATGCCCAAAATACCGAAGCATATCGCAGCAGGAAATTGGCCGTCACGTGACGAGAAATCGAGCACGTCATGACGAAAGCTTGCTACCATGACTAACACATCTGCAGGTCGCGACGTGCGACGGCGTAAACCTCCCGAAACTCATTTTTTTCACTTTTCTCAACCATAATCCTCCCATGTTTCAATTATAAACACATCTAAACATTAAAACACCGCTAATTTTTCATTTCTAACATCAAAATCATCAACAAAACAACAACCCAAGCAAATCTACCAAAGTTCACCATAAACCCTAAACCAACGATTTCTACTCATTCCAAGAAAAACTAAGGTCAGATTCAACCTAAATAAGAGTAGAAGAGTTAAACAAACCTGAAGAATGCTTCGATCCTCTGAAAATTGAAAAACCGAGCTTGCCCTTTTTCTCTTCTTCTTCTCCTCTCACTGCCGACCCTCTTCTTCTTCTTTCTCTTCTATTTTTCCTTTCTTTCTTTTCTTTGAGTCCTTAAACCTACAAGATAGGGAAATGACTAAAATGCCCCTCCATGCTTAGCCTAAAACATTCTAACTCAAGTGCCTTGACCATTTTGCCCTTAAACATTTTTACCCTTCCAAAACTATTATTCCATACTAATCTCAAAAAAATTCAAATTTTCCATAATAATTCCAATAAAATCAAACTATGCCATAAATCATAAATCAAAATAATTCATGCTTAATAACTTCAAGAAAACAAAAATTTGGGGTCCAACAAAGACAACTTATTTACAATAAAGCCATCTCATCTTATTCACAGCTTTGCCTTTACAACATATTTACAATTCTACCATCTAATGTTATTTACTGTTTTGCCATGACGCCTTATTTACAATTCTGCCATCTAATGTTATTTACTACCTTGCCAAGACACCTTATTTACAATTCTGCCATCTAATGTTATTTACTGCCTTCCTATGACACCTTATTTACAATTCTACCAACTAATGTTATTTACTGCTTTGTCATGACACCTTATTTACAATTCTGCCATCTAATGTTATTTATAACTTTGCCATGACACCTTATTTACAATTCTTCCATCTAATGTTGTTTACTGCTTTGCCATGACACCTTATTGACAATTCTGCCATCTAATGTTATTTAGTCTTTTGCCATGACAACTTATTTACAATTTTGCCATCTAATGTTATTTACTCTCTTGCCATGACACCTTATTTACAATTATACCATCTACTGTTATTTACTGCTTTGCCATGACAACTTATTTATAGTTCTGCCATCTAGTGTTATTTACAGCTTTGCCATGACAGCTTATTTATAATTATGTCATCTAATGTTGTTTACAGCTTTGCCCTGATAGCTTATTTACGATTCTGCCATCTCATCTTATTTACAGCTTTGCCATGACAGCTTATTTACAATTCTGCCATCTCCTCTTATTTACAGTTTTGCCATGATAACATATTTACAACTGTTATTTACAACTTTGGCATGACAACCTATTTATAATTCTGCCATCAAATGTTATTTACTGCTTTGCCATGACAACGTATTTACAATTCTGCCATCTAATCTTATTTACAGCTTTGCCATGACAGCATATTTACAATTATGCCATCTCATCTTATTTACTGCTTTGCCATGGCAACATATTTACAATTATGCCATCTCATCTTATTTACTGCTTTGCCATGACAACATATTTACAATTCTGCCATCTCATCTTATTTACTGCTTTGCCATGACAACATATTTACAATTATGCCATCTCATTTTATTTACTACTTTGCCATGGCAACTTATTTTCAATTCTGCCATCTCATATTATTTACAGCTTTGCCATGACAACTTACCTACAATTCTGCCATCGCATCTTATTTACAGCTTTACCATGATAGCATATTTACAATTTTGCCATCTTATGTTATTTACTGCTTTGCCATGACAACATCTTTACAATTCTGCCATCTAATGTTATTTACTGCTTTTCCATGATAGTTTATTTACAATTCTGCCATCACATTTTATTTATTACTTTGCCATAACAACTTATTTACAATTCTGCCATCTATTGTGATTTACAGCTTTGCCATGACAGCTTATTTAAAATTCTGTCATCGAATGTTATTTACTATTTTGCCATGACACCTTATTGACAAATTTGCCATCTAATGTTATTTACTGCATTGCGATGACACATTATTTACAATTATGCCATCTAATGTTATTTACTGCTTTGTCATGACACCTTATTTACAATTATACCATCTAATGTTATTTACAACATATTTACAATTCTGCCATCTGCTCTTATTCGCAACTTTGCCATTACAGTCTATTTACAATTCCGCCGTCTACTGTTATTTACAGCTTTGCCATGACAGCCTATTTAGAATTCTGCCATCTAATCTTTTTTACAGCTTTACCATGACAACCTATTTACAATTATGCCATCTAATGTTATTTACAGCTTTGCTATGGCAGCTTATTTACAATTCTGCCACTTAATGTTCTTTACTGCTTTGCCCTGACAATTTATTTACATTTCTGTCATCTAATGTTATTTACTGCTTTTGCCATGACAGTTTATTTATATTTCTGCCATCTAATGTTATTTACTGCTTTGCCATGACAACATATTTACAATTATGCCCTCTCATATTATTTACTGCTTTGCCATGATAGCTTATTTACAATTCTGTCATCTCTTGCCATTTACTGCTTTTCCATGACAACAATTTTACAATTCTGGCGTCTCAGGATATTTACTGCTTTGCCATCACAGTATATTTACAATTCTGCCACCTCATGTTATTGCTGCTTTGCCATGACACCATATTTACAATTCTGCCTTCTAATGTTATTTATGACTTTGCCATGACACTATATTTACAATTCCGCCATCTAATGTTATTTACAGCTTTGCCATGAGACCTTATTTACAATTCTGCCATCTAATGTTACTTACTACTTTGCCATGACAGTATATTTACAATTCTGCCATCTCATCATATTTACTGCCTTGCCATGACTACATGTTTACAATTCTTCCATCTTATCTTATTTACAGCTTTGTCATGACATCATATTTACAATTCTGTGCTCTCATCTTATTTCTAGCTTTGCCATGACAGCATATTTTCAATTATGCCCTCTCATGTTATTTATAGCTTATTTACAATTTTGTCATCTAATGTTATTTACAGCTTTTCCATGACAACATATTTGCAATTATGCCATCTAATGTTATTTACAGCTTTGCCATGACAATTTATTTACAATTCTACTATCTAATGTTATTTACAACTTTGACAAGACATCATATTTACAATTATGTCATCTAACGTTATTTACTGCTTTGCCATGATAGCTTTTTTACAATTCTGCCACCTCATCATATTTACAACATTGCCATTACAACATATTTACAATTATGCCTTCTAATATTATTTACTACTTTGCCACGACAGCTTATTTACAGTTCTGCCATCTCATCTTATTTACAGCTTTACCATGACAATTTATTTACAATTCTGCCATCTCATCTTCTTTACAGCTTTGCCATGACCGCTTATTTACAATTATGTCATCTCATCTTATTTACAATTTTGCCATGATAGAACATTTACAATTCTGTCGTGTAATAATATTTACTGCTTTGCGATGACATCATATTTACAATTCTGCCATATAATGTTATTTACTGCTTTGCCATGACACCTTATTTACAATTCTGTCATCTCATATTATTTACAGCTTTGCCATGACAACATATTTACAATTCTGGCAAGTTTATTTACAATTCTTCCATCTAATGTTGTTTACTGCATTGCCATGACAACTTATTTACAATTCTGCCATCTCATCTTTTTTACATCATTGTCGTGATAGCATAATTACATTTCTGCAATTTATTGTTATTCACTGCTTTGACATGACAGCTTACTTACAATTATGCCATATCATATTATTTACAGCTTTGTCATGACAGTATATTTACAATATGCCATCTAATGTTATTTACTCCTTTGCCATGATAGTATATTTTCAATTCTGCCATCTAAGGTGTTGGATCGCGTATGGTCCGAGTATTTACAATACGCTGCGGAAAAGACTATACAAAAACATCACGTATAATCGAAAACACGAGGATTAACGAAAATACCTTATTTTCGTGGGTGGATTGCTTCTTTTTCTTTTTCGGATTCCAAGACACTGCAAATCGCTAATGTCCTCTCTCGGTATCCACACGAAGTGCGCACGATCCGGTCATGGTCAGAAGTGTGCTAGACGCCCCGAAAACCTTTCGAACGCCGCACGATCTTTCTCTTGGATGGCGGCTAGGGTTTCGACAATTATGTCATTAACCTAATGAGACCTAAGCTTCTCTATTTATAGAGAAACCCTAATCTCATTCAGTTCTATTAAGTTTCGCCCATTATATCATATATAATAAAAGCCCGACAACTTAATTAAATCTAGCCCAATAAATATATCTAAATATATTTATTCAACACCTAATAAATTAGGTCCAAGAGAATAAGCCCGATCACATCACTCTTTGTGTGTGACCACAGAGGCTCATTTGATGTTGGCAATGGACTTGATTACACTTCAGGCCCATAAGTCATAAGTGGCCTCTAGCAAGACATTATGACTACCCAAATCAAATGAGGATCGATAATCCGATTTAACTCAGAATTATGGTTATAGGCTCACCCTTTTGTAACACGATATCAAGATTAATCACAAGGCATGGTACATGTCAACCTTTGATTAATCATAGTTTCTTGATCCCTGTTGATCGATTATAACAAATGACATTGATGACTCTTCATCAATTCATTTGAGCATGGCCATGCATTTATTCACCACACTTGTCAAGAGGCCCAAATGATATCTCTCTCACTTAAGAGAGGTACAAATCCCATCTACGCCATTCATTCCTCCGCATGATTCATTTAGTGTCCAACATAAGACTATTTGTTATTCGGTTAAAATAACTTAGTCTAATATCAAAACACTAAATTCCTCATGTAGGGAACCATGATGACTTCAGGTCAAAGGACTAAAGTCAAACCATATAAAGAATCACTAATGACATGAAACCATGTAGTATTCTTTATGTGAGTCGGTCCAATATATGTTCTCTAACATATATCTATGTTTCTGATTTGATATTTCATATCCATGATCAATAAAACGTGATCATCAATCAAAACACATACTAGTCTTAATTCATTATTGTTCCATCAATAATGATCGACCAGGGACAATCTAGAATAGTGTTATAACGCTTATGGTTTTACTATCAAGTCACATACTTGATGACATAAGTCTAATACTATTCATGGAATGTAAATCACATTACATAAACGAAATACATGCATATATGAAACGGAAAACCTCATAATATATTATTAACAAATCATAATGTTAATACATAAATCACAAATGTTCATTGGCCTAGGGTACACTACTAACAATCTCCCACTTGCACTAGGCCCAATCACCGATATCTAATACCCATAGACCTCGTATGACTCTCATGTTTAGGTCAGGAAGAGGCTTAGTAAGTGGATCGGCAATGTTGTCATCTCGTGCCCACTTTGCATATCTTTACGCCTCCTCTCCCACCGATCTCTAATCGCTTGGAACGCCCGAGTATGTGTTTGGATCTATGATGCGAGCTTGGTTCCTTAGCTCGTGCTATAGCCCCATTATTATCACAATAAAGGTCTATAGGACTTGCAATGCTAGGAACAACTCCAAATTCAAGAATGAACTTTCGATCCATACGACTTCCTTAGTCGCATCCGATGCAAAGAATGTACTCGACTTCGTTGTAGAATCGACAATGATGTCTTGCTTTGAACTTTTCACCTCAACGCACTCCATTCAAATGTAACACAAAACCGATTGCGATCTAAAATCATCTATGTCGATCGAAAACCAGCATCGTGTAACTATTTACAACGAGCTCTCCTTCAAGTCCTCCATAGACTAGGAACATATCCTTATTTCTTCTCAAGTACTTAAGGATATTCTTAATCGCTATCCAAAGGACTCTCACCATGATTAGATTAGTATCTACTTGTTATGCTCAAAGCATATGAGACATCAGTCGAGTACATAACATGACATACATGATAGATCCAATTGCGGATGCATATGGAATCTTACTCATGCGCCAAGCTCCTTATCCAAGTAGGACAATCCTTCTTAGAAAGCTTGATTCCATGTGACATAGGTAAGAATCCTCTCTTGGAATCTTGCATACTGAACCTTTTTAGTACCTTATCTATGTATGTACTCTGACTTAGACCTATAAGCTTTCTTGATCTATCTCTATAGATCTTAATGCCTAAAACATAGGCAGCCTCACCTAAGTCTTTCATTGAGAAACATTTCCTTAACCAAATCTTGACACTCTGTAAGGTCGGAATATCGTTTCCAATGAGCAATATGTCATCAACATATAAAGCTAAAAGGCCAACAACACTCCCACTAACCTTTTTGTAAACACAAGGTTCATCTTCATTCTTGATGAATCTAAACTCTTTGACAACTTCATCAAAACGAAGATTCCAGCTTCTTGATGGTTGCTTCAATCCATAAATGGATCTTTGAAGCTTGCACACCTTTCCTGAATTCTTAGGATGGACAAAACCCTCAGGCTGTATCATATATACATCCTCAAGTAAGTTTCCATTAAGGAAAGCTGTTTTGACATCCATTTGCCATATCTCATAATCGTAGTATGCAGCTATGGCAATAAGAATTCTAATGGATTTGATCATGACCACTGGAGAAAATGTCTCATCATAATCAATTCCATGAACTTGTCGATAACCTTTAACAACAAGTCTTGCTTTATAAGTGTGCACATTTCCATCCATGTCGAGTTTCTTTTTGAAAACCCATTTGCATCCAATGGTCTTCAAGCCATCGACGGATCAATCAAAGTCCAAACTTGATTGTCATACATGGATTGCATCTCCGCTTTCATGGCCTCTAACCATTTAGCGATTCGGACTTTTCATAGCTTCTTGATAGGTTGTGGGCTCATTATGATCGATAAGCATCACATTATCATCATCGATGAACTAGAAATCCATATCTCTCGGTTCATGATTAATCCTATCGATCTACGTAGGCCTTGTGTTGTTGAAGACTGCTCATCAACAACTTGTGAGCTCGCTTCAATCTCCTTTGCAGGCTCAATGTCATTTTGTGAAACTTGAATTTCTTCTAGTTGTACTTTACTCCCACTGTTTCCATTGGAAACAAATTCCTTCTCTAAGAAGAAACCATTTCGAGCAACAAACACTTTGTTCTCTGATGGGATGTAAAAGTAATATCCTTTAGTTTCCTTAGGATATCCCACAAAATAACATTTTTCAGATTTGGGTGCCAACTTGTCAGCAATTGGACGCTTCATATAAGCCTCACAACCCCAAATCTTTAGAAAAGATAAATTGGGACGCTTCTCAGTCCAGATCTCATAAGGTGTCTTTTCTACAGCCTTTGAAGGAATACGGTTCAATATAAATGCTGCGATTTCTAAAGCATAGCCCCAGAAGTATTTTGGAAGATCAGTTGGACTCATCATTGATCGAACCATATCTAATAGAGTTCGATTTCTCCTTTCAGAAACACCATTCCATTGAGGAGTTCCTGGAGGAGTCAATTGTGAAACGATTCCACAATCCTTAAGATAATCATCAAACTCTCGGCTTAAATATTCACCTCCTCGATCAGATCGAAGGATTTTAATATTCTTTCCAAGCTGATTTTGTACTTCATTCTTATACTCTTTGAACTTTTCAAAAGATTTAGATTTGTACTTAATTAAATAGACATAATTACCCATATCTACTGAAGTCATCTGTAAAAGTAATGAAATACAAATAATCTCCTCTCGTTGATGTGCTGAAAGGACCGCATACATCGGTGTGTATAAGGCCCAATAGCTCATTGGCCCTTTCCCCTTTACCTGTGAAGGGGGCCTTTGTCATCTTACCCAGTAAACAAGAATCACACGTGTCAAAAGATTCAAAAGAATCAATGTATCCATCTTGATGGAGTTTTGAAATGCGTTTTTCATTTACGTGGCCTAAGCGACAATGCCAGAGATAGGTTGGGTTCAAATCGTTAGATTTAAACTTCTTGGTATTTATGTTATAGATGGGCTCATTTGTAACAAACTCGATTGTCTCAGAGTATAAATGCCATTTAATTGACGCAAGAATGCCATATAAAATGTCATTCTTATAAATGGAAATACTTCATTCTCAATAGAAAATTTAAATCCATCATTCTCTAAACAAGCAAAGAAATAATGTTCCTACTATAGAGGTACATAATAACAATTCTTGAGTTCCAAAATGAGCCCAAGAGGCAAAACAAGATCATAAGTCCCCACGGATAAAGCAAAGAACTCTTGCTTCATTTCCCACGCGCAGGTCGATCTCACCAGACATCAATCTTCTAGTCCTTCTTAGACTTTGCACATTAGTACAAATGTGAGTTGCAGCTCCGGTATCTAATACCCAAGATGCAGAAGGGGTAAAATTGATTTCTATAACAAACATACCTGAAGAAATAGTCGCACTATTCTTCTTCTCTTTCAGCTCTTCCAAATAGAGTTTGCAGTTCCTTTTCCAATGACCAGGTTCATTGCAATGGAAGCAAACTCCCTCCTTGGGTGCCTTAGTCTTAGCTTTGGGCTTGGGCTTAGGCTTAGGTACTTTACCTTTGTCCTTTGTTGTGCCCTTCTTCTTGAAAGCCTTTCTTTCTTGCTTGAGAACAATTCTCAAGTTCATATACCAATCTAGGAAATTTGTTCCATTAAACTTTTCTTTCTCTAGGATAGATCGCATAGAAAGGTTTGTGGATAGAGTAGCCATAATCTACAAAAAAATGCAATAAGGGTCAACATTCATATATATTATGAGGTATTAGCTCCCACTCAAATAAATAACCCTTAATTGAAAAATGGGAGAAACAAGATCCATATTTCACTAAGTCCTAAGAAAGCTTTGGCTTAACACTCAAGACTTAGTTATTTAGGTAGAAAACTCTTTTCAATTACATCACATGTAACTCTTGATGGGCTTATGTTAAAATACATCTTATGTACTGCATGTATGTATAAACCCAATCTTATGCCCTAAGCCCAAAACCGTTTTGATAGCTTAGTTAAGTTTAACCATACTTCACCTATGAATAGCACCATTATTCAATGTCTTCCTAGATGATCCTACATGCCTTGCTTTGGCAAAACCCACATAAGGATAATCTAGAGATAAACATTGGTAAAGATTTATGGAAGGCATATAAACTTAAAATTATGAAGAGGGTCGTTTTAGTACATTATGAAGGCTATAAATTCTTAAAGAATTATGGAAGATTACAAAACGCTTGTTACAACCTTAGCTTGATTCTAATTGTTGATTTGAAAATTTTAACTTAATAATTCAACTCTTGAAAAATTAAATTAAATTCCAAAAACCTTTCCTAATAAATAATCCTTTGAAAACAATTTTCAAATTTAATAAAACACCTTTCATTTTATTAGGAGTATTTATTAATTTAATCTCTATTAAATTAACAAGTTGGGTTTAAAAACAATTTTTAAAAAATTTAAAATCGAAAAGGGGGGGGGGGGGGCACGCGCCAGCACTGACACGCGTGGAGCGTGTCCACGCTCCTGGAAGACGCATGCGCGTGTCCCACACGCGCCTGTCGTCTTCCCCAAGCTGCCTCCTCTCTCCACGATTTCTTTCTCCTCTCTTCTGGTTTTTCCTTTATTTTCTCCCACGTTTCCACTACCACGTTGAACCGCACCCCACGTCGCACGCACAACCGTCGGATCTCCAAGGAAAACGGGAAGCTTGAATCGTCGGGTCTTCACCCGACGGTTCCCTTTCGTCACCGCCGCCTGTGGCATCACCGGAGACGCCACAGGGGCACCGTGTGACGCCCATGAGTGGCGTCGCACGCGATAGATTGTTGGAGAACACCGATGGTGTTCTCCAACAGCCACGACAGTAAACACAATATGGGAAAAAGCAAAAAACGCAAGCATCGCCAGTGAATCCAGTCACAAGGGAAAAACCGAAGAAGCCAGAAGCAAATCCGATGTGTGACAATCACCCATCGTATGCATTCAAACGCAAGGCAGAAAACCCAGAAAATTGGGACTAAAAGAATTAGGGATTCCAAAGAAGAACACGCACATACCCAGAACCCACAAAACCGAACATGGATTTATGGGTTTCAGAAAGCATATGAAAGGGGCGACAGAAATTAGGGATTTCATAAAACCCTAGATTTTTCAGAACATGTATAGTCATCGTATTTGTAAATTGATTTCCAGAGAAAACATATACATTCGAAGAACACAAACAAACGAGAAACAATTTCCAGTGGAGGATAGCTTTCGGGGAAATAATTTTTATTTAGAGTTTGTTCAAGAATCAGATCATATCTGATTTTTCAATTCCGAAATAATAATCAATAACAATCCGAAAACAATATGCATGAAAATAAATCATATTCGTATCATGCATCCAAAACTATGAGCATATGTAATCAAAACATGCATATTATCGATTATACAGAAAAACCTGACTCTGATACCACTGTTGGATCGCGTATGGTTCGAGTATTTACAATACGCTGCGGAAAAGACCATACAAAAACATCACGTATAATCGAAAACACGAGGATTAACGAAAATACCTTATTTTCGTGGGTGGATTGCTTTTTCTTTTTCGATTCCAAGACACCGCAAATCGCTAATGTCCTCTACCGGTATCCACACGAAGTGCACGATCCGGTCATGGTAGTGTGTGCTATCACGCCCGAAAATCTTTCTCGAACGCCGCACGATCTTTCTCTTGGATGGCGGCTAGGGTTTCGACAATTATGTCGTTAACCTAATGAGACCTAAGCTTCTCTTTATAGAGAAACCCTAATCTCATTCAGCCCTATTAAGTTTCGCCCATTATATCATATATAATAAAAGCCCGACAACTTAATTAAATCTAGCCCAATAAATATATCTAAATATATTTATTCAACACCTAATAAATTAGGTCCAAGAGAATAAGCCGAGATCACATCACTCTTTGTGTGTGACCAGAGGCTCATTTGATGTTGGCAATGGGCGATTACACTTCAGGCCCATAAGTCATAAGTGGCCTCTAGCAAGACATTATGACTACCCAAATCAAATGAGGATCGATAATCCGATTTAACTCAGAATTATGGTTATAGGCTCACCCTTTGTAACACGATATCAAGATTAATCACAAGGCATGGTACATGTCAACCTTTGATTAATCATAGTTTCTTGATCCCAAGTTGATCGATTATAACAAATGACATTGATGACTCTTCATCAATTCATTTGAGCATGGCCATGCATTTCTTCACCACACTTGTCAAGAGGCCCAAATGATATCTCTCTCACTTAAGAGAGGTACAAATCCCATCTACGCCATTCATCCTCCGCATGATTCATTTAGTGTCCAACATAAGACTATTTGTTATTCGGTTAAAATAACTTAGTCTAATATCAAAACACTAAATTCCTCATGTAGGAACCATGATGACTTCAGTCAAAGGACTAAAGTCAAACCATATAAAGAATCACTAATGACATGAAACCATGTAGTATTCTTTACGTGGGTCGGTCCAATATATGTTCTCTAACATATATCTATGTTTCGATTTGATATTTCATATCCATGATCAATAAAACGTGATCATCAATCAAAACACATACTAGTCTTAATTCATTATTGTTCCACCAATAATGATCGACCGAGACGATCTAGAATAGTGTTATAACGCTTATGGTTTTACTATCAAGTCACATACTTGATGACATAAGTCTAATACTATTCATGGAATGTAAATCACATTACATAAACGAAATACATGCATATATGAAACGGAAAACCTCATAATATATTATTAACAAATCATAATGTTAATACATAAATCACAAATGTTCATTGGCCTAGGGTACACTACTAACATAAGGTTGTTTACTAATTTGCTATGACAGCTTGTTTACACTTCTGCTATCTAATGTTATTTACTGCTTTGCCATGACAGCTTATTTACAATTATGCTATCTCAACTTATTTATAGCTTTACCGTGACAACATATTTACAATTTTGCCATCTCATCTTTCTTACAGCTTTGCCATGACAACTTATTTACAATTCTGCCATCTAATGTTATTTACAGCTTTACCACGATAGCTTGTTTACAATTCTGTCATCTAATGTTATTAGCAGCTTTGGCATCACAGCTTATTTACAATTATGCCATCTCATCTTATTTACTGCCTTGACATCACGTCTTATTTACAATTCTGCCATCTCATCTTATTTACAGCTTTGCCATGATAGTTTTTTTTCAATTCTGCCATCTAATGTTATTTCCAGTTTTACCATGATAGCTTATTTATGATTCTATCATCTCACCTTATTTACTGCTTTGCCATGACGGTTTATTTATAATTCTTTCATCTCATCTTATTTACAGCTTTGCCATGACAACTTATTTACAATTCTACTATCTCATCTTATTTACAGCTTTGTCATGACAACTTATTTACAATTCTGCCATCAAATGTTATTTACTGTTTTGTCGTGATAGCTCATTTACAATTATGTTATCTTATCTTATTTACAGCTTTGCTATGACATCATATTTACAATTCTGCAATCTAATGTTATTCATTACTTTGTCATGACAACTTATTTATAATTCTGCCATCTCATTTTCTTTACAGCTTTGCTGTGATAACATATTTACAATTCTGCCATCTAATGTTATTTACTGATTTGCCATGATAGCTTATTTATAATTCTGCCATCTCATCTTATTTACAGCTTTGCCATGACATCATATTTACAATTCTATCATCTAATGTTATTTATTGCTTTGTGATGACAACTTTTTTACAATTCTACCATGTCATCTTATTTACAGCTTTGTAATCACATCTTATTTACAATTCTGCCATCTAATGTTATTTACAACTTTGTCATGACAACTTATTTACAATTCTACCATCTCATCTTATTTATTGCTTTCCCATGACAGTTTATTTACAATTCTGCCTTCTCATCTTGTTTATAGTTTTGCTATGACAACTTATTTACAATTATGCTATCTCATGTTATTTATTGCTTTACCATGACAGCTTATTTACAATTCTTCCATGTCATCTTATTTATAGCTTTGCAATGACAACTTATTTACAATTCTACCATCTAATGTTATTTACAGCTTTTCCATACATCTTATTTATAGTTCCACCATCTCATCTTATTTACTACTTTGCCATGTTAACTTATTTACATTTCTGCCATTGCATCTTATTTATAGTTTTTCCTTAGCATCTTATTTACCATTATGTCATCTAATGTTATCTATAGCTTTGCCATGATAGCTTATTTACAATTCTGCCATCTCATCTTATTTACTGCTTTGCCATGACACCTTATTTAGACTGCTTTGCCTTGACAACTTATTTAGAATTCTACCATCTCATCTTATTTACTGCTTTGCTATGACAACTTATTTACAATTCTGCCATCTCATACATATTTTTATAGCTTTGCCATGACAGTTTATTTACAATTCTGCCATCTCATATTATTTACAGCTTTGTCATGATAACTTATTTACAATTCTACCATCTCATGTTATTTACAGCCTTTCCATGGCATCTTAATTACAATTCTTCCATCTCATATTATTTATAGCTTTGCCATCATAGCCTATTAATAATGCTACCATCTCATATTATTTATAGCTTTGTCATGGCAGATTATTTTCGATTCTTCCATCTCATATTATTTAACACTTTGACATGACAGTTTATTTATAATTCTACCAACTCAATTTTTTACAGCTTTGCCAATGTAGCTTTTTTACAATTCTGCCATCTTATATTATTTACAACTTTGCCATGACAACTTATTTACAATTCTGTCATCTCATATTTTTTACAGCATTGCCATGACAACTTACTTACAATTGTGCCATATCATGTTATTTATGGCTTTGCCATGATAGAAAGCTTACTTACAATTCTGCCATCTGATCTTATTTACATCTTTGCCATGACAACATATTTTTAATTCTGCCATTTATTGTTGAAGGTCAGTCAGACTGAGAATATATCAAAGTCTAGATAGAAGAGGCATAGTGAATCTTAGGGCAGTTTTGCTAAAAGATTCAACAAGCGTTAGAACCGAGCCTTTATACCACTGATTGGATCTAGACAGTTAGGATTCAGATAAAGAAGTATTTTTGGTTAGTCTATAACAACACATGTGCAATGTCGGGTCAATTGACAATTTGTGAGCATTGTGGGAAGAAGTACAATGGTGAATGTTGGAAATTGACAAGAGTCTATGTTCACTGTGGCTTACTTGATCATTAGATAAGAGACTTTCTGTGGTGTTTGGAGCATAGTGTAGCACCCCCATACCATAGGATATGTATCGGGACGCCCGTAGGTCATTCCGACACACACCCTACGATAAGGGTGCGCTACGAACAACCACTAACACTCCACATGGCATCAAAATCATAAAGCATTAATATGAAATCCACTAATTTTTGAAACCATAAATTCTCATTTCATAACCTCAAAGCGATAAATTTACACAACCGGTGTGTTACAGACATTACTCCAAAAAACCCAAAGAAGGAGATGGAGGAGAGTTTGGATGGATAACAAAGGCTACTAACTTGTTCTTTTCTTGCTTTGAAACAAGCAAAACCGATAGGAACCACTTGAGTCTTAAAAGATGGCATTTGGTGGCAATTTTCATTAGTCCACATTTGTAAAGAAAAGTCAAAATATTAATTTTATAATTCAGATCAAAATTACCCAACCCAATCAACTCAATTGACCCCAATTTTAATCCCAAAATAATATACCCAATAAGACAAGTGCCATTGGGTAGCAATTTTCACTCTAGAAAATCGAATTTGCCGCTTATCATTGGCGATTTTTCCTATCCGAATTTTCGAATTTCCAAATCATTTTTTGAAAATTACCTAAATTGCCCAAAATTGTAAAACATAAGACAGTCCACTCCCAATAATTTTTTAAACACAAAAACCACACTTTCCACTACAAAAACACATTTAGGCCATTTACCGGCGATTTTGCCGGTCCGGGAATTTTCTCCGGATAATTCCAGAAAATTCTCATAAATCCCTAAAAATGTAAAACCCTCTATGGCGCACTCCAAAATAATTTTCCAAATCCCATTATCACACCAATTTCACAAAAGATCACAATTAGACACTTATGCTGGGAAATGTCATGAATGCATGTATGACTATGTGCCTGTGCAAAACTCACCATTTATAGAGGCTGCATGACATATGTTCATGCCGAGATATAATTTAATACTCCTAACCCATCCCCGTCCCCGTCCCCGTCCCAATTTACTAAAATACCCTTCCCATCGGAGATGGGATGTTACAATTCTCCCCTCCTAATAAAAATTTCGTCCTCGAAATTTCATATACGATTGATCAGGAAGGTAGGGGAGTCTTTTCGATTAATACCCTCTGTTTTCCACTGATTTCACTAACACGACCAAATTCTGTCCATGAACGGAAATCAAAACAATCAATGACTCTTTTCCTTTCTCAACTTTCCATGATTACGCACAATTCGTGATCCTAACAATATTTCCAATTCTATCTATGAAACACTTTGTGCATCCGAATCATCATTTAAGTTTTAGCCTAACTTGTCAATCCATACTTCTATTCACACCACAATAGTATGGAGGCCACTCCTCACGAATTCAATTTTTCTTAACTACACCTTTATTCCCATCTAAGTACCTTTTGGCCGAGGCCATACCCTTCAAAATATTTCATTGATCGCTTATCAGATTCCGTTATTATCAAAACACAAATCTCATGAGATTTATAACCTCGGTGTGAATCAATTCAACTCAACGTCACCATCTTAAATTACTTAACCTATCCCTTTATTGCCCTGATCACATAATATAGGGATAATGATTTGTTACCCAATGGCACTGTCTTATTGGGTATATTATTTTGGGATTGAAATTGGGGTCAATTGAGTTGATTGGGTTGGGTAATTTTTGATATGAATTATAAAATTAATATTTTGACTTTTCTTTACAAATGTGGACTAATGAAAAATTGCCACCAAATGCCATCTTTTAAGACTCCAAGTGGTTCCTATCGGTTTTGCTTGTTTCAAAGCAAGAAAAGAACAAGTTAGTAGCCTTTGTTATCCATCCGAAACTCTCCCTCCATCTCCTTCTTTGGGTTTTTTTTTGGCTTTGGTTCACTCTTTCTTCTCCTCCCTTAAGTGCTTTCTTTCTTGCATATAAGCTTTGTGATGGTTGAGGGAATTAAAGAGTGGAAGCTTGAATAGGTAAGTGTATGGTTTAAGTTTGCTTATACTTTGAGTATGCATTTAATGAATCATAGTAGTTAGTTGCATTGATTGGATGTTATTATTCATTATATATGATGTATAATCCATGGAGGTCATGAAACCTATGGTTTAAATTGTTGGGTTTAAGACTAAGTTTATGTATGACTTGAAAGTTGTATGATTGAAGTGTTGTTTTAGCTTGATTTTGGATTGTATATTGATGACTAAACTAGCATGAAATGTAAGAGGTAAGTGCTGCCAATTTTTGTGTGTTAGCCCTAGTACATGTATGAATGGTATAAGAACTGATTTGTGTTAATTGGATGCTTGATGATGTGTTAAAGGCAATGGAAATGAGAGAAACAAAGGTTGGACCAAATCTGGAAAATTAGGGTTTTTGATTGATTGTACTGTTTTAATCATAACTCATTGTATAGAAATGAAAATGAGGTGAGGTTTGTGGCCACTTAAACTTTGGGATGTTGGCTACATTTTAGTGTGAAATAGGTGTTGTTAAATTGTAACTCTCATAGGTTGAAATTTGGCATGGAAAGTTACTGTTTTATTGCCTGTGAACAGTAACCGAAACCATACCCTATGAGCTTTGCTGATTTTTCTAAATTAATTGAGATGGAATTAGGGAGAATGGTCTTCATGGAAGTTGTAGCATATTGAGTTAGCTTTCCATTTCCACTGATCTTGCTATTTTTAGAGGTGTATATTGAGAGATATGAACTGGTTACTATGGACTGGTTTTGGGCATGTTGATGAAACCTAGTTTAAGTGTCTGATTTGTGAGTATTCTGCTTGGAAGCAATTTTAGCCATTTTTGTGGACTGAATTGGTGTGAGTGATCTTCTGAAAAGTTGAAGAGGAAGAAATTATCTTGAAAATGAGATATGGCATATAATTTTTAGAGGTCAGAGTTGGGAGTTATGATTTTGTAAAAACTGATCCTGCATTAGGTTAGGAATTGCTGATCATGGCAGTAACTAGCATGATAGTTTTGAAATTGTTAGAAATTAAATTGGAAATTGAGTTCTTCATGAAAATTGAAGTTTGAGGATTTATCTTTTCAGGGATATAAAGTTCTGATTTTTCTGACTTGTGTACAGGGAGTTATGCTTGTTATAAGTTTACTGCTCAAATTGAATGATTTCAGGGACAGCAACATTGAGTGAATTAATTGACTTGTTTAGCAATGGAATTTGATTTTGGGTTGTTCATGAAAGTTGTAGATGACATTATGAACTTATTGAGCATATTTATGTGGTAAGTTTTGGCTGAAGAATCAGAGAGTTAAGGAATTTGTAATGTACTGTTCTGTTTTAATGGGATTTGAGTAGGCAGTAGCTTTGAAGGGATTTTTGACACCCTTAAGGGTGAAATTGATTTTTATGGTCTTCTTGAGAATTGTAGAGGGTTTCCTGAGCTTTCCAACGAGATATAGTTGGAAATTTTCTGAATTGTGTGCAATGAATTATGGGTGTTGAAAATTAGATTGAAAATCAGAAAAAAAAATAAAAAAATTGGAAAATAGAATCACGCCCGTTCACTAGGGCGACGCCTCGCCCTAGTGACGAGGCGTTGAGGGGCCGCGTCGCTAGGACGACGCCTCGCCCTAGCGACGAGGCTGAATAAGTCAGCCCCGCTGGGGCGAGACGTCACCCCCAGCGAGGCTGACTCTTGTTTTTTTTTATTTTTTATTTTTATTTTATTATTTTTATTTGTTAATTGATAATTTGGGATTTCATGCTTCTTTTGTCAATTTCTTTTCCGTCCGACGTCCGATTGACCTAATTCTTGAGGCATCGGATTCGTTGAACATTTAATTTCATTTTGTGAGAAATTGGGAATTTTTGGACGGGAAATTGACGTGGCCTCGGGTAACGGAGCCTTTAATCACTGTTTTGTTTAATTGGGGACCTATAGAGGTCCGAATTGCGCATCGTCAGCGCCAATAGGTTTCTAATTTTTAGACGGATTTTGTTATGAGGAAATTTAGATTTAGGGCCGGAAAATTCATGAACATGCATATTTCACCTACATGTGCACAAATGGCATCTGTAGTGACTCGTTCTTTCTCTGTTTCTTATAGAGGCCCAAGTGGAGCGTCGTCCGACCGACGGGGCGGAAACTTCCCAGCATTAGCTCGGAAGTAATAGGTGAGTAACCTAGTTGGTTTCTCAACCTTATGTGTTTATTAATTATATGCATTGATTGCCATGAGGAAGTAAGGATGGATATATGTGATTGATTGATTTGATTGATTTCGGACCATGGGTGTTCGAAATATTGATTGTGATATCAAGTGCAAATGAGAATAAGTGCGTGAGAATGCATTAGTAAATTGGATTGTAAATGTGATAGATTAGTAAATTGGATTGTAAATGTGATAGTGAAACGAAAGGTAAATGCATGGAATGAAATACGGACCGAAAGTCCGAGGACATTGGAAAATGATCGAAATAGTAATTAATTGGAATTGGAAATAGAAATGCGATAATTGGATATTGGAAAATGACATGTGCATTCATGCATAGTAAATGATCAGATAATGGCAGTTGTGACCGGTGTCGCCACCGATTTCAGAGCTTTAAGCTCAACGCACAGGGCCTCGTGCCCAATGTATTCCGAGCCTCGGCTCGATGATCAGGGCTATGCCCAACGTTTCGGGGCTTTAAGCCCAATGTTTCAGAGCCAATGGCTCAACGTATATGAGCTCAGGCGCACGGTCACAACAACGAAAGAAAATGGAAGAGTCACATGCACACTACATAAATGAATGTTTAATGTGAATTGTGTGAAAGGCTTATTGCCTTATAAAATGTGAAATTGAGTGCCTGTGATTTCTTGTTTATGATATATATACAATATTTTGTGATTGTGTGGATATGCATGAGTTGGGTGAACCATCGATGATGGTTTCTCACTGAGTTCGCAAACTCACCCAACATTGCATCTATTTTTCAGGAAATGGAGAGTACCCCGTTGGACACGCGGAGTACGCTCATCGCTAGCAAGATGTCGTATCGGGATCGATTAATCGTCCGTATCTGCATTCGTGTATTAATTTGGTATTTAGTAGGCCCAATTGTTTTCATGGAATTGTATAGAGTGACTGAGCACTAATGAGTGCTATTAATGATTGAAATTGTTTTATCAGTGAAATGGTATAATCTTTGAAAGTGTTTTGTTATAATTGGGCCAAGTCAATGTTTGTTTTGCGCACTCTAATGTTTTTGAAAGAAAAAAAAATGTCATACGATTTTTGTTAATAAGGTAATGTTCTAGTATGCCACCCTCGCGGGTCACGGGCTCGAATATCATCATGGATATCGGGTTCGGGTCTCGTCGGGAGTGGGGTGCTACACATAGTCTGGTAGGAGAGGAAGTATGGTGATAGAAACTATAGTTCAGCAGAGTAGAGCCAGTGGATCTAGATAGAGAGGCCGTGGTAGAGGCAGGATAAGTTCTGGGAGTACATTTGTCAGGACCAAGGTACAGAGCAATCGAACATAGCTAGCCAGAGTTTATGCCATGACTAGATAGGAGGCTTAGGATTCTCTTGATGCCGTTGCAAGTGCACTACTTATTTTTTTATTATAAGCTAGATCCTAGATCTACGCATTCTTTTATCTGCACCGTATATGACATCTAGGTTGCATTATGATAGAGAGTTATTGACATGTGAATTAGAGGAAAGTATACTGATAGGTAATACCACCATAATAGGGGAAGTCTACAAAAGATGTTTGATTTAGAAGCAAACTTGATTATATTACAATTAAAGGAGATAGATGTTATCCTAGGCATGGATTGGCTCACTGCCTATAGGGCCATCATGAACTACTATACTAAGGAAGTAATATTAGAATATCCTAATTAGCTGAGGGTAGTTTTTAGAGGTATTAGCCAGGTAGTGCCAGCTAGACTGATCTCATTCATAAGTGCTTTGAGGTTGATGCATGGAGGTTGTGAGGCTTACTGATGTGAGTAGGAGCAAGGATCACCATGGAGATGGCATGCATGATGGGGGCTAGTTTGTCATTCCAATTGGACCTATGTCTAAGGCTAGAATCGAGAGACTCAAAGAGGCTCTCTATGCACATATGAGACAATTTGTGGGGATAATGGAGTACGCCAAGCCTATTGGAGGAGAGCTATCTGAATCACGGTCCAAATTAATTCATTTATCTAAAATCCTTTTATTGGACTCACTTGGGACTTGAAGACCATTGTATTGGGCTGCATATCATCACTGAAACCCAAGAGGAGAGGTGCGTCTATGATCAGACTTGGAAGCGCGTTAGGATCAAAATCAGATTGTGGTGTGATTTTGATCCTACCAACTGTCTTGGTTTGTTCTTTGCTCGTTATGTAGGTTGCTCAAGACAAGTTCTTCGTGAGATCTAGTAGGTAAATTTGAAACCCTACATATCAGATTTAGTTTTCATTAATTCAAATCTATCATCTTCTTCCTTCTTTGAATTTGAACTTTTACATCTTTCAATTTTGTGGAGCGTGTTATTTGGTATCAGAGACTTGGTTTGGAGGAGAATTCTTATTCAACTCCATCAAAATTCAAGAAACCGCTGCCCATCACCATCAAATTATCGTCGGTTCATCAATTCAGGAGTGATTTAACTTTTGACCTAAGGTTTCAATCTTTCTTCTTGTTTTTGTTTTAGTTAGGATTTTCAATTATTTGTTGAAACTTTCGGCTTATATAAAAAAAACGTTCTAAAAATTTGAAAAAGTCAAAAAAATATGAAAAAGACAAAAAAATCCAAAAAAGATAAAAAATTTGAAAAAGAAAAAGTGGGAAAAAAGAAAATGTCGAAAAAAAAGTAAAAAAAGTCAAAAATTTGAAAAAAACTGATTTTTTTTCTTTTTTCTTCTTTGTTTCGTCATATGCATACTTGCCAGTTGGGCCGAAATTTTTGCACCATTTTGATTCTTTTGATCAGTTGAGAATTGGTTCTAAGTGGCGAATTGAATTTTAGAGGAGATTAAGTGGTAAAAGTGTTGGATCGGAAAAAGAAAGCATGCTTAGTTTGGAGAAACGATAGATTTCAAAACTTTTTAAGAAATCATCTTGCAGCGGAAGCAATATATCCAAATCAACATGCTAATCCATACATGATATGGTATAAGGATAATAAAACCAAGAACAAGATAAAAGGAATTACCGACTTCTTCGCCATGACTTTAAATCCTCATTGCTATCCTCTCCTTCTTGTATCCAAATCCTTTGCCTTTGAGTCTTTTTCTTTAGCAATCTATCTTCTTCCTTGTAGTAGTATCCTCTACCAATTAGATTTACCACTTGTTCTTTAAGGACAACTAGGTTAGCAAAATCCTTTGGTGGGAAAGGAGAAGAAAAAATTTGGAGGAGATTTTCTTAGAAGAAGAAGAACCAAAATTGAAACTCTTTCAATTCTTTCACTTAGGAATTTCGGTTCTCTCTTGCATGAAAAGAGAGAATGTCTAAAAAACATGCAAGAACCTTTTTTTACATCTCAATTTCGAAATATGCATAAATGGAAAGAGTGAGAGGCATCCAATGCATCACTTCTTACATTAATCACTCATCAAATAGCCAATAAATGAGACTTACTTCATTTATCTTTAAAATGACTATTTGAAAAGACCATAACCTATAATTGAATACCCATTTCGGTTTTGGCAAGAAGAAAGAAGGAAGATGGTCCATCTAATGCACATCTTTCATCTTTAATCTAATGAATGCAAATAGGTTACATGCCAACATTAAAAGCCAACCATTAAACCATTTAATGGTAAGTTCATAACTCCATTTAATAATGATGAACCATAATAAAGACCATCTTTATTTACTATTTTAATGTCAAATGTGTGGTTACACATCTAACCTAACACAATTTCGAAATTGCTTCTTCTCCATTTAAAAAAATTGTTTTAATATAATTAATCTAATCAATTACATTAAACCAAAACAAGCCCATTTCTAAATGAACATATGGGCTTCCAATTAACCATTAATTAGTATAAGCCCATCATTCAATTATGGACTTCTAAAGCCTCCAAACTACTTCTTACTTAGCTTGATAACCTTCCTTAAAGCCAAGTGGGGAATCTTATTGGACTTTGATAATTCAAGCTCGATAAGCCCGAAATAATTCAATCTCATTGGAATTAATTCTAGCTTATTAACTAAATGTCATTCCACTAAAGACAATTAGTTGAACTCTTGAATTATTAAATATTATGAGAATATGTCCAATTGCAAACCCTATTTAGAACCTTATTATAGCCATCCGCACAACAAAGGGTAAAATTACCGCTTTGCCCTTATGTTGATTTTTCCTTCTAGATCTCTCATTTTACTTTATATGGTGATTAACACATAAGATCTCATCTTAGTGTTAAGACTTGATGGGTAGCTAGTCCATCAAACCATCGGCGCCAGCTTAATCACCAAATCTCCTTAAAACATCTAGAAGAGATGATAACACTATAAACTCTTTATTTGAGTGAATGTTCTCGATACATGTTTCAATTAATAATTCCAACATGCGGAACCTCGGATTAATACCTGTAAAAATCCATTCGATCATATCAAGAATTATAATGAAACACATATGAGTTCACCACTCATCAAGATTGTGGTTCATAATAGCGAATGCTTAAGTTGTATGTTTTAAGATTAAAGTAACGACCCACTTTATTCTTGAAAATATACTTGATTCCGTATTCATTTAATAGTGCCATTATCGATAGTCTACTACTATCATGATATGAAACTCATCATTCCCTTTAAGTAAACTCCTTTACTTATATGGAGATAAATCGCAATACTACAGCCTAAACCATAATCAAATGACCAACTTGATTATTCAACTGTGAATCAATTAATTCAGATTCTAATAATATACATGTTTCCCATACATCTCTATGTATATGTATATTACTTACAAATGAATCTTGGTACCTTATGACCGGACATATAATGCTCATACAGATAAAACCAAACTCTTTTGTTTTATTAATAATAAATATTTTCATTACAAAACTCAGAATCAAGAAGATAAAGTTACATGTAAATACACTTGCTTTCCAGGGCACTATATTTACATAACTCCAACAAAAAGGCAAGAGTGTGCGAGGTTATTTGAGGGAGTCATTGTCATGACTTAAACACGAGGGGAGTGACATCATTTAAGTGAAACATGCGAGGGAGTGTGTGAGGTTGTTTATCACTAACCTTATTTTGCAGGTATATCATTTTATTTACAATGTCACAGGGAGGTAGTAATGATGACAACCAAAGGAGGAGATGCAAATATCGATTTCACTTTGAGAGCCATGCACCAACAATTTGAGAGGAGCAATCTAGCGTTAAATGAGGTTAGGGAATAAATGGATGAGCTCAGACAAGGGAGACGTGAAGAACCTTAGGGTAGGCACGTAGGTGTACATCAGTAGCAACCACCACCTCGTAGATCACCACCTCGGTATGAGCCAGAGGAGTATGACTTTGAGGAGGAGGAGGAGTTTGAGGTACGTAGACCTAGGAGAGCTCAAAGAGTTGAGCCATTTAACAGGTGAGATGGAGACCTGAAATCCATCAAGATGCAGATCCTAACCTTCAAGGGAAGGAATAATGCAGAGGCTTACCTAGAGTGGGAAAAGAAGGTGGACTTGGTTTTTGAGTGGCATAATTTTTCTGAAGATAAAAAGGTAAAGCTAGCCACTTTTGAATTTACATATTATGCACTAATATGGTGGGATCAGTTGGTGACATCCAGGAGGAAAAATGGAGTGGTGCCAATTACTACTTGGGATGATATGAAGGCATGTATGAGGAAGCAGCTTGTGCCTTCTTACTATTATAGGGAGATGGACCCAAATATTCAGAAACTTACTCAGGGGTCTAAATCAGTAGAGCACTACTGCAAGGAGATGGACGTGGCTATGATCTGAGCCAACATAAAGGAGGACCCAGAGGCTACAATGGCCATATTTTTTAGTGGACTCAATAGGGAGATAGCCAATGTTGTGGAGTTGCAGCACTACTTTGAGGACATGGTGAACATAGCTATGAAGGTGGAGAGACAGCTCAAAGCTAGCATGACAGTGAGGAGTGGAGCAAGCTCTAGCTACTCATGGAACTCCAAATGGCCTAGAAAGGAGGGGAAGTCCAAGGACAAAGGAGTGGACTTCAAGGAAGTACCTAAAGCCGATTGGGGGATTTGAACAGAAAGGTACTTCTAGCAACGAAGCTACTTTTAGTAAACATTCATCTATAAAATGCTTTAAATACTTGGGTACTGGCCATATTGTATCTCAATGTCCAAATAAAAAATTCATGATTTTAAGGGATAATGGGATGATTAATTCGAAGGATAGTGGTAGTGAATCTGAGTTTATTATTGATAATGATTTTAAGGACGATAGTTGCTTTGAGAGAGCAATTATAGGGGAAGCATTAGTAGTTAAGAGGGTATTGAGTGCTAGGGCCACATATGAGGTTATAGATCAGAGAAAATATTTTCCATTCGAGGTGTTTAATTGGTGGGAAAGTATGCAATTTGATCATTGATAGGGGTAGTTGCACAATACAACTAGTTGGAATATGGTACAGAATTAGGTTTGGCATGCAGGAAACATCCGAAGCCATACAATTTACAGTTTTTCAATGATAGTGTTGGTATGAAGGTGACTAGGCAAGTTATATTGCCATTTTCAGTAGGGAGATATGAGGATGAGGTGTTGTGTGATGTGGTACCAATAGAGGCTGGTCATATGTTACTTGGGAGACCATGGCAGTTTGACAGGAGGGTAACACATGATGGATATACCAATAATGCCTTTATCACCTCATGAATTGTACCTGCACTAGATAAAATCAAGTAAACGTGAGGACGGTTCGAGTAGTGAGAACAAAAAAAAGAAGAGAGAAAAGAGGCCCAAAAGAAAATTGAGTTTGGCCCAATGGTAAGTGACTGCACAAGTGAAGAAAAGAAAGTGGGATGTGCAGGAGAGAAGAGCTCAGAAAGAGAAAAGAAGAGAGAAAAGAAAGAGAGAAAAGTTAGTTTGTTTGTTAAAGGAAAAGACTTAAGGAGTGTAGTTGGAGAGAAAAGAGCACCAGCAGTGGTGAGATATAGAGAGTGTTTAGTTTCTGACACTAACCATCTTAATGCTTTGCTTAGTGTTTTTCCTTCTCTTTTACAGGATTATTCAAATGTCTTTCTTGAGGAGATGCCCAAGGGACTGCCACCCTTGAGAGGGATCAAGAACCAGATTGATTTTATGCCCAGAGCTCAAATTCCAAACCGCCCAGCCTATAAGAATAATCCTAAGGAGACAAAGGAGCTTCAAAAGCAGATTGATTAACTATTAGAAAATGGATATGTGAGGGAGAGCTTGATCTCGTATACGGTGCCAGTATTGCTGGTGCCTAAGAAAAATGGAACCTGGAGGATGTGTGTGGACTGTAAAGCCACTAATAAAATCATTGTAAAGTATCGCCAGCCTCCCTAGGTTAGATGATATGCTAGTGAATTGCATCGTGCATGTATCTTTACAAAAATTGACTTGAAAAGTGGATACCACCAAATTAGAATGAAACCAAGAAATGAATGGAAAATTACTTTTAAAACTAAATATGGGTTGTATGAGTGGTTAGTTATGCCATTTGGTTTAACTAATGCACCAAACAATTTTATAAAGTTGATGAATCATGTCTTGCAAGCATTTCTTGGAAAATTTATGGTTGTTTACTTTGACGACATCTTGATATATAGCACTAATCTTGATGAGCATGTTATACATGTGAAGTATGTCTTGGATGTGTTAAGATGGGAGAAACTATATACGAACCTTAAGAGGTGTACTTTTTTCATTGATAAGCTTGTATTCTTAGGGTTTGTAGTCAGTTCTAGGAGAGTTGAGATGGATGAGGAGAAGGTGAAGGCTATCCAAGAATGGCCGATGTCTAAGAGTGTGAGTAAGGTGAGGAGTTTTTATGGGCTTACTAGTTTTTATAGGAGGTTTGTGAAAGATTTCTCTACCATTGTTCCTTCTTTGACTGAAATAATCAAGAAGGAGAAAGGGTTTGCATGGGGTAAGGACCAATGTGGAGGAATATAGAATGTCTGTACGTAAGGTTTAACTACCCATGTTTGATGGGTCTAATCCTATGGGGTGGATCACTAGAGCAGAAGTATACTTTGAGGTTCATAATACCTTATAGAAGGTAAAAACCAAACTGGCTCTCTTAAGTATGGAGGGATCAACCATTCATTAGTTGAAGCTTTTAAGAGAAACAGAGGTAGAATTTAATTGGGAGAAGTTTAAGAAAGTTTTAATAGAGTGATATGGAGGGAGGAGGATTAAGAATCCATTCGAAGAACTTTCTGACCTATGAAAAACTGATACAGTTGAAGAGTACATCGAGCCTTTTGGATTCCTATCATCCCAAGTGGGTTGTCTATCGGAGGAACAATTTATGGGATATTTCATAATTAGGTTGAGATCAGATATTAGAAAATGGGTGCATATGCTCAGTCTGGTGAATAGGTATCAGCTGATGAAAATAGTAAGGGCTATGGAAGAAGAGGTGTGTGGTGAGGAAGGAGGCAACAAGGGATTACACTAGTGTTTGGAGAGATAACTAAGGTTACTAGTTTTGGATGACAATGAAACGTTAAACGAAGAGGGAGAAATAATAGCCATTAAGGCGGAGGACAAAGAGGACGAAGATGTAGTGCTAGAATGCAAAATTGTGGCAATGTTCGGGGTGAATAAAGCATTGGTATTTGAAACAAAAAATATGAGGTTGGAAGGAAAAGTATACAAGGTTCCTATTGTGGTATTGGTGGATAGTGGAGCAAGCCACAATTTTATTTCCCCTGAATTAGCTACTAGTCTTGGGTTAATTATAAAGTTGACAAAGACTTTGGGAATCAGATTGGGTGATGGCCATAGCGTAACAACTAGAGGAAGATATATAGGGGTTCCTATTTGGCTCGGGGACTGGACTTAAAGATAGATGCTTACATACTGGATTTGGGAGGAATGGATGACATTTTAGGCATTGCTTGGTTGCAGACCTTGGAGAAGGTCATCGTGGATTAGAAGGAGAGGACCATGCAATTCCAATATGCTGGTTAAGCGGTGGAGTTGTGCAACAAGGTATAAACAATGGTAATACAGAGAAGGGGAAGCTTGTATTACAAGGGTCTAATACCTTTGTATAGCCTATTAGTAAATTTAAAGGGTGCTTTTTGGTCAGTTGGAGTAGTTGCAAAAAAAAAGGGAGCATTAGACACAACTTGGTTGTAAATAACAACAAGAGCTGAATCTGGTGCTGAACAAATTCCTAGAGGTATTCCAAGAGATTCAAAGATAACCCCCAAAAGGAATCATTCTCATTCTATTGTTTTACAACAAGGATAATGTCTAATTAGTGTGAGACCCTATAGATACCCAAACCATCATAAAGGTGAGATTGAGAAATAGGTTCGACAAATGTTACAATTAGGCATCATATAACCTAGTTCAAGTGCTTATTCCAGTCCTGTAATTTTGGTCAAGAAAAAAAGATGCTTCATGGAAAATGTGTGTGGATTTTAGGGCCTTAAATAAGGCCACAATACTATGAAAATATCCTATTCCAGTGGTGGATTAACTTTGAGATGAGTTACATGGTACTTATTTCTTCTCTAGGATAGATCTCAAATTTGGGCATCACCAAATCAAGGTCAAGAATGAAGGCGTATATAAAACAACTTTTGGAGCACATGATGGCAACTATGAGTTTTTAGTAATGCCATTTGGATTGGCCAATGCACTAGATACCTTCCATTCTACAATGAACGACATTTTCAAGCCTTTTCTTAAAAGGCTTGTTCTAGTTTTTTATTACATTTTGGTATATAATGTTCATTGGAATACTCATATTTTGCATCTATCAAGTGTATTAGAGGTTTTTTTTTAAAAAATTAGTTTGTGGTAAACAAAGAGAAGTACAGTTTAGGAGATAGTCAGTGGACTATTTAGGTCATGTTATTTCCAGTGAGGGGGTAATGGTTGATCACGTAAAGATTAAAAGTGTTTAACTTGGCCTATTTGTCAAAATGTTAATGAGGTGAGGGGCTTCCTAAAGTTGACAGGATATTACGGTAAGTTCATCATGAACTATGACAAAATGGCTAAGCCACTTACAGATATGACAAAGAAAGACGTGTTCTATAGGAATGCAGCGGCCTTAGAGTCCTTTAAGACGCTAAAGAAGATGTTGACTACTTCTCCGATATTATCTCTTCCAAATTTTTTCCTAACCCTTTAAAATTGAGTGTGGTGCTTCAAGAAAGGGAGTGGGTGCAATATTGATGCAAAATAGGAGGCCGATAGCCTACTATAATAAGGCATTTTGAGAGAGAAATCTTTCTAAATTGGCGTATGAGAAGGAGTTAATGGCTTTGGTATTGGCAATGCATCATTGGCATCATTACTAGCTAAACAGATCATTTGTGGTATATTTAGACCAGAGAAGTCTTTGACATTTTTTGCAACAACGAGTGACATCTATAGATTAGCAATATTGGATGACTAAGAATTTGGGCTATCATTTTGAGGTCATTTATAAACCATGACCAGAAAATAAGGCAACTGATGCATTGTTATGAGTGTATGATGAAGGGGAGTTGAAGACCATCATCTCTTATCCACGGTGGGCAGATGGTTGAATCCTCCATTAGGAGGTAGAGCAAGATCCCATTTTTTGTGGAATTATAAGGGATTTGCAGCAAAAACCATACTCTAGACTTAGGCTTTTATGGCATCAAGGGGTTCTGTTGTACAAAAGGTGGGTAGGGATTTCAGCTACATCCATGTTTATTCCACTCCTATTAAGGGAATTTCATTCTTCCTCTTCGTATTCAGGATATTTACAAACCTATGGGAGAATCGTGAGCAATCTATATTAGATCAGAATGAAGAAATGCATTCAGTATTTTGTCATGTCTTGTGATACTTGTCAACAGAAGAAATATGCTGCCACATCTCCTGAGGGTCTGTTACAACCTTTACCTATTCTAAATCATATTTGGGAAGACATTTTTATGGATTTTATTAATGGACTTCCTAAATCTAAGGGGTATGAAGCAGTGCCTTTTCAGATTAAGGAAAAATATAGGGCAGTCACCTATAAGCTCCAACTACCCCTAAACTCTAGGGTCCATCAGGTGTTTCATGTATCTTAACTCAAGAAGGCTTTAGGGAACTATTCTGTGGAGACAACTTTGCCTGAAGTTTTGGAAGTGGAATTGGAGGATGTTGTAAAACCAAAAAGTGTGATAGCTAGCAGGGTAATCACTAAGACAAGAGATTCAACCCACTAGTGGTTGAATGCTACTTGAGAGGATGAATTTGTTATTCGCAACCAATTCCTTCAATGCAACCTTGAGGACAAAGCTGCTCTTCCAGAGGAAATCAATGTTAGGATTGATATGGGCGAGGATAATTTAGGAAAGGGGGAGAATAACAAAAGGGAAGAAGCCTAGGATATGGAGAGTATACTTAAGGAGGAAAAAAGGGTGTAGAGGGGGGGTTAGTTAATTAGTGGTTGAGTTGGAAAAATTGAATGTTTTCGGACTAAGCAGTTTTGAAGCTGAGAGGATGGTGAGGAGAGAGGAGGGGAGAAAGTTATTGTAGGTAGAAAGAGGATTCAACTGTGGGGGTGTTTCTTAGAATCACCACTGCAATAAAAATACTGTTAGACCCCGCTTGTTTTTGGAATCCAACTCTTGCAAAATCATGAAACTTGAGCTTGCTTTGATACCACAACTGTTGGACCCCATTCCTGGAGCCCAACATTCAGAGACACAAACCTTGAGCTTATTTTCCTGATGGGTCATTTGCTGTCATTCTACAATGGTGCTGAGCGCACACTAAACAATCACCAAAATCATAAGTTAACTTGTTCAAATAAATTGTAGCTTTAAGTCTCTAATTTTCTTTGAAGCAAGAATCACCTCAATCGGAGTTCTACAACTCAAGATATACTTAAAAAGCCTAATTGTGCTCATACCCCAAAAGAGTAAACCATGTTTACACCCGAAATCAATTTAAACCTCTCTTGGTGCGATCGCTATAACTTTTAATCTAGTTGTCTGAATGAGTTAGGTTTTGTACCATTAGAAAGAACACATCTATACCTACAACTTTCATGCAGACCATAAAACGAGATTCGGCCTCTAGAAGTGTCAAAAATCTCCATTTCCTCAAGCAGACCAGTAAGTGTCCGTTAAACGGATATCCATGTCCGTTCAACGGACATGAATCGAGTTTAGAGTCCCAAATGACCCGAGAAAGTCCGTTAAACAGACATCCATGTCTGTTTAACAGACATAGACTGGCTAAAGGGTATTTTTACACTTGAGAATGTCCATTTAAACGGACATTGGGGTTCCCCAAAGTCCCCAATGCCTCTCCAATGCTTCCAACTTCCATCCTAACACCATATACACTTATAATCTTCAGAAATTCACTTATTCAAATGCCTAAACACTTCATAACAATCCAAACAACAAATTCATTTCACAAACTTCTCAAATCTCAACTCATTTGGTTTATCAAAACTCCAATTTCCTATCAATCCCCATAGCTGTCACAACCACAAATCATAAACAACATCCTAACTTGTAACACTCATATCTCTCCATTCCGACATCCAAAAATCACAAACTTCATATCGTTGGAAAGCTAGAAACTTCTTCTCGAACTTTAAAGAAGAAGCTTTTTACCAATTCTACCCAGAAAAGTCCAGAATTCCCCTTGCATTCAGAACAAAATCCTACCCTTTTGAAAATGTGAAAATAGCAATGTAAAAATTTGAAAAGCCATAAACATCCATAATGCATTTGTATCTCATTTGCATTAAAATAAGTGTTTTACAATGCTTTAGTGGGAATTTCAAGCCACTTTACAACATAATTCAAAATACAACTTAACAAAAACAACAATTTCTCAAAATGCATCTAAAGCATTGTTTTACAAATTCAACTTCCAAAAGAACAAGAGAAGAAAAGTACGATATGGAGTAATGCCTTGGTGCTCATCTCGATCACTCGCTAACTTGCTCATCACCTGTGGTGGGGAAAGGTGAGCGGGGGTGAGCTTAACGTTCATGGGTAACATGTTTATATTCGGTAATAAGCAAAAACCATTAAAACGTTCATGATCATAGCAATTTCTCATAATTATCCATAAAACATATATTTCTCAACTTTGTTAAATCGAAATCACAATTCTCGTAATTCAAGCATTTTTCAAACTTGTCAATACATGTAAGCACACAAACACAACACAAATGGCTTAGCAAGTCCATAAACATGACGAACTACACAATTTCATAAAATGGCCTTGCGTAGTCGTAAACTTGAGGGAGTCCTTAAAGGAGCTCCGTGCCACTAGCGGGTAGGCGGGAGAAGCCTTGACTTGGTCAACGTGTACTTGACAATTCTTGGATGGACTAAACCAAACCCATTTCATACACTGAAAATATTTTGCCCAAATGGCACATTCTTGAAAACTTGCTTTCATGCACTTGATATATTTCACAACTCAACAACCAAAATCTCATGCCAATCATAAAAGCCATTTTCACTCATTCAAAGGCAACAATTACAATATTTGCAAAACAATTGCAATTCATTCCCAAAATTCACACAGAACAACTTACGGAAAATTTTCAATCATTTAAAGAACAATAAAAGCTCATTTATGAGGTAGTTGGAAAAGTCATTAATTCCATTGAGTTGAAGAACATTTATGACTTATTAACACAAGAATAAAAATGTCACCCACCTTAATTTCCTTGCTTGAATCTTGCTCAAAAGGGCCTCTCCTCTTGCTCCTCTTGCCTCCCTTGATCTTCTTCAACAATAACACAAAATCCTAAATCAATAGGATTCAAAATTTGGAAAACCTAAAGAACCCAAAGCATGAAATTGATCTTAGAGTCTCTAAACCCATTCATTTCCTAAGCTCTTTGAACCAAAAAATCTTCAAAAATCCAAAACATTGAAAATCACTTACCTTGAATCTTCACCCAACCAAAGGGTTTCTTAGCTCAAATGAAAGCTTGAACCTTCCTCTAGCTTTTTCCTTCTTGAATTAACCCCAAACACCCGCTTGAACTCCAAGAAAATGGAAAACCCTAACTTTTCTTCTTCCTTCTCTCCACCTACGACTCTCTCCCTCTTCTCTCCTTTCAATTTTGTTTTCCTATCTTCTAATTGAAAGACCACTCATTTCTTTTGCCTTTTATACCATTAATGATGCTAAAAAGTCCATATTGCCCTTACTTATTAGCCTATGAACTTAAATGCTTAAGTGATCTTCCCATACTACCCCTTAGGCAACTTAACACTTTATCTTTATTCACTTCACCCAAGTCACATACTCTCATTAATGCTAACATGCTAATTAATCCCAACACACATAAATCTTGCAAGACCCCAAAAATCATCTAATCATGCTTAATCAAATAAAAAAAATTCAGGGGCCAACAAATACAGTACTATTTCATCAAAAAATATAGACTTACTTTAGTGATAAAAAAATAGTTCTATCAAGACCCTTATCGTTTGCAAATTTCCAAGTAGCATCCTCAACCAAAGTCTTTGACAGGGCATACCAAAGCTAGAAAGAAAGAGAAGAACAAAAGAATTATAGGAATATCACCCATAAATGGAAGATTGTTGTTGACGGAAAACAATAGATTATTTTCCTTATTATCAGTTTGGCGGCGAAAAGCAAGTAGTCAATTCATTACATGAAGGGGAAAATCTAAAGGGGAAGATGTAATTCACTACAACTCTTCCCTCTTCCCCTTACTCTTCTATAACTATCCCTTACTCTACCATTGCTGCTTCACCCAATGGTTTTATCCCCACTGTTGGAGACATAGCTAGAGGACCTAGAAAGACACGGAAATAGGTCATTGGAGATAACTCTGACTCCTCGTTGGTGTTTAGCCCTCCGGTGGAGATTGATGTAGCTAATGGTGCCTCCTAACCTAGATGTTTTGCAGCAAGGAGCTAAGACATGGGAAGCTACTCTTGTTGGATTTTTATAGTTAAGAGGTCTGTTTTTCCTGTTATACAACCATGGGCTTCGAGAAACTGAAAAGAAAGAAGTCTAATATAGGTAATGCTAACATAAGAGGATAATATAATCTTTACCATTTCTTCCTAATAGAAGAGGGCCCATGGCATATCTCTCAATTTTCATTATTTCTCCAAAATTGGAAGCTTAGAATGGAGTTAGAAAAAATCAAAATGAAGAGCATACCCCTATGGGTGAACATTCACAATATCCCTCCGGAGTATTGGTCTACAAATGGGTTGAGTATGCTTGCTATTTGGGGAAACCTATATGCATGGATGAAAATACTACATTGAGAAAAAGAGTTGGATTTGCTCAATTATGTGTGAGTATGGATATCTCTATGTAAATGAAGGATAATATTCCTATTTTAAGGTTGGCTGATGAAAACTCTCTTAGTGAAGACAAAGTTAGGGACTTACCAATGGAAATTGTCTTTTAAAACTCAAGGAAAATAATGGAAACTGATGGGTAGAGTCTTCATTAAAGATGACTATTGGGAAGAGATAGGTACAGAAAAGAATGAGTATGAAGAAATCAAAGAAATTGAGGAGGCAGAACAAGTAGTAGAAAACCAAGATATGGTTTTGTCAGTTAATGTCTCCCTTAAAATAAGAGAGTGCATTTCGAAGAAGAATAGCCCTGATAGGTATTTTTGGATTTTTGGGAAATGATAAACGAAAACTCAAACGATGATCAAATATGATAAAATCCTCTTGAAAATGAGCTTTGGCTATCATGGTTCAAAACAAATCTTTTGGGAGAAAAAATCACTAAGTTTTCAAATGATAAACCTTAAAGAACTCTTTAAGTCCAAGGTTTTAATAAGGTTTTAATCAATGAACTCCATTTCTTAAAACCTTGTTGAATGCATCTTAGTGTGTGTAATGGGTAAGTTAATGCAATAGGTCAATTGGGATCAAGCATCATCTCAATATCAAATACAACTAGGCAGATAAAAGAAAATTAACACAATCACTAAAAAGACATATATGAAACTTCATATATTAAAGCTCAAAGTTTTACATCAACCAATCCATAACACAATACATTGTTCAATACTTGATTAAACTATAATCAAGAAAATCCAACTACAAAGCATAAATCCTAACTCAAGAGTTCATAACAATGTAGTTAGACACAAATGAACTACTCCCCTTCGAAGCCCAATGAACTCAAGCCATTGTTGGATTGCATATGGCCTGAGTATTCATAATACACTGCGGAAAAGACCATATAACAACGTGAAGTATAACCGAAAATACTCAGAATGTATGAAAATACCTTTATACCGTAGATTGGTTGTTTCTTTTCAGATTTCAAGACACTGCAATACGCGAATGCCCTCTACCGGTATCCACACAAGTATGTACGATCCAGGCTGTGGTGATGGTGTGGTAGCACGTCCTGAAACTCTTCCGGAACGTCGCACGATTTTTCTCTCGGATGGTGGTTAGGGTTTCGTCTGACAATAGTGTCTCATTCTAATGAGACCTAAGTTTCTCTATTTATAGAGAAGCCCTAATCCCATTGAAGACCAATGAGTTTCGGCCCATTATATCTTATATAATAAAAGCCCGACAACTTAATTCAATCTAGCCCAATAAATATATCTACATATATTTATTCAATACCTAATAAATTAGGCCCAAGAGAATAAGCCCAGATCACATCACTCTTTGTGTGCGACCCTGTAGGCTCATTTGATGTTGGCAATGGGCTTGATCACACTTCAAGGCCCATATGTCATAAGCTGCCTCTAGCAAGACATTATGACTACCCAAATCAAATGAGGATCGATAATCCAATTTAACATGTAACCATGGTTATAAGCTCAATCCTTTTGTAACATGATATCAAGATTAATCATAAGGCATGGTACATGTCAACCTTTGATTAATCATAGTTTCTTGATCCCCAAGTTGACTGATTATAACAAATGACATTGATGACTCTTCATCAATTCATTTGAGCACGGTCATGCATTTCTTCAGTCACACTTGTCAAGAGGCCCAAATGATATCTCTCTCATTTAAGAGAGGTACAAATCCCATCTACATCATTCACATCCCTCCGCATGATTCATTTGATGTCCAACATAAGACTACTTGTTATTCGGTTAAGAATAACTTCGTCTAATATCAAAACACCAAATTCCTCATGTAGGGAACCATGATGACTTCAGGTCAAAGGACTAAAGTCAAACCATATTAAGAATCACTAATGACATGAAACCATGTAGTATTCTTTATGTGAGTCAGTCCAATATATGTTCTCTAACATATATCTATGTTTTTGATTTGATATCTCATATCCATGATCAGTAAAATGTGATCATCAATAAGAACACATACTAGCCTTAATTCATTATTGTTCCACCAATAATGATCGACCAGGGATAGTCTAGAATAGTCTTATAACGCTTATGGTTTTACTATCAAGTCATATACTTGATGACATAAGTCTAAAACCATTCATGGAATGTAAATCACGTTACATAAACGAAATACATGCATATATGAAAGGAATACCTCATAATATATTATTAACAAGTCATAATGTTAATACATGAATCACAACTATCCATTGGCCTATGGGTCGGTAGGTCGGGTCAAAACAATGAGAGATTTTTCCAAATGTGTTTCGATTTTTTGACGTTTCGTCGCGGCGATAGGCAAGTTCGCCATGACATACTTTTCCCTAGAGGTTTTGCGAGTATTCTGGATCCTTCGCCGCGGCGAAAGAATTAATCTTTGCCACAACGAACTTTTCCCAAAAGTTCTCTCTCCTTGCTGGATCCTTCGCTGCGGCGTACGAATTAATCTTCACCGTGACAAACTTTTCCCGAAAGCTTCAACCTAGATTCTTCGCGTTTCGCAGCGATGACTGATGGACTCACCATGGCAAACTTTTCCCGAAAGCTCTAGTCTCCTGTTGATTTCAATTCAACACATTGACTCCCTCCTCCTTGAGGTTTCTACAATCAACAATAGCAATTTGCAGTATCAATTGTTCTCAGAAAAATTAAAAAATGTAATTAATACCAATTGTGACAATTTTTACTATCAAATTACATAGAATAAAAGTGCACACTCAAGGGTTAATTTAAGCACAAAATCAAGAATTAGGAGCCAAAAAGTATAGTAATGGCCATGAAAGTGTTGCCAATTTATATAATAAACTTGGGCTTAATCAGTTAGCTCGAAATAATGTCAACAGAATCAGAAGTTAGTGTGTACGTTTTCAGACAAAATGATATAGCTAAAGAAGCCATGAATTTCTACAAAAATCTACTAAGCTAAGAAGCTCCCCTATCTGAGTTGGTTTATGATCTTAGACAGTTTTTATCCACTAAAATTCCTGATCATGAAGTTTCTTGATTAATAAGTCCTGTTGTAGATCAAGAAATTGAGAATCAGGCTTTAAGGCTCCAGAATCAGGTTTGAATGGCCTTTTCTATCAGAAAACTTGGAATAGTTTTGGGGGATAGTCAAAAAGGCAGTGCATGAGCTCTTCTTAAAAGGGGTTTTACTAAAAGAAATAAATAAGACCTTTTTTTGTTTGGTCCCTAAAAAATCCAACTTGGATACTTAGAGTGATTATAAACCTATTTCGAGTACAAATTTCCTTTAAAGATCATTGCCAAGATTTTGGCTAATAGGTTGAAAGAGGTTCTATAATTTCTCATTGGTGAGAATCAAGGAGCATTTATGACTAACATGTTAAGTCATAATGACTTTACATTAATGATTTTGATGAAGTACAAATAATGAAGATTGAAAAACAGACAAAGAATAGAAAAGCAGACGAAGAATGAAAAATAGACAGAGAATAGAAAAGAAGTCGAAGAATGAAAAGCAGACGGAAGAATGAAAAACAGACGAAAGATTGAAAGACAGACGGAAGAATTAAAAGCAGACGGAAGTAAAAAGCAGACGATAAATGAAAAGCAGATGATAAACAAAAAACAGACGGAAGTGAAAAGCAAACGATAAATGAAAAGCAGATGATAAACAAAAAAGCAGACGGAAGTCAAAAACAAACAAAAGAAAAAGCAGACGATGAAAAGCAGACGGAGGAAAATCAAGAGTCAGTTCGAGTAAGTTACAGAACTCAAATGAATAACCGTTTCTTTCAAGATTCAAGAAGCAAGATTCAAGAAGCAGTTATAGACAAAGGCTATATATATGAGTCGAAGTCGAAGATTGCAAAGCTAGCTGATATACATATACGTGAACGTTAAAAAGCTTACTTGAGAGCTTATTGTGCAAATAGCTAGAACTATATTACTGTAACGAAGTTCGAAACATCTTTCTGTAAGAAAGTAGTATAGATAGCCTGCAGAGGCTAAGTGTAAAAGAATACTGAATGTAAAGAGACCTGAAGAGGCTCAGAAAGAAAGAATACTTGTAAAGTTATTGAGAGATAGTGAAATCTCAGAAAGACATCTGAGGACTGGACGTAGCCCACGGTTTGGAGTGAACCAGTATAAAAATTATTGTGTCAACTTCTCTCTATCCTTATCTCTCTTATCGTTCAAAGTTTCGTTTCACTTAGTTTTCTAACAAGTTTTCGAGAATACGATTAACTTTGATTTACAGTAGTTTCTGTGAAAAAAACAAGTTTTTCTTTTGGCAAAACATTTTTGAAGATTTTTCAAAAAGGGGAAATACACAATTCAACCCCCTTTTCTTGTGCATTTATACATCGTATAATAAGGAAAGACACAAGTGGATTTAGATGGGATACAGAAAGGAAGATGATCATTGCTGAAGATCATGTATGGGATTCTTACTTAAGTGTAAGTATTCAATTTGTTTATCTTATTTAAGTATTTTCTTTAACTAATTTCTTGTAATTTATATAAATTATTAAAAATTTTTCATCTGCCTACAAAGTCACAAAGATGGTGCTCAATTTCAACGGAGGAGCTTTCCTTTTTATCATGAACTGATTGGGAATTAAGGACAAGATCGTGCAACTGGAAATGACGCACAAACTGCTACAAATATTCTTGAGGAAATGGAAAGGAAAGAAGATGTAGGTGGGATAAATGAAGGTGATGAAGAACAATATGAGCATAGTTGGCATGAGATAAATGAGTCCTTCACCCAACCTCAAACCTCGGATATTAGAAGACAAACTGAAAATATTTTAAGACGGAGGAGAAAAAGGAGTAATGATACGCGAGAAGCAAGCCTTTTAGAATCAATTATGACTGCTACTAAGATGTTGGGTGATACCATAAATCAGGTTGGAGCTGACTTGTCTCAGAGTATTGGGACTGAAACATATGTTTAGAAAAGATTTTAACAATTAGATATTGCATTTAGTGAGATAGAGCGACTCATAGAGGATGAAAGGGATACATCTTTAGGCAAACTTCCTGATCATCCTCAACAAATGATTGTGTTTTTCGCTCTGACATCTTCTCGAAAACTTAGGTGGGTGAGGAGGTTTCTTGCCACACACTGAACATTATATTCATGTAGACATTATTTTGTCTAGTTATGTAAAATAGGGTTGAAATTTATATTTTGTTCAACTAACTAACTTTTTAGTAATTTAAAGCCCTATGTTTTGTTTTGGTTTAATATCGTTCTATTGTTATTTTATATTGCAATTGCGACTATATCATGAATGCTGACATGAGTCGGCTCAAAAAAATTAACCACTTCAAAATGTTGGAAAGTAAAATTACAACTAAAAATAAAATTTTATAAGTTCAAATAATAAGTAAAAGAAGAAAACTAATTTAAATATAATAATTAATAATTGATAATTAATTAATAATAATAAAATAAATAACAAATAATAATAATAGTTAAATAATAATAATAATAATAATATATACTAATAATAATAATAATAATAATAATAATAATAATAACAACAACAAAGTTAAAATAATAGTAATAATAATAATAATAAGGACATTTTGGTCTTTTTGTTACTTATTCCTTTCTTATTCCAAGTTTATATTTTCAAACCAAACACTGGAATAAAAATTCTTTATCTATTTCTTCTATTCCATTCCTTGATCCAAACAAAGTAATGCTCATTCTTTTATATTCCTCATCTTTTATATTCCTAGGAATAATTATTCTATTCCCTGTCTATTCTATCCGTGAACCAAACAGGTCGTAAGAGGTTTTGCCTTATAGGAAAACAAAATGGCATTGAAATCCCGTGCAACTACCCACGGTTGATTACATACACTCAGCTTGATATTAGAAAGATCATACCAGAGAGACTTTCTATGGTTATAATTATTAGAGCCATAAACACGTCACAAAAAGGACAGAATCACTATTAAGAGGAGTGACCTCCATATAGATCAATTGGTCTATAGTAACACTAGGGACACACTTGTAATAGTCCAGATTCTAGGCTACCACTAACCCTGCATTAGAAGCCTGATCTAAGTTACCATGATTATGCCATGTAGGAAATAAGAAAGCATACACATTGTTCAAAAGAGAAGGGGATTTTTATTCTAGATTCAACTAAACATACAAAAGCACCAGGCAACCGATTAAGGAAAGACTTCACAACTAACTATTTCTTTGGATTATTGAGAACCCTAACATTCCAAAAAGCTAAAGCCATAAGGACCAATACTTACAACTTTTATCATCTCCTATATTTCCTACTCTTCCTACTAGTAAAAACCTCCACTGCATCATCATTAACATTCAGACTTTAATTATCGCTAGGACTATTAGGAACCAATTAAGAATTAAGAGAAGTAAGGGGAATACCTGATTTGTTTACAACAAGGGGGTTAGCATCTGCAAGGCCTCCTTTTGGATCCTCTTGACTCTCCTAAACTTCTTTATCTTTCCTTTGATTAGTTACATGTTATGATGGTTTGTTTTCATTGGGCTTGAGTTGTGTATCCTCCTAGAAATTCTCCTGTCCAAGCTCCATTTGTTAGTTAGCACTACGTTATTATGACACCTTCTCCATATCCATCTCCTTTTGGACTTTAGTATCAAATAATCTACCTGTAGGCTTCCATTCCTTCTTATAATTTTCTGGCCTCCACTCATACTCTATCGGGATTTCTTTTAATGCAATTAGTCCCTCTTCACTATAGGTTGCTAACTAAAACCCCCTTGGCCAATTGATGTTTAGATTGATTTCCGCACATATTTTGTCATATTGAACCCTAGTCATCTTAGCTATCTGGGTATCCTTTAGGAGCAGTTTCCCTACTACACTAGCTATTCTACCCAATCCCTCAGTATTCCAACACTCATAGGGGATGTTATGGAACCTAGTCCATACCAGAGCATACCTAATTTCTTCCTATTCACTAACATTCAAACTCCATTTCCTTAAAAATAAAGGCTTCCCTTGGATATGCCAAGGGCCCTTATCCAATACCAAATTCATTCCTTCTTCTAAATTGAACTTAAATATAAACTTATTTGAGCTTGTAATCAACGTATCTAATAATTTGAAAGCCAACCATGCTTTAGAAAGAGCTCTTTAAACTACAGGGTATGTAGGTCTCTTACTAATGAAGAACCCAATTAGCGCATTCCTGAGCTGGGTTGACCCCTTCGTTGCTAGCTCCAGCGGAGCAATGACAAATATCTTGTCATCCTTAATTTGTGGAGGGTAACAGGCTAAAGCGTTGACATCCATTGATTCCTCCACTGCATCTAAAACCACAGATTTCCAAGTCCTAGGTGGGAGAATCTACTCCGATGATTTCACACCATCGAGTTGTTTAAGAATTGAGGAAGGTTTTAAAGCTTGGAAATCCAGTTGAGTTGTCAAAGAGGGTAGTGGCGATTGCATAACAGCCACAACTATCGAGTGTTTTGAAAGGGGGCGGGGCTTTGCAGGTTTGGATTTGCATTTTAGTTAATTATAGGATTTGTGGAATGGGTCAAATTAGTAGGTTTGGGTGTTGGGGAATGGATGGTGGTTAGAGGAACACGAGAAGGAGAAGACGAAGAAGAAGAGGCTATAGAAGGAGAAGAATTTAGACACTGACGGTCGAGCAAGGTACAAAAACTTGGGCTTCTTCTTAACTATTTACATTAATTATTCATTTACCTTCTTTGACATTTCCAATTCTTACTTCCTCTTCATCATGCTCGTATAAGCTTTCTTTCTTAATTCTTTCTCTATTAGTTATTTCTTGCTTATGCTTAGTTATCCATCCTTTTTATCCTTCTGATTTCCTTGACGATCCTTTCAAACTTTAGGTTAATCAATTTATCTTGCCTTTTTATTGTTCTAGTCATACACTAGTTGACACATAAGCTACTCATAAATACAAGGAGAACACAAAGATCAAATAAAAAATGAAATAGATTATTTTAAAAATAAAATAAAGCACAAATATAGACACACACATAAAAACAACGACATACAATTCAAAGACCAATCCCTAAAAATAGTTCCAAAAACTTGTTAATCTCAAATTGCAAGTATAATAATGTCATTGAAGTAACAAAAACTAATGAGACCAGATCGTATCTATATGGATTAAGTGAAAATATTTACTATTGTAGCTTTAATACAACTAGGAAAAGGAATTTAATTGGGAGCTGCCTAACCAAAATAGAAATAAAATAACTAAGTAAATCTAGTTTACTACTCACCAATTAAGTTGAGCAAATTGAATAACTAGTTATGAAATATAACAAGAGACTAAAGATGAAGTTAATTTAAGATATGGGGTTCTCTTAGGGGTTGAGTCCTATAGCTAAATTTTAATGCCTAACTAAATCTACTCGATGGATAGACTTTAATTTTCCCTATTGGTCTTTACATACTAGTGATTAACCCTTTCTACTAAAGGTGAGATAAGCATTTCTTTTTAGAAAAAACCAAATAATCTCTTAAATAATTTCCTAAAGGAGCATTATGCCCAAATCTAAATCTAACCTCCTAAAACTCTTAGGTCTCCTAACCTATTAAGAGATTTCAGCTAATTTCTCTCTTATTTTTAAGAAAAAGAACCCTTCTCTTAAAGTTATAAATTCACTAAGCAATTAAATCTATAGCCAAGGACTTCCATTTAAACATAAAGAGAAATCAACAAGTCAATGAAAAAAACCATAAATTTAACTTAAAAAAACGTCAAAACATTACTGCAATCTCAAATCCCCTATAAGAACATAGGAAATTTAGCCATTAATCATGGTTACTATCTTAAAGTCCAACATCTAATCCAAATCAATATAATTAAATACAAGATTGTAAGAGGGAAAAAAACTCCAAAGGATAAGTCTCCAAGCTTTATAGTTAGTAGCCCAAGCCTATCTAAGTCTCTTTAGCATTTCCCTTTGTTCTTTCCCTTTTTTAGTGTAGAGTCTCAATCCTTCTCTTTTTTAGAGGTGAATTATCCTTGTTTTATCTGTCTTAGGTAAAGTGACATTTTCTTTCTCTTTATAGATGTCAAAATCTTGTATTTCTTCTTTTGATTCTATAGACTTATACTGATGTTGTAGTATAGAGGTTAAATTTATCAATGATTTTCTTCAGTAATGTTATAGCTATATAGTTCCAGCTTGCTCCCTATAACCTACATTGGTTTTTACAACATTTAAGACAAAAGTTGCACAACACTTGCATCCATTTTCCAAAAGTTCCCCCTAACATTGTTAAGTTGATTCATGCACCAAAATAATATAACTAAGTTGGAAAATTGCAAAATAAAAAGTACTTTTATTCTTAAAGATGGGTAAAAACAAAGAATTTCATACAAATATCACATAGCATATAGGTATTGTTGATATTTAGGTATATGATCCTTTACAATATGATACCTCGCTTTTTCACAAAAGCAAAGGATAAAGATACTTTAGGTAGTTGGTTTCCGCTCTCCATTACCTTCTAGCATTCTATATGTTGTCCTTTTCACCTGAAGAATCCCCATGCTGGTTAGTATACCTACCAAATATATGCCCCAACCACCAATATTCATCTTCTTTCATACTGTCAGAGTAATAGTTCAAGATATATTCTTCAAAAACTTCAAGAATGTCTTACCACTGAGTATGGATGATCTAATCCTTTACCTCAATATTTATGGGGTGTGTTCTGTTTAGTGTATATGCATCAGAGGGTTATTATAAATCAGACCTGCTTTTCTCTTGTTTTCATAAAAGAGAGATGTAATTTTCCTATTTCCAATTCTACAAATAACTATCTCCTTTAGTTCATCCTTTAATTTCTTCTATTTCTTGTGTGTATCTGAGGGCTATTATAAATAGGACTTGCTTTTCTCTAGTCGTCATAGAAGAGATATGTAAGTTTCCCATTCCCAATTTTATAAATAACTATCTCCCTAAGTTGATCACTTAGTTTCAACAATCTCCATATGAAACCAGGAAAATGATAGTTTGCTCCCTAGTTCCCATATACTATTTTCTTTCAGAAAGTAAGAGTGAAACCATTTCACCCATAGGAATTTCTTGCTAACCATTAACCTTTATAGCCTCCTACTAAGGAGAATTTTGTTCGTTATATTGATGCAAGTGATGCCAAGTCCTCCTATTTCAAATGGTTTACATACCTTCTAATCAACAAATTTTGCTAGATATTGACCTCTATTCCATAAGAATCTTCTCAAATACTTCTCATTTTTTTATTATTCCCTTAGAAAAAATGGGAGGTCCAATACATATGAAAGGAGTTTGAAATTTTTTTGATTAAAAGTATCCTACATGTATTATATAAAAACCAAATGTAACCAACCTTCTTTGGATCTTCTTAATCAGAGGAAGAAAATCTCTAAATAGTAGCTTTATTAAAGTCACAGGGATTCCGAGGTATCTAAAAAAAGGTGATATTATTTGGATCCCTAAGATATTTGAAAAAATACCCCTTTTGTTAGACAGTCTTTGAGATAACAAGTGACTCTTACTTCTATCAACATCTAGGCCTAACAATTCCTTAAAAACCTTTAAAGAAGTTATGAGTAAGCTAATAGAAGCTATATAAGTTTTGGAGAATAAAATTAAATCATCAATTAAAAATAGATAAGCTAGTCTAACTTTTTTTATATTTGCTATGATATTTAAAGCTCATATGGCTGTTGACATTGCTTTTAATTAGTCGATTTAAAGCTTCCATACATAATATGAAGAGGTAGGGTGATAGGGGTTCTTTTTGGCTCAAGCCCCCTGCTTTTTGAAAAAATCGTGTTAGTTTTACATTGATTAGAACACTAACAGAGGTTGTTGTAATGCAAAGGTTAATCCAAAATTTGGAATTTTCAAGAATCAAATTACTTGTAATAGGTTCAAGATGAACTCCTAAATAATTTTGTCAAAATCTTTAAAAAAGTTCACCTTAATTGTATAGTTTTGGGGCCTATTTTTTCTAGTATATTCTTTGAAAACTTCTTAAGCTACTTATGCACTATATATATCATCCTCTTATCCATAAAATCTCTTTATGAATAACTTATGATACCTTATAAGATTGTCTTAATTATATTAGCAATAATTTTAAAATGATTTTGTACAAAATTTTACAACATAATGATTGGTCTGAACTTGTTTAAGAAGCAAGGGTTAGGTACTTTTAGTAACGAACAAAGAAAAGTTTTATTGATCTTTTTAAGAAATTTGCTTTTCTAAAAAATTATAAGATAGCTTCATAGACTGTAGTCTTTATAAGTCCAAGATTTTTTGTAGAAGAATCCATATGGGCCATCAGCTCCTAAAGATTTTAGAGGATTTAATTCAAAAACTACTTCCTCTATTTCTTATAGATTTTGATAAGGGGAGCTAATAAGGAACTCAAGGATGAGGTTCCTAGTATTCTTCTAAATTAAGAGATAGCTTCCCTTTTGATATCGTCTTAGAATGTAACTATTTATCTGTCTTGATTTGTGAGGGATACAATTTGCTAATATTCATCCTCTCTAATATGGAGCTAAAGAAGCACTTGGACTTCTTGTCCACCTCTTTTAACTACTAAATTTTGGACCTTTCCAAAAGTAAAGAATTGTGATTTGAGAGAGCCTTGGCATACTTTCATAAAGATAATTTTCTATATTAATGCAATCCCTCATAATTAGATGGCTCTTCTAATTGGATTTTGATCATCTCCTCAGACTTTTTGACTAGCTCTAGAGTGTCATTTCCCCCTTTTATCTTCTTAATTAATTTCAACTCTTCCTTGATATTCCTATAATTTCTTAACACAAACATGGCTCTTATATCCTTTAATCTAATATGAGAGACCCTTTAATATAGCCTCTATATATCCTTTAATGTTCACCAAGTAGTTAAAGCGAAAAGGGAACTATCTCCTTCTAGCTTCAAAAAGATTTTGTACCACCAATAGAGCATAGTCAGAGAATAGAGAGTTTAAAAGCCTTGCCTTACTTTTAGGGAAGTGATTAATACATTCCTTGTTTACCATAGCTCTATTAATCCTTTTCTCGATATTCCAAAAGCTATTTTGTTTATTACTCCAAGTAAAAGATGGTCATCCCTCAAACTTTAAATATGTGGATCCTATATGTTCCATACAATCACAGATATCTGTTGTAAAGTTCCCCAAGCTGTCATTCCCTCAACATCAAAGAAGTAAAGAGTACTATTAAAGTCCACCATAATTAACCATCACTCTTGAATCTAGTTATGCAATTTCATCCAAAGGGCTCTCCTATGAAATTTGAAGTTAGAACATTAAAAAAGTAGTGTAAATCTTAGTTTTTTCCTAGAGAAAGAAAATCTTTAAATGCATCAATTGATCTATGGTTTTAACATCCAATTATGGACAGAACTAGAATTAAAAGCTACTACCACCCTTCTATAATAGTGATATTGATGATTAGAGAGTATAGACCATTTATCACCTAGAATTCTCCAATTGAAGAGTCTTTCCACACTTAATTTGGTTTCTCCAAACATCACTAGTTTATTGTCCAAAATGAAATCATACAACATTTTTTGTTTGATTAGATTGTTAATCTCTTTAATATTTGATGAAATTGTTGACATAAAGGGGGGAGCGGGGGTGGGTGTTTTGAGATTTGGACCTTTAACCTTACCCTTTCACCTAAATTTCCTTCCGTTATTAACCACAAACTTATCATTCTATGTTAAGGTGATTTCTTTTAAGAAATAAGGGATATGAGCATTTTAATTCTTTATGCTCCTTTACTACTTCAACCTATAGATTGTTTCAAGTTTTAATAAAGTTTTCCTAGCTTAAGTAGTCATTAGATTTCACTATATTAGGATGAATGCTACCCTTTACAGTTTGTGTAGAACGTTTCCCTGTGGCTTGTTATACAGTGGCATTTCCTATATGATTCCTAAATTAGATTCCAGTTTTGACCTAGCATCCCTATCCTTGTCTACTCCTCCTTCCACCTTATCTAGGTTCTTCAACTTTAAATAGTCACCTCTAAGGAATTTCCTTCAAATGGGCTTCCATTGTTTCCCTTTCTCTAGTAGGTTTCCATTAATAGTTTACTTTAACTACATCATTAATTGCAGAATCAACTTCTCGTAGCCTTAAAATAGGAATCATATTTCGGATCTCCTCTCTAATGTTAACACTTACACAAAATCTTATATGCCCTACTATACTTCTTTATGTTATTATAGAATCCCTGCTTATAAACTTCCTTATAAGGCTAGCGAGCATTTTCAGGCCCTTAGTAGACCAATGCTCTAAGAGAACTTCTTGAAGATTGATCCATATAGGAACACTGGATTGCTTTATGCTATTAAGATAGATTCCTAGTGACAAAATTAAAGAAAAAGAGGATTGTTTTGCATTAACACAAGAAATTAAGTCAAACTTGAACAAAATCATATTGTTATCAGAAAGGAGAACTTTTTAAGACCATTATTTCTCTAATTTTTTGAAATCCAAGATGTAATGATAGGAAAGGGAGATCTTTTACTTAGAAAAAGTCCAACCAAAGTATTAGATAGCAAATAACATTGTCAATTGGGTCTAAGCAACTTTCATAGCCAACAATAAACAAAGTTCCATTAGCCATAACTTAAAGAATACCTAGAAGTTGTAGCTTTATCTTTCTGCCATTTTTCTTTTTTAATGTACTCTTGTAGCCTTAAGTTGTGATGAATTGTGGATTGAGAATACGATTTATTGTAATGTTATTTTGTAGCTTTTGCTATTACTAATGCAATTCCAATCATTTTTCAAAGAAAGGAAGTTTATCCAAACTAGCTTCCTAGCATTTATGTCATCCTTGAGTACCTGTAAGTCAAGAGCTACTAAGGTTAGCCCTTTAATCGTCAAAGAGGATAATATTAAAGCAAGTTTTCATTTGTTTCCCCATCAACCTACCACCAACTCAGCGTGGGGTTAATGTTCTTTGCTCCAATAGAGTAAGCTTTAGGGGCTAAGCTAATTGCAATGGGAGAAGAGCAGTGTGGGTTAGGGGTTTAAGAATGAATCCTTGACAATAAGGCTAAAGTTTTGAATGAGGATAATAGAGGAAATTCATCCATATTCTAGGGATTCACAATACTAGATAAATTATTAGTTATAAGAACTAGTGTAGGAATTGTCTTTTTTTCAGATGTTAATTCTTGAAATGAAAGTAAATGAAGAAAAAGGAAAAGTGGTTCAAGGAAAAGACGAAAACACCCTTTTGTCCTGAGGGAGAAATGTAGTTAGGGAAGGAGCATATTTGCAAAGGGAACCAAGCAACAGAAGCATGAAGAAGGTGTTTTGTGACAAGAGGAAGAAGAAGAATGGGAGGGGCAGGAAGTTTTAGAGCATATCTTAGTAGGTGAAGATCAGGGAAGGGGAAAAATAGGGAAGCTCTTTCTCACTCTCCTCTTCTTTGGTTATGAGATTAACTTATTTTAAACTTAGAATAACTTATATTTGGCAAAAAATATAAAGTAATCTATAATGGAATAAGGGGTACAAGGTTAGATTAAATAGCAAATGAAATATTTGACTCTCAAAAAATATATCCTAAATTAAGAATTAAATTAAGAATATTCCAAATAAGCCCACAATTAGGATTTACTACTATTTTATTTATATCTTTAATCAATTTTGAATTTAAAAGAATTAAAAGTTATAAATCAATTTTAAACTATATTAATTAATTTTTAATTCGATTAACATTAATAATTATTTATAATTTTAATTGAAATCAAAATAGTGACATGATGTATAGAAGACTAGATATTAATTACATTATTATAATGGTGAGCGATATCATTTAAATTTAGAGCAAGCCCATTTGAAAGTATTAAAGAGAATATTAATGTATCTAAAAGGTATTGTTGATTACACATTTATCAAGGTAATGACCTATGTATATAAGGTTATACATATATATATATATATATATTAGGGTGGAGACTCAGATGAGAGAAAATCTGTTGGGACCCGATCCGGGAATCGGATCCCAACCGAATATGAAACGAAGGACGGATAATCGAATCGGATAATTCGAATCCGAAGGCGAATCAAATAACACAAAGCGGAAGCAATAAATCAATTAACAGATTCGCGAAGCAATGACAGATCTAAGATCAAAGCAAAACAAAATCAATTTCCGACATCCGTGAACAAATATTTTAAGAATCACTGTCGCATTGGAAACCTTAGACTTAAACTGTCCAAAATTTGATATAATTTTTTTTCCTTTTCTTTTCTCTCTTTTCTCATTCCTCAATCTAAATACATTCACATACAATCGCATTATCCAATGTCCAATACCCGTTCATTCACATTTTTCCATATACAAATCATGCTTATATCTCAGTTGAACATACAAAAGTTATATAACATATCCATGTGCAATACCATAACTCAATAGCCTCATCCAAACCTCATAAATTCAATTACGATTTATACATCATTTCATAAATCAAAGCTTTATACAAATCATAGTGGCATTTTCAAGCCTTATACATTACCCATAACCCTAAACCAAAGTACACAATACACAACGATTCTGGACTTCTCAACAACCATCTAACTTAACAATAATACAATATAAACATATGCAAACAGAAATCTTCATTTTCTTTCATCCGATCTTCTTCTCATCACCTGTCGATGGGAATGAAGGGGGGTGAGCTTTACAGCCCGTGGGTAACAGTTTATAACAAATATATAAGCAAAATCCTTGAAATTCTTTTTCTTTTCTGATCTTAGAAAACATTTCTTTGAAATCCGTAAAGCACATTTTCAAAAAATTCCGCTCTTGCTGTAGTCAAATCACAATTGCAAAACGTATGACTTTTAGGCTTTCAGCCATAAACCCATAGGTTGCAAAACATGAATGCATCAACTTGACAATTCATAAATGCAATGGCAACTCACATATGCAATGCACACAATTGGCTATAGAGTTCCATAAACACGACGGAAAACTGAAGTTTTACCGTAAACACGACGAGTCCGATTTCTCAGGATCTCGTGGCCTTAAGCGGGTAGCCGGGATAAGGCTAGGGGTCATCGTGCACGAGACTAAGGAAACAGGTTCTCTCTCACCCACACAAAGCACATATCATGCTCAAATCAATTTATCGAATGATCTCTTCCGAATATACGAAATGCCATGGAAATCTTTCGAGGCATAACACAAATGTATTTTGCAATTCATCAAAAGTTCATGTATTGAATCAAAAATGATTTTTCAAATCATTCATACAATGATGCAACATTTATGATGCAATTGAAATCAGAAAAATCTCTTTGTTTAAAGTAAGCAGTAGTGGCTTATAAATTTTATTATAAACAGGTACCCACCTCATTTCCATGCTTGAAGCTTGTCCAATGCTTCAATTTGACAATTTCTTCTTTTATTCTCCCAATTGAAAATTCCCTACACCAATGTCACACAAATTCGACCACATAAATGACATAATCCTTAATATTGAACTTAGAAAACACTAATTCCACACATAATCAAGCCATCTAAATCACCAATTTTCAAAAACCCCAATTCATAAAATTGGGCATAACCCTAATTAATTTCCATCCAAAATTAAACCCATAATACTAAGCAATCACCAAAATTGACTCCATAATACACAAACCCATATCATTTTCCATGATTCTAAACCAACAATCTTCCAAAATTCACAAATCAAAATTTCGGGTCTTACCTCATCCTTCACAAATTTTCAGATTTCTTAGCTCATGTTGGAGCTCTCGTCATCCTCCACGTTTTTCCTTCATGAAGAAACATGGAAAGCTTGCTTGAAGACCCTTAAAAATCAAACCCTAGCTCTCTCTCTTTTCTTTCTCCTTTACTCATCCGAAGTCTTGCTCTCCCTTCTCTCTTCTTTCTCTTATTCTTTTTCTTCTTTTTTTGTCTCTCAATTGTCGTGCATTCTCTCCTTATAAAGGACTACAATCTTGCCATGTCATTAAATGACTTAAGATTGACTCATTTGCCCTTACTCATAAGCCTAAAACTTAACTCTTTAAGTAAACTTCCAAAATTGACCCTTCCTTTTTGCCTTAAAAACTTTATAGAAATGTCCCTATATGTCTTACGAATCCATCGCTTTAAGAATCGGATCGATCGGAGCTCTATAGCTCAAGATATCTCCAAAATACTGAAGTTTGTTAGATATTTCGTTTGGACCAAAACTAAATCAAGACTAATCACTACACGTAACTTCACTCCAGAAGTTGAACATCTTATAGGCTAAATTGTTGATTGGCTCCTTCATATAACTTGTATATCTATGTCTCTAGTTTCATTTGAAATAGAAATCACCTCATTTCGACCTCTACGGATTCAGAAAACATTAAAATACTGAAATATGTTCAGTGGGAAACACCAGCTCAAATCCTCTAAGAACACACTCACTGCACCCGTCCCACCTTTTCCACTTAATCTTTCTCACTTCATTTCAGATAGCTTCGATTTGGTGGAGATGAATAGAAAGGTCTTATGAATCCAATAGTTCAAGAATCAAGTCATTCGGAGGTCTAGAGAAAAAGTTATGGTCAAAAGAAGCAACCATGTTTATGACCTCAATCGTACTGAACCTGTTTCGGGGAAACAGACTTTCTGTAGAAATGTCTGATTGAGGTGTTATTTGAATGGTTAGAAAGAGGACATGAAGAGCTACAACTTTCATGAAGGTCTCAAAGGCCAAATCTTTCATCTGTGGGGCCAAAAACAAAAGCAGACGATGATGACGTCATTTTAAGACGATGATGACATCATCAGACGATACAGATTGGGATAATTGCTATAACTTTCACTACGAATATCAGATTAAGGATTTCTTTATATGGATGGAAAGATAATTTCAAGAGCTAAAACTCATATGAAGACCTCAAAGGCCAATTCCAACATTTTAAGGGTAGAAAATGGATAAGAAGGTAGCAATATATAGTAACTGAGACGATAAACAGTACTTCATCTCATTTCTATGAACAGTAACTGAGACGATGAATAGTAACTGAGACAGTCAAACTTAGACGCAAAAAGTCAAACTAAGACGATAGGGTGAATAGTAACTTCGTCTGACTTTTTCTCCAGAACGTCTCAACTTATAAGACTCATAACTTTTGACTCAGAACTCCAAATTTGACAAACTCGGTGTCTATAGAAAGGTAAAAGAACCCTCTACAACTTTCATGAAGGCCTTAAAAATCAGATCGACCTCTAAATTGGTCAAAAACTCCACACGAAGTGACTGGTCGATCAGCTTCACACTAAACAACATCAGAACTTCTAAAAATCATAACTTTCTACTCCCTTGTCCAATATTTTCGAGCTTTATATCAATGGAAAGATTAAAACAAACTCTACAACTCTCAAGAAGGTTACTTGATCCCATTCCATACATATTAGTCCCGAATTTGCATCGATCACAGCATACACAAAACTTCCGTATGAACACATCTATTCAAAAATTTGCAGCATCTGCACTCAACTTCAATAACTCACATCTCCCAACCTCCACATCCAAAAACAGCACATTATACATCATTGGGAAACTATGGAGGTCCTTTATAACATTTAAGAATGCCATTTGATCCAATTCAAACCACAATAGTCTAGAAATCGCCTCAAAACACAACATATACAATCCTACACTTAAAGCATTTTCCAAAACCAAAGCAAAATACACTTATCTTTCAAAGATCATAACTTTCAATTCCGATATCGAAAAATAACATAATTTATGGCTACGAAAAGCTCTCAACATAAGCTACAATTTTCATTAAGATCATTTTCTCAAAATGTGCCTAAATAAAAAATTCAACTCTCAAGTTAAACTTTCTATCTTCAAAAAAATCAACTTTCTTAATTTCTTCAAAATTTCACACTTTCACTTTCTATTTCTTGATTTCAACCTCTATTTCAATAATCTCATCCACTTAAACTTTCATAACCAAAACTAATCTTCAAAGTCATCAAAATCAATAAATTTCTTTTTCTCATCAATTTCCTCAAGGCATAATAACATCTATAACAAAATTCATATCCGAAAACACTCATTGAATTCATTTTAATATTTCTAATTTTCACTGAAAGTTCGGGGTCCAACAAAATCTATCTCTAGATTATTTTTCAGTTGACAATAGTGAAAGTACAATAATATGTTGCTTTATTTATGATAGAAGCTGAATTTATAACATTTTCAGTTGTAATATAAGAAGATGTTTGACTTAAATATATCTTGGTTCATTTGGGAGTCACTAAAGTGAAAGTAATCAAGTAATAATCAACTATGAGTTTATAATGATCAAGTAATAATCACTTATACAAAACATCTTAAATTGTATTGTAAAACCAATTGTGTATATACAAAATAAAAGAAACATGAAGTATATATCTTCATGTGACATAGTGATGAATCCAATGACAAAATCGATTACAAGAGATACATATGTTGGGTATGTGAATTCATTATAATTATGTAGATATTGATATATTGTTGATAAATAGTATCCAGATGTATATTCATTCATTGTATTGTAATAACTTAAATGTGAAATGCATATCAACATTGTTTATTTTTTATAAGCATAATGTAACATTTGATTACAAGCATGCTTCCTTTGTGTGAAATATTTAAATGTTAATTAAGAAATATTTTAGATTGATAAAAAAATAGCCCTTATACACCCTCCAACATTTGTAATGAATGGAGATGAAACAAGTTTAAGTCTATTATCTACATGGTAATTGAGAGCAAAAAGTTTAAACCATAAATATCAACTAAAATAATAAAATGAAATGAAATTGGTTTGAAATGATTCAATGGTGATAATATATGTCTTAAGTGGCTAGATGAGAGTTCTAAAAATATAAATTGTGGAGTAAACTAGTGAACTCAAGTTAAACATTAAGTATATTTAAACTAACATATGTATGGTATTTCACGGATAAAAGAAATTCACTCCAAATGAAAAGGTGTTACTACAACCCTACCATTTTGTAAAATCAACCGTATAGAGAACTTAATGTAATTCATAAGATCTCAATTTATATTGCGAGACCGTGGTGGTTAAATGAGTCTTATAATACACCTTTATAACTATTGCTTGTTTTTTCAAGAATTAACTTTAAGGATACTAAAAAAATCATATAATGTGATCTTATGGGATAATTTTAAGAAAGCAAATTAAATTAAATTCGAGATAATTTAGAGAAAAAAGGCAGCTCATTTTGATTGGCGATTCACATAAAAATATATTCAAAAGTGGGTATGGTCTATTAGTAAAATATTGAAAATAATTATATGACATGATGAAATTTATGAGACAAAAAATATTAAAGATACAAAATATGACTTAGGGTATAATATATAAAATCTACTTAATAATCAATTTATTAATCCAGATATCATATATTTCTTACAAATATATAATAATAAACTCTCAAAGTTTGTTTGTAGCACTAATTATTAGACAAATATAAGAATTACAAAATTCTAATTGTTTAACTTATTATGTGAAAGTGAGAGATACATACACGCGTGTCATGGATCTGTTTGAATGACAATAAGTCCAGATAGTTAAATGCAGTTATCTTTTAACTTATCGTGTATTGGTTTTCTTTTCCCAAAATTTGTCAAGTAAGACGGCAGATAAAAGAAGGGCTTCAGCAGGTCTTTTAGCTTGTAAAAGTAAACCAATTCCATAAGAAATTTATGTTAAAAGATCAATGATGCATGTTTTGATGCTATGCAAATTCCATAAGTAATTTATGTTAAAAGATCAATGTTGCTGACACTTCGTTAAGTACATCTCTTCATCCGACGATGACTCGCTCCTTAGCACCGGCCAAATGATTTAGAATTCGAGCCGGAATAGCATCGAACCAGGTAACATTTTGGATCTCATAAAAAATCTCCATACTATGCATATTATTATCATTAGCAAACACTGCTACTCAATCCAGCTTCTGCTCCCCCACAATTGTCAGAGCACGAAATTGCACTTTCGGCCTCCAATTTGTAGCGTTCCTTCTAAGTGTATGGCATTTTCTCATTGAAACCAACATGAATTCGTATCCTATGGTGTTCCGACGACCATTCTGGAGCTCTCCGTCTTGTTGACTGCCGAAAGACGCACATCGCTAGCAAGATTTTGGAAGGTGCTATAATGTCGAAGTGGAAGCTGAAGGACACAAGCTGGCAAAACTGAGCGACAAAGAAATAAGAGCTACTGCTACGCAATGGAAGAGAAAAAGGTATGTTTATTGATAAAATAGTTATAGTCTTGCAGTATATTCCACAAGTTCTAGCTACCAGCCACTATTGGCCCTTTGGCATGCAAATAGAATACAATATCGATATAGAGATGTCCTAGCCTCGCATTGCTCACCCTTACATAGCCCTTTCCTCTCTCCCCTCTAACTAACTTCCCTAACCGCTTTGATGACTCATCCTCCATGTTGAGTCCTTTCTCCCTTTTCCTCCTAGCATATGTCAATATGGGTTTAGGATCCATATTGCTATTCAGATGGCTATTAGTATTGCTATCAATTCCACCCCTACGAATCTGCCTTGTCCTCGAGGAAAAGGAAGGAAATTGCTGCTGAATTTGAGTCGCTGCTGTCCATGAAGCTTCCTCTATTGGTCTACCTCGCCAAAGCACAAGCCACTCAACTGTTTGCTCTGGTTTTTCTGAACAAGTCCGCTCTGCGAGATGGCTTCAGTGCGAAAGGTTCAACGGAATCAACCTCTAACCTGAAGGAAGAGTAGGTTCGGACACATGATTGCCAATCATCTTCTTAAGCTGGGATATATGGAACACCGGATGAATTCTTGAGGCATCGGGAAGGGCCACTTGTATGCCATCGCTCCAACCCGAAGCTATGACTGAAAAGGGCCAAAAATGAGCAGATAACTTAGGACAAATTCGCTTAGCCATGATACTTTCGGTGGGGCCTAAGCAACATAGACCCAATCTCCCTCCATCAATCGCACATCCTTCGCCTTCCATCTGCTGCAGATTTCATCACCGTTGAGCTTGAACTAGGTGGAATTTGAGCTGTCTCAAGGCTTCATCCCTATCAATTAATACCCCATTCACAGCATCAATAGGAGACTCCCCAATAAGGAAGTGAGGAACCTTAGGGGGAGGTCGACCATACACCACTTCAAAGGAGTAGTGGCGAGAGGAATGAAACGAGGTGTTGTACCAAAATTCGGCTCAAGATAGCCAATTATGCCATTGTTTAGGTTGTTCAGATACAAAACACCGAAGATAGGTCTCAAGACACCTGTTGACCACCTCGGTTTGTCCATCCGTTTCTGGGTGATACGAGGTACTCATGCGAAGAACCGTCCCTTGCAACCTCCAAAGTTCCTTCCAAAAGTTACTAACAAAAATGGGATCCCGATCGCTTACAATTGACTTGGGAATACCATGGAGTTTAACCACCTCCTTGACAAAACAATCAGCCACAACCTTGGCAGAAAAGGGATGTTTAAGAGGAATGAAGTGAGCATACTTTGACAATCGATCCACCACTACCATGATGACCTCAAACCCTTGGCTTTTGGGCAAACCGGTTATAAAATCCATTGAGATGTCCTCCCAAACCGCAACAGGAATAGGGAGAGGTTGAAGCAACCCGGCTGGAGCAAGAGTTTCATACTTATGTCGTTGACACACCTCACATTCTTTCACAAACTGCCAAATCTGCTTCCGCATGCCGGCCCAGTACAAACATCCGGTTATCCTCTTATAGGTTTTAGTAAACCCAGAATGTCCTCCAATAGGAGTAGAGTGAAACTCTTGCAGAAATTCTGGAATTAGGGAGGAAGTTTGAGGTAAAACCAACCTGTCTCCTTTGAATAATAGTCCTCCAGACAAGTGAAAGTACGAATCAGTTGTGGGGTGAGTGGATAGTTTCGCAACATCTTTGGACACCGGGATCTCCTCGGTATTCCTCTTTTAACTTGTCGAATCGACCCAACTAGGAGATGACACTAGATGATGAAATTCGATTCCACTTGGTGCTCGTGATAAGGCATCACCGCCTTGTTATCGTGTCTGGCTTGTAGAAAATCTCAAACTGAAGCCCATCAACTTGGACACCAATGATACTTGATCGGGGTGTTCAATCTTTGTTGTAAAAGATGCTTCAGTGTCTTATGGTCGGTATACACCTTGAATGACCTCCCCAAAAGGTAATGTCTCCAATGTTGGATTGCTAAAACCAAGGCCATAATCTCCTTCTCATAGACGGACTTAGATTTGGCAGTGGCCGATAGGGCTTTGCTAAAATAAGCAATTGGTCGGTTTTCCTGCATAAGAACAGCCCCCAAACCATAACCTGAAGCATCACATTCTACCACAAACTCCTTGGAAAAATCAGGTAGGGTCAGGACCGGAAAGGAAATTAGGCAACTCTTCAACTCCTCAAAAGCTCTCTGTGCCTCGGAACTCCAAGAAAATTGTCCTTCTTGGTGAGTTCAGTGAGAGGTCGAGCAATCTTCCCGTAATCCTTGATAAACTTCCGATAATATCCGGTGAGACCAAGGAACCCTCTAACCCCTGTCACATTCTTGGGAATAGGCCACTCTCTCACACTTTTGATTTTGTTAGGATCCATTGCAACCCCTTCAGCTGAAATAACATGCCCCAAGTATTCTATGGATTGTTGCCCGAATAAGCATTTCTTCTGGTTAGCAAAAAATTGATGCTCAATTAAGAGCTGTAAAGCTTGTTCCAACTGCTTGAGATGTCACGCCAATCTGTTACTATAGATCGTAATATCGTCGAAGAAAACCAAAGACACCTTTCCTTAGAAGTGGTCTAAAACTGAATTCATGGTGGACTGAAAAGTGGAGGGGGCATTCATGAGCCCAAATGGCATGACTAAGTATTCGTAGTGGCCCTCATGTGTCCGGAAAGCGCGATCTTATGAACATCCTCACCCTTGATTGAATTTGGTGAAATCCGATTTCAAGTCAATCTTAGAAAAATATTTGGATCCATGCAACTCATCAATAAGCTCGTTGATGGTAGGAATTGGAAACTTATCCGGAATTGTTACCTTGTTCAGAGCACGGTAATCTACACACATTCTCCATGAGTGATCCTTCTTTTTCACAAGTATTACTGGGCTGGAAAACGGGCTAGTGCTGTGACGGATTGCTCCATCCGCAAGCAGTTCCCTGACTTGTTGCTCAATTTCGTCCTTATGGTGATAAGCATACCTGTAAGGATGAACACTCACCGGGTTAGCTCCACTGACCAGATTAATGGCATGGTCATGGCCCCTCGAGGGAGGGAGGCCCTTCGGCTCTTGGAACACCAATTGACTTGCTTGCAACACTAAGTTTAACTCCCGAAACTGATCAGGAGGTAAGGTGGTAATGGTCTTTGAAACAAGCATTCGCAATCCTCCACCATGCTGCTGAATACGGGGTTCCAAGGCGATAGACTGAAGCATGCCTGGCAAGGCCGAAAGCTGCTGGGGTTGATCACTGCCCTGTCCTTGTAAGGTGACTACCTCCTTCCCCTGTTCAAATCCCCACCTTACCGTTTTCTGCTTGAAATCCACCCTTACTTCCCCCGACGTTTCCAGCCATTCGGCACCCAAAACCAGATCGATGCCTCCCAACAGCAAAATATAAGCGTCGATCCGTAACTCCACATTTCCGACTGATACCACCAATCCCCTACATCGGCCCTGTGAGAAGCATTTTGTCCCGTTCCCTAATTTCACCCCATAAGCTGCCGTTGGAATAACCGGCAGTCCCAGGGTATTTACCAAGTCCTGCGACAGGTAGTTGTGGCTTGCGCCGCTGTCGATGAGAAGCAAGATGGGTATCCCTGCTAATTTGCCCTCGATCTTCAGGGTTTTAGTCTAAACTCGCTCTCCATATTCAGCCACTTGGCACACCAATTCCCAAGCCTCTCCCAACTCGGCTTCCTCGCTCTCCCCATCTCCAGCCGGTGACCCTTCTCCTTCTTCGGTTTCCTCCAACACCAGCAGTCGTAAGTGTTTATCGGGACAGATGTGCCTGGCCCCGAATGGCTGACCACACTTGAAGCACAAGCCCTTAGCCCTTCGGTCCAGCAACTCTTGGTAAGAGAGGTTACAGGTTCCCCTTGGATGCTCTTCAGCAGTCCTCTCCACGCCTTGTCGCCGATCAGCGTTGCCCTCCCTATTGGTCCCCTGATATACATCCCTTCCCGCAGGCGCATGGGTTTGCGCATGGGGTCGGACCGGACCAGGTCGTGCACCGACCCAGGTGCGACCTCCTACTGTCGGGTTTGGAGGCCCGACTCGTGGAACTCCCACGGGTCTCCTGCCCACGGTCGGCCTATAATGCTTCGAGGGGTGAAGTTTTCTCTCCACTACCCTTGCTGCTGCAATCATCCGATATCGAGTGGAAGGATCTAACGCTAGAACCTCCAGTCGTATGTCCTCGCGCAGGCCTCCGAGGAAAAATCCCATGTACTGATCTTCGGGAAGTGGAGGAATCTGAGCCGCCAGCATCTCAAACCCTTCTACATACTCGTCCACTGTCCCTTGTTGTGTCAGCGTCTTCAACTGAGAAAAAGGATTTCCGTTATAGTGATCTCCATACCGATCGAACAGAGCTCGCTTGAAAGTTTCCCAATCCAATTCCGGCGTCGATGCTAAGAGGACCTTAAACGGTGCCACGCCATGCCTTCCATAACGATTTGAGCCACCGCACTCAAGCTCGGGTGGGGTGCTCTGAACAGCAAAGTACATTTCCGCTCTCGAGACCCATCCTACCGGGTCGTCACCTTGGAATGGAGGGAGCTCTATGCGTTTAGCACGAAGCTGGTGTTCTTCCGTCATCGTGGAAGTAATACCACTTCCTTCCGCTGCCGTCTGGACCGATTTGCCTCGTTCCACCGAACTGGACCCAGCCTCTGGTGATTTTTGCTCGGCTTGACGTTGGAACCCCTCTCGTATCTCAGCGTGCAACGCCGCTACTGCCTTGGAGAGGTCATCCATCCCCTTATGTAAGCTATTCAACTGTACCGTGTGATCCATCAGCTTCGTTTCTACCGCAGTCATCCGAGCATCCATCGCTTCCCATTTTTGTTGCGCCATTCTTGTTTGCATACACCGGGCCTCTCAATGAAAGCACCAATGATACGCAATGGAAGAGAAAAAGGTATGTTTATTGATAAAATAGCTATAGTCTTGTAGTATATTCCACAAGTTCTAGCTACCAGCCACTATTGGCCCTTTGGCATGCAGCCGAATACAATATCAGTATAGAGATGTCCTAGCCCTGCATTGCTCACCCCTTACATAGCCCTTTCCTCTCTCCCCTCTAACTAACTTCCCTAACCGTTTGATGACTCATCCCTCCATGTTGAGTCCTTTCTCCCTTTTCCTCCTAGCATATGTCAATATGGGTTTAGGATCCATATTGCTATTCGTATGGCTATTAGTATTGCTATCAGCTACAAGCAAAGTGGAGAAGAGAAAGAAGAAGAGTAAACGAAAGAAGTGGAAGCCAAGGACGAGAGAAACAAGGCAACAAATGCCATGCATAAAAAGCCAGAAGACGATCACAGAGGACTTGATCCCATCGTCGTCCGATAAAGGGTCCACTAGTGACACCGATCTTTGAAGCTGTTCTCCGCCAGCTCTGCAAAACCATCTTTTTCTTTTCTTTCTTATTTTTCATTTTATTCCCTTATTTTAGACTAGTCTTTAATTTTGTTTAATTTTCACATCTTTATCTAACGCATTTTAGTTGGAAATTTTTTTTCCCATTTTTGAATTTAATCTCCTTTTTTATTCTTTTCTTTCTATTTATCATTTTTAACCCAAATTGGTCTCAAACTATGAATAAACACAATAGAAATAAAATCTAGTGAAATGTAAATTTCTAAAATTAATAAAAGCACCAAAATAACTTAAAATGAATAAATTAATAAATTAATTTTAATCAAAGATAATTATAAATAATGGAAAGATTATTAGGTAATATTAAAACTAAATTTATTAACTCAAATTTAAATACAAAATTATCTCTACAAAACACTAAATGTGCCTATAACAAATTAAAATAAAAATAAAATTGAAATCAATATAAGGCAATTTTATTATAACACATGCAACTAAAAACAATGACTAAATTAAAACAAATGAAAGTAAATCAAATTAGATTAATTTAATACTTTCTTTGTCAAATTTACCAAAATATAAAGTTTGAAATGGTTAAAAGAAGAAGTTGGACTAGCAAAATTATTAAAAATATAATTTTGAATTTTATAAAATAAATTAAAAATATAAGATAAAATTAAGAGATAACACATTCTAAAGTGCTTAACCTTTTGGAAATTTTCCAATCGAGTGCCAAACTTTTAAAGTTTTCGGTTTAGTGATTAATTTTTAATTTTGTAAAAATCAAGTGAAAATGTTGATTTTATTCATGTGAATAATAGATGGATATCTATGTGGTACTTGTAGATATGTAACATAAACAAAAATAACTTTTGACATGATTTATATAAGTTTTAAAAGGTTAATTATTAAATTTAAAATTTTAAAAGTTTGATACTAAATTAAAAAATTCTAACATATTAGACACAATTTAATTTGTTATCCTTGAAATTAAATTTCCTACAAAATGTCATCTACTTGATTTAATTAAGGGTGATCATGGTTTCTTTAAACTAATTAACTTCCCATATTTGAAAGAGTTGGTTCTTTAGAATTATGTAAAAAGTTAAGAATGTCACTTTTAACTCTAAATTTTTATGAGAGGTTGAAAAAATGCATCTTATTTTTCACGTCATTTTATTAAAACTTTTTGATGTGCATATAGTAAATTCAAGTATAAGTAAATGTTTCCCACTAGTAGTCCAAAAATAGTTTCAATTTGATGATGAAGTAGATAAATTTTTGGATCATGGAGCTATTGGAAAAAGTAAGAAGAATTAAATAATAGAATTTTCTCGTGTAGTAAAAAGGGAAACACGAAATAAAAGCAACATAGGAGAGAAATATTACACCTAGTAGTTTGAAGATGATAGAGAAGACAATGAGTTCGCTCAGGTTAAGGTGTTTGATCTATGAGTTAGGCATAAGTCTAACATAATGATACAAAGGATATGATGATGAATCTATTAATTTATATCAAATAGGGAGTAATACTTTGCTTAAATAAGCACATCACCTACCTAAATATAGCATATATTCAATTATAATCGAGCCGAAGAGATAATGGAAAGAAAAGTGACTTTTGGAATATGATTCTTTGAAAAATAAATCTATGTAAAGTAAAGATATTCACATGTTTGGATACTTATAAAAATTCTAATAAGAAAGTTGGGTGGATTCTTATTATAGTGTTTGGTATGTAACAATATTTTATACAATGTAATTTAATTTTAACTTATGTTTCCAATTATATCCCTACAAATGTAATAAAATTTAAATCATTAGATAAGAAAATATGAACTGAATAATATTCAATTGAAACTTTTAAGCATAAATATTCAAAATTTAAATACCAGCCGATACCGAAATTTTTAAAATAGGAGAGATTTTTTGCAAAATTTTAAAAAATTTAAAATTTCCTCCTCCCTCTTATCTCTCCTTCCCCTTTTTTCAAAATTTTTAATTAGTTATTTTATTTATTTCATTATAATTATTGTAAATTTTAATTCTTGTTTTTAAAATAATAATAAATATTTTTATTACTAATAATAATTATAAATTAAATAAAAATTACAAAAATATTTTTATTTAAATTTATTTTAATATTTTATATAATATTTATTAATAAAATATTTATTTTAAAATAAATAATTTAAAATTATTATTTATAAACTAATATTTATTTTATATATTTTAATTATTAAATCAAAATTTATTTGAAATTTATATATTTTAAAATCGCAGAGTTGAGAGAAAATGAATGGTTAAATTGTCCAATGTATTTTTTAGATTAAATTCATGAGGAAAGTAATCTAAATACCAAGGGAGTGTTAGGATTTATAATCCAAGGAAAGTGCCACTATTTTCCCTAAATTAGAAAATTTTTTACTTTCCTAACTATTTAAAAAAACGAACCAAACATAATAATTTAAATTTTAAGAAAAAGATTACTTTCCCAGACAACAATCCGTGTCAACCAAACGGAGCCTTACTTCATTATTATAGATTCTCGCGAGAGAAGTGTAGGTTACATAGTGGTAGAGAATAATTAACGTAAACCCCTAAAGATAAAAGGATCTTAACCAACACATCCATTCTATCTTGAATAAAATCATGTAGAAAAGAAAAAGCAACATCTTTTTAAATTTTAAATTTACATTAAAAAGAGATTGAATATAAATGAAAGATCTAAAAAGAGAAGATAGGATATATATATATATATATATAAGTAAAATTGTTTTAAAAATTAATAGAAATAAATTCATTAATATTTTTTAATAACGGAAACAAAAAATTATTAAAAAAGGGATTGACAACATAGGGGATGCCCTTTTGGGTCAGGACTCGGGAGTGGGAACCAAAACGACCAATTGGGCTAGAAAATGGGATTCAAATTAGGACCTCCAAGTTCGGAGGAATAAGGATAATGTTGAGATGAAGTGGGGACCCACGCGCTATGGGCCTCGCCTCCACTTTGGAATTTGGTGGACGTATGGAGCCAACTTTATGAAGTGTGAGTGATAGCTTTAAACAAGAGGCGGTAAAAACTAAAAAGGCCAATTTCTTGACCAAATAAATTAAAAGACGGATGTTGAGATATTCTTGTACTGGAAATTCATGTTTAACACCTCTAATTTGTGTACTTTTAACATTTTACTGAATCTTGATGATTCAGCTTGGGTGATAGCATATTACTTGGTAAATAATGAATGCAACTCCGGCATAGATTCTATGTTTAATATCAAATGGATAAAAAATTGAGGTGTAACTCAAAAAACACTCCGTCCCTTTTTATTTAATTTCTATGTTCTACATAAACAAAAATGCAAAATCAAACTGTCGTTTAATAATTTGTGTTTGTCAGGTTTGGTTACGTTGATATTGTTCACCTGTTCTGATATTGTTCACCTGCTCAAGTGTTGAGAACATCCATTGTATGATTGGAGGAAGCAATCAACCATGTTCAATCACTCTTTCTCTGATAAAAGATATGTTCAATTGCCAGCTGGATCCTGCCCCATAGAGATTCGCCCTGAACTTCTTGTTGGTCCGCTTGAGCCAAATCATTACATTTTCCACTGTCGTGTTCTGTATAGTTGGTCCCATTCTGAAGCTTCGAGTGAAATTGACAATACGTCACGCAGGAGTTGATGAGGAGGTAAGAGGAAGGGGAAGGGCCAAAGTGTGAGGACTGAGAGTACCAATTAATTAATTCAGAAGCACGTGACTGCTGACCTTTTGTATTGCTAAATCATTTAGTTACGTAAGTGTAGATACGAAAAAGTTTCTACCCCTAGCATTCCTGTATTTTATTATTACTTTTCTCTTGGAAATACGTAAGTACCTATATACGCATATTATTAAAAATAATAAAGGTTATATTATTTATTATTTATAATATTAATAATTACTAAAATTATCCTGCGCACGAAAATTGTACTTGATGGTTAGATAGGAGACAATATTTACGGTTATCTTTTGATTTTGGTGAGCGTATAGCTACTGATTTGGATCCACGAGATTGATTGTCTTGAGCAAGAGATCACCTGCAAAACAACACAAGGCACGCCGGAGGTTGATAACCGGCAGACCTCTCTGACGCTTAAGTTAGTTTTTTTTGTGAGGGTTTTGGTTTTTGTAAAACAGAGAAAATCATGGTTATAATCTCGTACCTATATCATGGCAGAGTAGTACCTTATATATGGAATAGATGCTAGGCTTAAGTCTTTACGTCGGTTTTTACGTATGCATGGGGGTTTCTGTGAATGAACCGTGGACGCATGGATCTGGGCTTAGGCCTAGCACGACCGACCCCACCATAAGCCCCCACTCCTCGAGTCTGACCAAGGAGAAGGGTCGAAGGAGTACATAAGATCGTCTTGACTCGTCGTGGGACTGACTACGTGGTAGGCCCAATCGGTCGGACATCAATGCATAGTGTATGACAACTCATGCTAGGATCGGTCGGTTGAGTGTCCCGATCGGTTGGCATTGATGCTTATTGCACGATTGTTCGTGTCAAGACAGATCGGGTGAAAATCGACGTTGAGTACGTGAAGGCACTCGGTTTAATTATTACTGATGGCGCGTGCCCTCTGACAGATTTTCAGAATTTGAAACGAAATATCTTTGTAACCGTTATACAGCTGTTACATCCGTCCTTTCAACTGCTGCGCCGCTATGGGTAACTGACAGCCTAATTTGCACGGCCCAGATTTTGCCGCACGTTCAAATTCTGTCAATATGCCCGCTCGGTGTCTTGTTATAAACACTCGGGATTGACACACCTCTTTACTTTCTGCGTGCCTGATTCTTCAATCTTCGTTTCCTCTCTCCTTTATCTCCTGTCGCGATCCGAAATTTCCTCTCATCACAACCAAATCCGTAGTTCCAGTCTCTAAACTAGGTACGTCATTCTTCTTTTCCTCGTCTGTAAAAGTGTTTTTTAGTGAACATGTCAACTAGTTCTAGGAATGAATCTAGCTCCCCCTCTCCTTCTCTGTTGCCTCCTCGCCAGCCTTCGCTATCGGTCTCCCCAAGTCCTAATGGGGAAGTAGGTACGGTTCTGATGGAGCTTCATCAGGAGTTGGTCGCCGAAGAAACTTTACAGGTTGTTGGGTTGTTAGAGACAGCGGCGGAAGCAGTGGAAGGGCCGGAAGCCGGCGGAAATGAGGCGTCGGAGTTAAGAGGGAATGAGGAGGTTGGAGCGAGTGCCCGAAAGGATGGGCAAATCGTTGAGAAACCACCGAGTGACCCTTCAACGCTGACCGGAAAGGAGCTAAACCGTCGGTTATTACATAATATCCCTCGTCTTGGGGCCTAGATCAAGGGCGAACGAAGGATTTATAGCGGCGGGGTGGCTACTTTCTTTGATGAGAGTTTTTCTCGTTCGGTGAGATGAGGCTTCCGTATGCCCCGATCGTCGATGAAGTATGGCGCGCCTACCACTTAGGGCCGAGCCAGATTTCGCCAAATGGCTGGCGGTTCATCAACGGTCTGGCCTTGCTGTATCATAATTTCGGGTGTCCTCTATCGGTCGGTATTTTGCGGCACTTCTTAAGGATGAACTAGAGCCCGATTGGCGAGCCCGGGATTCCTCACCTCTAGTATAGGGATGCGAGGTATCGTCCTTCTGGGACAACAGGATCAATCAAATCGTGGAAAACGAAGTATTTCTTCGTGAGGCCCCCAAGATCCACTTTTGAATGCCGACCATGGAGGTATCCCCTGACCGAGCGATGTAATGGCATCGCCGACCTACACTTTTCTGGGGAGGAATGGGAGGTGATCGGTAGGATCAAGGCGCTCGGTCGATATTCTTTTGACAATCTTATTCTGGGGTATCGCGGGGGGGCCTCGGTCGATTCATTCTTGAGCGATCCCCCGCCCCGAATTAGCGGGCTAGGAGAAGAAACTACCCCCTCTGGTTGACTCCTCGTGGTTGAACTATTTATTGTATTTGTAAGTATTGGTTTCGATTTCTAATGTCTCTATTACTGTGCAGCCATGGCAAGGCTTGACGATTTCGCCGGGTCCTCCCGTCCCCCTAAATCCAAAAGGCCAACCAGGGGGCCTCGAGCTTCTTCGAAGGTGAGGAAGCAAAGGAAGGAGGCAGAGGCTAGTGAAGACGTCGCTCAGCCAATGGAGTTAGACCTATCTACAGCGTTGCTGGCCCTTCCATCCACTGAGGACCGTCCTGGCGTGTCAGCGCCCTTGTCGATCCAGCCGATGAGTGTGGACCGAGCAGATTCAGAGGAGGAAGAGATGGAGCCGCCACTTAAAAGGAAGAGGACCGCTCGGAGCACTGGTCGATCGTCCAGTCAGCTGGAGAGTGAAGTGGGGGAAAAGCAAGCGCCCCGATTGGATAAGGGCAAGGGGAAAGAGCGAGCTTCCGGCGGTGGAAAATGGGAGCCCACGATCAGTCTTGATAGGATTGTATCGCTTAGGGACATCAACGTCGCTCTGCACATTACCCAGAGGGTTGTTCCCCCCGCGGACGAGAGGTTTTTGGATACGTTGGACGATAAAGAACTGGTGGCTAGTCTTGTCCGCGGCTGTACCAAGGATATGGCGTTCGCCTCTGCGATGTATCAACGTCTTGATCAGCTCTATGAAGTGAGGCAAACAATGGACCAGGAGGTCCAGGACCTTCTGGGGCAAGTTAATACTCTAAGAGTTGAACTTTCAGAGGCGAAGGACGAGAAAGATGTCTTACGAGCCCAACTCTCTTCGATGGAGGAGGAGAAGAATATTTTGGAGGAAGAGAAAAGCGTTTTGAAGGTTCAACTTGCTTCGGGGGAGGAGGAGAGGGGTAGAATGCTTGCTTCCCGGGCCGAGCTGGAGAGTGAATACCGGATGTCGCAGCTCCGCAACAAGAGCCTAAGGAGGAAGGTGGTCGACGCCACTTTAAGGGTGCGACTAGAGAAGGAGCATCGTTCGAAAGCCTTCCGACAGTGTCACGAGGCGCAGACAGAGAAAATAGAGGTCGAGAAGAAAATGCTGGAGCTGCAGGGTTCCATTAAGGAGCAAAGGATTGAGGTGATCAAGAGATGGAGACAGGGGGAGTGTTTAGAGTTTGCCTGTGACTTGGCTCTTTCCATCTTGAGGAGCTGCCACAACATTTGCGTACCTGACGGGTCGGAGGGTCCTTCATTCGAGGATTATGCCGAGCCGATGCTTCCCACCGCTCTCGGTCTTTCTCTAGAGGAAGTGAGGGAGAAGGCCAAGGGAGAACGAATGTCAGTTCTGGATGAGGAGCTGGACCTTAGCTCGGATGAGGAGGACGAACGATCCCCTGGGGATGTCTCTCCAGTTCTTCCTGCAGACTCTTGTCCTGCCTCGGCTGCTTTGCCGACCTCCCCTTCTGTCGATCTGGCTACTGGCCCTTTCTCCCCCGCCGAAGGGTCAAGATGATTTTTCCCTTTTCAAGGCTCGTTTGGTCGGGCTTGTGACCAGAACGTAAATTCAAGGAAATGAAGTTTTTATTTTTCATCTGTCGTGTTAAAATTGGACGATCTTTTTCAATAGTAGAAAGTGGGAGAACACACTTGATGTGCGTCTATCGGTTGTAATGTCTGAGAGAGTCATGGTCGACCGAGGCAATAGAGCTTGGCCGTAAGATTGTGAGGCCGATCGATCCAAGATTTTTTCTCTTGGCATCGCCTGGTTCCAAGGATCTTGTCTTGGTAACCTAGCCGAGCGATGTCGAGGCCGAGCTATCCAAGATCTTGTCTTGGCATCGTCTGGTTCCAAGGATCTCGTCTTGGCAACCTAGTCGGGCGATGTCGAGACCGAGTGATCCAAGATCTTGTCTTGGCATCGCTTGGTTTCAAGGATCTTGTCTTGGCAACCGGCCGAGCGTGATCGAGGCCGAGCGATCCGAGATTCATCTTCTCAGCATCGTCTGGTTCCAAAGATCTTGTCTTGGAAACCTGGCCGAGCGATGTCGAGGCCGAGCGATCCAAGATCTTGTCTTGGCATCGCCAGGTTCCAAGGATCTTGTCTTGACAACCTGGCCGAGCGATGTCGAGGCCGAGCGATCCAAGATCTTGTCTTGGCATCGCCAAGTTCTAAGGATATTGTCTTGGAAACCTGGCCGAGCGTGGTTGAGGCCGAGCAATCCGAGATTCATCTTCTCGGCATCGCCTGGTTCTAAGGATTTTGTCTTGGCAACCTAGCCGAGCGTGGTCTAGGCCGAGCGATCCGAGATTCATCTTCTCGACATCGCCTGGTTCCAAGGATCTTGTCTTGGTAACCTGGCCGAGCGATGTTGATGGAATCTTCTCCTTTTGAACAGTTTAGCGAGATTTTGCTTGCCAAGAAATTTGAAACCCCTTTATTGACGATGATAGGGCGTGGGTCATTAAAAAACCTGACTGGAAGGGCTAGGAAAAAGGTGCCCACATAAATAATAATAAACGAAGAAACAAGTGAACTAAAATAAATCTTATCTATTGGTAGAACGTCCTCAAGTTTTGAGAATTCCAGGGCAACGGTAAAATCTTCCCGTTCGTATCGCGTAGGATGTACGAACCGTGTCCGGCTTGTTTGACTACTTGATAGGGTCCTTCCCATGTCTGACCAAGTTTTCCAGGATGCTTTTCAGCTGCCTCGACCTTTTGTAAAACGTACCCACCGACCTTTATGTCGACCGGTCTTCTTCATCCAGTATAACCCGCTGAGTCTCTTCTGAAGGGTTCATCCTCTCGGTTTCTTCATCGGATCTTGCGTCGAGGAAACTTGTTAAAACTACCGTCCCATCAAAGGTCCTCATTTATGCCATGTAGCACTCCCTAGCAATTCTTTGGTAGCCCCTGATAATGCCGACCCCATGAGGTGTCGGGAACTTCATCGCTTGATAGTAGGTTGAGACAACTGCTCTGAGAGCATTTCGGGTGGCTCTTCCTGTTATCGCATTATATGCCCCGCCAAATTTCACGACCAGGAATTTGACTTTCCTCTCTTTTTGACATGGCCTTCGTCCTAATTTTACTTTAAAAAAGACTCGGGAAAATAGGTAGGTTGATGCTCTAGTTACCCCTTTAATAGGTCCCTCTATTGGCAATAGCCGCTCTTCCGGTATCCCCATCTGCCTAAACGCATCATAATATAGCAGGTCGATCGAGCTGCCTGTGTCGATCATTACCCGCTTCACCTCACTACCATCTATATTCAAGGTGGCCACCAAAGCGTCATCATGAGGACATTAACACCTTCCGTGTCGACTCACAAACGAGATCACCTCGTTAACTTCATGGCTTTTTATCTTGACCGACCTCGAGAATCTGCTCTGCATGTCGCTTCCTTCCTTTGACGGTGGATCCCCCTGTTGCACTACCGCCAAAAATCATGTTGATGACCCTGACCGGTCGGTCATCCTGCTGTCCGATATTTCTGTCATCTCTAGCCTTAGACTGTCCTCTCGTACCGCGTCGGTCGTCCATATTCTTGGTCTGCCTTTCGCCATCATTCCTGTGTTGTCTCCATGGTTTTCGCCAATTGTCAAACCGACCACTCCTACCCTTATTCTCCCGTTCAGCATTTGTTCCGTACTTCAAGAATCTGCCGAGGTTTCCCCTCTGAATAAGGGATTCGATTTCCCGCTTTAAGTCCAAACAATCCTCCGTATCATGACCCACATCTCTATGAAATCGGCAATATAGATCGGGGTCTCTCTTTTTGAGGGGAGTTTTCAAGTTATTAGGCTTTCGGAGGGGTTCCCCTTCTTCTCTCATGGCTGCCAGTACTTCTGCATATCGTCTGTTGATCGAGATGAAGAGTTCTCGTTGATGTCCCTGTCGATCGGTCGACTTTCTCTAGCTCGACTGATTCTTTTGTCGCTTGTGTGAACTATCTGCTCTGTTATTTGGCGAACGATCATCCACCCTACGCTTCATATTTTTCAACACTTCTTTGAGCTAGATATATTTATCCGCCCTGTTTCTTATCTCCTGGATAGATCTGGGCTGATCGAGGGCTAATGACTTTTTGAACTCCTCATCCCTCGTGTTGCTCATAAGTGCGGCCAACATGGATGAGCAGGTGAGGTCAGGGACTTCGACAGCTTCGTTTTTGAACCGAGTGATGAACTCCCGTAAACTTTCATTCCTTCCTTGGGTCAACTGCATCACTTCCAAGGCAGTCTTCTGCGGCGGTTTACTTGTGGCGAACTGGTTGAGAAATAGCGATTTAAAATTCTCAAAACAAGTGATGCAGTTAGGAGGTAAACTGTTGAACCATCGCCGAGCTCCTTCTTGAAAGGCGGTACAAAATGCCTTACATTGAATGGCGTCGGCGACGCAATGTAGGTTCATCATCGACTGGAAGTGCTGCAGATAGTCTAGGGGATTGGTCTTTCCAATATATTTTTCAGGCGTCGATATTTTGGTGCCAGCCGCTGGGAGGCTATCCAAGATTATCGGGATGAAGGGAGAGCTATATTGTGCTGATGGATGATCCGGACGGGAATTCATAGCCACATTGATCCGATCGTCCACGATTTTCTCTAGGGCTTCAACAGAATGGCGATCGGCCATCAAACCAATCTGCCATGTGGGTGCTTGCTGTTGTTCCTGCTGAGACTTTAAAATTTGTCGAATCAATAGATCAGCCGCCTCCTCGATCTGTTTTCGGGTGAGGGAGGTTTGTTGTGGTGCAGGACGATTTGCATATAGGGGGTGCTGGAAATTCGGATGTGTATTGGTTTCAGCATTGTCCTCCAAGGCTATGCTCTGTTCTTCTTGATCTGGGTTCTGAGGTGGTGGTTGCTCATTCGGGTGCGAGGATTGTGTATGGGAATCATGATGTACCGGCGGGAGAGTGGCAGGTAACTGCAAACCCATCAGCTATATTGCAAGTGCCGCAACGGCAGCTATGTCAGGGTTGGCTGCTACCGCTTGACTGATCTGAGTGGTTCTGGATGTGGTGCCCTGATGCCGAGCCCCACGGTGGGCGCCAATTGGTTCTGTCTGATTCTGGTGAGGCAGGACACTACTGTTTGGATCCATGAGATTGATTGTCTTGAGCAACAGATCACCTGCAGAACAACACAAGACACGCCGGGGGTTGATAACTGGCAGGCCCATCCAACGCTTAAGTTAGTCTTTTTGTGAGGATTTTGATCGCTGTAAAACAGAGAAAATCAGGGTTCTAATCTCGTACCTATATCATGGCAGAGTGGCACCTTATATATGGAATAGATGCTAGGTTTAGGTCTTTACATAGGTTTTTACGTATGCATGGGGGTTTCTGTGAATGGGTCGTGGACCCGTAGACCTGGGCTTGGACCTAGTACGACTGACCCCACCAATTTCCATTTTCGTTTCCATACTGATCCTCACTTCTACTTTTTAATAGATTGCCTAAAAAGTGAAATGGACATGGCCTTGATTTCTTTTTTTAGTTGCACGGTAATACTTTCCAAGCATTGGTTTAGATTAGCTGCCTTTGTCTGTCAAGCAGAAGGAAAGAAGAGCCATCGACGTTGACTTGTTGTAAATTAGCCAAGGGTAATCTAGATGCTTATTCAACAGGCGTGAGACCTTTATTGCTACTAAATGGGTGCGTGCCAAGGAAGTTTTAGTTCATAGCCGTGGTGATGCAAGTATGTAACAATTTCTGTCAACATCACAAAAACCTGCCAAGGTAATGAATATTGTGTTGAGTGTACCATCTTATTTTGAGACTTTCGGTGATCCTAAACAACATTATGGTTTGTGGGAATGAAGAATAAGTGAAGAAAAGATGGAAGAATCTCTTTTGGGAAGATAGATACAATCAACGTGTAAGTTTCTGTAAACATGTGCAGAATGTGTGAAAACATACATGGTCTTGTATAGGCCTATATGAAGATACACCACCTTATGTAAAGACCGTGTAACTCTCCATAATAGTATATATTTGCAACAAAGGCATGCTAGAAGATACACAGTCGTTTAAGTGACCATCTAAATTGTAGAAAAAAGTATTTCGTTATACAAAAGAGAAAAAGATGCAGGTTTTTGCAAGAGATGTGGCCACAACGTACAAAAGTGAGGAAATGTAGAGAAAGAGAAAAGAGTGTTATATTCTCACCCTTGTTTAATTTCTTTGGGGATTGGTTTGAGTGATTGTTGATTGCAACATCAACTTTGTTTCAATCCTCAAACTTTGTGAGACAATTTGTTGTTGGGAGGTGAGAGATCAACTTTTTTTTATTGTAAATCCTCATTAAGTTTAGATGATTTATTTGTCAATTTTTTCCATAGTTTTTTCCCTCTACTTTAGAGCGCTTTCCTTGTAAATCTTGGTGTTTATTTCATTGTTTAAAGTTCCTTATTCTCATATTATTTTACTGCTATAACTTAAAGAGTTCTTCCTAATCATTGATATTTGATTGATTTTTTAGAGAATTGTATTATTTGTCTCCCAATAAGTAGTATCAGAGACATCGTAATAGAAGGTGGAAACAACTTTATTGTCAAGTTAACATCATCAAATTAATCGATAAAGAGGCCCATGATGGAGGACTTTCTGCAATGCAAGAATCTATTTGGTCTTATTGATATGAACAAAGGTGTGAAGGATGATTTTCCTTCAAAACTTGAAAGGATATCAAACATAGAAAAAGATGAAACGAAATACTATGGGCATTATAAAATAATATATTGATATCAGCATATTTAACCATGTGTCTTAAGAAACTAATCCTTTTGTGTTATGGAATAAGATAGAAGGTCTATATGAAAGGAAGACTTCTTATAACAATGCCATTCTGATTAAGAGGCTTATGAACTTGAAGTTGAAAGTTGGGAAATCAATGTCAAAGCATCTAAGTGATTTTCAGGACATAATCAACAAACTTACTATAATGAAGATCATTCTTAATAATGAGTTTTAATTTTTGTTCCTGTTGAGCTTGTTACCAGGTAGTTATGAAACACTAGTGTTGATGATTAGCAAATCAGCTTTAAGGAGTGTTCTCTTTGGATGTAATCAAACAGAATATATTTAATGAAGAAATCAAAAGAAAGGAGATTGGAGTTGACAACGTGCAGAATTTTGTGATAGAAAGTAGGAGAAGGAACAAGAGTAGGGATCCTAAAGGTCGTGTCAATTCTAGAAACCTTTCAAAGTCCAGAGGTGACAAAGACCTGAAAACATGCCACTATTACGATAAGCCAAGAAGCATTAAAAGGTTCTGTTATAAGTGGAAAATGGATTAGAAAAAACAAGATCATTAGAATGATGGTGATGATAAGAGTACAGCTGCAACTGCTTCAAGCACAGATAATAAGATGTCTCTAGTTTATGCAACTAGTGCATGCTTCCATGTCAAAAATTTTGGTACTGAATGGTTGTACAGGAACATCTTATCATTGTGTTCTAAAGATGGAGTTCTTCTCAAGTTACAAGAGCGAACATTTTGGGAATGTAAAGATGGGAAATCAAAGCTCTACAAAGATAGTTAATATAGGTGATATCTGAGTTCAGACAAACATTAGATGCTTATTGACCTTGAGAGATGTAGAACGTATCCCTGATCTAAGGCCAAATCTATTATCATCTAATTTGTTAGATCAAGAATGATTTTAGCATACTTTTGAAGATAGGAAATGGAAAATATGTAAAGCTGCAATGATGGTTTCTTGAGGGGAGTTATGTTACTTATTGTCCAAGGCACACTCAAGGGTGTCTAGTGGTGGAGAAGTATACATAACTGAAGAGGAAACTTCATCAAATTTGTGGCATCAACTAATAGGACATACGAGTGAGAAGAGATTAAATTTCTAGCTAGAAAATCCCTTATCCAAGTTAAATACTTACAACCGCTTAATGCTATAAATCGTTGCTTGGTTGGAAAGCATTATAAAGTCTCTTTCAAGAGAAGATCTATAAGGAAGTCAAAGTTATTATAGTTGATGCATTGAGATGTCTGTGGTTCTATTGAGGAGGATTCACCATATGGTAATAGATATTTTATTACATTTATTAATGATGTTTCAAGAAAGACTTGGGTGTCTATGTTGAACTTTAAGAGTTAAGTGTTTGAAACTTTCCAAAAGTTTCATGTTATGGTAGAAAAGGAGGTTGAAGTGTCTGTGAATAGACAATGGAGGGGAGTATACTTCCAAGATGTTTGAAGAATACTATACATCATAAGGCATTATTTATGAGAAAACTGAACTAGGGATTTTATAACACGATAGGGTTGTTGAGAGGACTAGTTGAACTATTATGGACGAGGTTAGTTGTATGCTCAGGATGTCTATATTGCCAAAGACATTTTAGGAAGAAGCAGTTTGAATTGCGATCTACCATATTAATCAAGTTCCCTCAATTCTGTTGGATTTTAAGATTCCTGAGAGAGCGTAGATTGATAAGGATCTCATATATCATCATTTGAGAGTTTTTTGCTATAAGGTATTTAGACATGTACCCAAAGATCAAAGAAAGAAGCTTGACTCATGATTAGGTTATTTCGATGTGTGTAAGTTTTAATTAATTAACCTTAATAATCCAAAAGTACATGGGTCGATCGCATAGTACCTAAGGTGTCGATCCCATGAGGAGGGATAATCTAATCCTAAAATCTAAGGCCAGAACAATTCATAAAATTCAAAATGTAACGAAACTAAAATGAGAATTCAATTTAATCAAGCAAATCAATTCAAGAATCAATCACAAAAATATTAACAAATTAGCAATTGTAACGCACACTTAATAATCAACCTAAGAAGTTATCAATTGATAGAAAGGAAATTTTACCTATATTTAATGCTAACCTAATTGATTATGAATTACTGGATTATTAGTTCTAGATGATCCTAAGGTTGATTACTCTCTCTCGTGTTATAACCATTAACCCTAATTTATAAAACCTAATCAGATTATGGAAGTTGTAATTTCTTAATTAAAAACCTATCTGAAACCCTAATTAAATCTAAAGTTATCTAATAAACTATCGAAAACCTATGCCAGATCTCTCTTTTCACAATTTACCGATTTCATTTAATTCTTGTTCTATTAAAACACCTAACTCTCATTAGCTCAATTTAATTATTTTTCACTCGATTCACCCTCTTAGTTTATTATCGAATTATGCACGTCCAGAATTAAATCAAAATAAATCCAAATAACACATAAAGAAATAGATTTCATTAAATTAAAGATAAAACCTCGAAGGTGAGTTTAGAACATCATCAACATCCAAAAATCCTATCATCAACTGTTATTCCAATTCTACATAATAATAAAACTAAAAAATATATAAAATATAAAATTGAACATATGACAACGACGTCGGGAATCTCCTGATCTGAGAAGTACATCGAGTCGACTTCTTCTCATCTTCCCTTTTCCTTATTCTCTTTCTCTATCTCTCGATAATCCTCTTTAGGCTTTCTCTAAAAGTGGCTAATGCAAAAGTTTCCTCTACCTCTTTGTCTTATTCTTTAAATGCCTTTTGTGTTTAGAGTAGCCCTAAGGTTTTTTGGGGGTCCAAAAGACTCAAAAAATCCTTTGAAACTTAACGTTTTTAAGTATCTGTGCGTATGCCCAATGCAAGCCATGATCGTAGGTCACATCTGAGCCTTCTGTCACAATCATGGCAAACAAGTCACGATTGTGGGTCATGTCCTAGGCTTCTATCATGATCGTGGCATATGGGCCACGATTGTGTGCTAACTCCAATGCTTCTGTCACGATCATGGGTTGTTGTTTCGACACGAATATCTTTGAAACTTTTCCGTTCTTCAATGTTAAACCTTAAATACTAACAAACACATCAAGGTACCTCAAAAATATAATAATTAAGTTTAAAGACTTATACTAACCCATAAAACACTTAAATCATAAATAATTAACTAACACAATTCTAACCTAAACACATACTAAACGATTGAATTAACAATTAAATACATGTCAAACTAAGCCTTAATACACGATGCAATTCACACTTATCAACATCCCTATACTTAACAGTTTGCTTGTCCTCAAGCAAACAAAACAACAAACATAAAATCACACAACACACAATGCAGTAATGAGACAATGGCTTCAACTTCATGAAATAAATTTATTTTTAAACATAATCATTCAAGTTATTTCAAATCATTAACATGCAAATTCTGCGTCTAGGGCTTTGAACTAAATATACATATTAATCCAGATCCAAGTGTTAAATTATTTACCCTTTTCAATTACACACACGCTTTAATAATTCTTTGGGCATTTAAACTCTGTAATTATTCCTAGGTATGTTTTGATAAAAAATCAAGCCATTACAAGTTCAGTAGGTTTTTATTAGAAAACATACTTACTTTTCTTAATTTTTTAATTTTTATGAACATAGACTTAGTCTTTTTATGCGGAGGCAAACATTGGTGATGAATGCCAATCTAGTTACTCAGCTAAGTTAGTTTTTCTTTTATTAAGTTGCTTGGTTGGAACCTCATTATAGCCTTTTGACGTGAAAGCATACATTTGTGATGTGTGTTGATCAAACTACTCATCTACATCACGTTCTTGATAGGCTATTAACTCTATTCATAACTCGAAGGTCAGTAGAATAATAATTTATTTAAATTAACAAACACACATTTATTTTATTTATTTATTTTCCTATCTTATTGCTTTAGAGGGTGACAAATTTATTTTCCTATCTTATTGCTTTAGAGGGTGACAAATTAGCACTAATTCCTAATTAAGTTGCATATTTAGCCAAAGAACCCAATTCACTAATTTTGCAAGCTAATGATTATTCATAACCTAATAGACTATGTTTAAAATTAATTCAATTTCGATCTATCTAAGCCATTGACACATTCACACGATTCACAAAATGCAACCTAATAATTATCATATAATATGCAAAATTTACATAAAAAAAACACATAACCATCTCCACATTTAAAAAACACATTGTCCTCAATGTCAGAAGAGGACAAACAAACACACATGGAAAACACATAAATTAAAGTAAAGCAAAAATAAAGTAAAGACTAAATTTAAAAAGAAAGAACAAAGCCTCACGGTGATGGAGGCGAGGATGAATTCGCTGGACCCCTGAGATTGTTATCTTATTTAGGAATTGCTTAAAGAGAGTGAGGGAATTAGTGATCCTAGATTAATTCAAATTAGTAAAGTTTTATTGAAAGTTCAACACAACTCTAACTAAACCTAATGATTTCAATCAAACTACTAAATGTGCTAATTTATGGTCCTTAGCTTGACCTTGCATCTATGCAGGCATCTTAATTGTTCAAACAAAAGGAAATCACTTCCTTGTCTTTAGGAATCAGTCCTCTGATATATAGCTTACAACGATGCTCGTTGATCTTAAAAGTTTACTTGTTAGAATTTTCTAGTTTAAGGGCTCCATGATCTAAATCTTGAATGACCGTAAAAGGTCTACTCCATCGAGATTTTAACTTCCCTAGAAACAACCTCAACCTTGAATTATATAGCAGAACTGCGTCTCTTACTTTAAATTTCTTTTGTTTAAGATGAGAATCGTTCCATTTCTTTACCTTTTCCTTGTAAAGTTTGGCATTTTTGTACGCACTATAATGAAACTCTTCAAGTTCGTCCAGTTATAGAAGTCTCTTTCACCTGCTTGCTTCTAATCAAAATTTAATGCTTTAATTGCCCAGTATGCTCGATGCTCTAGCTATACCAAAAAATGATAAGCTTTTTCGTACACAAGCCTATAAGGAGTTGTTATGATAGGTATTTCGAAAGTAGTACTATAAGCCCATAGGCCATCATCTAGCTTTATTGCCCAATCCTTTTTAGAGTTGTTCATTGTCTTTTCTAAAATTCTTTTAAGCTCTTAGTTGACAACTTCCACTGGCCACTAGTCTGTAGATGGTAGGGTGTAGCAACACAGTAGTGCACTCTATATCTTTTTAAGAGGGCATCAAAAGATCTATTTCATAAATGTGTGCCTCCATCACTTATTATTATACCTGGTACTCCAAATTGGTTGAACATGTTAAAGTAGTGCCCTAAAGGCAATCGCCTTTAGCGCGTTTTGTACAAAGTTGTGTACAGACTTTATGAATAAATAAAGAAAGACATATTTCATTAATTTGATGTTCATTGTCTATGAACTGATATTGATCTACAAGCAAATTAATGAAGTCCATGATATATGACATAGCATGAAGGAAATTATGATGTGATCATACTACTGAGATTCCTATAATGTGTAATTATGTCAGTATCTAAATTATCTCTAGATGCAAGATTACTGAAACTGGACATCGGTAATCCGGAGAGACTAGCACATCTCAAGCTCCTTGTTTTGATCAAGCAGTGGATCTCAGAAACTGTAAATATGAGATATTTAGGGTTGAGATGTGAATGCTTACTAGAGGTAGTGAGTACATTGGATGACCTGCTATGAGATCATCACATGGATGTCCTATTTTAATGTCAGTGATAATCTCATCATAGCAATGGTGCAAGTATCCTTAGACTTGAGGTACTCAAGGATATCTTGGATACTGATTCTGTACTTTGACTCCATTCCTTGTTGTCTTACACAGGTCGCTCATAGGATGGTGATTGGGTACAGCTTGAGGTATTCGAAGGTAATTGAGTAGCCAATAGAGAATTCACCACTTCTGTGATAGCAGAAGATGATACCCATGGCCTCTTGTCAGGGTCATTACTTGGAAATCTCTGGCCGGAGTTCATATGTCATGAAGAGTGTCTTCAGTGACATATAAAGTAATGAGTCCCGTGACGAGAATCGATATCACTGGACTAGATTTGACGTAGTCAGTCTAGTAAGAGTTGACACTTTGCCCATACTCATAACCAAGTGGGGTATAGCATGGTGAAAGGACTAATTGCACAGTAATTGTCTATGGAAAAGTTCGTGATATGGTCCGTGATGAATATAGGTTCATTCATCAAACCAATTACTTTTCGATCAATCGGGGGTCATGATGTGTTGCTAGATACCGCTCATGACTTGCTCAGATTAAGTGTTAATCTAAGTGGTCAACATAACTGGGAACCTAATGGGTCACACGCATAAGAGTGACTCGGAGAATTCGTAAAATAGTTTTAGACAGAGATCTAATATATGGAGAGCAATAGGATTAAATAGATCCCGATGAGATCGAGATATGTCCTGATGAGATCGCGACATCTATATTGCTGAAATAGGTCTTCGGTGTTTTTTTCTATACCGGGGCCTGTAGGCCGGTAGGACCGACCCCAATGTGACTGGACCACTTCAGCATTTATATACATATATATATCTTATTAATTAATTAAAGAATTAATTAATATATATATATATATATATATGTGTGTGTTTACGTGGAAAGATGAGAAGGAGCATTAGAAGCTTCTCTTTTATGCTTTGTCAAAAGTTACATTTAATGACATTAAATGACTAGAAGACAAAACAATGGAAGATAGAAAGATGAGGATGTTCGTTGGTCTTGGGAGAATGAAGAATGTAGAAAGGGTTTTGAGAAAATCCTAAGCTCCTCTCTTCATCAACGATCTTCATCTCATCTTTCAAGCTTCTCCTTCTCTTCATCGTTTCTCCATAGCTCTCCAAGAATAAAGGTAAAATATAGCAGTCTTTAATTTATTCTAGCTATTCCCGGGTCAAAGGGTTTGCCCCGGTTAGGTTCTCCGATCTCTGCGTAGATACCGCTAGAGACGGTCTCTTTTGGTCGTTATGGTTTGACATTATTATATAGACACATAAATCCTGACTTTCGGGAAGGTCCTGGAACAAAAATTTTTATTTTTCCGCACCGTATACATGTGATGTACACACCGGGATTTTCCTACAGTAGTATCAGAGCCACTTGTGTCGTATATAACGAAGAAATCATAACAAGGTTGGAGCTGCCTATTGGTTGTGACGATGATGCATGTTGACTGTGTTAAATTCGAAATCAGTATAGAAATATTTTTTTCGAAATTTTCTTACCCAGATGTGCTCATAAGATGTTTTTGAATATGTCTGTGGAAGGCCAGAATTTATCAATGTGATTTGATATGGTTTTGCTAATTTATTCCCTAATGTTCTAGTTGCTGTGTTTGTGCACATTCCTTGAACAGGCATGCTTATAAATTTGAGAATAAATTGTAGAAATTTTTTTTTTGGATTTTCTTTCACCAACATGTATATAAGATGTTTATGAATTTATATAAGGATGGAAAAATGTTTTCGAGGTGATTTACTATTTATTTGAGAATTTATTGTGTGCTGCTGGGAATAACTGTGTTGAGAAACACAGATTCAACATTGTCTTTGTTGCTGAGGTTGATTAAGTTTTTGTTGGAAATAAATCCTGAAAAAATTCATGGAGCATTTTGTGAACATTTTTTAACCTATGTAAGTTTCTTAGAATTTATTGAAATTGTTTCAATGATTTTTTCAAGCAAAAGACAGAGCATGGCAGTTTTGAGAAAGTTGCTGGAGCTGTTTTGTTTGGAATGATTGGTTGTGTATTTCTCAATTCCAATGCCTTGGATAATTTTTAATGTGATTAAAAATATGTTACATTGATGTTGTATGCTTTCAAAAATGATTTTCTTGAAATTGGGTTTCCAAAAATTTTCGGATGTCAAATGTGTCTCATTAGCATCTCATTAGTATATTGCCTTGTCTTGATTGTTTTGGCCGTCACAAGTTTTGTGACCAGTGCCGAAGTAGTCTTGATAAAGTGTAGACTACCTAGAGATACTTAGGGTGATAGTTTGATATTCGTAAAATTATTTGGAAATCTCAGTGAATAATAGTGTATTCATCGATTTCAAGTATTTCATGTATAGTATAACTATATATGGTAAGCGTGATACAATGAAAGTGTTTCATTAGTACATCAAAGTAAAGTATATTACACTTGGTATTGTGAATTTGAACTGCACGCATTGAGAAATTAGCCGATTAGAAAGCATTTCCACATATATAAGTCGACTTACATATGAATAAGTCGACTTGTATTCTCAGGTAAGTCGACTTACACATGCATAAGTCGACTTGTTCGTGCACATAAGTCGACTTACACAATGGTATAAGTCCACTTGTACATGCACAGTATCATAAGTCGACTTGCACAATGGTATAAGTCGACTTGTACGTACACAGTAGCATAAGTTGACTTACACATGCACAAGTCGACTTACAACATACTTAGGTGGGATGATGGATGATTATAGGTATAGACTCAATGTGATTGATGAAATCATTCCATATAGTCGTGGTGACTATAATCCTACAGCTTGGATGATGAGACCAGATCTTGAAATCCCTCACACATAATATGAAAACTAACGCCTTCCATTAATATGGGGAGAACCAGAGTTCTTATAGAGTTCGGGTTGTTGGGTAAACCCAAGCTCACTCTATACGGATATGTTCGAACCGTAAAAATAAGATTTTTGGATTAATGGGTCGGTTTTCACTAGAAGCATTGATTTGTTGAGTAAACTCAAGGTTAAAGTAGACAGAGACGAAATTGGGTAGTGTACATCAGATGTACGCGCATCAAGAGTTGATAACCCAATGTGTGTTCATACATCACTAGTTGATAGCACTAGTCGATAGTTGCATCTAGATGCAATTGGTATGACTGATACCTGCCGATTGATCTAAGGTGGCTTGTTGGGTAAACCCAAGGTCATTTTAGTAATGTAGGATATCTATGATGCAATTGGTATGACTGATACCTACCGACTGACCTAAGGTGGCTTGTTGGGTAAACCCAAGGTCATTTTACTAATGTCGGATATCGACCCACTAGGACATTTTGTCATAATGTTTCTTGGATTCGTAATGAGGGTTATGGATTCTTTGAAACTTGTAGGAGCCATATGCATGTCATGCAAGTCCTTATGATCATGCATGTAATTCTATTCTAACATTCTTTCTCTCTTTCCCTTTAGGTTGATTGAAGATGACTTCTAGTGTGAACTGGTTTGTATTTTTTTGATTTGTGTGCAAAGAGCTATGGATGTTGGAAGTTGGATTAGAAATCAGGAAAAAAAGAGGAATGGGAATCACGCCCGGTCACTAGGGCGACGCCTCGCCCTAGTGACGAGGCTTAAAGGGGCGGCATCGCTAGGGCGACGCCTCGCCCTTAGCGACGCCTCGCCCTAGCGACGAGGCCAGATAAGTCTGCCTCGCTAGGGCGACGTCTCGCCCCAGCGAGGCTGGTCCCTTATTTTTATTTGTTAATTGGTATTTTAGAATTTCTTGCTTTTTTGTCAATTTCTTTTCCGTCCGACTTCCGATTGACCTGATTTTTGAGGCATCGGATTTGTGACATGTTGAATTTCATTTTGTGAGAAATTTGGAATTTTTAGACGGGAAATTGACGTGGCCCCGGGTACTTGTTCTGTGATCACTATTTTATTTATTTTTGAACCAATTGAGGTCCAAATTGAGTGCTGTCAGTGGCTATAGCTTTCGAATTTTAGTTGAAATTTTTATTATGGGAAAATTTGGATTTAGGGCCGAAAATTTCATGAACACAAGCATTATACACTTACATGTGCATTATTACTAGTTCGGATTGGATAATTAGTGATCGGATTCCTCTCTGCTTGTTATAGAGGCACAGTTGGAGCGTCGACCTATCGACATTCCAGAGACTTCCCGGTAATAGCTCGGAAGTAATAGGTGAGTAACCTAGTTGGTTTCTCAACCTTATGTGTTTATTAATTATATGCATTGATTGCCATGAGGATGCAAGGATGGATATATGTAATTGATTGTTTTGATTGATTTCGGACCATGGGTGTTCGAAATATTGGATTGTGATATTGAAGTGCAAATGAAAATAAGTGCGTGAGAATGCATTAGTAAATTGGATTGTAAATGTGATAGATTAGTAAATTGGATTGTAAATGTGATAGTGAAACGAAAGGTAAATGCATGGAATGAATACGGATGAAAGTCCGAGAACATTGGAAAATGATCGAAATAGTAATTAATTGGAATTGGAAATAGAAATGCGATAATTGGAAATTGGAAAATGACATGTGCATTCATGCATAGTAAATGATCAGATAATGGCAGTTGTGACCGGTGTCGCCACCGATTTCAGAGCTTTAAGCTCAACGCACGAGGCCTCGTGTCTAACGTATTCGAGCCTCGGCTCGATGATCGAGCTATGCCCAACATTTCGGGCTTTAAGCCCAATGTTTCAGAGCCAATGGCTCAACGATATGAGCTCAAAGCACGGTCACAACAACGAAAGAAAATGGAAGAGTCACATGCACACGCATAAATGAATGTTTAATGTGAATTGTGTGAAAGGCTTATTGCCTTATAAAATGTGAAATTGAATGCCCGTGATTTCTTATTTCGATATATATACAATATTGTGTGATTGAGTGGATATGCATGAGTTGGGTGAACCATCGATGATGGTTTCTCACCGAGTTCGCAAACTCACCCAACATTGCATCTATTTTTAGAAATGGAGAGTACCCGTTGGACACGCGGAGTACGCTTCATCGCTAGCAAGATGAGTATCGGGTCGGGATCGATGTCGTCCGTGATTCCGCATTCGTGTATTAATTTGGTATTTAGTAGGCCCAATTGTTTTCATGTAATTGTATTGAGTGACTGAGCACTAATGAGTGCTAATAATGAGTGAAATTGTTTTATCAGTAAAATGGTTTAATATTTGAAAATGTTTTGTTATAATTGGGCTAAGTCGGTGATTGTTTCATGACTCTAATGTTTTTGAAAGAAAAAAAAATGTCATACGATTTTTGTTAATAGGGTAATGAATGTTCTAGTACGCCACCCTCGCGGGTCACGGGCTCGGATATCACCATGGATATCGGGTTCGGGTCTCGTCGGGAGTGGGGTGCTACACCAACGATATCGGGTTCGGGTCTCGTGGGAGTGGGATGCTACATTTGTGGTATCAGAGCCCAGAAGTACAATCTTACATGGGCTTTCTGAACAAAAAAAAATGTGTCAAGTTACGTGCATTTAAGTCATGTCACGGAAGACAGTGACAACTGATCCCCATTGTAGTATATGAGTCGTACGCATAAGTATGACTCAGTCGTTTAAGCGGTTAGAAAAGGTGAGAAAAAGAATAATGTGTTAGAATGTGAAAAAAAAGAAGAAATTGATATCGCAAAATAGGAAAAAGTGTATGGTTTCACCAGACAGATGAATAGGTAGTGTACTAGTATTGACGGATATCTTGTGAAATACAATATTAGAGTTATATTGGGTATATCATTGAAGTTGTGAATTCATAAAGGAAAATAGAGATGTGACAATGGTAAGATTTCCAGTGTATAAGGTAAATGACAATAAAGTGTTCTATGATATAGAGAAGTTACATTTGGGATTGATTACCATGATGAGTGTTATAAATAAGGATTGGTGATTTGGAGTCAAATTATACATTAAGTGCAAAATCAAGAATGATTTCATATCTGTGATATTGATATGAGTATGGAAATATATGGGTATAATGCCATAATGAAAAGATTGAAATGTAAGACAATGAAATTGATAGATGAAAAAGTTGTTCGGGTTTAATTGATCTGCCTAAGTAAATGCACACCTGCTTATGGGAGCCCTATGGTAAGTGAAAATGTTAAGCTGCAATTGATGAGTTAATGGATAATTGCTAGCCAGAATTCTTGTCAGAAAAAAAAAACCGTTATGCGTTAGAATAAGAAACGAAAGTGCTTATAACGATCAGTTGTGAATGACTAGAGATTGTATATGATCCTCACGATGGAGGACGGGTGTATACAGGAAGGTTGCTGCGTTCATTTGTCACTGTAAGTGTATATCTGATAGTGGGATTACCATCATGGGTGAAATGATCAAGCATAAATGAATAATTTACGTGAATATGATATAGGAAGTAATCGGTGGCCTATTACATAAGCTCCGACTATAATGTCAGTAGCTCAAGTTGAGCATGAGTTAGAGTCAGGCATGAGCATGCTTTGAGAAAGAAGTGAGACAGTTAAAGATGTTCGCATTGGTAATGAGCTTGAGGGAATAAAAAGAGGGGCATGAATATAGTAAGGTCCCCATGATCAAGAATTGGTACAAAAAAGAGAATGGTTATCGAGAATTAAATGAGATTAAGGTGTTCTTAGCAGTATGAGCTATTAACGGGCAAATTGATGGGAATATATATAATTGTCAGATAAGATGTGATGATCTTAAGTGCTCTTTAGAGATTGATCTTCGTGAAGTATCAAGAGTAACTGATATGTATATCTATATAGTGATGAAAAATAGTTGATTGATAAAGTTTTATGAACTGTATTAAATCTAGCAGAGACTCAATCGTAAGAGATAAAATATGCTACTGAAAAAGTGTACATTATGTTAATGAGATGACTATGATTATGTAAGAGAATTACTGAATATCACAGAAACATCAATTGCGAATTGGAGGAGATCAAAGGTTCGATATAACGATTGTTTATTCACGTCGGTGAGTGATCTATCGTGAATAAATTGAGTTATGTGGAGAAATTAAGGTAAGGAACATGTGACAGAATATGTTATGATGAGAAAATGATACGAAAATTGTTCCTTGTTGGTGACGTTCGATAATTAACGAGTTATATGAATCAACTATGGGTATAAGAAGTTTATTGTATGACTGAAAAGAAACATGTCTCAATTGTGTTTGGAGTGGATAATGGATATATGCATAAATAATCAATTGAACGCATTTGGAAAATGAAATAGATGAATTGGTATAGTTGAGGAAATTGGTTATCATGCAAGTCTCATAAGAGTGAATATTGACCGATTGAATGAATGAGGATGAATTAGTATACGAACATGATATATTGGGAGAATTAATAAAGATATAGGTATTGATAAAATGCGACAGTTCGAAGAGATATGTGTATGCGGAATTTGGAATTAATTAGAACTAACAGAATGCTGGATGCGTTCGGAAATTGTCAAAGATTTTCTGGTTTTAGTAAATTGACAAGAATATTTGAGGAAAATGTGTGAATGTTATGACTGATGAGCATAAAGGAGACATTTGGAGAATTTACTCTATATACTGAAGTGTTCCAGTAAAGGTTATGATGTGATGTGATCTATTGAAATTGTATAAAGTGATTTTATGTACCTTAGGGCAAATATAATTCCATGGACGGTATTATGATTGATGATTTGAAATTTGTTATTCTGAGTGTGGTCTAAAGGCTTGGAGACATTAATCGTACAGAAATAGTTTGGAGATGTTTATGAATATACAAATCGTTATTTCGTGCATTTGAATGATTTAAAAAGGATTAAGCGACTAATTTCTTCTAACTAAGCTAATGGTGCAATTCAATGGATTGAATGGAACAAAATCTCAATTGCAGAAGATCGAAATTTGGCCAATTAGGTTATCAAATCTAGTGTATTATGTTCATAGTCGAACTAATAAAAAAAAGGGGCAAAAGAAAGTATTATTAGTTATTGGAATTTCAAGTTAGTGTGCATCAAAATGGATTGGCAAAACCCGAAGTGAGGATGCAGAAATTGTAAACCGTATTGAGGAAATGAAAATAACTCCAATTCTTTGAGGAAGTGATAGTATAGTTCAAATTAAGAAATATGGGTAATACCCATTACGGAACTGATAGTGAAAACTTAAGAATAATCAAGCTTTATGTTCTAACAAAAGCGTATGGAAAGTGTAACCGAAAGGTTAGAATGGGAAATCGAATGATTATAAGAGAGATTAACCAACGTGCTCGATCTTTGGAGACAAATGTGAAACCGATAATTTTGGAGTTCATCGATATGAGATTGATGTCTAGTGCAAAGTGATTGTGGTATGACAATCATTATATTTTTGTCACCATTCGAAAAGGGTATAAGGGGTCTTACTGTCCAAAAGGAGTCATTATCCCTATATTTTGTGATCAGGGCAATAAAGTGATAGGTTAAGTAATTTAAGATGGTGACACACTGAGGTTATAAATCTCATGAGATTTGTGTTTTGATAATAACGAAATCTGATAAGCGATAAATGAAATATTTTGAAGGGTATGGCCTCGGCCAAAAGGTACTTAGATGGAAATAGAGGTGTAGTTAAGAGAAATTGAATTCGAGATGAGGGGCCTCTATGTGATTGTGGTGTGAATAGAATTATGGATTGGTAAGTTAGGCTAAAACCTAAAAGATGTTTCGGATTCACAAAGTGTTTTATAGATAGAATTGGAAATATTGTTAGGATCCGATATATATGTTATTGATATTGAAAGAGATGAATTGCGCGTAATCATGAGAAAGCAGTAAAATCATGGAAAGTTTGAAAAGGAAAGAGAGTAATTGATTGTTTTGATCTCCGCTCATTGATGTAATTTGGTCGTGTAGTGAAATCGGTGGGAAACAGAGGGTATTAATCAAAAGACTCCCCTGCCTTCCTCGATAATCGATATAAAATTTCGAGGACGAAATTTTTATTAGGAGGGGAGAATTGTAACATCTCATCTCCGATGGGAAGGGTATTTTAGTAAATTGGGTCGGGTCAGGAGTATTAAATTATATCTCGGCATGCACATACAACATATAGCCTCTATGATTGATGGTTTGTTGCACTTGCACATGGTAAACATGCATTCATGACATTTTCCTACCAGTTTCAAATTGAGATCTTTGTGAAATTTATGGGATAATTGTATTTGAAAAATTATTTGGAGTACGCCATTGAGTGTTTTACATTTTTAGAGATTTATAGAAATTTTTCTGGAATTGTCCGGAGAAAATTCCCGGACCGACAAAATCGTCGGTAAATGGCCTAAATGTGTTTTTGTTGTGGAAAATGTGGTTTTCGTGTTTGAACAATTATCGGGAGTGGATTGTCATATGTTTTACAATTTTGGGCAATTTAGGTAATTTTCAAAAAAATGATTCGGAAAAATTCCCGGAAATTTTCGGACCGGGAAAAATCGCCAAGTGATTTAACCTACGATTTTCTAGAGCGAAATTGCGACCAAATGGTACTGTCATTTTGGATATATTATTTTGATAATTGTTATAGAGCCATTAGCATTAGTGAGATGAAAGATTAATGGGGATTAATACTTAATTAACTAGGATTAGCTAAATTTTGTCTTATTTCTATTTTGTCCCTTGTTCTCCAATCCATGCCATTTGTCCTAAAAGAATTAAATGATTTTGTTTGAAACAAACCTAGTGTTTTCGGTGGCTTATGGTTAAAGGAATGAAAAATTAAAGTTCTTTGCTCATTTCACTCATCCATTCATCCGAAACCTACCTTCCACTTTGCCATCTCCATCGATTTCTCTTTTGTTTCTCCCTTAAGTCACCTTCCACCAACCTTAAGTGCCCTCTTTACTTGCATATGAGTTTAGGTCTCTATCTAAGGTGATGATTTATGCATGTTGGGAGTGATAATCGTGAGTTTTGGTGAGAGATAAGGAATTGAGTAAAGCTTGGAAGATTGAAGTAGAAGTGGTGTGAACTTGTTTAAGGTGAGTTTTGGTGTTTGTTTTATTCTTTTGATAGATAGAAGCATTCATGGAGATCATTTATACATTTACTTGATCATCATAGTAGAAGGTTTGAATGGGTTTAAATGTATACTTGGTTATGGATGAATGAATGACTATAGTTTTCCTTGATTTTGGCTTGGTTTGGATTGAGTTTGTAAGGTTAGATGAATGGAAAACTTAGGAAGATAATTTGTGTTAGTGCTGCCAACTTTTGTATAATCATGTAAATATATGTTGTGATGAATTTGTGGTTGAATTAGATGTATAAATGGGTGCTTAGTGATGTGTTCTTGATGTTAGAAGTAATAGGAGTTAGGGTAATGTTGAAATATGGAAAATTGGTGTTTAACCTATTGAAATGTTTTGATCATAACTAATTGTGTAGGTGAGAAAATGAGGTAAGGTTTGTGCTCAATGAAACTTTGGGATGTTGGCTACAATTTTATGTGAAATAGGTGTTGTTAAATTGTAATGTTAGAAGGGTGAATTTTTGCATGGAAAGTTTCTGTTTGTAGGGTCTATGAACAGTACCCGCATATATGACCTGATTATTTTATTGATTTTTCTAAATTAATTGATATGAAATTAGGGAAAATGGTCTTCATGAGAGTTGAAGCCTACATTGTTAGCTTTCCATTTCCACTGATCTTGTAATTTTTCGATCAGTATATTGGGAGTTATGCATTGTGGCATGTTAACTGATTTTTGTCATGTGTGGAAAGCTAGCCTCATTGTCGATTTTGTGAGCTTTCGGATTGGAGGAAATTTTAGCAATTTATGTGGACTGAATTGGTGTGAGTGATCTTCTGAAAAGTTGTAGAGGAAGAAATTATCTTGAAAATGATATATGGTGTGTAATTTTAGAGGTCGAGTTGGGAGTTACGATTTTGCAAAACCAACTGAACTAGATTGTGAATGGTGATCATGATGTGAGCTTCAATAACAGTTTTGAAATTGTTAGAAATCGAATTGAGTTTGAGTTCTTCATGAAAATTGAAGTTTGAGATCTTAGATTTTCAGGGATATAAGGTAGTGAATTTTGTGCTAAGAGATATGTTTGTTTGGAAAATTATTGTCAGTTGGTTGATTTCGAGGGTTGATGCTTTGGTGAATTGTTTGACCTAGTTAGTTATGGAATTTGATTTTGGGTTGTTCATGAAAGTTGTATATGATATTGTGAACTTATTGAGCATATTTATGTGGTAATTTATGGCTGAAGAATCTGAGAGTTATGGAATTTGCAATGTACTGTCTGTTTTAATGGGATTTGAATAGGCAGTAGCTTTGAAGGGATTTTTGACACCCTTAGGGGTGAAATTGATCTTTATGGTCTTCTTGAGAATTGTAGAGGTTTTTATGATCTTTCCAACAAGCTATGGTTTGTATTTTTTTGATTTGTGTGCAAAGAGCTATGGATGTTGGAAGTTGGATTAGAAATCAGGAAAAAAAAGAGGAATGGGAATCACGCCCGGTCACTAGGGCGACGCCTCGCCCTAGTGACGAGGCTTAAAGGCGGCATCGCTAGGCGCGCCGCCGCCTAGCGACGAGGTCGGATAAGTCTGCCTCGCTAGGGCGACGTCTCGCCAAATGAGGTGGGTCCTTATTTTTATTTGTTAATTGGTATTTTAGAATTTCTTGCTTTTTTGTCAATTTCTTTTCCGTCCGCGTCCGATTGACCTGATTTTTGAGGCATCGGATTTGTGACATGTTGAATTTCATTTTGTGAGAAATTGGGAATTTTTAGACGGAAAATTGACGTGGCCCCGGGTACTTGTTCTGTGATCACTATTTTATTTATTTTTGAACCAATTGAGGTCCAAATTGAGTGCTGTCAGTGGCTATAGCTTTCGAATTTTAGTTGAAATTTTTATTATGGGAAAATTTGGATTTAGGGCCGAAAATTTCATGAACAAGCATTATACACTTACATGTGCATTATTACTAGTTCGGATTGGATAATTAGTGATCGGATTCCTCTCTGCTTGTTATAGAGGCACAGTTGGAGCGTCGACCTACCGACATTGCAGAGACTTCCCGGCAATAGCTCGAAAGTAATAGGTGAGTAACCTAGTTGGTTTCTCAACCTTATGTGTTTATTAATTATATGCATTGATTGCCATGAGGATGCAAGGATGGATATATGTAATTGATTGTTTTGATTGATTTCGGACCATGGGTGTTCGAAATATTGGATTGTGATATTGAAGTGCAAATGAAAATAAGTGCGTGAGAATGCATTAGTAAATTGGATTGTAAATGTGATAGATTAGTAAATTGGATTGTAAATGTGATAGTGAAACGAAAGGTAAATGCATGGAATGAATACTGACCGAAAGTCCGAGAACATTGGAAAATGATCTAAATAGTAATTAATTGGAATTGGAAATAGAAATGCGATAATTGGAAATTGGAAAATGACATGTGCATTCATGCATAGTAAATGATCAGATAATGGCAGTTGTGACCAGTGTCGCCACCGATTTCAGAGCTTTAAGCTCAACGCACAGGGCCTCATGCCCAACGTATTCCGAGCCTCAGCTCGATGATCAGGGCTATGCCCAATGTTTCGGGGCTTTAAGCCCAATGTTTCAAAGCCAATGGCTCAACGTATATGAGCTCAGGCGCACGGTCACAACAACGAAAGAAAATAGAAGAGTCACATGCACACTGCATAAATGAATGTTTAATGTGAATTGTGTGAAAGGCTTATTGCCTTATAAAATGTGAAATTGAATGCCTGTGATTTCTTATTTCTGATATATATACAATATTGTGTGATTGAGTGGATATGCATGAGTTGGGTGAACCATCGATGATGGTTTCTCACTGAGTTCGCAAACTCACCCAACATTGCATCTATTTTTCAGGAAATGGAGAGTATCCCGTTGGACACGCGGGAGTACGTCTACTGCTAGCAAGACAGAGTATCGGGTCGGGATTAGTGTCGTCCGTATCTGCATTCGTGTATTAATTTGGTATTTAGTAGGCCCAATTGTTTTCATGTAATTGTATTGAGTGACTGAGCACTAATGAGTGCTAATAATGAGTGAAATTATTTTATCAGTAAAATGGTTTAATATTTGAAAATGTTTTGTTATAATTGGGCCAAGTCAGTGATTGTTTGCGCACTCTAATGTTTTTGAAAGAAAAAAAATGTCATACGATTTTTGTTAATAGGGTAATGAATGTTCTAGACGCCACCCTCATGGTCACGGCTCGGATATCACCATGGATATCGGGTTCGGGTCTCGTCGGGAGTGGGGTGCTACACCAACGATATCGGGTTCGGGTCTCGTGGGAGTGGGATGCTACATTGTTGGCTCCATAATGTCTAGCATACTGACCTTTATGACATTGCCTTAAGATGTCCAACATTTCTTCCTCTGGAACACATCGTCACATTAACCTACTGGCGCATGCTCTATATAAAATTTTCTCATCCCATATATATTAGTTACAATCATGCAAGAATCTCTTTCTTTATTGGTAAGATAAATCTGAAGGAAGTTTACCACTGACAACATAATTTGTGATATTGGCAAACCATAGTGTAGTCAAACTTTTTAGTAGCATCAGGGTTTCATCAGGAAAATTTTCATTAATATCTTCGCTTGGCTTACATTCCCCTCCTTTCAGTCTAGATAAGTGGTCTGTAACCACATTTTGCTCCTTTTGTATCTCTCACCTCTATATTAAATTCCTATAAAAGTAACACCCACCAAGTGAGCTTTAATTTTGCATCTTTTTTGTTGAAAAGGTATTTTAACGTTGTATGATCGGTGAATATGATTACCTTTGACCCCAAAAGGTATTGTCGAAACTTATCACATGCATACACTACTGTGAGTAATTCCTTCTCTGTGGTGGTGTAATTTAGCTGAGGTCCTGCAAGGGTCTTACTAGTATAGTAAATTGCATGTAACCTTTTATCTTTCCTTTGGCCCAATACACAACCTATGGCTTAGATTCCTACATCACACATAACTTCAAATGGAAGTGTCTAGTCTGGTGGTGATAGAATTGGTGCTAATATTAATTCCTCCTTTAGTTTCTTGAACATAGACATACACTTGTCATCAAACAGGAAGGGCACATCCTTGACTAAAAGGTTTGTCAAAGGTCTTACAATTTTCGCAAGTCCTTGATGAATTGACGGTAAAATCCTTCATGACCTAAAAATCCTTGCACACCTTTTAAATATCTTGGTGGTGGAAGTTTCTATATCAATTCTTTTTTTGCTCTTTCGACCTCAAATCCTTGGTGTGAGATTTTATTCCCTAACACTATCCCCTCTTGCACCATAAAATGACATTTCTCTCAAGTCAACATTAAGTATGACTCTTAACATTTTTGAAAACTCTATCCAAATCAGTTAAACACATTTCAAAAGAATCTCCAAAAATTTAAAAATCATCCATGAACACCTCCATTATATCTTCTATCATATCGGTAAAGATAGACATCATACATATTTGAAATGTAGTCGGGACATTGCATAGTCTGAAAGGCATCTGTCTATACGCAAAGGTACCATAAGGGTAGGTGAATGTCGTTTTTTCTTGATCATTAAGGTGGATGAAGATCTAGTTATATCTCAAATATCCATCTAAAAAGTTATAAAATGAATGACTTGCTACCCTTTCTATCATCTGGTCTATGAACGAGAGAGGAAAATGATTTTTCTTAGTCATCGAGTTGAGTTTGTGATAATCTATGCATACTCTCCATCCTGTGACCATTCTTGTTGAAATTACTTCTCCACTATCACTTGTTATTGTCGTCATTCCACCCTTCTTAGGTACATATTGTACTAGACTGACCCATTCACTATCAGAGAAGGGATAAATTATCCCTGCATCTAAGAGTTTAATTGTCTCCTTATAGACTACCTCCTTCATGTTAGGGTTCAACCTTTATTGATGCTCCCTCACTGTTTTACATCCTTCCTCAATGCTTACTCAATGCATACAAACATTTGGTCTTATACCTCTAATATCAACATTTGCCATCCAATGAATCTCATTAGCTTTCTAACAATTTCTACCACCTTACTTTCTTGTTTCTCGTTCAATTGACTGGAGATGATTATTGGTAACATTTGACCTTCACCTAGAAAAGTATATCTGAGATGTGTAGGTAAAAGTTTAAGCTCTAATGTGGGTGGGTTTTTTATAAATGGTGATATGGGTGTTTCAGTTCGAACCAATTTATCTTGATGCATTTGAGCATCTGACTCCTCCATCTCATCGTCTCCTTTAGATTCAACTTTTTTATATCCATTTTCTGTCTTTGTTTCCACTAACTGTACTTCTGCAATGCAACTCTTAACTTGTTCTTGCAAATTCTGATCCATCATTTCAACCTCCATGCATGCATTTCTCGCTGTTGGATTCTTAAAAGCCTTATTCATATTGAATTTGATATGATCCTTGTCTATTTAAAGTGTTAATTTCCCTTCGTGAATGTTAGTTATGGCTTTCCCTGTATTCATAAATGGTCATCCAAGGATCAGTGGACAATTCTTATCTTCTTCAAAATTGAGAACCACAAAATATACAGGAATAATGAACTTGTCCACTTGCATCAGAACATCTTCCATTATTCCAAACGGTCTTTTAATAGATTGATCATCCAACTAAATTAACATCGATGTCAACTTGACCTCACCCATTCCTAAATTCTTGAATATTGACAAAGGCATAAGATTAATACTTGCACCTAAATTGCACAAGCACTTCGTGAATTCAAATTCACTAACTACACAGGGTGTCGTGAAACTCTGTGGATCCTTCAATTTAGATGGTATCTGACTGGTGACTATGGAACTGCAAGTGCTAGTTAGAGCTACCATTTGATTATTTTCCTAAGTACACTTTTTTAATAATATGTCCTTAAAATATTTCGCGTATTTAGGCATGTGTTCTAAAGCCTCTACAAATGAGAGATTTTTTTATAATGTTTTCAATTTCTCAACGAATTTTGCAAAGTATGTATCCAACTTCTTCTTTTGTAATCGTTGAGGGAAAGGAATCTTAGGTGGATATGGTGGAGGAGCGACATAAGGAGGGTATTCACTCATACTCACTTCCTTCTCCTTTTTTTGATCTTTCTAAATAGGAGGTATGGGCTCCTTTATTGTCTTTGTGGGTATTTCAAGATCCTTCCTACTTCTAAGAGTAATAGCATTTAATTGCTCCCTCGGTTTTGTTCCTAAAGTGCTTGGAAGAATTCCCTTAATTTGCGTAGAGAAAGTGTTTGACAATTCTTTTTCTTGGACCTCTAGATTGTGGATTGAAGATGTATGACTCTTTGTTACTTGTTTGAATCTGCCCTCTAAACTCTTTTATGCATCGTCTAGGTTTCCAAACTTGTCCAAAAGTTTACCTAACTTGGATTTTATTAAACTCGGTTTATCTTATTGGAAACCTAGTTTTCCTTGAGGTCACTTGCTCTGGATCACTTTTTTTCATCAAGAAACATTCCACTATATAATGGTCCATTTGTCCATAGAGTTCACATTTAAGTTGCACGGCTTTTATCAAAGCTGAGGACAAAGTCTTCATGTTGTTGAGTTGTCGAGTCAAGTTGTCAATTTTTGCTTGTATCTTCGTCATTTGATCAACATCTATAATTCCTTTTTGTTCTTAAAAGGTAGTGGTTTGTTTACTTCGTTCATGCATCCATGGGCAGCTATTACTCTCCATCTCCTCTATTAACTCTTCCACTTCATCTACCGTCTTTCTCATCAGTGATCCTCCTGAAGCTGCGTCAATCGTGCCTCTCATATATAGGGTACTCTATTATAGAATGTTTGCAACAAGAATTCCTTTGGTAAGTTATTGTGTGGGCATTTCCATTAGAAATCATTATATCGTTACCACTTTATAGATCGATTCCCTGTCTCTTTACTAGAAATTGGTAATCTCCTAGATAATCTCTATGGTCTTGGTAAGGAGAAAATACTTATATAAAAAGGCAAGAACTAGCTGATCCCAATTTGTGACATTAGTTGGGTTGAAGGAATGATACTACGCCTTTGCTTTATCTATAAAGATAAAAGGAAAGAACCCAATTCTGACTACATCTTCTGAAATCTGATGACACCGAAAGGTATCTGATCGCGGCTCTGTCGATTCGATCTTACGATCGATCCTTGGAAACCGGTCAAATATAATAAATTCCAAGATTGCGGTATAGGTTGCAATCCTCAGGTCGTCTCACTTAATTGGAACCAAGCGAAAAAGGTCTAAGCTAGCCTAAATGTCAAAAATTGCAATCAAGTTGATAAAACGGGGGTTTGGTATTTGGTCAAAACTGATAAAAGTAATCAAAATTGAAGAAAAAGTATAAAAGAATATTTTATTAGGATTTTGGAAATTATGCAATTAACAAATATCAGATAGAAATCAAATTGATAAAATCCTCTTGAAAATGGGCGCAGGCTATCACAGTTCAAAAATAAATTTTCGGGGATAGAATCCACTAAGTTTCGAAAGATCAACCCTAAAGGACTCTTTAGGTCCAAAGATTTAATTAATGAACTCCATTATTTAAACCTTTGTTAAAAACCTTAGTGTAAAAAATGGACAAGTAAATGCAATTGGTAAATCGGATAAAAACACAACCATCTAAATCAAACACAACTAGGCAGATTTAAAGAGTAAATGCAATATCCGAATGACATATATGAGACTTCATATATTAAGCATCAAAAGTTCTACAAATCACTTTGTCCAAATCCCAACATAGTGTTCAACACTCGATTAAACTATAACCTTGCTAATCTAGCTATACAGATGCAATCTCTAACTCAGAGTTTACACAAATATAACTAAACTTCAGACACTATATGATTACTCTCCTTTTGAAGCTTCCGGTGAACTCAAGCCATTGCTACATCTTCAAGAGGAAATGTGGCTTAGCTACGCATAACTCCGGACTCTCTCACGACTTGTGGAGATTGGACCGCTTCCATGGTAGCAGAAAATGCAGACTGTGATGTAGCGGAGATGATCGAAGATGATGAAGATGGAAAATGATGGTGGTCGCTTCAGTATCATCCCGAATATCGATTCAGTCTCCTCAGATCAAAAGTCTGCTTTGACCTAAAAATAGCAAGGTTTTTATATGGTGGGTGCGGGTCGGGTCAGAGCAGTGAGACAAACTTTCCATTTAAGGTCGGATATCCGCTCGTACGTCGCGACGTATAAATAAACGTCGCGACGTGTAGAATTGCCTGCTCGTCGCATCGTGCGGATTATCATGCGTCGCGACGTGTGGAAGTGAAGTGCTCTTCGCGACGTGTGGATTGATATTCGTCGCGACGTGTGGATTGACCTCATGACTGTTGACTTTCTTACATGTTGACTCCTTTACTCCTGCAATAAAATAATAACAATTTGCAGTATCAATTGTCCTTATGAAAATTATAGAAAAATTAGTATCAAATCATGACAATTTACTGGCAAATTGTGAATTGAAAGAGATCGGTATGAGGAACCAATTTAAGCACAAAAAATCATCAATTAAGAGTCAACTAATGCATAAGCAGCAATGAAAAGGTAGCCAATTTATAATATAAACTTGGCTCAATCAAATTCCCCCACACTTAGACCTTTGTACTCCTGGACAAAGTTTACAAGAGTCAAAAAGAATGCAAGAGGGAAAGAAAATATCTGCCATGCTCAAAAAAATAAAAGGAAGTTGACGCAATTCATTTCTTCAGAAATCAACCACGAAAAAGTGAAAGAGTGCTAATAAAACAAACATTGAAAGAATTCAAGTACAAGAGATTGAACAAAGAGAATCACTCGGATATAGTGTATATGCTCCTCTCACTTGTGTCAGGATATTTTGCTCTCACCGCTTAATCCATCTCCTACCATAAGCTTGTGTCAATTCTATTTCTCCACCACAAAACTATCATTTTGAAGATCAAGAGGACTTTTAGGGTTGTAATGTATGGTAGGCTAATTGAATGGAAGAAGTGAAAGAAAGAAAGAATAGTATGAGCACATGCACTAAACAAGGAACTGATGTCAATAGTTTTCTGAAACTAAACGTATGCATAAACAGAATGCATAAATTTTTCTCTTTTTTTATTTTATTTGACATGCAATACATTCTGCATAAATAGTTATTGATCTTGCTTTTCTTCTTTCTTTTTCTCTCGTTTGTTTTTCTCTTTTTTTTATATAATTGAAAAAAAACACTATCTGTCCCTTTGTGGAACACTCTTTTTTTTAATAGAAGAAAAATAACTAATGACACCATAAAAATATGAATGCAAATGCTCATAACAAGAGGGCTCAAAGGGCTAGCAAGGGATAGATATATAAGGGATTGTGTTTAGGAAAATGGGTTGAGGAAGGAACGCCTCTATCACATCAACAAAAATCCAGTCCATTAAGCTTCAAGTAAGAATTAAAACAAGTTCTAGAGGAGAATGAAATAAGCAGATGCACACAAAGATAAAAGAAAATTTTGGCTCAAATATCCTTCCAACAAGGGTATTATCTCTATGAACAATCTCAAGCCTCAAAAACTTAAAATGCCACTTTGTTAGCATGCTTCTATTCACTGTGTGTTGAAAACATGAAGAGAAAAATTTTGTCAATTCCAACTATCATTAAAAGAATGGGAGGTGTTTTCAAAAACTCAAGTATCATTTTGAAACTAGTAAAAACTTTGAAGACAACAGCCACAAAAATCCAATGCAGAAAGTGTTTGATTGAATGGAAGAATTAGGCAAAAGTCATTCATGAATACATGTGACGAATACGATGTATAGACGTCAGAACGCAAGGACGTCGCGACGTATGACATGGGTGACGTCGCGACGTATGAGCACTCTGAGGAATAGCTTTGCCGCGACGTGTGATCACTCGTCGCGGCGAAGAGATGCAGAATGACAGAAAGATGTAAAATGCACCATGTTTATCGACAGAATGCACCAATTGGCCAACAATTTATAATCATAGTGTCAACAGTCATGCAATATGAAAGATAAATGGGGAAACAGCTCCCCCACACTTAAAGCACACATTGTCCTCAATGAAAATGTAGATGAAGGAAAAGATAAGAAGTACAAGGCACAAAAAGATGGAAGACGGAATGAAAGATTGATCATTAAATGGAATAAGTCAAGTACAAAAAGGACAAAAGAACTAATGAACGAAATACAAAAATAAAAGACAACAAAAGAAAAGAAATACAAGAAAAGAAAAGAACTAAAAGACAAAATTATGTCGAAGGATCATCAGCTGGCGGGTCCGGAGGAGCAGCCCGAGAAGTGCTAGGGCCAGCGGAGGAATCCCAGAGGGCAGGAGGGATGGGCAACTGTAGGTGATCCGCAATCAGTGTGAACATCGAATGGTAAAACTGGCGGTCAGCTGCCATCTGTGCCTCGATGCGTCGTAAGTCATCACGAAGAAGGACGACTGAGTCAGGAGGGGTGGAAGAGGGAGGTGGGGGACAGATAAGGTCGCAAGGCGGAGCCTCGGATGGAGGGGAAAGAATAGAGGGAGCAGGAGCGGGGGGAAGAGGGGCAGAAGGAATAGGGGTAGGGGAGGGAGAAGAAGGTGGGGACAGGTGGGGTGTGTAGGCGACGAGGTTGGCGGAGACGAATGTATTTAAAATAAGGAGCAGGCACGAAAGTAAGATCAGTCGGATGTTCCGAAACCAGATAGGCTCGGAACATGTCGGTGATGAGATGGGGAAATATGAGGGAATGGTTGATGTTGGTGGAGAGGGTGCATTGACGAAGGGCGAAGGTGATGGCTAGAGCGAGGTCGATGGGTCGGCCGACCATCAACAGGTAGATGTAAAGAGCCTGCTCCTTGGGAACCATGGCAAGGTGGGAGGTAGGGAGGATGTTGTTACAGATAAAATGAAGCCACGGATGGGCTTCAGAGCGAAGGTCAGCACGGTGGATAAAACGCTGAGCCCCCCTGGGTTGATACCATTCGGTACCCTCAGGACAGAGGGTACGAAGAACATCAGCCCACGGGTACTCATGGATGAGCTCTGAGTAGTGGCAACGGGGGGTAGGGGGAAGATGATAATGTTCCCTAATAGAAATGGCAGCAAAAGCACGGGGAATGGTAACACCACGGAACTCGATGCCGTAGGTGCCTCGATAGAATCTGGATGGGTATAGAATCAACTGGCGGACGAAGGTGAGGTTCCCAGAAGTGCGGGGTTAGGCTAGGTTTGAGAGGTTGAGTTGAAACAGTTGGCGGACGAAGGGGTTGTCGTGGGGGTTAAAGGAAAGGGTTTTTCCTTGAGTATGGCTCTGGCCTCCATTTTGGCGGCCAGTGCACCATACTCCGGATCAACCGGAAGGGAAGAGGAATGAGTAGGAGAAGGTTGGTGGCGCGAAGAATGTGATGGTTGAGGGGAAGGAGAATGAGCAGAGAACACTCCCAAAGAAGATGAGGAGGCAACGGGGTGAGGGGAAACGGAAGGGTCAGAACAAAACTCGTCGAGCGAGTTGGAGGGAGAGGGGAGGACATGCGAAGGAGATTGGGGACGGTCGACCCTGCTAACATTCTTTGTCCGAGGCATTATCCTGCACACAAAAAGAAACAAAACAGAAAAATCAATAAAGAGTTAAGCAAAAATTAGCGACCTCGTCGCGACTTGTGAGTGGACGCTGCGACGAGGCAAATCCCTCGACCAGACGTCGCGACGTGCGAATTGTAAACGTCGCGACGAGATAAGGTACTTCATACGTCACGACGAGGCAAAGCGTTCGTCGCGACGTATGGCGATTTTCTCCAGACGCAATGTGACGAGCAACGCTCGTCGCGAGAACCCTAACTCGAAACTACTAACAAAGAAGATGAAAAACAGGAAAATGAGGAGCAATGGAACACTTACAGAAGTCTAAAACGTAAGGATGGAGACGGTGGAGACGGCTGGCACAGCTGAACAACGGAGAGAGTCGAGAAAAGTCAAGAGCAGGAACGGCAGGCACAGAGTGGTAGAGAAGAAAAGATGATGGGAAAGAAAAGAAGAATAGACGGCGAGTGGAGGTGGAAGGTCGCAATGTGAAAAGACAAAAAGGGCTCCGAACAAACGAAAAGACCACAGGATAGAAGGGGCAAGAAAGAAATTTCAAAGGTTGGCACGTCGCAGCGTAAGAATGTGCCACGTCGCGACGTAAGTGCCAAAAGGAACGAGATATGTCGCGACGTATAAATGGAAATACGTCACGACGTAGACATTAAAGAAAAACGAGGCACGTCGCGACGTATAAATTAAAATACGTCACGACGCCTCTGCCCGAACAGAAAACACAAACTTGACTTAATCTAGAAATAATCAATCTCGCATAAATCAACCCTTCCACCAATGTCATGCTTCTTCAGAAAGATGTAAAGCTCACAAAGTGAAAGTAATTTATTATAACAATAAACAAAAATCCTCCTAACTACAGCTAATCTACTGGTTGGGTCTCTCCCCCACACTTAATCAAGATACTCATGCAACACAAAAATTCACATCACTTCCAAGCAGGATGCATGAATATAATGAGAATGCAGGAAGAGAAACAACCCGGTCTCATGGTGGGTCCTGAAACTGGGGATGGTCATCCGGCTGAAATCCAAGCTTCATCCCAAAGACTTGGCTCTTGGCAACTCCATGTCCACCCTCGACTTGAAGTTTCTTCTCCTATAAAATCAGCAAAGAAGAAAATTGTCTCCAAGGAGATTGTCGAGAAGCGATGTTAAGGTGTGTGCAAATTCACTACATGCATCGTCAACAACAACATGTCAAGCATGTTCACTCCAAGCAGAATAATCCTCATGGGGGTGTTTCATTGCTTCATACATGTTGAAGCTAACCTGTTGGTCACCTACCTCCATGGTGATCTTACCTTCCTTCATGCTTATCATTGTTCCTGCTGTCCGCAAAAAGGGTCACCCGAGAATTAAGGAAGTATCCTGCACAACCTCAGAAGACATATCAAGCACATAAAAATCAGCAGGAAATACTAACCCTTTAACCTGGACCAAGATGTCCTCAATGATACCCACTGGATGTCTAAATGATCTATCAGCCAACTGGAGGACAACAGATGTAGGGTTAATACTCTTCACTCCTAAGGCCTTATAAACTGACTTAGGCATCACATTTATCGCTGCCCCCAGATCTAACAAAGCTCAACCTATAGTCACTTTCCCTAAGATGCAAGGGATGGTAAAAGATCCAGGGTCTTGACACTTTACAGGTATTTGCGGTTTGAACAAAGCTGACACATTAGAGCTTACTTGCACTCTCTCATTTGGCCTAAACTTTCTCTTGTTAGTGCACAAATCCTTCAAATATTTTGCATAGGCCGGAACTCTCTTCACCAAATCAAGCAAAGGAATATTTACCTCAACTTTCCCAAACAAGTCAATTATCTCTTTTTCATGTTTAATCTCATTCATGCGCTTGCTCATCAAATATGAGTTTGGGAAAGGAAGGTCTTGAATACTTACCTCCTTACTTTTGCTGGATTGCTTGCTCGATTCTCCATTTTCCGTTTGATCATTGGAACTCTCTGAAGTAGTTCCCTTGTTCCTTGAAGCATGCTTTTTCTCTTTCAAAACCTCTTCTTCCTTAACACTTTCTGATCTCTTAATCTTTTCCTTGGGTGGAGGTACTGCCTCACTCTCAACCTCCTCATCATATGCCTCTTCACCTACTTGAGGGTTAAACCTCACTTGCTTCCCACTCTGGACGGCAATTGCATTCAGACTCTTCGGATTCATCACAGTGTTTGAAGGAATAGTCCCACTGCTTTTTGCTTGATTTTCACTCATGTTGTTGGACAACTGAGTGACATATGAATTTATGTTCTCCGCCTTAGTCTCCCATTGTTCCATTCTCTTCTCCAAGGCATTGAATCTAGTAGCAGTCTTTGAGGAATCCTGTTGACTAAGAGAAGCAATAGCATTAAACTGGTTAGCATTAGAATCCCTCTCTTCCTTCATCACAGTCATCATACTATGAAGCAGCTGGTTGGTGTCTTCCTTAGGTGGGACCATGAGGGCTTGCTGTTGATTAGGGAATTGGCTAGTGGAAGTACCAGCTCCTCCCCCTTGTGAAAATCTATTTGGGGCCCTACTCTCCTCATTTCTCCAACCAAATCTTGGATTGGACTTCCATCCCTCATTGTATGTGTTGGAGTAGGGGTCCCACTTCTGATTAGCTCTTCCTAGATACACAGCTGACACCTCTTCATATCTTCCAGGACAAACACTTGAAATGTGCATCACCGACCCACAATTGTCACAACTGGGTGCTGTAATATCCGTAGAAGATGATGGGCGATGCACATTCAAGTTCTTCAACTCTGCATTAATACAAGACAACTGTGAGGTTATCCTGTTTTCCAGCGAATCTACCTTTGTTTCCAAAGCAGTGAGACAAACTTTCCATTTCAGGTCAGAGCAGTGAGACAAACTTTCCATTTAAGGTCGGATATACGCTCAAATGCGTCGCGACGATAAATAAAAATTAAATCATGACGTGTAGAATTGCCTGCTCGTCGCGTCGTGCTGATTATCATATGTTGCGACATGTGGAAGTGAAGTGCTCGTCGCGACGTGTGGATTGATATTCGTCGCGACGTGTGGATTGACCTCATGACTGTTGACTTTCTGATGTGTTGACTCCTTTGCTCCTGCAATAAAATAATAACAATTTGCAGTATCAATTGTCCTCATGAAAATTATAGAAAAATTAGTATCAAATCATGACAATTTACTAGCAAATTGTGAATTCAAAGAGATTGGTATGAGGAACCAATTTAAGCACAAAAAATCATCAATTAAGAGTCAACTAATGCATAAGCAGCAATGAAAAGGTAGCCAATTTATAATATAAACTTGGCTCAATCAGTATCACAGATTTCAAAGAAGTTCACTATATGTGCGATAGGATCTTTATTTGTGAATCTATATAATTGCACTTTATGTTGAAGCATGTTTAGGAGGGCTGGTTTGATTTCAAAAGAAGTTGCTTGTATGGGTAGCCTTGCTACGCCTTGGTTAGCAGCATTAAAACCTAGCAAATGGAATATGTTTGTATATTTACTCATGACTATCTAAAGTTGGTACATTGAAAATTTTCAAGTTTCACAAAGGAAAAAATCATTTTCTATCTTCAGGGAAAAATTTGGGTTAATCTAAGCTGATTTAGGCAAATGTGTCTTCTAGTAAGTAGTAAGTCTTTCTTTTATCTTTCCAACGGAATTTAGCATGAAAATTTTGGACGTCTGAGCTGAGAGTCATAGTCCTTATAAGGGAAGATGTGCAAGAGAGGAGTTGTATCTTCTGCCTTTTTTGCTTCTTTTATGATGACGTCATATCCTTCTGTGTTTTCTTTATGATGACATCATCTTCTTCTGTGTTTTTATTGTTTTTTTGCTCCTTCTGTCTTTTTGCTTCTTCTGTGATGATGTCATCTCCTTCTGTGTTTTCTTTGTGATGACGTCATCTTCTTATGTTTTGTATCGTCTATGTTTTACTCCTTTTGTCATTTTGCTTCTTCTGTGATGACATCATCTCCTTCTGTGTTTTCTTAGTGATGACGCCATCTTCTTCTGTGTTTTGTATCTTCTATGTTTTACTTCTTCTGTGATGATGTTATCTCTTTCTGTATTTTTTTATGCTGACATTATCTTCTTCTGTGTTTTGTATCGTCTGTCTTTTCATTTTTTTAAATCTTTTGTTTCTTCTACCTTTTGCTTCTTCTATGTTTTGATTCTTCTTCCTTTTCGCTTCTTCTGTTTTTTTTTCTTTTGTCTTTTGTTTCTTTTTTCTTTTGCTTCTTTGTCTGTCTTTTGCTTCTTGTGTCTTTTGTTTCTTCTGTGTTTTGCTTCTTCTGCCTTTTCGATTCTTCTGTCTTTTGCTTCTTCTATTTTTTGCTTCTTTTGTTTTTTGTTTTTTTCTGCCTTTTGCTTCTTCTGCCTTTTCGCTTCTTTTGTCTTTTGTTTCTTCTGTCTTTTGCTTCTTCTGTCTTTTGCTTCTTCTGTCTTTTGCTTCTTCTGCCTTTTCGTTTCTTCTATCTTTTGCTTCTTCTATATTTTCACTTCTTCTGTCTTTTTTTTCTGTCTTTTTGTTTTTGTTTTTTCTGTCTTTTGTTTCTTCTGTCTTTTGCTTCTTCTACCTTTTCACTTCTTCCATCTTTTATTTCTTTTGTATTTTGTTTCTTCTATGTTTTGTTCTTTTGTCTTTTGCTTCTTCTATCTTTTGCTTCTTCTGCCTTTTCGCTTTTTCTGGCTTTTCGCTTCTTCTGTGTTTTGTTTCTTCTATGTTTTGTTTCTTCTACCTTTTCGCTTCTTCTGTCTTTTCTTTTTTGTGTTTTACTTCTTCTGTCTTTTGTTTCTTTTGTGTTTTGTTTCTTCTGCCTTTTCGCTTTTTTTGTTTTTTACTTCTTCTATCTTTTCGCTTCTTCTGTCTTTTGCTTCTTTTGTGTTTTGCTTCTTCTATTTTTTCGCTTCTTATGTCTTTTGCTTCTTCTGTCTTTCGCTTCTTCTGTCTTTCGCTTCTTTTGTCTTTTATTTCTTCTGTTATTCGCCTTCCCTTATCTTCTATTGCATTTCTGACCCCCTTTAGAAGATAGAATCCAACCTCAGGGGGTTCCTCAAAGTTGTAGGTCTCTAAACATTCTTTGAAATCGTCCTAAGAGAATCTTCACCCGATATCCCTAATGACAGTTTTGCCAATTGTCCCAAGGCGGGTGCAAAATGTTTAAGATCGACTTATGTTTGGATATAGTAAAAGTAGGTTGTCCTGGTGGGGGCACACCACCCATGCGGGATACGTGTCCAGATGTCACTTAGGACGTTGGGCTTATGACTCACAAGGGCAGGGTGTCCAACCTAAACACACACTAAACGATTGAATTAACAATTAAATACATATCAAACTAAGATTTAAATCAAGATGCAATTCACACTTATCAACTCAAATTCAATACCATACATCTTTATTGGATATGGTGGTGATTAGTTTGGCCTAAAGCTTTATGAATTAGAAAAACAAAAGGTGGTCAAGAGTAGGGATGTGGTCTTCCAAGAGTATGAGAGACATGTTGATCTTCTGAGTAGAGATAAATCATCACACTATAGCTCATCAAATGACAGATAGCTCTTCACTAATTCCTTCGACTTTTGAGCAATCTACACATGAAGAAGATGAACTATGTGACTAAACACAAATTGGAGGTGACCAAATACAATTTGATAATGATGAGCTACACGAATGTTGATAGTTTTATATAAAAACTTTCATATTGCAAGTATACTGATTGTAACTGGTAATATAAAAGGTATCGTTCCCATGGGGATTAATTAGTCACCTAACAACTCGAATGCACTTTGTCTAAGGTAATCAAAGATTGAATGAAATTAAATAAATTAAATTAAATTAAATTGAAAGAAGTAATAAAACTAAACAATCGAATAATTGAAACTACCAATAAGAATAAAGTTAATCAATGATGGAAACTTACGAATTATTATATCCTTGTTTTTCTTCCATTTTCTTATTGATTCAATTATGCTTAACCTTAGATATCTTAAGGTTTTGATTACCTAATCTTGAGATCTAATCAAGACATACCTATTGAAATTGAAATTAATATAATTGCAATATCTCGATTCACAAAACTACCTTTAACTATTTCATTAGATTTGAAGCAATCCTAAGGATAATTAATGCATAATTAAGATGTCTCTTCAATTGTTTATTACTCAATTGTTTATTACTATGATATTTGCAGGTCTATTAAGTTACTAACTCTCATTACACACCTTAATATAAATAACTTGATGTAATCTCTCGATTTATTACTTAGGATAAGCATAACAAATATCACAAAGCATTGATATATATTAAATTGAAAAAGAATAAAGTTTAACAAAATAGTTCAAGAATAATCCCTAATATAGATTTAGAATTTTATAATCATGTTGAACATCCTAATAATCTAAATTAACATAAAAACAATAAAATATAAGAAGAGAAAAGAAAGAAAATAGTTGGTGTCTTAATCTAGAAATGTAGAATTGCTCTTGATGTCTCCTCTTTAATCTCTTTAATTCTAATGTGTTGCTTTCTTTTGGTGTTTTTCTTTTCCTTAAATATTTCTAAGAGCTTCTAGGGTTTGTTTTTAAGGTTTCCATACTTAATTCGGTTCCAAAAATAGCCCTGAAAATTCAAGAAAACAAAAATTTTCAAGTACTGGAAAACACTTTGCCGCGATCATAAATTTTGCCTTATCCATGCTCTCTGTCATGTTTATGCATGGAGTCATGATTGTGACAAAGAGTGATTCCACGTAGCTGCCTCATCATGTACGATAGTGCAATTGTGCATGATCGTGACTTCTTCCATTCTTCAAGTTCTTCATCTTTTCTTCAGTTTTCCTATTTCCACTCATTAGCAAACATATAAAACAACTCTTGAAACATAAAATTAAGATCATATTCTTGCTCTAAAACAATCAAACACTTAAAACACATAAAAACATTAACATGAACACAATTATAAGTCTTAAACACTTGATTATCATCTAAGAAAGCAATTAAAAACACACTTAAAACTCTAGAAAACATACTATAATATACATATATCAATGAACCACATATAGATAATGCCAGATATGAATCCATTAAGGATAATGATTAAGGGGAGCAATTAGATCCAAGAGCTATTGAAAAACAACTATGAGGTCGAAAAGCGATAAAAGGCCTTCTATAAGGTATCCAAGTTTTAGGTACTTATTACTTACTACCGAGAGGGAGCCTAAGAATGTGCAAGTGGTTACTTCTTTTGAGAGATGGATTCTTTGAAGAAGAAAAATACATACAAGCTTGTAAAGCTTCTAAAAGATAAAAAGGCATTGAAGAATAAATGTGTGTTCAAGATAAAGAGAAATGATAATAAGATGATAAGGCACAAGGAAAGGCTAGTAGTGAAAGGATTTAGTCAAAAGAAGGGTATGAGCTTTGATGAAATCTTTTCACCAGTTGTTAAGATGACCTCAATCTGAATAATTATAGGTACAACTGCCTATTTGGATCTTGAACTCAAATAGCTAGATGTTAAAACAACCTTCTTTCATGGAAATTTGGAGGAGTAGATATATATAGAGTAGCAAAAAGGTTTAAAAGATAAAGGTAAGCAAATTTTGATCTAAAAGCAAGAAACATTTGGCCTATAAGTTTAAAAAAAGTCTATATAGCTTAAAACAAGCTCCAATTTAGTGGTATCAGAAGTTCGATTCCTTTATGATTAGTCATGGTTACAAACAAACTTATGCCGATGCTTGTGTGTATTATAAGACGTTCTCAGGTGAGCACTTCATCAGTCTTCTTCTTTATATTGATGATATGTTGATTGTGGGCCAAGACATTGGTAAAATCCAAAAGTTGAAGGGGGACTTGCCCAAATCTTTTGATATGAAAGATTTGGGACCTGTAAAGTAGATTTTAAGTATGGAGGTAACTCAAGATAGAAAGGATAAGTGATTGTCAGGAGAGATATATTGAACGAATGCTAGAAATATTCAATATACAGTATGTCAAGCTAGTTAACATGCCACTGACATCTCACTTCAAGCTATGTAAACATACATATCCCTTAACAACAAAGGAGAAATATGGTATGTCCTCTATTCCATGCTCATTTGTAGTAGGATCTTTGATGTATTCAATAGTGTGCATAAGGCTAGATATTGCTCAATCTATTATGATGGTGAGTAGATTCTTGTCAAATCTAGGGAAGGTTCACCAAGAAGCAGTGAAATGGATTCTGAGATACTTGAGAGGCACATTGAAGTGGATTTTATGCTTTGGTGATGGTAAGCTAACTCTAGAAGGTTTTATAGATACAGAAATGGCTGGAGATCTTGATGGAAGAAAATCCACTTCAGGTTTTTTATTCAAGTTTATAGGGGGAGTCATCTCATGGCAATCTGATCTACTTAAATGTATGGCTTTATGTACAACTGAAGTAGAATATGTAGCTATAGTAGAAGCTTGTCAAGAGATGTTCTAACTAAAAAGGTTCCCTTAAGAATTGGATGTGAAGCAAGAAGACAATATAGTATTTTATGATAGTCAAAGTGCTATTGACTTGAGCAAAGTTACTGCGTATCAATTACTTTAACAAAAATACCATGTATAAATCCTGTACAAAGCACATAACCTCAGATATCATTGGTTGAGATATGTGATAGAAGACCAACAATTAATATTGAAGAAGGTTCACATGAATTTGAATGGTGTTGATATGTTGCCTAAAGTTGTAATCTTGTTGGGATGTATCTCAAGTAAATGATAGCGAATATAGTGTCTTCCCCATATTAAGGTTGGAGTGGGAGATTGTTGAGTTCCCAAACCTATTTTGAGACTTTCAATGATTGTAGATGACTTTATGATTCATAAGAAGGACAAACAAATGAAAACAAGATGGAAGAATCTCTTTTCAACAGATACACAGCCTTTTAGAGTGTTACACGCCCATGCCTTGACTTATACAACCACATAGATCAACCGTGTATGTTTATGTAAATGTGTAAAGAAAGTAAGTAGAGGCAATGATATACACAGTCTTATATGCACCTGGTGAAGATACACAAATATGTAACTCTCTATAATCGTGTAAGTTTACGAGTAAGGTGGTATTGAAAGATATACAATTACTTACATGGTCGTGTAAGTGAATACATAAGTTGCAGAAGAATTTATTTCATGATATAAATGAGAAAAAGACGCTTTTGTAAGAAGTACACCACAACTTTAAAGTAAGGAAAAATAGAGAGAGGACAAAGAGTGTTATATTCCCATCCTTATTTGATTGTTTTAGGGATTGATTTGAGTGATTCATTATAAGAAAACAACATATTTTTGATAGAAATATACCTATGGGAGTGTATTTCATCGGTGATTTATCGACTAAATACACTTCCGTCAGTAAAGTTCAAATTAAAATGACCGCGTTTGCATCCTTTGGAAATTTACTAAAATAAAAAACGACATCATTACAAGATCACATCGTTTTCATTATATGTTGTGTGTTTAACATGACACCCCTTCCTCATTTTGACTTGCTATATTTTTTCTCTGTCCTGCCATTGGTTCCTTCTCTGTCATGGGTTCGTGGTCGTACTATCAATTCCTTCTCGTCGTTGGTCCCTTATCACCGCCATGGGTTGGTTTTGGTTCTGCGTCTTCGTTCCCTTCTACTTTCATGTCGTCAGTTGTGGTGTTGTCCTCATCTGTGTGTCCCTTTTCATAGTTGTTCCTTCTATTCATCTCCACATTTGCTATGCTTAAATCTCAATTGACTTCTACACGTAAGTCGTTAACATTTTATTCTTGCTTGTTCTATCTGTATGGATGGTATTTTGTTCTAGGTTGTGGTTCTATCTGTATTCTCTGTTCTCATTCTCTCATATTCAGTTGTATGCATTTGTCCATATAATGGACAACTGAACTGGGTGCTGACTGTAGGAAGGTTGAAGCTTTAAGCTTTGTTCATAAATTAATTCATTGGGTTCCTTTTTAATTGCTAGTTATTTCTATTTTGAAATAGTTCTTAAATGTTGATTTCGGTAATGGAATATATAGATGTTTATGGTGAAAGATAAGATCCCATTTGGGCATTTCTTTGTTTTTTTCAATTGTTGTTTGTGTTCATTGATAGAATAGTGAATGACTTTTGTTATGGGTCAATACATATGGAGGAAGTGAATTGTTGGTAGGTCATCTTTCATCAATTTTTCTAGATCAAGGTTGTGTTTACAAAAGAGAAATTGTTTAAGTAGAAGATTAGGTTGGATTGATAAGGATTGTGTTGTCTATATTCCAATGAAGAGAATATATTAATTAAACCCCTCTAAATGACACCCATCTTGAAAAGCTTGTCTTGTTCGATAGAAAGATAATTTCTTCTTCTAGTTATGCAACCTTTAAGAATTGTTAACAATTGAGATTTTTTAAAGAATTGTTATATTGTTCATACTTAGTTTGGACATTTTTTCATGAAGCTCACTATAAACCAAAGGTTTAGTAAAACAACCAATTAATTGATTATATGATGAAATAAATAGCAACTTAGAGATTCCATTTTGCACTCTCTCTAATCATTTGATAATTAATTTTAATATATGTTGATCATAAAGAATGGATTATGAGCTAGATAGAGTCTTGACCTATTATCATAAGATAAAATAGGAATGGAGATGAAAGTAACTCTTATATCTTAGAAACGATAAAAAATCCACTAAATTTAGTTGTTAGTTGATGTTAGGGCTTGTATTATGCTTTTGAGGAGGATTTAGACATTGTAAGTTACTTCTTTGATTTATAGGATATTAACCACTTTCTTAAAAAAAAGATATACTACCCAATACCTAATAATTAGTCATTTACTAAATGGGTAAGAAGCCCAATAAGACTTGGGAATTCTTTAAGCCATACTTCTAAGTTACAAGCTAATAATGACCTTTATCTTACACTTCCTTTTAGATACTATTATAGTATTCATTACATAACCTTGAAATGTTAATTGGAAATAATATTACAATTAGAAGAGCTACTACATTGAATGACACGTATCTAGGAAAATATTATAACTTTGTTTATAAGTTTCCTATATATTGAAAAATTAATACTTAGCTCACCATCATTAGTGGTTAACTTAGTTGTGGACATTGATTTACATTCTAAGAAAATCATTTCTTTTGGTAACTTAAGAGTGTATTTTAGTGAAATAAAGTTATGTTAAAATTTATTCTATTTACTTCTAAACCAAGGAAGTAATGAGAAGATCCTAGATCCTTAATCTTAAAAAATATGCAAGTAATATTTGAATTCAATGCAAACCTTCATTATTACTACTAATAAGAATATTATATACATAAGATAACACTATTAAGAATACTAATATGACAAACCTAGTAAATAAGGAATGGTTAGCTTTAGCCTATACAAATCCTTGAGAGAGTAAGACATTATAATATAGACATAGTAAACGGGCAAAAAGCTTAATAAGACCTGGAAATCCTTTAAGACATACTTCTAAGTTATAAGCAAATAATGACCTTTATCTTACACTTCCTTTTAGAAACCATAGTATTCATTACATAACCTTAAAATTTTAATTGGAAATAATATTACAATTAGAATAGCTTGTTGTATTGAATGACACATATCGAAGCAAATATAATAACATGCTTATAAGTTTCCCATATATTGAAACATTAATACTTATCTCACCATCATTCGTGGTTAACTTAGTTATGGACATTAATTTACATTCGAAAAATATCATTTCTTTTAGTAACTCAAGGGCATATTTTTGGTGAAATAAAGTTATGCCAATCGTTATTCTATTTACTTATAGACCAAGGAAGTAATGTAAAGATCCTGAATCCTTAAAGATCTTAAATCCTTAATCTTAAAAAAATTTGCAAGTAAGATTTGAATTCAATGTTATAACCTTCATTATTACTACTAATAAGAATATTATATACATAAGATAACACTATTAAGAATACTAATATGCCAAACCTGGTAAATAAGGAATGGTTAGCTTTAGCCTATACAAATCCTTGAAAGAGTAAGGCATTATAATTTAGACTTAGAAGCTCAATAAGACTTAGAAATCCGTTAAGACATAGTTCTAAGTTATAAACAAATAATGACCTTTATCTTACACTTCCTTTTGGAAACCATTTTATTCATTGCATAACCTTGAAATGTTAATTGGAAATAATCTTACAATTAAAAGAGCTGCTACATTGAATGACATGTATCAAGGCAATTATAATAACCTGCTTATAAGTTTCCTATATATTGAAACATTAATACTTAGGTCACCATCATTCATGGTTAACTTAGTTACGGACATTGATTTACATTATAAGAAAATCATTTCTTTTAGTAACTCAAGGGTGTATTGTTGGACCTCGTTTTTGGAGCTCAACATCGGGCATGGGATCATCTACCTTGAGCATCGAGGGAGGCTTGGAAGTTGTAAATTTAGAAGAAAGTACTTCGGAAGCAAAGGTGGGCATCATCGCGGCGAACTGTGATTTTGCCACAGCGAACATATGCGAGAATCCTCTGGACCTCTCGGAAATTTTACGTTGCGGTGAATGATTTAACTTTCGCCACAATTAACTCACCACGCCAACAAAAATAAAAAAGCTTTGGGTTAATTACACTGCGGCAAACTCTTAGCTTTACCGTGGCAAAAACCCCTGAAGCAAAACCCACATAAACACATGCAATTTCCAAAATCCAAATACTTTGCCAAAACATGAAAAATCATAGACAAATCCAAACATATATTTCATTAATATCAAAAGTGAGAGTTTTATAAAGCTTTAATAGGCATTTCAAGCCACATTACAACATAAACAAAAAATACATCATTTTCAAAAGTAGAATTTCTCAAAATGCAACTAAAGCCTTGCTTTACAAAAATAACTTCAAACACAAAAATAAGCCTAATCGGAGTGGTGCCATAACTCTTGAACTACTTGATCCCTTGCTCCTCACCTGAAGATGGGACGGAACAGGAGGGGGTGAGCTTAAAGCTCGTGGGTGATAGATTTAAAATCGAGAAACAAGAAAAAATCATTTTCAAACCTCATTGCTATTGTATATTTTTGAAACCATAATAATTTCGCATGAAAATCACCAAACACTTATTTCTCAAAATTCTCAATTTATCAAACAATTCATAAGCAATCATAAATCATGTATGCATCAAACTTATTAATAGATTATAATCACATAAACACATCATAATGGTTTGGGTTGATTCATAAACATGACACACTACACATTTCCACATAATGGTCCTGTGTAGTCGTAAACTTGAGGGAGTCCATGAGGGAGCTCCGTGCCACTAGTGGGTAGGCAGGAGAAGCCTTCAATTTGGTCAACGTGCACGTGACATTCTTGAGCGACTACCACAAACTCACATAACACATATTTCATAACTTGTAAACTTCTTGCCCAAAATGGCACTTTTCCTTTTTGAAAACTTGCTTTTCAAATACTTGATATATTTTGGAAACCATTTCTGAAATCAAGATTTTGTGAGCATGTATCTTTTCATCAATCATCAACACAATTAATGTAGCAAACATATAACATTTTCATAATACAATCAAGAAGCAAATAAATGCAACATCTATGATGCAGTTGAAACCGTTTAGCTTCCTTGAGTCAAAGAAAACAATGAGTGGCTTATTTATTCTATTATAAACGTGTACCCACCTTGAATTCCTTACTTATAAACTTACTTAGGAATGTATTTCCTCTTGCTCCTCTTGCCTCTCTTGCCCCACTTTATTTCCTTAAACAATAACCAAAACTCCATTCAATTTGGTTTAGAAATTGGAAAGTCATGCCTCAACAATTTAGACTATTTCTAATGTTGAAATAAAAATCTATGATCGAATTCTATCCCAAAAATTGAGATTTTTAGAGACTGAATTTAGATTTAATTCCTTTACAAAATTTTTATCCCTATATCTCTAGTTTATACCAAATCAAAAATCACCTCATTTGGACATTTACAGAAAAGGTTATGCCTAAAATACCAAAATATGTATGTGTAGGAAAAATAGACTTCGCCGCGGCAAACTTGTCTGGAAACTCTCTCCGAAGACATATTCTGCTACATTTTTCACCTTTTCACTTCCCCCCTTTCATATATATACCCATCTTAATACTAAACTATCTTTTCTACTTCATTTCAACCCAAAATCATTCACAAACCAATTCATAATCTACTCTTGATCATTAACCAAATAACAAAACATTAACATAAACCATTCATCCACAACTTCCTACCCATATTCAACTATGTTTTCACTTCTAACTAACCCTAACTATGCTTCATCCAACAATCAAGAAGGGTTAATGCTTATACTTACTTATTTTAACCTCAAAGTCTCCAAGTTCTTCAAGAATCTCCAAACCCTAGCTTTTCTCTTCTTTTTCTCCTTTCTCCTCCTTCATTCACGATTTTTCCTTCTCTACAATACAAGACTACATTTACTTCTTTCACTTTTGCCCTAAATGCATGAGAAAATTCCACTATGCCCTTCCATGTAATGCCTTAGCCTTCTAACCTTAAGTGATCTTCCAATTTTGCCCTTATACATTCTTACTTCTTCAATTTAACTTACACAATACTATACTCTAACTTAATCTTAATTTCTCCATTTAATACTTCTAATTCCATCAATCTAAACAATAAATCCTCCAATCATTGACATGTTAATTAAACTCTAAACAAAATGATTTATCTAGCAAGACCACAAAATTTAATCAATTCATGCGTAATAAAATAAAAAAATTTGGGGCACAACATTTCTCCCCCTCTTAAAAGAATTTCATCATCGAAATTATTACCTAAGTCATCGAAGAGTTGTAGATACTTCTCTTTCATGGATTCCAATGGCTCCTACATGGCCTCTTCTATAGAATGATTTCTTCACAGAACTTTGACTAACTGAACTGTCTTGTTCCTGAGGACCTTCTCCTTGATGTTTAAAATCTCCACTGGAATCTCCTCATAAGTCAAATCATCCCTCAACTGAACCTTAGTGGTTTGAATGATGTGAGATGGATCCGATCTATAGCTCCTCAATATGGAAACATGAAAGGCATCATGTATCTGTGATAACTCCGGTGGCAACGCCAATTTGTAAGCTACCGATCCAATCCTCTCAAGAATTTCATAGGGAACTACATATCTCGAGCTCAACTTACCTTTCTTGCCAAATCTAATGACTCTTTTCCAAGGAGACGTCTTAAAAAATACTTTTTTACCGACTTCATATTCCATTTTCTTTCGTGTGCATTAGTGTAGCTCTTCATTCTATCCTGAACTGCCTTAAGTCATTGTTTAACCAGATTGACCTTGTCCACTGTCATCTGAAGTAACTCTGGCCCTATCAGCTTTCTTTCTCCTTCTTCATCCCAGCATATCAAAGTTCTAAACGTCCTTGCATAGAGTGCTTCATAAGGAGCCATCTGAATGCCCTAATGGTACGAATTATTGTAAGCGAATTCGACCAATGACAAATGCTCATCCCAAGCTCCTTTGAAATCCATAACAAATGCCCTAAGTATTCCCTCAAGTGTCCAAATAGTCCTCTCTGATTGACTATCTGTCTGGGGATGAAAAGCAAAGCTAAAATTTAACTTGGTTCCTAAAGTTTCTTGCAAGCTTCCCCAGAATCTCGAAGTGAATCGAGGATCCCTGTTAGAAACTATGGAATTGGGAATCCCATGTAATCTTACTATCTCATCAATATGCTTCTTTGCTAGTACATGTAGACAATCAGTTTGTTTAATTGCCAGAAAATAGGCTAACTTCGTCAACCGATCAATAATAACGCATATGGCATCATACTTCCTACTGGTTTTAGGCAAATCCATCAAAAAGTCCGTAGTCACTCTTTGCCACTTCCACTCAGGAATGGACAATGACCTTAACTTGCCTAAAGGTGCCTGGTGTTCAGCCTTGACTTGCTGACATACTAGACACTTACTTGCATACTCTACTACATCCCTCTTCATGCCTTTCAACCATAAATGTTCTCTTAAATCTCTGTACATCCTAATGCTACCTGGGTGCATGGCATAAGATGCATTATGTGCCTCATCTAGTATCTTGTCCTTCACCTCCTTGACATTCAGGATACAAAGCCTATTTTTGACAGTCACCTCCTTCACCTCAAGTTTTCTGATTCTTTCTTAATAACTTAGTCATCGGAGCAGCTATCATAGAGAATCCTTCCATAAACCTCCTATAATAACCTGTCAGACCCAGAAAACTCCTCACCTCTGTCACTGTCTTATATCCAAGCTAATTCACTACTACTTCAACCTTCCTCGGATCAACATGTACCCTATCTTTAGAAATCACATGTCGAAGGAATATCACCTCATGAAGCCAGAATTCACATTTGCTGAATTTGACATAAAGTTCCCTTTCCATCAATGTCTGCAACACTATTCTGAGATGCTCCTCATGTTCCCCTTCACTCTTGGAATACACCAGAATGTCATCGATAAATACTATGACAAACTAATCCAAATACTCCTTGAAAACCCTATTCATAAGATCCATGAAAGTAGTTGGAGCATTGGTCAAACCAAATGGCATGACCAGGAACTCATAATGTCCATACCGTGTCCTAAAGGTTGTCTTGCTTACATCAAACTCCTTGATTCTGAGCTGATGATAACCTGACCTGAGATCAATCTTTCAAAAGATCGTTGCTCCCCACAACTGGTCAAATAAATCATCAATTCGTGACAGAGGATACTTGTTTTTAATGGTCACCATCTTGAGTCTTCGATAATCAATACACATCCGCCATGTTCCATCCTTCTTCTTTACAAACAAAACTGGCGTTTCCAATGGTGATGAACTCGGCCTTATGTAACCCTTCTTCAACTGTTCTTCCAACTGTTCCTTAAGCTCCTTCAATTCAATTGGAGCCATTCTATACGGTGGTATAAAAATGGGTGCAGTTTCAGGAATCAAGTCAATGACAAACTCGATTTCCCTCAAGGGTGGCAAACCAAGTAAATCCTCTGGGAACACATTTGGAAATTCCCTTACAACCAAAAAATCCTCTAACTTCCCTTCATTCATACTAGTGTCCAAAACATGCGCCAAGAAGGTTTCAGACTCCTTTCCTATAATTCTGTCAGCTATCAAGGCTGAAATAATTCTTGGTGATGGTGTTTTCTTGTCCCCCTGAAAATCACCTTCTTACCGTTGCCCAGATCAAATTCAACCTCGTTAAGCCCACAATCCAACTTCACATGATACTTCTCCATAACATCCATTCCTAGTATGACATTTAACCCCTTTAGATCTAGGGGTAGTAAGTCCACTACCAGTTAAGCACCCTCGAAGAAGAGCTTACAATCCCTATACACTTGACTTGTAATCACCTTCCTCCCTAGAGGTGTACTAACAATTAAAGGACTACCCAATGGCATCAAAACAACATCATGTAATGTCATGTTTGCAAAAACAAATGAATGCATGGAGCCAGAATCAATCAACACATATACTGCAGAATTAAATAGCTGAGCCATATCCGTAACAACTTCAGGTGCGGTTGCATCTTCCTCTCTGGTCATGGCAAACACCCTTGCCTGTGCCTGACCCCTTGGCCTTCCTAGAGGAATAGCCTTCTTTGCAGCTCCAGAACTGCCTATCTTAGTGATTGGCCTAGTTCCCATTGTTTCTGCTCTTCTTGGGGCTTGAAACTATGATCCCTCTTGCCTTGGTACCTGGGGACAATCTCTAATCATATGTCCCTTCTCCCCACATCGAAAACATGCTCCAAATAACTTGAAGCACTCTCCTTGGTGAAGTTTCCCACAATGCTCACATTGGGGGTTTGTATATCTACTCCTCCCTGTCCTTCCAATGCCTCCCACAATTGAGGCTTGCCCTGAAACTGCTTTTGCCTGCTTATTATTGGTAAAGTCATTGCTTCCCACTTCACTCTGCATGTGATAACTCCTTGTACTCCTCTCAGGCATTGGAGCACTCATCCCTTTTTTAAAAGATTGCTCCCTATTATTCCTCTTCCTGCTTACTTCATTTCTTATATTCTCCAGTTTTTCAGCCTAAAGTGCAGCATCTATCAATTGTTGGTAGTCGTAGAAATTGTGGATCAGGACTTTCTCCTTAATCCCCAAGTGAAGACTTCCTTCAAACTTACGACAGTTATCCTCCTCATTAGCAACAATGTTGGCCGCATACCGCGATAGCTGGGTGAACTTCAGCTCATACTCACTCACACTCATGTCCCTCTATGTGAGATTGAGAAATTCCCTGGCCTTCTCTTGAATACAGACTCTCGAGAAGTATTTCCTCCTGAAAGCTTCCAGAAAGTCTCTCCATGACAACACTGGAGGCATATCCTAACTGTGAGGCACTAATTCCCACTAATAAAGTGTGTCCCCTTGTAGCAAGCTCACTGCATAATCTAATTTCTCCTCATTCGAGCACTTCATCTAAATTAGAACCCTCTTGGTCCTTTTCAACCAGGCTTCAGCCTCTTCTAGATTTGTAGTTCCGTTGAAATCCACAGCCCTATACTTGCGGAGCTTATCATACTGCCCACTTCTCTCCACTGGAGCTTGCATTGGAACTTGAGACCCTTGACCTATGGCGTACGTGAAAGCCTGAGCAAAGGCTTGAAAGAAGCACAGATCCATGGGATTTGTTTGAGGTATAGGAGGAGACGATGGCACTTCATGCTGCCCACTAGGTGCCTCCAAATCAAGAGCAGAGTGTGTCCCAACATTTTATGGGACATAAGATTCATCAGTGCTTCCTTGATGAGAGTAAGATCGAGTCGTAGCTCGTCGAGTTCTCTTTCAAGGCAAAATTTTCACTCCTTCACTATAAAACCATCAAAAACCTTTAGTTCATGCAAAAAAATTTCCAAGTATGTAAAACAATTCAAATCGTATAAAACAATTTCAAATCATGTGAAATGATTTAAAACAATGCAAGTTATTCATTTAAAAAATAATGCATGTTCATTTCATGTCTTAACCTACCCAATTCATGCCTAAACCTAGTCCTACACTTGGACCCAAACCTAATCGCTTTGATACCACAACATGTTGGACCTTGTTTTTGAAGCCCAACATCGAATATGGGATCATGTAGCTTGAGCGTGGAGGGAGGCTTGGAAGTTGCAAATTTAGAACAAAGTACTTCAGAAGCAAAGGTAGGTGTCGCTGTGGCGAACTTATAAGAAAATCCCCTGGACCTCTCGGGAATTTTACGTCGTAGTGTACGATTTAACTTTCACCGCGGTGAACCTACAATTGTATTTTCGCAGCGGCGAACACACCATGTCAACGAAAATAAAAATTTTTTGGGTTAATTACGCTACGATGAAAACCCCTGCAACAGAACCCACAACCCAAATTTTCCTCAATTCAAACCCAAAACAAAAGAAACTTATACATAAACACATGCAATTTCCAAAATCCAAAAACTTTGCGAAAACATGAAAAATCATAGACAAATCCAAACATATATTTCATTAATATCAAAAGTGAGAGTTTTACAAAGCTTTAATGGGTATTTCAAGCCACATTATAACATAAACTAAAAATACATCATTTGCAAAAGTAGAATTTCTCGAGATTCAACTAAAACCTTGCTTTACAAAAAAAAACTTCAAACACAAAAATAAGCCTAATCGAAGTGATGTCGTAACTCTTAACTTACTCGATCCCTTGCTCCTCACCTGAATATGGGACGGAATGGGAGGGGGTGAGTTTAAAGCTCGTGGGTGACAGATTTATAATTGAGAAACAAGAAAAAACCATTTTCAAACCTCATTACTATTGTATATTTTTGAAACCATACTAATTTCGCATGAAAATCACCAAACACTTATTTCTCAAAATTCTCAATTTATCAAACAATTCATGAGCAATCATAAATCATGTATGCATGAAACTTGTCAATAGATTATAAACACATAAATACATCAAAATGGTTTGGGTAGAGTCATAAACATGACGCACTACACATTTTCACATAATGGTCCTGTGTAGTCATAAACTCGAGGGAGTCCATGAGGGAGCTTGTTAGAGTAGTGCCCTAAAGGCAATCCCCTTTAGCGCATTTTGTTCATAGTCATGTACAGACCTTATGAATAAATAAAGCAAAGGCATTTTTCATTTATTTGATATTCATTTTATTATGAATTGATAGTGATCTTTAATCAAATTTATGAAGTCCATGATATATGACATAGCATGAAGGAAATTATGATGTGATCATACTACTGAGATTCCTATCATGTGTAATTATGTCGGTATCTAAATTATCCTAGTCATAGGATTAATGAGGCTGGACATCGTTAATCCGGATAGACTAGCACATGTCAAATTCCTTGATTTGATCAGCGGTGGATCTCGAACAAGCTGTAAATATTGAGATATTTAGATTTGACATGTGGATGCTTACTAGTGGTAGTAAGTACATTGGATGACCTGCCATGAGATCATCACATGGATGTACTATTCAAATGTCGGTGATAATCTCATCATAGCAATGGTGCAAGTATCCTTAGACTTGAGGTACTCGAGGATATCTTGAGTCTTGATTACGTACTTTGACTCCATTCCTTGCTTTGCCTTTCGGAGGTCGCTCATAGGGTGGTGATTGGGTGCGACTTGAGGTATTCAAGGTAATTGAGTAGCCAATAGAGGATTCACCACTTACGTGATAGCGAAGAGATACCCATGGCCTCTTATCGGGATCATTACTTTGAAGTCTCTGGCGCGAGCATACATATGTCATGAAGATGGTCTTCGTGGACGTATAAAGTAATGAGTCTAGGGCGAGATCTTATTACACTTGGACTAGATTTGATTTAATCGGTCTAGTAAGAGTTGACACATTGCCCATACTCAAACCAAGTGGGGTATAGCATGGTGAAAGGACGAATTGCACGGTAATTGTCTATGGAAGGGTTAGTGATATGGTTTCATTAGTCAAACCAATTACTTTCCGGTCGATTGGGGTCGTGATGTGTTGCTAGATACGCTCATGACTTGCTTAGATTAAGTGTTAATCTAAGTGGCCAACATAACAAGAACCTAATGGGTCACACGCATAAGAGTGACTCGGAGAATCGTAAAATAGTTTGAGACGGAGATCCGATATCTGGAAACAATAGGATTAAATGGATCCCGATGAGATTGGGATATGTCGATGTGATCGCGACATCGACATTCTTGAAAAGGGTCTCCGCGATTTTTACGCCGTGGCGGGGCTGATAGGCGGTAGGACCGACCCAGTTTAGTGGACCACTTCAGCAATTATATATATTAATTAATTAAGTAAATAATTAATTAATTATATATATATAAGATGATTTTCGGTGGAACCATTTTAAATGGAGAAGAAGATGGTTGAAAAGTCAAATATAATGATTATTTGACATTTCAAGGCATATTTAAGCCTTCTCGTGGATCACTCTACACCAAGCCTTTCATATTGTGTTTTAAGTGTTAAAACATATATAAGAAGGCATAGGAAGGAAGCTTATGCGTGGGAGAAAGGAGAAGAGTCGAAAGCTTAAAGAGTTAAGCTTTGAAATTTGATTTTCCATCTTCTTCCTCTCATCCATTCAAGTTGCTTCTACTCTCCAAGGCTTCTATCAAGCTTCATTCATTTGCTCTCCAAGGCTAAGGTTAGTGCTAGCACACTCTTCTTTAGTCTAGCTATTCCGGGTCAAAGAGTTTGTCCGGTTAGAATTTCCGACCTCTGCGTGGATCTGGTTAGAGGCGGTCTCCTTTAGTCGTTATGGTTTGATTGTGTATACATACACATGGATCCTGGCTATCGGGAATGTCCCGGGACTTAAAATTTTAATTCCGCACCCTGGGCATGTGATGCCCACCCCGGGATTTTCCTACAGTGGTATCAGAGCCACTTGTGTTGTATAAACAGTTCAAAGGATAACTAGGTCGGAAGTCCTTATTGAATTGAGCTGTGTTGCATGCTACTTCTGTGCAATTTCGAATCTGTATAGAATTGGGGTTTTCGAAATTTTATGCCATAGACTTGCTCATAAGATGTTGCTGAATGTGTCTATGAAAGGATAAATTTTATCGATGCCGATTGATAAGGTTTTGCTGATTTAATTCCCTAAGTTTCGGATGCTGTCTTGTTGAACGTTTCTGAAACAGCTATGCTTGTAAATTTGAGAATAAATTCTAGAAAAATCGTTTTTCGGATTGGTTTTCACCGACACGTCCCTAAGATGTTTTTGAATGTCTCTGTGGATGGAAAAATGTTTTCAAGGTGATTTACTATTTATTTCCGAATTTCTTGTATGCTGCTGGGAATGTCTGTGCTGAAGAACACAGATTCTGGTTTGGCTAGATTGCTGAGGTTCTATGAGATTTTGTGGGAAATAAATCCTATAAAAATTCATGGAGCATGTTGGGAACATGTTTTAACCTCTGTAATTTTCTCAGCATTTATTGAAAATGTTTCAATGATCATTTTGAGCAAAATGCATAGCTTGGCAGTTTTGAGAAACATGCTGGGTCTATTTTGTTTGAAATGATTGGTTGTGTAATTCTCATTTCCAATGCCTTGAATCATTTTTATAGTGAGTAAAAATGTGTTATGTTGATGTGGTATGCATGCCAAGATGAGATTCTTGAATTTAGGGTTTCCAATAATTTTGGATGTCGAATAGGTCACTTTAGAGTCTCGTTAGCTTATTAGTTATCTTAGTTATTTTGGCCGTCGCAATTTGTGTGACAAGTGCCGAAGTAATTTTGATAACGTGTAACCTACCTAGAGATCCTTAGCATGATTATTTGGTGTCCTTGAATTATGTGGAAATCAAATTGGTTAATAGTTGATTAATCGGATTCAAGTTTATCTCGTTTAGTGTGACTAATTGGCATGCATGATTTGATGAAAAAGTTTCATTAGCACATCAATATAATGTTTTATATACTTGGTATATTGATATTGTGAATTGGGACTGCATTTAATTGAGAATTAGCTGACTAGAAAGCAAGCCAAGCTCATTCGGTCATTGGGACTTGCTCGATCATTGGAGAGAGCATTCGATCGACTAGGAATTGCTCGGTCATTGGAAAGAGCATTCGATCGACCGAGTTTGTTCGGTCATTGGAAGAAGGGTTCGATCGACTAGAACATGTCGGTCATTGGGCGTGTCTGATAACCCTTCGATCGACTAGAACATGTTCGGTCATTGGAGCGTCTACGATATTTGTAGTCGACTAGAACAAAGGTTCGGTCGGTGGCACATCTACCGATCGACCGAACTTGCTCGATCGACTATAAACACATTCTTTGGAGGGATGATGGAGGATTTTAGGTATAAGTTCAATATGATTGATACAATGCCTAAATCAGTCCATATAGTCAAGATGACTATGATCCTTGGATGAGATTAATTTGATGAGACCTAAAATCCCTCGATTTAAATATGAAAACTAACGCCTTCCATTAATATGGCAAGAACGGAGTTCTTATAGGGTTGGGTTGTTGAGCTAACCTCAAGCTCACTCTATCTGGATATGTTGAACCATGAAAATATGATTTTCGGATTAATGGGTCGGTTTTCCTAAAGCGTTGATTTGTTGAGCTAACCTCGAGGTCAGCGTGGACGAGAGGCGAAATTGGGTAGTGTACATCGGATGTATCGCATCAAGTGTTGATAACCCAATGTATGTGCATACATCAACTGTTGATAACATCGGCGATAGTTGCATTCGAGATGCAATTGGTATGACCGATACCTACCGATTGACCTAAGGTGATTTGTTGAGCTAACCTCGAGGTCATTCTTAGCAATGTCGGATATCGACCCACTAGGACATTGTGCCATTTTGTTTCTTGGATTCATGATGAGGGTTATGGATTCTATTGAAACTAGTGGGAGCCATATGTATGTCATTTAAGTCCTTATGATCATACATTTAATTCTATTCTAACTTCCTTTCTCTCTATGTTTAGGTTGATTCAAGATGTCGACTAGTGTGAATCTCGCTCACTTATGGATACAAACAAATTAATCTGGACCAAATTTTCTTGGTAGGCTGCGAAATCGAAAATTGTTCTCGGATCGGAGGATCTTGGATACATCCTTGATTTTCCGCTTAGGATCCACTTCTGAAGGAGCTTGATGATGATCGAAGGCATATCGTAAGCATCTCAAAGACGGTGACATAGCTACATGCATTATGCTTGCATCGATGTCACACCGTGCGAAGCGGCGAGTCTATGGATGCTCACACGATAGTGTATCATCTACGAGTTGTTTGATGAGCAAGCTCGGTCCGAGCAGTTCGAGACCTCAAGATTGCTCTTTACGAAGATGACTCTGGTTCATCTGCGATGCAATATGCATTGAAGATGAATGGCTATATTGAGAGGTTGGCGGTCTTAGGTTTTGTGATGGATTGAGTTAAGTATAGACTTGATTCTTGTTGGCTTATCGGATAGTTATTCACGGTTTGTGTTGAACTATCGGATGAACCAAATATCCTCCACAATTCCGGTGATCAACATGCTCGAAGCAATGAAACAATTTGTCAAGCAAGATAACAAGGCGTTGCTATTGGTGGATTCTTCTTCCTCTGCTTCGAAAAAGAAGCGAGAAGAAGAAAAAGCTCGAAGCGAAAGGAAGTGCGTGAAAGGCAAGAAGAAGACCAAAGAGATGCACCAAAAGGTACCTGCTTCCATTGCGGTAAGGCGGTCATTGGGCGTAAGCGCAAAGTCTATCTGGAACAATCGAAGCGAAGAAGGCATCGGATGCCTCGACTTCTTCGTATGTTTGTCATTGAGGTTATCTGTTTCTGCAATGATATCACGAGGGCCTCGGGGACGATGGCAGCTCATAAAGGGAGAAATGGACTGCGTGTTGGCAATGGAGCAAGGGTTCTTTGCATTAGCCGTAGGGACTTATGTTTTGACACTCCCAGTGGGCTTGTACTTAACTTGGATGATTGTTATTTTGTACCGTGTTAACAAAGAACATATTATGCATTTCTTGTTTAAATAAATTTGGTTTCCATTTGTCTTTTGGTAACAATGGTTGTTCTATTAGCTCAAATGGAATGCTTTATGGTCTTGGTACATTATGCAATGGAATATACATATTAGATATGTCACATCCGGTTATGAATGTCAATGGCGCTAAAAGACATAAAGAGATAATTTAAAATCAACTTATTTATGGCATTATCGCCTTGGCCATATAAATGAGAGGCGCATTGCTAAGCTCCACAAGAGTGGAAGTTTAGGGTCATTCGATTATGAATCATATGACACATGTGAATCTTGTTTATTAGGCAAGATGACTAAGTTACCTTTAAGGAAAGGGTGAGCAATGATGGATTATTAGACCTAATACATTCGGATGTATGTGGTCGATGTCCATCCATGCGAAATGGTTGTTGTTACTTCATTACCTTCATCGATGATTATTCTCGATATGGGTATACATATCTAATGAGATACAAATCTGAAGCGTTTGAAAAGTTCAAACAATTGAAATGAAGTAGAAAAACAACTTGGTAAAAGTATCAAAACATTACGATCCGATCGTGGTGGTGAATACTTAGACCAAGTTTTTGGATTATCTCGAGATAATGGGATCTTATCTCGGTGGACTCCTCCTTACACCACACAGATGGTGTGGCGAGAAGGAGAAATCGAACCTTCTTGGACATGGTTCGATCTATGATGGCTTTACGATTACGAAAATCCTTTTGGGGATATGCACTTGAGGCATTTGTTTACTTGTTAAGCGAGTTCCATCAAAGACGATTAATGTTACTCCATATGAGATGTGGACTAACGAAACCTTATCTTTCTTATTTGAAAGTATGGGGTTGTCACCTTATGTGAAGCGGACAAAGTCGAGATAAGCTTGAAGCAAAATCGACAAGTGTACATTCATTGGATATCCTAAAGAAACAAGAGGATATCAATTCTACAATCTTGAGGAACAAAAGGTGTTTGTTTGATGCATGCTGTCTTTAGAGAAAGAGTTTCTTTTACAAGAAGGCGGTGGGAGCGAAATTGAGCTTGAAGAAGTTCAAGATGCTCGGACGACGCAGATCAATCGCTGAACTGGCTGTATCTCATACGGATGAGGTAACATTCAACCTTCTACTTCACACGAAACTTCGTAGGTCAAGTAGGATACGCTCTGTTCCCGAGAGATATGGATTTCGTGAGTGAGCAGAATGACGTATTGCTCATAGAGGATGATGAGCCTACCACCTATGAAGAGGTTACGAAGAGTTGAGAATCGAAAAATGGCTTCGTGCCATGAAATCGAAATGGATTCCATGTATGAAAACCAAGTATGGACTTTGGTTGATGCACTGAAGGATAAAACCTATAGGGTGCAAATGGGTTTTCAAGAAGAAAAGCGGCATGGATGGTAATGTGATTACCTATAAAGCAAGGCTTGTGGCGAAAGGCTTTCGTCAAAGACAAGGAGTTGACTATGGCGAGACCTTGATCCGATGGCAATGCTTAAATCCATTAGGATACTCCTAGCCATTGCCGCTCATTATGATTATGAGATATGGCAAATGGATGTGAAGACGACTTTCTGAATGGAAATCAGGTGAGGATGTGTACATGACACAACTGAGGGCTTCATTTCGGCGATGGCGAAAAGGTATGCAAGCAATCCATTTATGGATTGAAGCAAGCATCCAGAGTTGGAATATCCGTTTTGATGAGGCGATCAAAGAGTTTGGTTTCTCACAAAATCCGGATGAACCTTGTGTGTACAAGAAGGTTAATGGAACCGCAATCGTATTCCTTGTGTTATATGTAGATGACATATTGTTGCTAGGAAGCGATGTCTCAATGTTACAATCGGTAAAAGTTTGGTTGTCCAAACAATTTGCCATGAAAGACCTTGGAGAAGCAACTTATATCCTTGGGATAAAGATTTATAGAGATAGATCTAAGAGGTTGCTTGGTCTTTCACGATCAGCGATACATAGACAAGGTGCTAAAGAGGTTTAGCATGGAGCAATCCAAGAGAGGTTTCTTCCATTACTCATGGGATAACACTCTCGAAGTCCATGTGTCCTAAGACACGGGGCGAGAGGATGCGTATGAATATGATCCGTGTCGTCTGCGATAGGATCTATTATGTACGCAATGCTATATACGAGACCCGATGTATCATATGCTCTAAGTGTTCTGGCGGATACCAATCGGATCTGGTGAGGTCCTTTGGGTGGTGTCGAGAATATCCTTAAGTACTTGCGAAGAACTAAGGATGTTTTCTTGATATATGGAGATGGAAATCTCAGTGGCGAGCATCTGATGCGGTTTTCAATCGATAAGGGCGACTCGAGGTCCCAATCAGAGTTCGTTTTCACACTAAATGGCGGGCGGTCGGTTGGAAGAGTTCCAAGCGAGAGCGGCTGCGATTCAACGATCGAGGCGAGTACATTGCAGCATCGGATGCAAAAGGAAGCCGTTTGGATCGAAGTTCATTCTTGAACTTGGTGTGGTTCCTAATGTGATGGACCCATTCGGTTGTATTGTGACAACAATGGAGCTATTCTTGACGAAGGAACCAAGGTCTCATCAGCGATCCAAACACGTACTCCGCCGATACCATTTGATTCGGAGATCATTGCTCGGTGATGTCACGATAGAGAATTCCACGAGCGAGAACATTCTTGATCCGTTGTGAAGCCGTTGTCACAGAAGAATTTTGATTCTCATGTACTCGCTTATGGTATTAGATACCAAGGCGATTGGCTTTAGGTCAAGTGGGAGATTGTTAGAGTAGTGCCCTAAAGGCAATCCCCTTTAGCGCATTTTGTTCATAGTCATGTACAGACCTTATGAATAAATAAAGCAAAGGCATTTTTCATTTATTTGATATTCATTTTATTATGAATTGATAGTGATCTTTAATCAAATTTATGAAGTCCATGATATATGACATAGCATGAAGGAAATTATGATGTGATCATACTACTGAGATTCCTATCATGTGTAATTATGTCAGTATCTAAATTATCCCTAGTCATAGGATTAATGAGACTGGACATCGTTAATCCGGATAGACTAGCACATGTCAAATTCCTTGATTTGATCAAGCAGTGGATCTCAGACAACTGTAAATATTGAGATATTTAGATTTGACATGTGGATGCTTACTAGTGGTAGTAAGTACATTGGATGACCTGCCATGAGATCATCACATGGATGTACTATTCAAATGTCGTTGATAATCTCATCATAGCAATGGTGCAGTATCCTTAGACTTGAGGTACTCGAGGATATCTTGAGTCTTGATTACGTACTTTGACTCCATTCCTTCTTTGCCTTTGGAGGTCGCTCATAGGGTGGTGATTGGAGTGCAGCTTGAGGTATTCAAGGTAATTGAGTAGCCAATAGAGGATTCACCACTTACGTGATAGCGGAAGAGATACCTATAGCCTCTTATCGGGATCATTACTTTGAAGTCTCTGGCGGAGCATACATATGTCATGAAGATGGTCTTCATGGACATATAAAGTAATGAGTCCTAGGGCGAGATCTTATTACACTTGGACTAGATTTGATTTAATCGGTCTAGTAAGAGTTGACACATTGCCCATACTCAAACCAAGTGGGGTATAGCATGGTGAAAGGACGAATTGCGGTAATTGTCTATGGAAGGGTTAGTGATATGGTTTCATTAGTCAAACCAATTACTTTCCGGTCAATTGGGGTCATGATGTGTTGCTAGATACGCTCATGACTTGCTTAGATTAAGTGTTAATCTAAGTGGCCAACATAACCGGAACCTAATGGGTCACACGTAAGAGTGACTCGGAGAATCAGTAAAATAGTTTGAGACGGAGATCCGATATCTGGAAGCAATAGGATTAAATGGATCCCGATGAGATTGGGATATGTCGATGTGATCGCGACATCGACATTCTTGAAAAGGGTCTCCGCGATTTTTAGCGGCGGGGCTGATAGGCAGTAGGACCGACCCAGTTTATGGACCACTTCAGCAATTATATATATTAATTAATTAAGTAAATAATTAATTAATTATATATATATAAGATGATTTTCGGTGGAACCATTTTAAATGGAGAAGAAGATGGTTGAAAAGTCAAATATAATGATTATTTGACATTTGAGGCATATTTAAGCCTTCTCGTGGATCACTCTACACCAAGCCTTTCATATTGTGTTTTAAGTGTTAAAACATATATAAGAAGGCATAGGAAGGAAGCTTGTGCGTGGGAGAAAGGAGAAGAGTCGAAAGCTTAAAGAGTTAAGCTTTGAAATTTGATTTTCCATCTTCTTCCTCTCATCCATTCAAGTTGCTTCTACTCTCCAAGGCTTCTATCAAGCTTCATTCATTTGCTCTCCAAGGCTAAGGTTAGTGCTAGCACACTCTTCTTTAGTCTAGCTATTCCGGGTCAAAGAGTTTGTCCGGTTAAATTCCGACCTCTGCGTGGATACCGTTAGAGCGGTCTCCTTTGGTCGTTATGGTTTGATTGTGTATACATACATGGATCCTGGCTATCGGGAATGTCCCGGGACTTAAAATTTTAATTCCGCACCCTGGGCATGTGATGCCCACCCCGGGATTTTCCTACAGAGCTTAGTGTCACTAGCGGGCAGGCAGGAGAAGCCTTTAACTTGGTCAACATGTGCATGAAATTCTTGTGGGACTATCACAAACCCACATAACACATATTTCATAACTTGTAAACTTTTTGCCTAAAATGGCATTTTTCCTTTTTGAAAACTTGCTTTTCAAATATTTTATATATTTTGGAAACCATTTATGAAATCATGATTTTGTGAGCATGTATTCTTTCAAAGAGAAATCCTTTTCAAAGTCTTTTCATCAATCATCAACACAATTCATGTATCAAACATATAACAATTTCACAATACAATCAAGAAGCAAGTACAACATCTATGATGCAATTGAAACCATTTAGCTTCCATGATTCAAAGAAAACAATGAGTAGCTTATTTACTCTATTATAAACGTGTACCCACCTTGAATTACTTGCTTATAAACTTGCTTAGGAATGGCTTTCCTCTTGCTCCTCTTGCCTCTCTTGCCCCACTTTATTTCCTTAAACAATAACTAAAATTCCATTCAATTTGGTTTAGAAATCGGAAAGTCATACCTCAACAATTTAGACTATTTCTAATGTTGAAACAAAAATCTATTTTCGACGTTTATCCCAAAACTTGAGATTCTTAGAGACTGAATTTAGACTTTATTCATTCACAAAATTTGTAGCTCTATGTCTCTATTTTACACCAAATCAAAAATCATCTCATTTGGACATCTAGAGAAAAAGGTACACCTAAAATACCAAAATATGTTTGTGGAGGAAAAATGGACTTCGCCGCGGTGAACTTGTCCAGAAACTTACTCCGAGGACATATTTTGCTACATTTTTCACCTTTTCACTTCCCCCCTTTCAATAGATACCCATCTTAACACTAACCCATCTTTTCTACTTCTTGTTCAACCCAAAATCATTCACAAACCAATTAATAATATACTTTTGATCATTAACCAAATAACAAAACATTAACATAAATCATTCATCCACAACTTCCTACCCACATTATACTTACTTGTTTTAGCCTCACAGTCTCCAAGTTCTTCAAGAATCTCCAACCCCTAGCTTTTCACTTCTTTTTCTTCTTTCTCCTCCTTCATTTGCCCTAAATGCATAAGCAAAGTCCACCACGCCCTTCTATGAAATGCCTTAGCCTTTTAACCTTAAGTGATCTTCCAATTTTTCCCTTATACATTCTTACTTCTTCATTTTAACTTACACCATACTATACTCTAACTTAATCTTAATTTCTCCATTTAATACTTCTAATTCCAACAATATAAGCAATAAATCCTCCAATCATTGACATGTTAATTAAACTCCAAACAAAATTATTTATCTAGCAAGACCACAAAATTTAATCAATTCATGCTTAATAAAATAAAAAAAATTGGGGCCCAACATGTATTTTTGGTGAAATAAAGTTATGTTAATTGTTATTCTATTTACTTCTAGACCAAGGAAGTAATGTAAAGATCCTAAATCCTTAATCTTACAAAAATATCTAAGATAGATTTGAATTCAATGCTATAACCTTCATTGTTACTACTAATAAGAATATCATACACATAAGATAATACTATTAAGAATACTAATATGCCAAACATGGTAAATAAGGAATGGTTCGCTTTAGCCTATACAAATCTTTGAGAGAGTAAGACACTATAATTTAGATATAGTAAACAGGCAAGAAGGTCAATAAGACTTGGAAATCATTTAAGACATAGTTTTAAGTTATAAGCAAATAATGGCTTTTATCTTACACTTCTTTTTATAAACCATAGTATTCATTACATAACCTTGAAATGTTAATTGGAAATAATATCACAATTAAAAGAGCCACTACATTGAATGACACGTATCAGGACAAATATAATAATCTGCTTATAAGTTTCCTATATATTGAAACATTAATACTTAACTCACCATCATTCGTGTTTAACTTAGTTATAGACATTGATTTACATTCTAAAAAATCATTTCTTTTAGTAACTCAAGGGGTGTATTTTGGTGAAAATAAAGTTATGCTAATTGTTATTCTTTTACTTCTAGACCAAGGAAGTAATGTAAAGATCCTAAATCCTTAATCTTAAAAAATATGCAAGTAAGATTTGAATTCAATGTTATAACCTTGATTATTACTACTAATAAGAATATCATATACATACAATAACACTATTAAGAATACTAATATGCCAAACTTGGTAAATAAGGAATGGTTAGCTTTAGCCTATACAAATCTTTAAGAGAGTAATACATTATAATTTAGAGAACAACTTCCTACTTGCTTGTTTGAGGCTATATAAGACTTGAGTAGTTTACATAAAGATATTTGCTTATATACCTATTCTTGTAATTTCCTATATAAAATGCATTATTCATATCTATTTATTTATAGTTTTAAATAAATTCTTAATTATGTCAATACATTATTTCATTGATGCTCTTTGAAATGATTAGGTTGTCTTTAGTTTTCATGTGTGAATTTTTACATGCATCTTTTTAATATAATAATAATTTTCTTGTAAACATATTAGATTATTTCTATATGTTACAATAATTTATTAAAACAAGTATTCACATTTATGAATACTTATTATATTTAGCACTAGTACATATTTAATATTGGTTAAGTATCAAAGTTCTAACATTAATTCTCTTCTAACATATATGATTACAAATAGATATGTCCAATCTTCAGTTTAAAAATATTTTAGATCTCAACCCATAAACCTTAACCTATAACCCGTGATGGAGCTCTCGTAAGGCTTATCAGTAAAAATACGAGGAACCTAAGAGTCACAATGAGAACTTGTTCTCTTGATTCACAAGTCTTATATTAGATGTTTTGTAATCTTTAGCAGACATGAATGATACTAACTTTGGAATGACTGTTTTACATTAACAGTTTTGCATAAATGAGTAATATTGATAGATCTTGGATGTATAGACAATTAACACTTGATAGTTTCATTAATCCTAAGTTTGTTGAGGGAGTTGAAGCTTTTATTCATTATGTATGTTCTCAACCTGCCTATATGGGCCAATGATCAGATGTCCATGTAAAAAGTACAAACATATCTGTTTCCTTCCTACTAATGAATTATATGGGTGTTTGCTAAGAAAAGGGTTTTTTTCTGAATTATTTTGAGTGGGTATAAGATAGGGAACCATTGATTTATAACACCTCAAGGGATACTCAAGCACAATCGTCTGTGAAATTAAATGAGTTTGAAGTGGGAGATTGGAATTAGAACACATTATATGGATGGAATTAAAATCCTTACATGTTAATGGTTTATGATGTAGTCAGTTATACCTTTGAGAAAATATGGAAAATCTTGAAGAAAAATCAAACCGTAAAATAGTTTCTTGACTTACTACAGTTAGTTGATCAAGAATTATGACCAAATTGTGAGACAATGACCCAATTGTCTTCAATTGCTCGAATATTGAGCATAAATTCTAAAGGGCGTATTTCAGACCATAGTTTTGATAAAATTCTTGAATGGTATAATGAATCATTACCTCCTGATCATACAATGGTTGATAGTTTTTACAATATGAAGAAACTTAATAGGGGTCTTGGTTTGCCTATTGAAAAGATTGATTGTTGCAAATTAGAATGTATGTTGTATTAGAAAGAAGATGTGGAATTACAAGAGTGCAAATTTTGTAATCAATATAGGTTTTAACATATAAAACGTTCTTTCAAATGTAAATTAGTACCCTGGAAGTAGATATATTCTTTCCCGCTCACTCTAAGACTTCAAAGACTATATGTTTCTTATGTTACTGTATCTCACATGAGATGGCATAATGAACACAAATAGGAAGATGGAATAATGAGTCTTCCATTAGATGCACTGACATGGAAACATTTCAATGACACCCATCTTGAGTTTGCAACTGAAAGTTGAATTGTAAGGTTGGGATTGTTGACGGATGGATTCCAACCTTTTGGTCAATCCGGCTAAGAATATTCATCATGGCCAATCATGATTACCCTTTATAATTTGCCTCTATAGATGTGTATGAAAGACGCATATATGTTATTGACAATGATTGTGCCAGAGCCTACAAATCTAAAGCATAGAATTGATGTATTCTTATAACCATTGATATCTAAATTGTAGCATCTTTGCGAATATGGTGTTCAAATATATGATGTGTCTCTAAAACAGAATTTTGTGTTGAGAGCAACTATAATGTGAACCATTAGTGATTTTTTGGCACATGCCATATTTTCTGGATGGAGCACATCGAGAAAAATGGCTTATCTTTATTGTGGCAATGATTCTGATGTGTTTTATCTTCCAAATGGGGAAAAACATTTTGGTTTGACAATCACAGAAATTTCCTCCTCTAGATCATCCATTAACAAGTAATTAATAAAAGTTCATTAAAAATAGGACGGTAAAAGCACCTCCTCCTCCTCACAAAGCTGGTGAAGATATTTTGCAAGAGGTTAAGGAATTAGGCTTGCTGAAAGTTACATAATTTGAAGCTAATGAAGTAAATACAAGCATTAGTAAAAATTTGGTTGGAGAAAACAAAGCATCTTTTTTGATTTGCCATATTGGAAAACTAATTTGAAACATCACAATCTGGATGTGATGCATATTGAAAAAAATATTTTTGACAATTTGTTCAATACCATAATGAACATTGAAGGGAGAACAAAAGACAATGCAAATCATGAGCTGATTTACAACCTTTTTGTGGAAGGAATGAGTTACATAAAGATCTTTGCACTGGTAAATATCCAAAAACATATTACACTTTGGACAAAAAATAAAAGGAGATTTTATGTGAATGGTTGAAAAGTCTAAAGTTTCCTTATGGTTATGTTTCAAACTTGGTAAGATGTATGGATATGAGGAAGTATAAATTATTTGGGATGAAAATTCATGATTGTCATGTGTTTATGAAAAGGCTAAATCCAATTGCATTTCGGGAGTTGCTACCAAATAAGATTTGGGAAGTAATAATATAATTAAGTTTGTTTTTCAAAAGTTTAACATCATTTGAAATCAAGTTAGCTGAAATGGAAAAACTAAAAAAGAAAATTCTAGTAATTTTGTGTAAGTTAGAAGGAATTTTTCCTCCAAGCTTCTTTGATTGTATGGAGCATCTACTTGTACATTTACCACACAAGGAAAAACTACTTGGTCTAACTCAATATCTATGGATGTACCCATTTGAGGGTAACTCAACAAAAATTATTGCTATAACCATATTAACATGTTTTAACTAAAAAATTGTAATAGCCATATTCTCTAATATAGGTATTTGCATCACTTAAAGAAAAATGTCAAAAATAAGGCTAGAGTTGAAGATTTGATATGTAATGCTTATTTAGTGGAGGAAGCTATATTTTGAGCCGTATGTTCACACTTGAGAAAGAAAAGTTCCTCGTAATGACGATGGGGGACAAACGAGTAATGCTAATACTAACTTGTCCATTTTCACATATCTTGGACGAACATATGGACGTTCAACACAAAGATGTTAACAGAGGAAGAAATAGAGGCTACCTATGGAAACATTTTATTGAACTGTCAAGTGGTTCAATCTTACGTGCAGTAAGTTGAAAATGATTATTTGAGTTTTAAAAGTTTTTGTTATTCATAATGTCGTTTACATAATAATGGTTGTAGATTATACGAGGAATTACTACGCGAGCTAATGCCGGACAAAACATAGGATGATATAAATAAAGAAGTTAGAAGACACTTTTCTTGATGATTCGAGAGATATGTAAGTTTTCACTTACAAATATTTAAATGAGTGAATTATAAGATATAAGTGTTCAAATGAAATTATACTCTTTAATATGATAATTTATTTTATATAGGTCTTAGAAAATCCAATAGAGAACAAGTTCATATGTGATCTTGCAAAGGGACCTCTGCAAACTATTAAATCGTATCTGATATATTTTGTTAACGGATACAAATATCATACATAATATCATGGTCATAGTATGACAACAATAAATAGTGAGTTTGCATACAGGGAGAATTGATGGATTACTACAGTAAAATTATTGAGATACTTGAAATTGAGTACCCTACATTGCCAATAAAGCAAAGTGTGATATTTCAATTTGACTGGTATGACTCGACTCCAAATATTGGAACAAAAGTGCATAGTCGATACAATCTAGTTGAAATTAACAACCAAAGAAGATTGAGACAATTTGAACCTTTCGTATTGGTAATGCAAGAGAAATAGGTGTGTTATGTCCCTTTTCCAGCTTACAATGAGATAAGTCAGATTGGTTGGTTGTTTTCAAAGTTAAACCTAGAGGTGTTTTTGAATCACATAGAAAAGGAGAACAGAGAATTAAAAGTGAAGCGTTTCAGGAAGATGTTTATGAAATACCTACATATGTTTTGTATGATAATAATGAAACTTTGAATGATCCATCTAATGAATATACTGAAATTTCATCAAGAGAGGATGACCAGGGTTAGAGATCTGAAGAGGAGCCGAAGTTTGATTCTTATTCTTCCGAAAAAGAAGATGATTGTAATTTACAATTAAGTTTTGATAGCGATTAATTTATGTTTGTAATTGAATATTTTATTAAAAATCAATTATTTCCTTGTCATTATATTTTGTAAAGGATTTAATTCAAATTCTTAATCAAAGAATGTCGACATGGCAACGGGTTCCAGATGGTAGTAATTCATTCCTTTGGAAGGAATGTGGCAAAATTGTCCCAAGTAAAGGAATAAAAAATGCATAAAAAATATCCACTTCATACACTAATGATCGTTTGCCTTTCATAGCTGATCTTCTGGTTCAAGGTGTCTAGTATCATCTAGACAACGTCACTTTTCTTATTATATACATCTCATTTTCTTTTATGAAACTATTATATATATTGGCATTTGATGTTCTATACTACAAGTGTCTTAAGCTTTCTTAAATCTTAAAGATGACATGTATGCTGATAAAGGTGGGACCGATGTCACAACTATTTATAAAGGATTAGGGAGATCAGTTCATTTAGAAAAATTATCAATTCCACAAACCTCATCTGGACATTCACGTATGCATTAATATCTAGTTTTTGTTTAACGGTTTTCTAATATGATTTTTCTAAGTTTTATACTGATTGTGTTTTAGGTAAACTGGTTTGTACTAGTAGTTCATCTAGAAAGTTAGTCTTTCATACTAAATATGGCAACTCATTCACTGTATCCTCTACAAGTTTAGCTATAGTAGAAATGTTATTGTAAGAAGGTGTTAGAAACCTTACACTTGAGGGAAGAAGTATCACAGTTTCAATTGGTGCATTTGAACATGCTAGGACCCTTCTTGGGAATCCAGACATTGGGGACTCATTTACCTTTACCAACTCTCATGTCACGTGGAATCTAAGAAAATAATTATATCATTGTGATTTATCGGTGCAAAACACAAAACTCAGCTATAAAGTTAATTTATTGTCGTATCTGTAAGAATTTGTGTCAAACAACCTCCCTACTAGTTAGGGGTCAGACATTGGGGACTCATTTACCTTTACCAATTCTCATGTCACGTGGAATCTAAGAAAATAATTATATCATTGTGATTTATCGGTGCAAAACACAAAACTCAGCTATAAAGTTAATTTATTGTCGTATCTGTAAGAATTTGTGTCAAACAACCTCCCTACTAGTTAGGGGTCAACCTGCGTCCTATTAAGTGTGGGTTGTTATTGTTCTTGTTCTATGACTTTAACAATTGTTAAGCTTTTATTCATTCATCATTTGTACTTGAATATGATATTCAACAAATCTCCTTATTTCCTTTTCCATATATTGTGTAAAATATTGAATTCAAATCCTTATATTTATAGAAAATTCAATAAACAATGAATTTTAGGTAGAAATATGGCATTAAAGAGACAGCATGATGTAATGCGGCCTAGGTTTAGAGACATGTTCAGAAGTACTTACTGTGAAGGTGGATCGTCACAGTCTGCAGCTAACACTAAATCACCTCCTCCTCCTTCAAGGCCTACAGTTGTAGATGAGGCATCTCCTGCTGCTCGTCATGCTACACCATCCCCAACTCATACATCATATGCTACCCCTTTATTAGATGGAGAAAACGACTGTTAGCCTAGAGCTAAGGGACCTGATGGAAGAAAGTATATAACAATTGTCAATAATTTGTAAGTGAAATCACATTAAAAACAATATGTTTTTAATTAAGTTATAAGTTTATCGATTTTTTCATGGTATAAAATTACTTCTTATATTAGGTTCATTTCATCTAAACTGTGTTTCAGAAATATGACATCTAAATATAAGGAGAGGATTCATCCTGAGGGTTATGTGTGGAATAATATCTTCTAGGCGACAAAGAGATTTTACTTTTAGGAGTTTAAGGTACAATAAAATTTTATTTTTTTTAAATTTATTTGTATACATTAATTAGATAACTATTATTACATTATAAGTCATCAAATTTGTTTCTTTTTATTTCAGAGAGAATTTTTCTAGGATTTTGATTTCGATGTGATCATACATAAAGTATAGGGAGGCAAACTCGTACACGTTATTGCGACTTTATTAGTGTGATACACAAGGCTAGTATACGATCGCCTTATATTTCGAAGCAATTATGGAGTCGTTGGTAGGAGTATTGGACATTACCTGAGGCAATGTCCATCTCAGGGCATAACTCGATTAACAACCATAAAGGCACAGGGGAGAGAGTCTTCCTGTTGGGCTCAGGTCCCGGATCTTCATTCCCGAGGCGACCCCTCGGGCTGCCCCTGCGACGGGCGCCAAACATAGCGGACCCGATCCCAACATCCATACATAATTCGGTACAAACACAAACATATACTCATACATACATTCTACACATGCATTCCATCTATGAAGTAAACACCCCATAAACCATGGGGCTTCATGCCATAACAACTCGAAATAAAATAAACATGTATTCACAAAATAGCATAATACAAAATAAAATTTAAATCCAAAATACATGAGTATGCTCCATGATGATATGCTGGCGGGCTAACCAAAATACTAACTTAATACAAGGCTCCTAACTAGCTTGAAGTTTCTGATGCCTCGCAAGATCAACGATCGTCTTGTTCTGCACTTGAGGAGGGGAGAGTAATGGGGTGAGCTACGAAGCTCAGTGGCATATACGTTTATAGCCATTAGCAACGAGCCACACAATCAAGCAATATGCATATATATATATATATATCAAGTCATCAACTTATCACTTTGCAATCATCACAAAATATGTCATCTGAGTTTACAATATAACACTTTAACATGTGTCATGCTCAACAAATCAATCATGTATGCACAAACAATTGGCTTGAGAGTTCCGTAAAACAATCCGGATAAGCTGAAGTTTATTCCGTAAACTATCTGAGTCTGATTTCTCAAGGATCTCGTTGCCTCAAGTGGGTAGCCGGGAGAAGGCTTTATGTCGACGTGCACGTGACTCCATCCGTTACTCTCTCACCCAAACAAAGCACATAACGATTCGTTTCATGCTCAAAGCATTTATCAAAGCTTTCACAATTTTCATTCTTTTCATTCTCGCAAAATGCCATAAGGCCTATCAAGGCCATACAAAATCATAATCACAATGCATGTTCAATTTTTCAACACATATAAGTCAACACAAGCAATGTCACATAATGCAAGCAAGCAAGCATACACAAGGCAATTTGCCCATACACACAATAACCATAAATGTATTACCCACATAATATCGCTCGAGTATCCGACTCACTGGTGTCCTTCCTCTTGCGATTGGGTCAGGTCGGCTTGGTTTCCTATAATAAACCAAGTTCTCATTCAATCAATATTCAAAAGAAATATTCAATAAGCTTTACAAATTGAAAACACTAACACTAAAGATCCTTTCTCGACTTCCATCTAACTTCCAAACCCTTAAAGGCTGATTCCGAACTTCCTTTCTTCATACAACTTCTAGCCCTCTATTTCTAGTTCACAACGAATCTGAAATCACCTCAATTGGGCATCTACAACCCAAGATATGCCCAAAAATTTCCTTCGAAAAAATTGGATGTTCGTCGCGGCGAGCCAAATCTCTTCGCACGTCGCGGAATGCCTCCTTCGCACGTTGCGACGAACGCTTCCCTGCTCGTCGCGACGAATTTAATTATTATACGTTGCGGCGTGTTCATACACACGTCGCAACGTGCGGGTCTGGAGCTCGACTCCGAAACCCAATTTCCAGCATTTTCCAACTTCAATCCTTTCCCAAACTCAAATGCAACACACCTAAGCCTTAGATCATGTCTTATACTACATTTCTAACCCAGCAGTAACTCAAAATCAGTCATAAACATATCAACCCATGAAATCTAACCATTTTTACCCTAAAACCCTAAAACCACCGATTCTCACATATTCAACTCGAATCCAACGTTAAATCTTACTAAAACAAGATTACAAGAAGCTAACTTACCTGGAAATTGTTTCAAACCGTCAGAAAGTCTCTTGGATCGCAAATCCTATTCTCTTCTCTTCTTCTACCTACGACTTCTCCTTCCCTTTTTCTCTTCTTCTTTCCTCTTCTTCTTTTTCTTTCTTTCCTTTAAGCCTAAGTCAATGACTATTATGCCCTTCCTAACAAGGCTTTAACATATCCAACTTAAGCAATCTTCCTAAAATGCCCTCACACATATTACCCTTTTAATTCTCACTTAACCACACGTAAACCTGAGTTATCCAATAATCCTCTCAATATAATCAAACTAAGGCATAAACACATAATTAACACAATTCATGCTTAATAACATCATATAAAAAAATTCGGGGTCCAACATTTCTCCCCCTCTTAAAAGAAAATTCGTCCTCAAAATTATTACCTGAATCAGTGAAGAGATACGGATACTTGTCCTTCATGGCTTCCAATGGCTTCCAATGGCTCCCAAGTAGCCTCCTCTACCGAATGATTCCTCCACAGGACTTTGACTAGCTGAACTGTCTTGTTCCTGAGGACTTTTTCCTTAGTATCCAAGATCTCCACTGGTTGCTCCTCATAACTCAGATCATCCCGCAACTGAACCTCACTAGTCTGAATAATATGAGACGGATCTTATCTATACCTCCTCAACATGAAAACATGAAACACATCATGAATCTGAGACAATTCCGGAGGTAACGCCAACCTATAGGCGAGTGGTCCAATTCTCTCAAGGATCTCATACGGACCCACATACCTCGGACTCAACTTACCCTTCTTGCCAAATCTCATTACTCCTTTCCAAGGAGATGTCTTGAGAAATACCTTTTCACCGATTTCAAACTCCATCTCCTTTCGGTGTGCATCAATGTAACTCTTCATCCTATCCTGTCTTTGCCTTAAATGCTGCTAACAGATTGACTTTTCAGCTGTAGTGCAGAATCAATTCGGTCTACCAGGTTTCCTCTCTCCTTCTTCATCCCAACAGATCGGAGTCCTACATCTTCTCCTATACAAAGCCTCATATGGAGCCATCTGAATACTCGAATGGTACGAATTGTTATAAGCGAATTCGACCAAAGGTAAATACTCATCCCATGCTCCTCGAAAATCCATCACACAAGCCCGAAGCATCCACTCAAGAGTCCGAATAGTCCTCTCAGACTGACCATCCGTCTGAGGGTGGAAAGTCGTACTAAAATTCAGCTTAGTACCCAAAGCTTCCTGTAAACTACCCCAAAACCTCGAAGTCAACCGAGGGTCTCTGTCCGACACAATTGAATCCAGAATCCCATGTAGTCTCACTATCTCATTGATATACTTCTTTGCTAACACATGCAAAGAATCAGTCTGCTTAATCGCCAAAAAGTGAGCTGACTTAGTCAAGCGATCCATAATAACCCAAATGGCATCATGCTTCCTACTAGTCTTAGGCAAACCCATCAGAAAATCCATAGTCACCCTCTGCCACTTCCGTTCCGAAATAGGCAATGGCCTCAACTTGCCTGAAGGTGCCTGGTGTTCAGCCTTCACTTGCTGACACACTAGACACTTACTGACAAACTCTGCTATATCTCTCTTCATGCCTTTCCACCAAAAATGCTCTCTCAAGTTCCTGTACATCCTGGTGCTACCCGGATGCATGGCATAAGGCGCATTGTGTGCCTCATCCATAATCTCATCTTTTACCTCCTGCACATTTGGGATACACAATCTGTTCCCGACTGTCATAAGCCCATCATCCCTCACTATCACTTCAAAAAATTTACCATTCTGAATTTCCTTTCTGAGTCTTCTCAACTCTGCATCTTGAACTTGCAACTCTCTAACTTTCTCCCTGAGTATCGGTCTCACTCGGAAGTTAGCTAGAAGACAATCTGACTCCTCCTACTTTAAGCTTATCTTAAGCTTAGCCATCTCTTCCAAAAAAGGAAGATAAACCGTCCGAACATGAGCAATCGAAGATTTTCTGCTCAAAGCATCCGCCACTACGTTGGCCTTGCCCGGATGATACTCAATCAGCAAATCATAATCCTTAAGCAATTCGATCCATCGTCGCTGTCTCAAATTCAATTCCTTCTGACTCAACAAATACTTAAGTGTTGGACCCCGATTTTTGAGTGAAAATAAGAAATATTCAAAAGTGGATGAGTTGATTGAAATTAAGTTGAAAATTAAGAAATAAAGAGAGAAAGTGTAAAAAAATGAAAAGTTGTGAAAGTTTGACTTTTTGGCCTTTGAGAGTTGACTTTTGATTTAGGCAAAATTTGAGAAAATGGTCTACATGAAACTTGGAGATTATGTAAAGAGCTTTCTGTGACCATAAAGTTTGCAATTTTTTGATATCGGGAGTGGAAGTTATGATCAGTCAAAGTTTATGTGTGATAAGGTTGACTTTTGACTTTAATTATGACTGAATCTTTGACTGAGAAATTAACCTAGTTAGAGGTTAATTGAGCTTTGATGTTCTTCATGAAAGTTGAAGGATTTGATTTGGTCTTTGTTTTGACATAAAGTATGGAATTTTTCGATCAAGGAATAATAAGTTATGATTTTTTACAAGTTTATGTTATGGTTTTAGCATGAATATTAGAGGACATAATCTTTGACCGGAAAATGGACTCCTTAGAGTCGAATTGATTTTATGTCGCCGTGGAAGATGTAGAACTTCCCTTAAGCTTTCTATAGAGACTAAGTTTGTAAAAATTGAAGTTCGGGATTAAGAGTTATAAATTTTGGAAGTTTCAGATTTTTTATGGAAAAAAAAATGAAAAATGACGTATCGTCGTCGCTCGGGCGACGCATCGCCGTCGCTCGGACGACGCATCGCCCTAGCGAGGGCGAGCGTCCAGCTCGTGTCGTTAGGGTGATGCATCGCCCTCGCGAGGGCGAGCATCTAGCTCGCATCGCTAGGGCGAGCTCGCCCTCGCCTCGCCCAACGCGCGGACGTTTCCGCTGATGCGACGCCGTTTTTTGTTTCTACACGCGACGTCGTTTTGATTTCTCCTCTCCTCTGCGCACGCGTTTTGCTTCATACGCCGCCGTTTTTAGACCCTTCATGCGACGCCGTTTAGATTTTCTTTGTTGCTTCCTCCTCCATTCCGACCTTTGTTCACTATTTTGCTCATATCTTTTCCGTCCGACATCCGATTGAGTTGATTATTGCGGCGTTGGATTACTAAGACAATTCCCTACATCCTTATGGGAAATTTGTAATTTTATGAGATTAAATTAATGGTGATTAATTTAATCAAAGTGAGTCGGGAAATTTTTTGAACATAGTTCAGTATTTTTAGAAATTCAGGATCTACAGAGATCTAATTGAAGCGATTCTTGAGGCCAAATAAAGATAAGACAAGTGGATACAAGTCATATGAAGAAATGAAATGTCAATTTTTCCCCTAAGACTTTCAAGTTCTGAAATTAATTTCGGATTTGTGTGTAGTTTTTGGATTAGGAACATCTGAGAGTATTTTAAGCATAAATTTTGACTTGGGAATCGAAATGAGGCGATTCTTGATTTGAATTAAACTAGAGACATAAGGATACAATTTTTATGAAGACATCGAGTTTCAATTCTGGGATTAAGAATATAAATTTCTGGAATTAAATTAGAGTAATGTTCAGTCTCGGATTTTTCGCAAGTCCGATAGTATTTTGGCTATAACTTCTTCGTTTCTAAGCCGAATTGAGCGCGGTCGGTGGCGTTGGATTCGTATGATTGAGAGGAACATTTATCTAGAAGGAAGTTTTGACAAATTCCTTTAAATTGATAGTGCGAATCAGACCCGCAAGCAAGCATGACTAAAATTTTTCAAACTTTACAACTTTTCAAACACTTTCCTCAAATCTTTCAATATTTTTCAAACTTTTCATAATAAATTTCACTTTTTCATTTCTCAATTTAAACATGAATGCAGCACACAGAACAAAATCAAAAACACGTAACATATCAAAATGGTGCAGTTCGGTCGGAGCGAGCGTCTTTACATTTTCGTATAGTGGTCATATGCGGTAGTGAGCGAGCGTACTACACTTTCCTGCATAGCGGTCCAGTGTAGCCGTGAAGGGAGTCCGAAATCGTAGCTCCGTGCCGCTAGCGGGCAGCCTGGAAAAGGCTATAAACAAATAGAGACAGTGCACTGACTCACTAGGGACCTGACCAAACCCACTTAATCACAACATAATTCAAAACTAGAACTTTCGGATTGCCCGAAGGCACAAATCGAAAACTTGATTTTCATACGTGTCATACTACATACATTCACAGTTCTACATGATTCATACGATTCAATCAAATCAAGCAATTCCATAAATTCAACAATTTGCATAATTTATCAATGCACTCATAACATATGAATTTTCGAAATTTCTATAAACTTTATCAAATCATTTAAAACAATGAATTTAAGCTTGTAATAATTTTCAAAATCATTGGAAGCGAATAAAGAACGAAAATCTTTTCTTTCACTTTCTTGAATTTTCGAAAAGTCATATATAGCTTACAAAACAAAATATAAATATGCTACCCACCTCGAATTAATGCCCGAAACTTGATTTCAAGCTCCAATTGATTGCTTCTTTTTTCTTCCTTCCAATTAAAATTGACCTAAGCCATAATCATCCAAATTCCACATCATAATTTGCATAATTCCCAAAATTAACTATCAGAGATTCATAATCATCATATTTCCAAGCTTTCAAATTTATCAATTTCCAAAATCCTCAAATTCTAAAATTTGGCCTAAACCAATAAGCCCTTTGGCAAAAAGTTTATGAAGAAAAAAATTGATTTCCGATTATTTGTCAATTTATAAATATGTTATCCACGAGCTTCCGAGCTCACCCCCCCTTTCATCCCCATCTCCAGGTTTCAAGCAAGAGATTGGATGAAAGAATGTGAAGACGTTTGGTCCGATTTGGCATCATCTGTATTGTTATGTGAATTGAGATTTGGAATATTTTGTAAATGGCTTGAATTGCCGTTAAGTAAGTGATTATGATGTATTTCAGAAAGTATGAAGATTATAAATTAAGTATGAGAGTGTGAAATTGTGTATGAAATTGTGTATGAATTTGAAAATGAAATTGAGTTATGAGATCAGTATATTGAATTACAGTTATGAAAGTGTTTTAGAAATAGGTTTGGGTTTATCAGCTGAAATCCCGGACGGAGGGTCCGGTGGATTTTGATGTTTGTATGTTTGATTAGAAATTTTAGAAGTGTATTTGGACCATTTGCAGGTTTTGGGTTAGGTCAAAGACAGTCGTTATGCTGCCGAAATTGCGACAAAAAAATTAGTATGAATATGAATTTTGGGATTGATACCAATGTATAAGAATATGGTTAAGAGTTGAGATTTGGCATGAGAAAGAATTTCCAAGAAAAAGGATATATGATTGCTTTGTATGAGTTTGATAAATGAATATAAGAAAAAGAAAAAAAAATTACCGGATTTCGGATCGTTTTAGTCTAGGTTTCCAACACGATTATGTTGCTCTGTTCTTTGTTCTCGGATGTCAGATCCGCTTTGTTCAGTTTTTCTTTGCGCTTGGCTCTATAATTGAATTGCCTTATTATTTGTTACTATTGACTATTCCGATTTGCTTCTTTCGATTTCCGATTTCGATTCACTTATTCGTTGGGCTTTCGTATTACATTCGATTCCGATTTGCTTCCACTTTGTTATCCGATTTGTTAGTCATATTTTGATTTTTTTTCACTTTTCATTTCGTCTTATAAATTTCGATACGAAATTTCCGTTCCCATTCGCTTTTGTTTCCTTCGTTTTTCGTTTTTTGGTTGGGATCCGGTTCCCGGATCGGGTCCCAACATTAAGACTCTTATGATCGGTAAAGATTCTCGTCTGAACTCCGTACAGATAATGCCTCCAAATTTTCAAAGCAAAGATCACAACTGCTAACTCCAAATCATGTGTCGGATAGTTCAACTCATAAAGCTTCAACTGCCTCGAAGCATAAGCAATCACCCGATCTCCCTACATCAAAACACAACCGAGACCCTTCCTCGAAGCATCACTATACACAGTATATCCCTCATCACCCGATGGCAAAATCAGAATCGGGGCACTCGTCAATCTATGCTTGAGCTCCTCGAAGATCTTTTAACACTCATCATTCCAGAAAAACTTCTGATTCTTCCGCAACAACTTAGTCATCGGAGCGGCTATCATGGAGAATCCCTCCACAAATCTCCTGTAATAGCCTGCCAAACCTAGAAAACTCCTCACCTCTGTTACATTCTTCGGTGCTTCCCAATTCACCACAACTTCTATTTTCTTTGGATCCACATGCTGTAGGAAAATCCCGGTCTGAGCATCACATGCCCACGGTGCGGAAAAACAAAAGTTTTTATTTCGGGACCTTCCCGAAAGCCAGGATCCATGTGACTATATAACAAAGTCAAACCAAAACGACCAAAGGAGATCGTCTCTAACGGTATCCACGCAGAGATTGGAGAACCTAACCGGCACAAACCCTTTGACCGGGAATAGCTAGAACAAATTAAAGAGTGCTAGCTCTTACCTTTGTCCTTGGAGAGCTTGAGAAACGATGGAGAAGAAGATGCTTGGAGAAGGAGAAAAGCTTTATGATCGATGGAAGATGAATGTTTATGTTTTAGAAACTCTTTCTAAAACCCCACACAACTCAACCATGCTTCTTTGGTATTTAAACCAACGATCATCACACTTTTTCTCTCCACTTGCCATTTGTCTTTTAACTTTTAAAAGACATTAAATGCAAAGTGGGAGATGCTTCCACGTTAGGCATCATATATATATATATATATATAAAGTTAAGCTTCTCTCCTCCTTTGCTTCCACGTATAGACATATATATATATATATATATATTAATTCTTTAATTAATTAATCATATATATATATGTATACAACTGCTGAAGTGGTCCAGTCACACTAGGGTCGGTCCTACCGGGTCCCGGTATGGAAAAACCACCGGAAACCTTTTTCAGCAATATTGATGTCGCGATCTCATCGAGACATATCTCGATCTTATCGAGATCCATTTAATCTGTTTGCTCTCCATATATTGGAAATCTGTCCAAAACTATTTTACAAATTCTCCGAGTCACTCTTATGCGTGTGACCCATTAGGTTCCCGGTTATGTTGGCCACTTAGATCAACACTTAATCCAAGCAAGTCATGAGCGGTATCTAGCAACACATCATGACCTCCAATTGATCGAAAAGTAATTGGTTTGACGAATGAACCTATATTCATCATGAACCATATCACGAACCTTTCCATAGACAATTACCGTGCAATTCGTCCTTTCACCATGCTATACCCCACTTGGTTATGAGTATGGACAAAGTGTCAACTCTTACTAGGCCGACTCGTCAAATCTAGTCCAGTGATTTCAGTTCTTGTCACGGGACTCATTACTTAATATGTCAATGAAGACACTCTTCATGACATATGTACTCGATCGAGATTTCAAGTAATGACCACGACAAGAGGCCATAGTATCATCTTACGCTATCACGAAGTGGTGAATCCTCTATTGGCTTCTCAAATACCTTGAATACCTCAAACTGTACCTAAGCACCACCTACGGCGACCTCGTAAAGCAACAAGGAATGGAGTCAAAGCACAGAATCAGTATCTAAGATATCCTTGAGTACCTCAAGTCTAAGGATACTTGCACCATTGCTATGATGAGATTATCACTAACATTAGAATAGGACATCCATGTGATGATCTCATAGCGAGGTCATCGATGTACTTACTACCTCTAATAAGCATTCACATCTCAACCCTAAATATCCCATATTTACAGTTTCTGAGATCCACTGCTTGATCAAATCAAGGAGCTTGAGATATGCCAGTCTCTCCAGATTACCGATGTCCAGTTTCAGTAATCCTACGACTGGGGATAATTTAGATATTGACATAATTGCACATGATAGGAATCTCAGTAGTATGATCACATCACAATTTTCTTCATGCTATGTCATATATCATGGACTTCATTAATTTGCGTATTGATCAATATCAGTTCATAAATAATGAACATCAAATTAATAAAATATGCCTTTCTTTATTTATTCATAAAGTGCATACACAACTTTGTACAAAAGCAGCTAAAGGTGATTGCCTTTAGGGCCTACTCTAACAAAATCTCCCACTTAACCTAAAGCCAATCGCTTTGATATCTAATACCATAGGCGAGTACATGAGAATCAAAACTCTTACGTGACAATGGCTTTGTCAGCGGATCGACAATATTATGCTCGTAGAATTCTCTCTATCGCACATCACCTCGACCAATGATCTCCCGATCGGTGATATCTGCTGAGTGCGTGTTTGGATCGTTGATGAGACCTCGGTTCCTTCGCTTTGCACAATGACCCACATTGTTGTCACAATACAAGCTATGGGCCCATCACAAATAGGAACCACACCAAGTTCGATAATGAACCGCTTGATCCAAATCTGCTTCCTTTCTTTATTCAAGCGACAATGTACTCTACCTCGGTTGTTGAATCGGCGATTGTCTCTTGTTTGGAACTCTTCCAACTAACTGCCCCGCCGTTCAATGTGAATATATAACCTGATTGGGATTTGGAATCATCCTTATCAGTTGAAAATCGCATCTGTATACCCGCTCACTTTGAGATCTCCATCTCCATATATCGAAAACATCCTTAGTCCTTTGCAAGTACTTGAGGATATTCTTGACACCACCAAATGACCCTCACGGGATCCGATTGGTATCGCTTGTAACACTTAGAGCATATGATACATCGGTCTCGTACATAGCATAGCGTACATGATAAATCCTACCGCAGATGCATACGAGATCATATTCATGTGCATCCTCTCATCTTATGTCTTAGGACACATAGATTTCGAGAGTGTTATCCCATGAGTCACGGGAAGGTACCCTCTCTTGGATTGCTCCATTCTAAACCTCTTTAGCATCTTGTCTATGTACGTTGATTGTGAAAGACTAAGCAACCTTTTTTATCTATCTCTGTAGATCCTTATCCCAAGGATATAAGTTGCTTCACCAAGGTCTTTCATGGCAAATTGTTTCGACAACCAAATTTTCACTGATTGTAGCATAGAGACATCGTTTCCTAGTAATAATATGTCATCTACATATAACACAAGGAATACGATTGCAGTCCCTTTAACCTTCTTATACATACAGTGTTCATCCGAATTTTGTGAGAAATCAAACTCTTTGATTACCTCATCAAAACGGATATTCCAACTCCTGGATGCTTGCTTCAATCCATAGATGGATTTCTGAAGCTTGCATACCTTTTCGCCATCATAGGAGGTGAAGCCCTCGGGTTGTGTCATATACACATCCTCATTAGATTTCCATTTAGGAAAGCTGTCTTCACATCCATTGCCATATCTCATAATCATAATAAGTGGCGATGGCTAGGAGTATCCTAATAGATTTAAGCATTGCTACTGGGCTGAAGGTCTCGTCGTAGTCAACTCCTTGTCTTTGACGAAAGCCTTTAGTCACAAGCCTTGCTTTATAGGTAATCACATTACCATCCATGTCGATTTTCTTTTTGAAAACCCATTTACACCCTATGGGTTTTATTCCTTCGGGTGCCTCTACCAAAGTCCATACTTGGTTTTCATACATGGAATCCATTTCAGACTTCATGGCTTGAAGCCATTTCTCAGACTCTGAACACTTCAGAACCTCTTCATAGGTAGTAGGCTTATTATCTTCTATGAGCAATACGTCACTCTGTTCACTCACGAGAAATCCATATCTCTCGGGAACAGAGCGTATCCTACGTGACCTACAAATTTCGTGTGTTGTAGAAGGTTGAACTGTTACTTCATTTGTATGAGTCACAGTTTCAGGTTCAGACAGTTGATCTGCGTCTGTTCGAGCATCTTGAACTTCTTCAAGTTCAATTTTGGTCCCACTGTCTTCTTGTAAAAGAAACTTTTTCTCTAAAAAGACAGCATGCTTTGAAACAAACACCCTTTGTTCCTCAGCAAAGTAGAATTGATATCCCATTGTTTTTTTAGGATATCCTACAAACAAACACTTGTCAGATTTTGCATCAAGTTTATCCGACTGTGTCCGCTTCACATAAGCAGGACAACCCCAAACTTTCAAATGAGTAAGATAGGGTCTTTTGTTAGTCCACATCTCATATGGAGTAACATCAACTGTATTTGATGGAACTCTATTTAGCAAGTAAACAGCTGTCTCGATCACATACCCCCAAAAGGATTTTGGTAATTTTGCAAAGCCCATTATCGATCGTACCATGTCTAACAAGGTTCGATTTCTCCTTTCAGCCACACCATTATGCTGTGGTGTGTAAGGTGGAGTCCATTGACATAAGATCCCATTATCTCTGAGATAATCTAAAAACTATTGGTCTAAGTATTCCCCACCACGATCGGATCGTAATGTTTTGATACTTTTCCCAAGTTGATTTTCTACTTCATTTCTGAATTGTTTGAACTTTTCAAATGCTTGATTTGTATCTCATCGAATCTGGTACCCATATCGAGAATAATCATCGATAAAGGTAATGAAGTAAAGACAACCACTTCTAGCATGGATGGACATCGGACCACATACATCTGAATGTATTAGGTCTAATACTCTAGTCGCTTCGTTCACCCTTTCCTTAAAGGGTAACTTAGTCATCTTGCCTAATAAACAAGATTCACATGTGTCATATGATTCATAATCAAATGACCTAAACTTTCACTCTTATGGAGCTTAGCTATCGTCTCTCATTTATATGGCCAAGGCGACAATGCCATAAGTAAGTTGATTTTAAATTACCTCGTTTATGTCTTTTCGTGTCATTGACATTCATAATTGGATGTGACATATCTAATATGTAAATTCCATTGCATAATGTACCAGATACCATAAAGCATTCCATTCAAACTAATAGAACAACCATTGTTACTAAAAGTCAAATGGAAACCATTCTATTTAAACAAGAAATGCATAATATGTTCTTTGTTAAAATAGGTACAAAATAACATTCATCAATTTAATTACAAGCCCGATGGGGAGTGTCAAAAGTATGTGCCTCGGCTAATCTGACAACTCTTGCTTCATTTCCCATACGCAGTCTAGTTCTCCTTCATGAGTCATCTCATCGTCCCCGAGGCCTGCATATCATTGCATATGTGTGAGCCACAACCGTATCTAATACCCATATGTTATGGTCGAAGCAGTATTAACCTCAATGACAAACATACACGAAGAAGTTGAGGCATCGATGCCTTCTTACCTTCACTCTTCGAGATAGACTTTATATTCACGCTTCGGTGGCCAATCTTGCCTGATGGAAGAAAGTTCCTTTAGTGCGATTTCTTTGGTTTTCTTCTTGGCTGCACTTCCTTTCGGTTTCTTAGACCTTTTCTTCTTTAGATTCTTTTTCTTTGAACCAGAAGAAGAAGAGGCCACCATAAGCACTTGTTTGTTATCCTTCTTAATAGCTTGCTCTGCTGTCTTGAGCAGATTGATCAACTCAGGGATTGTTGTGGATATTTGGTTCATCCGATAGTTTAACACAAACTGTGAATAACTATCAGACAATCCAACCAAAATTAAGTCAACACTTAATTCATAATCCATAACAAAACCTAATACAGCCAACCTATCAATATACTCATTCATCTTCAGTGCATACTGCACTGCAGATGAACCTGGAGTCATCTTAGTAGTGAAGAGTAGCCTCGAGGTCTCGAACCTTTCAGACCGAGCTTGCTCATCAAACAGCTCCCTCCCTAAGATGAAACACTATGGTATTAGCATCCATAGACTCATGCTGCTTCTGCAGCTCTGGTGACATCGAGGCGAGCATAATACAGGTAGCCATGTCACTGTCTTTAAGATGCTTTCGATATACTTTCTGATCCTCATCAGAAGCATCAGCAGCAGGTGGATCAGGAAGTGGAACATCTAGGACATATCCCAGTTCCTCATATTTGAGAACAATTCTCAGATTTCTCAGCCAATCTAGAAAATTAGGTCCAGTTAATTTGTTCGAGTCCATAAGTGAGCGCAAGTTCACATTGGAAGTCATCTTCAATCAACCTAAAAAGAAAGAGAGAAAGAATGTTAGAATAGAATTACATGCATGATCATAAGGACTTGCATGACATGCATATGGCTCCCACTAGTTTCAAAGAATCCATAACCCTCAGTACGAATCCAAGAAACATTATGACAAAATGTCCTAGTGGGTCGATATCCGACATTACTAAAATGACCTTGGGTTTACCCAATAAGCCACCTTAGGTCAAGCGGTAGGTATCAGTCATACCAATTGCATCATAAATATCCGACATTACTAAAAAGACCTTGGGTTTACCCAACAAGCCACCTTAGATCAATCGACAGGTATCGGTCATACCACTTGCTTCATAGATGCAACTATCGACTAGTGCTATCAACTCGTGATGTATGCACACACATTGGGTTATCAACTCTTGATGCGCGTACATCTGATGTACACTACCCAATTTCGCCTCTATCCACATTAACCTTGAGTTTACTCAACAAATTAACGCTTCTAGTAAAAACCGACCCATTAATCCAAAAATCTTATTTTCATGGTTCGAACATATCCGTATAGAGTGAGCTTGGGTTTACCCAACAACCCAACTCTATAAGAACTCTAGTTTTCCCCATATTAATGGAAGGCGTTAGTTTTCATATTATTTGAGGGTTATCAAGCTCTGGTCTCATCATCTTCTTCTCCAAGCTGTAGGATTATAGTCACCATGACTATATGGAATGATTTAGGGAATTTCATCAATCACATTGAGTCTATACCTAAAATCATCCATCATCCTACCTAAGCATGTTGTAAGTCAACTTGTATAAGTAGACTTATGCTACTGTGTACGTACAAGTCGACTTATACCTTTGTGCAAGTCGACTTATGATACTGTGCACGTACAAGTCGACTTATACCATTGTGCAAGTCGACTTATGTGCATGGACAAGTCGACTTATGCATGTGTAAGTCGACTTATCTGAGAATACAAGTCGACTTATGCATATGTAAGTCGACTTATATACGTGAAATTGCTTTCTAATCGACTAATTTCTCAATCCGTGCAGTTCAAATTCACAATACCAAGTGTAATACACTTTACCTTGATGTACGAATGAAACACTTTCATTGTTGCTTACCATATTTAGTCAAACTATACATGAAAAACTTGAAATCGATGAATACACTATTATTCACTGAGATTTCCAAATAATTTTGCGAATATCAAACTATCACCTTAAGTATCTCTAGGTAGGCTACACTTTATCAAGACTACTTCGGCACTGGTCACAAAATTTGTGACGGCCAAAACAATCAAGATAAGGGAATATACTATCGAGAGACTAATGAGACACATTTGACATCCGAAAATTGTTTGGAAACCCAATTTCAAGAAAATCAGTTTGGAAAGCATACAACATCAATGTAACACATTTTTAATCACATTAAAAATGATCCAAGGCATTGGAATTGAGAAATACACAATTAATCATTCCAAACAAAACAGCTCCGGCAACTTTCTCAAAACTGCCAAGCTCGTGTTTTGCTTGAAAACTCATTGAAACAATTTCAATAAATTCTGAAAAAATTACAGAGGTTACAACATGTTCACAACATGATCCATGAATTTTTTAGGATTTATTTCCATCAAAAACTCAACCAACCTCAGCAACAAAGCCAATGTTAAATCTGTGTTCCTCAACACAGTTATTACCAGCAGCACACAATAAATTCTCAAATAAATAGTAAATCACCTCGAAAACATTTTTTCATCCTCATAGACATTCATAAATATCTTAGAGACATTTCGGTGAAAGAAAATCTAAAAAAAAATTTCTACAATTTATTCTCGAATTTACAAGCATGCCTGTTCATTGAATGTGCACAAACACAGCAACCAGAACATTAGGGAATAAATTAGCAAAACCATACAAATCACATTGATAAATTCCGAGTTTCCACAGACATATGCAACAACATCTTGTGAACATATCTGGGCAAGAAAATTTAAAAAAACAATATCGTTATACTGATTTCGAGTTTGACATTTACAACATGCATCATCGTCACAAGCAATAGGCAACGCCGACCTAGTCATGATTTCTTCGTTATATACGACACAAGTGGCTCTGATACCACTGTAGGAAAATCCCGGTGTGAGCATCACATGCCCATGGTGTGGAAAAACAAAAATTTTTGTTCTGGGACCTTCCCGAAAGCTAGGATCCATGTGACTATATAACAAAGTCAAACCAAAACGACCAAAGGAGACCGTCTCTAACGGTATCCACGCAGAGATCGGATAACCTAACCGGGACAAACCCTTTGACCTGGGAATAGCTAGAACAAATTAAAGAGTGCTAGCTCTTACCTTTGTCCTTGGAGAGCTTGACAAACGATGGAGAAGAAGATGCTTGGAGAAGGAGAAAAGCTTGATGATCGATGGAAGATGAATGTTTATGTTTTAGAAACTCTTTCTAAAACCCCACACAACTCAACCATGCTTCTTTGGTCTTTAAACCAACGATCATCACACTTTTTCTCTCCACTTGCCATTTGTCTTTTAACTTTTAAAAGACATTAAATGCAAAGTGGGAGATGCTTCCACGTTAGGCATCATATATATATATATATATATATATATATATATATATATATATATATATAAAGTTAAGCTTCTCTCCTCCTTTGCTTCCACGTATAGACATATATATATATATATATATATATATATATATATATATATATATATATATAATTATTTAATTAATTAATCATATATATATATATGTATATAATCTATTTGAAGTGGTCCAACACCTGCTGGGTCGGTCTCTAGGGTCCCGATATGGAAAAACCACCGGAAACCTTTTTCAGCAATATCGATGTCCGATCTCATCGGGACATATCTCGATCTTATCGGGATCTATTTAATCCGTTTGCTCTCCATATATTAGAACTCTGTCCAAAACTATTTTACAAATTCTCCGAGTTACTCTTATGCGTGTGACCCATTAGATTCCCAGTTATGTTGGCCACTTAGATCAACACTTAATCCAAGCAAGTCATGAGCGGTATCTAGCAACACATCATGACCCCCAATTGACCGGAAAGTAATTGGTTTGACGAATGAACCTATATTCATCATGAACCATATCACGAACCTTTTCATAGACAATTCTGGTGCAATTCGTCCTTTCACCATGCTATACCCCACTTGGTTATGAGTATGGGCAAAGTGTCAACTCTTACTAGGCGACTACGTCAAATCTAGTCCAGTGATTTCAGTTCTTGTCTGGGACTCATTACTTAATATGTCAATGAAGACACTCTTCATGACATATGTACTCGATCGAGATTTCCAAGTAATGACCACGACAAGAGGCTATAGGTATCATCTTCGCTATCACGAGTGGTGAATCCTCTATTGGCTACTCGATTACCTTGAATACCTCAAACGTACCCAAGCACCACCTACGGTGACCTCTGTAAGGCAAAAGGAATGGAGTCAAAGCACGAATCGGTATCAAGATATCCTTGAGTACCTCGAGTCTAAGGATACTTGCACCATTGCTATGATGAGATTATCACCGACATTAGAATAGGACTTCCATGTGATGATCTCATAGTAGGTCATCGAATGTACTTACTACCTCAATAAGCATTCACATCTCAACCCTAAATATCCCATATTTACGGTTTAGAGATCCTTTGCTGATCAAATCAAGGAGCTTGAGATGTGCTAGTCTCTCCGGATTGCCGATGTCGGTTTGATAATCCTACGAATGGGGATAATTTGATCTTGACATAATTGCACATGATAGGAATCTCGATAGTATGATCACATCACAATTTCCTTCATGCTATGTCATATATCATGGACTTCATTAATTTGCTTATTGATCAATATCAGTTCATAAATAATGAACATCAAATTAATGAAATATGCCTTTCTTTATTTATTCATAAAGTCTGTACACAACTTTGTACAAAACGCGCTAAAGGCGATTGCCTTTAAGGCACTACTCTAACACATGCACTCCTTGCTCTGAGATCACATGTCCAAGAAATGAAACTTCTCTCAGCCAAAATTCGCATTTATCGAATTTGGCATACAACTCGTTTCTCCTCAAAGTCTCCAAAGCAATCCTCAAATGCTGTTTATGCTCCTCATCACTCTTGGAGTAAACCAATATATCATCAATGAAGACAATGATAAATTGGTCCAAGAATGGCTTAAAGACCCGATTCATCAAATCCATAAAAGCTGCAGGCGCATTCGTCAATCCAAAGGGCATAACCAAAAACTCAAAATGCCCATACCGAGTCCTGAAAGCAGACTTTGGCACATCCAACTCCTTAATCTTCAACTGATGATAACTCGAGCTCAAATCTATCTTGGAGAAGATTTTCGCCCCTTGCAATTAATCAAACAGATCATCAATGCGAGGAAGCGGATATCGGTTCTTCACTATGACCTGATTCAGCTTCCGATAGTCCACACACATCCTTAACGATCCATCTTTCTTCTTCACAAAAAGAACCGGAGCTCCCCAAGGCGAAGAGCTCGGTCGAATATACCATTTCTCCAATAACTCCTCTAACTGCTCCTTAAGCTCTTTCAATTCACGAGCCATCCGATGGCGGAATTGAAATCGGCGTTATACGACAAAACTCGATAGGAAACTCAATTTCCCTAGGCGGCGGTGATCTGAAAATTCCTCGGAAAGACATCAGAGAATTCACGACTCTTTGGAATATCCTCTAACTTCCCTCTATCTGTTCTGGAGTCTACCACATAGGCCAAAAATGCCTCACACCCCTTACTCATCATCTTCTCTGCTAACAAAGCTGAAATAATTCTGGGCAGACCTGCTTTTCTGTCCCCCTCAAACACCACTCTTCTGCCGTTATCCAATTCAAATTCCACTGTCTTCCGCTTACAATCTAGACAGGTGTTGTACCTCTCCAATGTGTCCATACCCAATATCACATCCAATCGTCCCATCTTTAGTGGCATCAAATCCACCACTAGAAGTTCTCCACCAATACAAAGCTCACACTCTCTATACACTTGACTGACAATAATATACTGACCGATTAGAGTACTCACCATCAGCGGAGTATCCAAAGGGCTCACAATTCTATCACACACAGGTCTACTCGAAGAAACAAACAAATGAGTAAAACCCGGATCAATCAAAGCAATCACATCATCAGAAAAGAGTGAACCATACCGGTGACAACATCGAGGCGGTCTCTGATCCTCCCTAGTCATCATGAAACACCACAGGCCGGTGCTGCTCCTGAGTCTCCCCGGAACACTCACTCTCTTGGCTGCATCTGTACTGCCCACTTCTGTCGCTGTCCTCTGACCCACAGTCTCTGCTCTCCTAGGAACTTGCATCTGACTCTGCTCTTGTCGTGGAGGCTGAGGACACTCTCTAGCAATGTGCCCCTTTTCCCCACAGTTGAAACAAGCTCCTGTCAATCTGAAGCACTCTCCTCTATGGGGTCTCCCGCAATGCTCACATTTCGGGACGAATGGCCTATCCCCATCTACCCTTCTACTGTCGCCCACCATTGAGGCTTGCTGAGAAACAGTAGAAGTCCTCATAGGCCTAGGTCGGCTCGCACCACTGCTCCTCTCCTCTGACTGAACAGGGAAACTCCTAGCACTCCTGTCTGACATAGGAGTACTAGTACTACCTCCCCTCTTGAACTGCTCTCTTCCTTTTCTTTTCTTGTTCACTGCACTCTTGATATTCTCAATATTCTCAACCCTCAAAGCTGCCTCGACCAACTGTTGAAAATCACAGAAATTCTACACAATCACTTTCTCTCTGATGGCCAAGTGCAGACCCGACTCAAACCGGCGACATCTAACAGCCTCACTCAAAGATCAAATCAAGCATACCTCGCTTCGAGTGAACCGCGCTCATACTCACTGACCGTCATCTCCCTCTGAGTCAAACTGAGGAACTTCCTTTGCTTCTGTTGAATGTACACCTCAGACAGATATTTCTTCTGAAGCGACAAGGAAATCTGTCATGCCAACCCTCTTGGCCTCATCGACTCGCACGATCTCCCACCAATCTGAGCATCCCCAAGCGGTGGCGGCGTAAACAACCATCTCATCATCCTCACACTCCATCGATCTAGCACCCTCTCGGTCTTTCTCACCATGTCTCGGCTTCCTCGGGTCGGTGGTCCGTCAAGTCCTTGCTCCATACTTCCTCAATCATCAAACCGTCGCCCTTCTTAGTGGGGTGAAGGTAAGGCTTTGGCATCGACCCATAGCTTTGGACAAATGTCGAGTGAACACACAAGCGACCTCGGATCCAATGGAGCACTTGCTCCTCTGGGCTGGCGACTCTGAGTCGGCGACAGGCAGGCTCACTACTGGCCGTCTGAAGCCTCGGCATTTCACAGATCTTGAATCATCAGTCCTCTCCTCTCCCGTCGGAGACTCAGGTGTAACAGATCCTTGCATAACTCCTCGTGTCCTTCTACGAGGTGGCATCGTACTCCTTCAAATGGAAACACTAAGGATTAGCTACAGGTCAATCTACATGTATGCATGATATGCATGTCACTTAATGCACTCAATCAAATGCAACAATAAGCAAATATCAAACAAGTCGTCCTATATGCATTCTAAGCCGAGGACACTAAACTTAGGCGCTCTGATACCAAACATGTTAGGCTCGGGTCCCGGATCTCCATTCCCGAGGCGGCCCCTCGGGCTGCCCCCGCGACGGGCGCCAAACATAGCGGACCCGATCCCAACATCCATACATAATTCGGTACAAACACAAACATATACTCATACATACATTCTACACATGCAATCCATCTATGAAGTAAACACCCCATAAACCAAGGGGCTTCATGCCATAACAACTCGAAGGAAAATAAACATGTATTCACAAAATAGCATAATACAAAATAAAATTTAAATCCAAAATACATGAGTATGCTCCATGATGATATGCTGGCGGGCTAACCAAAATACTAACTTAATACAAGGCTCCTAACTAGCTTGAAGTTTCCGATGCCTCGCAAGATCAACGATCGTCTCGTTCTGCACCTGAGGAGGGGAGAGTAATGGGGTGAGCTGCGAAGCTCAGTGGCATATACGTTTATAGCCATTGGCAACGAGCCACACAATCAAGCAATATGCATATATATATATATATATACATATATCAAGTCATCAACTTATCACTTTGCAATCATCACAAAATATGTCATCTGAGTGTACAATATAACACTTTAACATGTGTCATGCTCAACAAATCAATCATGTATGCACAAACAATTGGCTTGAGAGTTCCGTAAAACGATCCGGATAAACTGAAGTTTATTCCGTAAACTATTCGAGTCCGATTTCTCAAGGATCTCGTTGCCTCAAGCGGGCAGCCGGGAGAAGGCTTTATGTCGACGTGCACGTGACTCCATCCGTTACTCTCTCACCCAAACAAAGCACATAACGATTCGTTTCATGCTCAAAGCATTTATCAAAGCTTTCACAATTTTCATTATTTTCATTCTCGCAAAATGCCATAAGGCCTATCAAGGCCATACAAAATCATAATCACAATGCATGTTCAATTTTTCAACACATATAAGTCAACACAAGAAATGTCACATAATGCAAGCAAGTAAGCATACACAAGGCAATTTGCCCATACACACAATAACCATAAATGTATTACCCACATAATATCACTTGAGTATCCGACTCACTGGTGTCCTTCCTCTTGCGATTGGGTCAAGTCGGCTTGGTTTCCTATAATAAACCAAGTTCTCATTCAATTAATATTCAAAAGAAATATTCAATAAGCTTTACAAATTGAAAACACTAATACTAAAGATCCATTCTCGACTTCCATCTAACTTCTGAACCCTTAAAGACTGATTCCGAACTTCCTTTCTTCATACAACTTGTAGCCCTCTATTTCTAGTTTACAACGAATCTGAAATCACCTCAATTGGACATCTACAACCCAAGATATGCCTAAAAATCTCCTTCGAAAAAATTGGATGTTAGCCGCGGCGAAGGTACGCTCGCCGCGGCGAGCCAAATCTCTTCGCACGTCGCGACAAGCCTTCTTTGCACGTCGCGACGTCGCCCCTTTCGCACGTCGCGATGTCGCCCCTCTCGCTCGTCGCGACGAACGCTTCTCTCGCACGTCGCGGCATGCCTCCTTCGCACGTTGCGACGAACGCTTCCCAGCTAGTCGCGACGAATTTAATTATTATACGTCGCGACGAACTCCACGTCGCAACGTGCGGGTCTGGAGCTCGACTCCGAAACCTGATTTCCAGCATTTTCCAACTTCAATCCTTTCCCAAACTCAAATGCAACACACCTAAGCCTTAGATCATGTCTTATACTACATTTCTAACCCAGCAGCAACTCAAAATCAGTCATAAACACATCAACCCACAAAATCTAACCATTTTTACCCTAAAACAAGATTACAAGAAGCTAACTTACCTGGAAATTGTTTCAAACCGTCAGAAAGTCTCTTGGATCGCAAATCCTATTCTCTTCTCTTCTTCTACCTACGACTTCTCCTTCCCTTTTTCTCTTCTTCTTTCCTCTTCTTCTTTTTCTTTCTTTCCTTTAAGCCTAAGTCAAAGACTATTATGCCCTTCCTAACAAGGCTTTAACATATCCAACTTAAGCAATCTTCCTAAAATGCCCTCACGCATATTACCCTTTTAATTCTCACTTAACCACACGTAAACCTTAATTATCCAATAATCCTCTCAATATAATCAAACTAAGGCATAAACACATAATTAACACAATTCACGCTTAATAATATCATATAAAAAAATTCAGGGTCCAACACTTCCTGTATATACAGGAGGATTAATTATCTACCATAAGCATGCAGAGAGACTTATAAGTATCTAAACTTGATGCTTATATTGTAAATGTTTTACCTTTTTGTATTTCAATTTAAATTGATGAGTGAATGTTGAAATGAAAATATGTGTATTATGGATAATGATAATGGTATAAATGTCTAGTGTCATATATAGTTGTGTTGAGTTATTTTCATTCGTTTAACAGGGGAAAATATCATAAAAATGGAGGAAATTCTGTCGAAATTTTTATAAAATCTAGTTCACATCTAACATTTTAGGTTAAATATGCAAGAAAAGTTTATGAGCATGAGACTTACAACTACTCAGGTGTTTTTCAACACTCACACGAAGAAGCATGATGATGAGACATTCATGAACAGCCGATGTAGAGAATTGAATGTATGTGAAATTAATGTTTTATTATTATTTCTTAATAATTATCATTTACTAATATAAACATTGCTTCCTAATAAGACAAAATAGAAGAAACCATTTAGCGATAGTCTTAGAAAGAACAACCTATTAATAAGAGTCAGACGTATCTTGATGTTGTGGGTGATAGGGATCGTCATGGAAGGATCTTCGGACTAGATTCATTTGCAAACACGTTCTATTCACAATCCTCCACATCTAGTACAATAGCACAATAAAGATTTATGATACATGCATAAGATGTACTCACTGTGTCCGAGCCTGTCCCACGGATGTATTAGAAATGATACCTTGGGAAAGGATGTAAAGCTAAACAAATTGCTTCTGCTCTAAGAACAGAGGACTGTGTCGATTGTAAGAGGTGCGAATTCACCTGCCCAACGGATTTCCTGAGTATTCGAGTCTATTTATGGCATGAAACAACTCGCAACATGGGTCTAGCTTATTGATACTTTGACCAAGTCTATTTTGTCTTTACCACGAACTCTCTTCCTTGGTTAACAATATTTGTAGTTTTACCAATATCCGCATTTTCTCTATTCAATCCTTTTCCTTTTTCTTGTTGCTAGATCTCTCGTTCGTACACATCTTCTCTTTGTTTCTCTTTCTCGAGCCTATTCACAATCCTCCAAGTCTAGTACAACAACATCTAGTAGACAGTTGCAAACTAATCAAGTCAATCGACTTCAGACCATAGTGGACACATTGATGGACGTCATAACTCAGCTCAGATATGAGGTAGATGAGTTGAAAGCGAGGGGTAGCACCTCAGAGCACCGGCGGTCATCAGGCCATTAGGATTGTTGTAGTTATTTGCTTTGAATTACAAAGACTTATTATGTATACTGTAATGTTTTTATTATCAATTAAGATAATTTTAACTTTATATCATCAATCAACTTTCTGTTTAAACAAATTAAATATATAAAAAATAAAATTATTATGCACAAATAATTCATAAAATGTTTAAATTATGCATTTATCATAAGATCATGAAATAAAATTTAATGTCAGGACTTTTTAAAAAAAATTTTGGTTTTATTTATCAACGTAATATAAAAAACCGTCGCAAAAAGCACTTTTTTTTACGAAACACATTAAACTGTCAGTAAATTGTATGATATTTATCGACCATTCTCCTTTTTCCATCAACAAATGTACATACAGAAAAAGCCTTATGTCGGTAAAATTTACCGATGATTATGTCTGTCCATCGGTAAAATATAAAAACCCATCGTTAAATTTACCTACAGTTGTATTAACGGCGCTGTTGTCCGTAGTTTTATTCCATCGGAAATTTATATTACTGATGGAATGCAAAAGTTTTCTGTTGGTTTTTTTCATTAGTAAACCACAGATTTCTTGTTGTGATTGTTGATTGTAACATCAAGTTTGGTTTCAATCCTGAAATTTTGTAAGACAGCATATTTTCAAGGGGAGAGAGATCAACTTTTTTCTGTAAATTCTTCTTGAGTTTAGTAGATTTATTTGTTAGTTTGTTCCATGATTTTTTTCTTTTACATTGGAAGAATTTTTCACATAAATCTTGATACATTTAAAGTTCTTAAAATCTTGATACATTTAAAGTTTCTTATTCTCATATTATTTTACTGCTTCAACTTTAAGAGTTCTTTTTTATCATTTATATTTAATTGCTCTTTTAGAGAGTTATATGTTGTTTGTCTCCCATCACATTGTTCATCAAATTTTCTTCTTTCCTCTTACCCAATAACTGAATATGAGAAATATGAGAAGTTAGAAATATACGAGGAGAACTCACCAAGTATGGAACTTTATATAACTTAACCCCTTGGCCAGGACCATCAAGAAAGGATATATATATATATAGTTTCTCTGCTTTCACTTAGTTAAGATATTCCTTAATTTAAGATCACAAGTTATTGATCAATTGTACTGCCTCATAAACACAGCTTCTACCATATAACTTTCAAACAAAGAGGGTCGAATTCATTGCTTGCACGTGAGAGCTTATACTTCTTCACAGTAAATCTTTTTTTAAGAAATTAAAATTCTGAAAGTGTTTAATCTCCTGCCAATTTACTTGTTTGGATTAGTATCTTTCGCGGAGTTTGCAAATATTCCTATGATAATGTCATAGATTCCCGACCAATGACAGCTACTTTGATGAGAATAGCTTCGGCTGACGGTCGGCCCACTAATGTCCTACACGTAAAGGCTAATCAGTCTTTGCAGCTTTTGGGGTCTCAGCAACATAGTCCTTGGAGATTTCAAAATGACATGAACTCTAGCGTTATTAGCAGAATTCTTAAAGGGTGGGTTAGGTTTACCGACCACTTAAATTAAAGGGTGGGTTAGGTTTGCATACCACTTAAATTAAAGAGCGATAAAATTATTATTTGTTATTAAAACAAAATTGATTTTCCAAATTGAAATGCTTGAATAGATATATGAGTGTTTATTAAAAATATTCAATTAACCATTAACAATACATATCATTTATGCATTTGTAAAATTCTTAACATTATGAATTTAATTAAAAATTTTGATAAATAAATTTAATTAAATTTTATATTTGATGTTGTTGAAATATTTTATTTATCTTTAATGGCATCCAAGCGAGGAGTGGGAATGAATTGGGTATTACAAAATTTAACAAATTTTTTAACCCATGAACTCAATTTAATAATAATCAATATGTATCCATGAATAAAAGGATTGCTTAACGTAAGCTAACCAAACAATTGAATAATAATTCAAAGAGGATATGAAAGAGAATGCAAATTAGTTATACTGATTTAGCAAATAATCATTTCCTACACCACTCCTTGAAGTTCCATTATAGTTCTTCGTTCAAGGCACAAATAACGTTTATACAATCTTTTTTTGGGCAAGGAGGAATCATTTTAGAATTTTCCTTTACAATGAAGAAGCAATTTAATGTCACTTGAAACACTCCAAAGTATAATAATATAATGGATAAACTAAATCTTATAACTCAAAAATACCTTATTTTACCACTTGATACTTCCAAATAGGCCCAGTCACATAAATATGAGATAATGATACTCAAATGATTAGAAAACAAATAGAGATGTGTGTAAAAAACATACAAATGCTTCATGATGCAAGAACAAATGAGGGAAAAAAATTTATAAGGTTTAGGGATAGCTACTAATCATTGTAGTAAAAAATTTATTGTTACAATAGCTAGTTGCTAACATTGTTAACTGAAATATCATATTGGTTGACCAATGTGAATTGAATGCATAAATTCACTAGTCATTAAGACACTAATCGACCAATAAAAATATTGGTCAAACAATGTAGCACATTGGTCGATTATACATCAAACAATATTAGTATAAACTCTCAACACATCAAATTTGACAACTTTAACCTTTATTTGTTAACTTCAAACTCATATAGGTTGACCAATTCTCTAAAAAACATTATTTTAATTAATTCAAAATTGAGGCAATAAAATGAAATGAAATATTTATATATGATGAGTCTTTTATAAAATTACTAAATGAGATTTGTTAGCTGCAAACTCATATAGGTTGACCAATTCTCTAAAAATGTGATTTTAATTAATTCAAATGATAAAACTAATGCAATAAAGTGAAATGAATATTTATTCTTGGTGAGTCTTTTATAAAATGACTAAGTGAGATTACAATTAATATTACAAACTAAAGGATGAGCTTGATTTTCCTTATTCTTCTTTTGTTCATGACTTGGTCCTCACCTTAAGTTGCAATTTTCATCTTTTTTTTTATCAACTTTGTGAACCATCTTCTTGAATTTATGACTACATCTTGTTCTCATATTCCTTCTCATCAAAATAATGAACTTATTAGTATCCCTTATAATATGTTATCATCGAAACATTGATTGGAACATTTCTTGGTTTAACAATCTTTCGCTTTTTGATGATGGCAAAATATTTTTGATATTAGAGAATAATAATAAAATTAAGTACATAAGCAACTATGCATATGAAGATAATGATTAGCTTCCTCTTAATTTGTCCATAAACTATAATTTGATATCAAGAACAGAAAAGCTATTTTAAGGATTATCCACATATATAGGTAATTAAACTATAAAAATATCATAATACAAAGTAACCACATCTACAGAAGTCGCTTCCCCTAAATGCCATTATTGCCCCTAAATCTACTATCACTAATCTTTTCCCCCTTTTCGGAATCATAAAAAATAATTATCCAAAAATGCTTAATATAAAGTGTCATGTGTCAAGCTAACTTGGTTAAAGATCAAATTTTCAAGAAAGAGGACTTTTGAGCATCTAACACTACAAGAAATTACTTATTTACCGACGAAATATTCCGTCGATAAATTGAAAATTTCCGTCGGTAATATTAATTACTGACGAAAATTGGTGGCCAAAAAATCTGTCGCTAAATGGGCCATAGTTAAAATTACCGACGATCATTTTCCGTCGACATTTTACCAACGATCGAAGATGTATTACCGACAGTAATACATTGTCGGAAAGAATTTAACGACATAACATATTAAGTTAATTTCCGTCGATGAAATTTAGCAACGGATAGATTTCCATTGGTAAACTGAAGGTAATAACCTAAAAGTCAACTAATTTACCAACGGTAACGTTTACAGTTGGTAAATTGCAACAAAAGTTCCGACGGAATACTTGTCCGTTGGTAATATCTGATTACAGTTTTTTTATTAGTTTCCAATGTTATGTTGTTGTTATAAATGCATAATGTTAAGAGTTACCAATTATTTGTTCATAATAAATTAATTTGTACATATAATTTGATTAAAGAGAAAATTAATTAATAATATAACGTATAAAGTATTTTAATTAATAATAAAAACATTACAACGTAATTGTTATGAGCGATGAGAGAGAAGAGTGGCGAGCGATTCTGAGCCTCCTTGTCTCGGTGTTCTCTAGCGACTGAACCCTTTCCCCATGGCTTCCTCCTCCTCTCCTCCTTTGGTTCCCGCACGATCTCCTCTCCAACCCCTTCCTTCTTCGTCTAGTCTTGTGCAGACATCTCCATCGCCCCCTTCTCTTCCTCGGTCCCAAAACCATGACCCTAACCTCCCCTTACCCCAGCTTTCGTTCCTTTCTAAGGCCGCCCCTCCCCCCCTTCCTATCTCCCGCTCTAATTTACGTTCTCCCCCTTCTTCTCAGGCCCCGGATTCCCTCTCGCCGGGGGATACCCCTTCTGTTCCTCAACGTACCTTGAAATCGGTCGTAGTTGCCGGCTTAGGTACCGAGGCTACGGTGAAATCTCTGACCTACTACCCTCCAGAAGTTAAGGATAACCAAATCTTCGTTACCCCTCCCCTGGAATTGGCCAAGCAAGGCGCGACTCACTTTCAAACTACTCCATCGGCTTTTTCCTCGGTAAGCGCCCAGCTTATCCTCTAGTCCAGCGCGCTCTATCTCGTTCTTGGGCTACATTTGGACTAAAGGAGATCCTCATTAACAGTTCAAATAACTTCCTCTTTAAGTTTGATGCTGAGTTTGGAATGAATGAAGTCCTGGAGAAAGGACCATGGCATATACAGGGTAAGCCTCTGTTTTTACGGCGATGGTGTTTGAACGGAGGGGAGTCAGAGGTGGTCCTTCAAATTGAGCTTTGGATGCGGTTTTACAATGTCCCTCTAGAGTATTGGTCGACTGACGGCCTTGGACGTATCGCTAGTGCGGTCGGTGTCCCTCTTCTCATGGATTCACCTACAGCTAAGATGAACAGTATAGCCTATGCGCGGGTTTGTGTGGATTTGGAACTCCATACGCATTGGCCTGAATCTTTTAAGCTCGCTACTTACGCTGCAGAGGGGCAGGCAACCTATAAAGATATCCAAATCGAGTATGAATGCCAACCAGATCCTCTAGTTTCTAAGAAGGCTTGGGCCCCCACGGGAAGGAAGTTTTCCACAGGTTTGCACCAGGAATTGGTGCATGAAATGGAAGAACGGACTAACACCCTTCCGAATCACCAGGAGCAGTCTACTCCTTCAGTCCCCACCAGTCCCCAACCACCCGTGAATGCTGAGTCTACAGAAGGACCTCTGGCTCCTAAAGTTCCAATTTCGATAGACATGGAGGGCCCCAGTGGCAGTGGTTGCCTAGGCATCCAAGAAGCTCCTTCCACAACACTAGTATCAGAAGCTAGCCCACAGGAAGGTGACCACAGTGGCATATCTGCTGCCTCATTCCCCCCTGCAGCACCTCAAGTAAGTAGTTCTCCTTCCTCTTCTAGTTCTGAATTGGTTCCGTGTAGTTCTGGTATCAAGGGAGGGGCAGAGGGGGATCATACTAGCAAACCGAATAGGAAATCCAGGAGGAAGATCAAGTAGGTTTGTCTTAGGAAGGTCAGTTTTATGGATTTGGTTTTTGGAATATTAGAGGGCTCAATAGTCCTAATAAACACCTTGCTGTCAAGGATAGTCTTAGGAATATGTCTGCTGCTTTTGTATTCTTGACTGAAACCCGTATTCGATCCCCCTCCTTTTTGAATGATATTTGTCCTGCTCTCTTTCCTGGATGGCAGTACATCACAAACATAGATCAAGCCTCCACTGCTAGGATTGTCATTGGTTGGAACCCCGACCGCTTTACTTGTTCCTGTCTAAGCTCAACTAATTAGCTTCTCCATTTAGAGGTTCATCCTATTCATAGTTCCTCTCCTTTCTTAGTCACTTGTGTGTATGGGTCCACTAATCTTCAATATAGGAAACATCTTTAGGTCGCTTTGACCCATATTTCCTCCACGGTAGGCACTCAACCTTGGCTGATAGGGGGGATTTTAATGTTGTTTTGTTCCCTCATGAAGCTAACCCCCTTAGTTCTTCAGCTGTGCAAGGAATGAAGGATCTTAGACAATGTGTAGATGATTGTTCTTTGTTTGATCTGAATGCTAGTGGTCCTACTTTTACCTGGACAAACAAACAAAGTGGTTCTCTTTATGTAGCCCGTAAGTTGGACATAACTCTCATTAACTTCGAGTGGGCTTCAAAGTTCCCCACTTCTTATAGTGACACTCTTAATCCTCACATCTCCGATCATTCTCCTCTGGTGGTCAAGGCCATGCACCTCCTTCCTAAGAGATCCTCCCCCTTTAGATTCTCCAATTTTCTTGTCAATCAACCTTCCTTTCTCTCCACTGTTGCAGAAGCTTGGAGTAATCAGTGTCGAGGAACCCCAATGTATCGGGTAGTGTTTAAGCTCAAATTGGTTAAGCGGGCCCTCAAATCCCTAAATTCTAGTCAAATAGGTGATGTTAGTTATCGGGTGGCTAGTTGTCAGACCAATCTCAATCATATTCAAGATCGGCTTCGAATGGACCCTCAGTCTCCTATGCTCAAAGTTAGAGAATTGGATGCCATTCAGGCTTTGCTTAGAGCCCTCAGTGATCAAGAATCCTTTTTCAAGCAAGCTTCCCGTATCAAATGGCTCAAAGAGGGGGATAGGAACACTAAATTTTTTCACCAGACTCTCATAGCTCACCGGAATCGAAACAGTATCCATTCCTTATGCCTTCCCTATGGTTCTAAAATTGTAGGGTTCCAGGAGATTCAAACTCAGTTCAGGGATTACTTTCAACTCTCCCTAGGTAGTTCTCATTCTCTTCCCCCTTCTCAAGATTTTGTGGCTTCTCTCTTCCCTAGCCCTCTTCCTGAAAGCCTCACTTCTCCCCTTGTCGAGGGAGTCTCTCATCAAGAAGTTCAAAGGGCTTTCTATTCCCTTCACTCCACCAAGGCCCCAGGCCCAGATGGGTTTAATGGTTATTTTTTTCGCCATTCTTGGCAAATTATAAGGCCTGAAGTTACTGAAGCCATCCAAGATTTCTTTGTTCATGGGAAACTCCTAAAGGAGCTCAATTCCACCTTTATCACTCTTATCCCCAAGATCCCCCAACCGTCTACAGTTCAGGATTATCGACCTATATCTTGTTGCAATTTTCTTTATAAGGTTATTGCTAAGATCTTAGCCAATAGACTAAGGGGGATCCTCCCTAAGATAGTCAGCCCTAACCAAAGTGCCTTTATTCCAAATCGTCACATTGGCGATAATATTTTGCTAGCTCAGGAAATCCTTAGGAATTACCATCTCCCCAATACTCATAAGCATTGTTCTTTCAAGATAGATCTCAAAAAAGCCTATGATACCATCCACTGGGAATTTCTGATCAATGTTTTAGTCTCCGTAGGTGTTCCTAGGCAATTTGTGGCTTGGATCCGTGAGTGCATTTCCTCTCCTTCTTATTCCATTCTTGTCAATGGTACCCCATCCCATTTCTTTAAAGGGAAGTCAGGGCTTAGGCAAGGGGATCCTTTATCTCCCTTCCTCTCATTTTATGTATGGAAGTCCTCTCTAGATGGCTGAACAAGAGCCTCGATGGCAATCCTGCTTTTCATTACCATTGGAGGTAGGAGACTCTCCCGTAGGGATTGTATGCCTCTTGTGGAGAAACTTGAAGCTAGAATTAATAAGTGGACCAATAAATCCTTATCCTATGTTGGTCGGCTTCAACTGATCATTTCGGTACTGTCCTCCTTTCAGGTCTATTGGTCTTCCATATTTAACCTTCCTTCTTCTGTTCTTAAGGATTTAGAGGCTAAACTTAGGGCTTTTCTTTGGTCAGGGTCGATTACTTCTACCTGTGCTAAGGTTAAATGATCTGACATTTGTAGGCCCAAATAGGAAGGCGGATTAGGGATTAAACACTTGTCTACTTGGAATTATGTGTTACTTGGCAATAGGATTTGGATTTTGTTTAATGATCCTGAAGCACTTTGGGTGAAATGGGTTCATTCTATTATTTTGAGGAGGGGCAATTTTTGGAGTATCCAACCGTCTAGTAATAGTTCGTGGAGTTGGATAGGCAATGGAGTTTCTATTAACTTTTAGATTTAGGATTGGCAATGGAGTTTCTACTAACTTTTGGCAGGATCCATGGCATCCGCGAGGCATTCTCCAGCACTTCTCTACCCCAAGGGCTATTAATGGTTCTGGACTTTCCATGGCAGCCACGGTGTCAGAGGTGATAAGGCATAACAGATGAAGCTGTCAAGAGCTCATAGCTGAGACATTGGGTTCTTTGGATCCTCTTCCTTACATTCCCAATACATCTCAGCCAGATTGTTTAGAGTGGTTAGCTGGGTCTGCTTCTCAGGTTGAGTATTCCAATTCCTCAACCTATTCCTTTCTCCGACCCCCCCCCTTACCTATCCGGCCTTGGCATTTCCTAGTCTGGTACAATGGCAACAGTCCCCGGTGCTCCTTCATCTTATGGTTGGCCTTATGTGGCAAACTACAAACCAGAGATCATCTTCCCTTCCTTCATACCCCTAATTTTTGCTCCTTATGCCTCCAAGACAATGAAACCATTGGCCACTTATTCTTTGCCTGGCCCTACTCCCATACTGTGTGGGCATATTGTCTGTCCTACTTCCATCTACCCCTCCCTCCACATCTAACCCTCCATTGCATTCCCCCTTGGTTGAACCAATCCCGCCCTCGTAGAATGACCTCTAGTCTCCCAATCATCCTTTCATCAGTAGTCTACTCCCTTTGGAAAGAACGCAATGCCACGTCTTTCACAGATGAAGCCATGGCGGTGGATGGGTTGATAGCTAGAGTTCTCACTCAGATTCAGGAGCAACTCAGAGTTAACAATGAGTGTAGGTAAGTCCAGAGAGTTTTTTTTTCTTTTTACTATCATATCTATGCAACTGCTATTTCAGGTACACAATATCCAGTTCGCAAATGCAGCCAGAGGGGGTACCTGCAGTTAGCTGGCTGACTCTGAACGTAACAAGGCCTAAAAGAAGGAACTCACTCTAACACTCCCATAATCGTGAGCTTTAGGCAGGCAGATCATTGTTTTGCTTGGTTTGAGAGTTCTGATTTTAAGCTTTTGTGCTCTTAATTGGGACATAGCTTGTAGGTCCCTTTACAACTTGTTTCTGTTGCCTGTGTGTCCTCTTGCATTTTGGGTCTCCAGGAGGCATAGGATCCAGAAAAGCAGTTAGATGTCCTGCCATTTGAGCACCTTTCCTCTTTGTAGTTTACTGTATCCAGGGGGTCTGTTTTGTGATTGTTGTACTGAGAGATCTTATTCTCTCTAGCTTGTACATACTCTCTTTATTTTTAATTTCATTATCTTACTGATTTAACAAAAAAAACATTACAATGAATAAATCTTAAGTTTTTAATTGAAAACAAATGACAAGGACAAGCTAATGTCGTGGTGATCGTGGGTGCTCTGAATTGTTAAACCTTCCCTTTAACTGTTCCATCTCCTGTCTAAGCTGAGTCATCTGCTCTATTTGCTCTCTCATCTTAGTCATCTGCTCCATCTCCACTCTCATCTTAGAAAACTACTCCATCTCCTCTCTCATCTTAGCTACCTTCTCCATCTACTCCATCGTCTCTCTGATCTTTGATACCTGCTCTATCTCCTCTCTCATCTCCTCTCTCCTCTTCAAGCTTACCTCCTTTCTCATCTTAGCTATCTGCTCCATGTGCTCCATCCGTTGATTAATGTTAGCCTTTGTCAAATACCATATCTGCTCCCTCAATGTATCCATTGTGGCCTGAAGCTCGGAGACTTCATTGCTTTGCGTTGGCCTAGCAGATGCTGTTGTACTGGACAGGGAAGAGCGCGAATAACATGTGTTCGCATATGAACTTAGGCCGAATATTCTTCCACGAAGGTTCCTACCACCTACAACATTAAGATATGTCTGAGTCTTGTCTACAAGTTGTTCAGCCTAAGACTGTCGTTGAATATTTTGTTAAATCAAAAATTCATACCTTGTTTTGATTCAAACCGAAATAAGAAATTGTTCGAATTGGTTATAAGGGTCTCCTATAACCCAAATTCTCCCTAAGATCTTGTCAGAGCTCGTTGCACCACTGGGTAAGCTGGCCTCTTCCCAATAAAGAAGCCTATCAACGCTGATATAAACTTGGAAGCGCCCTTCTAAGCTAGCTCTGGAGGTGGAATAACAAATACCTGTTCCTCCTTAATTTGTGGAGGGTAATAAGTTAACTCTTTTACCTCTGAAGAAAACGCACAACCTTCTGCCATGACAGCCATCCAGGATATGACAGACGTAGAGTTTTGGGGGACCAAAGGTTGTGAAGGAGGAGCAGGTTCGGTTGACTGATGAGTGGAATCGGATGTTTTGTGAGAAGGAATTAGAGGGGGGTTCTGTTTCTGGGGACGATTTGGAGATGGTAAAGGAGCAGAGGTGTTTGGATTAGTGTTTTGGTTAGGGATTTAGGTACAAATTGGGGATTTTGGAGATGGGAGTTTGGGCGCATGAGTTAGGGTTGGTAAAGGGGATAGAGGGGAGCATGGGTGGATAGGTGAAGACGTAGACAAAGCCATTGATGGGGGCGAAAGAGGATCACGTCTGAATCTCAGTAGTTAGTAAATCTCAGCTGGCCTGAACCACTCTCTCTCTCATCTCTTTAACATTCTTCTAGATTATGGAGTGCCTATTTCAATTTCATATACCTTTGATCTAGTTGTTGAATTGTTATACAAATGTCATAAAGAATTTCAAAGTATTAGTTGATATAGTAAATAATAAAGATGTTTGCTTCATTGGACAATTATGAATATTTCTTTCTAATATAGTTGTAACAACCCACTCCCGCAAGACACGTACCCGACATCCTGCATGATATCCGAGTTCATGCCCAGCTCAATCAGTTAAACACTTGAAACTCAGTACAAAATTTTCATAATTTACACACCTGTATGCAGAAATCAATAATCGAAATGGCCCATTTTAATCATAAACTTATTCAATCACAACCATACAATCATTAAAGTTTCAATGCCATTTCGTCCCATTACAAAAATAGAAGACTTATAGTCATAAATTCATTACACTTCAAAATCATTTACTAACATTTCCAATTTGGAAAGTTGATACAGAACATAATTATTTACATACTCATGATACAATCATTACTGAAAACACAATTTGATATAAATACAAGAAATAAGAATGCAGACGTGAACTGATCCCGACCCTTATCCTATACTTGTATGCTGTAGGTATACTCCCGTTTGCCTAACGATGTATTATTATAATCCTGAAAAATATTTGCAAATTTTGGGTAAGTTTTGCGAACTCAATGAGTGACCATCATCAATGGCTCACCCAGTCACATAACACATAATCCACATTCACATCATTTCACATTTCACATTCCATGCAATATAATCATTCATATTATGCATATGTAGTGCACATAAGACCCAATTTTTATTTATTACTTTGTTGTGACCGAGTGCCTAAACTTTCCCATATAGGGCTCATTGATAACTATCTCATATAGGGCTCATTAAACGTTAAGCCTGAGGCCCTGAATCATTTTTGTGCTCGAGGCTCACTTTCACTCATTGAGTTTTAAGCTCTGATCAGTAACTACTCTAGTCACAACAACCATTATGTTTCATGCATTCATTACATGAAATACATCACTTACATTTGCATATTCGTAGTCACTCACATTCGCATATCATCGGACCATAGTCTGACAATCAATATTAAGTTGAGGATCACATTTTCACTTACATGCAAATACTCATTCAAAACACGTTACCATCAAATTAGGTATAATTAGTTCATCTCATTCACAGACAAGTAACACTTCAATATCCCAATCAATACACAATCATCGGACCTTCTGTCCGGAAATCAACACAATTATTTACATTCATAACATTATTCAATAGTCAATTTATACAAAATTCAAACACAATGAATAATGAAGTGAGCCCATCTTGGTCTATTCACAGTTCGCTCTAAATTAGCGCTAGCTTCAAGATCTGGAAACATTTGAATGTAGACATTCATCTTTCACATCAAAATTATGTAATACACACAATGCACACACATTAATAACACAATTATAAGCATTCCCTTATGCACAGGTGTGTATATAAAATATGTACCATGCATGCTGATGACAATCCCGGGTATCTTTCCCTTATTCTCATCACATTATCAATCTTATATCAAAACTCATCTAAGTAATATTTATACTTAGGTGTATGCCTCACTAAAACTATTAAAATTGCATTTCATTTCTCATTGAATCCCTTTAGATTTTTTCATGACATACTTTCGGTCTACTATTTGCATTCAATTAGAAAGTGAAACTAATAAAATTTGTTCATACTCTCTTCTATAAATGTGTTCCTCTATGTATTATGTTTCTATTAACACCAAAATCACTCAATTTGGCTCAGTAATGTGAAAGTGATACTCGAAATATTTTCGGACTATTTTTATTTGGAGACAGCACCCTATGCTCAACTTCCACCCAAAAATTGAAATTCTTAGGATCCGATTCTGAATTTAATTTCTTTATCTCATTTGTAGCCCTATGTATCTAGTTTACTCCAAATCAAAAATCAACCCATTTGGATAACTATAGAAAACGATATGCCCAAAATAGTGAATCATGTTTAGTGTAGAAAAAGTTCGTCGCGGTGAATTCATAGACGTTCACAGCGGCGAACTTCTCCAGAGAGGAATTCTCACGAACTTTCACAGACTCAAATCTAGTTTTTCAACTTCATATCAGATTTTGAAACTCTTATAAATAGAATTTGAACTTGACTTCTTCATAACAAATGTAGCTATACGTCTCTAGTTTAATCAAATTAAGAATCATCTCATTTGGACAACTAGAGAAAAAGTTATAGCTAAAATACTAAGGCATACTCAATGGACATTTTTCCAACCAACCATCTTCAAATTTTCCAGATTTAACACCTAACATATCTTGTACAAAAATCAACCTTTTCTACTTCATTTACTCTCCATTCTCTACTCCATTTCAACTCAATAACATTTACAGACCCATTCATGATCTATATTTGGTCATTAACCCAAAAATAGAACATCCATATGTTCATTCATTCATCAATTTAATTCACTCATCCAAACACATTATATGGATCATCCGACTTCCAAAACATCTCTATAACAATTTATGGGTCATTAATGATCATTTACAATTACAAAAAACAAGACATTTACATCACCCTCGTCACATACATGAAAATTACATAATCAAGTAATCAATCTTCATTTACTCATCAATCTAGCTTCATTTAACCATACCTATGACATTTAAAGCATAACTTACTTGTTGTAGCTTCAGATTCTTCCAACTTCTTAAGATCACAAAAAAAACCCCTAATTTTTCATGCATCCCACATAAATCATCATGGAGGTTGGAAAGTTTAGGTTTTCTTGAGGCAATGAAGAAGACAACATGAAAGAAGTAGAAATTGCAAGATGAGAGGTTCAAAGTGGGTGGTGATTTGGAGAATAAAAATCAAGAAGAAGAGGAGAAAAGAAGCCACGAAGGGGAAGATGAAGAGAGCCAAAAACAAGACCCTAAGCTTCTTTTAACTTAAAGCATCGTGGGAGACAAAAGCAAAAAAAGGGGGGTCTTTAAAATTTAAGGATTAGTGGACTTAAGGCATTGTTTGGCAAGTGACACATGTCACTTGCCACATGTCCAATTCTGATAACTTTAATCTAATTTATATTATAATTGTCTCCCTATTTTCATTAACACTTTTCAATAAATCCTAAAGTCATTCATCAAAATTTTCCATTACCATTTGACAGTAAATTCTACTACCATTTATCAATTGTTTTGCCAATTGGTATTTTTACTAGTCCTGTAGGGACCCGATCCCGAGACCGGCCCCCGACCGCAAGAGACCGAAACGAAAGACGGATAACAAAGAAGAGGAACGAACAAATCGAAGCAAATCAATTACGAATCGAAAACGAATTGGATCGAAGCAAACAAATTGCTTAATCGAATTTAAACAAATGTCGACATCCGAAGTGAAAGACTAGAAAAGCTTATCGCGTTGCGTTGGAAACCTTAAGCTTAATCTATCTGATTCCGTGTAAATTTTTATTTTTCTTATTTTTCATTCCTTCTCTTCTTATTCCTCTTTATTCAAAGCTCATACTAATCTAAACAATATCATTTCCCTTTTTGGAAATTCATTCTAAACAAAATCCCACTTACTTGATTCTTCATGTCCAAACCACATCTCATCAATAAATTCAAAACTTGTCATTCTCTTTATTTGCCAATAACACTTAATACATATACCACTATACTACCCTACAAAAATCAGGCAGCATAAATACTATATTTCATTAACCCAAAACCTGCAATACACATTCATAAACTTATACATTCACAGCTTACTTTCACTCCTATAATCCAGCTCAAACACACAATCCTCAAATCAATACACAGATCTCATAATGCAATACAATTCATACACAATCCAAATCATAATCAATCTCTACTCAATTTACATAACTCAAGTTCTTATACAATTTCACAATCCGAATACATCACGAATTAAACGCTTACATTATACTAATGGCATTCCAGGCCATAATCAATTACCAATGTTCATAACCTAAAGTACACAATGTACAATAATTCAAATCTTGACAATAATTCAATGGAATCACGTATAAACAGAAACTCTCATTCATTTTCCACCCGGTCTTCTTCTCATCACCGTGGATGGAATGAAGGGTGAGCTTAAAAAGCCCGTGGGTAACAGGTTTATAATCAATCATAAGCAAAACCGTTCAAAAGTTTACTGCCATAGAAATTTCTTGTTGAAAACCCATAAAATGCTCGTTTCTCAATTTTTTGTCATGCATTCAAATTCATAAATCGCAACACATGAATATATCACTTTCTCACAATCACAATTTCATAATTCAAAACATCATCTCATTAACCACAATTTATGTCATTTCATCATTCAAGCATAACACACAATTCATAAATGCAATGCACATCAAATGGCTCGAGAGGTTCCATGAACGGAACAGAGAAACCGAAGTTTACTCTGTGAACGAAACGAGTCTACTTTTCGAATCTCGTGTGGCACAAGCGGCCAGCCGGGAGAAGGCTTTAACGGAACGGTTCCTCTCTCACCCAAACAAGGCATATAAACAATGCTCAAACTCATTTCATTGAAATGAAATGCTTTCATGCTTTTCATATTCTTTTCCTTCTTTCCATTCAAATCAAAATGTCATCACACAATTCAATGGCATAACATAATCATGCTCACAATGCATTTTTGCACGTTCACAACAATTTACAATTTATCAATTCAAATTCAATTCATGGAGTGTATGAACACATATAAACTAATTCTTTAAATCATTTGAAAACCATATATGCATAATCATAAAATACTTGAAATCATTTTATTCTTTCAACAATTTGGGAAAATCTTTAATGGCTTATTATTCAACTATAAACATGAAAACCACCTTAAATTCCATGCCATAAGCTTTATCCAATCATCAATTTTCCATAGCTTCCTTGGTTCTTCCACTTTAAAATTACCTAAACATATCCACCCAAAATTCAATATCATAACCATCATATTTCACAAACCCATAAGGTTTCCAACCTATCTATATCACAATCTTTCAAAATCTCCAACTCATATAATTTGGCATAAGTTCTAAATAATTTTCATCCAAAATTAAACATAACCCAAGACATAAACATCAAATCTAACTTCAAAAACCACAAACCCATAAGATTTCCAATGATTCTCAACCAAAAATTCATCAAAAACTTTAAGCTTAAAGATTTCCTCTTACCTCTTCTCCTCTTCCAAATTCGAATTTGTTGGTTCCCAAGGCAAGTTTTCATCATTTTCCATCTTTTTCCTTCATGAATCAATGAAAAACCAAGCTTGAACCCCAAAATTTTCGAAACCCTAGCATACCTTTCTCCTTCTCCTTCTTCTCCACGATAGACTCTTCTTTCTTTACCTCTTTTTGTTTTCTTTCTTTCAATTTTCGTAAGTTTCCCCCTTCTCCCAAGCCATTCTCTTCTTTTTATAGTGCCAGCACATTAATGAGTGGCCAAAGACAAAAATGCCCCTCTATGTTAGGTTAAAACTCTTAAGTCTTTAAGTGGACTTCCAAAACTGCCCCTGAAATTGATCCTACTTTAGGACATTGATTTCACCATCAAAATGAAGGAATTAGTCCAAACTTCCTTCTAGAGAATTCTTCCTCTATGTCTTAATTTCATAATGCCTCAAGAATCATCCAATTCGGAGCACTATATCAAAAGTTATAGTCCAAACATGTCGAACACATCATTTGCTAACACATTTTCTAGCAATTCACTTCCTTCCACAAATAGACATTCTTAAAGGCTAAATTGGAATTTCATTTCTTCATAACAATTGTAGCCCCATGTCTTAACTTTATTTCGCCTCAAACATCGCTTCCATCGGATCTCCACAGATCTCGAATTTCACAAAATACTGAACTATGTTTAGAAACTTTCCTGTCTCACTTTGATTCAAGTAATCTTACTCAATTAACTCTCTAAAATTCACAAATTTCACATAAAATGAAATTCATTGTCTTAGGAATCCAACGCTTCGAGAACCAAGTCATTCGGATGTCGGACGGAAAAGATATAAGCAATTGATTTGACAAGGTAGGATGAGGAAGGAAATTAGCAAGATCAGAATGGAACAAATCATTCTTATTATCATAAGATTCAATCAAACTCTTTCAATTCAACTCCAAATGATACAAATTTTCATGGAGAGAAGGATACATATGTTAGGAATTCAATGCTTTAAGAATTGTCTCAATCCGAGGTTGGATGAGTGAGTTATGATCAAAACAATTCAACATGTTCAAACCCTAAATCGGTTTGAAACTCTTTTGGGGCAAACGCCATAACTTTCTCTAAAAATATCCGAATTCCTTCGTTATTGTTCCATTGGAAAGATAACATCAAGATATACCACTCTTATTAGAGGCCTCAAAATGAGATTCGGCCTCAAAACTGGTCACAATCGCGTTTTTTACCAGTTGACCCGTGGCTGTCCGTTAAACGGACATGCGTGTCCGTTTAACGGACACATACTGCCCAAAATGCACCAAAACATCCGAGAATGTCCGTTAAACGGACATGAGCAAGGGGAGGGGTCCTTTTCACCCGAGGCTGTCCGTTAAACGGACTCCCATGTCCGTTTAAACGACATGGGTTTTCCAAACCCATTCAAACCTTTTTCCCATGTTTCTCACAACCAAACTAACATCATATACACTTGTAATCTTCACATATTTACTTATTCAAAGGCCTAAACACTTCATAAAAATTCAAGCAATGAATTCAATTTATGAACTTCTCAAATCTCAACTAAATTGATTCATCAAAACCTCAAATTTCAAACATTCATCAAAGCTGTCACTAACATCAATCTTATATAACATCATAACTTGCATCAACTATAACTTTTAATTTTGATCTCGAAAACATGCATACTTGATCTCGTTGGAAAGATAAAAGAGAAAGCTACAACTTCAAAGAAGGCAACTTTGGCCAATTCTAATTCAGTTATTCCCTAATTTCCCTTAAATCCACATACACATATCTATCCACATGCAAAACTTATCATTCTTGCCAACTTCACTTCTTCTATTTTAATCTCATTCAACCAATTAAATTTGACATTGGAATCTATCCAATACTCAACCTCAATCCAAATGATTTCTTACATTCAAATCGCATCTTGTCATTCACCAAGTTCCTCTCTTGCCTTTTTCTAATATCTTACATATCTAATCATGGTTCATACTTAAAGTTCCTCAACTCATCATCTATTCATAATTCACATTTCTAATTTCCACTCAAGGATCGGGGTCCAACATTTCTCCTCCTCTTAAAAGAATTTCGTCCTCGAAATTCATACTTAAGCAAACACCAATTTATATATTCTCTTAACTCATGACTCCCAAATGATCCTAGTCATTCACATATTCAAATCCTCACCACACATATTCGTAATGTTTTTCACCTCCTATATCATATATCATCTATATCATATTCACACACCAATAGTTCTTATCATATTTTCACCAGTACAATATTTAACTCACAATATCCAGAAATCAATATTCCCCAACTTATAGACACAAATTAATGGTCCTACTCTTAATGCACCTTAATATGCACCAATTCATCATTGAAATCAATCTTTGTCATTTTATACATATACATCACCATCATATCAAACAACTATTTCTTCACATAAGCCAATGATTTAATTTATTGAGAACCTTGATATGGACCAACACCATTTAATCTCAATCTTTTTAACTTCTATACACATATTCCTATCTTCAAACTCATCTTTAAAGATTCATATTTGCATCTCACATATATTCGAATTCATATCCTCTAAATTCATCATGAATTTCTGATCTTAACTTCCTTTATCATAATCTTAAACTCTATCATAATTCTTCACCTTAATCAAACAATCACATAGGTTCTTTAACTAATTCATGCAAATTTATTCACATCAATATCACATTCTCACAAAATCAAACTTAGCCTTACAAACTCTTATCAACTTCTCATGCAAGTCACTCATACACATGCGCCCAAGTAAGATCATATTACTGGGCTCTGATACCACAAATGTAGGGACCCGATCCCGAGACCGGTCCCCGATCGCAAGAGACCGAAACGAAAGACGGATAACAAAGAAGCGAAACGAACAAATCGAAGCAAATCAATTACGAATTGAAAACGAATTGGATCAAAGCAAACAAATTGCTTAATCGAATTTAAACAAATGTCGACATCCGAAGTGAAAGACTAGAAAGCTTATCGCATTGCGTTGGAAACCTTAAGCTTAATCTATCTGATTCCGTGTAAATTTTTATTTTTCTTATTTTTCATTCCTTCTCTTCTTATTCCTCTTTATTCAAAGCTCATACTAATCTAAACAATATCATTTCCCTTTTTGGAAATTCATTCTAAACAAAATCCCACTTACTTGATTATTCATGTCCAAACCACATCTCATCAATAAATTCAAAACTTGTCATTCTCTTTATTTGCCAATAACACTTAATACATATACCACTATACTACCCTACAAAAATCGGGCAGTATAACGACTATATTTCATTAACCCAAAACCTGCAATACACATTCATAAACTTATACATTCACAGCTTACTTTCACTCCTATAATCCAGCTCAAACACACAATCCCCAAATCAATACACAGATCTCATAATGCAATACAATTCATACACAATCCAAATCATAATCAATCTCTACTCAATTTACATAACTCAAGTTCTTATACAATTTCACAATCCGAATACATCACGAATTAAACGCTTACATTATACTAATGGCATTCCAGGCTATAACCAATTACCAATGTTCATAACCCAAAGTACACAATGTACAATAATTCAAATCTTGACAATAATTCAATGGAATCACGTATAAACAGAAACTCTCATTCATTTTCCACCCGGTCTTCTTCTCATCACCTGTGGATGGGAATGAAGGGGGGTGAGCTTAAAAAGCCCGTGGGTAACAGGTTTATAATCAATCATAAGCAAAACAGTTCAAAAGTTTACTACCATAGAAATTTCTTGTTGAAAACCCATAAAATGCTCGTTTCTTAAATTTTTGTCATGCATTCAAATTCATAAATCGCAACACATGAATGTATCACTTTCTCACAATCACAATTTCATAATTCAAAACATCATCTCATTAACCACAATTTATGTCATTTCATCATTCAAGCATAACACACAATTCATAAATGCAATGCACATCAAATGGCTCGAGAGGTTCTGTGAACGGAACAGAGAAACCGAAGTTTACTCCGTGAACGAAACGAGTCCACTTTTCAGATCTCGTATGGTACAAGCGGCCAGCCGGGAGAAGGCTTTAACAGAACGGTTCCTCTCTCACCCAAACAAGGCACATAAACAATGCTCAAACTCATTTCATTGAAATGAAATGCTTTCATGCTTTTCATATTCTTTTCCTTCTTTCCATTCAAATCAAAATGTCATGACACAATTCAATGGCATAACATAATCATGCTCACAATGCATTTTTGCACGTTCACAACAATTTACAATTTATCAATTCAAATTCAATTCATGGAGTGTATGAACACATATAAACTAATTCTTTAAATCATTTGAAAACCATATATGCATAATCATAAAATACTTGAAATCATTTTATTCTTTCAACAATTTGGGAAAATCTTTAATGGCTTATTATTCAACTATAAACATGAAACCCACCTTAAATTCCATGCCATAAGCTTGATCCAATCATCAATTTTCCATAGCTTCCTTGGTTCTTCCACTTTAAAATTACCTAAACATATCCACCCAAAATTCAATATCATAACCATCATATTTCACAAACCCATAAGGTTTCCAACCTATCTATATCACAATCTTTCAAAATCTCCAACTCATATAATTTGGCATAAGTTCTAAATAATTTTCATCCAAAACTAAACATAACCCAAGACATAAACATCAAATCTAACTTCAAAAACCACAAACCCATAAGATTTCCAATGATTCTCAACCAAAAATTCATCAAAAACTTTAAGCTTAAAGATTTCCTCTTACCTCTTCTCCTCTTCCAAATTCGAATTTCTTGGTTCCCAAGGCAAGCTTTCATCATTTTCCATCTTTTTCCTTCATGAATCAATGAAAAACCAAGCTTGAACCCCAAAATTTTCGAAACCCTAGCATACCTTTCTCCTTCTCCTTCTTCTCCACGATAGCCTCTTCTTTCTTTCCCTCTTTTTGTTTTCTTTCTTTCAATTTTCATAAGTTTCCCCCTTCTCCCAAGCCATTCTCTTCTTTTTATAGTGCCAGCACATTAATGAGTGGCCAAAGACAAAAATGCCCCTCTATGTTAGGTTAAAACTCTTAAGTCTTTAAGTGGACTTCCAAAACTGCCCCTGAAATTGATCCTACTTTAGGACATTGATTTCACCATCAAAATGAAGGAATTAGTCCAAACGTCCTGCTAGAGAATTCTTCCTCTATGTCTTAATTTCATAATGCCTCAAGAATCATCCAATTCGGAGCACTATATCAAAAGTTATAGTCCAAACATGTCGGACACATCATTTGCTAACACATTTTCTAGCAATTCACTTCCTTCCACAAATAGACATTCTTAAAGGCTAAATTGGAATTTCATTTCTTCATAACAATTGTAGCCCCATGTCTTAACTTATTTTGCCTCAAACATCGCTTCCATCGGATCTCCACAGATCCCGAATTTCACAAAATACTGAACTATGTTCAGAAACTTTCCTGTCTCATTTTGATTCAAGTAATCTTACTCAATTAACTCTCTAAAATTCAAAAATTATACATAAAATGAAATTCATTGTCTTAGGAATCCAACGCTTTCAAGAACCAAGTCATTCGGATGTCGGACGGAAAAGATATAAGCAATTGATTTGACAAGGTCGGATGAGGAAGGAAATTAGCAAGATCAGAATGGAACAAATCATTCTGATTATCATAAGATTCAATCAAACTCTTTCAATTCAACTTCAAATGATACAAATTTTCATGAAGAGAAGGATACATGTGTTAGGAATTCAATGCTTCAATAATCGCCTCAATCTGAGGTTGGATGAGTGAGTTATGATCAAAACAATTCAACATGTTCAAACCCTAAATCAGTTTGAAACTCTTTTGGCGCAAACGCCATAACTTTCTCTACAAATATCCAAATGCCTTTGTTATTGTTCCATTGGAAAGATAACATCAAGATCTACAACTCGTAGTAGAGGCCTCAAAACGAGATTCGGCCTCAAAACTGGTCAAAATCGCGTTTTTCACCAGTTGACCCGTGTCTGTGCGTTAAACGGACATGCGTGTCCGTTTAACGGACACATACGGCCCAAAATGCACCAAAACATCCGAGAATGTCCGTTAAACGGACATACATGTCCGCCTAACGGACATGAGCAAGGGGAGGGGTCCTTTTGACCCGAGGCTGTCCGTTAAACGGACTCCCATGTCCGTTTAATGGACATGGGTTTTCCAAACCCATTCAAACCTTTTTCCCATGTTTCTCACAACCAAACTAACATCATATACACTTATAATCTTCACATATTTACTTATTCAAAGGCCTAAACACTTCATAACAATTCAAGCAATGAATTCAATTTATGAACTTCTCAAATCTCAACTAAATTGATTCATCAAAACCTCAAATTTCAAACATTCATCAAAGCTGTCACTAACATCAATCTTATATAACATCATAACTTGCATCAACTATAACTTTTAATTCTGATCTCGAAAACATGCATACTTGATCTCGTTGGAAAGATAAAAGAGCAAGCTACAATTTCAAAGAAGGCAACTTTGGTCAATTCTAATTCAATTATTCCCTAATTTCCCTTAAATCTACATACACATATCTATCCACATGCAAAACTTATCATTCTTGCCAACTTCACTTCTTCTATTTTAATCTCATTCAACCAATTAAATTTGACATTGGAATCTATCCAATACTCAACCCCAATCCAAATGATTTCTTACATTCAATTCGCATCTTGTCATTCACCAAGTTCCTCTCTTGCCTTTTTCTAATATCTTACATATCTAATCATGGTTCATACTTAAAGTTCCTCAACTCATCATCTATTCATAATTCACATTTCTAATTTCCACTCAAGAATCGGGGTCCAACAAGTCCAAGAATTATCCCAATTCTTTTCAGAAAATTTCCTCAAAAACTCCAAAGATTCTAAATCAAGAATTCTAATCTCCAAATCAAATTTTCAATATAATCTAACTACAATTTCCCATAAAATTACATTTACAAACAATTATACAATTTCCAATAAAATCACATTTACAAACAATTATACCAAAAAATGTCAATGAATGCATATACAGTCATTTTGATATATGCAAAAATTTACTATTCACATGTATGTGCATATCATGAAATGCATGAGCATGAAAAGTGTTTCCTATTTTTCCGTAATCTCTCACATTTATAATTTTAGCCTTAATATGGGTAACAGGATGTTACAATAGTAGGGTCCAATTTGAAATATATTAATCACCTATAAATAAAATACCCAATAATAATTAATAGCTTTTATAGGGATACTTGCGGCATTACGTAAGTAAAAAAGATTAGCTTACTTAATGTTGCCCTAATTTTATAAAAATATTTAGTAACTCATAAAAGTCTTTTTAAAGTTGCGTTTGGATATAAATTTCTCAGTTCCTTTGAGATTGTCTAACAGAAGTTGTGTTAGGAGAAAGAAACAATTTTATTAAATTTCAAAGATCTAATTAATGGCATCTTGTTTTATATTCTAAATAGGGTATTGACTTCTTCTAATGAGAGTGGTTTGTTAATCTCTTGACTCAAAGGAGCCTTATGTACTAGAAGTTGGTGACCCTTAATCAAGAACTAGTAAGATAATGACACAAAGGAAGTATGTCCATGAAACTAAACAACACATCAAGTGAATTAAAGTCTTAGTTGATTATATTAGACCATTGGTGTGTTAATTAGTTTGACTATAAACATATGATATTATTTATAGGCATGTTTAGATAGACCAAACCTTAAGGATACTTAAAAGTAAAAGCATAGGTTGACGGACTAGACCATGATCATGTATAATTAGACTATGTACAAGTTGATTTAGACTTTGCTCACCATCAACTTTAGAAAAAAATTTAATGACATGATAAGTTAGTGATATTAAACAATGAAAAAGGTAAGCAAAGCATCGGTAAGAATATGAAGCATATTTTATTCTTGTACGTAAAGACCTAAGTAATTTGGGTCATCAACCACATATTAAATTAGTAGAGTTATTAAATTACAAGCTTTGCCACTAAATCTTATATTGCATGTAAATAGTTCATTTGAAGAAGACTTTGAATCCTGAGAAACTGAAATTAATTGTTTCTTTATAACTATTATGAGAATTTTTATAAAGTTTAATATTTTATTGTATCATTAATGCATATTTTCTTTTTGCTGCCTATTGTTCTTTGCAAACATATTGTTTCTTTAATCTTGTATGAAGCAGTTTAAATATAAGGGTTCGATAAAACTGAATAGAGTATACAAAAATTCAATTGACGTGCGGATACTTGCTGCCAAATCAATGCGATTTTGGTACTGTAAACAATGTTTGTAACATTCAGCATAAAAGCTTTTATCTTAATTTCCTCGCAACCAATGCCTGAGTTTAACTTCATTTAAAAAGATTTTAGAGATGGTTGCAGAATTTAGAATGCCACCTAATATCATTGGTTGAATATTATATAGATTATAGTTTTTCTAATATATACCATATAATTAGTATATAAGGATTACCAAGGTTATCAACTTCTTTTAGAATTACATGTGCAAGTACTGGTGTTCTGAATTCCAAGTGATTTGACCTACCTAGTCTAACATAGAATAGGTTTCTGCTTCTCACTTTCCTGCATTATATTATTTATTTATCATGGAACAATTTAGTTACAATATTTATTAAATAATTGGATTATGTTCTTACTGTTTGCGTGAAGGGTTATAATGATCAGCCATAAAAATGCTCTATTAACATACTTGAAGAACATACTGAGACTATTATGCTACTCTACGGTAATCTCATCTCCTTGCTGTTGGCAAATATATAGACCAATGATTTTGGAGCAAGCTATATTTCTCAATTGGAAAACGATGGAAAGATTTTTTAATCATCAATATCTGTTCCAATCCACATTCTGAGAGAGAATCAGTTGGACTTGCTTTCGAGAAATTCGTACAGTTGAGAGTCAGTCTGATAGTAGACAACATCTCCAGTGTCGCTCACATAATGGTCTTCTCTAATGCTCCTCAGTAGATTCCTGAACAAGTGAAAAGGGAAAGGCCGTGATTTTTTAGGCTCGCGGTAATACTTTCCGAGGACTGGCTTAGCTGCCTTCGTCTGTGAAACAAATAACAAAAAGAAACATGAATATAGGTTATGTCAATAAGTTAATGATAACCTGGAATGGTTATTTTAGTGGCAAGAGATCTTACAGCTTCTACTAAATGGTAGTGTGGGATTTGGGGGAAGAGGTGATGTATAACATGCGTGCCAATGTCGTGGTGGATGTTGTTAATCCATCCATAATCTCTATCTACCGTTGTTAATCCTCCTCTCAGGTAACTCCACTCCTGCCATATGCATAATTGTGTTGATTTAGGAATCCAAACATCTACAAAGGCGTACACATATTTGTTGCAAATTAGTGGTAGTACCTTGCCACGGTACCACGGAAGTTTCTGTCCGTAGCCATGGTGGTGCAAGTATGTTACTATGTCTATCCACGTCACAAAAACCTGCCATGGTCATTAATCATGAACCTTATAAAGAGTCGGTTGCCCATTTCTATTTTTCACGCGACCATGAACTCTAGTTTGCGTGCTCTAATTAGCCAGAAAAAAGTTCAATAACTTGAGATAAAGGAAATCTAATGACACAAGGAACTCACCAAGTATGGAATTCCATACAGCCTAAGCACTTGTGCAGGACCAACAACAAATGAAGAGGAGACCAGTAGAAGAAGGGTTATAGTCCAAAATGCAGTTGAAATTAACACGGATTTTCTCTCATTTGGAGCAAACAGGTCGCTGTAAGGACTGAAGTGCGAACCTTTTTTGCCTGGACTTCTCGTCCACTGTTTTCCCATCCCAGTCAAGCCGAAGGTTAGACAATTCCAAAGAAACATTTTCACGAAATTAGTCGGTTCCTGTGGAGACTTTGTTCAAACATGAACCTCTACATAATTATTTAATCATTCCAAATCTTACCAAATATACGGGGTATGCGAACATCGGAAAAGGTACTGTAAATCTCATAATCCGAGTTCTTAAATTTAAGCTCTTGTAGATCTTCTCAGGCAACTGAAAGGAGCACAGAAAGGGAAATGAACATTTATGCGTAGAGAACTATTAAGGGTATCTTATAAAAACAGAGCATAGCGTCCAATATTTGAGAATAGAATGTTCATTTGGAATAAGATTCGAGAATAGAAGTCTTACAGGAACCCAAGATTCATCATTCTCAACATTTCCATGATGTTGATGGTGAGTCCTGTGGCTGATTCTCCTATAAGTTATTCACATTTCAAGTTAAAAACTATTTAGAATGAATGAGGTTTTCAAGGATAATTAACAAAGAGGACATCATAAGGAAGCTAAAAATTGCTCACCATCCATGGTAAGGAACAAGAATTGAGGAATGCAGGATATGGCCTACCACATTATTAAGCAGGGGACTGTCAGAAAAGCTTCCATGTCCACTGCAGAATAAAAATTACAAATGAACCTCTTGATTTCATTGAGAGGCAAAATGTGGAAATCCATGAAGAGACCAAGTGAACATAGATAATTACCAATCATGGCCAAGAACAAAGATTGCCCAGAACATGGTTCCCTGAAGAACCCAGTAGAGTATCCAACAAACCCAATGATTAAAGTAAACCGCAGCTGTCCCCAAGCAAAAAATGACAAGAACATCCCTGAATACATAGCTGAGTGACCTCCACGGATCCTTAACCCAGCAATGCTTGGGAATGGCAGCTCTGATATCACCAATCTTAAACGGAGGAGGTGCACTTGGATCAAAAACACCTGCACCATCAATCACGTGGCCACCATCGATGCCATCGTCCTTTCTAATTCCTTCAACACCCATTTCTTTCATTGGATATGTGGCTTGTCACCAAGATACGAAAGTGGATTTTATAAGTACAGAACTCCACCAACAAAACTAAATCAAAGAACTTCCAAGTATGTGAATGTAATTGGCCATGGGTTCGATCGTTTATATGGTGTGCTGACGTTACTCATTTTCTTTCAGTACTCTTAAACGGTATCGCATCTAAGCCAAGACTTGTTTGGATGGGCGCCTCAAATCTTCTGGCCGTTAATCCTAACCCATCTCAACTATTTATTTATATAAGTCTCACGTAAATAAATGGTTGAGATAAGTTGAGACAGGATTAATACAGGATTAATGGGTTAGAGGAACACGTCCTGAAATTAAGAGATAAACAGATCTTCTGTGCCTTTTATAATGTACCTATTCAGTACCCCCTTTGATGTCAACCACCTTTGATGTCAACCATCTAAATTGAGAAGCATCTTTCTTTTCGGGTAGTTTGAGGCTAATTTAAAAGTTTATTTTCCTACTTATTCTGCCAAAAAAAGTAATTAAATGAAATTGGAATGACCTAATCGCAACAAAGTTCCCAGTGAATTTTATCATATTCTTTATTCCCAAACCTATGTTTATTCCCAAAGAATTTTATCATATTCTAACGCAATAACTATGTTTGTACTTAAACTTATATTTCAATTGAATTTCATAATCGATTTTTGGGACATATTAAAATATTATTTCACTATATATTAGATATAAATTAATTATAATATTTTAATATACTATATTGCATGTAAATAGTTCATTTACCTCTTATAATCCATTATTTAAGTTATCTATCTTTTGAATTGATAACTTAAATAAAGAGTGAAGACGAAACAATAAATCGAAGTTATGAGATAGTATAACTTAACAAGTTTCGAATCAAGGAAGGTTAATTGGAATGGAATAATGTTTGGGTTGTCATGGCCGTAAGAGGGTAGGTAATGTTATGAACACATAGAGGACGGCTAGAATGTTTGAAATGTGCAAATGCTCTGTACGATCCCCAAAGTGCTGCTTAAAGATCAGCATATTACTGTGCAAATGAAGAAAATGTCCTGCAAAAGCTGAACAAAAGATGCCCAACAAGACACCTTTTGTGTTTAACATCTCAAGTGTGAACTCTGCAACTTTAACTGCTCGCGTAAGAACCTTAGTTAAAGTAAAATCCATGCACGTTTCAGCGAGCGTGCGGCCATTTGGCCTTTTCTTAATGTGCTTTTAGTGACAAAGCCAAACCGATGGGCATGCGTATCATCTCCTTATATTTCATGCGATAGATAAAAAATTAAAGTACAAACAATCTCATGTGTGTAAATTTTAATGGCTATAGAATCTTTTGTAAGCTACCTATAAACTATTGTGGTGGTGGTGTACGGCTGTTGTAGATATTAAAGTGGCTGGACTTCTTTAATAGGCTGCGTGAGTTTAAGTTACCCATTTCAAACTTATTTAAATGGTCTTAAAATAATATTGTTTTTGGTTTAATTTCTTAATATAATATTATTTTGATATTAAAATTTTTAAATTTTAGGCCAATTATAATCATTTTCAATTAAAATTGTCCAACCCTAATTATAAAAGCAAAACATTGAAGAATTTGAAGTGATTAGTAACTTGTCTAATAACTAGTGGCAAATGAAGGAAAAGAGAAACACCCTTGAGTTGGAGAACTAACTAGGACACGACACATCAATCTTCTCGCTATCATTATTATGAAAGGTGAAACAAATGTCTCCCAACACGTAAAGAGCTCAAAGTCATTGCCGTAATTGTATTCCATTGGCGTGATGATAGAGTCTCATATGCCGTAATTGTATTCCATTGGCGTGATGATATAGTCCCATATGCCTATCTACGCCTAGCTAGAATAAAGTGCTACCTATTAAACTAAGTAAAATGGTTTTACTTGAACTATTTGGAGTTGGTAAAGGATAATCATGATGTAATCTCATTATGTGCACAGTATAAAAGGAAATATTTGCCCACCTGAAACCTTGTCTTGTTAGGAAAGAGGATCTGGTATCTTGTTTATGATAGAGAAACTTTGTGGGTTAAATAGGTACACACGATTATGTTGAGAAGGAGAAATTTTTGAAATACACAACCTATCAATAATAGTTCTTGGAGTTGGAAGAAAATCTTATGCGTAAGGGATAAATTAGAGACCTAATTCAGATTTCAAATAGGTCATAAACATTCCACACTCTTATGGTAGGATCCTTGGCATACGAAGGAAATCCTGAAGAAACTTCCTTCACCAAGGGAAATAAATAAGTCGGGATCTACTTATGACAACAAAAGTTTCTGAAATTATTATAAATAATGAGTAGAGATGGCAGGATTTTCCTATAGAGGTCATTAGTAATCTTAAACCCCTTTAGTACCAACTAAATAGTTCCACACTGGATTATTTTGAATGGTTACTTAGCCTTTCAAAAAAATACACCAATGGATCAACCTATAAATTCTTGAGACATACAATCAAGCAAGTATCTTGGCATAAACTGGTTTGGTTCAAAAACAACAGCCTTAGGTGTTCATTCATTCTTTGGTTGGTTGTCCTTAAAAAACTACAAACAAGGGATAAACTTCTTTTTCTCTATACTCCTAACGATTGTTTTCTTTGTATATTGGACCTTGAATCTAATGAGCATATGCTTTTTGAATGCTCATTCTCCAAAGCAGTATGAGAACGTTGCCTCAACAACTTCCAAATCCTCATCCTAACTCGAAAAGTCTTCAATCTATCCTTAATTGGTTTCACCACACAACCTCACACAATAACCTTTTCCCTATTCTATTGTCCACGATTGTATACAACATTTGGTCAGAAAGAAACTCAAGAACCTTTAAGAATGTAGTCATGGATGTGGAGAGCTTACACTTCAGAGTAATCTTCCAAGTTCTGGAGCATCTCAGCCCAAACACATTGGCAAGGTAATTAGAGAAAATTATATACAAACACTGTTTTGCAGATTCTTTTTCAGATATGGTATCAACATTTTGTACAACACATGTACTCCTTGGAAGGACACACGTTAGATGGAAACAACAGGCTATTCTAATGCATCTAAGGAAGCAAAGAGCTTTGATAGGCAATGGTTTGGGTGGAGTTCCTATACTTGCAACAGAAGTATCATACTCAAAGAATAATTTCCTATGGAAGCTCCTTCCGGAATGTCAGAGACTATGGAGGCAAACTCAACAGTTATTTATTGAACTATCAGTTCACTCTTTTTATTAAAACTAATTGCGGTTTGGTTCTTGGATGTATATATGTGTGTTGAAATGTTGCGTTTACTGGATTGCTTGTGACTAATTGTATGCAAATGAGGAGAAGGGCTACATTTTTAAGTTTCAAGGTAGGAAATAGAGGAGTGTTGCTGGTAGTGTCATTTCTCTTGGTCTAGGGGTTGTTGTTATTTTGCACTACCTTATGTCTTTTGAGTGATGAGAGATTACCTACATATAATCTCTTGTGATGTACATAACCATTTTATTTTTATAAAAGTTATTGATTTATCAAAAAAAATTATCATCATATCTCAAAACTACGTTTACTAAATTTATATAGTATACATGACTAAAAACAATTATAGCAAAGTATAAGTATAAATACATTTTTGTTAAGAGATTGGATTATATTTTCTTATAGCTCACCTTAAAATAGATTTACAAATATGTTGTTGAAAACTCCTATAATTGTGCAAGTTTGTGATTTCTAATAATATTCACAGTACAAATTCAATTGATTCTATAAATTGTGTAGAAAAGAGCATGTTAAGAATGTTAAATTTATAATGCCTACATTTTTTATAAAGAAGTTTTGAATAATTTAATTGAAGTTAAAATTTAATTTTCATTAAAATTTTAATTAATTCTCAATAAAATTTAATATTTAATGTTGATCTTTATTAGTTAAATAACTTATATTTAACTAATAAGTTTCTAAAACTTTATAATCAATTCCAACTTGAATAAATTAACTATTTTCTTTTCATTTTTTTTGTATTTGATCTATTAGGGTTTTAAAATATATTGACAATGGATGCAAATAATTATTCTAAATTATATTTATGATCAAATAAATTAAAAATTATGTTTATCTTTCATTTTCTAACTAAATAATTCATATCTATAGATCAAAATTGACACCTAATATTGCATTATAATCATCTAAATATTATAAACATCGAAATAATTTTGACTAACTTTTATCTATATGATTTTTCAAATAATATAATATCATCCATTATATAGTATTCCTATTAGACATAGATTATGAATTTAGTGTCTATTCTATTTAAGCTAAATTTTATTAATTTTTATATTAATAATCGATCCTTTTATGATATTTGAAAATCATTTTAAAAGTTTACTTTAGAATGATGACTCATATATTGATAGCCCAATTATTTTCGTATGTTTCTTACTTTTCTTAACAATTGTGAATTGATCCATCCTAAATTAGAAAATTTTAACTAGTATCAAAATATGTCAATCCTTATATAAGATACATTAGATATCTCAAATTAAAGATTTACTTATATGAGCATCACAACAAGTATTTTTAGACATGTGTAATTTTTATATGAAATTTTATAATAAGTTAATTTACATATTTGTTTAAGTATCTTTATATTTTAGTTTAAAAGAATGAAAGCTTCTTAAGTGAGAAAGAAAAGATTATTTTATTTTTGGATATCTAGTCTTAATAGAATAATGATTAAAAATAATTTAAGAATAATATATAAATTAATAAATATTTTAATTATAATCTTATCAAAATTTAAATTGCACTATATATTTATCTCACATATTTTATCTTACAAGTTAATTTATTAAACAAATATAGATAAAACAAAAATTTAATCAAATAATTATCACAAATGCAAATTAAATAGAAACCAATATAAATGGAGCGAATCTAATGTATATATAAATAATATTTTTAAGGAAACTTCTTGTATGAATAAGACTTACATACTTTAATTTTTACGTAACTAAGAGATATTTCTTATAATTTAGAATTGAAAACTTTGAATTTCAGTCATGAACACAGGTACTGTCATCTAATGACCCAAAAAAGTTCTTTTTGGGTATGTCATATTAGTTACATTCTTTTTCTTCATATTAAATTGGTTCCAATAATAGCCTAACGAGGGTTAAGTGTTTCAGGGGTTAAAACAATTAAGAAATGTTAATCAAACATAAGTGGGGAAGAGATTAGGGCCAGGACCAACAAGCTTCACCACATGTACGTATTGTGCATGATTACCTTCAAACAAATTATTCTGGAAACGTCAATGGTGAGCTTCAAACAAACTTAATTATAATTTTGTTTTGCGGGAGAAACAGCAGAAGAATAACCAGTTACAAAATATTTCATTTTGCTATGGTCCATTGTATTATGCTCATATTAGGAATGAATTTGAAAGGCAGTGGTTACAGAAAATTCTATAACGTTATCACCCATCTCCATCAATATAATTTCTTATGTTAAATATTATGACTAAAAACTCGAAAACCTTGAGTTAAATATTTAAATACCACTTCTCTACATTGAAAAAATTAGAAGGTTTTTAAAAAATACCACCACCATGAAATAAAAATCTTACTAAGAAAGTGTACAAAATACATCGCTTGACTCCTAACATATAAATGACCCTATAACTTTAAAATATGAATACCAGAAATTAGCATAAGTAGTACCATGCTTGAATACAAAATATATTATGAGTCCATACGTTCAATACTATGCATATGAATAAAAATACCATCACCTTCACTTTATTCATAGAAATATCATAACTAATATAAAAATATCACGCCTTAATAAATTTTTATGAGGACTAAATACATCTCATATCACACTTATAACAACAACAACAACAACCCATTAAAAATTTCTTTAATATACAGGGTCTAAAGAGGTCCAGTTATTCACAACCTTACCCCTAATTAGTAGAAAAGCTATTTTCAAATCTCATATCACACCTATGTATTAAAAATATCATCATTTATTACATATAATAAACATATTCATTGTAATAGATGAATACCATGATTGAGCACATAGAATTCATGAATTAATACATAGTATACCAAGACTCCATATATTCAATACTACACCTATGTATAAAAATATCCTTACTCATTAAAAATAAGTAAGACCTACACTTTTAATTGGGAATACAATAACGTGGAGGAAGATACTATGCCTCAATAAACAAGAAACCAAGACTCAACATATTTAATAACACATCTATATATTAAAATATCATGATGCATTAAAATAAGTAACAATATTGGAATAACATGATTGATTACAAAGAATACCATGTCTAAATGTACACTATACCCGATTCTATGTATTCAATATCACGTTTATGTTCAAAAAGTATCCCCACTTATTAAAAATAAGTAACACCTACTATGACTTAGGAGGAAGAATAACATGCCTCAGTATACATTAAACCAAGACTCAATAGATTCAATACCACACCTAAGTACACAAATATTTTGACACATTAAAAATATATAATAGCTTCACTTTAATATGAGAATACCATGATTTAGTATAAAGAACACTATGTCTAAATGCACAAGATACTAGGACTATAAATATCCCATACCACATGTACTTATAAAAATAACATCAATCATTATATATAACACCTTCATTGATCTAAAGACATACAGATTGGATACGATTTAGTAGAAGCTTATATTACAAAGTGTGTTTATGATAAAAATAAATGAACTTTTTAGTACATAGACATATATGTAACCATTCATGCTTATTATTTAAAAGGACACTTTGAAGGATATGGATCAGTATATATATGTGTACTAGACTATGTTCATTATATATAGAGTTATTTTAGATAAAGTTAACTACATGCCCACATGGTCAACCATATTTGTCATATTTGAATGCAAGTTGAGTTTAATGAAGTAATTTTCTTTGTAAAATGCTTCTTTAAGAAGCTACAGATAACTCTTATCATCCATTAGAATGTAGTTTTTGTCATCTTATTCTTTCATTTTTTAGACTAATAGAATAAAAAAACCAAAATTTCTTTTAATTCTCTCAAACCATTGCATTTTAGATGCCTAAACAGTAAGGTATTTTAGTGTATAGACTTTGTTCGAACAACTCAATAATAGATTTGATAAGTAGGCAACACATTCTCATCTTCCTCTCTCTCTCCCTTTATAGAGATTATATGTTTATATTTTATCTATATAATACAAGTATTGTAATATGCTTCCCTATGGGTATCTAGAAACCATGTATGTGAAGCTATAACCTTGGATTTGACAGCAAAAGCAATAAGAAATCCAATATATAATATCTCTAAAGATGTAGGATATGATTGATTGGTTAATATTGCAAAATGGAATGTTGGTCCATTATAACCATATAAAGCAATACCTAAAGCTCCTAGTAATTAAAAAATAGAGCTTTCGGCAAACATGCATTTAGACATAACTTCTAAGGTGTTGTATTTGTTCAAATTGAATTAATTGGTCAGGCATTAAGTAGGGGGCAATAGGGTGTTATTAATTTGTAATTTTCATGATACTAATAATAATATGTAGCTTATAGTCTTATTTAGTGTGGATTTACTAGTATATATGTTTTGGTTTTCATATATATATATATATATATATATATATATATATATATATATATATATATATATATATATATATAGTCCAATTCCATAAAAGAATGAAAAGTTATAATTAAAGCACTATACCTTTATAAGAAAGAGAGGAGAAAGTTATAAATGCAAGAAGGAAGGTAATCGTGTAGTATTTTAAAATTAATTATGATGATTATTTAATTCAATTTAATTTGATTTGAAACTTCAAAGTTTAGGTTATGGATGATGTTGTCACCTATGGGGTAAGTTAATAAAGTGGGGTTGTAAAAAAAAGGTATAATAGTTGCACCAAATTAAACTAATTTAATATTTTTTGGTAATTTAATATTACTGTTATTTGATTATGAGTATATTGCATGAGTATTTACAGAGTTGTGAAATGCATTTTTATTCAGAGAAGGTCATCGAATTGATGGAAAGCCTTACTCTAAATTAACTAAAGTGGATTATCGATATGAGATTTAGTACACTTTGAGAGATAGAGAGGTTTAAAGCAAGAAGGGACGTCTGCTACAGGTCATGTGATTAATTTGATCTAGACAATTAGTCATTGAGAATAAAAGAGTATCAAGTAGAGGATATTAATAGTGATATTGTTACATGAATATGAAGATTTTAAATCAAACTACATAAGTATGCACAAAAGATAATAAGGCAAAAGTGATGAGTTTTTACGAGGAGTACTACATTAATAATCACCAAATCATGATTATGTGCATACTCGATAAAATAATGGGTGCATGGACAAAGGAATATATATGGAAAAATTCCTTCTATATGTATTGGATGTTTTTTATGCCCAAATGTCAATTATGGTACCATTATGTTATTGATAGATGCTATAATTGATATTAATGACTAAAAGTAACTTAGTTGCAGACATTTCATATTGAACCATATTTTCAAGCATGCTTATAGATTCCACCAAGTCATAAAGGCCAAAAGTATTATGATTTGTATTGATTGATGCCTAACTATATTCATGGTGAGTTATGCATCCTATAAAATTAAATTTTGTCATCTAATATATAGACTTGTATAAAATGTCTAATTAATTAAACTTAACTTGATTTTAATTTTTTTACATATATTTTGTCATGAAAGGCTTCATGTGAATCAAAATTTTAAGTAGGGGAAGATGGTAAAGATTATAACCTAGAACAATATCATATCAACAAGGCATTGGATGTTGATAGGGCCTTAGAGCTAAAGTATGGGAAGTTAAAAGGTAATGATGTTGAAAATTTATATTAACATTTGAATAAATTATTTGGGAAGAATTTAGTTTATTAATATCTTTAATTATTTTAGATATAGAGGGTTGATTACAAATGACAATAACTTTGCAAAGCATCACGATGAGTTGTAAGTAATGAGAAAAGTTTGGAAGGCTTTGTGGGAGGTAGTAGATGCAAAGGTAATTAGTAACTTGTTAGGTTAGTATATTTTCATAAAGTGAAAATTTATTAAAATTTTAATGAAATTATACAAAATATAAGAAGTCTTAAGACGTGGGGAGATGTTGTTGTTGATGATGATGATAATATAGATAAATAAATAACTAGTCCTAAACATAAAGAGAACTTAAAGATGAAGAAGATATAGAAGAGTAAGTCCTGAGGCATATGGAGATGTTAATGATAGCGAAAGATAAGGAAGATGAATTCCAAGGCATGACAAGACATTAATGATAAAGAAACATAAAGATAAGACTGTCAAGAAACAAAAGGAGAAAACAATAATGAGAAGATGAAGAAAAGCAATTTTAAGGTAGTGGTATATATTGAAAAACCTTTTGTTAGATTTAGATTACAATTTTAATGAAATTAAACATTTTAGTTGTAATGTATCCACTATTGACAAATGCGTAGCCACAAGAAGACATTGATGATGAGCATTTGAAGGATTAAAGAGAAAGAATCAGTGAGGAAGTACGAATATATGATTAGAAGCAAGTTGATAAAGATATTTTTTAATTTTAGGATAAGAATGTAAACATATTGAGGGATCTAGATGTGAGCATTAATGATCCTAAGCTTATGAAGTTGTGCCACCTAGGAAGAAATGTACCTTTTGTAGGAGAAATTTAAACTTTTTAATGTGTATGTTAAATACCTTTGAAGAAAAATTGATTAAAAATGAGGTAATGCAATTATTTTCATAGGAAAAAATTAATGTTGATGCTATATTATTTAACATATTACATTCTTTTTGTTTAAATGTTTCAACAGGTTTATTGATAATGACGTTGTTCAAAATGTTAGGTTTGGTTTGACATTAAGCAATGTCCTTTCATGTTTTAAGACATGGTAGGTCACCCTATGCAAACTGATGAAAGAAATTAATTTCAATTTTCCTTAACAATATTTTTATTTTTTACATATATCCTATGACCTCAAAACAAAGCATTTTATTAGCAGCTTTTCATTGATTTTGTTATTTGATAGTATGGTTCCTAAAGTTCATCTAGGTAGATTTATAATAGACTCGATGTTAATAGTGAGTAATATTAGCATCTTTGTATTTGAAAGGAAGGATAATAAATGTCATGATGGAATCAAATTCGATGTTTTTGTTAGGCCCCCGATTTTTTTTTATGATGTCATTAAGCATAAATTTTGATAACTGAGTGATTATGCCTTGGTTTGATTAAATTGAGGATATTAGTGGATTTATTTGAGTTTAGTACGGTTGAATAAGAATTAATGGGTAAAGGTTATGAGGGCATTTTGGGAAGTTACTTGAGTTGGAATGGATTTTGGCTTAGCTAAAAGGGGTATTATGGTCTTTGTCTCATGTCTTTAGGTTTAAGAGAAAGAAATTAGAAAAAGAAAGAAGAAGAAAAAGAAAGAAAGGAAGAAGAGAAAGAAGAGGAGTAGCGCCGTCGGTGAAGGAAGGAGAAGAGAAGAGAGATTTCGATCGTTGAAGTTTCCGACAGTTTGAAGCTATTTCTGGGTACGTTATGCTTTGTTTAACCTTGTTTCGGTTGGATTGAAATCTAAGATGGCTTGAATGTGTTAGAATCGACGGTTTTAGGGTTTTAGGGCATAAATGTAGGGATTTCCTTGGGTTGATGTGTTTGTGATAGTTTTGAAGCTTAAAATGGGTTAGAAATGTAGTATAAGTCTTGATCTACAGTTTAGATGTGGTGCATTTGAGTTTGGAAAGAAATTGAAGTTGGAAATTGCAGAAATCTGGGGTTCGGAGTCGCAACTCCGACCCGAACGTCGCGACGTGCGCAAGAGCACACCTTGGCGTGCGGAGAAATTGGTGACGCCGCGAGCACTGGGCGCACGTCGCGACGTGCGTGAGGTGAGCACGTCACGACGAACACATTTGTGCTCACCGCAGCGAGCCTGGCCTTCGCTGCGGCGAGCAGGTTCGTTCGCCGCGGCGAGCCCCCAGTTCTTCCGAAAGTGCAATTTTTAGTATTTTGGGCATATCTTTTGGTGTAGATGTCCAATTGAGATGATTTTGGATTCATTGTGAACTAGAGATCAAGGACTACAAGTTGTATGAAGAAGGGAAGTTCGGAATTAGTATGTAAGGGTTCGGAATTTTATGAGGAAGTCTAATATAGAACTTTTAATGCTTTATTTTGGCTTTCCAAGCTGTGATTATTTTCTGTGGATATTGATTGGATGGAAACTTGGTTGTTTTAGGAAACCAAGCTGACCCGATTTCATCACAAGAGGAAGGACACCAGTGAGTCGACTACTCGAGCGATCTTAGGTGGGTAATATACTTATAGTTGTTGTGTGACTAGGCAATTTCTTGCCTATGTATGACTATATGTTATATGTTATGCATGTTTAAATGTGATGAATTGAATGATTTTGAGTTCATATATTTCGAAAGAATCATAGGAATTGATAGTATTACATTTTGATTCTAAGCATGTTATGCCTCGACTTCGGTCATGGCATTTTGACTAAATTCAAGATATGGCAGAATACCATATGATAAAATGATTATGAGTATGATTATATGCTTTTGTTTGGGCGAGAGTGAAACTATTTCGTTCGTCACGTGTACGTAGACAAGAGCCTTCTCCCGGCTGCCCGCTTGTGGCTTATGAGATCCGAATGGACTCATTTCGTTCAGGGTGTAAACTTCGGTTTCTCCCTTTTGTTTCCATGGAACCCTCGAGCCATTGTGATGTGCATTTCATATGTGAATTGTTCATTGTGAATGCTTTGTGACATATTTATGAATTGAATTAAGTATATTGAATGCGTAAATTATTCGAGTAGCATGTGAATGCTTGACTTGATGTCTGTATAGATATAATATATATACATTCATATGCTGGGATTTGTGCTAGTTGCCGATGGCTATAATTATATTAGCCACTGAGCTGTGTAGCTCAACACATTACTTTCCTCCTCAAAAGTGTAATGTTTAATCGTTGATCTTGCGAGACATCAAAAACTTCAAGCTAATTAGGAGTTTTGTATTAAGTTCGTATTTTAGTTGACCCTCCGAACATATTATCATGGAGCATATCTCATGTATTTTGGATTGGAACTTTATTATGTATTTTGGACGATTTTGAATACGTATGACATTTCTTCATATTGTAATGGCATGAGTTTAATTCATGTTTAGAAGCATGTGTAAGTGCTGGAATGTATGAGAATGATTATGTGTGAATTATGATCGAACTATGTATATGTATAAATGTTGGGATCGGATCCGACGTTATATGATGCGCCCGTCGCCGGCGCAGCCCGAGGGGCCGCCTCGGGAATCGGGGATCCGGGGCCCGGGCCCAACAGTTTTTGTGTTTTCAGGCAAACATAAACCAAGAGGTAGGGGAAAAAGTGAACAAGCCCTTATCTTTTATTGATTTCTTGCATAATATTTTCATGTATGCAAGAAATATTAATAGTGATTTGAATATGGAAATTGACGTATGTATGACCTGGGGTAAGTGCATTTTTTTTGGTTATATTGGCACTAATGCAGGAAAATGGTATAGGTAATGATTTGGAGTTAAATATGTTTTTGTTTGCAGTTTTTCATCCCAATACCTTAGAATAATCATTAATGAAGTTGTCGCATCTTAATGAAAGAATAAGAGATTATGATAATTCAACTTCAAAAATATAAAGGATAATGTTAAAAAGAACTTAAGTAGAGATTTTATGGGTTGCATCATGCTTTTTGTGTTATATATCACAATATAAGATCTCATTGCATTATGCTTAACCTATTGAAAAAAACAATTTGGGGTTGTAGGCATATGTCTTGTGGCAGATGATGGTGTCTTGGGTCTATAATGCAAGATAAAGATTCCTATTCCAAGTTATTTTATGTCTTATGCTAGAGAATACCTAAGGATAGAGAACAAGAGAGAAAAATATTATATTTATCTTTTTTTTGAAAGTAAAACTAGATTTCTAATTACATATTTAGATGAACTATAAAGATTTATTAACATTTTGAGTACGTATGCTTTTTTATTGTTGAACAAAGTAACGGTTGTGGTATTTACTTATGTTGTCTCTTGGAATTTCAATATAGAGATCGAGCACTTAGATCATTTATTATAGTTGGTTCATTTTTATATATTGTTTTCACCTTTTAACATGTAATATATTATTGTTGACATATATGAATAGAAAAGCAAGGAGTCAACTAAGATTAAAAATGCCTCTATAATTGAGATATGTCAAGTGATTTTAACTCCTTACATCATAAATATATGCTTCCTGTAAGTAAACTTTGAATATAAATATAGATATACAACACCATTCAGTGATTGTTTGTAATATAAGGATTATGTTGTGGATAGTTATCGACAATTATTCTAGCTTTTATACCAATTTATTATTATTTAAATTCATTATGTAGTTGTAAGGTTGTTAGTGCATTAAGAAAATTGAATCGAGGAACCAATTAGCATATATTCCACTTTCTTATAGTTCTTTATAAAGTAGACATTTTGAAAAATAATTTATAAGGACAATACTTAAATATTATAATTAATAATACAAATTAAAATACCTCCTATGAAATGTTTAAATAACATGTCTCCAAATTGCAAAAACCAAAATCTTGTAGAAAGAAAGACCACCATTATGAAAAAACTATATCATGACTTAATACATGCGATACCACACCTATTTTTAAGGAACATTATTATTTATCTCAAATAGGTAATATCTTCACTTTATTATGAAAATATTATGATTGAATATAAAGAATACGTGCCTAAATGTAAACTACACTACGACCTAATACATTAAAGATCATGGTTATATACAAAAATACTATCACCATTAAAATAAGTAGCACTTTGACTTAATTATAGGAATACCATTATTGCGAATAAATACTACTATTCCTAAAAAAATAACTAGAATTTCATACATCCCATACCAAGCCTTTTATATGAAATACCATTATTTATTACAGATAAGTAATACCTTCACTTATCTAAAGACATACGATTTTAGATACAGTTTGGTATACGTCTATATCCTAAACTATGTTTTTGATAAAGAGAAGTGAAACTGAAAACAGTTTAATACATGTCCATGTATCTAATCGTGTTCGTATCATTTTTTAAAAGGACATTTTAAATAACATGGATTGGTACACTCTCATATAACAAACCATTTCCATTATAGGTTTTCTTAGGTGTGGTTAACCACACACCTATGTAGTGAATCATGTTTAATTATAACTTCACACACATTTAGGTTTCTTTTCTTTATTTACACATAAGTATAAAACACGATTGTATGGTGAAATTGCTAAAGTTCTCTGAAATCTCTTCTACATTCTAATTCAAACTCTCTTTCTACGAAGAATATTTTTCAAAAAAATGAGTCCTAAAGACTAGCATATTCCTTTCACTACAAATAACTAAAAATGGCATAGGCAAGAATAACATTAGAGGGAAAACATAATTCATTATATAATTTGAATTAAAATAGGTGAGAAAAGACAACATATGAAAAAAAAAACCACATTAAGAGTCCTTATAAAAAGTACCAAGTTTCCATATACAAATTACCATCACTCATTTTAAATAAAAACATTATATATAATTTTTAGTGCCACAAATAAGTGCAAACATTACTAAGCCTTCATTATAGCAATATATAGATCCTTACATACAATGCCACACTATTGTACAGTAACAAACCCTCATGACAAATAAATCAGTAACAATTTTAAATTTAATATGTCTATATAATTAGTGGGTATAAACAATACCTTGACTTTGTAAAACTATACCATAATTCCTTAAAAATAATGATATGAATTCAAACAAAAAATACCATCACACATTATAAATGTTATTAAGATTACTTACATGAATGTTAAAATTGTGTATAAAATCATGTACTGCTACATTTATGCTTTATAAAGAAACATAAAAAACAACACCCTCACATAGGAAGGAACACCCCCTTTTGGGATGTCGTGCACCACTCTTTACCTTCTCCAAGGTCAAACATGATATTTAACCAAACAAATTTTGGAGCCAAGTTAATCAAGACCTAATAAATTGAAATTCAAAATCTAAAATTCTTTATCCAACTACAAATTGAACTAAGCAAACAAAATTTTAAAGTGACAATTCTTCACACAACTACCAAAAGTCGTGTACAACAGTATTTCAATTTATACAAAAACAAGCCATCATAATTAATGAATTAATTCCAAAGAATAGACAAGTTTATGAAATTCACCTTTAATGTCCCATTACTATCATTGACTTAATATGACAAAGGTTAAAAAAGTTAATCCATCATTTCTTTCTCATTACCAAAAATCTAGCATGAGCTTATAAAATTTAAACTATAATTTCATTTATATGTACATTCATTTATTAATTTAGTAATAATATCATAGACAATTTGAAACATCCCTAATTACACTTATTAAGTAAAGTTAAAACTAATAACATATTCATATTAATTAATAATAATGATATTGAAGTATTAGTCACTTAACTATACTTTTATGTCCTTTAAGTAAGAATAAGGGTAGAGGTATACATTTATTTTATGTGATGTATTTTATCATATGTGATCCAAACAAAATGGAAGATTGCACGGCTCAATATAAACAATTTAACCAATATATATTTCTATAAAACAATATATATTTTTGTTTTCACTTCATCAAATAAACCAATAACAACATAACATAATCTTAGATTGATAATAATGAATGAAATTTCACTCTTATGAAATATCATGTAATCCTAATTGCTTTGCTTAATCATCAATTTAATATAATTATGGAAAATTTTCATCTATATCTAAATTTTCCAATTTCCTTTAATAAAAAATGCAAATTTGATGAAAGTTATCATATGTTGTACATAAAATATCATAAAATATCATAAATTACATACATTCAACAATGAATTTAAAGTAATTAAACCTTTTATTACGTAAACACAATAAAGAACAACATAACAACATATATTGTGGTGTTTATCCTCTTGTATAAATTTGCAAAAAGGGATAGCACTCTCAGTGAACATTTCTAGATAGTTATCTTAAAATGTCAAGTAACAATAATTATGAATTTAAAATAATAGAACAAGTCAATTTTATCTTTGAATTTATTCAAAATACAAAAGTATTTTAAACTTTATCATAAGTAACCTATAAACCTTGGATCCGTAAACTTAAATGAAATAAAAGTTATGATGCCTTAAATATACACCTAATTTGTATTATTTTATAATCAAATTAATAAAATTGTGAAACGTTTTCAACAATTTGTAAAGATCACAATTTTCTATTAATGCAACACTTACTAAGTTCATATAGATACTAAACTTAATTCTAATTTTTCTATGAAATTAGGTCAATTCTAGCATGGTTTCATGAAATTTACTCCATATATCACGTTTTAACTATTAACACACAAACATATATAGTTACTAACATGGGCTTGCAAAAGGTAAAGCTATAATATGAACCTAAAAATTGAATAGCACGATTATAACAATGCTCTTTTTATATCTATTATTAATAAAATACGACTATAAATACAACCGTGTTATCATTCAAGTATAAGAAAAATGACCCATAACAAACCCATATTCTAAGTTATGGTGGTTACTGTTTCAACCTATGTGCCCATAGCCTAACACAACCACTAACACGATTGTTTTGTCAATCTTGCACTGGAAAACACAACCATTAACACCCTAAGTTGTTTAATAAAAATAAAATGATTAGTTATACTTTCAAATTTTCACAAATTGAACAAAATGTGTTAACAAAACAATTTTAAAATCATGATTTTTTACCTAGTAAGGGAAATAGAAAGTTAAAAAATTAAAGCAACCTTCAAATTGTTTTTATTATATATCATATTTGGGATTTTTCAATTTATTTGACCTAAATTGCAATAATTCATTACAAATGTAAGATATGAGTCATTTTTGTATTATCTAAATAGACATGTAAAACTTAATTTTCTAAGATTGTATAACATAATTACCATTAATTGTGGATTTATATAATAATATATTATTATAACTTGTTAAATATAATACTATGAGTACTTATAAAATACCATCACTATAGATCAATAATTAGAATTGGAGGAATAGTCATCATAATTTTATTTGAGAATTTGTTCAATTGGTGAAGAATATGATTTACATTATGGTCAGATAATGAATGACCTACTTATACAATCTTTGATTTTTCTATCCACAATATGAGGACCAAGTAGAAGAGTATAACTTTAGTTGATAGTGGTTGCTTTATCGTTCAATCCTTTGAATCTTCTTTTCATGTCTAACCAACCATAATAGTGAATGCATCATACTATATTTGATACTTAAACACATCATTTGCTTCTAGAATTGTTCATAGACATCACCAAGTTAGTATAACCTATTCAATATTTGGAAAACAACTCCTCCCTATACACATATGCACTACTACTTTCATATTATGTCTATTCCACACATTTATGATAGCCTACGCATATATATTGCCAAATCATACATGTTTTACCTACTAATTAAATGGAGTGAAATGGCAATTCATATTTCGAACCCACTCTTCATTGTGATTAAAATAAGTATCCAAATTTTCCTCCTCATTCTTCGTCATTCCCAACTAACAATATTAAACAAGTAATTATATATCATCAATAATTTAGAAATATCATGAAAAATCACATTCAATATGTCATTTTATCATTGTCAATATGAATCTTTAATAATTAATATTCTTTTTCATATTTCTTCTTTTATACCTCCTTTGCTCGAGATTTCAACTTTCTTGTTCATATCCTAATACGTAGCTTAGAAAAAATTAGGCCATTTAATCTAATGTCCTATAATGGTCACTAACATTCCCTAACTCAATTGAAATTACACTAATAATTTTCTTATTTGTTTCTTTAAACATATTACATAGGTAGTCAAATTTTGATTCATTTGTAGCATAATCAAGTGTCTTATAGAAACCTAATTCCAATTTCCTTGTCCTACTAATACTAATATCATCATCCTCCTAAATGTTAATGTTGTTCAGTGGCATGGGAAAATAAATGTTAGCAAACTTTTATTTTTCCATGCCATTGAACAACATCCTTACACCACCTTATAACAAACAAATATTTTGGAATTTAATTATCTTCACCCTACTAAAATTTTTGAACATGTGATCACACGTAATCCCCTTAGATATAAATAATTAGTAGTTTCATTTGGATATTGGGGTGAATTAAGTAATATAATTGTGACTATCCAACTAATTTGTTATTCTATTCAGTTCAAATTTTTGCGCCCCTTATAATGCATCACGCAACTTAATTCTTCTTATATAATATGAAACAAGGTATCGATGTATGCCTTTTGAAATTCCTTCTCTATATTAAATCATACCTCTAATGATATGCTACTCCTTATACACAATTAGTCAAACCTACTTCTTGCTTAATACTTTTCCTTTGTTACTTCCTTGTATTGCTTAATAAATTGTTTTAATATATTACAGGCATGCATATAGCCATCAGAGAAAGTATTCATGCCCTTACTCATTTATTTTTTTTGACTTTCCTACCTAAAATACCCCTTAAGATATGTTGGAGCCCACCTTATATGATCGTTAAAAAAGACTTAACACATGAATTATTTTCTAAGTCAAATTCAACAACCATTTCATTCCATTTTTGTCATAAATTCTTCGTTTGCAACATATATAAATGTATCTTTCAACTTCTTATAACTCTTATAAGCACCAAATATCTTACGTGATTTCTTTAGTGTATGCCACAAGCACAGTCTATATCTTAGTAGGTAATTCCACCTTAATGGCATTATGTATACTATTTCATTTATTTATAATTATTGCAATATGACTTCTTACTTAGATACCTAAACCATGTACAAAAAAGTTAAAAATTTTAGGTCATCTTGATGTCTAATAGTGTACAACCAAGTAATTAAACTATTCAAGATGGCTTATATAGAAAAAATGGAGGAAAAGTCATTTGGTACATTTTCATAAGATATGTGGTATTAAATATGGCCACATCACTAAATTCAACATAAGCTACTTGATTCCTCACATTTGTCTAGAAAATAATCCTTAACTTCGTTTTTTATTACGATTAATTCCATAGAAAAATCTATTATCTTTCTTTTTCATTCTAATAGGCATCTTATACATCACTTTCGTATCTCCTTCTTCCAACCACACTCTTCTTAACCTATCTGTATGATTAATAAATCTTTATGTAAATATGTTATATCCTTATACTCACTGACAGATACATATTTTTAATACAAATCAAAATTATTTTCCAACTTTCAAACTTCATTCTCACATCAAATGCTGCCTCTGTTGTAATTAGCCTTTGCTCCACTACGTGAGGTTGTCATATAAAAAAAACTCTTCTTGTTTTACTCATCTTTAATATATCACTACATTATATCAAAAGTACAATAATTTTTATTCAAGAAATGCATTATATAAAATATACCAATAGATAAGTGCAAATAAAAAATTTGGCTTTCTTTACTCATATTCACATTTTTTTCTACAACTTGCAAGGATATTCAACAACGGAAAAACCTCTCTTTGAAATTATGTTAGGATAAAAACTTCACAATCCGCTAGAGATTTCACAATAAAAGTTAAGTGCAAAGTGTCTTAATACCTATCAATTTGTGGCAGAGAAACAAGAAATGCTTGATGAATTGAAGGATGGTTATCCAAAGGCCTGAAAAGAAAATGAGGAAGTATATTGACTAAAAGACAAGGCCTTTAGAACTTAATGCTAGGGAAAATTTTATGCTTAGATTTATTTCAAAATTGTGGAAAAAAATTAATAACAAGAAAGGTCATTAAAAGCTAATGTCGAGGTATGATATGCAATTCAAAATAATCAACAAGATTATAAATTTAGCTTATAAATTATAATCGCCTAAAAGAGTAAAGGTATTCCTAAGTTTTTATATTAGTTTCTTTAAACCATTTTATGAGGATCCAACATAATCCGATGATAAGAAAAGTGAAGGGAATGCCATCGGTTATAAGAAAATAGTTTGGAAAGCAAGTAAAAAAAATAATCGTCGACGATTGGATGATAAAGCAAAGTAAGAAGAATCAAATGACTAAAATTTTAAATTTTTAGTTCAATGAAAGAACCAACTTATTTTCAAAACTACATAAGAGAAAGACACAACTTTGGGACAATTTGATAATCAAATCAATGACTGCCTTCAACCTATTAAAATAAGGGCATCCAATTAATTCGTAAGAATAGCACGATAATGCACCCCTATTTCTAAAATATGAATAAGAACACAAAAATGTAGTTATGTATGGCAATCCTCCTTTCTATCATATTATATTTATATAAGTAGTGCCCTTTAAATAGTGATCTATGTGAATTGGAGTGTCAATGAGCTATTAAATTAGCGGATTTAGTACACTTTCCAAGCTTGTATTGTTTATAAAAAATTCACTTGAGTAATGTTTTTAATTATGATGGAGGTGGGCCTATTGTTCCTTTATAATTATCGTCAAAATTAATAAAGGTGGACAGTTATATGTATATTGTATGCTCTATTACTTTAGTCTTCATACAGTTATATGTATATTGTATTGTATGCTCTGTTACTTTAGTCTTCATGTGTGTAGTTTTTTAAATATATAAAATCTGATAAGGTTGACTTGAGTCTGCAGAAGTTAGCTGCTATAACATATGTCGCGATTTGGTGCGTAACAGCTAATATGAACAGTTCAAAGTGAATTTATTTGTGGAGAAGAGATACCTCCTGATTGAATGCCAAAAGGAATCAACATTAAAGATAAGTGGATCCAACTTTTTGAGTGTGAAGGACAAGTTTCCTGGAGCATTGTGGACCAGTTGAGGAGTTAAATCCTTGACTGAGGAGGAACAGAATTCCGTTCCTTGAGGTTGAGGATATTGTCGATGGAAGAAAAGAACAGAGGTGGAGGTCAATTGTAAAGTTTTCCTTTTAGCTTTTTGCACATACGAAAGCTAAGTGGGTGGAACTGGAGATCTGATTCTTTCCCTACCTTCGTTAACTTGCGCTTCAAGTTTCGCAACGTGGGATATTCCTTCATCTGTGTCCACGCCTTTTTCGACAACATCGCCGACCACTTTTGATTCTCCAAGAAAACCTCAATAGAACATTTTGCCGACAACATCAAGAATGTTCTCAAGTGCAAAGAAAAGAAACCACTAGTGTCCATGCATGTCTTGTATTTATCAGGAAAAGATGTCTTCTATTAGCCCAGTGGGCATAGCATCAAAAGGTGTTAAGACACCTTTACCTGTTTCCTTTCTGTTTCGGTAAAGAAAAGAAACCACATAAGCCAGCGGTTCGAGTCTGCATGTTGGTTGGACATTCGTACTACAATTGTCGGGCACAAAAAGTTGGAATGTTTTTACTTATTTCACGAACCAACAACAAGTTATAACAACCATACAAGAAACACCAGTTGTACAACTGTAAATAAGAATACTCACTTGAACAACCCCACCCTCCCCGTGCTCTCATTACGTAAATCGCTGGCATCACTTTCAAATTTGTGAGAGCAAAACTGTTTCCTCATAAATCTAATCAAAGAATGATATGTAATAACCTGACATGAAAGTTGTAAGTTATTATTACACCCATGAAGGGTCTAATAGTACTTAAAGACTCTTGAGATAACTACCAAAGATAGTAATATAAAGACAAAATATGAATGCAACTTTTGACATAAGAAAAGAGGACGGTGTGTGGTTGCTTCAGTTTTTTTTTTCTCAAAGTTCTTACGAAGAAAAGAAGAACAACTCGGCAGTAAGTGGACAGAACAGAAAGTTCTACAACCGGTAGAATCTTAACACTCATTCAAGTATGTAATTTGTGTTTTATCTGCATATGAATGATCCTATTTTACAGGATCTCAGTGGTTATGTTTTGTTCCATTAATTTCTAACATTGGTATTAGAGCATTTGGTTATGCATGACTTGTTATAGAAATTCTACCGTATATGAGATGCTATGTTTGTTCTATCTTTGTAAATGGCATGCGTAATATTTTTCTTTCTTCTTTTCTCTCTGTGTTTCACTCGTATGGATGGTTCAAGTTGAAAGCACCGAATGAAATGAGTTTCCGATTGTGGGTTTCCAATTGAGTTGAAAGCAACATATATACATGAGTTTTAATCTTCTGGTATGTCTACAATTTTTCGGAAGTTAATGGGTGTTTGAAGTGTAGGATTTGTTTTTTTTATTGTGACTTGAATTGATTTCCGAAAGAAAGAAAAGAAAGGAAGGAAAAAAAACATAAGGAGGAAGAAGAACAAGTAACGCAAAGAAAAGAGAGAAACAAAATAAAACTAGACAGGAGAAATAGCCGAGGGAAGAAGACGACATGCGTCAGGCGCGTGTAGCACACGCGCCTGACACTGCGTCCATCAACGTCGTCAGACGCTGACTCCCATGGCCCAACGTGTTTCTGGGCTGTCTCCCAATCCCAAATTAGTTTATGGGCTGTTTGTTTGTTTGTGTTTTGGGCTATTAAGTGTTATTTGCACTCAATAATTATTTGTGACCCACATTAGAATGGACTTATACATAATATAATGTAATGATTTAAAATTAGTTTTCTAATTTCTACTAACTAATTTATTTAATTAAATTATTTTCTAAAATATTATATCAAAGGAAATTGATTAGTTCAATTATATTTTAAATTAGAAATAAGTTTCTAATTACTTAGACATTTTTTAAAAGAAAATAACTAATTTGTTTAGTTAAAATAACCTTAGAAATAAACTAATTTCGTTGGTTTGTTTTCTAATTAACTCAATACTAATTTGTTTAGTGAAAATGAGATTACCCGTAGAAATAAAATATTTTGTTGGTTTATTTTCTAATTGGATAAATACTAATTTTGTTTCATTAAAATGAATTTTTTAAATAATTTACTTAGAGATTAGTTTCTAATTAAACCAAGATAATTGATTAGTTCAATTATAAGGTAAATTAGAAATAAGTGTCTAATTACTTAGAGATTAAAAGTTTTTCATTCGCTCAATAAACTGTTAATAAATAATATAATACAAAATAATAAATTAAGTTATTTCAATATATGAGCACAAGTTCGCTAAGTGTTAGAAAAAAATAATTTGTTATTTTTTTGTATACTCTTCTGATTCCTGAAAATTTGTTTTTCAGGACAATGCCTATTATTAAGCAAACGCGCAAGCTTATTCGATGTGAGGCACAGAAGAGACGAATTAGCAACATGTATGTGCAATTAGGCAACATACGCTTAATGCCTGGAGATGATCTAACACAACATGTTATTGTAGTTAATAACATGATACAAAGCTATATTTTGGAGGTTGTGTAGCTTACACGGATGTTGAAGTAAAGTACATGACTTTGTTTGCGACATTGCCTCAACCTCAAGGTGAACTATTACAAATGCTCTGGAATAAGATGCCTAAGAAGACTTATAATTTGTTAGTGATGACATTTATGAAAAGGATGCGTAGAAGATAGTTAATTAGGACTTTGTATCCTATAGGTCTTCTAATGGAAATAGTTAGATCTATTGTAAATCGAGCTTCGCAAAATGTTTCACGCAAACTCGTGAACTCATTTCTGTGTAGGGTTCGTTACCTATAGATTGTTCATAGGTATACAATAGGTTGTTTGGTTTTATAAGAACAAAGTTTTTAATATTTATGTAATATGTTTACATGAATTTTATATATAAGAATTCGTCTAGAGTAAAATAATTAGGATTCGATTGTTGTATGAATGATGATTGAACACATTTGTGGACTTTTGATTTCATAAGCAATTGTAATCGAATTATTTTCTCTATGAACGATTAATGTGACATTAACTTGTATATATTTCTTCCTTATTATAGAAACTTAATGTTTGGAAAATGGCTACTGCTTCGAAGAATATAGTTGCTGAACTCAATAGGGGTGAGAAACTCAATGGTGACAATTACGAGATTTGGAGTATGAAAATCCAATATGTACTAGAAGAGCAAGAGGCTCTATAACCATTAAACCTAACCATGAATGTTCCTGAGGAGGGCACAACAACCCAACATAGAAGGGACCGTGAAGCGTATGACTTATGGAAAAAGAAAAACTCTTTAGCTCGCATCACGTTGCTGAGTAGCATGGATAATGAAATCATGCGTGAGTTCCGTAAGTTCGAAACTGCAAAGGACATGTGGTCCGCATTGGCTGCTCGTTTTGGAGGTGCTTCAGTGACCAAAGTGAGGTCACTTACAATTAAGTTTGACACTTATAAGCATTTGAGAAAAATGTCCAACATGGTAAGTGAGTTACGTGATGTTGGTCATGAGCTGTCTGATGAGCAACAGGTGCAAGCTGTGATTCGTTCACTGCCTCAGAGTTGGGAGCATATGAAGATGCACCTAACTCATAATGAAAACATCAAGACAATGGAAGATGCTACGAAGCATCTTATCTTGGAGGAAGAGCGTCTTGAAGCCTCAAAGATGTCTTCTGAGGCATATGCAGTTAGTTTTAGCTCACATGGAGCTATGAACAAGAAACGCAAGCATCATGGTGGATATAAGTGGAAAAGGAATAAGAAATTCAACCACTCCCCTCAGGAATCCAAGAAGAAAAATTGGAACCAACGTAGAAAGAGAAAGCGTCCCTTTAAGAAGAAGAACATGAAACATGTGAAATGCTATAATTGTGGTAATAAGGGCCACTTTGCTCGAGATTGTACCGAGCCCAAGAAGTTATAGCTTTATAGTACAAACATTTTTTATGTGAATGTTTCTTTTTCTGTTTTTCTAACTGAATCACATCCTTTGTGGATTGCAGACTCAGGAGCAGCCAACCATGTAGCGAAGGATCGTGATGCCTTCGTTGAGTTTCGTAAACTTCCACATGGTAGTCGATGGCTTTATGTAGGTAACAATTTCAAAGTTGTTGTACAAGAAATTGGGACATGTAAATTGGACATGCGTGGAGGACGACCTCTCATCTTACATGAAGTATTATTTGCTTCATAAATTCGTAGGAATCTTTTATCTGTGTTGATGTTATTTAAACTTGGTTTTAATGTAAATTTTCACAGTGGTGGAATGGATTTGTATCTTGGATCTATTAATTATAGTCATGGTTTTTTATTGGGTGGTTTTATTGTACTGGATGTATTAAAGGAAAATAATAATATTAGTTATTCATTATTTACATCTAGTAATTCCGACAATGATGCAACTTTGTGGCATGATAGACTATGATGCAACTTTGTGGCATGCTAGACTATGCCATATTGATCAAAATCGAATAAGTCGATTAGCTAAAGAAGGACTTTTAGGTATCTAAGTTAAGTAAGATTTACCTACATGTGAGCATTGTTTAGTTGGTAAAATGGCAAGAAAGCAATTTGAAAAGAGAACACGAGCTTTATATCCATTGCAATTAATTCATTCTGACATCTGTGGTCCAATGAATGTAAGGGCCAGACGTGGGACAATTTATTTCATCACTTTTATAGATGAATATACTCGGTATGGTCATCTCTATTTGATTTCTCATAAATTGGAGGCATTCGATTGCTTCATAAAATACTCGAACTTAGTTGAGAATCAATTAGATAAGAAAATAAAAGCATTACGAACTGATCGTAGACAAGAGTACTTGTCAGAAAATTTCAAGGCTTTCTGTGATGAAAAAGGAATAGAAAGGCAATTAACAATTCCTAGAACCCCACAACAAAATGGCGTCGCTGAAAGACAAAATAAGACGCTATTAGAAATGATTAGGTCCATGATAGCCCAAGCAAATTTACCAATCACTTTTTGGGGTGATGCGTTGCTAACAGCCACTTATATACTTAATCGTGTGTCCACGAAATCAGTTACTAGCACACCATATGAGTTATGGACTGGTAGGAGGCCTGATGTGTCAAGTCTCCGACCTTGGGGGTGTGCAGTCTATGTTCATGATCTCTCTCACAAACATGGGAAATTAGGCCCAAGAGGGAGAAAAAGTATTTTTATTAGATACTTAGAACACTCAAAAGGATACGTGTTCATAAGTGAACAAGGTAGTGGAGGTGTAACCGAATTTGAATCACGAGATGTAACATTCTTAGAGAATGATTTTCCCAAGCAAGGCAAAATAGGTAAAGACTTATTATTATATGAGTCGCTTGATCAGAATGATTCTGTTATGCAGAATCAAGATGAGGAACTTCAACCAAGTGGGAGCAATTCCACAGAAAGGTTCTCTATGATAACTGATCGGAGTGGGAGCAATCAGATCAATCATGAATTTGTTTATGATGAACCTCGGTTAAGACGAAGTAATCGAGGAGTAAGTCCCCGACGTCGTTTTGAGATTGAAGGAGAAATTAATATGATTGTTTCACAAGAGGAAGAAGAGCCAAGGAATGTAAATGAGGCTCTTACTGGCCCTGCTAAAGAAGAATGGTTAAAAGTAATGACAAAAGAAATGGCTTCTTTAAGCTCAAATCAGGTATGAGACTTGGTTGACCTCCCCGAAGAACGTAAAGCAATTGGGAACAAGTGGGTTCTCAAAATTAAGCGAAAAGTTGATGGCAATATCGAAAGATATAAGGCACGTCTTGTAGCGAAAGGATATATGCAACAGGAGGGAATTAATTATGAGGAAACTTTTTCACCTGTTGTGAAGTTTGCTTTAATCCGTCTTATTCTGGCTATAGTAGCTAGTATGGATCTTGAATTACATCAAATGGATGTAAAAACTGCTTTTCTCAATAGAGAATTAGATGAAGAAATCTATATGGAACAACATGAAGGTTTCATCAAGGCAAGTCATGAAAATAAAGTATGTCGTTTATTAAAATCAATTTATGGCCTGAAGCAGTCTTCAAGACAATGGTATATTCATTTTCATAACGTAATCATTTCGTATGATTTTCAAATGATCAATGAAGACCATTGTGTGTATATCCAAAGATAAATTTGCGATTTTATCTTTATACGTGGATGATATATTGTTTGCTTGTAATGGCTGTGTGTTTCTTAAGCAAATCAAAAAATGGTTATCATCTGAATTTGAAATGAAAGACATGGGTGAAGCGGCATACATTCTTGGAGTCAAGATTTCAAGAGATCGTTCAAATAAATTGTTATCGCTTTCACAAGCGATGTACATTCAAAGAATTCTTGAACGATTCCGTATGCAAGATTGCAAACCAATTGATAATCATATTGCTAAGAATGAAGGCCTTAGTAAAAGAAATTGCCCGTCAACGCCACAAGAAAGGGAACAAGTGAAGAATGTTCCCTACACTAGTGCAGTTGGAAGTCTTATGTATGCAATGATGTGTACAAGACCAGATATTTGTTATGCTGTTGGGATGGTAAGCAGATATCAGTCAAATCCAGGCCAAGCACATTGGAAAGCAGTAAAGAGAATATTGAGGTATCTGAAGGAAACCGTGGACTATGCATTGTGTTATCAAGGCAATGATCTATGTATACAAGGATATACAAATGTAGACTGGGGAGGAGATTTAGATGAAAGAAAATCTACCTCAGGATATGTATTCTTACTAAACCATGGAGCAATATCATGGAAAAGTAAGAAACAATCATGCGTTGCATTATCCACAATGGAAGCTAAATTTATAGCGTTCTCAACTACAGTACAAGAGGTTGTGTGGCTTCATCGATTTCTTGTGCATTTGGGAGTCACTAAAAGTGAAATTAATCTAGTGACCATCAATTGTGATAGTCAAGCTGCAATCACTTATACAAAAGACCCCAAATTTTATTGTAAGACAAAGCACATAGATACTAAATACAATTATGTGAAAGATATAGCTGTACGAGGAGAAGTGAACATGAGATATATATCTACGCAAGATATGATAGCAGACCCAATGACAAAGCCAATTTCTAAAGATGTATTTATTGGGCATGTAAAGTCACTAGGACTGTGTAGATGTTCAAATGTACTGATAAAACATTTCTCTATGTATATTCACTCAGTTTAACGTCACTTGTTTGAATATAATGTATGATGAAGATTATATATTGTGTATCATTTGATTCATGAATATATGTGTTTTATGTACAAATATATTTTTGAGATGAATCATAAGTATATGAGATAGATTATAGATTGGCCCTCTCACACCGAAAAACACCTCTAGTGTTTATGGTCGTTAGAGATGAGACATGTTTAAAGTTTATTATCTAGGTGATAATTGAGAGCGCGAAACTGAAACCATAGATGCCGCAGGGAAATTAGTTCAAAGTGATTTATTAATCACTATATCTATCTTACATTGCCAGATGTGGGTTCTGAATAAATTGGTGAGTAGATAAGTGAACTCAAGTTAAACATTGAGTATGTTTAAACTATCATCATCTCAGATTTCTTTGATTAAAAGATGTTCAAGTCAAACGAAGTGGGTAAATACCGTAGCACATGACTCGTACCATGTGCAATAACCGACCACAAAAGGATTAATGTAAGTCATCGATCTCATCTTACATTGTGTGAGACCCTTGAGGTTAAGAAGAACCTCATCATATACCCTTATGACTCTTGTTTCATTCTTGAGAATTGAATTTAAGGTTTGCTACTTTAGGTTATTGCCAAGAGATCATGTATGATGCAATCTTATGGAATAATTCTAGGAAAGCAAATTAAATTTAATTCAAAAGAGAATTGAGAACAGAGGAAGGTCATTTAATTTAGCTCATTGACTCGCATGAAAAGTGTTCATAGATGGCCATCGTCTCTTTAGGAGAGAACTTGAATACAGTCATGACTTGAAGGAACTAAATGAGATCAAAGGAAAATGCAAATGCGAGATATAACCTAGGGTATAACATACAATTTCTACTCAAGGACTCATAAGTCCTAGGATCAATTTGTTAAATCGAGATGTCATATACTCCTAACAGATATATGACAATATATATACTCTCGTCGTATGCTGGTCACACTGGTTATTGAACAAGTATGAGTATTGCAGAGTTTGATTTAAAATTAAACCCATCATGTGTGAGTGAGAGATGTAAGTTATTATTACACCCATGAAGGGTCTAATAGCACTTAAGACTCTTGAGATAACTACCAAAGGTAGTAATATAAAGACAAAATATTAATGCAACTTTTGACATAAGAAAAGAGGACGGTGTGTGGTTGCTTCAGTTTTTTATTCTCAAGGTTCTTACGAAGAAAAGAAGAACAACTCGGCAGTAAGTGGAAAGAATAGAAAGTTCTATAACCGGTGGAATCTTAACACTCATTCAAGTATGTAATTTGTGTTTTATCAGCATATGAATGATCCTATTTTACATGATCTCAGTGGTTATGTTTTGTTCCATTAATTTCTAACAAAAGTTCCTCATTCTAAACACAACATTTACAGTCCAGACCACAACGAGTTGTTCTATCTCATCACTGCTCCGTCATCCTGTTTTGTGAGGTCGGAAGAGGATTGAGATTATTGCTTCTGTTCTATGGCAACTATCCTTATTATTTAGAAGAAGGTACTATGGTGTGTTTGGTTTTGGTATTCCTCAAAATTACCAACTGAAGTTCTCAATTTTAATTTTAGTGTTTGTTTGTCGATCTCACGTAAATGAAACAATTAAAAATGATTATTTATCACTTATTTTTAATTAAAAAATTTAATTATTAACATAAAATAATAAATTCAAATTTCAAAATAAGATTTATTAAAATTTTACTGTCATTCAAATACTTATAGTGTAGTTTCTTTTTCAAATTTAGGATCAGAATTGAGTACAAGTTGTGGATGCCGAATAACTGTCAGCTTCTAATAAGTTTTCCAAATTCCAATCCATCATAACTTGGAGCATTTTGGCTCCATAGCCACGTTTAGTTATTAATTTTTAAATAAAATTTTAATTATTAATATCAATATAATTATATTTTTAGTATTAATAATTAATAATTAATAATTAAATTAAATTAAAATGATATCTTTTATCATTTAATGAAATAACTAATTTTATTTTAAAATTTTTGTTATATTTCATTAAAATGAATAATTTAAATAACTAAACAATAAATTTAATCAAATCAAAACCAAAACCAAAACAAATAAAACAGACTCTAACTTTACTCATGAAAGAATACTGCTCCTCTTAGTTAATTAGATTAACAATTTATGTTAATTATGTTGAAATCTTCTTATTTTTCCAAAAAGCATTTAGAGTCCTGTTATTTACTGGAATTCTCGGTTTAGTCATTTTATTTTAATTATAATAATAATATGAGAGGGACATATATATATATCAAAATTAAAATAATCAAAATTTAAGGAGGAATATAATAAGACTCTTTGCTTGGAGAGAGTTGAAAAAGGAACATCAATCATATGCAGCTATCTTCATCAGACGTAAATCAAGGATGTTTATCGTATTGAAGGAAACTGAGGCTACTAGTAGAAAATGTTCATAGCAGAGTAAGACTTGCAATGCGGAGTAAGGCTTCCAGACTGCAAAATTCTGCCATTTCTTGAAGTGGTAGTTTCCGATTTTTAAGTCAGCAAAAGCAATTATGTTTTTGGTGCTTTGTAGGACATGAAATGAATGCCTACAAAAGTTTCAACTTCGGATGGTCATTTTTGGATTTACGATCTCATTGATTCGGGAACTCTAAAACTCCTGAAAAGGAAGGAGATTAAATTCCTGTTGCCATTAGTGAATTATGATATTTTCCCTGCTTCCTTATCATGCTTATATGCATATACATCAATCTAGGACGATTCCCACAGATTGCATGAAGAACCACTAGTGATAATGGCCACTTAAATTAGATAACAATCATCTGCTATTGAATAAGACATCATCATACTCAAAAGGTCTGCAACATTGACACTTGTATATCACGAATTTACAAGACAACAGCAATAGTTACAGGCCAGATAGGAGGAAATGAAACTTGCATGAATAAGAAATTGCACAAGTAGAATAAAAAGTTATACATAACCTGTTCAATGCTTAGTGCTTGGACGAAGCCAGACCAAGATGATCTTAATTTATTCAGTATCTTCCAGCTCAAAGTGGTAGAAATGAAAGGGAAAAAAAAATGTTTTGAGCAGGTACGCTTGAATACATGCCCGTAACCTGGAATTCAGCCTCCAAAAAGTCAGTGTCTCTTTGACCACATTACACACACTTGTGAAGGAATAGGATCACTAAACTTTATTAGTTACCTCTCTTCTGATCTATATTCTGCTTATATCACGACCAAAGACAAAAGTGGTAAGCCAGTTAATGGCCACATAGAATCTGTTTCTCCAGCTTATGACACGCGTTAGATAAGCAGAGCGCCATATAAACCAGCTCAGAAATCCAGCCAAGGATAACCCTTTGGCCTCCTGTAGCATATCCCCTCAAATAAATTACTCAGTTTAATCTTTATTGGTACAACAAAAAGGTACTACTCACTTTGCCTTGTCGAAGATCCACAAGGGCCTTATAGCTGCCAACAGTTGCCATTTGTCCCAGGTGTCTATAAACAAATGGTTGCCCCAGGTCAATGCCACCAGCACTGTTTGCACGCCCTCCACCAGCTTCACCAATCTTGTTCAATAGTCTAGCGAGATATTTACCCTGCCGCTCTGCAACCTATACATTTAAAAAGACAAACATCAGAGAACCAGTATTAGGTTCCAAGATATGAAGCAGTAACCTAGCAACAGCATTTAAGAGTTGAACAAGAAAGAAGATTCAACTGCCTACTGTATTTGAGTGTATATAATGAAGTGGAAAAGCTATATTAACTATCCATCTTTCTTTTCTGTCTTTTTTGGTTTAGCTATAAATTTAGACCTCATCTCGAGCTAGTTAACCTCTCAAAGTACAAAAACCAAGTGAAGTTAATGTAAAGTGCTAAAGCCTTTAGGTGTTAAGAGCTTACCTGGGCCAAAGCTGGAAGGACCGGCCTACCAGTACCTTCAAGAAAACCACTACAGTCACCAATTGCAAACAGATCTTGCTCAGATGGTACTCGTAGCCATTCATCAATACCAATTCTGTAAATTCATAGCAGCCATAAGACACAGGATATCATGGTCAAAAAGACAAGTCCAGAAGCACGAAACAAATGTTCTGTGGAAAACCATTAGAAAATTGTTAACAGGCTTGTTTTAAACCAACTATAGACCAGCATGGAAGCCATAGTCAAAAACTTGAAAAATGAACTCTTTTCAGGTTTTTTGGCATGCAAGTCCTCAAAAACCACAATTTAATCTATCCCAAAGGAAATTTTTTCCATGTCGTACAATCTTTTCTTTTTGCCTACACATTATGTGGCACCTAAGAAGTTTACAAATAAGTGCACAAGTATGTAGATCCTGTAAGAGCTTTCTAACTTTGAATCTAATTTTCAATCAGTTGTTACTTACCATAGTCAAATGTAAAAGCAATAAAAATTTGTTACAATGCAGAAAAGGAACTAGAAATTCACCTTTACAAAAAAAAAAAAAAACAAGGTTTACCTTCCACCAGGAGATTTAGGAAGTGTCAGAGATTTCACAAGAGGAGCAGGGCCAACACCAGTGGACCACACCAATAGACCATAAGGGACTTCTGTACCATCGTTAAGAATTAGTTTCTGAGGTTTAACGTCCTTGACAACTCCACGGACAAGATGAACCCCTGACTGAGAAAAAAAGGTTATATTAAAAATTCCATAATGAAACATTAACAAAGTTACAAAAGTCAATTGTTTGGAAACCCATTGATACATTGTAAAGAATATCCATACAACATTATAAGAAACAGGATTTAATTTTCCTCAATTAATGGTAAGAGCAGTAATAGCATGGAAAATCCACTCTATTCAGTTAAATCTTCAAAAGAAATGCTTCTTCTGCGTCAACCAAGAATTTCTAACCTTTATTAATTGTTTAGTAGCATAGTGACGAAGACGATCATCAAAGGAAGATAAAATTTCATTTGCCTGTGGAAAAGTAAACAAATGGGTTAATTCAGCAATATATCAGTGGCCAGTGTGAAGGTATATCAGTTAGAAGTAAGTCCTACTACTGGTGGGCGTTAAGTCTAGCCAAGAAAAAATTAAAGCCTATTTACTGCAAATGCAACTCTTAGTCCAAAAGTTCTTAGCAGACCTCAATCAAAGTAACGTGGATATAATTTTCAACGTGGGCATATCTTTGATGAACATCCTTCATAATAAAATCACTTAGTTCACCACTGAATTCAACTCCAGTAGGACCACCTCCTACAACAACACAGTGCAACAGTCTGCTCTTCTCTTCTTCTGGAATACCTGATTTAACACATATATAGGTACAATAAATACCAATTAAATTGACTTTCCTTAAAAATAAAAAAAGTAGGGTATAAACAGAAAAAGAACTACCAACCAGGCATATCAGACAGCATCAAGTTTAACAGTAGCTTCCTGCGGATTTCCTGAGCATGTTGTACTTCTCGGAGGAAAATTGCGTGTTCCTTGACACCCTGGATTCCAAATGTTGAGGCCTCCGCTCCCAACGCAATTACCAATTTGTCATAGGAGATTTTGAACTTCCACGGGTCCATAGTGTCTACACCATCAGTAACGGTCTGACAATGCACCTTCAATGCATAAACCAAGTTCTACTTGGGTTACTAAACCACATTCAACTTTGAAGCACTGAAAAATACTGCCTATGGCATGAAAACTGCATCTTTCGTTTACAAATTAACCAAAACCCCTATTCTAAAGCCAAAAGGGAAAGCAGGATTTGATACAAAACAAGAACCTTTTTTGATTGTTGAATGTAACCACCGAGTATTCAAGTTCCCAATTAATAATTTCATCTCACATTATAATGAAGAGAAGATCCCAATTACTGTCATATTACCACATGTTTATCGGTGTCGACATCAGTACAGTTGGCCAGAAAAAAGTAGGACCCGGGTTCGGTAGAAATAGCAGGTTGGATCCGCCCTACAGGCTCTGCAACTGACCTGAACTCAAGAGTCCCAACACAGGTGGACGCTAAAAGAGGCGTAAACACCATATGATTCCTCGGAGATACGCAAACGACATCATATAACTTGGTATCTATTTCCTTCATCAATCTACTACCAGCCCACCCGCAACCCAAGACCACCATCCTCGGCTTCTGGGTCGAGCTCGTCGGCCCAAGTCCGGCATACTGGGTCGGCGGCGGCGGATTCTTTAGCTGGTTCGCGTCATTGGTGAAATGAGAGAGCGAAGTGAACAAAAAACTTGAATTTTTCAATAGAGACCTCCCTCTAATTGAAGATTTAACTGTTGGGATTTGAATCAGGTTTCTAAACCAGGACATGATTAGACCAACTGGGTCTGGGTCCCTAATCTGGTAAGACTACTGAAGGCTTAAAAATCTTATCAAAGGGACTTTAAGCTTACGGTGGAATTGTGGAAAAGTCCGCAACTTTCCGTTAGCTTTCGCCAAGATCTTGGGACGGTGTAGTGTTGACTAGGAATCTGGTGGGTGTGTCAGCGGCTGAATCTGGATAGCGTTGTACAAGTGGCACTTGTTTAAAGATCCGGGACAATGCCAGAGCCATTCCAGGATCATGACATCATCGGTCAGTAATTTAACATCATTTATCTTTTTTTATATATATTTGTCGTTAAATAAATTACTAAAAATTAGCTCCATTACATGGATAATAATCATCATTTTAATTTTCATGGTTTTAAATTTATTATACAACCTTTTATTATGTTTAGTAATAAAAAAGGCAAGTAAGCTCTTCTATTAAATGAATCCCTAGTCAAATTACAAACACGAAAAAGTTTGTCTATGAATTCCAAATAATAAAATAATCATTGCTTAAATTTTGTAAATCCCATATTGAATAAATCTTCAAAAAAAAAAACTGCATATGAAACTTATACGATAGAGGCAGAGAAAGAAAGAGTTAGTAGCAAAGACATATGTCAACAGGAGCAGCAAAATAAAGCCACCTTATGGGGATCAAATCATCTGTTCCACTTTTGTTATTCTTACTATATTTGGATTCATCTCATTCATACATTTATGTGGGACCTATATAAATATGTGGATTAGATGAGTTGGAACAAAGTAAGAATAGGAAAAGTAGAACAAGTGATTTCAAGGGACCTTGTAGAGAATTCTAATTTAACCTAAGAAAAGTTGTAAATAAAATAGGAAACTCTAATTCAACTTAAGAGAAGTTTTAGATAAAATGGAAAAGAATCAAAGAGATTTGAGTAAATTTTAAAATAAGAAACGAATAAGATAAAATAAAAAAGTATTCAAAATTCTTGCAAAGAACAATGTTGAATAAGGCCACTAATGAACATCTTATTATGTCTAAAAATTCAAATGCCTCATCACTCGCTCCCATTCGTCAAAGAACTCGACCTTGAGTTATTGTCAACATATCTAAGCTCTGCATCATGAAAGTAAGGTGAGAGATTAGCAATATTGAAGGTTGGAGACATATTTCTCGTCCTTAGAGGTAGTTCAACAATATAGGCATTGTCATTGATATTCCTTTTAATTCTAAACAGACCGCACTTCTTTTGTTATAGTTTATGATGACTTCTAGCAGTTATTCTTGCTCAAGAAAACCATAACTTCATCTATAACATATACTACTTGAGCTCTCCTTTGTAAACTAACTTTAGCTTTGTACTTCTCATTAGCTCTTTCAATCTTTTTCTTTACCTCCACTTGAATCTCTTGTGCCTCTTTAGCTAACCTTGTAGAACTAGGAGAAAAGTTAAAAGATTTAGGCAATTTAACAAGATATAGAGCATAATTAGGTACCTTGGTGTAAACCACCGAAAATAATGATTGACCAATGACATTATGGACTACATTATTATAGGCAAATTTGACTTGGCAATAAAAAAACCTAACTTTTGAGTTTGTCACAAAATATGCATCTTACCAAATTACCCAAAGTGTTACTCAGCACTTTTGTCTGGCCATCAATTTATAGAGGTTCAATATTGCTATACTTAAGAGAAGAATCAAATGATCCCCATAAGATTCTCCAAAAGTGACTTAAAAACTTTGTGTCACAATTAGAAGTCATGAATTTAGGAGCACCATAGAGTTGCACCACCACTTTAAAGAATAGCTTAGTAATCACTGTATCATCTACACCTTCTTACAAGGGATAAAAATATGCATTTTAGAAAACCTATCCATAACCATAAACATAGAATCCATACCTCTTTGTGTTCTAAGAAGTCCCAATATAAAATTCATAGACAAATCCTCCCAAATAGCATTGGGAGTTGGAAATGGCATGTATAAACTAGCATTTGACGCATGTCCTTTTAAGTTTGACAAACTTGGCACCTCTCTATAATAGTAACAATGCCTCTTCCCTCTCTATAATAGTAACAATGCCTCTTCTTATCTTTTACCAATATTATCTCTTTCTCACATCTTCAAGAGTCTTATCTCTACCAACGTGACCAACTAAGCCTCCTCTATGTAATTCTATCATCACCTTCTGCCTACGTAAAGTTCTTGGAAGAAAAAGTTGATTTCCTTTCATGGAAATCATTATGAGACTTTTTCACTAAACATAAGTCCTATATCTCTCCGAAATCTCCATCACTCTCATATAACTCCTTCAAATACTCAAGACCCTTAACCTTTGTACTCAAGGTCTTCACTATAGTCACTCTACTACTTAATGTATGAGCAACCATATTATTCTTCCTTGCCTTGTGCAATAATTTATATGGTAATTTATCCATAAAATTTGACCATCTAACATGCATCTTCATCCTCAATCATCTTTGTCTTCCTAAATACTTCAAAACTTAATGATCAATGTACAAAATAAACTCTTTCCTAATTAAACAATGTTCCCACATCTTTAAGGCTCTCATCTTCTCTTCATCCAATCTTACTCTACCTTTCCCCATAAAGAAACCAAGAAACAATAAATTTTTAGATATGAAAGTGCACTTCTCCAAATTATCATGCAATTTGTTTTCCCTCGGGACACTAAATACATTGTGTAAGTGATTTAAGTTCTCCTCTTTTGACTTGTTGCAGATAAGTATATCATCAAAGTACATGATAAACGATTAATTGACTATATTTATATGCCCATATTTATTGTGTTTTGTTTGTTATTTGAGAATCTTATAATACTTATTCTATTTTAAGTGTATTTTTAGGTGATAATTGCCTTCATAGAATAAAAGGAGAGGAACTCAAGTGAAATTGCGATATAGAATGAAAGAATTGAAGCAACTTGGGATTAACACAACTTAGAACTCAAGTGAAATCACCCCACAGCAAAATTTTTCTGAAGAGAAAACTATACACTTTACGCATGGTGGAATCCACTTTAGTGACCGAACACTTAGATACTTTGAATACTCTATTTTCACAATCACATCATTGGGGAATGTAATAGCAATAAGTGAATGTGCAAAACTTCTACTTCAAAGTCTACCAGATTCATATGATCAACTCGTCATAAATTTAACAACCAATATAGAAAGTTTAGTTTTCGATGACATTGCAGTTGCTATTTTAGAAGAAGAGAGTCGGTGCAAGAGCACGGAAGACAAGTTGGTAAGTTAGCAACAAGCGGAGACCTTGGTGTTAACGAGAGGAAGATCAATGGAACGTGGCCTAAATGGAGTCATAGTCATGATATATCAAATTCTAGGAGTAAGAAGAATTCCAAGTGTTACAATTTGGTAAGAAAGGACACCTAAAGAAGGATTGTTGGAATCTGAATAAAAAAGATTTTATTCCTCAAGAAAATGTAGCAAATACTTTAGATGATGGAGGTGCAATGGTCTGTGAAGCGACAATGACTATTGGAGGCAAGAGAAGATTTGTTGATATATGGCTTCTCAATTCAATAGCTACTTTTCATTTGACCTCTCGAAGAGAATGGCTCCATTAGTATGAATCTATCTCTGGAAGATCTGTGTATAACTGTAATGAACAAGCTCTGAAGATCGTTGGTATCGCACCATCAAGTTAAATATGTATGATGGGACAACTCAGACTATTAAAAAAGTGTAACACGTGGAGGGCCTCAAGAAAAATTTGTTTTCTATAGGACAACTAGATGATCTCGGATTCATATTTGAGATTTAAAACAAGATCATGAAGGTGATTAAAGGAGTGCTTGTATTTATGAAAGCAGAGAATATAGCTGCATATTTGTACGTGCTGAAGGGAGAAACTTTGTAAGAAGGAGAAGTATCAATTGTTATGACAAGTCTAGATAAAAAATCTGCAATGAGATGACATAAAAAGCTTAGACATATGTCTAAACAAGGAATGAAGATACTTGTAGAGAAGAATTTACTTCTAGGTCTCACAAAGGTATCACTACCCTTCTGTAAGCATTGCATTGTGAGCAAGCAACAACGATTGAATTTTAACACATCAAAATTCAAAAGCAAGAAAATTTTAAAATTGATCCACTCTAATGTATGACAACCACCAATGATGTCCATGAGAGGAGCAAATTTCTATGTATCATTCATTGATAATTATTTGAGGAGATGTTGGGTGTTTTCTATCAAGAGGAAGGCAGATGTGTTTTCAATTTTCAAATTTTACAAAGCACAAATGGAACTTGAATCTTATAAGAAGATTAAGTGTTTGCAATCAAATAATGGAGGCAAATATAATGGTAAAGAATTTTATGAATTTTGCAAGTAAGAAGGCATCAAAAGGCAGTTCAAGTGACATACACTCCTCAACAAAATGAAGTAGTAAAGTTGATGAATAAAACTATGTTAGAAAGAACAAGAGCGATGTTGAGAACTACAAGCTTAGATAAGAAACTTTGAGCAGAAGTAGTCAATGTCGCCTGTTATATGGTGAATTGAGCTTCATCAACTGCAATTGAGTTGAAGAAGACGATGGAGATGTGGATTGGTAAACCAGTGGATTATTCCAACCTCCATATATTTTGAAGTCCTGCCTATGTGATGTTCAATGGCTAAGAAAGAACAAAGTTGGATCCAAAATCTAGAAGATGCATTTTCTTAGTGTACGCTGAAGGAGTAAAGGGGTATCCTCTATAGGATCCCACTGCCCACAAGATTGTTATCAAAAGAGATGTTATTTTCTTGGAAGATAATGATGAAAAGCAAACTGAAGATGTTAGCACTTTAAAAGAGAATTCAGAAACTATAACAACACAAATGGATAGGAAAATTGGTCAAAATGATTCTTTTGAAGCTACACCAGAGCACAAGGAGCAAGAACGAGTCAAATATGATGTTTCAATTACTCGGAGATCAACTCACACAAGAAGACCACTGAGTTGGCACTCAAATTATATTATGGGGAGCAATATTACATACTGTCTTTTAACTAAGGATGGAGAGTCATCAACTCTTCAAGAAGCAATAAATAGTTCAGATGAATCTCATTGGATGATAACAATGCAAGAAGAAATTGAAGCACTTCATAAAAATAAGACATGAGAGCTGGTATCACTACCACAAGGAAGAAATTTTATTGGCAATAAATGAGTTTACAAGATCAAGCGAAGCATTGATAATTAAGTGGAGCGATATCATGCTAGATTTGTGGTAAAAGGATATGCTTAGAAAGAAGGTATAGATTTTAATGAAATATTTTCTCCTATGGTTCAACTCACTACAATTCTAGTAGCTTTAGCAATGTGTGCTATATTTGACTTACAACTTGAGCAATTAAATGTGAAAACCACATTTCTTCATGAAGATCTTGAAGAAGAAATTTATATGCTCCAACTAAAAGGTTTTGAAGAACAAGGGAAAGAGAACTTGGTTTACAGGTTGAACAAATTTCTGAGAGTCTAAAGCTTGCACTGAGGTGTTGGTATAAGAGATTTGATTCCTTCATCATAAGTTTTGGATATAGTAGACTGAATGTAACATCCCGTCCCCGATGGGAAGGGTAAATTGGTAAATTGGGACAGGCTAGTGAGTCACATTGTATATACTGATTTGAACATTCATTTGGCCTCTAATTTTAGAGGAACGAGTCGTTTGGCATATGCACATATAGGTACATGCGTTCATGACAAATCCCGACATTTAATTGTGATTTCGATGTGTTTTGTGACTTGGTTGAGATTTATAGAATAATTGGGCTTGAATAGTTAAATTGGAAATGTTTTAGAGTGATGGTTACTAGATAATAACTCTTCGAATATTTTCTGGAAATTTGGGAGAAAAAGTCCGGATCGAAAAATCCTCCGAGTGACGGACTGATCGATTTTATAGAACTGAAATGACTGTCTAATGGCTAGGAAAAAATTTGCTAAATGATTTGAGAAATTAATCTGACTAGCCATTGAACTTTGGAGAGGAATTGGACTAGAAATGAAATTGAAAAGAGAAAGAGATTTAAATGTTTTGGGAGGAAAAAAAGGACAAGAGGTTTATTTGTTCTTCATATAAATACCTTAGTTTTGAAAACTTGGCAAAAAGCTTGCTCTCTTTCGTCCTAGGGCATGCGAATTTTTCCTCCACCGATTGAGCTTTGCTCTTCCTCCCCTTATGATCTTTTCTTGTCCAAGTTGCTTGCTCTTTCCTTGTTATTTGGGAGCAAACCTAAACCCTTTGAGATGATGGAAAATCGTGAGAGGAGAAGAAGGAGTCGTTGAAAGAAATTAGAAGATTTTCAGAGATGTGAGGATTTAGGCCTCGATCGGTAAGTAAAATGATCTTTATGTGTTTTTATGGTTGTTAAATGCATGCATGGGTTTGATTGTGAGAGTTTGGGGTAGTTATGGGTGAGTTATGGAAGTTTTTAGAGTGAAAAATGGCGGAAAAATCGATTGGAGAAGATGAACCAGGGCCGCACGTCGCGACGAATAAAATAATTGGATGTCGCGACGAGCGTACGCCGCGACGTGCGTAGACGCCGCGACGAGTGGTTCGCCGCGACGAGCGGGACGTCGCGACGAGCGTGGGTTGACGCCGCGGTGAGGATGATTTTTCTGAATTGATTGGGTTTAGTTTTTAAGGCATAAATAATGGTGTAGACCTCCAATTGAGGTGATGTTTGATTCGTTGTGATCTAGATAAAGAGGTCTACAATTGAGGAAAAGAATGAGAGTTTGAATTTTGGATTTTGAGATCACCATTAGTGAAAGACAGTTCAGAATGTGAATCTTAAGGATTGTACTTGGTATTTGGGGTATAATGTGAGACTTTGAAAGTAAATTCATTTCTACAGGGAATAATAGGAACTGAGTGTAAAGGATGAATTTGACCTAGAGAATAGTGTTATTGACTGTGAGATAATACCCTAGCGAGTATGACGTGATGAATTGACTGACTATTAGAATTGAAATTGGGGAGTTCCGTATTATGCTATTGAATTGGGATATAGCGCCGGGAAGGTCATGAATAGGCATAGTACATCGTTTTAATTAAGACATGTGCATTATCAAATTATTTCTGATTGTGCATTTTTGTAATTGGGTAATTATTCGATTGTTTTAGAGGCACCGTTGGATCGTTATTCCACGGACAGTGCTGGAGCTTCCAGGCAGGTAGCTCGGAAGTTCAGGTGAGTAACCTAGTTGGTTTCTCAACCTATATGTGCTTAATTTTATGTACGATTGCCATGTAGAGTAAGGAAGGATTATGTGTGTGTGTTTTGATTGATTTCGGACCACAGGTGTTCGAAATATTTGGAATGTGTTATAGAAGTGTTTAATGTGCATAAGTGAATTTAAATTGGTTAAATGTGAAATTGGACATATGTACTAGGTTGTGACACAGTACTGTAAAACGAGGCATATGCATTCATGCATAAAGGCATGATCAGTTAAAGGCAGTTGTGACCGGAGCAGCCAACGAAATGTCGTGGTATCGCTTGCCCCCTGAGGTGGTGCATACCCTGATGGCTCTCCCACGCAGTGCTCGGATACCACAGGCTCACTGTATCAGGGCATTCAGGCCCAACGTATTCAGAGCCACAGGCTCAACGCATTGTGCCCGTCACTAGGATTATCAGGGCATATCACGCCCAACGTATATGAGAGCTTTAAGCTCAACGCACAGGACCTCTGGTCCAACGAAATTTCAGAGCTACTGGCTCAACGTTAATGAGCTCAGGCGCACGGTCACAACAACGAAAAGAAAATAAAAGTGTCACATGCACATTGCATATATGAATGATCAAATGTGAATTGTGTGAGGCGAAACGCCTCATAGTTGTGAAATTGAATGCATGGGATTTGATGAATGTGCTAATATGTTATATGATGTGAATTGTATATATATGCATGAGTTGGGTGGACCATCGATGATGGTTTCTCACTGAGTTCGCAAACTCACCCAACATTGCATTTATTTTTCGGGGATCGATTAGTACCCCGTCAGACACACGAGGGTATTCTTTCAGCATTCAAGTGAAGATTAGAGGTCGGGATCAGTCCGCGTCTGCATTTCATGTCTATATTTTGTATCAAATTGGTTATTCGGAAATTTTTAGTATGAATTGTTATTTGACATGACTCAGTGGTTAGTATTTGTGAAAAGGGCCAAATGGCCATATGAAAATTTTGAAATTGGCATGTATGATTGAAAAGGGCTTTTGCCCTCTTTGATTATTTGACTTCCGCTAGTATGTTTGAGAAAAGTTGCGTATCAAATTTTGCATAAGTTTAGTGCTCTAGCACGCCACCCTCGCGGGGTGCGGTCTCGGATATCACCATCGATATCGGGTCCGGGTCTGGCGGGAGTGGGGTGTTACACTGAATGCGGACCCTTATGTATATTTTAAAAGGTTTGGTAAAGATGATTTTATAGTTTTGCTATTATACATGAATGACATGTTAGTTGCAAGATCCAACAATGATCATATCACAGAATTGAAGACACATTTGGCTAAAGAATTTGAAACGAAGGACTTGGGACCAACAAATGTGATTATAGGGATGCATGATCGCGGGTCTGTCGATTCGACCTCATGATCGATCCTTGGAAATCGGTCAAAATAATAATAATTTCCAAGATTGCGGTATAGGTTGCAACCTCGGGTCGTCTCACTTAATTGGAACCAAATGAAAAAGGTCTAAGCTAGCCTAAATGTCAAAATTGCAATTAAAGTTGATAAAATGGGTTTGGTCATTGAAAGAACTAGTAACAGTAACTAAAATTGGAGAAAAAGTATAAAAGAATGTTTTTGGGTTTTTAATAAAATAAATGAACTTGAAATTTTGGGTAATGATCAAATGATAATAAATCCTCTTGAAAATGGGCGCAGGTTATCACAGTTCAAAAATGAATTTTCGGGGATAGAATCCACTAAGTTTTGAAAGATCAACCCTAAAGGACTCTTTAGGTCCAAAGATTTAATTAATGAACTCCATTATTTAAATCTTTGTTAAAAACATTAGTGTGAAAATTGGACAAGTAAATGCAATTGGTCAATCGGATAAAAACACAACCATCTAAATCAAACACAACTAGGTAGATTTTGAAAGTAAATGCAATAACCGAATGACATATATGAAACTTCATATATTAAGCATGCAAATTCTACAAATAACTTTGTCCAAATTGCAACATAGTGTTCATCACACGGTTAAACTGTTAACCATGCTTATCTAGCTATATAGATGCAACCTCTAACTCAGAGTTTACACAAATATAACTAAACTTCAGACACTATATGATTACTCCCCTTTGAAGCTTCCAGTGAACTCAAGCCATTGCTACATCTTCAAGAGGAAATGTGACTTAGCTACGCATAACTCTGGTCTGTCTCTCGACTGCTGAAGATTGAGCGATACTCATGGTGGCAGAAGATACTGACGGTGACGATGATGGTGGTGATGGTCGACAATGATGAATACGGAAAATGATGGTGAAGTAGAATGTTGTCTCTGCTCCCTCCGAAGCGTTTCTCGTATCCCCAAAAGTCTTCAAGTTTTTTCCTCCTTCTGACCTAAAAATAGCAAAGTTTTTATATAATGGATGCGGGTCAGGTCAGAGCAGTGAGACAAACCTTCCATTTAAGGTTGGATATCCCCTCGTACGTCGCCAAGTGTAAATAAATATTCGTCGTGATGTGTAGAATTGCCTGCTCGTCGCGTCGGGCGAACTAACATACGTCGCGACGTGTGGAAATGATTCGCTCATCGCGACGTGTGGATTAATATTCGTCGCGACGTGTGGATAGACCTCATGACTGTTGACTTCCTGATGTGTTGACTCCTTTGCTCCTGCAATAAAATAATAACAATTTGTAGTATCAATTGTCCTCATGAAGATTATAGAAAAATTAATATCAGATCATGACAATTTACCGACAAATTGCGAATTAAAAGAGCTCGGTATGAGGAACCAATTTAAGCACAAAAATCATCAATTAGGAGTCAACGAATGCATAAGCAGCTATGAAAATGCAGCCAATTTATAATGTAAACTTGGCTCAATCAAATTCCCTCACACTTAGACCTTTGTACTCCTGGACAAAGTTTACAAGAGTCAAAAAGAATACAAGAGGGAAAGAAAATATCTGCCCGTCGCCGAAAACAATAAAAAGAAATTGACGCAATTCACTTCCTCAGAAATAAACCACAATAAAGTGAAAGAGTGCTAATAAAACAAACATTGAAAGAATTCAAGTACAAGAGATTGAACAAAAGAGAATCACTCAAGATATAGTGTTTGCGCTCATCTCACTTGTGTCTAGGGATATTTTTTCTCTCAGTCTGCTTAATCCATCTCCTACCATACTTGTGTCAAATCTATTTCTCCACTACAAGAACTATCATTTCAAAGATCAAGAGGACTTTTAGGGTTGTAATGTACGGTAGGCTAAATGAATGGATGAAGTGAAAGAAAGAAAGAATAGGATGAGCACATGCACTAAACAAGGAACTGATGTCAATAGTTTTCTGAAACTAAACGTATGCATAAACAGAATGCATAATTTTTTTTCAATATATACTGCATAAATTGTTATCGATCTTGCTTTTCTTCTTTCTTTTCTCTCTTCTTTTATTTTATTTTATTTATTAATTGAAAAATACTTTTTGTCCTTTTTTGGAACATTTTTTTGGCAGAAGCAAAATAACTAATGACACCATAAAAATATGAATGCAAATGCTCATAACAAGAGGGCTCAAAGGGCTAGCAAGGGATAAATATGTAAGGGACTATGTTTGGGAAAAGGGGTTGAGGAAGGAACGCCTCTATCACATCAACAAAAATTCAGTCCATTAAGCTTCAAGTAAGAATTAAAACAAGTTCTAGAGAAGAATGAAATAAGCAAACGCACACAAAGATAAAAGAAAATTTTTGGCTCAAATATCCTTCCAACAAGGGTATTGTCTATATGAACAATCTCAAGTCTAAAAAAACTTAAAATGCTACTTTGTTAGCATGCTTCCATTCACTGTGTTTTGAAAACATGAAGAGCAAAATTTTGCCAATTCCAACTATCATTAAAAGAATGGGAGGTGTTTTCAAAAACTCAAGCATCATTTTGAAACTAGTAAAAGCTTTGAAGACAACAACCACAAAAATCCAGTGCAGAAAATGTTTGATTGAATGGAAGAGTTAGGCAAAAATAATTCATGCAATACGGTGACGCAGCGACGTGCAGAAGCAGACGTCGTAACGTGCGGACGTCATGACGTATACGCTCTCGAAAGAATAGCTTCGCCGCGACGTGTGATCGCTCGTCGCGGCGAAGAGATGCAGAATGACAAAAAAAAATTTAATTCACCAAGTTTATCAACAGAATGCACCATTGGCCAACAATTCATAATCATAATGTCAACAGTCATGCAATATGAAAGATAAATGGGGAAACAACTCCCCCACACTTAAAGCACACATTGTCCTCAATGAAAATGTAGATGAAGCTCAAATGCATAGAAGTTCAGGAAGAGACCGAGAAAGTATTATTGGAAAATGAAAGGAAAACAAAAGAAGCTATCTATCTAAATGGCTCTCCTCCAAACTTGTGAAGACAAATAGTAAATGCGAAATACAAAAAGGAAAGAAACAAGTGAAGGAGACGGAAAAACCTTATATTCACGGTGGTTTTTGGTTCTCATAATAGAGCTTCAAAAGATGGCCATTCACCTTGAGTCGTGTTCCAGTTTCTTCATGTAAAAGCTCTACCATACCAAAGTTGTGCACCTTCATGACCAAATACGGTCCCTCCCAACGAGTATTGAAAGTCCCATGTTTGAAAGTGAAATGAGCTTTGAATAATAGGACTTTATCTCCTTCTTTGAAACTTTTCCTCCGAATGATCTTGTCATGCATCAATTTTGCTTTTTCTTTGTAGAGTCGTGCATGCTCATATGCCTCTAACCTTAATTCCTCGAGCTCTTGAAGTTGCAACTTCCTCTCCATTCCGGAAGATTCCAAGTCCATATTGCATTGTTTGATTGCCCAATATGCTTTATGCTCCAATTCTACAGGTAAATGGCAAGCCTTGCCATAGATCAAACGGTAAGGGGACATACCTATGGGGGATTTATAAGCAGTCCGATATGCCTATAGTGCTTCCTCGAGGCGAAGGCTCCAATCCTTCTTTGATGGCTTTACAATTTTCTCTAAAATGTGCTTCACCTCCCTGTTTGAAACTTCAGCTTGTCCATTGGTTTGTGGGTGATATGCAGTGGAGACTTTGTGAGTGACCCCAAATTTCAAAAATAAATTATCAACGACTCTATTACAAAAATGGGTTCCCCTATCACTCACCACAGCTTTTGGTATACCAAATCGACAAAAAATGTTGGACTTAAGAAACTTAGACACGACTTGGGCATCATCTTTTCTAGTAGGGATGGCCTTTATCCATTTGGACACATAATCCACAGCTAAAAGGATATACACAAAACCAAAAGATGGAGGAAATGGGCCCATGAAATCAATTCCCCAAACATCAAAGATGTTGGACCCCGAACTTTCGGTAGAAATTAGAAATATTAAATGGAATTAAATGAGTTTTTTCGGATATGAATTTTGTTATAGATGTTATTGTGCTTAAAGGAGATTGATGAGAAATGAAGTGATTGGTTTTGATGACTTTGAAATTCGAGTAGAGTTGTATGAGTTATAAAAGCCAAAATGAACTAGTTGATTGAAATGAAAGTTGAAAAGCAAGAAATAATTAGTGAAAGTGTTATATTTTGAAGCAAAATAGAAAGTTTGATTTGAAAGTTGACTTTTTGATTTAGGCAGAATTTGAGGAAATGATATTCATTAAATTGTAGCTTATGTTGAGAGCTTTTCGTAGCCATAAAGTATGCTATTTTTCGATATCGGGATTGAAAGTTATGATCTTTGAAAGTTAAGTGTATTTTGCTTTGGTTTTGGAAAATGCTCTAAGTGTAGGATTGTATATGTTATGTTTTGAGGCAATTTCCGTACTGATGTGGTTTGAATTGGAGTAAATGGTCTACATAAAAGTTATAGAGAATTTGAATAGCTTTAAAATGATGTATAATATGCGATTCTTGGTTATGGAGGTTGAAAGATATGATAATGTGAAATTTCGATATTACTTAGGTGATTGCTATCAGGACAGAAACTTTGATTGAAACATTGACTTAGATAGAGATTGAAGTTGTTTTGGAGTTCTTCATGAACATTGTAGAGCTTGTTTTTATCTTTCCATTGATATAAAGCACGAAAATATTGGACAAGGGAGTAGAAAGATATGATTGTTAGAAGTTTTGATGTTGTTTAGTGTGAAGCTGATCGACCAGTCACTTTATGTAGAGTTTTTTACCCATTTATAGGTCGATCTGATGTTTAAGGCCTTAATGAAAGTTGTAGAGGGTTCTTTTACCTTTCTATAGACACTGAGTTTGTCAAATTTGGAGTTCTGGATAAAAAAGTTATGATGTTTACAAGTGTTGGTACTGTTGAGGAGTTTATCGATCGGTCACATTGTAGCAAACTTTTGACCCCTTTAGTGACTGAGCTTGCCTTTGAGTCCTTATTGAAAATGGTAGATCTCTCTTTTATCTTTCCAACGAAACAAACCGCGTCTGATTTAGAGCTCGAAGTCAAAAGTTATGAAGGTTTGAAGCCTGATAAGTCGGATCGCGCGGCCGATCGCTCGGCAGCGAGCGCCCGCTCGGGCGTTGGTCGATCGGCCCGCGGGGTGGATTTCCAGCCGACCGACCTCTCTTCATTCTTTTGACCATAACTTCTTCGTCCGACATCCGATTGATCCAATTTTTGAAGCGTTGGATTTATAAGACATTTTTCTATCTTTCCATACTAGATTTATTGGTTTTAGCATTAAATGGAGAAAGATCGACCTGATCTAAGTGAGCTGACCTATGGAAAAGGTCCTAACAGTGTTCAATATTTTGGAGATATCTCGATCGGTAGGGCTCCGATTGATCTGATTCTTTTTGTAAATTAAAATAGAGACATGGGGGTACAAATGTTATGAAGGATCCGAGCTATAATTTAGCCTATAAGACTTCCAAATGTAGGTCGGAAGTTCAATGTAGTGTTCAGTCCCGGTGTTGTAGTGGCTGAACAGTGTTCAGTATTTTGGATATATCTCGATCACTAGAGCTCGGATTGAGTTGATTCTTGTTGATAATTAAAATATAGACATGGGGCTACAAATGTTATGAAGGAGTCAAGCTATAATTTATCCTCTAAGACTTCCAAATGTAGGTCGGAAGTTCAGTGTAGTGTTCAGTCCCGGTGTTGTAGTGGCTGAATAGTATTCAGTATTTTGGATATATCTCGATCACTAGAGTTCTGATTGAGTTGATTCTTGTTGCTAATTAAAATAGAGACATGGGGCTTCAAATGTTATGAAGGATCTGAGCTATAATTTAGCCTCTAAGACTTCCAAATTCAGGTCGGAAGTTTAGTGTAGTGTTCAGTCCTGGTGTTGTAGTGGCTGAACAGTGTTCAGTATTTTGGATATATCTCAATCACTAGATTTCGGATTGAGTTGATTATTGTTTCTAATTAAAATAGAGACATGGGGCTTCAAATTTTATGAAGGAGCCGAGCTATAATTTAGCCTCTAAGACTTTCAAATTCAGGTCGGAAGTTAGGTGTAGTGTTGACCTCTGTCCGAAGAACAAACTTGATATTTTGGAGATATCTTGAGTTATAGAGCTCCAAACGATCTGATTCTTGAAGCGATGGATTCGTAAGACATAGAGGGACATTTCTCTAAAGTTTTTGAGGCAAAAAGGAAGGGGCAATTTTGGAAGTTTACTTAAAGAGTTAAGTTTTAGGTTTATGAGTAAGGGCAAATGGGTCAATTTTAAGTCATTTAATGACATGGCACTATAAAAGCAAGTGGGCTATCATTTTAAGAGGCAACCCACGACACTTAAGAGAAAAGAAGGAAAGAAATAAGAAGAGAAAGGAGAAGAGAGAAGCATTCGGTGGTGGAGAAGGAGAAAGAAAAGGAGAGAAAAGCTAGGGCTCGATTTCTCTACCACTTGAAGAGAGATTTTAAACGTTGTTTCAAGAGAGAAAAGGTGGAGAATTAAGAGAGCTCCTTCATGAACTAAGAAAATCCGAAATTGGAAAAGATGAAGGTAAGAGTCGATTTTCGATCCTTGACCTTTTATAGAGTTTTTGGATTAGATACTTTAGAATTGGTATGGGTTTGTGAATTCTAAAGTCAATTTTGGAGATTGTTTATTTTAATGGGATCAATTTTGGATAATTGGAAATTAGGCTTTATGCCTAATTTTGTAATTGGGGTTTTTGAAAATTATTGGTTTAGAATCATGGGAAATATTATGGATTGGTGAAATATGATATCAATTTTGAAGATGTTGTGATTTATGATATTGAATTTGGGTGAATTGGTTTAGGCCAATTTTGGAATTTGGGGATTTTAGAAATTGTTGCTTTAGATAGCTTGGCAAAATGATGAGTATGGGTTTCCTATAGTTAATTTTGAGGATTATGTTAATTATGATGTTAAATTTGGATGATTATGGTTTAGGGAAATTTCTATTGGAAGAAAGAAAGAAGCAATGGTCAAATTGAAGCATTGGACAAGCTTCAAGCATGGAAATGATGTGGGTACCTGTTTATAATAGAATTTATAAGCCACTATTGCTTTCTTTAAACAAAGAGATTTTCTGATTTCAATTGCATCATAAATGTTGCATCATGGTATGAATGATTTGAAAAATCATTATTGATTCAATACATGAACTTTTGATGAATTGCAAAATACATTTGTGTTATGCCTCGAAAGATTTCATGGCATTTCGTATATTCGGAAAAAATCATTCTATAAATGATATTAAGCATAGATTGATTGTGTTTGGGCAAGAGAGAACCTATTTCGTTAAGTCACGTGCACGTTGACCCCCCTAGCCTTCTCCCGGCTGCCCGCTTGAGGCCCACGAGATCCGAAAATGGACTCGTCGTGTTTATGGTAAAATTTTGATTTTTCGTCGTGTTTATGAAACTCTCGAGCCAATTGTGTACATTGCATATGTGAGTTGCCATTGCATTTATGAATTGTCAAGTTGATGCATTCATGTTTTACAACCTATGGGTTGATGGTTGAAAGCCTAAAAATCATACGTTTTGCAATTGTGATTTGACTACAGCAATAGCGGAATTTTTAGAAAATGTGCTTTACGGATTTCAAAGAAATGATTTCTAAGACCAGAAAAGAAAAAGAATTTCAAGGATTTTTCTTATATATTTGTTATAAACTGTTACCTACGGGCTGTAAAGCTCACCCCCTTCATTCCCATCCACAGGTGGTGAGAAGAAGATCGGGTGAAAGAAAATGAAGATTTCTGTTTGCATGTGTTTATATTGTATTATTTTTAAGTTAGATGGTTGCTGAGAAGTCTAGAATCGTTGTGTATTGTGTACTTTGGTTTAGGGTTATGGGTAATGTATAAGGCTTGAAAATGCCACTGTGATTTGTATAAAGCTTTGATTTATGAAATGGTGTATAAATCGTAATTGAATTATAAGGGTTGGATGAGGCTATTGAGTTATGGTATTGCACATGGATATGTTATATAACTTTTGTATGTTCAACTGAGATATAGGCATGATTTGTATATGGAAAAATGTGAATGAGCGGGTATTGGACATTAGATAGTGCGATTGTATGTGAGTGTATTTGGATTGAGGAATGAGAAAAGAGAGAAAAGAAAAGGAAAAATTTATATTGGATTTTGGACAGTTTAAGTCTAAGGTTTCCAACGCGATCATTTTGACGCTTTTCTAAGATATTTGTGTGGATGTCAGAATTTGTGTTTCAATTCGATTGGATCGTTTGTTTGGTTGTCTTCGAGCCAATTCGATTCGACTTTGTTTGGATGCTTTGCTTCCAAGTTCGCTTTCGATTCGTTAATGATTTGTTTTGCTTTGTGATCAATTGTTTTATTCGTTCCGCCTCTTTGTGATTTGTTTCGTTTTGGCTTTCGTTTTCGGGTTGGGACGCCGGTCCCAACAAAAGATTTCACAAAATAAGAGAGGTTGTTGTGGCATTTCATGTCGTTTGCCTAATCCTCCAAATTGTTGACATTTATCACATAACCGACAAAAGTTAAATGAATCCTTAAAAAGGGTAGGCCAATAAAAACCAGACTCGAGAATTTTCCTAGATGTTTTTCTTGCACTAAAATGCCCACCACATACCATTGAATGACAAGCCGAAATTATATCATCATGCTCTTCATGAGGCACACATTTTTTGATTACCTGATCACTTCATATTCTCCACAGATGAGGGGCATCCCAAATGTAATGTCGAGCTTCACTCTTTAGCTTCTGAGCTTGTGCCTGAGACATAAAAGGAGGAGTGAGTCCAGACATTAGGTAATTAACAATATGTGCATACCAGGGTTCTTTAACAATTGGAGCACATAAAACCGAATCAGGAAATGAATCAAGTGTATGGTCGGAAGAATCCACTCCCTGTGTGTTGTCAGGGAGCCTGCTCAAATGGTCGGCTATATGGTTTGCTGCTCCCGCCCTATCCTTTATCTCGATATCAAATTCTTGGAGCAACAATGCCCACCGTATCAACCTAGGCTTGGATTGTGGTTTCTTGAGGAGATACCAAACAACTGCATGATCAGTAAAAATGGTAACATGTGAGTTCAACAGATATTGCCTAAATTTTTCCAAAGCAAAAAACTACGGCAAACAGCTCTTTTTCAGTTGTTGTATAGTTGATCTGAGCTGGATCTAGTGTTTTCTAGCCGTATACGATAACTCTTGGCAATCTCTCCTCCCGTTGACCCAACATAGCCCCTACAACACAATTAGATGCATCACATGAAAGCTCAAAAGGTAAGTTCCAATCAGGAGCAACTAAAATAGGTGGAGAAATGAGTTTTGATTTAAGCATGTTGAAGGCAATCTTGCAGGAATCATCAAATTCAAATTTTTCATCTTTTTGTAAAAGCTTGGAGAGAGGTAACACAATTTTGCTAAAATCCTTTATGAAGCGCCTGTAAAATCCTGCATGACCCAAAAATGATCGTATGTCACGAATACAAGTAGGGTAAGGCAAAGAAGATATAACCTCAATCTTAGCTTTATCCAGTTCAATCCCCTTGCTAGAAATTAAATGACCAAGCACGATACCTTCACTGACCATGAAATGACATTTTTCAAAGTTCAAAATCAAATTCTTTTCAATGCATCTTTGTAAAACTTTTGCAAGGCTGGACAAACAAGCATCAAAAGAATCACCATAGACTGTGAAATCATCCATAAATACTTCCATACATTCCTCTAAAAATTCACAGAAAACAGCCATCACACAACGCTGGAAAGTTCCTGGGGCATTACATAAACCAAAAGGCATCCTTCGATATGCAAAGGTGCCAAAAGGACATGTAAATGTGGTTTTGTCCTGGTCCTCCGGTGCAATGGGTACCTGAAAATATCCAGAAAAACCATCCAAGAAACAATAATGTGATTTGCCCGCAAGCCTTTCTAGCATTTGATCAATAAAGGGAAGAGGGAAATGGTCTTTTCTTGTGGCATCATTTAATCGTCTATAATCTATACACACACGCCACGAATTTTGCACTCTAGTAGGAATAAGCTCATCCCTATCATTTTTTACCACTGTTATTCCACTCTTTTTAGGCACTACATGAATTGGACTAACCCACTCACTATCAGAAATGGGATATATTATCCCTGCACTCAACAACTTCGTTATTTCCTTCTTCACAACATCTAAGATGAGTGGCTTAAGTCTTCTTTGAGGTTGCCTCACCGATTTTGACCCCTCATTCAATAAGATCCGGTGTGTGCAAATGGCTAGGCTAATACCGGGTATATCTGCTAGAGTCCACCCTATAGCTCTCTTGTGTTTCCTCAAAACATTCATGAGTCTCTCTTCCTCAGTGTGGGACAAGGTACTAACAATTATTACAGGTAATCGCTCATTAGACTCAAGAAAGGCATACTTTAAGGTTGGAGGGAGAGGTTTGAGCTCAAGCTCAGGAGGTTTCACAACAGAAGGAGTTAATTTATGAAGTTCAAGAGAAAAGAGATCACTCCCTCTTTCTTTCGGCGTTAAGTTCGGCTCCTTGTAGGTGGTCGTGGCTAATCTCTCCTGCTTCCATGAAACATGGACAAAAAACCTTTTTCCAAGATCAAGTGAATGTAATCCAGTATCCAAAGAATCTTTTTGTGACTCATATTTTTGGCAAGCATTTTCTATAACTAAATCAATCATGTTCACACCCAAAAGTGAATAATCCTCATGTGGGTGCTTCATTGCCTCGTACATGTTGAAGCTTACCTTATGGTCACCAACCTCCACGGTGATCTTACCTTCCTTCATACTGATCATGGTGCTTGCAGTCCGCAAAAAAGGTCACCCGAGAATTAAGGAAGTATCCTTCACAACTTCAGAAGACATATCAAGCACATAAAAATCAGCAGGAAATACTAACCCTTTAACCTAGACCAAGATGTCCTCAATGATTCCCACTGGATGCCTAAATGATCTATCAGCTAACTGGAGGACAACAGATGTAGGTTTTATACTCTTCACTCCTAGAGCCTCATAAACTGACTTAGGCATCACATTTATCGCTGCCCCTAGATCTAACAAAGCTCTTCCTATAGTCACTTTCCCTAAGATGCAAGGGATGAAGAAAGATCCAGGGTCTTGATACTTGACAGGTATTTGCGGCTTGAACAAAGCTGACACATTGGAGCTCACTTGCACTCTCTCATTTGGCCTAAACTTTCTCTTGTTAGTGCACAAGTCCTTCAAATATTTCGCATAGGCCGGAACTCTCTTCAACAAATCAAGCAAAGGCACATTTACCTCAACTTTCCCAAACAAGTCAATGATTTCCTTTTCATGTTTAATCTCGTTCATGCGCTTGCTCATCAAATATGAGTTTGGAAAAGGAAGGTCTTGAATACTCACCTCCTTACCTGTGCTGGCTTGCTTGCTTGATTCTCCATTTTCAGCTTGATCCTTGGAACTCTCTGAAGTAGTTCCCTTGTTTCTTGAAGCATTCTTTTTCTCTTTCAATAGCTCTTCTTCCCTCACACTTTTTGATTTCTTAATCTTTTCCTTGGGTGGAGGTACTTCTGCACTCTCAACATCCTCATCGCATGCCTCTTCATCTACTTGAGGATTAAACCTCACTTGCTTCCCACTCCGGAGGGCAATTGCATTCAGACTCTTCGGATTCATCACAATATTAGAAGGAATAGTCCCGTTGCTTTTCGCCTGATTCTCACTCATGTTGTTGGACAACTGAGTGACATATGAATTTATGTTCTCCGACTTGGTCTCCCATGTTCCATTCTCTTCTCCAAGGCATTGAACCTAGCAGCAGTCTTTGAGGAATCCTGTTGAATAAAAGAAGCAATGGCATTAAACTGGTTAGCATTAGAATCTCTCTCTTCCTTCATCAGAGTCATCATACTGTGAAGCAACTGGTTGGTGTCTTCCTTTGGTGGGACCATTAGGGCTTGCTGTTGATTTGGGAACTGGCTAGTGGAAGTACCAGCTCCTCCCCCTTGTGAAAATTTGTTTTGAGCCCTGTTCTCCTCATTCCTCCAACTGAATCTAGGATTAGACTTCCATCCTTCATTGTATGTGTTGGAGTATGGATCCCACTTCTGATTGGCTCTCCCTGGATACACTGCTGACACCTCTTCATATCTTCCAGGGCATACACTTGATATGTGCATCACCGACCTACAATTGTCACAACTGGGTGCAGTAATATCCGTAGAAGATTATGGGCGATGCACATTCAAGTTCTTCAACTCTGCAGTAATACAAGACAACTGTGAGGTTATCCTGTTCTCCAGCAAATCTACCTTTGTTTCCAGACTTTCCATTCTCTTGGCTTGAGCTGTTAAAGCTCCCAATTCATTCAATCCTCTGGAATCTCTCACACTGTATTGTTGATGGTTTAAGACCATCTTCTTTATCAAGTCCCATGGTTCCACTGCTGTAAGGTCAATCAGAGATCCTCCAGATGCAGCATCTAACATTCCTTTCTTTTGACTCTTCAACCCATCATAAAAATACTGCACCAATTGTTCATCAGGAATTTGGTGACGGGGGCATTTGGACAGAAGATCTTAGAAGCAGTTCCAATAGTCATACAGTGATTCATCATACTCCTGGCGGGCTGAGTAAATTTCCTTCCTCATTGAAGATGTCCTGGAGGTTGGAAAATATTTCTCCAAAAAGGCCTTCCTCTGGTTGGCCCAGCTATGATAAGCATTGGCCACATGCCTCGGAAGACTCATGTACCACTCTCGCGCCTTTCCTTCCAAGGACAAATGAAATACCTTCCACAGCACTTGATCCAAAGTAGCTCCTACTGGCTTCATACTTTGGCAAATCATCATCAAAGCTTATAGGTGCATGTACAGATCTTCTCCTGCCAAACCATGAAATTTAGGAAGGGAATTAATCAACAAACCTTTAATCTCAAAATTGACATCAAAATTAGGGCAAGCAGCAATAAATGGATCATAATGCACATCAGAAGTTGTTGCTTCCCTAATTGTCCTACGTCTCTGATTCTCATTGTTCTCTCCTACTCTCTCATGCTCACCATTTCCTCCATTAGTCCCATTTCTAGGTTGGTGTACAGGAAAATCAGGATTTGGGAAAATGTTTGGATTCTCAGCCATATTCTCACTGTCTCGCTCAACTATTCTCCTTCTCTCTTGTTCTTTGCTCTCTTTCCTAAGTCTCCTCAAATGTCTCTCAACTTCAGGTTGGAATTGAACAAGTCTACCTCTCCTGGGCATGCACAAAAATCAATCCACAAATAAAAGGAATGGTAACAAAATTTCTCACAGTCACACAAAATCGGATAAAAAATGAAATGCGATGAATGCAAGAGTATGAGTGTGAAGATGTATGTATGAGTGTGTATGTATGAAAAATGTGCAAAGTAAGAGACAAAATCAAAGTATGAAGTATGCTTGAGTAAAGGGAAATCAAACCTATACTATGAACAAGTGTGAAAATTAAACTATCCTAAATGCAAGCAAAAACAATGATTTCGATTATCAACGACAATTCAAATGAATGACAATGGCTATCCTACGGTAAACCAATTTCTTGGTTCCCCGACAACGGCGCCAATTTGATCGCGGCTCTGTCGATTCGACCTCACGATTGATCCTTGGAAATCGGTCAAAAAAATAATAATTTCCAAGATTGCGGTATAGGTTGCAACCTCGGGTCGTCTCCCTTAATTGGAACCAAATGAAAAAGGTCTAAGCTAGCCTAAATGTAAAAAATTGCAATTAAAGTTGATAAAATGGGTTTGGTCATTGAAAGAACTAGTAACAGTAACTAAAATTGGAGAAAAAGTATAAAAGAATGTTTTTGGGTTTTTAATAAAATAAATGAACTTGAAATTTTGGGTAATGATCAAATGATAATAAATCCTCTTGAAAATGGGCGCAGGCTATCACAGTTCAAAAATGAGTTTTCGGGGATAGAATCCACTAAGTTTCGAAAGATCAACCCTAAAGGACTCTTTAGGTCCAAAGATTTAATTAATGAACTCCATTATTTAAATCTTTGTTAAAAACCTTAGTGTGAAAATTGGACAAGTAAATGCAATTGGTCAATCGGATAAAAACACAACCATCTAAACCAAACACAACTAGGCATATTTTGAAAGTAAATGCAATAACCGAATGACATATATGAAACTTCATATATTAAACATGCAAATTCTACAAATAACTTTGTCCAAATTGCAACATAGTGTTCAGCACACGGTTAAACTGTTAACCATGCTTATCTAGCTATACAGATGCAACCTCTAACTCAGAGTTTACACAAATATAACTAAACTTCAGACACTATATGATTACTCCCCTTTGAAGCTTCCGGTGAACTCAAGCCATTGCTACAACTTCAAGAGGAAATATGACTTAGCTACGCATAACTCTGGTCTGTCTCTCGACTGCTGAAGATTGAGCGATACTCATGGTGGCAGAAGATACTGACGGTGGCGATGATGGTGGTGATGGTCGACAATGATGAATACAGAAAATGATGGTGAAGTAGAATGTTGTCTCTGCTGCCTCCGAAGCGTTTCTCGTATCCCCAAAAGTCTTCAAGTTTTTTTCCTCCTTCTGACCTAAAAATAGCAAAGTTTTTATATAATGGATGTAGGTCGGGTCAGAGCAGTGAGACAAACTTTTCATTTAAGGTCGGATATCCCCTCATACGTCGCGACGTGTACATAAATATTCGTCGCGATGTGTAGAATTGCCTGCTTGTCGCGTTGGGCGAACTAACATACGTCGCGATGTGTGGAAATGATTCGCTCGTCACGACATGCGGATTAATATTCGTCACGACGTGCGGATAGACCTCATGACTGTTGACTTCCTAATGTGTTGACTCCTTTGCTCCTGCAATAAAATAATAACAATTTGCAGTATCAATTGTCCTCATGAAGATTATAGAAAAATTAATATCAGATCATGACAATTTACCGACAAATTGCGAATTAAAAGAGCTCGGTATGAGGAACCAATTTAAGCACACAAATCATCGATTAGGAGTCAACGAATGCATAAGCAGCTATGAAAATGCAGCCAATTTATAATGTAAACTTGGCTCAATCAATGCAAATTCACTGAGACAAAAAATAATAGGAAGATTTGGCTTTCTTAGAAGAATTATTTAAGGAAGATCTTGTGACATTTCAATTTGTAAGACTGTAAGTCAATTTGTACCCCTCTTCTTATTAATTTCAAGTTATCCTAAAATATAAGTCCTAGCAATGAAGAAGAGAGGATGGAGATGTCTTAAGTACCGTATGCATCAGCAGTGGAAAGCTTAATGTTCGTTATGATTTGTACAAATCCAGACATTGCCCATTTTGTGAGAGGAGTTAGTCGTACATGGCGAACCTTGAGCATTGGAAGACTATTAAAAGGATTCCCAAATATATCAAGGGAACCTCAAATGTTGCATTATGTTATAGAGGATCAAATTTTATTGTCAAAGGATATATTGATGTTAAGTATGCAGGTGATCTTGTTAAAAGTAAATCCATTACATGATATGTGTTTACACTAGTTAGAGGAGCTATGAGTTGGGTTTCAAAACTACAGTCAGTTGTAGCTACGTCAACAACAAAAGCAGAATATGTACCAGCTACACAAGCTAGTAAAGAAGCAGTATGGTTGAAGTTGATGTTGGAAAAACTCGAATCCAAACAAGAGAACATTAATTTATTTTATGATAACAAAAGTGCTTTGCATCTTGAAAGGAATCCAGTATTTCATTCAAAGACAAGATACATTAGAGTTCAATATCACTTCGTTCGTGAGAAAGTGGAAGAAGGAATAGTAGACATGTAGAAAATTCATAAAATGGATAATCTGATAGATTTTATGACAAAATCAATCAATGATAACAAGTTTATGTGATGTTGATCCTCATGTTTGAAATTAGAAAAAAAAAGTCAAGGATAGCTGGCCAAATGACCAGCCATCCCACATGTCTTCTGTCTATAAATAGGCCAGAGATGAAGAGGCAAATCATCCTATTAGCAGAGAAAAGAAACGAGGGAGAAAAGAGAGAAAAAAAGTGATATAAAATATTTTGTATATTTTGTGAGTTTAGTTAGTAATTCTCTAATTTTCCTATAATAAAATTCTTCTATCCTTGTATGTATTTTTACCCTAATTTAGGAGCTTTTTAAACATAAAATATACATGTCTATATCTTCAATATTTTCAGTTTTGTTTTAATTGTGACCCAGCTCTATCTAAGTCCTAATAGTTCCTAACAATTTGTTAGACAAGCCAGTTTGATGCTAAAATGATTTTGACCGCAAATTGGAGAGAAAATGGGCATTCTAGTTAAAGATAGGTGTTTGACTAAATTTTTGTATGGAGAATACAAAACCTCCAAAAGCTTTTCCTTATAGAGATTGAGTACAGATGTAGGGCTATATCTACGTCAAGTCCAACTTGAGCCCACTCAAAACACTAAATTAGTGTTCCTAGTGCTAAGGGGATCATCATCACAACCATGCTCGCACGAGGGCAAGCTCCCTGACTAGCCCCAAACGGAACAAATTTGAACCTTATTGCTCTGCCAGAACCATTTTAAATCTTCCAGGCATGAACTCATTGGGATTGTCCCAAATCTTGGGATCCCTATACATAGCCCAAACGTTAACTATCAGCATCGTACCTCTTAGAATTTCATATCCCCCAACTTTTCCAGTTTCAGATGACATATGAGGCAGCAGAAGTATATTAACATACGGTGGATCCCAAAGGTTTAAAATTAATAACAATTTATGTTTTTAAAAAGTTGGTCCTATGTTATCACAATAAAATAATATTAAAAGATATCAGGTTAGTCGTTAGTATTTCTATTATTATAAGATTATATTTAAATGTTTTCTAAAACATAGGATCTTATATGTAATTTAATTTTAAGATTAAACTTTTAAATCGGTGTAAAATTTATGGTTAAAATTGACCCCTTTACCTATTTCAAAGGCTAAAGAATCTATAATGTAATTTGGTGATCAAAACACTGATTATTTCACCAAATTTTTAAACAAAGGTTTACAAAAATAGGGTGTCATCTAGTTGACTCTAATGACACAATAATTACTAACTATCGAGTAGTTATACAATATTTAATAGACTATTATGAGGAGATACTAATCAAAAGTAGTAATAAGAAAACTTGTTTGGGATGTAGCTTCCAAAGTAGATAATGGTAGCACGTCGTAACACTACACATAATAACTAAACTTAAAACTATAACTAGTGATAAGTTTAGGTTGATCTCATAAAAAGTGTATATAAAGCTTTTGTATTTAAAAGAACAAATGTTTAGGGGTTTTCTTTGGGGGGGGGGGGGTGGGGTTTAGATTCAAAGTGGTAAAAGAAATAAAGTGAAATTAAACCAACAAAAACAAAATAAAGCAAGAAGTGAAAATGATAAAATTGATGAATGAGTTTCAAAATTCGATTCTTGGATCAATCTCGGCCTGCACATGAATAAGCATACTCGATTGTCTTGTTATTCTCACACCACTCATTAGAAACTATCAATCGTAAGTTAACAACAAGCTTTATTAACCCTAGTTTTGCCTTATGTCATGTTCAATTAAAACAAGCTCTTTAACTAAGCCTAGTTATCAAATAACCTAATAAGCTCTCTAGATTTAATTCGGCAGTTGTATTATAAACTAGAAAATTAGAATAATCTAGGCAATAACCACACAAGCTCGGGTCATTTAATCTAGAATTACCTTATCCCTAATGATTCAAAACCATTAGTTGCCATAAATGAATCAAAACACAACTATTACGTATTGTATTTAAGATTCTAATAATGAGTTTACATAAAAACAATCTAATGGAGCATTAATATCATTCTTACACAACACCTAATTCAATAAATATAGGATAATATAAACAATCCCTAAGAGAAGAAAATTACAATCCACAATTGAAAGATGCCCAAAACGTGTCTTCGGCTTTGATAATCCCTATGAACCAGAATAGGGAGGTTTAGCTCTCCATGGGAGCCAAAGAATCAAGGGTCTTGAACTTGCCATCACCCCATCCCCCCCGAAACCAAGTCATGTTATCTTAGCTATTCAAATGTCCATTTTATATTAAAAGTTAGAGATATGGAGAGACAGCCGGTTTGATACACAATTGTGCATGAAATTGTGTATAACAAGAAATCTCCCCAAATTGTGACTATACATAATTGGGTACATGGTCGTGTATCCAACCGTGTAAGTCAAAAAATAATCTTGAAAGCTTCATTTCTTTGGATTTTCTTGTCCCATCTTCACCCCAAATTTTCTCCTTCTTTTTCTATGAGGACAATTGAGTGTGAACATCAATAGGATGGCTCAGAGAATGTTCTTCTAACTCACTTTAGCTCTTATGCTTCCAAATTGTACCTTAAACTAAATAAGAACCAAAATGGGTTTCTTATCATTTCATAACTTTAATCATTAAGTGTTATGGAATAAATTTGCAATAAATTAAGGATATATCAATTTCTCCCACATTTAGTTTTTGAACGTCCTTGGGCAATTAGCAAAATGATAAAATCAAAGTCATAAAACAAAATACTTACTCATTTTTCATATTTCTTAAGAATAGATAGTCAAAAGAAAAAAGAGGAATAACTTTCAAAACCACGACAAGAAATTAACATTCAATGCCTCTAATTATGACCAATCAAAAATCATTCCCTTTAGAAACTGAGCAATCTAGAGGTAGACTTGGACAAAATGTGTTTAAATATGATAGATTCATAGGTACACTCATACACCATTCATAATCAAGACATTTCATGACTTTGCATATTATTCATTTCTCCACCACTAGGATTCATATACATAATCATAAATCAATAGTATTTTTTAAGGTTGTAATGTGGGTAGAGGTTAAGGTGATATGTATTTTGGTAATGTAGTGTAAAAGCCATCAAATCTAGTGAAACAAGAAAAACACTCAATGTAATATCAAGGGCAAAATTAACATTCACTCAAAACTAGGTACCATTAGTTATGATGAATGCAAAAACTATGCTCCAAATCTTAGATTCAAGCCCTCAAACCATTAAACACATGAAGTATAACTAATTAGAAGGGATATGAGAGTTGTAGTTTGCATTATGTTTAGTGGATAATACGTTTTTAGTTGTTAATCAGATGATTTGTGCATGTTTAGGTTTAGGATTGTGTCATTTTGATTATATGTTTATGTTTTTTTGAATGTTATGTCGTTTAGAGCATGTTATTAGGCTTTAATTTTGTGTGTTTGAGGTGTTTTGATGAGGTTATTTTAGAGATCAGTTAAAGAAGATTGGAGAAGATTTGGAGAAAGCTCAGAAGAGGAACCAAGGCCACGATCGTGACATACCAGTCACGGTCTTGACAGAAGTAACACAGCCAGGGTCACAATCATGACACCCTTATCATGATTATGATAGAAGCCAAACAGGATCAACTCACGATTGTGACAGGCATGATAACAGACGCAGGGACTACTTCTAAACTCATTTTTTAAGGGTTATTTTAGATATTTGGACCGGGTAAAACCTAGTCTTTACTCTAAAAGGCCTAGGACTATAAAAGACAAGATAATGACCTAATCTAGGAGAGCCTAAATTTTCCATTTGAAGAAAGAATCTAAGGAAGAGGAGAGAAGAAGAAAGAAAAGGAAAGAAGAAGAAGGGGCTACTGCTGCTGGTGCCACTCCCAGTCTACTCCAAGTTATCTTTCTCTTTCATCTTGTTATTTCTTTTAATTGATGTATAAAATGGATATGATGATAATAAATTTGGGTTTAAGGATGTTCTAAACTTTTTTAGGGATTTGTTCTTGAATCAATGTTAATTTGATTACTTTTGATGTTAATGTATTAGGTATTGTGATTGTTTGTAGTATTTGCATGCTTCGGTAACAAAATGAGAGTGAACCGATAGCAAAATGATAAGGTTGGGTAATGAGAGTTAAACAATCTAATGGATCACATAAATAATAAAATCGGTAATTTATACGAAGAGATATCTCTTGTAAGGAATCAATTGTTTATTAGAGTGCTTAAGATCTAATTGGATGTGGGGGTTGTTTGCTAATTAAGATATTGCAAATTCTTTAATTCAATTCAATTAGGCTTACGATCTAGGGTTAAAGATTAGAACTTGAGAGGGAATAATCCACCCTTCAAAATTCTTGGACTGAATTAACTTAAAAGTAATCAAGTTATCATTAGATGATAGGATAAGTCCCCTTTTTTCTTATAATTGGTTAATCTTACTTTATTATTTTTTTTAGTCAATTGATTGTCCTCAATTTTGATTTCCTTTTTTTAACTTAGAATTTCAATTTTCAATCTATCCATATTCAATTGCAAAATTTTCTACTCATTTTTATTTTCATTTTAATTACACTTTTAGATCTTAGACAAGTTAGGATTTGATTAGTTCTTTAATTACTCGTAGGATCGATTACTTATATACTATGCTTACGACTCGTGCGCTTGCAGAATATTAATGGTTTTATAAGATTAAAACTTGTTTAACAAGTTTTTGGTGCTATTACTAGGGAATTAGTTTAGGACTCTTTGAATTCCTTTGTTTTAAGTAATTATTACCCTTTCTTGTGAGTGTGGTACCCAATCACGATAAATTAAAAAAATAGAGAGAAGAGAAGGAAGTTTGAGCGTAAAGTTAAAGACGCATTGATTCGGTAATCACAAGGCAATAATGAAGAATATGAAAAGTTAAATGTTAAGAAGAGATAGAAAAAAAGATGATGGAGGAAATATATCATGGGGAGCAAAGGACCCTTATGAATTTCAATGAGGCATAATTTGGTTGGGGAAGTAATCATCCTTAATTGAACACTTACAATCCCAGGTGGTAGAACCACCCAGATTTTTTTTGGTCTAATAATGCAAGAACTAAAATGGGAATTCAAGGCACGCTAGGATTTTAGCAAGACGAGTCTAGTTCATGGGATTCAAAATTGGACAAGATTGTAAGTCTGGATAATGCGCAGAAGAGATTAGAAGGAAAGTTTGAAGAAGTAATGGAAGATCATGCCTCTTTTATTCATAACCTAGAGGTTAAAATAGGCTAGCTTACTAGTGAATTATGTAAGAGAAGTGTGGAAAGCTTTTTGAGCAACATGGAAGTAAATAAAAGAGAGCAATTTAAGGCTATCACATTTAAGAGTGGAAAAGAACTAGAAGAATTAGTGGAAAAACAAGCTAAATCTCACTTTGTAGAAGACCAAAAGAAGATGAAAGAGGATAAAGAAAAGAATAAAGAACTTCTATACATTCCTTCTTTGCCTTATTAACCAAAAATATCACTCCCATAAAGACTTCAGAAGAACGAATCAGATGTGCCATTAAAAGTTTATAGAAAAACTAAAGAAATGGAAAATTTACTTGTCTTTTGTGGAAGTGTTGAAATGTAGGCCCAAGTACTCGAAGTTCCTCAAAGAACTATTATCTGCCAAGAAGACTTGGGATGCTAATTAAATGATTGACAGATCTAGGGAGCCCCACAATGTCTTGTGTAGTTGGTAATTTAGAGATTTCAAAATATTTATGTGACTTAGGTGTAAGTATAAACCTTATGCCTTTGTCAATTTTTAGGAATCTAAGGTTAAGAGATGTGAAGTCAATATCTATGTGTATTCATTTGGTAGATTGATTGATAAAGAAGTCGTTTGGCATGGTGGAGGATGTACCTATAAAAGTGGAAAAATTTATCATTCATGTGAATTTTGTCGTGCTAGACTTTGAAAAGGATTGAAACTATCCACTAATTCTTGGTACACCATTTTTGACTATCGGAAAAGCTATGGTAGATGTCCATAAAGGTAACCTCATCCTTTGGATTAGAGATGAATAAGTGAAATTCAACATGAATAAGGTATTAAATAATTCGAAGGAGGATAGTTCATTCATGAGAATTGATGAAGTTGAATCTTTAAAGGAGCAAGAGGAAGAAGAATAGATGACAATAGAGATTGAGTTTGAAGAATATAAGGAAGTCTCTATTCAAGAAGCTAAAGAAGAACAAAATGAAGAATAGATGATGCATGACATAGAGATTGAAGAAGTTATAAAAGTCTCCATTCATGAAGTGAAAGAAGAAGAGGAGATGTGGGTGACTGAGGAAGAACAAGAACAACTCTCCCTCTTACAGGACAACTTGGAATTAATAAAAGATTTAGGAAATTTTGTTATTCGCTCATTTTATTGACAATTTGTTATTAAAAAGGACATTACTAAACTTAATTGGTTTTCTTAATTTTATCAATATTGTCCTTTTGATTATCTTGCAACATGTAGCTTATTTACAAGCTACAAAGCTAAAATTGGGAAACATGAGTGGAAGCAAGCCACTCATAATTGATCTCAGCTGAGTTTTAAAGGATCCAAGGTCAAACTAATGACCATAAATTAGCACATTTAGTAGTTAAATTTCTCTTTGGAATTTTAGAATTAGTTATTTCTTTTCACTAATGGATGGGAATGGTGTGGAAGCCAACATAATGAGTTCTTAATGGTAACATAAGGTATGGAAGGAAAATAAGAATGATACAAAGGGAATAATCAAAAATAGGAAAGAAGTGTGAAAATTTTTAGTGTCATGATCGTGACCCATTCTGAATCTTTTGTTATGATTGTGACCTACAAGGCCACAATTGTGACCTATGGTAGGGCAAGATGGGAATGCGGAAATTTCAAACTTTTTTTTCTTAATTTTCCCCCTCTTTTCTCCTACCTAACCTATATATTCACCCTTACACTCATTTTCTCACCCATAACACTCTCTCTACTCCATTTCTATTAAACAAACTCTCAAATTCTCTCACTTCTCTCTACATATTTCTTCATCTCTTTAAATTCTTCACATCTCTCATTCCAAATGGGACCAGGAATTAAGCAAACTGTCAAACATGCTCAACCAAAGGGCAAAGCACAAGTGTCGAGGTGCGGATAATGAAATCTAGCAACAGATTACGGAGCACCCTTTCCTATCTACTCGAAAGAAGAAGGTAAATGCTTCTAAACCCTTAACCTTAAAAAAGATTGTTATACCTTGATATTTGGACTTTGAAATATTATAAAAAAATTGGATTGAGAGAACGGATTGAAAACTTAGGAGCAGGAATTCACTGGGAAAATTTTATGTTCTTTAACTATGTCATTTATGAAGATCTCACCCTAGAATTCTTCACCTCCCTTCAATTTGAGCATGCTAATTGTAAGGATCTTTGGTTTTGGTTGTAGGGTTAACCATATGAGTTAAATTGTGAAACTTTGTGTGAAATCGGTGGATTCTTGGAGTTAACCATAGTGGACAAGCATGATGACTTCCATGCCACACGCTATTGGATTGAAATGACTAGGTTGGAGAAATTTGACTCTAAAAATGCCCATAATAATAACATAATTTGTAGTCCCAAGCACTTTTTGTTACATAAGTTCATGTATTAAACCGTGTTTGATAAAAGCAAAAGTAACAAGTGTTCGGTGAAGGAACTTTTCATTTTATAGTGTATGGATGTCTAAGTTTACACCTCCACCCACATCTTTAACGTTATTATTGCTACTTTGAAAAAGAGAAGCAATAATCTAGGTATGGGATATTTGGTTACAGCTATTGTAGGTTATTATGGTATCAATTGTGATGGATTAACTGTGCATTTTCTTGAGCTCCTTACCATTTTTCACTTGATGAGATATGAGATCTTGAAGTCCCAAAATATGAAACATTGAGATATCAACATAAAATTTTATATTAAGAATAGGGTGACAAAGGCAAGTTTGAGTTCAACGCTATTGCAACAAGTGAGGAATCAACCAGTGAAGAATCCAAAGAAGAAGAAAAAGCTAGATGGGAGAAGGTACTCAATGCAATTTCAAATACTAATAAAGAGATTTCAAAAACTGTCAAGGTGTTGAAGGAGATATCGAAGAAGTAAAGATGTCAATGTTGACACATTTAAGCCATTTACAAATACTTCGCTACTCAAGGCATGGAGATCCCACCTGCAACACCATCATTATCACCACCTTAGTCGTCATGATGGGTTTTATGTTCTAACTCTTGTCTTTTTATTTTTATTTTTATTTTGTTGTATGTTTTTCTTGCTATTTTTTTATTCCCACCTTATGTCTAATTTTTTTTCCACATTAAGGACAATGTGTTGTCAAAATGTAGGGAGCATTGCATTTTGTGCATTGTATGTTTTTATTTTGAGTGTAAATTTTGCATGTTGTATGTTAGTCTTGTTTAGGATCTCATAATGTGATTCGTGTGAATGTGTCAATGACTAGGACTTAATGGAATCAATTTAGCTTTGAATATAGTATTTTAGGTTGTAAAGATTTATTAGCTTCTGAAATTAGTGTCATAGGTTGCTTTGGTTAAATATGTATGTTGATTTGGATATGATGTTAGTTCATTCACCCTAGGACTTTGCCACATAGATTTAAATTTTTAGGTCAATTGAATAAGTATCATTGTTAGTATCGTTTCATGAGAATGATTAGCTAATGAAATGAGATAGGCAATAAAATGTGAAAAAAATGTATACCTTAAATAAATAACTATTTTGTTGGCCTTTGGGTTATAAATAGAGCTAGTAGCTAGTTGAGAATGTGATCTAGCTGAGCAATTGGGAAATATTCATCACAATTGTTTGCCTTTATATCAAAAGGATAAAAATGACATTTCCACCAAGACAATTAATAAAACATGACCTAGTTGAGTAATCAAGGGACATTCATCACAAATGTTTGCCTTCATGTCAAAAGACTAGGTCAATGTCAATGAAAATTAACAAAAATATTGTTTTAATTAATAAAACCTATTATTCTTTATGAATAGCTTGAATTTTCATGAAAAGATACTTAGGGATAGTTACAATTTTGATTAACTAAATAATTATCAAAGCGCGTGTGTAAGTGATGGGGGTGAATGAATTTGACCTTAAGGTTTTTATTAGTATGTATATTTAGTCCAAAGTGCTTAGCCACAGATTTAATAAGTTAATAAGTTAGAATAACTTGAAGGTTTGTGTTTGAAGTTAGATTAGTTACATGAAGTTTAATGTCATTGTACCATTATTGCATATGCAAGCTAATATGTGTTATTGTTTGGAGTGTTTGTATTTGTGTTTGTGTTTTTGTTTTGTTTTGTTTGAGGACAATCAAAAGTTCAAGTGTGGGGATGTTAATAGTTGTAGTTTGCATTATATTTTAGTGGGTAATTTAGTATGTTTTTAGTTGTTAATTAGATGATTTGTGCATACTAAACTATAAAATGCAAGAGAATGACCCAATCTAGGAGAGCCCCCATTTTCCATTTGAAGAAAGAAGCTAAGGAAGAGGAGATAAAAAGAGAGAAGAAAAGAGAAGAAGAGGGGCCCACTGTTGCTGCTGCCACTTCCAGTCCACTCTAAGTTATGTTTCTCTTTCCATCTTGTTATTTCTTGTATTTGATGTATAAATAGATATGATGACGAAAATTTTGGATTTGAGGATTTTTGAAACTCTTTTAGGGATTAGTTCTTAAATTAATGTTAATTTGATTGCTTTTGATGTTAAATATTGGGTATTGTGGTTGTTTGTCATATTTGCATGCTTCGATAATAAATCAAGAGAGTGAACTAATAGCAAAATAATAAGGTTGGGTAATGAGAGTTAAACAATCTAATAGATCACATAAGTAATCAAATCGGTAATTTATATGGAGAGAGATCTTGTGTGAGGACCTGATTGTCTATTAAAGTGCTTAAGATATAATTGGATGTGGGGGTTGTTTGCTAATTAAGAGATTGAAATTTCATTAATTCAATTTAATTAGGGTTTATGATTTAGGGTTAAATATTAGAACTTAAGAGTGAATAATCCACCCTTCGAAATTTTAGGACTGATATCGAATTAACTCAAAAGTAATTAAGTTAGCATTAGATAATAGGATAAATCCCCATTTTCTCATAATTGTTTAATCTTACTTATGTGATTTTCGATTTGTCAATTAGTTGTGCTCAATTTTAATTTCCTTGCAGTAATTTAGAGTTTCAATTTTCAATATATCCATATTCAACTGCTGAAATTTCTACTTATTTTCATTTTTCATTTTTATTACACTTTTAGGCCTTAGATAAGTTATGATTCAATTAGTTTACTAATTTCTCATGGGATCGACACCTCATATATTACGCTTATGACCTATGCACTTGTAGAATATTGATGGTTTTATAAGATTAAAACATACTCAATAGGATCACTTATAAAAATCGATGATAATAATACATTGAAACTATAAGGAGTGATCCTTCAAAACAACATCTACCTTATATGCATCATACTCAAATCACCCATTCCATACAACTTTAGGAGGAAAAACTAATCATGAATTACTTTGAAAAACAAATGCATTTCCTCCTTGATAGTTTTATTTAAACATATTTTTCTTTCCTTTCTTTGTATTTTTCTCTTTCTTTTTTCCTTCTTTTTCCTTTTTTTTAACAAAGATTGAAATAAGGTACATCAACAATGGTATTCATTGATAACACAATGATATCCTAGAAATTATAACCAACCTGCACATATGCATACCCTCACACTTATGCTTTTATGCATTCATGATCATCAATAAATAATAAATTCTCCACCAGTTTTAAGGCTTTGATTTTCTCTCTTTTTGTTTGAAAACTTAAAAACACGTAAGAAACAAAAAAAAAAACCAAAAAACACACTTGCATCTCCCAAAAAACTGTAAAGGAAAAGAAATCAATTTCCCTTGGGTTGCCTCCCAAGTAGCACCTTTATTTATTGTCTCTAGCTGGACTCCATACTTTTCTCCTCAGATGACAAACTTATGATCTTCAGGTGTCACAACTTGCACTTTCTCCACCTGAGGTTATTTAGGATAGGGGCTAAGTGGATGATCACTAACATTCATTGTCTTTTCTATCTTTAAACTCTTAATCTCTAATAAGTCCCTGTACTCTTGGAATATCTCGAATATCTCTTCACCCTTTTCTTCCATGTTTAATTTCTACATTCTGGTAAGTAAAGGTGAAGGGTTAGTCTTAACAATAATTAAGAACTCAATTTTTATCTTTTAGCTAAATGATATATCATTTTCCCCTTCGAGCTCTGTTGGAACCCCTCCCTGGTGAGTCGCGTGCCCGACGTCCTTCGTGACATCTGGGCGCGCATCTCACGAGGGAGGAATTCCTCACCACGAAGGAAACCTCGAATTGAACTTAATTTAATGTCATCCGAACAAAAATTGATAAATTCTCCTTAATTATCCTCAACAAAATTTATTTGCTTAGGGCCCATGATGAAATCCGATTCCTAAGCTAAGCGAAATTTCATATCTCTAGGGAAAATAGAAACGAACCTCACTCCAATAGGTCACAAAATTGCCCAAAAATGGACTTATATCGAAACCCGTCACAAATTTGATTCTCTTTCGTAATGTCCGTAAAGTCCGCTAAAACCCGACACTCTCATTTTATCAAGAAGGGGTATGAATTTATTTTAGAAACTCAATGCTTCGAAAACCGAGTGAATCCGAGGCCAAGCGAAAAAGTTACAAGCAAAAGAGTGAGAAGAGGATATTCAGAGATTAGGCGGGGGCACGTCTAAGAGGTTTAGAGACTAGACGTGGCCACGTCTAAGGATGAGGTCTGGATTTACAAGAAAATTTCAGAATTTACAAACATTAAAACTTTTTACCCCGAAATCAAAATTTTGCAAAATTAGTGTCATTAGAAAGATAAAAGGAAATTCTATAACTTCCTAGAAGGAGTCAAAAACTAATTTAGCCATTAAAGAGGTCATAAAACGCTTCAAAAATTGCTGGCTATTAAAATTTCATTTTCCCTATACAATGTCTTGAATTTGAGAATTCACATCTTTTAGCACACAAGTCTGAAAATGACACATTTTACCTCATTGGAAAGATAAAAGATGCTCTACAAGTTTCATTAAGGGTGCAAAAATTAATTCAATCATTAAGAGAGGTAAAAACACACTCAAAGGTTCAGTCTAAAAATTAACCAATGTAACAGTAATTTACCTAGATGAACAGTAACTGTCAACATTCCCAACCTCATAACTTTTTATTCCTAACTCCAATCATTGCAAATCATACCTCAATTTAAATATAGAAGGATAATCTACATTTTTAATGAATAAAGAAAAAACCAGATCAGCCTCTAAGAGGGTGAAAAAGTCTTCCAAAGTTGCTGCAAAATTTCAGTCCCTCCTGTACAGTAGCTGAAACCTTTCCATTCTCATAACTTTTTCATCCTAAGTCCAATTGAGACAAATTTTATGTCGTTGGAAAGATATAATCATGCACTACAATCTTAAAGAAGACATCTCATTGAAAATATCACTCTAAGATAGTCTAAAATCCAAAGCAATTTGCTGTCTAATTTGAAAAAAAATTGGACAACACTTCCCCTAAAAGTGTTCTAGCCAAAATCTTCAATTCAACTATTCAACCTGCATAAAAACTCATTCTTCTAACTTCCATAACGCAAATCATACCCAATATACTTCAAACCAAGGCAGTATACGCACTCCTAAACATCTATTCAATTCCAAGCTATAAAGAAATACAAACTCACCTTTACTTTTATCAACTTTAACCATACATCCATACATTCTTAGAAAACATAGAAAACATATACAAGATACATTTAAACTTCAAAACCCTTATATTTACATGAGAACACGTCAATACAAAGCTTCAAAGGGCATTTAGCCCGATTACAACCCAAAACAACAAAAGTACAATTTACAAAGAACAAGCTAATGCTTGATTTCTCAAAACACGACTTCAAAATCAAAATGCATCGGAGTTGCCTCAATCCTGATGCGGTAACTCGGTTTCTCGCTCAATACCTGTGGAGGGAAAATGGGGGGAGGAGGTGAACTCGACGGCTCCGTGGGTAATAACTTAATAAACGAGAAATAGCATAAACCATTATACATTCTTTCATATTCAAACAATATCACATTCATAAAAGCAATTTCACTTTACAACTCTTTTCACCGATTTTACTACTTTGAACAATTTACAAACTTAACATATCACAAAGATAACCTAGGAAATCACAAATTCACAAACAGAGTGGTTCGGGTGGATCCGAAATGGAACGTACTACACATTTCCGCGAAGCGGTCATGTGTAGCCGTGACAAATAGGAGTCCTTGAGAGGAACTCCACGGCCACTAGCGGGCAGGCGGGAGAAGCCTATGGATAGACAGGTGCACCTGACTCAGACTGGACCACCACAAACCCAAAGAAAGCATATAGTTCACACAATTCAAAACCAATTGCCTCTACTGGCATTTACAAATTCATTTTCACATAAATTGCCAAAACGACGATCTTTTTCCGAAATCACAGTTTCTTATCGTTTCCACTTAACAAATCATTGAACCAACCATTCCAACATAAATTCATAAGCAAGAATATCACATACAAGTTCAAACATCATCAAGAGTAGTTCTTACAAAATTTCCAAGTCATTTTAACACCTTAATTCGCATTTATTATAAAAACGAGAATATACCTATTAACTCAATTATTAAGGAATTACCCACCTTAAATTCCTTTAGCTTGTAGGATGGTCAAATGGCCTTGGCTCTTCCTCCAATTGCCTTAATCCACCTTCATTAAGCATAATTATCCCATAAGAACATAGGATATCAAAATCAGACAGTTTTAAGGATAGGAAAATGTGAATTAATACCTACCTAACTTAACCCATACCTTAACTAAGTTATTTAAGCTAAAAACTACCTACATAAATCAAAGAAATTCAAAATCCCTTACCTTAGGACAAAACCCACGAAATTGCTCTTTTGTTCCAATGGAAGATTAAACTCCTCCTATCCACTTTCTTCTTGCACAAAACTCTTGAACCTCTCTTTTCCAACACATGAAAACCTAAGCTTCACTTCTCTTCTTCTCCTTCCTCTTCTTCTTCTTCAACCGAAAATCTCCTCTCTTTTCTTTCTAAGTTTCGAAAGTCTCTCCATTCCTTATAACTTCGGTGGTTTTCTAGAAAACTAAGGGAATTTATTCTAACTTATCACCTATACCAATACTACGTAGTTTTAGTAATACTCTCCCGTTCTTTTGCAATTTCGTGAGTCTCCTCCAAGTCATACTACTACTTCATTTCTTCAATGCCTTCTTTATTCCTCTAATGCTTTTCCTATTCATTTAAGTCATTAAAGACAATTAAAAGGGCTAAAAGCCCATCTTCAAAGCCTTAAGCCTTAAAACCATATACAAACTTTCAAATTGGTCCTACACCATCTTATTCTCTTTTAATCCTAACAACTTATTAAAACTCTAATTTTAACTAAATCCCACCAATTAATTTCTATTAACTAAACACTAAAAATTCCAAAATCAATCTAAACCTCAAAACAAAGTAAACGTGCTTAAAGCGAATCGGGGCCCAACAAGCTCCTTCTCAAATTATTTTCACAAGCAATCCCTTGAGTAGTCCTCTTAATATTCTTAAGCTCCTCTCAAGATTCTCAAGCTCCTTTCCACTCAGTAAGTTTTTCACAGTAATGTTCCTTAGGTTCACTTCAGGTTGAGATAGTTGTATCTTTTCGCTTTGTGATTCTAGACAGTTGATAGCTACTGTCAACTGACCCACTTAGCTTACCAAGTTCTAGATTATAGACCTTGTATCTTATTGAATTGTATCACAACATTTTGAAATTGCAGAGTATTAGCAACAAGAGACATAACTAAGTCTTCCAAAGATGCACCTTAGTTGGAATAAGAGACTTCTAATCTATGTAGGAATTGTTTTTTACTGTACATCTTGCAACCTATTTAGGAAATAGTTTTGTTGGCTATCCCCTCCATAACTAAAGTTTTCATAATCACTCCAAACATGGTTATTAGATTGGAAATATGAGTTATAGTAAAAGTTTCCACAAATAGCATTGACAATATCCAGTGGTGACATACTCCCTTCACTATGTAATTTTTATACACAAACATAAAAGAAATGTGAAAAGATCAAGAAATAAATGTAAAAACTAATTATGAACAAACATATATAAAACATCAATTAAAATAAAAAACAAAAACTAAAGCGTCACACTCCTCGACAACGATGCCAAAATTATTGGCACATCATAACATTGCAAAAAATAACTAAACTTAAAACTATAGCTAATGATAAGTCGAGGTCGATCTAACAAAGAGTGCATGTAAAGGTTTTGTAACAAAAATAGTCTAATCTAGCTATCAAACAACCTATAATAAACTCTCTAGATTTAATAGGACTATTGCATTATAAGCTATGAAAATAGGCTAATATATGCAACAACCACACAAGCTTGGGTCATTTAATCTAGGTTATGTTATCCTTAAAGATTCAAAATCATTAGTTTCCACAAATGAATCCAAACACAACTATTACGGATTGTATTTAAGATTCTAGTAATGAGTTTACATTAAAAAAATCTAATAGAGCATTAAGATGATTCTTACACAATACCCAATTCAATAAACATAGCATAACATAAACAATGCGTAAGAGAGAAAGAACACATAATGGAGAGATGCCCAAAACATGTATTTAGCTTAGATATCCCCTATGAAGTGGAAGAGGGATGCTTATCTCTCTATGGGTGCCAATGAATTAAAGGTTCTGTCCCCCTTTGGGTCCCAAAAGCAAGTCATGTTATCTAAGTCACTCGAATGTTTATTTTATATTAAAAGTTAGGGATTTGGAGAGATATATGTATGATAAGAAATGTCCCCAATTCGTGACTATACACGGTTGGCTACATGACTATGTATCCAACTGTGTAAGTAAAAAAAATCTTCTGAATGAATACACGGTCATGTGAATTGATACATAGTCATGTATCTTCTATATCATTTTGAAAGTTTCATTTCCTTGGATTTTCTTGTCCCATCTTCACCCCAATCAAGAGGATGACTCAAAAAATGTTCTTCTGACTTGCTTTAGCTCTTATGTTTCCAAATTATACCTATACCAAATATGAACCAAAATGAGTTTCTTAAACATTTCACAGCATTAATCAGTAAGTGTTATGGAATAAATGTAAAATAAATTAAGCATATATTAGATAGCTTATAGGTTAAGTGGATTATTACAATTTACTTAAAAAGGGCTGGTTTCTAGTATTGCACTTTTAATTGCTATTGGAAGAAAATCCACTTAGTAAAGATGAAACTCTCACATGGTTTTGTAAATGGAATGTAGACGTAAGCATTTGATGGCATTTATATAACAAACTAGGATATAAATGGCTAAAGGGTGAACAACCTTACTTTTTACAAGAAGGTATATATGGAGTTTATTTAATTTACTTAAACATTTATTTATTTTATGCTTACTATCATTAGAAGGTTACCAACAACAAAAAACTTTTACGCCTGAGTATTAATTTTACTAATCAATTATGTATATTTTATAGTTTTGAAGCTAAAAGTATTAATGACTTTTCTTTATTGTTTTCAGTCTTATAACCTACTATAACTAGTGTATGATTGGATCTGAACTATTGTATGATTGGATTGTTATAGTCTATTTTTATATTTCATTATCAGCATATTCACTACAAGAAATCATCCAATTACCAACAGAAAATTGGCAATGGTAAAGAAACCATTGCCAATTATCGACGGCAATCCTACACCCATCAGAAAAATTGTCTCGAAAAATTTGGATTACCGATAATAACAATATCTGTCGCTGATATTGCATAGGAAATTTTACCGATAAATGTCTTCGTTTCACCGATGAAAATTTTCGTAGGTAATCTATTGGTAAGTTGGCTATTAAAACATCATCATCTATCGATTGCTTTTGTTTAACTTTTTAAGAATAACGAAATGAAGGGGAGGAGCCTCATGAAAAAATCAAACGATGTCATTCGTTACCCTTGAAAAAGCTTCAGAAGGCTCCTCCCCACCCTCACCCCCAACCAAACGATGTCATTTCATTTCCCTTAAAAAGCTTCAGGAGGCTCCTCTCCCCCTCACCCCCAACCAAACGATGTCAATTTGTTACCCTTAAAAACCTTCTGGAGGCTCCTTCCCCCCCCTCACTCCCACCTGACCTACCTCCTTCATTCTCCACATCTTCTTCTATTCTTCGTCACTTCTTCTTCGTCGTTGCTGTTGGACCCCGAATTTTTTATTTATTTATTTATTCTTGATGTTATTAAGCATGAATTGTGTTAATTGTATGATTAAGGCTTAGTTTGATTTAAATTGGGAGTATTAGTGGATAATTGAGATTAAGTTGAGTTTTTGTGGTTTTAATGAGAATTAAAGGATAAAAATATATGAGTGCATTTTGGGAAGATTGCTTAGGTTGGAATGGGTTAAGGCTTTACAAGAAGGGGTAAGTTGGTCTTTGTATTCCCTTTAGACTTAAGAAAGACTTAGAAGGAATTAGAAGAAGGAAAAGAAAAGAAGGAGAAGCCGTAGGTGGAGGAAGAAGAGAAGAGAAATAGGGACTTTCGATCTTTGAGGTTTTTGACAGATCTAAGACGTTTTCGGGTAAGTTTCGCTTCGTTTAATCTTGTTGTGGTTGGATTAAACCTAAAGATAGGTTGAATGTGTGAGAATCGGTGGTTTAGGGTTTTAGGGGAAAAATGGATAGATTTCTTTGGGTTGATGATTTTGTGCTTGTTTTTAAGTTGTAAATGGGTTAGAATTGTAGTCTAAGACTTAAATGAAGGTTTAAGTGTGTTGCATTTGCGGAAGGGATGGATTGAGGTTGGGATAATGCTGGAAAATTGGGTTCAGAGTCGTTCTCCAGACCCGCACTTCGCGACGTGCGTATGAACACACCGTGACGTGGGAGGAAGACGTGCAACGTCGTGACGTGCGAATTTATGCATGTCGAGGCGTGCAAAATTGTGTTCGTCGCGACGAGCATGGCTACACGTTCCGACAAGCGGGCCGTTCGCCGCGGCGAGCCCCCTTTTCCAGTAAAGAGAAATTTTGGTATTTTAGGCATATCTTTTGTTGTGGATGTCCAAATGAGGTGATTTTGGAGTCGTTATGAGCTAGAGATAAAGGGCTACAAGTTTTATGAAGATAGGAAGTTCAGGATTTGCCTCTTAGGATTCGGGATTTTAAGTGGAAGTCGAATGTAGACTTTTAGTGCTTTTATTTTGGATTTTCAAGCTTTGTTAATATTTCCTTTGAGTGTTAATTGAATGGGAACTTGGTTTGTTATAGAAAACCAAGCCGACCTGATCCAATCGCAAGAGGAAGGACAACAGTGAGTTGGATTCTTAAGCGATATTAGGTGGGTAATGTAATTATAGTTATTGTGTGATTAGGCAAATTCTTGCCGATGTGTGAATATATGTTATGTGTTCTGTATGATGAGATGCATGACATTTTGATCGAATATGTGGTTAATTGTTTAAACATGAATTGTTATAAGATTTGAATGACTTGTAAGAGCATGAGAATTGATAGAAGTAAATTTTGATTATGAGCATGTTATGCCTCGACTTTGGTCATGGCATTTTGAATAAATGAAAAGCATGAAAGCATACCATTTGATAAAATGATTCTGAGCATGATTATGTGCTTTTGTTTGGGCGAGAGTGGAACCATTTCGTTCATTACGTGCACATTGACAAGAGCCTTCTCCCGGCTGCCCGCTTGTGGCATATGAGATCCGAATGGACTCATTTTGTTCAGGGTGTAAACTTCGGTTTCTCCCTTTTGTTTTCATGGAACCCTCGAGCCGTATGATGTGCATTGCATACTTGATCTGTTCATTATGAAGCATATTTGTGACATGTTTTGTAAGTGGAATTAATTATGTTGAATGCATATATTACTTGATTTGCATGTGAGTGCTAGAATTGATGCAGGTATATATATATATACGTACATATGCAGGAATTTGTGGTAGTTGCCGATGGCTATAATTATATTAGCCACTGAGCTGTGTAGCTCAACCCATTACTTTTCACTCCTCAGGTGCAACTCAAGACACCAGTTGATCCTTGCCAGGCATCGAAGAACTCCGCAATAGTTAAAGATCATTGTATTAAGTTAGTATTTGGTTGGCCCTCCGAGCATATCATCATGGAGCATATTCATGTATTTTGAATTCAAACTTTGACATGTATTAAGCTATTCTTAAGAATACTTATTTGAATTTCCTTCCGATTGTTATGGCATGAAGCCCCTTGGCTTATGGGGTGTTTATTTCATAGATGGAATGCATGCGGAGAATGTGTGTAAGTATGTGTTTGTATTGAAATCGTATGGATGTTGGGATCGGGTCCGAATGTTTAGGAGCGCGCCCCTACCTAGCGCAACCCGAGGGGCCACCTCGGGATTGGGGATCCGGGACCCAGGCCCAACATGTTTGGTATCAGAGCTTTAGGTTATGTGTCCTCGGCTTAGAATGCATAGTAGGATGAATTGCTTGATATATGGTTATGTGTTACATTTGATTGATTGCATTAAGTGACATGCATATCATGCATACATGTAGGAATTACGATTGACATATAGCTAATCCTTAGTGTTTATCTGTGAAGGAGTACGATGCCACCTCGTAGAAGGACACGAGGAGTTATGCAAGGATTTGTTCCACCTGACTCTCCGACTAGAGAGGAGATGATCGCGACTCTGTCGATTCGATCTTACGATTGATCCTTGGAAACCGGTCAAATATAATAAATTCCAAGATTGCAGTATAGGTTGCAATCCTCGGGTCGTCTCACTTAATTGGAACCAAGCGAAAAAAGTCTAAGCTAGCCTAAATGTCAAAATTTGCAATCAAAGTTGATAAAATAGGGATTTGGTATTTTGATCGAAACTGATAAAAGTTATTAAAATTGGAGAAAAAGTATAAAAGAATGTTTTTGGATTTTTAATAAAATAAATGTACTTTAAATTTTTGGTAATGAGCAAATGATAATAAATCCTCTTGAAAATGGGCGCAGGCTATCACAGTTCAAAAACAAATTTTCGGGGATAGAATCCACTAAGTTTCGAAAGATCAACCCTAAAGGACTCTTTAGGTCCAAAGATTTAATTAATGAACTCCATTATTTAAATCTTTGTTAAAAACCTTAGTGTGAAAAATGGACAAGTAAATGCAATGGGTCAATCGGATAAAAACACAACCATCTAAATCAAACACAACTAGGCAGATTATCAGAGTTAATGCAATATTCGAATGACATATATGAGACTTCATATATTAAGCATCGAAATTCAACAAATATCTATGTCCAAATCTCAACACAGTGTTCAGCACACAATTAAAACTATTAACCAAGCTAATCTAGCTATACAGATGCAATCTTTAACTCAGAGCTTACAAAACCATAACTAAACTTCAGACACTGAATGAATACTCCCCTTTTATAACCGGTGAACTCAAACCATTGCTACATCTTCAAGAGGAAATGGGTTTAGCCGCTCATAACTCCGGACTCTCTCACGACTTGTGGAGATTGGACGGCTTCCACGGTAGCAGAAGATGCGGACTGTGATGTAGCGGAGATGATCGAAGATGATGAAGATGGAAAATGATGGTGGATGCTTCCAGAGTCTGTCCCGAAGAATTTCCGTTCTTTTGACCTAAAAATAGCAAGTTTATAAATGATGGACGCGGGTCAGGTCAAAACAGTGAGAGATGTTCCCCAATGAGAGTCCGGGTATTTATCTGCTCGCCGCGGCGAGATGTATGCGTCGCGGCATGCTCTTCTGGTCTTCTCGCCGCGGCTTATGCTCGTAGGCGTCACGACGTTCGTCATTGTATCCTCGCCGCGGAGAGATGAGTTTAGGCACCGCGGCGTGCTACTCTGATACGCTCGCCGCGGCGAGATGAAAGGTTGCGTCGCGGCGTGTTGCTCTGATAAGCTCACCGCGACGTGCTGACTTCTCTTAATGCTTTGACTCTCCTTTTTCCCTACAAATTAAACAGTAATATGGCAGAATCAATTGTCCTTGAAAAATTATGATAGAATTAATGTTAATTTGTGACAATTTTACTATCAAATTGTATAAAGTGTAAGCTCATTATGATGGACAAATTAAAGCACAATGTCACAAATTAAGAGTCAAAAAGTACATTAAGAGTAGTAAAAATGTAGCCAATTAATAAGATAAACTTGGGCTCAATCAGGAGAGAACTGATGAGTCAGTAGCCCCAGGAAATGCTGAGGCTTCTGTAGGACTAGGTAGTGAGCCTATGCCATCGCAGACTCAGGAGTCGCCAGTTATGCAGGAGCAAGTGCCTCCTCTGGATCCGAGGTTGTTTCAGGCATTTACTCAGGCGTTTGTTCAGGCAATGGGTCAGATGCCTCAGCCTTCTGCTTCAGCCCTAGCTAAGAAGGGCAGACGGTTCAACAAATTGAGGAAGTATGGAGCAGTAGACTTCTATGGGACCACTGATCCTGAGGAAGCTGAGACCTGGCTGAGAAAGACAGAGAGGGTGCTAGATCAGATAAAGTGTGAGGATGATGAGAGTGTTGTGTATGCTGCAAGCTTGCTTCAGGGAGATGCTCTACATTGGTGGGAGACTGTGCTAGGGAGTCAGATGAGACCAGTAAGGTTGGCATGGCAGGACTTTCTTGCTACTTACAGGAAGAAATATCTGTCTGAGGTATACATTCAGGAGAAGCAGAGGGAGTTCCTCAGTCTTAATCAGAGGGAGATGACAGTTAGTTAGTATGAGCGCCGGTTTACGCAGCTATCCCGGTATGCTTCGGATCTGATACTGAGTGAGGCTGCTAGATGTCACCGGTTTGAGTCGAGACTCCACTTGGCTCTCAGAGAGAAGGTAGTGGTACATAATTTCTGTGATTTTCAGCAGCTGGTTGAAGCGGCTCTGAGGGTTGAGAACATCGAAAATATCAAGAGTGCTATGAACAAGAAGAGAAAAGGAAGAGAGCAGTTCAAGAGGGGAGGTAGTACTAGTACTCCTATGCCAGACAAGAGTGCTAGGAGCTTCCCTATTCAGTCTGAGGAGAGGAGCAGTGGTGCGAGTCGACCTAGGCCTATGAGGACTCCTGCTTATTCTCATCAGGCCTCTACGGTGGGAGGTAACAGAAAGGGAGAAGGGGACAAGTCATCCGTCCCCAAGTGTGAGCATTGTGGCAGTTTTCATGGAGGAGAATGTTACAGATTATCAGGAGCATGTTTCAATTGCGGACAGAAAGGACACCTGGCTAGAGAGTGTCCCAAGCCGTCCAGAAGAGAGGGATCTCAGATGCAAGCTACTAGGAGAACGGAGACCGTGGGACAGAGGACTGCAACAGAAGTGGGCAGTTCTGATGCACCTAGGAGGGCGAGCATTCTAGGGAGACCAAGGGGCCAGGCACCAGCTAGGGTGTTTGCGATGACACGGGAGGATGTAGAGACCGCTCCAGATGTGGTGACTGGTATGGTTAGACTCTTTTCTGATGATGTGATTGCTTTGATTGATCTGGGTTCTACTCATTCGTTTGTTTCTTCGAGTAGACCTATGTGTGGTGGCAATTTGAGCCCTTTGGATACTCCGCTGATGGTGAGTACTCCAATCGGCCAGTATATTATTATCAGTCAAGTATATAGAGGTTGTGAGCTATGTATCGGTGGAAAACTTCTAGTGGTTGATTTAATGCCACTGAAGATGGGAGGATTGGATGTGATTTTGGGTATGGACACCTTAGAGAAGTACAACGCCTGTCTAGATTATAAGCAGAAGATAGTGGAATTTGAATTAGATGACGGCAGGAGAGTTGTGTTTTCAGGGGATAGAAAAGCAAGTCCGCCCAGAATTGTTTCAGTTCTGACAGCAGAGAAGATGATGAGGAAAGGGTGTGAGGCATTTTTGGCCTATGTGGTAGACACAAGAGCAGATAGAGGGCAGCTGGAGGATATTCCAATAGTCAGGGAATTCTCGGATGTTTTTCCCGAGGAATTGCCAGGACTACCGCCACCTAGGAAAATCGAGTTTCCCATTGAGCTTCTTTAAGGTACTGCACCGATTTCAATTCTGCCTTACCGGATGACTCCGATAGAATTGAAGGAGCTTAAGGAGCAGTTGGAGGAGTTATTGGAGAAAGGGTACATAAGGCCGAGCTCTTCACCTTGGGGAGCTCCGGTCCTTTTTGTGAAGAAGAAAAATGGATCGTTGAGGATGTGTGTAGACTACCGGAAGCTTAATCAGGTCACTATGAAGAACAGGTATCTGCTTCCTCGCATAGATGATCTGTTTGATCAATTGCAAGGGGCGAAAGTCTTCTCCAAGATAGACTTGAGATCGGGTTATCCTTAGTTGAGGATAAAGGAGTCGGATGTGCCAAAGACTGCTTTCAGGACACGGTATGGGCATTTTGAGTTTATGGTTATGCCCTTTAGATTAACAAATGCTCCTGCAGCCTTTATGGATTTGATGAATCGGGTCTTTAAGCCATTCTTGGACCAATTTATCATTGTCTTTATTGATGATATATTGGTCTATTCCAAGAGTGATAAGGAGCATGAAGAGCATTTGAGGATTTCTTTGGAGACATTGAGGAGAAACGAGTTGTATGCCAAATTCGATAAATGCGAATTTTGGTTGAGGGAGGTTGCATTTCTTGGACATGTGATCTCAGAACAAGGAGTGCATGTGGATCCAAAGAAAATAGAAGCTGTGGTGAACTGGGAAGCACCGAAGAATGTAGCAGAGGTGAGGAGTTTTCTGGGTTTGGCAGGTTACTACAGGAGATTTGTGGAGGGATTCTCCATGCTATCCGCTCTGATGACTAAGTTATTGAGGAAGAATCAGAAGTTAGTCTGGAGTGAGGAATTCCAGAAGAGTTTTGAGGAACTTAAGCACAGGTTGACGAGTGCTCCGATTCTGATTTTGCCTTCGAGAGCTGAGGGTTATACCGTGTATAGTGATGCTTCGAGGAAGGGTCTTAGTTGTGTATTGATGCAAGGAGACAGGGTGATAGTATATGCTTTGAGGCAATTGAAGTCCTATGAGTTGAATTATCCGACGCATGATTTGGAATTGGCAGCAGTGATTTTTGCTTTGAAAATTTGGAGGCATTATCTATATGGAGTTCAGACAAGGATCTTTACCGATCATAAGAGTCTTAAGTACTTGTTGAGCCATAAGGAACTGAATTTGAGACAGCGACGATGGATCGAGTTGCTTAAAGATTATGACTTGCTGATTGAGTATCATCTGGGCAAGGCCAATGTAGTGGCGGATGCCTTGAGTAGGAAGTCTTCGATTGCTCATGTTCAGACGGTTTATCTTCCTTTATTGGAAGAGATGGCCAAGCTTAAGATAAGCTTGAAACAAGAGGAGCCGGATTGCCTTCTAGCTAACTTCCGAGTGAGATTGATACTCAGGGAAAATGTTAGGGAATTGCAGGCTCAAGATGCAGATTTGAGCAAGCTCAGAGATGAAATTCGGAATGATAAGATGTCTGAAGTAGTAGTGAGGGATGATGGACTGATGACAGTGGGGAACAGGCTGTGTATCCCAGATGTGTAGGAGGTGAAGGATGAGATTTTGGACGAGGCACACAATGCACCTTATGCCATACATCCAGGTAGTACCAGGATGTACAGGGATTTGAGAGAGCATTTTTGGTGGAAAGGTATGAAGAGGGACGTAGCAGAGTATGTAAGTGTCTAGTGTGTCAGCAAGTTAAGGCTGAGCACCAGGCACCTTCAGGCAAGTTGAGGCCATTGTCTATCCCGGAATGAAAGTGGAAAAGGGTGACGATGGACTTTCTGATGGGTTTGCCCAAGACCAGTAGGAGGCATGATGCCATTTGGGTTATTGTGGATCGGTTGACGAAGTCAGCTCACTTTTTGGCGATTAAGCAGACTGATTCTTTGCATGTGCTAGCAAAGAAGAATATCGATGAGATAGTAAGATTGCATGGGATTCCAGATTCCATAGTTTCATACAGGGACCCTCGATTTACTTCGAGATTTTGGGGTAGTTTGCAGGAAGCTTTAGGAACTAAGCTGAACTTTAGTACGGCTTTTCACCCTCAGACGGATGGTCAATCTGAGAGGACCATTTGGACACTAGAGGGAATGCTTAGGGCATGTGTGATGGACTTCAAAGGAGCTTGGGATGAGCATTTTCCATTGGTCAAATTTGCTTATAATAATTCGTACCATTCGAGCATTCAGATGGATCCATATGAGGCTTTGTATGGGCGGAGATGTAGAACTCCGATCTGTTGGGATGAAACAGGGGAGAGGAAACTGGTATGACCAAAATTGATTCAAACGACAGTTGAGAAAGTCAATCTGGTTAAGCAGCGACTTAAGGCAGCACATGATAGGATGAAGAGCTACATTGATGCACATTGAAAGGAGATGGAGTTTGAAGTTGGTAAGAAAGTGTTCCTTAAGACGTCTCCTTGGAAAGGAGTAATGAGGTTTGGCAAAAAGGGTAAGTTGAGTCCGAGGTATGTGGGTCCTTATGAGATCCTTGAGAGGATTGGACCACTTGCCTACAGGTTGGCGTTACCTCCGGAATTGTCTGAGATCCATGATGTTTTTCATGTTTCTATGTTGAGGAGATATAGATCGGATCCTTCTCATATCATCCAGATTAGTGAGGTTCAGTTGCGGGATGATTTGAGTTATGAGGAGCTTCCAGTGGAGATTATAGACACCAAGGAAAAAGTCCTCAGGAACAAGACGGTTCAGCTAGTCAAAGTCCTGTGGAGGAATCATTCGGTGGAGAAGGCTACTTGGGAGCCATTGAAAGCCTTGAAGGAGAAGTATCCGTATCTCTTCGACGGCTCAGGTAATAATTTCGAGGATGAAATTTTTTTTAAAGGGGGAGAAATGTTGGACCCAGAATTTTTTATTTATTTATTTTATTTATTTATTCTTGATGTTATTAAGCATGAATTGTGTTAATTGTATGATTAAGGCTTAGTTTGATTTAAATTGGGAGTGTTAGTGGATAATTGAGATTAAGTTGAGTTTTGTGGTTTTAATGAGAATTAAAGGATAAAAATATATGAGTGCATTTTGGGAAGATTGCTTAGGTTGGAATGGGTTAAGGCTTTACAAGAAGGGGTAAGTTGGTCTTTGTATTCCCTTTAGACTTAAGAAAGACTTAGAAGGAATTAGAAGAAGGAAAAGAAAAGAAGGAGAAGCCATAGGTGGAGGAAGAAGAGAAGAGAAATAGGGATTTTCGATCTTTGAGGTTTTCGACAGATCTAAGACGTTTCTGGGTAAGTTTCGCTTCGTTTAATCTTGTTGTGGTTGGATTAAACCTAAAGATAGGTTGAATGTGTGAGAATCGGTGGTTAGGGTTTTAGGGGAAAAATGGATAGATTTCTTTGGGTTGATGATTTTGTGCTTGTTTTTAAGTTGTAAATGGGTTAGAATTGTAGTCTAAGACTTGAATGAAGGTTTAGGTGTGTTGCATTTGCATAAGGGATGGATTGAGGTTGGGATAATGCTGGAAAATTAGGTTCGGAGTCGTTCTCCAGACCCGCACGTCGCGACGTGCGTATGAACACGCCGCAACGTGGGAGGAAGACGTGCAACGTCGCGACGTGCAAATTTGTGCATGTCGCGACGTGTGAAATTGTGCTCGTCGCAACGAGCTCAAGCCTTCGTCGCGACAAGCGTGGCTGCACGTCGCGATGAGCGGGCCGTTCGCCGCGGCGAGCCCCCTATTCCAATAAAGAGGAATTTTGGTATTTTCGGCATATCTTTTGTTGTGGATGTCCAAATGAGGTGATTTTGGATTCATTATGAACTAGAGATAAAGGGCTACAAGTTTTATGAAGAAAGGAAGTTCGGGATTTGCCTCTTAGGATTCAGGATTTTAAGTGGAAGTCGAATGTAGACTTTTAGTGCTTTTATTTTGGATTTTCAAGCTTTGTGAATATTTCCTTTGAGTGTTAATTGAATGAGAACTTGGTTTGTTATAGGAAACCAAGCTGACCTGATCTAATCGAAAGAGGAAGGACAACAGTGAGTTGGATTCTCAAGCGATATTAGGTGGGTAATGTAATTATAGTTATTGTGTGATTAGGCAAATTCTTACCTATGTGTGAATATATGTTATGTGTTTTGTATGATGAGATGCATGACATTTTGATCGAATATGTGGTTAATTGTTTAAACATGAATTGTTATAAGATTTGAATGACTTGTAAGAGCATGAGAATTGATATAAGTAAATTTTGATTCTGAGTATGTTATGCCTCGACTTTGGTCATGGCATTTTGAATAAATGAAAAGCATGAAAGCATACCATTTGATAAAATGATTCTGAGCATGATTATGTGCTTTTGTTTGGGCGAGAGTGGAACCATTTCGTTCATTACGTGCACGTTGACAAGAGCCTTCTCCCGGCTGCCCGCTTGTGGCATATGAGATTCGAATGGACTCATTTTGTTCAGGGTGTAAACTTTGATTTCTCCCTTTTGTTTCCATGGAACCTCGAGCCGTATGATGTGCATTGCATACTTGATATGTTCATTATGAAGCATATTTGTGACATGTTTTGTAAGTGGAATTAATTATGTTGAATGCATATATTACTTGATTTGCATGTGAGTGCTAGAATTGATGCAGGTATATATATATATACGTACATATGCCGAAATTTGTGCTAGTTGCCGATGGCTATAATTATATTAGCCACTGAGCTGTGTAGCTCAACCCATTACTTTTCACTCCTCAGGTACAACTCAAGACACCAGTTGATCCTTGCCAGGCATCGAAGAACTCCGCAATAGTTAAAGATCATTGTATTAAGTTAGTATTTGGTTGGCCCTCCGAGCATATCATCATGGAGCATATTCATGTATTTTGAATTCAAACTTTGACATGTATTAAGCTATTCTTAAGAATACTTGTTTGAATTTCCTTCGGATTGTTATGGCATGAAGCCCCTTGGCTTATGGGGTGTTTATTTCATAGATGAAATGCATGCGTAGAATGTGTGTAAGTATGTGTTTGTATTGAAATTGTATGGATGTTGGGATCGGGTCCGAATGTTTAGGAGCGCGCCCCTACCTAGCGCAGCCCGAGGGGCCACCTCGGGATTGGGGATCCAGGACCCGGGCCCAACAGTTGCCTTCTCCGTGCAGCTGTTGCGTCTTCACCATCTGTTGTCATTGTCTTCTCCGACCGTGGTGCTGCGCGTTTGGTGAAGGTATGCCGACCACGTGGAGCCCTTCATTATTCTGCTGAAATTAATATGTGTTTCATGTTTTACACAATTTATGTGTAAATATTTGTGTATGGGATTTGGAAGCTATTATGATTTAAGTGTTTTTATCTAATTTATTCATGGATGATTAAGTGTTTATCTAATTAATTCATGGATGAAATTGGTTAATAGTGAATTTTTTCCTTCTGCTTTAATTTTTTTTACGACATTGGATTGAGTTGTCAATTTGAACTCTAATTATAGTTATGATTGGTTGTTAAATGTTTATAGTTAGGGTTTATCGAAAATTTTCTATGGGAATTTGATTGAATACAACATTGCATCGACTTTGATGATTATGATTGGATATTCATGAAGTATGAATGTTATGGATAATGTGATATGTATGAATGTCGATTGGTGTTTGTATTGATATTTACTGGGTTGACTAGGCCCTCTTAATATCTCATAGTATTAACCTTAGTTTGCTTATATTGTTTTACCGTTTAACATTTGAGAAAATTTAATAAGGGCCATTGATTGAATTGTTTTACATATTATATTATAGATTAAGGATTGTTCTTTTGTTTATATATCGATGTAGGAAGAGTTTGAATGTTAAAATTGACATACTATAATGATAATAAATTTTTGAGGTTTAGTTGGTTAATTAGATATTTTATATAGGGCATCTTAACATTTTCATAGTTACTAAATTGTCATAATTTTGTTAGCAACCGTATTAGACTTATTTTACACTTTCCTTTATGCTAATTGAAGAATATATTTATTATAATTATTAGTTGATGTTAGTTTTTTTGAGGTTGACTGTCTATTATAACATGGCATTAAGAAGCTATAAAAAAAATAGGTAGAAGAAAAAGCCACTCATTGCAACAAGTAGAGAGTTATAGCTTCTAACTTGTGGGTTATTTCTCTTAGGGATTCTAAGTCCCAACACTCACCTATAGACATCCCACTTGTTGTCCAATTTATAGGGTAATAAACCCATCCAATCCTAATATGACATTATGAAAGTTCTAAACTGATCGTGTTTCAGGTAAATCTGTTCCTGCTAGTAGTTCATCTGGAGAGTTAGCCTTCCATACTAAGAGTGACGACTCATTCACTATATCTTCTACAAGTTTATCTATAGTGGAAATGTTGTTGCAAGAAGGTGTTCAAAATCGTACACCTGAGGGAAGAAGTATCACTATTTCAATCAGTGCATTTGCACATATTAGGATACTTGTTGGGAAACCAGACATTGGGGACTCATTTACCTTTACCAACTCCCATTGACCACGCGTCATTACGCTAGTCAAAATAAAATAACTAGACCTACTACTATAGGAATGATAAGTCTAGGTCGATTTCACAGAGAGTGTGTGTAAAGTTTATGAAATGAAATTAACAAGTGTTGAGGTTTAAAGGGGGGTCTTGTTTTTTAAAAAAGAAAATAAAATGAAACTAACTAATAAAAACAAATTAAAAAAATGTAAAAATGATAAAAATGGAGAATTTGATAGGAACCTGATTCTTTAGTTCAATCTCGACCTACACTCTAATTAAACATATTTTATTAATTTGTTGTTTTTTAACCTCTCCTACTAACTATTAATTGTGGGTTAGCAATTAACCCGAATTTTCTCTTAGATTTTGTTTAATCAAGATACGACTGTTATTTAAATCTAACCACCAAACAACCTAAGATACGAACTCTAAATTTAATTAGACAGTAGCATTACGAATTAGAAAAATCGATTAATCAAGGCAACAACTACATACAATGTATCATTTAACCTATGTTATGTTATCCCTAATGATTACGAATTATTAATTGCTATGCATAAATTTCAGCATAACAATTACAGATTATGTCAAATTTTAGCAATGTGTTTACAATTAACGATTCAATAAATGCATTAAAATCATCATCTCACAATATTCAATGGGTTCATACACAAATAATCGACTAATAACAAAAATCTAATTATCAATACACAAAATTCAAATCAATTAATATATGATAACACAATCAATTCTTAATAAGAGAAAGAAACAACAAAATAATTAAAAAATATTTAACTCAGGTCGTCGGTATCGATATTATCTCCAAACCGGCGTCGGAATGCTCATCCTTCATATATCTTTCTTAAAAAAATGCTTCAGCTTCTATTATGATGCCTAGCTGAAAATCCTTTAATTTTTGTTCATTGTCACAGGCTTTAACGTAGCTCTTCACTATCTACTGTAGTTGATGGGAAAATCAATGTCTAGTGTAGTTGATGGGACAATTAAGGTTTATTATCCCAGCTTCTATTCACTGCACTCCTCTCTGCATTTTTGCTCTTCACCACGCCTGCACACGCCTGCGCCAGCTCTCCAACTTCTCCAGCCGCAAGCCGTAGCACCAAGCTGCAGCCGCAGCTCTCCAACTCCACACCTGCGCCTCCTGAACAGTAGCGTCTCTACTATTTGATTTGTTCTTGTAGCGCTGATTTGACGAATAAGATGGGGGCCTCTATTATTCTCCACTGTTCACGCACAAAAGCCCCCGCACTATTGCTTCTCACTGTTGCTGATTGGACAATTAAACTTCACTCCCCTAAATCCTTCGCAGCCCTAGTCGTTGCTCTTTACATTTTAGTCAAAATGCACCGCTCTTCTCTTTGGAACGCAGACGCGTTGTGCATTAACGCTGTGCGTTTGCATTATGTGCAAAATGCATAATATTTCTGCGTTGTGTACAGGCGTTGCCTGCGTTTTGAACAAAAAACAGCGTAATGCACCCAACGCTCCTATGGCATTGTAGCTGGACTTGACAATTTAAGAGTTCTTTGGCCCAACACATTGAAATGCAGTCGTTCCTTGGTGCTTTTGCCTTGTCCAAGTGCTGGAGTTTTCTTCATGGACTGCTACCGTTTTGTTTTCATCTCAATTGTTGTGTTATTTTGTTTGACAGCTTCTTGGTTGTCTTTTTTTGTGTTTTCTTTCTTATTTTTTATTTTTTTTTCTTATTCTATAAAGACAAGTAAAAATTGATCTTTAGCAAATAACTCAAATGTAGTACTTTCGACTTACTTTAATTTTTTTGCTCCAAAATTGTGCCTAAAATCATATATGAATTAAACTGAATATCTTAAGCATTTTCATGTCAATAATCGCTAAATGTAAATAATTAAATGTATTAACAATTAAACACATATCAATTTTTTCCACACTTAATTGTTATCCATCTTTGAGCAAAACATCCAAATTAAGCTCAAAGACCCAAAAAATTGACTCATTCCTTAAATGTTTAAAAAATATATAATCATAAAGAAAGATGAATAACTTTCAAAAATCATAGCAAGAATTCAACATTCCAAGCTTTTACTTATGATCAATCAACATACATCATCTTCAAAAATTGAGCAATCTAATGGTAGACTTGAAAAATGTGTTTAACTAAAATATATTCATGGATACACTAAAAAACCATTCATGATCATGACAATCCACAACTTTACATATCATTTCATTTCTCTACCACTAACATTCACAAGCAAAATCACGAATCAAATGACTTTTTAGGGTTGTAATGTGGGCAAAGGTGAAGTGAGATATATTTGGGTCAAGTAGTATGAAAGTCATCAAAGCTAATGAAACAAAGCAACACTTTTCAAAAACTGGGTAAAGTTAGTTATGACAAATGCAGCATTTACACTTCACAACCACATTTAGCTCTTACACACAAACCACATGAAGTTTATATCAATCCGAAGGAATCACTCATATAATTTATACCAATAAAATCACAAGAATGAACCTTCCAAGCCAACTTCTACCTCATATTCAACATACTCAAATAACACATCCATTACAACTCTAGGAAGATGCATAAACCATAAAAAAACTTTTCAACACGTGTGCAATTCTTCCTTGATACATTTATTTTAAACAAAATTTTTCATTCTTTTTTTCTCTCTTTCTTCCTTTCTTTTTATGTTCTTTTCACTTTTTTTCTTTTTTCTTTCTTTCTTTTCCTTGTAAAAATTATAAAAAAAACTACTTCAACATGGGAATTTCAATGATAACGATAAGACATAAAATAATATCCCAAGATTATAACCAACCTTTACATATGTACATCTCCACACTTAGAATTTTGTACATCCACAAACTCAACAATCACAAATGGTCCACTAGTTTTATGACTTGGGTAGGAAATTTGGTTAAGTTTAAAAGTATAAAATGTGGTTTATACAAAAAAAAAAGATTAAAGCTCAAACGGGTTTACCAAGGAAAAAATTATGTCAATAGGATAGGTTATTTAGCTAATGTAGTTTCTGAAAAACAAAGAATGCCTAATCATATCCATGTTAATGCATGTGATAAAAATGCGGTCTCGAATAAAAATTCAATTCAAAATCGGGATGTACATGTCATGAAGGTCACACATTATCAAAAGGCAATGAGACTGATATGGATGTGTCAGTCAAATAAGACTCAAAATCTCACAAGCTTCGTCTACCATTAGTCACTACTCTTCTAAAGATAATCCAAATCGACCAATCACAAGAGAAAAAGTACATGCTAAAGTTGCTATGAAATTCTCTAGTCAATCCACACTCTAATAATGATTATATAATCCTAGAAGCAATAAAAAACGAGAAAATGTTTGTTTCATTTGTTTTATTCTTTCTCTCATTTTGATTGAAAACTTTTTTAAAAAAAAACAAGTTAAAAAACACACATGTTTATAAAAACTAATGTGGTTAAGGAAAAGAAATTTACTTTCCTTGGGTTGCCTTCTAAGAAGCGCCTTTGTTTAGGGTCACTAGCTTGACTCCTTTTTCTCCTCAAGTGACAAAATTGTGATCTTTAGGTATTACATTTAATATCACTTCCACGCGAGGTAGTTCCAAATAGGACCTTAATTGATTGTCATCCTCATTCAACATCTTCCCTATCCTCAGATGCTCAATCCTGACTAAGTCCATATACTCCAAAAATACTTCGAACATCTCTTCACCTTTTTCTTCATCATTCAATTCCTCCAATTTGTTATGTAAAGGTAAAGAGTTAGTCTCAACAATAATCATGGACTCAGTACTTACCTCCGAGCTAAAAGATGTGTCCTCTTCGGCTTCGAGCTCCCTCTCAACTTCTTTAACACAAATAATTCGTTGAGGGTTGACTTTAAAATTCTCAAACTCCTCGTCACTTTGCAAAGTTTCTGCACAAACTTCCATTGGATACATCTCGGGTTGATATGGTTGCTCCTCTTCGCTTTGCGATTCTAGGCGATCAAGTCTTATTGCCATCTGACCCATTAGGTGTTCCATCATCTGTTGGCTTGCTTTTGTCTCTTGTAGGAATTCTTGCAATTTTTGCTACATATTTTGTTGTAATTGCTGCATATTCTATAGAAATTGTAAATTGTTAGCAACAATATTATTAACAAGTTCTTCTAAAGATGCAACTGAATTATGTTGGCTCTTTGAATCTTGGGTGCTAGACCATGTGTTTCTTGGAAATTGTCTTCAATCCTTTTGAAATTGTAGAATATTCTCCTGCAATTTTTTCACAATATTATTCAACTCTTTTAAAGATGGACCGGAGTTGTGACAGGAAGCTTCTGGTCTATACGAGAATTGTTGTGCGTCCTGCAAACTATCATAAAAGTAATTATGATGATTATCTCATCCATAACAAAAGTTAGGTTGATCAGTCCAAACATTGTTATAAGATTGAGAATATGAGTTATAAAAAAAATTACTTCCGTCTATATCGAATTTTTTTAAAAACACAAAATAAAAAATGGAAAGATCACCAAATAACATTAAAGAAATCAATTATGAAAAAATATATAAAAAAACACCAATTAAATCATAAACAAAAATTAAAACTAAAACATTGCACTCCTTGGCAACGACGTCAAAATTTGACCCTGCATCGTTACCCTATTCAAAATAAAATAACTAGACCTACTACTATAGTAGTGGTGAATCTAGGTCGATCCTACAGAGAGTGTATGTAAAGTTTATGAAATAAAATTAACTGGTGTTTAAGTTTAAAAGGGGGTCTTGTTTTTGAAAGAAGAAAATAAAATGAAACTAACTAATAAAAACAAATTAAAAAACATATAAAAAATGATAAAAGTGGAGAATTCGGTAGGGACCTGATTCTTTGGTTCAATCTTGGCCTACACCCTAATTAAACATATTTCATTAATTTGTTGTTCTTTAACCTCTCCGAGTAATTATTAATCGTGGGTTAACAATTAACTTGAGTTTTCCCTTAGGTTTTGTTTAATCATGATACGATCGTTAATTAAACTTAACTACCGAACAACCTAAGATACGATCTTTATATTTAATTAGGTAGTAGCATTACGAATTAAAAAAACTGATTAATCAAGGCAATAATTACATACGATGCATCATTTAACCTAGGTCATGTTAACCCTAATGATTACGAATCATTAGTCGCTACGCATGAATTTCAACATAACAATTACGGATTATGTCGAAATTCTAGCAATGGGTTTGCAATTAACGATTCAATAAACGCATTAAAATCATCATCTCACAATACCCAATAAGTTCATACACAAATAACTGACTAATAACGAAAATCTGATTATCCATACACAAAACCCAAATCAATTAACATAGGATAACGCAATCAATTCCTAATGAGAGAAAGAAATAACAAAATAATTAATAAAATACTTAATTTAGGTCGTCGGCATCGATATCACCTCTAAATCAGTATCGGAATGCCCAGCCTTTCATAGGTCTTTCTCAAAAAATTGTTTCAGCCCTCGTTCTGATCCTTAGCCGAAAATCCCTTAATTTTTGTTCGTTGTCGTAAGCTGTAATGCAGCTCTTCACTGTCTACAGTAGCTGACGGGACAATTAAGGTTTATTGTCCTAGCTTTTGTTCACTGCACTCCTCTCTACGTATTTGCTCTTCACCACGCCTGCGTCAGCTCTCCAGCTTCTCCAGTCGCAAGCCGCAACACCAACCTGTAGCCGCAGCTCTCCAGCTCCACGCCTGCATCTCCTTCCGCACTGTAGCATCTCTACTATTTGATTTATTCCTGTAGCACTAATTTGATGAATAAGTTGGGGGGCTTTATTATTCTCCACTGTTCACGCACAAAAGCCCCCGCACTATTGATTCTCACTGTTGCTGATTGGATAATTAAACTTCACTCCCCTAAATCCTTCGTAGCCCTCGTCATTTGTTTCTGGCACTCTCTACTTTTTAGTCAAAATGCACCCCTCTTCTCTTTGGAACGCAGACACATTGTGCGTTATGCACACAACGCACGGAGGCGTTGCCTGCATTTTGTGCACAACGCAACGCAAAACGCACGTAAAGCTTCTGTGGCACTGTAGCTAGACTTGACAATTTAAGAGTTCTTTGGCCCAGCACACTGAAATGCAATCGTTCCTTGGTGCTCTTACCTTGTCCAAGTGTTGGCATTTTCTTCATGGACTGCTACTGTTTTTATTTCATTTCAATTCTTGTGTTATTTATTTGGTAGCTTCTTGGTTGTCTTCTTTTGTGTTTTCTTTCTTGTCTTTTTTTTTTTTAACTCTACGAAGATAAGTAAAAATTGATCTTCAACAAATAACCCAAATGCAATTCTTACGACTTACTTTGATTTCTTTGCTCCAAAATTGTACTTAAAATCATACATAAATTAAAGTAAATATCTTAAGCATTTTATGTCAATAATTGCGAAGTATAAATGATTAAATATATTAACAATTAAACGCATATCACCCATATCACATAGAATCAAACAAAATAATTATTTCATTGTGATTTATCAATGCAATATATTAGACTCTGTTATAAAACCGAAACTAAAATGTAAGAATATTTGGGAGAGAATAATTCTTCTTATGAAAAAATGGTATCTCTTACATCAAGTTAACCCTTCTATTTATAGTACATTTTAACCACCTAATACACATGTGACCACCTACTCCATATATGTTATTGTGTTAGGTAAAACCTAACCAATAACCATCTACCTCATTCTTGTGTTAGGTAAAACCTAACCAATAACCATCTACCTCATTCTTGTGTTAGGTAAAACCTAACCAATAACCATCTACTTCATTCTTGTGTTAGGTAAAACCAAACCAATCCATATGTACACTAACTATTAAATGGTGCATCTACAATTAGTGGTACACCATATTATTTCTATCTTTCATAACACTCCCCCTTGGTGTGCCACATAATTGTCTCTTCTCCGCCTTTAAACGCATTTGGTGTTGCCTCGTTAAAACCTTATCGGGAAAACCCAAAGGGATAAAAACTATGATAAGGGAAAAGAGTGAATCTACGTAAGCTCCCTCATTGAACACAATGAGCTCTTCCTCATAAATTTCTTAGATGTCGATTCCAATCTCGTGGACATGCTTCCCGAAAGGTATAGTAGGAAGTGCCTTTGTGAAAGATCCGCAGATTGTTGCTTGATTGAATATACTGGATGTTGATTTCTTTGCTCTTGTCGAGATCTTAGGTGAATTGGAAAATTTCGGAGGGATATGTTTGGTTCTATCATTTTGATATAACCCTCATTTATTCGAGCGATACATGCTGCATTGTCTTCAAATATGATTGTTGGTTCTTTGTTGGTCGATAAGCCACAAGTTGTTAAAATGTGGTGCGCCATTGACCTTAACCATACACATTCTCGACTTGCTTCATGAAGTGCAATGATTTCAAGATGATTTGAAGAAGTAGCAACAAGTGTTTGTTTCGTGAACGCCAAGAAATTGCAAGGCCTCCATACGTAAATACATAACCGCTTGGGATCCGGCTTTACGCGGATCCGATAAGTAACCTGATCTGCATAACCAACCAAAACTTGTTTTGCATTTTAGTGTAAAATAATCCCAAATCAATTGTACCTCAAGATAATGTAATAGATGTTTAATTCCATTCCAAAGCCTTTTAGTAGAGATGAACTAAATCTTGCTAGTAGATTAATAGTAAAAGCTATATCAGGTCTAGTACAATTAGCAAGATACATGAGAGCTCCTATCGCACTTAGATATGGCGTTTCAGAATTAAGAACTTCTTCGTTTTCTTCGCAAGGGCGAAATGGATCCTTCTCAACATTAAGCGATCTACCAACCATTGGTGTACTTAATGGAGTTGCTTTATCCATATTAAAACGCCTCAATACCTTTTACTCAGATATGTCGATTGATGCATTAAAGATTCCACTTGGTCTATGTTCAATTTGCGACCAAGACAATATTTAGTTTTTCCAAGATCTTTCATTTCAAATTCCTTCTTTAAGTACACCACTGCTTTCTTGGATTTCTTTAACGGTACCAATGATATTCAAATCGTCAACATAGATAAATGATAATCACATATCCGGATGTTGTTTTCTTTATAAAACGCAAGGGCAAATAGGACTATTTACATATCCTTTCTTTAATAGATACTCGCTAGACGATTGTACCACATGCGTCCGATTGCTTTAGTCCATATAAGGATCTTTGCAATTTGATCGAATACATTTTCTTTGGTTGTGATTTTAATGCTGCAGCATTTTGAATCCTTCGAGGATTTTCATGTAAATATCACTATCAAGTGATCCGTCATGTAAGTCAGAATAACATCCATAAGACGCATTTCCAGCTTCAAGAACTGTTGTCGATTAAATATCTAAACGTAATTGTATCCATAACAGAGAGTATGTTTGTTCATAGTCAATTCCGGTCTTTGAGAAAACCTCAGGCAACAAGTCGAGCTTTGATCTCACAATCTCATTTTTCTCATTTCGTTTTGAACAAAACTCATTTGTAACCTCACGTGGCTTTACACTTTGGGGTGTAAGGACAATAGGTCCAAACACATTACGCTTGTTAAGAGAATTTAATTCAGCTTCAATAGCATCTTTCCATTGAACCCAATCATGTCTATTTTGACATTCAATGATAGATCTTGGTTCGGGATCTTCATTTTCATTGAGGATATCACATGCTATAGCATAAGAAAATATTTCATCAATCTCTTTCATATCATTCCGGTTCCATAATTCTTTTGTGTGAATATAATTAATTGCGATTTCTTGATTAATGTTAGTTTATGTCTCTTCTGGGACACTATCCTCATCTTATGTTTCTAGAGGAACACTTTTATCTATCTTGGGGTCATTAATCACATTTGCTCCTTTTCTTTTTCGAGGATTTTTATCTTTGGAACCGATTGGTCTACCACGCTCATGCGTGTCGTAGATTCATGAGTGACCATGTTCTCGATTGTCCTTTTGGGATTTCAATCCTAGCGTAAGCATTTACAACGGTATAAATGATTTAGTCACTCTTTTGTATATGTGAAAGATCTGTAATTGATTTGCAATTCTTTGCAAATGCACAATTCTTTGCACTTCATTTCGCATTGTTTTGTCGTTGATCAAGATACAATAATGATGGTTCGCACCATGTAATTTCTTTCATCAGCTGTTTATTATCTCCCCCTAATGTAGGGAAAGTATTTTCATCAAAATGACAATCAACAAAACGTGCTGTAAACATATCACCCGTTTGAGGTTCAAGATATCTAATAATAGATTTACTTTCATAATGATATATATCCCCAATCTTCTTTGAGGTCCCATTTTACTACGTTGTGGTGGTGCAATAGACACATATACTGCACAACCAAAAATTCTCAAATGGGAGATATTTGGCTCTTGACCAAATGCAAGTTGTAGTGGGGAGTATGTATGATATGCACTTGGTGGGATGCGAATTAATGCCTCAAAGATGTAAAATTGCATGACCCCATACGGAAATTGGAAGCTTTGTTCTCATCATCAATGGTCTAGCAATAAGCTGAAGGCGTTTAATTAAAGATTCAGCTAAACCATTTTGAGTATGCACATGAGCAACAGGATGCTCGACCCTAATCCCAGTTGACATACAATAGTCATTGAAAGTTTGGGATGTGAATTCACCAGCATTATCGAGTCTGACTTTCTTTATTGTATAGTCAGGAAATTGTGCTTGTAATTTAATAATTTGTGCAAGAAATCTTGGAAATGCCATATTACGAGTTGATAGTACACAAACGTGAGACCATCTGCTGGAGGCATCTATCAATACCATAAAATATCGAAATGGTCCACATGGTGGATGAATTGGTCCACATATATCACCTTGAATACGTTCAAGAAAAACAGGTGATTCCAATTTTATTTTAGCTGGTGATGGCCTTATGATCAGTTTTCCAAGAGAACAAGATGTACATGGACTCTTATTTATTTGAGTAATCATTTTATTACTCAATGGATGTCCATGTGTATTCTCAATTATTTTTCGCATCATTGTTGATCCTGGATGACCCAGACGATCATGCCAAATAGATATCATTGAAGGATCAATGTGTTTTGCTTTCACTACCATATTAGATTCCATCACATTTATATATGTATAATGCAATCCAGTAGGGAGCAATGGTAGTTTTTCCAATATGTTTATCTTTCCTGATTTACAGGTTGTAAGATACATATATTTCATATTTCCCTTAGTTGCAGACTGAGTATCATATTGATGAGAATATATATCATTAAAACTCAACAAATTTCTTTTAGACTTTGGCGCAAATAAGGCATCATGTATTGTGAACTTTGAGCCATTTGGTAATGTGAAATTTGCCTTGCCAATTCCTTCAATCAAGTCTGGGACTGATATTGTGTTCACAATTGTTTTGTTGGTTTTAATTACGAAAAGAACCTCTTATCTTTCGTGATAGTGTGCGTTGTGTCACTATCTGGTATGCATAAATTATCATTATTTTCCGCTCCTCTTACAGAACGATCTATATCAAAACTTCGCATAAAAATAAATAATCTAATGAGAAAATTGCACAAGAATAAAGAGAAAAAGATGTTATGTTAACTTAAAAACAATACTGTAATTGAAACTAGTAACATAACAAGCAATTGAAACTGAGTGACATAATAAGCATAATAATACTTAACATAAACATAAGTAAATTATTTTAATTTCCATTGCTACTGCCACCAACAATGTCCTGATCCACAAAATCATCAGTAAAATTCGAAGCATTCAGATATGTAGAGTCATCTGAAGGATTATGATTCTCAATGAAATCAAAATCAAAAGTACCAAAGTCAGTTGAATTACCTAAAGGGTGTTGTTCAGTAAAATTCACTTCCTTTTCTTTCCCTTTTAAGGATGCTTTATATAACTGACATAGATGTTCAGGAACTCGACAAACTTTAGCCCAATGTCCTTTTGTACCACATCTAAGGCAAGAATCTCCTGAAGTCCTATAAGAACTTCCATGAACATCATTAATATGGTGCTTGTTATTGTGGTGGCTCATATTTCTTTGAAGAGAGTTATATGGATAACTTCCTCGGCCACGTCCACGACCACGGCCACGAATGTAGTTACGACCATGGCCACGACCACGGCCACGACCGCGACCACGACTAGGCCCATGATGATTTTTTCTTTCATTTTCATTTCGAATTGCAATATTTGCTTCTGGAAATGCTGTCGCGCCAGTAGGGCGGGATTGATGATTTTTCATCAAAAGTTCATTATTCTTCTCGGCTACAAGGAGGCATGAAATCAGGTCAGAGTATTTTTTAAATCCACGCACTCGATATTGTTGTTGCAATGTTACATTTGCTGCGTGGAAGGTAGATTATGTTTTTTCTAACATATCTTCCTCATTGATTGTTTGCCCACAAAATTGTAGTTGTGAGACAATTCTAAACATAGCTGAGTTATACTCATTGACATTTTTAAAATCTTGGAAGCGTAAAGCGCTCCATTCATCACGAGAAGCCGGAAGTAAAACTTCCTTTTGGTGGTCATATCTTTCTTGTAAATTTTTCCACAAATGACTTGGATCTTTAATTGTGAGGTATTCTATTTTTAATCCCTCATCAAGATGACGACGAATGAAGATCATCGCTTTGGCTTTATCTTGTTTTGATGTTGTATTATTTTCTTTAATGGTATCTAAAAGATCCATTGATTCAAGATACATTTCGACATCAATCATCCACGGCATATAATTATTACCCACAACATCAAGAGCAGCAAACTCAATTTTGGCAAGATTGGACATGTTGGCAACTATTATACAATAGAGAGAAATAATTAAGACAGTTATTCAAATCGATATTACATTAAATAAATTACATGCCTTGCTCAAATGCTATGCCAAGAAGCAACATAGGGATCATAATACATGGTATTACTAAGAGAAAATATATGTGAACTGAATTATTTAGCTCTACACTAAGAATGAAACAAAGATATATAATGATGATAATGATACAAAAAAATGAAATAGCGGACAACATTTGAAAAAAAAATTTTGTAAGAAATTTGAGGTAAGAAATAGTGTGTGGGGATGAAGTAAATTATGAAGGAGTGGTATCTATTTATAGAAAAAAAATTTTACCGTTACCTAGCCGTTATAAATTTACCGTTATATATATATATATATATTACCGTTATATATATATAGTTACACATTTTTTTATTTTTATTTTATTTTAAACATCGATGATTATACTATACAATAAATTACGATTTAGAGGTGGTAATAACTTTTCATTATTTAAAGAAGGTAAAAAAAAAGTCGTCTATAATTTGTTTTAATCATATCATAAGTAGAATTAATGTAGATAAAAAGAACTTTATTTTAACAACATCGTAACTAGGATAAATAAACGGAAGAACTTACATTTGTTTGATGTACGTAAACCGAATAAAGTTTGTACGATGTAGGTAGACAGAAGAACCTTACAATTGCTTGATGTTGATAAGCCAAATTTTAGAAATGAGAGCTTCGTGCTGATAACGTGTTATAAAACCGAAACTAAAATGTAAGAATATTTGGGAGAGGAGAATTCCTCTTATGAAAAAATGGTATCTCTTACATCAAGTTAACCCTTCTATTTATAGTACATTTTAACCACCTAATACACATGTGACCACCTACTCCATATATGTTATTGTGTTAGGTAAAACCTAACCAATAACCATCTACCTCATTCTTGTGTTAGGTAAAACCTAACCAATAACCATCTACCTCATTCTTGTGTTAGGTAAAACCTAACCAATAACCACCTACTTCATTCTTGTGTTAGGTAAAACCAAACCAATCCATATGTACACTAACTATTAAATGGTGCATCTACAATTAGTGGTACACCATATTATTTCTATCTTTTATAACAGACTCATCTTTAAGTTGACTTATTGTTGTATCTGTAATAATTTGTCAAATAACCTCCCTACTAGTTAGGGGTTAACCTGCGTCCTATTGAATGAGGGCTGTTATTGTTCTTCTTCTACGACTTTAACAATTGTTAACTGTCACTTTCTTCGTTTGTACTTGAATATGATATTGAACAAATCACTTTGTTTCCTTTTCTATATATTGTATAAAATATTGAATTCAAATTCTAATATAAGTAGGAATTTTGATAAACAATGAATTTCAGGTAAAAATATGGGACAAAAGAGACAGCGTGAGGTAATGTGGTTTAGGTTTAAAGGCATGTTCGGATGTACTTACTATGAAGGTGGATCGTCACAGTCTACAGCTCTTATTGACTCACCTCCTCTCCCTTCAGGGCCTACAGTTGCAGATAAGGCATCACCTACTGCTCGTCATGCTACACCATGTCCATCCTCAACTTATATATCATCTAATACCACTTTATCGGATGGAGAAGACATTCCTCAGCCTGGAGTTGAAGGACCTGATGGAAGAAAGTACATAACAAGTGTCAACAACTGGAAGTGAAATCACATTAATCAATATTTATTTTTAATTAAGTTATAGGTTTATTAGTTTTTTCATTGTATAAAATTACTTCTTATATTAGGTTAGTTCCATTTGGATCGTGTTCTAGAAATATGACTTCTAAATTTAAAGAAAGGATTGATCCTGAGGGTTATGTGTGGAAGAATATCTCTTAGGCGATAAAGGGATTTTACTTTCAGGAGTTTGAGGTACAATAAAGTTTTATTTTCTTTTTATATTGATTTATATACACTAATTAAATAAATATTATTACATTATAGTAGTTTAAACTTTTTTCTTCTTATTTTAGAGAGAATTTTTCTAGGATTCTAGTATCGATGCCATCATACATAGACTATGAGAGAAGTGAGCTCGTACATGTTATCGCAACTTTATTGGTGATATACACAAGATGGGTGTACGACTGCCTTATATTTCAGAGAAAATATGGAGTTGTTGGTAAGAGTATTGGAGAAGCCTTGAGGCAATGTCCATCTTAAAATGTAACTCTACTAACAGATGTGGAGGATCCGGAGGAGAGAGTGTTCTTGTACATACGAGAGGATTGATAACCCACCAGAGTATGCACAGAGACTTGTAAGTATCTAAACTTGACACATATATTGTAAATGTTTTACTTTGTTGTATTATAGATAATGATAACGGTATAAATGTCTGGTGCCATATACAGCTATGTTGAGTTATTTTTTTTGTTCAACAGGGGAAAATATCATAAAAATAGAAGAAACCCTGCCAAAAGTTTTATAAAATGTACTTCACATCTAACAATTTAGGTTAAATATGTACGAAAAGTCTTTGGGCATGAGGCCTACACCTACTTAGCTATTTTTGCACAATCACACGAAGAAGCATGGCGGTGTGACATTCATCAATAGCCAATATAGAGAACTTAATGTATGTGAAATTAATGTATTATTATTATTTCTTAAAAATAATCCCTTACTAATGTAAACATTGCTTTCTACTATGACCAAATATAACAAACCATTCAGTAACAATCTCAGGAGGACTAACCTTTTAATTAGACTTAGAAGTATCTTAATGTTGTCAGTGGTAGGGATCGTCATGGATGGATATTCGAGCTAGGCTTATTTGTGAACACATATTATTGGCAATCCTCCATCTTCAGTACAACATCGTCTACTAGACCAGCTATAAATGAGGGTGAAGTCAATGAGCTTCGGACCACAATGCAGATATTGATGGAGTAGATGGCTTAACTAAGATAGGAGATGGAGCAGTTGAAGGGGAGGGGTAACATCTCAGAGCACCCAACATCACCAGGACATTAGCATTGTTGTAGTCATTTGCTTTCAATTACAAAGACTTATTATGTACACTGTAATGTTTTTATTATCAATTAAGAAAATTTTAACTTTATATCTGTAGGAAAATCCCGGTGTGTGCATCACATGCACACGGTGCGGAAAACAAAATTTTTTATTCCGGGACCTTCCCGAAAGCCAGGATCCATGTGTCTATATAACAATGCCAAACCATAATGACCAAAAGAGACCGTCTTTAACGGTATCCACGCAGAGATCGGAGAACCTAACCGGGGCAAACCCTTTGACCCGGGAATAGCTAGAACAAGGGAAAGAGTCCTAGCTCTTACCTTATTCTTGGAGAGCTTGGAGAAACGATGAAGAGAAGCTTGCAGAGGAGAGAAGCTTGAAGATGATCGAGAGCTTAAGGAGAAGAACTCTTTCTTTCTCAAACCTTAGGTTTTTTTCAAACCCACGACCATCAACACTTTTTTTTTTGTCTTCAAATTGATTTCTTCCTCTCATGGCCACTTGTCATACACGAAGACACCTTCTTTTGTCCTTTAGTATATTTTGTCTTTAACATTTAAAGACATTAATGGCTACTTTTGACAAGGCTTAAAAGAAGCTTCTCTTGGCCATCCACGTAAACCACACACACACACACACACACACACACACACACACACACACACACATATAAAAGCTGAAGTGGTCCAGTCACACTGGGGTCGGTCCTACCGGGTTCCGGTATGGAGAAAAATACCGAAGACCTGTCTCAGCAATATCGATGTCGCGATCTCATCGGGACATATCTCGATCTCATCGGGATCCATTTAATTCCATTGCTCTCCATTTATTGGATCTCCATCCAAAACTATTTTACGAATTCTCCGAATCACTCTTATGCGTGTGACCCATTAGGTTCCCGGTTATGTTGGCCACTTAGATTAACACTTAATCTAAGCAAGTCATGAGCGATATCTAGCAACACATCATGACCCCCAATTGACCGGAAAGTAATTGGTTTGACGAATGAACCTATGTTCATCATGAACCATATCACTTAACCTTTCCATAGACAATTATCGCAATTCGTCCTTTCACCATGCTATACCCCACTTGGTTATGAGTATGCGCAAGTGTCAACTCTTACTAGATCGACTACGCCAAATCTAATCCAGTGATATCGCTTCTTGTCCCGGGACTCATTACTTTATATATCACTGAAGACACTCTTCATGACATATGAACTCCGGCCAGAGATTTCCAAGTAATGACCCTGACAAGAGGCAATGGGTATCATCTTCTACTATCATAGAAGTGGTGAATCCTCTATTGGCTACTCAATTACCTTCGAATCCTACCTAAGCATGTTGTAAGTCGACTTATGCATGTGTAAGTCGACTTATGCTACTGTGTATATGGAAGTCGACTTATACCATTGTGCAAGTCGACTTACCCGACTACTGTTCACAAACAAGTCGACTTGTGTATGTGTAAGTCGACTTATGTGAGCATGCAAGTCGACTTATGCATGTATAAGTCGACTTATATTTAAAATTGCTCTCTAATCGGCTAATTTCTCAATCCGTGCAGTTCCAATTCACAATACCAAGTGTAATATACTTTACTTTGATGTATCAATGAAACACTTTCATTGTATCATGCTTACCATGTATAATCATACTATATATGAAATACTTGAAATCGATGAATACACTATTATTCACTTAGATTTCCAAATAATTTTGCGAATACCAAATAATCTTCCTAAGTATCTCTAGGTAGTCTACACTTTATCAAGACTACTTCGGCACTGGTCACAAAATTGGTGACGGTCAAAACAATCAAGACAAGGAAATATATTAACGAGACGCTAATGAGACACATTTGACATCCGAAATTTTTTTGGAAACCCAATTTCAAGAAAATCAATTTGGCAAGCATACAACATCAATGTAAAATATTTTTAATCACATTAAAAATGATCCAAGGCATTGGAACCGAAAACTACACAATCAATCATTCCAAACAAAACAGTTCCAGTAACTTTCTCAAACCTGCCATGCTCTGTCTTTTGCTTGAAAAACTCATTGAAACAATTTCAATAAATTCTGAGAAAAATGAGGTTACAACATGCTCCATGAATTTTTTTCAGGATTTATTTCCAACAAAAACTCAACCAACCTCAGCAACAAAACCAATGTAGAATCTATGTTCCTCAACACAGTTATTCCCAGCAACACACAATAAATTCTCAAATAAATAGTAAATCACCTCGAAAACATTTTTCCATCCTCATAGACCAAGGAATGTGCACAAACACAACAACCAAAACATTAGGGAATAAATTAGCAAAACCATATCAAATCACATTGATAAATTCTGTTCTTCCACAGACATATTCAACAACATCTTATGAGCACATCTGGCAAGAAAATTTCAAAACAATATTTCTATACCGATTTGAATTTAACACGACCAACATGCATCATCGTCACAACCAATAGGCAGCTCCAACCTTGTTATGATTTCTTCGTTATATACGACACAAGTGGCTCGATACCACCAGAAAAATTCGGTGTGTGCATCACATGCACACTGCAAGAAAACAAAATTTTTATTCCGGCCTTCCCAAAGCCGGGATCCATGTGTTCATATAACAATGCCAAACTATAACGGCCAAAAGAGACCGTCTCTAACGGTATCCACGCAGAGATCGGAGAACCTAACCTGGGCAAACCCTTTGACTCGGGAATAGCTAGAATAAGGGAAAGAGTGCTAGCTCTTATCTTATTCTTGGAGAGCTTGGAGAAACGATGAAGAGAAGCTTGCAAAGGAGAGAAGCTTGAAGATGATCGAGAGCTTAAGGAGAAAAACTCTTTCTTTCTTAAACCTTAGGTTTTTTTCAAACCCACGACCATCAACACTTTTTTTTTTGGTCTTCAAATTGATTTCTTCCTCTCATGGCCACTTGTCATACACGAAGACACCTTCTTTTGTCCTTTAGTATATTTTGTCTTTAACATTTAAAGACATTAATGGCTACTTTTGACAAGGCTTAAAAGAAGCTTCTCTTGGCCATCCACGTAAACCACACACACACACACACACACACACACACACAGATATATATATATATATATATTAATTACTTAATTAATTAATATAATATATATATATATAAATACTGAAGTGGTCCAGTCACACTGGGGTCGGTCCTACCGGGTCCTTGTATGGAAAAAAACACCGAAGACCTGTCTCAGCAATATCGATGTCGCGATCTCATCGGGACATATCTCGATCTCATCAGAATCTATTTAATTCCATTGCTCTCCATTTATTGGATCTCCATCCAAAACTATTTTACGAATTCTCCGAATCACTCTTATGCATGTGACCCATTAGGTTCCCGATTATGTTGGCCACTTAGATTAACACTTAATCTAAGCAAGTCATGAGCGGTATCTAGCAACACATCATGACCCCCAATTGATCGGAAAGTAATTGGTTTGACGAATGAACCTATGTTCATCATGAACCATATCACGAACCTTTCCATAGACAATTACTATGCAATTCGTCCTTTCACCATGCTATACCCCACTTGGTTATGAGTATGCGCAAAGTGTCAACTCTTACTAGACTGACTACGTCAAATCTAGTCCAAGTGATATCAGTTCTTATCCTGGGACTCATTAATTTATATGTCACTGAAGACACTCTTCATGACTTATGAACTCCGGCCAGAGATTTCCAAGTAATGACCCTGACAAGAGGCCATGGGTATCATCTTCTGCTATCACAAAAGTGGTGAATCCTCTATTGGCTACTCAATTACCTTCGAATACCTCAAGATGTACCCAATCACCACCTTACGAGCGACCTCTGTAAGGAAACAAGGAATGGAGTCAAAGCACAGAATCAGTATCCAAGATATTCTTGAGTACCTCAAGTCTAAGGATATTTGCACCATTGCTATGATGAGATTATCACTGACATTAGAATAGGACATCCATGTGATGATTTTATAGCAGGTCATCCAATGTACTTACTACCTCTAGTAAGCATTCACATCTCAACCCTAAATATCTCATATTTACAGCTTCGAGATCCACCGCTGATCAAATCAAGGAGCTTGAGATGTGCTAGTCTCCGGATTAACGATGTCCAGCCAAGAATCCTATGACTAGGGATAATTTAGATATTGACATAATTGCACATGATAGGAATCTCAGTAGTATGATCACATCATAATTTCCTTCATGCTATGTCATGTATCATGGACTTCATTAAATAGACTCAATGTGATTGATGAAATGCCCTAAATCATTCCATATAGTCATTGTGACTATCATCCTATAGCTTGGATGAGACCAGAGTTTGAAATCCCTCACATATAATATGAAAACTAACGCCTTCCATTAATATGGGGAGAACCAGAGTTCTTATAGAGTTCGGGTTGTTGGGTAAACCTAAGCTCACTCAATACGGATATGTTCAAACCATGGAAATAAGATTTTTGGATTAATGGGTCGGTTTTCACTAGAAGTGTTGATTTGTTGAGTAAACTCAAGGTTAACGTAGACAGAGGCGAAATTAGGTAGTGTACATCAGATGTACGCGTATCAAGAGTTGATAACCCAATGTGTGTGAATACATCACGAGTTGATAGCACTAGTCGATAATTGCACCTGTGATGTAACTGGTATGGCCGATACCTGCCGATTGATCTAAGGTGGCTTGTATGATGAGATACAAATTTGAAGCATTTGAAAAGTTCAAACAATTCAGAAATGAAGTAGAAAACCAACTTGGGAAAAGTATCAAAACATTACGATCCGATCGTGGTGGGGAACACTTAGACCAACAATTTTAGATTATCTCGTAGATAATGGATTTTATCTCAATGGACTCCACCTTATACACCACAAAGATAATGGTGTGGCAGAAGGAGAAATCGAACCTTGTTAGACATGGTACGATCGATGATGGCTTTGCAAAATTACCAAAATCCTTTTGGGGTATGCACTCGAGACAATGTTTATTTGTTAAACGAGTTCCATCAAAGATGATTGATGTTACTCCATATGAGATGTGGACTAACAAAAGACCCTATCTTACTCATTTGAAAGTTTGGGGTTGTCACCTTGTGAAGCGGATACAATGATAAACTTGATACAAAGTCTGACAAGTGTTTGTTTGTAAGATATCCTAAAGAAACAATGGGATATCAATTCTACCTTGCTGAGGAACAAAAGGTGTTTGTTTCAAAGCATGTTGTCTTTTTAGAGAAAGAGTTTCTTTTACAAGAAGACAGTGGGAGCAAAATTGAACTTGAAGAAGTTCAAGATGCTCGAACAGACGTAAATCAACTGCCTGAACCTGCAACTGTGACTCATACAGATGAAATAATAGTTCAACCTTCTACAACATATGAAGTTCGTAGGTCACGTAGGATACGCTCTGTACCTGAGAGATATGGATTTCTCGTGAATGAACAGAATGGCGTATTGCTCATAGAAGATAATGAGCCTACCACCTATGAAGAGATTCTGAAGAGTTCAGAGTCTGAGAAATGGCTTCATGCCATGAAGGCTGAAATGGATTCCATGTATGAAAACCAAGTATGGACTTTGGTTGAGGCACCCGAAGGAATAAAACCCATAGGGTGTAAATGGGTTTTCAAAAAGAAAACCAACATGGATGGTAATGTGATTACCTATAAAGCAAGGCTTGTGGCTAAAGGCTTTCGTCAAAGACAAGGAGTTGACTACGACGAGACCTTCAGCCTAGTAGCAATGCTTAAATCCATTAGGATACTCCTAGCCATTGCCACTCATTATGATTATGAGATATGGCAAATGGATATGAAGTTACCTTTCCTAAATGGAAATCTAGCTGAGGATGTGTATATGACACAACCTGAGGGCTTCATCTCCTATGATGGCGAAAAGGTATGCAAGCTTCAAAAATCCATCTATGGATTGAAACAAGCATCCAGGAGTTGGAATATTCGTTTTGATGAGGTAATCAAAGAGTTTGGTTTCTCACAAAATCCGGAGGAACACTGTGTGTATAAGAAGGTTAGTGGGACTGCAATCGTATTCCTTGTGCTATATGTAGATGACATATTATTACTAGGAAACGATGTCTCTATGCTACAATCTGTGAAGATTTGGTTGTCCAAACAATTTGCCATGAAAGACCTTGATGAAGCAACTTATATCCTTAGGATAAAGATTTATAGAGATAGATCAAAAAGATTGCTTGGTCTTTCACAATCAACGTACATAGACAAGATGCTAAAGAGGTTTAGCATGGAGCAATCCAAGAGAGGGTACCTTCCCGTGACTCATGGGATAACGCTCTCGAAATCTATATGTCCTAGGACACAAGATGAGAGGATGCACATGATTATGATCCCGTATGCATCTGCAGTAGGATCTATCATGTACGCAATGCTATGTACGAGACCCGATGTATCATATGCTCTAAGTGTTACGAGCAGATACCAATCGGATCCTGGTGAGGGTCACTGGGTGGCTATCAAGAATATCCTCAAGTACTTGCGAAGGACTAAGGATGTTTTCTTGGTATATAGAGATGGAAATCTCAAAGTGAGTGGGTATACAGATGGCAGTTTGCAATCTGATAAGGATGATTCCAAATCCCAATCAGGTTACATATTCACACTGAACGGCGGGGCGGTCAGTTGGAAGAGTTCCAAACAAGAGACAACTGCTGATTCAACAACCGAGGCAGAGTACATTGCTCTTCAGACGCAAAGAAAGGAAGCAGCTTGATCAAAAAGTTCATTACTGAACTTGGTGTGGTTCCTAGCTGTGATGGACCCATACAGTTGTATTGTGAAAACAATGGGGCTATTGCGCAGGCGAAGGAACTAAGGTCTCATCAACGATCCAAACATGTACTCCGCAGATATCATCTGATTAGGGAGATCATTGGACGAGGTGATGTCCAGATAGAGAGAATTCCCACAGAGTAGAATATTGCTGATCAGTTGACAAATCCATTGTCACAGAAGAATTTTTATTCTCATGTACTCGCCTATGGTATTAGATATCAAGGCGATTGGCTTTAGGTCAAGTGGGAGATTTTGTTAGAACAGTGCCCTAAAGGCAATCGCCTTTAGCGCACATTGTACAAAGTTGTGTACATACTTTATGAATAAATAAAGAAAGGCATATTTCATTAATTTGATGTTCATATTGATATTGATCTATAACCAAATTAATGAAGTACATGATACATGACATAGCATGAAGGAAATTATGATGTGATCATACTACTAAGATTCCTATCATGTGCAATTATGTCAATATCTAAATTATCCCTAGTCATAGGATTACTGAAACTGGACATCGTTAATCCGGAGAGACTAGCACATCTCAAGCTCCTTGATTTGATCAAGCAGTGGATCTCAGAAACTGTAAATATGAGATATTTAGGGTTGAGATGTGAATGCTTACTAGAGGTAGTAAGTACATTGGATGACTTGCTATGAGATCATCACATGAATGTCCTATTCTAATGTCAGTGATAATCTCATCATAGCAATGGTGCAAATATCCTTAGACTTGAGGTACTCAAGGATATCTTGGATACTGATTCTGTGCTTTGACTCCATTCCTTGTTGCCTTACAGAGGTCGCTCGTAGGGTGAACATCAAATTAATGAAACATGCCTTTATTTATTTATTCATAAAGTATGTACACAACTTTGTACAATGCGCGCTAAAGGCGATTGCCTTTAGGGCACTATTCTAACAATATCATCAATTAACTTTCTGTTTAAACAAATTAAATATACAAACAAAAAAATTTATTATGCACAGATAATTCACAACTGTTGAAATTATGCATTTTTCACAAGATCATCAAATAAAATTTAATTTGAGTTTAAACGATTGCAAAATGTAGAATTTATAGTAATAAAGAAGCATATTTGGGATGTAGCTTGAAAAGTAGATACCCTATAGGTTAAGTGGAATGGTTCATTTTACTTAGAAAAAGGGTTGACTTCTAGTCCTACACAATTAGATTAGAAGTAAGATGGAATTGAAACAAAATCCACTCAATAAAGATGAATCTCGCACTTGGTTTTGTAAATGGGAAACGGACAAGAACACTTGCTGATATTTGTACAACAAAAAGAGGATATAAATGGATAAGGGTGAACAACCTAACTTTATGCAAGCAAGTTATATTTGGATCATATTTAATTTACCTAAATATTCATTAATTTTATGGCCTGTTATCTTTAAAAAATTACTAGCAAAAGACTTTCTTTTACACCTCAATATTAATGTTACTGATCAATTTTGTGCATTATGTAGTGTTGAAGCTAAAAGTACTAATGATTTGTTTTTTTAGTGCTTTTGGTCTCATAATTTGCTAGAACTAGTGTATGATTGGATTGCTATAGTATATTTTTGCTAGGACTCGTGTATGATTGGATTGTTAAAGTCTATTTTTTTCCATATATTTCATTGATAGAAAATTGAATTACTTATTCTTTTAGAAGATAGGGAATTAGAAAATATATTGTATTTGTTATAATTGATGGTATTTGCACCATATATGGACTGAGACAAACTATATGACATGTAGAAACACCAGATCCTTTTCAAAGAGTGTCATATAGAAACAAACATCAAATGTTTGGCACTGCATTTAACTCGTTGAAAAGGACCTGGCACTTAGGATTGTGAGTTGTTGTCTTAAAATGTTCATTCTAGCATTCATATAATCATGGATATAATTTAATTAAATCTCCCTTAATATATGTTATTTTCTTTTAAGCTATGAAACTTTGGGTTGGATGAGAGGTCCCTTCCTCAAAGCTGGCCACCTATCTTATTCTCTCTTATAATTTCTTTTGTAAAACAACCTTATTTGTAACACCCCCTTATCGCAGGGTACATATCAGGATGCCCAGAGGTCATTTCGGTACATAACCTACGATAAGGGTGAGCTACGTTCGATCATTACTATCACTTCACATGGCATCATATCAAAATTCACTTATAAAGCATAGCTCTACGTGGCTAGTATTCTGTGAATTCGAGAGCACACTCACTTTACCCGTTCTACGTTTCTCACTCAATCTTTCTCAATTCATTTTAGATGGCTATGATTTTTTGGTGGAGATGTAGGGTAATATCTTATGAGTCCCATGGTTCTACAACCAATTCATTTGGGTGTCTAGAGAAGAAGTTATGGCTAGACGAACAAAAGATAGAAGAAGTTATGGCTAGACAAAAAAAGACAAAAGAAGCAAAACTCAAAAAACGCAAAACACAGAAGAAGTAAAACACAGAAGAAGACACGGAAGCGAAATACAGAAAAAGACGCGTTAGAAAAACATAGAAGAGGACGCGTTAGTGAAACATAAAAGAAGACACATCAGCGAAACACAGAAGAAGATACGTCAGCGAAACACAGAAGAAAACGCGTCAGCGAAACACAAAAGATAAAAAGGAAGATGATTCAAAACACAAAAAAAACGAACAAAACATAAAAGAAGTTCATGAATAGAAACACAAAAGAAGTTCATGAATAGAAATACAGAAGGAGTTCATAAACATAGACGACACAAAACATAGAAGAAGATGACGTCATCAATGACATCATCATAAAAGAAACAAAATACAAAAGAAGTGAAAAGACAAAAGATAGCAAAACTTAGATGATACAAAACAAAGAAAACGATGACGTCATCAATGACATCATCATAGAAGAAACAAAATATAGAAGAAGTGAAAAGGCAAAAGATAACAAAACTCTGACGATACAAATCACAGAAGAAGATGATATCATCAATGATGTCATCACAGAAGAAACATCTTTGCTTACAAGGACCCTAACTTTCATCTCAGACATCCAAAATTTTTACACTATATGTCTTTGAAAAAATAAAAAAAAATTCTACAATTTCTGAGAAGAAAAAATTCTCTAATCAAGCCTAGATTAATCCAGATTTTCTCTCGAATGCAGAACATGAATTTTCTACATTCATTCAATGTATTGCACCCAATTATCAACTTTATGACAAAATTTGAGATTCTTAAAGACCAAATTTAAATTTGATGTCTTCATAAGAAATATAGCCATAGGTTCCTCGCTTAATCCCAATCTAGAATCATCACGTTTGGATAACTAGAGAACGAGTTATGGGTAACAAACCGAAGCACACTTAGTGAACATTTCCAGATCACACTTTTAACTCCCTCTACGTCTCATTTTCAATAAAATCACATTCAAAAACAATCATACCCAGAAGTTGTCAATGAATGCATGCATAATTATTTTTATGTGTAGGAACATTTACTATTTAATATGTATGTATATGTCATATTATGCATGAGCATGGAACGTGTTTCCTACTTCCTTAACACTTTCTCTCATCTATTAATTTTGCCTTTACTAGGGTAACGGGATGTTACAAATATAAAGAAATTTCATCCTCAAAATTTATATATGATTGGTCAATAAGGTAGGGTTATTGTTTCCTCATATGGTCCTACATTTCTCATATACTTCCCTACTCAACTACTTTCTTCCAAATGACCTCAGTTGATAACTCAATAGGTCCTTTAATCATTGATTCAGCTATCACACTATCTTAACTATTTCATTGAATACTCACAAATCTTTTAACCTATTCACATATCACATAGTGTGAATCTAAGACATTTTTTATTTGTAACACTACCTCATAATAATTTTCGCATATACAGATTTAGAATAGCTTAACTTATCCTTTCTCCAAATCTGAACGCATCTTACCAAGGTGGTACTCACAAAACACTTCATCTCTACTTTGAAAATTCACTTCACTCATCACCAGTATCTCGAATCAATTATGGTCTTTAACCATTTTTAGACACTTTTCATTTCAATGTAAGGGTGAACAACCCCTTACTGTCATACCATACCTTATAGAGTACTTTAATGATGTCACTATGATAACAATTGTTATACCTGTAATCAATTGGAACTATGCATCAATCTCATATCCCTATGAACTCCAAAATATAAGCTTTAAACATATTGCCAACAGTTAAAACTGTTGGTAGTTCAAACTTTCAACCACTTGTTTCTACATCCTTAGCAGCTAAAATACAATCTTAATGTATTCATACTAGGATGTCTAGCTTAGGTTTCTACTTAGGCTTCTCTAACACTTTCTTTACTCAATCATCTTTATTGGGTACACAAACTTCTTTGATTCAATCACCAAATAGCATTTTCCAGTTCAACCTCAATTTTGGATTCATTTTTGGTTCCTCAATAAGATCCACAATTTCCAAATTCTCAATTTGGGCTTTGCTAATCTTTTCCATGTGAAACTGATCTTAAATTCCGTAGACAAGAGTACTTTGATTTGTCCAAATTCATCTCAACATTCTATACTTTTCCTTGCAATTGCTATTGTAACCTCAGTACCTGAATTTGTGTAACACAGCTATTGAATTTTTTTTCCATTCCATGCATCAAATTGTAACACTAGCTTTACTAGGAAGGTACTTATTTACTTAATCAAAATCTTTTAGTAACTCTATTCATTGTATGTTCAATGTGTCAGATTACACAAGTATAACACTCATTTATACATGCCTTTCAAACTTAATAATTTCCTCAAAGTTACATAATTTGTACATTCTAGAAATGACTCTGCACATCTATTGTCTCCAAGAACTCAAAGCAATTACTATCATAGCACTTCTAAACCATGTATCAAAATCAACTCATAAGACCTTAATTGTCTCATGCATACCAAAAACCACTATATACCATTAAAACATATTGTATCTTAATCTCTGATGTGAAACTTCATTATATATTGCTTAATCTTCAAATCCAAATGACATAATTAACATTGAGTCTATAGTTCCTCAAAATTCTTCTTACATTTGTCATTCATACGGTTTACACACATTTTCTCAAATGTTCAAAAGTATTCTTCCTAACTGTTCGAATACATTCAAGATCTCATCCATAATCCTCATCACTAACTAATTTGATCTCACTTGGATCACTTAGATTTTCAACTTCGTGAAAATGTTGGGGCATTGATAACTCCAACAGACATAATCCCAAGTTTTCTTGTACCTAAAATTTATTCTTGCAATTCCTTAAATGACAAAATCCTCAATGAAAGGGATATATATATATATATATATATGTATGTGTGTATATATAACTATATATATACATACATATATATATATGTATGTTATATGTATGTTAGGTATGTATGTATGTATATCTATATTTCCATGTCATTTTCAGTTTCCCACTCGACTTCTTTTCTTTAATGATTTTCTCTTTTCATTTTATTTCCTTTAATTCACATCGACTTATTCAAATGCCTATTCATTCGTACTTGTTCCTCCACACATTTCAACTCATTTGAATACTCCACTTTGTGTGTTGGTAATACATTCCTCATATTCAATTTGTATCTCCTAAACATATTCACATCGAATATAATATGGATCTATACCCTCCTCACATTTGCAATAGTGTCACCTCGAATTTAAAACCCACTCATGTAGTTGGATACTTTACATCAAACCAAAGTGCATACATTTTCAGTTGCATATTCCATTTCTTATGCCTGAGTCTCCGCTTGGGATATGACCCATTATTCATTTTTGAGTTATTAACTACTGATTTCTGATTGTTCCCTCATTAATCATTCTTAATTTGAATCCTTTGGTTTACTAAAACCATCCCAATGAAATTCTTCTTTGAAAGAAGACTTCTTGATACTATCCTCGGTACTGCTAACGAAATCCTTATCAATCAACTATTTTTTTTCAATTACTTATCAATCATTCTTAGTACCTCAAGTAGATCAATTTCAACCTTTCATAATATCTCAATACGATCAATTTATGCCATAACTTAGGTGAGGAGAACATCCTTTATAATCAGGCTCAGTAAGGCATCAAACAATTTATTTACTTTAATACCTTGATATATATATATCCTCAAGATCATTCCATCTTTTTCCATAGATGTCTTTTAAGACAATTTATCAATTAATGACTTACATTCGGGATACTATAATCTCATTTGATTCAGGACAACAATCTTTCTCATTTGTATTTGTCCTCAATCGTGGGGACTGTGCCACAATTGTGCCTTTCTTCTCTTTTTCACAAAATTCATCACTCATAGTATCATCACTAATAACCTCAATCTATCATTTATTGATCACAAATAACACTTTCGTGTATTGCTCTAATTCATCATAAACTTTGAACTATGGGCACTATGACTAACAATACCCAATAAGTCTTAGATTGCTTCCAATATTATCCCACACATATAACACATATGTGCCCAATATTCTCACTTGTCAAAATAATCCCCATTATCAAAAAGTACTCATGATAACAAACTAACTTAATCTTGGGGACTTTTGCTTACCTCTTTCTCATTCTTGGATAAACCCTATCTTATATGCATTTCTAACCTTCTCCTTACTACACATCATTCATCTCTTGTAAAGCCAATTATGTCTATTTCATTCCCTTTTTATTCTTTTCCTCATTTCTATCTCATCTTCCTATCATCACTCATTTTATCTTTCATATGTATATCCTCGATCACTTCAGAATTACTGATGCATAATCATTATGAAATTCTAGTCTCAATTTTCAAAAACATATTCTTATACTGAATCATATACTCTTATTTGGATACTCACACAACCATTCTATGTCCAAGTTCAACCTTTCAAGGTCATAGGAAAATTTATTTTCTTTCGACTTAGCTTGAACGTTTAATCTCATTATTTCTACTTATATCCTTATTTTCCTCAAACAATCTATGACAATACATTCACATTTATATCATAATCGAGGATATATCTTCACAGTACAATTTTGGTGTCATATTCAGTAATACATCCACCAATATGATTGTGTTAAATCTTTGTCTATCATATCCAATCATATACTATTTCTCATTTGTAAATATCCACAAACTTTTATTTTCTCACATTCTGACATATCATCATCTTTCTCAGTAATTCAATCAACTCACAAACTTAACACATGCTCATGCGTGTGACTCATGCTTATGTGACTCAGACTAGGGATCAGTCGCTCGTCTACTATGACATGACTAAAATGCATGTATCTTGACACATTTCAGAAAATTGCCTATATAAGATAGTAATTTTGGGCTTTGATACCAACCAATGTAACACCCCACTCCTGCATGACCCGAATCTGACATCGTTGGTGATATTCGAGTCCGTGCCTCGCAAGGGTGACATGCTAAAATACTTAACACATTCATAAATCGGTGTAATTTTTTTTTGAACCACAAACATTTTATACGAAAATTGATACTAAAATTGGGCCCATTTCATTCATAAACACTTTTAATCCACACAATAAAGTCAACAAAATTTTAATGCCATTTGGGCCCATTACAAAAACAGAAGACTTGTAATCATAATTTCATTACACTTTAAAATCATTTCCTAACATTTCCAATTTGGAAAGTTGGTACAATCATTACTGAAAACACAATCTGATATAAATACAAGAAATAAGAATGCAGACGCGAGTTGATCCCGACCTCTATCCTTCACTTATACTGCAAGTATACTCCCGTTGGCCTAACGGGATATTCTTCTGATCTAAAAAATAATTGCAAATTTTGTGTGAGTTTTGCGAACTCAATAAGTGACCATCATCGATGGCTCACCCAGTCACATAACATATAAATTCACATATTGCACATTTCACACTATTTCACTTTCACACTTCATATTCAATTCACTCAAACATTCATATTATGCATATGTCATTTGTATGAGACTCACTTTCGTTCTTATTGTTGTGACTGAGTGCCTGCAACTCACTTATATAGAATACTGGCCCGTAGGGCTGAGTCAGGGTAGAATATTGGCCCATAGGGCTCAGTCAGAACAAAATACTAGCCTATAGGGCTCAGTCACATAACACAATTCGCGGAGCATAACTTTATGTGGAAGCGCTTCATACAGGCAACACAAGTCACAACGCCTTTATATTTCATGCATTCGTGAGATGGAATGCATCACTTACATTGCATGCTCTTATTTAGTCATAATCACTTATCATTGGATCGTAGTCTAGCATTCAACATATAGTTGAGAATTCACATTTTTACTTGCATGCAATTTCACATTCAGAATTCACTTAGCAGTCACTTCAATGCACTTAGTTCAGCTTATTCACATACAAGCAGCACTTCGATATCCAAATCAAATATCACAATCATCGGACTTCCTGCCCAAAAATCAACATAAACAATCACATTCACACAATCATTTAGAATTCAATTAATACCGAAAAGTCAAACAAAACAAATAATGGAATAAGACCAATCTAGGTCTACTCATAGTATGCTCTAGATTAGCATTTGCTTTCAAATTCTGGGAACACCTAAATGCGGATACTTGACCTACATAACCCATTTATGCAATAAAAAATTCACACACGTTACAAAAATCATTTATGCATAAATAGCTATGTGGACTATGTAAAATGCATGCTGAGTGACAATCGCGGGTACCTTACTAACTTCCCAACTTAATCAAAATCTATCATTTTTCATAATCATCAAAAGCAAAAACATTCATTACGTACATTCATCTCATTTTCTGCATTACTACACTTTCATTCACTTCACTTTTTTTTCTAGTTATCACTTAAATCTTTCTTTCTCAGCCCTAAACATCATCATACAGTTTTTCATTGATCTTCCAACTCTAAAATCATTTCTACAATTTCTTATAACATTGGATCATTAAATCCAAAGAAAATCATATATATGGCATACTCAAAATCTCCTCACTCATTTTCCAGCAATTTCAAATATCACTGTTCTTAACCATTTAGCAGTGAACTAACGATGCATGCTTCATTTCATACAAAACTACGTAATCATAATAAGCTTACTTGTTTGAAGCTCCAAAACTTGCAACCATCACAAAGCCCTAACATTTTCAAATCATGAGAACCCTAGTTTCTCTTGCAGCCCACATATCGTATCTTGAAGGTTGACAGGGGTTTCGGTCTTTTCTTGGAATAGAAGAAAAAAATATCAGAGTGGAAGTGATGACAACAGAGAAAAGAAAGGTTTAACTTCGGGGAATATTTGATGAAAAGCTCTGGGTTGGAGGAGCTCTAGAGAAAAAAGCTTTGAGAGAAAGAAATGAAGGCAAGTACCATGACTTCTCCTTCAAGGTTATTTAAAACTCCACTTTAACTAGGACACTTATCCAATTATTAGCCACTTATCCATTTCTAGATCTTTCCATTGACACCAAAATCACTTAATTTGGTTCAGTATTTCGAAATATGTGCCTAAGATATTTTCAGATTGTCATATTCCAAAACAGTGTACTATGCCCAACTTCCATTTAGAACTTAAATATCTTATAAACTGAATCACAATTATACTTCTGAGACAATTTCTAGGCCTATTGTTCACTCCAAAACAACAGTCGTCTCATTTGGAATCCTACAGGTCTATATATACTCAAAATACTGAAGTGTTGCTAAGTGGAATAACCCCAGTTCATAAAATTCGAGAGCACACTCACTGTACCCTTTTCACGTTTCTCACTTAATCTTTTTCAATTCATTTCAGATGGCTATGATTTTTGGGTGGAGATGTAGGGTAATGTCTCACGAGTCCCATGGTTCAATAATCAATTCATTTAGGTGTCTAGAGAAGAAGTTATGGCCAGAAAAAAAAAGACAGAAGAAACGAAACTCAAAAGAAGCAAAACACAAAATAAGTAAAACACAAAAGAAGTAAAACACAGAAGAAGACACGTTAACGAAACACAGAAGAAGACACGTCAGCAAAACACAAAAGAAGACACGTCAGCAAAACACAAAAGAAGACGAGCTAACGAAACACAAAAGAAGACGCGTCAGTGAAACACAGAAGAAGACGCGTCAACAAAACACAGAAGAAGTTTATGAACAGAAACACAGAAGAAGTTTATGAACAAAAACACAGAAGAAGTTTATGAACAGAAACACAGAAGAAGTTCAAGAACAAAAAAACAGAAGGAGTTCATGAACATAAACAAAATACAAAAGAACATGATGTCATCACAGAAGAAGCAAAATACAGAAGAAGCGAAAAAATAGAAGATAACAAAACTCAGACGATACCAAACATAGAAGAAGATGACGTCATCAATGATTTCATCACAGAAGAAACAAAATACAAAAGAAACGAAAAGGCAGAAGATAGCAAAACTCAGACGATACAAAACACAGAAGAAGATGACGTCATCACATAAGAAGCAAAATACAGAAGAAACATCTTCGCTTACAAAAACCCTGACTTTCAGCTCAGACGTCCAAAATTTCTACGCTATATGTCGTTGGAAAGATAAAAGAAATTCCTACAACTTCTGAGAAGACAAAATTTTCTAATCAAGCCTAGCTTAATCCAGATTTTTTCTAAAATACAGAACATGAATTTTCTACATTCATTCAATGTATTGCACCCAATTCTCAACTTTATGACAAACTTTGGGATTCTTAAAATTTGATGTCTTCATAAGAAATGTAGCCATAGATTCTTAGCTTAATCCCAATCCAAAATCATCACGTCTGGATAACTAAAGAATGAGTTATAGCTAACAAACCGAAGCACACTCAGTTAACATTTTCAGATCACTCTTTCAACTCTCTCTACTTCTCATTTTGAATAAAATCACATTAAAAAACAATCATACCCGGAAGTTTTCAATGAATGCATGTACAATTATTTTTATGTGCAGGAACATTTATTATTCAATATGTATGTGTATGCCATATTATGCATGAGCATGGAACGCGTTTCCTACTTCCTCAGCACTTTCTCTCATCTATTAATTTTCCTTTACTAGGGTAATGGGATGTTACACAATTCATGCAACACAGCAATTCACACAACATATCATTAACAACTTAGCATAATGATTAAATATCACATTTTCATTTAAGAGCAAATGAATTTGGCATTTCAAACAATCCACATACTTGTTAAAATGCATATGAAATGCTCATGAGACACTTTTCTAATTATTACCGAGTGCCTAAACTGTCTCGTATCCATTTTATATATTGGGCTCATTAATAATTGTCCCTTATACGTTTGGGGGATACATGGCTCATTTTGCATAGAGAGCTCTTAATTACTTTTAAGCTCGAGGATCATTTTCATTCGTTGAGCTTTTTGCTCTGATTGGTGGCTACTCTGGTCACAACTATCATTATCTGATTATGCATTCATGTATAGATTATATGTACCACAATCAATCATATTATAAAGTAAATAGTTTTTCACATTCACATTCAAGTAGCACTTCAATATCTCAATCTACAATCACATTCATCGGATCTTCTGTTCGAAATCCACAATTAAAGACATTCAGTTAACATTCAAAACATAAATTAAGCAAACAAGTAATTAAGTGAGACCGTCTAGGTTACTCACAAGTTCCTCCCGAAACTATTACGTTGAATTCCTGGCAACGTCTGGAGGATGGTGCTCAATTCGATCCTCTATATTAAACAACATACACATATATCACAATATGCACAATTATAATTGTTCAATAATGCACATGTATGAAATGAATTATGTACAATGCATGTTTATGAAAATATCAGGTATTATCCATCAATTTCATCACAAAATCAATTTCATATCAAAATTCATCTAAATATCATTTATACTTAGGTTTATACCTCAATAAAACCATTAATTCACAATTCATAATTCATTGAATCACTTTCTGATTTTTCCAAGATACCCCTTTCAGGTCTACTATTCACATTAAATTAGAAAGTGAAACTGATGTAACTTGGTCATAGTCTCTTCTAGAAAAATGTTCCTTTGTGTCTTATCTTTCCATTAACAACAAAATCACTCAATTTGGTTTAGTAATTCGGAAGGTATGCCTCAAACATTATAGGGTTATCCAAATTAAAAAATAGTATACTATATACCACTTCCATTCAGAAATTCAATATCTTAGAGAAAGAATTGAAATTCGACTTCTTGATACAATTTGTAGGCCTATATATCTAGTTTGCTCCAAATTAACATTCATCTTATTTGGAATTCTACAGATCAAAACATCACCAAAATACTAAAGCATGTTTGGTAAAAATATCTAATTCATACTCTTCCCACCGATCCCCTCACTTAGATTCAATCAATCTCTTTCAAATCAAAACCGAAAGCTATAAATTTTTGTGCAGAGATAGAGGAATGTGTTAGGAATCTAATGCTTTAAAAATTAGGTCATTTGAAGGTCAGACGAAAACTTTATTGTCAAAAGAGTAAAATATTTTCAGGCCGAAAGGAGGACCTACGAGTCTTCAGTGTGTCGCTATTGCGACCTGTGCGCGCCTTTGGCGGATTCACGATCGCGATGTGTCACAATCGCGATTTTCACCCTCTTCCTCCCTTTTCTCTTCTCCAGACCTGTTTGATAAAATAGGCATAACTTTCTCTACAAAATTTTGATTAAGGTTATTGAAAAACCATTTTGAAGAAGACTTCTAGACCTACAACTTTCGTGAAGACTTCCAAAACAAATTTTGCCTCTCTAAGGGTTAAAATTTCAAACCAATACAACTGTCTCGAATGCCCATTCCATGTAATATCACAGACTTCTAAATATCATATCTCTCAACTCCAATATCCAAAAATTTCATTATTTATATCAATGGAAAGATAAAAGAAAAATCTACAACTTTTTTAAACAATATTATCAAAATCTGCCTAAATCAATACAGTAAATTCACGAAAGTTTCATATTAAAAACTCAACACTGTTACTATTCATTCCCAATTCTCAACTCATTTAATTCATCATCTCAATGGATAACTTCTTCAAAGATACCAAATTTTTACTCAACATCATCTATGCACACTTGCTCATAAACACCCAAAATATAATACATTCCCATACACTCAAAAACATAATACAACATAAACATTCATCCACAACTTTTGTTACACCTAGTTCTCATTTTCACATCAAAATTTGAGACTCTTAAAAACAAAATTTAAACTCAATGTCCTAATAAGAAAGGTAGCCATATCTCTCTAGTTTAATCTAAACGAAAAATCATCTCAATTGAACAACTATAAAAAAATTTATGGCTAATAAACTGAAGCATACACAAAGATTATGTTGCTGCTAAAATTTTTCCAAATTTTCAAACTTTCCAAATTTTCAAACTTTCAATATTTTACATCTAACTCATCTTATCCTGAAATTATCCCTTCCATTTAATTTCCTCATCAATATCTACCCAATTCACTCAATATATCAATCACAAACAATTCATGATATATATTTGATCATTAACCCAAAAACAAAGCATCAAACATGTACCCATTCATCATATTTTTCTGCACTCATCCTAACACCATTATATGCAACATCTAGCTTCCAAAACATCACTATAACACATTATACAACATTAATCATCATACATATACAAAAGCAAGAAATTTACCTAGGTTTTTCATCATTCACGACATATTCATACACAAAACTCTATTTCATGTCATTAACCTCTAACTATCACCATAATTGTTTCATTTAACCAAACCCATGATATTTAACAATCTACTTACTCAATTTAACTCCAATCTCTACAAATCTCAGTCAACCCTAGCTCTCAAGCATTCCACGTTCTCCATCTTCTAAAGGGGGGTAAAGGTAGGCTTTTCTTGTGGCAAATTGAAGAAACAATAAGATGGAATTAGCACTTGATAGATGGGAACAAGATGTATTGTTACTAAGGTTAGAAGAGAATGAAGAAAATGAAAATGGAGGAGAAGAAGAGAGCAAGTCACGAAGAAGGAGAGGAAAGCAAGAATAAACACTCACTTGGTCTTTTAATTTAAAAGGTGCATCATGGAAGACAACAAAAGGGGAGGTCTTTTAATTAAAAAAAATAATGGTTTAAGACATGGTTCGGCAAGTGACACTTGTCACTTGCCACATGTCCCATTTCTAAGGCATTAGGTTGGTTTCTTTCCAATCAAATTTCAATTTCTACTCCAATTTTTCTCCAAATTTTCAATGGAACTTGTTAAAATTCCTAAAGTCATTTATAAAAATTTCCATTGTCATTTGACAATAAATTCTACTACCATTTATCATTTGTCTTGCCATTTGGCATTTTTTTTAGTCCAAACATTTTCCCAAAATTTAAAAATTTTCCTAAAATTCTCCAAAATTTCTAAATCAACTATTTCACTTTCCAAATCAATTTTCAACATATACAAACCAAAATTCTCAATAACAATCACATTTATAAACAATTATACCTAGAATTATTCATGAATGCATGTATACTTATTTTCATATGCAGATAAATTCACTATTCATGTATATGTGTACGACATATTATGCACAAACATGAAGAAGCATTTCTAAACCTCTCTTTAATCCCTCATATTTACTATTTGAACCTTCCTATAGGTGATGGGATGTTACAACTCTCCCCTCCTTAAAAGAAATTTCTTCCTCGAATTTCTTACCTGTTTGCTCAAACAGGTGGGGATATTGTTTTCTTATATGCTCCTTTGTCTCTCATGTTGCTTCTTCAATTGAGCGGTTCCTCCAAAGGAGTTTTACCAATGGAATGACCCTGTTCCTCAACTGCTTGATCCGCGATCCCACAATCTTGATCGACTCCTCAATATAGCTTAAGTTACTAACAACCTCAATCTCCTGAGCAGGTATCACATGTGTCAGATCCGATCGATGTCATCGGAGCATACTCACATGAAACACATTATACAATTGAGACATCTCATTCAGTAAGGCCAACTTATAGGCCAAAGGTCCTATCCTCTCAATGATCTCATAAGGATCAATATGCTTAGGGCTCAACTTGCCCTTTTTACCGAATCTCAAAACTCCCCTCCAAGATGACACTCTCAAAAATACTCTGTGTCCCATACTGTACTCCATATCATGTCGGTGTTGATCCACATAACTCTTATGTCTATCCTAAGCTGCTTTAATTCGACTTCGAATCAATTTCACCTTATCCACGGTGTCTTGTATCAACTCCGGGCCTTCATCCTTTCTCAAGCCTTCTTCATCCCAATACAATGGTGACTGACATTTTCTACCATATAGTGCCTCATACGGCGCCATTTCGATACTACTGTGGTAATGGTTGTTGTAGGCAAACTCTATCAATTCCATATATTGATCGCAAGCTCCTTTAAACTCCAATACACAAGCTCTAAGCATATCCTAAACGGTCTTGATTGTCCTCTCACTCTGTCCATCTGTCTGAGGATGAAATGCTGTACTGAAGTTCAACTTAGTGCCCATAGCAGATTGCAAACTCCTCTAAAACCTTGAAGTGAAATGGGCCGACTTAGTCAACCGGTCCACTATGACCCATATAGCTTCATTCTACCTCGAAGTTTTTGGTAATCCTATGATGAAGTCCATTGTAATCCGTTCCCATTTTCACTCTGGAATGGGCAATGAATGGAGCTTCCCTACTAGAGCCTGGTGCTCAACTTTAACTTGTTGGCAAGTGATACATCTAGATACATATTCTGCCACTTTCTTTTTCATTCCAGGCCACCAGAAATGCTGCTTCAGTGTGTTATACATCTTGGTAGTGCCAGGATGCATAGCATAAGTGGCCATATGAGTTTCCTTAAGAATCTCCTTCCTCAAATCATCCACATTAGGTACACAGAGCCTCTATCTCAACCACAATATCTCATCCCTCAACTCAAACTCGCAATCCGGATTCATCTTTACTTTCTCCATAAGCTTGACCATATTAGGATCTTTACTTTGTGCTCTTCTGATTCTGTCATGTAACATCGGTCTCAACTTCAATATAGCAATCAAGGACCTATCCTGCTCCAGATTCAACTCCACATTCAGAGCTCTCAAGTGAATCAAATTGGGTAACCTCAATAACTAAATCTGAGTTGCACTGATATTAGACTTCTTGCTCAAAACATCTGCCACTACATTAGCTTTCCCCGGATGGTACTCGATAGTGCAGTCATAATCCTTCAGTAACTCAATCCATCTCCTCTACCTTAAGTTCAACTCTCTTTGACTCAGCAAATATCTCAAACTCTTGTGATCTATGTATATCGGGAAAGTCTCTCCATACAAATATTGTCTCCAAATCTTTATAGCAAATACAACTACAGCTAGCTCTAAATCATGTACCAGATAATTGATCTTGTGAGACCTTAATTGTCTCGATGCATAGGCGATCACCTTGCCATGGTGCATCAATACACATCTCAATCTTTGATGCGACGTATCACTATACACCACATAACCTCTAGTCTTCGATGGAATAGTTAACACCGGTGCAGTAATCAATCGATGTTTCAACTCCTCAAAACTCTTCTGATACTCCTCACTCCACCTAAACAGTATATTCTTCCTCAAACGTTTAGTCAAAGTGGTTGAAATAAGAGAAAATCCCTTGAAAAATTTTCGATAATACCCAGCCAATCCTAGGAAGCTTCAGATCTCTGACATATTTCTCGGAGCTTCCTAATTCATCACTGCCTCTATCTTCTTCGGATCTACCTGTATGCCATCCCCAGTCACTATATGTCCCATAAATACAACTTGATCCAATCAAAATTTACACTTATTGAATTTGACATACAACTGCTTCTCTCTCATAATCTGTAAAATAACTTAAATGAGCAACATGTTCCTTTCTGCTCTTCGAATACACCAATATATTATCAATAAACACAATCACAAATCGATCCAGGTAGGGTTGAAACATCTTATTCATCAGGGCTATAAAAACTGATGGGGCATTAGTCAGCTCAAACGACATCATTAGGAACTCATAGTGCCCATACCTGCTCCTGAATGCACTCTTAGGTACATCATTCTCTGCTATCTTCAACTGATAATACTTTGATCTCAGATCCAGCTTAGTAAACACCTGAGCTCCCTGAAATTGATCAAGTAAATCATCGATTCTAGGCAGTTGGTACTTATTCTTGACTGTTACCTGATTCAGCTGCTTATAATCGATGCATAACCTCAAAGTCCCATCTTTCTTCTTTACAAATAATACTGGAACTCCCCAAGGTGAGACATTGGGTATAATAAAGCCCTTTTCTAACAACTCTTGCAACTGAGCCTTTAACTCCTTCAATTCTATAGGTGTCATCCTATATGGAGGAATAGATATAGGAGCAGCACTTGGAACTAAATCAATCGTGAACTCCATCTCCCAATCTAGTGGTAAACCAGGTAACTCATCAGGAAACACATCTAGGAATTCCCTAACTACTGGAATATCCTGTACACTCTGCTCAGCCCTAGTATCAATAACGTAGGCCAGATAAGACTCACATCCTCCCTGCATCAATCTCAGTGCACCCATAAATGATATCATCCTAGCTGGCACTGCTTGACTAACTCTTTTGAAAATTTCTCTCGGCTGACTAGGAGATTCCAGTACTACCTCCTTGGTGTAGCAGTTCATGATGGCCCTATGGGTAGTGAGCCAATCCATGCCTAGGATCACATCTATCTCCCTCAACTGTAATACAATCAGGTCTACCTTCAACTCTGCTTGATCAACCTTAATTGAGCACCCCTTACAGACCTCTCCTAAGACAATAGTACTAAGTAAAGGTGTACTCACCTTAGCCCATACTATAACAACTCCCTATTACAATACAGTCTACATGCCAAATGTGGTGCGATAAAGGAGTGTGTGGATCCTGAATCTAGTAGTGCAAATGCCTTAAAGTCATAAATAAGAACTGCACCTACTACCACATCTGGTGAGTCTTGGGCCTCCTACCTGGTTATAGCATAGACCCTAGCCTGGGATTGCGGTCGGCTGCCCCCTCTCAGTCCTCATGAAAGAACTCCCAGCTCTCCCTCTGTCTCTACCTTGACCTTTCTGTCCAGATCCACCACCTTTACTCTGCTGGATTGTAGTATTACTCCCAGATTGCCCACTGATAGCAGACTAAACTCTCAAAGTAGCAGGGCAATCTCTGATCTGGTGGTCCATGGAGTCGCATTTGAGGCAAGCTCCAATCAGTCTCCAACACTCACCACCATGCCTCTTCTCACAATGCTCACAAACTGGAAACTGATTTTATCCTATACCCCTTCCACCGCCAATCTGTAAAAACCTGCACCTCTGTCTAGATCCTGCCAGAACTGCCTTGACTCTTACTAGGCCTCTTCCCTCTGGACCCTTGCCCAGTTTCAGCTCATTTCTCCCTCATCAGCTACTCAATTCTAATTGAAACAACCCTCAACTCAATGAAAGTACCCAGATCTGACCGCGTCAACCTTGTTTTGATCTCCATATTAAGTCCATTCTCAAACCTCCTACACTTGTCTTCTTCTGTAGGGATCAGAGCAGTAGAATAACCCATCAACTCATTAAATCGGATCTCATATTCAACCACTGATATCTTACCTTGCCTCAATTTTAAGAACTCCTACATCTTCATGTCCAAATAGATCTTAGGCATGTAGTTGTTTATGAAGACCCTCAGAAAGTCTTCCCACTTCAACTGGCAAGGCCTGGTGGTATTGCCTGGAACAATCTTCTACCACTGATATGCTGGGCCTTATAGTAAAGACACTACATAATCGAACCTCTCATCAGGCTCGCAGTCCATCTGATCAAATACCCTTTCTGTCCTCTCTAACCATCCCTCGGCCTCAGTAGGGTCTGTGCTGCTATAGAAGTCCACAACTCCCTCCTTCCACAACCTATCATAACTCCTCTCCCTTCTCTTGGGAACTCTAGGAAGCATCTCCTCAGATTGAGGTACCGAGGACTCTCTACTGGCTCCTACCAATCTTTGGTCAGCTGATTGATCAATCTGATCACCTAGAGCAAATGATCTATAACAAACAATAACTTCAATCATTATCTTCATTTTTATTATATTTTATGCTTAACATTCTATATGTCCCAATAGATACAAAACCATGCTTTTATACCACCTAAATGTAGCACCCTCTTACTGCAGGGTGCACACCGGGACACCCAGAGGTCATTCTGATACATAACCTACAATAAGGACAAGCTACGTTCGATCATTACTATCACTTCACATGGCATCATATTAAAATTCACTTATAAAGAATCAATAGAAAAACCACAATATTTTGAAACCAACTTTTTTCCTCATTTCACTTCACAAAACCGAAAGTCTACATTGTGTCTTTCAACATTTTCTATATGTACATCATCAAAACCTAATACAAAAGTACCATATGAAAGAGGAAAATTTACACAATCTAACTAATCTTTTCAAAAATCACAACTGACCGACCTTTGAGCCATGACTTCTTTTGTCAATCACAATCTACACGGCTGGTAGAGCCTCTCAGTAGCTAGAGTCGTCTCTCAGTCCTGAAAAGACACCGTTGCAATTTTGGTGAGTTTTGCAAACTCAATGAGATAACCATCATCGACGATTCACTCAATTCATGCAACACAACAATTCATACAACATATCATTCACAACTTAGCATAATGAGTAAATATCACATTTTCATTTAAGAGCAAACCAATTTGGCATTTCAAACAATCCATGTACTTGTTAAAATGCATATGAAATGCTCATGAGACACTTTTACAATTATTACGTTGTTGTGACCGAGTGCCTGAACTGTCCTGTATCCATTTTGGATACTAGGCTCATTAATAACTGTCCCTTATCTGCTTGGGAGATATAAGACTCATTTTACATAGAGAGCCTTAGGCATTTAATCACTTTTGAGCTCGAGGCTCATTTTCACTCGTTGAGCTTTTCACTGTGATCGGTGGCTACTCTGGTCACAACTGCCACTATCTGACTATGCATTCATGTATAGACTGTATGTACCAAAGTCACTCACATTATAAAGCACATAGTTCTTCACATTCACTTTCAAGTAGCACTTCAATATCTCAATCTACAATCACATTCATCGGACCTTCTGTCCAGAATCCTCAATTAAACACATTCAGTTAACATTCAAAACATAAATTAAGCAAACAAGTAATTAAGTGAGACCATCTAGGTTACTCTCAAGTTGCTCCCGAAACTATTACCTTGAAGTGTCGGCAATGTATGGAGGATGGTGCTCAGTTTGATCCTCTATATTAAACAACAGACACATATATCACAATATGCACAATTATAATTGTTCAATAATGCACATATATGAAATGAATTATGTACAATACATGTTCATGAAAATACCAGGTATTATCTATCAATTTCATCACAAAATCAATCTCATATCAAAACTCATCTAAGTGTCATTTATACTTAGGCTTATATCTCAATAAAACCATTAATTCACAATTCATAATTCATTGAGTCCCTTTCAGATTTTTCTAAGATACCCTTTCAGATCTACTGTTCACATTAAATTAGAAAACAAAACTGATGTAACTTGGTCATATTCTCTTCTAGAAAAATGTTCCTCTATGTCTTATCTTTCCATTGACACCAAAATCACTCAATTTGGTTCAGTAATTCGGAAGATATGCCTTAAACATTATCAGGTTATCCAAATTCAAAAACAGTATACTATGTACCACTTCCATCTAGAAATTCAATATCTTAGAGAAATAATTGAAATTAAACTTCTCAATACAATTTGTAGGCCTATATCTCTAGTTTACTCCAAATTAAAATTCATCTTATTTGGAATCCTACAGATCAAGACATCACCAAAATACTGAAGGATGTTTAGTAAAAATATATAATTCATACTCTTCCCACCGATCCCCTCAATTAGATTCAATCAATCTCTTTCAAGTCAAAACCAAAAGTTATAAATTTTTGTGGAGAGATAGAGAAATGTGTTAGGAATCTAATGCTTAAAAAATTAAGTCATTTGAAGGTCAGACGAAAAATTTATGGCTAAAATAATAAAACATATTCAGGCTGGAAGGAGGACTCATGGTTCGACGTGTTATGATCATGAAGTCATACAGACGTCATGATCGCGATTTTCGCTCCCTTTCTCCCTTTTCTCTTCTCCAGACCTGTTTGGTAAAATAGGCATAACTTTTTCTTAAAAAATCAGATTAGGGTGATTCAAAAATCATTTTAAAGAAGAATTTTAGACTTACAAATTTCATGCAGACCTCAAAAACAAATTTTGCCTCTATCAGGGTTAAAATTTCAAACTAAAACAGTTGTCCCGAATGTCCATCCCATATATTATCACAAACTTCTAAATATCATATATATCAACTCCAATATAGAAAATTTCCATAATTTATATCAATGGAAAGCTAAAAGAAAGATATACAACTTTCATGAAGACAATTTTGTCAAAATCTTTCTAAATCAATACAGTAAATTCATGGAAATTTCATATTAAAAGCTCAACACTGTTACTATTCATTCCCAATTCTGAACTCATTTAATTCATCATCTCAATTGATAACTTCTTCAAAGATACCAAATTTTGACTCAACATCATCTATGCACATTTGACATTCCTCACTTGCTCATAAACACCCAAAATATAACACATTCCCTTACACTCAAAAACATAATATAGCATAAACATTCATCCACAACTTTTGCTGCACCTAGTTCTCATTTTCATATCAAAATTTGAGACTCTTAAAAACAAAATTTAAACTCTATGTCTTCATAAGAAAGGTAGCCATATGTCTCTAGTTTAATCTAAACTAAAAATCATCTCAATTGAACAACTGTAGAAAAAGTTATGGCTAATAAATTGATGCATATACAAAGATCATGTTGCTGCTAAAATTTTTCCAGATTTTCAAACTTTCAATAGTTTACATCTAACTCATCTTATACCTAAATTATCCCTTCCATTTAATTTCCTCATTAGTATCTACCCAATTCACTCAATATATCAATCACAAACAATTCATGATATATATTTGATCATTAACCCAAAAACAAAGCATCAAACATGTGTTAAGTCCAAATGACTTTACTTAGATATGATTTTGATGTATAACAAAAACAATCAATAAAAAGAAAAGCAAGACAGACGAAGTCAGATAGACGAAGTCCTACACAAAGCAGACGCAGACGCAAATGCTAAGTAAAAGCAGACGCAGATGTGAAGAGTAAAAGCAGACGCAGACGCGAAGAGTAAAAGCAGACGCAGACGCAGAGACACAGACGCAAAAAATACAGACGAAGAAAAGAAGATGCGGAATTCAAAAAGAAGACAAAGGAGTCAGTTCGAGTTAGTTACAGAACTCAACTGAATAACCGTTTCTTTAAAAATTCAAGAAACAAGAATCAAGAAGCAGTTGGAGACGAAGGCTATAAATACAAGTTGAAGTCGAAGATTGCAAAGTTAGTCAAATCAGTGAAGTTAAAAAATTAGCAGATTCACAACTACGAGCTTATTGTTTGATTTAGCTGAAAGCTATTCTACTATAACAAGTGTTCAAACACTTTTCTGAGAAAAAGTAGAACAGATAGCCTGCAGAGGCTAAGTGTGAAAGAATACTGGTTGTAGAGACCTGAAGAGGCTCTCAAAGAATACTTGTAACGTTTGAAGAGATAGTGAAATCTCAGAAGAAACTCTGAGGACTGGATGTAGCCCACGGTTTTGAGTGAACCAGGATAAATCTCTGTGTCAAACTACTCTCACTCTACATCTCTATTTTTTAGATTCAAGTTTTATCATTACTTAATTCATAAACAAGTTTTCAAAGTTTTGATTAATTAAAATCTATCGGAAGTTCTGTAAAGAGTTTTATTTCTAACAAACAGTTTTTTTTGAAAGATTTACAAAAAGGAGAATACACAATTCAACCCCCCCTTCTCGTGCATTCTATATCGTTTTATAAGTATTGTATTAACGTGTGATTCACTTCAACATGTCCCCATTTATCATAATTTTCTACACTCACCCTAACATCATTATATGCATCATCTAACTTCCAAAACATCTCTATAACACATTATACAACATTAATCATCATACATATACAAAAGCAAGAAATTTACCTAGGTTTTTCATCATTCATGACATATTCATACACAAAACTCTATTTCATGCCATTAACCTCTAACTATCACGATAATTGTTTCATTTAACCAAACCCATGATATTTAACAATCTACTTACTTGATTTAACTCCAATCTCTACAAATCTCACTCAACCCTACCTCTCAAGCATCCCACGTTCTTCATCTTCTAAAGAGAGAGGGGGGGGTAAAGGTAGGCTTTTCTTGTGGCAAATTGAAAAACAATAAGATGGAAGTAGCACTTGATAGATGGGAACAAGATGCAATATTACTAAGGTTAGAAGAGAATGAAGAAATTAAAAATAGGGGAGAAGAAGAGAGCAAGTAACGAAGAAGGAGAGGAAAACAAGAATAAACACTCACTTGGTCTTTTAATTTATAAGGTGCATCTTGGAAAACAACAAAAGGGAAGGGTCTTTTAATTAAAAAAATAATGGTTTAAGACATGGTTAGGCAAGTGACACTTGTCACTTGCCACATGTCCCATTTCTAAGGCATTAGGTTGGTTTCTTTCTAATCAAATTTCAATTTCTACTCCAATTTTTTCCCAAATTTTCAATGACACTTGTTAAAATTCCTAAAATCATTTATAAAAATTTCCATTACCATTTGACAATAAATTCTACTATTATTTATCATTTGTCTTGCTACTTGGCATTTTTCCTAGTCCAATTTTTTTTCCAAATTTCAGAAATTTTCTTAAAATTCTCCAAAATTTCTAAATCAACCATTTCACTTTCCAAAATAATTTTCAACACATACAAACCAAAATTCTTAATAACAATCACATTTATAAACAATTATACCCGGAATTATTCATGAATGCATGTATACTTATTTTCATGTGCAGATAAATTCACAATTCACGTATATATGTATGGCATATTATGCATAAGTATGAAGAAGCATTCCTAAACCTCTCTTTAATCCCTCATATTTGCTATTTTAACCTTCTTACAGGTAATGAAATGTTACAGTACTTTTGCAAATTGTCTATAAGCATTCTTACATTTTACCCCAAGAAAACCTAAGTTACTACTAAAATACTTAATGGATAATTAATAAAGATGACAATTGTGCTTCGACCTAATAATTAATAACGATGACAATTGTGCTTCAACCTAACTCAAAGTTAATAAGATGATTTCGAGTTGATTGAAATTCAAGACAAGTATGAATTTCAAAAAGAGCCCACTTAAATTAATTCAGATAAGACAACATTATTTTAGCAGTATAAAACACGACCAAATTAGGTTCGAGATCTTTGATTTAAACTCATCTGAATTTCAGGCCGAAAGGAAAAGAATAGAAGGCAAAAGTCTGACCCATTGATATCCTTACATAAAAGGGACCACGCCTCTCAAGCTCTTTTTCTTTGTATATGATTCATAATGACTGTAATAAACGATTAGGAATCTATGCTGTTATTAGTTGTTTTTATTTTTGAAGAATTACATTACAATTAATTAATAACAATTATGTACTTGGTGTTTCAATTATCCAGAACAAACTTCTAGACCGGGTTGAATTTAATACCTTTGTTAAAAATTAATTTATTACTAATTAATAAAATTTTAATTAATTGAATCAGAGTTTTATCATGAAAATTTAAATTATTATATTTCATTATCTTATTTTAATAGTTATCACAAAATATAACTGGTCAAATTTTAGTAAAAAATCTTCTTAAATACAACTTAATTGAATGATATGCAAAAGTAAGATGCTAAGGTAACATAGCTTCCACTGTATTTATTTTATTAAAAGGATTATATATATATATGTGTGTGTGTCTGTTTATGTGTGTGTCAGTTTATGCACGACACACGCATACATAGAAGTATAGTTTAGTATTAATTGATATTCCTCTCCGCCTTCTCCGTTCAGTGAAGAGATTTAAGGAAAAGTATGGCGAGAACTTATTTGGGAAGGAACCAACTTGACTTGAAGGATAAGTGTGAGGGGGTGAGTAGTCTATTTGAAAGTCGTCGTCCGCAGATGGAGGAGGTGGGCAAGGATTCGGAGGGGGAGGTGCTCTGCTGTCTATGGAAATAGCTGCGCCTGTAAGTTCACAATGGTTGTAAAATGGGTTAAACGTATCTTTTGATATCTACAAGTCTCAAGTCTAAAACATATATAATTGCTTATCCTTTATTAGGATAACAAAACAGACAGTGGTTGAAGTAAAGCAAATGAATAAATCGGCTATATATGCATGGTTAATGGACCACAATGAATGAAGAACTTAATATCTATCCTGATCACTTGTATTGAATATAAGAGAAAATAATATTTTCTATTCTCACATAGAAATGGGAGTTTCATGAATCATACCAAGCCTTGAGGCGACAACTGGCTTCTTTAGCAAATACCTCCCCAGCGGGCCTTCGCATTCTTCAGGAGCCTCTAACTCCGATCCAGCTTCCTCTAACTCGAGACCAGCAAGGATTTTTCTATCGCAGATCTCTGCGTCTGTTCGCCTAGTTTTTGTGTTTTCCTTGTAACAAAAAAAAAGAACCAAGCGATGACGACGAGGGAGAGGCGGGCCATGTTTCTTGACTGTTGGATTCTACAGCAGCTGTCCATTGGTGTTTATACGCATAAGGATTTTGTTTAAATCCTTTTGACATCAAATAGCAATCTGGTGTAAATTTGACTGTTCCTATGGCATCGGTTGTTAAATTAAATTGAGTAGAATTCAATTAAAATGCGTTATTAGATCCAATTGGAGTAATTTGATAGTTATAATTAACATTTTAAGAGAACTTTAATTCTATGCTTGGCCCACACACTAGATGCAATTTTAATGGTCTCCAAAGTTATTTTGGATGTGTTCATCATTCATTTACTTTTAGTAAAATACATGAATTGACTTTTAAAATTACATATTTAAACAAAACCTTATCCTTTATGTCATTATTTTTATATTAATTTTTATTTATATTCAATTTAATAAAAATTTATAATATAAACAAATATTTATCTTTATGACATAAATAAGGTAATCGCTTTTACTTATTCTACTTAAAAAGAATTGTTTTATAGATAAATATTAGCATTAAGATAGAATTTGTAAACATAAAATTATTAAGGATTTATTGAAATTTTAATGTTGAATTTATACTTTTATTTATTTTTATGCATAAGTTACTTGAGTTTGAGTTAAAGAATAATTTAAAGGGTCTGTTTTTTGTTTATTTGAATTAATTATTAGATCAATGTCAACTATTAATTGAATCATTTGATAAAAGGATTTCTCACTGAAACCATTCCTTTTAACTTGTTTATATACAATGTACCTGGAATGATCTAGAACTTATTATCTTGTGCCACATAAGCTAGAGCAACTAACTAACTAAAACACTAAAAGAAACTTCGAAACAGAAAGCAAAAAATGTGAATATCCAAAGAATAAGGTGAAAATGATGCAAAATGTAAATGCAGTGCATTTGCAAGGTGAAAACAATGAGGAAATAAATTCTAGTCCACACAGAGCAGATGATACAAGTTGTAACATGGATACACAAGTTGATTTGTCAAAGATAAGTCTAACTCAAGAGCAATAGGTCAAACTTTTAACTTTGCTTTATCAACCACAGAAGTTTATTATTATTGTTATTTTTTATTATTATTATTATTAGCCTTTTAGTAGCCTAATACTTATAAGAGAAATAAATAGCATGCCTAATTATTCTCCAAGGAAATAAGAAAAAAAAACAATTTGTATACATTGTTGTCATTGTCCATAATAATTTTGGTCCACAAGCATTTTTACCTTCTATTCTTTTGTTAGCAATATTCTAAAAATAGCAAGCCATAAACCAAAAAAATGTTTAGGTAAATTAAAGATGCTCTACATATACCTTACTTGCATGAAGTCAAGTTGTTCACCCCTTAACCATTTATATCCTCTTTTTGTTGTATAAATATCATCAAGAGCTCTTACCCATTTCCCATTTACAAAACCAGGTGCAAGCTTTATCGTTATTGAATGGATTTTTTTTATGGCAACTTGCATCCAATCCAAGAGTGTATGACTAAAATTAAGCCCTCTTTTTTAAAAGTAAAATGCACTAATCCACTCGACGTATAAGCTATCTACTTTTAAACCTACATCCCAAATCTACTTCCCTATTGCCAGCAAATTCTACATTTTACAATCATTTAAACTTAAATTTTTATTCTTTGATATGTATATGATCCTCTTTAACTAGATGTGCAACTTCACCAATTTTTTCACCCATAGAAACTATCCAAATAATTTCTCCACATGTTTGACAATCTCCTGAGGAAATGGATGAACAACGAATATGTAAATAAAAAAAAGACTAAGTTGATGAGTTATGCTCAACCTACATAAGAGAGATTTTTGGTAATCCAACAATTTAACTATTTTTTAATTTTTTCTATCAAGCTCTAACAATCACAACTGCTTTATTTAGTAAGTGATAATGGCACTCCTAAATATTTTATCAAGAAAGAATCACATATACTGTTGGAACCCCGGCCCGGTGGATCACGTATCCGACGTCCTACATGATATCTGGACGTACATCCCACGAGGGAGGAATTTCCCATCAGGTCAAATCTAAAAAACGAACTTATTTTACTTACATCCGAACAGATGTTGAAAATTTCACCCTAATTTCCCACCTGAAACTTGAAATTCTTAGGGCCCAAATTGAAATCTGATTTCTAAGCTAAAATGAAAATTTCATATCTCTAGATTAATTAGAACCAAAAATCACCTCATTCGGATCTCTATAAATCGAGAAATTGCCAAAGTACGGAAGCATGTTCAATATTTCCATCCAATTGTCTCACTTTGATTTAATCCATAAATTTCAACTTAATCCCGAAAGCTCTAGATTTTGCATAAAAGGGTAGAGAATTTTCTTAGAAAACCAATGCTTCAAAAATAGAGTAAATCGGAGGTCAAACGAAAAATTTACAAAAAAAAGTAGAAGGAGGTTTGATTTAGAAAAATAGAAAATCAAAAAAGAAAAAAATAGAATTTTAAAAGGGCTTTTTCGCTCATGGCCTCATGAGGTCGAGGAGGCGAGGCGCTTTAGCTGTCTCACGACCTTGTCTCACGGCCTCAAGGTCGCGAGACAAGCGTTTAAACGCTTGCCTCGTGGCCTCGACGCCGCGAGGTGAGCATTTAAAAGAAAACGCTCGCCTGCGAGGTGAGCGATGCTAAGTGGCCAGTACACCAGGCCACTCCTGCACTTGAATTTTTGAAAATTCATATCTTTTAACACTGAATTCCAAAATTTGAAAATTTGGTATCAATAAAAAGTTAAAAGAAATCTCTACAACTTTCATGAAGGATTAAAAACCAATTTGGCCTCTAAGGGAGACAAAAACCTCTTCAAAGTGACTGCTTAAATTAAAATTATCTTACACAATGACAGAACTTCTAAAAATCATATCTTTCAACTCAATGGCACAAAAATGTCACATTTTATATCAATAGAAAGATAAAAGGAAAATCTACAACTATCATGAAGGATGCAAAAATCAATTTAGTCTCTAAGGAAGGTAAAAACGCTTCCAAATCTACTGCCTATAAAAAGACATTTCAAACAGTAACTGTATTTTTCCAAACCTTATATCTTCTTACCCCTAAGCCCAAAAATGACATATTATACATCAATGAAAAGATCAAAACCTAAACTACAATCTTCAAGAAGACCATCTTGTCAAATTCTAATTCTATGAGGGTCAAACAATCAATCAAAGTTTCTGCCATAATGATCATTTTGACAACATATCCCCTAAATTTCAACCATCCATATTCTTCAAATACCCTCACCAACGGCAGCACCTGCACAAAAACTTCAATTCCTCACATTCTCCAAGTTCCACATGCAAACATAACCTAGGATACATCATTTTAAAGCTATGTAAATCCTCCAAACGCAGCAAACACAAATCTATTATAATTGCCATTACCCTATACAACATCACTCTTTGATCAAACATATGCAAAATACATCAAAATCCAAATTTCTTTCATTAATATCATAATGTAAGATTTTACAAAGCTTTAGTGGGCACTTTTAGCCCAAATACATCAAAGTTTCAAAAAGTCAATTTACAAAGAAAGATCACATGAATAGTAATTTTTGCTCCAAAGTGCATCTAAAGCTTTGTTTCCAAATAAAGCTTCAAAAGTAAAATACATAGGAGTAATGCCTCGATCCCAATGCGGTTACTCGTTTTCTCGCTCATCGCCTGTGGATGAAAAGGGAAGAGAGGGGGTGAGCTCGACGGCTCGTGGGCAACAAGTTAATAACCAAGAACAAGCAAACAAAACTCTTTAACAATTTTCTTCAAAGCAAACTTTACAATAATTGTTTATTCCAAAAGGAAATTCCCAACATTTTTTATTTCATCAAAACATTTATGAAAAATCAACACAAACAAATCATTGTCACATAAGCACATAGAAGATGGTTCGGGTGGATCCAAATAGAACGTACTACACATTCCCACGAAGCGGTCATATGTAGTCGTGAACTTATGGGAGTCCGTGAGGAGCTCCAATTTCACTAGCGGACAGGCGGGAGAAGTGTTAGACCCCGAATATTTTTGTATGATGTCATTAAGCATGCTTTGTGTTAATTATGTGATTATGCCTTGGTTTGATGGAATTGAGAGTGTTAGTGGATAATTGAGGTTTTATTTGAGTTAATGTTGTTGGGACCCGATCCGGGAACCGGATCCCAACCGGAATAACGAAGAACGGCACAAAAACAAACGAGGCGAAAGCATCGATACAAACGAATCGAAAGTAAATCGAATAACGGATTAAAGAAAAACGAATATGAAAAATCAGAATACGAATAACAAATCGGATAACAAAGTGAAAGCAAATCGGAATCAAATTGAATACGAAAGCAAAACGAATAAGCGAATCGAAATCGAAAATCGAAAGAACGAAACATAAGGCGAAATCAAATCGGATACGTATGGAATCAAACCAAATAAACGAAGTACTTGAACTGAATGAAATGCCGAAATCTGTGAATAAAATACAAAGACAAAAATGATCGCGTTGGAGACCTAGACTATGACATCTCCGAAATCCGGTATAAATTTTTTTTCTCTTTCTTTCTTTCTTTTTCTCATTTCTTACATCTTACACACTATAATCATCTTTCATACAAATCATAAATCTCATCCGAAACTATCTAATTCTTATTTATTTTTCTTTTTCAACTTATTATCTAACGAAATTTCAAAAGATAATCGGTTGCATTTTCAACAACCCAAACCTGCAAAGGTTCAAAACACACTTCTAAATTCTCGCGATCACACAATCATCCAATTCGACCGCACCCTCCGTCCGGATCTCAGCAGATAAACACACTCCTATATCTAAACCACTTCAAATCATTAATCATGTCCAATTCCAATACCCATTTCAATCTTAAATCCATACACAAATTCCTAAATCAATACCATTATCATACACAATGCCATACACAATTTCATATACAAATTCCATGATTCCAAACACATCATCATTTGATTTCTTACAAATCCTTAATGACTTTTCAAGCCATTTACAAACTTACAAATTGCTCAAGATATAGAAATATACACAAATCGAACAAGTGTCTCGACAGTCTTTCATCCAATCTCCTCTTCAATACCCTGAGATGGGGATGAAAGGGGGGTGAGCTAAAATAGCTCGTGGATAATATGTTTATAAATTGAAAAATAAGCGAAAACATATTTGCAAAACTTTACCATTTATTTCCGAAATTTCACATTAGAAATTTGGCAAATCTCGTATTTTTCACACTTTTCAAAATATTGCCAAAACAATTACAACCGCTTTTCAGTTGAAAAACCACCATAATTTATTTCTCAAAAATTTTCACATTTTGTTTCTAAAAATGATGCAATGCAACACACTTATAAACAGAACAAAATACACAAAACACATCAAATGGTCTGGTTTGGCCCAAATAGAACGTACTGCACATTCCTGTTGGATCGGAAAAAGAAAGCATGCTTAGTTTGGAGAAACGATAGATTTCAAAACTTTTTAAGAAATCATCTTGCAGCAGAAGCAATATATCCAAATCAACATGTTAATCCATACATGATATGGTATAAGGATAATAAAACCAAGAACAAGATAAAAGGAATTACCGACTCTTCGCCATGACTTTAAATCCTCGCTGCGCTATCCTCTCCTTCTTATATCCAAATCCTTTGCCTTTGAGTCTTTTCCTTTAGCAATCTATCTTCTTCCTTGTAGTAGTATCCTCTACCAATTAGATTTACCACTTGTTCTTTAAGGACAACTAGGTTAACAAAATCCTTTGGTGGGAAAGGAGAAGAAATATTTGGAGGAGATTTTCTTAGAAGAAGAAGAACCAAAATTGAAACTCTTTCAATTCTTTCACTTAGGAATTTCGGTTCTCTCTTGCATGAAAAGAGAGAATGTCTAAAAAACATGCAAGAACCATTTCTTACATCTCAATTTCGAAATATGCATGAAATGGAAAGAGTGAGAGGCATCCAATGCATCACTTCTAATCACTTAAATGAGACTTACTTCATTTATCTTTAAAATGGCTATTTGAAAGACCATAACCTATAATTGAATACCCATTTTGGTTTTGGCAAGAAGAAAGAAGGAAGATGGTCCATCTAATGCACATCTTTCATCTTTAATCTAATGAATGCAAATAGGTTACATGCCAACATTAAAAGCCAACCATTAAACCATTTAATGGTAAGTTCATAACTCCATTTAATAATGATGAACCATAATAAAGACCATCTTTATTTAGTATTTTAATGTCAAATGTGTGGTTACACATCTAACCTAACACAATTTCAAATTGCTTCTTCTCCATTTAAAAAAATTGTTTTAATATAATTAATCTAATCAATTACATTAAACCAAAACAAGCCCATTTCTAAATGAACATATGGGCTTCCAATTAACCATTAATTAGTATAAGCCTATCATTCAATTATGGACTTCTAAAGCCTCCAAACTACTTCTTACTTAGCTTGATAACCTTCCTTAAAGCCAAGTGGGGAATCTTATTGACTTTGATAATTCAAGCTCCAATAAGCCCGTAAATAATTCAATCTCATTGAATTAATTCTAGCTTATTAACTAAATGTCATTCCACTAAAGACAATTAGTTGAACTCTTGAATTATTAAATATTATGAGAATATGTCTAATTGCAAACCCTATTTAGAACCTTATTATAGCCATCCGCACAACAAAGGGTAAAATTACCGCTTTTGCCCTTATGTTGGTTTTTCCTTCTAGATCTCTCATTTTACTTTATATGGTGATTAACACATAAGATCTCATCTTAGTGTTAAGACTTGATGGGTAGCTAGTTCATCAAACTATCGCGCCAGCTTAATCACCAAATCTCCTTAAAACATCTGAAGAGATGATAACACTATAAACTCTTTATTTGAGTGAATGTTCTCGATACATGTTTCAATTAATAATTCCAACATGCATAATCGGATTAATACCTTGTAAAAATCCATTCCGATCATATCAAGAATTATAATGAAACACATATGAGTTCACCACTCATCAAGATTGTGGTTCATAATAAGCGAATGCTTAAGTTGTATGTTTTAAGATTAAAGTAACGACCCACTTTATTCTTGAAAACATACTTGATTCCGATTCATTTAATAGTGCCATTATCGATAGGCTACTACTATCATGATATGAAACTCATCATTCCCTTTAAGTAAACTCCTTTACTTATATGGAGATAAATCGCAACACTACTGATCTAAACCATAATCAAATGACCAACTTGATTATTCAACTGTGAATCAATTAATTGATTCTAATAATATACATGTTTCCCATACATCTCTATGTATATGTATATTACTTACAAATGAATCTTGGTACCTTATGACCAGATATATAATGCTTATACAGATAAAACCAAACTCTTTTGTTTTATTAATAATAAATATTTTCATTACAAAACTGTAACTGAAGAAGATAAAGTTACATGTAAATACACTTGCTTTCGTGGCACTATATTTACATAACTCCAACAATCTCCCACTTGCCCTAAAGCAAGTTTGACATATCCTTCATTCCCATCCCTTCTAGGTGACCTCAAAGCTCTTTTCGAGTCAATGTCTTTGTGAACGGATCAACAAGGTTTTGCTCAGAGGAATCTTTACCACATCCACTTCTCCACGTTGTATTATCTCCTTATGAGATGATACTTTCGCCAATGTGTTTGGCGACTTTGTGGTTTCGAGGTTCTTTAGAATTAGCCAACGCCCCACTATTATCACAATAAAGTGTAATGGCTTTTTCTCGCCTCTGAACTACCTCCAAATCATTTAGGAACTTCCGAGCTGATCGCTTCCTTTGTCGCTTCACAAGCAAAGAACATACTCAGCCTCCATAGTCGAATCAGCAATACAAGATTGCTTGACACTCCTCCAAACTATGGCTCCACCTCCTAAAGTAAATATAGAACCAGAAGTTGATTTCCTTGAATCAACATCTGATTGGAAATCAGAATCCTTATATCCTGTCGGAATAAGATTACTTCCAGAGTAAACAAGCATTAAGTTCTTCGTCCTACGAAGATACTTAAGTATACACTTAACCGCAGTCCAATGTTCCTTTCCTGGATTGGACTGAAATCTGCTTACTAGTCCCACTGCGTAACAGATATCCGGTCTAATGCATAGCATTGCATACATCAAACTACCAACTGCCAAAGCATATGGAATGTTACGCATGCGTTCAACCTCCTCTTGGGTTTTATGTGCTTGTTCCTTTGAAAGTTTGATTCCATGTCTAGTAGGAGTGAAACCCCTCTTGGAATCTTGCATGGCGAACTTATTGAGCATATTCTCAATGTAAGTTAGTTGAGACATCACTATCTTCTTGTTCTTACGATCCCTTATAAGTTTGATCCCTAGAACATAGGTAGCCTCTCCCAAATCCTTCATTGAAAACTGTTCATTCAGCCATCCTTAACCGCAGATAACATTCCCACATCATTCCCAATGAGCATAATGTCATCAACATACAGGATTAGGAAAGTAACCTTACCTTCTTGTATTCTTTTGTAAACACAAGGCTCATCTAGGTTTTGTATGAACCCATAGGTTTTGATAGCCTTATCAAACCTAATGTTCCAAGACCTAGATGCTTGCTTAAGTCCATAAATGGACCTTTGCAACTTGCAAACCTTATGCTCATTACCTAGCTCAATGAATCCTTCTGGTTGGGCCATATAAATGGTCTCCTCAAGATCTCCATTCGAAATGCGGTCTTGACATCCATTTGCCATATTTCATAATCGAAATAAGTCGCTATGGCCAAAAGAATCTCGATGGACTTAAGCATGGCAACCGAGAAAAGTCTCCTCGTAGTCTATACCCTCCTTTTGAGTATAGCCTTTAGCTACCAATCTAGCTTTAAAGGTCTCTACCTTTCCATCCGATCCCCTTTTCCTTTTGTAGATCCATTTACACCCTATGGTTTTTAGACCTGGTGGTAGATCTACAAGGACCTAGACTTCATTAGTATACATAGAATCTATTTTCGATTCCATTGCCTTGAGCCATTTTCCTGCATCAACATCATTAATAGCCTGTGTATACGTAACGGGATCTGTTTCTTCTTGGTCTGAGATGGCAATTAAGCCTTCTCCTAAACCCAGATACCTATCTGGTTGTCTCACAACCCTCCCACTACGTCTAGGCACATCTTGATGTTCAGTTGCACTTCGATTCAACTCTTGAATCCATTTCGACATCTTGTTCGTCATATCCCAAACAACTCTTGGTTTGGATGAAATTGCTAACTCCTTTAGTACTACTTCACTTCTTCCTTTGTGATTTCTCACAAACTCTTCCTCTAAGAAGTTTGCATTTGTCGACACAAATACCTTTCTATCATGAGGACTGTAAAATAGTACCCTCGAGTTCCGTAGGATATCCTACAAACAAACATACTTCGACTTTGGTTCCACCTTTGTGGATTCAGTGCTTTAGAACATGGGCTGGACAGTTCAAGTCCTCAAGTGCCTCAATGAAGGCACTCGCCACCCACAACTCCCTAGGTGTTTTAGGCACCGATTTGGATGGAGCAAAGTTAAGAAGATATGTTGCCGTTTGTATGGCATATCCCGTAACGATTCGAAGGCTAGCATAGACATCATTGATCTTACCATTTCCAATAGAGTTCTATTTCTCCTCTCGCTACACCATTCATTTGAGGTGTACGAGGAGTCGACAAATTGGAAACAATTCCATTGTCAATTAAATATTGCTGAACTCTCGGATAAATACTCACCATCTCGATCCGATCAAGTCGTTTTAATGGCTTGCCAAGTTGCTTCTCGACTTGACTTTGAATTCTTTGAACTTTTCAAAAGATTCACTCTTTTTATGCATCAAATACAAATAGCCATGTCTTGAGTAATCATCTATAAAAGTTATGAAATATTCATAACCTCCTCTATCTTGTACATTCATGGGCCCACACACATCAAGATGTACCATGTCCAATGTGGATTCAAATCTGCTTCCTTTAGAAGGAAATGAGGCTTTTGTCATTTTCCTTTAATACAAGATTCACAGTGGGTAATGGATCACTATCCAAGCCCACAAGGATCCCATCCTTTACTAGCTTTGTCAAGTCTTTTCTCGATTGATATGACCCATCCTTAGATGCCACAGATACTTTGAATTAATGCTGAGATATTGGATTGTCTTGGTTTTATCAATTCGTGGTGTTTAGTGAGCCTTTCATAGGTTCTATAAAAACAATCCTGTTTAATTATCGCTTCACAAATAAAATCCTTATTCTCATATATTGAAACAACCTTTTCAAAATATAAGGAATAGCCAGATTTTATTAGACAAAAAGAAATCATGTTCCTTACAATCATTGGCATGTAATAAACATCTTCCAAATATAACCTATGACCACTAGAAAGTCCAAGATAACTACTCCCACTAATTCTCGCTGAAACATAGGAACCATCTGCTATCTTAACTTGAAATCGGCCTTTAGAAGTCTTTTCCTTCTTGAAACCCCAGAAAGAATTACAAACATGATTAGTGGCTCCTGAATCTAATATCCAAGAAGTAGATAAATCTGCCACATTTCTAGTTCCTAACAAACTTAGGAAGCCCATACCTTGTTTGCTTTGAGGGACTCTAGTAGATCGGACAGTTTTTTTTCAAAGGCCCATCTCATCACAAAGGAAACACTTTCCTTTGATGTTCTCTTTGGCCTTCTTTTTCATGGGTTTGGCCTTGACCCTATTTGGGCCTTCTTTTCATTGGACCCTTCTTCTTTCCTTGCCCTTACCCTTGGCTTAGAAGAAGAAGCTACATTAGCTTCGCCCATGAGCCTTAATATTCAATATTTCCTCCGTGCTCGGAGGGTATTCATCAACTCACTCAAGGTGTAATCCTTGTTGTTGAGCTCATAGTCCAACTTAAACTGCTGAAAAGAAGAGTTTAAGCTATTGATGATCATAATCATCTGCGTGTCCGCATCCATATCCGCCCTAAGCATCTCAAATTTCAAGAACTGCAAAGATTACCTTCATCATGTAATCCCGCACCGGCTCACTGTGTTTTGTCTCGAGATTATGAAAGGTTTGGATAGCTTTCACTCTTACAGACCTAGTCCTCACACCAAACATCTCATGTAGGTGATGGACCATTGCACTAGCAGTTTTCATACAAGCAATTTGCTTTTGCAACATGCCACCGATGTGCTTTAATATAACACTTAGTAGTCTTGTCAAGATTCCGCCAACGCCATGTTGTTGGACTTGCTCAGAGTTGCATCTCCACTTAGAGGTGTAGGCTCATTTTAGTTAACACCCATGAAATATGTTCATATTGAAGAACAATGTCAAGGTTACGTCTCCATTCATTAAACTTGTCTCCATTTTCCAATTTGTTATTAGTCAAGAGCAGGGTGAGTGGATTCATTTTGTGGTTGATTATGTCTAAAAATATATATTATTAAAACATGAGCATACTAGTCAACAATTTATAGAACTTTGTATAAAATCATGATGCATGTATGCATGATGATAGATTTAACAAAACTTAAAAATTAAAACATTATATTTATTTGTTATTTTCTTATCTATAATGTACTAAGTGACGGTGGGTCATCTTATCTATTAAAAGAAAAACTGGGACCCTCCCACTCAAAAACTACTAAGCATCTCATGCTCAATTTTTAAAGAAGCGTCTTAATTTGGTCCATACTTTTACCAACAGAGCTACGGTGGGCGCTTATTGATAAAAATGTTGAGTGTATAACCATTTGATTCATTCACTAAAGATACCTACAAATCATGCCTCGGTGGGAGGTCACATTTGCTATCATTAAGTGGACTTATCCTTAAGGAGACCAAACCATGCAAGATCTAGGATCCATGCCCTCCGATGGGGAGTAACACTTCACCACATGCAAACGGGCCATCATTTGGAGACCGTGGACTCTCACAGAGCATCCTCTCCCACTCAATCTTTTGGGCTTTAAGTTTTAAATATCATCTTGTCTAGATGCAATTTATTATCCATCCTATATTGTTTCATTATATATCTCATACATAATGAATGCATGGCAAGGCCTAGGGTTGGCAATTTTCTAAATGACATGCAATCACATAATATCACATATTACAAGCATTCATTTCTCCATTCATCACATGAACTAATAAAGCCACTTTTGATTGTCCATCCTAGAAACATAAAATAATTACAAGCCTTTTAGGCCCAAAATATGCTTCTTCATCTTGGATCTTCCGCTTCGAACTCTTCGCTAACATGATCCGGCCCATTCGGTAAACAAAATGTAATGGCATTTATGAAATTAGAATTTTGTCATTTTGAAAAATAAAATTCCAGCACTAGATTTTTAGAAAACCAAATCTTTGTTTTGACAAAAAAATTCCAGCACTTGTTTTATTAAAATCGAAACTCATTTCATGAAAATTAAAAACAACAGTTAGTATTTTAGCAAAACCGAAATTGGATTCTTTGAAACAAAAAACCAGCACTTGTTTTTCAATCATAACTGAAATATGATTCATTGAAACAAAAATTCCAGCAACTTAGTTTTCACAAAACTTATGCCAAAACACAAAAGGATACACCAAAAACTTTACCTTTCCATTTCTTCAATCCATGGCTGCTCCTTCTTCATCATTACATCAATTTGTACATTACAAAATCAAATAAAATAGAAAAAAGAAACCAAGGAGGAAACATGGTGATGATAGACCACCCTCCTTGTTACAACCAAATGAAGAAATCTTACAAGATAAAAATTTAACTTCTATGGACAACCAAAAGAGCAACATACACCATATATATTTCTATCACATAAAAATATGCAGTATACATAAAAAGATTGCCAACCCATGCATCCACCATATAGGAACCGAAATCATGCATGAAAAACCAGCTCTGATACCAATTGTTGGATCGGAAAAAGAAAGCATGCTTAGTTTGGAGAAACGATAGATTTCAAAACTTTTTAAGAAATCATCTTGCAGCAGAAGCAATATATCCAAATCAACATGCTAATCCATACATGATATGGTATAAGGATAATAAAACCAAGAACAAGATAAAAGGAATTACCGACTACTTCGCTACAGCTTTAAATCCTCACTGCGCTATCCTCTCCTTCTTATATCCAAATCCTTTGCCTTTGAGTCTTTTCCTTTAGCAATCTATCTTCTTCCTTGTAGTAGTATCCTCTACCAATTATATTTACCACTTGTTCTTCAAGGACAACTAGGTTAACAAAATCCTTTGGTGGGAAAGGAGAAGAAATATTTGGAGGAGATTTTCTTAGAAGAAGAAGAACAAAAATTGAAACTCTTTCAATTCTTTCACTTAGGAATTTCGGTTCTCTCTTGCATGAAAAGAGAGAATGTCTAAAAAACATGCAAGAACCCTTTCTTACATCTCAATTTCGAAATTTGCATGAAATGGAAAGAGTGAGAGGCATCCAATGCATCACTTCTTACATTAATCACTCATCAAATAGCCAATAAACGAGACTTACTTCATTTATCTTTAAAATGGCTATTTGAAAAGACCATAACCTATAATTGAATACCCATTTCGGTTTTGGCAAGAAGAAAGAAGGAAGATGGTCCATCTAATGCACATCTTCCATCTTTAATCTAATGAATGCAAATAGGTTACATGCCAACATTAAAAGCCAACCATTAAACCATTTAATGGTAAGTTCATAACTCCATTTAATAATGATGAACCATAATAAAGACCATCTTTATTTAGTATTTTAATGTCAAATGTGTGGTTACACATCTAACCTAACACAATTTCAAATTGCTTTTCTCCATTTAAAAAAATTGTTTTAATATAATTAATCTAATCAATTACATTAAACCAAAACAAGCCCATTTCTAAATGAACATATGGGCTTCCAATTAACCATTAATTAGTATAAGCCTATCATTCAATTATGGACTTCTAAAGCCTCCAAACTACTTCTTACTTAGCTTGATAACCTTCCTTAAAGCCAAGTGGGGAATCTTATTGGACTTTGATAATTCAAGCTCCAATAAGCCCAGAAATAATTCAATCTCATTGGAATTAATTCTAGCTTATTAACTAAATGTCATTCCACTAAAGACAATTAGTTGAACTCTTGAATTATTAAATATTATGAGAGTATGTCTAATTGCAAACCCTATTTAGAACCTTATTATAGCCATCCGCACAACAAAGGGTAAAATTACCGTTTTGCCCTTATGTTGGTTTTTCCTTCTAGATCTCTCATTTTACTTTATATGGTGATTAACACATAAGATCTCATCTTAGTATTAAGACTTGATGGGTAGCTAGTCCATCAAACTATCGCGCCAGCTTTAATCACCAAATCTCCTTAAAACATCTAAGAGATGATAACACTATAAACTCTTTATTCGAGTGAATGTTCCCGATACATGTTTCAATTAATAATTCCAACATGCGCATACCTCGGATTAATACCTGTAAAAATCCATTCCGATCATATCAAGAATTATAATAAAACATATGAGTTCACCACTCATCAAGATTGTGGTTCATAATAGCGAATGCTTAAGTTGTATGTTTTAAGATTAAAGTAACGCCCACTTTATTCTTGAAAACATACTTGATTTCAATTCATTTAATAGTGCCATTATCGATAGTCTACTACTATCATGATATGAAACTCATCATTCCCTTTAAGTAAACTCCTTTACTTATATGGAGATAAATCGCAACACTACGCCTAAAACCATAATCAAACGACCAACTTGATTATTCAACGTGAATCAATTAATTGATTCTAATAATATACATGTTTCTCATACATCTCTATGTATATGTATATTACTTACAAATGAATCTTGGTACCTTATGACCAGATATATAATGCTCATACAGATAAAACCAAACTCTTTTGTTTTATTAATAATAAATATTTTTATTACAAAACTATAACTGAAGAAGATAAAATTATATGTAAATACACTTGCTTTCCAAGGCACTATATTTACATAACTCCAACAATTCCCGCATAGCGGTCCTGTGTAGCCGTGAACAGAACATACTACACTTTCCCGTATAGTGGTCTAGTGTAGCCGTGGAGGGAGTCCGAAATCGGAGCTCCAATGTAACACCCCACTCCCGAGTGACCCGAACCCGATATCGTTGGTGATATCCGAGTCCGTGCCCCGCGAGGGTGGCGTACTACATCAGTCGATTAAAACTCAGTATACTTTTTTTTTATCACATACTTTGGCCCGGTAAAAACAGTAAGTAATTTAAGCCCATGAGCAACAATAAACTATTTCCAGTTATTACAAACAATTAACACTCATTACAGTCAGGCAACAATAATGCAATTATCAATGTGTAAAAACAATAACACCCCAATGGGCTTAGTCCAAATACAAAGCATTGTTTTACAATGATTGCGGAACACAATTTGGTAAGACACTAATGCGAACCAAACCGATCCCGACTTCTTTCTTTTACTTGTATACAATACTCCGTGTCAAACGGGTATTCTTCAAGACCTGAAAATAGATGCAAATTTTGGGTGAGTTTTATGAACTCGGTGAGTGACCATCATCGATGGTCCATCCAATCACATAACATATAACACATACTTTCATTTTCCATTAAGTCACATGTCATATTCCCTATCATACCTCACATTCACATACAGCTTCATATCTTCATTATGTCGATACAATGTCATCTTCAATATAATCAAATTGATCATTCAATCAAGTTTATCATTCCCATTCAACACACAATGTCACATTCCCATTCAATACAAAGGTTGCGGTCCCATTCAATACAAGTAATTCAACCAATCACATTCCGCATAATCAAATCAATCATGTTATGCATATGTGCATGAAACCCACTTTCCATTTAATTACTTTGTTGTGACCGAGTGTCTAAACCGTCCCGCACCCAATAGATATCGGGCTCATTGAAACTGTCCCATATAGGGCTCATTGTGAATCGTCCCATAAAGGGCTCATTGTAAATCGTCCCATAAAGGGCTCATTGTAAATCGTCCCATAAAGGGCTCATTGTCGTTGAGCTCGAGGCTCAATCAAGATTCGAGCATGAAGCTCTTTACTCATTGTTGACTACTCTGGTCACAACTCTCATTATCTTTCATAAATTCATGCAAAGGAATGTCTTATGCATATTTGCATGCACTCGACCAATCATAGTTACTATCATCGGACCGTAGTCCCAATTCACATCAATTAAGAAGTCACATTTCATTTATGTGCAATTATGCATGCAAGACATTTTAACAATCTCAATATATACACTTAGGTCATCCCATTCACATTCAAGGAGCACTTCAATAACGCAATTCCAAATACTTAATTACTCACCGGACCTCCCATCTGGAACCCATATTTAATCACAATTAATAAAATAAATCAATACTCATTCAACATATAACAAAAGCAAATAACCAATAAATAAGACCATCTAGGTCTACTCACGAGACTCTCCAGATTTGCATTGGTTTCCAATTTCGACAATGCTCGAGTGCGGACATTTATCCTCAGACTACAAATTGATGCCATATGCACATTAATCACTTTGCATTCTCATTCAAGCACAAATATAGAATAAGGACAATGCATGTTCATGATATTCTGCCTTAATCCAATTTTTTTTCAACAATAAAATCCGTAAAAATTAGAAATTCAATGGCGCCGACGGTGCATGCAATTCGGACCTCTATAGGTCCCCAATTAAACAAAATAAAGATTAAAGGCTCCGTTACGGGGCCACGCCAATTCTCGTCCAAAAATTCCCAATTTCTTACAAAATGAAATTAATATTCTACTGAATCCGATGCCTCAAGAATCAGGTCAATCGGATGTCGGACGGAAAAGAAATTGACAAAAGAAACAATTAGGGCCAACTAATAATAAAAAAATAAAATAAAAATATAGATATATATATAAGCGCCTGCCTCGCGGGGGCGACATGTCGCCCACGCGAGGCCGACTCACTCTCTTCATCGCGAGGGCGAGGCGTAGCCCTCGCGACCGGGCCAATCTACCTCGCCTCGCGAGGGCGAGGAGTTGCCCTCGCGATCCGGCGAGGTTCAACCTCACTTCATTCCCCTTTTTTTTTCCCTATTTCCAATCCAAATTTCCAACAACAATAACTCTTAGCACACAAATCGGAAAAATACAAACCATAGCTTGTTGGAAAGATAATGAAAAGCTCTACCATTCTCATGAAGACCATAAAAATCAATTTCACCCTTAAGGGTGTCAAAAATCCCTTCAAAGCTACTGCCTACTCAAATCCCATTAAAACAGAACAATACATTTCAAATTCCTTAACTCTCTGATTCTTCAGCCAAAAATTACCACATAAATATGATCAATAAGTTCACAATGTCATCTACAACTTTCATGAACAACCCAAAATCAAATTCCATTGCTAACAAGTCAATTAATTCAGTCAATGTTGCTGTCCCTGAAATCATTCAATTTGAGCAGTAAACTTATAACAAGCATAACTCCCTGTACACAAGTCAGAAAAATCTGAACTTTATATCCCTGAAAAGATAAATCCTTGAAATTCAATTTTCATGAAGAACTCAATTTCCAATTTAATTTCTAACCATTTCAAAACTGTCATGCAAGTTACTGCCATGATCAGCAATTCCTAACCTAATGCAGGATCAGTTTTTGCAAAATCATAACTCCCAACTCTGACCTCTAAAAATTATATTCCATATTTCATTTTCAAGATAATGTCTTCCTCTACAACTTTGCAGAAGATCACTCACACCAATTCAATCTACAAAAATTGCTAAAATTGCTCCCATGCAGAAAGCTCACAAAATCAACACTTTAACTAGGTTTCTCCAAAAAGCATAAAACCAATCAATAGTAATCAGTTCATATCTCCCAATATACAACTCGAAAATTAGCAAGATCAGTAGAAATGGAAAGCTAACTCAATATGCATCAACTTCCATGAAGACCATTCTCCCTAATTCCATCTCAATTAATTTAGAAAAATCAGCAAAGATCATTGGGTATGGTTTCGGTTACTGTTCACAGGCAATAAAACAGTAACTTTCCATGCCAAATTTCAACCTATTAGAGTTACAATTTGACCACACATATTTCACACAAAAATGTAGCTAACATCCCAAAGTTTAGTTGGGCACAAACCTCACCTCATTTACTCACCTATACAATTAGTTATGATCAAAACAGTACAGTAGGTCAAATATCAATTTTCCAGCTTTACTTCTCTATTTACTTCCTTTCATTCCAACACCCTTCCTACATCCATAAGCATCTCAATTGGACACAAAATCAGTCCCTATATCATTCATACATTCACTAGACCAATAATAAAAATTTGGCAGCACTAAACTCTTAAGTTCCATGCAAGATTAGTCATCAAGAATCCATTCAAAATCAAGCTAAAATATTTCTAAACCACATCATTCATTTAGCCTAACACAACATACCCTTATACCCAACAATTCACACTAAAATTTTCATGACATGAAGGCATCATAAATCATGATTCATGAACAAGAACTTCCAATCAATGCAATTACTTACTAATTCACTCATTAAAAGCATAAGTAAAGCTTAAACCATAACTTACCTACTCAAGCCTTCCCTCTTCACTACTACCCCAACCTCTCCACTTTCTCTATGTTTTAGACCTCATACACGGCATCATCATGGGAAGGAGGTTGGAGGTTTAAGCTTATAAGGAAAAACAAGGAGAGTAGCAATTTATTAAGGAGGAGAAAAAAGAAACAAAGAAGAAGAAGAAACCTACGAAGGGAAAGGAAGGAGAAAGCACCATCGGATGAAGGAACAAATTGCAAGTAAAAGTGATTTTCATACTTCCAAGGAGAAAGGAGAAGAGTCGTGGAAGCTTGTCCAACTATTAGATAGCCATTAATAATAAGACAAGTAGGCAAATTCTAAGAAAAAGACAAAATAGGCTAAAAACAAATTAATAAATAGGAACCCTAATGCAATTTGACCCATTATAGTCCAATGGCCCTAATTTCAATCCCAAAATAATATATCCAACATTACAGTGCCATTGGATAGAAATCTTCGCTACCGAAAATCAATCGGTTCGTCGCTTGACGATTTTTTTTCGGTCCGAGAATTTTCTCCGAAAATTCCAGAAAAATTCCTAAAAACCCCTTAAAATAGAAAACAATTTATGGCGCACTCAGAATAATTTTTCAAACCCATTAACCACGTTAATCCCAATAAAATTGTCTGAGGCACGCAAACCGGGAATATCATGTATGCATGCACAGTAAGTTCATGTGCGCAATTGTGACTATGTAGCAATCCTATTATGCATGAGCAGTCCCATGAAATCCCAATCTAGCACATCCTATACCAATTTACTATTCTACCCTTCCAGTAGGGGGTGGGATGTTACAATTCTCCCCTCCTTGTAAAAATTTCGTCCTCGAAATTCTTAGTCAACGATTCACTATGACAGTATCAAATGTCGATACAAATTCCATACATTTTTCCACTCAAGATTCATTTTCCGAAAGGTCACAGTAACCACATTTAGTCAGTTGTTCAGTCACTTCTTTGGCTAATTCACAGTAGACGCACTCAACAATGCTGTCAGTTGGCGATCTCACTATCTTAACTATCTCACTTGCCAATTCCAGAGTAACCACTACCTTTAGTTCCGATGCTATGAATCAGTTCATTTTATTTTATTTTATTTTATTTTTCAAACCTGTTCACTTATCATATTTTCTCAATCCAATACCTTTTTCGCCAGTAACATGTAAACTAATTCGTGTTCCACTGATACCCCTTTTTATCACTTCTGAGTACATCTTGTCCAGGTGATACTTATCATAACCTCCTTTATCTCGTCCCTGACGACTCACTTTCCTTCGGTACCAATACAGTGACATTTAGATCCATTTCGCTATAACCAGTGATAATCTACCTAATGCAATCATTCGTTATAATCCATTGTCTCTCTGTTCAAATTCAACTCTCTTTAGACAATTCATCATGCGGTGTAGCAAGATATTCCTACAAAGAATCGAACTCTATAACACGATCATACTCAAGCATTTTTCCTGTTGAACATTCAACTTTAATCAATAATCGCTTCATTCTATACCCACAATTATTCAATTTCACTTTTCGCATATGATTACTAGAATGTCTAGCTTCGACTGTTCAATTTCTTTGCTCATCAATTCCTTTGTTCAATCCCGACACATGCTCTCTTTTTTTTTTTAATCATTCAATACCATTCTCCGATTACACTTGACTCTTCGATTCGTGGATGGGAAACGATGGTTTGCTTCTGAACTAGTAACCTTTCTTACCTCTATCCAAGATCACTAGATCTACAACCTTAATTTTCCAAAGAACACTTCATAATTACCCGATAATCTACTTGACATTCTTTGAAAAATCCCAATATCTATAATTGATCCGTTCATTGCAGATTATCTGCTCACTATTTGAGCTTAGTAGTCGAAATTGTCTGCTTATTTCAAAGAGTCATTTATGCCTGCCTTTTCCTCGAATAAGCACAAAGTATCCTTATAGGAATCTAAAATCTCCAAGGCTTTAAACAATTTCGATCATAGAACCAATACCATTTATCAAAATCAATTCAATTTATCTTATACCGCTTTTAACATATTGTCTCATTTCATCACACACCGCCCACTCTCCAAGGATATGCTTATCATCGAGATCAAATTCCTCAATTATACATAAAGTATATATATATATAACACTACATTACGCCTTGTTAGTTTTCCTTTAGGACTTTTTGTCTCTATTCATTTTCTTTTCAATTGATTTTCATCATCCACATCGATGTATGCCAATACCTAGTCATCCGTATTTGACCTCCATAAATTTCACTTCATTTGAGTATTTCACTTCACAGTTCGGGACTATTTTATTCTTAGTTTCAAATCTAGATTTTCCAACAGTTTTACATCACATATGGAGCTCTATTCACTTCACATTGCAATAAAATCATCTCAAATTAAAATTTCACTCATGTTATTGGATACTTTACATTTCCATATACACAATCTGAGATAACTTCAATAGTATGAGATATGAGTCAATTTCACTTTTAATTTTGTCCATATATCTTTCCGTTAAACCATTAGTCTTGCTACCATCTTAATACTGTTCACGAAAGTCTCATCAGCCAATTAGTGTCCCTAATTGCTTTAACTTTACGCACTATCTCAGTCATAACAATTTTATGCCATAATTTAAAAGATCGTAACATTCCTTGACTAAGGTTCCGTGTGACAATCACCTAAACACTTTCTTTCACACTTATTCAAGAATCTATACCTCAGATTTTATCCGAAACCAATTAGTAACCTATACAATTCAGACTTCCATAAGACTCCTTTCCGTTTATGCTAATTCTCAAATAAATAAATGATGCCATAATCATTTCTCCTTTCCTCTCATAAAGGTACATTCAGCCCTCCTATGTCTTACTTTAACCTAATTTAAACTTTACATTTATAACCACTCATAGAAGCACATATTTAATCATTCACTGATCATTTCCTCCATGATTTCCATGTATCTTTCACATACATTTCATTAATCATGATCAATTTTACTGTCCAATAGGTACTTCCAACGGTAAATCGACTTGAATGTGACAACTCTTTTCATATCACTATCATTGTTCCATTTATTTATTTTTTTTCATTTCCTTAGTTTCATTCCCATAGTATTCATGTGTCAACTTGACCTTTTAAGGTCATATCCACTTGGCTTATACAATATCATCTCCTTATTGCTACGTATCTCTTTATTTTCCTCAAACAATCTATAATAGGCATTCACAAATCCCCAAAATATTTATTAAAATCGTTGATACAACTCCATTGTATCTCTATCTATTTACCCATCCAATTACCATTTATGTATCTATATACATCTTTTCAACCAAATCTAGAATTTCTCGATACACAATCAAGAGAAAATTGTCACCGTCTTTTCCCTTACCATCCTTTGATACTAGTTTCCAAACTCTAAGCACAATATTCAGATAACCATTTCAGTCTCACGCTTAGGTGCTTATAATCATAACCGCTTCCCAATTCATTTCAGTTTATCTCAGTAAACTTTTATCTCACCATTTCTACTTTTTCTTACCCTACTAGGCACTTTGCTCTTTCAGCTCTTTCGCCTAGGTAGATCGTTACGGTACAATATTGACCTTATTACAATCTCGCTATCTTCATCTACCTATGATATCTATCGATATCAAACACAAATGCAGCACTCAATATCCACTGATCGGATCATCTACGCTTTTACTCGGGCCCAATGTTTCCCATTTCATCGCATATACATCAGAGCTCTAATTACTTCGTCATCCGGACTTTTAATCACACTTAGGCCTACTATAACTATTATGCTTCTCCTATCTCCAATGACCTTTCCAAATTCTAGACATATTCATTTTTCATCACCATAATATTGCCATTTTAATCCGGAATTTATTAATATCACTTCTTTCCTTAATCGCCTAGCCAACATAGCCATTCTAACCACAAGACAATATCAATCTCCTTATCCAATTTTCCTTTTCCTTTCCTAATTTCTTATACACTTCGGGTTCATCCTTTAACACAGCCTCATTTTTTCTCACTTAATCACTTGACACATACGCACACGTAGGATTTCTACCCGTCGATTCAAACTAGGGATCGCTTACCACGGTCCGCAATAACACGACTCAATTGCATGCACCCTATGTTTCAGATCGTGCCAGATACATTACGTACTCATCGGGCTCGATACCACCTAAATGTAACACCCACTCCCGAGTGACCAACTCGATATCGTTGGTGATATCCGAGTCCGTACCAGCGAGGTGGCGTACTACATCACGATTAAAACTCAAGATACTTTTTTTTATCACATACTTTGGCCCTAAGTAAAAGCGATAAGTAATTTAAGCCCATGAGCAACAATAAACTATTTCCGGTTATTACAAACAATTAACACTCATTACGATCCAGCAACAATAATGCAATTATCAATGTGTAAAAACAATAACACCCCAATGGGTTTAGTCCAAATACAAAGCATTGTTATACAATGATTGCGGAACACAATTTGGTAAGACACTAATGCAGACACAAACTGATCCCGACTTCTTTCTTTTACTTGTATACAGTACTCCCGTGTCAAACGGGATATTCTTCAAGACCTGAAAAATAGATGCAAATTTTGGGTGAGTTTTGCGAACTCAGTGAGTGACCATCATCGATGGTCCATCCAATCACATAACATATAACACATACTTTCATTTTCCATTAAGTCACATGTCATATTCCCTATCATACCTCACATTCACATACAGTTTCATATCTTCATTATGTCGATACAATGTCATCTTCAATATAATCAAATTGATCATTCAATCAAGTTTATCATTCCCATTCAACACACAATGTCACATTCCCATTCAATACGAAGTTGCGGTCCCATTCAATACAAGTAATTCAACCAATCACATTCCGCATAATCAAATCAATCATGTTATGCATATGCATGAAACCCACTTTCCATTTAATTACTTTGTTGTGACCGAGTGTCTAAACCGTCCCGCACCAATAGATATCGGGCTCATTGAAACTGTCCCATATAGGGCTCATTGTGAATCGTCCCATAAAGGGCTCATTGTAAATCGTCCCATAAAGGGCTCATTATAAATCGTCCCATAAAGGGCTCATTGTCGCTGAGCTCGAGGCTCAATCGATGTCGAGCATGAAGCTCTTTACTCATTTTTGACTACTCGTCACAACTCTCATTATCTTTCATAAATTCATGCGTTGGAATGTCTTATGCATATTTGCATGCACTCGACCAATCATAGTTACTATCATCGGACCGTAGTCCCAATTCGACATCAATTAAAGTCACATTTCATTTATGTGCAATTATGCATGCAAGACATTTTAACAATCTCAATATATACACTTAGGTCATCCCATTCACATTCAAGGAGCACTTCAATAACGCAATTCCAAATACTTAATTACTCACCGACCTCCCATGCGGAACCCATATTTAATCACAATTAATAAAATAAATCAATACTCATTCAACATATAACAAAAGCAAATAACCAATAAATAAGACCATCTAGGTCTACTCACAAGATTTCCAGATTTGCAATGGTTTCCAATTTACGACAATGCACGAAAAGGACATTTATCCTCAAGACTACAAATTGATGCCATATGCACACATTAATCACTTTGCATTCTCATTCATGCATAAATATAGAATAAGGACAATGCATGTTCATGATATTCTACCTTAATCCAATTTTTTTCAACAATAAAATCCGTAAAAATTAGAAATTCAATGGCTGACGGTGCGCAATTCGGACCTCTATAGGTCCTCAATTAAACAAAATAAGGATTAAAGGCTCCGTTACCCGGCCACGTCAATTCTCGTCCAAAATTCCCAATTTCTTACAAAATGAAATTAATATTCTACTTAATCCGATGCCTCAAGAATCAGGTCAATCGGATGTCGGACGAAAAGAAATTGACAAAAGAAACAATTAGGCCAACTAATAATAAAAAATAAAATAAAATATAGATATATATATAGCGCACATGGGCATGAGGCGACATGTCGCCCACGCGAGGTCGACTCACTCTTTAAATCATGAGGGCGAGGCGAGCCTCGCGATCAAGTTAATCTACCTCGCCTCGCGGGCGAGGAGTCGCCTCGCGATCCGGCGAGGTTCAACCTCACTTCATTCCCCTTTTTTTTTTCCTATTTCCAATCCAAATTTTCAACAACAATAACTCTTAGCACACAAATCGGAAAAATACAAACCATAGCTTGTTGGAAAGATAATGAAAAGCTCTACCATTCTCATGAAGTCCATAAAAATTAATTTCACCCTTAAGGGTGTCAAAAATCCCTTCAAAGCTACTGCCTACTCAAATCCCATTAAAACAGAACAGTACATTTCAAATTCCTTAACTCTCTGATTATTCAGCCAAAAATTACCACATAAATATGCTCAATAAGTTCACAATGTCATCTACAACTTTCATGAACAACCCAAAATCAAATTCCATTGCTAAACAAGTCAATTAATTCAGTCAATGTTGCTGTCCCTGAAATCATTCAATTTGAGCAGTAAACTTATAACAAGCATAACTCCCTGTAAACAAGTCAGAAAAATCTGAACTTTATATCCCTGAAAAGATAAATCCTTGAACTTCAATTTTCATGAAGAACTCAATTTCCAATTTAATTTCTAACCATTTCAAAACTGTCATGCAAGTTACTGCCATGATCAGCAATTCCTAACCTAATGCAGGTTCAGTTTTTGCAAAATCATAACTCCCAACTCTGACCTCTAAAAATTATATGCCATATTTCATTTTCAAGATAATGTCTTCCTATACAACTTTGCAGAAGATCACTCACACCAATTCAATCCACAAAAATTGCTAAAATTGCTCCCATGCAGAAAGCTCACAAAATCAACACTTTAACTAGGTTTCTCCAAAAAGCATAAAACCAATCAATAGTAATCAGTTCATATCTCCCAATATACAACTCGAAAATTAGCAAGATCAGTAGCAATGGAAAGCTAACTCAATATGCATCAACTTCCATGAAGACCATTCTCCCTAATTCCATCTCAATTAATTTAGAAAAATCAGCAAAGATCATTGGGTATGGTTTCGGTTACTGTTCATAGGCAATAAAACAGTAACTTTCCATGCCAAATTTCAACCTATTAGAGTTACAATTTGACCACACCTATTTCACACAAAAATGTAGCTAACATCCCAAAGTTTAGTTGGGCACAAACCTCACCTCATTTACTCACCTATACAATTAGTTATGATCAAAACAGTACAGTAGGTCAAATATCAATTTTCCAGCTTTACTTCTCTATTTACTTCCTTTCATTCCAACACCCTTCCTACATCCATAAGCATCTCAATTGGACACAAAATCAGTCCCTATATCATTCATACATTCACTAGACCAATAATAAAATTTGGCAGCACTAAACTCTTAAGTTCCATGCAAGATTAGTCATCAAGAATCCATTCAAAATCAAGCTAAAATATTTCTAAACCACATCATTCATTTAGCCTAACACAACATACCCTTATACCCAACAATTCACACTAAAATTTTCATGACATGAAGGCATCATAAATCATGATTCATGAACAAGAACTTCCAATCAATGCAATTACTTACTAATTCACTCATTAAAAGCATAAGTAAAGCTTAAACCATAACTTACCTACTCAAGCCTTCCTCTTCACTACTACCCCAACCTCTCCACTTTCTCTATGTTTTAGACCTCATACACGGCATCATCATGGGAAGGAGGTTGGAGGTTTAAGCTTATAAGGAAAAACAAGGAGAGTAGCAATTTATTAAGGAGGAGAAAAAAGAAACAAAGAAGAAGAAGAAACCTACGAAGGGAAAGGAAGGAGAAAGCACCATCGGATGAAGGAACAAATTGCAAGTAAAAGTGATTTTCATACTTCCAAGGAGAAAGGAGAAGAGTCGTGGAAGCTTGTCCAACTATTAGATAGCCATTAATAATAAGACAAGTAGGCAAATTCTAAGAAAAAGACAAAATAGGCTAAAAACAAATTAATAAATAGGAACCCTAATGCAATTTGACCCATTATAGTCCAATGGCCCTAATTTCAATCCCAAAATAATATATCCAACATTACAGTGCCATTGGATAGAAATCTTCGCTACCGAAAATCAATCGGTTCGTCGCTTGACGATTTTTTTCCGGTCCGAGAATTTTCTCCGAAAAATTCCAGAAAAATTCCTAAAAACCCCTTAAAATAGAAAACAATTTATGGCGCACTCAGAATAATTTTTCAAACCCATTAACCACGTTAATCCCAATAAAATTTTCTGAGGCACGTAAACCGGGAATATCATGTATGTATGCACAGTAAGTTCATGTGCGCAATTGTGACTATGTAGCAATCCTATTATGCATGAGCAGTCCCATGAAATCCCAATCTAGCACATCCTATACCAATTTACTATTCTACCCTTCCAGTAGGGGGTGAGATGTTACATCCAATGTCACTAGCGGGCAGCCGGGAGAAGGCTTTAACAAATAGAGACAGTGCACTGACTCACTTAAAGGACCTAACCAAACCCACATAACAGATATCGAAAACCGGACATTCGGATTGCCCGTAGGCACTTTTCGAAAATCTAATTTTTCAACACATTCACATATCTACATAAATTCATGTAACACATCTAATGCAATTCACATCATCAATTTGATTACGAACCAATCAAATTCACACTAATGTATGCAATAACTTCTTTTAATCATAAAAAAAATCAAACTTATTCAGATTCACATTTTCAAATCATTCATATAATTCAAACTGCATTTTCATAAAACTTGTTCCGAAAACCCATTTTTCAAACATTTCCATAAACAATAATTTATCAAAAACGTTGCTTCTTAAATGTTCAAATATTCATTCTTAGCTTAAAATTCAATAAATAAACATACTACCCACCTCGAAATGATGCTAGGAACTCGTCCCGATCATCAATTTGATCCTTGCTTCTTTCCTTCTTTCAATTAAAATTGACCTAAGTCATAATCATCCAAATTCAACATCATAATTTGCATAATTCTCAAAATTAACTATAGGAAACCCAAATTCATCACTTTACCAAGCTATCTAAAGCAAGAATTTCTAAAATCCCCAAATTCCAAATTTGACCTAAACCGATTCACTCAAATTCAATATCATACTTAACTTAATTTCTCAAATTGAGCTTAGAAAACATTAATTCCTCACATGTTCAAGCTATCTAAATCTCCAATTTTCAAAAACCCCAATTTCCAAAATTGCCCTAAACCAATTTACACAAATTCACTATCATAAATCACAATTTCTTTAAAATTGATTTCATATTTCACAAACCCATATTCTCATCTATAATTCTACACCAAAATTTCACAAAATCCTCTAACACAAAATTAAGCCTAAACCTTAATTAATTTTCCATCCAAAATTAAACACAACCTAAGGCATATACATCAAAATTGACTTCATATATCACATACCCATATCATTTTCCATATTTCTAAACCAAGAACTCATAAAAAATCACACATTAAATTTTCGACCTTACCTCATTTTCACTAAAATCTAACTTTTCTTAACTTGGAAGGAAGCTCTTGTCCTCCTCCACCTTTTTCTCTCTTGAACCATCTAAAAAATCCCTAAGAAACAAGTAGAAAAATCGAAACTTAGCTTTCTCTCTCTTTTCTCCCTCCTTTCTCCATAGCCGAAAGTTTCTCCACTCTTCTCTCTTCTTCTTCTTCTTTTCTTTGTTAAATTTTCGTGCTTCCCTTTGATAAAAACGAAAATCCATTAGCCATGTCATTAAATGAAGGAGAAAAGACCTAATTGCCCCTTCATGTATACCTTAAGTCTTAACTCTTTTATGCTTACTTTCGGATCTGATTTGCACTATTTATTTGCAGGAATTTGTCAAAACTTCCTTCTAGAGAAATGTTCCTCTATATCTTAATTTCATAATGCCACAAAAATCATCCAATTCTGAGCACTACATCAAAAGTTATGTGCAAAACATTTCGGGTTGTTCATATTCTAACACATTTTCCAGCACGTTATTTCCATCTAGAAATTAACATTCTTAATCCCAAAATTGGCATTTGATATCTTCATAACAATTATAGCCTTATGTCTCTAGTTTAATTCAAAACAAGAATCACCTCATTTCGATTCCCAGATCAAAAGTTATGCTCAAAATATTCTCAGATATTCCTAATCCAAAAACTACACTCTAATCCGAACTTCCCTTCAAACTTTGAAGGTCTTAGGGACAAAATTGACATTTCATTTATTCATATGATTTGTAGCCTCATGTCTTAATTTCATTTCGCCTTAAGAATCACTTCAATCGGATCACCACAGATCCCGAATTTCTCAAAATACTGAACTGTGTTCGGAAAATTTTCCGACTCACTTTAATTAAATTAATCACCCTTAATTTAATCTCAAAAATTCACAAATTTCTCGTAAAAATGAAATTCACTGTCTTAGGAATCCAACGCTTTGAAAACCGAGTAAATCAGATGTCGGACGGAAAAGATATGAGCGAAACATTTAAGAGGGGTCATATTTCCTAAAATCTGGAAATAAAAATTAAATAATCCCAAAATAATAATTAAATAATTAAAAAATAAAAATTAATTAAAAAATTTTTATACAAAGCCCTCCTCACTAGGGCGATTCGTCGCCCTAGCGAGAGGGCTTACGAAACACCTTTTTTTTTTTGCAATATATATATATATATATATATGATTATATATATATATATATCCGACTTTTTTTCAAAAATCGTAGCTCTTGATTCCGAATTCCAAATGTAACAAATTTGGTCTCTATGGAAAGCTTGAAGGAAACTCTACAACTTTCATGTAGATCTCAAAAATCAATTCTGTCTCTAAAGTGATCACTTTTTTAGTCAAAGATTTTGTCCAAATTAATATATCCTTAAACAAAGACTCAACTTTGAAAATTTGTATCTTTCAACTCCAAAGTCCAATCATGTCATATTTTATATCGATACGAAGATCAGAAAGTGACTCCTAAGGGGGTCCATTTTCTGATCAAAGATTTTGTCCTCTAATATTCATGCTAAAACCATAACCGAACACTGTAAAAAATCATAACTTATTATTCCTTAATCGAAAAATTGCATACTTTATATGAAAATAAAGATAAAATCAAAATCTTCAACTTTCATGAATAACCCCAAGGCTAAATTAACCTTTAACTAGGTAAATTTTTCCATTCAAAGCTTTAGTCATAACATAAGTCAACCCTAACACACTTAAACTTTGACTGATCATAACTTTCACTCCCGATATCGAAAAATTACAAACTTTATGTCTACAGAAAGCTCTTAACATAATCTACAAGTTTCCAGGAAACCATTTTCTCAAATTTTGCCTAAATCAAAAGTCAACTCTCAATGGTCAAAAAGTCAAACTTTCTAAATTCTTCAAATTTTCACACTTTTTCTTTTTAATTCTAGCTTTTCAACTTCATTTCAATCAACTCATACAATTTTAAATATTTCTTATTTTCACTCAAAAATCGGGGTCTAACATTTCTCCCCCTCTTAAAAGAATTTCGTCCTCGAAATTCATACTTGATTAGACACCAAGTAACTTTTTCTCTTACTTTTTGACACTAGTCACACACTTTCTAACTGATTTCTCGTCATACTTATCTTTCACTTATTTACATGTTCTATGAAGGATGGAAAAATCAAAACAATCTCTAAAGGGGTGAAAAACCCTCCCAAAGGTTCTCATCGAAAATTGCCAAATGAACAATGAATCGAACTAAGTCTAATTCCATAACTTTTACTCCTAACTCGAAATAAGGCATGGAATACCTCAATAGAAAGAAGAAAGGATTATCTACAAGTTTCATGAAGGAGAAAAATCAATTCAATCATTTAAAGGGTTAAAACCCTCTCAAAGTTACTGCTCAGATAAATCCAATAAAACAAGAACTCAATTCAAATGAATAGTAATCGTCATCTTCTCAACTTCATAACTTCTTTATCCTAAGTCTAAATTTGACCAATTATACCTCATTTTAAAGATATGAATTCTCAAATTCTTCGTATTGTGTAGGGAAATTGATATTTTTTAGTGGCAGCAACTTTAAAGCAAATTTTGACCCTCTTAATGACTAAAGTAGTTTTTAAATCCTTCTAGGAAGTTGTAGAGCTTCCTTTTACCTTTTTATTGATACCAAATTTATGAATTTTGGACTTCGGGAGCAAAAGTTATGATGTTTGTAAACTCTGAAATTTTCGTACAAATCCAGACTTCATCCTTAGACGTGGCCACGTCTAGTCTCTAGATCTCTTAGACGTGCCCACGCCTAATCTCTGAATGTCGTCTCACTCTTTTGCTTGTAACTTTTTCGTTTGGCCTCGGATTCACTCGGTTTTTGAAGCGTTGGTTTTCTAAAAAAATTTTATACCCCTTTTTAGTAAAATGAGAGTGTCGAGTTTGGGTCAGAATTCACGGATAATATTGATGAGAGTCAACTACGTGACGGTTTCGAATATATTTCCGTTTTCGGGCCATTTTGTGAGCTATAGAGATCCGATTGAAGCGATTTCTGATTCTAATTAACCTAGAGATATGATTTTTCATTTTAGCTTAGGAATCGGATTTTTTTAAGGGCCCTATGCAAATCAATTTTATTGGAGGATAATTAGGGCGAATTTATCAAGTTTTGTTCGGATGACGTTAAATTAAGTTCGATTTGAGGTTTCTTTCGTGGTGAGGAATTCCTCCCTCGTGAGATGCGTGTCCAGATGTCACGTAGGACGTCGGGCAAGCGACTCACCAGGGAGGGGTTCCAACAAATGTGGTTTAAATAGGAATTAAAGGGTAAGAGTGTATAAGGGTATTTTGGGAAGATTGCTTAGGGTGGAGTAAGTTAAGGCTTTGAAGGAGGGGTAAAATGGTCTTTACCCATTTCCTTTTTATTTAAGTGATAGAGTTAGAAGAAAGAAGGAAAAATAAGAGAGAAAAGAAGAAGAGAAGAAGAGAAGCCGTCGGTGGAGGAAGAAGAGGAGAGAAAAGAGAGTTTCGATCTTTGAGGTTTTCGACAGATCTAAGACGTTTCCGGGTAAGTTTCGCTTCGTTTAATCTTGTTGTAGTAAGATTAAACCTAAAGATAGGTTAAATGTGTGAGAATCGGTGATTTAGGATTTTAAGGGAAAAATGGATAGATTTCTTTGGGTTGTTGGATTTATGGCTGATTTTAAGGTTTGATTTAGTTAGAAATGTAGTATGAGACTTGAATCAAGGTTTAGGTGTGTTGCATTTGTGTTTGGGGAAGGATTGAAGTGTGAAAATGCTGGAAAGTCGGGTTCGGAGTCGTTCTCCAGGCCCGGACGTCGTGAAGTGCGTATGAACACGCCGCGACGTGCGAGTTCGTCGCAACGTGCCAAATTTTTATTCGTCGTGACGTGCACGCCGCGGCGAGCACGGGCGTTCCCCTCCACGAGCGGGGCTTCACCGCGGCGAGCCCCCTGTTTCCAGCAGCAATGAGTTTTGATTAATTGAGCATATCTTGGGTTGTGGATGTCCAAATGAAGTGAATTTGGATTCGTTGTGAACTAGAGACAAGGACCTACAAGTCTTAGGAAGGGAGGAAGTTTGGAATTAGTCTCTATAGATCCAAGAATTTAGAGGAAGTCGAGTATAGATTGTTCGTGTTAGCGTTTTTGATTTTCGCAGCTTGTTGATTAATTCTTTTGGATATTGTTTGAATGAGAACTTGGTTTGTTATAGGAAACCAAGCCGACCTGACCCAATCGCAAGAGGAAGGACATCAGTGAGTTAGTTTCTCGACTGATATTAGGTGGGTAATGTAATTATAGTTATTATGTGATTAGACAAATTGTGATTAGGCAAATTCTTGCCTATGTGTGAATATATGTTATGTGCTATGTGTGATGAGATGTATGACATTTTGATAGAATACATGGTTAATTGATTAAACATGATCTGTTATAAGATTTGAATGACTTGTAAGAAGCATGAGAATTGATAGAAGTAAATTTTGATCCTGAGCATGTCATGCCTCGACTTAGGTCATGGCATTTTGAATAAATGAAAGCTTGACAACATATCATTTGATAAAATGATTCTGAGCATGATTATGTACTTTTGTTTGGGCGAGAGTGGAACCATTTTGTTCGTCACGTGCACGTTGACAAGAGCCTTCTCCTGGCTGCCCGCTTGTGGCCTATGAGATCCGAATGGACTCATTTTGTTCAGGGTGTAAACCTCGGTTTCTCCCTTTTGTTTTCCATGGAACCCTCGAGCTGTATGATGTGCATTGCATATTTGATATGTTCAGTATGAATCATATTTGTGATATGTTCTGTAACATGATTTAATTATGTTGAAGGCATAAATTGTTTGATTAACATGTGAGGTTGCATGAATATATATATGATATATATATATATATACGTACATATGCCTGAATTTGTGCTAGTTACCGATGGCTATGATTATATTAGCCACTGAGCTATGTAGCTCAACCCATTACTTTCCCCTCCTCAGGTGCGGAACGAGACGCTCGTTGATCTTGCAAGGCATCGGAAACTTCAAGCTAGCTAGGAGCTTTGTATTAAGTTAGTATTCTTGGTTAGCCCACCAAGCATATCATCATGGAGCATATTCATGTATTTTGAATTCAAACTTTGACATGTATTAAGCTATTCTTAGACTGCTTGTTTGCATTTCCTTTGGTTTGTTATGGCATGACTTCCCTTAGTTTAAGGGGTGTTTATTTCATAGATGGAATGCATGTGTAGAATGCATATATGTGTATGTATGTTTGTGTGTATGGAAATTGTATGGATGTTGGGATCGGGTCCGTATGTTTGGGAGCTTGTCGCTGGCGCAGCCCGAGGGGCCACTTCGGGATTGGGGATTCGGGATCCGGGCCCAACATGTTTGGTATCAGAGCGCCTAGGTTATGTTTCCTCGGCTTAGAATGCATATAGGTTGAATTGTGTGATATATGATTATTTGTTGCAATTGATTGATTGCATTAAGTGACATGCATATCATGCATACATGTAGGAATTCAGATTGACATGTAGCTAATCCTTAGTGTTTCCATTTGAAGGAGTAAGATGCCGCCTCGTAGAAGGAGAGGACTGATGAGTCGGTAGCCCCAGGGAATGCTGAGGCTTCGGTAGGGCTAGGTAGTGAGCCTATGCCATCGCAGACACAAGAGTCTCCGATTTCGCAGGAGCAAGTGCCTCCTCTGGATCCGAGGTTATTTCAGGCGTTCACTCAGGCATTTGTTCAGGCTATGGGTCAAATGCCACATCCTTTTGCTTCAGCCCCAGATAAGAAGGGCAGACGGTTCGACAGAATGAGGAAGTATGGAGCAGTGGAATTCTATGGGACCACTGATCCTGAGGAAGCTGAGACATGGCTAAGAAAGACCGAGAGGGTACTGGATCATATGGAGTGTGAGGATGACGAGAGAGTCATTTATGCTGCAAGTCTGCTTCAGGGAGATGCTCTGCATTGGTGGGAGACTGTGCCAGGGAGTCAGATGAGACCAGTAAGGTTGGCATGGAAGGACTTCCTTACTGCTTTCAGGAAGAAATATCTATCTGAGGTGTACATTCAGCAGAAGCAGAGGGAGTTCCTCAGTCTCACTCAGAGGGAGATGACAGTCAGTGAGTATGAACGTCGGTTCACTCAGTTGGCGAGGTATGCTTCAGATCTGATGTTGAGTGAGGCTGCTATATGTCGCCGGTTTGAGTCGGGACTGCATTTGGCCATCAGAGAGAAAGTGATAGTGCAGAACTTCTGTGATTTTCAGCAGTTGGTTGAAGCAGCTTTGAGGGTGGAGAACATAGAAAATATCAAGAGTGCAATTCACAAGAAGAGAAAAGGAAGAGAGCAGTTCAAGAAGGGAGGTAGTACTAGTACCCCTATGCCAAACAGGAGTGCTAGGAGCTTTCCTATTCAGTCAGAGGAGAGGAGCAGCGAAGCAAGTAGGCCGAGACAGATGAGGACCCCTGCTTATTCTCATCAGGCCTCTACGGAGGGAGGCAATAGAAAGGGAGATGGAGACAGGTCATCCGTCCCTAAGTGTGAGCATTGTGGCAGTTTTCATGGAGGCGAATGTTACAGATTAACAGGAGCCTGCTTCAATTGTGGACAGAAAAGACACTTGGCTAGAGAGTGTCCCAAGCCGTCCAGAAGAGAGGGATCTCAGATGCAAGCTGCAAGGAGAACAGAGACTGTGGGATAGAAGACTTCTACAGAAGTGGGCAGTTCTGATGCTGCTAGGAGGGCGAGCATTCCAGGTAGACAGAGGGGGCAAGCACCAGCTAGGGAGTTTGCAATGACTCGGGAGGATGCAGAGACCGCTCCAGATGTTGTCACTAGTATGGTTAGATTATTTGCTGATGATGTGCTTGCTTTGATTGATCCGGGTTCTACTCATTCGTTTGTTTCCTCGAGTAGACCTGTTTGTGATAGGAATTTGAGCCCTTTGGATACTCCGCTGATGGTGAGTACTCCAATCGGCCAATATATTATTATCAGTCAAGTGTATAGAGGTTGTGAGCTGTGTATTGGTGTGGAACTTGTTGTGGTGGATTTGATGCCACTGAAGATGGGAGGATTAGATGTGATTTTGGGTATGAACACGTTAGAGAGGTATAATGCCCGGTTGGATTGTAAGCAGAAGACAGTGGAATTTGAATTGGATGACGACAGAAGAGTGGTATTTTCTGGGAACAGGAAAGCAAGTCTGTCTAGGATTGTTTCAGCTTTGGTAGCAGAGAAGATGATGAGGAAGGGATGTGAGGCGTTTTCGGCCTATGTGGTATACACAAGGGCAGATAGAGGGAAGTTTGAGGATATTTCAGTAGTCAGGGAATTCTCGGATGTCTTTCCCTAGGAATTGCCAGGACTACCGCCACCTAGAGAAATTGAGTTTCCCATTGAGCTCTTTTCAGGTACAACACCGATTTCAATTCCGCCTTACCGGATGGCTCCAGCGGAATTGAAAGAGCTTAAAGAGCAGTTGGAGGAGTTGTTGGAGAAAGGGTACATAAGGCCGAGCTCTTCACCTTGGGGAGCTCCGGTCCTTTTTGTAAAGAAGAAAGATGGATCGTTGAGGACGTGTGTAGACTACCGGAAGCTGAATCAGATTACGGTGAAGAACAGATATCCGCTTCCACGCATTGATGATCTGTTTAATCAATTGCAAGGGACGAAAGTCTTCTCCAAGATAGATTTGAAATCGGGTTATCATCAGTTGAGGATTAAGGATTCGGATGTGCCAAAGTCTGCTTTCAGGACTCGGTATAGCCATTTTGAGTTTTTGGTTATGCCTTTTGAATTGACGAATGCCCCTGCAGCATTCATGGATTTGATGAATCAGGTTTTTAAGCCATTCTTGGATCAATTTATCATTGTCTTCATTGATGATATATTGGTTTATTCCAAGAGTGATATGGAGCATGAAGAACATTTGAGGATCTCTTTGGAGACATTAAGGAGAAATGAGCTGTATGCCAAATTCGATAAATGCGAATTTTGGCTGAGAGAAGTTGCATTTCTTGGACATGTGATCTCAGAACAAGGAGTGCATGTGGATCCAAAGAAGATAGAAGCTGTGGTGAATTGGGAAGCACCAAAGAATGTGGCAGAGGTGAGGAGTTTTCTGGGTTTAGCAGGTTACTACAGGAGATTTGTGGAGGGATTCTCCATGATCGCAGCTCCGATGACAAAGTTGTTGAGGAAGAATCAGAAGTTTGTCTGGAGTGAGGAATGTCAGAAAAGCTTTGAGGAGCTCAAGCATAGATTGACGAGTGCTCCTATTCTGATTCTACCTTCGGGAGATGAAGGATATACTGTGTATTGTGATGCTTCGAGGAAGGGTCTTGGGTGTGTATTGATGCAGGAAGACAGGGTGATTGCTTATGCTTTGAGGCAGCTGAAGCCGTATGAGTTGAACTATCCGACACATGATTTGGAGTTGGCAGCAGTGATCTTTGCCTTGAAAATTTGGAGGCATTATCTGTATGGAGTTCAGACGAGGATCTTTACCGATCATAAGAGTCTCAAGTACTTGCTGAGCCAGAAGGAATTGAATTTGAGGCAGAGAAGGTGGCTTGAGTTGCTTAAGGATTATGACTTGCTGATTGAGTATCATCTGGGCAAGGCCAATGTAGTGGCAGATGCCTTGAGTAGGAATTCTTCGATTGCTCATGTTCGGACGGTTTATCTTCCTTTATTGGAAGAGATGGCCAAGCTTAAGATAAGCTTGAAGAAGGAAGAGCCGGATTGTCTTCTAGCTAACTTCCGAGTAAGACCGATACTCAGGGAGAAAGTTAGGGAATTGCAGGCACAAGATGCGGATTTGAGCAAGTTTCGAGATGAAATTCGGAATGGCAAGATTTCGGAAGTGGTAGTGAGTGATGATGGACTTATGACAGTGGAGAATAGGTTGTGTATCCCAGATGTGCAGGAGGTGAAGGATGAGATTATGGATGAGGCACACAATGCACCTAATGCCATGCATCCAGGTAGTACCAGGATATACAGGAATTTGAGAGAGCATTTCTGGTGGAAGGGCATGAAGAAGGATGTAGTAGAATTTGTGAGTAAGTGTCTAGTGTGTCAGCAAGTCAAGGCTGAACACCAGGCACCTTCAGGCAAGTTGAGGCCGTTGCCTATTCCGGAATGGAAGTGGTAGAGGGTGACCATGGATTTTCTGATGAGTTTGCCTAAGACTAGTAGGAAGCATGATGCAATTTGGGTTATTGTGGATCGGTTGACGAAGTCAGCTCACTTTTTGGCAATTAGACAGACTGATTCTTTGCATGTGCTAGCAAAGAAGTATATCGATGAGATAGTGAGATTGTATGGGATCTCGGATTTGATTGTGTCTGATAGGGACTCTCGGTTTACTTCGAGGTTTTGGGGGAGTTTGCAGGAAGCTTTGGGTACTAAACTAAATTTTAGTACGGCCTTTCACCCTCAGACGGATGGTCAATATGAGAGGACCATTCAGACACTTGAGGGAATGCTCAGGGCATATGTGATGGATTTCGGAGGAGCTTGGGATGAGCATTTGCCATTGGTCGAATTTGCTTATAATAATTCGTACCATTTGAGTATTCAGATGGCTCCATATGAGGCTTTGTATGGGAGGAGATGTAGAACTTCGATCTGTAGGGATGAAGAAGGAGAGAGGAAACTGGTAGGACCAGAATTGATTCAGACGACAGTTGAGAAAGTCAATTTGGTTAAGCAGCGGCTCAAGGCAGCACAGGATAGGATGAAGAGCTACATTGATGCTCATCGAAAGGAGATGGAGTTTGAAGTCGGTGAGAAAGTGTTCCTTAAGACATCTCCTTGGAAAGGAGTAATGAGGTTTGACAAGAAGGGCAAGTTGAGTCCGAGGTATGTGAGTCCTTATGAGATACTTGAGAGGATTGGACCACTCGCCTACAGATTGGCGTTACCTTCGAAATTGTCTCAGATTCATGACGTTTTTCATGTGTCCATGTTGAGGAGGTATAGATCGGATCCTTCTCATATTGTTCAGATTAGTGAGGTTCAGCTGAGGGATGATTTGAGTTATGAGGAGCTTCTAGTGGAGATTTTGGATATCAAGGAAAAAGTCCTCAGGAATAAGACGGTTCAGCTAGTCAAAGTCCTGTGGAGGAATCATTCGATAGAGGAGGCTACATGGGAGCCATTGGAAGCCATGAAGGAGAAGTATCCGTATCTCTTCGATGATTCAAGTAATAATTTCGAGGATAAAATTTCTTTTAAGAGCGGGAGAAATGTTAGACCCCGAATATTTTTTTTATGATGTCATTAAGCATGCATTGTGTTAATTATGTGATTATGCCTTGGTTTGATGGAATTGAGAGTGTTAGTGGATAATTGAGGTTTTATTTGAGTTAATGTGGTTTAAATAGGAATTAAAGGGTAAGAGTGTATGAGGGTATTTTGGAAAGATTGCTTAGGGTGGAGTAAGTTAAGGCTTTGAAGGAGGGATAAAATGGTCTTTACCCATTTCCTGTTTATTCAAGTGATAGAGTTAGAAGAAAGAAGGAAAAATAAGAAAGAAAAGAAGAAGAGAAGAAGAGAAGCCGTCGGTGGAGGAAGAAGAGGAGAGAAAAGAGAGTTTCGATCTTTGAGGTTTTCGACAGATCTAAGACGTTTTCAGGTAAGTTTCGATTCGTTTAATCTTGTTGTAGTAAGATTAAACCTAAAGATAGGTTGAATGTGTGAGAATCGGTGATTTAGGGTTTTAAGGGAAAAATGGATAGATTTCTTTGGGTTGTTGGATTTTTGGCTGATTTTAAGGTTTGATTTAGTTAGAAATGTAGTATGAGACTTGAATCAAGGTTTAGGTATGTTGCATTTGTGTTTGGGGAAGGATTGAAGTGTGAAAATGACGAAAAGTTGGGTTCGGAGTCGTTCTCCAGGCTCGCACGTCGCGACGTGCGTATGAACACGCCGCGACGTGCGTATGAACACGCCGCGACGTGCGAGAAAATGGTGCGCCGCGACGCACACTTGCGTGCACGCCGCGGCGAGCGCGGGCGTTCGCCTCCATGAGCGGGGCTTCGTCGCGACGAGCCCCCTGTTTCCAGCAGCGATGAGTTTTGATTAATTGAGCATATCTTGGGTTGTGGATGTCCAAATGAGGTGAATTTGGATTCGTTGTGAACTAGAGACAAGGACCTACAAGTCTTAGGAAGGAAGGAAGTTTGGAATTAGTCTCTATAGATCCGAGAATTTAGAGGAAGTCGAGAATAGATTGTTCGTGTTAGCGTTTTTGATTTTCGCAGCTTGTTGATTAATTCTTTTGGATATTGTTTGAATGGGAACTTGGGTTGTTATAGGAAACCAAGCCGACCTGACCCAATCGCAAGAGGAAGGAAATCAGTGAATTGGTTTCTCGACTGATATTAGGTGGGTAATGGAATTATAGTTATTGTGTGATTAGGCAAATTCTTGCCTATGTGTGAATATATGTTATGTGCTATGTGTGATGAGATGCATGACATTTTGATAGAATACGTGGTTAATTGATTAAACATGATCTGTTATAAGATTTGAATGACTTGTAAGAAGCATGAGAATTGATAGAAGTAAATTTTGGTCCTGAGCATGTCATGCCTCGACTTCGGTCATGGCATTTTGAATAAATGAAAGCTTGACAACATATCATTCGATAAAATGATTCTGAGCATGATTATGTGCTTTTGTTTGGGCGAGAGTGGAACCATTTCGTTCGTCACGTGCACGTTGACAAGAGCCTTCTCCCGGCTGCCCGCTTGTGGCCTACAAGATCCGAATGGACTCATTTTGTTCAGGGTGTAAACCTCAGTTTCTCCCTTTTGTTTTCCATGGAACCCTCGAGTCGTATGATGTGCATTGCATATTTGATATGTTCAGTATGAAGCATATTTATGATATGTTCTGTAACATGATTTAATTATGTTGAAGGTGTAAATTGTTTGATTAACATGTGAGGTTGCATGAATATATATATGATACATATATATACGTACATATGCCTAAATTTGTGCTAGTTACCGATGACTATGATTATATTAGCCACTGAGCTGTGTAGCTCAACCCATTGCTTTCCCCTCCTCAGGTGCAGAACGAGACGCTCGTTGATCTTGCAAGGCATCGGAAACTTCAAGCTAGTTAGGAGCTTTGTATTAAGTTAGTATTCTTGGTTAGCCCACCAAGCATATCATCATGGAGCATATTCATGTATTTTGAATTCAAACTTTGACATGTATTAAGCTATTCTTAGACTGCTTGTTTGCATTTCCTTTGGTTTGTTATGGCATGACTTCCCTTGGTTTAAGGGGTGTTTATTTCATAGATGGAATGCATGTGTAGAATGCGTATATGTGTATGTATGTTTGTATGTATGGAAATTGTATGGATGTTGGGATCAGGTCCGTATGTTTGGGAGCTCGTTGCTGGCGCAGCCCAAGGGGCCGCCTCGGGATTGGGGATCCGGGACCCGGGCCCAACAAGAAGCCTATAAATAGACAAGTGCACTTGACTCTTAAGGGACCACTACAAACTCATAGAATCATGCATTTCAAATATTTCACACATATTTGCCCAAATTGGCATTTTTCCGAAATCACATATTCCCTTATTTTTCACTTGACAAACAATTTTGCAAATATTCCCAAAATTTATTTACATACAAAAGACACATAATATAATTTCAAGCCAGCCCAAAAAGTAATAAATGCAAAATTGGTAAGTTATTGGAACGCATTAATTTACATTTATGACAAGAAATTTAATTTGCTTATTAACTCAATTATTAAAATGACACCCACCTTAAATCCTTTTGCTTTAAGCTTGGTCAATTTGCCTTTCCTCTAACTCCTCTTGCCTCTCTTGTCCTTCATCAAAACACAAAAATCCCACCATTACATGAGATGAGAAAATTGGCAAATCTAAGGAAGCAAAAGCATGCAATAGATCCTATATAACCATACCCATGCTTTTCCTAAACCGATTTAACTAAAACCGATCAAAAATTTCCAAAAGATTTTCCATACACTTACCTTAAAACTCCTCCCACGAAATTTGCTTCTTGCCTCCAATGGAAGATTAAACCTTCCCCTTCCTTTTTCCTTCTTGTAGAACTCTCAAAATCTCTTTTCTAAAGCAAGAAAAGACAAAACCCTAGTTTTCTTCTTCTTCTTCTTCTTCTTTTCTCCACCGAAGGCTCACTCTCCCCTTTTTACTTGAAATTTTCGTTACTCTTCCTTCACACAAGCGACTCCAAGCTTTTGTTTCCTTCTTTCTTGTTTTAATGAATCTAAAAAAACTAAATTACCCCTCCTTGGAAGCCTTATACCCTTTTATCCTTAAGCGAACTTCCCAAATTGTCCCTACACATTTTATTCCTTTACTTTTTACTAACACCACAAAAAAAACTCTAATTTAATCTTCATCCCTCCATTTAATTTCCATTAACCTAAGCAATAAAACCTCAAATTTTTCTAACCAAAAGCAATTAATCACTCTCAAATTCAAAAAAAAAACTGAACACTTGCTTATATAATAAGAAAAGAATCGGGACCCAACATATACTTTAGTCAATTGAAAATTTTTTTTGTTTCACCTTATCTTTCATATTCCCAAGTACACCTAAGATTTAGCAAGATTAGCTTATAATCATATAAGATCTTAAAGAAAAATAATAAATTTTGATATATGGTAAGTAAAATAATATAATGATATATGGTAGTATTATAAGATTTTAATAAGAAGTTTAACAATTCTTACAAACAAAACAATAAATAAAGTTTCACACCTATTCCATCAAAAAGCAAAAAGGTAATTATTTTTTTAAATTTTAAGTGACCTGAGAGTCGGTAGATAACGTTAAGGAGTTCACTATGTCTGAATTCCCAAGAAGGCTCCTTGCATTCTATGTACCAATGCTACTGTTTGGCTTATTTTTAAGCATTAAAGTTTTCATAAAACTTATTGTTACCATTGTTTATTGATTATGGAAAATGGGAAATGGAAACTTTTATATGATGAGTTTAACTTTGAAAAGCATTTCGAAATAGTTTTCCAAAAAAATTGAAATAGTTTTTTACAAAATGTTATGTTATTACTAGATTTGATTATGCATGAATAAATTGTTATGAAAAATGTTTTACCATAAGCTTTATGATTGTATGGAATATTATAGTTATATTGTTATGAAAAGTTTAATTTTCTTATAAACTGATTATACTCGCTGAGCTCGTTTAACCACCCCAGGTATGCTTATAGGTGTTGTATTTGTGTCATTTTTCTATGTACATTTATTTATTTGGGTTGTTATTGAGTGGACTTAAAGTCCAAATTTTTTGTTGAGAAATTGGAATGAATATAAGTATTTTCAAATTATAAAAGGCTTTTTAAAATTTTGGAAATATCAAAATGCAGTCGTTATGTTGTCGAAATTTTCGATAGAATGATAGAAAAAAGTTCTCACTATTTTCCACGCTTTTAATTATTAAAGTGTAAAAGTTTTAAATAGTTGAACAACTTGGCTTTACGGAATCCTTCGGTAGAATCAGATATGTATTGAAGGGCTACCGTAAGGTCACTGAGAGGCCTCCACTCAAGTTCCAGAAAGGGAACTTTGGGATAGGTTCTCTCACTTGAGTATTAATGTTACTAATCATTTGTGTGTATTATGTAGCGTTGAGCATTAATCACCTATTTTTCGAGTGTTGGTCTCGTAGTCTACTTGAACTAGCGTGTGATTGGATTATTATAGTCTACTTTCAAAGCAGATATCAATTATGGACATACTTGCTTACTTATGTTTTTAGAAAACGGGAAGTTAGACAATAGATTGTATTTGCTATATTTGCCGCTATTGTGCACCACTATGGATGGAGAGAAACTATAGGATATTCAAAGACAAAAAATAAAAGGTGGCCACTATATTTAACTTGTTTTAGCATTCATATGATCATGGATAGGATTTGATCAAATCTCCCTTAGTTTATGTATATTTTTTATTTTCTTTTAAACTGTGAAGCTTTAGCGGGATGAGAGGGAACCCGTCCTTAATGGTTACCACCTATCTTATTCTCCCTCACAGTTTTTTACGCATAGATCTTATTTTTGTAAGTGTTTTATAGGTGTTCTTGCTTTTCACCAAAATGCAAAAGAAATATACCCAAGTTACTATTAAAACGTCAAATGCATTAAAATAGAGATGACAATATTTTTTTTGTCGCAACTCATATTAACGAGATAAGTTCATGTTGACTGAACATTAGAACAAGTTTAAATTTAAAAGAGCATACTCAAACTAATTCAGGCCAAAGAATATTAATTTAGGAGTGCAAAACTCGATCAAATTAGCTTCTAGATCTTTGATTTGAACCCAATTTAATTTCAAGTCAAAAGCAAAAGAACAGAAGGTAAGAATCTACACAGATCCGTTGACATCCCTCTACAAAAGGGCATATTTCGTCTCTCTGTCTCTAACCACGTCTCTCAAACTTTCGTTTTTCTTTGTATAGTTTGATATTCCTCTCCGCCTTCTCCGTTACAGTGAAGAGATTTAAGGAAAAGTATGGAGAGAAATTTGGGAAGGAAACAACTTGACTTGGTTAGTAATGAGGACATGAAGGATGAGTGTGAGGGGGTGAGTAGTCTATTTGAAAGTCGTCGTCCGCAGTTGGAGGAGGTGGGCAAGGATTCGGAGGGGGAGGTGCTCTGCTGTCTATGGAAATAGCCGCGCCTGTAAGTTCACAATGGTTGTAAAATGGGTTAAACACATCTTTTGATATCTACAAATCTCAAGTCTAAAACATAATTGCTTATCCTTTATTAGGATAACAAAACAGACAGTGGTTGAAGTAAAGCAAATGAATAAATCGGCTATATATGCATGGTTAATGGACCACAATGAATGAAGAACTTAATATCTATCCCGATCACTTGTATTGAATCTAAGAGAAAATAATATTTTCTATTCTCACATAGAAATGGGAGTTTCATGAATCATACCCAGCCTTGAGGCGACAACTGACTTCTTTAGCAAATACCTCCCCAACGGGGCCTTCGCATTCTTCAGGAGCCTCTAACTCTGATCCAGCTTCCTCTAACTCGGGACCAGCAAGGATTTTTCTATCGCAGATCTCTGCGTCTATTCGCCTAGTTTTTGTGTTTTCCTTGTAACAAAAAAAAAGAACCAAGCGATGACGACGACGGAGAGGCGGGCCATGTTTCTTGACTGTTGGATTCTACAGCAGCTGTCCATTGGTGTTTATATACAGAAGGATTTTGTTTAAATCCTTTTGCATTAAATAGCGCATCTGATGTAAATTTGACTGTTTCCTAGCGTTAGAAGTGTCTTACTCATCCCCAAAAGCTAGCTCAAGAGGAGAAGGTTTACATATTATTATGAATTGTTGAATGCTCTTATACTTGTCCGATGTGGGATTCTCGACATTCTCCTCGATCAAGGCGACCGGACATATTAAGCGAAGGGACATAATCGACACTCGCCTCAAACTATCGGACAAATTGACTTGGTTACGATCTGTATTAAGTGATTATTTCACAACAATAGCTTAAACTATTGTGTGAGGCCAACTTAATTGGTTTGTGTGAGGCCAACTTAATTGGTTTTATATATTTTTTAACACACCCTCGCCGAAAGTTCTTTAGCTTGAAACTTTGATGACTCTTTACTCAAGCGTAATTTAATTAGAATAGGTGAGTGGTAGGATTTGAACTTATGACCATTTGGTCATAAAGGCTCTGATACTATGTTAAAAAGTGCATAACACATCCCCAAAAGCTAATTTAAGAGGAGGAGGTTTGCATATTATTATAAATTGTTGAATGCTCTTATACTTGTTCGATGTGGGATTCCTGACACCTAAGACATCGGCTATTAAATTAAATTGAGCAGAATTCAATTAAAATGCGTTATTAGATCCAATTGAAATAATTTGATAGTTCTAATTTAATATTTTGTGACAACTCTAATTCTATGCTTGGCCCCAACAGATGCAATTTTAATGGACTGCTAATTTATTTTGGATGTGTTCATTATTCATTTATCTTTTAGTAAAACATATAATTTGACTTTTAAATTTTACATATTTAAACAAGACTTTATCCTTTATGAAAGATTAGAGAATGTAAATCCGTAAGGGGCAGGTCTTGAGAGTTAGATGCCCACTAAGAAAAAAAGCTTGTTTCTCAACTAACATACTTATAATTTACATTATAGTCAATCTTTGCTTGTCCGTATTCTTTTATGGATGATCTGCTTTATAACTTAATTGAGTCGCGATGTCCCTGTAACGCTCTAACCAAGGATAGCCTGAGTGGCTTATAATATTTGTCTTTATCACATAAATAAGGTAAATTTTTTACTTATTCTACTTAATAAGAGTTGTTTTATAGATTAATATTAGATTTAAGATATTAAATTATTAAGGATTTATTTAAATTTTATAAAAACTTTAATGTTGAATTTATTCTTTTTTCATTTACTTTTAGGCAAATGTTATTTGAGTTTGAGATAAAGGATTAATTTAAAGGGTCCCTTTCTTTTTGATTATTTGGATTAATTGTTATATCAATACGTGAATACTTCCAATTGGCATTTATCCATTATTGTCCTATTTGTGGTAAAGACTATGGAAACCGCACAACTGTGATTTTGCTCAGTCTGTTAGGCTTTTATCTATTGTGGGCTGGAGTACTATCACATCTTTGCATGAGTGGCTGGCGATTGTGGTATCGTCTTTCAGGGAATCACAACAGGAGGAGGTTTTCATCATAATCTGGAGTTTATGGCTTTGTTGGAGAATGATTTTTATAGACTTGGCATGATAATTCCTAACTCTCAAGAATAAAATTGTGTCGAAAAATTAATTACGTATTTTTTAGAAGCTTTGAATTGGATCAAAATTTTATCTTTTTTCTTAATATATGTGGAAACGGATTGTCAGGTCGTTACTCAATTTTTGATATCTACACATATATTTTTTTCTTTTTTTTAATAATTATTCAGGATTGTAAAATTTTAATTAATGAGCTTCAGTTTATTTCTTCTGCTTTTGTTAAAAAGTTAGCGAATTAAGTTGCTCATACGATAGCTAGAACAACTAATTCTATGTCTAGTTTTGCTAGAACAACTAATTCTATGTCTAGTTTTGAATGGAGGATATGCCCTCTTTCTTTTTTATATGACGTTTTATCTACGGATATCAATAATGCGCGCTGAGTTCAATCGTTACCATTAAAAACAAAATTGCCGGAGGAAGCTAGTTCCACCAGCGAAAAATTTAAGTTGTTTATGCAGAGTGACAACCAAACCCAACTCTATGTTTAGGTACAATATGACCTGGTTGTAATAAAAAGTTCTTTTATCACAAGCTGGATCATCCATAAAGCTCAATTAAGTACACAGGAGTTTATTCCACAGTGGCATACATATGTAAATGTAAATGAAGGATTAGTTTGACGAAGAACTGGAGAAGAAACAACAGAGGAGGATAAATCAGCGTCTGCCACGGCCACCACTTTTGGTTTTTTGTGGAGGATCATGTCCTCCGTTTGCCCTTGGCAAATTGTAATCATCAAGCACCTTCAATAACCTTTCTTGGATATCCATTGCCATGTCGTTTTCTGTACATGGAAATTACAAAATCCATTCCCATTCTCAACATCTAACAAGAATTAATTGCAGAAAACATGAAGCTCTTCCTCGAGTAAATAGAGATTTAACTGAAGAACATTACCTGAAGGTAATGAAATGGTGTTGCGAGCTGAAGACACAATAGCAATGGCAAGCAAGAAACAGAAGAAAAGGCGAACTCCAAAAGCCATTTCCAAATTCTGAAACCCTGCCTGTTGCTTCAAGTATTATACGATTAATTGTGTGATCTCCATTTTATAGGCAGAACAGAAAGGCAGCGAATTTTGCTGCTGTACATCAGTACATGCCTTGTGGCATATGATGATTGCAAGATGGGAGTTGACATTAGCCTTGCGTCGTGGCTCACACGTTCGCCACATGGCGCATCGCAGCCGTTCAATTTTGTGTCAACGGGGTTTACCAAGAAAGGAAAGGTACTCTTTTTATCTTTTTGAGTCTGCACGAATCATCAATATTATATATACGGAGGTACATGCGAACAGCCATTTTATATGAAAAGTTGTTGTAACGCTATATAATATTGCTCAAGTAATGGAAAATCATACGCGCGATTTTGCCTCTAATAACATATTATCTAATTATTGAAAAGTTATATATAGTCAAGTCAACATAAGCTGCATCTAGACGATGAGATTGAATCATTTTTACCTATATCTTTTAGAATTTGTGTTGTTCACTTGCTAGATTATGAAGGTACTGAATTTTTACTCGTTCCACATGGCTTGTACTGAATTTTGATTTGTTCGTAACTTGGGGATAAGCCTCAGTTCTCTTTCTGTACACATTACGAACTAATCGAACGTAGTTTTAGTTCTTAAACTTATTGAAATAAAAATAAACACTACAGGTCTGTAGTGTTACATATGTTGCTTGATAAGTACCAGTTTGGATCCTCCGTCCAAAATATATTTTAGGCATTGGACATAGTTAGTCTCTAAACCTATGTCCAATGCCTAAAGCGATGTTGCTTTGAGCATTAGATATGGTTGGTCGTTTTGAACATTGGAGATAGTTAGACAAGATTATTTTTTATAAAGCAAACACACGTAAAAAGGGATAAATTGTGTTTAAAAAATTTGCAAGGTATTTTAAATATTTAAAATCTTTCTAAAAAATAGGTTGATAAATGAAAGGCCCTATTAAACTTCAAAAGAATATGTTGTCGTTTAAAAAGAAATGATCATGTTAGTTATTTAAAATATGAAAGAATTCTATTAATCGAAATGTTCTTAATTGCGCTCAAAAATAAAAGAGGCCTGTAAATCGATAGGAACCTGCTAGAGCTTAAATAGAAATAAATTTGTTAATTGATAAAAGCTTGTTGACGCTTAAAGCAAAAAGAACTTCTTATTTTATAAAGATAGAAGGAGCCTATTGAAAAATTGAAAGAAACTCTTGAAAATACAAACTTATAATGCATAAATTTAAATGTTAGGAAGAGAGAAGGAATGACTTAATAGATTTATACTGGTTTAGCTAACAACCAAATCTACGTCTAGTCCCTAAGTATCCAACTTGAATATTTCACTATAAGAATCCAAATATTAAATTTGGCGAACCTCTCCAAATTTACAAATACATATTTTTCAAAATTCTCCAACCTTCCACACTCGAAGTGTATAACAAGATTTTAAAAGCTAACAGAAAAATAAAATGTAAATTCAAAAGTAAGTTTTCCAATAACAATTTCTCTCTTAATAAAGTAATTTCACTTTCTAAGGCATAATAAGAATGATATAACTCTCAAGAATATAAATGCTACTCAAATGTTTAAAAAGTCTGTGTATGTTCGTTACTTTATAAATGTTGTTGCTCTTCTTTAAATAATTAATTTCTTCAACTAGTCATTGATTCATCTTAAGTTTGAGTTGATTTTGGATTTTCAATACCATCTCTACTGGAATAAAAATTTCTGGAGCTATTATTCTAAAAGGTAAGATTCTCTCGGATGTTAAAAAGAAAAGCTTACTAAGAAGGTTCCTAGAAAAAAGGAAGTAATTTTCTTATGATTTTATTTGCTTAAAAAATCCCTTGATCTATACGAGGAAATCAATCCAATTTGAATTCTGAATTATTATATAGTTTAACACCCAGTATCTGATTTACCCGTTACATTGGAAAAAAATTAGTGTGAATTATAATTTTTGGTGACATCAAATTAATGATGTTTAACACTTTTTTGGTGGTCACGGGAAATAGTATAAGCAGATTTTAAAGAACCAATACAAGAGGGGTATTTTTGCAAATAATGAACAAAGAGGTTTATAAAAGAAGCTAACTATAAATAAGACAAAAACTTGTCTTCCTCCTCCTCCCTCATTTAGGAGAATTCACCATGGAAGCTTTCTTTCAAAGTTTTCAAGCTTTGTAACAAGAATGTGAAGGAGAATCAAGCCATTTAGTCAATACAAAACAGTAAGCCTCGATCCTAACACTTGATTCTATCGATTGGAATTTAGTTTCTCCCTTTTTTTTCATGGCTATGAAACCCATTGGATGAAATTTATGGATTTGATGATTTTGATGATGGATTCTTTTTCTTTGATGTCTAATGACAAATTATCATGAGGAAATTTTCATTTTTATGGTGATTTGGGGCTAAATCAAAACCTAGGGTTTTAGAGTTCAAGCTACCAAGGGAGACAAATTCGTAAGTCCTCCTTATATATTTTATTTGAGCTGTTTAACTTGTGAATTTGTAGAAACTCAAAACTTAGAAGTTGTAGATACAGGTGTCTACTATATCCCTGAATTTTGTTACAAATTTAGGGTGAGCCAAACAAATGAGATAGGTCCATAACTGAAACTGGTTCAGAATACTAGCGGGATTCAAATACGAAATGAAAGTTAATTGTTTGAGGACTTTAGAGTCAGAATTGGATGATGAGTTCTTATTATGAAATGATCAAAAATGTGTATCTGAGTTATGTATAAAGGGAATTTTAATTGGATGAGTATCCTATGAGATATGGCTAAATAAGTGAAGGGTGTTACTGAACTTAGTGACATAGAAGACAACAGAAACAGGACAGCATTATAAAAATCATAATAAATAAAAATTTCATTATTTTTGAGCCGTCTTTGGATATGTGATAGCCATATGAGTTTATTGAAAATGGAGATTTGTTATCACCTTAATTGGATGAGAAATGAATAAGTTATAATGATTTGAGACAGGAAGGTCCAACTCATGACTGAATATTAAGGCTGACTGTAAATGGGATATTCGAAAGCCTTAATGACATAATTAGAAAATGGTCATAAAAGAATAAATGTGAATTTATGTGTTAAAAGAGGTATAGAAAGTTTGAAAAACATTGGACCTATGTATAAAAAGTTATGCCTTCACAAATGAGACCTACGCAGATGAATTAGTGAATAAAATATAAATTTATAATGATATGTGTTAAGAAATGAGGTTTATGTAAGAATGACTAATGCGGGTATATGAAATTTTCATGCATGTTACCCAATAGCTTGTGAAAGCAGACAAGGAATAGAACTAGAAGTCATACCTAATACCACTCAAGTTCAAGATAATTAGAAAAGAGATCAAAACCCCTGAGACAGTCAAGGTGAGTATAATCATGCTACTATACTTATGTAGTAATCCTTTTCTTTTATCTGGCGGCTTGTTGAATTGTTCTCGAATTTTTACGACTTATTTCATATATGACTCCAAGTGATTGAGCCTAGCATGTTGTATGCCAGATTGACTAGATGATATTCAGATTCTTTGCATCTTTTGGTCCCTTGTAATGTTGAACCTATTAATTGCAATTCTTTGATGAATCATGTTTTTCTTGTTATCCATGATTGGTGAGTTCACAAGATACCCAGCTGATGGAGTATATTATCAGACCATATGCACATAGGTAACCCACCGATGATGGGTTAGATTCGGGTCCTACCTAGAGAGGGCAGGCCTCTAGGGGCAGGATTAGGCCAACCTTGTCTAGAATAAGAAAAGGGGAGATATGCCATACTATCATGCCCCTGTCTCTTCTTAAGAAATTCAGAAAATCAGAACTCAGAAATGGGAAAGTTTAGAATTAGAAATCCTGTAGAACTCTACCAAAGAAAGAACCCAAAAATTCAGAAAGACTTCAGAAACCAAATTCATGTTTTTTTTTAAATAGAACAATCCATGTTGAGCTTTATTATTGATACTCATGTGATTGCCGCATGTGACATTACTACTTGTTTATTCATTGATGCCATGTATTGGTGCTTAGAATGCCACAAACCGTTCTTATGAAGCTAGCCTCACAAGCATGGTAGCATGTTTATATCTCACTGAGTCGTATTGTAGACTCATCTCTCTTTATTAGCATTTCACGGGATTAGCAGATCACATGAGAGAGAAATCCAAGCCTTTTGAGACTCGCTTGGATAAACAGACAAGTAATTTTTTTGGCATGATGTAAATTGTAAATGCTTATAGCTGCTCCATGATTTGTCATAATCATATGTACATGATACATGTATGGATATGCTATGTTATTGAGAATGATGTCAGTTGATGATATGAGATGACCATAGATTGGCATATTATAAGTAGATAATGTATGTTAGAATTGCAAATTGAGATCCTTACTTCTTTTAAAACTGTTAAGTAAGTATAAGGATTAATTAGACAAACAAATCGGTCATGCCAGATTTTTAGTAGAATATAGAAAAAAATTAAGTTTACTACGGGTTTTGGTGGCATTAAGCCTACCCATTCTCTAGTGCCAACACGGTCTAAAAAGGTGGGTCATGTCATATAGTTATCATCAAAATCATTAAATATAAATCTTAAGCTAACAGTCTCCCCCTTTTTGATGATGACAAGCAATAATAGATATGTTATTCAAAATTTAAAGAGATAATAGATGATTTCAAAAGATACCTATGACTTCAATGTGTTCAGACATAATTAAAAGGAGTATGTCTCTTAAGAAAGAAACCTATCTTTTATATATCACAGATTTTCACAAGTTCAATAGCATAAGCAATCACATATATAATCAAGGCATCATTGAGAACTATATCATCATATAAATATGCAAAAAATATATCAACATAAAATTTCCCCTTTGTCATTATAAAAAAATAATATAGTATAGGGAGGAAGAAACTATCACAAGTTCAAATAAACCAGGTAGAAAAGAATAGTAATCGAGTTAATGAAGGGATTCAAAGATTTTTCTCATCAAAATTTGCATGTCAAGAAATTGATTTTACATACTATTTATTTGTTCTCACATCTATTCTTGATTGACTTAAATGTTCTGCAGTTGTTGATGGAGTTTTGCAGTATTTTGATCCTGAGGAGAAACAGAAGTTTGTTGGTTTGGAGTATGATCTACGTTTTCTGCTTCTCTTTCAAATCTTTTATTTACTCAGACATTGTTTTACAATTTGTATCCAAACTGATAGGTAATAGAAGGATGAAACTTAGCCATGCATACCAATTCATATTTGCAAAAGGAACTCCATAATGGTTGAAAATCTTGGTGAGCAACATCCTATAAGGTAAGTAATTGGTGGTGTTCTTATGATGCCCCTTATCCACCATGAATCTCAAGATCATAGCTAAAAGATTCATCTTGTTCCCTTTTAGCAAATTATATACTACATAAGTGTCCACTAGACTGTACCTTTCAATTGAGCTACTCCTGGAAAAATTGAAGTAGCTGAAAGTGATGCAAGGCATCCTGGTATTAAGTCTAATTGCCTACTTCAGGGTCTCCTTTCTTTGGTGTTTTTAGCATGAAAGCAGATGGATTTGACAACTTTGACTAACTTCAGATGATCAACATCCCACTTATGATAGGGAAAATTAGTTCTCGCTATAGGAGCTATTTCTAGTATATCTCTAAAGATTTCTTCATAAATTAAAATTTCACATTCATGCACCTATGAGACAATGGCTAGCTTTTCTTCCTTTCTCATGTATGTGTAGAATATCCCAACTAGCTCATTGCATACTGTCTCATTTAATTTTAGAAAATTTTCGCAACCAATGGAAACAAAGTAAGGAGAGATGTGTATATCTATATCATCAAACATCATAGGAGGCACGATCCGCCTAGCAACCACCTTTCTTTTCTTGTACTATGTTTTATAGTAGACTTCAGCTTCCATTGATTCAAACATTTTTGTGGTATTGATGTATTTGTTTGTGCGTAACTAGTTTTATTTTCTTTGCCCTTTTCTCTTTGGAAAATACCTCTTCTTGAGAAAACTATTTTCTATTAATGGGGTATTTAATAGTATCTTTAGTTAGAGGTGCTTTGCCTTTCTTTATTTCTTCCCTTTTTCTTTTTCTGGTTTCTTCTTCCTCTTTCTTTTCAACATCCGTGGTTTCTTTTTGTTCAGAGCTTTTCTTGGCTTGTTTTGCAAGACTTCCTTTGCCGTAGTCATTTAATCAACTAAGTAGATTCTTCATCTGAATCATTTTCATTTGTAATCTAATAAACTTCATGCACTTTCTTCTCTTAAGGTTTAGAGGAGAAAGGTTCGTTCAATAATACGAGCTTCCTCGTGGTTAACAGAAGAAGTTGGGGTTTTCTTTTGTCCATTTTATTTTGTTCTTGCTATTGTAGGTGAGTTTGGTGAAGTTTGAGAGAGAAAAATGAGGCAATAAGAATGCACAGAGTTAGGGTGCAGAGAGAATAAGTGGAGTAGATGAGAATGACAAAGATGAGAAAGCGATAGAAGTTTTCTTAGGGCATACTAAGTGATTCCCGAATGTTGATTTCGTGAGAGAATGAGTAGACGTACAATTTAGAAGAGGAAGTGTGATCGATTATGTATCTTTTGATAGATGCATACATAGAGTTGTCAGACTGCGCATGTTTTTGAAAAAGGCTAAAATGATGTCATAATGACTCCTTATTTTTAGGACACTTGTCACTTAGAATGTCAACTCAAGAGAAGCCTTCTAATGTAGAAAAAGCCTACTAACCTAAAAGGAGACTTCTAAACTAAGAGGGGCCTTCAAAACTTTATGGAGTTTACAAAACTAAGAGAGAGTTTCTAAGGAATTAGAAATAGAAGGAGCCTATTAAACGAAATGCAAAGACAAGTAGAAGAAAAAATTTATGCAAAAATAATATAAGAGAGTTTGTACACACCAAGCTCTTTTCTTAACATGCAAAATCTATCTTTAGAGAGTGGCTTGGTAAAAATGTCAGCTACTTAATTCTCAGTAATAACATGTAAAAGATCAATGGTTCCTTTTAAAACATGATCTCTTAAAAAATGATGTTTGATTTTTATATGTTTAGTCCTAGAATGATGCACATGATTTTTAGAAAGATTTATAGCACTAGTATTATCACATAATATAAGATTATGATAAAAGTTTAGAGAGAAATCTTGTATATTATGCTTCATCCATAGATTTGAGTATAATAGATGGCAGCTGTTATGTATTTTGCTTCAATCATCGAAAGCACTATGTAATTTCACTTCTTACAGGACCAAGATACCAGATATACTCCAAGAAATTAATGGTGATCACTAAGAGGGGCACTATGTGATCACTTGTTCTTTTTCAATCAACCTTATCACCTGCATAATCTGCTTTACAATAACCCACTATATCAAATGAATCAGTTTTTGGATACCATAGTCCAAAATCCATTGTTCCGTGGAGATATCGAAAGATTGTTTTGATTACTTCAAGGTAGCTTTCTTTTGGATTTGATCGAAAGCGTGCACTAAGAGACACACTAAGCATAAGGTTTGGTCTTGAGCTTATAAGTTATAGTAGTGTTCCAATAATTCCTCTATACTTTGTCTCATCCATGGTTCTGTCTTTTTTGTCATTATTAAATTTAGTTCCAGTGTACATGGGAGTACCCATCAGTTTGGCATTCTCAAAATGATATTTCTTAATGAGTTCCTTTGTGTATTTGTCTTGGATAATGAAGATTCCTTTTTCTGTTTGTCTGATTTGTAATCCAATAAAGATTGATAATTCTCTAGTTATGCTCATTTTAAACTCCCCCTATATTAATGCTGAGAATTCTTCATTGAAGGATGGATTAGTAGCACCAAATATTTTATCATCAACATATCTTTGTACTATAATCATTCTCCTTTCTCTTAATAAATCAGGTTTTATCGACCTTTTCTCTTTCAAAGTTATTCTTAAGTAGAAAGTTACTTAACCTCTCATACCATGCTCGAGGAGTCTGCTTTAAACTATACAAAGCTTTGGTTAACTTCATCATGTAATCTATATGGTTTTTATCTTCAAAACTTGAAGTTTGCTTAACAAATACTTCTTCATTAATGTAACCATTTAAGAATGCACTTTTGTCATCCATTTGGAGCAACTTGAAGTTTCTATAGCATGCAAACACAAGTAAAATTATAATCAATTCGAATCTAGCAATAAGTGTACAAGTTTGATCAAAATCAATACCTTCCTATTAATTGTAACCTTGAACTTCAAGTTTAGCTTTGTTTCTTACCTCCTTACCATTTTTTTTGAAGTACTTACCAATTCCTAATGATTGATTTGTGTTGAGGACAAGATATTAAATTCTAGACTTTGTTTTTGTCAAATTGATTTAGGTCATCTTTCATGGCTGAAACCTAGTTTTTGCCAGTAAGGGCATCTTCAACTATCTTTGGTTCTATTTGGGAGATGAGAGCAATAAAGTTGTTTTTGAATGACGATCTTGCACTTAGAATTTTAGAGGGATCTCCCAGAATATATTGATATGTATTAAAACCTCTTCATTCTCTCGATGTTTTTCATCGAATTAGGCTCCTGTTGAGATGAAGGAGCCTGCTCTATTATAGCTTTAGAGGAGCCTTCTTGATTTTGTAATTCTGAAGATATTATAGGTGTAGTTTGATTCTTCGATGAAATTTTAGGTACCAATGATGCTTTTTATCATCTAAGTCAGATGTTATTGTTGAAGGTAATGTTTCATCAAATACCATATATATCAATTTTTTCTTTGTTCTTTTATTATATACTCTCAATCCTTTATTGGCAATATTGTAGCCTAAAAAAATAACTTCTTCTAATCTCATATCAAACTTTCCAAGGCTATCTTTTCCATTGTTTAGAATGAAACACTTGTAGCCAAATGCTTGAAAGTAAGTAACATTTGATTTTCTTGCTTTCCACAACTCATAGGGGGTCTTTTTTAGAATAGGTCTTATGAGACACCTGTTGAGTATATAACAAGTGCCTGACACGGCTTTTGCCCAATAACCATGAGGTAGCCACTTTCATATAGCATATTTCTAGCCATATATACGAGAGTCCTGTTATTTTTTTTAACAACTCCATTTTGCTGATGAGTCATTGGGCATGAGAAGTTGTGAGTTATACCATTTTCATTTAAGAAGTCTTCAAATTTTCTATTATCAAATTCTCCTTCATGATCGCTTGGAATCGATGTAATGTTGTACCCTTTTTTAGCTTGAATTTTTTTGCAAGACTTCTCAAAGACTTCAAAAGTATCATCTCTATTTAATAGAAAATAAACCCACGTAAATCTAAAAAAATCGTCTACTATAACAAAACCGTAATATTTGCCACCAAAACTTTGAATTCTAATAGGATCAAATAAATCCATATATATAAGTTCAAGTGGCTGGTTAGTAGTCACAATAATTTTAGGGGAGAAGTTGCTTTTGATTTGTTTTCCTTTCAAAGAAGCTTCACAAACCTGACTACTCTTAAATTTCAAATTCCACAGTCCTCTACTAACTTATTTTTGGACAATTTTGACAAAGTGCTCATGCTAGCATGTCCAAACCTTCTCTGCCAGATAAGTGAATCCTTTTTTATTGAGACAAAACACTTGTCACTTTGAGAAGATATATCTTCCAATTGAGCACAATATATGTTTTGATTTCTAGGAACAACAAATACAATATTATTATTAAGATTGTCAATTATTTCTCAATGTGATGCATGTAAAGTAGCTTTATAACCTTTATCACACAATTGACTTATGCTAAACAAATTATGTTTCAATCCATCAACAAAAGAACATTATCAATAGAAGTAGAGTTAGAATCACCGATTTTACCAATTCCAATTACCTTTGCCTTGTTTTTATTGGTAAAGACAGCATTACCTTCGTCTTTCCTTTCAATATAATTGAAATGCAATATTTCACCTGTTATGTGTCTTGAACAACCGCTATCAACTATATATTGATTTTCCTTTATCTTTGTTTTGAAGCATATCTATAGAGTATATTATCTCATTTTAGGTACTCAAATTTTTTTGGGTCCTTTCACGTTAGGAGTTTGACCTTTTGGTCTCCAAATATACATTTTAGGTGGTTTTTTTTTCTCATTTTTTGAAAGTAACAAGAGTGATTAATATGACCATATCTACCACAATAATTGCACAAAACAGATGAATGATAGTTATTATTTTTTACATTTACTAGCTTCCTATTATTTTGGTTATAGCTGCTGCTGGATTTAACAAAAAAGTTTTTGTACATCCTGATATTATTATTTTCATTATATCCTATTTTGGCTTTATCAAAAACACATTTACTACTCCCAAGTAATGCATCAAAATTGGTTCTTCCATTAACAAAATTAGCAAGATCTTTTTCAAGAGAAACAATTTTCTTAGCACATTTTCTTTTTCAAGTTTTAAAGTTATAACTTTCTCTTCTAATTGTTTTTATCTTAGCTGAGTCATTTTCAAGTAATGAGTTTTGTTCAAAGCATTCTTTTTCAAAAATTGCTTGTTTATTATCATTTTCAAGAGAAGTGACTTTAGACAACAAATCTTTATTTTTCGATTCTAATAATTTAATCTTATTCGTCAAAGATTCATCATTATTTTTGGATTTATTAATCTTTTGAAATGTTGCACTGTTAATTTTTTATACTGATCATATAAGTTATAATAGGCGTCTCTTAATTCATAAATTTCAATATCAGAGTCAAAATAATATACCTCATCATCTCCTGATTCGACTATAAAGCATACGTTGCTGGCTTCCTCAAGCTCTTCTTTTTTAAAGTTATCAAAATCCTCATCTGATCAAGTTGTAGTCATAGCATGCTTTTTGGGTTTCTATTTTTTGTCTTGTCTTTTTGAAGAGGAGGACATTCTGGTCTTGTGTGTCCAGGCTTCTTGCAGTGATAACATATAATTTGATTATTTTGTGTATTGCTATTGCCACTACTGCCTTTTGATAGGAACTTATGTTTCTAGTTTTCTTGTTTTCTTCTCTTTTCTTCACAAGTTTCTTTTTGTAGAAGCGAACATATTTTTTGACCATGAAGTTAAATTCGTTATCTCCATGTATTTGCAACTCAATATCACTTTCATCATCATTTGATGGATTTGATTTGGCAACTACTTTTAGTGCCTTTTATGTATGAGGATCATTCATCTCACACCTAAGCTTGACTTCATGAATCTTTAAGTTTCCTCTTAACCAGTCAAATGAGATTGTATAGAGATCTTTTATGGTTTCCTGAGTTATCACTTTAGGTCTCCATTCCTTTGGTAATGATCTTAGAATTTTTGTTACCAACTCATCATTTGGATATATCTTGCCCAAGTTTTTCAAGGTAGTGATGACGATGAAATGTTCGAAGAATTCATCTATTGTTTCTCCCTATTTCATGTAAATAGTCTCGTATCGATGCAGTAAAAGACTTATTCTATATTTCTTTACCTCATTTATTCCTTCAAAAGTAACTTGAAGCTTGTCTCACATTTATTTTACAGTAAGTAGAACAGTAAGACATCTTTTCGTACTCTTTTGGAGATAGTGCACATATCAGATGATGTCTTGCTTTGGCATTCAGTTATGCATTTCTTCTATCGGTATCAATCCACACTCCTACGTCATCAGTATTAGGAGGTGTAGTTCCATCTTTTATAACTTGCTAGATTTTGATATCCACCAATTGAAGATAGACGGTCATTCTCTCTTTCCAATATGAGTAGTTATTTCCATTGAAGTAAGGAGGCTTTGAGATTGATTGTCCTTAAAGGCTTCTTAAGTTATTTGTCATAATCTATCATGTACTATAAAACACAACAAGTGTGAAACTTGTCTCTGATACGAAATGATAAAGCAAACACATGTAAAAAAATAGCAAGGTTTTTTAGATCTTAAAAATCTTTCTTAAACAAAATGAGTTGATAAATGGAAAGGTCTTATTAAAATTCGAAAGGAACTTGTTAACGTTTAAAAAGAAAGGATCTTGTTAGTTATTTAAAATACAAAAGAAGTCTATTAATTGAAATGATCCTAATCGCACTAGAAAAGAAAGGGGCATGTCAACCGATAGGAGCCTACTAGAGCTGAAATAGAAATAAACTTGTTAATTGATAGGAGCTTGTTGATGCTTAAAGAAAAAGAACCTATTGCTTTATAGAAACAAAAGGAGCATATTGAGAAAACTGAAAGAACCTTTTGAAAACACAAACTTATAATGTGAAAATTTAAAAGTTAGGAAAAGAGAAAGAATGACATAGTAGACTTTTACTAGTTCAGTTAACAACCAAGTCTATGTCCAGTCCCTAAGTATCCAACTTGAGTATTTCCCTATAAGAATCTGAGTATTAAATTTGACTAGCCTCTGTATATGTTATTCAAGGTTCTCGAACCTGCCACCTTCAAAGTGTATAACAAGTTTCTAAAAGCTCACAAAAATAAAATGTAAAATCAAAAGTAAGTTCTCAAATAACAATTTCGCTCATGATAGAGTGATTTCATTTTCTAAGATACAATAAGAATGATATGACTCTCAAGAATCATGATAGAGTGATTTCATTTTCTAAGATACAATAAGAATGATATGACTCTCAAGAATATAGATGATGCTCAAATGTTTCGAAAGTTTGTGTATGTTTGTTACTTCACAAGTATTGTTGCTCTTCTTTAAATAGTCAATTTCTTCAACTAGCCGTTGCTTCATCTTAATTCTGAGTTGACTTTGGATTTTAAATATTATATTTGCTGGAACAAAATTTTTTAGAGCTAATTGTTTGAAAAGGTAAGATTCTCCCGGATGTTAATAAGAAAAGTTTACTAAGAAAGTTTTTGCAAAAAGGAAGTAATTTTCTTATAATTTTATTTCTTTAAAGAAATATTGTTATCTATACAAAGAAATAAATCCAATTTAAATTTTGAAATATTATATAGTTATCATCAAAATCATTAAATATAAATCTTAAGCTAATAATTTTCGATAAGTACATCAAAATCGTTAAATATAAACCTTAAGCTAATAAGTTTCGATAAGTACATTGATGCACACTTTTTTCTTTTATGTTAATGTTGAAACTACTAAACGGTGACTTTGATACAGGATGGTAACGTTCTGGCTCTCAATTAATAAGCACTAATCATGAAACTTGGTGATTGGCTTCAGTCACTAGTTCATAGCAGTTGCTTTACGATTGCACATTGACAAGCTTAAGACTTGGAAGTGTCATTGCCGACTGAAATCAGAAACGTGTGCATATGGAATGGGTCAATTGCTATAAAAGAATTTTAATAATGAAAGTCAACCGCCTTGCAAGGTCTCCATCTCCTCCATTAATAAACAGTGTTGCGATATGTGAGTACGTTCAAGAGTAGGGGTGGCACAGGACAATCAAATAATGTAAAAAGAATTGCAATAATTAGACTACAAACTAAGTAAAATCTGATGTCCTCCGTAGAGGACCAAATTTTCAATTTCTGAATTAACAAATTGAGAGACGTTTCTTTTTCTTTTCTTTTTTTCCTGGAGAATAATTAATTGGACAACACAGTGAGATTAGTTTTTTCATTCTCAAATCCCGCAATATTCGCGTCCTACCAAACGAAGATATTATGTAGTCATTTTCGCTACCACTTGCAAACCGAAACTATAGTTTTTGGATACCTCTATTGAACTTTGGTGGCAAATCAACTACTCTTCCATGACCACTACTCGTTGACCGGCATCAAGGTGCTTGGAGATGTGGTGGGTGCCTCTCCTCTACTTAGAATGTCGATGGGTATTACAATAAAATTGATTAAACCCATGAAATTCAAATCAGATTATGAAACCTATTATTAATACATAAAAATGCTCATTAATTGTTTCACAAATATCACCTATCATACATATAATTGTCCAATTTCATTCTATTATATGAAATCCTGTCCCTTTTTCTATATTAACTCCTTTAAATTGACTTTAAGCTAAGCTCGAGTCATATTGCTAATCCTAATTACGATAACTAGTTCTAGTTTTAAAGTACCTTTCATATAATTGTCCATTTTCCATTTCAAGTTTTATGTAACTACTCTTAGATTCCAAGGCATTAATCAAGTCTCACCAACATCCCTAAGAGACATTTCGTCGAATAATTTATAGGCAACTGGAATTATCTCCAACTAATAACAAAACCACATCATTTTTTATTATTTACTGACAAAAACACATTCAAACAACAAATAAACCAATCACATTTGGTAAAAATGCATAATACCCACAATCCTTCAAAACAAAACTCGCCCACCCACGTTCATATATATAACAATTTAACAATCAACTTTTGGAGACAAAATAAACCCAAGAGCAAACTTACCGGAAAACGATGCACAGTGGACCAAAGCAAGCTAAAATCGACATTGGATGCTTAGGAGGAAGAGGGTCCAATGATGTTGATGTAGGGAAGAAGAGAGAAAATAACTGGGGTGTGTAGCGTAGCTTAAGTGGGTGTTCAAAATGATGTCGTTTGGATTAAAACCAACAAACGCTATTTTAATTTATGAAAATTCGATAGTTACCGATGGAACAACAATTCCGTCAATATTTTACCGATGAAAATATGGTTCCGTTAGTAATTTAGATGCTTATTTTTTCTGCTAACCATTGCTACGTATTTTTACGATAGACTTTACTATTCCCTCACTACATTTTGTGGAAAAAATCTTGGAGATAATTTCCCTCCATGTTTACTAACGGATATTTTGACAATCGTAAAAAATAATTTTTTCTAACAAATTTATTAATAAAAAATCAATTTCTGTCGATAATTTACTACGGAATGTTTTTTGCCAGTAATTTTCCATCAATAATGTGTTATTTTCTTATTGTGACAAAGGTATTTAGTGGTAGCAACAAAACAAATTGAATAATGAGGGTTGACTTCAATGGGGATGAACCAAAGCTTGACAAAGTAAAACATCAAAATAGTCATAGGCATAGGCAGCTGGATCACCATTACAGTTCTTCGTACATGGGTGTATTTACTATTGTTTTATGCCCTATAGACAATCTCTTTGGTTATAGTTTAGTGACAAATTATTTAAAGTCATTCTTTATCTTGTACATGTATATGATAAACTCCATAGGATAATTGTACATTACAAATGAAATTATAATGAGATTATAATTATAATATTCATATTTCATTTATGTATTATTCCTAAATGTTCCTAGTTATTGTTCTATTAAGATTGGATATTAATAGAATATAAAAAGACTATCACATAGTTTGTTTTTCCTTATGAAGGAAGTAATCGATCTCATAGGCTAAAGTATATAGATACTTAAATAAACATATGGGTACTTGCTAGAGAACAAGTTCACTAAAAAGATTTGATATGAAAAATCAATTTAGAACATTACTTGTATGTATATGGAATTCTTATTGTGATAATTGTATAAGTGATCCTTTGACTTGAGGTCATCAAAGTTATTTTGTATGGGGATTGCTATGTTTTAATACTACTTATGATCTATTTAAACATAGATAGTTTAATCGGTAGTTATTAGATGTAGCATGAACTATATAGAGATAGCTGAGTGACTAAGATATGATTTATTACCCTAATGTAATTAGGGAGAATGCTTCATTGTTCTTGATTAGTATTAATTCAAGAAATCCTTAGCCAAGGTGAAATGATGCTTTGTAAATAGTTTTAAAATGTCATTAATTAAATCAATAGCTAATGGCAGAGAATTAATATAATTAGACTCAAAATAAAGTAGAAATTAATTTGATGCTCTATATCTAATTAGAACATTATATGATGAAAGAATTGAATTATACGAAAAAAAATTATGCACGAAAATGTTAGTCAAAACCTCTTTGATATTCTTAAATATTTGGGTGGTCATCATGCATTGCTAAGCGTCAATATTGATCTAGGAATATAAATTGTTTAATTAGAGAATTAACGATAAGTTAAAAGAAGTTTTAATTTATCTAATTTTAATTATGAATTAAAATTATATTTTATAATCATTTCCAACATCTTTGGGAACCTAATGGATCTCATATATAGAATAGATTAAAGAGAGCAAAGTCAATTTAATTAGGTTGGACTTAATTCTAAAGTTTGAAAAACTTTATGATTAAATATGTGGTATTTAATAAATAAGGATCAATGTGAGATATTAAATCTTATACGGACATAATTGGTATTTATATTTGTAATTCTAATCAAAGTTTAATTGAAATTAGAATTTAATTTCAATTAAATTACTAAAACATCTAAAGCTTATTATAAATAGGCTTAAGCTCTACGAAGGTAGCACTTCTTACTTAGCCCTCTCTGTAAGAGTTACAGAGTTCTCTCAACCTGTTCTGTAGATACCGTTAGAGGCCAGACACTTGTACGGCTACGATGGTTGAGACGAATCAGTTTCGGGAATATTTCGAGTGATACGACAAGACAAAGATCAAGTTTTGGAATAAAATATGAATTACATTTTAGCTTTATTATAATTTGTATTGATCATTTTATAAAATTAGTTAGATCTGGTTTTTTTGGAAATTAATAGTTACAAAAAGTTTCATGATTATTCCACTACGATTGAGATCAGATCTTAACCCGCTTTTGCAATAATGGTATTAGAGTCGATTTTATTTTTATAATTTGATTAAATGTTTGATTTTTATTAGTTATAATTTTGAAATTGAATTGCAAAAGTTTTGCAACCCAAATCTAAAAGGTGTTTCAGATTAATACAGTATGAAACCTAAACCAAAATATTAGATATCTAGATTAAGAATTTTGGAAAAACTCGATAGCATTTGAGCTTGTTTATTGTGAACTACGTGTGATACTATTGCATGATATGTTCTAAAAATTGAGTCCTCATTATCGAACCCTTAGAAGTAGTTTATGGAACATTGTTTTTATATCTGAAAAATTCAGATTAAACACTCGAAACCTAGAACTCAAAATTTGGGATTTTTTAGAGTTGTGGTTGTATTAAGGGTCCCATTTTGGTGTTGTGCGATTGATTTTGCATTTTTGGCTCCTGAAATTTTGGAAAAGTTCTGAGTTGGTGGCTAGAAACACTACAAGAATAACATTTTATTCGTGAAGTTTTTTTATAAAATGTCACAAAATGTTTAGACTTTTTGTGACGTTTTTTAAACGTCACAAAATGTTCTCATTTTTTGCGACGTTTTTATAAAACGTCGCAAATTTATAACGATTTCTATAATGTTTTATAAATAAAACGTAGCAGAATAAAAATTGCGACGTTTTGTTAAAAAAAACGTTGCAGAAGGCTATTTAAAATTAACATTTTCTTTTCCCGCCTTTGTTTCCCACCGGCTGCTTTATACTATGATGTTTCTTCTTCTCTACTTTCTCTCTGGTTTCTTCTCTCTGCAGCAAGCAAAAAGCAACGTAAGGTTTACGCTCTTCTTCTTCTCTCAGCTCGGAGCTCTCCGGTTGAGTCCGTTGTGAGGTCAGCGGAGAGCAGTGATGATGACAACGACGACGGTGACTTCCTCTCTGGGCTGACTCGTTGTCAAACCTAACGTACCACTTTTTGTTCTCTACCTTTTTTCTATTGAACCTTTGTTGAGTAAATCTTTTTATATTAGAAGTCCAAGTGGGTCTATGCTGGTTCACCCAAGTTGACGTTTGTTTCTGGTAATGGTAGTCCAAAGGCCGGGATCTCGCCGCCTACGACACCGTTTGAGTTGAACACCGACCCGTGTGATCTTATCTACAAAGCTGTCGGTCAAGTAGCTAGGCTGAAGATGAGCAGTGAAGGTCAGATGTATAACATCTGTCAAGAACGATATGTTCTTTCGCGCATTAATCAGGTAAAAGACCACTTAAACATGATGAAACTTGCTTAATTTCATGTGTGCTCTGCTCATTAGAAGCTTTATTGGCTCCTCTATTTCACAGTATCGCACCCAAGATCAAGTACCAAGACCACAGTTCTGGGTACGAGAGCAGGTGAAAGGAGGTTTCCAAGATCAGCAGGTCCATTTACAAGAGCAGATCTAGAACAGAGCAAGACTTGTGGGTTATGAAAATGGCAGAGTGAGATCATTTCTTCTTCCCCAATCAGCATGAATTAATTGCAACTAGTGGCACTCTGTGTGCTGCTATGAATTTACTGGGTTGGGTAACCACTATATTAATTTTTTACATAAAAGTACGATTAAGGGGTTGCTGTGAATTTACTGGGTAACCACTATATTCATCTGTTTTATTTTTATTCTTGAGCTTTTTCCTTTATTTTGATGTGAATTAAATGTTCATTTTTTGACAAGTGTTTAACTGGGCAATTGGTTTGTAGAGCATGGTGGAGCAGAAGTAGTCGAATGTGCGTGTGTAATTGAACTTCCAGACCTCAAGGTTTTCATTTTCTTACAGCCTTTACTTTTTTGTTTTCTGTTTTTGCTCTACAACTGATTAAGATAAAATGCTTTTGGATGTTGTAGGTCGTGAGAGGTTGAATGGCAAGCCCTTGTATGTACTTGTGGAATCACACTAATCATGGTCGATTAAAAGATATAATTGGGCAAAGATGGTAAGTTTGAGAGATATTGGGTTAATTTTCATCTGAAAGAAGTATTCCAATATTTAGCGTAGGGCATTAAAATTTATGCCATTAGAACAAAATTAGGTATATGATTGACTGGTGACTGGATTTTATGTCAGCATTATGTTTCTGTGCAATTACTCTTTTAAAAGATAACAATATAGACTTTGAAATGTCTCATTGTCTGAAAAAGAAACACTGTTTCTCATGCCATCTGCAAGTTGGTTTGTGAAAGCCTGGGAAACAAGTGAAGACAAGATATTAGCTATTGGTGGCTTGGATGCTGTGGTATTTTAAAGGCTTCTTATTTTCAGATGATTAACCATGCCTAGATGAAATGCTATGGTATGGGCACTGCAATCCTAATTCAAAAAAGGTCTTGAGCATGCTGGAACAAGACTGATGAGCAAGAGCAAGGTGTTGCCAGTCTGCATATGAATCTTTTTATCCGTGTTTTATAGGAGGGCAATAGTTAGAAGTTAAATTGATGAGCAAGAGCAAGGTATTGCCAGTATGCATATGAAACTTTTTATCCATGTTTTATAGGAGGGCAATGGTTAGAAGCACATATTTTTGTTTTTATATGTAAACAAAGTGTGGAGCATCTGGATGAAGGATGCACGATGGGGTGTAGTTTTTTTCTACTGAAAAGTCTATTTCACGTCACTAATGAAATTTATCAATTACTTTCCTCTTAGCTTCAAGATGCAGAGACGATCCTGAGCCAAGTAAACTTCATTGATTTTGCAGGTTGAAACATGCAGGAGTATTCCTGTTAGGTGAAAATCCCAGATTTTTTAGATTGAGCAAAAAGGCTAAATTGGATACGGAGCCTATTTTCTGTGTAAATTATGGCCATAGCATATCTACTGACAAAAACGGAAGGAGCAGCATAGGCATAGGGTTATTCTTTTGCTCTTAACGTTGGCAAAATATATTTTGTTTCTGCTTTTACTTTCCAGATATTCATTCTCTTAACAATCTCCTATTTTTCTTCTTTCCCATGTCTTTCAGTATGTAAATAGCCTAGAGAATATTTATCAAATAAAGGAACGGCTTGTTTTTAAATGATTGATGTTGCTCAATGATGAGTGTGCAACTTCACTTTTGCATTTTGTAATTTGTCCTTATCTTAATTCGTCTTCTATAATTAGCTTTGCATGGCTGGGGCTGAGGATTGGTTGAATGACCTAACCTGAAATGAATAAAAGTTCCATTATGTTTAAAAAATATATTTGCTCAATGATGATATTTAAAAAATAATTATTAAATTTTAAAAATTATTAAATTAATACGATTTCAAAAAAATGAATAATAATAATAATAATAATAATAATAATAATAATAATAATAATAATAATAATAATAATAATAATAATAATAATAATAATAACGTCGCGAAAGTTTTTAAAAACTTTACGGAAGACATTCTGCGACGTTTTTAAAAAACGTTTTACAAAACGTCATAGAATGTCGGCGTTTTCCGCGACGTTTTATGAAAAACGTCGCGGAAAACTTTTACCTACACCACTTTCCGCGATGTTTTTTGTGACTTTTTTTAAAACATCAGAAATTCTCTTCTGCGACGTTTTTAAGACCTTTTGTGATGTTTTTAAAACGACGCAAAAGGGCTTATTTTCTTGTAGTGAAATTGTTGGTATTACTTGAAAGAAGGCTCGATGGTTGTGTTTTGTGGCTAGAGAGATCCATAAAACCCAGATTTGGAAAACGAGAAGGCAAAGCCAAAAATCAATGATCTGTTGGTTGTTACGATTTTTATGTTACTTGCGTGTGTGCGATTTCTGATGTTTTGTGGATCATGTGTTGTTGTTGCTGAAGTAGCAACATGGGATGGTGTGAATGGAGGAGCAGTTGCGGCAAAGTGGGAGTTTTTTGGCTAGCGATTGTAAGGTTGTGGAAGCAACCACGGTGGTGCAAGAAACACACTGGTGGTTACTAGACGACAGTCGCCACACATGTGTCCTAAAATCACAGTGGTTAGGAGAGGTAGTATGAGCGGGGAGATTCATCTCCTCGTTGGAATTGCCAACAGCTTTACGCGACTAGCGTCAAACGGAGCTTGCAGATGCAGTTGGCGATGGTGCAACTATTGCGTTACCAATGACTGGATGGAGCAGAAGGCGATGCAGGGGCATGGCGACGCCGTGATGAAGAAGCATAGAAGATGAGCAGAAAGGAGGCGACAGTTGGAGACCCAACGACGGTTCAAGAATGTCCGCATGTTCTTGGTGCACGTTTAAGAAGACGTAGTGCACACGCGCGTGTGCAAGCCTCTTGCACCTGCATTGCATGCGCCAGAATTATCTCTCCTCATTTGAAAAAAAATAGCCTTCTTTTGATTTCATTAGTTTAATTGAGGTTAAATAGATTTAAATTCCTTATAATTTTAAAAGAGTATTTCTAATTGTTTAAAAATTGTTGTCAAAGGGGTTAATTTTTTTATGAATGCTTTGTAAGTTAGTTTAATTTTTCAAGATGTTAAATTATTAAATTTAATTAATCATCAAATCAATTTCAAAATTAAGATAATTATTTTCTTAATTTGATTAAAATTAATAATTACATTGATTCTTAATTAATTTTAGAAAAACAGTTTCAAACATTAGAATTAACTAATTTCAATTAGATTGAAATTAATTAGTTAGAAAAGTAGTTTCAAAATTAGAATTAATTATTTTCAATTAGATTGAAATTAATTAATTAGAAAATAGTTTCTAAAATAAGAATTAATTAGTTTCACTTAGATTGAAATTAATTAATTAGACTCCTTAAAATTAAGAAAATTGTTTTCTTAAGTAATTGAGAAAATTGTTTCTTAATTAAAATTTTAATTTCTATTTGATTGAGATAAATTAAATGTATGATTTTATTTGTTTTATATTTATTATTTAATTTATTTAGAAATTGTTTCTTTATTTATGAATAATAAGTTTATTGAATTTTTAAAAATATTGTTCTTTATTAATTAAGAAAATGTGCTTTCTTTAGTATTTTGAAAATAGTTTTCTAATTTGTTAAAGAAAGTTTTTCTAATTAGCTAAGAAATTAATCTCTAAATAAATAATATAGTTACTTTATTTAATAAATTTAAAAGTTTTTATTTAATTTTGAAAGTAATTTCCTTTTAATTTTAGAAAATAGTTTTCTAATTAAGCAAAAAAATTCTAATTAAATTAGAAATAGTTTTCTAATTGGATTAGAATGTGTTACTTATACAAATTTGAAAAGAAGTTTTTCTGAATTATAATAAGTAAGAAGAATCATTCATTGAAAATTTTTCAATTAAATTTTGTTAAAGGAGTCGAGATCAATTGGAAATAGTTTCCAATTCGATTTAAAATTTATTTTCAAATCAAATTAAAATTCTATTTGCATTAGGAATTTCATTTATTTAGGAATCAATGATTGTAATCTAATCTAATTTTTTCAAAGAGTTAGAAATGTTTGAAAAAATACTGACGGATATTTTGACAGTCATAAAAAAGAATTTTCCCTGACAAATTTACCAACATAAAATCAATTTCTGTCAATAATTTACTACGGAATGTTTTCTGTTGGTAATTTTCGATCAGTAATTTGTTATTTTCTTGTTGTGACAAAGGTATTTAGTGGAAGCAACAAAACAAATTGAATAATGAGGATTGACTTCAATGGGGATGAACCAAAGCTTGACAAAGTAACACGTCAAAATAGTCGTAGGCGTAGGCAGCTGGATCCACCACCATTACAGTTGTTCGTACATGGGTTTATTTACTATTGTTTTATGCCCTATAACCAATCGCTTTAGTTGTAGTTTAGTAACAAATTATTTAAAGGCATTCTTTATCTTGTACATGTATATGATAAAATCTATGGAATAATTGTACATTGCAAATGAAATTATTATAAGATTATAATTATGAGATTCATATTGTATTTATATATTATTCCTAAATGTTTCTAGTCATTGTTCTATTAAAATTGGAAATTAATAGAATGTAGCAAGACTAGCACACATTTTGTTTTTCTTTATGAAAGAAGTAATCAATCTCATAGGCTAAAGTATAGAGATACTTAAACAAATGTGTGGGTGCTTGCTAGAGAACAAGTTCACTGAAATCCATTTAGAACATTACTTATATGTCTACGGAATTCTCATTGTGATGATTGTATAAGTGATCTTTTAACTTGAGGTCATCAAAGTTATCTTGTATGGAGATTGTTATGTTTTGATACTACTTATGATCTAATTAGACATATGTTGTTTAATCAATAATCATTGGATGTAGCATAAACTATGTGGAGATAGTTGAGTGATCAAGATATGATTCATCACCCAAAAGTAATTAGGGAGAATATTTCATTATTCTCGATTAGTATTAATTCAAGGCCGAGGTGAAATGATGCTTTATAAATAGTTTACAAATGTCATTAATTGAATCGATAGCTAATGGAAGAGAACTAATATGATTAGATTCAAAATATAATAGATATTAATTTCATGCTCTATGTCTAATCGGAATATTGTATGATGAAAAGATTGAATTATATGAAAAAATTATGCACAAAAAGCTTAGTCAAAACCACTTTGACATTCTTAAATTTTTTGGTGGTCATGAAGCGTTGCTAGAATCTTGATTTATAATTATAACTTGTGTAATTAGAGAATTAAAGATAAACTAAAAGGAGTTTTGACTTATCTAATTTTAATTATGAATTAAAATTAGATTTTATAATCATTTCCAACATATTTGGGAACCTAATTTGTCTCATATATAGAATAGGTTGAAGAGAGCAAAGTTAATTTAATCAAGTTAGAATTGATTGTAAAGTTTGAGAAACTTTATGAGATATTTAATAAATAAGGATCAATATGAGATATTAAATCTTATTTGGGCATAATTGGTATTTAATTAGAATTATTTGTAATTCTAATTAAAGTTTAATTGAAATTAGAATTTAATTTCAATTAAATTACTAAAACATCCAAAGCTTATTATAAATAGGCTTAAGCTCTATGGAGCTAACACTTCTTGCTTAACTCTCTTTGTAAGAGTTACAGAGTTTTCTCAACCTATTCTATGGATATCATTAGAGACCGGAAACTTGTGAGGCTATGGTGGTTAAGACGGATCAGTTTTGGGAATAATTTGAAGGATAAGACAAGACAAAAGATCAAGTTTTGGAATAAGGTATGAATTAAATTTATGCTTTATTATCATTTGTGTTGATCATTTTATAGAATTAAATAGGTATTTTTTTGCGAAATCAAAAGTTACAAAAAAAGTTTTGTGATTACTTTGTTGTAGTCAGATCAGATGTAAACCCGGTTTTCCAACATTTACAGCTATGATTCTTTGAATTGATAGTAGACATGAAATTTTCAATCGTATGATCAGATACAAACTAAAGGATTTTGGATATACTAGGTCATAGTTATAAACTTGGTTATTTATTCTTCTCCATTTTTTGGATAGTTAACACCTTACCAAATGATGAAATACATCATCGTCACTTGTACTAAAGTATTCACATGTTAATTATTTAGTATGTGATATATGAAAGAGATATAATGCAAGAGAAAAATGCTACCTAAAGCAACTCTTACGTACATCTTACAATAAATTAACATATGAATGCTTTAGTAAACTCATGGTGATATTATTTCATCATTTGGTAATGTGTTAAATATCCGAATAATAAAATGAAAAGTTTTCCTACTTGTTTGTGTAATAAAGTATAACTAGTAGTTACTTATTAAGGAATAGATAGGGAGAAATTTTATTGAAAAAGATTCTATTTTAATTGATTTAAATAGTCTCATTTTCATGGTACCACTTAATAAATAATTATCGTCATTAGAATTTGAGATATGCGTATAAAGAAATATTTATATTTACTTACACTTTCACTCACATACTTTTGTATTGCTCTTATATCATAACAAAATATCTTTCAAAAATTATTCCACAATCCTTAAAAGTTATAAGTTAAAGAGGTTCATATATTATATATATTAGAATGCTTATATCCTAACAAAACATTTACTCTTTCTAATATAGAAGAAGTTATCATCATGAAATTACAACATTATGTTAGCAAGGACTAACTTAATCACTTTGCATATCATTAATTTAGTTAGTCATCTTAAAATATACTATCATCAACCGAATATACATTTTAGGGTGATTAGTCAACTTAGATGGTTAAATTTGTTCATATACAAGATTTTAATTACAAATTAAAAATACTTATATACAAAAATGCATATATTAGTTTACAAGATATAATATAAATCACTCCCCCTCATTTTCATCTTGACTACTTTTATAATTCGAGCTAAGTAATTTGTGAGATACTTTTCATACTTGGCCAACTTTTTTTCAATATATTGTAATTTAGCCTTAAGTGACTTGTTTTTCTCTTGAAGAAGTTGAATTTATGTTGATCTTGATGAGGATAAAATAGTTGGCTTAGGGTCAAACCGAAGACCTTTGATATATTCATATCATATACCAAGCATGGAATTGCAAATATCTTCTACATTTGCCTCGTTTCCCTTAAACGTTGATGTTTGCATCAATTCTTCATTCTTATTCTAAAATTAAAAAATAAAACCAATATTCATTGCAAGTATTATTAGTTAGTACTACATAAATAACTAATCTTAAAATTTTTAAAAAATTATACTTAAATAGTTATTTTGTTCTTCATCAGACATCCATCCTTGACCTTCCTTATAGTGAGTGATATTGTAGAGTGTGATTCAATCACACTCTTGTCCATAGAGTAACTTCTCACTCTGCTTCCATATAGTTACTTCTCACTCTGCTTTATGAAAAAAAAACTACAATGCACAATAAATAATATAGTGTTTATTGACATAATTCTAACTTATAACAAAGATCTTACATATTCATTTCGTACAACAAAAATAATTTGGAGGCTTAGTTGTGAGGAGTTTTCAGTTTTATCTCTGCTCACCTTGGCCTTCTCACATATTTCCTAAACAAAAGAAAAAAAGATAGTCATTAATTCATCTAATAAGATTAACGAAAGAAAATATGAAGGGAAAGGAAACAAACTTGAACATTGGGAGAGGCTTAATAATCACACAAATTGTTTCAATTTTCTAGAGACATCAGTTTTGAAACATATCTCCTTGCCTTTACATCAAAAGGAAAATATTTGTAATATTGACGCAACCTATAACGACGATCCCTAATCCTTTGTTTTAACAATGAAGTGATACAATTTGATAGACTAGGGTTGTCGATATCATAGATATCCAATTTTATCTGTGAATAATAAGTAAAAGTAAAATTAATCTTAAAATAAGTAAAACAACCTTGCATATAGTTAAATAAAATGAAAATTTACCAAAAAATTTTCCAAAGTGTTCTCGAGCAAGTTGTCTTCCTTCTAGTCCTTTGCATGCTTTAGGTAAGGTAATTTTTTTTTCTGGTAGTTATCCCCAACTCACTAGATAATTTTTCTAATTGAATCTTATCTATATATGACCTTGTGAAGTATCAATATGTACTAGCGACTTGGTGTTCATTGTAGCATTCATTCATTGCAACTCACAATCTCTAGTTTTAGCTCTAACCTTTTTTTTATGTTGACATTGGAACCTGACAAAAAAAGAATAATGATAAGAACATACACATTAAACATGTAAATAAATATTTGAGCATAAGTCTATGCATGGGTGTTAAAGATTAACAAACCTGTAGATCTCTCTGTAATAGTTGAGGAAGAATGAAATTGTTATTGACTTGCTTCATTGGTGGATGAGGTCTATTATTATTGTTGGGTAGGAACTGATTGATTTGGTTGTAATTAGGTAGTAACAATTTTGATACCTACCACCTTCTTCCCTTTTTTTTCTACCAGGTGCCATTATATTGGATATTTGTAACAACCAACATAAATTTTATTAACATTACAATACATCCCATCTTCATCACAAACATACATTCAATCATCAACAATCTGTATTAACATAACTTATTCATCAACAATCTGCATTAACATAACTCAATTATCAACAATCTGGTTTAACATAACTCAAACATCAACTATACTCATTATCACAACTTAATTATCAACAATCTACATTATCATAACTCAATCATCAACAATCTATATTACCATAACTCAAACATCAACAATACGCATTAACATAACTCAAACATCAACAATCTGCATTGATATAATCATTAACAATCCCCCATTAACATAACTCAAACATCAACAATATGTATTAACATAAATGTTACCAAGATTATATTTCAAACAATATAAAGAATACTTTTGTTACCTTCAATTATCATCATTAAGATCTTGAAAATCATCATCATTAACTACATTATGATTCGACTCTTTACCACTATTATATTTGGCCAAAGTATCATCATAGTTATATAATTTATCCTCAATATAATCTTCATCTCTTTCTACGACAAGATTGACTTGTCTTCACTTTCTTCTAGTATATTGGTATCAACATCTATCCTATGGAATAATAAACATTTGCTATTTGTAAGGCTTCATTATTCAGCTCTGATTTAATCTCTTGATCCTTCATCACCATCCTCACTCATTAGAGCATTTTCTTTTTCACAAAAATCAAAGAGATTTAAATGTTCAAACTTTTAAACAACTTTCCAATTACTACCCAATACAATGTCTTTTAGGTATAATACTTGTTTCACTTGACTTGCAAGGACAAAAAGGTCATTATAATACCTTGTGTTGCAAGTAATATTGTCATTCATTTTTATGTCACGAAGATTAAATTTTTTTCACTTAAATAGAATAACCTTTCTATCCTTAATGTAATTCAAATCTATTATTTCTGAGATGACATTGTAAAAGTCAATAAGATCGCCGTCATGTTATCCCTCAACAACAACCCCACAATTTTGGCTCCTAAGTTGACTATCACGTTCTTTTATGTGAAATCTAGCTTCATTAACAATGCAACCCATATATTTTTTTCCACACATATGTGGCCCATATGCTAAAGCATATATTGTTTTTGTAGATTGCAAAATCCATGTCTTTGAAACTATGTCTGTTTATTGTGATGATGATGGAATCATTCAATCGGGTATTCGTGTGTTCAAATTTAGGTACCTTATATCATTCGAATTAGTTTTTTTAAGTTTTACACTATTTGTTCCTTAGGTGAAACGCATGGTACATGCCGTTCTTCTAATTCAGTGACCCATATTGCATTTGGTAAATCGTTTACTTCTAAAAGATGGTGTCAATAAATCAACACCTATAGGAAGATCTTTAAATGTTTTAATTTGCTTTCAAATGCAAGGAGCCTTCTTGGGAATTCAAACATAATAAGCATGTGTTCAGTTTATTTTTGAATTTGAGAGTGATTAATTGCTTTTGGTTAGAAAAATTTGAGGTTTTATTTCTTAGGTTAATGGAAATTAAATGGAGGGATGAAGATTAAATTAGAGTTTCTTTTTTATGGTATTAGTAAAAAGTAAAGGAATAAGATGTGTAGGGACAATTTGGGAAGTTCACTTAAGGATAAAAGGGTATAAGGCTTCCAAGGAGGAGTAATTTAGTCTTTTTAGATTCATTAAAACATGAAAGAAGGAAACAAAAGCTTGGAGTTGTTTGTATGAAGGAAGAGTAACGAAAATTTCAAGTAAAAAGGGGAGAGTGAGCCTTCGGTGGAGAAAAGAAGAAGAAGAAGAAGAAAACTAGGGTTTTGTCTTTTCTTGCTTTAGAAAAGAGATTTTGAGAGTTCTACAAGAAGGAAAAAGGAAGGGGAAGGTTTAATCTTCCATTGGAGGCAAGAAGCAAATTTCGTGGGTGGAGTTTTAAGGTAAGTGTATGGAAAATCTTTTGGAAAATTTTGATCGGTTTTAGTTAAATCGGTTTAGGAAAAGCATGGGTATGGTTATATAAGATCTATTGCATGCTTTTGCTTCCTTAGATTTGCCAATTTTGTCATCTCATGTAATGTTGGGATTTTTGTATTTTGATGAAGGACAAGAGAGGCAAGAGGAGTTAGAGGAAAGGCAAATTGACCAAGCTTAAAGCAAAAGGATTTAAGGTGGGTGACATTTTAATAAATGAGTTAATAAGCAAATTAAATTTCTTGTCATAAATGTAATTTAATGCGTTCCAATAACTTACCAATTTTGCATTTATTACTTTTTGGGCTGGTTTGAAATTGTATTATGTGTCTTTTGTATGTAAATAAATTGTCGGAATATTTGCAAAATTGTTTGTCAAGTGAAAAATAAGGGAATATGTGATTTCGAAAAAATGCTAATTTGGGCAAATATGTGTGAAATATTTGAAATGCATGATTCTATGGGTTTGTGGTGGTCCCTTAAGAGTCAAGTGCACTTGTCTGTTTATAGGCTTCTCCTGCCTGCCCGCTAGTGGCGTTGGAGCTCCTCATGGACTCCCATAAGTTCACGACTACATATGACCACTTCGCGGGAATGTGTAGTACGTTATATTTAGATCCACCCGAACCATCTTCTATGTTCTTATGTGACATTGATTTGTTTATGTTGATTTTTCGTAAATGTTTTGATGAAATGAAAATGTTGGGAATTTCCTTATGGAATAAATGATTATTGTAAAGTTTGCTTTGAAGATAATTGTTAAAGAGTTTTGTTTGCTTGTTCTTGGTTATTAACCTATTGCCCACGAGTCGTAGAGCTCACCCCCTCTCTTCCCTTCCCATCCACAGGCCACAAGCGAGAAAACGAGTAATCGCATCGAGATCGAGGCATTACTCCTATGTATTTTACTTTTGAAGCTTTATTTGGAAACAAAGCTTTAGATGCACTTTGGAGCAAAAATCACTATTCATGTGATCTTTCTTTGTAAATTAACTTTTTGAAATTTTGATGTATTTGGGCTAAAAGTGCCCACTAAAGCTTTGTAAAATCTTATATTATGATATTAATGAAAGACTTTTGGATTTTGATGTATTTTGCATATGTCTGATCAAAGAGTGATGTTGTATAGGGTTGTAAATGGCAATTATAATAGATTTGTGTTTGCCGCGTTTGGAGGATTTGCATAGCTTTAAAATGATATATCCTAGGTTATGTTTGGATGTGGAACTTGGAGAATGTGGGGGATTGAAGTTTTTGTGCAGGTGCTGCCATTGGTGAGGGTATTTGAAGAATATGGATGGTTGAAATTTAGGGGATATGCTGTCAAAACGATCATTATGGCAGAAAATTTGATTGATTGTTTGACCCTCATAGAATTAAAATTTGACAAGAGGGTCTTCTTAAATATTGTAGTTTAGATTTTGATCTTTTCATTGATGTATAATATGTCATTTTTGGGCTTAGGAGTAAGAAGATATAAGGTTTGGAAAAATACAGTTACTATTTGAAATTTCTTTTTATAGGCAGTAGACTTGGAAGAGTTTTTACCTTCCATAGAGACTAAATTGATTTTTGTATCCTTCATGATAGTTGTAGATATTCTTTTATCTTTCCATTGATATAAAATGTGACATTTTTGGGCTATTGAGTTGAAAGATATGATTTTTAGAATTTATGTCATTGTGTAAGATAATTTTAATTTAAGCAGTCACTTTGAAGATGTTTTTTCTCCCTTAGAGGCCAAATTGGTTTTTAAATCCTTCATGAAAGTTGTAGAGTTTTCTTTTAGCTTTTTATTGATACCAAATTTTCAAAATTTAGAATTTAGTGTGAAAAAATATGAATTTTCAAAGATCCAAGTGCAGGAGTGGCCAGGTGTACTGGCTACTCAACACCACTCGCCTCGCAGGCGAGCGTTTTCTTTTAAACACTCGCCTCGCGGCCTTGAGGCCGCGAGGCTAGCGTTTAGACTCTTGTCTCGCAGCGCTAAAAACACTACCTCGCAGCCTCGAGGCCGCGAGGCAGAGGGCGAAAAGCCCTTTTAAAATTCTATTTTTTTTCTTTTCTGATTTTCTATTTTTCTAAATCAAACCTCCTTCTACTCTTTTTTTGTTTGTAAGTTTTTTGTTTGACCTCCAATTTACTCGATTTTTGAAGCATTGGTTTTCTAAGAAAATTCTCCACCCTTTCATGCAAAATCTACAGCTTTTGGGATTAAGTTGAAATTTATGGATTAAATCAAAGTGAGACAATTGGATGGAAATATTGAACATGCTTCCGTACTTTGGTGATTTCTCGATTTATAGAGATCCGAATGAGGTGATTTTTGGTTCTAATTAATCTAGAGATATGAAAATTTCTTTTTACCTTAGAAATCGGATTTTAATTTGGGCCCTAAAAATTTCAAATTTCAGGAGGGAAATTTGGGTGAAATTTTCAAGATATGTTCGGATGTAAGTAAAATAAGTTCGTTTTTGAGATTTGACCTGGTGGGAAATTCCTCTCTCGTGGGATGCAAGTCCAGATGTCACGTAGGACGTCGTACACGTGATCCACCGAGGCGGGGTTCCAACAATATATGTGATTCTTTATTGATAAAATATTTAGGAGTGCCATTATCACTTACTAAATAAAGCAGTTGTGATTGTTAGAGCTTGATAGAAAAAATTAAAAATAGTTAAATTGTTGGATTACCAAAAATCTCTATTCTGTAGGTTGAGCATAACTCATCAACTTATTCTTTTTTTATTTACATATTCATTTTTCATCCATTTCCTCAGGAGATTGTCAAACATGTGGAGAAATTATTTGGATAGTTTCTATGGGTGAAAAAATTGGTGAAGTTGCAGATCTAGTTAAAGAGGATCATATACATATCAAAGAATAAAAATTTAAGTTTAAATGATTGTAAAATGTAGAATTTGCTGGCAATAGGGAAGTAGATTTGGGATGTAGGTTTAAAAGTAGATAGCCTATACGTCGAGTGGATTAGTGCATTTTACTTTTAAAAAAGAGGGCTTAATTTTAGTCACACACTCTTGGATTGGATGCAAGTTGGCATCGAAAAAAATCCATTCAATAACAATAAAGCTTGCACCTGGTTTTGTAAATGGGAAATGGATAAGAGCTCTTGATGATATTTGTACAACAAAAAGAGGATATAAATGGTTAAGGGGTGAACAACTTGACTTCATGCAAGTAAGGTATATGTAGAGCATCTTTAATTTACCTAAACATTTTTTTGGTTTATGGCTTGCTATTTTTAGAATATTGCTAACAAAAGAATAGAAGGTAAAAATGCTTGTGGACCAAAATTATTATGGACAATGACAACAATGTATACAAATATTTTTTTTTCTCATTTCCTTGGAGAATAATTAGGCACGCTATTTATTTCTCTTATAAGTATTAGGCTACTGAAAGGCAATAACAATAATAATAAACTTCTGTGGTCGTTAAAGCAAAGTTAAAAGTTTGACCTATTGCTCTTGAGTTAGACTTATCTTTGACAAATCCACTTGTGCATCCACGTTAGAACTTGTATCATCTGCTCTATGTGAACTAGAATTTATTTCCTCGTTGTTTTCACCTTGCAAATGCACTGCATTTACATTTTGCATCATTTTCACCTTATTCTTTGGATATTCACATTTTTTGCTTTCTGTTTCGGAGTTTGTTTTAGTGTTTTAGTTAGTTAGTTTCTCTAGCTTATGTGGCACAAGATAATAAGTTCTAGATCATTCCACGTACATTGTATATAAACAAGTTAAAAGAAATGGTTTCAGTGAGAAATCCTTTTATCAAATGATTCAATTAATAGTTGACATTGATCTAATAATTAATTCAAATAAACAAAAAACAGACCCTTTAAATTATTCTTTAACTCAAACTCAAGTAACTTATGCATAAAAATAAATAAAAGTATAAATTCAACATTAAAATTTCAATAAATCCTTAATAATTTTATGTTTTCAAATTATATCTTAATGCTAATATTTATCTATAAAACAATTCTTTTAAGTAGAATAAGTAAAACGATTACCTTATTTATGTCATAAAGATAAATATTTGTTTATATTATAATTTTTTATTAAATTGAATATAAATAAAAATTAATATAAAAATAATTAAATAAAGGATAAGGTTTTGTTTAAATTTGTAAATTTTAAAAGTCAATTCATTTATTTTACTAAAAAGTAAATGAATGATGAACACATCCAAAATAACTTTGGAGACCATTAAATCTCTTCAATGGTCTCCAAGTATGAACACATCCATACTTTTCCTTAAATCTCTTCACTGTAACGGAGAAGGCGGAGAGGAATATCAAACTATACAAAGAAAAATAAAAGTTTGAGAGACGTGGTTAGAGACAGAGAGACGAAATATGCCCTTTTGTAGAGGGATGTCAACGGATCTGTTTAGATTCTTACCTTCTGTTCTTTTGCTTTTGACTTGAAATTAAATTGGGTTCAAATCAAAGATCTAGAAGCTAATTTGATCGAGTTTTGCACTCCTAAAATAATATTCTTTGGCCTGAATTAGTTTGAGTATGCTCTTTTAAATTTAAACTTGTTCTAATGTTCAGTCAACATGAACTTATCTCGTTAATTTGAGTTGCGACAAAAAAAATATTGTCATCTCTATTTTAATGCATTTGACGTTTTAATAGTAACTTGGGTATATTTCTTTTGCATTTTGGTGAAAAGCAAGAACACCTATAAAACACTTACAAAAATAAGATCTATGCGTAAAAAACTGTGAGGGAGAATAACCATTAAGGAACTTGAGTGGAGGCCTCCCAGTGACCTTACGCTAGCTCTTCAATCAATATCTGATGCAACCGAAGGATTCCGTAAAGCCAAATTGTTCAACTATTTAAAACCTTTACACTTCAATAATTAAAAGCGCGGAAAATAGTGAGAACTTTTTTCTATCATTCTATTAAAAATTTCGGCAACATAACGACTACATTTTGATATTCCCAAAATTTTAAAAAGCCTTTTATAATTTGAAAATACTTGTATTCATTCCAATTTCTCAACTACAAATTTGGACTTTAAGTCCACTAAAAAACAACCCAAATAAATAATCCTGAACAGTTACTACAATAAGCTTCCATTCTTTAACAAATGTACATAGAAAAATGACACAAATACAACAACACTCAACAATAAAACTAATCTTAAGGCAAAGCCCCAATTAATACAACACCTATAAGCATACCTGGGGTGGTTAAACGAGCTCAGTGAGTATAATCATTTTATAAGAAAATTAAACCTTTTCATAACAATATAATTGTAATATTCCATACAATCATAAAGCTTATTGTAGCACCCCACTCCCGACGAGACCCGAACCCGATATCCATGGTGATATCCGAGCCCGTGACCCGCGAGGGCGGCGTACTAGAACCTTCATTACCTTATTAAAAAAAATCATATGACATTTTCTTTTTCTTTCAAAAATATTAGAGTGCGCAAACAATCATTGACTTGGCCCAATTATAACAAAACATTTTCAAATATAAAACCATTTCACTGATAAAACAATTTCAATCACTCATTAGTGCTCAGTCACTCTATACAATTACATGTAAACAATTGAGCCTACTAAATACCAAATGAATATACTAATGCAGAATCTGGACGACATCGATCCCAATTCGATACTGCCTTGCTAGCGATGACGTACTCCGTGTGTCCAACGGGTACTCTCCATTTCTGAAAAATAGATGCAATGTTGGGTGAGTTTATGAACTCAGTGAGAAACCATCATCGATGGTTCACCCAACTCATGCATATCCACACAATCACACAATATTGTATATATATCATAAATTATATCTCGGCATGAACATATGTCATGCAGCCTCTATAAATGGTGAGTTTTACACAGGCACATAGTCATACATGCATTCATGACATTTCCCGGCATAAGTGTCTAATTGTGATCTTTTGTGAAATTGGTGTGATAATGGGATTTGAAAAATTATTTGGAGTGCGCCATAGAGTGTTTTACATTTTTAGGAATTTATGGGAATTTTTCTGGAATTATCCGGAGAAATTTCCAGACCGGCAAAATCGCCGGTAAATGGCTTAAATGTGTTTTTGTTGTGGAAAATGTGGTTTTCATGCCGAGATATAATTTAATACTCCTAACCCGTCCCAATTACTAAAATACCCGTCCCATCGGAGAGGGGATGTTACACTTATGGTAAAACATTTTTCATAACAATTTATTCATGCATAATCAAGTCTAGTAATAACATAACATTTTGTAAAACACTATTTCAATTTTTTTGGAAAACTATTTCGAACTGCTTTTCAAAGTTAAACTCATCATATAAAAGTTTCCATTTCCCATTTTCCATAATCAATAAATAGTGGTAACAATAAGTTTTATGAAAACTTTAATGCTTAAAAATAAGCCAAACACTAGCATTGGTATCATACGTTACCTCTTAAATTACTTTAACATAAATAGTGGCGAGATTACCATTTTCATGACTTTCCTTACTCAATATAGTTCACCACAAGTTTCTTTACCATACAATACACTAGGCATAAAGTCGCGAAGTTGGTTTTGCATTGCCTACTAGCACGACTGGTTAACTATTATTTACGGAGCTGGTTCTACATCTCATACCTATAACAGGTTAACCACTATAGATCAGTAGTTATGGAGCTAGTTTTGTATCGTTTACCCGCAACAAGTCACGAAGCTGGTTCTACATTGCTTACTTGTGACTGGTTAACTACTATTTACAGAGTTGGTTATACATCACTTACCCGTAATAGGTTAACTGTTATAAATATACCGGTATAATAACATGTAAAAGCCTAGCATTATACCATAGGCAAAAGCAACTCTTACATTTACGACTCATCTTATTTTCTAAATTAAGTATGGGAGGATTCATAATTGAATTATTTCAACGTAACATCCAATCATATAAAATTTAACTTTCAATTTAGAACTCATATATTGCCAAAGTATACTTATGCTAGCAATATTCACTTGTAAAATATCATTTGCATAAAACTCAGTATAAATATTCATTTCATGATCAAATAAAAACCATTTGCATAAACTCAATTTAAAGAACACTCACATGTCATTAATTCTTTTACAAAGAATTAAGTCATATAAAATAGTTAAACTACACTTATAACTTGCTAGTTTCCTTTTCATCACCTCAAAACCCTTCAGTTGGTTTCGTTTTTCGATATGAAAACCTAATACCAATACATTCAACTCCTTAATACATTTTTCAATTAAATATACCATAAATCATGTTAACTTTATTACTTTCCAAATACATTCGACATCCTTAATCACACTCACATGGTTATTATTTCATAACCATATTTTTATACTAAAAATGCCCTGAAGGCTAAACTTAACACATTATACATTAAACTCATTCAATTCAATTGCATTTGATTTCTAACACTTAAAACCAATCCAAATTCACCCCCATGACATATTAATACACATATTTAAACCATAAATCATTAACAATTTTTTTTACAAAATCTAGCACTCTAGGTCAAATTTCAACCAAAACCAATTCCAAATCAATTATTTTTATTTCTTTACTTCATTAGCATCAAAATAATGCTATGAACATCATAAAACATGAAAAATAGTATTTTGGATCATAACACATTAAAAAAACCCTAACCTTGGCTGAAAACTCATCTAATCATTTCCATAGTTTTTCTTTCATTCTTTCATCAATAAACTAACTTCCTAATGTCATTCATTAATCTTGCATCATCAAATGACAAAGTAAAATACTTTAAGCAATAGATCTCACTTTTGACCAAGTTTGACCAAGGCTTTAAATAATAAGTTTTCTTGAATTTCTTCTTCTAATTGCTTCCAATGTAATAAAACCTTGATATTACATCAAAAGGGTGTAATTTACACCATCAAAACCAAATCTATCATATAACTCAGCAAATCAAATTTAATGTTTTAGTATCGTTAAACTCTAATCCCTATTCTTGGTATGTTTCAAATTTTCAAGGTTGGGTTCCCAAAATCACTATTCAACCAGATTCACTATTCATTTAAAAATGTTATTCACCCAGATTCACTATGATTCGGATTTTATTGAAAAGTATCACCTAATTCCTCAAAGTACATTTCGAGGCTTTTAAAGTTCGTTCAGACTCATTTCGTAGCTTTTTGAAGTTTTAAAAATTTTTCCAAGAGATTTTCAGTTGAGTCTAGAACCATCTCTAGTCTATCCGTGTGTTAAGGAGCCATGGATTCATGCATCACATGCACAAAAAGGTAGTAGAAGTGTCAGAATCTAAATTCCAACCCCACGAAACTCCAAAATTTTGAATCTTAGATGCATGCATACACAGATTGTAAGAACATGAAATTTCAAGATGAATTCAAGTAGATGCTCAAATGGAGAGATAAATCAAGATTATGTTGTATGCAATTAGATTCATGGAACAATTGCATAAATTTTTTGAACAAGACTCAAGACTACTTCTCTCTAACTCTAGAACACTTATGAACCCCTTACCCTCTCATTTGAGTGTGTTTTAACTTCTTAGTACAGGTGTACATAAGTGAAGAACTCACTTATGCATCATCTGTCGTATATAAGCCACAATCATGACCTACTTCAATGATAGCCATGCACACTTTGTTTTCCATATGATCTTTTATGCGTGTGACCCTTAGGTTCTCGATTGTTCTAGGCATTTGAATTAACTCTTAATATGAGAAAATCATGGATGGTTTCATGCCACTTGAATTAACTCTTAATTCAAGCAAATCATGAAGGATTTTATGATGCCAATTTACTAGAATATAAGTGGATTAACATAGGAATTCTTTAATAGTTAATTATCCAACTTACGAATCTTTCCATAGACAATTACTGTGCAATTCATCCTTTCACCATTCTATACCCTACTTGGTTCAGAGTATAGGCTATGTGTCAACTCCCACTAGACTGATTATGTCACATCTAGTCTAAGTGATGTTAGTTTTTTTCCTAAGATATTATTACTCTATGTGTCATTGAAGACTCTCTTTATGACAAGTAACTACTTTGGCTAGAGACTCCTAAGTAATGACACCGATAAGAGCTTGTGCGTATCATCTCCTTCTATAAAAAGTGGTGAATCTTTTATTAGTTACCCTGTTGGGCCCCAAAATTTTCTTTATTGATGTTATTAAGCATGAATTATGATGATTGTATGATTTATTTCATAGCTTGATTTTATTGGAAGTATTAGTGGAAAATTAAGATTAATTTGAGATTAGTATGGAATAAGTACTAAATAAAGAGTAAAAATTAAATTTTTGAGGGCATTATTGGAAGGTTACTTAAGTTTGGGAGGCTAAAGCTTTACATGGAGGGGCAATATGGTCCTTTCACATCCATTAAGACTTAAGTGTTAAAAATTAGAAAGAAAGAAAGAAGGAAAGTGAGAAAAGGAGAAGAGAGTGTCGTTGGTGGCTTAAGGGAGAAGAAGAGAAATTAGGGTTTTGCCATTCTTGAGGATTTCGAAGGAATTCAAGCATCATCAGGTAAGTTAAGCTCTTTTCCTTCTTGTTTGGGTTGGATGAAACCCTAGAATAGCTTAGTATGTGTAGGTTTCGGTTGTGGAGAAGTTTATGGAAAATTTGGTAAAAATTCTTTGGGTTGATGATCATGTTGTGTTTGTTAATGATTTTGGGTTAGAATGAGCTTAGAAATGAAGTATAAGACATGATTTAGGGTTTAGATGTGTTATATTTTAAAGATGGAAGGATTATGGTTGAAGAAGATGGAAAAATCAAGTTTTGGGAGGATTCTGGGCTCGTTCGTCGCGGCACGCTCATGCCCTCGCCGCGAGCGCTCCAGTTTTCTCGCCGCCGCAAGCGACCATTTTCCTGCGCCGACATGCTTTGGTATTTTTAGCATAAATTTTGATGTAGATGTCCAACAGAGGTGATTTTTAATTCTTTGTAAACTAGAGACATAGAAATACAAGTTTTTTGAAGAAATGAAGTTCTGAATCAGTCTCTAAAGATATCAAATTGTGGATGGAAGTTAAACATAGAAATTTTGTTTCAGCTTTAGTTATGGTTTTAATTGTTAAAGTTTGACTTCCGATTTTCTACACCAATTGATTTGAAATTTGGCTATTTGGTTAAGGAAATCAAGTGAGGCAAGAGGAGCAAGAGGATCAAGAGGAAAGGCATTCCTAAGCAAGTATAAGCAAGGAATTCAAGGTGGGTTCATATTTATAATAGAGTAAATAAGTCACTCATTATTTTGTTCAAATCAAGAAAGATTTAATGCTTTAAATTGCATCATCAATGTTGACTTATGTGATAATGTGAATTGATTATATGTTTGCCATATGATTTGTATTCATGATTAATGAAAAGGTTTCAAAAAGGGTTATCTCTTTTCAAGAATACATGCTCATGAAATCATGTTTTTCAAAATGTATGAAAAGCAAGTTAACAAGCAAGTGTCAGTTTGGCAACAAGTTTACAAAATTTTGAACCATGAATGTTATGTGGATTTGTGGTAGTCCCTCAAGAACTGTCACGTGCATGTTGACCCATGAAAAGGCTTCTCCCGCCTGCCCGCTAGTGGCACGGAGCTCCCCACAAGGACTCCCTCAAGAAACTACGACTACACAGGACCATTTCGATGGGAATGTGTAGTGCGTCATGAACCCGGACTAACCCAAACCATTATGCTATGCTTATATGTTTATGATTTGTTATCATGTTTCATGCATTCATGTTTTGAATTCTACTCATAAATTGTTATAAACCAAGCATTTCGAGTTGATGACTCTCACATACTCAATTACTATGATTTCAAAGTGCACCACGACAATGAGCTATTTTTAAATAATTTTGCTTATTTCTGTATTATAAACGTGTTCCCACGAGCTTTATAGCTCACCCCCGTTACCCTCCCCATTCAGGTGAAGAGCAAGAGACCGAGTAAGTCAAGAGTTATGGCATCACTCCAAGTTGTCATATTTAAGTATTTTCAAGTTATACTTTTAGAAGTCAAGGCTTTAGTTACATTTCAAGTTTTATTGGTTCAAGGGTATTTTGTATTTTTGAATCTTGAACTCAAAAGTTGTAATTTGGTTTGAAATGTTATTAAAGCTTTGTAAAACTCATCTTTTGGATATTAATGAGATATGATGTTGATCTTTCGCATTGAATCATTTAGAAGTTGCTTGGTTGTATCTTGTTGAGTTTTGGGATGGGTTGTTTTTAATAAAATGAGAGAAAGTTTCAGGTTTATTTCATTGTGGGCCGAAGGATGCGGTCGCTGCGACGAGGCTGCCTGCTCGCCGCGGGGAAGCCGCATGAAGGGCTCACCGCAGCAAGAGCTGCTTAGCTCGCCGCGGCGAGAACCCTTTTGCTCGCCGCGGTGAGGGCTTCGTTGCTTGCTGCGGCAAGCCAAGCCAAGAGGGCTCGCAGCGGAGAGACATCACACGCCGCGATGACACTCCCTTGTGCTTCCGAGGAGCTCTTTCCTTCCTTTCATTTATATGTTTCACCTCACGCACCACGCACCGCGCTTCTATGTCCGATGTTGGGCTCCAAAAACGGGGTCCAACATACCCAATTACCTTCAAGTATGAATAGCTTTGGCCAATCACCACCTTATAAGTGACCTCGTCTTGAGGCAACAAAGAATGATGCTAAATCACAGGATCAGTATCCAAGATACCTTTGAGTACCTCAAATCTAAGGTTATTTGCACCATTGCTATGATGAGATTAATCATTGACATTTGATAGATCATCCATATGATAATCTCATAGCGGGTCATCCAATGTACTTACCACTCTTAGTAAGCATTCACATGTTAACTCTAAATATCTCATGCTTATAGTTTGTGAGATCCACTACTTGATCAAATCAAGGAGTATAACATGTGCTAGTCTATTGGGATTAATAATATCCTGTTTTATTAATCCTCTTATTAATCTTATGATTAAGGATAACTTAGATACTAACATAATTACAAATGATAGGAATCTCATTATTATGATCCCATCATGATTTCCTTCATACTCTGTTTTGTATCATGGACTTCATTGATTCGATTTAAGATCGACATAAATTCATATATAAATAAACATCAAATTAATGAAAAATTGCCTTTCACTTTATTAATAAAAATAAATTTTGTACAAAAATGCTAAAGGTAATTGCCTTTAGAGCACTAATCATTTTGAAACCATTTATGTATTAACTATTAACATAGTAGTAGAAAGAGTACCTTGCTCCTTCTGAACTTCAAATAGTTTAGCTTTAACCATGTTAATGATCCTACCTTATTGGTTGATAGAGAATCAAAGTATATTTACTAATAAATCACGAGCTGCTATGGTTCTTAAAGATGATTTCTTAATTTATTCAGAAGTAATTCGCAGGATTGTGCACCTTTTCTTTATTAGTTAAAACGACAAAAAGTGCAGCTAGTTCAATCCATCCTATTCTTGAAATAAACAACCCGCACACACTCCCTTTCCAAAAAAAAAAAATCAATACACCAAGTACTACGCTTAGATTTATTGATATCAAACCTGAAACTCCCAACAAACAGCCAGTGACCTAAGGAAACGAAAGAATCGGTTACATTTTTCATAGGATCTCCTCTTTTCTGATAGACAGATTCATTTTCTATTTTTTTGTTATTCTATAATATAAAAGTATTCCTCTTCATATGTTTCTGTTTTTTATATGTCTTTTTAGTATGCTTATTATATGTTTATGTTTGTATGTTTTTGTAATATATTTTTGGTTTTTTAGTCATGTGGTCGATTTCCCCTCTTTTGCAATCAATTTTGCTACAGCATCTGCTACTCTAGCTAATTGTCTACCTTTTCCAAGTATGATTTCTATGGATATATCTATTTCATGTCAACGTAACTCTTTGTTTTGTACATGGGACCTTTTAGAGAGCTCGTGTAGAAAGATTATCCTTGTCTTTGTTTATGTCTCGGGTTGGAACAAATTACTATAATTCATCCCCGTCTATGTATCAGTTGACATTTTTCACAAATTTTAAAATAGAGGCTCTTATTTTCACATTTGTCATTCCTTAAATCTGAATATACATACTTCTTTTTTGAAGAAAATGAATTTATTTTCATTTTGAAATCTTACCGTGTATCCCTATGAAATGAAAGGAATGTTTAAGTTGAAAAAAACTATGTTGGATCAGTAATTAAGCCTTCCTAAAACATAATCTAAAACCAGATCTTTCTTATCTAAACAAATTTGGAGAATACTATAGCAAAATGGTTTAGTAATTAAGCCTTTCTGAACACATTTTTGCCCTTTCATTCTATTTTAAAAAACCTTTTAAGTTCAATTCCTACTGGATGCACACCAATGGAACCTTCCAATAAGTCTATTGGAATTGGCTTTGTATCAATGGAATATCATCATCCATATAGAACGAATTGGTGTGGTATATTCATATCATAACATATGAACACTAAGAACTAACATTCTTATTGAGACTAGAACTCATAGGGAAGAAAATAGATATATGGATGGAATCAAATATGCAATATTTATAGACAAAAGTATTTGATTATTGGGAAAAAATTAATTTACTTTTAATGTCGAATCAGGATCAACTAGGCTGGAAATAAAGCATTGGGTCGAACTCTTCTTTATTGTCAAGGCAATAGCTATGAATAGCCATCGACTCCCTGATGAAGGACCATCCATGTTAGTCATCAAAGATATTGAAGCAGTGGGCCTTGGAGTAGAAAAGGAAGCCACTGATAAAGAAATCAAAGAAGAAATTGGGTTGAGTTGTTTTATGAAATTTCGGGTGTTATGGAAACCATTTGGGGACCATAAAGCCTTAATCCAATCTGATTTGATTAAAGCTCAATCCAAAGAGTCCAAGGCTGGCCAAGAGAAGTCAACTTGTTGCCTAATAGAGTAACTTATTGGCCAGGTTTCAACTCTCTTATCTATCATTAAATTTGCATTGAATAAGAGCTACTTAATGCTCATTTAGTGTCATTTTTAATTAGCTATTTTTTCTTTTAATGACAAGTTAATTATAGATGTTATGAGCCATATTAAGTATGTTTTAAATTCATTTGAAGTAATAAAGAATGTGTGGCTGGACTACATGTGGTCATCCACATTCCTCTAGCTTTTGTTTGCTTATTTAAGTCAAGTTTCTTTCCATATGTAAGATTTGGGGAATTAATAAAAGAGTGAGAGTTTCCTTTCAAGTTTTTGCAACTCAAATTTCTGTTTTGTTCCTTTATTTTACATGTTAATTTTTTTTGGGTTCATAGCAAATTATTTGTTATAGATCGGGTTTGATTGTTCTCCAAAAACACTCAATTTTTACACACATTTCATTCTACCACCTAGTCTGACCAACCTGTAGTAAATCAATCATATCTTCCAAACCACACATCCAAATTGAGTCAAACTTGAACCATTGGAAAGCTGACTCAAAGCCCTTCAATTGCATCTCTTACCATTCTCCACAAAATCGCCCAAAATACAGTCTATGCACCAAACACCTCCACCACCACCACTTAGCCAAATACTACCAAACTACTCCAGTGTCCTCTTAGCCACTCCAATCATTCCAATCTCCTTGAAACACTATCATTTTGGTATCAGAGACATGGTTCAACCCCCTATTTCATCGTCCACCATGGTTTCTCAAGAGTTGTCCCTTACATCACAACTTTCTCATGAAGAACTCCTTCGCCAAATGGAGTTGTTAAGGCTCAAAAATCTTATCCTAAAATCCAAACAAGAAGCCTTTGAGTCTATGGGATTTAGGGTAACACCTTCTTCTTCTAGCTTCATCCCTAAAAATTTAAGCCAAGACCTAGAAGAAGACAATTTCAATTTGCCCTTTTCTTCTTCTTCCATCGTACAACCAACCACGTATCCATTCTCCCAAAATCCTCCACAATTTCCTCCAAATGTTTCATCACACCCATCACAACTGACCACCACATTCCAAAGTTCAACTTTCCCACAACTAACCATAGGGGCACTCCCACAGTTCCCTATTAGAAATGTGCCTCAAAACACCCCTCCTCCTAGAGATGAAATTTTCAATTTCAAGATCGAGTTCCCAGAATTTCATGAAAAAATTGATAGTGATGTATATCTCGAGTGGGTGTATACAATTGAGAGAACTTTTAAGTTGAAAGAGTTGAGCGAAGAAAATAAGCTGAAGTTAGTGCAATTAAAGTTGAGAGGTTATGCATCCCTTTGGTGGGATAATGTCCAAAAGATGAGATCGAGAGAAGGTAGGCCAAAAATCACAACTTGGTCTAGGATTAAAGAGATGATGGATGAGACATTTTTGCCTCCACCTTATAGGCAAAAGATGTTGGACAACATGATAAGCTTGACATAAGGAACAAAATCGGTTGAAGAATATATGATGGAGTTTGAGCAGATCATGCTAAAGTGTGATTTAAGAGAAGAAGAATCTGTTGTCAATGCAAGATTTCTCAAAGGCCTCCAAATTGAGATTAGAAACATGGTAAGTCTATATCCTTATGTTCATTTCTTTGAGCTCAAGAAGCTTGCCTTGTGATGTGAAACTAACCTGAAACATTTGTCCACAGAAAGATTTCTTCCATCATATGCCAATACACCAAATTACAAACCACCCTCATTTCCACCACCAAAACTAACCAATTCCACTCCGCCACAAAAATTCACCTCTAGCCAAAATTCAACACCAAACCGAGCCTTGCCTTTAACAAAATACTAAATCACCCAAAACTTAAATGAGATGCTTCAAATGCAAAGGATTTAGACATTTCCAATATGAATGTCCAAATAGAAACATCATGACCATTGAAGAAATTGAAGAAATTCATAATGAAATGCTTGTTTGTGATGAGACCGAAAATGATAATGAAGTTTTTGAGTATTGTGAAAATGTCGAATGTGATGGTAAGTTAGAAGGAGAAATGCTTGTGATTCTTAGAATGTTGAGTGGAGAAGAAAATGAGAGTGATTGGAGAAGAAAGTCTTTGTTTTATTCTAGGTGTTTGTCAAAAGGGAAGTTGTGTGAACATGTAATAGATAGTGGAGCTTGTGAAAATGTTGTGTCAATTGAAATGGTAGAAAAGTTAGCTTTAAGGATCGAACCTCTTCCAAGTCCTTATAAGTTGACATGGTTAGACAATAAGCATGAGATTAAGGTTGATAGGAGAAGTCTACATTTTTAATTGGCAAATAAGTTGATGAGATATGGTGTCATGTAATTCCTATGAGTGCTTGTCATGTGCTTTTAGGCCATCCATGGTTGTATGATAGAGATGGGCAACACTAAGGAAGACCCAACACTTATTCTTTGTTCTTTAAAGGACAAAAGTTCACACCCAATCCTATGCCACCAGGAGCAAGAAAGAAGAAAAGTCAAGATGATCAAACTTTAGGCTTGATGACCAATGAAGAAAAGGAAGAGATTATCCAAAGCCTACCATCATACATTCCCTTTGACCTTGAAGAAGCCAAACCAAGCCCCCAAAATCCACTTTCTCATGAGGTACAATCCTTAATTCTTGTGTTTAGTATTGTTTTCCTAAAAGAGCCTCCTAAAGGACTCCTTCCTTTAAGGAAAATCCAACATGAAATAAACTTTGTGCAAAATGCTATCATACCCCATAAGCAATCTTATAGAATGAACCCAAAAGAGCATGATGAGTTGCAAAAACTTGTTGATGAGTTGTTAGAGAGAGGTTTCATTTGACTAAGTACTTCTCCATGTGTTGTTCCTGCCTTTGTTGTTCCTAAAAAGAATGGAAAATGGAGGATGGTTATTGATTTAAGAGTCGTCAAGAAGATAACCATCAAATATAGATTTCCAATCCCAAGGCTGGATGACATGCTTGATCGGCTTCATGGAGCTAAGGTATTTTCTAGAATTGATCTTGCTAATGGGTTTCATCAAATTAGAATGAAAGAGGGTGATGAATGGAAAACTTCTTTTAAAAATAGGGAGGGTTTATATGAATGGTTGGTTATGCCAATGGGACTTTCTAACTCTCCTTCTACTTTTATGAGATAAATGAATGAGGTTTTGAATTCATTTCTTGCTAAGTTTGTTGTGGTTTATTTTGATGACATTCTGGTGTATAGTGGTAGTTTACATGAGCATGTCATGCATTTGAGGTTAGTTTTTAAAGTGTTTAGTAATGAGAAGTTGTACATTAATGTGGAGAAGTGTCATTTTTGTGATTCATCTATTTCATTTCTTGGCTACATTGTTTCTAGTGATGGAATAAGTGTGGATCCATCTAAAGTGCAAGCCATTGTTGATTGGCCGACTCCTAGGAGTTTGTTTGATGTTAGGAGTTTTCATGGGTTTTGTTCATTCTACAGGAGGTTTATAAAGGATTTTAGTTGAATTGCAAGTCTGATTACTGATTACATGTGGATAAGTCAAGCTAAAATTGCCTTTAATAATCTTAAAAATTTGATGACAAAGGTCCTAGTTCTTGCCCTGCCCAATTTTGATGTTCCATTTGAATTAGAATGTGATGCTAGTGGTGTTAGAATATGATTTGTTTTAAGTCAAGGAGGAAAACCGAGTGCATTTTTTAGTGAAAAGTTGTGTGATGCTAAAAGTAAGTATTCTACTTATGAGCAAGAATTTTATGAATTGGTTAGAGCTCTTAGACATTGATGTTCCTATTTTCTTGCTAATTCATTTATGTTGTATACTGATCATGAGTCTTTGAAATATATACAAACACAATTACAAATGAATAGGAAGTATGCTAGCTGGATGGAATATTTGCAATCTTTTGATTTTGTGATCAAACATAAGTCCGGCCATACCAATGTTGTAGTAGATGCACTTTCTAGGAAATATCATTTGTTGAGTTCCATGCATGCTCATGTAATAGGTTTTGATAATATTAAGGAGTTGTATGAGAAAGATGATGATTTTGGGGAAATTTTTGAGAAATGTAAATTGGATGGAGGTAGTTTTCAAGATTATATGGTTCACAATGGTTATTTGTTTAAACTTGATGTTTATTGTGTTCCAAAATGCTCTCTTAGAGAAGCAATTTTGAGAGAAGTGCATGGAGGTGGTCTAGCCAGCCATTTTGGTAGAGAAGACTTATGAATTGGCCCATTCTAAAATTTTTTGGCCCAAAATGCTCAAAGACGTGACAGCTTGTAGGAGGATGCAACACTTGCCAACAATCCAAGATGACAAGTCAAGCCCATGGCCCATATATGCCCTTGCCGACTCCTAATGCACCATGGGAGGATGTAAGTATTGATTTTATCCTTGGTCTTCCTAGAACAAGGAGAAACTTTGATTCCATAATGGATGTGGTTGATAGGTTTAGTACCATATCATGAACTTATACTTTGAAAAAATTGTAAAATTGCATGGAATTCCAAAAAGCATTGTAAATGATAGGGATGAAATTTTTTTTAGTCATTTTTGGAGACATTTGTGGGGTAGGTTAGGAACAAAACTCAAATTTAGTACTTCTTTCCATCCACAAACTGATGGACATACCGAAGTAGTAAATAGGAGTCTTGGGAATATTCTAAGGAGCCTACTGAAAGGAAGAATCAAGAATTGGGACAACTTGCTAGCACATGCTGAGTTTGCCTACAGTTGTTCCAACAATAAGACTACAAATCTATCTCCATTTGAAGTTGTTTATGGTACTAATCCTCTTGTGCCTATTACCTTGAATCAAGTCACATTTAGCTTTTCATCGAACATTTAAGCTGAAAATAGGGCCCAGGAAATTGTCAAGCTACACGAAAAGGTCAAGGTCCATATCATGAAGAAAAATGAAGAGTACAAGTTCAGATCAAAGTTGAAGAAACTCGTGGAATTTAAAGAAGGTGACTTAGTGTGGGTTTACTTAAGGAAGGAAAGATTTCCCGCCAAAAGAAGATCCAAGTTCATGCCAAGGGCCGAAGGCCCATTCAAGGTTCTAAAGAAGATCAACCAAAATACCTACCAGATAGATTTGCCAAGCCACTATGGAATTTCAAATTCATTCAGTGTAAGTGACTTAGCAAAATATGTCGAAGATACAATGATTCCAAATGAAAATGTTCAAGCCTTTGAAGATGGGGAGGATGATGGAGGACCATCCATGTTAGCCATCGAAGATATTGAAGAAATGGGCCTTGGAGTTGAAAAGGAAGCCACTGATCAAGAAATCAAAGAAGAAATTGGGCTGAGTTGTTTTTATGAAGTTTCAAGCCTTATGGAAACCATTTGGGGACTATAAAGCCTTAATCCAATTTGATTTACATGAAACTCATTCCTAGCCCATTAAAGAGTCCAAGGCTGGGCAAGAGAAGTCAACCTGCTGCCCAATAGAGTGACTTATTGGGCAGGTTTCAACTCTTTTTTCTATCATTAAATTTGCATTGAATAAGAGCTACTTAATGCTCATTTAGTGTCATTTTTAATTAGTTGTTTTTTTCTTTTAATGACAAGTCAATGAAAGATGTTATGAGCCATATTAAGTATGTTTTATAGTCTTTTAGAGTCATAAAGAATGTGTGGCTGGATTGCATGTGGTCATCCATTCTTCTAGCTTTTTTTTGCTTATTTAAGTCAAGTTTTTTTTCCATATGTAAGATTCGGGGAATTGATAAAAGAGTGAGAGTTTCTTTTCAAGTTTTTGCAACTCAAATTTATGTTTTGTTGGTTTATTTTACTTGTTAATATCGTTTGGGTTCATAACAAACTAATTGCTATAGTTTGGGTTTGATTGTTCTCCAAAAACACTCAATTTCTACACACATTTCATTCTACCACCTAGTCTAACCAACCTATACTAAATCAATCATTTCTTCCAAACCACTCATCCAAATTGAGTCAAACTTAAAACATTGGAAAGCTGACTCAAAGACCTTCAATTTCATTCCTTACCATTTAACCTAGTTAGTCCTTATTTCTCCACAAAATCACCAAAAATACAACCTATGCACCAAACACCTCCACCACCATCACTTAGCCAAATTCTACCAAACTACTCCGGTGACCTCTTAGCCACTTCAATCACTCCAATCTCCTTGAAACGCTATCACTCCTAGGAAAGGGTAGAAGAAGGAGACCTATTATGGGACATAAAATGCATTGCAGATGTATGATCATTATGATTCAATCGGGTTATTCTATTCCACCTTTTAGAAAGTAAAGAACTTGAATCAAAATACTTAATAGCATGGTGATACATTTATACAAAACTTCTACCCCAAGAACATGCAATGGAACCGTAGACAGTCAAGTGAAATCTAATACACAAAAAATTTGATTTATGGGCAGCATTGCTGTGGTAAAGGCCGTAATGCCAGAGGAATCATTACCGCAAGGCATAGAGGGGTGGTCATAAGCGCCTATACCATAAATCGATTTTTGACGGAATAAAAAGGACATATATGGTAGAATCATAACCATAGAATACAACCCTAATCGAAATGCATACATTTGTCTCATACACTATGGAGATGGTGAGAAGAGATATATTTTACATCCCAGAGGGGCTATAATTGGAGATACCATTATTTCTGGTATAGAAGTTCCTCTAAAAAATGGAAAATGCCCTACCTTTGAGTGCGGTTTGAACTATTGATATACGTAATTGGAAGTCACCAATTAGGTTTACGACGAAACCTAGAAATCGATCATTGATCCAATTTGAGTACCTCTACAGGATAGACCTCAGCAGAAAACTGAAGAGTAACAATAGCAAGTGATTGAGTCCAGTAGTTCCTCATATAAAATTATTGACTCTAGAGATATATTAATATGGAGAAGACAAAATTGTTTCAAGCATCGACAGAACCAGAAGCGCCCCTTGTTTCAAAGAGAGGAGGATGGGTTATTCAAATTTCAGTTGATGATCAGAGGCGAATTGAAAGTTAAGCAGTGGGAATTCTAAAGATTCCACTGGGGAAAAATGAAAATAGAGATGTCTTTTACGTTACCCCTAATATGTGGAAGTATAGTGATGTAATTTCATAGAGTCATTTAGTCTGAATGCTACATGAAGAACATAAGCCAGATGAAGGAACGGGAAGACCTAGGATGTAGAAGAGCATAACATGATTGATTTGGTAGATTTGGATTCCTATATATCTACTCATGTAGTACTTTACTTCATTATACGATATCCATCTATATAGATATCATCATCTACACCTAGAAACCATATGTTTTGGAAGAAGCTTGTACAGTTTGGGAAGAGGTTTTGATTGATCAAAAAGAAGAATCTACTTTAACTGATATGCCTTTAGGCACGGCCATACATAACATAGAAATCACACTTAGAAAGGGTGGACAATTAGCTAGAGTGACAGGTGCTGTAGCAAAACTGATTGAAAAAAAGGAAAAATCGGCCACATTAAAATTACCATATGGAGAGGTTCATTTAATATCTAAAAACTGCTCAGCAACAATCAGACAAGTAGGGAATGCTGAGGTGAACTAGAAAAGTTTAGGTAGAGCTGGCTCTAAATGTTCGCTAGGTAAATGTCCTGTAGTAAGAGGAGTATTTATGAACCTCAGACTATCCCGTGGGGGGTGAAGGAAGGCCCCAATTGGTAAAAAAAACCCGCAAGCCCTTGGGGTTATCTTGCACTTGGAAGAAGAAGTATAACGAGGAATAAATATACTGATAATTTGATTCTTCGTCGCCGTAGTAAATAGGACATAAAATAGAATTCGCCGTAGTAACGGTATTATGAGTGATTTTATGGTTATCGAAATCACATTCGATATATGTGTTGTTAAGATTGGAAGTGAAAAATTTGGAAATACATTTCGAGGACGAAATTTTTTTTAGGAGGGGAGAGTTGTAATATCCCATCACTGGCGAGAAGGGTAAAAATAGTAATTTGAAACGTGTTATGAGTGTTTAGACTTGTCTCGGTATGTTCATGCATAATATGGCCTCCATATATACATGAATAGAAATTTTTGCATATGCACATGATTGTACATGCATTCATGACAATTCCTAGCATATGTGTTTATAAATGTGTTTATTGTGAAAAATATGATTTTGTGATTGAAAATTGAATTGGAGTGAATTTTTGTGTGTTTTATATTTTTAGAAAATTTTAGAAATTTTTCTGGAAAATTTCGGAGAAAATTTCCATATCGGAAAAATTGCCAAGCGGCAGACTGATTTGATTTTTGGTACTGAAAATGACTGTCCAATGGCACTGGAAAATTAGATACATGATTTTAGGATTTATTATTTTGAGCCATTGGAATTTTGGGGCAAAATTGGACTTAAATTGGAGAGAAATTAAATGGAGGATTGAGAGTGTGACATGTGGGAAGTGGCACATGTCACTTGCCTAACATGCCACCTTGTCTTACTTTATAAAAGCCCATTTCCTTCTTATTCTCAATGCTTCCATATTTGAAGACAAAATCCTTTGGTCTTCTTTTTCCTCTCATCCGTAGCTTTCATTTCTTCTTCTTCTTCATTGGTTTTCTCCTTCTTTTGCATTGGTATAGCTACTCATCTTCACCCACACAAGAAACCCTCCTATGCCACTTGCTTCCTATTCCTTTGTTTACAAAAAAATCCTAACTTCAGCCTTGAAAGATGGTGATCGTATATGGTAGGGGAAATGTTGGATCCCGAATTTTTTTTATGATGTTATTAAGCATGAATTGTGATAATTGTGAGTTTATGCCTTAGTTTGATTAAATTGGGAATATTAGTGGGTTTATTTGAGTTTAGTATGGTTTAATGAGAATTATTGGGTAAAAGTTTATGAGGACATTTTGGGAAGATTGCTTGAGTTAGATAAATTTAAACTTTGAAAGGAAGGGTATAATGGTCTTTATGCTTCCTTTGACTTAAGTAGGAAATTAGAAGAAGGAAAAGGAGAAGAAAGAAAGGAAAAGAGAAGAGAAAGAAGGAGAAGCGTCGTCGTGAAGGAGGAAGAGAAGAGAAGAGAGATTTCGACCTTTGAAGATTTTCGACAGTTTGAAGTGATTTCCGGGTAAGTTTCACTTTGCTTAAGCTTGTTTCGGTTGGATTAAGCTCTAAGATAGGTTGAATGTAGTATAATCGGTGGATTTAGGGCTTTAAGGCAAAACTGGTTAGATTTCGTGGATTGATGTGTTTATGGTTGATTTTGAGGTTTGATTAAGTTAGAGTTGTAGTCTAAGGCTTGAATCAAGGCTTAGGTGTGTTGCATTTTTGTTTGGGAAAGGATTGAAGTTGAAAAATGCTAGAAATCGGGTTTCGGAGTCGGACTCGGACCACAGCGTCGCGACGCAGCATATGAACACGCCATGACGTGGAGTTAAATCATGACGTATAATAATTAAATTCGTCGCGACGAGCGGGGAAGTGTTCGTCGTGACGTGCGAAGGAGGCGCGCCACGACGTGCGAGAGAGGCGACGTCGTGACGTGTGAGAAGGGTGACGCCGCGACGTGCGAGGAAGGCTCTTCGCGACGTGCGAAGAGTTTTGGCTCACCGCAGCGAACATCCAATTTTTCTGAAGGAGATTTTTGGGCATATCTTGGGTTGTAGATGTCCAATTGAGGTGATTTCAGATTCGTTGTAAACTAGAAATAAAGGGCTACAAGTTTTATGAAGAAGGGAAGTTCGAGATCAGCCTTTAAGGGTTTGGGAATTTAGATGGAAGTCATATGTAGACTTTTAGTGCTTTACTTTTGATTGTCAAGCTTTATGGAATATTTATTTTGCGTATTGATTTAATGAGAACTTGGTTTATTATAGGAAACCAAGCCGACCTGACCCAAACGCAAGAGGAAGGACACCAGTGAGTCGGATACTCGAGCGATATTTGGTGGGTAATATGTTTATGGTTATTGTGTGTATGGGCAAATTGCCTTATATATGTTTTCTTGCATTATGTGACATTACTTGTGTTGAAATATTGAACATGCATTGTGATGATGAGTATGCATGGCCTTGATAGGCCTTATGGCATTTTGTGAGAATGGAAAGAATGAAATTTTGAAAGCTTTGAAAAATACTTTGTACATGGAACGAATGGTTATGTGTATTGTTTGGGTGAGAGAGTTACGGATGGAGTCACGTGCACGTTGACATAAAGCCTTCTCCCGGCTACCCGCTTGAGGCAATGAGATCCTTGAGAAATTGGACTTGGATAGTTTACGGAATAAACTTTGGTTTATTCGGATTGTTTTATGGAACTCTCGAACCATTTGTGTGCATTCATAATTGATTTGACAGAAATGATGCATAATGATTGTTATGTTGAGAAACAGAAATTGCATGACCTATGTTTATATGAATGTGAATCACTTGATGAACCTTGTCTTGCTATAGATATATGCATATTGCTTGATTGTGTGGCTCGTTGCCAATGGCTATAAACGTATATGTCATTGAACTTCGCTGCTCACCCCATTACTCTCCCCTCCTCAGGCGCAGATCGAGATGATCGTTGACCTTGTAAGGCATCGGAAACTTCAAGCTAGTTAGGAGCTTTGCAATAAGTTAGTATTTTGGTTAGCCCGCTAAGCATATCAGCATGGAGCATATTCATGTATTTTGGATTTAGACTTATTTCTGTATTATGACATTTGAGAATGCTTGTTTAATTTCCTTTCGACCTGTAATGGCATGAAGCCCCTTTGTTTATTGGGGTGTTTAATTCATGTTTTAATGCATGTGTAAGCGCTTGATGGTATGAGAATGTTTGTGCGTGATTTATGAATCGAACTATGTATGGATGTTGGGATCGGGTCCGTTATGTTTGGGTGCTCGATGCCGGCGCAACTCAAGGGGCTGCCCTCGGGAATAGGAGATCCGGGACCTGGGCCCAACATGTTTGGTATCAAAGTGAGGTTTAGTGTCCTTGGCTTAGACTGCATAATAGGATGAACTGTGTGATATATGATTTCTTGTTGCATTGCTTAAGTGACATGCATATCATGCATACATGTAGATTGACCTGTAGCTAATCCTTAGTGTTTCCCTTCGAAGGAGTACGATGCCACCTCGTAGAAGGACACGAGGAGTTCTGCAAGGATCTGCTGCACCTGACTCTCCGACTAGAGAGGAGAGGACTGATGAGTCAGTAGACCCAGGGAATGCTCAGGCTTCTGTAGGGCTAGGTAGTGAGCCCGTTCTATCGCAGACTCAAGAATCCCCAGTTCCGTAGGAGCAAGTGCCTCCATTGGATCCGAGGTTGTTTCAGGCGTCCACCCAGCGCTTTGTTCAAAGCATGGGACAGATGCCACGCCTTTCCTTGCACCCCCGCCAAATAAGGGCGTAGGTCTGACAGATTGAGGAAGTATGGAGCAATGGATTTCTACGGGACCACTGACCCTGAGGAAACTGAGACATGGTTGAGAAAGACTGAGAGGGTGCTAGATCAGATGGAGTGTGAGGATGACGAGAGGATTGTTTATGCTGCCAGTTTGCTTCAGGGAGATGCTTTGCATTGGTGGGAGATTGTGCCAGGGAGTCAGATGAGGCCAGTAGGGTTGGCATGGCAGGACTTCCTTGCTACTTTTAGGAAGAAGTATCTATCAGAGGTTTACATTAAGCAAAAGCAGAGGGAGTTCCTTAGTCTCACCCAGAGGGAGATGACAGTCAGTGAGTATGAGCGTCTTGTTCACTCAACATGGCGAGTATGCTTGAGATCGATGCTGAGTGAGGCTGCTAGATGTCACCGGTTTGAGTCGGGTCTGCACTTGGCTATCAGAGAGAAGGTGATAGTGCAGAACTAATGATTTCCAGCAATTAGTTGAGGCAGCTTTGAGGGTGGAAAATATTGAGAACATCAAGAGTGCAGTGAACAAGAAGAGAAAGGGAAGAGAGCAGTTCAAGAGGGGAGGCAGCACTAGTACTCCTATGCTGCAGGAGTGCCAGAGTTTCCAGATTCATCAGAGGAGAGGAGCAGTGGTGCGAGCCGACCTAGGCCGCTGAGGACTTCTACTGTTTCTCACCAAGCCTCAACGGTGGGCGGCAGTAGAAGGGTAGATGGGGATAGATCTTTCATTCCGAAGTGTGAGCACTGCGGAAGGCCCCATAGAGGAGAGTGCTTCAGATTGACAGGAGCTTGCTTCAACTGTGGGGAGAAGGGACACATTGCCAGAGAGTGTCCTCAACCTCCACGACAAGAGAGAGGTCAGATGCAAGTTCCGAGGAGAGCAGAGACTGTGGGTCAGAGGACTACAACAGAAGTGGGCAGTTCAGATGTAGTGAAGAGAGTGAGTATTCCGGGGAGACCCAGGGGGCAGGCACCGGCTAGAGTGTTTGCTATGACTCGGGAGGATGCAGAGACCGCTCCTAATGTGGTGACTGGTATGGTTCGACTCTTTTCTGATGATGTGATTGCTTTGATTGATCCGGGTTCTACTCATTCGTTTGTTTCCTCGAGTAGACCCGTGTGTGATAGAAATGTGAGCCCTTTGGATACTCCGTTGATGGTGAGTACTCCAATCGGCCAGTATATTATTATTAGTCAAGTGTATAGAGAGTGTGAGCTTTGTATTGGTGGAGAACTTATAGTGGTGGATTTGATGCCACTAAAGATGGGAGGATTGGATGTGATATTGGGTATGGACACATTAGAAAGGTACAATTCCCGTCTGGATTGTAAGCAGAAGACAGTGGAATTTGAATTGGATGACGGTAGAAGAGTAGTGTTTGTGGGGGACAGAAAAGCAAGTCCGCCCAGAATTGTTTCAGCTTTGACAGTAGAGAAGATGATGAGTAAGGGGTGTGAAGCATTCTTGGCCTATGTGGTGGACACCAGGATAGATAGAGGAAAGCTGGAGGATATCCCAGTAGTCAGGGAATTCTCGGATGTCTTTCCCGAGGAATTACCAGGACTACCGCCAGCTAGGAAAATTGAGTTTTCCATTGAGCTCTTTTCGTATCATACCGATTTCAATTACGCTTTACTGGATGGCTCAAATTGAATGAAGGAGCTTAAGGAGCAATTGGAGGAGTTGATGGAGAAAGGGTACATAAGGCCGAGCTCTTCACCTTGGGGAGCTCCGGTTCTTTTTGTAAAGAAGAAGGATGGATCGTTGAGGATGTGTATAGACTATCGGAAGCTGAATTAGGTTACTGTGAAGAACCGATATCCGCTTCCTCGCATTGATGATATGTTTGATCAATTGCAAGGGGCGAAAGTCTTCTCTAAGATAGACTTGAAATCGGGTTACCATCAGTTGAGGATTAAGGAGTCGGATGTGCCGAAGACTGCTTTTAGGACGCGGTATGGGCATTTTGAGTTTTTGGTTATGCCTTTTGATTTTAACGCGCTTACTGCCTTTTATGGATTTGATGAATCAGGTTTTTAAGCCATTCTTGGACCAATTTATCATTGTCTTTATTAATGATATATTGGTTTATTCCAAGAGTGATGAGCAGCATGAAGAGCATTTGAGGATTGTTTTGGAGACTTTGAGGAGAAATAAGTTGTATGCCAAATTCAACAAATGTGAATTTTGGTTGAGGGAAGTTTCATTTCTTGGACATGTGATCTCAGAGCAAGGAGTGCATGTGGATCCAAAGAAGATAGAAGTTGTGGTGAATTGGGAAGCACTGAAGAATGTAGCAGAGGTGAGGAGTTTTCTGGGTTTAGCAGGTTATTACAGGAGATTTTTGGAGGGATTCTCTATGATATCCGCTCCAATGACTAAGTTGTTGAGGAAGAATCAGAAGTTTTTCTGGAGTGATGAGTTCCAGCAGAGCTTTGAGGAGCTCAAGCATAGATTGACGAGTGCTCTGATTTTGATGTTGCCTTCCAGAGATGAGGGTTATACTGTGTATAGTGATGCTTCGAGGAAGGGTCTTGGATGTGTTTTGATGCAGGGAGACCGGGTGATTGCTTATGCTTTGAAGCAGTTGAAGCCTTATGAGTTGAACTATCCGACGCATGATTTGGAGTTGGCAGCTGTGATCTTTACTTTGAAGATTTAGAGGCATTATCTGTATGGAGTTCAGACGAGGATCTTTACCGATCATAAGAGTCTCAAGTATTTGCTGAGTCAGAAGCAATTGAATTTGAGACAGAGAAGGTGGATCGAGTTGCTCAAGGATTATGATTTGTTGATTGAGTATCATCCGGGCAAGGCCAATGTAGTGGCGGATGCCTTGAGTAGGAAGTCTTCGATTGCTCATGTTCGATCGGTTTATCTTCCTTTATTGGAAGAGATGGCCAAGCTTAAGATAAGCTTGAAGCAGGAGGAGCCAGATTGTCTTCTAGCTAACTTCCAAGTGAGACCGATACTCAGGGAGAAAGTTAGAGAGTTGCAAGCACAAGATGCAGATTTGAGCAAGCTTCGAGATGAAATTCGAAATGGCAAGATTTCTGAGATAGAGGTGAGGGATGATGGGCTTATGACAGTGGGAAACAGGTTGTGTATTCCAGTCATGCAGGAGGTTAAGGATGAGATTATGGATGAGGCACATAATGCGCCTTATGCCATGCATCCGGGTAGCACCAGGATGTACAGGGATCTGAGAGAGCATTTTTGGTGGAAAGGCATGAAGAGGGATGTAGCAGAGTTTGTCAGTAAGTGTCTAGTGTGTCAACAAGTCAAAGCTGAACACCAGGCACCTTCAAGCAAGTTGAGGCCGTTACCTATTTTGGAATGGAAGTGGCAAAGGGTGACCATGGATTTTCTGATGATTTTGCCTAAGACCAGTAGGAAGAACAATGCAATTTGGGTTATTGTGGATCAGTTGACGAAGTCAGCTCACTTTTTGGCAATTAAGCAGACTGATTCTTTGCATGTGTTGGCAAAGAAGTATATCGATGAGATAGTGAGATTGCATGGGATTCCAGATTTGATTGTGTCTGATAGAGACCCTCGATTTACTACAAGATTTTGGGGTAGTTTGCAGGAAGCCTTGGGGACAAAGCTAAATTTTAGTACGACCTTTTACCCTCAGACGGATGGTCAATCTGAGAGGACCATTCTGACCCTTGAGGGAATGCTTAGGGCTTGTGTGATGGATTTCAGAGGAGCTTGGGATGAGCATTTGCCATTGGTCGAATTCGCTTATAATAATTCGTACCATTCGAGTATTCAGATGGCTCTATATGATGCTTTGTATGGTAGGAGGTGTAGGACTCCGATTTGTTGGGATGAAGAAGGAAAGCGGAAATTGGAAGGACCAGAATTGATTCAGATGACGGTTGATAAAGTTAATCTGGTTAAGCAGCGATTTAAGGCAGCACAGGATAGGATGGAGAGTTATGTTGATGCTCACCGAAAGGAGATGGAGTGTGAAGTCGGTGAGAAAGTGTTCCTTAAGACGTCTCCTTGGAAGGGAGTGTTGAGGTTCGGCAAGAAGGGTAAGTTGAGTCCGAGGTATGTGTGTCCTTATGGGATCCTTGAGAGGATTGGACCACTCGCCTACAGGTTGGTATTACCTCTGAAATTGTCTCAGATTCATGATGTTTTTCATGTGTCCATGTTGAGGAGGTATAGATCGGATCCTTCTCATATCATTCAGACTAGTGAGGTACAGTTGCGGGATGATTTGAGTTATGAGGAGCTTCCAGTAGAGATTTTGGATACAAAGGAAAAAGTCATCAGGAACAAGAAAGTTCAGTTAGTCAAAGTCCTATGGAGGAATCATTCGGTTGAGGAGGCTACATGGGAGCCATTGGAAGCCATGCGGGAGAAGTATCCGCATCTCTTCGATGATTCAGATAATAATTTCGAGGACGAAATTTCTTTTAAGAGGGGGAGAAATGTTGGACCCCGAATTTTTTTTTGATGTTATTAAGCATGAATTGTGATAATTGTGAGTTTATGCCTTAGTTTGATTAAATTGGGAATATTAGTGGGTTTATTTGAGTTTAGTATGGTTTAATGAGAATTATTGGGTAAAAGTTTATGAGGGCATTTTGGGAAGATTGCTTGAGTTAGATAAATTTAAACTTTGAGAGGAAGGTTATAATGGTCTTTATGCTTCCTTTGACTTAAGTAGGAAATTAGAAGAAGGAAAAGGAGAAGAAAGAAAGGAAAAGAGAAGAGAAAGAAGAAGCGCCGTCGTGAAGGAGGAAGAGAAGAGAAGAGAGATTTCGACCTTAGAAGATTTTCGACAGTTTGAAGTGATTTCCGAGTAAGTTTCACTTTGCTTAAGCTTGTTTCGGTTGGATTAAGCTCTAAGATAGGTTGAATGTAGTAGAATCGGTGGATTTAGGGCTTTAAGGCAAAACTGGTTAGATTTCGTGGGTTGATATGTTTATGGCTGATTTTGAGGTTTGATTGAGTTAAAGTTGTAGTCTAAGGCTTGAATCAAGGCTTAGGTGTGTTGCATTTGTGTTTGGGAAAGGATTGAAGTTGGAAAATGCTGGAAATCGGGTTTCAGAGTCAGACTCTAGACTCGCACGTCACGACGTGGAGTTCGTCACGATGTATAATAATTAAATTCGTCGCGACGAGCGGGGAAGCGTTCGTCGCGAAGTGCGAGAGGAGGCGTGCCGCGACCTGTGAGAAGGGCGACGCCGCGACGTGCGAAGAGTTTTGGCTTGCCGCGACGAACATCCAATTTTTCTGAAGGAGATTTTTGGGCATATCTTGGGTTGTAGATGTCCAATTGAGGTGATTTCAGATTCGTTGTCAACTAGAAATAAAGGGCTACAAGTTTTATGAAGAAGGGAAGTTCGGAATCAACCTTTAAGGGTTTGAGAATTTAGATGGAAGTCGGATGTAGACTTTTAGTGCTTTACTTTTGATTGTCAAGCTTTATGGAATATTTATTTTGCGTATTGATTTAATGAGAACTTGGTTTATTATAGGAAACCAAGCCGACCTGACCCAAACGCAAGAGGAAGGACACAAGTGAGTCGGATACTCGAGCGATATTTGGTGGGTAATATGTTTATGTTTATTGTGTGTATGGACAAATTGCCTTATATATGCTTGCTTGCATTATGTGACATTACTTGTGTTGAAATATTGAACATGCATTGTGATGATGAGTATGCATGGCCTTGATAGGCCTTATGGCATTTTGTGAGAATGGAAAGAATGAAAATTTGAAAGCTTTGAAAAATGCTTTAAATATGGAACGAATGGTTATGTGTATTGTTTGGGTGAGAGAGTTACGGATGGAGTCACGTGCACGTTGACATAAAGCCTTCTCTCGGCTGCCCGCTTGAGGCAACGAGATCCTTGAGAAATCGGACTCGGATAGTTTACGGAATAAACTTTGATTTATTCGGATTGTTTTATGGAACTCTCGAACCATTTGTGTGCATTCATAATTGATTTGACAGAAATGATGCATAATGATTGTTATGTTGAGAAACAAAAATTGCATGACCTATGTTTATATGAATGTGAATCACTTGATGAATCTTGACTTGCTATAGATATATGCATATTGCTTGATTGTGGGCTCGTTGCAATGGCTATAAACGATATGCCATCGAGTCATGACTCACCCCATTACTCTCCCTCCTTAGGCGCAGATCGAGACGATCGTTGACCTTGCAAGGCATCGGAAACTTCAAGCTAGTTAGGAGCTTTGCATTAAGTTAGTATTTTGGTTAGCCCGCCAAGCATATCAGCATGGAGCATATTCATGTATTTTGGATTTATACTTATTTCTGTATTATGACATTTGAGAATGCTTGTTTAATTTCCCTTCGACTTGTAATGGCATGAAGCCCCTTTGTTTATTGGGGTGTTTAATTCTTGTTTTAATGCATGTGTAAGCGCTTGATGGTATGAGAATGTTTGTGTGTGATTTATGAATCGAATTATGTATGGATGTTGGGATCGGGTCCGTTATGTTTGGGCGTCCGACGCCGGCGCAACCCGAGGGGCCGCCCCCAGGAGTAGGGGATCCGGGACCCGGGCCCAACAGGAAACTAGGAAGTTTGTGAGAAGTTTGGAAGATTGGAAGATTGGAGCTTAAGTAGGTAAGACTTGTTTTTTTTATGTTATGAATTGTTAGTTAAATGAATTAATTGTGATGTTGTTGAACTTAATTTCATGAAGCTTGTGTTTTGATTGTATGGGTATAAGTTTATGTTTGTGTAAGGATGAAGGATATGGTATGTGGAGTATGTGAATTAAGTGTTTTGGCTTAAGTTTGAGGATGTTAGATGGGAGTTTATTAAAGAAAGAAAATTGTGTGTGTGAGCTGCCATTTTGTGGCTACTTGTTCAGGTGAATGGCTTGATGAAATTGTGGCTGATTTCTTGACTAAATTGGATGCTTATTGGTGTAGAAATAGTATTGGAATGCTAGGAGAAGAGTTAGGTGTAAAATCTGGAAAAATTACTTTGTGTATGTTCCAATGATTTGGTCATAACTTTTTATATAGTTATGCTATTGAGATGAGGTTTAGCTTGAATTAAACATGAGAAGTTTGGCTAAAATTTGTATGAAGGAAGTTTTTTTTAATTGTGGCTTGAAGGGTTTCAAATTTTGCTTTGAAAGTGAGATTTATGTGCAGAGTGAATAGTGGTAATTCTAGTATGTAGAGATTTGTGGCCTGAAACTTTGGAGAATTGTTCTAGGCTAAAGTAGACAGATTTTGTGAAATTGGTCTTCATGAAAGTTGAAGATTTTCTTGTTAGATTTCTATCTCCACTAAGTATGATATTTTTTGAGTTTGATATTGAAAGTTATGACTTGTGAACTTTGAGGTGGTGTTTCAAAGAATGAATGTGCTTTATGAGTGAAATGTCTCTAAGGATAGGTTTTGTGATTTCTGTGCTTCGAAGCTAATTCTGAACTGTTATGGTTTAAATTATCTCAAGTGATCTTATAGAAATTTATAGAGGAATGTCTTATCTGTGTAATGAGGTATAATATGCTAATTTTGGATGTAGGGATTGTAAGTTATGAATTTTTCAAGTATGGTTATGATTTAGGTGATATGTTGATTTAATACTCTTTAACAGGCAGCCACAATCATGTGTGAATTTAGGTGATATGTTGATTTAATACTCTTTAACAGGCAGCCACAATCATGTGTGAATTTGATTTAGTTAGAGGTGTAATTTTCTTTTAAGTCCTTCATGAGAATTGTAGCATGTTTTCTTATGTTTTCAGTGAGATAAGGTATGGAATTTTTGGACAATGGGATAGGAAATTATGATTTTTGGAAGATTGTGTTGCTGTTAAGGATGACACTTATATGTGCAGAAGCTTTGGTTGAGAAATCGATCTGATTAAAGGTTGAATTTGCTTCCAAGTTATTCATGAAAGTTGTAGAATATGTTTCGATTTTTCTTTGATATAACACTTGAAATTTGTGACAAAGGGAATGGGAAGATATGATTTTTGGAAAAATATTGCACTGTTTTGGATGATAATGTGTAGGCAGTAATTTTGATTGCATTTTTGAAACCCTTAGAGGTGAAATTGGTTTTGAAGCCCTTCATGAAACTTGTAGGGTTTTCTGTGATCTTTTTAATGAGACCTTACTTGTCTTTTTTGGTTACTTGTGTGAAAATATAGGGTTTGGAAAAGAAGAGAAGGTATTAAGTGTTTTATTAAAAAAAAGAAAATCAGATTTGGCAGGCGAGGGACTGACCCTCCCCCCTCGCGAGGGCGACGCCTCGTAAGGGTGAGCATTAAGCTCGTCCTTGTGAACGGGATGGCTCGCGAGGGTGAGCCACGCGCAGGTCGACCCGGCCCGACACGGGCCGACCCGATTCGGGCCAACCTAAATCCTCTCCTATTCTTTTGTGCATAACTTTTTCGTCCGACCTCCGATTGACCTGATTCTTGAGGCATCGGATTCGTGAGTCATTTAATTTCATTTATATAAAAAATTGAGAATTTTTAGAGATAAAATTAATGTGGATTGGTTAGGTCACAGTGAGGGGACTGGTTAATTATTTTTGTGGTCTATGTTTTATTAATAATTGGACCTATAGAGGTCCGAAGTGAGTGATTTTAGTGTCAATGAGTTTCTAAAATTTAGAGGAACATTTTGTGATGAGAATTTTTAAAATAGTGCTGGGAATGTCACGAGCGTGTATTGTACACATTTTAATTGCTACATGTGTATTTTTAAATATTTCTGATTGTACATTTGGTAATGTTTGTATATTTTGACTATTATAGAGGCCCTTCTGGAACGTCAACCCACCGACGTTGCCGAGACTTCCAGGCATTAGCTCGGAAGCTATTTGTGAGTAACCTAGATGGTTTTCAATTATTTTTTGCTTATAATTCTGTGTATATAATTTTGTGGAAAATAATGGTATGATTGTGCTTCTGATTGTGGATTCTAGACAGAAGGTCCGATGTATTAGGGAGCTATGACATAGAAGAGCTACATGTTTGTGAATTTGTGAACTACATGCTTGAGATGTAATAATTTGTGACACATGTGTTGATTGTGATCATATGATATTTTGAGCAATGTGAAATTATGAAATTCGGGTGATGTGATTGATACGTGTCGGACTACGGTCCGATAATATGTGAAAGTGAGTGGAAGTGACTGCTGCATCACTTAGCATAAGTGCATGAAATACAATGGCTATTGTGACCAGAGTCGCCACCGATCAGAGCTTTAAGTTCAACGAGTGAAAATGAGCTTTGAGCTCATAAGGGATTCAGAGCCTCAGGCTCAATGTTTAATGAGCCCTGTATCCACCAATAGATAAGGGACAATTAGTAATGAGCCCTACAAGGGACAGTTTAGGCACTCAGTCACAGCAAAATAAGAACTTAAAAGTGAGTCTCATGTGTGTGTATCGATTATGAATAATGTGAACGTGGAATTATATGAATGTGTGGATGTGAAATATTGTGAATATGTGCACTATGAAATATTGTGAGATGTGTGAAAATTGTGTTATGTGATTGGGGTGAACCATCGATGATAGGAGTAGAGATAGGTGTAAAATCTGGAAAATTTACTTTGTGTATGTTCCAATGATTTGGTCATAACTTTTTATATAGTTATGCTATTGAGATGAGGTTTAGCTTGAATTAAACATGAGAAGTTTGGCTAAAATTTGTATGAAGGAAGTGCTGTTTAATTGTGACTTGAAGGGTTTCGAATTTTGCTTTCAAAGTGAGATTTATGTGCAGAGTGAATAGTGGTAATTCTAGCATGTAGAGATTTGTGACCTGAAACTTTGGAGAATTGTTCTAGGATAAAGTAGACAAATTTTGTGAAATTAGTCTTCATGAAAGTTGAAGATTTTCTTGTTAGATTTCTATCTCCGCTAAGTATAATATTTTTTGAGTTTGATATTGAAAGTTATGACTTGTGAACTTTCAGGTGGTGTTTCAAAGAATGAATGTGCTTTGTGAGTGAAATGTCTCTAAGGATAGGTTTTGTGATTTCTGTGCTTTGAAGCTAATTCTGAACTGTTATGGTTTAAATTAGCTCAGGTGATCATATGGAAATTTATAGAGTAATGTCTTAGCTGTGTAATGAGGTATAATATGCTAATTTTGGATGTAGGGATTGTAAGTTATGAATTTTTCAAGTATGGTTATGATTTAGGTGATATGTTGATTTAATACTCTTTAACAGGTCAGCCACAATCATGTGTGAATTTGATTTAGTTAGAGGTGGAATTTTCTTTTAAGTCCTTCATGAGAATTGTAGCTTGTTTTCTGATCTTTTTAGTGCGATAAGGTATGGAATTTTTGGACAATGGGATAGGAAGTTATGATTTTTGGAAGATTGTGTTGCTGTTGAGGATGACACTTATATGGGCAGAAGTTTTGGTTGAGAAATTGATCTATTTAAAGGTTGAATTTGCTTCCAAGTTATTCATGAAAGTTGTAGAATATGTTTTGATCTTTCTTTTGATATAACGCTTGAAATTTTTAGGAAAGGGAATGGGAAGATATGATTTTTGGAAAAATGTTGCACTGTTTTGGATGATAATGAGTAGGCAGTAATTTTGATTGCATTTTTGACACCCTTAGAAGTGAAATTGGTTTTCAAGCTCTTCATGAAACGTGTAGGGTTTTCTGTGATATTTTCAATGAGACCTTATTTGTCATTTTTGGTTACTTGTATGAAAAGATAGGGTTTGGGAAAGAAGAGAAGGTATTAAGTGTTTTATTAAAAAAAAAGGTAATCGGATTTGGCAGGTGAGGGACTGACCGTCGCCCTGGCGTTCGCGAGGACGAGCCACGTGCGGGCCGCGCTAGTCGACCCAGCCCAACTTGATTCGACCCAACCCAAACGCTCTCCTATTTTTTTATGCATAACTTTTTCGTCCGACCTCCGATTGACCTGATTCTTGAGGCATCGGATTCGTGAGTCCTTTCATTTCATTTCTATGTAAAATTGTGAATTTTTAGAGATAAAATTAACGTGGATTGGTTAGGTCACAGTGATTGGACCAGGTAATTATTTTTCTGGTCCATGTTTTATTAATAATTGGACCTATAGAGGTCCGAAGTGAGTGATTTTGGTGTCAATGAGTTTCTAAAATTTAGAGGAACATTTTGTGATGAGAATTTTTGAAATAGTGCCAGGAATGTCACTTTTAGACCTTGATTTTTTTTATTATTTGGCATGATTTAATTGTTATTTTGAGGTCTTGTTAGATTAATTATTTTAGAGTAATTAGAATGTCAATATTAGAAGGAATTATTGTTTGAATTGATGGAATTAAAGTATAAATGTAGTAAGAATGCATGAGGGGTAATTTTGGTAGATCACCTAAACCCTTAAGTTTTAAGGCATAAGTGGAAGGGCATAAGGGTCTTTTTCATGCATAAAGTGAGTAAAAGAAGAAGAAAAAAATATTGGCTTGTTAGGAAGAGAAGAGAGTGTCGTGGGTGAGGAGAAAAGAAGAAGAGAAGGAAAGCCAAGATAAGGTTTGGAGCATTTGAAGGATTTGAAGCTTCCCCAAGTAAGTATAAGCATTAATTGGATGATTGAATCTTGTTTAATGATAATTAGGAGTGAAAATTGGTGTTGAATGTGTGTAGGGTTAATGATGTAAGAAAATGTGTAATCCTCTAGGGTTAATGATTCTTTTGTGTTTATGATTGATTTTGGGGTTGGAATGAGTTTAGAATTGAATTAGGAATGATGGTTTAGAGTTGAGATGAAGATTAATTGAAAGATGGGAGGTTTTTGGTTGATTAATATGGCAGAAATAGGTTTCGGACGATTTTGGGTCTCGCACGTCGCGACGTGCTCATGTGCACGTCGCGGCGCGCGCTAGCTTTCTCGCCACGGCGCGTTCCAGCTTCCTCGCCGTGGCGAGCTCCAATGTGTTCGCCGCAGCGAATATAGCGAGCCTCTATATTCGCCGCGACGACCTTCTGTATTCACCGTGGCGAGCCTCTTTTTCCGTCGTGGCGAAATCATGTTTTCCTGATTTTCAAAGCTTTATGAAATTCCTTTGAATGTTGTTTGAATGAGAACTTGGTTTGTTATAGGAAACCAAACCGACCTAATCCAATCGCAAGAGGAAGGACAACCTTGAACTTGGATTTCAAGCGATATTTGGTGGGTAATGTATTTATAGTTATTGTGTGATTAGGCAAATTCTTGTCTATGTGTGAATATATGTTGTATGTTATGCAATGTGAGATGCATAACATTTTGATTGAATATGTGGTTAATTGTTTGAAATTGATTTGTTATAAGATTTTAATGATTTTGATTTCGTATGCCTTGAAAGAAGCATGAGAATCGATATAAGTAAATTTTGATTTTGATCATGTTATGCCTCGATTTCGGTCATGGCATTATGTATATATGAAAAGCATGAAAGCATATCATCTGATAAAATGATTCTGAGCATGATTATGTGCTTTTGTTTGGCGAGAGTGGAACCATTCTGCTTAAATCACGCACGATGACAAGAGCCTTCTCCGCTGCCCGCTTGGGCATATGAGTTCGAAATGGACTCATTCTTTAAGGTGTAAACTTGGTTTCTCCTTCGCTTCCATGGAACCCTCGAGCCGTGTGATGTGCATTGCATAATTAAACTGTTCATTATGAAGTATACTAAGTGTTCTACGTTGTGAAATGTTTTGTGAGTTGAATTCAATGTGATGGATGTGTAAATTGTTTGAATATAGTGTGAATGCTAGAAGTGCTGCATGAATATATATATATACATACATATGCTTGAATTTGTGCTAGTTACCGATGGCTATAAATATATTAGCCACTGAGCTGTGTAGCTCAACCCATTACTTTTCCCTCCTCAGGTGCAATTCAAGATGACAGTTGATACTTGCAAGGCATCGAAAAACTCAGCAATAGTTAGAGATCTTTTGTACTAAGTTAGTGATTTCGGTTAGCTTTTTAAGCAAATCAACATTGAGCATCCTCATGTATTTGTTTAAGCTTTGATATGTATTGTGATATGTTAGTAAAATTTGTTCGATCTCCTTGGATTGAAATGACATGAAGTTCTTTTGTATATGAGTGTGTTTAACTGTTAGTTAGTATGAATGTGTATATGTTAGAATGTATGTGCAAATGTTGGGAGTCGGGTCTCGGAGAAATTGGGAGCTCGCCGCGGCGCATCCCTTGTGAGATCGCCGCTGTGTGGATGCTGGTCCTTCGTCGCGGTGTGTCCCATGAGAGTTCGCCGCGGCGAACCGCGAGGCGCTCGCCACGGTGAACATTTTATCGCCACGACAAACCGCCCTTTTCCTGCTGCCGATTTCTAAATTTGAATGTTTTCGACCCCTTCCCCTGCGCGATCCTTACTTGACGACCCCAAGCGGTCACCTCGGGATAGGAAACGGAACCCCGACCCAACAGTCACGAACATGCATTGTACAAATTTTAATTGCTACATGTGCATTTTTAAATATTTCTGATTGTACATTTGGTAATGTTTGTATGTTTTGACTGTTATAGAGGCACTTCTGGAATGTCAACCCACCGACGTTGCCAAGATTTCCAGGCATTAGCTTGGAAGCTATTTGTGAGTAACCTAGATGGTTTCTCAATTATTATTTGCTTATAATTCTGTGTGTATAATTCTGTGGAGAATAATAGTGGGATTGTGCTTCTGATTGTGGATTCCAGACAGAAGGTCTGATATATTGGGGAGCTATGACATAGAAGTGCTATTTGTTTGTGAATTTGTGAACTACATGCTTGAGATGTACTAATTTGTGACACAAGTGTTGATTGTGATCATATGATATTTTGAGCAATGTGAAATTATGAAATTCGGGTGATGTGATTGATATATGTCAGACTACGGTCCGATAATATGTGAAAGTGAGTGGAAGTGACTGCTGCATCACATGGCCTAAGTGCATGAAATATAATGACTGTTGTAACCAGAGTCGCCACCGATCAGAGCTTTAAGCTCAACGAGTGAAATTGAGCTTCGAGCTCATAAGGGATTCAGAGCCTCAGGCTCAACGTTTAATGAGCCCTGTATCCACCAATGGATAAGGGACAATTATTAAAGAGCCCTACATGGGATAGTTTAGGCACTTGGTCACAACAAAATAAGAACTTGAAAGTGAGTCTCATGTGCATGTATCGATTATGAATAATGTGAACGTGGAATTATGTGAATGTGTGAATGTGAAATATTGTGAATATGTGCACTATGAAATAATGTGAGATGTGTGAAAATTGCGTTATGTGATTGGGGTGAACCATCGATGATGGTCACTCACTAAGTTCGCAAAACTCACCCAAAATTTGCAATTATTTTTTAGGGCCCAGAAGAATACCCCGTTAGGCAGCGGGCGTATAGCAACCGCATAAGAGTGAGAGAAGAGGCCAGGGATCAGTTCGTGTCTGCATTAGTGTCTGATAAATTCTGTATAAAATTGTATTTTCTGAATTTTTGTACAAATGATTCGATCAATTGGTAAAGTCACCGGACTAAATTAATTTGTATTTATAAAGGGGCCGGTCATTGTACTTACTGGTGATTGTGTTTGTTATTTGATTTCTGCATAGTGTATGTTGTGTTTTAAAACAAAAAAAATTTATACTGAGTTTTGACTGAGTGATGTAGCATGCGACCCTCGCAGGGCACGGACTCGGATATCACCATCGATGTCGGGTTCGGGTCATAAGGGAGTGGGGTGTTGTAGGGCCTCACGTCTACAGGACCTCAACCTCTCGGGCCTCGCGCCCACCCGCTTGTAGATATTGTCCACGTTGGGCCTCGGCCTCTTGATCGTCTTTCCTTCCTTGATTCCCTTTATCAAATACAAAATTCTCATTCAATAGGAATACAATTTGAGGACCCAAATATTGCATATTCACTAAGATAAATTCTAAAAACTCAAACTCTTTTAAAAGTCCAAACATTCGGGTCAATTTTCCATGATCACTATGATCAATTAAATGAAAAAATCTTGTAATATTCTCTTCTAGAAAATGTTCCCCATTGTTTTAAGTTTCTAATGACTCCAAAATCATTCAATTTGTTTCAGAAATTCGAAAGTTATACTCCAAACATATTGGGACTATCCTTTTGTTGAAACAAGAATCTATACTCAACTTTGCTCCACAATTTGAGAACTTTAAAGATTGATTCAAAACTTCCTTTCTTCATAAAACTTGTATACCTTTGACTCTATTTTACAACGAATTAAAAATCACCTCATTTGGACATCTACATCAAAAGTTATGGCTAAAATACCAAAACATGTCTGTGTAGGAAAGATAGAAGCTCGCCGCGGTGAAATCCGAACACTCACTGCGGCGAGGGTGATCGCACACGCAGCGTCGTGGGCGCCTGCGCACGCCACGACGTGGACTCCTACGTGAACCACGACGTGCGAGACCAAAAACCTCCCGAAAACTGATTTTTGACATTTTCCATCTTCATATTTCAAATATTTCACAAATAACTCATCTAAACCCTAAATTATCATTCCTACTTCATTTCTAAACTCATTTCAACACAAAAATTATTCACAAACAAAACAAAATCATTAACCCTAGAACACCGTTCAACAACAACTCACTTCACACATTCCACTTCATTTTCACTTCTAACGATCAATAAACATGATTCATTCAATAAATGAAGAAGGGTTAAGTCTTGTACTTACTTGTGGATGCTTCACATTCTTCAAAATCTTCAAATTTTCTAAAACCCTAAATTTTCTTTTCTTCTTCTCCCTCACTCACGATTCTCTTCTTTCCTCTTTCACAATTCTTCTTCTTCTAATTTGTACTCTTAATAAGTGTGAAATGCCCAATTTGCCCTTCCATTAAACCTTATAGCCTTATATGCTTAAGTGACTTGCCTAAAATGCCCTTATGCATTCTTACCACTTTTAATACAACCAAACCATATAATAAATTCTATTAACATTTACATAACAAGTAGCTCCAAAACTTTATCCATCAAACCTCATAATTTATTTAAATCGTGCTTTATTTATCAAGAGAAATTCGGGGCCCAACAACTCTCCCCCTCTTAAAAAAAATTCATCCTCAAAATTCTTATCTGATTGATCAGGAGTGCAGGATGTTCCCACATTTCTCATTTAACTTCATCACTCGAATACTTTCTTTCAAATAACCGTGGTCAACAGACTCGCTCGGTCTTTCAATCCCTTATTTGGCCATTCACTTTCTTACTTATTTTTCATATCACTCACAATTCTCCCACTTCCTGTGTCGATAAAACCAATATCATATGATATCAATATTTCCTTCATGTACTCAAGTACATCACACTTAGAGCTAAGACATCTTTTATTAATAGCGCTAACTCATAATAATTTCATATAGAACAATTCATATTGGGCTTAGCAAATCCTTTGTCCTAACTTGAGCACACCTTGTACCCCATGTAAGCACACCTTGTACCCTATGTAAGCACACCCTGTACCCCATGTAAGCACACCTTGTAAGGTGATACCCTCAGAGACAAATCATCTTTCACTTAATAATTCACATCAGTTTAGTATCAGTACATTTAACTCTTATGTCTATCTCACTATATTCTGTGTCTTTGCACGGATCCGCCTAACTCATCCATCTTTCTTGAATCACTTAATTTCTAACAATGATCAATTTTACCTGTCCATAACATCTCCAATTCTAGCCTTCAATGATCAATAGGCCTTACTCATCATAATACAAAAGCAATGACTCTTTCTATCATCTAACTCCTCATACAGTATTCTATTGAAATCACTATGACAATGATTGTGATGCTTAAAGTCAAATAGAACCATACATTGGTCTCATGTTCCTATAAACTCCAAACTATAAACTTTAAGCATATCTTCGACGGTTAAGACCGTCGACAATTCAAACTTTCAGTCACTTGACATATTCCTTCTAGGATGTATAGCTTAAAACATCACTTGTACTTTTTTAACAGTCTCTTTGCTCAATCATCTTTGCTGGTACGCATACTTCTTATCTCAATCACCCAGCATCATTTTTACTACTCGAACTCAAACTTCACATTCATTTTCGATTTCTTGGTAAGGTTCACAATTCCTGAATCCTTAATTGAGCTTTGTTCATGTGAAACTGATCTTACATTTTCAATGACTAATGGCACTTCATTTTGCCCTAAATTCGACTCCATTCAGCACTCTTTATTGGACTAGATCTGATAACCTCTATATCTGAATTCATACTTCACTACTATTGAATTCTATATTCAATACATCTGATTATAACACTAGCTTTACCATTTTTGTACTCATTTGTACAACATAATCTTCCAGTAACTCTATCCATTGTCTCAGTCTCGTAGTCAATTCTTTCAACTCAATAAGTACCTTAAGTTTCATGATCTGTATATCTTACAAACAGTCAAAATATTTCTGTACATATAATGTCTGCAACTTTCAAGCAATCACTACAGTAACAAGTTTCAATTCATGTATCAACAAGCAACTTATGAGGTTTCAATTGTCTCCATGCACATGAATTCACTTCATTTTACTGCGTGGATCAAATCCTGATCTCTTATGCAAACATCATTGTATACTACGGAATCTCCAAATCCAGATGATATAATTAATATTGGTGTTATAATTCCTCAAAATTTTCTGTACCTTCGTCCCTCATATGATTTACTCATTTTTCCTCAAGTATTCAAACTATTCTTCTCAACTCTTCGGATACACTTAACATATCATGAAACTTCGCTTGGATCGCTTTAATCTTCAATACCATAGTATTGTCGGAGAAATTTGTTAACTTGAACAAATATTGTCAAAACTCCATATGTCCACAATTGGTTATAGTAATTCCTCAAATAACTGATTCCTCAATGAGGTAATATTATCTCTTGTTATTTTCAATTTCCCAATTGTCCTACCTTTCTTGACTGATTTTCTCGATTCTTTAGATTTCCTCATATTTTGTATTGGCGTATTCTAATGTCTGCTCATTTATACTCGTTTTCTCCACACACTCTAGTTTATTTGCAATCTTAGCTTCATGTGCTTGTCACACCTTCATCGGATAAAATTTGCATCTCCCAAACATATTAACCCAGAACATAACGTGAACCTATATGCTCCTCATATTGGCAATTAATGTTTCCTCAAATTTAGGAGTCCACTCGCATAGTTGGATCCTTTACATCAAACAAAAATACATATATTCTCAGTAGTGTATTTTACCTCTTTTGCTTGAGTCTCCGTTAGGGATAGGACTCCAATACTCACTTTCGAATCATTACATATTCCTTTTTGATCAGTTCTTTCATTGATCATTCTTAGTATAAACTATCTGATTTGCTGAATCTAACTTAGTGAAATTCTTCTTCAAAAGAGAATTTCTTGCTACTATTTTATATATACTATTCATAGAAATCTTTATCAATCACCTGCTATCATCATCACATCATCAGCTACTTTTAATCCCTCAAGAAGACCCATTTCTCTCATCCTCATAAGGTGATAATGTTCAAGTCACTCAAAACTCAATGGAGTAATGAACATACTTGCTATCGCATATGCTTGGATAGGCATCGTCAAAGTCATGCCATTCTGTCCACAGAGTTACTCCTTAAAATCACCAATTTATATCTTACACAATTGATACCTTGATCTTCATTGATCTTAGACAACAATTCTCTCTTTATCAAACATGCTAACACCAATTGTATTCTAGTTTTTCCATAATTCACCTTTTCTGATGCTATATCATTTCATAATGAGTTAATTACCATACTGAGTGCGTCTACTCTTCTCATTTAGTTCTTCATCCTTTTTTTCTTAATCTCATTCATGCATAAGATCCCATCTTATACGCACTTTTAAAATTTTCCCCATACTACATATCATTTCATTCATCTCATATAAAGTCATTTATGGCTATTTCATTTCCCTTTTTTCTATTTCCTCACTTCTATCTCATTTTTCAATTATCATTTATTTCATCTTCCAAATGTATATCCTCAATCAATTCGAAATTATCGATGCATAATCATTATGAAATTATAACCTCAATTCCACTAAGTTCTTCTTACTGCGAATCATAACTCCTGTCGTATTAATCGAACAACCACTTCGGTTCCAATTTCCTCGTAGTAAGATCATAACAAAGTTATGCTTCCATTGCACTCTACTTGTACACTCTAATCTCATCGTTGATACTTATATCCCTATATTTTCCCAAACAATCCATGTCAATATATTCGTATCTATATCACTTTCGAAAACATATCATCATAGTACAATATTATTGTCATGTTCAATAATACATCCTCCAATACAATTGCATTGAATCATGATCTGTTATGTTTACCCATCTACTATTTCTCCATTCTAATTATCCGCAACTTTCTTTTTCTCATATCATGAAAGAGTATCATCATTTTCTCACCTTTAATTCTTAACCATTACTTATGCATGTAACTCATGCACACGCGCCCATGCAAGATCATAATGCTGGCGCTCTGATACCAATCTGTAGGGCCTCGGCCTCTCGGGCCTCGCATCCATAGGATCTCAACCTCTCGGGCCTTGTGTCCTCCAAAGAGTCTCAGCCTCTCGGTCCTCGTGCCCACCCGTTTGCAGATATTGTCCGCTTTGGGCCTCGGCCTCTAGGGCCTCGGACCCTCACGGTTTTACTTTTCCACAGGACTTCCCAGGAGGTCACCCATCCTGGTACTGCTTTGGCCCTAGCACGTTTAACTTCGGAGTTCTGATGAGATCCGGTGCTTTAGCGCATTGAAAACGCGTCTGCAAGGGAGAGGTTTCCACATCCTTATAAGGCATGTTTCGTTGGGTATCCCATATCGGCTGGAGAGGAGTACTAGGATGGGTGACATCCTGGAAAGTCCTGTGGAAAAGTAAAATCGTGAGGGTGTAAGGCTCAAAGCGTACAATATCTGCAAGCAGGTGGGTGCGAGGCCCGAGAGGCCGAGGTCCTGTAGACGCTCGGCCCAAGAGGCCTAGGTCCTATAGATTAGTATTAGAGATAGGGGTATCCCATATCGACTGGAGAGGAAAACGAAGCATGCCTTATAAAGGTGTGGAAACCTCTCCATTGCAGATACGTTTTCCATGCCCTAACGTATCGGATCCCATCAGAACTCTGAAGTTAAACGTGCTAGGGCTAGAGCAGTACCAGGATGGGTGACCTCCTAGAAAGTCCTGTGGAAAAGTAAAATCATGAGGGTGCGAGGCCCTAGAGGCCGAGTCCCAAAGCGGACAATATCTGCAAGCGAGTGGGCGCGAGGCCCGAGAGGCTGAGACCCTTTGGAGGATGCGAGGCCCAAGAGGCTGAGGTCATGGGCCTGAAGCTAATGTGGCATCTTTTTCTAAGCCCAAGGGTAAGGGCAAGCAGAAGAAGAAGGGTCCAATGAAAAAGAAGGCCCAAACAGGGGTCAAGGTCAAACCAATGAAAAAGTAGGCCAAAGAGAACACAAAAGAAGAAGAAAGGTCCAATGAAAAAGAAGGCCCAAACAGGGGTCAAGGTCAAACCAATGAAAAAGTAGGCCAAAGAGAACATCAAAGGAAAGTGTTTCCACTGTGATGAGATGGGCCACTGGAAAATAAACTGTCCAGTCTACCTTGAGTCTCTTAAAAGCGAACGAGGTATGGGTTTCCTAAGTTTGTTAGGAACTAGAAATATGGCAGATTTATCTGTTTCTTGGATATTAGATTCAGAAGTCACTAACCATGTTTGCAATTCATTGTAGGGGTTCCAGCAAAAGGAGAAGACTACCAAAAGGCTAGTTGCAATTCAAGATAGCAGATGGTTCCTATGTTTTAACAAAATCAGTGGGAGTAGTTATCTTGGACTTTCCTAGTGGTCATAGGTTATATTTGGAGGATGTTTATTACATGCCAATGATTGTAAGGAACATGATTTCTATTTTTGTCTAATAAAATCCGGTTATTCCTTATATTTTGGAAAAGTTGTTTCAATATATGAGAATAAGGATTTTATTTGTGATGCGATAATTAAATAGGGATTCTTCTGTATATAACCTATGTCAGGCTCACTAAAAAACACAGAATTGATAAAACCAAAGCAATCCAATGACCCTAACATTAATTCATAATATCTGTGGCACTTAAGAATGGGTCATATCAATCAAAAAAGACTTGATAGGTTAGCAAAAGATGGGATCCTTATGAGCTTGGATAGTGATCCATTACCCACCTATGAATCTTGTATTGAAGGAAAATTGATCAAAGCCTCATTGCCTTCTAAAGGAAATAGATATGAATCCACGTTGGACCTGGTACATACTGATGTGTGTGGGCCGACCCATGAATGTACAAGCTAGAGGAAATTATGAAATAAAAACATATCTGAATCTACGTTGGATCCGGTACATACTGATCTGTGTGGGCCTATAAATGTACAAGCTAGAGGAGGTTATGAATATTTCATGACCTTTATAGATGATTACTCAAGACATGCCTATTTGTATTTGATGCATAAAAAGAGTGAATCCTTTGAAGTTCAAAGAATTCAAAGCTGAAACTGAGAAGTAACTAGGCAAGCCATTAAAACAACTTCAATCGGATCGAGGTGGTGAGTATTTATCTGGAGAGTTCCAGTAATATTTAATTGACAATGGGATTGTTTCTAATTTGTCAGCTCCTCGAACACCTCAACAGAATGGTGTAGCTAAGAGGAGAAATAAAACTCTATTGGAAATGGTAAGATCAATGATGTCCTACACTAGCATTCCAAAATCGTTATGGGGATATGCCTTACAAATGGCAACATATCTTCTTAACTTTGCTCCATCCAAATCGGTATCTAAAACACCTAGGGAGTTGTGGAATGGCCAAGTGCCTTCATTGAGAAACTTAAGGACTTGGGACTACCCAGGCCATGTTCTAAAGCCTGAATCCACAAAGATAGAACCAAGGTAAGAAGTATGTTTGCTTGTAGGATATCTTATAGGAACTCAAGAGTACTATTTTTATAGTCCTCAGGATAGGAAGGTATTTGTGTCGACAAATGCGACCTTCTTAGAGGAAGAGTTTATGAGAAATCACAAAGGAGGAAGTGAAGTAGTACTAAAGGAGATAGCTATTTCATCCAAACCAAGATTTGTTTTGGATATAACAAAATAAGATGTCGAAATAGATTCAAGAGTTAAATTGGAAGTGCAACTTGAACATCAAGTTGTGCCTACACTTAGTGGGAGGGTTGTGAGATAGCCAGATAGGTATCTAGGTTTAGGAGAAGGCTTACTTGTCATCTCAGACTAAGAGGAAATGGATCCCATTACTTATACACAGGCTATTGATGATGTTGATGCAGAAAAATGGCTCAAGGCGATGGAATCGGAAATAGATTCCATGTACACTAATGAAGTCTAGGTCCTTGTAGATCTACCACCAGGTATAAAAACCATAGGGTGTAAATGGATCTACAAAAGGAAAAGAGGATTAGATGGAAAGGTAGAGACTTCTAAAGCTAGATTGGTATCTAAAGGCTATACTCAAAAGGAGGGTATAAACTATGAGGAGACTTTTTCTCCGGTTACCATGCTTAAGTCCATCAGGATTCTTTTGGCCATAGAATCTATTTCGATTATGAAATATTGCAAATGGATGGCAAGATCACATTTCTTAATGGGGATCTTGAGGAGACCATTTATATGGCCCAACCAAAAGGATTCATTGAGTCGAAAAATTAGCATAAGGTTTACCAGTTGCAAAGGTCCATTTATGGACTTAGCAACCATCTAGGTCTTGGAACATTAGGTTTGATAAGTCTATCAAAACCTATGGGTTCATACAAAACCAAAACCTTTTGTTTATAAAATAATACAAGAAGGTAAGGTTACTTTCCTAATCTTGTATGTTGATGACATTATGCTCATTGGGAATGATGTGGGAATGTTATTTATAATTAAGGGATGGTTGAATGAGTAATTTTCAATGAAGGATTTAGGAGAGGCTAACTATGTTCTAGGGATCAAACTTATAAGGGATCGTAAGAACAAACAGATAGCCTTGTTTTAATTAAATTACATTGAGAATATGCTCAATAAGTTCACCATGCAAGATTCCAAGAGACCTACTAGGCATGGAATCAAACTTTCAAAGGAAGAAGCACCTAAAACCCAAGAGGAACACATGCGTAATATTCCATATGCTTTGACAGTTGGAAGTTTAATTTATGCAACGCTTTGCACTAAACCGGATATCTATTACACAGTGGGATTAGTAAGCAGATTTCAATCTAATCCAGGAATGGAACATTGGACTATGGTAAAGTGTATACTTAAATATTTTTGTAGGATGAAGAACTTAATACTTGTTTACTCTGGAAGTAACCTTATTCCGACAGGATATATGGATTCTTATTTCCAATCAGATGTTGATTCAAGGAAATCAACTTTTGATTCTATATTTACTTTAGGAGGTGAAGCCATAGTCTAGAGGAGTGTCGAGCAATCTTGTATTGTTTATGAGACTATGGAGCTGAGTATGTTGCTTCTTGTGAAGAATCAAAGGAAGCAGTCTGGCTCCAGAAGTTCCTAAATGATTTGGAGGTAGTTCTAGAGGTAGAAAAAACCATTACACTTTATTGTGATAATAGTAGGGCAGTGGCTAATTCTAAAGAACGTCGGAACTAGAAAGCTGCCAAACATATTAAACGAAACTATCATCTCATAAGGGAGATAATACAATGTAGAGAGGTAGATATGGTAAAGATTCCCACAGAGAAAAACCTTGTTGATCCGTTCACAAAGACATTGACTCAAAAGAGCTTTGAGGATCACCTAGAAGGGATAGGAATGAGGGATATGTCAAACTTGCTTTAGGGAAAGTGGGAGATTGTTGGAGTTATGTAAATATAGTGCCTTGGAAAGAAAGTGTATTTACATGTAACTTTATCTTCTTCAGTTACAGTTTTGTAACGAAAATATTTATTATTAAAAAAATAAAAAAGTTTGGTTTTATTTGTGTGAGCACTGTATATCTAGTCAAAAGGTATAAAGATTCTTTTGTAAATAATATACATACACATAGAGATGTATGGGAAACATGTTTATTATAAGAACCTAAATTAATGTATTCACTGTTGAATAATCAAGTTGGTCGCTTGATTATAGTTTAGATTGTAGTGTTGCAATTTATCTCCACATTTGTAAAGAAGTTTACTTAAAGGGAATGATGAGTTTCATATCATGATAGTAGTTGACTATCGATAATGGCACTATTGAATGAATTTAGAATCAAGTATGTTTTCAAGAATAAAGTGGGTCGTTACTCTAATATTAAAACATACAACTTAAGCAGTTGCTTATTATGAACCACAATCTTGATGAGTGGTGAACTCGTATGTGCTTCATATAATTCTTGATATGATCAGAATAGATTTTTACAGAGTATTAATCTAGTGTCTGCATGTTGGAATTATCAATTGAAACATGTATAAGGGAACATTCACTCAAGTAAAATGTTTATAGTGCTATCATCACTTCTAGATGTTTTAAGGTAATTTGGTGATTAAACTGGCGTCAGTAGTGTGATGGACTAGCTACCCATCAAGTCTTAACACCAAGACGAGACCTTGTTTGTTAATCACCATATAAAGTAAAACGAGAGGTTTAGAAGGAAAAACTAATATAAGTGCAAAATGGTAATTTTACCCTTCATTGTGTGGACGACTATAATAAGGCTCTAAATAGGGTTTACAATTGGACATAAAATATATGTTCTTATAATATTTAATAATTCAAGAGCTTAACTAATTGTCTTTAGTGGAATGACATTTAGCTAATAAACTAGAAATAATTTTAATGAGATTAAATTAATTATAGGCTTATTGGAGTTTGAATTATCAAAGTCCAATAAGATTCCCCACTTGGCTTCAAGGAAGGTTATCAAACTAAGTAAGAAATATAAATGGTGGTTTTAGAAGCCCATAATTAAATGTTGGGCTTGCACTAATTAATGGTTAATTAAAAGCCCAAATGTTCATTTAGAAATGGGCTAAACTTTGATTTAATAAAATTGATTAGATTAATTATATTAAAACATTTTTTTTTAAGAAATGAAGGATCAATTCTAGTTTTATTAGGGTTGAATGTGCAGCTTCACATTTGACATTAAAATGCTAAATAAAGATGGTTTTATTATGGTTTACCATCATTAAATGGAGTTATGAACTTACCATTAAATGGTTTAATGGTTATCTTTTAATGTTGGCATGTAACCTATTAGCATTGATTGGATTAAAGAAGAAAGATATACATTGGATGGATCATCTTCCTTCTTACATTATCAAAAACCGAAATTAACATGACAACATTTAGGTTAATAGACTTTCATATAGTCATCTTAAAGACAAATGAGAAGAGTCTCATTTAATGGCTTCTTTATGATTGATTAAATGAAGAAATGATGCATTGGATGGAAGACTCTTCTTTTGTTTGTTGTTAACCGAAAGTGGGAGTGAGTAAGAAGGTGTTCTTACATTTTTATCACTCTCTCTCTCATCTTGCATAAAAAAAATCGAAAATTGCATAAGATTGTCTCATTGTTTCCTTCTTTCTTCTAGAACAATACTCCTCCAAAGTGTTTCTTCTCCTTTCCCACCAAAGGATTTTGTTAACCAAGTTGTCCTAGGAGAATAAGAGGTAAATCAAATTGGTTGAGGATACAACAACAAGGAGAAGATAGATTAATAAAGGAAAAGATTCAAAAGCAAAGGTTTTGGATACAAGAAGAAAGAGAGGATAGTGCAGCAAGGAATTAAATCTGTAGCAAAGGAGTCGGTAATACTCTTCATCTTGTTTATGTCTGTTATTATCCTTATACCATATCATGTATAAATTGGCATGATGATTTGTTTATATTTCTTTCGCTGTAAATAAGATTTCTAAAAAAATTTAAAATCTACTGGTTCTCCAAATATAACATGCTTTCCTTTTTCAATCCAACACATATAACACAAGGAATATGATAGCACTCCTACTAAGCTTCTTGTACGTACAAGGTTCATCAAGATTTTGTGAGAGACCAAATCTTTGATTGTCTCATCAAATCGAATGTTCTAACTCCTAGGTGCTTGCTTCAAACCATAAGTAGATTTCTGAAGCTTGGATAACTTTTTTCCATCTTTGGATATGAAGCCCTTAGGTTGTATCATATACACATCCTTAACTAGGTTTCCATTCAGGAAAGGCATCTTCACATTCATTTACCATATCTCATAATCATAATGAGTAGTAATGGCTAGGATTATTCTAATAGATTTAAGCATGACTATGGGGCTAAATATCTTGTTATAGTCAACTCCTTATCTTTAACGATAACCTTTAGTGACTAGCCTCACTTTATATGTAATCACAATACCTTTCATGTCATTTTTCTTTTTGAAAATCTAATTGTACTATGTGGATTTTAGCCCTTCGGGTGGGTCAAACAAAGTACGTACTTGGTTTTCAAAATTAGAATCCATTTCGGGCTTCATGACTTGAAGCCATTTTTTAAATTTTGAACTCTTCTGAGCCTCTTCATAGATTGTAGGATCATCATCCTCAATGAGCAATACATCATTTTATTCACTTATGAGAAATCCGTATCTCTCTGGAACATTGTGTATCCTACTTGACCTACAAACATTTTGTGTGTCAGAAGGTTCAACTGTTGTCTCATCTCTATGAATGAAAATCTCAGGTTCAGAAAATTAATCTGCGTATGTTTGAGTGTTATGAACTTTATCAAGTTTAACTTTTCTCTCACTATTTTCTCTTAGAAGAAACTCTTTCTCTAAAAAGATATCATGCTTTGAGATAATCACCTTTTGCTCTAAAGCATTATAGAAATGATGTCCAATTATTTCCTTAGGATATCCTACAAATAGGCATTTATCAAATTTTGCTTCAAGCTTGTCTAATTAAATCTACTTCACGTAATCCGGACAACCACAAACTTTCATATAAAAAAGATAGGGTTTTTTGTTAGTCCATATCTCATATGGAGTAACAACAACTAGTTTTGAAGGAACTCTATTATCACATAAATAGCAGTCGTGAGCGCATGACCCCAAAAGGATTTTGATAGATCTGCTAAGCCCATTATTGACCTTACTATGTCCAACAAGGTTCGGTTTATCCTTTCAGCCATACCATTATGTTATGGTAAGTAAGGTGGAGTCCATTGGGATACAATACCATTATCCCTGAGAAAAGTTAGAAACTCCATGTTTAAGCATTCACCACATCAATCTGATCGAAGTGTCTTGACACTTTTACCAAGCTATTTCTATACTTCTAGTCTAAATTGTTTGAATATTTCAAATGCTTCAGACTTTTATCTCATTAGATACATATACCCATATCAAGAATAATCATCGATAAAGGTAATGAAGTACATAAAACCACCTCTAGCATGAATGGACATTGGACCACATACATCAGAATCTATTAGGTCTAATAACCCATTGGCTAGTTCACCCTTTCCTCTAAAAGGTAATTTAGTCATCTTACCTAAAAAGCAAGATTCACATGTGTCATATAATTCATAATCAAATGAACCTCAGCTACCACTCTTGTGTGCCTTATCTATGCATCTCTCATTTATATGGCCAAGTTGACAATGCCATAAGTAAGATGATTTTAATTTATCTCATTTTTTCTTTTATTAACATTAATATTTAAAATAGTATTTTAAATATATAATGTAGTAGTACCATACAACATTTTATTCAACTTAATTGAACAACCATTGCTTGAAAAAGTTAAATAAAATCCTGTTTTATTAAGATATTAAACAAATACTATGGTCTTTATCACAAGGGATATATAATAGCAATTATCTAAAATTAACTCTAGCCCACTAGGAAGATACAAAAAATAGGTTCCTACGGCTAATACAACAACTCTTGCTCCATTTCCCAAGGTAGGTCAATCTCTCCCTTTTGAGCGATGTACCATCCCTGAGACCCTGCATATTAATACATATGTGTGAGCCACATCTGTATCTAATACCAAAATGTTATGATCATAAATAATATTAACCTTAATGACAAATAACATACATGAAGTAGACAGTGGAGCATCTAATGTCTTCTTCTGCTTTAGTGACTCCAGATAGGCTTTATAGTTCCAATTTCCTTCCTTGTTGTAATGGAAACATATCCCCTTTGATATAGTCTCCTTTTCCTTCTTCTTGGATACACCTCCCATTGGCTTCTTAGACTTCTTCTTTTTCTTTTGGTTCCTTTTGCGAGAACCAGAAGGAGAGTCCACTAGCATCACAACCTTACTGTTTTTCTTGACAGTTTGCTTAACTGTTTTAAGTAGATTAATCAGCTCAGGTATCGAGGTGGCTATTTGGTTCATCCGATAGTTAAGCATAAACTATGAGTAACTATCAATTAAACTAGTCATAATTAAGTCTATACTTAATTGATGATCCATTATAAAACCCAAACTGTCTAACTTCTCAATATATCCATTCATCTTCAGCACATATTGCACTAGAGATGATCCCTTAACCATCTTAGAAAGGAAAAGCAACCTCAAGCGCTCAAACCTTTCAGACTGAGCTTGTTAATCAAACAGTTCCCTTAGATTTTAGACCATGGTATAAGCATCCATAGCCTTATGTTGCTTTATAGTTCTGGTGAAATAAAGGCCAGCATTATACAACTAGCTAGCTCACTATCATCTAGTAGCTTCTTGTAAGCTTTCTAATCCTCATCAAATTCATCAGCAGCAGGGGGATAGAGAAGTGGTTCATTTAGAACATATCCTAGTTTCTCAAATTTGAGAACAATTCTTAAATTTCGTAACCATTCTAAGAAGTTAGGTCTCGTGAGTTTATTGGAGTCTAATAAAGAGCGTAGGTTCACACTGGACTAAGACATCATGGCAATTTAATAACCTAAAAGAACAAGAGAAAGTGTTAGAATGTACTATAACGCATATCGATAAGGACTTTATTCATATGCATTATGGGCCCCATTATTTTTATTCAAATTCGTAGCCCTCACTATGAATTCGAGAAAACTTATAGTTTTCCTAATATAGTTTTCCTAATGGGTTGATATCCAATGTCACTAACAATGACCTTAGGTTTGCCTAATAAGCCATCTTAGGTCAATCAGTAGGTATCATTCATACCAATTGCATTCAGATATGCAACTATCGACTTGTGTCATCAACTGTTGATTTAGCATACTCATTGGGTTATTAGCTCTTGATTCGAAGACATCTTAAGTATATAACCCAACTTCCCCTCTATCCACATTGACCTTGGGTTTGTCAAATAAATCAACACTTCCAATTAGGACCTACCCATTAATCTAAAATTTAATTTCCATGGTTTAAACATATTCGTGTAGAGGGGGCCTGGGTTTGCCCAACAACTCAATTTTAAAAGAACTCTAGTCCTTGCCATATCAATGGAAGGCATAAGTCCTAATATTTCAGTTAAGGGATTGATTCTTTAGTCTCATCAATACTTGGATGGTATTTATATATATCTCATATATATATATATATATAGATTATGGATGACTCAATTAAATTGGGCCTGTGTCCATAACCACCATATCATGTCATTTTAACCAACCCTTAAAATGTATCTAATGCATGTAACACACAAAAGAGGTTTAATTTAGCTTGTGACTTGACAATGCATCAAAAGTTCGTGATTCAATTCAACTCTTAAGCCAAATTAGTTACTAATGTTAGTCTTGGCTAATTCGAATTATGAATGTGATTTGATTAGGAAACCTAAAATTGTAATTATTTTGATGTCCAAAATAAACACTTTAATTCTAGCACACGTATCTTTTTCTGGTCACACTAGAAATGCAATGCTCTGCTTAGATTAATTCTAAATTAATCCCTAGAGTTTCCAAAATTTTAAAACATCAATCAGTCATCTAAAACATCCTTGGGTCATCTCAAATTTATCATGACAATTTCGACATAAGCCAAAAAATCTTGACGACTAAAATCATCAAGATAAATGAGTTAACCTACTAGATACTAAAAAGACCAATTGAATGTTTAAAATTTTTTCAAAACCATAATTTCAAGCACATGCACTTAGCATGCTACTAGCATCAAAATAATAGATTTCTTATCTCATAAATTTTTAAGGTCTTATAACTGAAACACATACACATAAGTCATTAAACTAGTCAACTCCATTAGCTTTCAAAAAGTTGACCAATGTTGACTTTGATTTGATTTATTAATCGAATCAAATTCAATTAATTCTGAAAAAATTCCAAAGTCTTATACATATTCTAAATGTTCCTAACAAAAAATTCTAGGAACTAATTCCTGGTAATTATTTATTAACTTAGTGGAATCAACCAACATATCACATGTCTATGACACTTATTATATTCATTCTAACACTAGTCATACTCTACATCATGCATGCATAAGATAATCACTTTAACAATAAGTTTCATGAATCTCATACATGTGGCAAGATCTTATCTTGCAAGTCTACGGGAAAAAACCTGAAAACAATTTTTATAAGAATTAATATGAAATTTACAAACATGCATGTTCATTAGATTTCCAGAATTTGCCAGAACTTCATACATGCATCAGGCTGAAACTAAAATCGTAATAAAATAGAAAATGGCCTTCAATTGCATTTTCCTTTGAAAGAAACATAACATAACACATTAAAATATTTATCTGAAAGAAAATAGAAAACTAAGTTTTATAAAATTATTAAAAAATTTCAAATTCAGCACATACATTTTGTTTTCCAAAAATTCCCAGAAACCAAAATGTGAATAAACTAAAGTTTAAATCGTAATAAAATAAAAAATGACGTTCAATTGAAATTTCCTTTGATAAAAACATAATATAATCTCTTGTAAACATTATTTTGAAAGAAAATCATAAGCAATATTTTTCTACAATTTATACAAAATTTTGTTATCAATATGCATGTCAATTATAACCCAGCAAATAGTTTGCACATGTTTAATAGATCATCTTATACATGCATAACCTTGCTCTGATACAACTGTTAGTGAGCCATGGATTCATGCATCACACGCACAACAAGGCAGTGGAAGTGTCAGAATATAAATTCCAACCCCATGACATCCCCAAAATTTAGAATCTTAGATGCATGCATACACAAATTATAAGAACATGAAATTTCAGCACATGTACCTTTAATAATGCTCCTCCTTTCATTAATCTTCTCCTTGTTTGGGTTGTAGAAAAAACCAAAAACCTTCCTTGATCACTCAAAAACATGAAAAGATAAAGAAAAATTAGTATGTAAGTGTGGTTAGAGCACCAAACAAGATGAGTTCAAGTAGATGCTTAAATGGAGAGATAGATCAATATTATTTTGCATACAATTAGATTCATGCAACAATTGCATAAATTGCATGAATAAGAATCAAGGCCATTTCTCTATAACTCCCAAACACTTTTGGATCCCTTATCTTCTCACTTGAGTGTATTTTAACTTCTTAGTGCATATGTACATAAGTGAAGAACTTGCTTATGCATCATTTGTCATATATAAGCCACAATCATGACCTACTTCAATGATAGTCAGACACTCTTTTTTTTTCATCTGATCTTTTATGTGTGTGGCCTTTAGGCTCTCAATGATTTTGGGCACTTAAATTAACTCTTAATCTAAGAAAATCATAGATAGTTTCATGCCACTTGAATTAACTCTTAATTCAAGCAAATCATAAAGGGTTTCATGATGTCAATTTTCTATAATATAAGCGGATTAACACACAAATTCTTCGATAGTTAATTATTCGACTTATAAATCTTTCCATAGACAATTACCTTGCAATTTATCCCTTCACCATTCTATACCTCACTTGGTTCAGAGTACGGCATATATGTCAACTTTCTCTAGACTGACTACATGACATCTAGTCCAAGTGATGTTAGTTCTTATACTGAGAATCGTACTCTAGGTGTCATTGAAGACTCTTTTCATGAAATATAACTGCTCTGGCTAGAGACCCTTGAGTAATGACCTCGATAAGAGGTCACAAGTATCATCTCCTTCTATCAGAAGTGGTGAATCCGTTACTGACTACCTAATTACCTTCATATACTAATAGCTATACCCAATCACCACCATATGAGCAACCTCGTCTTGAGACAAGAAGGAATGATGTCAAAGCGTAGGATCAGCATCCAAGATATCCTTGAGCACCTCAAGTCTAAGGATATTTGCACCATTGTTATAATGAGATTAATTATTGACATTTGATAAATCGTCCATATGATATTTTCATAGTAAGTCATTTGGTGTACTTACTACTCTTAGTAAGCATCCATATGTTAACTCTAAACATCTCACACTTATAGTTTGTCAGATCCACTGTTTGATCAAATCAAGGAGGATAACATATGCTAGTCTATCTGAATTGATAATGTCCTATCTTATTAGTCCTATAACTAGGAATAATTTAGATACTAACATAATTGCATATGATAGGAATCTAATTATTATGATCTCATCATGATTTCCTTCATGATATGTTTTGTATCATAGACTTCATTATTTCGATTTGAGATTGACATCAATTCATATATAAACGAATATCAAATTAATGCAAAATTGCCTTTCGCTTTATTAATCAAAATAAAATTTTTATAAAAGTGTTAAAGGTGATTGCCTTTAGAGCACTACTCTAACACCATGATCTTTGTTATAACCTTAATAATACATTTAAACACTTAATTACTTTAGTACACAAACTAATGAACAACTATCATATGTTGTAAGACTAATTTTATGTGTTTTATTTAGTTTTATCTTTATGATTTTTTTTAATGTTGGATGTTGGTTTAGGGTAAGAATTGATCATTTTGGTGTAGGAATAGAGGGTAGCTTTTAGACCCTTAAGTTTAGACTATGGGATCGTGCGAGTGTTGGTGAGCCTTGGCCAATGCTTGGCACGCAAGTTGGCATGAGGAAGGTGTGTTGACAAGGGAACAAGGAAAAATCTTACGAGTTAGTGAGCAAAACCTAAATAACTTACAAAGTAGTCGAGAGATGCGGGAAGTATCGATGAAGATCTCGAGAGTAGGTGAGATTTGATACACGTGGACACGTATAGGCGCACATTGGTAGAAATCTTCAACAAGACGTGAGATTCGGATGTGAGGCCACGCGAAGTTGGAAATCTAAGTCATGCGAGACCCGAGGGTGCGCGAGAAGGTGCAAAGGTGCATGAGACCCGCAAGGACGTGTGAAGGCATACAAGATTGATGAGACGTATAAACACCTAACTTCGGCTAGATAGGTCGAAGATATGTAAAATGCACGAGGTTAAATACTAACTCGGTTTGTGACTTGTGACTTAGTCATGGAGCGACGAGATTGCACCATGAGTGAGCCTGATATGGATGATGGACTTGTCTATAGACGTGCATTGATGGACCTATGTCCAGATAGGCTATGTTGAAAACACTAAGGCAAATGTGGGTGAGAGTGATTAGACTTGGTGCGAATTTTGGTAGAGCATTGGACTTTATAGAGATTGACTTGACCCAAGCTAAGGACTTGACGGTCTAAGGATTTGGCTATGCTCAGATGGATGGACCACGACTAATGGACCTATTGTGGGAAGCTTTGGATCAGACCAGTGTGTTAGTGGGCTTCAGCAAGATCACATTGTATCATCAACGGATAGAGATCGTGAGGGAGATCTTGGATGATGTGGCGATGACGGGGAATTAGAGTTGCAGTGAAACTCAATATCTAAAGATAATGGAGATCTTCGTGGATAAGGATGTTAGTGTTATAGATAAATGTAAACTCTATCTTATGTTTTCTTTTTAGATTTTATCTTATTAGTTAGAGTCCTATTTGGATGGAAGTGTCATCCAATTGGTTCATGTAATCTTATCTGATAGGGATAGACTGATCTTAGGTAGTACAGATTTAGTGGGAATTTGTGACTCCAAACTAGGATGCCTATATTGTTGGACCCGGGTGGATTTTAACCCCACAAAGGGGACCCACCAACTTCATATCCAGGTACCGGGTGGATTTTAAGCCCACGAAGGGGACCCACCAACTTCAGATCCAGGTACCGGGTGGATTTTAAGCCCACGAAGGGGACCCACCAACTTCAGTACCCCATTATCCAGTATTGTCCTCTTTGGTCATGGGTGAGCCACGGCTCGAACCCATGACCTCAAGGTTTTATTCCACTTTATGTGGAGGCCTCTCACCATTGAGCCATTCAATTTCTTAATATATTGTAAGGTATAAGCTCAACATTCATCAAAAGCGTCATTCATTCAAATCAACAAAATAAGAGTTCAACAAGTAGTTCAAAAGCAATCTCTACAAATAACTCATCCACTCATAATTTCATTAACATAATAACCAAACATTCCATAATAAAGACACTAGCAGAGAGAAACAAAATAAGAACTACATGAAGCAAGCTCCTCCTCTTCTTTGCCCAAATTAGGAAAATATGGAATTGGTGTGTTCTTTGCCTAATTTGGAATGGAAATCTTGATTCTCTACCTCTCTCTAGGCTCTCAATCTATTTTTTAGCTCAAGTTGGCAAGTTCTTTCAACTCTCCTTCAACCTTAAGGATTTGTGCCCTTATACATCATAAGATAAGTCATAAAACCCTAAAAAATAAGTGAAACCCATATGTTCTTTCTACCTCCAGTTCCCATGATCATGGGAATTGTCCCTGTACTTCCCACGATCGTGGGTTAATGTGGCATAAATTTTATAACGATATTTCCCACGATTGTGGGAAACAGGCCCTTTCCCATGATTGTGGGTTCTTGTTCTACAGCTCCTCCACTTCTCTTCTCCTCTCTCAATTCCTAGCTCAATCATAAAGGTGCCTACTATTACAAAGATCACCTTGGAGACTTGAACTTTCACCCGAAGTTGCTCGTTCACACCCTTTGTACGACAGTGTCACTTATATCCGTTAAAGCAAGACTCAGCCTTTCCCCACCCTTGAAGTGTTTACCTCGCACACACTCAAAGAAACAACACGAAAGCAAAAAAGAATATAGGGAATAAGAAAACACACAGAGATATGGTCAAAAGATCAACTTTATATTACTTTCCCTCAAAAGAATACAAAGAATGCTCTCTCTGATTTCCCGACTGAATGTCTGAGAAGAGCAAAGCTCGAATGAGCTATATATAGGCATCCTAGCTTGGAGTCACAGATTTCCACTAAATCTGTACTATCTAAGATCACGTCTATCCCTATTAGATAAGATTACATGAACCAATTAGATGACACCCCCATCCAAATAGGACTTTAACTGATAAGATAAAATCTAACAAGATGACATAAGATAGAGTTTACATTTATCTAGAACACTAACATCCTTATCCGTGAAGATCTCCATTCTCTTCAGATGTTGAGTTTCACTGCAACTTTAACTCCCCGTCATCACCACATCATCCAAGATCTCCCTCACAATCTCTATCCACTGATGATACAATGTGATCTGATCAAAGTCCACTAGCAAATTGGTCTGATTCAATGCTTCCCACAACAGGTCCATTAGTCGTGGTCCATCCATCTAAGCATAGCCAAATCCTTAGTTCGTCAAATCCTTAGCCTGGGTCAAGTCAATCTCTATAAGGTCTGATGCTCTACCAAAATTCGCACAAAGTCTGATCCCACTCACCCACATTTGCCTTAGTGTTTTCAACATAGCCTATCCTCACATAGGTCCATGAATGCACGTCTATAGACAAGTGGTGTAGTCTCGTTTCTCTATGACTAAGTCACAAGTCACAAACTGAGTTAGTATTTAACCTCATGCATTTTACATATCACCGACCTATCTCACCAAAGTTAGGTGTTTATGCGTCTCATCGCACTTGCATGCCTTCACGCATCCTCGTGGGTATCAAACACCTTTGTGCCTTCTCGCGCACCCTCGGGTCTCGCATGACTTAGATTTCCAACTCTGCGCGGCCTTGCATCCGAATCTCACATCTCGTCAAAGATTTCCACCAATGCTTGTCCACGTGTATCAAATCTTGCCTACTCTCGAGATCTTCATCGATACTTCCAGCATCTCTTGCCTACTTCGCAAGTTTCTCGTATTTTGTTTGCCAACTCGCAAGACTTTTCCTTATTCCCTCGTCAACAAAACTTCCTCGTGCCAACTTACGTGCCAAACATTGGCCAAGGCTCGCCAACACTTGCATGATCCCGCAGTCTGAACTTAGGGGTCTAACAAACCACCCCCACTAGAAGAATTCGACGCCCTCGTCGAAATAATCTGTGGGCACTCCTCCACGAGTGGTTCCCTTGAAGACTCCTTAGTTAGTTTTTGAAGACAGTGGCAAGTCTTCATATCAATTGGTAGTTCACCCACATACCATTTTCCCAATCCATGGGGTTGTCTATGCTTCCACTCGGACTCACCTCCTCAAGCCTCACCGCGCCCGCCAAAGACATGTTAAGAAGAGCTCGATCCACTGAGCTTTCCCTATCACCTTGATCCTTCACGATCTTGGCAACTATATGCTCGTTACTCGCCTTCTGTTTCGAGTTTCCTCGAGCATGGTTTGGCTCCTTTTTAACGATCATAGCTGACATATGTGCTACCGGTGTCGTAGTTTCTTTTGTCCCACCAATGAATCTACAACAATTAACAAAGAATGATTTTTCACCATGCATAAACATCATACCTCCCAAACTAGGACACAAAACTGTCTTTGTTGCCTTAAGGAAATTAATCCCCAATATCAACTCAAAATCCTCAAGTGGTACGACTATGCAATTCATCTTGGCACTCCAACTCCCTATATTTACTGGGATATTGTAAGCAGCTCCCATCAACGCTTGTGCCTTACCCGCCAGGGTCTTTATCTTTGTCGAGGTTTTGGACTTTTTAAGACCCAACTTGCCCACCATCCTTTCCGCTAATAAGGAATGTGACGCACTCGTATCCACCATCACGGTCACCTCTATCCCATTAACCTATATCTTCACATACATCAGTTCATCATAAGGATTGGGTACTTTACTAACTGCATTCAACAATGCAATCAAATTTAGTGCCGCCTCCTCTGAAGATTCACCCTCTTTTTCGACTATCAGGGCATTTAGCTTCTCTTTTCTCAAACATTCTCTTGCATAATGTGATCCACTGCACTGATAACAAGCAATCTTACCCTTTTTGGAGGACGTCTCCCCACTCTCAGAGCCACCATTTTGCTTGCTTTTCTAATTGAAGTCTCCCTTCTTGGAATCCTTCTTTTTTTACCCTCGATATTCTCCTGTTGAGCATGGCCTTTGCCCTTCGTAGAATTAGAGGAGTTTACCTTAGTTTCCTTCATTGCTCGAAAGTCCATCAAGGCATTAACGATCGCGATTGCACCAACCATGTCCTTCACATTTTGCCTCCACAACTTCATTCGCACCCACGGTTGTAACCCAGACAAAAAGTTAAAGAGCTTGCCCTCATCTGACATGTTTTCAATATCAAGTAGTAGAGAACTAAAATATTTCACATAGTCTCTTACCGATCCATCCTGCGTTAGCTTCTTCAAGGCATCCCTCGCGAGCTAAGAAGTATTCATAGGAAAAAATTGATCTTCAACTCCTTCTTCATAAGCTCCCATATATCTACAGGAGTTCTACCCGTGCTGATCTTCACAGAGGTCCTCGTCCTCCACCAGAGTTTGGCATCCCCATCTAAGTACATGGCTGTCACATTGACCTTATTAGTGACAGATACTCTATCAATCGCAAAGTATTTGTCCATATCCCACATGAAGGTCTCCAACACCTTGGCATCCCGCACACCTTTGAACACCCTCGATTCATGTACCTTCACAAAAGAAAGTTGCGATGTTGATCCTTCACCTCGCTCGACACCTAGCGTTGCAACGGCATGCCTCAATACAGTAATCTCAAACTAGGATTCCTCATGTGCCTTTAACAAATCCACTATCTGTTGTTGCAACTGTTGGATCCTCACCTCCAACATCTCGAAACGAGTACTGTGAGAAGTGACTTCTTCCTCCTCCTAAGGAATAGGTCCAAGGAGTGTCTCCACCCTAGATAGTCGTTCTATCAATTTGCCTACTATCGTTTCAAACTTTGGCTTTGATACCAGTTGTTACAAAGGTCACGTTGGAGACTTGAATTTTCACCCGAAGTTGCTCGCTCACACCCTTTGTGCGACAGTCTCACTTAGATTTGTTAAAGCAAGACTCAACCTTTCCCCACCATCGAAGTTTTACCTTGCACACACTCGAAGAAACAACGCGGAAACAACAAAGAATATAGGGAATAAGAAAACACACAGAGATACGGTCAAAAGTCCAACTTTATACTACTTTCCCTTAAAAGAATACAAAGAATGCTCTCTTTGATTTCCCGACTGAATGTTTGAGAAGAACAAAGCTCGAATGAGCTATATATATGTTGGACCCCGATCTTTGAGTGAAATTTGAATTATGAAAATGAAATTTAAGGAGTGCTTGGTGAATGTATTGTATAATAGATGGCTTAAAATTTAAAGAATATTGAGAAGAAAAGAAACGATCTGATTTTGATATCTTTGAGGTTTCGAGTGGATTCGTATGGTTTATGAAATTAAGTGAATGAGTTGATTGAAATTAAGTTGAAAATCATGACTAAAAAGAGAAAGTGTGAAAATATGAAAAATTGTGAAATAGTTGACTTTTTGGCCTTTGAAAGTTGACTTTTGATTTAGGCATAATTTGAGAAAAAGGTCTTCTGGAAACTTGTAGAGTACGTAAAGATCTTTCTGTAGCCATAAAGTTTGCAATTTTTCGATATCGGGAGCGGAAGTTATGATCAGTCAAAGTTTATGTTTGAAAGGTTTGACTTTTATTATGGCTGAAACTTTGACTGAGAAATTAACCTAGTTAGAGGTTAATTGAGCTTTGATGTTCTTCATGAAAGTTGAAGGATTTGATTTGACCTTTATTTCGATATAAAGTATGCAATTTTTTGATATCGGAATAATAAGTTATGATTTTTACAAGTTTATATTGTGGTTTTAGCATGATTATTAGATGATAGTATCTTTGACCGGAAAATGGACTCCCGTAGGAGTCAAATTGATTTTTATGTCCTTAGTGGAAGATGTAGAGCTTCCTTCAAGCTTTCTATAGAGACTAAGTTTGTCAAAATTGGAGTTCGGGATTAAGAGTTATGAATTTTGGAAGTTTTGGATTTTTATGTGAAAAAAAGAAGAGGAAATTTGTTTTATCCCCGTCACTAGGGCGACGCATCGCCCTAGCGATGGCGAGTGTTTAGCTCGCGTCACTAGGGCGACGCATCGCCGTAGTGATGGTGGGCGTTCCGCCCGCGTCACCAGGGCGACGCGTCACTAGGGCGACCTCGCCCGCACGACGCCGTTTTGATTCTTTGGTTTTCTTGACTTTACTTTCTCAAATCCGACCTTTGTTCACTATTTTGCTCATATCTTTTCCGTCCGAAATCCGATTGAGTTGATTCTTGCGGAGTTGGATTCCTAAGACAATTATCTACATCCTCATGGAAAATTATGAATTTTTGATATTAAATTAATGGTGATTAATTTAATCAAAGTGAGTTGGGAAATTTTCCGAACACAGTTCAGTATTTTTGTGAAATTCGGGATTTTTAGAGATCCAATTGAAGCGATTCTTAAGGCGAAATAAAGCTAAGACAAGGGGCTACAAATCATATGAAGAAATGAAATGTCAATTTTACCCCTAAGACCTTTGAATTATGAATGGAAGTTCGGATTAGAGTGTAATTTTTGGATTAGGAACACCTGAGAGTATTTTGAGCATAACTTTTGATTTGGGAATCGGAATGAGGCGATTCTTGATTTGAATTAAACTAGAGACATAAGGATACAATTGTTATGAAGACATAGAGTTTCAATTCTGGGATTAAGAATGTGAATTTCTGGACGGAAATAATCGTACATGGAAAATGTGTTAGAATATGGTTTTACCCGAACTGTTTTGGGCATTACTTTTGATGTAGTGATCGGAATTGAGCGCGGTCAGTGGCGTTGGATTCGTATGATTGAGAGGAACATTTATCGAGAAGAAAGTTTTAATAAATTCTTTCAAATTGATAGTGCGAATCAGATCCGCATGTATAAATGAAGTTAGGGGCAATTTTGGAATTAGGTCAACAAGTGAAGGCATAAGGGTCATTTGTGCCCCATTTTAAGTGACATGGCAAAACACCATAGGAACTGTCGTTTTACCCATTTATTACAGCAGAAGATTCACGAAAATGAAGAGAAAAAGAAGAAGAAATAAGAAGGAGAAGAAGAATGGAGAGATTCGTCCATGGTGGAGGAAGAGAGAGAAGTGAGGGTTTTCAAGTTTTAAGGCTTCTACCATGAGTTTTTGCATGGATTTCAAGGGGGAAAGAGAAGAAAGGAGATGAAGCTACCATTGGAGCTTGGAATTTTGAAAATCTAGAGAGAGAAAGAGGTAAAAGAAATTTCAATCTTTGAGTTTTATTTTGGTTTAGATTAATTAGAAATGATGTGGGTTTATGTGCTATGAGATTAATTTTAGTGATTGTCAAGTATAATGAGTTAATTTTGGTTATGGAAGATTCTAGAGAGAGAAAGCTTAGTGAAGAAGATGATGAATAGTGAAATTTGGGGATTTTGTGAATTAATGGTGTAGAATCATCAATAATAGTAGGAATTGGTGAAATATGAAATCAATTTTGAAGAAATTGTGATTTATGGTATTGAATTTGTGTAAATTGGTTTAGGCCAATTTTGAAAATTGAGGATTTTCAAAATTGGAGATTGAAATAGCTTGAATATGAGAGGAATTGATATTTCCTAAGTTCAATTTGAGAAATTAAGTTGATTATGATATTGAATTTGATTGGATTGATTTAGGTTCAATTTGTAATTTGGGAGTTTTTGGAATTAGTGATGTAACTATCTTGGAATTAGTAAGAATTGATGACTTAAGCATTAAATTGAAGGATTAAGTTATTTATGAGATTAAATTTTGATGAAATTGATTTAGGAAATTTTCAATTGGAAGGAAGAAAGGAGAAAAGGTCAAATTGAAGCATTGGACAAGATGCTAGCATGGATATGAGGTGGGTAGTATATTTATTTATTGAATTATAAGCTAAATGTGAATTTTGAAAATTAAATAAAGCAAAATTTGATTTTGATAAATTATTATTGAAAAAAATGTTCAAAAAGATGTAAATGTTTGAAATTATGATTTCAAAGGAGTAAAATGAGTTTTAGAAAATACAAGACTTATGAATTTCATGGTTTTCAAATTATGTGATTTATGATTTGAATGATTTAAAGAATTAGTGCATATATTGATATGTGATTTACATGAATTGCATTAGATTGATTATGTGGAATTATGTGGATATATGCTTGTGTCATCTATGACACAATTTGATGATATGAGTTGAAAAGGTAAAAATCAAGATTTTCAAAAGTGCCTTGAGCAATCTGAATTAGTTTTAGTTATGTGTTAAGTGGGTTTGGTCAGTCCTTTTGTGAGTCATTGCCTCTACCTATTTAAGCCTTCTTCCGGCTGCCGCTAGTGGCATAGGAGTTCGATCTCGGACTCCCCTCTCACACTGGCCAGACTGAATCGCTATGCGAGAATGTGCGAAGACGTCTGTTAGGGCCAACCAAACCAATTCGATGTGTTATGTGTTTTAATTTGATTATGATGTGATACACTATGATGTGATGCATTCATGTTTAAGATATGCATGTTTTGAAAAAGGTTTGAGATTTTGAGAAGCGAGAAAGTAAAATTTTCAAGCATAAAATTCTGGCTGGATATAAATGTTTTAAAACAAATGAAAATTTTGAGAAAATCTTAGAAAGTGTTGATGAAATTGAAAAGTTTGAAAATGAGTTTTGGAGAAATTCTTAAATGGGAAATGTTTGAAAAGTTTGAAAAATAAAATATTTTTCGCTTATTGTTCAGTTTATAAATATATTATCCACGAAGCTTGAAGCTACTTCCCTTTCATCCCCATCTCCGTGTTTTCACGCAGGAGATCGGATGAAAGACGAGTATGATGTCAACCCGATAGTTTTTGTATGCTTTGTTTTATGTGTAATGTTGGAGTTTAGTTTTGAAGTTGTGAAAAAGGTTTATGGATTATGTATTGCTTTTGTTTATGGCTTGAAAAGTCATTATGTAAATTTATGATGTATTTCAGTTATGAATTATGTATGATTGTGGAATAGATTTTGTACGTAAATTTGAATTGAGATGGATATAAATGGCAATTGGAATGTATATGAATGGTTTGTGATTGAATTGTGGATATTTGGATTGAGATGTATTATGGAATGCATTTATGAAGTGTTTAGAACTAAGATTGTGTTGTTGTTGGTGTTTGGATTCCGGACGGGAGGTCCGAAGATGCCTTGTGTTATTGAGTTGTGATATTAGAAGTGAGTTTCTTGTGTTTTAAATTTTGAATTTGTCAAAATACAAACAGTTTCTTGCTTAAATTTTGGTAAAATTTCGGTAAAATGGGTTTAAAGAAATGAGTTTGAGGATTTATATGATTGTATAAGAAATGATTAAGATGAATTAAGTGAATTGAAATTGGTGAGGATGAGTTTCCAAAAAGGGAATTGTATGGAATGGTTATGATTTGAATGAGAGTGATTAAAGAGAAAAGGAATGAATAAGAGGAAAAAAAAAATTATACCGGATTTGAATGTCGTAAGGTTTCCAACGCGATGAATTTGCTATGCTTCATGTTTGTAACGGATGTCGGTGTTTGTTTCAGTTTGATTATTTCGATTTCGCTTCACTTCGTTTTGCTCCGGTACTTTCGTTTTTCGTTTTTCGTTTTCCGGTTGGGATCCGGTTCCCGGATCGGGTCCCAACATGGGTAAATTATGTAGGGATGTTCAATAAAAATTGGCACTCTATAGACCTACATTCATCAATTCAATTGATTAGTTAAAGAGAGATCTTAGGTATTTAGTTGATTAGTCATAAGATAACTTCATAACCAGTTGAATTGGTGGACTGATTTTATAGATTGAGGGATTACTCAACCATCTCCATTTAATTTGGATAGGGCCAATTTATTACACCTTGAGAGATGGTAGTTAATACATTAGGACATCTTAGGTGAGACACAGTTAAATTAACAAGGTAAGAGGGAGATAAGATAGGGAAAAAGTGATATCCAATTGTTAAATCTTGAATTTCAAGTTTCTGCACTTTTTCTTTATCATCTGTTCATTGTTAGTTGTTTGATTTAGTTTAATTTTTCAGTTTATATTCATTAAAATTGGTTCTTAAACAAAGAGCAACTTGAATCAAGTGGCAACTAAGCATAATCCTTGTAGGGTCAATATTTGCTTTTTACTACAAGTTACGACCCGTATACTTGCAGTTTTGAGCATAAAACTAGTGGTTTGTTTTGCAATCAACAATTTTTTGGTGCCATTGCCAGGGTTTGTTTGTTTAACATCTTATTTAGTTTGTGTTACTTGGATTTAAAAGTTTATTCATACTTTTGATTGTGTATTTACAGGTGCATGAACACAAGGAGCACATGAAGGTATATTGAATTTAGCGACGAACGGTTATCAAATATCATAAGGCACGAATGAGAGTTGAGAAGAGACAATATACAAAGAAATATGGTAGAAGAAGGAGAGCAAGGAGGAGTTGAGAGGACATTGATATACTTTATGAGGCTAGGTTTCAGCTCTTAAGGAGTTGCAAGGTTAATGATTCATGCTAATAATTTTGAGATAAAGTCGACACTCCTCATTGTAATTCAGAGTAGTGTGCAATTTTATGGGTTGTCCAACAAAGATCCCAATGCCCATGTTGCAAAATTTTTGGAGATCTGTGACACCTTCAAGTTTAATGGGATGTTCTACAATGCTATGAGGTTGTGGTTGTTTTCTTTCACTTTGAGAGATTAAGCAAAGGTATGGTATAACTCACTCAGTTCAGGGCAGATCACTACTTATGAATAGCTAGCCCAAGCATTCCTTACTAAATATTTCCCCTTGATCAAGACCAAAAAAATCATAAAGGAAATCATAAATTTTTAACAAAGTGATGAGGAGTCTTATATGAAGCTTGTGAGAGGTTTAAAGAATTACAGATAAGTTGCCCCCACCACAACCTTCCGATGGAGTTCCTTTTGCAAACATTCTACAATCGCATAAATTAGAGCACAAGAGGAACCATAGATGTAACTACTGGAGGTTCTTTGACGAGAAAAACTATTAATGCAACTCGTGATCTTTGGAAGAGTTGGAGCAATAGTTATGTGTAGTCAAGTGAGATGAGTAGATAGGGGCAAAAGGCGGTATGATCCCAATTGACTCTATTACAACTTTGCAGGCACAGATCACAACCCTCTCCAAGTAATTGAGCAATATGCAAGGATCATCTTCATCTACAGCCAAAGATATGCAATTACATTGTGAGTTATATGGGCAAAACAAACATGGCATAACTGAATGATTCTTGTTAGGAGTTAGTAGCACAGAACAGGTAAATTACTTGAGCCAACCACAATGAGGTAATAATCCATACTCTAATACTTATAATCTAGGGTGAAAAAACCACCCAAATTTTTCTTAGAGTGCTAACAATGTGTAGCTAAGCAAGATCACAAGGACCTCATAGATTTTAACAAGATCGAATTAGATCTTTGGAGAACAAAATGGACAAGTTAATGGATGTCTTGCGATCAAAACTAGCAAATCAATAAGAGAACCAAAAGAGGATGTTTTTGAGCTAGGAGAAAAGTTAAAAGAAGATGGAGGTAAAGTTTGACTAGATTATGAAGAACCATGCGTCATCCATCCTCAACTTGGAGGTATATGCAGGTCAATGTGCTAATGCTTTGTCTTCTAGAAGTGTAGGTAGCCTACCAAACAATACTGAGGCCAACCCAAGGGACCACCTCAAGACTATTACACTTCGAAATGGCAAGTAGGCAGAGGAACCAAGTGTGCAAAAGGATAGCTAAGAAAAGGAGAAAGGCAAGGAGATAGAAGAAGAGAAAGAAGAAGAGAGGTCTTATGTACCACCGCTACCCTACAAGCCTAAACTTCCATATCCAAAAAGGGTGAGACAATATTAAGTGGATAGTCAGTTTTCCAGTTTTTGGAGAAACTAAAGAAGCTTCATATTAACTTGTCATTGATAGAAGCCTTGGAGTGCATGCCTAAGTATCCGAAGTTTCTTAAGGACATACTAACACATAAACGCACTTGGGAGGACAATCAGACGATAACCTTGACAGATAATTGTAGTTTGATCATCTCAAACACGATGCCCTTAAAACTACAAGATACAAGGAGTTTTACTATTCCATATGTTGTTGGTGACTTTGAATTTTCTAAATGCTTATGTGATTTAGGTTTAAGTATTAACTTAATGCCTTTGTCTATTTTCAGGAAATTATGACTAGGAAAGGTCAAGCCAACATCCATGCTAATTCAACTTGCAGACCAATCCATCAAGAAGCCATTTCGAGTTGCAGAAGATGAGTTGGTAAAAAGGGATAAATTTATCATTCTTGTTGATTTTGATGTGTTGGATTTTAAAGTTGATAAAAATTTTCCATTGATTTTGGGTAGGCCCTTTATGAATACTAGAAGGGCATTAGTTGACGTGCATAAAGGAAAACTTATTTTGAGAATTGGTGATGAGCAGGTTGAATTTAACATATCTAAATCTTTGAAGAAATCGATGGATGGTACTACATGTATGAAAATTGATGTTGTGGATAAGTGTGTGAATGAGGTTAAAGAGGAAGTTAATGAATTTATAGAAGTATAAAGGGATGAGAGTGTGAGAGAAGAGAAATAATGTGAGGAAGTCGAGCTAGAGAAGTTAGAGAGAACAAATACACCCACACCACCTTCCATTGTTAAGCCCCTCACTTTAGAGCTTAACTTAATATACACCTTTTTAGGTAAGAACCACACCCTACCCATCATTATTGCTAACTAGTTGGATTATGAGCAAGAAGAGAAGTGGTGGAGACCATTAGGAAGAGGGTGAGAGCCATAGGGTGCCAAATATCTGATATTAGGGGGATTAACCCCAATGTGGTGATGCATAGGATTAACGTAAAAGATGGATGTAAAACTGTTAGGGAGTGATAGATAAGGTTAAATCCAAACATTCAAGAGGTTATAAAGAAGGAGGTTGTGAAGCTTTTAGATGTGGGGATTGGTTACCCCATTTCAGATAGTGAGTGGGTGAGTTTGGTACAGTGTGTGCCTAAGAAGGGAGGCTTGATAGTGATGGAAAATGAAAAAGGTGAAAAAATTTCTATTAGGACCTTCATAAGTTGGAGTGTGTATTGATTACTAGAAGCTCAATTTGGCTACCAAGAAAGATCATTTCCCTTTATCTTTTATGGACCAAATGATTGAGAGGGTGGCTGGCCATGCATTTTATTGTTTTCTTATTGGAAACTCAAGGTACAATCAGGTGTTTATCTACCTACATGATCAGGAGAAGACCACTTTCACTTGTCCTTATGGGATGTTCGATTACTAGAGGATGCCTTTTGGTTTGTGCAATGCATTTACCACATTCCAAAGGTGTATGATGGCCATATTTGCGAACATGAATGAGAATGCAATGGATGTATTTATCAATGACTTCTCTATCTTTGGAAATTCTTTTGATCATTGCTTGTTTAATTTAAACAGAGTACTTCAAAGATGTAAGGATTCTCATGTAGTCTTGAATTGGGAGAAGTTTCATTTCATGGTCCAAGAAGGAATTGTATTGGGCTATAAAATCTTTACAAAGGAATTGAAGTGGATCGAGCTACGATAGAAGTAATTGAAAAGCTACCACCTCCCACCAACATCAAGGGCATTCGAACCTTTTTTGGTCATGCAGGGTTCTATAAACGGTTCATAAACAATTTCTCTCTTATCGTTAGACCTTTGACTTATTTATTAGTTAAAAATGTGTCTTTTATGTTTGATGATACTTGTTGGGATGCTTTTAATAGGTTAAAGAAGGCACTTACAATAACACCCATTATGACATCACCAGATTGGTCTCTTTCCTTCAAGATTATATGTGATGCAATTAATCATGCCATTGGTTGTGTCCTTGGCCAATAGAAGGAAAAGAGGTTGTACGCCATCTCCTATGTAAGTAAGACCTTGACAGGAGCACAACTGAATTACACAATTACAAAAAAGGAGTTGCTTACTATGTTATTTACATGTGATAAATTTCATTATTATCTTTTAGGATCACATGTTCTTATTTTTACAAATCATACGACATTGCAATATCTTTTTGCCAAGAAGGATGCCAAGGCTAGTCTCATCCGGTGGGTGCTTCTAGTTCAAGAATTCAACATTGAGATCAAAGATAAAAAGGGACTAAAAAATGTTGTAGCAGACCACCTAGGATGACTTGAGCGGGAACTATGAGGAAGAAGAGGAAATAGATGAGAGCTTTCCTGATGAGGCTTTAATGATGGCAGACAATCCTTTTCATCCTTGGTTTGTAGATATTGCAAACTACCTTTCAGGTGATATTCTTCCTTCTGATCTCTTATATCAACAAAGGAAGCATTTTGTGTTTCAATGTTCTCGCTATGTTTGGGATGAACCTATACTTTATAAGACATGTGCTAATAGTGTGATTCGCAGGTGTGTCCCTAAAGATGAAATGTCAAAATTTTTGATCCAATGTCATAGCTCACTTTATACAGGGCATTATGGAGTTAACGAGACTGCTACTTGAATCTTAGAGGGTGGATTCTATTGGCCAAACTTGTTTAAGGATGCTCAAGATTTTATGCTGAAGTGTGATAGCTGTCGAAAAGTGGGAAGTGATGAAGGGAGCCATCTTTGCAATAAACTCTTTGAGGCTCTTCTGAAAAGATACAATGTTTGTCATAGAGTAGTGATTCCATACCATTCTCAAATGAGTGGCCAAGTCGAGGTGGTGAATAGAGAGTTTAACAAGATTTTGGAGAAGGTAGTGAGCACTTCAAGAAAGGATTGGGCTTTGAAGTTAGATGACACTTTATGGGCTTATAGGATAGCTTTCAAAACACCCATAAGTACCTCACTTTATCAACTTATGTATAGCAAGGCTTGCCATTTACCATTGGAGTGAGAGCATTAAGCCTAATGGGCCATTAGGAAGTTAAATCTCAATTGGAAGTTAGCAGGTAAGAAGAGATTGTTACAACTTGATGAATTGGAAGAGTTAAGGTTTCATGTTTATGAAAATGCCAAGTTGTACAAGGAAAGGGAAAAGAAGTGGCATGATGCTCACATAAAAAAGAAGGAGTTTAAGAGTGGTAACTTGGTGCTTTTATTCAATTCACGACTTCAATTATTTTCCAAAAAGCTCAAGTCAAGATGGAATGGCCCCTTCAAGGCCCTTCAAGTGTTTCCTTATGGAGCTTTGGAGTTAGAAAATTACAAGGGTGAGGCATTCAAGGTCAATGGATATAGATGCAAGCCATACTATAGAGGGACATACTCATAAAAAAGGGAAGTCATCTCTTTCCTTTCTTCCACTCTTTTTTGAATGAATGTGGAATGTTCAAGCTAATGACCTTAACTTAGAATGTTTACCTTTCTTTTGTGTGTATTTGTTTAACTTTTTGTTTGGTTTTGATTATGTTTAGTTTGAGTTTGCTACGATTTCTTGGTTTTTACTTGGGTTTTGTTTGAGTTTTAACTTAGATTCTCTTCAAATTTCTTATTAGTTAGGTGATATTGATGGGTTTGTAGGTTGCTTGAATGTTAAGCTTGGAAGAGGGCTAAGAAAAGTTATAGTGCCTATGAGTTTGTTTCCCATTAATATGGGAAAGCTCTTTAGAAAGTTTCTGGAGCCTTAACCCATGATCGTGGGAATGGGTCTATTTCCAATGAATGTGGGAAGGCTATCGAGAAACTCTAGAGCCTAAACCCATGATCGTGGGATCCTTAGTTGAAAGATTTTCAAAACTCCCTCTTTCTTTCTTCTTTCTTCATCTTCTCACATTCTCACTCTAAACACGACTCCCATTCACCCTAACCTCACAAATCCTTCATCTTTCCCCCAAATCTTGGTATTTTCTCTACTTTTTTCATCATTATTCACTTCTTTAACATTTTTTCCACATTACCCACTAAAGAATACAAGGATTTGGGGAGTTTTTCTCTCTTTCTCTCCAAAAAATGAGCTCATCTCTCTCAACTATTTTTATAGATTTTTCTCCTTAAATGACTCTAAGGAAGCTTTTAGCCCGGAAACCAATCGACCAACTGCACCTCCAAGTCTCCGAAGAAGGTAAACCTAATCTGGCGGCCACTTTCATGCCCTATTCCTTATTTTTTGGAAGAAGAAGGTATGAGATTCTAGGACTTTAAAGATAGAAAATTATTGCCTCCTAGGTACTTTGATTTTAAACTATTAAACACTGTAGGATTAAGATGTAACATTGAAAGATTGGCTGTGAATATTGGTCAGGGTTGTTTAATTCGTTGTGATGTACCGATATACCCCATGTTGGTTGTATAATTTTTCACCACTGTGCGATACAATCCTAAAATGAACACAATCTAGTTTAGGATTGGTGCCCATGCATACAAGCTTGATTTACTGTCATTTGTGCACTCTTTGACTTGTCTGGCACCAAAATTCTGGATGACCATGGTGAATTTTATATGGATGATTATTGCAAGAGCCTTACAAGTGAAAAGACTTTTGATTCTAGAATTTCCCCAACACTTTGATTCGCAACACTAAGCACTTACTTCTTCACAAGTTTATATTCTTAATTGTTTTTAACAAAATTGAAAGCAATAAGTGTTCAACTAAGGAACTTTTCTTTCTTTGGTGTATGGATTGTAAAATCAAAGTGAATACCCCGTACCATATTTTTCGATCTATTGTGAGTTGCATTACTAAGAAAAACTCATACTTGACATGGCTTACATTGTTACTTCCTTGGCTTCGTTTTACAATCTTGATATGGATAGTGTGCGCACAGCTAGACTGGATGTGTTTGATGTACCTTATTTGAGACGCTTTGAAATTTTGGTGCCCCATTCTATGGAGCTCCAAAATTCTCATACGAGCACTATTGTTGAAAACAGGAAGAGCAAGGATGTAGCCACTTTTCAACTATCCACCTCTCAGACACCCTCGAAGCCCTAGGAAGAAGCAGTTGAAGAGGAACTAACTGCAGTCGCAAATGTTGACAAGTTCCAGCAAATCCTTAACCAAATGGTCATAAATCATCAAAAAATGACACTACAAATGAATAAGCTCAACAACCAGATGAGAAAAGTGCATAAGGAGTAGCGGTACATCAAGAAGTAATTCCTCAAGTTCATCCAGATGAAGAACATTAAAGTCCCTTCCCTTACGCCTTTGCCACCACAATCTCCGTAAGCTTTCTTACCCTTTAATTTTTAGATTGTTTTATTTACTTTGTTAGCTTTTTTACTTGCTTGTTTGTTTGATGTTTTGTTTTATGCTTGGTTTCCTTTTGTGGTTGCCTTGTCACATTGAGGACAATAAGTTGTCCAAGTGTAGGGAGTGACATTGGCTTTGTCAATTACATTGTTTTAGTTTGCTTTAGTCACTGTTTGCATTTTGTTAATTAGGATGCAGGTTTTAGGCATATTAGGTTGTCTTATGTTGTTTTATGTTAAGCAATGGAATCACACTTAAATCATTTTGATTTGTTTTTTCGTAAGATTCTATCATGCTAGTTGGAATGAAATTGAATGCTTTCTTGAACTCGAATTAGGCTACTTGAGTAAAGAGTGAACCACGTTGAGTGATGAAAAGTAGTTGGTTATATAAGTTTACTCAAAATTTGACACTTGAGCAATGAGGTAGTGTAGAGATCCATAATGAATTTTTATTTAAGCCAGTGTGAGGATTGAGCCTATATGACTCCATCTGTTGTCATTTTATTTCTTTGATTGTGTGATGCTTCTTTAGGCTACTAGCTTCAGAACTTGCTTTCAATCAGTTTGAGTCTACTAGATGCATACTTAATAGAGATGATTAAGTTCCTTTGTGTTAACCTTTAAGCTTAAATGACCTACCTTTTATTATCCCTTGCTACCCTTGTTGAGCCTTAACCCTTTTGTTTCTTGAAAACACCACACATTTTAAAACTTGAAATCCATTAGCCTACCCATTCACAATCTTAGTATAGTATTAAGTGATGTATTAGTTTGGGATTTTTGCTACAATTTTTTTCCCGATATGAGTTAAGTGATACTTTTACTCTTGGATCACATTTCATTTAGTTGCTATTTTGTTCATTGTTTCTTCATTTATGTATTAAAAAAGAAAAAAAAGGAAGAACATTTTAATAGCATCAATTGTTGGAGTTATGTAAATATAGTGCCCTGGAAAGCAAGTGTATTTACATGTAACTTTATCTTCCTCAGTTATAGTTTTGTAATGAAAATATTTATTATTAATAAAACAAAAGAGTTTGGTTTTATATGTATGAGCATTATATATCTGGTCATAAGGTACCAAGATTCTTTTGTAAGTAATATACATATACATAGAGATGTATGGGAAACATGTATATTATTAGAATCTAAATTAATTGATTCACAGTTGAATAATCAAGTTGGTCGCTTGATTATGGTTTAGACTATAGTGTTGCGATTTATCTCCATATAAGTAAAGGAGTTTACTTCAAGGGAATGATGATTTTCATATCATGATAGTAGTTGACTATCGATAATGGCACTATTAAATGAATCTGGAATCAAGTATGTTTTCAAGAATAAAGTGGGCTGTTACTTTAATCTTAAAACATACAACTTAAGCATTCGCTTATTATGAACCATAATCTTGATGAGTGGTGAACTCATATATGTTTCATTATAATTCTTGATATGATCGGAATGGATTTTTACAGAGTATTAATCCGATTATCGCATGTTGGAATTATTAATTGAAACATGTATCAGGAAACATTCACTCAAATAAAGAGTTTATAGTGTTATCATCTCTTCTAGATGTTTTAAGGAGATTTGGTGATTAAACTGGCACCAGTAGTTTGATGGTCTAGCTATCCATCAAGTCTTAACACTGAGATGAGATCTTATGTGTTAATCACCATATAATGTAAAATGAGAGATCTAGAAGGAAAAACCAACATAAGGGGAAAACGGTAATTTTACCATTTGTTGTGCGGATGGCTATAATAAGGTTCTAAATAGGGTTTGCAATTGGACATATTCTCATAATATTTAATAATTCAAGAGTTCAACTAATTGTCTTTAGTGGAATGACATATAGTTAATAAGCTAGAATTAATTCCAATGAGATTGAATTAATTCTGGGCTTATTGGAGCTTGAATTATCAAAGTCCAATAAGATTCTCCACTTGGCTTTAAGGAAGGTTATCAAGCTAAGTAAAAAATATAAATGGAGGTTAATTAGAAGCCTATATGTACATTTAGTAATGGGCTTGGTTTTTGTTTTAATGTAATTAATTAGATTAATTATATTAAAACAATTTTTTTTAAGAAGAAGATAGCAATTTCGGTTATTCCTAGGTTAAATATGTAACCACACATTTTATATTAAAATGCTAAAAAAGATGGTCTTTATTATGGTTAATCATCATTAAATGGAGTTATGAACTTACCATTAAATGGTTTAATGGTTGTCTTTTAATGTTGGCTTGTAACCTATTTGCATTCATTAGATTAAAGATGAAAGATGTACATTAGATGGACCATCTTCCTTCTTTCTTCTTGGCAAAACCGAAATTGGGTATTGAATTTTAGGTTATGGTCTTTTCAAATAGCCATCATAAAGATAAATGAAGATAATCTCATTTATTGGCTATTTTGTGAGTGATTAATGAAAGAAGTGATGCATTTGATGCCTCTCTCTCCTTCCATCCATGCATATACAAAATTGGTAGGCAATAAAGAGTTCTTGCATGTTCTTTTACCATATCATATCATGTATGGATTGGCATGTTGATTTTGATTTGTTGCTTCCACTGCAAGTAATGATTTCTTAAAAGTTTTGAAATCTACCGTTTTTTCAAAAAAAGCATGTTTTCATTTTCCGATCCAACATCAATAAGTGCGGACTAATAATATATTTAAAATTGTGTATCTTAGAAATATGTTTTGTTATCCCTTTGCTCACTTATTAGTTTATAAATGCTTGTGTTAAACCCTTTATGCCTTTTGATCTACCTTAACCCTCACCACATTACAACCCAAAGCAAGTCTTTTTGATCTATTTATATATGTAATCATTGTAAATGAGAATTGGTGTATTAGCAAGCCTATGGTAGTCTAGTTTCCTATTGGGAGCTTAACCGAATTACTAACCATCAAACACTTGAGAGAAATAAGTGAAATAGTGAGGAAGTTTCATTTTGCGTTTATACTTTTCTTTAAGTAATGGTTCCATAAGTTTAGTTTCCTTATGTACACTAATGAAAAGTAGTCATGATATTTATAGAAGCTTGACATTTGAGTTGGTCAAACATTGAGGGATTGCATGCTTTGATCTTTATGAAAATGAAGTGATGGAATTAATGGGTTATGTTTGATTTTTTTTATGACGAACAAAGATTTAAGTGTGGGGAGGTTGACAGTTATGTATTATTGTGTGTTTTTCTAAGTATTTGGCATGTGTTGCTTTTTTATGTTTGATGTTGGTTTAGGGTAACAATTGATCATTTTGGTGGAGGAATGGAGGGTGACCACCTTTATGATTGAGTTAGGATCCAAGAGAGGAGAAGAGAAGTGGAGGAGCTATATAACAAGAACCCACAATCATAAGAAAGGGTCTGCTTCCCATAACCATGTGAAATCTTGTCAGAAAGTTTCTGCTATATTAAACCACGATCGTGCGAAGTACAAGGATGATTCCCACGATTGTGGGAATAGGAGGCAAAAAGAACACACGAATTTCACTTTTTTTAAGAGTTTTATGACTTGTCATGTGGTATATAAGGGCACAAATCCCTAAGACTAAAGGAGGGTTGGGAGAACTTGCCTCTTTGAGCTAAAAATAGATTGAGAGCCTAGAGAGAGGTAGAAAATCAAGATTTCCATTCCAAGTTAGGAAAAGAACACACCAACCCCAGATTTTCTAGATTTAGGCAAAGAAGAGGAGGAACTTTCTTCATCTAGTTTTTATTTTGTTTTTCTCTTCTACCATCCTTATTATGGATTGTTTGGTTGTTGGGGATGTTAATGACATTATGAGTGGCTGAGTTATTTGTAGAGATTACTTTTGAACAACTTGTTGAACTCTTATTTTGTTGATTTGAATTAATAATGCTTTTAATGAATGTTGAGCTTATCTCTTACAATATATTGAGAAATTGAGTTGGGTAAATTGTGTAGGGTTGTTCAATGAGAATTGTCACTCTATAAACCTACATTTATCAAGTTAGTTGATTAGTTAGAGAGAGATCTTAGCTAATTAGTTGATTACCATAGGATAACTTCATAACTAGTTGAATTGGTGGACTGATTTTGTAGATTGATTGATTGCTTAATCATCTCCATTTAATTTGACTAGGGATAATTAATTACACCTTGAGAGAGCATAGTTAATACATTAGGACATCTTAGGCAAGACACAATTTAATTAACAAGGTAAGAGGGAGATAAGATAGGGAAAAAATGATCTTTAATTATTAAATCTTGCATTCCAAGTTTCTACACTTTTGGTTTATCATTTTTTTAGTGTCAGTTGTTTTATTTAGTTTAATTTTTCAGTTTATATTCATTAAAATAGGTTCTTAAACAAAGATCAACCTAAATCAAGTGGTTCCTAAACACAGTCCTTGTGGATCGATATCACTTTTTACTATAAGTTATAACCTATATACTTGCAGTTTTGAGTATAAAACTAGTAGTTTGCTTTGCAATCAGCAAGTTTTTAAACATTACACAGTAAAATTATCAAACTAGGATATTACAAATTCTCCCTTTCGTATAGAAATTTCATCCTCAAATTTTTAAACAAATTTAGTCATCTAAAAAATATATATTTTGACTTTGTATCCATTCTTCGTGTGTCCGCTTTGTTAATTACTTCATAGGAGCCAAACATATTATGGGCTTAACTTGTAACATTGATTATAACAAACTATTCCTTTTCATGATAATATTCACAAAATGTTTTTGATTTTTTAACTTCAACTCTAAATTCTTCTTCTATTTCCAAACTCAGCTCTGTTTTCGATTTTAGATACTATCACTTTGACCCGCATACTTTTGATATTATTTGGGGTTATCAGATCTAGTTCATCCCAAGTAATTTTCTTTTATCTATCTAATCATCATATACCAGCACTCTACATAACTATATACTTCTAGCCACTTACAACTTGATTAATCAATTAAGAGGATACCTACCTTGGATGGTTAGGAAATGGGCATTTTTTTATTTGATCCTTTATCTCCCATATATTATCATATCTTTTTAAGTTTCACAAAATTGCTACCACAAAATCCTTCATAATATGCTTCCATTTCCATTCATAACTAAGGAGTGGCTGAGCATTTTTTTTGGTTCTTTAGCTCTCAGCCTTGACTTGTTGATTTAACAAGAATTTAAACATATACTTTGCTATCATCCTTTTCATACCTTTTTGATCTTAGTGCACTTTTAAGGTATAATTCCTCTTTGTGTTCGTCATATGTATAGTACATATTGGTGAGTGACTTAATCTAGAATTTCTTTCTTATTTGTAGCCATGACTAGCACACATAATTCGTAACCTAGCACTAACATAATGCTACCTCTCAATAAAATGCCCTCGGAATTTGCAACTTGTCTCCACATGAAACTCCTTTGTTGAAATCATTGCTTTCGCTTTCTCACTAAATAATCAATTTAGTCACAACTTTTCTAACTTAACCATACATGAAACCATTCATTTAGCATTATCACGATTCACATTTTCTTAGATTACTACTAATGAAACTTTGATTAGTATTCTCCACAAAACAATTGTTCTTTATATACTTCTAAATAATAAATATTTCCTTTCTCATTATATCTAATTATAAACAAAACTCAGTAATATTTTTCTCATATTTCTTATGCCTTACATGGACTCCTTAGATTCAAATCTCAAATCCATAACCATTAGTGAACTATTTGTTATACCGTTCTTATTTCCCATCATATTCTTTAGAAGCAAATCAATCATTTAAGATAATATTGTAAGCCACTAACATAATATCCTATTCACGTAAAAACCATTCAATTACTTCAGAGTTAAAATGTTATTATCTCATAATACAATTTTGAGCTTATCAAACCTCAAAATCTTTAAACAGGGAGTATACCTCATACTTCAACTGCACAACTCTGATGTTCAATAAAAATACCTTTCATTTTTTATTTCTAATACAACAAAACATTGATATGATTTCAAGTACCTTATAACTTAATCTGGGACTTCATTAGTTACTAAAAAAATTAATTACCTAAAATCTCCATGTTGTTGGAGTTATGTAAATATAGTGCCCTGGAAAGCAAGTGTATTTACATGTAACTTTATCTTCTTCGATTCTGCTTTGTAATGAAAATATTTATTATTAATAAAACAAAAGAGTTTGGTTTTATCTGTATGAGCATTATATATCTGGTCATAAGGTACCAAGATTCTTTTGTAAGTAATATACACATACATAGAGATGTATGGGGAAAATGTATATTATTAGAATCTGAATTAATTGATTCACAGTTGAATAATCAAGTTGGTAACTTGATTATGGTTTAGACTGTAGTGTTGCAATTTATCTCCATATAAGTAAAGGAGTTTACTTTAAGGGAATGATGAGTTTCATATCATGATAGTAATTGACTATCGATAATGGCACTATTAAATGAATCTGGAATCAAGTATGTTTTCAAGAATAAAGTGGGCTGTTACTTTAATCTTAAAACATACAACTTAAGCATTCGCTTATTATGAACCATAATCTTGATGAGTGGTGAACTCATATATGTTTCATTATAATTCTTGATATGATCGGAATGGATTTTTACAGAGTGTTAATCCAGTGTCTGCATGTTGGAATTATTAATTGAAACATGTATCAAGGAACATTTACTCAAGTAAAGAGTTTATAGTGTTATCATCTCTTCTAGATGTTTTAAGGAGATTTGGTGATTAAACTGGCGCCAATAGTTTGATGGACTAGCTACCCATCAAGTCTTAACACTGAGATGAGATCTTATGTGTTAATCACCATATAAAGTAAAATGAGAGATCTAGAAGGAAAAACCAACATAAGGGCAAAACAGTAATTTTACCCTTTGTTGTGCGGATGGCTATAATAAGGTTCTAAATAGGGTTTGCAATTGGACATATTCTTATAATATTTAATAATTCAAGAGTTCAACTAATTGTCTTTAGTAGAATGACATTTAGTTAATAAGCTAGAATTAATTCCAATGAGATTGAATTAATTCTGGGTTTATTGGAGCTTGAATTATCAAAGTCCAATAAGATTCCCCACTTGGCTTTAAGGAAGGTTATCAAGCTAAGTAAGAAATATAAATGGAGGTTAATTAGAAGCCCATAATTGAATCTTGGGCTTGGTCTAATTAAAGAAGCCCATATGTACATTTAGTAATGGGCTTGGTTTTTGGTTTAATGTAATTAATTAGATTAATTATATTAAAACAATTTTTTTTAAGAAGAAGATAGCAATTTCGGTTATTCATAGATTAAATGTGTAACCACACATTTGACATTAAAATGCTAAATAAAGATGGTCATTATTATGGTTAATCATCATTAAATGGAGTTATGAACTTACCATTAAATGGTTTAATGGTTGTCTTTTAATGTTGGCTTGGAACCTATTTGGATTCATTAGATTAAAGATGAAAGATGTACATTAGATGGACCATCTTCCTTCTTTCTTCTTGGCAAAACCGAAATTGGGTATTGAATTTTAGGTTATGGTCTTTTGAAATAGCCATCATAAAGATAAATGAAGATAATGTCATTTATTGGCTATTTTATGAGTGATTAATTAAAGAAGTGATGCATTTGATGCCTCTCTCTCCTTCCATCCATGCATATATGAAATTGGTAGGCAAGAAAGACTTCTTGCATGTTCTTTACACCTTCTCTCCTTTCATGAAAGAGAGAATCGAAAATATCAATTGAAAGAGTTTCAATTTTGCTTCTTCTTCTTCTAAGAAAATCTCCTCCAAACATTTCTTCTCCTTTCCCACAAAAGGATTTTGTTAACCTAATTGTCCTTGATGAACAGGTGGTAAATCTAATTGGTTGAGGATACTACAACAAGGAGAAAGTAGATTGCTAAAGGAAAAGAGTCAAAGGCAAAGGATTTGGATACACGAAGAAGGAGAGGATAGCGCAACGAGGATTTAAAGTCAGAGGCGAAGAGTCGGTAATACTCTGATCTTGTTTATATTTTATTATCCTTATACCATATCATGTATGGATTGACATGTTGATTTGGATTTGTTGCTTCCGCTGCAAGTAATGATTTCTTAAAAGTTTTGAAATCTACCTTTTTTTCAAACAAAGCATGTTTTCTTTTTTCCGATCCAACAATTGGTATCAGAGCCAGTTTCTAATCCATGATTTTGGTTCCTATATATTGGATGCATGGTTTGACAATCTTTTTGTGTATGCTGCATATTTTTATGTGATGGAAATATAAATGGTGTATGTTTGCTCTTTTGGTTGTCCATAGAAGTTAAATTTACCTTGTAAGATTTATTCATTGGTTGTAACAAGGAGGGTGGTCTATCATCACGATGTTTCCTCCTTGGTTTCTTTTTTCTATTTTCTTTGATTTTGTAATGTACAAATTGATGTAATGATGAAGATGGATCAGCCATGGATTGAAGAAATGGAAATGTAAAATTTTCATTGTATCCTTTTGTGTATTAGCATAAGTTTTGTGAAAACATAGTTGCTGGAATTTTGTTTCAATGGATCACTTTTCAGTTTTTAATGTAAAAACAAGTGCTGGATTTTTGTTTCAAAGAATCAAATTTCGGTTTTACTAAAATATTAAGTGCTGGTTTTTTATTTTCATGAAATGAGCTTCGGTTTTAATGAAAACTAGTGCTGGAATTTTTTGTCAAAACAAAGATTTGGTTTTCTAAAAATCTAGTGCTTGAATTTTATTTTTCAAAGTGACAAAATTCTATTTTCATATATGCCATTACATTTTGTTTACCGAATGGGCCGGATCATGTTTGTGAAGAGTTCGAAGCGGAAGATCCAAGTCCAAGAAGAATACTTTGGGCCTAAAAGGCTTGTAATTATTTATTTTTCTAGGATGGACAATCAAAAGTGGCTTTATTAGTTTATGTGATGAATGGAGAAATGAATGCTTATAATATGTGATATTATGTGATTGCATGTCATTTAGAAAATTGCCAACCCTAGGCTTTGCCATGCATTCATTATGTATGGGATATATAATGAAACAATATATGATAGATAATAAATTGCATCTAGACAAGATGGTATTTAAAACTTAAAGCCCAAAAAGATTGAGTGGGAGAGGATGCTCCTGTGAGAGTCCACGGTCTCCAAATGATGACCTGTTTGCATGTGGTAAAGTGTTACTCCCCATCGGAGGGCATGGATCCTAGATCTTGCATGGTTTCGGTCTCCTTAAAGATAAGTCCACTTAATGATAGCAAATGTGACCTCCCACCGAGGCATGGTTTGTAGGTATTTTTAGTGAATGAATCAAATGGTTAAACACTCAACATTTTTTATCAATAAACTGCCCACCGTAGTTCTGTTGGTAAAAGTATGGACCAAATTAAGACGCTTTTTAAAAAATTGGGCATGAGATGCTTGGTAGTTTTTGAGTGGGAGGGTCCCAGTTTTTCTTTTAATGGATAAGATGGTCCACCGTCACTTAGTCTATTATAGATAAGAAAAATAACCGTCGTATAATGTTTTAATTTTTTTAAGTTTTGTTAAATCTATCATCATGCATACATGCATCATGATTTTATACAAAGTTCCATAAATTGTTTATTAGTATGCTTATGTTTTAATAATTTATATTTTCAAACATAATCAACCACAAAATGAATCCACTCACCCTGCTCTTGACTAATAACAAAATAGAAAATGGAGAAAATTTTAATGAATGGAGACGTAACCTTGACATTGTTCTTCAATATGAACGTATTTCATGGGTGTTAACTGAAAATGAGTCTACACCTCCAAGTGGAGATTCAACTCCTGAGCAAGTCCAACAAAGATGAGCGTTGGCGTATCTTGACAAGACTACTAAGTGTTATATTCTCGCTTCATCGGTGGCATGTTGCAAAAGCAAATTGCTTGTATGAAAACTGCTAGTGCAATGGTCCATCACCTACATGAGATGTTTGGTGTGAGGACTAGGTCTGCAAGAGTGAAAGCTATCCAAACCTTTCATAATCTCAGACAGAAACCTGGTGAACCGGTGTGGGATTACATGATGAAGGTAATCTCTGCGGTCACTGAGACTGAAATGCTTGGGGCGGATATGGATGCAGACACGCAGATGATTATGATAATAAATAGCTTAAACTCTTCTTTTCAGCAGTTTAAGTTGGACTATGAGCTCAACAGCAAGGATTACACCTTGAGTGAGTTGATAAATACCCTCCAGACCACGGAGGAGATATTGAATATTAAGGCTCATGGGCCAGAAGCTAATGTAGCTTCTTCTTCTAAGCCTAAGAGTAAGGGAAAGGAAAAGAAGAAGGGTCAAATGAAAAAGAAGGCCCAAACAGGTCAAGGCCAAATCCATGAAAAAGAAGGCCAAAGAGAACATCAAAGGAAAGTGTTTCCACTATGATGAGATGGGCCACTAGAAAAGAAACTGTCCAGTCTACCTAGAGTCCCTCAAAAGAAAACAAGGTATGGGCTTCCTAAGTTTGTTAGAAACTAGAAATGTGGCAGATTTATCTACTTCTTGGATATTAGATTCAGGAGCCACTAACCATGTTTGTAATTCTTTGCGGGGTTCCAAAGAAAGGAAAAGACTACCTAAAGGCCGTTTCAAGTCAAGATAGCAGATGGTTCCTATGTTTCAAATTGAATCAAGGGAGTAGTTATCTTGGAATTTCTAGTGGTCATAGGTTATATTTGGAGGATGTTTATTACATGCCAATGATTGTAAGGAATATGATTTCTGTTTTTTGTCTAATAAAATCTGGTTATTCCTTATATTTTGAAAAGGTTGTTTCAATATATGAGAATAAGGATTTTATTTGTGATGCGATAACTAAACAGGGATTGTTTTTTATAGAACCTATGAAAAGCTCACTAAACACCACAGAATTGATAAAACCAAGACAATCCAAAATCTCTAGCATTAATTCAAAGTATCTGTGGCACTTAAGAATGGGTCATATCAATCAGAAAAGACTTGACAGGCTAGTAAAGGATGGGATCCTTGTTAGACCCCATTTTTGGAGCCCAATATCAGACATGAAAGCGTGGTACTTGCTGCGTGAGGCAAAACTTATTAATTAAACGAAGAAGGAAAAACCCTCGGAAGCTCAAGGGCCCCATCGCGAACAAACTTGAAACTTGCTTTCATTTTATTAAAACAACCATCCCAAATCTCACTAACATGCACTCAAGAAAACTCTAAATGATTTAATGCGAAAGATTTGAAACAACCACATCCATAAGTTATTAGTATCCAAAAGATGAGCTTTACAAAGCTTTAATAACATTTCAAACCAAATTACAAACTTTGAGTTCAAGTTTCAAAAACACAAAAATACACTTGAACTAATCAAACTCGAAATGTAACTAAAGCCTTGACTTCCAAAAGTACAACTTGAAAATACTTTAACATAACAAAATGGACTGTAGCCATGACCCTTGACTTACTCGGTTCCTTGCTCCTCACCTGAATGGGGAGAGTAAAGGGGGTGAGCTATAAAGCTCGTGGGAACACATTTATAATACAGAAATAAGCAAAATTATTTGAAAGATAACTCATTGTCGTGGTACACGTCGAAATCATAGTAATTGAGTATGTGAAAATCATCATCTCAACATGTTTAATTTATAATCAATTCATGAGTAGAATGCATGAAACATGATAACAAATCATAAACACATAAGCATAACATAATGGTTCGGGTTAGTACAGGTTCATGACGTACTACACATTCCCATCGAAATGGTTATGTGTAGTCTTAGTTTCTTGAGCGAGTCCTTGTGAGGAGCTTTGTGCCACTTGCGGTGTAACATCCCACCCCTGAAAGGAAGGGTAAAATAGTAAATTGTCATAGGATGAGATTGATAGGGATTAAATAGTATTGTTCATATATTCTAGTATTAGTAAACAGTGAAATTGTGCACATGCAAATTTCGGTACATGCATACATGACATTCCCGGTAGATTTGCCTACTGCAATTTTATTATGATTAACGTGGTTATTGGGTTTGAAAAATTATTTTGAGTGCGCTATTGAGTGTTTTATATTTTAAGGGATTTTTAGGAATTTTTCAGGAATTTTTCGGAAAAAATTTCTGGACCGAAAAAAAATCGCCAAGTGGCGAACCGGTTGATTTTCTACTGTTATTTGGTATTAAACTATTAAATGTCTTGGTGGGACCGAAAGTGGACCCTTAAACCTAGTTGGAACCGAAATTGGATTGAAATTGCTTGGTATTTGTTTTCTTTTTTCAAAAATTTGATTGGTTCTTTGACTTTTCCTCATTTCTCCTCCAATTGCCAAGTGTTCCTTTCATTTAATGCATGATTATCCTATGCATTCTTGGTTCTTCTATGAGGAAGGAAGGAAAAACATGTTTTATTTGCTCATTTTCCAAGTTCAACCGAAACCTACTCTCCTTTTCAAACCATCCATCGATTTTCTTCTTCCTTAAGTCCCTCTTCCTCCAAACCTTAAGAGCTCTTCTTCTTCTTGCAACCAAGTTGTTGTCTTGCCATGGAGAACTTACACTTGCATGGGGTTAGAAGAGGTTGTTAGAGAGAATAGCAAAGAAACAAGTGAAGAGAATTGAAGAGTGGAAGCTAATTAGGTAAGTTTAAGTTAAGCTTTAATGATGTTTTAATTATGAATTTAATGACTTGGTAGTTAGATGCATGCAATGGGAATTATGGAGCATTTATTGTGCTTATTGATGCCTTAATTTGATGAAAAGTATAGGTGGAATTGGTGGGTAGAAGGTGAGGTTTGACTATGGTTGGATGAAGTAGTATAAGTGAAGTGTTGTAGCTTGATTTTTGAATTGAATATTAATGATTAATCTTGTATGGAATTTAAGAGGTAGGTGCTGCCAAATTGAGATAAGTATTCCTAGTGAATGTATGATTGATATAGGGACTGATTTTGTGTCCCATTGAGATGCTTATGGTAGTAGAAGTTCAATTGGCATGATAGGAGTTGTGATTGAGTAGTAAAGCTAAAAATGTGAGTTTGACATACTGTACTGTTTTGAGCATAACTCATTGTGTAGTTATGCAAATGAGGTGAGGTTTGAGCCAAATCAAACTTTAGTTTGTTGACTACAATTTTATGTGAAATAGGTTTGTCTAATTTTAGCATTAAGAGGTTGAAATTTGGCTTGGAAAGTTACTGCTGGGACTTATGTGAACAGTATCTGGATTGATGACCTGATTGTGTTGATGATTTTTCTAAATTAATTGAGAAGGAATTAGGGCAAATGGTCTAAATGAAAGTTGAAGCCTGTATTGTTAGCTTTCCAATGCCACTGAATTTGCAATTTTTTGATATGCATATTGGGAGATATGCATTGATCACTATTGGCTGGTAAAATGCATTTTAGTGAAACCTAGCTGAAATGTCAGTTTTGTGAGCATTCTGATTGGAAGCAATTTTAGCAATTTTTTTGAATTGAATTGGCTTGAGTGATATTCTGAAGAGTTTTAGAGGAAACATTGATCTTGAAAATGGTATTGAGCATGCAATTTTTGGAGATCATATTTGGGAGTTATCAGCTTTCAAAAATGGAACCTGCATTAGGTTTTTAACTGCTGCCCTGATCAGTCACTTGTTTGGAAGTTTTGAATTAGTTAGAGATGGAATTGGCTCTTAAGCTCTTCATGAAACTTGAAGTATGTGGTTTTATTTTTCTAATGATATAAGGTAGTGATTTTTTTGACTTGTGTACAGGGAGTTATGCTTGATAGAACATTACTGTCCAGATTGGGTGATTTTGGGGCAGCATCATTGATTGAATTATTTGACCTAGTTAACAATTGAATTTGATTTTTTTTGTTCATGAAAGTTGTAGAAAACATTGTGATCATTCTGATCATATTTATTGTGTAATTTTTGACTAAAGAGAATGGAAGTTACTGAATTTACCAAGTACTGTTCTGTTTTGATAGGTTTTGAATGGGCAGAAGTTTCAATTAAATTTTTGACACCATTAGGGGTAAATTTGATTTTTATGGTCTTCATGAAACTTGTAGGGGGTTTCATGATCTTTCCAACGAGGTATAGTTTGTAATTTTTTGAATTGTGTGTAAAGAGATATGCTAGTTAGAATGTCAGACAAGAAAAAGGGAAAAAGAGAAGGAAATAAGGGCTTATATATATATATATAGTAATTATTTTATTTGATTTTTGTGTTCTTTTTCTCATATCTTTTCCGTCCGACTTCCGATTGACTTGATTCTTGAGACATCGGATTCACAGAATATTTAATTTCATTTTCTGAGAGATTGGGGATTTTCGGACGAGAAATTGACATGGGACCGAGTAATGGTCTGTTTGGTCACTGTTTGATTTTATTAGGGACCTATATAGGTCCAAATTGAGTACCGTCAGCGCCATTAAATTTCTAACTTTTTTAGACGGATTTTTCTAATAGAAAAAAATGGGATTAGGGCTGGGAATTCATAAACATGCATTATACACCTACATGTGCATCGTTAACGAATTCGGATTGGATAATTGGTGATCGTTTTCTTCTCTGATTCTTATAGAGGCCCAATTGGAGCGTTGTTCGACCGACGTGGCAGAGACTTCCCGGCATTAGCTCGGAAGTGATAGGTGAGTAACCTAGATGGGTTTCTCAATTATTACTTGTCTAATATGGGGATAATGGCGGGATCAGGAATATGTACATTGTGTGACCTGTTTGTCATTACTAGATTTACTGTGATTGATTGTGAATTATGGGCTGGCAATTGTTGTGAATTATGGACTGTTACTTGTGCATACTGACTGTTAATTGACTGTGCTTGACTCTAAATGATTAACTGTTAATGGGATGTTGTAACTGGGCATATGCATTTCATACACAGAGGCATAAACGGATAAAAATAATTGTGAACCGAATCGCCACTGATACTAAAAACGAGCCTAGAGCTCGAAGGGAGATAATCCTCCCTAGACGCGTCTACTGATTACTGACCACTGCTTAAGCGCTCGGTCACAACACTGTAATAAAACTGAAAAAAGAGTTACATGTGCATTGCGTCATTACTGGACTGAATACTTGAAATGGTTTTTACTGTATGTGACTGTATTGTGACTGTCTACTGTAAATTGTTGTGTCCATGACAGTATGATTACTGTGACTGTATGACTTCGGTGACTGTATTGTAAATGGATGATTACTGTGCCTGTATTCTTACTATAGCGGTACTGTCACTATTGTGGATCAGATATTATTGTGATCGTAGACCGTAGTATTATCAGCGAATCGCTTTATTACTATGATTTGGTTATGTGATGCATGGATTTGGAGAACCATCGATGATGGTTCCTTATTGAGTTCGCAAACACATCCAAAATTGCAATCTATTTTTCAGGACTAGAAGAGTACCCCGTTTGACACGGGAGTATGCCTACTGGATGCAAGTTGAGATAGAGGTCGGGATCAGTTCGTGTCTGCATTAGTGTTTCCTAATATTGTATTACGCAATCTTTGTAAACTGATTAGTATGTGAACTTTATGGTTACTATAAAGTATTGTTAAATGATTGTAATAACTGCAAATGTTTACTACTATCTACTGTTTATTTCGCACGAATAAATGTTTTAAAACAAAAGTTTTTTTTACTGAGTCCTACCGATTGATGTAGTACGCCACCCTCACGGGACATGGACTCGGATATCAACAATGATATCGGGTTCGGGTCACGTGGGAGTGGGGTGTTACATTTAGGGCCTTTTTAATGTAGAGCCCCAGCCTCTACCGTCGTCACTCCAGGTATTGTCCTCTTTGGCGCTTGGGTGAGCCCACGACTCGAAACTAAGACCTCAAGGTTTTGTCCCACTTTGAGTAGCTAAAGGCTATACTCAAAAGGAGGGTATAGACTATGAGGATACTTTTTCTCCGGTTGCCATGCTTAAGTTCATCAGGATTCTTTTGGCCATAGCAGCCTATTTCGATTATAAAATATGGCAAATGGATGTCAAGACCGCATTTCTTAATATGGATCTTGAGGAGACCATTTATATGGCCCAACTAGAAGGATTCATTGAGCTGGGTGTAAATGGATCTACAAAAGGAAAAGGGGATCGGATGGAAAGGTAGAGACCTTTAAAGCTAGATTGGTAGCTAAAGGCTATACTCAAAATGAGGGTATAGACTATGAGGAGACTTTTTCTCCGGTTGCCATGCTTAAGTCCATCAGGATTCTTTTGGCCATAGTAGCCTATTTCGATTATGAAATATGGCAAATAGATGTTAAGACTGCATTTCTTAATGGGGATCTTGAGAAGACCATTTATATGGCCCAACCAGAAGGATTCATTGAGCCGGGTGTAAATGGATCTACAAAAGGAAAAGGGGATCGGATGGAAAGGTAGAGACCTTTAAAGCTAGATTGGTAGCTAAAGGCTATACTCAAAAGGAGGGTATAGACTATGAGGAGACTTTTTCTCTGGTTACCATGCTTAAGTCCATCAGGATTCTTTTGGCCATAGCAGCCTATTTCGATTATGAAATATGACAAATGGATGTCAAGACTGCATTTCTTAATGGGGATCTTGAGGTGACCATTTATATGGCCCAACCAGAAGGATTCATTGAGCCAGATAATGAGCATAAGGTTTGCAAGTTGCAAAGGTCCATTTATAGACTTAAGCAAGCATCTAGGTCTTGGAACATTAAGTTTGATAAGGCTATCAAAACCTATGGGTTCATACAAAACCTAGATTAGCCTTATGTTTATAAAAGAATACAAGAAGGTATGGTTACTTTCCTAATCCTGTATGTTGATGACATTCTGCTCATTGGGAATGATGTGGGAATGTTATCTGCGGTTAAGGGATGGCTGAATGAACAGTTTTCAATGAAGGTTTTGGGAGAGGCTACCTATGTCCTAGGGATCAAACTTATAAGGGATCGAAAGAACAAGCAGATAGCTTTGTCTCAACTAACCTATATTGAGAATATGCTCAATAAGTTCGCCATGCAAGATTCCAAGAGGGGTTTTACTCCTACTAGACATGGAATCAAACTTTCAAAGGAACAAGCACCTAAAACCCAAGAGGAGGTTGAACGCATGCGTAACATTCCATATGGTTCGGCAGTTGGTAGTTTGATGTATGCAATGCTGTGCACTAGACCGGATATCTGTTATGCAGTGGGACTGGAGCATATTTCAGTCCAATCCAGGAATGGAAAATTGGACTGCGGTTAAGTGTATACTTAAGTATCTTCGTAGGACGAAGAACTTAATGTTAGTTTACTATATAAGTAATCTTATTCCGACAGGATATACGGATTCTGATTTCCAATCAGATGTTGATTCAAGGAAATCAACTTCTGGTTCTATATTTACTTTAGGAGGTGGAGCCATAGTTTGGAGGAGTGTCAAGCCATCTTGTATTGCTGATTTGACTATGGAGGTTGAGTATGTTGCTGCTTGTGAAGCAGCAAAGGAAGCAGTCTGGCTCCAGAAGTTCCTAAATGATTTGGAGGTAGTTCCAGAGGCGGAAAAGGCCATTACACTTTATTGTGATAATAGTGGCGCGGTGGCTAATTCTAAAGAACCTCAGAACCACAAAGCTGCCAAACACATTGAGCGAAAGTATCATCTTATAAGGGAGATAATACAACGTGGAGAAGTGGATGTGGTAAAGATTCCCACCGAACAAAACCTTGTTGATCCGTTCACAAAGACATTAACTCAAAAGAGCTTTGAGGGTCACCTAGAAGGGATGGGAATGAGGGATATGTCAAACTTGCTTTAGGGCAAGTGGGAGATTGTTGGAGTTATGTAAATATAGTGCCCTGGAAAGCAAGTATATTTACATGTAACTTTATCTTCATCAGTTACAATTTTGTAATGAAAATATTTATTATTAATAAAACAAAAGAGTTTGGTTTTATCTGTATGAGCATTATATATCTGGTCATAAGGTACCAAGATTCTTTTGTAAGTAATATACATATACATAGAGATGTATGGGAAACATGTATATTATTAGAATCTGAATTAATTGATTCACAGTTGAATAATCAAGTTGGTCGCTTGATTATGGTTTAGACTGTAGTGTTGCGATTTATCTCCATATAAGTAAAGGAGTTTACTTCAAGGGAATGATGAGTTTCATATCATGATAGTAATTGACTATCGATAATGGCACTATTAAATGAATCTGGAATCAAGTATGTTTTCAAGAATAAAGTGGGCCGTTACTTTATTCTTAAAACATACAACTTAAGCATTCGCTTATTATGAACCATAATCTTGACGAGTGGTGAACTCATATACGTTTCATTATAATTCTTGATATGATCGGAATGAATTTTTACAGAGTATTAATCCAGTGTCTGCATGTTGGAATTATTAATTGAAAGATGTATTAGGGAACATTCACTCAAATAAAGAGTTTATAGTGTTATCATCTCTTCTAGATGTTTTAAGGAGATTTGGTGATTAAACTGGCGTCAGTTGTTTGATGGACTAGATACCCATCAAGTCTTAACATTGAGATGAGATCTTATGTGTTAATCACCATATGAAGTAAAATGAGAGATCTAGAAGGAAAAACCAACATAAGGGCAAAACGGTAATTTTACCCTTTGTTGTGCGGATGGCCATAATAAGGTTCTAAATAGGGTTTGCAATTGGACATATTCTCATAATATTTAACAATTCAAGAGTACAACTAATTGTCTTTAGTGGAATGACATTTAGTTAATAAGCTAGAATTAATTCCAATGAGATTGAATTAATTCTGGGATTATTAGAGCTTGAATTATCAAAGTCCAATAAGATTCCTCACTTGGCTTTAAGGAAGGTTATCAAGCTAAGTAAGAAATATAAATGGAGGTTAATTAGAAGCCCATAATTGAATCTTGGGCTTGGTCTAATTAAAGAAGCCCATATGTACATTTAGTAATGGGCTTAGTTTTTGGTTTAATGTAATTAATTAGATTAGTTATATTAAAACAATTTTTTTTAAGAAGAAGATAGCAATTTCGGTTATTCCTAGGTTAAATGTGTAACCACACATTTGACATTAAAATGCTAAAAAAAGATGGTCTTTATTATGGTTAATCATCATTAAATGGAGTTATGAACTTACCATTAAATGGTTTAATGGTTGTCTTTTAATGTTGGCTTGTAACCTATTTGCATTCATTAGATTAAAGATGAAAGATGTACATTAGATGGACCATCTTCCTTTTTTCTTCTTGGCAAAACCGAAATTGGGTATTGAATTTTAGGTTATGGTCTTTTCAAATAGCCATCATAAAGATAAACGAAGATAATCTTATTTATTGGCTATTTTATGAGTGATTAATGAAAGAAGTGATGCATTTGATGCCTCTCTCTCCTTCCATCCATGCATATACAAAATTGATAGGAAAGAAAGAGTTCTTGCATGTTCTTTACACCTTCTCTCCTTTCATGAAAGAGAGAATCGAAAATACCAATTGAAAGAGTTTCAATTTTGCTTCTTCTTGTTCTAAGAAAATCTCCTCCAAACATTTCTTCTCCTTTCCTACCAAAGGATTTTGTTAACCTAATTGTCCTTGATGAACAGGTGGTAAATCTAATTGGTTGAGGATACTACAACAAGGAGAAAGTAGATTGCTAAAGGAAAAGAGTCAAAGGCAAAGGACTTGGATACACGAAGAAGGAGAGTATAGTGCAACGAGGATTTAAAGCTGTAGCGAAGGAGTCGGTAATACTCCTGATCTTGTTTATATTTTATTATCCTTATACCATATCATGTATGAATTGGCATGTTGATTTGGATTTGTTGCTTCCGCTGCAAGTAATGATTTCTTAAAAGTTTTGAAATATACCATTTTTCAAACAAAGCATGTTTTCTTTTTCCGATCCAACACATGTCTTATATATAATTCTTATCATTTGCCTAATCATCAATTATCATTATCTGTAAAATAATACCTCTGAGTTCTATTGAGACAATTTTCCATTATGGATCAAAATTTATCACTACAATTTCCTTGAAAATTTTACCACCATTGGCACTCATTTGATTTTCAAGAAATAGCACAATTGATTTACATCAAAAGGAACTTAAAATAATGAGTGTTCAATACTTAGAATCGATATCCTAATATACACATAATTGGAAGCTTATATCAATCTGATCATTGCTCCCAAAAACATTCTTCAATCATCAATCTTGATTAAAGATTCCATCATAATGTCATCTATAACATTACTTGATACAAATCCACAAATCACTATATAATCAAAATATACTTGACCTTAAAAATAAAATTTTTATGCCAAAATTGATTAATCAATCACTTTATAAGGTCATAACATTTAAACATATCAAAATTTAGTCACTAATTAATTGTATCAATAAAAAAATGTGTTACACCTTCTTGGGCAACCAATTATCAAACTACCCAGACCTGATGATCTTGATCTCCTGGAAGGAAAACAAATGTTCAAACTACCCTCAATCAAAATCATAGAGATAGACATTTTACCTACAAAACCATCTGTTGTTGAACACCTTCATCACTTAGTGAAATACAATAAGATCCTACTGTTAATTCAAAGTTCTTGAAACATTTCAACAATTAAACTGAAGCTAATCACAAACAGAAGAAAGTTTAGGAAGCCTTAGCGAAAGATATTAAGGAAATTCATACTAAGGTTAACGAACTGGATGATTCAGTGGGTGATCTTTATGAGGAAATAGCACTTCTACGTGTTTCTATTAAACAAGACCTCAAGATGATCCGCACTAATATTCAACATATGTATTCTGAAATTCTGAAACGTCTAAGATGAACTATCTTTTTTATTAATAAGAAATAGGGGGAGAAGAAGAAAAGAAGAAGAGGAGAAAAGAGAAAAGTGAAAATATTAGAAAGCATTGTATATCTTATGCATTATTAGAAAGCATTGTATATCTTATGCATTTATTGAGTTTTTGCTTTGATTTTTATTCGTCTAAACATTATTTGTCTTTTTTCTTTTGAATATTATTTTGTCTCTAATATTATGATTATTTGTTATCATCAAAAAGGGGGAGATCATTAAGTCAAGAAGACTTCACTTTTATTAAATTTGATGACAATCAAATAATAATAATCCTAGAAATATGTGAATTGTTTTGATAAGTTTGTTAAGTGGGCAGAAAAATGCAAGTGACATAAAGTCAAACCTAGAAGATACATAGTTAAACTCAAAAGATACGTGAAGTCAAACCCAAAAGATGCGTAGTCAACACCATAAGATATAGAACTAGAAGATATATGGTCAACACCAGAAGATGCGAAGTCAATACCAGAAGATATAGAAATTCAATACTAGAAGATATATAATCAAACCCAGAAGATTTTTTAAACTCAAGACGGACGTCATCATAAGAAGATATATGTCATCATAAGAAGATACACGTCATCATAAGAAGATACACATCGACACCAAAAGAAGCTTGATAACAAAAGAAGCGTGACAACAGAAGAAGCGTGATACCAGAAGAAGTGACACCAGAAGAAGTATAGTTACCAGACGATACAAAAGGAAACTATTCTAGAATGTCAGTCAGTTAGTTAGTTGGAGTTAGTTACAGGACTCAACTAATAATGGTTTCTTGAAGATTCAAGAAGCAGATTCTCAAGAAGACAGTTGAAGACTTAGGCTACAAATACTAGTTTTAGTCGTAATCTAAATAACGTTTTTACAAGAGAGAAAATATAATTGTACAATACTTAGAGAAACTCTGTATTCAAGTGCGAAAGAAAGAGATCGAATATATCTGTAACGTGAAGTTCAAACATCATCTTTCAAAGAGAAAGAAAGGCTAGAGCCTGGAGAGGCTACGAAAGCAGATAAAGAATACTTTGTGAGAGAGACCTGAAAAGGTTCTGCAAGTGTAGAAAGAATACTTATAAAGTTTAAGAGTATAGTGAAATCTCTGACGAACTCTGAGGACTCGATGTAGCCCAAGGCTAAGGGTGAACCAGTATAAAATCGTGATGTCTATTCTCTAACCCTTATCTTTTAATTTTCTTATTGTTAGAAGTGTAGATAATAATTCTTACAATTGCATTACTCGTCAACTTTAGTAAATTGTGTTTATGATCATCTGAATTTTGTAAAGAAATTCAAGAAATTCCTAAAGATTAATATCTTTGAAGATTTTACACAATTTAACCCCCCTTCTTATGTATTTTACGTATTATACGTGATTTCTATATTAACAAGTGATTTACTTCATATCCATTCGTTTGTAGATGATAAGTAATTGAGTACAACATTTTAGTTCCTAACTTTTCCCACAACACTTTCCAAAATGAACTCAAAAATTTCACATCTCTATCTCTAATTATGGTCTTTGGAATTCCATTTAGTCAAACAACATCCTTGAAGAACAAATTTACAATATGATATGCATCATTATTTTTATGCCAAGCAATGAAATGAGACATCTTAGAAAACCTGTCAACAATCACAAAAATTGAATCTTTACCATGTGTAGACCTAGGCAAACCTAAAATGTAGTCCATAGAAATATGTTCGTAAGGTAAACTAGGTACAGGCAATGGTGTGTATGATCCATGATGCATAATTTTAGATTTAGCTTGTTTACACTAAACACAATTTGCACAAACACGTTCTGCATCCCTACGTATATACGGCTAAAAGAAATGCTCATGCAAAATGTACAATATTTTTTGTATGCCAAAATGGCCCATTAAACCTCTATTGTGAGACTCTCTAACGAATAATTAATGCAAAGAATAAATTGTCACACAGAGTCTATTTTCCTTAAACAAAAACCCATCCTGGTGATAAAACTTAATGAATGCAGCAGTTTCACAAGCATCATACACATTTCCAAAATTAGTATCGGTAGCATACAAATCCTTGATATACTCAAATCCTAACAACTTACTACTCAGAGTAGAGCTTAAAGCATACCTGCGAGATAGTGTATTAGCTACCACATTTTCTTTACTTTACTTATATTGAATGACATATGGAAATGTCTTAATAAACTTAACCCATGTTGCATGCATCCTATTCAACTTTCCTTGTCCTTTGAGATGCTTTAGGGACTCATGGTCAGTGTGGATGACAAACTCCTTCAACTACAAGTAATGTTGCCATGTTTCGAGCACTCTCACTAAAGCATACAATTATTTATCATAAGTATAATAGTTTAGAGTTGCTCCATTCAACTTTTCACTAAAATAGGCCAAAGGGCATTTCTCCTACATTAACACAGCACCTATGCCTACTCCGAAGGCATCACATTCAATTTTAAAAATTTTATCAAAATCAAGCAAAGCAAGAAAAGAAGTGGAACACAATTGATCTTTTAGTACCATGAATGCCTTTTCCTGCTCAAGGCCCCACATAAATTCAACATTTTTCTTAATATAAGTGGTGCAGCTACAATGCTAAAGTGTGGAACAAACTGCCTATAAAAACTTGTTAAACCATGAAAGTTCCATACTTTTGAAGCAGATTTAAGTGTTGGCCACACTTTAATGGCTTTCACTTTATTCTCATCAACCTCAATGCCTTTGACACTAACAATAAAACTAAGAAAATTAGTCTTATTCATACAAAAACTAAACTTTTTAAAATTTGCATACAACTTTTGTTCACGCAAGACATTAAGTACAAATTTCAAATGATGCATGTGTTCTTGTAAGCTGCTACTATATATCAAGATGTCATCAAAGTACACAAAAACAAACTTATTAATGACTGCACGAAGTACATGGTTCATCAATCTCATAAAAGTGCTAGGTACATTTGGCAAACCAAATGTCATTACCATCCGCTCATACAGTCCATGTTGAGTTTTAATTGTAGTTTTTTGTTCATCACCTTAGAACATACGAATTTGGTGGTATCCCCCAAATAAATCAATTTTAGTAAAAATCACATCACCATTCAATTGATCTAATATGTCATCTAACCTAGGAATTGGAAGTCGATACTTTACCTTAATTTTGTTGATTGCTCTGCAGTCCATGCACATTCTCCAACTTTCATCTTTCTTTGGCACTAGTATCATAGGAACAGAACATGGACTTATACTCTCCCTAACATGGCCTTTATCTATAAGCTCTTCCACTTGTCTTTGTAATTCCTGTGATATGCTGGCCTATTAGGCAATGAAACTCCAGGCATCAAGTCAATCTAATGCTTAATCCCTCTGATGGGTGGCAAATCTTTTGGAAGTTCCTCTAAAAAAAATCACTATATTCCTACATAAGAGATTTAGCAATAGATGGCAAAGAATCATGAAGGTCAGCAGCATTAAAACAAGTTTCCTTGTACATCAACATTACAAGTGATTTTTTTCATAATAAGCATCTCTAAAATATCTCCCTCTCGTATACAAGCTCACTTTCTTATCTCTCTTGCACTCAATGTTTCCCTTTCCCCCCTCACTCTCTCTAATTTTTAAATTCTCACTCTTACTCATTTTTCCCTTTTCCCCATTATGTTTGTTCAGCTCAACTCTCTTTGCTTTTGTGAGCCCTCTTATTGTCTAAGCTTCAGCTGATCTTCGTATACTTCCTTACGAGACAATAACTTGAGGGTGATAAGTCTTCCATCTTTAGAAAAAGAATAAGTATTTAAATAACCATTATGTGGGATCTTATGGTCATACTCCCAAGGCTGACCTAAAATTATGTGGCCTACTTGCATCAGAATCACACCATATAAAACCTCATCATAATACTTGCTAATAGTAAATGGCATAACCACCTACTTAGTCACTTTGACCTCACCACAATCATTCAACCACTATAGCCTGTACGGCTTCAGATGTTTTAATAAGGATAATCCAAGCTTTTCCACCAAGTAACTGCTAGTAGCATTAATACAACTACCTCCATCAATAACTAAACTGCATACCTTCCCACCTACATTGCATCTAGTGTGAAAAATATTTTCCCGCTATTCTTCTATAGCATCATACTGAAGTGAATCACACGTTATTACAATGCTTATAATACAATATATGAATACACAAGAAAGGGGGGTTTGAATTGTGTATTCTCCTTTTTGAAAAATCTAAAAAAAAAAGTTTTGTTAAAAACAAGTTCTTTTCACAGAAACTTCGGTGCATTCGAATTAATCAAAACTTTGAAAAACTTGTTTTGAAATCTAAGTAATAACAAAACTTTGAACTTAAAGAAAGATAGAGTAGAGAGAAGTCGACATAACAATTTTATACTGGTTCACCCCAAACAGTGGGCTACGTCCAGTCCTCAGAAGTCTTTCTGAGATTTCACTTTCTATTCAACGTTTACAAGTATTCTTTCTGAGCCTTTTCAGGTCTCTACACTCAGTATTCTTTTACTCTTAGCCTCTGTAGGCTATCTGTACTACTTTCTTACAAAAGTGTTTGAACTATGTTACAGTAACACTAGCTCTTAGCTAATTCGCACAATAATCTCACAAACAAGCTTTTTCGTTCGCATATATGTAAGTCAACTAACTTTGCAATCTTCGACTTTGACTCATATTTATAGCCTTCGTCTGCAACTGCTTCTTGATTCTTGCTTCTTGAATCTTGAAAGAAACAATTAATCAGTTGAGCTCTGTAACTAACTCGAACTGACTGTTGCGTTTTCTTTTCTTTCTTTGTCTTCTTTTGAATTCTACGTCTTCTCTTGAATTTTGTGTCTGTTTTTCATTTCTGTGTCTGCTTTTCATTTCAATGTCTGCTTTTCATTTCTGCATCTGCTTTTTTATTTCAATGTCCGCTTTTCAATTCTGCATCTGTTTTTCATTTCTTTGTCTGCTTTTGAATTCCGCGTCTGCTTTTGAATTCTTCGTCTGCTTTTGAATTATGCGTCTGCTTTTCATTTCAACGTCTGCTTTTGAATTCTGCGTCTGCTTTTCACCTTCTTTGTTATTCATCCTGCACCTGATTTTTCTTTTCTCCGTCTGTCTTTTTTTTCATTTTGCGTCTTCTTTTTCTTCTTCTTTGTTATTCATCAAAATCATATATATGTAAAGTCATTTTGACTCAACAATCTCCCCCTTTTTGATGATAACAAATCATATACATAAAAAGAAGAAAAACTTATCTACAAAACATATCTTCATGTGTGTTCTTCTGACTTCTTCATTAGTTTTCCTCTTCCTCCCCCTATCTTTTTCATCGACTCCTTCAATCACACCTTTTGAGACTCTTTGATTGTTGCCTTCCATTTTCTTCCCCCCTATTTGTTATAATAAAAAATGATCAATGCCGATGACTCTTCATCAGTTCTGTCATCATCTCCTTCATTTCATTCATCATCTCCTTTAGCTCCTTGACTTCTCTGCGTAAGTGCCTGATTTCAGCTTGCGAGTCAAACGGTGAGGAGAGTTGATCATCATCCGCTGAGGGTTCTATGAACGCAATTGTAGTAGCATATGCGTCTGAGGATAGAATGTAATCTTCAACAATCTCAAAAGTTGGTGGATGAACGGATAGATTAGGCTCCGGAAGATCTAAATCATAAGGAGCAGGCAGCATGAGCACTTGTCTTCCTTGCAGGGGTATGGCTTCAGCTTAAATAGACAGTGTATTAGAAAGTGGCCTAATACACTGTCTATTACTGTCTACACAAGAGATTCAATGAACGTCCCTATAATCAGTCTTCTCCCTACTGGACAGTATTCATTCTTATTTGTAAAACTACAACCAGCTCCGTCAGTTTTCTCCTTTGAAGTGCATGCTTCATCAATTCGTTGCACTTCATCTTCAATCTGATCTGCAGACAGATCATTACTGATTCCTTCAGGATGTAACTTCATCTTCCCCTTATTCACATCTAAAGGATATCTAGGCTGAATGTCCGGTACAACTTTTATCACCGTCTTCTCTGTAATTAGATAAATAGTATATGGTTGACTGGACATTTTTGAAGGGTATGGCTTTGTAGCAACATCCCTCAAAGCATCATAAAAGTTCTTTTCATCTTCACTCAGTAGATGTCATATCTCACTATTTATCGAAATAGGTTGTAAGACTGCCTTCACCTTCCTCCTTGGTTGATCACAGATGACAATTGAAGTACTCCTCTTGGTCACAAATTCAACAAGTTTGATCTCCAACTTGTCTTTTCTCAAAAATTCAGAATAGTTGTATATAACTAGACTAGGTTCATCAAATTTTTCCTGTGGTATCTGTACCAAGCTTAAATATGTTGTTGCCTCTTGTTAAACATCGATAGGAGTAAACTGAACTAGGCTAGACTCAATTTGCTTTTCCTTTTGAGCAGCATCGATAGTATCCTTCTTTTGAATAACTTCCTTAGCAGTAGTCACATTCTTCTTTCGACTAATTACTTTAGTCTTCTCCACTGCCTCAGTCAGTCTCAGAGTTTTCTGAACTTGAGATTTCTGCTTCTCAGACTCCGACTTCTTCTTTTTCTCAGTCTCCTTAACCTGTTTGGCTGAGTCTTCTTTTAAGATTGAGACTAGAGATCTCGTTGCCTTTGGTGCGCGAGATTTAAAAATTTCTACCTAATTCTGTTCTCTGGCTCTCTTCTCTTCCTGTTGCCTCAGAGTACGAATCCTAGGTGATCTCTTCGCCTTCTTAGAAATTTCACCCAGAAGATTCTCCCCTTTTTTTTTCAACAAACCTTCGTCTGTCCTCCGAACTAGGCTAACTTCTCTTTGAGAAATCGCCTATTTTATCAAAGGTCTTCCAGATAATTTTCTTCTTTCATCTATGGGCATTCTCATACTTTCTTGAGATTTAGAACTTGTAGCAGGAGACTTCTTCAGTAACCGCTCCCCCTCAGTTCTAACTTTCTTCGTAGAATCTGCTTCTTCTTTTACCACCATCTTTAAGCCCATTCTTCTTATTATATCTGAGTTAATAGAACTTTTGATAGATGTCGTCCTTCTGATTCCTCTGTGAAGAAGGACTCCAGATTCCCTAAAAATCCTCGTGAGTAGCATGCCGTAAGGATAACTGTTAGTATCCTTCATCCCCTTAACCATATAATGAAAAATTAGAAATGGTAGGTCTATGGGATGACGATTTAGCAGGTAGAACAGGCATTGCTCATCCAAGGTAGTCACTAAATGCCTTGACCTTGTTCTAGGTAAGATGCAGTTGAACATAATCGTATGAAGAACCCTGGCCTTCGGGACCAGACTCGAGGTCTTCCTCTCCGATGGGTCATTAACTCCATACAGCTGTTTTTTTTATCAGAACTCCATACAGCTGTTTACTGATATCTTCTTCCTTCATACTAACCTTTGTCATCCATTTGGCTTTGCTTGACAAGGTTTCTCCAACCAATGAACATTCATTCACCTTCTCTACTATCTCCTTTGTCACAACAATAGATATCCTATCTACTGTGGAGACAATAGTGTCATTTACCAGTTGCACATTCTTCCATAAATCATATACCTCAACAGTATACACCAGTTCCCGCACCTGGAAAAACTTTCTCCATCTAGACTCTACAATCTCTGGTTCAACATCCATATCATCTTTCCTCAGAGATTCAAAGTCCACATGTCTTCCATAAATCATAGGTGGCTCCATTGATTCTGAATAGAAACTGGCTCTGGTAAGCTGTTCTTCAAAGGTAAAGTTGATTGCAAGAGTTTTAGAGAGAGAGAAATGAAACGTCTGTGTTTTAGAGTAATCGAAATGATTTTAATTTCAGACTACTCGAAGGGTCTTATCAGGTGTGTTCTAGAATCGTTGGGATCCTCAAGACTATGAAACTTTCCCTCCACAACTTCCTTGTGAGAGAAGTTACCAGCTGTAAACCACTGTTTTCGACGTCGTTAACTTTGACGATCTCTTAGCCTGACTGGTCATTTAACATAACCATGTTAAGGTTCCGTCTGATTTTCTTGAACCGTTCTTCACTCAATGGTTTAGTGAAGATGTCTGCCCATTGTACTCTGTTTCAATGAACTGTAGTCTCACCACCTTTCTCTGAACGTAGTCTCTTAAGAAATGATGTATGACTTCGATATGCTTTACTCTCGAATGTTGTATTGGGTTCTTTGATAGATTGATGGCACTGGTATTGTCACAATAGATTGGGATCTCCTCTTCTTGAACTGAATAATCTTCCAGTTGATATTTAATCCACAGTGTTTGTGAACAACAGCTTACGGCAGACATGTACTCGACTTCGGCAGTTGATAGAGCGATTGAGCTTTGTCTCTTTCTTGACCAGGAAACTAGGTTTGAGCTAAGAAAGTGACATGCTCCACTAGTGCTCTTCCTTTCAATTCTATCTCCGGCATAGTCCGCATCGCAATATCCGATTAACTTGAAATCTTTACCTTTCTCAAACATTAAGCAAAGATCAGTAGTACCTGCGAGATATCTCATAATCCTTTTAGTAGCAATAAAATGAGACTCTCTAGGATCAGCCTGAAACCTTGCACACAAGCATACACTGAACAGAATATCAGGTCTGCTTGCTGTAAGATAAAGTAAAGAGCCGATCATCCCTCTATACAGGGTTTGATCCACTTTCTTACCAAATTCATCTTTCGACAAGAGGTTCGAAAGATACATCAGAGTCGCCATAGGCTTTACATTATTCATATCAAATTTACACAACAATTCTTTCAGATATTTTTGTTGATGGATAAAGATTTTCTCTTCGGTTTGCTTAACTTGCAATCCAAGAAAGAACTTTAACTCACCCATCATACTCATCTCAAACTCATTTTTCATCAGACTCTCAAAACTCATACATAACTTCTTTGAGGTAGCACCAAATATAATATCATCAACATAGATTTGTACTAAAATAAACTCATCTTCATAATCCTTTCTAAAAAGCGTCTTCTCAACGTGACCTCTACTAAACCCACTCTCTAAGAGAAAAGTACTTAGACGATCATACCAAGCTCTAGGAGCTTGCTTCAGGCCGTATAAAGCTTTATGAAGTCTATAGACATGATATGGATTCCTAACATCCTCAAAACTAGGAGGTTGCTTAACATACACCTCTTCGTCTATAAAACCATTCAGAAAAGCACTCTTTACATCCATCTGAAAAAGCTTTATATCATGACAAACAGCATATACCAGCAATATCCTAATAGCTTCAAGTCTTGGTACTGGAGCATATGTCTCATTGTAGTATATTCCTTCTTGCTAATTATAGCCTTGCGTTACTAATCTAGCTTTATTCCGACTCACTCTACCTGATTCGTCTAACTTATTCTTAAAAACCCATCTGGTTCCTATAATGGATTTCTTCGAGGGTTTTGGAACTAAGGACCAAACATTATTCCTAGTAAACTGATTCAGCTCCTCTCGCATGGCTAAAACCCAAGCTTCGTCCTGAAGAGCTTCCTTAATCTTCTTAGGTTATATTTCAGAGATAAAAGCCACATTAGCTTCTCTTCTGAATTTGGACCTTGTTCTAACTCCTTCTGAGGTCTTCCTGATAATTAGCTCTTCTGGATGAGAACTCCTATATTTCCAATCTCTTTTTAATCCAATAGTTTCTGAAATATCCTTAACCTTGTCTACTTGAGTTCTTAATGATGGAGTTTCTGTTGTATCATCTAAGTTCTTTGAAGGACCTTCACTCTCCATGTCATCTTCCTTATGGGGTTGGGAACGATCATAAAACTTGACATGGATGGTTTCTTCAACTATTTTTGAGATAAGGTTATATACCTGAAATGCCTTAGATAATGATGAGTAGCCTAGAAAAATTCCTGAATATGTCTTTGAATCGAACTTATCCAACAACTCCTTTGTATTCAGAATAGAGCAATTGCAACCGAATGGATGGAAGTAAGATATGTTCGGTCTCCTTCCATTCTATAACTCATAAGGAGTCTTCTTTAACAAAGGTCGCAACAGTATTCTATTTTGAATATAGCATGCTGTATTCACAGCTTCTGCCCAGAAGTACTTAGGAAGATTCATCTCACACAGCATAGTCCTTGTCATCTCTTGAATCGTCCTGTTCTTCCTTTCAACAACTCCATTCTATTGTGGGGTCCTAGGAGCAGAGAAATTGTGAAAAAACTCATTCTCCTCACAGAATAATCTAAACTTCTCATTCTCAAACTCTCCACCATGATCACTCCTGATACTGGCTATAGGTACTCCTTTTTCAATTTGTAACTTTCTAGAAAGGGTCCTAAAACACTTAAAAGACTCATCTTTGTGTGACAAGAACAATATCCAACAAAACCTAGTAAAGTCATCAACAATAACAAGTCCATATTTCATTCCGCCAAGACTTATTGTCCTAGTTGGACCAAATAAATCCATATGTAACAAATTTAAAGGTCTAGAAGATGTTATAAAATTTTTAGAAGAAAACAATGTTTTAACTTGTTTCCCTTTCAAACAATTTTCACAGAAAAATTCTTTGTCAAAACTCATTTTTGGTAGACCTCTTACCAAATCATATTTTGCCAACTTTGAAATATGTTTAAAAGAGACATGACTTAGCTTTTTATGCCAGATTAGTCTTTCTTCTTCAGAAGATAAAAAACATGAAACATTTTGATTTTGAAACTCTTTTAAATCAATTTTATAAAGATTATTTATTCTCTTGGCAGAAAAGAATATAGACTCATCTTTGTTTCTGACTTCACAAAGATTTTGATTGAACGTGACTAAGAAACCAGAATCACACAATTGACTGACACTAATGAAATTGTATTTTAGACCATCAACAAGCAGCACATTATCTATGCATGCAAAGGAATCTTTACATATTTTACCGATTCCAATTATCTTGCCCTGATGGTTGTCTCCGAAAGTCACCGATCCTCCCTTCTTATACTGAAGATCTAGGAACATAGACCTTCTTCCCGTCATATGTCGCGAGCAACCACTATCTAAATACCAACAGTGCTTGTTGCATCTTCCAAGGAAGGATATCTGCAGGAGAAACTATTTTACTTTTTGGTACCCATATTTTCTTGGGTCCTTTTTGGTTAGTAATATGCACATAATGAGTCCTTTGATGCCTTTTACTAGATTGTTGATGAATACGTGTTTGGTAATACCTTTTATTTTCAGAAAAAGGCTTTCTATCATAATGAGACTTATTACCCGTAAACCCTAATCCGGTTTTATCACTCTGATTTCTACATTTTCCTAGCATCTCATTCATTTTCTTTGTACTCTCAATGAAGGTAGCTAAATCAGATGAAAGACTCTTAATTCTAAACTTCAACTAATTGATCTCATCATATTTATCTACAACTTTCTTTTTCTCCTCTATTTGTTTCTTTAAGAAGATATTTTCTCTCTCTATTTCTTCTGTATATTTAAGGTTTTCTATATACTTCTTCTTTCATAGAAACTTCGGTATGTTCGAATTAATCAAAACTTTGAAAAACTTATTTTGAAATCTAAGTAATAACAAAACTTTGAACTTAAAGAAAGATAGATTAGAGAGAAGTCGACACAGTAATTTTATACTGGTTCACCCCAAACCTTGGGCTATGTCCAGTCCTCAGAAGTCTTTCTGAGATTTCACTTTCTCTTCAACGTTTACGAGTATTCTTTTTTAGCCTCTTCAGGTCTCTACACTCAGTATTCTTTTACTCTTAACCTCTGCAGGCTCTCTGTACTACTTTCTTACAAAAGTTTTTGAACTATGTTACAGTAACACTAGCTCTTAGCTAATTCGCACAATAATCTCACAAACAAGCTTTTTCGTTCGCGTATACGTAAGTCAACTAACTTTGCAATCTTCAACTTCGACTCATATTTATAGCCTTCGTCTGCAACTTCTTCTTGATTCTTGCTTCTTGAATCTTGCTTCTTGAATCTTGAAAGAAACGATTAATCAGTTGAGTTTTGTAACTAACTCGAACTGACTCTTGTGTCTGCTTTTCTTTCTTTGTATGCTTTTGAATTCTGCGTCTGCTCTTAAATTCTGCGTCTGTTTTTCATTTTTGCGTCTGCTTTTCATTTCAACTTCTGCTTTTCATTTCTTCGTCTGCTTTTTTATTTCAATGTCTGCTTTTCAATTCTGCGTCTACTTTTCATTTCTTTGTCTGCTTTTGAATTCTGCGTCTGCTTTTGAATTCTTCGTTTGCTTTTGAATTCTGCGTCTGCTTTTTATTTCAACGTCTGCTTTTGAATTCTGCGTCTGCTTTTCACCTTCTTTGTTATTCATCCTGCGTCTGCTTTTTCTTTTCTCCGTCTGTCTGTATTTTTCATTTTGCGTCTGCTTTTTCTTTTCTTCGTCTGTCTGTTTTTTTCATTTTGCGTCTGCTTTTTCTTCTTCTTTGTTATTCATCAAAATCATATATATGTCAAGTCATTTTGACTCAACACATACTTAGCCTGCAAATTTGAAGCTCTCCTTGCAACTAGTAAGACTTCATAATCTGGATATTCTACATCACTTGCATCTTCCAACGGTGGCATTTTTTGATCTGTCTCCTCTCCATCTAGCTAATTTTTTGTAACTAAGCTGTTTCTCCACTTTTATGAAAACACTAACCATATCTTCAATCTCCACATAATGTTGTAGCTCAATTGTGTCGTCAATTTCTTTATTCAGCCCGCACAAGAATCTAGCCATAGTAGCTTCTCGATCTTCTACAATATCTGCCCTGATCAGAGCCATTTCCATTTCTTTATGGTACTCTTCAACACTTTTAAACCCTTATTTTAAGTTTTGGAGTCTTTGATGCAGTTCCCTATAATAATGACTAGGAACAAATCTTGCTCTCATGATAGCCTTCATTTCATCCTAAGTTTGGATAGGTCTCTCCCCATTTCTTCTCTTTTTAATTTGATGTTGGCCCTCGAATTTTTTTCTTGATGAATAAGCATAATTAGATTAATTTTAGGATCTTGATAGATAAATTTGTGTTGAAATTAGTTAACATGCTAATGTGAGTGAGATTATATAACATAGGTTAATTGAATTAAAGTGTTGGGGTGGTAAGATTGCATGAGGGGCATTGTTGGAACATCACTTAAGTTGTAAAGTCTTAAGGCATTGAAGGAAGGGTATAAAAGGGGAGAAAATTTTGTTTTCTTGCATTTGGAAGACGCTAGAACGTGAAAGAGAAAAGAGAGAAGAGAGAGAAGCACGAAAAAAGAAAGAAAGAAGAGAAAACAAGGGAGGTCATCTAGGTTTCATCTTTTCTAAACTTTTTAGAGAGATTTTGGGGTTGTGCAAGAAGGGAAAAAGGTAGAGGAAGACAAGAACTTTCTTTGGAACCAAACATCTCTTTTTTTGGTGAAGATTTAAGGTAAGAATATTTTTAATGCTTCGGATTTTTGAGAGGGTTTTGGTTCATGAAGCTTAGGAAATGCATGGGTATAAGTATTGTAGGATCAATTTAACACATTGGTTTCTTTTGGTTTTCCAATTGGAGTTCATTTTTTTGAATGGGGATTCTTGCCAACGTTGAAGGGAGGTAAGAGAGGCAAGAGGAGAGACATCCTTGAGCAAGTTTTCAAGTAAGGAGATTAAGGTGTGTTACATTTTTATAATTGAATAATCATCCATCAATGTTTCTTTCAGGAGAAGGAAATAAATATTTTCAACTACTTGTAAAGGTGCTTTTATTGTTCTTTAAATGCTTGAGAATTTGCTATGTGTTTGATATGTGAATTGTGATGATTTGTTAAAAGACTTTGAAAATGATTCTTTTAAAAAGATACATGTTTACGAAATCATGTTTTCAGAAATGGTTTTTCGAAATACCTCATATTCATGAAAAACAAGTTTCCAAGAATGTGTCATTTGGGCAAACAATTTTCATTTCGTGAATTACATGTTATGTGGGTTTGGTGTAGTCAATTCAAGAATGTCACGTGCACATTGACCAAGTTAAAGGCTTCTCTTGCCTGTACGTTAGTAGCATGAAGCTCCTTTATGGACTCCCTTGAGTTTACGACTACATAGAACCATTATATGGAATTGTGTAGTTTGTCATGTTTATGGATCTACCCAAATCATTATGATGTGCTTATGTGTTTACATGTGTTGACAAGTTTGATGATTATTTGACTTATGCAAGTTGAGAAATTTATTATGTATGGATTTTCATGAAATTTTGTTATGATCATGAGGGTTTTCAAGGGTTTTTGCTTATTACCGATTATAAAACTATTACCTACAAGCATTACACTCGCCCCCATTCATCCCCATCTATAGACGATGAACAAGATATCGAGTGATCAAGTCGAGAGTCAAGGCATCACTCCAATTTACATATTTTGTTCTTTTGAAGTTAGATCTTGTAAAACAAAGCTTTAGTCGCATTTTAAGAAATTATTGTTCTTGTAAAGTTGGTATGTTTGGACTATGATGAAAAGTGGCTCGAAATGCCCACTAAAGCGTTGTAAAAACTTTATTCTTTTAATGTTAATGAAGTGTAAATGGTGCATGGATCGTGGGAGTTGAAATTAGATATACGTGAAGAGGCAATCAATTAGAGAGTTGATGATTTTGAAAAATAAATCGTTGATATATATATATATATGTATATGTATATATATGTATATATATATATGTATATGTATATATATTTATATATATATATATGTATATGTATATATATTTATATATATATATATGTATATGTATATATATATAGATATATATGTATATGTATATATATATTTATATATATATATAGGAATTATGACTGTTTAGATGTAGTTGACGGTGAAATGACAAATGAGTTGAGATTTGAGAGTTTAATGAAATCATTTTAGTAGCTGTATGGTTATGTTAAGAACATTTCAAGTTTGCATAGTGCAAAATTTCAAGTCTTCCATAAGGAAAAAATTTGTGTTCTAACTTTAGGGAAAAATCTGGATTGATTTTGGATGAATTTGACAAGTTGTCTTTATGGAAGTTTTAGCTTGTCTTTCTAGCTTTCTAATGCTATAAAGTATGAAATTTGTGGATACCAGAGTTAAAAGTTGTGGTCCTTATATGTGGAGATGGTTAGGAGTATAGGACGTATTGTCTAGTGATGATGTATCGTCTGGTGATAACGTGTCGTCTAGTGAGGACGTATCATCTGGTGAAGACATATCGTCTAGTGAGGACATATTGTCTGATAAGGACGTGTCGTCTAGTGAGGACGTATCTTCTGGTAAGGATGTGTCGTCTGGTGAGGATGTATCATCTGGTGAGGATGTATCGTTTGGTGAGAACGCTTCGTCTGTGATATGTATTTAATTGTTGATATATTTAATTATTTACACTTAATGATTAATGATAAAAAAAATACTTAAGATACTCACTTTAATTTTATATATGATTTTAGGTATAATTTGGAAGCAAAGAAGTTAAAGTGAGTCAAAAGCATCCCATTTGAGAAATTTTTCGAAGATTAATACTCGTTTGTTTTCATGGAGTGAGATAAAGAAAATTAAAAGAAGAAAAATGGAAGACAAAGAAGAAGAAAATTTTAAATGCAAGTAGCTGGAAAAAAAAAAAAAAAAGATGACAAGAAACGGCAGCGTGGAGGACAACATTTTCAAACAAAAGCTTGTGAAATGCAGACAGCGTCTGCGTTAAACGCAGTGCTCAAAGAAGCAGTGAAGGAGCGAAGGTTTTAAAGGTTGCAAGTTTAATTGTCTAATCAGTAGCATAGTGCGGCGCAGGACTTCAAGCAGCAACAGTGGATCACGTAATAGGAATCAGCTACAGGGAGGCTTGGTTGGAGCACAACTATAGCGTGGTGGGCGTGAAGAATGTGAGACTAGAGCTTACGACAATAGGAGAGCTGCATGCATGATAAGAAGCTAGGAGGGTTTTGGAGTGACTAGTGTCTGTGACCTAAAAACTTTCATGCTTATTTGTCAAATCAATGAACATTAAAAATTAAGAGATTTTTAGCTAAGGATTGGAATGGGGGCTGAAGCATTTTTTCATAAAAGACTCGTGAAGGCCTAGGCATCCCAATGCCGATTCAGAGGCGATATCGATGCTAAAGCATTTTTTTAGGAAAGACTTATGAAGGACTAGGCATCCCGACGCCAGTTCGGAGGTGATATCAATGCCGATGACCCAATTTAAGTATTTTTTATTTTTTTGTTATTTCTTTCTCTCATTAGGAATTGATTATGTTATCCTATGTTAATTGAATTGGGTTTTCTGTATGGATAATAATATTTTCATTATTTTTTGGTTATTTGTGTATGAACCCATTGGGTATTGTGAGTTGATGATTTTAATGCGTTCATTGAATCATTAATTGCAAAACTCATTGCTAGAATTTTGATATAATCCGTAATTATTATGTTGAAATTCATGCATAGCAACTAATGATTCGTAATCATTAAGGATAACATGACTTAGGTTAAATAACGCATCGTATGTCGTTGTTGCCTTGATTAATCAGTTTTCCTAATTCATAATGCTATTGCCTAATTAAATCTAAAGATTGTATCCTAGGTTGTTCAGTGGTTAGGTTTAATTAACGATCATATCTTGATTAAACAAAACCTAAAGGAAAACTCGGGTTAATTATTAACTCACGATTGATATTTTGCTAGGAGAGGTTAAAGAACAACAAATTAATGAAATATGTTTAATTAGGGTATAGGTCGAGATTGAACCAAAGAATCGAGTCCCTACCGAATTTCCCACCTTTATCATTTTTGCATGTTTTCTTTATTCGTTTTTATTAGTTAGTTTCATTTTATTCTCTTATTCAAAAAATCCAAAACCCCTCGTTAAACCTAAACACTGGTTAATTTCATTTCATAAACTTTACGCACACTCTCTGTGGGATCAACTTAGACTCACCACTACTATAGTATTCAGTCTAGTTATTTTATTTTGACTAGCGTAACGATGCGTGATCAAATTTTGGCGTCGTTGCCGGTCAGTGAGGTGTTTTAGTTTTTTTTTGTGAGTTAATTGATGTTTTGCATATATTTGTTAGTAATTGATTTCTTTCTTGTTTTTTTATGATCTTTTCATTTTCTATTTCGTTTTTTAAAAAGAATTTCGATATGGACGGAAGTAATTTCTTTTACAACTCATATTTTCAATCCTATAACAATGTTTGGACTGATCAACCTAACTTTTGTTATGGATGGAATAACGATCAGAATTACTTCCATGATAGTTTGCAAGACACACAACAATTCTCGTACAAGCCAGAAGCTTCCTATCATGACTCTGGTCCATCTCTGGAAAAGTTGAATAATATTTTGAAACCTAATACTTTGCAAATGCAGCAGAATATTCTACAATTCCAGAAGGATGGAGGGCAATTTCCAAGACACACATGGTCTAGCGCCCAAGATTCGGAGAGCCAACATGATTCAGTTGCATCCTTAGAAGAACTTGTTAATAATATTACTACTAACAATTTGCAATTTCTACAGGATATGTAGCAATTACAACAAAATATGTAGCAGGAACTGCAAGAACTCCAACAAGAGACAAAAGCAAGCCAACAGAGGATGGAACACCTAATGGGTCAGATGGCAATAAGTCTTTATCTCTTAGAATTGCAAAGAAAAGAGGAACAACCATATCAACTTGAGGTATACCCAATGGACGTTTGTTCAGAAACATTGCAAAGTGACAAGGAGCCTGAGAATTTTGAAGTCAACCCTTAACGAATTGTTTGTGTGGAAGAAGTGAAGAAGGAGCTCGAAGCTGCAAAGGACATATCTTTTAACTCAGAGTTAAGTATCGATTCCATGATTATTCTTAAAACTAACTCTTTACCTTTACATAATAGAATGGATGAGTTAAATGATAAAGAAAAAGATGAAGAGATGTTCGAAATATTTTTAGAGTGTATGGACTCGGTCGGGATTGAGAAGCTGAGAATAGGGAAGATGCTAAAGGAGGATGATGATCAACTAAGGCCCTATCTAGAACTACCTCGCATGGAGGAGCCACATATGATACCTAAAGATCACAATTTTGTCACGTGAGGTGAAGGAGTTGAGCCAACAACCCTAAACAAAGGCGCTTCTTGGGAGGCAACCTAAGGGAAGTAAATTTCTTTTCATTTACATTTCTACATTACTTTTTATATGCATGTTTGTTTTTGAATTTGTTTGTTTTACTTGTTTTTAAGTTATCAATCAAAATGTGAGAAAGAATAAAACAAATGAAATAAACATTTTTTCGTTTTCTATTGCTTCTGGGATTATATAATCATGATTAGAGTGTGAATCGACTAGAGAATTTCATAGCAACTTTAGCATGTACTTTTGCTCTTGTGATTGGTCGATATGCACTATCTTTAGAAGAGTAGTGACTAATGGTAGACAAAGTCGGTGAGATTTTGAGCCTTATTTGACTGACACATTCATATCAGTCTCATTGTCTTTTGATAATGTGAGACCTTCATGACATGTACATCCCGATTTTGCGTTGAATTTCTATTCGAGACCACATTTTTATCACTTGCATTAACATGGATATGATTAGGCATTCTTTGTTTTTCATAAACTCCATTAGCCAAATAACCTATCCTATTGACATGATTTTTTCCTTGATAAACCCCTTTGAGCTTTAGCCTTTCTTTCTGTATAACCCACATTTTTTTCCTTTTAAACTTAACTAAATGTCCTACCCAAGTCATAAAGCTAGTGAAACATTTGTGGTTGTTGAGTTTGTGGATGTACAAAATTCTAAGTACATATGCGAGAGTTGGTTATAATGTTGGGATGTTATTTTATGCCTTATCATTGAAATTCCCATGTAGATGTAGTTTATTTTAATTTTTAATTTTTACAAGGAAAAGAAAAAAAAGAAAGAAAGAAAGAAATGAAAAGAAAAGAAAAAAGGAAGAAAGAGAAAGAAAAAAAGAATGAAAAAATTTTGTTTAAAATGAATGTATCAAGGAAGAATTGCATATGTGATGAAAAGTTGTTTATGGTTTATGCATCTTCCTAGAGTTGTAATGGATGTGTTATTTAAGTATGTTGAATATGAGGTAGAGGTTAGCTTGGAAGGTTCACTCTTGTGATTTCATTGGCATAAATTGTATGAGTGATTCCTTTGGATTAATATATGCTTCATGTGGTTTGTGTGTGAGAGCTGAATGAGATTGTAAAATATAAATGTTGCATTCATCACAGCTGACGATACCTAGTTTTTGATGAGTGTTGTTTTGTTTCACTAGCTTTGATGGCTTGCATGCTACTTGACCAAAATATATCTGACCACACCTTTGCCCACATTACAACCCTAAAAAATCCTTTGATTCGTGATTTTTTTTGTAAACATTAGTAGTGGAGAAATGAAATAATATGCAAAGTTGTGGATTGTCATTATCATGAATGGTGTTAAGTGTACCCGCATATATATTTTAGTTAAACACATTTTTCAAGTCTACCATTAGATTGCTCAATTTTTGAAGATATTGAATGTTGATTGATCAAGAGTATGATTTCTTATTATGAATTTTGAAAGTCACTCATTTTTTGTTATGATTATATTACCTTAGAAAATATGGGAATTGAGTAAATGTTTCGGGTCTTTGAGTTTAATTTGGATATTTTGCTTGAGGAAGGACAAAAGCTAAGTATAGGGAGAAATTGATATATGTTTAATTGTTGATATATTTATTTATTTACACTTAGCAATTAATGATACAAAAATGCTTAAGAAACTCACTTTAATTATTATGTGATTTTAGGTACAATTTAGAAGCAAAGAAATTAAAGTGAGTTGAAAGCACCCCATTTGGGACATTTTTCGAAGATCAATACTCGCTTGTTTTCATGGAGTGAGACAAAGAAAATTAAAAGACAAAAAATGGAAGATAAAAAAAAAAAGAAAATTTTAAATGTAAGTAGCTGAAAAAAGAAAAGAAAAGAAAAGATGATAAGAAACGGCGACGTGGAGGACCAACGTTTTCAAGGAGAAGCTTGAACAGGAACGGTTGTGTTTCACGTAGGCATCCTACGTGAAATGTAGACAACGTCTATGTTTAACGCAGACAACTGCATTAAACGCAGCACTCAAAGAAGCAGCGAAGGAGTGAAGGTTTTAGAGGTTACAAGTTTAATTGTCTAATCAGAAGCATAGTGCGGCGCAGGAATTCAAGCAGCAACAGTGGATCACATAACAAGAATCAGCTACAGGGAGGCTTGATTGTAGAGTAGCTGTGGCGTGGTGGACATGAAGAACGCTACAAAAGAGTGCAGCAACTACATCTTCAGTGAGGCTTGCATGAGGTTGGAGCTTGCAACAATAGGAGAGTTGTGTGCATGACAAGGAGCTGGGAGGGTTTTGGAGTGAACAGTGTGTGTGACCTAAAAACTCCCATGCTTATTTGTCCAATCAATGAACAGAAAAAATTAAGGGATTTTTAGCTAGAGATTAGAATGGGGGTTGAAGCATTTTTTCGGTAAAGACCCATGAAGGGCTAGGCATCCTGATGTCGATTCGAAGGCGATATCGATGCCGATGACTCGGGTTAAGTATTTTTTACCATTTTGGTATTTCTTTCTCTCATTAGGAATTGATTGTATTATCCTATGTTAATTGAATTGGATTTTGTGTATGGATAATAATATTTTCATTGTTATTTAGTTATTTGTGTATGAACTCATTGGGTATTATGAGTTGATGATTTTAATGCATTCATTGAATTGTTAATTGCAAGACTCATTGATAGAATTTTGATATAATCTATAATTATTATGTTGAAATTCATACATAGCGACTAATGATTCATAATCATTAGGGATAACATGACCTAGGATAAATAACACATCGTCTGTGGTTGTTGCCTTGATTAATCAATTTTCCTAATTCGTAATGCTACTGCCTAATTAAATCTAGAGATCGTATCCTAGATTGTTCGGTGGTTAGGTTTAATTAACAATCGTATCTTGATTAAACAAAACCTAAGGGAAAACATGGGTTAATTATTAACTCATGATTGATAGTTGCTAGGAGAGGTTAAAGAACAATAAATTAATGATATATGCTTAATTAGGGTATAGGCCGATATTGAACCAAAGAACCGGGTCCTTACCGAATTCCCTACCTTTATCATTTTTGCATGTTTTCTTTATTCGTTTTTATTAGTTAGCTTCATTTTATTTTCTTATTCAAAAAATCCAATTCCCCTTCCCTGCACCATTAAACCTAAACATCGATTAATTTCATTTCATAAACTTTACACACACTCTCTGTGGGATCGACCTAGACTCACCACTGCTATATTAGTCGATCTAGTTACTTTATTTTGACTAGCGTAACAATGCGCGGTCAGTCTAGTGAGGATTTATCATCTGGTGAGGACGCTTTGTTTGGTGAAGATGTATCGTTTGGTGAGGATGCTTCGTCTGTGATGACGTATCATCTAGTGACATCATATAATCTGGTCATGACGTCATTTCGTGTGATGCACTATTCATCTGATCCTATCGTCTGGTCATATTTTTGATCTTGTAGATGATCGAATTTCACTTTGGACTCTGCACAAAAGTTGTAGATATAGAAGTTTTTTTTCAAACTGTCTAATAAAGGCTCTAATCTGAGGTGTGTAGAGAAAGTTATGCCAATTCTCCCAAGAGAGGTACAATATGATTGAGGACATAAACATACTTCATGCTTTTTGCCATAACTTCATCACTCGATCTCCAAATGAAGTGATTCTTGAAAGAATGGACACCTAATACATTTTTTTACCTCTCCTTAAAAATTAATAGCTTTTGATGTAGATTTGAGAAATATTGATGTAAAGAATATGAGGGATTGGTTGGAAGAGAATAACCAGGTTATAAACGTACTTAGATTTTTAAGCATATCTTGAGCTATAAAGCTCCGAATGAGGTGGTTCTTATTTCAAAATAAACAAGAGGTAGAGAGCTACAATTGTTTTGAAGAAGTCAAATTGTGATTTGGTGTTTAACTGGTGTGGGCACATCACCCTTATGGGAGGATGGCTAATGAGGAGTCATTGAAATAACCCCATAAGGAAACCCACTCATGCTTTATGACTCCGGAAACTGCAGGATATTAGGCTCACGTTCTCATGACTTCAATGTTAGACTCCGAAAGTGGGGTCCAATAGTTGAACCTGATCCTACCAAACTATAGCATAGTCTGTAAATTCTATAGCTACTAATTTGACCTTCTTTTCTTCTAAATAATGATGACAATCAAACATAAGCTCCACTTTCTTTCCCACTCCAAATAACGTTTCCCAAAATTGTGCCTTATTCTATTTTAAATTGAAATTTTAAAAAATTTAGAAACATGTTAGTTTCCGCGCATATTTTTAAGATCAAGAATAAATTATGCAAGTACTCATCATAAGAGTATCTATGAGTATAAGAATCATCCGTAAAAACTTCAATGATTTGGTTTGCATAATCGAAGAAAATTCTTACCATACATCTTTCAAAAGTAGCTGGTGCATTGCAAATGACAAAAGGCATTCGCTTATATATGAAAGTTTTGAAAGTACAAGTGAAAGTCATTTTCTTCCAGTCTTTAAGAGCAAGTGTGATTTAGAAGTACCCTAAAACCAATTAAGAAAATAATAAAATGTTTTACTAGTTAATCTCTGTAACATCTAATTACTAAATGAAAGAGGGAAATGGTCATTTTGAGTCACCTAATTTTAATTTCCTATAGTTGATATAAACTTTCCATCCGTTTTAAAACCTAATGGGAACTGAGTCTCCCTCCTGAGTTGTGACAACTATAATTCCAATCTTTTTTTAAACTACTTGTATAGAGTTAACCCAATACTAACTGAGATGGGGTAAATTATACCAGCTTGAAGGAGTTTCAAAACTTCTTTCTCCACTACCTCCATCATTGGATATTTTAATCTTCTATGAGTTTTCCTTATGGGTCTAGCTCCATCCTCTAAAAGGATCATGTGCATATAAGAAAAATGGTTGATACCTTTAATATCATCTACTGTCCAATTGATAGTCATTTTAAAGGTTTTTAGAACCTATATTATCCTCTCCTCTTGAATAAAAGTTAACTTGCTAAATATTATTATTATTAGAGTGTCTTCTTCTCCTAAGAGCTCATATTTAAGTGTTCCAGTAATGGTTTTAACTCTAATTTTAGTGCTAATATTACTAAAGGAACAAGTTGATCACTAAGTGTGATGATGCGTAAGTCTATATATTATACCAGGGGACCTATTTTGCTTTTCTAACATTGCCCAAAGTTGTCGTATACTCCTGTAAATAAAAATTAAGGGAAATATCAATATCTTCTTTATTAAAAAGACTTTCCATCATAGTTTTCTCTAAATCATCCTTCCCATTAATCTCAAACTACTTTTGCATTAATGAATCCAAAACATCAACTGCAAAGATAGGGAAATCATCATCGGGATATTTCATTGAAACTTACATATTAAACTACACATTATCCTTACTTATTTCCATGGCCAAAGTACTATTATGGACATCAATTTTTGTTTTGTTCATCTTTAAAAATTCTCTTTCTAATAACATGGGTGTTGATTGGTCATCATTTTCCATATCCAAGATGTAGAAGTTAGCATCGAAAATCAATTTGTCTTTAATATGCACAAGAACTTCCTCTACTAACCCCTTAGATATGCATTGGATCTATTTGTTAACTGAATCACCAATCCCTTTTCTCTAATTGCCTATGTTGAGAGTTGAATAAATGGAATAGGGCATGATGTTTACAGATATACCTAGAACTAGCATTGCCTTTTCCATGTTAAAACCTCCAATAATGGGTGGTATAGAAAGCATACCTGGGCCTTTACACTTCTCCAAGAGGGTTTTCCAAATAATTATAGATACATTTCTCCCCATTCTTACCTTCTTAATCCCTTTTGTCTTCTGTCTTCTTTTCATCGTACAAAGTTCCTTCAAGAATTTAACATATTAGTTAATTGCATTAAAAAAGGGGAATATTTACCTCAAATTTCTAGAATGTCTCATAAAAATTATCATCATGCTCCCATCTTTGGTTATCCTTTAATACTTCCATAAAAGGAGTATATATAGCTAAAGGAGGAGTATGTGACTCATCCTTAGACATTGACAAAATTTCCTCCATTTTTGTGTGCTCAATGTCTTTTATGTGAGAGTTTACTATAAGTTGGGCTTTCATGGGCTACTCCACTTGCTTTACACTTTTCAATATAATGGCACTGGAACTTTTCCTAAGATTAACTATGGTTTAAGATGATTGTTTATTCAAACCTTGTGATTCCAAATAGCTAACCACTATGGCTAACTGACTCATCTGATTTTCCAAATACTAAATACTAGTTTTTATTTGCTATTGAAATTTAATAGTATTAATAGCCAATGCTTTAAAAAATTACTTTAAGAAATAATACATGAATCATAAGTTTGGATTAATTATTGTTGTTGTGGAGGATATGCTTCTTGATATTATTAAAAATTGGCCTTAAGTTGATTTATTGGTGTATTACCATATCAAAATTTTGGATGGTCTCTCCAGCCAAGGTTGTTCGTATTTGAATATAGATGACATTGATGTTGCCCTAGAAAACTTCCTACTACATTCACTTGTTTTGGTGAATCTTCTTGTAATGTAGAACACATATATGTTGGGTTTCCTACTACCAAACACATTATACAAGCCTTTTCTAACTCCATCTTTCCTACAACCAATTTTCAGACAAGTGTAGTAAGATCATCCATATCTTTTTTAAGAGAAGAAAGTTTACCTTGCTAACTCATCAAGTTGAATATTCTATCCTAGCATTGAATTGTTAAGAGTTGGATGTCATATTAGCCTTTGTTTGGTTAGGCTTATACTAGTAGAGCTTTTGTCAGTAAAACTTTTTTCTGTAGATCTTTTTTTAGAAGAAATTTTCTAAGAAGCCAGTTATTTGTTTGGCTGTCATTTAAAAAAAGCTTTTTTGAAAGAGCTTTATACATTAGACTGTTTGACAACATAAAAATAAAAATAAAAACACTTTTAATTTTAACTGTATTCTATTTTGTAATCAAAATTATTTATGCATATAAATATTATTTAAAGTATATTAAACAATTTGCATCGAACAATATATTAATTATTATATAATTTTAAACCATATGAAACATAAATGAAAATATACCTAACCAAATTTTTATATGGATTATAATATAAGTAAACTAATATCAAAAACAAATATTAAAACATATAAAAAGGCAAATAATAGTATATAAATCTCAAAATAAATATTCAAGTTGAGTAAATAGTTAAATACATAATAAACGGGAAGATTAGTTTGTGGGTATTGTGGGAATTATGTGTAAAAAAATAAGGGTAAAAGGGAGTAACAAATAGGCTCATTAATTGATCTGAAAAATCTACTTAAAAAAGCCAATTGAGAGACTTTTTTTAGAAGCTCCAAATTTGAGCTTCTTGAAAAGTTATATTTTGGCTGTAAAAAAAGTCACATTTATTAAAAAAGTTTTTTTTTATTTTACATTCAAACACCCATTTTTTTTTTTAAAAAGGCTTTTGTGGTGAAGAAAAGTGCTTATTGATTTCCCAAAAGCCCATCCAAACAGGCACTTAGTGACCAATGTTGAAATGGCTTCTAATGTTTTGTCAATAAGTGTCCCTCCACTAACGGCATTGATAATGCTCTTATAAGTTGGTAAAAGTCCTCTATAAAATTAATGAAATATATTTTTTTCTCTAGTTTGATGATGTAGAAAATCTACACATAACTTTTTAAACTGCTCTCAATACTTATATAGTGATTCAATGTTATGTTGTTGAAAGGTAGAAAGATTTTTTTTCATAAATTGCTTCTTCATTTCACATGTAATGGGTGGTAAGTAATGTAACCAATCTTGGGTGTCATCCTTCAAAGACAATGTGAACACCCTCAATTTGATTTAGTCTTTAGTAACATCATTAGACTTCATTCTCATACATACGACATTGAATTCTTGAAGATGCTTATAGAGATCCTCACCTGTAGTACCACAAAAAGTTAACATCAAATGAAATTTAAACCACAGTTTAAATTAAAATTAGTACTTGCATTCAAATTAGGAAAATTCACACAATGAGGTTATTACTTCAATTCTGATTTGGCTAATTCTCGTAGGGTTTTTGACAAAGTTTCTAACATTTCTCTGATTGTGATCTTACGTTGTCCTTGAATGTTCAATTTTTTCATTAGTCCTTTTGTAGTCTTTCTTATTGTGGATTACATTATAAATTGACTTCCTTTAAAGATCCGATAATGAACATGCAATCTTAGAATTCCTTCATAAAAATACCAAAATTTGGTGGAATTATCATATATACCCCAAATTAATTCTTGAATTTGCATAAACAACAAACGCGATATATAGATGTAGGAGTCAATCGTATGAGGAATTCTAGCCCTCCAATCATTACAAAAGAAAATAACTAATGGAGGCAATTACGAAATTTTATAATAAGGAAAATTAGGGAAATAATAAAATGAAAATATTCAATAAAACAAACATTATTTTATAGTTTCTTCCATCCTTAGAATCCCAATTAATCATTGGCATAAAATAATTGTTACACCAATCATATATTTGACGTCACATTAAATATCTATGTTTCTTTATGATTAGTTAATAAAAACACATAATTCAGTTGACCCTAATTGTTTAACAATCTTAGATAATATCCAAAATTTAATTAAACAATAGCTTTAAGAAAAGAAAGACCATCGAAACATTCATGGTTGCATTTAATCTATTTAAACATTTTCCTAAGAATAATAATTTTGATACAATAAATTTAAAATATTAGCTATTGCAGATGATTAAAAGAATTGAAAATTTATGTATTCAAACTTTAATGATTATTTCAAGCAATAAACTAATCACGTGCATTAGAAATCAATTAAAATTCAACATAAAATAAAATAATAAAAAAGCAATTCAATAGATTAATAAATGAAATACCCCATTATAAGACCCAATTTTCTCCCAATCTTCAAAGGTCTAGAAAGGGCTTCCAATTTCTTCAACAATGAATGAAATGCTTAGCCAATAATGGCCATTTTTACCATTAAAAGCTGAAGAAAAACTACTTTAATGTATACTAAAGAAAAAAGAAAACAAGATGACTTTGAGAAGTTGGAAAATGTGGTTGGAATATAGGATGATTTGTTCCTTCACATTTTGGATCTATTTATAGCCATTGAAACCCATGTAAAAAACTTATGGTTATGATTCTTTGGATCCCTTAGATCATAACTTCATTGATTTTCTCTTAAATCTAGCTAAGATAAGGTTTAAACTATTTTTAACACTTTTTCTCTTGTATATTTGAAGTTTGGAAATTACAGTTTTCATTAAGCATGTCTGCACCTAAGATTATGTTAGAATATTTTTTTCAAATTTCATTTTGACTCTTATAATCTGATCTAAATATACAAAAGAAGATGTTTTGTTAGCCTAAATGTCCTTGATTCACCCTTTATTATTTTTGAGATCCTGCTTCATTTAAATTTTCGAAGTTGGATTAAAGCTCAATTCTTTTTTCTATTGGATCTTTAAACCTTATCATGCAAAAATAAACAAAATACTAAGATTTGAGCATATTAAGATAGATTATGGAAGATTTTGAATGTTAAAAATAAGGCAAAATTATGACATAATAATTGACTTGTAGAATTTCTAAAAAGTTGATTAAGGAGTTCTTTCCTCACCCATACTTGATACTTATGGGCCTATAAGGTTTCTTAAAATTTAACTAAAGAGTTTCTTAAAATTTAACTTTGAGAAAATAATTTTATCAAATAATACATCTTTAACAAAAGTGTTTCTTATTTTCGTTTCATTCCAAAGTTGTGGGACTTTTGTTCCATCCATTCTTTCTAACCTATAGCTTTTTTGTATTATTACTCCTTTTATCTTGTAAGGTCCAAATCAATTAGGTACCAACTCCCATTTTGATTATATTATGCTTGAGAATTCAAAATTTTTTAGGACTAGATTTCCTTCACTTAATGTTTAATAGTTAGTTTTCTTTGAGTTTATTAACTTGATTTGTTGTTGACATGCTTTATTTTAAATACATACATGATCTCTCTATTCTTCTATTAGATCTAGCTCTATTCTTAATAGGTCTTCACTAGTTTTTGAGTCATATGTATAAAATCTTAGAGCAAGCATTGTTGGAGTTATGTAATAATAGTGCCCTAGAAAACAAGTATATTTACATGTAACTTTATCTTCTTCAGTTACAGTTTTGTAATGCAAATATTTATTATTAATAAAACAAAAGAATTTGGTTTTATCTGTGTGAGTGTTATATATCTGGCCAAACTGCAAGATTCTTTTGTAAGTAATATACATATACATAGAGATGTATGGGAAACATGTATATTATTAGAATCTGAATTAATTGATTCACAGTTGAATAATCAAGTTGGTCACTTGATTATGATTTAGACTGTAGTGTTGCTATTTATCTCCATATAAGTAAAGGAGTTTACTTAAAGGGATGATGAGTTTCATATCATGATAGTAGTAGACTATCGATAATGACACTATTAAATGAATCTAGAATCAAGTATGTTTTCAAGAATAAAGTGGGCCATTACTTTAATCTTAAAACATACAACTTAAGCATTCGCTTATTATGAATCATAATCTTGATGAGTAGTGAACTCATATATGTCATTATAATTCTTGATATGATCATAATGGATTTTTACATAGTATTTATCTAGTGTCTGCATGTTGGAATTATTAATTGAAACATGTATGAGGGAACATTCACTCAAATAAAGAGTTTATAGTGCTATCATCACTTCTAGATGTTTTAAGGGGATTTGACGATTAAACTAGCGCCAGTAGTTTGATAGACTAGCTACCCATCAAGTCTTGACACCAAGATGAGATCTTGTGTGTTAATCACCATATAATGTAAAATGGGAGATCTAGAAGGAAAAACCAACATAAGGGCAAAACAGTAATTTTACCCTTTGTTGTGCGGATGGCTATAATAAGGTCCTAAATAGGGTTTGCAATTGGATATAAAATATGTATTCTCATAATATTTAATAATTCAAGAGTTCAACTAATTGTCCTTAGTGGAATGACATTTAGTTAATAAGCTATAATTAATTCTAATGATGTTGAATTAATTCTAGGCTTATTGGAGCTTGAATTATCAAAGTTCAATAAGATTCTCCACTTGGCTTTAAGGAAGGTTATCAAGCTAAGTAAGAAATATCAATGGAGGTTTTAGAAGCCCATAATTGAATGTTGGGCTTGGTCTAATTAATGCTTAATTAGAAGCCCAAATCTACATTTAGAAATGGGTTAGATTTTAGTTTAATATAATTAATTAGATTAATTATATTAAAACAATTTTGTTTAAAGGAGAAGTAGCAATTTCGGCTTTGTTAGGTGAAATGTGAAGCTACACATTTGGCATTAAAATGCTAAAATAAAGATGGTCTTTATTATGGTTTATCATCATTAAATGGAGTTATGAACTTACCATTAAATGGTTTAATGCTTGTCTTTTAATGTTAGCATGTAACCTATTTGCATTCATTAGATTAAAGATGAAAGATGTACATTAGATGGCCATCTTCCTTCTTTCTTCTTGTCAAAACCGAAATTGGTTATTCAATTTTAGGTTATAGTCTTTTCATATGGCCATTTTAAAGATAAATGAAGAGAGTCTCATTTATTGGCAATTTTATGATTGATTAATGCAAGAAGTGATGCATTGGATGCCTCTCTCTTCTTCCATTCATGCCTCTCTCTTCTTGCATTCATGCATAATTGAAATTGGAGTGTAAGAAAGACATCTTACATGTTCTTGACACCTTCTCTCCTTTCATGCAAGGTAGAATCGATAATACCAATTGAAAGAGTTTCATTTTTGGTTCTTCTTCTTATAAGAAAATCTCTTCCAAACATTTCTTCTCCTTTCCCACCAAAGGATTTTGATAACCTAATTGTCCTTGAAGAACAAGTGGTAAATCTAATTGGTTGAGGATATAATAACAAGGAGAAAGTAGATTGTTAAAGGAAAAGATTCAAAGGCAAAGGATTTGGATACAAGAAGAAGGAGAGGATAGCGTAGCGAGGATTTAAAGCTGTAGCAAAGGAGTCGGTAATACTGCTAATCTTGTTTATGTTTTATTATCCTTATACCATATCATGTATGGATTAGCATGATGATTTGGATTTGTTGCTTCCGCTGCAAGTAATGATTTCTTAAAAGTTTTGAAATCTACTGTTTCTCCAAATATAGCATGCTTTGTTTTTCCGATCCAACAATTGGTATCAGAGCCGGTTTCTAATGCATGATTTCGGTTCCTATACATTTGATGCATGGGTTGGCAATTTTTATGTGTATGCTGCATATTTTTATGTGATAGAAATATATGTGGTGTATATGTTGCTCTTTTGGTTGTCCATAGAAGTTAAATTTGCCTTGTAAGATTTCTTCATTTGGTTGTAACAAGGAGAGTGGTCTATCATCACCATGTTTCCTCCTTGGCTTCATTTTTTTATTTTCTTTGATTTTGTATTGTACAAGTTGATGTAATGATGAAGATTGAGCAGCCATGGGTTGAAGAAATGGAAAGGTAAAATTTTTCTGGTGTATCCTTTTGTGTATTGGCATAAGTTTTGTGAAAACAAATATGCTGGAATTTTGTTTCAATGGATCACATTTCGATTTTTATTGTAAAAACAAGTGCTAGATTTTTGTTTCATAAAATCCAATTTCGGTTTTGATAAAATACTAAGTGCTGGTTTTTTATTTTCATGGAATAAGTTTTGGTTTTAATAAAAACTAGTGCTGGAATTTTTTGTCATAACAAAGAATCGGTTTTCTAAAAATCTAGTGCCGGAATTTTGTTTTTCAAAGTGACAAATTTCAGTTTTAATATATTCCATTATATTTTGTTACCGAATGGGTCGGATCATGTGAGAAAAGAGTTCGAAGCGGAAGATCCAAGTCCAAGAAGAATACTTTTGGGCCTAAAAGGCTTGTATTTATTTTATGTTTCTAGGATAGACAATCAAAAGTGGCTTTATTAGTTCATGTGATGAATGGAGAAATGAATGCTTATAATATGTAATATTATGTGATTGCATGTCATTTAGCAATTTTCCAACCCTAGGCCTTGCCATGCATTCATTATGTATGAGATATATAATGAAGCAATATAGGATGGATAATAAATTGCATCTAGACAAGATTGTAATTAAAAACTTAAAGCCCAAAAAGATTGAGGGGGAGAGGATGCTCATGCGAGAGTCCACGGTCTCCAAATGATGGCCCATTTGCATGTGTTGAAGTGCTACTCCCTATCGGAGGGCATGGATCCTAGATCTTGCATGGTGTGAGTCTCCTTAGAGATAAGTCCACTTATTGATAGCAAATGTAACCTCCCACCGAGGCATGGTTTGCAGGTATCTTTAGTGTATAAATCAAATGGTTAAACACTCAACATTCTTTATCAATAAACTACCTACCGTAGCTCTATTAGTAAAAGTATGGACCAAATTAAGACGCTTCTTAAAAAATTGAGCATGAGATGCTTGGTAGCTTTTAAGTGGGAGGGTCCCAGTTTTTCTTTTAATGGATAAGAATGGATAAGATAGCCCATCGTCACTTAGTCTATTATAAATAAGAAAAATAACCGTCGTATAAGGTTTTAATTTTTTAAGTTTTGTTAAATCTATCATGATGCATACATGCATCATGATTTTATACAAAGTTCCATTAATTGTTGACTAGTATGCTCATATTTTAATAATTTATATTTTCAGATATAATCAACCACAAAATGAATCTACTCACCCTGCTCTTGACTAGTAACAAATTGGAAAATGGAGACAATTTTAATGAATAGAGACGTAACCTTAACATTGTTCTTCAATATGAACGTATTTCATGGGTGTTAATTGAAAGTGAGCTTACATCTCTGGGTGAAGCTTCAACTCCTAAGCAAGTCCAACAACATGAGCATTGGTAGAATGCTGACAAGACTACTAAGTGTTATATTCTGGCTTCTTTCAGCGGCATCTTGCAAAAACAAATTGCTTGTATGAAAACTTTTAGTGCAATGGTCCATCACCTACATGAGATGTTTGGTGTGAGGACTAGGTCTGCAAGAGTGAATGCTATCCAAACCTTTCATAATCTCAGACAAAAACTTGGTGAACTAGTGCGGGATTACATGATAAAGGTAATCTCTGCGGTCACTGAGGTTGTAATGCTTGGGGCAGATATGGATGCTGACATGCAGATGATTATGATCATCAATAGCTTAAACTCTTATTTTCAGCAGTTTAAGTTGAACTATGAGCTCAACAACAAGGATTACACCTTGAGTGAGTTGATGAATACCCTCCAGAACACGGAGGAGATATTGAATATTAAGGGTCATGGTCCAGAAGCTAATGTAGCTTCTTCTTCTAAGCCCAAGGGTAAGGGCAAGGAAAAGAAGAAGGGTCCAATGAAAAAGAAGTCCCAAACAAGGGTCAAGGCCAAGCCCATAAAAAAGAAAGCCAAAGAGAACATCAAAGGAAAGTGTTTCCACTGTGATAAGATAGGTCACTGGAAAAGAAATTGTCTAGTCTACCTAGAGTCCCTCAAAAGCAAACAAAGTATGGGTTTCCTAAGTTGGTTAGGAACTAGAAATGTGGCAGATTTATCTACTTCTTGGATATTATATTCAAGAGCCACTAACCATGTTTGCAATTCGTTACAGGGGTTCTTGCAAAGAAGAAGACTGCCTAAAGGCCAGTTTCAAGTCAAGATAGCAGATGGCTCCTGTGTTTTAGCAGAATCGGAGTAGTTGTCTTGGACTTTCCTAGTGGTCATAGGTTATATTTAGAGGATGTTTATTACATGCCTATGATTGTAAGGAACATGGTTTCTATTTTTTGTCTAATAAAATATAGTTATTCCTTATATTTTGAAAAGGTTGTTTCAATATATGAGAATAAGGATTTTAATTGCGATGCGATAACTAAACAGGGATTGTTTTTATAGAACCTATGAAAGGCTCACTAAACACTATAGAATTCATAAAACCAAGACATTCCAATATCTCTAGCATTAATTCAAGGTATCTGTGGCACTTAAGAATGGGTCATATTAATCATAAAAGACTTGACAGATTAGTAAAGGATGGGATCCTTATGGGCTTGGATAGTGATCCATTACCCCCCCTATGAAAAATGTTTTACTAACTTTTCTATATTTGATAAAGATTCAACCTATCTGATGAAATAGTCTATTACCACAAAAAAACCTATAATACCTTATTGTAGGTAAAAGTGACCCTAAAATATCCTTTTTATCGAAAAATGGGATGAAGCTTGATATTACTATAAAATCTTCTATAGAAAAAATTTGAATTTTTTTGTCATTTGCCACTTTTTTTTTAATCCAACAACATCTTATTCTATAAATGGTTATAAGTATCCCAGTTTGATGATTATTTGAGGTAAGGTTACTCTCCCTTAATAGTCTCTACAAACCCTTGAATGAATACCATTTAGTATGTAGTCTTATTACGCTTTTGGGATACATTTTACGTTGGAAGCATATTATCTCTTGTATAACTGCCTTTTAACTAGGACTATTTAGTAGATTTTACTATTATCTTTTTGGTGAAATAGGTATCACTTAGTGACTTTTTATTTTGAATATATTATAATAACAAAGTGACAAAATATTTATATGCTATTTGATGTCTACTTACTTGGTATTTCACACCTTTATTATATTTTTATATGGATTTTATTTTGTTTTTGATGTTTTGATTATTATCTTGTAGGTGATGAATTTAAAGGATAAATACAAAATCATTATAACTTTCTTCATATTTGTCCATTTAATTATATTTAGAGTCGTTTAGTATATAAGAAGATAGAAAAACAACTTTGGAGAAGACTTTAAGAGTTGATTCTAACTCAAAGATGTTGAAAAGTATATTAGTCGAAGGAGCTAAGTATAATAGGAACTGAATCTAAAACTAAAACATGCACCTGTCTTCACAAAGTCTAAGGAGTTAATATACGTTACCATACTAATGCTAGACATGAAGTAAACTGGTATCAATCTTGTCTTTAATTTACAAAGATAAATAGTATAAAACTATTTCTAGTTATGAAACATATCAAATGCAAGTTACACAGCAACCAATAAAAGTAAAAGAAGCAGTCAAACTTTAATATGTAATAGGCGCTAGTTCTTAATGATAAATTATGAGATCATGGGATTTTTAAACTTTAATTCATTTATAACTCTCACTATAAGAAAATTAGGAATTAGTGATGGAAAATTACTGACAGGGTGAAACCATTGCAAATTACCAACGAAAAATCAATTTCTATCGATAACATTGTTGGGAAAATTTTCATTTAGCAATGAAACCAATATTTGTTGGTAAGTATAGAGGGAAATTATCCTAGTAAAATTTTCAACGAACTTTAAAGACGGAATAAAATTACTGTTGGTAAAGAAGGTGGGAATTGTTGGCGAAATAAAAAAGTTTTGATTTTATCGATGGGAGAATTTCCATTAGTAAATTATGTTAGTAAATTTTTAAGGTAAACATCATCGTTTGCTTTGACTTCTGTGTTTTAAATGAAACAAAAATGACATCATTTGGTTTAACACCAAACAAAATCACTTTCATTTACATTTAACCGACCTGAAAGAGCCCTCCCTTATGTCTTCTTCTTTGTTTTTCCTCTCTCCCCTACATTTTCTCAAAAGTTTTCCTCTCTCCGATTTCTCTGTCGTGGACTTCCCTTATGTTCATCAACATTTGTCTTCTTCGACCACTATCACTGTGCCCTTCGGTAGAGGTATTCTTACACATTGGATGTATTTGGGCATTTAATAACAATCATTTATTTGGGTATTCAATGATTGAAAAACAATTTTAACGTATAAATGTTAGTGATGGAAGGGACAAAATGTGATTTTGGTTGTCATGTCGGGATGAATTTATGATGATGGAAGGTGTTTGATGAATTGCCTTTTATGTTGATGTTAAATGATGGGAGTGTTCTGCGTAATTGAAATTGATAGAAATCTATTCCTTGTGTCATAACTTTGACACAAGTCTGTATAGGTTTGACAACTTTCCTCCCCCTATTTTTATTAATTAATCCTAACAAAAAATAGTATATTCGGTGAGTTAAACCATGACAATTTTATTTTTCTCCTTAATATAGCGGTGGTAATAATAGATTAACATTATCTTGTTCTTCCACTCAATGTATGCCTTAGGATCATTCCTACACTGAAAAAATGAATCTTCATCTTAATGATTCCTAAATCTCTTTATATTATGTTAAATCTATTTTAATTTCTTTCATACCTCTCTTGACATCTATAGAACCTTTTAGAGTCTCTTACATACCTAGTTGGTATCTATAGTATAAACCTATCCTTATTGTCAAACTAACTTCTTCCCCATTTTCCTTGACATATAGAGCATACCCTAAATAGGAGGGATTGATCAACGATGATTTTTTATGCAATAGATTCACATCTCTACCATATTAAGAAAAGATAGAACAAAATTGAAAGAAAAGGAACTATAAAGTCCTAATCTAAGAATGAAAGTTTGGGGATTGATTATAGGATAGGGAAGGTGTTAGGCACCTAATCATGCTCATCTAAATAATTACCTAGGCTTATGAGAAATTTTACAAATTTAGGGAAAGATTCAAGGAAGAAAGGAAAGATTGGTATGATGAAAATGTAAAACAATTTGTTATACCTTTGATAAATCAAATTGGGTAATTTAATTTGTTATTAAATAATTGATTAATTATTTATGAAAGACTAGTTTTATAAAAGTTTACAGTATTTAAATTATTAGGGTTAATTTTGATTATTATAATTGATAGTACTTTTGTTAATTATATGTATTTTAAAAAAGTTTGTGAATTCTCTTTAATATTTATATATCAAAATTTTAAATATATCATGATGATGATGATGATATATTTAAATTTTGATATATAAATATTAAAGAGAATTTATATACTTTTTTTAGTTTTGAATAATTTACCCTTCTTTTTATATTGTTATTTTAAGTCAAATTCTCTTAACGATAGTCATGTCGACTATAAAATTGAAAATTATAATTAGAATATTCTACAATGTTCTATATGGTTTTACGGATAGTTTAAACTAAACAAATCGGGATTGGTTTGATCTAGCAATATTTTAACATTACTCCCACTAAAAATCCACATATTTCTATTTCAAATAAACAATATTATTTTCTAATTTTCTTGCTTTAATATATTAAAATATAACAAAACTATTGAACAAGTGTATTATATTAAATACGACATATTCTTTTTCATAAGTTGTATATTGTGTTGAAGAGCATCACTCATCCTTCTTCTTTGTAGTCTGAAGTTGTCCATCCATCCAGGTAAGTCGTCCAACTAATGTCTACCATATGTATTGCTTTAATAATATGATTTTGATGCATTTGGGTTTTGTGTGAATGTAAAGGAGTACTTGATTTTGTGTTGTTTAGAATATTCTTATAATCATTGACGAGTTTTTATATTCTTCTTTAATAGTCTAAGTATTTATTGTAAATGGAATGAGTTTGAGATCTTATGGACGATTTGAGGCATAACTAAGTTCCTAGGATGGTATATAAACTGGAAACCTATGAGGCAGCTCCTGTGAAGCTTATCGGTGAAAAATTCCCCGAACCTAGGAGTCACAATAAGAATTTTCTTTCTTGATTCACAGGTGTAAACAATATTGCGTACCATAGTATTGAAATGAATTGTAGGTGATTAACTCAAACATAAATACATCAACTTCAATGTAATTAATTTAAGATAGTTCTTTGTATAATAAATCCCTAGGATAGTATATAGGTTGAAAACTCGTGATGCAACTGCCATGAGACTTATTGATAACAAATTTTACGAGTCTAAGAGTCACAACAAGAACTTGCTTTCTTGATTCACAGGTGTAAGTAGTGTCATGTACTATAGTATTGACATCAATTATAGGTAATTAATTCGATTGATTAATACTTAGGGGATGTTTTTTAAAGTTTAGGCGTTCTGTAGACTTAAGGGATATAAAGGAAACTAATTATAAAATCATTTTTTAAATTAATAGTTTTGCTTAAATGAGTAATGTTTATAGATCTTGGATGTATAGACGATTAACACCTGATAGTTTCATTAATGCTGAGTTTGTTGAGGGAGTTGAAGCTTTTATTCATTATGAATGCTCTCAACCTACATTTATGGATGGCCTAAAGATTAAATGTCCATGTAAAAAGTGAAAACATATTTGATTCCTTCCTATAAATGAAGTAAATGGCCATTTACTGAGAAAACAAGTGTACACAATATAAGGTGTCGTTGATTTGTGGCACCTCAACTTGTAATGAAGTAAACTCGTCAATAAATATGGATGGGTTTGAAAGGGGGATTGGATTTAGAATAAATAATATAGGTGCAATTGAAAATCCTTACATGCAAATGATTTATAATGCAGTTAGTTATACCTTTTAGGAAAATATAAAAAATCTTGAAGAATAACCAAACCCACATGCAAAACAATTTTTTGACTTACTACACTCAACTGACCAAGAATTATGGCCAAATTATGAGACAATGACTCGATTGTTTTCAACTGTTATTGAACATACAAAATGAAGGGTATATTTATTATCGCAGTTTTGATAAAATTCTTGGATGGTATAATGAATCATTACCTCCTGATCATACAATGTCTGATAGTTTTTACAATGTAAAGAAACTTATTTAGGGTCTTGGCTTGTTTGTTGAAAAATTCATTGTCGCAAATTAGGATGTATGTCGCAAATTATATTGATGTATTTCAATATAATTTGATGTTTGAATTTTGGAATGAAAATATTTGTGTTATGGAGAATGATAATGTTATAAATGTCTGGTACCATATATGGATGTGTTGTTAAGTTACTTTCTTTATTCAATGGGGGGTAAATGTCATAAAAATAGAGAAAATTCTGCCGAAATTTTTGTAAATTATAGTTTACTTATAAAATTTTACTCTAATGTAGGAAAGTTATGGGTAGTAAGCCTACACCTCAATTAGCTCTTTTGGCACATTCACACTAAGAAGAATGATGGTGTGACCTTCATCAACACATGATGTATAGAACTATATGTATGTGAAATTTATGCTTTAATATTAATGCTAAATAATTATCACTTATTAACATAAACATTTCCTTTTGATATAACCAAATACAAGAGAGCATTCAACGACAGTCTCAGCAGTCTGAAGATGTTGATGAGAGTCAAACCTATCTTCACGTAGTGGGTGGTAGGGATCGTCGTGAAAGGATATTCAACTTATGATCATTTTCGAACACATGTTATTCGCAATCCTCCACATTCATTACAACCGCATCTACTAGGCAATCCACATCCAATGAATTCCATGGGCTTCAGAGCACAATACAGGCACTAGTAACTTAGTTGCAACAATTGATGGAGTTCATAGCCCAACTCCATAATGAGATGGATAGGTTGAAGGGGAAGGACAACACCTCATCGCAACATTCTGAGCATCCGCATTCACCAAATGAATAGCGTAGTTGTAGTCACCAAATTAATAGCTTTTAAATACTTATTGTTGTACAAAATAATTTTTATTATCAATTAAGATAATGTTTAATTTATATCATCAATCAACTTTATGTTTTAACAAATTAAATGTAGAAACAAATTAAAATATTATCAACAGATAATTGATAACTGTATAAATTATGCATCAATCATAAGATTATCAAATAAAATTAAATGTAGGGAAATTTTTAAAAATAGTATACAGATATTTACCGATGGAAAACCAAGATCTATCGGTAAAATGTAAATAATTTATCGACGGACAACTAAAGTTTCATTGGTATAGTTAGTCGCATATTTACCAATGAAATTGTCAAATTTGTTAATAAATATACAGACAGAGAAACCTTATCCATACGTGGCTAAATTTACTGACCAAAATAAACATTTTGTCAAAAAAAATTTTGAAAACACAAAATTATTGCCGCTAAATATAACGATGGAGCATAAAATATTTTTCAATAAATTAAAGAAGAAAAATATGTGCTTTATTGAAAATTATTACTTACGACCGTTTCTCCAAAGACTTGTTCTGTTGCTAAATTAGCTTATTGACAGAAAATCTACACATTATGTTGGTAATATTCGTCACTAAACCCCTTTTTTCTTATAATGTCTAACTTTATAATCCTACCTATATGTATTTGTATATAATTGATCTAGGAGACTTCTTTTATATTTTTAGCAGACTTCTATTAGACTTACTTATGTTAGACTTCTCTTAGATTTATAGCCCAACTTAAAATGTTTTGAGGTTGATTTAACTAGAGCCTAGCCATCTTTAAGAGATTTATTTTAAAGGTTTTGTCTTTTTTTTGTTGAAGGAAAGTTTCGAGCAAGGATTGGTGAAGCAACATTCTTTTCTTCTATAATCAGGTTTTTTTTACGTTATGTTTTTTTATTAAGTATAGAATCTAGAAACCTTAATTAGGGTTAATATTCTAGCTTGGAAAGATTCATTCATATATTGATGATTTCAATGATTAAGTTTCTTCTCATTCATCTTTATTATTAGATTTATGATGGGCTATTTTAGATTCAATCTTACCAATTATATAATGGGCTAACAGGTGAAGTATGATCTATGCATTAGGAGAGTAAACACTTTAGTTCTAAAGAACAGAAGCATCCTAGAATTTAGTGATAACTATGTATATTAACTATAATTAATAAATTTTATTAGGTTGAAATGTGTATCAACGAATGGAAGTTACTTAGTTAGATATATGCATGTGTCTCAATAAAGGGATAGATATATTAGGTTAACCGTTATTTTAACCTAAATAGTCAACTGTGTATGATAAATATTTTATATAAGTGAAACTAAAATCCGTAATGATTTTTTATTTAATTTATTTCATTATTTGTATTTGAAACTAAAATCCGTATTTGCTTTAATTTATTCCATAGTGATTAATATGAGTCCCTCATCTATTAAATTGAGTCAAAGGGCAAAGAACTATAAGCTTAAAAACAAGTTCATTATAAACTTACTCCTGACCTTTGGTAGATCATGGCATGATCACATTCATCAAGGAATTTTATTTGATGATCATAACACTTAAATTTAATGGATTTAAATAAGAAAAGTTAAGGATGATGTGCTTCCCATACTATATGAGAGCAAGGAAATGGTTGATCTTAATAGAGAATGACCTTTTTAAGGAGTAAGACCATATTTATGACATATTTATCTTGGAAGTTTTTCCACCACTCAAAACATTGAGTTAAGGATGCAAATATAAAGCTTTAGAAAAAACGAAGGTGAACCATTTCATGAAGCTTGGGAGCAATATAAGGCTCTACTTAGTGCCTCAATCATTAGTACATCTTGCAACTAGTCATGATATTATATAAGGGCCTAAAATTAACATGTCAGACTTTTTTGGATACTATGACTTAAGGAACTATCTATGAAAATACTATCGAAGAGGTGAACGAGATCATAAAAACCTTAGAAAGAAATTCATTGACTAAAGAGGGAAGAGGGAAATCTAAAGCTTTTCTCTATGAGGTATAAGCATCTTCTAACTTATCAACACAAATTGCTAATCTATCAAACAAGATGAAGATGATCTTGGATCGTGAAATGAGCAACAGGGAAGTGTAATACCAATATGGTCAGTACGGCCACCTAGTCCATACATGTATGAATCTTGAGCTACTTTTGATATACAATAAGGATGCTAACTACATGGATTCCTATAAGGGAAAGCAACTAATGTATAACAAACCCTTTTCCATCACATATAATTTGGGTTAGAGGAATCACACAAACTTTTCATAGAAGAAGCAAGGAATAGGTAGAGAGAGAAGATCTATGGGACCACCTAAGTTCCAAAATGGGTCTCAATTTTAATGAAACCACTATATAACAAAAGGATGGAGGAGATGTTAAAAAAATCATATCTTTGTTGATGCTCAATTAAAATAAGTAATACAAGCAAAGAGAGAAAACATCCAAGACTTAAATTTTAAATTGGCAAAAGTAACATCAACGACCAATGTAGCAATCTATAATTTCGAGGTACAAGTTGGTCAATTAGCTAAGTGGAAAGAGAAAGACATTAATGAAAGTTTTCGACGAATATTGAGGTCAACCTTTAAGATCAAGTGTGTGCCATTATATTAAGGAGTGCCAAAACACTTGAACCTAATGTTACCAAAGCCGTTGACGCATATTATGTTAGATTCAAGTTCCTGTCACCTGACCTTAAGCCTAATTGGGCTTTACGTGACTCAAACCATATCTAAACCACCAAACTATTAATTAGGTCAACTTGATCTGACTCAATCGATCATCTATCAAAGCTTCAATCTTACTTCACCACTCTGTTAGTCATCTTTATCTTTAACTTTTAGAGAACTCACCCAAAGTTAGGAACAATGATGTGTAAGTCGAGCTCAGGCTATAACTTTTACAAAACTTGATTAGGCTTAAGATACTTAACCCAAGCAACTTGGATTCAACTTAAGCCTAATCTGGCTTTAATTGAAATAAAATATTAACATTTTATTTATAAACGATTTAGGCCAACACCACTTGCCAAGTTGTTGACGAGATTAAAAGACTAGGAGGAAAACAAACCATTTCATGCTTTACAGTTTACATCACAGCCGTTACAAGCTCCTTGCAATCTTGCCCATATTACAGATTCAAGATCTAAATTCTACCTGTAGAGGATCAGAGGTGATTCAATTGTAGACATCTATTTTTTAGGGTGTTAAAAGGTTAGGACCCGAAAAACATGGTGAAAGGTTTCCAATGCATATGAAAACTAGCAGGGTAATGCCGCGCAAATGCGCAACAATAATGCCCTGCTAAGTTAGTTAGTTATTTATTATATAATTTTAATGTATAAATTAATACAGAAAATTAAAAATGTGTAATTTAATTATAAGAAAATTTTTAAATTTTGTAATTAAATGTATAATAAATATGAAAATTTTAAAATTAGTAATTCAATTATAAATAATTAAAATAAGTAATGAAAAATATGTCATAATAAAAATATAAAAGTTATAATATGATAAATAAATAAGTAAGTAAACTTAGCAAGTAAAATTTAGGATGAAAACATATTGTAACCTGCACAGGTTTTAAATGTTAAAAATATAAATTAAATAAAAAACTTAAACATAATAAGTTTTAAATAAATAATTATGATCATTTCATGATAAATAAATCAGGAAATTTATCTCATCATAAGATTTCTTGCAAATTTTTAGTATAAGTCACACTCATGACTATTTGAAACATTTATAAAAAATACATCACAATATTTGTTAAATTGTTTTATTTTGATTAGAAGTATTAACCTTTTAATCATAACTAAATTATTAAATTAATTATAAATTAATATATTTTTTACTTTTTAATTACATTTTAATATTTTATTTACTTTCTATATTTTATCCATTTATAAGAAATAGATTACACTTTACATTTATTAATTGTAACTTATATATCATAAGCATTTCTATCCTAATTGCTTTCTTAATATATATTTAAAATTTTAATATTTATAATTTGATCGTAAATTTCTAAATTATGCAATTTACATTTATTCATCATCTCAATGTATAACTTCTTCAACGTAGCTCTTAAAGGTGCTAGGCACATGGTATGAACTTCCTTCCTCATGTTTGCATCTGCTGGTACAAAAGATGTCTCGTATGTGCCTTTTATCACTTAAAGTTTGAGATTGTTTACCCAATTTCCTTCTCTTGCTTCTTTTTGGATTGGCAGGAAGGAGTTGAGATAAGTTGTGAATCATGTGTGAAAAAACATGTCCGTAACTATGTAGAAGATGTTGTAGTATCCACTACTGCAACTCCAGAAAGAAATGTAGCTATAGATTCTTTCCATCAGTTTGCAAGTGTGAAGTTGCTACGTGAAAAGGCTATCAAAATGTTTGAATAACTCGCTATTACAAGAAATTTATTAGAAAAAAAAGGCTTAAGCAAATTATATGCTTCACGAGAGTGACTTAAGAATGTTACCATGTGGGGAAGCAAACAAGGCCTATATTCTCCTGAAAAAACACATTCTAATTTTCTTGCATGATCTAAAATTGAGAATTGCTTAGAAAAGTAAGCATGCATCTTGCACTTTGAAACATTTCATCTATTCTCTCCCGAAATGTCAAAGAATACATGTATAATTATTTTTAACTGTGCAAAAAATAAAATCGACATTAAATTTTAAGCTTTAATATAATAAGCATCTTATTCTTTTCTTTTGTGTTTTCCATTTTCTAGTTCTTTTGTTTTCTTTGACAATATTTAGGAAGCAGATTTTAATGTATAAATTAATATAGAAAATTAAAAAATGTGTAATTAAATTATAAGAAAATTTTAAATTTTCCTAATTAAATTATAAATATAAAAATTTCTATTTGGTAATATTGTTATATAATTTTAATGTATAATAAATATAATTTTAAAATTAGTAATTAAATTATAAATAATTTAAATATGTAATGAAAATTTAATTAAAAGCTTTAAATATGTCATATTAAAATATAAAAGTTAGAATATAATAAATGAATAAGTAAAATTAGCAAGTAAAAGTTTGGGACGAAAATTTAAAAATTAAGGTAATGTATAGCGTAACGTGTATGTTGTAAATGTAAAAAATAATTAAATAAGAGAACTCAAACGTAATAAGCTTTAAATAAATAATCGTGATCATTTCATGATAAATAAATTAGGAAATTTATGTCATATACTAAAAATTGATAAAGATTTACATAAGATTTCTTCAAAAAATTAAGCATTAAGTCACACTCATGACTGTTTGAACCATTTATAAAAAAATACATCACAATATTTCTTAAATTTATAACAAATACATTACGCTTTTGTATTTGGCAACTCCAAGATAGCTACATTTAGTAATTAAATTAGTTTATAAACTTTTAGCACTTAGAATCATATCAAGCATGAGCATTCATTATCGTATTTTGTATCATACTACTGATAAATGTTGCAGAGATTCACTTTCGAGTAGGTGTTAAACTTACTTTCCTGTAAAATGGCCATTGTGGCTAGACATAAAATGGTGAGTCAGGTAATCGCCTTTAGATGGATTTTCAAGTAAATTGTTTAAAAGGGAGTTGGGTATGTATGAACTTCAAAGATGTTGATTATGAGTGAGACTTCTTTTAACTGATCAACATGTTGATTATATGATCTAATCTCATGTTCATGCTTTGCATCAGTGGATAGTTTTTATAATGTACGGCTTTAAGTACTACTATGTTTATGTTCAATCTTGTTTCTTGTTTGATTTATGCGCATTCATTAAAAAAAAGTATACATAAGCAAAATGTTGGTCACACACCGGGGACAAGTTATTGAGAAAATGTTACTAATAACAGATCTACAAAACAAGTTGTTGCATTTCAATCCATTTGTAAACATTAGAAAGGAACAAAACTTCGGCAGCGCAAATTCTCCTTAAACCCAGTTCAAAAGGCTGACAATGAAAATATAGGAATTTCCCTATAACTAAGCTCCAACTACCTCAGTCTCCCCCTCTGCCATCGGCTGATCAGTAGGCCTGTCCAATTTCGTACCAATATGTAACTTTCCAAAACAAAAAGTAAAAGGCAATTAATTTGACCTATAGCAACTAATAAAAGGAACGGTGAATCATGTCAAAAAATGCTTCTCAAATGAAAAAGCCATAATGCAAAAACCAGCAAAACCGATAGGAGATTTTACCATCATTTTGCATTTCTCACACTGCAACAATAAGTTGTTTTCATACTCATGTTAACAAAAGGAATTAGACACTACTCATCGTACAAACATTGAGTTTCTCTTAGGTTATGGTCTACAATTTCAGCCCTCAATAACTAAATTTGATAAATAGTAGTAAAGAGAAAAGCATGCCAAGAAATGTAATTAAAGTCATGATACAGCCAATGATGATAGAAGATTCTCTTGCACCTCTTCCATGTGGCAGACATTGCACTTATCAAGATCTTTCCAATCAATGCGAACAGGTCTATAGCCAAAAGGCAAGTCTTTATGTCTATCAGAGGTAAAATTAGGCATAGATAACTTAGAAGAAAGCCTAGATTTTGACAATCCCTGTTAAAGCATAAGGAATTAGCATTCAGCAAAGCGTACCATGAATATACATCTCCACAACAAACAAACAATTTATCAACTTTCAAGGTAGAAAAATAAGTCACCCTCAAAACGTCAAAGGAACAAACATTAGTTATTTACTTTCAAGTTTCCTGAATGCTGATCCTAGAGTATATTTTTTTACTATTGGAGTTAGTAACAAAACCAGGGAAAAAGGGAACAACAGAAACGATAGGATATTTGCAGTGGAAGCACAACAAAACTAACCTATGAAGTTATTAATTGGCAAGAAAACTCATGATTTTCAAGATTGCTATGAAGCCATGCCAATCAAAAGATGTTCATTTTGTTGATATCCATGTCAAAAGTTCATTTACCGACAACATTTGTTCAGCATATAAGTTGATCAGTATGTTTATGGAAACTAATAAGAGAAAGCTAAGACACGATTATTTAGACTATCAGTATTGGCAGGGAGTTCTGAGACAAATTAAAGTTTTATACCTTTATTAGCTTTATCACTTTAGGATTGGAGAAACCAAACATGTCAGAACCTGATTCATAGACCCTTTCCAATCCATTTTCACCATCAATGCTATTAGAAGTACCATTTTCCAACTTCATCCTTTTGTATATCTTTTTCCAGCAAGTAGATGGAGTAGATCCGTTAATCTGCATAAAAGGAGAAAATTGCAGATGGTTCAGCAAGCCATAAGCTAACAAGTGAGTGCGCAATAATATGGTTTGATATGCCAATCAGATGTTAGCTTTTAAGGCTAAGAGATATAAAATCCAAAAGCAATTAGAAGGTCACATGAAATCCATCCAGTCAAAAGCATATCACAAGGCTAGCGCTGAAGTTTCCTAATCACAAGAGCTCCTTTTTCACGTATTTGAAAAGAGAAATCTGAAAACAAAGCCATGTGATTACATATCGAAACAACTAATTAGTGTGAATATGCAAAACAAAAGATGGCAATGTGAAAATGAGGTTTTCCCTTGCATCATTTTGCAATCATCTTCTAACCACAAAATTACCCATCTCCAATCCATATGTAATTGCACTTAATAGTCATTTAAAAATGACATCAAATAGATATTGAGTCACACACAAACACTACATAATCAAATTACTGCATAAGATAATGCTACCTAAAATTGAAAGATTTTACAACTGAAAAAATTGCAAAAGGCTTGTAAACAGTAAAATAACACATGTTTGTAGAATTAGGCTTTATTTCATCAACATGACCTGTTCTCCATTATCCAATGTCACTCTAAATAAAGGCCGAATCTTTGACTCTTCATCTCTCAACACTTCCATCTTATATACTATGTAAACATTTGGATCTGAGATGTTCAAAATTGAAAGGAAAAGAAAAAAATGTCATGCAACTCCAATTAAAAATGATCTGACAAGAGAGAGATAACATCTCAAAACAGACACCAAGTTCAGGAAAGGGTTAAAGTTTACTTTCCTGCAATACTTACCTACTATTGAGTTAAACTTCCTCAAAGCAGTATATCCTTCATGCAAGATGAATCTATCATCCTTAAAATATTCTGAGTCCTTGACAATGCTTCCCGCAAAAGAGTTTGCAAGCTCTTAGTAAATGACAAGCTTGCATGGTTCATAAATTGAATTAAGAGTAGTCACTTATGGAAACTTCCAATTATTGGTGTAAAATACATATCAAATCAAATTGAGGGAATAAAAGTGAAAGTTCAAGAATACTGGAATTTTCTTTTCTTAACAAGTCAAATCTAAATAACAATATGAGAGGAATATACAGTATAAGTAATTGAATTTCTTAAAATTATGGAACCTTCAAGCATAGGTTGATTATAAGTACGTTACCAAGGATGACCCATAACTTCAGATAAAAATAAATGTGGAACTTTGAAAAGTGTCCCAGAATAAAGGCTCAAAATTACCAAGGCTTAAAATTTTGTAGATCGCCAATGACATAAGGAGAGGTCCCAAGGCTCCCCAATATCCTCTGAATTACTTCATCCTTATAGAAATCTCCACTTGAATCTGTCCTTGCATCATCCTCACCACCCAGGGTGTCACAAGTATCAACATTCATGTCATTTTGCAATTGTAGCATTCTTTTTTGGAAGTTTTTGTTCACTCAGATACCTGTTCAGAAACAACACTAGTTCAAATGGTATTCTTACAAGGTAAAAGTTCAAATATCATCAGTTATGCAGCTTTAACAAAAATGAGAAAGTAACCCTATAGATATCGATATGTATCTAGTGAAACATCAGGTTTATGTGAACACTAATACAAGATTTAAGAGTCAGAGACTTACTTTAAGGCCCATTAACATGAAAAACTAATTGTCAACTTTCAAAAACCATCAACTCACAATTTGGCCCAATTAACATAGGGTTTAATATTCCATTTCATAAATAGAAGTTTTGATAACTTGAAAGAATGCCCCCTGATGTTTTGAAAGGGAAATAAAAAGGTAGAGTTTGAAAATAACAAAATACTTGGAGCATCAAAACTGTGGGGTGTATATCTACATCACTATAACGTTGGAACTACTGGTAGTCCAGAATCAACATAGCTCGCTTTTACCAGGGTGCTCTTGCATTGATCTTCATCATTCTTAATGCAGCCACACATATTTTCAAGAACAACTGGACATGTTCCTATTAAATTTTTATTGCACCTTAAAATTTTCATAACATGACATTAAGTGTGCACATTTTCATCCATGTCGAGTTTCTTTTTGAAAACCCATTTGCATCCAATGGTCTTCAAGCCATCAGACGGATCAATCAAAGTCCAAACTTGATTGTCATACATGGGTTGCATCTCTGCTTTCATGGCCTCTAACCATTTAGCAGATTCTGGACTTTCCATGGCTTCTTGATAGGTTGTGGGCTCATTATGATCAATGAGCATCACATTATCATCATCAGTAACGAGAAATCCATATCTCTGGGGTTCATGACGAATCCTATCAGATCTACGTAGGCCTTGTGTTGTTGAAGACTGCTCATCAACATCTTGTGAACTCGCTTCAATCTCCTTTTCAGGCTCAATGCCATTTTGTGAAACTTGAATTTCTTCGAGTTGTACTTTACTCCCACTGTTTCCTTTGGAAACAAATTCCTTCTCTAAGAAGAAACCATTTCGAGCAACAAACACTTTGTTCTCTGATGGGATGTAAAAGTAATATCCTTTAGTTTCCTTAGGATATCCCACAAAATAACATTTTCAGATTTGGGTGCCAACTTGTCGCAATTGGACGCTTCACATAAGCCTCACAACCCCAAATCTTTAGAAAAGATAAATTGGGACGCTTCCGGTCCATATCTCATAAGGTGTCTTTTCTACGACCTTTGAAGGAATACGGTTCAATATGAATCTGCGGTTTCTAAAGCATAGCCCCGAAGTATTTTGGAAGATCAGTTTGACTCATCATTGATCGAACCATATCTAATAGAGTTCGATTTCTCCTTTCAGAAACACCATTCCATTGAGGAGTTCTTGGAGGAGTCAATTGTGAAACGATTCCACAATCCTTAAGATAATCATCAAACTCTTGGCTTAAATATTCACCTCCTCGATCAGATCGAAGGATTTTAATATTCTTGCCAAGCTGATTTTGTACTTCATTCTTATACTCGTTGAACTTTTCAAAAGATTAAGATTTGTACTTCATTAAATAGACATACCCATATATACTGAAGTCATTTGTAAAAGTAATGAAATAAAAATAACCTCCTCTTGCTGATATGCTAAAAGGACCGCATACATCGGTATGTATAAGGCCCAATAGCTTATTGGCCCTTTCCCCTTTACCTGTGAAGGGGGCCTTTGTCATCTTACCCAGTAAACAAGAATCACACGTGTCAAAAGATTCAAAAGAATCAATGAATCCATCTTGATGGACTTTTGAAATGCGTTTTTCGTTTACATAGCCTAAACGACAATGCCAGAGATATGTTGGGTTCAAATCGTTAGATTTAAACTTCTTGGTATTTATGTTATAGATGGGCTCATTTGTAACAAACTCAGTGTCTAGAGTATAAATGCCATTTAATTGACACGCAATGCCATATAAAATGTCATTCTTATAAATGGAAATACTTCTATTCTCAATAGAAAATTTAAATCCATCATTCTCTAAACAAGCAAAAGAAATAATGTTCCTACTCATAGTAGGTACATAATAACAATTCTTGAGTTCCAAAATGAGCCCAGTAGGCAAAATAAGATCATAAGTCCCCACGGATAAAGCAGCAACTCTTGCTCCATTTCCCACGCGCAGGTCGATCTCACCAGACATCAATCTTCTAGTCCTTCTTAGACTTTGCACATTAGTGCAAATGTGAGTTGCAGCTCCGGTATCTAATACCCAAGATGCATAAGGAGTAAAATTGATTTCTATAACAAACATACTTGAAGAAATAGTCGCACTATTCTTCTTCTCTTTCAGCTCTTTCAAATAGAGTTTGCAGTTCCTTTTCCAATGACCAGGTTCATTGCAATGGAAGCAAACTCCCTCCTTGGGTGCCTTAGTCTTAGCTTTGGGCTTGGGCTTGGACTTAGGTACTTTACCTTTGTCCTTTGCTGTGCCCTTCTTCTTGAAAGCCTTTCTTTCTTGCTTGAGAACAATTCTCGAGTTCCTATACCAATCTAGGAAATTTGTTCCATTAAACTTTTCTTTCTCTATGATAGATCGCATAGAAAGGTTTGTGGATGGAGTAGCCATAATCTACAAAAATTATGCAATAAGGGTCAACATTCTTATTATTATGAGGTATTAGCTCCCACTCAAATAAATAACCCTCAATTGAAAAATGGGAGAAACAAGATCCATATTTCACTAAGTCCTAAGAAAGCTTTGGCTTAATACTCAAAACTTAGTTATTTAGGTAGAAAACTCTTTTCAATTACATCACATGTAATTCTTGATGGGCTTAATACATCTTATGTACTGCATGTATGTATAAACCCAATCTTATGCCCTAAGCCCAAAACCGTTTTGATAGCTTAGTTAAGTTTAACCATACCTTACCTATGAATAGCACCATTATTCAAATGTCTTCCCTAGATGATCCCCACATGCCTTGCCTTGGCAAAAACCCACATAAGGATAAGCTAGAGATAAACATTGGTAAAGATTTATGGAAGGCATATAAACTTAAAATTATGAAGAGGGTCGTTCTTAGTACATTATGAAGGCTATTAATTCTTAAAGAATTATGGAAGATTACAAAACGCTTGTTACAACCTTGGCTTGAATATAATTGTTGATTTGAAAAATAAATTAAATTTAATAATTCAACTCTTGAAAAATTAAATTAAATTCCAAAACCCTTTCCTAATAAAAAATCCTTTGAAAACAATTTTCAAATTTAATAAAACACCCTTTTATTTTATTAGGAGTATTTATTAATTTAATCTCTATTAAATCAATAAAAGACAACTTGGGTTTAAAAACAATTTTAAAACAAAAAATAAAGGGAAGGGAGGGGCGTCTGGCGCGTGCAGTGCATGTGCCAACGCTGGCACGCGTGGAGTGTGCCCACGCCCCTGGCAGACGCGGGCGCGTGTCCCACACGCGCCCGTCGTCTTCTCCAACCCAGTTGCTTCTTTCTTCTGGTTTTGCCTTTTTTTTATTTTTAATTTTCTCCCACGTTTCCACTACCACGTTGAACCGCACCCCACGTCGCACGCACAACCGTCGGATCTCCAAGGAAAACGTGAAGCTTGAACCGTGGGTCTCCACCCGACGGTTCTCGCATCTTGTGGCGTCATCGGAGACGCCATCAATGCCGGCGACACCATCATCTAGTGATGGTGTTGCGTCACCATTCGATGGGTGTTCATCACCCATCGATTTTTCCTGAAATTCATCTAAACATGGCAAAAAACCCAGAAACATGCACAATCGCAAGAGAAGGGAAAAAACGTAGATCAAGCCAGAAAAATGCAGATACAAAGGAGAATCTCCAAACCAGAAATCAAACATGTGATTCAACAGTAAATACAAGGAATCACCGAAGCCAAACATCGCATATTTGGGTTAAGGAAGAAATTAGGGATTTCAATAAATAAACCTAAGTATTTGATTTCAAGATCTAAAAACGCAGAAGAGAATTCCAGAAACATGCATAGTTTAACAATCCCATATGCAATTGCAAAAACGTAGAACAATCGCAAGCATATGAAACAAATTTTCAGATCGCATACATACCCAAATCAAATAAACCCAGAAAACACAAACATGCTTTTGTTGATTTTAGGGTTCAATATACAGAACACGTATAAACAGAAGACATGGGTATCCGTAGTGAAAAGAAACAATTTCCAGAATTAACAAGGCATATACAAAAACGCAGGAAACAATTCCCAGTCCAGCTTCGGGAAACAAGTTCAAAACTTTAACAAAAACAATCACCCTTGTTATTTGTCTTTTACCGAAGCATTAACACAAATCAATAACAATAATCAAGCCACTAATCCAAGATTAACGATTAAACCTGGCTTTGATACCACTGTTTGATTGCGTACGGTCCGAGTATTCACAATACGCTGCAGAAAAGACCATACAAAAACATCACGTATAATCGTAAACACGAAGGATTAACGAAAATACCTTATTTTCGTGGGTGGATTGCTTCTTTTCGGATTTCAAGACACTGCAAATCGCTAATGCCCTCTACCGGTATCCACACGAGCATGCACGATCCGGGCTACGGCTGTAGTGTGCTAGCACGTCTTGAAAACCTTTTTGAATGCCACACGATCTTTCTCTTGGATGGCGGCTAGGGTTTCCTGACAATTGTGTCGTTAACCTAATGAGACCTAAGCTTCTCTATTTATAGAGAAACCCTAATCCCATTTAGGCCCCATTAAGTTTCGGCCCATTATATCATATATAATAAAAGCCCGACATCTTAATTCAATCTAGCCCAATAAATATATCTAAATATATTTATTCAATACCTAATAAATTAGGCCCAAGAGAATAAGCCCAGATCACATCACTCTTTGTATGCGACCACAGAGCTCATTTGATGTTGGCAATGGGCTTGATTACACTTCAAGGCCCATAAGTCATAAGCGGCCTCTAGCAAGACATTATGACTACCCAAATCAAATGAGGATCGATAATCCGATTTAACCTGTAACTATGGTTATAAGCTCAGTCCTTTTGTAACACGATATCAAGATTAATCACAAGGCATGGTACATGTCAACCTTTGATTAATCATAGTTTCTTGATCCCAAGTTGACTGATTATAACAAATGACATTGATGACTCTTCATCAATTCATTTGAGCACGGCCATGCATTTCTTCAGTCACACTTGTCAAGAGGCCCAAATGATATCTCTCTCACTTAAGAGAGGTACAAATCCCATCTACGTCATTCACATCCCTCCGCATGATTCATTTGATGTTTAACATAAGATCGTTTGTTATTGGTTAAAAATAACTTAGTCTAATATCAAAACACCGAATTCCTCATGTAGGGAACCATGATGACTTCAGGTCAAAGGACTAAAGTCAAACCATATTGAGAATCACTAATGACATGAAACCATGTAGTATTCTCTTTTTGGGTCGATCCAATATATGTTCTCTAACATATATCTATGTTTCTGATTTGATATCTCATATCCATGATCGATAAGCGTGATCATCAATCAGAACACATACTAGCCTTAATTCATTATTGTTCCACCAATAATGATCGACTAGGGATAGTCTAGAATAGTATTATAACACTTATGGTTTTACTATCAAGTCACATACTTGATGACATAAGTTTAATACAATTCATGGAATGTAAATCACATTACATAAATGAAATACATGCATATATGAAACGGAATACCTCATAATATATTATTAACAAATCATAATGTTAATACATGAATCACAAATGTTCATTGGCCTAGGGTACACTACTAACACTTTTCTAGAGAAGTTCAACTGGTAGGACATAAAACATTCCAGCAACAGTAAAAAGAATCAAATCACAATAAGATAATATGACCCATACAGTCATCATGTGAAATACAAATACTTTCAGACATAACAAAGCCATGGTTTAATTACTAACCTTCACCATTGTGTCAAGTATAAGATCATACTCGAAACATTTTAACTGAAGTTGAAGAACAGAAGGGAAGTCTATAAACAGGACTCCTTTTCTAGCATCCTAGAAATTGACATAAAGAAAGGGTATAAGAAACATTGTCCGTGCAGTAATAGATAAGAAAAACTATAAAAAAGTTCTCCAACTAAAACAAAAATGGTGCAGACCAAACAGTGCTCCTTTTTAAAAGAACAAATAACAGCACATCATATAAAATACAAAATCCAATCAATTTAAAAAATTAAAAAACTATAATGTTCAACTCCACTAGATAAAAAATATTCAAACGGTCGTGATGCATGAGCTCCACTCCGACACTATGTACATTGACCACCAAATTAAAGCATAGAGTTAGGCAGATTAAATGAGAAAATGGTAGTTCACCAAACTACTAATGGGACCCTCAACAAACACATAGTAAACATGCAAAGAACCAGATCTGAAAACTAACATCATTACGAATGGCAACAAAAACTAAATTTACGTAATAAAGTTGTTTACTTTTTCCACTGATGAAGAACAATCATTAACTGACAAAGCAAGAAGACAAACTAAACAAATTAAGACCAAAAACAACAGAAAAAAGAAAGAAACAAAAAAGTTTACCTTCCAGTGTGTGAAATCCATGAATCTCCGAGCCAACAAGCCGTCTCGACCCGATAATATCCATGATCGAACTAAACTAAATTAGGCAGATAAGAAAAACAAAGAAATGAAAAGAAAAAGTTAAAAGGAATTTAGAGAGAGATACAGAGAGGTAAAGAAGAAGTCGTTAAGAAATTCCAAAATGCTAGTCAATGATTGGTACGTATGCTCTTACTACAAAGGAGAAAAGAGGAGAGATATTTCGTTATGATCTAATAACTCTTTATTTTAATCTCACGTATCATTAACATGATTTGGAAGTTGTAGTTTTAGTGTAACGCCAATCTATCATCACTGGTTTATTTATTATTAATTTTAAGTTAATGTAACTGCAAAGAAATAACATCCACCTGCATCCAAAATAACCTTAACCATCATAAATCAAAACAAAAACCAATTGAACTTAAATTAGAGGCAAGCAAGAGAAGAGCTAAAAACTGAGGAATCGAGACTAGGAAGAGAGAATCAGAGAGCGAAAGTGTACCATGTGTGAAGATTCGAGCACGGAGAGAGTAGATCTCATGATATCGTTGAAACTCGGTCAAAACCCAGAAACTACAAGAGAAAGAAAGGCCTAAATATCCCAGAAATCAGTCATTAAACTCTCGAATCATTCTTTACACAAGCAACAGAGCCAGATTGAAGCAAGAGAAGAACTAAAAACTGAGGAATCGAGACCAGGAAGAGAGAATCAGAGAGCGAAAACGTACCGTGTGTGAAGATCCGAGCACGGAGAGAGCAGATCTGGAGAGAATCAAAACACGTACCTGGAAAGATATTTCTGCAAAACTCAAAACCCCTCGTGTCAAGAACTTTGGCGCTTCACGATCACAGTGGAAACAGTGAAACATCCCATTGGCCTCACTTCCGTCGAATTTTTTTCGTGGAACACCTTGGCATAATACAATGATTGACTTGATTAGTGTAAGCATCCTTGTCAATATGAAGGCCTAGCTCATAAGAGCCAAAATTGAACCAAAATGAAACCAATAAAAGCTATCCTTAGATGAAATCTTAAGAAAGCCATTTAACTTCAGATAAAAAAATAGATTCACATCAACTTCCCTTGTCACTTCCACAATTTAAACAGAATAGCCAATCTATGTTACACATATATCAACAAACTCATATTTCCTACAAGGCTACACCAGTGTTTTTACATCTACAATGTTTATGGACTCAAATCCTTGAAGTTAATTATTTAAAATGAGAGAAAAATTCCCCAACATGAGAAAAAAACAAAGAAAAACATCTCAAACACTAGGAAGAATAACTTATCAGAAGTAGTTTCACTAGGAATTTTTAAATAGGATTCATTGTTTTTGTAGTTGATTTATATTCATTTGCCTCAAGCAAAGAGCATGAGTACTCTTCAAACTGAGACCAGTACACTTTTTAACTATACGCCCGATTATTAAACATATAATGAACTCGCCAAGGGCTGCTCTCTGCATACTTTCAAGTGCTTAACAGCAATCTTTTGAAGAAACAATTGCAAGCTGTACCCAAACATTAAAAAAAAAGTAATATGTCCTATAAGATCCTAATGGAATGCAATGCTTGCTAAGAGAAAGAAACTCAAACATTAAACAAGTTCGATTAATTTTGCAAACTTCACTGATTTGAAAGCATACACAGGATATTATAGGACATAAGTATATGAAAGACAAGAATAGAAAAACAAGATACCTCTGCTTCATGGGCCGACGTGCATTGTAGACAAATCCACTATGTAGCAGGACTACCTAACCTTACTTTTTTCTTTGGTTGCTCATCATCTTCTAGATTTATGAGCAATCTTCCACGTTTTTGACCCACCTGTATACACATATATCACATTAGAATAGCAACTAAAATACCAAAACATCATTTCTAGTTGAGAAGAGGTCAAACCAGAATTACCTTAAGATCCCCATCAATTCTAATTGGCCTTAGTGGTGAGCATGGTTCAATAAGGCTTTCAAAAATAGATATCAGCTTTTTGAATGGTGCAGGGCAGAAACAACACATGTAAAATTTAATAGACACTGACATAGTGAACATGATTAATAAAGTTCATTAAAATGAAAATGTATGCTATAATATACTTTATAAAAAACTTGCCTAATAGCCTTGCCAAGGTAATCTTCCTTTTACAAGAAATATCAATGTGTATGCTAATGACTCAAGATCATCCCTCCAACTTCCAGTCTGGAATAAATGGGCATGTTCACTAGCATACCTTATAGTTCCCCTGCCAAAAGTGTTTGCTTAACCTTATAACATGCTACATCTACAACAGTTGGGATCATCACCTAAAGATTATGCCAATGTATGACAACTTTTACATATGATCAGCACATTCATAAAGGGAAATATCCACACACCTGAATACATCAGGTCGCTGATCATAATCAACATGTTGACCAGATGATGCATCTTTCAATGTAGAGGCTGCAAGAAACACGTGTCAGCTCTAAATTTAACCACATGGCAGAGAACACCAAACTCATAAACATAGTAGAAAAAGCATCACGTAGTAACACGGAGAAAAGATAGCTTACCCAAACCAAGATCTATAAGATATAGTTTCTTATCGTCAGGGGTTCAAGGCTGACCAAGTAAAAAATTCTCAGTTTCACATCTCCATGCACAAACCTTATCCCAACATCATAGTCATAGTCAACTTGATGTAATTGTATTGTAAAGAATGAGGATATATATAAGAAAGTGAAATAACAAAGGTGGGAAAACTCTCACCCTTCAAGTGAAGCTTTTTAAGAATCGATATTGCCTCCAAAACAATTAAGGCTACCATGTTTGGTGACATCCTGTCGCAGGTATTAAAAAATTAAAATATAGAAAGAAGAGCAACGAGAAAGACAGAGCAGGTGAAAGAAACATAAAGTGAGAGATTCTTATGATTGGCCTAGGGACTTCCAAACATCCCAAAGACTTGGCCTAAGTATGTCCATTACCTAAAACATCGATAAAGTCCTTGAGACATAAATAAAGCTAATAAAATACAGATGGTATGTAGTGCCCCCTTACCACAAGGTATACACCAGGACGCCCGTAGGTCATTTTGATACATATCCTACGATAAGGGTGAGCTACGAACAGTCACTACTATACTTCACATGACATCATAATAATAAAACATCAATATAAAAATCACTAATTTTTGAAACTAACTTTTTCCTCATTTCATTCATCAAAATCAAGGAGTTTATACATCTATCATTTTGTACTGTCTATACATAAATCCTAAAAATCCTAAGACAAAATGCTACATGAAAGAGGAAAACAACAGATCTATTTAGGTCATCCCAAAAGTCCCAACTGACCGACCTGTGAGCCATGACTTCTCTCGCTAACACAATCTACACGGCAGGAAAAGTTCCTCTAGAGTTAGGAGTCTACTCTCGGTCCTGAAAAATATGTTGCAATTTTGGGTGAGTTTGCGAACTCAGTGAGGTAACCATCATCGATGGTTCACTCAATTCATGCAACAATCAAGCATATCACGGTTATTTCATAATTTCACATACATCCACATACATCAGAAGTACCACATCATTGTCACATAAGTATAAGGCATTTTGCCTTTCGCTCAATCAAATATATGTAAGCAAATGCATATGAAATGCACATGTGATACTTTTTCCATTTATTACAGTGTTGTGATCGAGCGCCTAAACTGTCCCAATATGAGAGCATTAATCGTTGAGCCTGAAGCTCTGAATCACTGTGGGGCTCGAGGCCCAAATGCATTGAGCTTCTAGCTCTCGGTGGCTGCTTCGGTCACAACTGTCATTAACTGATCATGCATTCATGCATGGAATGCACATGTCACAATGAAGCAGTATATATGTCACAATCAACACATGTGTCACAAATTATCACATCTCGAGCAAGTAGTTCACAAATTCACAAATAAGTAGCACTTCTATGTCATAGCTCCCCAATACATCAGACCTTCTATCCGGAATCCACAATCAGAAACAATTCACCAACCCACCATTATTCACCATAGTATTCTAAGCAAATATTAATTGAGAGAACCGTCTAGGTCACTCACCAATAACTTCTGAGCTAATGCCTGAAAGTCTCGGCAACGTCGGTGGGTTGACGTTTCAAAAGCACCTCTATAACAGTCAAAATATACAAACATTACCAAATGTACAATCAGAAATATTTAAAAATGCACATGTAGCAATTAAAATGTGTACAATGCATGTTCGTGACATTCCCGGCATTATTCCAAAAATTCACATCACAAAAATTTCCTCTAAATTTTAGAAGACCAAAGACACCAAAATCACTCAATTCGGACCTTTATAGGTCCAATCATCGCTAAAACACGAACCAGAAAAATAATTATTCGGTCCTCTAACTTTGACCTAATAAATTCACGTCAATTTCATCTCTAAAAATTTCCAATTTTACAAAGAAATGAAATTAAAGGAGTCATGAATCCGATGCCTAGAGAATCAGGTCAATCGAAGGTCGGATGGAAAAATTATACACAAAAGAATGGAAGAGGGTTTAGGTTGGGCCGGACTGGGTCGGCTCGCATCGGACCCTCACGAGACCTCGCGAGGTGTCGCCCTCGCGAGACCTCACGAGGGCGAGGGTCAGTCCCTCGCCTGCCAAAATCCAAATCCCTTTTTTTTCATTAAACGCTTAATTTCCTTCTCTCCTTTCCCAAATCCTATCTTTTCACACAAGTAACCAAAAATCACAAACAAGATCTCATTGGAAAGATCACAGAAAAACCCTACAAGTTTCATGCAGGGCTTGAAAACCAATTTCACTTCTAAGGGTGTCAAAAACACAATCAAAGTTTCTGCCTACTCAATATCATCCAAAACAGTGCAACATTTTTTCAAAAATCATATCTTCCCATTCCCTTTGCCAAAAATTTCAAGCTTTATATCAAAAGAAAGATCAAAACATATTCTACAACTTTCATGAATGACTTTAAAGCAAATTCAACCTCTAAACATATCAATTTCTCAATCAAAACTTCTGCCCATATAAGTGTGATCCTCAACAGTAACACAATCTTCCAAAAATTATAACTTCCTAACCCGTTGTCCAAAAATTCCATACTTTAACTCACTAAAAAGATCAGAAAACATGCTAAAATTCTCATGAAGGACTTAAAAGCAAATTCCCCCTCTAACTAAATCAAATTCACACATGATTGTGGTTGCCCTATTAAAGAGTATTAAATCAACATATCACCTAAATCATAACCATACTTGAAAAATTCATAACTTACAATCCCTAAATCCAAAATTAGCATATTATACCTCATTACAAAGCTAAGACATTCCTATATAACTTTCCATAAGATCACTTGAGCTAATTTAAATCATAACAGTCCAAAATTAGCTTCGAAGCACAGAAATCACAAAACCTATACTTAGAGACATTTCACACACCAAGCACATTCATTCTATGAAAAACTATCTGAAAGTTCACAAGTCATAACTTTCAACCTCAAACTCGAAAAATATCATACTTAGTGGCGATAGAAAGATAACAAGAAAATCTTCAACTTTCATGAAGACCAATTTCACAAAATCTGTCTATTTGAGCCTAGAAAAATTCCCAAATTTTCTGATCACAAATCTTCAATGTTATAATCATGACTATTTACCCTGCACATAATGCCTACTTTCAAGACAAAATTCAGAACCCTACAAGCCACAATTGGATAGTACTTCCTTCATAAGAATTCTATCCAAACTTCTCAAGTTTAATTCAAGTCAAACCTCATCTCAATAGCATAACCATATAAAAAGTTATGACCCAAACATTAAAACATACTCACATTCTATTTTCCAGCTTTTACACCTAACTATACTCCTATCATTCCAATAATATTTCTACACCAATAAGCATCCAATTTACTCAAGAAATCAGCCAAAATTTCATCAAGACCTTCATTTGAACAAGTAGCCACAAAATGGTAGCACACACACACAACTTTCTTTCTTTAATAAACACTCATCTAACATCATCAAACTTAATCCAAAACACTTAATTCACATACTACACATGGTATATCATTCATCTTCAATCAATCTTAAATCAACCAAGGCAATAACCTACCCATATACACCAAACACAAGTTCATGCAATTAATGCACAAGACATCACAATAAAAGCATCTAACAACCAATTTAAGAACATAAAACATAAATCTTACCTAACAAGCTTCAAAACTTCAACTCTCCAAACTTTTCTACTTCACTTCACATACACGATTTTCGTCATCACAAAGCTTAAGTTTGTAGTTTTTTGTAAATAAAAGAAGTGGAATTATGTTGGATATGAGAGCTTGTTTAAGTGGAGATGAATAGCAATTAATAAGAAGGAGAAAACCAAAGAAGAAGAAGAGGAAATGGAAGCTACGGGTGAGGAGAACACAAACACATTTAAAGCTCCAAAACCATAGGAAAAAAAAGAAGTGTCGTGGAAGACTAAGGAAAGTGGGACTTTTATTAACCTATACCACAAGGTGGCATGTTAGGCAAGTGACACATGTCACTTGCCACATGTCAACCTCTTAAACCCTTTCCAATAAAAATTCAATTTCTACTCCAATTTTGTCCCAAAATTTCAATGACTCAAAATACTAAATCCTAAAATCATGTATCAAATTTTTAGTGCCATTGGACAGTCATTTCTAGCATCGAAAATCCAATAAATCCGCCACTTGGCAATTTTTTCAGTCAGGAAATTTTTTCCGAAATTTTTTAGAAAAATTTCGGAAATTTTCAAAAAATATAAAAACACACAAAAATCCACTGCAATTCAATTTTCAAGCACAAAATCATATTTTTCACAATAAACACATTTATAGACACATATGTCGAAAAATATCATGAATGCGTGTACAATCATGTGTATGTGCAAAAATTTCTATTAATGCATATATGGAGACCATATTATGCAAGATCATGCTGAGATAAGTTTACACACTAATAATCCATTCCAAATTACTATTTTACCCTTCCCATCGATGATGCGATGTTACATGGTAGATTGACTATTATTAACTCTTACCAGAATATAGAAATCTCCTTGGCAACCCTTATAATGCACCCAAGGGATCCCATAGCAACCATTCAGGGTACTTTTGAATTCAACAGGAAAAATGTATCAATAAAAGTAAAAATATATCTGCGATGCAAATTCAGACAATTAAAGAACATCATACTTACTTGTACACTTGCCACTCATAAGGAGAGCCATAATTGCAACCTTTACTATTTCGGTGCTCAAATTTTAATACAACCTGATAGAAAACAAAAATATAGGATCATATTTCAAGCAATCATAATTTTCCCATAAAGACCATTAGAAGGTAAGCGAAGGTACTAGTCACACCTCAATTGCATCTAATCCAGTTCTATCAAAGCCACCACTGACCCGGCAACCAACATAAACTTGACCGAAATGACCTTTTCCCAATTTTCTTTCTATTTTATATAAAGGAGAATTGCCCACTTGCACTTGAGGTCAGACAGAAACACTATGTTTATTAAAAGAGAGATTTGCATAAAACAATAACTTGAAAATTTGACTCATAAATGAACAAGCATCTACGCAAATATAAAGCATATATATAAAAAATTGGTTGTTTTGAGTAGGCAATATCCAATTCTCTATATAAAAAGCATATATATTAAAACTGGCGAAGCCCCTTTCGCTACAGCATTATCACCCCTTCCTCTTCGTCGACCAGCTCTCCTCTTGGTCTTGTTTTGAGTAGGCAATGTCCAATTCTTTGCTTGGTTGGTTGGTTGTTAGGGTGGCTAAAGATTGTCAAGACACTTTGATCTCCGGGCTCCGCTTCTCAACTCAGTCATCCTCACCCCATGGAAATCACATACCACTAGATTCCCTCAATATCCATCAAGCATCCTGTAATAAGATTAGTAATATACTTTAGAATGTATATATCCAGCACAAGTACAGAAAAATAAGCCAAAAAGTTTACTCCTTACGAAAAGTAGTTTAATCAACAAAATCAAATTCTACAACATGTCTTCACAGTATTAAACTAATATATAGACATGTTTGCGAAAATACAAATCAGCTATGAAAGAAAATGAAAAGCATATAAACTACCTTCGCACATTAACTAACGCGTGTAAGGATACAAAACCATGTAAAACTCCAAACAAAAATGCAAGTACGCGTATCATGAACAGGTATCTGATCAGACCATTTATGGAAACTTAGTTAACCAATAAAACCAAAACTTTTAACATATCGTTTTTAAAAAAAGCCCAATCCGTAATATTTGACATCTACAAAATTAAACATATCAAGCTACAGGGATCATGAAATCATCGATTAACATGTTGCATATACGAAATCCTGCATAGAATCAAATATATAACTGAAGGAAAAGCTAAAGCTGCATCCTTTAAAACAAAACGAACAATATCTAGACTTATTACAGCCTAAAAACAAGATAAAGCAAATGTAGCTAAAACCAAATATCACACATGCATCTTATCATTCCACTTGGGAGATGCAGCTTCTTTTCTCCATTCCATTGCTCTAAATAACCCATAGTAGCATCTTAAGCAAAGAATCAAAAACTAAAAGTATCTAAACAATTAATTGAATTAACCTAGAACTGTCGTGAAGTACGCAAACATTGACCCAAGCAAAAAGTAAAGAAATTTTAGATAAATTTCAAAAGCATGAAAAGAAGATAAAAAATTAGGGCTCAGACCTCAACTACCAACCACCAGCAGCCCGATCATGAAAAGGAACTCCAAAAAAAAAATCACTAGAGAATAATCGAACTGATCATCAAAGAAACTAAAACTAAATGAAATATAAACACAGATAACAAAAAAAAAAACGCAGAAAAGAGTCTTCACAGATCGACCCTTCGAAAGCAAAAAACTGGAACGATCGGAACTAAACGAAAACCTCCAACGACTGTTGCTTAGATCATGTATTTGATCGAACCCATAAGCCGTCTTACAAAAAAACAAAAAAAAAAGAAAAATTTACTGATACAATTTACTATCAAGTGACTCACTTTACTTTCTCCTTTAGCTTTCTCTCTCTAGGATCTTTGGTGGCCATTGAAGGCAAAGATCAAGAGACTGACCACCAAAGATTAGATCAACAAACAAATCAAAGAGACCCATAGAGGAGAACATGAAAAAGGACGCAATATGGAAGAAGATCGAAGAAAAAGCATAGAAAATCACAAAACTTAAGAGAAGCGCAGTGAGAGAAACCGCTATGTTTGTAGGGTGTTTAATATAATAAGAATAAGAATGACAGAAAATATCTAGAATTTTCATAGAGGAAGGGAGAAAAAAGGATAACTGTTAGATTAAATAGTAGAATTGAGAGGCATGAGAGATCGTTGAAGAAGAATGACAGAGAAAAAGTGATAAAAGATCATTCGATAGAGTGTTGGTTTAAAATCACAATCGTTATTTGACCGTCAGATTAAATGGACGGAGTGGATGGACTGCGTGGTCGTCCATCCACTCGTCCTTAGTATATATATACTTAATAAGCATGACAGGTAAAGTACATGCCAAGGTAACAACTAATTTGCATATCGTTTTGCCAAGTAAAAAATATTCCACATTCTAATCTCTCATAACTCATAAATGATTCCTCGGTTTTTATATTACAAAACCGTCGGACCATTAGTGTTATGCTTTGTCACGACAAATTCCCCAACAATGAGTGTCTTGTCCTTTATTCGCCACATATCTAGACTCATCCAAGGGAATCTAAAGCGTGCAAGGATTCCAAGACCTCTTGAAATTGACTCTTAGTTTCCTTTATGAGATATAGGTATAGGTATATATATATGTATGTATTTATACATATCACTTCATTCATTCAAATCTTTATTTAGTTTCTCAAAGGCTCAGAAGTCACCCAAGAGCGTCCAACTAGTTTATGGGGACTTGAGAGCTTTCATATATATACTGGAGGCTTGAGTTTGAATCTCTATAAGGACTTCTTAAATATTTTTAAGTACAAGCAGCTGGGTTTGTTATGTATTGGAGATTTAAAAACTATATTTTTTGAAGTGTTAGGAGTTGGGTTTGTTGTGCATTGGAGGTTCAAATAATTGTTGGGGTGGAGTCCTCAATCATCAATTTGACAAGTGATTTACTAAAATATATAGTTAAGGAGTTATGGAAATTCGATAACTTATTTAAAGCCTATCTAGAAGATAGTGATTACGAAATTAGGGTTAAATTATAGTGATTACAAAACGAAGAATAAGAATAAAGCCCCATATTCCATTGTCACTTCTTCCATCTGTAGCTAATGGTTCCTTGGTGATTAAAGGAACCTGCTTAGGCATTAAGCACTATAATTAAGGAAAAGAGACTAAGTTAGTGCCGTTTCGGAATTCAATCCTCAATGAATTTTCCCAAAAGGTTCCATCGCCACTATCGCATATATAGATTTACAAACGAGCTGAACGTCAGAAATAAAAGAATTGGTCCAACGCATTAAGACGACTCGAAGTTCTAGGGTTAGTGTTATATATCTTTTTAAACTTGCGGTTATATCGTATATTCCAAGATCCATGTCTCCTCCATATGCAATGTAAAAGAAAAGAAAAGAATAAACAACATCAAGTAGACATAGTTGCAGCTTTGTACTGAAACCCCCAGCCCTCTGCCTCAAGAATAACAACCCTTCATTCATAAGACAGATCTGACCCGAGGCAAATGGGTCATCCAGACAGTCCAATGTTCCCACGTGGGAACTTGTCTACATAAGACCAGAAGGCCCTGCTCCTAGAATGCATCATAAAGTTTGCTTAGATACATGGTATTTTGCCTTGAATTTACACGTTAATCGACACCAAATCTTCCATCATTTCCAACAAGTGACCCCAGGTCGAATAATACTTGGGGTATTTTTTTCACTCTATGATTATCTCATCGAACTCATGCAAGTAATTATTGAATTTTCATGTGCCACACCTCATTAATACGTTGAACTGGTGAGATGAGACTGAATAATATTTAATTTGTACTAGATTTTTCTGATATGGTGGGACTATACTTAATTAAAAAAATTAAAAAGATCCATCAACCTACATTATAAGCACTCTCCATATCATATATAAATATAGCTGGCTGCTTTGGTTGATTACTACAAGAAGGCCCTGAAAACTTGGTAAAATGAAAGTCGACTCTTTACCCCCCATCTTTCGCGACCAAAACACAGCCGACCGTAATGTTGTTCTTGAAGAAACCCCGAAAGATATCGAAGAAGATGATGATGTTGTACCTATAATAGATCTTGAGAGGCCAAACCCAGAAAAGATTGGAGAAGCTTGCAAAGATTGGGGACTGTTTCGTTTGGTCAACCATGGAGTTCCATTAACGCTTCTGACCCAGCTTCAAGACCATGCCAGAGATCTTTTTTCTCTCTCTTTTGAACGCAAACAATCGCTGTTCTCCACTCCACTGTCCTACTTCTGGGGCACACCTGCTTTAACCCCATCCGGTACGGCCCTATCTAGAGGCCCCCAAAACATGAACTGGGTGGAAGGTCTTAATGTTCCTCTTGGTCAACTATCCGAGCTAGAAGCAGGCGATCATACAAAGCTTGATTCTTTCAGGTAAAACTGTTCACTTTTTCTATTCTCCTTTTTGGCTGTTCCCTCTTTTTTTTTTCAGTTGATGATTGCTGTTGTGGACCTTTGAGATTTTACCAAGTTCTTGAGTGGCTAAAATTGACGGAGAAGAGACGTACTTGATTGGATGGTCCGGAAAGTTCTCACTCGTCAGCTTCACAAACATTTTTCTTCCGCAATTTTTATATCAATAGTGACGATAGAAACATTTGCAGTACCTTACACTATTCCTGTTCCCTTAAATATCAGTTTTACGTATACTTAACAAAACAAAAAATCTAATCAACTTGACATTTTATTTTTTTGGGTTTTAGAATAAAATCACAGCCATTTCCCACCACCCTTTCGGCTTTTCGCCACTCCCTACCACAGCTCTCCCAATCACCACCTGAAATAGGCAATTTCTAACCCAAAAACAGAAAGAAAAACGCAATTGGGCATGCATGGTAAGGACTTACCATCCAATGTTAAATATAGCATGATATCATTCTTTTTATTCTAGAAAAAGAAAAAAAAAAGACTCTCGTCGATCTCCATCTAATCTTGCACATTTTGTACTTTAGATTTGAAGTTCCATTAATTATGAGTTCCTTTATCTGAGCTCGGATTCCCTACTGACACTAATAAACTTCATTATACTTAGATTCCGAGTTCCTCATATGTTCCTTCAATCCTCATCACTACTTTACACTTCAGGACGAAACTCCAATCCACTTGTGAAATGTTGTAACATAGCATCAATTAAACAATTTACATGCTATTATGTATATTATACATGTGAAGTCTAACCTAACAAAATTTCATTGGTTTAAAAAAGTTTTGAAGCATGTGCTGGATGCTTACTGTTGAATTATTTTTCATCCTCGTTAGTCTACATAGTAAAATTTTAAGTATCTCCCTAAAATATTTAAAACATTTAAATTATCTACCTCTAAACTATCCACATTTTGGTGTCATTTCATTTTCTAATTTAATTATTTAAATCTACTTTCTAATTTATGCCTTCTGACTTGCTATATGAATCTTATTTTTAAAATTTTCAAGTTAAAAGTATTAATTAAACTTAAGTTTTAAATTATATGCATGTATGTATATAGATTTGTATGTTTTTATTTGACATCTTTTTTAAATTTTTCTATATTTTTCTCGTTTAAGTGTTTCCTTCTTTATTATAAATTAAGACTATCATTATAAGATGATTTTGATGGCAGACTCCTTACCAAAAATGGTTGTTACCAAAAATGGTGACCCATTGCAAAATATTACTCCTTTTACGACGATTCTCATTAATCGTAAAATGTATATATTTAGTGACAATTTAAAAAACATCCCAAAATATTTTACTTATGATTACGAATTTTTAAATTGTTGCTAAAACTAACTTTTTAGTGACGTTTAAAAAAAATGTAATCATAAGTCCCTTATGTTGTAGTATGCCTTGCCTGCCGGTTAATGTCAAAATTTGATAACCCCTTACCAAATGCAAATAATTGATCTTTTCTTTAATGCTACTTTTAGGTAACAAATCAGAAATGGGTTATATGTTTTGCTTGTTCTTTTATATTATAAACTGTTCTGAAGGGTGTTTATGAACATGGGGTTTTCAATTATTCGTGATTGACTAGTCGACAAGAAGGTACCAGAAAATAGAGCAATTTTGTTCCTTGTCAATTGCGTCCCTTCTTCACGTGCTGTTTTCCTTGTGATGTCACTGCGATTTCCTTCTTCTGATGGGATGTTTTCCTAATAAAGTTGCACGCTTCTTGTTTGATTAATTGAATAGCATTCCGAAATTTATGCATTTGAGGATGAGATCCATAATTTCTTCTCACTTAATTTAGAATGAAAAGTCAATGGAAGTAAGAGATGTGGCATTATTGGCAGAAGGTATTGAGAACAACTTCAATAGTGTCAGGAATGCAACTTCATATCTCCTGACTCTCTGTATAATAAGCTATCGTTTTTTCAAATGCTTCGTAAAGGTTGATAGCTGTCCTGCTTTATGATGTATGTCAGAGTTTTGCTTGAAGAATATGGAAGGCACCTAGTTCGAATTACCTCAAAAGTATTTGCAGTGATGTCTAAAAACCTCAATCTGAATCCAGAACAGACAAAGTCTTATCTATCAGAATCCACGGGATTCATTCGAGTTTACAGGTATCCTCAATGCTCACTGGCGAGTGAAGAAGCATGGGGTATGGATGTACATACAGACAGCTCAGTGGTTTCCATATTGAACCAAGACCAAGTTGGTGGACTTGAACTTCTCAAAGATGACAAATGGCTCAAAGTAAAACCAATCACTGATACATTAATTCTCAACCTTGGAGACATGATGCAGGTCTCTCTCTTTCTCTCTCTATACAGTATGTATATATACTCTTTGAGCTTAATACGTTTGTAAACCATGTTAGGCAATAAGCAATGACGAATACAAGAGCGTGAACCACAGGGTGAAATTGAGCAAATGGGAAGAGCGACTTTCAATCTGTTATTTCGTATTCCCAGCAGAAGGGGGTGTGATTGAAAGCTCGAAGTACAAGCCTTTCACTTACAGTGATTTCCAGGCACGAGTCCAACAGGATATAAAAACCCTGGGTTACAAGGTCGGGCTACAGAGGTTCAGACTCAGTGAGTCTGGCTAGGTTACGAAGTTTGGGGCTCTATTATTTTATTTATCAAATGCAATCAGAAACGGGGCTATATTTTGTTCTTTTAACCAGTTGATTGCATTTTTAAGTAGTGCAGGTTATGTACTTCGTTTCTGGGTAATCAAGGATTATCTTCCTAGTAGGTCTTGTGTAGTTATTTTAAGCTGTATATATCTTGATCTCAAATATAAAGAGGTTATGGACCCTCCGGAGTTTCTTCAGGAGCTCATCCCCGCGACGCGCAAGGAGTGATGTACCTCGTCTACCGCGCTAGTTCTGTTTACCAAAAAAATTTGTTTGGTCAGCATTTTATCTTTTATGGATTCATCGTTGCGAGCGGAAATTAGTATGAAAGTAGATGGTTTAAAGATACCTTCTCATAATTGAGACCCTCTTAGAACATCTCGTTATCTAACCAAATATATATATATAAAAAGGTCATCTTGGTAAATTGCTTATTGGCAAAACTGGTAATCGCAAGCATTTCTAAATGGTAATCTAAAGTACTACTATCTTATGGTAAAAGGAATAAACTTATCAACTAGTTTAAGAAATTTTATAAAATCTTTTAAATCTTCAATAGTTTTGAAAATTTTCTTTCGAATTTTAGTTTTGTTTAATTAGAATTCATAAAAATAATGATAAAACTTATAAACATTAAATGCGGACTAATCAAATACTATCTATATGATATTCATTCTAGTTCTTAAACTTGAATTTAAAATAATTAAATTCATGATAAATAATTTATCATAGTGACCTTAAATTATTAATTTAAATTTAATTTAATTCGTTTAAGTTGAGTTTAAAAGATAGGTTGAATTAGTTGAGTTGGATTATTATATTAACAATAATTGATTAATCTCTGTTTACATATGTTTTATAGTTATTTTTAAACAGAAATCTAAGAATTGAAAATTGCAAATAAATTTTATATAACTTTAAAGATTAAGAAGCTTTTTAAAATGTTTTAAAACTATAAGGAGGTATAAGTCCATTACCGTCTATCTTATTTTCTTTTTTAAAATGAATAAAGATATATTAAGTTATAGCAAAAGCTATGACAAGACTACACCATTGAAATGAATACAAAGAAATTTAAGATCTCTAGTCTATCTCATGCAGCGTTAGTTTCTCCTAGGATATCAGTATGAATTGCTTATAAACAATCAAGACAGGACTTGTTCTACTTCAATTCATAAGTACCATTTAGCTTTCAAGTGGGGAGGTAGTTTGAGGTCAACTCGTTTAAAAATAAGAATAGCCCGGATCCAGTTGATGATTTTAGTCGCCAATTGATGCTTGTCTTCGTCAATTTGTTTGTGCAGTCTATTGTTTCTTTCCTTCCAGAGCATATATATACGGTGGCGGTGAATGCTACTTTAGGGAGGATAGCAATATCGCGACAATTGTTAAAAATAAGAAAAATGAGCATAGAAGATGAGAACAATGAGATAAAAAGAAATAATATTAACTCACACACATCAATTAAATCATCAGAATAAGGCCTTATATAAAGCGGACAACATGGGTCACAAAAATATTAATAAAAACTACCCACTACTATTACCATGGCTCAACAACTTACTAACTTTTGAAAGACTTTGACAACTAAATAACCTTGTTAAACATGTGACATAAACCAAACTAATTCTTAAGATAAACTAAGATCTATTCTAAAAAAATTTAAACAATTCTAAAATTTGAATTAATTCCTCACGTGGGGTTGATTTAATTCTGAATAATTGATGGCAGGAAGCATTTGTGAAACAGACCACGAGACTGAGGAGTCCATAGGATCTCGTCGGCCTCTCTGTTGTTTCCACTCCAATTATGGAAGGTGTGCAGCTAGTAAAGAGTAACCTCAAAAGGTTATATTTCATTCCCCATTTTGGATCAAAAACGTAACTCTAAAGCTAAGTGGGAGTCTACGCCGAAGGTGCTCAATGGCTGGAAAGTTTATAAGAGGGCTGACCTCAAGCCAATTGTCATACCCTATCCAAGTATTTCTTCCATCCCTTAGTCGATGTTTAAAGAAAGGATATACCAATGTCCTCATCTTCAATAGTTCATTGAACATCTAAGAGAACTGTTTGGATAGTTCTAGCTGCTAGAAATTTTTATCATGGAGGTGAACAACATGCATCCATTTTGTCTGCAGGCTTTCCTTGTCCGTAGAAAGTCACCAGAATTTTTTGCTCATTAACACTTTCTGCATATTAGAAATCGTTGTCATAACCAGTCCCCCTTGTGTCTTTGGACATGTGATCTCACACCATTTTACCTTGGCTGCTTTGGTCGATTCTGTGTGTTCGGACCAAAGGAAGGCTTTAGTCATTCTACCAATCTCCTTGGTGATTCTCCTTGGTAATACAACGTGTGAAGTCCAATGTAAATGCAAACCATTCAAAACTGAAATAATAAGACTGATTCTAGCCGCATAAGATAGATTTCGATTTTGCCAAGAGTTCACATTGAATTTAATATTTTCAAGGAGTGGAATACAATCTACAAACTTGAGTTTTAAGGTAGTGATAGGCACTCTAAAATACCGTATCAAAGGAGGTTTAATGGTCATCCCTATCATTCGACAAAGTACTTCACTATTGCTCACGTTAGAGGACATGTAAATGCTGCATTTCTCTTTATTGATCTTGAGACCTGACCACTTGGAGAATAAGTTCAAGTTGTGATGATGATGTTGAGTGAACATGTATCAATATGAGATGTGTGAGGGAAAGATCAGAGCATCTGTGATGAAATTTGAAATTGCCATTACGACTCGTGAAAGTTTTAAGAAGCGAGATACATCCTCCATTGCAATGGTAAAAAGATAAGGGGGTAGTAGTAACAATTACAACTCAGCCTATTGTATAAGCCACTCAACAGTAGCAGGAACTGGAGCTTATACCTTTGGAAAAAAATCTAGACTAAGCAGAGTGAGATAGTAGAAACTTATACCATTGGACAAGACTGATATCAATTCCTGCTCCACTTGCCCTCATAGCCAAATTGGAAATGAGATAGTAGACCTTGAAACATTTTCTAGAAAACAAGTAAAGGCTGTTAGTATAACAGAGGAGACTTGTGAGAGTGAAAAAATCATGTTGACCACTGAAGACACTAAGGAGATAGAGGCTGGTCAAGAGGACAACCAAACAGTATAATAAAAAAGGAGAACGACTAGGCAAAAAGGTAAAGGAAGAACGACTTTTTATATATATCAAAAATTGAATTACAGAGCGATTACATGAATATATATATACATAAAAAGAGCAACCGCGGCACAGCTCATCATCTGTCCACAATATTCCTTTTTCTTGTTATAATAGAAATTTGTTTCTGGCATGATGTAGAACATTCGAGAATATTTGTTGCTTCTGGAATATACTTGTATTTGGACTTGTGATACTCAATATTCTTTTGATCCAAGCCCGTATACTTCTTAATATCTCTCACATCCTCTCTCAAACTCAACTTTTGTGAAGACGAGAGATTGAGTTTTGTATGGAGATGTGAATGTCTTAATACAACCATTGGTTTTGTAAACAAATCTACTAGTTGATCATCAGAGGATACATACTTGACTTTAGTGACCCCAGCTGCAATTTTATCCGACAAGAAGTGCACATCAATTTCGATATGCTTTGTTAGTGCATGGAACATAGGATTTTTGTGAAAGCACTAACACCATTATTATCATACCACAAGGAAGGCCTATTTGAAGGAGAGAAACTAATTTCTTGAAGAAAAGAAGTCAGTCGTATGACTTCGGCTAATAATTGTGATAACGCTCGATATTTCGCTTCTGTACTGGATTTAGTTACCACCAGTTGTTTCTTAGAGCTCCAGTAGATGAGATCCCCCTAGGAAGATGCATCCTCTAGAAGTCGACTTCCAATCATCAATAGAGCTTGCCCAATCAGAGTCACAATAAGCATTGATTTGGAAAGGTAGGTTTGAAGGTTTAACCATCAACTCATAGTCAGCTGTGCCATGTAAGTAACGTAGAACTCTCTTTAGAGCAATCCAATGGGCTGAAGAGGATGAGCTTGAACTAACTTAATTTATTAGCGATGTAACAAATGTCAAGACAAGTGTAACACAGATATTGAAGACCTCCAAGAAGACTGCGATAATGTTGGGCACCGTTTCCAGAGCCCAACTCTAAAACGGATACCCTATGACGTGATCATACTCCGATGAAGTTTCTTTAACCTTCATCGATTCATCTTCTTGCCTTGATACCACTAATGTAGGGACCTGTTTCCGGAGCCCAATCCTTGGAATCATAAAGCGTATGCGCAGAATTTCTCGTCAAACAAACGTGGACGAAAACCAAAGAATTCAAAAAGCTTAAGGTCAAAACTTTGAACTCCGACATCATTCAAAGCAATTCAACTTCCAATTGGAATTCATCCCACACCCAAACCTCAATTCATATGATTCTTCATATTCAAAAACATCTTATCACTCACCACAAATCCTACCTTTCTTTTCCATAATTCACCTATTAATAAATCGCAACAATTTATATTCAAAGTTCATCAACTCAACTCATACCATTCATACACAATTCATATTTCATCAACATCATAAGATAAATGTTTACAAACTTTAATGGCATTCCAAGACATATTACAACATCAATATCAAAAATTCGAATACAAAAGATACAAAAACCCAAAATTCTCAAATATATGTCTAAGGTCTTATTCTTACAACAATCTAACTTAAAATACAACATATGCATAATCAAATAGATTCCTTGGCTTTCTTTCATCCAATCTCCTTCTTGTCACCTGGAGATGGGAATGAAAGGCGGGTGAGCTTTACAATTCGTGGGTAACATGTTTATAGTCAATAACAAACAAAACCACTAAAATTATTTCTTCGTCATAAAAAATTCTTATTAAATCATAAAACACACAGTTCTCAAATTCTCAAATAAATTCACAATTCTAGTTCAAAACTCGTAATTAAAACCTCGTCACATAAGCATTTCATAAACAATTAGCCATCAAAGCATAACATTCAATTATGCATCATTCATAACAAATTGAATATGCAATGCACAATATATGGCTCGAGAGCTCCGTGGGACAAAACGAATAAATCGAAGTTTAAACCGTGAACAAAACGAGTCCATTTTCGGATCTCGTGAGCCATAAGTGGGCAGTCGAGAAAAGGCTTTACGTCGACGTGCACGTGAATATGAAACGTTACTCTCTTGCCCAAGCAAAAGCACATAATCAATGCTCACAATCATTCTTTTATTAAAATGAAATGCTTTCATACTTTTCATGTTCTTTTTCTTCTTTCCATTCAAATCAAAATGTCATGACACAATTCAATAACATAACATAATCATATATCACCATGCATTTTTGCATATTCACAACAATTAAATTCCAATCAATTTAGCATATACACAAATATAACAAAGTTTTAAAATCATTGAGAAGCAATATATGCACATTAACAAAGTAATTGAAATCGTTTCATGCTCTTGATTTGGGAAAACTTTAATAATTCATTATTCAATTATAAACATAAAACTCACCTTATTTCCTTGCTTAATACTTGTTCAAAAGCCTCTACTCTCTTTACTCGTCTTTCCTCTTTTTATTTATTTGATCCTTCACCAAATGAGGAGTTTTTTGGCTCATATGGAAGCTCTAATCTTCTTCCACATTTTCCTTCTTGAATTAACTCAAAATCTATCTTGAAAACCAAGAAAAATCAAGACCTAGCTTCTTTTCTTCTTTCTTCTTTCTCTCCACCGAACCTCTCACTCTCTTCTCTCTTTTCTTGTTCTTTTCTTCCTATTTTCATTCTTGCTTCCTTCTTTTAAAAGCTAAAACCCTTCTTATTACAATTATGCCATTAATGAGTGAATAATGTCCAAAATACCCTTACATGTAAGCCTTGTAACCTTAATGCTTAAGTGTTCTTCCCAAAATGCCCTCATACATTCACACTCTTGCTACTTAATTCAACTAATCCATATTTTAAAATCCAACCAACATCAACATAATAAAAAATCTAAATAAAATAATTAATCTAGTAAGACCTCAAAATTATTTAAAATCATGCTTAACTTCTTCCAAAAACAAGACCTTATTCTATTAATGCAATTGAAGGAATTTGATAACACTTCCTTCTAGAGAATTGTTCCTCATTGTCTCAAATTTTCTAAAGACATCAAAATCATTCAATTTGATTCAATAGTCCAAAAGTTATACCCCAAACCTTTTCGGATTGTTCTTATACCAAAACATTATCCTGCGCTTGACTTCCATCCGAAAATTGACACTCTGAGAGACTGAATCAAAACTCAATTTCATTAGACAATTTGTAGCCTTATCTCTCTATTTTAATCCAAATCAAGAATCATCTCATTTGGATGATTAGATCAAAAGTTGTGGTCAAAACACTTTCAGCTCTTACTAATCCGAGACTAAACACTATACCCAACTTCAATTTAGAAATTGAAAATCTTAAGAATTGAATTGAAATTCAATTCCTTCACATAATTTGTTGCTACATGTCTCTAGTTTATTTTGAAGTAAGAATAAACTCAATTGGATCTCTACAGATCGAGATATAGGCAAAATACTGAAACATGTTCGGTGAGATAACACCAGTTCATATGATTGAAGAACACACTCACTATACCCATCTCACTCTTTTAACTCAATCTCTCTCCATAAATTTCAGATAGCTTCAATTATTTTTCGAGATGTATAGAAAAGTCGTACAAATCCCATGGTTCAAGAATCAGGTCATTTGGAGGTCTAGAGAAGAAGCTATGGCCAAAAGACTCCAACAGGTTTATGCCCTCACTTGAAATGTACATATCTCAGTACGAATGCCATAACTTTTGCTACAGATGTCAGATTGACTTCATTTTTAGACCATTAGAAAGAGGACTTCTAGATATATAACTTTCATGAAGACCTCAAAGACCAATTCTATTGTCTATCTTCAGTATCGTCTCACTTTTGTATCGTTCACTTTTCTTCCGTCTACTTTCTATCGTCTGCTTTTCTTCCTTTCACTTTCTATCGTTCACTTTTCTTCCTTTCACTATCTGTCATCTGCTTTTCTTCCTTTCACTTTCTATCATCAGTTTTTCTTCCTTTCACTTTCTATTGTCTCCACTTATAAGGATCATAACATTTGACTCCGATATCCAAAATTTTTATACTATATACTGTTGGAAAGATAAAAGAAATATCTACAATTTTTATGAATAAATCAGAAGCAAATTCTACCTCTATAGGGGTCAAAATTCCACCTCAATATGGTTACCCGAAATTGTCATCCCAAACAGCATCTCAAACTTCAAATAATCATAACTTCCAGCTCCGATATCAAAAAATGTCATACTTTATAGCGTTAGAAAGCTGGAAAGATAAGCTACAACTTTTATGAAGACAACTTTGGCTAATTATCTCTAGATCGATAAAGTTTTTCCATTGAATTTCTGCCCATCATCCTTACACCTAAGAAGGCTTGCTAAACATAATATGCCTCCATATTCATTCACTACCAAGTACCTTTTTGGTTATTTTTGAGCCTCATTTCCAGCAACTCATTCCATATACATTTCCAAGCTCTAACATTCCATTCAAAATCAACAACAATTCGCAAAGTCTGTTTCAATCAACTTATTCACTCTTCATATTCTGCATTTTACATTCTCTATTTTTCTTCTCAACTTCCATTTAAGCTCAATATCATCCATAAATCTTATAGTCCATGATTGATCATGAACATCAATAACAAAACACACACACATATACCCACTCATCATCAACTTCTACATTCACTACCTTAATCTTGTATATCATTTCAAATTCAAGAATTCTCCTTTTTCTTTACTCATCACTAATCACTAACAACTTCTCATTTAATAGTTATAACTTCCAAGAAAAGTTCGGGGTCCAACAGATAAAAAGAGGGATTATCAAATGGAACTCCATCATAAAGAGATAGTTTCACACTTGGGGAGATTGGAGTGGAGCATGGTTTTAATGCAGCCAAAGCATGCTTGAAGATTTGTGGCCAAGCATGGCCAAAAAAGTCTTGCTTGGCCAATAATTTTTTACTCTTGAGGGGCCAAGGCATGCAATAAATCTCCACCTTGACTTGGTCATGAACAATTAGTGATCTGCTCCACCTTCTCTGACAATGCCCCAAAAGGGCTATATCACCGACTATAAATGCCAATCAAGTACAAGCACTGCTTGAACTTGTAAACTAGAAGAACCTTCGTAAAAATGTCAACAGGATTGTCCTTAGTGTTGATCTTCTAAATAAGGACCTTCTTCTCTACAATAGTATCCTGAATGAAATGATACTTCACATCAATATGTTTCCTCCTCTCATGATACATCTGATCTTTCGCAAATGAATAGCACTCTGACTGTCACAATAAATAGTGGTAACCCCTTGATGAAGGGACAACTTGTCAAATAAACCTCTCAATCATAATGCTTCTTTGATACCCTCAGTAACTGCCATATACTCTACTTCAGTAGTAGATAAAACCACTACATGTTGTAGAGTAACTTTCTAGCTAACGATACATCCTCCATTGCAAAATACATAACCTATTAGAGACTTGCGTATGCCGAGATCACCGATATAATCTGAATTTACAAAACCAAACAAAGTTTTGTTGGTTTTACAAAACTCCAAACAAAAGTTTGAAGTGTTCTTTAAGTATATGAGAATCCATTTCACCATCTTCCAATGTTCTTTGCCAGGATTGGCTATATATCTGCTAACCACACTAACAGCTTGTGAAATATCAGGACGAGTACATACCATTTCATACATAATACTGCCGACGACACTAAAATATGGAACTTGTGCAATATAGTCTTCCTCATCCTATGACTATGGTGATTAGGTAGCAAATAGTCTAAAATGACTAACAAGAGGAGTACTAACTACTTTGGCATCTTGCATGCCAAATCTCTCCAAAACTTTGTTGAGATAATTCTCCTAGGTCAAGAATAATTTACCAACTTCTCGATCACGTTTTATCTTCATGCCAAGAATTTTCTTTGTTGCTCCCAAATCTTTCATCCCAAATTCACCATTCAATAAGGCCTTTAAATGATGAATATTTGTGACATTCTTGGCAGCAATGACCATATCATCAACATATAACAATAAATAAATAAATGAGTTGTTATCTAACTTCTAAAAGTAAACACAACTATCATACATGCTCCTGGAGAAATTATGACCTAACATAAATGAATCAAACCTCTTGTACCACTATCTTGGGGACTGCTTCAATCCATATAAGGATTTCTTCAACAAACACACATGGTCTTCCTTTCCTGCAACTTCAAAACCTTCAGGTTGTTTTATATAAATCTACTCATCTAATTCGCCATGTAAAAATGTTGTCTTAACGTCAAGTTTTTCTAATTTCAAATCAAACATGGAAACCAACACAAGTAATACACAAATAGAGCTATGTTTTACCATTAGTGAGAAAACATCATTAAAATCGACACCTTGTACCTGACTGTAGCCCTTTGCAACTAAATGTGCCTTATACCTTGCATTTTCAATACTTAAAGTATCTTATTTTCTTTTGGGTGAGCAATTTGTAGCCAACAATTTTCTTACCCTTTGGTGGCTTTAAACTTCCAACATTGTTAAACTGTTTGTGATTTGTTTATGAATTCCAGACTTTAATTGTCCGAGAAGATCAATATTTGGGAACGTATTGGAAGTGATTTGATTGTAGTTTTGATTGCTATGGAATTCTGAATGTTAGGTGAATTCTCAATGAAAGTTGAATGCCTGACTTAGGTTCGATGGTTATGAGTTTTGTTTGAGCATCATATGCGATTGCCTTATATGCCATATTCAGTATTTGATGCATTTCATAAAAATGCATGCTCAGATAAAGACGTTGTGACTTGAGTTGCCGATATGAAACGCTTCCACGTAGAACTTTGCTCCCTGATATATGTGTGTGCACGTAGAGCTATGCTCCGTGATTTTGTTCTGACTAAGCCTTATGGGCTAGTATTTGTATAAGTATGTGATAGGCATTCAGTCACAACAATAAGAACGAATGTGAGTCTCATATGCATATGTATTTGTTATATATGATCTAGTTTGCAATGATTAAATGTTATACCATATTGTGTGAGTTTTTGAATAATAATTGTATGTTAGAATAAATATTTGTGCATTATGTGATGTGTGTATATGATCCGGTGAATTCATCAATGATGGTTAACTCATTGAGTTTGCAAAACTCATCAAAAATTACAATGTGGCTTTTTAGGTACAAGACAGGAGACCTAGTTCCTTAGTCAGGATTTAAGGAATCTTTTGGACAGATAAATTGCTCAGAGGTCTGTCAGCTGATACCAGAAGTGCTCTAGCAATATTTTGTAGTTTTGCTAGAATTTGTATAAGGTTTTGTAAATATTGTTTGGTGGAAATAGTGCAAGCTTTATGAATGAATGGAATGAATGGTTTTGTTTTAAAATTTAGTGACTTTGGAGTATGTTAGATGATGCCATGTGTAAGTTGGATTTGTTTTTTCTCCAATATACCATTATCATAAGGTATGTACTTAAATGTCCTTCGGGTATTCGGGTATTTGCCTTATAGTAGTGGGATGTTGCAATTTTGGTATCAGAGCGCAGTTTGGCATCCTTAGGGAAATAATATTGTTTATAAGAAAGATTCAGACAGTAATCACAGCTTTTGTTTGTTATAGGTCATCTTCTATAGAAGATCAAATTGGTGAGCCAGCTAACGTGGAGTCTGTAGGAGCCAATATAGAGTCTCATATACCTGAATTTTCTAGAATGCCTTTAAGAATTTCCGTGAGATGAGAAAGGAGATATGATAAGCTGAGAAAGCAAGGGGCTGTGGATTTTTATGGAAGTACAGACCCGACTGAAGTAAAAGGGTAGCTTGAGAGAACCGAAAGAGTGTTTGATCAAATGGATTGTGAAGTAGATGAGAGATTTAACTATGCCGTCTCACTCTTGCAAGGTCCCGCTTATCAATGGTGGAAAAGTATTCCGGGAAATACCATCAGTCCTTGTAGTTTGACTTGGGAGGATTTCTTAAGATTGTTCCGTGAGAACTACATGTCAAAGGTTTACTTGAATCAAAAAATGAAAGAATTTTTAGACCTGAAGTAAGGTAGACTCACAGTGGCAGAGTATGAGATCAAATTCAATGAGCTCATGAGATATGCAACTACATTGATCCCAACTGAAGAAGAAAAATGTAGACGATTTGAGGATGGTTTGAACATGGAGATCAGACCAAGAATAAATATTTCTAGCTTGAACAGTTTTATAGAACTCCGAACGGCATCGATCAAAATTGAACAATTGTTGAAAGATGGTCAGATAGAAAACAAACAGGAGGTTAGAGGTAAGAGGCATGATAAGTCTTAGGCTGATTCTGACAGAAGCTTCAAAAAGCGTGAGAACAGATCATCTCGATTCTAATCCAGATGGAGACAATCTGGATCCCAAGGAAGAGGTAGATTTGTTCAGTCTGGGGGGGGGGTGGCAGAGGATAGATGTCTACTAATCAGTTGCAACAATTTCCTGAAAGTGAACATTGTGGTAAAAGGCATGGTGGTGCATGTTGGAGGATATCAGGAGCATGTTTTCAATGTGGTTCATACGAGCATCAAATCAAAGATTGTCTTGAGATGTTGGAAACACAGTCTGGAGCTAGAGGAGGAACTATGACTGAGACTACAGTTCAACAGAGTAGAGTTGGCAGACCTACACAGAGAGCCAGGGGTAGAGGTAGGACTCAGTCAGCAGGGCCCAGTGTCAGGACTGAGGTGTGGAGCAACCAGCCGCAATCTCAAGCTAGGGTCTTTGTCATTATTAGACAGGAGGCACAAAACTCTCTAGACGTGGTAGCAAGTGTGTTGAATGTTTTTAATTTTGAAGCATATGCACTGGTAGATCCAGGATCTACCCATTCATTCATCACCCCGCATTTGGCATCTAGATTGCATTGTGAGCGAGAGATATTGAAATGTGGGTTAGTAGTTAACACTCTAGTGGATAACACAACAGTGATTGGTGAAGTATGTAAGAGGTGTATAATTCAGATTGATCAGGTGGAATTAGAAACTGATTTGATCATATTGCAGCTGAGAGAGATAGACCTTACCTTAGGCATGGATTGGCTCACTACTCATAGGGCAGTGATGAATTGTTATACTAAGGAGGTAGTGCTTGAATCCCTTAATCAACCGAGAGTGTTGTTTCAAAGAGTTAGTCAGGCAATGCCAGCCTAACTAATTTCATCTCTAAGTGTTTTGAGATTGATCCGAGGTGAATGTGAGGCTTATCTCGCCCACGTGGTGGATACTCAAAACAAGCAAACCATTCAAGATATTCTAGTCGTTAGAGAATTTTTGGATGTGTTTTGGGCTGAACTACCGAGATTTACCCCAGATAGGGAGAAGAAGTTCATTATTGACATCATTCCAAGTACCGCTCTTATATCAATTCCTCCATATAGGATGGCACCTATTGAACTGAAGGAATTGAAAACTCAGTTACAAGAGTTGTTAGGTATGGGATTCATCAGGCCTAGTGTGTCACCTTAGGGAGCTCCGGTATTATTTGTGAAGAAGAAAGATGGAACCCTAAGATTGTGCATTGATTACTGGCAGTTGAATATGATAACAGTTAAAAAGAAATATTCGCTGCCGAGGATTGATGATTTGTTTGATCAGTTACAAGGAGATCAACTGTTCACAAAGTTAGACTTGAGATCGGGATATTCCCAGCTGAAGATAGCTGAGACGAATGTTCCCAAAAGTGCATTTAAAACTAGATATGGGCACTTCGAGTTTTTGGTGATGCCGTTTGGTTTGACTAATGCTCTGGCAGCATTTATGACATTGATGAATAAGGTATTTCAACCTTACTTATATCATTTTGTGATTGTTTTTTTAATGACATTTTGGTGTACTCGAAGTGTAGAGAAGATCATGTAACACATTTGAGATCGGTTCTTCAAACAATGAGAGAAAAACAGTTATATGCCAAGTTCACTAAGTGTAAATTTTGACTTGATCAAGTAGTATTTTTGGGTCACATAGTGTCTGGACAAGGCATTTAGGTAGACCAAAAGAAAATTAAAGCAGTAATGAAGTGGGAGGCTCCGAAGAATGTGTCTAAGATTCGGAGTTTTCTTAGAATAGCTGGGTATTACAGAAGGTTTATCGAGGGGTTTTCACTAATTTCGGCCCCTTTGACAAAACTTCTAGGAAAGAATGTGCCTTTCAAATGGAGTGACGATTGCCAAAGGAGTTTTGAGGAGCTTAAGCATCGATTAGCTACGACACCGGTGTTAACTATTCCATCTAGTTCTGGAGGTTATGTTGTGTATAGTGATGCATCACATCAGGGTTTAGGATGTGTACTAATGCAGCATGATAAAGTAATAGCATATCCTTCGAGACAGTTGAGGTCTTATGAATTTAATTATCCAGTTCATGATCTGGAACTTGTTGCAGTAGTATTTGCTTTGAAAATTTGAAGACATTATCTTTATGGAGAGATATTTCAGGTGTTCGCTGATCACAAAAGTTTGAAATATCTATTTGTAGCGCCCCCTTAGCATAGAGTACCCACCGGAACGCCCATAGGTCATTCTGGTATATATCCTACGGTAAGAGACCACTACTGACAACCACCGCTACACTCTCCGTGGCATCACAATAATAGAACATAAATAAGAAATTGGTAACTTTTTAAAACCAAACTGTATTTCATTTCATTTACTCAAACTTAGAAATTTACAAACTGTCAGTATTTTCAGTCTATACAATCCTTCAAAACACTTTACATTAAGTACTATACAATAAGGCACAAAGAACAGCTCTAACTATAAGTCTCCAAAAGAAATCCCAGCTGACCGACCTTTGAGCCATAACCTCTCTCGCCAATCCGATGTCTAAGGCTCTACAGTCCTGAGGGAGCTGACAGTCTACTCTTAACCCTGAAAAATATATTGCAATTTTGGATGAGTTTGCGAACTCAATGAGGAACCATCATCGATGGTTCGCCCAATTCATGCATCACATAGGCATGTTCCAGAAATCAGACAGTCATAGTGGTAATACAGGCTCAACAATCACACAGTCATATTATACAACAAAAGTCATTTCAGGTATTCAGTCCAGTATGCAATGCACATGTGACTTTTTTTTTTCAGTTTTATTTCAGTGTTGTGACCGAGCGCTTAAGAAGTAATCAGTAATCAGTAGACGTGTCTCAGGAGGATTATCTCCCTTCGAGCTCTAGGCTCGTTTTCAGTTTCAGTGGCGACTCGGTTCACAATTATTTTTATCCGTTTATGCATCTGTGTATGAAATGCCTATGCTCAATTGAATAGTTAACTAACAGTCCATAATGCACAATTAACAGTCCATCAGTCACAATTAACAGTCCATAATTCACAATTAACAGTCCATAAGTCACAATTAATCACAGTAATTCCAGTAAGGACAAACAAGTCACACAATTTACACATTCCTGATCCCGCCATTATCCCCATATTAGACAAATAATAATTGAGAAAACCATCTAGGTTACTCACCTATTAATTCCGAGCTAATGCCGGGAAGTCTCTGCTACGTCGGTCGATCGACGCTCCAATTGTGCCTCTATAATAATAAGAGAAGATAACTATTACTAATTGTCCAATCAGAACGAGTTAATGATGCATATGTAACAATTAAAAGGTGTACAATGCATGTGCATGATATTCCCGACCCTAAACCAAACTTTTCCATCATAAAAATCTGTCTAAAAATTAGAAATCTAATAGCGCTGACGGTACTCAATTCGGACCTCTATAGGTCCAAAAATAAATAAAACAGTGACCAGAAAACAATAAACCAGAACCACGTCAATTTCCTGTCCAAAAATTCTCAATCTCTCAGAAAATGAAATTAAATATTCTATGAATCCGATGCCTCAAGAATCAGGTCAATCGGACGTCGGACGGAAAAATTATTCCCAAAAGAACACAAAAAAAAATCAAATAAAATAATATATATATATATATATTGCCCCTATTTCCTTCCCTTTTTCTTATTTTCAAACCGAAATTCGAACACCTATAATTCTCTGCACACAATTCAGAAAATTGCAAACCAAATCTCTTTGGAAAGACCATGACAAACTCTACAAGTTTCATGAAGACCATAAAAATCAATTTCACCCCAAAGGGTGTCAAAAATCCAATTAAACCTACTGCCTAGTCAATGGGTTCTAAAACAGTACAGTATCTTGTAAATTCAATAACTTCTCATTTCCTTTGTCAAAAATTACACAATAAATATGCTCAGAAAGATCCCAATGTGATCTACAACTTTCATGAACAATCTGAATCAAATTCATTTGCTAACTAGGCCAAACAATTCACCAAAGCATCTGCCCACTGAAATTTCCCAATCTGAACACTACATTTTAAAACAGTATATCTCCTAGCAAAAATGTCAAAACAATCACTACCTTATATCAATGGAAAGATAAGGTCTCATACTTCAATTTTCATGAAGGATTTAAAATCCAATTCTATCCCTAACAAGTTCAAAATTGCCAAACAAGTGACTGATCAGGGAAGCAGTTAATAACCTAACTTAGGTTCAATATGTGGAAATTCATTACTCCCAAATCTGATATCCAAAAATAGCATGCCATATACCATTTTCAAGATAATTGCTTCCTTTACAAATCTTCAGAAGATCACTCAAGCCAATTAAATTCACAGAAATTGCTAAAATTGCTTCCAATCAGAATGCTCACAAATCTGACACTTAGGCTAGGTTTCACCACAATGTACAAAATCAGTCAATAGTGAACAGTGGATATCTCCCAATATACATATCGAAAAATTGCAAAATCAGTGGAAATGGAAAGCTAAAAATATAGGCTTCAACTCTCATTAAGACCATTTTCATCAATTCCTTCTAAATTAATTTAGAAAAATCATCAAAACACTTAGGTCATTGGTTCGGTTCCTGTTCATACAGACATCAACAGTAACTTTCCAAGCCAAAATTCACCCTCTTAAGGCTAAAATTAGACAACACCTATTTCACATAAAAATGTATCCAACAAGCCAAAGTTTCATTTGGCACAAACCTCACCTCATTTTCATAACCACACAATGAGTTATGCTCAAAACAGTATAGTAGATCAAAAACCAATTTTCAGCTTTAATACTCAAATACACTTCCTATCATGCCAATTCAAATTCTACTACCATAAGCATCCCAATTGGACACACAATTAGTCCCTATATCATTCATACATTCTCTAGGAATACCTACCACAATTTGGAAGCACCAACCCCTTAATTTTCATGCAAGATTAGTCATCAATATACAATCCAAAATCAAGCTAAAAACACTTCAATTATATTACTTTCAAGTCATACTTAAACCTAGTCTTATACCCACCAATTCAAACAATAATTATCATCAAATTAATGCATCAATAAGCATAATAATTACACCAAAATTCCCATTGAATGCATCTAACAACCATGATTCATTAACTACATAATTAAAGCAAAATTAAAGCTTAACAATACAACTTACCTAATTAGCTTCTAATCTTCAATTCCTTTCAATTCTTCCTTTGCTATCTACCTCAACCACTTCTCCATTCACTTCTAATCCCAAACATGTGTAGGTTTATCAAGGAAAGAAAGTAGCAAGAAGAAGCTCTTAAGGTTTGGAGGAAGGATTGCTTTGATGAGAAAAAAATCGATGGAGGGGCAAAGTGGAGAAGAGTTTCGGATGTTTTCAACCCAAAAGCCATAAAACTCATCTTTTTCATTCCTTAATTAAGAGGTTGCCGAATTCAATGGGTTTAAAAGGGTGAGAATAAAACAAAGATCATTAATTAGGTAGGACACATGGACAAAAGGACAAAATAAGCTAAAAACAAATTAATAAATAGGAACCCTAATGCAATTTGACCCATTTTAGTCCAATGGCCCTAATTTCAATCTCAAAATAATATACCCATTATTACAGTGCCATTGGATAGAAATTTTTGCTACCGAAAATCAACCGGTTCGCCGCTTGGCGATTTTTCCGGTCCGGAAATTTTCTCCAGAAAATTCCAGAAAAATTCCTAAAAATCCCTTAAAATATAAAACACTCAATGACGCACTCAGAATAATTTTTTAAACGCAAGAACCACATTAATCACAGTAAAACTACATTAGGCACAAAAACCGAGAATGTCATGTATGCATATACAATTATTTCATTTGCACAAAATTCACTGTGTACCAATACTAGTATACATGAACAGTCCTAATGAAGCCCAATCACTCTCATCCTATGTCAAATTACTATTATACCCTTCCCGTTGACGGTGGGATGTTACAATTCCCCCCTCCTAATAAAAATTTCGTCCGCGAAATTCTTACCTGATTGGTCGAATAGATGAGGATATTGCCTCCTTATATGCTCCTCGGTCTCCCAACTGGCTTCCTCAGTTGAGTGATTTCTCCATATAACTTTCACCAATGGGATACTCTTATTCCTCAACTGTTTAACCTGTGACCCGACAATCTGGATTGGCTCCTCAACATAACTCAGATTACTGGCAACCTCAATCTCTTGAGCCGGTATAACATGTGTTGAATCTGACCGATATTTGCAGAGCATACTCACATGGAAGACATCATGCAACTGAGACATCTCGGTCGGTAAAGCCAATCTGTAGGCCAAAGGTCCTATCCTCTCAGTAATCTCATAGGGACCAATGTACCTAGGGCTTAACTTCCCCTTTTTACCAAATCTCAGTACACCACGCCACGGTGACACCCGTAAGAATACTCTATCTCCCACATTATACTTCATCTCCCTCCTGTGTTGATCCACATAACCTTACATCATCCCGAGCCGCGCGATGCGACTCGGATCGATTTCACCTATCTACGGTATCCTCAATCACCAGGACCTCAATCATCCTCACACCCTCTTCATCCCAATACAGAGGCGATCGACACTGCCGCCCATACAGAGCCTCATACGGTGCCATCCCAATGCTGCTGTGATAATGATTATTATAAGCGAACTCAGTCAAAGCCAAATACTGATCCCATGCTCCTCTGAACTCCAATACACAAGCCCAAAGCATGTCCTCAACAGTCTTAATCGTTCTCTCACTCTGCCCATCTGTCTGAGGATGAAATGCTATACTAAAATTCAACTTAGTACCCATAGCAGACTGCAAGCTCTGCCAGAACCTCGACGTGAATCTGGGATCCCTGTCTGACATTATCGACACCGGAACCCAATGTAGTCTCACTACCTCAGCCACATACTTCTGGGCCAACTGATCAAGGGAATTATTCTCCCTTACTGGCAAGAAATGGGCCGATTTTATCAACCGGTCCACGATGACCCCGATAGAATCATGCTGCCTCGGAGTCTTGGGTAACCCCATAATGAAATCCATAGTAATCTGTTCCCATTTCCACTCGGGAATAGGCAACGAATGAAGCTTCCCCACTGGAGCTTGGTGCTCAGCCTTAACCTGCTGGCACGTCATACACCTCGATACATACTCCGCTACCTGCTTTTTCATACCAGGCCACCAGAAATGTTGCTTGAGAGTGTTATACATCTTGGTAGTACCAGGATGCATAGCATAGGTGGCCATATGAGCCTCCTCCAATATCTCTCGCCTCAGATCATCCACATCGGGCACACACAGTCTCTGACCCATCCATAAAGTCCCATCTCTCAACTCAAAATCAAAATCGCGATCAGATCTCGCTCTCTCAATCAGTCTTACCAAAGCAGGGTCCTTGTCCTGAACTCTCCTGATCATGTCCAGTAGCATTGGTCTAAGCTGCAAAGTGGCCAATAAAGCTCCATCCTGCTCCAAAGTCAACTGTACATTCAAGGTTCTCAACTGAATCAAATTAGGCAATCTCATTGCCTGAATCTGAACTGCACTAGTATAAGACTTTCTACTCAGAGCATCTGCCACCACATTGGCTTTCCCGGGATGGTACTCGATGGTACAGTCATAATCCTTCAACAGCTCAAGCCATCTCCTCTGTCTCAAATTCAACTCTCTCTGGCTCAGTAAATACCTCAGACTCTTATGATCCGTGAAGATCTGAAATGTCTCACCATACAGATAATGTCTCCAAATTTTTAGGGCAAAAACAACTGCAGCTAACTCCAAATCATGCACTAGATAAGTTACCTCATGAGCTCTCAACTGTCTCGAGGATATGCAATCACTCTACCATGTTGCATCAGAACACACCCCAATCCCTGATGTGATGCATCACTGAACACCTCAAATCCTCCAGTCCCTGATGGAATAGCTAACACCGGTGCAGTAGTCAACTGATGTTTCAGCTCCTCAAAGCTCTTCTGACACTCCTCATTCCATCTGAAAGGTAAAAACTTCCTCAGAAGTTTTGTCAGAGGGGCTGAGATCAGTGAAAACCCTCGACAAACCTCCGGTAATATCCAGCTAATCCGAGGAAACTCCGAATCTCTACCACATTATGTGGAGCTTCCCACTTCAGCACGGCCTCAATCTTACTCGGATCCACCTGAATACCCTCTCCAGTCACTATATGCCCCAAGAAGATCACCCGATCCAATCAAAATTTACACTTACTGAATTTGGCATACAGCTGTCTCTCCCTCATAGTCTGTAAAACAATCCTCAAGTGAGCTATGCTCCCGTCTGTTCCTCAAGTACACCAAAATGTCATCAATGAATACAATTACGAACTGATCCAGGTAGGGCTGAAATACCTTATTCATCAAGGTCATGAAAGCTTTCGGGGCATTAGTCAACCCAAACGGTATCACCAGAAACTCGAAATGCCCATACCTGCTCCTGAAGGCACTCTTAGGCACATCAGCTCGGCTATCTTCAGCTAATAATACCCTGATCTCAAATCTAACTTAGTGAATACCTGAGCTCCCTGCAACTGATCAAATAGATCATCGATCCTAAGCAGTCAATACTTATTCTTCACTGTCACCCAATTCAACTGCTTGTAATCGATGCATAGTCTCAACGTTCCATCCTTCTTCTTCACAAATAAAACTGGAGCTCCCCACGGTGAGACACTAGGCCTGATAAAACCTTTCTCCAGTAACTCCTGCAGCTGAGCCTTAAGCTCCTTCAGTTCCACAGGTGCCATCCTATATGGAGGAATAGATATAGGAGCAGTACCTAGAACTACATCAATGGTAAACTCTGTTTCTCGATCCGGCGGTAAACCCGGTAACTCATCAGGAAACACATCTGGAAATTCCCTAACCACGGGAATATCCTGCAGTCTCTGCTCACCGCTCACATCAATAACATGAGCCAGATAGGCCTCACATCCCCCCTACATCAATTTCAAGGCACTCAGAAAAGAGATCATCCAGGCTGGCACTGCCTGACTAACTCCTCTGAACACTGCTCTAGGCTGACCAGGAGACTCTAATACGACCTCCTTGGTGTAGCATTCCATGATGGCCCTATGTGCAGTAAGCCATTCCATCCCCAAAATCACATCTATCTCTCTCAGTGGTAGCACTATCAGGTCTGCACTCAGCTCTGCCTGATCAATCACAATCGGACACCCCTTGTAGACCTCTCCTAAAGCAGTAGTGCTACCTAGAGGTGTGCTCACCTCTAACCCATACTGTAACCTCTCTCTATCCCCAAGCAATCTACATGCCAAATGCGGGGCAATGAATGAATGTGTGGATCCTGGATCTAGCAGTGCAAATGCTTCAAAACAAGAAATAAGAAGCGCACCTGCTACTACATCTGGGGAATCCTGGGCCTCCTACCTAGTCATGGCATAGACCCTGGCCTGGGACTATGGTCAGCTGCCCCATCCCTCGATCCGCACAAAAGACCCCTCAACTCTGCCACGGCCTCTACCCCGGCCTCTCTGTCCGGCTCCACCAACTCTACTCTGCTGTACAGTAGTAGAACTCCTAGCTCGTCCACTACCAGCAGACTGAGCTCCCAATGTGGCTGGGCAATCCCTAACCTGATGCTCCATCGAACCGCATCTGAGGCAGGCTCCAGTCAACCATTGACACTCCCCACTGTGTCTCCTCTCACAATGCTCACGCACTGGAGGGATCTGCCCTGCCCCTCTACCACTTCCACTGCCAGTCTGTACAAATTTTCCTCTCTGCCCAAAACCAGACTGTCTCGATCCTCCCGGAGACCTAAAAATCCTGCCCTGACGCTTACTGAAACTCCTGACAGAGCTACCCTGACTGTCACTAGGCCTCTTCCCTCGGGACCCCAACTCAGCCTGTCTCTGCCTTAAAAGCTGCTCCACTTGCACTGCAAGAGCCCTCAACTCAATAAATGTGCCCATGTCTGACCGGGCCAACCGAGTACGGATCTCAGTATTGAGGCCATTCTCGAACCTCCGGCACTTATCAGCCTCAGTAGGAATCATAACAGTAGCATAATCTATCAGCTTATTGAACTTCACCTCGTACTCTACCACAGACATCCTACCCTGCTTCAGCTCCAAAAACTCCTGCATCCTCATATCAAGATAGACCTTGGGCATATAATTATCCCTGAAGGCCCTCAGAAAATCACCCCATGACAGTAAGTAAGGCCTGGTGGTACTGCCTGGAACAGTCTTCAACCACTTGTAGGCTGGGCCCTGCAGAAGAGAGACCACATAATCGAACCTCTCATCAGGTTCACAGTCCATCTGGTCGAAGACTCTCTCAGTCCTCTCCAGCCATCCCTCAGCCTCGGGGAGTGCATCTTGCCATAGAAGTCTCACAGGTCCCACATGCTTGCGATAAATCATATCTCCTCTCCCATCTCACGGGAACTCTAGGAGGTAACTCCTCAGATCGAGGCATAGATGACTCTCTACTGGCTCCGACTGATCCTTGGTCAGCTGGTTGCTCAACCTGATCACCTAAGACAGAAGACCTAGAACAAAACAAGAAGTCCAGTCAATTTACTGCAGTTCTGTAAAATTCATACCTACATATTTGACTATTCCCAAAGATGTCAAACCATGCTCGATACCACCTAATGTAGCGCCCACACCAGAGTACCCACCGAACGCCTGTAGTCATTCCAGATATATCCTACTGAAGAGACCACTCTCGACAACCACCGCTACACTCTCCTTGGCATCATAATAATAGAACATAAATAAGAAATTGGTAACTTTTTAAAACCAAACTGTATTTCATTTCATTTACTCAAACTTAGAAATTTACAAACTGTCAGTATTTTCAGTCTATACAATCCTTCAAAACACTTTACATTAAGTACTATACAATAAGGCACAAAGAATAGTTCTAACTATAAGTCTCCAAAAGAAATCCCAGCTGACCGACCTTTGAGCCATAACCTCTCTCGCTAATCCGATGTCCAAGGCTCTACGGTCCTGAGGGAGCAAATAGTCTACTCTTAACCCTGAAAAATAGATTGCAATTTTGGATGAGTTTGCGAACTCAATGAGGAACCATCATCGATGGTTCGCCCAATTCATGCATCACATAAGCATGTTCCAAAAATCAGGCAGTCATAGTGGTAATACAGGCTCAACAATCACACAGTCATATACAGCAAAAGTCACTTCAGGTATTCAGTCCAGTATGCAATGCACATATGACTCTTTTTCCAGTTTTATTTCAGTGTTGTGACCGAGCGCTTAAGCAGTAATCAGTAATCAGTAGACGTGTCTCAGGAGGATTATCTCCCTTTGAGCTCTAGGCTCGTTTTCAGTTTCAGTGGCGACTCGGTTCAACTTATTTTTATCCGTTTATACATCTGTGTATGAAATGTCTATGCCCAATTGAATAGTTAACTAACAGTCCATAATGCACAATTAACAGTCCATCAGTCACAATTAACAGTCCATAATTCACAATTAACAGTCCATAAGTCACAATTAATCACAGTAATCCCAGTAAGGACAAACAAGTCACACAATTTACACATTCCTGATCCCGTCATTATCCCCATATTACACAAATAATAATTAAGAAATCCATCTAGGTTACTCACCTATTACTTCCGAGCTAATGCCAGAAAGTCTCTGCTACGTCGGTCGATCGACGCTCCAATTGTGCCTCTATAATAATCAGAGAAGATAACTATTACTAATTGTCCAATCAGAACGAGTTAAAGATGCATATGAAACAATTAAAAGGTGTACAATGCATGTGCATGATATTCCCGGCCCTAAACCAAACTTTTCCATCATAAAAATCCGTCTAAAAATTAGAAATCTAATGGCGCTGACGGTACTCAATTCGGACCTCTATAGGTCCAAAAATAAATAAAACAGTGACCAGAAAACAATAAACTGGACCCACGTCAATCTCCCGTCCAAAAATTCCCAATCTCTCAGAAAATAAAATTAAATATTTTATGAATCCGATGCCTCAAGAATCAATTCAATCAGATGTGGGACGGAAAAATTAATCCCAAAAGAACACAAAAAAATCAAATAAAATAATTAATATATATATATATTGCCCCTTTTTCCTTCCCTTTTTCTTATTTTCAAATCGAAATTCGAACACCTATAATTCTTTGCACACAATTCAGAAAATTACAAACCAAATCTCGTTGGAAAGATCATGACAAACTCTACAAGTTTCATGAAGACCATAAAAATTAATTTCACCCCTAAAGGTGTCAAAAATCCAATTAAACCTACTGCCTAGTCAATGGGTTCTAAAACAGTACAGTATCTTGTAAATTCAATAACTTCTCATTTCCTTTGTCCAAAATTACACAATAAATATGCTCAAAAAGATCCAATGTTATCTACAAATTTCATGAACAACCTGAAATCAAATTCATTTTTTAACTAGGCCAAAAATTCACCAAAGCATCCGCCAAAAATTTCCCAATCAACAAAGACATTTTAAAGCAAAGATATCTCCTAGCAAAAATGTCAAAACAATAACTACCTTACATCACAGGAAATATAAGATCTCATACTTTAATTTTCAAGAAGGATTTAAAATCCAATTCTATTCCTAACAAGTTCAAAACTGTTTAACAATTGACTGATCAAGGAAGCAGTTAATAACCTAACATAGGTTCAGTATTTGCAAATTCATTACTCCCAAATCTGATATCCAAAAATAGCATTCCATATACCATTTTCAAGATAATTACTTCCTTTACAACTCTTCAAAAGATCACTCAAGCCAATTCAATTAACAGAAATTGCTAAAATTGCTTCCAATCAGAATGCTCACAAATCTGACGCTTAGGCTAGGTTTCACCACAATGTACTAAATCAGTCAATAGTTAATAGTAGATATCTCCCAATATACATATTGAAAAATTGCAAAATCAGTGGCAATGGAAAGCTAAAAATATAGGCTTCAACTCTCATGAAGACAATTTTCATCAATTCCTTCTAAATTAATTTAGAAAAATCATCAAAACACTTAGGTCATTGGTCTGATTCTCGCTCATACGCACATCAACAGTAACTTTCCAAGCCAAAATTCACCCTCTTAAGGATAACATTAGACAACAACTATTTTGACATAAAAATGTAGCCAACAATCCAAAGTTTCATTTGGCACAAACCTCACCTCATTTTCATAACCACACAATGAGTTGTGCTCAAAACAGTACAATAGATCAAAAACCAATTTTCAGCTTTAATACTCAAATACACTTCCTATCATGCCAATTCAAATTCTACTACCATAAGCATCCCAATTGGACACACAATCAGTCCCTATATCATTCATACATTCTCTAAGAATACCTACCACAATTTGGCAGCACCAACCCCTTAATTTTCATGCAAGATTAGTCATCAATATACAATCCAAAATCAAGCTAAAAACACTTCAATTATATTACTTTCAAGTCATACTTAAACCTAGTCTTATACCCACCAATTCAAACAATAATTATCATCAAATTAATGCATCAATAAGCATAATAATTACACCAAAATTTCCATTGAATGCATCTAACAACCATGATTCATTAACTACATAATTAAAGCTTAACAATACAACTTACCTAATTAGCTTCTAATCTTCAATTCCTTTCAATTCTTCCTTTGCTATCTACCTCAACCACTTCTCCACTCACTTCTAATCCCAAACATGTGTAGGTTTATCAAGGAAAGAAAGTAGCAAGAAGAAGCTCTTAAGGTTTGGAGGAAGGATTGCTTTGATGAGAAAAAATCGATGGAGGGGCAAAGTAGAGAAGAGTTTCGGATGTTTTCAACCCAAAAGCCATAAAACTCATCTTTTTCATTCCTTAATTAAGAGGTTGTCAAATTCAATGGGTTTAAAAGGGTGAGAATAAAACAAAGATCATTAATTAGGTAGGACACATGGACAAAAGGACAAAATAGGCTAAAAACAAATTAATAAATAGGAACCCTAATGCAATTTGACCCATTCTAGTCCAATGACCCTAATTTCAATCTCAAAATAATATACCCAATATTACAGTGCCATTGGATAGAAATTTTTGCTACCGAAAATCAACCGGTTCGCCGCTTGGCGATTTTTCGGATCCGGGAATTTTCTCCAGAAAATTTCAGAAAAATTCCTAAAAATCCCTTAAAATATAAAACACTCAATGGCGCACTCAGAATAATTTTTTAAATGCAAGAACCACATTAATCACAGTAAAACTACATTAGGCACAAAAACCGGGAATGTCATGTATGCATGTACAGTTATTTCATGTGCACAAAATTCACTGTGTACCAATACTAGTATGCATGAACAATCCTAATGAAGCCCAATCACTCTCATCATATGCCAAATTACTATTCTACCCTTCCCGTTGAGGGTGGGATGTTACACTATTGATCCAGAAGGAGTTAAATATGAGACAGAGGAGATGGTTAGAATTGTTGAAAGATTACGATTGTACAATTGGGTATCATCCTAGCAAAGCTAATGTTGTAGTTGATGCATTGAGTAGGAAATCTTATAGCAGTGTGGCATAAGTGCAGTTATCGAGGTTACCTAGCCTAGTTCAGTTGAGAGCACTAAATGTTGATTTGAATTTTGGAGTCAAATGACACATTGATAGCTACCTTGAAGTTGAGACCTGTTTTGGTTGAACGAATTAAAGAGGCTCAGAGCAGAGATCCAGATTTAGTGAAGTTAATTGAGAAGTTGAAAGTGAATCTAGATTCTGAGTTTGAAGTGAGAGATGATACCTTGAGGTTAAAGCAAAGATTATGTGTGTCAAATGTTGATAATCCGAGGAAATAGATTTTAGAGGAAGCACATTTAGCAACTTATGCTGTACATCCTGGTACTACCAAGACGTATAACACATTGAAACAACATTACTGGTGGCTTGGTATGAAAAAAAAAGCAACAGAATTCATTTTTAAGTGCATAATTTGTCAGCAGGTCAAGGCTAAGCATCAAGCTCCGGTAGAGAAATTACATACATTACATATTCCGGAGTGGAAATGAGAACGAATCACGATGGATTTCATTATGGGTTTGCCTAGGACTTCGAGGCAACATGATGCCATTTAGGTCATTGTGAATAGACTGACCAAATCGACTTATTTCTTACCAGTGAGGGAGAATTATTCATTAGATCAGTTGGCTCGGTGATATGTGGATCAAGTTGTGAGGTTACACGGGGTTCTAGTATCCATAGTATCATACAGGGATCCTAGATTTACCTCAAGATTTTGGGGTAGTCTATAGACAGCCTTGGTTACCAAGTTGAACTTCAATACATCCTTTCATCCTTAGACAAATGGTCAGAGTGAGAGAACGATCAAGACTGTTGAGGATATGCTCAGAGCTTGTGTTCTGGAGTTTCAGGGAGTATGAGATAAATATATAACTTTGATTGAATTCGCCTACAATAATCAGTATCACAGCAGTATTGGTATGGCTCCATACGAGGTGTTGTACGACAGGAAGTGTCGTTCGCCTTTATATTTGGATGAAGAGGATCTATGAATTGTTGAAAGCCCAGAGTTGATTCAGGATACGATTGATAAGGTGAAATTGATCCGTAGCAGAATGAAAATGGCATAAGATAGACAGAAAAGCAATGTGGATCAACACAGGCAAGATATGGAGTATCAGGTTGGTGACAAAGTATTTCTGAGAGTATCACCTTAGCGAGGTGTCCAGAGATTTGGAAAGAAGGGGAAGTTAAGTCCGAGGTATATTGGTCCATATTAGATAATTGAAAGAATTGGACCATTGGTTTATAAGTTAGCCTTACCTTTGGAAATGGCTCAGATACATAAGGTGTTCCATGTGAGTATGCTTAGGCGATATCAGTCGAATCCAACTCATGTGATACAGACTCAGGAGATTGAAGTCTTTAGTAATCTAAGTTATGTTGAGGAACCTGTGAAGATAATTGGCTATCAGAATAAGCAACTGAGGAACCGAGTGATCCCAATGGTAAAAGTCCTTTGGAAGAATCATTCGAGTGAAGCAGCCACATAGGAAACGGAGGAGCACATAAGAAATCAGTACCCTTCCTATTTAGTCCTTCAGGTAAGAATTTCAAAGATGAAAATTTTGTTAGGAGGGGACTGCTGTAACATCCCATCACTCATGTTAGAGCTAGAATTGTGAATTATGAGAAATTTCTGAGAAATTAGGAAAATGCACATCATGCATAAATTAATTGTGACACACACATTTTTGCACAATCATATGCTTGTACATGCATTCTTTGACGTTTCTGGATATAATTGAGTTAGTAAATATGATTAAAATGTGTTTTGACAATTTTAGTATTATTTAGGATATTTTAGTATTTTTGGTGAAATTTAGAAAAATATTTATTTATTAGCCAATTATGGTGTGGCACGTGGCATCCTATAATTGGGACAAATGGCTTGTATGTATGGTGACACGTGGACAACTAGTGGTGACAAATGTATGACATGCAAAGAACCCATGTATTTTATTCTTTGAAAAGAAAACATTAGGAAGAGTTATGGTAGGTTTTGAGCATCTGAAGAATTTCTGCTTGGTTTATTCATTCACTGATCATTGAGTTGCTCTTGATGGCTGTCTGTGAGTTATTCGTATTGCTAGAAATAAAAGTTTAAACAAGTAAGTAACTTAATGATATTTTATGGTGTAGGAATATACATGCATACATGGGATTGAGAAGTTTGGTTTCAGTGTTAAATAAATTAGATGATTAATTTCATAGTGAAGAATTGTTTAAAATGGTGTTGAATGGACTCTAGATTGGCAAATATGTATATACTCTGTTCACGTTTTGAGAAAGACGAAATGGTACATGCATACATTGTGCCCGTTGTTTATCTGTAGAAGTGAAGTTGATATTTAAGTGTGAATCTTGGATTTTAAATTGTGTGTGTTGATGAGTTAAAAATGAGTTAGAAGAATTATTTTGAGTATTATCTGAGTTAATTGATGTGAGAATAAACGTGGAGAATGGAGAGAAATGAGAAATTATTATAGTGTGAGAAAGTGAAATCTGGGTTTAAAATCTGGAAAATAGGGAAGACGAGTCTTCGTGAAAGTTCGCCACGGACAACTTTGGTTCACCGCAGACAACTTTTTTTAGTTCTCCACGAAAAAACTCTTGAGTTCACCGTGGTGATCTTTGCAAAATTTTTTAGAAAATCTAGTTTCTGGAGGGTTCATCACAGCCATCTTTTTTGTTCTCGCCGCGGTGAAGTCTCATCCTTTACAGTTCGAACATACTTTAGTATTTTAACCATAACTTTCTTTGTAGTTATCCAAATGGGATGATTTTTTATTTTGAGTAAACTAGAGACATAGGGATAAAACGTTTATGAAGAAATGGAGTTTTAATTCTACCTCTAAGATTTTCAAGTTTTAAAGTTTTGATTGGAATTTGAGGTAAGAATAATGCTGAAGCTTAAAAACAGTCTAAAATATTTTGAGTATATCTTTTCATCTACTGAACCAAATTGAATGATTTTGGTGTCAATAGAAATTTGAGACATTGGACAACAACTTTACAGAAGGAAGTTTTGCCTAATTTTTGCCATTTACCTTATCAGATTTAGTATAGAAAGTTGACCCGTATGTGTATTAGAGGAAAAATCTGAAGTGGTCAATGAAGTTATGAAATTGTTTGACATTATTTTGTTTCGATCCAATTGTATATATACATGGTATTAATAAAGGCTATGATATCTGAATGATTTGTTGATAAGGATCGCAATATTGTACCCCGGAATTGTCATTGAACATGCATTATGCATACTTTCTATACATTGATATGCATAAAAGAACACTTGTGCATTTGTGCAAAAATGTGATATTTGTGAATGTGTTTTGTATATTTTAGAGGAGCACATCGGATGTCAGTTGGACATTGCTGGACCATCTAGACAATAACTTATTGGAGCGTACTATAAGTCAACCTAGATGATTTCCTAGGATTGATTTGATTTGATTTGTTTGAACTTCCAACATTATTAAACTGTTTGCGATTTGTTTATGAATTCCGAAGTTCAATTGTCCGAAGAGATCAATATTTGGGAATGTATTGGAAGTGCTTTGATTGTGGCTTTGATTGCTATGGAATTTTGAATGTTATGTGAATTCTCAATGAAAGTTGAATGCCGGACTTAGGTCTGATGATTATAAGTTTTGTTTGAGCATCATATGTGATTGCTTTATATGCCATATTCAATATTTGATGCATTTCATAAAAATGCATGCTCAGATAAAGGCATTATGACTTGAGTTGCCAGTATGAAGCGCTTCTACATAGAGCTTTGCTTCGTGATATATGTGTGTGCACGTAGAGCTATGCTCCGTAATTATGTTCTGACTGAGCCCTATGGGTCAGTATTTGTATAAGTATGTGATAGGCATTCAGTCACAACAATAAGAACGAATGTGAGTCTCATATGCATATGTATTTATTATATATGATCTATTTTACAATGATTAAATGTTATACCATATTGTGTGAGTTTTTGAATAATAATTGTATGTTAGAATAAATATTTGTGTATTATGTGATGTGTGTATATGATCCGGTGAATTCATCAATGATGGTTCACTCATTGAGTTTACAAAACTCATCAAAATTTGCAATGTGGCTTTTCAGGTACGAGACAAGAGACCTAGTTCCTTAGTCAACATTTAAGGAAATTTTTGGATAGAGAAATGGCTCAGAGGTCTGTCAGCTAATGCCAGAAGTGCTCTAGCATTATTTCGTAGTTTTGCTAGAATTTGTATAAGGTTTTGTAAATATTATTTGGTGGAAATAGTGTAAGCTTTATGAACGAATGGAATGAATGATTTTGTTTTAAAATTTAGTGATTTTGGAGTATGTTAGATGATGCCCTGTGTAAGTTAGATTTGTTTTTGCTCCAACATATCATTATCATAAGGTATGAACTTAAATTCCCTTCAGGTATTCGAATATTTACCTTATGCTAGTGGGATGTTGCATTATAACTCCTTAACTTTCTCCCTAAGTATTGGTCTCACTCTGAAAGTAGCAATAATACATTCAGGTTCCTCCTGTTTCAAACTTTTCCTAAGTTTAGCCATCTCCTCCAATAGTGGTAGGTAAACTATTTGAACATAAGCTATAGAAGATTTCCTGCTCAAGGCATCCGCCACCATATTCACCTTTTCTGGATGATCCTTGAGCAACTCTAACCACCTCCTTTGTCTCAAATTCAATTCCTTTTGGCTCAAAAAATACTTAAAGCTTTTATGATTGATGAAAATTCTCGTTTAAACCTTATATAGATAATGTCTCCAAATCTTCAGGGCAAAAACTATTGCTGCTAATTCCAGATCATGGATCGGGTAATTCAATTCATAAGGTTTTAGCTCTCACGAGGCATAAGCTATTACCTTATCTTCTTGCATCAACACACAACCCTTTCTCGAAGCATCACTGTATACTATATAACCCTTATCTCCCACAGATAAAATCAAAACTGGAGCACTTGTTAATCTACATTTGAGCTCCTTAAAACTTTTCTGGCATTCCTCACTCCAGATAAACTTTTGATTTTTCCTCAATAACTTTGTCATCGGAGAAGCTATTATAGAGAACCCCTCAACGAATCTCCTATAATATCCTATCAGACCCAGAAAGCTCCTCTCCTCTATCACTGTCTTGAGTGCATGCTAATTTACCACTGCTTTAACCTTTCTTAGATCAACCTGTATCCCATCTTTCGAAATTACATGCCCAAGGAATATGACCTCACGAAGCCAAAACTCACATTTACTGAGTTTGGTGTAGAGCTCCCTCTTTCTCAAAGTCTGCAACACAATCCTAAGATGCTCCTTATGTTCCCCTTCATTCTTGGAATACACCATAATATCATCAATAAACACTATGACAAACTGATCCAGATACTCCCTGAAGACCCTATTAATAAGATCCATAAAAGCAGCTGGGGCATTGGTCAGTCCGAATGGCATGACTACGAACTCGTAATGCCCATATCAGGTCCTAAAGGCTGTCTTTCTTACATCAGACTCCTTGATTCTGAGTTGATGGTAGCCTAACCTGAGATCAATCTTAGAAAAGACCCTTATTCCCTGCAGCTAGTCAAACAGATCATCAATTTGGGGCAGAGGGTACTTGTTTTTTATGGTCACCTTATTGAGTCTCCAGTAATCTATACCCATCCTCTATGTTCCATCCTTCTTCTTAACAAACAAAGCTGGCGCTCCCCAAGGTGATGAACTTGGTCTTATGTACCCCTTCCCTAGCAGTTCCTCCAACTGTTCCTTAAGCTCCATCAGTTCAGCTGTGGCCATTTTATAAGGTGGTATAGAGATGGGTGCAGTTCCAGGAATCAAGTTGATGGTAAACTCGATTTCTCTCATCGGTGGCAAACTTGGTAAATCTTCTAGAAACACATCTGAAAATTTCCTCACAACTAGAAAATTCTCTAACTTCCCTTCATTCGCTTCAGTGTCCACAACATATGTTAGAAAGGATTCACGCCCCTTTCCCATCATTCTGTCAACCAATAAGGCTGAAATAATCCTTGGTGATGGTGTTTTCTTGTCCCCTCTGAAAATCACCTTCTTACCGTTGCCTAGGTCAAATTCCACTTCCTTAAGGCTACAATCTAACTTTGCATGATACTTCTCCGTGGAATCCATTCCTAGTATGACATCTAGCTCCTTTAGATTTAGAGGTAGTAAGTCCACTACTAGCTGAGCACCCTCGATGAAAAGCCCACAATCCCTATAAACTTGACTTATAATCACATTCTTTCCTAGAGGATTACTAACAATTAAAGAACTATCCAAAGGCCTCAGATCAACATCATGCAATGTCATGCTTGCAGAAACAAATAAATGCGTGGACCCAGAATCAATCAAAACATATACTTCATAATTAAATAACCAAGTCACACCCATGACAACTTCAGGTGCGGCTGCAGCTTGCTCTTTAGTCATAGTAAAAATTCTAGCCTGTGTCTGACCCCTTGGCCTCCCTGGAGGAATAGTATTCTTTGTAGCTCCAGAATGGCCCACCTCTGTGACTAGTCTGATTCTCACTGTTTCTGCTCTCCTTGGGGCTTGCAACTGGGACCCCTCTTGCCTTGTTAATTGGGACAGTCTCTGATCAAGTATCCCTTCTCTCCGCATCGGAAACATGCTCCAAGTAACTTAAAATACTCTCCCCTATGGAACTTCCCACAATGCTCATATTGGGGGCTCATGTTCCTGCTCTTCTCCACCCTGCTATTGCCTCCCTCAGTAGAGGCTTACACTGAAACTGCCCTTGGTTGCTTATTCCTAGTAGGGGCACTACTCCCCACCTCACTCTGTGTGTGGAAACTCTTCCTACCCCTCTCAGGCATTTGAGTACTCACCCCTTTCTTGGAAAGTTGTTCCCTGTTCTTCCTCTTCCTGCTTACTTCATTTTTTATATTCTCCAGCTTCTCATCCTAGAGTGTGGCATCTACCAGTTTTTGGTAGTCACAAAAGTTGTGGATCAGAATTTTCTTCTTGATCCCTAAATGAAGACCTCCCTCAAACTTATGACACTTATCCTCCTCATTAGCAACAATGTTGGCCACATACTGGGACAGTTCGGTAAACTTCAACTCATATTCACTCACACTTATATCCCTTAATGTGAGTGTAGCACCCCCATACCATAGGATATGTATCGGGACGCCCGTAGGTCATTCCGACACATACCCTACGATAAGGGTGCGCTACGAACAACCACTAACACTCCACATGGCATCAAAATCATAAAGCATTTATATGAAATCCACTAAATTTTTTAAACCATAAATTCTCATTTCATAACCTCAAAGCAATAAATTTACACAACCGATGTGTTCTGTATAATACTCCAAAAGAAAATCAAACAAAAGGCTAACTAGGTCATCCTCAAAAGTGCCACCGACCAACACATGTGCCATGACTTCTCTTGCCAACTCAATCTACACGGCAGAAAAGTCCCTCTGAGCTATAAGTCTACTCTCTCGGTCCCGAAAATAATTTGCAATTTTGGGTGAGTTTATGAACTCGGTGAGGAACCATCATCGATGGTTCACCCAATTCATGCATATACACATACACAACACAGCTACGCACAATTATCTCACCAAATCACATTTAGTAGTACCACATAATTTTCATACCAATCCAAAGAATCAATTCAAATGCATATGGAATGTGTATGAGACACTTTTCCAATTTATTACGTTGTTGTGATCGAGCGCTGGCCGTCCCATTAAGGCGCGATAAACGCGGTGAGCCATAGGCTCAAATCACTATGGGCTCAAGGCCCAATCACGCTGAGCTTAAAGCTCTCGCTGGTCGCTTCTAGTCACAACCGCCAATTATCGACATGCAATTATGCATGAAGTGCATATGTCCAAATAAAACAACACCAACATCATATCAGATCCCAATTCAATATGTACACATAAATCTTGTACAGGTAATCACATATGACACTTCTATGTCAAATTTTCCAATCCATCGGACCTTCGGTCCGCAATCCAGGCACAAACAAACACAATTTTCCCACCATTATTCTCCACAGGTTCTAAGTGCAGAATTATAAACACTTACTAACCGAGGAACCATCTAGGTTACTCACCTAATAACTTCCGAAGCTAATGTCGGAAGTCTCGCAACGTCCGTGGGATGACGCTCCAACCGAGCCTCTATAACATTTAAAATAAGTAAACATTACCAATCTGAATAGTTAAAAATATTAAACAATGCACAAATATAGAATAAGGACAATGCATGTTCATGATATTCCGGCCTTAATCCAATTTTTTTTCAACAATAAAATCCGTAAAAAATTAGAAATTCAATGGCGCCGACGGCATGCAATTCGGACCTCTATAGGTCCCCAATTAAACAAAACAAAGATTAAAGGCTCATTACACAGGGCCACGCCAATTTCCGTCCAAAATTCCCAATTTCTCACAAAATGAAATTAAATATTCTACGAATCCGATGCCTCAAGAATCAGGTCAATCGGATGTCGGACGGAAAAGAAATTGACAAAAGAAACAATTAGGCCAACTAATAAAAAAAATAAAAATATAGATATATATTAGCGCTTGCCTCATGGGCGACATGTCGCCCACGCGAGGTCGACTCTCCCTTCGTCATGAGGCGAGGAGTCGCCCTCGCGAGAGGGTTAATCTACCTCGCCTCGCGAGGGCGAGGAGTCGCCTCGCGATCCGGCGAGGTTCAACCTCACTTCATTCCTTTTTTTCCTATTTCCAATCCAAATTTCCAACAACAATAACTCTTAGCACACAAATCGGAAAATACAAACCATAGCTTGTTGGAAAGATAATGAAAAGCTCTACCTTTCTCATGAAGACCATAAAATCAATTTCACTCTTAATGGTGTCAAAATCCTTCAAAGCTACTGCCTACTCAAATCCCATTAAAACAGAACAGTACATTTCAAATTCCTTAACTCTCTGATTCTTTAGCCAAAATTACCACATAAATATGCTCAATAAGTTCACAATGTCATCTACAACTTTCATGAACAACCCAAAATCAAATTCCATTGCTAAACAAGTCAATTAATTCAGTCAATGTTGCTGTCCCTGAAATCATTCAATTTGAGCAGTAAACTTATAACAAGCATAACTCCCTGTACACAAGTCACAAAAATCTGAACTCTATATCCCTGAAAAGATAAATCCTTGAACTTCAATTTTCATGAAGAACTCAATTTCCAATTTAATTTCTAACCATTTCAAAACTGTCATGCAAGTTACTGCCATGATCAGCAATTCCTAACCTAATGCAGGATCAGTTTTTGCAAAATCATAACTCCCAACTCTGACCTCTAAAAATTACACACCATAAATCATTTTCAAGATAATGTCTTCCTATACAACTTTGCAGAAGATCACTCACACCAATTCAGTCCACAAAAATTGCTAAAATTGCTCCCAAGCAGAAAGCTCACAAAATCAACACTTTCACTAGGTTTCTCCAAAAAGCATAAAACCAATCAATAGTAATCAGTTCATATCTCCCAATATACAACTCGAAAATTAGGAAGATCAGTGGAAATGGAAAGCTAACTCAATATGCCTCAACTTTCATAAAGACCATTTTTCCTAGTTCCATACCAATTAATTTAGAAAAAATCAACAAAACACATTACTCATACTTGCGGTTACTGTTCACAGGCAATAAAACAGTAACTTTCCATGCAAATTTTCGCCCTTCAAGCATTACAATTTAACAACACCTATTTCACACTAAATTGAAGCCAACATCCCAAAGTTTAATTGGGCACAAACTTCACCTCATTTTCACACCTACACAATAAGTTTTGATCAAAACATTCCAACTGGTCAAACACCAAATTTCCAGATTTCAACATTACCCTAACTCCTATCACTTCTAACATCAATAACACATCACTAAGCATCCATTCCTACCTCTAATTCAACCACAAATTCAACACAACATAAACTTCTATAATGACACAAAATTTGGCAGCACCTACACAAATGATCTTCCTAAATTTTCCATTCATCTATCCTTACAAACTCAATCCAAAACCAAGCTAAAATCAATAAGAAGTATAGTCATTCATTCATCCATAACTAAGTATACATTTAAACCCATTCAAACCTTCTACTATGATGATCAAGTAAATGTATAAAGGATCTCCATGCATGCTTCTAACTATCAAAAGCATAAAACAACTCTATTCCTTACCTTAATAAATTGCAAGCTCTCAAATCTCCAAGCCTTTAAACCTCCCACACTTCCTACCTTAATCAAGCTACAAAGTCTCAACACTTAGACAACACTCACGGCTCTCTCCTCTACACATGCATATAATCATCCTCTCAAGGCTTAAGGAAAGACTTGGCTGTGACTAGTGAAGAAGCTAGCAAGGGACAAGTGGAACTTTGATGGAAGAAGAAGGAACTAGTCAAAGAGAAGAACAAAGTGAAGAAATTGAAAGCTTCGGATGAGAGAAGATTGATATCTTCCAAAGCTTTCCAATATATATTTTTAAGTATCACAAGGAGGAAAAATCGTGGATGATGATGAAAGAAGACAAAATCCATAAATCAAAAAGGACACTTGGCTTTTTAAGTGTAATAAAATATCATTTATCCTAATCCAAATTAATTTAGTACTAATTCCAATTAATCTCTAATCATGGCACTAGAATATTATCCTAACCTCATTTATCCACTAATCTTATGCCATTATGCAGCCCCTTTTCAGTACAAAAAGGCTCACTCAACCGGTCATTGAATTTTCCGTCCGCAAGAACCCGAAAAATTCCGTAAAATTTCCATAAATCCTAAAAATATAAAACAATTTATGGCGCACTCCAAATAATTTTTTAAATACAACTTTCATATAAATTTCACAAAAGATCCCAATTCGACACTTATGCCGGAAATGTCATGAATGCATGTATACCATGTGCATGTGCAAAATAATCATCAGTTATAGAGGCTATATACTGTATGTGCATGCCGAGTTAAAATTCAAGTCTCCTAACCCGTCCCAAATTACCAATAAACCTTTTCTATGGGAGATGGGATGTTACAGTGAGATTCATAAACTCTTGGGCCTTCTCTTGAATTTAGACTCTTGAGAAGTATTTCCTCCTGAAGGCTTCCAAAAAATCTCTCCATGACAACACTAGAGGCATATCCTGACTGTGGGGCACTGATTCCTACCATTGAAGTGCATCTCCCTGTAGCAAGCTCACTGCATAATCTAACTTCTCCTCATCCGAGCACTTCATCTGAATCAGAACACTCTCAGTCTTCTCCGACCATGCTTCAGCCTCTTTGGGATTTATCGTCTCGTTGAAATCTACAGTTCCATACTTGCAGAGCTTATCATACTGGCCACTCCTCTCCACTGAAGCCTGCACCGGGACTTGTGACCCTTGACCTATGGCATATGTAAAAGTCTGGGCAAAGGCCTGAAAGAACTGCGGGTCCATAGATGGTATAGGGGGAGGAGGTAGTGGCATTTCATGCTACACATCAGGTGCTTCAAAATCAAGAGCAGGGTGTGTCCCAACATCTTACAGGACATAGGATTCATCCGTACTCCCTTGGCGAGAGCCAGATCGAGTCCGGGCTCCTCGAGTTCTCCTTCGAGGTGGCATTTATCACTCTTTGAATATAAAGCCAGTGAAAACCTTTAGTTTATATAAAACAGTTTTAAATCATGTAAAACAATTTAAAAACCATGCACTTTGCTTACTAAAAAATAATGCATGTTCATTTCATGCCTCAGACTACCCACCAAAAGCCTAGGATACTCCTAAACCTAATCGCTTTGATACCATAAGTGTTGGACACCCCGCCTTTGAGAGTCACGATCCCGATGTCCTAAGTGACATTTGGCCATGTGTCCTGCAGGGGTGGCGTGCCCCCACCAAGAGAACTTATTTTTACTATATCCGAATAGAAGTCGACCTTAAACATTTTGCACCAGCCTTGGGACAATTGGCGAAACTACCATTAGGGATATTGGGTGAAGATTCTCTTTGGACGATTTCAAAGAAGGTTTAGAGACCTACAACTTTGAGGAAGACCTTGAGGTCGGATTTTATACTCTAAAGGGGGTTAGAAATGGAACAAAAGATAGGGGAAGGCGAAAGACAGAAGAGGTAAAAAATAAAAAATAAAAAGGAAAAAGGAAAAAGAAATAAAGGACAGAAGAAGTAAAAAGGCAGAAAAAGCAAAAAGGCAAAAGAATCGAAAAGAATGAAGAAGCGAAAAGACAGAAGAAACAAAAAGGCAGAAGAAGCAAAAAGACAAAAGAAGCGAAAAGGCAAAAGAAGAAAAAAGACAAAAGAAGCGAAAAGGCATAAAAAACAAAAAGACAAAAGAAGCAAAAAGGTAAAAGAAACAAAAAGACAGAAGAAGTGAAAAGACAAAAGAAGTAAAAAGACAAAAAAGAGCGAAAAGGCAGAAGAAGCAAAAATACAAAAGAAGCAAAACATAGATGATACAAAACACAAAAGAAGATGACATCATCACAACGAAAACACAAAAGGAGATGACATCATCACAGATGAAGGAAAATGGCAGAAGGAGCAAAACATAGACTATACAAAATACATAAGAAGATGACGTCATCATAATGAAAACACAGAAGGAGATGATGTCATCACAAAAGAAGTAAACAGGTAGAAGGAGCAAAACACAGATGAAACAAAATACAGAAGAAGATGATGTCATCACAACGAAAACACAGAAAGAGATGACGTCATCACAAAAGGAACAACATAGATAATACAAAATACAAAAAAAAGATGATGTCATCACAACAAAAACATAGAAGGAGATGACGTCATCACATAAAAAGCAAAAAGGCAAAAGGAGCAAAACACAGACGATACAAAACACAGAAAAAATATGAAATCATCATAACGAAAACACAGAAGAAGATGATGTCATCACAGAAGAAGCAAAAAGGTAAAAGGAGCAAAACACAAATGATACAAAACACGGAAGAAGATGACATCATCACAACGAAAACACAGAAGGAGATGACATCATCACAGAAGAAGCAAAAAAGCAAAAAAAAAACAAAACACAAACGATACAAAACACAGAAGAAGATGATGTCATCACAACGAAAACACATAAGGAGATGACGTCATCATAAAAGAAGCAAAAAGGCAGAAGATACAACTCCTCCCTTGCACATCTTCCCTTATAAAGATCCTGACTTTCAGCTCAGACGTCCAAAATTTCATGTTAAATACTGTTGAAAAGATAACAGAAAGACTTACAACTTACTAGAAGACACATTTGCCTAAATCAGCCTAGATTAACCTAGATTTTCTCCTGAATTCAAAAAATGAATTTTTCCTTTACGCACGTGAAAACTTTCGTCGTACTTTAGATAGTCGTGAGTAAATATGCAAACATATCCCAATTGCATCAAAATATAAAAGTTTTACAAAGTTTTAGTGGGCATTTCAAGCTGCAAATACATTAATACATCCAAATCCCAAAATAAAAAAGATACATGATTTGCTCAAAATGCAACTAAATCCTTGTTTTACAACTTGCTTCAAATACAAAATAATCAAAACTAGGAGTGTTGCCTTGCCCTTTTGACCTTCTCGATATCCTGCTCATCACCTGAATGTGTGAGAGGAGATTGAGGGGTGAGCTTAAAGCCCATGGGTAATAATCTTATAATCGGTAACAAACAAAAACTATTGAAATAATCATCTTTATTTCAATAACTCACATTAATGCATAACATGGAAACATCATTACTATCAACATATCATGAACACACAAAATACATCAAATTGGTTCGGGTGGATCCAAAACAGAACGTACTACGCATTTTCACATAACGATCTTACATAGCCATGAACTTATGGGAGTCCCTGAAGGAGCTCCAAGCCACTAGCAAGTAGGTGAGAGAAGCCTTTAGACAAGTGCAATTGACATACTTAGGGGATCACCACAAACCCACATAACATGTAATTTTATGACTTGTAAACTTGTTGCCCAAAATGGCATTAGATTAAAAACTTGATTTTTCGTGACATGATATCTTTTCAAAATTATTTCATTTTTCATTTACAAAAATTTATGCACAGAATATGCAGCACTTTCTCAAAGCATTTAAAGAACAATTAAATGCACATTTGGAAGTAGTTGAAAACATTCATTTCACTTCTCTTGAAAGAAAACATTTATGGCTTATTATTCAATTACAAAAATGTAACCCACCTTGAATTTCTTGTTGGTAAGTTACTCAAGTGTGCCTCACAAAACCACTGTGTGAGATTGTGTTAGTTCATTATGTTCACGACTTCATATGACCATTATCTGAAAATGTGTTAGTTCGTTCTATTTATGGACCTTACAGACCATTTTGATGTGCATATATGCTCATGATACATTGATGCATACCTGATTTGCATTATTGAGAATTTGCTTGAGAATTTGAGAAATATATGCTTCGTGATACAATGTTAGCCGCACCTACGAATGATATAAATACTACTGTTACGTTAGCTTTACTTACGTTAGCAGCATATTTTTATGCGCTGGGAAGTCGCACCACTTTCACTTTTATTAAAAATCAATTTGTCAGAATCGAACGTAGCCTTTCTTTTAGAAGGAGAGGCCACTCCTCCGGGTCTGGGAGGAGGGAGTGGGGATGCGGGCTTTCTTCGTATGCTTTAAGAAGGCTTTTCTTTTGCTGAGAGATAGTCTACGATCTAGTATCTCCTGCCCGCGAAAGATAGCTATGAATTGATTTTAGTAAGATTCAGATGGCAGGCACTAATAGATTCTTCCCCCAAATCACCAATATACTCATCAACGGGAAGTTCAAGGTCTAAAACTCTTGGTAATGGTACTCTTTTGCCTATTCCTCATGTTGGATCTACTATGCTTCATTTACATCCTCATAATCATTCTCTTAAACTCAATCACATGTTACATGTTCCATCAATTACTAAAAATCTACTTAGTATTTCCCAGTTAACTAAGGATAATAATATATCAATTGAATTTTCTAATGATACTTGTGTTTTCAAGGACAAAGCTACAAGGAAAGTGCTGGTGCAGGGAATCATAAGGGATGGCCTTTATAGTTTTAACTCTACATCTCATAGCCCTTTTCTACAAAAATCATCTTCTCCCAGCTATGCATCTCCTTTTCTTTTCACTGCTTCAATATATTCTAATGAATGGCATGCCAGACTTGGACATCCTTCTAATGCAGTGCTGTCATCTCTCTCTCTAAGTCTTTGGGCTTTAAATTTTAGTCTTCATTAATCAAGTTTTGTGATTCATGTAAACTTGGTAAACATCATCAACTACCATTTGCATCTCATTCTATATCTGTCACTAAACCTCAAGATATTATATATTCAGATATTTGGGGCCCCTCACCATACTTATCATCTACAGGGTATAGATACTATATTATCTTTATCGATGGTTTTTCTCATTTTTCATGGCTTTATCCTCTCAAATTAAAATCTCACTACAGGAAATCAGTTATTTACCATCGATAAATCGAAAATTTTTTTCAGGAAAATTAATTACCGAAGGAAATCATTTTCCTGATGAAAATTGAAGACGAACAAAATCGTCATTAAAAGGACTGAAGTTAAAGTTACCGAAGGTGATGTTACGTCGGTAATTTACCAACTGCCCAAAATATAATACCAACGGTCTATTTTACGTCGGTAAATATTATCGATGGAAAAAAGTAAAGGGAATTTTTGTCGGTAACATTTAACAAGGGATAAAATACCATCGGTAAATCACAGGTAATGAACAAGAAACGTCATCTTACTTACCGACAATGATAGTATTACCATCGATAAAAAAATATAAAATTTTCGACAGTATTTTCGTTAGTAATAACAAGTTAGAATTTTTTTTAATAAATTCCAGTTTCACGATGTTGTGATAAATGCATAATGTTAAGAGTTACCAATTATCTGTTCATAATAAATTAATTTGTATATATATATATAATTTGATTAATCAAAAAATTAATTGATAATATAACGTTAAAATTATTTTAATTGATAATAAAAACATTATAGTGTGCATAACTTATGTATGTAATTGAAAGCAAATGACAAGGACAAGCTAATGTCGTGGTGATTATAGGTGCTCTGAACTACTAACCCTCCCCTTCAACTGTTCCATCTCTTGTCTAAGCTGAGTCATCTACTCCATCTATTTTCTCATCTTAGCCATCTACTCCATCTGCTCTCTTATCTTAGCCATTTGCTCCATCTCTGCTCTTATCTTAGCCATCTGCTCCATCTCCTCTCTCATCTTAGCTGTCTGCTGCATCTTCTCTCTCATCATAACCATCTGCTCCATCTCCTCTCTCATCTTTGCCACCTGCTCCATCTCCTCTCTCATATCTCCTCTCTCATCTTTACCACCTGCTCCATCTCCTCTCTCATCTTAGCTCTCTACTTCATGTGCTCCATCTGTTCATTCATGTTAGCCTCTTTCATGTGAGCTATCTGCTCCTTCAATGTGTCCACTATGGCCCGAAGCTCGATTACTTCATTGCTGTGCGCTAGCCTAGCAAATGTTATTGTACTAGACAGGGAAAAGCGTGAATGACATGTGTTTACATATGAGCGTAGCCCAAATATCTTTCCACGACAGTCCCTATCACCCTCAACATCATGATAAGTTTGAGTCTCATCTACAGGTTGTTTCTCCTGAGATTGTCGCTGAATGGTTTGCTGTATTTGGTCCTATTAGGAAGCAATGTTTACATTAGTAAGGGATTATTGTTAAGAAATTATAAAAATGTATTAATTTCACACACATTCAGCTCTCTACATTGGGTCTTGATGAATGTCACACCATCATGTTTCTTTGTGTAGGTATGCAAAAACAACTGGATAGGTGTAATCTTGATGCCAAATGGATTTTCCTACATATATAACCTAAATTATCATATGTGAACTACAATTTATAAAAATTTCGACTGAGTTTCCTCTATTTTTATGATATTTTCCCCTTGTTGAACAAAAAAATAACTTAACATAACCATATATGACACCAGACATTTATACCATAATCGTTATGCACAATACAACAAAACAAAATATATACAAAATAAGTGTCAAGTTTAGATACTTACAAGTCTATGTGTATGCTCGTAGTGGGTAATTGATCCTGTTGGACCCCGATTTTTAAGTGGAATTTAGAAATAAGAAATGATATAAAATAAGTGTTATATATATATATATATATGTTGTATGTATGCTTTAAGGAAACTTATGAGAAAAGCATTATTGGATGTTGATGTATTTGATAATTGTGGAGATTGGTATGGTTTATAAAAGTTCAAGTGGATGAGTTGATTGAAATGAAGTTAAATAGCAAGAATTAAAAAGAAAAAGTGTGAAATTTTGAAGAATTTAGAAAGTTTGACTTTAGGGATGAATAGTGAAAAATTGTTTAACTTGGGAGTTGACTTTTTGATTTTGGGAGAATTTGAGAAAATGATCTTCTGAAAACTTGTAGTTTCTGTCAAGAGCTTTCTGTAGCCATAAAGTTTGATATTTTTCGATATCGGGAGTGAGAGTTATGATCAGTCAAAGTTCGCTCGTAGTTTGACTTTTTGAAGAAAAAAGTTGACTTTTTGATTTAGGTCAAATTCGAGAAAATGATCAACATGAAAATTGTAGCCTCTGTCGAGAGCTTTTTGTGGGCATGAAGTTTGCTATTTTTTGATGTCGGGATTGAAAGATATGATTTTCTGAAGATATGCTTGTTTTAAAAAAATGCTATTAAGTATAGATTTATGTGTTTTAGGTTTCGAGGCCACTCGTCGTATGGATTTAGTTTGAATTAGAGTAAGTGGTCTCCATGAAAGTTTTAGATGATGTTTTTATCTTTCCATTGATATAAAGTTTGCAATTTTTTCGATATCGGGGCTAGGAGTTATGAGCGATTAAAAATTGGAAGTTGTTTAGGAAAAGCTGTTTTGGACAGAATCTTTGATTAAGGTTTTGACCTCTTTTGAGACCTAATTTGATTTTGAGTTCTTCAGGGAAGTTGTAGAGATTCCTTTGATCTTTTTATTGACACCAAATTTGTCAAATTCTGAGTTCGGAATCGAGAGATATGATTTTGGAAAAGTTCGGTTTTGAAATTCCGATACTTTGTTTTTAATCCGATCCCTTTCGTAATCTCTTGCTTATAATTCCTTCGTCCGACATCCGATTGATTTGATTCTCAAAGCGTTGGATTCCTAAGACATTTAATTTCATTGTTATGGAATATTATGATTTTTAGGAGATTAAATGGAAAGAGATTGATTGAACCTAAGTAAGAGATTTCGTTATAGGTTATAAGTTGGATAATTTTCTGAACATGGTTCAGCATTTTGCTATTTTCAGGAGTTGTACAACTCCGATTGAGTTGATTCTTGAGGGAAAATAAAGTTAAGATGTAGGGCTACAACTCTTGTGAAGGGATCGAAATTTAATTTCATCCCTAAGATTGTCCATTTCTGGACTGAAGTTATGTTAATGTTCAGTCTCGGATTTTTCGCAGGTCCGATAGTATTTTGGCTATAACTTCTTCATTTCTGATCCGAATTGAGCGTGGCTTGTGGAGTTGGATTCGTATGATCTAGAAGAACAATTTTCAAGAAGAAAGTTTATCCAAATTATTTCGTTTAGATGCTTGAAAACAGGACGCAAGTTGTCAGTTTTTCAAATTCCTGCATGGGCAATTTTGGAAATAAGCAAACAAGTGAGGGCATAAGGGTCATTTGTGCCCCATTTTAAGTGACATGGAAAAACTCATCAGATGGATGTCATTTGGGAGGTCTGCTGCACGAAAATAAGAAAGAAAATCAAGAAGAAAGAGAAGAAAACATAAGAAGAAAAGAGAAGTGAGGAATAGGTGAGTGAGAAAGAAGAAGAGAAGAAGAAGGAAGCTTAGAGGTTTCGGTTTTGATGGCTTTCAAAGAGGTTTTTGATGCTTCTTCAAGAGGAAAAGCAGGAAAGAAGATGAAGCTACCATTGGAGCTTGGATTTTCGAAAATCTAGAGAGAGAAGGTAAGAGAAAAGTTTTAAGTTTTCAGTTATTCTTGAAATTTTGGTTTAGATTAATTAGAAATGATGTGGGTTTATGTGCTATGAGATTAATTTAGTGATTGTCAAGTATAATGAGTTAATTTTGGTTATGGAAGATTCTAGAGAGAGAAAGCTTAGTGACGAAGATGATGAATAGTGAAATTTAGGGGTTTTTAAAATTGATGCTTTAGAGGGCTTGAATTAGTGATGAATTTGAGATTTCCTAAGTTAATTTTGATGTTTATGCTTTGGGTGAAGTTTAATTTGAAAAATTGTAAATTGGGGGTTTAGGCTTAATTTGGAATTTGGGGATTTTCTCAAATTTTGTGAATAAATGGTGTAGAATCATCAATAATAGCATGAATTGATGAAATATGGAATCAATTTTGAAGAAATTATGTTTTATGATATTGAATTTGTGCAAATTGTTTAGGTCAATTTTGAAAATTGGGGATTTTCAAAATTGGAGATTGAAATAGCTTGAATATGTGAGGAATTGATATTTCCTAAGTTCAATTTGAGAAATTAAGTTAATTATGATATTGAATTGAGATGGATATAAATGGCAATTGGAATGTATATGAATGGCTTGTGATTGAATTGTGGATATTTGAGCTGAGATGTATTATAGATTGGAATTATGAAATGTTTAGAACTAAGATTGTGTTTCTGCTGGTGTTTGGATGCCGGACGGGAGGTCCGATGTTGCCTTGTGCTATTGGATTATGTATTAGAAGTGCGTTTCTTTGGTTTTAAATTTTAGGTGTCAAAATACAATCATATTATCTTTGAGATTTCGATAAAATTTCGGTAAAATGGGTTTAAAGAAATGAGTTTGAGGATTTATATGATTGTATAAGAAATGATTAAGATGAATTAAGTGAATTGAAATTGGTGAGGTTGAATTTCCAAGAAAAAGGAAATTGTATGGATTGATTATGATTTGAATGAGATTGATTAAAGAGAAAAGGAATGAATAGGAGGAAAAAAAAATTTATACCGGATTTGAAATGTCTTAGGATTTCCAACGTGATTATGTTCATTTATTCGAATGTGTTTCTGTGTTCTTGATTGTTCTCGGATGTCGGCGCCATTTATTAAGTATCGATTCCGCTTCGCTTTGTTTCAACCTCTTTCATTTCGTTGCTTTGTTTGTCGTTATCGAATTCAAGTTATCCAATTTGAATTCGCCTCGTTCTTCGTATCCGATTCCTGATTTTCGGTTGGGATCTGGATTTTCGGATCGGGTCCCAACATTTATGGTATCAGAGCCCAGTATTAGGATCGTAACTGGGCGCAGGAGATTGATAAGAGATTAAGATCGAATTGCATTAATGATAGTGTGATTTGATGTGAGTGACCTATCATAACTTTAGAAATGTATTAAGGAAAATGAGATTGAAATTTTTAATGATTGGGATGACTTGTGTATGATTATATTTGGGAGATGAACGAATGAAAAGTTGAAAGACGAGTTTGATGATGGTATTGATTTGACTGATGATTGATCCATTCTAGGGTTCAGTAAGACCTGAACCTTTGATCCGTGTAAATGGATTGAGAAATACTGATTTGTGGTGATTGTGCGTTAATATGATCTTAAGAGTTCCTTGTGAAGAAGGGAAAATATGTATGATGAAGAAAAATTAGATAAGAAGAGTGATTATTTTATTAAGGTTAAGGATTATGATTGATTTTAGGTTTGAGATTAAGACATTGTGATAAAAATTTTATGATGAATTTTGATGACTATTGACTTGTGAAAATGTGTTAAGAAATATTCTATTTGAGACAATAGTGTTCTGATATAAATAAGAAGTGAAAAATTGTGAGTAAGTTAAGAATAAGAAATTGATAAGAAAGTGATTTGACTATTATGAGAAGGATGTGTTACTTGATGACTACGTTTGAATTTCGAGGATGAAATTCTTTTAAGAGGGGGAGAAATGTTGGACCCCGATTTTTAAGTGGAATTTAGAAATAAGAAATGATATAAAATAAGTGTTATATATATATATATATGTTGTATGTATGCTTTAAGGAAACTTATGAGAAAAGCATTATTGGATGTTGATGTATTTGATAATTGTGGAGATTGGTATGGTTTATAAAAGTTCAAGTGGATGAGTTGATTGAAATGAAGTTAAATAGCAAGAATTAAAAAGAAAAAGTGTGAAATTTTGAAGAATTTAGAAAGTTTGACTTTAGGGATGAATAGTGAAAAATTGTTTGACTTGGGAGTTGACTTTTTGATTTTGGGAGAATTTGAGAAAATGATCTTCTGGAAACTTGTAGTTTCTGTCAAGAGCTTTCTGTAGCCATAAAGTTTGATATTTTTCAATATCGGGAGTGAGAGTTATGATCAGTCAAAGTTCGCTCGTAGTTTGACTTTTTGAAGGAAAAAAGTTGACTTTTTGATTTAGGTCAAATTCGAGAAAATGATCAACATGAAAATTGTAGCCTCTGTCGAGAGCTTTTTGTGGACATGAAGTTTGCTATTTTTCGATGTCGGGATTGAAAGATATGATTTTCTGAAGATATGCTTGTTTTAAAAAAATGCTATTAAGTATAGATTTATGTGTTTTAGGTTTCGAGGCCACTCGTCGTATGGATTTAGTTTGAATTAGAGTAAGTGGTCTCCATGAAAGTTTTAGATGATGTTTTTATCTTTCCATTGATATAAAGTTTGCAATTTTTTCGATATCGGGGCTAGGAGTTATGAGCGATTAAAAATTGGAAGTTGTTTAGGAAAAGCTGTTTTGGACAGAATCTTTGATTGAGGTTTTGACCTCTTTCGAGACCTAATTTGATTTTGAGTTCTTCATGGAAGTTGTAGAGATTCCTTTGATCTTTTTATTGACACCAAATTTGTCAAATTACGAGTTCGGAATCGAGAGATATGATTTTGGAAAAGTTCGGTTTTGAAATTTCGATACTTTGTTTTTAATCCGATCCCTTTCGTAATCTCTTGCTTATAATTCCTTCGTCCGACATCCGATTGATTTGATTCTCAAAGCGTTGGATTCCTAAGACATTTAATTTCATTGTTATGGAATATTATGATTTTTAGGAGATTAAATGGAAAGAGATTGATTGAACCTAAGTAAGAGATTTGGTTATAGGTTATAAGTTGGATAATTTTCTGAACATGGTTCAGAATTTTGCTATTTTCAGGAGTTCTACAACTCCGATTGAGTTGATTCTTTAGGGAAAATAAATTTAAGATATAGGGCTACAACTCTTGTGAAGGGATCGAAATTTAATTTCATCCCTAAGATTGTCCATTTCTGGACTGAAGTTATGTTAATGTTCAGTCTCGGATTTTTCGCAGGTCCGATAGTATTTTGGCTATAACTTCTTTATTTCTGATCCGAATTGAGTGAGGCTTGTGGAGTTGGATTCGTATGATCTAGAAGAACAATTTTCAAGAAGAAAGTTTGTCCAAATTATTTCGTTTAGATGCTTGAAAACAGGACGCAAGTGGTCAGTTTTTCAAATTCCTGCATGGGCAATTTTGGAAATAAGCAAACAAGTGAGGGCATAAGGGTCATTTGTGCCCCATTTTAAGTGACATGGCAAAACTCATCAGATGGATGTCATTTGGGAGGTCTGCTGCACGAAAATAAGAAAGAAAATCAAGAAGAAAGAGAAGAAAACATAAGAAGAAAAGAGAAGTGAGGAATCGGTGAGTGAGAAAGAAGAAGAGAAGAAGAAGGAAGCTTAGAGGTTTCGGTTTTGATGGCTTTCAAAGAGGTTTTTGATGCTTCTTCAAGAGGAAAAGCAGGAAAGAAGATGAAGCTACCATTGGAGCTTGGATTTTCGAAAATCTAGAGAGAGAAGGTAAGAGAAAAGTTTTAAGTTTTGAGTTATTCTTGAAATTTTGGTTTTGATTAATTAGAAATGATGTGGGTTTATGTGCTATGAGATTAATTTAGTGATTGTCAAGTATAATGAGTTAATTTTGGTTATGGAAGATTCTAGAGAGAGAAAGCTTAGTGACGAAGATGATGAATAGTGAAATTTAGGGGTTTTTAAAATTGATGCTTTAGAGGGCTTGAATTAGTGATGAATTTGAGATTTCCTAAGTTAATTTTGATGTTTATGCTTTGAGTGAAGTTTAATTTGAAAAATTATAAATTGGGGGTTTAGGCTTAATTTGGAATTTGGGGATTTTCTCAAATTTTGTGAATAAATGGTGTAGAATCATCAATAATAGCATGAATTGATGAAATATGGAATCAATTTTGAAGAAATTATGTTTTATGATATTGAATTTGTGCAAATTGTTTAGGCCAATTTTGAAAATTGGGAATTTTCAAAATTGGAGATTGAAATAGCTTGAATATGTGAGAAATTGATATTTCCTAAGTTCAATTTGAGAAATTAAGTTAATTATGATATTGAATTGAGATGAATATAAATGGCAATTGGAATGTATATGAATGGCTTGTGATTGAATTGTGGATATTTGAGCTGAGATGTATTATAGATTGGAATGATGAAATGTTTAGAACTAAGATTGTGTTTCTGCTGGTGTTTGGATGCCGGACGGGAGGTCCGATGTTGCCTTGTGCTATTGGATTATGTATTAGAAGTGCGTTTCTTTGGTTTTTAAATTTTTGGGCTGTCAAAATACAACCGTTATGCTGCCGAGATTTCGGTAAAATTTCGGTAAAATGGGTTTAAAGAAATGAGTTTGAGGATTTATATGATTGTATAAGAAATGATTAAGATGAATTAAGTGAATTGAAATTGGTGAGGTTGAATTTCCAAGAAAAAGGAAATTGTATGGATTGATTATGATTTGAATGAGATTGATTAAAGAGAAAAGGAATGAATAAGAGGAAAAAAAATTTATACCGGATTTGAAATGTCTTAGGATTTCCAACGTGATTATGTTCATTTATTCGAATGTGTTTCTGTGTTCTTGATTGTTCTCGGATGTCAGCGCCATTTATTAAGTATCGATTCCGCTTCGCTTTGTTTCAACCTCTTTCATTTCGTTGCTTTGTTTGTCGTTATCGAATTCAAGTTATCCAATTTGAATTTGCCTCGTTCTTCGTATCCGATTCCTGATTTTCGGTTGGGATCCGGATTTCCAGATCGGGTCCCAACAGATCCTCTCGTATGTATAGGAAGACTCTTTCCCCCAGGCCTTCAAGTCTGTTGGCGGAGTTACGCTCTAGGATGGACATTGCCACAAGTGATGTCCAATATTCGGTCCAACAACTCCAAATTTCCTTCGAAATATATCGAGGTCTTGCACTAGCCTTGCGTATTGCATTAATTAAGTCACGATAACGTGTATGAGCTTTCTTTTCCCATACTTTATACATGCTAAGCATCGAAACAAGAATCCCAATAAAATTATTTCTGAAATAAGAAGGAAAAAATTATATAATGTAATAATATTTATGTAATTTGTGTATATAAATCAATATAACAAGAAAATAACTATTTTTTGTACCTCAAACTCTTGGAAGCAAAATTGCTTTGTGGCCTCAGATATATTCTTCCACACATAATCCTCAGATTCAATCCTTTGTTTAAATGTGGAAGTCATATTTTTGAAACTCAGTCCAGATGGAATCAACCTAATATAACAAATTATGTTATACTATGTAAAAACTGATAAACCTAAGACTTAATAACAAGCAAATAGTGAGTGATGTGATTTCACTTACTGTTCATTGACAATTGTTATAAACTTTCTTCCATCAGGTCCCTAAACTGCAGGCTAATGGATGTCTCCTCTATTCGATAAACAGGTATTGGATGATATATGAGTTAGGGAAGGGGATGGCGTAGCATGAGGAGCAGTAAGGGATGGCGTAGTCGGCCCTGGAGGTGGAGGAGGTGAGTCAGTGCGAGCTGCAGACTGTGACGAACCACCTTCATAATAAGTTGCTCCGAACATGGCTCTAAACCTTGGCCGCATAACCTCACGCTATCTCTTTGGTCCCATTTGTTTACCTACAATTCAATTTTTTCGAATTCTCTACAAATATAATACTTTGAAATCAATATTTTACACAATATATGGAGAAGAAAATAAGGCAATGGAGTTTAAGGTTAACAAATTGATAACAACAATATATCAACTTTAACAATGATAAAATTATGCTTTGTTTAACAAAGTCTTACAAATACAACAATAAATTAACTTGAAAGCTTAGTGTAATAATGTATCGCATCAAAAAATCACATTGATATAATTAATTTGTTTGATTCCATGTGACATGGGAGTCGGTAAAGGTAAATGAGTCCCCAATGTCTGGATTCCTGAGAAGGGTCCCGGCATGTTCAAACGCACTAATGGAAACAGTTATACTTCTTCCACCAGGTGTAGGCTTCTGAACACCTTCTTGCAATAGCTTTGAAGCTATAGCTATACTTGTAGAAGAAACAGTAAATGAGTTGCCGCTCTTAGTATTATATACTAATTCTTCAGATGAACTACTAACGGGAACATATTTACCTAAAACATAATCAGTTAAGAAGTTTTGAAATTGTGATATTAAAAAATCGTTAAACCAACAAAATGTTGGATCGGAAAAAAAAAACATGCTTTGTTTGGAAAAACGGTAGATTTCAAAACTTTTAAGAAATCATTACTTGTAGTAGAAGCAACAAATCCAAATCAACATGTCAATCCATACATGATATGGTATAAGGATAATAAAATATAAACAAGATCAGGAGTATTACCGACTCCTTCTCTACAGCTTTAAATCCTCGCTGCGCTATCCTCTCCTTCTTCGTGTATCCAAATCTTTTGCCTTTGACTCTTTTCCTTTAGCAATCTACTTTCTCCTTTTTGTAGTATCCTCAACCAATTAGATTTACCACCTGTTCTTTAAGGACAATTAGGTTAACAAAATCCTTTGTTGGGAAAGGAGAAGAAATGTTTGGAGGAGATTTTATTAGCAGAAGAATAAGCAAAATTGAAACTCTTTCAATTAGTATTTTCGATTCTCTCTTTCATGAAAGGAGAGAAGGTGTAAAGAACATGCAAGAACTCTTTCTTGCCTACCAATTTCGTATATGCATCGATGGAAGGAGAGAGAGGCATCAAATGCATCACTTCTTTCATTAATCACTCATAAAATAGCCAATAAATGAGATTATCTTCATTTATCTTTATGATGGCTATTTGAAAAGACCATAACCTAAAATTCAATACCCAATTTTGGTTTTTCCAAGAAGAAAGAAGGAAGATGGTCCATCTAATGTACATCTTTCATATTTAATCTAATGAATGCAAATAGGTTACAAGCCAACATTAAAAGACAACCATTAAACCATTTAATGGTAAGTTCATAACTCCATTTAATGATGATTAACCATAATAAAGACCATCTTTATTTAGCATTTTTAATGTCAAATGTGTGGTTACACATTTAACCTAGGAATAACCGAAATTGCTATCTTCTTCTTAAAAAAAATGTTTTAATATAATTAATCTAATTAATTACATTAAACCAAAAACCAAGCTCATTACTAAATGTACATTTGGGCTTCTTTAATTAGACCAATCCCAAGATTCAATTATTGGCTTCTAATTAACCTCCATTTATATTTCTTACTTAGCTTGATAACCTTCCTTAAAGCCAAGTGGGGAATCTTATTGACTTTGATAATTAAGCTCGATAAGCCCGAATTAATTCAATCTCATTGGAATTAATTCTAGCTTATTAACTAAATGTCATTCCACTAAACACAATTAGTTGAACTCTTGAATTATTAAATATTATGAGAATATGTCCAATTTCAAACCCTATTTAGAACCTTATTATAGCCATCCGCACAACAAATGGTAAAATTACCGTTTTGCCCTTATGTTGGTTTTTCCTTCTAGATCTCTCATTTTACTTTATATGGTGATTAACACATAAGATCTCATCTCAGTGTTAAGACTTGATGGGTAGCTAGTCCATCAAACTACTGGCACCAGTTTAATCACCAAATCTCCTTAAAACATCTAGAAGAGATGATAACACTATAAACTCTTTATTTGAGTGAATGTTCCCTAATACATGTTTCAATTAATAATTCCAAAATGTAGACACTGGATTAATACTCTGTAAAAATTCATTCCGATCATATCAAGAATTATAATGAAATATATATGAGTTCACCACTCGTCAAGATTATGGTTCATAATAAGCGAATGCTTAAGTTGTATGTTTTAAGATTAAAGTAACGGCCCACTTTATTCTTGAAAACATACTTGATTCCAGATTCATTTAATAGTGTCATTATCGATAGTCAATTACTATCATGATATGAAACTCATCATTCCCTTGAAGTAAACTCCTTTACTTATATGGAGATAAATCGTAACACTACAGTCTAAACGATAATCAAGCTACCAACTTGATTATTCAACTGTGAATCAATTAATTCAGATTCTAATAATATACATGTTTCCCATACATCTCTATGTATATGTATATTACTTACAAATGAATCTTGGTACCTTATGAACAGATATATAATGCTTATACAGATAAAACCAAACTCTTTTGTTTTATTATTAATAAATATTTTCATTACAAAACTGTAACTGAAGAAGATAAAGTTACATGTAAATACACTTGCTTTCCAGGGCACTATATTTACATAACTCCAACACAAAAACTGGATATTAATGCATACATGATTTTCCAGACGAGGTTTGAGGAATTGACTAATTTTCGACAAGACCCGATCTCCCTAATCCTTTATAGGCCATTGTGACATCGCTCTCACCTCTATCGGCATACATGTACTTCAGTTTTCAAGACCGACTCTTTCAACCTCTCAAACATCCATCCCCTTCGTGCTTCGTCCGCCATATCTATCCTATCCGCACGCTGGCAGGAGGGGGCTTATCTATGTGACTCGCTACGCTTGCTTGTGTCTATCAGCGGGCGCTATTGCCTGCTGGTTAGCGAAATAACCTTCTATGCCCTCTTACTACTTTTAATTTAACTAACCCATGCAATAAATCTACTATCATAGACTTAAAAAAAACTTAACTCCTAAAAAAATTGGGGGCCAACATAAGCATTTGAGCGATCTACTAATTGAATCACTACATTAGTCTCTTTGAGAGGTCCCACGTTTAAGGACTTGTAAACATCATAAGGCATGACATTTATTGATGAAGTCAAATCTAACATAGCTTTTTCAATTCTCAAATCACCAATTTTACAAGTAATAGTGAACATAGCTAGGTCTTGACATTTAGGTGGTAGCTTTTTCTTGTGCAATATGGTTAAAACATTGTCCCCCAATTGCACTTTCTCATCAAATTTCAATTTTTGTTTTGAAGTGTAGAGTTCCTTAAGAAATTTAACATAACAAGAAATTTGTTTAATGGCATCAAGCAAAGAAATATTTACCCAGACTTTTTTAAAAGTCTCCCATATCTCTTTCTCTTACTCTCTTTCCTTACTTTGGTGAATCGACTAGGAAAAGGGGGGTTGTACAACAAAATTTTGCAGACTTATCTGCATCTTTTTTAGCTGATTAAGTGCTTCCTTTGTTGTTTTTTCTTCGACTTCCCTCTTAGAGATATTTGGAGATAGTTTCTTCAATTCCTTACCACTCCGTAATAAGACAACTTTGGTACTTTGTTTGGGATTAGTTTATGGTTAAACTATAAATTTTTTGAACTTTGTGCCTCCAACCAATTGATGGTTGTTGCCATTTGGTTTAATTAATTTTCAAGATTTTGACTACTAGTTTGAGTATCTTGTCGAAATGTCATGGTGTTAGTGGCCAAAGATTTAACTATATCTTCTAAAGAAGACTTACCTTTAGAATTGGTGCCATTTGTTGATGTTATCTCGGTACATATGGTTGCCTATATTGTTGGAAATTTATAGTAGCTTATTATCCTTGAGAGTCCCCATGACACAAATTTGGATGATCGCGCCATCCCGGATTATAGGTATTAGAGAATGGGTCATAATTTCTTTGATTTTGTCCAACAAATCCCCCCACGACATTGACTTGTTCTACACTTTCTTCCTGCAAAACGGGACATGCATCAATAGAGTGTCCCAACATCAAACATATTCCACATACCTTTGCTTCTTCTTTCTTTGTAACCGCAAGTCGCCACACCATAGACGTAAGATCATCCAATCTTTTCTCCAATGCTATCACACTCACCTCATTTACTTATTTTGAACTATGGCCAAAACGTATCCTGAATTGTTAGGTATTGGAAGTCATATTTGCTATTAAATCTCTTGCAACTATCAGTGTTTTGTCAATCAAAACTCCACCACTTGCAGCATCGATCATACTCCTATATATAAGCAAAAGATCTTCATAGAATTATTGAATCAACAATTGATCATTTATTTGGTGATGGGGACAACTAGCATAAAGTTTCTTGAATCTTTTCCGATATTTATATAATGTCTCCCTCGTGTGTTGTCGAATGCCACAAATTTATTTTCTAACATTGACAGCTCTTGATGTTGAAAAATATTTTTCAAAGAAGAGTCTCTTCATTTCAGCCCATGTTTTCACATTTTCACCAGCTAAATAATACAACCAATCTTGAGTATCATCATTAAGAGAAAATGGGAAGGTTCTTAGTTTGATTTACTCCTCAATCACATTCGTAGGCTTCATACCCATACAAACCACATCAAATTCCTTCAAATGCTTGTAAAGATCCTCTTCTGATAGACCTCAAAAAATTGGTAATAAATGAATCAGCCCTAGCTTCAGTTTAAAGGTGTTGTTCGCCAAATTTGGAAATTTGATGCAATGGGATTGTTGAGCATCCATAGAAGCAGCTAGTTCATGAAGAGTGTGATTTGTAACCATCCTTTTTGTCTTCTACAATTGTTATCTTTTTTTTGTTTGCTTCCATAACTTCTTGGTTGTCTTTTCTATCTCTGAATCAAATAGTGATTGAGTTATCTTGTCTACTCATATAACATACATATACCGTCAAGAATTCTCCAGCAATGATGCCAAAATTTGGTCATATTGTCACCTACAAGCAAATATAAAAAGAATCCAACATTTTGCAACACAAATTAATGTAGTAGTAGAAAGTAAGGATAGTTCCCATGAGGAATCTATTGGTAAACATTTCACAAGTTGAAACTAAAACAAATTGGGGCGTTGAATTAACTTGATATAAAGAAATTAAAGAAAATGACAAATTTGGAAATCATAGAAATAATTGGATCTTGAAATTTAATAAACAAATCTTAGTTTCAGGTCACCTATGATATCAAACTAATATGGATCATCGATATAAAATTAAGTCCATTAACAAATACTCAATGAGTGATGTTCTCTTTTAAGATTAAATGAATAGAAACATGTATTCTAAACACTCTTATTAGTCAACAACTTAGATACAATTTTAAGTTTGATTGATTAATAGCTTTAAGAACCAAGAGAAACAGTGAGTAAGACAATACGCAAACGATATGTATTTAATCTAGATAAGTATCTTTCATAGAATTTCTAATCCTTAAAGTAAAGATGGTAACCCTAATTGCCACTTTAGATTAGTAAAACTGAACGTCAAATCCTACTAATTTGGCTGTAAATTAAATCAATCAATTCCTAGTTACATACTAGAGAGATCAATCAATTCAATCATAAAAAGCAATACGGAGGACACTTAATATTCATCGATGAAATAAACTTTATTCGGAAATCTCACACATACTAGATAATAATGTTGTTCCCTTTAACCAAGGAGAAGGATGTAGCTACTTATAACAGAGGTAAAACCTAACAGAAAAATAGCAAAACATATAGTCTCCATATATGCACTTTTCTAAAAAAATACAAAAACTCTAGCAAAAACAAAAAGGGAACAGCAGCAGTAAAAACGTAAAGATGATCTAACTCGAAGTGTCTTCTTTTCTCTTTTATCGTTATCTTATCTGATACAGCTCTCCTCTAAATTAGGTAGCAGATCCCCCACCTAAAGACAACAACTTGATTCCCATAATAATTAAAATCCTAACTGTATTCCCATAATAATTAAAATCCTAAGTGTATCGAATGTATTTTCAGATTAGATTCTCCAGATAAGCTTTTTCCTTACACGTACCCACACTTAGTTAATTATTTTTCTGCCAACTAGAAATTCAAATTGCCTTTACTTTTCTTTCATCTTTTTTATTTAAATTCATATCTCACGTGTTAAAAACCACCTGAGAACAATTAAGAAACAAATTCATTAATTTTAAATAAAAATTTCAATACATTGAAGAGATTTATGCCCAAAGTTAGCACAAAAATAACAACTTATCACATCTTTACCATCATTGCCATTTTGGAGGTTAGTCCCCAACTTTCGACCTTACTATAATTTATGTAGCTAACTTTGTCTTCAAAAGAAGCAATTTATGGAGAGACCTAAAGAGATTACAAACTTCTATCAAGGGACTATGGCTTGTTTCTGGTGAATTCAACTCCATATTAAGTCACAAAGAGGGCAAAGAGGAAAACAATTCTCAATGGGCAACACTAAGGAGATATCCAATTTACTCAATTATGTTAAGTTGATGGATGTTAAATCCACAACAAGGATTTTTACCTGGTCAGATAATCAATCACATCCTATGCATATTCGAAAAAAGCTCGAATTAACTCTCTCAAACTTGGAATGGTTTCAACAATTCCCTCAAACCAGTGTTCACTTTGCAGAGAACCTTTGCTCGGACCATTCCTATAAGCAAATTCAAAGTAACTTGGAATATAGGTGCCTCTTTCAAATTTTTTTAATGACGTTAAAAAAATGAAGGGATTCTTAGAAATCATCAGTGGGGTGTGGAAGTAGCTAATATATGGATATAAAGCTTTCTAGTTGATGAAAAAACTACATTTGGTTCAAAGGGAAATTAAGAGACTCACCAAAGGTAAAATGCATAATCTGACAACCCTTAAGGAGCAACAGATGATGATGCAGACGGCTTGCTACAACTCTTCAATGGAAACATAATTGAGGATGATTGAAATGAATCTATTGAAGGAGTATCAACAAGAATTATATTTCTAAAACTCAGTACTAAAACAAAAGACTAGGCTTAATTAAATTAAGGATGGGGACTCTAACTCTAAATATTTCCAATCCACCTTATCAGCAAGGAGGAATTGTAATCACATTATGGAATTAAGAGACAAAGGGGGACAGATACACTCAGACCCAGATGCTCTTATGGAATTGGCCAAAAAATTTTATGTACAATTAATGGGACCTGATTTATTTGAACAACCTATAGAAAGCATGAAAAGAATTATAGCTGACTCGATTTGAAGGGAACTCAAAGAAGTATCAGTTCAACATTTTTTAATATATGAGATCAAAGATGTTGTCTTCAATATGCACTCGTCTGTTTATTACTTAGTTTTTTCAATACGTATGGGTAATCATAGGGCCACTCTTCACGAAGACAGTATTGGAGTATTTTTATCTAGAAAAATGCTACAAGAATTAAATAACACATACATGTGTATAGTCCCTAAAAAGAAATATCCATCAAGTATGGTAGACTTTAGCATCTTATATTACAATACGATCTAAAAAACCTTAACAAAACTCCTTGCAAATAGATTGAAAATAATATTGGTGGAGATCAACGACCAATCACAATATGCTTTCATTCCATATAGATGCATTGGGGACAATATATTCTTACTCAAAAAATTATTAAAAGATTACTCTTCAGGCAAAAGACTTGGTAATTGCATGATGAAAATAGATTTTTACAAAGCGTATGATACAATCCATTGGAACTACATAAGGATTTGTCTGGAGGCTATGATTTTTCTATTTATGAATTTTGTTAGATCAAGGTTTGTTATTAATGATTTTGATGATAACTATAGAATATTTCAAAATTCAGTATTGAAGTTATTTCCTTTTATAAGTAACAATTCTTGCAGGAGCGTTCTCATCAAACTTACCTTATTAGAAATGATTCCATGATATCTAGAAGAATCTTACTAATAATATAATTTGAGCAATTAGCTCTAATATTTTTTGTCAAAAATTTCTCTTAATGTCTAAATATTGGTAGATTAAAACAGAGATGATATTGAAGGTTTGTTAAATTCAAAGTCAACTCAGAATAGAAATGAAGAAATAGATAGTTGAAAAAAATGTTTATTTAAAGAAGAATCACTGCATTTGCAAGTACGTCAAACTTTTGAAATACTTCAGCTATATCAATATTCCCAAATTTCATATCTTTATCAAATTCCTTGTGTTTTAGAAAGTGAAAGCACTATACTAAGAGAGACAATTATTTTTGGAAGCTTACATTGAGTAAACTCTTTATACATTTTTGTTAAAGGCTTGTAGAGGCTTATTAAACACGACAAGTCTAAAAGGTTAAAGAACCTTGAAAATTATGTACTTATGAGCTCAAAGAGGCTCCTCAAAAATTTTGCTACTTGGAGTTTTTATAGTGAAATACTCTAATTGGATACTTGGGGACTGCATGTAGGATTTGTCATAAGTCGGATCAGTATAAATTGATTATGTCTCTCTTTCTCTCTCTTAACATTTAAATTTTTACATTATAGTGTGTGTGTTTAATTTACATGAGGTTCCTTCACTTTTGGTGTTAACCCCTGAATTTTTTTTATGAATAAACATGATTTAAATGATTTTGAGGTTTTGATAGATTAAATTTTTTCAACTTAATTATTATGTCAAAGTTAGTATGATTTATCGAATGAGAGTGGAATTAAAGTGTTAAGGTTATAAGAATGTTCAAGGGTATTTGTGGCAAGACACTTAAGGATAAAGAACATAAGACATATAAGGAAGGGTAAAATGCACATTGCACACTCAATAAGGATAGGATTGGAAGAGAAAAATGTAGTCTTACATTTAAGAGAAGGAGAAAACGTGAATTGGGGGAGAAGAAGAGAAATAAGAAAGAGAAAGAAGAGAGATTTCGGTGGTTGAGAGAAAAGCAGAGAAAACAAGCTAGGGTTTCAATTTTTTTAGCCTTCAAGAGAGATTTTGAGGTTGTTCAAGAAGGGGAAAATGTAGGGGAAGAGAAGAACTTCCATTTGAGCCAAAGATCTCATCATTTGGTGAAGAATCAAGGAAATCAAGAAAGATAAGAGAAGCAAGAGTATAGACATTTTGAGCAAACCTATAAACAAGGAAATCAAGGTGGGTACATGTTTATAATAGAGTAAATAATCGACCACATGTTTTCTTTGAATCAAAAAAGTTTAATGATTTCAATTGCATTATAAGTGTTGAATCTATCACTTCTTGAATGGATTGAAAATCTGTTATATATTTAATATATGAATTGTGTTGATATGTGAAAAGATTTTGAAAATGAATTTTTGTGAAAAGATACATGTTTATGGAATCACGTTTTTAGAAATGTTTTCGAAATATCTCATGTCTACAAAAAGTCAAGATTAAAAAAAGTGCCATTTTGGGCAATATGTTTACAAGTATATGAAATCAAGTTTCAAAAATCTGCCATTTTGGGCAACAAGTTTACAAGTCATGAATTATACGTTATATGGGTTTGTGATGGTCCCTTAAGTTAAGTCACATGTACGTTCACCAAGTTAAAGGCTTCTCCTACATGCTCGCTAGTGGCGTGGAGCTCATTCATAGACTCCCATAAGTTCACGGCTACGTAAAACCATTATGTGGGATTACGTTAGTACGTTCTGTTCACGGCTACACAGGACCCTTAGGGGAAATAAGTAGCATGTTCTGTTTTGGATCCACCCAAACCATTCTGATTTGCTTATGTACTTATGATATGTGAACAAGTTTGATGCATTCATGGTTTGTAATTTGAGGATTTGACTATATGATAAGAATTTGATAAACATGGGTTTTATGAACTCAATGAGAATTTTTTTCGATAAGTAAATGCTTTCAAAGGTTTTGCTGGTTTTTCATTATAAAATGTTATCCACGAGCTTTCAAGCTCACCCCCTTTTATCCCATCTTCAGGTGATAGCTAAGAGACCAAGTGATCAAGAGCCTAAGGGTATTTCTCCAAATTTGCTTATTTTGTAGTTTGAGTTGATTTTGGGAAAGCAAGACGTTTGTTCAAGGACCTTTTGTAATTTGATATTTTGAGATGATTATGTAATGTGGCTTGGAATGCCATTAAAGATTTGTAAAATATTATTCTTTTGATGTTAATGAAATGTGAATGGTGCATGGATTATGTGAGTTAAAATTAGATATACGTGAAGAAGAAATCAACTTGAGTTGATGAATTTGGAACATAAATTGTTGATATATATAAATATATATGTATGTATGTATGTATGTATGTATGTATGCATGAGCGAGATACTATGGAAAGGAAGATAAGAATTATAACTGATCAAATGTAGTTGAAGGGGATGAGACAAACGAGTTGAGATTTGAGAGTTTAATGAAATCATTTTTGTAGCTGAATGGTTAGGCTCTAGACATTTCAAGTTTGCAAAGTGCAAAATTTCAAGTCTTCCATAAGGTAAAAATTCATGTTCTGACTTTAGGACAAAAATCTGGATTGATCTAGGATGAATTTGACAAGTTATCTTCATGGAAGTTGTAGTTTGTCTTTCTAGATTTCCAACGCTATAAAGTATGAAATTTTTGGATATCGGAGTCAAAAGTTATGGTCCTTATAAGTGGAGATGCTCAGGAGTATAGGACGTATCGTCTATTGATGATGTATCATTTGGTGATGATGTGTCGTCTGGTGAGGACACATCATCTGGTGAGGACGTATCGTCTGGTTATGACATGTCGTCTAGTATGGACGCAACGTCTAGTGAGGACATATCGTCTGGTGATGACTTGTCGTCCAGTGATGATGTGTCATCTAGTGAGGACACTTCGTCTAGTGAGAATGCTTCATCTGGTGAAGACGTATCGTCTGGCAAGGACGTATCATCTAGTGAGGATGTCTGGTGACGTCATATCGTCTGGTGATGACGTCATATCGTCTGGTGTACTATTCATCTGATCCTATCATTTAGTCACACTTTTGACCCTGTAGATGATAGAATTTCTCTTCAAGGTCTTCATAAAGGTTGTAGATCTTGAAGTTCCCTTTGGAACCATCTAAAGAACTACTTAATCGTATAACTCTAGAGAAAGTTATGCTAATTGCAAGATATCTTCTGTGTATTGTTCATAACCTTCTTCTAATCACTATTCATAATGTATCGTCTGATCTAATTCTGCCCCTTTACATGACAAAATCTCACTTCAATTTCTTCACGAAAGTTGTAGATATTGAAGTCCTCTTTCGAACCCTTTAAGAATGACCTTGATCCGATATCCCTAGAGCAAGTTATGCTATTTTCCCGAACCAAGTTCATTATGGTTGAGGCAGAACCTTGTTTGATCCCTTCAGCCCAATATTTGTTATTCAACCTCCAAATCAAGTGATTCTTGAAGGAATAGATTCCTAATACATTTTGCTACCTCTCCTTAAAAATTGGCAACTTTTGATGTAGATTTGAAAAATATTGATGTAAAGAATATAAGGGATTGGTTGGAAGAACATAACTGGGTGATTCTTGAAGGAATAAATCCCAACACACATTGTGCTATCTCTCTACAAAAATTGGCAGCATTCCGAATTGATTGGAAAAGGTTTTGATTGAAGGAAAGCGAAGGAATCTATTGGAATAGTATGAACTGGTGTTATTTTATTGAACATGCTTCGGCATTTTGAATATATCTGGATCTGTAGGATTCCAACTTATATGATTTTCAATGTGGAGTAAACTAGAGACGTAGGTTTACAAATTATATGAGAGGTTGAATTTAGATTCAACCTCTAAGATATTCAATATCTAGATGGAAGTTGAACATAGAATATTTGCTTCAATATAAGAATGATTTAAAAAATAGGCCCCAACACTTACGGTATCAGAGAATGAAGATGAACTGAGGATGACTAATGAGGGTTAATTAGAATAACCATACATGGTAACAAACGCAAGCTCACATTTTATGACTTCAAATGTTGGGCTCCAGAAGTGGAGTCCAACAGTTATGGTATCAGAGCCCAAAATTAGGATCTTACATGGGCATTTTTTTGGAAATATGTATCAAGTTACATGTATTTTGACATGTTTTAGCATACAGCAACAATTGATCCTTAGTCAAGGTGCATATGTATAAGTTACACGTATGAGTAATTATTAAGAGTTTGACCTGATAGAAAGTTGTGGATAATTAGAAATGGGAAATAGTACCTGGTTAAATATGACAGATAATAAGTCAATGTATTTGTATTGGTGGAATTGAATATGACATCAATATTGTACTGTAAAGGTGTATCCTTGAATGTGATATAGATATGAATATATTAGCCTGTATTGTTTGAGGAAAATAAGGAGACAAGTAGAAATGATGAGATTAAAGTGTACAAGTATAATGTAAGGAAAACATAAATTGCTATGATCTTAAGAAGATGAAATTGGAACCTAAGTAGTTGTTTAATTAATGTGACAAGAGTTACGATCCACTATAAGAATGTGTTAATGAAATTGAGATTAGAATTTCATGATGATTATACATCTATAATTTTGAATCAATAGTGAATATGCATATGTAAGATGCAATAAAGGATAACTGGAAGATGAGATGAATGATAGAGACATATATAGAAGTTTAGAAGGTTAAGTTGAATTGTTATTATGAGTACCTGTTTGATAATGAGATGATATAGGAAGCAATCTATGATTTAGTGGATATTTGTTAGTCAGAGTTCCCATAGTTTAAAGTCTAAAGGGAACTAGAGTAACATATGAAAGTGCTTATAATGATCAATTAGGGATAGATTGAAATTGTTGATGATGTTACAATGAGTAATGAATTTGAAGATAAAGAGAAGAATATCGTCTAGGATCAATGGAGATCAAAGTATCAATCGTGTAAAATATAAATTTGTTAATTGATGGAGATAAATATGTGGACAAAATGGGATGATTTGATGATGCATATCTAAGCATATGCGACAGTAATTATGTTTACTACTCTATTGAGTTTTGGTAATTAGAATGTTATGACCTTATAAGAATGACAGAAATTAGTCTTTCCTACGTATTAATGATGGCTAATACTGTGATGATGATAACAGATGATTAGTAAAGATTGCATGAATAGTATTGATGATAGTAGCAAGAAATCTTCTTTCTAAGAAGAATTTAACTGAATTAGATTAAGCAAATCAAATAGTTATGTTAAGAATGATCAATGGAAGAAAAAATTGGAAATGAATAACTAATGATTAAAAACTAAATACCAGAGTCATATCCCTAGTGGAGACTTAAGCATGAAATGTAGAATATGCTACAAAGAGTGTATGTATTTTGTTTGATGTAAAGTATCCAACTACATGAGTGAATTTTTGGTAACAATATTGCTAATGTGAGGATAATTTAGATCCACATTATATTCTATGTGAATATGCACAGGAGAAATACTTTAGGTTTTGATGAATGTGTTACCAATCTAGAAAGTTAAGATTGAAAATAAATTGAAATGTATAGAGAAACTAGTATGAATAAACAAACATTAGAAAAATTCAATGTGAAATTAGAGGAAATCGAATGAATTGAGAAAATCATATGAGAAAGGAAGTCAATTGAAAAATTGAAAATAACGTGAGACAATGCTACCTTATTGAGGAATTAGTTATTTAAGGAATTATGAGAACTAATCATGGGCATATGGAGTTTGATAATAATTATTTGAAGTTAGCAATTGCCCCGACAGTACTATGGTATTGAAGGTTAAAGCAATCCAAGCAAAAATTTGATGATGTATTAAATGTATTCGAAAAGTTGAGAAGAATAGTTTCAATACGTGAAGAAAAACATGTAAATCATATGAGTAATGAAAGTAAAGAGAATTTTGAGGAATTGTACTGATATTAAGTAATTTGGAGATTTTATAGTATACAATGATGTTGTATAAAGAGATTTGGATAAAATCCAATACAGCATAATAAAGTGATTTTACATTTATGGAGACAACTAAAAGTCCTATGAGTTGACTGTTTGATACTTGATTTAGAGCAGCTATACTAGTAATTGTTTTGAAAGTTTGGAGATAGTATATATAGGAACATCTTGAATATATATATATATATATATATACATGTACAGATCATAAAAGTTTGAGGAAGTTATTAAGTTGAGCAAAATTGAATATGAGACTAAGACAATGGATATAAATACTGAAAGACTATGATTGTACAAATGAGTAATTCCAAGTAAAGTTAGTGTTATATCTGATACATTAAGCAGAAATTCGATATTGAGGTTATTAGATCGAGTGCAAAAAGGAACATAGAATGTGGAGATGAATTTTGGGCAAATTAAAGTAGTATTTATGTTGGGACCCCACCCGTGCGAGTCACGTGACCGACGTCCTAACTGACATCTGGACGTGCATCCCACAACGGTGGCGTGCCCGCACTTGTCAAACATAAAAAACAAACTCATTTCACCTACTTCCGAACAGATTTTGGGAAATATCAAAATGGAATTTCAATTTGGCTTCTTCATAAAATTTGTTCCTCATTGTATTAACTTTATAATGACACAAAAATTGTTCAATTTGGAGGAAAAATCTAAAAGTTATAGCCCACACACTTTCAAACTATTATTAGACTGAAACAATTCATTATACTCAACTTCCTTCCAGAAATTGAAAGTCTTAAAGTCTGAATTAAAATTCAATTCCTTCAGAGGAGTTGTATCTCTAAGTCTTTAATTTATTTAGAAATAAGAATCATCTCATTTTGAGCTTTATAGATCAATATATACTCAAAATACTGAACTATGTTCAGTAAAATATGTAATTCATACACTTCCAACTGATACCCTTACTTTGATTCAATCAATCTTTTTCATATTAATACCAAAAGTTATAAATTTTTAAGGCGAGATAAAGAAATGTATTAAGAATCCAATGTTTCAAAAATCAGGGCATTTGGAGGTTGGACGACAAAGTTATGATCAAAAGAGTGAAAGATGTTCAAGAAGGGGTGGGAAGGACCTACGGGTCACGATCGTGTTACCTGGAGCACGGCCGCGAACGATGATCCGCGATCGCAACTTTCGTGCATCTCCACAGAGTCATGATCGTGACTTTCTCCTCCTGCTTTTCTTCTCCTGACCTATATTGGTAAAATGACCATCACTACAAATATCGGATTAAGCTCATTCTTAGACCGTTTAAACAAAAATTCTAGATCTACAACTTCTATGAAGAACTTAAAAACAATTTTGGCCTCTATAACGGTCAAAATTTCAAAACAATATAGCTATCTTGATTGTCCATCCTATGCAATATCACAAACTTCTAATAATCATATCTCTCAACTCCAATGTCCAAAAATTTCATACTAAATATCATTGGAAAGGTCAAAAAATAATCTACAACTTCCAAGAAGACAACTTCGTCCAATTCAGCCTAAATCAATACAGTATTTCCCGCGAAGCCAAAACACAAATTCTCACCCTTATGGAAAACTTGAAAATGAAATGAACAAATTTGACATATCATCAGCAAAACACAAACATACTTTATTAACATCAAAATATAAGAGTTTTTACAAAGCTTTAGTGGGCATTTTCAGCCACAATACATCAATATCTCAAAATGTCAAAATACAAAAAGATACATAAACAGTAATTTGCTCAAAATGCAACTAAAGCCTTGTGGTTACAAATCTTGCTTAAAACACAGAAAGATGCAAATTTTGGAGTGATGCCTTGATTCTCTTTCACTCGATCTCTTGCTTGTCACCTGGAGATGGGAAGGAATGGGGGTGATCTTAATGCTCGTGGGTAACAATTTTATAACCAGTAACAAGCAAAACCATTGAAACACTTATTTTCATTGTAACAAAAATTCACAGTTGAATCACCAAACACATATTTCTCAAATTCACAATAATGCAAATCAAGTATGCATCAATCTTGTTAACATATCATGAGCACGTAAACACATCTAAATGGTTTAGAAGGTCCAAAATATAACGTACTACACATTTCCCATAAGGGTCCTATGTAGCCGTGAATAGAACGTACTATCGCAATCTCACAAAATGGTTTTGCGCAGTCATGAACTTATGGAAGTCCATAAATGAGCTCCATGCCACTAGCGGGTAGCGGGAGAAGCCTTTAGTCAAAGTGCACTTGACATACTTAAAAGACCAGATCAAACCCACATAACATGTATTTCATAACTTGTAAACTTGTTGCCCAAAATGGCATACTTTGGAAACTTGATTTTTTTCATGAACATGAGATATTTTGAAAACTATTTTTGAAAACATGATTTCTTAAACATAGTATCTTTTTAGAAAAATTATTTGCACAATCTTTTCATAATTCATCAACAGAATACACTCATACCAAACATATAACACATTCTCAAAGCATTCAAAGAGCCATAAAGTACGTTCATAAAATAGTTTAAATCATTTATTTCCATAAAAGAAAACATTAATGGCCTATTACTTAATTATAAAACTGTAACCCACCTTGAAATCCTTGCTTAGGAATTGACTTAAGGATGTCTTTCCTCTTGCTCCTCTTGCCTCTCTTGATCCCCTCCTTGATTTCCTTCATAAATGGGAAAATTCTCATTCAATAGGAATTCAAATTAAGAACCTATAAGGCACATTCACTGAAATTGACTCTAGATTGCTTAAACTCATGTATTTCCTAAACTTCATGAACCAAAGCCCCTTCCATATACCCAAGTATAAAAATCGAACTTACCTTAAATCTTTACCAATTTATAAGATTATTGGCTCTAAAGAAAGCTCGTCCATTCCTCTTTCTTTTTCCCTTCTTGAGTAACCTCAAACTCTCTCTTTAAGACTAAAAAAAGATGAAACCTAGCCCAAAACTCTATTCTTTTCTCAACTTCACCGAAACCTCTCTTTCTCACTTTTGATTTTCATATTTCACTTCTTCCTTCACCTATTCCACGTTTTTCTTCTTCTCAAGCACAAAACAACACCTTTCCTTTCCCATTTTACCCTTAATGAACGAGAAAAGTCCACCTTGCCCTTCCTAATGCCTTACTGCTTTTAACCTTAAGTAAACTACCCAAAATACCCCTTTATGAATTTTTACCACCTTTAATTCAACTAACCCATGAAATAAATTTCACTAACATAGACATAGAAAAATTAAAAAAATTCCTCCAAAATATTTCATCTATCTAAACCTCATAACTATTTAAATCATGCTTAACTAAAAAGCAAATATTCAGGGGCCAACAATTTGCTATGGAATTAAAGATCAGTTTCACATGAAAGGATTAATCAAGTCCAATTTGAGGATTCAAAAATTGTGAATCTTATTAAGAGATTGAAAACAAATCTGAATTTTGGAATCAAATAGGAAAAATGATACATTGTAATTGAAATAAGAAATATATGTACCGAAAAAGATGATTGAGTAAAGAGATTGTCATAAAAGTACTAATGGTAACGTAAGTTATAAATCCTAGTAGGAATACGCCGGGACATCATTTAGTGACTAAGAATGTCGAATCAAGTGAGTGAATGTTTAAATTACCGATAGTCTTAACTGTCAAAGATATGCCTAAGGCTTATAGTTTGAAGTTCATAGGAACACGAGATCTATGTATAGTTCTATTTGACTTCAAACATCACAATCATTATCATGGTGATTTCATTAGAATATTGTATGAGGAGTTAAATGACATAACGAGTCGTTCGCTCTTGCATTGTGATGATTAAGGCCTAAAAATGGTTGAAGGGCAGAATTGGAGAAGTTACTGATAGGTGAAATTGATCAATATTAGAAATTAAGTGAATCAAAAAAGATGAATAAATTAGGTGGATCAACGCTAAAGGCATGGAATACTATAAGAATAGGAATAAGAGTTATGTGTACTGACACTATATTGAAGTGAATTATTAAGTGAAAGTTAAATTTATCTTTGAGGATATCATCATGCCAAGATGTGTTCAAGTTAGGAAAAAGGATTAGCTAAGCCCGACATGAATAGGTTTGTCTGAAACAGTTATAAGAAGTGTTACTGATGAAAGATGTCTTAGACTCATAATGTGATGTATGTGAGTATGATAAAAAAATATTGATATGATATGATATTAGTGTTATCGACACAGGAAGTGAAAAATTGTGAGTAATCTGAAATATATTGAGGGAACAGATAAGATAGTGTGATATCTGAATAAGTCATGGAAGGATTAATTGAATCCGTTAACTAAGGTGATTTGAAAGAAATGATTTGAGTGATGGAGTTAAATGGAAAAAGGAGGAGCACAAGAGGAAGCATACCCCAACCCTTAGATTAGTTAGGTAAGAATTTTGAGGATCAAATTTTTTTAAGAGGGGGAGAAACGTTGGCCCCCAAATTTTTTTTCTTGATGAATAAGCATGATTTAAATGATTTTTGAGGTTTTTATAGATTAAATTTTTTCAAGTTAATTATTATGTCAAAGTTAGTAGGATTTATTGAATGGGTAAGTGGAATTAAAATGTTAAGGTTATAAGAATGTTTAAGGGTATTTGTGGCAAGACACTTAAGGATAAAGAACATAAGGCATATAAGGAAGGGTAAAATGAATAAAATAGACATTGCACACTCATTAAGGGTAGGATTAGAAGAGGAAAATGTGGTCTTACATTTAAGAGAAGGAGAAAACGAGAATTAGGGGAGAAGAAGAGAAAGAAGAAAGAGAAAGAAGAGAGATTTCGGTGGTTGAGAGAAAAGAAGAGAAAAGAAGCTAGGGTTTCAATTTTCTTAGCCTTCAAGAGAGATTTTGAGGTTGTTCAAGAAGGAAAAAAGGTAGAGGAAGAGAAGAACTTCCATTTGAGCCAAAGATCTCATCATTTGGTGAAGAATCAAGGAAATCAAGAAAGACAAGAGAAGCAAGAGTAGAGATATTTTGAGCAAGCCTATAAACAAGGAAATCAAGGTGGGTAAATGTTTATAATAGAGTAAATAAACCACTACATGTTTTGTTTGAATCAAGAAAGTTTAATGATTTCAATTTCATCATAAGTATTGCATCTATCGCTTCTTGAATGAATTGAAAATCTACTATATGTTTTATATATGAATTGTGTTGATATGTGAAAAGATTTTGAAAATGAATTTTTGTGAAAAGATACATGTTTATGGAATCATGTTTTCGGAAATGTTTTCGAAATATCTCATGTCTAGAAAAAATCAAGATTCAGAAAAGTGCCATATTAGGCAATATGTTTACAAGTATATGAAATCAAGTTTCGAAAATGTGTCATTTTGGGCAACAAGTTTACAAGTCATGAATTACGTGTTATGTGGGTTTGTGGTGGTCCCCTATGTTAAGTCACGTGCATGTTGACCAAGTTAAAGGCTTCTCCCACCTACCTCCTAGCGGCATGGAGCTCCTTCATGGACTCCCATAAGTTGACAGCTACGTAAAACCATTATGTGGAATTGCGTTAGTATGTTTTGTTCATGGCTACACAGAACCCTTAGGAGAAATATGTAGTACGTTTTGTTTTGGATCCACCTAAACCATTCTAATGTGCTTTTGTTCTTATGATATGTGAACAAGTTTGATGCATTCATGTTTTGTAATTTGAGGATTTGACTATATGATAAGAATTCGAGAAACATGTGTTTTATGAACTCAATGAGAATTTTCTACGACAAGTAAATGCTTGCAAAGGTTTTGTTTGTTTTTCATTATAAACTATTACCCATGAGCTTTCAAGCTCACCCCCTTTTATCCCATCTTCAGGTGATAGCTAAGAGAGCAAGTGATCAAAAGCCTAAGAGAATTTCTCCAAATTTGCTTATTTTGTAATTTGAGTCGATTTTGGGAAAGCAAGAAGTTTGTTTGTTCAAGGACCTTTTGTAATTTGAGATTTTAAGACGATGATGTAATGTGGCTTAGAATGCCATTAAAGATTTGTAAAAATTTATTTTTTTGATGTTAATGAATTATGAATGGTGCATGTATGATGTGATTTGAAATTAGATATACGTAAAGAAGAAATCAACTTGAGTTGATGATTTTGGAACATAAATCGTTGATATATATATATATATATGTATGCATAAGCGAGATACTATGGAAAGGAAGATAAGAATTATAATTGATCAAATGTAGTTGAAGGTGATGAGACAAATGAGTTGAGATTTGAGAGTTTAATGAAATTATTTTGGTAGCTGAATGGTTATGCTCAAGACATTTCAAGTTTGCACAATGCAAAATTTCATGTCTTCTACAAGGGAAAAATTCATGTTTTGACTTTAGGGTAAAAATCTGGACTGATCTAGGATGAATTTGACTAGTTGTCTTCATAAAAGTTGTAGCTTGTCTTTTTAGCTTTCCAACGATATAAATTATAAAATTTTTGGATATCGGAGTCAAAAGTTATGGTCCTTATAAGTGGAGATGCTTAGGAGTATAAGACGTATCGTCTGTTGATGATGTATCATCTGGTGAGGACGTGTCGTTTGGTGAGGACGTATCGTCTGATGAGGATGTATCGTTTGGTGATGATGTATCGTCTGGTGAGGACGTATCATCTGGTAATGATGCGTCATCTAGGGAGGACACGTCATCTAGTGAGGATGCTTCGTCTAGTGAGGACGTATCGTCTGGTGAAGACGCTTTGTCTGGTGAGGATGTTTCATCTGGTGATGACATATCGTTTGGTGACATCATATCGTCTGGTGATGACGTCATATCGTCTAGTACACTGTTCATCTGATCCTATAGTCTAATCACACTTTTGACCCTGCAGATGATAGAATTTGTCTTCAAGGTATCATAAAGGTTGTATATCTTGAAGTCCCCTTTGAAGCCATCTAAAGAACTACTTAATCTGATATCTCTAGAGAAAGCTATGCCAATTGCAAGATGTCTTCTGTGTACTATTCATAACCTTCTTCTGGTCAATGTTCATACTGTATCGTCTCAATTCTGTCCCTTTAGATAACAAAATCTCACTTCAATGTCTGCATAAAAGTTATAGATATTGAAGTCCTCTTTCGAACCCTTCAAGAATGACCTTGATCTGGTATCACTAGAGCAAGTTATACCATTGACCCGAACCAGGTTCAGAAGAATGACCTTGATCCGATATCTCACCACCCTAAGGTGATAGCTCTAGAAACTACAAAGGATCTCTACACTATTTCACTTGACTAGTTAATATGAAATTTGATGATTTATGAAGCTGAGCTTAGGCGAGATGAAGGATCTTCATTTAGAAGAGGAATGACACTAAAAGTGGCCAATGAATCAAATCCATCAAACAATGATGAAAGTGACACTGAGCTACAAATAGATGGAGATGAAAAATTCATTTTTTGGTCAGAAAATATGTCCGTTTCTATTAAAAAAAGCTAATAAAGAAAAGAGAAGAAAACAAGAGAACTGAAAATAACACATTCCTATATAAAGGTAATAGAAATAGTAACAATACACAAAACAATCAAATCATTTGTTATCACTACAAGAAGCCTTGACACACAAGACTAGAATGTCATCTTCTCTAAAAGGATAAAACAAAGAACAAAAACTTAGAAAACAAGCTATGATTGTAGCTTGGTTAGATGAGAATTTTGAAAACTTTGATGATGAAGAGCCTAAAGAAGTGAGCAATGTTTGCATTATGGCTAAATCAGGAGACGATGAGGTATATTATTCTAACTTTGATACTGAAATTGATGAATTAAGAGATGCATATTATAAATTGTTTAATCAATATAAAAAGTTAACAATGCAATATTTCAAAAAAGGTTAAGAAGTCTAAAAATAATGATGCTTCCCTGACTAATAAGATTAAATCATTAAAATATGAGAATAAGAATTTGTTGTCTAAAATCATATCTCTTGAAAATGACAATAAGCAAAAGATCTCTGAAAAGGAATTCTTGGAACAAAAGGTAAGTTAGTTAAAGAGTGCATTGCTTGAAAATGATTCTATAAAAAAATTAAAAGAAAAAGTTTCTACTCTAGAACTTGAAAAATAAAAATTTACTAAAAAATCATTTCTCTAGAAAAAGATCTTGCTAATTTTGTTCATGGAAGGAACAATCTTGATGCCTTACTTAGGAATGAAAAAGGTGTTTTTGATAAGGCCAGAATAGGATATAATGAAAATAATAATGTCAGGTTATATAATAATTTATTTTCTAAATTCAACAGTTGCTACAGTCAAAACAATAACAACTTGATAAATGGCAAACTTTTTCATTCATTGTTCTGTGCGATTATCGTTGTAGATATGGTCATATTAATCATTCTTGTAACTTTCAAAAAATGAAGAAATTATCTCAAATATATGTTTGGAGACCAAAAGGTTAAACTAATAACCAGAAAGGACCCAGAAAAATTTAGGTACCTAAAATTAGATAATACATTTTGCAGATATGCTTCAGAATAGAGATAAGATAAAATCAATGAATAGTTAACAGTAGTTGTTTAAGACATATAATAGATGAAATATCATATTTCAACTATATTAAAAGAAATGATGGCAGTACAAAAACAAGGCAAAAGTCACTAGAATTGATAAAATTGGTGACTTTAATTCTGCTTCTATTGATAATGTTCTTAAAGTTAATGGATTGAAACATAACTTATTAAGTGTAACTCAATTGGAAGACATGTCTTCACAAAATGTTAAGTGTTTTCTTTCACTAAAAAATGATTCATTTTAATGGCATAACAGAATTGGACATGTTAGAGTGAGCATTTTATCAAAATTATAAAAAAAAATGATTAAGTAAAAGGACTACTGATCTTAAAGTTTAAGAGTAATTAGGTTTGTGAGCACTATATTTTTGTTGTAGTAGATGATTATTCTAGATTTACGTGGGTTTATTTTCTAACAAGTAAGGATGACATTTTTGAAGTTTTGAGAAGTTTTGTGAAAAATTCAGATTGAAAAATGTTACTGTATTACATTAATTGGGAGCAATCTTGGAGGAAAATTCGATAACAAAAATTTTCAAAATTTTTGTAATGAAAATGGTATATCTCATAATTTTTATTGCACAAGGACGCTTCAACAAAATTAAATTGTTGAGAGAAAGAACAAAACTATCATTGATATAGCTAGGACAATGCTATATGAAAGTAGTCTACCTCATGATTACTAGGCAGAACCTATATCTACTACTTGTTACATACTTAACAAGTGCTTTATAAGACCTATTCTCAAAAAGACCCCTTATGAGTTGTGAAAAGGAAGAAAATGTTGTTTACTTTTAAGCGTTTGGTTGCAAATGTTTCGTTCTAAATAATGGAAAAGACAACCTTGGAAAATTTGATGCAAGATCAAACGAAGCTATTTTTCTAGGTTATAGTATTACTAGTAAAGGATTCAGAGTTTAAAATAAAAGAACAAGGAGGATAGGAGAATTAATACATGTAGTATTGAAGTTACCCTCGACAACTGCTACTAATTTAGATGATGAAGAGCAACATTTGGCTCTTAAAAATATATTGCAGACTCAAACTATGTTAAGTCAAGAGGACTTCACTTCTATTAATTTTGATGACAGTCAAATAATAATAATCTTAGAAATGTATGAACTGTTTTGATAAGTTTGTTAAGTATATAGAAAAATGTAAGTAACACTTAGTCAAACCCAGAAGATGCGCAGTCAATAACAAACAAAGTGCAACAACAGATGAAGTGCAACAACAGATGAAATGCAACACCAAACGAAACACAACAACATGCAAAGCTCAACAACAAACGAAGCACAACAATAGACAAAGTATAACATCAAACAAAGCGCAACACCAAACAAAATGCAATAACAGATGAAACGTGATAACAGAAGAAGTATTATTCTAGATGATACAAAAGGAAGATATTCTAGAATGTCAATCAGTTAGTTAGTTGGAGTTAGTTACAGGACTCAACTAATAACGGTTTCTAGAAGATTCAAGAAGCAGTTTCTTAAGAAGGCATTTGGAGACTTAGGCTATAAATACTAGTTCTAGTCGAAGACTAAAAAACGTTTATGCAAGAGATAAAATTTGATTGTACAATACTTAGAGAAATTATGTATTCAAAGTGCGAAAGAAGAGAGCGAATACATTTATAACATGAGGCTCAAAAATATCTTTCCTAAAGAGAGAAAGGCTAGATCTTGAAGAGGCTAAGATATTAGATAAAGAATAATTCGTGAGAGAGACCTGAAGAGGCTCTACAAGTGTAGAAAGAATACTTGTAAAGTTAAAGAGTATAATGAAATCTTAGACAAACTCTAAGGATTGAACATAGCCCAAGGTTTGGGGTGAACCAGTATAAAATCACGACATCTATTCTCTAACCTTTATCTTTTAATTTTCTTGTTATTAGATGAATAGATAAAATTACTTGCGATTGCATTACTTATCAAATTTAGTAAAGTATTTTGTGATCATCTGAATTTTGTAAAGAAATTCAAGAAATCTCAAAAGATTAATATTTTTGAAAAGATTACACAATTCAACCCCCCTTCTTGTGTATTTTACATATTATACTTGATTTATATATTAACAAGTGATTTACTTCAATTGGTATCAAAGTGATGTTTCCAAGAAATACTATTACAAAGTGAGGACAAAGATCCATGGCTGAATCACATGTTTTTATAGCTAAAGGTGCCTCGGTCACAAGACCTCCTGCATTCAATGGTGAGGATTATCATTATTGGATGGACAAGATGTGGCTCTCTATAGAATCCACACATATTGATCTTTGGGAGAATGGTTCATACACACCAACATATGAAGAAGGCAATATCATCTCTTGTGATAAATGGTCAGCCAATCAGAAAGCTCGATTTTAGTTAAACTTAAAGGCCAAGTTCTTTCAAAGTTGGGCCCTAAGTAGAAGTGAATCTGATAAGGTTCATGGGTGCGTATCTGTAAAGGAAATGTACATTAGCTATTACACACGAAGGCACAAATCAAGTGAAAGAGTCCAAGATCAATATTCTTTTTCTTCAATATGAGCTATTCAAGATGAAAGATGAGGAGACTACTGATTAAATGTTTGGACAGTTTCAAACGATTGTTAACAGACTTAAAGCTCTTGAAAGAATCTACAATAATCAAGATCATATCAAAAAGATTCTCAGAAGTCTTCCTAAAAGATGGAGGCCCAAAGTTACAGCAATACAAAAGGCCAAGGACATAAGTAAGTTGAAGTTAGATGAATTGCTTGGTTGACTGAAGATACATGAAATAGAGCTTAATGCAGAAGATAAACCTAGAAGAGATAAATCTATCGTATTAAAGGCAGGTCAGAAGAATCAAAAGAATCAAAAAAATAGAAGCACATCTTCAAAAGCATTAAAGATTGAAGAAATCAAGAATGATGATGCCAGTGAATCTGATCAAAATTCAAGTGAAGATGATGATGATGAACTATCCTTCATTTCAAGAAAGATTAAGAGGATTTGGAAAAAGAAAGCGAAGGGAAATAAAGAATTTTCTTTTAAGAAGAATGGCAAAAATGAAGTTAAGAATGAGAAAACTTCTATCGTCTGCTATGAGTGCAACAAACCAGGACATTACAAGTCTAAATGTTTGTTGCTCAAAAGAAAATAGAAGAAAAATAAAGAAAACAAAAAGAGCATGATGGCAACTTGGGAAGATTTGGATTCGTCCAAATCCGACTCAGATTCAGAAGCATCAAAACAAGCAAATATATGCTTGGTAGCTTAAAAGGAATGCGACGATGAGGTAAATTCTAACTTTAAAGAACTTTAAGAGGCGTATTTACATTGTTAGAAGATTCATATGCTATATTAAAACAATATAGGATTTTGAAAAAGAAATTTGTTGAAAGCTTGAAGAATACGAAAGTGTTAGAAAAAGAAAACGTCTACTTTAAGAAAACACTAGACGATATGAAAAAGAAAGTAATTGTAGATAGATATGAGGAAATTAATCAACTGAAACAAAAGATTAATAGTCTTTCAGCAGATTTGTCAACATTTACTGAAAGGACAAAAAGAATGAATGATATAATTGGAACATAAATACATCCAAATGATAAGAATGGTTTAGGGTTTACTAATAGTAATGCTCGTCATAATAAGAGTTTTGTTCCTAACAGAAAAAAATAGAAACAATATTCTTATTATTCGACGAATAATTATAAGTCTAACCCCAAAGGACCCAAGAAAATATAGGTACCAAAGAAAGACATAATATATACTGCATATCTCCTTTCTTGGAAAAAGCAACCAACACCAATGGTACTTGGACAGTGGATACTCGCAACACATGATGGAAAGAAGGTTTATATTCCTAGACCTCCAAAATAAGCAAGGAGGATCAGTAACTTTTGGAGACAACCAACAGGACAAAATAGTTAGAATCGGTAAAATTAGTAAAGATTCATTTGCGTTTATTGATAATGTTCTGCTAGTTGAAGGATTAAAGCATAATTTAATTAGTGTAAGTCAATTATGTGATTTTGGCTTTGAAGTATCCTTTAATCAAAATTCTTGTGTAGCCAAAAACAAGGACGATTTCGTATTCTTTTCTACCAAGAGACAAAACAATCTCTATAAGATTAACTTAGATGACTTGAAAAGTCAAAATATTTCATGTTTTATATCAAAATATGAGGAAAAACTGATTTGGCATAAAAAGCTAGGTCATGTTAGTTTTAAACATATTTCCTAGTTGGTTAGACATGATTTGGTAAGAGGATTACCAAAAATAAGTTTTAACAAATATTTTTTTGTAAGAGTTGTCAAAAAGGAAAACAAGTTAAAACATCTTTTTCTTCTAAAAATGTTGTAACTTCGTTTAGACCTCTAGAGTTGTTGCATATAGATTTGTTTAGTCCAACCAGAACACTAAGTCTTGTTGGAAAGAAGTATGGTCTCGTAATTGTTGATGACTTCACTAGATTTTGTTGGATATTGTTTTTCATAAAGATGAATCTTTTAAGTGCTTTAAATTTCTATCCAAAAAGTTACAAAATAAAAAAAAATTCTATCACTGGAATTAGGAGTGATCGTGGTGGAGAATTTGAAAATGAAAAATTCAAAATGTTTTGTGAAGATAATGGAATTTTTCATAATTTTTTTGCTCCTAGAACTCCACAACAGAATGGAGTTGTAGAAAGAAAGAATAGGACTATTCAAGAAATCGCAAGGACTATGCTATGTAAAATAAATCTTACTATTTCTAGGCAGAAGCTGTAAATACAACTTGTTATATTCAAAATAGAGTATTTTTGTGACCTATTTTAGATAAAACTCCATATGAGTTATGGAAAGGAAGAAAGCCAAATATCTCTTACTTCCATCCATTTGGTTGCAAATACACTATATTGAATACAAAAGAAAAATAGGATAAATTTGATTCTAAAATCAATCTAGGAATTTTTCTGGGATATTCGATGTCTTCTAAAGCTTATAGAGTTTATAATCTTGTTTCTAAATCTGTTGAAGAATCTATGCATGTCAAGTTTGATGATGATTCTCATCCAGATATAAAAGACGATTATGATGATGAAACTTTATCTGCTTCTTTAGTTGATAACCTAGACATGTCACCACCAGATGTTCCATCTGATAAGGTAGAAGATATTCTTGAAAACTTTATTCTTAGAAAAGACTGAAAGTATAAATCCTCTCACCCAGAAAACTTGATTATAGGCAAAACTTCAGAAGGAGTGAGAACTAGGTCTAAATTTAGAAGAGAGGCAAATGTAGCTTTTGTTTCTGAATTAGAACCTCAGAAAACTGATGAAACTCTTCAAGATGAAGCTTGGATTTTAGCCATGCAAGAGAAGTTAAATCAATTTACAAGGAACAAAATTTGGTCTTTAGTTCCTAGGCCACCCAACAAGTCTATCATAAAAACCAAATGGGTATTCAAAAATAAACTAGATGAATCAGGAAGAGTAAACCGTAACAAAGCTAGATTAGTAGCTCAAGGCTATAATCAACAAAAAGGAATGGACTATAATGAAACCTATGCTCCTGTATCTAGACTAGAAGCTATTAGGATTTTGATTGCATATGTTGTTTGTCATGATATAAAACTATTTCAAATGGATATGAAAAGTTTCTTTTTGAATGGTTTTATAGATGAAGAAGTTTAAGTAAAGCAACCTCCTAGTTTTGAAGATTCTGATAAACCAGATTATGTCTATAGACTTTATAAAACTTTGTATGGATTAAAACAAGCACCTCGTGCTTGGTATGATCATCTAAGTTCATTTTTTATTAGAAATGACTTTATTAAAGGACAAGTAGATAAGACTCTGTTTAGAAAATTTATTTAAAATGATTTCATTATAGTATAAATATATGTAGATGATATTATTTTTGGTGCAACTTCTAAGAAGCTATGTTCCAATTTTGAAAATCTTATGAAAAGTGAATTTGAAATGAGTCTGATGGGTGAATTGAAATTCTTTCTTGGTTTACAAATTAAGCAAACTGAAGAAAGATTTTTATTCATCAACCGAAATATATCAAAGAATTGTTAGTCAAATATAAAATGGAGAAGGTCAAACCTATGTCAACTCCAATGCATCCTTTAATTCTTTTATCTAAGGATGAAGTAGGTAAGAAGGTTGATCAAACTCTTTTCAGAGGAATTATTGGTTCTTTACTTTACCTAACTACAAGCAAACCTAATATACCATTTAGTGTTTGTTTGTGTGCAAGATTTCAAGCAGATCCTAGAGAATCTCATTATATTATTGTTAAAAGAATAATGAGATACTTAGCAGGTTTTACTTATCTCTATTTAATTTATAAGAAAGGTAAAGATTTTAGGTTAATTGGCTACTGTGATGTTGATTATGCTGGAGATAGGATTGATAGGAAGAGTACAAGTGGAGGTTGTCACTTTCTTGGTCATAATCTAATTTCTTGGTCAAGCAAGGGGCAAAATTCAATTACTCTATCTACTGTAGAAGCTAAATACATATCAGTTGCAAGTTGTTGTTCACAGACGTTATGGATTAAATATCAGTTAGAAGATTACTCTATACAAGAAGATCAAATTTTAATCTTCTATGACAACACAAGTGCTATCAATCTATCAAAGAATCCAATACAACACTCAAGAGCAAAGCATGTTGAAGTTAGGCATCATTTTAAATGAGATTATGTACAGAGAGGAATCATTAGTCTATAATTTGTTGAGAAGAATCAACAATAAGTGGATATCTTCACTAAACCTTTGTGTGAAGATAGATTCAAGGAAATCAAATGGAACTTGAATATGGTAATGTTGAATGACCATTCGTCTAACATGTCATGACCAGATAATTCATACTAGAAAAAGATAAAAAAAATTGTAAGTTTTCAAGTAAATAGTAACGGTAAGTTATGAACGGTAACTTTTCAAGAGTAGTTATATGAAGGAAATCTTCTCAAGATTCCAAATTACCTTCTACTCTAGAATTTTCTTAAAATACTTGAAACTGACTAGTTTGGTGCTCTCAACCAAGATGATTCAATACTCTATTCTAAGCTTTAAGTTCTTTTCGTTTCATATTCTTACTTTTAGATACTAACATCGCTACATTGAGCGAAGTACATTTGTGTGTTTAGTTTTTATTTGTTACAGATCACAAATGGAGCAATCTCTTATCTATGGGAGACACATTGATTTCATCTCTTTGAAGGAAAATCATATGGACATTGAACCAAAAATTTAAGCAGTAGGCTGGAAAAGTTTCTTCAAGGTTCGTGAAAAGGTATATTTGAATGAGATATACAAGTTTTGGAAGAATTCAAAGGTGGTAGACGAAACTTTAATATCAATGGTAGATAGATTGTCGGTTATCGTGACATAAGATACTATCAAGAGGGTCAGTGGGTGTCCTAGTATTGGAGCAAAGCTATTTAACAATACAAAATGGATTACTCAAGATTGTGTAGATAGAATGCACATTAATCGACAACTATATGAAGTAGTGATCTAGAAGTTAAGAAAGCTTCAACCTTTGTTTCGAAGGCTAGGGTTCTACATTCACTGCTTCTCCACTATGTTCTACTAGGATTAGGCTTGAAAGATGTTGTGACAATGAATGATGAACATTGTTTGTCTCACCTACTGAATCACCAACCCATTAATCTTCCGTACTTGATTGTGAAATACATGATAAAGTCAAAGAGAGATTTTAGCTTCTATCTTATGATATATTGTTGACAAGGATTTTTAGAGAATCTGAAATATTTCTCAACAGAGGTAACAGGGTAAAGATGGATGTGAAGAGCATTATTAATGCCACTACTATTCACATAATGGGAATAAAGTTTGAAGATGAGGCGGATACAGGTTCTACACTGAAAGCAAGGTCTGAGGGGGAGCTTATAGTAAGATGGAGCAGGAGTGAACGTGTTACATCTGCAACAAAAACAAAACCTTGAAAAACAGGAAGAATATCCGCAAAAGAAAAGACTGAGAATCATCTGATGTACCAATAAAAGCTAAGGTGATTCTACAAAAAGAGGAAAACTGGGTTCAACAACCATCGAAACAAGTGTCATTGAAGAGAAAGGTGGAGTCACTTCAATCACAAAATCCAAATAGTCAAGAAGATCACCAAGATGTTGACCTTATGACAGAAGAAGTGGAAAGCTCTGATTCTTGGTGGAGATTCTGAAAAGCAAGAGAAACGACAGCAACCTACTAAATCAATTGTCTCTATTTTGCAAAGTCAATCAACAAAATCATCTGGAGAGACAGAGATAAAAAGGAAGTTAGTATTTGAGAGAAAGAAGCCTCAACAACAACTTTTTTCTAAATCGACAGAAGAACAAAAGAAGGTGAAGCCCAATCTGAAAAAAGTTTCTTCATCTAATGTTCAACAGAAGGCGAAGACAGTTGAACACCAATTGGAACCTTACAATCCTTCTCAACCAATCAACAAAAAGGATTTGAAAATGAAGATTATAGAAGAATCAGTACTTGTTCGAAGCAGAAGGTCAATTATTATTAGAAAACCTTTGAAAAAGTCAGTCAAGGTAAAAGTCGAACCTATACTGATTAACGATCAGACAATACATCTTTTAAGTCATGAATAACAAAGACTATATGGTATTCTATAGGATGAGAAGGTAGAACCATATCCAATGAAGATTTCAAAGGATCGGTATATAATCTATCTGATTACGAGCAAAACATCAATAAAAATTGTGCTAGATATACAACCAAGATGTTCCACCCTTGTGAGAAATGAGGAAAAGGGAAAAAGAAGATGTTTCCTGAAGGGAATGAAGATAATCTTACAAAAGAGCATATTCAAGTAGATATGAAGAACATAGATGATGCATGTAATGCAGCTCAAACTGAAGATATCTATATTTCATATCACATTTCGAAAGCATCAGGAAGTTAATTTGGAGTTTCTACCACAGATGCAAACTTCAAGGTAGTTGGCAAAGTGACAGAAGGACAGTATAAAAGAATCACGGTTGAAGGTATCAATTTCAACTTCGAAACCTTTGTGCATTTAATCATGCATCTCAAACCTTTAGGTTTCATACCTTCTGTCAAAGATGTGTTACACCTTCTTGGGCAACCAATTCCTAAACTACCTAGACCTGATGATCTTAATCTCCCAAAAGGAAAACAAACCTTCAGACTACCCTCAATCAAAATCATAGAGTTAGACGTTTTACCTTCAAAACTATTTGTTGTTGAAAACCTTCATCCATTTAGTGAAATACAACAAGATCCTACTATTAATTCGGAGTTCTTGAAACATTTCATAAATTGGACGAAAGCAATTAATGAAGTTCAGGAAGCCTTAGCAAAAGAAATTGAGGAAATTCATACTAAGGTTGATGAACTGGCTGACTCAATAGGTGATCTTCATGAGGAAGTAGCACTTACTATTGAACAAGACCTCAAGACAATCCGCACTGACATGCAACATTTTTTTTCTGAAATTATGAAGTGTCTACGATGAACTATCTTTTTGATTAATAACAAATAGGGAGAGAAAAAGAGGAGAACGAGAAGAGAAGATAGAAAGCATTGTATATATCTTGTATGCATTTCTTATATTTTTGCTTTGTTTATTATTCATCCTAATATTATTCGTTTATTTGTCTGAATATCATTTTACCTTCTAAAATTATGATTATTTGTTATCATAAAAAATGGGGAGATTGTTAAGTTAAGAGGACTTCACTTCTATTAATTTTGGTGACAATCAAATAATAATAATCTTAGAAATGTATGAACTGTTTTGATAAGTTTGTTAAGTGTTTAGAAAAATGTAAGTAACACTTAGTCAAACCCAGAAGATGCACGGTCAACAACAGACGAAGCACAACACCAAATGAAGCGCAACAACAGACGAAGCCCAACAATAGATGAAACGCAACACCAGACGAAGCGCAATAGCAGACGAAGCGAAATAACAGACGAAACGTGATAACAAAAGAAGTATTATTCTAGACGATACAGAAGGAAGATATTCTAAAACGTCAATCAGTTAGTTAGTTGGAGTTAGTTACAGGACTTAACTAATAATGGTTTCTAGAAGATTCAAGAAATAGTTTCTTAATAAGACAGTTGGAAACTTAGGCTACAAATACTAGTTCTAGTTGAAGGCTAAATAACATTTTTATAAGAGAGAAAATTTGATTGTACAATACTTAGAGAAATTATGTATTCAAAGTGCAAAAAAAGAGAGCGAATACATCTGCAACGTAAAGCTCAAAAATATCTTTCCTAAAGAGAGAAAGAAAGGCTAGAGTCTGGAAAGACTAGGATAACATATAAAGAATACTTTGTGAGAAAGACCTGAAGAGGCTTTGCAAGTGTAGAAAGAATACTTGTAAAGTTGAAGAGTATAGTGAAATCCAAGACAAACTCTGACTAGACGTAGCCTATGATTTGGGGTGAACCAGTATAAAATCGCAGCGTCTATTCTCTAACCCTTATCTTTTAATTTTCTTGTTGTTAGACAAATAGATAATATTACTTGTGATTACATTACTTATAAACTTTAGTAAAGTGTTTTTGTGATCATCTAAATTTTGTAAAGAAATTCAAGAAATCTCAAAAGATTAATATTTTTTAAAAGATTACATAATTTAACCCCCCCCCTTCTTGTGTATTTTACATATTATACCTAATTTATATATTAACAAGTGATTTACTTCAAACTACATCTATAGTACCTTTAGAATTACAAGATCAATAAGGTAAAGCTAGGACAGAACAGGCTCCTTCATCTCAGTAAGAGCCTATACAATGAAGAACGGCAAGAGAATAGAGAGGTCTAGATATATATCAATACATTCTAGGAGTCCCTTCTGAAAGTCTAAGAATCAGATCATCCTTCAAAGATAATTATGTTGCCTTCATTTAAAAATTAGAACCAAAGACGGTTGAAGAGGCTCTTACTGATGAAAATTGGGTTTCAACTATGAAAGACGAACTAAATCAGTTTGATAAAAACAAAGCTTGGAATTTAGTACCTCATCCACAAAACATGTCAATCATTGGACTTGTTAGGTTTTTCAAAACAAACTTGACGAAAATGGTAAGGTGTAAGAAACAAAGCTAGACTTGTAGCTCAAGGTTATAATTAATAGGAAGGTATTGATTTTGATGAGATTTATGCACCTATTGCTATATTAGAATCAATTAGAATTTTACTTTCTTTTCAATGCTATAGAAAATTTAAACTATTTCAAATGGATGTTAAAAGTGCCTTTTTAAATGGATATATTAACAAAGAAGTGTTTGTTAAGCAACCTCTAAGTTTTGAAGATGAAAACCATCCTGATTACATGATGAAGTTGAGTAAAGTTTTATATAGTCTAAAGCAGGCTTCTCAAGCATGGTATAAGAGGCTAAGTAACTTTCTGCTTGAGAATAACTTCAAAAGAGGAAAGGTAGATAAAACCTTATTTATTAAGAAAAAGGAGAGCAATTTACTCATAGTGCAAATATATATTGATGACATAATATTTGGTGCTACTAATCAATTTTTTTGTGAAGAATTCTCAAATTTAATGCAGGGAGAGTTTGAAATGAGTATGATGGGAGAATTATCTTTCTTTCTTGTGTTGCAAATTAGGCAAACAAAAAAATAAATCTTCATTAGTCAAGACATTTACAAAAAGGAACTCATCAAGAGATATCATTTTGAGAATGCCAAACTGATGGGTACTGTTATGTATTCTGGAACTAAACTTAATAAGGATGAAGAAGGCAAGGCTACAAATGAGACAAGGTATAGAGGAATGATTGGATCACTACTATATCTCATAAACTTAAGACTAGATATTATGCTTAGTGTGTGTCTTTACGCATGCTTTCAATCAAATCCAAAAGAGAGTCACGTTCAAGTAGTCAAGAAGATCTTTCACTATCTTCATGGAACTATGGACTTTGGATTATATGGTATCCAAAAACTGATTCTTTTAACATAGTTAGCTATTATGATGTAGATTATACAGGTAATAAAGTTGATAGTAAAAACACAAGTAATCACTACCAAAATCTTGGAGGATATGCAGTTTCTTTGTCTTGCAAGAAACAAAATTGCACAATGCTTTCAATAACTAAAACAGAATATATAGTAGTTTCCATTTGTTGCAATCAAATCTTATGGATGAAACAATAACTCTAGGATTTTTTTGAACCTTGATCATATTCCTATATTATGTGACAATACTAGTACAATAAATTTTTCTAAAAATCTTATACGTCATTCTAGGACTAAGCATATAAAAATCATACATTATTTTCTTAGAGATCATGTTTTAGAAGAAACCATTGATCTTTTGCATGTTAAAACTGAAAATCAAGTAGCTGATATCTTTATTAAGCCACTTTCTGAAGATAGATTCTATTTGTTAAGAAAAGAGGTTGGTATGTGCAGAGTATCTAATATTAACTATGTATAAAGTTTCTATGGTACTTCTCTTTGCAGATATTAGTCGGGTCCTTCTAATCTGTGTTTTTGGTAGGCTCCTCTTAGTTTAATAGGGTAGAATATGCATGTCGTAAAAAGTTAATTACTAAATAACTTAGTTTTAGCTTCTAAAAATGTGCGTGCATTGCCCTGATAGGTTTCTGTTCATGATTGACAGAAGATACACATATGATCGCACCTCCTCTAATAGCGTGTATGCTCATCTTCACACGAAATTAACGCTCAAGAACCATTTAGTCTATCCTAAAAAGGTGTTGGAACCCCTCCCTGGTGAGACACGTGTCCGACGTCTTACGTGACATCTGGACGTGCAACCCACGAGGGAGGGATTCATCACCACAGAGGAAACTCGAATCAAACTTATTTCATGTACTCCCGAACGGATCGTGATAAATTTACCCTAATCTTCCTCAATAACTTTGATCTACTTAGGGCCCAAAATTGAATCTGATTCCTAAGCTAAAAATGAAATTTCATGTCTCTAGATTAATTAGAATCAACAATCTCCTCAATTGGATCTCTATAACTCAAGATATGCTTAAAAATCCAAAGATTGGTCATAGTCCGATCAGCTCTCCAAACCGACCTCTTACTTATCTTACCCCAAACTTTTGGGTTCTAACTCAAATTTCTATCAAATTTCATTTAGAGGTAGAAAAACATGTTAGGATTCTAACGCCTCAAGAATCACCTCATTCGGAGGTCGTACGAAGGAGTTATGGCCAAACGAATCCGATATGTTCATGTCCAGATTCCTACTGGACCTACTTTGGCGCAAACGCCATAACTCTTGTTATAGATGTCGGATTGACTTTGTTTTTGAACGGTTGGAAAGTAGACATCTAAGGATACAACTTTCATGAAGACCAAAATTTGAAATGTTGTCATTAAGAGGTCCAAAACACACGGACCGTGTGAACTTACACGGTCAGGCCATGTAACCTATGGGTGAAAAGTGTCCCTGCACTAGAATTTACACGGCCCGTGTAAATTCACACGGGTAGGCCGTGTAAATTTTGGGTGAAACAATTTTTCACCCTCCAAGACCCCTCCAATGGGTCCTAAATCCATACTAACTTCTCCTATACTCATAATCTTGTCAAAATCCATTATTTCGGGTCCGAGATTCACTTCATGTACACTAAAGGTTCAGGAATTTTGTCCACCACAACTTCCCAACTTGGAATGAGCATAGCTCTTCACTACCATATCAAAAAATTGCAAAATTAGTATCGTTGGAAAGATAAAAGGAATCTCTACAACTTCCATGAAGGATTCAAAAATCAATTCAGTCAGTAAGAAAGGTAAAAAGACTCTCAAAGTTACTGCCTATATCAAAGCCAATGGAATAGTAACTCTACCTAAATGAACAGTGACTGTCATCTTCTCAACCTCATAACTTTTTATTCCCAATTCCAATAATTGCATATTATATATCAATAGAAATAGGAAAAGATAATCTACATTTTCTGTGAAGAGTACAAAAATCAAAACAGACCTCAAGGGGGTGAAAAACCCTGCTAAAGAATCTGCCAACTAAAACTCTCATCTACAGTAACTGAAAACTTGCAACCCTTATAACATCTTCATCCTAGATTCAAAAGTGACAAAGTATATACCGTTTGAAAGATCTCAACAAGTAATACAATCTTGAAGAAGAAATCTTAATTCAAGTCAAGCCCTAAGGAGGTCTAAAATACAAATCAAGTTTTTGCCCATTTTTAAGGAAAATTGGACAGCACCTCCCCTAAAAGTGCTCTAGCTAAAATCTTCAATTTTCTCTCCATTACCTGCATAAAACTCAATCTTCCAAACTTCTACAACAAACTTCCATCCAGATATAGATTCAAGCATCATTCAAAAGGCAGCAATCTCACTCTTAAGCATCTATCCATTTCAACCTCTAAAGAAATACAATCTCATACTTGTTTTTATCATTTTCAACCATACGACCATACATGCTTAGAAAACATATACAAGATACATTTAAACTTCAAAACCTTTATATTTACATGGAAATAAGTCAATACAAAACTTCAGAGGGCACCTAGCCCGATTACATCCCAAAATAACAAATGTTAAAGTACAAAGAACACAAATTGTCCAAAAGACTAGCTAAAGGTTTGTTTTCTGAAAACAGGACTTCAAAAGCAAAATGCATCGGAGTATGCTTCAATCCCGATGCGGTGACTCGGTTTCTCGCTCGACACCTGTGGAAGAGAAATGGGGGGTGAGCTCGACGGCTCCGTGGGTAATAACTTAATAAACGAGAAATAAGCAAAAACCATTATTTATTCTTTCATTTTCAAAACAATATCACATGGATTCAATTTTCAAAACTCTTCACAGAATTTATTACATCAAACAATTTACAAACTTAACACATCACAAAATAACCTAACATTTCACAAAATCACAAACAAAGTGGTTCGGGTGGATCCGAAACGGAACGAACTACACATTCTCGTGAAGCGGTCATATGTAGCCGTGACTTATGGGAGTCCGTGAGAGGAACTTCAATGCCACTAGCGGGCAGGCGGGAGAAGCCCATGGGTAGACACGTGCACCTGACTCTTATGGGACCACCACAAACCCAAAGAAAGCACATAATTCACACAATGTGAAATCACTAGCCGTAACTGGCCTTTACAAATTTACTTTCACATAATTGGGCCAAAATGGCAAATCTTTTTCCGACATCACACATTCGAGTCTTTTTTCACATAACAAACCAGTATTCAAATCATTTCAACATGAATTCACAATCAAGGAATTTCACATACAAGTTAAAAAACATCGCAAAGAGTAATTTATACAAAAATTCGAAGTCATCGGAAAACATTAATTTGCATTTTTTTATAAAAACTTTAATATGCCTATTATCTCAATTATTAAGAAATCACCCACCTTAATTCCTTAGCTTTGAGATTGGTCAATTGGTCTTGCTTCTTCCTCAATTTGCCTCACTTCACCTTCATTAAGCACAAAGATCCAATAAGAATAAGAGATAGCAAAATTGGACATTCTAAGGAGATGAAAGCATGGTATTTAACCTATCTAACTTTACCCATCAATTTCCTAAGCCATTCAAACCAAAACCCATCCATAATTCCAAAAGATTTCACATTTTCTTACCTTGGAGATGAAACCCACGAAAATCCCCTTTGGCTTCTAATAGAAGTTTAAACCCCCTCTTCTTCCTTTTACTTCTCTTTTCTAAAACAATATAAACCAAAGCCTTAACCTTTCTTCTTCTCTCTTCTTCTTCTTCTTCTTCTTCTTCTTCTTCTTCTTGGCGAAAATCTCCTCTCCCTCTCTTCTCTTTGAAATTTCGTAGCTCTCTCTCTTAATAGACTTAGGGAAAAAAGTTTCTTAACTTAAAAACCATCCAAAACTACATAGTTTTATCAAGTCACTTATTTTCCTTGCAAATTTGTGTGGCTTCCTTCATGTTATACAGCTACATCATCATTTATCTCCTTTCTTCTTTATTTAATGTCATTTAAAAGGACTAAAAGCCCATCTCATAAGCCTTAAGCCTTAAAAACATTAGCAAACTTCCTAAATTACCCCTATACCATCTTATTCTTTTTAATTTCTAAAAACTTATCAAACTCTAATTTTTACTAAATCCCTTCATTTAATTTCTATTAGCCAAGCACTAAAAACCCCCCAATTAATCTAACTAAAAGGAATCATCAATCTAAACCTCAAAAATAAATAAAATATGCTTAATGAGACTAGGGGCCCAACATTTCTCCCCCCCCCCCCCCTAAAAGAATTTCGTCATCGAAATTCGTACCTGAATCACTGAAGAGATGAGGATACTTCTCCTTCATAGCTTCCAATGGCTCCCACGTGGCCTCTTCCACCGAATGGTTTCTCCACAAGACTTTACCAACTGTACTGTCTTGTTCCTGAGAACCTTTTCTTTTGTATCCAAGATCTACACTGGAAGCTCTTCATAGCTCAAATCATAACTCAACTGAACTTCATCAGCTTGAATGATATGAGAAGGATCAGATCGGTATCTCCTCAACATAGAAACATGAAACACATCATGAATCTGTGATGGCTCAGAAGGCAATGCTAACTTGTAAGTCATCGGACCAATCCTCTCTAAAATCTCATAAGGCCCCACATACCTCGGACTCAGCTTACCCTTCTTTCCAAATCTCAGGATCCCTTTCCATGGAGAAGTCTTGAGAAAAACTTTCTCGCTGACCTCAAACTCCATTTCCTTCCGATGAACATCTTCATAACTTTTCATCCTGTCCTGAGCTGCTTTTAGCCTGTGCTTAATCAAGTTAACCTTATCAACTGTCATCTGAATCAACTCTGGACCCAAAAGTTTCCTGTCTCCCTCTGCATCCCAACACACCAGATTCCTACACCTCCTCCCATACAGAGCCTCATAAGGAGCCATCTGAATGCTCGAATGATACGAATTATTGTATGCAAATTCGATCAATGGCAAGTGTTCATCCCATACTCCTTTAAAATCCATCACACATGCCCTGAGCATTCCCTCAAGGGTCCGAATGGCCCTCTCAGATTGACCATCGGTCTGAGGATGGAAAGCAGTGCTGAAACTCAACTTAGTGCCCAAAGCTTCCTGCAAACTACCCCAAAATCTTGAGGTAAAACGAGGATCCCGATCAGACACAATCGAATCTGAGATCCCATGCAATCTCACAACCTCATAAACATACTTCTTGGCTAGCACATGCAGAGGATCTGTCTGTCTGATTGCCAAAAAATGGGCTGATTTCGTCAGTCTATCTACAATCACCCATATGGCATCATGCCTCCTACTGGTCCTGGGCAAACCCATTAGGAAATCCATAGTCACTTTCTATCCATTCTTGCAACCTTGAGGTACGCGGGACCTGTTCGCCCCGGTACGTAAAACACGGACCCAACATTAAAAGGTCAAGTTTACACGCGACCACAACCTTAATCGGTATTGTCCTCTTTGGTACTAGAACTCGAGACCTCAAGATTTTCTTGCATCTAACTACACGTCTCTTACCATTGAGCTAAGTAGCTCAATGGTATGAGGCGTGCAGTTAGATGCAACAAAACCTTGAGGTCTCGAGTTTGAGTACCAAATAGGACAATACCGATTAAGTCAATGTCGCGGCAAACTTGAGGTACGCAGACTGTGTTAAGCCTCGATGCATGAAAAACACGGACCCAACAAAAGGTTTCTTCCTTTTACTTACCTTCATCATTCTCAGAAGTGTCGTTTTTCCTCTCTACACCCTAACTCTTTGTTTTTGCTCAAACTTTCTACTAAAATCTCCTAAATCTCACCAACTTACTTGAAATTGCAAGGACAAAAGAAAACCTTAACTCCCACTACTAGCCATTGTGAAACTCTTCACGATGAACAAGAGTTTGAAACTCTTGTTTCTGAATCTTCATCTCTGTCGCCAATAGTAGGATCATTAAACACCCATATTGGACCTGTTTCTATCACCTCTATCAAAAAGCCTCAATTTATAGAAGCATCTACTCAGGAGATTCCAAACAAGAGAAAGGGAAAGATTTTAGCTATGTTATCTCTAGAATCAGACTCTGAATCATCATTCGAACAAAATGAATCAACAATCAAGCAATATATCTTTGACTCTGGTGAAGAAGCTTCTGATGAGTTAAACCCTAGCTCATCAAAAAAATGAAGGAGAAGGAGGAGGAGGACGAGGAGGAGGAGGAGGAGGAGGAGGAGAAGAAGAAGAAGAAGAAGAAGAAGAAGAAGAAGAAGAAGAAGAAAAAAAAAAGGAAAAAGGAAATAAAGAAGAAAAATCTTCTAGTGAGGGGGAGCAAACAAGAAAAGTAAGATTTCATTCTCCTTCACTTTCACTACCAACTCTCACTCTATATACCCCTTCTACTATGTCTCTCAAAACTTCTGCACCACTACCTACTACTCCTCAACTTGAGGCCACGGGTAAGAAATTGCCGGAAGTACATTGGATTACTAATGATGATGGTTCAGATGAAGAACCAGGCTATTTAATAAGATGTCCATAAACCAGAGGAAGTCTTGCAAAAAAAGTTGAGAAAGTTATTGAGAAAGAAAAAAACCTAGACGCCGAACAGAGGGAAGAAGAAGAATCTTGAAATAGAAAAAGAGAATAAATAAGAAAAGGCAAAGTGCTTATGGTTAAAGAGGGTATTGAGGACCCATTGTTAGGAATGAGTAGTTTTATAAAGAAGCCCTATTTGAAGAAATTTCAAAGGCAAAAATATCAAAATTAAAGAAAATTAAGAAAGGAGAGTCTTCAGCATCGATCAAGCTGTTTTAGTTAATAGAGGCTGAAGCATGATACAAAATGTGATGCAAGAAGTGAAAGGTAGTGGTCGGACACATTCTACCTTCTCTCCTATTTGATGACATTGGTATTCCCATCTCTCCCAATTTTCTTGTTGTTGGTTAAGAGAACTTTTTAAATTTGGATGAAACATTGTGTAATGATTTAGTTAGATCATTTTACACAAACATGAGAAAAGATGAAATTGATGGGAAGTTGTCAATCACCTTTTGGGTACATAAGTGTGAGATCTTGATTATGGAAGAAATCTTGAGAAACATACTAAATATAATTCCCATAGGAAAAACTAAGCTCCCTTGTCATAAATGGGACATTACTAATCTTGATCTAGGAGAAGCTGTGAACTTTTTATGCTTGCACATCAAGAATGATCATAAAGGAAGGCCCTGGTGTAGACATTTGGATTTACAACCATGATGCCTTACATCAATAGCTGTTACTTCAATTTTTCCAAGGAGTAGTTATGTGGATAGATGCAGTCTCTTGGATACATATATAGTGTATAATCTACTGAAGGGAAATAAGATGAACCTCTTAGCAATGATCCTGCAATTTATGGTGGACAAGTGAAGTCATAAGAATACCACTAGTGGTCTACTATATGGGATGCTATTAACTAAGATTTTTGCGTATTATGGAGTGTCTTTTGACATTCTAGATTAGTATGAACTTGCGAAGTTTCATTGTTTTATCCCTTACCAATTCGGATATAAGTTAAAAGGTAATATGTAGGTGTAGAAGAATATAAAAAGGACAACAAACCTCTTGGGTCCCACTCAACATAAATCAGCCCTTATCACACTTCAAAACACAAATGATCTAATTCTTAAGCAACTGAAAGATATCTGTTACAATCAAGATCAAATACATGGCTAGATCGACAATATGCAAAATCAAATTCTTAACATACAGTTTTGCTTTGAAAAGTTTTTGAAGCTCCTAAATAATATTGACGTTATTTTGCATGACTCTTTTGTGATATTCTTTTCTCATATACTTATTGACCGTTTATTTTTTCTTTTTGATAATGACAAAAGGGGAGAGTTAATAATATATTTGCGTTTGATGATATATCTGTGTTAGTTTTGCTAACTATTGAAATATTCTTGAACTAATTACATCCCAATTATCTTACAAACGATAGGCTCCTTTCTTTAGAGGTCGTAAGAAAGGCTCTTTCTAATCATGACCATGAGTAAGAACATATAAAGTTTACAAGTATCTTTCGAAATCCCAATTACTTCTTGTCATCATCAAAAATGGGAGATTGTTAGCTAAAGGTTTGTTATTAATGATTTTGATGATAACTATATAATATCTCAAAATTCAAAATTCAAAATTGAAGTTATTTCCTTTTATAACTAACGATTAGGAACCTTCTTAATAAAATTACCTTAATAGAAATTATTCCACGATATTTGGAAGAATCTTACCAATCACATAATACAAACAATTAGCTATGATATTTTTTGTCAAATTTTTCTCTTAACATCTTAATATTGGAATATTACAACAAAGATGATATTGAAGATTTGTTAGATACAAAGTCAACTCATAATCGAAAAAAATGTCTATTTAAGGAAGAGCTACTGCATTTGCAAACACAGCAGACCTTTGAAATACTTCAGCTGCATCAATATTCTCAAAAGTCATATCTTTATCAAATTTCTCATGCCTTAGAAAATGAAAACACCATACTGAGAGAGACTATTATTTCTTAAGGCTTACCTTAAGTAAACCCTTTATACATTTTTGTTGAAATCGTGTAAAGGTTTATTAAACACTACGAGTGTAGAAGGTTAAAGAACGTTAAAAAATATGTACTTGTGAACTCGAAGAGACTTATCAAAAATTTACTACTTGAAGTTTTATAATGAAATACTCAAATTGGATACTTGAGGACTTGACGTAGATTTGTTATAAGCTGAATCAGTATAAATGGATTATGTCTCTCTTTCTCTCTCTTAACTTTAAAATTTTCTATATTATAGTGTGTGTGTTTAATTTACAAAAGGTTCCTTCACTTTTAGAATAGACTCCTTTTATTTTAATATTGCAAGTGGTTTCTTTCGTTTTTAGAAGTTAACAGGCTCCTTTCGCTTTTTAAACGTTAACAGGCTCCTTTTGTTTTTTAAATATTAACAATCGCCTTTTGTTTTTAACGTTAACATACTCATTTCATTTTTAACAGGCTCCTTCTTATTTTTTTTAACTTTAATAGACTCCTTTTATTCACGGACTCTTCTGTTAAAATTTAACAAGTCTTATCGTTTTCATGAATTAATAGTAACTTGCAAAATTTTTAAGTTACACACAATTCACCCCTCTTGCGTGTGTTTGCTTTATCAAATTTGATTATGAATTTTATACAATCCTTGTCAACGGATTTCCAATTTAGCCTTGCAAGAATGCTAAGGGGATACGACAAAGAGATCCATTATCTCCTTGTCTTACTGTTATATAATACTATTTTTATGGAATAGATATAAATGACAAAAGCTAAAATGTCACTAGAAAAATATACATAAAATCTTGCATATTTATAATAACTATGTATATAAATAGTACCATGCTTTAAACACATGCAAGTCATTTGTAACTTGAGAGATTATTGTTCGAGTGTTGCATTTTCCTAGATTTTAATTATGTGCCATAAGACCTAAAATAGAGATTATGCAAAGCACTGAATTTCGGCCGTGATGGCACAAAATTTTGCTGAGTATCTGGAAAAGAATAGAACTTTATTTAACAGTCAACAATTGATTCAAGTGTTTGTTAAAGGTTTAGAATTACGCCCAAACATCATATGTTATAAAGGAGATTACGATAGTCTTATTTTAAATAGTCATAGAGACATCATAAATTCTTGTTTCTATGATGTTCCTTTTACTTGTATATCTAAACAACATAGTCGTTCAAGTCTCAATTTTGATAACCCTCGCGTAGTCACTCAGTTCTTACTACACTTGTAAGTATCCTTTGGACTGCACAAGAGTTGTACGTAGTCTTTGGCAAAATCCTGTGGATGTTGTGTGCACGAACAGATGAAGGAAAATTACTTGCATAATTAACGAATAATTAATCCTATACAGCTCCTTGGGGCATTCCATTGGAATATCAGTACCCTTTCTTATCCTGTCATCAATCATGCCTTAGTCCAAAGAGTGTACAGACCCCAAACCACACTATAATAAAGTTGACATTTTAATCCATATTATTGAACAGTATATTTTGTATATAATATATCGATATAGTTTTATTGTAAATTTAGTATAAAATAAATCATACAAAATATTATTAATTCAAAATATCAAACATTGTATATAAAAAGTAAAATAATATAAATATCATTAAATTGTACAAACAACAAGAATATTCTTGATATACAAGATACTAATGACAACTTTAACAATTTTATAAACAAGACAATAAATAAAAAAGATAATAAATTTCATGCCTATTCCATCAAAGAGAAAAATATATAATTATTTTTTTAGACAGTTCACAAGAGATTCCAAGATACTAATGTTTGGATTCTTAAGGAGGCTCCTTATATGTTCAAAGGCATCAATCTTCCCCCAGTAGTTCGTTTATTTACAGCCTCTTCTAACAACTCATTGGTTCTAACTAAACTAGCAAAAGATAGTTTAAAAAGCTTTTCAAATGTAGTATGGAACAGTGAATTAGATGAATCTCACGTGGCATGCGTTTCACCTAAAAAACAAACAGTATAGAACAATCACCTTAATTTCTTCACAATCCTTAGAAAAATTAAATACTAAAAACTAAAAAAGCTAAATCAATAAGATATAAGGAACTCAAATTCGAACACATGCGTACTGAATTGAATGTCACCATCGTCATAACAAATACATATAATTTTGGCAATTTACAACTGTTTCAAAACTATCAATTTGCCTAATCTTGTACAAACCATTAGGACATCACCGTCGCCTCCATTTTCATCTACGTTCTCTAGAAAATTCGAACGAGCTTTAGACAACGCATAATATATACAATCACACATTCATTTAATAACTTCTTAAAATAAAATAAGATATAAAGAATAAAGAAAGAGAGTTCAGTATAATGAGATTAAACACTTTGAAGAAGAAGATCGGACATTGAAAGCAAGCGTTAATAAGACTTTAGTGAGCATTTTTGTTGTGCACCAATTTGTTCTTTAGTAGGGAGGATTTTGCCAAATATCTTCTACCGGAGCTCATTTCAGGCATTGGAAAATATCTACTACGTCAACATTTCACGATGAATTTATGTTAACGATTTTATTCCAAAAACGCAATGGAAACAAAAACACGTCATAGATATAATTATTTTTCTTAGGTAATCTAGAAACAACACACCCCACATGTGATCCGAGGATCATTTGACAACTTGAATCCAGAAGTAGTGTCATCAATGAATTTTAGACTCGAATTTTGTTAGTTTTACCTATGAACCTTGACATTGGTGAATTGGTTTGATCATTCCATGCAAAATATAAGTTTGTGCTTTCAGTTTTGGTTTGCAAGAAGGACTCAATTACATTCTAAATACATTAGCTGCATAAGTGTTTTAAGTGAAGACAAATTGCATTATAATACACATGGCACCTGTAATTAAGCAATAATGATTTTATCATTTTTATGGTAGTGAATTTCCAGAGAAAAATTATCCCCCCTAAGACTGATAACAATGGGTTAATAATTTGCAGCAGCAAATTGTACATCATGTTTCAGAAGTTACACAAATTTGACTAGTTGCAAATGGCTTCTATTGCAACTAGACACCAACAACTCCATCAAACTTCCCTGAGTATGGAATAGCATCAATATGGGAACCAGTGGCAACTACACTGGAATAGCATCAATATCAGGGTTATTAAATTGATAAAAACTCAGGGAAAATAATGACCCAATCATCAAAATGGAAAATGGAAGAGAATAAAGTAGTAGAGTCAAACTTCTGATCACTTCAAACATCTGAGGATACTATAAGCTGGAAAACAGAAAGGGAAAAAAAAAAGAATAGAAGAATAAAAAATGCTAACAGTAAATGAGAATTAAGCAGAAAAATGCACCGGCATATAATTCACAGAACAACTTAATCCTAAGTTCAGTAATTGATGAAGTCATGAACTTACCACCGCCAAAATATGTTGCCAATAGTATCTTCTCTAACAGAGAGGCCAGCTAGTCCCATCAAGTTTTTGATGTACCTGTGTTTCAATATTTTTGCAGAACACGAGTCATCAAGCTTAGCTTCTTAAAGAATGCCAGATATTTACGCATCCACAGTGGATTTACATAATTATTTCAAATGTTGCAAAGATGTGGAATGGATGAGACAATGCCAAAAAAATGTTCTTGTTACTATCAGACAAACATTCATAACTTCTCCTCTTGGGATATACTATGCATTTGTCCTCCTGCATTCTGATATTGCTAAAGCCAAGAAAAGCAATTTGGATAAACTCTATTCGCACGTCTGAAAGAGGCTCATCTAGCTCTCTATTGATTAATAATAACTGAAATAGGCAATCAAGTACTTTCCAGAGAAAAGGGAAAGATACGAAGATCTTACTTTAGATGTAGAAGTAACTCTAGGCAAGGTACCTCAGAACCTCAATAAAGGCAAAAGCACTCAGTAAAACAAAAGAATGAGATTAAAATTCCCTCTTTAAGTGAAAAAAGAGCTGTAGTTGGAGCATTAGTTGTTTCGCATTACAGAAGTAGATCCATCTTGTTACCTGCGATTCATTAATCTAAATCAAGGTGAATTCAAGAAAACAACTTTACCACATTAATCAATCGTTTCAAATGATACTCAAACTGAACAATGAACAAAGTAAGCTAAACAATTCAGACTTCACTTGATTATGAAGAGAACCCAGAAAAGGAAAATGCTTCGGCTAGACATCGTATCTGTTTTTGAAGGATTTACTGAAGCTTGAACTAAAGGAGGAAGATGGTTCCTGAAAAGTGAAGAAAGTCGTTCACTTCAAGCCTTTCTCATTGCAACTGGTGATGAAAGAAGCACTGAAGGTTCAACACAAACGTCAGAGGCTATAAAACAAGAGTTTGACGGAACTTAGGGATGGAAATGACACCAAAATATCTCAATGGACATCCACCGTTCCTAGTCCTGATAGCTTAAGGTACTGGAGCGCTGGTGTGTCATCCAAAAGGACACCAAACAAACACAAAATCCCATAAGATCAAGTAATAAGCTGGACGAATTGCTTAGAGAAGAAGAACCCTCGTGTGGACGAAAATGAAGACGAACGAATACCGGAGAGCAGTTGCTGGAACGCAAGGAGGATGATGCAGAAAAAATCGTTGGCTGCTTCCTAATTAGGTTTTAAATCTGACATGTGGACCCGTTAGCGATGATAAAGGGTCATTAAGGGAGATCCTTCCAAAGATTAACTTAGAAATAAAACACGGCCTTGTAAAATCTGGATGCACTTATCCTTCGAATATTCGTGTCAAAATTATTTGAAATTTTTTGTGAAATCGTATAAAATTATCAAATTATATATTTTAAAATAGAAAATAAAATGTAAATATATTTAATATTGATTAATTTTAAGTCTATAATTTTATAAATTTTTGAATGAGATTGTTGTTTCATAAATTTATTTTAGACTTAGAATTACTACAAATAAAAATAACTTACATTTAAAAATTAAAATTTTACTTACATTTGAAAACTTACAGTATATTTTTAACTACGATTTTAAGTAGCCATAAGTTTAACCTTTACGTACGATTTCTAAAATCATTGCGAAAACTTTAAGAAATGTTCACAATATGCTTTCAAAGGATCAATATTTTGTTTGATTTTTCACTAAGGGTGATCTGCCAAAGGGTTTTAATCTAAAAATAATAATCTTGTCAAATCTAAATGCACCAAAAAATGAGTTATTATTATGCTTTGAATATAATAAGTGGATTCTGCGGATTAAATTTGAATCGAACGTTCTGATTATCTTCGTGTGATCAATTGCTTTCGTATTAAACATCAAGATATCTACAAAATAAGGAAGGCGCGTCGAGGTTGTGTCGATTAAGCCTCCGACGCCAAGTCGATATTTTTGTGAAGGTGAGGTTGATCAATCGTAGAAAAAGCTAGGTTTGTGATTCGCACATCATTATGGGAGAATTATCCTATATACGAATGTAACTGCGTTTAGGTCTTTACATGTTTGCGTGGGAGACTCTCTCTATTTAGTCGGTCAGAGAAATCTCCGATTGGGCCTGGACTTGGCGTGGGTGTAAGGCTGACGTTTGGAGTTTAGACCGATCGGCCCATGCATTGTTGAGACTGGACTAGGGCCCAGTATAACCGACCCGACCATAAGCCCCCCTACTCCTCGAATCGGCGAAGAGAAGGGTCGGAGGAGTATGTAGATTTTTAGTTAAATGCGTGGGACGGTTATTCTTTCGGGCGATCGATCGCACATCGAGGCATAGCTAGTCAATAGGATAGCTTACGGAGTGGTTAATCGGTCGGGTATTGCCGTTGTGGCTTGGTCATGGGCGCTCGGCGATCCCGATCGATCGGATGTCGACCAATTATCTTGTTGATCGCTTCGGATGCTTGACTGTTGTAATCGCTTGCTCGGATGTCGACTGTTGTGTGTAATCGCTTTCGGATCTTGGCCGGTTGTGCGTAATTGTTCGATTACGATCGGTCGATGAGTCCCCAATGATCGACGGCACTTATTATTGCGACATTTCAGCAATAAAGCAGATCGGTGGTTATCATTGGCGGCGTCGGGAGCATTTATTATATAAGTCACGTCTTTGTCGGCAACTTTCGAATCTGAACGTGTCGTCCTCATAACCGCTGTCGTCTGACTATCATGTGTCCTTTCAACTGCTTACGTCTTGCTTCGATTTTGAATAGCCTCGATTCTCCCAGATCTCGCCGCTTGTCAAGGGATCGCGGATTTTCTCCATGTGTCGAGCTTTGATTGAGTGTCCCTCCTACCGACCCTCTATAAGTATTCAGAGTTGATGAATTGCGGTGTTTTTTTACCTTTTGCTTTCGTTCTGCCACTTACACTTTGCTTTCACTTGCTCTGTATCGTTCCCAAGAATTTCTTTTGCTTCGCCGTCCTATATTCCCATTTCTAATCTCTAAATAGGTACGTCCTCTTTCTTCATTCCTCCTCCATTCCTTCTTCATTCCTTTTTCTTGATAAGCATGTCTACGGGTAGTTCTAGAAGTATGGTGGGGGGTGTTGAGGAGATATCGACGAGGGAAAGGAAGGATGGGTTGGTCGTGGAGGCGCCGCCAAGGGGTGAGTCGAAGATAAGGTTGGGAGAGTTGCAGCGGCTGATCATTAGGTGTAACATTCCTACGTCCTGGGGGCTTAGGCTGGCTATCGGTAACGAACGTATCTTCAGCAATCTAGGTGGTTATTTTGCTATTTCTGAGAGTTTTTCTCGGTTGGCGGCATGAGGCTTTCATACGCCCCGATTATTGACGAGGTGTGTACCACCTATCAACTGATGCCGAGTCAGATCCCTCCGAATAGCTGGAGGTTTATTGGTGGTTTGGCCTTGCTATGCCATCAGTTCGGTTGCCCTCTGTCAGTTGACATCCTCCGCCATTTCTTAAGAATGGGTCAGAGTTCCATAATTGGATCGGGGATTCCTCACTTTCAATACAAGGATGCCCGATATCGCCCGGATGGGACTCCCGGGAAAGTTACTTCTTGGCGTACGAAGTACTTCTTCGTGAAGCCCCCCGGATCCTCCTTCGAAGCTCGGCTATGGAGGTATCCTTTAACCGAGCAGTGGAATGATGTGTCGACCGTGTCTCTTAGTAGGGAGGAGTGGGAGGTGGTCGGTCGGATAAAAGAGCTCAGCAGATACGACTTTACTCGGCTCATTCAGGGATACTTCGGGGGGGTCTCGACCGATTCTTTTCTTGTTGACCCCCCACCACGAATTAACGGGCTAAAAGAGGAGGCCACCCCGTCCGGTTGGCTCCTCGTGATTGAGCTAATTACTGTATTTTTTAGCATTGGTTTTACTTTCTAACTTAATTTATCGTTGTGCAGCCATGGTGAGGATGGAAGATGCTCCTGCCCAAGCTTCCAAGTCCAAAAAGCGGGCCGCTCAGAAGGAGAGGAGGAAAGAGGCGGAGACTGGTGAGGTTGTGGCTGTGTCTGTGGGGTTGGGCTCCTCCGCAGTGTCGACGGGTGTTCCACCTGCTGGGGACCGTCCTGTTGATTCGGTGTCATTACCGATAGTGCAGGTGGTTCAGGTAGAGGAGGAGGAGGATGCGGGGCCTCCTCTTAAGAGGAAGAGACTGGTTCGGCTGGGTGATCTACCGTCCGGCCCGGCAAGTCGAGCAGGAACGGGGAAGGGGAAGAACGGCAAGGGAAGGGTGCAAGCCTCGAAACCTGGGCAGTGGGAGTCTGCCCTCAAGTTGGCCAAGGATGCCACGATCGGGGATCTCGAGGTGTCCCGTTACATTGCTGAGAGGATTACTCCCCCTGTGGACGAGCAAATCATGGATAAGAGGAGTAACCTGGAGTTAGGGTCTCAGCTCGTTCGTCTTGGTGTGCGGAGTGCGACAACGTCCTTCGCAGTGCTGCAATGTTTGGAGACTCTGGACCAGGAAGTCCAGGACCTCCATGATCAGGTGAAGGCTTTGAAGGGCGAGCTTTCGGAGGTGAAGGAGTGGAGGGACCTCCTCCAGGCTAAAAACACGTCCTTGGAAGAGGAGAAGAAGTCCCAGGAGGGGGAGATGGGCGCTTTGTTGGCTCGCCTGGCCAAAGGGGAGGAGGAGAGGGACGAACTGAAGAAAATGGTGAGGGCGGAGCGGGAGCTTAGCAAGAAATACCGCCAAGATTGCCATTCCGCAGTGGAAGGTAGAAATAGAGCGGAGAACACCGCGCGGAGGTGCGGTGCTCTGTTAGGAACAATGATTGAGGCAATTAGCGATGGAAGAGGCGGTTTACATGCGAGGAGAGTTTAGAGCTCGCTGCGACATAACCCTCTCGGTTACGAGGAGGGCCACGAGCTCTATACTCTGAGGGTCGATGTGCCCTCATTCGAGGATTATGCCGAGCTGCTTCTTCCTGCAGCTCTTGGGCTTTCTTTGGAGGAGATCAGGGAGAAAGCCGGGGGAGAACGCGACGTCGTTCCGGATGAAGAGCTGGATCTCAGCTCTGAAGAGGAAGACCTTCCTTATGAAGATGTTCCTCCGGTTGCTCCCCCGGGCCCTGCTCCTATTTCCAGTGTGTCGTTCCCTTCTGAGGCTTCTCCTGGGCATCCGCCTCCCTCCGAGGCTCCTCCCGCTCCCCCGGTTGCTTAAACCTCCCCCTCTGCTGATTTTTGGAGCTCACCTGGCCGGGCTTGTGGCCAGGGCTGATTTGAGAAATGAACTTCCCCCTCCTGTTTATCTTTTATTTTTGAAGCTCACCTGGCCGGGCTTGTGGCCAGGGCTGACTCAAGGAATGAACATTTTCTCAATTATCTGAACATTTTCTCAGTTATCTTTCATGTTCATATTCTTTATTTTCGATCCGTAGTAGAATTTAGCAAAGTCGCTCATGGCCGACCGGCATTGAGATCGATCGGTGGTCGAGGCCGGGTTGTGGTCCCAAGGATCTTGCCTTGGCGACCCAGCCGATCGATGGTTCCTAGGATCGTCTCGGTGACCTGGTCGATCTGTCGGGCGAGGCCGAGCTATGGTCCCAAGGACCTTGTCTTGGCGACCCGGTCGATCGATGGCGAATTCGATCAATGGTTCCTAGGATCGTATCGGTAATCTGGACGATTTGTCGGGCGAGGCCGAGCTATGGTCCCAAGGATCTTGTCTTAACGACCGATCGATCGATGGCGAATTCGATCAATGGTTCCTAGGAGCGTATCGGTAATCTGGTCGATTTGTCAGGCGAGGCCGAGCTATGGTCCCAAGGATCTTGTCTTGGCGACCGATCGACCGTAGTCGGTCTATGGAGATACCGAGCGATGGTCGCAAGGATCTTGTCTTGGCGACCGATCGACCGTAGTCGATCCATGGAGATACCGAGCGATGGTCCCAAGGATCTTATCTTGGCGACCGATCGACCGTAGTCGATCTATGGAGATACCGAGCGATGGCGAGCGAGGGTCCTAAGAATCTTATCTTGGCGACCCGACCGACCGTAGTTGGTCTATGGAGATGCCGAGCGATGGCGAGCGAGGGTCCCAAGGATCTTGTCATGGAGACCGATCGACCGTAGTCGATCTATGGAGATACCGAGCGATGGCGAGCGAGGGTCCCAAGGATCTTATCTTGGCGACCCGACCGACCGTAGTCGGTCTATGGAGATGTCGAGCAATGGCGAGTGGATTTTTGACTCTTTGCCACGTATAATGGAGCTTTTTATTGCCAAGAAATCTGAAAACCCCTTTATTGATGATAATGAGGGCGTGGGCCGTTAAAAAACCTGCCTGGCAGGGACAGGAAAAAGGTACCCACAAGTGTTGTACAAAAACATTATTGAACAAAAATTAATTAAAATAAGACTTATCTATTGGTAGAACGCCTTTAGGTTTCGGGAGTTCCACGATCTTGGTAGAATTTTCCCTTTCGCATTACGTAGGATGTAGGAACCATGCCCGACTTGCTTAATCACTTGATAAGGTCCTTCCCACGTCTGTCCGAGTTTTCCTGGATGTTTCCCAGCTGCCTCGGCCTTTCGCAGGACGTACCCGCCTATCTTTACATCACTTGGCTTTACCCTTCTGTTGTAGAATTTGGTCGCCTTTTGCCTGATAGCTTCCGAGCCAGCGGCTGCCCTTTCTCTATCTTCACTGAGGAGAACGAGTTCCGCTCTGCGGGCTTCATCATTCCGCTCTTCCTCGTAGCTCGACACCCTTTGATTATGCAATGCCACCTCTACTGGGACTAAAGCCTCTGCCCCAAAGGTCATCCTGAACGGTGTTTCCCCTGTGGCTCCATTTGGTGTCGTCCTGTACGTCCACAACACTTCATCAATTTCTTCCACCCAGGTCTTTCGTCCGTCAAGGCGCTTCTTAAGAGCGCTCATTATCTTTTTGTTTGTGTTTTCCGCGAGACCGTTGCTTTGGGGATGAGCTCATCATGTCGATTCAGTAGCTTTTATCTCTAGTCGGTCGCAGACATCTCTGAACTTTTCGTTGTCGAACTGTCGACCATTGTCTGCTATCAGCACCATAGGCATTCCGAAGCAGGTCAGTATATTTTTCTTTACGAAATTCTCGACCCTCTGCTCGGTAATTGTGGCGACCGTTTCTGCTTCTACCTATTTGGTGAAGTATTCCACTTCCACTATCAGGAACTTCTTCTGTCCAGGACCGAGGGGGAAGGGCCCCAGTATATCCATCCCCCATTGAGCGAAAGGGATAGGGTGACTCACGATTTTCATCTTCTCGGTCGGCTAGTGAGATAGGCTGCTGTTTCTCTGGCAAGCCTCACATCGGTCGACCTTCTCTTGGCAATCCTTCCTCATTGTCGGCCAATAATATCCCTGTCTGATGAGCCTATGGGCTAGCATTCTGCCTCCTACATGGTTGCCACACATTCCTTCGTGTACCTCGACCATTGCTTGTTCTGCCTCTTCTTCGTTCAAGCATCGCAGCAGTGGCCAGTCATACGATCGCTTGTACAGAGCGTCATTTATGATCGCATATTCAGCCGCCTTTATTCTCAACTTCTTGGCCTCTGAATTTTCTTGTGGCTGCGTTCCATCTAGGAGATACCGTCTGATCGGTTCCATCCAACTCGGTCGACCGGTATTTGCATCAAGAACTTCCTTGGCTTTCTGAATTCTAGGACGATCCAGTCGTTCGACTAGAACGTTATTTTTGGCGTCTCGATCAGAGGCCATCTTGGAGAGCGCGTCCGCTTTAGCATTCTGAGCTCGTTCTATCCTGTTGATTGTGTGCTGCTCAAAATTATTCAGCTCCTGCTTTACTAGCTGCAGGTACTCGATCATGTTGTCCCCCTTGGCCTCATACTGCCCAGTGACTTGGCCGACCACCACTTGGCTATCGCTATATATCTTTAGACGCTTTATCTCCATTTCCTTAGCCAGTTAGAGACCGGCTATCAGAGCCTCATATTCTGCCTCGTTATTGGAGGCTTTGAATTCTAGCCGAAGGGTGTATTCCACCTTTTCTTCCATGTGTGGGTTTATCAATACCACTCCTGCCTCGCACCCTTCAGAGTTGGACGACCCGTCGACAAACAAACTCCAGGCAGAGAACTGTTCATCCTGCGAGCTTGGTTGGCTCATCTCTGCGATGAAGTCTGCCAATACCTGTGCCTTGATCGTCGTCCGGGGCTTATATTGTATGTCGAACTCTCTCTTCTCTACCGCCCATTTTATCAATCTTCTAGAGGTCTCAGGTTTTTGGAGGCATTGTCTGAGAGGCTGGTCGGTCCATACCTCGATGGTGTGACTTTGAAAATACGGTCTCAGTTTCCGCGCTGCAGTGATTAAAGAGAGAGCTAACTTTTCTATGGGCGCATATCGTGTTTCTGGCCCACTCAGTACCTTGCTGACGTAGTAGATCAGAAATTGCTCCTTTCCATCGGACCGAACCAGAACCGCACTGACTGCCCCCTCTGTGACCGCTATATAGATAATCAGGGTTTCTCCCTCAACAGGGCTATCTCAGAAGCAATGGGCTCGTCAGTCTTGCTTTAAATGCTGGAAAGCTCTTTCACACTCCTCTGGCCACTGAAACTGGGTTACATCTGCTTTCCTCAAAATTTTGAAAAATGGGAGACACTTGTCCCCCAGCCTGGACACGAATCTACTCAGGGAGACTATTCGACCCAAGATCAGATTTTTTCAAGCACCTTGGTGAAGGCATTTGGACGATGGCTTCAATCTTCTCTGGATTAGCCTCAATCCCACGTTGAGTAATCATGAACCCAAGGAATTTTTCGGATGCCACACCAAAGACACACTTTTTCGGGTTCAGCTTCATCTGAAATTTATCAAGTGTCTGGAAGACTTCTTTTAAATCTCTCACATGCTCGGCAGCCGTCTTGCTTTTGACCACCATGTCATCTACGTAAGCTTCGACAGATCGACCTATCTGTGTTTTGAAGACCTCCATGACGAGCCGTTGATAAGTAGCCCTAGCATTCTTCAGGCCGAATGGCATCACTTGGTAACAATACGTGCCCTGGTCGGTGATGAAGGTGGTCTTTTCCTCGTCTTCAAGGCTCATCTGAATTTGATGGTAGCCCGAGAAGGCGTCTAGGAAGCTGAGAAGTTCATATCCTGAGGTGGAGTCTACTAGCTGATCGATCTTAGGTAGGGGAAAGCTGTCCTTTGGACACGCCTTATTGAGGTCAGTGAAGTCGATGCACATTCTCCACTTCCCATTCTTCTTCTTCACCAAAACCACATTGGCGAGCCATTCAGGGTACTTGACTTCTCGGATGAATCCGGCTTCAAGCAGTTTCTCTATTTCTTTCCCGATCACTTCCTGTCGCTCCTTGCTGTGCCATCGCTTCTTTTGTCTGATCGGCTTGTAGTCATGCTAAATACCAAGGGAGTGCGATGCGACTGATCGAGAAATGCCAAGCATATCGCTCGACACCCAAGCGAAGACCGATTTGTTTTCCACCAGATAATCTGTGATCTTATTAACTAGGTCCTTCTGCAGCTCGGAACCTAAGTTTGTAAATTTAGAGGGGTCGGCCTCGTCTAATACGACCCGCTGCGTTTCTTCCACTGGGTTCATCCTGTCTATCTCCTCATCAGCCTCATTAGGACTACCGCCCCGTCTAATGTTTTAGTTTCCGCTAAGTAGCACTCCCTTGCAATTCTCTGTTGACCCCTAACAATGCCAATTCTGTGGGGTTTCAGGAACTTCATAGCTTGGTAGTAGGTGGAGACGACCGCTCTAAGGGCGTTCTGGGTAGCTCGTCCGATTATTGCATTGTATGCCCCTTGAAACTTTACGACTAGGAACTCAACGTCCCTTTCTATCTGACACGGCTTCTGCCCGAACTTCACTTTCAAATTCACCCGGGCGAACGGGTAGGCTGACGCCCCGGTTACTCCTTTAATGGAGCCCTTCGTTGATAGTAGTCGATCTTCGGGTACCTTCATCTGCTTGAAGGCCTCGTAATACAACAAGTCGACCGAGCTGCCCGTATCAATCATCACCCGCTTCACCTCATAACCGTCCATGTTCAGATTTACCACGAGTGCGTCATCGTGAGGGAAACTTACTCCATCGAGGTCGGACTCATCGAATGATATCATCCCGTCGTTCTCCCTCGGCTTTTTCGCGGATGAGTCTCTGCCGACCTGTTTGGCATATCTTTTTCTCCCTTTAGTGGTGGATCCCCCTGCTGTATTTCCACCGAATATTATGTTAATGACTCCAGTCAGTCGGTCGTTTTGTTGCACGACGTTTCCATCGTTTCTTTCCCTTGATCGCCCTCTCTCTTCTCGTCGATTATCTGTGTTTGCATTCTGTCTCCCTCCGTCATTCCTGTCATTTCGCCTCCAGGGCGGTCGCCTATTGTCTGGCCGACCTGTCCTGCGCTGATTATCCCGATCGACATTTTGGTCGTGCCTCACGAATCGGCCTAACCTCCCCCTTTGTATGAGGAATTCGATTTCTTTTTTCAACTACCAGCAATCTTCTGTATCGTGATCGACCTCTTTGTGGAAACGGCAATACACGTTGGGGTTCCTATCCTTATAGGGAGTCTTCATTTTGTTAGGTTCTCGGATAGTTTCCCCATCCGCCCTCATGGCCGCCAAGATTTCAAGATATCGCTTTGTTGAGCGGGGTGAAATCCTGTCGATATTCATGTCGATCGGTCGGCTTTCTCCAGCTCGACTGGCCTTTTTGCCGCTTATTCGAATTGCCCGCTCTGTCATTGGGAGAGCGATCATCCATCCAACGCCTCGTATTTTTCAGTACCTCTTCAAGCTGGATGTACCTATCCGCCCTGTTTCTTATCTCCTGAACGGATCGGGGTTGATCGAGGGCTAACGAATTCTTGAACTCCTCGTCCCTCCTGTTGTTCATAAGGGCGGCCAGCATGGACGAGCAAGTTATGTCGGGGACCTCGACCGCTTCGTTATTGAACCGGGTAATGAACTCCCGCAGACTTTCATTCCTCCCTTGGGTAAGTTGCATCACCTCAAAAGTCGCCTTCGGGTCGCTTCGGTGGCGAATCGGTTCAGGTTCATCACCGCCGCCTGACTGATCTGCGTGTTTCTGGACGTGGTGCCCAGAAGTCGGGCCCCACGGTGGGCGCCAATTGGTTCTGCCGGATTCTGGCTGAACTGAACGTTACTGTTATGCTCCACGTGATCGGCTGCTTTCTGTATTAGCTTCAACGTCAAGATACCTGCAAAACAAGGAAGGCACGTCGGGGGTTGTGTCCCGATTAGCCCCTCCGACGCTCAAGTCGGTATTTTTGTGAAGGTGAGGTTGATCAATGCAGAGAAAAGCTAGGTTTGTGATTGCGTACCTCTGTTATGAGAGAATTATACCTTATATACGGAGTAACAACTAGGTTTAGGTCTTTACGTGTTTGCATGAGAGACTCTTTCCTGCTAGTCGGTCAGAGAAATCTCCGATTGGGCCTGGACTTGGCGTGGGCGTAAGGCTGACATTTGGAGTTTAGATAAATTTATTTTTAGACTTCTAATCATTAAAATAATATTAACTTACATTTAAAATTTTACAATATACTTTTAGCAACGATTTTGAAAAACATAGCCAGATTTGACACTTTTAGCTACAATTTTGAAAAACATAACCAAAAGTTTAACCTTTAGCTATGATTTATAAAATTGTTGCTAAATGATGATCTTTAGTTATATTTTTAAAGGTCAACATTTGGCGACAATTTTTCATAATTATAGCCAAAGGATCACTTTTTAGTGACGATTCTCAAAATCATAACAAAAGGTGTCCCATTGGAGACGATTTTGAAAAATCGTTGCGAAATGTCGAACCTAGCCAAAAGACTACTTTGTTGTAGTTCCAAAAGGATAGAATGTCCTTATTGTTATTTTATGCCCTCAACTAATCGATTGATTGTTGTTTAGTGACAAAATAATTGAAAGATATTTTTATCTTATACATGTAGTTGTATATAATAAAGTTCAAGGATAATTATTCATTACAAATAAAATTATAATGAGATTATAACTATGAAATTTATATTGCATTTATGTATTATATTTCTAAATTATTCCTAGTCATTGTTCTATTAAGATTGGACATTAATAGAACATAAAAATAGCACACATTATGCTTTTCCTTATGAAGAAAGTAGTTGATATCATAAAATAAGGTATGGAAAAACTTAAACAAACATTTGAGTGCTTATTAGAGAACAAATTCATTGAACTGGTCCGATATGAGAAATTCATTTGGAAAATTAATTATATGTCTATGAAAAATTTTATTGTGATGATTTTATATGCGATCATTTAACTTGAGGTCTCCAAAGTTATGTTGTATATAGATTGTATGTTTTGATATTACTTATAACTTATTATAATCATGGATAGCTCATTCGATAGTCATTGGACGTAACATGAACTATATGAAGGTAGTTAAGTGATCAATATAGGATATATCACCCTCAAGTAATTAGGAAGAATGTGTTGTTATTCTCGATTAGTATTGATTCGGGAAAAACTTGGCCAAAGTGAAATGATGTTTTGTAAATAGTTTAAAATGTCATCAATTGAATTAATATCTAATGGTGGAGAACTAATATGATTAGACTCAAATTAAAATAGACATTAATTTCATACTTATATCTAATCGAAACATTGTATAATAAAAACATTGAATTATACAAAAAAATTACATACAAAAAGGTTAGTCAACACTACTTTGACATTCATAAATATTTGAGTAGTAATTGACAGGCTCCTATCTTGTAATAACTAGGCGACTTGCCCGACACTCCACGGTGGCCCTCCAGTTAATATCTGAGTTTGATGGAAAATTCCCGTGAAACTAAGCCTATTGCCCTTATTAAGGAAAAACTTCAATTCCAAGTAACAAATGTAAATAGTGGAGTTTTGTTTTTCAGTTTATTAAAAATTTCAGCAGCACAACGATTGTATTTTGATATCCTAAAAATTTCAAAGTTCCTATAAAAGTTCAAAACACTTCTATTATTACATCAATTTCTCCATTCCAATTTCTGAACTTCAAATCCACTCACATGCAGTCTCAAATAGTTACATCAATAAACTTTGAAAAGTTAAAACAAAGTTATGCATTCCATTTAAAAACCTTTATACACATCCATTCTTTATACAAATGTACTTTCCCAATATGTTCAAAGATATGTAATAGTTCTCAAAAATATGTACAAGGAAAAATAAAAATGCTTACAAAGTAGCACTTGATAAAGTTGACTACTTGTGAGGTAGAGTCCCTATTACTAAAGCCCCTGAGCATGCATCTGGGAGGTTTTATTTAAAAAATAAATAAAGAGTGAGCTAAACGAGTTCGGTGAGTATTATTGGCTTTAAATAAAAACATTTACACAAATATTAACCTGCATAAAAGAAAACAATTTCTTTTCTTTTCAAGTAATAATTAATGTTCTTACAAAACACATTCTTTTCTTTTTATAAGATTAATGTATATGTAAAAGAAACATATAAATTTTTCTGAGATCAAATTCCACTTTTAAAATATAGCCTATCACTAATTTTCTTTGCCATATGGTACCCTTAGGTGTAGGACCACAGATCTGGTTTACATCGCTTACTCATGCCTAGTTAACCTCTATATATCGATTATTATAAAGTTGGTTTTGCATTGCTTACCTATAACGATGCTAACACTATATATAAATCAATGGTTACGGAGTTGGTTCTGTATCGTTTACCCGTAATAGTGGTAGCATAATATATACTCAACACGTGCATAGGGCGACTCACAGGACATACTGATAGACGCAACACCACCCATGTTAGTGACAGACGCCCCTTAAATATCATCATGCATGTTAGGATGTACTCTGATTAATATAATCATATGTATAAAGACCTAACGGCGTACCATAGTCTAGAACACAATTAATACATGAGCGCATCTCATTTCAATACCAATTAAAAACATATTCAAAATCCATTTCTATGCTAATTCAAAGCATATGAAAGTTCAATTTAATGCCAATTCAAAGCGTATGTACATCTCATTAGTTTCCAAGTGCATTCAAAACTCAATTTAATGCTAAATCAAAGCATATGTAAATCTTATGAAGATTAACTTTTAAATTCAAGTAGTAGCACCAATGGAATTATTCATAAACATACTTTTCATAATAAGGTAAAGATCATCTTTACAAAATCAATTTAGAGGTACATTCACTATTTGTCATTTATATTAAACCACCCTCACGTGTTCGGTGCTTTTCTTTTATTAGTCCCAAGTCTACGGTGACGAGAAAACTTTATTGTCTTACTCAAATATAAGGGAGACCCCTAAAGGGTTCCTAAAACCTGCCAAGGACATCTATAACTTACCATCTTGTTTTACAAATTTTATGACAAAGGGCTTAGCCAAAATCTTAGCATTTTGTAAGATTAAAATTCTGTTTTCATTTCATTCAACGATTGAATAGCCATGCATTGAACAACTTCTATGATTTATACATGCTGTCTTCCTTCCATTTAAATAACATACATAGTATATACCTATTGTTTTCCTTACATTGAACTATTGAATTATGTACAACATACATGTTGTTTTCCTCTCCAATTACCATGTTGTTTTTCTCTTCATTTAACCATGCTTCCACTTGTTCAATTTTCACATATCAAATGTTCAAATTAGGTTTTGAAGTCTTCTAGACATTTGTTCCCCTATGTCTCTAATTTCATCAAAAAATCATGTCATTTCAACTTCTAAATTATGAAATATGTACCAAAAATCACAAGCTGCTTCAACACAGAGACTTTATCAAGTTACCAGAATCAATCTCAATTTCCAACATCCTTCAGCTAGAATTAGGTTTAGATCTCTCTAGATATTTTTATTACTATTTCTTAGGTTTCATTTTCACATATAGGAGGAGAGACTGTCTTGAAAACTATGAAATTTTAAGAAGAATTGGGGATGTTTTGAGGTGTAATATTGGTAATTTGGACATGATTTTGAGTACTTCTTGGTTACGAATGTTGGGAGATATGATGCATAATTAAAGAGAATAGCATATGTCGTTCAAACATTTTAAATATTAGGTTAATATTGAGGGTTTTTCAAACACACAAGCCTCCCTACTTGCCTTTTTGGATGCAGAATTTACTAATGAGAACTTTGAAGAATAATATGAAAATTCAGAAATTGTTAGATAATTAACTTCATAACAGTGTCAAGATGTCACTCAACTTTGACAAAGATTTGCTCATATTTACCAAGAACCTACGGGATTACTTCCTAAGTTGACCATTAAGTATGCCATTAATTTAGCCCAAAGATAAGGCCTTGTGTGTGTTTGACCTTATCGATGCTCTCATATTCACAAGATTGAGATTGAGTGATAGGTTCAAGAATTGTTAAGTTTAGGTTTTATTCATCTTATCCGAAGTCCTTATTCCAATCCAGTAATGTGGGTGAAAAAGAAGGATAGCAGTTAGAGAATATGTATTGATTACTATGCCCGCAACAAATTTGCAATTCTTGACAAGTTTCCAATACGTGTAGTGGATGAATTACATGATGAGTTATATGGGGCATAATACTTCACAACTTGGATTCAAACTCGAGTTATTACCAAATTCTCATAAAATAAGAAGATATTGAGAACACAAATTTTTAAACTTATAAAGGCCATTATGAATTTGACAATCCCATTACCAACACCTCAATAACATTCTAAGCAACTATGAATTAGGTTTTCTATCCTTTACTAACGCAATATATATTGGTTTTCTTTGATGATGTGCTACTCTATAGTAGGACATAGGAGGATCACTTGAAACACTTAGAAGAGGTGTTACATCTTTTGTTGGGAATTACTTTGTAGTTAATCCTAAGAAATGCTAATTTGGGAGCATTTCCACTTAATATTTGGGTCATTTAATTTCTTAGAAAGGGGTAGCAATGTATCCTATAAAAGTTTAAAAGAAGGAAAATTGACTGATCCTAACAAATGTAAAAAGGTTTCAAATTTTTAGGATTAACAAGTTCTTATCACAAAATTTTCAAGAAGTATAGGAGTGTGGCAAAGCCTTTCATATATTTAACAAAGATAAAGGCTTTTAAATCAACCTAGGAAGCACAAGCAACATTTGATTCTTTGAAATAGTAGATGGTGAAGACTCTTATTCTTGGGCAGTCATATTTTTCTAAACAATTTACCATTGAGTGTGATGCCTCAAGTAAAAGGGTAGAGGTAGTATTGATGAAAGAACAAAGGTCAATTGCTTACTTTAGTAAAGCATTATTAAAGAAAAATTTGACCAAATTTGCTTATGAAAAGGGGATTATGGCACTAACATTAACAATTTACCATTGGTGATCTTATTTTTGGGGAATCATTTCCAAGTTTTCATGTATCAAAAAAGTTTAAATCGTCTATTATAATAACATATTATAACCCTAGATCAGCAAAATTGAATGGTGAAACTAATGGGATATAGTCTTGATATCCATTATAAAACAGACAAAATGAAACAAGTTGCTAATATCTAGTCTAAAGTGATGGAGGAAAGAGAAGTAAACATGCTACTTTCATAGATAAATAGAGGGAAAACCATATATTATAGCAGGAAATGGACAAAGATTCTCACTTACAATAGGTCATGCAAAATTTACTTCAGGATCCTACTTCAAGGCCTGGTTTCTTCTTGTGAAATTACAATTTATTTTATAAAGGAAGGCTAGAATTTCAATAAATTTTCCCTTATTTATTATATATTAGAAGAGTTTTATAGTACTCATATTGGAGGTCACTCAAGGTTTTTTTACACTTATAGAAGACTAGAAACAAGGATTGGCATGACTAAAGATGTGAAAAAATTTATATGAGAATGTTCCATTTGTCAACAATGCAAATCTAGTTAATTGACCCCAGGGGGATTATTATAGCCTTTAAAAATTCCTAAAGCTACTTGGAACAAATTTGCATATACTTTATCATAGGTCTGCCTAAGTTTAGGAGATATGATGCTATTCTAGTCGTGGTCAAAAGCTTATCTAAGTATGCTCATTTTATTATTCTCAGTCATTTATATTCAACTAAAATAAGACTTTAGTTATTTGTTAAAGAGAACATCTGTCTCCATGGCATACCCCGTCATCTGTCTCCATAGCATACCCCATTCCATTTTGAGTGACTGAGATCCCTTGTTCATAAATAACTTTTGTAGAAATTATTTTAGCTACATGGCACCACTCTGTATATGAACTTTTCTTACAATCCAGAATCTAACAAACATACAAAGGTAGAAAATAAGTGCCTTGAAGCTTACTTGTGATGCTTTGTTATGGATCATCCTTCAAATTGGTCACTCTAGATCCCTTAGGCTAAATATTGGTATAATATTGATTTTATGTTTTAACCAGTACCACCCCATTTGAGGTGGTTTATAGCAAAAAATCACCAACCATTTTCCAATCTCTATCAGGTAAAGTGAAAGTTAAAGTACTGGAAAGAGAGTTGAGAGGAAAATATGAAACTTGTCATCAACTTAAATATCACCTTCAATGTGCTCAGACACAAATAAAGAAAATAATAAATTAGAAACATAAAGAGGCATCATTTGAGGTGGGTCGTCAAGTATATCTTAGCTTAAGCCTTACAGATAGCAATTAATGGCAGCAAGGATTAACACCTAACTTATTACTCACTAGTATGGTCCTTTTATCATTCTCAATAGAGCTGATCTAGTAGCTTATAAATTATAGATACCTCTTTCTAAAATCCACCTTATTTATCTTATTTCTTTATTTTAAAAAGTTGTAGAAGCATAATTGGTAGAATTACTTTATTTCCAGGGTTCAATGTTGAGTTTGCAAACCAATTTTAGCCAAAAAAATGTGCTTGTAGTATATTTTATTACTCGCCATGGTGAAGGAGTGTCTCAATATTTGATTCAATAGTAGGGAAAGGGATTTAAAGATGTAACCTAGGAGGATGAGTTCACCATTCAAATTCAATTTCCATATTTCTATCTTGAGGACAAGGCCAGTTTTGAAGAGATTGCTAATGATAGAAAATAAGGGAATACAAATCAAGATAAGGGAAAATTTCTAGATTAATTGTCCTATAGTACAAAAATATTGAATGTTTATTCTAAAAGGGGGGAAAGGGCACCTAGCATATTAAAAGGTGGGGCTGAGAAATTAGTTATGTGAGGTAATGATAAAGGAGAGAAAAATAAAAGGTAGACTATATTTTGTATAGGGGAAAGAATGAAAGGGTGTAATTTTATTTTAGGGAAAGAATTTAGCTTAAAATTTAAGGCCTCTTCCAGGATAGAAGAGTTTACAAGAAAAGTTCACTGGTTTGCCTATAAATGTCTCTAAATTCTCTTATATGCAATTTATTTTGGAGTGAAATATAATGTGTTGAGTATTTCTACCTTAGTATTTCCTAGGTGAATCTTATGAGTTTAATCATAGATAATATTATTTTAGGACATCCTTGGAAATGTGATATGTGAGTTATATATGTTATGCATAAGAATTGATGTGTTTTTTTATATAAAGCAAAAAAGGAGATAAATATGAGAAGAAAGGAGTGATCTTGGTAGCAAAAGAAACGGATGTAAGAGATGCATTCTTAGCCATTAAATGTTTCTTTCTAAAAAAGATGATGCTAATGTTATTTTGCCTAGTGTTGTTATGTCTCTTTTGTAAGAAATTGATTATCTCTTTCAAGAAGATATCTAACTAAATTATTATATATGAGAGGCTTAAACACCAAATTGAATTCATTCTTAGAGCTTAAATTCTAAGATGGCCCATATATAGAAAAAATATAGAGGAAATAAAAGAGATATAAAAATAGGTGGAAGAACTCTTGGATAAGGGCTATACTAAAGAAACCTTAAGCCTTTATCTTATTATTATTTTATTAGTACCAAAATGATAGACCATGGAAAATGTGTAGGTTTTCACGCCATTAATAAAATCAATGTAAAGTATAGACATTCTATTCCTAAATGAGAAGATATGATTAATAAGTAGTATAGTGTTTATTCTTTAATATTAATTTAAACCTAGTTACTATCAAATTAGGATTAGAGAAGATATGAATGGAAAACTATCTTTAAAACTAAATATGAATTATATGAGTGGTTAGCAATACCTTTTGGTTTAAGTAATGCACCTAGTACTTTTTAAGATTAATAAACAATGTTTTACATGAATTTTAGGAAAGTTTATTGTGATATATTTTGATGACATTCATGTCTATATTCAGACCTTTTCTACCATATTAGTTATATTTCTTGATTATGTGGTGATTTCAAAGGGCATTGAAATAAATGAGGAGAAAGTGAAAAGGGAGAAAGAGTAGCCAAAACCAAAAATAAAAATCAAGAAATAAAACTAAAACTAAAAACCATAACAAAAATAAAAGAACAATTAAATAACCCGTAAATAAAATAAAAAATCAAGAAATAAAACTAAAACCATATCCTAAAATAAAAATAAAATCAAATAACCAGTAAATAAAAATAAAATTATGTTTGTCTTTTAAAATAGAAAACATAATTAATAAATATCAAAAAGGATAAAAATTTAACCATGCTCTAAAATAAGATGCCAACAAGATAATAGACTAGGCCAAATAAGATAATAAACATAGAAGACAATTGTCTCCATTCTTACACTAACTTTTTTAGATTGAGAAACATAATGTAATTAATGCCAAATTTGTACTTATTAAGTATATATACTAAGAACGACCGGATGGACGACCACGGAATAGATCGCTATCGTCCGTTTAATCCAGCGGCTTATATTCTTTCTTTTTCTTTCTTTCTGTTTATTGAATGTTGTGTCTTCGCGTGATATACACACAAACTTCTGACCCAAATATTTTGTCATTTTGTCAGGCGCGCTCTCTCTCTTTGTTTTTCCTCTCCGCCCTTGTCTTCCTCTTTTTCTGTTTGTTGAATGTTGTATCTTCGCACGATATGCACGCAATCTTCTGACCCAATCTTTTGATGCAATAGTTTGTCAGGAGGCCGCGCTTGTGACTACTTAAAGAGCGAATGGGATGGACGATCACGGAATAGATTCATGTTGTCTCCTTTCTCTGTCTTTGGTTTTCCTCTCCGCCATTGCCTTCCTCTGCTTTTTCCATTCTAGTTGTGGTTGTCGTAGTTGTTGTTGGTGTCGAGAGAGTATCAGTAGTTTCGAGGTGAATCTAGCACGTGAACCTAGCATAAGGTTGTTCACCAACTGGACGTCGGATGTTGTAACCACATCGTCTCGGTTTCCAGTTGTTCTTTACTTCTAAATCTTCTTTAAGCTTTTTTTGTTTTGGTGTGTACAGATGTTTTCCGAGTTTTGTTGTTGTTGCTGTCGACTGTTGTTGCAATGTTGACCAACTGTTGGCCTACAGCAGACTTGGATATGAGCAGATTTATCATGTTGCCATCCTGAAAAAAAATGGCTCGAATAACGAAGACGTAGTGGAGACTTCTGAAAAAGAGTGACTCAAATAAAGAAGGCGTAGTTCAGACTTGGATATGAGGAGATTTATCATAAATTTTTCAGGCGGCCGCGCTTGTGACTACTTAAAGAGCGAATGGGATGGACGATCACGGAATAGATCCATGTTGTCTCCTTTCTCTGTCTTTGTTTTTCCTCTCTGCCATTGCCTTCCTCTGCTTTTTCCATTCCAGCTGTGGTTGTCGTAGCTATTGTTGGTGTCGAGAGAGTATAGCGTTAATAAGTTTTTGGGTAACACTTTGAAGTCTCTTTGTCTATAAGATACCTCTTTAGGTTGTATACAGATGGCCTACAGCTTTGTAAAGTTTTTGAAGAAGTAGTGCAGATTTGGATATGAGGAGATTTATCATCTTGCGATTTCAAGAATAGTAATATTAGATAGCATAATATGGTAATCGCATATAAACCGTCTTATTTTTAAGCGTCTTATTTTGATCGTCTTACTTGTTTAAGTCAAATGACTTTACATGTATGATTTTGATGAATAACAGACGAAGTTGAAAAGACAGACGAAGAAGAGAAAAACAGACGGAGTTGATGTAACATCCCACCCCCGATAGGAAGGGTAAAATAGTAAATTGGCATAGGATGAGATTGCTAGGGATTTATTAGTATTGTCCATGCATACTGGTACTAGTGAACAGTGAAATCAGTACACATGAAATTACTGTACATGCATACATGACATTCTCGGTTTTTGTACCTAAGGTAATTTTATTGTGATTAACGTGGTTATTGGGTTCAAAAAATTATTTTGAGTGCGCCATTGAGTGTTTTATATTTTAAGGGATTTTCAGGAATTTTTCTGGAATTTTCCGGAGAAAATTCTCGGACCGGAAAAATCGCCAAGTGACGAACCGATTGCTTTTCGGTAGAGAAAATTGCTACCCAATGGTACTGTAATATTGGGTATATTATTTTGGGTTTTAAATTAGGGCCTTTGGAGTCGATTGGGTTAAATTTTGATTAGGCTTATTGATTAAAGTGTAGTAGTATTTACCTTTGACTTTTCTTATCTCTTTGGCCTAATAGCCTTTTGCCACCTCTCCACTTCATTAATTGCTTTTCTTGGTTTGCTAAGTGTTGCTCTCGGTTATTGCTTGATAAAAGAAGGAAAAGCTTAGTTGAATTGTTATTTCCTCCTCTCATCCGAAACCACCCATTCCATTTTGCCTCTCCATCATTTTCTTTTCTTTCTTCCTTAAGAAAATCTTAAAACCTTAAGAGCTCTTCTTCTTCTTGCAACCAAGTTAGGAGAACAAGTGTTAGAGGAAGTGGTGAGAAAAAAATAGCAAAGAAAGAATTGAAGGAATTGAAGCTTCCTAAGTAGGTAAGTGTAGTGTTAAGCTTTAACTTATGCTTTAAATATGTTTTCATAAATCATGGTTGTTAGATGCATTCAATGGGGATTTTGGCGTAATTATTATGCTTATTGATGCTTTAATTTGATGAAAATATAGGTGGAATTGATGGGTATAAATATATGGTGTGTTGGGATAATGAATGATTATAAGTGAAGTGTTGAGCTTGATTTTGAAGTGATTAGATGACTAATCCTTAAAAGAATTTGATAAGAACATGATTGTGTATGGTGCTGCCAAATTGAGGTGGTTATTCCTAGTGAATGTAGGCATGATATAGGGACTGATTTTGTGGCTAATTGAGATGCTTATGGTAGTAGAAATTGAATTGGTATGATAGGAAGTGAAGTTAGGAAGTGAAGCTGAAATTTGAGTTTTGCCCTACTGTACTGTTTTGAGCATAACTCATTGTGTGGTTATGCAAATGAGGTGAGGTTTGTGCCCAATTAAACTTTGGTTTGTTGGCTACATTCTTGTGTGAAATAGGTGTTGTCTAATTTTAGTCTTAAGAGGGTGAATTTTAGCATGGAAAGTTACTGCTGATGGCTGGAATGAACAGTATTCGGATTGATGACCTGATTGTGTTGATGATTTTTCTAAATTAATTGAGAAGGAATTAGGGAAAATGGTCTAAATAAAAGTTGAAGCCTATTAAGTTATCTTTCCATTACAACTTATTTTGCAATTTTTCGATCTGTATATTGGGAGATATGCACTGTGGAATATTGACTGATTTTGAACAGTTTGGTGAAACCTAGACTAAGAGTGGATTTGGTGCACATTCTGATTAGAAGCAATTTTAGCAATTTCTGTGAATTGAATTCGCTTGAGTGATCCTCGGAAGAGTTGTAGAGGAAACATTCATCTTCAAAATTGTATATAGCATGTAATTTTTGGAGATCAACTGTGGGAGTAATGAATTTTCAAAATCTGTACCTGCATGAGGTTATTGACTGCTGCCCTAATCAGTAACTTGCATGAAAGTTTTAAGCTTGTTAGAGATGGAATTGGCTTTGAAACCCTTCATAGGAAGTGTAGAATTTTGTTTGATCTTTCCATAGGTATAAAGTATGAATTTATCTGACATTTGTGCAAGGAGATATACTGTTTAGAACATTACTGTCCAGATTGAGTACTTGCAGGGGCAGCAGCATTCACTGAATTATTTGACCTAGTTAACAATTGAATTTGATTTTGGTTTGTGCATGAAAGTTGTAGAAAAGATTGTGATCTTTCTGAGCATATTTATGGTGTAATTTTTGACTGAAGAGAATGGAAGTTACTGAATTTACCAAGTACTGTTATGTTTTGATAGGTTTTGAATGGGCAGAAGTTTCAATTGAATTTTGACACCCTTAGGGGTAAATGTGATTTTTATGGTTTTCATGAAACATGTAGAGGGTTTCATGATCTTTCCAAAGAGGTATGGTTTGTAATTTTCTGAATTGTGTGTAAGGAGATATGCTAGTTAGAATGTCAGACAGGAAAAAGGGAAAAAGAGAAGGAAATAAGGGCTTAATCTATATATAGTAATTATTTATTTGATTTATTGGGGACCTATATAGGTCCAAATTGAGTACTATCAGCACCATTAAATTAGACGGATTTTTCTGATGGAAAAAAATGGGATTAGGGTCGGGAATATCATGAACATGCATTTTACACCTACATGTGCATCATTACTAGTTCGGATTGAACAATTAGTGATCGTTTTATTATCTGATTCTTATAAAGGCCCAACTGGAGCGTCGATCGATCGACGTAGCAGAGACTTCCCGATATTAGCTCGGAAGTAATAGGTGAGTAACCTAGTTGGTTTCTCAACCTATATGTGTTTAATTTCATGTACGATTGCCATGTGGAGTTAAGGAAGGATTATGTGTGTTTGTTTTGATTGATTTCGAACCACAGGTGTTCGAAATATTTGGAATGTGTTATAGAAGTGTTAAATGTGCATAATTGAAAGTGAATTGGTTAAATGCGATATTGGACCTAGTGTATTAGGTTGTGACACAAATTATTGTAAAACGAGGCATATGCATTCATGCATAATTGCATGATCAGATAATGACAGTTGTGACCGGTGGAACCAACGTAATTCTGAGCTTCAGCTCGATGATTAGGGCTATGCCCAACGTATATGTGAGCTTTAAGCTCAACGCACAGGACCTCTGGTCCAATGTTTACAGAGCCACTGGCTCAATGTATCAGGGCATATCACGCCCAACGAGTATCAGAGCCTCAAGTTCAACGCAATATGCCCGTCACTGGGACAATTCAGGCGCACGGTCACAACAACGAAATGAAAATGGAAAAGTGTCATATGTGCATCATATATATGAATGATTAAATGCGATTTGTGTGAAAGGCGTCGCCTTTATATGTGTAAAATTGGCAATGTGGGATAATTTGGAATGTGTTAATATGTGCTATGATATGAATTGATTGTATATGCATCGTTGGGTGGACCATCGATGATGGTTTCTCATTGAGTTCGCAAACTCACCCAACATTGCAATTATTTTCAGGTATTGAAGAGTACCCGTTAGTGGAGCGGGAGTATGATTACCGCAAGAGAGTCGGTGTTTGAAGTCGGGATCAGTTCACGTGCATTTTTGTGTCATTTTAAATTATGTAAATTTATATTCCGCAAAAATAGTACTGAATTGTTTGAGGGCCCTAATTGATAAATATTGTCTGAAAAGTGATCTTTGATAAAGTGTATGACTGAAAAGGGTTTTCGTATCACGGGCCCGAATCGTTTATTATTTCAGCAAGACTCATTGTTTTCAAAAGAAAATATCATAATGAGTTTTTTTAATCGCATTGATCGCTTAAGATACCACCCTCATGGTCGCGGGCTCGGATATCACCGTCGATGTCGGGTTCGGGTCTCGCGAGAGTGGGGTGCTACAGTTGAGAAAGTAGACGAAGTTAAAAATAGATGGAGTTGAAAAAGTTGACGAAGTTATAAATATAGACGGAGTAGAAAAAGTAGACGAAGTTAAAAATATAAACGGAATTGAAAAAGTAGACGAAGTTAACAATACAGACGGAGAATACAAAAGTCGATTTAAGACATAAAGATGCACGATACGAACAAAAAATGAATTAAGCACAAAAGGCATTTAATCGAAAAGCGGGCGAAGTTCAATTTCCTTGTGAGAGAAGTTACGAGCTGTGACGAACTACATCAAATTTGTTATAAAACATAATGGACACTAGAGTAGGAAACTCGAATGCTTAATAGAATTGATCCTGATATTAGGAATATAATGGAGTGACGCCGCAATTTAGGATTTCTGTACTTCCATGTTCATCTAAATTGAACTTGAACAAGGCTACATCCCCTAACGAATAACCATGGCCATCTATCCACTTCTGCATTTAAATCTATCTCCTGTATTTTGAACACATCCAACCTTATGATTTCCGCTGCTTCTGCTCCCTAACAAATAACAATCAAATATTTCTTTTAGTAAAAAAGAAAGTTAAAATGATTTTCAAAATTATATTATAATAATTGAAGGTATGTTTAAAATATCCTTATTTGAAAACCATAAGTTCAAAGTTTTGCAATATATATTTTTCTTAAGATAATATCAATACACAACTTAAAAATCTCATATAGAAAGTAAGTGACTAATTTTACCTTGTCCTCTGCAAGTACTTTAAAGACATCTTTTGGATCCCATAATCTACTACGTGTATTGGGATATCTAGATTGTTAACGTACAACTTCCTTTCCCATCTCTTCCATTAAGTCATGCATTTCTAATGTGTTTTCAGAAATGGACAGTTCGTTGAAACAGAGTATCAATGGGCGGACATCTTCACTAAACCATTAAGTGAAGAACGGTTCAGAAATCGATTTAAATCTCAACATGGTTAAATATATCATAAAATCAACATCAAAGGCCAATATTTTTAGGACGATAAATTCATATTTACGTGAACTTGAAAAGCAGACGAAATGTGACAAGTAGACGAAAGAAGAAAAACAGACGCAAGTTGAAAAGCAGACGATTTAAAGCAAAAGCAGACGGAAGCAAAAGCAAAAGATGGAACTTAACTAAATAACTGCTTGTTTCAAGGTTCAAGAAGCAAGATTGAAGAAGCAGTTGAACACGAAGGTTATAAATAAGAGTCGAAGTCAACATATTATTTATGCTTTCGCATTCTCTGTCTATTTTTCTACTTCATCTGTTTTTGTACTTCGTCTGTTTTTGTTCATCTGTTATTCATTAAAATCATATATCTCAAGTAATTTTGACTTAACATGCTTTTCAATAGGTTTCGTCTGTTTTTCTTCATTTGTTTTTGTTGGGACCTGATATGGAAACCGGATCCCAACCGGAAAAGCAAAAACGAGTAGGAAACGAAAGCAAAATTGAAATCGATCGAAAGGAACACAAGGCGGAAGCAAAATCATAAGCGAATCAAACATCGGCTCAAATCGAACAAAACCAATTTATTCGACATCCGTGAACAAATATTGTAGGAATCACTGTCGCGTTGCGTTGGAAACCCTAAGACTTATCCAATCCGAAACTGGTATAAATTTTTTTTCCTCATTCCTTTCTTTTTCATTTCTTCCACCTTCTTTAATCAATTTCTCAATTCATAATCATTTTCTTATGCGCTCAAATAAATCTCAATTCTCATTCTTATACCCATTTCACCAAAATTTTGGCAGCATAACAACTGCCTTCTATTAAACCCAAAACCTGCAAAGTGTACAAAATACACTTCTATATCTCTCTCAATATAACCTGTATCACCGGACTCCCCGTCCGGAATCCAACACAACAAACGCAATCCTATATCTACATGTCCATATCCAACACACATTATACAAATCCAATTCCTATTAATTCCTCAATTCCATATACATACCATAATCATTATACATATGGTCATAATCCAGATCTTTATACAAAATTCATAAATCAAATTCAATCCCAATAATCAATCATCTCTATATCCAGATCCCATTCATAACTTAAATCAATACACATGTCCAGAATTCATAATACAATCCCATAATAATACTTGTAATACAATAATTGACAAAACCAGTCTTATACAAACCAATACCAAAAATCCCATTTTTCACAAAATACAAACGATACAAAATCGAATAACACGTTTTGACATTCTTTCATCCGATCTCCGCCGAAAACACGGAGATGAGGATGAAAGGGGGGGTGAGCACAAAGCTCGTGGATAATATGTTTATAAAACGAATAGATAAGCAAAACCCTTGAAATCTTTTTCCTTCTCTGGTATTAGAAAAACATTTCTTTGAAATCCGTAAAGCACATTTTCTAAAAATTCCGCTCTTGCTGTAGTCAAATCACAATTGCAAAACGTATGATTTTTAGGCTTTCAGCCATAAACCTATAGGTTGCTAAACATGAATGCATCAACTTTGCAATTCATAAATGCAATGACAAACCACATATGCAATGCACAACACATGGCTCGAGAGTTCCGTAGAACACAACGAATAAACCGAAGTTTATCGTAAACTATCCGAGTCCGATTTCTCAAAGATCTTGTTACCTCAAGCGGGCAGCCGGGAGAAGGCTATACTATACGTCGACGTACACGTGACTCCATCCGTAACTCTCTTACCCAAACAAAGCACATATCATGCTCAAAATCATTTATCGCATGATCTTTTCCGAATATACGAAATGCCATGTAATCTTTTGAGGCATAACGCAATGTATGTTGTAATTCATCCAAAGTCCATGTATTGAATAAAAAAAATGATTTTTCAAATCATTCACACAATGATGCAACATTTATGATGCAATTGAAATCAGAAAATCTCTTTATTTAAAGAAAGCAGTAGTGGCTTATAAATTCAAATTATAAACACATTACCCACCTCGAATCGATGCTAGAAACTTGTTCCTCGCTCCAATTTGTCCATTGATTCCTTCTTTCTTCCAATTGAAAATTCCCTACACCAATGTCACACAAATTTGACCTCATAAATAACATAATCCTTAATATTGAACTTAGAAATCACTAATTCCAAACATAATCAAGCCATCTAAATCACTAATTTCCTAAATCTCCAATTTATCAAATTGGGCATAAACCCTAATTTATTTATATCCAAAATTAAACCCATCATACTAAGCAATCACTAAAATTGACTCCATAATACACAAACTCATATCATTTTCCATGATTCTAAACCAAAAACTCTCTAAAAGATCAAAGATCGAAAATCGACTCTTACCTTCATCTTCTCCAATTTCGGATTTTCTTGGTTCATGATGGAGCTCTCTTCATTCTCCACCTTTCTCTCTCTTAGAGCAACATCAAGCTCCCTCTCCAATTGGGGAAAAACCGAACCCTAGCTTTCTCCCCTTTTTCTCCACCGAAGCTTGCTCTCTTCTCCTTTCTCTTCTTATTTCTTTCCTTCTTTTCTCTTATGTGTCGTGGGTTGCCTCTTAAAATGATAGCCCACTTGATTTTATAATGCCATGTCATTAAATGACTTAAAATTGACCCTTTTGCCCTTAATCATAAGCCTAAAACTTAATCCATTAAGTGACCTTCCAAAATTGCCCCTTCGTTAGTCTTTATAACTGACATCTTGCCTGATTATTTCGACCAGGTAAATGAAGCCATTTCACAAAATTTTCTTCTATAGAAATGTTCCTCTATGTCTTACGAATCCAACCCTTCAAGAATCAGATCGATCGGAGCTCTATAGCTCAAGATATCTCCAAAATACTGAACGATGTTCAGACCATTACAAAACTAAAACTGAACACTACATCTAATTCCGACCCTTATTTGGACGTCTTATAGGTGACATTTTCGATCGGCTCCTTCAGATGAATTGTAGATATATGTCTCTAGTTTAACTTGCAAAAAGAATCAAATCGATTGGAGCTCTACCGATCGAGATATACCCAAAATAGTGAACACTTTTCAGCCACTACAACACCAAGACTGAACACCACACTGAAATTCCGACCTGCATTTGGAAGTCTTAGAGGCTAAATTATAGCTAGGATCCTTCATAACATTTGTAGCCCCATGTCTCTATTTTAATTAGCAACAAGAATCAACTCAATCCGAGCTCTAGTGATCGAGATATAGCCAAAATACTGAACACTGCTCATACCATTACAAAGCTGAGACTGAACTCTATACCTAACTTCCGACCCGTATTTGAAAGTCTTGAAGGCGACATTGTCGATCGGCTCCTTCATAACATTTGTAGCCCCATCTCTATAGTTTAATTAGAAATAAGAATCAGATTGATCGGAGCTCTACCGATCGAGATATCACCACAATACTGAACACTGTTAGGACCTTTTCCACAGGTCAGCTCACTTAGATCAGGTCGATCTTTTTCCATTTAATGATAAAACCAATAAATCTAGTATGAAAAGATAGGAAAATGTCTTATGAATCCAACTCTTCGAAAATCGAATTAATCGGATGTCGGACGAAGAAGTTATGGCCAAAACAAGGAAGAGAGGTCGGTCGGCTCGAAACCGACCTCAATGCGCGAGCTCGCCCAAGGGCGAGCGATCGCCTCGCTCGGCATGCCGAGAGCCTTGGGCGCTTGCGTGCCGAGCCGAGGGACCTGCCAGCGATCCGACCTATCATACTTCTAACCTCAATAACTTTTGACTCCGAGCTCCAAATCAGTCACGGTTTATTTCGTTGGAAAGATAAGAGAAAGCTCTACCATTTTTAAGAAGGAATCAAAGGCAACCTCGGACACTAAAGGAATCAAAAGTTTGCTACAAGGTGACCGATCGATAAACTCCTCGACAGTACAAAACTTGTAAACATTATAACTTTTGATCCGGAACCCCAAATTTGACAAACTCGGTGTCTATAGAAAGGTAAAAGAACCCTCTACAACTTTCATTAAGGCCTTAAAAATCAAATAGACCTCTAAATGGGTCAAAAACTCAACACAAACTGATTGGTTGATCAGCTTCACACTAAACAGCATCAGAACTTCTAAAAATCATAACTTTCTACTCCCTTATCCAATATTTTCGTGCTTTGTATCAATGGAAAGATAAAAACAAACTCTACAATGTTCATGAAGGACTCCAAAGCAACTTCAACCTCTAGCTAAGTTAATTTTTCAATCAAAGTTTCTGCCCTGATAACAATCACCTAAGCAATATCCAAACTTCACATTATCATATCTTTCAACCTCCACAACCAAGAATCGCATCTTATACATCATTTTAAAGCTATTCAAATTCTCTATAACTTCTATGTAGACCATTTATTCCAATTCAAACCACATCAGTACGGAAATCGCCTCAAAACACAACATATACAATCCTACACTTACAGCATTTTCCAAAACCAAAGCAAAATACACTTAACTTCCAAAGATCATAACTTTTTATTCCGATATCGAAAACTATCAAACTTTATGGCTAAAAAAAGCTCTCAACATACTCTACCAACTTCATGAAGATGATTTCCTCAAAATCTGTGCAAATCAAAAGTCAACTCTTTACTCCAAAAAGTCAAACTTTCTAATTTCTTCAAAATTTTACACTTTCACTTTCTATTTCTTGATTTCAACTTCCATTTCAATCAACTAATTCATTTTAACTTTCATAACTCATACAACTCTACTCAAATTTCAAAGTCATCAAAACCAATCACTTCATTTCTCATCAATCTCCTTTAAGTACAATAACATCTATAACACAATACCTATACAAACACACTCATTTAATTTCATTTAATATTTCTAATTTCTATCGAAAGTTTGGGGTCCAACAGTTTTTCATCGTCTGCTTTTTCATCATTATTTGTACTTCATCAAAATCATTGATATCGAGTCGTTTTGACTTAACAATCTCGTCCTTTTAACAAAGATGATTTTTACATCACGTAGATTGAGTTTTCAATTAATAGGTACAATCTTCTAGCCGCTATAATAATGTCAAACATCGCCAATAGCGTATTGCGTAGTAGACCGAATGTAGATTGACGTTTCAATTCGAGAGGTGATAGATTTCTCGTATACTACTCGACGACAGTTGACCTTCTACAATTATTTTCTCTTCTTTGAAATTAGTGTCATTGCTTCCTTTACTTTTCTTCCCGACAGTTGACCTTCTACAATCATTTTCTATTTTTCTAAGAAGAAGACGACCGTAATGAGATTGCTTGAATCTTGAAAGAACCGGTTATTCAATTGAGTTTTGTAACTAACTCAAACTGATTCTTAATTCACACGTGGTTTGCTTTCGTCTGCTTTTACTCCCTTATACTTTTGCACAACTTTCGTCTGCTTTTGCTTTCGTCTGCTTTTGCTTCCGTCTGGTTTTGCTTCCATCTGGTTTTCAACTTGCGTCTGCTTTTCAACTTCCGTCTTCTTTTCATCGTCTCCTTTTTCATCATTATTTGTACTTCATCAAAATCATTTATATAAAGTCGTTTTGACTTAACAATCTCCTCCTTTTAATCGCATGATTTCTTACATCGGTAGATTGACGTTTCAATTAATAGGTATAATGTCAAACACTGCCAATAGCGTATTGCAGAAGTAAACACCAGAACAGAGATTGACGTTTTAATTCATAGGTGAGACCGTCATAATTTTTTACTTGTGGCAAGGAAAGACACGCTAACCCCCAAAATATATGAACCAGACATTCAGACTTGTTTTTCTTGTATGGAATAATCTTCTAACTGGTATAATAATGTCGATTCCTGCCAAAAACGTATTGAAGAAGTAAGCAAACATGAACAGAATTAGAGAAGAAGAGCACTAGAGTAGAGATCGACGTTTCAATTCATAGGTGATAAAATTATTATACACGTGCTACTCCGGACAGGTTGACCTTCTACAATTATTTTCTCTTCTTCGGAAATTACTATCATTGTTTGCCTTTACTCTTCTTCCTGACAGGTTCACCTTCTACAATCATTTCCTCTTCTTCTGAAGCTTGCCTTTTTGCATCTGTTTATCAATCAATCATTCAACGACCATTTCTTTGGTATCAAAATAACTTACAAAGAAATTTGATCTCTCGCACGCACTCCACTGACACCTTTATATTCTAACTTCTTACCTGTTCTCTTGTCTTAACCCTTAAAGCAAATCTACCCCAACCGTTGAAACATTTTCTCCACCCAAACTTTACTTCTCTCAACTACCCTCTTCTTTTAGTTATCAAATTCTCCGTTCTAGATTCTGACTGCATTTATACTCCATTTTTGTAAGGCCCCGTGCTTATTCTCTGCTGCATTCTTCAAGTACTAAGGTATATATGCTTATGTTAAATAAATTTATTGTAAAAATTCAGCTATTGTTATTTATTAACCTGAATAGAGCAAATTCTCCTTTCTACGTTCTGACTGCATGTATATTCTCTGCTGCATTCTTCGTGTAGTAAGGTATGTGTAGTTAAATGAAATAAATTTTTTTTATAAATTCTGCTATAGTTATTTAAATGGTTTATAATCATGTTTGTTCGACATATTGTTTGTTAGATCATAAACAAAATATTTTTTTACATGTTTAATGTGATACGATTTATAATATATATTCAATTTTATTGTTTCTATATATATATCAATATAGATATATAGATATATATTTATATATATATGTATATATACATATATATATCAATGTATGTAGGCCTGTATATATATATCTGACAATTCATTTTTACCGAACATCATGAATGGATAGATAAAAGACATTCATATTATGTCGATTCCTTAGGTTTTTACATATGGATAGAAATGCTAAAAGACGTCAAAAATATGTTGAAATGCCAAATGAAAAAAAAAACAAGAATTGTTGCAACGACGTAGAGAAAATCGAGCTGTAAAAAAAACAACTTCCACTTCATCTACACTTCAGCAAAGAATTACTCCTCAACAGAAGGATTCTTTCATTAATATCGAACCTTCCACCAGTCAACTTTCGAGTCATGAACCCTCTTATCATCAAATACGTGACCGATGTATTGATATCCATACTGATCACATAAATAAAGGTACCTTTTTTTTCACTATATTGAAACTATTTCCAACCTAACTAGTCCACATAATGATAATGTCCTTTTTATACGTTTCAAGGGATAAATCATCGCACATTTCCTTCAACATTAACATCCTTGCAGAATTTACCAGTTGAACCTGAACAGCTCCCTTATGTTCCAGATTGTCAATATTCTAACGCAAAACGATTTTACCTTGAACCTCCATCGTTTTGTTGTTCGTCCGAACAAATTTCTATTGTTGCTCCTCAGATGCCTTATACTTTAAAGTCTTTGTTTCTAAATAGCGACGAAGAATCCGAACATTTCAAAAAGAATGTTCGTACATACAATAACAATGTAGCTTTCACTTCCTATGGAGCCAGATATGATCGTGACCTGACAAAAAACACAATGGGAGTTTATACATTCCATGTTCAAGGACAAGTTTACCATTTCCTTGACAGTTTAGTGCCGACAAGCAATAAAGTATCTGGAATCCAACTTTATTTCTTTGATACCGATGAAGAACTACAACAAAGGGTGAGCAGTTCTGATAAACTTTATGAAAGTACATTGAAGCTGATTATGACAATTCTTGAAGATAACCCTTATGCTAGGTTCTTTCGCCGTCTTAAAGATATTCCTTCCCTTGAAAATCACGAAATTGTTCTGAGATGTTATCCGGGTCTTGATCAGCGTGTTTACAATCTTCCTACTGCATCACAAGTAGCTGCTATATGGACTGAAACTGATGATGAACAACATGATAAATCTCCTCATATCCAAGTCTAAAGTCACTCAGGTCCAAGCTTTAGAATTTAATCTTATTATGCATGCTACGACCCGCTTCAATACCCACTTCTGTTTTCACGGGGTGAATCAGGATGGCATCCTCGCATTAAGCGGTTAAATTCACAAACAAACAGCACCAATGGTTCTGATCAAACAAGCGGTGCTCCTTTATGCACTTTTACTGAAGCAGCTGAATTATTTGCTCTCGAAAACATAGGTTAGTTGTGTGCTTATTCCCTTGGTTCCCAAATATTATGTAATTGGGCAAAATTAATTTATCATTTTTTTCTTACTATTACTAATTACTCAAGAAGCGAACTCCAAACATGGCGTAGTATCTACCAGAGAGTATTACTGCTATCGACTTCAAATGAGAAGTTATGATGAATCCATGCTTATCCACATCTTAAGACTACTACAACAATTCGTTGTTGGTTCTTATATAAAGATTGAAACATCACGGCTTGACTTCCATAGGGAAAAATAGAATGAAATACGATCAGAAATTTTGCAGGGTGTTTTAGATTGCGTTAATATTGGTCAAACTGAAGCTTCTACAATTGGCCGGCGAGTTGTCCTCCCAGCTTCATTTATCGGCGGCCCAAGGGATATGAAACGGCGTTATCTGGATGCAATGGCTCTAGTGCAAAAATATGGCAAACCAGATATTTTTCTCACTATGACTTGCAACCCTATGTGGAAGGAAATACAAGAGAATCTTAAATTCCATGAAAAAGCACAAAACAAACCAGATTTATTGTCCAGAGTGTTCAGGGCGAAATTTGAAATTCTGAAAAATGAGATGATCAAAAAAGGAATATTCGGAGATGTTGCCGCATTTGTTTACGTAATTGAATTTCAAAAGCGTGGATTCCCTCATGCTCACTTGCTTCTAATACTTCAACCACAATTTAAGTTGTTGAATCCAGATTCCTATGATCAAATCATATCAGCTGAAATACCTAATCCTGATCACAATTCCAGATTATATTCTCTTGTCATTAAGCATATGATCCACGGTCCTTGTGGTTTTATGAACAAACAGTGCCCTTGCATGAGAAATGGTGTATGCAAAAGTCATTACCCCAAGGATTTTACTCCTTTCACTGTCCATGGCGAAGACAGTTATCCGTGCTATAGACGTAGAGATAATGGAAGAAAAGTTAAAATTTCCAGACACGAGGTTGATAATAGATGGGTGGTTCCTCATAACCCGTACCTTCTGATGTTGGTTGACTGCCACATTAATGTTGAAATATGTTCCACTGTGAAGCTTGTTAAATATTTATACAAATATGTATTTAAGGGCCACGACCTTGTGAACTTTAGCATCAACGACCAAGAAACCAGGTCTGATATTGACGAAATCACTAATTTCCAAGAAGGCCGATGGATTTCACCCCCTAAGCTTTATGGCGCATATATGAATTCCACCTCGCAGAGATCCATCCATCCATCTATATACTCCAAGTTCACCTTCCAGATCAACAATCTGTTTCCTTCGCAAAAGATGCTAATTTGTCTTATTTATTGAGGAATATTGACTTCTCCAAAACAATGCTGACGGAATTTTTTTGCACCAATTCAACAAATCAAAAGGCTACAGAAATGAAATGTCTGTATGCAGATTTCCCCCAACATTTTGTTTGGAATCAAAAAACAAGGACGTGGTCAGAAAGAAAGCGGAGAAAAGTCATAGGACGATTAGTTACTGTTGACCTCGAGAAGGAGAAAGGTATTACTTGAGATTATTGCTCGCAAATGTTAGAGGACCAACATCGTTTGACAACTTGTTAACTGTTGATGGTGAAAAGCTGAACTGTTTCAGGGATGCTGCACTGCAATTAGGATTGCTAGCATCTGACTCTTACATACAACAAACACTTGACGAAGCTGTCATATTTCAAATGCCAACATCCCTCAGATTGTTATTTACTACACTCTTGCTCTATTGTTCACCGGCAAATCCTAGGGAACTCTGGGAAACTTTCAGAGGCCACCTCTGCTCTGACTACCTATATGCTTATTCTTCCTCTAATACGTATACATCTGATGATATTACAAAAATAGCTCTTCAAGATATCAATAAATCTCTGGAACAAATGGGAAAAAGCTTAGCTGATTATCATTTCACTGAACATGAATTTCGTACTGATTACCGCCAGCAGCAGACTAAGGAGGTAGAAAGTGAGATGAATATAGAGATTGATGAACAAGACCTCTTATTACAATCAAAACTAAACAGCCAAAGAAAAGCACATATTTGATTTAATAATGAATTCAGTTCTCACTTCAACGATCGCAGTTATTTTATCGATGGTCCCGGGGAACAGTAAAACTTTCTTATATCGAGCTCTTCTTGCAAATTTACGATCACAAGGACATATTGCAATCGCGATCGCGACATCGAGCGTTCTTTGCGTCAATTCTTCCAGCGTAGGACAGCTCACTCAAGATTTAAAATCCCGCTTGATTTATCAAAGAAAAAAGTTTATCAGTTGAGCAAACAGAGCAGTGTTGCAAAATTGATATTTGAATCCAGCCTTATTTTATGGGACGAGGCTTCCATGGCAAAACGAGAAGCCATCGAAGCATTTCACAGCTTACTTCAAGATATAATGAACTCTGATCAGCCTTTTGGAGGTAAAATTGTTGTATTTGGTGGCGACTTTCGCCAAACATTGCCAGTTATTCACCAAGCAACGAAACAACAACCCATTGATTCAAGTCTTCTAAATTCACATCTCTGGCGCCACATCTCTAAATTCTGTTTAACGACAAATATGAGAGCTATCTCAAATCCAAATTTTTGTGATTTCTTATTGCGGGTTGGAGAAGGCGCTGAACCAATGGATGAACAAGATCAAATATGTTTACCGAATGAACTCATTATTCCTTACGACAACAAGGATCAATCTGTTAATAGGTCACTTCTTTTTTCATTAAACGACATACTAACCTTTTTTCCCATTACGATTATACTTTCCTAATATACAATTATCCTCACTAGGTTATTGGAAAACGTCCCCCCTGACCTAAGCTTATATTCATCCGACCCATATCAGATGATAAACAGATGCGTGCTATGTCCAACAAATAGTTGTGTTGATGAAATTAATGACATCATGATTCAAAAATTAACAGGAGATTTGCATTCATATATGAGTTTTGACAAGACGGTTGATCGCAGACATCAAGCTGATTATCAAGATTTTCTCAATTCTTTGAACCCTAAAGGCCTACCTCCTTATAAGCTTTTGCTGAAAGAAGGCTCTCCAATTATACTTCTGAGAAATTTAAATCCAACGGAAGGATTATGCAATGGAACAAGGTTGATATGCAGACAACTAAAAGATCATACAATTTCAGCTGAAATTGTTTTTGGACCTCACAAAGGAAAATTCATTTTTATACCTAAGATTCCCTTACAATCTCCGGAGAACAAAAAAAATGGAATTCCTTTCATCAGAACACAATTTTCAATTCGTTTGTGTTTTGCAATGACTATAAACAAATCCCAAGGTCAAACACTTGATCATGTTGGAATTTATCTCCGTCAACCTGTATTCTCACATGGACAGTTATATGTAGCTCTGTCAAGGGCGCGAACTCCTGAATCAGTTAAAGTTCTTATTATTCCTGGAACTTTTCAATCTTCAGACTTCGAAAAAAAGATAAGGAATATTGTTTTCCGTGAAAATTTTCAATTAGTCAAATTATAAAACATCAAATTTCCTCTGAGGTATATTATTTGTTTGTTTTCTTAGTTCACATAATTCGATTTTATACGCATAATTATTTGTCTTGGCTTGACCATCCAACATTTTCTTTCAGCATGGATAATTGTTTATTGATGAAGAATATTTTCCCTGGAGCGCAATCATGGTCTTGTCAAGTGATGGTCCAAGAAAAACAGCAGGTCGTTGCTTCGGTTAATTCACCGACTAAAAGACAAAAGTTTGTCTTCTGCGATTCTGAGGTATATCAATTACACTTTGTTCCTTTTACATTTTATCAACTTACCTATCAATAATTCCTTCATAATTAACAGGGATCGCAAGTTGAGGGTATCATATTCAACAATGATATCCAAAGAATTGGGGACATTTTACAGCCGTGTCAGGAATATATCATTTCTAATGCAATTGTCAAATCAATTCCCCCTCAGTATCAAACTAAAAATTTGAAGATACAGTGGATTCTCACAAGTCGCACGGTCATCGAACCTGTCACACAAGACGATGCAATCATCCCTCTGATTTTCAACTTCACACCTTTCCAAAGTCTTATTGTAGCGCCCCCTCATTGTAGGGTACACATCGGGACGCCCGAAGGTCACTCCAACACGTATCCCACGATAAAGGTGCACTACCAGAAAAATTCTGACTGATAATCCATATGGCATCGCAATAAATAAGACCACAATATATCAGAAGTCAGTAAATTTAAAATCCAAAATATTAATCCGGTACAATCATCCAATAGCAGAATAGACAAGTCTATCAGTTCCCTAAACAAAACCAAAAAGGAAACTAATACAAGCATCTATCCTAAGTCATCTGTAAAAGTCCAACCCAAATGACCGACACATGCAGCCATCGCTTCTCTTGCCGACGCCGCACGGCAGGAAAAGACTATCTTCAGAGCTAGGAGTCTACTCTAACGATCCTGAAAAATAGGTTGCAATTTTGGGTGAGTTTGCGAACTCAGTGAGAAACCATCATCGATGGTTCACTCAAATCATGCATTACGCAAATTACGTACAGCACGACACAGTAAGATACAATTAGTATATACAATTTGCAGTAGCCTATAACAGTTTACAGTATCATATCACGATTCACAGTATTATGCAACAGTTTACAGTAGCATGTAACAATTTGCAATCTCTCATATCATCATATAATTCAGTAAGTGTCGCAATTCAATCAGTCATGTGTATACAATGCATATGAGACTCTTTTCCAGTTATTCAGTGTTGTGCCCAAGTGCTCGGTCGGATTCGATGGGGGCGATCGAGATTTCTCCCCTCGGAGGTGAGGCCAAGATGCGATGTTCGAGCTCGAGGCTCTTTTCAGTGATAATAGTAACTTGGGTCACATATCCATTATCTGATCATGCATTTATGCATGTAATGCAGTGTTCAGTAATTCAGTGTATGGCTATAAAAGCCCAGTATTGCATTTCTCAGTGTCATGCAATAGTCCAATCCAATACAATAAAAGCATGCCATTCGATCATGTACATTTCAGTAATCATGCAATTTCACATTGGCAAGTAAATCACATTGAGCATTTAGACAATCAGGAATTCGAGAAACCAACTAGGTTACTCACCTGTAACTTCCGAAGCTACGCTCGGAAGTTCCAAAGAATGTCCGTGGAATGACGATCCAACGGCGCCTCTATAGCAGTAAAATACAGTCCCATTACTAGATGCTCAATTAAACAATTCAGTGATGCATATGTCTCAATGAAATTATGTACAATGCATATTCACGATTTTCGGTGCTAAAACCCAATTTTGAACTCTTATGCCCCATTCTAATTCTTCGCTCAATTGATCGACAATAATTGTTCCAATCTTACAATCCAGTTCAATTTCCTCAATTCAAACTCCCTATAACAATTTCCTATTCATTGGATCAAAGCCTTTATTAAAAATCCCAATTAAAACTCTGATTGTCCCAATTCAATACTTAGGTCACAATAGGAACCATAATTGACCTTAATCTCTATAAATCAATGCCATTTAAATTAAATTCTAACTTCCATAATTATCCTCAATTGTAGACCTTTTTCCCTAGTTCACCATGAATTTGGAATCACCTCAATTGGAGGTCTACACCAAAAGTTATGCACAATAATCAAAAATCAATCCAATCGGAAATGCCCCTCGCCGCGACGCATAAGGGTTGCTCGTCGCGGCGTGCATCCTTCTCATGCTCCAAGGCGTGAACTCCGTCGCTAGCCATTGCGTCTCGCTTCGCTCTTCAAGGCGAGCACTTAATTACTGTCATGGCGAGGTCAGGTCGCAGACGTCGCGACGTGCGGGTCGCGCCACCGTCTTCTCCAATCGCATTTCGTCCATTTCTCACTCTAAAACCTCCATTAACACTCTCAACTACCCAAATCAACCATAATAAATGCCATAAATGCATCAGAAACCATTAATAACAACATTAAAGCCATAAATACTTACCAATAAAGCTCAAATCTACAAATCTCTCAAAATCACCGTAAACCCTAAAATCCTTCAAAATCTACGATTAACCACTCTCCAATATTCTCAACCTTCATCCTCCACAAAAATCAAGTTATCCATACACAATAAGAGGAAAACCACAAGAAAAAGTCGAGATCTCTTACCAACGAAAGGGATCGACGTTCACCGTGGGAGGAGGAAGAGAAGAAGCTAGCTTTTTGCCTTAAGAAAATCCTCAATTCCAACCTAAGCTATTTATAGACATAGGTCTCCAAATCAGTTCAATTTTCAGTCTCTAAATTTCAATGGCTCAACATTTTTATTTCCTAACAGTATAACTCTAATTTTTCCATCGTCATTGGACAATTCTTTCAGTCTCATACGGTTAATCGGTCTGTCACTCAAAAATTTCCGATCCGGGCATTTCTCCCAAATTTCCAAAAAAATTCCTATAAGCACTATCAATTGCCAATCGCTCTTAAAATATTCTAAATCAGTCATTCGAGCCCAATTACTCCTAATTTCTCAATTAATCATGATTTAGCCAGTTTCCAGTTCCCAATCCAATCAATTCATACTCACAATTAAAATGCCAGAAAATCATGAATGCATGTACCTATGAATAAGGGCATATGCAAGAAACATGTTCCTCTATGATTAGAGGTCAGAACATGTTCAATCAGTGAATGCAATGAAACCTATCAGTCTGACCCAATATCACCATAGTGCCCTTGCTATCAGTAACGGGATGTTACACTTATGGATTATGTGGACGACAAGCAAAAATCTGTTGGTTAGATGCTTAATACATTTGTTCATACAATCTTACAAAAACTTTTCCGTTAGTGATTACATTATTAATCTTTAACACATGATAGATATTTTAGTTGTCGTCGTTGAAGTGTTCGAAAAAAAAGATGTCATGAGAGACGGAAAAGCTTCAACTGTCCAAAAATTTGTTATAATGAATAAAGAGTAATTCTCACTCTGTATCTTTGTTACTATTTTGCGACAGAGATAAACAAATTTAACATCTTCTCGTAATCTTTTTTTTAGGCAACAAACAGTCATACTATCGCTTTGGAATTGTTTTGTTGAGAACGAGGGCCAGAAGATTATGGAATCACTTCACTCTCATCAAGTTATTGTTTGCACAAAGCTCAAAGTCAATTTCTTTAACGATATTTTTTTCTTCCTCATAATAACACATCTTACTCTGTCCCTTTTCATTCTATCTCAAAAAATGATTTTGAAATGTTAGCTGTTGCATTGTCAACGTGGTTCGACTCAGCCATCCTCGTTGACCCACCCATACAAGAAGTTGCCGATCTTAAAAATTGGCAATCCATTATGTTACGTACAACCTTTCTAACATTTTGTTACAAATTATATACGAATTTTAAAATTTCTTTATTTTGTCAGCTATATAATTATCATCAAACTTGACATGGATAGTTTTCTCAACTGTCTTCGGAATAAGATTGTAAACTCGAAAAGCCTTAGATGAAGATGAGTAGCCTACAAACATTCCTGACAGATTATCTAGTGGAAAGTCTTCAACACCTTGGCAAAAAAATGACAAACAACCAATGTGTTGAAGACTTTCCACTAAATTATCTGTCCAGTATAACAGCATTCTTCATCGTAATATGGACTAACGATTCAGCTACCGTCTTCTTTTGTTTTCGTCTGCTTTTCAACCTTCCATCTGTTTTTCTTCTTTCATCTACTTTTCAACGTCTGACTTTCACTTCGTCTTACTCTTGTCATCATTTAACAAAAACCTGTTTTGACATAAACTAACTTTGAATACAAAAATATGCAAAATCGAAATGATGCATTCATCGTCTGCTTTTCAACTTCTTACTTTGGTCATCCTTCATGTTACCAGCGCTTCCTCTTACTTTTGTCTCCGCGCTTCGTCTTATTTTTCTCTCAATACTTCCTCTTATATTTGCTTCTCCGTTTCTTCTCACTTTTCTCTTCGCGCTTCCTCTTGTTCTTCTTTATTTAAAGCAGTTCACTTGATGTCATTTCCAACCCGCATTAAATTTCAGTTACCAATTCCATAATCCTTTTTGGAGTATACGAATTGACTAATCCTTCTTGGAAAATATGCGATTTGCAATCGCTCTTAGTTCTACTCTTGCTTCCTCTTTTTCTCTACACATGTAAACTATTTTTAACATATCTAAAGGCAAATCATTTCTGTTTCACTTTATCATCTTGCAGTACTGCCCCTCATTTAATACAGTGGAACTCTTCAACTTTAATTTTGTATTACGCGACTATATATCTTCCCTGCCAGACGCCCTGCTGATACCTCTATATCTAAACTTTGAAACCTTTCTCCTCTTAACTTTGATCAAATAATTCCTACCCTCTTCTTTTGTCTTCTTCTTCTTTAACCTAAATACATCACATCCTTCATTGCAAGAAGATAACAACAATCAAACTTACGTCTTCTATTTCAACCAGCAAAGAACAACCTTTCAGTTCAGTAAGCTATGAAGTGAATCACACGTTAATACAATACTTAGAAAACGATATTAGAATGCAGGAGAAGGGGGTTGAATTGTGTATTCCCCTTTTTTATGATTCTTTTGAAACTGTTTGTTAGAAGTAAAATTCTTTACAGAATTTTTGTTAGATTCTAATTGATCAAAACTTTTGAATACTTTGTTTACAAACTAGGTAGTAATAAAACTTGAATCTAAAACAGAGATAGAGAGTGAGAGTGGTTGACACAGAGATTTATCCTGGTTCACCCCAAACCGTCGGCTACGTCCAGTCCTCAGAGTTTCTTCTGAGATTTCAGTATCTCTTCAACGTTACAAGTATTCTTTTGCGAGCTAAAATAGCTCTCCGCTAAATTTGCACTTAATGCTTTTACGATCACTTTTTCTCACGTTGTCTAACTTTGCAATCTTCGACTTCGACTTGTATTTATAGCCTTCATCTCCAACTGCTTCTTGACTCTTTTTTTTTAATCTTTAAATAAACGGTTAATCAGTTGAGTTCTGTAACTAACTCGAACTGACTCTTGCGTCTGCTTCTTGATTCTTCTTCTGCGTCTGTTATACGTGTCTTCGTCTGTTTTACTATTTCCATCTGCGTCTGCTTTACTACTCGCGTCTGCGTCTGCTTTGTGTCTGCGTCTGCTTGACTTCATCTGTGTTCTTTTTTGTTTGTTCTTTTTGTTTTTCATCAAAATCATATCTAAGTAAAGTCATTTGTACTTAACAATCTCCCCCTTTTTTATGATAACAAATTATATACAAAATAAAACAAAATTACAAAGTTTTGAAGAAAACAAAAGCTTATCTTCAGAACTTCTTCTTTGACTTCTTCCTTTTTCTCTGCTTCAGTCACACCTTCTTTTCTGAACATCCTCTTCTTTTCTGCTCATTCTCTTCTCCCCTTGTTCATTCTCTTCTTTTCTTCTCTTATTCTCCCCTTATTTGTTATAATCAAAAATGAGTAACGATGGTGGCTCTTTAGCAGTTCTTTCATCATCTTCTTCAGATCATTCATCATCTCCTTCATCTCATTGACTTCACCACGTAATCTGCTGAGTTCATCTAGTGGGTCAATCGACGAGGAGGCTTGATGAGTGAATGGGATTGAAGTAGTATAAGCATCTGAGGTCGGAATGTATTCTTTATTTATCTCAATCATTGGTGGACGAATAAACGTTTCAGCTTCAGGAAGATCTAAATCAAATGCAGCAGGAAGCATCAGCAACTGTCTTCCTTGCAGGGGTAATGCATGTGCTTGAATAGACAGTGTATTAGACAGAGGTCTAATACGCAGAACTGTCTGAACAAGGAACTCAATAAATTTTCCTGTTATTACTCTTCCCCCCACGGGACAGTCTTCCTTCTTGTCAGTATAGCTGCAGCTCGCTTCATCTTTATTCTGTGTAGAAGTGCATGCCTCATCAATTTTTCGCACTTCTTCTGCTATTTGATCTGCGGACAGATCATCACTAGCTTCTTCCTCAGGAAATAATTTTGACTTCCCCTTAGTCAAATCCAGAGGATATCTTGGCTGGATATCTGGTGCAATCTTTATTTTCGTGTTTTCAGTGATCGGAAAAATAGTACACGGTTTGCAGGGACGTTTTGAAGGGTATGGCTTAGTAGCAACATCCCTCAAAGCATCGTAGAAGATCTTTTCATCTTCTTTTAGTAATTCCCATGTGTTACTATTAATCAACATAGGTCATACCACAGCCACTATCTTCTTTACTGGTTGACTACAGAATGCAATAGCAGTTCTCCTTCTGGTAACAACTTCCACCATTCTGATCTTCAGCTTCTGTTTTCTCAAAAACTTTTGATATTTGTATACCATCAGACAAGGTTCATCACTATCCGAGTCTGATTCTGTCGTTGCCTCTGGTTGTGCTTCACTAGGATTCTCCTGAACCAGGCTTTGCTCCACTGGTTCCTCCTGTTGAGCAATGGGGGTTTCCTGAACTGTTCTCTGCTCAGTTTCTTTTTCTATTTGAGCAGCATCAACGTTTTCTTTCTCTCGACTAACTTCCCCAACAGTTGACACGGTCTTCTTCTGAATCCTCGGTGATCTCTTTGCCTTCTTTGTAATTTCACTTAAAAGACTTTCTCCTTGTCTTTTTGGCGCACCTTCTTCTGTCCTCCGGCATTGACTTGCTTCAATTCGAGGACTCGCCTGTTTTATTAGCGATCTACCAATCATTCTTCTTAATTCATCCGCAGGCGATCTCGTACTCACTTGAGGTCCATAACTTGAAGCGGGAGTCATCTTCAAAACATGCTCCCCCTCAGTCCTAGTTCTCCTTGAAGAGTCGGCTTCTTCTTTCATTACAGTCCTTAGACCCATTCGTCGTATTGGGATTGAATCAATCTTACTCTTCACAGGTACAATCCTTCTATGTCCTTGATGTAGGACAACTCCGGATTCCTTAAAAATCCTTGTAAGCAACATACCGTAAGGATAGCTATTTGTATCCTTCATCCCCTTAATCATGTAGTGAAAGATTAAGAAGGGTAAGTCGATGGGATTGCGATTTAGCAGGTGAAACAAGCATTGTTCATCTAACGTAGTCACCAAATGCCTTGAACTTGCTCTGGGTAAAATGCAATTAAATAGAATTGCATGGAGAATCCTCGCCTTCGGAACCAAACTAGAGGTCTTCCTCTCCCATGGATCATTGGCTCCATATAATTGTCTTCTGAAATCTTCCTCTCTCATACCGACTTGGGACATCCATCCGGCCTTGGTAGAGAGGGTCTCACCAACTGACGGACAATCGGTCACCTTCTTTATTAACTCCTTAGTCACAACAACGGATATACCATCTACTGATGATACAACAGTGTTGTCTACTAGCTGAGCATTCTTCCAAAAATCGAAAACCTCATTTGTGTATACTGGTTCTCGTACCTGAAAAAAGTTCCTCCAACCAACTCTTACAATCTCTGTTTCCACATCCATACCATCATTCCTCAATGACTCGAAATCTACATGTCTTTCCGAATATCATGGCTGCCTCCATTGTTTCAGAACGAAAAACTGACTCTGGTAAGCTTTTTAGGGTTGGATGTTTGAGAGAATTGGGAAAGCAAAATGAACCGTCTGGAGATGAGAATAACCGTAATGATTTTGCTTTTACGCTACTTGTAGAGATATAGTCCAGTGTGTTCTAAAGTCATTAAAATCCTCGAGATTATCAGACTTTTCCTCCGCAACTTTCTTGTGAGAGAAGTTACCAGCTGTACCTCACTGTTTCTAACGTCGTTAGTTTTGTCGTTACTTTAGCTCGACTGTTCACTTAACATAACCATGTTGAGATTGCGTCTGATCTTCTGAAACCGTTCTTCACTTAATGGTTTTGTCAAGATCTCTGCCTACTGATACTTTATTTCGATGAACTGTAGACGCACCACCTTCCTCTGAACATAGTCTCTCAAAAAGTGATGTCTGACTTCTATGTGCTTCACTCTTGAATGCTGAATCGGATTCTTTGACAGATTGATTGCACTGGTGTTGTCGCAATAGATTGGAGTAACATATGCGTCTATTTTTGGCTTCCGTTTTCTTTTCTACTTCGTCTGTTTTTTTTCTTTCTCCGTCTTCTTTTCTACTTCGTCTGTTTTTTATTCTCCGTCTGTTTTTCTACTTCGTCTATTTTTCATTATCCGTCTGTTTTTCTACTTAGTCTATTTTTCTTTTTGCGTTTGTCTTTCTTTCTCTGTCTTTTTTTCTACTGAGTATTTGTTCTTAATCAAAATCATAAATGTGAAGTCATTTTGACTTAACAGATGGTAAATCACCTTCTAATGTTATTGTTATTTGCAATATCAGTTTCTAATGATTTTTATCATGATTATTCAATTCATGATTATTTTTCAGCTTCATTCATATATTTATTCTCATTTGCAATATCAGTTTCTAAATATTTTTATCATGATTATTAAATTCATTATTATTATTCAACTTCATATAAAAGTTATAAAATGTTTTTGCTCTCCTCCACTTTTGCATCCGTCTGCTTTTGCTTCCGTCTGCTTTTCAACTCCGTCTTTTTTTCTTCTTTCGTCTGCTTTTCACCTTCCGTCAGCTTTGCTTTTGTCTACTATTCAACTTCCGTATGTTTTTCTTCTTTCCTTTGCTTTTCAACTTCCGTCTGTTTTTATTAGAGAGATAAAGCTTGAGAGAAGTTGACACACTCATTTTTGGAGTATACGAATTGACTAATCCTTCTCCGAAAATATGTAACCCCCAAAATCTACAGAGCAGATATCGAGACGTCTTTTCGTCATATCGAATAATCTTCTAACTGCTATAATAATGTCAAATACTACCAATAACGTATTGCAGAAGTAAATAAACATAAGATTAAAACATAGATTGACGTTTCAATTGATAGCTGAGCTATGTTTTTGCCTATCTCTAGGAAAATCATTTCGAGTACTGCCCCTTATTTAATACCACGGAACTCTTCAAGTCTCACCTTCCATATGGTCCCCTAACAACTCTATATTTAAACTTTATATCGTTTGTCCTCTAACTTCAGTCAAACAATTCATACCCTCTTCTTTTGCCTTCTTCTTGTTTAACCTAAATACATCTCATTCTCCATTCCAGGAAGATAGCAATAGTCAAGGTTACTTCTTCTATTTTAACAAACAAAGAACGACCGTTCAGGTCAGTAACCGATTCTTTTCTCGATTACTTTTTTCATCCTAATTTTTTCAATTTATAATGTCAACAAAACCCTTTCTTTATCTTTATGCAACATTTTTTATAGGTTCCTCCTTATTCTCTTTGCATTTTGCCACTCCAACCTTCGTCTTATTCTTCCTTCTCAATAAAGTTGTGAAATAATTATCACATTTATACACTAATTTTGTTATTTTAATGCCAGATATGAATTCTAGCTATTTCGAGCGTAAAAGATATTTAAAAAATGCCATAAAGAAGACATATGATCGTCAAAATCAGCTAGATGAGTTACTTATCCAATACCATGCGCTGAATAAAAAAGTACATAGTAGTTCAGATGGACTTCGCTACGTCGAGATGTATTAAACTAGTCGAATGATAAAGATGGTCAACGATCTCAAAGAAGTAAACTTCGAGACTAGGAAATTTTATGAAGCACACATTAAAAAACTTATAGATTAAGGTATCTTTATACTGCAGATGTCAGTAGTAGACATGTAAACTATTTTTATCTTATCTGAAAGAAAGTCATTTCATCTTAGTTCTTCTCTCAACCGATGATTATTTCATTACATTTTCATATTATTTTTTATTTAACTGTCATGTTAAATTTTTCCTCACAGATAAATTCATCAGGCACTTTCATCACAAGATTTCTTGCAGATGTTAACTCGCTAGTATTCAATGTTAGACTTATCCATGAAAACCATCTATAAAGTTTTAGAACAAAATCAACTAGGCCATTAGTCTCATTGTTTTAAATGTTTAAGGTTTTTAGGTTGTTAAAGAAAATTTGTTAAGTCATCATTATTTTTTATTAATTAAAAAATTGGAGAGATTTTCTTTAAACTTTTAAAGTAACCCTTATTTTAGGTTCTCTAAAAGCTTGTGATTATAACTTTTTGTAGCAATCAAACCGCAAAATCTTATCATTCCTAATTCTCTCCTTTTTATGAGTCTATACCATTTTTTATTTTCTTAAATCTAACTTATCTCCATAGGACAATCTTTAGTCCTATTCATATTAATATTAGACCTATTAGTCTATTTTTTGGGTAAATTACCTATTAGTCTATTGGTAAGATTCATATCAAAATTTGTGTTAGAGTCTTCTTCATATTCATGTTTGTTCTTAATATTTTGTTTACTTTTTTAAAAAATTATGTCTTGTACCTATACTTAATTCCTTTTGGTGTTCTTATCATTTTTAAACATAATTTTTAAAACATATTGTTCTTATCATTCTTATTTCTTGTTTTGATTCTACAAGTTAATAAAAGGAAATTTTCTAACAAAGTTTTATGAATATAATTATTAAAAGGCCTCATCTAAATCATACACAAAAGACCCACAATTATAATAACCTTGACAAGTATGGATGGTTAGTCCTTTTCTAATAAAAATAAGGTAATTCATAAGTTCAAATCATTTCATTTTCTAGTTGTTCTTTTATTTCCATACTATTTAATTCTTGCTTGTTGATTTTGATGAAATTTTAAGTTAAGATTTTCTTTACTATAAGTGCCAAGACTGTACTTTAGAGCATAAAAAGTATAGTCCCACTAGGATTGGAGCAGTCACCCCAAAATTCTTGTAAACTTTGTTTAAGGTAAATAATAAGATAATTCACTAAAAGTTAAACTAAAAACGAAAAATTGATAATTAAACAATGAAATAGGCAGTAGTGAATCAATTGATTTGATCAATTTATAAAACTGGGAATTAATTCCATCTTTATTTGTTTTCACTTCACCTTCTTGATTTAATACTACTTGACCCTAGGTATCTACTAATTACGATTACCCTCTCTCGAGATTTGATCGAATAATCTCAATTAAAATAAATAGAAATTGAATTATGACCTCTCGTTTTATCAAAATTATTCTTAATTATGCAATTGGATTTGCAACAATTTACGGATAGCTAATAAATAATTATGATCTCTTTTGAATTGTCTTTTAGTTTGATGTTTATAGGTCTATTAAGATACTAGCTCTCACTTTGCAAGACAACAAAATTGATCTGATATAATCTCTCAATTCAAATTGAATATAAAGCAATAAACACTACAAGCATATTTCATTAAATTAAGAATGTAAAGTTTAAAAAAATAATCAAAAGTAATTCCAAAAAAGAGTTTAGCAATCTATAGGTGTAACTATATATGCCAATTGAATCATCATTAACATTTAACAACAAGAAGGAAATAAAAGAAGAGGATAGAGAATTGAATTTGGATTCTCCCTTCTTTGCATTCAGCTAAAATCTACAACTTTCTTTCATCAGATTTTGTTCTTTTTTATCTTCTCTTTTTGTATTTTCCAGCCACCTTTTAGTGTTTTTCTCTTCCTTTTTATACTTTTAAGCTCCCAAAAGGCCCTAACTTGTCAAAAGTATATTAAAAAAATTTAAACTTTTTCTGACTCCACTCTTCATCAAACACATCAAACAGCTCTTTAAACATACAATTATGATCAAATTCTTTCCCTAAACAACAATCAATCAATCAAAACAAATAAAAAATTGATAAGAACACAAATTGAAGTCCTAAATATGTGATTATCTTCTAAGAAAACATTAAACAAACACACTTTAATAGCTAGAATACATACTATAATTCACACCTATAAAGTTTCTTCTTCTTCTTCATTCGATCTAATTAGGTTCTATTAAGTTCAATTTTTTATTTTTTATTTTTTATTTTTTTAGCCTCTAGATATGTTTTCGTTCTTAATCTTTGACTAATTTGCTTCTTCGGGAGTAATTTGATAAAGGGGAAAGTTAAAACTAGCCTTCTTGATATATTAGCAAGATTACAAAGAACCTTTAATCAAGAGTTTAGGTTGTGAGAAAAGTAAAATTTAAAAGAAACACATAAGAGAGTGCTTTGTCACTAACTTTTATCTTGCAGGTCCATTATAATGTAAAAACAAAACAAAAACTCATCTAAAGAGAAGGAAATAAGTGAGGAGAAAAGAGTAGAAGTTCATCATGAATGTAATAAAAGGTGAATATGAGCAACTCATTCAACAATTTAGTGAAGTTAAGGATAGGTTGGAGAAATATGAAACTATCATCGCTAGTCTACAATATAACTCACTTATACCTACTAAATAGATGACTTTCAAACTTATGAGGAGGCTAATAGTGATGTCAATTGTTTGGAGGAGTTAAACATAAAGGGTGGAAGATGAGGTAGAATGGGGAGACAAGGAAGAGGTAGATTCGATTTAGGTTACAAAAGACAGTATGAGAAAAGGGTTGATAACAATATAGGTAGCATTAAGATGAAGATATAACCCTCTATAGGAAGAATAGCCTATGATACATATTTGGAGTAAAAAACATGTAAAGTTAGTGTTTGAATGTTACAACTTTTTTAAAGAGGAAAAGGTTAAATTGGCAGTCATAGAGTTTAGTGATTATATCTTTAATTGGGGGGATCAACAAAGACTTGCTAAGAAAGGAACCAATAGTCAACTATTAGGATATGGGAGAAGTTAAAAAGAATGATGACAAAGCATTTTATTCTAAACTTCTAGTATAGTGATTAATGGCTAAAAATTTTAATTTAAGGCTCTAAGAGTGTGGAAGAGTATCACAAGGAGATGGAGGTTGTTATAGTTAAGGCTAGTATGAAGGAAGACATAATGAATCATTTCATTTGTAGACTAAATCTAGAGATTGCCAAAATTATAAAGCTATATCATTACTTGAAGTTACAAGATGCAATTCAAATGGTCAAAAAGATAGAAAAATAACGTTAAAAGGGGTATTTTAATCGTTTTGGTATTTCTTGTGTAGGTTCTTCATTATGAAGCAAACTATTGAGTAAAAAAGATGATAAAGTTGTAAAGCTAAAAAGGATTAATAAGGATGATGTGTTCATTAAAAGGCCCAAAGAGGGGAAGATTATGAATATAGGAGAGGATGTGATTAAATAACAAGACAATCTCTTCTATAGAAAGTGTTCTATCAAGGATTAGGCTCATGAGAATGTAATTAAATAGTAGGACAATCTCTTCTATAGAAAGTGTTGTATTAAGGATTAGGCTCATGATATAATCATAAATAAAGGGAGTTCTACCAATATAGTAAGTGTTGAGTAAATGTAGAAGTTAGGATTGCCAATTACAAAACACCATAAACTATACAATCTATTATGGTTATCTGTGAGTGGAAAGGTTATAGTCACAAAGCAATTTCTATTTTCTTTTTCAATTGAGAGGCACAAGGATTAGGTGTAATGTGGTTCCTATACAAGTAGGTTGCATTCTTTTAAAATGTCCTTAAAATTTCGATAGGTGAAGCATATACTATATATAACAATCAATATTTATTTATACCCAAAATTTGTGAGAATTTACACAATCTAAATTATGTCCACTACCGTATAGCCTAGTAGTTGGGGTTGAAGGCAATTCACTCAATTGTCATAAAGAAATCATAACTTATTTGAAAAAAATTATATCAATTATATAATAAAATAAAAAAATTATATCAATTATATGCCTAGTAATAAACTTGTTTAGGTGTTATTTGATCTTAATTTTATTTTATAATTTATAATTTATAATTTTGTTTCTACTTTTATTTTCATATAAAGATAAAATACATTTAAATTTTTATAAAGAGAAAATATGATTAATAAATATCAAAGAAGACAAAAGTTTACAAGGCTGTAGACGTAAGAAGCCAAACAAGATAATAGACTAAGTAAGCCTAGTTATTCCTAGTCTTAAAAATATGTTTGATTGCTAAAACAAATATAGTTATATTTTTATTATTAATAATAATTAAATATTAAATATAATTTAGTATAAATTAATGAAGTAAATAATTTTATTTTAATCTCATCTATAATATTTATAAATAAATATTAATAAGGAAGTCATTACATTTTAATTGATATTATTTATTAAAATATGGGAAGGGAAGGAGAAATTGTGCTTTGCATCATGATTTAAGGAACAAGCACAGGATAGTGGGCCCGTTGCCACTGGGGCTTTATGTTGATTAGTCCCCGAAAATTGAGGATATTTCCTAGTCAATGGCTGTCTATATTTTAAAGATGGAATCAAACTTTCTACTCTCTAGTCCATTTTAATGAAGGCTTTCTTTCCTTTTCTTATTCCTAATTATACACTTGATGATGACGAGATGGACAAAGTTTAGCTGCCACGCTGAATATCGATACCGTTCTTGACCTTCACTTCACGCTATAAGAGGTATTCTACCATCACCGCGTGTTCTGATTGTGCATCAAGAAAAGCAAGGAACAAAATTACTTTCTCACGACAGCTTCTTTGCTCTTTTTGCAGGGTAGGAAAGGCAACTGATACTATAGGAATCAAAACTTTTTGAGCCTCACGATGCTTTGTGTTCCCTTGGATTCAAAAGATGGAACGTCCATCTTAGACGTCCCTACACTTCGGCCTGACATTGTGTGAGAGAGGTAAATCACGATACTTTTTGTTCTTGCAACTCACCTTCACCTTCACCTTTACGGAGTCTGGAATTACCTCCTATCCTTACTCAGCGGGATAATTAAAGAAAGATAATTATTAAATACAAAATATGTACAGAGTTTAAGTAATAGAAATTATTCCTTATTTGTCATATTTCAAATATTAAAAAATGAATAATTAAATATATATTCTGATATAATAATTTTGTACTTTTATTTTCTCCTCAATTATGATATGCGTGATCTTGTTTTTAATAATTTTATAATAAATTATTATTTTGCATAGTTCATTAAAGAATATGCTCCCACAAAATCGAAATTTTAAATACATCCATAATATGAAAAGGTTTTTACACGTGTAGCTTATTTCTATAGTTTTCATACACAAAATAACAGGAAACACAAAATGAACATTAATTATGAACTTATGACATGTTATTGACATAATGATTTAACTCATTAATTTATTTCAAATTATTAATTTTAATCAAATTTACTTTTTTAAAATTAAACCTAAAAGTTGAATTTGATAGTAATATCAATAATATTTTAATTAATTGATGTGAGATATCCTTATGAATTAACTCACGTGAACCGGTCTCAGGAACTCACATGCACACGGTAAAACAAAGTGAAAGACCGTAAGTCATGAGATTGCTTATGCCCAAACCCCTGTTTTCTTGTGTTTGTAAGACAGACGGATAAAACTGAGGCCAGATTTTTTGACTAATATTATGATGTTTTATTTTGTTCAATAAATCTCAGCCATTTATTTATGTGAGTCTCGCGTAAATTATGCATAGGTCTCACGTGAGTCTTACAAAATAAATAGTTAAGATTTGGACAGAATAAGACAAAGTAATATTGAACAGAAGATCTTGACTCGACAAAAACCCTCCCAATCCCGCCAAACCCCTGAAACTGACAGCAAAAGTACAGAATAAATAAACAAAAGCTACATCTCTTCTCTTTCGCACTTTGCCTGTTCTTTTTTTTTTGTCTGAAAGTTGAAGTCTTTTGCCTTTTCATTTCCTTGTCCTCGATTGATATGTTGAATCGTTGCCATTCTTCTTGCACACTGTTGTCATCATGTTCTGCGGTTCTGTTCTTGGTTCTGCTTCAAAACCAGATAGTTTCCTCTGCTCTAATAGTGAGCATGAGGAACCACCACAAAAGCCACCATCAGAGAAGACCGATTATTCAAGGTAACCAAAGCAGTTGTGCACTCTTTGCAGGCACCTGGGTTCGTGATGACTCGTACCCCATGTACCAATCCTCTAATTGTCCCATCATTGACCCTCGATTCAATTGCCGAATGTCTGGTCGACCTGACTCTGACTACCTCAAGTATAAATGGAAGCCTCTCAACTGTGAGCTCCCAAGGTAATGAAACTGCAGTTACATTCTTCTCATCGGCAATGAGCAACAGCCATTTCTGTTTCTTTCTTCGATAAATCTAGCTTCTGCCAGTTCTGTTCTATGGCAAATGCTATCAAGTTATTGTACTACTTTCATGTCAGGTTCAATGGGGATGATTTTCTACAGAAATTGAGGGGGAAAACAGTGATGTTTGTGGGTGATTCGCTTGGGAGGAATCAATGGGAGTCTTTGATTTGCATGATTTTAGCCGCAGCGCCTCAAACATCCACAAAAATGAGCAGAGGAGATCCTCTCTCCATCTTCAAATTTCTGGTAATTTAAACTTGAAACATTAGATGCTTCTTTGTTTTGCATTCTTGGATAGCATTCGTAATGCAAATTTTCCAGTTTGTGGTGATAAAGCTTTCATCTTGGACCTAGGCCATAAGTCTCTGCGGTCTGGCTGGCCTACACCTTTAAGCAAGAATAATAATGTGTATTTTCTATATTACCCTTTTGATCTACTTTTGACCTCAAAGGTTTGCAGTATGCGAGTGCCATTGCTCGGCTACAATAGGAAAAGTTCATCTCTGTTCAATTACTATTTTTTTAAAAAAAAAAAATCTTTATCGTCCTATCCCAATCTGGGAATGATGGAATTGTGAATCCAACACAGAAGCCTATTATTGTTGCTTAGGATCCATATTTAAGATGGAAAAGCTCCGCTGAAAGATGATTGAGGGTCCCAGAAATCACTGTTAGTATGCTTTGAGGCTAGTCGATGCCAACTGCAATACACTACTTGATTCGTGGCCCACAGTGATAGTGAAGTGAACAACATTACTCATATGAAGCCCCAATCATGAAATTGCATTCTATAATGTTTACAGGACTATGACATGAGCATTTCATATTTTCGAGCACCTTACTTGGTGGACATAGATGTGATTCAAGGGAAGAGAGTTCTAAGGCTGGAAGAGATATCCGGCAACGCCAACGCCTGGCGTAACGCAGACGTTCTGTCTTTTAACACAGGTCATTGGTGGAGCCACAAAGGGTCTCTCCAAGGGTTAGCGTCATGTTTGCTTTTGTTTAAGATGCATTCTCGTTCGTATATTTATATCCAAAAAGAAAATACAAGCAAAGAAGATACAAATCTTGGTGCGTTCTGGCTTTGAGCAGGTGGGATTACATGGAAACAGGAGGCACATATTACCAGGACATGGATCGTCTAGTTGCTTTGGAAAAAGGCTTGAGAACATGGGCCAATTGGGTTGACTCCAACATTGACACTGCCAGAACCAGAGTTTTCTTCTTGTCCATCTCGCCCACACATTACGAGTATGTCTCTCTCTCGTACTATATTTTTCACTTTACTTGGAAAGCTACACTCCTGACTCCTCCATTATTGGCTACTGAGCTCCAAGCACAAAAAAATGTCAGCCGCAGTTGAGGGTGCGGCTTGGCCTTGAAAAGTAATCAGGATTGGGTTTCGTATATATTACTAACTTTGAATTAAAAAATTGGCAGTCCAAGTGAATGGAGTTCTGGGACGACAATATCTGCGTCGAAAAATTGCTACGGCGAGACAACTCCAATATTAAGTGGATCAATGTCACCAGGGGCATACCCTGAGGAAATGAGAGTAGTGGACGATGTCATTAGGGACATGCATAACCCTGCGTACTTATTGGATATCACAATGCTTTCTGGGCTTAGGAAAGATGGTCACCCATCAATTTACAGCGGTGATTTGAGCCCCCAGCAAAAGGCTAACCCTCAACGCTCTGCAGATTGTAGCCACTGGTGTCTTCCTGGACTCCCTGATACTTGGAACCAGCTATTGTACACTGCTTTGTTCTTCTAGATAACCTCAATTTGCTTTTATATATATTCTTTTTCACTTGCTAGACTATACTAATTTAATTGGTTTTTACTTTTTAGAGACTGACTTAACTACAGTCTTCGGGTCATATCTGATTATACCTATAGATACTATCTACCTTCTTCTACGTGTAGTGATTCTTTATAAGATTACGTGATTCTCTACGCCTAGCTTTCTTTTTTCTTTCCCCCCTTCCAATGGTTACCTTGAGATAACAATCAAAACTTGGCGTACAAGTATGCTCAAGCAAGTACTGTCCTGTGTGCTAAAAGATTCGTATTATTTGTTTCACGGGCTAGCTAAGCGAGGAGGCACAGAAACAGACATCATTCTTGGCCTGGGCGGTAATAAAACTAAAGTAATCTTTAAAATCTACGTAACTTTGTCAACGTACTTTAACAATAGTCAGAAGACCTTGTAAGTGGCATCTCCCTAAGGATGGGAAACCACCTAATCATATTTTTACTAAATTCTGTATAACAATGGGCAATAGTTGATTAGCTTCTTATAACAACTCCTGGAGCGTTGACTTCCACCAAGCGAGGTATGCTGCCAACAATCATTCCATTGATGTTGGAAGCTGCCTGCTGCTTGTCATAAGCGGAAAGATGCACACCCAGTGCAGCTCTGCCGGAAGGGTCCAGATTGTTGGACCATGCAGCATCCCATTCCACCGCTTTGGCCGTGCTACATGCTACACTTGCTCCTCCAGGAACGGTCAGCCTCGCTGAGTTCTGCAAGAAACCTCCCATTTATATAACAATTTCTAAGTTCTACATCACAACCGACCTGTTGGATAAGGACTCATGAATTACCTGAGGGAAAAACCTCTCGAAGATCATTCTGTAGTAATAAGCTTCTTTGGTAGTAGGGGTGTTATGGGGGAAGATGTGAGCTGCATTTTGTATCATTTTGTCCGTCACCTGAAATCATTCTATGATGTTAAAGAAAGCTGCCTGCTATATTCAACTCAAATGGTTGTTATAGGAGATGGTTAATTCAAGTACATGTTGAGCAGCATGATCTTTAAGACCATCAATCCAGCTGTAGCCAACCCCATCACTAAATTGCTCCTTCTGCCTATAAAGAATGTGCTGCAGAAGTCCAACAGAGTATGTTAACCGAAGCGCAAAATGTTAGCAAAAGAAAAAATTTGTTTATACCTTTGGCAGATAAGGATGCTCCTCATCATCAAAGGCCCTCCTAAGAACCCATTTCTCAATGCGTCCTTTCTCTGGTCTAATCTGAAATCAATTGGAAGTTATCAAAACGATCTGCTTAGGTAGCAACCCCATCAAGGAAGGGTATAAGGTGACTAATAGGTTTTACCATCTTCCATTCAGGGTCAATGGCCATTGCAACATTAATAAACTCCTTATCTAAGAAGGGTACTCGAGCTTCCAAACCCCACGCCGATGTTGCTTTGTTAGCTCGCAAGCAGTCGTATTGGTGGAGGGCCTTAATCTGCAAAAATGGAAATATAATTGAATCGAAACATCTTCTGCTATGTCTAATAACGTATCACTCAGTTGAATCCCCTTAAATGCTTGCCTAGTGTGATTGTATAGTTTTACCTTGCGGCATGTTTCTCGGTGGAACTCTTCTTTGTTAGGTGCTTTATGAAAATACAAATAACCACCGAAAATCTCATCAGAGCCTTCACCAGAAATTACCATCTTCACTCCTAAAGACTTGATTTTTCTTGCCATGAGGAACATAGGAGTACTAGCTCTGATAGTTGTAACATCATATGTTTCAATATGGTAGATGACCTCTTCAATGGCATCAATACCATCCTACACCAAAGGCATACAGTTAACATTTAATAATGGTCCTGAAAGAAATTTCAGTTCCATTAGTATAGTACCTGAACCGTAAAGTGAAACTCATGGTGAACAGTTCCCAAATAATCTGCGACTTCTTTTGCAGCCTTCAAATCTGGAGAACCCTGCTCGAGAACAGGATTTGACTTAAGGGAGGAGTCCCTTGAAAAAGCCTAACGAATGTCTGACAATGGCAATCTTTTACACTCACCTCTAGGCCAACACAAAATGAATGAAGCTGCGCTCCCCACTGCCGAGCAGCCTTGGTACCTGCTAAGTGGCGAGCTGTAATAGAGGCAACTAAAGACGAATCTAAGCCACCAGATAGCAGAACTCCGAAAGGAACATCACTCATAAGTCTTTTGATGACAGCCTGCACAGATTATGTACTTAGCACATGAGCTATAAATTACGAAGATCTGCTTAGTTAAATCATTTGGCAGCATCAAATGTTTCATAAGCGTTACATTTTCAAATGAACGTCTCAGAGCAAGCGGATCATATGGAGTTAATGGAATAGCCTCTGAGAACCAAGGAGGATTATACCATCTCCTTAATCCTCCTGATTTGCTCGAGTACAGGTGGCCAGGTGGAAAGCACTCAAAATGTTCACACTCATCATTCAGGCCTTTCAGCTCGGAAGAAATCCATACAGAACCTTAAACACAACATCAAATCAGAACTTCTCCACCTGTAAAAGTTGGTTAAGAAGCACGATGCATCTAAGGAATGTTACCATCAAGACCCCAGCCAATGTAGAGGGAAGTGATTCCAATGGCATCACGAGCAACAATGAAAGTGTTATCTCGACAATCCAACAGTACAAAGGAGAACATACCATCCAACATGTCCACAAAGTTTTCTCCATATTCTTCGTACTATTCATTCGAAGATTTCAAACAACATATTAGCTTGGTAGAAGTAACTATAAGAAAGATTTGAGTTACATCAATTCAGAAATGCATATAAATAGATTAAATATCAGTATCTTCAGAAGCGCCATACCAGATGGGCAATAACATCGCAGTCACTGTCTGTTCCGAACTTGTGATGTGGTAAGCGCTTCCTCAATTCTTCATGATTGTATATTTCTCCATTCACCTATATTTAACATCCAGTTATGCTACTGTAATCGTCGTTACGTGCTAGAATATTGGTTTTCAAAGGAACTCCCTTTTTTTTGCTATTCCATCAAAAGGTTAGCAAGCAAAGACAAGTAATATATAAATGAAACAAACCCCTCAGTAGTCCATTCAATTAACAATGAACAGAGACGTTCACTATGTTGGTTAGAAGCCTACCGTAACAACAATTTTTTTGTTCTCATTGAAGAGAGGCTGATCACCAGAAGCAGGATCAATAATAGCCAGACGTTGATGAGCCAAGTAGCAGTCACCATTCTGATAGAGCCCACTCCAGTCTGGACCACGGTGCTTCAATCTGTTAAGGTGACAACAAATCTCAATTTCTTAGTATTTGCAGAAATGTTTATCCGAGATGGTGCATGATAGAATTCCTTAAAATGCCATAAAGTTTATATATGTTTATCAGAATTAAGTAATGAATCCTATGGATACTAATAATTTAAGTTGTCGTTTTCATTAATTTCAAATATACATCGATTGCCAAGAAAACAAAAATAATCACACAACTCAAAGTTAACGAATAAATAAATAACACGCCATCTGGTACAGGCAAAAGAAAAGAACGTCCTCGGAATGCATAGAAGAAGAAGAAAAAGGGTGGTGGTGGTGAAGTTAGTCCGAGATTGCAGCAACAAGAAGAAACCAAATAATGAGCCAAGAATAACAGAGAATTTCCTGCGAGACAGCTCAAGCACACGAACTCTTTTAGCTTGAGAATCATCAGAGCAACCCAGAACAGCAAGTATCCCACACATTTTTGTGTCAAGAGACACTAAATAAACAATAACGAAGAGGATGACAAAAGAAAACTTATAAGAATCTGTAAGTGATAACAGGGAATCCAAATGAAGTAGTAGTTGATGACAGGATCGGGACACAGAGTTATGTTTGATAATAATGAAACAAGAAGCACAGAAGGATGCGGAGCATTGTTAGGATAGACCAACACGTAGAGTAATGTTGTTTGTTGAATGACCAAGTTGCCTTGCCCATCTAAAGCCACGTACTGTATTTATAGAGAAACCTTAGCTGCTGCACGACAAAATTTTCCCCAGCAATCTGCAGGCTATCAACGGCGTCAGTTTTTTTTTTTTTTTCATCTTCTAACTATACACCACCACCAATGTCGCATTATGATCTTAAATGGATATAAAATTATATATCTTTTCTATGCGGGAATTTTATTTATCCATTGTAATTTATGTAAGATGGACATAATCTTCCACAGAAATAGATATAATCTTGATTTGAATAAGATAGATTTCTTAAAGTCTCGCTGGGATGCGTCAAAGTGCTGACAACACGTGTGCATGGGATTGGGTCACGTGGAGACCATTGAATGGCTGTCACCGTTCTCCTTCTCAACCTCGACGGCGAGGTTTATCCGTATGCCCAGTCAGCAATAGCCAATAGGGAACTTTTGGGTTAAACAAAATTTTTCCGCGTGTCGATCTGCGGAAGGAGTGTGGAAACATATATCTTTCGTAGAAGAAAATTTCGTACAAAGCCTTTCACTTTCCACGGTGACGCAGATATTATATTATCCCAATTCAATTGAATGTAGTTGTTATCTCAAAAACTCCAAATTGCTATTTATATTTTTCATCCGTAATTTTAATAAAATCAGTCAGATTTATTTTATAATAATCGAATACACGAGTCTTAAATTTGTAGCAAATAAAATTCAGATTTGAGCACTTTTTAAAATCTCTATTAGTGTAAAATTCTTTAAGGAAATATATCACATGACTTTAAAATATAATTAATAAAGAAAAAGTAGAATTTTGGACCTAATGCTAAAAGAATTCAAATTTGGGATCATATCAAAATTACATATTCCTTATCCATCCCTCATAGCTACTTTTAGTTAGTGTTGGAATCTTAAATCCTAATTATGAAATCGTGCAAGCATTGATTAACCTTAACTAATATTTGACACTCAGAATAATGAAACAAGAAAAAAACTTGTGAGTGTATAAGAAAAATAGATATTGTCAATGAAATCTTAAAAGTAGGGGAGCATTGGCATGCGTTGATGTACCTTAGTGAAAACCCTAAACGAGATACAAGATTTAAATGTGAGACTAAAAGATGAGCTCGAAAAGGAGCTTGAGTTTAAGTTTAGTTGGATCGCATGTATGAGAAAGACATGTGACAGCTTTAAGGACTTAATGTGTGTCCAAATACACAAACATGGGTAAGCATTACCACTTTACCAGTGTATTATGAAAATTTTTTATATTGAATGACTCACCATTAATGATAGAGATCAAGGAGAGATATTGAATAATGTAATAGATAAGAAGAGAGATGGCAAGTAAAGCTCACCACAATATGAGGGGAATAAAAGAAGGGAAGAAGTAAGTAATAGATCTAGCAAAAAATCATTCTCCAAAGCAGACTCAACTTCTTGGATGCTAGAGGAATACCAACAAAACTCCCCACAAACATGAAGAAAAGATGGTTACTAATTAAAGTAAAACTAGAATTTCAACTTGTAACTAGGAACTTTTGATTCTTTATATATTGTTCTTATTGTACTCTTAACCCTTGTAAAGGTTGTAGATACCTATTAATCAAGGAATTCCTATTACTTTTCAAAAAAAAGTTCAAATTTATGAACATATAATTTAATATTTATAATAACTATCAATTAATTTTATTTCAAACTTAAGAATAATATACATAAATTGTTACTAAATGTAATACTTACGTATCATGTATACACACACATATTTAGGATGGCTTCATGGAAAATTAAAGATGACAATTAAAAGACTTAGTTTTATATAATGTAAAAAAATTAAATAAAAAGGTGGAATAAAAATAATAAAATAAAGATAACCATAATAGAAAGCCCACAAGCAAAATATTAAAAAATCATCATGCAATTTTTGCACAATTATTTCACCTTTCTGTCTCCAATTTTCATATTTGCAGAGCCAAATCCAAACCCAAAAAATGTCATAAAAGGAGAATGAGAATCTGCTAAAAGAGCATAAGTTGATGAACTCCCATCACTTTCCATAACGTTCCAACTTGTCCTCCTTACCTATTCAGTTTACCATGAATATACAGGTATATATGTTCCAACGGTGCAGGAATGTTATCCGGGTGCTGTCAAGTCTATCTTTTTGTTTTTGTATAGGGGCTTCTAGTTAATGATAACGAAATGTTAGTTGAGAAGAATTCGGAGGAATACAGGCCGAGAAAATGGAAAAAAAAAAAAAAAGCAGGTTGATTTTAAATATGTTACAATAACTGTCTTAATTGTCAATTAAATATTTATTGATAAAATATAAATTAGAATATCTATAGTAGGTCCATAATAATTATATAGTTATATATCATTTTGAGTTAAGATCCATAGTAATTATATAGTTAAATATCATTTTGAGTTAAGATCCATAGTAATTATATAGTTAAATATCATTTTTGACTTAAGGTTTTGTTCCCATTTCATCCCATTGGCAATATATATATACATAATGAAAAGAAATCCTATTTAAAATAAAATTGAATTTGAAAACAGAAACATAGCAGAAGATATACCAGTTAGCTCAAAGAAAGAACACGAATTTATTTGTATTGAAATAGTCGGACATATTTGGTGATAGTAATATTATTGTAAAACTAACAACGTGTCTTTATAGTGACAATCAATAATAACTTGAACTCAAATACCGAAATTGTTTATTTTAAAAAAAGTAGAATCGATTCGATCAGACTGCATAACAATGTTTGTAATGACACAAACAATATATTCAGGCCGTTTGGAAACTTTCAAATTAGATTCATTAACGAATTGAATTTAATTACATTTGTGGAATTGAATTAAATTTGATTTACACTGTTGAAATAAATATATAAATATTATAATTGAATTCAATTACATTATTTGAAATACAAGAAAAATAAATTCATTTACTTTATATGACTTTTTAATCCTTAACTAAAAATAGTATGTAATTAATGTGTATGTATTTTGTAGTAATTTATATATTTATAATGTGTATATTTAGAAAAGAATTTGTAATATTTTAAAATAAGTGACTCGTCAATTCAGAATTCAATTTATATTATTTGAGATGTTAATTAAATTTATAAAAAATAAAATTCAATTACGTGGTTAAATTTAAGTTATTTCTTTTAAAACATTTCAAATGCAAGAATTAAATTTAATTACATAAAATTAACGAATTCAATCAAGTCAGTAACTTCCAAACGAGCTGGAGTAAAATTTTGTACAATATACGAATCTCTGTTTTTGTCAGCAAGACATTAGAATAAAAAGCATAGAGATGTTAGAAGTAGAAACAGTGAGAATTCAATTCCAAAGGAGTAATTTAATTGAAATGCTGGTCCAAGTAAATATCACATCAATCTTGGCAAACGACACATCAGGAGAAGATATCACATCAATCCTACCAAAACAAAGACTTAATGAGTAGTCAATAAAATATAGTAATTTTCAGTTTTCACGTGAATGAATCTCCTCTGCAAAGAATTATTATACCGAAATAACCTTTTCGCAATATTATTTTGACTTAGTCAGTTGTAGTGTCACCTCATACCCCCTTTCTTTGTCTCCCCATCTTCTTATTGTAACGATGATTGATACTTACGAATTATAATGTCACTTCATTCTTTTCTACTTGGGTTTTATCCACAACCAAATATTCCGTACAAAGCAAACCTCGTTCGATAATATTTCAGACTTCAGAAATTTCCATAAAAGATATACACGTGTATATAGCATGTGATGGAAGACTTATCCTATACTTATCCTGTAGGCTAGCTCAGGAGGACAACATACTAATTAACACGAACAATAAAAATAAAAACTGGCAAGAAGTTTGGAGTCTATCCATACAGGATTACTTGTGAATATAGGAACAAGCGTACGTAACCATATCGGAGAACCTTATCCTGAAAGTTGAAAATGGCTTTCCCACTATGTCAGTGCTTATCCTCTTTGCGTTCATCAGCTCGTGTGTTTGACTTGAATTTTGCGTAAATATGAGAGAGTTCCAAGCCTAACATTTTGGAAGCACAATTTCTGTGATCCAGATTTGCTATTGGTCGGTAAAATTGTTGATTTTGACAAGTTATCCTCTTTTCAGTAATTACTAATTAGGAAGTTCCTTCAAATTAAATTCATTCATGATATATTTTATAACGTAATTGGATAAGAACGAACATTAATATTATAAACAATTTAATAATTTTAAATTTATTATGTACGCTAATCGTATAAAATCTTAAACTAATACACACAACAAATCTTCTATATTTTATCCAAAAATGAATGACAACAAATTTCTACCTAATTTATGTAAATATAAGAATAGTTTTATAAGAAAATAAATTCTATAATTGCAATAAATAGAAAAAAAGGATCCCATTCAAATTCATTTTTTTGTTTTTATGATAAATAGAAAAAGATCACATCAATTTTTTATGATTTAAATTTTAAAATCGATGTAAAAATAGTGATGATAAGTAGTACAATTGAATCAAAGGTATCGAGCATACCGTTGTTGACTGTTGCATGTGAACGCATAGAAAAAAGAAACGTGCGATGAATTGTGGTGCAATATTCCATAAAAGCGATTTAATTATAAGAATTATGCTGTTGAAAGCAGGTTATGCGGTTGAATATATAATGTAGTATTCATCCTTCCGTGTCCCCACGTTGTGTCATATTAGAAAGTCATAAGAATTTTCTTTTGATGGAATGTGTGATGTCTCATCGCCAGCACAAAACTGTGTGGTACTATACATAACAATATGTCAAGTGGAATATAATTACAATCGTACAAGTTAGAGAGGACATTAAGGAGCGAGAGTTTGCCTAAGTGGCCACGTTCTTTATCTTATTTGGAGATATTGTTGGGATTCAAAAGTGATGACACTATCCGATTGACAAACCATTTTGAAGTTAGCATTACTGGATTGTTAAGACTTAATTAGGTTGGGCGATCCAATGAAAACAACCAGTAAGAATGGCAATATTAATTTTGTTATCTGATAAAATGTCCCCCCATAAATGAAGGTCTAATTTTACTGTTTTTTCTATTATAGATTGTGGTGGCACGAAAGAGGATGGGATGGAAAGTTCAAACATTCTATAATCAAGAAGGGATCATCTTGGAATATTAGGCTTAGTAAAAATACTTGAGTTTGGCTCGACTTAATTTAATAGAAAAAATTCGATTTAATTAAATTTAAGATTAAGTTCTAATTTAACAAAAAATTTGAGTTTATAGTGACTTTGAATTTGGTGGTATTCAGATTTTGTACTGTTGGTTTATATCTTATAGTTTTTATGACATAATTATTTAAAGATATTATTTGTCTTGTACAAATTTGTCTAATTAACTAATTTATAAAATAAAGTTCATGTAATGAATATACATTGTAAAAGAAATATGATATCAATATTTTGAGATTCATATTATATGTATGTATTATCCCTAAATTATTTCTAGTCGTGATTTATTAAGACCGAACATTAAAGGACAAAAAGACTATTACACGTATGACTTCCTTATGAACAAATTATTCAATATCATAGATTAAAGTATGAAGATACTTATACAAACTTATATGTGCTTATAAGAAAATAAGTTCATTTAATTAATTTAATATTAATTTTATTTAAACTATTATTTAGGTGTCCATGAAAATTCTTATCAGGTCAATTATATAAGTGATTCTTCAACTTGAGATGTCTCAAGTATCTTATATAGGATTGTTATATTTTAATAACTTATCCTAGTCAAAGGTGGCTCAATTAGTAGTTGCATGATATAGCATGAATTATATAGAGATAGTTAAATTATCAATATAAGATTTATAATCTTAAAGTGATCAAGTATAATGTTATTTTATTCTTAATTAGTACTAATTTGAAAATTTCTTAATTAAGGTGGAATGACATGCTAAAAATATTTTCAAATGTCACCGATAAAATTAATTATTAATGGTAGAGAACTAATATGACAAATTCAAATAAAGTAGATATTAATTATATGTTTCATATCTAATCAAAATATTGTATAATATAAGAAATGAAGTATAAAAATTCATTCACAAAAGATTAGTCAAAACTAATTTGATTTTCCTAATATGTAAAACCTCAAACTTTTCTTTTCACGTGTCTATAAAATGTTATTTCATGTGAATGATGTTTTCGGGAGAATGTAAATTTTATTTTTGTTAAATGGTAAATTAGGAACCCAACCCTGAATGACAAGTATTAAAGTCAAATGATAATTGAAAAATATCAGAGTTAACTGGTATAGAAATGGACCAAAAATAGATTCGTTTGGATGGATTTATGATAGATCAAGATTGATCTTATTTTAAATTATTATGGAGTAAATTTGAAGCATTTTTGGGCTTAAATATAAGGACATAAACTAAGTAAACCAATCGTGAGAGAATTAGTCATAGTTATGAATACTTAAAGTAAATCGATCCAACTTATATGTTGATATGTTTAGGTGTAACATGTTATTAAGTGGACAGGAAATTTCTATCGAAATTGGACAAATTTTTATTAATCCATTAATTATTTTTGACAAGAAATAATACATGTAAATGTGAATGAACTTTAAGTGGCATCTGTCACATACATGAAGAAGTTCTTATTATTTTAGAACAAGAATGCATGAAAACCTTATGATGTCAGGTTTGTGAAGGAGTAGATGTAAGGGACATACAGTTTGTTACAAGTAAGACCAATATATGGTATGGACATGTGTAATTTTGGTGAGACAAAAATGAAAACAACTTGTTCTATTTGGGAGACAAGAATCGTTGTGATTGATACAAGAACTTAATGGATTAATTAAACAAAGATGTTAAGAGTTAAAGTAATGGACAATTATTGGAAGTTAAGCTTGCAACGTGTTGGATAGCTTCCAACAACGTGTAGCTTAAACAAGAATGATGGAGCTACTCCACCTTCATTTCACTGAAGTTTCCCTTATCCTTTGGACCAGAATTGATGATATTAGTTGTAGTTGCTCCCTTCACACATAGGTCTTCCAAGTTACTACCTTTGGGAAATAAAATCAGTATGGTGTTTAAGCTAAAAACCATGGACATCTTCGTCAACGTTAACTATGTGCAAAAAAAAAAAGGACAACACACTTCCATATGATTTTAGGTATGTTAAACCACCCTTGTCCATCCTCTTTAGCTGGTCATGTGAATGCTTAAGTTGGAAACATGAATTCCCTTATGAAATGCACGAAAGTTTGAGCTGATTGCATGGTTAAATGAAGAGAAAAACAACATGGCATATGGAGAGGAAAACAACATGTATATCCATGTCTTATATACGTTATTCAATTAATTGACAACATGTAGAAGCTATATATGTGGCTTAATGGTAGCATGTATGTTGTACATAGTCCAATGATTCAATGTAAGGAAAACAAAATGTATATACTACTTACGCTATTTAAATGGAAAGAAGACAACATGTATAAATCATGGAAGTTGTTCAATGGTTGCTTAATGGGGTCTCCCTTATAGCTGAGTAAGACCATAAAGTTTTCTTGTCATCGTAGACTCGGGCCTAATAAAGGAAAAACATTGAATATGTAAGGGTTGTATCTTTAAATTGATTTTATAAAGATGGTTTTTACCTTACTATGAAAAGTATGTTTGTGAATAATTTCATGGTGCTACTACCTGAATTTAAAAATTAATCTTCATGAGGTTTACATATGCTTTTATTTAGCATTGAATTGAGTTCTGGATGCACCTGGAAACTAATAAGATATATACATGCTTTGAATTGAAATTTACATATACTTTAACTTGGCATAGAAATGGATTTTGAATATGTTTTAAATTAGTATTGAAATGAGGCGTGCTCATGTATTAATTGTGGTTTAGCCTATGGTATACCGTTAGGTCTTTATACATACAATTATATCGATCAGAGTATGTCCTAACGTGTATGGCAATATTTGGAAGATGTCTGTCACTAATATGGGTGGTGTTGTGTTTGTCAGTATGTCCTGTGAGTCGCTCTTTACACGTGTGGAGTATATATTGTGTTAGCATTGTTATGGGTAAATGATGCAGAACCAGCTCTGTAACAATCGATATATAGAGGTTAACTAGGCACGGGTAGAACCAGCTCTGTAACCTTACACTAAGGGTATCATATGGCAAAGAAAATTAGTGATATGTTATGTTTTAGAAAAAAAGTTAAGGAAAGTATTTATTGCCATCACTGTTTACTTTACAAGAAAAGAGGAACTTGATCTCAGAATAGGGACTCCACCTTGCGAGTAATCAACTTCGTCAAGTGCTGCAGTGTTGGCATTTTTATTTTGCCTTGTACATATTTTTTAGAACTATTGAATATCTTTGAACATGTTTTGGAAATTACATTTATATAAAGAATGGATGTGTATAGAGGTTTTTAAATGGAGTGTATGACTTTATTTTAGCTTTTCAAAGTTCATTTATGTGACTATTTGAGACTGCATATGAGTGGATTTAAAGTTTACAATTTGGAGTTGAGAAATTGATGTGATAATAGAAGTGTTTTGAACTTTTGCAGGGACTTTGAAAATTTTTTAGGATGTCAAAATACAGTCATTGTACTGTTAACATTTTTAATAAACTGAAAAACAAAACTCCACTATTTATATTTCTTATTGTGAATTGAAGCTTTTCCTTAACAAGGACAATAGGCTTAGGGGGTGTTTGTTTCTATTTTTCTTTTAGTTTTTAGTTTTTATTTTTAAATTTAATAAAAAATCTTGTTTGTTTAAGTTTTTAATTTCTGTTTTTTGCTTTGGTTTCTTTCGATTTAAAAAATTATGAAAATCATAAAAAGTAGTTTTTCTTTCCTGTTTTCATTTTTTCAGAATATGATTTACTATAATTTAATTATATATTATATAATTATTTATTTTTAACAAAATTATGAGTAATTTTGTAACACCCCACTCCCGCGTGACCCGAACCCGATATCATTGGTGATATCCGAGTCCGTGCCCCGCGAGGGTGGCGTACTACATCAGTCAGTCGAAACTCAATATCAATATGTTTTTTTCATTACATTCATGTGCACGGAAAAGATAGTAAACAATCTGAGCCCACATTCATAAATAACATTTCCAGTTATCACAATCATGCAATAATAATTGACAAAAGCCATTTAATGAACAAAAAGCCTTAACCATATTGGGCTCACTATAAATACAGAGCATTCTTATACAGAGATTTTGAAGTACAATTATGAGACACTAATGCAGACGCGAACTGATCCCGACCTCTCTCTTTCACTTGCATTCAGTAGACATACTCCCGTGTCAACCGAGGTATTCTTCAAGACCTGAAAAATAGATGCAAAATTTGGGTGAGTTTTGCGAACTCAGTGAGAAACCATCATCGATGGTTCACCCAATTCATGCATCACATAACAAATTACAATAATCATACAAAGGATGATTACATATCCTCAGCAGTCACCATAATACTATAATCAGTCACAGTAAGAAAAACAGTCACATAATTCATACAGTTATTCAGGTATTCAGTCCAGTATGTATGCAATGCACATGCGACTCTTTTCCAGTTTATTACAGTGTTGTGCCCAAGTGCTCAGTCAGTATTCAGTGAGAGACGCGTCAGGAATTTCTCCCCTCGGGCTCGAGGCCCGGTCAGTACAGTGATAGAGCTCGAGGCTCTTTTCAGTGATAATAGCAACTTGGGTCACATGTCCATTATCTGATCATGCATTTATGCATGCAATGCAGTGTCCAGTAATTCAGTGTATGGCTATAAAAGCTCAGTATTGCAATTTTCAGTATCATCTATCAGTCCCGTTCAATACAGTAAAACGTGCAATTCAGTCCAATATGTTCAGTAATCATACAATTCGATCGTACACATTTCAGTACTCATGCAATTCGATCATATACAATTCAGTAATCTTACAGTTCACATGGGCAAATAATTCATGTTCATATAGCACAATACCAGTCACAACTCAGTAGTAACAGTACAAGTCATTCATGTATCAAAATGTCACACAGTAAAAGGCAATTCAGTTCATAGAATCACAGCCAGATACACTTCTATGTCAGTTCTCCCAATTCATCGGACCACCTGTCCGGAATCCAGTCATAGACAATCACAACCCTAATCCCTCCATTATTCTCCACAGTAAACATATAATAATTGAGTAAACCACCTAGGTTACTCACCTGTATTTCTGAGCCAAAATTTGGCAGTCTCAGTGACGTCAGTAGACCGACGCTCCAAGTGTGACTCTATAACAGTGACAGTATACAAACATTATCAATTATTCAATCAGAACTATTTCAGAATGCACATGTTACACTTAGAAGGTGCACAATGCATGTTCATGATATTCCCGGCCTGAATCCAATATTTTCCATCATAAAAATCTGTAAAAAAAAAGTAGAAATCTATAACCACTGACGGTACTTAATTCGGACCTCTATAGGTCCAGAAATAAATAAAACAGTGACCAGAAAATAATAATCCGGACCCACGTCAATTTCTCATCTAAAAATTCCCAATTTTTCATAAAATGAAATTCAATATTCCATGAATCCGATGCCTCAAGAATCAGGTCAATCGGACGTCGGACGGAAAAGTTATTCACGAAAGAAATTCAAAATCCAAATAAAACAATTAATATATATATCCTTATTTCCTTCTCTTTTTCCTATTGTCAAACCGAAAGTCAAACACCTACAATTCAGAACATTACAAACCATATCTCGTTGGAAAGATCATGAAAAATTCTACAAGTTTCAAGAAGACCATAAAAATCAATTCCACCCCTAAGGGTGTCCAAAATCCAATCAAAGATGCTTTAGTCCATACCTCTTAAAACAGAACAAAGACATGGTAAATTTAGTAACTCTCATTCTGTTCAGTCAAAAATTGCACAATAAATATGCTCATCAAGATCGCAATGTTATCTACAACTTTCATGAAACAACCCAAATTGCAATTCCCTTGCTAACTAGGTCAATTAATTCATTCAATGCTGCTGTCCCTGAAATCATTCAATTTGAGCAATAAACTTCTAACAAGCATAATTCCCTGTTCACAAGTCAGAAAAATCACCACTTTATATCCCTGAAAAGATCAAACTTCAATTCTTCCTGAAATAACCAAACACCAATTCAGCCTCTAACAATGTCAAATCTGTTATGCAAGTTTCTAACCTAATCAGCACTTTAACATCACAATGTAGGTTCAGATTATGAAATTCCATATCTCCCACATCTGATTTCCAAAAATTACATGCCATATACCATTTTCAAGATCAATGTGCCATCTAAAACTCTTCAGTATATTTCCAACACCAATTCAATTCATAAAAATTGCTAAAATTCTTCCAAAGCAAAATGTGCATCAAATCTGCCAATCCAGCTAGTTGTCATTGAATGCATAAAAACAGTCAACCATAATCTGGCCATAACTCCTACTATACACATCTAAAAATTGAAAAATCAGTGGCATTGGAAAGCTAACTTAATAGACTTCAATTTTCCATCTAATCCATTTGTCCTAATTCCTTCTCAATTAATTCATAAAAATTAACAAAACTCAAGGGTATATTCTCGGATACTGTTCATTCCAGTTATGAGCAGTAACTTTCCATGCAGAAATTCACCATCTGAAAGCTAAAATTGGACAATGCCTATTTCATACAAAAATGTAGCCAACAAACCAAAGTTTCAGTGGGCACAAACCTTGCCTCAATTGCATAACCACACAATGAGTTATGCTCAAATCAGTATGATAGGTAAAACTCACAATTTCCAGCTTTACTTCTCTATTCACTTCCTTTCATGCCAATGCAAATTCTACTACCATAAGCACCTCAATTAGACACAAAATCAGTCCCTACATCATGCCTACATTCACTTAGACTTAAAACACAAATATGAGCAGCTCAAGTTAAACACATACACAATCATCTCATCATGCTAGCTTCAATTTGTACTATAACCATAACATAGAACATAGAACACAATACTTACTTGATTTAGCCACTAAGTCTCCAAGTTCTCCAAGAAAATTTCTAAGGCTTAAGTTTCACCCATCACCATCGATCATCATACAAGGGTGGTAGAGAAAGATTTATATGGAGAGCAAGGAGAACAAGATGGAAGAACTAAAAAGAGATGGAAGCTATGCTCCAATTGAAGGAAATAACCACACATAAGCAAGGAGAAGAGAGAGCCACGAAGAAGCATCACAATCACCCAAAAACAAACTCCAAGTTGCTTTAGAAGAGGGTGTGTCGTGAATGAGAGCATGAGAGGGTGTAATTCAAAGTAACTTAAGGGTTAAGGTAATTAAATACATAGCCATAAGTATGCCACTTGTCAAGCTCTCATAAATCCCTCTCCATTAATCCATTTCAAGCCCAATTTCCAATCCCAAAATAATATATTCAATATTACGGTGCCATTGGATAGCAATTTTTGCTACCGACCATCAACCGGTTCGTCACTTGGCTATTTTTTTCCGATTCCCATAAAATGTAAAACACACAAAAACTCAGTCCGATAAATTTTTCAAAGACAATTTTCACATTAATCACAATAAAATACCGTTAAGGCCCAATTACCGGAAATTATCATGAATGCATATACAGTAATTCCATGTGCACAATTGATACTGTGTATCAATCCTATGATGCATGAACAGTACTAATTATTCCCTATCAACCCCATCCTATGACAAATTTCCTATTTTACCCTTCCAGTAAAGGCTGGGATGTTACAATTCCCCCTCTCCTTATAAAAATTTCGTCCTCGAAATTCTCAGTCAACGGTTCACTATGACAGTTGTCAAATGTCCCTACATATCCCATACACGTTTCCACTCAATGATTCATTTTTCCGAAAGGTCACAGTAACCACACTCAGTAAGTTGTTCAGCCACTTATTTGGCTAACTCATTATCACTCATCACAGTAGACGGACTCAACAATGCTGTCAGTTGGTGATCTCGCTATCTTAACTATCTCACTCGCCATATTCGGAGTAGTCTGAGTACATTTTGTCAAGGTAATACTTTCATAACCTCCTTTATCTCGTCAGGGACGATTCACATTCCTTTGGCACCAATACAATGACATTTAGATCCCTTTCGCTATAACCAGTGATAATTGACTTAATGCAGTGATGCGTTATAATCCATTAACTCTTAGTTCAAATTCAACTCTCCTTAGACAATTCACTGTTCTATAGTGTTCACGCACTTTATTCGGATACGCATTTAACTCTGTTTCATATGTCCGATCCTGATCCACTTTAACTAACCCATGCATTTTTCCTAAGTCACTTTTCTTTGTCTCACTCATCACAGTCTCAAATCCATTATGGTCTTTGACTCCCATTAGGCACTGTGCAGTGTAGCAGTATATTCCTACAGAAAATCAGAACTCTATAACACGATCATAATCAAGCATTTTTTTTTCGTTGAACATTTAAACCTATACGCACTTGAATCAATAATCACTTCATTCTATACCCACAGTTCTTCAATTTTACTTTTCGCGTATGATCACTAAAATGTCTAGCTTCGACTGTTCACTTTCTTGTTCTATCACTTTTTGTCAGGTACACATACTTCTTCTATGAATCATTCAGTATTATTTTTTTTTGACTTCACTCACATAGTCAGTCTCCTTATAGGACTCACCACTGTAACTCTTGCACTCTTAACCATTCTTACCTTTATTCAGTATCTCAATTTCCAGAAACACTTCACAATTACTCATAATCTACTTGACATTCTTTGTAAATTCCAATATCTGTAATTGATCTGTTCCTTGCAGCCTTATCTGTTCACTAGTCAGAAATGTCTGTTCAGTTCAAAATTGTCAGTATAGTAGTCATTTCTACCCGTCTCTTTCCTCGAATTAACACAATGTACCCTTATCGGAATCTAAAGTCTCAAAGGCTTTAAACAATTGCGATCATAACACCAATACCATTTATCAAAGTCAATTCAATTTATCTTATACCGTTTTAACATAATGTCTCAGTTTATCACACACTGCATGCTTATCCTCAGTGTCAACTTCCTCAATTATTCATATAGTTCTTTTTTTTTCACTTTTCAACACTTTCAAACACATTCCGTCTATAAACATAGTCACTGCCATTGGCTTACCTCACATAATTCCCTATTAGGGTCTTGTAGACTTTACTATATATCATTCAACTTTTTCATTGAGTCCACAAGTAGTGTATTTGCAATCCCTTTATGAAGATAACACTACATCACGTCATTATCAGTTTCCCTTTAGGACTTCTTGTCTCTTATTCATTTTCTCTTTTCAATCGATTTCCTGTCATCCACATCGATATATCTATATATACCCATACCTAATCATCTGTACTTGGACTTCCATCAATTTCCACTTCATTTGAGTATTTCACTTTACAGTTCGGGACTATTTTACAGTTTTGCCTCACCTATGGAGCTCTATTCGCTTCATATTGCAATAGGATCACCTCAAATTAAACTTCCACTCATGTTGTTGGATACTTTACATTTCTGTACACATAGTACATCTAACCTCAATCGTATATTTCACTTGTTATGTCTAAATCTCCTCTTAAGATATGACTCAATTTCACTTTTGATTTCGTCTGTACTTCTTTTCTTACTACCGTCATTATACTATTCACGAAAGTCTTATTAGCCAATTAGTGTCCCTAATTGATTTTCAATCATTCACAACTATACGTACTATCTTAATCAGAACAATTTTATGGGAACATTCCTTGTACTAAAGTTCGGTGAGATGCGATACACTTTCTTTAACCCTTATACTTTACTATACACATTACCCGAAATCACTTCATCTTATCCGGAAACCAATTATTATCCTATACGATTCAGAATTCCACAAAGTCATTTCCGTTTATGTCAATCCTCAAATAGAGGACTTATGCCATAATTATTTTTCATTTCCTCTCGCATGTGCACGCCGGTCCTCTTATGTCTTACTTTAACCCATTATACACTTTACACTTATAACCACTCTAATCATTCACCGATCATTTCCTTTACTATTTCCATGTATATCTCACATACGTTTCATTAATCATGAGCAACTTTACTGTCCAATCGATACTCCCAACGTTAAATCGACTTAAATGCGACAACTCTTTTCATAAATCACTATCATTGTTTCATTTTTCACGTATCATTAAACTATATGTCTTATCATTTTATTTCCATATCCGTCACGTGCAAGCTTGACCTTGTAAGGTCATAACAGCTTGACTTATACACTGTCATCTCCTTATTACTACGTATCTCTTTATTTTCCTCAAACAGTCTATGATAAGATATTCACAGTCCTCAATAAATGACAAAATCATTGCTACAACTCCACTGTATTTCAGAATTTCCCGATATACAATCAGTAGAAATTGTCAGTCTGTCTTTTTCTCCTATAATCTAGTCTACTGATTTCCAAACTCTTAGCACAATATTTGCATGACCATTTCAGTTTCACGCTTATGCGCTCATAATCATACCCATTTCACGAGTTCATTTCAGTTTATCAATACACTATTATCTCACCATGTCTACTTTTTCTTACCCTACTAAGCACTCTTTTAGTTCCTTCAGTTCTAGGTAGACCGTTATGGTACAACATTGCTCTTATTACAATCATCTCTCTATGATATCTACTGATGTCTAACACCAATACAGTGAATCAATATCTGCCTGATCAGACCATCTACGTTTTACTCAATTTCAATGTTTCCCATTTCATCGCATATACAGTCAGAGCTCTAATTACTTCGTCATCCCGGACTTTTAATCTCACTTAGGTCTACTATAGGCTTCTCATATCTCCAGTGGACTTCTTCTAGTTCTAGACATATTCGTTTTCTGTTACCGAAATCTTGCCATTTTAATCCGGGAATTACTTGTGATATCACTTCTTTCCTTAATCAATCTAGGCCAACATAGTCATTCTAACCACGGTACAATATCAATCTCCTTATCCATTTTTCCTTTTTCCTTTTTCCTTTCCTAATTGCTTATGCACTGCCAGGGGTTCACCCTCTAACACAGTCTCACTTTTCTCTCACTTAGTCACTTGACACGTATGCACACGTAGGATTTTTACTCGTACGACTCAAACTAGGGATCAGTTGCCACGGTCTGCAATGACACGACTCAAATGCATGCACCATATGTTTCAGACTGTGCCCAGATACATTACGTACTACTGGGCTCTGATACCACCTAAATGTAACACCCCACTCCCGCGTGACCCGAACCCGATATCATTGGTGATATCCGAGTCCGTGTCCCGCGAGGGTGGCGTACTACATCAGTCAGTCGAAACTCAGTATCAATATGTTTTTTTCATTACATTCATGTGCACGGAAAAGATAGTAAACAATCTGAGCCCACATTCATAAATAACATTTCCAGTTATCACAATCATGCAATAATAATTGACAAAAGCCATTTAATGAACAAAAAGCCTTAACCATATTGGGCTCACTATAAATACAGAGCATTCTTATACAGAGATTTTGAAGTACAATTATGAGACACTAATGCAGACGCGAACTGATCCCGACCTCTCTCTTTCACTTGCATACAGTAGACATACTCCCGTGTCAACCGGGTATTCTTCAAGACTGAAAATAGATGCAAAATTTGGGTGAGTTTTGCGAACTCAGTGAGAAACCATCATCGATGGTTCACCCAATTCATGCATCACATAACAAATTACAATAATCATACAGTGACAGTATCATATCCTCAGCAGTCACCATAATACTATAATCAGTCACAGTAAGAAAAACAGTCACATAATTCATACGCTTATTCGTATTCATCCAAAGATGTATGCAATGCACATGCGACTCTTTTCCGCTTTATTACGATGTTGTGCCCAAGTGCTCACCAAGATTCAAGAGAGAGACGCGTCAGGAATTTCTCCCCTCGGGCTCGAGGCCCGGTCAGTACAGTGATAGAGCTCGAGGCTCTTTTCAGTGATAATAGCAACTTGGGTCACATGTCCATTATCTGATCATGCATTTATGCATGCAATGCAGTGTCCAGTAATTCAGTGTATGGCTATAAAAGCCCAGTATTGCAATTTTCAGTATCATCTATCAGTCCCGTTCAATACAGTAAAACGTGCAATTCAGTCCAATATGTTCAGTAATCATACAATTCGATCGTACACATTTCAGTACTCATGCAATTCGATCATATACAATTCAGTAATCTTACAGTTCACATGGGCAAATAATTCATGTTCATATAGCACAATACCAGTCACAACTCAGCAGTAACAGTACAAGTCATTCATGTATCAAAATGTCACACAGTAAAAGGCAATTCAGTTCATAGAATCATAGCCAGATACACTTCTATGTCAGTTCTCCCAATTCATTAGACCACTTGTCCGGAATCCAGTCATAGACAATCACAACCCTAATCCCTCCATTATTCTCCACAGTAAACATATAATAATTGAGTAAACCACCTAGGTTACTCACCTGTATTTCTGAGTCAAAATCTGGCAGTCCCAGTGACATCGGTAGACCGACGCTCCAAGTGTGACTCTATAACAGTGACAGTATACAAACATTATCAATTATTCAATCAGAACTATTTCAGAATGCACATGTTACACTTAGAAGGTGCACAATGCATGTTCATGATATTCCGGCCTGAATCCAATATTTTCATCATAAAATCCGTAAAAAAGTAAAATCTATAGCCACTGACGGTACTTAATTCGGACCTCTATAGGTCCAGAAATAAATAAAACAGTGACCAGAAAATAATAATCCGGACCCACGTCAATTTTTCATCTAAAAATTCCCAATTTTTCATAAAATGAAATTCAATATTCCATGAATCCGATGCCTCAAGAATCAGGTCAATCGGATGTCGGACGGAAAAGTTATTCACGAAAGAAATTCAAAATCCAAATAAAACAATTAATATATATATCCTTATTTCCTTCTCTTTTTCCTATTGTCAAACCGAAAGTCAAACACCTATAACTCCTTGCACACAATTCAGAACATTACAAACCATATCTCGTTGGAAAGATCGTGAAAAATTCTACAAGTTTCAAGAAGACCATAAAAATCAATTCCACCCCTAAGGGTGTCCAAAAATCCAATCAAAGATGCTGCCTAGTCCATACCTCTTAAAACAAAATAGTACATGGTAAATTTAGTAACTCTCATTCTGTTCAGTCAAAAATTGTACAATAAATATGCTCATCAAGATCGCAATGTTATCTACAACTTTCATGAAACAACCCAAATTGCAATTCCCTTGCTAACTAGGTCAATTAATTCATTCAATGCTGCTGTCCCTGAAATCATTCAATTTGAGCAGTAAACTTCTAACAAGCATAATTCCCTGTTCACAAGTCAGAAAAATCACCACTTTATATCCCTGAAAAGATCAAACTTCAAACTTAAATTCTTCCTAAAATAACCAAACACCAATTCAGCCTCTAACAATGTCAAATCGGTTATGCAAGTTTCTAACCTAATCAGCACTTTAACATCACAATGTAGGTTCAGATTATGAAATTCCATATCTCCCACATCTGATTTCCAAAAATTACATGCCATATACCATTTTCAAGATCAATGTGCCATCTAAAACTCTTCAGTATATTTCCAACACCAATTCAATTCATAAAAATTGCTAAAATTCTTCCAAAGAAAAATGTGCATCAAATCTGCCAATCCAGCTAGGTGTCATTGAATGCATAAAAACAGTCAACAATAATCAGGCCATAACTCCTACTATACACATCTAAAAATTGCAAAATCAGTGGCATTGGAAAGCTAACTTAATAGACTTCAATTTTCGATCTAATCCATTTGTCCTAATTCCTTCTCAATTAATTCATAAAAATTAACAAATCTCAAGGGTATATTCTCGGATACTGTTCATTCCAGTTAAGAGCAGTAACTTTCCATGCAGAAATTCACCATCTGAAAGCTAAAATTGGACAATGCCTATTTAACACAAAAATGTAGCCAACAAACCAAAGTTTCAGTGGGAACAAACCTTGCCTCAATTGCATAACCACACAATGAGTTATGCTCAAATCAGTATGATAGGTAAAACTCACAATTTCCAGCTTTACTTCTCTATTCACTTCCTTTCATGCCAATGCAAATTCTACTACCATAAGCACCTCAATTAGACACAAAATCAGTCCCTACATCATGCCTACATTCACTTAGACTTAAAACACAAATATGAGCAGCTCAAGTTAAACACATACACAATCATCTCATCATGCTAACTTCAATTTGTACTATAACCATAACATAGAACATAGAACACAATACTTACTTGATTTAGCAACTAAGTCTCCAAGTTCTCCAAGAAAATTTTTAAGGGTTAAGTTTCACCCATCACCATCGATCATCATACAAGGGTGGTAGAGAAAGATTTATATGGAGAGCAAGGAGAACAAGATGGAAGAACTAAAAAGAGATGGAAGCTATGCTCCAATTGAAGGAAATAACCACACATAAGCAAGGAGAAGAGAGAGCCACGAAGAAGCATCACAATCACCCAAAAACAAACTCCAAGTTGCTTTAGAAGAGGGTGTGTCGTGAATGAGAGCATGAGAGGGTGTAATTCAAAGTAACTTAAGGGTTAAGGTAATTAAATACATGGCCATAAGTATGCCACTTGTCAAGCTCTCATAAATCCCTCTCCATTAATCCATTTCAAGCCCAATTTCTAATCCCAAAATAATATATTCAATATTACGGTGCCATTGGATAACAATTTTTGCTACTGACAATCAACCGGTTCGTCACTTGGCTATTTTTTTCCGGTCCAGAAATTTTCTCCGAAAAATTCCAGAAAAATTCCTATAATTCTATAAAATGTAAAACACACAAAACTCAAATCGACAAATTTTTCAAAGACAATTTCCACATTAATCACAATAAAATACCGTTAAGGCCCAATTACGGAATTATCATGAATGCATATACAAGAATTCCATGTGCACAATTGATACATGTATCAATCCTATGATGCATTTAACAAGACTAATTATTCCTATCAACCCCATCCTATGACAAATTTCCTATTTTACCCTTCCAAGAAGTACATGATGTTACAAATTTAATTCAACATTATATTTATATATTTAATAAATTTAAATTTATTATCAATAAATTATGAATAATTTAATTTAATTTAATTTTATCATTAAATTGTATATAATTAAATTTAAAATATACAAATATTCAAATAAAATTTGATTTAATAATTAAAATATATTTCAAATAAATATTAATTTATAAATAAAATTTTAATTTATAAATTATTTATTTTATTAAAATAACATAAATTTATTAATAATTTGTTAATAAATATTATATAAGAGATTAAATAAATTTATTTAGTTAAAATTAATTTATCTTTTATTTTATCTAAAATGTAATTATTATCGATGATAAAAATACAACAACATTAACATTAACAATCAAACAGGTTTTTATTTTTATTTGAAAGGAAAACAGAAACAAAAAATTGAAAAACTACAACAAAAAAGTAAAAGTGGAACCAAACGGCCCCTTAACTTCATGGGAATTTTCCAACCAACTTGGATATTGACTGGAGACTCACCGTGGAGTGCCGAGTAGGTCGTCTAGTCATTATAGGATAGGAGCCTATCATAATATTTAGGTAGTCATGATGTCTTGATAGATGTTAATTTTGATATATAAATATAAATTATTTAATTAAAATATAAATAAAATAAACTTAATTTATTTAATCCTAAATATGATTTAGGTATTATATTTATTGCTAATATATTTAGGAACATGGATCGAAACAAAGAACACTTAAGGAGAGAAATGTAATTCAATTACGTTAGACTTAATTTTAAAGTTTGGAAAACTTTAAAGGTTATTAATACGATATTTTATAAAAAAGATTAATATGATATATTATATCTTATTTATGTTCAACTGATGTTTAATTATAATTAATTGTAATTCTAATTAGAGTTAAGTTGAAATAAAATTATACTTCAACTAAATTATTAAAAGTTTCAACTCCTATTATAAATATGTGAATCCCTAAATTATTCGTAGTTCTTATTCTATTAAGATTAGGTAATAATAGAGAAGAAAGACTATCACACATGTCTCTTCCTTAAGAAGGAAGTATTCATCTCATAGATTAAATTATGAAGACACTAACACAAACTTATAGGTACTTATTAGAAAATAAGTTTATTGAATTGACTTAATATGATAATTTCATTTGAAGCATCACTTGGATGTCTATGAAAATTCTTATTGCAAAGATTGTATTAGTGATTCTTTAACTTGAGATCTATAAAATATCTTATATATGGATTGTTATATTTTAATACTACTTATAACTTTTCGCACCCTCACCTTAACAAGGTTGGGATGGACCACATAGTGTTAACTTGATGTTAGGGTGCCAAGTTAACCCTATGAGCACGCACGAATTAGTATGTACATACATTCTATCTATCTAATCACCATTCAATTAACAAGATATTTTAAGTCTAAATAGGCATAAGTCATTCATTCATTCATACTAAGCGTAATCCCATCATCATTCACCATATAACTTCAAGTCCTACTTAGCAATAACATAACAATAATTTATATTTACAATGTCACTACCATATTAGTGCTCCCCCATATCTATGTTGACGTCTAACGATATAATGTTTCAAATATAAGAGACAAACTAGATTAATTAGACAACTTTGCTTAGCCATGTTTAGATCTTACTCACGCTCACTATTGTTGCTATTATTTAGTCGACTCAATGACCTTTTTTCTTTTTTGGAGGGGAAAACAATGAGAACATGAGGATTACAGTTAGTAAGGGAAAAACATTTTTAGAAAACAGAAACGTACGACAACTTGTGGTGAAAAATTCAATAAAAGTGATTTAATTATAGGAATTATGTTGCTGAAAGCAGGTTATGCGGTTGAATAATGTAGTATTCATCCTTCCGTGTCGCCAATTTCTGCACTGACGTTGTATCCTATATAAAAAAATCATGATTATAGGTAATCTCTTTTGATGGAATGTGTGATGTATCATCGCCAGCACAAAACTATGTGGCACTTGAAATTTGTTAACATACATAACAATATGTCAAGTGGATTTTAATTACAATCGTACAAGTTAGAGAGGACATTAGAGACATAGCGTAAGAGTTTGACTAAGTGACCACATTCTTTATCTTATTTGGAGAAATTGTTGGGATTCAAAAGCGAAGACGCTAGCCGATTGAAAAACCACATTTAAGTTAGTATTATTGGATTGTTAGACTTCAGGTTGGGTGATCCACTGAAAACAACCAGTAAGAATGACATTATTTTGTTATTCCTAGGTCCAATTAGATTGAGTTCCCTATGATAGATCGCGGCGGCACGAAAGAGAATGGGATAGGACGTTCAAACATTCTATAATCAAGAAGGGATCATCATGGAGCATCAGGCTTAGTAAAAATATTTGACTTCTGACTCTACCAAAAGTTAATAGATAAAATTGGTTTAATTAAATTCAAGATTAAGTTCTAATTTAACAAAACATAATTTGAGTTTTGAGTGACTTTGAATTTAGGGGTATTCAAACCTTATAATGTTGATATACATTTTACAGTCAATCGATTGATTGTAGTTTTTTTAAATATAATTATTTAAAGACATTGTTTGTCTTCTACATATTTGTTTGATTAACTAATTAATAAGATATATTTCATGTGATAAACGATATTGTAAAAAAAAGATATCATTATTATGAAATTCATGTTATACTTATGTATTATTCCTAAATTATCCTAGTTGTTATTCTTTTAAGGCTAAAATTAATAGAGAAGAAAGACTGTTACACTTGTTTCTTCCTTATAAAAGGAGTATTCATTCTTATAGATTAAAGTACGTTGACAATTATACAAACTTATATGTGCTTATTAGAAAACAAGTTTACTAAATTGATTTATTATGATAATTTCATTTGGAATATTATTTAGATGTTTATGAAAATTCTTATTGTGATAATTGTATAAGCGATTCTTTGACCGGATCTCTAAAGTATCCTATATAGGGATTACTATATTTTAATACTATTTATAACTTATCCTAGTCAAGGATAGCTCAATTGGTATTCACTAGATGTAGCATGAATTATATGGAGATAGTTAAATTATTAATGTAGGATTTATCATCTTAAAGTAATTAGGAAGAATATTATATTATTTTTGATTATTATTAATTTGAAAATTCCTTCACTAAGGTGGAATTACATTTTAATAATATTTTTCAAATGTCACTAATAAAATTAATTACTAATGGTACATGACTAATATGCCTAGATTTAAATAAGATAGACATTAAGTATATGCTTCATATCCGATCGTAATATTACATAATATAAGAAATTAATTATACAAAAATTATAAACAAAAGATTAGTTAAAATAATTTGACATTTCTAATATCCGGGTAGTCATGACGCCTTACTAGATGCTAATATTAATAGATGAATATAAACTATTTAATTAGAGAATTATAGATAAAATATGAGTTTAATTTATTCAATCCTAAATATGATTTACATTTATAATTTATATATATTACCAATATATTTAAGAACATGGATAAAAATAAAGAAAAATTAACCGAGAAAATGTAATTTAATCAAGTTAGATTTGATTGTAAAGTTTGAAAAAGTCTTATCTGATATTTTACTAAAAAGGATCGATATGATAAATTATATCTTATTTGGGTTTAAGCGATGTTTAATTATAATTAGTTGTAATTATAATTAGAGTTAAATTGAAATTAAAATTATATTTCAACTAAATTTCTAAACTTTTCAACTCCTATTATAAATATGTATCCCTAAATTATTTCTAATCGTTATTCTATTAAGATCGACATTAATACGTAAGAAAGATCACACATGCTTCTTTATGAAAGAAGTATTCAGTCTCATACATTAAAAAAAGAAGATGCTTATACAAACTTATTGGTGCTTATGAGAAAATAACTAAACTGAATTGATTTAATATGGGAATTTCATTTGGAACTTTACTTGAAAATCTATGAAAATTCTTGTGATAATTTTATAAGTGATTTTTTGACTTGATATCTCTAAAGTATCTTATATAGGGATTATTATATTTTGATATTACTTATAACTTGTTACACCCCCACCTTAACAAGACTAGGGTAGACCGTGTAGTGTTAACTTGATGTTGGGTGCTAAGTTAACCATATAAGCACACACGACTTAACATGTTCATACATTCCATCCATTTAGTCATAACCATTCAATTAACAAGATATTTTAAGTCCAAATAAGCATAAGTCATTCATTCATTCATCATAATGGTCTAAGTGTAATCCCATCATCATTATCTGCATAAGTTCAAATCTTACTTAGTAATAACATAATAATAATTTTAGTTTATAAGTTCATTACCACATTAATGCCCCCAGTATCTACATTGATGTTTAAAGACATAATGTTTTAAATACATGAGAAAAACTAGATTAATTAGACAACTTTGTTCAACCATGTCTAGATCTTACTCACAGTCACTGTTGTTGCTACTAACTAGTCAACTCAACAACCTTTTTCCCTTTTCCCTGGGGAGGGGAAAAACAATGAAAACATGAGTATTACACTTAATAAGGGGAAAAAATTTTCACCCGTGAGTGGTCATGCATTATACAAATTTACTTTTATTTCAAAAATCATTTTGGTTTATAAAAACAAATAGTAAGTTCACCACCTATATTCACAAATAATCATGCCTAATGTTGTATCACAACACTCTAATACAAGCATCACCTATGTCAAGGAATAAGGTCAATTGTCACATTTCAAATCAAGGTTTAAGTAAGACACATCTTCTTAAATCAAGCATCATCATAGTCATTAAAGCACAAGTTCATCAATCACCACAATGATCAAGCCACCTCACTTAGGTTTTTGTTCAAGAAGATTTTCCTAAGTCGACTCACTTAGGTCTTTCATTTATTTTATTTAATCAATGTAAATTTTTTAAGAGGGGCACTTAACTTCTCTCTACATTTTCAAACTAATAACTAATTTCCACTCTAATAAAAAGTTCAACAGATTTGTCATGAAATTTCAATATAATTTAATTAACAAGACAATATTCATACATAACATCATTGACAACTTAACTTATTTCTAAGTATTCAAATATTTCTTACACCATCCATCTTATGCAACTCTCTTATTTTACATAAACAACCTTGTCACTGGACATTCACGATAACTCCATAACCGTAAAATTTACTTATAGAGCAATAAATTCTCAACAAGTATAAATTGAAAATCACTTATAGTAAATCATAATTTTTTTCACACAGATACACACACACACACACACACACGCCAGCACGCATGCACACACACACACACACACACACATACATACAATTTTCATGTTAAACATCTTCCAAAATTCAATTCTTATAGTCCCCAAAATTTTCTCCCAATAATAGAACACATATGATGCCCTAACAACCCGAACAACCTCTAGTAAATTAGCTAAGTATCCTAAACCATTTTATAAAAAATTACTTAACTTGAGGACCTACAACTTTCATGCTTTAACCAACTTCTAACTTAGCTCTCTAGATACTCAAATCATGAGTCTAAAGTCAAACTCAACTTTAATGATGCAAGACTGAGTAGTTTCAAAAGTTTTATCATATCTCTTAATCTATAAAATCTGGCATTTGCTCTTTATAATAATAAATTAGATATATATATATATACAACTTTTATGTTTTACACTTCGTCAAATTCTTATCTATTACCCCAATATAATTACAATAAAATAGCTCACCATTTATGTCTAAAAAATAATTGCTACATTTATTAACCTATATCTGACAAACAAACCATATTTCCTCAAACTCTTTTATAGCCAATTAGAACACATACAAATAGCCATAAAAGATCAGTATTTTCAAAAATATTTTGTTCAAAATAATCAAACAAAAATTTGTTTCAAGAGGGCTTTAGGAAGGGATGTAATCCCACTCATCTATTAATGGAAATAAAGTCTTCTTTTTCCTCCAAATCGTTTTTTTTAATCCATCACTCTCTCTTCCTCTAACCTCTAAGACTGCATCCCTTTTTGTCACAAATCCCCTCTTTTTCAGCTCTTAAATCCTAAATAACATATTTTAAAAAATTCCATCTATGCCCATAGTGTGAAATTCCAACTATGCCCTTAATGAGCCTCTTCAACATATTTCACCCCATGTCCTTATTTGTCCATCCACATTTTTTTATTTTAAAATATATTTCCAATTATTTTAACATTTAATTATCACACTAACAACCTCAAAATAATTTTCCTCCAATAATGGCAATTTTTCATCTCTAGCTCATTTCCTTCTAAATTATTCATTAACATCAATTATTCTGAGTTATTTCTCTAAGAATTATAAATAACCAAATTTATTCCCAATTTATATCAATTATTCTCAAAATATCTCCTCATTAAACTCGTTCTAAGATAAATTAAATTCTAATTTTTAGGTACCAAAATGTAAATTACTTAAATTTTAATTTCAAAATAAAATAATTGGAAAAAGCACACTATATGGGAAAATATAAACTAATGGGATTAAATAGTAATTAAGAAAATTAAATAAAATTCAAGGCATGGCAACTCATCTTAGTCAATGGTGGCTTAATTAGTAGTCACTAGATGTAGCATAAATTGTATGGAGATAGATAAATGATCAATATAGGATTTGTCATTTTAAAGTGATTATGGAGACACTACAAGAAAAATTAGTTTCAGCAACTATTATTAATAGTTGCTAAAATTCAGAAAATGGTTGTTAAAAGTTATAGCAACCAAAATCGGGTTGGTCACAGGTGGTCACTATAGGGTTGTTACTAAAAGTGCTCAGTGACGAGTTATTACGTTGGTCGCTAAAAATGCATTATTAACAACCATTTACAATTGGTCACTAAAGGTAGAATTATTAGCGACCAAATTTATACTTGCTAATGTAAAATTTCATGGTCGCTGTAATGTTAGAATGGTTGCTATAGTTATGCATACTGCGACCAAATTATTTTTGTTGCTAAAAAATAATCTTATAGCAACCAAGTCAATGGTTACTATAGCTATTCATACTACGACCAAATTATTTTTGTTGCTAAAAAATAATCTTATAGCAACCAAGTCAATGGTTATTATAACTATTTATACTGTGACCAAATTATTTTTTTTGATAAAAAATAATCTTATAGCAATATTGTAACATATTTCTATTTTTCTCATTGTAGAATAAGCTAAGTTACAAAGTGGATGAGCCACATGTTGTTCAGTGCATATGGAAATCATTTGCTAGGCAATATTCCATTTTTTGGTCTAATGCTTGTAGATATTTTCAAAAATCAAAGTCAAGGTGGTCTCAGCGTTATAAACAAAGTGTTTATGAAAAACTTTCTACTCGTCCTAGTGATTGGCTTTGGTTACGCGACTTTTGGGAGACAGAAAAATTTAAGGTATATATTATGATTTTATTTAAATTTAGTATTTATAATAAATGCACCTGAATTTTATTTATAGATTATTTAAGAAATTTTATATAATAATTCTAAACTATTTGATGTGTTGTAGAAAATCTCAGAGACTCAATCCAACAATAGGAAAAAATGAAACACAATCACAAATTGGGGACGAAATCTCGTGCAGCACATCAATACGAGCATGTAATTAGTTACTTCATTCATTTTTCTTTTTTATCAAAATTATATAAATAATTTTTTTATTTACAATTTCTATGTTACAGAATTTGGACGATATTGATATGCACGAGGCTCAATTTTACAATCCTAAAGTGGGATGGGCTGATGAAGAGGTCGAGGCAAATTATGTAAGTTGTAGTTTCTGTTTTTAATTTTTATGTTTATTTTCTTTGGAAAAACTATAAGTATCTCGTTGAACAACCGGTGCAACTCCATTGGTACAGCCGAATGAGACAAATTCTCATATTTATTTTGCAAAAAATTGGATATAGATTCTTTACTGCAACCTCATTTATATTATGTATCATCGTTATATTTAAAATGAACAAATTTTCTGATTTTTGTATAACAGGTTGAAATGAAAAATTGCGAGAAGAACAAGAAAATTTACCGGAGGATGTTCCTCGCATGAGTGCAAAACAAATCTACATCCAAGTGCTAGGATAAAATTCTATGTATGCCAAATCAAAAGGCCTGTCTAAAAAAAATCTAATCATGGTTCTATTTTCGAGACATCATCAAATCGAGTACGATTAGAAGAGGAGTTGGCATCTATACAAGAGGAATTGGAGAGTACAAAGGCTAAGTTAGCTCTACAAAAAACAATTGTTGAAGCCGTGGTGAAATGCATTGAAAAGATGACAAGCATAAGTTTTTCTGAAATTATTAATCAATCTGATTGGTAAGTGTTTTTCATATCCAAACGTGTTTAATAGAAGTTTGGCATATTTATTAATTATTTTTCTTTTATTATGTTAACTTTTTCTTCCATCTTTTACTACGATGGAAGTTAGTTGATTATATAAATTAATTATTTTGGTTATTTATGCTTTTTTTAATGCAGATGTAATGTGAAGTTGGGACTTGGGAGCCGTTTAATGAACTACTTTTTATTTATTATTATTATTTTGGTTTGTTTATTGGATCAATGAAAGTAAAGTAGATTGAAAGAAATTCATGTTGAGAGAATATTTAAATATGTTAGGACTCATATGACAGTAATATGCTATTTTCTATGTTAGCTTTTAGGATTCTCTTTTACGTTTACACTTAATCTCGTTTAGACATTGATTGAAACTTTTTTTTAAATTCGTGTTTCATATTTAAAATTCATCTAGATCACATTAGAAATTTTGACAAGAACATATGTTTGGGTCTATATATGTTTCCCATTATGCATATACTAATATAATTCATTTTTCCCCTTTGTTCCTTGGAGGGAGGTATTGACGCTAATGACATTGACCCAAAATTAATGTTCTTTATAATCCCATGTTTTTAATGTTATTCCCACAAAAGTTACAATATATTGACTTTCATTTTCGGTTTTTGAGCTTTTAGCATCTCTTGCTAGATTTAACATTTCAAGTTAGATTGTAAACTAAAATTTATACTTAACTTTTGATTTTTAAATGAAAAGATATTGAAAGTAATATGTCTATATTTCATACTAAATAAAAGTTCACTAATTTAATTAACTAAAGGTAAATGAAATATTAAATTACCAAACATTACCAAACAATAAATTTTTATTAGATAACTTCTTTCCTCAAATGAAAATATATTTTGAATTATAAAATTAATATAAATTAAATTATATGATTAATTATTATAAGAATGAATCTTTAAACTAATTTAAACTATGTGGATCGAATCTAAAGAACTCTTTTCATTTTTCTAAAATACTTAGCGGTAAATTATTTTGTTGCTATAAATACTTCTTTAACAATCATATAATGTGGTTGCTGTAAAGAATTCATGTAAATTTAGCAACCAAATTTATTAGCTACTAATGGAAAATTTGAAATACTTGGAGTGATCACTCAGTAGTTGGTAGTTAATAATAATTTTCTATAGCGACCATTAAAGTTGTCGTTAAAATTGTTAAGTTTGGTCGTTATATTATTATCTATGAATTGTAAGTTTTAGTGACCATCTATAGCCACAAAGTATTGATTGGTCGGTAAAAAATATGCGCAACTTATATATTGCAACCAAGTAATTTTTGGTTGCAAAATGTATATAATTAGCAACCATTTTACTATGGTTGCTGAGAATTTGGTCATGTAAATTTAGCAACCAAATTTATTGGTTGCTAATGGAAAATTTGAAATACTTGTAGTGACCACTCAATAGTTGGTTGTTAATTTGGTTGTTAATAATAATTTTCTATAGTGACTATTAAAGTTGTCGCTAAAATTGTTAAGTTTGGTCGTTATATTATTATCCATGAATTGTAAGTTTTAGGGACCATCTATAGCCACCAAGTATTGATTGGTCGGTAAAAAATATACGTAACTTATATATTGCAACCAAGTAATTTTTGGTTGCAAAATGTATATAATTAGCAACTATTTTACTATGGTTGCTGAGAATTTGGTTGCTGAAACTAAATTTTCTTGTAGTGAGAACGTAATGTTATTTTTTATTTGTATAAATTTTAAAAAAATCCTTGACTAAGGTGGAATTACACTTTAAAAATATTTTCAATATGTCATTGATAAAATTAATTATCGCTAACAATAGAGAATTAATATGATTGGATTCAAATAAAGTAGATATTAATTATATGTTCCATGACTAATCGAACTATTATATAATAAAAGGATTGAATTATACAAAAATAATGCACAAAAGATTAGTCAAAACTAGTTTAACATTCCTAATATTTAGGTCATCATAATACCTTGTTAGATGCTAATCTTGATCAATGAATATAAATTATTTAATTATAAAATTATAGATAAATAAAATGAATTTATCTTTTCTAATCATAAATATAATTTAAGTATACAATTTATATTTATTGTTAATATATTTAGGATACAAAAGCCAATTAATGAAAGAAAATATAATTTGATCGAGTTGGACTTAATTGTAAAATTTGGGAAACTTTAAAAGTTAAATATATGACATTTTCTAAATAAGGAACAATATTATATATTAGATCTTATTTGGGTTCAGTTGATATTTAATTATAATTAATTGTAATTTTAATAAGAGTTTAATTGAAATTTAATTATATTTCAACTAAATTAATAAAAGTTTCAAGTCATATTATAAATAGGCATATCCCTAAATTATTCCTAATCATTATTTTATTAATACTAGACATTAATAGAGAAGAAAGACTATCACACTTGCTTGTTCCTTATGAAAGAAGTATTCAGGTCTCATAGAATAAAATATGAAGATACTTATACCAACTTATAGGTGTTCGTTAGAAAACAAGTTCAGTGAATTGAATTAATATGGTAATTTCAATTGAAACATTACTTGGATGTTTATGAAAATTCTTATTGTGCTAATTGCATAAGTGATTATTTAACTTGAGATCTCTAAGGTATCTCATCTATGAATTGTTATATTTTGATACTACTTATGACTTATCGTAGTCAAAGGTGACAATTGATAATAAGTAAATGTAGCATGAACAATATGGAAGCAATAAAATGATCAATATAAGAATTATCAACTTAAAGTGATTAGAGAGAATTTTATTTTATTTTTATTAGTATTAATTTGAAAATTCCTTGACTAAGGTGGAATGACTTAAAATTATTTTTCAAATGTCACTAATAAAATCAATTACTAATGGTAAGAAATAATATGGCTGGATTCAAATAAAGTAGACATTAATTGTATACTCCATATCTTGTCGAATATTGTATAATAAAGAAATGAATTATACAAAAAATTCATGCAAAAAAATTAGTCAAAACTAATTTGACATTCCTAATATTTGGGTAGTAATAATGCCTTGCTCGATGCTAAGCTTAATATATGAATATAAATTATTTAAGTAGAGAAACATAGATAAATAAAATGAGTTTAATTTATTTAATCCTAAATATGATTTAGGTATATAATTTATATTCACTCCCAATGTATTTTAGAATATGGATCATATATAAAGGACAATTAATAAGAGGAAAACTATAACTTATTCAAGTTGGATTTGATTGTAGAGTTTGAAAAAGTTTAAAAGTTAACTATATGATATTTTACAAAAATGATTGATATGATATATTAGAACTTATTTGTGTTCAATTAATATTTAGTTATAATTAATTGTAATTCTAATCAAATTAAATTAAAATTAAAATTAGATTTAAACTAAATTACTAAAAGTTTCAAGTCATATTATAGATAGGTGTAGGCTCTAAAGGAGGTAATACTCCTTATTAGCCCTTTCTACATAAGTTGTTAAGTTCTCTCAAGCAGTTCATATGGATACCATTAGCGGAAAGATGCTTGTGCAACTATAATGATGGGGATGAACATGTTTTAAAAAGTGGTTCGAGAGGAGTTATAAGCAAAGGATCAAATTTCATAATATGGTACGAATTCAAATGTTTGATTTATTATGTTTTATGCATTAATTATATTATAAAATTTAAAATGATCTTGCCTTTTGAAAAATCAAATGAAAAACTTTTTTTTTCTCTATAGACAATATCATATCTCACCCTAATTTTCTAACTTAGAATTAAAATTGAAATAGTTACAAACCCTTTGATTATTGAAATCATATTATGATATTATTAATTGCTCAATTGTAATTTATTAGGATTTATAATTGAAATTGAAATAGTTACAATCCCTAATTATTAAAATCATGTTATAATTTGATTAATTGTTCTCGATTTTAAAAATTTAGATGAATACTTGCAAATCCTAATTCTTTAGAAACTAATTATATATACTTGAATATACAAATCATGCATGGTTTTGAAACCCGGATCGAACCGACTGGTTCGACCGGTGACCCTAAAAGACCAGTTCCCTGGAACCAGTGCGAACTGGTCAATTGATCGGTTAAACCAGGACTAGTCGAACCGGGTGGTCTCTGGTTCAATGAATTTTTTTATTTTGTTTTTTTTTTCCTAAACGCATCACGCTGATGCATTTTAGAAAGAAATGAACGAATCGACGGAGCATTTTGGTTTTGAAAGTAGAAGGTCGAGTCTTGTGTGATGCGTTTTAGAAAGAAATGAACAAATCGGTGGAGCATTTAGGTTTTGAAAGTAGAAGGCTGAGTCTCATCGATGTCTCCTTCGAGGACGATTTCCTTCTCAAATCTTGTCCTTCTCCCGACCTTCAGATTCATCAAGTTTCAGGTTCTCTTTTGATTTCTTTGTTTGTCTAAATGAACTTTATGTAGGTTATGCGATTGTTTTTATGGATTAGATAATCTGTTTCTTACATTTGGCTGATCGGTGTTGGCAATTAGTGTGAAGTTCATGCCTCTGAATCTCCTATGCTCAAGATTTGGCTTTTTAATCGAAGGAATGAGGTGTAGACTAAGGCATCAGATTGGAAACATTTCGTTTTTCGATACATCACGTTGAAAAATTGATTGCTGGTGAATTGAGTTAGATGTTATCATAAACCAAAAAAAAATGTCCACTTCTAATTCCTTATCAGTGCTTTTATCCATCGTAGCTTAGAGTTCACCAGGATTTCTACTTCATAAAACTATGGGAGGAATGAAGTTCTATCCCTCGGATACATGGTTATTTTTATGAATTTGGTCATCGAGTATCTTTCTTTGTGCTTAATTATTTGGATACAACAGTATGTTCCTGATCAGCCATAGTGCACTAGATATTTCAACAATAAAGCAAAACTTTTATCGAAATTAACGACTCAATTAGAAATGAAGTGAGGACATCATATTAAATTTCTTGTTTTTACCAGTACGAGTTGTTTCCTCTAATTTCTTATTCAAAGATTGCATATCCTGAACCATCTTTGTTTTTTATTTTATAGTGATGGATAACAATGCTTCTTCCGCACCATCACACAAGTCGCCATCCATTGATCAAAGTTGCAGCCAAAATCCTCGTCAGAGAAGTGATATAGCATGGAAGCACTGTTATGAGGTACAAACAGGTGGAAAGAAATGAACCTTAAATTGTTTGTATTGCGATCAAGCAATTTGTGGTGTCGGGATAAACCGAATGAAGCAACACCTAGCTGGCATGACTGGTAATGTCAAACCCTATCCTAAAGTTAAACCAAATGTTCGTTTTTTGATTAAAGGACAGTTAAGAGAAGCATCTAATAGTAAGCAGGAGAAAAATGACTCTAGGACGAATTTGTATGATGTTGAGACTTGTGAGTTAGATGAAGATGATGTAGTGGAGATCTCTAACTTAGTTGGTAAAGGAGATGTAGGTGGTAATAGTAAGAGAAAGAAAACAAATGAAACTAGGGGTTACATGAAAGCCGGTGCTGGTATAGACTTAGCTCAACCTAGCATATAAGCAACACTACTAAGTAGAGAAAGATGGCATGATACTAATATGTCAATTGCATTGTGGTTTTACGATAGTTGTATTCCGATCAATGCTATTAATTCACCATTTTTTCAGCCTATGATTAGTCGGATTGCAACTATGGGTCATGGATACACAGGTCTTACTTATCATGCGTTAAGAGTCCTATTACTTAAAGAAGCTAAAACCCAATGTCAGTTGTCTATTTATGCTTTGCGCTATAAAGGGGTTGAATCTGGTTGTATGATTATGGGTGATGGTTGGACAAATGGTATGCACAGACCTTTGATTAATTTCTTGGTTTATTGTTCAAATGGGATTTCTTTTATTAAATTTGTTGATGCTTCTGGTGTTGATTCTGATGCACAAACTTTATGTAATCTTTTCTTTGAGATTGTTGAGATGGTTAGTGCTAAAAATGTTGTGCATATGGTCACGGACAATGCAAAGAACTATGAAAAGGCTGAAAAATTGTTGTCTGAGAAATATCCTTCGATCTATTGGTCTCCATGTTCTGCACATTGTATCAATTTGATTATGAAGGATATTAGGGAATTGACATCGGTGAAGAATTTGGTAGTTCTTGCTTCGAGGATTACAGTGTTTGTGTATAATCACAAGTGGCCTCATGGATGGTTGAGAAAACGACCTGGGTAGACTGAAATTATTCGTCTCAGAGATACTCGCTTTGGCACATAATTTATTACACTGAAGAGTCTCTACGATCACAAGGAGCATTTGGAAGCTATGGTCGTGAATGCCGGATTTAAAAAAATCCTAAAAATTGAAAAAGGTAGAGAAGTTAAGCAAATTGTTCTAGATAGCAACTTTTGGAACAATAGCTTAATTATTGTGAAGATCATGGTCCCGATTATGAGATTGTGCACATGCGTGACTCCGATGAGAAGCCTTCATTAGGCTATGTATACAAGGGGATGTGGAGGGCAATCAAGGGCATAAAGGAGCTATTTAGAAACAAAAAGCACCTTTACAAGCCCTATATTGATATAATCGATGATAGGTGAGATAAAATGTTGCGCAGACGTCTTCATACAGCTGCATTTTTCTTGAATCCAACCTTTTAGTACAATTCGAATAGCCCAGCTCAAAAACCTGAAGCTTTTTTGGGATTACTTGATGTTGTTGAGAATTATTTTCCCGGACTTCAAAATATAGTTGAAGAAATCACTACATTTTGGGAGCATCAAAAAGGTTTCGGGCGACCATTAGCTATAAAAAAAGAAAAAACAACTCAGCCTGGTATGTATTTTTATTGCTTTTTACTTGATTATTTATATTCTTTTTTGGTTATAATAAACTCTTAATATTAATTGCATTTATTAAAGGGTGTAAAATTTTATTTAGATGAATGGTGGAGGTGTTTTGGTCACGATGCGCCGCACTTGCAGCAGATTGCCGTTAAGATATTGAGTCAGACTTCATCTTTGTCGAGGTGTGAATAGAATTGGAGTGTATTTGAGAGGATTCATACTAAGAGGAGGAATCGATTGGAACATCAAAAACTCAATGATCTTGTGTTTGTTCATTACAATTTGAGGTTGCAGTATCGGTAAGATTTCTTCACTTGTCAATAAGGTAGTACTTTATATTATTATCATAAACTAAAATCTTTCATTATTTACATTGGTAAACAAATAAAGAGACCATATGATCCAATTTATTATGAAAGCATTGACAAAGTGGAATTTTGGGTGGTTGATGAGGATTCGAGTGGAGAGCTTGATGTTGATGAGATAGAAGATATGCTTGAAGAAGAATTATCTAATGAAAATTTGTAGCCATCTCGAGGTTATATAAGAAAATACTTAATTTTTAATTGTAATGTTATCTACCTGTTTATTATTTCACATTATTTAATTGCACTTTTTTTGTTTAGGTGATGAAGAAGATACAAATAGGATCAATGATCACATTGATTTAACAACTTTTGCTGCCGGGATCTCAAGTTCCAATGATGGTGAAGTTGCTCGTATCTTAAGGCAACAAAGGAATCACCTCATTAATGAAGATGATGATTAAAGAGTTGGTCATATAGTGGCTTTTTAATGTGACTTTATTAAAATACTTGATGGTGGATTGTTTGATTTGTTTGATGTTAATTTCATTTGGACTCGATCATGTGGTTATTATTTGGGATAATTGTTGATTTTGTTGTCTTGTTTTGTTGGATGTGTTAGACTCGAATTTGGTTATGATATTAAACATTTAGACACTTTTTGGTGGATTTTTTGATTTTGCGTTGGTTGATGCAATTATTTTGACATCTAGTGATGATATTTTAGTTATTATTTGAGAACAATTATATGATTGATGGTTGAAAAATTTATTTATATTTATTCATATTATTTGGTATATTTTTCTATTTTTTAATATTACTAATATTATATATAATTAAATATAATTATTGCGTAATTATGACATCACACCAATTCGATCGGTGGTTGAATCGGTCGAACTGGTGACTAGTAAGGCCTCCGGTTCGACGTCTAGTTCAGGTTTCAAAACCATGAAACCATGTAATATAATTAGATCCAGCTCCGGAAATTCATAATAAGTTTTGAAGACCACGAGTTGTAGTAATTCGAAAGGATACACGAAACCTCAAAGCACTTAAGAACATATATTGTGTTATTCAACGTCTAACTCACTGGGATTTATAACGTGCCTTAAATCTTCACTGAGTTTTATGAAAGCTTCTAAGACTGTGGTGGTTCCCTTTTCTCCTTCTAAACTATAAAGCAAGGTGGTTAAGAAAAAATATAGTCTTAAGCATATAATTTTTGAGACAAAATATAGTCGAGAGCACATAATTTTCTTTCCTTCCTATAAGATTTATGGAGTTATCTTACCTCCCTTGGAGGTGTTGCAAGCAGATACTACCTACTGATCCTCATCATTGATTAGATTTTTCTTAGATAATTGAATTTCCTTTCTTTAAATACATATTTGGGCAATAGTTAAATGGAGCAATATTAGGCTAAAGAAAACCTTGCTTACAGAAGATGATTCTTTCTTATTTAAAATATTTAGTGATTGGAAACTAGTTAGTATACTAGAACAAGGGTGGTATATGGCAGGTAAGCCATTACTTCTACAAAATTGGTGCCCTAGTATGAGCTTATATAGGAGTAAGGTTGAATTAGCTCCTTTTATGGGTCATTTTTTACAATGTTTTTTTTTTCAAAATGTTTAAATTTTTTTAGGTTGAGTTACTTGGTTAGCTATCTAGGCAGATCATTATTTCTTGATTCCCAAATTGCAAAGCTTGAGAGGATTGGTTATGCTAAGCTGTACATAGAGATAAGAAAGGATTCTTCATTTCTTGATAAGATGTCAATCATAAGGCTCTTAGAGTTAAGATATTTAGTTTCCTTTAAAATTTAACTATCTTAGTCTATAAGCCTTTAAAAGAACAAAACAAATAATGTAAGCCCAATGGGAGAACTTTTAAAACATAGGAATATGTTGAATTTATGGGGAAGTAGGAAGAAAAGCTATGTATATGTGAGGGCATAATATAAAGTAGGACCAGGTAGCACCTGAAACAATTAATCCAGCTAATAAGGAGGCTTTTAATAGTCAAGAGGATGATATAGAGTTTAGCAAGGACTCGTGTAATTTTTACCTTAGGGTAATGACTCCTTGCAATCTTTATCAGTTAAGGAAAAATAACTAGGAAATATTGAAAAATTAGAAGTGGATATTGTCTCTGCTCCTAATGGGTCATCTCTATCAAATGAGTTTGAGCAAATAATTCAGGAGGATACTCAAATTGACCCCCTTATCAAAGGTCTAACATTAATGCTAGTCTATCAAAAAATAGGTTCACAATGGTAGCTACTTTTGCAATTAAAAGGAAGTTTAGAAGAAAACTAAGCCAGAAGAGACTTCAAATGGAACTATTTATCAAACCATTCCTATAATTACAATAGGAGAAAAGTGATACTTTTGCAATTAAAAGGAAGTTTAGAAGATAACCAAGCCAAAAGAGACTTTAAATGGAACTATGTATCAAACCATTCCCATAATTATAATAGGAGAAAAGTGGTGGCCTATAAACCTTCATATATTCAGGTGTCGAGGTTATTTATGTTTCAAGTAATCACCTATTTTGCTCTTTAATCTGTTTCCCTATCCTCATCCTTATCTAAAACATTTATATCATCAATTTGGCCTTTTAGAGAGTACATTTATGGAAATATTTTGGGAAAAACAATATGGAATATAAGACCCATACTTATTGATTGGTGATTTAAAGTATATTTTACACTCACATGAAGCTGAAGGAGGGAGACTAGCCTAGAAGATTCTCAAAGAGGAGCTTAGTATATTAACTAATTAGTTAGGAGTCTTAGACCTGAAATTTGTAAGGTAACTTTTACATAAAGAAATAAGAATTAAGGGGAATGGTTTATCAAGAAGAAGCTTGATAAAGCTCTAGGTAATTATGTAGATTCCCATAAGCTTATCCTATTTTGGTGTTCCCTTATGCTCTAAACATTCACCAATTAAGGTGCTTCAATTTAGCTTTCTTCCCTCTATTAATACTCCTTTTAGGTTTTTCCAAACAAAAATTATTTGATCAAGGTTAATGGCCTTGAAAAGACTGCTAGGTCTAGTATGCAAAAGGAAGTGATAGGTTGTGAAGTTTTTCAGTTTATAATGAAGCTTTGAGCCATTGAGGAGGAGCCTAAGGCTCTTAGCATAAGTATTTGTTCTAATACTAAATTTCATGTCAAGATATCTAAAAAGTCTTTAAGGTATTTATAGGCTAAATGCTATAAGGATACCATAAATTTGATATTGAGAAATGAAGAGCAGCTTGCTCTTATTAGCTATACTTATGCATTGAACATTCATAACTCTTTGCTTAGGCAAAAGGCCAAGATCCTTTGGCTCAAAAATAGAGACAAAAATGCCAAAAATTTCTATAACTCTCTTTTGTCTCATAGGAACCACAATAGGATTAGCGCCCTTATTAATAATGTCGAAAACCTTTGTAAGTATTAGGAATTGATCAAAACCATCTTCTAAAATCATTTCAAGAATCTTCTTTGTGAGTGTTCTCCTTGTGAATCTTCTATTCAGGAGTTAAGGAATATCACATGCTCTCACTTAGATGAAGTAATGATGGATTATCTTACCAAGCCTTTCACACCTTTTGATATCAATTAGCCTCCTTTAGCTTTAATCCTAACAAATTCCCTGATCATGATGGATTTAACACCTTATTTTTCTAAAAATGCATGGCCAATAATAGGATACTTAATGGTGGAGGTAGTGTTGGAGTTCTTTAGGAGCAAGAGAATGCTTAAAAAGATTAACAAAATCTATTTTTTTTATCAAAAAAGAAAAAACCCAAGTTTTTATATGATTATCAAACAATTTCATGTTATAATACCATTTTTTAGGTTATATCCAAATGTTAGAGTAGTGCCCTAAAGGCAATCCCCTTTAGCGCTTTTTGTTCATAGTCATGTACAGACTTTATGAATAAATAAAGAAAGGCATGTTTCATTTATTTGATGTTCTTTATGAATTGATATTGATCTTTAATCAAATTAATGATGTCCATGATATATGACATAGCATGGAGGAAAATATGATATGATCATAATCTTTAGATTCCTATCATGTGCAATTATGTCAAGATTCAAATTTTCCTAGTCATAGGATTAATGAGACCGACATCATTAATCCGGACGCACTAGCATATGTCATACCCTTGATTAGATCAAGCGGTGGATCTCGTAAACTGTAAATATGAGATATTTAGAGTTGACATATGGATGCTTACTAGTAGTAGTAAGTTCATTGATGATTTACCATGAGATCATCACATGGATTTAATGTCGATGATGATCTCATCATAAGAATGGTGCAAGTATCCTTAGACTTGAGGTACTCAAGGATATCTTGATATCTTGATCCTGCATTTTGACTCCATTCCTTGTGACCTTCCGAGGTTACTCATAGGATGGTGCTTGGGTACGCTTTGAGGTATTCAAGGTAATTGAGTAGCCAATAAAGGATTCATCACTACGTGAGAATGAAGAGATACCTGCCTCTTGTCAGATCATTACTTTAAGTCTCGGCGAGCATGACTATGTCATGAAGAGTGTCTTCATGGACATATAAAGTAATGAGTCCTCGACAGAACTGCTTTCACTGGGCTAGACTTAGTCTATTAAGAGTTGACATATTAGCCATACTCATAACCAAGTGGGGTATAGGATGATGAAAGGACGAATTGTACAAGAATTGTCATGGAAGGGTTCGTGATCCGGTTCGTGATGAATTCATCAAACCGATTACTTTCCGGTCAATTGGGGTCATGATGTGTTGCTAGATACCGCTCATGACTTGCTCAGATTAATTGTTAATCTAAGTGGCCAACATAACCGTAAACCTAAAGGGTCACATGCATAAGAGTGATTCAGAGAATCAGAAAATAGTAATTGGACGAGTTCCAATTATGGAGAGCATTAGATTAAATGGATCCCAATGAGATTGGGATATGTCCCGATGAGATCGCGACATCAATATTGCTAAGAAAGGTTTAGAGTCGCTTCAAAGATTTGAGTCCTGAGGCCGATAGGACCAATTCCCAGCTTGATCGAATCGCTATAATTAATTATATATATATTAATTAAGTAAATAATTAATTAATATATATAAATATATAGCCTTGCACGTTGGAATGGGAGAAGAGATGAGAAGCTTTGACTTTTCAAAGCTTATTACTTTATTCATTAAAGAAATGAATGGCCATTAATCATCCATATGTAAGCTTCTTAAGGAAGCATCTTTAATTGTTAAAGAAATACATAAGATGGCTTTTGGAAGGTGATAGCTGTAGGTTCTTGCGTGGAAGAGAAAGGAGAAAGCTTAAGAGTTAAGCTTAAGGTGATTTTGGAATTTATTTCTTCTTTTCTCAAACAACGATCGATCTCTCTTCTCCAAAGCAAAGTTCCAACGTGATCTCAAGCTCTCGGGATGTAGGTAGGGTCTAGCAGCTCTTATTATGTTCTAGCTATTCCGGGTCAAAAGTGTTTGATCCGGTTAGGTTTTCTGATCTCTGCGTGGATACCTTTAGAGATATTCTCTATTGGCTATTCAGGTTTGAGATTTTCATACCGACACCGGGATCCTGGGTTTCGGGAAGGTCTCGGGAATAAAAATTTTTTTTTTCCGCTGCTGGAACATGTGATGTTCCTCCTGGGATTTTCCTACAGTGGTATCAGAGCGTCTGGTGTCGTGTATGAAGCTTTAACTGAAGCTAGATCATAAACCCTAATTGCTTGTGATGTTAATCGGTTTTGTTATTTTGTTTGACTGAGTTTTTGATGGCCTAAAATCCTGAAAAAATTCAGGTAGAATTTTCAGAACATGTAGTAACCTATATAATTTTCTCATGATTTATTGAAATTTTTTCATTGATCATTTCAAGCAATGTACAGAACTGGACAGTTTTGGTGAAAATTGTTGGGACTGTTTTGCTTGACTTGATTGAGTTTGCTTTTTCAATTCCAATGCCTTGCAGCATTTTTAATGTGATTAAAAATGTGTTAACTTGATGTAGTATGATTGCCAAATTGAATTGCTTGAAGTTGCTTTTCCAAAAATTTTTGAATGCCGAATTGGTCACATTTGTGTCTCGTTAGTATATTTCATTTTCTTGCTTGTTTTGGCCGTCACAATTTTTGTGACAAGTGCCGGAGTAGTTTTGAGAGTGTATACACTAGATTGAGATGCTTAGGGTGAGAATTTGGGTGTTCCTAAATTATTTGGATATTTATGAGTTTTGACTCATTTCAAGCTTTTCATATAGTTTAACTATTTAAGGCATTCATGAATCAATGAAGTGTTCATTGAGGCATCAATGTACAGATATTACCCTAGGTATGATGGTGTTGAGAATTGGAATTGCATGGATTGAGGAATTAGCCGATTAGAGATTATAGCATTTCTCCTGGATAAGGCGACTTGTGCGTGGCATAAGTCGACTTGTTCAAGGTCTTAGTATAAGTCGACTTGTAGCACCTTACAAGGCGACTTGTACATCAAGCAGTGCCATAAGGCGACTTGTTTCACAAGTCGACTTGTGTGTAAGGTAAGCATAAGGTGACTTGCATTTGATGAAAGTCGACTTGTGACATGCTCAGTTGGATGACGGATGATGGATGATTATAAGGATTGATTCAATTTGATTGATGAAACCTAAATCATGCCATATAGTCCTAGTGACTATGATCCTTCACTTGAGTCTAGAGTTTCTAAATTCCTCCTCGGTATATGAAAACTAACGCCCATTAATATGGTAAGAACCGAGTTCTTATAGGATGGGTTGTTGGGTAAACCCAAGCTCACTCTATACTGGATATGTTCGAACCATGAAAATATGATTTTCGATTAATGGGTTGGTTTTCACTGGAAGCGTTGGTTTGTTGAGTAAACTCAAGGTCAACGTGGACAGAGGTGAAATTGGGTAGCATACATCGGATGTATGCGCATCAAAGAGTTGATACCCAATGTAAGTGCATACATCAACAAGTTGATAGCACTGATCGATAGTTGTGTCTAAGATGTAATTGGTATATCTGATACCTCCCGAGACATAAGGTGGCTTGTTGGGTAAACCCAAGGTCATTCTCAATGTCGGTTATCGATGATGCAATTGGTATGTTCGATACCTACCGATTGACCTAAGTTGTGACTTGTTGGTTAAACCCAAGGTCATTCTTAGCAATATCGGATATCAACCCACTAGGACATTATGTCACTTTGTTTCTTTGGATTCGTAATGAGGGTTATGGATTCTATGAAACTAGTGGGAGCTCTTTTTGCATATCATTCAAGTCCTTATGATTATGCAGTTATTCCTATTCTAACATTTTTCCTCTCTATCCGTGTAGGTTATTTGAAAATGTCGTCAAGTGTGAATCTTCGCCGCTTATGGATTCCAACAAGTTAATCGGACCGAATTTTCGATGGTTAAGGAATCGAGAATAGTTCTCGATCTCAAGGTCTAGGATATATCCTAGATTTTCCGCTTCGATGCACTCTCTTGTCGATGCTTCGATGATGATCGAAGGCATATAGTAAGCATCTAAAGGACGATGACATGGCTACTTGCATCATGCTTGCCTCGATGTCACCAGAGTCGAAGCGATGAGTCCATGGATGCTCATACTATAGTTTTCATCTTAGGGAGCTGTTTGACGAGCAAGCCCGGTCCGAAAGGTTCGAGACCTCAAGGCTTCTCTTCACTACCAAGATGGCTCGGGGACATCTGGCATGCGATGCATCAAGATGAATGGCTATATTGAGAGATTGGCCGTCTTAGGTTTTGCAATGGATCATGAATTAAGTATAGACTTAATTCGGTTGGATTGTCCGACGCTTATGCACAGTTAGTGCTAAACTATCGGATGAACCAAATATCCACTACAATACTTGAATGATCAATCTGCTCAAGACAACCGAAAGGCACTATCAAGAGTGATAATAAGCAAGTCTTTGGTAGTATGCTTCTTCTTCGAGTTCCAAGAAGAAAAGAACCCAAAGAAGAAGAAGGAAAAGAAACCAAAGGAAGCGCCATCAAGAAGAAGACCAAAGAAGCTGCCCGAAAGGAACTTGCTTCCATTGCGGTAAAGATGGCCATTGGAGGCGAATTGCAAAGTCTATCGAGTCGCCGAAGCGAAGAAGGCATCGATGCCTCGACTACTTCAGTTTGTATGTCATTGAAGTTAATCATTATCGATCACAACATTTGGGTATTTGATACTGGTTGTGGCTCACACATATGTAATGATATGCAGGGCCTCAGTGATGGTAGGCAACTCATGAAGGGAGAAGTAGACCTACGTGTTGGAAATGGAGCAAGAGTTGCTGCATTAGCCGTAGGAACCTATGTTTTGTCTCTCCCTACTGGGCTTGTACTGGAATTGGAATAATGTTATTTTGGACCCGTTTTGACAAAGAATATATTGTCTGTTTCTTGTCTAAATAGAGCTGGATTCCATATGAATTTTAGTAGCAATGGTTGTTCTATTAATTCTAATGGAATGCTTTATGGAACTGGTACATTGTGCAATGGTATTTACATATTAGATATGTCTAATCCAATTTTAAATGTCAATGACACCAAACAAGATAAAAGAGATAATCTAAAGTCAACTTACTTATGGCATTGTCGGCCATATATAAATGAGACACGCATCGCTAAACTCCATAAGAGTGGCAGTTTAGGGTCATTTGATTATGAATCATATGACACATGCGAATCTTGTTTATTAGGCAAGATGACTAAGTTACCCTTCAAGGGAAAGGGTGAACGAGCGATTGGAGTATTAGACCTAATACATTCAGATGTATGCGGTCCGATGTCCATCCATGCCAGAAGTGGTTGTCATTACTTCATTACCTTTATCGATGATTATTCACGATATGGGTACTTGTATATGATGAGATACAAATCTGAAGCGTTTGAAAAGTTCAAACAATTCAGAAATGAAGTAGAAAAACAGCTTGGTAAAAGTATCAAGGCATTACGATCCGATCATGGTGGAGAATACTTAGACCAACAGCCAGATTATCTCGTAGATAATGGGATATTATCTCGGTGGACTCCTCCTTACACGCCGCACACAATGGTGTGGTGAAAGGAGAAATCGAACCTTGTTGGACATGGTACGATCAATGATGGGTTTCGCAAAGTTACCAAAATCGTTTTGGGGGTATGCGCTAGAGACATCTGTTTACTTGCTAAACAGAGTTCCCTCTAAGACAGTTGATGTTACTCCATATGAGATGTGGACTAACAGAAAACCTTATCTTTCTCATCTGAAAGTATGGGGTTGTCCTGCTTACGTGAAGCGGATTCAGTCAGATAAGCTTGAAGCAAAGTCTGACAAGTGTTTGTTTGTAGGATATCCTAAAGAGACCATGGGATATCAATTCTACCTTGCTGAGGAACAAAAGGTGTTTGTTTCGAAGCATGCTGTCTTTTTAGAGAAAGAGTTTCTTCTGCAAGAGGAAAGTGGGAGCAAAGTCGAACTTGAAGAAGTTCAAGATGCTCAAACAAGCATGATCAATCGCTCAACTCGAGACATCACTCATTCGGATGAAGTAATATTCAACCTTCTGTTGCACACGAAGTTCGTAGGTCAAGTAGGATGCGCATTGTTCCCGAGAGATATGGATTTCTCGTAAGTGAACAGAATGACGTATTGCTCATAGAAGATGATGAGCCTGCTACCTATGAAGAGGTTCTGAAAAGTTCAGAGTCTGAAAAATGGCTTTGTGCCATGAAAGCCGAAATGGATTCCATGTACATAAACCAAGTATGGACTTTGGTTGATGCACCAAGGATAAAACCTATAGGGTGCAAATGGGTTTTCAAGAAGAAAACCGACATGGATGGTAATGTGATTACCTACAAAGCAAGGCTTGTGGCCAAAGGATTTCGTCAAAGACAAGGAGTTGACTATGACGAGACCTTCAGCCCCGTAGCAATGCTTAAATCCATTCGGATACTCCTAGCCATTCTTTGCTCATTATGATTATGAGATATGGCAAATGGATGTGAAGACGCTTTCCTTAACGGAAATCGCCGAGGATGTGTACATGACACAACCAGAGGGCTTCACTTCCATGATGGCGAAAAGGTATTCAAGCTTCGTAAATCCATTTATGGATTGAAACAAGCATCCAGAGTTGGAACATCCGCTTTGATGAGTCAATCAAAGAGTTTGGTTTCTCACAAAATCCGGATGAACACCGTGTGTACAAAAGGTTAATGGGAATGCAATCGTTTTCCTTGTGTTGTATGTAGATGACATACTGTTACTCGAAAACGATGTCTCATTGATGCAATCAGTTAAAATTTGGTTGTCAAAGAAATTTGCGATGAAAGACCTTGGTGAAGCAACTTATATCCTTGGGATAAAGATCTATAGAGATAGATCAAAGAGGTTGCTTGGTCTTTCACAATCATCGTACATAGACAAGATGCTAAAGAGGTTTAGCATGGAGCAATCCAAGAGAGGGTTTCTTCCCATTACTCATGGGATAACACTCTCGAAATCTATGTGTCCTAAGACACAAGATGAGAGGATTCGCATGGATCGATCCGTATGCATCTGCAGATGGGATCGATCATGTATGCTATGTTATGTACGAGGCCCGATGTATCGTATGCTCGAGTGTCACGGCGGATACCAATCGGATCTGGTGAGGGTCACTTTGGGTGGTATCGAAGAATATCCTCAAGTACTTGCGAAGGACTAAGGATGTTTTCTTGATATATGGAGATGGAAATCTCCAAGTGAGCAGGCATACGGATGCCAGTTTCCAATCTGACAAGGATAACTCCAGATCCCAATCAGGTTATGTTTTCACGCTAAACGACGGAGCGGTCAGTTGGAAGAGTTCCAAACAAGAGACGACTGCTGATTCGACGACCGAGGTAGAGTACATTGCTGCATCAGAGGCGGCAAAGGAAGTTGTTTGGATCAAGAAGTTCATTTTTGAACTTGGTGTGGTTCCTAGCTGTGATGGACCCATACAGTTGTATTGTGACAACAATGGGGCTATTGCTCAGGCAAAAGAACCGAGGTCTCACCAACGATCTAAACACGTACTCCGCAGATATCATCGATTAGAGATCATTGCTAGAGGTGATGTCGCGATTGAGAGGATTCCCACGAGCGTAACATTCTTGATCCGTTGACGAAGCCATTGTCACGAAGAATTTTGATTCTCATGTACTCGCTATGGTATTAGATACCAAGGCGATTGGCTTTAGGTCAAGTGGGAGATTGTTAGAGTAGTGCCCAAAGGCAATCCCTTTAGCGCTTTTTGTTCATAGTCATGTATGCACTTTATGAATAAATAAAGAAAGGCATGTTTCATTTATTTGATGTTCTTTATGAATTGATATTGATCTTTAATCAAATTAATGATGTCCATGATATATGACATAGCATGAAGAAAATTATGATATGATCATAATCTTGAGATTCCTATCATGTGCAATTATGTCAGTATCTAAATTTTCCCTAGTCATAGGATTAATGAGACTGGACATCATTAATCCGGATAGACTAGCATATGTCATACTCCTTGATTGGATCAAGCAGTGGATCTCAGAAACTGTAAATATGAGATATTTAGAGTTGACATATGGATGCTTACTAGTAGTAGTAAGTTCATTGGATGACCTACCATGAGATCATCACATGGATTTAATGTCAGTGATGATCTCATCATAGCAATGGTGCAAGTATCCTTAGACTTAAGGTACTCAAGGATATCTTGGATACTGATCCTGTACTTTGACTCCATTCCTTGTGACCTTCCAGAGGTTACTCATAGGATGGTGCTTGGGTACAGTTTGAGGTATTCGAAGGTAATTGAGTAGCCAATAAAGGATTCATCACTTCTGTGAGAACAGAAGAGATACCCTGGCCTCTTGTCAGGATCATTACTTTAAGTCTCTGGCCAGAGCATGACTATGTCATGAAGAGTGTCTTCATGGACATATAAAGTAACGAGTCCTCAGACAGGAACTGTTTTCACTTGGGCTAGACTTAGTCTAGTAAGAGTTGACATATTAGCCATACTCATAACCAAGTGGGGTATAGGATGATGAAAGGACTAATTGCACAAGAATTGTTCATGGAAGGGTTCGTGATCCGTTCGTGATGAATTCATCAAACCGATTACTTTCCGGTCAATTGGGGTCATGATGTGTTGCTAGATACCGCTCATGACTTGCTCAGATTAATTGTTAATCTAAGTGGCCAACATAACCGAAACCTAAAGGGTCACACGCATAAGAGTGATTCGAGAATCAGAAATAGTAATTGGACGAGTTCCAATTATGGAGAGCATTAGATTAAATGGATCCCAATGGGATTGGGATATGTCCCATGAGATCGCGACATCAATATTGCTAAGAAAGGTTTCCGAGTCGTTTTGACATCGGGCCCTAGAGGCAGTAGGATGACCCGCTTGATTGATCATTAAGCACTTATATATATTAATTAATTAAGTAAATAATTAATTAATATATATAAATATATAGCCTTGCACGTTGGAATGGGAGAAGAGATGAGAAGCTTTGACTTTTCAAAGCTTATTACTTTATTCATTAAAGAAATGAATGGCCATTAATCATCCATATGTAAGCTTCTTAAGGAAGCATCTTTAATTGTTAAAGAAATACATAAGATGGCTTTTGGAAGGTGATAGCCGTAGGTTCTTGCGTGGAAGAGAAAGGAGAAAGCTTAAGAGTTAAGCTTAAGGTGATTTTGGAATTTATTTCTTCTTTTCTCAAGCAACCATCGATCTCTCTTCTCCAAAGCAAAGTTCCAACGTGATCTCAAGCTCTCCAGGACAGAGGTAGGGTCTAGCAGCTCTTATTATGTTCTAGCTATTCCCGGGTCAAAAGTGTTTGATCCGGTTAGGTTTTCTGATCTCTGCGTGGATACCTTTAGAGATAGTCTCTATTGGCTATTCAGGTTTGAGGTTTTCATACCGACACCGGGATCCTGGGTTTCGGGAAGGTCCCGGGAATAAAAAATTTTTGTTTCCGCTGCTGGAACATGTGATGTTCCTCCCGGGATTTTCCTACACCAAATTGTTAGCCTTGAAGCGTATTATAAATTCAAGTTAAGGTCCTATTATACAAAGAAGAAATATCAAAGATAATATTCTCCTTATTTAAGAATTCTTCAAGGATTTTAATGTTAAAGCTTAAGTCATGAGTTGTTCTCTAAAGATTGAATTTTTAAAAAGCTTTTAATACCTTGGATCATAATTTCATAATCAATAACCTTTATGCAATTGGTTTTCTAAATGTCTTTATTGATTGGCTTTAGGCATGTATAACTTCTACTTCCTTTAATATTATAGTCAATGGTGAATCCGCCTTATCGTTCAATAGAGCTAAAGGCATGAAGTGGGGGGATCCTTGATCTCCTTACCTATTTACCTTGGCCATAGAGTTTCTGTAATAACTGATTGTTCAAATTGAGGGATTACAACCCTAAACTATTGTATAGAAGCTATATCATTGAAAATTCATGAATTGCATTTCATTAACATGCATAGTGATAGCATACACACATGAATTATGATTTGGTACACATTGCAAATAATGTATATGCACTCAATTGATTTATTTCGAGGTATGAAACGTTTAAAATGATCACGATGTGAATTGTATATTATTTATTCCTTGCATTTTGATTTGATTGATTACAAGTAGTAAATTTGGAATTAATTGGTGTTATGAATTAAAATGTACACTTGGTATAGAAAAAATGCAAAGTGGTAAGACAAGTGGACACATGGAAAATTAGGATGACTAAGCCTATAATTGAGTGACATTTAGCATAGATAAATGAGTGACATTTGGCATAGCTAATTAATTGACAACTGGCATTGATCATGGAATGAAAAATGGACTAATAACTAGGTCACGTTTGGCAACAAATATGCAGGACAAATGGAGAATATGCTTAGGGACATATGTCACGATAATATGGAGACATCTAACATCTAAGGTGTTCAGTTTCTGTAGGAGTAAAATTAGTTTTATTCATTTCTTCTTTCTTCTTCTCACATCATATTCTCACCTGTACATCCCTGTCTCACCTATGTTTATGTCCAATTCCTACACTAATAATCCATGCTTTAACCCTTGTGAAGTTAGGTAAAGAATCATAACATAGTTGTTCTTGTTATAGCCTTCAATCCAAGACAAAATCCATCCAATTCCCACCTTAAATTTGTGATGATTTTTGCATCTATGGAGAGCTAAATTAGCTTGATCTTTGAGCTAGACAAGTAAGTAAAAGATTGTTCTGTATGGCATATTATAATAGAAAGTTTATGATGATGAAATTGGGATGTATTGTATATTATATTGATGATGAGGTTATGTTAAAATGTGATAGTGAATTAGATAGTTTCTGTTTTGTTTTGATGCATGAAAGACAATAGTTATAAGCTGCCAAATGAATGATTTTGAGTTAAAATTGGAGATGAAATTGGTGAGGAATTGACATATAATTAAGGTATACTTGAGGCATAATTTAGGAACTATTATGAAGGTGTTTTAAATTGAAATGAAGGTGTTTAAATCTAGAAAATCGCAGGAAAATGGGTAGTCCATGATCGTGGCACTTATCCCATGATTGTGGGCAAATGAATTAGCTTCTATTACGATTGTGGGAAGGTACCCCACGATCACGGACAAGGTTTTAACATGGAAAATTTTGTTTTGTGCAATTGTTGAACCACATGAGGACAAGACACTTTACATTAGCATATTTGAACTTGATTGAGGCTTGAAAATGAACCTAGTTTGATGTTGGATTATGTGGTTATGGGATTGATAAGTTTAGGTGGTTAATTGGTGTTGAAACTTAAGGAATGGATTGTTTTCATATCAAAATATATAAATTTGTGAAGTATAAGTTGTTAATGGTATAAATATGTTCTTATGAATGCAAATGTGAGTCAAAGGATATGAACAATGTGAACTAGGTATAAATGAATGAGAATTGGGAAATTATGTGAATATAAAGCATTAGGAAAAAAAGTGAGATTGGTGAATGAATGACTGATGAATTTGGAGTAATCAAACTTACTTAAGGCATAACCTAACTGAAAACAAGTTATGTACAAGCTATAATATTTGAATGATCAAGACTTGTGATTAAGGATGCATACCCGAGAAAAGTCAATTGAGCATGCATTGAACATAACATATATACATGTGTATGATTGAGTACTTATTTGATTAACCAAGTTAGTAATGTGTACACATATGTGTATTGCATGATGTAGAAATATAAATTGACTGAAAACTTCCAAACATTGTCGACTCGTCAAGACAATAGCTATCTGGAGCATACTATGAGTTAATCTAGATGTTTAATCACTATATTTGAATTATTCTTAATTAAATGTTAGATATTGAACTATTACCATTATGACTGTGTTAATTCCAGATATTGATGGTTTGAGGAGTTTGATATTCAGGACTATATTGGAAGTATTTATGAATTGAATGTGAATATAGAAATTGTGTTCTCAACCATATAATTAATGTTAGATTTAGATCCGATGAATGTGTTATATAACTGTGCACATTAAATGAGAGTTATTGATATGTATGATCAGATAAAAGAGTTGTGACTAGAATGACTAATGTGAAAAAGACCTTAAAGCTCAGAAATGTGCACACAGAGTCACAAACTCAACGATTAATAAGCTCAATATCCACAATAGGTATGAGATAGTATCTGAAATGTGCCCGATTTTCATAATAGATACGAGATAATTTAATAGGTGCTTGGCCACAACAAAATAAAAATGAAAGTGGAGTCTCATGTGCATTGCATATGTATCTTTACATGTATCATGTGAAACATTGTAAAGAATGACTAAATTGAGTTGATATAATGTTATGTTATGTTTGTGTACATGTGAATGATTGTGAAAGAAAAGTATTGAATTGTGTTGATATAGTGATCTACAAAACTTGTATACATGTTGATGATATGAATGATTGAGGTGAAAGATTGTCTTATTCTGAAAAGATTGTATGACATGTTTGTATTATAATGTGCTTATTGAGATATGATGTATAATGTGATTAGGGTATACAAAATTGTATGGGAATTGATTCTAGCTAATGTGATATACTTGTGATGTTGTGTTTTAACTCCAATAAGCACATCAATGATGGTTCACTCACTGAGTTCGCAAAACTTATCAAAATTTTAATGTTATTTTTCAGCTACTGAGGAGACCTAGCTTCTAAGGCAATCTAGTGGTAGTCTAGTATTGTCAATTTTGGAATCAGGAATGGCTCAAAGGTCTGGTCAACTGAAGTCTTTGGAGTTTAGATGGATTGTTTATGTTAGCATCTCATTTCATGTTAGATATTTTTTAAAGAATAGTAAACTCTCAGATTTTTTGTATTGTACATTTATGGATTATGAGATGTAATGACAATATAAATGATATTTGTGAAATCAAATGATAAATGTTAAACTTATGATCACTTATGTTTTGTATGATGCCATAATAGTGAATATGATTACTCTATCATGCCATTCTTATAGGATATGTTCTTGAATGTCATTTGGATGTTTGGGTATATGTTATATGGTAGTGGTGTGTTACAATTTTTGGTATTAGAACATGGTTTGACATCCTTAGGGATATATAAAAACATTTAAACAAGATATATAGTGAGAGATTCGTAAAGTGATCACAACTATTGTTTGTTATAGGTCATCTACTATAGTAGATCGAGTCGTAGAGTCAGCTGACCTTGAGTCCAAAGGAGCTAATAGACAGTTTCTAGTACCATAGTCTAAACAAATGCCTCTGAGAATTATTGAGAGGAGAGAGAGGAGGTATGATAAGCTTAGAAAGCAGGGGATTGTAGATTTATACAAAAGTACAGACCCTGTGGAGGCAGAAGGATGGTTAGAAAGAATGGAGGGGTTATTTAATAAGATGGAATGCGAGTCCAATGAAAAGTTTGACTAGACAATCTCGCTACTATAAAGTCTAGCTTATCAGTGGTGGAAGACTATTCTTGATAGTTTTGCCAGACCTTGTAAACTAAAGTGGCAAGATTTTTTGAAAGTTTTCAAGGAGAACTACATGCCCAAGATTTACCTGGATAGGAAGATGAAGGAGTTTTTGGATTTGAAATAGGGCAATCTTACTGTAGTTGTGTATGAGGTAAGTTTTAATGAATTAATGGGGTATGCTACTACATTAGTTCTGACTGAGGAAGACAAGTGTAGGCGGTTTGAAGGCAGACTGAATAAGGAGATCAGAATGAGACTAGCCATTACCATTTTAAATAGCTTTACTAAGCTTAGAGCTGCTTTAATTCAAATCAAACAGTTATTTAAAGATGGGCAAGGAGAGTATAGGCAGGAGTTCAGAATGAAGAGGCAGGGTGAGTCCCAGGCTAATTCTGATAGGAGATTTAGTAAATGTTGGGCCCCAAATTTTTTCTTGAGAAATAAGTATGATTTACATTAATTATAAGGTCTTTATGAAAGTTTGTGGAGTTAATTATTATGATGATGTTAGAAACATTTTATGATATATGTTGATTGAATTAAAATGTTAAGGTTATAAGAATGTTCAAGGGTAATTTTGGCAAGACACTAAAGATTAAAGGAACCTAAGCTTATAAGGAAGAGTAAAATGGAATTTTTGGACTCATTAAGGGTAGAAATGGAAGAAGAAATGTTGTCTTTCTCTTTTAAGAAGAAGAAAGATGTGAATTGGGAGAGAAGAAAAAAAAGAAGAAAGAAAGAGAACGGAATGTCAGTGCTTGAGTTAAAAGAAGAGAAAATAAGCTAGGGTTTCAATTTTTTTAGTTTTTAAGAGAGATTTTGTGGTTGTTCAAGAAGGGTAAAAGGTAGAGGAAGAGAAGAACTTCCATTTAAGCTAAAGATCTCTTCGTGGGTGAAGAATCAAGGAAATCAAGAAAGACAAGAGAAGCAAGAGTAGAGACATTTTGAGCAAGTCTGTAAATAAGGAAATCAGGGTGGGTACATGTTTATAATCGAGTAAATAAGCCACTACATGTTTTCTTTGAATCAAGAAAGTTTAATGATTGCGATTGCTTCATAAATGTTGAATCCATCCCTTCTTGAATTTATTGAGAAATTGTTATATATTTGCTACATGAATTGTGTTGATGATTTTTGAAGATATTTTGGAAATGATTCTTTTTGAAAAGATGCAAGTTTATGAAATCAAGTTTTCGGAAATGATTTTCGAAATATCTCATGTCTATGAAAAGTCAAGATTCAGAAAAGTGTCATTTTGGGCAATATGTTTACAAGATGTGAAATACATGATTATGTGAGTTTATGGTGTCCCCCTAAGTTAAGTTACATGCACGTTGACCAAGTTAAAGGCTTCCCATGCTTGCCTGCTAGTGGCATGGAGCTCCCACATAGATTTCCATAAGTTCACAGCTACGTAAAACCATTTTGTGGGATTGTGTTAGTACGTTCTGTTCATGGTTACACAGAATTCTTAAGGGAAATGTGCAGTACGTTCTGTTTTGGATCCACCTAAACCATTCTGATGTACTTATATGCTTATGATAAGTGAACAAGTTCGATGCATTGATGTTTTGTAGTTTGAGGATTTGACTATATGATAAGAATTTGAGAAACATGTGTTTTATGAACTCAAAGAAAAATTTTCTACGACCAGTAAATATTTTCAAGGATTTTGCTTATTTTTTTGTTATAAATTGTTACCCACGAACTTTGAAGCTCACCCCTTTTTATCCCATCTTCAGGTAATAGCTAAGAGATCAAGTGATCAAACGATCAAGAGCCTACGGAAATTTCTCCAAATTTGCTTATTTTGTATTTTGAGTTGATTTTGGGAAAACCAGTTTGCTTGTTCAAAGACTTTTTGTAATTTGAGATTTTGGGACGATGATGTAATGTGGCTTGGAATGCCATTAAAGATTTGTAAAACTTCATTCTTTTGATATTAATGAAATGTGAATGGTGCATGGATGATGTGAGTTTAAATTAGACATATGTGAAGAAGTAATCAACTTGAGTTGATGATTTTGGAACATAAATCGTTGATATATATGTATGTATGCATAAGTGAGATGTCACGGAAAGGAAGATAGGTATTATGACTGATCGGATGTAGATGAAGGTGATGAAACAAATTAGTTGAGATTTGAGAGTTTAATGTAATCATTTTGGTAGCTGAATCGTTATGCTCATGACATTCCAAGTTTGCACAGTGTAAAATTTTAAGTGTTCGATAAGGGAAAAATTTGTGTTCTGACTTTAGGAAAAATTTTGGATTGATCTAAGATGAATTTGAAAATTTGTCTTCATGAAAGTTGTAGCTTGTCTTTCTAGCTTTCTAACGCTATAAAGTATGAAATTTTTGGATATCAGAGTCAAAAGTTATGGCCTTTATAAGTGGAGAAGTTTAGGAGTATAGGACGTATCATCTGGTGATGACGTACCATCTGGTGAGGATGCATTGTCTGGTGAGGATGTGTCGTCTGGTGAGGACGTATTGTCTAGTAAGGACGCTTCGTCTGGTGAGGACGTATCATCTGGTGAGGATGCTTTGTCTGGTGAGGACATATCGATTGGTGAGGACACTTCATCTAGTGAGGATGTTTCGTCTAGTGATGGTGTTTCATCTGGTGACGTCATATCGTCTGGTGGTGACGTCACATCGTCTGGTGCACTGTTTATTTGATCTTATCGTCTGGTCCAACTTTTGACCTTGTAAATGATATAATTTGTCTCCAAGGTCTTCATGAAGTTGTAAAACTTGAAGTCCTCTTTCAAACAAACTAAAGAACACCTTAATCCGATATACCTATGGAAAGTTATGACAATTTTCCCAATTCGTTTGACCCTTCGTCTGGTTTCGTTTGACCCTATCATTTGGTTCAATTTTGACCCTTTAGACGACAAAATCTCACTTTAATGTCTTCATGAAAGATGTAGATATTGAAGTCCTCTTTCGAACTCTTCAAGAATGACCTTGATGTTAGGGATCTCCCAGACGTGTTCCCTATTGAATTTTTAGGTTTACCCATAGAAAGGGAGATGTAGTTTATGATTGATTTAGTTCTAGGTACTGTTCTATATTGATTCTGCCATATGGGATGGAACTTGTGGAACTTAAGGAATTTAAGACTCAATTGAAAGAGTTGTTGGATAAGGGTTCCATCAGACCCAGTGTGTCGCCCTAACCAGTGATGTTTGTGAAGAAGAAAGATAGGACTTTGAGATTGTGTATTGACTATAGACAGTTGAATCAAGTGATTGTGAAGAATAAGTATCCTTTAACGAGGATTGATGATTTATTTGATTATTTACAAAGAGCTCAGGTGTTTACTAAGTTGGATTTAAGATAATGGAACTATCAATTGAAGACAACAAAAGCTAATATACCAAAAAGTGCATTTAGGACCAGATATAGGCACTTCGAATTTTTGGTGATACCTTTTGGATTGACAAATGCTTCGACATCTTTTATGGCATTGATGAATAAGGAATTCCAACCTCACTAAGATCATTTTGTGATTATGTTCATAGAAGATATTTTGGTGTACTTGAGAAGTAGAGAGGAACATTCGGAGCACTTGAGGTTAGTCCTATAGATAATGAGAGAGAAGCAATTGTATGTCAAGTTCAGTAAGTATGAATTCTAGCTTGATCAAGTAGTATTCTTAGGTCACTTAGTGTCTAGACAAGGCATAAAGGTAGACCTAAAGAAAGTTGAGGTAGTGATAAAGTGGGAAGCCCCCAGGAATGTATCTAAGATTCAAAGTTTTCTTAGGTTATCAAGATATTTCAGGAGGTTCGTCAAAGGGTTTTCAATGATCTCAACCCCTTTGACAAAGGTTCTAAGGAAGAATGTACCCTTTAGATAGACATGAATGCTAAAGAAGTTTTGAGGAATTAAAATACCGATTGACTATAGCACCAGTATTAGTTATTCCATCCGGCTCTAGAGGATATGTAGTATATAGTGATGCTTCACATCAGGGACTAGGATATGTTTTGGTGCAGTATAGTAGAGTGATTGCATATGCATTGAGATAGTTGAGGTCTCATGAATTTAATTATCCAGTTCATGATTTAGAACTTGTGACAGTGGTGTTTGCATTGAAGATTTGAAGACATTATCTGTATGGTGAAACATTTTAGATATTTACAGATCATAGAAGTTTAAAATATTTGTTGAGTCAAAAGGAGTTGAATGTGAGACAAAAGCGGTGGATTGAATTACTTAAAGATTATGATTGTACGATTGAATACTATCCAAGTAAAGTTAATGTTATAGTTGATGCATTAAATAGGAAATCCAATAACAATGTGGCATAGATACAAACATTGAGGTTACCAAACCTAGTACAATTGAGAGTGTTAAATGTTAAATTGAATTTGGGGCAAAATGAAGCATTATTAGCTAGATTGAAGGTTAGGTCAGTATTGCATGAAAGGATAAAAAAAGTTTAGACTAAAGATCTATAATTAGTGAAGCTTATTGAGAAGTTGAAATAGGATTCGAGTTCTAGGTTTAAGTTGAGAGATGATACATTGTGGTTGAAGCAGATATTGTGTGTACCTAATGTTTATGATCTAAGAACAGAGATTTTGGAGGAAGCTCACATAGTAGCTTACGTTATGCATCCTAGTACTACCAAGTTGTACATTACTCTAAAACAACATTTTTGGTGGCCAGGGATGAATAAGCATATAGCACCCCCTTACCGCAGGGTACGCACCGGGTCACCCGTGGGTCGTCCGACGCGTATCCCACAATAAGGGTGCACTACGATCGATCATTTCTATAATCCACATGGCATCAATATAATAAAATCGAAATATCAAAATCACTAAATTTAAAAAAAAACCATACTGCTTAGCTCATTTCATAAAATCAAACAGAAATATAGACAAGTCTATCAATTCCTTACGGTTTAAATACAATACTCCAAAAAGGACACTGATACAAAAGTCTATACTAAGTCATCCTCAAAATCAATCTCAGCTGACCGACCTGTGTGCCATCACTTCTCTTGTCAACGTGCTCACACGGTAGGAAAAGTCTATCTCTGGAGCTAGGAGTCTAATCTATCAGTCCTGAAAAGAAAGGATGCAATTTTGGGTGAGTTTGCGAACTCAATGAGAAACTATCATCGATGGTTCACTCAATTCATGCATTACGCAAATTGCGTACAGCACATCACAATAACATTCAAATATCATATAACAGTTTGCAATATCTCATGCCATCACAGAACTCAGTAATTATCAAAAATCAGTTAACTCATTTGTATGCAATGCATATGAGACTATTTTTCAGTTTATTTCAGTGTTGTGACCGAGCGCTAAATCAGTAATCAGTGTTCAGTGGACGCGTCTAGGGAGTAAAAGAGCCCTCATGCAGGATGCACTAACTCCCCTCGAGCTCGAGGCCTGCTCAATGATGTTGTTTGAGCTCAAGGCTCCTTTCAGTATTAGTGGCGACTCTGGTCACAACGTTCATTATCTGTTTATGCATTTATGCATGAAATGCAAATGCTCAATCATTCACAGTCATATGGCTATAAAAGTCCATTTGTCACAATTTCTCAGAATCCCGTAGTAGTCAAACCCAATTTATCAAAAGCATGCATTTCGATCCTAACCATTCCCGTAATTATACAATTCACATTTGCAAACAGTTCACACAGAGCATTTAACAATTAGAAATTGAGGAACCAACTTGTAGCGCCCCCTCACCATAGGGTACACACCGGGACACCCGTTGGTCGTACCAACGCATATCCCACAGCAAGGAAGTGCTACCGCTCGCAACTATCACTAAATACTCGCATGACATCAATATAATTAAACCGCAATAAGAAAATCACTAAAATTTAAAACCCCAATTTCATTGCATAATATCAATCCAAATTATAGACAAGTCTATCAGTCCCCTAAAGTCTCAATACAATAACCCAAAAGGAAACGATAAAACGCGTCTATACTAGGTCATCCTCAAAAGTCGCCCACCGACCGACACATGTGCCATCGCTTCACTTGTCCAAGAACTCGCACAAGCAGAAAACGCCTATCTCGGGAGCTAGAAACCTCATTAACGCCGCTGAAAAATATTAGCAATATTGGGTGAGTTTATAACTCGGTGAGAAACCATCATCGATGGTTCACCCAACTCATGCATATACACATAATATATCGCATAGTACACTTTAGCGCAATTTAGAACACTGTACACAATTTACATATTTATACGATAATATAACTCAAACATATCACTTCACAATTGTCATACATCACACGCATTCTCAATTTCACTACGCAATCAGATGCATAATGTATGCAATTTCTCATTTTATGTCATTGTTGTGACTGAGCGTTACACTTTCCCGATTCGGGCACTTTTCACAATGATCACAATTTCGGCAAGTAGGAGAGCCCTCTGGGTATGCACTACTGCCCACTCACTTTAAGGATAGGAGAGCCCTCTGGGTATGTACTATTTCCCCTTTTGGCCTTAGGCCTATTCACTGATATTCGAGCTTAAAACTCTGCACACTGAATGCTTCAAATGTTGCTTAATTACCTCTTATAATCATGCCTAGCATGCACTAACACTTGCACAGTCACTAGCACATATATTATCACTTCACTCACTTGTCACGATCAGAACACTTACTCGTAATACTATACACTGATTCATAATCACAAGTATTCACATTAGCAACATATTCAGTACAATCACTCGCAATCAGAACACTTATTCATATTTGCAGCACATTTATCTCACATTTGTATCACTCACATTGACAATTGATTCACACATTCACAACACAGATTATCACACAAAGATCGAGGAACCAACTAGGTTACTCACCTGTAACTTCCGAGCTACTGCCTGGAAGTACCAGCAATATCCGTGGACTGACGATCCAACGACGCCTCTATAATAATACAAACGCATTCTCATCACTATATGCTCAATCAATAAGATTCACCAATGCACATGTCTCACATTTAAAATTATATGATGCATGATCATGATTTCACAGCGCTTTAGTCCCATTCCGCTATCTCTCGATTCACAACCAAAATTCACTACTCACTAGGTCAATAACATCCATAAATTTCACAAATCTCTCATTTAAACTCTAATTATACTCCAATTGATAATACATAACTCTTAGGTCACTTAAGGAACCGAATCACTCTTTTCTATAATTGAGAACTCGCTAATTTAATTTCGAACTCTTATAATTTACCTCACTCAAAGACCTCTTTCTCTAGATCATAACAACTCCAGAATTACCCCAATTGGAGCTCTACACTAAAAGATATACCCTAAAAACCAATTCAATTTCTCTAAAATTTCTGTGCCTCGTCGCGACCTACAGCCCCTCGCCACGGCGTGGGAACGTTCACCGCGGCGAACAACTTTTCTGTGCCTCGCCGCGACGTCTCTATAGAAACTCGCCGCGGCGAAGAATTTATTCACTCGCCGCGACCTCCTCTTGGCTCGCCGCAGCGAGCACACCATTTCTCGTCGCGGCATGGCCTATTTCTAGACGTCGCGACGTGCGACCACTTCATCTTCTCCGATCGTCATTTTCCGCTATTAATACTCTTAAAACCTCCATAAACACATTCAACTACCACAGCTAACACATTAAATACCATAAATTCCATAAATACAACATTAAACACAAAAACTTACCAAATCGAAGATCAAAATCCGAAAACCCTAAAAACCTCCAAAACTCTCTCAAACTCTAACAATCACGGAGAACTCCTCAATCCATGCCAACCATCATCATCTCCAAGATCTCTAGCAATTTTTTAACCACAATGAAAGGAACAAATGAAAAATCTCGAAGGACAGCAAACCACACCGTCGACGGGAGAGAAAAGAAAGAAGGAGAAAATGTTTTTCTCCAAATCAAAACCTAACTCTTATATATATAGGTTGAATTTAAACCTATAAATCACAGTCCTAAAATTTACTTAATTTCAGTATCTAAATTTCAATGGCTCATCACAAAAATTCCTAAACTCATAAATCTAAATTTTGCATGCCATTTACCACTCACTTTCGGAACCGGAATCTAAATCATCAGTCTCTAAGCATTTTTTCGGTCCGAGCTCATAGCTCTAAAAATTTCAGAAAAATTCTCATAAATCCTCAAAAATACAAAACACAAAGTCCTATACTCAATTCTCAATTTCCAACTCTCAAGATTCAATTCTCACTCAACTCTGATTTCCAAACCTAATAAATCATATCTAACACATTTATCTCAAAATTCACAATTCAACTCATAATCACAATTAAATGCTGAAACAATCATGAATGCATGTCACTATGTATGCATGTGCAATTAACTCATTTATCGCTGATGCAGAGGCAAAAATGCACGTGCAGTTCAATTATGAATGCACCCCACTAACCCATCCAAATTACCGATATGTCCTTCACATCGGTAACGAGATGATACAATTCTTCCCTCCTAAATAAAAATTTCGTCACGAATTTCATACCGACCGGTCGAATGATGAGGTACTTGCCTCCTCATTTTCTCCTCAGTCTCCCAAGTTGCTTCCTCTGATGAGTGGTTCTTCCATAGGACTTTCACCAATGGAATCACCCTGCTCCTCAATTGCTTGACCCGAGATCCGATAATCCGCACTGGCTCCTCAACATAACTCAAATCACTAGCTATCTCAATCTCTTGAGCCGGAATCACATGAGTCGGGTCTGAGCGGTATCTCCGGAGCATACTCACATGAAAAACATCATGCAACTAGGATATCTCACTCGGCAATGCTAATCTATAGGCCAACGGTCCAATCCTCTCAGTAATCTCATACGGATCGACATACCGAGGACTTAGCTTGCCCTTACGGCCAAATCTCAGCACTCCTCTCCAAGGCGACACTAGGAGGAATACTTTATCGCCCACACTGTACTCCATCTCACGCCGATGCTGATCCACATAACTCTTCCGCTCTATCCCGAGCGCTTGATGTGACTCAATCGGTCCTCACTTTATCCATCAGATCTGGATCACCGGGGCCCTCAAGCATCCTCACACCCTCTTCATCCCAGTAAAGAGGTGATCTACACGGTCTCCCATACAAGGCCTCATACTGATTATTGTACGCAAACTCAATCAGAGCCAAGTACTGGTCCCAAGCACCTCTGAACTCTAATACACAAGCTCTCAGCATATCCTCAACAGTCTTGATCGTCCTCTCACTCGCCCATCTGCGAGGATGAAATGTCAGACTAAAGTTCAACCTCGAACCCAAAGTCGATCGCAGCTCCTCCGTAACCTCGAAGTAAATCTAGGATCCCTATCTGACACTATCGATACTGGGACCCCATGCAGTCGCACAATCTCTGTCACATACTTCTGGGCCAACTGGTCGAGAGTATTATTCTCTCGCACTGGCAAGAAGTGAGCCGATTTGGTCAACCGGTCCACTATGACCCAGATCGCATCATGTTTCCTCGGCGTCCTAGGCAACCCCATAATAAAATCCATGGTGATTCGCTCCCATTTCCACTCCGGAATGGGTAACGAATGCAATCCACGTAATCCCCGTAGGGCAATCAAGTCACAGTAAACACGTAGATCGGGATAACGAACTAGGTTACTCACATCTTACTTCTGAGCTATTGTCGAAAAGTCTTTGTCACGACGGTCGATCGACGCTCCAGTTGTGCCTAAGCATCAGAGAAGGTAACTATCACTAACGATTCAATCCGAATGAATTACTGATGCACATGTAGGTAAAAATATGCATGTTCATGAATTCTCGGCCCTAATCCTATTTTTTTCTATCAGAAAAATCTATCCAAAAATTAGAAACCTATGGCGCTGACGGTGCGCAAATCGGACCTCTATAGGTCCCCAATTAAACAAAACAGTGATTACACAGACTTTTACCCGGACCCACGTCAATTTTCCGTCCAAAAAATCTCCAATATCTCAGAAAATGAAATTCAATATTCTACGAATCCGATGCCTCAAGAATTAGGTCAATTGGATGTCGGACGGAAAAGTTATTCACGAAGGAAACCAAAATTCAACAATTAATATATATATATTGCCCTTTTTTTCCTACTCTTTTTCCCTTTCCTTTTACCGAAATTCAATAAATCATAACTTATTCTACACAATTCAGAAAAATGTAAACCATATCTCATTGGAAAGTTAATGAAACCCTCTACAAGTTTCCTTTAGTTCAGAAAAATCAATTTCACCCTTACGGGTGTCAAACATCCAATGTCAGCTACTGCCCACACATTCACTTCCTAACACAGAACAGTCATTGGAAATTCACTATCTGTCATTCTATGCAGTCAAAAATTATACAAGAAATATGTTCATCAAGAACACAATGTTGTCTACAACTTTCATGAAACAACCCAAATTTCAATTCCCTTGCTAACTAGGTCAAATAATTCACTTAATGTTGCTGTCCCTGAAATCACTCAATTTGAGCAGTAACTTTCTATCAATCGTATCTCCCTGTATACAAGACAAACAAATCACCACTTTATATCCCTGAAAAGATAAAATCTCAAACTTCAATTCTTCATGAAATAACCAAACTCCAATTCAGCCTCTAACAGTGTCAAATCTGTTATGCAAGTTTCTGACCTAATCAGCAATTAACATCACAATGTAGGTTCAAATTGTGAAAATCCATAACTCCCACATCTGATTTCCAGAAATTATATGCCATACACCATTTTCAAGATGAATGTGTCATCTAAAACTCTTCAGTAGGTTTCCAACACCAATTCAATGCACAAAAATTATTAAAATTCCTCCTAATCTGAATGTACACCAAATTTGACATTCCAGCTAGGTTTCATTCAATGCATAAAAACAGCCAACAATCATCAGTCCATAACTCCTAATAGACATATCTAAAAATTGCAAAATCAGTGGCATTGGAAAGCTAACGTAATAGGCTTAAACTTTCATTTAGTCCATTTTTCCTAATTCCTTCTCAATTAATTTATAAAAGTTAGCAAAACTATAGGGTATGATTTCGGGTACTGCTCATTCCAGTCAATAGGAGTAACTTTGCAAGACAAATTTCAACCTCTTAGAGTTACAATTTGACAACACCTATTTCACACAAATCTGTAGCTAACATCCCAAATTTTAAGTGGACACAAACCGCACCTCATTTGCATTCCTACACAATTAGTTATGATCAAAACAGTACAATCGATTAAAACCCTAAATTTCCAGATTTGGTCCATTCTTAGTTTCTATCATTTCCAATGCCTTTAACACATCATTAAACATCCAAAGGAACACAAATCAGTTCTTATACCATTCATACATGTACTAGGGCTATTAAACAAAAATTGGCAGTACTCACTTCTTTATTGCCAAGTAAAATCAATGATCAATATGCCATCAAAATCAAGTTAAAACCATGCATCAATCATCCTACTTTTAATTCATAACCAACCCTAACCTTATACCCATTAATTCAAGCCATAATATACATCAATTTAATGCATCCATAAGCATAATAAATGCATCAAACCTCCCATTCAATGTTTCTACCTACTATGATTCATAAAGTCATACTTAAGCATCATTGAAAACACCATTCAAAGCTTAATTTAAACACTTACCTATTAGCTTTTCCAACCTTCTCTTCTCTTCAATTCTTTCCTAACAATTGCTAACCCTTTTTTCTAACCTCATGCAAGTGAAAGCCCTCCATGATAAGTAAGGAACTTGGTGTCTAGAAGAAGAAGGCTTGAAGTTTGGAGGAAGGTTTGATGAAGAAGATGAAAATCGATGGATAGGTAAGAAAGGGATTTTATGAGAGAAAGACATTTCACCAAACAAATCAATTCCTTCTTATCTAAAGGCTTAACCGTGGGAGAGAGAGGAGTGAGCATTAAATGAAGGAGATGTTGGCAAAAATTGATTGGTTTATGGTTTTAAAAAGAAAAGCCAACTTAATACTATTCTAATTCTTTAATCCAATCCAACATCAACCAAGTTTCGGTTATGGAGAAGTGTAAACAAAATAATGCCTTCTATCTATCTTCTTTTAAGACAACATCACCGAAATTTAAAAGGTAGGGAAACATGTGGCAAGATGAGATTTGTTCAAAACTAATAAGAAAAGTCAAAGATTTCAACTATTATACTTTAATCACTTTAATCAATAAATATCCAACTTATACACCCACAATTTCGGTTACTACATGGTTTAAGGGTCTACTTTAGGGTCCCACCAAAATATGCAAGAGTTTTAAGATCAAATAACAGAGAAATTCAACCGGTTCGCTAATTGGCGATTTTTTTCGGTCAAAATTTTTCCTAAAAATCCAGAAAAATTTCTAAAAATCCCTTAAAATAGAAAACAATTTATGGCGCACTCAGAATAATTTTTTAAACCCATTAACCACGTTAATCCCAATAAAATTGTCTTAGACACGTAAAACGGGAATATCATGTATGCATGCACAGTAATTTCATGTGCACAAATGTGACTGTGGACCAATCCTATTATGCATGAACAGTCCTATGCACTCCAAATCTATTCCATCCTATGTCAAATTTACTATTTTACCCTTCCAATTGAGGGTGGGATGTTACAATTCCCCCCTCCTAATAAAAATTTCGTCCTCGAAATTCTCAATCAACAGTTCAGTATGACCGTAGTCATATGTTCCTATATGTCCCATACACTTTTCCAGTCAATAATTCATTTTCCGAAAGGTCACAGTAACCATATTCAGTCAGTTGTTCAGTTACTAATTTGGCTAACTCATTATCACTCAGTACAATAGATGGACTCAACAAGGCTATCAGTTGGCAATCTCATTTTTTTAGCTATCTCACTTGTCATTTTCAGAGTAGTCATACCTTTAGTTCCAATGCTATGACTCCGTTCATTATTTCCGAACCTGTTTACTAATCATCACGTTTATCCATCCAATACCTTTTTCTCACTATACCGTCCAATATCTTTTTCTCCCAATAACATACAGACTAAGTCGTATTCCATGGAGTACATCTTTTCGAGGTGATACGTACAATAACCTCCTTTATCTCGTCAGGGACGATTCACATTCCTTTGCTACCAATACAATTTTCACTATAACCAGTGATACTTTACCTAATGCAGTCATGCTTTATATCCCATTGACTCTCTGTTGAAATTCAACTCTCCTTAGACAATTTACTGTTCTAAAGTGTTAACGCACTTTATTCGGATATGCACTTTACTCTAGTTCATTTGTCCGATCCTGATCTACTTCAGCTAACCCATGCAGTTTTCCTAAGTCTTGTCCTTTGCTTTACCCATCACAGTCTCAAATCCATTATGGTCTTTGACTCCTGTTAGGCCCTCGTCTTGGTGTAGCAAGATATCCCACAGTAAAATCAAAACTCTGTAACACGATCATAATCAAGCATTTTTCCTATTGAACATTTACACCTATAAGCACTTGAATCAATAATCACTTCATTCTATACCCATAGTTATTCAATTTCACTTTTCGCATATGCTTACTAGAATGTCTAGCTTTAATCTGCTCACTTTCTTATTCTAGCACTTTTTATCGGCACCCATACTTTTCTTTGAATCATTCAATATTGTTGTTCGATTTCACTCACATATTCAGACTCCTTATAGGACTTACCACTTTAACTCCAGCACTCTTAACCATTCCTTACCTTTATCCAGTATCTCAAGTTTCCAGAAATACTTCACAATTAGCCATAACCTACCTGACATTCATTGGAAATCCTAATATCTGTAATCTGTTCATTGCAACATTATCTATTCACTATTTGAATTTAGTAGGCAGAATTGTCTGTTCATTTCAGAATTGTCGGTATAGTAGTCATTATGCTCGTCTTTTTCCTCGAATGAACCCAAGGTATCCATATAGGAATCTAAGGTCTCCAAGGTTTTAAACAATTTCGATCATAGAAGCAATACCGTTTATCAAAATCAATTCAATTTATCTTATACCGTTTTAACATATTGTCTCATTTCATCACACACTGCCCACTCTCCAAGGATATGCTTATCATCAGTATCAAATTCCTCAATTATTCATAAAGTTCTTTTTACTTTTCACTGTTCAACACTTTCAAGCACATTCCGTCTATAATCATAGTCACTACCATTTGCTTACCTCGCATAATTCCCAATTAGGGTCTCATTGACTTTACCATACATCTTTTAACTTTTTCATTGAGTCCACAATTAATGAATTTACAATCCCTTTATGAAGATAAAACTACATCACGTCATTGTCAGTTTTCCTTTAGGACTTCTTATCTCTATTCATTTTCTCTTTCCAATTGATTTTGTCATCCACATTGATATATATATACTAGTACCTAATCATCTGTACTTGGACTTCCATCAATTTCCACGTCATTTGAGTATTTCACTTCACATTGCAATAGGATCATCTCAAATTAAAATTCCACTCATGTTATTGGATACTTTACATTTCCATACACACAATACAGATAACTTCAGTAGTATGAGATATGACTCAATTTCACTTTTAATTTTGTCCATACTTCTTTCCGTTTGACCATTAGTCTTGTTACCATCTTTATACTGTTCACGAAAGTCTCATCAACCAATTATTATCCCTAATTACTTTTCAATCATCCTTCACTATACGTACTATCTCAATCAGAACAATTTTATGCCATAATTTAAGAGATCAGAACATTCCTTACACTAAGGTTCCTTGTGACAGTCACATAAACACTTTCTTTCACACTTATTCAGTAATCTATACCTCAGCATTTTATCCGGAAACCAAATAGTAACCTATACAATTCAGACTTCCATAAGACTCCTTTTCGTTTATGTTAATTTTCAAATAAATAACTGATGCCATAATCATTTCTCATTTCCTCTCATATAGGTACATTCAGTCCTCCTATGTCTTACTTTAACCTAATATAAACTTTACACTTATAGCCACTCATAGAAGCACGTATTTAATCATTCACTGATCATCTCCTCCATGATTTCCATGTATCTTTCACATACATTTTATTAATCATGATCAACTTTACTGTCCAATAGGTACTCCCAACGGTAAATCGACTTAAATGTGACAACTCTTTTCATATCACTATCATTGTTTCATTTTTTTCTTTTCATTTCCCTAGTTTCATTCCCATAGCATTCATGTGTCAACTTGACCTTTTAAGGTCATGTCCACTTGGATTATACAATGTCATCTTCTTATTGCTTCGTTTTTCTTTAATATCCTCAAACAATCTATAATAGAGCATTCACAGTCCCCAAAACACGACAAAATCGTTGATACAACTCCATTGTATCTCTATCTATTTACCCATCCAGTTACCATTTCTGTGTCTATATACATCTTTTCAACCAAATCTAGAATTTTCCGATACACAATCAAGAGAAAATTGTCGATCATCTTTTCCCTTACCATCCTTTGATACTAGTTTCCAAACTCTAAGCACAATATTCGCATAACCATTTCAGTCTCACGCTTAGGCGCTCATAATCATAACCGTTTTCCTAATTCATTTCAGTTTATCTGTACACTTTTATCTCACCAAGTCTACTTTTTCTTACTCTACTAGGCACTAGGCATCTTGCTTTTTCAGTTCTTTCAGTTCTCGATAGACCGTTACAGTACACTATTGATCTTCTTACAATCTCGCTATCATCATCTATCTATGATAGCTACTAACATCTAACACCAATACAGTGAATCAATATCTACCTAATCGGACCATCTACACTTTACTCAGTTCCAATGTTTCCCATGTCCTCACATATACAGTCAGAACTCTAATTACTTACTCATCCCGGACCTTTAATCTCACTTAAGACTACTATAACCAGTATGCTTCTCCTATCTCCAGTGGACCTTTCCAAGTTCTAGACATATTCATTTTTCTGTCACCATAATATTGCCATTTTAATTCGGGAATTCATTTATATCACTTCTTTCCTTAATCAGTCTAGGCCAACACAGTCATTCTAACCACAGTACAATATCAATCTCCTTATCCATTTTTCCTTTCCTAATTGCTTATACACTTCCAGGGGTTCACCCTCTAACACAGTCTCACTTTTTCTCTCACTTAATCACTTGACACGTACGCACACGTAGAATTTCTACCCGTGCGACTCAAACTAGGGATCAGTTGCCACGGTCTGCAATGACACGACTCAAATGCATACACCTTATGGTTCAGACTGTGCCCCGATACATTACGTACTACTGGGCTCTGATACCACCTAAATGTAACACCCCACTCCCGAATGACCCGAACTCGATATTATGGGTGATATCCGAGTCCGTGCCCCTCGAGCGTGGAGTACTACATCAGTCGGTAAAACTCGGTATACAATTTTTTTTATAACATACATTGGCCCGGTAAAATAATGGTAAAAACAGTAAGTAATTTAAGCCCATGAGCACAATAAACTATTTCCAGTTATTACAAACAATCAACACTCATTACAGTCAGGCAACAATAATGCAATTGTCAATGTGTAAAAACAATAACACCCCAATGGGCTTAGTCTAAATACAAAGCATTGTTATACATTGATTTCGGAACACAATTTGGTAAGACACTAATGCAGACACGAACTGATCCCGACCTCTATCCTTCACTTCGCATCAGAGACATACTCCCCGTCGAACGGGTACTCTTCAAATCTGAAAATAGATTGCAATTTTGGATGAGTTTATTAACTCAATGAGAAACCATCATCGATGGTTCTCCCAATTCATGCATCACATAACAAATTACGGAATAAGACGCCTTAGTACTACTAATACAATCGATATTCATAGTTCATATTACACACCAATTGTCACACCAATATTTAATTACGAAATAATAAGACAATCACAACAAGATAGCGATCAAAGACAAGAGTCATCCATTTACAATACAACACAGAAGTCAAACAATCCAATAATTATCCATTTCAGATATTCACCAAGAATGATGCAATGCATATGTGACTTTTTTTTTCAGTTTTATTACGATTGTGACCGAGCGCATAAATGTGATTCAGTAGACGCGTGCGGGAGAATTATCTCCTTCGAGCTCGAGGTTAGTTTCAGATGTCGAGCTCTAGGCTCGATTCGATGATCGATGGCGTCTCGGTTCACAATTTTCCTTTTAGCGATTTAATGCATTTGTGCATGAATGCACATGCCCAATAAAGTCAATATAATATATCACGGTCCATGGGTCATCCAATATACGGTCCAATTAAACAGCTTGTCTAATGCCCAATTCACAGTCAATAAAAGTCATATATAATCCATGTAATTCCCGTAGGGCAATCAAGTCACAGTAAACACGTAGATCGAGATAACCAAATAGGTTACTCACATCTTACTTCTGAGCTATTGTCGGAAAGTCTTTGTCACGTTGGTCGATCGACGCTTCAGTTGTGCCTAAGCATCAGAGAAGGCAACTATCACTAACGATTCAATCCGAATGAATTACTGATGCACATGTAGGTAAAAATATGCATGTTCATGAATTCTCGGCCCTAATCCTATTTTTTTCTATCAGAAAAATCTATTCAAAAATTAGAAACCTATTGGCGTTGACGGTGCGCAAATCGGACCTCTATAGGTCCCCAATTAAACAAAACAATGATTACACAGACTTTTACCCGGACCCACGTCAATTTTCCGTCCAAAAATCTCCAATCTCTCAAAAAATGAAATTCAATATTCTACGAATCCGATGCCTCAAGAATCAGGTCAATCGGATGTCGGACGGAAAAGTTATTCACGAAGGAAACCAAAATTCAACAATTAATATATATATATTGCCCTTTTTTCCTACTCTTTTTTCCTTTCCTTTTACCGAAATTCAATAAATCATAACTTATTCTACACAATTCAGAAAAATGCAAACCATATCTCATTGGAAAGGTAATGAAACCCTCTACAAGTTTCCTTTAGTTCAGAAAAATCAATTTCACCCCTAAGGGTGTCAAACATCCAATGTAAGCTACTGCCCACACATTCACTTCCTAACACAGAACAGTCATTGGAAATTCACTATCTGTCATTCTATGCAGTCACAAATTATACAAGAAATATGCTCATCAAGAACACAATGTTATCTACAACTTTCATGAAACAACCCAAATTTCAATTCCCTTGCTAACTAGGTCAAATAATTCACTTAAGGTTGCTGTCCCTGAAATCACTCAATTTGAGCAGTAACTTTCTATCAATCGTATCTCCCTGTATACAAGACAAAAAAATCACCACTTTATATCCATGAAAAGATAAAATCTCAAAATTCAATTCTTCATGAAATAACCAAACTCCAATTCAGCCTCTAACAGTGTCAAATCTGTTATGCAAGTTTCTGACCTAATCAGCAATTAACATCACAATGTAGGTTCAAATTGTGAAAATCCATAACTCCCACATCTGATTTCCAGAAATTATATTCCATACACCATTTTCAAGATGAATGTGTCATCTAAAACTCTTCAGTAGGTTTCCAACACCAATTCAATGCAAAAAAATTACTAAAATTCCTCCTAATCTGAATGTACACCAAATTTGACATTCCAGCTAGGTTTCGTTCAATGCATAAAAACAGCCAACAATCATCAGTCCATAACTCCTAATAGACATATCGCAAAATTGCAAAATCAGTGGAATTGGAAAGCTAACTTAATAGGCTTCAACTTTCATTTAGTCCATTTGTCCTAATTCCTTCTCAATTAATTTATAAAAATTAGCAAAACTATAGGGTATGATTTCGGGTACTGCTCATTCCAGTCAATAGGAGTAACTTTGCAAGACAAATTTCAACCTCTTAGAGCTACAATTTGACAACACCTATTTCATACAAATCTGTAGCTAACATCCCAAAGTTTAAGTGGCCACAAACCGCACCTCATTTTCATTCCTACACAATTAGTTATGATCAAAATAGTACAATCGATTAAAACCCTAAATTTCCAGATTTGGTCCAATCTTAGTTTCTATCATTTCCAATGCCTTTAACACATCATTAAGCATCCAAAGGAACACAAATCAGTTCTTATACCATTCATACATGTACTAGGGCTATTACACAAAAATTGGCAGCACTCACTTCTTCATTGCCAAGTAAAATCAATGATCAATATGCCATCAAAATCAAGTTAAAACCATGCATCAATCATCCTACTTTTAATTCATAACCAACCCTAACCTTATACCCATTAATTCAAGCCATAATATACATCAATTTAATGCATCCATAAGCATAATAAATGCACCAAACCTCCCATTCAATGTTTCTACCTACTATGATTCATAAAGTCATACTTAAGCATTATTGAAAACACCATTCAAAGCTTAATTTAAACACTTACCTATTAGCTTTTCCAACCTTCTCTTCTCTTCAATTCTTTCCTAACAATTGCTAACCCCTTTTTCTAACCTCATGCAAGTGAAAGCCCTCCATGATAAGTAAGGAACTTGGTGTCTAGAAGAAGAAGGCTTGAAGTTTGGAGGAAGGTTTGATGAAGAAGATGAAAATCGATGGATAGGTAAGAAAGGGATTTTATGAGAGAAAGGCATTTCACCAAACAAATCAATTCCTTCTTATCTAAAGGCTTAATCGTGGGAGAGAGAGGAGTGAGCATTAAATGAAGGAGATGTTGGCAAAAATTGATTGGTTTATGGTTTTAAAAAGAAAAGCCAACTTAATACTATTCTAATTCTTTAATCCAATCCAACATCAACTAAGTTTTGGTTATGGAGAAGTGTAAACAAAATAATTCCTTCTATCTATCTTCTTTTAAGACAACATCACCGAAATTTAAAAGGTAGGGAAACATGTGGCAAGATGAGATTTGTTCAAAACTAATAAGAAAAGTCAAAGATTTCAACTATTATACTTTAATCACTTTAATCAATAAATATCCAACTTATACACCCACAATTTCGGTTACTACATGGTTTAAGGGTCTACTTTAGGGTCCCACCAAAATATGCAAGAGTTTTAAGATCAAATAACAGTAGAAATTCAACTGGTTCGCCAATTGGCGATTTTTTTTTCGGTCCGGGAATTTTCTCCGGAAAAATCCAGAAAAATTTCTAAAAATTCCTTAAAATAAAAAACAATTTATGGCGCACTCAGAATAATTTTTTAAACCCATTAACTACGTTAATCCCAATAAAATTGTCTTAGACAAGTAAACCGGGAATATCATGTATGCATGCACAGTAATTTCATGTGCACAAATGTGACTGTGGACCAATCCTATTATGCATGAACAGTCCTATGCACTCCAAATCTATTCCATCCTATGTCAAATTTACTATTTTACCCTTCCAATTGAGGGTGGGATGTTACATGAGGAGCTTAGATAATTGTTTCTATTAGCTTCTCATTTTATGTTAGATATTTAGTAAAGAACAGTAAACTCTTAGATGTTTTTGTAATGTACATATATGGATTTTGAGATGTAATGACAATGTAAATGATGTTTGTGAAATGAAACGAGAAATGTTGAACTTGTGATCACTTATGTTCTGTATGATGCCATAATAGTGAATATGATCACTCTAAAATGCCATTCTCATAGGGTATGTTCTTGAATATCCTCTGGATGTTCGGGTATATGCTCTATGATAATGGTGTGTTATAGTTTCTTACTACAATAATGACCTATAAATTGAGATAAATAATTCTTTTTTAAGTTCCATTATAAGTACAAATAGTTTAAGACCTTTAATTTGATTTTTATGAATTATTATTGCTATTTTGTAGGGATGATTCAATATCTCTTAAACTTCTTATGAGCTCTCTTTCTATTTTTCCAAGATGTTAGGATCAAAAATTAATAGAAACAAGAGAATACTTTTACATCTCTATTAGTATGCAAAATGTCTGCAGACTTGGTGTAATATTTAGACTTTGAATAAAATAAACCTCCTTCAAATATCTTGGCTTACATATCGCAATAAAGAAGCCATTTTCCAAAGATTTCCTGTTGTTATTAGAATCTATTAAGAACAAAATTTCTTATTGTTATAAATGCTTCCTTTCTTTTATAGGAAAAATGCAGCTCATTGCTTATATATTCTTCAACCTATGCATTCATTACAGGTCACACCTATTTCTTCCTAAAATGCATATTAAGAAGGTGGAGAGGTTGATCAAAAATTTCATATAGATAAAAGATATGAAAAACTTTTTTAGATCTAAATTAAAATGGTATAACTTATGTGCTTAGTCTTTATTCTTATTAAAGTATTGAACCATACGTTTTTTACTAAAATGTTACTAACTTTCTAATACAAGTTTTTGGGGCTCAAAAGCTAATAAAGAGCACTCTTGTTCCTTTGTGAAGATGTTTAGACATAGGGATGTGCATAATTTTTCCCTAAAAAACTTAATAAGGGATAAGAAAAAATATCATTTTGGTTTGATAATTAGTGCAATCTAGGGCTTCTTCACTTAAGACATAAATTAAGTGCCCTATGCTAACATATTCATTATAATTCTAACATGAAGGAATTCATCTATAAGGAATACTAGACCTATAACTCAAGGGGATTATCTGTAATTGTGGCTAACTTGACAGTTATAAACCTAATGTTGATGTTTTTGACTCAACAACTTGGATGAGGGATAATTCAAACAAGTTTATGAATAAATAATGCTTAGAAATTTATAGACCTTACTTCAATCAGGTTATCCAGGCTGAGTTGGTCTAGAAAGAACCTTATTTCCCAAAGCCTCCTTTCTCCATCGCTTAGTGGTAAGAAATTAGTTGGGAATGAAGGATAGGATGGATGGATCATTAGATCAACTGTGGTTGTTGTGCTAGCTTTTTCTTGAATCTAAGTCTTACTTATTCCTTCAATGTTTATTCTTATATTGTAAACCCTAGAACTTTCCCTAGTATGATATAGTGAAATCCTAAAAAAAAACTGAACCCTAAAATAGTTGTCTCAGTCGACAGTGACAATATCAGGTAACCTGATTTATTAACCAGAAGTCCCAAAAGCCTCAAAATTGAACCAAAACTTCATAATCTCTTAAATATGAGTTAGAATGAATGAAAATCTTGAATGAGATATTAAAAAATCCAACCTCGAAGTTTCTAATCACATTATGGTTAAATGACCTTTTAAAGGCAAAATGGTCATTTTGCTTTTAAAATAAATTTCTAGCAATTTCTCTTAAATTAAAACAAGACACTCCTGTCTTTTTTTTTTCATGAATGAAAGTTCTCCTTCTCTCTCAAAATTTTTCATTTTCTTTGCTTAAAATCAAGCAAACAAAAGGTGAAATCAAGAATCCAACCTTAGATTCATCATCCTCTCATCAAGACGTACATTTCTATACCACCAAATTAACTTATTGCCACCATATTCTAAAGGTAAGAAAAGTCTAGGTTTGTGTTAATCATTCTTGGCTGAAGTATGATGTTTATATTAATTTACTAATGGGAGTGTATGTGTATTGGTGGTTGATTTTGGCGTAGGAAGTGAGGAAGCACCAAAGCCCTAATTTTAAAACAAAAACCCTAACCTAAATCTCTAATCAAGTTAAGTGTTCTTTGGACTCAATTGAGCATGTCTAGTTATTATTGTTGTTATGGAGATGATGAAATTGAATTAAGAATGATGGTTGTAGGGAAAGGAGTGGAATGGGTTTATAGAAGTGCAATATGGACAGTTTCAAAAATACTATCCATAGCTTGAAATAGATATCTTTTTTGAGAAAAATGTCTTCTCCATAGTTAAACTATATGTAATAAGTTTTCCAAAGAGTATTAGAACACCTAAATCTGAGAGTATTTGATTGACCAAATGGTCTAAGAAACTCACTGCTGGAGTAGAGCAATTCTGCAGATATGCAAAGTTTCTGGCATACTGTTGAGGCATGATATGGATAGTCAAATGATGTCCAAAAATTATGAAACTTAGCTATAATTAAATCTTAGGATGATCCATAAAAGTTTCATGAGGAACAAAATTAAAATTCGAGACCTAGATGTGAGAAAATGGTGAAAATGTCGCTAGGGGTTGAAACTGAAAATTTTGCTTAACTTTGTATCATATCCTATTAGAGTTCATGTTAAAACTCTACCATATTTATAAGTGTTGGAAACACTTTAAGAAGTAAATAAAGATTGTTAAGCATCTATGTTGAAATGAAAAGTACTTACCTCAATAATGATTAGATGTGTATGGAAATAGTGAAATTGAAATTGCATATGCATGATAGATAAAATAAAGGGGAGATGTTGAGATAGGTTGTAATTGATAATTATGAGAGTTACTTATATATGTAACCTATGTTTAGGTTCGGATACATAACAGGCCTATCCATTAGCATTTACAAAACTACCAAGAAATGTATAATCGATGGGAGAAAACTGTGAGTTGGTTAAATAGTATATATATATTCCATTATTTCCTATTTTTTTGTATTCATTTGATTTGCTACAAAAGTTTTAAATTTACATGTTTTCATATGAAATGCTATGTAAACATGATTTATGATATTTATTTGAATGCATGAATTTTATACATTGACTATGAAACATATTTTTTTATAAACTATATATGAGATTGTGTAACTTTATTAACTATTTATGAAATGAAAAACCAGAAATTTGGAAAGGAAAGACCTACAGGCAATAAAAGCACATTAGCTCAAATTATGGCGACTGCAGTGCTACAGTGGGGAGCCTGTGGCATGCTTGAAAGGAAAGAGGGTGCACAAGGAACTCATTATCTAGGGTAGCGAAGATTATAAGGGTAGACTAGGAGACTCTCCTGATAAGATATGCAAAAGAAAATGTTATGCATATTATGATTTTCATTTGTTGGTATCTTAATGCTTTTACCAACTGCTAAGCTTAATTTAATTTATGTTTTCAACTATGGTGCTTAGCTTCCCATGGTGAGGAAGGACTGAGTGAATAAATTATCTGCATTCATTTATGGTAAAAGGACATCTTAAGAGTGCGCAACAATTGTTGTGGGTTCAATAGCAAGGTCAGGGCATGACAATTTTATTGGTATTAAAGCCCAAGTTATAAAAGGACGAAACTAATCTCAAAGAGCTAACTAGGTTAATATCAAAGCCCTACACTAAGCAAAGTTGAAGAAATTCCAGTGGATATAGGAGAAAACCTAGAGTGGTTAGGATTTATTTCCTTAAACTAGTTAAACTCTGGAGACTAGAGTAGCGTTCCTTTTATTGGTTCTGAATGTTGGGCACAATCCATAACTGTAATACTACAAGAGACGTAAGGAATGGCTGACATTTATTGATTATGATCTTAAAGAATATAGAACATATGACATGTATTTGTCGATCATAAAAATGTGGACCATATGTTTGGTAAGGTGAATATGAGGATAGAAAAGTATATGTGTGATTACATAGTAAATCCTTCTGCATGGTTTGTGAATGTAACCTTATAAGCTATTTGTAAATTGGTTGGTGATATATAAATATGAAATGCTTCTTATGTTAATATTCTAACTTACCATTTTATTGTGGGTGGATACGCAAGAAATGTTTCCGAAAACCAAGAAAACATTTGGTAGATGAAAGGGCATCAGCTACCCATAATAAAACTCCCTCTTCACCATCTATGACATCACCAAATCGACACTCGTAGTGCCACCAGACTTCCCTGACTTATTGCATGCACTTAGGACTTTTCTAAACGCTCAAGCTCAAACGATAGCTATGGCAGTGCCAGTTCCACCCCCAGTATCAATTGTTGTACCCTATCCACATCTACTAAACATACTGCCTAAAATGATTAAGGAAGTAAAAGCCCTAAGGTGTTATTCATTTTAGTATCGACCCCATTGTAGCTAAGAACTAGCTAGTAAAGGTACTGAAAGTTACTGATTTGATGCAATTGGAAGATGAACATCGTCTGGTTTTAGCCACTCAACTACTAGAACAGAATGCAAGCAGTTGGTGGAAAGGCCAGAAGGCTAGAGCTATTGTTGTAATAGGCTGGGCGAAGTTTGTTCAGGAATTCAATGATGCGTAGTACTACACACATTTAGACTGTGATATGAAGCGGCAAGAATTTTTTGATCTGAGACAAGGGGGTAGGACAGTAGTAGAATATGAAGCAGAGATGAGAGAACTTCTAGAGTTTGTCCCAGAATTTAAAGTCTTAGAGGATTATTTGTGCTTAAGGTTCAAGGATAGGCTGAACTTTGAGATTAAAGAGAAATTGGTGCCTATAGGAACTCCCACATACAAAGAGTTGGTTAGAGTAGCTTTGTGGGCTGAAAAGATGTGTAATGATCTGAAATCATTTAGTCAATTCCAGAACAGGAAGAGAACTAATTTCAACTAGGGATAATCATCTAAAAAGAATCGTGAAGGAGACTCTTTAAAACATCAAAGGGTATCAGGCTTAGTCAGTGCATCACAAACGGTTTTCCGAGTCCTTGCCTAATAGAAACCCAGTGCATCCATAGCTAGTTCTGCATCTAAGGGAAGTCAGAGTGGAAAAACCCAATGCTAAATTTGTCAGAAGTTTCATCATGGGACTTGTAGAAAGACACTTTAATGTTTCAATTGTGGATAAATGGGACACATAAAGAGACATTATTCCAAATTCAAAGATACAGAGTATGTGGGACAGTCCAATCAGGTGAGGCTGCTAAGTCAAAATGGTCGTCCACCTGCACAAAATATTGTTAATACAGGCTACAGAATTGGAATTGGAAGCAACCCGACACCACAACAAACTCAACAGCCATAAATTCAACTGCATGCATGAGTTTTTGCTATGACTGATAAAGAGGCTCAAGCAAACCCAGATGTTGTTACTCGTATGGTGAATATGTTTGGAAAGCCTGCAAAAGTATTAATTGATTTTGGGCCTAGTAGATCATTTATTAGTGATTCACTTGTCATGTATGCTTATAACAAATCTATGCCACTAAATTGTGAATTGATGATACAAACCCCATTAAGAGACAAAATAACAAGAAAAATTGTGTAAAAGTGGGTGATGCAACACTTAAGGCAGATCTAATCCCTTTAAAAATATGAGATTTTGATGTGATTTTAGGGATGAATTGTTTATCATCTTATAGAGCCCTAATATATTGTTTTACAAAAAGGGTGAAATTTTAAGCTCTGTGATTGATAGGAATGGAATTTGTAGGAGATCGTTGAGTACTACCATCCTGCTTCATCTCAGCTATAGAAGTTAGAAAATTTTTACATAAAGGATGTTCCACTTATCTAGCATATGTAATAGATAAATCGGTGCAAGAGATTGACATGGGAAAAGTGCCAGCAATAAATGAGTTCGCAGATGTGTTCCCTAAGGAATTACCTAGATTACCTCCAGATAGAGAGCTTGGGTTTAGTATAGACCTCTTACTAGGGACTGCACTAATATTTATGCCACCATATTGAATGACACCAGCAAAAGTCAAGGAGCTTAAAACCCAGTTGCAAGATTTAGTGGACAACGGTTTTATATGTCCAAGTGTCTCGCCTTAGGGTGCTTCAATATTGTTCGTGAAAAAGAAGGATGGAGCATAGAGATTGTGCATCATTTATTGACAATTGAATAAGGTCACCATTAAAAATAAGCATAACACCACACTACCATAGAGTATATACTAGAATACCCTGAGGATATTCTAGTACATAACCTATAGTAATGGCATGTTAGAGCAGTGATATTCTCTTATAAGGCATCATAAAGAATGACATAATAATTAAAAATCCAAAATTTCTCATTTCATTTCATAAAAACCGAATATACATTGAAGCTTTACAAAATCATCCACATATGTAGAGTATGAAGACTAATTATAGAACATGCTACATACATGAGGAATTATAAAAAATTTCTAACTAGATCAGTTGAACCCCGATTTTTGAGTGAAAATTAGAAATATAAAAATTATGAAATAAGTATGGTTGTATACAAATTTTGTAATATATGTGTTTATATTTTAAGAAATTGATGAGAAAAAGAATAGAAAGATTTTGATGACTTTGATAATTAGATTTGTATGGGTTATAAAAGTTAAAGTGAATTAGTTTATTGCAAATTAAGTTTAAAATCAAGAAATAAAGAGAAAAAGTGTGAAAATGTGAAGAATTAATAAAGTTGACTTTTGGTGATAAAAAGTTGACTTGAGAGTTGACCTTTTGTTTGAGACAAAATTTGAGAAAATGATCTTCATGGAACTTATAGCTTATGTTGAGAGCTTTCTGTCGCCATAAAGTTTGTTATTTTTTGATATCGGGAGTAAAAGTTATGGTCAGTCAAAGTTAACGTTATTTTACTTTGACTTTGAAAATGCTTTTAAGTGTTGTTAAGTGTAGTTTTGCACATATTGTGCTTTGAGGCAAATCACCAGATTGATAAGATCTGAATTGAGTGAAGTGGTCTTCTTGAAAATTATAGAAGATTTTTCAAGCTTAAAAATGATGTATAGTATGAAATTAGATGATGTGAGAATTGAAAGATATGATTTTTGGAAGTTGGGATGTGTTATAGGTTGACTTATGTTATGGTTGAAGCTTTGACTGGAAAATTGACCTAGTTAGAGGTTGCATTAGCCTTTAAGTTCTTCATGAAAGTTGAAGATTTTGATTTGATCTTTATTTTGATATAAAGTATAAATTTTTTTGATCATGGAATAAGAAGTTATGATTTTTACAAGTTTCTGTTATTGTTTTAGCATGATTATTTGAGGACAGAATTTTTTATGGGAAAATTGACTTCCTTATAGGTCAAATTCATTTTTCTGTCCTTCATAAAAGTTGTAGGTGACTTTCTGATCTTCACATTGATATAAAATATGTTGTGTTTGGACTTTGGAGTTGAAAGATAGAATTTTTCAAAGTTGAGTTGTGACTTAGGGCATATTAATTTGGACAAAATCTTTGAATAGAAATTTGATCATTTTAGAGATGGAATTGGTTATGGAGTTCTTCATGGAAGTTGTAGAGCTTCCTTTGAGCTTTGTAGAGATACCAAATTTGTTAATTTTGGAGTTCAGAAGCAAAAGGTATGATTTGAAAATTCTGTAATTTTCTGCAGTTCCAGATTTCATCTTTAGGCATGCCCACGTCTAGTCTTTGAATTTCTTAAGCGTACCCACACCTAATCTTTGAATCTCGCATTTGCTTATAACTTTTTTGTTTGACATCCAATTAACATGGTTTTCGAAGCGTTGGATTCCTAAGACAATTATCTATATTCTCAAGGGATATTTGTATTTTTTTATGAGATTAAATTAAGGATGATTAATTTAATCAAAGTGAGTTAGATAATTTTCTGAACATAGTTCAGTATTTTGTGAAATTTGGGATCTGTGGAGGTCCGATTGACTTGATTCTTAAGGCAAAATAAAATTGAGACATGGGGCTACAAATCATAAGAAGGAATTAAATTTGAATTTAGCCCTTAAGACTTTCATTTTTTGAATTAAATTTCGGATTCGTGTGCAGTCTTGGATTAGGAACATTTGAACGTATTTTGGTCATAACTTTTGCTATAGTAATCCAAATGAGGCGATTCTTAATTTGGATTAAACTAGAGAAATAGAGATACAATTGTTATGAAGACATAGAGTATCAATTTTGTGTTTAAGAATGTCAATTTTTGGATGAAAATAATCGTGCTGGAAAATGATTTAGCATAAGACATATCTGAAATGTTTTAAGGATAACTTTTGATGTAGTGCTCCAAATGGGATGCTTTTTATGGAATTATGAAATTAAGACATAGGGGAATATTTCTCTAGAAGGAAGTGTTACCAAATTATTTCGTTTACCTGCTCAAAATATCGAAGTAAGATGTCAGTTTTTCAAGAATGTTAAAAAGGGCAATTTTGGAAGAACACATAGGGATTTAAGTTATAAGGCTATAAGAAAAGGGGCATAATAGTCATTTAGCTGTCATTAAAGGAAGAAGCAGTGGGCTGTCGTTTTATTTAGAGTGGAAGCACGATTCTAAGCAGAAAAATGAAATAAACGAAGAAGAGAGGGAGAGAAGAGAGACGCGTCGGTGGGAGAAGAAGAGAGAAGAAAGAAAGGGAGCTTAGGGCTTCGGTTTTGATGGGTTTTCAAGCAAGGTTTTCGTTGATTTCAAGGGGAATAGATGGGGGATGATGAAAGCTTGCCTATGGAGTCAAGATATGGCCGAAAATGGTGGAGAGAGAGGTAAGTTCGAAATTTTTTTGTAAGTTGAGATTTGATGAGTTTCATGGTTTAGAAACCATGGAAATGATGTGAGTTTATGGATTATTAGCTCAATTTTGAAGATTTCATGATTAATTGGATTTAATTTTGGATTTATGTGAGTTAGGGTTTAGGTAAATTTTGTGAATTGGGAATTTTGTAAATTGTTGATTTAGATAGCTTGGAAATATAAGGGATTTGAGATTTCCAAGCTCAATTTGAGTAGTTATGCATTTTATGATGTTGAATTTGGGTATTTTTGGTTTAGGAAATTTTAATGTGGAAGAAAGAAGGAGGCTTTGGAGCAATTGAGGAACAAAGCAAGTTGTTAGCATGGAAATAAGGTGGGTAGTATGTTTATTTATCGAATTTTAAGCTAAATATGTACTTTTGAAAAATCAAGAAGTAAAACCTTTTATAAATTATGTTTATGAAAATGTTTAAAAATTATTCGTTTTGAAGGACTAAATTCCTTGTCTTTGGAATTATTTTTAAGAAATTGTAAGATTTACAAAATTCATTGTTTTCAAATTATTCGAATATTTTGATGATAATTGCTATGCTTTATTAAATTGAAATAATTGATGGATTTTTATTGGTTTGAATAAAAGATGAAAAATTGCTACATGAAATATGCGTAATGATTGTGCATTTGTAAATTTAATATTGCTTAAATTGTAATTTGAAGAAATTGCTTCGATTATGCATTTCTTTGTGATTGAGTGATTAAAATCTTGATATGTGGAATTTTGTGACTTTGTCTTCGATTATGACATGACATAAAAATTAAATTTCGAAACATGCCTTCAGGCATTCCGATTTTTCAAGCATGAATATGTGATATGTGGGTTTTCTTAGGTCCCTTAAGATTGAGTCAGTGCACTGTCTTGTTTTTAAAAGCCTTTTCTTGGCTGCCCACTAGTGGCACTGGAGTTTCGATTCTGGACTCTCATAAGTCACGGCTACACCGGATCGCAATGCGGGAAGGTGTAGTACGTTCTGTCTACGGCTGCACAGGACTGCTATGCTGGAATGTTCAGTACATTCCGTTTTGGACCAACCCAAACCGTTTGATATGTTACATGTTTGATTTGTGGTTATATGTGATGCATTCATGTTTTTGGAAATTATTGTATGAAGCATGAAAAATTATGAAAAATTTTAGAAATGAAAAAGTGAGATTTTCAACCTTGAAAGTTTAGAAATTGTTTATTAGAGATTTTGAAAAGTTAAAAAGTTTTGGAAAGGAGCTTTTGATAAATTTCCGACTATGAAATGTTTAAAAAATGACAAACGTCTTGAAAAAGGGTTTTTGCTTATTATTCGTTTTATAAACATATCATCCACGAGCTATCTAGCTCACCTCCCTTTCATCCTCATCTCTAGGTTTTCGAGCAGGAGATCGGATGAAAGATGGTCAAGACGTCAGTTCGACTTTTGTATGTTTTTGTAATTTGTATATGGCTTGAAATGCTATTTATCTTTATGACGTATTTAGTTCATGATGTATATGAATTTGTGTATGGAAATGAGTTATGGGATTGTAAGTGATTTCTGGACTTGTGTATGGGTTGGAGATATGAGAACTTGTGTGATAATGGAATATGACTTGTGATTATATATAGATATGATTAGATGTGTTTGGATTGAATGACGAATTTGAATAAGGATGTTTTTTATTTGAATTGAGAATTATGGAAGTGTTAGGTATAGATTTGTGTTTTGCTGGTGTTTGGGTTCCGGACGGGAGTGTCCGATGATTTTGATGATTGTTTGAGTATTTTAAAAGTGTTTATTTACCTTTGTAGGTTTTGGGTTTTTACAAATGCAGCCGTTATGCTGCCGAAATTTCGTTAGATAATAAGTTGAAAAAGAATAAAAATAAGAATTAGATGTGTAAAAGATGGTTTATGGGAAATAGAATATTGTTAAGAAGATTTCTATGGTTTGTGATGTTTTGAATGAATTTGACTAAAGATGAAAGATATGAAAAGAAAGGAATAAAAAAAAATCTATACCGGATTTGGAATGTCTTAGGGTTTCCAACGCGACACGCTAGTTTTGTTTTCTACCGGATGTTGGACTTTGTTTCGGTTTGGTGGAATCGTTTGTTTGCTTCGTCTTCGCTTTGAATTCGATTCGTTTCGTTTCGACACTTGTAATCCGAGTCTTCAATTTCCGTTTTCGCTTCGATTCATTTTTGATTTCGATACCTTCGTTAAGTTCTTTGTTTTTCGTTTCGTTTTTCGGTTGGGGTCTGTGTAGGAAAATCCCGGGATGTACATCACATGTACAAGGTGCGGAAAACAAAAATTTTTGTCGCCGGGACCTTCCTGAAGGCTAGGATCTATGTGTCGGTATGAAGACTCAAACCTAAATAGCCAATAGAGACTATCTCTAAAGGTATCCACGCAGAGATCAGAAAACCTAACTAGGACAAACCCCTTTGACCCGGGAATAGCTAGAACAAATTAAAGGCTGCTAGACCTTACCTTTGTCCTTGGAGAGTTAGGAATCAACGTTGGAGAAGAAGAAGAATCGATGGTTGCTTGAGAGGAAACTTGAAATCTTATTTCTAAGCTTTAACCTTAACCATTAAGTAAAGCTTTGTCTTCTCAAAACCGATGAACCTCTCGACCATCTACTTCTCAACTCTCATATATATATGTCTATAATATTTTAAAGACAATAAATCATGTGAGTGGAAGGCCATCCATGTGGATGCCTTAAAGGAATAAACTAATAATGGTTTTGACTTTTCAAAACCTTTATCTTCTTCCTTTTCCCATTCCAACGCACATGGCAAATAAATATATTAATTAATTAATTAATCAATATATAATTGCTAAGGTCCAGTCTAACTGGGGTCGGTCCTACGGGCCTACCGGGCCCCGGTACTGAAAAAGCTTCGGAAATCTTTCTTAGCAATATCGATGTCGCGATCTCATCGGGACATATCCCAATCTCATCGGGATCCATTTAATCCTAATTCTCTCCATAATTGGAACTCTGTCCAATTACTATTTTACAGATTCTCTGAAACACTCTTATGCGTGTGACCCTTTAGGTTTCCGATTATGTTGGCCACTTAGATTAACAATTAATCTGAGCAAGTCATGAGCGGCGTCTAGCAACACATCATGACCCCCAATTGACCGGAAAGTAATCGGTTTGATGAATTCATCACGAACCGGATCACGAACCCTTCCATGAGAAATTACCGTGCAATTAGTCCTTTCACCATCCTATACCCCACTTGGTTATGAGTATGGTCAAGTGTCAACTCTCACTAGACCGAGTCTAGCCCAGTGAAATTAGTTCTCGCCCTAGACTCATTACTCTATATGTCAATGAGGACACTCTTCATGACATATTTGCTGGCCAGCCTTACAAGTAATGATCCCGACAAGAGGCCATGGATATCTCTTCTGCTAATCCAGAAGTGGTGAATCCTTTATTGGCTACTCAATTACCTTCGAATACCTCAAGCTGTACCCAAGCACCACCCTATGAGTGACCTCTGGAAGGCAACAAGGAATGCAGTAAAAGCACAGAATTAGTATCCAAGATATCCTTGAGTACCTCAAGTCTAAGGATACTTGCACCATTGCTATGATGAGATTATCACTGACACTAGAAGAAGATATCCATGTGATGATCTCATGGCAGGTCATCCAATGCACTTACTACCGCTAGTAAGCATCCACATGTCAACTCTAAATATCTCATATTTACAGTTTCTGAGATCCACTACTTGATCCAATCAAGGAATATGACATGTGCTAGTCTAACCGGATTAATGATGTCCAGTCTCATTAATCCTATGACTAGGAAAAATTTAGATATCTTGACATAATTGCACATGATAGGAATCTCGGTAGTATGATCACATCATAATTTCCTTCATGCTATGTCATATATCATGGACTTCATTAATTCAATTAAAGATCCAATCAATTCATAAACACTGTTCATGAATATCAAATTAATGAAATATGCATTTCTTTATTTATTCATAAAGTCTGCATACCGACTTTGAATAAAACGCTAAAGGGATTGCCTTTAGGGCACTACTCTAACAATCTAACGGATCGGACATCCATAAGTCGACTTACATTTGGTGAACAAGGCGACTTATCGAGATCGAAACAAGCATAAGTCGACTTACACATGGTACAAGTCGACTTACACTTACAAATCTCCCACTTGATCTAAAGCCAATCGCCTTGGTATCTAATACCATAAGCGCGTCCATGAGAATCACAATTCTTCTGTGACTATGGCTTTGTCAATGATTAGCAACACTTTGCTCTATGGGAATTCTCTCTATTAGGACATCACCTCGACCGATGATCTACCGAATCAGATGGAATCGGCAGAGTACGTGTTCGGATCGTTGATGAGACCTTGGTTCCTTTGCCTGCGCACTAGCCCCATTGTATCACAATACAACCCTATGGGCCCATCACAGCTAGGAACCAGATCAAGTTCGAAATGAACTTCGATCCAAACCGCCTCCTTTCTTGCATCCGATGCGCAATGTACTCGCTCGGTTGTTAAATCAGCGATCCTCTCTCGATTAGAACTCTTTCCAACCGACCGCCAGCCGTTCGGTGTGAATGTATATAACCCGATCGTGATTCGAATCATCCTTATCGATTAAAGCGGCATTTGTATGCCGCCACTAGAGATTTTCATCTCCATATATCAAGAAAACATCCTTAGTCCTTCGCAAGTACTTGAGGATATTCTTGACAGCCACCCAGTGACCCTCACTAAGATCCGATTGGTATCTGCTCGTAACACTTAGAGCATATGATACATCGGGTCTCATACATAGATTGTTCCATGCTAAACCTCTTTAGCATCTTATCTATGTACGTTGATTGTGAAAGACCAAGCAATCTCTTTGATCTATCTCTATAAATCTTTATCCCAAGGATATAAGTTGCATCACAAAGGTCTTTCATGGCAAAATGTTTGGACAACCAAATCTTAACTGATTGTAGCATAGAGACATCATTTTCCTAGTATTAATATGTCATCTACTTATAACACAAGGAATACGATTGCAGTCCCATGAACCTTCTTATACACACAATGTACATCCAAATTTTGTGAGAAACCAAACTCTTTGAGTACCTCATCAAAACGGATATTCCAACTCCTGAATGCTTGCTTCAATCCATACATGGATTTCTGAAGCTTGCATACCATTTCGCCATCATAGGAGGTGAAGTCCTCTGGTTGTGTCATATACACATCCTCGGGAAGATTTCCATTCAGGAAAGCTGTCTTCACATCCATTTTCCAAATCTCATAATTATAATGAACGGCAATGGCTAGGAGTATCCGAATGGATTTAAGCATTGCTACGGGATAGAAGGTCTCGTCATAGTCAACTCCTTGTCTCTGACGAAATCCTTTGGCCACAAGCCTTGCTTTATAAGTAATCACATTACCATCCATGTCGGTTTTCTTCTTGAAAACCCATGTGCACCCTATGGGCTTTATTCCTTCGGGTGCAACAACCAAAGTCCAAACTTGGTTTTCGTACATGGAATCCATTCAGATTTCATAGCACAAAGCCATTTTTTAGACTCTGAACTTTTCAAAACCTCTTCATAGGTAGTAGGCTCATCATCTCGTATGAGCAATACGTCATTCTGTTTCCCACGAGAAATCCATATCTCTCAGGAACAGAGCGTATCCTACATAACCTACGAAATTCTTGTGTAATAGAAGGTTGAACTGTTACCTCATCTATATGAGTTACAGTTGTAGGTTCAGGCAGTTGATCTGCGTTTGTTCGAGCATCTTGAACTTCCTCAAGTTCAACTTTGCTCCCACTGTCCTCTTGTAAAAGAAACTCTTTCTCTAAGAAAACAACATGCTTTAAAACAAACAACTTTTGTTCCTCAGCAAGGTAGAATTGATATCCCACGATATCCTACGAACAAACACTTGTCAGACTTTGCATCAAACTAATCTGACTGTGTCCGCTTCACATAAGCAGGACAACCCCAAACTTTCAGCTAAGAAAGAAAGGGCTTTATGTTAGTCCACATCTCATATGGAGTAACATCAACTGTCTTTAATGGAACTCTGTTTAACAAGTAAACAGCTGTCTCGAGCGCATACCCCCAAAAACTGTGCAAAACCTATCATTAATCGCACCATGTCTAACAAGGTTCGATATCTCCTTTCAGCCACACCATTGTGCTGCGGCGTGCAAGGTGGAGTGTACTGAGATAAAATCCCATTATCTCTGAGATAATCCAAAACTGTTGGTCTAAGCATTTTCCACCACGATCAGATCGTAATGTATTCATACTTTTACCAAGTTAGTTTTCTACTTCATTTCTGAATTATTTGAACTTTTCAAACGCTTCAGATTTGTATCTCATCAGATACAGGTACCCATATCGTGAATAATCATCGATAAAAGTAATGAAGTAAAGACAACCACTTCTGGCATGGATGGACATCGGACCACATACATCCAAATGTATCAGGTCTAATATTCCATTCACTCGTTTTCCCTTTCCCTTAAAGGATAACTTGGTCATCTTGCCTAATAAACAAGATTTGCATGTGTCATATGATTCATAAACAAATGACCCTAAACTGCCACTCTTATGGAGCTTAGCGATGCGTGTCTCATTTATATGGCCAAGCCGACAATGTCATAAGTAAGTGGATTTTAAATTATCTCGATTATGTTTTTCGCGTCATTGACATTCAGAACTGGATATGACATATCTAATATGTCAATTCTATTGCATAATGTACCAGTAGCATAGAGCATTCCATTCGAACTAATAGAACAACCATTGCTACTAAAAGTCCAATGGAAACTAGCTCTATTGAAACAAGAAACAGACAACATGTTCTTTGTTAAAACAGGTACAAAATGACAATCATCTAATTTGAATACAAGCCCACTAGGGAGTGACAAGACATAAGTGTCTACGGCTAATGTGGCAACTCTTGCTGCATTACCTACACGAAGGTCTAGTTCTCCTTTTATGAGCTGTCTACTGTCCCTGAGGCCCTGCATATCATTTCATATGTATGAGCCACAACCGGTATCAAACACCCATATGTTTTGATCAGAAACAGTATTAACCTCAATGACAAACATATTTGAAGGAGTAGAGGCATCTGATGCCTTCTTCTGCTTCAGAACTCGAGATAGACTTTACTGTTTAGCCTCTAGTGGCGGTCTTGCCACAATGAAAGCAAAATCCTTTTAGGGCGCTTTGGTTTTCCTTGATGGCACTTCCATTTGGTTTCTTGGCCTTTTCTTCTTTGGACCGAAGAAGAAGCATCCACCACTAACACTTGCTTGCTATCCTTTTGATAGCTCGCTCACTGCCTTGAGCAGATTGATCACCAGAATTGTTGTGGATATTTGGTTAATCGATAGTTTAACACGAATCGTGAATAAGCGTCGACAATCCAACCAGAATTAAGTCTATACTTAACTCATAATCCATTACAAATCCTAAGACAACCAATCTCTCAATATAGTCATTCATCTTCAGGGCATACTGGATAGCAGATGTCCCTGGAGCCATCTTTGTGGTGAAGAGAAGCCTTGAGGTCTCGAACCTTTCAGACCGAGCTTACTCATCGACTCCCTAAGATGAAATACTATAGTGTGAGCATCCATAGACTCGTCTTTATACTTCGCACTCTGGTGACATCGAGGCAAGCATAATGCAAGTATCCATATCACTGTCCTTTAGATGCTTACGATGTGCTTTCTGATCCTCATCAGAAGCATCGACAGCAGGTGCATCTGGAAGTGGAACATCTAGGACGTATCCCAGTTCCTCAGATCTGAGAACAATTCTCGATTCCTCACCAATCAAGAAAATTCGGTCCGAATAGGGGCGAAAATTCACATCGAAAGATATCTTCAATCAACCTAAGCGCGATAGAGCGAAGGAATGTTAGAATAGAAATGCCTGCATGATCACAAGGACTTGCATGACATGCGTATGGCTCCCACTAGTTTCCTATAATCCATAACCCTCTTTACGAATCCAAAGAAACAAAGTGACAAAATGTCCTAGTGGGTCGATATCCGACATTGCTAAGAATGACCTTGGGTTTGCCCAACAAGCCACTTCTTAGGTCAATCGGTAGGTATCAGTCATACCAATTGCATCATTGATAACCGACATTAAGAATGACCTTGAGGTTAGCTCAATAAGCCACCTTATGTATCGGGAGGTATCAGACATACCAATTACATCTTAGACACAACTATCGTCCAGTGCTATCAACTTGTTGATGTGCGCACTTACATTGGGTTATCAACTCTTTGATGCGTACATCCGATGTACATTACCCAACGCCTCATCACGTTGACCTTGAGGTTAGCTCAACAAATCAACGTTTCTAGGAAAACCGACCCATTAATCCGAAAATCTCATTTTCATGGTTCGAACATATTCGTATAGAGTGAGCTTGAGGTTAGCTCAACAATCCAACCCTAGAAGAACTCTGGTTCTTACCATATTAATGGAAGGCGTTAGTTTTCATATTCCGAGGAGGGATTTCGAACTCTAGACTCCAAGCTGAAGGATTATAGTCGCCAGGACTATATGGAATGATTTAGGTTTCATCAATCACATTGAATCCATCCTTATAATCATCCATCATCCAACCTGAGCATGTCATAAGTCGCCTTACATCAGAATGCAAGTCGCCTTATACCCCTGCCCATACACAAGTCGACTTATACGATACAAGTCGCCTTATGGCAATACCTAGAACAAGTCGACGTATGTACAATATAAGTCGACTTATCCAGCAAGAATTGCTATACTTTCTAATCGGCTAATTCCTCAATCCATGTAATCCCAATTCACAATACCAACATACCTAAGGTAATATCTGTTAATATGATGTATCAATGAACACTTCATTGTACCATGATTGTCATATATGGTCAAACCATATTAGAAAAGTTTGAAACCGAGTCAAAACTCAAAGATATCCAAACAATTTAGGAACACCAAATTATCACCCTAAGCATCTCTAGCTAGTCCATATGTTATCAAATTACTCCGGCACAAGTCACAAAAATTATGACGGCCAAAACAAACAAGATAATGAAATACACTAACGAGACGCTAATGTGACCTATTCGGCATCCGAAAATTCTTGGAAAACCAAATTCAAGCAATTCAGTTTGGCAAGCATACAACATCAAGATAACACATTTTCAATCACATTAAAAATGGTCCAAGGCATTGGAACTGAAAAATACACATTCAATTATGTCAAGAAAAACAGTCCCAGCAATTTTCACAAAACTGCCAAGTTCTGTACATTGCTCGAAATAATCATTGAAACAATTTCAATAAATTCTGAGAAAATTACACAGGTTACTACATGTTCAGAACATGCTTCATGAAGTTTTTCAGGATTTATAGTCATCAAAAACTCAGTCAACCTAAGCAACAAAACCGATTCAAAATCTGTGTTCATCAACACAGCTATTCCAAACAGCATAGAATAAATTCGTAAATAAAAAGAAAGTCACCTTGAAAACACTTTTCCATCCACATAGACATTAATAAACATCTTAGGGACATGTAGGTGAAAAAAATCAGAATTTGTTTTCTTTCTAGAATTTATTATCGAATTTATACATATGCCTGTTCACAGAATGTGTCACAAAACAACATCTAGAACCTTAGGGAATAAATTAGCAAAACTATATCAAATCAAATTGATAAATTCTCATCTTTGACATACATATTCTATAACATGTTATGAACAATTCTGGGCAGAAAAATTTCGAAAAACATATCCCTATATTAATTCGAAATTTGGACAGCATACATGCATCAACGTCAAATTCAAATAGGAAGTCCGACCTAGCTAGGGTTTTAGCCTCATACACGACACAAGTGTCTCTGATACCACTGTAGGAAAATCCCGGGAGGTACATCACATGTACCAGGTGCGGAAAACAAAAATTTTTGTCGCCGGGACCTTCCCGAAGGCCATGATCTATGTGTCGGTATAAAGACTCAAAACTGAATAGCCAATAGAGACTATCTCTAAAGGTATCCACGCAGAGATCAGAAAACCTAACCGGGACAAACCCCTTTGACCCGGGAATAGCTAGAACAAAGTAAAGGCTGCTAGACCCTACCTCTGTCCTTGGAGAGCTTGGATCAACGTTGGAAAGCTTGCTTGGAAGAAGAGAGAAACGATGGTTGCCAAAGAGAGAAGAAGATGAAACCCTTTTCTACTAACTTAACATTTAAGCTATTCTTCTCTTCAAACCCATAAGGCCCGTCGACCATCATCACTAAGCCATCTTATATGTATCTTTTAACAATTAAAAGACTACCATAAGATGAGGCCAAGTGTATGACTTAATAGCCATTCATTAATTAATGGAATAAATTAATCAAATTTGAAAATTCAAAGGCTAATCTCTTCTTCCCTCTTTCAAACGTGCACATGGGCTAATAAATATAATAATTAATTAATTAATTACTTAATTAATCAATTAAGATATAATTGCTAAGGTCCAGTCAACTGGGTCGACCCTACCGCCTCTGGACCAAAGATCTTGAAACATCAGGAAACCTTTCTTGGCAATATTGATGTCGCGATCTCATCGGGACATATCCCAATCTCATCAGGATCCATTTAATCCTAATGCTCTCCATAATTGGAACTCAGTACAATACTATTTTACGGATTCTCTGAAATACTCTTATGCGTGTGACCCTTTAGGTTCCCGGTTATGTTGGCCACTTAGATTAACAATTAATATGAGCAAGTCATGAGCGGCGTCTAGCAACACATCATGACCCCCAATTGACCGGAAAGTAATTGGTTTGATGAATTCATCATGAACCAGATCACGAACCCTTCCATAGACAATTACCGTGCAATTCGTCCTTTCATCATCCTATACCCCACTTAGTTATGAGTATGGTCAACGTGTCAACTCTTACTAGACTAAGTCTAGCCCAAGTGTTATCAGTTCCTGTCTTAGGACTCATTACTTTATATGTCCATGAAGACACTCTTCATGACATATTTATGCTCTGGCCAGAGATTTAAAGTAATGATCTTGACAAGAGGCCAGGGTATCTCTTCTGCTATCACAGAAGTGATGAATCCTCTATTCGCTACTCAATTACCTTCGAATACCTCAAGTTGTACCCAAGCACCACCCTATGAGTAATCTCTGAAAGGCAACAAGGAATGGAGTCAAAGCACATAATCAGTATCCAAGATATCCTTGAGTACCTCAAGTCTAAGGATACTTGCACCATTGCTATGATGAGATTATCACTGACATTAGAATAGGACATCCATGTGATGATCTCATGGCAGGTCATCCAATGTACTTACTACCCTTAGTAAGCATCCACATGTCAACTCTAAATATCCCATATTTACGGTTTACGAGATCCTTTGCTTGATCCAATCAAGGAGTATGACATATCTTAGTGCATCCGGATTAATGATGTCGAGCCTCATTAATCCTATGACTAGGAAAATTTAGATCTTGACATAATTGCACATGATAGGAATCTCAGGATTATGATCACATCATAATTTCCTTCATGCTATGTCATATATCATGAACTTCATTAATTTGATTATAGATCAATATCAATTCATAAAGAACATCAAATTAATGAAATATGCCTTTCTTTATTTATTTATAAAGTCCGTACATGACTATGAACAAAATGCGCTAAAGGGATTGCCTTTAGGCACTACTCTAACGATGAGGTCATGACGAGATGAGGACTCGCTTATTCTCATCAGCCTCTCTGGCGGGAGGCAACAGAAAGGGAGATGGGGACAGGTCATCCGTCCCTAAGTGTGAGCATTGTGGCAGTTTTCATGGAGGCGAATGTTACAGATTGACAGGAGCATGCTTCAATTGTGGACAGAAAGGACACTTGGCTAGAGAGTGTCCCAAGCCGTCCAGAAGAGAGGGAGCACAGATGCAAGCTTCTAGGAGAACGGAGACTGTGGGACAGAGGACTTCTACAGAAGTGGGCAGTTCCGATGCAGCCAAGAGGGTGAGTCTTCCAGGGAGACCCAGGTGGCAGGCACCAACCAGGGTGTTTGCAATAACTCGGGAGGATGCAGAGACCACTCCAGATGTTGTGACTGGTACGGTTAAGTTATTTTCTGATGATGTGCTTACTTTGATTGACTCGGGATCTACTCATTCGTTTGTTTCTTCGAGTATACCTGTGTGTGATAGGAATGTGAGCCCTTTGGATACTCCGCTGATGGTGAGTACTCCAATCGTTCAGTATATTATTGTTAGTCAATTGTATAGAGGTTGTGAGATATGTGTTGGTGGAGAACTTCTAGTGGTGGATTTAATGTCACTGAAGATGGGAGGATTGGATGTGATTTTGGGTATAGACACGTTGGAGAGGTACAACGCCCGTCTGGATTGTAAATTGAAGACAATGGAATTTGAACTGGATGACGGCAGAAGAGTGGTGTTTGCTGGGGACAGAAAAGCAAGTTCGCCCAGAATTGTTTCAGCTTTGACAGTAGAGAAGATGATGAGGAAGGGATGTGAGGTATTTTTGGCCTATGTGATAAATTCCAGGGCAGATAGAGGAAAGCTGGAAGATATTCCAGTAGTCAGGGAATTCTCGGATGTCTTTCTTGAGGAATTGCTAGGACTACCGCTAGCTAGAAAAATTGAATTTCCCATTAAGCTTCTTTCAGGTATGGCGCCGATTTCAATTCCGCCTTACCGGATGGCTCCGGCAGAATTGAAGGAGCTTAAAGAGCAGTTGGAGGAGTTGTTGGAGAAAGGGTGCATAAGGCCGAGCTCCTCACCTTGGGGAGCTCCGGTTCTTTTTGTGAAGAAGAAAGATGGATCGTTGAGGATGTGTGTAGATTGTCGAAAGCTGAATCAGGTTACTGTGAAGAACCAATATCCGCTTCCTCGCATTGATGATCTGTTTGATCAATTGCAACGGGCGAAAGTCTTCTCCAAGATAGGCTTGAGATTGGGTTATCATCAGTTGAGGATTAAGGAGTTGGATGTGCCAAAGACTGCTTTCAGGACTCGATATGGGCATTTTGAGTTTTTGGTTATGCCTTTCGGATTGACGAATGCCCCTGCAGCATTCATGGATTTGATGAATCGGGTCTTTAAGCCTTTCTTGGACCAATTTATCATTGTTTTTATTGATGATATATTGGTCTATTCCAAGAGTGATGAGCAGCATGAAGAGCATTTGAGGATTGCTTTGGAGACTTTGAGGAGAAACGAGTTGTATGCCAAATTCGATAAATGCGAATTTTGGCTGAGAGAAGTTTCATTTCTTGGACATGTAATCTCAGAGCCAGGAGTGCATGTGGATCCAAAGAAAATAGAAACTGTGGTGAATTAGGAAGCACCGAATAATGTAGCAGAGGTGATGTAACATCCCACCCCCGACAGGAAGGGTAAAATAGTAATTTGGTCAGGGATGAGAGTGATTAGGAATGATTTGGCATTTTCATGCATACTGGTATTTGTGAATAGTGAATTTTTGCACATGAAAAATAATTGTACATGCATTCATGATATTTCCCGGTATTTTGGCCTAAACGGAATTTTATTGTGAATAATGTGGAAATTGTGTTTGAAAAATTTATTGGAGTGAATTTTTGTGTGTTTTATATTTTAAGGGAATTTTAAAAAAAAATTTAGACTTTTCCGGAAAAAATTCCTTGACTGGAAAATTCGCCAAGTGGCGAACCGGTTGGTTTTCAGTACTGCAATTTTCTGTTAAATGGGCTTGGGCTATTGGGTTTAATATTTTGGAATTGTCCGTGGGACCCTTTGAAATTGTATTAAAGATGTAATTTTTAATATTAGGATTAATTGATTAAAGTTATTCCTTGAATTTTTGTCTTTATTCCTTTAAATTGGACATGTGTCATGGTGACACATCCCCATTTCATTAAATGCTTGCTTGTGTTCTCGATTCTTCCTATTGAACACATGAAAGATGACTTTTCTTCCTTATTTTCCTTAGCCAACCGAAATCTCCATCTTCTCTTTCTTTGGTTCTTTTCTTTTTCTTTGGCTTTGGTTCACTCCTTCTTCTCCTACTTAATGCTCCCTCATACTTGCAAGCTTAAGCCCTCTATCTTCTTTCCATGGGAACTATGCATGAGGATTAAGTAGAGGAAGTAAAGTAATTGGAGAAGTTAAGAGTTGGAGTTGGAAGCTTTAATTAGGTAAGGATTTAATTATGTTCTTTTCTTAGTAGTTTGATGCATTAATTGGGAACTATTGTTCATTAAATATGAGTTATGATGCCTTGATTTCATGAAAACTATAGTTTGATTTGTTGGGTATAAGGTTATGTTTGTGCATGACTTGATGAAGTTAGCATGAATCATGTGTTTTTAACTTGGTTTTAGCTTGATTTTGGATTGATGTTGATGACTACTATTGAATGGAAATTAAGAGTTAAGTGCTGCCAAATTGTGGCTATTGGTCTAAGTGAAAGTATTGATGATCTAGTGGCTGATTTCTTGTCCAATTGGTATGCTTATTGAAGTAGAATTGGATTTGGCATGATAGGAAGTGAATGGAGTAGCAAAGCTGGAAAATTGATTTTGTACCTATTGCAATGTTTTGTTCATAACTAATTGTGTGGCTGAGAAAATGAGGTGAGGTTTGTCTTAAATTAAATTTGAGACATGTGGCTACAATTTTTGTGAAGGAAGTGCTGGCCAATTTTGATTATAAGAGTGTTGAATTTTGCTTTAAAAATGAAGTTTAGGTGCAGTATGAACAGTAATTCAAGCTTGATGACCTTAAACTTTGATGAGTTTTCTAGGTTGATTTATGAGGAATTGGTGAAAATGGTCTTAATGAAAGTTGAAGCCTATCTTATTAGCTTTCCATTTCCACTGATGTTGCAATTTTTCGATATGTACGTTGGGAGTTATGAACTGTTAACTATTGACTGACTATGTGCATTTCGGTGAAACCTAACCAGAAGTGTAGGTTTTGTGAGTATTGTGATTGGAAACAAATTTAAAGATTTCTGTGATTTGAATTGGTTCAAGTGATCTTCTGAAAAGTTGTAGAGGAAGTAACTATCTTGAAAATGAGATATAATATACTATTTTTTGATATCAGAATTGAGAGTTATGAATTTCCAAAGATTGGACTTAAGTTGGGTCATTGACTAGTGATCAGGGCAGCCACTTGCATGACAGTTTTGAGTTTGTTAGAGGTGGAATTGACTGTTAAGGCCTTCATGAGAAGTGTAGTATTTTGTTTTATATTTTCATAGGTATAAATTATGCAATTTTTTGACATCTTTGCAAGAAGTTATGCTTTTTATAACATTGCTATTCAGTTCAGGCGTTTTCAGTGGGTAGAATCATTCATTGAATTGTTTGACCTACTTAGCAATTGAATTTGATTTCATGTTGTTCATGAAAGTTGTAGGTCACATTCTGATCTTTCATTTGGCATAAATCTTGTAATTTTTAGCAAAGCTAATGAGAAGTTATGGATTTTACAAAATGTTGCACTGTTTGGAGAAAATGTTGCACTGTTCTAAGAGGTTTTATGAAGGTAGTAACTTTGAGTGTATTTTCTGACACCCTTAGAGGTGAAATTAGTTTTTGTGTCCTTCATGAAACTTGTAGAGCTCTCTTTTATCTACAAAATAGACATTAAGTTTGTCTAATTTGGAGTTCGTAGGAAGGAGTTATGACTTATGAAAGTTGGGATGTCGGCAAAAAGAAAGAATAAATCTTCCAGTCGACTACAACCTGCACTAGTCGACTAGGACATGTAATTTTCCTACACTAGTCGACTAAAACCCCTGACTAGTCGACTAGGATGTGTATATTTTCCTTCTTTTGCGTATAACTTTTCCGTCCGACATCCGATTGACTTGATTCTTGAGGCATCGGATTCGTGAAACATTGAATTTCATTCTTTTTAGAAATTGGGAATTTTTGACGGGAAATTAACGTAGGTCTGGGTAATGATTCTTTGGTCACTGTTTTATTTATTTTTGGACTTATAGAGGCCCGAATTGAGTAATTTCGGTGCCGTTAGATTTCTAATTTTTAGATGGAATGTTTATGATGGAAATTTTGGATTAAGGCCGGGAATATCATAAACATGCATTGTGCACCTTCTAATTGCTACATGTGCAACATTAAATAGTTCTGATTGAGCAATTGGTAATATTTATATTCTGTAACTATTATAGAGGCACTTTTGGAGCGCCGATCCACCGATGCCACTAAGACTTCCAGATATTAGGTCGGAAGTACAGGTGAGTAACCTAGATGGTTCCTCAATTATTATTTGGTTATATTTCGCACTTATACAACTGTGGAGAATAATGGAGGGACTCTTGCGTTTGTTTGTGCCAATATTTCGAACCAAAGTTGTCCGATGTATGTGGGAGATTATGACATAGGAGTGTTTTACTGGTGATTGTGATTGGAATGTGATTGTTTGTGAACCAATTGTATGAATGTGTTAATTGCGATTATAAATCGTGATTGTGATTATACTATGAATTGTTGTGAAACAATTGTTTGAATGTGATAATTTGAATCCGATTGTGATATAATATTGTTTAATTGTGGCACATGCATTCCATGCATGAATGCATGAGCAGTTAATGAAAGTTGTGACCGGAGCAGCCACCGAGAGCTACAAGCTTAACGTTTATATTGGGCCTCGAGCCCTACAATGATCCAGAGCCTCTGGCTCAATGATTAATGCGCCCATATTGGGACAGTTCAGAGCCTCAGGCTCATCGATTAATGCGCCCATATTGGGACAGTTTAGGCGTTCGGTCACAACACCATAATAAATTGGAAAGGGTCACATGTGCATTATATATGCATTGGATTGCATTTCTTTGGATGAATGAAAGGCTAACTACTTTGTGATTCTGTGTATTTTTGAATGTGAATTGGGCAACAACTGTCTTGTGTTTGAATGTTTTACAAATTCAGTTGGGTATAGATGTTTAAGCAAATGGAATGTGGCATATTGTCTATGTTCAAGTGCAATTGTGCAATGTGCTTAATTATGCAACAATGTGAAACTATGTGATATGTGAATTATTGTATTGCATGAATTGAGTGAATCATCTATGATGGTTCCTCATTGAGTTTGCAAAACTCACCCAAAATTTGCAATTATTTTTAGGACTCAGAAGAATACCCCATTAGGCAACGAGAGTATGACATCTGCTGGTTGATACAGTAGAGAAGTGGTCGGGATCAGTTCGCGTCTGCATTAGTATATTTTTATTTTTCTGAATTTTTGTATTACTGATTTGGACAATTTGTAAAGTCAACAGATTGGAATAAATTGTAATTATGAAAAGGGCCCCGAGGCCAGTGATTTGTTTATGTAAATTATTTTCCGCATAAATTATCATGTGTGTGTGTATTTGTTAAAGAAAAAAAATTATACTGATTTTTGACTGAGTGATGTAACACGCCACCCTCACGGGACACAAACTCGGATATCACCATCGATGTCGGGTTTGGGTTATGCGGGAGTGGGGTGTTATAGGTGAGGAGTTTTCTGTGTTTGGTAGGTTACTACAGGAGATTTGTGGAGGGATTCTCCATGACAGCTGCTCTGATGACTAAGTTGTTGAGGAAGAATTAGAAGTTTATCTGGAGTGATGAATGACAGAAGAGCTTTGAGGAGCTTAAGCACAGGTTGACGAGTGCTCCGATTGTGATTTTGCCTTCCGGAGATGAGGGTTACACTGTGTATAGTGATGCTTCGAGGAAGGGTCTTGGTTGTGTTTTGATGCAGGGAGACCGGGTGATTGCTTATGCTTTGAGGCAGTTGAAGCCATATGAGTTGAACTATCCGACACATGATTTGGAGTTGGCAGCAGTGATCTTTGCCTTGAAGATTTGGAGGCATTATCTGTATGAAGTTCAGACGAGGATCTTTACCGATCATAAGAGTCTTAAGTACTTGTTGAACCAGAAGGAACTGAATTTGAGATAGCGACGGTGGATCGAGTTGCTTAAGGATTATGACTTGCTGATTGAGTATCATTCAGGCAAGGCCAATGTAGTGACGGATGCTTTGAGTAGGAAGTCTTCGATTGCTCATGTTCGGACGGTTTATCTTCCTTTATTGGAAGAGATGGCTAAGCTAAAGATAAACTTGAAGAAGGAGGAGTCAGATTGTCTTCTAGCTAATTTCCGAGTGAGACCGATACTCAAGGAGAAAGTTAGGGAATTGCAGGCACAAGATGCAGATTTGAGTAAGCTCAAAGAGGAAATTCAGAATGGTAAGGTTTCAGAAGTAGTAGTAAGGGATGACGGACTTATGACAGTGGGGAATAGGCTGTGTATCCCAGATGTGCAGGAGGTAAAAGATGAGATTATGGATGAGGCACATAATGCGCCTTATGCCATGCATCCGGGTAGCACCAGGATGTACAGGGATTTGAGAGAGCATTTTTGGTAGAAAGACATGAAGAGGGATGTAGAAGAATATGTCAGTAAGTATCTAGTATGTCAGCAAGTTAAGGCTGAACACCAGGCACCTTCAGGCAAGTTGAGGCCGTTGCCTATTCCGGAATGGAAGTGGCAGAAGGTGACCATGAATTTTTTGATGGGTTTGCCCAGGACCAGTAGGAAGCACGATGCCATTTGGGTTATTGTGGATCGGTTGACGAAGTCAGCTCACTTTTTGGCGATTAAGCAGACTGATTCTTTGCATGTGCTAGCAAAGAAGTATATCGATGAGATAGTGAGACTGCATGGGATTCCGGATTCGATTATTTCCGACAGGGACCCTCAATTTACTTCGAAGTTTTAGGGAAGTTTGCAGGAAGCTTTTGGTACGAAGCTGAATTTTAGTACGGCTTTTTACCCTCAGACCGATGGTCAATCTGAGAGGACCATTCGGAAACTTGAGGGAATGCTTATGGCTTGTGTGATGGACTTTCGAGGAGCTTGGGATGAGCATTTGCCATTGGTCGAATTTGCTTACAACAATTTGCACCATTCGAGTATTCAGATATCTCCATATGAGGCTTTGTATGGGAGAAGATGTAGGACTCCGATCTGTTGGGATGAAGAAGGAGAGAAGAAACTGGTAGGACCAGAATTGATTCAGATGACAGTTGAGAAAGTCAATCTGGTTAAGCAACGGCTTAAGGCAACACAGGATAGGATGAAGAGTTACATTGATGCACACCGAAAGGAGATGGAGTTTGAAGTCGGTAAGAAAGTGTTCCTTAAGACATATCATTGGAAAGGAGTAATGAGGTTTAGCAAGAAGGGCAAATTGAGTCCGAGGTATGTGGGTCCTTATGAGATCCTTGCGAGGATTGGACCACTCGCCTACAGGTTGGCGTTACCTCCAGAATTGTCTCAGATTCATGACCTTTTCCATGTTTCTATGTTGAGGAGGTATAGATCGGATCCTTCTCATATCATTCAGACTCGTGAGGTTCAGTTGCGGGATGATTTGAGCTATGAGGAGCTTCTAGTGGAGATTTTGGATACCAAGGAAAAAGTCCTTAGGAACAAGATGGTTCAGCTAGTCAAAGTTCTGTGGAGGAATCATTCGGTGGAGGAGGCTACATGGGAGCCTTTGGAAGCCATGAAGGAGAAGTATCCGTATCTTTTCGATGATTCAGGTAATAATTTCGAGGACGAAATTTGTTGTAGAGGGGGAGAAATGTTGGACCCCGATTTTTTTTTATGATGTCATTAAGCATGAATTGTGTTAATTATGTGATTATGCCTTAGTTTGATGAAATTGAGAGTATTAGTGGCTAATTGAGGTTTAATTGAGTTTAATGTGGTTTAAATAGGAATTAAAGGATAAAAGTTTATGAGGGCATTTTGGGAAGATTGCTTGAGATAGATGGGTTAAGGCTTTAGAAGAGGGGTATTGTGGTCTTTGTCTTCCTTTAGAAAAGAAATAGATGAAGGAAAAGAAATAGAAGAAGAGAAGAAGAGAAGAGGAAGTGCCATAGGTGAGGAGGAAGGAGAAGAAAAGAGGGTTTCGTGATTTCAGTGATTTTCGACAGATTCGAAGAAATTCCTGGTAAGTTTAAGTTCGTTCTATCTTGTTGTGGTTGGATTAAACCTAAAGATAGGTTGAATGTGTGAGAATCAGTGGTTTAGGGTTTTAAGGGAAAAATGGATAGATTTCCTTGGGTTGATGATCTTATGACTGTTTTTAAGGTTTGAATGAGTTAGAATTGAAGTTTAGGACTTGAATCAAGGTTTAGATATGTTGCATTTGCAAGATGGGAAGATTAAGGATGAGAAAAAGCTAGAAAATCAGGTTCGGGAGGAGTTCCCAGACCCGCACATCGCGATGTGCTCATGAGCACGCCGCGGCGTGCGAAGTTGTGCACGTCACGTGCACCGGATGTGCACGTCGTGGCGTGCAAAAGTGTGCACACCGCAGCGCACATGTTGTGCATATCGCGGCATGCATTTAGGGGAGGTGTACACCACGGCGCATGCATGCGTGCACGCTGCGTCGCACACGGGCCTTCTCTGCGGCGAACGTAACCTTCGCCGCGACGTGCTCGAGCCGTTCACCGTGACGAGCGGAACTTCGCCGTGGCGAGCCCCTGTTTCTAGCAAAGATGAATTTTGGTATTTTGGGCATATCTTTTTTTATAGATGTCCAAATGAGGTGATTTTGGATTAGTTGTGATCTAGAAATAAAGGGCTACAAGTGTTATGAAGAAGGAAAGTTTGGAATTAGTCTCTAAGGGTTCAGGAATCGAGATGGAAGTCGAATGTAGACTTTTAATGCTAGTGTTTTTACTTTTCAACCTTTTTGAATATTTCTTTTGAATGTTAATTGAATGGGAACTTGGTTTATTATAGGAAACCAAGCCGACCTGATCCAATCGTAAGAGGAAGGACAACAGTGAGTTGGATTCTCGAGCGATATTAGATGGGTAATGTAATTATAGTTATTGTGTGATTAGGCAACTTCTTGCCTATGTATGAATATATGTTATGAGTTTTGTATGATGAGATGCATGACCTATTTGATCGAATAAAACATAATTTGTTATAAGCTGTGAATGACTTGTAAGAAACATGATAATTGAAAGAAGTAAATCTTGATTTTGAGCATATTATGCCTCGACTTCGGTCATGGCATTTTGTATAAATGAGAGCTTGAAAGCATATCATCTAATAAAATGATTATGAGCATGATTATGTGTTTTTGTTTGGGCGAGAGTGGAACCATTTCGTTCGTCACGTGCACGTCGACAAGAGCCTTCTCTCAGCTGCCCGCTTGTGGCTTATGAGCTCCGAATGGACTCATTTTGTTCAGGGTGTAAACTTCGATTTCTCCCTTTTGTTTCCATGGAACCCTCGAGCCATGTGATGTGCATTGCATTCTTGATCTGTTCACTATGAAGCATATTTGTGACATGTTTTGGTGAGTTGCATTAATTATGCTGAATGCGTAAATTGCGTGGTTAACATGTAAGTGCTAGAATTGTTGCATGTATATATATATATACATACATATGCCTAAATTTGTGCTAGTTACTCGATGGCTATAATTATATTAGCCACTGAGCTGTGTAGCTCAACCCATTACTTTTCCCTCCTCAGGTGCAACTCAAGACGATCGTTGATCTTGCAAGGCATCGGAAACTTCAAGCTAGTTAGGAGCTTTGTATTAAGTTATTTTTTGGTTAGCCCACCAAGCATACCAATTGGGCATTTTCATGTATTTCTATTTGGATTTAAAATTTCACATGTATTGTGCTATTTTGAGAATGCTTGTTTGAATTTCCTTTGGATTGTAATGGCATGACGCCCCTTGATTTATGGGGTGTTTAATTCATAGCTAGAATGACTATGTGTATGTTATAATGTGTGTGAAATTGCATGTGTGAATCGAGTTATGTATGGATGTTGGGATCGGGTCCGAAGTTCGGGAGCATGCCCCTACTAGGCGCAGCCCGAGGGGCCACCTTGGGAATAGGGATCCGGGACCCGGGGCCCAACAGCCTGGACCCACTAGTTCAGCTTTATTGGACAATAGCTTCACTCACCATTGTGCTTCTTCCCACAATGTTCACAATTAGGTAACTGACTTGCAACTATTCCTTTTCCACTACCAAACTGTATAAAGCTACCCCTCTGTTTGAACCCCGACTATCTTAATCTAGCTGGTGGTCGAGAGGATTTGTTCTGACATTTACTAAATCCTCTGCCAGAACTACCCTAAAATTAACTAAGCCTCTTCATTCGACCCTCTTGCCTTTATTTTGCTTGTCCCTCTCTCAATAGCTACATAATTCTGATCGAGATAGCTCTTAACTCAGTAAAACTGTTCAAGTTGGTGATTGCTAACCTTGTCCTAATCCCCATCTTCAACCCATCTTTAAATCTCCTATGCTTGTCTTCCTTAGTAGGAATCAAGGTAGTAGCATATCCCATTAGTTTGTTGAAATTTGTTTCCTACGCTGCCACTGATAAACTGCCCTGCTTTAGATCAAAAAATTTCTTCATCTTTCTTTCTAGGTAGATCTTGGGCATGTAGTTCTCTTTAAAGACCTTCAGAAAGTCTTCCCATTTCAGATTATAAGGCCTGGTGGTATTTCCTAGAATAGTCTTTCAATATTGATATGTTGGGCCTCATAGTAAAGAAACTTCTCGTCCGACTCACAGTCCATTTGATCAAAAACTCTCTTCGTTCTCTTTAGCCATGTCTCGGCCTCTATAGGATCTATACTTCTGTAGAAGTCCGCAACTCCCTGCTTTCGCAGCCTATCATACCTCCTCTCCCTTCTATTGGGAATTCTGGGAGGCAATTCTTTAGGTTGAGGTACAAAAGACTTTTTATTGGCTCATACTAATTGTAGGTTAGTTGATCATCCCACTTGATCACCTATAGCATATGACCTATAATAGACAATAACTTCAAGTATTATTCACATTTCTCATGATATTTCATGTCCAATATTCCTGCATGTCCCTATAAATGCCAACCATCTTCTAATACCAAGAATTGTAACACCCCACTACCATAGAGATACAACAATTAAAAATCCAAAATTTATCATTTCATTTCATAAAACTGAATATACATGGTGGCTTTACAAAATCATCCAAATATGTACATTATCCAGACTAATTATAGAACATGCTACATATATGAGGAATTATACAAAAATTTCTAACTAGATCCTTTAGTCTCAGCTAATTGACCTTTGACAATTTCTTCTATCCAAAAGTACAAGAACTATGATTCTTGTAGAGTCTCTCTATCACTAGTGTCCTCTCTTGGTCCTAAAATGTCAACTTTGCAATTTTGATAAGTTTTACGAACTAAGTGAGGTAACCATCCTTGATGGTTCACTCAAATCATATAACACATCACATCATATATCCATATAATTCGCATCTTTTCATTTATCATGTAGCTTCACATATCACTCACTCCTCACATCACATTCTCATTCAAATACAAGTCAACAATACATTTCAGTCATTCAACTCACATATTAAATGTATGTGCAATGCTAATTAGACTCATTTTCAATTATTATATTGTTGTGATTGAGTGCCTATAACTGTCCCATATCCATTGTAGATACTGGGATCATTGTTAACTGTCCCTTATCAATTGGGGATATAGAGCTCAATATACATAGCGAGCCTTTGGCTCTTAATCACATTCTGAGCTTTAAACTCGTTTTTGGTGGCTAGTCAGGTTGCAATTGCCATTATCTGTTCATGTATTCTTGTAATGGAAAACATCACATATACTCAATTAATCAAAAGTTCTCAATATCACACAGTCATATTCACTATTGCATTCTTATTCACATTTGTCATTGAACCTTGGTCTGACATTCAATATATACGGTGAGAATCATTTATTTCGTCAAATTAACATATAAGGAACACTTCCAATATATCATTCATACATTAAATACCTCGAACATTCAATGTTTGGAATCAACGCAATCAAATTCACAACATAATTCAATACAGAATTTAAAACAAACAATTATTCAGGTAAGATCATCTAGGTTACTCACAGTTATTTCCAGAAAGCTATTGCCTTAAAGTCTCGGCAATGACTAGATGTTGTCACTCAATATGCTTTTCTAAATCATGGAATGCATACACATTTATACACATCACAACTTTGCACAATTATATACGTACTCATTTATGCATAAATGCGTATATTGAATATGTACAATGCATGTTCAATGACAAGCTCGGGTACATTTCCTTAATATCTGTCTCATAACCAATTAACATGATCTTTAAATCATTCCTTAAAACCTAATACACTTTCCTTACCTTAATCGCTCAATTCATCATCAACTATGCTCATTCAAGATCACATTCAAGCCTAAATACCTCATAGGAAAACATTAAATGTCAATAATTTATGTATATGTATGATCTTAGGACAAAAACATTTTTTCTATGGATGTTGGATTAATGTCATTCTATAACACTTTCGAAGAGGACTTTGAGTTCTACAACTTCCGTGAAGACCTTAATGAGAGATTTTGCCATCTAAAGGGTCAAAATCGCACATTTATGTAAATGTCTCGAGAATGTCTGTCTAGCTGACATATGTCCCTTCAAACAGACATGAACGAAGCTAGGAAGTTGGGAGACTCGAGAAGGTTTGCCCAACAGACTTGGAGTCCGTCTAGCGGACATATGAGAATCATATCTCACTTAACAACATTTTTGACCATTTCTACTTATATTCTAACATCATTTTCACTTCAAATTTTCCTGAATTCACCTTCTCTAATGCAACATCATTTCATACTAATTCAACTACGAAATTGATTGCATTAAAATCTCAAACCTCTACTCAGTTCATTCATCATTTTTAACTAAATCTCATCATTCATGAAATCCTGTCCTTTTTCCATAATACATCTCATTCATAAGTATCAAACAATTTATTTTCAAAATTCATCATTTCAAGTTTATAACTTCTTCATTTATACCTCAATTCCAGTTCAATATCATTCAAACACAAATCAAAATCCATGCTTGATCATAAACACCAAAATAGAACATATTCTTATACATTTTCATCATAAATTTTCAGCACATGTTCTACTTCATTTTTCACCTTCATTTCATTCCTAACTATCACCTTAATTTATCTCATTTCAAGACATCATAAAACTACCTATTGTTCTTAAATTGTACTACACCCAGTACTAAACTTTAAGTCTAATTTTAAAACTCTTAAAGACAGATTTTGAATTCAATGTCTTCATGAAAAATGTAGCCATATGTCTCTAATTTATCCAAATTAAAAATCATCCCATTTAGATATCTACAGATCAATTCATGGCTAAAATAAAGATGCATATCCAGTGGAAATGTTATAGCTAACATATTCTAGCACACTTTAAACACCATTATAACTTTATCTCTAAACTTTCATCCTAGTTCTTCTCTTTTCAAGACACTACACTTGCTTTTTCTTTAACTTCAATTCTTAATCCAATCCATTTCTAAAAAAACCAATGATCTACGTTTGTATACATCAAAAACAGAACATGAAAATATCGATTGTCAAATCAAATTTTCTACACTTCCTTCTACATCATTTTAGGATTCATTCCAACTCTGAATCATCTCTATATCAATTTATGAGTCATTAATCATCATAAATGTAAAAACAAGTCATCAATGTATTCATTCCAGCATACATAAAACACCATTTATGTCCATTTAACCTTAAACTATCATTATACATACTTCATCCAACAAATCAAGAAAAGTAATGCTTTTATAGTTACTTGTTTAGCTTCATTGTCTTCAAATCAAATTTAACCCTAGCTTCCTAATATCACACATTCATCATCATTCCAAAGGTGGTAGGGATAGGTCTTTAGTGACAAATATGAAGAAGAAAGAAAAAATGATAATAGCAAATGGAGGTGAGAGTAAGCTTCAACGTTGATGGTGTGAGAAGTGATTATCGTGGATGAAAACAAATGAATAAGATGATGAAGGTTAGAGCATTTTGTGAGAGTAAAGATGAAAGACAAGGGAAATGGCCATTCAAATGCAAAATATCAAGGACAAATGTGTGGTAAGGCAAGTGTCACTTGTCACTTGCCATATGTCACCACCTTATTGTCTCCAAATGGTCCTTTTAATAACTAGTCCATTTGTCCCCCAATTTCTAATCCAATTGTCTCCTAATTTTCTATGACACTTGTCATTATAGCCAAAAGTAATTTTTCAAAATTTCCACTACCATTTGATAGTTAATTTTACTACCATTTATAAATTTTCTTGCCACTTGGCATTTTTCCTAGTTTAAAAATATCCATAATTTCATAATTTTCCTAAATTTTCATCAAAATTTTATGTTAATAAATATACTCTTCAAATCAGTTTTAACACATATAATTCACAATACAAAAGATAATCACATTATAATGTCAATGAATGCATGTACAATCAATTTTAATGTGAAAAAATCAATATTCACGTGTGTGTAGATGCTATATTATGCATGAGTATGAAATACACTTTCTAACTTCTCAATAAACTCTCATATATACTATTTTAGGGTTGCATCCCTAACATGGGATAGTGAGTTGTTATAATAAGTATCCTCAATCCAAAATTGATGACTTATTCGACTAAAGATTGATTTGAGGTCAGGTTATCATCAGCTGAAGATTAAAGAATCTGATGTGTTTAAAATTGTTTTTCAAACTAGACAAACATTATGAATTTTTAGTTATGCTCTTTGGCTTAACAAATGCCCCAGTAGCATTCATAGATCTCATGAAACGAGTATTCCATACGTACCTTGATAAGTTCATTATAGTCTTCATTGATCACATCCTAGTGTATTCAAAGAGTGAGACCGAAAATACAACTCACTTATGAATAGTACTTCAAACCCTTCAGGAGAAACAATTATATTCCAAATTTTCTAAATCTAAATTCTAGTTGACAAAAATCAGGTTTCTTGGGAACATTATGTTGAGTAAGGGAATTTTATGGATACTAAGAAAATAAAGGCTATTGTTCAATGGGAACCACCAAAGAACGTGTCAGAAATTAGAAGGTTTTTGGTTTTGTCTGGATATTATAGGAGGTTTGTAGAAAACTTGTCATTGATAGCTTCACCATTAATCAAGTTAACTTAGAAGGGAGTGCAGTTTATATGGGATGCCAAATGTGAACAAAGCTTCCAGGAACTTAAACATCATCTTACTTATGCTCCTATTCTTACACTTCCTACCACTGGTGGCGAGTTTGTGATATTCAATGATGCATCAAAACAAGGGCTTGGTTGTGTATTCATGCAAAATGATAAGGTGATTGCTTATTCTTCTCAATAATTAAAGAAACATGAGGAGAATTATCATATGCATGACTTAGAATTTGCAGCCATTGTATTCACCTTGAAAATATGGAGACACCATCTGTATGTAGAAAGATGTAAAATATTCACTGATCATAAAAGTTTGAAATATCCACTCACTCAGAAGGAGTTAAATGTGAGGCAGAAAAGATGGCTGGAACTAATCAAGGATTATGATTTAGTCGTCGATTCTCACCAGGGAAAAAGCAAATTTTGTAGTAGGTGCCTTAAGTAGAAAGTCCTCTACCACAATGGCATATGTTCATACTGCATATGTGCCACTACTAATGGAGTTGAAGTCAATAAGAGTGATCTTGGAAGATATCGTCATAGAGCATTAGTAGCAAATTTTGTTATAAAGCCTATATTGGTGGAGGATATCAAAGAAAAGTAGAGGCAAGATGAAGAACTAATTAAAGAATTTTAAAAGCTACAAACTGGTGAAGCTAGTGAATTTCGAGTAAGAGAGGATGGAGTACTTGTATTGAGAAATAGGGTATGTGTTCCTAAGGACTATGCAATTTAAAAGAGCCATTTTGGAAGAGGCTTATAGTTCTGCTTATGCTATGCATCCAGGAAGCAAATGTACAGGACCATCAAAGAATCATACTAGTGGTCAGGGATGAAGAAAGATATTGTAGAAATTATAGTCAAGTGCCTTGTGTGTTAAAAAACTAAAGTAGAACACTAGAAAACTGCTTGTGTATTACATTTGTTACCTATTCTTGAATGAAAATGGGAACATATAACTATGGATTTTTTAATTAGTTTACCACCTACACAGAAAAAGCATGATGTTGTATGGGTGATAGTGGATAGGTTGACTAAATTAGCTCATTTTCTTGCCATTGGAACCACTGACTCTTTAGATAAGCTTGCAATATTATATCTTCAAGAGATCATAAGTCTCCATGGAGTTTCAATATCATTAGTGTCTAATCGAGACCCTCGTTTTACTTCTTAATTTGCACCTAGCTGCACAAAGTCTTAGGAAGTTCACGAAAGTTTAGCATTGCATTCCACTCTCAAACTAATGGTCAATTAGAAAGGACTATTTATACACTTGAGGATATGCTGAGAGCTTGTGTCATGGATTTCCATGGCAGTTAGGACCAACATCTACCATTAGTGGAATTTGCATACAATAATAGCTACTACGTTAGCATTGGAATGGTTTCTTTTGAGGAAATATATGGAAGAAAATGCAGAACTCCCCTATGTTGAGATGAATTAGGGGAGAGGAAGTTGAATAATGTAGAGTTAATTGAAGTCACCACTAAGAAGGTGAAGTTGATTAAAAATAGATTAAATGCAGCACAAGATAGACAAAATAGTTATGTAGATAAACGAAGAAGATAACTAGGGTTCCAAGTTGGGGATATGGTTTTCTTGAAAGTGGCACCATGGAAGGGAATTATACACTTCCAAAAGCACGAAAAGTTGAACCCCTGTTATATTGGCCCCTACAAGAACTTGGAAAGAATTAGACTAGTAGCTTATAGATTGGAACTGTTGAAAAAACTTTAAAGAATTCATAATGTATTCCATGTGTCCATATTGAAAAAGTACATCTCAAATCCCTCACATGTCTTAGAGGTTCCTCTAGTTGAACTAAGAGAAGATCTATCACTCGAAGTACAACTAGTAGAAATCCTTGATCGTCAAAAGAAAGTGTTAAGAAACAAAGTAGTGCAGATGGTTAAAGTACTATAGAGAAATAATTAGATTGAGGAAGAGACTTGGGAGACCAAAAACCATATGCGACACCAATACCCATGCTTATTTTCAAGTTAGATATGTTTGATGTATTGGAAATGTTATTATTATCAAGAACTGGTTTAATTTAGAAACACTGTGTAATATCATATATATATTTTTTAAGCTTAAGACTAGCCACATACCATATACTGAGTTTAGTGGGATTGATGAGTAAACTCTGAATTTTGTGGACAAAATTCTTATTAAGGGGGGTAGGATTGTAAATCGTAGAACATTCCCTAGTATGATCTAGTGAAGTCCAAAAAAAAGCCCAAACCACAAAATAGTTGTTTAAGGCGATGATAACAATACCAGGTAACCCGATTTATTAACCAAAAGTCTCGAAAGCATCAAAATTGAACCAACACTCCATAATCTCTTAAATATGAGTTATAATGCATGAAAATGTTGAACTAGATGTTTAAAAACCCAAACTTGAAGTTCCGAATCGCATTAGGGTTAAATGACCTTCTAAGGTGAAAATGGTCTTTTTTATTTTAAAATAAATTTTTTGCAATTTCTCTTAAGTCAAAGCAAGACACTTCTCTCTTTCTTCTTGCATGAACAGAAGCTCTCCTTTCTCTCTCAAAGTTTTTCATTTTATTTGCTTAAAATGAAGCAAACAAAAGTTGAAATCAAGAATCCAAGCTTAGATCCATCATCCTCTCATCAAGTCCTACATTTCTGTACCACCAAATTCACTTATTGCCACCATATTCTAAAGGTAAGAAAATCCTAGGTTTGTGTTAATCATTCTAGGGTTGAAGTATGATGTTTATAGTGATTTACTAATGGGAGTGTATGTGTATTGGTGGTTGATTTTGGTGTAGGAAGTGAGGAAGCACCAAAGCCCTAATTGCAAAACAAAAACCCTAAACCAAATATATAATCAAGGTAAATGTTCTTTTGGACTTAATTGAGCAGGTCTAGTTGTTACTGGTGTTATGGAGCTGATGAAATTGAATTAAGAATGATGGTTGTAGTGAAAGGAGTGGAATGGGTTTATAGAAATGCAATCTGGACAGTTTCAAAAATGCTAGCCTTATCTTGAAATAGATATCTTTTATGAGAAAATTTTCTTCTGCATAGTTAAACTAGACATAATAAGTTTTCCAATTAGTATTAGAACACCTAAATCCGAGACCATTTGATTGCCCAAATGGTCTAATAAACTCACTGCTGGTTCAGGGCAATTCTACAGATACGAAAGTTTCTGGTTTACTATTGAGGCGTGATCTGGATAGCCAAATGACGTCTAAGAATTATGAAACTTAGCTATAATTAAAGCTTAGGATGATCCCTAAAAGTTTCATGAAGGAACAAAATTAAAATTCAAATCCAAAATATGAGAAAATGGTGAAAATGTCCCTAAGGGTCGAAACTGAAATTTCTACTTAACTTTGTATCATATCCTATTAGAGTTAATGTTAAAACTCTGCCATATTTATAAGTGTTGGAAACGTTAAGGAGTAAATAAAGTTTGTTAAGCCTCTATGGTGAAATGAAAGAACTTGCCTCAGTAATGATTAGATGTGCATGGAAATAGTGAAATTGAAATTGCATATGCATTATAGATAAAATAAAGGGAGATGTTGAGATATGTTGTAATAGATAATTATGAGAGTTATTTATATATGTAACCTATGTTTAGGTTTGGATACACAATAGACCTATCCATTACCATTTCTAGAACCACCGAGACACATGTAATTGGCAGGAGAAAACTGTGAGTGGGTTAAACAATAATAATAATATATTCCATTATTTCCTATTTATCTTTTATGCATTTGATTTGCTACAAAAGTTTTGAATTTACATGTTTTCGTATCAAATTCTATGTAAACATGATTTATGAGATTTATTTAAATGCATGAATTTTATACATTGACTAAGAAATGTATTTTTTTGTAAACTATATGTGAGATTGTGTAAGTTTGTTAACTATTTATTAAATGAAAAACCAAAAATTTGGAAAGGAAAGACCTACGGGCAAGTAAAAGCACATTAGCCCGAATTAGGGCGACTGTAGCGCTATAGTGGGAAACTTGTGGCATGCCTAAAAGGAAGGTGCATAGGGAGCTCATTATCTGGGAGAGTGAAGATTATAAGGGGAGACTGAGAGACTCACCAGATAAGATGTGCAAAAGAAAATGTTATTCATATTATGATTTTCATTTGTTGGTATCTTATGCTTTTACCAACTACTAAGCTTAATTTGATTTATGTTTTCAAATATGGTGCTCAGCTTCCCATGGTGAGGAAGGACTGAGTGAAGTTTTAAAGGAAGACCTGAACATGTAGTTGAAATAAATTGTCTTAATTCATTTACAAAAAAGTGTTTTAATGTGCATTAAATTTGAAATGATAATATATGAAAATGATATTTGTATAATTTGTTACTATTATTATTAGCCCCTCCCTGAGTAGTGTAATACTCACCCCTCTTTCCCAACATTTCAAGTTTTTAATAGGTAAACTTTGTCACCAGATTAATGGTCGAGTGTTGGACAATAGGCCATTGCTTGGAAGCAAGTTCGATGACTTAGTATAGATTATCCATTGGAAGTAGAAACAATGTTGTATAGAAATTTTGCAAATGTAGCCTTATAATTATAAAACTCCTATGGGCTTTGTAGTTATTGTTTATCATGATATATTTTTAATGGCTTGTGCAAAACAGAGTAATTTATAAGCCTTGTGAAATCCTGGGAGGTTCCTTGTGGTAAAAGGACATCTTGAGAGTTTGTGGTGGTTGTTGTGGTCTGATAGCAAGGTCAGGGCGTGACATATATACTCTATAATCTAGAGTCTAACAACTACTTCATGTTACTTGCCATGTGAGGAAATGGAGTGAAGTAATTGAATGGCCTAGTAACTTGATCAAGTTGATGGGAAAAGACTCCATTATGTTTAAAAGATAATTCATTTATTTCACTTATGCATTATGGAGGGGAAAGAATAACCTATTTCATAAGGGACCAAGATTACAAGAATATGTATTGATATACAAAACAATTTATTAGATTATAGAGGTATTAATAACTTCTAAGACTTATAAAGAAGCAAGCACTTATATAAAAACCATATATAATTTACCTTGATTTCTGGGATAATATAGCAACCAGATTACATAGACCTAAGGGCTTGAGTTATTACCATTGATATAAATAGGGTTAACAATTTTGTTCCTTTATTTTGTTCTTAGCTTTTATATGGTTAGAGCTTAGGTTTACTTTTAACTGATTGGCTTCTTGTATGACTCTTATTGTTTAGCCTCAATCTTTTCTATTAATATACTTTATTTAATTTTAAAAACTATATTTTTATAATTATGCCTAGTATCACAACTTACCTTTGATAGTTTCAATTAAATCAATTAGTAAGATTTCATATTAGATATGAACTGGTAACACTTTAAAAGGTCCAAGTAATTGATTTTGGATGTGATGCTTTAAGTTTAGAACTAAATTGAATAATAAAACTTATGATATACCCAAAAGGTTGAATATCATCTTACAAACTATATTGAATAAAATGTTTATTTCAAGTTTTACATAGAGAATGATATTTAGATAAGTTGTGGAATAAGAAGAAATTTGAAAAGTTCCAAAATCGTAATAGTACATCCAGATAGGACTAATGCCTTTTTTATACATTTAATGTCTAGTCAAAAGGTTACAATATATTGAAATATTTACTTTTATGATGAATTCAAAGCATTATTTTAGAGATGATTATAGAATTATCACGCTTACAAGAAGATTAGTGAAATTATAGTTGTCCACTTTAGTAAGAATATATAGTAACATACACTCATAGAGAATAATAATTTACATTTTCGATTGTTAAACAAATAATAGTCCAAGAATAACTCTTATTAGATATCAAAAGTTAACAACCTAGTTCTAGATATTAGATCAATTGAGATAGAAGTAGAAACTATTTACCGATTATAGCCCAAATATATAGGTAACACACTAAAGGTGTTTATTATTTGTGATATTTGATACCTATAAAGTATTAAAGATATTCCTTATTCTATATAAGAGTTAATATTTAAGTTCGAAATCATATGGAAATTGACTTTAGTTTGACAAAAGTAAGTCCTAATCAAAGTATATTTTACTTTAAACTTTATTATTTTGAGTTAGAAATGTTATAATGTACCATCAATTTCTAATCAAGTCATAATAAAATTTTCATTTAGTGATAATGATTATTTTTATCAAGAAGTTCTTTAATGAACTTGATATAGTTTTCACATTGTTTAAATAATAATATACTATTGAAAATTAAGATAAGTTCTTATTAAAGATCTAAGTATATACTTATGTGGTTTCTCTTAATTACAATGATGATTCAAATAAAAGTTATAAATTTTAATCACGTTCTTACTAAAAAGAATCTTTTATAATTATCTCACTAAACTATCATCCCAACAGTAAAATGATCATCATATAGAGATATGGTATACGATACTTAAAAGGTTACCTTAGTATAATTGAGAGATTATTATTTTATGCCCTACAACTAGTTGGTAGGTTGTAATTTTGTGTTGTGATATAACTTTTATGAAACATTATTTATCCCATGCATATTTCTTTAATTAAATGAAATATAAGATAAAGTCTATAGGATAAATGTACATTATAAATGAAATTATGATGGAATTATAATTATAAGAATCATATTACATTAATGTATTATCATTAAATCATTCTTATTCGTTATTTTAATAAAGATTAGATATTAATAGAGTATAAATACTAGCATACATTATGTTTCTTTTCATAAAGGAAGTAGTTAATCTCATAGATTAGAGTAAGAGATACTTAAACAAATGTGTAGGTGCTTGTTAGAAATAACTTCATTGAACTGGCCTAATGTGAGAATTCCATTTGGAGCATTGCTTAGATGTTTACGATTCTTATTATAATGATTGTACAAGTGATCCTTTAACTTGAGATCTCCAAGATATCTTATATAGCTATTTATATGTTTTTATACTACTTATACTCTATCATAGTCAAGAATAGCTCAATTAGTAGTCATTAGATATAACTTGGACTCCATAAATACAGTTGAGTGATCAATATAAGATTCATCACCCTAAATTGATTAGGAAGAATGTTTTATTGTTCTCGATCAATATTGATTTGAAAATCCCTTTTAAAGTGGAATGGCACTTTATAAGTAATTTCCAAATATTACCAATATAATTATAATATGATTGGATTTAAATAGAGTAGATATTAATTCTTTGCTCTATGTTTAATATAAATATTGTATGACAAAAGGATTAAATTATATTATAAAATCATACATAAAAGATTAGTCAAAACCACTTTGACATTTCTAATATTTGGGTGATCAAAATGCATTACTAAATGTCATTCTTAATATATGTATATACAAATTAAATTAGTTTAATTTATCAAATCTTAAGTATAATTTAAGGTTATGATTTAAATCAATTGCTAATATATTTAGGAACCTAAGGAGCACACACAAAGAAGGATTGATGAGAGAAAAGATAATCAACTTGGACTTGATTGTAAAGTTTGATAAACTTTAAAGATTAGATATGAGATATTTAATAAATAAGAAATAATATATGATATTGGATCTTATTTATCCACAATTAATATTTAATTATAATTAACTATAATTCCAATTAAAGTTTAAATAAAATTAGAATTGTATTTAAACCAAATTACTAAAGTGTTCAAATCTTATTATAAATAGGTGTAGGATTTAAAGGAACTAACTCTTTTCACTTACTCATCTTTACACCACTTTTATAGTTCTCACTACCAATTGGTTTGGATACCCTTAGAGGCTGGATGCTTACCACTGCTATGGAGATTGCTATATTTTGATACTACTTATAATCTATCATAGTCAAGAGTAGATCAATTGGTAGTCATTAGATATAGCATGAACTACATAGAGGAAGTTGAGTGATCAATATAGGATTTATTACCCTAAAGTGATTAGGGAGAATTTGTTTTTTGTTCTCACTTAGTATTAATTTGAAAATTTCTTGGCTAAGGTAGAATGATACTTTTAAAGTAGTTTTCAAATATCATTAATATAATCATAATATGACTGGACTCAAATATAGTAGATATTAGTTTTATGCTCTATGTCTAAGTATTGTATGATGAAATCATTAAATTATATTAAAATATATATATAGAAAGGTTAATCAAAATCACTTTGACATTTCTAATATTTAGGTGCATTGCTAGACCCCACACATCAAATATTTCACAAACAATGACCGCGGTCTGAGGCATTTCATTTCTTCAGCCTATGTTGCCAATCATTTGGCACCTGTCACATGCTTTACAAAATGCATAAGAATCTCGAAAAATGTCAGGCCAGTAAAAACCAGATTCAAGCACTTTCTTAGCTATCCTATTGGGACCGAAATGGCCACCACAAGCAGATGCATGACAAAATTGCAATATGGAAGAAATTTCAGATTCAGGTATGCACCTTCGCACAATCTGATCAGAACACATTTTCCATAAATATGGATCATCCCAAATATAATACCTGGCATCATTCTTCAATTTATGGCACTGGGCAGATGTGATCCCAGCTGGGTATCCATTTTGGGTGATAAAATTGACCAAATCTACGTACCATGGGTTTCTACATGGCCATGTTGAAGTCACTGCGAATAACTGTTCATCAGGAAACCCCTCAGTAACGACCAGATCATCTCCAAAAGTGTGTTGCAGCCTACTCAGGTGATATGCGACCAAGTTTTCTGCTCCTCTTTTATCTCGGACATCAATGTCAAATTCTTGTAGCAAAAGAACCTATCAGATAAGTCATGGCTTCACATCTTTTTTTCTCATTAGGTATCAAAGGGCAGCATGGTCTGAATACACTATCACCTTCGTATCAAGCAAGTATGATCGGAATTTCTCTAATGCAAAGACCACAATAAACATCTCCTTTTCCGCACTATCCAACGTCTTTGATGCATAATAGATCACATGAGGGTCACGGCCTACCCTCTGCCCAAGAACTGCTCCTACAGCGTAGTTATTGGCATCGCACATGAGCTCGAAAGGAAGGTTCCAATCCGGTGGTTTCATGATAGGTTCGGTAACCAGCTTTTCCTTCAAGATGTCAAACGCCGTTTTGCAGTCTTCATTGAATTCAAACGGTACATCTTTCTATAGAAGATTGCTCATAGGATGGGCTATCTTCGAAAAATCTTTGATGAACTGCCTATAAAAACCTGAATGACCAAGAAAGGAGCGTACTTCCCACACATTTGCGGGGTAAGGCAGCGAGCTAATCACATCAAATTTTGACTTATCCACTTCAATGCCCTTAGCCGAAACTATATGACCCAATATGATGCCTTGGTTAACCATGAAATGACACTTTTCATAATTAAGCACAAGATTTTTTTCAATGCATCTTTTTAACACTTTCCTCAAATTTTCTAAACAAGATGTAAAGGAATCTCCGTACACAGTAAAGTCATCAATGAAGACTTCAATAATTTCCTCTACATAGTCAGAAAAGATACTTACCATACATCTCTGAAATGTCGCAGGAGCGTTGCAGAGACCAAATGGCATGCGTTTGTAGGCGAAAGTGCCAAACGGACAAGTAAACGTCGTCTTTTCCTGATCTTCAGGCGCTACATGAATCTGGTGAAAGCCTGAATAACCGTCTAAACAACAATAGTGAGAACGACCTGCAAGTCTCTCAAGCATCTGATCAATAAACGGTAAAGGAAAATGATCTTTACGGGTAGCAACATTTAGCTTTCTAAAATCAATACACACACACCACCCATTTTGAACTCTAGTGGGTACTAATTCACCTTTTTCATTCTCAACAACAGTAATGCCAGTTTTTTTAGGAACTACCTGTGTTGGACTTACCCACTTGCTATCTGAAATAGCATAGATCACGTCCGCAGCCAATAATTTCAGTATCTCCTTTTTTACAACCTCCATCATTGGTGGATTCAATCGACACTGAGGTTGCCTGCTGGGTTTGCAATCTTCCTCCAACAGGATTAGATGCATGCAAATGGTAGGGCTGATTCCCTTAATGTCTGTAATCGACCATCCAATAGCTTCTTTATTCTCCCTGAGTAAACGGATAAGCCTCTCCTCCTCCAGATCGTTCAACTGATTGGAAACAATCACAGGTAATGTTTCGGCCTCCCACAAGAAGACATACTTGAGGTGCAAAGGTAATGCCTTAAGCTCCAATGTTGGTGGCTGAAGAATGGATGGGAGCAATTTATTGCCGTCAATCTTCAGTGGTTGCTGTAGCATGCCAGATGCAACCTGTAATGCCTGCAAATCCTGTACTACATGGACCATACCTCGTGGCACTACCCATTCATTCTCGATCTCTGATAGCTTCACAGGAGTAATGTTGTCAGTTATCGCAGCCTGTAAAAAATCATCAACACACAACTCGAGCACTTTCTCGGTCAAGGGTTATACATCAACAAAAAAAAGTCGTATAATAATCAACAGGATGCTTAATGGTGTTATTAATATTGAATGTAACTTTGGCACCATCAAACTCCATAGTTAAAGTCCCCCCGTGAACATCAATTTTTGTCCTAGAAGTGCTAAAAAATGGGCGTCCTAATAACATCATTCTAGACACAGGTAACCCCTCATCCTCCATTCTCATCACATAGAAATCTGCAGGAAATACCAAATCATCTACCTGCACTAAAACATCCTCTAACAATCCTTCGGGGTACCTAGTGGTGCGATCAGCCAGTGTTAAAATCACACCATCCTGCTTCAATAGACCAGCATTCAATGTAGTATAAATGGACAACGGCATAAGATTTATAGAAGCCCCTAAATCAAGCATAGTCCGTTCTATACTAACATTGCCAATTTTACAAGGAATGGTAAACATACCTTGGTCCTTCTCCTTTATCAGTAACTTGCCCTACAACACTACTGAGACGTTCTCACTCATCACCACACGCTGATTGCCTCTCATCTTGGTCATGCTAGTAACCAAGTCCTTCAGAAATTTGTAGTACCTTGGTGTTTGTCTAAGCAATGTGAGAAGGGGGATATTGATCTCCACTTTCTCAAAAATCTTTAAGATCTCCTCTTCATTCTGCAATTTCTTCTTCTTAGCTAACCTATGTGGGAATGGTGGCCTTTCTGGATTAGCTGTCACGATTTCCTCGATTTCTGCTTCTTTTTCTGGCTCGACAGTTTCAACATGGCCATGTTGAAGTTTCTGCGATTCTCTAACACTTTCAATTTCTTTTTCGCTACTCAAGGTAATGGCACTGATATTCTGCCTAGGATTGACAGTAGGCTGAGAGGGCAATTTCCCTTGATTCTGTGCAGCGGCCAATTGACTAATTTTCTTCCTCAGTTCTTAAAAAATTTTATTCGTCTGAGCCTAAAATTATGCTGAATCAGTCTGAAATTGAACCAAACTCTGTAGTTGTGTATTGGTGGTCAATTGAGTAGTAGTCAACTGTGACATGAGATCCTCCAAGGTGGAAATTCAGTCGCCATAATTAGGCCTCGGATATTGCTACTGCTGCGGTTGAGGCTGACGCTGCTGACTACTCTGACCTTGCTGCCTATTCCCATATCTCAGATTGGGATGATCCCTCCATCCTGATTGTAAGTATTCGAATAGGGATGATATTTCCTTTGAGGCTGATAATTATCATTGAGCGCCTTAACTTCAGCTTCTACAGTATCATCTTGCAGAGTCGGACAAGCATCTGTAAAATGACCCTGAAATCCACAAATGTGACAAATAGGGACTTGTGGTCCCTTGGTTACAACATTTTCATTGACATTATTGGCATGGGAAGAATTAATAACTTGTCTCTCCAACAATTAAACAATTTTGTCAAGTCTACTTTCAAGTTTAGAACTACTTACCTCATGGACACCTCGAGTGTGTGTGTCCGAACGATACCCGAACTGCTGAAGATTTGCAGTCATTGCTGCAATTAAGTTTCTGGCCTCCTGAGGTGTCTTGTTCACTATGGCTCCCCCACTAGCAGCATCAAGAATCTTCCTATCATTTAGTAACATCCCATCATAGAAGTACTGAATAAGGAGCTGCTCTGTAATTCCATGCTGAGGACAACTTGCGCAAAGCCTCTTGAATCTCTCATAATATTCATTCATGTTTTCTGTATCTCTTTGTATGATGTCACAAATCTCTCTGCGCAAACTAGCTGCTCTGGACGCTGGGAAGTATTTTTCTAAAATAACCTCGCCATATTAGGCCATGTATCCACTGTCCCAGGCGGAAGATAGTACAACCAGTCTCTAGTTGCGCCCTCTAGAGAAAAAGGGAAAGCACGCAGCTTCAACTGATCCTCAGTTATGCGTCTCGGTTTGAATCCAGAACATACCACATGAAAGTCCTTGAGATGTTTATTCGGGTCGTCAGAAGGTAACCCATAAAATTTCGACAAGGTTTGAATCAACCTAGCCTTCAACTCGAACCCATCATCTGCAGCCCGATATTGTATACATAGAGGTTGATCCTCTACTGGTGGTGCAAGCATATCCCTCAGAGTTACAGGAGCTCGATTTCTGGCTAGTTGCGCAGGTGGAAAAGGTTGCTGATCTGCCATCGTTGCTTCTTCAAGATCTTCCAATAACTCAGTCTTAAAGGTAGACAAATTCTCAATTTGATTAGGCAAGACTTGTGCAGAAGTAGAAGTTTGTCCCTTACGCAATTTAGTAGCTTTCTTGAGTTGTTTTGCAGTCTTCTCTATCTCCGGATCGAACAATAAATCACCTGCAGAAACACAATGCCGCATGCAAACAACTAAAAAAAATGATTAGCAACACAAATAAACAAAACTTAAACACTGGTCTCCGATAAAGATGCCAAAATTTGATGGCGTGTCAAATCAACAAAAATAAATTCCTAATCTATAACACTTAAGCGAGTAAAGTGGTGAATAGAGTCGAACCACAGAAACCGATGTAATAATTGTTTATTTGTGTGAAATAATAAAAAAAACAGATGAAAATAAAAATAATGAAAATAATTGATTTGGGAATGATTGATTTTAGAACACGAAATCACGTCGAAGGAAATTAAAAATAAGATTGAAAATAATATGAATAAAAGCCTAGCCAAGGTACTCTCCTGTTTGATACCGTAATTCGATCATAGACTCAAAAATATAAATTTCGTTCATTCCTATGGACAAAGTTATAGCAGACTGTGAACAACACAAATCTACCAATCCATTCATAATTATTCGATAACCCTGAGTAAAGCTCCGCAGATTATTAACCTAACTAATTAGACTATTCTCGAGTAAAGCTCCGCATAATATAATCTATGGCAGTGGTAGGCTCTAATGGACCTTTGTCTTGGCCAACAGAATCGGAAAAGACGCAATCTATTTAGATCAAATTATTTAATCTCATTAATTTCTTAATTGAAATTAATTCGTCACTTTGATAGACAGCAATCACGGATTAACTAATCTATTCGGAAATTTATCATCAAGTCAATTAATTAACTAGCCTCATTAATCAACAAACTCAACAATAATAAATCGATTGAGCGCCGAGATTAAATAAATATAAGAAATAAATGAAAACAATTAAACCATAGGAGTCTCACGAACTACATGCATCAAATGTAAAGTACCTTGTCTAGATTAAAAATTAGCCACACATAATACTAGTATCTAACTAATAAACTGAAATTGACAAATTAAAATTAAAAATAAACCTTCTGTGAAATTCTAATTCAAGTTCTCTTTTCCAAAACTGCTGTTGTTGTTGTCACTCTTGCTCCTCTAATGTTTTGTTTCTGCGCCGCACCACTTAGTTGTTCCAGCGTGGAGTCTGCGTCAACTAGCCTCCCTCCAAGTCTCCACCGAAGACCACGCCGCCCAGCTTCAAGCCATCACCCTCCTACTGTGGCTCACGCCCAATGCAGCTCCTCCGTGTACACCTGCGCCCCTCATAGCTTGCTTGTTTTTCTTGTGGCTTTTTGTGTCTACTGTAGCTTGATGGGACAAATAAGGGTCTCCATCAAAATAAACCTTGCTTGCTCCTCTCTGTTTCTCCCGGACGCTACTGTGCTTATTGATGGGACAATTAAGATGCAACTCAATTAAATCCCTCTGGCCTTGTAGTTCACACACCGCACGCCTCTGCTGGTCTGCTTGTGTGTTTTGCATAAAACGCCTGCGTCCCTGCTATTGCCTAGCCGTCTACTGTGCAGTGATGTGATGAATAAAGGTCTCCTTCACGTTTTAAACCTTGATGCTCTTTGCGTGTTCAGCTGTCCCAAAACGACGCCTCCTTCCTTGTTCCTTCTTCTGGAGATAAAATAAATCTCTCAAAACTCCTCTCTTCACGAAACTCACTCCTATGTAACGCACCTCTCTCCTTATAACGCACAACACTCTATTTTTATGGTAACTCACAGCTGTTCACTCACGTTCTTCTCATCCTTGTGTGTTACTCACTCCTCTCTTGCTCTTCTCTTGGTGTCCTCTAGTTGGTGGGGTTGCAGTGATTAGCACTCCAACTCTTCTTCTTCTCCTTTCCAGTTATCTTCTTCTACTTTGGCATGGATTGTGGGTCTCTTCTCTAGCTGTTCACGTCTCCTATTGGTGGTGTCTGCTTAGGTGTTTCCTATCTTTTCTCTAGCCAGTTGCGTCGTTAAGGTGCTCCATCCTTTGCTGTTAACGTTATCTCCACTTATTTGTTTCCTCTTCTGGTGGTCTCCTCAAGCTCACATTTCTGCAGTGCTCCAACAGGTGGGTCTTGGTGTTTGTAAGTGGAGGAATGGCAAGTGGGGTTGGAAGAGGCTGGTTCTTATTGTCCACGCATGGGAGCTCCTCATGTGCTGCATTTCTGCTTTGATTGTTTGCTGTTGGAACAACTAGAGTGCTCCTATTATGCTGCTTTGTCTCCGTCCTTTTTCAATTAGTTAAACCCTTCAGCTGATTTTAAGTCTCATGTCTCCTCTTCATTGCTGTCCATTTTAACTTCTGTACGCGTCCCTCCTTTGATAATTTTGCTCACGTATATTGCCTGTCCACTGTTGATGATGATGTGACAATTTTATTTGCCACCGCTCAAACCCTCTAGCTCTTCATTTGTTGCGTCAGTAACGTTCCATGTGTCTCCTCTCACTGTGCTTGTGGCTCTTATGCTTGCAACGTGAAATGCAACATGCCTCTCCTTAGCTTTTTGCATTGGATGTGACAATTAAAATGCAACTCCCACTTAAAACTTTATTCTCCACCTGCGTCCGTCTATAGCTAGCTTGTTGCATGATAATTCAATTTTCTCTAAACTTACAGCTCCAAAAAATTCTAAAACTTGGTGGAAACATTCTTCAATGAGTCAAGATTATGCCTGCCAAATCTTAGAATTTTCTAATAAACCAATCCCGAGATACAAATTTCCAAAGATCCACAGGTCAAATCTGCCAGAAATTGAAAAACAGTGTTAATTTCAACCTATTAAGGAATTGTTGTATTTTATATGTCTAAACCTCTAATAATTATAAAACATGATGAAAAAGGCCATAGACATCCATAAAACGCATGCAAGATGCTAAATATAAGGTTCTAAAAATAGATAAAATATAATTGCATCAAAATCCCCCACATTTAACTCTTGCTCGTCCTCGAGGAAGGTTAAAAACATAAATTTTGAAAGCTAAGAAAACCGAGAATGTAGAAACTAAGTATGGATGCAAAAATAAAAAAGAAATAAATATGCAAATGCAAGGGACATTTTCTCAAGTGTCAAAGTTTTTTTTCTCCCAACCTCCCAACAACATAAAAGACATACAAGGATTATAAACAAGAAGGAACCCGCGGCATTTAATCCATAAAAGTAATGAACTCACTTTAAATGTAAGAGCCAAGCAAAATAGCACAACAAACTTAAAGGAAATCTACACTATGTCAAGATAATAGGTCCTCTCATTGTCATACACTCCAACACTCAAGTGTTTATGGCTCAAATGTGTTTTAACTCATAGATTCAAACAATGCAATGCTCTTCCATAGGCTTGCTCTTCAATCTTGAATACACTACTAAGTATTACATGCACAACATAAATCAAAAGGTCTTCAATAAGGATGTAACTTGGTTGGGTTAGGGGTAGGGTAAAGGAAAGGTAAGAAAAGGCTAAATATCAGAGTGAGTAGAGCATAACAGGTAATCAATAACACATATGTGCGCATCCTGCATATTATCAAACAATTAAGCACATCTCTCTTTTTTTTTTTTGAACTTTCATTCCCCAAACATTTATCAATCAAGCACATGGGGAATCCTTTTCTTTCTTTTCTCTTCTTGGCCTCAAACTTTTTTTTTGTTTTTTGTTTTTTTTTAATTTCGATTCCTTCCCCATTGACAACATGTACAATACAAGTCATATACCACTGATATTCCTATATGCGCAATCTTCACAAGTTTAACTCAACAAGCATGCTCTACTAACCATGATAAGGGTTAGAAAGATAAATCAATTAAGAAAAGGTTAAGTTAAACATGGTAAAACAAAGAATAGATAATAAGCTCAAATGGGCTCACTAGTGGATAACATGCTTTGGGTTGGCTTTTTGGTCAAGTGGTAAAAATCCTAAGTGCCTTTATCATCTTCATGCATGCATGTAAAAGTGTAGTCTCAACAAGATATAAAGCAAGTTCTAGAGATACAAAGCATTGAATGAACACACATCAAAGAATTGCGTTAAAGGTTCAGATGCTCACATGGGACAATCATCTATTAAGTTAACACAGTGTAGTTTCAAAATCAATCCAAAAGCTATCAAGCTTAAAACTCACATAAAAACACATTCATCAAGTTCATGATTCAAATATCACAGATTAACTCTCACCTATAATACTCATATTCTTATCAATCATTGGGAGATCAAAAGACAAAACTAAACACTTAAGGTGCAAAAGCATGAAAAAATGAAAAATCATTTTGTGTTTTTCAAAAGTTTTTTTTTTCAATTTTTATGGGTTTTATGAGTTTTTTTTGAACTAAAACATGCAAGTACAAGTGAAAATCTTCAAGTTCAAGCAAAAGCAAGGGTGTGACACTTTGAAGCACAAAAACCATGAAAAATCTGAACCACTCCCCCACTGAAACTCGAAAATTTCATGCAAAATTTAACCTAAATCCTTCCCCCACACTTTAGACCAAACATTGTCCTCAATGTTAGCAAATGAAAGACAAGAACAGTAAAAAGGTAAAAAGTGAGAGAAAGCTTCTCTAAGGTGATGCGCCAAGGTAATGGCGGAGCTACGAGGTGATGCGCCCATACTATCTTGCAAAACAATAAAAACCTTACGACCAAGTGACATCCAACAACAACACAAAATATTGGAAGAAAATTCAAAAAGAAAATGTCGAGAAATAGGAGCTTGACAGAATTACGAATCAACTAAAAATTAAAAGATGAAAAATAAAATGGAATCAAACCTTGGGTTGCCTCCCAAAAAGCGCATTTGTTTAACGTCGTTAGCTCGACACGAGCCCCATTCAGATATAGGAAGGTTCATGTAAACAATTAACTTCGACGGAATGAGGTTGAAATCCTTCATAAAATGGCTTCAAACGATGGCCGTTTACCTTGAAGATTTTTCCTGTTTCCATGCTTTGAATATCAACAGCACCATAAAGATAAATCTTTGTGACTACAAAAGGTCCAATCCACTTGGATCGCAATTTCCCTGCAAAAAGTTTCAAAGTCAAATTAAATAAAAGTACCTTCTGTCCAACTTTAAACTTCTTTTCGACAAGCTGCTTGTCGTGAAAAGCTTTAGTTTTGGCCTTATATGTAACAGAGTTGTCAAAAGCATGGTTTCGTAGTTCTTCCAATTCCTGAATCTGTAACTTCCTTTGTTGCCCCGCAGCATCAAAATTCATGTTGCACTGCTTCACAGCCCAAAACGCTCGATGCTCAAGTTCCACTGGCAGATGACAGGCCTTGCCATAAACAAGTCTATAAGGAGACATATTTAATGGCATTTTGTAGGCAGTGCGGTAGGCCCAAAGAGCTTCGTCCAATCGGCAGCTCCAATCTTTCTTGCTAAAATTCACAGTTTTCTCCAAAATACTCTTTACCTCTCGATTGGACAATTCTGCCAACCCATTGGTTTGAGGATGGTAGGCCGTGGAGGTCCTGTGCACAACTCCATATTTCTTCAGCAATGCAGCAAACACTCTGTTGCAGAAATGAGTCCCGCGACCACTAATGATTGCTTTTGGAATGCCGAACCTGACAAAGATATTAGCCTTTACAAAATCGACAACAACCTTAAAATCTTTAGTTCGAGTAGCTTTGGCCTCTACCCATTTCGAAACATAATCGACAGCAAATAAAATATATTGGAAACCAAATGATGATGGAAAAGGGCCCATGAAATCAATACCCCACACATCAAATATTTCACAAACAATGACCGGGGTCTGAGGCATTTCATTTCTTCGGCCTATGTTACCAATCATTTGGCACTTGTCACATGCTTTACAAAATGCATAAGAATCTCGAAAAATGTCAGGCCAGTAAAAACCATATTCAAGCACTTTCCTAGCTGTCCTATTGGGACCGAAATGGGCAACACAAGCAGATGCATGACAAAATTGCAATATGGAAGAAATTTCAGATTCAGGTACGCACCTTCGCACAATCTGATCAGAACACATTTTCCATAAATATGGATCATCCCAAATATAATACCTGGCATCATTCTTCAATTTATGGCACTGGGCAGGTGTGATACCAGCTGGGTATCCATTTTGGGTGATAAAATTGACCAAATCTGCGTACCATAGGTTTTGACATGGCCATGTTGAAGTCACTGCGAATAACTGTTCATCAGGAAACTCCTCAGTAACGACCAGATCATCTCCAGAAGTGTGTTGCAGCCTACTCAGGTGATCTGCGACCAAGTTTTCTGCTCCTCTTTTATCTCGGACCTCAATGTCAAATTCTTGTAACAAAAGAACCCATCGGATAAGTCTTGGCTTCACATCTTTTTTGCTCATTAGGTATCGAAGGGCAGCATGGTTTGAATACACTATCACCTTCGTACCAAGCAAGTATGATCGGAATTTCTCTAATGCGAAGACCACAGCAAACATCTCCTTCTCTGTGGGTGAATAGTTTTGTTGAGCACTATCCAACGTCTTTGATGCATAATAGATCACATGAGGGTCACAGCCTACCCTCTGCCCAAGAACTGCTCCTACAGCGTAGTTACTGGCATCGCACATGAGCTCGAAAGGAAGGTTCCAATCCGGTGGTTTGATGATAGGTGCGGTAACCAGCTTTTCCTTCAAGATGTCAAACGCCATTTTGCAGTCTTCATTGAATTCAAACGGTACATCTTTCTGTAGAAGGTTGCTCATAGGATGGGCTATCTTTGAAAATTTTTTGATGAACCGCTTGTAAAAACCTGCATGACCAAGAAAGGAGTACTTCCACACATTTGCGGGTAAGGCAAATGAGCTAATCACATCAATTTTTGACTTATCCACTTCAATGCCCTTAGCCGAAACTATATGACCCAATATGATGCCTTGGTTAACCATGAAATGACACTTTTCATAATTAAGCACAAGATTTTTTTCAATGCATCATTTTAACAATTTCCTCAAATTTTCTAAACAAGATGTAAAGGAATCTCCGTACACAGTAAAGTCATCAATGAAGACTTCAATAATTTCCTCTACATAGTCAGAAAAGATACTTACCATACATCTCTGAAATGTCGCAAGAGCGTTGCAGAGACCAAATGGCATGCGTTTGTAGGCGAAAGTGCCAAACGGACAAGTAAAGGTCGTCTTTTCCTGATCTTCAGGCGCTACATGAATCTTGTGAAAGCCTGAATAACCGTCTAAACAACAATAGTGAGAACGACCTGCAAGTCTCTCAAGCATATGATCAATAAACGGTAAAGTAAAATGATCTTTACGGGTAGCAGCATTTAGCTTTCTAAAATCAATACACACACGCCACCCGTTTTGAACTCTAGTGGGTACTAATTCACCTTTTTCATTCTCAACAACAGTAATGCCAGTTTTTTTAGGAACTACCTGTGTTGGACTTACCCACTTGCTATCTGAAATAGCATAGATCACGTCCGCAGCCAATAATTTCAGTATCTCCTTTTTTACAACCTCCATCATTGGTGGATTCAATCGACGCTGAGGTTGCTTGCTGGGTTTGCAATCATCCTCCAACAGGATTCGATGCATGCAAATGGTGGGGCTGATTCCCTTAATGTCTGCAATCGACCATCCAATAGCTTCTTTATTCTCCCTGAGTACACGGATAAGCCTCTCCTCCTCCAGATCGCTCAACTGATTGGAAACAATCACAGGTAATGTTTCGGCCTCCCACGAGAAGACATACTTGAGGTGCGAAGGTAATGCCTTAAGCTCCAATGTTGGTGGCTGAAGAATGGATGGGAGCAATTTATTGCCGTCAATCTTCAGTGGTTGCTGTAGCATGCCAGATGCAACCTGTAATGCCTACAAATCCTGTCCTGCATGGACCATACTTCGCGGCACTACCCATTCAGTTTCGATCTCTGATAGCTTCACAGGAGTAATGTTGTCAGTTATCGCAGCCTACAAAAAATCATCAACACACAACTCGAGAACTTTCTCGGTCAAGGGGTTAATACAGTCAACAGCAAAAGCTGTACAACAATCAACAGGATGCTTAATGGTGTTATTAATATTGAATGTAACTTTGGCACCATCAAACTCCATAGTTAAAGTCCCCTCGTGAACATCAATTTTTTTCCTAGAAGTGCTCAAAAATGGACGTCCTAATAACATCATTCTAGACGCAGGTGACCCCTCATCCTCCATTCTTATCACATAGAAATCTGCAGGAAATATCAAATCATCTACCTGCACTAAAACATCCTCTAACAATCCTTCGGGGTACCTAGTGGTGCGATCAGCCAGTGTTAAAATCACACCATCCTGCTTCAATGGACCAGCATTCAATGTAGTATAAATGGACAATGGCATAAGATTTATAGAAGCCCCTAAATCTAGCATAGCCCGTTCTATACCAACATTGCCAATTTTACAAGGAATGGTAAACATACCTGGGTCCTTCTTCTTTATCGGTAACTTGCCCTGCAACACTGCTAAGACGTTCTCACTCATCAGCACACGTTGATTGCCTCTCATCTTGGCCATGCTAGTAACCAAGTCCTTCAGAAATTTACAGTACCATGGTGTTTGTCTAAGCAATGTGAGAAGGGGGGATATTGATCTCCACTTTCTCAAAAAATCTTTAAGATCTCCTCTTCATTCTATAATTTCTTCTTCTTAGCCAACCTGTATGGCAATGGTGGCCTTTTTGGATTAGCTATCACGATTTCCTCGATTTCTGCTTCTTTTTCTGGCTCGACAGTTTCAACATGGCCATGTTGAAGTTTCTGCGATCCTCCAGCACTTTCAATTTCTTTTCCGCTACGCAAGGTAATGGCACTGATATTCTGCCTAGGATTGACAAAGAGTCGAGAGGGCAATTTCCTCGATCCCGCAACGCCAATTGACTAATTTGCTCCTCGCCTTAAAATTTTTATTTGTCTGAGCCTAAAATTGTGCTGAATCAGTCTGAAATTGAACCAAACTCTGCAGTTGTGTATTGGTGGTCAATTGAGTAGTAGTCAACTGTGACATGAGATCCTCCAAGGTGGAAATTCGGTCGCCATAATTAGTCCTCGGATATTCATTGCTCTCACGGTTGAGGTCGACGCCGCTAACTACTCGACCTTCTTGCTATTCTCATATCTCAGATTGGGATGATCCCTCCATCCTGGATTGTAAGTATTCGAATAGGGATCATATTTCCTTTGAGGCTGATAATTATCATTGAGCGCCTTAACTTCAGCTTCTACATTATCATCTTGCAGAGTCGGACAAGCATCTGTAAAATGACCCTGAAATCCACAAATGTGACAAATAGGGACTTGTGGTCCCTTGGTTACAGCATTTACATTGACATTATTGGCATGGGAAGAATTAATAACTTGTCTAACCAATAATTCATCAATTTTGTAAGTCTACTTTCAAGTTTAGAACTACTTACCTCATGGACACCTCGAGTGTGTGTGTCCGAACGATACCCGAACTGCTGAAGATTTGAAGTCATTGTTGCAATTAAGATTTTGGCCTCTTGAGGTGTCTTGTTCACTATGGCTCCCCCACTAGCAGCATCAAGAATCTTTCTATCATTTAGTAACATCCCATCATAGAAGTACTGAATAAGGAGCTGCTCTGTAATTCCATGCTGAGGACAACTTGCGCAAAGCCTCTTGACTCTCTAATAATATTCATAAATGTTTTCTGTATCTCTTTGTCTGATGCCACAAATCCCTCTGCGCAAACTGGCGGCTCTGGATGCTGGGAAGTATTTTTCTAAAAATAACCTCGCCATATCAGGCCATGTATCCACTGTCCCAAAGGAAGATAGTACAACCAGGTCTACAAGCTGCTTTCAGAGAAAAAGGGAAAGCACGCAGCTTCAACTGATCCTTGATTATGCCTCTCAATTTGAATCCAAAACATACCACATGAAAGTCCTTGAGATGTCTGTTCCGGTCGTCAGAAGGTAACCCATGAAATTTCGACAAGGCTTGAATCAACCCATCCTTCAACTCGAACCCATCATCTGCAGCCCGATATTGTAGACATAGAGGTTGATCCTCTACTGGTGGTCCAAGCGTATCCCTCAAAGTTGCAGGAGCTGGATTTCTAGCTGGTTGCGCAGGTGGAAAAGGTTGCTGATCTGCCATCGTTGCTTCTTCAAGATCTTCCAATAACTCAGTCTCAAAGGTAGACAAATTCTCAATTTGATCAGGCAAGACTTGTGCAGAAGTAGAAGCTTGTCCCTTACGCAATTTAGTAGCTTTCCTGAGTTGTTTTGCAGTCTTCTCTATCTCTGGATCGAACAATAAATCACCTGCAGAAACACAATGCTGCATGCAAACAACTAAAAAAAATGATTAGCAACATAAATAAACAAAACTTAAACACTGGTCCCCAGTAACAGCGCCAAAATTTGATGGCGTGTCAAACCAAAAAAAATAAATTCCTAATCTAGAACACTTAAGCGAGTAAAGTGGTGAATAGGGTCGAACCACAAAGACCGATGTAATAATTGTTTATTTGTGTGAAATAATTAAAAAAACAGATGAAAATAAAAATAATGAAAATAATTGATTTGGGAATGATTGATTTTAGAACACGAAATCATGTCGAAGGAAATTAAAAATAAGATTGAAAATAATATGAATAAAAGCCTAGCCAAGGTACTCTCCCGTTTGATACCGTAATTCGATCATAGACTCAAAAATATAAATTTCGTTCATTCCTATGGACAAAGTTATAGCAGACCGTGAACAGCACAAATCTACCAATCCATTCATAATTATTCGATAACCCCGAGTAAAGCTCCGCAGATTATTACCCTAACCAATTAGACTATTCTCGAGTAAAGCTCTGCAGAATATAATCTGTGGCAGCGGTAGGCTCTAATGGACCTTTGTCTTGGCCAACATAATCGAAAAAGCTGCAATCTATTTAGACCAAATTATTTAATCTCATTAATTTCTTAATTGAAATTAATTCGTCACTTTGATAGACAGCAATCACGGATTAACTAATCTATTTGTCAATTTATCATCAAGTCAATTAATTAACTAGCCTCATTAATCAACAAACTCAACAATAATAAATCGATTAAGCGCAGAGATTAAATAAACATAAGAAATGAACGAAAACAATTAAACCATAGGAGTCTCACGAACTACATGCATCAAATGTAAAGTACCTTGTCTAGATTAAAAATTAGCCATACATAATACTAGTATCTAACTAATAAACTGAAATTGACAAATTAAAATTAAAAATAAACCTTATGTGAAATTCTAATTCAAGTTCTCTTTTCCAAAACTGCTGCTATTGTTGTCACTCTTGCTCCTCTAATGTTTTGTTCCTGCGCCGCACCACTCAGCTATTCCAGCGTGGAGTCTGCGTCAACTAGCCTCCCTCCAAGTCTCCACCGAAGACCATGCCGCCCAGCTTCAAGCCATCACCCACCTGCTGTGGCTCACGCCCAATGCAGCTCTTCCACGTACACCTGCGCCCCTCATAGCTTGCTTGTTTTTCTTGTGGCTTTTTGTGTCTACTGTAGCTTGATGGGACAAATAAGGGTCTCCATCAAAATAAACCTTGCTTGCTCCTCTCTATTTCTCCCAGACGCTACTGTGCTTATTGATGGGACAATTAAGATGCAACTCAATTAAATCCCTCTGCCCTTGTAGTTCACACACCGCACACCTCTCGCTGAGTGCAGCATGCGTTTTGCATAAAACGCCAAGCGTCCTGCTATTGCCTAGCCGTCTACTGTGCAGTGATGTGACGAATAAAGGTCTCCATCACGTTTTAAACCTCGCTGCTCTCTGCGTGTTCAGCTGTCCCAAAACGACGCCTCCTTCCTTGTTCCTTCTTCAGGAGATAAAATAAATCTCTCAAAACTCCTCTCTTCACGAAACTCACTCCTATGTAACGCACCTCTCTCCTTATAACACACAGCACTCTATTTTTATGGTAACTCACAGCTGTTCACTCACGTTCTTCTCATCCTTGTGTGTTACTCACTCCTCTCTTGCTCTTCTCTTGGTGTCCTCTAGTTGGTGGGGTTGCGGTGATTAGCACTCCAGCTCTTCTTCTTCTCCTTTCCAGTTATCTTCTTCTACTTTGGCATGGATTGTGGGTCTCTTCTCTAGCTGTTCACGTCTCTTGTTGGTGGTGTCTGCTTGGGTGTTTCCTATCTTTTCTCTAGCCAGTTGCGTCGTTAAGGTGCTCCATCCTTTGTTGTCAACGTTATCTCCACTTATTTGTTTCCTCTGCTGGTGGTCTCCTCAAGCTCACATTTCTGCAATGCTCTAACAGGTGGGTCTTGGTGCTTGTAAGTGGAGGAATGGCAAGTGGGGTTGGAAGAGGCTGGTTCTTGTTGTCCACGCATGGGAGCTCCTCATGTGTTGCGTTTCTGGTTTTGTTGTTTGCTGTTGGAACAACTAGAGTGCTCCTATTATGCTGCTTTGTCTTCGTCCTTTTTCAATTAGTTAAACCCTTCAGCTGATTTTAAGTCTCATGTCTCCTCTTCGTTGCTGTCCATTTTAACTTCTGTACGCGTCCCTCCTTTGATAATTTTGCTCACGTATATTGCCTGTCCATTGTTGATGATGATGTGACAATTTTATTTGCCACCACTCAAACCCTCTAGCTCTTTATTTGTCGCGTCAGTAACGTTCTATGTGTCTCCTCTCGCTGTGCTTGTGGCTCTTATGCTTGCAACGTGAAATGCAACATGCCTCTCCTTAGCTTTATGCATTGGATGTGACAATTAAAATGCAACTCCCACTTAAAACTTTATTCTCCACCTGCGTCCGTCTATAGCTAGCTTGTTGCATGATAATTCAATTTTCTCTAAACTTACAGCTCCAAAAAATTCTAAAACTTGGTGGAAACATTCTTCAATGAGTCAAGATTATGCCTGCCAAATCTTAGAATTTTCTAATAAACCAATCCCGAGATACAAATTTCCAAAGATCCACAGGTCAAATCTACCAGAAATTGAAAAGCATTGTTAATTTCAACCTATTAAGGACTTGTTGTATTTTATATGTCTAAACCTCTAATATAAGGTTCTAAAAACAGATATAATATAATTGCATCAGTCGTCTATAAAAAAGAGGTGGGATAACGGAGGCCCATTAGGGCTCAGTTGTATCGATTTCCATAGGCCTTGTTCCACCTTTCTCGACATAAGTTGACCTAGCCTCTCCATGCATAGAACAAAAAGGTAGGGTGAGAGTGGCTCTCCTTATTTAATACCGCTTGAAGGGCTAAAGGGGTCAGTAATAGTGCCTTACCACACGACTTGTAAGGTCACCGTCGACACACACTTCATGATGACCGAGATTAATTTATCTAAAATTCCAGTATCCTTTAACATATTTTGGATAACGTCTCATTGAAACTGGTCGTAAACTTTTTCTAGATCCACCTTGAGAGCCAAAAATCTGGTCTTCCCCTTCTTTTCGCGCATTGAATGGATGACTTCCTGGGCTATGATAATATTATCAGTTATTTGTCTTCCAGGAATAAAACTACTTTGAGGTGCCTTTACTAGCCAATCCATGTGGTTTTTTAACCGATTAATAATAACTTTGGATACGATCTTGTACAGCACATTGCATAGGCTAATCGGTTGAAATTGCGTGATAGTCCTTAGGTATGGAACTTTGGGGATCAAGACTAGAGTGGTTTGATTTAAGTCATGTTCCCATCTCTCCAACCTAAAAACTTCCTGAGCGTACTCTATCACCTTCGACCCGACCTGCCTCCATTGCTTTTGAAAAAATGGGGCATTGAAACCATCTACTCCAGGAGCTTTGTTCAGGTTCATGTAAAAAATGACTTCCTTGATTTCGGTAATTGAAGTAAATCACACTTTAATATAGAACTCACGTATAATATATGAAGTACACAAGAAGGGAGGCTGAATTGTGTAATCTTTTTGTGAATACACAAAACCTTTGATATTTCTTGAAAAAGGAACTTTTTCAACTATTAAAAGAATGTCAAATAGTTATGTAGTTAAATCACAAATAACTTCTATATACTTGTATAAGAACAAGAGTAATTAAGAGTAAAGAATTAGAAGGTAGACACTGCAATTTTTATACTGGTTCACCCCAAACCTTGGGCTATTACCTCTTCAAGTCTCTTACATTGAGTATTCTTTCTACTATCTTAACCTCTCCAGGCTCTTAGCCTTTTCTTTCTCTCACTAGAAAGATATTGTGAGCGATTTGTTATAATAGAGTTTGCTCTCTAGTATCGTACTTTGAATACAAAATTTTTGTAAGTAATAACTTGGAAGCTAAAGATTAAAAGTTCAAAGTTGTTCAGTCTTAGACTACGATTAGTATTTATAGCCTAAGTATCCAACCGCTTCTTGTTTCTTATTTTTTGTTTCTTATGTTTTGCTTCTTATAGAAATCGTTATTCAATTGAGTTCTGTAACTAACTCAATCTGCTTCTTCTGTCTTTTCGAACTTCTTCTATGTTTTTGAATTTTTTATGATTTTTTCGAACTTCTTCTATGTTTTTCAAACTTCTTCTGTGTTTCTCGAACTTCTTCTATGTTTCTCGAACTTATTCTGTGTTTTCAAACTTCTTTTGTGTTTCGCCACTTCTTCTATGTTTTCGTCAATTCTTCTGTGTTTTCGCCACTTCTTTTGTGTTTTTGCCACTTCTTCTGTGTTTTAAAACTTCTTCTGTATTTTTTCCACTTCTTCTGTGTTTCGTCACTTCTTTTGTGTTTTCGTCACTTCTTCTATTTTTTTCGAACTTCTTCTGTGTTTTCGAACTTCTTCTGTGTTTCATCACTTCTTCTGTATTTTCAACACTTGTTTTGTGTTTCGCCACTTCTTCTGTGTTTTCATCACTTCTTCTGTGTTTCACCATTTCTTTGTGTTTCCTCACTTTTTTTGTGTTTTTACTGCACTCTTAACACACTCATCACAACAGTTCATTTATTTCAAACATTATTATTATTTGATTATCAACAAATTTATTATTCGTAAAGTATTTTTGACTTAACAATCACCCCCTTTTTTATGATAACAAATAATCATAATTTTTAGAAAGGTAAAAATGAATAAGCGAATATTATTCATATAAGGAATAAGAAGACAACAAAAGATATACACATGCATATACAAAATACACATATGAAAACAAACATGTAATCCTATCTTCTTTTCTTCATACTGATCTCCCCCATTTGCTATCTTTCTTTTGCTTATGCTCTTCTCCCTCTATTTGTTATTAATCAAAAAGCTTTATCGTAGATGTTTCATGATTTCACAAAACATTCATTGCATGTCAGTTCGAATCAACTTGAGGTCTTCCTCTATAGAAACTAGTAAATACGCAACTTCCTTATGTAGATCACCAACTGAGTCACTCAAATCATCCACCTTAGTATGAATTTCTTCAATCTTCTTAACTAAGGCTTCCTGATTCCACTGCTGTGTGTGACTAACTTCTTCCAGAACAAAAATAGAAACTTGTTGAAATGTTTTTGTTGTAGAGAAGTTTGTAGCAACAGGTGTTTCTAAAGGTAAAACATCTAGTTCGATGATTTTAATAGTAGAAGGTTTGAAAAATTGTTTTCCTTCGGGGAGGTCAAGGTCATCAGGTCTAGGTAGTTTTGGGATTGGTTTTCCAAGAAGGTGTAGGACATCTTTTATTAAAGATATAAAACTCAAAGGTCTAAAGTGCATGATTAAATGCACAAAAGTCTCTAAGTTGAAACTAATACCTTCAACTTTGATAGTTCTATATTGTCCTTTTGTCACTCTTCCAACTACCTAAAAAGTTTCGTCTGTGGTGAAGTGCCCACAATGACTTCCTGGTGCTTTCGAAATGTGATGAGAAACATAGATTCCTTTTGATTAAACTGCATTGCAAGCTTCATCTATGTTTCTTACTATTGCATGTATCTCATCCTCTGTGAGATCAACTGTATTTGCTTCAGGGTACATCTTCTGTTTCCCTTTATCTACATTGCGTACAATGTTTGAAGCTCTTGGTTGGATATCTGGTACAATTTTGATCAATGTTCTATTTGTCACTGGGTAAATAGTATATCGATCCTTGGACATCTTTAACAAATATGGTTTTGACTTTTCATCTCTCATAATCCCATATAATCTTCTTTCTTCATGATTGAGAAGATGCATTGATCGATTATTGATCAGAATTGGTTCAACTTGTACCTTGACCAACCTTCTCACAGGTTCTCTTATAATAATCAAACTTTTTCTTTTCACAGGCATTACTTCTTCAATTTCCTTCATTCTCAAATCCTCTTTTTGGATAGGTTGAGAAGGATTATACTGAGTTGATCTATGTTCAACTTTCTTTTTCTTCTGTTGAACATCAAGTGAGGTGTTCTTTTTATGACTGATCTTCAGCTTCTTACTTTCTTCTACCAGTCTAGAAGAGGGTTGTTGTTGAGGTTCCTTCTTTTCAAACACCAACTTCCTCTTAATTTCTATTTCTTTAGTCAATTTTGCTAGTTGTTCTTGCAAAATTGAGACCAAAGATGTAGTTGCCTGTGGAGCTTTCTCAAACTTTTCAGAATCTCCAACAAGAGTTAAACCTTTTCCTCTCTTCTGCTCTTATTGATGCAAGGTTAGTAGTGTTGGTGACCTTCTGGAGTTTTTGGATTTTTCATAATAAAGTGTCTCCCCTTTTCTTTTCATTGACATTTGTTTGGCAGATTGCTTCTCTTGGCTATCTTCTCTGTATGAAATCGTCTTAGCTTTCACTAATACCTCAGAAGATTTACTCTTCTTTTCTTTTGTAAGCATTCTTTCTATGGATTGAGGTTCTATCTTCCTTGCGGGAGTAACCTTTTCATTCAAGCTACATTTTACAATACGCTCCCCCTCAGTCCTTGCTTTTCCCATAGAATTTGTATCCTCCTTTTCTTTCAAACCCATTCTAGTGACAGTTGAAGCATTGATGATGCTTTTTATATTCATCTTCATTCTATTTCCTCTGTCAAGAAGGACTCCAGAATCTATAAAGATTCTTGTCAGCAGCATACCATAAGGTAATGCATTTGAGTCCCTCTTCATCTTCATTATAAACCTTAAAATCAAGTGTGGAAGGCTTATAGGCTGATGATTGAGTAGATGAAACAAGTATTGTTCATCTATAGTCATCACAACATTCTTTGAACCTGTTCTTGGTAGAACACAATGAAAGAGTAGTGCATGTAAAACCCTAGCCTTCGGAACAAGAGTCGTCGTCTTATCCTGTGGCTCACTACTTCCATAGAGTTGTCGATTGATTTGTGCTTTCTCTACACTGCTCTTAGTCATCCATCTTGTGGTATGAGACACCTCTGCTCCAACATATGGACATTCACTAACTTTCAAGATTAGTTCTAGTTTTACGATAATCGACAGTCTATCCACCATTGAAACTAAGGTTTCGTCTACTACTTTCCCATTCTTCCAGAACTCATATACTTCATTCAGGTATACTATTTCACGAACATGAAAGAAGTTTTTACATCCCGCTGCTTTAATTTCTGATTCAATGTCCATCTTTTTATTCTTCAAGGAGTTGAAATCAACATGACTTCTATAAATCATTGATTGCTCCATTGGTAATCTGTAGATAATAGAAACTATACACATAAATATATTTTTCTCAAAGAAATGAGGTTAGTATGAGAAGATGAGAATGTAAACAGAAAGAACTTGATATCAAGAACAGAGTAATGAAACGTTTTGTTGAGAGTTTTGCAAAAATTCGATTTCAAAGTATTTCAAGAATATTCTAGAGTAGGTAATATTATAAAACCTTTGAGAGGATTTCCCTCCTTTTTCTAAAAGTTACCGCCGGCGACCTACCATTACCGTTTCCTTGAAACCTTACTAATTTTTATCTTTCTTACTAAGAAAATCATCTGGGTGATGACGTGTCAGACGATTGGTCACTCAACACAACCATATTCAAGTTTCGCTTGATTTATCTCAATCTTTCTTCATGCAAAGCCTTGGTGAAGATATTTGCCCACTGATGATTCATCTCAACAAATTGTAGACTCACGATTACCTTCTGTACATAGTCTCGTAGGAAACGATGTCTAACTTCAATATGCTTTACCCTCGAGTGTTGTATTTGATTCTTCGATATGTTGATAGCACTTGTATTATCAAAGTAAATTGGGATATGTTCTTCTTAAATTGAGTAATCTTCTAACTGATACTTGATCCATAACGTCTGTTAGCAAAAGCTTGCAGCTGACATATATTCAGCTTCTATAGTAGATAGAGCAATTGAACTTTGTCTCTTACTTGACGAGGAAACTAAATTATGGCCAAGAAAGTGACAGCCACCACTTATACTCTTCCTCTCAATCCTATCTCTAAATTAACCTGAAATCTTTATAGTTCTCATACATTAAGCAAAGATCAGTAGAACCTGAAAGATATCTCAAAATTCTTTTAATAGCAATATAGTGAGATTCTCTAGGATCTGCTTGAAATCTAGCACACAAACAGACACTAAACAGAATATCAGGTCTGCTTACTGTAAGATAAAGTAAAGAACCAATAATACCTCTAAAAAGGGTTTGATCAACCTTCTTACCTAACTCATCCTTAGATAAAAGGCTTGAACGATGCATAGGAGTAGACATAGGTTTCACTTAATATATTTCTTTTGATGAATAAAAATCTTTTCTTCAGTTTGCTTAATTTGTAACCCAAAAAAGAATTTTAATTCACCCGTCATGCTCTTTTCAAATTCACTTTTCATCAAATTCTCAAAACTAAAACATAGCTTTTCAGACGTTGCACCAAAAATAATATCATCAACATATATTTATACTATGATGAAATCATTCTTAATACATTTTCTAAATAGAGTATTATGTACATGTCCTCTACTAAAACCATTTTCAATCAAAAAGGAACTTAGACGATCATGCCAAGCTCAAGGAGATTGTTTCAAACCATACAAAGCTTTATGAAGTCTATAGACATAATCTGGTTTCGTAGAATCTTCAAAACTAGAAGGTTGCTTTACATAAACTTCTTCATCTATAAAACCATTCAAAAAGGCACTTTTCACATCCATTTGAAACAGTTTTATATCATGACAAACAACTTATGCAAACAAAATCCTAATAGCTTCTAATCTAGCTACAGGAGCATAAGTTTCATTATAGTCTATTCCTTCTTGTTGATTATAGCCTTAAGCTACTAATCTAGCTTTGTTTCAACTCACTTTACCTGACTCATCTAGTTTATTTTTGAAAACTCATCTAGTTCCTATAATAGAATTTTTAGGTGGTCTGGGAACTAAAGACCAAACTTTACTCCTAGTAAATTGGTTCAGCTCCTCTTGCATAGCTAAAATCCAAGCTTCATCCTGAAGAGCTTCATCAATTTTCTTAGGCTCTATTTCAGAAATAAAAGCTACATTTGCTTCTCTTATTAATTTACACCTAGTTCTCACACCTTCTGAATTTTCTCCTATAATCAGAATTTTAGGGTGAGAGGATTTATATTTCCAATCCTTTTTTAGACTAAGATTTCAGGAACATCTTCTACTTTTTATAGAGGAACATCTGATGTTGACACATCTACACTATCAACTAAGGGTACTGATAGAATTTTATTATCAGTATCATTACTTCTATCTGGTTGAGAACCATCATCAAATTTAACATGAATAGATTCTTCAACAGATTTAGAAGCAAGAATGTAAACCCTATAAGCTTTAGAAGATAATGAATATCCTAAAAAAATTCCAGAATAGATCTTAGAATCAAATTTATCCAAAGTTTCTTTTGTATTCAATATAGTACACTTGCAACCAAATGGATGGAAGTAAGAAATATTAGGCTTCCTTCCTTTCCATAACTCATATGGAGTTTTATCCAATAATGGTCGCAGAAGTATTCTATTTTGAATATAACAAGCTGTATTTGCAGCTTCTGCCCAGAAATACTTAGAAAGATTCATTTCACACAGCATGGTTCTTGTCATTTCCTAAATCGCCTTGTTCTTTCTTTCTACAACTCCATTCTGTTGTGGAGTTCTAGGAGCAGAGAAATTATGAAAAATTCCATTCTCTTCACAAAATATTCTGAATTTTCATTTTCAAATTCACCACCATGATCATTTCTAATTCCAACAACAGAAACTCCTTTTTCATTTTGTAACTTTTTGGAAAGAGTTTTAAAACATTTAAAAGATTCATCCTTATGTGACAAAAATAATATCCAACAAAATCTAGTGAAGTCGTCAATAATTACGAGACCATACTTCTTTCCGCGAAGACTTATTATCCTAGTTGGACCAAACAAATCTATATGTAAGAACTCTAGTGGTCTAGAATAAGTTACAATATTTTTAGAAGAAAAAGATGTTTTAACCTATTTTCCTTTATGACAACTTTCACAAAAGAAATCCTTGTTAAAAATTATTTTTAGTAAACCTCTTACCGAATCATGTTTAATCAACTTAGAAATATGTTTAAAACTAACATGACCTAGCTTTTTATGCCAAATCAGTTTTTCTTCATTAGTTGATATAAAACAAGAAATATGTTGACTTTGCAAATCTTTTAAATTAATCTTATAAAGATTGTTTCGTCTTTTGGCAGAAAAGAATATGGAACCGTCTTTGTTTTTGACTACAAAAGAGTTTTGATTAAAGGATACTTCAAAACCAAAATCACATAATTGACTTACACTAATCAAGTTATGTTTTAAACCTTCAACTAACAGAACATTATCAATAGATGCAAAGGAATCCTTACCAATTTTGCCGATTCCAACTATTTTGCCTTGCTAGTTGTCTTCAAAAGTTATTGATCCTCCCTTTTTATTTTGAAGATCTAGGAACACAGACCTCCTTCCCATCATATGTTGCGAGTATCCATTCTCCAAATACCATTGGTGCTGGTTGCTTTTTTCAAGGAAGGAGATCTGCAGGAGATATTATGTTCTTTTTAGGTACCCAGATTTTCTTGGGTCCTTTGGGGTTAATCTGATAATTATTCATAGAATAAGGATAAGAAGACTAATGATATTTCTTTCTATAAGAAACAAAGTTCTTTTTATGATGAGTATTATTTTTAGTAAACCCTAAACCACTCTTATCATTAGGGTGTCTATATCTCCCAATCATGTCGTTCATTTTCTTCGTTCTTTCAGTAAAGGTTGATAAGTCTGTTGAAAGAGAATTAATCCTTTGTTTCAACTTATTAATCTCCTCAAATCTATCTAACGTTACTTTTTTCTTCATATCGTCTACTTGTTTCTTGAGGCAGACGTTTTCTTTCTCTAACGCTTCCATGTTCTTCAAGTTTTCTACATACTTTCTTTTTAAAAATCTATACTGCTTTAGTATAGCATGTGAATCTTCTAACAATTCTAAGTATGCATCTTGGAGTTCATTAGAATTAGATTCAGACGAGTCCAAATCTTCCCAAGTTAGCATCATTCTCTTTTTATTTTCTTTATTCTTCTTTGACTTTCTTCTAAGCAACGGACATTCAGACTTGTAGTGTCCTAGTTTGTTGTATTCGTAGTAAATGATAGAAGCCTTCTAGTTCTTGACTTTGTCTTTGTTATTTTTCTTAAAAGAAAAATCTTTGTTTCCTTTTGCTTTCTTCTTCCACATACTTCTGATCTTTCTTGAGAAAAAAGATAATTCATCATTATCATCACTTGAGTCTTGTTGAGATTCACCGGTGTCAACATTCTTGATCTCTTCGATCTTTAGTGCTTTTGACGATGAACTTATATTTCTCTAAGTCTTGTAATTTTTTTGACCAGCCTTTAATGCTATCGATTTGTCTCTTATAGGTTTATCTTCAGCATCAAGCTCTACTTCATGTATCGTCAAAGAACCAAGTAGCTCGTCAAGCTTTAATTTTCTCAAATCCTTGGCTTCTTGTATTGTAGTGACTTTAGGTGTTGGACCCCGATCTTTTAGTAAAATTTAGAAATATTAAATAAAATTAAATGGGTGTTTTCGAGTATATATGTGTTGTAGGTGTTTTAGAGTTAAATGAAATTGATGTGAAAAGAAGTGGATTTTGGTTTTTAATGACTTGAAAATTTTGAATAATTTTGTTTGTGTAAGGGTACCATGACAATTATAGTGAATAAATTGATTTGAATGGAAGTTGAAAAGCAAAAAATGAAAAAAATGAAAATGTGAGATTTTGGAGAATTGTAAGTTTGACATTTTGGGATGAATAGTAGCAGAGTTGACTTTTTGAGATGAAATTTTCTGAATTTTTCTGGGTTGATTTAGGCAGAATTTAATCAAATAATCTTCATAAAAGTTGTAGTTTCTGTTGATAGCTTTCTATCTCTATGAAGTATGACATTTTTCGATATCGAGATTGAAAGTTATGATCTTTCGAAGTTAAGGTTATTTTGTTTTGTTTTTAAAAATGCAATTAAGGGTAAGTTTGTGTGTACTGTGCTTTGAGGCCAATTTTGTACTGATGTGGTTTGAATTGGATCAAGTAGCCTAATTGAAAGTTGTAAAGGAAGTTTATAGCTTTTCAATGATATATAAAATGCTATTTGTGGATGTGGAAATTGAAAGATATGGAATTTTGAAGATTGGATGTGGTATAAGATGACAAATTTCTGGGTAGAAACTTTGATTGACAAATTGACTTAGTTAGAGGTTGAAATTGCTTTGAAGTTCTTCATGAAAGTTTTAGATTATGTTTTGATCTTTCCATTGATGTAAATTATGGAATTTTTGGACTATAGAATAGGAAGTTATGACTTTTTAGAAGTTTTTGTTACTGTTTAGCATGATCATTAGTGGACAAAAACTTCGAAGTGGTTTTGACTCCCTTAGAGGTCAAATTGATTTTTCAGTCCTTCAAGAAAGTTGTAGGATGCATTTTGATCTTTTCATTGATATAAAGTATGACATTTTTGGACCTTGGAGTTGAAATATATAAATTTTAGAAGTTGTGTTACTGCTTAGGGTAACAAACATTAGACTGAAAGTTTGAGTGCGATTTTGACCCATTTAGAGATGAAATTAGTTTTTAAGTTCTTCATGTAAGTTGTAAAGCTTCCTTTCAGCTTTCTTTTGATACAAAATTTGCAAAATTTGAAATTTTGAGTCAGAAGTTGTGAAATTTTGAAGTTAAGGGTTTTTTAGTTTAAAAAATTGAAAAATTGGATTTGAGGCATCCTCGCGAGGGCGAGCGCCTCTCGAGGCGATGGCCTCGCGATCACGAGTGGCTCGCAATCATGAGTGCCTGCTTTTGCTCGCGAGTGCGAGGGGCCGTTTGGGATTTTTACTTAATTTTTCCCTAATCTGACCCTTTTGACATTCTTTGCTTATATCTTTTTCGTCTGACATCCGATTGATTTGATTTTTGAAGCGTTGGATTCTTAAGACTTCCCTATACCTCTCCATGAAAAATTTTGGATTTTTGAGATTAAATTGAAAGAGATTGATTGAATCAAAGTGAGTTAGAAAATTTTCTAAACATGGTTCAGTATTTTGGTAAATTCTAAATCTATAGAGATCCAATTGAGTTGATTGTTGTTTCAAAATAAACTAGAGACATGTAATTACAAGTTATCTGAAGGGACTGAATTTTAATTCGGACTCTAGGACCTTCAATTTCTGAATTGGAGTTGGGTTTAATGTTCAGTTTTGGATTAGTAAAAGCTGAAAGTATTTTGGCCGTAAATTTTGCTCTAGTCATCCAAATGAGGTGATTCTTAATTTGAATTGAACTAGAGAGATAGGGATACAAATGTTCTGAAGAAATTGAGTTTCAATTTAGTCTCTAAGACTATCAATTTTCAGATGGAAGCAAATCGTAGGAAAATGTTTTAGTATAAGGATAGTCCGAGAATGTTTGGAGTATAACTTTTGGAGTATTAAACCAAATTAAATGATTTTGGTGTCATTTTGAAATTGAGACCATGAGGAACATTTCTATAGAAGGAAATTTTATCAAATTCCTTCAATTTGATGATTAGAAAAATGTCCTAAGTTAATCATGATTTAATGATATTTTGAGACTTTGATTTATTTTATGGTTTTGAGGATTTAATTAGTATGTTAATTTGGGCAAGGCCATATGATATGGAGTGAATAATTGAATTAAAGTGTTAAAAATACATGAGGGGCAAAATTGGAAGAATACTTAAGGTTTTAAGTTATAAGGCTTATGTGTAAGGGCAAATTGGTCATTTTGCACTCATTAATGGCACACTTGTAATTAAGACTTGTGAGTCTTCTTATAAGATGAAAAAAGCACGAAATTAAAAAGAAAAGACAAGAAAAGAGAGGAAGAGGGAGAGCTTTTCCGTGGCGAAGAAGAGAAAAGAAAGAAGAGATGCTAGGGTTTCGATTTTGTTAGATTTCAAGGATGATTTTAAGTTGATTCAAGAAGGAAAAAGGTGGAAGAAGATGAGAGCTCCCATATGAGCTATGAAATTCCTCTTTTGGTGAAGATTAAGGTAAGATTGGAATTCTGATTTGTTGAATTTTGAAATGATTTTGGTTTAGATAGCTTGAGAATTGTATGGGTTTGAGTTTTATTATATCAATTTTGGTGATTGCACGGTATGAATTGTTCAATTTTGGATTTCTATGAATTAGGGATTTTGTCTTGGATAAGGGAGATTAAGAGAGGCAATGGAGAAAGAGAGGCCTTGAACAAGTTTCAATCAAGGATATGAGGTGGGTACTATGTTTATAATTTGAATTATAAGCTATTTATGTGTTTTCGAAAAATCAAGAAAGCAAAATGTTTTCAAACTTTTGTTTACGAATGATTTGAATAATTTGATAATATTGCTAAAGTGTTGCATTCTTTGGTTTTGAATGATTGAAGAATTGTTATGTGATTTTGACTGTTATGTGAATTTGAAATTGTGGAAATTGAGAGTAGAAATTTGTTTGATTGTGACATGGTTATGAAAAATTAAGTTTTTGAAAGGTGCCTTTGGGCAATTCGATTTTCATGTGTGAAATATTTGTTATGTGGGTTTGGTTAGGTCTCATAAGTTGTCAAGTGCACTTATCAAAGGCTTCACCCGCCTTCCCGTTAGTGGCATGGGAGCTCCGTTAAGGACTCCCATAAATTCACGACTACACTAGACCACTATGCGGGAAGGTGTAGTACGTTCTGTTCATGGCTACACAGGACGTTATGCGGGAATGTGTAGAACGTTCTATTTTCTGGACCGACCCAGATCAAATTTATGATGTGTTATGTGCTTATGTTGTGTTATAAGTTTGATGCATACATGTTTTGAAATTGGTCGTGAATTTTAAAAAAATTTGATATTTTGGAGAAATAAGCATTTGATCTTTCAATCATGAAATTTGATGAAATGACAATGAGTTTTTGAAAATGATTTTTGCTTATTTTTCTGTTATAAACATGTTATCCACGAGCTGTAAAGCTCACCCCCCCCCTTTCATCCTCATCTCCAGGTATCAAGAGGGAGATCGGATGAAAGAAAGTCAAGACGATCGTTTGTTATGTTTATGATTGTATTTTTAAGTTGGATTTTTGTAAACAAATAAGATTTTGTTTAAATGATGAGATATGAATGAATATGAAGAAGAAAATTAAATGAGATTTGAGTGTGAATGACTTCAATTGGATATTGAAGTTACTTTGATTGAAAATTATATATATACCGATCTGGAATTGCGTAGACCAAGTGTGTCTCTTTTGTTTCCAACAATTTTCTAAAGTATACGTTCTTAAATGTCAGAATTTGACCTTCAGTTTGTTTGAACCATTTTGTTTTTTTTTATGCTGAGTCATTTCGATTTTCTTTGGCTCCTTAAGCTTTCGTTTTTGCACGCTTTTTGATCCGATTTGTGTTTCGTTTGCTTTTAGCCCACTTTCGCTTTTTGATCTGTTCGAAATATTCCAGTTTGGTTCTTTCGGGTTTAGATTTCCTTCGTTTGCTTCCACACACGTTTTCTTTGATTTGTTTCCGTTTTATGCGGTCGCCACTTTGTTTTCGATTTATGTTTCCGAGGTTGGGTTCCGAAAACGGGTCCCAATATTAAGTCTCCATCTTTTTGGCAGACTTCTGAGAATCTTCCTGACATGGTCTTGATTATCGCAGATTCTCCTGAGAGCTTTAATTCCATTAACGATAGTTTGAAATCGTCCAAACATCTTATCAATAGACTCATCTTCCTTCATTTTAAACAACTCATACTGATGTACAAGAATGCTAATCTTGGACTTCTTCACTTGGTTTGTGCCTTCATGTGCAATAGATAAGGTGTCCCATATCTCCTTCGCAGTTTCACATCCATAAACTTTATCGTATTCACTTCTGCTTAAGGCACAACTCAGAAAGAACTTGGTCTTTGAGTTTAGTTGAAATCTCGCTATGTGTGAGCTGGTACGTGGAATAGTATTTCCTTCATCATCTATTAGTACATATGGTCCATTCTGATGATGTCCCAAAGATCAACGTGTGTGGATTCGATGAAGAGCCGCATCCTATCCTTCTAATAATGATAGTCCTTACCATTAAACGCAGGAGGTCTTGTGACGGAGGCACTGTCAGTGATAAAAACGTGTGATTCAATCATTGATCTTTGTCCTCACTATGTAAAGTTGATTCTTGGAAACCGATATTTGATACCAATTGAAGTAAATCACACGTTAATATAAAACTCATGTACAATATATGAAGTACACAATAAGGGGGGTTGAATTGTGTAATCTTTTTGTAAAGATACAAAACCTTTGATATTTCTTGAAAAAGGAACTTTTTCAAGTATTACAAGAATGTCAAATAGTTACGCAGTTAAATCGCAAATAACTTCTATATAATTGTATAAGAACAAGAGTAATTAAAAGTAAAGAGTTAGAAGGTAGACACTGCTATTTTTATACTGGTTCACCCCAAACCTTAGGCTATGTCCAGTCCTCATAATCCTTCTAAGTTTTCACTATACTTGGACAAATTTACAAGTATTCTTTCCTCCCTTCCAGAGCCTCTTCAAGTCTTTTACACTAAGTATTCTTTCTGCTATCTTAGCTTCTCCAGACTCTTAGCCTTTTCTTTCTCTCATTAGAAAGATATTGTGAGCTATTTGTTATGGTAGAGTTTGCTCTCCAGTATCGTACTTTGAATATAGAATTTTTGTAAGTAAATAACTTGGAAGCTAAAGATTAAAAGTTACCACGACTAGTATTTATAGCCTAAGTCTGCAACCGCTTCTTGTTTCTTGATAACTGCTTCTTGCTTCTTGCTTCTTATTTCTTGCTTTTTGTAGAAACCGTTATTCAGTTGAGTTCTGTAACTAACTTAATCTGTTTCTGCTGTGTTTTCGAACTTATTCTGTGTTTTTTGAACTTCTTTTATGTTTTCAAACCTCTTCTATGTTTTTCGAGCTTCTTCTGTGTTTTCGAACTTCTTCCATATTTTTTAACTTTTTCTGTGTTTTGCCACTTCTTCTGTTTTTTCGTCACTTCTTCTGTGTTTTTGTCACTTCTTCTGTGTTTTACTACTTCTTCTGTGTTTTACCACTTCTTCTGTGTTTTCATCACTTCTTCTATGTTTTTGTCAGAATATAGAATTTTTGTAAGTAAATAACTTGGAAGCTAAAGATTAAAAGTTCAAAGTTGTTCAGTTTTTGACCACGACTAGTATTTATAGCCTAAGTCTGCAACCGCTTCTTGTTTCTTGATAACTGCTTCTTGCTTCTTATTTCTTGCTTTTTGTAGAAACCGTTATTCAGTTGAGTTCTGTAACTAACTTAATCTACTTCTTCTGTGTTTTCGAACTTATTCTGTGTTTTTTTGAACTTCTTTTATGTTTTCAAACCTCTTCTATGTTTTTCGAGCTTCTTCTGTGTTTTCGAACTTCTTCCATGTTTTTTAACTTCTTTTGTGTTTTGCCACTTCTTCTGTTTTTTCTTCACTTCTTCTGTGTTTTTGTCACTTCTTCTGTGTTTTACCACTTCTTCTGTGTTTTCATCACTTCTTCTATGTTTTTGTCACTTCTTCTGTGTTTTCGCCACTTTTTTGTGTTTCGCCACTTCTGCTATGTTTTTGTCACTTCTTCTGTGTTTCACCACTTCTTATATGTTTTCAAATTTTTTTTGTGTTTTCAAACTTCTTCTGTATTTTCGAACTTCTTTTGTGTTTTTAAACTTCTTCTATTTTCTCAAACTTCTTTTGTGTGTTCGAACTTCTTCTATGTTTTCGAACTTCTTATGTGTTTTTCGAACTTTTTCTACGTTTCCCCACTTCTTTTGTGTTTCACCACTTTTTCTGTGTTTCACCACTTCTTCTGTCGTCACTTCTTATGTTTTTCGCCACTTCTTCTGTATTTCCCCACTTTTTCTGTGTTTTCGCCACTTCTTCTGTGTTTCGCCACTTCTTCTGTGTTTTTACTGCATGCTCTCATCAAAACAGTTCATTTTTTTCAAATATTATTATTATTTGATTATCAACAAAATTATTATGTGTAAAGTCTTTTTGACTTAACAGGAATATCCTATATAGAAATAAAGAAATCCATTCTCATATGAGAGAAGATAACTTTTAAAAGACATACTATAAAATCAAATTTTAAAGTCTTAATAACTTTTTGATTAATGGGATTTGCAATCATCTATCATGACATAGGTAAATTTCATATTTACAAGTAAGAAACCTTCTTTAAAGATTGACCACACTAACAACTCAAACAATATCACACCTCATTATCAATAAGATCATTTTCCACCCTTATCCTTTTTTAGAATTTAATTATAAGGAATTTTGTCCTAATTATCAATCCTAATATTCAAATTTTAAAATTTTTCCTTATTTCATGTATTTTGACTATCAATTTTCATCTTCAATAATTCAAATGATGCAAAGTATTAGCTTTATTTCTTATGCAATAATTACTTAAATTTATTTTATCAAATATAATAATTGTATACAACTATCAAAGACTTGTAATACACAAATAACATTTGGAGAGGGTAAACTTTATTAGAGGAAAGGTTGGAAGAACTTGAACATTTTGAAATCCTAAAGACCTCTTCTAATGTTCTGAATGCAAAAGTTCCATTATCATCAATAATCAATGCTAAAATGCAAGATTCTACAAATCTATAACTAGTGTACGAATCCTAATTTAATTAATTTTGTTTAAATATATAGAATTAGTGTTGGCATCAATAATTAACACTTCTTAAATTACCTAAAAGTTATCAATTATTTAACAAAAGGGTAAATTGTGAAAGAGATGTATCTCCCTTGTCAATTTCTTTAATATGATTTGTCTAAATTTGTCATATGTTAGCATATTATCATTATACTAATTTGGGATAAAACTCTACAAATCACTCTAGGATTCTTTGTTTAGTTTTAAATGCCTGGATACTCCTCTAAGCATCTCTTCACTTTGGGCAAAACCCTATAATACATTTTAGGACTTTCCCTTTAAACTTTTTTAAATACTTAAAAACCCTTAATAAATCATTATCCAAAATTTATATCTTTTTTTAACAAGGAAAATAAAATCGAAATCCAAAACAAGCTACCTAATGTAGTGATATACAGTATAAAGCTCTTTGTTTATCTCGATGCATAAGCTCCATAATTGTCCACGGCAGTTCCTGGAGAAAATGTAATCTTGGACTGGTTAAGACTGCAATTGAGGCCAAATTGTCTGCACATTGATTTAAATCTTGCAGTCTGGCTTCCGAGAGTGGAGGGAAAGCTTCGGAGCTCGGGTAGCATTAGATGGGTCCTTCCTCCTGAGTATACAGATTGACAAAATAATCCCTTGTTAACTTGCAAAGTTGTATCGGATCAAAAATCGATGTCCTCTAAGAGTCAAAGAGTAACTCTATCTTCAATTTCTTCCTCTTAGAGAGTGAGGGCATGATAGTATTCCGTATTCATGTCACCCTTCACGATCCAGTCACATCGAACTTTCTGGTGCCAATAGATTTCCTTCTTACATAATACCTACATCAGTTCCCCACTAAGTTTTTACTCCAATTCTAACAGAGAGTCAAAGTTGTCCCCTGTCATTACCCTTTGAATTCCTTGAAGTCACGCTAACTGTAACATCCCGTTATCGGAGTGACGGGTAGATTAGTAATTTGGATCGAGTTAGGATTTGGTACAGGCAAAGTGTTGCATTGCACATGCATTACAGTTTTGATAGTCATTGATAAATGATTATTGACTGCATAAGTATATATATATGTACATACATGTATGACAATTCCCGACTTGATTGTGAAATTGAAAATTGGCTAGATGTGTAATCGGAAATTTGGTTATAATAGGACAGATGAGGATTGGGTTGTGAAAAGTGGAAATTGAATAAGTGTATTAATTAGGTTTTGAATATGAAATTGGAAGGAAATGGAATTTAGAGAACTGGAAATTGGAATTTATGGGAATTTTCCCAGAATTTTTAGAGTAATGGATCCCACAGAAAATTGGCCTAGGGACTGATTAATGTGATTCCGGGTCCGAGATTAATTGACAAATGATATGAAATAAATTTGAATTATGAATTCAGGAATTATTGGTTACGAGTATTGCGAAATTGGGAGAAAAATAGAATAGAAATCGGATGTATTAGACCCTAAGAATTGGACATGAGGCTGATGATCTTATATATATATATATATGCATAAGCTTAAAGGTAAGCTCATTTTCTTCATTTTCTCTTTGCCATCGTTGACGGTCGTGGGTGAGCAAATTTGGGATTTGGAGTTGTTTGATGGATTCTCAAAGGATTGAAGCTTAAATCAAGTAAGTTTCTATGTGTTTATGCCTTAAATCATTTGTATTAATCAGTGATTTGAGTAAGAAATGGTTTAGAGAAATTGAAAGTTTACGATGATAGGGTTTGATGGTTTTGATTTGGGTTTTTGATGGAAATCGAGTTAAATGATGGATTGAGGTTAGATATGAGTTGGGTTTAAGGCTTAGAAATGATTGAGAGTGTTTAGAATGAATTTGGATGAGATTAGATGAAAAGATCAGATGAGATTTCTAGTTTTCGGACGATTTCTGGGTTTGCACGTCGCGACGTGTGAAGAACACGCCGCGGCAAGCTCCCTAAGTGTGCACGTCGCGACGAATAAATGATTTTATAATTGATACGTCGCGATGAATGGGATATAGGCGCCTCGCCATGAAAGGAGTTGAGTCTTGCCATGGCGAGAGAAAAGGCGTGCGTCGCGACGTACATGGGCATACGCCGCGACGAGGAATGTGCGATTCGCCGCGGCGAGGTGTGCTGGTGCCGCGGCGAGGGATGTGATCCAAAAATGTGAATTTTAAGGTTTTAATAAGGGGATTTAGGAATTTGAAAATTTAGTTGGTTATGGATTAATTGATTTTTTTTAGAATAGGAAATTGCAATTCAAATGAAATGATTAAAGGATTATAAGGTGATTGTTACAAGTAATGAGCTTGAGGATTTATGTTAAATGATTTGGTTTATTAGTGATTAATTGGTAAATTGGTTTATAATAATTGGAAGTGTTATGGATTAGTGAGAGTGATCAAATTGAGTAATTCGGAATTGGATTGGGAATGTCATAACATGTATAATATTTATCGATTTGCTATTAATTATTGAATTTGACATAATTGGTAATGTGATTTATTGATTTGATATAGAGGTTCGATGGATCGGCATTCCACGACAAGATTGGGACTTCAGTGTGTAGCTTCGGAAGTGCGGTGAGTAACCTAGTTGGTTTCTCATTTTATGTGTTTATTAATTGTATGCACCGATGCCATGAGGAGTTACGGATGGATATATGTGTGATCGATTTGATTGATTTCGACCATGGGTGTTCAAATATTTGATTGTGATATCGAAGTGCAAAGATGAGTAAATGTGTATGAATGCATGAGTGAATTAAATTGTAACATGCATTAGTGAAAATGAATGGAAATGTATTTGAATGAAATACGACCAAAGGTCCAAGAAATGAAAAGTGATATTGAAATGAAAACGGAAAATAAATGCAAGTGACAAATGATTGAGATTGGAAATTGGTTAGTGACATGTGCATTCATGCATAATAAATGATCGAGATAATGGCGGTTGTGACCGGTGCACCGCTTTTGAGCTTTAAGCTCAACGCACGAGGCCTCGTGTCTAACGTATTCGAGCCTCAACGATGATCGAGCTATGCCTAACGTTTGAGGCTTCAAGCCCAATGTTTGAGAGCTAATGGCTCAACGATATGAGCTCAAAGCACGGTCACAACAACGAAAAGAAAATGGAAGTCCACATGTGCATTGCATATATATATTATTGACTGAAATTGTAAATTGATTGTAATGACTGTGAAATGTGAATAAGGAAATTGCATGCGATATTATCAAATGCTACTATGTGTTATGTGTATATGATTGTGAATGCATGAGTTGGGTGAACCATCGATGATGGTTTCTCACTGAGTTCGCAAACTCACCCAACATTGCATCTATTTTTCAGGAAGTGAAGAGTACCCCGTTAGACCACGGGAGTATGTCTACCGCTAGCCAGCAAAGTTTCGGTCGGGATCGATTAAAGCCCACGTCTGCATTAGTATATTGATTTGATTCAGTAGGCCAAATGATTTTGTGTAAATGTGTTGTAAAAACTGAAATTGTTTTTATTGGAAAAGCGTTTTTGTTCTGATTGGGCCAGTTTATTCATTGATTCTGCGCACTCTTTTGGTTTTCGTAAGAAAAGAAAAATGTCATATCAAGTTTTAAAAAAAAAGTAGTGACTGTTCTAGTACGCCACCCTCGCGAGTCACGGGCTCGGTTATCATCGTCGATATCGGGTTCGGGTCTCGTCGGGAGTGAGGTGCTACATATGTGGTATCAGAGCCCAGAAGTACAATCTTACATGGGCATTCTGAGAAAAATGTGTCAAAGTACATGCATATAAGTCACGTCTCGGCGACAAAGGACCATCGATCCCCAAGATAGCATATGAGTCTCATACATGAGCCTGTACTAGTGGTTTAAGTGGTTAGGAATAGTGAAGAATAGATGATATGGAAAATGTGATAAATGGAAGTTGTGGAAATCAAGGAATAAGAACAAGTATATGGTACGATGTGATAATTGGAGATTTAGTGCATTGGTACTGATGGGCGTATTATGAAATACGACATTAGAGTTATATTGGAACAGTCTATGAATGTGAAATAGATGTGACTTGTATATGTGTAGTTGTGAATGTGTATAGAGGAAATCATAGAGATATGTGAAAGATGGCAAAATTGAAAGTGTATAAGTAATGGAAATAAAATGTTTTATGAATAGAGTTGCGCAGCGAAAGCGTGATGGGAGTTATGATTGTTGTAATATGGATTTGAGTGTGGTTGAGTAAAACGAAATCATGAAAAGAGATCGAAAGGTAAGAAAAGGGATATTGATAGGTGAAAAAGTGAACAGTTGTTAAGGTCAACGGATTTGCCTATGCGAATGAACACCTGAAATTGGAAATGATATCGGAAACCAATTGGTGCGTTAGTGGATAACCGCCAAGTCAAATAATTAAAAGTTCATGTGAGATAGAGTAAGAACCGAAAGTGTTTATAGTGATATTTGGAAATGAATTGAGATTGTAATTAGGATATTGGTTTGGTAAAAGCCTCACGATCGAGGATAGGTACGGAAAGGAAAAATGTGGTCATAGATTAAATGAGATTGAGGTGTCTTCAGTATAAATGACTAATTGGTAAATTGACGCAATATTGTTAATGGTAGGTACCTTAATGAATGGTATAAAAAGGATATTCTAGTTATATGGATTATGGCATAGATTGATCGTCACAGGATATTGTGAATAATTGAAATCGATAAGAAAGGTGACAAATTGTTGATGATTAGGAATTGAAAGAAGAAGTTCCCTAAATTGGATTAAGTTGATTAGATGATTAAAATTGAAAGTTTAGCAATGAAAGGACAAATTGGAGATAAATGTGAAATAAATGAAAAGTCGTAATTAGAGTGTAAAAGATAGACTCGCTTATTAAGAAGGTATGTGTTACGATAATGTAAAGAGATCGATTGTAATAGGAGTATTGAACATTAAAAGATATTAGTTGTGATCCGAGGAGAATACCGGATCGATATATTTGTGTGAATATCGGAAAGTATAAAGTGGTTTTGAAAATTTTGTTTGAAATGATAGTGAATAAATTGAACTATGTGGAGAATCTAGTGTAAAGGAATGTGTGCCAAAATATATTTGATGAAATTGAGAAAGATCGTGAGAAAATTTGTTCCTCATTGGAGACAACCGATAATTAGGAAATGATATAAATTGATTATTGATATGAAGAGTCATTATGCTACCAAGAGCAACATATCTTTCTTGTGTTTAGAGTGAAATGTTTAAATTGTGTTCAAAGTGGATGATGATCGATTGAATACATTTGAAAAGTGAATAAGAGAAATTGGCACATTGAGGAAATTGTTTGACATGTAAGTTTTATAAGAGTGAATTTGATCTTGGTAGAATAATTAGTGGATGAATTATTATTATTCGAACATGGTATTGGGAGATTAAATGCAAATAGAGGCAGTGATAAATGTGAAATTGTAAAGGATAAGTATCTAGAGAATTTGGTGTTATAATATGAAATGAATTGTAAAGATGATAATGTGATCTATTGGAAAATGTAAAGAGATTCTATGTGTATGGAGATCAAGATAAGCTTATGGGCTGCATTGGTATTTGATGACTTAAAATCTATTGTATGGAATAGTGTATTGGAAAGTGTTGTGAAAAGTTTGGAGATTCTATTTGTACAGAAAATGTTTTGGATGAATATGCGTTTGTAAAGTAATAATGATTAAGTTATATGAGTAAATTGGGAAAAAAAGGAACGATAGCAATTGGGGATTCCACATCAAGTGTGCAGAGGTGTATTGAAAGCATGGCAAAATCCGAATCGAGAATTTTGAATAGTGGATAGTATCGAGAAATGTGTGGATAGATTAGTAGAAAGAAATTGAGTAATGTGACTGGATTAGGAAATATGAGTAAAACTCATGAAAGGAATTGTAAGTGTATTAAAAGTGTAACAGAAAGTAAAATGTGACGTTGAAAGATTATGAGTATGTTTGACCTATATGGTTGACTGTGTGTTATCAGTGTGAAACTAATATAGGTTTGGAGTTCATAAGATTATGAGATTGATGCATAGATAAGATTGATTGTGTTTCGCTGGAGATATCATTTAAAAGTGTATGAAAGGTTTTATATCTAAAAGGAGTTGTTCATTCGGATAGTAAAATGATCAGGACCTAATATAATTAGAGGCCCTGAATGATTTAAGTTAAGATTGACAGGTGTTTGAATCAGTAATATGGTATAAGAAATTCAAGTTGATGAGAATGAATTAAATTAATGATTACCAAACTGTTGAAACTCGATGAGATTAGAAATTGGCATTGAGAGATGCAATATGTTCAACGATACGTAGAATGTTTCTAAATGTGTCACCTTGGCTAATCTATGTAATGATTGAGATAACGGTAAATGGGAAATGAAATTTGTTATTAGGGGCCTCGATGTGACCGTGTTGCGAATCGATTTATGGATTGACAAGTCGGTGGTAACCTAAAAGATAAATGGATTTGTAAAGTGTTATATGGATGAAATAGGAAATATTGATATGATCGAGGTGTGTAGCATTGGTATTGGATATAAAGAATTACGAGTAATCAAAAGAAATCGTTAAACAAGATAGAGTTTGAGAAAGGAAAAGAGGTAAGTAAGGTTGTAGTGTGATTAAAATAGCAAGTCCGCTTAAAATCCTAAAAGATGATTCGGATCTCAAAATGTTACAAAGACTGAATTGGAAAATATTGTTAGGATCCGATATATGCTTATCGATTTTGGAAGTGATAAATTGTGTGTAAAAGGGCAATATAGGGTTGAGAAAGATTTGACGAAATTATTCAGATAGCGAAATAAGTGGAAATCGAGAATCAATGAGACTCCCTAACTTGGTGATAATCGATATGAAATTTCGAGGACTAAATTTTTATTAGGAGGAGAATTGTAACATCCCGTTATCGGAGTGACGGTAGATTAGTAATTTGGATCGAGTTAGGATTTGGTACAGTAAAGTGTTGCATTGCACATGCATTACGCTTTGATAGTCATTGATAAATGATTATTGACCCATAAGTATATATATATGTACATACATGTATGACAATTCCCGACTTGATTGTGAAATTGAAAATTGGCTAGATGTGTAATCGGAAATTTGGTTATAATAGGACAGATGAGGATTGGGTTGTGAAAAGTGGAAATTGAATAAGTGTATTAATTAGGTTTTGAATATGAAATTGGAAGGAAATGGAATTTAGAGAACTGGAAATTGGAATTTATGGGAATTTTCCCAGAATTTTTAGAGTAATGGATCCGGACCAGAAAATTGGCCTAGGGACTGATTAATGTGATTCCGGATCCGAGATTAATTGACAAATGATATTAAATAAATTTGAATTATGAATTCAGGAATTATTGGTTACGAGTATTGCGAAATTGGGAGAAAAATAGAATAGAAATCGGATGTATTAGACCCTAAGAATTGGACATGAGGCTGATGATCTTATATATATATATATATGCATAAGCTTAAAGGTAAGCTCATTTTCTTCATTTTCTCTTTGCCATCGTTGACGGTCGTGGGTGAGCAAATTTGGGATTTGGAGTTGTTTGATGGATTCTCAAAGGATTGAAGCTTAAATCAAGTAAGTTTCTATGTGTTTATGCCTTAAATCATTTGTATTAATCAGTGATTTGAGTAAGAAATGGTTTAGAGAATTGAAAGTTTACGATGATAGGGTTTGATGGTTTTGATTTGGGTTTTTGATGGAAATCGAGTTAAATGATGGATTGAGGTTAGATATGAGTTGGGTTTAAGGCTTAGAAATGATTGAGAGTGTTTAGAATGAATTTGGATGAGATTAGATGAAAAGATCAGATGAGATTTCTGGTTTTCGGACGATTTCTAGGTTTGCACGTCATGACGCAGAAGAACACGCCGCGCAAGCTCCCTATGTGCACGTCGCGATTTAATAAATGATTTTATAATTGATACGTCATGATTTAATGGGATATAGGCGCATCGCCATGGAAGGAGTTGAGTCTTGTGGCCGGAGAGAAAAGGCGTGCGTCATGACGCATACGGGCATCTGCCATGACGAGGAATGTGCGATTCGCCGCGGCGAGGTGTGCTGGTGCCGCGGCGAGGGATGTGATCCAAAAATGTGAATTTTAAGGTTTTAATAAGGGGATTTAGGAATTTGAAAATTTAGTTGGTTATGGATTAATTGATTTTTTTTTTTAGAATAGGAAATTGCAATTCAAATGAAATGATTAAAGGATTATAAGGTGATTGTTACAAGTAATGAGCTTGAGGATTTATGTTAAATGATTTGGTTTATTAGTGATTAATTGGTAAATTGGTTTATAATAATTGGAAGTGTTATGGATTAGTGAGAGAGTGATCAAATTGAGTAATTCGGGAATTGGATTGGGAATGTCATAACATGTATAATATTTATCGTATTTGCTATTAATTATTGAATTTGACATAATTGGTAATGTGATTTATTGATTTGATATAGAGGTTCCGATGGATCGGCATTCCACGGACAAGATTGGGACTTCTGTGTCAGAAGTCGAAAGTGCGGTGAGTAACCTAGTTGGTTTCTCAATTTTATGTGTTTATTAATTGTATGCACCGATGCCATGAGGAGTTACGGATGGATATATGTGTGATTGATTTGATTGATTTCGGACCATGGGTGTTCGAAATATTTGATTGTGATATCGAAGTGCAAAGATGAGTAAATGTGTATGAATGCATGAGTGAATTAAATTGTAACATGCATTAGTGAAAAATGAATGGAAATGTATTTGAATGAAATACCGGACCAAAGGTCCGAAGAAATGAAAAGTGATATTGAAATGAGAAACGGAAAATAAATGCAAGTGACAAATGATTGAGATTGGAAATTGGTTAGTGACATGCATTCATGCATAATAAATGATCGATAATGGCGCTTGTGACCGTGCAGCCACCGCTTTCGAGCTTTAAGCTCAACGCACAGGCCTCGTGCTCTAACGTATTCGAGCCTCACTGATGATCGTGGCTATGCCTAACGCTTCGTGGCTTCAAGCCCAATGTTTCGAGCCAATGGCTCAACGATATGAGCTCAAAGCACGGTCACAACAACGAAAAGAAAATGGAAGCGCCACATGTGCATTGCATATATATATTATCGATGAAATTGTAAATTGATTGTAATGACCGTGAAATGTGAATAAGGAAATTGCATGCGATATTATCAGTAAATGCTACTATGTGTTATGTGTATATGATTGTGAATGCATGAGTTGGGTGAACCATCGATGATGGTTTCTCACCGAGTTCGCAAACTCACCCAACATTGCATCTATTTTTCAGAAGTGAAGAGTACCCGTTAGACCACGGAGTATGTCTACCGCCAGCGTGCAGAGTTTCGGTCGGGATCGGTCGCCCACGCCTGCATTAGTATATTGATTTGATTCAAGAGGGCCAAATGATTTTGTGTAAATGTGTTGTAAAACTGAAATTGTTTTTATTGAAAAGCGTTTTGTTCGATTGGGCCGTTTATTCATTGATTCTGCAAGACTTTTGGTTTTCGAAGAAAAGAAAATGTCATATCAAGTTTTTAAAAAAAAAGTAGTGACTGTTCTAGTACGCCACCCTCGCGAGTCACGGGCTCGGATATCACCGTCGATATCGGGTTCGGGTCTCGTCGGGAGTGAGGTGCTACATAACAAACTTTTTTTCAGTTGGAAGATATTCCCAAGATCTGATCGATTCCAGCTCCTGAGCTGAGATGAGAAGAGGGCTAAGGATTTGCTCATCTTCTCCACGATGGGAAGCTGATGCGTTGCGAATACTTCATCAAACCCTAGATGCGTGAGCTAGGCATTTTGAAATCTAAAAATTAAGGACCCACTGAATCTAAAAACCTGTCGTTGTAGCTGGACCAGCAAGGGTCTATGGTCCAACCCAAGGAAGGGTAAGTGATGGTTTTCTATTTGAGGAAAGACTTAAAGCCAAGTCGTGGAGTCAAAAACTCTATCCAGTCTAGCTTGGATCATTTCTCGTTGCCACGTAAACTTGGAGCCTATAAACCAAAGATCATGGAGGCTACTTTCGTGTACCCAATCTTGAAGCTTTTTATTCACCGTTCTCATTGTCTTTGCTCTGCCCCGTTTATCGGTTGATTCCAATTTAGCATTGAAATACCCTCCTATGAGCTAGGGTCTATGGATAGAATTTCCTACCCATCTTAATATCAGCCAGAGGTAATTTTGGGAAGTGGCTTGCGGGCTAGCATAGACCATTCTAAAATCAAAAGCATAGGTAGCAAACTTGATCGTGGTATGAATAAATCGGTGATGGGCGAGGACAATTAAGATGTTAAATTCCTCCTTTCAAAGAAGCCATATCCCTCCAATAAAACCTTCTGCCTCCACTCTAACCGAGTAATCAAAGCCTAAGGTATTGACTACTTTATTGGCCCTAGGATCACTAATGCGGGTTTCCATTAAAACGAGGATACCAAGATTAAAATGTATAATGTAATTATGGAGAACAACATCGAGTTTCTTCCTTCCTACCCCTTGACAATTTTAGATTAAGATCGACATGGAAAAATATACTAGTGAGAAGTTGTACCTCCATTAGGGACTTCCATAGAACCATCTCCCTGAGGTTGTGTCACATGCACCTCTTCATATGGTAATTGATGCATAGTATCTGGGCTTCCCACTCCGACTGCTGTATCTGGAGGGTCTGGGTTGGGCATTTCAGTATCCTCACTAATTATCCCATTCTCCTTCCGGGCCTCAACTCCGTCCATTAATTGGATTCTTGCTTCAGTAGCCAATTGTTGAGACCTGATCCAGGAACCGGATCCCAACCGGACTAACGACGAGCGGAACAACCAGAACGACGCAAATAGCGAAATGCGTAAGCCAATAGCAAAAACGAACTAGAATCACAAAGTCAAAAGAATCGAAAGCGAAGCGAATACTCGAATCGAAATGGAATAACGGAAGTATCGAATGCGAAACAAAGTACAAATACCAAAATACGGAAGCAAAATACAAATCGGGTTAATCAAACCATGTGGCGGAAACAAATCAAAGCAGAACATATCCGACATCCGAGAACAATTATAGAAGAAAAACGATCCCATTGGATACCTAGACTATCCAAAAGACGGTGTAAAAATATTTTTCTGTTTCTTTTTCTTATAACCATTTGTACTCAAACTCATACAAATCATACAATTTCCCTTTTTCTTGGAAAGTATCCTTAATCAAGTTCTCGAATCACACAAACTGCTTACACATACAATCCAATCCTAAAAATTCATCTTTCTTTTTCTCATTTCTCTTACATCTTACACACTTTAATCATCTTTCATACAAATCATAACTCTCATCCGAAACCATCTAATTCTTATTGTTATTCCTTTCCAATTTGTTTTCTAACGAAATTTCGGCAGCATAATGGCTGCCTTTGACCTAACCCAAAACCTGCAAATGGTTCAAAATACACTTCTACATGCCCAATCAATCATACAATCATCAAAATCAACCGGACCCTCTGTCCGGGATCTCAGCATAAACAAATGCAAACCTAATTCTAAAACACTTTCATAATTGTAAATCAATCTACTAGTCTCATAATTCAATCTCATTCCCAAACTCATACACAATTTCATATACAATTTCACATTCTCATACATTAATTCATAATCCTCATACATTCTGAAATACACGCTCGAAATACATCATAATCACTGACTTAATGGCAATTCAAGCCATAAACAATATCCAAATCTCATTTCACATAAAAATACAGACGATGCAAAAATCAGACCAAACGTCTTCACATTCTTTTATCCAATCTCCTGCTCGAAACCTGGAGATGGGGATGAAAGGGGGGTGAGCTCGGAAGCTCATAGATAACACATTTATAAATTGACAAATAAGCAGAAAACATTTTTCATAAACTTTTTGCCAAAAGGGCTAATTTTTCAAACTTTGTAACTTTTTAAACAGTTTCCTCAAACTTTTCAATTTTTCAAACTTGTCATAGAAATCCCACTTCTTCATTTCTCAATTTTAAACATGAATGCAACACACAGAAGCAAATCAAAAGCACGTAACATATCAAAATGGTCTGGTTCGGTCCAAAATAGAGCGTCTTCGCACATTCCTCAAGATAGCGTCCTGTGCAACAGGAATGTAACGTATTACACTTTTTTCGCATAAGGGTCCAAAGTAGCGTGAAGGAGTCCAAATTGAGCTCTATGCCACTAGCGGGCAGCCGGGAGAAGGCTATAAAAGAATAGAGACAGTGCACTGACTCACGAGGGACTTGACCAAACCCACATAACACATAAGCGAAAATGAAAATTCGAATTGCCCGAAGGCATTTTTCAAAATCTTAATTTTCACACATTCACATAATGCATACAGTTCAATCAATTTATCATTCAAATACTAATTTCAACAATCAAATCATTCAATCAATGTTTTCAACAATATGCATAATTCAACAATGCATTTATAACAAATGAATTCCAGAAATTGCTATTGGTTTATCAACTCATTTAAAACCATGAATGTAAGCTTGTAATAATTTTTTAGAAATCATTTGGAAATCATAAGTTAAACATTTACAAAAACAATAATTTATCAAAAATCTAAATTTTTTCTTTCATTTATTTTCGAAAATTCGTATTAAGCTTATAGATCAAAATATAAATATGCTACCCACCTCGAATTAATGTCAGAAACTTGTTCCAAGCTCCAATTTGACCATTTCTTCTTTCTTCCTTCCAATTTAAAATAACCTAAGCCATAATCATCCAAATTCAACATTACAATTTGCATAATCCTCAAAATTAAACATAGGAAATTCATAATCATCATATTTCCAAGCTATCTAAATCATAATTTTCAAACGCCTTAATTTCCAAAATTTGACCTAAATCAATTCATCTAAATTCAATATCATAAATCCTATAATCTTCAAAAATTGATATCATAATTCACCAATCCATCATATTCTCCATAATTCAAAACCAATAATTTCCAAAAACCTCAAACACAAAATTTAACATAAACCTAAGTCACACTTTACCAAAATTAATTCACTTAATCATGAAATCTTCCAAAATAAATCATGGAAATCACCAACCCATATCCTTGTACATGTTTCTAAACCAATAATTCACTAAAACTCAAAACTTTTAAAAAAAATTCTTACCTCTTTCTCCCTTCATTTTCGGATTTTTGCAAAGCCCAAGGGAAGTTTTCCTCCTTTTCCATCTTCTCTCTTTAAAAACAACTTGAAATCATCCTTGAAAGCTAGTAAAATTTCAAACTCCACCTTATCCTCTCTTTTCTCCTTCTTCTTCTTCATGGCCGATGGCTTCTTCTCACTTTCTCCTCTCATTTGTTCTTTTTATTTCCCTCTATATCGTGCCCTTCCTTATATAAAATAACAGCTACTTCTTAACTTATAACCTATAATAAAACTACAATGTTTAATGCTCTTCTTATTTCCCTTGCAAATTTGTATGGCTCTCATTCATCCACACGGCTATGCTTCCCTTCTTCTTATTTTCATTCATTTTCTCCTAAGGTATCATACTTCTCTTCTCCAAATTACAGCCACCTCTTTTGTCTTATTGACATGTCATCAGATGAGGGTCAAAAGACTCTTTTGTCCCTCTCTTTAAATGGACTTTCCAAAATGCCCCTAACATCATGCTTACTCGCGGATCTGATTCGCACTATCAATTTGAAAGAATTTGTCAAAACTTCCTTCTAGAGAAAAGTTCCTCTATGTCTTAATTTCATAATGCCACAAAAATCATCTAATTCGGAGCACTATCTCAAAAGTTATGCTCAAAACATGTCGGGTATATTCATATTCTAACACATTTTCCATGTACGATTATTTCCATCCAAAATTTGACATTCTTAATCCCAAAATTGACATTGGATGTCTTCATAAAAATTGTATCCTTATGTCTCTAGTTTAATTCAAAATAAGAATCACTTCATTTCGATTACCAGATCAAAGTTATGCCCAAAATACTTTCAGATGTTCTTAATCCAAAACTGCACACTAATCCGAAATTCCATTCATAAATTGAAAATCTTAGGGGCTAAATTGAAATTCACTTTCTTCATATGACTTGTAGCCCTATGTCTTAATTTTATTTCTCCTTAAGAATCACCTCAATCGGATCTCCACAGATCTCGAATTTCGCTAAATACTGAACCATGTTCAGAAAATTAGTCCACTCACTTTGATTAAATTAATCACCATTAATTCAATCTCATAAAATTACAAATTTTCCATGAGGATGTAGAGAATTGTCTTAGGAATCCAACGCTTCAAGAATCAACTCAATCGGATATCGGACGGAAAAGATATGAGCAAAAGCTTAGAAAAGGGTCAAAAGCGGGTCGGATTAGGGTCGGGTCGACCCGCCCGGCTCGGGGTGGAATCACCCGTTTCGTGAGGGCGACGCGTCGCCCTCGCAAAACACGTCGCAAATCGCGACTGCGAGAGGCACGATCAAAAAAAAAATTTTTTTACACTAAACTTTAAAAATTTATAACTTTTCACTCAAAACTCCAAAAATTGCAAATTTGGTCTCTATGGAAAGCTTGAAGGAACCTCTACAACTTCCATGATGAATTCCACAACCATTTTCATCTCTAAAATGATCAATTTTCTAATCAAAGATTTAGCCCAAATAATAAATACCTAAACAAAGACCTCAACTTTGAAAATTTCTATCTTTCAACTCCAAAGTCCAATCATGTCATATTTTATATCGATGCGAAGATCAGAAAGTCACCTACAACTTTCATGAAGAACACAAAAATCAATTTGACTTCTAAGGAAGTCAATTTTTCCATTCGACCGTTTTGTCCGCTAATAATTATGCTAAAACCATAACCGAACACTGTAAAAATCATAACTTATTATTCCTTGATCAAACAATTCCACACTTTATATAAAAATAAAGATCAAAACATTATCTAAATCTTTCACGAAGAACTCATAAGCAAATTCAACCACTAACTAGGTCAATTACTCACTCAAAGGTTTAGCAATAACATAGGTCAACCGATAACACACCTAAACTTTGACTGATCATAACTTCCACTCCCGATATCGAAAAATTGCAAACTTTATGGCTACAGAAAGCTCTCAACATAATCTACATGTTTCATGTAGACCATTTTCTCAAATTTTGACTAAATTAAAAGTCAACTCTCAATGGTCAAAAAGTCAAACTTACTAAATTCTTCAAATTTTCACACTTTTCCTTTTTAATTCTTGCTATTTAACTTCATTTCAATCAACTCATCCACTTAATTTCATAAACCATACCAATCCACTCAAAACCCGAAGGTATCAAAATCAAAATCATTCTTTTCTTATGAATTTCCTCAAAGCATAATTACTTTTATGTCACAATACATATATAAAACCACTCATTTAATTTCACTTAATATTTCTCAATGTCACTCAAAAATCGGGATCCAACACCAATTCCCTATCGTCAAACAACTGGCTGTCACATACCATTTCAGTATGGGACACTATTTCTATCACTATATTTTTTTCTCCAGAGGTGGGGGTAATTTAATTTTCGGGACTGTGTTCTTTTTCGGTTCTTGAGGAATACTACTCCTAGAACTTTCTCCCCTGGTTTTCTGCAATTGGGCTTTTATTTGACCTTTGGTCCCCTTGTTGGTTTTGGGCCCAGAGGACTTAAAGATCAATTCTTTACTTTTGCCCATAAATTGGTTCAGCTCCAACCTTGTTCCTTAGCCTAACGTGCGACTGAAAGCTGGAGCCATTGGTACCGTCCAATCTGCTGTCTCCAACAGATCTTCCTCTAACAGGAGGGTAAATGTAACATCTCATCCCTGATGGGAAGGGTAAAATGGTAATTTTAGAATGGGTTATGAGTGTGTAAACTAGTCTCAGCAAGTTCATGCCTAATATGGCCTCCATATATGCATAAATTGTAATATTTGTATATGCACATGATTGTACATGCATTCATGACATTTCTCGGCATATGTGTTATTGTGAGAAACATATGATTTAGTGCTTGAAAATCAAATTGGAGTGGATTTTTGTGTGTTTTTCATTTTTATGGAATTTTAGAAATTTTTCTAAAAAATTTTCAGGATACCTTTCCCGACCAGAAAATTTATAAGTGACAGATTGATTTAGTTTCCGGTACTGAAAATGATTGTCCAATGGCACTGGAAAATTAGATACATGATTTTAGGATTTATTACTTTAAGCCATTGGAATTTGGAGAGAAATTGGACTAGAAATTGATTTGCTATGGGTAAGGAAATGAATAAGTGCTTAAAACAAAGACAAGTAGCAAGTGACACTTGTCACTTGCCTACTTTGTTAAGTCAAAATGACTTTACTTAGATATAATTTTGATGTATAACAAAGAATAAAATAAAAGAAAAGCAAAGCAAACGAAGTAATACAGATGAAGCAACACAGACGCAGACGCACAATCAGACGTAGACGAAGAACACAGAAGAAATAAACAGACGAAGACACAAAATAAACACAGACGAAGCAATGCAGACGAAAAAGAGAAATACAGACGCAGACGGAGACACAGTATAAAACAAACGAAGACGCAACAGTAAAATAGACAAAGACGTGAATAGAAAAGACAGACGTAGAAGAGGAATTACGGGCGACGCAAGAGTCGGGCTTCGAAGAAGTTACGTAACTCAACTCGATTAACTGCTTTATTAAAGATTCAAGAAACAAGATTCAAGAAGCAGTTGGAGACGAAGGCTATAAATACAAGTCGGAGTCGAAGATTGCAAAGTTAGAAAAAGTGAGTTAAAGTTAGATACGTTAGCTGAACAATTGAAAAATAGCTTAATTACATCTACGTGATCATAAAAGCATTCTGTTCAAGTTAGCCGAGAGTTATTCTTACTGTAACAAGTGTTCATACACTTATCTGTGAAAAAGTAGTACAGATAGCCTGCAGAGGTTAAGTGTGAAAGAATACTGGTTGTAGAGACCTGAAGAGACTCGCAAAGAATACTTGTAAAGTTGAAGAGATAGTGAAAATCTCAGAAAGAACTCTGAGGACTGGATGTAGCCCACGGTTTAGGGTGAACTAGTATAAATCGCTGTGTCAACTACTCTTACTCTATCTCTTTATTAGATTCAAGTTTTATCATTACTCATTTTGAAACAAAGTTTTCAACGCTTTTGATTAATTAGAATATATTGGAAATTCTATAAAAGAGTTTTATTTCTAACAAACAGTTTTGAATGATTTTCAAAAAGGGGAATACACAATTCAACCTCCCCTTCTCGTGCATTCTTATATCGTTATCTTAGTATTGTATTAACGTGTGATTCACTTCAATTGGTATTAGAGCTTGGTATCCAAGGATCACTGTAGCAAAGTGTGGATCAAAGATAATGGCGGAATCACATGTATACATCGCAGAAGGAGCCTCAGTCACTAGACCTCCAGCACTCAACGGAGAAGATTATCATTACTGGAAAGATAGGATGCGGCTATTCATAGAATCTACTCATGTTGACCTTTGGGACGTGATAGAGAACAGACCTTATACACTAGTAGATGAAGATGGCAATTCTATTCCACGAATCAGATGGACGTCTGACCAAAAGGTGAGAATACAGCTGAACTCAAAAGCGAAGTTCTTCTTGACTTGTGCCCTAAGCAGGAGCGAGTATGACAAAGTCCACGGATGCAACACCGCAAAGGAGATGTGGGACACATTATCCATTGCTCACGAAGGCACGAGCCAAGTTAAAGAATCCAAGATAAGCATTCTTGTGCACCAGTACGAACTTTTCAGGATGAAAGATGAAGAATCTATTGATCAAATGTTTGGAAGATTTCAAACAATTGTCAATGGATTGAAAGCTCTGGGAAGAACGTACAACAATCAAGATCATGTTCGAAAGATCCTAAGAAGTCTTCTGAAGAGGTGGAGACCTAAAGTCACTGCGGTGCAGGATGCCAAAGATTTGAGCGTGCTAAAGCTTGATGAGTTGCTTGGATCCTTGAAGATTCATGAAGTTGAACTCAATGCTGAAGACAAGCCCAAACGGGACAAGAAAATAGCACTGAAGGCCGAACAGAAGAATCACAAGACTCAAAGAAGGAGGAAGTCATCAAAAGCCTTAAAGATTGAAGAATCAAAGAATGACGACTCCAGCCAATCAGAACAAGAGTTAAGTGATGAAGATGAAGAATTATCTTTCATCTCCAAAAAGATAAGACGCATGTGGAAGAAGAAGTCCAAAGGAAATTAGACTTTCAAGAAGAATGGCAAAGATGAAGCCAAATCAGAGAAGTCATCTGTCATTTGCTATGAGTGCAATCAGCCTGGACACTACAAGTCCGAATGTCCTACTCTAAAGAAGAAACCAAAGAAGAGTAGAGAAGGCAAGAAAAGCATGATGGCAACGTGGGAGGACCTAGATTCATCAGAATCTGATACTAGTTCCGAGTCATCTGAACATGCAAACATCTTCCTGGTAGTCGAGGAAGATAGTGATGAGGAGGTAAAATCTGATTACGATAACTTGCATGATGCCTACTCAGAATTGTTAGAAGATTCTCATGCTATTCTGAAACAGTACAAACTGTTAAAGAAAAAGTATGTAGAAAATATTAGACATACAGAAGAAATAGAGAGAGAAAATATCTGTCTGAAGAAGCAATTAGAGGAGAAAAAGAAAACCGTAGACAGATCAGAAGAGATCAATCAGCTAAAACTAAGAATTAAGAATCTGTCAGCTGATTTAGCTACTTTCACTGAGAGCACAAAGAAAATGAATGAGATGCTTGGAAAATGTAGAAATCCTGGTGATAAAACTAGATTAGGGTTTACAGGCAATAAGTCTCATCTCCATAAAAACTCTTTCACTCAGAAGAGAAACTATAATAAATCTCGACCTAGTAATAGGTATCAAAAAACTCATTATGTGCATGCTACTAACCATAAAGGACCCAAAAAAATATGGGTACCAAAAAATAAAATAGCTTCTCCTGCAGATATCCTTCCTTGGAAGATGCGACAAGCACCATTGGTATTTAGACAGTGGATGCTCGCGACATATGACGGGAAGAAGGTCTATGTTCCTAGATCTTCAAGATAAGAAGGAGGATCAGAACTTTCGAGACAACCAAAGCAGGCAAGATTATTGGAATCGGTAAAATAGGTAAAGATTCCTTTGCATGCATAAATAATGTACGCTTGTTGATGGTCTAAAATATAATTTGATCAACGCTACCAATCAATGTGATTCTCGTTTCACAAATACATTCAATCAAAATCTTTGTGAAGTCAGAAACAAAGATGGATCTATACTTTTTTCTGCCAAGAGAAGAAATAATCTTTACAAATTTGATTTAGAAGATTTTCAAAGTCAAAATGTTTCATGTTTTTTATCTTCCGAAGAAGAAAGACTAGTCTGGCATATAATGCTAGGTCATGTCTCTTTTAAACATATTTCAAAGTTGGAAAAACATGATTTGGTAAGAGGATTACCAAGAATAAGTTTTGACAAAGAATTTTTCTGTGAAAATTGTTTGAAAGGAAAACAGATTAAAACTTCCTTTTCTTCTAAAAATTTTGTAACATCATTTAGACCTTTAGAGTTGTTACATATGGATTTATTTGGTCCAACAAGAATAATAAGTCTTGGCAGAAGGAAATATGGACTCGTTATTGTTGATGACTTTACTCGATTTTGTTGGATATTGTTTTTATCACACAAAGATGAATTTTTTAAGTGTTTTAAAACCTTATCCAAAAAGTTACAGAATGAAAAAGGAATGTCTATAGCTAGTATCAGGAGTGACCATAGTGGAGAGTTTGAGAATGAGAAGTTTAGGGTATTCTGTGAGGAGAATGGAATTTTCCACAATTTCTCTGCTCCCAGGACTCCACAACAAAATGAAGTTGTTGAAAGAAAGAACAGGACGATTCAAGAGATGGCAAGGACTATGCTATGTGAAAAGAATCTTCCTAAGTACTTCTGGGCAGAAGCTGTGAATACAGCATGCTATATTCAGAATAGAATTTTCTTGCGACCCATATTGAAGAAGACTCCTTATGAGTTATGGAATGGAAGAAGACCAAACATATCGTACTTTCATCCATTTGGGTACAAATGCTCTATTCTGAATACAAAGGAGCTGTTGGATAAATTCGATTCAAAGACCTGTCTAGGAATCTTTCTAGGATACTCATTATCGTCTAAGGCATTTCGGGTGTACAATCTCATTTCAAAGACAGTTGAGGAGACCATCCATGTCAAGTTCGATGATAGTTCCCAACCCCATAAGGAAGATGACATGGAGAGTGAAGATCCTTCAAAGAACTTAGATGACATAACAGAAACTCCAACACCAGGTACTCATGAAGACAAAGTTGAAGATATCCCAGAAACTATAGGATTGAAAAGAGATTGGAAATATAAAAGTTCTCATCCAGAAGAGTTGATTATCGGAGAAACCTCAGAAGGAGTTAGGACAAGGTCCAGATTCAGAAGAGAAGCTAATGTGACTTTTATTTTTGAAATAGAGCCTAAGAAGGTTGAGGAAGCTCTTCGAGAGGAAGCTTGGGTGTTAGCCATGCAAGAGGAGCTGAACCAATTTTCAAGGAATAATATTTAGTCCTTAGTTCCTAAACCCCCTAAGAAATCTATCATAGGAACCAGATGGGTCTTTAAGAATAAGTTAGACGAATCAGGAAGAGTGAGTCGAAATAAGGCTAGATTGGTAGCACAAGACTATAATCAACAAGAAGGAATATACTATAATGAGACATATGCTCCAGTAGCAAGACTTGAAGCCATTAGGATATTGCTAGCATATGCGGTCTGTCATAATATAAAGCTATTTCAGATGGATGTGAAGAGTGCCTTTCTGAATGGTTTTATAGACGAAGAAGTGTATGTTAAGCAACCACCTGGTTTTGAGGATGCTAAGAATCCAGACCGTGTCTATAAACTTCATAAAGCCTTATACGGCCTGAAGCAAGCTCCTAGAGCTTGGTATGATCGTCTGAGTACTTTTCTCTTATAGAATGGTTTTAGTAGAGGTTCAATTGATACGACACTCTTTAGGAAGAATTATGAGAATGAATTTATAATAGTTCAGATCTATGTTGATGATATTATTTTTGGTGCTACTTCAAAAAAGTTATGCATAAAGTTTGAAAGTCTAATGAAAACTGAATTTGAAATGAGTATGATGGGTGAGTTAAAGTTCTTTCTTGGATTGCAAGTCAAGCAAGCCAAAGAGAAAATCTTTATCCATCAACAAAAATATGTGAAAGAATTGTTGAATAAGTTTGATATGCAAAGTGTGAACCCAATGTCTACTCCGATGCATCCTTCAAACCTTTTGTCGAAAGATGAACTTGGTAAGAAGGTGGATCAAACCCTGTATAGAGGGATGATCGGTTCTTTACTGTATCTTATAGCAAGTAGACCTGATATTTTATTCAGTATATGCTTGTGTGCAAGGTTTCAGGCCGATCCTAGAGAGTCTCATTATATTGCTTTTAAAAGAATTATGAGATATCTCGCAGGTACTACTGATCTTTGCTTAATGTTTGAGAAAGGTAAGGATTTCAGGATAATTGGATATTGCAACGTGGACTATGCCGGAGATAGAATCAAAAGGAAGAACACAAGTGGAGGATGTCACTTTCTTGGCGCAAACATAGTTTCCTGGTCAAGCAAGAGACAAAGTTCGATAGCTCTATCAACTCGCCAAGCGAGTATATATGTCCGCCGCAGTTCGCTGCTCACAAACGTTGTGGATCAAATATCAACTTGAAGACTACTCAATACAAGAAGAGGAGATTCCAATTTACTGCGACAAAACCAGTGCAATTAACCTATCAAAGAATCCAATTCAGCATTTGAGGGTGAAACACATCAAAGTCAGACATCACTTCTTGAGAGACTATGTTCAGAGAAAGGTAGTTAAAATTCAGTTCGTTGAAACAGAGTATCAGTGGGCAGACATCTTCACCAAACCACTGAGTGAAGAACGGTTCCAGAAGATCAGACGCAACTTTAACATGGTTATGTTAAGTGAATAGTCATACTAAAGGGACGTCAAAAGTAACGGCGTCAAATACAGTAAGTTACAGCTGGTAACTTCTCTGACAAGAAAGTTTTGGAAGGAAACGCTTCACGACCTTTAGTATCCCGACGATACTAGGGCACGCATGATAAGACCCTTCAAGTCGCTTAAAGTTGAAATCATTGCGGTTACTTTCATCTCTAGACGGTTCATTTTGATTTCCAATTTCTCTCAATCATCCTACTCTAAGAAGAAAAGCTTACCAGAGACAGTTTTCGTTCTGAAACATTGGAGGCAGCTATGATTTTTAGAAGGCATATGGATTTCGAGTCACTAAGAAAGGATGGCATGGATGTAGAACCTGAGATTAAAAGAGCTAGTTGGAGGAATTTCTTCCAGATACGAGAACCAGTGTACACCAATGAGGTATTTGATTTTTGGAAGAACGCTCAACTTGTAGACAACACTATTGTATCTTCAGTAGACGGTATATCTGTTGTCGTGACTAAGGAGCTGATAAGGAAGGTGACCGATTGTGCATCGATTAGTTAGACTCTGTCAACCAAGGCGAAGTGGATGACAATGGTTAATATGAAAGAGGAAGATGTTAGCAAACAGCTGTATGGAGTGAACGACCCTTCGGAGAGGAAGACTTCGAGTCTGATTCCAAAAGCTAGGGTTCTTCATGCAATTTTGTTTAATTGCGTCCTACCCAGAGCAGGCTCAAGACATTTGGTGACCACCCTGGATGAACAGTGTTTGTTCTACTTGTTAAATTGCAATCCTATTGATTTATTCTTCTTAATCTTTCATTATATGATTAAGGGGATGAAGGATACAAATAGCTATCCTTATGGCATGCTTCTTTCAAGGATTTTTAAGGAATCCGGAGTCCTTCTACACAGAGGAAATAGAAGGATTGTACCTATGAAAAATACAATTGACTCAGTAACTATACGGCGAATGGGTCTGAGGACAGTGATTCAGGAAGATGCAGATTCTTCAAGGAGAACTAGAACTGAGGGGGAGCGATTATTAAAGAATTCTCTAGCAACAAGTTCTAGATCTCATGGACGTGTGAGTATTCCAACAGAACAAAGGAGAAGATTACACAAAAAGCCTTTGATAAAACTGGCATATCCTAGAGAAGAGTATGATATTGCTCGGAGGACAGACGATGGTGCAACAAAAAGAAAAGGAGAGAATCTGTTGGGTGAAATCACTAAGAAAGCAAGGAGATCCCCTAGGATTCGAACCTTAAGGCAACAAGAAGAGAGAAGTACCAGAGAGCAGGAACAAGAAGAAGCCTCTGGATCCAGCGCACCAAGGGCAAAGGTGACAAGATCTCTCGTCTCAATTTTGGAGGAAGAATCAGCCAAACAGAGTAAGGAGACTGAGAAGAAGAGAAAATTGGAGTCTGAGACATAGAAGTCTCAATTGAAGAAAACTCCAAGAATAAAAAAAAAAGTGGTTAGTCGAAGGAGGAGTTTGTCTACTCCTGAGGAAGCTAATCAAGAAAAGAATACTCTGATTGTTGAGGAAACAGAGTAACCAGTAGAGCCTAACCTGGTTCAGCCTACCCCTGTCAATAATCAACAAGATGTCACAGCAGATTTGAGCTCAGTGCAGGTACCATTGAAGCAATATGATGAACCTAGTTTGGTAGTTCATAACTATTCCAAATTTTTAAGAAAGGATAAGTTTGAAGTCAGACTAGTTGAAGTTGTGACAAGGAGGAGTACTGCTATTGCTGTCTGTAATCAACCTAGAAGGCAGATAAAGGCTATCTTACAACCTATTATGATAAATTGTGAGACATGGCACATATTGAATGAAGACGAAAGGAACTTCCATGATACATTAAGGTATGCTGGTACAAGGCCATACCTTACAAAAATGTCTTCTCGTCCGTGCACTATTTATCCAGTCACAGAACAGTCAATAATAAAAGTTGTACCAGACATTTAGCCAAGATATCCCTTGAATTTGAATAAGGGGAAATTGAAACTTTTTCCTGAAGAAGTTAGTGATGATCTATCTGCAGATCAAATTGAAGAGGAAGTGCGGAAAATTAATGAGGCATGCGCTTCTAAAGAGGATAATGGTGGAGCCAGTTGTAGCTATACTGATAAGAAAGAAGACTTTCCAGTAAGGGGAAGATTGACAACAGGGACATTCATTGAATTCCTTGTCTGAACAGCTTTATGACAGACCCTTATCTAATACATCGCCTATTGAAGTCAAGGCATACCCTTGCAAGGAAGACAGTTGCTGATGCTACCTGCTCCCTATGACTTGGATATTCTAGAGTCAAGTGTATTCATTCATCCACCCACATTTGCGGTTAATGAAGACTATATTCCATCCTCGGACGCATATGCTACAACAACTGCGTTCACTGCACCCTCCGCAGATAATGATCAATCCTCCTCAACGTTTGCCTCCCAAGCAGAAATCAGTCAATTACGTGGAGAAGTAAACGAGATAAAGGAGACGATGAATGATCTGAAGAAAATGATGACAGAATTGTTGAAGAGTCGTCATCATTAATCATTTTTATTATAACAAATAGGGGGAGAAGAGAATGAGCAAAAGAGGAATGGATAGTGTCAAATCTTAAGGGTGTGATTGAAGGAGCTGAAGATGAAGGAAGAAGAGAGCTGCAGAAGAAGGTAGAAGAAGAAAAAAAAATTGAAGATAAGTTTTTCTTTTACTTTGTATTTTGTTTTTCTTGATTGTATATAATTTGTTATCATCAAAAAGGGGGAGATTGTTAAGTCAAAATGACTCTACTTAGATATAATTTTGATGTATAACAAAGAATAAAATAAAATAAAAGCAAAGCAGACGAAGGAATACAGACGAAGCAACACAGACGCAGACGCACATTCAGACGTAAACGAAGAACACAAAAGAAATAAACAGACGAAGCAACGCAGACGCAAAAGAGAAATACGTATACGATAGAGACACAGATAAAATGCATTTAAGACGCAATAAGAAAAAGTATTTAAGACGTGAATAGAAAAGACAGACGCAGAAGAGGAATTACGAAGCAGACGCAAGAGTCAGTTCGGGTTAGTTACAGAACTCAACTGATTAACCGTTTCTGTTAAAGATTCAAGAAACAAGAATCAAGAAGCAGTTGGAGACGAAGGATATAAATACAAGTCGAAGTCGAAGATTGCAAAGTTAGAAAAAGTGAGTTAAAGTTAGATACGTGAGCTGAACAATTGAAAAATAGCTAAATTACATCTACGTGATCATAAAAACATTCTGTTCAAGTTAGCCGAGAGCTATTCTTACTGTAACAAGTGTTCATACACTTATCTGTGAAAAAGTAGTACAGATAGCCTATAGAGGCTAAGTGTGAAAGAATACTGGTTGTAGAGACCTGAAGAGGCTCGCAAAGAATACTTGTAAAGTTGAAGAGATAGTGAAAACCTCAGAAAGAACTCTGAGGACTGGACGTAGCCCACAGTTTGGGGTGAACCAGTATAAATCGCTGTGTCAACTACTCGTACTCTATCTCTTTATTAGATTCAAGTTTTATCATTACTCATTTTGAAACAATGTTTTCAACGCTTTTCATTAATTAGAATATATTGGAAATTCTGTAAAAAGAATTTTATTTCTAACAAACAGTTTTGAAAGATTTTCAAAAAGGAGAATACACAATTCAACCCCCCCTTCTCGTGCATTCTTATATCGTTATCTTAGTATTGTATTAACGTGTGATTCACTTCATACTTGTGTATTAAACGTAATGTTTTTTTTTATTAACCTACCCCTTTATGAACCATTCTCGATGCTTCCTTTTAGAGGAGTTAAAATCACTTGAACATTTAAAGTTTCCTTCTCTTCTCATCCGAAAGTCTTCTTCCTTCCTCCTCCTTAGAAATTTGCTACTCTTCTCCACCTAAACAAGCTCTTCTATCTTAAGTGATTCTCTTCCTGTGTTCACAAAAACAAGCTTGAGACTTTCCCCTTTTTGACGTAGATCATGTATGGTGAGAGAGGAAGGTAGAGGATGGGTGAAAAGTGGAAGAAAAGAAGAATTAAAGGCTTGTTAAGTGAGTATTTTGTTTTTATGGTTTTAAATTGGTAGTTGATGCTTTATTTGTGATGTCTTGACCATTAATTTCATGGTACTTGGGTTTAGCTTGGATGGGTATAAATTCATGTTTGTGTAAGGAGGAATAATATAACATGTAAAGTATAGTTAAATTGTGTGTTTTGGATAGATTTTAGTATGTTAGATGCTTACTGCTTAAGTGAAAATGATTGAGTATTTGTGCTGAAATTTTGTGGGGTTATGTTCAAGTGAATGTCTAGATGAACTTGTGGCTGAATTAGAGACTAAATTGAATGCTTATTGTGTTAGAGTAGTGCCTTAAAGGCAATCGCCTTTAGCGCGTTTTGTACAAAATTATGTACAGACTTTATGAATAAATAAAGAAAGGCATATTTCATTACTTTGATGTTCATTATTTATGAAGTGATATTGATCAATAAGCAAATTAATGAAGTCCATGATATATGACATAGCATGAAGGAAATTATGATGTGATCATACTACTGAGATTCCTATCATGTGCAATTATGTCAGTATCTAAATTATCCCTAGTCATAGGATTACTGAAACTGACATCGGTAATCCGGAGAGACTAGCACATCTCAAGCTCCTTGATTTGATCAAGCAGTGGATCTCAGAAACTATAACTATGAGATATTTAGGGTTGAGATGTGAATGCTTACTAGAGGTAGTAAGTACATTGGATGACATGCTATGAGATCATCACATGGATGTCCTATTCTAATGTCAGTGATAATCTCATCATAGCAATGGTGCAAATATCCTTAGACTTGAGATACTCAAGGATATCTTGGATACTGATTCTGTGCTTTGACTCCATTCCTTGTTGCCTTACAAAGGTCGCTCGTAAGGTGGTGATTGGGTATAGTTTGAGGTATTCGAAGTTAATTTAGTAGCCAATAAAGGATTCATCACTTCTGTGATAGCAGAAGATGATACCCATGGCCTCTTGTCAGGGTCATTACTTGGAAATCTCTGGCCGGAGTATACATGTCATGAAGAGTGTCTTCATTGACATATAAAGTAATGAGTCCCAGGACAAGAACTAATATCACTTGGACTAGATTTGACGTAGTCAGTCTAGTAAGAGTTGACACTTTGCCCATACTCATAACCAAGTGGGGTATAGCATAGTGAAAGGACGAATTGCACAGTAATTGTCTATGGAAAGGTTCGTGATGAACATAGGTTCATTAGTCAAACCAATTACTTTCCGATCAATTGGGGGTCATGATGTGTTGCTAGATACCGCTAATGACTTGCTTGGATTAAGTGTTAATCTAAGTGGCCAACATAACCGGGAATCTAATGGGTCACACGCATAAGAGTGGCTCGGAGAATTCGTAAAATATTTTTGGATAGAGATCCATTATATTGAGAGCAATGGAGTTAAATGGATCCCGATGAGATCGAGATATGTCCCGATGAGATCGCGACATCGATATTGCTGAAATAGGTCTTCGATGTTTTGCCATACCCGGACCCGGTAGGACCGACCCCAGCGTGATTGGACCACTTCAGCATTTATACATATATATCTTATTAATTAATTAAGTAATTAATTAATTTATATATATATATATATATATATATATAGGCTAACGTGGAAAGCCTTTCTACTTTGCATTTAATGTCTTTAATTATGTTAAAGACAAAAGGCTTATGGTGAAATAAAAGAGGTGATGATCGTTGGATATAGGAGTAGGTTCTTGAAGAGTGTTTTCAAGCTTCCTTTCAAAGATACACGACAATCATCTCTTCTTCATCTTTGATGAAGGCTTATGGAGAAATGAAAAAGAGTTGATGATCGTTGGTTGGGAGAAAGGGTTTGAGAAATCCTAAGCTTCATCTCTTCATCATCTTCATCAAGGCTTCATCTTCTCCAAGCTTCTCCTCCATCGTTGATTCCAAGCTTTCCAAGAATAAGGTAAGATCTAGCACTTTTTCCCTTGTTCTAGCTATTCTCGGGTCAAAGGGTTTGCCCCGGTTAGGTTCTCCGACCTCTGCGTGGATACCGTTAGAGACGGTCTCCTTTGGTCGTTATGGTTTAACTTTGTTATATGGACACATGGATCCTGGCTTTCGGGAAGGTCCCGGAATAAATAAAAAATTTCCTCACCGTGTGTATGTGATGCACACACCGGGATTTTCCTACAGTGGTATCAGAGCCACTTGTGTTGTATATAACGAAGAAATCATAACAAGGTTGGAGTTGCCTATTGGTTATGACGATGATGCATGTTGACTGTGTTAAATTCGAAATCAGTATAGAAATCTTTTTTTTGAAATTTTCTTACCCAGATGTGCTCATAAGATGTTTTTGAATATGTCTGTGGAAGAACAGAATTTATCAATGTGATTTGATATGGTTTTGCTAATTTATTCCCTAATGTTCTCGTTGCTGTGTTTGTGCACATTCCTTGAACAGGCATGGTTATAAATTCGAGAATAAATTATAGAAAAAACATTTTCAGATTTTCTTTCACCTACATGTCTCTAAGATGTTTATGAATGTCTATGAGGATGGAAAAATGTTTTCGAGGTGATTTACTATTTATTTGAGAATTTATCGTGTGCTGCTGGGAATAACTGTGTTGAGGAACACAGATTCTACATTGGCTTTATTGCTGAGGTTGGTTGAGTTTTTGTTGGAAATAAATCCTGAAAACATTCATGGAGAATTTTGTGAACATGTTGTAACCTCTGTAATTTTTTCAGAATTTATTGAAATTTTTTCAATGAGTTTTTCAAGCAAAAGACAGAGCTTGGCAGTTTTGAGAAAGTTGCTGGAACTGTTTTGTTTGGAATGATTGATTGTGTATTTTTTGGTTCCAATGCCTTGGATCATTTTTAATGTGATTAAAATATGTTACATTGATTTTGTATGCTTGCCAAACTGATTTTCTTGAAATTGGGTTTCCAAAAATTTTCAGATGTCAAATGTGTCTCATTAGCGTCTCATTAGTATATTTCCTTGTCTTGATTGTTTTGGCCGTCACCAATTTTGTGACCAGTGCCGAAGTAGTCTTGATAAAGTGTAGACTACCTAGAGATACTTAGAGTGATAGTTTGATATTCGCAAAATTATTGGAAATCTAAGTGAATAATAGTGTATTCATCAATTTCAAGTTTTTCATGTATAGTATGATTATATATGGTAAGCATGATACAATGAAAGTGTTTCATTGGTACATCAAAGTAAAGTATATTATACTTGGTATTGTGAATTGGAACTGCACGGATTGAGAAATTAGCCGATTTTTCTAAATATAAGTCGACTTACATATGCATAAGTCGACTTGCATTCCCATATAAGTCGACTTATACATGCATAAGTCGACTTGCATGCTCACATAAGTCGATTTACACATGTACAAGTCGACTTGTTTGTGAACAGTAGTCAGGTAAGTCGACTTGTACAATGGGATAAGTCGACTTGCATGTACACAGTAGCATAAGTCGACTTACACATGCATAAGTCAACTTGTATGTTCAGGTAAGTCGACTTACAACATGCTTAGGTGGGATGATGGATGATTATAGGTATAGACTCAATGTGATTGATGAAATGTCATAAATCATTCCATATAGTCGTGGTGACTATAATCCTACAGCTTGGATGATGAGACCAGAGTTTGAAATCCCTCACACATAATATGAAAACTAACGCCTTCCATTAATATGGGGAGAACCAGAGTTCTTATAGAGTTCGGGTTGTTGGGTAAACTCAAGCTCACTCTATACGGATATGTTCGAACCACGGAAATAAGATTTTCATATTAATGGGTCGGTTTTCACTAGAAGCGTTGATTTGTTGAGTAAACTCAAGGTCAACGTAGACAGAGGTGAAATTGGGTAGCGTACATTAGATGTACGCGCATCAAGAGTTGATAACCCAATGTGTGTGCATACATCAAGAGTTGATAGCACTGGACAATAGTTGCATCAAGATGCAATTGCTATGCCCGATACCTGTCGATTGACCTAAGATGGTTTGTTGGGTAAACCCAAGGTCATTCTTAGCAATGTCGGATAATAGATGCAATTGGTATGCCCGATACCTACCGATTGACCTAAGGTGGCTTGTTGGGTAAACCCAAGGTCATTCTTAGCGATGTCGGATATCGACCCACTAGGACATTTTGTTATAATGTTTCTTGGATTCGTAATAAGGGTTATGGATTCTTTGAAACTAGTCGGAGCCATATGCATGTCATGCAAGTCCTTATGATCATGCATGTAATTCTATTCTAACATTATTTCTCTCTTTCTCTTTAGGTTGATTGAAGATGACTTCTAGTGTGAATTTGCACTCACTTATGGACTCTAATAAATTAACTGGACCAAATTTTCTCGATTGGCTGAGAAATCTGAGAATTGTTCTCAGATCTGAGGAACTGAGCTATGTCCTAGATGTTCCACTTCCTGATTCACTTGCTGTTGATGCTATCAAGAAGGATAGCAAGCCAGTGCTCGTGGTGGACTCTACTTCTTCTGGTTCAAAGAAAAAGAAACTGAAGAAGAAAAGGTCTAAGAAACCAAAAGGAAGTACAGCCAAAAAGAAAACCAAAGAAACTGCACCAAAAGGAACTTGCTTCCATCAGGCAAGACCGCCACCTTTGAGCTTAAACAGAAAGTCTATCTGGAAGAATTGAAGCAGAAGAAGGCATCAGATGCCTCAGCTCCTTCAAGTATGTTTGTCATTGAGGTTAATACTATTTTTTATCATAATATATGGGTATTAGATATCGGTTGTGGCTCACACATATGTAATGATATGCGAGGCCTCGTGACGATGAGATGCCTCATGAAGGAGAACTAGACCTGCGTGTAGGAAATGGAGCAAGAGTTGCTGCATTAGCCGTAGGCACTTATTTTTTGTCACTCCCCAGTGGGCTTGTAATTAAACTGGATGAATGCTATTTTGTACCTGTTTTAAAAAAGAACATATTGTCTGTTTCTTTTTTAAATAGAGCTGGTTTCTATTTGACTTTTAGCAACAATGGTTGTTCTATTAGTTTGAATGGAATGCTTTATGGTACTGGTACATTATACAATGGAATTTACATATTAGATATGTCACATCCAATTATGAATGTCAATGACACGAAAAGACGTAAACGAGATAATTTAAAATCAACTTACTTATGGCATTGTCGCCTTGGCCATATAAATGAGAGACGCATAGCTAAGCTCCATAAGAGTGGTAGTTTAGGGTCATTTGATTATGAATCATATGACACATGTGAATCTTGTTTATTAGGCAAGATGACTAAGTTACCCTTTAAGGGAAAGGGTGAACGAGCGACAAGAGTATTAGACCTAATACATTCAGATGTATGCGGTCCGATGTCCATCCATGCTAGAAGTGGTTGTCTTTACTTCATTACCTTTATCGAAGATTATTCTCGATATGGGTACCTGTATCTGATGAGATACAAATCTGAAGCATTTGAAATGTTCAAACAATTCAGAAATGAAGTAGAAAACCAACTTGGGGAAAATATAAGACATTACGATCCGATCGTGGTGGGGAATACTTAGACCAACAGTTTTTAGATTATCTCAGAGATAATGGGATTTTATCTCAATGGACTCCTCCGTACACACCACAGCATAATAGAGTGGCTGAAAGGAGAAATCGAACCTTGTTAGACATGGTACGGTCGATGATGGGCTTTGCAAAGTTACCAAAATCCTTTTGGGGGTATGCACTCGAGACAGTTGTTTACTTGTTAAACAGAGTTCCATCAAAGACAGTTGATGTTACTCCATATGAGATGTGGACTAACAAAAGACCCTATCTTACTCATTTGAAAGTTTGGGGTTGTCCTACTTATGTGAAGCGGATACAGTCAAATAAACTTGATGCAAAGTCTGACAAGTGTTTGTTTGTAGGATATCCTAAAGAAACAATAGGATATCAATTCTACCTTGCTGAGGAACAAAAGGTGTTTGTTTCAAAGCATGCTGTCTTTTTAGAGAAAGAGTTTCTTTTAAAAGAAGATAGTGGGAGCAAAATTGAACTTGAAGAAGTTCAAGATGCTCAATGCACGCAGATCAATCGCTCAACTCAAATCGTGACTCATACGGATGAAGTAACAGCTCAACCTTCTACAACACATGAAGTTCAGAGGTCACGTAGGATACGCCTGCTCCTAGAGATGGATTTCTCGTGAATGAACAGAATGATGTATTGCTCATAGAAGATAATGAGCCTACCACCTATGAAGAGGTTCTGAAGAGTTCAGAGTATGAGAAATGACTTCATGCCATGAAAGCTGAAATGGATTCCATGTATGAAAACTAAGTATGGACTTTGGTTGAGGCACCCGAAGGAATAAAACCCATAGGGTGTAAATGGGTTTTCAAAAAGAAAACTGACATGGATGGTAATGTGATTACCTATAAAGCAAGGCTTGTGGCTAAAGGTTTTCGTTAAAGACAAGGAGTTGACTACGACGAGACCTTCAGCCCAGTAGCAATGCTTAAATCCATTAGAATACTCCTAGCCATTGCCACTCATTATGATTATGAGATATGGCAAATGGATGTGAAGACAGCTTTCCTAAATGGAAATCTAGCTGAGGATGTGTATATGACACAACCAGAGGGCTTCACGTTCTATGATGGCGAAAAGGTATGCAAGCTTCAAAAATCCATCTATGGATTGAAACAAGCATCCAGGAGTTGGAATATCCGTTTTGATGAGGTAATCAAAGAGTTTGGTTTCTCACAAAATCCAGATGAACATTGTGTGTATAAGAAGGTTAGTGGGACTGCAATCGTATTCCTTGTGCTATATGTAGATGACATATTATTACTAGGAAACGATGTCTCTATGCTACAATCTGTGAAGATTTGGTTGTCCAAACAATTTGCCATGAAAGACCTTGGTGAAACAACTTATATCCTTGGGATAAAGATCTATAGAGATAGATTAAAAAGATTGCTTGGTCTTTCACAATCAACGTACATAGACAAGATGCTAAAGAGGTTTAGCATGGAGTAATCCAAGAGAGGGTACCTTCCCGTGACTCATGGGATAACACTCTCGAAATCTATGTGTCCTAAGACACAAGATGAGAGGATGCGTATGAATATGATCCCGTATGCATCTACAGTAGGATCTATCATGTACGCAATGCTATGTACGAGACCCAATGTATCATATGCTCTAAGTGTTACTAGTAGATACCAATCAAATCCTGGTGAGGGTCACTGGGTGGCTGTCAAGAATATCCTCAAGTACTTGCGAAGGACTAAGGATGTTTTCTTGATATATGGAGATGGAGATCTCAAAGTGAGCGGGTATACAGATGCTAGTTTTCAATCTGATAAGGATGATTCTAAATCCCAATCAGGTTATATATTCACACTGAATGGCGGGGCAGTCAGTTGGAAGAGTTTCAAAGAAAAGACAACTGTCGATTCAACAACCGAGGTAGAGTACATTGCTGCTTCAGACGCAGCAAAGGAAGTAGTTTGGATCAAAAAGTTTATTACTGAACTTCGTGTGGTTCCTAGCTGTGATGGGCCCATACAGTTGTATTGTGACAACAATGGGGCTATTGCGCAGGCGAAGGAACCAAGGTCTCATCAACGATCCAAACATATACTTCGCAGATATCATCTGATTAGGGAGATCATTGGTCGAGGTGATGTCCAGATACAGAGAATTCCCACAGAGCATAATATTGTTGATCTGTTGACAAAGTCATTGTCACAGAAGAGCTTTGATTCTCATGTACACGCCTATGGTATTAGATATCAAGGCGATTGGTTTTAGGTCAAGTGGGAGATTTTGTTAGAGTAGTGCCCTAAAGGCAATCGTCTTTAGCGCGTTTTGTACAAAATTATGTACAGACTTTATGAATAAATAAAGAAAGACATATTTCATTACTTTGCTGTTCATTATTTATGAAGTGATATTGATCAATAAGCAAATTAATGAAGTCCATGATATATGACATAGCATGAAGGAAATTATGATGTGATCATACTATCGAGATTCCTATCATGTGCAATTATGTCAAGATTCAAATTATCCTAGTCATAGGATTACCAAATCGACATCGGTAATCCGGAGACTAGACATCTCAAGCTCCTTGATTTGATCAAGCAGTGGATCTCAGAAACTGTAAATATGAGATATTTAGGGTTAAGATGTGAATGCTTACTAGAGGTAGTAAGAACATTGGATGACCTGCTATGAGATCATCACATGGATGTCCTATTCTAATGTCAGTGATAATCTCATCATAGCAATGGTGCAAATATCCTTAGACTTGAGATACTCAAGGATATCTTGGATACTGATTCTATGCTTTGATTCCATTCCTTGTTGCCTTACAGAGGTCGCTCGTAGGGTGGTGATTGGGTACAGTTTGAGGTATTCGAAGGTAATTTAATAGCCAATAAAGGATTCATCACTTCTGTGATAGCAGAAGATGATACCCATGGCCTCTTGTCAGGGTCATTACTTGAAAATCTCTGGCCGGAGTATATATGTCATGAAGAGTGTCTTCATTGACATATAAAGTAATGAGTCCCAGGACAAGAACTAATATCACTTGGACTAGATTTGACGTAGTCAGTCTAGTAAGAGTTGACACTTTGCCCATACTCATAACCAAGTGGGGTATAGCATGGTGAAAGGACAAATTGCACAGTAATTGTCTATGGAAAGGTTCGTGATGAACATAGGTTCATTAGTCAAACCAATTATTTTTCGATCAATTGGGGGTCATGATGTGTTGCTAGATACCGCTCATGACTTGCTTGGATTAAGTGTTAATCTAAGTGGCCAACATAACCGGGAACCTAATGGGTCACACGCATAAGAGTGGCTCGGAGAATTCGTAAAATAGTTTTGGATAGAGATCCATTATATGGAGAGCAATGGAATTAAATGGATCCCGATGAGATCGAGATATGTCCCGATAAGATCGTGACATTGATATTGCTAAAACAAGTCTTCGGTGTTTTTTCCATACCGGGACCCGGTAGGACCGACCCCAGTATAACTGGACCATTTTAGCATTTATATATATATATCTTATTAATTAATTAAGTAATTAATTAATTTATATATATATATATATGTTCAACGTGGATGGAGGAGGAGAAATCTTATCTATATATATATATATATATATATATAAGGCTAACGTGGAAAGCCTTTCTACTTTGCATTTAACGTCTTTAATTATGTTAAAGACAAAAGGCTTATGGTGAAATAAAAGAGGTGATGATCGTTGGATATAGGAGTGGGTTCTTGAAAAGTGTTTTCAAGCTTCCTCTCAAAGATACACGACAATCATCTCTTCTTCATCTTTGATGAAGGCTTATGGAGAAATGAAAAAGAGTTGATGATCGTTGGTTGGGAGAAAGGGTTTGAGAAATCCTAAGCTTCATCTCTTCATCATCTTCATCAAGGCTTCATCTTCTCCAAGCTTCTCCTCCATCGTTGATTCCAAGCTTTCCAAGAATAAGGTAAGAGCTAGCACTCTTTTCCTTATTCTAGCTATTCCCGGGTCAAAGGGTTTGCCCCGGTTAGGTTCTCCGACCTCTGCGTGGATACCGTTAGAGACGGTCTCCTTTGGTCGTTATGGTTTGACTTTGTTATATGGACACATGGATCCTGGCTTTCGGGAAGGTCTCGGAACAAAAATTTTTGTTTTTTCGCACCGTGTATATGTGATGCACGCACCGGGATTTTCCTACATATTGATGTAGGATTGGTGTTGGAATGAAAGAATTTGAGTTGGATATGAAATCTGGAAAATGTTACTTTGTGTAGGTTTCATATTTTTGCTCATAACTTTTGACATGGTGGTCCTATTGAGATGATCTTTGGTTTAAATTAAACTTAAGAAGTTTGGCTAGAATTCATATGAAGGAAGTTCTGTCCAATTGTGGCTTGAAGGACATTAAATTTTGCTTGGGAAGTGAGTTATGTGTGTTGTGTGAATAGTGTCCTGATATTGGGTCTAGCATTGAAGACCATAAACTTTGGAAATTTTTCTAGGCTAAAGTAGACTGATTTTGTGGAACTAGTCTTCATGAAAGTTGAAGATTTACTTGTTAGCTTTCTAACGCCACTAAGTATGAATTTTTTTTATATGTACGTTGAAAGTTATGAATTGTTAATGTTCAGGTGGTCATTCAGGTGAAAATGTGCTTTGAGTGCAAATGGCTCTAAGTGTATAGGTTTTGTGCTTTTTGTGTTCTGGTGCTAATTGATGACTTTTAAGGGTGAAATTGGCTCAAGTGATCTTCTGGAAAGTTGTAGAGGATTGTTGTATCTTTCTAATGAGGTATAATATGTTAATTGTGGATATAAGGATTTTAAGTTATGCATTTTCAAAGTTTGAACATGGTTTAGGTCATGTGCTGTTTTAATACTCCCTAACAGGGCAGCCACATTAATAGGAGGATTTGACCTAGATGCCTAATATGGCCTCCATATATGCATAAATTGTAATTTTTGTATATGCACATGATTGTACATGCATTCATGACATTTCCCGGCATATGTGTTATTGTGAGAAACGTATGATTTAGTGCTTGAAAATCAAATTGGAGTGGATTTTTGTGTTTTTTTCATTTTTGTGAAATTTTAGAAATTTTTTGGAAATTTTTTGGGATACCTTTTCGGACCTGAAATTTTACAAGTGACAGACTGATTTGATTTCTGGTACCGAAAATGACTGTCCAATGGCACTGGAAAATTAGATACATGATTTTAGGATTTATTACTTTGAGTCATTGGAATTTGGAGAGAAATTGGACTAGCAATTGATTTGCTACGGGTAAGGAAATGAATAAGTGCTTAAAACAAAGACAAGTAGCAAGTGACACTTGTCACTTGTCTACTTATGTCTTAAACTTAATGTTTTTTTTATTAACCTACCCCTTTATGAACCATTCTCGATGCTTCCTTTTGGAGGAGTTAAAATCACTTGAACATTTAAAGTTTCCTTCTCTTCTCATTCGAAAGTCTTCTTCCTTCCTCCTCCTTAGAAATTTGCTACTCTTCACCTAAACAAGCTCTTCTATCTTAAGTGATTCTCTTCTTGTGTTCACAAAAATAAGCTTGAGACTTTCCCCTTTTTGATGTAGATTGTGTATGGTGAGAGAGGAAGGTAGAGGATGGGTGAAAAGTGGAAGAAAAGAAGAATTAAAGGCTTGTTAAGTGAGTATTTTGTTTTTATGGTTTTAAATTGGTAGTTGATGCTTTATTTTTGATGTCTTGAAAATTAATTTCGTGGTACTTGGGATTAGCTTGGATGGGTATAAATTCATGTTTGTGTAAGGAGGAATAATATAACATGTAAAGTATAGTTAAATTGTATGTTTTGGATGGATTTTAGTATGTTAGATGCTTACTGCTTAAATGAAAATGATTGAGTATTTGTGCTGAAATTTTGTGGGGTTATGTTCAAATGAATGTCTAGATGAACTTGTGGCCGAATTAGAGGCTAAATTGGATGCTTATTGATGTAGGATTGGTGTTGGAATGAAAGAAGTTGAGTTGGATATGAAATCTGGAAAATGTTACTTTGTATAGGTTTCAGATTTTTGCTCATAACTTTTGACATGGTAGTCCTATTGAGATGAGCTTTAGCTTAAATTAAACTTAAGAAGTTTGGCTAGAATTCATATGAAGGAAGTTCTCTCCAATTGTGGCTTAAAGGACTTTAAATTTTGCTTGGAAAGTGAGTTATGTGTGTTGTGTGAATAGTGTCCTGATATTGGGTCTAACATTGAAGACCAGAAACTTTGGAAATTTTTCTAGGCTAAAGTAGACTGATTTTGTGGAACTAGTCTTCATAAAAGTTTAAGATTTACTTGTTAGCTTTCTAACGCCACTAAGTATGAATTTTTTTGATATGTACGTTGAAAGTTATGAATTGTTAATGTTCAGGTGGTCATTCGGCTGAAAATGTGCTTTGAGTGCAAATGGCTCTAACTGTATAGGTTTTGTACTTTTTGTGTTCTGGTGCTAATTGTGGACTGTTAAGGGTGAAATTGGCTCAAGTGATCTTCTGGAAAGTTATAGAAAATTGTTGTATCTTTCTAATGAGGTATAATATGTTAATTTTGGATATAAGTATTTTAAGTTATGCATTTTCAAAATTTGTACATGGTTTAGGTCATGTGCTGTTTTAATACTCCCTAACAAGGCAGCCACATTAATGGGAGGATTTGACCTAGTTAGAGATGGAATTTGGTTCTAAATCCTTCTTGATAATTATAGTATATTGTCTGAGCTTTTTATTGCTATATAATATGGAATTTTTTGCCAAGGGGATGTGGAGTTATGCATGTTGGAAGGTTTGGGTTATTGTTGAGAATAATTTGGGTAGGCAGAAGCTTTGCTTGAGAATTTGATTTGGTTAGAGCTGGTATTGGCTTCCAAGTTATTCATGAAAGTTGTAGCATTTGTTTTTCTCTTTTGATTGATATAAAATTTGGAATTTTTGGCTAAGGTGATGAAAAGTTATGATGTTTACAAGTTTTGGGTACTGTTTGTGAGGAGCTTGTCGACCGGTCATCTTGGAGTGAAATTTTGACCCTTTTAGAGGTCGATCTGATCTTTGAGTTCTCATGAAAATCGTAGAACTATTTTTTATCTTTCCAACGATACCAAGTTTGTCAAATTTGGAGTTCGGAGTCAAAAGATATGAAGGTTAGAAGTCGAAGTCGGATCGCGCTACCACCACTCTCGCAATAAGCCTAGCAATATAGGCCCTTCGCCCGATCGGGCGAGCAGAGACCACAACTTGTCTACCGTCATGGGGTCGATTTTCGGCCGACCGACCTCTCTTCTTTCTTTTGATCATAACTTTTTCATCCGACCTCCGATCGACCTGATTTTCGAAGCTTTAGATTCCTAAGACAATTATCTATCTTTCCATATCAAATTTATTATTTTTGAGATCAAACTGAGAAAGGTCGGCTGGATCTAAGTGAACAGACCAGTTAGAAAAGTCTGAACATGCTTCAGTAATTTGGAGATATCTTGAGCTATAGAGCTCCAATCGATCTGATTCTTATTTCTAATTAAACTAAAGACATAGATCTACAAATGTTATGAAAAGGTCAGACTTCAATTTATCCCTTAAGATGTTCAATTTCTAGAGTGAAGTTACATGTAGTGTGTTGGTCTGAACGTGTTTTGGGAATATCTTTTCCGTCCGACATCCGATTGACCTGATTCTCGATGCATCAGATTCGTGAAATATTTAATTTCATTTATTTGTGAAATTAGGAACTTTTAGAGCTGAAATTGTAGGATATTGGTTAGGGGGAAGTGAGAGGACCGGGTAATGATTTTTCTAATCCATCTTTTATTAAAAATTGAACCTATGGAGGTCCGAATTGAGTGGTTTTAGTGTCTATGGCTTTCTAAATTTTAGAGGAAATTTTTGTGACAGGAAATTGTGAAATAGTGTCGTTAATGTCACGAACATGCATTGTACACATCTAAATTTCTACTTGTGCATTATTTAATATTTCTGATTGTGCATTTGGTAATGTGTGAATATTTGGACTGTTTTAGAGACACTTTTGGAACGTCAACCCACAGACGTTGCCGAGACTTCTAGGCTTTAGCTTTGGAAACAAAAGTGAGTGACCTAGATGGTTTCTCAATTATTATTTGTTTATTATTTTGCACTTATAACTCTGTGGAGAATAATGGTGGGCTTGTGCGTTCGTTTATGACTGGATTCCGAACTGAAGGTGTCCGATGTATTTGGAGATTATGACATAGAATTGTTGTTGTCTGAGAATTTGGGAACTCTGTGTTTTAAATGTGAGTGTGATTTTAATGTGAAAAATTGTGAACTAATTGGTTGAATGTGATAATTGGGAATGATTGTGATGTTGATATGGTTTCATTTTGACCTATGCATTCCATGCATACAAGGCATGATCAAATAATAACAGTTGTGATCGGAGCAGCCACCGAGAGCTACAAGCTCAACGTTTATATTTGGGCCTCGAGCCCCACAGTGATTCAGAGCCTCGAGCTCAATGATTAATGCGCCCATATTAGGACAGTTTAGAGCCTCAAGTTCAACAATTAATGCGCCTATATTAGGACAGTTCAGAGCCTCAGGCTCAACAATTAATGTGCCCATATTGGGACAGTACAGGCGCTCGGTCATAACACTATAATAAATGGGAAAAAAGTGTCACATACGTATGTCATATACATTTGATTTCATCATTTGGATTGAGTGAAAGGCAAAATGCCTTATGCTTCTGTAGTACCAATCATGTGGTATTTCTGAAAGTAGATTATGAAACAATTGCATTATGCTTGCGTGTTGTATGAAATCAATTGTTTATGAATGTCTAATTGAATGATATGCATCAATTGTCTGTACTCAAGTGAAATTGTGAAATGTGATCAGACATGCAACAATGAAAATATATGTTATGTGAATTGATGAGTTGCATGAATTGAGTACCTCACTAAGTTCGCAAAACTCACCCAAAATTTGCAATTATTTTTCAGGACCCAGAAGAATACCCCGTTAGGCAACGGGCGTATAGCAACCACATATGAGCAAGATAAGAGGTCGGGACCAGTTCGAGTCTGCAGTAGTGTCTGAGAATAATTGTGCTTTTTGGAATTTTGTACTAATGATTAGGTAAAAATGATTAGGTTATGTTGTAAAGTCAACAGACTGAATTAAATTGTATTTATAAAAAGGGCCCCCGAGGCCATTGAATTATTTATGTAAATTGTTTTTCACATAATATAAAAAGTATGTGTATGTTTCAAAAAAAATTATACTGAATTTTGATTGAGTGATGTAGCACGCCACCCTTACAAGGAACAGACTCGGATATCACCATCGATGTCGGGTTCAGGTCATGCAGGAGTGGGGTGTTACAGTAAACCTCGAGCCTCTCCCCTGAAGTGACTCCGTCTTCCTGCCCAGTTCAATATGTTGCATGGACTTCATGGACTGTGGTTGTCATTATGAAGGGAGCCTCGGTTTGTGTTGGACCTGCATCCAAGGTCCATAACCATTGGAGCTCCCACCCATTGTCGTCCCTATCATGGTGTCTCCTGTAAGCATTCCAAGTGTTGCTGCTGGTGTTGGCTCCGTCACCGATGAGTTTGGTCTATCTTCGGGGGTTTTGGGACATGCAGGTGTGGCCATTGAGCATTGAGGAAAGGCGGTATTCTCATGCCCAGCTTTGCTATAAGTAGAACATATGATCGACAATCCTTCATAAACGACTCTCAGCGTCTCCCCGTCCATCTGCACCATATGCTGCAACGGAGAGGACAAGTCGATGTCCACCGTAATCCGAGCATACTTGCCTCTCTGAGCTAATAAGGTAGTTTCATTGATAGGTTGTCATTAGTCTACAAATTTAATCCCCTACTTAAATTTATTTGTAGTATAGTGAAGTAAGGGTATCATCCCACAGAGATCAAAACATAAGGAAGATTTGTTTACTTTCAAGCAAAGTATGCGTGAATGTTATGCATGAACTGATGCACATTAGGACAAGATTGGGGGATTTGTTTGTTTATGTTAAAAGTAAACAAGAAGAGAAAGAAGAAGACGTGATTTAAGTTCAGAAAATTAAAATAAAACTAAAAGTTTTCAAGAGAGAAATTGTTAGGGAATTTTGAGTAAAAAGTTCAGATTAATTAAAGATCAATTGCAAAGGTTTTCACTAAATCCTTAGGTTTTTTTTAATCATTGAAAACGAATTATTTCTAAGAATGGAAAATTAGGGTTCATCAAGCAACGATAGATGCATTCAAAATAAGTATGTCATGCAACAACTTTTTGTTAATGCATTAATCCAAAACTAGCATGAACAACACAATAACAAGACAATTAAGATCAAAATTAAGTCTGCCAAACCTAAGTTAATTTTCAAGAAAGCTAGCATGCATAAAATTAACCTATGTCTTGATCCAACTAATTAAAACCTACATACAAGATTCAATTTTAATTAGCTGCTTCTACTTAACCTAATCAATTTATTGTCCAGCAATTGAATTAATCAGATAGTATACAAATTATTCATGCAAAATTCGAATTTATGACTTCAAATCCACATGCATAATTCGGCAATCATGTCTAGATCAAAAACACAAATTTTCAATCATAGATTCATCAATTATATGTGCATGTTTCTTATAAAAACAACCATGAATTTAGCTAATAGCTTCAACAATTGGAAAAGAGAATTTAGTTCATAATTCTAAGTAAAACAAAGTTAAAAATCATCATTGAAAACATAGTGCAAAATTTGTGTATAAGAAAAAGAATTAGATAAGAAAATAAAACTAAGGTTCTACCCAGAGAGAAAGAGAAAACGTAGGAGAAAGAAAGAGAAGAAGAGAGATTCACATGTAAAGAAGAGAGAAAACGTGAATACCCCCTTAAACTAATGCTAAAGACCCTATTTATATTAGAGGCGGTCTTGTAGGAGAGGATTTCTTTTCCAAGTAGAAGTAGGTCTTTCTTTCCTTATAGAATTAGGATCTTTACAAGGAGATTATTTCTTTTCCAAGTAGAAGTAGGTCTTTCTTTCCTTGTAGAATTAGGATCTTTACAAGGATATGATTTCTTTTCCAAGTAGGAGTAGATTTTTTTCCTTGTCAAATTAGGATTTTTTACAAGGGTACGACTATTTTCCTAAAAATTAGGAATCTTCATTTCTCCCAAACATGTCCCCTAACCATCTAGATTGTTCCTGGATCCATTTCTTGCAGTGGCAGATAAGAATCTTCCAAAATGTACAAATCTTAGTTGAAGTAGGATTCCTTATAGGATTAGGATTTCTACAACTTTGGTCACCGTAGGGTATTTCGACCTCCTCACTCTGAACATGACATCTAAAAGTCCTAAATCTCCCTCCTTAGCATGATTTTCTTCACTTGACACATAAAACACCTAAAATGATAAAATCAATGCAAGTCAAGTGATTTAGACGTCAAATGAGAATAAAAACTAAGTGCAAAAGTATAAAAAGATAAAAAAAAAATATGAGTGCATCAAATTCCCCCACACTTAGCTCTTGCTCGTCCTCGAGTAAGGAAAAATAAAGAAAGACAAAAGAAATATACTAAAGAAAAGTCATGACATGCAAAAAGCTTATGTGGATGCAAAAGTAAAGGAAAATGTGTATGCAAATGCAGAGAAACTTTTCTTAAGTGTTATAGCTTTTCTCCTAACCTCCCAACAACATCAAAGAAACACAAGCATCATAGAGAAAAAGGAACCCGTGACATTTAATCCATAAAATTAATGAGCTTACTCCAAATGTAAGAACCAAGCAAGATAACATATAAGACTTAGAGGAAATCTACTCCATGTCAAAATAGTAGGTCCTCTCATTATTATACTCTTAAGGCTCATATGTGTTTGACTCTTATAAATTCAAACAATGCAATGCTCTACCATATGTTTGCTCTTCAATCTCGAATATACTACTAAACATACTTGCACAACACAAATCAAAAGGTCTTAATAGGGATATAACTTGGCTGGGCTAAGGGTGAGGTAAAAGAATGGTAAAGAAAAAGGTTAAGTATCAAAGAAAGCAGAGAATAAAAATAATCAATGGCATACATGTCGTGCACCATGCATAACATCAAATAATCAAACACAACTCAACTTTTCATTTGAACTTTCAATTCCAATAACATTGAACAAGAAAATCACGTGGGGAATTCATTTCTTTTATTTTTACTCTCGACCTCAATCTTTTTTGTTTTTGCTTCTTTTTTGTTTTTGTGTTTTGTGTTTTTTTGGCTAAATACTCCCCTAGATAATTAAGCACAAAACAAGTCATATACCATGTAGCACCCCACTCCCGCAAGACCCGAACCAGATATCGATGGTGATATTCGAGACCGCACCCCGCGAGGGTGGTGTGTTACGCACTCGATCAATCAAATTTTGGTATATATTTATTTTTCTTTTTCATAGACACACATGCGGAAGTCAAATAATCAAATAGGACATAAGCCCTTTTTCAATCATACAAGGCCATTTACAAAATTCTCATATGGCCATTTGGCCCTTTCACAAATACAACACTTGAGTCATTTCAAAATACAATTTATACGGAAATTATGGAATAAACAATTTAATACAAAAATATAGACATGTAATGCAGACGCAAACTGATCCCGACCTCTATCCTTCACTTGAATGTTGTAGGTATACACCCGTTGGCTTAACGGGGTATTCTTGTATTCTTCTTATCCTGAAAAATAGTTGCAAATTTTGGGTGAGTTTTGCGAACTCAATGAGTGACCATCCTCGATGACTCACCCAGTCACATAACACATACATATATGTCATACAGAATTCAAATTTCACATTCAAATCATTCAGACATTCATATGATGCATATGTCACTTGTATGAGACTCACATTCGTTCTTATTATTGTGACTGAGTGCCTCTTCACATATACAGAGTACTAGCCCGTAGGCTTAGTCGAATCAGAATACCAGCCCGTAGGCTTAGTCGAATCAAAATACCAGCCCGTAGGCTTAGTCAAATCAAAATACCAGCCCGTAGGCTTAGTTGAATCACATACTCACGGAGCATAGCTCTACGTGGAAACACTTCATACAGGCAACTCAAGTCACAACGCCATTATATTTCACGCATTCATACCATGGAATGCATCATTTACATTGCATGCACTTATTCGATCACATTCACTTATCATCGGACCATAGCTCGGCATTCAACATATAGTTAAGCATTCACTCTTTCTCTTGCATGCAATGGACATTCTGAAAACACTTAGTTCATCTTATTCACATATAATGAGCACTTCAATAATTCAGATCATTCATCACATAACAAATCATTCACATATCACATTATTTCACATTCAGTACATTCAATCAATCATACTTTGTATCAAAAATCACATTTTTCATTATGCATATGCAATGCACATGAGACTCACTTTCCATTTGTTACTTTGTTATGACCGAGTGCCTAAACTGTCCCATAAAGGGCTCATTAAACTGTCCCATATAGGGCTCATTGATAACTGTCCCATATAGGGCTCATTGATAACTGTCCCATGTAGGGCTCATTGAACGTTGAGCTTGTAGCTCTGATCGGTGGCTACTCGGGTCACAATTACTATTTTGTTTTATGCATTCATGCAATGGAATGCATCACTCACAATTACTTATCCCATTCAATCACTTTCTCATAACATCGGATCTTAGTCCGACAATCCACATTGAAGTAAAGCATTTCATAATTTCATTTAAGTGCCAATACATGATTAATAATCACATTCACATACAATTAACACTTCAATATCTCATTCATATAGCACCTTCATCAGACGTTCATTGTCTGAATTTCAACAATCAAGACACATTCATAATTAGTCATAATCACTCAGTTTATAACATAGACAAAACAAACAATAAGGTAAGACCATCTAGGTCTACTCACAGTATGCTCCAAAATAGCATTTGCTTCCCAATTCTGGAACGTTAGAATGTGGACACTTGACCTGCACAACCTATTTATGCAAGGCACACATTGCACACTCATCAATAATTGTACACATAACAACATTCATTTTTGTACAATTGTAATAATGGACTATGTACAATGCATGTTCAATGACAATCCCAGGTATATGTTCTAATATACACTTTATGTTCATTTCCATTTCAAAATTCATATACGTTTCATATACTTCATTGGTACATGATCGTTCTAACTTCTCCTTTCAATCTTTTCCCTTTTTATAAGTCTAGCTTATTCATAAGCTTACCACTTCAAGAACACTTGGTTACTCTATATCATAACTCAATTTTTCATCATCTCTTTTCTAACCTCACATGATCTCATAATATCAAATCCCTATTCATAGCTTAGCAATTTAAACATATGTACACGTTTAGGCATTTTGCCCATTTACACAAAAACCATAAATATATATACCCACCTAGTTGGCTTGCAAAAATTCGAGTCAATTTTGTCTTTCCCCTTGTTCTTGGGTAGGATTCTCTTGGTTTCCTAATACAAACCAAATCTCATTCAATAGAAATCCACTTAAAAATCCCACAATGAAAAATCTCCAAAATTGATTCTAGAACATTTAAACCCAACCAATTTCTAAACTCCATAAGCTCGAATCCTTTAAAAAATCCAAAAGAGTCAAAAAGATCTTACCTTGATTCTTCACCACTAAGAGATCTTTAGCTCAAATGGAAGCTCTTTTCTTCCTCTTACATTTTCTCTTCTTGCACAACTTTAAAATCTCTCTTGAAGGCTAAGGAAATTAAAACCCTAGCTTGTTCTCTCTTCTTTCTCTCTCTCATTCTTTTTTATGTTTCTATCGAATCTTCTCATTCCCATAGTTCTTCTCCATTTATAAGCAGGACAACACTTTTTTTTCCAATTATGCCATTAATGAGTGAGAATTGTCAAATTTTCCCCTTTCATTAAACCTTATGTCTTTTGTCTTTAAGTGTCTTGCCCATTGTACCCTTGAACAGTCTAATATAACACTTTCTTCCGAAAGATATCTCCCATTGTCTTGAGTTTCTAAAGCCACCGAAACCATTCAATTTGGTTCAGTGATTCAAAAGATATGCTTCAAACATTTTGGACTATTCTTGTCCATACAGTATACTATACATAACTTCCATAAGAATTTTAGACATCCTAGAGACTGAATCAGATTCCAAGTCCTTCATACCATTTGTAGCTCCATGTCTCTACTTCATCACGAATCAGAAATCACCTTATTTTGATTTCTACAAGTCAAGATATCATCAAAACACTTAAGTATGTTCAGTAAGATAGCACCAGTTCATATCCTTTAAGAACACACTCACTGTACCCGTATCACTCTTTTCACTTAATCTCTCTCCATACAATTCAGATAACTTCTATTTTTGGTGTAGATATAGAGAAAGGTCTTACGAATCCAACGGTTCAAGAATCAAGTCATTTGGAGGTCTAGAGAAGAAGTTATGGCCAAAACAATCCAAAATGTTCATATCCTCACCTGAAATGTACATGTCTCAATACGAATGTCATAACTTTTGCTAAAGAGGTCCAATAGACTTCATTTTTAGACCGTTGGAAAGAGGACTTCTGGATCTAATACTTTCGTGAAGACCTCAAAGGCCAATTCTATCATCTAACTTCTGTATCGTCTCACTTTCCATCGTCTCATTTCTATCGTCTACTTTTTGCGTCTGCTTTTTTGCGTCTGCTTTTCTGCATCTATTTTTCGCGCCCAGAACGTCTCCACTTATAAGACGCATAACTTTTGACTCCGATATTCAAAATTTACAAACTTTATACCGTTGGAAAGATAAAAGAAAGATCTACAACTTTCCAGAGGAAATTTTATCAAAATCCATCTTTCTAAATCCCAATTTTGCCCCTAAAGTCCGAAGATAAACTTTTCATTCATACACCAACACTGCACCCAATTCTTCACTTTATGACAATATTTGAGACTCTTAGACACATAATTGAAATTCGATGTCTTCACACTAAAGAAAATGTTATGGCTAAATAATTGAAGCATATTCAGTTAACATTTTTCAGATCTCTACCAATCTTGTTTCTAAATCTTTCCTTATTATGACTCATACCAAGATCACTCTTTCTACCCCTTCTACTCCTTATTTTCAATAAAATCACATTTAATATCAATTAAACCCAGAAGTCGTCAATGAATGCATGTACACCTTTTTATGCGAAAACATTATGTATTTATGTGCATAAATGCTAACATGATGCATGAGCAAGAAAATGCATTCCTTAATCTCAATTTCTCTTCGAGCTCGCATGTACTGAAATTTTGGGTCACAACCCTTAATATGGGGATGGGATGTTACATACCACAAATAACCAAACATGCGCAACCTCCTCAAGTTTGACTCAACAAAAACATGCTCTACTAACCATTATAGGGGTTAGAAAGGTAAATCAAATAAGAATAGGCTAAGTTAAACATGGGTAAAGCAAAGAACAGATAATAAGCTCAAGTGGCTGAACTAGTGGTCAATGTGTTTTGGGTTGGCTTTTTTTTTTGGTTAAATGGTTTAAAATCCTGGTGGCCTTTATCATGTTTATGTAATGCATGCACAAATGTAGTCTCAACAAGATATGAAGCAAGTTCTAGAGATGCAAAGCATTGAATGAAATCACTCATCAAAGAGACATGTTGAAGGTTCCAAAGCTCACATGGCACAATCATCTATTAAGTCAACAAGTGTAGTTTCAAGGTCAGTCCAAATACCATCATGCTTAAAACATACATAAAAAAAGCATTCATCAAATTTATAATTCAAAAATCATAGATTAATTTTCATCTATAACATTCATATTCTTATCAATCATTGGGAGGTAAAAAGACAAAACCAAACACTTCAGGTGCAAAACATGCAAAAAAAGAAAAGAAATGGATTTTTGAACTATATTTTCAATGTTTATGGGTTTTTTAATAAAACATGCAAGTATAAGTGAAAACCTTCAAGTTCAAGCGAGAGCAAAGGTGTGGTAAATTAAAGCACGAAAATCAAGAAAATATATGAACCAATAATCAACTAAAACCTAAAAATTTAATGTGAAAACTAACCTAACTCCTCCCCCCACACTTAAACACAACATTGTCCTCAATGTTGAACTTAAAGCAAGAAGAGAAGATAAAAAACACGCCAAAAATACAAAAAAAAAGAAAGAAATTTTGAGAAGAAGAAGATGATGATAATGAAAAACGTAAAGAGAAAAAAAGAAAGGGGAGAGAAATCAAATCTTTGTTTTGTATGATGGGTTGCCTCCCATTCAATGCTTTTGTTTAACATCGTTGGCTCGACGTCATGTTAATGCTCCTCACTCTCCATAGACAGGCTTGACCAAGTCCATCTTCTCCAAGTTAGATTGAAAACCTTCAAGGAAAGGCTTCAACCTATGGCCATTAACTATAAACCTCTTGCTTGTATCTATGCTCTCAACCTCAACTGCGTCATAATCAAAAACACGGGTAACAATAAAAGGTCCAATCCAACAAGATCGAAGTTTACCTCAGAAGACGTGAAGGCGGGATTGGTAGAGAAGAACTTTCAGACCCACATGAAACTCCTTCCTACTAATCATCTTGTCATGGACTGCCTTTGACTTCTCCTTGTAAATCTTCAAGTTCTCGTAGGCGTCATTCCTTATCTCCTCCAACTCTCGCAATTGTAACTTCTTAAAATTTCTAGCCTCATCATAATTCAAGTTACATTGCTTAATGACCCAAAACGCTTTGTGTTCAAGTTCTACTGGAAGGTGACAAGCTTTCCCATAAACCATCCTAAAGGATGACATTCCTAAAGGGCTCTTGTAAGCTATTCTATAAGCCCACAATGCATCTCCCAATCTGAGACTCCAATCCTTTCGATTAGGTTGCACTTTCTTCTCCAAGATAGACTTGATCTCATGATTAGAAATTTCAGCTTGGCCACTTGTTTGAGGATGGTATGACGTGCTAGTTCTATGAAAAACGTGATACTTCTTCAACATGGCCTCAAAGGATCGGTTGCAAAAGTGGGTCCCCCTATCACTGATTATTGCTTTGGGAATGCCAAACTTGTTAAAGATGTTAGCCTTAACAAATCCAACAACAACCTTAGCATCATCAGTTCTAGTAGGAATAGCCTTAATCCATTTAGATACATAATCCACAGCAAGCAAGATATAAAGATAGCCATAAGAAGAGGGAAAAGGACCCATGAATCAATCCCAAATATCAAATATTTCAATAAAAATCAAAAGTAGTTTGAGGCATCTGATCTCTCTGAATTATGTTACCAGTTCTTTGACATCTTTCACATGATTTACAGAAGTGGAATGCATCTTTAAACAATGAAGGCCAAAATAAACCACATTTAAGCACCTTATGAGTTGTTCACTTAGCACCAAAATGACTACCACAAGAATAAGTATGAAAAAAAGCAAGTACGGAATTAAACTCATCTTGTAACACACATCTCCTAATAACTTGATCAGCACAAAACTTTCACAAATATGGATTGTCCCAATAATAATACTTAGCATTAACACGGAATTTATCTCTTTAGGATTTAGACATACCTGAGGGTAGCTCATTAGTAACCAAAAAGTTAACTGAATCAGCATACCATAGCCGAAGAGTAGCATTGAGGACAGTATACAATTGTTCATTAAGAAAGGTCTCCTTGACAGGAATGGCATCATCTTCCTTAGCATTAAGTCTACTCAAGTGATCAGCAATAAGGTTCTCAACTCCCTTCTTGTCCTTAATCTCAAGGTCAAACTCTTGTAGGAGCAAAATCCTTCTGATAAGGCACAGCTTGGACTCCTTTTTCTTCAAAAGATACCTAAGAGTTGTATGATCAGTGAAAATAACAACTTTTGTGCCAAGTAAGTATGACCGAAACTTTTTAAGAGCAAAAACAACTGCAAACAACTCCTTCTCAGTTGTATGGTAATTGCACTGGGCTTCATCCAATGTCCTAGAAACATAAGCAATCACATGCAAAGATTTCCCTATACGCTGCCCAAGAACAACTCCAACTACATAGTCACTAGCATCACACATAATCTCAAAAGGAAGCTCTCAATTAGGTGGTTAGATGATGGGTGTCGTTGTCAACTTATTTCTCAACAAGTCAAATGCATCCTTACACTCTTGGGAGAAGATGAACTCGGTATCCTTGGCTAGCAACTTGCATAGAGGTGCGGCTTCCTTGCTAAAATCCTTAATAAACCTACGATAGAAACCTACATGTCCAATAAAAGATCGAACATCCCTCAAAGAGGAGGTGCAAGGCAAGGACAAGATAATATCTATCTGAGCTATATCAAACTCTAAGCCACGTTCAGAAACCACATGCCCTAAAACTATTCCTTGTTCTACCATAAAATGACATTTTTCATAGTTCAAAACAAGGTTAGTATCCATGCATCTTTTCAAGATCAGAGACAAGTTTCCTAAACAATGATCAAAGGAATCACCATAAACAGTAAAATCATCCATAAAAACTTCTATGATCCTCTCAACATAATCAGAATGTATGCTCATCATGCATTTTTGAAAAGTAGCAGGTGCATTGCATAAACCAAAGGACATTCTCCTATAAGCATATGTACCAAATGGACAGGTAAAGATAGTCTTTTCTTGATCCTCAGGGGCAATAACAATTTGATTATATCCACTATAGCCATCAAGGAAACAATAGAAAGACTTACTAGCCAGGCACTCAAGCATTTGTTCCATGAAAGGCAAAAGATAATGGTCCTTTTTTATCACCAAGTTCAACTTCCTATAATCAATATACATTCACCAGCCACTTTGCACACATGTGGGCACAAACTCATTCTTAGCATTCTTCACCACAATAATGCCCCTCTTTTAGGAACCACATGGATAGGACTTACCCATTTGCTATCAGAGATAAGGTATATGAAACCTGCATCCAAGAGCTTCAAAATTTTGGCCTTCACCACCTCCATCATGGGCAGAGTGAGTCGTCTCTGCATCTCCTTGAATGGCTTGGAATTAACCTCTATGAGTATGTGATGCATACATATAGAAGGACTAATCCCTTTGATGTCAACTATAGTCCATCCAATGGAAGTCTTGTGGTCCTTTAACACACGAAACAATCTTTCTTCCTACATAGTTGTTAGATTCTTTGCAATAATCACTAGAAGAGTATCATTAGATCCAAGAAAAGAATACTTCAAATGATTAGGCAAAGGTTTCAATTCTAACTCAGGGGCATGCAACGCTGAAGGTAAGACTTTCTTGTGGGAAAGAGGTAAATCAGCAAACACATCCAATTTTGGCACCATATAAGAAGATTGCAATGCCATAATAGCATCAATCACATAAGGTTCAAATATCATGATACTATTGGCATTAACATCAAAAGATGAGAAGAAGGAACGCATAAGAACAATCTTAATGCCATCATTACTACCATAAGCACAAAATTCGTCCACCAACAGATCAGTGATATCTAAGTTATGTAATTCATGCACATCATCATTATATTTCATTGGCTCATTAAAATTAAACAAGACATGTTCATCATCAATCCTTATAGACAAAGTGCAATCACCACAACTAATCATAGTCTTAGCAGTCCTCAAACATGGTCTCCCAAGTAGAAGAGGTGAACATGTGTGAGGGTGATTATCACATGTCTCAATGATATAGAAATCACAAGGGAAAACCAAGCTACCAACTTTCACTAACACATCTTCCAACAAACCCAAAGGATAGACAAAAGATCTATCAGCAAGTTGAATGATAATAGAAGTGTTTTTCAAAGAACCAACATTAAGAGAATCAAAGATGGATTTCGGCATCACACTAATTGAAGCTCCTAAGTCACACATGGCCTTATCAAAGCACATATTACCAATCACACAAGGGATAAAATTATAGGCAGTTAAATCGGGTGATAGTGAAGAATAAATATCCCTTACCGAGAATAGATGATCTATTTGATCATTTACAGGGAGTTCAGGTGTTTACTAAACTAGATTTGAGATCGGGGTATTATCAATTGAAAATAGTAGAAGCTGACGTACCAAAGAGTTCATTTAAAACTAGATATAGGCACTTTGAGTTTTTGCTGATGCCTTTTAGGTTAACAAATGCTTCGATAACTTTAATGGCATTGATGAATAATGTGTTCCAACCTTTCTTATATCATTTTGGATTGTATTCATATATGATATCTTGGTGTAATCAAAGAGAAGAGAGGAACATTCTGAACATTTGAGCTTAGTCTTGCAGATAATAAGACAGAAGCAATTGTATGCTAGTTCAGTAAGTGTGAATTTTGGCTTGATCAAGTGGTGTTATTGAGTCATATAGTATATGGAGGGCATAGAGGTAGACCCAAAGAAAGTTAACGTAGTAATGAAGTGGGAGGCACCTAGAAATGTGTCTAAGATTTAGATTTTTCTTTGATTAGCAGGTTATTACAGGAAATTTGTCGAGGGGTTTTCATTAATCTCAACCCCTTTGACAAAGCTTCTAAGGAAGAATGTACCATTTAGATGGACTGATGAATGCCAAATGAGTTTTGAGGAATTAAAACATTGATTAACTATTACACCAGTGTTAGCTATTCCATCAGGATATGGAGGATATATTGTGTATAGTGATGTTTTACATCAAGGATTAGGATGTGTTTTGATGCAATATGGTAGAGTGACTACATATGCATCGAGACAATTAAGGTCTCATGAATTCAACTATATGGTTCGTGATTTAGAACTTGTTGTAGTAGTATTTGCTTTGAATATTTGGAGGCATTATTTGAATGATAAAACATTTCAGATATTTACAAATCATAGAAGTTTAAGATATTTATTGAGCCAAAAGGAGCTAAATATGAGACAAAGGTGATGGATTGAATTGTTTAAAGATTATGATTGCACAATTGAGTATTACGCAGGTAAAGCTAATGTTGTAGCTGTTGCATTAGACATGAAATCCAATAGTAGTGTGGCTCAAGTTCAAACATCGAGGTTACCAAACCTAGTGCAACTAAAAGCATTGAATGTTGAGCTGAATTTGGGGTAGAATGAAGCATTATTAACTATGTTAAAGCTTAGAACGGTGTTACATGAAAGGATCAGAAAAGTTCAAAGCAAGGATCCATAATTTGTGAAAATTATTGAGAAGTTGAAAAAAAATTTGAATTCTAAGTTTGAGTTGAGGGGTAATGTATTGTGGTTGAAGTAGAGATTGTGTGCACCTGATGTTGATGATTTGAGAAAAGAAATTTTGGAGGAAGCACACATAGTAGCTTATGCTATGCATCCTGGTGTTACTAAAATGTACTATACATTGAAATAACATTTTTGGTGGCCAAGGATGATGAAGCAAGTGGCTGAGTATGTTGCCAAATGTTTGACATGCCAGCAGATTAAGGTAGAGCATCAGGCTCTGGTTGGAAGTTAAAATCATTACCTATTCTGGAGTGAAAATGGGAGAGGATTACTATAGATTTCATTATAAGTTTGCCAAAGACTCCAAGGCAACATGATTCCATATGGGTCATTATTGACATATTGACGAAATCGACTCATTTCTTAACTGTATGAGAGAATAACACACTGGATCAGTTAGCTTGTAGACATGTAAATGAGATAGTAGGGTTACATGGAGTTCTAGTATCTATTGTATCAGACCGAGGTCCCCAATTTACTTTGAGATTTTGGGGTAGTTTACAAAGAGGATTAGGTACAAAGTTGAAATTTAGTACCGTATTTCTTCCTCAGACAGACGAACAGAGTAAGAAGACTATTCAGATTGTTGAGGATATGCTTAGAGCTTATGTTTTGGAGTTTCAAGGAGCATAGGATCAATATGTAGCTCTTATTGAATTTGCATAAAATAATGATTATCACAGTAGTATTGATATGGCTCCATATAAGATGTTATATAACAGAAAGTGTCAATTACCTTTGTACTAGGATGAAGAGGGTCTAAGGATTATTGAAGGCCCAGAGTTGATATAAAATACCATTGATAAGGTAAAATTGATCCGTAGTAGGATTAAAGTGGCTCAAGACAAACAAAAGAGTTATACAAATCAACACCAGAGAGAAATGGAGTATTAAGTAGGAGATAGAGTGTTTTTTAGAGTGTCACCTTGGCATAGAGTGTTAAGGTTCGATAAAAAGGGAAAGTTAAACCTTAGATGCATTGGTCCTTATAAGATTACTGAGAGAGTTGGACCATTGGCTTACAAGTTAGCATTACCAGTAAAGATGGCTCAGATTCATAATATGTTCCATTTTAGTATGTTCAAGAGATATCGGTGAAATCGGACACATGTATTACTAACATAGGAAGTTAAGATTGCAACTAATTTGAGTTACATTGAGCAACCAGTCAAAATAGTTGGTTATCAAACTAAACAATTGAGAAACCGAGTGATCCAATTAGTTAAAGTCCTTTGAAGGAATCATTTAAGAAAAGAAGCCACATGGGAGATTGAGGAGAACATGAGGAAACAATACCCTTACCTATTTTGTTGGACCCCGAACCTTGAGTGACAATTTGACTTAGTCATAAGAATGATCAAGTGGATGAGTTGATTGAAATAGAGTTAAAAATCAAGAAGTAAAAAGAAAAAGTGTAAAAATTTGAAGAATTTAGCAAGTTTCACTTTTTGGCCTTTATAAGTTGACTTTTGATTTAGGCAAAATTGGATAAAATGGTCTATATGAAACTTGTAGATGATATTAAGAGCTTTCTGTGACCATAAAGTTTGTAATATTTCAATATCGGGAGTGAAAGTTATGCTAGGTCAAAATTTATGTGTGACAAAGTTGACTTTTGACTTTTATTATGGCTGAAAGTTTGACTGAGAATTCGACCTAATTAGAAGTTCATTTAGCTTTGAAGTTATTCATGAAAATTGAAGGATTTGTTTTGATCTTTATTTTGATATAAATTATAGAATTTTTCGATTAAGGAAAAATAAGTTATGATTTTTACAGTATTCGGTTATGATTTTAGCATGAATATTAGAGGTCAGAATCTTTGACCGGATAATAGATTCGTTTAGGAGTCAAATTGATTTTTATGTCCTTTATAGAAGTTGAAGGCGACTTTCTGGTCTTCGCATCGATATAAAGTATGACATGATTGAACTTTGGAGTTGAAAGATAGAAATTTCCAAAGTTGAGTCCTTGTTTAGGGATTTATTAATTGGGCAAAATCTTTTATTAGAAATTTGATCACATTAGAGACTGAATTAGTTGTGGAGTTCTATATGGAAGTTGTAGAAAGTCCTTTAAGCTTTTTATTGATACCATTTGGAGGTCGGGAACAAAAGATATGATTTGAAAATTTTGAAAGTTTCCTACATGTCTAGTCTCTAAGTTTCTTAGACATGCCCACGTCTAGTCGCTAAATTCGCTCTTTTGCTTATAACTTTTTTGTTTGATATCCGATTGACTTAATTCTCGAAGCGTTGGATTCCTAAGACAATGAATTCCATTCTGTGGAACAATTTGTGAATTTTATGAGATTAAGGTCGATTAAATTAATCAAAGTGAGTCGGGAAATTTTCTGAACATAGTTAGTATTTTGAGAATTTCGGGATCTGTAGAGATCCGATTGAAGTGATTCTTGAGGAGAAATAAAGTTAAGATATGGAGCTACAAGTCATATGAAGAAACGAAATGTCAATATTGCCCCTAAGACCCGCAAATTATGAATGGAAGTTCAAATTCGTGTGCAGATTTTGGATTTGGAACATCTGAGAGTAATTTGAGCATAACTTTTGATCTGGGAATCGAAATGAGACGATTCTTAATTCGAATTAAACTAGAGACATAAGGATACAATTGTTATGAAGACATTGAATTTCAATTCTGGGATTAAGAATATGAATCTTTGGACGAAAGAAATCGTATATGGAAAATTTGTTAGAATATAGATATACCAAAACTGTTTTGCTTATAACTTTTGGTGTAGTGATCTGAATTGAGCGCGGTCAGTGGCTTTGGTTTCGTATGATTGAGAAGAACATTTCTCTAGAAGGAAGTTTGGACAAATTCCTTCAACTCGATAGTGCGAATCAAACCGCAAGTAAGCATGACTTTAAGCTTTGAATGGAGGGGTAATATGGTCATTTGACCTTTCAGCAATCAGATACATATATATATATAATTAATTAATTGGGAATTAATTAATGAATATATATATATATATATGTGCGTGGATCATGTTAATAAACATAAAGAAGCTAAATTGACTTAGTCAAATGTCATGATTTAAGTAACTTTTTAATGGTTTTTAGCCTACCAACGTGGAAGCTTCCTATGGCATCTTGAAAAGTTACAAATATATATATAAGAGACAAGATAAAAGTGAGTAGTCGTATGGGTGAGTGAAAGTGGACGAAAATTCTAGAGAAAAATAAGAAGAGAAATAAGAAGAGTGTAGAGAGAGCTTGGAGATGGCGATGGAGAAGAGAAAAAGGTAGGGGTTTTTGATATTTTTTTAAAGGTTTTAGCTTATGTTTTGCTTGGTTTCAAAGGAAAAAGAGTGGAAAAGCTTGAAAGCTTCCCTTGGACTTTCAAAATTCCGAAAAAAGAAGAGAAAAGAGGGAATTTTTAGGTTGAGGAAAGAAGAAGGAATTTGGGGAATTGATGATTTAGACAAACTTCTGGCATCATTTCGAGGTGGGTAGCATATTTATATTTTGATTTATAAGTTAAATATTACTTTTCGAAAATTTAAGAGAATGAAAGAAAAGATTTTCGTACTTTGTTTGTTTCCGAATGATTTTTGAAAAAATTATTACAAGCTTAAATTCATTGTTTTAAATGATTTAATAAACTGATAGAAATTCTGAAAATGCATTTGTTGTGTATGCATTATTAAATTGTTGAAATTATTGTTTGATTGTTGAATTTAGTGAATGATAGATTGAATGAATTGAGTTGTATGCATGCTTTGGAAAATTTGGAAAAAAAATCAAGAATTTGAAAAGTGCCTTCGGGCAATCCGAATTTCCGTTTTCGATTATGTGTTATGTAGGTTTGGTAGGTCCTTTGGTGAGTCAGCGCTGTCTCTATTCGTATAGCCTTCTCCCGACTGCCCGCTAGTGGCACGGAGCTCCAATTTCGGACTCCTTTCACGGCTACACTGAACCGCATTGCGGGGAAGTGTAGTACGTTCTATTCACGACTGCAGTACGTTCTGTTTGGACCTAGCCAGACCATTCTGATATGTTATGTGTTTTCAATTTTGTTTCTGAATGTTGCATTCATATTTATGAAAAATTCGAGAATTTTTGAAAAATAAGAAAAAGTGAGATTACTATGGAAAGTTTTGAAAAATATGAAAAAAAAAAGTTTGAGGAAATTGTTTGAAAAATTATAAAGTTTGAAAAATCAGCCCTTTTGGCAAAAAGATTATGAAAGAAATGATTTCTGCTTATTGGTCATTTTATAAATGTGTTATCCACGAGCTTCCGAGCTCACCCCCCCCTTTCATCCCCATCTCCAGGTACTCGAGCAGGAGATCGGATGAAAGATGGTCAAGGCGTCAATTTCGATATTTGTATAAGTTTGGATTTTTGTAATGGATATGTATTTGGCTTAAGATAAGTTTGGGAAAGTTTACTTGCATATAAAGTTGAGTATTGTAAATGGATTTGGAAATTTGTATATGAAATTGGGTATGATTATGGGATATGTATTTATGTTTGATTCTGGGAATGAGTTTGATTGATGAGACTAGTGAATTGAATTACAATTTGAAGCAGTTTAGAAATAGGTTTGTGTGTATCTGCTGAGATCCCGGACGGAGGGTCCGGTTGATTTTGATGTGTGTATAATTGTTTGGGCTTTTAGAAGTGTATTTTTTTGAACCCTTGCAGGTTTGGGTTAGGATGAAGGCAGCCGTTATGCTGCCGAAATTTCGATAAAATGAGAATAAAGTGTAATTTGAGATTTGTATGGATTTATATAAGAATGAAGCCGTTTTGGGTTTAAGAATGAATTTCCTATGAGAAATTATATGGATGTGATTGATGTAAGAAATGAGAATAAGAAAGAAAGAAAGAAAAAATTTATACCGAATTTTGGAACGTCTTAGGGTTTCCAACGCGACTATATTCATTCGATAAGTTTTCTTTGATTATTGTTGTTGGATGTCGGATCCGTTTTGCTAAGTGTTTGTTTCCCCTGTCGATTTTTATTCGATCCAATTCGCTTTTGATATCGATTTTCGCTTCCGCTTTTGTTTCCGTTTGATTCGATTAGTTATTGCTTCCGCTTTCATTTGATTCCGTTTCGATTTCTGAATCCGCATTGTGTTTTTTATTCGAAATTTCGATCCGAAATTTTCGATTCTGTTTTCCGTTCTTGCTTTTCCGGTTGGGATCCGGTTCCCTGATCGGGTCCCAACATATTTGATCAATCAGGTAAGAATTTCGATGACAAAATTTCTTAAAGAAGGAGAATTGTAATAGTCTGTTTCCATATTGAGGGTTAGAGCCTTAGACTGTAACATCCCACCCCCTACTGGAAGGGTAAAATAGGAAATTTGTCATAGGATGGGATTGATAGGGAATAATTAGTACTGTTCATGCATAATAGGATTGCTACACAGTATCAATTGTGCACATGGAATTACTGTACATGCATTCAAGATAATTCCCGGTAATTGAGCCTAATGCAATTTTATTGGGATTAACATGGTTATAGGGTTTGAAAAATTATTTTGACTGATTCAGAGTGTGTTTTATATTTTAAGGAATTTTTAGAAATTTTTCTGAAATTTTCTAGAAAATTCGGACCGCAAAATCGCCGGTAAATGGCCTAAATGTGTTTTTGTTATGGAAAATGTGATTTTCGTGTTTGAAAAATTATTGGGAGTGGACTGTTATATGTTTTACAATTTTGGGCAATTTCGGTAATTTTCAAAAAAATGATTCGGAGAAAATTCTGGAAATTCCCGGACCGAAAAAAATCGCCAAGTGGCGAACCGGTTAATTTTCTACTGTTATTTGGGACTAAACTATTAAATATTGTGGTGGGACCCAAAAGTGGGCCCTTAAACCTAGTGGGAACCGAAATTGGGGTGAATTTGCTTGGTCTTGGTTTTATTTCTTGTCACAATTTGATTGGTCTTTGACTTTTCTTCATCTCTTCCTCCAATGGCCATGTGTCCTACGAATTAAGAGCTTTTGTCTTGTGCTTGGTCACTTGTTCTCGACTCTTCTTAGTGTTTTTAAAACAAAGGAATGTAAAGTAGCTTGTTTATGTCTTATCCACCGAAATCTTCTTCTCTTCCCCTTCATCGACATTTTCTCCATTTTTCTTAGCTTAAATGGCTACTTTCCTCCAACCTTTCATGCTTACAAGCTTATAAACTTTCAACCTTCTCCCTCCTTGCTATGATGATCACCATGCTTAGGATGGAAAAGAAGTAAAGAAGTAAAGTAGTTGAAAAATTAAAGATTTAAAGAGGTGGAGTTGGAAGCTTTGGGTAAGATGATGTTATGTTTATGTTTTATTTATGGTTTTAATGCATAAATTCATATGAAAATGATTAAAAATAGGTACTGAAATTTATGGTTATAGATTGACATGAAGGTCTTGATGACCTATTGGCTTAATTCTTGTGTTATTAGGATGGTTATGCATGTGGAATTGGTGTTAGAAGTGATAGTGTGTAAGTTGAAGAAGTAAAGCTGGAAAAATTAGTCTTTGACCTATTACACTGATTTGAGCATAACTAACTGTGTAGGTGTGCAAATGAGGTGAAGTTTGTGCCCAATGAAACTTTGGGATGTTGGCTTCAACTTTGTGTGAAATAGGTGATGTTAAATTGTAATGTTAGAAGGGTGAATTTTTGCATGGAAAGTTTATGTTTGTAGGGTCTGTGAACAGTACCCTCATATATGACCTAATTAATTTTTTGATTTTTCAAAATTAATTGATATGGAATTAGGGAAAATGGTCTTCATGATAGTTGAAGCCTACATTGTTAGCTTTCCATTGAAACTGATCTTGTTAATTTTCGAGTTGTATATTGGGAGATATGAACTGATTTCTATTGATTGGTTTTATGCTTTTTGGAGAAACCTAGTCAAAGTGTTGATTTTGTGAGCTTTCTGTTTGGGAGCAATTTTAACAATTTATTTGAACTGAATTGGTGTGAGTGATCTTCTGTAAAGTTGTAGAGGAAGGAATTACCTTGAAAATGATATATGGTGTGTAATTTTTAGAGGTCAGAGTTGGGAGTTATGATTTTGTAAAAAACTGATCCTGCATTAGGATGTGAATGGCTGATCATGGCAGTAACTTGCATAATAGTTTTGGAATTGTTAGAAATCGAATTGGAGTTTGAGTTCTTCATGAAACTTGAAGTTTGAGATCTTATCTTTTCAGGGATATAAGGTAATGAATTTAGTGACATTTGTGCTAAGAGATATACTGTTGTGAAATGTTCTGTTCAGATTGGGAAAATTCTGAGGGCTGATGCTTTGGTGAATTGTTTGACATAGTTAGCAAGTGAATTTGAATTTAGACTATTCATGAAAGTTTTATATAACATTGTGATATTGATGAGAATATTTATTGTGTAATTTTTGACTGAAGAGAAGGAAAGTTACTAAATTTACAAAGTACTGTACTGTGTTGAGTGACTTTGAGTGAGCAGTAGCTTTCATGGGGTCTTTGACACCCTTAGGGGTGGAATTACTTTAAATGGTCTAAATGAAACTTGTAGAGATTGTCATGATCTTTCCAATGAGATGTGGTTTATAGTTTTCTTAATTGTGTGCAAAGAGTTATGGGTGTTGGAAGTTTGGTTAGAAATCAGGAAAAATGAAAAGAAATAAGGGTTATATATTAATATGAATTTTGGTTTCTTTCGTGAATAACTTTTCCGTCCGGCATCCGATTGACTTGATTCTTGAGGCATCGGATTCGTAGAATATTGAATTTCATTTTTTGAGAGATTGGAGATTTTTGGACGGAAAATTGACGTGGGTCTGGGTAAAAGTCTGTGTAATCACTGTTTTGTTTAATTGGGGACCTATAGAGATCCGATTTGCGCACTGTCAGCGCTAATAGGTTTCTAAATTTTGGACGGATTTTTCTGTGAAAAAAGATGAGATAAGGGTCGGGAATATCATAATCATGCATTGTGCATCTTCTAAGTGTTACATGTGCATTCTGAAATAGTTCTGATTGAACAATTGATAATGTTTGTTTATTGTCACTGTTATAGAGTCACACTTGGAGCGTCGGTTCACCGACGTCACCGAGACTGCCAGATTTTGGCTCGAAAATATGGGTGAGTAACTTAATTGGTTTCTCAAATTCCTGAATGTCTGAATGCCCTATGTGAATTACTTGCCGAGGTGATTTACATAGATTATCAAACATATTGGATGGAATTACATACTTTTCTTGTCTTGAATGGAACTACTTGTAAAGGTGAATTGTATGGTTACTGAACTGTATAGGATTAAGTTGCATGCTTTCACTGTATTGGATTGGACTACTGCATGAAACTGGAAATTGCAATACTAGGCTTTTATAGCCATATCCTTTGATTCTTGAGTCTTTGTAATCTTGGGCTTTTATAGCCATACTCTCAGTAAACCATCGAGTCTTGCATTACATGCATAAATGCATGAACAGATAATGGACGTTGTGACCCAGTTGCGATTATTATCGACCGGGCCTTGAGTCCGAGGGGATTTATCCTTATCTTCAGATGGCCGGCCTCGAGCCCGGGGAAAATCACGACGCGTCCCCATCAATACTAATCGAGCACTTGGGCACAACATCAATAATTGGAAAGAGTCACATATGCATTGCATTCACATGAATGACTGCTTTGTGAAAATTACGACTACGAGATGGCATGATTCTTCAGAACTGTTACATGTTATCGCAAATTATTATTTATCATGTAAATTGTTATGTTATCGCTAATTGAATACTATCTTGTGTTATGTTGTACGCCATGTGCGTAATGCATGATTTGAGTGAACCATCGATGATGATTTCTCACCGAGTTCGCAAAACTCACCCAAAATTTGCACCTATTTTTCGTGTTACGAAGAATACCCGGTTGACCCGGAGTATGTCTCTTGTAGGCAAGTGAAGGATAGAGGTCGGGATCGGTCCGTTCCGCGCATTAGTGTCTTATCAAATTGTGTTCATGCAATCATCGTATAACAATGCTTTGTATTTCTACTGAGCCCATTGTGGTTTTAATGTTTTACTCATTGACTGATTGTAAATTATTCTTGGATGACTGTAATAACTGAAACTGGTTTATTATGAACATGGGTTTTAGTTACTTACTGTATTTGCCGCGCTAACGTGGAATCAACGGCTTCAAAAGAACAAAAAAAAAGTTAATACTGAGTTTTGACTGACTGAGTGATGTAGCACGCCAACCTCGTGGGACACGGACTCGGATATCACCATCGATGTCGGATTCGGGTCATACAGAAGTGGGGTGTTACATTTAGGTGGTATCAGAGCCTAGTAATACGAATGTATCTGGGCACAGTCTGAAGCATAGGTCTAGTTGCATGCATTTGGGTCGTGTCGTTGCAGACCGTGGTAACTGATCCCTAGTCTGAGTCGCACGAGGATAAATCCTACGTGTGTATACGTGATAAGTGACTAAGTGAGAGAAAAGTGAGACCGTATTAGAATGTGAGCCCATGAATGTGTATGGACAATGAGGAATGGGAAAAAGGAAACATCGATAATGAGAATTATAATGTACTGTGGTTAGAAACCCTTGCCTGTTATATTAGTATGACTATGTTGGCATAGACTGATTAAGGAAAGGATGGATATCAAAGTGAGTCACCTGATTAAAGTGGCAATATTACAACGACAGAAAACGAATATGTCTAGAACTTGGGGAGGTCCACTGGAGATATGAGAAGCATACTGGTTATAATAGGCTTAAGTAAGATTAAAAGTCCAGGATGATTAGGTAATTACAGCTCTGATTGTATATGTCATGAAATGGGAAATATTGGACCAGAGTAAAGTTTAGATGGTCCGATCAGGCATATATTGGTTCACTGCATTCGTGTTAGATATCAGTAGATATTATAGCCAAATGATGATAGCGAGATTGTACTAAGAACAAGGTTATACTATAACGGTCTACTTCGGACTGAAAGAACTGAAAGAGCAAGGTGCCTAGTGCCTAGTGCCTAACGCCTAGTAGAGTGAGAAAAAGTAGAAAGGGTGAGATAAAAGTGTACAGATAAACTGAAATGAATTCGTGAAATGGTTATTATCTGGACCGCATAAGCTTGAGACTGAAATGGTTATGTGAATATTGTGCTAAGAGTTTAGAAATCAGTATAATAAGATCGTAAGGAAAAAAAAAAGACAGACTGACAATTTCTACTGATTGTATATCGGGAAATTCTGGATTGGTTGAATATGTGGATTTGGACACAGAAATGGTAATTGGATGGGTAAATAGATAGAGATACAATGGAGTTGTATCAACGATTTTGTCGTGTTTTGGGGACTGTGAATGCCCTATGATAGATTGTTTGAGGATATTAAAGAAATACGAAGCAATAAGAAGATGACATTGTATAAGCCAAGTGGACATGACCTTAAAAGGTCAAGTTGACACATGAATGCTATGGGAATGAAACTAGGGAAATGAAAAAAAAAAAAGAAACAATGATAATGTTATGAAAAGAGTTGTCACATTTAAGTCGATTTACCATTGGGAGTATCTATTGGACAGTAAGGTTGATCATGATTAATAAAACATATGTGAAAGATATGTGAAAATCACAGAGGAGATGATCGGTGAATGATTAGAGTGGCTATAAATTGAAAGTTTATACTGGGTTAAAGTAAGACATAGGAGGACTGAGTGTACCTGTAAGAGAAGAAATGAAAAATGATTATGGCATCAGTCATTTATTTGAGGATTAGCATAAATGGAAAGGAGTCTTACGAAAGTTTGAATTGTATAGGTTACTAATTGGTTTCCGGATAAAATGCTAAGGTATAGATTACTGAATAAGTGGTAAAGAAAGTGTTTATGTGACTGTCACAAGGAACCTTAGTGTAAGGAATGTTCTGATCTTTTAAATTATGGCATAAACTTGTTCTGATTGAGATAGTGCTTAAGAATGATTGAAATACAATTAGGGACACTAATTGGCTTATGAGACTTTCGTGAACAGTATAAAGATGGTAGCAAGACTAATGGACAAACGGAAAGAAGTATGGACGAAATCAAAAGTGAAATTGAGGTTATCTGCTTGTGTATGCGAAATGTAAAGTATCTAACAACATGAGTGGAAGTTTAATTTGAGGTGATCCTATTGCTATGTGAAGCGAATAGAGCTCCATTGGAAAGGCAAAACTGTAAAGTAGTCCCGAACTGTAAAGTGGAATACTCAAATGAAGTGGAAATTGATGAAAGTCTAATTACAGATGATTAGGTATTGGTATATATAGATATATCGATGTGGATGACATGAAATCGATTGAAAAGAGAAAATGAATAGAGACAAGAAGTCCTAAATGGAAACTGATAATGACGTGATGTAGTGTTATCTTCAAAAAGGGGTTGCAAATACACTAATTGTAGACTGAATGAATTGAATGATGTTTGGTAATGTATGGAAAAGTTTAAGAGGGAATGATGCAAAGTAAGCAAATGGTAGTGACGATAATTATAGACGGAATATGTTTGAAAGAATTGAACAGTGAAAAGTAAAATGAACTATATGAATTATTGAAGAATTTGATACTGCTGATAAGCATACCTTTGAAGAGTGGACAATGTGTGTTGAACTGAAACATAATGTTCTAACGGTAGTAGATAAATTGAATTGATGTTGATAAATGGTATTGGTGTCATGATCGCGATTGAAAGTCTTGGAGACTGTAGATTCCTATAAGGATACACTGTGTTTATTCGAGGAAAGAGACGGGTATAAATGACTACTATACTGACAATTCTGAACTGAACAGACATTTCTGACTAGTAAACATATAAGGATGCAAGGAGCAGTTAATTACGAGATATTGGGATTACAAAGAATGTCAAGTAGATTATGGGTTCGGAAATTGAGAGACGAATAAAGGTAAGAAAGGTAAGAGTGCGAGGAGTTAAAGTGGTAAGTCTCATGAGGAGTCAAAGAAGAAGTTGTGTGCGATAAAAGTGACGAACAAGAAAGTGAATAGTCGAAGCTCGACATTCTAGTAAGCATATGCGAAAAGTGAAATTGAATAACTACGGGTATAGAATGAAGTGATGATTGATTCAAGTGTTCATAGGTTTGAGTGTTCAGCAGAAAAAAAATGCTTAAGTGGTTTGAGTTTCACAGGATTATGATCGTGTTATAGAGTTATGATTTACTGTAGGAATACACTGCTACACTGTACAATGCCTAATGGGAGTCAAAAACCACAATGGATTTGAGACTGTGATGAGTAAAACAAAAGAAAATGACTTAGGAAACAGCATGGATTAGCTAAAGTGGATCAGGATCGAACAAATGAAACAGAGTAAATGCATATCCGAATAAAGTGCATGAACACTATAGAATAGTGAATTGTCTAAGGAGAATTGCATTTGAACAGAGAGTCAATGGGATATAGAGAATGACTGTATTAGGTAAAGTGTCACTGGTTATAGTGGAATAAAGCTAAATGTCATTGTATTGGTACCAAAGGAATGTGAATCATCCCTGACGAGATAAAGGAGGTTAGGGTAAGTATCACCTTGAAAAGATGTACTCAATGGAATACGAATTAGTCTGTATGTTACTGGAAAAAAAAGGTATTGGATGGTAGTGAGAATAAGGTAATATTAGTAACCTAGACTGGATGGATAACACGTGATAAGTGAACAGGTTCGGAAATAAGGAACTAAATCATAGCATCGGAACCAAAGGTAATAGCTACTCTGAAAATGGTAAGTGAGATAGTTAAGAGAGTGAGATCGCCAACTGACAGCCTTGTGGAGTCTGTTTACTGTGATGAGTGATAATGAGTTAGCCAAATAAGTGACGGAACAACTGACTGAATATGGTTACTGTGACCTTTCGGAAAATAAATTATGGAATGGAAAAGTGTATGGGACATGTAGGAACATATGATTACTGTCATACTGAACAGTTGATTGAGAATTTCGAGGATGAAATTTTTATAAGGAGGGGGAATTGTAACATCCCACCCCCTACTGGAAGGGTAAAATAGGAAATTTGTCATAGGATGGGATTGATAGGGAATAATTAGTACTGTTCATGCATAATAGGATTGCTACACAGTATCAATTGTGCACATGGAATTCTCAGTACATGCATTCATGATAATTCCGGTAATTGGGCCTAATGCAATTTTATTGGGATTAACATGGTTATAGGATTTGAAAAATTATTTTTACTGATCCAGAGTGTGTTTTATATTTTAAGAAATTTTTAGAAATTTTTCTGAAATTTTCTGGAGAAAATTCCCGGACCGGCAAAATCGCCGGTAAATGGCCTAAATGTGTTTTTGTTATGGAAAATATGATTTTCGTGTTTGAAAAATTATTGGGAGTAGACTGTTATATGTTTTAAAATTTTGGGCAATTTTGGTAATTTTCAAAAAAATGATTCGGGGAAATTCCTGGAAATTTCCGAACCGGAAAAAATCGCCAAGTGGCGAACCGATTAATTTTCTACTGTTATTTGGGACTAAACTATTAAATATTGTGGTGGGACCCAAAAGTGAGCCCTTAAACCTAGTGGGAACCGAAATTGGGGTGAATTTGCTTGGTCTTGGTTTTATTTCTTGTCACAATTTGATTGGTCTTTGACTTTTCTTCATCTCTTCCTCCAATGGCCATGTTTCCTACGAATTAAGAGCTTTTGTCTTGTGCTTGGTCACTTGTTCTCGACTCTTCTTAGTGTTTTTAAAACAAAGGAATGTAAAGTAGCTTGTTTATGTCTCATCCACCGAAATCTTCTTCTCTTCCCCTTCATCGACATTTTCTCCATTTTTCTTAGCTTAAATGGCTACTTTCCTCCAACCTTTCATGCTTACAAGCTTATAAACTTTAAACCTTCTCCCTCCTTGCTATGATGATCACCATGCTTAGGATGGAAAAGAAGTAAAGAAGTAAAGTAGTTGGAAAATTAAAGACTTAAAGAGGTGGAGTTGGAAGCTTTGGGTAAGATGATGTTATGTTTATGTTTTATTTATGGTTTTAATGCATAAATTCATAAGAAAATGATTAAAAATAGGTACTGAAATTTATGGTTATAGATTGACATGAAGTTCTTGATGACCTATTGGCTTAATTCTTGTGTTATTAGGATGGTTATGCATGTGGAATTGGTGTTAGAAGTGATAGTGTGTAAGTTGAAGAAGTAAAGCTGGAAAAATTAGTCTTTGACCTATTACACTGATTTGAGCATAACTAACTGTGTAGGTGTGCAAATGAGGTGAAGTTTGTGCCCAATGAAACTTTGGGATGTTGGCTTCAACTTTGTGTGAAATAGGTGATGTTAAATTGTAATGTTAGAAGGGTGAATTTTTGCATGGAAAGTTTATGTTTGTAGGGTCTATGAACAGTACCCGCATATATGACCTAATTACTTTGTTGATTTTTCTAAATTAATTGATATGGAATTAGGGAAAATGGTCTTCATGATAGTTGAAGCCTACATTGTTAGCTTTCCATTGAAACTGATCTTGTTAATTTTCGAGTTGTATATTGGGAGATATGAACTGATTTCTATTGATTGGTTTTATGCTTTTTGGAGAAACCTAGTCAAAGTGTTGATTTTGTGAGCTTTCTGTTTGGGAGCAATTTTAACAATTTATGTGAACTGAATTGGTGTGAGTGATCTTCTGTAAAGTTGTAGAGGAAGGAATTACCTTGAAAATGATATATGGTGTGTAATTTTTAGAGGTCAGAATTGGGAGTTATGATTTTGTAAAAAACTGATCCTGCATTAGGATGTGAATGGCTGATCATGGCAGTAACTTGCATAATAGTTTTGGAATTGTTAGAAATCGAATTGGAGTTTGAGTTCTTCATGAAACTTGAAGTTTGAGATCTTATCTTTTCAGGGATATAAGGTAATGAATTTAGTGACATTTGTGCTAAGAGATATACTGTTGTGAAATGTTCTGTTCAGATTGGGAAAATTCTGAGGGCTGATGCTTTGGTGAATTGTTTGACATAGTTAGCAAGTGAATTTGAATTTAGACTATTCATGAAAGTTTTAGATAACATTGTGATATTGATGAGAATATTTATTGTGTAATTTGTGACTGAAGAGAAGGAAAGTTACTGAATTTACAAAGTACTGTACTGTGTTGAGTGACTTTGAGTGAGCAGTAGCTTTCATGGGGTCTTTGACACCCTTAGGGGTGGAATTAATTTAAATGGTCTAAATGAAACTTGTAGAGATTGTCATGATCTTTCCAATGAGATGTGGTTTATAGTTTTCTGAATTGTGTGCAAAGAGTTATGGGTGTTGGAAGTTTGGTTAGAAATCAGGAAAAATGAAAGGAAATAAGGGTTATATATTAATATGAATTTTGGTTTCTTTCGTGAATAACTTTTCCGTCTGACATCCGATTGACTTGATTCTTGAGGCATTGGATTCGTAGAATATTGAATTTCATTTTTTGAGAGATTGGAGATTTTTGGACGGAAAATTGACGTGGGTCCGTATAAAAGTCTGTGTAATCACTGTTTTGTTTAATTGGGGACCTATAGAGGTCCGATTTGCGCACTGTCAGCGCTAATAGGTTTCTAATTTTTGGACGAATTTTTCTGTGAAAAAAGATGAGATTAGGGCCAGGAATATCATGATCATGCATTGTGCATCTTCTAAGTTTTACATGTGCATTCTGAAATAGTTCTGATTGAACAATTGATAATGTTTGTTTATTGTCACTGTTATAGAGTCACACTTGGAGCGTCGGTTCACCGACGTCACCGAGACTGCCAGATTTTGGCTCAAAAATACAGGTGAATAACCTAGTTGGTTTTCAAATTCTGAATGTCTGAATGCCTATGTGAATTACTTACGAGGTGATTTACATAGATTCTTGAAACATATTGGATGAAATTACATACTTTTCTTGTCTTGAATGGAACTACTTGTAAAGGTGAATTGTATGGTTCTTGAATCAGTATAGGATTAAGTTGCATGCTTTCACCGTATTGGATTGGACTCTTGCGTGATGAAACCGAAATCGCAATACTAGGCTTTTATAGCCATATCACTTTGGATTCTTGAGTCTTTAATATCTTGAGCTTTATAGTCATACTATCATAAACCATCGAGTCTTGCATTACATGCACAAATGCATGAACAGATAATAGGCGTTGTGACCCAAGTTGCGATTATTCTTGGCCGGGCCTTGAGTCAGGAGATTTATCCTGAATCTTCAGATTGACCGCCTCGAGCCCGAGGGAAGAAATCCTAACGCGTCCCCACCGAATCTTGGTGAGCACTTGGACACAACATCGAATAATTGGAAAGAGTCACATATGCATTGCATTCACATGAATATTGTTTTGTGAAAATTACTGACTACGAGATGGCATGATTTACTGTAAACTGTTACATGTTACCTGCAAATTATTATTATTCTTGTAAATTGTTATGTTACTGCTAATTGAATACTACTGTGTTATGTTGTACGCCATGTGCGTAATGCATGATTTGAGTGAACCATCGATGATGGTTTCTCACTGAGTTCGCAAAACTCACCCAAAATTTGCATCTATTTTTCAGGTTCTGAAGAATACCCCGGTTGACCCGGGAGTATGTCTACTGTAGGCAAGTGAAGGATAGAGGTCGGGATCAGTCCGTGTCTGCATTAGTGTCTTATCAAATTGTGTTCCGCAATCACTGCATAACAATGCTTTGTATTTTTACTGAGCCCATTGTGGTTTTAATGTTTTACTCATTGACTGATTGTAAATTATTCTTGGATGACTGTAATAACTGAAACTGGTTTATTATGAACATGGGTTTTAGTTACTTACTGTATTTGCCGCGCTAACGTGGAATCAACGGCTTCAAAAGAACAAAAAAAAGTTAATACTGAGTTTTGACTGACTGAGTGATGTAGCACGCCACCCTCGTGGGACACGGACTCGGATATCACCATCGATGTCAGATTTGGGTCATACGGAAGTGGGGTGTTACATAGACTATTGTGCATGAGTCATATCATTTGAGAATTCATAAAATGCATTTCATTCACATGCATACTATAAGCATACACACGTGAATCATGATTTAGAAAACATTTCAAAGATTGTATGTGCACTCAATTGACATATTCAGGGGTATGAAAGGTTTAAAATGATTATGATATGATTGTGTATTATTTATGTCTTGAATTCTGGTTTGATGGATTACAAGTAGTAAATTTGGAATTAATTGTTACAATTGGAAAATTGATTAATTAAATTGTACATTTAGTTTAGGAAAAATGTCAAGTGGCAAGATAAGTTGACACATGGAAGACTAAACCTATATGGCTTATAAAATAAGTAACATTTGGCATGGAAAATTAAGTGACAAATGGTAGCAGTGATTAAGTGCCAAATGGCCTAGCATAATTGTGACAAATGGCAGCTTATGAAGAGGACAATTGACTTACATGCATAGGTGACAAATTTCATTATATAGTAGTGACACCTAGCACCTAATGAGTTAAGCTACTACAGGGATAGTTTCTGTTGTGTTCATTCTTCTTCTTTCCTCTATTCTCACCACCAAAACACTCACACACCCTTACAGCTTCTTAATTTTGCTCCAATTTTGTTCGTAGTCTCTTCAAGATCTATTAAAAAATATGCTTAAAGATAGTTATAATCTGTTATCATCATTTTGCCTTTACTGAAATCATTTTACTTCCATCTTGTACTTGGATGATTTTGCATGCATGGAGAGCTAAGTTAGCTTGATCATTAAGGTAGATCTTGGGCTAAATAAGTAAGTGAAATTCTAATCTTTATGGCATGTTAAAATAGAAATTTTAGGATGATGAGATTATGATGGAATGCATGTGGCGTTGATGATGATGTTGTGCTAAAATGTAATGGATGAATTGGTTACTTTGGATGAATTGGTTACTTTTCTATTTTGTTATTCATGCATGAAAACAGTAGGTTATAGACTATTAAATGGATGATTTAGGTTGATATTTGAAGTATAAATGAAGGTGGATTCATGTAAAGATAGGTGTTATTGAGCATTCTTGAATCTGGAAAATTAGAGCTGTAGGTGTGTTTGTAAAAAGTGACTATTAATGACATAAGTGAGCAAAATTTTGTAAGCCTTAGTATAACCAATATGGAATCTAAATTAACCTGAAATGAAGTAACCTTAGAGGACATAAAATCTGAAAAATTTTAAGTGTTAGTGATGTCTCTAAGCTTGTAAAATTTGTGAAGTATTAAAGGTAGTAAAGTTACACACATTAGTGATTTTGATGAAAAATTCTAGAATTTTAATTTTAGCCTCGTGTACATGTCAAACCAGCTGAGAAATTTCACTCTAAATTGGTATTTTTAGACTTGATTAAGGCTAGAAATGAGTTCTTTTAATACAAACATGATCTTAAAGACATAAGTAATGTGTATAAGGTATGGATGAATGAGCATTAAAGAATATAGGGTAACTATTAATGAGAATTAGGTAAATGTATGAATATATATTGCTAGAAAAAGTTTGGTGAATGTATAGATCTAGCTTACTAAAATTCCAAATTTAAAGTAACAATTGTGTGTGTGTTATAAGAGTCTTTTTGATCAAAAAAGTGTTCAAGGATAAGTGTAAAGTATGGTTGATGAATTTGGAGTGAATCAACTTAAAGGTATAAACCTGATTGCAAACTGGTAGTATACAAAATGTAATGTTTGAATGGTCAAGATATGTGAATAAGGATATATACTTAGGAAAGTCAATTGAGCATGCATTGAACATGACATATATACATGTGCATGATTGAATAATTCATATAATTGACCTACTTAATAATGTGTAAAATATGTGTGTATCATATGACTAAAGAAGCACAAGTTGATTGCCAACATCCAGACATTATCGGATCATCAAGGCAATAACTTTTATAGAGCGTACTGTAAGTTAACCTAGATGTTTCTCACTATGATTGAATTGCTTTTGGTTAACTTTCAGTTATTGAACGATTACTTATATGATTGTTATGATTCCTGACATTATTTGTCCGAGGAGTTTGATACTTGGGACTGTATATGGAAGTGTTTTCAAATTGTATATGTAATATGGAATGTGTACTCAATTGAACGTTGAATATCAAACTCATATCCGAACAATGTGATAAATGACATAAACACATTGAATGATAAGTATTGATAGCATATTATGTGAATTGATACATTCCTTTAAATTGATATGCATGATCAAATAAAGGAGTTATGACCAAAGTGACCAATATGAAAAAGAGCTTTAAGCTTAGGAATTGTTTATAAAAAGCCACAGGTTTAGTTAATAATGAACTCGGTATCCACAATGGATATGGGACAGTAAATGAAATGAGCCTAATATTCACAATAGATACAAGATAATAAATAGGCGCTCAATCACAACAAAGTAAAATGGAAATGGAGTCACATGTGCATTTGCATATTTCTAACTTTACATGTATCCTATGAATGATTGAGAAGAATTATTGGGTTGTTCTAAAATGGTGATATGAAATGTTTGTAAACATATTGTACTTATTGAAATATGATAAAATGTGATGTGGGATTTGATACTGAATGAGGTGATATACTTGTTGAACTTGATTATATACTTGTGATTTTTATATTCTGACTTAAGTGAGCACATCGATGATGGTTCACTCACTAAGTTCACAAACTCATTAAGATTACAACATTGATTTTCAGGTACAAGGAGTTCTAGTTTCTAAGGCAATCTAGTAGAATTCTAGTATTGTCATTTTGTGAATAAGAATGGCTCAGAGGTTTGGTCAGCTGATATCTAAGGAGTCTAGTTTAGAATGTTTTCAGTTAGCATCCCATTTCATGTTATATATTTTGTACGTAGTAGTAAACTCTCAAATGTTATGTAATATATATATATATATATATATATATATATATATATATATATATGGATTATGGATTGTAATGTAACAATGTATGTTTATGTTTGTGAATGAAATGGGAAAAGTTGATCTTTTTGAATGCTTGTGATTTGTGTGATGCCTTGGTTAGTTAAAGTGATTATTCTAACATGTCATTCTCATAGGGTATGTTCTCAATTATTCTTTGGATGTTCAGACATATGCTTTATGGAATTGGAATATTATAATTTTGGTATCAGAGCATAGTTTGACATCCATAGGGACATATATGAGCATTTTAAACATTACATATAATGAGAGACTTGTATAGTGATCACAATTATTGTTTGTTATAGGTCATCCGCTATAGGAGATTGAGTCGCAGAATCAGCTGACCTGGAGTATATAGGAGTCAACAGAGAGTCCCAGTACCCCAGTTTGAACAAATGCCTCAAAGAATTCCTAAGAGTAGAGAAATGAGGTATGATAAACTTAAGCAAGGGGTCGTAGACTTTTATGGAAATACAAACCTTGTTGAGGTAGAAGGTTGGTTGAAAAAACATAGCGGTATTTGATCAGATGAATTGCGAGTCTAATGAAAGGTTTGATTACGCAGTCTTGCTACTCCAAGGTCCGGCTTATCAGTCGTGGAAGACTATTCCCGACAGTTCCACCCAACCTTGTAGATTAACATGGGAAGATTTTATGAAGATTTTTAAAGAGAACTATATGTCAAAGATCTACTTGGATAGAAAGATGAAGGAATTCCTAAATCTAAAACAAGAAGTCTTACAGTAGTCGAGTATGAGGTGCGATTTAATGAATTAATGGGGTATTCTACTCTTTAATTTCGACCAAGGAAGATAAGTGTAGGCGATTTGAAGATGGATTGAATATGGATATCAGAACGAGATTGGCTATTACTAATTTGAGTAGTTTTACTGGGCTGAGAGTTGTTTGGATTAGAATTGAATATTTACTGAAGGATGGATAAGGAGAGTATAGGCAGGAGTTCAAAATTAAGGCCATCTCCAACCATTACACCAAATTTGGTGTAAAATGGAATATTCTTAGAATCTTTTTACACCAAATTTGGTGTTGCTCCAACCATTCTACACCAAATTTTTTTCAAAGAATATACCACAATAATTTAGTTATTAACTAAATTAATTTATATTTATATAACTACAATAATTTAGTTATTAACTAAATTAATTTATATTTATACAAGAATTTTTATTTATTTATTTATTAAAATAAAAATCATTATTCTTAATTAATTAATATATATTTTATATTAAATTAGTATTATTTACAAAATATATTTAATATTATTGCAACAACAAATTAATAACATACACAAATATAAACTGATTAAAATTTCTCATTTAACCTCTAATCATTTGAATTTTCATATCGTTCCCACAAATGTTCAATAAGTGCATTCATGAAGTTCATAATGAGCTTCTTTCCGCTGTAATTTATTTAAGTCTAGGTGTAATTTCAAATATTTATGTTGAGTTTTAATTTTAAAATCAATTGTGTGGTTTAAATTTATGTATTTTTATTTCAAATTTATTTTTTTCTTACATATTTTATTAATGAATTTATAACACTTATAAATAAGAATTAAAAATAAATATTAAAAATAAATTTAATATTATATTCAATATTAGTCTCGTTTTAAATGTCTCAATGAGATATTTGTAATGATATATTTTGTGTAAAGTAATAAATAAGTTAAATTTAATTATTTAGTCAATTATGTAAATAAATCAATTTGTGAAAAAGATATAAAAGGAAAAAGTTAAAAAGTACATAGCTAAAGTTGTCTTTTCGTACTTTTGGTGCAATGAATTTGGTGTGTTACTATTCATTACACCAAAATTTTTGGTGTTTTGGTGCCTTGGTTGGAGAAGATTTTTTGCACCAAAACACCAAATTTGGTGTTTTGGTGTCTTGGTTGGAGATGGCCTAAGAGGCATGGTGAGCCTTAAGTTGATTCTGGCAGGAGATTTAGTAAATGCCAGAATAGATTGTCACGATCACAACTGAGATCAAGACAGTTAGGGTTTAGACCGAGGGGCAGTTTTGTTCATGCTAGTAGTGGTAGAGGACGAGTATCTGAAGGGCAAACACAATAGATGCCTAGTTGTGAGCATTGCAGAAAGAAACATGGTGGAGAGCGTTGGAAGATATCGGGAGCTTGCTTGCGTTGTGGCTCTTTTGAGCATCAGATTAGAGACTGTCCCGCAACTTTAGGAGCACAATCTGGAGTGTGAGGAGGATCAGTGACTAAGAGGACTATCCAACAAAGTAAAGCTAGTGGAGCAAGACAGAGAGACAGAGGTAGAGATAGGACAAGTTCAGCAGGTCCTAATGTTAGGACTGAGGTGTGAAGTAACCAACCACAATCCCAGGCCAGCATCTTTGCTATCACTAGACAGGAGGCACAAAATTCTCCAGATGTCGTTGCAAATAGGTTACATGTCTTTCAATTTGAGGCATTTGCATTATTAGATGCAGAATCTAGACATTCATTTATTACTCTATATCTGGCATCTAAACTACATTATGAGAGAGAGATATTGAAATTTGGCTTAGAATTGAGTACTCCAGTAGGTAGTACAACAGTGATTGGAAAAGTATATAAAGAGTGCATTATTCGAATTGATCAGGCAGAGCTGGAAGGCAATTTGATAGTATTATAGTTAAAGAAGATAAATCTTATTTTAAGTATGGACCGGCTTACTACACATAAGGCTATGATAAACTACTACACTAAAGAAGTCATCCTTGAATCTCCTAATCAACCAAGGGTTATATTTTGATGTGTTATTCAAGCTGTGTCAGCCAGGTTGATTTCATCAATGAGTGCTCTTAGACTAATTTGAAGTGGATGTAAAGCTTACTTAACTTATGTGATGGATACCCGAGTTTATCAGGCAATTCAGGATATTCATATTCTTAGAGATTTTTTAGATGTGCTTTCCACTGAATTACCGGAATTATCCACATATAGGGAGACTCTAATTCCACATTTCTAAGCCAATTCCTTTTTAAGCCCATTTCTATTTATAAATAAATTTTATTAGTTGTTGGGATTTTGATTTTGATATTTTGAATCCAACATAATAATTAGGTATGCAAGACCCATTAGGAACGATTTTCTACCCATTAGGAACGATTTTCTCTCTCTCTCTCTCTTTTTGTACTTAAACTTCATTTAGATTTTTCTTAGTTGGGCTTATAAGTCTACTAGAGTTGATTATAATCTTTCAGATGAAAGTTGAGCGTTAACACCAATTAGGCTTTCTTTTTCAATTTTCATCACACATTTTAGACTTTAGATTGTCCTTTTAAATCATTTTGTTAAAAACTCAATTTATTAAATCATTTCTAAATTTTAGTCTCTTACGTTAGTATTGTGTTTCAAATTTGGAAAAAAAAAGCCTATGCATTACTCTCTTTTTTTTCCATTTAAGAGTCTTGCTTCAATTTCTTCCGTTGTCATTATGCTTAACTTTCATACAAATCAAAATTTATACAGCCAGACTATAAAATATATTTGCATTCAAAGGCCTACGACGTGATTCGCGCAACTCAAATCTTAGAAAAAAAAAAATTTAAGACGAAAAATCCTTAAACTAGCTGTTAGGGCTTTTCTAGTTCTTAGGTCACTCGATCCTTCGAGCTCGAATTTGAAGCATTAAAAATAATGTTTGTTTTGAAGTTTTCGATTATAAGGAAATATATTTATTCCATTAAAAGGTGGGTATCAAGTTTTCATTCTAATCTAGTAGTTGCTATTTATACCCCTTCTCCACATAAGCAATTTTTATTCTTAATTATATTACTAATCACTTATCATCATCATCTTCATTATTATTATTATTATTATTATTATTATTAATTATTACTATTATTATTATTATTATTATTATTAAGTTTTAAACTTATTATTATTATTAATTATTTTTGTTGTTGTTGTTATTATTATTATTATTATTATTATTATTATTATTATTATTTATTTTTATTATTAATGTTATTATATGAAATTAATTATCTTATTATTATTATTATTATTATTAATTTTATTATTAATTTTATTATCTGAAATTAATCATCTTATTACTATTATTATAAATTTTGTAATAATAATAATAAATATGATATGAAAATATGATATGAAAAATGATATTATATTATCTTTCATTCTCATTAATGCAACAAACCAAACAATATTATTGATATTAATCTGAAACTCAAGTTACAAACTAAATATTATTTTTTATTTTTCATATTCATTCTCGTTCCTTTCTACTATTATACTTATATTCATACCTAACCTCGTGCTCAAACCAAATCCGCCGAAGTACACCAACAAGGATGAGAAACGAGCCTACAATAAGTTGTAGCCCAACTTAAAAACGTGAGTTTTGACATTGACAGAGTCCATGACGTGAGGGCATTTCAGTTATTTTCATTCTGAATTAGGGTATTGCTTTTGCTAGATTCATTAAGTAGTCTCGTCTCCGCCGCTCACTCTCTTTTATAAATAAAGGCGGCCGCTCAGTTTCTAAGCATTTTAGATCTTTGGATCCCAGTCTCTCTGTTGGTACTTTTGACTCTCATATTCTCTGGAGTGTGTTGTGTTCTTTTCTATCTGGTTTTTGTTGGTTGCCGCTTTTTGGTTTGTTAATTGGCGTAAAAGCGTAGAAAGTGCTTCATTATCTGGTTATCGTGGATTCAAATTCCCGATCGACTCGTTCCCTTGAAGCAATATTCTGTGTGTTGCTTTTTTTAATTTTTATTACTCCCTGAACCCGCTTTTTCTCTGTTTGGGGAGTTGTAAGCTTGAGCAACTATATTTGTTTTTTTTTTTCTGAACTGATGAACGGTGATGATATTACAGACCTGTAATGATGTGCGGTCATGATCGCAACTCTATTAGAACATCTAAGGGACTGAGTTCATTTATATTTGAATTTTGGCAAAGGCTTCACTCGAGGATTGTTAAATATAAGCTTTCACAAAAAATGTATTTGTATAAGCTTTTCGAAGGTGAGGCCTATACGTGAAGTGTTCCCCTCGCTATCCAGAGCTGCAGATTTGATGTTGCCTTTGGACGTCGGGGAACTACAATTTAATCACTCTTTTGTATTCTGTTTTTTTTAGATAAGATATTTGATCATTCAGATACCGGAAATTGGTGGCCTCTTCAAAGAGGGATGAAATGAACCACCTGATCTACTTACAATTTAACTTAAAATTTTTATGTTTATTATTGTTAAAAGAATCTTTTGTAAATTTTGTTTTATATAATATTATGGCATTTTCAAACATTTAATGTTAGAATCTTTTGTAAAAGTATGTTATAGCATTCTTATGATGTTAAAAGAATCTTTTGTACAAAATTTATGTCAATTTAAATTTTAAAAACTAAAATATTTCGTGATTTTTTAATATTTTACGTGGATTGGATATAAGAAAAGAGTAAAATGGCTTTAGAGCACGTACTTACCGGAGGTACACAAAATAGAAATTAACATTAAGATAAGATTATGGAACAAGGATGAGAGAATATAGCAGTTACCTTCTTCTAGAACTTACTCTAAAGGTGTGCCAATAAAATTATTTATGTTGTCAAACTGACCATGGGCTATTTACAAGCCAATGTTAAATAAGCGGTTGAATTATTTGATGAAACATTTGAGAACTTGCTCTCTATTCTACTGTAAGTGAATTCTTTAAAACCTGCTAATTAATAAAATTTATGCATGAGATGACATGCTTTAGTAAGCAAAAATATGGTGAAACAACTTTATGCATGGCTCCAATCACTAAGGACAAGAAAAGTTATAATTTATGGTGACTGAAGATGAAATGGTGGAGGAAGTGGCAACATTAGTTAATCCACATTAATTGTTGAATATTGAGTAAGGTAAGTGTTGCTCATGCTTCATTATTACACTTAACAATTCAAATAAATGGTGTATAAATTGTAGCAATTGTGGATATAGGTGCCATGCATGAATATTTATCAAATTCATGTTAAATGTGAACAAAACTACAAATCAATTGAAAATAGTGAATATAAAAGCTTGAGATGTTACCAGAATGATCGATAATGTGCACATTAATATAGAAGGTTGGGCTAGAAAAATCATCTAAATTGTCATATTGTTAGATGACTTCAATATAATCTTTTGTATCAACTTTCAACTATAGTATAAGGTTGTGGTATAACCACGTTTAGGTGGGATAATATTCATGATGAACTAGCTCTATATTAAAAAAGGTAACAATAGTAAATCTTTCTTCAACTCAGTGATGGTTATGGAAAAAGGATTGAAGCATGGAGAGCATACTTATCTTGTGCCCTTGGTTAAGGTGAAAGAAAACACCATGATGAACGTGTTAAATGTAATTGCCTTGTTGAGTATTATCAGGATGTGATGTCAACTAAATTATAAAAAGAACTACCTCTAATGAGGGCAATTAATCATAAGATCAAGTTGGAGTCTGTTGTTGCTCCTCCCACTTATACTCTATATCAGTCGTCCCCATTTAAGTTAAAGGAAACAATTGAATGAATTGTTGAATTATTAAAAATAGGTTATGTGAAGCCATTAAAAGCTCTACATGATGCCCCGATCTCTTTCCAAAAGAAGGAAAATAGAATTTTACATATATATGTCGATTACCAAGTATTAAATAAGGTAATTATCAAGAACAAATATACTATCTTGCTCGTTCGAAATTTTATTGAATAGGATGAGCAAGGCTTCTATCTTTATAGAGTTGGACATTCTTTCATAATATTAGCAAGTTTGGATTGTGAAGAGGATGAACTAAAGATCACATGTGTGACATAATATAGTGCATATGATATTTAGTATACATTTGAGTTTGACTAATGCCCTATTGCATTTTATAGTTGTATATTTGGTTGATATAGTGGTACTGTATATAGCAATTCCGTGGAAGAACATATTTTTTAGTTAAAATATGTGTTGAAATTCTTAAAGAAGAATCATTTATATGTCAATATGGAAAAATGTGAGTTTTCAAAACTGAAAATCAAATTTATAGGGCAATTAGTGAGTAAAAATCAAGTTTAAATGGATCTAAAGAATGTACAAGTTATTGTAGAGTGGTTAAACCATAAAACTGTCAAATTATAACCGTTGCCAATACTTACAAACTATTTTCAAAATGTTATTCAAATTTACTCTTGAAAGGTTGCACCTCTCACTGACTTATTAAAAAGGGAGAGGAAATGGTGATGTTCACGCTATTACATAGATGTCTTCAAAATTTTGAAGCAATTGATCTCTTTAGAACATGTATTGAGATTTTTGAATTTTTAATTACCTTTTAAAGGTCATATTAACTCTTCGGTTAAGGCAATAAAGATGTATTAATTAAGGAGGGACATAGCCTTTAAGAGCAAAAAATTGAATGATTCTAAACAAAGGTATTTTGCTCATAAGAAGAAGATGGTTGCACTAGTACCTTGTCCACAAGTGTGATGTGTCTAATTGTTGGGGCTAAAGTTTGTGAATAGAACGGATTATGGAAAGTATGTTCTTCAAAATATAAAATTATATGTTGGTCAAACTGTTGGATCGCGTATGGCCCGAGTATTCACAATACACTGCGGAAAAGATCATACAACAGTATGAATTATAATCGAAAAGACTTAGGATGTACGGAAATACCTTTATGTCGTGGGTGGGTTGATTCTTTTCGGATTCCAAAACACTGCAATGTGTGAATGCCCTCTATCGGTATCCACACAAGTATGCACAATCTGGGCTGCGGCTGTGGTGTGCTAGCACGTCCTGAAACACTTTCCGAACGCCGCATGTTTTTCCTCTCAGATGGTGGCTAGGGTTTCGTGTGACAATCGTGTCTCGTATCTTATAAGACCTAAGTTTCTCTGTTTATAGAGAAGCCCTAATCCCATTGAAGCCCAATAAGTTTCGGCTCATTATATCTCATATAATAAAAACCTGACAACTTAATTCAATCTAGCCCAATAAATACATCCATATATATTTATTCAATGCCTAATAAATTAGGCCCAAGAGAATAAGCCCAAATCACATCACTCTTTATGTGTGACCCTGTAGGCTCATTTGATGTTGGCAATGGGCTTCATCACACTTCAAGGCCCATAAGTCATAAGCGACCTCTAACAAGACATTATGACTACCCAAATCAAATGAGGATTGATAATCTGATTTAACCTGTAACCATGGTTATAAGCTCGTCCTTTTGTAACATGATATCAAGATTAATCACAAGGCATGGTACATGTCAACCTTTGATTAATCATAGTTTCTTTATCCCCAAGTTGACTGATTATAACAAATGACATTGATGACTCCTCATCAATTCATTTGAAACACGACCATGCATTTCTTGATCACACTTGTCAAGAGGCCCAAATGATATCTCTCTCATTTAAGAGAGGTACAAATCTCATCTACGTCATTCACATCCCTCCGCATGATTCATTTGATGTCTAACATAAGACTACTTGTTATTTGGTTAAGAATAACTTCGTCTAATATCAAAACATCGAATTCCTCATGTAGAGAACCATGATGACTTCAGGTCAAAGGACTAAAGTCAAACCATATTAAGAATCACTAATGACATGAAACCATGTAGTATTCTTTATATGAGTCGGTCCAATATATGTTCTCTAACATATATCTATGTTTCTGATTTGATATCTCATATCCATGATCAGTAAAACGTGATCATCAACAAGAACACATACTAACCTTAATTCATTATTGTTCCACCAATAATGATCGACCAGGGACAGTCTAGAATAGTCTTACAACGCTTATGGTTTTACTATCAAGTCACATACTTGATGATATAAGTCTAAAACCATTCATAGAATGTAAATCACATTACATAAACGAAATATATGCATATATGAAAGGAATACCTCATAATATATTATTAATAAGTCATAATGTTAATACATGAATCACATATGTCCATTGGTCTAGGGCACACTACTAACAATCTCCCACTTGCACTAGGCCCAATTAGTCAGATATCTAATACCTATAGACCTCGTATGACTCTCACGTTTAGGTTGTGGAAGAGGCTTAGTAAGTGGATCGACAATGTTGTCATCTGTGCCCACTTTGCATATCTTCACGTCTCCTCTCCCAATGATCTCTAATCGGATGGAAGCGCTCGAGTATGTGTTTGGATCTATGATGTGAGTTTGGTTCCTTAGCCTGTGCTATAGCCCCATTATTATCACAATAAAGATCTATAGGACTTGCAATGCTAAGAACGACTCCAAGCTCAGTAATGAACTTCCTGATCCATACAGATTCCTTAGTCACATCCGAGGCAGCAATTGGGTCAAGAGGAGCTGGCAACAGAGAAACATCCTCCTCTTCTTCTTCCGAACTAAGGTCCAACTCCTCGTCCGGAATAATGATCCACTCCCCGACGGCCCTCTCCTTCATTTCCTCCAACGAAAGGCCAAGAGCAAGAAGCCGCGTCTCAGCATACTCTTCAAACGAAGGCCGCTCCGACCCATCGGGAACGTGAATCTCATGACATTTCTTCAGGACCGAAAGGGTTACGTCGCAGGCGAGCTCTAAACATTCCGCAGTTAGATTTCTTCTCTTCCACCACTTGATCGCCTCGATTCTTTGCCTTTTAACTGAGCATCCCAACTTCGTCAACACCTCCTCGGTCCTACGCTTGCCTTCCACCGCTGCATGGCAATCTTGGAGGAACTTCTCTTTAAGTTTCCTCTCCAACTCCACCTTCCCCTCCAAGACCTCACACACCTTGACCAGCTCGCCCTTCGCCTCAATCGCCCTAATCCTCTCCTCCTCCCCCGTATCAACCTGAGCTTTCAAAACACTCATCGCTTCCTCCCGAATCTTCTTCTCCTCCTCTAAAGAAGAATTCTGAGCCTGAAGAAGGTCTCTCCCCTCTCTCACCTCCGAGAGCTCGTCCTTCAAAGCCTTCATCTGCTCATGAACGTCCTGAAAGTCCCGGTCCAGAGCCTCCAGACGCTGCACCGCTGCGAAAGGCATCACCGAGCTCCGTATACAGCTGCGAAGGAGTTGAGACCTCATCTCCTAATTACCCATCTTATCCAATCTCTCCTCGTCCGCGGGGGGGAGTAATCCTCTCAACAATGTGGCGGGACACGTTGAGATCCCCAATCGAGGAGGTTATGGGCAGCTTGATCAAAGACTCCCACTGCCCAGCGTCAGCCGCTTGACTCTTCCCTTTGCCTTTCTTCTCTTTCGCCTTCCCAACTGGCCCAGACGGGTCGGATGGAAGATCACGGAGTCGGACCAATCTCCTCCTCTTAAGAGGAGGATCCACTTCCTCCTCCTCATCCTCTTCTACACCTGCTCGGCTCGTACTTGCTAGTATGATCGGCAGCAACGCCGGTCTCGCAGGACTGTCCTTAACAGGTGAAGGGACCAGAGACACTGTAGAACGGCCGAGGTCCACCAATGGATCGGAGCCCTCACCAGTCTCCGCCTCCTTCCCCTTCTTCTTCCCCGTGGCCTACTTTTTGGACTTAGAGAGAGCGGCAGGCCTGACATAGTCCTCTATTCTCACCATGGTTGCACGGCAACAAACACAAGTTAGAGGGAGATGCAATAATCAAGACATGCAGTAAATAACTAAACTACGCGGGGTCAACCAGACGGGGCCGCTTCCTCTCCTAGCCTGCTAATCCGTGGTGGGGGGTCGAGCAGAAAAGAATCGACCGAGGCCTCCCCGAAATAGCCCTGGATGAGCCGAGCGAAGTCATATCGACCGAGCGCTTTAATACGATCAACTACTATCCACTCCTCCCTACTAAGGGACACGCTCGACACGTCATTCCACTGCTCGACTAAAGGGTACCTCCACGGTCGAGACTCGGAGGAGGACCCTGGAGGCTTCACAAAGAAATACTTTGTCCACCAAGAAGAGATCTTTGAAGCTGTCCCGGCCGGCCGATACCGAGCATCTTGGTACTGCAGAGAAGGGATCCCGGCTCCAGAGATCGGACTCTGACTCAATCTCATAAAATGGCGCAGGACGCCGATCGAAAGAGGGCAGCCAAACTGGTGGCACAGCAACGCCAGACCATTCATAAATCTCCAGCTATTCGGAGGAATTTGGCTTGGCATTAGCTGATAGGCCGTGCATACCTCGTCGACGATCGGGGCGTATGGAAGCCTCATACCACCCACCGAATAGAAACTATCAAAAACGACAAAATATCCGCTCAAGTTGCTGTGGATACGCTCGTTCCCCAGAGCCAGTCGGGGTCCCCAGGACATGGGGATGTTATATCTGAGTATTGACCTATTCAGCTCCTTTACGGTCATTGTTGATACTTCTCTTGGCGGCGCCTCCACAACCAACCCATCTTTTCTCTCTCTCGTCGATATTTCTTCGACACCTTCCACCAGACTTCTAGCGCTAGCCATCGACATACTTACCACGAAGAGAACTTTCGCAAAAGAAACTTTAGAGGAAGAGACAAGGAAGAAGGACGTACCTATTTAGTGATTTGGGTAGGGAAACCAGACGACAGTTGAAAAAAATTTTCGGAAACTGAGAGCAAGAAAGAGTAGATGAAGGTAGAATGAAAGCAAGAACAAAACAAGTGTGAAGAAAACTCACAGCATATCGATCATGAACATTTATAGAAGATCGGTTGAACGGACATCCCAACCAGAGCGTGACACGTGGAGAAAATCCGAACGAGCTCGGACACGCAAAAAAATCCGAGCCGAGGTAAATTAGGGTTTGTTTAAAAGTTGGAGCAGTGCGACTGTTGAAAGGACATCCATGACAGCTGCACAACGGTTACAAGGACGATCCGTTTCAGATTTTGAAAAGCTGTCAGAAGGCACGCGCCGTCAACAATAAATGCTCCACACGCTCACCAATGATGACCACCCGATCCGTGTAGCGCGAGCTATTGTGTAATAAGTGCCAATGCCGACCGATTAGGACACTCAGCCAATCGATCGGGTCAATTACGAGTCGTCCCGTATACGAGCTAAAATGACAATGCCCGACCGATCGCCCCAATTACGAGTCGTCCTATGTACAAGCTACAAAACATCTACATACTCCTCTGACCTTTTTCTTCGCTCAGACTCGAGGAGTAGGGGGCTTATGGTCGGGTCGGTCGTGTAGGGCCCGAACCCAAACAACCAGTGGGCTGATCGGTCCATTCTTCAAAGATGTCAAGCCCAAGCCCGATCCACGTTTTCCCTAGCCTGTCTGCATGTGAGAGACTCCCATGCACACGTAAAGACCTAAACCTAGTTGTTGCTCCATATATAAGGTATAATTCTATCGTAACGAAGGTACGTAACCATAAACCTAGCTCTCTCGTTTTTACAGAAAACCCACCTTCACCAAAAACCTAACTTGAGCGTCGGAGGGGCTAGTCGGGACACAACCTCCGATGAGTCTTCTCTGTTTTGCAGGTACCTCTACGTCGATCTCATCACAGAAAGTAGCCAACTCCATGGATCCAAACGGCAACGTACTGTTCCGCCAGAATCTGGCAGAACCAAGTACAAATGTGAGTTGCAGCTCCAGTATCTAATACCCAAGATACAGAAGGAGTAAAATTGATCTCTATCACAAAAATACCTGAAGAAGTAGTCGCACTATTCTTCTTTTCTTTCAACTCTTCCAAATAGAGTTTACAGTTCCTTTTCTAATGACCAGGTTCATTGCAGTGAAAGCAAACTCCCTCCTTGGGTGCCTTAGTCTTAGCTTTGGGCTTGGGCTTGGACTTAGGTACTTTACCTTTGCCCTTCGTTGTGCCCTTCTTCTTGAAACCATTTTCCTTTTGAACCACAAGAACTTCATTGATGGTCTTAACCTTTCCCTTTAAGTTCTCTTCAGCAGTTTTTAGCATCCCATGCAATTCATCAATGTACTTTTTCATATTATGCATGTTGTAGTTAAGAATGAACTGATCATATTCATCAGTCAAAGATGATAGAATAAGATCAGTTGCCAATTCTTGACTAACAGGTGCACCTAATTTCTCAAGATGATGAATGTAACTTTTCATCTTGAGAACATGAGCACTCATGGATGTGCCAGGAGTCATCTTGCATGAATTCAATGTCTTAGTGGTTCTAAACCTCTCTTGACGTGCTTTCTCTTGAAACATAGTTTTCAGTTGAGCAAGCATGTCATAGGCTTCCATTTCCTCTAAATCCTTCTGAAGGTCAGAGATCATGGTGCCTAAAATAAGACATGACACATCCGTAGAGTCATTGTTAGGCTCTGAATTTTTTTTATGATATGATTAAACATGGATTGTGATAATTATGTATTTAAGGCTTAGTTTAATTTATTTTGAGAGTATTATTGGAAAATTAAGTTTAAGATATGATGAAATAGGGTTTAAATAAGGACTTAAAGGGTTTAATGGTGTAAGGGTCTTAGGGAGTTACTTGATTTGTTATGGGCTTGGGCTTTTAGGTTTAAGATATTAGAAAGAAAAGAAAAGAAGAAGAGAAAATAGAGAAGGAAAGAAAGGGAGTGCGTCGTCGAGGAGAAGAAGAGAAGAGGAAGAGGAGATTTGCGATCTTTGCATTTTTTCGACAGTTTAAAGTGTTATCCGATAAGTTTAGCTTCGTTTCTTCTTGTTTCTAGAAGGATTAAACAGTTAAATAGCTTGGATTGAGTAGAATCGATGATTTAGGGTTTTAGGGTGAAAACGGTGAGATTCCTTGGGTTGATGCGTTTGTGGTTGATTTGAAGTCTAGAATGGGTTAGAAATACCTTATAAGACTTGATCTACTTTTTGGATGTGTTAGATTGGGTTAAGGAAAAGAATCGATGTTGGGTTATGTAGAAAATCTGGGTTTCGGAGTCGAACAGACCCGCACGTCGCGACGTGCGTATGAATGGCGCCGCGGCGTGTGGGGAAGGGAGTCACGTCGCGACGTGTAAATTAATTTATGATTATTCGTCGCGACGTGTGGTTGCAGGAGACGTCGCGACGTGCAATGTTTGTTCGCCGCAAGGAGCATACGGCGAGCGAGCCTTCGCCGCGGCGTCGTTCGTCGCGACGAACGTCCTGACATCGCGGCGAGCCCCCTGTTTTCCGAAGGTGAGATTTTTGTATTTTCGAAGATATCTTTCAGTGTAGATGTCCGATTGAGGTAATTTTAGATTGGTTGCGAACTAGAGATTAAGGACTACAAGTTGTATGAAGAAGGGAAGTCGGAAATTTTTTCGAAGGGTTCAGAATTTTAGGAGGAAATCGGATGGAGACTTTTATGCTTTATTTTGGTCTTTCAAGCTTTGATTATTTTTTATAGATATTAATTGTATGGAAACTTGGTTTGTTATAGGAAACCAAGCTGATTTGACCCAATTGCAAGAGGAAGGACGACAGTGAGTCTGATACTCAAGCGATACTAGGTGGGTAATATGTTTATGGTTATTGTGTGTATGGGCAATTGCATGATGTGTGCTTGCTTGCATTATATGACATTATTTGTATTGAATTACATGAGAGATTTTGAATATGCTTTTGATTATGAGTATGCATGGATTGATGGGCCTTTATGGAAATGGAAAGAATGGAAAGAATGGAGATTATGATATGCTTTGAGCATGATTCGAATGGATTATGTGCTTTGTTTGGGTAAGAGAGTTACGGATGGAGTCACGTGCGTTGACATATTGAAAGCCTTCTCCGGCTGCCGCTAGTAGCAACGAGCTCCTTGAAAATCGACTTCGGATGGATTCTGGTTTACCTTGGGTTATCCGGATGGACTCTGAACTCTCGAGCCATTTGTTGTGCATACACGAATGATTTGATGAGCATAACATATGATGGATTTGATAGATTTGTTGCATAATGATTGATGTGATGAGAAATAGAAATTACATGATATATGCTTATTTGAGTGTGAATCATGTGTGAATTATGAATTGCTAGTGCTATATGTATATTGCTTGATTGTGTGGCTCGTTGCCAATGGCTATAAACGTATATGCCACTGAGCTTCGCAGCTCACCCCATTACTCTCCCCTCCTCAGGTGCAGATCGAGACGAGTGTCGACCTTGCAGGGCATCAGAAATTTCGAGCTAGCTAGGAACTTGTATAAGTTAGTCCTTTGGTTGGCCCTCCGAGCATGTCAGCATGGAGCATACCTTATATTTTGAGATTTCAATTTATTTTGTATTACGCTGCATTTGAGAATACTGTTGAATTGCTTCTAATGAGAATGACATATGTTTTACGAATATTAAGATGATGAATGGATATGAAAATGCATGTTGAGAATGCATGCGATGGTATGTATGAGTATATGTTTATGTATTGTTATCCAAACCGATAATGATTCCTTGTATGGATGTTGGGATCGGGTCCAACTGTTTATGGAGCGCCCGACGTCGGCGCAGCCCGAGGGGCCGACCCTCGAGGATTCGGACGTGCGGGGCCCGGACCCAACATGTTTGGTATCAGAGCGCCTAGGTTTAGGTGTCCTCGGCATAGAATGCATATAGGATTGTGTGATATATGATTACTTGTTGCATTGTTACGTGACATGCATATCATGCATACATGTAGATTGTCATATAGCTAATCCTTAGTGTTTCCCTTTGAAGGAATACGATGCCACCTCGTAGAAGGACACGAGGAGCTATGCAAGGATCTACTGCACCTGACTCTCCTGCGAGAGAGGAGAGGACTGATGAGTCCGTAGCCCCAGGGAATGCTGAGGCTTCGGTAGGGCTTGGTAGTGAGCCCCTTCCTTCGCAGACGCAGGAGTCGCCCATTCCGCCAGGGCAAGTGCCCCAGTTTGATTCGAGGATGTTTCAGGCCTTTACTCAGGCGTTTGTTGGGCTATGGGCGGATGCCTGACCTTCCGCTCCAGCCCAGATGAAGAGGGAAGCGATTCGACAAGTGAGGAAGTATGGGCGATTGACTTCTTTGGGACGTCGAGATCTGAAGAAGTGAGACTTGGTTGAGGAAGGCGAGAGAGTCTTTGGATCGGATGGATTGTGAGGATGACGAGAGGGTCGTCTATGTTGCTAGTTTGCTTCAGGGAGATGCACTTCACTGGTGGGAGACTGTATCAGGGAGTCAGATGAGGCCAGTAGGGTTGGCATGGCAGGATTTTGTGATTTTTTTGGAAGAAGTACTGTCGGTATATGTTCAATGAAGAGAGGATTTCCTCGGTTTGTCCGAGAGGATATGACAACCGAGTGAGTATGGCGTCGGTTCCACGCATTGGCGAGTATGCCTCCGATTTGATCTTGGCGAGGCTACCAGATGTCGCAGGTTTGAATCAGGTCTGCACTTGGTGATCAGAGAGAAGGTTATAGTGCAAAATTTTGGTGACTTCCAGCAGTTAGTTGAGACAGCCCTTCGGGTGGAGAACATAGAGAATATCAAAGCTGTGAACAAGAAAATGAAAGGCAGAGAGCGATCCGGAGAGGGGTAGCACTAGTGCTCCTATGCGAACAGAGTGCTAGGAGTTTCCCGTTTACTCGAGAGGAGAGGCGATGGTGCTAGCCGGCAGAGGTGATGAGGACTTCTCTGTTTCTCACCAAGCTTCAACGGTGGGTGGCGATAGAAGGGAGAGGAGATAGACCGTTTATCCGAAGTGTGAGCACTTGCGGGAAAGATCATAGAGAGAGTGCTTGATCGACAGAGCTTGTTTCAACTGTGGAGAGAAGGACACATTGCAAGAGAGTGTCCTCGGCCTCCTGACAGAGAGAGGTCGATCTAGCTCCGAGGAGGACAGAGACCTTGGGACGAGGGGCGGTGATGAGGTGGCGCCTACGATCGCCAAGAGGGCAAATCTTCCGGGAGATCGAGAGGCGACCACCGGCCGGTGTTTGCTATGACACGGAGGATGTAGAGGCCGCTCAAATGTTGTCCTTGGTATGGCTCACTTATTTCTTGATCTTTGTGATTGTGTTGATTGATCCGGGTTCTACTCATTCGTTTGTTTCTTCGAGTAGACCCGTATGTGATATGATTGTGAGTCCGTTGGATACTCCGCTGATGGTGAGTACTTCGATTGGTCAACACATTGTGATTAGTCAAGTGTTCAGAGGATGCGAGCTTTGCATTGGTGGAGGACTTCTAGTGGTAGATTTGATGCCATTGAAGATGCGAGGTTTGGATGTGATATTGGGTATGGATACTTTGAAAAAGTACAATGCCCGATTGGATTGTAAGCAGAAGACAGTGAAATTTGATTTGAGTGATGGCAGAAGAGTAGTGTTTACTGGGGACAGAAAAGCGAGTCCGCCCAGGATTGTCTCAGCATTGACAGCAGAGAGGATGATGAGTAAGGGTTGTGAGGCGTTTTTGGCTTATGTGATAGACTCCAGAGCGGATAGAGGGAAGCTGGAGGATATCCCAGTAGTCAGGGATTTCTCGGATGTCTTTCCCGAGGAATTGCCAAGACTACCACCAGCTCGGGAGATTGAGTTTCCGATCGAGCTTTTGTCAGGTACGAGGCCGATTTTGATTCCGCCTTACAGGATGGCTCCTGCGGAATTGAAAGAGCTTAAGGAGCAGTTGGAAGAGTTATTGGAGAAAGGTTATATTCGACCGAGTTCTTCGCCTTGGGGAGCTCCGGTCCTATTTGTGAAGAAGAAAGATGGATCATTGAGGATGTGTGTGGACTACAGGAAGTTGAATCAAGTCACTGTGAAGAACAAGTATCCGCTTCCTCGCATTGATGACCTGTTTGATCAATTGCAAGGAGCGAGAGTCTTCTCGAAGATAGATTTGAGATCGGGATATCATCAACTGAAGATTAAGGAATCGGACATGCCGAAGTATGCTTTCAGGACTCGGTATGGGCATTTTGAGTTTTTGGTGATGCCTTTCGGATTGACGAATACTTCGGCAGCGTTTATGGATTTGATGAATCGGGTATTTAAGCCATTCTTGGACCAATTTATCATTGTTTTCATTGATGATATATTGGTGTATTCCAAGAGTGATCGGGAGCATGAGGAGCATTTGAGGATTTCTCTGGAGACTTTGAGGAGCAATGAGCTGTATGCCAAATGAATGTGGCAGAAGTGAGGAGCTTTTTGGGTTTAGCAGGCTATTACAGGAGATTTGTGGAGGGATTCTCTATGATATCCGCTCCGATGACGAAGTTACTAAGGAAGAACCAGAAGTTTGATTGGAGTGAGGATTGTCAGAGGAGCTTCGAGGAGCTCAAGCGTAGATTGACGAGTGCCCCGATTTTGATTTTGTCATCGGGTGATGAGGCTATTCGGTATTCAGTGATGCTTCGAGGAAGGGTCTTGGATGTGTTTTGATGCAGGGAGATCGGGTAATTGCTTACGCTTTGAGGCAGTTGAAGCCTTATGAGCTGAATTATCCGACGTATGATTTGGAGTTAGCAGCGGTGATCTTTGCCTTGAAGATTTGGAGGCATTACTTGTATGGAGTTCAGACTCGGATCTTTACTGATCACAAGAGTCTGAAGTATTTGCTGAGTCAGAAGGAATTGAATTTGAGGCAGCGAAGGTGGTAGGAATTACTCAAAGATTATGATTTGCTGATTGAGTATCATCCGGGCAAGGCCAATGTTGTGGCGGATGCCTTGAGCAGAAAGTCTTCGATTTCGCATGTTCGATCGGTGTATCTTCCTTTATTGGAAGAGATGGCTAAGCTTAGGATAAGCTTGACGCAGGAAGAGCCGGATTGTCTTCTGGCTAATTTTCGAGTGAGGCCGTTGCTGAAGGAAAAGGTTAGAGATTTACAGGCTCAGGATGCGGATTTGAGCAAGCTCAGGGATGAGATTCGGAAAGGCAAGGTTTCTGAGATCGATGTGCAGGATGACGGACTGATGACAGTTGGGAATAGGTTGTGTATTCCGGATGTGCAGGAGATCAAGGATGAGATTATGAACGAGGCACACAATGCGCCTTATGCCATGCATCCAGGTAGCACCAGGATGTATCGGGATTTGAGATAGCACTTTTAGTGGAAAGGTATGAAGAGGGATATCGCAGAGTTCGTCAGTAAGTGTCTAGTGTGTTAGCAAGTCAAGGCTGAACACCAGGCACCTTCGGGCAAGTTGAGACCGTTGCCTATTCCGGAGTGGAAGTGGCAGCGAGTGACTATGGACTTTTTGATGGGATTGCCTAGGACCAGCAGGAGGCATGATGCCATTTGGGTGATTGTTGATCGGTTGACTAAGTCAGCCCACTTTTTGGCGATTCGACAGACTGATTCTTTGCATGTGCTAGCAAAGAAATATATTGATGAGATAGTGAGGCTGCATGGGATTCTGGATTCCATTGTGTCGGATCGAGATCCTCGGTTCACTTCGAGATTTTGGGGCGTTTACAGGATGCTTTGGGTACGAAGTTGAATTTTAGTACGGCCTTTCACCCTCAGACGGATGGTAAGCAGCGGCTTAAGGCGGCACAGGACCGGATGAAGAGTTATGTTGATGCTCACCGAAAGGAGATGGAATATGAGGTCGGTGAGAAAGTATTCCTTAAGACATCTCCTTGGAAAGGAGTGATGAGATTCGGCAAGAAAGAAAAGTTGAGTCCGAGGTATGTGGGTCCTTATGAGATCCTTGAGAGGATTGGACCACTTGCCTACAGATTGGCGTTACCTCCGGAGTTGTCGCAGATCCATGATGTGTTCCATGTGTCCATGTTAAGGAGGTATAGATCGGATCCTTCTCACATCATTCAGGCTGGTGAGGTTCGATTCTTGAGATGATTTGAGTTATGAGGAGCTTCGAAAGATGATTTTGGATACCAAGGACAAGGTTCTCGTGAACAAGATGGTTCATTGGTCAAGGTCCCATGGAGGAATCATTCAGTAGAGGAGGCTACATGGGAGCCATTGGAGGCTATGCGGGAGAAGTATCCGTATCTCTTCGATGATTCAGGTAAATTTCGAGGACGAAATTTCTTTTAAGAGGGGGAGAAATGTTAGGCTCTGAATTTTTTTTATGATATGATTAAACATGGATTGTGATAATTATGTGTTTAAGGCTTAGTTTAATTTATTTTGGGAGTATTATTGGAAAATTGAGTTTAAGATATGATGAAATAGGGTTTAAATAAAGACTTAAAGGGTTTAATGGTGTAAGGGTCTTAGGGAGTTACTTGATTTGTTATGGGCTTGGGCTTTTAGGTTTAAGATATTAGAAAGAAAAGAAAGAAGAAGAGAAATAGAGAAGGAAAGAAAGGAGTGCGTCGTCGAGGAGAAGAAGAGAAGAGAAGAGGAGATTTGTGATCTTTGCATTTTTTCTACGGTTTAGAGCGTTATCCGGTAAGTTTAACCGTTTCTTCTTGTTTCTAGAAGGATTAAACAGTTAAATAGCTTGGATTGAGTAGAATCGATGATTTAGGGTTTTAGGGTGAAAACGGTGAGATTCCTTGGGTTGATGCGTTTGTGGTTGATTTGAAGTCTAGAATGGGTTAGAAATACCTTATAAGACTTGATCTACTTTTTGGATGTGTTAGATTTGGTTAAGGAAAAGAATCGATGTTAGGTTATGCGAAAAAATCGGGTTTGAGTCGAAACAGACCCTTGCGTCGCGACGCATGCGTATGAATGGCGCCGCGGCGTGTGGGGAAGGGAGTCACGTCGCGACGTGTAAATTAATTTATGATTATTCGTCACGACGTGTGGTTGCAGGAGACGTCGCGACGTGCAATGTTTGTTCGTCGCGAGGAGCATATGGCGAGCGAGCCTTCGCCGCGGCGTCGTTCGTCGCGACGAACGTCCTGACGTCGCGGCGAGCCCCCTGTTTTCCGAAGGTGAGATTTTTGTATTTTCGAAGATATCTTTTGGTGTAGATGTTCGATTGAGGTAATTTTAGATTGGTTGCGAACTAGAGATTAAGGACTACAAGTTGTATGAAGAAGGGAAGTCGGAAATTGTTTCGAAGGGTTCAGAATTTTAGGAGGAAATCGGATGGAGACTTTTATGCTTTATTTTGGTCTTTCAAGCTTTGATTATTTTCTATAGATATTAATTGTATGGAAACTTGGTTTGTTATAGGAAACCAAGCTGATTTGACCCAATTGCAAGAGGAAGGACGACAGTGAGTCTGATACTCAAGCGATACTAGGTGGGTAATATGTTTATGGTTATTGTGTGTATGGGCAATTGCATGATGTGTGCTTGCTTGCATTATATGACATTATTTGTATTGAATTACATGAGAGATTTTGAATATGCTTTTGATTATGAGTATGCATGGATTGATGGGCCTTTATGGCAATGGAAAGAATGGAAAGAATGGAGATTATGATATGCTTTGAGCATGATTCGAATGGATTATGTGCTTTATTTGGGTAAGAGAGTTACGGATGGAGTCACGTGCACGTTGACATATTGAAAGCCTTCTCCTGGCTGCCCGCTAGTGGCAACGAGCTCCTTGAGAAATCGGACTCGGATGGATTTACGGATTTACCTTCTAGTTATCCGGATGGACTACGGAACTCTCGAGCCATTTGTTGTGCATACACGAATGATTTGATGAGCATAACATATGATGGATTTGATAGATTTGTTGCTTAATGATTGATGTGATGAGAAATAGAAATTACATGATATATGCTTATTTGAGTGTGAATCATGTGTGAATTATGAATTGCTAGTGCTATATGTATATTGCTTGATTGTGTGGCTCGTTGCCAATGGCTATAAACGTATATGCCACTGAGCTTCGCAGCTCACCCCATTACTCTCCCCTCCTCAGGTGCAGATCGAGAAGAGTGTCGACCTTGCAGGGCATCAGAAATTTCGAGCTAGCTAGGAACTTGTATAAGTTAGTCCTTTGGTTAGCCCTCCGAGCATGTCAGCATGGAGCATACCTTATATTTTGAGATTTCAATTTATTTTGTTTTACGCTGCATTTGAGAATACTGTTGAATTGCTTCTAATGAGAATGACATATGTTTTACGAATATTAAGATGATGAATGGATATGAAAATGCATGTTGAGAATGCATGCGATGGTATGTATGAGTATATGTTTATGTATTGTTATCCAAACTGATAATGATTCCTTGTATGGATGTTGGGATCGGGTCCGACGGTTTATGGGCGCTTGACGCGTCGGCGCGACAGAGGGCCCGCCCTCGGGATTCTTGGACGTCTTGGGCCCAGCCCAATAAATCATTGATATGCTTCGTGTAAGCATCCTTTTGAGCCTTAGGTGCATTTTGTTGGACCCCGATCTTTGAGGGAAAATTAGAATAAGTAAAATGAAATTTAAGGAGTGTTTTGTGTATGTATTGTGTAATAGATGATTTAATACTTAAAGGATCTTGATAAGAAAAGAAATGATTTAATTTTGATATCTTTGAGGTTTTGAATAAATTGAGATTGGTTGTAAATGTTAAAGTGGATGAGTTGATTGAAATGAAGTTTAATGACAAGAATTAAAGAGAAAAAGTGAGAAAACATGAAAAGTTTGACTTTTTGGCCATTAATAGTTGACTTTTGATTTAGGCATAATTTGAGAAAATGATCTACATAAAACTTGTAGATTATGTTAAGAGCTTTTTGTAGCCATAAAGTTTGTAATTTTTCGATCTTAGTAGTGAAAGTTATGATCAGTCAAAGTTTAGGTGTGTTATAGATTGACTTATATTATGACTGAAGTTTTGACTGGAAAATTTACCTAGTTAGAGGATAATTTAGCTTTGAAGTTCTTCATGAAAATTGAAGGATTTGATTTGATCTTTATTTTGACATAAATTATGCAATTTTTCGATCAAGGAATAATAAATTATGATTTTTACAAGTTTATGTTATGGTTTTACAGAATCTTTGACCGAAAAATGGACTCCCTTAGGAGTCAAATTGATTTTTATGTCCTTCATGGAAGTTGAAGGTGACTTTATGATCTTCACATCGATATAAAATATGACATAATTGGTGTAACACACATATAATACATCTCAGACTTTCCAGAAACAAATCCAAAGAATATGTACAGGCCCAAATAAACCAAACAAAATACATATTCGAGTGACACAAAAACTCTGACTCCTTTGACCACTGCAGTTGACTTGTCCCAGTCCTTAATATCTTTGCTCTGTATCTACACGGGGCAAATCCACCGTGCTAAGCTTATTGCTTAGTGAGTAATCATTTATCTAATTTAACCAATTTCTTTTCACAATAACGATATCAGCATGCATTCAGAGATCAGAGATTAATACTCAGGCAGGCAAAATGTACTTCATAATAGATGTTATCATTAACAGACAAAACAAAGCAAAAGTCCATAAAATAGAAGTGGGTAACGGGACTTATCTGAAGACCGAAGTCTCGACACCGAAGTGTCCATATCAGAAGACACCGGTGTCACGAAAGACCAAGTCTCGACAATCAAGTGTTTATATCGAAGACACCAAATGTCACGAAGATCAAGTCTCGACACCGAAGTGTCACAGAAGACCAAGTCTCGACACCGAAGTGTCACGAAGCGCTACACAGACCCTTCTAGGCATGCCTATTTACCCACAACTCAGACAGAACAAATCATTCCAGACATTTCATGTGCAATAAATTAGCACTTCCAATAAAATAATCATGCAACAATCGCTTGGACGTTCATTATCCTAATAAGACACAATCGATGACACAGATATATGAAAGCACGCGGACATTCATTATCCCACGATTACACAATTCAATCTGAAAAAAAAATCAAAGTGAGACCGTCTCGGTCTCTTACTTATTACCGATATACTTACTGAAATGACTTATAGAAATTACCGGTATTACTTACTGAAATTATTGACACTACTGAAAGTCCTGATTATTGACCTTAAATCGTCCTTACTATTTATTGCCTCGAAGTCCCGACAATAGCTGCCTCTATAATACAGATACAAATTATTATTGTGCATACTTACTGTATGCTAAATGAATATGATGTATGTTCATGCAAATTTCTGGGATTCTTTTACTGTTCAAAAATACGTATTACTATTCACAATACGTATTCTTACTGTTCACAAATACATACGGGTACTGTTCACAAATACATACGTTCACTATTCACTATTCACTATTCACTATTTACTACTATTCACTATTTACTTTCACTATTCACTATTACTATTTACTATTTACTATTCACCGATACTGTTCACACACTGTTCACTGACACTGTTCATCGTCTCCTACCTTACGAAACTTACTGTTCATTTCATTTTTTTTCTTTCTTTTCTTTTTCCTCTCAATTCTTATCAATTCTTTTAGCATCATCACTTAAAAACTAACCTGTTTAACAAATCTAACCTATCAGAATCATCCAAATCGTCAAATATTATAGATCTAAAAATTTCTTTTACCAATCTCATATCTCATCCGACTATCTTTATAAAAGACAAGAACAAACCATAGATTCATTGTCAAAGGACTAACCTCGTGATCTGCAGCGAGAAAAGAGATCGAAATCATCTTGACAGAGTCGGAACAACAGATAAACGCCATCGGTTACGTCTCAAAATACTTAAGCAACCCGTATATATTCGTCCACTTATTCAATTTCTACTATTGGATGAATAGTTAATTACCTAAAAACACACTTATGAATTCTTCTCTCAAATAAATACCCAGAAGTTCCAAACAACTTTCAAAAATTCACCAAAATGTCGTCAGAAAATAAGGACTCGCAAAATAAATTGGCAACTCAAAACTAATCCTCCATTAATTTCTAAAAATGTTTGAAGTATACAAAATTACTAAAATTATCTTAATACAATCAGAATCAATCCAAGTGTCATTAAATCAATGTACCCGGAAAATGCCATGAATGCCTGCCAAAATGTCAAAGAGACATAACCTAAATCGGACTAAATTTGCTTAATATGCTAACCCCTAATTTGGGGCGTTACAATTGGACTTTGGAGTTGAAAGATACAAATTTTCAAAGTTGGCATTTGTTTAGGGATAAATTAAATTGGGGCAGTACCTTTGACTAAAATTTTGACCCTTTTAGAGACAAAATTAATTTTTGAGTTCTAAATAAAAGTTGTAGAGCTTCCTTCAAGCTTTCCATAGAGACCAAATTTATCAAATTTAGAATTCGGGATCAAGAGTTACGATTTTTGAAAAAAAATTCGGATATATATATATATATGAAAAAAGGGTGTTTCGTAAGCCCTCTCGCTAGGGCGACGAATCGCCCTAGTGAGGAGGGCTTTGTATAATTTTTTTTTATTAATTTAATTTTTATTTTTATTAATTATTTAATTATTATTTTCGGATTATTTAATTTTTATTTCCAGATTTTAGGAAATATGACCCCTCTTCGATCTTTCGCTCATATCTTTTCCGTCCGACATCCGATTGACTCGGTTTTCAAAACATTGGATTCTTAAGACAATGAATTTCACTTTTACGAGAAATTTGTGAATTTTTTAGATTAAATTAAGGTTGATTAAATTAATCAAAGTGAGTCGGAAAATTTTCTGAACATAGTTCAGTATTTTGAGAAATTCGGGATCTGTAGAGATCCGATTGAAGTGATTCTTAAGGAGAAATAAAGTTAAGACATGGGGATACAAGTCATATGAAGAAAGTAAATTTCAATTTTGCCCCTAAGATTTTTAATTTATGAATGGAAGTTCGGATTAGTGTGCAGTTTTAGATTAAGAACATCTGAAAGTATATTGGGCATAACTTTTTCTCTAGTAATCGAAATTAGGCGATTCTTAATTTGAATTAAACTAGAGAAATAGGGCTACAATTGTTATGAAGACATAGAATGTCAATTTTGGGATTAAGAATGTTAATTTTTGGATGGAAATAACGTGCTGGAAAATGTGTTAGAATATGAATATACCCGAAATGTTTTGAGCATAACTTTCGATGTAGTACTCCGAATTGGATGATTTTTGTGGCATTATGAAATTAAGACATAGAGGAACATTTATCTAGAAGGAATTTTTGATAAATTCCTTCAAATTGATAGTGTGAATCATATCTGCAAGTAATCATGAACTAAATTAAAGTGTAGGGGCATTTTTGGAAGTTTACATAAGGATTTAAGTTTAAAGGCATTTAAGGAAGGGCTTGTTGGTCTTTTTGCTCATTAAATGAAAGAAGAGAGTGGGCTGTCGTTTTTAACATCCACAAGTCACGATATTTAAGAGAAAAATGAGAAGAAAAGAAGGAAGGAAAAGAGGAGAAGAAAGATTGAAGTTTCGGATGAGAGAAAAAAAGAGGGAGAAGAGGAAATAACTTAGGATTTCAACTATGTGAGATTTCAAGAGTGATTTTCGTTGGTTTCAAGAGGAAAAAGATAGAAGAAGGTGATAGCCCTCTTATGGGATAAGAAAAATCCAAAAATGGAAGAGAAAGAGGTAAGTGTTGATTTTTGATCTTTGAGTTTTTAGTAAATTTTTGGTTTAGATTACTTGATATTGGTATGGGTTTGTTAAGTATAAGCTCAATTTTGATGATTGCTAAGTATTATGGGTTTAATTTTAGTTGGAAATTAATTGGAGTTTATGCCCAATTTTGAAATTTGGGGATTTTAGAAATTGGTAATTTAAATATCTTGGAATTAGTATGAATTGATGAATTATCACATCAATTTTAAGAATTATGCTAATTATAAGGTTGAATTTTGATGAACTTGGTTTAGGGAAATTTTAATTGGAAGAAGGAAAGAAGAATTGATCAAATTGGAGCTTGGAACAAATTTCTGGCATCGATTCGAGGTGGGTAATACGTTTGTATTTTGAATTATAAGCCATATATGAATTTTCGAAAAATAAAGAAAGCAAATTTGCAAATTATTGATTTTGAAAGATTAAATTCAAGGCTTTTACTATGATTTTGAGAAATTGCTATAATTATGGAATTCGTTATTATTCTAAAGTTTTGAATAATTTGAGAAATTAAGGACTTCATTATTTGAAAGAATGAATGTTCATTTGTGTTATGATTTTGTGTAATTGCCAAAATGATTACATCTTTTGTGATGTTTGATTGTAATGTGAATTGTTATGAGCATTATGAAAATGTGTGAATGGCATATTGGTTGACGTGTTCGATATGAATACTAAGATTTTCGAAATATGCCTTCGGGCAATGTGATTTGTATGTGTGAATTATGTGATAAATGGGTTTGGTTAGGTCCCTCAGTGAGTCAATGCACTGTCTCTATTTGAAAATTAAAGCCTTCTCCCGGCTGCCTGCTAGAGGCATTTGAGTTCCGATTTCGGACTCCCTTCACGGCTATATTGGACAACTATGCAGGAAAGTGTAGTACATTACATTCACATTCGCATGGGACCGCTATCTTGAAATGTGCGATCGTTCCGTTTTTGGACCGAACCAAGCCGTTTGATATGTTTTATGTGTTTGATTTGTAATTTTATGTGATTTGTGATTTGCTATGATTGCATTCATGTTTATAAAAAAAATGAGAATTTTGAAAAATGAGAAAATAAGTTATGAAAAGTTTGAAAAATTGAAAGGTTTGAGGAAACTGTTTGCAAAGTTGCAAAGTTTGAAAAATAAGCCCTTTTGGCAAAACACTTATGAAAAATGATTTCTGCTTATTGTTCAATTTATAAATGTGTTATCCACTGAGCCGTCGAGCTCACCCCCCCTTTCATCCCCATCTCTAGGTATTCGAGCAGGAGATCAGATGAAAGAAGGTCAAGACGTCAGTTTTGATATTTATATGTTTTTGTAATGTGTATAAGCTAGATTTGAGTAATTTGGTTTGTAAGCATTAAATTGATGATATGTATGAATTGATGAAATTGTATCAAGACTTGAGTTATGAATTAGATTTTCATGAGGTTCAAAGTTTGTGTATGATGATGAGTTATGGTGATGTATGAGAATGATTGAAGTGTTTTAGAATTAAGTTTGCGTTTGTGTATGCTGAGATCCCAGACAGAGGGTCCGGTGGATTTTGATGTTTGTATGTTTGATTGGGAATGTTAGAAGTGTATTTTGAATACTTTGCAGGTTTGGGTTAGGATAAATGCAGCCGTTATGCTGCCGAATTTTCGATAAAATTGGGATAAAAATATAATTTGGGATTTATATGGATATATACGAATATGATCAAGTATTGAGTGTTTGCATGAGGTTATATTTCCAAGGGTGGAAATTGTTTGTTGGATTTGAATGAGATTGATTAAAGATGTAAGAAGTGAGAAAAAGAAAGAAAAAAAAATTATACCGGATTTTCGTATTGGATTAGTTTTAGGTTTCCAACGCGATGAGTGCATTTGTTCCAACTGATGTCGGAATTTGTTTCGGTTCGATTGATTATTTCGTTTGTCTCCACCTTATGATTTGATTCTATTGATTATTCCGATTCGTCATTCGATTTTGATTTGCATTGGCTTGGCGTTTCGCTATGATTATTCGATTTGCTTTCAGTTTCGCTTGTTGTTTCGCTTTGTGTTTTTGCCTCCGCTTCAAATTCTGCTCCGTTTTTCGTTTCGTGTTATCGAATACTTTGATTTTCGATTCGAAATTTCCGTTCCCATTCGTTTTCGTTTCCGTCTTTCGCTTTTTCGGTTGGGATCCGGTTCCTGGATCGGGTCCCAACACATTTGCTGGTGGTTCCTCAGGAATGGGTTCTTCTAAGACATAAAACTTTCTTTCTTGCTTGAGAATAATTCTCAAGTTCCTATACCAATCTAGGAAATTTGTTCCATTAAGCTTTTCTTTCTCTAGGATAGATCGCATAGAAAGGTTGGTGGATGGAGTGGCCATAATCTACAAAATTATGCAATAAGTGTCAATATTATAATTATTAAGAGGTATTGACTCCCACTCAAATTAATAACCCTCTATTTAGAATGGGATAAACAAGATCCATATTTTACTAAGTCCTAAGAAAGCTTTGGCTTAACACTCAAGACTTAGTTATTTAGGTAGAAAACTCTTTTCAATTACATCACATGTAACTCTTGATGGGTTTATGTTAAAATAAATCTTATCCATATTTTACTAAGTCCTAAGAAAGCTTTGGCTTAACACTCAAGACTTAGTTATTTAGGTAGAAAACTCTTTTCAATTACATCACATGTAACTCTTGATGGGTTTATGTTAAAATAAATCTTATGTACTGCATGTATGAAAAAACCCAATCTTATGCCCTAAGCACAAAACCGTTTTGATAGCTTAGTTAAGTTTAACCATACTTTACCTATGAATAGCACCATTATTCAAATGTCTTCCCTAGATGATCCCCACATGCCTTGCTTTGGCAAAAACCCACATAAGGATAAGCTAGAGATAAACATGGTTAAAGTTTTATGAAAGGCATATAAACTTAATATTATCATGAGGGTCGTTCTTAGTATATTATGAAGGTTACTAATCCTATTAGTAAAGGTGTTTGTACTATGCTAGTTCTAATCCTATACTACAACATACTTTAGTATATATATATTAGAAGCATAGAATAGTAATTTACACATGAATATAAATATTCAAATAATATAAATAAACACATGTAAAACTACCCAGAATATATAACACGTAACGAACAAACACGCCCGAATCCACATCAAATATGGAGACTTTCGTGGTTTCAAATTCTTGGTCTTTTAGAATCTTTATCCAATAAGGAATCTATGCCTTTACCGAAACCATATCACATATGAAGTTCGGTGGCACTCTTAGTATCCTTGTCCAACATGGATACTTGTGGTTTCCTATTCCAACTCGATGTCTTACATGATAGAAAACCTAGCAGCCACCACCTATGCATCTTCAGCCATAACCCTAGACGCCACCTTGAAGGAAGTTCCAGTTATCATCATATGTCATGGATGAAACCCTTTTGGCCGAGACAAACATGACAGAAACATCTCATGCCCGAACTCATCCTTTACCAAAACACATCTCAAAGCAATCAACATTTATGGTCGAAACCCTTCATGCTTGTCATATATTCACATCAGTACCATGATAATTAACAAATCCGAAACTACATGCATGAAATAAATCACATTCGTATCATGCATCCAAAACCGTGAGCACATGTATTTAAAACATGCATATTTTCGATTATACAGAAGAACCTGGCTTTGATACCACTGTTCGATTGCGTATGACCCGAGTATTCACATTACACTGCGAAAAAGACCATACAACAGCATGGAGTATAATTGAAAATACTTAGGATGTACGAAAATACCTTTATGTCGTGGGTGGGTTGATTCTTTTCGGATTCCAAGACACTGCAATGTGCGAATGCCCTTTACCGGTATCCACACGAGTATACACGATCTGGGCTGCAGCTGTGGTGTGCTAACACGTCCTGAAACACTTTCCGAACACTGTACGCTTTTCCTCTCGAATGGTGGCTAGAGTTTTGTGTGACAATCGTGTCTCGTATCTTATGAGACCTAAGTTTCTCTATTTATAGAGAAACCCTAATCCTATTGAAGCCCAATAAGTTTCGGCCCATTATATCTCATATAATAAAATACCGACAACTTAATTCAATCTAGCCCAATAAATATATCCATATATATTTATTCAATGCCTAATAAATTAGGCCCAAGAGAATAAGCCCAAATCACATCACTCTTTGTGTGTGACCCTGTAGGCTCATTTGATGTTGGCAATGGGCTTCATCACACTTCAAGGCCCATAAGTCACAAACGGCCTCTAGCAAGACATTATGACTACCCAAATCAAATGAGGATCGATAATCCGATTTAACCTGTAACCATGATTATAAGCTCAGCCCTTTTGTAACATGATATCAAGATTAATCACAAGGCATGGTACATGTCAACCTTTGATTAATCATAGTTTCTTGATCCCCAAGTTGACTGATTGTAACAAATGACATTGATAACTCCTCATTAATTCATTTGAGCACGACCATGCATTTCTTTAGTCACACTTGTCAAGAGGCCCAAATGATATCTCTCTCATTTAAGAGAGGTACAAATCTCATCTACGTTATTCACATCCCCCTGCATTATTCATTTGATGTCCAACATAAGACTACTTGTTATTCGGTTAAGAATAACTTCGTCTAATATCAAAACACCGAATTACTCATGTAGGGAACCATGATGACTTTAGGTCAAAGGACTAAAGTCAAACCATATTAAGAATCACTAATGACATGAAACCATATAGTATTCTTTATGTGGGTCGGTCCAATATATGTTCTCTAACATATATCTATGTTTCTGATTTGATATCTCATATCCATGATCAGTAAAACGTGATCATCAACAAGAACGCATACTAGCCTTAATTTATTATTGTTCCACCAATAATGATCGACCAGGGATAGTCTAGAATAGTCTTATAACGCTTATGATTTTACTATCAAGTCACATACTTGATGACATAAGTCTAAAACCATTCATGGAATGTAAATCACATTACATAAACGAAATACATGTATATATGAAAGGAATACCTCATAATATATTATTAACAATTCATAATGTTAATACATAAATCACATATGTCTATTGGTCTAGGGCACACTACTAACACAAACAAACAACATTGCAAGAGTTCATAATTGAGTATGATTTCACTTAGGAGCATAAACTAGGAAAGTGCTACCATGTAGAAGACTCTCCTAGTAGGAGGGAGGTGTTGGTTACTTATTAAAACATGTTTATATGATCGAAGCAAACTTAACAAATAAAATTTGACAAAGAAGTAAGCTTATTGCTAATTATTGTTATTTAGTACAAGACGATATTACTAAGTGAAATTGCCTCGATGATTAGCTAATTATTCGAAAAGGTAGCAAATTATTTGTTCTTAAAATAGGTAGACTTCACAGGGAACTTATGAAAGAGTTACATGAAGTGCAGTGGGTAAGGAATCTGAGAAGGAAATAGATGATGACATCATTATCACATCCTATGGGTGGTTGCATATCAAACTAAACATTAAAGGCTACTGTTGAACTTATTTGGTGTGCCAATAATAAAAGGTAGAAAGACAAAGTAAGCTGATTTGTTGCAACCTTTGTCTATTATAAAGAAATTGTGGATATTAATGTCTTTAGACTTTGTTGTGGGATTTTTTGAAGGTTGATGGCAAGGCTTGATGTTAATAGTTATGGATTGCTTCACCAAATATGTTTTTCTATTGTAGTTCCGACAACTTGTTCAACATAAATATTGACTGACATATTATATTATAATACTACCAAACACTTTGGTATTGTAGTAGATATTGTGTGAGTCATCGAGATCCTTAATTTATTAGAAAATTTTAATCTCATTGTTTAACAAGATGGAGGCCAAAGTAAAGTTCTCAACTACCAATCATTCAGAAAATAGATGGATAAACTAAGAAGATTCAATGTATTGATAGAAGATTACTTAAAGTGTTACGTAAATGCTAGCGAACAAAATTGGTTGGGCTTGTTGGATGATAAATAAAACAATTTGTAATAATCTTCCTCTACAGAAAAATCCCTATTGAGTTAGTGTTAGGCCAACAGTCACTCATTCTATTAGAAGTTTAAAAAAAGTTAACAAATAGGAGGAAAGTGATATGCTACTTATAAATTTGTTCATGATACATAGGAAGGATGGACAAGGCAAGAGATATCTTACCCAAGGCATTGGAAAGAAACATATGTGAATTAACATTTTTTTTTACTTTTAATCCTTGTTGTTGGGGATAAAGTATTGTTGAATTTCACACCATAAATTTGGAAGAAGGTAAGTAGGAAGACAACACACGAATGGCTAATTCCTAAATATGACAGTCTATTTGAAATTATTAAGAAAGTAATGTCCTATCATCTAAAGTTGTCGAAAAGACTTAATATTCGCCCTACTTTCTATGTAAGATTTCTATGTATATTATGTAAAAATAAAGAGGAACTAGAATGAAACAAGTCAAAACATGCTCCTTCTATGGTACAAAAACAATTTAATGAGGATATAGCCAAAATCCTTGATCTTCAATTGTTGAGAGAGAAAAAAATTGGCTGATGTAAGATCTTTTTATGCAATAAAAAGTAAAGAAAATAATAGATGTAAGATGGGAGAAGTATACTCCTCTTTGATAGTTTCAAGACAAAATTAAGGTTTATCTTGAAAACCTCTAGATGAAGCCTTTTACTCTTTCTAGTGAGGAAGGTCAATGAGTCGTGTTGGAGCATTTAGATTGTTTTAATAGTAAGTGAATTTTTTAAAACTTATTGACCAACAAAACTTAAGCATAAAGGTGACATGTTATAGCAAGGAAAAGCATGATGAAACAAGTTATACACAACTACAATCACCTAGGGCGATGGAGTACTTAGATTTTAAAAGGGTCATAATTTTTCTAGCTGTTAGATGAAACTACTTAGTGACAGCTAGTAGTTGACATTTATTACATGATGGTTATAATGGTTAATAGTTAACACTTGGTAGTTGTGTCACTTATTGGTTATATTAGTTAAACCATCAACTTCTCCTAGCCCATCTTAGTAGACATCTTGTTTGAATAATAAAAAGCAAATATTTGGATAATTTTAACATGAAGGATCATGTTGATTGGTTTAGGAAATATCTTTCAACTTTTCTAGCCACTATATGACTTATTTGTTATGTCGCAGTAAGTGGTGAAGAACTTGCCTAAGTCCACATGCTAATTATATTATTCCTCTACATGAATAAAAGTTTATTTATATCTTTGTAATTTCATTCACAATTAAATTTTTTAAGTAAAGAAACGCACACTAAGTATTTTATTAAAAGATATTTTTTAGATGTTTAATAAATTGTTGTTGAGAACATAAGAATTTTGTTAGACTATAATAGATTTTTTGTGCATTGCTTAGCAGCAATTTGGACCTTGTGATAACAACTAACAAAGACACAAAAAGTAATGAAATAAGAAACATAATGTCATGCAAAAGGCCCAAAAATAAACAAAATCCTAAACAAAATAGGAAATAATGAGAACTTTTTAATGTAGCAAAACCGGAGAGTAATCTTATTATTTAAGCCTACACTTTAACCTCACACATTAACATGATATTATAAAAATGGATTTATGAATATGCATAAACTATTGAACGTCATAAAGATTACATCATTCCCGACTTTGGGCAGGAATAAGTAGGACACCTACCCATAGCCCACCTTTATTAGAGGCTCACTCTCAATCTCATTTCAGCATTCTTCCATTCCATAATTTCATTCATTTGAAGGTTATTGAATGGATGTAATAGAAGTAGAATATACAAGAATTTTGGCATCTCTTTCTCTCTTACCATAGGGCCCACTTTCAATCTCATTTCACCATTTTATCATTCTAGAATTTCATCCATTTGAAGGTTATTAAATCTTATCTAATGGTTGTAAGAGAAGTAGAACAACCAAGATTTTTGACATCTCTTTCTCTCTTACAGTGCCACTTGAGTGGCGATAATATTGCTAAGAAAGGAACCTAAACTTTTCACTTTCCATGTTTAACGTTAACTTTCAAAGTTAATGTTAACTTCTTGTATTTATAAATTTCTTTGAAGCATTTGGGTGTATTTTTTACACTTTTTTTTAATAATTTCTATCAACATATTAATATAAAATACTCAATTCAAAATTAGCGACAAAAGATTTTCACGCTTATGATATCTGCGTTCTAAGTGATAATTTAAAGCTAAAATCTCGATTTTTTAAAATATTTTAACTTATTAAATATTTGAATATTTGAGTAATAATTTATTACAACACTTGTAGTTCATCTACTTGCAATCCCTTTTCTTTTAGTGCAATAAATCCCTAAATTTATTATATGTAAAATTGAAGTTTATTTAATTTAAATTTTAGTACTCTCTAGGTTCTTGAATAAATTGCACTAAAAGAATAACACACTTGAAAAATATGTACTTAAATACATTAGTTCTTGACTTTGTTATTTTAGTTATTGTGTTCTAAAAATACTATTTATTTGTATATTATTATTTAAATGTTATAAAATTTATTCTTTTTTTATTTTATGTATATTTATTTAAACTAGCGTAATGTTAAATTTACTTAAAATTTTAATAAAGTATAATAAAATTATTTGACAATTAAATAATACCATAAATAGTTGATATGATATGTCACATTTACTATTATGTTAATTACTACAAAAGAAAAATTTTATTACTTAAGATTTTAATAAAATTATTTGACAATTAAATAATACCATAAATAGTTGAATCGATACACTAAATTTACCATTATGTTCATTCCTATAAAAGAAAATTTTATTGCTTAAAATATAATAAAATTATTTGATAATTAAATAATATCGTAAATAGTTGACATGATATACTACATTTACCATTTTGTTAATTCTCATAAAAGAAAATTTTTAATAGAAAATCACTAAAGTTAATTGAATTCAAAATTACTAAAAGTATTTTATTTAATAATTTAGACCTTTATCCAGTTGCTTGATAAAATAATATTTAATCATTTCTACACTTGCATAATAGGATAATATTTGACTTTAAAACTTAGAATAGTTAACAACTTTGAATATAATTTACTATATTTTCTCATAAATGTATTAATTTCTTGTATTTTATAAATTTATGTTTTCTATCATAAAAATTTACTCTTTGTTTTTTCTTTTAATATAGGATATTAAAATTTTCTATTTATTTTTCTCTATCATAAATATAATGTCATTGATATATTTTTGTGATATATTTTCAAGCTATTGGTGTTCTGTTGTACTTGCATACTTCTTACAATTCTATACAAGTGCTTTTGTTTTTTTCCTAGTCCAATTATATTATAATTGATTTATATTATGTTGCCTAAAGAACATTTGTCTAAAAGTGAAAAATAAAATAAAATATAAGTAGACCAATTAATAGAATCTAAAAGGAAACAATTAATAAATTTGTTTCAAAAGTAGGCTCATCTAGTGTTTTTGTTGGTGTAAATTTTAGTGTTTTGCTTATTATTTTCGATTGCTACTATTGTTATTTTGTTGTCATAGTTATTATTTTAGTAATTTTATTATTAATGACATTTGCAAGATATTATTAGTTAATCTTATAATCATTTAATATTTTGTTAAATATGTGAAATTATAAATTGAGTTACTTATATTTGAATATTAAATTTTAATAATAAAATATATTTTTAAAATTTGCATATTATATATATATATATATATATATGCTTTGCCGAGTTCTATGAAAACGCCGTGGATTACATAAGACTGCTTGATATTTTAGAAGACCAGAAGGGCAAAAAATGAGAGAGGAAATTTTAAGAAAATGGGAAATGTTGTGTGGATGACGTCAGCGCTTATTTTGGTTACAACGGTCACCTCCGTAGGAGGATTGTTTTGTTTAACGGTAACTTCCGGGAACTTGCCCCGGGGTCGGCGGTGGGCCCAGTTATGAAAATATCTGTTCTCACTTCTCATTGACTGGGAAGATAAAATTGAGTCAAAACACACTTCTTACACATCGTATTAACGTGTTTGACTTCTAAAACGGCAAATGTTCCCACCTATCTGCTTTACGTTCTTATCTATTCATATTCCCATTATACAATACGATACATAGGTGAATGCGTTTCTTTTTTATTATAAGTAAATAAATAAATTGATAACTTAGTTTCCTACAACTTAACAATTATTAGTAAGTGAGTAAAAAGCTTCATCTCCATCTCCTGTAATCTAATATTACTCCTCAAACTTCCAGATATATTTTCTAATCCGGGTAATAAAATAAAATTTTAAAATGATTGCTCTTCGTTGTCTAGAAAGGAACACAGCACAAATAAAATAAAATGAAAAAAGCGACTGAGGCTTCTTAGACACGAACAAACCAGTAAGACACTACGCGTCGTCTATTAAACTTGTGAATATTTTATATAAACAAATAATGTATGTATCTTAACGTCCGAATTATAAGGGCAAATTTGACTTTACGCAGAACACACGGGTCAAGAGCCAACGCGGAACGGAAGAACCTCTTTCCTTTAAATACAAACATTCCAACGTTCCCATATTCGGACTTACTAGCAGAGACCAAAAAAAAAAAAAAAGAGAAATCGAGCGTTGTTTGTTTTATTAAGTGAAGCTGCCAGAGACGATGTCGTGTTCTGTTGCGGTGTCCAACTCTCCCGTGTTCTCTCCATCGTCGTCTTTCTTCTACAACAAGGCCTCCGTCGTGGTCCCTCCGTCGACCGCGGAGGCGCTCTCGCTGACGCTGACGCATCTAAAGTCGTCGCAGTCTCCATCTTCTGCTTCTAAATCGTCGTCTCCTCGCTCTCCGTTCCGGGTCCGACTACAGAAGCCACATACTGGATTCTCTACTGCGGCGGGAGGGACTGTGTTGAAGAGGAAAAGACCAGCGAGGCTGGATATTCCCGTTGCGGCCGTGGGATTTGATGGGCTGAGTACGCCGACGGTGGCCGAGAAGCTGGAGATGGAAAGTGAGGGGTTTGGATATTCAGTTTATTGTAAAAGAGGGAGGAGAGAGACTATGGAGGATCGCTTCTCTGTTGCTGTTGACCTTGAGAATGACTCTAAACAGGTACAGTAACATTTTTTCTTTTCTTTGACGATTTAGTACTTAGTTGAACTAATTATACTCGGTTACTTACATAAAGGGTAGTTTGAGTTGCTTGACTCTTAACGGACTAAAATTGATACTAGAACTTGGTGATTGGTACTTTGATGAGATGAGAAACCAAAGGAGTAATTGGAATTATTTACACCATGTGTTGCAGGGTTTCTTTGGAATATTTGATGGGCATGGAGGCTCTAAAGCTTCAGAATTTGCAGCAAGGAACTTGGGGAAGAATATCTCAGCGGAGGTGCTTATGAGGGATGATGAAGAAGAGATCGAGGAGGCAGTGAAACAAGGGTATCTGAGAACAGACGCTGACTTTTTAAAGGAAGACGTCCCTGGTGGTTCGTGCTGTGTGACTGCTCTGATCCAAAAGGGAAACCTTGTTGTCTCCAATGTTGGGGATTGCCGTGCAGTTTTGTGTAGAAAAGGTGTTGCTGAGGCTGTTACATCTGACCACAGGCCATCTAGGGAAGATGAGAAGGACCGAATCGAGAGCCTGGTAAGCAATTTTAGGGCATATCAAGCATGTCATGTGGCCGTTGGGAGAAGCATTATATTCGAACTCTGTTGAACGAAGTGTTTTTGTGTTTTTCTGCAGGGTGGTTATGTTGATTTGATCCATGGCGTTTGGAGAATTCAAGGAAGCTTGGCTGTGTCCAGGGCAATTGGAGACAAGCATCTTAAACAGTGGATCATAGGTGAACCAGAGACAAAAATTGTGAGAATGAAGCCTGAATACGAGTTCTTGATCTTAGCTTCTGATGGCCTATGGGATAAGGTAGGAAGACCGATGCCTAGACTAGAATTCACATGTACAGTTTGGTGTGAAATTGTGATATGGTTAAATTTTAAAAATTGTAGATACATGAATTGACAATTTTTAAAATTGGTTTCAGGTTGGTAATCAAGAAGCAATAGATATTGCTCGTCCATTTTGTGTAGGAGTTGATGAGCCAGAATCATTAACTGCCTGTAAAAGACTTGTTGATCTCTCCGCTTCACGAGGCTCCAAAGACGATACAAGCGTGATGGTGATCCAATTAGGAAGCTACCTATGATTGATACACACTGACCAAGAACCCAATATGCTAGCAGTTGCAATATGGAGGCTTGTCTCCTTTTTAGAGCAATCCTCTCCTTTCCTTCTATGGTTGAATCATTGGAACTTAGGGCTAGATAGGGATAACAGATAATTTTATCCTTGCACTAACAATTCATTTCATTAATTCATTCTTTGTACTTAAATTACTGATTAGTAAATTAATACTACATAATAATAATAAAAGTCTTCCCCCGCAACTGTTTGGCTAATCATTCTGTTGTAGTTTTTGGGTATTATGGGATGCAAGTATTAGTTTCGCTTTAATCTAACCCAATTATAGAACGACCTCGATCATAACCACTTAGTAACATAAATAAAGCTTGGTTACAATTATGCAGACATTATTTTTATTTTTGCTGCCTTTCAACTTGAGGACATCACCTTTTCTTTTCTTTTCCTTTTCACTTTAAAGAACACATATCCTTTTCATCACAAAACAAAAAGAAGTTCAAATTAAGATATATCTTATCAAATTTTATTATAAAAGAAATTATATTTGTCATGATTTACACTAACATGTATATTTAAATTTGAACTTCTTTTGTTTTGTGATGAAATCAAACACAATGTTATTTTTTTTTATTTTTACCATTTTAATTAAATCATAAATTTTAAAATTCAAGAAGTTAGACTAGGTGAAATTTTAAAGCAGAGTTCAAAAAATTGAAATGAACTAAATTTTGGTCCCGGAATAATTTTGTTCACCTCAACTCATTTGTAACTCTGGATAATTTATATACATCCCCAGTGAATACATTATTCTATTAGAAAACAAGGAATAAATAATAATCATTCACTTCTTGAGAAGTAAATATCAATTATATATATGAACATATAAGGTTATACCTAAGACCCACTGTCGTTGCTCTTCATATTTAGAGTAGCTTACTGGCCTGCAACTTGATTCAATGTAACATTATAATTGTATCTGTGAATTCCTGATCTTGATTCTGACCCAACCAAGACAACCTTGGTAGATCGGTCCATTCTTCATAGAACAAGTTTGAACCCAACGGCCACGACAGCCCAAGCCCGATCCATGCTCTTCTCACCATCCGCATGTAAGAGACTCTCACGCAAACACGTAAAGGTTTAACCTAGCGTCCATCCCCTATATAAGGTATAATTCTCCCATAAAAGAGTGCGCAATCAAAACCTAGCTTTTCTCTGATTGATCAACCTTACCTTCACAAAATATTGACTTGAAAGTCGGAGGGCTAATCGGGACACAACCCCGACGTGTCTTCTTTGTTTTGCGTATCTTCACGTCGGATTAATCACAAAAGCAACCACCATGGATCCAAACGAACGCATAGCTTTAGCCAAAATCCGACAGTAACCAATTGGCGCCACTGGTGGGGCCCGACTTTGGTACCACGTCCGTAAACACACGATAAGTCGGTACGACGATTTAACCTCGATATAGGCTGCCGTCATGGCTCCGACGATGCAATGCATAGTTTTCACCATTTCACAACTTTGCTTTGTACCACATGTTTCACGACGGAATCCTCGGATCCTAACGATCAACCACAAACCTCAAACCTTGAACATTGGAGCAAGAAGAACATAACAGTAGCTTTGAGGATAACGTCGCCAATACGCACCAATATCCAACTCCGACCGTGCGCAGATCCTCTTCCGACTGTACACACTACCCTGACCCGAAAACAGATCGAGGAAGTTGTTGATCCGCCAAATTTTGCGCCTCAACCAACAAGAATAACAGTCAGTGCGCACGCGAAGTCACCCGACAGACTAGCATGACGACTAATCATCGCCCAACCGAAGCCTAGAGAAAATCGTAGATGATCGGATTAACGCAATATGAGCTTAGTCCGACGCCTGACGGCGCAAGATCTGACTCTCCCTTCACTCCTGACATCTTGGATAGCCTCCCGGCGCCCGGCACAAAAATACCGACCCTCGAGAAATACACAGGAAAAACCGACCCCCTGGACTACCTGCAGCACTTCCAGTCCATGATGAACCTACATTGTGTTCCAGACGCTATCCAATGCAAGGCTTTCTGCACGGCCTTCCAAGAGGGAGCTCGACGATGGTTCAACAATTGCCCCGAGTCAGATCACATGCTTCGAAGATTTCAGATTGTTATTCCTGAACCAGCCACTACTAGTAGCTAACCGCAGAAGACAGCTTTAGAGGTGAAGCAACTTACCCAAGGAAGGAATGAGAGTTTGCGGGAGTTCATCACTCGGTTCAACAACGAAGCGGTCGAGGTTCCCGATCTCACTTGCTCGTCCATGCTGGCCGCGCTCATGAACAACACGAGGGATGAGGAGTTCAAGAAGTCACTAGCCTTGATCACCTCGATCCGCTCAGAAATAAGAAGCGCGCAGATAGGTACATTCACCAAGAAGTATTAAAGAATACGAAACGCCGGGAAGATGATCGCGGGCCGAGTGGTAGGGCAGATGAGTCTCACAAGAGACAAAGGGATCAGTCGACCTAGAGGAAACCTATCGGTCGGCAGTGGCATCATCAAGACTTCACACCGCTTAACAAACGATATGCGGAAGTACTGACGGCTATGAAAGCAGATGGGGAATCCATCCGAGAGTCAAATAAAATGAAGAACCCTTACAAGGAGAGGAACCCAAATCTATATTGCCGTTTCCACAGAGACATCGGCCACGACACGAAGGATTGCTGGTCATTGAAAAAAGAAATCGAATCCCTTATCCAAAGAGGAAAGCTCGGTCGGTTTATAAAGTACGGACGGAATGTCGATCGAGACAATGACAATAGGATCGGTCGACCGAACAGTGAGCGACAGTCTTGGAGACGAAATGATGGAAATGACGGAGGGAGGAACCAACACGAACACAGACAATCGACGCGAAGAGAGAGGACGATCAAGGGAAAGAGACGGCAGGAACGCTGAACAGCAAGACGATCGATCGACCGGGGTCATTAACATGATATTTGGTGGAAACACAGCGGGGGGATCCACTACCAAAGGGAGAAAAAGATATGTCAAACAGGTCGGCAAAGACTCGTCCACCAAAAAACCGAAGGAGAACGATGGGATGATCTCATTCGATGAGTCGGACCTCGATGGAGTAAGTTGCCCTCATGATGACACCCTCGTGGTAAATCTGAACATGGACGGTTACGAGGTGAAGCGGGTGATGATTGATACGGGCAACTCGGTCGACCTGCTGTATTATGAGGCCTTCAAGTAGATGAAGGTACCCGAAGATCGTCTACTACCTACAGACGACCCAATCAAAGGAGTAACCGGGGCGTCAGCATACCCGTTCGCCCGGGTGAATTTGAAAGTGAAGTTCGGGTAGAAGCCGTGCCAGATAGAAAAGGACGTTGAATTCCTAGTCGTCAAGTTTCAAGGAGCGTACAACGCAATAATCGGGCAGGCTACTCAAAATGTCCTCGGATCACCGTCTCCACATACTACTGTTATGAAATTCCGACACCCCACTTGAGTTGGTATTGTCGAAGTCGTGAGAGAATCGTCGGGGAATGTTACTTGCGAAACAAAACACTAGATGGGGCGGTAGTCCCGACGAGCTTCCTTGACGGAGAGTCGATAAGAAGAGAGGAATAATGAAGCCCGCCAAGGGACTCGTGCTTCTTAGTGAAGACAGGATGTGGCGTACCGCTTCGTTCAAGGCGCCAAGCGAAGGCAACAAAATTCTACAACAGAGTAAAGCCAACAACACAAAGATCGGGGATACGCCCGTGAAAAGTCGAGGCCACTAACTCGGGAAGTCAAGGCGTCTACCGAGAGATAAGTTTTATTTTGATTAATGTTTGTTCATTACTGTTTTTGTACAAAATCTGTGGGTATCTTTTTCCTATCCCTGTCAGACAGGTTTTTTAACAGCCACGCCCTCACTATCATCAATAAAGGGTTTCAAATTCCTCGGCAAACTGTTTAGCAAATCGTTCAAAGAGAAGCCTATCAATATTGCTCGCTTTCTACTATAGATCGACCACGGTCGGTCGGGTCGTCAAGACAAGATCCTTGGGACCCTCGCCATCGCCATCGTTCGGCATTCTCCATAGATCGACCACGGTCGGTCGGGTCGTCGAGACGAGATCCTCGGGACCATCGATTGCCTTCGCCTATTGTTCGGCCCGGTTGCCAAGACAAGATCCTTGGGACCCTCGCCCGATATCGCCATAAATCGACCAAGTCACCGAGACGAGATCCTCGGGACCATCGATCGCCCTCGCCAATTGCTCGACCAGGTTGCCAAGACAAGATCCTTGGGACCTCGCTCGGTATCTCCATAGATCGACTACGATCGATCGGTCGTCAAGACAAGATCCTTGGGACCTCGCTCGGTATCTCCATAAATCGACTACGATCGATCGGTCGCCAAGACAAGATCCTTGGGACCTCGCTCGGTATTCCATAGATCGACTACGGCCGATCGGTCGCCAAGACAAGATCCTCGGGACCTCGCTTCGGATTCCATAGATCGACTACGGCCGATCGGTCGCCAAGACAAGATCCTTGGGACCTCGCTTCGGTATTCCATAGATCGACTACGGCCGATCGGTCGCCAAGACAAGATCCTTGGGACCTCGCTCGGATTCCATAGATCGACTACGGTACGATCGGTCGCCAAGACAAGATCCTTGAGACCTCGCTCGGTATTCCATAGATCCACTACGATCGATCGGTCGCCAAGACAAGATCCTTGGGACCTCGCTCGATTCCATAGATCGACTACGATCGATCGGTCGCCAAGACAAGATCCTTGGGACCTCGCTCGGTATTCCATAGATCGACTACGGCCGATCGGTCGCCAAGACAAGATCCTTGGGACCTCGCCGGTATTCCATAGATCGACTACGGCCGATCGGTGCCAAGACAAGATCCTTGGGACCTCGCTCGGATTCCATAGATCGACTACGGTCGATCGGTGCGAAGACAAGATCCTTGGGACCTCGCCGGATTCCATAGATCGACTACGGTCGATCGGTCGCCAAGACAAGATCCTGGGACCTCGCCGGTATTCCATAGATCGACTACGATCGATCGGTCGCCAAGACAAGATCCTTGGGACCTCGCCGGATTCCATAGATCGACTACGGTCGATCGGTCGCCAAGACAAGATCCTGGGACCTCGCCGCAGATTCCATAGATCGACTACGGTCGATCGGTCGCCAAGACAAGATCCTTGGGGCCTCGCCGGTATTCCATAGATCGACTACGGTCGATCGGTCGCCAAGACAAGATCCTTGGGGCCTCGCCGGTATTCCATAGATCGACTACGATCGATCGGTCGCCAAGACAAGATCCTTGGGGCCTCGCTCGATTCCATAGATCGACTACGGTCGATCGGTCGCCAAGACAAGATCCTTGGGGCCTCGCCGGTATTCCATAGATCGACTACGATCGATCGGTCGCCAAGACAAGATCCTGGGGCCTCACTCGGTATTCCATAGATCGACTACGATCGATCGGTCGCCAAGACAAGATCCTTGGGGCCTCGCCGGTATTCCATAGATCGACTACGATCGATCGGTCGCCAAGACAAGATCCTTGAGACCTCGCTCGGATTCCATCGATCGACTACGGTCGATCGGTCGCCAAGACAAGATCCTTGGGACCTCGCCGGATTCCATAGATCGACTACGGTCGATCGGTCGCCAAGACAAGATCCTGGGACCTCGCTCAGATTCCATAGATCGACTACGGTGGTTCGGTAGCTAAGACAAGATCCTGGGATCTCGCCAGTATCTCCATAGATCGACTACGGTCGATCGGTAGCCAAGACAAGATCCTTGGGATCTCGCTCGGATTCCATAGATCGACTACGGTCGATCGGTCGCCAAGACAAGATCCTTGGGACCTCGCCGGTATCTCCATAGATCGACTACGGTCGATCGGTCGCAAGACAAGATCCTTGGGACCTCGCTCGATTCCATAGATCGACTACGATCGATCGGTCGCCAAGACAAGATCCTTGGGACCTCGCCGGTATTCCATAGATCGACTACGATCGATCGGTCGTCAAGACAAGATCCTTGGGACCTCGCTCGGTATCTCCATAGATCGACTACGGTCGATCGGTCGCCAAGACAAGATCCTTGGGACCTCGGCTTGGTCGACCACGAGTAACACCTAACCCTACTATACGTCCGAAACAAAGCACATAAGCACGAAAATTGACTTCGAAAAAATGACTTCGACAAAATGAAACACAACTAAAAATTTTCATTCATATTAAATTCACCATGGCCACAAGCTCGACCAGGTGAGCTCTAGAATTCGGGAGAAGGGGAACAACAAGTAGCTTAAGGAGCAGGACCCAGGGGAGCAACCGGAGGAATATCCTCACAAGGAGGCTCTTCCCCTTCGGAGAGCGACACAACGGGAATATGAGCAGGACCCGGGGGAGCGACCGGAGGAATATCTTCATAGGGAAGCTCTTCTTCATCAGAGCTGAGATCCAGCTCTTCGTCCGGAATGGCGTCCCGTTCTCCTTCGGCCTTCTCCCTGACTTCCTTTAAAGAAAGCCCAAGAGTCGCAGGAAGAAGCGGCTCGGCATACTCCTCGAATGAAGGGCACACCACCCCTCAGGCGTGAGAGTTCGTGGACCTTCTTGAAACCGAGAGGTTATGTCGCAGCGAGCTCTAAACTCTCCTCGAGCAAACCGCTGCTTCTATCGCTTAATCGCCTCGACCGTTGATCCTCACGAGCGCCGCACCTCCCGCAAGATCTCCTCGGCTCATCCCCTACCTCCATCATGGAGCGGCAATCTTAGTGGAGTTTCTTGTTAGACTCCCGCTCCGCCTCACGGTCTTCCTCCATTCGTCCTTCTCCTCCTCTCCCTTGGCCGTCCGAGCCAACAAAGTGCCCACCTCCCTCTCCTGGGATTTCTTTTCCTCCTCCAAGGATGCGTTTTGAGCCTGGAGGAGGTCTCTCCCCTCCTTCACCTCCGAAAGCTTGCCTTTCAAAGCCTTCACCTGATTATGGAGGTCCTGGACTTCCTGGTCCAGAGTCTCCAAACGCTGCAGCACTGCGAAGGCCGTCGTCGCACTCCGCACACCGAGACGAACGAGCTGAGACCCTAGCTCCAAGTTACTCCTCTTCTCCACGAATCGCTTCGTCCACAGCGGTAATCCTCTCAGCAATGTAACGGGACACTTCGAGGTCCCCGATTGTGGCATTCTTAGCCAACTTAAGGGAAGACTCCCACTGCCCGGGATTTGTGGCTTGCGCCTTCCCCTTGCCCTTCTTCCCTTTCCCAGTCCCGGCTCGACTTGTCGGGCCGGACGGTAGATCCCCCAGCCGAACCAACCTTTTCCTCTTGAGAGGAGGACCCGCATCCTCCTCCTCCTCCTCTGTCAGGACTACCTGGCCCGCGTCGACCGGCACAACTGGCAATGATCCCGAATCAGAAGGTCGGCCCCCGACAGGTGGAACATCCGTCGACACTACGGACGAGCCCAACCCCATAGACAAAGCGGCGTCATCGCTAGTCCCCGTCTCCGTCCCTTTCTTCTGTACACCCTGCTTCTTCGACTTGGAGGTCCGGGCGGGAGCATCTTCCATTCTCACCATGGCTGCACAACGATAAATTAAGTTAGAAAATGAAACCAAGGCTCAAAAATACAACAATTAACTCAATCATGAGGAGTCAACCGGACGGGGCGGTCTCCTCTCCTAGCCCGCTAATTCGAGGAGGGGGGTCAGTGAGAAATGAATCGCCGAGACTCCAAGTACCCTTGCATGAGCCGAGTAAAGTCGTATCTGCCGAGCTCTTTTATACGGCCGACCACCTCCCACTCCTCTCTACTAAGAGATATGGTCGACACGTCATTCCATTGCTCGGTTAGAGGGTAACTCCACGGCCGAGCTTCAAAGGAGGTTCCTGGGGGCTTCACAAAAAAGTACTTCGTACGCCAAGAAGTGACTTTCCCGGGAGTTCCATCTGGGCGATACCGGGCATCCCTGTACTGAAAATGAGGAATTCCAGCCCCAATTATGGGGCTCACCCATTCTTAAGAAGTGGCGGAGGATGTCAATCGACGAAGGACAATCAATTGATGACATAGCAGAGCCAAACCATTAATAAACCTCCAGCCATTCGGGGGGATCTGACTCGGCATCAGCTCATAGGCGGCACACACCTCGTCAATAATCGGAGCGTACGGAAGCCTAATGCCGCCAACAGAAAAAGCTCGATACAACAAAATACCCGCCAGATTGTCAAGATCCGTTCGTTTCGATGGCCACCTAGGCCCCGGGGACGAAGGAATGTTACACCTAATAATCACCTGCGGCTCCCCTGACCTCATCTTCGATTCACCTCTCGCATCGCCTTCACAACCAACCCGTCCCTTCTTTCCTTCGTCGACACTTCCTCGGTACCTCCTACCGTATTTCTAGAACTACCCATTGACATGATTACCAAGAAAGAGCTCTTGAAAAGAACTTTAGAGGTGGAAGGATGTACCTTTTGTTGGATGGAGAAAGGAAATCGAACAACGATTGAATGAAGTTTCAAAACGGGAGCAAGAAAGAACGAACGAAAGCGTAGCGTATGCAAGAAGGAAATAAGCGTGAAGAAAACCAAATGGTTCGTCGACCCTAAACATTTATAGGGAGGCACTCAGACGAGCCATCCAATCAAAGTGTAACACGTGGAGAAAATCCAAGCTATGCTTGAACACGCAGCATGATCTGAGCCATGGGAATTAGGGTTGTTCGAAATCCGGAAGGGCGCGTCAGTTGAAGGGATGCACGAGGTAGCTGTACAACGGTTACAAGGACGATACGTTTCAGATTTTGAACAGCTGTCAAAGGGCATGAGCCGTCAAACAATAAATGCTCCAAGTACCTTCACACGTCTGCCAATGATGACCATCCGACCCGCTTTTGCACGGGCTGTCGCGCAACAAGTGGCGAGGCCGATCACCGGGTACATAATCGACCGATCCTGAACGAGCGATTCGCCAACCGGCTCAAGATCCGAGCGATCATGCATAATCGGTTGATATTCGATCAATCGGGACCGCCGAAGCTTTCCGTGACCGAAGCTACAACAACAACGCCGACCGATCGACATTTATGAGCCGACCTACGACGAGTCATATCTCAATGTCCGAACGATCGCCCCAATCACGAGCCGTCCTAAGTACGAGCTATAAACCTCTACATACTCCTCCGACCTTTCTCTTCGCTCAGACTCGAGGAGTAGGGGGGCTTATGGTTGGGTCGGCGATGCTGGGCCCGGACCCAGTCAAGACAACTCTTGGGCCGATCGGTCCATTCTTCATAGAACAAGTCTCGAACCCAACGGCTACGACAGGCCCAAGCCCGATCCATGCTCTTCTCAGCCCATCCGCATGTAAGAGACTCCCATGCAAACACGTAAAGGTTTAACCCTAGCGTCCATTCCTTATATAAGGTATAATTCTCCCATAACAAAGGTACGCAATCAAAACCTAGCTTTTCTCTGTATTGATCAACCTCACCTTCACAAAAATATTGACTTGAGCGTCGGAGGGGCTAATCGGGACACAACCCCCGACGTGCCTTCTTTGTTTTGCAGGTATCTTCACGTCGGATTAATCACAAAAAGGAACCAGCTCATGGATCCAAACGGCAACGTACAGTTCAGCCAAAATCTGGCAGAACCAGTATCTTTTCATTAAATTAAAAATATATACATAAGGTTTGGGTAAAGAAGAGTCCATTCGATGCAGGCGGCGAGAGTAATCCATTCTTTGTAATTCATGGATGTTCCATGTCTTTCGATGGACCAGAACTTTGGTCTGAAAGTTTGGGTTATGTTTCACATTTTTCTTCCGGGTCATAACCGTGGCAATTGAAGCAAGTACAAGGTTTAGTGAGCGTCATTATCTAATGTCCACTAAGACCACGACTACTTGCCACTAGGAATCTATGTCAGCTTAACTTGAATTTAATACATAATGTCTGAGTTGATTGAATTTCGATCTAAGTTCGAATTGTAATATTTTAAAAAAAATCAAGATCAGGCCAAATTTCGAGTCGTGAAGTCTAAATTGACTTGAATTGAAACCAATGTTTTAAAAACCGGACCGAACATCGAACCGGTTGAAGGAAATGTTTAAGGTTTAGAGGTTCAACCGGTAGTGAACCGCTATCAAACCGGAATATAATAAATAAGATGAAAATTTTGTAAGAATAAATAAAAATAAAATATTTATTGAAATGAAAAATGCACCAAAGATGACTTCTCATCTAAGTCAACAATCCTCAACAGCCTTATAAACGGAGCCACAATCTTCACAATGATCAAGCAAGCATCCCAAAATTTATTATCTAGAATAATAGCGCAAACGAACAATGACCTTTCGAGATCTCGCGTGATTATCACTTTTATTTATTTGTCTCTTCTGTATTTAATTATTTTTTTAGAGTGTTTTTTAGTAAGACAAATTTCCAGATTTTCCCCAGAGAGTGATATACATATTTGCAATTTTCAATGATAAAAATGTAATTATTCACTAAAAGTATTCAATTCTTTTACCTTTGGGAGAGACTATATCGAAGTTGTTAGACAAACAAGTTGATCCTAATTATTAATACCAATACCAAAGTACACAATGAATATCCAATATGACGTAAAAATGGCTTCCCATGTACCAAAGGAAAATGAAGTAAAAGTTGCTAGTTGGCTTTAAGCTTGTAGTATTCTGAACATGTATTTAATTGAAGATGTAAAAGATGAACAGTACAGGCCGGTAGATTGCTCTATTTTTCTCTGAACATGTAAAAGAACTTGTCTATCATTAATCAACAGCCAATAACTTAGTGAAGAGTCTCAAACTCGATTGTATGCCATGACTTCTTCAAGAGCCATGGATGTACACTACTTGAAGAGCACTAGCAATAGCCAACAAAATGTACTCTCCAACTATGTATCCTATTACACGCTTACGAGTGCTCTCATTTGCTGCAGAAGAAACAACAAAAGGTCATCTAGCTGACATTCTCTGAAACATTAGTTATGATACTAAACAAGTTTAACTTGTTCCTACAAAGGGAAGGTTTTTTAAGCACCATGATAGTAGTATTTGACTATATAAAAGGAAATTCAGAATCTTACATGATTCATGCGATTACTCAGATTAACATGTTCATGATTTGACTAGAAGCAAAGAAAAATTTATGTATCAGATAACAAGAAAATGGTTCCATTTGGACATGCAACAGGATTTTATGCCACAAAAAGTAAGATCGGAAGAGGAGGAGGAAGAGATGTAAAGTAAGAAGAAATAAGTATAAATAAAAGAAAGGAGCATATTGTGATTTTTTTCGAGCATCACGTGCTTTCAAATATTTCTACTCACTGTAATGAGACTCCAATGCCTTTCTCGGTTCAAAAATTTTAACATTAATGAGGTCCAAATGCTCGCACATAAAATTACATGAAAGGTGAAAATACCAAAGGTAACAAATTTCAAATTAAAAAAACCTGAAACAAGTAAATCCAAGAATTTATACATTTTGTTTGGATGTATTGTTGAAATTCCACAACCAACATGAATAAGAATTATAGCTTTAACAACCCGATTGATAACATTCCAAGCAAAAGCAAAGGGATCATACCATCCTTAGCAAGGTCATGCTCGTTGGGAATGTGACCTACATGAATATAGAATGACACAGTCTACGGTGTAGAATATGGATTGTGGAAACATAATTTGTACATTCCACTCCTAGGGCTTTCAATTCAAACTTATCCCAGACGTTCCCTTCATCAGTGCACTGTGTTACCAAAGCAGAGATGTCACCGATAATACCAAAACCCCAATATTTCAAAATTATCACCAAGGGTAACCAACTTTCAAGGATAATCATAAAATATCAATGATTATCGACAACAAGATAAAGATAAATAGGCTCCCATATACTTCATGTGATCCATAAGGCGTAAATTGATACAAGGTTTCTAATGTCTACTATTCTCAGAGGCAATTAATTTAATACAAGGATTTGCTCACCACCACCCTCCCCTGCCACCATCTTTACAACCAGAGACACTTCCTACTTAATTACCACAAAGTGGATTATAAGTGAATAACTGAAAATGAAAGACCATTTACATGCCATACTAGGAGAGAACTTCATATGAATGCAGTTAGGTAATCTTAAAAGGAGACTTAAGAAAGCTGATAACCTACATTTCTACCCAATTATCCCCATGACAATCAATGGTTAAGCATAAAAGGGACGATTCTCTTAACTAGTCAAAAAGTCCCCACTTGAAATGAAAGACACTCCCATAATACAACATAATCAGATCATAACACAGGTTCCAAACGGGAAAAACGAAGTAGTATCTCTTTAATTGACCACAACTTCGGACAAATCCAAATGCAATTTAAGAAAAAAAAACTTTGAACTGAGAATCGCCCCGTCAAATCCCCTACAGCAATTGATCAACCCATAAAATTTGTAAACGAAATAATTACAATTTAATAGAAACCTGTAACAGAAAACCCAAAAGTTGAATGCACAAGCCAACACCAGATCTCACTCGGGAGTCACCAAATACCGCTTCACCATCAACCAGATCTTATTACGCCAGAAACCTTAAAAAAACAGAAGAAAAGCAAAGACTGTTGAGAAAGAAAGAAAAAGAGTGCTGCCAGATCTAGAGAAGATGGAAAAAAGAGAGATGATTTTGGTGCGATGGAGCATCTGAGAAGAGAGAAGAAAGAAAAGAAATGTGCGATGGAGGCATAGAAGAGAGGGTGAAGTGATAAGGTTAAGGTTTAAATCCGGTTATCAAATAACCGATTTGTCAGAAAACCGGCTGGTTTTATGATAAACCGGCCGGTTTTCATATACAAGGGTTATTAACTAAAACCGAACCGAACACATGGCCGGTTCAGACAAGTTCCGGTCGGACCGGCCGGTCCGGTCCAGTTTTAAAACCCTTGCTTGAAACCAAAATTTTCTTCATATTTTGAAAATTTAGGTTACTACATATATTAACATGTCTAAAACTTTAGCAATCCCACTTGCTCTCCTTCTTCCACTTTCTAGTTTAAAGACAAACTCAATTCATTCATTTCTAAATACTTTACGGCCAGTCCCAGTCCCAGTCCCAATCCCAACACTTCTTAACAGGAGAGCCAATCTTTTCTCCAATTGATGACATTGATTTGGATGTTTGCAAAGCTTAGAAAGTTGGCTGCGAAGAGATAGAGTGGATTTTGAAGGATAAAAAAGAGTATTCAACATAAATCTTGGTGATTTGGAGTTTCAGACACACCCAGAGAAATTAGAAAAATATGGTTTGAAGGAAAGAGGTAAAAAATATAATTTCTCAGGGTTTTTTTAAGCTTCAACCTCTTAAGTCTGCGCAAGTATGTTTGGGCTTTGAAAGGTCTAAAAATAAGTATAAAGGTTGAACCCGAGCACAGGTGACTTAAAACCCAACCCAACCTATTTCCATCGTTACTTGCCACCATATAAAGTATCTTTACAAGTTACTTCTTTCTTTTTATAGTTAAAAAACGTGAGACTAGAACTTCATGCATTGTGTCTGTCCAAATTTGTTCATATCATTATTTAAAAGAACTTTTATAGTTATAAATTACGAAAATTGAAATGACAAAGATTCTCCTACAACTAGTTTTTTTTTCATTTTATTTTTAAAAAATGGTCCTTTAAGTTATCATTATATTAATTGCACCTATTTTAGTTGGAAATCATACTTCCACAATTTGAATATTGATCCTTTTATTATATAAATAATCAATATATCTTCACTCGATTGTCGAATGAACTTTTATAATAATTATACACATTATCAAATTTTGTATTAATCCTATCTCTTTACATGGTTACTTTAATGCTTTATTAGTAAATTTTTAAGAATATAGAAAGTATATATTTATTTTTTGTAACCATTTCAAAAGTTAATAAAGGTTATCGTTTTACTATATCTTTAGTGCTTACTTTCTCTTTTGGTGCATATTATTTTTCTTTAAGGAAAAAATATTATTTTCTTGCGATCTTTCTCGTGTCTTCACAGAGAGTCTCTCCTTGGAATGACCTTAAAAAAAGTCTTATAACAATTGATATAGAGTCATTATTAGTTTACGGATTTTGGAAGTATCAATCTAAATGAGGGAGTGTCCCAAGTGGAAGTACTCATAAGGCTGATACCTAAGGGAAAAAGGAAGTTGCCTTTAACCATTTTAGGTTAAGCAATTGGAAAAACAAATCCTTTTGTGGTATCAAATGACATACTTTATAAAAACCTAAAAGGAAGCTACCTTTGATATCACAATTCTCAAATGAGTTGTTGCAAATTATAAAAGTCATCAATTAAAAGCACTTTAGTGAAAGTGAGTGAGTCAAAAGTTTTCGAAAGTAATGAAAATGTCAAGGGGCTTAATAACTTTCTGTGTGTACGTGTGTGGATTATTGATATATATTGAACTAAGTTACGTTCCATGTTTTGATGATAACAAAGAATAGTTACTACTAATTTTTTATTGTTTGATTTCTTGATATAAAACAACATCAAATAAAGTCAAGAAACAATTAATGGAGACCAAATACATTCAAGTTAGGAAGAAAACTGGGATTAAGGAAGATCAAGGTATAACAAGTCTACAATTTTATTTGTAATCTTTTTTGTATCTCATACTTGTTTTTTTTCTAAATGTTTTATGAACTCTTCATGCATAAGCACATTATGGTTTTTAACTTAATGCGTAAGTATTTTTATTTATTAAGAGGAATTAAGCTTTTAATTTCAAAGAAAACTCTTTTGATCTTTAAAATACTCTTTAGAAAATATTTCAATTAATTTTGGATCAAGTTTTACTTAAAGGAATGTAGATTGGTCTTTGAAAGAACTTGAAAGTACACTCAATACTCCAACATTTTTTTTTGTGTTTTGTTGGGATTCTGGAAGCCTCTCTTTGACAACATTCTTGGAGCATCTTGGTATTATTATCCGATGGTTTCTCCTTCTTCAACAAAGTTTAAGGTAACTTAGAGGCTAGATTGGACTTCTCTACAACTCTAAAACCAGACAACATCAACTCTAAGCTTCAATTCATCCAATTTCTTTAAGGCTAAAAATAGTAAAACTAATTTTTCAACATTGGGTATTTTTGAGAATTTATGAAATTTTCTTCAAATTGCATTTATTTTAATTGTTTCTATGCTTAGAAAACTATTTGTACATTTAATTTTTCAAGGTTGCATTCAAATTGAATCAAATTATAAAGTTGAACTTGTTGGGATTTCATAAATGGGGATTTTTTTATTCTTTATATATTTTCTATTAATTATTCAAGCTGATGCTTTTAAGTAAAACAAAAGGTTAAATATAGTTTGTTTAACTCCCAAATACATTTAATCATCCCTAATTTTGACCGAGATTGGCTTTTAGTAAGTTTTGGCTATTGTAATTTAGGGAATACTTTGAAATTACTTAAAATAGGAGAATTTTCAAATTAGGCATAATTTGAGAAAATTTTACATAATTGAACCAATTTAACTTTCTTTTGAAATATTAAAGGTTCAGCTTAACTTTTTGTGATTAAGTTTATTAATTTTGATTAATTTTACTTCAAATTACTTTAATTTTGAATTTGTTAGTCAAAGTTGAATAGTTTCAAGACTTTTTAACCTCTAAATTTTCTTAAATAAAGTGAACTTTCGCTTATTAGGAATGATTACAATTGAATTTGATGAAGTTGGGATTTTAGAAGTTTATTGAAGTAATTTTTTTCCCTTGCAAGTTTCTATTTGATTATTTGAATAACTAGTAGCCTTGCTCCATTATCCCTCCTAAAGCCTTTATAAGACTCTTAAACCCTTCATATTTATATGGTTAAGAGTCAAGGTAATTCCTCTTTTGTGCTTAGAGAGCCAACTAATCCCTTTCTTGGTTATGCTCATAGTTTTAGGACTCCTTTTATAAGTAGAAACCTTTAGAACCATGATTGGAATTCGAGGTCTTATAAGTCATCTCCTACCCCACCTCCTCCTACTCTTATACTAGTTTAAAAGGATGATTATTTTGACATTCAGTCACCTAAATTTACTAATTATGGTTCCCGTTCCTTACATGAAAACTATCTGATTTCCCTACCTGCCTGTACCAATTTAAGGAATATAGTTTTATTCAATATTTTATAGCTCAAAGGTGGATACCCTTTTTTTAAAAAACTTATTGAGTGAAACACATGAATGAATAACCTTTTTATTGCCATAGTCAACCTTATATCATTCGTGATGACACCTATCTCTTCTTAAGGGTTCAAGGTATAAAGATGCATCTTATTAGTGACTTTATTAATGAGATTTTAGGTATCCTATCTCTTGTTAAGGGTTCAAGGTATAGAGATACATATTATTAGTGACCTTATTAATAAGATTTTAGGTTTCCTATACTTAAGGATTTTGCCTATTACAATTACCTTAGTGAATATAATATTCAACTTAAGTTTATGCTTGATAGATATTGAACCATCTTTGATTTAGGTAATAGTATCGATGTCACTATAAAACGCAAAAATGTTCATAAACTGAAAGTCATTCCTCATTTTCACCATCTTTTCATTTGATATAACTTTGTTTCCTTTAATGGCCACTTTACCTTTCTGGGTTATAAGAATCTTTAGTTCCTTTCAACTCTTATGATGGAAGAGAATGTTCATCTTAGTCACCTTATTTTACACAACATGGTCAATTTCTATAATGCAAAGAAAAAGAATTAATACATCCGATATATCCTCATCCTCAACCTTTTCTTTCAACAATTCAATATTCCATCACTAATGATGAGTTTGATTTCAACTTTTTCTTTAGTTTTGCTACTCTTTATTGTATGAGTTAACAAGTTTACTGACAGCTATATAGCTAAACTTTGTTAGTGATAACAACATCATCAACATTAATATTTTAAATGTAACATCCCACTACCATAAAGTATATACCAGAACATGTAAGTACATTCAAGTACATATCCTATGTTAATGATATGTTAGAGCAAAAACAAATCCAACTTACACAAGGCATCATTTAACTTAATTAAAAGTCATGAAAATTTAAAACATTTCATTACATTCATTCATAAATGCTTACGCTATATTTTACAAACTTTATATAAGTTCTAGAAAAAAAAATACAAAATACAATTTACAACTCTTCTGATGTCAGCTGATAGACTTCTGAGCCATAACTACTCCAAAATATTCCTCTAATCCAGCTCAAGAAACTAGTTCTCCTACCTCATACCTGAAAAGCCACATTGTAATTTTTTATGAGTTTTGTGAACTCAATAAGTGAGTCATCATTGATGATTTCACCAGATCATATACACAAATCACATTTTTTACAGATATTCATTCAGAACATGTATATTCCAAATATACATATTAACAAGGCATAACATGTAATCATTGCGAATCAGAATATATATTTACAAATACAAATGCACATGTGAATCTAGATCCGTTATGAATGTTGTGACAAAGTGCCTATTACATATGTATACATATATTGGCCCATTTGGCTCAGTCAGAATAGAATCACGGAGTATAGTTCTACGTGCAGAATCAGAAATCATGGAGCAAAGCTCTATGTGCAAGCGCTTTCATACTGGCTATTCTGATCACAATGCCTTTATCTGAACATGCAATTTATCAAATGCATCAAATAAAAAATATACCATGTACAACAGCCACATATGATGCACAGTTAGAATCTCATAGTCATTAGACCTAACTTCGGCATTCAACTTTCATTGAGAATTCACATAACATTCAAATTTAAATACACATAGAACACTTCCAATACACTCCCAAACATTTAATATTTGGAAATTAAACAAATACAATCAATCCTAAGAAAATTATCTAGGTTGACTCACAATATGCTTCGAAATGCTATTACCTAGATGGTCTGGCAATATTTGATTGTTTTCTAATGTGCTCCTCTATAACATACATAACACATTGATATGTATTACTCTTTTGCACAAATGTATAAGCATGCCTTTATGCACATCTATGTATATCAAAAAATGCACAATGCATGTTTAATGAAAAATACGGGTATCTTATCAAATTCTTATCACCAAATCATTCATATATCAAAACCCTCATTAATAATATTAGTACTTAGGGTTTTGACGACAATAAAACAATGTAAAGTTTATTTCATAACTCAATTGATCATTTCATATTTTTCTAACAACATACGTTCGAGTCAATTTTTCATATTCATTCTGATAAGGTAATGTTCTCTAATGTCTTAACTTTCTATTGATACAAATATCATTCAATTTGATTAAGTATTTTCAAACTTATACTCAATTTAATTTAGAATGTTCTTAAAACATAACTGTATATTCAACTTTAAGTCAGATTTTTCAATTCCTAAGGACATAATTAAAATTCGATCTCTTCAGACAATTTGTAGCCATATATCTCTAGTTCAATTTAAATTAAGAATCACCATTTGGATACCTACTGATCAAAATATACTCAAAATATCGAAGTATGTTCAGTAAAATAATACCATTTATCATATTCCAGTAATCCTCAGCATGTTCATCTTAAATTCAACAACCAATCCGTTTCAGATGGCTATAATTTTTTTATGTATTTGAATAACAATTGCTTTGAATCTAATGGTTCAAGAATCAAGTCATTTGGACATCGAGTGAAGAAGTTATAACAAAAATACCGAAGAACGTTTAGAAATTGGAAAAAGTTGGAAGTCGCGATCGTGTGTGTTTTACTGGCAGGTCACGATTGTGCAGAAGTACAATCGTGGCTTGTAATCCTCTTCAGCGATGTCGCAATTATGTTGAAGCACGATCTCGATTCACGACCTTCCTCAATGAAGTTGACACAATAGTGATTTCTTCTCTTCTTCACCAAATAGCTTCTTCATCTTCTCCTTCCATTTTTTTCATTTGTTCTCACTTCTAAAACATCTATTATGCATTTCTATACCCAATTCAATCTATAAACAAATCAAATTCAAACTTACCATTCAAACACCAAAAATTCGAAACTTTTTATTTACTTCCTCTCTCAACTGTAATTTTTCTAGAATTTTATTCACACTCAGTCTTCTTCACTTAACACTTAAATCACATAAACCAATTCTTCTAACTTCATTTTAGCTCATCAACACAACAATTCAAAAATCCAAGATTCACACTTAACCATCAAAATTTGATTCTCATACTTGTAAATTTAAGTTTTTGCATTTTATTCTCTATCTACATTCATCATATGCATTTTCCCATTTTTTCTACTCATTCATTTCATCATAAATTTATCATTTAAGCAACTCTATTTCACGACCTCACCAAAACTTCATTTCATATCATTTAACTCATTTAAATTCATGTAAATCCATCTCTAAAAATACTTTACAATTTCACGCATGAACAGTGAAATCACCATATTCGAATTTCTCTAAACCAAAACAGAGTATATATATATATATATATTACATCAACTTTCCAACACTCTTCCACAACTCATTTTAAACTAAAACAAATCCTATTTCATATTTCTATATCACAAATCTTTCATCTAATTCTTTCATCACCGAAACTGCACTTCTTACTCATGTATGTATCCATTTATGAATGTTAAACAATCATCATCAAAATCACTTACTTAATCTAGCAATTAGTTCCAAAAATAAGAGGGAATCAAGTGTACAAAAAACATAACAATTTGTTATTCGGTGCTGAGTGTTTCTTCACAGTGAAGAACAATAGCTACAATAAACTTTCCTTGGTGACAACATCAGAATACACATATGCTTTGCATTTCTTTCACGTGTCACTATTCATATGAGCCATTTGTCACAATTTTGTCTGGCTATATTTCCTAGTCCAAAATACCCCAAAGTTTCAAAATTTTCCTAAAATTTAACAAAAAGTTTGAAATAATCATAATATGCTCCAAATAAATTTTCATCACAAATAATTCACAATTCTCATATTAATCACATTTATAACTCAATTATACTAAGAAAATGTCAATGAATGCATGTACAATCATATTCATGTGCAATATTCAAAATTCTCATGTATGTGCAAAAATGTGCAAAGCATGATATGCATTTTCCAATTTATCATTAATTTCTCATAATTCATTATTCTTTCCTTAACATAGGTAAAAGGATGTTACAATTCTCCCCTTCTAACAAAAATTTCGTCCTCAAAATTCTTTCCTGAATGGTCAAATAGGTAGGGGTATTGATTCCTCATATGCTCCTCTGTCTCCCATGTGACTTCCTCACTCGAATGATTCTTTCAAAGGACTTTTACCAATGAGATCACTCAGCTCCTCAATTTCTTATTCTGATAGCCAATTATCTTAACTAATTCTTTAACATAACTCAGATTACTAGAGACTTCAATCTCTTGAGTCGGTATCTCATGAGTTGGATTCGACCGATATCACCTAAACATACTCACATGAGACACATTATATATCTAAACCATTTCAGAAGATAAGGCTAACTTATAGGCTAATGGTCTAATTCTTTTGATTATCTCATAAGGACCACCAATGTACCTCAGACTTAGCTTATCCTTCTTATCAAACCTCAGTACACCGCGCCAAGTTGATACTCTAAAAAATACTTTATCTCCCACCTGATACTCATATCTCTCCTATGCTGATCCCTAAAGCTTTTCTGTCTGTCTTATGCTATTTTAATTATGCTACGGATCAATTTTACCTTATCAACAGTATCCTGAATCAATTTTGGGCCTTGGACGATCTTTAGACCCTCTTCATCCCAATATAAAGGTGAACGATACTTTCTACCGTACAACGCCTCATATGGAGCCATACCGATATTACTGTGATACTAATTATTATAGGCAAATTCAATCAAAACTATATATTGGCCCCATGTTTTTGGAACTCCAAAATACAAGCTCTAAGCATATCCTCAATAGTCTTGATCGTCCTCTCACTCTGACCACTTGTCTGAGGATGAAATGCAGTGCTGAAATTTAGTTTTGTACCCAAAGCTGTTTGTAAACTACTCCAAAATCTTGAGGTAAATCTAGGATCCCTGTTTGATACAATGGACTCTGGAACCCCATGTAATTTCACAACTTCATTCACGTATTGCCGAGCTAACTGATCTAGTGAATAATTTTCTCTCACATGCAAGAAATGAGTCGATTTGGTCAGTCTATCCACAATAACCTAAATGGCATCATATTGCCTCAGAGTTTTAGACAAACCCATAACAAAATCTATAGTGATTTGTTCCCATTTCCATTCCAGAATAGGAAACGAATGTAATTTTTCAATTGGAGCCTGGTGCTCAGCCTTAACCTACTAGCAAGTTATACACTTAAAAACAAACTCCGCTACTTGCTTTTTCATTCTTGACCACCAGTAATGTTGTTTCAGCGTGTTATACACGTTAGTAGTACCAGGATGCATAGTATAAGCCACTGCATGAGCTTCCTCTAAAAACTCTTTCCCCAAATTATTAACATCGGGAACACATAATCTTTGCTTTAACCATAATGTATCATCTCTAACTTCAAATTCAGAATCCACCTTCACTTTTAACTTCTTAATTAACTTCATTAAGTCTAGATCTCTATTCTGAGCCTCTTTTATTCTGTCAAGCGATACCGGTCTCAACTTCAATGTAGCTATCAATGTTTCATTCTGCCCGACATTCAATTCAACATTTAGTGCTCTCAAATGAACTAGGTTTGATAACCTCGATAACTATACTTAAGCCACACTACTATTGGACTTCCGACTTTACACATCAGCTACCATATTAGCTTTACTAGGATGATACTCAATTGTGTAATCTTAATCTTTCAACAATTATATCCATCTCCTCTGTCTCACATTCAACTCTTTTTGGATCAACAGATACTTCAAACTTTTATGATTAGTGAATACTTGAAAAGTTTCTCCATATAAGCAATGTCTCCAAATCTTCAAGGCAAATACTACTGTAGCAAGTTTTAGATCATGCACTGGATAATTAAACTTATGAGATCTCAACTGTCTCGATGCATATGTTATTACTATGCCATGATGCATTAGTACACATCCTAAACCTTGGCGTGAAGCATCACTATACATAGAATAACCTCCAGAGCCAGATGGAATAGCTAACACTGGTGTTGTAGTTAACCGATGCTTTAGCTCCTCAAAACTCCTATAACACTCATTATTCCATCTGAAATTTTGTCAAAGGGGATGAGACTAGTGAAAATCCCTCGACAAACTTTTTGTAATAGCCAACTAATTTAAGGAAACTTCGGATCTCAGACACATTCCTCGGAGCCTCCCACTTCACACTGCTTCTACTTTCTTTGGGACAACCTGAATGCACTGTCTAGACATGATGTGACCTAGAAATACTACCTGATCAAGCCAAAATTTGCACTTACTGAACTTGGCATATAACTACTTCTCTCTCATTATCTGGAGAACCAATCTCAGATGTGCATAATGATCTTCTCTACACTTCGAGTACACCAAAATGTCATCAATAAAGACAATTACAAAATGATCCAAATAAGGTTGAAATACCTTGTTCATTAACGCCATAAAAGTTGTCGGGGCTTAGTCAATCAAAATGACATTACCAAAAACTTGAAGTGCCCATATCTTGTTTTAAATGCACTTTTTGGTATATCCACCTCAGTTATTTTCAACTGATAATATCCTGATCTCAAGTCTAGCTTTGTGAACACCTGAGCTCCCTGTAATTGATCAAACAATTATCAATCCTTGGCAATGGATACTTATTCTTAACTGTTTCCTGATTCAACTGGCGATAATCAATACACAATCTAAGAGTTCCGTCATTCTTCTTCATAAACAATAGTGAAGCTCCCCAGGGTGACATACTGAATAAAACCCTTATCTAACAATTCCTATAACTGGATCTTTAGTTCCATAGGTACCATCCTATATGGAGGAATTGATATAGAAGCGGTACTTGGAATAATATCAATAGTAAACTTTGTCTCCCTTTCTAGGGGTAATGCCTGTAGTTCAGCAGGAAACACATCCAGAAATTTCCTAACAATAGGAATATCTTGAACGGTTTGTTCATCCTGGGTATTAACTATGTGGGCCAGATAAGCCTCACATCTACCTTGGATCAATCTCAAAGCACTCATGAATGAAATTAGTGAGGCTAGCACAGCTTGACTAACTCATCGAAACACCACTATCAGCTGATTAGGGGATTCAATAACTACCTCCTTAGTATAACAATTCATCACTACCCTATGAGCAGTGAGCCAATATATGCCTAAGATAAGGTCTATCTCTCTCAGCTGCAATATACTCAAATTAGCTTCTAACTATGCTTGATCAATTTGAACTAGGCAGCTTTTACATACCTCACTAATCACTGTTGTGCTACCCACTGGAGTACTTCCTCTAACCTACATTTCAATATCTCTCTCTCATAATGCAATCTAGATGCCAAATGCGGTGTGATTAATGAATGTGTATATCTTGGATCTACTAATGCATATGCTTCAAAATAAAAAACATTCAACATACCTACTACCACATCTGGAGAGTTATGTGCCTCCTGTCTAGTGAGGGCATAGATCCTGGCCTGAGGTTGTGGCTAATTAATCCGTACCTCAATCCTGACACTGGGCCCTATTATCTAGATTTTGGCTTTACCTCTTTGTGTGGCTCTACTAGCTCTACTTTATTAAACCATTGTCTTAGACACTGTTCCTCCTATAACTCCAGACTGTGGTCCTAACATCTCAAGACAATCTCTGATCATATGATCTACAGAAGCGCAATAGAAACAAGCTCTTGTGAACCTCCAACATTCACCACCATGCTTTTTACCATAATGCTCACACTCAGGCAGCTGTTGTGACTGGTCGGAGGACATTTGCCCTCTACCTCGTCCATATTGAGCAAATCCACCTCTTGGTCAGGATCCAGTTTGTCTCGATCTTGACTAGAATCGAGACAATCATCGAGACAATCTATTCTGGTGCTTTCTGAAACTTCTGCTAGAATCAGCCTCAGATTCATATTGCCTTTTGCCTCTGACCTCCTGTCTGTACTCTCCCTGACCATCCTTTAACAACTGTTCAATTCTGATTGAGGCCACTCGGAGTTCTGTAAAACTGCTCAAATTAAAAATGGCTAACCTCGTTCTGATTTTCATGTTCAAACTGTCTTCAAATCATCTACATTTATCTTCCTCAGTTGAGATCAATGTAGTTGCATATCTCATTAAATCATTGAATCTTATCTCGTACTCTGCCACAGTGAGCCTGCCTTGTTTCAGATCTAAGAACTCTTTCATCTTCCAATCCATGTAAATCTTAGGCATATAGTTCTCTCAGAATACCCTAAAAAAGTCTCCCCAAGTTAAACTACAAGGTCTGGTGATACTGTCCGGTATAGTCTTCTACCACTGGTATGCAGGACCTGACAGTAATGCGATCACATAATCAAATCTTTCATCTATCTCACAGGTCGAACACTCTTTCCATTCTCTCTAACCACCCTTCTGCCTTAGCCGTTGTACTTCTATAGAAGTCCACAACCCCCTGCTTTATCAATTTATCATATCTTCCTTCTCACCTCATAGGAATTCTCGGAGGCATTTGAACAAACTCAAGTACAGGAGACTCTACATTGGCTCCTACAGACTCCATATTAGCTGACTCTCCAATTTAATCTCCTATGAAGGGTGACCTATAACAAACAAAAGTTATGATCAATATCTGAATCTCTCACAATTGATCATATTGTGTCCCTAAAGGCGTCAAATCATGCTCTGATATCAAAAATGTAACATCCCACTACCATAAAGTATGTACCCGAACATCCAAGAACATTCAAGTACATATCTTATGATAATGGTATGTTAGAGCAAAAACAAATCCAACTGACACATGGCATCATTTAACTTAATTAAAAATCATGAAAATTTAAAACCTTCATTGTATTCATTCACAAAATCTTACACTATATTTTACAAACTTTATACAAGTTCTCGAGAAAAAACTACAAAATATAATTTACAACACTTTTGATGCCAGTTGATAGACCTTTGAGTCATAACTAATCCAAAATGTACCTCTAATCCAGATCAAGAAATTAGGTCTCCTGTATAGTACCTAAAAAGTCACGTTGCAATTTTTTTTATGAGTTTTGCAAACTCAATGAGCGAACCATCATTGATGATTTCACCCAGGTCATATACACAAATCACATTTTTTCACAGATATTCATTCAGAACATGTATATTCCAAATACACACATTAACATGGCATAACATGTAATCATTGCGAATCAGAACAGATATTTACAAATACAAATGTACATGTGACTCCAGATTCGTTATTAATGTTGTGACCGAGTGCCTATCACATATGTATACAGATGCTAGCCTATTGGGCTCAGTTAGAATAGAATCACAGAGTATAGCTCTACGTGTAGAATCAGAAATCACGGAGCAAAGCTCTATGTGCAAGCACTTTTATACTAGCTACTCTGGTCACAATGCCTTTATTTGAACATGCATTTTATAAAATGCATCAAATACATAATATGCCATGTACAACAATCACATATGATGCACAATCAAAATCTCATAGTCAGTGGACCTAACTCTGACATTCAACTTTCATTGAGAATTCACATAACATTTAAAATTCAAATACACATAGAACACTTTTAATACATTCCCAAATATTAAACTCCTCGGAATTTAAGTCTGGAATTCTTAAACAAATCACAAACTTTTAATATTTGGAAATTAAACAAATACAATCAATCCTAGAAAAATCATCTAGGTTGACTCACAATACCCTCCGATATGCTATTGCCTGGATGGTCCGACAATGTCTGACTGTTGTCCAACGTGCTCCTCTATAACATACACAACATATTGACATGTATTACTCTTTTGCACAAATGTATAAGCGTGCCTTTATGCACATCTATGTATATAAAAAATGCACAATATCAATGACAAATCCGTTTGACTTATCAAATTCTTATCACCAAATCATTCAAATATCAAAACCCTCATTAATAATATTAGTACTTAGGGTTTGGACCATAATAAAATAATGTAAAGTTTATTTCATAACTCAATTGATCACTTCAGATTTTTCTAACAACATGCTTTCAGGTCAACTTTGCATATTCATTCTGATAAGTTAATTGACCTAATTAGGCAACACTTCCTTCTAGAAAATTGTTCTCCAATGTCTTAACTTTCTGATGATATAAAGATCATTCAATTTGATTCAGTATTTCCAAAGTTATACTCAATTTACTTTGGACTATTCTTAAAAAATAACTGTACTCTATATTCATCTTCAAATCAGATTTTTCAATTCTTAATGATGTAATTAAAATTCTATCTCTTTAAACAATTTGTATCCATATATCTCTAATTCAATTTAAATCAAGAATCATTCTATTTGGATATCTACTTATCACAATATACTCAAAATACCGAAGTATGTTTAGTGAAATAATACCAGTTATCATATTCTAGTAATCCTCAACATGTTTATCTTAAATTCAACAATCAATCCATTTCAGATGGCTATAATTTTTATTGGAGTTGAAAAAAAATGTGTTTTGAATCTAATAGTCCAATAATCAAGTCATTTGGACATTGGGTGAAGAAGTTATAAAAAAATATCAAAGGATGTTCAAAAATTGAAAAAAGTTGGAAGTTGCAATCGTATGTCTGCACGATCGCGAGTTTTACTAGCAGGCTGCGATCCTATTCAACAATGCCACGATCATGTTGAAGCATGATCTCTATTTGTGACCTTCGTTAATGAAGTCGCTCTCTTCTTCACCGAATAGCTTCTTCATCTTCTCCTTCCTTTTTTTTTCATTTATTCTCACTTCTAAAACATCTATTATGTATTTCTATACCCAATTCAATCTATAAACAAATCAGAGAAACTTACCATTCAAACACCAAAAATTTGAACATTTTTATTCACTTCCTCTCTCTACTATAACTTTTCCATAATTTTATTCACACTCAATCCTCTTCACGTAACACTTAAAACATATAAACCAATTCTTCTAACTTCATTTTAGCTCATCAACACACAACAATTCAAAATTTCAAGATTCACACTTAACCTTCAAAATCTGATTCTCATACTTGTAAATTTCAATTTTTGCAATTTATTCTCTATCTACATTCATCAGATGCACTTTCCCATTTCTTCCACTCATTCATTTCATCATAAATTTATCATTTAAGCAACTATATTTCACGACCTCTCCAAAACTTCATTTCATATCATTTAACTCATTTAAATTCATGTAAATCCATCTATAAAAATACTTTACAATTTCATGCATCAGCAGTGAAATCACTATATTCGAATTTCTCTAAACTAAAACATAATATATATATACATATATATGTATATATCTATTACATCAACTTTCCTCCACAACTCATTTCAAACTAAAACATATCATATTTCATATTTCTATATCACAAATCTTTCGTCTACTTCTTTCATCACCGAAACTGCATTTCTTACTCATGCATGTATCCATTTATGAACGTTAAACAATCATCATCAGAATCACTTACGTGATCCAGCAATTAGTTCCAACAATAAGAGGGAATCAAGTGTACAGAAAGCATAAAAATTTGTTATTTGGTGCTAAATGTTTCTTCACAGTGAAGAACAATGGCTACAGTAAACTTCCTTAGTCACAACATCAGAATACGTGTATGCTTTACATGTCTTTCATGTGTCACTATTCATGTTAGCCATTTGTCACAATTTGACTGGCTATATTTCCTAGTCCAAAATACCCCAAATTTCTAATTTTTTTTTAAAATTTACCAAAAATTCCAAAATATTCACAATATGCTCTATATAAAATTTCACCACAAATAATTTACAATTCACATCTTAATCACATTTATAAATCAAATATTCCTGAAAAATGTCAATGAATGCATGTACAATCTTATTCATGTGCAATAATCAAAATTCTCATGTCTGTGCAAAGCATGATATGCATTTTCTGGTTTCTCATTAATTTCTCATAATTCACTATTCTTGCCTTAACATGAGTAACAAGATGTTACATTAACAATGATGCTTGTTCACATGGCATTGTTACTTATGTGCCTCTTTTGAGCTATACTATTGAGATTCCCACAAATGATGAGGCCCCTAGATTGACACGATGTCATTACGCCTATTGTACTTGAGGCTAATGCCACATTATTTTCAGGCAAAGTTCAGCCCAATTGAGATAATTGCATACCTATTCACCCTAATTAATTCTCACTTTCCCTAACTAGTTAATTTCATTTTCTAATGATTCCAAAAAGGGAGGGTATTAAGGATATTAAATGAGTTTAGAGATAATGGTTTATTGTGTTAAGCGGGAGCAATTAATTTCATTTGGATGTACTTTGACTTCGTATTTGTATTTAGTGGTTGATTTTATATGTACTTTGACTTTACACTTATTATTAAGGGTGAATTTCATAGCAACATAACTTTGTTTTTACTTTATTAATTATACTAATGTTTGAATGGCAAATGATCAATCTTAACACTTAAGATTTCTTTTGATGCATTAATTAAGGGGAGTCAAATGTTCATATTACTTTGATATTGAGAAATTGCACTTAAATGATTAACTTTATTGGTATTTTGTTATAATTAAAGGGAGATTATTGAACTAAAGGAGGCTACAATCTATGTTTTGATAATAACAAAGCGTATTTACTACTAATAATTTATTCTTTGATGTATTAAAAGAAAGTAATATGCAATAAATTTAAGAAACAATTTATATAGATAAAATACATTCAAGTTAAGAAGAATGTCGAGACAAAAGAATATAAAGGCACAACAAGTCTACAAACTTATTTTTCATCTTTCTTGTATCTCTTAATTAGGTTTATATATATATATATATATATATATATATATATATATATATATATCTTAAATCATTAAAATAACTTATATATATCTATATATAAAACTTTTATCTTTCTTGTAAATATATATAAACCATTAAATCATTTATCAAGAGGAATTACAATGTTGATTTTATAGAAAACACTTTTCATCTTTAAAATACTATTTGAGGAACATTTAAAATAAATTTAGATTAGGTTTTAGTTACATAAATGTGGGTTGATCCTTGAAAGAACTTAAAAGTCTTTGAAAACACCTTTTTAGACACATTGGTCAACTAATTAGTAGATGTGGTTGATCAATGTATTATTTCAAATATATTGGTCATCTAAATGTTTTGTTTTTAGAGACATTGGTTAACTAATATCTTGGAGTGGTTCATTAATATCACTAAAATAATTAAGACATTTAGTGATAACTTTTTTGTGACTATCATTTCATCATAGATATGAAGTTTTTTGTGACAAAATAATTGATTGACACTATTGTTTGAATTAACTGTGATGATTTATTTTTGTCATTAATACAATGGTAATTGTGACAATTTAGTATCTTTCACAATTAAATTGTCACTATTAATATGTTAATAGTGTCAAATTTTTGTTATCACTAAGTTATGTCACTAAAAGCATATGTAATTTAGCACCAAAATAATTTTGGTGGGAATAAATTGTAATTATGAAAATTATTTATTGGTCGCCAACATTTTCTATCTATTGTGATAAAACATAGTTTGGCTACTAATATTTTTCTCTTGCTGTGATGAAAAGGTTTACTGTCACACAATATTTTACTTTTTGTGACGAAAAATTTTGTTAATAAAAATTTAATTAATTAGTATCTACTTAATATTGTCACAATAATTACACTATCATTATGGTCACTACTAGTCGTAATTTAGTGAGAAGTGTTTTGTGACTGACTATCATTTCCTCACAAATATGAGGATTTTTGTAACAAAACAATTGATTGACACTATTATTTGGATTAACTTTGATGATTTATTTTTGTCACTAATATAATGATAATTGTGACAATTTAGTATATTTCACAATTAAATTGTCAATATTAATATGTTAATAGTGTCAAAATTTCTTTTATCACTAATTTTGTCACTAAAACATATGAAATTTGGTGTCAAAGTAATTTTAGCAGGAGTGAATTGTAATTGTGACAAAATATTTGTTGATCACTAATATTTTCTATTTGTTGTGACAAAACATAGTTTGGTCATTTAGTTTTATCTTCCTATGATGAAACAATTTATTGTCACACAACATTTTACTTTTGTGACAAAAATTGTCAATAAAAATTTAATTAGTTAGTGTCTACTTAATATTGTCACAAAAACCAAACTATTAATATGGTCACTACTATTTATAATTTTTGTGATAAGAAATTTTTTCATCACTTCATCAAATTTTTGTTACGAAAGTTTTTTTTGAAAAATTAAATAAATTAATAAGGAAATAACATTCAGTACAACATTATCCTTTTCCAAGGATACAGAAAGCAATCAAAATGTCGACGTAGTCAATAACAAAACCAATCTAAATGGCATCGTAGTCAAGAGACTAAAAATCCACAAGAGGCAAACAGTTGAAGGAGTAACTCATTCGGGATTTCCCCAAATTGCAATCTAAGAGTTATCCTAAATGTACCCCGCACATTTCTCCAGGAATTTCCAAATTAGGTTCGAACCTTCTCCAGCTAATTATGGAGGTAAGTAATTTATAGGTTGATCTTCAATCCTTCGTTTCTCGTTCTTTCTTAATCCCACTTCTCTGATTAGGACATCATCACGGGTTTTCCACATATGTAATCTTTTAGCTCACAATTATAACTTCAAAAGGCCTGCCAGATGAGAGATTTGAAAAGGTAAGCGCTTCCTTTTAGATTCCAACAAATGTTGTGTGCATGATTATATGGACAAAATGAAGTTAGGAGTTCTTGGAGATTCGTTAGATTCTCCAAGAAGTAACTAGTCTCTCACTTCATTTTTCCTCTATCTTCTTAATTGTTACAAAAGTTATTGTCAATACAAACGTAACAAATTGTTGATAACTAGTTCTTGTTATAATAACATATTAAAATTAACCACTCTAAAAATTAATTTTTCATTATTAAGGATTAGAAGCTACTTGTCACGGTTTTTCTTTAATATTATTATTTCTAAACAAATTTAAATATTTTCTTTAAAAATTCAAACTACATATCTTGATAATCCGAAAGTAATATTTTACATATCAATGGATATATGCTAAACATAACTTTGAAATTTCATCAAAATAAATAAATGTTTAAATATAATGAAAATCTTATTCCAAAATATTAAGCAAAACCCTTAACCTATTCAAAATTTTAAAACAAAGTTCTTGTCAATGTTTAATCATTGTCATTGTCGCCTTCCTCATCTTCACAACTCTTGTATTTTTCTAATTTAGGGACTAAAACTACTTGTCACAGCTTTTTCTTTAATATTGTTATTTGCAAATAGATTTAAATATTTTCTTATAAAATAGTCAAACTACATATATTGATAATCCAAAATAATATTTTAAATATCAATAGATATTTAATAAACATAACTTTGAAATTTCATCAAAATAAATAAATGTTTAAATATAATGAAATCTTGTTCCAAAATATTAAGCTCTTAACCTATTCAAAATTTAAAAATAAAGTTCTTGCCAATGCTCAATCATTGTGATCATTGCTTTCCTCATCTTCAAAACTCTTGTATTTTTCTAATTTTGAATTTTCAATAAATCAAACTTGTTATTCCATTTTTAGCCTTTTGATTATTTAAATAATTTATTTTGAAGTACATAGTTACTTAACACATTTGAAAATATATATAAGTCTCAACCCCCTTCAATTTCATGTCTAGTTCATAGTCTAATTTTAGGGATCCATAGCGTTAAACATAAGAAACTCTTGTCGTCTTGCATGTTCTTCCTCTGACATGACATGTTGTTTTGTGTCCGGTTCAGTTATCTTAGATTAGGAAAAAGCCCAACTTGTAGTATGTCCAAAAGGTCCAAAATAAGGTCTTTTAATTACTCATTATCTTGTACATTATTTATCATATTATGTAGTTTATTACTTGTTCATATTTTATTTATTAAGTATTTATTTATTTATTTATTTTTATTATTTTTCTTTTTCTTTTTTTCTTTTTTTCTTTTTCCTTTTTCTTTCACATAGGTTATTTGTAAACAACCTCTTTACTCGTTAAGCGCAAGGCTGCGTGCTACTATATCTCTCACAACCTTACATTTAAACGAGATTTTTACTAAATTATTGTTGTTGTTCTTTATTGTTGTATAAAGTTTTAATTGATTGAAGTATAATAAAAATATATATTATTATTTATCAATTTTAATAAATATTTTGATATAATAAATATTATTTATAAAATTTAGTGTATTTAAAATTATAAAATATTTTAAAATAAATAAATTAGTGAGATATAAATATAATTATTTTAGTTTCTTAATTTTAACAAAATTTCTAGTCAATTCCATCACAATATATTTTTATTATTATAAAGATGATTAAATTTTTATTAAGGTTAAATATTAAATGTAATTTATAAAATACAACAATTAGAACAAAATCATATTAAAATTGATTTTAATTGAGTTAAAATTTTAATCTTTTAATAATAATAATAACAACAACAACAATAACAACAACAACAACAACAACATCGTAATAATAAAATAAAAAGTGGTAAAGCGCAGTTTCCAACAGTTTTTATGGGGGAGCTATTTTGCAGATCATAAACGACATTGGCGTTCATGGGATCGCCTTTCATTTCCGATAGAGGAGAATGGGTTGGGATTTCGAAAATTGGAGGATATTGTTGCAGCCTATTCGATTAAAGTTATGGTGGAAAGTCAAAAACCAAATGGGTCTTTGGGCTCAATTTGTCACCACATTATCACTGACTGCACGTCGTAGAACGCATTGGCGGAGAATTGCCAAAGTAGATCGGCTTGCTCAGGAAAATGAGTATGTTTCTATCCATACTGGGTTGGTGTCCTTCTGGACAGATAATTGGTCCGGTCTAGGAACTTTTTCTTCATTGGACCAGGTACACCAGTATCCTCTCCCACTGCTCACTGTCCGGGACTTCTTTTCCCAACGAGAAGAGTTGTTGGGCCGCATTCTTCCTCTCTTGCAACCTGCTCATGCTGCATTTATTACTACTCATTCACAGCAGTTTTCTCCTGGGCCTGATCGGCGAATTTGGAAACCAACTGTTACCGGACATTTCAGCCTTTCCTCAGCATATGATCTGGTATGGTCTCGCAACCCTGTCAATGTCTTTCTTAGTCAAGCTTGGAATAAATTTCTGCCAAAGAAGATCTCTATCTTTGTATGGCGTCTCTATAATTCCCTTCTACCTTTCCTGGAAACATTGAACAAGTTAGGTTTCTTTCTAAATCCATCGAGAAGTAGTATTTGTTCCTTGGCAGCCGACTGTGTGCAACATACTTTTTATGAGTGTCCCTCGGCCAGACTGGTATGGAGACATTTTGCCGCCCTGTTAGATCTTCATTTATCTTTCCCCCTGCCCTTTGGCTCTTTATACGGGAGTAGTCTATTCTTGGAAGAAGGGCATCTGCAAGAACTGTGATCATTTCAGTCATACCCTACTTCATCCTTTGGGAGCTGTGGAAAATGCGTACCCTACACATATAAGAGGGTAAGTCTACAACGGTCTCAGCCTTGATCTTTTTGATAACACAGCATGTTTCCTCTATGGTGCGAGTTCATAAATTACTTCCAAAGAATATACAGGAAATGATTAACTTATCCACTACTTTTCATTGTCATTTTCAATTACCTCGCAAACTTGTGATTATGACTTTATGTTGAAGGCCCCCGGATAATTGCACCGTTGTTCTAAACACTGATGGCTCATCGCTTGGATGTCCCGGTCCATCTGGTTGGGGATTTGTGGTATGATATGCCACTGGTTCTTTCTTGTTAGCAGAGTGTCGATACTGTAATTCAAATGTTAGCTTCGCCATGAAAATAGAGGCCATAGTTTGTGGCCTTCGGTTTTGTGTTGACTGTGGGTTCTGGAAAATACAGGTTCAAACAGACAATAAGAGCATTGTGCAACTATTGAGCCATAATTCGGAATGTTGTCCTTGGCGTTATGACGCAGCGCTTGAAAATATTCGACATATGCTCTCTGTCTCGACGTCGTCCATTATCCATGTTTATCGAGAGGTTAATAGCTTTGTGGATTCTTTAGCAAAGCTAGCTTTGGCTGGTACTTCGACTATATTTGCTACGGCACTTGATCTACCTCCTCCTCTCCGGACAATCTTGCGAATGGAACAACATTTTGTTCCATACATACGATATAAACCATGAGTCTTACATTTTATTTACATGACCTTTGTACTACACTCCCTCTACTCTTGTAGAGCCATGCATTAATAAAATTCCTTTTCTTTGAATAAAAAATAAAAAATAAAAAGTGGTAAAGCGCACAGCGTGCAACTTATCATAGCAACCCTAATTCTCTGGTTGTAAACTTAAAACCCCTAATATCTCTCTCTCTCTAAGACTTCAAACTCTATACGAGCTCTTAAATTCTGACAACGAACTCTTCTCTTGTCTCTCAAGTACGCCTTTGTTTGCTTTATATATTATACGTATCAAACAACATTTACCTATTACTAGCATTCATTTGTGTACGAGGGAGTAAACAAAACCCACACCTTCCTAAGAGGGTTGTGTTTGATTAGTTCTTGTTTCATGAATGATTTGTTTTATGTTCCTTTGATGCGAAAATGTTGTGTGACAACATCGTTTTGGTGATTCTTGAATCGTGTTCTTGGCTTTTTGCTCGTCGTTTCATAAGTATTCGTTTTTTGATAGATAGGGTTTGGCCTTGCATTGGTGATGATTTTTTTGGTGGCTTTTCTTTAACTGTTTTTGCATTTGTAATTTTTTTCAGTTTAGTAAGATTTGGGTTGATGATAGTATTGGGAAGTATGATTATTTCTTTTGATTAAGTTTTTTTAATGCTATTGCAATTAGTTTAAATTGGTTTTTTATGGTTCGAAATATCTATTTAGGCTAAGTTCGAATTTTGTTTTGAAATTTTAAGTGTATTTTTTTGGTGCTTTAGTTGGCTTTTGACGATTAAGTTGGTTTGCTTAAAGAGTATCTTATATATGTCAGATATAGATTTTGTACATATGTGACTATAAAATGATGTTCTATTACTACATTTAACTTTGTTGGAGATGAGGATTAGCATTAGAAATGGGATGTAATTGTGAGAATTTGTTAGGTAGTTGATATATTTAAGCCTTGCCAGAAGTATGATAATAACAAAATGTTGAGAATTGATAGGAAATGATATGCCTATGTAAAAGGGTAATTTAGTGGCAATATCTTTAAGTGACAATTTCACTCTTAATCACTTTGTTTTCTGTGACTTTTCCTTTAAATGGATGCATATTGATGACTACAATTGAGTATATGAAGCTGAACGGGAATAAAATCATATGATTGTTGAAATTTTGAAGTAGATAGGAGGCAATTTGTACATTGCATACTTGGTATTAGTTTTATAATTTTGAAGGTGTTTCTTTGCAATTTTTGTAGAGTGAACTATTTGAGTATTGGTAATTTCATGTGTTTAGGTAAAGTTGTAGACTAAAGACAAAATATAAAGTTGAAGATATAATATTAGTATAGTTTCTTACATTGACAGGATATTACAGTTCTTAATTAATGATGGTGAACTAATAAGATTTTGGTTCTTTTGATGTAAAATGCAAGGCTTGGGTTAGTTCATCCATTGTTGGTACTAAAAAAAGACATATTTGTGCCTACTATGATAGTTTTATAGCTTTCTTTAGAGAAGCATGGTATGTCTCATTATCTTTAAATACTCTTTCGTCTCGTTCACCATCCTAGTAAAGCTTAGTCTGAAATATAGAGATGCGGTCAAATTGGCAACGTGTTTAATTCAAATGGTTAATCTTACTTTGACATATTGTTTTCATAACACATTTAATGATGCAACTTAGGACATATTATCGAAAATTGTAGTGGATTTGAAAAGCATTCCATTTTAAAAAACGTGAACCCATGGAGGGTCGTACCTATTAACTTAGCATCAAGACTCTATACTGTAGAGGAGACTTTTAAAACATGGATTTGTTGGTGACTTTAAATTATTCTTATATGTTTGAGGTTGATATGGTAGTGATTAAACTTCAGGTATTTTTACTGTACAAGTCATTAATTGAATTGAGTAATTTGACATTCTCAAATAGATAATACTATCACAATTAAAATCTTTTGGTGTTTAAATTATTATTACTTATTATCATTGTCATTATATTATTATAAAATGTTAGTACTAAATTTATAGCTTAATATTTTATAAACTAATTAATTGATTCTTTTTTAATTATTTTGTAGGAAACAAATTAATAGTGGACTTCATCTCGAAAAATAGCCGGAAAATTATCTTGGAGAGTTTCACTTAAATTATTACGTAGTAGTTTGGGATAATTGTAATGAATATAATTTTCTTAGATATTAAAATTTTCAATTTTATATTTTAAAATTATAATTTTATATATTTTGGTGATTTTATATATTTCATATATACTAATAATTTGTATTTGTTTGTGTGACAATATCTCAAGACTAAAAATCTGTAATATTTGTGACTTTTATTTTATAGCCACCAATGCAAAAAATTTATTGATTAAGCAATTAAATTGTTAACTTTAATAATATTATTTGTGACAAACACAAACACATTAGTGATAAATTTATTGTAAGATATAATCTTTAGTTAGTGACAACATTATTGTAAGATATAACTACCATACTTATGACAAAATTTGCTAGACAATATGGTCACCGATGAAAATTTCTTTTACCACTAATGCAATTCATTGTTGAATTGATAGTTTTATTTGTGATGATAATAAACACTTTCTTGACAATATTTTTGTAAGAACAATTTTCATTTTGGTGACAAAATGATGTTGACACTTTTCTCTAAAATATTAGTGACCAAGTAATGAATACCGATAAAAAACATAAGTGACAATTATTTTATCATTAGTTCTAATTATTTTATGGCGATAATTTTATTATAATAAAATAAAATATTGTTACAACGTATTCGTTACTACTTTATATTATTTATGTTGATAAACTTGTTATAAATATGTAAAGTTATTGTGATCATATAGTGTTGTCATCGTTTCACATTTTTTAGTATCAGTGCTTTTGTCACAATAAAATTAAGTACTGTTACAATTTTACTCGTCACTGCTTTATATTATTTATATCAACAAATTTGTCATAAATATGTAAAGTTATTATGACCATATAGTGTTGTCCCACATTCCATAGTTTTTAGTGTCATCTCTTTTTTCACAAAAGTGGTTTATAATTGTGACCATTTTCTTAAACTAGTCACTATTTTGATAGCGACGAAGGTATTTGTGATGGGAGGTGACGATTTCAAAAAATTGGATATTATTAATAGTAATGACTAATATTACTACTTTAAGTAAGAACTTTTGCTTTCACTAAAATACAATTTCTTGTAGTGTATTAAGAGTTCTAGAAGAATTATATACTATGAGTTTGTATATGATATTAGTTGATATATACAACCAATATGCTTAATTGGTGAACTAGTGTCAATGTTACTAGTCATTGCAAAGGTTAGGTTCTATCACTAACAACATTTTTGAGATATTATATGTTTAAATACTTGGGAATTTGATTTTAGACATATTTATGACATTTGAGGGTTATAATAACACATTTATAAGAGTTTTTGAGCTTTTACAAGTATTCATTCTTAGACTCCTCATTGATTGAGAGCTCTTGAGCATTAAAGTGAGCAAAAAAGGTTCACTCAAGTTATACTAATCATTCGAGGCTTTGTTTTTCCTTATATTTGGGTGATCCAAGAAGTGTTAAGGTTACTCTTGACCTTTAAGAAAGAATGTCCAAGGATTCCTCTTTATCCAAACAAAGAATGTTGTAAGAAGGTTCCTCTTCACCTAGTTGAAATAAAAAATTAGTAGAAAACCAAAGAAAAAAAAGACTTAGGGAGTGGACATAGGTAAAGTTTTATTTGCCAAACTACTATATAAAAAAAAACTATCTGTTTCACCTCTTCCCTATACTTATTATTTTATTCTTAGTTGATTGATTGAGTTTAAACTAAATTAACATTACATTTCATTCTTCAATTTGAAATCAATCTAGGGTCTTTATTAAGTTACAAAATTTTTTCATAAATTCAAACAGTCAATTTACCCTTTAAGCATCAATAGCAACCAACACTAATGTTTATAATGCAAAAAAAGGTGAATTCCATTGTAATGTATACGGAATTATAATGTAGAACTTTAATAGAGAATGTGAACCATATCAATGTTATTTTTACCTTTTATTGATATATAGGAGAAATTAAAAGAGTTTATGGATCAATTCCTATTAAACAACACTTCATAGCTTGCTAAAGATGCTTTAAAGAGGTTGAAATAAGGTGGATAAGTGCGGAAATATGCCAATAAATTTAGTTCCCCAATGATCGAGATTAAATACATTTTTACTAAGTAAAAGCTCTTAAACTTCTTATAGTACTTACAATAATGGGTGTAATTCAAATTACAACAATAAAATCTTAAGGATGTTGTAGGTGAGAATCAAGTTAACAGTGGTAAAAGATGAAGAATTTCATTGGTGCTATTTCTATTATTAATGCTTTTAATGATTTCTAATTGTCTAAGGAAACTAAAGCCTCTCCCTATCATCCTTAAAATCCATAGCAAGTTATTACCAAAATAAGGGATAAGGTAATAAAAAGAATTATCACAAGCTGGTTGAAAGGAAAATAATCATAAAGAGAAATTTAAGCTACGTGGATAATCTAAACAAAGAGATAAATCGCTAAAGAAGATCCAAGGGTGTTTTAGGTGCAATGATCCTTATTATGCCCAAGATTCTTCTAAAAGGATAAGCAAAATGTCTTGATGGTGAAAAGAGGAAGCAAAAATGATCATTTGAAAGTTATCCTTCACCTAATTGAATTACTTAATTGGTAATTAAATAAACTAATTCTTTTAATCAATTATTATTTATGGGGTTATAACCCATTGGAAAAATAAAGTTGTTGAAGTGAATCACACGTTAATACAAGACTTATTATACAATATCCAAATGCACAAGAAGGGGGGTTGAATTGTGTATATTTTTTAGTTAAGCCCCTTCGAAAACGTTTTGTTAAAAGAAACTTGTTCTTTTCACAACTACTGAAAATCAAAGTTATAAAGTATTTTTCGAAAACTTGTATAAAAACTAATAAGATCAAAAATTGAAAGATAAGAGAGATTAAGAGTTGAGAGATGTTGACACATCGATTTTTATACTGGTTCACCCCAAACCGTGGGCTACGTCCAGTCCTCAAATATCTTTCTGAGATTTCACTATCTCTCAAAACGTTACAAGTATTCTTTGCCTATGAGCCTCTTCAGGTCTCTTACAATCAATATTCTTTCACACTTAGCCATGCTTTCAACTGAAAGGTTTTTCGAGCTTTGTTACAGAAAAAATAGCTCTAGATTTTTTGCACAATAGTTTCTCTCAAGTATCACTAAGCTCTTTGATTTCACTAACTTTTGTAACTTTTTCAATCTTCGTAACTTTTGTAACTTTTTCAATCTTCGACTCCGACTCATATTTATAGTCTTCGTCTTCAACTGCTTCTTGATTCTTGATTCTTGATTCTTGATTCTTGCTTTTTTCAAGAAACGGTTATTTAGTTGAGTTCTGTAACTAACTCAAACTGAATCTTGATTTGACGTGGTTTGCTTCCGTCTGCTTTTCTTCTTCTGTTTTCTTTCGTCTACTTTTCATTTTAGCTTCCGTCTGCTTTTCATTCGTCTGCTTTTCTTTGTCTTTTTTTCTTAGTCTATTTTTCTTTCGTCTGTTTTTCTTCATCTGCTTTTCTTCGTATGTTTTCTTCGTCTGCTTTTCTTCGTCTACTTTTCTTCTTCTGTTTTTCTTCGTATGCTTTTCTTCGTCTGGTTTTCTGCGTCTATTTTCTTCGTCTATTTTTCTTCGTTTGCTTTTCTTCGTCTGTTTTTCTTCCGTCTGTTTTTCTTCGTCTGTTTTCTTTCGTCTGCTTTTCATTTTAGCTTCCGTATGTTTTTCTATTTGCTTTCGTCTGTTTTTCATTATTATTTGTACTTCATCAAAATCATTTATGTAACGTCATTTTGACTTAACAATCTCTCCCTTTTTGATGATAATAAATAATCATATAGGTAAGATGAAAAACTGTAAATGGAAAAATATACAAATGAGAAATAAGAATATATCTTCACTCCGTCTAGTTCTTCATTTTCTGCTTACTCTTCCTCCCCTTATCTTTTTCTTTCTTCTTCAAAATGTTTCTTTTCTCCCCCTTTCATTTATACCCCTATTTGTTATTAATAAAAAATAGTTATGACCGATGATGCTTCAATAATTCTTTCACCATCTCCTTTATCTCCTTGACTTCTCTACGTAGTTGAATTACTTCTGCTTGTAAGTCAAAAGATGAGGTTGGTCGATCATCATCCTTCGGTTGTTCTTCTTCAACAGCAATTGTAGTGTTATATGCATCTGAAGATGGAACATATGCTTCAATGATCTCTAGGGTAGGAGGTTGAACAGATAGGTTGGGTTCTGGAAGATCTAAATCATCAGGAGCTGGTAGTCTTAAAACTTGTCTTCCATGGAAGGATAAGACTTCTTCAATTGAAGATGTATTAGACAGTGGCCTAATTCGTATAATTAACTGCACAAGGGATTCAGTTATGCAATTAAACTCTCCAATCCTTATCGTGTTGAACGTCCCTTTTGTAAGTTTTCCCCCCACTGGACAATGTTCATCTTTAGTTATTGAACTACCACTAGCTCCTAAAATGTGATGGGAAATGAAAGTTCCCATCATCGTCTTCTGTATAGAACATGCTTCATCTATGCTTCGTACTTTCTCTACAATTTGATCTACTGATAGATCATCTATTACCCCTTCTGGGTATAGTTTCTGCTTCCCTTTATTAACATTGTGTACCATGGGATACCTTGGTTGAATGTCAGGTACAACCTTTATCACTGTTTGCTCTGTGATTGGGAAAATAGTGTACGGTTGGTTTGTCATCTTTGTGGGGTATGGTTTTGTTCCTGCATACCTCAAGGTCTCATAAAAACTCTTCTCGTCTTCATTCAATAGATACCATGTACAACTATTTATCAGAATAGGTTGTAAATGTACCTTCACTAACCTCTTTGGGATATCCTTGATGATTATTGAGGTACTCCTCTTATTCACAGGTTGAACCTCTTCAGTCACTCTGATTCTGAAATCTTCTTTCCTCAGAAGTTGAGAAGAGTTATACTATACCATACTAAGTTCTGCTGATTTCTCTTGTTGAACATCAATAGAAGTAGCCTTCTTCTAACTAAGTTCTGCTGATTTCTCTTGTTGAACATCAGTAGGAGTAGCCTTCTTCTGACTAAGTTTTGTTGGTTTCTCCTGTTGAACATCAGTAGGAGTAGCCTTCTTTTGACTAACTTTCTCAGCAGTAGGAGTAGCCTTCTTCTGACTAACTTTCTTAGTAATAGGAGTACTCTTATTTTGATTGACTTTCTCAGTCTTCTTCTGTGCCTCAATCAGTCTTGGAGTCTTTTGAGGTTGTGATTTCTGCTTCTTAAACTCCAATTTTCTTTTACTCGTAGTCTCTTTAGCCTGTTTGGTTGTATCTTCATTTAAGATAGAGACTAGAGATCTTGTAGCCTTAGGTGCACCTATCTCAGAGACTTCTACCTGACTTAGTTCTCTGGATCTCTTTTCTTCTTGTTGTCGCAAGGTTTGAACTCTGGGTGATCTTTTCGCTTGCTTTGAAATTTCACTCAGAAGTGTCTCTCCTTTTCTTTTCAGAGCACCTTCGTCTATAATCCGTACTTCGGCTACTTTCTTTTTGAATAATCATCTTTTCTTTCAAGGTTTCTTCTGATGATTTCCTCCTTTCAGTCATGGGCATGTTTGCACTAGATTGAGATTTAGAACTTTTTGTAGGAGAATTCTTCTTTGTACGCTCCCCTTCAGTTCTTGTTTTAATCTCAGAATCTGCTTCTACTCTGTCCAGATTCTTTAAACTCATTTTTGCCACTGTTCCTGAGTTGATAACACTCTTAACAAACATCTTAATTATGTTTCCTCTGTCAAGAAAGACTCTAGACTCTCTAAATATCCTTGTCAACAACATTCCATAAAGGTAACTGTTCATATCTTTCATCGCCTTAACCATATATTGAAAAATCAGAAATGGTAAATCTATGGGTTGGCGATTCAATAAGTAGAATAGGCATTGTTCATCTAATGTTGTCACCAAATGCCTTGAACCTAATCTTGGTAAGATGCAATTGAACATAATTGCATGTAGGACCCTAGCCTTCGGCACCAGACTTGAGGTCTTCCTCGTTGGGTCGTTGTCTGCATACAACTGTTGATTGATTTCATCTTCCTTTACACTGACTTTCGTCATCCATCTGGCTTTGCTTGTGAGATTTTCTCCAGCAAATGGACATTCAATTACTTTCTCAATCAACTCCACTGTCACAATAATAGACAATCTATCTACTGTAGAAACAATAGTATTGTCTACTAGCTGCACATTCTTCCAGAAATCATACACTTCATTTTGATATACGATTTCTGGCACTTGGAAGAACTTCCTCCATCCTGCTTCTACTATCGTCGGTTCAATGTCCATTTCATTTTTTCTCAAGGATTCAAAATCAACATGTCTTCCGAAAATCATTGCTTGCTTTATTTGATTCTTCAATGAGTAAGAAACTGAGTTTACTGATTTGTTCTTCAAAAGGTAAAGTCGGTTACAGAGATTTGAGAGAGCTGAGAGATGAGAATTTTTTGATTTGAGAATACTTGAAAGGTCTTATCAGGCGTGTTCTAGAATAGGTGAAGTTCTCAAGGCTATGAGACTTTCCCTCCAAGACTTCCTTATGAGAGAAGTTACCAGCTGTAACTCACTGTTACTAACGTCGTTAACTTCGATGACCTTTTAACTTGACTGTGACATGTTAGATGGTTGGTCACTTAATATCACCATGTTGAGGTTCTGTCTAATTTCCTTGAATCGTTCTTCACTCAGTGGTTTAGTGAAGATGTCCGCCCATTGAAACTTTGTCTCAATAAACTGAAGACTCACAATCCTTCTCTGAACATAGTCCCGTAAGAAGTGATGTCTGACTTCGATATGCTTCACTCTCGAATGTTAAATTGGACTCTTCCTATAAATTCTATCTCCGGCGTAGTCCGCATCACAATATTCAATCAACCTGAAATCTTTACCTTTCTTATACATTAAGCAAAGATTAGTAGTACCTGCGAGATGTCTCATTATTCTTTTAACAGCAATATAATGAGACTCTCTAGGATTGGCCTAAAACCTTGCACACAAGCATACACTGAACAATATGTCAGGTATGCTTGCTGTAAGATAAAGCAAAGAACCAATCATCTCTCTATACAGGGTTTGATCCACCTTCTTACCAACTTCGTCTCTAGACAAAAGGTTCGAAGGATGCATCGGAGTTGCCATAGGTTTCACTTTTTCCATATCAAACTTAGACAACGATTCTTTCACATATTTTTTTTATGGATAAAGATATTCTCTTCGGTTTGCTTAACTTGCAACCCAAGAAAGAACTTTAACTCTCCCATCATACTCATCTCAATCTCATTTTTCATCAAATTCTCAAAACTCATGCACAAACTTTTTGAAGTCACACCAAAAATAATGTCATCAACATAAATTTGAACTAAAATAAAATCATTCTCAAAATTCTTCCTAAAGAGTGTCTTATCTACCTGGCCTTTATTAAATCCGCTCTCAATGAGAAAGGTACTTAGACGATCATACCAAGCTCTAAGAGCTTGTTTCAAGCCGTACAAAGCCTTATGAAGTCTATAGACATGATCCGGATACTTAAAATCTTCGAAACCAGGAGGTTGCTTAACATACACTTCTTCGTCTATAAAACCATTTAGAAATTCACTTTTCACATCCATTTGAAAAAGCTTTATATCATGACAAACAGCATATGCAAGCAATATCCTAATAGCTTCAAGTCTTGCTACCGGAGCATACGTCTCATTATAGTCTATTCCTTCTTGCTGATTATAGCCTTGTCCTACTAATCTTGCTTTATTCTGACTTACTCTTCCTGATTCGTCTAACTTATTCTTAAAACCCATCTAGTTCCTATGATGGATTTCTTCAAGGGTTTAGGAACCAAGGACCAGACTTTGTTCCTAGTAAATTGGTTCAGCTCCTCTTGCATAGCTAAAATCCATGCTTCATCTTGAAGAGCCTCATCAATCCTCTTAGGCTCTATTTCAGAGACAAATGCTGCATTAGCTTCTCTTCTGAATTTGGACCTTGTTCGGAATCCTTCTGAGGTCTCTCCTATGATTAACTCTTCTAGATGAGAACTCTTATATCTACAATCCTTTTTTAACCCAAGAGTCTCTGGAATATCCTCAATCTTGTCTAACTGAGTTTTTGAAGATGAAGCTTCTTTAGTATCACCTAAGGGCATTGAAGGGATTTCACTATCCATATCATCTTCCTTACTTGGTTGGGAACTATCATCAAACTTGACATGAATAGTCTCCTCAACAGTCTTCAAGGTAAGATTATAAACCCTAAAAACCTTCGATGATAAGGAGTAGCCTAGAAAAATTCCTGAATAGGTCTTTGAATCGAATTTGTCCAATATTTCCTTTGTATTCAGTATAGAGCACTTGCAACCAAATGGATGAAAGTAGGATATATTTGGTCTACTTCCATTCCATAACTCATAAGGAGTTTTCTTCAACAAAGGTCGCAGCAATATTCTATTCTGAATGTAACATGTTGTACTCACAGCTTCTGCCCAGAAGTATTTAGGAAGATTCATCTCACACAGTATAGTCCTTGCCATCTCTTGAATTGTCATGTTCTTCCTTTTAACAACTCCATTTTGCTGTGGAGTCCTAGGAGTAGAGAAATTGTGGAAAATTCCATTCTCCTCATAGAATATTCTAAACTTCTCATTCTCAAATTCTCCACCGTGATCACTCCTAATACTAGCTATCGACATTCCTTTTTCATTCTGTAACTTTTCGGAAATGGTTCTAAAACACTTAAAAGACTCATCTTTGTATGAAAAAAATAGTATCCAACAAAATCTAGTAAAGTCATCAACAATAACAAGTCCATATTTCTTTCCACCAAGACTTATTGTCCTAGTTGGACCAAATAAATCCATATGTAACAACTCTAGAGGTCTAGATGATGTTACGATATTTGTAGAAGAAAACGATGCTTTGACTTGTTTTCCTTTATGACAACTTTCACAAAAGAAATCCTTGTCAAAACTTATTTTTGGTAATCTTCTTACCAAATCATGCTTTAACAACTTTGAAATATGTTTAAAACTGACATGACCTAGCTTTTTATGCCAGATTAGTCTTTCTTCTTCAGTTGATAAAAATACGAAACATTTTGATTTTGAAAATCTTCTAAATCAATTTTGTAAAGATTATTTCGTCTTTTGGCAAAAAAGAATATAGACCCATCTTTGTTTCTGACTTCACAAAGATTTTGATTGAACGTAACTTCAAAGCCAGAGTCACACAATTGACTGACACTAATCAAGTTGTGTTTTAGACTATCAACAAGCAGCACATTATCAATACATGCAAAGGAATCTTTACCTATTTTACCGATTCTAATTATCTTGCCCTGCTAGTTGTCTCCAAAAGTTACCGATCCTCCCTTCTTATACTGAAGATTTAGGAACATAGACCTTCTTCCTGTCATGTGTCGCGAGCATCCACTGTCCAAATACCAACGGTGCTTGCTGCCTATTCCAAGGAAGGATATCTGCAAAAGATATTATTTTATTTTTCAGTACCCAAATTTTTTTGGGTCCTTTTGGGTTAGTAAAGTGCACAGAATGATAGTAATGCATATGATAAGATTGTTGATGAAAATGTGATTGCTGGAACTTCTTTTTCTGAAAGAAAGACTTCCTTTTCTGTTGAGACTTATTTCTAGTAAACCCTAATCTATTTTTATCACTCGGATGTCTACACTTTCCTAATATATCATTCATTTTTCTCGTACTTTCAGTGAAAGTTGCTAGATCAGCTTTGTTGGACCCCATCCCCGAGGCCCAACATTCGGACCCATAAAGCATAGCGGACCCAAAACCGACCATAGAAAGACCTCATAAATAGGGAAAACCTCCTATAGAAAATTTGGATTGGCTAATTAATAAAATTGTTCCCTCCGTTCTAACAGTTTCAACGCAACTGGAATCGCTCAATTCGGGTTAGAAATGAAGGAGTTATGGTTAAAACACTATCTCAAAGAAAATAGTCAAAACTGGACACTACCGACTTCGGGTAAGAGTTTGAAAATATTAGGGGCTTAATTGCCGATCGGTCTCTTCATAACAATTGTAGATTTATGTCTCTAGTTTCATTTAAAACAAGAATCACTTCGATTCGAGCTCTCTAGCTCTAGATATTTTAAAATTAATGAAGTATATTCAGAAAGAATCAGCCGACCTCCACACTTTGTTTTAAATCACCTTTTTCAATTTAAAATAAATAATGATAAATCAGGTGTAGAAAGATAGAAAATTTTCTTATAAATCCATTGGTTCGAAAATCAGCTTAATCGGAGGTCGGTGCAAAAAGTTATGGCCAAAAGAAGGGGGAGGGGTCGGTCGGCCAGAAACCGACCCCAATTGCTCGCAAGAGCCCGGTATGGTGCTCGCCCGCATGGGCGGGCGTGCGGGCGAGCGCGGGAGATGCGCGATCGCCCGCATAGGGGCGATGCGCGGGTGCTTGGGCGACCTGCCCTACAGCCCGACCTATCTGACTTCTAACTCTCATAACTTTTGACTCCGAGCTTCAAATTAGACACGGTCGGAAGCGTTGGAAAGCTAAGAGAAAAATCTATATTTTCCAAGAAGGACTCACCAGTAAACTCGGGCTCTAAGGAAATCAAACGTTCTCACTAACACAGGTCGGCTAACTCTCCACAAACAGTACCAGAACTTCCGACCTCCATAACTTTTGACCCAGAACTCCAAATTTAGCAAACTTAGTGTTTATGGAAAGGTAAAAGAATTATATACAAACTTTATGAAGATCACCGACCTATATTCCCACTCTATGAGGGTCAAAAGTGGACTCAAAGCTCCACCTAATAATCTGTCACTTTGACAGCACCAGTAATAAATTCCAACGACCACACCTACCAACTTAATACATCTTAAATAGCTCATAAAACCTCCTAGGAGTGCTCTACTACCCGGTTAACACTCTCAACAAGTCTCAAGATTCTCCCATTCTACCTATACCAACCCGTAAATCTCAAAGAAACACAACAAACTCAAAATTTCCCGCATGAACATTTTAGCCCAGATTCTGCAGCACTATACTCTTCATCAACACATAGACCATAACAACATACCAGCGACCTTTCCCAAAGCCAAAATCCAACAAAACTCATATAACAATTGGTTCTGCCAGATTCTGGCTGAACGGTGCGTTTCCATTAAAATCCATCGTCTTCTACCTTCTGTGATGAACACAACATGAATATACCTGCAAAACAAGGAAGGCTCGTCGGGGGTGACAACCCGATTAGCCTCTCCGACGCTCAAGTAAGCTTTTGGTGTAGGAAGGATTGATGAATTCAGAGAAAGCGAATTAGGTTATGATCGCATACCTGAATTATGGGAGAATAATACCTTATATACGAAGTAGTAATCAGGTTTAGGTCTTGTGACGTATCTGCATGGGAGATCTCCTTCTGCTAATGGGCCGGGGAGTAAAATGGGCTTTGGCCTTAGAGCGATCTTCGATGAGCAGGCGATCGCCCACGGTCGTCTTGATTGGTGCGAGCCGGAATGGCCGACCCGACCATAAGCCCCCCCCACTCCTCGAGTCTGGGCGAAGAGAAGGGTCGAGGGAGTATGTAGAGGTTTTGTAGCCCGGTCATTAGACGACTCGGGGTTAGGTCGATCGGTCGAGCCTTTGATATAGCCCGTCTGTCGATCGGCTAAGTGGAATAAGCGGTCGGTCGGGCGATGTTGTGATAGCCCGATCATGGAACAGCCCGGGTAGTTTTATTTGGTCGGATGACGACTGACTATCTCCATTAGTGGGCGCGTGAAGGCATTTGAGGCATTTATGATTTGACGATACACGCCGTCTGACAGCTTTCAGAATTGGAAACGTATCGTCTTTGCAGCCGTTACCCAGCTGTCTCGAATGTCTTTTCGACTGTTCGCGCCCTTCCGGATTTTGAGTAACCCTGATTTGCCTCCGTTTAGATCGTGCCGCGTGTCCGGGGATAGCTCGGATGTGTTCCACGTGTCGGGCTTCGGTTGGATCGTAGTTCGAACGTAGCCTCTATAAGTATCAGAGTCGACAGACGGTTTGCTTTTTCTTCACGCTTATTTCATTCTTGCCGTCTTCTTGCTTTCCTTTGCTTTCTCCCTATTCTTGCTTCTGTTCTTGCTTATTCTTATTTCCAGAAGTTGTTTCAGGCGTTGCTCGAGTTTCCGATTCCTACCATTGAATAGGTCGTCCCTCCCTTCATTCTCATCTTCTAAATTCCTCTTAGAAAACATGTCGTCTAGCGGTTCTCGAGTGAGGTTTATTAACCGATTCTGTGACGACGGAGGTCGTCGTCGGAAGTTATGGCCGAGGCGACAATGATGTCAAGGTGAGGATGTTGAAGAAATTACAACAAGGGAGCGGAAGGACGGGCTGATAGTAAAGGAACTGCCCAAAGGTAAATCGAGGATGTCTGCGGCAGATTTGCGCCTGTCTGTCCTTAGGAATAGTATCCCGTCAGACTGGGAGCCCAGGTTGGCTTCTGAGAATGAGGGAATTGGAAGCAACCGAGGCGGGTGGATGGCCGTCTCTGAATATTTCTTCTCGGTCGGAGGCTTGAGACTGCCATACGTGCCGATCGTGGATGAAGTGTGTACTGATTTCCAATTGCGGCCTAGTCAGATCCCTCCGAACGGGTGGCGTTTCATAAATGGACTTGTGCTGTTGTGCCACCAATTTGGCTGTCCGCCCTCCGTTAACATCCTGCGGCATTTTCTAAGGATGAGTCAAAGTCCGAGCTCTGGGGGAGGCATCCCTTCCCTGATGTATAAGGATGCCCGGTATCGTCCAGCCGGGACGTCCGGTAAAATTACCGGCTAGCGGACGAAATTCTTCTTTGTGAAGCCTCCGGGGTCTTCTTCCGTGTCCCAGTCGTGGAGGTATCCTCAAGCCGAGCGGTGGAATGACTCGACAAGCCTATCGCTTTCTAGGGAAGAGCGGGAGGTAGTGGGCCGTATAAAGGAGCTCGGCCTTTATAACTTTGCTCGGCTCATCTCGGGGTATGGCGGGGGGGCCTCTGCCAACTCTCTTCTGATTGACCCCCCGCCGCTAGTTGGTGGGCTAGGAGAGGGAACTACCCCACCTGGTTGACCTCTCGTGGTTGATTTATCTTCGTTGTTCGTAGGTTTTGGATTCAGTTTCTAATCTGTTTCCCTTGTTTGTGCAGCTATGGTCAGAGTTAACACATTCCCCGGCGCCCCCAAGTCCATCAAGAGTAAGCGTCAGGTCGCAGGGCCTTCGGGAGGCCGAGGTCGGGGCGACAGACGAGAGGCCAGTTCGATGGTCGCTCGACCAATCGCTACCGGGCCACGGCGTATTTCTCTGGTCGTCTCCGAACCATTGGCGGGCTCTTTGTAGTCGCCTACCGATCACAAGATTGTTGTAGTCGAGGAGGAGGAGGAGGTCGAACGGCCTCTGAAGAGGAGGAGGGCTGCCAGAGTCAGCGACCAATCTCCCGCCTCCCGTGGCCGATGATCTCTTTTCCCTTTGGCGGCTAATCGTCCTTCGGTGGTCGACCAATCTCTTTGCCCTTTGGCGGCTAATCGTCCTTCGGTGGTCGACCAATCTCCCCGTCCTTCAAGCCAACTCAAAGGAAAGGAGATAGAGGGTGACGTCGGGTTGTGGGAGTCTTTGATCAAGCTGCCCAGGGATTCCACAACTACTGATATCGGCGTTGTCCGTCACATCTTGGAAAGGATCACTCCTCCCGTGGACGGGGAGAAATTTGACCAGAGGGGTAATAAGGAAATGGGGTCCCTACTCCTGCGAACTTGCACGAGAAGCTTCGATGATGTCATTCGAGACAAGGCGTTGGGCGTTACGGATCGTGAGGTTCGGGACTTTCGAGAGCGGTCTGAGCCCTGAAGGACGAGCTTTGAAGGTAGAGGAGAGGGACCTTCTAAAAGCTCAAAATTTTTCTTTAGAGGAGGAGAAGAAGATTCGGGAGGAGGCGCCGGATTTTGAAGGCCCAAGTTGACACAGGGAGGAAGAGATGCGCTACACGAGCTCACTCCAAAGGAGGAGCTCCAGGGTAAAGGCGATGGCGGAGAGGGCCAAGCTATTTGAGGAGTATCACGATTTCTTGAGGCGGTGGGAGTCGGAGAGAGTGCTAAGGAGAAAGCCCTCCGAGATCATGCCAAGGCCCTCCAAGATCATGCCTGCACCGAGGATCGCTAAGGAAGGTACAAGCCTCGGTGAAGGAACAAAGGGTCGGCGATCCTACGATGGCGGGCGGTTCTTGCGGGGCGAGTGCTTGGAGTATTCATGCGACACAGCCTCATGATCTTGAAGAATTGTTATGACACCTGCATTCCCGAGGATCGGACAGTCCTTCATTTGATCGTCACGAGCCGTTGCTTCTGCCGTTCTTGACCTTTCTTTGGAGGAAGTGAAGGAGAGGTCGCGGAAGACCGGGGACCCGTCCGATTGAGGAGCTAGACCTTAGCTCGGTCGAGGAGGACGAGCTTCCTCATGATGATGCTTCTCTCCCCGCTTCGACTCTTCCGCCTGATTCCGGGGCTTCCCCCGTGTATTCCCCCGGTTATTCTCCTTTTCCTCCTCCTGCTCATAGCCCCTTCTCCCCGATTGTAGAGCTCACCTGGTGGGGCTTGTGACGGGGCAAAGAGAAATCAATGAACTTTACCTTTGCTTCATTCGTTGTCTTTTTCCATGTTTATGCTCTTTACTTTCTATGTATGTTGAGTTTTGGTGGAGTAGCTCGTAGTCGGCCGGTTTGAACCGATCGGCCGCAATCGATTTGTATCGATGTCGAGCGAGGGTCCCAAGGCACTAGACTTGGCGACCCAACCGATCGTGGTTGATCAATGTAAAATGTCGGGCAATTGCGATGGCGAGGTCCCGAGGATCTTGTCTCGGCGACCGACCGAATCGTAGTCGATCTATGTAAAATGCCCATGGCGATGGCGATGGCGAGGTCCCGAGGATCTTGTCTCGGCGACCCGATCGACCGTAGTCGATCTATGTAAAATGCGGCGATGGCGATGGCGAGGTCCCGAGGATCTTGTCTCGACGACCGACCGAATCGTAATCGATCTATGTAAAATGCCGCGATGGCGATGGCGAGGTCCCGAGGATCTTGTCTCGGCGACCCGACCGAATCGTGGTCGATCTATGTAAAATGTCGGGCGATTGATTGGACTTTCTACTCTGCGATATAACTCTTTGTTGCCAAGAAATCAGAACCCTTTATTAATGATAACAAGCGTGGGCCATTAAAAAACACATGTCTGGTGGGGACGGAAAAAGGTACCCACATGTATACAAAGGGAATAATAAGGAAGAATTGACAAAATATAACTTATCTATTGGTGAAAGCCTTCAAATTCAGGAGTTCCAGGCCTCGGTAGAATCTTCCCTTTTTATCGCTTAGGATGTAGGAACCGTGCCCGACTTGTTTAACCACTCGATAGGGTCCTTCCCACATCTGCCCGAGTTTTCGAGGATGTTTTCCAGCCTCGGCTTTTAAATAGGGCGTATCCACCTACCTTTACATTGCTCGGTTTGACCCTTACATTATAGAACACAGTCGCCTTTTGTCGATGGCCTCTGAGCAGCTGGCTGCCTTTCTCTATCCTCGCTAAGGAGAGCGAGCTCTGCTATCGGGCTTCATCATTCCGCTCTTCTTCGTGGGCCGACACCCTCCGATTGTGCAATGTCGCTTCTATCGAACTAGGGCTTCCCGAAGGTCATTCGAATGGAGTTTCCCCGTGGCTCCGCTCGTGTGGTTCTATATGCCCACAAAACTTCATCTACTTCTTCCACCTGTGTCTTTCGCCATCCAGCGCTTCTTGAGTATGTTCATTATCTTTTATTGGTATTCTCCATAAGACCATTGCTTTGGATGAAATATTGAGGTCGATTGTAGCTTGATCTTCAGTCGGTCACAGAAGTCTCTGAACTTGGTGTTGTCAAACTGCCGACCATTATCTGTAACCAATACCATGGGCATCCCGAAGCGACAAAGTATATTTTTCTTCACAAAGTTTTCAACCTTCCCCTCGGTGATTGTAGCAACAGATTCTGCTTCCACCCACTTAGTAAAATATTCTACTGCTACTATCAAAAATTTCTTTTGTCCGGGACCGAGAGGGAAAGGCCCCAGTATATCCATTCCCCATTGGGCGAAAGGGATAGGGTGACTTACAATTTTCATCCTCTCGGTTGGCTGGTGAGACAGATTGCTGTTTTTTCGGGCGAGCTTCAGATCGGTCGACCCTCTCTTGTGATCTCTTCTCATCGTCGGCCAAGAGAGCCTTGTCGATCAGCCGGTGAGCCAAAGATTCTACCTCCCACGTGATTTCCGCATCCTTCGTGGACTTGACCATTGCACTCGCTCGGCTTCTTCTTTATTCGAGACATTGAAGGAGCGGCGGTCGTAAGACCGCTTTATATAGAGTCATTGACAGCGTGTATTCACCGCCTTTATCCTTAACTTCTTGGCTAATTTGTCTTCCGCTGTCTTCCTTCCAAAGGTACCGCATGATCGGCTCTGTCCAGCCGGTTGATCGAATTTACTTTGAGAACTTCCTCGGTTTTACGAATGCTAGGCCGATCCATCGTTCGACCGAATATTGTTTTGGCATCACGGTGGAAGCCATTTTGGAAGCGCGATCGACCTTGGCATTCGAGCTCGTTCTATTCATTGATCGAATCATCGTCCAAATTGCTCGGTTCTGTTTGACTAACTCGGTATTTGATCATGTGGTTCCCTTGGCCTCGTAATGCCCGTAGTAACTCGACCGACTACCACAGCTATCCTTGTATATCTTTAGTGCTTCACTTCCATCTCCTTGGCGAGTTGGGCCGGCTATCAAGGCCTCATATTCCGCCTCGTTATTGGAGGCTTTGAATTCTAGTCGGGGCGTACTCTACTTTTTCTTCCATGTTCGGTGATCGGATACAACTCCGCCTCCGCATCCCTCGTCATTGGACGAGCCATCGACAAACAGGCTCCAGGCGGGGAACTGCTCGTCCTCCGAGCTTGGTTGGCTCATCTCCGCGATGAAGTCTGCTAGTGTCTGTGCCTTAATAGTTGTGCGGGGCTTGTATTGTATGTCAAATTCACCCAGGTTCTCTCGCCCACTTAATCGGTAGGCCGAGGTTTCGGGCTTTTGAAAACCTTTGCCGAGGGGCTGGTCGGTCCATACCTCGATGGTGTGACTTTGGAAATAAGGCCTCATCTTCCGAGCTGCTGTTATCAAGGAGAGGGCCATCTTCTCTATAGGTGTGTATCGTGTTTCGGTCTGGTTAACACTTTGCTAACGTAGTAGATAGGGTCTTTTCATTCCCCCAATCAAATTAGCACCGCTACGATCGATCCTCAGTAATCGCCATGTATAACCCTGTGTTCTCTCCGTCTAGGGCTTTGTAGGATTGGCGGGCTAGACAAGTATCTTGCTTTAAGTCTTTGGAAAGCTTATTCGCCTCCTCGGCCATCGAATTGAGTCACATTCGCTTTCCTCGAGACTTTGAAAATGGGAGGCACTTATCCCCAAATCGAAATGAACACCTTTCGTGAGATTATCCGACCGGCTAATATCCGAGCATCCTTCAACATTAATGGCGAAGGCATCAGTATGATGGCCTCGATCTTTTACGGATTAACCCGATTCCCCGCCGTGATCATAAACCCGTGAATTTTCCGGATGCCACCCTAACACACATTTTTTCGGGTTTAGCTTCATCTGAAATTTATTCGAGGTCCGAAGACTTCCTTGAGATCTTCTACATGCTCCTCGGTAGTCGTACTTTTGACCACCATATCATCTCGATGCTTCAACCGACCGACCGATCGATCTGCTTTTTAAAGACCTCCATGACGAGCCGTTGGTAGGTCGCCTCGCCCAGCGTTCTTCAATGAAGGGCATTACAGTAGCGAGATGTGCCTTGGTCGGTTATGAAGGCGGTCTTTCTTCGTCTTCTAGACTCATCTGGATCGATGATAGCCCGAGAAGGCCCAGAAACTAAGCGATTAGGTGCCGAGGTAGAATCTACTAATGGTCGATTTTCGGCAATGGGAAGTCGTCTTTTGGACATGCTTTATTGAATCGATGAAGTCTATACATCCTCCATTTCCGTTCTTCTTTTTACTAAGACCACGTTAGTGAGCCATTCGGTATTTGACTTCTCTTATGAACCCCGCTTCAAGCAACTTACTTCCTTCTCGATCACCCGGCGCTCCTTACTATGCCATCGCTTCTTCATCGATCGGCTGCGGTTATGCCGAATCTTGAGGAGTGACATGCAACTGTCCGAGAAATGCCGGCATGTCGCTTTGGTACTAAGCGAAAACCGATCTGTTTTCTACCAAACAATCGGTGATTTCTCTAGCTAGGTTCTTCTCATAGCTCTAACTTAGATTTGTGAACTTGGAGGGTGGCTTCATCGATCGACCGTTCGTCTCTTCCACTGGATTCATCCTGTCTCTCTTCGTCGGCTCTCACGTCGAGAGAGCTCGTTAGCACTACCGCCCTTCTAGGGTCTTGGTTTCTGCAAGTAACATTCCCCATGATTTTCACGACCCGACGACTCCAGTTCCATGGGCGTCGAGAACTTCATAGCTTTGGTAGTATGTGGAGACGACCACCACGAGGGTGTTTTGAGTAGCTCTCCCAATTATTGCATTGTATGCCCTGGAACTTTACGACCAGGAACTCCACGTCCCTTTCTATATGGCATGGCTTCGCCCAAACTTCACTTCAGATAGACCGGGACGGGTATCTTGACGCCTGCTATTCCTTTGATGGGGCCGTCCGTAGGTAATAGCCGCTCTTGGTACCCTCATTTGCTTCAAGGCTTCATAGTATAGCAAGTCGAATCAATCGCCGTGTCAATCATCACCCGCTTCACCTCGTAATCGTCCCATGTTGAGATTTACGACGAGGCGTCATCGTGAGGGCAATGTACTCCATTTAGGTCCGACTCATTGAAAGAGATCATTCCGTCGTTCTCCTTCGGTTTTTGATGGGAGTGTAAATCGCCACTTGTTTGGCATATCGTTTTACGCCTTTAACGGTGGATCCCCTCGCTGCATTTCCACCAAATATCGTGTTAATAACTCCGGTTTATCGGTCATTTTGCTGTTCGGCATTTCCATCGTTTCTTTCCCTTGACCGCCTCTGCTTTCTCGGCGGTTATCAGATTCGTTTCGCCTACCCCATCATTCCTATCGTTCGCCTCGGGGTGGCGCTTTGTAGTCCGACCGCCGGTCCTGCGATCGGCGTTTCGTTCGTGTTTCACGAATTGGCCTAACCTCCCCTTTTGAATGAGGAGCTCAATCTCTTTTTTCAACCGCCAGCAGTTTTCCGTATCATGACCGACCTCTCTGTGGAAACGACAGTATAAATTGGGGTTCCTGTCCTTGTACGGGGTCTTCATTCTTTCGGGCTCTTTGATAGTTTCCCCGTCCGCTCTAACGGTCGCTAGTACTTCAGCATACGACCTATTTAGCGGGGTGAACTCTTGGCGATATCCTTGTCGATCGGTCGGCCTTTTCCAGTTCGACTGGCTTTTTTGCCGCTTGTGCGGGTTGCCCGCCCTATCGTTTAGCGAGCGATCTTCCGTCCGACGTCTCGTGTTTTTCAGCACTTCTTCAAGCTGAATATAACTATCCGCCCGGCTTCTTATTTCCTGAACCGAGCGAGGTTGATCGAGGGCTAACGACTTCTTGAACTCCTCGTCCCTCGTATTGCTCATAAGTGCGGCTAGCATAGACGAGTAGGTGAGATCGGGTACCTCGACCGCCTCATTGTTGAACCGAGTAATGAATTCCCGTAAACTCTCATTCCTTCCTTGGGTGAGTTGCATCACCTCCAAAGCCGTCTTCTGCGGTCGCTTACTAGTGGCGAAATGATTCAGGAAGAGTGACCTGAAGTCCTCGAAACATGTGATACAGCCCGGGGGTAGGTTGTTGAACCATCGCCGAGCTCCCTCTTGGAAAGCCGTGCAGAAGGCCTTACACTGAATAGCATCCGGGACACAGTGTAGGCTCATCATGGACTGGAAGTGTTGCATGTAGTCCAAAGGTCGGTCTTCCGGTGTATTTCTCGAAATTCGGTATCTTTCTTGTCTTTGGAGGCTATCAAAATGTCCTAATGAAAGGAGAGTTGTATTGCGCCGTCGGGCGATCTGGACGGAAGCTCGTAGCCGCGTGAGTCCGATCATCCGTGATTTTTTCTAGGGTTTCATACAGGCGGTGATCGGTTGTTAAGCTGAATTGTCGAGCGGCTGGTTGCACGGACGGCGGCTGCTGTGCTGGTTGCGACTGCAGTATCTAGCGAATCACCAACTCAGCTGCCTCTTCTATCTATTTCCGGCTCAGGACGGGGTGTGTGGACGGAGGAGGATCTGCACCTAATCGGTGTTGGAGATTTGGGGTTGCATGGTGCGCAACGTTATCCTCCACGGCCACGCTCTGTTCTTCTTGCTCCAAGGCTCGAGGCCGCGATTGATCGTTAGATTGGAAGACTCGTGCGGGAGATGTGTAGTGCGGTAGCGATTGCAGTAATCGCAAACCGACACGTTGCATCGCGAAGAGCCGCAATGCAGCGGTATGTCGGATTCATAGCCGCCGCTTGGCTGCTCTGCGTGATTCTAGACGTGGTGCCGGAAGTCGGGCCCCACGGTGGCGCCAATTGGTTACGCCAGATTCGCTGAACGGTGCGTTCCATTGAAATCCATCGTCTTCTACCTTCGCGATGAACACAACGTGAATATACCGCAAAACAAGGAAGGCTCGTCGGGGTGACAACCCGATTAGCCTCTCCGACGCCAAGTAAGCTTTTGGTGTAGGAAGGATTGATGAATTCAGAGAAAGCGAATTAGGTTATGATCGACACCAATTATGGGAGAATAATACCTTATATCTGAAGTAGTAATCGTGTTTAGGTCTTGTTACGATTCTGCATGGGAGATCTCCTACGCTAATGGGTCGGGAGTAAAATGGGCTTGGCCTTAGAGCTGATCTTCGATGAATGGGTCGATCGGCCCACGGGTCGTCTTGATTGGGTCTGAGCCCGGAATGGCCGACCCGACCAACAATAATACTCAAAAATCATACACATACATTTCCAAGGCCATCAACGGATCACAAATCAACCAATTCACATGAAGAAAGTACTAGAGCTCTCATTCTCATTCCAAGCCAAAATGAAGGTTCATGCATAGCTTTGGTTACATATTGTCATATTCATCAAGATCAAGTACAAAATACAAAAGATGGGATGCTCAATGATCAATATGCCTACAAAGCTATTCCAAAAGCTAGTTACTAACTTAATACAAAATAGCTAAACTTCTTGGGTGATGCCCAAAGTTCTTTGCAGGTTCAGACTCTCAACTTGACTGCACCACTGAGGAGGGAGAATGGGGTGAGCTAACACGACTCGATGGCTAATACGCCTATAGCCATCGGTAATGAGCCATGCAACACATATATTCATACATATAGTCATGCATATATCAAACAATCTAAAACATTCACAAAACATCATTTTAGGCATAACAAACATTACATTACATAAAGCCTAACATGACAACTTTATCAATTATAACACTTATGATGCATCATACACAACAAAGTTTGAATGAAAATGCACAATCACATGGCTAGAGAGTTTCAGAACACAACGAATAAACCGAAGTTTATCGTAAACACAACGAGTCCGATTTCTCAGATCTCGTGGCCCTGTCGCGGTAGGAGAAGGCTAGGTCAACGTGCACGTGACTATCACAACGGGTTCTCTCTTGCACACACACAAATAATCTATGCTCAAATAGTTTCGTTCATACTTTCAAGTATGCACAATTCCATACTTTACATTTCTTTCAAAGGCAAGATGCCACATTTAACATACATATCCAAATATTCATCTAAATCAACTTTTCACACAAATATAAAGCAAAGCACATAAGCATACAAGGTCACCCATTACATAATGACTATAAACGATTACCCACCTAAAATGTCGAAACTGAAGTTCACAAATGTCCTTCCTCTCTCTTGAGTGAGGTTTCCTTAGTTCCTTCAATAAAACACATCTCCAATCAATTTCTAAATTCATAGGAAAGGTTATAATATTTATAAATTAAAGGAAAACTAATATTAACCTTAACCTAACCTACCCATGGCTCATTTAAGCTAGAATAACCAAAACCCTAGCTTAGGAATCACAAAACCACTCATCTCTTCTTTCTTTCTTCATTCCTACACAAACCCTAACCTTCATTTCATCCCATTTCTTGAATCTAACTCAAAGGAAGATAGATACTTACCTTAAGCTCTTGATTTTTCTTCCCTTTTTCAACTTTTCTTCTTCTTTCTCCTTCTCCTTGGGCTTAGCCGAATCCTCTTTTTTTCTCCCTTCTCTTTTCACGTTTTTCCTTCTTCTCCTTTGGTGTTCTACGACAATCTCCTCTCCTCTTCCTTTTTATTCATTTAACTCATTTATTTCCTTTACATCTCCTCCCAAAATTACATAGTTTTGCTATTGGGCTCTCCTCCTCCTCTTCTTAAGCCCACTCTACTCTAAACCACTTAACCTTCTTCCATTCATTCCTAAAAGCCCATACTTTCCAATATTAGGCCCAAGCCTTCAATTAAATTTCTAACTTCTAATCTCAAGCCCAACATAAAAATATTTATATGGACACATAATTAAATCAATTAAGGCAAAATAAAAATAATTTAACGAATAAATCCATAAATAAATAATTAATTAATTCAAATAAAATAAAAATTTTCGGGGCCCAACAAGCTGAAAGACTCTTGATCCTAAGTTTCAGTTGATTGATCTCTTCGGATCTATCTATGACTCCCTTTTTCTTAATTTTCTCTACTTGCTTTTTTAAACAGGTGTTCTCTTTTCTATCTCTTGTGTATTTTTCAGATTTTCTACATACTTTTTCTTCAATAGTTTGTACTGTTTCAGAATAGCATGAGAATCTTCTAGTAGTTCAGAATATGCATCTTGCAAGTCATCATATTTAGAGGTTACCTCCTCATCACTTTCCTCTTCGGCTACTAGGCATATATTTGCATGATTTGATGTCTCGGAGCATGTATCTGATTCGGATGAATCTAGATCCTCCCAGGTTGCCATCATCCTTTTCTTCCCTTCTCTACTCTTCTTTGGTTTCCTCTTTAATGTTGGACACTCGGACTTGTAATGTCCTGGTTTCTTGCACTCGTAGCATATGATGGATGTCTTCTCTATTTCCCATCATCTTTTTCGTTCTTTTTGAAGATTTGATTTCCTTTGGACTTCTTCTTCCACATCTGTCTGATCTTCTTGGAAATGAAGGATAGCTCGTCATCTTCTTCACTCTACTCCTGTTCTAACTCACTGGAATCATCATTCTTTGATTCTTCAATCTTCATCGCTTTGATGAATTCCTCTTCCTTTGAGTCTTGTGATTCTTTTGTCCAGCCTTTAGTGCTATAGACTTGTCCCGTTTAGGCTTGTCTTCAGCATCGAGCTCAACTTTATGTATCTTCAACGATCCAAGCAGTTCGTCAAGTTTTAATATGCTTAAATCCTTGGCTTCCTGTACAGCAGTAACTTTTGATCTCCACCTCTTTGGTAGACTTTTTAGGATCTTACGAACGTGATCTTGGTTGTCGTAAGTTCTTCCAAGAGCTTTTAGTCCATTGATAATTGTTTGAAATCTTCCAAATATTTGATCAATAGATTCTTCATCTTTCATTTTGAACAGCTCGTACTGATGCACAAGAATACTTATCTTGGATTCTTTAACTTGGTTCGTACTTTCATGTGCGATGGATAACGTATCCCATATCTCCTTCGTAGTATCCCATCTGTGGACTTTATCATACTCACTTCTGCTTAAGGCACAACTCAAGAAGAACTTTGCTTTGGAGATTAGTTGAAATCTCGCCTTTTGATCAACCATCCATCTGATTTGTGGAATAAGATTTCCTTTTTCATCCGCTGGTGTGTATGATCCATTCTCTATTACGTCCCAAAGGTCAACATGAGTAGATTTGATAAACAATCGCATCCTATCTTTCCAGTAGTGATAATCTTCTCCATTAAACGTCGGAGGTCTAATGACTGAGCCACCTTCCGCTATGTATGTATATGATTCCGCCATAATATTTAATCCACACTTTGTTAAGGTGATCCTTGGACACCAAGCTCTGATACCAATTGAAGTGAATCACACGTTAATACAAGACTTATTATACAATATACAAATGCACAAGAAGGGAGGGTTGAATTGTGTATATTTTTTAGTTAAGCCCCTTCGAAAACGTTTTGTTAAAAGAAACTTGTTCTTTTCACAAGAACTACTGAAAATCAAAGTTATAAAGTATTTTTCAAAAACTTATATAAAAACTAGTGAGATCAAAAATTGAAAGTGTTGGGCCCGGGCCCCGCACATCCGAATCCCCGAGGATGGCCCTCGGTCGCGCGTCGATGACGCTCCCATATACCGTCGAACCCGCTCCCAACATCCATAAAAATACATAGTCGATTCGTATAACGATATACATTCATATACATGCATTCTAAACATTCATTCATCAGTCCACATGCATAATTCCTCTGTCATTGACATTCAAAGACATTCGACAATATTCTCAAATGCAGCGTAATACGAAATAAAATGAAATCTCAAATACAAAGTATGTTTCATGATGACATGCTCGGAGGGCTAACCAAAAGACTAACTTATACAAGTTCCTAGCTAGCTCGAAGTTTCTGATGCCCTGCAAGGTCGACACTCGTCTCGATCTGCACCTGAGGAGGGGAGAGTAATGGGGTGAGCTGCGAAGCTCAGTGGCATATACATTTATAGCCATTGGCAACGAGCCACACAATCAAGCAATATACATATATATAGTCATAGATCATTAGCAAATCACGATTCATCAATTCAATTCATATTCATATAACATAAGTCATGCATTCACTATTCCTCAATATATCAATCATTATGCAACATAGCTGTCAAATTCATCATGTGTTATGCTCAACAAATCCATCGTGTATGCACAATCAATTGGCTCGAGAGTTCCGTAGTCCATCCGGATAACCCGAAGGTAAATTCGTAAATCCATCCGAGTCCGATTTCTCGAGGAGCTCGTTGCAAGCGGGCAGCCGGAGAAGGCTTTCAATATGTCAACGTGCACGTGACTCCATCCGTAACTCTCTTACCCAAACAAAGCACATAATCCATTCGAATCATGCTCAAAGCATATCATAATCTCCATTCTTTCCATTCTTTCCATTGCCATAAAGGCCCATCAATCCATGCATACTCATAATCAATAGCATATTCAAAATCTCTCATGTAATTCAATACAAATAATGTCATATAATGCAAGCAAGCACACATCATGCAATTGCCCATACACACAATAACCATAAATATATTACCCACCTAGTATCGCTTGAGTATCAGACTCACTGTCGTCCTTCCTCTTGCGATTGGGTCAAATCAGCTTGGTTTCCTATAACAAACCAAGTTTCCATACAATTAATATCCATAGCAAATATAATCAAAGCTTGAAAAACAAAACATAAAGCGTTAAAAGTCCACATCCGATTCCTCCTAAAATTCTGAACTTCCCTTCTTCATACAACTTGTAGTCCTTAATTTCTAAATCACAACGAATCCAAAATTACCTCAATAGGACATCAACACCAAAAGATATCCTCAAACATATCAAAATCTCACTTTAAAAAAGCAGGGGCTCGCCATGACGTCGGGGCGTTAAATCATGACGAATGACCCAACTTCGCCATGTGCTGCTTTCATCGCCGTATGCTCCTCGCGGCGAACAAACATTACATCGTCATGACGTCTCCTGCAGCCACACGTCATGACGAATAATCGTAAATTAATTTACATCGTCGTGGCGTGACTCCCTTCCACACGCGCACGGCGCCATTCATACGCGTATCGCGACGTGCGGGTCATTCGACTCAAACCCAGTTTTACGTAGAACCCAACATCGATTCTTTTCCTTAACCAAATCTAACACATCCAAACAGTAGATCAAGTCTTATAAGGTATTTCTAACCCATTCTAGACTTCAAATCAACCACAAACGCATCAACCCAAGGAATCTCACCGTTTTCACCCTAAAATCCTAAATCATCGATTCTACTCAATCCAAGCTATTTAACTGTTTAATCCTTCTAGAAACAAGAAGAAACGAAGCTAAACTTACCAAACGTTGCTTCGAATCGTCGGAAATCACCAAAGGTCGCACAACCTCTCTTCTCTTCTCTTCTCCTCACCGTCGGCGCTACGCTTCTTTCTCTTCTCTTCTATTTCTTTTCCTTCTAATGTCTTAAACCTACAAGCCCAATCCCATAACAAATCAAGTAACTCCCTAAGACCCTTACACCATTAAACCCTTTAAGTCTTTTTTTAAACCCTATTTCATCATATCTTAAACTCAATTTTTCAATAATACTCCCAAAATAAATTAAACTAAGCCTTAAACACATAATTATCACAATCCATGTTTAATCATATCATTAAAAAAAAATTCAGGGCCTAACAGAAAGATAAGAGAGATTAAGAGTTGAGAGATGTTGACACAGCGATTTGTATACTGGTTCACCCCAAACTGTGGGCTACGTCCAGTCCTCAGATATCTTTCTGAGATTTCACTATCTCTCAAAACGTTACAAGTATTCTTTGTCTCCAAGCCTCTTCAGGTCTCTTACAATCAGTATTCTTTCACACTTAGCCCTACTTTCAACTGAAAGGTTTTTTAAGCTTTGTTACAGAAAAAAAATAGCTCTAGATTTTTTGCACAATAGTTTCTCTCAATTATCGCTAAGCTCTTTGATTTCACTAACTTTTGTAACTTTTTCAATCTTCATAATTTTTGTAAATTTTGTAACTTTTTCAATCTTCGACTCTGACTCATATTTATAGTCTTCGTCTTCAACTGCTTCTTGATTCTTGATTCTTGCTTCTTTCAAAAAATGGTTATTCAGTTGAGTTCTGTAACTAACTCAAACTGAATCTTGATTTGACGTGGTTTGCTTCCGTCTGCTTTTCTTCGTCTGTTTTCTTTCGTCTGCTTTTCATTTTAGCTTCCGTATGCTTTTTATTCGTCTGCTTTTCTTCCGTCTATTTTTCTTCGTCTGCTTTTCTTCGTCTGCTTTTCTTCTTCTGCTTTTCTTCGTCTACTTTTCTTCTGTCTTTTTTTCTTCGTCTACTTTTCTTCATATGTTTTCTTCATCTTCTTTTCTTCGTCTACTTTTCTTCGTCTGCTTTTCTTCCATCTGTTTTTCTTCGTCTGCTTTCTTTCATCTGCTTTTCATTTTAGCTTCCGTATGCTTTTCTATTTGCTTCCGTCTGCTTTTCATTATTATTTGTACTTCATCAAAATCATTTATGTAACGTCATTTTGACTTAACAGTTGTGGTTATGGGGAAAATGCCTAGTCAGCCACTAACCTGGTGTAGGTCATATGATCTATAGCTCAACCTTTGATTTTTTAGACTTTCTCTATATCTTTTTGCTCCTACAACACTTCTATATAGAAAAAATAGAGAGGCTTACTATGTTCTTCTAATAGAATCTAACCTATGATGATTTTGGTAGGTTGTGCTCCGTTATAATAAACTCATGTGATTTTAGTCTGTTCAAAGAGATGATGCCTAAAACCTTGCCTATAATTCTTTATATTGATTTTATAATCTAGATCATTTTGGATGTTATCCCTCTTACTCATGCTCCTTACCACATATCTTTATTTGAGTTGGCGGAATTATTTAGGAAATTCAATGTATTGTTAGAGTTTAGTTCATAAAATTATCAAAAATCCCTTACAACACCTTCAATTCTCTTAAAAAGGAATTAAAATTAAGGAATGCACATATGTGATGATGTTGGACTTTAAACAAGGTAATTATCAATGATAAAAACGATGTCCAATTAAATCAACATTTGATGGATGTATTATTAAGGGCTATTGTGTTCAGTAAATTAGGTTTGTGAAATGGGTGTTAGTCCAAATTGCCAATTTTATAAGTAAAAGATAATATGTATAACTCATTATAGATTTGATGATCCCTAGAATAAGCAAGTGTTTAGTTTTTTTCCCTATTTAAAAACTAATGAATGAACTGCTTACCATAATAAATAATTGTAGCAAATCTATATATGACAATCGTAATCGTAGTTAAAGAAAATAGGGAAAGAGATGCAAAATTAATTTATAGTGGTTTAACCAAATATATGACATAGATGCTACCAAATATATGACATAGGTGCTCTTCTAAGCTTCACTTGAGAATTTACTATCTTTTTCTTTAAAGCTTGGCAAAGAGGAACCCTTTACAATATCTTTTTTACCATTGGTGAAAATTAACACTTTAAGTCATTTTGTTTTTATCACAGCTGAAGAGCAAACCCTTCATAAATTTTATTCAAGGACAAAAGGAACTCTAACAAAGTGTACTTTAAGAAGTTTTCCTAATTGAAATAATTTCATAGCTATGTAACTCAAAACTCCCTCTCTTACTCATGCCAATAAATAAAGGTTTAATTTATATTAAGTCATTCATATATATACCATATATCCTTTCAAAGCTCTTAATAACTCCTCAGTACATCAAAGGTTCTTACAATAATTCAGTTATAGTTTCTTTGTACCTAAAACCAATTTAAATAATCATTAGACATACAAACTAGCTATTATAAGAGCTAGGTTTTTAGTATATTTGTTCAGCTGGCTACAGAACCACCAACTGTAATATTAGTTAGTAAGATAAAAAGTCCCCTCTCGATAATTTTTTAAACATGTCATTAGCTAGATGGTAAATAATGCTTTGGTCATTAAATTGTGTAACTGAAAATCATTATTTAGACAATGAATAATTTAGCCTATATATAGTACCAAAAAATAGCTATTCACTTACTAATCATCTGAACTTAATATTTTATCCCTCCAAGTTTTTTTAATGATTAAAACACACATATATGATAAAAATTTAATTTAAAATCATTATAGAAGTTTCCAAAAGTTTGTTTGAAGATTATGAGGTTTTCTTTGAAGACAAACAAATTTCTTCTTAATTATGAAAGGATTTATGCTTTATGCCTACACACAAATGATCATGTAATGATTAAGGTCCTAATTCGTTAAAATTGTTAGAGTAGTGCCCTAAAGACAATCACCTTTAGAGCATTTTGTACAAATTCGTGTACAGTCTTTATAAATAAATAAAGAAAAGCATATTTCATTAATTTGTTGTTCATTATTTATGAACTGATATTGATCTGTAATCAAATTAATGAAGTCCATGATATATGACATAGCATGAAGGAAATTATGATGTGATCACACTCATCGAGATTCCTATCATGCAATTATGTCATTATCTAAATTATCCTAGTCATAGGATTCTTGAGATCGGACATCTAAGAATCCGGAAAGACTAGCACATCTCATGCTCCTTGATTTGATCAAGCAGTGGATCTCAGAAACTGTAAAGTATTTTTCACAAGAACTACTGAAAATCAAAGTTATAAAGTATTTTTCAAAAACTTATATAAAAACTAGTGAGATCAAAAATTGAAAGTGTTGGGCCCGGGCCCCGCACATCCGAATCCCCGAGGACGGCCCCTCGGGTCGCGTCGGTGACGGCGCTCCATATACCGTCGAACCCGTTCCCAACATCCATAAAAATACATAGTCGATTCGTATAACGATATACATTCATATACATGCATTCTAAACATTCATTCATCAGTCCACATGCATAATTCCTCTGTCATTGACATTCAAAGACATTCGACAATATTCTCAAATGCAGCGTGTCTGAAATAAAATGAAATCTCAAATACAAAGTATGTTTCATGATGACATGCTCGGAGGGCTAACCAAAAGACTAACTTATACAAGTTCCTAGCTAGCTCGAAGTTTCTGATGCCCTGCAAGGTCGACACTCGTCTCGATCTGCACCTGAGGAGGGGAGAGTAATGGGGTGAGCTGCGAAGCTCAGTGGCATATACGTTTATAGCCATTGGCAACGAGCCACACAATCAAGCAATATACATATATATAGTCATAGATCATTAGCAAATCACGATTCATCAATTCAATTCATATTCATATAACATAAGTCATGCATTCACTATTCCTCAATATATCAATCATTATGCAACATAGTTGTCAAATTCATCATGTGTTATGCTCAACAAATCCATCGTGTATGCACAATCAATTGGCTCGAGAGTTCCGTAGTCCATCCGAATAACCCGATTAGGTTCTAAAGGGTTTGTCCCGGTTAGGTTCTTCGATCTCTGCGTGGATACCGTTAGAGACGGTCTCCTTTGGTCGTTTGGTTTGAGTTTGTTATATATACACATGGATCCTGGCTTTCGGAAAGGTCCCGAAATAAAAAAATTTTGTTTTCCGCACCGTGGGCATGTGATGCTCACACCGGGGTTTTCCTACAGTGGTATCAGAGCCACTTGTGTCGTATATAACAACGAAACCATGACTAGGTCGGAGTTGCTATAGCTTGTGATGATGATGCATGTTGTATGTGTTGAATTTCGAATTCAGTATGAGATATAGTTTTTGAAATTTTCTTGCCCAGATATGTTCACAAGATGTTTTTGCATATGCCTGTGGAAGCCCGGAATTTATCAATGTGATTTGATATGGTTTTGCTAATTTATTCCCTAATGTGCTGGGTGCTGTCTTTGTGCACATTCACTGAACAGGCATGCCTATAAATTCGAGAATAAATTGTAGAAAAATGGTTTTTCGGATTTTCTTTCACCTACATGTCCCTAAGATGTTTATGAATGTCTCTGTGGATGGAAAAATGTTTTCGAGGTGATTTACTATTTATTTGAGAATTTATTGTGTGCTGCTGGGAATAGCTGTGTTAATGAACACAGATTTTGCATTGGCTTTGTTACTGAGGTTATATGAGTTTTTGATGGAAATAAATCCTGAAAAAATTCATTTTGGGAACATGTAGTGACCTCTTTAATTTTCTCAGAATTTATTGAAATTTTTTCAATGGGTTTTTCAAGCAAAACATAGAACTTGGCAGTTTTAAGAAAATTGTTGGAGTTGTTTTGTTTGAACTAAGAAATTGTGTAGATTTCAGTTCCAATGCCTTGGATCATTTTTAATGTGATTAAAAATGTGTTACATTGATGTTGTATCCTTGCCTAAATGAATTTCTTGAAATTAGGTTTCCAAATAATTTTTGAATGTCAAATGTGTCTCATTAGCGTCTCGTTAGTATATTCCCTTATCTTGATTGTTTTGGCCGTCACAAATTTTGTGACATGTGCCGAAGTAGTCTTGATAAAGTTTAGACTACCTAGAGATACTTAGGGTGATAATTTGATATTCTCAAATTATTTGGAAATCCAAGTGAATAACAGTGTATTCACTGATTTCAAATTCTTCATATATAGTTTGTCTATATATGGTAAGCAACAATGAAAGTGTTTCATTGGTACATCAAGGTAAAGTGTATTAGACTTGGTATTGTGAATTTGAACTACACGGATTGAGAAATTAGCCGATTAGATAGCAATTTCGCTTGGATAAGTCGACTTACACAATGTACAAGTCGACTTGTCCGTGCACTGTAGACGTATAAGTCGACTTGCACAATGGTACAAGTCGACTTATTCATGCACAGTTGCACAAGTCGACTTACACATGCATAAGTCGACTTACACAGACGCATAAGTCGACTTGCACAATGGTACAAGTCGACTTGTTAGCATATTAGTTACAAATCGACTTACACATGCATAAGTCGACTTACGAGGCATAAGTCGACTTAAACATACACAAGTCGACTTATAACATGCAAAGGAGGGATGATGGATGATTTTAGGTATAAACTCAATGTGATTGATCATATGCCCTAAATCATTCCATATAGTCATAGTGACTATGATCCTACGGCTTGGAGAAGAAGAAGATGAGACCTGAAAACCCTCAAATCATATGAAAACTAACGCCTTCCATTAATATGGGGAGAACCAGAGTTCTTATAGAGTTGGGTTGTTGGGTAAACCCAAGCTCACTCTATACGGATATGTTCGAACCATGGAAAATGAGATTTTCGGATTAATGGGTCGGTTTTCACTAGAAGCGTTGATTTGTTGAGTAAACTCAAGGTCAACGTGATGAGGCGAAATTGGGTAGTGTACATCGATGTACACGCATCAAGAGTTGATAACCCAATGTGTGCATACATCAAAAGTTGATAGCACTAGTCGATAGTTGCACCTAAGATGGAAATAGTATGATTGATACCTGCCGATTGAACTAAGGTGGCTTGTTGGGCAAACCCAAGGTCATTTTAGGAATGTCGGATATCTATCTATGATGCAATTGGTATGACCGATACCTACCGATTGAACTAAGGTGGCTTGTTGGGCAAACCCAAGGTCATTTTAGGAATGTCGGATATCGACCCACTAGGACATTTTGTCATAATGTTTCTTGGATTCGTACTGAGGGTTATGGATTCTATGAAACTAGTGGGAGCCATATGCATATCATGCAAGTCCTTATGATTATGCATCTATTCCTATTCTAACATTCTTTCTCTCTCTTTCCTTTAGGTTATTGAAGATGACTTCAAGTGTGAACTTGCGCTCACTTATGGAATCCAACAAGTTAACTGGACCAAATTTTCTAGATTGGCTGAGAAATCTGAGAATTGTTCTCAGGTCTGAGGAACTGGGATATATCCTAGATGTTCCACTTCCTGATCCACCTATTGCTGATGCTTCTGATGAGGATCAGAAAGCATATCGAAGCATCTTAAAGATAAAGTGACATGGCTACCGCATTATGCTTGCCTCGATGTCACCGAGTCAGTGAAGCGACATGAGTCTATGGATGCTCATACCATAGTGTTTCATCTTAGGGAGTTGTTTGATGAGCAAGCTCGGTGCGAAAGGTTCGAGACCTCGAGGTTACTCTTCACTACTAAGATGACTCGAGTTCATCTGCAGCGGTATGATGCAATCAAGATGAATGGGTATATTGAGAGATTGGTCGCCTTAGGTTTTGTCATGGATTATGAATTAAGTATTGACTTAATTCGGTTGATTGTCGATAGTTATTCACGGTTTTGTTAAACTATCGGATGAACCAAGTATCCACAACAATCCACGAAGTTGATCAATATGCTCAAGACAATGAGAGCAAGCTATCAAGAAGGATAGCAAGCAAGTGTTGATGGTGGACTCTTCTTTTGGTTCAAAGAAAAAGAAATGAAGAAAAAAGGTCTAAGAAACCAAAAGGAAGTACAGCCAAGAAGAAACCAAAGAGATCGCACTAAAGGAACTTGCTTCCATTGTGGCAAGACCGGTCACCCAAGCGAACTAGAAAGTCTATCTGGAGGAATCAAGCGTAAAAGGCATCGATGCCTCGACTTCTTCTGTATGTTTGTCATCGAGGTTAATACTGCTTCGATCATAACATATGGGTATTAGATACCGGTTGTGGCTCACATATGCAATGATATACTGTGGCCTCGTGGACGATGAGATGACTCATGAAGGGAGAGGTAGACTCTGCGTGAGAAATGGAGCAAGAGTTGCTGCATTAGCCGTAGGCACTTACTTTTGTCACTCCCAAAAGGGCTTGTAATTAAATTGGATGATTGTTATTTTGTACCAGTATTAACAAAGAACATATTATGCATTTCTTGTTTAAATAGAGCTAGTTTCCATTTGACTTTTAGTAACAATGGTTGTTCTCTTAGTTTGAATGGAATGCTTTATGGTACTGGTACTTTATGCAATGGAATTTACATATTAGATATGTCACATCCAATTATGAATGTCAATGACACGAAAAGACATAAACGAGATAATTTAAAATCAACTTACTTATGGCATTGTCGCCTTGGCCATATAAATGAGAGACGCATAACTAAGCTCCATAAGAGTGGTAGTTTAGGGCCATTTGATTATGAATCATATGACACATGTGAATCTTGTTTATTAGGCAAGATGACTAAGTTACCCTTTAAGGGAAAGGGTGAACGAGCGACTGGAGTATTAGACCTAATACATTCAGATGTATGTGGTCCGATGTCCATCCATGCTAGAAGTGGTTATCTTTACTTCATTACCTTTATCGATGACTATTCTCGATATGGGTACTTGTATCTGATGAGATACAAATCTGAAGCATTTGAAAAGTTCAAACAATTCAAAAATGAAGTAGAAAACCAACTTGGAAAAAGTATCAAGACATTACGATCTGATCGTGGTGGGGAATACTTAGACCAAGAGTTTTGGATTATCTCGTAGATAATGGATTTTATCTCAAAGGACTCCTCCTTACACACCACAAAGATAATGGTGTGGCGAAAGGAGAAATCGAACCTTGTTAGACATGGTACGATCAATGATGGGCTTTGAAAGTTACCAAAATCCTTTTGGGGTATGCAATCGAGACAACTGCTTACTTGCTAAACAGAGTTCCATCAAAGATAACATGTTACTCCATATGAGATGTGGACTAACAAAGACCCTATCTTACTCATTTGAAAGTTTGGGGCTGTCCTGCTTATGTGAAGCGGACTCGGTCGGATAAACTCGATGCAAAGTCGACAAGTGTTTGTTCGTAGGATATCCTAAAGAAACAATGGGATATCAATTCTACCTTCACGAGGAACAAAAGGTGTTTGTTTCAAAGCATGCTGTCTTTTTAGAGAAAGAGTTTCTTTTACAAGAAGACAAGGGGAGCAAAATTGAACTTGAAGAAGTTCAAGATGCTTGAACAGCCGCAGATCAACTGCTCGAACTCAAACTCAGAACTCATACGGATGAAGTAACAATTCAACCTTCTACAACACACGAAGTTCGTGGTCACGTAGAATCGCTCTGTTCCTAGAGATATGGATTTCTTGTGAATGAACAGATGACGTATTGCTCATAGAAGATGATGAGCCTACTACCTATGAAGAGGTTCGAAGAGTTCGAGTCTCGAAATGGCTTCATGCCATGCAATTTAAATGGATTCCATGTATGAAAACCAAGTATGGACTTTGGTTGAGGCACCAAGGAATCAAACCCATAGGGTGAAAATGGGTTTTCAAAAGAAAACCGACATGGATGGTAATGTAATTACCTATAAAGCAGGTTGTGGCTAAAGGTTTTCGCCAAAGACAAGGAGTTGACTACGACGACCTTCACCCGATGTAATGCTTAAATCCATTAGGATACTCCTAGCCATTGCCACTCATTATGATTATGAGATATGGCAAATGGATGTGAAGATAGCTTTCCTAAATGGAAATCTAGCTGAGGATGTGTATATGACACAACCTGAGGGCTTCACCTCCTATGATGGCGAAAAGGTATGCAAGCTTCAGAAATCCATCTATGGATTGAAGCAAGCATCCAGGAGTTGGAATATCCGTTTTGATAAGCTAATCAAAGAGTTTGGTTTCTCACAAAATCCGGATGAATACTGTGTGTATAAGAAGGTCATTGGGACTGCAATCGTATTCCTTGTGCTAAATGTGGATGACATATTATTACTAGGAAACGATGTCTCTATGCTGCAATCAGTCAAGATTTGGTTGTCCAAACAATTTGCCATGAAAGACCTTGGTGAAACAACTTATATCCTTGGGATAAGGATCTATAGAGATAGATCAAATAGGTTGCTTGGTCTTTCACAATCAACGTACATAGACAAGATGCTAAAGAGGTTTAGCATGGAGCAATCCAAGAGAGGGTACCTTCCCGTGACTCATAGGATAACACTCTCGAAATCTATGTGTCCTAAGACACAAGATGAGAGGATGCGCATGGATATGATCCCGTATGCATCAGCGGTAGGATCTATCATGTATGTTATGCTATGTACGAGACCCGATGTATCATATGCTCTAAGTGTTACGAGTAGATACCAATCGGATCCTGGTGAGGGTCACTGGGTGGCTGTCAAGAATATCCTTAAGTACTTACGAAGAACTAAGGATGTTTTCTTGATATATGGGGATGGAGATCTCCAAGTGAGCGGGTATACAGATGCCAATTTTCAATCTGATAGGGATGATTCCAAATCCCAATCAGGTTATGTATTCACACTGAACGACGGGGCAGACAGTTGGAAGAGTTTCAAACAAGAGACGACTGCCGATTCAACAACCGAGGCAGAGTACATTGCCGCTTCAGAAGCAGCAAAGGAAGCCGTTTGGATCAAGAAGTTCATTACTGAACTTGGTGTGGTTCCTAGCAGTGATGGGCCCATACAGTTGTATTGTGACAACAATGTGGCTATTGCGCAGGCGAAGGAACCAAGGTCTCATCAACGATCCAAACACGTACTCCGCAGATATCATTTGATAAGGGAGATCATAGGACGTGGTGATGTCCATATCGAGAGAGTTCCTGTTAAGTCAAAACAGACTTCACGTATTAATTAATTTTGATAATAAACAAAGAGAAATATACGGAAGAAAAGAAGACGATATAAAAGGCATTTAAAGAAAAGCGCATTTAAGCTTTACGAAGATACAAAAGGCATTTATACAAAAAAAAAGCAGACGATACAAAAAAGACTAAGCTTTACGAAGACAAAAGCGATTTATACAAAAAGGTATTTAAGAAAAGCAGGCGGAAGAAAAGCGGGCGATACAAAAAGGCATTTAAGCTTTACGAAGACAAAAAGTCGATTTATATGAAAATAAGACGGAAGAAAGAAACATCGCTTTAAGACTTCATGAGCTAAACTGAATAACCGCTTTTAAAGATTCAAGAAGCGAGACAAGAAACAATTGAAGTTCACTATAAATAAGAGTTGAGATTGAAGAAGAAATAACTTTTGGAAAAAGTGAATGAAACTCTGTGTATTCAATATCTGTTTATCGAGAGAAAAATTATAACTATTTTTCGAGTGTATATTGTGAAGAGCAACACTTTTGTAAAAGCTCTTTATCGCTTTTCATTTTGAAAAAGTGCTACAGATAACTCAAGAGGCTAAGAGTAAAAGAATACTTGCATTAAGAGACCAAGAGGCTCACTAAAGAATACTTATAATCAGCTTGGAGATAGTGAAAATCTCGTAAGAATATCGAGAGGATCGGACGTAGCCCACGGTTTGGGGTGAACCAGATAAAATTGCATGTTTCTCTCTAACTCTTACCGTTCTTAAATCGTAGTTTTCATTATTAACAAAGTTTTTCAAACTAGTTAAGAATTGATTTAAGATAAGTTTTACGAAAGAACAAGCAATTGTTATCAAGGATTAAAAAGTTTATCACAATTCAACCCCCTTCTTGTGTATCTTGGTCATATTATTACTCAATATATTAACGTGTGATTTACTTCAATTGGTATCGAGCAAGGTGTTCAAGAATCACTCTAATAAAGTGTGAACTAAAGAAAATGGTGGAATCACACACGATATTGCGTATGAGCCTCACCACCGGACCTCCAAAGATTCAATGGTGAAGACTACCACTATTGGAAGGATCGGATGAGATTGTTTATCGAGTCTACTCACATTGACCTTTGGGACATCATCGAGAATGGACCTTACACACCAAGATGATGATAAAATCCAATTCCACGAGAAAGATGGACAATGAAAGCGAAAGCAAGATTTCAACTAAACTCCAAAGCGAAATTTTTCGAGTCAGGTATCGAGCGTAAACGAGTATGACAAAGTGCATGGATGCGATATCGCCAAAGAAATGTGGGATACATTATCAATTGCACATGAAGGAACAAATCAAGTGAAGGAGTCCAAGATAAGTATTTTGGTGCATCAAGACGAGTTATTCAAGATGAAAGAAGAAGAGACTATTGATCAAATGTTCGAAGATTCCAAACAATTGTTAATGGGCTAAAAGCTCTTGAAGAACGTATAACACCAAGACCATGTTCGAAAGATTTTGAGGAGTCTCCCAAAAGATGGAGACCCAAAGTAATCTAACAGACAAGAAGCCAAAGACCTAAGCATACCGAAGCTTGATGAATTGCTTGGATCGTTGAAGATACACGGTAGAGCTTGATCGGAAGATAAGCCCAAAAGGAGAAGTCCATAGCGCCAAAGCAAGTCAAAAGAATCACAAAATTCGAAGAAGAAAACAAAAGGAATACATCAAAGGCGTTAAAGATGGAAGAAGCAAAGGATGATGATTCCAAGAAGTCGTAATCAATCAAGTGATGAAGATTTATGAGCTATCTTTCATTTCAAGAAAGATAAGAAGAATGTGGAAAAAGAAGTCCAAAGGAAATTCAACATTTAGAAGGAACAAATGACAAAGACGATGAAAAGTCGATAAAGCATCCATTACCCGTTATGAATGCAAGAAGCGGGACATTACAAGTCCGAGTGTCCAATGTTGAAAAGACAACCCGTAAGGAGTAGAGATAACAAGAAAAGCATCATGGCAACGTGGAAGATCTGGATTCATCAAAATCGATACAAGTTCACAAGTCCGTAACATGCTAACATATGTCCGTAGTCAAGAAGAAAGTGATAAGGAGGTAACTTCCACTATAATGATATACAAGATGCATATTCGTAATTGTTAGAGGATTCTCATGCTATTCTCAAACAAAGACAAGTCGTTGAAGAAGAAATATGTAGAAAACCTCAAACATACTCATGAGATAGAGAGTGAGAATATAAGTTTGAGAAAGCAAGTCGAGGAATTGAATAACAATAAAGTTGTAGATAGATTCAAGAGATTAATCAATTGAAACCGAGAATTAATAATCTCTCAATTGATCTAGCTAAATTTACGATAGTACAAAAAGATGAATGAAATGATAGGAGAATACGTACATCCGAGGGATAAACCGATTAGGTTTACTAAAAATAAGCCCCAAAGATTACGTAGTAAAATCATTGCTCAAAAAATAAGAAAAGATATTAATCGATTTTCGTAAAGGTCATCAACATTATCATTCTACACATCATTATCATTCATTACATCAGATTAACCCTAAAGGACCCAAGAGAACTGGGTACCTAAAATAATATAATATCTCCCACGTAAATCCTTCGTTGGAAGAACCAAAGAAGCACCATTGGTATATGGATAAGGATGCTCGCGTCACGTGACGGAAACAAGTCTATGTTCCTAGATCTTCAAGACAAGAAAGGAGGATCAAGAACTTTTGGAGACAACCAACAAGGAAAGATAATCGGGTTTGGTAAGATTGGTAAGAATTCTCATGCATGCATTAATAACGCATTACTAGTCGATGGTTTAAAGCATAACTTGATAAGTATTAGTCAATTATGTGATTCTCGTTTTGAAGTTTCTTTTAATCAAAATTTTGTGAAGTCGAAACAAAGATGGTTCCATCTTCTTTTCACCAAAAGACAAAACAATCTTTATAAAATTGATTTAGATGTTTTCAGCCTCAAAATATTTCATGTTTTCTATCTCATCAAGATGAAAGACCGATCCGCATAAAAACTAGGTCATGTCGGTTTTAAACATATTTCAAAACTTTTGAAACATGATTTGGTAAAAGGTTTGCCACAAATTGCTTTTGACAAAGATTTCTTTTGTGAAAGTTGTCGAAAAGGAAACAAGTTAAAACTTCTTTCTTCAAAACATTTCATAACTTCTTCTAGACCACTGAGTTGTTACATATGGATTTATTTGGTCCAACAAGAACAATAAGTCTTGGTGGAAAGAAGTATGGACTTGTGATTGTTGATGATTTTACAAGGTTTTGTTGGATACTTTTCTATCACATAAAGATGAGTCTTTCAAGTGTTTTAGAAACCTTCCATGAGATTACAAAATGAAAGAGGAATGTCTATAGAAGCATAAGGAGTGATCATGGAGGAGAATTTGAAAATGAGAAGTTCAGAGTATTCTCGAAGAAAAGGAATTTTTCATAACTTCTCTCGCCCCAAGGACTCCACAAAGAATGGAGTTGTTGAGAGGAAGAATAGGACGATTCAAGAGATGGCAAGAACAATGCTATGCGAGAGGAATCTTCCTAAATACTTCAAGCGTAGTCATCAATACAAAGATGTTACATTCTGTAATAGAGTCTCATTCACGACCAATGTCAAGAAAACTCCCTATGAGTTGTGGAATGGAAGGAGACCAAACATTTCTTATTTCCATCCTTTTGACCGCAAGTGCACTTTTCTCAACACAAAGGAAGCTCGGATAAATTTGATGCGAAGACACTTTCGTCAGAATTTTTCTAGGCTATTCTCTCACTTCAAAGGCATTTAGAGTCTTCAACCTCACCTCAAAGACTGTGAAGAAACTATTCACGTTAAGTTCGATGATAGCTCTCAACCCAATAAGAAAGAGGAATCAAGATGATGTCAATTATAAAGCCCTTGACGCAGTTGTAAGGAAGTATCCTCATCAGAACACTTCATGATGAAAAGATGATATCTCTAAGAATTTTAAATTAAAGAAAGATTGAGATACAAAAGCTCTCATCCTAAAGAGTCAATTATCTGGAGAAACCTCGGAAGGTGTAAGAACAAGGTCCAAGTTCGTAAGAGAAGCCAACGTGGCATTTATATCTCAAGTAGAACCTAAAAGATTGATGAAGCTCTAAAAGATGAAGCATGGATATTAGCTATGCAAGAGGAGTTGAATCAATTCAAGAGGAATAAAGTCCGTCCTTAGTTCCTAAACCCGAAAAGAAATCCATTATTGGTACTAGATGGATATTCAAGAATAAGCTAGACGAATCGTAAAAAGTAAGTCGCAATAAGGCAAGATTAGTAGCACAAGGCTATAATCGGCAGGAAGGAATAGACTATAATGAGACATATGCTCCAAGAGAGCAAGACTTGAAGCAATAAGGATACCGCTTGCATATGCTGCTTGCCATGACATAAAGCTTTTTCAGATGGATGTAAAAGTGCATTTCAATGGCTTTATAGATGAAGAAGTCTATGTCAAGCAACCTCCTGGATTTGAGGATATAAAGTATCCAGATCATGTCTCTGACTTCATAAAGCCTTATATGGATCAAACAGCTCCTAGAGCATGGTATGATCGTTTGAGCTCATTTCTTATTGAAAATGGATTTACTAGAGGTAAAGTTGACAAAACTCTTTTAGGAAGAACTTGTATAATGATTTTATTATCAGGCAAATCTATGTTGATGATATTATTTTGGTGCCACCTCAAAAGGTTATGCATAAGCTTTGAAAATATGATGAAAAATGAATTTGAGATGAGCATGATGGGTGAGTTAAAATTCTTTCTTGGATTGCAAGTAAAGCAAACTAAGGATAAGATTTTTATTCATCAACAAAAATATGTCAAAGAATTGTTGTCTAAATTTGATATGTGCGAGGTTAAAAGTATGTCTACACCGATGCATCCTTCAAACTTGTTGTCGAAAGACGAAAGTGGTAAGAAGGTGGATCAAACCCTATTTAGAGGATGATTGGTTCTTTGCTTTATCTTACAGAAAGTAGACTCGACATTCTATTCAAGTGTATGCTTGTGTGCAAGGTTTCAGTCGATCCTAGAGAATCTCATTACATAGTCAGAAACGAATTTTGAGATATCTCGCAGTACTACTTGATCTTTGCTTAATGTATGAGAAAGGTAAAGATTTCAGGTTGAATGGATATTGCGATGCGGACTATGCCGGTGATAGGATTGAAAGGAAGAGCACGAGTGGTGGTTGTCACTACTTGGATCAAACCCGTGTCATAGTCAAGCAAGAGACAAAGCTCGATTGCATTATCAACCGCAGGTTTAATATATGTCCGCCGCAGTTTTTGTTCACAATTACTGTGGATCAAGTATCAATTGGAGGACTACTCAATACAAGAGGAAGAGATTCCAATATATCATGACAACACCAAATACCATCGACTTGTCAAAGAATCCAATTCAACATTCAAGGGTGAAACACATTGAAGTTAGACATCATTTCTTGAGAGATTACGCTCGTAAGAAAGTTGTCGACTACAATTCGTGGAAATGAAATTTCAGTGGCGATATCTTCACAAAACCACTAAGTGAAGATCGCTTTAAAGAAATCGACGAACCTCAATATGGTGATGTTAACGGACCAATCATCCGGTTTTTCGCAAAGAAGAAAGCAGATAGACGGAGGAGTTAACGGACCAATCATCCGGTTTTTCGCAAAGAAGAAACAGATAGACGGAGGAGTTAACGGATCATTCATCCGATTTTTAAAAGACAAAGACGGAAAGACGGATAGTTAACATATTGATCATCCGATTTTCAAAAGAAAGACAATGAAACGGTGGAGTTAAACGGCGTTGACGGTTTCGGACTTAAAACTTCTTTCACAAAGAAAATTTTAGAGGAAAAGGTCACGATCATCGAGAAGTAATCGTTCTAGAATTTGCTATAAAATCCCTAAAAGCGACGTTTGGGATCTCTAACAAATTCAGAAATTGCTAGTTCTCTGAAATCTCTCAAAATTCTTCAAGCGAAGTTTCTATTCACTCGTAATCAACAAGATGAATGTCAAGCCCATTTTACGAGTTGATCAAGGAGCAAATGGGAAGATTGGTAAACTTTGAAGATCTAAGAAGGAACAAATGGATATAGAGCCGAGATAATAGCGGCAGGATGGAGAAACTTCTTTCAAATACGAGAGCAAGTTTATCTCAACGAAGTTTATGAGTTCGGAAACATACTAAAAGTGTGGATAATACAATCGATCGTATGTAGAAACACTCCTCGTTATAGTAACCAAGGAGTTATTGGAAAGAGTCACCAATGTCCGTAATGGAGTTCAACCTACTAACATGGTGAAATGGATGACTAAGTGAAGTTGAACGAAGATGAAGTTACTCGTCAACTTTATGGTCGAACAACCCAATCGAAAGAAGAGCCTCTTGGCTTGTACCAAAGGCAAGGGTTTTGTTTGTTGCTTTGTGTGACCGTGTTACCTAGGATAGGTTCAAGACATCAAGTCACTACTTTGATGAACAATGTATCCTTCATCTCCTGAATCACCAACCAATAGATTTACCATTTTGATTTATCAATATATGGTTAAATCAATAAAGGATACAAACACTCTCCGTATGGGATGTTGTTGACAAGGATGTTTAAAGAATCAGAATCATATTAGAGTTGTGAGTCGCATGTAAGGTATCTGTAAGAAGTTATATAGATTCTACATCGACACAAATGGGTCTCGAGATTTTCGCACAAACAAGGAGCGAAGAATCAAGGAAAGCAACAACCGAGGGGAGCCTAAATCAAGAAATCTTCTATAAAGGAGAGAAGATCACACTCTCGAGTCAAGTCAAGATCTGCTCGATTTTTGAATCAGTGACTTAAAGCGGAAAGTGGAACCTTTGGTGAGTGACATTCATAAGCAAGCAAGAACGCCACCCACAAAGAAAATCGTATGATGAAAGAAGCCACCCTTCCAGAGATTCAAGCAAACTAAAGCATTATGAATGATGAGATCAACAGCTACAAAATCATCACATCAATCCTCGAAAAGTTTCGAAACTCAATCTCAAGGAAATGAAGGAACAAGGATAGAAGAACCTGAGAAGAAGAAAGTTCAATCCAAGAGGTCACCAAGGTTAAAGAAAATGAGTGCAAGAAAAGAAGAAAATCCAACAACAGAGGCAAAGGCTAAGAAAACAAGGCTAGAAGAAACTGTTGTTGACATTTCTAAACAATCACGCATGTCTTTATTAGTCTTTGCTGATGTCATTGAAGTTAATATGGAAGTCGCCATCGTTTTATTATTGTGGAAGTCATTAAGGTAATATTAAGGATTCTCACAAAATTCTTAATAATCCAATTTTGAAGAAAAGTTCCTACTACCTTTCAGTCCACACTTGTCCATAAACAAGTTGCTACACATGTTTTGGGACAAAAGGCTACTTCAAAAGTTGTAAGTGTGATGACTAATGTTCCATCCAAGTATTTATCTTTTCAAAGAGAAAGATGGGAACATAGATTGGTTGTAAGAGAGGAGAAGAAGACCAAGTCTGCCATCATCCGAGACAAACCAAAGAGATATGTGAAAGCCTTCTTCAAATCAGTTGAATATGATAATGACATTTTACATCCGCTGGATAGGGGTTACAAAAATTTCTATGATCAATCAAGAGAGTCAGAGAGAACCATATCCACGAGCCATTTGAGAGCGATCACTTCTTATCCTATAATCGAGCAAGATAATAATCAAGGTGGTACCGATCTTCAACCACCAAATTTTGTTGAACTCAATTATGAGAAGCTAAAGTCGAAAGTTCAACTCGAGCCAAGATTGATGACATGTCTGCCGATCGATTGAAGAGGCAAAAATTTATTGATGCAAGGCATGTAAGGAGAAAAGGAGTGGTAAGTCCATCTGCGTGTATCAAGATCCGTGACCAAGTCTAACTAAGGCAACAAAGCAGATGATCCACAGGGAGGCAATATCGAATGGGTCAAGATTGTTCGTTTTGATTGGCAACTCGTAATGTTGTTTTACTATAATACGTAACATTCTCGCTAAATCGACCTCGTGGGAGATCACTTCAATTACTGAAGCTATGCCATGGTTTGGACGCACTTTTCAACTAATAAGAGATTCCTATGATCTTGATATCAATGAACAAGTCAGATTTGTTCCTCCTCCTCTTCGCAAATCTTTGAACCAAATATCTTTAACAAGGAAGCTTATACAACAACGGGGCTATCGTTGAAAAGCAAGTTGTTAAGACAAGACTTTGATCGCAGATGAATCATCAACTCTAAAGAAGGTGTCTCAAGCTTGATAAAGATATGAAGAAGATTAAGAAGATGTGAAAAGTTGGTGAAGCAGATTGGAAAATAATTTTTGATCAATAACAAATAGGGGAGAAGGAGAAGGAAGAAATCAATTTGGAAGGATGAAGATTTTTATCTCAATACTTCAGATAATTCACAAGTATATGATACTTTTCATATTTCTCACAAGTATTTGTTATTATCAAAAGGGGAGAATGTTAAGTCAAAATAGACTTCACGATTAATTAATTTTGATAATAAACAAAGAGAAATATACTAAGAAAAGCGACGATATAAAAGGCATTTAAAGAAAAGCGAGACGGAAGCTTTACGAAGATACAAAAGGCATTTATACAAAAAAAAAGCATTTAAAGAAAAATGTACTAAGCTTTACGAAGACAAAAAGCAGACGATACAAAAAACGCAGACGGAAGAAAAACAGACGGAAGAAAAGCGCATTTTAAGCTTTACGAAGACAAAAAGTCGACGATATGAAAATAAGACGGAAGAAAGAAACATCGCTTTAAGACGGTTACATTGAGCTAAACCGAATAACCGCTTTTAAAGATTCAAGAAGATAGACAAGAAAAGCTTGAAGTTCCGACTATAAATAAGAGTCGAGATTGAAGAAGAAATAACTTTTGGAAAAGTGAATGAAACTCTATGTATTCAATATCTGTTTATCCGAGAGAAAATTGTGAACTATTTTTCAGTGTATATCAGGAAGAGCAACACTTTTGTAAAAGCTCTTTATCGCTTTTCATTTTGAAAAAGTGCTACAGATAACCTCAAGAGGCTAAGAGTAAAAGAATACTTGCTGTTAAGAGACTCAAGAGGCTCATCTAAAGAATACTTGTAATCGGTTTGAGATAGTGAAAATCTCGTAAGAATATCGAGGATCGGACGTAGCCCACGGTTTGGGGTGAACCAGATAAAATTGATGTGTTTCTCTCTAACTCTTCATCGTTCTTAAATCGTAGTTTTCATTATTAACAAAGTTTTTCAAACTAGTTAAGAATTGATTTAAGATAAGTTTTCCGAAAGAACAAGCAATTGTTATCAAGGATTAAAAAGTTTATCACAATTCAACCCCCTTCTTGTGTATCTTGGTCATATTATTACTCAATATATTAACGTGTGATTTACTTCGCCCCACCGAAAGCGAATATTCTTGATCCGCTGAAGCCATTGTCACAAAAGAGTTTTGATTCTCATGTACTACTTTATGGTATTAGATATCAAGGCGATTGGCTTTAGGTCAAGTGGGAGATTGTTAGAGTAGTGCCCTAAAGGCAATCACCTTTAGAGCATTTTGTACAAATTGTACGCCTTTATAAATAAATAAAGAAAGACATATTTCATTAATTTGTTGTTCATTATTTACGAACCGATATTGATCTGAATCAAATTAATGAAGTCCATGATATATGACATAGCATGAAGGAAATTATGATGTGATCACACTCATCGAGATTCCTATCGTGTGCAATTATGTCATTATCTAAATTATCCCTAGTCATAGGATTATCGAGATCGGACATCGGTAATCCGTAAAGACTAGCACATCTCATGCTCCTTGATTTGATCAAGCGGTGGATCTCGTAAACCGTAAATATGAGATATTTAGGGTTGAGATGTGGATGCTTACTAGAGGTAGTAAGTACATTGGATGACCTGCCATGAGATCATCACATGGATGTCCTATTCTAATGTCGCGATAATCTCATCATAGAATGATGCAAGTATCCTTAGACTTGAGGTGCTCGAGGATATCTTGGATACCGATTCTGCTTTGACTCCATTCCTTGTTGCCTTACAGAGGTCGCCATAGGTGGTGCTTGGGTACGCTTTGAGGTATTCAAGGTAATTGAGTAACCAATAGAGGATTCACCACTTCGTGATAGCGAAGATGATACCCATAGCCTCTTGTCGTCGGTCATTACTTAGAAATCTCTGGTAGGAGTATGTATGTCGTGAAGAGTGTCTTCATGACATATAAAGTAATGAGTCCCGTGACAAGAACTGAAATCACTGGACTAGATTTGACGTAGTCGATCTAGTGAGAGTTGACACATTGCCCATATTCATAACCAAGTGGGGTATAGGATGGTGAAAGGACGAATTGCACGGTAATTGTCTATGGAAGGGTTTGTGATATGGTCCATGATGAATATATATTCATTCGTTAAACCAATTACTTTCCGGTCAATTGGGGGTCATGATGTGTTGCTAGATACTGCCCATGACTTGTTTAGATAAAGTGTTAATCTAAGTGGCCAACATAACCGGGAATCTAATGGGTCACACGCATAAGAGTGTCTCGGAGAACTCGTAAAATAGTTTTAGACAGAGTTCCAATATATGGAGAGCAACAGGATTAATTGGATCCCGATGAGATCGAGATATGTCCCGATGAGATCGCGACATCGATATTGCTGAAAAATATTTTCGGGGGTTTTTCCCATACCGGACTGGTAGACCGACCCCAAGTGATCGACCACTTGAAGAATATATACATATATATATATGATTAATTAATTAAATAATTAATATATATATATATATATATATGTTAGCAACGTGGATGGAAGGAGAAGATGGAAGAAGCTTCCATTCTTTAGCTTAGTCATCAAGTCATTTAATGACTAAAGACAAAAGTTTGAAGGTGTGTGAAGATGATGATCGTGGCATATATAAAAGGGAAGAAAAGAAAGCTTTCTTTTTGGTCTTAGCTCATGATCATCGTTGGTTTTGCATGAAAGAGGAAGAAATGGTTTAGAGAAAAAGGTTTTCTCTCTTCTTCATCATCGTGCTTTATCTTCTTCAAGCTTTTTCATCTTCCTCCATCATTGAATCAAGCTCTCCATAGAACAAAGGTAAGATCTAGCAGTCTTTAATTTGTTCTAGCTATTCCCTGGTCAAAGGGTTTGTCCAGGTTAGGTTCTCCGATCTCTGCGTGGATACCGTTAGAGACGGTCTCCTTTGGTCGTTTGGTTTGAGTTTGTTATATATACACATGGATCCTGACTTTCGGGAAGGTCCCGGAACAAAAAAATTTTGTTTTCCGCACCGTGGGCATGTGATGCTCACATCGGGGCTTTCCTACAAAAATGAATAAGGTAAGGTTATAAGAAGGATTATATGATTTTCTCAAGTCTTGATATGCTTGATTCTTCCATATTCTTGGTTCCTTACTACAACTCCTTTGAATCTATCTTAAGTTGTATATATGCTCTATTTTATCATTTTCTTTGTCCTTTGATTTCTTAAATGATTTAATTAGTTTATTTACTCACTTTTTTCTTCCATTAATCTTTATTTTAACATATTAACTTACTAATATCACCAAAGATAATAATATTAGCAATAACATATTTTATCAAAATCATGGTTTAGAACCATACTTAGTTTAACAATCTTTCTTTTTAATAATGACAAATTGATGATTTTATGAAAATAAAATACATTAAATGAATTCCTCCTATGTAAAAGCAATATGGCATGCTCCCCCTTAATTAATGCATCGTAAATGGTTAAGTTGCAATATCACTATCCCCCATTTTGCAATTATCATTAAAAAAGGGTGTATGATATATAAACCTACAAAAACAAAAGAATTTTTTTCTCTCTACCTTTTCACAAATTATATATATGGTCAAAGAGTATATTCAAAGTGCTTATCAAGTAAGTGAACAATTTGTAAAGAACTTATATACCAATTAAATGTCAATATATCTTTCTTCCCTCTATATTTATGAAACAATGATTTTCCCTAAATATGTATGTCAAGTTAATATGATCAACTGTTATCAATATAAAAAGCAAGTGTTTTCCTCGTTCTATGTATCATTAATGGTTATTTCCTTTTCTTCCTCACTTAGTTCAACAATTAGGTTTTTTATAACAATTTCCATATTTGGCTCATACGAGGGTCCTAGTGATTTTTCTTTTGAAATCAACTATCGGAGATATCATTCTTATTTCTCATTTGATATTAGTAAGTAAAATTATTATTTCTATTCATTTAATGCTACTTAATAGTGACCTATAAAGTAAAGAAATTAATATTTATAGGTGCCCATATAAGCTTGGGTCATTAACAATTAATGCTTTAACTTTTTAACCTATCTCTTTAGGTTTACCAAAAATTACTATTTCAAAACTCAATTTCTATATATATATCTATAATCACCCAAAAAATCATATCATATAAAAATGAAAATGTTAGTGTTATATAGGAAAGAATTATAAGAATATGCCTTATATACATTTTTATGTCTTGATAGATGAAATGGGTGATATATTATTATCTTTAGATATATGGTTAATTAAGAGCTCTCTTTGTGTGATAGTGATGCCTAAAAATGACTGAACATATTTCATTCTATTTTTATAAAATATGATCTATGGTGATTTTGAGAAAATGTCATGATTCTTTATTTTTCTTACATGATTCTTTATTTTTTTTTATAAGGCTTAAGATGATATTGAGCTTGATTCATCTTGTTTTGATGATAAAGAGGAATATATGAATGAGAAGAATAATGCATGATCTTTTGGTATGGCCTTATATGAAAACAACCCCTATTTTTCTTTTGGGAGCCATGCCTTTAGGTTTAGAGTGTGAACTATACATAAACACATGAAATTTCCTTTTACCTTGAAACTTAGAAGATGATGCACAAGCATTGAATTTTGCTTATGTAGAATTGAATGTTATAGGCTGATATGATGATTTAGGAATGGAATCATCAATTAAATTCTTATGCCTCACAAAAATTATCTCAGTATTGGGTGACGCACTCTCAAAAGCTAAACCAAATTTCCTATCTTTAGAGTTCTTTTGGGCTCCAAGCATGCTATTCAACTTGTCACTACCTATAATGAATCTAGACAATAAGTCTTTAAGTTGAATTATTTCCTTATTCAATACCTCATTTTTATGCAATAAATCATTATCATTTTTATTGGCAACAATCATACTTTTAGAATTTACCATGTTATACATATTATATTTTAATTTCTCATTCTCAGTTATGCATACATCTAATAGTTTTGAACCTCTTTATACATAGGAAGATAATTTCCTTCTTTTCATGTTCATAGCCTCTAAGAATTTAACTAACTCATGATATGAAAGCTTAATATCACAATTGAAGATTTAAAGTAAGAGCATTCTTGATATTATTGAATATAAAACAAATGTGAGCTACCTCATCATTCATTTCTCCAATTTCAAAATTGCTTGTATCATACCATATGGTCTCTATTGTTTTTTTTTCCTTCTATTCCTTTTCTCTTCATTTTACTCCATTTTGGGTCATTGTCTTGATTCTTATTAAGCTTATTATAAGTAATATTATTAGCATTACTATTATTATGATAATCATTACCATATTTAAGTAAAGTATGTACTATATATAATGAGTATTTTGACATATTGAAACTTTATAAAGCACATATATACCTAATGTGAAAAATAAAACGTGTATTTCCTATATATTAAATGAAGTGAATCACACGTTAGTATAGACTTAATATTCAAAATACAAAACGCACAAGAAGAGGGGGAGGGGTTGAATTGTGTATCCATTTTTTAATACAATCCCCTTTTAAACAAACTTCTTATTAAAAAAATTTGCTTTCTCAAACGATTGAAAAACAGTATTATAAAGTATTGCAATCTGCTTCTACGTATTTGTATCAACAAAAGAAATTAAAAGTTGAGAGTTGAGAGTAAGAATCGACACAACATTTTTATATTGGTTCACCCCAAACCATAGGCCACGTCCAGTCCTTAGATTTCTTTATGAGATTTCACTATACTTCTCAAAGATACAAGTATTCTTTTCACCGAGCCTCTTCAGGTCTCTTACAACAAGTTTTCTTTTTTGACTTAGCCTCTTCAAGCTATCAGCTTTTCTTCCTTCTGCTGAAAGATGTTTCGAGCTTTGTTATAGACAATAGTAGCTCTAAGTTTAGTACAATGAATAAAATTTCTAGCTTTTGAATATCTAGCCTTTCTTGAAAATCACTAACTTTTTTAATCTTCGACTCCGACTCGTATTTATAGCCTTTTTCATCAACTGCTTTTTGATAATTGCTTCTTGATTCTTGTTTCTTGATCTTTGAAGAAATAGTTACTCAGTTGAGTTATGTAACTACTCAAACTAATTGATCATCTGACGTGGTATCGGGTCTTTTTCTTCGATTCTTTCGTCTCATTTCTATCGTCTCATTTTGTTTTCCGCTTCCGTCTCATTTCTATCTTCTCATTTTGCTTTCTGCTTCCGTCTCATTTCTATCGTCTCATTTTGCTTTTTGCTTCCATCTCATTTCTATCGTCTCATTTTCGTCCGTCTCATTTCTATCATCTCATTTTTATCTGCATTATTATTTGATCTTCATCAAAATTAATCATAAAGTCATTTTGGCTTAACAATCTCCTCGTTTTTTATGATAACAAATAATCATAAAAAATTATAGACAAAATCTTCTTCTTCTGTTCTTTTCTTCTCTTCTTGTTCTCCCCTATCTTAGTCATTTCTTTCTCCTTTTCTCCTTTCTCCTTTCTCCCCCTATTTGTTATTGATCAAAAAGATCATGACCGCAGATGCTTCATAACTTCAAAAAACATTTCTCTCATTTCAGTGCGGAGTGACTTGATATCTTATCAAATATACTCTACTTCTTTATGCAAGTCACCTATAAAAGCACACAGATTATCAACTTTATCTTCAATGTCTTCATCATGCTTTTGTTGTACTACTTCAATACCAATAGTTTAGTATACGCATCTGAAGATATGACACCTGATTCAGTTATTGTAAGGGTAGGAGGTTTGATAGATAAGTTCGATTCCAGGAAATCAAGATCGTGAAGACTTGTTAGTCGTGGAACTTGTCTTCCAAATAGGTGTAGAACATCTCCAATTAAAGACACAGTTGTTAAAGGTCTAATGTGCATAATGAGATACACAAGTGACTCTATTGAGTAGCTTTGGTCTCCCATACTAATGGATATGTACTGCCCTTCTGTAAGTCTTCCAACTACCTGAGAAGAGTCTTCAATGGTTCGCTGACCACAATTGCTTCCTGATGCTTTCGAAATGTAGTGGGAAACATAGGTTCCTTTCTGCTGGACTACATAGCATGCTTCATCAATGTTTCTCACTTCAGCTTCGATCTGTTCTTATGTCAGATCACTTGTTATCCCTTCAGGATACAGTTTCTTCTTCCCTTTTTCCTCATTACGAACAATGTAAGGTCTTAGTTGAATGTTAGGCATAACCTTGATCAAAGTTCTCTTTGTGATTGGTAAAATAGTGTACTTTTGTTTTGTCATATGTGTAGGATATGGTTTGGTTCCTTCATCCCTCAGAAAACTATACATACTTTTCTCATCATCACTCAACAGATGCATTATACTACTATTTACCAAGATTGGTTGTAATTGTGCCTTGACTGACCTTTTTGGTGTTTCTCTGATAATTATAGAGTTGCTAATCCTGACAGGTTGGCTTTCTTCAATAATCTTGACTCTCAAGTCCTCTTTTCTTAACATTTGAGAGGTACTAATCTGTGCTGCAATGCGTTCACTAGCTTCTTCTTCTTCTGAACAGCAGTAGAAGTGCTCTTTTTTTATTGATTTTCTGCTTTTAATTTTTTTTAATCAATCTAGAAGTCTGTTGAGATTGAGGTTTCTCTTTCTCAAACTCCAATTTTCTCTTAATATCAGTCTCTTTAGCCAATTTTGTTGAATCTTCTTTTAAAATTGAAACTAAAGACCTGGTTGCCTGCGGTGTGTTCTTCTTAGAGTCTTCACCATGAGTCAACTCTTTCCCTTTCTTTTCTTCTTGTTGATGTAGGGTTTGAACTCTAGGCAACCTTTTTGTTTGTTTCGGTCTCTCTGAAAGGAATATTTCCCCCTTTCTTTTCAAGGTCACTTTCTCCCTTTATTGTACCTAACTTCCTTCTTTATGAGAAATCACCTGTCCCTTTATTGATTTATCTGACGATTTCTTTTCTCCTTCTGCAGCACGCTCCCCCTCAATATTTACTTTCTTCTTAGAATTTGCTTCTTCTTTCTCTAGATTCTTCAAACCCATTCTACCAATTGTTGCAGAATTGATGACACCTTTGATATTCAACTTCATCATGTTTCCTCTCTCCAAAAGGATTCTAGAGTCTCTGAATATTCTTGTCAGCATCATTCCATATAATAGGCGGTCGAATCTTTCTTAGTCTTTTCCATATAATGGAAAATAAGGAATGGTAGATTTATAGGCTGGCGATTGAGTAAATGAAATAAGCATTGTTCATCTAGCGTTGTTACCAAATGCCTTGATCCTGTTCTTGGTAGAACACAATGGAAAAGAAGTGAGTGTAGAACCCTAGCCTTTGGAACAAGACTTGAAGCCTTCTTCTCCTTTGGATCATTTCTTCCATATAATTGTCGATTGATCTGAGTCTCCTTCATGCTAGCTTCCATCATCCATCTAGCTTTATTTGTGAGCTTTTCTCCATCAAATGGACACTCAATGACCTTCTCGATTATCTTCATTGTCACTATAATCGACAATCTATCCACCGTAGATATAAGAGTATCATCTACCATTTCCATATTTTTTTAAAAGTCATACACTTCATTTATGTAGACTGTGTCTCGAACTCGAAAGAAATTCCTCCACCCGGTTGCCACAATCTCTGATTCAATATCCATCTTGTCCTGCTTCAAGGACTCAAAATCAACAAGTCTTCCACTTCTCATAGCTGGCTCCATTTGTTTCTATAGTTAACAACGAACTGAATGCACAGAAGTTTTTTTCAAAGAGGTGAAGTCAGTTTCTGAGGTTGAGAGTGTGAGCAAGAAAGGTTCGTTATCCAAACAGAGTAATGAAGAGCTTTTGTTGAGGGTTCTTCAAAGGTCGATGTCAGGGTGTGTCAAGAGTGTTCTAGAATAGGTGGCGTTCTCAAGGCTATGAGAAACTTTCCCTCCAAAACTTTCTTATGACGGACGTTACTGTTATTGTTAACTCTTTCGACCTTTTTATCTGGGTCATAACATGTTAGACGGTTGATCACTTAGCATAACCATGTTAAGGTTTCTTCTGATTTCTTTGAATCTTTCTTCACTTAATGGTTTAGTGAAGATGTCCGCCTACTGATAGTTCGTCTCAACAAACTGAAGACTTACGATCTTCCCCTGAACGTAGTCTCGTAGAAAATGATGTCTTACTTTGATATGTTTAACTCTCGAGTGTTGTATAAGGTTGTTTGACAGGTTGATGGCACTTGTGTTGTCACAGTAGATTGGGATTTCTTCTTCTTGTTCTGAGTAGTCCTCTAGCTGGTACTTAATCCACAACGTCTGTGAACAGCAACTTGCGGCTGATATATACTCAACTTCTGCAGTTGATAGAGCAATTGAGCTTTGCCTCTTACTTGACCATGAAACTAGGTTGTGGCCAAGGAAGTGGCATCCTCCACTCGTACTTTTTCTATCAATCCTATCTCTGACATAATCCATATCACAGTAGCTAATTAACCTGAAATCTTTACCTTTCTCATACTTTAAACAAAGATCAGTAATATCTCTGATAGATATCTCAAAATTCTTTTAACAACAATGTAATGAGATTCTTTAGGATCTGCCTGAAATCTTACACATAAGCAAACACTAAACAGAATGTTAGGTCTGCTTGCTATAAGGTAAAGTAAGGAACCAATAATCCCTCTATACAGGATTTGATCAACCTTCTTTCCAGTTTCGTCCTTGGACAAAAGGTTTGAAGGATGCATCGGAGTTGACATTGGTTTTACTTTTTCCATATCATATTTAGTCAACAGTTCCTTAACATACTTCTGTTGATGAATAAAAATCTTTTCTTCGGTTTGCTTAACTTGCAATCCAAGAAAGAATTTTAACTCACCCATCATGCTCATCTCAAACTCATTTTTCATTAAAATTTCAAAACTAGTACATAACATTTTAGAGGTTACACTAAAGATAATATCATCAACATAAATTTGAACTATGATAAAATCATTCTTTATGCACTTTCTAAATAAAGTCTTATCTACTTGACCTCTACTGAACTTATTTTCAATAAGGAAAGAACTCAGATGATCATACCAAGCTTGAGGAGCTTGTTTCAAGCCATACAAAGCCTTATGAAGTCTATGGACATGATCCGGTTTCTTGACATCCTCGAAATCGGAAGGTTGCTTCACATAAACTTCTTCATTTATAAAACCATTTAAGAATGCACTCTTCATGTCCTTTTGAAATAGCTTTATGTCGTGACAGATAGCATATGCAAACAAAATCCTAATAGCTTCTAGTCTTGTTACAGGAGCATAAGTCTCATTGTAGTTTATTCCTTCCTGCTGATTATAGCCTTATGCTACTAATCTCACTTTTTGACGACTCACTCTTCCTGATTCGTCTAGCTTATTCTTAAAAACCCATCTAGTTCCTATGATGGACTTTTTCGATGGTCTAGGAACTAAGGACCAAACTTTATTCCTAGTAAACTAGTTCAGCTCCTTTTGCATAGCTAAAATCCAAGCTTCATCTTGAAGAGCTTCATCAATTTTCTTAGGCTCTATTTAAGAAATAAACGCTATATTTGTTTCTCTTTTGGATTTGGACCTAGTTCGTACACCTTCTGAGGTCTCTCCTATAATTAACTCTTCTAGATGAGAACTCTTATATTTCCAATATCTTTTTAAATCAAGAGTCTCAGGAATATCTTAACCTTGTCTAAGGGAGTATCTGATGGTGATACTTCTTCACTATCAACCAAAGGTACTGATAGGGTTTCATTATCAGTATCATCTCTCTTACTTGGTTGAGAACTATCATCAAACTTGATATAAATAGTTTCATCAACAGTCTTAGAGGTAAGATTGTAAATCCTATAAGCTTTCAATGATAGAGAATAGCCTAGAAAAAATCTAGGATAAATCTTAGAATCGAATTTATCCAGACATTCTTTTGTATTTAATATAGAGCACTTGCAACCAAATGAATGGAAGTAGGATATATTAGGTTTTTTAAGTCCAAATGACTTTACATTAATGATTTTGATGAAGTACAAATAATGAAAGAATGAAAAACAGACGGAAGCTGAAAAACAGACGAAAGGAGAAAAACAGACGGAAGCCAAAAGTATACGAAAGAATGAAAAATAGGCGGAAGCTAAAAAGCAGACGAAAGAAGAAAAATAGGCGGAAGCCAAAAACAAACGAAAGAATGAAAAATAGACGGAAGCCAAAAGCAGACGAAAGAATGAAAAACAAACGGAAGATATTGAAAAGCGATTTAAAGGAGAAAATGCATGTAAGCCAAAAGGCATTTAAATAATGAAAATGCAGACGGAAGTTGAAAAGGTATTTAAAGGAGAAAAACAGACGGAAGCAAAAGCAGACGGAAATAAAAGCAAACGGAAATAAAAGCAGACAAAAGCAAAAATAGACGAAACCAAAAGCAGACGGAAGCAAAAGTAGACGATGAAAAGCAGACGGAAATGAATCGCGTCTGATTCAAGAATCAGTTTAAGTTAGTTACAAAACTCAACTGAATAACCGCTTCTTTCACGAAACAAGATTAAAGAAGCAAGAAGCAAGAATCAAGAAGCAGTTGCAGACGAAGACTATAAATATAAGTCGAAGTCGAAGATTGAATAGTTACACACTTGAACGTTACAAAAGCTGTCAATACTTGAGACAAATTTTTGTGCGATTTGTCTAGAGCTATCTTACTGTAACAAAAATTGAAATATCTTTCAATTGAAAGTTGTACAAATAGCCTACAGAGGCTAAGAGTAAAAGAATATTGAGTGTGAAGAGACCTGAAGAGGCTCAAAGAAAAAGAATACTTGTAAAGTTGTTAAGAGATAGTGAAATCTTAGAAAGACTTCTGAGGACTGGACGTAGCCCATGGTTTGGGGTGAATCAGTATAAAAATTGTTGTGTCTACAACTCTCTATCCTTATCTCTCTTATCGTTCAAAGTTTTGATCTTACCAGTTTTCTAAACAAGTTTTTGAAAATCTTTTATAACTTTGATTTACAGTAGTTCTTGTAAAAAGAACAAGTGTCTTTTAACAAAACATTTTTTTAAGGATTTTTCAAAAAGGGGAATACACAATTCAACCCCCCCCCCTTCTTGTGCATTTATACAACGTATAATAAGCCTTGTATTAATGTGTGATTCACTTCAAGGTTTCCTTCCATTCCATAACTCATATGGAGTTTTCTTCAACAGTGGTCGCAAAAGTATTCTATTTTGAATATAACAAGTTGTATTCACAACTTCTGGCCAAAAGTACTTAGGAAGATCCATCTCACATAACATAGTCCTTGCCATTTTTTGAATCGTCCTGTTCTTCCGTTTAACAAATCCAATTTGTTGTGGGGTTCTAGGAGCAGTGAAATTTTGGAAAATTCCATTCTCTTCACAAAACATTCTGAACTTTTCATTTTCAAATTCACCACCATGATCACTTCTAATACTAGCTATAGGCATTCCTTTTTAATTCTGTAACTTTTTGAACAACAATTTAAATCACTTACAAGACTCATCTTTATGTGATAAAAATAATATCCAACAAAATCTAGTGAAATCATCAACAATAACAAGACCATACTTCCTTCTGTCAAGACTCAATGTCCTAGTTGGACCAAATAAATCCATATGTAACAACTCTAGAGGTATAGAAGAAGTTACAACATTTTTAGAAGAAAACGTTGTTTTAATTTGTTTTCCTTTTTGACAACTTTAACAAAAGAAGTTCTTGTTAAAACTTATTTTTGATAAACCTTTTACCAAATCATGTTTAATCAAATTGGAAATATGTTTAAAACTAATATGACCTAGCTTTTTATGCCAAATCAGTTTTTTTTTATCAGTTGAAATAAAACAGGAAATATTTTGATTTTGAAAATCTTTTAAATTGGTTTTGTAAAGATTGTTTTGTCTTTTGGCAGAAAAGAATATGGACCCATCCTTGTTTTTGACTTCACAAGAATTTTGATTGAAAGGCACTTTAAAACTAAAATCACATAATTGACTGACACTAATCAAATTGTGTTTTAAACCATCAACTAGCAGCACATTATCAATGCATGCAAAGGAATCTTTTCTGATTTTATCGATTCCAATTATCTTGCCCTACTGGTTGTCTCTAAAAGTTATCGATCCTCCCTTATTATACTAAAGGTTTAGGAACATAGACCTTCTTCCTGTCATGTGTCGCGAGCATCCACTGTCCAAGTACTAATAGTGTTGGCTGCTTCTTCCAAGGAAGGATATCTGTAGGTTATATTATTTGTCTCTTAGGTACCAAAATTTTCTTGGGTCCTTTAGGGTTAATTCTAACATAATTTATAGTATGATGATGATGCAACTGATGAAATTTCTGATGATGATGAGGCTGATGAAATTTCTTCCTAAAGAGAGTAGAATTCTTTTTATACTGAGTATAGTTTTTAGCAAACCCTAATCCAGTTTTATCATTAGGGTGTTTGTATTTTCCTAGCATATCATTCATTTTTCTAATACTCTCCGTAAATGTTGATAGATCAGCTGAAAGACTATTTATTCTTTGTTTCAACTTATTGATCCCTTCATATCTATCTACAACTACCTTTTTCTTCATCTCGTCTACTTGTTTCTTTAAGCAGACATTCTCCTTTTCTAACACTTGCATGTTTTTCAATTTTTCTATGTCCTTTTTCTTAAGCAATTTATACTGCTTTAAAATTGCATGAGAATCTTCTAATAATTCTGAGTATGCATCTTGTAATTCATTAAGTTTTGAGGTTACCTCCTCATCACTTTCTCCTTCGACTACCAGGCAAATATATACTGATTCAGAGGCATCGGTGCAAGAAAATATTTTCCTGGTAGTCAAAAGAAAAAGTGATGAGGAGGTAACCTCAAAACTTAATGAATTACAAGACGAATCTAGATCTTCCCAGGTTGCCATCATGCTTTTCTTGCCTTCTTTACTCTTCTTTGGCTTTCTTTTTATACATTCGAACTTGTAATGTCCCAATTTATTGCATTCATAGCATATGATGGATGTTTTCTCATTCCTCCCTTCATCTTTTCTATTCTTCTTGAGGTAGGACTCTTTGTTTCCTTTAGCCTTTTTCTTCCACATGCGTCTGATCTTCCTTGAGATAAAGGATAGTTCACCATCTTCTTCGCTTGAAACATGATCTGATTCATTAGAATTGTCATCCTTGACTTCCTTAATCTTCAACACTTTCGATGATGAGCTCCTCTTCCTTTGATTCTTATGATTCTTCTGTCCGGCCTTTAATGCTAAAGATTTGTCTCGTCTGGGCTTATCTTCTGCATCGAGTTCAACTTCATGTATCTTCAGAGATCCAAGCAATTCATCAAGCTTCAATATGCTCAAATCCTTGGCTTCTTGTACAGCTGTAACTTTTGGTCTCCATTTCTTCGATAAACATCTGAGGATCTTTCTAACATGATCTTGATTGTCATAAGTTATACCAAGAGCCTTAAGTCCATTGATGATAGTTTGAAATCTTCCAAACATTTGGTCGATAGACTCTTTGTCCTTCATCTTGAACAGCTCATACTGGTGTACAAGAATACTTATCTTGGATTCCTTTACTTGATTTGTGCCTGCGTGTGCGATGGATAGCGTATCCCACATCTCCTTCGCAATGTTGCATCTGTGAACTTTATCGTACTCTCTTCTACTTAAGGCACAACTTTAAAAAAACTTGGCCTTCAAATTTAGCTAGAATCTCGCTTTTTGTTCTGCAGACCATTTGATTCGTGGAACAACATTTCCTTCTTCATCTACCGGTGTATACAGTCCATTTTCTACTATCTCCCAAAGATCGATAAAAGTGGATTCAATGAAGGGTCGCATCCTATCTTTCCAGTAATGATAGTCTTCTCCATTGAACGCAGGAGGCCTAGTAACGGAGGCACCTTCAGCTATATATATGTGTGTGACTCTACCATGGATCTTTATCCACACGTTGTTACGATGGTTCTTGGACACCGAGCTCTGATACCAATTAAAGTGAATCACACGTTAGTATAGACTTAATATTTGAAATACAAAACGCACAAGAAGGGGGGTTGAATTGTGTATCCATTTTTGAATACAATCCCCTTTTAAACAAACTTCTTATTAAAAAAACTTGCTTTCTCAAATGATTGAAAAACAATATTATGAAGTATTGCAATTTGCTTCTAAGTATTTGTATCAACAATAGAAATTAAAAGTTGAGAGTTGAGAGTAAGAATCGACACAGTAGTTTTATACTGGTTCACCCCAAATCATAGGCTACGTCCAGTTCTCAAAATCCTTTCTGGGATTTCACTATACTTCTCAAAGATACAAGTATTCTTTTCACCGAGCCTCTTCAGGTCTCTTATAACAAGTATTCTTTTCTAACTTAGCCTCTTCAGGCTATCAGCTTTTCTTCCTTCTACTGAAAGATGTTTCAAGCTTTGTTACAGACAATAGTAGCTCTAAGTTTAGTACAATGAATAAAATTTCTAACTTTTGAATCTCTAGCCTTTCTTGAAAATCACTAATTTTTTTAGTCTTCGACTCTGACTCGTATTTATAGCCTTCGTTTTCAACTGCTTCTTAATAACTACTTCTTGATTCTTGTTTTTTGATCTTTGAAGAAACAGTTATTCAGTTGAGCTCTGTAACTACTCAAACTGATTGATCATCTGACGTGGTATCAGGTCTTCGTTTTCGATTCTTTCGTTTTATTTTCTTCTGTCTCATTTTTGACTTCGCTTCATCTCATTTCTATCATCTCGTTTTGCTTTCTGCTTCTGTCTCATTTATATCGTCTCATTTTGCTTTCTACTTCCGTCTCATTTCTATCGTCTCATTTTGCTTTTTGCTTCCGTCTCATTTCTGTAGTCTCATTTTCTTCCGTCTCATTTTTATCATCTTATTTTTATCTACATTATTGTTTGGTCTTCATCAAAATTAATCGTAAAGTCATTTTGACTTAGCATTAAATATATTGAATTTATTGTCATTTATATTCTACACATTCTTTTCTATAATCTCCAATAGATTAAAATCTTTAACCATAAGAAATTTGTTGGCCCCCGAATTTTTTCTTGATAAATAAGCATGATTTAAATGATTTTTTAGGTTTTGATAGATTAAATTTTTTCAGTTAATTATTATGTCAAAGTTAGTAGGATTTATTGAATGGGTAAGTGGAATTAAAATGTTAAGGTTATAAGAATGTTCAAGGGTGTTTTTGGCAAGACACTTAAGGATAAAGAACATAGGGCATATAAGGAAGGATGACATTGCACACTCATTAAGGGTAGGTTTGGAAGAGCAAAATGTGGTCTTACATTTAATAGAAGGAGAAAACATGAATTGGGATAGAAGAAGAGAAATAAGAAATAGAAAGAAGAGAGATTTCGGTGGTTGAGAGATAACAAGCTAGGGTTTCAATTTTCTTGGTCTTCAGGAGAGATTTTAAGGTTATTCAAGAAGGGAAAAAGGTAGAGGAAGAGAAGAGTTTCCATTTGAGCTAAAGATCTCATCATTTGGTAAAGAATCAAGGAAATCAAGAAAGACAAGAGAAGCAAGAGTAGAGACATTGTGAGCAAGCCTATAAGCAAGGAAATCAAGGTAGGTACATGTTTATAATAGAGTAAATAAGCCACTTCATGTTTTCTTTGAATCAAGAAAGTTTAATGTTTTAAATGGCATCATAAATGTTGCATTTATTTGCTTCTTGAATGAATTGAGAATTTGTTATATGTTTGATATGTGAATTGTGATGATTTGTGAAATGACTTTGAAATAATTTTTTTGAAAAGATACATGTTTACGAAATCATGTTTTCGGAAATGTTTTCAAAATTTCTCGTGTCTATGAAAAGTCAAGATTCAAAAAAGTTTCATTTTGGGAAATATGTTTACAAGTATATGAAATCAAGTTTAAAAAATGTGCCATTTTGGGCAACAAGTTTACAAGTCATGAATTACATGTTATGTGGGTTTGGGGTAATCCATTCAAGAATGTTACGTGCATGTTGATCAAATTAAAGGCTTCTCTCACCTGCCTGTTAGTAGCATGGAACTCCTTTATGAACTCCCTCAAGTTTACGTCTACACAAAACCACTAAATAGGATTGCGATAGTGCCTCAAGTTTATGACTACACAGGACCATTATGTAGAAATGTGTAGTTCGCCAAGTTCATGGATTTACCTAAACCATTCTGATGTGCTTATGTGATTGTGATATGTGAACAAGTTTGATACATTCATGTTTTGTGGTTTGTGAATTTGACTACATGATGAGAATTTGGGAAACATGTGCTTTATGGATTCAATCAGAATTTTCTATGACAAGTGAATGTTTTCAAAGGTTTTTACTTATCTTTCTGTTATAAATTATTACCCACGAGCTTTCAAGTTCACCCCCCTTTTATCCCATCTTCAGGTGATAGCTAAGAGACCAAGTGATCAAGAGCCTAAGGGCATTTCTCCATATTTGCTTATTTTGTAGTTTGAGTTGATTTTGAGAAAGCAAGAAGTCTGTTTCTTCAATGACCTTTTGTAATTTGAGATTTTGAAACGATGATGTAATGTGGCTTGGAATGCCATTAAAGATTTGTAAAACTTTATTCTTTTGATGTTAATGAAATGTCAATGGTGCATAGATGATGTGAGTTGAAATTAGATATACGGGAAGAAGAAATCAACTTGAGTTGATGATTTTGGAACATAAATCGTTGACATATATATATGTATTCATAAGTGAGATTACGGAAAGGAAGATAGAATTATAACTGATCAGATGTAGTTGAAGGTGATGAGACAAATGAGTTGAGATTTAAGAGTTTAATGAAATCATTTTGGTAGCTGAATGGTTATGTTGAGAACATTCCAAGTTTGCCTAGTACAAAATTTCAAGTCTTCCATAAGGGAAAAAATCATTTTATGACTTTAGCACAAAATATGGATTGATCTAGGATGAATTTGAGAAGTTGTCTTCATGGAAGTTGTAGCTTATCTTTCTAGCTTTCCAACGCTATAAAGTATGAAATTTTTGGATATTAGAGTCAAAAGTTATGGTCTTTATAAGTGGAGATCCTCAGGAGTATAGGACGCATCATCTGGTGATAACGTATCATCTAGTGATAATGTGTCATCTGATGAGAACGCATCGTCTAGTGAGGACATATTGTCTGGTGAAGACGTATCATTTGGTGATGATGCATCATCTGGTGAGGACACTTCATCTAGTAAGGACGTATCATTTGGTGAGGACTCTTTATCTAGTGAGGACACTTCATCTGGTAAGGAAGTATCATCTGATGAGGACACTTTGTTTGGTGAGGATGCTTCGTCTGGTGAGGACGCTTCATCTGATAATGACATATCGTCTGGTGACGTCATATCATTTGGCGATGACGTCATATCGTCTGGTGTACTGTTCATCTGATCCTATCTTCTGGTCACGTTTTTGACCCTATAGATGATCAAATTTCACTTTAATGTCTTCATAAAAGTTGTAGATCTTGAAGTTCTATTTTGAACCATCCAAAGAACACCTCAATCTGAGTTCTTTCGAGAAAGTTATGACCATTTTTCCAATTTATCTAACCCTTCATCTGGGTTCATCTATCTTGTCGTTTGGTTCCACTTTTGATCCTATAGATGATAGAATTTGTCTTCAAGGTCTTCATGAAGGTTATAGATCTTAAAGCCCCCTTTGGAACCATTTAAAGAATACTTAATCAGATATCTCTAAAGAAAGCTATGCCAATTGCAAGATATCTTCAGTGTACTGTTTATAACCTTCTTTTGGTCACTGTTCATAATGTATTGTCTGGTCCAATTCTGACCCTTTAAATGACAGAATCTCACTTCAATGTCTCGATGAAAGTTGTAGATATTAAAGTCCTCTTTCAAACCCTTTAAGAATGACCTTGATCTGATATCCCTAGAGTAAGTAATACCATTGTTCCGAAATAGGTTCAATATAATTAAGGACGGAACCTTGTTTGATTTCCTTCGGCCAATCTTTGTTATCCGACCTCCAAATGAAGTGATTCTTGAAAGAATGGATTCCAAAACACATTGTGCTATCTCTCCTTAGAAATTGGTAACTTTTGATGTAGATTTGAAAAATTATTGATGTAAAGAATATGATGGATTGGTTGGAAGAGCATAACCGGGTTATAAATGTACTTGAATTTTTAGGCATATCTTGAGCTATAGAGCTCCGAATGAGGTGGTTCTTATTTGAAAATACATAAGAGGCATAAAGCTACAATTGTTTTGAAGAAGAAAAATTATGATTTGGTGTTTAACTGGTGTGGGCACATCACCCTTATGGGATGATAGCTAATGAGGAGTCATTGAAATAACCCCCACAAGGAATACCGCTCACGTTTTTCGAGAATGACTAATGAGGGTTAATTGGAATAACCATATATGGTAACAAGCATAAGCACACATTTTAGGACATCCCAGTTGGGCTACGGAATTGAGATCCAACAAAATTTTTCATTTTAGTTCTCCAAAATAGGTTATCATTTCTATTGGAAAAGAGGAGCAATATTAGTATCTTGGCCATCTTGGCTAAAAAGTAATGAAAGTTTTGCCATAACCATCTTCACTAAAGTTTTGTAATGAATAAGGCCAATTCTAATACCAATTATTGGTCTCCAAATGAAACTCAAAAGGAGAGTGAATTATGTGTCTTTTATCTTTATTTGAAAACTAACAAATGAATTACGTGCACAACTAATGAATGAATTACTAAGTGATTATGACAAATTAATATGTGAAAAACAATAATAATTAAAGAGAGACAAAACTAATTCATAGTAATTTAACTAAATAACATGTGGCCTACATCCACTCCTTAAGCTCCACTTGAAAATTTAACCAAATAACATATGGTCTACATTCAATCCTTAAGTTCCACTTAAGAATTCATTAGCTTCTTAGGAAACCCTCTATATAACACCTTCTTTACCCTGGTGAAGAGGAATCCTTTTAATTACCTTGCTTTGTCATAGGTTAAGAGTAATCCTTTATAAATTTTATTCAAGAGTAATCCTTTATAAATTTTATTCAAGATTAAAAAGAACCCTCATAAAACTTCCAAAAATTTCTCCAATTACAACAATTGCATAACCATACAACTTAAAAACTCTCTCTCTTGCTTACACTAATGAATAACGGCTCAACATACGTTATATCATACACACATGTACTCTCTAGCATCTCAAGAATCTTAAACAACCATTTAGCATTTCAAAAGTTCTTCCTATAATTAAATTATGGTATCAACTCAAATAGTTACACAAACTAGATATCATACAAACTAGTCATTCGATAACAACTAATTTCTAGGTTGTTCTACGACTATCAATTATAGTATTGATTAGTTAAACCCTTAGTTGTATATAAATTCCCATCTTAACAAATTTTTAGATAGACAATCAACTAACTAATCATAAACCTTTGGTTAGTTAGTGAATAAAGCTTCAATCGGTAGACAATGTAACTAATGAACGTGATCAAAACAGTGAATATTTTAGCTTATATATAATGTCAAATAGTATCTATTTACTAAGTCATCCAAACTTAATTTTTCCCCTCCAAGTTTTTTAAAGGATAATGTTGGGACCCGATCCGGAAATCGGATCCCAACCGAAAAAGCAGAACGAAAAACGGAATCGAATCATAAGATGGGGATAAACGAAATAATCAATCAAACTGAAACATATCCGACATCCTGAACCAAGTAACAAAGAAAAGCATCGCGTGGACAGAATCGCGTTGGAAACCCTAAAACGTTCCAAAATCCGGTATGAATTTTTTTTTCTTTTCTTTCTTTATTCCTTGTTTTTTTTTTCATTCTTAATCACTTTATTCCATTACATACAAAAGCATCATTCTTATTCATTCCTTTTCTCTTTACCCAATCACTTTCAAATCATAATCAATCTTCTTAACATTAATACCAATCTCATAAATCCATCTTTCATACATCTAAATTTTTATTTTTCTTCTTTTCCAAATTATTTTCTAACGAAAATTCGACAGCATAACGGCTGCATTTATCCTAACCCAAAAATTCCTGCAAAGGCAAATAAACACTTCTATAATCTCAACAGACCTCAGAATCATCGGACACTCCCGTCCGGAATCCAAACACCAGCAAAACACAAACCTACATCTAATACTTCCATAATTCTCAACCAGACAACACATCAATCTCATTTTCTATATCCAAATCACAATCATCATATTTATAATCAATATACAATCCTCATCATTTATAAATGACAATCTCAATCTAAGTAACCATTCATGAACAACACAATTCCAGAAATCGAATATGCTATACTCAAATCCCTTTCATAGCATAATTTCTTATGCAATTTCAATAATTTCATAAGCATCATAATTTAATTTCTTACAAATCCTTAATGGCTTTTCAAGCCATTTACAAACTTATACAAAGATCCAAATTACTCAAGATACAAAAACATTCACAAATCGAACTGATGTCCTGACAGTCTTTCATCCGATCTCCCGCTCGAAACCTGGAGATAGGGATGAAAGGGGGGGTGAGCTCGGAAGCTCGTGGATAACACATTTATAAATTGAAAAATAAGCGAAAATTATTTTTCATAATCTTTTTGCCAAAAGGGCTAATTTTTCAAATTTATCATTTTTCAAACCATTTCCTCAAACCCTTTTTCATATTTTTCAAACTTTTCATAATAATATCACTTTTTTTCTCTTTTTTCAAAACTTCTTGAATTTTTCATAAATATGAATGCAGAACACATAAACAAATCAAAACACATAACACATCAGAATGGTTTGGTTCGGTCCAACGAGCGTCTTGCACATTCCGCATAATGGTCATATGCGATCGTGAAACGAACGTATTACACTTTCCGCATAATGGTCCAAGTATAGCCGTGAGGAGTCCGATATCGAGTCTCCGTGCTAATGGGCAAATGGAGAAGGCTTAACAAATAGAGACAAATGACTCACCAAAGGACCTACCAAACCCATATAACACATATCAAAACGGAAATTCAAATTGCTCAAGGCACTTTCCAAAATTTTGCTTTTCTAACATTACTTCATCAACTTAAAACAATCTCACAAATTCACACATATCATATAATTCAATTAATTCAATCAATCAATAATTGCCACAACATGCATACTTATCAATGCGTACAACAAATACTGAGCTTGAGACATTTCTAACGATTTAGCAAATCATTTAAAACAATGAATTTAAGCGTGTAATAATTTTTCAGAAATCACTTAGGAATCATAATTTCAAACCTTACATCAATTCTTATTTTCAAACATTTCCAAAAACAATAAGTAATCAAAATTCCAAACTTTTGCTTTCTTTTAAATTTTTCAAAATTCGTATTAAGCTTACAAATCAAAATATAAATATGCTACCCACATCGAAATGACGCTAGGAACTCGTCCCGATCATCGATTTGACCCACGCTTCCTTAATTCTTCCAATTAAAATTGACCTAAGCCATAATCATCCAATTTCAATATCATAAATTACTTAATCCTTAAAATTGAGGTCATAATTCATCAATTCATATTTATTCCAAGATATTAAAACCACCAATTTCAAAAATCTCCATTTTCCAACTTTGGCCTAAAGCAATCCATCCAAATTCACTATCATAATGTACATAATTCTCAAAATCAACCATGGGAAATTCATAATTATCATATTTCCAAATTTTCTAAATTATAAACTTTCACAAACCTTAATTTTTCACAATTGGCCTAAACCAATTTTCACAAATTCTATATCATAATTCACTAATTCCTCAAAATTGGCATCATATTTCACCAATTCATCACACTTTCTATAATTCTAAGCCATAAATTTTCAAAAACCCCAACTTCTAAAATTAGGCAAAATCTCTACCCACACAAAATCCAAAATTAAATCTAACATACTTGGCAATCTCTAAAATTAACTTCAAAGACCACAACCCACATCATAATCATGCTAAATCAACCAAAAGTTTAAGAAAAAGTCAAGTTCAAAATTTCATCTTACCTCATTCTCCTTAATTTTGGTTCTTTGCTTTCAAAGGAGCCTTCAATCTTTTCTACTCTTTCTCCTTTGAAAACAATGAAAATCCTCTTGAAAACTCTTAAAATTACAAACCTTAACTTTCTCTCTCTACTCTCTCTTCTTTCTCCTCTCTTCTTCCTCTCCTTATTTCTTCTTCTCTTTTCCAGAACCATCGTGACTCCAAGGTGGAAAAATGACAGCCCAAATAATTTATTAAGGCCATGTCATTAAAATAATGGTTAATTGACCATTTTGCCCCTCACATGTAACTTTATGCCATTTCACTTGCGGTTTTGATTCGCACTATCGAGTTGAAGGAATTTGTCAAAACTTCCTTCTTGAGAAATGTTCCTCTCAATCATACGAATCCAACGCAACTAACCGCGCTCAATTCGGGTCTAAAACGAAAAAGTTATGGCCGAATTACTATCGAACCAAAGACAAAATCCGAAACTACACTTTAACATAACTTCAGTCCAGAATTTGACAATCTTCGGGATGGAATAAACTTTCGATCCCTTCATAATAGTTGTAGCCCTATATCTTAACTTTATTTTCCCTCAAGAATCAACTGAATCGGAGTTGTACAGCTCCCGAAAATCGCAAATTACTGAACTATGTTCAGAAAATTATCCAACTTATAACCTATAACCCATCTCTTACTTTGGTTCAATCAATCTCTTTCCATTTAGTCTCCTAAAAATCATAATTCTTCATAAAAATGAACGAAATTGTCTTAGGAATCCAACGCTTCAAGAATCAAGTCAATCGGATGTCGGACGACGGAATTATAAGCAAAAGATGACAAACGGGATCGGATTAAAACAAACTATCTAACTTCAAAATTGAACTTCTTAAAATCATATCTCTCGATCCCGAGCTCGGAATTGTGACAAATTTGGTGTCTATGGAAAGATAAAAGGAAGCTCTACAACTTCCCTGAAGAATTCAAAATCAAATTAGGTCTCGAAAGAAGTCGAAAACTCAATCAAAGGTTTTGTACCAAAATAACTTTTCCTAAACAATTTCAAATTTTCAAACGCTCATAACTTCTAACCCCGATATCGAAAAATTGCAAACTTTATGTCCACGAAACGCTCTCGACAGAGGCTACAAGTTTTATGTTGATCATTTTCTCGAATTTTACCTAAATCAAGAAGTCAACTTTTTTTCTCAAAAGTCAAACTTCGAAGCTAACTTTGACTGATCATAACTCTCACTCCCGATATCGAAAAATATCAAACTTTATGTCTACAAAAAGCTCTTGACATAATCTACAAGTTTCATGTAGATCACTTTATCAAATTTTGCCTCAAACAAAAGTCAACCCTCAAAGTCAAACATTCTCTCTCCAAAAAGTCAAACTTTCTAAATCCTTCAAATTTTCACACTTTTTCTTTTTAATTCTTGCTATTTAACTTCATTTCAATCAACTCATCCGCTTTCCTCTCAAAATCCATATAAGTTCACTCAAATATCAAAGTCCTCAAAATTAAACAATTCTTTTTTTCTCATAAATTATTTCTTAATTTCATCAAATTTCCTTAAATTCATAATTTTCTCACAAATTTCTTTCTCATTAAAATTCATTTTCATATTTCTATTTTTCATCAAAAGTTCGGGGTCCAACATTTCTCCCCCTCTTAAAAGAATTTCGTCCTCGAAATTCATAACCAAGTACTATATTCTCTTAACTCATATCTTCCAAATGATCCTAGTCATTCACATATTCAAATTCTCACCACACATATTCTTCATGTTTTTCACCTCTATATATCATATACTATCCATATCATATTCACACACCAATAGATCTTATCATAATTTCACAAGTATATACACTTCACTCACTTTCAAATCTTCCTTAGTTCTCTCACAAATGCATAAATATATCTCTCACAAATGCATATTCAAAAACAACAACCCAATTCATCATCAATTGCTAATCTCATTTTCATTTTCACAAACCTAAAATCACTCAAACTTCTTATCACACATATTCCTATCTTACTCTTTTACTTTCACTTCTTATGAGATTGAAATCATCACGATAATATCAAACATCTATGACTTCACATATGCATTCAAATCAATGGTCCAAAATATTGATAACCTTGATACGGATTAAAACCATTCAAGCTCTATCTCTTTAACTTTTATACATGTATTCCTATCATCAAGCTCATCTTTAAAGATTCATATCTGCACCTCACATATATCAAGTCATATCCTCTAAATTCCTCATGAATTTTTAAATCTCATTTCTAGCATCATAATCCTAAACACAAACATAATTACGCACCTAAATCAAACCATCACATAGGTTCTTCCAATAATTGTTGCAAAAGTCATTCATGTCACTAATTCCATTTTATCACAAATGTTTATAAATCCTATGCACCCGCTAAGACCATAATATCGGGCTCGATACCATCTATGTTGGGACCCGATCCGAAATCGGATCCCAACCGAAAAGCGAATCTAAAACTAATCGAATCATAAGATGGGGATAAACGAAATAATCAATCAAACTGAAACATATCCGACATCCTAACCAAGTAACAAAGAAAAGCATCGCGTGATGTAATCGCGTTGGAAACCTAAAACGCTCCAAAATCCGGTATGAATTTTTTTTTTTCTTTCTTTATTCCTTGTTTTTTTCATTCTTAATCACTTTATTCCATTACATACAAAAGCATCATTCTTATTCATTCCTTTTCTTTACCCAATCACTTTCAAATCATAATCAATCTTCTTAACATTAATACCAATCTCATAAATCCATCTTTCATACATCTAAATTTTATTTTCTTCTTTTCCAAATTATTTTCTAACTAAAATTCGACAAAGATAACTACTGCATTTATCCTAACCCAAAATTCCCGCAAAGGCAAATAAACACTTCTATAATCTCAACAGACCTCGTAATCATCGGACACTCCGTCCGAATCCAAACACCAAAGAAACACAAACCTACATCTAATACTTCCATAATTCTCAACCGACAACACATCAATCTCATTTTCTATATCCAAATCACAATCATCATATTTATAATCAATATACAATCCTCATCATTTATAAATGACAATCTCAATCTAAGTAACCATTCATGAACAACACAATTCCGAAATCGAATATGCTATACTCAAATCCTTTCATAGCATAATTTCTTATGCAATTTCAATAATTTCATAAGCATCATAATTTAATTTCTTACAAATCCTTAATGGCTTTTCAAGCCATTTACAAACTTATACAAAGATCCAAATTACTCAAGATACAAAACATTCACAAATCGAATCGATGTCTCGACAGTTTTTCATCCGATCTCCGCCAAACCTGGAGATAGGGATGAAAGGGGGGGTGAGCTCGGAAGCTCGTGGATAACACATTTATAAATTGAAAAATAAGCGAAAATTATTTTTCATAATCTTTTTGCCAAAAGGGCTAATTTTTCAAATTTATCATTTTTCAAACCATTTCCTCAAACCCTTTTTCATATTTTTCAAACTTTTCATAATAATATCACTTTTTTTCTCTTTTTTCAAAACTTCTTGAATTTTTCATAAATATGAATGCAGAACACATAAACAAATCAAAACACATAACACATCAGAATGGTTTGGTTCGGTCCAATAGCGTCTTGCACATTCTCGCGATAAGCGGTCATATGCGATCGTGAAGAGAACGTTACACTTTCCGCATATAATGTCCAAAGTAATAGTGAGGGAGTCCGATATCGAGTCCGTGCCCTTATGAGCAAATGGAGAAGGCTTAACAAATAGAGGCAATACGACTCACCAAAGGACCTACCAAACCCACATAACACATATCGAAACGGAAATTCAAATTGCGAAGGCACTTTCCAAAATTTTGCTTTTCTAACATTACTTCATCAACTTAAAACAATCTCACAAATTCACACATATCATATAATTCAATTAATTCAATCAATCAATAATTGCCACAACATGCATACTTATCAATGCGTACACAACAAATACAGTTTCAGACATTTCTAACGATTTAGCAAATCATTTAAAACAATGAATTTAAGCGTGTAATAATTTTTCAGAAATCACTTAGGAATCATAATTTCAAACCTTACATCAATTCTTATTTTCAAACATTTCCAAAAACAATAAGTAATCAAAATTCCAAACTTTTGCTTTCTTTTAAATTTTTCAAAATTCGTATTAAGCTTACAAATCAAAATATAAATATGCTACCCACATCGAAATGACGCTAGGAACTCGTCCCGATCATCGATTTGACCCACGCTTCCTTAATTCTTCCAATTAAAATTGACCTAAGCCATAATCATCCAATTTCAATATCATAAATTACTTAATCCTTAAAATTGAGGTCATAATTCATCAATTCATATTTATTCCAAGATATTAAAACCACCAATTTCAAAAATCTCCATTTTCCAACTTTGGCCTAAAGCAATCCATCCAAATTCACTATCATAATGTACATAATTCTCAAAATCAACCATGGAAATTCATAATTATCATATTTCCAAATTTTCTAAATTATAAACTTTCACAAACCTTAATTTTTCACAATTGGCCTAAACCAATTTTCACAAATTCTATATCATAATTCACTAATTCCTCAAAATTGACATCATATTTCACCAATTCATCACACTTTCTATAATTCTAAGCCATAAATTTTCAAAAACCCCAACTTCTAAAATTAGGCAAAATCTCTACCCACACAAAATCCAAAATTAAATCTAACATACTTGGCAATCTCTAAAATTAACTTCAAAGACCACAACCCACATCATAATCATGCTAAATCAACCAAAAGTTTAAGAAAAAGTCAAGTTCAAAAATTTCATCTTACCTCATTCTCCTTAATTTTGGGATTTCTTTGCTTTCAAAGGGAGCCTTCAATCTTTTCTACTCTTTCTCCTTTGAAAACAATGAAAAATCCTCTTGAAAACTCTTAAAAATTACAAACCTTAACTTTCTCTCTCTACTCTCTCTTCTTTCTCCTCTCTTCTTCCTCTCCTTATTTCTTCTTCTCTTTTCCAGAACCATCGTGACTCCAAGGTGGAAAAACGACAGCCCAAATAATTTATTAAGGCCATGTCATTAAAATAATGGTTAATTGACCATTTTGCCCCTCACATGTAACTTTATGCCATTTCACTTGCGGTTTTGATTCGCACTATCGATTTGAAGGAATTTGTCAAAATTTCCTTCTTGAGAAATGTTCCTCTCAATCATACGAATCCAACGCAACTAACCGCGCTCAATTCGGGTCTAAAATGAAAAAGTTATGGCCGAATTACTATCGAACCAAAGACAAAATCCGAAACTACACTTTAACATAACTTCAGTCCAGAATTTGACAATCTTCGGGATGGAATAAAATTTCGATCCCTTCATAATAGTTGTAGCCCTATATCTTAACTTTATTTTCCTCAAGAATCAACTGAATCGGAGTTGTACAGCTCCGAAAATCGCAAATTACTGAACTATGTTCAGAAAATTATCCAACTTATAACCTATAACCCATCTCTTACTTTGGTTCAATCAATCTCTTTCCATTTAGTCTCCTAAAATCATAATTCTTCATAAAATGAACGAAATTGTCTTAGGAATCCAACGCTCAAGAATCAAGTCAATCGGATGTCGGACGGCGGAATTATAAGCAAAAGATGACAAACGGATCGGATTAAAACAAACTATCGAAACTTCAAAATTGAACTTCTTAAAATCATATCTCTCGATCCCAAGCTCGAATTGTGACAAATTTGGTGTCTATGGAAAGATAAAGGAAGCTCTACAACTTCCTGAAGAATTCAAAATCAAATTAGGTCTCGAAAGAAGTCGAAAACTCAATCAAAGGTTTTGTACCAAAATAACTTTTCCTAAACAATTTCAAATTTTCAAACGCTCATAACTTCTAACCCCGATATCGAAAAATTGCAAACTTTATGTCCACGAAACGCTCTCGACAGAGGCTACAAGTTTCATGTTGATCATTTTTTCAATTTTACCTAAATCAAGAAGTCAACTTTTTTCTCAAAAGTCAAACTTGAAGCTAACTTTGATCGATCATAACTCTCACTCCCGATATCGAAAAATATCAAACTTTATGTCTCGAAAAGCTCTTGACATAATCTACAAGTTTCATGTAGATCACTTTATCAAATTTTGCCTCAAACAAAAGTCAACCTCAAAGTCAAACATTCTCTCTCAAAAGTCAAACTTTCTAAATCCTTCAAATTTTCACACTTTTCTTTTAATTTTGCTATTTAACTTCATTTCAATCAACTCATCCGCTTTCCTCTCAAAATCCATATAAGTTCACTCAAATATCAAAGTCCTCAAAATTAAACAATTCTTTTTTCTCATAAATTATTTCTTAATTTCATCAAATTTCCTTAAATTCATAATTTTCTCACAAATTTCTTTCTCATTAAAATTCATTTTCATATTTCTATTTTTCATCAAAAGTTCGAGGTCCAACAGATAAAGTATACCTTTTTTAGACAAAAACTTGATTTAAACTCTTTACAAAAGTTCTCAAAAGTTTGTTTAAAGATCAAAACAAATCTTCTCTTCATTATATAAGGATTTATGCATTATACCTTATATATAAGTGATTTTTCAGTGATTGAGCCTCTAATTCATTGAAATATTGTAGATGGTCTCCATTTTACCTATTTTCATTACCCTTTGATTGTTTAAATAATTCAATTGGATCTTTTTTGCACTTTATGTGTCCATTGATCTTAATCTTTCACATATTGACTTAATACATTCAACAAACAGTTTCTATAGTCTTATATGTCATCACCTAATATCAATTTTGTTAGAGAAAATTAAATTAATAACATCCCTTGATAGTACTATTAACAAGTTCATTTAACAAGTGAAAGATGGTGTTTAATGAGTTTGGCTTACCAATAATATATGCCTCACTTTAGTGCCTTATAAAAGTAATTGCTAAAGGAGACATGTGACTTACAATTGGATGGTTAACCTAAGTTCAATAAATGATGTCACTCTTCTAATGGTTGGTTGAATATGGAGGAAGAAATTGAGGTATATATTAAAACTTATTTCATTTATCAACTTAATAAAGTAGATAGGAGAAAGAAGGCATGGTTGTTTTAGCCCCTGCCATTGCTTAAAAGATTATTAATGCCAATCTTGATGGACTTTACTTGTGGATTTTTAAAATTTGATAATATAACTTTGGTCATGGTGGTGGTCAATTGATCTTCCAAATATATTGTCTTCATACTAACTTCAAATTCATATTTTTCTAATGTAGTTGTTGAATAGCACTTTAGAGTAACAACTTCGATGGCCAATTGTAGACATCTCTTTTAAACATAAAGGGATTCAACTTATGATTGTCCATATGTAATAACCTATAAATAGAAGGCTAAACATAAAGGATTAATGACTTAATAAAGGAACACTTGCTTTATTATGTAAGTTTAAGCTAGAAAATTTTGCTAACCTCACTTAATACTACACAAATTTGCTATAACTTAATATAGATCTTTGATGGTGAAGAAGGATCCCTTCAAAATGTTATTAGGGTGACATACTCTGACTCCCCTTGAGATTTTCCAACAAAAATAAGATGAAAATGTGTTATTACCTATTTGTTTCATATAGATAAATAATAAATACTTGATCAAGTGAGGGATGATCTTTAAAAGGCCTAAAAGAAAAAAGAAGTAAGCTAGCCAAAATAAAAGAACTTTGAAATTTGAAACTGAGATAAATTTTCCCAAACTCACTCTACAAATTTGGAAGAAGGTCAGTATCAAACAAGTCAATAAAGGATCGGTTTTGAAATATAAATGAATTTTTCAAATACTGGGTAGGGTGATAATGTGACATATAGATTAAAGCTAGTTGAAAAATTAAAGGTACATCAAACTTTCTATATTAGTTTATTTAAAACATTTTATAAGGATGTAATAGCTCCAATTAGGAGTAAAAACAAAAAGAGTTGCATTAGTTGTAAGAAACAATTTGATGAGCAAGTAGAAATGATACTTGATCATCAAACAATAAGAAAAATTAAGAAGAATTAGGGGACTAATATGTCGGTCTAATTAGATAACAAAATTGTTATTAATGATATTTAGTAGAAAAAGATAATACAATTCAAGCATCAAATCAATAACTATAACACAATTCAAGTGTCAAATAAATAACTACCTTTAATCTATTCTAATAAAGGAACCATATTCATTTGGTAGTGATGGTTTGTTAACTCTTGATGCGAACAAGTCTTATACGCTAACAAGAGCAAGCCCTAAGCAAGAACTAGCGTGCCAATTGACACGAGGGAGGCATGACGATGAAGCAATATAGTGTATTAATGGGATCAAAATAAGTCCAAATATTTATTGGCTATACAAGATTATTAGTGCATTGAATAGCTTAATTATGTGTGTATTGCTCATAAGTATATTTGGATAAACCAAGCACCAATGTTGCTTACAAATAGAATCTTGTGTTGATAGACTAGAATATAGGTTTATCTTGGATGGATCATGCATAAGTTGGCTTAAGAATTTGCTCAATAAAACCTTTAGATAAAAATATTTAATGACATGACAAGATAACAATATGAAATAAGGAACAATATGAGTATAACATTAGTAAAAATCATTAAAAAATGGGAAGATGTGATAATCCTCATTTTTATTATATTTATCTATATATACATTATCCTAAGTAGATTTGATTGACAACCACCAACAAAATATTTAGCTTAATGCTTACATGTTCCTTAACTTGTAAGCTTAACTTTTAATGCCTCAGATTACCTATAAATAGTTTAATCAAATAAAACTCAACTATGAGAGTGTTGTAGTCAATTATTTTTAAATAAATTATTTCAAATATCATAACCTTTGAATATTTTTATAGAAAATATGCGTTGTCATGTGAGACATGATTATAGTTGAGTGTTAACTTATTTAAAATAGACAAAACTGCCCTTTAAGCCTTTATACATGTTCCTTGAAGTCAATTAGGGATTAACAAGAAATTAAGCAAACAACAAATTAAAGATTACCTATTAAAAAGGCCAAAATTCCTTGAATTTATGATTCTTGCAAAAATCGAATTTAACGACTAAAAAAGGGAGTATTTTGCTATATTTATGTTACTAATCACGGTACTAATTTCCTTTGCTCATTCCTTCTTCTCTCTCTTTTCATTGCAAACTTATAACATTGTAGAAGTTTCCTAAATATTGATTAGGTTTTGAAATAGGCATAAAACACTGTAGTGGCAAGTTTCATAGATGGAGAAATAAAAAGAATGACGAAAATGACCTTTTGACAAATCCGACATTAGTAGAGTTAAAAAAGTCGACCATGGCAGTAGTTGACAAACTAGTTTTATAAGTACTGGTTGGGTCGGCAATATCGGGCCTAAGTCCAATGTGACGGGCCGATCGATCGATCACACATCCACTGCTTAATTTGGGTCTAATCCACAAAACCAAATTTCGGCATGAGAAACCTCCCATGCACGTGCGTGAGAAACGTAAGGACCTAAAACCTAGCAGAAATCATATATAAGGTATGATCCTCTCATTATCAAGTGCGAGATCATAACCTAGTTGCTTTCTCTCGATCATATTTTATCTCACCTTCACCAAAAGACTTACTTGATCGTCGGAGGGGCTATTCGGGACACAACCCTCGATAAGCCTTCCTTGTTTTGCAGGTGATTTCACGTTGGAACCACTTCAACGAGTATAGGGATCATGGATCAGAATGGCAACAATCAGTTCAGCCAGAATCCGGCAGAACCAAGTACTTATGAGCTAATAATAATGAGCATTTTGGAGATAAAAAATAACAAAATGAATAAAGAAGACAATTTGTTGGATACTATACCCTTCATATTAATTAAGGGGTCTCTGGGTATTTTATATTGTAAAATAACATGCTAAAACAAACAATATCAACAACAATACCATCTAATAAAAGTTTCGTTAAGACGTGAGATCTGAAGAGGTCTGATAGTATATATAACCTTACCCTTATATAATAAAGAGGCTATTTTTGATAGACCCACATGCAATGTGTCATGAAGATACTGCAAATTATAAATGGATGTGCATTAAAAAAAGGACATAAAAATACTAAATAAATAAATAAAAATAAAATATACAATAATACAAATAAATAATAAAGATGATGATGATATTATTACTACTACCACCACCACCACCACCATCACCACTATTACTATTACTATTACTACCACCACCACCACCACCACCACCACTACTATTACTACTACTAATAATAATAATAATAATAATAACACATACAGAACGTGTCAAAGATTAACAACAAATGGAAAATAAATATACAATAGCATCTAGTAAAAATTCTGCTAAGACATGACACTTGAAGATGTCCAATAGTATGCGGCCTTATACATAATTAGTAGAAAGATTGTTTCTAAAGGTAAAATAAATATACAAACCAAAAAATGATGTACAAGAGTAACATAGGGGTATCGAAAATATCTTGATTTAAATCGTCGCCTTTATTTTTGAATCTTGCTCTTTTTTATTTATTTTATATTTCCATTTTTTTCAGGGAGCAATCTCTAATAAACATATATGAAAGCTATAACTGTAAACACGATCAAAATGAGAGATAGGTGTATGAACTCTCAGAAGTGGTGATATTTCGTATTAAAAAATGAAGATTAGGATATTTTAAATGGAATCCTTAAAATTTATGATATTTGGAATAATTACCTTTACTTTTGTAATTATCGTGAAAGTTAACAAAATTTAAATTTTATATTATCTTTAATAATTATAAGCACATTATTTCTTTAAATATGTATAAAATATTTTAAATATGAGGGTTTTATTTATTGATAGTGAAATTGAAAATAATGTAACTTGAAGTAAATTTAGTGGTTTTATTTATTGATAGTGAAATTGAAAATAATGCAACTTGAAGTAAATTTAATGCCTTAAAATAGTCTTTCTAACACTTCACATCAATGTTATGAATACCGTATCGGCCTCGATGCGGATTGGACTCTGAACTAACTGCACTCGGTATCGATTTGATTACATCGGCACCGCTTTGAATATTTTTAAATTTATAAAATAGTCCCTAAATTTTTTAAAAATTGCAAAATAGTCCATACGGATATATTATACAACAGTTATCTTGTATACTTTACTAGTTTATCGCTTACATCAATCATGCTTTCAAAAATCTTAATAATAAATAATAATGACAATTAATTTGAAATAACAATAATTTTAAATATTTTACATATAAATAATAACCACAATTAATATAAACAAAGACAATAATTATCATACAATTATAAAACTAAGAATAATATAAAGCATTTAAAATATTACAATCATACAATTTCATCATTATAATACAAATATTATTTACTTTATTTATACAAAGTTTTAAAATTAAGTTATTAAATATAAAATTTCAAAAATTCAACACCTTTTAACTAGAGAAAGATGGACTTTAATAAAATTATATAAAATATATTGTTATTAAATATATAAAGCAAAACCGCATTAACGTTAATTGTTAACATATAATCACTTCAAAATTTTAATTTTACGTTTGTAAAATTTTTATTGAAATCCAATTATTATAGAATTTTATTAAGATATTTTAATTTAAAATATTTTTAATAAAAAGAAAATTACTTATTTCTAATATCTAAAAATTTCAGAAATCTACTTTTCTTAAAAAATAATAAATTAATTAACTTTAATAATAAGTTTTGATTTAATTGAATTAATTAATTTATATTGTATACAAGTATATAAGTATACATATGTGCATATATATATAAACAATACAATTGCCATTAGGTTTAGGTTTTCAACCGCCGCTCACTCTCTTTTTCTAATTTCTAACCCTCTCTCTCTGTCTCTTTTTCTACTCTACTTCTTAGCCGCCGCAATCATCTCCTATTAGCTATTGATTTTGTTTCGGTTTCCTTGAGGTGATTTAGTTTCCTTGTGGTTTTTTTTTCAGTTTTTCCAGTCGAGCGTCGAGGAGGATTGGAGGAGTCGACGGTCGAGGAGGACGGAGGAGCAGGCGGCGAGGAGCGGTGAGGAGGGAGGAGCAGATCCGACTTCCGAGGAGCGACGAGCAGATCCGAGGAGAGAGGAGGGAGGGACGACCAGATCCGACGACGGCGACACCAGATCCGACGACGGAGGAGCAGCGACAACGAGAGGGAGGAGCAGTGGGCCAACGACGACGAGAGGGAGGAGAGAAACTGAAGAAGAAGAGGTCGGGAGGGTGCGGACCGCCGGTAGATTTTTAGGTGTTATTTTTTTTATTTGCAATTTCGTCCCATAAAATTTCATTTTTTGCGAAACGGTCCCCAAAATACCGGTATTGACGAAACCGGCCGGTACCGACCGAAACCGGCCGGTACCGACCGGAATCAAAAGCCGGTACCTTTGAGCCCGTTCCGGTACCGGTTTCTGGCCGGAACGGAACGGTATCCGTTTCATTGCTTCACATACTTTCCTTAGAAATGTCTTCACAACACTTCGGACTACATGTATCAAAATCAAACTCGACTACGTGCTACAGTGAGGACGTATAAAACTCTGAGGGGGTGTTTGGTTTAAAGGAATAGCAATTCTATTTCTAACATATTCCTTGGGTATTACTAAACCTCTGTTTGGTTAGAAACAAACACAAAATAACCATTCCTCGTGAATCTCTATTCTTAATTTTTGAGAAATAGGTCAAACCAACTACAACCTATCTTTATCTAATCCGCGAATACCTATTCTTCTTCAATGTTTGAAACTTGTTCCTTCTTCCAATTCTTCAACCCTCCCTCCCGAAGCTTCTTCTTCTCTTCTCTAGATTCACGCTCTATTGAAGTCAACCCAACGTTCTACCATTCCCTCTTCCTCTCGCCTCCACATCGCTTAACTCTTCACAGCTTAATCCACTATCTCGTTCTCCATATTCACGCTCTATTGAAGTCAACCCAATGTTCTACCATTCCCTCTTCCTCTCGCCCCCACATGGCTTAACTCTTCACAGCTTAATCCACTGTCTCGTTCTAACCCTTCATTGTCTTTGTTTCCATTCTCTTAAGCTTCATTCTTCGTAAGAAAATGACAACACTATCTGCCCTAAAATTGATACTTTTAACAAGAACAGCAATAAGTTCGAAGCTTTCTAAGTCTTAGTCATGGAAACAGTCTCTACTTCTCTTTCAAACCTCTTCGAGGCCTAGTTGTAGTCACACTTAATCTTTGAGGTCCTCTTATTCAGCTACTTTTGGAGGTAGGGACAAATATGGGGAGAAAAATAGCCACGATGAAAATGATGAGGTGATACCCACTTCGAGACTTTGTAGGCTGCTCTAAAAAATACTCAAACAACTCAATAAGAAAGTCCCTGATTCTCTCATTCGACAATGCGTTGAAGATGGCTTCAGTGTCAGATACGTTCCCTGGTATGTGACTTACTTGCGCCCACTATCATATGCGTTATTTTTTATATGTGAATGTGGTTAAATGTCTTTGTTGAGTTTGAGGTCTTACTGTGAGGACTCTTAGAAGAATTTGCCTCTTGTTTTCTTTTTTTTCTTTCTACGAAGTGAGTCTGTTCAATTACATTGAAAGTTAATAACTTGGTTTTGGTAAAAATCATAACGAGTGGACAAAGGGAAAATAGGGACTTCGATCATTGAAAGCATTTTTGGGATTCGGATGAACGGCTACTTAACCCACAAAACAAAAGTTAGAATCATTGAGGAACAGTAATTGTGGCATGCATGTTTTGTTTTTTGAAGCGTCAAACATAATTGTGGTGAACTTTTTAACATTACATGTATGGTATAGTTTTTGTCTGTGCTTGATGTCAAATCCTCTTACATAAGTATTAATCAAAATTCATTTGTAAGTAGAGCAATTACTAAGTTCATAAACTGATATTTTATATATCCATTTGTTGCAGGCATCTTGTTAATAGGATTATGAATTTACATGCTCCAGGTAAGTTAAGTTGGAATGTTGCATTGAGGAATACAGGAATTCATCTATCTATGCTTTCATTGACCATTACCACCATTTAACGAATATTAAGCATTATCATTTGAAAGTTGTTTTATAATTGATTGATGCATAATGGTCTGGTAAGCTACGGAACTTCACTTATTCTCCAGATAATAAGTCTGTTTTTGCGGTTTATCATGTGACACTATACGGGACTGATGCTGAGGTAAGTGTCTCAATTTCAATTTATGATTTCTTGCATGAGTGCAAATATATCACAGTAAAAAGATGGCCTCAGTAGGCACTGTGGTTGATTCAAAAATTCTTGTCAAACCAAGTTTATACACCATTGGTCAGCGGTTATAATTGAATATGCTACAAGGTTGGGATTATACGTGTTCTGTGTTCAGATCAATAAGTTATTAGCTGGTACAGACCGAAAGGATCTTATGAGGAAACTGCCCAAATTCATCTACGATGAAGAAAAAGCTCTTGAGGTATGACCTTTCACTTGCAAATTTGTGCGATTGTAATCAATTTTGTTTTAAATTTTGGTGTAGGAAACACTAGATTGTGTTAGAGTCCACCAGCTCTAACAGAGAATCTCCACCAAACAACAACCACCTGCACTAGAATCACCACACTACCGCAACAGAGCACGCACACCCACAGCAGTAAAACGAAAACACAGGAGAAAATAATCTGAAAAGGATATTGAATGTGATATTCCTAGCTAGGCTTCGAGGGCTAGCTAAACCTCCGTAAAACATCAATTACCATATCATAACCGAATGACAATCATTCTATTCTCCCAAAGAATATATTCTCTCTCGCTAACTAACTCTCACCCACTTGCTGCCCATTTTACCCTCACATGCCTCTCATATTTCCCGTTTTGTTACCTTTGGATCTCCTTCTTCTTACCATATTTTCTTGGAACCTAGTCTCAACAATGCCCCCCAAAAGAACTTACCTTGTCCTCAAGGTGGAAGGAAGGAAATTGATTATTAATGAAATCAAACTTCTCCCAGTGGCCTCAAATTCGGTAGATCCTTCCATCGGATTAGAACTTCCAATTCTCCGTTGATTCTTCTGCGGACTCCCACTAAGGTTCTTGGCTCCACTTTCAATGCATGTCTTCCTCCGTAAAGGAAGGTAGATGAGATTGCATCACAGAGCAATAGCTCTCTTAAGTTGGGATACATGAAAAATGTCATGGATTTTGGCAGTAGTAGGTAGTTGTACTTGATAAGCTGCCTCCCCAACTTTAGCAGTGATCGGATAAGGTCCATAATACCTTGGGCTCACTTTTCATTGTTCGACATAACTAAAGATTTAAACACAGTAAGGCTGCAATTTTAAATAAACTAGATCACCAACCTCGAAAGTCGGGGCCTTCTTTGAATCAGATACTTCTTCATCTCGTGCGTGCATTCAAAGAGATTAGACTTGAGTTCTTCCAAAATCGATTTACATCCACTAACTGTTGGTTGATATCCTCCACTAAGGACCCTTCATCAAGATACTTGAAGAGAGTAGGTGGTTCCGGCCATAAAGTGCTTTGAATGGAGTCATGCCAATTGCACTGCTGTAAGTAGTGTTAAACCAATATTCGGCCCAACTCAACCACTTAGGCCACTCCTTAGGATGATCACTGACAAAACACCGTAAATAAGTTTCCAAGCAACGGTTTACTACCTCGGTTTGGCCATCCGTCATGGATGATATCTTGAACTCATGTGAGAGTGGTGCCGAATGCTTGAATATTTCTTGCCAAAGATGCTCATAAACAACTTTGTCCTTATCGACACAATTACCTAGGGAATCCATGGAGTCTCACTACTTCCTTAATAAAAGCGCAGCCACTTGTTTAGCAATGTAGGATGTTTTAAAGCTAGGAAGTGGCTGAATTTGGTCAATCGATCCACAATAACAAATATGGTGTCTACTCCTAAAGCTTTAGGTAAACCACTTATGAAATCCATAGATACTTCTTCCCATACCGAGTAGGGACGGGTAGAGGTCAAGGAGGCCAAAGAGGTTTCAAGCGAGAATACTTGTTCTTCGACACATCACAACTCATGACAAATTGTTTCACATCGCCTTTCATTCCACGCCAATACACAACATTTGCTAACCTCTTATAAGTCCCGAAGTACCTGAATGTCCTCCCATTGGAGTTGAATGAAACTCACCGATCAACTTCTAGTAGTGGGGGCCCTCAAGCAGCAATACCAAATGCTTTCATAGAAGAGCCTTGATCCCATCGACTTATAAGGAAGGTGACTATCCGGTTGTAACAAACAGATCTCAGATAATGCTTCTTAACTTAGGGTCTTGCTTTGCCATGTCTTCTAACTGCCGCAACTCATTATGAAATCCCATACTCAAAGCCTTATATTCGCCACCTTTCTTGACAAGGCATCTGCACGACGTTTTACTCTTCCAGTTTGTAGGTTATATCAAACCCGAAACCTAATAACTTAGTAACCCATTTTCTTGCTCCTCACCTAGCAATCTCGATCACCAAGAAATGTAGACTCCTCAGTCATCCTTATGGTGAAGTGTCTCCCCATCAAATAGGTTCCATTTCATCTCGCCCACACATTGCCATCAATTCCCTTTCATAGACAGTGTTTCACTGATTTCTAATCGAGAATCCTTGGCTTAAATAAGCCACCGTCGACCCTCCCGCATTAACACCGCTCCCATACCTACACCCGATGCATCCGTCTCCACTACAAAGGGTTTGGAAAAGTCGGCATTGCAAAGACAGTGTCTCGATCAACAATTGCTTGAGGGCCTCAAAAGCCTTTTGTCCGAGTCATCCCAATGAAATTTATCTTTGCATAGCAGATTAGTAAGTGGCTTGGCTATACCCCCATAACCCTTAACAAATCTTCAGAGTAGCGGATAACCCCAAGAATCCTCTTAGTGCTTTAACATCCTCGATGTACCGATTGACAATGACTGCAATTTTGCTAGATCTACCGATACTCCTTCTGCGAAATAAAATGACCCAAGTACTCCAAATCGGTTCCGCCAAAATTGCACTTCTTCAAGTTGGCTACCAATTGATTTTCACTAAGTATTCAAGCACTATTTGAAGATGCTTCAAATGATCTTCCAAACTTCCACTATAAATCAGTATATCATCGAAGAAAACTAGTATGAATTTTCTAAGATGAGGTTTAAATATGTCATGCATAAGAGACTGAAAAGTGGAAGGAGCATTCATGAGTCCGAAGGCATTACCATGAACTCATAGTGCCCTCATGAGTTACGAATGTCAGTCTTGGCTATATCTTCCTCCTTCACTCTGATTTGATGATATCCCGACTTCAAATCGATCTTAGAAAAAATCTTAGACCCCCCTAATTCATCAAAAATCTCATCGATGCAGGGAATGGGATACTTATTTGGTATTGTCAACTTGTTCAAAGCCCTGTAATCCACACACAACCTCCATCCACCATCCTTCTTCCTTACTAACAGCACTGGACTAGAATAAGGACTAGTACTTGGTCGGATGACCCCTGACTCCAACATATCCCTTACCAACTTCTCGATTTCATTCTTCTGATAATAAGGATACCTGTAAGGTCTAACATTGGGAGGTTTAGACCCCGGTTCCAACTGTATAACATGGTCAGTGGCCCTATTCGGGGGTAACTTGCAAGCAGGTTCAAATACCTTTCTGAACTTCAGCAATAGCTTTTGGATTTCTTCCCCAACTCATGATCTGCATTCTTCAGAACTCAGATCTTTTCCAAATTGAGTATCTCCTTTCCACTTCCACCCTTTCTTCATCCAGTTTTCCCTGCCCACCATATTCCAGCAAGAACCCCTCAGCTCCATGCTGTAATAATTTGACCGCAGTCTTGAGAGAAGTCACAGAAGCCTTAGAACCCATCCCCCCATACAGTTTGATCGTTTTTCCCCCATGACTAAACTTCATTATCTGCTTTTTCCAATTGAGCAGAGTGTCTCCTAACGTCTCCAGCCACGCCACCCCAAGGATGACATCAACACTTTGCATTTCAAAAGGGAAGAAATCCTGTTTCAACAAGAGCCCCACATATCTGAGCTCTACCCTTTACAAATACCAAAGACTGTGCAGGACAATCATTCCCCAACCTAACCCTGAAAGGTTTCGTAACACTCACCTCCATTTTCAAGTCATTTACTAACCTGCGTCTGATGAAATTATGCGATGCGCCGCTGTCAACCAAAATTATGACTTCTCTTCCGCAAATCACCCCCCTAAGCTTGAGGGTTTGCGGTCCCACTATACCCTTGAGAGAAGCAACCGACAGCTCCAACTCTGGTAAGGGCTGAGCGACGTCTTCAGGTATATAGGGTTGAAGGCACATCACTTGGTTAATCAGCTCGTCCTCTTCTTCCCGTAATTCCACCCTACCGTTCTTCATCTGTTAGAGGATATGAAACTGCTTTCTCCCACATCGTGTTCGATAGTATACTTTCCGTCACAACGGTAACAGAGCCCTTGCTGCCTTTTTCGCTGTAACTCATCAGCGGTTAACCGTTTGAACGGAAAAGTTTGCTCTCTGCGGAAACTCCGGCGACCTTCAGTACTGGGGTTACCTCCCCACTTTTCCGTGATCGTCTCCGTGCCGGAACATTTCTGGAATTAATGTTCCCCGTCGGCGTCGAGGATTTCCCTTCTTCGCTCACCCTCCGATTGAGAGTCCCAGACGTAGTCTGCGAATTAGGGTTAACAGATGAGGTAGACTTCATGCTCCATATATTAGAACCCGTTATACCCACCCACCAAGTCGTCTTGGTATTTTATTCTTCTTGGAAGGGCCGGTCCAATGAGCCCAATTTCTACTCTCCGTCACCGGGCCATCTCCATTAGTTGTACCAATGACTCGGTTGTACCATCTGTACCTCGTACGATATCATCCCTCACCCATTATTGTACGTCATGTTACTACATCCATCGAGACATCTCTTATCATCGACGATACCACCTCAAAACGCCGATTAAATTCAGCCACCGTCCTGTCATTGGATCTTCAATAGCTCGCTAACGGATTTCCCATCGTGGCACTACCAATCTCCTAATCACGCCCTTTTAAAAGACGACCCGACCGCTTAGTGGTGACGATTCTGCGCCATTGATGCCACCAAAGCTTCTCCTTCCATGCACACCGCATCACTGGTAGCCACCGGTCAAATGGAACACCGTTCAACTCGAAGTAACGTTCCACTCGAAACACCCAACCAAATGGATCCTCTCCATAAAACGAGAGGGATGTCCAGTTTCCGGATGCTCTTATCACCCCTTATCGGTTCCGTTTGAACCGATGCTTCACCCTCAAATTTTTGCTCCGAACTTTCCCCTACTTCCCCAACAACTTCCTTTGCCTTCCCCTTATTTTCTGTTCGTTTTAAAATTTCGAAGATGGAGGAGATGTCGCCTGCCATCTTATCAAACTTCGCCTCCACTCCGGCAATGTCTTCTACTATCCGTATCATCTCTTTTTCCACATTATCAATTCTAGCTTCCATCCTCGTATTTACCATGCCCGACCGAAACCTCGCTCTGATACCAATTGTTAGAGTCCACCAGCTCTAACAGAGAATCTCCACCAAACAACAACCACCTGCACTAGAATCACCACACTACCGCAACAGAGCACGCACACCCACAGCAGTAAAACGAAAACACAGGAGAAAATAATACTGAAAAGGATATTGAACTGTGATATTCCCTAGCTAGGCTTCGAGGGCTAGCTAAACCTCCGTACAAACATCAATTACCATATCATAACCGAATGACAATCATTCTATTCTCCCAGCAATATATTCTCTCTCGCTAACTAACTCTCACCCACTTGCTGCCCATTTTACCCTCACATGCCTCTCATATTTCCCGTTTTGTTACCTTTCGGATCTCCCTTCTTCTTACCATATTTTTGCTGGAACCTAGTCTCAACAGATTGCTGCAGTCCTATGAGATTGCTTTTTGATCTTCCTTTATCCTTGTTAATTTGTGATTTGATGTTGTATAAGGTCTTAAAAAATGCATAAAGTTGTTGCACGAGCTCTTCTTTATCTATTGGTTGTTGTTATGCCCAAGTTGTTTTTGGGCTGCTTTAGTTTTCATATAAAAACCGATAGTTTCAGATTCCTCGCCATCATCACATTAATATGATTATAATCATGCCGTGGGTTTATGGGTTATCTGTTTGATACTTATTAATGTAGTAACATCTATTGACAAACAAACATTTGCATCTGTAATTCACAAAAAAAATTGTAAAATCTTGACTGAGAAGATTGCACAACTGAATTCTGCCATGGATGACGTTTCTTCCCAGCTCCATTCGGAGGATACCCCAAATGGTGTGCTAGTGAACTCTGATGAAATTGAAGCAGCAATGTAATGTAGTTCTAGTACACATTCCATTGTATAAGATGTACTCCAAAGTGTTCCAGTGTATCAAATGTGCTCCAAAGTGTATTCATGTACTAAGAAATAATGTAAAAGTTATTTTGTCTAGTTATTTAAAAAATGGCTAAATTTATTTTTTGTTCAACTAATTTTTTAGTAATTTAAAGCCCTATGTTATATTTATTTTCAATATCGCTCCATTGTTATTTATTTTATGTTATAATAATAATAATAATGATGATAATAATAATAATAAATTTCGTGTAATAACATTAATAACAATAATAATAATAATAATAATAATAAGAACTAAATTAATAATAATAAATAAAAGTTAATAATAATAATAATAATAATAATAATAAGGATATTTTGATCTTTTGTTACTTATTTCTTTCTTGTTCCAAATTACATTTTCAAACCAAATATTGAAATATAAATTATTTATCTATTTCATTTCTTAAACTAAACAAAATAATATTCATTCTATTTTATTTCTTATTTTTTAAAATAATTATTCTATTCCTTATTTATTCTATTCCTTAAACTAACAGACTTGAGGTGCGAGGAACTAAGTGCCTGTTTGGATGAGCTTATATCAGTAGAGTTTTTGTCAGTAGAGCTTTTTTCAGTAGAGCTCTTTTTATAAGAGCTTTTCTAAGAAGTCAGTTGACTGTTTGGATGTCAATTAAAAAAATAACTTTTTTGAAAGAGCTTCATACAATAGACTGTTTGGCAACATAAAAGTAAAAAGCACTTTCATTAATTTTAATTATACTTTATTTTGTAATAAAATTATTTATGCCTATAAATAATATTCAAAGTATATTAAACTTACATTTATTTTACAATTATTTGACAAATTCACTACATCTTGTAGAAAATTATTTAAAGAGATATTTCATTTTCTTGTACGAAATAAAACTAATATAAAATAAATATTAAAATATATAAAAAAGATAAATAATATTATAATCTCAAAATAAATATTCAAGAAATAGTTAAATACATAATAAATTATGCATTTTATTTTAAATACACAATTGTTGAGGCTCAGTACTTGAACCGAATAAAACGATTTGAAAAAGAATTTCATTTCATTTTTACCAAAAATCAGTTGAAATAGTGTAAGTACAAAATCAATTATTGTTTTCAGGTATATGCTCCAATTGCAAAATAGAAAGTTAAATGTTGAACAGAAAAAGAGAAGTGATAATTTTAATTTTTTAACAAAATAGCTAAGGAATGCACTCATCTTCAACCGTTGTTCAGCGTACATCAAGAAAAATGAGTAACTCTATTGCATTCCACAGGGAGGGAGTGAATGTGATCTTACAATTCTCCATAAGATATTTAAATGGACTACTAGAGCCTACTTCATTAACAAAACTAATATTCTTCCTTTCCATGTCCGTTTACAACCAATCTAATAATAATAGAAGTTGAAGAATCCACACTCTCACCCATCTCATCAAAAAAACTTTTCTTACTTGCTCAATGCTTCCAGGTAATATCTCTTTGTGGCATTAGTTCAAACACTTCATATGCATCATCGTGCTCCTCGTAAGCACCATAAACATGAACCAAATTGTTTTGGATAAATCCCAACAGCAATTGAGTGAACATTTTACCTATTTTATCATCACCCATCTTAGCCATAGTCTTCAAAAGAAAGGAATAAGTGTATGCCGGAATCAAAGGAATTTGCACAAATGTGATATATTTCAATAGTTGTCTTTAGAACTCTCAGCATACGCTTTAATAATTGTATTCCATAGTAGTAAACTGTTAGGAGATCTTGCTTCTCTCTAAATTGCACTCCACGTATGGTCTTGTCCACTTCAAGCTCTCATCCACTCCAAGCCCTCTTTACACTCTACTCTTATTCAAAGTTTTTTTAATGACCTTTGGCTTCCTTAACTATTCCATCCTGCTGCAATCTTCTTATCTTCCTCTACAAACCTCGAGAAGATGGTTGTGTCCTTTGAGAAGATGGGTAGAGAAGTCGGTGGTTTGTAACAAAAAGAGAAGTGTCAAAAGCAAAAGATGGAAGTTGAAAACGTTATTACCGTAAGTGACGCAAAATAAGGTCTACCCGAAAAAACTAAAATAAGTCACTTTTTTTTAATTCTTCAAATTTAAGCTTTTTTAAAAAACTATATTTTAGCTTCTAAAAAAGCTATTTTTATTGAAAAGGTACTTTTAAATTTTACGACCAAATATTTGTTTTTTTTTAATAGCTTTTGCGGTAAAAAAAAGTACTTTTTTAGCCTCCAAAAGTTGAACTAAACAGGCACTAAAGTGCTCGTTAAGTTGAGCTTTTATCATTAGAGCTTTTATCAGTAGAGCTTTTTTTAGAAGAGCTTTTTTTAAAAGCCAGTTGACTGTTTGGCTGTTAATTAAAAAAATAGCTTTTTTAAAAGAGCTTCATCTGATGATCGTTTGGCAACATAAAATAAAAAACACTTTTATTAATTTTAACTATATTTTATTTTATAATAAAATTATTTATGCTAGATAATTTTAAAGTATAGTAACAATATGCAATGTACCATATTGTAGGAAATTTTAGATAACCATCTTGTAGGAAATAATTTAAAGAGATGTCTCATTTTTTATAAGAAATAAAATTAATATGAAAATAAATATTAAAACATGTAAAAAAATTAAATAATATTATAATCCCAAAATAAATATTCAAGTTGGAATAGTTAAATGAATAATAAACTATGCATTTTATCGCAATACAAGAAGATTTGCAATATGTTCCCTCGCATCATTCATCTCGTTATTTTGTAGCTCGTCTAAATAATTTTCTTCAACGTCTTCATTTTCATTGTTCTCTTTATTTGTAGGAAGTAATTCATCATCTTCATCATAGGGAGAAAACTCTTCATCCTTTTGAGCATTTAACCTTATAAAATTGTGAATGGCCATTAAAGCAATCACAATTTTAACTTGTTTTGGAAAAGGAAAACTTGGCATTTGACATAAAAAATTTTACCTATTTTTACAAACGCCAAATGTTCTTTCGATTGTGCATCTTAAAGAAGAATGTGCATGATTGGATATTTCTTTCTTTCCTCTTGGTTGACCAGCACGTCGAAAATCAGGAAGATGATACCTTTCACCTTTGTATGGTCCTAAATAACCTTGCATGTAAGGATATCCTGCATCTACCAAATAATATTTTCCTACATTTCAAATTAAAAAATAAATAAATAAAGAAGCATTTAATTATTAAGAATGAATAAAAAAGTATTAAGTTTGGTTCTGGGATTACATTTGAATCAGTGCGTTCCATTGAAATCCATCGCCTTCACCTTCATGATGAACACAACGTGAATATACCAAAAAACAAGGAAGGCTCGTCGGGGTGACAACCCGATTAGTCTCTCCGACGCTCAAGTAAGCTTTTGGTGTAGGAAGGATTGATGAATTCAGAGAAAGCGAATTAGGTTATGATCGCATACCTGAATTATGGGAGAATAATACCTTATATACGAAGTAGTAATCAGGTTTAGGTCTTGTTACGTATCTGCATGAGAGATCTCCTTCTGCTAATAGGCCGGGGAGTAGAGTGGGCTTTGGCCTTAGAGCTGATCTTCGATGAACGGGCCGATCGGCCCACGGGTCGTCTTGATTGGGTCTGAGCCCGGAATGGCCGACCCGACCATAAGCCCCCCTACTCCTCGAGTCTGAGCGAAGAGAAGGGTCGAGGGAGTATGTAGAGGTTTTGTAGCCCAGTCATTAGACGACTCGAGGTTAGGTCGATCGGTCAAGCCTTATGATATAGCCCGTCTGTCGATCGGCTTAGTGGAATAAGCGGTCGGTCGGGCGATGTTGTGATAGCCCGGTCATGGAACAGCCCGGGTTGTTTTATTTGGTCGAATGACGACTGATTGTCTCCATTAGTGGGCGCGTGAAGGCATTTGAGGCATTTATGATTTGACGATACACGCCGTCTGACAGCTTTCAGAATTGGAAACGTATCGTCTTTGTAGCCATTACCCAGCTGTCCCGAATGTCTTTTCGACTGTTCGTGCCCTTCTGGATTTCGAATAACCCTGATTTGCCTCCGTTTAGATCGTGTCGCGTGTCCGGGGATAGCTCGGATGTGTTCCACGTGTCGGGCTTCGGTTGGATCGTAGTTCGAACGTAGCCTCTATAAGTATCAGAGTCGACAGACGGCTTGCTTTTTCTTCACGCTTATTTCATTCTTGTCGTCTTCTTGCTTTCCTTTGCTTTCTCCCCGTTCTCGCTTCGTTTTGCTTATTCTTATTTCGAAGTTGTTTGAGCGTTGCTCGAGTTTAGATTCCTACCATTGAATAGGTACGTCCCTCTCTTCATTCTCATCTTCTAAATTCCTCTTAGAAAACATGTCGTCTAGCGATTCTCGGAGTGAGGTTTCGCTTAACCGGTTCTGTTGACGGAGGTCGTCGTCGGAAGTTATGGCCGAGGCGACAATGATGTCAAGGCGAGGATGTTGAAGAAATTACAACAAGGGAGCGGAAGGACGGCCGATAGTAAAGGAGCGCCTAAAGGTAAATCGAGGATGTCTGCGGCGGTTTGCGCGATGCATCATAGGAATAGTATCCGTCGGATCGGGAGCCAGGTTGGCTTCGAGAATGAGGGAATTGGAAGCAACCAAAGGCGGGTGGATGGCCGTCTCTGAATATTTCTTCTCGGTCGGAGGCTTGAGACGCCATACGTCTTGATCGTGGATGAAGTGTGTCTTGATTTCCAATTGCGGCTAGTCGATCCCTCCGAGCGGGTGGCGTTTCATAAATGGACTTGTCTTTGTTGTGCCACCAATTTGGTCGTTAAGCCCTCCGTTAACATCTGCGCCATTTTCTAAGGATGAGTCAAAGTCAGAGCTCGGGAGGCATCCCTTCCCTGATGTATAAGGATGCCCGGTATCGTCCAGCCGGGACGTCCGGTAAAATTACCGGCTGGCGGACGAAATACTTCTTTGTGAAGCCTCTGGGGTCTTCTTCCGTGTCCCAGCCGTGGAGGTATCCTCAAGCCGAGCGGTGGAATGACTCGACAAGCCTATCGCTTTCTAGGGAAGAGCGAGAAGTAGTGAGCCGTATAAAGGAGCTCGGTCCGTATAACTTTGCTCGGCTCATCTCGGGATATGGCGGGGGGGCCTCTGCCAACTCTCTTCTGATTGACCCCCCGTCGCTAGTTGGTGGGCTAGGAGAGGGAACTGCCCCGCCTGGTTGACCTCTCGTGGTTGATTTATCTTCGTTGTTCGTAGGTTTTGGATTCAGTTTCTAACCTGTTTCCCTTGTTTGTGCAGCTATGGTCAGAGTTAACACATTCCCCGGCGCCCCCAAGTCCATCAAGAGTAGCGTCAGTCGCAGGCCTTCGGAGGCCGAGGTCAGGCGGACAGACGAGAGGCGGCCGATGGTCGCTCGACCAATCGCTTCTGAGGTCATGGCGTATTTCTCTGCCGTCTCGAACCATTGGCATGGGATGCTGTAGTCGCCCTTTTGATCGAGCATTGTTGTAGTCGAGGAGGAGGAGGAGGACGAACGACCTCTGAAGAGGAGGAGGGCCGCCAGAGTCAGCGACCAATCTCCCAGTTCCTCGGTGGCCGACCGATCTCTTTTCCCTTTAGCGGCTAATCGTCCTTCGGTGGTCGACCAATCTCCCCGTCCTTCAAGCCAACTCAAAGGAAAGGAGATAGAGGGTGACGTCGGGTTATGAGAGTCTTTGATCAAGCGCCAGGATTCCATAACTCACTGATATCGGCGTTGTCCGTCACATCTTGAAAGGATCACTCCTCCGTGGGCGGGAGAAATTTGACGAGAGGGGCAATAAGGAAATGGGGTCCCTACTCCTGCGAACTTGCCTGAGAAGCTCGATGATGTCATTCGAGACAAGTCAAAGATTTGGACGTTCTGGACCGTGAGGTTCAGGACTTTCAGGAGCAGATGCAGGCCCTGAAGGACGAGCTTTCGAAGGTAGAAGAGGAGAGGGACCTTCTAAAAGCTCAAAATTCTTCTTTAGAGGAGGAGAAGAAGATTAGGAGGAGGCGGCGGTATTTTGAAGGCCCAAGTTGACACGGGAGGAAGAGATCGCGCCATGCAGCTCACCACAAAGGAGGAGCTCCAAAGGTAAAGGCGATGGCGGAGAGGCCAAGCTATCTCGAGGAGTATCTTGCGCTTCTGAGGCGGTGGGAGTCGGAGAGAGTGCTAAGGAGAAAGCCCTCCGAGATCATGTCAAGGCCCTCCAAGATCATGCCTGCACCGAGGATACGCTAAGGAGGTACAAGCCTCGGTGAAGGAACAAAGGGTCGAGGCGATCCTGCGATGGCAGAGGCGGTTCTTGCGGGGAGTGCTTGAAGTATTCCTGCGACCAGCCCTCATGATCTTGAAGAATTGTTATGACACCTACATTCTCGAGGGTGGACGGTCCTTCGTTTGATCGTTAAATCGAGCCGTTGCTTCTGCCGTTCTTGACCTTTCTTTGGAGGAAGTGAAGGAGAGGGTCGCGGAAGACCGAGGACCCGTCCGATTGAGGAGTCGGACCTTAGCTCGGTCGAGGAGGACGAGCTTCCTCATGATGATGCTTCATCCCGCTTCGACTCTTCCGCCTAATTTCGGGGCTTCCCCCGTGTATTCCCCCGGTTATTCTCCTTCTCCTCCTCCTGTTCATAGCCCCCCTTCTCCCCAATTGTAGAGCTCACCTGGTCGGGCTTGTGACCAGGGCAAAGAGAAATCAATGAACTTTACCTTTGCTTCATTCGTTGTCTTTTTTCCATGTTTATGCTCTTTACTTTCTATGTATGTTGAGTTTTGGTGGAGTAGCTCGTAGTCGACCGGTTTCGAACCGATCAACCGCAGTCGATTTGTATCGATGCCGAGCGAGGGTCCCAAGGCACTAGACTTGGCGACCCAACCGATCGTAGTTGATCAATATAAAATGCCGGGCAATGGCGATAGCGAGGGTCCCGAGGATCTTGTCTCGGCGACCCGACCGACCGTAGTCGATCTATGTAAAATGTCGAGCGATGGCAATGGCGAGGGTCCCGAGGATCTTGTTTCGACGAACCGAAAGTCGATCTATGTAAAATGCCGGGCGATGGCGATGGCGAGGGTCCCGAGGATCTTGTCTCGGCGACCCGACCGACCGTAGTCGATCTATGTAAAATGTCGAGGCGATGGCGATGGCGAGGTCCCGAGGATCTTGTCTCGGCGACGACCGAATCGTAGTCGATCTATGTAAAATGCTTAGGCGATTGATTGGACTTTCTACTCTGCGATATAACTCTTTGTTGCCAAGAAATCAGAACCCTTTATTAATGATAACAAGGCGTGGGCCATTAAAAACCCGTCTGGTGGGGACGGAAAAAGGTACCCACATGTATACAAAAGGAATAATAAGGAAGAATTGACAAAATATAACTTATCTATTGGTAGAAAGCCTTCAAATTCTGGGAGTTTCAAGGCCTCGGTAGAATCTTCCCTTTTTCATCGCTTAGGATGTAGGAATCGTGCCCGACTTGTTTAACCACTCGATAGGGTCCTTCCCACATCTGCCCGAGTTTTTCAGGATGTTTTCCGGCCGCCTCGGCTTTTAGTGACGTATCCACCTACCTTTACATTGCTCGGTTTGACACTTCATTATAGAACACGGTCGTCTTTTGCACGATGGCCTCGACGGCTACGCCTTCTCTATCCTCGCTAAGGAGAACGAGCTCGCTCTGCGGGTTTCATCATTCCGCTCTTCTTCGAGGCCGACACCTCTCGATTGTGCAATGTCGCTTCTATCGGAACCAGGCTTCCACCAAGGTCATTCTCAATGGAGTTTCCCGTGACTCAGCTTCGGTGTGTTCTATATGCCCACAAACTTCATCTACTTCTTCCACCTGTGTTTTTCTACCATCTAGCGCTTCTTCGGGCATTCATTATCTTTTTATTGGTGTTCTCCGAAGACCGTTGCTTTGCGGATAAATTATCGAGGTCGATTGTAGCTTGATCTTCATCGGTCACGAAGTCTCGAACTTGGCGTTGTCAAACCGCCACCATTATCTCAGTAACCAATACCATGGGCATCCCGGCGACAAAGTATATTTTTCTTCACAAAGTTTTCAACCTTCCCTCGGTGATTGTAGCAATGATTACGCTTCCACCCACTTAGTAAAATATTCTCTCGCTACTATCGAAAATTTCTTTTGTCCAGACCGAGAGGAAAGGCCCGATATATCCATTCCCCATTGGGCGAAAGGGATAGGGTGACTTACAATTTTCATCCTCTCGGTTTGGTGGTGAGACAGATTCTTTTTTTTCTGGCGAGCTTCGCGATCGGTCGACCTCTCTTGTGATCTCTTCTCATCGTCGGCCAAGAGTAGCCTTGTTCGATCAACCGGTGAGCCAAAGATTCGCTTCCTACGTGATTTCGCACATCCTTCGTGGACTTGACCATTGCTTTCGGCTTCTTCTTCATTCATACATCAAGGAGCGCCAACAGAAGACCGCTTATATAGAGAGTCATTGACAACCGTGTATTCACCGCCTTTATCCTTAACTTCTTGGTCGCTAATTGCCTTCCTGTTGTCTTCCTTCCAAAAGGTACCGCATGATCGGCTCTGTCGGCCGGTTGATCGAAATTTACTTTGAGAACTTCCTCGGTTTTACGAATGCTAGGCCGATCCAATGTTCGACGAATATTGTTTTGGCATCACGTGGAAGCCATTTTGGAGAGCGCATCGCCTTGGCATTACGAGCTCGTTTATTCATTGATCGAATCTCGTCCAAATTGCTCGCCTCGCTTGACTAACTCTGGTATTTGATCATGTGGTTCCCTTGGCCTCGTAATGCCCTAGAACTCGACCGACTACCACCGCTATCATCAGATATCTTTAGGTGCTTCACTTCCATCTCCTTGGCGAGTTGAGGCCGGCTATCAAGGCCTCATATTCCGCCTCGTTATTGGAGGCTTTGAATTCTAGTCGGGGGCGACTCTACTTTTTTCTTCCATGTTCGGCCGATCAAGATAACTCTGCCTCGCATCCTCGGATTGGGCGAGCCATCGACAAACAGCTCCAAAGGGAACCGCTCGTCCTCCGAGCTTGGTTGGCTCATCTCGCGATGAAGTCTGCTAGTATCTGTGCCTTAATAGTTGTGTGGGGCTTGTATTGTATGTCAAATTCACCCGCTTCTCGCCCACTTAATCACCGGCCCGAGGTTTCGGGCTTTTGAAGCCACCGCCGAGGGGTGGTCGGTCCATACCTCGATGGTGTGACTTTGGAAATAAGGCCTCGCCTTCCAAGTCATTATCAAGAAGAGGGCCATCTTCTATAGGCGTATCGTGTTTCCGGTCCGGTTAACACTTTGCTAACGTAGTAGATAGGTGCTTTGTTCATTCCCTTCGAATCGAATTAGCACACCGATCGATCCCCAGAATCGCCACGATAACCTCGTGTTCTCTCCGCTCATCGGGCTTTGTAGGATTGGCGGGCTAGACAAGCATCTTGCTTTAAGTCTTTGGAAAGCTTGTTCGCACTCGTCGCCATCTAATTGAGTCACATTCGCTTCCTCAAGACTTTGAAAATGGGAGGCACTTATCCCCAACTGAAATGAACTCGCCGTGAGATTATCCGACCGGCTAATATCTCGAACATCCTTCAAGACTGTATGGCGAAGGCATCGATGATGGCCTCGATCTTTTCTCGGATTAGCTTCGATTCCACCGAGTGATCATAAACCCTGTGAATTTTCCTGATGCCACCGAACACACATTTTACGGGTTTAGCTTCATCCGAAATTTATTCGTGGTCCGAAGACTTCCTCGAGATCTTCCACATGCTCCTCGGTAGTCGTACTTTTGACCATCATATCATCTACGATGCTTCAATCGAACGACCGATCTATTTTTAAAGACCTCCATGACGAGCCGTTGGTAGGTTGCCCTCTGCTTCTTCGTGAAGGGCATTACACAGTAGCGATGTGTGCCTTGGCTCTGTTATGAAGGCGGTCTTTTCTTCGCCTTCTAGACTCATCTCGATCGATGATAGCCGAGAAGGCGTCCAGAAACCGAAAGCGATTCGTGCTCGAGGTAGAATCTACTAACCGGTCGATCTTCGACAATGGGAAGTCGTTTTGGACATGCTTTATTCAGATCGATGAAGTCTATACACATCCTCCATTTCCGTTCTTCTTTTTACTAAGACCACGTTAGCGAGCCATTCGGTATTTGACTTCTCTTATGAACCCCGCTTGAAGCAACTTCAGATTTCCTTCTCGATCACCCCGGCGCTCCTTACTATGCCATCGCTTCTTACATCGATCGGCTTGCGGTCATGCCGAATGCCGAGGGAGTGACATGCAATTGTCAGAAATGCGGGCATGTCGCTCGGTACCCAGTTTAAAACCGATCTGCTTTTCCACCAAACAATCGGTGATTTCTCTAGCTAGGTTCTTTTGTAGCTCTAACCTAGATTTGTGAACTGAGGGTCGGCTTCATCCAAGACGATCCGTTCGTCTCTTCCACCGGATTCATCATGTCATCTCTTCGCTGGCTCTCACATCAAGAGAGCTCGTTAGCACTACCGCCTTCTAGGTCTTGGTTTCTGCCAAGTAATATTCGAGGCGATTTTCTGCGACCCCCGACGACTCCAGCCCCATGGGCGTCGGAACTTCATACCGGTAGTATGTGGAGACGACCGACCGAGGCGTTTTGAGTAGCTCTCCAATTATTGCATTGTATGCCTTGGAACTTTACGACCGGAACTCCACGTCCCTTTCTATCCGGCATAATACTTCGCCCAAACTTCACTTTCAGATGGACCGGGCGACGGGTATCTTGACGCCTTGTTATTCCTTTGATGGGGCCGTCAGTAGGTAATAGCCGCTCTTGGTACCCTCATTTGCTTGAAGGCTTCATAGTATAGCAAGTCGATCGAATCGCCGTGTCAATCATCACCCGCTTCACCTCAGAATCGTCCATGTTGAGATTTACGACGAGGCGTCATCGTGAGGGCAATGTACTCCATTTAGGTCCGACTCATTGAAAGAGATCATTCCGCGTTCTCCTTCGGTTTTTGATGGGAGTGTCGTCGCCAATTGTTTGGCATATCGTTTTACGCCTTTAACGGTGGATCCCCTGCATATTTCCACCAAATATCGTGTTAATAACTCCGGTCGGTCGGTCATTTTTTGCTTGTTCGGCATTTCCATCGTTTCTTTCCTTGACCGCCTCTGTTTTCTCGGCGGTTATCTCAGATTCGTGCTCTGCCTACCCCATCATTCCTATCATTCATCTCGGGGTGGCGCTCAGAGTCCGACCGCGATCCTGCGATCGGCGTTTGCGTTCGTGTTTCACGAATCGGCCTAACCTCCCTTTTGAATGAGGAGCTCAATCTCTTTTTCAATCGCCAGTGATTTCCGTATCATGACCGACCTCTCGTGGAAACGGCGGATAAATTGGGATTCTGTTTTTATGCACGGGTCTTCATTCTTTCGGCTCTTTGATAGTTTCCCGTCATTCTAACGGCCGCTAGTACTTCAGCATACGACCTATTTAGCGGGGTGAACTCTTGGCGATATCCTTGTCGATCGGTCGGCCTTTTCCAGTTCGACTGACTTTTTTGCCGTTTGTGCGGGTTGCCCGCCCTATCGTTCGGCGAGCGATCTTCCGTCCGACGTCTCGTATTTTTCAAAGACTTCTTCAAGTGAATATACCTATCCGCTTGGCTTCTTATTTCTGAACCGAAGCGAGGTTGATCGAGGGCTAATGACTTCTTGAACTCCTCGTCCTCGTATTGCTCATAAGTCGCGCTAGCGTAGACGAAAGGTGAGATCGGGTACCTCGACCGCCTCGTTGTTGAGCCGAGTGATGAATTCCGTAAACTCTCATTCCTTCCTTGGGTGAGTTTCATCACCTCAAAAGTCGTCTTCTGCGATTAAGCTTACTAGTGGCGAACTGATTCAAGAAGAGCGACCTGAAGTCCTCGAAACATGTGATACAAATCGGTAGGTTGTTAAACCATCGTCGAGCTCCCTCTTGAAAGCCGTCTGAAGGCCTTACATTGAATAGCATCCGGACACGATGTAGGCTCATCATGGATCGGAAGTCTTTGCGTGTAGTCTAAAGGGCCGGTCTTCCGGTGTATTTCTCGTGGGTCGGTATCTTTCGCCGGGTCTTTGGAGGCTATCCAAAATGTCCGGAATGAAGGAGAGTTGTATTGCGCCGTCAGGCGATCTGGACGAAGCTCAGAGGCCGCGTGAGTCCGATCATCCGCGATTTTTCTAAGGTTTCATCTGGCGGTGATCGATTGTTAAAATTCAATTGTCAGGCATTTGGTTGCACGGACGGCGGGCTTTGTCTTTGGTTCATGACGCATATCTGGCGAATCACCAACTCACCGCCTTCTATCTGCTTCCGGCCGGACGGCGTGTGTGGATTGAGGAGGATCTGCACCTAATCGGTCTTTGGAGATTGAGGTTGCATAGTGCGCAACGTTATCCTTCACGCCACGCTCTGTTCTTCTTGCTCCAAGGCTTGAGGCCGCGATTGATCGTTAGATTGGAAGACTCATGGGAGATGTGTGGTGCGGTAGCGAGTGCGAGTAATCGCAAACCGACGTTGCATCGCAAGAGCCGCAATGTATGTCGGGATTCATCGCCGCCGCCTGGCTTATCTGCGTGGTTCTAGATGTGGTGCCCAGAAGTTGGGCCCCACGGTGGGCGCCAATTGGTTCTGCCAGATTCTGGCTGAACGGTGCGTTTCTATTGAAATCCATCGTCTTCTACCTTCTGTGATGAACACAACGTGAATATACCTGCAAAACAAGGAAGGCTCGTCGGAGGTGACAACCTGATTAGCCTCTCCGACGCTCAAGTAAGCTTTTGGTGTAGGAAGGATTGATGAATTCAGAGAAAGCGAATTAGGTTATGATCGCATACCTGAATTATGGGAGAATAATACCTTATATACGAAGTAGTAATCAGGTTTAGGTCTTGTTACGTATCTGCATGGGAGATCTCCTTCTGCTAATGGGCAGGGGAGTAGAGTGGGCTTTGGCCTTAGAGCTGATATTCGATGAACGGGCTGATCGGCCCACGGGTCGTCTTGATTGGGTCTGAGCCCGGAATGGCCGACCCGACCAAAGTTATTCGTCACAAACCTCTAGGTGGATGAGGGAAGTGTAAGCTATCATTGCACAAAGCCTCCATAAAAATTCGAGCATTATGTGTTGTGCCTTTCCAACCAGCTCAAGCAAAAGTGAAACACATCAAAATCACATATAGCCATTACATTTTGCGTAGGAATGCCTTTTCTCCCAATATATTTTATTTGATTGGACCTTGGAACGACAACTGGTATATATGTTCCATCAATTGCTCCAATACAGTCTTTAAAATAAGGTCAGTACCTTCTATCATCTTTAATTTTTTTTTGGAATTTCTCTAAAAGTTGGATCTTTTGGTTTGATGAAATCAATCGACATACGTGAAACAACCTCTAATACTATTCCAAACTATCTAGAAATTGTTTCACCTGAATGTTGAAATCTTTTTTGAACCATTCTATTGCAAAGTCCATGACCTAAAGTGATCAAAAACATAGCTACAGCCTCTTCTATTGTAACTTCTGTACCTTTCTTTAATCCACATGACTCATTCAACAATTTACATAATTTGATAAACATATCCTTCTCCATTCTCAATTGTTGATGACATCTATCTTTATGACCATTAAGCAACTCCATTACAAACATCCATCCAGTGTGAGGGGATGTTCTACATGATTTTTTCATATAATTTTTAATATGATGGTCTACGGCCATTGAAACTCCAATTTGAACCAATTGCAAAATTTCTTCTTCAATCTCTTCATTATATTCATGATCATTCTCATAATCATTATCAGAAGATGACATCTCAGATCAAAATATATAAAAGATAAATAATAAGCTTATTGTATAACATGATAACATAGCAATAATCATAACACAATAATAATAAAGAACAATTTAATTCATTACAACAAAATTCACCAAACAAAAATCCAATATAACACATTAATAGTAGCAAAATCCAAAACAACACATTACAAATAGTCCAATATTAGTAACCAAAGACATGTCTAATTTATTACAAAACCACAATCATTTCATTGTCTTAAACCATTCGATTTGAAGCTCAACTTCCTTAAGCTCAATAAACATCTCTCTATTTTCCTTCTTCAAAAATAATTTGGTAGCTAACATAAGCAGTTGACTTCCTTTTTATTTCATTTATACTTCAGAAGATATTCAATACCTCGAATGCTATAACGAGTTCATCTCTTTTAATAGAGCTCATTGAAGTTCTAATCTGTATTGCATCACATATGCGGTCCAAATTTTGATTTAACTTTTCGATTCTATTATCATTTTTCTTTCTTTTTTTCCCTTTCTTTTTGTGGAGGTTCCTAGAGTTGGAGTTGATGCACCAATCTCATTATGAATATTTTCAATTTCTGGATTGACAACAAAGCCTTCAGAAAGGTCATCGTCAAGATCAATATCAACTAGGCTTTCTCTACATGCCACATTAGCATCATTTGATACAAAACCTGAATAAGGTGTCCAAGCTCCTTCTCCTGTAGCTGCAACATCTTTAAATAAAATATTCAGTTGTTCAATATGTTTCAAACCTTTAGTTTGAAATTTGGCTGCTTCAGGATTTTCCTACAATAATATTGTTTAAGTTATTAAACTATCAAGTAACATTAGAACAATATAAATCTAAAGCTTAAATGCTTACCTTCAATTTCTTTTCCCACCATTCGTCACTCGCATCAATAGTCTGATTAGTAGGATCCCATCCTAGTCCAGTTTCCTTACCTACTAAATTTGTCTAAAGCTGCCAATCCTTTTTCAATCCATCCCATTTATTCTTAAATTGTTTGTATTCATAGTTCTTCTTAGTTTCATGAGAAAACTTTGAACCTATATTTTTCCATCCAATCTTGTTAAAGTGACCATTTGGTCAATTTCCAACTAATGTCTCTTTCACAAAAATTTTGATTAAAATTTCAAGAGTTCTATCATTCCACTCCGCTTTAATCGTTTTTTTCAATTTATCCCCATCTTGAATATCTTGGCTTGGTATTAACATTTTCTATCAAACACAAAATCTTCACTACATATAACAATTATTTAAGCAAGTATAAGAAGACCACACAACCAGAAGTTTTACGCATTCTAAATCAATATGTAAACCAATATACCAACATATGCTCAATTTCAGAAAATTTAGAAGACCAAAAAAATAGTAAGCTTACCTCAACAGTAACAAGTAGCACCTCTCCTTTTCCCTTTCTGCTTTCAATGTTGATACTGGACAATATGAAATCACAGTGTTATTACATAAAGTTAATTGATAACAAAAAGACTACATGTAAGCACTACAACCAAAAGAATACAATTAATTGATAACAACAAAAGCTTCTTCCACTTCTTTCATCTTCACAAGTAATTCTGCAAATTTTTTTGATCTGTCTCACAACATAAGATGCCAACAAAAGCTTTTTTCAATCTCACAACAAAAGATAAAAAAAAAGAGTACAAATTTTTAAAGAAATAAACTTTCAACCTAGATCACTCTAGGTTGTAAAATTTACAACAATATAGACTTGGTTCAACGCAGACCAAGGTCATCAACGCAGACCTTGAACAACGCAAACCAAGTCTGCGTGGTCTGGTCTGCGCCCCATCTGCGTTGAACAACAACGCAGACCAAAGGTCTGGTCTGCGTTGAACAACACAGTCTCTGCGTTGTCGTTCAACGCAGACCAACTTGTTTAACGCAGATGGGTCTGCGTTGCGTTGACGCAGACTTGGTCTGCCTTGTGTTGTTGTTCAAACGAAACAACGTAGACCAAGTCTGCGTTGATTCGTCTGCGTATTTAACAGAGATGAAAAGTTTCACAAAACGAGACAAAAATAAGCAAGACAAACAGAAGTTGGCTGGTGGTGATTGACCACACTACAAGACAAAAATATAAACAAAAAATAACCTATATCTGGAGAGGACGAGAGTGATTGATGAACAGAACACAAGAGAAAAATAGAAACAAAAGTCGGCTAATGGTGAGAAACAGAAGAAACGTATATGTGGGGTTTTTGGTTAAACGTAAGTGACGGGAAAATAGCTTTCCGAAAAAGCTGAGCTCTTAAAATTTACAACCAAACAGGTACTTTTTCTTTAAAATAATTTTTGCGGTAGATAAAAATACTTTTAGACCTTCCAAAAATTGAACCAAACAAGGGCTAAAACGGATTGTCCAAGTCATGCTCATGCCTACCTTCGAAACATTCCGGGAAGCGCAGGGTTCAAAAGTCCAAGAATGAAGCCCATTTCTTAACTCACTCGCAGCCCATAGACAATATATCGCGCAGACAACACTCCCAGACAAGACAATTTTCTTGGACCCTTCTCTTTCTGCATCTGCATCTGAGCATTTCTCTCTTCTCTTAGCTTTCACTCTCTCTCTCCCGTTGCGTCAATCGGGTGTCTGATCTCTCTCAATCCCGATCCAGGCCACCATGGCGGCCGCTAATGCCCCTGTCATCATGAAAGAGGCTTTAACGGTATCAAATCTCGTTTCTACTTTAGATCTAATTACTTTTGGCTCTGTTCATCTTCTTCTACTCATTCTCAACTGTTTATTTGCCTTCTTGCAGTTGCCGAGCCTCGGAATCAATCCTCAGTTCATTAATTTCACGCACGTTACTATGGAATCGGATAAGTACATCTGCGTCAGAGAAACCTCGCCTCAGAACAGCGTCGTCATTATCGACATGAACATGCCCATGCAGCCTTTGAGACGTCCTATCACTGCCGATTCCGCTTTGATGAATCCCAATTCGAGAATTCTCGCTCTCAAAGGTATCGTATTTCTTTTTCGCTAAATCTCATGACTTCTTGATTGTGTTTTAATTTGATCTACTAGTTTTTGGATTCTCTTTATAGGCGTTGATGGATAATATTACATATTTTATGCAATTTGGTAAATTTCTGGTTGGATTTGGTGTAGTTTTAGGTTTATTCACATCGATTATGTGCCATTATCTGACATCTAATGCTAGGTGCTTTTTAAAAGTTTTATATCTTTCAAGGTCATTAAGTTCTTGCTTTGATCTGCACTCCTCGTGGTTGTAGTAGGATGGCGTAACTATTGTTTGTGTTATAGCGTAGATATGGACTGCAGTTTGTGGTGTCAATTTATTACTTTGTTTGATGTGCCATCGAATGATGTGTGACTTTTGGGTTTGAAGCTCAACTTCCTGGAACGACTCAGGATCACTTGCAAATATTCAATATTGAAATGAAAGCAAAAGTGAAGTCACACCAAATGCCTGAGCAGGTGACACTTTTGTTCCCTTCTAATTGAGCGATATGATAGTACATTTGTTAATTATTCTAGTCCTGTGTTGAATCTCACTATTCTTGGCAATATTGTTTTTCCCGTGCCTAAGGTTGTGTTTTGGAAATGGATTTCCTCAAAGATGCTAGCACTGGTCACACAGAGTTCAGTTTATCATTGGTCAATTGAAGGCAATGATCTATTACCTTTCCTTCACACAAGAGCATGCATCCCTTTCTTTCTATATGTGTCATTTTAATGGATTTGGCTTTGTTATAATGGATCTGTCTGTGCCTCATTTTTCTTTATTTATAATTGTTATCCTTTTTATGTGGCTTTCTTTTAATATTCTGTTGCCTTTTCGTTTATACAGGTGACTCCGAGCCTGTTAAAGTGTTTGACAGAACTGCTAATCTGGTAAATAATCAAATAATCAATTATCGATGTGATCCGTCAGAAAAGTGGTTGGTGCTGATCGGAATTGCCCAAGGCCCCCCAGAGGTATGCTAACCCTGTATCTATTTTTTCATCTTTTTGTTGTTGGATTTTGTATTTAATCTATCCTCTCACTTGTTTCAAGTGAGTTTAAGTTACTTCTAGTATCTGATACAGATAGTAGGTGCTTCGGCATTTATAGAGAAAGTGGCATCAGTTTGTCTCTGTATTTGTATTATTAGTAAGTTACTAAGATTCAGGCTGCTGAATATTAGCTAATGTGAGGTGGAATGCTTGTTTGTAATTGTAACCTTCACGATTACAGTTAAGTTTTTCTCTTCCTTATATGTCACTTCAGTGTGAAAATATACTTCCTATTCACGGTATGTTGACATCTAATTCAATTTTTTCTTTGCCTTATCTTTTTTTTGTTTGCCTCATGCCACATTTGTTTTATCAAACACGATTCTTCCTTGTCCTTGTCTCATTTTAAAGCTTGTATGCCATTTCTTTAGCTGCTGAAACATTCTCTAGTGATTATTGGTAAAAGTTGGGTATAGCCTAATTATTTTATCAGACCCTTTGATAGAGTTTTCTAACATCCCCTTTTTTCTTGGCGCAGAGGCCACAATTGGTCAAGGGGAATATGCAACTTTTTTCTGTGGACCAACAGCGTAGTCAGGCGCTTGAGGCACATGCTGCTGCATTTGCTTCATTCAAAGTGGGCCTCTTTTGACGATGACACTTTTCTGGCTTATAATTGTATACTGAGTCATTCTGAAGTATTGATATGTTTCATGGTTCATTCAGGTGCCTGGAAATGAGAATCCTTCACTTCTTATTTCTTTTGCCACAAAATCATTCAATGCTGGACAAATAACATCGAAGTTACATGTTATAGAACTTGGAGCGCAGCCAGGTCACTTAACCTCTGTCTAGTATCTCCTTCCATGTGGGAATTCTTTTTCATGAAGAACTTGCTTTTTGCCTTCATTTAAATTTATTAGTTTGATCAAAAGCAAAATCCTTGGTCTCCATGATATTAGAAGCATATGCCTGTACTTTTGTCTGTTTCATTAAGTGATTCTAATATTGTTACTGCTAATGTTTTAGGCAAACCATCGTTTACTAAGAAACAAGCAGACTTATTCTTCCCGCCGGACTTTGCTGATGATTTTCCTGTGTCAATGCAGGTAGAATTTAAAATTTCATTGATTTATTCATCCACCTGATTCGGTTAACCTAATCTAATAACCTCATGTTTTTATTTGGCAGATATCCCAAAAGTATGGCTTGATCTATGCGATAACGAAGCAAGGACTACTATTTGTTTATGACTTGGAGACTGCTAGTGCTGTATACAGAAATCGTATCAGTCCAGATCCGATATTTTTAACCACTGATGCATCCTCCGTAGGTGGGTTCTATGCCATCAATAGAAGGGGACAAGTTTTACTTGCCACAATAAATGAAGCTACAATTGTAACCTTTGTTAGTGGCCAGGTATGCTACTAAGAGTTCTTGGCTTGCTCTCTCTCTCTATCTCTGTTTGTGTGTTTTGGCATTATCCCAAGAGGAGCTAATCATTTTGGTTACATTCAGTTAAACAATCTGGAGCTTGCTGTTAATCTGGCCAAAAGGGGAAACCTTCCTGGTGCTGAAAACCTGGTAAATAGGACCATTTTACTTCTTTGACTTTGCATGAAATTCTTTTCTTGATTTGCTAGAAATTCTTTTCTTGATTTGCTATGAAGTTTGATGTGCCTATCTTTATTGTATTTGTAGTGTTGATTATTGAATTAACGTTTTAATTAGGTGCGATATTTTCTTCACTCTGTTGACTCATAATCTTCATGTTTGTTGTCTTTACCAGGTTGTCCAGCGTTTTCAGGAATTATTTTCTCAGGCAAAGTATAAAGAAGCAGCAGAACTTGCTGCAGAATCTCCACAAGGACTTCTCCGAACTCCTGACACAGTTGCTAAGTTTCAGGTTATTTTTGCAAACGAAGGCCTCATAGTTTTGCTCCCTCTATAATTCTTAGTCTCCCTCTTTTCTCTCGTCGTTTGTGAAACTACATATGGACAAGTACAATGATCTAAGCTATTCTCTTTATTCTTGTGGCAGAGTGTTCCTGTGCAAGCTGGGCAAACACCACCATTGCTGCAGTATTTTGGAACTCTACTGACTAGAGGAAAGCTTAATGCTTTTGAGTCTTTGGAGTTATCACGCCTTGTCGTGAACCAGAATAAAAAAAATCTTTTGGAGAATTGGTTGGCTGAAGACAAGCTTGAGTGTAGTGAGGAGCTTGGAGATCTTGTCAAGGTCAGTTTGTCGAGAACTTTCTTGAGGCCTCCAGTTCTTATTCTGAATAGCCATTTCTTTTAAGTAGGCTACAATGATGATAAGTCAACAAGTATTAGATTCATGAACGATGCTGATAATTGATTTAGGCACCTTGTTTGAGATAGCTGGGGGATTTTTTATTTCCTCCTTATTCCATTTCTCACACATATATTATCTTGGTATATACATGCATACCTTGTAGGCTGGTTTATTTGGGTGTTCTTGTTTAATGTATAATTGCTATCAAATTACTACCTTTATTGTTACTTCTTTTGTCTTTCTGATGTTGGAATCATGTCTCCTATGCAGACAGTAGATAATGACCTTGCACTCAAGATATATATTAAGGCTAGGGCAACTCCCAAAGTTGTGGCTGCATTTGCTGAAAGGAGAGAATTTGACAAAATTCTTATATACTCGAAACAGGTAAACTTTTTACCCTTTCAGAATCTGCGATTACATACTGTAAGACTTACATTATAGCTTATTGCCTGTTTTAATCCTACCACAATCTTCCACTTGATTCCAGGTTGGATATACACCTGACTATTTATTCCTCCTCCAAACGATATTGCGGACAGATCCCCAGGTTTGGTGACTTATTTTGACATTATTATTCTAAAGATGACCAAACTAATCATGGTTCTCTTTAATTATTATATCATTTGCCTTTAATTATTATTTCTGATTCTATATAAATCGAATTTTGTTAATATCTGTATTTGAATTTTCTGCATTGCAGGGTGCTGTTAATTTTGCTTTAATGATGTCTCAAATGGAGGGAGGCTGCCCAGTTGACTACAACACAATAACTGACCTATTTCTTCAGGTTCAATGATCCAAGTTTCTTTTTACAACATTCTTGTGCATAGCTTTGGAAAATATTTTAACAAATTTCTAACGCCAAATTTTTCTAATGAAGTGGGAGGCTTGCCTTCTCTGTTTTATTTTTTGTTTTTCTGGGAGTGATCACAAGAAAAGAAAACAACTAAGTCTATACTTATTTCCCATATTAATTTAATTTATTTTCCCCTCAGAGGAACTTGATTCGAGAAGCAACAGCATTTCTTTTGGATGTTCTGAAACCAAATCTACCAGAACATGGATTTCTTCAGACAAAGGTCACTATTTTTTTGTCTATTTCTTTTACAGCCACTTTTGTAATTGACAGCTTTGTAAACTCACACCCATCTATATTCAGGTTTTGGAGATCAATCTTGTTACCTTCCCAAATGTGGCAGATGCTATTTTAGCTAATGGTATGTTTAGTCACTATGACCGCCCACGCATTGCCCAACTGTGTGAAAAAGCTGGACTTTATATTCGGGCACTTCAGGTAAAAAGATTTAATCTCTCATTCTTTTGAAGTACTATTCTTACTCTCTGGCATGACAAATTGTTTTTTTTTTGGCAGCATTATAGTGAGTTGCCTGATATTAAGCGTGTCATTGTGAATACACATGCCATTGAACCTCAGGTTTGGAAGTTAAATGTTTTTATGTGTTTCTTGTGATTCTATTTTTTTTTTCCTTGGATTTGACCTGTTGGTTTCTCAGGCTCTTGTTGAGTTCTTTGGCACCCTTTCTCGGGAATGGGCTCTGGAGTGTATGAAGGATCTTCTACTTGTCAATTTGAGGGGCAATCTTCAGATAATTGTGCAGGTAAGTGAACTACGGCTATTTGTAGTCATTAGTTTGAGATGTTCCTTGAGAAGGCTAATACCTACTCTTTTGCAGGCCTGCAAAGAGTACTCTGAGCAATTGGGTGCAGATTCCTGCATTAAACTCTTTGAGCAGTTTAAGTCCTATGAAGGATTGTATTTCTTTTTGGGTTCATATTTGAGCTCCAGGTTCGTTCATGTCATTATGATTGTTGTTGCTTCTTTCAATCAGAGAGGAAAAAGATTCATTAAGACGCCAAAATCAATTTTCTACTTCTTACATTAATATAAATTTTGGTATTACTGTTAAAGAGGTTCAAAAGAATGTATAGGTAAGCTAGTATACAGTCTCTACAAGATAGTAGAAAGTACACTGACAACTTCTTCAACCCCTGTCGATATTCCTAATCTCTATGACTCGTAATGGGTTGCAGCAGTCCTTGAAATCATCTAATCTAATCAGTGAAAATAGGGTTATTTACACTACCTGTATTATGGCTAAAAGATGCAGAAGAATGTATTGGGTCTTCTTTTACATACTAGTCTTTTGTTTTGAAAAGTAATATTCTGTATCTCTTGACTCATAATGGGTTGCAACAGTGCTTGAAATCATCTAATCAACTCAACAAAAATAGGGGTTATTTATGCTACTTGAGCCACTCGGTTTTACCCCTATCTGCTTGCTAATACATCCATCTCTATCAGTCTAACCCACTTTGTTGGATTGTTAATTACCCAGTTGTGACACAGTGAAGTTTCCAAGGCAGCAATGCCTTTCTCACTTTGGTCATGTTCGATAATAAAATGTAATGGCTTCAGTTTCTTCCAAATAGTTTGCCCTAATAAAAAAAAAAGGGGTTATTTATGCTACTTGAACCATGGTTTTACTCATCTCTAATTGCAAAAACATCCATCTCTATCAGTCCTACCCACTTTGTTGGATTTTTAATTACCCACTTGTGACCCAGTGAAGTTTCCGAGGCAACAATGCTTTTCCCACTATGGTCATGTTGTATAATAAAATGTAATGGCTTCAGTTTCTTCCAAATATTTTGCCTCAATTTGGTTTCTTATTCTTTTTCTTGTGCTTTTGGGATAGTGAGGATCCAGAAATCCACTTCAAATACATTGAAGCAGCTGCCAAAACTGGGCAGATTAAGGAGGTAGAACGGGTGACACGTGAATCAAACTTTTATGATGCTGAAAAAACAAAGAACTTCTTAATGGAAGCCAAGCTTCCAGATGCTCGTCCATTGATCAATGTCTGTGATCGGTTTGGTTTTGTTCCTGATCTGACTCATTACCTCTACAGAAACAATATGCTTCGCTACATTGAGGGTTATGTACAAAAGGTAAGATTAAAGATTTTGATTCCATCATATAAAGCCAAAGGATCTTTCAGGAAAAGATATAATTGTTGCTTTTTGTTTTTATAGGTCAATCCGGGAAATGCTCCTTTAGTTGTTGGACAGCTGCTTGATGATGAATGCCCTGAAGATTTCATTAAAGGTCTAATTCTTTCAGTTCGTTCCCTTCTGCCAGTGGAGCCTCTAGTAGAGGAGTGTGAGAAAAGGTCTGTTATCCGCTCTGAATCACCACATGTCTTTTATATTTCTGCATCTCACTTCTGTTTTCTGTTGGCAGAAATCGTCTTCGTTTGCTTACCCAGTTCTTGGAGCATCTAGTAAGTGAGGGAAGCCAAGATGTGCATGTTCACAATGCTCTGGGTAAAATTATCATTGACAGTGGCAACAACCCAGAGCATTTCCTTACTACAAATCCGTATTATGATTCACGTGTTGTTGGTAAGTATTGTGAGAAACGAGACCCGACACTTGCAGTTGTTGCATATCGTAGAGGACAGTGCGACGAAGAACTTATAAACGTTACAAATAAGAACTCCCTCTTCAAACTGCAGGCCAGGTTTGTGCTTCATTGTTGAGGATTAGGTTTATATGATATATCCACTGCAATTTTTTCCCTTAGCTGATTGCTCATGGTTGTAATATCAGGTATGTGGTGGAAAGGATGGATTCTGACCTTTGGGAGAAAGTGCTTAGCCCAGAAAATGAGTACAGAAGGCAACTAATTGATCAAGTCGTGTCTACTGCTTTGCCTGAAAGCAAGAGTCCTGAGCAAGTTTCTGCTGCTGTTAAAGCATTCATGACTGCTGATCTTCCACATGAGCTGATTGAGCTTCTTGAGAAGATAGTTCTTCAAAATTCTGCTTTTAGTGGAAACTTCAACCTGCAGAACTTATTGATCCTGACAGCAATTAAGGCTGATCAATCAAGAGTTATGGATTACATTAATAGGCTTGACAATTTTGATGGACCTGCTATTGGGGAGGTGGCTGTCGAGTCTTCATTGTATGAAGAAGCATTTGCCATTTTCAAGAAGTTTAATTTAAATGTTCAAGCTGTGAACGTCTTGTTGGATAACATCCGTAGCATTGAGCGAGCAGTGGAGTTTGCTTTCCGTGTTGAAGAAGAAGCTGTATGGAGTCAAGTGGGTAAGGCCCAACTGCGAGAGGGTCTAGTGAGTGATGCAATAGAGTCATTCATCCGTGCAGATGATGCAACTGAGTTTTTGGAAGTTATAAAGGCTGCTGAGGATGCAAATGTTTACCATGACCTTGTGAGATATCTCCTAATGGTGAGGCAGAAGACAAAGGAGCCCAAGGTTGACGGTGAACTCATCTATGCTTATGCCAAAATTGATCGGTTGGGTGACATTGAAGAATTTATTCTCATGCCTAATGTTGCTAATCTACAAAACGTTGGAGATCGCTTATATGATGAAGCCCTTTATGAAGCAGCAAAGATCATATTTGCATTCATTTCTAATTGGGCCAAGCTAGCTGTTACGCTTGTTAAACTTAAGCAGTTCCAAGGTGCTGTTGATGCAGCAAGGAAAGCAAACAGTGCAAAAACCTGGAAGGAAGTCTGCTTTGCTTGTGTGGATGCTGAGGAGTTCCGCTTGGCCCAGATATGTGGGCTCAACATTATTGTACAGGTAAGTGAACTCTTGTTTGTGATCAATTTTACTAGCTTTGGAATGTAGTGAAATGATTCTTAAATTTTTATGCACATTTAATAGGCGCTATCACCAGTGATTTACTTATAAGTGCTTCTCATTTATATAACAGCAGATATAAAATTCTAGAACTGTTGATTAACTTTACCGGTGGATTGTCTTTTATTTTACTGCTGACGCAATCTTCTATCATATTGATAGGTTGATGACATGGAAGAGGTCAGTGAGTATTACCAGAACAGGGGATACTTTAACGAGATAATATCCTTAATGGAGAGTGGACTTGGATTAGAACGCGCTCATATGGGCATCTTTACTGAATTGGGAGTTTTGTATGCTAGATACCGCCCTGAAAAACTTATGGAGCATATAAAACTTTTCTCCACTCGTCTGAATATTCCCAAGCTTATAAGAGCTTGTGATGAGCAGCAGCATTGGAAGGAGCTAACTTATTTGTATATTCAGTACGATGAGTTTGACAATGCTGCAACCACTGTAATGAACCATTCTCCTGAAGCATGGGACCACATGCAATTTAAAGATATAATTGTGAAGGTTGCAAATGTCGAACTCTACTACAAGGCTGTACACTTTTACTTGCAAGAACATCCTGATCTAATCAATGATCTTCTCAATGTGCTTGCTCTCCGTGTTGATCATACTCGTGTGGTGGACATAATGCGAAAGGTATAGACTGCCAAATGCAAAATTTTGCTTGCTTATGCTTCAGCTTTGTTTTTGACTTGTAGTTGGGGTTGTTCAGAATTTCACACTTAATTGTATGGTAGTGGGTTTTTTTTTTTTTGGTTTTGAATTACAATTTTTTATAACTTTTAAGGATGGCACTGATCAAAGCATTTTATTATGCTTTGCTGAACATCATGTTTTTAAATAATCTTGTTTTGTTATTTCATTTAATTTTTTCTATTCTGAATTTCAGGCTGGTCACATTCGTCTGGTCAAGCCATATATGATTGCAGTTCAAAGCAGCAATGTCTCTGCCGTAAATGAAGCTTTGAATGAAATTTATATAGAGGAAGAGGATTATGACAGACTTCGTGAATCTATTGAATTGCACGACAACTTTGATCAGATAGGCCTTGCACAGAAGGTCAATTATAGAATCCTATTATGTTTTCAAAATCCAAATGGTGGGGTTATACTTATGAGAGCTATTGTCTCCATGCATGTGCAGATTGAGAAGCACGAACTTCTTGAGATGAGGCGTGTTGCTGCTTACATATACAAGAAAGCAGGAAGGTGGAAGCAGTCAATCGCATTGTCAAAGAAAGACAATCTTTACAAGGATTGCATGGAGACTTGCTCACAGTCTGGTGACCGTGAACTTTCAGAGGAGTTGCTTGTTTATTTTATCGAGCAGGTTTGTTTTGCTTATCTATCTGTCATACAGCCAGGCCTTCTATCACCCATAAAGCACCTTGTGGTGCATCCAGATAGATATATGTGGCTACAGGGAGAAGGGCACATATTTTCTATCCTGACATAAATTTCTATGTTGAAATGCTCAGAAAAAGTTCTATTCTCATTGAGTCCTGATTTTGTCAGCTCTCTTTCATCAATTCCTGAATTGCATGCCTGCTATAACATCATTGCCATTTCAAAAATTTTCGCAGCTTGCATTCTTTACTGGATACCCTTTGTCTTATTCACTTGCATTATGTGAATGACTTGTTAGGAGTGTTTACATTTTGCGTTTTCCATATGCAGGGAAAGAAAGAGTGCTTTGCTGCATGTTTGTTTGTGTGTTATGATCTAATCCGGCCAGATGTTGTCCTTGAACTTGCATGGATAAACAATATGATAGATTTTGCTTTCCCATACCTCTTGCAGGTAATCTTCTCATTTTGCATTGTTTACTCTTCGTCATATTTTAAAATTTTGTGTAATGCTTAATAAACTTGACATCACTATTGCTCTTTTACTGTTTTGAAGTTTATTCGAGAGTACACTGGCAAAGTAGATGAGCTCATAAAGGACAAAATTGAAGCTCAAAATGAGGTGAAAGCTAAGGAGAAGGAGGAGAAGGACATGGTTGCTCAGCAGGTATGCTTATTGGTTCAAATTTGTCTACCTATTGGAAAAAAAATTTCTACTGGCCTATCTTAATCAATGATTTGTTTAACTTAAAAAAAGATATGCATTTTCTGCATGCTGTTCACCTAACGTTTTCTGTACTATTAAATTGAAGAGCAAAAAATTCTTCCTTTGGGGAGAGCATATAATGTATTCATTATATGCCGTCTCTAGACCGTGTTCATCAATCTTTCAAATTATTCCTGCTGTTATTTATTTGCCTAGAGACATTGCTTGGTTTGGATACACACTTTTGCCTTAAGGATGAGTTCACTCATATGGGTCCCTTTTTTTTTTTCCCCTTTTTAAGTAAAGATTCCTATCATCCTTTGTGCCATTGGGTTCTGCAAAACTAATGTGTATCTTCATGACAACCTTTGAAAAAATCCCCTTCTATTCCTGAAAGAATTTGTTTTACCGTGACTTTGAAAATATTACAAGTCAATTGAAGTATCTTAATCACTAGTTATAAAATGAAGAATATAACAGCACGTATCATTTTCAGGTGAAGTTCCCTCAATCACTGTTTCAACTTTATATTACGGCGTATCATTGTTGTTGGGCTGCAACTCTGTATTAAACTAAAATAAATCAAAAGTTGCACATTGACATATGTTCTCTTGTGCATTTGCAGAATATGTATGCGCAACTTTTGCCTCTTGCTTTGCCTGCCCCGCCGATGCCGGGAATGAGTGCTGGCTTTGTGCCACAGCCACCACCAATGGGAGGTCTTGGCCCGATGCCTCCAATGCCAGCTTATGGCATGCCGCCAATGGGGTCCTACTGATCTGAGGATTATAGGAGGTTGTTTTCTTCAACACTGGTGAAGTCGAATGTGTCTGTAATTCCCGTTTATGCTTGAAGGCGAATTCAGTTCTTTGGGTGGTTGGAGGAAATTGAAATTGGCATCAACCGCATATTGCATCAGTGTTGTGGTAAGTAGTTGGTCTTTTGGAATTCGTTTGGTGGATAGGAACAAAATTTTTCCCCCGGGTGGATGAACCACAATTGGTGCACAGCACAGGTTGCTGCTTATTAAAGAAAATGGGATTTGTAGCTTTTGTGGACAGTGGCAAGTCTGCCACGTGTATAGGTAAATTTCATATTTATATATTTAGATTTTGTTTTGGCTCCCTAGTCCCTACCGGGGTCTAACATTTTGTAGTCACCCATATTTTGTTCTCTTATACAAAATTGAATATTCTTCTCGATGGACCTCCTAGCTTGCGTGTTTTTGAATGTAATTTTCACGTTCTTGTTTTTCAAATGGAATTTATGAGTCAAATTTATCAGTTAACATTCTATGCATCTCAGTTGGCGTCCTTTGATCTGTTGTTAGATTGTGGTTCTACTGAATTATTGGTTGCATGAGAATTGAAGGGTTTCGAGTTTAAGAACTATTTTATAAATTTGATTTGTATTTAAAATTGAAGCTTTAAATATTATAATATGTACCTTATATTAGTTGCTATTTATATAATGTTATTATTTTTAGATGCATTTAGAATTATGAATTTTGTTTAATTAAAATTTATTTTAATAAATGGTTGAATAAATAATTTATATTTAGAATTTTAGAAAATATTAGTGAAAATTTATTAATTTCGTAATGAGTTGAGTATTATCTTGAAAATAACATTTAATTAATTGGAAATTTTAGACTTTAATGACATCTATATGTTTCGTTTCAAAGTATTGTGTGTTGCGTCTGTTGGGAAATAGAGTTGAGATTCGATTTCGATCGTAGTGAAATAATCACGAAATTTTTTTCGTACTTTTGGTTTATCGAAAATCAGGATTTATTTAGTTCAATAAAATGATTAATACAAATTATAATAAAGTGAAAATTTAATTCGTATCTTATTTCAAAACTTATCTTTATCTTGTATCTTTCAAACCGTTTTAAAAACCGATCCGTCTCAACTATCGTAATTGTACAAATGTTCGGTCTTTAACGATATTCACCGAATGAGTTAAGATAACTTTGTAATTCTTACAAAAAGGCTTAAGCATGAAGTGCTAGTTTCATAGAACTTAAGCATATTTATAATAAGCTTTGGATGTTTTGGTAATTTAATTGAAATTAAATTCTAATTTCAATTAAACTTTAATTAAAATTACAAATAATTCTAATTAAATACCAATTATACCTATATAAGATTTAATATCTCATATTAATCCTTATTTTTTAAAATATCTCATATGTAATCATAAAGTTTATCAAACTTTGCAATCAAGCCTAACTTGGTTAAGTTAATTTTGCTTTCTTCAACCCATTCTATAAGTGAGATCCATTAAGTTTTCAAATATGTTGACAATAATTATAAAATCCATAATTAAAATTATATAAATTAAAATTCTTTTAGTTTACCTTTAATTCTCTAATTAAACAATTTATAATCATAAATCAAGATTAGCGTCTAATAATGCATTATGACCACTCAAATATTTAGGAATGTCCAAGTAGTTTTCACTAACCTTTTCCTGCATAATTTTTCTATGTAATTCAGTCATATCATCATATAATGTTTTGATTAGATACAGAATATATAATTAATGTCTACTATATTTTGAGTCTAATCGTATTAGTTCTTTTCTATTAGCTATTGATTCAATTAATGACATTTGAAAACTATTTACAAAGCATCATTTTACCTTGGCCAAGGATTTCTCGAATCAATACTAATTGAAAATGACGAAACATTCTCTCTAATTACTTTAGGGTGATGAATCATATCTTAATCACTCAACTATATCCATATAGTTCATGCTGCATTCAATGACTACCGATTATGCGACTTATGATTAAATAGATCATAAGTAGTATCAAAATAGATAACTTTGATGACCTCAAATCAAAAGATCACTTATACAATCATCACAATAAGAATTCTATAGACATACAAGTAATGTTTCAAATGAATTTTTATATCGGGTATGTTCAGTGATCTTGTTCTATAGCAAACACCTACATGTTTGTTTAAGTATCTCTATATTTTAGCCTATGAGATCGACTACTTCCTTCATAAGGAAAAACAAAACGTATTCTAGTCTTTTTACGTTCTATTAATGTCCAATCTTAATAGAACAATGATTAAGGAATATTTAGGAATAATACAAAAATGCAATATGAATCTTATAATTATAATCTCATTATAATTTTATTTGTAATGTACAATTATATCATAGATTTTATCATATACATCTAAAAATGTACAAGAAAAAGAATGTCTTTAAATAATTTGTCATTAAATTACAACCAAAACGATTAGTTGTAGGGCATAAACCAACAATCTCCTACTTGCACTAAGCCAATTGTTTAAGTATCTTATACCATATCACCATATGACTATTATACTACCAGAATAGTGACTTAATGAGAGAATTCTATAAGATTCTCTTTAGTGAGCACTTGTTTAAAATCTTATAACTCCCATCTTAATTATCATCATAATTAAGAAAATTTGCCTAAATACATTCTTGAATCTTTGATGAGATATTAGCTCCTTATGTATGCCCAATAGCTCTAATATTCTACAATACATTACTGTCTTAAACAATGCAAAGAAACTATATCAAGTTCATTAAAAAAATTGTTGATCCAATTAATCATTTCTCTTAAACGAAAAATATATTATAACTTAATTAGCAACTAATTTCTACATTGGAACTTTTTCAATCCTAAGAGATAATGTTCTAAGTAAATAAACCTTAATTCGGATTTACTTCTAAAGTTATATCCTTATCATCTTAAGCTCAAATATCAGCTCACACATAGAATAATGAATATCTTTAATACTTCACAAGTATCTGATATCTTAAATACTAAACGTCTTTAGTAAATTATCTATGCATTTGGACTTAGAAAAAGTTAACAACATCCAATCTATCTCTATATATCTAATTCCCATAATTAAACTATTACCTTTTCATATCCAACAAGAGTTGTTCTTGGAAATTATGTGTTCGACTATTGAAAGTTAGAACTTTTGTTCTCTGTGAGCAATATGTCTCCACATAATCCCACTGAAGGGGACAACTATATTCCCTTACCTTCTTGCAGATATGATAAATTCATAATCATCTTCAAAATAATTTTTTTGAATTCATCATGAAAGTAAATCTTTCAATGTTTTGTAGCCTTTCAACTACACATCAAATATATCATTAAAGGCATTAGTTCCAATTAGATGTAATGTTATGGGATTTGAACCTTTCAAATTCCTTCTTATTCCAACTACTTATCTTGAGAATCATTCTCCTATAAGTATACATTGAATCAAACACTTTATTCAATGGGTCTGTAAGATTATATCTAACCTTTGGATATCTCATAGCACTTTATGACTCAATTTAGTTATAAACTAAATGGATAATATATGCTTCAAGTAAGCATCACATCCTTAAATCATTAGCTTTAACTATTTCAAAGACTTAGCGTTTCATATCTAATATGAAATCTTAGTAATTGATTTAATTGGAAATATAGAAGGTAAGTTATTGTATCGACATTGCTATAAAAGAAATATTATTTCATTATATAATATCTCATATTATATTTTACTCCTTACATAAATCTATACTATTGTGAATTTAGTTGTGAAGATGTTCACCATAGAATCTCATTCTTTATAGATAACCGATAATTTCAAACTTACCATAACAATCTCATTAAAATACTTTAGCATTCTCAATGCTTTATTTCTACTTAGATTTAAACAACTTGAATTTTCAAAATTTTAAATTATTATTTCATTTAATACATATGACTATCTCACATAAAGTCATTAGTAATCTAATGAAATATAAGTATTATCCTTTTATGAATTGATATTCGATCCAACACATCACATGTATAAGATTTAACAATTCAATATCATCATTTTCCTTTCACCAAAGGTCGATTTGGTTATTAATTCGCTTAATGAGTTTCACAAGTTTAATATGATTCATAATCAAAAGGATACACGTATCCATATATGTAACTTTCTCGTTTTGTTGATTTAACCAATATGACATAAAAGGATTGTCTTGGTTGCCCAACTTTTATTCTTGCCATTTATATTAAGTATAAATCTCCTTTGATCCAATACATATACAAACTATTTGCATAAACTTGGATCAACTACTTTGACTTAACAATCTATTTCTAACCATGCATTGAACATTACAATAATGTTGAATCTAAATTCAATATCAAATACTCATAAGCATGAATTAGAAATACAAATGATCTCTATCATATCACATATAGGCAAAAAAGATCATGCAATCACTTTCTTCTAATCATAACTATTATCATTCTACAACAAAGCATTTGATTGTAGTCCACAATTATGTTTTTAGTAGACTAAATTAAGTGGAACAATTTCAACAAGGTGCTATACCCTTCAACCCTACTCCATGCAACCTTTGCATTTGCCATCATGGTGTTGACATACATCTTACATGTCATCATCAAAGTTTACAAGACTTTAGTTAACTCAAAATGTTAATACATTTTATCATCTATATGATTTTGACATATCTCTACAACTTTGTTGTTATATCCTCAATGGGGATTATAACAAAATTGCATAATGAACATATAATTTTTTATCTAACTTTTAAGAACTTTCTCATACATATCCTATGTCCAAGAACTTGGGTTCACTAACTTAGTATCAACTATACTAAATAAGGTAAGTTTCACTAAGAGCAGAATATAAATGTAAGAAAAGTAAGTAATCAATTATATGTCATGACTATCAAATAAGATTGGGACTTTAATCATGCATTTAGTTACTCCCACTATTTTATTCGAAATAATAGTCCTCACTACTATTCGGAAAGATTACTCTAATCCATCTAGTGGGCTAGGATCCCATTCAAATATAATTGACCTTGAGTTTGCTCAACAAACTAACTAGACTTAAATTAAGTAAATAATAACTTTATCAATCACATCTCATGTGACTCCTAGATTTGTTAGGTGACATTTTTTTACCAAAATATATCTTATATATTGTTCCTAACCTTACCTCTAAATTCATGTGATCATGACTTTGCTCATCTAAATCACACAAATTTAGTTAAGTAGAACCCACTATCATAAAATTAAACATGTTCGGGTTAAAGTGGCCTTGAATTTGCTCAACAAGTCTACAATAAACAAAACTTTGGTTTATTCTTATAACAATATAAGGTAACAATCACGTTCTTAATGTGTACTTAAAATTTTAACAAATAATTTAACTTCATTTGTCTCATCAAATACAAATTGCATGTAAAATATCAAACATATAAAACATACAATTTATCATGCATCCAATATATATATCAGCCATATAAATAAAGTATACAACTTATGCACTCGTAATCAAAATATATGCATAAAATATCAAGCTTCGTTTGATTTTAGTTATTGATCTCATAATCTAAAGTAACATTTCCAACTCCTTGGAAAAATTAAATTAGATTAAAATCATTAACTCTATATAAATTCCTATTTCAAATAAACATTTAATTTAATTTGAAAAAATTTCATATCTAATTAGAAATTATTTCCAATTTATCCGGACTCCTTTGATAAAATTTAATTGAAAATAATTTTCAATAAATTATACTTCTTACTTATTATAATTTATAAAAGTTCTTTTCAAACTTGTATAAGTAATACATTCTAATCCAATTAGAAAACTATTTCTAATCTAATTAGAAAAATTTTCCTTAATTAGAAAACTATTTTTAAAATTAAAAGGAAACTACTTTCTAAATTAAATAAAATACTTTTAAATTTAATTGAAAAAGTTATTATATATTATTTATTTAGAGATTTATTTCTTGACTATCTAAAATCACGAAACTTATTATTTATAAATAAAGAAACAATTTCTAAATAAAATAAATAATAACTCCTAAACAAATAAAATTAATTTATCTCAATCAAATTTAAATAAATAAATTTAATTAAGAAACAACTTTCTTAATTATTTAAGAAAATATTTTCTTAATTTCAAGAATTCTAATTAATTAATTTCAATCTAATTGATAATAAATAATTCTAATTTTACAAACAACTTTTCTAATTAATTAATTTCAATTTAATTGAAATTAATTAATTTTAATTTTAGAAATCTGCATTCTAATTAATTAGTTTCAATCTAATTAAAACTAATTAATTTTAATTTTAAAATTACTTTTCTAAAATTGATTAGAATCAATATAATTATTAATCTTAATCAAATTAAGAAAATAATTATCTTTGGAATTGATTTTTGAATTTTAAAAAAAATTTAAAATTATGTTTAGAATTTAATTAAATTAAGAATACATTATAACTAATTTAAATAATTTTTTAAAAGTTTAATTCCTATTTAAACTAGTTACCAAACAAACTTATTGTCAAACACCCTTGTTCTTCAACTTATTCTTGAACCCTAGCCCCCACCTTCATCCCATGCTGCCACCGACCACCAGTCTTCTCTAAAACTGTCGCCGTTTGACACCTTTTTATCTACTTTCGTGACTATGTGGTTCTATCTTAGTAAAAGTTAAGACCTTTCCATTTATTACTTGAAGAAGGAACGAATCTTGTGCCAAGATGTGAGACAATGAAGAGGCCATTTATGGTTTTAAAAGGGTTGGGAAGCTAACGGTTTCTTTAAAACCGCTTATACTTTTGATTTAAACTTCACCTGACATATATGGCAGGACAAGTTAACATCTGTGTCCGCGCCTTCAACGTAAAAACAAACTTCAGCCCACGACCCTACCAGCAGCCGACTTATCCACGCTAGCATGTCTAACTCATGAATCGCTTCTCTCTGGCCTCAAAGCCAATTGCTCAAGCTGTTGGACCCCCTTTTTTAGAGCTCAACATCGGAGTCATGAGAACGTGAGCATGGAGGAAGACTTGGGTCTAAAACCCTTTGGAAGCAAAGTAGGTTCGCCGCGATGAACATATGGGAAAATCCCATGGACCCTTCGGGTAATTTACGCCGCGGCGAGCGATTGAACTTCACCGCGACAAACTTGAAAATATATCTTTGCCACGGTGAAGTCGTCACACCAATGAAAAATAGAGTTTCGGGTCAATTACGCCGCGATGAACTCTTGGCTTCACTGCGGCGAAACCCATGGGACAAACCCAACAATCCCAACTTCCTATCATACTAAATGCAAATATAAATTCTTTCAACCACTCTCATCCATTCCACATAAGACAAAACGAACTTGGACATGAATGCACGCAAATTTTCAAATTCTTAATCTCATTGTAAATTGATTATAATGCGAAATGTTTGAAAGCTAAAAACAACATCAACCATATTTCATTAATATCCAAAAAAAGAGTTTTATAAAGCTTTAATGGGCATTTCAAGCCACATTATAACATGATCCCAAAAAATACATAATTTACAAAAATTGGGATTTTTCAAAATGCAACTAAAGCCTTGTTTTATAAAAACTAACTTCAAAAACAAAAATAAGCCTAGTGAGAGTGATGCCCTGACTCTTGATTACGCGATCTCTTGCTCCTCACCTGAAGATGGGACGGATTGGGAGGGGTGAGCTTAAAGCTCAAGGGTAATAATTTTATAACTAATAACAAACAAAACCATTGAAATACTTATTTCATGTTGGGACCCGATCCGGGAACCGGATCCCAACCGGAAAACAGAAAACAAAATCGGCAAGAAACGGAGTTCTTAACGAATTCGAAGCGGAATGAAACGAAAGCAATTTAATCGGCACGCAAAAACAAAAACGAAGGAAACAAAGCCAATGGGAACGAAAATTTCGCATCGAAATTTCGAATCGGAAACAAAGCAATAGATGACGCGAAACGAAAAACGAAGCGGAATGCAAATCGGATCACAAAGCGAATCGAATCAAATCAAACCAAAAATAGCGAAGCGGATCGATTACAAATCAGAAGCGGAAACAACACATAAAGAAACAAAGCCGACATCCGAGAGCAATAATCAAAGAAAACGATCGAATGAACGTAATCGCGTTGGAAACCCTAAGACTATCCAAATCCGGTATATTTTTTTTTCTTTTTCTCATATTCACATATTACATCTTCAGGCAATCTCATTCAAAACCACACAACCAAATTCCACTTTTGGAAAATCATTCTCATGCAAATCTCTAGATCTGATCACGTTCTTATTTATCCATATAAATCTCAAATTTCATTTTTATCCCAATTTTATCGAAAATTCGGCAGCATAACGACTGCCTTTATCTTAACCCAAACCTGCAAAGTGTTCAAAAATACACTTCCAAAAGCCCAAACAATCATACACATATCAAAATCAACCGGACCCTCCGTCCGGGATTTCAGCAGATAAACACAAACCTATTTCTAAACTGCTTCAAATTGTAATTCAATCCACTAGTCTCATCAATCAAACTCATTCCCAGAATCAAACATAAATATATATATTCCAAAAATCATACACAAATTCATATACAAATTCCAAAATACTCAAAATCTAACTTATACAAATGTCGAAACTGATATCTTCACATTCTTTCATCCGATCTCCCTCGAAACACGGAGATGGGGATGAAAGGGGGGTGAGCTTCGGAAGCTCGTGAATAACACATTTATAAATTGAATAATAAGCGTAAATCAATTTTCATAAACTTTTGCCAAAAGGCTAATTTTTCAAACTTTTCCTCAAACCCTTTTTCATATTTTCAAACTTTTCATAATAATCTCACTTTTCTCATTTTTTCAAACTTCTCGAATTTTCATAAATATGAATGCAACATTCAGAGACAAAATGGAAAACACATAACATATCGAATGGTGCAGTTCGGTCCAAAGCGAGCGTCTTCGCACATTCCAGCATAGCGGTCCTGTGCGATCGTGAATGAACGTACTACACTTTCCCGCATAATGGTCCAATGTAGCCGTGAGGGAGTCCAAATCGAGCTCGTGCCCTAGCCCAAGAAAGGCGAAGGCTATACAAATAGAGACAGCGCTGACTCACAAAGGACCTAACCGAACCCACATAACACATAAGCGAAAACAGAAATTCGAATTGCCCGAAGGCACTTTTCAAAATCTTGATTTTCACACATTCACATAGTGCATAATATTCAATCACTTCAATCAATCAGTTCACATATAAATCAAAGTCATAACAATGAATGCAATAATTTCCTTCAATATAATTTAGATTTATTCAAAATTTCATTCTCACATTATTCAAACAATCTAAACACAACGGATTTCATAGACTTTGCATTTTCGTAAAATTTATTCAGAAAGCCAATTTTTCAAACATTTTTAAAAATAATAATTTATCAAAAATCCAATTCTTGCTTTCTTTAATTTTTGAAACTTTATATATAGCTTACAATTCAAAATGTAAATATGCTACCCACCTCGAATTAAATGCCGAAACTTGATTTCAAGCTCCAATTGATCCTCGCTTCTTTCCTTCTTTCAATTAAAATTGACCTAAGCCATAATCATTCAAATTCCACATCATAATTTGCAATATTCCCAAAATTAACTATCGAAAATTCATAATCATCATATTTCCAAGCTTTCTAAAACTAGAATTTCTAAAATCTCCAAATTCAAATTTTTTACCTAAACCAATACACCCAAATTCAATCTCATAAATAATTTAATTTTCAAAATTGATGTCATAATTCATCAATTCACACTAATTCCAAGACATCTAAATCCTCAATTTCAAAAATCCTCAAATCTTAAAATTGGCCTAAACCAATTTATCCAAATTCAATATCATAATCCATAAATTCTTCAAAATTAACTTCACATATCATCAATCCATAGTATTTTCCATGACTCTACACTAACAATTTCCAAAAATCCCAAATTATAAAATTTGGGCATAATCCCAATTAAATTTTCATCCAAAATTAAATCAATTTCAACATGTATTCTCTAAAATTGATCAAGGAATTAGTAAACACACATCATTTCTAATGATTCTAAACCAAAAACTTATCAAAAATTCAAAGTAGAAGAATTTCTCTTACCTCTTCCTCTCTTCATTTTCGGATTTTACAAGCCCAAGGAAGCTTTCAAGCTTTTCTACCCTTTCCCTTTGAAAACAATGAAAAATCCTCTTGAAAACTCTTTAAAAAATGCAAAACTTAACTTTCTCTCTCTACTCTCTCTTCTTTCTCCTCTCTTCTTCCTCTCCTTATTTCTTCTTCTCATTTCCAGAACAATCGTGACTTCAGGGGGTGAAAAACGACAGCCCATGTGATTTATTAAGGCCATGTCATTAATTAATGGTTAATTGACCAATTTGCCCCTCACATGTTACTTTATGCCATTTTCACTTGCAGTTTTGATTCGCACTACGAGTTGAAGGAATTTGTTAAAACTTCCTTCTCGAGAAATATTTCTCTCAATCATACGAATCCAACGCCATTGACCACGCTCAATTCAGATCACTACATCAAAAGTTATGAGCAAAACAGCTCAGGAATATCCATATTCGAAGACATTTTCCATGTACGATTATTTCCGTCCAAAAATTCACATTCTTAATCCCAGAATTGAAACTCGATGTCTTCATAACAATTGTACCCTTATGTCTCTAGTTTAATTCAAATCAAGAATCGCCTCATTTCGATTCCCAGATCAAAAGTTATGCTCAATTTACGCACAGGTGTTCCCAATCCAAAAATTACACTCTAATCCGAACTTCCATTCATAATTCGAAGGTCTTAGGGGCAAAATTGACATTTCATTTCTTCATAAGATTTGTAGTCCCTTGTCTTATCTTTATTTCGCCTCAAAAATCGCTTCAATCGGATCTCTACAGATCCCGAATTTCACAAAATACTAAACCATGTTTGGAAAATTTCCTGACTCACTTTGATTAAATTAATCTCCATTAATTTAATCTAAAAAATTTACAAATTTCTATGAGGATGTAGATAATTGTCTTAGGAATCCAACGCCGCAAGAATCAACTCAATCGGATGTCGGACGGAAAAGATATAAGCAAAATAGTGAACAAAGGTCGGATTGGAGGAAATAACAAGCAAGAAAAATCAAAACGGCGTCGTATTGGAGAAACAAAAACGGCGCCGTATCGAGTGAAACGCAAGCGCACTGGGCGCGGCGAGGGCTGGGTCACCTTGGCGACGCGTCGCCCTAGCGACGCGAGCCGGACGTTCGCCATCACTACGGCGACGTGTCGCCGTAGTGATGCGAGCCGAACGCTCGCCATCGCTACGGCAACGTGTCGCCCTAGCGACGGGGGACTTCATTTCTCTTTTTTTTTTTTACATAAAAATCCGAAACTTCCAAAATTTATAATTCTTAATCCCGAACTCAAATTTTGACAAACTTAGTCTTTATAATAAGCTTAAGGGAAGCTCTAAATCTTTCACGAAGGACATAAACATCAATTCGACTCCTACGGGAGTCCATTATCCGGTCAAAGATACTATCCTCTAATATTCATGCTAAAACTATAATATAAACTTGTAAAAATCATAACTTATTATTCCGAGATCGAAAATTTGCATACTTTATATCAAAATAAAGATCAAAACAAACCCTTCAATTTTCATGAAGAACATCAAAGCTCAATTAACCTCTAACTAGGTTAATTTCTCAGTCAAATTTTCAACCATAATAAAAGTCAAACCCTATCAAACATAAACTTTGACTGATCAAAACTTTCACTCCCGATATCGAAAAATTGCAAACTTTATGTCTACAGAAAGCTCGTAACATAATCTACAAGTTTTATGTAGATCATTTTATCAAATTTTGCCTCAAACAAAAGTCAACTCTCAAAGTCAAATATTCTCTCTCCAAAAAGTCAAACTTTCTAAATCCTTCAAATTTTCACACTTTTTCTTTTTAATTCATACTCTTTAACTTCATTTCAATCAACTCATCCACTTTCCTCTCATTATCCATAAAAATTCATTCAAATATCATATTCCTCTAACCGAAACAATTTTTTTCTCCTACATTTTTCTTAAATTCATCACATTTCCTTAAATTCATTTTCATTCTCACCAATTCTTTCTCACTTAAATTCATTGTAATATTTCTATTATCCTCAAAAGTTCGGGGTCCAACATTTCCATTGTAACAAAAATTCACATTTAATCACAAAGCACATATTTCTCAAATTCTCAACCAAATTCTTAATAATGCAAAGCAGGTATACATCAATCCTGTCAACATATCATGAGCACATAAGCACATCAAAATAGTTTAGGAGATCCATAAACGGAATGAACTAACACATTCTCATATAATGGCCCTGTGTAGTCGTGAACATAATGAATTAACATAATCCCACATAGTGATTTTGTGTAGTTGTAAACACGAGGGAGTCCATGAAGGAGCTCCATGTTACTAGCGGGCAGGCAGGAGAAGCCTTTAGTCGAAGTGCACTTAATATATATAATTGACCAAACCAAACCCACAAAACATGTATCTCATAACTTGTAAACTTGTCGTCCAAAATGACACATTTTTGAAACTTGATTTTTTTCAAACATAGTATCTTTTCAAAAATCATTTTCATATTCTTTCATAAATCATCAACACAATATGCTCATACCAAACATATAACACTTTTTCAAAGCATTCAAAGAGTTATAATGTACGTTCATGAAATAGTTGAAATAATTTATTTCCATCATTTGAAAGAAAACATTTATGGACTATTACTTAATTATAAAACTGTAACCCACCTTGAAATCCTTGCTTAAGAAATTGGCTTAAGGATGTCCTTCCTCTTACTCCTCTTGTCTCTCTTGATTCCCTTCTTGATTTCCTTTAACAATAACAAAATCCCAATTCAATAGGAATTCTAATTTGAGAACCCTAGGAAAATACATTCACTACAATGATTTTAGAGTACTTAAATACATGCATTTGCTAAGCATCATGAACCAAAACCCTTTCTATAAATCCAAAACTTTGGGTCAATTTTTCATGATCATTCTAATCAAATAAATGAAGAAATTTGATAACACTCCTAGAAAAATATTTCTCATTGTATTAAGTTTCTAATGACACCAAAATCATTCAATTTGGTTCAATACTTTAAAAGTTATGCCCCAATCATTTTCGGGCTATTCTTATACTAAAACAACATTTTATGTTCAACTTTCATTCAAAAATTGAAATCCTTAAAGACTGAATTAAAATTCGATTTCATCAGACAAATTGTAACCCTATATCTCTAGTTTACTCTAATTCAAAAAGCATCTCATTTAGATAACTACACAAAAGTTATGCCTAAAATACCAAAATATGATCGGTACAAAAAAGTTGACTTCGCCGTGGCGAACTTTCACAGAAACCTACTCTGAGAACATGTTTTGCGACATTTTTCATCTTTTTACTTCCCACATTTCACATATAACCCATCTTCAACCTAATCCATCTCTTCTACTTCATTTTCAACTTCATTTCAACCCAATATCCTTGACAAATACATCATGATCTATCTTTGATCATTAACCCTAAAAGAGAGCATTTGCCTATATCATTCGTCAACAACTTTCCACACATATTTAGCTTTATTTGAGTTTCATTTAACTAAACCCATGAAATTTAGAGCATAACTTACTTGTTGAAGCTTCAAATTCTTCAAACTCTTCAAGATCTTAAAAAACCCTGGCTTTTCTCTTCTTTTCCTCTCCTTCTGTGACACTCTCCTTCTTTCTCTCTTCTCACTCACAATTTTTCGTCTTCTATACTCTTAATAATCATAAAATGTTCCTTTTGCCATCCAATATGAGCCTTATGTCTTTTAATCTTAAGTGACTTGCCAATTTTGCACTTGATACAATCTTATTACTTTATTACTTTAATTCCATTAATCCATGCAATAAATCCTCCTAACATTTACATGCTAATTAAACTCCAAATAAAATGATTTATTCTAGCAAGACCATAAAATTTATTCAAATCATGCTTAATAAAATAAAAAAATTCGGGGCCTAACACCAGCCATACGTGATAGTTTCCTCGATGATCATTGGTGTTCCTGGCACCATCTACCATCATACCTTAAACTCTCCTCTTCTAAGCTTTAGGGTTTCAGTTTAGCATACCCTTATTCTGGTCGCCAATACCCAGACCAAAAAAATTTCTAGATTCTTAATCAATAAGATTTAGGGTTTATACTATATTAATCTGAAACACTTTTCAGATTTATGTTGCAACCTTTTTTTACAATTCAATTCCAAAATTATAATCAATAACAATCAAACATTTTAATCAATTTATAGAATTAAAATGGAATAATCACGAAACTTTTTTATAACTTTTGATTTTTCGAAGATCAAAATCTATTCAATTCTATAAAATGATTAACACAAATTATAATAAAGCGAAAAGTTAATTCATACCTTATTCCGAAGCTTGATCTTTATCTTGTTGTATCCCTTGAACTGTTTCTGAAACCGATTCGTCTCAACCACTATAGCCCCACAAATGTCTGACCTCTAATGTTATCCACCGAATAAGTTGAGAAAATTCTGTAACTCTTACAGAGAGGGTTAAGCATGAAGTGCTAACTTCATAGAACTTAAGCCTATTTATAATAAGCTTTGGACGTTTTAGTAATTTAACTAAAATTAAATTTTAATTTTAATTAAACTTTAATTAGAATTACAAATAATTCTAATTAATTATCAATTATGCCTATATCAATATCTCATATTGATTCTTATTTATTAAATATATCACATTTAATCATAAAGTTTCTTAAACTTTACAATCAAGTCCAACATGATTAAATTCATGTTGCTCTCTTCAACCCATTATATATGTGAGATCCATTAGGTTCCCAAATATGTTGACAATGATTATAAATTTTTTTCAATTAAACAATTTACAATCATAGATCAATATTGATGTCTAGCAACGTATCATGATTACCCAAATATTTAGGAATGTTAAAGTGGTTTTGACTAAGCTTTCCGTACATAATTTTTTCCGTATAATTCAGTCATATCATCATACAATGTTCCGATTAGATATAGAGCATAGAATTAATGTCTACTCTATTTTGAGTCTAATCGTATTAGTTCTTTTCTATTAGCTATTGATTCAATTAATGATATTTGTAAACTATTTACAAAACATCAAATCAATATTAATCGAGAACAACAGAACATTCTCCCTAATTATTTTAGGGTAACGAATCATATCTTGATCACTTAACTATTTCCATATAGTTTATGCTACATTCAATAACTACCGATTATGCCACCTATGATTAAATAGATCATAAGTAGTATCAAAACATAGCAATCTCCATACAAGATAACTTTGATGATCTCAAGTTAAAGAATCACTTTTACAATCATCACAATAAAAATTTCATAGACAAACAAGTAATGTTCCAAATGGATTTCTTATATCGAGTCTGTTCAGTGAACTTGTTCTCTAGTAAACACGTACAAGTTTGTTTAAGTATCTATATATTTTAGCCTATGAGATCGATTACTTCTTTCATAAGGAAAAACAAAACATATGCTAGTCTTTTTTTTGTTATATTAATGTCTAATCTTAATAGAACAATGACTTGGAACATTTAGGAATAATACATCAATGCAATATGAAATTCATAATCATAATTTCATTATAATTTCATTTGCAATATACAATTATCCCATAGACTTTATTATATACATCTAAACATGTATAAGATAAAGAATGCCTTAAAATAATTTACCACTAAATTACAACTAAAGCGATTAACTATAAGGCATAAACTTGCTCTCATATCATGTGTCGTTTGCCCCTTGATTTTTTTTTATCATGGCACTACATCTGATTGTTAAAATTTATGCAAAGCATTTGATTTTTGATTAGGGAAGGATTCCATCTAACAGTTGGTTAGGACTTGAGGAGTTTTTGAAGTTACATACATATGACTAGTCATATTCGATCAAAATGTATTATGAGTTTAAGAGAATTTAATTCGGTTTTAATTCTAATAAAATTGGATCAAAGTCAAGTTTAAATTATAAAATTTACATTTGTTAAGATCAGAATCTGATTAAGAAAAGAATTGACCTCGTCCTGGGCCTGGGGTCGTTTGTTGAAAAATGGAATGAAAAAATAAAAAAGGATTGCTGATTGCATTCCAGAAATAAATATAAATCCCAAGAAAAAGCCCTATTTAAGCCTCCTTGCCTGCTTTAACCCTCAAACCCCTATCAATTCTCAACACTCTCCAAGCAAAACACCGGCAAATGGCGAGCACAGAACCAGAGCGCCATCACAAAGAAGAAGATGACGCCCCTGCTGCCGATGACGAGGACACCGGAGCTCAAGTTGCTCCCATCGTCAAGCTCGAGGAGGTGGCCGTCTCCACCGGTGAAGAGAACGAAGATCCCATTATCGATCTGTAAGTTTCACATCTCCCATTTCTGTTATTAGTTTCTTTTCTTTTTTTGGGTTGAAAAATCCAATTGTGATTTGGATTGGTTGCAGAAAAGCAAAGCTTTATCGATTTGACAAGGATGGGAACCAGTGGAAGGAGAGAGGCGCAGGTTCTGTTAAGTTGTTGAAACACAAGCAGTCCGGCAAGGTCCGGCTTGTTATGAGGCAATCTAAGACTCTCAAGATCTGCGCCAATCATCTCGGTTTGCCTTCCCTTTTCTTTAATTTTTTCCTATTTTTTTTGCTTGTTACGTATTGTGTTTGTTGTCGCCGTTAGGGTTCTGAATCTTTTAGTGCTTGTTCCTAGTGCTACCGACTATGTCGGTTCAGGAACACGCCGGAAATGATAAGTCATGCGTCTGGCACGCTACTGATTTTGCTGATGGTGAATTGAAGGATGAGCTTTTCTGCATTCGTTTCGCCTCTGTTGAGAGTGAGTACTTTGTTCTTTTCTTTTGTGTATGCCAATCTATAGCTGGCATCCTGTGATGTGACTTAAGAGTTTACATCCTTATATATAGTTGTTACTTGAAGCTGAATGAAGCCTCATATTTGCTGCCATAACTTAGGAATTAATGGTTCTCAATACGTTTAACTTCTTAGTTCCACGAGTTTATTGACTCACTTTGAGCTCTGGGATATTATTTCTGTGGGTTGTTTGGACAGGTTACTTGTTAATGGTAGTATTCTCGTGGTTTCAAGTTAGTATTGGAATATAGTTCTTTCCTTTCATGTGATTGAACATTCATAGGATTGAGTGTGCATGGTGAAACAGATTGTTTGGTTTAGACAGTATATTAAGAATTCATTACACAAGTTCATAGTGTTTTTAGGAACTTCAATTCCACTTTTGCTAGGTATACTCCAAAACTTTTTTGTTATTATGAGAAGAAAGATTTATTATTATGGATGCATATTGAAGTATCTGTAGAGATATATGTATGATGTATTGGTTTGTTTTCTTATGATCTATTTGGGATGGTCTTATATGTGATGACATGAATGACTGAGTATTTTGTATGCTGTCCAGAGAGATGTGCATTTTGTTTTCTAGAGAGGCGCCTTATATGTGTGATTGATTTCTTCTCTCAGATTTACTTTGGATGGTCTTATATTTGATGACGTGAATGACACTGATTACTTTTGTGTATATCTTATTCACAACCTATTGTTTCTCCTTTATGTTCATTGTTGCTGTTTTGTTTGTCACCAGATTGCAAAAACTTCATGGAAACATTCCAAGAAATTGCTGAATCCCAGAAAAGCAAAGAGGAAAATAAAGATGCAACTGCTGCTGCTGATGCTCTTGATAAGTTGAGTGTTGGAGATAAGAAGGGCAAAGAAAAAGCTGACGAGGAGGTGCATGCTGCAGTCAAGGGGGATGAAAGTAAGACCGATGAAGAGAAGAAAATCGAGGAGCCAGCTTCTTCAACTTGATTTGGACGATAGATTTATCTTTACCATATGATGAAGTTAATTGTCTGCAGTTTACCCTGTTTCTTGTCCGTTTGACGGTTTGATCATGCAGCTGGAATTGATTAAATGGGCAGGGGTGTTGTGAGGTCTACGAGTTTCTGCAATTCGAGTCTATCAACATTTGGTTGTGGTTGTACGTTTGAGGGTTGTGATTTTGCAATTTGGCTATTGCCATAGTTATTAGGGTTTTAATCAAGTTTTAGTTTGTTACATGTCAGCTGGTTATAATGCTCAGGGAGATGAATTGGACAAAAAGAAATTTAAAAAATTATTTTTGTTACAGACGGTTTTTGTTAAGTATGTAGAAATTGTTATAAAAGATAGAAATAATATGTTATGCCACTAATTGTTAATACACCACTTAATTATTAATGCACCAAATACACCACTTAATTGTTAGTGCATTAAATGTACCACTTAATAGTTAGTGTACCACTTTTATTATCATGATAGTATTTTATTAGAAATTTTGTACTATAAATAGAAGGGTTAATTTGATGTAAGTGACACCAATTTATAAGAAGAATTCTTCTTTATCAAATATTCTTAAATTTTAGTTTCGGTTTTATAACACGTTATTAGCACGAAGCTCTAATGTCTAAAATTTGGCTTATCAACTTCAAGCAATCATAAGGTTCTTCCGTTTACATACATCAAACAAACGTAAGTTCTTTAATTTATTTTTCTATTTATCGACATTAATTTTACTTATGATATTGTTAAAAAAATTATAGACGACCCTCTATAACTTCCCTAAAGTTTTACTTTCTCTTTAAATAATGAAAAGGTAATACCACCTCTAAATACTTAAGTTATTGTATAATATACATCGTAATTAGAAAATCAATAAATAAAATATATTCAAGACTATTATATTTATTATACTCTAATTAATTTTACTACATATATCTTATTATCAATTATGTGTTTTAAATAAATAATTAAATAACATATATTATAACACTATAAATATAACGGCTAGTTAACGGTAATAATAATAATAATGAAAATGATTCATTTTTCTATAAATAGATATCATTTCTACATAATTTACTTCATCCCTACACATTATTTCCTACCTCAAAATATAATTCAAATCTTTGTCATTACATTATTTTTTTGTATAATTATTGTCATTATGTATCTTTGTTTCATTCTTAGTATAGAGCTAAATGATTCAGATCGCAATTTTTTTATCTTAGTAATAGCATTTGTATGATCCCTTTGTTGCTTATTGGCATAACATTTTAGTATGACATGTGATTTATTTAATGTAATATATATTTGAATAACTGTATTAATTATTTCTCTCTATTGTATAATAGTTGCCAACATGTCCAATCTTGCCAAAATTGAGTTCGCTGCTCTTGATGTTGCGGGCAATAATTATATGCCGTGGATGATTGATGTTGAAATGCATCTTGAATCAATGGATCTTTTAGATATTATTAAAGAACTAATACAACATCAAAACAAAATAAAGCCAAAGCGATGATCTTCATTCATCGTCATCTTGATGAGGGATTAAAAATAGAATACCTCACAATTAAAGATCCAAGTCATTTGTGGAAAAATTTACAAGAAGATATGACCATCAAAAGGAAGTTTTACTTCCGGTTTCTCGTGATGAATGGAGTGCTTTACGCTTCCAAGATTTTAAAAAGGTCAATGAGTATAACTCAGTTATGTTTAGAATTGTTTCACAACTAAAATTTTGTGGGCAAACAATCACTGAGGAAGATATGTTAGAAAAAACATACTTCACCTTCCACACATCAAATGTAACATTGCAACAACAATATCGAGTGCGTGGATTTAAAAAATACTCTGACTTGATTTCATGCCTCCTTGTATCCGAGAAGAATAATGAACTTTTGATGAAAAATCATCAATCCCGCCCTACTGGCACGGCAGCATTTTCAGAAGCGAATATTGCAATTCGAAGTAACAATGAAAGAAAACATCATCACGGTCCTAGTCGTGGTCGCGGTCATGATCGTGGCCACGGTCGTAACTACATTCGTGGTCGTGGTCGTGGACGTGGCCGAGGAAGTTATCCATATAACTCCTTTCAAAGAAATACAAGCCACCACAATAACAAGCACCATATTAATGATGTTCATGGAAGTTCTTATAGGACTTTAGGAGATTCTTGCTTTAGATGTGGTACAAAAGGACATTGGGCTAAAGTTTGTCGAGTTCCTGAACATCTATGTCAGTTATACAAAACATCCTTAAAAAGAAAAGAAAAGAAAGTGAATTTTACTGAACAATGCCCTTTAGGTGATTCAACTGACCTTGGTGCTTTTGATTTTGATTTCATTGAGAATCACAATCCTTCAGATGACTCTACATATCTGAATGCTTCGAATTTTACTGATGATTTTGTGGTTCAGGAAATTGTTGGTGGCAATAGCAATGGAAATTAAAATAATGTACTTATGCTTGTGTTATGTATTCTTATGCTTGTTGTGGTACTCAGTTTCAAGTAAAGTATTGTAATATTTTTTTAGTTAAAATAACATCTTTTTCTCTTTATTAAAGTTTTTGCGCAATTTTCTCATTAGATTATTTTTTTAATGTGAAGTTTTGATATGGATCGTTTTGAAAGAGGAGCGGAAAATAATGATAATTTATGCACACCAGATAGTGGCACAACGCACACTATCCTAAAAGATAAGAGGTTCTTTTCAGAATTAAAACCAACAAAAACAATTGTGAACACAATATCAGGTCCTGCAGACTTGATTGAAGGAATTGGCAAGGCAAATTTCACATTACCAAACGGCACAAAGTTCTCAATACATGATGCCTTATTTGCGCCAAAGTCTAAAAGAAATTTGTTGAGTTTTAATGATATATATTCTCATAAATATAATACTCAGTCTGTAACTGAGGGAAATATGAAATATATGTATCTTACAACCTGTAACTCAGGAAAGATAAACATATTGAAAAAACTACCAATGCTCCCTACTGGATTGCATTATACATATATAAATGTGATGGAATCTAATATGGTAGTGAAAGCAAAACACATTGATCCTTCAATGATATCTATTTGGTATGATCGTCTAGGTCATCCAGGATCAACAATGATGCGAAAAATAATTGAGAATACACATGGACATCCATTGAGTAACAAAATGATTACTCAACTAAATAAGAGTCCATGTACATCTTGTTCTCTTGAAAAACTTATCATAAGGCCATCACCAACTAAAATAAAATTGGAATCACCTGCTTTTCTTGAATGTATTCAAGGTGATATATGTGGACCAATTCATCCACCATGTGGACCATTTAGATATTTTATGGTATTGATAGATGCCTCCAGCAGATGGTCTCACGTTTGTCTACTATCAACTCGTAATATAGCATTTCCAAAATTTCTTGCACAAATTATTAAATTACGAGCACAATTTTTTGACTATACAATAAAGAAAGTCAGACTCGATAATGCTAGTGAATTCACATCCCAAACTTTCAATGACTATTGTACGTCAACTGGGATTATGATCGAGCATCATGTTGCTCATGTGCATACTCAAAATGGTTTAGCTGAATCTTTAATTAAACGCCTTCAGCTTATTGCTAGACCATTGATGATGAGAACAAAGCTTCCAATTTTCGTATGGGGTCATGCAATTTTACATGCTGAGGCATTAATTCGCATCCGACCAAGTGCATATCATAACTACTCCCCACTACAACTTGCATTTGGTCAAGAACCAAATATCTCCCATTTGAGAATTTTTGATTGTGCAGTATATGTGCCTATTGCACCACCACAACGTAATAAAATGAGACCTCAAAGAAGATTGGGGATATATGTCGGCTATGAAAGTACATCTATTATTAGATATCTTGAACCTCAAACAGGTGATGTGTTTACAGCACGTTTTGTTGATTGTCATTTTGATGAAAATATTTTCCCGACATTAGGGGGAGATAATAAACAACTGATGAAAGAAATTACATAGTGCGAACCATCATTATTGTATCTTGATCAACGCACAAAACAATGCAAAACAGAAGTGCAAAGAATTGTGCATTTGTAAAAAATTGCAAATCAATTATCAGATGCTTTTACAGATACAAAAAGAGTGACTAAATCATTTATACCAGCTGTAAATACTCTTGCTCGGATTGAAATCCCAAAAGGACAATCTGCGAATATGGTCACTCATGAATCTATGACACGCATGAAGCGTGGTAGACCAATCGGTTCCAAAGATAAAAATTCTCGAAAAAGAAAAGGAGCAAATGTGATTAATAACCCCAAGATAGATAAAAGTGTTCTTTTAGAAATACAAGATGAGGATAGTGTCCCAGAAGAGACACAAACTAACATTAATCAAGAAATCGCAATTAATTATATTCACACAAAAGAATTATGGAACCGAAATGATATGGAAGAGATTGATGAAATATTTTCTTATGCTATAGCATGTAATATCATCAATGAAAATGAAGATCCCGAACCAAGATCTGTCATTGAATGTCAAAATAGACATGATTGGGTTCAATGGAAAGATACTATTGAAGCTGAATTAAATTCTCTTAACAAGCGTAATGTGTTTGGACCTATTGTCCTTACACCCCAAAGTGTAAAGCAGGTTACAAATGAGTTTTTGTTCGAAAACGAAATGAGAAAAATGAGATTGTGAGATACAAAACTCGACTTGTTGCACAATGTTTTTCTCAAAGACCCGGAATTGATTATGAACAAACATACTCTCTTGTTATGGATACAATTACGTTTAGATATTTAATCAACTTAACAGTTCTTCAGAAACTGGAAATGCTTCTTATGGATGTTGTTACAGCTTACCTGTACGGATCACTTGATAGTGATATTTACATGAAAATCCTTGAAGGATTCAAAATGCCTGCAGCATTAAAATCACAACCAAAGGAAAAGTATTCGATCAAATTGCAAAGATCCTTATATGGATTAAAGCAATCTGGATGCATGTGGTACAATCGTCTAAGCGAGTATCTATCAAAGAAAGGATATGTAAATAGTCCTATTTGCCCTTGCGTTTTTATAAAGAAGACAACATCCGGATATGTGATTATCGCTGTCAATGTTGACGATTTGAATATCATTGGTACTGCTAAAGAAATCCAAGAAATAGTGGTATACTTAAAGAAGAATTTGAAATGAAAGATCTTGGGAAAACTACATATTGTCTTGATGCGCAAATTGAGCATAGACCAAGCGGAATATTTGTGCATCAATCGACATATCTGAGAAAAGGTCTTGAGACGTTTCAATATGGATAAAGCAACTCATTAAGTATACCAATGGTTGGTAGATCGCTTAATGTTGAGAAGGATCCATTTAAGCCTTGCGAAGAAAAAACGAAGAAGTTCTTGATTACGAACGCCATATCTGAGTGCGATAGGAGCTCTTATGTATCTTGCTAATTATACTAGACTGATATAACTTTTCTTTGTTAATCTACTAGCAAGATTTAGCTCATCTCCTACTGAAAAGGCACGGAATGGAATTAAACATCTATTTCGTTATCTTGAGGTAAAATTGATTTGGGATTATTTTACGCTAAAATACAAAACAAGCTTTGGTTGGTTATGCGAGATCTGAGTTACTTATCGGATCCGCATAAAGCGGATCCCAAACTGGTTATGTATTTACGTATGGAAACCTTTGCAATTTCTTGGCGTTCACGAAACAAACACTTGTTGCTACTTCTTCAAATCATGCTGAAATCATTGCACTTCATGAAGCAAGTCGAGAATATGTATGGTTAAGGTCAATAACGCACCACATTTTAACAACTTGTGGCTTATCGACCAACAAAAAACCAACAATCATATATGAAGACAATGCAGCATGTATCGCTCAAATAAAGGAGGGTTATATCAAAAATGATAGAACCAAACATATCCCTCCGAAATTTTTTCAATTCACCCAAGATCTCGAAAAGAGCAAAGAAATCAACATCCAGTATATTCAATCAAGAAAAAATAATGCGGATCTTTTCACAAAGACACTTCCTACTACACCTTTCAGGAAGCATGTCCACGAGATTGAAATGTGACATCTAAGAAATTTATGAGGAAGAGCTCATTGTGTTAAATGAGGGGGAGCTTACGCGATTCTTGCTCTTTTTCTTATCATGGTTTTATCCTACTAGGTTTTTCCGATAAGGTTTTAACGAGACAACACCAAATGCGTATCAAGGCGGATAAAAATAATTATATGGCACACCAGGGGAGTGTTATAAAAGATAGAAATAATATGGTGTGCCACTAATTGTTAATACACTACTTAATTGTTAATGCACCAAATACACCACTTAATTGTTAGTGCACCAAATGCACCACTTAATAGTTAGTGTACCACTTCTATTATCATGATAGTATTTTATTAGAAATTTTGTACTATAAATAGAAAGGTTAACTTGATGTAAGTGACACCAATTTATAAGAAAAATTCTCTTCTCTCAAATATTCTTAAATTTTAGTTTCGGTTTTATTACAGAAATATTATATTGGATAATAAGTTCCTGAATTGAGCAATCTGAATTGTTACATGTCAAACTACCAAAAGCCAAGTTCTAATTAGTCTTCCTCAAGCTGCAATTCTAGGACCAAAAGCCTAACAACTTGTGATCATCTCAACCAACTAGATATATATAGGCTTCTAAAAACTATTCCTCTACGTTACATGCAGAATTGAATGGTTACATGGGTGAATCAGACCTGCTACTTAAGCTAGATGTCTTCGTTGTTCACTGTTGCTTATTGGGCTGTGAAGTTCTGTATTAACTAAGCGCAGAGATTGTTAGAATAAAATGTGGCCGGTAATAGTAATTGAGTCCATGTTTTGTGGTCAGGGTATAAAAGCCCAATTCTTGAATGATGAGGTTTAATTTATGACTTCAAAACTGATATCGTAATCAATTCACATCTTACCTCCCAAGCTCAAAATAGAGAACGTCAGAGTCACTTTTTTATATACATATATATATATATAATTGTTCATGGCACCAGCCAGTAGGTAGATAAGCTAGCTAGCGAGCCAGCTCATTTGGCAGACTGAATCTGACAAACGTATAAAAGAAAAAAGTGGCGGGTCTTGCAGTGCAGGGTATCTGAGCATTCCAGAGAGACAAAAATGCCTTGTTCCAGGATAAGTCCCTTCTCTTTTCATGAAATGACACTTCAACTTAGTAAAGAAGAAGTGAAAGATAAGATAGAATTAAAAGCCCAACCTCCCCATCAAAGCTCCCAGCATTGGAACTTGGGAGGGACAGACAAATAAGAGAAGTAAAGTTTTGACATTGAGGCGGGTACCTAACCATAAAGGCCTCTCAGATTCTTCTCCTCAGCTTTATGTCCATCATCTCCATACAGTGTACTACCCATTACAAGCATGGTAGCGTTGGAACTTGAAACTAATGACACATTCACAGTAATAGGGGAGAAAACACAAAGCAAGATTTGGTTGTTTTTGTGTTATTTCATTGCAAGTGCAACTATGGGTCAGCACCAAAACCTATAATTTTTCACATTATTAGTTGATAATTGTACGGACTGGTCAGTAATGGATTCTGGAGTCTGGACACAGAGATTGAAAGACATGCAGTTGGTTGTTAAGATACATATGTCAAAATGTTGTTTTGGTTTCTTCAATATGCAATCTTTTCTGGTCCAAAAGAATCAATAACGTGGACTTTTGGCTCGAGTAAACTTAATTTGGATGGGATCCAGAGCACAAAAGCAGCTTCCAGTAGAGCCTCGACTAAACTTTGGATGGGCAGCTGCCAGAAAACGTATGGACAAGTTAAAAAAGTCATAACTGATCATCTTATTCTACCAGAACGCAACTTGCAACTCCAAAGTTGGTTTCACAAAATTTAAGGACCATAAAAGCGAAAGGCCATATTAATGAGCACGAACAAGTTGTTATTGTTTCTCTTTTGTCAGCTTTCAGTTATAGAAATTAGATTCGTTCTCAACACCGTTCATGGTTGATATTAAGCCATAAGTCAATATACCCGGTCCATAAGGGTCCCTTTGCGAGAGTTTAAGAAAAGTCGTAATGTACGTAGAATCTAAAATTTTATGATTACAAAGGAACAACTTTATTGGTTGGTTGGCAATTACAATTTTGATGGTAAATTAAGACAGTAAATTAAACAAAGACAAATATTAAAGGTTTGACAGAGTTTAATTAATGGAATTGTTGATCAGTCTCAAATCCGTTTTAAGGTAGCTTGTTTCATATTATATACACCTAATAATAAGTTTCTCTAATATATGTATTTTAGCAATGCCTTAGGCAGCATTACTAGATCTGGTTATTTGTTTAAAGCAATAGAAATCCAATTAACTCAGGAAGAAATACTTTCGTAATTGCAAAACCTTAATTTCACCAAGTCTTACTAGAAAAACTCTTTTGATTCAAGAAAGGGAAGAACATCCACTTTAATTCCATTTGTTGTTACGATTGGATATGACGATCGAATTATTTACTACTACGAATGTCCGTCGTTATGGCAAAAATAATCTTCATAAATGTTGAATATATATATATATATATGGAGTCTGTCTGCCTTCAACTCACCGATTAATTCATGATAAAACTTTAACATCACCACCAAAGTTACACTCTCCGTATGTTTATGTTTGTTCATATATACCGAGAGAGAGGAGAGAGTTAAATCTTATTGTTCTCTTCATATTACTCGTTTAATAACTAATAACTTGAAATTATTGCAAAGACTAACGTATTACAAGTAATAATTAACATGTAATAATATATACACCTAATTAATTCTAATTAAGTCATACGTATAATCAGTAAACAACATATAACGCTTGAAATATATAAAAATAATATTTGATAAGTTATTTAAATAATTATTCAAATAAATAAATATTATAATAATTTAACTAATCTCTTTTATGGCACATTAAAGTCTTTTAATTAACAAATTTTATAAAAATAAAATTGTAATTAAAATATATTTTCGTCTAAAACATATGATTTGATATTTGTTGTACAAAATAGAAACTTAAATTTAATTTTACATTTAAAAGATGTTAGAATAAGTAGTGTTTTAGATTATAATATATTATCTTCGTTGAAATGTATAGCATTCTAAATATATAATTTCATCTACTATACATATTTTAATACATTAAGATGCTATATAATGATTAAAAAAGTAATATTTATCTAAGTCCATACATTTTGTATTGGCAAAAGTTTAGTAGATATAAATATGCTTGTATATATAAAAAAAGGGCAAAAGGTCTAATTTGTCTCGTAACATTTGGCAAAAAGTTTAAGATGACCTCTGTTGTTATCTTTGACGTCTTCAAAATGGAGCAAGTTATCCCAAAAATGCTCTCTCCGTCACGCCTCTGTCAAATACACGTTAAGTTGGGTCACTTGGACATACCGGATAATGTTAGCCTAAAAATGCTCGCTCCATCACACCTCTGTCAAATGCACGTTAAATTGGGTCACTTGGACATGTTAGATAATGTTAGCTACTAACATGACAGTTGATATGTAATAAAAATTAATTTTATAGTGACTAACATTAGCTGATATGTCCAAGTCACCCAACTTAACAAAACATTTTAGTTATTTTAAAAAATTAAAACCCAAAAACGTAACTTCCCTTAGTTTTATGATTAAATAACCCTAATTGTATTTTTTAGCCCTTGTTATTAGGAAAAAAACACATTATTAGTCATTATTTTGAACTTGTTTACATAAAATTATAATAAGGGATTAATGAACATGTTGGTTTATTTGCAACTATATCTTGCAAGGATTTATGACCACCTTAGCCTCTTCTTGGTTGACCTATCTGTCTTAGTAGTTAAGAACTTATGTACCTTTTGGAAGGGGATGAATGTTGATGAAGTGCACTCATTGTTTTTGAGAGATGGGAAGAGGAAGATTGATCACTCGTTAAAGAGGGGCAGGAGGAAAATTGAGCTTCGATGACCGTGATAACCTATCAATACCTAAAGAATAAGTTTAAGTTTGAAAATAATTTTTTTGTTTATTTAGTCTTATTGGTAATAGATGGGTATAATTAGCTAAAATGGTTATATTAAATGGTTAATTGAAAAAAAGGGTAAAGTCAAATTAATCATATCACCTTGCATAAAACCTTTTCTTTTTCATGTGCTTGTTTTTGGCACTTTGTTTTTTTTTTTGACTATTTTAAGTTTAGAAAATTTTGGTTTCTTTTTCACCATTGACAAGATCTTCTAATAATTGAGAATGTGTACAATTTTAAGGATTTGATACCTTAAGATAAGTTTTGAATCTTTGGGACAAGATATGTAGAACTTGATTCAGAAAAAAAAACAATATTATTGTTCTAAAAGAATCATCAAAATTTAGATACATACTTAACTAACTAAGTAGCAACTAATTAGCATTAACAATTCCTCTTGTCTACTCTTGGTGAGATAATATGAAATAACATGTCCTCTTAACCTTACTTGTATAATCTTAGCAACATATAAGCTTTGAACCTCCTAAACTTAACTTGGAACCTCCTTAAATTAAGACTAACTTAACCTTTGATTTATATATTTTAAGAAAATGTTGAATTTGTACTATTTAATTATGTAGTGATATGCCCAGCATGTTGCCTCTTAAATAACATGTTTGATTCTTCATTCAAAATATGTTATTTTCTTCTTTCAAGATATGCAAAAAGTGTTGGACCCTGAACTTTTCTTAGAAATTAGAAATTATTAAATGAAATTAAATAAGAAAATATGGTATGATTCTTTGTAATGAATGAAAAGTATAAATGAATCTATGGGCATTTGATGAAATGAAAGACATTTGAGTTTCCTTGTGTTTTGCATATGTTTGATAAAAAGATGAGGTAGTATGATGTTGAGCATGGCCTTGTCTAATGAGTAGAATGGTGTTTGTTGTATTTTGAGACAATTTCTGGATTAATGTGAATTGAAATGGCTTGTTTAGCCTTCTTAATAATTATGGAGGATTTGCATAGCTTTAAATGAGGTATTGTGTATTGTGTTTGGATGTGGGTGATTGAAGAAATATGGATAGTTGAAGTTTGGGGGAGGTGCTATCAAAATGCCAATTATGGGCAGAAAGTTTGAGTGAAGTTTTGTCCCTTATAGAGTTAGAATTTAACCAAAAAAGTCTTCTTGAAGATTGTAGTTTATGTTTTGATCTTTTCATTGATGTATAATATGTTATTTTTGATTGTAGAAATTGGAAGATATAAAATTTTGAAGTTTGGATGTGGTATAGGATGACAGATTTCTGACAGAAACTTTGATTGAAAAATTGACTTAGTTAGAGGTTGAAATTGCTTTTAAGTTTTTCATGAAAGTTTTAGATTATGTTTTGATCTTTTCATTGATGTAAAGTATGGAAATTTTGGACCATGGAATAGGAAGTTATGATTTTTAGAAGTTTTTATTACTGTTTGACATGATCATTAGTGGACAGAAACTTTGAAGTAGTTTTTGACTCTCTTAAAGCCCAAATTGATTTTTCTGTCCTTCATGAAAATTGTAGGTTACATTTTGATCTTTTCATTGATATAAAATATGACATGTTTGGGTCTTGGAGTTGAAAGATTGAAATTTTCGAAGTTGAGTTATTGTATAGGGAGACATTAAATGAGACAGTAACTTTGATTGAAAATTTGAGCACTTTGACAGAATTGGTTTTCGAGTTCTCATTTAAGTTGTAGAGCTTCCTTTTATCTTTCTTTTGATACTAAGTTTGTGAATTTTGGACTTCTGTGTAAAAAGTTATGAATTCTTGAAAGTCAGGTATGCGTTTTAGATCGACCTTCTGTTTTGGCCTACCGACCCTTGTTTTAGCAGACCTATCGACCTTCTATTTTGGCCGACTGACCGACCCTTTGTTTTGGCCGACTGATCAACATTCTGTTTTGGCCGACCGACTGACCCTTTGTTTTGGCTGACCTATCGACCTTCTATTTTGGTCGACCGACTGATCCTTTGTTTTGGCCTACCGATCGACCATTTGTTTTGGCCGACCGACCGATCCTTTATTTTGGCCGACCTATCGACCTTCTGTTTTGGCCGACCGACCAACCCTTTGTTTTGGTTGACCTATCGACCTTTTATTTTGGCCGACCGATCGATCCTTTGTTTTGGCAGACCGATCGACCTTCTGTTTTGGCCAACCGATCGGACCTTTTGTTTTGGCCGACCCATCGACCTTCTGTTTTGGCCGACCCATCGACCTTCTGTTTTGGCCGACTGATCCGATCCTTTTATTTTGCCTGACCTAATCGTACCCTCTCTCACTCTTTTGCTTATATCTTTTCCGTCCGACATTCAATTGACTTTATTTTTGAAGCGTTGAATTTCTAAGAAATCCCTCTATCTGTGTGGATTTTTTAGATTAAATTGAGGATAATTGATTTAATTAAAGTGAGTTGAGAAATTGTCTGAACATGGTTCAGTATTTTGGTAAATTCTTGGTCTGTGGAGATCCAATTGAACTGATTCTTGTTGCAAAATAAACTAGAGACATGGGGATACAAGTCATATGAAGGCATTGAATTTCATATGAAGTCATATGAAAGCATCTTATATTCAAATTCAATGCATGCTACTTTTTATTTATTATGAGGAATTAAAGTTTTAATTTTCAAATCAAATTTTTTTGATTTGTAAAGCAAATTTTAATATCTTTTGAAGGTGAGAAAACTCAAGTTTTTATCAAAATAGGGAATTTTTTATGTTTTCAAATAAACTTAAAGTGTTAAAATTGATGTTTAAAGTACTTTTGAATGTTGATTTCTATAGGACTTCAACTAGCCTAAAGTTTTTATATAAGATAATTATACAAGGTGTCAAAAAGTTACATTATGGTGGATTATAATCGGCTAGACATTTGGCTAGTTAGTGAGATAATCAACGAACCACCAACTAGCCAAAAAGTTAGGAACGACCAGCTGATGCTAGTTTCCTAAGGGAAATTTTTGTTAAACTAGCCAATAACCCAGTCAAAGATAGCTCGACTAGTCAATCATGTTAGTGTTAGTAGTGTGCCCTAGGCCAATGAACATTTTTGATTCATGTATTAACATTATGATTTGTTAATAATATATTATGAGGTATTCATATTATATATGCATGTATTTTATTTATGTAATGTGATTTACATTCCATGAATAGTATTAGACTTATGTCATCAAGTATGTGACTTGATAGTAAAACCATAAGCGTTATAACACTATTCTAGATCGTCACTCGGTCGATCATTATTGGTGGAACAATAATGAATTAAGACTATTATGTGTTCTGATTGATGATCACGTTTTACTGATCATGGATATGAGATATAAAATCAGAAACATAGATATATGTTAGAGAACATATATTGGACCGACCCACATAAAGAATACTACATGGTTTCATGTCATTAGTGATTCTTTATATTGTTTGACTTTAGTCCTTTGACCTGAAGTCATCATGGTTCCCTACATGAGGAATTTAGTGTTTTGATATTAGACTAAGTTATTTTTAACCGAATAACAAATAGTCTTATGTTGGACACTAAATGAATCATGCGGAGGGATGTGAATGACGTAGATGGGATTTGTACCTCTCTTAAATGAGAGATATATCATTTAGGCCTCTTGACAAGTGTGACTAAAGAAATGCATGGCCGTGCTCAAATGAATTGATGAAGAGTCATCAATGTCATTTGTTATAATCAGTCAACTTAGGGATCAAAAAACTATGATTAATCAAAGGTTGACATGTACCATGCCTTGTGATTAATCTTGATATTGTGTTACAAAAGGACTGAGCCTATAACCATTGTTACAGGTTAAATCGGATTATTGATCCTCATTTGATTTGGGTAGTCATAATGTCTTGTTAGAGGCCGCTTATGACTTATGGGCCTTGAAGTGTGATCAAGCCTATTGCCAACATCAAATGAGCCTACAGGGTCGCACACAAAGAGTTATGTGATCTGGGCTTATTCTCTTGGGCCTAATTTATTAGGTGTTGAATAAATATATTTAGATATATTTATTGGGCTAGATTTAATTAAGTTGTCGGGCTTCTATTATATGAGATATAATGGGTCGAAACTTATTAGGGCCTAAATGGGATTAAGGTTTCTCTATAAAAAGAGAAACTTAGGTCTCGTTAGAAATATAATGAAACTAATTGTAAGACAATAAGTTTTTCACGAAACCCTAGCCGCCATCCAAGAGAAAGATCGTGCGGCGTTCATAAAGTGTTTCAGGACGTGCTAGCACACTACAGCCGCAGCCCGGATCGTGCATGCTCGTGTGGATACCAGTAGAGGGCATTAGTGATTTGCAGTGTCTTGGAATCCGAAAAAGAAGCAATCCACCCACGAAAATAAGGTATTTTCGTTAATCCTTCGTGTTTTCGATTATACGTGATGTTCTTGTATGGTCTTTTCCGCAGTGTATTGTAAATACTCGGACCGTACGCGATCCAACAGTGGTATCAGAGACAGGTTTAATCGTTAATCTTGGATTAGAGGCTTGATTATGATTGTTGATTTGTGTTTGATGCTTCGGAACACGACAAAGTGTGTGGAAATTGTTTCTGCTTTATGTATGTCGTGTTCTGGAAATTGTTTTCCCGAAGCTGGAAATTGTTTCATCGTTGATGCATGATCTGGATTTTGTTCTATGTGCATATATGGTGGTTAATGGGGTTCTGAAATCCTTGTTATTCGATGAATGTTTTGTGTCGCTTCTGGAAATTGTTTCCTCTGCCGCGTCCTAATCTACTGATTATACATGATCTGTTTTAAACAAAAGCATGAATGAGTTTGTGCGTTTAATTGAAGTCATGTAATCAAATTTCTAGGGTTTATTGATTCTCTCTTTTTGCAATTACATCTGGGATTGTTAAATGCAGTACATAAGATGTATTTTAACATAAGCCCATCAATAATTATATGTGATGTAATTGAAAAGAGTTTTCTACCTAAATAACTAAGTCTTGAGTGTTAAGCCAAAGCTTTCTTAGGACTTAGTGAAATATGGATCTTGTCTCTCCCATTTTTCAATTGAGGGTTATTTATTTGAGTGGGAGCTAATACCTCATAATAATAAGAATGTTGACCCTTATTGCATAATTTTTGTAGATTATGGTTACTTCATCCACAAACCTTTCTATGCGATCTATCCTAGAGAAAGAAAAGTTTAATGGAACAAATTTCCTAGATTGGTATAGGAACTCGAGAATTGTTCTCAAGCAAGAAAGAAAGGCTTTCAAGAAGAAGGGCACAACAAAGGAAAAAGGTAAAGTACCTAAGTCCAAGCCCAAGCCCAAAGCTAAGACTAAGGCACCCAAGGAGGGAGTTTGCTTCCATTGCAATGAACTGGTCATTGAAAAAGGAACCGCAAACTCTATTTGGAAGAAATGAAAGAGAAGAAGAATAGTCGACTATTTCTTCGGTATGTTTGTTATAAAATCAATTTTACTCCTACGCATCTTGGGTATTAGATACGGAGCTGCAACTCACATTTGTACTAATGTGCAAAGTCTAAGAAGGACTAGAAGATTGATGTCTAGTGAGATCGACCTGCGCGTGAGAAATGGAGCAAGAGTTGCTGCTTTATCCGTGGGGACTTATGATCTTATTTTGCCTACTAGGCTCATTTTGGAACTCAAGAATTGTTATTATGTACCTACTATGAGTAGGAACATTATTTCTTTTGCTTGTTTAGAGAATGATGGATTTAAATTTTCTATTGAGAATAGAATTATTTCCATTTATAAGAATGACATTTTATATGGCATTGCACGTCAATTAAATTGCATTTATACTCTAGACACTGAGTTTGTTACAAATGAGCCCATCTATAACATAAATACCAAGAAGTTTAAATCTAACGATTTGAACCTAACCTATCTCTGACATTGTCGCTTAGGCCACGTAAATGAAAAATGCATTTCAAAACTCCATCAAGATGGATACATTGATTCTTTTGAATCTTTTGACACGTGTGATTCTTGTTTACTGGGTAAGATGACAAAGGCCCCCTTCACAGGTAAAAGGGAAAGGGCCAATGAGCTATTGGGCCTTATACATACCGATGTATACGGTCCTTTTAGCACATCAGCGAGAGGAGGTTATTTGTATTTCATTACTTTTACAGATGATTTCAGTAGATATGGGTATGTCTATTTAATGAAGTACAAATCTGAATCTTTTGAAAAGTTCAAAGAGTATAAGAATGAAGTACAAAATCGACTTGGCAAGAATATTAAAATCCTTGATCGATCGAGGAGGTGAATATTTAAGCCAAGAGTTTGATGATTATCTTAAGGATTGTGGAATCGTTTCACAATTGACTCCTTCAGAACTCCTCAATGGAATGGTGTTTACGAAGGAGAAATCGAACTCTATTAGATATAGTTCGATCAATGATGAGTCAAACTGATCTTCCAAAATACTTACGGGCTATGCTTTAGAAACCGCATGACATTCATATTGAACCATATTCCTTCAAAGGTCGTAGAAAAGACACCTTATGAGATATGGACTGGGAAGCGTCCCAATTTATCTTTTCTAAAGATTTGGGGTTGTGAAGCTTATGTGAAGCGTCCAATTGCTGACAAGTTGGCACCCAAATCTGAAAAATGTTATTTTGTGGGATATCCTAAAGAAACTAAAGGATATTACTTTTACATCCCATCAGAGAATAAAGTGTTTGTTGCTCGAAATGGTTTCTTCTTAGAGAAGGAATTTGTTTCCAAAGGAAACAGTGGGAGTAAAGTACAACTCAAAGAAATTCAAGTTTTACAAAATGACATTGAGCCTGAAAAGGAGATTGGAGCGAGCTCACAAGCTGTTGATGAGCAGTCTTCAACAACACAAGGCCTACGTAGATCTGATAGGATTCGTCATGAGCCCGAGAGATATGGATTTCTCGTTATCGATGATGATAATGTGATGCTCATCGATCATAATGAGCCCACAACCTATCGAAGCTATGGAAAGTCCGAATCGCTAAATGGTTAGAGGCCATGAAAGCGGAGATGCAATCCATGTATGAAAATCAAGTTTGGACTTTGATTGATCCGTCGATGGCTTGAAGACCATTGGATGCAAATGGGTTTTCAAAAGAAACTCGACATGGATGGAAATGTGCACTTATAAAACAAGACTTGTTGCTAAAGGTTATCGACAAGTTCATGGAATTGATTATGATGAGACATTTTCTCCGATGGTCATGATCAAATCCATTAGAATTCTTATTGCCATAGGCATATACTACGATTATGAGATATGACAAATGGATGTCAAAACGGCTTTCCTTAATGAAAACTTACTTGAGGATGTATATATGATACTGACTGAGGGTTTTGTCCATCCTAAGAATTCGGGAAAGGTGTGCAAGCTTCAAAGATCCATTTATGGATTGAAGCAAGCATCGAAAAGTTGGAATCTTCGTTTTGATGAAGTTGTCAAAGAGTTTGGATTCATCAAGAATGAAGATGAACCTTGTGTTTACAAAAGGTTAGTGGGAGTGCTGTTGTCTTTTAGCTTTATATGTTGATGACATCTTGCTCATTGGAAGCGATATTCCGACCTTCAGAGTGTCAAGATTTGGTTAAGAAGCGTTTCTCAATGAAAGACTTAGGTGAGGCTGCCTATGTTTTAGGCATTAAGATCAATAGAGATAGATCAAGAAAGCTTATAGGTCTAAGTCAGAGTACATACATAGATAAGGTATTGAAAAGGTTCAGTATGCAAGATTCCAAGAGAGGATTCTTACCTATGTCACATGGAATCAAGCTTTCTAAGAAGGATTGTCCTACTTCAGATAAGGAGCTTGAGCACATGAGTAAGATTCCATATGCATCTACAATTGGATCTATCATGTATGCCATGTTATGTACTCGACCAGATGTCTCATATGCTTTGAGCATAACAAGTAGATACCAATCTAATTATGGTGAGAGTCACTGGATAGCAGTTTAAGAACATCCTTAAGTACTTGAGAAGAACTAAGGATATGTTCCTAGTCTATGGAGGACTTGAAGGAGAGCTCGTTGTAAATGGTTACACTGATCTGGTTTTCGATCGACATAGATGATTTTAGATCGCAATCAGGTTTTGTGTTCTGTTTGAATGGAGGTGCGGTGAGTGGAAGAGTTCAAAGCAAGACAACATTGTTGATTCTACAACCAAGTGAGTACATTCTTTGCCTCGGATGCGATTAAGGAAGTCTGTATGGATCGGGAAGTTCATTCTTGAGCTTGGAGTTGTTCCTAGCATTGCAAGTCCTATAGACCTTTATTGTGATAATAATGGGGCTATAGCACGTGCTAAGGAACCAAACTCACATCATAGATCCAAACACATACTCGACGTTTCCATCGATTAGAGATCATTGGGAGAGGAGGCGTGAAGATATGCAAAGTGGGCACAGATGACAACATTGCCGATCCACTTACTAAGCCTCTTCCATAGCCTAAACATGAGAGTCATCGAGGTCTATGGGTATTAGATATCCGATGATTGGGCTAGTCTGAGTGGGAGATTGTTAGTAGTGTGCCTAGGCCAATGAACATTTGTGATTCATGTATTAACATTATGATTTGTTAATAATATATTATGAGGTATTCAAATTATATATGCATGTATTTCATTTATGTAATGTGATTTACATTCTATGAATAGTATTAGACTTATGTCATCAAGTATGTGACTTGATAGTAAAACCATAAGCGTTATAGCACTATTCTAGACTGTCCCTGGTCGATCATTATTGGTGGAATAATAATAAATTAAGACTAGTATGTGTTCTGATTGATGATCACGTTTTACTGATCATGGATATGAGATATAAAATCAGAAACATAGATATATGTTAGAGAACATATATTGGACCTACCCACATAAAGAATACTACATGGTTTCATGTCATTAGTGATTCTTTATATGATTTGACTTTAGTCCTTTGACCTGAAGTCATCATGGTTCCCTACATGAGGAATTTAGTGTTTTGATATTAGACTAAGTTATTTTTAACCGAATAACAAATAGTCTTATGTTGGACACTAAATGAATCATGCAGAGGGATGTGAATAACGTAGATGAGATTTGTACCTCTCTTAAATGAGAGAGATATCATTTAGGCCTCTTGACAAGTGTGACTGAAGAAATGCATGGCCGTGCTCAAATGAATTGATGAAGAGTCATCAATGTCATTTGTTATAATCAGTTAACTTGGGGATCAAGAAACTATGATTAATCAAAGGTTGACATGTACCATGCCTTGTGATTAATCTTGATATCGTGTTACAAAAGGACTGAGCCTATAACCATTGTTACAGGTTAAATCGGATTATTGATCCTCATTTTATTTGGGTAGTCATAATGTCTTGCTAGAGGCCGCTTATGACTTATGAGCCTTGAAGTGTGATCAAGCCCATTGCCAACATCAAATGAGCTTCTGAGGTCGCATATAAAAGAGTTATGTGATCTGGGCTTATTCTCTTGGGCCTAATTTATTAGGTGTTGAATAAATATATTTAGATATATTTATTGGGCTAGATTTAATTAAGTTGTCGGGCTTCTATTATGTGAGATATAATGGGCCGAAACTTATTAGGGCCTAAATGGGATTAGGGTTTCTCTATAAAAAGAGAAACTTAGGTCTCGTTAGAAATATAATGAAACTAATTGTAAGACAATAAGTTTTTCACGAAACCCTAGCCGCCATCCAAGAGAAAGATCGTGCGGCGTTCATAAAGTATTTTAGGACGTGCTAGCATACTACAGCTGCAGCCCGGATCGTGCATGCTCGTGTGGATACCGGTAGAGGGCATTAGCGATTTGCAGTGTCTTGAAATCCAAAAAAGAAGCAATCCACCCACGAAAATAAGGTATTTTCGTTAATCCTTCGTGTTTTCGATTATACGTGATGTTCTTGTATGGTCTTTTCCGCAGTGTATTATGAATACTCGGACCGTACGCGATCCAACAGTTAGAAAATAGATATTACAGGCTATAAATACTTGAGCTTTTAGTTATTGGATAAAAACATGTTTGAGAAAGTTTTAAAGCATGTACTCATTGTAATATGATTTTTTTACCATGGAGCATTAAATTTACTAAGCAAGCTTATTGAAGTTGCAAATTTCAAATGGAGGCCGCTTTTTATGCTTTGATTTAATAAGGTTTTTTGGTTCCTTTTCACCTCTAAAAAATATTGTAAAATAGTTCTTTTTTATTTGAGGAGAATAAAGAGACTTGCAGGAATTTTCTTATTTACCTAGTAAAAAAAAACAAGTTTAGTGAAATCTTAAATGAGTCGTGAAATCTTAAATGAGTCTTGGAGAGCGGAAATAGATTCATCAAACAATTATAAAATCAAGATTGCGAGATCTCACATCGATTAGAGAGAAGAACGAAATATGCTTTATAAAGGTACGCATATTTCTTCCTTATAGACACGTTTTTCAGGTGTGAGAAGAGCAAAACTGTAACGCCTTGGCCCGATGAGCAACCAAAAGCGGACAACATCTGTGAGCAAATAGTCTGGGCTGTTACAAATAGTATCAAAGCTGGTTTCTGACCCATTGTACCATTGAAGATGCTGGGCTCTAAGGGAGGTGGATAGTGAGATCTCATATCAGTTAGAGAGGAGAACGAAGTACGCCTTATAAGGATACAAATATCTCTTCCTTATAGATGTATTTTTTCAGGTACAGTAAGAGCAAAACCGCAAGAGTCTTGGCCTGATGGGTAACCCAAAGTGAACAATGTCTCTAGACAAGTGGTTTATGTTGTTATAAAATTACAATCTCGTTTTCCTACTCTCTTTACATTATTTATGTTAATTTGTAGACAAGGTTATTAAAAAAGAGAGTAATAATTGGAGTTGACGTTGAGAAAGAGGGAGCTACAATAATGAACAAGACAGCTACGATATTCAAAGTGGAAAGAGTTGAAAAAATGAAGATAAAAATTGTCGTGATGGTTTGTGGGGAAAACATCATAAATAAAACATTATTGCTGTTAAGTTATTCGATTTATAACAAAACGTACAAGTATTGCATTAGATGGTTGAGATCAAAGGGAAAGGAGGGAACTGGGTAGGAGGACCACAAGATATGTTCCCAAAAGTCAGCCAAAGACGTACGTAGGATAGCAACATCTCCCGAGATGACCTGATGCTGTTAGGCCAAACGTACAAGCTCAAAAGCTCAAAGACTCAAAGTTGTTTTTTGACTGAACTTTCGGTTTTGGTGACAGGTATCCAGACGCTCTTGCGCGGGGAGTGGACGGTTCGGATGCAGCACGTCTTCAAGGAAGGCAACCAGTGCGCGAACAGTCTGGCTCGACTCGCTGGGATGTGCAGCCCGGGCCTTTTTATCTTACACGAGCCCCCTTTGGAGTTCAGGAGATCATCCGTCGGGATGCACAGGGCACCTTGTACCCCAGGGGTTTAACTTAGTGTTTTGTAGTTAGTTTTCCTCTTGTAATAAAAAAAAGTTGTTTTTCAACAGACTGAAACTTCCTAAACCACAATACTTTGGTTTTGACTATGATATTATGGATAAAGCATAAGTTTTGAGCGTCTCTTGATGAGTTTTAGCTAATGTTTGTCACGTCGACTGTGTTGGTAATAGTTTTCCAAGTTAGAATTTCTTCATCTCAAATTGCAGGCAATTGATGTTGCCAATTCGTGCAAACTCTTCAGATCATTAGTAGCAGACTCTTGCTTTGTTAATCATGTTTACACATACTCATTTCAATAAATTCTTAACTTTTGTTGCATTCTTAAACAATTAAATTCAGAAATTAATAGCATTTGATCCATTATCTTAATTTGCCAATAAAATATTTAATGACACTTTAAATTGAATGGACATGAAAATTTTGATTCATTTTGCAAGTCTTTGGCAACTTAGTGACATATATGACTATATTTAGTTAAAGCGTACAATATTAATTGGAGGTTTTTCTAATGTGTTTCATCCTAACTTTTACCTGCTAGAAAGAATAATGGAATGGGTATGTATTACTTACGTCTCCATGAGAATTTCATGACAAGACAGAGGGTGCTGATAGAGTGTAGGTCAGGTCAGGATGTTCAGCACTGACAAAAGCAAGCTTAATTTGTTTCATTGTAGGACTCAGTCAAATTATCTTTAGGCAACAGGTTGAATGGTAGGAAAGGATTTGGCCTTTTTCCTGTAATGTAATTTGTAGGACAAAATTTGCTTTATAGAAGAAAAAGAAAAACTCAGCCCCAATTGACAGGTATTTGTGAAAATGTTTCAATTTTTTAACTCAAGGATATCATACCAAAGAGTAGATGTTTGTTAGATATAAAGGATAAAGAAGTGTTGTTAGCAGTCACTTTTGCAACCTAACAATAGCTAATAGACATTGAGTTTTGGTCATTTCTTCTAGTAAGAGATACTTGTGCCTTTCTCTTTTTACTTTAAAGGAAGAGAGAAAGAGAGGGAAGTAAAAAGGTTGGAACCAAGATGTTCCAAATGTGAGATAAATGATCCTTTCAATTTCCATTAAAACATAGCAATTACATTCCAGGGTGCAACCCTCTTTTAAGTCTTATCTACACATCCACAAGCTATATTGTCATATATGTCGTTTGTTTTTAGCATAACCAGAACAAGTTTAGTCAATGTGAAAAGCTGAAGATAGATAAAGCATAAGGCAGCATTGAATGCATTGTGCAACTTCCAGGCAGCACTACACACACTTACAATACAACCAACACTTACCTCTTCACTACTAGCCTCTATCTCTCTCTCCGTTCTAGTATTCAGACTCTGCCCATTTCTTCACTCACAGACATAGAGACATGAACCCTTCAGAGGAATGTTCAGAACAAGGAACCATCCCACAGGTACCTTTTTACGAAAACTCTCCATTTTCGGGCACTTGAGACAACTGTTAACAGTCTTGTTGTGTCATTCTTCATTCTTATAACGTAAAGCTTGTGCTAGATTGCAAGCCATTTCGTGGAAGCTTGCATTTTAATATTCTTTGTAGAATGAATGTTTGCATTTTCCTAGCAATTTGTTTCAGATATACTAACGGCGACATTAGGAAGTTGTTTCTGCCATACATATGCGCTCCGCCATTAAAAAGTTGCGAAAGAAAATGAATTTCTGATATTATTTGGCTTCAAGGAACTTTGTATTGAGTTTTTCTCTGGTACACCTAGGTGAGGCGCTAATAATTCATTAACAAGCAAGAAACAGAATCAATTAGTCAATGACGGCCTCTGCTTTCTCCTAACATGACTTAGTGATTTGAGAAATTTCACCTGTTTATTTCAATGCTCCATTGTTTGTCAGCTTCTATCCTTGCCTATTTTGCTGTTAACTGATAAAAAAAAAAGGAAAAAGAGAAAACTCGAGTCTTAGAAGAACACCTGCCTCACCGAAGGCAATTCAGATGCTGAATCCAGTTGCGAGTCAGGGGTGTGGAATTAGTCTTTATGTCTACTTGAACCAGACGCTGGTCTAAGCTTATTAGAACGAAAATGCCATTAGAAATTACTCATCTTATTCATTCATATTTTAAGCTTAATTGTGGCAGATTTTGGTGAATGTGAATGGTGTGAAGTCATTCATCTCCTCAATGACCATGAATATGCATAAAGCTAGTCATTTCTCCTCCTTTTTCTCCCTTCTTGTCATTTATATTTATGCGCTTCTCTTTTTTCAATCAGCAGTCGAAGAAGATACCTTTCTCAACTGTAGTTACATTAGCTTACCAAAGTCTTGGAGTTGTTTACGGGGACCTTAGTACATCACCTCTCTATGTTTACAAGGCCACCTTCTCCGGAAAGCTAAGCGTTCATGAGGACGATGAGGAAATATATGGGGTTCTTTCCTTTATCTTTTGGACATTTACTCTAATCGCGCTCTTCAAATACGTATTCATTGTGATGTCGGCTGATGACAATGGTGAAGGTAGAGCATCCTATTTATCCAATTTATTGATCTTGTGATTGTAGAAAGTTGCAGTGCAGAACATTTGGAATAATACTGACCTTTTCCTTCGGATTGTTGCATTTTTTTGACAAACAACTAGAAATATGATGAGATTTACCAGAGAAGGAAACAGAAAGTTATGTTGGAGGCATTCATGCACTTTTCTACACCATCACTTACACCATATTTCCTTTCTCTTCTTTCTTAAAATCCTTTGAAAACCATTGTTACCCTTCTTACATAGTTCGATCAGACAGCTTAATTGTTGTTCCATATATAAGGTTGCTTTTCCAGTCAATATTTGCTGTCAGGCAGTTTTCATTTTTAGAATTAGGAGTTCATGAAATTCAAGTTTGTGCCTGCACATTTGGACACGAAGAAAGACAGCTTATTGTCGTCAACTTGTCATTGTTGTTGCAGGGGGTACTTTTGCATTGTATTCTCTTCTTTGTCGACATGCAAAACTAAGCATTCTGCCAAATCAACAAGCCACGGATGAGAAATTATCAACCTGTGCCCCAGAAGTATCTCCAGACACATGGGAGAGTAACGCACTCAAGTCATTCTTTGAGAAACACCCAAGTCTTGGCAAAAGTCTCTTGATTTTTGTTCTTTTTGGAACATGTATGGCAATTGGCGATGGAGTACTTACTCCTACAATATCAGGTAACTCCCAACTGGATCCTTCAGACCTCCATGTTAAACCCATAAACACTCAAATGGTTATACGAGTAAACTGTGGAGACAATGGTAATCTTTTGCTAGCTAGTACGCTTAATACAAATATCGTACGAACAATGGCATGATAAAATAAGAATCCCTGCGTTGCCATGGTGTTGTGATAGGATGGTATATTTCTTGGGAAAATTTATACTTTAAGTGTCTGTGGCTTGATTGTAGTTCAGGATTAAACGTAGTTTTGTATGCCTCAAATATATGAACATATACTTTTGACGTTTTTAGAAAGGAAAGAACCATTTTTGAATGTTTTTTGAGCGAACACAAGCTGAAACAGGAAAGTAGCTCAAGACATGTTCTTTTTTGAAAATCAGATGTCAAGATACAAGTTGACAATACGGGTATGTTGATGTGACAAGTGTGTTTTTGAAGGAAAATACATTCTAGGACACAACTGTATTATAGACCGTGTCTTATGAAAGTAAGACTTACGGTCTGGGATATGACCATATCTCAGGTCACATGTGTAGGGAAGTAGGAGGATCCACGGTTTGAGTGTTAGCGCCGTGTAATGTTTTAGAAAAAGACGGTGAAATTCAAGGTCTAGGACATGATCATACAATCTTAGTTGAAAAAACATTTTTGATGGATTACAAACTTTAGAATTATTCTAAGACTTTTTAGAGTTATGATCAAATTAGGTTAAATTTGGTAAAGAGGCAAGTTGTGTTGAAATGTACCAATTAAAGTTTATATTAATTAAACCTAGTGTGTTTATGTGTGTATATATATATATATATATTACTTGTGAATTGAGTTATTAACCAATATAGTAAAATCAATAATTTTGACTCTCAAAGATGTAAGCACACTCAATTAGTCAAATCTTTTAAAAATTTCTTGTTTATATATTTCTTTTATACAAATGTATCCTTAATTATTAGATACACGGAGATTCTCAATAAGTGATATCAATGCATAGTTAAGACAATAATGACTTAAGTTGAATGATTTGAAGTGAGAATGTTTAAAATAATTGAAAATTTCAGAATGTGGTGATGGAGAGTGAAGAATTTGTTGTCATAACAAGACTTGATGAAAGGGTTGTGAGATAATAAGCGAAAAAATATGGATAGACTAAATTGAAAAGAGGTACAGGCTTGAATAGTTGGAAGTATTCAATTATGTCTAATAGAAGAGATTATATGCCACATCTATGGTCTAACAAGATAGAACTTATGTGTAAAAGTTTGAATGTCCATACTCTAAGCTTTCTCTCGATTAAATAGAGTTGTTACAATATATTATATGCCTCAAGGACAACCAATCATATCCCGTAATTACAATAGGTTCTATTCTAAAAAAGGTATATATTTACATAATATATGATAACGATAAAATGAAAGTCACAGTTGACTATATCTAGATGGCTATCATCGACCCCTTTTCTCAAATTGATGCTGGTGAGTCAAGCATCATCAAATTGTTTACAAAAAACTGATGTCGAGTAAGAGAGAGAGGCTTTATGAGGATGTTAGCAATTTGTTGATCTGTAGATATGTAAGGAAGAGTAATAACACCATTATCGAATACTTCTATATGTAAGGAAGAGTAATAACACCATTATCGAATACTTCTCGAATTGAATGACAATCAACCTCAATATGCTTGGTACGTTTATGATAGACTAGATTTTCCATAATTTGAATAGCATTGGTGTTGTCAGCATGTAGTGCAGTAGGATTGGATTGTGAGTAACCCAATTTAGAAAGTTAACCATGTAACCAAGTAATTTTAGAATATGTTACAGACATTGCACAATATTCCGTTTTGGTTGAGGATTTGGAAACACGTTCTTGTTTCTTACATTTCCAAGAGATCAATGCATCACCCAAATATACACACCATCTAGTAACAGAACATTGCGTATTAAGACAACCAACCCAATCAGCGTTACTTTAAGCTACAAGTTAAAGTGATCAGCTAGATGGAAAAAAGGCCACGATTGGAGGTACCCAGAAGATTATGAATAATTCACTTAATAGTTGCCAAATGTAAATGACATGGAGAAGCCATCAACTGACTCATCAAGTTAACTGCAAATGATATACTTGGCCTAATGATTGTCAAGTAAACTAAACTCCCAACTAAGCATTGCTATAATGTAGGACCTGATAGAAGCTCACCTTCATCTTTATGATATTTAATATTGACTTCCATCGATGTATCGACTAGAGTTGAATTTTGTAAGCTAGCCACTTGAATTATGTTGCTAAGATACTTGTGTTGATTCACAAAGATACTTTTGCTGCTTCTGTGAATTTCCAACCCCAAAAAATAGGAAAGGGATCTAAAATCTTTCATATAAAAAGAATTATGAAGAGAAACTTTAAGTTGTTCAATTCTAGCAAAATCAATTCCAGCAATTACAATATCATCTACATAAACAAGTAAAAGAACAATACCAGCAGGAGTCTTTTGCAAGAATTGTGAAGGATCATTCTTGCTTTGCACAAAAGAGAGGAAGTATGGTGTTTGATTGTTAAGAATAGTCATAGGAATATGATTGACTAAATGTGTTGCAGTAGTCAAAGCCTCGACCTAAAATTTTGATGTAACGTTTGATCCAATTAGTAAGGAGTAGACCGCATCAATAAGGTGATTAATACAAACTTCTTCATAGGTCAAACTTATTCAATGCATAATAATCTTATCTCATCTACGGATTAAGGATAACATTGGTCTAGTATTATCTTTTAACTTAGGATAACAATTATCTTTTATCTCTTTCTCGTAGTTATCTTGTTTCCTTCCTATTAAGATAGGCTTCTTTGTTAGAATAGAACTCTATTTCATGTAATGTTGAGTCCTATTTAAAGGGACCAAGTTGAAAGAAAAGAAAAGCCTTTTCTGTCACATATTCACGAGATTGATTCCCTCTCTCAAACGGATTCAAGGTCTAAGGCTCCCTTTAAAGAGTCTAAGGTTTAAGGCTCCCTTCAACGAGTCTACCAACAACATAGAAAAGCCTAAGAAATAAGGCAAAGGAAAGAATCAGATTCCCGAACCTGATTTCCAAGTGTTTAACCTAGATCGATGGGTCACTCGATCTTACAATAAGTAATTTTGTAACAGTGATCATTTTTCCTCTCAATGATGCCATTTTGTTGGGGTGTATATGAACAACTCCTTTGAGAAACAATTCCCTTTTGTTGAAGAAACTCTTGCAATTTTTTAGACATGTATTTCCCACTTGAATCAAAACGAAAAATTTTGATGCTTTTGGAAAATTGATTTTCAATCAAAGCTAAGAATTTTTTAAAAGCATCAAAGACTTTAGATTTGTGTCGTAAGAAATATACATAAGTAAAATGACTATGATCGTTAATAAATGTCACAAAAACTTCTATTGAACATATAACAGGTGAAATTCCCTAGATATCACTATCAATTAAATCAAAACATTGAAAAGACTTTGTTTCACTATAAGGAAAATGAAGAGTTTTACCATTGCCCATTTTGTAACTAAACAATCAATTTTGATAGGATGAGATGGAATTTTATTACCGAGCACCCCAATCTTTAATATGGATAAAGAGTTCTATCATTTGGATGTCTTAATTTAACATGCCATGACTTGAAATTAGGTTGTAAAGAATAAGAAAATAAAAAAAAACATATTCATAGGCTTGGTTGGTTCATTAAGCTGAAGGGGAAAAAGTTTGCCCCATTTAGATCCCTCCGCTACTGTCTTCCCTAACACCAGATCTTGCATAGTACAACCAAAAGGAGAAAAAGTGACTTTCTAATTATTCTTAACCATTTTTCCAACTGAAAGCAAATTAGTCGATAGACCAAAAGCAATAAAAGTATTTTTCATAGATGAAGAGGAAGTAATATCATTAGCGGCAATGATGAGAATATGATCCCCACTAGCTGTCTCAATGTTCAAGTTGCCATCATATTTTTTGACATTAAGCAGATTATCAGATGATGGAGTCATATGATTTGAAGCAGCTAAGTCAAAAAGCCAAATTTTAGAAAGAGATGTATTTTTACTAGTTAAACTAAGAGCAGAGAGAGTTGTTATAATCATTTGTTGAATATTCTCCTCTAAGACATGAAACTGTTGGTTAAAAAGAATCAACTATTGTTGGAGATTTAGTCACCATATTAGTAGTAGAGGTCTAAAAAGCACAAGGATTATGATTTTGTGGACACTTCCTACATTCAGATATAATATGTCCCTTAATTTTGCAATAGTTGCAAAATTTTTTAGAACATTGGAGGAATTCCCTTGTTGTTCTAAAGTGGGACGAGTTAAGTGACATTGCCCTTCCCTTAGTAGTTTATTCAAACAGTCATCTAAGGATGGAGGAGGAGTTGGAAGCAATAAATTAGAACGTACCATTTCATATTCAGGCCTGAGTTTCATCAACAGTTGATCTCTTTGAATAGTATGATGAAGGGTTTTAACTGCTTCTAGAGATGCTGCAAGAACAGAAGCATACACAATGTTAGTATATTTTGTCCATAATATGACAAAGCTTGTGTAATACTCTTGAATGGACAAATTTCCTTGTGTGTAATTTGAAATGAAATATTCCAGTTCAAAACGTATAGCTGAATTGTTTTGATCATAAATTTTGTTGAGTTAATCCCATATAGCTTTAGCTATCTTATAAGGTTGAATATTGACAACAATGGAAGAGTCCATAGTCTGCAATATCCAGCTCTTAACTTGAGCATCCTTGGCTGCCCACTCTGCAGCTTTGGTCAGATTAGTCAGCTTGTTATCTGTGCCATCAATAATTCTCCACAATTCTTTCCCTTGAACATAAATTTGAAATTGAAAATCCCAAGCAAAATAATTCTTGCCTAAAAACTTGATACAAACTATCTCTGATTTCTCCATGATTACAATTATAAAAGATTACAATTGAACCACTAAGACCATAAAAGATTCACAAGGAAGATAGAATAGAAGAACAAAAAACTCGCAGGGCTCTGATGTCATAACAAGACTGAACTTTTATGTAAAAGTTTGAATGCCCATACTCTGAGCTGTCTCTTAATTAAATAGAGTTATTACAACAGATCATATGCCTCAATTACAACAAATCTTAATTACAACAGGTTCTATTCTAAAAAGGTATGTATTTACATTATATATGATAGCAATAAAATGGTAGTTATAGTTGACTATATCTAGACAACTATCATTGACATGGTTATGCTTGAGATTAACAATTTTATTTAAAACACATTCTAGTGAATTGCAAACTCTAGGAAAATTTTGGGGCTTATTAAAATCATCGCTAAATTAAGTTGATAGAAAGATAAGTTTGTTGAAATGTGCCAACCAAAATTTACAATCAATTATACTTTTGTAAATATAGTCTATAAAAAACATTTTAATGAATTAAATTATTGATGAAATGTTCTTTACTCTCAAAAAGTCAACACTTTCAATTAGTTAAACCTCACTAAAATTTTTTTGTTTGTTTTTATTTATTTCTCTTTCTTTTTCTTATAAATGAATTTTTGCTAAATGGGTACTTACTATATTTTATACAACAACTCTTAGTTTTTAATAGAGATCATTCTTATCCGGAGTTTCCCTTTTTCAGTTCTTTCAGCAGTTTCAGGGGTTCAAGTTAAGTTCTCAGGACTCCATGAGAGTAAGTTCAACCTATACATCAATATCTTCAAATAAGTTTCCAAATGAAACAGTATTCATCAGTTAAACTAATTGATTCACTCTTTTAACCTTCAGATTATGTTGTGATCATCTCGTGTCTTATACTGGTTGGGCTTTTCTCCCTCCAACACCATGGAACTCGCAGAGTTGCTTTCATGTTTGCCCCTATTGTCACAGCATGGCTTCTGTGTATTGCGAGCATTGGTGTATATAACATAATAAGGTGGAATCGACAGATATATTGTGCAATTTCTCCAGTTTACATGTTGAGGTTTCTCAAAAGTACTGACACTAAAGGATGGGTATCCTTAGGAGGAGTTGTTCTTTCAATTACAGGTTCTCCTTTCACATTCCATATAAGGCATCATAGTTTAGAATAAGGTCCTGAAGTCTTGAGTAGAGGTTCCTAAAATTAATTAGTTTACTGTGGAATACGTTTTCAGGAGTGGAGACAATGTTTGCTGACTTGGGCCATTTCTCTAAAGCTTCAATAAAGGTGACTTGTTAACATTTTACGCAACACCAAAAGTGGAAGCTTTGTTTAGTATGCTTTGTCTCTATAGGAACCGTATCATCTAGAATTTCCATTGCAGTTCGCGTTCACGTTTCTAGTGTATCCCTGTTTGGTCCTAGCATACATGGGTGAAGCAGCATTTCTGTCCAAGCACCACGAAGATATCCAGAGAAGTTTCTACAAAGCCATACCAGGCAAGAAGTCGTTTGTGGTTGAAATGGAGTCTAATATTCTCTTGCATTCATCACATGAATAGTATTTTTTTTCTGTCTGAAGAAACTACATTCTGGCCGGTGTTCATAGTGGCCACATTTGCTGCTGTGGTAGGAAGTCAAGCTGTAATATCAGCTACCTTCTCCATCATCAGCCAGTGCTGTGCACTGCATTGCTTTCCTCACGTTAAAATTGTTCACACTTCAAGTGAAATCTATGGGCAAATATACATCCCCGAAGTCAATTGGATCTTGATGTGCCTTTGTTTGGCAGTGACACTAGGATTGAGGGACACCAATATGATGGGCCATGCATACGGTAGAAAATGTGCTATTCGATTACATGCATATAAATTAGCTGAACTTTCCCTCAACTATGGTTGTTTTATTGGTGCTACAGGAATGGTGGTAACCACAGTTATGTTTGTGACCACCTGCTTGATGGCCCTGGTTATGATAATTGTATGGAAGAAAAGGATCATTTACACAGTCGCTTTTTTTGTGTTTTTTGGATCAATTGAACTGCTTTACATTTCAGCATCTTTTTACAAGGTGCCAGAAGGTGGGTGGATACCACTTTTGCTGTCTTTCATCTTTATGGCTGTAATGTATATATGGAACTATGGAACAATGAAAAAACATGAATTTGATGTGGAGAACAAGGTTTCGATGAATAGGATAGTTTCCTTGGGACCTAGCCTGGGGATTGTACGGGTTCCAGGAATTGGGCTGGTTTACACAAACTTGGTCATTGGAGTCCCTGCAGTTTTTGGCCACTTCGTGACCAACTTGCCTGCATTTCATCAAGTGCTTGTTTTTGTTTGTGTCAAATCCGTTCAGGTTCCCCGTGTATGTGAAAAAGAACGGTTGCTAATCGGTAGACTGGGGCCAAAGGAGTGTAGCATGTTCAGGTGCACTGTCAGGTATGGTTACAAGGATCTACAGCAGGAAAACTATGATTTTGAGAGTAGACTGGTGTCTGCAATAATTCAATTTGTAGAAACAGAAGAAGATAGTGGTTCAAAGCAGCTGACCGGGTCATGTAGAGAAATTGAAAGCTCAGCCTTTGATGTTTCTTTTGCCATGCACCGCATAGTTGGCGGCTCAAATCAGGGAAAGATGGAGTCTTCAAGTGATATCCAAGTAGTTTGTTCTGATGTTGGGAATCCGAACAATACCCATCTTAAAGCCGAGTCGCTGCAAATATTGCAAGCCAAGGAGTCTGGTTTTGCGTACATCCTGGGGCACTCCCATGCTCAGGCAAAAAAATCGTCCTCCATTATCAAGAAAATTGCTGTTGATATAGTTTATAATTTCTTGAGCAAGAATTCTAGGGGTCCTGATGTGGTTCTAAATGTGCCTCAGACTAGTTTGCTGGAGGTTGGCATGATTTACTATATCTGACTCTACAAGACAAATTAGCCATGAAGAGTTTGGGAACGTAGCTGTAAAGAAAAGTAAGAATGACAAGGATACCAAGTAGGCATGCCATCAGGATAGCAGAAAAAAATCAATAAAAAGCTTTCTAATTTCTGTAGTCCCAAATTTATCGCTTCCTGTCTTCTCCGCTATGCTTTTGTATATAGATGGATATTGTTCGTAAGTTCCTATATTTTCGATGGAAAAGAAAAAAATAGTACTAACCGTTTAGTAATTGGGTACTATCTAGTGACTAGTTAAAAGTTAAAGAATGGTTATTTACCAATGTTTTAAAAACCGGACCGGACATCGAATCGGTTGAAGGAAAGGTTTAAAGTTTAGAGGTTCAACCGGTAGTGAACCGCTATCAAACCGGAATATAATAAATAAGATGAAAAATTTATAAGAATAAAAAAAATAAAATATTTTATTGAAATGAAAAATACACCAATGTTTATTATTATTTAATGAACTAAAATAAATAAATATGAGTTCAATATAAAACTTAAAATAACATTTAAGAGAAAATTGTATTTCGAAGGAGGTTAAATCCTCATCATCGTCAAAAGCTCCAAATTCTCCAACGCTATTTAAAGATTCGTAAACTACGCTTTCATCCAAAGTATTTGCATCCACTTCTTCTAATCTAACAAGAATTGGAGCTTAATTTAAAGTCTTGTTGTACCTTATGCATTTGGAGCTCTATACAATCAACCACTGGAGGGACTCCTACTTGATACAATTGGTGGGGCTTTATCTTTTCTCCTCTCTGGCATGTCTCCTAGGACGTCAATTTTCTTTTTCTCCTTTGCTACCATTAAAACAGTAGATGATCATTGTGGACTATGGATTCCTGGAAACCTCTTCCATGTGTTCTTCAAAAACAATACAGCTTATCATGATGTTCACCATCAACTTTATGGTACTAAATACAACTTCTCACAACCATTCTTTGTGACGTGGGATAGAATACTTGGAACCTATATGCTACATTAGGATTGGGTTGATCTGATTCAAGCCATTTCCATCCATCTTTGCAGGAAGGTGCTTCGTTGGCTGGGATCGAAGCTCCTCTGTGGTGCACACATTGAGGGTACTTCTCACCATAGCCAACAAGGAAGCTCATCTTCATAGGATTGTCTCCCAAGACATAATCAGCCTGGAAAAAATATAAACAGTTGAAAAGGAATTGTCATTTGTTCTCAGTATAGAAAAGGAATTGTCATTTGTTCTTAGTATATTGCAAGATTCGTAGACTTGGATGGGATCTATGGTTATAAGTAGGGCCCTAGACCTTAGTACCTGAGATTTAGCAAATTTCCTAAGATCCGATAATCCATACGAAACTCCGTTACAGGAGATCTTTGCAGTCCTTGATGTAAGCATATAGTCACTGTAAAGAGAAGCTAAAAATGCAGAAGCAACAGGATGCTGCAGAGAGTTCCACTGGCTGACCCATATAAGACCACCTGTGCCAAATAGTTTGAATCAGTAATACAAAATTGCTAGCATACTCTTATTGGAAGATTCTATTGATTATTTTTGTCAAAACGATCCAATCAACATCCATGTAGGACTTCTCATAAAATATACAACAAAAAGCATAGACATATTTTGACAATCTGAATGAAGTCAACAAGCCAAAATTCAAGTTGGGGAAATAAATACAGAAGGAAGACATGCCTGAGTTCCTGCAAGCTTATTGTCCCAACTAAACCATGTAGGACTTCCCCAATTTGCATAGTTTTGTCCATTTTGCCCAGTCACATATTGCAGGTATGACTTATCCCCTGTTGCATGATAAAGCCAGGTAGCAGCCCACAGAAGCTCGTCCCCATATCCCGTTGAGTTATAGTAAGTCTGAACTTCAGGGATGCTATCGCTATAAGAATCTCGATATTTATCAGCAAAAGCAAACAATTTTTTAGCATACTGAAGAAGGGTGCTTGAATATTCAGAATCACTTTTAAACACTAGGGATGCAGAAGCCATAGCTGCTGCAGTTTCAGCTGCAACATCTGTTCCTGGAGCAGATACATTCACTTGAGCAAGAGGCCTTTTCTCAGTCATGTCTTCAGGTCTGTCCCAACATTTATGGTCTGCCGAAGGGTTGCCAACCTACCCAACAATCAAGATCAATTGCATACTTCAACAAGACATACTTTGTTGATATAGCTACTACACATGAATGACTAAATCACACTAATCACATTAAGATGAAACATAAGATAGCGGTTCTGATTCCTTGTTTATTTTATAAAACATAGTGAAACTATCAGTTCTGTTCTCCTATTTCCTTAAACAACCCGATCCAAATTCAGGGTAACCTTTTCAAAATGAGTGAAAGATTAAGGATCTTCACTATCAACGTTGACTAATTTGAAAGGTGCAGTTACAGTAGCTCCTAATTGTTTACAAGTGGAAACTAATCCAGCAATGGAACTGGTAAAAAATTTGGTAGGGAAAGGAGGGAAGTCGATAATGCATATATACACACATTCGCGCAAAAAGAAAACAGTTGATCAATTTATAGCATAGTACAATATCAACCTCCATACCTGAACATAGAGCACATTGTCTGAAGCATGAGCGTTTATAAGGAAGTCAGTGATCCACTTGAGGGAGTCCTGAGCAGGTTTCAACTGATTCACAGCGTCCATCTGATCTCCATATTCAAGAATAGTCCACGACAATACGGTAGCGCTAAAAGCCATAGGAAATCCAAATTTCATATGATCTCCAGCATCATACATCCCTTTTGAGAGATCCAAATTCGCGTCACTTCCATCCTTAAGACCTGAATCTCCTCTCCAGGTAATCTTGTTATCCACCAACTTCCCAGCTGCATTGGCATAATATCACTTTAACTTCATTATTATCAACCCAAAATAAAGTTCAAATCCAATTTTTCCCTACCAAGAAAGCTACAAATTTAAATAATTAACTAGAAACAGAAGCAAACCATGTTCATCTCGTATTCAGGTTAAACTACAGGAGAAGTTCTAAACTTTCTCAAAACCCCATCTCAGAAATTAAATTTTAACCACCGAGAGAACAGAACAGATTGAAATGAGAAGTGAGAGTACGTACATTTTTTAACATCAAAGAATTGCATAGCAACTTTAAGAGCATTAGAGTACTTCTTCTCAATGGCGCCAGGTGGACCAGGAACAGGACCCAGATCGTCGGATTTGTGATGACCTTTCTTCTTAAAAGTGTAAACAATAGCGCAAACAGCCACTGCCAATATCACCAACACCATAAGCCAGCCACACCACCCTCTAGACCCAGATTTCTCCCCCATCTTCGCTCCACTGCTTTACTCTCAATGCCAAATCAAAACCAGACTCTTGACGTTTTGATCCGATTCCAGTAAAGGGTTTTAGTCTATCAACTATAAATGTGCCCCCGAGCTGGCTCTTAGCTGTTCTAATAAGAACAGCTCCGTTACATGCAAGTGAAATGTAGCGGAAATATAACTACAGAAGCTTGTTTGGTGACTGAGTTGGATCTGGAGCAGATCGACGGCGAACAAAACTCGCCGGAATTCAAGACTTTGGATCGAATCTTGCGTTCGTTTTTCTTTTTTTCCTTCACCGACTCTTTAAGTATTCGGACAAAATCTTAAATTCACCGCGTCGTTGAGTGTTAAAATGATGGCCTCTTCTCTTGGCTCTTATTAGCCTGCGAGATCTGCGGAGAGAAACTGTTGTTCCGGCAAAGCACGGCGAGGCCTCATAACGCCGATCGTCACTTCTCTACATCTTCCTCCGCCGTCTCCTCATCTTCCTGAACGCAAAAGAACGATTCCGGTTATCAAATAACCGATTCCTACGAAAACCGGCCGGAATATTATAATATTATAACCATAATATTATAACCGGAATATTATAACCAGAATACAATCATATTCCTTAGTGTGGTTTAAATATTATATTGTTTAATCTAGTCTAAAGAATAAAAATCATTTGAGTAAATTTTAAAAATTATGTACAAGTTATACTATAAGTTGTAAATCTTTTGTTGTATATATTGATGAATTATGAGTTGTTTCAACATGTGAACTAAAAGTGGAAGACATTACTTAAGTAAGTTTAGGGACGAAAATTTTAGTTCAATCCAGTCTAATTTGATTTAGAGTCAATTGATTATGTCTAAATTAATTAAAATTTGAATTGAATTCAAGTTTCTTTTAAAATTTTGAACTTTAGGTTGAAATCAAATTTGAGTTTTAACTCCACAGACTAACTCAACCGAAAGCTCTTTTAATATATTATTTGAAATATGATATCATTTTGTTACTTGATAGATATATTCAAAAGAATAATGATGTTTTGATGTTTTTGATGTTTTGTTTTTGTTTCCTCTTCTTCTAGTAATCAGTGATATAAAGTGAAGGACGGTTACAGTTGATCAAAATTATTATTAGATTATTCTGACTATTGGTGAGAGAAGAGATCGCTTGGTTTGGTTAATGACAAAGACATTTATATTAAAACTAAGGTTACAAAGCTCTTTGTTATTCCATCCATTTCTCATTTGTTGCAAATTATTTTCCATAGGTCCACCATCAATTAAGCTTAATCTAATGTCCTCTAATAATAGACTTTGGACAAGATCATTCGACAAGCCAAAACCATTGAGTAGTGTATCAATATTAGGATCAAAGTCTCTTTTTAAGATGTATATGTACATGGGTGTCAAGTTTGAGTTTAAATTCGAATGCCTCAAGTTTGATCAAGTTTTGAGTCTATCAAAACTCAATCAAACTCAAATTTGAATTGAATACCTCGATTTTGATTGAATTTCAAGTTGAACTGAATTCATAAGCAATTTAGACCCGAATCAACTTATTGTTATCTTAACTGAAATCTTTCAAATAAAATAAAATATGATACAACTGAATTACATGAAAAATTGAAGATTTTTTAATATGAGAAATAAAAATATTATAAAAAATATAACTTTTAATATAACTATACCATTTCGAAAACCCTTAGTTAGAGGGTTATGAGAATAATTGAAACTATTCAAGTATGTGGCATTATTAGACTACATGAAACGAGAAAAACTTTTCTTTCCTTGATTCCTAGGTTAGCGGAATCTTTCATTGATAAGCCTTAAAGGACTTGCATAATAGGTTTCATCTAATAAACTTTTCAAGTGATTTTGAAAACTGAATCTCTATTAAAGATTAAGATCAAACAAAGATGATTGTAGTTGAGATCCTAATTATGCTAGAGAGACACAAGCCCTTCTTCTCTTAAAGAACGTAAACTCTAAAGGCCTAGCTTTCAGGTATCTTAACTGACCAATCTTTTCCCGTATAACTTAGACCTCAAATAAGATCAACAATTTAAGACTTTCTGATATACAAAATCCTCATAAGAGTATAGCATTCTTGTCTTTCTGTATAACTAGAACTACATTATTCAAGAATTAAGCTTCAGGAGGGATAAAAACTAAAAAGAAATCCGCAAAATAGAAAGCACACTTGATATTAATGATTCAATCATTGTTTACAAAGGAGGGGAGACCTTGCTTTTATAGAACTAACAAGGAGGAATAAGGCAAACAACTTTTGAATAAAGATATAAGCAACCCCACTTACTACAATAATGTAAACAAAAATACAAAATTGTATAATGACAGTAAAAATTATTGGGAGACACTAGGTACTAAAATATTCATAAACAATTAGAATTTTTTTTCAACAGAGTGATGTTGATAAGGATCGAGGTCCGTTGTCTTCATATGATACCAACACATCATCATCCAAATTTTCCATTTCTTGAATGAAATGGATTATTTCAGCATCTGTCCAAATTGGGGGCTGTAGATCTTGAACATCCTGAAAATGTTCTGGAAGGTTTTTGGGATCATTTGTAGGCTTATGAGCAGTGAAGTTTTATCTAGTTTCATAATTTCTTTTTTGGGTTCAAATCTAGGTGGACATAGTAATTCTCCTGCCAGTATATTGAAATTCATGCGAGCAAATTGATCAAATGCAGACTAGTAACTAGCAATTTGTGAAATGCATTATGGTAAAGTGAAATCTTCAGGGTATGGACCTAAAGATGTCTAGGTAGTAGGTTTGCTGAATTTTGGATGACAATTGATGTGATCAAGAAAATGATAGAGATCACACATGATGTTTTTCTATGTTTTAGGCCAATTAATGGATGTCTTTCAATGTTGAAAATGATTAATGATGTATACGTAACCATTTTCAGTCATACTATAGGGGCGACAGACTATAAAGAAAGATTGAGCTTTTTGTTATGTCAGAGGAATACTCAATAGTTGGTATTTGTTATGTATCTAACCCCCATTGAATATGTCAATTTATCAATGATTGCAACCATTCTAAGAATATCCATAATAGAGAACTGGCATTGGCAGGATTAGTTAAAGGTTGAGAAACATGTAAGGAAGATAAAGTAATAGGACATGCATAAAAGGAAGATAAAGCCCAAAGATGCCACATAGTTGGTTCAATAAGAAAATCATAGAGATGGTGTAGAGTGTGATAAGGACTCAGAATGTCAAAGTGGTGAACATATATAGGAATGGTCAAAGTGGTAAGAACAAGATGAAGGTAATAAAATAGACTTTTCCTTATAAGAACAATAATTTCTTCTAAGTTAGTAGGGGGATTTCTAGTTATTGGAGGAAAATATTTCTTAACTTTGACATAGAGGGAATATCTCTAATTGGGAGGATGATGAAATGATTTTTTTTTTAAAATATAGGGGTGAGAATTTGGATTGACTTTCTAGGTCTTGAGAGGAAATCAACTAACATGTTGTGATGACCATTGATATGGTAGATTGTGAATTTATAGTGAGAAAATCAATCTTTCCAAAGAAGTAATTGGTTGCCAGGCAATATCTTGTTGTAAGGCTTAAGGATTTTTGGACAAGATGTATTGTTTATTTCTAACACAAAGTGATAAAGGCTGAGATAGAAATTAAACTTTTCAATGCCCTTCTTTACAACCAAAATCTCTTTGTAGATGGTGTGGTAGTGTGATAATTCAAATTATTCTTATATGATTTTGGGTTAAATTGGAATTAATTTGACTTATCTCTATATGAATTTGAAGCCTTGTTTGGTTAGTTCTTACACATTTCAACCTTGTCGCTTAATAGGTACAAACGGATAGACTTTAGGAGTGAAAGGCATAACTTCTATTATGAATGTCAAATTAAGGTCATTTAAGGACGCTTTCAAAGAGGACTCCGAATTCTATAACTTCCGAGAAGACTCCAAGGAGAGATTTTGTCAACTGAAGGGTCAAAGGTGCGAAATTTGTGAATTGTGCATGTCCGTTTAACGGACATCGCCTGACAAAATGCACTTCCGGAACTGAGACGGTCCATTTAATGGACATCATGTCCATTTAACAGACATCACCTGACAAAATGCACTTCCAGATGTCCGTTAAATGGACATTGGCGGCCCAAACACGATCTGCTTTCCCCTATTTAGTGAAAACCAAGTTTCTTTGGATCCAAGACAATATATATACTCATTTTTAAAGACCTAAAAGGGTGGGGGGGCTGGACACAGAAAACAAGGTTACCATTGAAGGAGGAAGATAGGAAGTTTTGGGGATTGGAATCAAGGATTGGAAGCATCCTTGTCTTGTGTTCTTCCCACATTCTCTCTCTACTATTTCTTAAATGTTAAGCATCTTTATATGTATGGTTTTTAGTATCATGTTCTGGAACTAAACCTCATTTAGGGTGAGGGATGTAGCTTATTTGGAGGATTGATTTGTATTTTATGGATTGATTAGTGTTGAATGAAAGTTCTTGGTTTATGTTTATCTCTCCTGTATTTCACCGTTGTTTTTATGCTTGATCTCCATAGATGCAATCTTAGGAATATGTGATGGACTGAGAGGTGAAGTATGGTTTATGCACTAGGAAGTTAAACACATTAGACTTAGAGATAGAGATATCCTAAGCTAGAGTGATAACCAATGTTTGCTTGCTTTTCATGGATTTAACTTGTTAGTTTGCATATTGAGAGATGGTAATCAACTAGTTAAATGCTCTTGTATGCCTTGAGAGAGGGTATGAGTAAAGTTGTGCAATTGTTTTCATAACCTAACATTCAATCAATTTTTGATTGTATTAATCAATCTTTTAAGATGGTGAACCCCAAGCCCTAGTTTTAATTCATCAATTTATACTTAATTGCGATTTTTCCAATATTTACAATTTACTATCTATCAAAATCCAATCATCTTTTAAGTTTACTGTCAATTTTGGTCAAGTAATTAGAGTTAATTCTGGAGTAAATATTTTAGTCCTTGTGGGAAATGACCTTAGAATACTTGACGTGTAAGTACTAGGAACGATTCTGTGCACTTACAGATTTTATCGACCAAGTTTTTGGCACCGTTATCAGGGACTAGTTTATATTTGCTGCCATTAATTATAGTTATTATTTTGATTTATATAATTATCATTTTGAGTTTTTTTGCATCATTTAACTTCGAATCCTTGATCTTTATTCGATTTCAGGAACTGTTTGCACTTAAGGCATTTAAGAAGTGTGACTAACGATCCGTTTGTTGAGTTGAACCCTGAAATTGAACGAACTTGTCGAAGGAACAACACCCAAAGAAGAAGAGAGATGGCAAACAATAACCTAATTTTGGATCTACATGAATAATAAGATATGGGGAATGAGCAATTTCTTGAGGGAAATCAAGCCAATCCGGTTGTGGTTAACCTTGCGGTAAGAAGAATTCTAGATTATCAGATGCCATTTATTGATGGGAATCCCTCTTGCATTCGATTAACTACAACAGCACGAAATTATGAGCTCAATCATATTCATTTGTCTATGATGCCACAATTTAATGGGATGCCTAATGAAGATGTACTAGCCTTCATGAGAGATTTCTATGTGACAGTTCAAACTCTCCTATTGTATGGATTGTCCGACGATGAGTTAAGGCTAAGATGTTTTCCTTATTGCATGAAAGGTTTAGCAAGAAATTGGCTATTGAGTTTGGATGTAGATTCCATAGATACTTAGGAAAAGGTAATGGAGACATGTATGATGAAGTGGTACCTAGCTCACAAAACTCTTGAACTCTGGAAAGTGTTACATTGGTTCTCGTAGAAAGATGGAGAAAATTTTCATGAAGCTTGGGAACGATTCAATGATCTCCTTAACCAATGTCCTCACCATGGATTTGACATGTACTCATTAACTTAATTATTTTATTATGTTCTTACTGATTATAACCAAACTCTAGTGGATTTGAATGCGGGGGGAATATTAGTGACCTGAGTTCCAAAGAATTGTGAAATATTTTCAAGAAAGTTGTAGAGAGTTCACTTTGTAAGGTGACTAGGAGCAAGCTATTGCTCTGAATAAAGTGGGTTCCAAATCTGACATGGCCTACCAAGTTACCAAGATTAATAAAAAGTTGAATTTGTTAGTGAATGACAACAAGTCTAGTAAGGATCCTTGTACTCGTTGCAGTAGATTTGGGTATACAACAGCTAGTTGTATGAACATCGAGGCAACATTGACAGAGGAAGAGGTGAACTATATGAACAATGGTAGACAAGGTTAGAGGTTTGATCCTTTCTCGAACAATTACAACAAAAGCTAGAAATTCCATCTAAAATTTTCATGAAAAAATCATGGAGCTACAAAACCAATTGGACCACCAGGATTCCAAGCACCCTTAAAATAATAGTATTCATCCTCTTTATCTTCCGGACCACAACAATTCCCTACCCTATGGGAGAAAAAGGTAGCTCGGCTTGAGGATATGTTTAATCAACTGATGAGCAAGATGGATCAAAGTGCCCAAGCAAGCTCTCAGGTGATGAATAGAAAGGAACAAAATATTCAATCTAACCAAGCTACCATTACAAATTTGGAACTACAAATCAGTCAAGTGGCAAAAGAGGTAAGTGACAGAGGTAAAGGGAAACTGCCTAGCAATACCCAAGTGAACCTAAACTAAGACTGTATGGTAGTTGTTTTAAGTAGTGGTAAGGTGGTAGAAGGTGTAGTTCCTAAAGAGAAGGTAGCTGAAGGTGTAGTTCCTAAACAGAAGGTAGCTAAAGAGACAGATGGTGAGAATTTGAGTGAAGGAGAAGAACTAAAAGAGACAACATGAAAGAAAGAATCTTCACTGAGTTCAGACTTCTCTTTTGTACCGCCCATACCATATCCTCAAAGGGTCAAGAAGAAGCATGATGATTCCAAGTTTCAGAAATTTCTTGACCTTTTCAAGAAGATTCAAATCAATATCCCGTTCACTAAAGCTCTTGTTAAGATGCCTACATACAACAAGTTCTAGAAGGAAATCATCTCCAACAAGAAGAAGTTTGATAATTTTGCTACGGTAGCCTTAACTAAGGAGTGTGGTTTTATTTTACAAAATAAACTACCCCCTAAGTTAAAGGATCCAGGGAGTTTCACTATACCTTGTCACTTTGGTGAATCTAATGTTTTTCAATGTTTATGTGACTTAGGTGCTAGCATTAATCTTTTTCCCCTGTCTCTCTATAATAGGTTGGGAATTGGTGAACTCAAACCAACTATAATTTCATTGCAGCTTGCTGATAGATCAATCTAATACCCCATTGGTATAGTTGAGGACTTACTGGTGAAAATTGGTAAGCTTATCATCCTAGCCGATTTTGTTGTGCTTGAAATGGAGTTTGATATGTAGGTTCTTATCATTTTAGGAAGACCATTCTTAGCCACTGGTGGAGCATTGATTGATGTTCTAGATGGTAAGCTCACATTGAGAGTGGGTGATGAGAAAGAGGAATTTAACATTTTCAAGGTTTTAAGGGGTCCCTCTTTCGATGAAGTCACCTATATGATAGATGTGATTAACTCTCTTACATTTGAATCTATTCCTAGATTGATGCATAACGATGCTTTAGAAACATGTTTAACCTTAGGAATAGATATGAATGAATTGGACAATGAGTTAGTAGATTATGCCTATAGATTGCAACGTAATAGTTTTAGGTATAGACCCCAAATTGAAGAATTGGGCCCTCCAAAGCCTAAATTATTACCTTCCATTTTGAGCCCACCAATTCCTGAACTAAATCAACTTCCAATTCATTTAAGATATGCATTTTTGGGAGAGTCAAATACATATCCAGTTATCATTTCCTTTTCTTTGGACTCCTTTCAAGAGTAGAAGTTATTAAGGTTAATATGTGAACATAGATTGGCTATTGCTTGGAGTATAGCTGACATAAAGGAGATTAACCCTTCTATTTGTGTTCACTGGATTCTTATGGAAGAAAACCACAAACCTAGTATGGAGAGTCAGAGGAGACTCAATCCTAACATGAAAGAAGTTGTGCGATCTGAGGTACTTAAACTACTTGACGCAGGAATTATCTACCCTATTTCTAATAGTTCTTGGTCAAGTCCTGTATAGGTAGTGCTAAAGAAGGGTGGCATAATGGTTGTCTCTAACGATAAGGATGAATTAATGTCTACTAGGGTTGTAACAGGGTGGAGGGTCTATATAGATTACAGAAAATTGAATGTAGCAACTAGGAAGGATCACTTCCTTCTTCCCTTTATTGATCAAATGTTGGAAAGATTAGCTGGGTATGATTATTATTTCTTTTTAGATCGTTATTCTGGCTATAACCAAATTTCGATAGCCCCAGAGGATTAGGAGAAGACTTCCTTCATATGCCCTTATGGTAAATTTGCGTATTGTAGGATGCCCTTCGGCTTATACAACGCTCCTGCCACTTTTCAACGTTGTATAATGTCTGTATTCTCCGACATGGTGGAAGATATAATTGAGATATTTATGGATGATTTCTCTGTATTTGGTTCTTCTTTTGATGCATGTCTATTCAATCTAGAACAGGTCCTACAAAGGAGTGAATAAACCAATCTCATGCTCAATTGGGAAAAACGCCACTTCATGGTACAAGAGGGAATCACCCTAGGCCATAAAATTTCCAACAATGGAATAGAGGTGGACCCAGCAAAAACAGAAGTCATCAACAAGCTACCACCTCCCAATTTGGTCAGAGTGATAAGGAGTTTTCTTGGACATGCCGGGTTCTATCGCTAATTTATCAAGGATTTTTCCAAGATTTCTCAATGTTTGTGTGCTTTATTGCAAAAGGAAGTTCCTTATGAGTTTACTAATGATTGCCTTTGTGCTTTTAATAGGTTGAAGAAGGAACTTACCTCAGCTCCTATAATGGTCGCACCAAATTAGAATCTCCCATTTGAGCTGATGTGTGATATGAGTGACTATGCTCTTGGGGTGGTTTTAGGGCAAAAACAGGATAAAAAATTACATGTCATTTATTACACCAACAAAATTCTTGATGATGCTCAAATCAATTATGCTACTACAGAAAAAGAATTGCTAGCAGTGATTTTTGCATTTGATAAATTTCGATCTTATCTTGTTGACTCCAAAGTCATTGTTTACACTAACCATTTTGCTCTAAAATATCTACTCTCAAAGAAAGAAGCAAAACCAAGGTTGATCAGATGGATTTTACTTTTCCAGGAGTTTGACTTGAAAATTCGAGAAAAGAAAGGGTCAAAAAATTCAGTAGCTGACCACCTCTCACGATTGGAACAAGGAGATACGCTAGGAGAGGAACCAATCAATGATACCTTCCCTGATGAGAATCTGTGGTCGGTTAAGGATAGTGTCCCTTGGTTTGTTGATTATGTCAATTTTTTGGTGTCGAATATTATTCCTTCTGATTATTCATACTATAGTAGAAAGAAATTCTTAGCAGAGGTGAGCACTATTTTTGGGAAGATCCGTTTCTCTTTAGGAGATGTGTCGATGGGGTAATCAGAAGATGTGTGCCTGATGAAGAGATGCGATCAGTTCTGCATCATTGTCATGCTTCTTCGTATAGAGGACACCATGGGGCTAACAAAACAGCAACAAAGGTTTTACAATCTGGATTTTATTGGCCGACTCTCTTTAAGGATACTAGAACTCTCATAATTACTTATGATAAGTATCAGAGAATGAGAAACATTAGGAGAAAGCATGAGATGCCTCAGTCGGGAATTTTAGAAATGGAACTCTTTGATGTGTGGGGTTTGGATTTCATGGGACTGTTTCCAGTATCTTTCGGCAATGAATACATTCTTGTGGCGGTTGATTATGTGTCCAAGTGGGTGAAGGCCACAACTCTATCAAACAGCACTGGAGCTAATGTGGTTAAATTTGTCAAAAGAACATATTCTCAAGGTTTGGTGTTCCGAAAGCTATAATCAGTGACAATAAGGTGCATTTTCCAAACCATCAATTTAAATCTCTCTTATCAAAATATGGTTTCCATTTCAAGTTTGGAACCACCTACCATCCCCAAACTAGTAGGCAAGTCGAGGTATCTAATTGGGAAATCAAGCAGATTTTGGAAAAAACTGTTAATACCTTAAGAAAGGATTGGACATTGAAGCTTGATGATGCTCTCTGGGCATACAGGACAGCATACAAGACTCCCTTGGGGATGTCTCCTTATCGGTTAGTCTTTGAAAAATCTTGTCATCTTCCAGTTGAAATTGAACATAAGGCATTATGGGCAATCCGGAAGTTGAATTTTGATATCAAGGAAGCAGGACAAAGGAGACTAATGGAGTTGAACATTAAATTTAGCGCTTATTGGGAGGCAACCCAACTTTTCTAACTTTTTTATTGCTCTCTTTGTACATTTTCACGTTTTGCCACATCCTCTTATTCTTGTTTGCTGTGTGTGTATAGGGATAGTGTTTCCATGACATCCCAATGACATCCTCCAATAACATGAGCAATGGCGTAATCACGACCCTTTAACCCTAGAGGTGAGACATATCTTAAGTGTGGAAGAGGAAAGTGGCAATGTTTTCTTGTTGTATTTTGATGTTGCATATAGTCCTAGGATATCATGGAATGATTTGAAGGCACAATCGAAGGGTAACAAAGGTAAGAAAAGGATGGAAAAGCCGGTAATGTTCGCTTAACAGACATAGTGTCCGTTTAACAAACATCAGATGCATTTCAGCACAATCTGACCCGTAAAGGTCCGTTAAACAGACATTCATGTCCGCTTAACGGATATACTAATTCAGAAAGGTCTATTAAACGGACATATCTTCCAAACAAACAATCTGACCTGTAAAGGTCCGTTAAACGGACCTTCATGTCATATCCATGCTTCAAGAGGAAAGAAGCTAAGCTTTATAATATTTCAACAAGATCCACTATCCATGTATCCCTTAACCTTAATTATATTATCATATTTTTCGTATTGTAATAATTGGATATGAACATAAGGACAAGGAATGAGGATCGTCGTAGGTTTTGGATCCACTGTAAAACGTAGTTATTGTAACATTTATAGGTTATCATCCCCAATATATTCATCTATTAAATCTTTAGATGAGTCAAATTCACCATCAAAGGAATCAATAAGTACAACAAATTTGGTTTCCTAATCTTCACTGGATTGTTCTTAAATGATGCCTTCAATGTTACTAGTGTCATGGATTGACATAATTACCTCAATAGATTCCAAAAATTTTAAATCTCTTTTCGTCTTCAAAGGACATTTTCAAGAAAAATGTGTTGACTTGCCATAAATGAAATATTGATATGCTTTTTAGTACAAAAAGTTCTCTTTTTAAAGAATCAAACAGATCTGTGTCATTTACTTTTTCTAAATGGCTTTCAATAACCTTCATTATAAACTTGAAATTTCTGAGATCATATGTATGAGAACTTCTTGTGATGATATTTCTTTTTGATATGACATTCACATTCTTTTTTTTCCTTACACTTGATCTGTAAATAAGGCTTTTTGCAAGCCTTTTTTAATAGAAGACCATTTTTAATCATGTTTTTGAAACATGCTTATTAATCATAGAGTTTATCAAGAGAAGCTAATGCAAGTTAATAAATATCTCGAAGAGATATTTCTCAAATATATCTTCTTAAGGTAGTAATGGTCTTTTAAAGTTTAGGTTGGAGCTCATCTAAGAGAGACGCAATGAATGTATAACGGAGATTGACATCATTGAAACCATTAAACAAGTAATACCATTCCATCATATGTTGATAATGCTTTTGAAGATCTCTCCAATCCAAGAACAACATTTTATTTCAAAATATTCTTGTCATATTTGCTTATCAAAAAGCTAAAAATCTCTAATGGATTCTTTATGGATAACAAAGAAGAATATCAGCAATTACTACTTAAACATATTAGAGTTTTTAATAGTCATCCAAGCTTTGCCACCATTCCCTTAAAGTACCAATAAAATAGGAAGTGAATTAAAAAAAGATATCTATCAAAGTAGTATCAGGTTGAGACATTTGTAAATCAATCCAAGCACCAAATTCGTAGAGTCGATCTAGGTTTAGGTGGAAGATCATCAAAATTAAACCAAGTTCTTGACATAGGTCTAGAGGGAGCTACTTGTATAGGTGATGGTTAAGGTCCTAAAGGTTTAGTCCCTGTTGATTCAGCTTCACTTATTTCTAATTCAACTTTAGTTTATTAAGAAGTATTTGGCATAAACATCATTATCTAAGCTAATTTAGTTTTATATGTAAAATTTTCTAAAACCTTTGAAGATTGTTCAGAAATTTCAGAATCATCAGATAATTGACCTTTAGATTCATCCATGTTGAATTTAGATTATGATTTTAAAGTGGAAATGAATTCTTGTTGAGGAGCTTTACCTTTTCTGGTTGATGGAACAAGTTGGGTTTTGGGTGGTGAAGAAGGTGGAGTTTTAATTTGCAAGAGTTGCCTCCAAAGATAAATAGGTTTGGTGTATAAATGTGATGGATCAGTTTGCTTTTCAACCTTATGTTTTTAAGGTTTTTCTAGTCTTGATTGGCTAGTGAGTGACCTGTTGCCTAAAATAAAAGATAAATCATTTTGAACATCTTCTCATAATCAACAACTTCAGGATAAGTTGGAGTTGAATAAATTGGTTGGATAATTGGAAATGGTGTATGATAAACTCCATAAACAGTCTTCAACTATTTTGATTGTATGTTTGCTTCCATACATTGAAATACTTTTTTAACCTTTTTGAGTTCTTCCTCTTTTGTACTGAAATTAGGTCCAAAATATTGAGTATTAATATATCTTCTCATATCTACATCAAGTTGAACCATTTGATCTTGTAAACAAGTATACAACTTTTGGATTTGAGAAGACATAGACTTTACTCGTTTTTAAGTAGCTTGTGATTATTGATTAAGCCCATTGAGCTTATTATCAATGCGACAAAGAACCTTATTTTGAGGAATAATATCTTTAGTTTGCAAGTTGAGTACCTCATCATCAAGATTTGATACAAGGCTACTGTGAGAAGCAATTCCTGTTATATGAATGTAAGGGTTTGAAATAATCCTATTAGTATTGTCTATCCATCTCTCCAAAGGAGGAAATTCTTCCTCATAAGGTTGCATCATCATGCATGGGATAGGTGCTGGAGTAGCATTATGAATGGAAGAAATAATGGGCTTAGTTTTGTTGTGGATTTTATCTTAAAGAAACAAATGTTCCTTTCCAATAGCTTTAAGTAGTTCATAAACAGTCTTAGGTCTGCGTCATGAGTTTTTAAGCCTAGCTCATGATCTCAAATTTAGATATGACCATCATTCTTGGGATGCAATTATTGTGGAGGTTAATAAAGATGAATTTCTTTGGATTGTTGTCTTCCTTTTTGTCATAATTTTTTGTGCCTCTTATGAATATAAGCCTCATCTTTATTACCTGTTTCATCACAGTCTAGTGTAGGACATATTTCACAGTCTAGCTCACATATGGATAGATCAATATCCCATATAAAATGTACTTTATGGTGACTAATATACATAGGTTGGCCATTAGATTTTACATAGTGGATAAGGGGTCTACTCTTTTCTTCTCGGTATGATAAGACTTTGTAGGCAACTCATCATTAGGCATGTTGTCTATGGAATGAACAAATCCATCTCTAAATGTTCTGAGAATTAGTGGAAAAGTAATATGGATGGAATGCTTATGATAAGCATGAAACATCTTTTAGTAATTGGTGATCCATTATGTAGGCATAAACTTTTCAAGCTCCATTGGCGCCAATTGTTTTGGGATCTGAATTATGATAGTTTGATCATTGGCTCGGTCTACTATCTTATACAAAGCATTAGAATTTGAGATTGGAAAGTTGAGATCTATAGTATAATTTTGTAAGCAACAAATCATTTAATGGCATAGTATGGCCATAATTGTTGTAAGATCTTGCTTAGCTCTAGTAGTTTAAACTTGGACTTGTAATATTTAAGAAAAAATGATATCATCCAGTCTAACGTTGAAATTAGGAGAAATTGTGAGGATGACACTTCCATTGTTGAGAGTGGTCAATAAAGTACTAATCAAAGAATTTTGGTACGTTATATAGGCAGTGTCAAGAAAAGATATTCAAGCAATGGCTGGAATTTCTTTTCTTCCATGGAGAGTGAGTACCAGTTGAATACTAACATGTGTCAGAGTAGTTCCCTAAAGGCAATCGCCTTTAGCGCATTTTGTACAAAGTTGTGTACATACTTTATGAATAAATAAATAAAGGCATATTTCATTAATTTGATGTTCATTATTTATGAATGGATATTGATCTATAAGCAAATTAATGAAGTCCTTGATATATGACATAGCATGAAGGAAATTATGATGTGATCATACTACTGAGATTCCTATCATGTGCAATTATGTTAGTATCTAAATTATCCCTAGTCGTAGGATTACTGAAACTGGACATCGGTAATCCAGAAAGACTAGCACATCTCAAGCTCCTTGATTTGATCAAGCAAGAGATCTCGAAGCGTAAATATGAGATATTTAGGGTTGAGATGTGGATGCTTACTAGAGGTAGTAAGTACATTGGATGACCCGCTATGAGATTATCACATGGATGTCCTATTCTAATGTCGTTGATAATCTCATCATAGCAATGGTGCAAGTATCCTTAGACTTGAGGTACTCGAGGATATCTTGAATCTTGATTACGTGCTTTGACTCCATTCCTTGTTGCCTTACAGAGGTCGCCGTAGGTGGTGCTTGGAGTACGAGATATTGAAGGTAATTGAGTAGCCAATAGAGGATTCACCACTTCTGTCATAACAGAAGATGATACCCATGGCCTCTTGTCAGGGTCATTACTTGGAAATCTCTGATCAGAGTACATATGTCATGAAGAGTGTCTTCATTGACATATTAAGTAATGAGTCCCAGGACAAGAACTGAAATCACTTGGACTAGATTTGACGTAGTCAGTCTAGTAAGAGTTGACACTTTGCCCATACTCATAACCAAGTGGGGTATAGCATGGTGAAAGGACAAATTGCACGGTAATTGTCTATGGAAAGGTTCGTGATATGGTTCATGATGAATATAGGTTCATTCCTCAAACCAATTACTTTCCGGTCAATTGGGGGTCATGATGTGTTGCTAAATACCGCTCATGACTTGCTTGGATTAAGTGTTGATCTAAGTGGCCAACATAACCGGGAACCTAATGGGTCACACGCATAAGAGTGACTCGGAGAATTCATAAAATAGTTTTGGATAGAGATCCAATATATGGAGAGCAATCGGATTAAATGGATCCCGATGAGATCGAGATATGTCCCGATGAGATCGCGATATCGATATTGCTGAAAAAGGTTTTCGGTGGTTTTTCCATACCGGGACCCGATAGGCCGGTAGGACTGACCCCAGTGTGACTGGACCACTTCAGCATTAATATACATATATATATATCATATTAATTAATTAAGTAATATATATATGTTATACGTGTATGGAGGAGGAAGCTTTACTTTATATATATATATATATAAAGGCCATACGTGGAAAGCATTCCACTTTGCATTTAATGTCTTTTAAAAGTTAAAAGACAAATGGCATTTGAAGAGTAGAGAAGTGGATGGTTGTTGGCTTTGGATAAAAAGAAGAAGAAAGGTTTTGTAAAAACCTAAGAGAAGTTTGTTCTCTCATCATCGATCATCATCCTTCAAGCTCTTCATTCTCCAAGCTTCTTCTTCACCATCGTTTCTCAAGCTCTCCAAAGACAAAGGTAAGAGCTAGCACTCTTTAATTTGTTCTAGCTATTCCCGGGTCAAAGGGTTTGTCCCGATTAGGTTCTCCGATTTCTGCGTGGATACCGTTAGAGACGGTCTCCTTTGGTCGTTTTGGTTTGACTTTGTTATATAGTCACATGGATCCTGGCTTTCGGGAAGGTCCCGGAATAAAAATTTTTGTTTTCCGCATTGTGGGCATGTGATGCTCACACCGGGATTTTCCTACAGTGGTATCAGAGCCACTTGTGTCGTATATAGCGAAGAAATCATGACTAGGTCGGAGTTGCCTATTGCTTGTGACGATGATGCATGTTGTACATGTCAAATTCGAAATCAGTATAGAGATATTGTTTTTCGAAATTTTCTTACCCAGATATGATCACAAGATGTTGTTGCATATGTCTGTGGAAGCTCGGAATTTATCAATGTGATTTGATATGGTTTTGCTAATTTATTCCCTAATGTTCTAGTTGCTGTGTTTGTGCACATTCAATGAACAGGCATGCTAGTAAATTCGAGAATAAATTGTAGAAATTTTTTTTTCGGATTTTCTTTCACCGACATGTCTCTAAGATGTTTATGAATGTCTATGAGGATGGAAAAAGTTTTTGAGGTGATTTACTATTTATTTGAGAATTTATTGTGCGTTTCTGAGAATAACTGTGTTGAGGAACACAAATTTAACATTGGCTTTGTTGCTAAGGTTGGATGAGTTTTTGTTGGACATAAATCCTGCAAAACTTCATGGAGCATGTTGTGAACATGTTGTAACCTATGTAATTTTCTCAGAATTTATTGAAATTGTTTCAATGAGTTTTTCAAGCAAAACATAGAGCTTGACAGTTTTGAGAAAGTTGCTGGAGCTGTTTTGTTTGGAATGAATGATTATGTATTTCTCAATTCCAATGCCTTGGATCATTTTTAATGTGATTAAAAATGTGTTCATTGATGTTGTATGCTTTCCAAATTGATTTTCTTGAAATTGGGTTTTCCAAAAAATTTTCGGATATCAAATATGTCACATTAGCGTCTCGTTAGTGTATTTCGTTGTCTTGATTGTTTTGGCCGTCACAAAGTTTGTGACCAGTGCTGAAGTGGTCTTGATAAAGTGTAGACTAACTAGAGATACTTAGGGTGATAATTTGATATTCTCAAATTATTTGGAAATCTAAATGAATAAGAGTGTATTCATTGATTTCAAGTTTCATGTATAGTATATCTATATATGGTAAGCATGGTACAGTGAAAGTGTTTCATTGGTACATCATAATAAAGGATATTACACTTGGTATTGTGAATTTGAACTACACGGATTGAGAAATTAGCCGATTAGAGATCAGGCCAAAATAGTAGTCGACTAGCACATGTACCAGTCGACTAGCACATTCACCAGTCGACTGGCACATGCACCAGTCGACTAGTTCGTGCACAGTAATCCATAGTAGTCGACTAGCACATGTACCAGTCGACTAGCACATGTACCAGTCGACTAGCACATGCACCAGTCGACTAGCACATGCACCAGTAGACTACAACATGCACTAGTCGACTACAACATGCAAAGGTGGGATGATGGATGATTTTAGGTATACATTTAATGTGATTGATGAATTGCCCTAAATCATTCCATATAGTCATGGTGACTATAATCCTATAGCTTGGAGAAGAAGAAGATAAGACCTAAAAACCCTCACACATCATATGAAAACTAACGCCTTCCATTAATATGGGGAGAACCAGAGTTCTTATAGAGTTGGGTTGTTGGGTAAACCTAAGCTCACTCTATACGGATATGTTCGAACCATAGAAATAAGATTTTCGGATTAATGGGTCGGTTTTCACTAGAAACGTTAATTTGTTGAGTAAACTCAAGGTTAACGTGGACAGAGGTGAAATTGGGTAGTGTACATCAGATGTACGCGCATCAAGAGTTGATAACCCAATGTGTGTGCATACATCATGAGTTGATAGCATTAGTCGATAATTGCACCTAAGATGTAACTGGTATGACCGATACCTGCCGATTGATCTAAGGTGGCTTGTTGGGTAAACCCAAGGTCATTTTAGTAATATCAGATATCTATGATGCAATTGGTATGACCGATACCTACCGATTGACTTAAGGTGGCTTGTTGGGTAAACCCAAGGTCATTTTAGTAATGTCGGATATCGACCCACTAGGACATTTTGTCATAATGTTTCTTGGATTCGTAATGAGGGTTATGGATTCTTTGAAACTAGTGGGAACCATATGCATTTCATGCAAGTCCTTATGATCATGCATGTAATTCTATTCTAACATTCTTTCTCTCTTTCTCTTTATGTTGATTGAAGATGACTTCCAGTGTGAATTTGCACTCACTAATGGACTCAAACAAATTAACTGGACCAAATTTTCTCGATTGGCTGAGAAATCTAAGAATTGTTCTCAGATCTGAGGAACTGAGATATGTCCTAGATGTTCCACTTCCTGATCCACCTGCTGCTGATGCTTCTGATGAGGATCAGAAAGTATATCGAAAGCATCTCAAAGACAGTGACATGGCTACCTGTATTATGCTTGCCTCGATGTCACCAGAGCTGCAGAAGCTGCATGAGTCTATGGATGCTCATACCATAGTGTATCATCTTAGAGAGCTTTTTGATGAGCAAGCTCGGTCTGAAAGGTTCGAGACCTCGAGGTTACTCTTCACTACTAAGATGACTCCAGGTTCATCTGCAGTGCAGTATGCACTGAAGATGAATGGGTATATTGAGAGGTTGATCGTCTTAGGTTTTGTTATGGATTATGAATTAAGTATTGACTGAATTCTAGTTGGATTGTCTGATAGTTATTCACAGTTTGTGTTAAACTATCAGATGAACCAAATATCCACGACAATCCTTGAGTTGATCAATCTGCTTAAGACAGCAGAGCAAGCTGTCAAGAAGGATAGCAAGCAAGTGCTCGTGGTGGACTCTACTTCATCTGGTTCAAAGAAAAAGAAACTGAAGAAGAAAAGGTCTAAGAAACCAAAAGGAAGTACAGCCAAAAAGAAAACCAAAGAAATCGCACCAAAGGAACTTGCTTCCATTGTGGCAAGACCGCCACCTGCTTAAACTATAAAGTCTATCTGGAAGAATTGAAGCGTAAAAGGCATCGATGCCTCAACTTCTTCGTATGTTTGTCATTGAGATTAATCTCGCTTTACGACCATAACATATGGGTATTAGATACGGTTGTGGCTCACACATATGCAATGATATGCAGGGCCTCGGGGACGATGAGATGACTCATGAAAGGAGAACTGAACTGCGTGTGGGAAATGGAGCAAGAGTTCTTTGCATTAGCCGTGAGGCACTTACTTTTGTCGGTCCCCACCGGGCTTGTAATTAAATTGGATGAATGTTATTTTGTACTGTTTTAGCAAAGAACATATTATGCTTTCTTGTTTAAATAAAGTTGGTTTCCATTTGACTTTTAGTAACAATGGTTGTTCTATTAGTTTGAATGGAATGCTTTATGGTACTGGTACATTATGCAATGGAATTTACATATTAGATATGTCACATCAAATTATGAATGTCAATGACACGAAAAGACATAAACGAGATAATTTAAAATCAACTTACTTATGGCATTGTCGCTTGGCCATATAAATGAGAGACGATAGCTAAGCTCCATAAGAGTGGAAGTTTAGGGTCATTTGATTATGAATCATATGACACATGTGAATCTTGTTTATTAGGCAAGATGACTAAGTTACCCTTTAAGGAAAGGGTGAACGAGCGATGGAGTATTAGACCTAATACATTCGGATGTATGTGGTCCGATGTCCATCCAGGCTAGAAGTGGTTGTCTTTACTTCATTACCTTTATCAATGATTATTCTCGATATGGGTACCAGATCGATGAGATACAAATCTGAAGCATTTGAAAAGTTCAAACAAATCAGAAATGAAGTAGAGAACCAACTTGGGAAAAGTATCAAGACATTACGATCTGATCGTGGTGGGGAATACTTAGACCAACAGATTTTAGATTATCTCAGAGATAATGGGATTTTATCTCAATGGACTCCACCTTACACACCACAAAGATAATGGTGTGGCAGAAAGGAGAAATCGAACCTTGTTAGACATGGTACGATCGATGATGGGCTTTGCAAAGTTACCAAAATCCTTTTGGGGGTATGCACTCGAGACAGCTGTTTACTTGCTAAATAGAGTTCCATCAAAGACAGTTAATGTTACTCCATATGAGATGTGGACTAACAAAAAACCCTATCTTACTCATTTGAAAGTTTGGGGTTGTCCTGCTTATGTGAAGCGGACACAGTCGGATAAACTTGATGCAAAATCTGACAAGTGTTTGTTTGTAGGATATCCTAAACAAACAATGGGATATCAATTCTACCTTGTTGAGGAACAAAAGGTCTTTGTTTCAAAGCATGCTGTCTTTTTAGAGAAAGAGTTTCTTTTACAAGTAGACAGTGGGAGCAAAATTAAACTTGAAGAAGTTCAAGATGCTCGAACAGACGTAGATCAACTGCCTGAACCTGAAACTGTGACTCATACAGATGAAGTAACAGTTCAACCTTCTACAACACACAAAATTCGTAGGTCACGTAGGATACGCTCGTTTCTCGAGAGATATGGATTTCTCGTGAGTGAACAGAATAACGTATTGCTCATAGAAGATAATGAGCCTACCACCTACGAAGAGGTTTTGAAGAGTTCAGAGTCTGAGAAATGGCTTCATGCCATGAAGGCTGAAATGGATTCCATGTATGAAAACCAAGTATGGACTTTGGTTCAACCACCCGAAGGAATAAAACCTATAGGGTGTAAATGGGTTTTCAAAAAGAAAACCGACATCGATGGTAATGTGATTACCTATAAAGCAAGGCTTGTGGCTAATGGTTTTCGTCAAAGACAAGGAGTTGACTACGACGAGACCTTCAGCCCAGTAGCAATGCTTAAATCCATTCGGATACTCCTAGCCATTACCACTCATTATGATTATGAGATATGGCAAATGGATGTGAAGACAACTTTCCTAAATGGAAATCTAACTGAGGATGTGTATATGACACAACCTGAGGGCTTCATCTCCTATGATGGCGAAAAGGTATGCAAGCTTCAGAAATCCATCTATGGATTGAAACAAACATCCAGGAGTTGAAATATCCGTTTTGATGAGGTAATCAAAGAGTTTGGTTTCTCACAAAATCCGGATGAACACTGTGTGTATAAGAAGGTTAATGGGACTGCAATCGTATTCCTTGTGCTATATGTAGATGACATATTATTACTTGAAAACGATGTCTCTATGCTACAAGCTGTCAAGATTTGGTTGTCCAAACAATTTTCCATGAAAGACCTTGGTGAAGCAACTTATATCCTTGGGAAAAGGATCTATAGAGATAGATAAAAAGGGTTGCTTGGTCTTTCACAATAAACGTACATAGACAAGATGCTAAAGAGGTTTAGCATGGAGCAATCCAAGAGAGGGTACCTTCCCGTGACTCATGGGATAACACTATCGAAATCTATGTGTCCTAAGACACAAGATGAGAGGATGCGCATGAATATGATCCCGTATGCATCTGCGGTAGGATCTATCATGTACGTTATGCTATGTACGAGACCCGATGTATCATATGTTCTAAGTGTTACGAGCAGATACCAATCGGATCCTGGTGAGGGTCACTGGCGAAGGACTAAGGATGTTTTCTTGATATATGGAGATGAAAATCTCTAGGTGAGCTGTTGGACCCCGAACCTTGAGTGACAATTTGACTATGATCAAGTGGATGAGTTGATTGAAATTAAGTTGAAGATCATGAAATAAAGAGAAAAGTATGAAAATATGAAAAATTGTGTAATAGTTGACTTTCGGCCTTTGAAGGTTGACTTTGATTGAGGCAAAATTTGAGAAAATGATCTACATGAAACTTGTAGATTATGTTGAGAGCTTTTGTGGACATAAAGTTTGTAATTTTCGATATCGGAGTGAAAGTTATGATCGACAAAGTTTATGTTTGATCGGGTTTGACTTTTATATTGGTCAGAACTTTGACTGAGAAATTAACCTAGTTAGAGGTTATTTGAGCTTTGATGTTCTTCATGAAAATTGAAGGATTTGTTTTGATCTTTATTTCGATATAAAGTATGCAATTTTTCGATCTCGGAAAATTAAGTTATGATTTTTGCAAGCGTGTATCGAGAATAGTATCTTTGACCGGAAAATGGACTCCCGTAGGAGTTGAATTGAGTTTTATGTTCTTCTTGGAAGATTTAGAGCTTTCTTTAAGCTTTCTATAGAGACTAAGTTTGTCAAAATCGGAGTTCGGAGTTAAAGTTATGAATTTTGGAAGTTTAGAGGAAAAAAAAAAAAAGGGAAAAGGTTTAGCGCCTCGCTGGGCGACGGCTCGCCCTAGCGGCCGCCCATCTGACGCTCTCGCTAGGCGCGCCGCCCTGGCGAGGCGGGCGTTCGCTTCGCCTCGAGGCAAGGCTCGCATGAGTCGCCTCGCTAGGCGACGCCTCGCCTAGCGAAGGGCGTCTCGCCCTCATGACGGCGTCTCGCCCTCATGACAGGCGGCTCGCCCTCATGACGGCGCCTCGCCCTCATGAGTTGGGGCGTCCGTCGCATCTGACGCCGTTTGTTTCAAATTTTGATTTCTTTGTTTTTAATCCGACCTTTGCTCACTATTTTGCCTATATCTTTCCGTCCGACATCCGATTGAGTTGATTCTTTTATGTTGGATTCCTAAGACATTGAATTTCAGTTTATAAGAAATTTGTGAACTTTGAGATTAAATTAATGGTGATTAATTTAATCAAAATGAGTCGGGAAATTTTCGAGCATGATTCAGTGTTTTGTGAAATTCGGGATCTGTAGAGATCCGATTGAAGCGATTCTTGAGGCGAAATAAAGATAAGACAAGGGCTACAAATCATATGAAGACATGAAATGTCAATTTTGACCTTAGGACTTTTAATTTTGAATTTAAGTTCGGATTAGGTGTAATTTTGGATTGGGAACACCTGTGAGTAATTTGAGCATAACTTTTGATCTGGGAATCGAAATGAGGAGATTCTTGTTTTGAATTAAACTAGAGACATAAGGCTACAATTGTTATGAAGACATCGAGTTTCAATTCCGGGAATAAGAATGTGAAATTTTGGACGGAAATAATCGTACATAAGAAATGTGTTAGAATATGGATTTTTCCGCCTTTGTTTTAGCGTAACTTTGATGTGGTGCTCGGAATTGAGTGCGGTCAGTGGCGTTGGATTCGTATGAGTGAGAGGAACATTTCTAGAAGGAAGTTTTGACAAATTCCTTCAAATCGATAGTGCGAATCAAACCGCAAGTAAGTGTAATTTTAAGTTCTGAATGAAGGGCAAATTGGTCATTTGACCTTCAATTAATGAAACACATTTATGATTGTCGTTTTGAGCTATTAAAAACGATGAAGTGGCTGGAAATTTCCAGAGAAGAGGAGAAGAGAAATAAGAAGAAAGAAGAGTGGAGTTTCGGGTGATGGAGGAAAAGATGAGAGAGAAAGAGATTTTTGATTTTTTCTACTTGTTTCTTAAGGATTTTGGGTTGGTTCCAAGAGAGAGAAAGATAGAGGAGCCTAAGAACTTCCTTTCAAGCCAAAAAAATTCGAATTTGGAAGAGAAAGAGGTAAGAGAAATTGTTCTACTTTGAGATTTTGATTAATTTTCGGTTTAGAATTATGGCATATGAGATGGGTTTATGGATTGTGGAATTAATTTTGATGTATATGCTTTAGGTTGGGTTTAATTTTGGATGAAAAATTGAGTAAGGTTTAGGTTTAATTTTATGATGAAGAATTTTGAGATATTTTGGTGTAGAATTATAGGAAATATGATGAATTGATGATATATGAAATCAATTTTTAAGAATTGGTATTTTATGGTATTGAATTTGGATAAATTGGTTTAGGCCAATTTTAAGATTTGGGGATTTTTGAAATTGAGGATTTAAATAGTTTGGAATTAATGTGAATTGAGGAATTGTGAGATTAATTTTGAAGAAATTATGTTTTATGAGATTGAATTCGAGTGTCTTGGTTTAGGCCAATTTTGAAAATTGGGGATTTTCAAAATTGGAGATTGAAATAGCTTGAATGTAAATGGAATTGGTGAATTCCTAAATTGATTGTGAAAATTAAGTATTTTCTGATGTGAAATTTGGATGATTATGGTTTAGGTTTTGGTATTTTGGAAGAGAGAGAAAAGCAAGGATCAATTGGAGCTTGAAATCAAGTTTCCGGCAATAATTCGAGGTGGGTAGCATATTTATATTTTGATTTATAAGTTAAATATTACTTTTCGAAAATTTGAGAAAATGAAAGAAAAGATTTTCGTACTTTGTTTATTTTTGAATGATTTTTGGAAAATTATTACAAGCGTAAATTCATTTCGTTAAATGCATTTGTTGTGTATGCATTATTCAATGGTTGAAATTATTGTTTGATTGAATGTTTTGATTGTGAATTTAGTGAATGATAGACTGAAAATTGAGTGGTATGCATTTTTGGGAAAATTTTGAAGAAAAGTACGAAATTGAAAAGTGCCTTCGGGCAATCCGACTTTTCGTTTTCGATTATGTGTTATGTGGGTTTAGTAGGTCCTTGGTGAGTCATATTTGTCTCTATGTGTATAGCCTTCTCCAGTCTGCCCGCTAGTAGGGCACGGAGCTCGATTCGGACTCCTTCACGGCTACCTTGGACCGCAATGCGGAAAGTGTAATACGTTTCTATTCACGATCGCACAGGGGCTGCTATATGCGGGGTATGCGAGACGTCTGCTTGGACCTAGCCAGACCATTCTGATATGTTATGTGTTTTGTTTTGTTTTTGTGTTCTGCATTCTTGTTTATAAAGTGAGAAATGAAAATTGAAATTATGTTGCATTCATATTTATGAAGAATTCAAGTTTTGAAAAATGAGAAAAAGTGAGATTATTATGAGCAGTTTGAAAAATATGAAAAAAAAATGGGTTTGAGGAAATTGTTTGAAAAATTATAAAGTTTGAAAAAATTAGCCCTTTTGGCAAAAAGAGTATTAAAATGATTTGGCTTATTTATTAGTTTATAAATGTGTTATCCACGAGCTTCGAGCTCACCCCTTTCATCCCCATCTCCGTGTTTCGACGGAGATCGGATGAAAGAATGTGAAAACGTATGTGAAGGCGTCGGTTTGACTTTGAACACGTTAGCTTTTGAGTAATGTGGATCTTGGGTATGAGTTAGTTTTGAGTAATCTGAAATTTGAGTATGGAAATGTTTATGGTTTAAGATAGATTTGAAAGAAAGTGTATTTGTGTATAAAGTTGAGTATTGTGAATGAATGAGAAATTTGTTTATGAAATTATGAATAATTTGGGAATATATATGTATGGTGATTTGAGAATTTGATCGAGTTATGAGATTGGTATGTTGATTTGAGAATTATGGAAGTATTAGTTTTAGGTTTGTGTTTACTGCTTGGTGTTGGGATTCGGACGGGAGTGTCCGATGATTACGAGGTCTGTTGAGATTATAGAAGTGTATTCGCGCTTTGCGGAATTTTGGAGTTAGGATAAAGCGGTAGTTATCTTTGAATTTTCGATAAGATTTGGGATAAAAGTGTAATTTTGGAAATTGGATGCATTGGTTATGTTTTAAATGAGTTTGAGTAAGAGAAGAAATGAATAAGGAATGAGAATAAGAAAAGAAAAAAAAATTCATAACGGATTTTGGAACGTCTTAGGATCCCCAACGCGTTTCTGTTTCCTGTTCTTTGCTTATGCACGGATGTCGGAAAGTGTTTCAGTTTAAATTGATTTGTTTGCTTACTTTGTTTTCTATCCGTATTCAATTTGCATTCGATTCGATCCCGCTTTCGCTTATTCGTTCCGCTTTGTGATCCGTATTCGATTATTTCGCTTCGCTATATTCGATTGAATCTGTTCATTTGTTTCGATTAGTATTTGCTTCCGCTTCGCTACTTTCGGAAATGTCCGCTTCTCTTCGTTTCCGTTCGATTCCGTTCCCTTCGTTCTCATTGCTTTTCCGGGTTATGTTCCATTGATTCCGTCATTCGTTCTTAGAGTGAAAGTATTCAGTTGGTTCGGTTGGGATCCGGTTCCCGGATCGGGTCCCAACATTTATGGTATCAGAGCCCAGTAATATGATCTTACTTGGGCGTATGAGTATGAATAAGGAATTGATACGAGTTTGTAAATATAAGAGTGAATTTGTGAGAGTGTGCTAGGTGATCATTTGATTTTGATGAAAGAAGTATGATTGCCTTTAGGAATTTGAAAATTGATATGTATGACTATTTGATGAATTCAAATGATTGGTTTGATTTGAGTGTTCAGAATATGTTTGACTTTCGGAATGTGTTGAGGAAATTAAGATTAGAATTTCTTGAGAAATTGTGATGAATTGATATAGATGAAAGAATGATGGCACAATGATGATTGAACCATATTAGGGTTCCTTCAGAAATGGACCATTAATTTGTGCCCATATATGAAGAAATAATGAGTTATAGATATAGTGTTTTGATATGATATGAGTGATATAAGATTTAAGGAAGTGAAAATTGTGAAGAGATTGAGAATATGTATGATGAGTAAATTTGATGAAAAAGTAATTGATTATGAGTTTTGGAAAGAAATTAGTAAGAAAGTGCTTGATGATCATTGTTTAGAAAGGAATTTATGCAAGAATGAGTTACTTGGAGTTAAGTAAATATGAATTTCGAGGACGAAATTCTTTTAAGAGGGGGAGAAATGTTGGACCCCGAACCTTGAGTGACAATTTGACTATGATCAAGTGGATGAGTTGATTGAAATTAAGTTGAAGATCATGAAATAAAGAGAGAAAGTATGAAAATATGAAAAATTGTGTAATAGTTGACTTTCTGGCCTTTGAAGGTTGACTTTTGATTGAGGCAAAATTTGAGAAAATGATCTACATGAAACTTGTAGATTATGTTGAGAGCTTTTTGTGGACATAAAGTTTGTAATTTTTCGATATCGGGAGTGAAAGTTATGATCAGTCAAAGTTTATGTTTGATCGGGGTTTGACTTTTATATTGGTCAGAACTTTGACTGAGAAATTAACCTAGTTAGAGGTTATTTGAGCTTTGATGTTCTTCATGAAAATTGAAGGATTTGTTTTGATCTTTATTTCGATATAAAGTATGCAATTTTTCGATCTCGGAAAATTAAGTTATGATTTTTGCAAGCGTGTATCGAGAATAGTATCTTTGACCGGAAAATGGACTCCCGTAGGAGTTGAATTGAGTTTTATGTTCTTCTTGGAAGATTTAGAGCTTTCTTTAAGCTTTCTATAGAGACTAAGTTTGTCAAAATCGGAGTTCGGGAGTTAAAGTTATGAATTTTGGAAGTTTAGAGGAAAAAAAAAAAAAAAGGGAAAAGGTTTGGCGCCTCGCTAGGCGACGGCTCGCCTAGCGGCGGGCGCCATCTGCGCTACTCGCTAGGCGACGCCTCGCGGGCGGGCGGCGTTCTTGCCGCCTCGCGAGGCAAGGCTCGCCCTCGCGGTTGTGCGCCTCGCTAGGCGACGCCTCCTCCTAGCGAGCGGGCGTCTCGCCCTCATGACGGCGTCTCGCCCTCGCGAAGCGGGCGGCTCGCCCTCATGACGGCGTCTCGCCCTCATGAGTTGGGCGTCCGTCTGCATCTGACGACGTTTTGTTTCTGAAATTTTGATTTCTTTGTTTTTAATCAGACCTTTGCTCACTATTTTGCCTATATCTTTTCCGTCCGACATCCGATTGAGTTGATTCTTTTTGCGTTGGATTCCTAAGACATTGAATTTCAGTTTATAAGAAATTTGTGAACTTTTGAGATTAAATTAATGGTGATTAATTTAATCAAAATGAGTCGGGAAATTTTCCGAGCATGATTCAGTGTTTTGTGAAATTCGGGATCTGTAGAGATCCGATTGAAGCGATTCTTGAGGCGAAATAAAGATAAGACAAGGGGCTACAAATCATATGAAGACATGAAATGTCAATTTTGACCTTAGGACTTTTAATTTTTGAATTTAAGTTCGGATTAGGGTGTAATTTTTGGATTGGGAACACCTGTGAGTAATTTGAGCATAACTTTTGATCTGGGAATCGAAATGAGGAGATTCTTGTTTTGAATTAAACTAGAGACATAAGGCTACAATTGTTATGAAGACATCGAGTTTCAATTCCGGGAATAAGAATGTGAAATTTTGGACGGAAATAATCGTACATAAGAAATGTGTTAGAATATGGATTTTTCCGCACTGTTTCGCACGTAACTTTTGATGTGGTGCTCGGAATTGAGTGCGGTCAGTGGCGTTGGATTCGTATGAGTGAGAGGAACATTTCTCGAGAAGGAAGTTTTGACAAATTCCTTCAAATCGATAGTGCGAATCAAACCGCAAGTAAGTGTAATTTTAAGTTCTGAATGAAGGGCAAATTGGTCATTTGACCTTCAATTAATGAAACACATTTATGATTGTCGTTTTGAGCTATTAAAAACGATGAAGTGGCTGGAAATTTCCAGAGAAGAGGAGAAGAGAAATAAGAAGAAAGAAGAGTGGAGTTTCGGGTGATGGAGGAAAAGATGAGAGAGAAAGAGATTTTTGATTTTTTCTACTTGTTTCTTAAGGATTTTGGGTTGGTTCAAGAGAGAAAAGATAGAGGAGCCTAAGAACTTTCTTTCAAGCCAAAAAAATTCGAATTTGGAAGAGAAAGAGGTAAGAGAAATTGTTCTACTTTGAGATTTTGATTAATTTTCGGTTTAGAATTATGGCATATGAGATGGGTTTATGGATTGTGGAATTAATTTTGATGTATATGCTTTAGGTTGGGTTTAATTTTGGATGAAAAATTGAGTAAGGTTTAGGTTTAATTTTATGATGAAGAATTTTGAGATATTTTGGTGTAGAATTATAGGAAATATGATGAATTGATGATATATGAAATCAATTTTAAAATTGGTATTTTATGGTATTGAATTTGGATAAATTGGTTTAGGCCAATTTTAAGATTTGGGGATTTTGAAATTGAGGATTTAAATAGTTTGGAATTAATGTGAATTGAGGAATTGTGAGATTAATTTTGAAGAAATTATGTTTTATGAGATTGAATTGAGTGTCTTGGTTTAGGCCAATTTTGAAAATTGGGGATTTTCAAAATTGGAGATTGAAATAGCTTGAATGTAAATGGAATTGGTGAATTCCTAAATTGATTGTGAAAATTAAGTATTTTCGATGTGAAATTTGGATGATTATGGTTTAGGTTTTGGTATTTTGGAAGAGAAAGCGAGGATCAATTGGAGCTTGAAATCAAGTTTCCGCAATAATTAAAGGTGGGTAGCATATTTATATTTTGATTTATAAGTTAAATATTACTTTTGAAAATTTGAGAAAATGAAAGAAAAGATTTTCGTACTTTGTTTATTTTTGAATGATTTTTGGAAAATTATTACAAGCGTAAATTCATTTCGTTAAATGCATTTGTTGTGTATGCATTATTCAATGGTTGAAATTATTGTTTGATTGAATGTTTTGATTGTGAATTTAGTGAATGATAGACTGAAAATTGAGTGGTATGCATTTTTGGGAAAATTTTGAAGAAAAGTACGAAATTGAAAAGTGCCTTCGGGCAATCCGACTTTTCGTTTTCGATTATGTGTTATGTGGGTTTGGTAGGTCCCTTGGTGAGTCAGCGCTGTCTCTATGTGTATAGCCTTCTCCAGGCTGCCCGCTAGTGTACGGAGCTCGATTCGGACTCCTTCACGGCTACTTTGGACCGCATGCGGGAAAGTGTAATGCGTTCTATTCACGACCGCATGTGATCTGCTATGGGAATTTGCAAGATCGTCTGCTTGGACCTAGCTGACCATTCTGATATGTTATGTGTTTTGTTTTGTTTTTGTGTTCTGCATTCTTGTTTATAAAGTGAGAAATGAAAATTGAAATTATGTTGCATTCATATTTATGAAGAATTCAAGAAGTTTTGAAAAATGAGAAAAAAGTGAGATTATTATGAACAGTTTGAAAAATATGAAAAAAAAAATGGGTTTGAGGAAATTGTTTGAAAAATTATAAAGTTTGAAAAAAATTCGCCCTTTTTGGCAAAAAGAGTATTAAAAATGATTTCGGCTTATTTATTAGTTTATAAATGTGTTATCCACGAGCTTTCGAGCTCACCCCCCTTTCATCCCCATCTCCAGGTTTCGAGCAGGAGATCGGATGAAAGAATGTGAAGACGTATGTGAAGACGTCAGTTTCGACTTTTGAACACGTTAGCTTTTGAGTAATGTGGATCTTGGGTATGAGTTAGTTTTGAGTAATCTGAAATTTGAGTATGGAAATGTTTATGGTTTAAGATAGATTTGAAAGAAAGTGTATTTGTGTATAAAGTTGAGTATTGTGAATGAATGAGAAATTTGTTTATGAAATTATGAATAATTTGGGAATATATATGTATGACTGATTTGAGAATTTGATCGAGTTATGAGATTGGTATGTTGATTTGAGAATTATGGAAGTATTAGTTTTAGGTTTGTGTTTCTGCTGGTGTTGGGATTCCGGACGGGAGTGTCCGATGATTCTGAGGTCTGTTGAGATTATAGAAGTGTATTACGCGCTGCGGAATTTTTGGAGTTAGGATAAAGGCGGTAGTTATCTTTTAGAATTTTCGATAAGATTTGGGATAAAAGTGTAATTTTGGAAATTGGATGCATTGGTTATGTTTTAAATGAGTTTGAGTAAGAGAAGAAATGAATAAGGAATGAGAATAAGAAAAGAAAAAAAAATTCATAACGGATTTTGGAACGTCTTAGGATCCCCAACGCGTTTACATTTCTGTTCTTTGCTTATGCACGGATGTCGGAAAGTGTTTGATTTAAATTGATTTGTTTGCTTACTTTGTTTTCTATCCGTATTCAATTTGCATTCGATTCGATCCGCTTTAATTCGTTCCGCTTTGTGATCCGTATTCGATTATTTCGCTTCGCTATATTCGATTGAATCTGTTCATTTGTTTCGATTAGTATTTGCTTCCGCTTCGCTACTTTCGGAAATGTCCGCTTCTCTTCGTTTCCGTTCGATTCCGTTCCCTTCGTTCTCATTGCTTTTTCGGGTTATGTTCCATTGATTCCGTCATTCGTTCTTAGAGTGAAAGTATTCAGTTGGTTCGGTTGGGATCCGGTTCCCGGATCGGGTCCCAACATGAGCGGGTATACAGATGCTAATTTTTAATCTGATAAGGATGATTCTAAGTCCCAATCAGGTTATATATTCACATTGAACGGCGGGGCGGTCAGTTGGAAGAGTTCCAAACAAGAGACGACTGTCAATTCAACGACCGAGGCAGAGTACATTGCCGCTTGACGCAAAGAAAGCGATTTGGGTCGAAAGTTCATTCTTGAACTTGGTGTGGTTCCTAGCGATGATGGGCCCATCTGATTATATTGTGACAACAATGGAGCTATTCTTGCAGCGAAGGAACCAAGGTCTCATCAACGATCCAAACACGTACTCCGCAGATATCATCTGATCAGGGAGATCATTGGTCGAGGTGATGTGCAGATAGAGAGAATTCTCACAGAGCAGAATATTGTTGATCCGTTGACAAAGCCATTGTCACAGAAGAACTTTGATTCTCATGTACTCGCCTATGGTATTAGATATCAAAGCGATTGGCTTTAGGTCAGTGGGAGATTTTGTTAGAGTAGTGCCTAAAGGCAATCGCCTTTAGCGCATTTTATACAAAGTTATGTACATACTTTATGAATAAATAAAGAAAGGCATATTTCATTAATTTGATGTTCATTATTTATGAATGGATATTGATCTATAAGCAAATTAATGAAGTCCTTGATATATGACATAGCATGAAGGAAATTATGATGTGATCATACTAAGAGATTCCTATCATGTGCAATTATGTCAAGATCTAAATTATCCTAGTCGTAGGATTCTTTGGCTGGATATCGGTAATCCGGAAAGACTAGCACATCTCAAGCTCCTTGATTTGATCAGCGGTAGATCTCGAAGCGTAAATATGAGATATTTAGGGTTGAGATGTGGATGCTTACTAGAGGTAGTAAGTGCGTTGGATGACTGCTATGAGATCATCACATGGATGTCCTATTCTAATGTCGGTGATAATCTCATCATAGAATGGTGCAAGTATCCTTAGACTTGAGGTACTCGAGGATATCTTGAATCTTGATTACGTGCTGACTCCATTCCTTGTTGCCTTCTGAGGTCGCTCGTAGGGTGGTGCTTGAGTGCAGTTTGAGGTATTGAAGGTAATTGAGTAGCCAATAGAGGATTCACCACTTCATCATAGCGAAAGATGATACCCGTGGCCTCTTGTCGGGTCATTACTTGAAATCTCGATCGAGTACATATATCATGAAGAGTGTCTTCATTGACATATTAAGTAATGAGTCCCAGGACAAGAACTGAAATCACTTGGACTAGATTTGACGTAGTCAGTCTAGTAAGAGTTGATACTTTGCCCATACTCATAACCAAGTGGGGTATATAGCATGGTGAAAGGACAAATTGCACGGTAATTGTCTATGGAAAGGTTCGTGATATGGTTCATGATGAATATAGGTTCATTCGTCAAACCAATTACTTTCTGGTCAATTGGGGGTCATGATGTGTTGCTAGATACCGCTCATGACTTGCTTGGATTAAGTGTTGATCTAAGTGGCCAACATAACTGGGAACCTAATGGGTCACACGCATAAGAGTGACTCGGAGAATTCGTAAAATAGTTTTGGATAGAGATCCAATATATGGAGAGCAATCGGATTAAATGGATCCCACTGAGATCAAGATATGTCCCGATGAGATCGCGACATCGATATTGCTAAAAAAGGTTTCCGGTGGTTTTTCCATACCAGGACTCGGTAGGCGGTGGGACCCACCCAATGTAATCGACCACTTGACATTAATATACATATATATATCATATTAATTAATTAAGTAATATATATATATATATATATATATATATATATATATATATATATATATATATATATATATATATGTGTATGGAGGAGGAAGCTTTACTTTATATATATATATATATAAAGGCCATACGTGGAAAGCATTCCACTTTGCATTTAATGTCTTTTAAAAGTTAAAAGACAAATGGCATTCAAGAGTAGAGAAGTGGATGGTCGTTGGCTTTGGATAAAAAGAAGAAGAAAGGTTTTGTAAAAACCTAAGAGAAGTTTGTTCTCTCATCATCGATCATCATCCTTCAAGCTCTTCATTCTCCAAGCTTCTTCTTCACCATCGTTTCTCAAGCTCTCCAAAGACAAAGGTAAGAGCTAGCACTCTTTAATTTGTTCTAGCTATTCCTGAGTCAAAGGATTTGTCCCGGTTAGGTTCTCCGATCTTTGCGTGGATACCGTTAGAGACGGTCTCCTTTGGTCGTTTTGGTTTGACGTTGTTATATAGTCACATGGATCCTGGCTTTCGGGAAGGTCCCGGAACAAAAATTTTTATTTTCCGCACCGTGGGCATGTGATTGTCACACCGGGATTTTCCTACAACATGTAAATGAGTATGGTTTTGGTCTATCCAAAGAGTTATTAGTTCTTTGAAGATTGCAAACTTGACATATTACTTAATTAATGTTGGATTTAAACTACAGTATTCCAATATAGAACTTTGGATAATATCTTTCACTTTAGGATGGTAAGTGGTAAGAATGGTGCGAATACTTTGAGTCTAGGAGTGATTACAAAATAAATACCGTATAGACTTAATAAGGGAAGAGAACTATCATGGATATGACTTTCCTCAGGAAGATGAGTAATTTCAACTAGATTTTCTATTTTATTAGATAAATTTCTTTTTATATTTAAAGGAAGACTGGTTATAGAGAGAGTTGAAGAAAGATGAACAGGGTCTGTAGGCAAAGATTCATTTATGGTATGGGTTAAAATCTCCTTACTTACTTGCATCAAGAACAATATGGCTATAGTTGAATTATATTAGGGATTTTATTCCACACATAGATAATTATACAAGTTCTTTATCAAGATTGTTGAGAAATAATCCATAACCATATAGTAAAGCAACCAATGCTGTCCAATACTTAAAACAGGTGAGTCAACATCCACCCTTTAAAGATTCATAATAAAGGGCATCACATTCTTTATAAAGATTTTAGTGACCATTGTTAGGTTGCCATCTTGATTGAAGAAGTTGATAGAAAACCTTATTAATGTGCTAGATGATTTCCTCTCAAGACCTAGAAAGCCAATCTAACTTCTCACTCCTATCTTAAAAAATCAATTCCTCTTATCATCTTCCCAATTATGGATCTTCCCCTCTATGCCAGAGTCAAGAAATATTTTTCTCTAAAAACCAAAAACCCCATTGATAACTTAGAAGAAATCTATTCTATTACCTTCATCTTGTTTTTACCACTTTAAAAAAATTTCCACATCCATGCCACTTTTATATTTTGAAACACTATCGCACTATACACCATCTCTATGATTCATTTATTGAACCAACTATGTGACATCTTTGGGCATTATTCTCCCTTTATGCTATCATATTACTTTGTCTCCATTACATGTTTATCAACATTTAACTAATCTCGTTAATTTCAGTTCTCTATTATGAACATTCTTAGAATGGTTTCAACCATTGACAAACTGGTGTATTTAATTAGGACAGATACTTAACAAATATCATCTATGAAGTATTTCTCTAACATAAAAGAAAGCTCAATCTTTCTTCATCATCCATCACCCTTATAGTATGGCTGAAAATAGTCATGTATACATCATTAATCATTTTCAACTTTGGAATATCTTTATTAATTAGCCCAAAATACAAAAAGACATGATGCATAATCTTTATCATTTTTTTATCACTTCAATCATCATCCAAAATTCAGCAAACCTATTACTTGCATTGTAGCACCCTCTTACCGCAGGGTACACACCGGGACACCCGTAGGTCATTCTGATACATATTCTACGATATGGGTGAGCTACGAACGATCACTACTATACTTCACATGGCATCATAATAACAAAACATCAGTATAAAAATCACTAATTTTTTTTAAACCAACTTTTTTTCTTATTTCATTTATCAAAATCAAGAAGTTTATACATCTGTCATTCTGTACTGTCTGTACATTACTCCAAAAACCTAGCATAAAATACATAAGCCCTAACTAGGTCACCCCAAAAGTTCCAACTGACCGACCTGTGAGCCATGACTTCTCTTGCCAACACGATCTACACTGCAAGAAAAGTCCCTCTGGAGCTAGGAGTCTACTCTCGGTCCTGAAAAATAAGTTGCAATTTTGGGTGAATTTGCGAACTCAGTGAGGTAACCATCATCGATGGTTCACTCAATTCATGCAACACCTAAGTATAGCACAGTTATTTCATAAACTCACATTCAGAGGTACCACATGATTGTTAGCACATAAGTATAAGGCATTTTGTCTTTCACTTAATCAAAGAGATTAAATCAAATGCATATGAAATGTGTATGTGACACTTTTTCAATTTTATTACGGTATTGTGATCGAGTGCCTAAACTATCCCAATATGGGCGCATTAATCGTTGAGCCTGAGGCTCGAAATCACTGTAGGCTCGAGGCCCAAATACATTGAGCTTTTAGCTCTCGGTGGCTACTCCGATCACAACTGTCATTATCTGATCATGCATGGAATGCATGTGTTGGGCCCCGAATTTATTATTATTATTTATATTATTATTTATTTATTGATCTACTTGATTTATTCTTTATTTTTTGCTTTAATTGTTTTAATTATGTGTATATATATAAATATATTTTCTTTGAGTCTTGGAATTAGTTAGTATGATTGGGAATTGGAAATTTTGAAGTTAAAGTGAAGGGTTAGAATTAATTGGATTAATTGGAAGTAGGCTTGGATGTGTAGAGCCATATGAGACAAAAATAAGGGCATGTGAGAAAGAATGGGCTTTAGAGGTTAATGGGATAAGTAGAAGGAGGAGAGCCCAAAAGCATTGTAAGAGGAAAAGGGAGAGCTTAAAACTACGTAGTATTGGAGGAGGACTTAAGTTGAGAAATAAATGAGTTAAATGAATTAAGAGGAGAAGAAGCAAGTGTCGTAGAGAAAAGAAAAGGAAGAGAAGCCAAAAACGTGAACTAAGGAGAAAGGGGATTCGGCCAAGAGGAAAAGGGAGAGCCGTAGGAAGCTTGAAGGGAGGAAGGAAGAAGAGGAAAAAGAAGAGAAACTACTTGTTGAAGGTAAGTTCCATCCTTGTTTGAATTAGGTTCGAAAATGGGATGAAATGCAAGTTAGGATTCCGACGTTAGGTGGGTAACATTTTTATAGTTGTTGTGTAATGGACAAATGCCCTATGTGTTCAATCTTTGTTAATTTGTGTGTATATTGAAAGTGTATTTCCTTTGATTTGAAAGAAAAGTATGAAATTTCGATGATTCGATAGAATGGAAGAAGCATAAAAAGCTATTCTTGTGTTTGAATATGTGAGCATAAATTGATTGTGTTTGGGCGAGAGAGAACCTGTTTCGTTAAGTCTCGTGCACGATGACCCCCCTAGCCTTCTCCCGGCTGCCCGCTTGAGGCCACGAGATCCTGAAAAATCGGACTCATCGTGTTTACGGTAAACTTCAGTTTCCGTCGTGTTTATGGAACTCTCGAGCCAAATGTGTGCCTTTCATCATTTTTGGTGTTTATGATGCATAATATGTGCTTTAATTGATAGAAGATTTCATATTATGCTTTATGTGATGATTTTGGTTAATTTATGATTTATGCGATGAAGTTGAGTTATTTGTGTTTTACATGATAGATTGCAATTGTTTTGGATTCTTTATGTGTAGTATGGCTCATTACTCAATGACTATAAAGGTGTTAGCCACTGAGCCGTGTTTGCTCACCCCATTCTCCCTCCTCAAGTGCAAATTCTAGTTGATCGCGGAACCTTGCAAGGCATCGGGCATAACTCCAAGAAACTTTAGACACTTTTGTATTAAGTTAGTAACTAGCTTTTGGAATAGCTTTATAAGCATATTAAACATTGAACATCTCATATTTTGTATTTTGGTACTTGATTCTTGATGGATATGATGAATATGCTGATATGTAATTAAAGCTATGATTGAAATCTTGAATGATTGATAAAGAGATTGAGAGCTCCAATACTCTCTTCATCATCTGAATTTGTTGATTTGCGATATGTGCTCGACCTTGAAAAGGGTATATGTATGAGTGTTTTGATCATTGAGTTGTTGTTGGGTTTTGTCTTGGGATAGCTTGCTGGAATTTGCAAAGGTTTATGAGCTGTTGAATTTCTGGTCTGATGTGTTCATGTGCTTAAATTTGGGTATATTGAGCAATGTTGCAATTTCTGGTCTGTCATAGATCGAATAGGATCATTTAGTCTTATTGAGAGTGGTAGGCGAGCTGTAGAGCTTGTCCATGATGTATTATGAGCTATTTTAGGGTGTGTTAATTGAAAAATGTGAGTGTTGAAGTGGAGTGCAGGTGCTGCCAAAATGATAGATTTTTCTTAGTAGAAACTTTGATTCCATATGCGACCTATATAGAGTTGGATTTTGTCCTTTTGATCTTCATGAAAGTTGTAGAGCGTTCTTTTACCTTTCCATAGACACCAAGTTTGCTCAATTCGGAGTTTTGGGTCAAAAGTTATCGTCTTTACAAGTTATGGTACTGTTTAGGAAGAGCTAGTCGATCGGTCTTGGAGTAAACTTTTGATTTCCTTAGTGACCGAGCTTGTCTTGTAGTCCTTCTTGAAAATGGGAGAGCTGCCTCTTAGATTTTCAACGAACCAAAACGTGTCTAATTTGGAGCTCGGAATCAAAAGTTATGAGGGTTCGAAGTCTAAAAGATTGGGCTGCGAGGTGATCGCCCCCCGCGGGCAAGGCGAGGTGCTCGCCCCGCGGGCGAGCCGAGGCTCTCGCCCCGCCCGGTCGTGCCGAGCGCCTGCACGCCTTTGGGGTCGGTTCTTGGCCAACCGACCCCTCTTCCTTCTTTTGGCCATAACTTTTTGCATAGACCTCCGATTAACCTGATTTTTGAAGCGATAGATTCCTAAGAAAAATTTCTATCTTTTTATACCTTATTTGTCAGTATTGCTTTTAAATTATAAAAAGTGGATTGAAACGAAGTGTGTTGGTCGGTCGATAAAGTCTGATTATACTTCAATGATTTTGAAATATCTTCAGCTATAGAGCTCCGATCGGGTCGATTCTTATTTTAAATTAAACTAGAGACATAGATCTACAAGTTTTATGAAGGAACTGATCGGCAATTTAGCCGCTAAGATTTTATAATTCTGACATGAAATCGGTAGAGTGTTTAGTTTTGACTGTTTTCTTCAGATAGTATTTTGGCCATAACTTTTTCATTTCTAATCCGAATTGAGCGTTTTTAGGGGCGTTCGAATCGTTAGATTATAAGGATCATTTTTTATTAAAAAGCCGATCTGAATCTCTCTATTGGAGGTTACCCAAATTGTGGTCATTATTGTTGTCGGTTTTGGGTCTTCTATGCTTGTGTGTTCCCGAATGTTGGGCCTCGAAGACGGGGTCCAACATTGTTTGGTATCAGAGCTTAGGTTCACTCCTAGGCTTAGGATGCATAGTAGGAAAATTGTTTTGCTATGTGATTAAATTTTTGCATTATGAATTGATTGTTTGTATTAAGTGACATGCATATCATGCATACATATAGAAACTAAGATTAAAACGAATTGTAGCTAATCATAAATGTTCTCATTGGAGGAGTAAGATGCCACCTCGTAGAAGGACACGAGGAGTCCTGCAAGGTTCAATTGCACCTGACTCTCCACCAAGAGAGGAGAATATCGATGAGTCGGTAGCCCCGGGAGTGGCTGAGGCTTCTCGAGGGAAAATTAGTGAGCCCCTCCGATCGCAAACACAACAGTCTCCTAGTCAGTCTGAGCAAGTGCCTACTCTAGATCCGAGACTGTTCCAGGCATTTACCTAAGCTTTTGTTCAGGGTATGGGTCAAATGCCACAGGCTTCTGGTTCGGCCCCAGTTAAGAAGGGGAGACAGTTTGACAAGTTGAGGAAGTATGGAGCAGTGGACTTCTACGGGACCACAGATCCTGAGAAAACTGAGACCTGGTTGAGGAAGACCGAGAGAGTGTTGGATCAGATGGAGTGTGAGAATGATGAGAGGGTGGTTTATGCTGCCAGTCTGCTCCAAGGTGATGCCTTGCATTGGTGGGAGTGTGTACCGGGGAGTCAACTGAAGCCAATAGGGTTAATATGGGAAGACCTCCTGGCTGTTTACAGGAAGAAGTATCTGTCTGAGGTGTACATCCAGCAGAAGCAAAGGGAATTTCTGAGCCTCACCCAGAGGGAGATGACAGTTACTGAATACGAGCGCCGATTCACTCAGTTGTCAAGGTATGCTTCAGAGATGATGTTTAGTGAGGCTGCAAAGTACCGCCGGTTTGAGTCGGGCCCGCACTTAGCTATTAGAGAGAAGGTGGTAGTGCAAAACTTTGGCAACTTTCAATAACTGGTTGAAGCAGCATTGAGAGTTGAGAACATCGAGAACATTAAGAGTGCAGTTAGCCGGAAAAGAAAGGGAAGAGAGCAGTTCAAGACGGGAGGTGGTACTTCTATACCTGAGAGAAGTGTGAAAACCTTTCCTGTGCAGTCTGAGGAGAGAAGCAGCGGTGCGAGCCGACCTAGACCTATGAGGACTTCTACTGTTTCTCACCAAGCCTCATCGATGGGCGACAGAAGAAGAGGAGATGGGGAGAGGCCACCTCTTCCCAAATGTAAGCACTGTGGGAATCTCCATAAGGGAGAATGTCGCAGATTGACAAGAACATGCTTCAATTGTGGACAGAGAGGACACATAGCCAAACAGTGTCCTAAGCCAGATAGAAGAGAGGGATCACAGATGCAAGCTTCTAGGAGAACAGAGACAATGGGACATAAGGCTGTGACTGAAGTGGATAGCTCTAGAGTGCCTAAGAGAGCTCATCCTCTAGAAAGATCCAGGGGGCAAGCCCCAGTTAGAGTTTTCGCAATGACTCGACAGGAGGCAGAGACAGCTCCAAAAGTGGTGACGGGTATGGTAAAATTGTTTGATGATGATGTTCTTGCTTTAATTGATTCGGGTTCTACCCATTCTTTTATGTCGTTGGGTAGGACTATGCCTAGGAGGAAGTTGAGCCCATTGGATACTCCGCTGATGGTGAGTACTCCGATCGGCCAGTATATTATTATCAGTCAAGTGTATAGAAAGTGTGAGATAGGGTTTAGTGGAGGAAAATTTGTGGTGGACTTGATGCCCTTGAAGATGGGGGGATTGCATGTGATCCTAGGTATGGATACATTAGAGAAGTATCATGCCAATTTAGGCTATGCAGCGAAGACAAGTGGAATTCGAGCTAGAGGATGACAGAAAAGTGGTATTCATGGGAGATAGAAAAGTCAGTCCGTCTCGGATTGTTTCGGCGATGACAGAAGAGAGAATGATGAGTAAAGGGTGTGAAGTATATTTGGCCTATGTGTTAGACACGAAGGCAGATAGAGGGAGGTTGGAAGACATTCCTGTAGTCAGGGAATTCCTGGATGTCTTTCTCGAGGAATTTCCAGGACTACCTCCACCTAGGAAAATTGAATTTCTCATTGAGCTTCTTCCAAGTACTACGTCGATTTCAATTCCGCCTTACCGAATGGCTCCGACGGAATTGAAGGAGCTTAAGGAATAATTGGAGGATTTATTAGAGAAGGGTTACATTAGGCCGAGCTCTTCGCCTTGGGGAGCTCCGGTTCTCTTTGTGAGGAAGAAAGATGGGTCGTTGCGGATGTGTGTGGATTACAGGAAGCTGAATCATGCCACCATTAAGAACAGATATCCGCTCCCGCGCATAGATGATTTATTTGATTAATTGCAAGGGACGAGAGTCTTTTCCAAGATAGATTTGAGATCAGGTTACCATCAGTTGAGGATTAAGGAGACTGATGTGTCAAAGACTGCTTTTAGGATGCGGTATGGCCACTTTGAGTTTTTGGTTATGCCTTTCGGGTTAGCGAATGCTCCTGCAGTATTTACGGATTTGATGAATAGAGTCTTCAAGTCTTCCGTAGGCTAATTTATCATTGTCTTTATTGATGACATATTGTTCTATTCTAAGAGTGATAAGGAGTATGAGGATCATTTGAGGGTTGCTTTGGAGACCTTAAGAAAGAATGAATTGTATGCCAAATTCGACAAATGCGAATTTTGGTTAAGAGAAGTAGTATTTCTTGGGCATGTGATTTCAGAGCGTGGAGTGCATGTGGATCCACAAAAGATAGAAGCTGTGGTTAAATGGGAAGCACCTAAGAATGTAGCTGAAGTGAGAAGTTTCTTGGGATTAGCTGGATATTACAGGAGGTTTGTGGAGGGCTTTTCTATGATAGTTGCTCCACTTTCCAAATTGACGAGGAAGAATCAGAAATTTGAATGGATTGAGGAGTGCCAGAGCAGTTTTGAGGAATTGAAGAATAGGCTTACTACTGCACCAATTTTGACGTTACCCTATGGTGATGATGGATACATTGTATACAGTGACACTTCTAGGAAGAGTTTAGGGTGTGTATTGATGCAAGGAGAGAAAGTGATTGCCTATGCTTCTAGGCAATTAAAGCCTTATGAGATGAACTATCCTATCCATGACTTGGAGTTAGCTGCTATAATTTTCGCATTGAAGATTTGGAGACATTACTTGTATGGAGTTACCACTAGGGTATTTACAGACCATAAGAGTCTTAAGTACTTGTTGACCCAGAAAGAACTGAATTTGAGGCAGAGGCGATGGTTAGAATTGTTGAAAAATTATGACTTGATGATAGACTACCATCCAGGGAAAGCTAATGTGGTAGCCGATGCACTGAGTAGGAAATCCACTATAGCACATGTGGAAACGGTGTATCTGCCCTTGCTGAAGGAATTAGCCAGGCTTGATGTGACGTTGAGGCAAGTTGAACCTAATTGTATCTTGGCAAATTTTAGAGAAGATTAAAGAATTGCAGGAACAGGATAAGTACTTGAGTAAGCTTAGAGAAGAGGTAAAGAATGGCAAACCTTCTGAAGTAGAGGTAAAGGAAGATGGATTTATGGTTATGGGCAATAGATTGTGTGTTCCAGACATGCTAGAGCTGAAGGATGAGATCCTTGATAAGGCGCATAATGCTCCGTATGCAATGCACCCAGGGAGTTCTAAGATGTATCGGGATTTGAAAGAGTATTTTTGGTGGAAGGGAATGAGAAAATATGTGGAAGAGTATGCTAAAAGATGTTTAGTGTGTCAGCAAGTGAAAGTTGAACACCAAGCACCTTCAGGCAAGCTTAATCCATTGCTGATTCCGAAATGGAAATGGGAGAAGATCACCATGGATTTTCTGATGGGATTACCGAGGACTAGCAAGAAGCATGACGTTATATGGGTGATTGTTGATAGGTTGACCAAGTCAGCGCACTTCTTGCCAATTAGACAGACAGATTCCTTGAATGTTTTGGCTAAGAAATATGTGGATGAGGTAATCAGACTTCATGGGATTCCTAGCTCGATAGTTTCTGATAGGGATCCTAGGTTTGCCTCCAGATTTTGGGAAAGCTTGCAGGAGGCTTTGGGGACTAGATTGCATTTCAGTACAGCTTTCCATCCGCAGACTGATGGACAATCGGAGAGGACGATACGGACTCTGGAGGCAATGTTGAGAGCTTGTGCTTTGGATTTCAAAGGTTCGTGGGATGATCACCTACCTTTGATTGAGTTTGCTTACAATAATTCCTATCACTCGGGAATTCAGATGGCACCTTACGAGGCTTTGTATGGTAGGAGATGCAAAACTCCTATTTGTTGGGATGAGAAAGGTGAAAGGAAGCTTGTAGGACCTGAATTGGTACAGATTACAGTTGATAAAATTAAGTTAGTGAAACAGAGGCTTAAAGCAGCTCAAGATAGGATGAAAAGTTATACGGATGCCCATAGGAAAGAGATGGAATTTGAAGTGGGAGAAAAGGTATTTCTTAGAGCTTCTCCATGGAAAGGTGTTTTGAGGTTCGACAAAAAGGGCAAACTTAGCCCGAGGTACATAGGCCCATATGAGATCATTGAGAGGATTGGGACTTTGGCTTATAAGTTAGATTTTCCATTGGGGTTATCTAAGATTCATAATGTATTCCATGTATCGATGCTGAGGAAGTACAGATCGGATCCTTCACATATAGTTCAACCTTCAGAGGTTCAGTTGAGAGAGGATTTGACTTATGAGGAGCAACCAGTGGAGATCTTAGATTCAAAGGAAAAGGTGTTAAGGAATAAGATTGTAAAGCTGGTAAAGGTCTTGTGGAGGAACCATTCGACCGAGGAGGCAACGTGGGAGCCTTTTGAAGCCATGAAGGAGAAGTACCCATACCTCTTCATGGACTCAGGTAAAGATTTCGAGGACGAAATTCTTTTAGGAGGGGAGAATTGTTGGGCCTCGAATTTTTATTATTATTTTTATTATTATTTATTTATTGATCTATTGATTTATTGATCTACTTGATTTATTCTTTATTTTTTGCTTTAATTGTTTTAATTATGTGTATATATATAAATATATTTTCTTTGAGTCTTGGAATTAGTTAGTATGATTAGGAATTGGAAATTTTGAAGTTAAAGTGAAGGGTTATAATTAATTTGATTAATTGGAAGTAGGCTTGGACGTGTAGAGCCATATGAGACAAAAATAAGGGCATGTGAGAAAGAATGGGCTTTAGAGGTTAATGGGATAAGTAGAAGGAGGAGAGCCCAAAAGCATTGTAAGAGGAAAAGGGAGAGCTTAAAACTAAGTAGTATTGGAGGAGGATTTAAGTTGAGAAATAAATGAGTTAAATGAATTAAGAGGAGAAGAAGCAAGTGTCGTAGAGAAAAGAAAAGGAAGAGAAGCCAAAAACGTGAACCAATGAGAAAGGGGATTCGACCAAGAGGAAAAGGGAGAGCCGTAGGAAGCTTGAAGGGAGGAAGGAAGAAGAGGAAAAAGAAGAGAAACTACTTGTTGAAGGTAAGTTCCATCCTTGTTTGAATTAGGTTCGAAAATGGGATGAAATGGAAGTTAGGGTTTGTGTAGGGTTTGAAGAAAGAAAGAAGAGAAGGTGAAATCCAAGGGATTCTAGGATTTCTAAGTTAGGGTTTTGGTTTTTCTGGCATAGATGGCTTATGGGTAGGTTAGGTTTAAAGTTTATTTTTACCTTTGCTTGATTTATAAATGCTATGCCTTTCTTTTAGAATATATTTATTAAATGGAGTGTAATTTAATTGAAGGAAATCAAGAAAACCCCACTCAAGACAAGGAGGAAGGGCAATCTTGAATTCGGATTCCGACATTAGGTGGGTAACATTTTTATAGTTTTTGTGTAATGGGCAAATGCCCTATGTGTGCAATCTTTGTTAATTTGTGTGTATATTGAAAGTGTATTTCCTTTGATTTGAAAGAAAAGTATGAAATTTCGATGATTCGATAGAATGGAAGAAGCATAAAATGCTATTCTTGTGTTTGAATATGTGAGCATAAATTGGTTGTGTTTGGGCGAGAGAGAACCTGTTTCGTTAAGTCTCGTACATGATGACTCCCTAGCCTTCTCCCGGCTGCCCGCTTGAGGCCACGAGATCCTGAAAAATCGGACTCGTCGTGTTTACGGTAAACTTAGGTTTTCATCGTGTTTATGGAACTCTCCAGCCAAATGTGTGCATTTCATCATTTTTTGTGTTTATGATGCATAATATGTGCTTTAATTGATAGAAGATTTCATATTATGCTTTATGTGATGATTTTGGTTAATTTATGATTTATGCGATGAAGTTGAGTTATTTGTGTTTTACGTGATAGATTGCAAATGTTTCGGATTCTTTATGTGTAGTATGTCTCATTACTCGATGGATATAAAGGTGTTAGCCATTGAGTCGTGTTTGCTCACCCCATTCTCCCTCCTCAGGTGCAAATTCTAGTTGATCGCGGAACCTTACAAGGCATCGGACATAACTCCAAGAAACTTTAGACACTTTTGTATTAAGTTAGTAACTAGCTTTTGGAATAGCTTTATAAGCATATTAAGCATTGAGCATCTCATATTTTGTATTTTGGTACTTGATTCTTGATGGATATGATGAATATGTTGATATGTAATTAAAGCAATGATTGAACTCTTGAATGATTGATAAAGAGACTGAGAGCTCCAGTACTCTCTTCATCATGTGAATTTGTTGATTTGCGATCTGTGCTTGACCTTGAAAAGGGTATATGTATGAGTCTTTTGATCATTGAGTTGTTGTTGGGTTTTGTCTTGGGATAGCTTATTGGAATTTGCAAAGGTTTATGAGCTGTTGAATTTCTGGGCTGATGTGTTCATGTGCTTAAATTTGGGTATATTGAGCAGTGCTGCAATTTCTGGTATGTCATAGATCGAATAGGATCATTTAGTCTTATTGAGAGTGGTAGGCGAGCTGTAGAGCTTGTCCATGATGTATTATGAGCTATTTTAGGGTGTGTTAATTGGAAAATGTGAGAGTTGAAGTGGAGTGCAGGTGCTGCCAAAATGATAGATTTTTATTAGCAGAACATTTGATTCCATATGCGACCTATATAAAGTTGGATTTTGTCCTTTTGATCTTCATAAAAGTTGTAGAGCGTTCTTTTACCTTTCCATAGACACCAAGTTTGCTCAATTCGGAGTTTTGGGTCAAAAGTTATGGTGTTTGCAAGTTATGGTACTGTTTAGGATGAGCTAGTCGATCGGTCTTGGAGTAAACTTTTGATTTCCTTAGTGGCCAAGCTTGTCTTTGAGTCCTTCTTGAAAATGGTAGAGCTACCTCTTAGTTTTTCAACGAATGAAACCGTGTCTAATTTGGAGCTCGGAATCAAAAGTTATGGAGGTTCGAAGTCTAAAAGGTCAGTCATGAGGCGATCGCGCCATGCTGGCGAAGCCGAGGCACTCGCCTCATGGGCGAGGCTCGCGTGCCGGGCGCCTGCACGCCTTTGGGGTCGGTTCTTGGCCGACCGACCCCTCTTCCTTCTTTTGGCCATAACTTTTTGCATAGACCTCCGATTAAGCTGATTTTCAAAGCGATAGATTTCTAAGAAAATTTTCTATCTTTTTATACCTTATTTGTCAGTATTACTTTTAAATTATAAAAAAGTGGATTGAAACGAAGTGTGTTGGTCGGTCGATAAAGTCTTATTATACTTCAATGATTTTGAAATATCTTGAGCTATAGAGCTCCGATCAGGTCGATTCTTGTTTTAAATTAAACTAGAGACATAGATCTACAAGTTTTATGAAGGAACCGATCGGTAATTTAGCCGCTAAGATTTTATAATTCTGACATGAAGTTGGTAGAGTGTTCAGTTTTGATTGTTTTCTTCAGATAGTATTTTGGCCATAACTTTTTCATTTCTAATCCGACTTGAGCGTTTTCAGTGGCGTTGGAATCGTTAGATTATGAGAATCATTTTTTATAAAAAAGCCGATCTGAATCTCTCTATTGGAGGTTACCCAAATTGTGGTCATTATTGCTGTCGGTTTTGTGTCTTCTATGCTTGTGTGTTCCCGAATGTTGGGCCTCGGAGACGGGGTCCAACAGCATGGAATGCATATGTAACAATATAAGTCACAGTCAACACTTGTGTAAAAATTTATCACATCATAAACAAGTAGTTCACAAATTCCCATACAAATAGCACTTCAATTTCATAGCTCCCCAATACATCGGACCTTCTGTCTGGAGTCCATAATCAGAAACACAATTCACTAACCCACCATTATTCACCACAATTTTCTAAGTAAATAATAATTGAGAGAACCGTCTAGGTCACTCACAATAGCTTCCGAGCTAATTCCTGGAAGTCTCGGCAACGTCAGTGGGTTGACGTTCCAAATGCGTCTCTATAACAATTAAAATACATAAATATTACCAAATGTACAATCAGAAATATTTAAAAATGCACATATAGCAATTAAAATGTGTACAATGCATATTCGTGACATTCCCAATATTATTCCATAAATATTCATCACAAAAATTTTCTTTAAATTTTAGAAATGCAAAGACACCAAAATCACTCAATTCGGACCTCTTTAGGTTGAATTATTGACAAAACACGGACTAGAAAAATAATTACTCGGTCCCCTCACTTTGACCTAATTAAGCCACGTCAATTTCATCTCTAAAAATTCACAATTTTACATAGAAATGAAATTAAACAATTCACAAATACGATGCCTAGAGAATCAGGTCAATCGGATGTCCACAGATCAAGAATTCACCAAAATACTGAACCATGTTCAGAAAATCTCCCAACTCACTTTGATTAAATCAATCATCCTAAATTTAATCTAAAAAATCCACAATTTTCCATGTACAGGTAGAGGAATGTCTGAGGAATCCAACGCTTCAAAAATCAGGTCAATCGGAGGTCGGACGAAAAAGTTATGGCCAAAAGAATGGAGAGAGGTCGGTCAGGAAAAATTCCAAATCGGAGTTCGCACTCACGAGCGGGTCTCTAGCCAGGGAGCGACCGAGCGGGTCGCTCGCAGGGTGACCTTCCAACTTCTAAAATTCATAACTTGGGACTCAGAACTCCAAAGTTTTCAAATTTGGTATCAATGGAAAGCTAAAAGAAAGCTATACAATTTCCATGAAGGACTGAAAAACCAATTCTGTCTTTAAAGGGGTCAAAAATCTCACTCAAAGTTTCTATCCAATTTAAGTCTCCCTAAACAGTATCACAACTTGTAAAAATCATAACTTGCTAACCCATTGTCCAAAAATTCCATACTTTAACTCACTGAAAAGATCATAAAACATGCTACAATTATCATGAAGGACTTAAAAATAAATTCCCCCTATAACTAAATCAAATTCACACATGATCGTGGCTGCCCTGTTAAAGAGTATTAAATCAACATATCACCTAAATCATAAACATACTTGAAAAATTCATAACTTACAATCCCTACATCCAAAATTAGCACATTATACCTCATTACAAAGCTAAGACATTCCTCTATAACTTTCCATAAAATCACTTGAGCTAATTTAAACCATAACAGTCCAGAATTATCTTTGAAGCACAGAAATCACAAAACATATACTTAGAGACATTTCACACACAAAGCACAATCATTCTTTGAAAAACCATCTGAAAGTTCACAAGTCATAACTTTCAACCTCAAACTCGAAAAATATCATACTTAGTGGAGATAGAAAGCTAACAAGAAAATATTCAACTTTTATGAAGACCAATTTCACAAAATTTGTCTACTTTAGCCTAGAAAAATTTCCCAAAGTTTCAGGTCACAAATCTCTAAATACTAAAATTACCACTATTCACCCTGCACATATATCTCACTTTCAAAGAAAAATTCGAAACCCTACAAGCCACAATTGGACAGAACTTCCTTCATAAGAATTCTATCCAAACTTCTCAAGTTTAATTCAAGCTAAATCTCATCTCAATAGCATAACCATATCAAAAGTTATGACCCAAACATTGAAACATACTCACATTTCATTTTTCAGCTTTTACACCTAACTCTACTCCTATCATTTCAATACCATTTCCACACTCATAAGCCTCCAATTTAGTCAAGAAATCAACCAAAATTTCATCAAGGCCTTCACTTGAACAAGTAGTCACAAAATGACAGCACACACACACAACTTTCTTTCTTTAATAAAACTCTCATCTAACATCATCAAACTTAATCCAAAACACTAAATTCACAAACTACACATGTTATATCATTCATCTTCAATCAATCTTAAATCAACCAAGACAATAATCTACCCATATACATCCAACACAAGTTCATGGAATTAATGCTCAAGACCTCACAATAAATGCATCTAACTACCAATTTAAGAACATAAAACATAAATCTTACCTAACAAGCTTCAAATATTAAACTCTCCAAACTTTTCACCAAATCTCTACCTTCAACTCACACCCACGACAATCATCATCATCACAAGGCTTAAGTTGGATTTATGTGTGAATAAAGGAGGAGCAAGCAAGTAACAAAGAAGAACTTTTTGTATGGAGGATGGAGAACCAACGAAGAAGAAAAGAGAAGGAGACTTTCGGATGAGAAGATGAGAAGAAGAAAGCAAAAGCTCTTGGGTCATTTGAAAGCATCGAGAATGAGGTCCAAAAGCTAGGTGTTTTTCTTTTAGATAAATACTAAGTGTAAGACATGAGTAGGCAAGTAACAAGTGTCACTTGCTACTTGTCTTGTTTTTAGAAACTCCTTTATTAACTTTCCAATAATAATTCAATTTCTACTCCAATTTTTCCCCCACAATTCCAATGGCTCGAGGTAATAAAATCTAAAATCATGGATCTAATTTTTCAGTGCCATTGGACAGTCATTTCTAGTACTGAAAATCCAATCAGTCCGCCACTTGGCAATTTTTTTCCGGTCCGAAAATTTACCCTGAAAAATGCCAAAAAAATTTCTAAAATCCCCCAAAAATGTAAAACACACAAAAATCCACTCCAATTCAATTTTCAAGCACAAAATCATAATTTTCACAATAAACACATTTATAGACACATATGCCGGGAAATGTCATGAATGCATGTACAATCATGTGCATGTGGAAAAATTTCTATTCATGTATATATAGAGGCCATATTATGCATGATCATGCCGAGATAAGTTTACACACTCGTAACCCATTTCAAATTACTATTTTACCCTTCCCATCGGTGATGGGATGTACAATTCTCCCCTCCTAATAAAAATTTTGTCCTCAAAATTCTTACCTGTTTGGTCGAACAGGTGAGGCTACTGTCTCCTCATATGCTCCTCTGTCTCCCAAGTTGCTTCCTCAGTTGAGTGGTTTCTCCACAGGACTTTCACCAATGGGATAACCCTGTTCCTCAACTGCTTAACCTGTGATCCCACAATCTTGACCGGCTCCTCAACATAACTCAAATTGCTAGCCACCTCAATCTCCTGAGTCGGTATCACATGTGTCGGATCTGATCGGTATCTCCAGAGCATACTCACGTGAAAGACATCATGTAGCTGAGACATCTCACTCGGTAAAGCCAATTTATAGGTCAAAGGTCCTATCCTCTCAATGATCTCATAAGGTCCAATATACCTACGGCTTAACTTGCCCTTTTTCCTGAATCTCAGCACATCTCTCCACGGTGACACACATAGGAAAACCTTGTCTCCTACACTATACTCCATCTCCCTCCGATGCTGATCCACATAACTCTTACATGCATCTTGAGCCGCTTTAATTCGCCTCGCATCGCTTTACCTTATCCATCAGATCTTGAATCAATTCCAGGCCCTCAACCATTCTCACACCCTTTTCTTCCCAACAAAAAGGCAATCGACACTGTCTTCCATATAAGGCCTCATATGGTGCCATCCCGATGCTACTGTGATAATGGTTGCTATAAGCAAATTCAATTAGAGCTAAATAATGATCACATGCTCCTCTAAACTCCAATACACAAGCTCAAAGCATATCCTCAATAGTCTTAATCGTCCTCTCACTCTGTCTGTCTGTATGAGGATGACAAGCTATGCTAAAACTCAACCTGGTACCCATAGCAGACTGCAAACTCTTCCAGAATCTCGAAGTAAATATGGGATCCCGGTCTGATACTATAGACACTGGAACCCCATGCAGTCTCACTATCTCAATCACATACTTTTGGGCCAACTAATCAAGTGAATTATTCTCCCTCACTGGAACGAAATGGGCCGATTTAGTTAAACGGTCCAATATGAACCAGATAACATCATACTGCTTTGGAGTCTTAGGCAACCCCATGATAAAATCCATAGTAATTCGTTCCCATTTTCACTCAGGAATAGGAAACAAATGGAGTTTCCCCACTGGAGCCTGGTGCTCAACTTTAACCTGCTGGCACGTCATACACCTGAATACATACTCTGCCACACCTGTTTCTTCATGCCAGGCCACCAGAAATGTTGTTTTAAAGTGTTATACATCTTGGTAGTACCAGGATGCATAGCATAGGCGGCCATATGAGCTTCCTCTAAAATCTCTCGGCTCAATTCATCCACATCAGGCACACATAGCCTCTTTCCCAACCATAATGTCTCATCTCTCAACTCAAATTCAGAATTCGGATCAGTCTTCACTTTCTCAATCAGCTTCACCATAGCAGGATCCTTGTCCTGGGCTCTCTTGATCTCATGTAGCATCGGTCTGATCTTCAAAGTGGCTATCAAAGCCCCATCCTGCTCCAGATTCAGCTGCACATTCAAAGCTCTCAACTGTATCAAATTAGGCAATCTCAATACCTAAATCTGAGCTGCACTGATGTGAGACTTTCTGCTCAAAGCATCTACCACCACATTAGCCTTCCCTAGGTGGTACTCAATAGTATAATCATAATCCTTCAGCAGCTCAATCCATCTCCTCTGCCTCAAATTCAACTCCCTCTGGCTCAGTAAGTATCTCAAACTCTTATGATCGGTAAAGATCTGGAAAGTCTCACCATACAAGTAATGTCTCCAAATTTTTAGGGCAAAGACAACTGCAGCCAATTTTAAATCATGCACTGGATAGTTTACCTCATGAGATCTCAACTGTCTCGAGGCATAAGCAATCACCCTGTCATGCTGCATCAGAATGTAGGAAAATCCCGAGAGGTACATCACATGTACCGGCAGCGGAAAACAAAATTTTTTGTTCCCGGGACCTTCCCGAACCTAGGATCCAGGTATCCGTATGAAGACATAAACCTAAATAGCCAAAAGAGACTATCTCTAAAGGTGATCCACGCAGAGATCGAAAACTTAATGAATCAAACCCTTTGACCCGGGAATAGCTAGAGCAGTTAAGAGTCGCTAGACCTACCTCATCTGGAGAGCTTGAGGAGCACGTTGAAACCTTGCCTTGGAGAAGAGAAAAACGATGATGGCTTGATGAGAGAAGACTTGAAAAACTATTTTTCTAAGTAAGCTTAACACTTAAGCTTCCATCCTCTCCTCCTTACAAGCAAAATCGTCGACCATCTCCCATTCTTAGCCTCCTTATGTCTTTCTTTAACCATTAAAGATACTTCCTTAAGAAGCTTACATTTGGAGGATTAATAGCCATTCATTTCTTTAACTTAATAAAGTAATAAGTTGAAAAGTCAAATGGCTTTATCTCTTCTCCCTTCATCCAACGTGCACATGGCTATATATTTATATATATTAATTAATTATTTACTTAATTAATTAATATATATAATTGCTAAAGCGATCCACCAAACTGGGTCGATCCTACTATTATCGGGGCCCGGTCTTTAAAACAACTCCTAAACCTTTCTTAGCAATATTGATGTCGCGATCTCATCGGGACATATCCCAATCCCATTGGGATCCATTTAATCTAATGCTCTCCATAATTGGAACTCTGTCCAATTACTATTTTACTGATTCTCCGAGACACTCTTATCGTGTGACCCTTTAGGCTTCCTGGTTATGTTGGCCACTTAGATTAACAATTAATCTGAGCAAGTCATGAGCGGTATCTAGCAACACATCATGACCTCCAATTGACCGGAAAGTAATCGGTTTGATGTATTCATCACGAACCGGATCACAAACCCTTCCATGACAATTACTGTGCAATTCGTCCTTTCACCATCCTATACCCCACTTGGTTATGAGTATGGTCAAAGTGTCAACTCTTACTAGACCGAGTCTAGCCTAGTGATAACAGATCTCGCCCTATGACTCATTACTCTATATGTCCATGAAGACACTCTTCATGACATATTCACTCGCCGTAGATTTACAAGTAATGATCCCGACAAGAGGCCATGGGTATCTCTTACGCTAATCCGTAAGTGGTGAATCCTTTATTGGCTACTCAATTACCTTGAATACCTCAAACTGCACCCAAGCACCACCCTATGAGTTACCTCCGAAGGCAACAAGGAATGGAGTCAAAGCACGGGATCAAGATTCAAGATATCCTTGAGTACCTCAAGTCTAAGGATACTTGCACCATTGCTATGATGAGATTATCACCGACACTAGATAAGATATCCATGTGATGATCTCATGGCGGTCATCCAATGAACTTACTACCGCTAGTAAGCATCCACATGTCAACTCTAAATATCTCATATTTACGCTTTACGAGATCCACCGCTGATCCAATCAAGGAATATGACATGTGCTAGTCTATCCGGATTAATGATGTCCACCTCATTAATCCTTTGACTAGGAGAATTTAGATATCTTGACACAATTGCACATGATAGGAATCTCGGGAGTATGATCACATCATAATTTCCTTCATGCTATGTCATATATCATGGACTTCATTAATCGATTAAAGATCCAATCAATTCATAAACAATGTTCATGAACATCAAATTAATGAATTATGCCTTTTCTTTATTTATTCATTCATGCGCATACATTTGTGAATAAAACGCGCTAAAGGGGATTGCCTTTAGGGCACAAATAAACAGTACCGTCCTTAAATAAGTCGACTTAGCCAATGTACAAGTCGACTTATCGGTACTTTTCAAGAATAAGTCGACTTATCAGTAGTACAAGTCGACTTGTACTTACACAGAACACATCCTAATCCCTGATACGATGCATCACTATACACCTCATAACTTCCAGTCCCTGATGGAATAGCCAATACCGGTGCAGTAGTCAACAGAGGTTTCAGCTCCTCAAAGCTCTTTTGGCACTTCTCAGTCCATCTAAATGCTACATTCTTCCTCAGAAGTTTTGTCAGAGGGGCTGAGATCAATGAAAACCCCTCGACAAACCTACGGTAATATCCGGCCAATCCTAGGAAACTCCGAATCTCCGACACATTCCTTGGAGCTTCCCACTTCATCACTGCCTTAATCTTCTTCGGATCAACCTGAATACCCTCTCCAATCACTATATGGCCCAGAAACACTACCTCATCTAGCCAAAATTCACACTTACTGAATTTGGCATACAGTTGCTTGTCCCTCATAATCTGCAACATAATCCTCAAATGCTCAACATGTTCCTATCTACTCCTCGAATATACCAAAATGTCATCAATAAAGACAATCCCAAACTGATCAAGGTAGGGCTGAAAGACCTTATTCATCATGGCCATAAAAGCTTCCGGGGCATTTTTTAACCCAAACAGCATCACTAGAAACTTGAAATGCCCATACCTGCTTCGGAATGCACTCTTAGGCATATCAGCCTTTGCTATCTTCAGCTGATAGTACCCTGACCTCAGATCCAACTTAGTGAACACCTGAGCCCCCTGTAACTGATCAAATAAATCATCGATCCTAGGCAATGGGTATTTATTTTTCACTGTCACCCGATTCAGCTGCCTGTAATCGATGCACAGCCTCAAAGTCCCATCCTTCTTCTTCACAAATAACACAAGAGCTCCCCAAGGTGAGACACTGGGCCTGATAAAACCCTTCTCCAGCAACTCCTACAGCTGAGTCTTCAACTCCCTCAGTTCCACAGGTTCCATCCTATATGGAGGAATATATATAAGAGTAGCACCTGGAACTAGATCAATGGTAAACTCTATTTTCCGATCTGGCGGTAAACCTGGTAACTCATCAGGAAACACATCTGGGAATTTCCTAACCACGGAAATATTCTGCGGCCTCTGCTCAACTCTAGTGTTAATAACATGGGTCAGATAGGCCTCACCTCCTCCCTGCATTAACCTCAGGGCACTTAGGAATGAGATCATCCGGGCTAGCGCTGCCTGACTAACTCCTCTGAACATTGCTCTAGACTGACCAAGAGATTCTAATACGACCCCCTTGGTGTAGCAGTTCATGATGGCCCTATGAGCAGTGAGCCAGTCCATGCCCAAAATCACATCTATCTCCCTCAACGGTAACACTATCAGGTCTGCTCTCAACTTTGCTTGATCAATCAGAATCGAGCACCCCTTGCAGACCTCACCTAAGGCAGTGCTACTACCTAAAGGTGTACTCACCCCTAACCCATACTGTAACAACTCCCTATCACAGTGCAGTCTACATGTTAAATGCGGTGCGATAAAAGAGTATGTGGATCCTGGATCTAGCAGTGCAAAGGATTCAAAACCAGAGATAAGAAGCACACCTGCTACCACATCTGGAGAATCTTGGGCCTCCTGCCTAGTCATAGCATAGACCCTAGCTTGGGACTGCGGTCGGCTACCCCGCCCCTCAGTCCTCGCAACTGAACCCTCAGCTCTACCTCGGCCTCTATCTCGGCCCCTCTATCCGGATCCACCACCTCTACTCTGTTGCATTGTGGTGTTACTCCCTGATCGCCCACTGACTGTAGACGGAGTTCCCAAAGTAGCAGGGCAATCTCTAATCTGATGGTCCATGGAGTCGCATTTAAGGCAAGCTCCAGTTAGCTGCCAACACTCACCACTATGCCTCTTCTCGCAGTACTCACAAACTGGAGGCTGAATCTGTCCTGTACCTCTACCACTACCACTGCCAGTCTGTGCAAACTGTAAGTGATCTAGAAAGGGGGTTGAATAGATCTTAAAAATTCTTTGAAAATTTCTACAAGAAAATCAGAAGTTAAAACACACAAAAACAATTTAGATAAACTTAATTGAAAAGAGTAGGGAAGAAGATCAAACACTCGTTTTTATAGAGGTTCGGTGCTAAGATCTACGTCCTCTACCTAAGCTCCCACTTAGGATTTTGCCAACCACTTTATTGCACACTTTGTAGTTGAGTGTGAACTTTTTACAACGCCACTTGAATTCCAGCTCAAGTAACCTTTTACACTCGATTTGTCTTCCGGCACAAATCCTACCTCACGTGACCTTCTCACTCGTCACTCAATTGTAACAAAACAATAAAAATATTGAAGAACAAATGCTCAATATAATTTGTAACAAAATAAGAGCAATAGTGAGCAATTTGAAGCAATATGAGAGTATTTGAACTTGTAGAACTTCTCTTTACTCTTCTTCCATCATCCTCTATTTATACTTGAAGAAATATAGCTGTTGGAGCTCTACTAGCCGTTGCTTAATTGGATATAGCCGTTCCTTGATAATCTCCATTCCATTTTTAGCAAATTGGACCGTTGGAGCTGAATCTGTGCATCCATAAGTCGACTTGTCGAATGAATAAGTCGACTTGTTTCAACCATTTACGTAAAACTTGTAACTCCGCTCTCCAATAAGTCGATTTGTCTTGTATAAGTCGACATGTTCGCTTCGATAAGTCGACTTGTGTGTTATAAGTCGACTTGTCTTAATACATCTTCATATAAATCGACTTGCATCGCTCTAGTTGACTTGTTATATTCGCACCTTGATGTAAGTCCACTTGTATTACCAAATCCTTAATTATCCTTAAGCTTCATGCCATTTTTACTTAGTAGATAACTCCCAACTTGATTCCTCATTGATTAGACACTTGCTCATCTTGATTTACTCAATCCTTTCATTGAATAATACCTGAAATAATTTCTTAACTATTTCTAGATATTTTATTATTATCAAAACATAAAGGGATTTAATTTGTCAACCTCCATTGGTCCAACACAAATCTCCCTCTCTGCCCAAATCCGGACTGCCTGGATCCTCCCGATGACTTAAAGGTTCTGCTCTGACGCTTGCTGAAACTCCTGCCATAACTGTCCTGACTGTCACCCGGTCTCTTTCCTCTGGATCCCTGTTCAGTCCCAGCCTGTCTCTGCCTCATCAGCTGCTCAACTCTCACAGCAGCAACTCTCAGCTCAATAAAGGTGCCCATATCTGTTCGGGCCCACCTGGTATGGATCTCCATATTAAGGCCATGCTCGAACCTCCGGCACTTATCTGCCTTAGTAGGAATCAAAACAATAGCATACCCCATGAGCTCATTGAATCTCACCTCATATTCAGCCACTGACATCCTGCTCTATTTCAATTCCAGAAATTCCTACATCTTCATATCAAGATAAACCTTGGGCATGTAATTGTCTTTAAACGCCCTCAGAAAATCCTCTCATTTCAGTAGGCAAGGCCTGGTGGTACTACCCGGGACAGTCTTCCACCACTGATAAGCTGGGTCCTGCAAAAGAGACACTGCATAATCGAACCTCTCATCAGGTTCGCAATCCATCTGGTCGAAAACTCTCTCAGTCCTCTCTAACCATCCTCACCTCGGCAGGTCTCAGATTGCCATAAAAATCCACGTTCTTGCTTGCATGCGACCTATCATACCTCCTCTCCCGTCTCTCGGGAACTCTAGGAGACAGCTCCTCAGATCGAGGCACCGAGGACTCCTTACTGGATCCGACTAATCCTTGGTCAGCTGGTTGATCAATCTAATCACCTAAGACGGATGACCTATAACAAAACAATAATTTCGATCAATTTCTGTGTTTCTCATAATAATTCATGCCTAAATATTTGACTAGTCCCAAAAGATGCCAAACTATGCTCTGATACCATCTAAATATAGCGCCCCCTACCCCAAGGTACACACCGGGACGCCCGTAGGTCATTCCGATACATATCATACGATAAGGGTAAGCTACGAACGATCACTACTGTACTTCACGTGGCATCATAATAATAAAAAATCAGTATAAAAATCACTAATTTTTTTGAAACCAACTTTTTTTCTCGTTTCATTCATCAAAATCAAGAAGTTTATACATCTGTCATTCTGTACTGTCTGTACATTACTCCAAAAACCTAGCATAAAATACATCAGCCCTAACTAGGTCATCCCAAAAGTCCCAGCTGACCGACCTGTGAGTTATGACTTCTCTTGCCAACACGATCTACACAGCAAGAAAAGTCCCTCTAGAGCTAGGAGTCTACTCTCGGTCCTGAAAAATAAGTTACAATTTTTATTTTTAGTTTTTAAATTAAAAATTATTTAATTATTTTTTGCCTTAGTTTTATTTTCTTCCTCTTTTCATAACTCATAAAAATTAAGATTGGTCTTAGTTTCCTATTTTTCTCTTAACTTGAACTTATTATTAACTAATATATAATGTTAATTATTTAATATTAATTATTATACAAAGAATATAATTTAAGACTTTTATTTATTCTTATAAATTAATTTAGTTTAAAATTATTTTAATGAAATAATTATTTAATAAATATATTTTAAATTTATAATATATTAAAATAAATAAAATTTAAATTATTTATTTATGAAATAAAATTTAAAATATCAAATTTAAATAATAATATTTTTAATAAGTAAATTTTACTTATTCAATTGTTTATTTTAATAAAATAATAACAATTATTAATAAATATTATATAAGAGAATAAATTAAATTTATTATTATTATTATTTAATATTTAATGTTAATAATAATATAATTTAACTCATTTAATAAAAATAAGAAATGAAAATAAAAGCCAAAGATACGAATATTGTTTATCAGTTAAGACGATATGCTATTTTAAATAAATCTTTCAAATTTATTCAATTAAAATTTAGTTCCTAATATAAAATTTATTTTTGAAAGTACTCCTCACGTGAATTTCTACTGAGATTCTTAATATTAACTACATCTTTAATAATTAATTTATATTAATTCTAATTTTGTTTGTAGTTAATATTAAGTAGTCAATAATTTCTATTTCGTTAATAATAAAATAGATTATTAAAATTAAAATTAAAATTAAAATTACTTCATATGTTATAAAAGTTTAAAGAAATTACAAAACATAATTAAATATTTTATAATTTTAAAGAAAAATCTAAAATTTAAATTTTAAAATAAGTGTGGGCTCTTAATAATCACAGTCATATTTTATTTATTTATATATTATCCTTAGGTTAAATAAACATGCCTACATTTATATATTTAAAAAGATAAATTCTAAAAATAGGAAAAACTTAAAATAAATTTTAAAATAAATATAAAACTAAAACATTATCAAGCAAAACCTTCCACCTTTTAGGAGAACTAGAAAATAATACATACATACGTTGCAAAGCTCCAAAAATGAAACAACTTTAACACAAGATTGTGTCATATCACTAAGAGTAAGATTAAGATTATAACAAGCATATGACATATATAATGCTCTTGGATTTATTTCAAATAATCGCTTTTGAACTATTTGGTGTTGTCCCTTCATGCTAGAACTATTGTCATAATCTTAACCCCTTATATTATAAACATTAAGATCAAGAGAATTAAATGCATTTAATAATTCTTTAAAAAGTCTCAATCCAGATGTGTCTTCTACTTTTAAGAACTCTATAAATTACTCTTCTATTTTATTTTTATTTTACATATTCATATATCGTGCTAACAAATTTATTTGTTCTTGATGACTCAAATCTGGGGTACAATCAAGAATAATAAAAAATTATTTCGCCTCTTTAATGATCCCTATGATATAACTTCTAACGATATGGGCCAACAGAGAAATCAACTCATTTTAAATTTTGTGACGAAGGTAATGATTATGAATTTCATGATTTTGAATACATCTAACATGATCTTGCAGTATCACATCAAATCCAACAATCATCTCAATCAATTCTAAAAAATTATCATTACCATCTTGGTAAAGTTTCTCATTGGACCCTCGAAAAGTTAAATTATATTTAATAAGATATTTCACAACAGAAACTATTCTTATCAAAACTTGTCTCAAACATTCTTTGTCCTTCACAATTTCTTATTGCAAATCTTTATCAACTGTTTGATTTTTACTCAATTTTTCTCTTAATCAGGTTCTCATATTAGTCATATGCTCAATGCAATTTTCATGTTCTTTGAGTCTCTCACTAAGATGCTTCCAATCTCTAAATCTGTCATTGCTAATCCATTTTGTTTGTTATTAGATTTGAACAATTTACAAAAAAAATATAGTATACTTTATCTACATGTTTAGAATAAACCAACCATTTTCTATCACTAATCTCTCCATTACTCAAATTTCTATAATAATAAGAATATGAAAAATGACAAGTGGTATTGTCCAAAGAAAACATAAGATTTAGTTCTCTTACAAGCCCTTTTTCAACTAAAATGTCTCTTACATTATTATCAAGATTTTTCCAATTTCTAGAATCATAAATGTCCAATATAGGGCTCACTTGCTTATTTGTCTTTAAATTTTCTAAAGTGGATGCATTTGGTACATGATCATGCTTATTTAGATTTCTAATATCCTCATGAATATGAATCTCATCACTTAAATTTTCTTTATATTGTTCAAAACTACCTTCACCTAATTTCTCGGGATTCTCGCTAGAGGAGCCTACTCTTTTAATAAATTTATTAATTAATCCTTTTTGGGATTCTATCAACTGTGCTACTTGTTTTTTTTTTTACTTCCAGAAAAATGCTTTTTATGTAACATAATATAAACCAATTATAACATAGTTAAACTAGAAAAAAACAAAAGCACTGTATGAAATTGGAAGAAGTATGCAGTATAACCAAACTTCAATAACTTCACAATATATCACAAAGATATATAAATGATATTATATCTGTGATAAAGAAAAATAAATAGCAAAATTTAATATCTAATATTAAAATAAAAACAAAGAGCAAATTTTAAAGAAAAAGACACACTAATTTCTAAAATACAATAAATTAACATAATTAGAAAAATATAGTAAATAATATTCTAAGTTTCACAAGTCAAATATTATCATATTCTATAAGCTATGGAAATGATTGATTGATTGATTATTATTATTGTTGTTATTATTTTATTACGACATGTTTAATAGAATCATACATATTTTTATAATAAAGAAAACCATTTATGTAGTCTTTGAATTGAGTAACTGAAATTATTTGATTTAGTCATATTATCACTAAACTTAAGTGAATTCTACAAGAACACAATTCCAACAATTATTACATTACTTGTGGCAAAATATAATGAAAACAATTACAAAAATTAAACTATTTATTAATATTTAATTATTATAAATAATAAATAATCTAAAATAAAAAGAAGATACAAAATAAATATAATATCATTTAATATAAATGTTATGATTTAAAATGCTAATATAATGTCCACGTTAATTACAAATTAATTATAACATATTCAAATATTTAATAAACTAAAATACATTAAAATTAGAAACTTTATCTTTAAATTATACTCAAAACTCAAAAGACACAATCGTGAAATTTTTGACTGCTAATTTTTGAGTTGGAGTACCTTAAATACTTATATTGATGAAAATAAAGAAATTAAAAGATAAAAATATAACATGAATACTTCAAAATTATTTATAATTAACAAGTTAACGCTGACTCCTTATTAAATATGGAAGTTGCTACATCATCTCCTTTTTCAATGCCAATAACGTTGTAAAATGGAAACTTTTATTACTCACCAACGTTCTCTAGATTCAATGCTCAAGACCCTTTTTAAGATTAGTATTAACAATGTAGATGTAGTTGTCTGTTTTAAACGTTGTGTCAAGGAGAGTGACAACGTAGTTGGAGGAAGTCACGGTGCTTCAGATCCTTTTTAAGAGCCCCTTTTTATGGTGGGCCGAGACCCACAAGTCATCTCTTGGTCTTAAACATTCCTTGCCACATTGTTTATTGAAAACTCTGATTGAATCCCTAATTTCTTATGCTTTTTTAGAATATGGATGAGACTTCTCTCTCCTTCTCTGGTTTATAATTTCTTAAACATTTTGCCTAACAGAGAATAGTATGATAATAAGGATTACAAAATAGTGGAGCTCGACATCGTGGAATCACTGGTTGAGCATGTTCATTTTCGAAAGATTTGTTAGGAAAAGATTTATCTATAATAGAAAAGTAAAATCTTTTCATTTATAGAAGAAATCAGAGATGGGAAATAAGAACATAAGATTAGAGACGAAACTTCAGTTCTTCTATTTCTGAATTCCTATTCCCTTGGTAGCCAAAGTCCTTTAACCATCAAATTTATTGCATTGAATGGTTAAGAGGGCTTTAGGCACAGGAAGATCAGGGATTCGACCTATTTATACAGCTCCTAACTTCCGGGTGTGATACTTATATTTAACCAGAAATCCGGTTCCATGGGTCATTTTATAATTGTTGTAAACTAATTTTGTTTTAAGTTCATTTTGCACTTGGTTGGGTGATGGATAGCAGCAATGTTTTAAAATTCGGACCGGTCATCGAATCGGTAGCTTTATTGATCACTGGTTTGATCGGTTCGACCGATTCAACCACCGGTCGAACCGGTGTGACGTAATAATTATGTAATAATTATATTTAATTATATATAATATTAAAAATATTTAAAAAATTCAAAAAAAAAATTATCGAACCGGTCCAACCGGTTAATTGACCGGTTCAGACTGGGTCTCCAATTTATAATCAGTTTTGAAACATCAACCGGACCGAACCACCGACCGGTCACCAGTTGGACAGGCCGGTCCGGTCCAAGTTTCACTTTGTAGAATAGGAGAATGCTCTTCTTTCGTCTTGAATGGCAACAAGGCCCACCATGTGACATACAACCATTCAGTCTAGGAAGCAAGAACAAGAACCCATTGTCCCTAGTGAAAAGCCCTCTTCTTCCCGGCAAATTCCTTATATATACAGCAATAGAGCAAGAAAATTTGTCAGGATGCATGAAATTGTAATCAGAACTGACGGTGGTCCCCCGAGGAACAATAAGTGATGCACTCAATTCCTGCAACATGTGCCCATACAGTTTTTCAAATCAACTAGTTATTACATGATAGACTATCGACCTACAAAGTAACCTAAACGGTAGGGAACCATTTTCCAATTATAGATAACAAATAATGGGCCCTTTCATAAAAGCAAAACGAGACCAATGGACATGAAGCAATTACCAAAGCCATTACCAGCTTCAGTCCCCAGATATGTCTCATTAGAGATGCTTGGTTAATGATTTTGGAACGATACCAATAACTAAGTAATGAAAAACAGTGGACGATTGTATATTACTATTATATAAATAATATTTTGATATCTAAATTTTGAGATTACCCTATATTTTCTAAGTATAAGAGGAATAAAAATGATTTCTAAGTAACGAGCACTGTCACAAGCATTACAGATCGCTGTCATGCCAGTGCCCGTGAGAGGAGTCTCACAGTATAAGAGGAATAGAAAATATTTCTGAGTAACGAGCAGTATCACAAGCATGTCAGAGCTGTCATGCCCATGCTCATAAGAGGAATGTCACAGGCAGAGTTTTGAGATTCGTACCGTATCGGTCGAATAAAGGTATGATGGAACCTAATCTTCGTACCAGCTAAAAATATTGATAAGTATCGAAGTTTTCCGTTGGACACCAGTCGGTACCTAACATATCAAAAAATACCGGCCGGATTTGAAAAAAATTAAAAAGTTCGAGAACTTTTTTGCAAATTTGAAAATTTTTAACCTAAACCTAACCCACCTTCCGACCCCCGACTGCTGCTGACTCTCTCTTAACTCTCAAGTCTCACCCTCTCTCTCTCACTCTCTCACAGTTTCTCTCACTCTCACCTCTCTCTTGCCGCCGTCTGGGTCATCTCATCATCGTCTCCGCTTCCTCTCTTCTCCGGTTGTCTCCTCCGACCCTCCCTAGTGCTCGTATCACTCTCCTCCTCGGCTCATCCTCGTCGGAGTTGCGATCTGGGTTTGCGTTTGACATCCCCCAAAGATCCACTACACCACCGCAACACCACAAGGTCCACAATACGTCGTCGCCGCACCACCGAGTCACTGACCCCCCCTGATGTGTCTGTGAAGGTGGACAACCCAAAACCCGAAGCCACAACCCGAAGAGAGAAGACTCAATAGTTTCAAAAAAATTTTGGGCTCTGCTGATTATGTTTCTGTTGAACTGTTCTCTTCTTTGTTGTTTGGTGTTTCTAAAAGTTGCTGGTAAACCGTAAACGTAAATTACAAATTTTTTTTGGGTTGTGGAACGAATTGGATTTAGATTTGTGTAATTGTGTTGATGAATTTGGGAGTTGGCTTGGCTATCGGTGGGTAGAGGTTGAAGTTGTTGTCACGGTTTTGGATTAATGATTATTTTGTTTTGGAATTGTTTTGGAGTGAAATTGCTTATGGTGGATTTGTGTATATGTGAAGTAAATTGGTTTGAATTTAATTTTGGAATGGAATTGTTGAAGTTGAAATTGTTGGATTGAAAACCATGGGGTTTTTGTTATTTTGTTATGAATTTTGATATAAAAATTAGAATTGGAACTAAAAATGGAATTGAAAAATAGGGTTAGTATGTAATTAATTAATTATGTACTATGCACAACCGATTATTAAAATTGAAAGCTAATAATTAACATTTAAACCTAAATGTAAAATTAATAATCAAATATTAAATTGATAATCAAATGTAAAATTGATAATTAAATGTGAAATTGTAAAATTGATAATCAAATTTTGTAAAATTGTAAAACTTAAATCATTAATTGATACATTGTTAATATTTGTGAAATGGTAATTTATTTTAATATTTGGTATTGAATTTACTTATTTAGGAAAAAATTGTTGAGTATAAAGAAGTGATGTAATGAATGTATCCGAAAAGAACTTTTGTTGTCAAATTGTGAATATGTTATAGACTTGTGGAATCCAATCAATTATACTTACTTTTATTAATGTCAATTAAAATTGTAAAAGTAACATATATATTTAAGAATAAAATATGAAATGATGTATATAATATTATGGTTTGTTAAAATGAAAAGAAGATTCAAAGGTTTAAATAAGGAAAAATTTTCTAAAAAGTTATATCCTTCAACTTGATCTCATGTTATGAATAAATCTTTCAACTTGATGATCATGTTATGAATATATGTATATGAATAATTATATAAGATATGTCATGCATTTTTGCTAATTATGTAAATCATATCATACCCTTCAACTTGATCCTTACTTTTCAAACTTTGAATTGAAATTGTTGGAAATGGAATTGAAAATTGTTTGAAATTGTTGGAAATTTAATTGGAATTATGAATGAAAATGGAAATGGAAATGAAATTATGATTGTTTTGTGATTGTTGGAACTAAAATTGTTATAAATGGAAGGAAATGGAAAGAGAATTATGATTGTTTTGTGATTGTTGGAAATGGAAATGGAAATAGAATTTTGATTATTTTGTGATTGCTGAAATTAGAAATTGAAGGAAAAGGAAATGGAAATAGAATTATCATTATTTTGTGATTGTTGGAATTGAAAATAGTTGTAAATGGTAAGAAATGGAAATTGAATTATGATAACTTTATGATTATTGTAATTTGGAGTTATTGTAAATGGAAATGGAAATAAAATTATGATTGTTTTGTAATTGTTAGAATTGGAAATTGTTGTAGATGGAAATGAAATTATGATTATTTTGTGATTGTTGGAATTGAAAATTGTTAGTTATTATTGGAATGAAAATAGAATTATGAATGTTTTGTAATTGTTGAAATTGGAAGTTGTTATAAATAGAAGGAAATAAAAGTAAAATTATGATTGTTTTGTGATTGTTAGAATTGAAAATTGTTATAAATGGAAATGAAATTATGATTGTTTTGTGATTGTTGGGATTGGAAATTGTTAGTTATTGTTGGAATGGAAATGAAATTATGAATGTTTTGTGATTGTTGGCATTGGAAATTGTTGTAAATGGAAGGAAATGGAAATAAAATTATGATTGTTTTGTGATTGATAAAATTAGAAATTGTTATAAATGGAAATGGAATTATGATTATTTTGTGATTGTTGGGATTGGAAATAGTTGGCTATTATTGGAATGGAAATGGAATTATAAATGTTTTGTGATTGTTGGAATTGGAAATTGTTGTAGATGGAAGGAAATGGAAATAAAATTATGATTGTTTTGTGATTGCTAGAATTAGAAATTGTTGTAAATGGAAATAAAATTATGATTGTTTTGTGATTGTTGGGATTGGAAAATGTTGGTTATTGTTGGAATAGAAATGAAATTATGAATGTTTTGTGATTGTTGGAATTGGAAATTGTTCGGAATGGAAAAACAATATTGAATGTTTTGTGATTGTTGGAATTGGAAATTGTTAGGAATGGAAAAACAATAATGAATATTTTATGATTGTTAGAATTGGAAATTGTTGGAAATGAAAAGAAATGAGAATGACATTATGATTGTTGTAATTGTTGAAATTACAAATCGTTGGAGTATGTTTTGTGTTACTTATTACATATGTTAAATGTTTTGAATTATTAGCTTTTGACTTATATAGAATGAGTTATATTATAGAAGATGGATATGCATATTGTCATTGTGTACTAAAATTATGTGTTATTTATTTTTGTGTACAGATAAATAGAAGGAAGTTTAAATACTCCCGATCAACCTACTTTAGGAAGATATAGGGATCCAGCTTGGGCTCATACTGATGCGGTTCCCTGTCAAAAGAATCATACCATTTGCTTGTTTTGTAACAAGCATTTGAAAGATGGAGGAATCACCCAATTGAAAAAGGCATTTAATTGGGGTTAAAGGTAATGTGGAAGTATGTAAAAAAGTAAGCCATGATGTGAAGTGGCAGATGAAAATATTGCTTAATAAATATCAATTTGAGAAAGATACAAGGGAAAGATTGAATTTTGAAATTGGTAGTGGAAGTTCATTTTCTGGTTTTCATGGTGATTATGAAAATGTTGAAGATGGAATTGGTAGTGGTAATGGTACTGGTAGTATTCCATCTCAGGATCATGAAGAATCTGATGTGAGGAAGAGAAGGCTGGTGACAAGTTTCTTTGCACCACGAACAACTTCTGAAGCCCAACCTTCAATTCATAGTGCAATGCAATCAAGAGATGTGACTCACAATGTCGATATGACAGTAGTTAGATGGTGGTATGATACAGGTTCATCATTCAATGCTTTTCAATCTTATTATTATCAACCTATAATAGATGCAATAGCCTCTTATGGTCCAGGATACAAAGGACCATCGATTGATGACTTAAGAGGTAAACTTTTGAGTTGTACTGTTTTTTAAATTAGAAATTATTTGGCTGAACGAAGAGTGAGTTGGGGGTACTTATGGATGTTCAATTATGTGTGATGGTTGGATAAATAGGAGACAAGAGCCTATTATAAAATTTTTGGTTTATTCTTCAAATGGCTCTATGTTTTTGAAATCTATTGATGCATTTGGTCTTATTAGAAATGTTGAGACTTTGTTTGGGATATTTGATGAAGTTGTGAATAAAATAGGGCCAGATAACATTGTTCAGTTTATTACTGATAATGATTCCGCTTATAAAGTAGCAAGGAATAAGTTGCAGAATACCTATAATTCATTTTTTTGAACTCCTTGTGTTGCACATTACATTGACTTAATACTAGGGAATATAGGGGATTCTAGGTATTTTCTGTTATTGATGAGATTATGTAGAAGGCTAAAAATGTGACAAAATTCATTTATAATCATGCATGAGTTTTGAATTTGATGAGAAGGGAATTTACCAATGGTGAAAATTTATGTCTCCTTGCTGTGACAAGATTTGCAATAAATTTCTTATCACTTCAGTCTTTTGTTTCGATAAAGAAGGAGTTAAGGCAAATGTTTACAAGTAATAAATGGGTTGCATCTCAGCATGCTAAGTCTAATGCTGGAGTGGAGGTTTGTAGTGTTATATTGGAAGATAGAGAATTTTGATCGCAATGTCAATTTGTTATCCGAGTTTGTGAGTCTTTGGTCAGGGTGTTTCAGTTGGCTGATAGTGAAAAAAAGCCAACAATGGGTTATATTTTTGATGCTATGGAGAGAGCGACGGAAGCAATCAAAGTCAATCTGAAAATAGGCCTTCTTTATGCATACCATATTGCTCAATTATTAATGAAAGAAGGGAAAGACAACTTTTTTCTCCATTGTTTGCAGATGGGGCATTTTTGAATTCTAGTGTGTATTTTAAACTGGTTCTTATAAAGCAAGCTGAAGTTAATAGAGGAATGCTTTTCACAATTACAACAATTGTTCCTCATGACGCGATGCAAGATCTTTTAAGTTCACAAATGAAGTTTTATAAGTTGTCTTATGGGGACTTTGGAATGTCGATTGCTATTTGACAAAGAGGAAAACTTTCTCCAGGTATTGCTTATATCCTATTTCTTATTTGTTAAAAATTAATTATCACTTTATTTTTTTATAACACTACTTTTGTTATCTTATAACTTGCAATTTCTTAGTGGGATCAATTCGAAAATAGTGTTTCAGAATTGAAAAGATTTGCGATTTAGATTTTAAGTAAGTATATGAGTGCAACTGGGTGTGAACGAAACTGGAGCATATTTGAATTTATCCACTCAAAGAAAAGGAATAGATTGAAGCATAATAGGTTGAATAACTTGGTTTTAGTTCGTTACAATTTAAATCTTCGCGAAAAATATGTTATTTTCATTACTATCATTATTAATTTTGATATAATTTCTTATAAATCTCTGATGATTAAATTTAATTATTTACTAGGAGTCTTAATAGCATAAGCAGTTCAATTGATCCAACTGTCATTTGATAATATTGACGTTTTGGATGGTTGAGTTTTTGAAGAACCAAATTTGGTTGATATGAATGATTTGGATTTGGAAGATAATCTTGGATGAGAAAGCATTGACATGTCATTTGGTATATTAAATTTGAATGATAATGATGATGAAGCTCCTCTCAATGTTGAGAATTTTATACCAAATGATCACTGGGGTCAGTGCAGTTTTAACGGGTATCCTTGTTGGACCAATGGTGGTTGACAAATTAAATCCCTTTATGTTTTGATAATAATAAAATATCTAGAATTAGTTAAGAAATTATTTCAGGCATTATTCAATGAAAGAATTGTGCAAATCAAGAAGAGCAAGTGTTTAATCATTGAAGAATCAGATGGGAGTTTCCTTATAAAGGAAAATGGCATAAAACATGAGGATTATAGAGGATTAGGTCGGATGTTACCATTGAAGGAATACAAGTCGACTTACATCAAGGTCTGAATAACACAAGTCAACTAGAACAATACAAGTCGACTTACATATGAAGATGTATTAACACAAGTCGACTTATAGCACACAAGTCGACTTATCGAGGACGACAAGTCGACTTACATAGCATAAGTCGACTTATTGGAGAGCGGAGTTACAATTTTTACGTAAATGGTTGAAACAAGTCGGCTTATACATTCGACAAGTCGACTTATGGATGCACCAAATCAGCTCCAACGGTCCAATTAGCCAAAAATAGAATGGAGATTATCAAGGAACGGCTATAACAAATCAAGCAACGGCTAGAAGAGCTCCAACAGCTATATTTCTTCAAGTATAAATAGAGGATGATGGAAGAAGAGTAGATACAAGTTTTACAAGTCTAAATACTCTTCTATTGCTTCAAATTGCTCACTATTGTTCTTACTTTGCTACAAATTGTACTGAGCATTTGTTCTTCAATCTTTGTATTGTTTCACTTACAATTTGAGTGACTAGTGAAAGGTCACGTGAGGTGGGATTTGTGCCAAAAAACAAATCGTTTGTAAGGTAGCTTGAACCAGAAGTCAAGTGGCGTTGTAAAAAGTTCACACTCAACTTCAAAGTGTGCAATAAAGTAATTGGTAAAAATCCTAAGTGGGAGCTTAGGTAGAGGACGTAGGTCTTAGCACCGAACCTCTATAAAAACAGTGTTTGATTTTCTTCCCTACACTTTTCATTTAAGTTTATCAAAATTGTTTTTGTGTGTTTAACTTCTGATTTTCTTGTAGAAATTACAAAAAAGTTTAAAGATCTATTCAACCCCCCTTCTAGATCTCTTACAATTGGTATCAGAGCAGAAGTATCCAGGGATGGCACACAACAACCTAGCGGAAGAAGGTAACACAAACAATCGCCCTCCTTTATTTAATGGTACTAATTATTCTTCTTGAAAAAATCCTATGAAGTACCACATCATTAGCGAGGGAGTAGAATATTGGAAGATAATTATCTTCGGTCCACAACCACCGTTAAAAGAAAATGGTGAGCTAAAACCGAGCTGGAATACGATGACAATGACTGGAGGCAAGCTTACATCAATGCGAAAGCAATGAAGCTAATTTATTGCGCTCTCACGGTTGAGGAAAGAAACCGAGTTAACTCGTGTACCAGTGCCAAGGAAATGTGGGAGAGACTTCGCATCACCCATGAAGGAACTAACCAAGTCCGGGAGACAAAAATCAATATGCTGCTTCATGACTATGAAATGTTTTTCATGAAGGAAGGTGAGTCTATTTCAACTATGCTTGATCGTTTTGCAAAAATCATAAATGGATTAGGCAACCTTGGAAAGCATATGACGGACAGTGAGAAGGTAAAGAAAATCCTTCGCTCACTACCAAAGGAATGAGACTCACAAGTCACCGCCATTATGGAGTCCAAAGATCTCAATCATCTAGAATTCAACGCCTTAGTGGGATCACTTATCAACTATGATATTATTATCAAATCCAGAGGAGGTAGAGGTAAGACACAAAAATCAATTGCTTTTAAAGCTAACACTTCTTTTGTTGATGAAAGTGATGAGGAAATAAATGAAGACGAGGAAGATGAAGAAATAGCTATGTACGCTAAAAATTTAAGGAAGTTCAAGGGACTTCTCAAAAATCGAAGGAAAGAATTAAATGACAGAAAACAGGGAGAAAGAAAGAGGTTTGCCGCGGAAAGAAAATCAAAAGGATATGATGAAAAGAAAAGCAATGAAGAGTGCTGGAGATGCGGAAAAAGGGAACATCTCGCAAGAGAATGCAAAAGCTCATCCTCCATATAAAACTTTCAGAAAAATGACAAATACAACAAAGGTAAAAGGAAAACTAGCCTGGTGGCAACTTGGAGTGATGAAGAGGATGCATACCAAAGCGATGATGAAAACAACCTAGCACTTATGGCAAAAAGTTCATCAAGTGATGATAAAAATGAGGTAACTTTCAATGACCAAGATCTAAGAGATTCTTTTGATGCCTTACAAGCTGATTTTGAAGAAGCTATTGAGATTAACAAAAAATTAAGAAAGAAAATACGAGAATTGGTTGCTGAAAATAGTGCCTTACATGAAACAATTGATGATTTAGATAGTCCAAAGGAAGATCATTCTGCATGCCTTATTGCAAATGAAAAACTTGTTTGTGAGCTTGATAGACTTAGAAAAGAATTTTCGTATGTGGTTGGAAAATTTGTGAATGGAAACGAAAAGTTTGAAAAACTGTTATCGTTGCAAAGATATTCAATTTATAAACATGAATTAGGATATGATCCTTTTGATAGAGATTGTTCTTTAATTTTCAAATTTACTAAGGATGGAAAAATTGCTCAATGTGCTAAATGCTTGAAAGATGGTCACATAGAAATTGCTTGCAAGAGTACTAGAAGATGTGTTAAGGTTAAGAAAATTTGGGTGTTGAAAGGCACAACACCACCCAATGTGGTGTATATGGCTAACCAAAATGGACCCAAAATAGCTTGGGTACCTATAAGAAGAAACAACGTTGATATTGTAGGGACAAGCAAGGGATGAAAGGCCGTCAAGCACTTGGTACATCGATAGCGGATGTTCAAGACACATGAGTGGAGACAAGAACCTTTTTGCCGAAATTAAACCAAAGAATCAAGGTTATGTCACTTTCGGAGACAACAACAAAGGTAAGGTCATTGGTATTGATAAAGTGGGTAAGGAACCTTTGCCAACCATTGACAATGTTTTGTTTGTTGACGGGTTGAAACATAATTTGTTAAGTGTTTCTCAATTATGTGATATGGATTTTAATGTAGTTTTTGAATCATCCCATTGCACGGTTAAAAAGAATGGTCATGTTGCTTTCATTGGTTTGAGGCATGGAAATACATACATAGTAGATTTGCATGATGATAGCTCTTTTAATGAAAAATGTTTGGTGACATTAGAAGAAAATGCATTTTTATGGCATAGAAAATTAGGACATACTCCTTTGCCTCTAATTTCTAAGCTTTCGAAAAATGACATAGTGAGAGGATTGCCTAAAATCAAATTTGTTAAAGATCACTTGTGTGAATCTTGCTTAAAGGGCAAACATGTTAGAGAATCTTTCAAACCAAAGAAAGAAATTTGCACTTCTAGAATTCTTGAATTTGTGCATATGGATTTGATTGGACCATCTAGACATGCTAGTCTTAGTGAAAAATTATATGTCCTTGTGATTGTAGATGATTTTTCTAGATTTACTTGGGTGAGATTTCTTGCTAATAAAAGTGATGCTTTTAACGAATTTACCAAGTGGTGTAGGTTGGTTCAAAATGAGAAAAATTTGTCCATCGTTGCAATTAGAACCGATCATGGAGGTGAATTTGAATGTGAACCTTTCGAAAGTCTTTGCGACAAATACGGAATGGAACATAATTTCTCGACACCAAGGACTCCGCAACAAAATGGTGTAGTAGAAAGGAAAAATCGCTCACTTGAGGAAATGAGTAGAACCATGTTAAATGAATACAACCTTCCTAAATCATTTTGGGCAAAAGCAGTTAATACCGCATGTTACGTCATCAATAGGGTGCACTTGCGAAGAGACAAAAATAAGACACCCTACGAACTTTGGAAAGGTAAGAAACCCAAAATCTCTTATTTTCATCCTTTTGGTTGTAAGGTCTTCATTCATAATAATGGAAAGAACAACTTAGGGAAATTTGATTCAAAATCTGATGTTGGTGTGTTTATTGGCTATTCTCAAACTAGTAAGGCTTTTAGAGTTTATAATAATAGGACTAAATGTGTTGAAGAAAGTATTCATGTTAAATTTGATGATATGATTTCACCCCCAAGAAAGGTTTGTTTTGATGATGATGCAGGAAGTTCAGGTAATAAAATTGAAGAAATTGAGTCCAAGATTGAGGAATTGAAATTAGATGAAGAAAATCATGTACCCGACATTAAATCATGGGCAAAAACAAAGAATCTTCCTATGGAGCAAGTCATTGGTGATTTAAATGTTGGTGTAAGAACTAGGAGAAATATCTATGAGAATATGAGTAATTCAGCCTTCATTTCATTGGTAGAACCCAAAAATGTAGAAGAAGCTCTTAAAGATGAAAACTGGCTTTTAGCTATGCAAGAGGAGCTTAATCAATTCAAGCGAAATGATGTATGGGATTTGGTAGCTCCACCAAAGGACAAGACCATCATTGGAGTCAAGTGGGTAAATCAGATAAAATATGATGAGAATGATGAAGCGATTAAAAATAAATCAAGGTTAGTGGCTCAAGGATCCTATCAAGAAGAAGGCCTTGATTATAATGAGACATATGCTCCTGTGGCTCGATTGGAGGCAATTAGATTGCTATTTGCTTTTGCATCTCATAAAAGGATCAAATTAAATCAAATGGACGTCAAAAGTGCATTTCTCAATGGATACATTCAAGAGGAAGTTTACGTCAAACAACCACCGAGATTTGAAGATCACGAGCATCCAGATTATGTTTACAAACTTAAGAAGGCACTCTATGGACTGAAGCAAGCACCTAGAGCATGGTATGAAAGGTTAAGTACTTTTCTAACTCAACATGGGTATGTTCGTGGTAAGATAGATAATACTTTGTTTATTAAACATGTTGATCATGATATGCTTATTTGTCAAATTTATGTTGATGACATTGTGTTTGGTGCCACTAATGAATTTTTGTGTAAAGAATTTAGTGATTTAATGCAAGGTGAGTTTGAAATGAGCATGATGGGAGAACTCAAGTTCTTTCTTGGATTGCAGATCAAGCAACAAAAAAATGGAATATTCATCCATCAATCGAAGTATACCAAGGAACTTCTTAAGAAGTTTAAAATGGAAGGATGCAAAGTGGCAGCAACACCAATGGCAACAAATATGGTCTTAGAGAAACATGAACATGAAGAAGATGTTGATCAAAAACTCTATAGAGGTATGATCGGCTCTCTCTTGTATTTAGCTGCTTCTAGACCTGATATTATGTTTGCCACATGTCTTTGTGCTAGATTTCAATCTTGTCCGAAGATTTCTCATTTGAGTGCTTGTAAAAGAATTTTTAGATACTTGAGTAGAACTATTAATCATGGTTTGTGGTATCCTAGTTGTGATTCATTTAATTTGTATGCTTATAGTGATGCTGATCATGGTGGCTGTAGAATTGATAGAAAAAGCACTAGTGACTTGTGTCATTTCTTAGGATCATCTTTGATATCTTGGGCTAGTAAAAAGCAAGTTAGTGTAGCTATTTCCACTGCTGAATCTGAATATGTAGCAGCTGGGAGTGCTTGTGCCCAAGTTCTTTGGATTAAACATCAATTGCTTGATTATGATATTGTGGTTAAAAATATTCCTATTTATTGTGATAATACCAGTGCAATTTGTTTGAGTAAAAATCCTATATTGCCTAGTAGAACAAAGCATATAGAAATTAGACATCATTTTATCCGTGATCATTGTTTAAAAGGTGACATTTGCTTGAAGCATGTATCAACTAGTGATCAATTGGCTGACATTTTTACTAAACCTCTTAAGGAAGATGTGTTTGTGAACATTAAATTGAAATTATGCATGTGTGATTTAAATTCCTTTGGTTGAATTTGAGTTTGCTACATTAAATGGTCAATATATGAGGCACATATGCAATTACATCCAAAGATTTCATCATCATGTTTTACACTTAGACTACCAGTAGACTAATTGGAGTTTCAGTCTATTGCTGAGGATTAATTCGAGTTATCTTGAGCTGGATATTGACTTGTTCTGGGTTAGAAGGAGATTATGTGGAAAATTAGTCGAGGTATGGTTTACACAGCTCTCTGGACATGAATTTTGAGAGGATAAGTCGACTTATGCATTAGACAAGTCGACTTATGTGGAGCACAAGTCGACTTATGTGTGGACGGACCCTTTAAAAAACCCTTCATCCTTTCAATTCTCTGAAAACTTTCTCACTCTAACCTTTGAAATCTCTTGCCTTAACTCGACTTAAACCTCGAAATCTCTTCAGATCCACTATACCCATCATTAATCCACCACATTTAGCACAAAACCCATTCTCCATCTCTTCAGATCTATCCTTCTTTTTCGAAAACCCTTTTTCAAAACCCTAACCTGTGTTTTTCCATCTTCTCTCTACAAAACAAATGGCTCCTCGAAAATCTTCTCAGAAAGGGAAAGAAACTGCTCAATCTCAAGGTCCCCACGTTCCTCAAAGACCACGGGTTCGGGGGTCCTCATCAAGGGGAGATGCGTCAAGGGAGGATGATGCGATTGAACCCAGATTTGTTTCGAGGGATGCTCAAATATTGTATTATAAGGTACTTAAAGATGAAGTATTGATTCCTTCCATGAGATTTGATTGGATTGAGTTAGATAGTAGCGAGTTCTCAGATGTGTTTACTAAAATTGTTAACCTTGGGCTAAGAGATTTTTTGGGTTTTCATGATGATATCTATGAAGAAACAGTAAAGGAATTTTATGCGAATCTGGTTGTGATTGGCAGTAATGTTGAGGATGGAGTTACCTTGTCATCTAAAATTAACGGGAAAGCAATATATCTTAGTGAATCAGATTTGTGTACCATGTTTCAATTGCCTAGAGGAGGAGTTAGGCCTAGAGCTTCTCTTACTGATTTTGAGATTTTGAGAAATGCTGAGGGTGACACTGATGAGGAAGCCGAAGAGAATTTCAGCTATACCGAGAAAAAAGGGGCTGATCTGTTAGTCGGTTATGTTCCGATCATTCACCTCCATTTGAGGCGATGGATCTACCGTTGAATTATCGGTTACTCCATTATGCGATAAATAGGGTTGTGTACCCAAAGAAAGTGAGTAATAATCAGATTACTTCTCTAGATAAGGAGATTCTGTGGCATATGGAGGAAGGAAGGAAAATAAACTATCCGAGCTTAATCATTTAGATGATGAGGAAAAAGGCAAGCCTATTACGTGGACAGCTGAAGGGGAAACTAGTCCAGCATAAAGGAATGCCATATGCTGCATTGATTACCCATATCTCTCAGGTCAAAAGATGCAATCTGGATTCCTATGTTAGTCTTCCTTATCCTCATAGAACAGTTGAAAAAGGTTAGGTTTACTCCTATCATGTTGAGAAGCTTGGGTTGACTTTGGTAGGTGAGCAGGTACCTTCAAGGAAACAATCTAGGACAACGGATCGTCCAAGTAGCTCACGGCCAAGTAATGTCGAAAGAAGTGAGGTATCCCAAGCTGATATTCAGGAAATTCGAGATCAGTTGGATGAGATAAATGAGCGTCATGATGATCAACAAGACACGCTTATAAGATTGGAAAGGAAAATTGATGAACAACGCGGCATGCTTACCCGCTTAGAGAAAAGCATAAAGAAGATCTTTGACAAGCTAGGGTGTAGGCATGATGATTCTTCGTCATGATGTGTATTGCATTATGCCTTGACCAACATTTTCACTTCTGTTGTTATTTTATGTTTTGTTTTATGTGCTTTTTATGTGTTTGTGTTGGTTTGACATTTTCTTGTAATGACTATTACTATCATTTGTGTTTGATGCTATGATTGGTTTTCACACCTCATTAATCTTCATTTGAGTCTATTTTTTCTATTAAATTTTTGATTATGACAAAAAGGGAGAGTAAGATTGAAATTGATATTTGATTAAGGGGGAGTGAAAATTTCATTGATTTGCAATTTTATTGATCATTGATTTATTAATTAAGGGGGAGACAAACTAACCATCAAGACAAGGGAAACCTTGATCAAATTTTATGTCTTTCAAATTTCTTGTCAATTTCTAAATATTTTGTCATTATCAAAAAGGGGGAGATTGTTGGACCAATGGTGGTTGACAAATTAAATCCCTTTATGTTTTGATAATAATAAAATATTTAGAATTAGTTAAGAAATTATTTCAGGCATTATTCAATGAAAGAATTGTGCAAATCAAGAAGAGCAAGTGTTTAATCATTGAAGAATCAGATGAGAGTTTCCTTATAAAGGAAAATGGCATAAAACATGAGGATTATAGAGGATTAGGTCGGGTGTTATCATTGAAGGAATACAAGTCGACTTACATCAAGGTCTGAATAACACAAGTCAACTAGAATAGTACAAGTCGACTTACATATGAAATTGACGATTGAATTCCAGGTTTTTGTTTTTCCTCTTTTTTTTAATTTTACTTGTATTTGATGTTTATGTTAAATTCTATATATGTAATATAACTGTAATGTTTTTGTTTTAGGTTTAACTTCTACTTGATTGTTTCTTCGTAATCAACTCTTTTTGTAAATTGTTTAAGGGTATTTATTGTTTTTTATTAGATGTTTTGAATCTTTTGATGTAATATTATTTATTAAAATGATAAAATTGTATTATTATAATATTTTAAATACTTTGTATTATTATTAATTTTATAGTTGTATGATGATGATTGTCTTTGTTTATATTAATTGTAGTTATTATTTACATGTGAAATATTTAAAATTATTGTTATTTCATATTAATTGTCATTATTATTTATTATTAAGATTTTTGAAAACATTATTGATGTAAACAATAAACTAGTAAAGTATACTGATAAATCAGTATAATATAGTAATGAACTATTTTGCAAATTTTAAAAATTTTAGGGACTATTTAATAAATTTAAAATTACCCAAACAGATTTTGACATTAACCTAGATCGATGCAATCTGCTTTAACTCAATTCGATCAAAATAGATATAGTATTCATAACTTTGGTCACAGGCGTGACATACCTGTCATACCCATTACAATTTTTTTTGTTTTTTTCTTTTTCCCTTTTAGTAAAATAATACAATTAATTATAATATATTAAAGTTAAATATAATTAATTAGAATATAATTCGTTTTTAAAAAATTTAACCAATTTTTTTATTTTTGGTAAAAATATAATTAATTAGAATATATTAAAATTTGATGTAAAATAAAATTTAACAAAATTCCCCTTTTAGCAAACCAATATAATTAATTAAATATAACTAATTACAATATATTAAATTTTAATTTAATTAATTAAAATATATAAAATTTGATATAAAAATTTAACAAATTTTTATTTGTCCTTTTAGAAAACAATATAATTAAATAAAATTAATTAGAATAAATTAAAATTTGATGTAAAATAAAAATCTAACAAAATTTTATTTTTTTCCTTTTAGCAAAACAATATAATTAACTATAATATATTAAAATTAAATATGATTAATTATAATATATTAAAATTTGATATAAAATTTAACAAAATAAAAATATAATTAATTAAATATCACTAATTAAAATATATTAAAATTAAGCATAATTAAATATAACACATATAGATGTGTATGATTGAGTACTTATTTCATTAAACAAGTTAGAAATGTGTACATATTTGTCTATTGCATGATATAGAAGCACAAGAATATATTAAAATTTGATGTAAAACAAAATTTAACAAATTGTTATTTTTTCTTTTAGAAAAATATAAATTAATTAGAATATATTAACATTAAATATAATTAATTAGAATATATTACATTTTGAAGTAAAGAAAATTTAAAAATTTTATTTCTCATGATTTTCAACAAACCATTTAGTATTATTGATAATGATAATCGTTACTTCGTTTTAAACAACCATTATAATTATAATAATTATATGTTGTCTCGTATCAAAGGTTAGTTTTTCACAAAGAGCTTTGGAAGGATTTCGGTGCTACTTAAATATCTACAATAAATAGATTAGTTTTTCTTTTCCTCTTTTGGTGGAAAAAAATGAAAACTTTCTTTGTTGTCGTTTATTATAAAATTTTAGATCGCAAAGCAACGACTGGTTGCAGTTTTTATTGTTTTGATATTAATATTAGTATTCAACACGTAAGTTTTTCTGTGTTGCTTTCCCTTTTTCTTAGCACTCTCACTTTCTCTTCCTTCTCCGCAGCTTCCTCGTTTTGAGTATAGTTCTTGATTAATCAGTTTCTTCTGCTTTGGTATTTTCTAAGTTCATGTTGGGTTTTCTGAAATTTCTGTTCTTTATGAATTTTTGCTTATGATATTATCTTATTTGGTTGATTTAGTGTTTAATGTTTTTTAGGTTTTAGTATATTGATTTCTTTGTATCTGATATTGTTAGGTTTATGTCAAGATTGAATTTTTATGTTTAATAATCTTATGATTTCAGACATTTTGTGTTTCTACATGTTCTTTTTTTTCCTGAGTTTTTGTGTTTTATATGATTCAAAGTCGAGTTCTTTGATGCTTTATTACTTTTTTATCATCTAGGTATTAATGCTTTTCTAAAGATAAAGATATGTTATATTAGTCATATTTTAATTTTAAAATATTTTAAAAAAGTAAAGTTATATATATTTTTTATTTATTTATGTACTTATTTTATTTACATAATGATTTAGTATACCAGTTTTACTTATTTACTTTTTTAACCTGTATTACTCTTTTATTGTCACTTTTGTACGTGGGTTTACTGGAAACAGCCTCTCTATTATGTAGGGGTAAGGTTGCGTACCATTAGATCTTCCTAGACCCCGCTTTATTGCAAGAATTCGGACTTAATCTGATGATGTATTCTCATATTTCTCACTGTGCTACTTGTAAACCATACTAAAAGTGGGCCCTTCATAAAAGGAATTAAAGCAATTACCAAAGCCTATGCCAGCTTTAATCCCAAGACAGGTCTCATTTGCTTTTATTTTTGAGAATAAATGGAAAATAGGAGTTCTGAAGGTTCCATTTATGAGGTTATTGCTCTTAGATGATTGCTCAGTTTTAGATATTTGCATTTTCATTGCTTGTCCCGTGCTTATTGTAAAATTGTTAAGAGTTTGCTGGGAGCGTTTACTTTCTTCAACTTAATTATGAAATTGTAACATTCTATCTAATTCAACAACCTAGGAAATGAAACTTCACCATCAGGGATGAACCTTTCAATCTACCCCAATCATGAGTATATGTTACTTGTAGATTAGAACACGAAGTGAACCAAACAAACAACTTGAACCCTGGAAAATACCAAAGGCTTGCAGAAAAAAGAATGCATAGGCAAAAGAAAACTTTCTCTTGCTACTTGTGAGATGGGACATAAAATCGCATTGTAAATTCTTCTTCCAACAATGGGGTTTCGAATCTGATGCAACCGAGAAAAAAACAAAGGGAGAAAGGAAAAAGAAAAAAGGTAGAAGTTAAATTATAAGAGTACTAACAGGGAAAGCTTGTTCTGGTACGTTGTGATTATCGTGGCCTTTTCTTTTACTTGAATAACTTCTACTGTCAGCATCTATACTGTGCTTAATTTGACATCTTTGTTTTCTTTCTCACATTGCTTGCCAAAGAAAGAACAGCAGTTCAGGAATTATGAAAAAGGCGAGGGAGGGACCCTAACCATGGGAGTGAAATCAAGATCAAAACTTGCATTGACCGCTGCTGAGGAGAACACCTGGACAGTAGAGATTGGAAAGACAAACTTCACACACGGGCAGTTGGGACTTGGCAATCAATGATATTTCATTGATGCTTGGAGCTATGCCTGACAGGACTACGTGTAAAACATCTAATGATTCTGTCATCTTACAACGAAGCAAGACAGGCGAAATCTAGCTTTCTATCAGGAAATTTTCATACTCTTGAAAAGAATTATATACGAAGCAAGACAGGGGAAATCTAGCTTTCTATCGGGAATTTGTCATACTGTGAAAAGAATTATATACAATTTGAGAATAAATTTAACACCAGAGTGTATATGTTTGCACCTAACACGACCTCCCGGGGATAACTTTAAACATGGCATATCAAGAATAAGAGATTTCCTCACCTATATTGATACCACAAGCCTTTCCAGAATAATTAACAAGCCAATTGTCTCATACACCCTTTCTTGAAAAGAGTAGTTCCCTATACCAATAGGTACAGTATTGTATTCTGTTTAGTATCGGGCTTTAGGATTTAAGCCTTACTTCAAAAGACATCTTGGATAAATAGAGGAAGATCTAAGGATTGATGTCGTTTCATTCTTCTTGTGCTCATCCTTTTAGGTAAAAGGAGAACAAGAGACTAATGCCACGCGAAGAGGAAGTATCGTTGATGATCTACCTAAAGAAAGAAGTTGAGGCTGCTCTACTAAGGAATGACTCATTGGAGAAAGAGAATCAGGAATTACGACAAGAAATAGCTCGTCTAAAAGCACAGATAAGTTCCCTCAAGGCATATGATAATGAGAGGAAATCCATGCTCTGGAAGAAAATACAGAACTCAAATGACACGTCCAAGACCGAGATTTATCCACAGAAGCTATCAGATTCTGCCAAAGTGTCGGATCAGCCCGCAGGGCACTTGAATCTAAGGCCAAACATACAAGACTTAGCAGCTAGAAAGGAAAGTTTTTTACAAGTTCCTATCCCACCATCTTCAAGGCCTTCTGCAATCTCCCCTGTGCACAAGCAACTACAAGAAAAATTGCCAGCATCAACAGGACCTCCACCTCCCCCGCCTCTACCAACAAAAATGCTTAACGGATCGAAATCAGTGCGTCGTGTGCCTGAAGTTATTGAGTTCTATCGCTTTCTTACAAGGAAAAGTGCTCAGAAGGATAACAGAGCTAATTCTTCAGAAATTCCAGTAGTTACACTCACTACAAACATGATCGGAGAAATTGAGAACCGGTCAAGTTATCTTTCTGCTGTAAGTATCACACTTGCGTATTGTCTTGCTTCGTGTTTAAACATTAGTACTCTTAACAAGTTTCATGAATTCTCAGATAAAATCGGATGTGGAAAAACAGAAGGAATTTGTCAATTTCTTAATCCAAGAGGTGGGATCTGCAGCTTTTAAAGACATATATGATGTGGAAACATTCGTGAAATGGTTGGATAATGAACTATCTTCCCTGATAGACGAGAGGGCAGTATTAAAACATTTCCCACAATGGCCTGAACGAAAAGCAGATGCCCTGCGAGAAGCCGCATGCAACTACCGGGATTTAAAAAAGCTGGAGTCAGAAGTTTCATCCTTTGAGGACAATTTAAAAGATCCATTGACAATGTCTTTAGAGAAAATGCAAGCATTGCAAAACAGGCGAGCATGTATAAAAATGAAATTGCAGTCGCTGCATAATTTTGCTCATGTCATTAGAATGCTGACATGGTTAACCATCAAATTTTCAGGTTGGAGCGAAGCGCGAGCAATGTGGAAAGGACAAGAGAAGGTACAATCAAGAGATACAAGGACTTTCAAATTCCATGGGAATGGTTACTCAACTCAGGATTGGTCGGTCAGGTAGGTGGCATGTATCTAGTTTTACCCTACGTTAGGACGGTTCAACCGACAATAGAAACTTACCAACCAATGAAATCAACACGTTCAGGACTATTTACAGGTTTTAAATTTAGTATATAGTTGCAGCGCCAATTTGCTCAAGGCATTGAAACGTTATCCCCATCAAATCCAAAACTACGAAAATCGAGTAGTTCACCATCCATACCAGAGTTTTGAAGGTGTAGTATACGCTTTAGATTATTGGCATTTGTGATCGCTGCGACTCATATTGATTTGAGGCCCATTACAGTCTGTTTTAAACATTACCATCCCCGCATTAATTGCAATGGCTTGGGCTCTTACAACCACACAGGCACACATGATGTCTCAAGGCGGCTATTTAAAACTAAAGACCATGTTAGTGACTAGTTTTCACTTGCACGAATCTTCCACCAGAACGCCAGTATTACACGAAACCTTACACAAGGCTTTATTTTGAGCTCCTTGTAGAAAACACAAACCTGAAGACCCTCACTCTCCAAAGATGATCTCAGACGTCAACTTATAATGTTAAAAACTGTTTGCAGATGAAACTGAGTTCCCTGAGGTTGGCCAAGCAATACATGAAGAGGATAACTAAAGAACTGCAACTAAGTGAAAAATTGGGAGAAGAAAATCACTTGCTTCAAGGCGCTAGATTTGCATATAGGGTACACCAGGTGAGACGAGTTCCTCAAGTAACAGTCTTTGTGGTTTCTCTAAGCTTCTAACTATTGGAACGTTCAGTTTGCAGGTGGTTTTGACGCAGACACAATACGTGCATTTGAAGAACTAAAGAATGTTGCCATGACTGCTCCAAAGCAATAGTAGTAAGCAAACTATCTTGTCGCGAACCTGCAGGAAGGAAAAAAAAAAAAGTGATATACATAATTGAAGGATAGCCATCAGCATAAAGTGTATTATGTATGTCAATTAGCAAACTAACTTCATGTTACGATTGGCATCAGGTAAGATGGTTCAGGAGGTGGAGTTGTGAACTCCATGAAGTTAAAGAGATATGAATTTATTAATTGTCTTTGAATGTCCAGAAACACACACAGAAAAGTTTTAAGGTATGGGATTGCTGCATTTGCAGCTAATACAGGTTTTGTACAAGAAATGAGAATTGCAATTGCCTGAAGAAAATTCCCCTACTCTTTCAAAACGTTTTAAACAAGCTCTTGATGTTACAAAAATTGTACAGAAGGCACTTATTTAATGTGCCCCATTCCGATTATAACTTATTTATGTGGCATAATAGGGTCCATTGATACCTTTGTTGAAATAGAAAGAGTGGGAGTTTGTCCCACATTGGAAAAAAAAGAGGAAAGAATATTAATATTAGTGAGCTACTCTACCTATTACCAATTAATTTTAGGATGAAATCTTACTTAGACTTGCATGTGATTTAATTTTTCTTCTCATATAGGCCCGTAAGCTCATTGTAAATTTTAACACGGCATCAGAGATTGGGGCATCCTTCTTTTGGGTATCTTAAAAGAGTATTCCCTAGTTTGTTTGAACATGTTGATCTTTCTAGTTTCTGTTGTGATATATGTGAACTTACAAAAAGCCATCGAAGTTCATTTCCATTAAGATTGAATAAAAGTCCTTTTCCATTTATGGTTTGTGTGGGGTCCATCTAGAATTCCGACCATGAGTGGTTTACGTTAGTTTGTTACTTTTATAGATGATTTTAGTCGGATGACTTGGTTGTGGTTGATGAAATCAAAAAGTGAAGTAAACTTGTTATTTTATAAATTTCACGTAATGATAAGAACTCAATATAATGGACAGATTCAGATTCTTCGAAGTGACAACTCTGAACTTCAACAGTTTTTAGAAGAGCAGGGAATTGTTAACCAAACAACTTATGCTGATACCCCCTTAATAAAATGGAGTTTCAGAACAGAAAAATCGTCATTTACTAGAAATTGTTGGGGCTATTTTAATTGAAGCTCATATGCCATTGGCCTATTGGAGAGAAGCTCTTATGTTTGCAGTTCACTCAATTAATCGAATTCCTTCATGCTCCCTTAACATTCAAATACCACTTTCTGCACTTATTGATGCTATGATTGCTCCAGCCATTCCTGATTTACTTCCTCATATTTTTGGGTGTGTCGTCTTTATCCATCTTCACAAAAATTAGTGAAGTAAATTAGACCCATGAGCTTTACGTTGTGTTTTCTTAGGATATGCCATGCATCAAAAAAGGTCCAAGTGTTATCACCCTCCAACACAACGTATGTTTGTAGTAACGAATGTAGTTTTTCATGAGGATTCAATGTATTTTTCTGTAGATTCTGAACTTCATGGGGAGTATCAGAAGGAAATTCAGACTCTTGATTATCTTGAATATGCCAGTGATGTTTCTTTGGAATGAGGATAAAATATTTGAAGAAGCACATAATTCAAGACCAACTGAAGAGATAATTGATGTCTGTGATACAAGTCTTTCAATTAATACAAGTACTTCAACTGAAGAGGTTGATTTTCCTTCTGAAACACCACACCAATCGCTTGTTTAGAATTGTACTATTCCTAAAGCTGAGTTACCTAGAAAACAACTACCAAATCATGTTAATAGAGGTATTCCTAAACCCATATATGAACCTGAACTTTCTAGCAAAATTAAATATCTTATGAGCCATTATGTGTCTAACCAAAATATGTCTGAATCAAATCAGTCATTTGTTAATCAATTATCTACTGTATATATTCCTAATAGTGTGCAGGATTCATTAGGTGATGCAAGATAGAAAGATTCTATGAATGAGGAATTGAGTTCTTTGAAAAAGAACAAAACTTGGGATTTGGTTGATTGCCCAAAAGGAAAGAAACCAGTGGGTTGTCGATGGATTTATACTGTGAAATATAAAATAGATGGCACTATTGAACGATTCAAAGCAAGATTTGTAGCAAAGGGATATACACAAGCTTATGGTATTGATTATACAGAAACTTTTGCACTTATAGCTAAAATCAAGACGATCAGAGTGTTATTGTCCTTAGCTGTAAACCTGGATTGGCCACTATAATAATTTGATGTAAAAATGCCTTTTTACACAGAGAATTATCTGAAGAAGTTTATATAGAACTTCCTCCAAGATGTATGATACTAGAAAGATATAATAGAAAGGTGTGCAGACTGAAGAAATCATTATATAGGCTAAAACAATCTCTAAGAGCATGGTTTGGAAGGTTCATAAAGTCTATGAAGGCATTTAGATACCATCAAAATTCAGACCACACTTTGCTCTTAAAGAAATGATAGGGTAAGATCACTGCTCTCATTGTTTATGTGGATGACATGGTGGTTACCGAAAATGATGCAGAAGAAAGAAAGGCATTACATGAATACTTGTCAAAAGAATTTGAAATGAAAGATCTTAGCTCCCTAAAATATTTTCTTGGAACTAAAGTTATGAGATCTAACAAAGGTATTTTCTTATCTCAAAGAAATTATGCATTAGATTTATTACAAGAAATAGGTATGTCTGCATGTAAACCAGCACATACTCTAGTAGAAGAAAGCTTGAAGTTTTGTATTGAAATGGATCAAGTGCCAATTAATAAAGGAAGATATCAACATCTTGTAGGAAGGTTTATGTACTTGGCACACACCAAACCATATCTTGACTATGCATTGACTGTTGTAAGTCAATATATGCACAATCCAGGGGAACAATATATGAATGCTGTCATACGTATTTTGAGATATATAAAATCTACTCCTGGAAAAGGAATGTTGTTCACAAAAACTATAAACTATTGAGACATTATGGTTTATACTGATGTTGATTGGGCAGGAGCAATAGATGACAGGAGATCGACGACAGGATACTTCATATTTGTGGGAGGTAATCTAGTTACTTGGAGAAGTAAAAAATAAAATGTTGTATTTTCATACCCAGTTCATGTATAATTCTGTGCCTTCTCTCAACTATGCTTGTTTGCTTGGCATGAAATCTAATAAATAATAATTGTCGCAAGAAAAAGTGATGATAATCTAGAGTTAACAAATTCTCCTCCACCATCTAAGTGGAAGAATTTCATTTTTCTTATTGAACTGTCATTCGACATACTATTCAAATGTTAAATAGGTAACAAAAAAAATCAAATTTATGTTTTTATAGAATAATCAAAGTATACTTAAAAAAATCATTAACTAAACATGTATAAAATTTAAACTTGCCAACATATAAAAAAGGGGCAAGTTATTTACCAAAAAAAAAAACAGGGGCAAGTTTCCATAAATCGCAATGAATCTTATCAAAGATACCAGAACTAGAGTGTTCAGAAAGAGCAAAAGGAAGTTTACTTAGTTTTCCTAATTGACAACTATCATATAAATGTTTAATCTGTAAAGGACCTTAAACATCAATTAATCTTTTATTTTTTAACAACTAAATTGTTAAAGCTTTAGGGTGTCCTAAGCGTTGGTGCAAAACATCTGTAATAGTAGCCTTGAAACGATGAGAGAATTGTGCTTTTGGTACACCATATAAGGAATACAAATCACCATTCCTTTTCCCTAGTATTAACGACTATCTTTTTTTCCATTCCTTTATACGAAAATCAACGTCAGTAAATTTATAGTAATAGGAAATTGAGAGTTTAATTGACTTATTGAAAGCATTTTTCATATTTGGAGTTAAAAGAACATCGTGAAGAGGCAAAATCTTTTTCTTTTCTTAATATATGAGTCATCAATACCTGTTATAGGTATAGAAGAACCATCTCCAATTATGATTGAATCAGATCTAGAGTATTTAGGAATATTAGTCAGCATACCTTGCTTTCCTATCATGTAATTTGAATCTCCTATATCATAAATCCATTCTATGTCGATAATGGAGTTGTCTAAAGTGAGAGTTGCAAAGGCTTATGGAATTGCATCATTTTAAGTCATTTGTTTTGCTATCCACAACAAATTTTAATAATAGGGCACGGTTTCCCATAATATTGACATGTTTCATAAAAATACAAATCGCACTTTGTTGTTGTCATATATCGTTCTCCTGGAGGTGGTGGTCATTGTTGTTATGTAGCCAATGTTGAGTCTTTTGGATAGCTTCAATTTTGGTTTGGAAAATGTTGTGCTTGAAATCCATGACCTGAGGAAGAAAAGGTACTATTGTGATTCCTTGAATTGGGACTTTGAGATTGTTTCTATTATTAGTTATAGAAGGCTAAATATGGAGTGAGGTAAGACAGAGACACATCTGATTGATTTAAAAACTAGATTCAATGCTGATCAAGATTTTGTACTTATGAGATCAGGATAAAGTAAGTTAGTATTGGAGGTTTCAACATCATTATTGTAAAGGTTTCATATTGTGGGCCAAGACTTGTGAGGGGACACAAGACTTTTTCTTTATCTGGTGTTGGTTTTTCGATAGCAACAAGATTGTCACAGAAACCTTTAAAAATGTCTATATGATCTCCAATGGTCCTGTTATCATCCTTGCGGTTAGTTATTGTTGTAGTGTAAACTCTCGCTCTTGAGAATCTTGTGTATAATCATCTTCAATGCTTCCCAAACTGTATGTGTTGTATCTAAACCAATGATAAGTCTGAGAGCTTCTTCAGAGAGGGTTCCAATGTTCCAACCCCAGAGAAGGTGATCAAACTTCTACCAAGTAGCGAATTCTTTTGTCAACTGTGATGTAGTATTTTATGTGTTTAAATCTAAAATAGTTTTTTTTTTGTAGCTAGTGTGTCATTGGTGAGATGACCAACTAAATCTTGGTTCTTTGTTAATCCTAAAACTTGTTCTCTCCATAATGGATAATTGGATTGTGTGAGTTTTAGTGTGACGAAATTTTCAACATTCAAAGACAACAAAGTCATGGTGATTAGAATAAGAGATAAGACCGCTTTTTATACCAAAAAAAAAAGAAAAACAAAATTGCAACAAAAGGGGATTTTATTATTCTGGAATTGATTCTTATCACACCAATACAAATTACAGGCTTCAGAAAGTATATATATAGATTAATACATATCACTACAAGAAAATAGGGTTTAGTGATGAACATTATCATTGGAAAGTGTAGATTTTCCATCGGTAAGCTAATTTGGAAAGAAATTTATTGACAAAGCAAGTCGCCGGAGAAGTAGCTATAGGAAATAATTGCCAACGGATGACAGATTTTTCATCATTAATTTGTCGACTGCTATTTTATGTTCTGTCATTATATTTAGCGATGATAATTTTGTGTTGGTGGTAAATTTTCTAATGAAAAGTTAGTTTCGTTTGGTAAATTTAGCAACAGATTTTGGCATCTTCGTTAGTAAATTTGCGACTAACTACACCAACGGAGATTAGCTATCTTTCGGTAAATTGATATCATTTTACTGACGTAATTTAGTTTTTCGTCGGTAAATAAACTTACGTTGTTTTTTAAATTTTCTCTACATTTAATTTTATTTGATAATCTTAAGATTGATGCATAATTTATACAGTTATCTGTTGATAATATTTTGATTTGATTATACTTTTAATTTGTTAAAACAAAAAGTTGATTGATGATATAAAGTAAAAGTTATCTTAATTGATAATAAAAAATTATCTTAATTGTGCAATAATAAGTATTTAATAACTATTTATTTGGTGACTACAACTATCTTATTCATTTAGTAAATGCAGATGTTCTGAAATTTGCAATGAGGTGCTGCCCTTCCCCTTTAACTCATCCGCCTCATTACGGAGCTGGGACATGTACTGTAACACCCCACTCCTCGAAGACCAACCCGACATCGACGGTGATATCGAGTTCGTGCCCAAGGTGGCGTATGTACATCACTTTAATTATATATGTTTATTTTGAACCGTTCATTAACGCAGCATAAGCAGTAAGAAACCTGAGCCCATGTTCAGAATTAATCAATTTCAGTTATTACAGTCATCCAATGGGCTCGTTATAAAAACAAAGCATTGTTGCACAATGATTGCGGAATACAATCTGATAAGACACTAATGCAGACACGGACTGATCCTGACCTCTATCCTTCACTTGCCTATAGTAGACATACTCCCGTGTCAACCGGGGTATTCTTCAGGACCTGAAAAATAGATGCAAATTTTGGGTGAATTTTGCGAACTCAATGAGAAACCATCATCAATGGTTCACCCAACTCATGCAATCAATTTACTAAATATTACATACAATCACATTTCTCAAATGTAAGGCGTTTCGCCTTTAACACAATTCATATTCAATCATTTATAGATGCAATGCACATGTGACACTTTTCATTTTCATTTCATTGTTGTGACCGACGCGCGCTGGCTGTCCCGAGGGCGGGCACATTGCGTTGAGCGGTGGCTCAAAACATGGGCTTGCAACCTCGATACATTGAGCACGAGGCTCAAATACGTTGGACCCGAGGTCTATGCGTTGGTGAAAGCTCTCATATCGTTAGGCGTGATATGCCCCGATACGGTGGTACGCTGCTCGGTCACAATCGCCTTTATCGATCATACTTTTATGCATGCAATGTACATGTTCCAATTCACATTCACAGTCATTTTACATTTCAAAGACCAATTCCCATTCCTTCGGACTTTCGGTCTGGTAATTCAGTCACTAATAAATTTCATATTCACAAATTATTCCATTGAAGCACCCATGCACAGTTACACACAAATAGCACTTCAATATCACATTCCAAATATTTCAGACACCTACGGTCCAAAATCCGTCAAAATCAAACACACATAACCCTCCATTATCTCCACATGACATAATTGCAAAATATTAAACACATAAAGGTTGATGAACCAACTAGGTTACTCACCTGTATTTCCGAGCCAAAATTTGGCCGTCTCAGTGACGTCGGTGGACCGACGCTCCAAGTGTGACTCTATAACAGTGACAGTATACATACATTATCAATTGTTCAATCAGAACTAATTCAGAATGCACATGTAACACTTAGAAAGTGCACAATGCATGATCATGATATTCCTGTCCCTAATCTCATTTTTTTCCATCATAAAAATCCGTCTAAAAATTAGAAACCTATTGGCGACGATGCAAATTGGACCTCTATAGGTTCCCAATTAAACAAAACAGTAATTAAACTGACCCTTATCCGGACCCACGTCAATTTCCCGTCCAAAAATTCCGAATCTCTCAGAAAATGAAATTCAATATTCTATGAATCCGATGCCTTAAGAATCAGGTCAATCAAACGTCGGACAGAAGAGTTATTCACGAAAGAAACCAAAATTCACATTAAATGTATAACCCTTATTTCCTTCTTTGTTTTCCTGATTTCTAACCAAAATTTAATCTATCATATCCCTTTCTACACATTTCAGAAAAATGCAATCTATACCTTGTTGGAAAGATAATGAAACCCTCTACAAGTTTCCTTTAGATCAGAAAAATCAATTTCACCCCTAAGGGTGTCAAAAATCCAATGGAAGATACTGCCAAGACACTTACCTCATAAAACAGAACAGAAATGGGAAATTCATTAACTTTCATTCTAGGCAGTCCAAAATTCTACAATAAATATGCTCATCCAGACCACAATGTTGTCTACAACTTTCATGAAACAACCCAAATTGCAATTCCCTTGCTAACTAGGTCAATTAATTCATTCAATGCTGCTATCCCTGAAATCATTCAATTTCAGCAGTAAACTTCTAACAAGCATAACTCCCTGTTTACAAGTCAGAAAAATCACCACTTTATATCCATGAAAAGATCAAACTTCAAAATTCAATTCTTCCTGAAATAACCAAACTCCAATTCATCCTATAACAATGTCAAATCCGTTATGCAAGTTTCTGACCTAATCAGCACTTAACATCACAATGTAGGTTCAGATTATGAAATTCCATATCTCCCACATCTGATTTCCAAAAATTACATGCCATGTACCATTGTCAAGATCAATGTGCCATCTAAAACTCTTCAGTATATTTCCAACACCAATTCAATTCATAAAAATTCCTAAAATTCTTCCAAAGTAAAATGTGCATCAAATCTGCCAATCCAGCTAGGTGTCATTGAATGCATAAAAACAGTCAACCATAATCAGGCCATAACTCCTACTATACACATCTAAAAATTGGAAAATAAGTGGAATTGGAAAGCTAACTTAATAGGCTTCAATTTTCCATCTAATCCATTTGTCCTAATTCCTTCTCAATTAATTCATAAAAATTAGCAAAACTCAAGGGTATATTCTCGGATACTGTTCATTCCAGTTAAGAGCAGTAACTTTCCATGCAGAAATTCACCATCTGAAAGCTAAAATTGGACAATGCCTATTTCACACAAAAATGTAGCTAACATCCCAAAGTTTAAGTGGACACAAATCTGACCTCATTTGCATTCCTACACAATGAATTATGATTAAAACAGTAAAATCAATTAAAAACCCTAATTTTCCAGATTTGGTGTTAACCTTAGTTCTATCATTTCCAATGCCTTTAACACATCACTAGACATCCAAATAAACACAAATTAGGTCTTACCACATTCATACATATACTAGGACTAATACTTAAAAATTGCAGCACTTAATTCCTCAATTCATATGCTAGATTAGCCATCCATATTCAATTCAAAATCAAGCCATAACCACTTCTATCATACTGCTTTCAATTCATCCACAACCTAGCCTTACACCCATTACTTCAAACCATAATTATCATCACTTTAATGCATGCATAAACCTAATAAATGCTCCAAACCTTTCATTAATTATTCCTCACTACCATGTCATTTAATTCTTAATAAAAACACCATTAAACATCATATAAAGCTTAATTCCTTTACTTACCTATTAGCTTCCAATCCTCACTTCTTCTCTTCAATTCTTTCCTATACTTTCTAACTAATTCTACCAGGACCAAGCATGCATCTCCTGATCATCTAACTTTGATGGAATAAGAGATAAGAGATATCTTGAATTTATGGAGGAAGATAAAAAAAAGAAGCAAAAATTCGATGGATATGTAAAGAGAGGGTGTATGCTTCGGATGAGTAACACCAAAGGCTAACAACTTGATCTTTTCTTGCTTTGAAACAAGTAAAACCTATAGGATGAAGAGAGAGCATTAAATGAAGCTTTTTGGTGGCAATTTTTCATTAGTCCACATTTGTAAAGAAAAGTCAAAATATTAATTTTATAATTCAGATCAAAAATTTACCCCAATCAACTCTAATGACCCTAATTTCAATCCCAAAATAATACCCCCAATAATACAGTGCCATTGGGTAGCAATTTTAATCTAAAAATCGGCCGGTTAGCTTAATTGGCGATTTTTCCGGTCCGGGAATTTTCTCCGAAAAAAATCCAGAAAAATTTCTAAAAATTCCTTAAAATAGAAAGCAATTTATGGCGCACTCAGAATAATTTTTCAAATCCATTAACCACGTTAATCCCAATAAAATTGTCTTAGGCACTCAAACCGGGAATGTCATGTATGCATGTACCGTAATTTCATGTGCACAGATTTCACTGGTTACTAGTACCAGTATGCATGGACAGTCCTAAGTCATTCCGATCCATCTCATCCTATGCCAATTTTACTATTTTACCCTTCCAGTAGGGGGTGGGATGTTACAATTCCCCCCTCCTTATAAAAATTTCGTCCTCGAAATTTCCAGTCAACAGTTCACTGACAGTCATCAAATGTCCCTACATGTCCCATACATTTTTTCCCTCAATAATTCATTTTCTCGAAAAGTCACAGTAACCACACTCAGTCAATTGTTCAGTCACTTATGTGGCTAACTCACTGTCAGTTGGCGATCTCACTATCGTAACTATCTCACTTGTCATTTCTAGAATAGCTACTACCTTTGGTTCCGATATTATGACTCAGTTCAGTATTTCTGAATCTATTCACTCATCACATTTTATCCCTCTAATACCTTTTTCTCCAGTGCCATATAGTCTAATTCGTATTCCATTGAGTACATCTCCATTTCTTTGGTACCTCCATTTTTCAAGGTGATACTTACCCTAACCTCCTTTATCTCGTCAGGGACGATTTACATTCCTTTGGTACCAATACAGTGACATTTAACTCCACTTCACTATATTGTTATATGCCATTTAGAACTCTATAACACGATCACAATCCGGTGAAACCCAAACCACGTACGCATTGTTCCTGTTGAACATTCACACCTATTAGCACTTGAATCAATAATCACTTCATTCTATGCCTGTAGTAACTCAATCTCACTTTTCGCATATACCCACTAGAATGTCTAGCTTCGACTGTTCACTTTCTTGTTCTAGCACCCTCTTTTTTTTCTCGAGTACACAGACGTCTTCTTTGAATCATTCACTATTGTTTTTCCGATTAGACTCTTGCACTCTTAACTTTTCTTATCTCTATCCAGTATCACTAGATCTACAACTTCAATTTTCCAGTACCCAATTACTCATAATCTACTTGACATTCTTTAAAATCCCAATATCTGTAATTGATCTGTTCATTGCAGCTTTCTCCGTTCACTATTTGAGCTTCGTCGCCAGAATTGTCTGTTCATTTCAGCATTGTCGGTTCACTATTGTCTGTGCATTTCAAAATTGTCAGTATAATAGGCATTTATATCCGACTTTTTCCTTGAATTATCATAATGGATCCCTATAGGAATCTCAAGTCACCAAGGTTTTAAACAATTGCGATCCTAACACCAATCCCATTTATCAACATCCATTTTAACAAATTGTTTCAGTTATCACACATTGCCCACTCTCCAAGGATATGCTTCTCATCAATATCAAATTTCTCAATTATTCATATAGTTCTTTTTACTTTTCACTGTTCACCCCTTTCAAACACATTCCATCGATAATCATAGTCACGACCATTTGCTTACCTCACATAATTTCCTATTAGGGTCTCGTTGACTTTACCATACATCATTGTACTTTTTCATTGAGTCCACAATTAATCTATTTATAATCCCATTATACATCACGTCATTGTCAGTTCCCCTTTAGGACTTCTTGTCTCTACTCATTTTCTCTTTTCAATTGATTTCCTGTCCTTAACATCGACATATGCCAATACCTAGTCATCCGTACTTGGACTTCCATAAATTCCACTTTATTTGAGTATTTTACTTCGCAGTTCGAGACTATTTTCTTCTTATTTTCAAATCAAGATTTCTCAACAGTTTTGCATCACATATGGAGATCTATTCACTTCACATTGCAATAAAATCATCTCAAATTAAAATTCTACTTACGTAGTTGGATACTTTACATTTCCGTACACACAATACAGATAACCTTAGTCGTATATTTCACTTGTTATGCCTAAATCTCCTATTGAGATATGAATCAATTTCACTTTTGATTTCATCCATACTTCTTTTCGTTTGACCATTAGTCTTGCTACCGTCATTATACTGTTCACGAAAGTCTCATCAGCCAATTAGTGTCCCTAATTACTTTTCAATCATTCTCAACTATATGCACTATCTCAATCAGAACAATTTTATGCCATAATTTAAAGATCAGAACAGTCCTTGCACTAGGGTTCCATGTGACAGTCACATAAACACTTTCTTTAACACTTATTCCGTAATCTACACCTCACCAGAAGAGGATTGATGCCATAATTTTTTTTTGTTCATTTCCTCTCATAAAGGTACATTCAGTCCTCTTATGTCTTACTTTAACCCATTATGAACTTTACACTTATAGCCACTCTAATCATTCACCGATCATCTCCTCTATGATTTCCATGTATCTTTCACATACGTTTCATTAATCATGATCAACTTTACTGTCCAATAGATACTCCCAACGGTAAATCGACTTAAATATGACAACTCTTTTCATATATTACTATCATTGTTTTTTTTTTCATTTCCCTAGTTTCATTCCCATATCATTCATGTATCAGCTTGACCACATGGCTTACACAATGTCATCGCATTATTGCTACGTCTCTCTTTATTTTCCTCAAACAATCCACGATAGGGTATTCACATTGATAGTACCTTCGGGGATATGTCCCCAACCACAACAAGATCATAGATACTCCACTGTATCTCTATCCATTTACCTATCCATTTACCATTTCTGTGTCCATATACATCTTTTCAACCAATTTAGAATTTCCCGATACACAATCAATAGAAATTGTCAGTCTGTCTTTTTCCTTTCCGATTTTATCATACTGATTTCCAAACTCTTAGCACAATAGTCACATAACCATTTCAGTCTCAAGCTTATACGGTCCAAATCATAACCATTTCACGAATTCATTTCAGTTTATCGGTACACTTTTATCTCACCCTTTCTACTTTTTCTTACTCTACTAGGCACTAGACATCTTGCTTTTTCAGTTCTTACAGTTCTAGGTAGATCGTTACGGTACAATATTGACCTTATTACAATCTCGCTATCTTCATCTACCTATGATATCTGCTGATATCAAACACAAATGCAGTGAATCAATATCTGCCTGATCAGACCATCTACGTTTTACTCAGTTCTAATGTTTTCCATTTCATCGCATCTACAGTCAAAACTCTAATTCCCCAATCATCCCGGACTTTTAATCACACTTAGGCCTACTATAACCAGTATGCTTCTCATATCTCCAGCGGACCTCTCCAAGTTCTAGACATATTCGTTTTTCTGTTGCCATAATATTACCACATTAATCCGAGAATTCATTGATATCAATTCTTTCCTTAATCCGTCTAGGCCAACACAGTCATTCTAACCACAATACAATATCAATCTCCTTATTCATTCTCCTTTTTCCTTTCCTACTTGCTTATACACTTTCAGGGGTTTACACACTACTACAGTCTCACTTTTCTCTCACTTAGCCTCTTAACACATTCGCACACGTAGGATTTTTACTTGTGCGACTCAGACTAGGGATCAGTTATCACGGTCTGCAACGACACGTCTCAAATGCATGCACCCTATGTTTCAGACTGTGCCCAGATACATTACGTACTACTGGGCTCTGATACCACCTAAATGTAACACCCCACTCCCGGGTGACCCGAACCCAATATCGTCGGTGATATTCGAGTCCGTGCCCCACAAAGGTGGCGTACTACATCAGTCGATCGGTAAAACTTGGTATACTTTTTTTTTTGGAAATACCGTTCATTCCATGTTAAAAGGAAGCAGTTTCAGTCATTTCACAATTACGCGGAACAAGCAGTAAACAGTAGTAAATCTTTTACAGTAGATACAATCATTTAATAATATTTTACAGTAACCATAAAGTACAACTACAAATTAGTTACAACAATTGCAGACTACAAACTTAGGAAACACAAAGGCAGACGCGAACTGATCCCGACCTCTATCCTTCACTTGCCTACAGTAGACATACTCCCGTGTCAACCGGGGTATTCTTCAGGACCTGAAAAATAGATGCAAATTTTGGGTGAGTTTTGCGAACTCAGTGAGAATCCATCATCGATGGTTCACCCAACTCATGCAATCAATTTACATACAATCACATTTCTCAAATGTAAGGCGTTTTGCCTTTAACACAATTCATATTCAATCATTTATAGATGCAATGCACATGTGACACTTTTCATTTTCATTTCATTGTTGTGACCGTACGCTTGAAACTGTCCCAGTGACGGGCACATTGCGTTGAGCCAGTGGCTCTGAAAACATTGGGCTTGCAACCCTGATACATTGAGCCTGAGGCTCTGAATACGTTGGACTGAGGTCTGTATGTTGAAATAAAGCTCATATCGTTAGGCGTGATATGCCCCGATCTGATGTTGCTCGGTCCTGGCAATCGCTTTATCTCGATCATACTTTTATGCATGCAATGTACATGTTCCAATTCACATTCACAGTCATTTTATATTTCAAAGACCAATTCACATTCCTTCGGACCTTCGGTCCGGTAATTCAGTCACTAATAAATTTCATATTCATAAATTATTCCATTGAAGCACCCATGCACAGTTACACACAAATAGCATTTCAATATCACATTCCAAATATTTCAGACACCTACGGTCCAAAATCCGTCAAAATCAAACACACATAACCCTCCATTATCTCCACATGGCATAATTGCAAAATATTAAACACATAAAGGTTGAGGAACCAACTAGGTTACTCACCTGTATTTCCGAGCCAAAATCTGGCCGTCTCAGTGACGTCGGTGGACCGATGCTCTAAGTGTGACTCTATAACAGTGACAGTATACATACATTATCAATTGTTCAATCAGAACTATTTCAGAATGCACATGTAATACTTAGAAGGTGCACAATGCATGATCATGATATTCCGTCCCTAATCCCATTTTTCCATCAAAAATCCGTCTAAAATTAGAAACCTATTGGCGGCGACGATGCATAATTCGGACCTCTATAGGTCCCCAATTAAATAAAACAGTAATTAAACTGACCCTTATCCGGACCCACGTCAATTTCCCGTCCAAAAATCCCGAATCTCTCAGAAAATGAAATTCAATATTCTATGAATCCGATGCCTCAAGAATCAGGTCAATCGGACGTCGGACAGAAGAGTTATTCACGAAAGAAACCAAAATTCACATTAAATGTATAACCCTTATTTCCTTCTTTGTTTTCCTGATTTCTAACCAAAATTTAATCTATCATATCCCTTTCTACACATTTCAGAAAAATGCAATCTATACCTTGTTGGAAAGATAATGAAACCATCTACAAGTTTCCTTTAGATCAGAAAAATCAATTTCACCCCTAAGGGTGTCAAAAATCCAATGGAAGATACTGCCAAGACACTTACCTCATAAAACAGAACAGAAATGGGAAATTCATTAACTTTCATTCTAGGCAGTCCAAAATTCTACAATAAATATGCTCATCAAGATCACAATGTTGTCTACAACTTTCATGAAACAACCCAAATTGCAATTCCCTTGCTAACTACGTCAATTAATTCATTCAATGCTGCTGTCCCTGAAATCATTCAATTTGAGCAGTAAACTTCTAACAAGCATAACTCCCTGTTCAAAAGCCAGAAAAATCACCACTTTATATCCCTGAAAAGATCAAACTTCAAACTTAAATTCTTCCTGAAATAACCAAACTCCAATTCAGCCTATAACAAAGTCAAATCTGTTATGTAAGTTTCTGACCTAATCAGCACTTAACATCACAATGTAGGTTCAGATTATGAAATTCCATATCTCCCACATCTGATTTCCAAAACTTACATTCCATATACCATTGTCAAGATCAATGTGCCATATAAAACTCTTAAGTATATTTCCAACACCAATTAAATTCATAAAAATTCCTAAAATTCTTCCAAAGTAAAATGTGCATCAAATCTGCCAATCCAGCTAGGTGTCATTGAATGCATAAAAACAGTCAACCATAATCAGGACATAACTCCTACTATACACATATAAAAATTGCAAAATCAGTGGCATTGGAAAGCTAACTTAATAGGCTTCAATTTTCCATCTAATCCATTTGTCCTAATTCCTTCTCAATTAATTCATAAAAATTAGCAAAACTCAAGGGTATATTCTCGGATACTGTTCATTCCAGTTAAGAGCAGTAACTTTCCATGCAGAAATTCACCATCTGAAAGCTAAAATTGGACAATGCCTATTTCACACAAAAATGTAGCTAACATCCCAAAGTTTAAGTGGCTACAAACCTTAAATCATTTGCATTCCTACACAATGCATTATGATTAAAATAGTAAAATCAATTAAAAACCCTAATTTTCCAGATTTGATGTTAACCTTAGTTCTATCATTTCCAATGCCTTTAACACATCACTAGACATCCAAATAAACACAAATTAGGTCTTACCACATTCATACATATACTAGGGCTAATACTTAAAAATTGCAGCACTTAATTTCTCAATTCATATGCTAGATTAGCCATCCATATTCAATTCAAAATCAAGCCATAACCACTTCTATCATACTGCTTTCAATTCATCCACAACCTAGCCTTACAACCATTACTTCAAACCATAATTATCATCACTTTAATGCATGCATAAACCTAATAAATGCTCCAAACCTTTCATTAATTATTCCTCACTACCATGGCATTTAATTCTTAATAAAAACACCATTAAACATCATATAAAGGTTAATTCCTTTACTTACCTATTAGCTTCCAATCCTCACTTCTTCTCTTCAATTCTTTCCTATGCTTTCTAACTAATTCTACCAGGACCAAGCATGCATCTCCTCATCATCTAACTTTGATGGAATAAGAGATAAGAGATATCTTGAATTTGTGGAGGAAGATGAAAAAAGCAAAATTCGATGGATATGTAAAGAGAGGTGTATGCTTGGATGAGTAACACCAAAGGCTACCAACTTGATCTTTTCTTGCTTTGAAACAAGTAAAACCGATAGGATGAAGAGAGCATTAAATGAAGCTTTTGGTGGCAATTTTCATTAGTCCACATTTGTAAAGAAAAGTCAAAATATTAATTTTATAATTCAGATAAAAATTTACCCAATCAACTCCAATGACCCTAATTTCAATCCCAAATAATACCTCCAATAATACAGTGCCATTGGGTAGCAATTTTAGCTCACAGAAAATCGAATTTGTTAAGCGATTGGCGATTTTCCTGGTGCAGGAATTTTCTCGAAAAAATTCAGAAAAATTTCTAAAAATTCCTTAAAATAGAAAACAATTTATGGCGCACTCAGAATAATTTTTCAAATCCATTAACCACGTTAATCCCAATAAAATTTTCTTAGGCACTCAAACCGGGAATGTCATGTATGCATATACCGTAATTTCATGTGCACAGATTTCACTGGTTACTAGTACCAGTATGCATGGACAGTCCTAAGTCATTCCGATCCATCTCATCCTATGCCAATGTTACTATTTTACCCTTCCAGTAGGGGGTGGGATGTTACATGTACTCTATCGACTATTACAACTGAGTTGTCAGTTTCTGTATTGTGCTTCAAAACTCATGGACTTCATTGGGTGCGGATCGTCGAGTAGATATTGCTATATTGAATGTGAATGATTGCAAATAATATATATTCGTAAATGAACCTAAACTAAATATTCTTCCACGACGATGCCCCAACCACCCATTACATGAAGATAGGTTTAACTCTCATCATCATCTTCAGACTACTGAGATTACTGTTGAATGCTTTCTTATATTTGGTCTATCAAAAGGCAATGTTTATGTCACTAAGTGATAATTATTAAGTATTAATATTAAAGTATAAATTTCACATACATTTAGTTCTCTACATTGGCTGTTGACGAAGGTCATAATGTTATGCTTCTTAGTGTGAGTGTGCAAAAAGAGCTGACAGGGTGTAGGCTTCATGCTCATAGACTTTTCCTACATCAGAATAAAATGTTATAAGTGAACTATAAGTTGCAAAATTTTCAACAGAATTTCCTCTATTTTTATGATATTTACCCCATGTTGAACAAAGAAAGTAACTCAACAATACAGTTATATATGACGCCAAACATTTATAACATTATCATTCTCCATAATACACATATTTTTATTCTAAAATTAACTTATCAAATTAAATTGAAATATATCAAAGTACAAAAAACAGAATATAAGTGCAAAGTGTAGATACTTATAATTCTCTCTGCATGCTTGTGGTGGGTAATAGATCCTCCAGCATGTACAGGAAGACTCTCTCCCCCTCGTTCTCCATGTCTGTTAGTAAAATTACACTCTGAAATGGACATTGTCTCGGGTGATGTCCAATACTGCTGTCAACAACTCCATATTTGTCCAGAAATATAAGGCAATTGTACACTAGTCTTGTATATCACACTAACAAAATCTTGATAACATGTATGTACTTGTCTCTCCCATATTTTATAAATGACCGTATCAAATTCAAAATCCTAAAAAGGTTCTTAAAAAAAAGGAAAAGCATACGATCAGTACTTGTAATCTACAATATTTATCTAATTAATGTACAAAAATAAATTAAAAATACAAATATATATTTTTTGTACCTCAAACTCCTAATAATAAAAATCCTTTATCGCCTGAGAGATATTATTCCATATATAACCCTCAAGATTAATCTTTTCCTTGAATTTGGATGTCATGTTTCTTGAGCATGGTCCAGACGAAATCAACCTTATATTAGAACAATTAATTTTATATCATTTTAAATTTAAAACAATAACTTAATTATAAACATATGATGTTTCATGTATTTTTCACTTAAAGATTGTTAACAATTGTGATGTACATTCTTCCATCAACTCCCTCAGCTCCAGGCTAGAGGCTACCTCCTTCATCCGCATCGTTTACCCCTGATATCTCTGTCTATATATGGGTGATGGATAGTGCAGAAACAGGCATGGAAGGTAATGCCTCGTCTGCAAGTGTAGCAACTGGAGGTACAACATCTGATTCAATTGTAGTTGCAAAACGTGATGCTTCACCTGGACAATAATTGACTCCAAATCGTAGTCTAAACCTTGGTCGCATCATATCATGTTTTCTCTTTGGTGGCATATTTTAACCTGAACTTCATATTTTATTGAATATTCTAGAAATATAACAATTTCAATTCAATATATAACAATATATTATTAATTCAATAATTGATTTATTAAATATTATATTATATTACAAACACAAATTAATCATTATCAACACTTAATTGTAAATCAAAAACATCATCTTCTTTTTCTGAAGAATTGGAATCAAACTCAGGTTCCTCTTCAGTTCTCTCGTCCTCCTTACCCTCTCTAGATGAAATTTTAACATATTCATTATTTGGATCGTCCAACGGTTCATTCTTGTCATATGCAACAGAAGCATTTATTTTATAAACATCTTCTTGAAATGTTTTGCTTTCAATTTTTTATTCTCCTTTTTCATGTGATTCAAAAACACCTCTAGGTTTAATTTCACAAATGGTCAACCAATCTAACTTATCTCATCGTAAGTTGGGAAAAGGGACATAATACACCTAGATCGCTTGTATTGCTAACACAAAAGGTTCAAATTGTCTAAATCTTTTTAACTGGTTGATTTCAACTAGATTGTATCAGCTATACATTTTGGTACCAACATTAGGAGCTGGATCAAACCAGTCACACTTAAATATCACACTCTGCTTTATTAGTAATGCAGGGTACTCAATTTTAAGTATCTCAATAATTTTACCATAGTAATCTATCAATTCTCTCTATATGCAAACTCCACTATTTAATGTTGCCATGCTATGACCATGATATTATGTTTGATATTTGTATCCATTAACTAAATACATCATATACGATTTAACAGTTTGCAAAGGTCCTTTCGTAAGATCACATATGAACTTGTTCTCTATTGGATTTACTAAGGCCTACACAAAAAATTATCATATTAATAGTATAATGCCATTTGAACACTTTAATCTTATAATTCAATCATTTCAATAATTATAAGTGAAAACTTACATATTTCTCGAACCATCCAGGAAAGTGCCTTCCAACTTCTTTATTAATATCATCCTATGTTGTCTTAGGCATTAGCTCACGTAACCATTCCTTGTATTTTCTAAAAACATTATTATATATTCAGTTGTGAATAACACTAAATTTTAAAAACCAAATAATCAATTTCAACTTATTACACGAAAGGTTAAACTGTTTGACAGTTCAATAAAATATAACAATAGGTAGCCTCTATTTTTTCCTCTGTTAACATTCTTCTTGTTGAACATCCATATGTTCGCCTAGGATATCTGAAAATGGGTAAGTTACCATCAGTATCAGTCGTTCCTCCCCTATCATCATTATGAGGAACTTTTCTTTCTCTTATGTGAACATGTGGCTCAAAATGATGTGAACAAAATATATTTACTTCCTATACTAAATAAGCATTACATATCGAACCTTCAACTCTAGCCTTGTTTTTGACATTTTTCTTCAAATGATGCATATACCTACATTACTCATTTTGGGTTTATTACAATTATGTTATTAAAAACAAGTTATTACTTCAATTTAAAAATTTAATATAATTACCTCTCCAACAGATACATCCATCGGTATTGAACTGGACCAGCAAGTTTAGCCTCTGTGCTAAATGCACAGGTAGATGCTTCATTTAGTCAAAGAAGCTTGGGGGGGGGAATCCCTTCTAATTTGCACAAAATTATTTCCCTTTTTAATTTTTCCATTTCAGCCAACTTTATTTCAAATGATATTAAGCTTCTGAAAAACAAAATTATATTATAACTTCCCATACCTTATTCGGTAGCAACTCTCAAAATGCAATTGGAATTAGCCTTTGCATAAACATATGACAATTATGACGTTTCATCCCAAATAATTTGTACTTCCTTATATCCACACACTTTGCTAAGTTTGAAACAAAATCATGAGGAAATTTTAGATTTTTCAACCATTCACACAAAACTTTCTTTTGTTTTTTCCTCTAACGTGTAACATGCTTTTAGATATTTACCAGTGTGTAGAACTTTATCAAACTCATTCCTTTTATAAAAAAGTTTCAAATCAGCTCATGATTTTGCATTATCTTTTGTCTTCCCTTCAATATTTATTAAGGTATTGAACAAATTGTCAACATTATTTTTTCAATATGCATCACTCCTAGATTATAACATATCAAATTAGTTTTCCAATATGGCAAATCCCAAAAGATGTTTCATTTTCTCTAACCAAAGTTTTTTCTAATGCTTGTATTAACTGCATCAGCTTCCGTAACTTTCAATAATCCTAATTCATCAATCTCTTGCAATATCTCTTCACCATCTTTGTGAGGGGGAGAAGATGTTTAAACCATCCTATTCTTAATGAACTTTTGTTTATTGCATCTAAATGGATGATCTAAAGGAAGAAATTTCCTATGGTTGTCAAATTAACTTGTTTTTCCCCTGTTTGGAAGATAAAACGCATCAGAATCATTGCTACAATAAGGAAAAGTCAATTTTCCTTTTGTGCTCCATCCAGGCAACATAGCATATACTGAAAAATCACTAATAGTCCACATCAAAGCTGCTCTCAACACAAAATTTTGTTTTAAGGACACATCATATTCTCCATACCATATTCCTAAAAATGCTGCTATTTAGATATCAATGGTTGTAAGAATACATCTATTTTATGTTTTAGATTTGTAGGCCTTGGCATAATCAACATCAAGAACATATATGTCTCATTCATTCACATCCATGAAGGCAAATTATAAGGAGTAATTATGATTGACCATGATAAAAATTGTTGGCTGCATTAACTAAAAGGTTGGAATCCAACCATCAATAATCCCAACATCGACTTTCAATTGCAAACTCATAATGAGTGTTATTGAAATGTTTCCACACTAGTGCTTCTGATGGATGACCCATTATTCCATCTTCCTATTCGTATTCATTACGCCATCTCATGTGAGATACAGTAACATCAGCAACATATAGTCTTTGAAGTCTCAGAGTTAGCGGGAAATAATACATCCTCTTCTAGGGTACTAATTTCTATTTCATAGAGTGCTTTCTAGGCTTAATCCTAGATTAACTACAAAATTTGTACTCTTGTAATTCCACATCATCTCCCCAATACAACATACATCCCAATTTGCAAAAATCAATTTTTTTCATCAAGCAAACTAAAACCCCTAATAAGTTTCTTCATATTGTAAAAACTATTAACCATTATATGATCAGGAGGTAATGATTCATTATATCATCTAAGAATTTTATCAAATCTACGATAAAAAATATGCCCTTCAGACTTTATGTTCAATATTCAAGCAATTGAAGACAATTGAGTCATTGTCTCACAATTTGACCATAATTTTTATTCAGCTGAGTGTAGTAAATCAAAAAATTGTTTTACATATGGGTTTGGTTCTTCTTCAACCATTTGTATCATGAACCATTTGCATGTAAGGATTTTCATTTGCACCCATATTATTTGTTATAAATCCAATCCCCCCTTCAAACTTATCCACATTTACTGATTACCCCTTGAAATGCTACTAATCAATGGCTTCCCATGTCATGTCCACTCAAAATAATTTGGAATCAACCATTTTCTCAGAAAATGGTCATTCACTTTATCAATAGGAAGGAAACGAATATGTTTGCACTTTTTACGTGGACATCTGATCTTAGGCCATCCATATATGTAGGTTGAGAACATGCATACTGAATAAAAGCTTTAACTCCCTTAATAAACTCAGGATTAATGAAACTATCAAGCATGAATCATCTATACATCCAAGATCTTTCAACATTGCTCGTTTCTACAAAACTTTTAATTTAAAAAAGTGATTTCATAGTTAGTATTCTTCATGTCCCTTAAATTTACAAAACACCTAAACTTTACACAACATGCCCTAAGTATTAATCAATTGAATTAATTACCTACAATTGATGTCAGTACTATAGTATATGGCATTGTTTATACCTGTCAATCAAGAAAGCAAGTTATTGCTGTGACTCCTAGGCACGTACTATAGTATATGGCATTGTTTATACCTGTCAATCAAGAAAGCAAGTTATTGCTGTGACTCCTAGGCACGTGGAATTTTTCCCTGATAAGCCTCACGGGAGCTACATCATGGGTTTCTAGCCTATTTACCATCCTAAGGGTTTATTATGCAAAGAACTATCTTGTCTATTAAACATATGAATTTCTTGTGTTAATACTAAGTTTAAATTAATCAAATTGAAATTAAAGTATTTATGTTTGAATTAGTCACCTACAATTGATTTCAGTACTATGGTACGTGGCATTATTTACACTTGTGAATTAAGAAAGCAAGTTCTCGTTGTGACTCCTAGGCTCGTGAAATTTTTCACCGATAAGCCTCATAGGAGCTACATCATGAGTTTCCAAACTATATACCGTCCTAGGGGTTTATTATGCAAAGAATTGTCTTGTCTATAAAACTTATGAATTTCTTGTGTTAATACTAAGTTTGCATTAATCAAATTGAAGTTGAAGTATTTATTGTTGGGCCCGAGCCCTGGATCCCCATTCCCGAGGCGGCCCCTCAGGTCGCGTCGGCTACGGGTGCCCAAATAATTTCAGACCCGATCCCAACATCCATACAAATACATAATTCGATTCACACATATACTCATTCATGCAATTTCGCACACATTAAAACATAATTAAACACCCCATAAATTAAGGGGCTTCATGCCATCACAGTCTGAGGGAAATTCAACAAATATTTTCAACTAGAGCATAGTACAAAATGAAATTTAAATCCAAAATACATAAGTATGCTCCATGATGATATGCTGGCGGGCTAACCAAAATACTAACTTAATACAAGGCTCCTAATTAGCTTGAAGTTTCCGATGCCTTGCAAGATCAACGATCGTCTTGTTCTGCACCTGAGGAGGGGAGAGTAATGGGGTGAGCTGCAAAGCTCAGTGGCATATACGTTTATAGCCATTGGCAACGAGCCACACATTCAAACATAGATGCGTACAAGTATAGCAATTCAAATTCTATCAAGTGATTCACATTCATATAAACATATGTCATGCACTTTCTGTTTCTCAACATAACGATTATTATGCATCATTTCTATCAAATCAATCATGAATGCACACAAATGGTTCGAGAGTTCCGTAAAAAGATCCGGATAAACCGAAGTTTATACCGTAAACTATTCGAGTCCGATTTCTCAAGGATCTTGTTACCTCAAGCGGGCAGCCGGGAGAAGGCTTTATGTCGACGTGTACGTGACTCCATCCGTAACTCTCTCACCCAAACAAAACACATAACCATTCGTTCCATGTTCAAAGCATTTTCAAAGCTTTCAAAATTTCATTCTTTCCATTCTTGCAAAATGCCATAAGGCCTATTAAGGCCATGCATAATCATAATCACAATGCATGTTCAATATTTCAACACAAGTAATGTCACACAATGCAAGCAAGCATACATAAGCCAATTTGCCCATACACACAATAACCATAAACATATTACCCACCTAATATCGCTCGAGTATCCAACTCACTGTTGTCCTTCCTCTTGCGATTGGGTTAGGTCGGCTTGGTTTCCTATAATAAACCAAGTTATCATTCAATCAATACGCAAAAGAAATATTCCATAAAGCTTGACAATCAAAAGTAAAGCACTAAAAGTCTACATCCGACTTCCATCTAAATTTCCAAACCCTTAAAGGCTGATTCCGAACTTCCCTTCTTCATAAAACTTGTAGCCCTTTATTTCTAGTTCACAACGAATCCAAAATTACCTCAATTACACATCTACACCAAAAGATATGCCCCCAAATACCAAAAATCGTCATTACTAACAACAGTGGTTCGCCGAGGCGAACGGCTGTGCTTGCCGCGGCGTGCACGCAAGCGTGTGCCGCGGCGAACACCTTTTCGCACGTCGAGACGAATATCTCTTCGCTCGTCGCGACGTCGCCCCCCCTCGCACGTCGCGACGTTGCTCCCTTTCCACGCACGTCGCGGCGTGTTCATACGCACATCGCGACGTGCGGGCCTGAAGAACGACTCCGAAACCCGATTTCCAGCATTTTTCAACTTCAATCCTTTCCCAAACTCAAATGCAACACACCTAAGCCTTAGATCATGTCTTATACTACCTTTCTAACCCAGCAGCAACTCAAAATCAGTCATAAACACATCAACTCACGAAATCTAACCATTTTTACCCTAAAACCCTAAAACCACCGATTCTACTACATTCCACATCCTCTAAATTTAATCTAACCAAAACAAGTTTAAACAAAGTGAAACTTACACGGAAATTGCTTCAAATTGTCAGAAATCCTCAAAGATCAAAATCCCTCTTCTCTTCTCTTCTCCCTCTCCCACGACTCTTCTCCTTCTTCTTTTCTCTTCTTTCTTTCTTCTATTTCTTTCTAACTCTTTCTTAATTAAGTCTAAAGACCAACTTACCCCTCTTAGCAAAGCTTAAACCACTCCAACCTAAGTAATCTTCCCAAAATGCCCTCATGTTCTTTTACCCTTTTAATTCTCACTTAACCACAATTAAACCTTAGTTATCCATAAACACATAATTAACATAATTTATGCTTGATAACATCATAAAAAAAAATTGGGGTCCAACATTTCTCCCCCTCTTAAAAGAAATTTCGTCCTCGAAATTATTACCTGAATCATCGAAGAGATACGGATACTTTTCCTTCATAGCGTCCAATGGCTCCCATGTAGCCTCCTCTACTGAATGGTTCCTCCACAGGACTTTGACTAGCCGAACTGTCTTGTTCCTGAGAACCTTGTCCTTGGTATCCAAAATCACCACTGGTTGCTCCTCATAACTCAGATCATCCCTCAGCTGAACCTCACTAGTCTGAATGACATGAGAAGGATCCGATCTATACCTCCTCAACATGGACACATGGAAGACATCATGAATCTGAGACAATTCCGGAGGTAACGCCAACCTGTATGTGAGTGGTCCAATCCTCTCGAGAATCTCATACGGACCCACATACCTCAGACTCAACTTGTCCTTCTTGCCAAATCTCATTACTCCTTTCCAAGGAGACGTCTTAAGGAACACTTTCTCACCGACTTCAAATTCCATCTCCTTTCGATGTGCATCAATGTAGCTTTTCATCCTATCCTGGGCTGCCTTCAGCCGCTGCTTAACCAAATTGACTTTCTCAACTGTTGTCTGAATCAATTCTGGTCCTACCAGTTTCCTCTCTCCTTCTTTGTAGCGCCCCCTTACCATAGAGTACCCACTGGAACGCCCGTAGGTCATTCCGGTACATATCCTACGATAAGAGACCACTACTGACAACTACCACTAAACTCCTCATGGCATCATAATCATAAAGCAGTACGAAGAAATTGACAACTTTTTAAAACCAAACTGGATTTCATTTCATTCACTCAAAATTCAGAAATTTACAAACTGTCAGTATTTTCAGTCTGCACATGTTCCAAAACACCGTACACTGCGTACCATACAGTAATGTACAAAGAACAGATCTAACTATAAGTCTCCAAAAGAAAGCCCAGCTGACCGACCTTTGAGCCATTGCCTCTCTCGCCAATCCACTATACACGGCTCTACAGTCCTGAGGGAGCTATCTGTTTACACTTAAGCTTGAAAAATAGATTGCAATTTTGGATGAGTTTGCGAACTCAATGAGAAACCATCATCGATGGTTCTCCCAATTCATGCTTCACATAAGCATGATACAGTATGCATCCAGTAATCATACAATTACAATGCTAATACAATCACAGTAATAGGCATACAACACAATCACGGTAAGCGAACACGATTACGATCGTATATACATCGGTACCATGTCAAATATTCAGTCCAGTATGCAATGCACATGTGACTCTTTTCGATTTATTACAGATTGTGACCGAGTGCTTTAGCGGTGTTCAAGAATCGATGAGCGCATCTAGGAGAATTATCTCCCTCGAGCTCTAGGCTCGCGATGACGATGTCGATGGCGACTCGGTTCACATTTGTTCTTTATCAGTTTATGCATCTGTGCATGAGTGCACATGTTCAATTGAACAGTTACATAACAGTCTAGAATTCCCAATGAGCAGTAAATTTACAGTCAATATCATGTAATCCAAGTAATCCCCGTAGGGCAAATAAGTCACAGTAAACACGTAGATTGAGGTAACCACCTACGTTACTCACCTATTACTTCCGAGCTAATACCGGGAAGTTTCCGCCCCGTCGGTCGAACGACGCTCCACTTGAGCCTCTATAAAAATCAGAGAAAGAACGAGTCACTAAATATGAAATTTTTGCACATGTAGGTGAAATATACATGTTCATGAATTTTCGGCCCTAATCCCATTTTTTTCCATCATAAAAATCCGTCTAAAAATTAGAAACCTATTGGCACTGACGGTGCGCAATTCGGACCTCTATAGGTCCCCAATTAAACAAACCAGTGATTAAACATACCTTTACCCGGACCCACATCAATTTCCCGTCCAAAAATCCCAAATCTCTCAGAAAATGAAATTCAATATTCTACGAATCCGATGCCTCAAGAATCAGGTCAATCGGACGTCGGACGGAAAAGGTATTCACGAAAGAAACCAAAATTCAACAATTAATAGCCCTTATTTCCTTCTCGTTTTCCTGTTTTCCAACCGAAATTCAACCTATCATATCTCTTTCTACACATTTCAGAAAAATGCAAACGATACCTTGTTGGAAAGATAATGAAAACCTCTACAATTCTCAAGAAGACCATAAAAATCAATTTCAACCCAAAATCAGATTCACTTGCTAACTATGTCAAACAATTCACCAAAGCATCAGCCCTCATATATCATTCTCAAGATAATTTCTTCCTCTACAACTTTACAGAAGATCACTCACACCAATTCAGTTCACATAAATTACTAAAATTGCTCCAAATCATAATGTGCACCAAATTTGACATTCCACCTAGGTTTCATTCAATGCATGAAAACAGTCAATAGTCATCAGTCCATAAATCCTACTATACATATCGAAAAATTGCAAAATCAGTGGCATTGGAAAGATAACTTAATAGGCTTCAACTTTCATTTAGTCCATTTGTTCTAATTCCTTCTAAATTAATTTATAAAAATTAGCAAAACTCTAGGTTATGGTTTCGGGTACTATTCATTCCAGTCAATAGCAGTAACTTTCCAAGCCATATTGCAACCTCTTAAAGCTAAAATTGGACAACACCTATTTCACACAAAAATGTAGCCAACATCCCAAAGTTTAATTGGGAACAAACCTCACCTCATTTTCTCACCTACACAATTAGTTATGATCAAAACATTTCAATAGGTTAAACACCAAATTTTCCAGATTTCATCTTTACCTCTTCCTCTTCCATTCTAACACTTTACCTACATCAATATGTAGGAAAATCCGGGGAGGTACATCACATGTACCGGCAGCGGAAAACAAAAATTTTTGTTCCCAGGACTTTCCCGAATCCCAGGATCCAGGTATCCGTATGAAGACATCAACCTAAATAGCCAAAAGAGACTATCTCTAAAGGTGATCCACGCAGAGATCAGAAAATCTAACCGAGTCAAACCCCTTTGACCCGGGAATAGCTAGAACAGATTAAAGCCTGCTAGAGCCTACCTCTGTCCTGGAGAGCTTCAGAAAACGTTGGAAGAGGATGAAGCTTGCTTGGAGATGAAGAAGAGAAGTGAAGATCGTTGATGATGAGAGAAACAATTTCTCTAAGGTTTCACAAAACCTTTCTCATTCATCAAAGGCTACGAAGATGATCTTCAAAGGCCATAAGAAAAACTCATTTTTCTTCCTTCTTCAACCATCCACCGATCATCGCACTCTTCATCTTTCATGCTTTTGTCATTTAGTCATTAAATGACTTGATGACTAAGCATGAAAATGGAACATTCTCCATTCTTCCTCCCTTTCCACGTTACAAGCATGGTTTATAAATATATATATAATTAATTAATTAACATATATATATATAATTACTAAGAGGTCGATCAAGCTGGGTTGGTCTCTACCTCTATCGGCCCCCGTCTTTGGCAACTCCTAAACCTTTCTTAGCAATATTGATGTCGCGATCTCATCGGGACATATCCCAATCCCATTGGGATCCATTTAATCTAATGCTCTCCATAATTGGAACTCGGTCTAATTACTATTTCTGATTCTGAAACACTCTTATCGTGTGACCCTTTAGGCTCCCAGTTATGTTGGCCACTTAGATTAACAATTAATCTGAGCAAGTCATGAGCGGTATCTAGCAACACATCATGACCCCCGATTGACCGGAAAGTAATCGGTTTGATGTATTCATCACGAACGGATCACAAACCCTTCCATGTACAATTACCGTGCAATTCGTCCTTTCACCATCCTATACCCCACTTGGTTATGAGTATGGTCAAAGTGTCAACTCTCACTAGATCGAGTCTAGCCCAGTGATATCGGTTCTCGTCACGAGGGTCATTACTTTATATGTCAATGAAGACACTCTTCATGACATACATCTTTGCCACCTTAGTAATGATCCCGACAAGAGGCCATGGGTATCTCTTCGCTAATCCGAAGTGGTGAATCCTTTATTGGCTACTCAATTATCTTTGAATACCTCAAGTCGTCCCCAAGCACCACCCTATGAGTTACCTCCGAAGGCAACAAGGAATGGAGTCAAAGCGGGATCGGTATCGAAGATATCCTTGAGTACCTCGAGTCTAAGGATACTTGCACCATTGCTATGATGAGATTATCAACGACACTTAGATAAGATATCCATGTGATGATCTCATGGCGGGTCATCCAATGAACTTACTACCGCTAGTAAGCATCCACATGTCAATTCTAAATATCTCATATTTACGCTTTACGAGATCCACCGCTGATCCAATCAAGGAATATGACATGTGCTAGTCTATCCGGATTAATGATGTCGGTCTCATTAATCCTATGACTAGGAGAATTAAATCTTGACATAATTGCACATGATAGGAATCTCGGGAGTATGAACACATCATAATCTCCTTCATGCTATGTCATATATCATGGACTTCATTAATTCGATTAAAGATCCAATCGATTCATAAACAATGTTTATGAATATCAAATTAATGAATAATGCCTTTTCTTTATTTATTCATAAAGTCTGCACGACTTTGAATAAAACGCGCTAAAGGGATTGCCTTTAGGGCACAAATAAACAATCTGAGATTTGAACAAGTCGACTTATCCAATGAACAAGTCGACTTATCGGTACCGAACATGTGTAAGTCGACTTACACATGGTACAAGTCGACTTATCACTTACACAATATACATTCATTTACACCTCCAATTCAGCCACAAACTCAACACAACAATTAGTTGTATACTTACACAAAAGTTGGCAGCACACATATACACAATTCCCATACTTTATTTCCATTCATTACACATCATAAACATCATTAACAACCTTACTTTCACATTCTTTACCTACTCTATCCGTTTTCCTCACACAAGCATGCATTAAACCCATTCAAACCTACCACTTTCATGATCAAATAAATGCTTAAAGGATCTCCATGAATGCTTCTAACTACCAAAAGCATAAAAACAAACATCAATACTCACCTTAAATAAGTTCAAGCTATCAATACTCCTTAATTCTTCAAGTTCACACTTCTTCTTCTTCACTCCTCACCCACGGTTATCATAAGCATCTTAAACAATATTATCAATTCAAGGTTTAAACTAGGTCTTGGCTGTGACTAGTGAGGAAGCAAGCAAATACTAAGTAGAACTTATATGGGAGGAAGAGGAATTGTCGAAGGATAAGAAACATAATGAAAGGGAATTTGCAAGTTTCGGATGAGAAGAGAAAGTGTCTTCCAAATGAATGTGTTTTTAACTTTAACAATAAGAAAAGTCGTGGATGATGGATAAAGAAGAAGACAAAAGCATTAAATATGCTAAGACACTTGGCCTATTAAGGGAAAAAGACAAAATCAAGCTAATCCTATGTAATTAAGTGCTAATCCCAATTAAGCTCTAATCATGGCACTAAAATAATTCCCTATCATCATTTATCCACTAATCTCATGCCATTAGGCAATCCTTTTCAGTACAAAACAGCTCACTCAGTCAGTCAGTTGGAATTTTTCGGTCCGGGCAAGAACCCCGAAAAATTTCAGAAAAATTCCCATAAATCCCTAAAAATGTAAAATACTCGATGGCGCACTCCGAATAATTTTCCAAACCCAAAAATCACACTAATCCCAATAAAATTATCTTAGGCACAAAAATCGGGAATGTCATGTATGCATGTACAGTAAGTTCCTATGCACAATTGTGACTATGGAGCAATCCTATTATGCATGAGCAGTCCTATGAAATCCCAATCTAGCACATCATATGCCAATTTACTATTCTACCTTCCAATTGAGTGTGGGATGTTACATTCTTCATCCCAACAGATCGGAGTCCTACATCTCCTCCCATACAAAGCCTCATATGAAGCCATTTGAATACTCGAATGGTACGAATTGTTATAAGCAAATTTGACCAATGGCAAATGTTCATCCCAAGCTCCTCGAAAATTCATCACACAAGCCCTAAGCATCCCCTCAAGTGTTCGAATGGTCCTCTCAGATTGACCATTCGTCTGAGGGTGAAAAGCAGTACTAAAATTCAGCTTAGTACCTAAAACTTCCTGCAAACTACCCCAAAATCTTGAAGTAAACCGAGGGTCCCTATCAAACACAATCGAATCCGGGATCCCATGCAATCTCACTATCTCGTCGATGTACTTCTTTGCTAACACATGCAAAGAATCAGTCTGCTTAATTGCCAAAAAGTGAGTTGACTTGGTCAACTGATCCATAATAACCTAAATTGCATCATGCTTCCTATTGGTCTTAGGCAAACCCATCAGAAAATCCATAGTCACCCTCTGCCACTTCCATTCTGGGATGGACAATGGCCTCAACTTACCCGAAGGTGCCTGGTGTTCAGCCTTGACTTGCTGACACACTAGACACTTACTGACAAACTCTGCTACATCCTTCTTCATGCCTTTCCACCAAAAATGCTCTTTCAGATCTCTGTACATCCTGGTGCTACCCGGATGCATGACATAAGGCGCATTGTGTGCCTCATCCATAATCTCGTCCTTAACCTCCTGCACATCTAGGATACACAACCTGTTCCCCACTGTCATAAGTCCATCATCCCTCACTACTACTTCAGAAATCTTACCATTCTGAATTTCCTTTCTGAGTCTGCTTAACTCTGCATCTTGAACCTGTAATTCTCTAACTTTCTCCCTGAGTATCGGTCTCACTCGGAAGTTAGCTAGAAGACAATCTGACTCCTCCTGCTTTAAGCTTATCTTAAGCTTAGCCATCTCTTCCAACAAAGGCAAGTAAACTGTCCGAACATGAGCAATCGAAGATTTTCTACTCAAAGCATCCGCCACTACATTGGCCTTGCCCGGATGATACTCAATCAGCAAATCATAATCCTTAAGCAATTCGATCCATCATCGTTGTCTCAAATTCAGTTCCTTCTGGCTCAACAAATACTTAAGACTCTTATGATCAGTAAAGATCCTCGTCTGAACTCCATACAAATAATGCCTCCAAATCTTCAAAGCAAAAATTACAGCTGCCAACTCCAAATCATGCGTCGGATAATTTAACTCATAAGGCTTCAACTGCCTCGAAACATGAGCAATCACCCTATCTCCTTGCATCAAAACACAACCAAGACCCTTCCTCGAAGCATCACTATACACAGTATAACCCTCATTACCCGAAGGCAACATCAAAATCGAAGCACTCGTCAACCTGTGCTTGAGCTCCTCAAAGCTCTTCTGACACTCATCCGTCCAGAGAAACTTTTGATTCTTCCGCAACAACTTAGTCATCGGAGCGGATATCATGGAGAATCCCTCCACAAACCTCCTGTAATAGCCTGCCAAACCCAGAAAACTCCTCACCTCTGCTACATTCTTTGGTGCTTCCCAATTCACCACAGCTTTCATTTTCTTTGGATCCACATGCACTCCTTGCTCCGAGATCACATATCCAAGAAATGAAACTTCCCTCAGTCAAATTTCGCATTTATTGAATTTGGCATATAACTCGTTTCTCCTCAAAGTCTCCAAAGCAATCCTCAAATGCTCTTCATGCTTCTCATCACTCTTGGAATAAACCAATATATCATCAATGAAGACAATGATAAACTGATCCAAGAATGGCTTAAAAACCCGATTCATCAAATCCATAAATGCTACAGGCGCATTCGTCAATCCAAAGGGCATAACCAAGAACTCAAAATGCCCATACCGAGTCCTGAAAGTAGACTTGGGTACATCCGACTCCTTAATCCTCAACTGATGGTAACCTGATCTCAAGTCTATCTTAGAGAAGACTTTCGCCCCTTGCAATTGATCAAACAGATCATCTATGCGAGGAAGCGGATATCGGTTCTTCACCGTGACCTGATTCAGCTTCCGATAGTCCACACACATCCTCAACGATCCATCTTTCTTCTTCACAAAAAGAACCGGAGCTCCCCAAGGAGAAGAGCTCGGTCGAATATACCCTTTTTCCAATAACTCCTCTAACTGCTCCTTAAGCTCTTTCAATTCCGCCGGAACCATCCGGTAAGGCGGAATTGAAATCGGGGCTATACCTGACAAAAGCTCAATGAGAAACTCAATTTCCCTAGCTGGCGGTAGTCCTATCAATTCCTCGGGAAAGACATCCGAGAATTACTTGACTACTGGAATATCCTCCAACTTCCCTCTATCTACTCTGGAGTCTACCACATAGGCCAAAAATGCCTCACATCCCTTCCTCAACATCTTCTCTACTGCCAAAGCGAAAACAATTCTAGGCGGACCTGTCTTTTTGTCCCCCACAAACACCACTCTCCTGCCGCTATCTAATTCAAATTGTACCATCTTCTGCTTACAATCCAGACGGGCGTTGTGCCTTTCCAATGTATCCATACCCAAAATCACATCTAATCCTCCCATCTTCAGTGGCATCAAGTCGACCACTAGAAGTTCTCCACCAATACAAATCTCACAACCTCTAAATACTTGACTAATAATAATATACTGACCGATTGGAGTACTCACCATCAGCGGAGTATCCAAAGGGCTCACAATTCTATCACACACAGGTCTACTCAAAGAAACAAACAAATGAGTAGAACCCGGATCAATCAAAGCAATCACATCATCAGAAAAGAGTCGAATCATACCAGTGACAACATCAAGAGCGGTCTCTACATCCTCCCTAGTCATCGCAAACACCCTAGCTGGTGCCTGCCCCCTCGGTCTCCCCGAAATACTCACTCTCTTAGTTACATCCGAACTGCCCACTTCTGTTACAGTCCTCTGACCCACAGTCTCTGCTCTCCTAGGAACTTGCATCTGACTCCGTTATTGTCGTGGAGGCTGACGACACTCTCTAGCAATGTGCCCCTTCTTCCCACAGTTGAAACAAGCTCCCGTCAATCTGTAGCACTCTCCTCTATGGGGTCTCCCATAATGCTCACACTTCGGAATGAATGGCCTATTCCCATCTCCCCTTCTACTGCCGCCCACCGTTGAGGCTTGGTGAGAAACAGTAGAAGTCCTCATCGGCCTAGGTCGAACACACCATGCTCCTCTCCTCATTGAGCAGGGAAGCTCCGGCACTCTATGCAGCATGGGGGTACTAGTACTTCCTCCCCTCTTGAATTGCTCTCTTCCTTTTCTTTTCTTGTTCACAGCACTCTTGATATTCTCAATATTTTCAACCCTCAGAGTTGCCTCAACCAATTGCTGAAAATCACAAAAGTTCTGCACAATCGCTTTCTCTCTAATGGCCAAGTGCAGAGACTCAAACCGGCGACATCTAGCAGCCTCACTCAGCATCAAATCTAAAGCATACCTCGCCAACTAAGTAAACCGACGCTCATACTCACTGACCGTCATCTCCCTCTGAGTCAAACTGAGGAACTCCCTCTGCTTCTGCTGAATGTACACCTCAGAAAGATATTTCTTCCTAAAAGAAGCAAGGAAGTCCTGCCATGCCAACCCTGCTGGCCTCATCTGACTCCCTGGCACAGTCTCCCACCAATGCAGAGCATCTCCCTGAAGCAGACTTGCAGCATAAATGACTCTCTCGTCATCCTCACACTCCATCTAGTCTAGCACCCTCTCAGTCTTTCTCAGCCAAGTCTCAGCTTCCTCGGGATCAGTGGTCCCGTAGAAGTCCACTGCTCCATACTTCCTCAATCTGTCAAATCGTCTGCCCTTCTTAGATGGGGCTGAAGCCGAAGGCTGTGGCATCTGACCCATAGCTTGAACAAACGCTTGAGTGAACGCCTGAAATAACATCGGATCCAATGGAAGCACTGGCTCCTGCGGAACTGGCGACTCCTGAGTCTGCGACGGAACGGGCTCACTACCTAGCCCTACAGAAGCCTCAGCATTACTTAGGGCTACTGACTCATCAGTCCTCTCCTCTCTCGTCGGAGAGTCAGGTGCAACAGATCCTTGCATAACTCCTCGTGTCCTTCTACGAGGTGACATCGTACTCCTTCAAATGGAAAAACTAAGGATTAGCTACAAGTCAATCTATATGTATGCATGTCACTTAATGCACTCAATCAAATGCAATATATAAGCAAATATCAAACAAGTCGTCCTATATGCATTCTAAGCCGAGGACACTAAACCTAGGCACTCTGATACCAAACATGTTAGGCCCGGGTCTCGGATCTCCATACCCGAGGCGGCCCTTAGGGTTGCGCCGGCTACGGGTGCCCAAATAACTTCGGACCCGATCCTAACATCCATACAAATACATAATTTGATTCACACATATACTCATTCATGCAATTTCGCACACATTAAAACATAATTAAACACCCCATAAATTAAGGGGCTTCATGCCATCACATTCTGAGGGAAATTCAACAAATATTTTCAACTAGAGCATAGTACAAAATGAAATTTAATTGTAAAATACATAAGTATGCTCCATGATGATATGCTGACGGGCTAACCAAAATACTAACTTAATACAAGGCTCCTAATTAACTTGAAGTTTCCGATGCCTTGCAAGACCAACGATCGTCTCGTTCTGCACCTGAGGAGGGGAGAGTAATGGGGTGAGCTGCGAAGCTCAGTGGCATATACGTTAATAGCCATTGGCAACAAGTCACACATTAAAACATAGGTGCGTACAAGTATAGCAATTCAAAATCTATAAAGTGATTCACATTCATATAAACATATGTCATGCACTTTCTGTTTCTCAACATAACGATTATTATGCATCATTTCTATCAAATCAATCATGAATGCACACAAATGGTTCGAGAGTTCCGTAAAACGATTCGGATAAACCGAAGTTTATACCGTAAACTATCCGAGTCTGATTTCTCAAGGATCTCGTTGCCTCAAGCGGGCAGCCGGGAGAAGGCTTTATGTCGACGTGCACGTGACTCCATCCGTAACTCTCTCACCCAAACAAAACACATAACCATTCGTTCCATGTTCAAAGCATTTTCAAAGCTTTCAAAATTTCATTCTTTCCATTCTTGCAAAATGCCATAAGGCTTATCAAGGCCATGCATAATCATAATCACAATGCATGTTCAATATTTCAACACAAGTAATGTCACACAATGCAAGCAAGCATTCATAAGCCTATTTGCCCATACACACAATAACCATAAACATATTACCCACCTAATATCGCTCGAGTATCCGATTCACTGTTGTCCTTCCTCTTGCGATTGGGTCAGGTCGGCTTGGTTTCCTATAATAAACCAAGTTCTCATTCAATCAATATGCAAAAGAAATACTCCATAAAGCTTGACAATCAAAAGTAAAGCACTAAAAATCTACATCCGACTTCCATCTAAATTCCCAAACCCTTAAAGGTTGATTCTGAACTTCCCTTCTTCATAAAACTTGTAGCCCTTTATTTCTAGTTCACAACGAATCCAAAATTACCTCAATTTGACATCTACACCAAAAGATATGCCCCCAAATACCAAAAATCGTCTTTACTGACAACAGGGGTTCGCCGCGGCGTGCACGCAAGCGTGCGCTGTGGCAAACACCTCTTCGCACGTCGCGGCGAATACCTCTTCGCTCGTCGCGACGTCGCCCCCCCTCGCACGTCGCGGCGAATATTAATTTGCACGTCGCGACGTTGCTCCCTTTCCATGCACGTCGCGGCGTGTTCATACGCACGTCGCGACGTGCGGGCCTGGAGAACGACTCCGAAATCCGATTTCTGGCATTTTTCAACTTCAATCCTTTCCCAAACTCAAATGCAATACACCTAAGCCTTAGATCATGTCTTATACTACCTTTCTAACCCAGCAGCAACTCAAAATCTGTCATAAACACATCAACCCACGAAATCTAACCATTTTTACCCTAAAACCCTAAAACTACCGATTCTACTACATTTCACATCCTCTAAGTTTAATCTAACCAAAACAAGTTTAAACAAAGCGAAACTTACCCAAAAATTGCTTCAAACTGTCGAAAATCCTCAAAGATCAAAATCCCTCTTCTCTTCTCTTCTCCCTCTCCCACGACTCTTCTCCTTCTTCTTTTCTCTTCTTTCTTTCTTCTATTTCTTTCTAACTCTTTCTTACTTAAGTCTAAAGACCAACTTACCCCTCTTAGCAAAGCTTAAACTACTCCAACCTAAGTAATCTTCCCAAAATGCCCTCATGTTCTTTTACCCTTTTAATTCTTACTTAACCACAATTAAACCTTAGTTATCCATAAACACATAATTAACACAATTCATGCTTGATAACATCATAAAAAAAATTCGGGGTCCAACATTTATGTTTGAATTAATCACCTACAATTTATTTCAATACTATGGTACATGGTGTTGTATACCTGTGAATCAAGAAAGCAAGTTCTCGCTGTAACTTACAGACTCATTGAATTTTTTACCGATAAGCCTCACGAGAGCTGCATCACGAGTTTCTAGCCTATATACTGTCCTAAAAACTTTGTTATGCTTCAAATCATCCATAAGATCTCAAACTCATTCCACATACAGTAAATACTTAGACTATTAAAGAAGAACATAAAAACTCATCAACGATTATAAGAATATTCTAAACAACAACACAAAATCAAGACCTCCTTTGCATTCACAGAAAACCCAAATGCTTCAGAAGCATATTATTAAAGCAATACATATGATGGACTTCATTTGGATGACTTACTTGGATGGACAGAAAACTCTAGACTATAAAGAAGAAGGATAAGTGACGCTCTTCAACACAATATAGGGCCTGTGAAAAAGAATATTTTGTATTTAATATAATACACTTGTTCAATAATTTAGTTATGTTTTTAATATATTCAAGCAAGCAAATAAAAAAAACAATATTTTTTTAAATAGAAATATGTAGGCTTTTAGTGGGAGTAATGTTAAAAATATTGCTGGACTAAACCAATCCTAACTTGCTAAAAATGACAACAGACAATCATGCTACTAAAGTTTCTCCAACAGAAAGAATTTAAATAGGAAGATAAAAGCATCCAAGTATTGTTAAAACAAATCCAAATCTTGAACAAATTTAAATAGAAAAACAACTCATGCCAGCAACAACCACTTCATCATGGGAAAAAATAGTTAATACCTAACCATTTAGACCACCTTTAAAATTTTAGTCTAATTTTTGACTAATTTAATAATTCATTTTGATAAACTCATATTCTACCTTGAAATACAACAAGATCAATGTGGCAGGTTAAATTAAATGATTGTTTATCATTACAACTTTATGTCAATAATTTATCTTTTAACTACATACATCTTGTTCGATGCATAATATAAAAATATGAATAATTATGTGATTTAGATATTGTAAATTCAATTGCATGCAATTATATGTAATTATTGATGAAAAGAATATAAAATAATATAACCAATATAGACATTAATGCGGACAAAAGTTGTACATTCTTTGAATATACCTAGAGGGTTTCTTTTTAATTAGAAGTAATTTACAATTCCTTATGTCCTGACCATACTTGTTTCCAATCTTAGAATAGATATGAAGTAAAGAGTTTAACTTAGAATTTAAGAATTATAATGTACATTTGTTTTGTAACATCCCATCACCGATGGGAAGGGTAAATTGGTCAATTGAGACGGGTTAGGAGTGTATAAATTGGTCTCGGCATGTTCATGCATAATATGACCTCCATATATGCATAAATTGTAATTTTTGTAAATGCACATGATTGTACATGCATTTCTGACATTTTCCAGCATTTGTGTTATTGTGAAAAATGTGTTATTTGTGTGTAAAAAATTAATTGGAGTTGATTTTTGTGTGTTTCATATTTTTAGGAAATTTCAAGAATTTTTCTGGAATTTTTCGGGGTACTTGCCCGGATCGGAAAAGTTTCAACTGACTGATTTAGTGGGTTTCCTGTACTGGAAATGACTGGCCAATGGCACTGAAAAATTAGAGATATGATGTTAGGATTTATTTAGCTAAGCCATTGGAGTTTGACGAGAAATTGGAGTAGAATTTGGAACCGAAATAAACAAAAATCTGGGACAAGTGGCAAGTGACACATGTCACTTGCCTACTTAGCCTTAAGCTTAATTTTTATTTAATAACCTTAAGTGGGCTGGCTTTCCACAAATCTCTCCTTGTAACTTTTAAAAAATCACCTTGCAAGCTTTTATTTTCCCTTCATCCGTAGCCCTACCTTTCTTCCTCCTTCAATTATTGTTTTCTTTTCATTCCATACAAGAAGTTGTTCTTGCTACTTGCTTGCTTCTCTTCACACACAAACCAAGCTTAAGCCTAGCGATGATGATGATTAGTGTGGGGGTGAGTTATGGCTGTTGGTGATGGTGAGAAGTAGAGAGGTGAATTAAGATTTGAAGAATTGAAGAGCTTGAAGATTGTTATAGGTGAGAATTTGTATTGTGTTCTTTAATTGTTAGTTAGAAGCCTTGAATGTGTTTATTGGTGTATTAAATTCATAAAGATAGTGGTAGGATTATTTGGGTATAAGTGTAAGTTGTGTGAGGATGAATGATGAATATGTGTAAATTGGTTTTTGATTGTTTTGATGCTTGAATGATGTTAGATAAATGGGAATTTAGTAAGAAAATGGTGTATGTTGTGCTACCAAATTTTGAATTATCACTCAAGTAATTGTCTTGATGAACCTAGGGCTGAGTTTGAGGCTAATTGGGATGATTATTGATGTGGTATTGATGTTTGAATGAAAGGGGGAGACTTAGGTAGCAAATCTGGAAAAATTACCTTGTATATGTTTCAATGTTTTTGCCATAACTAGTTGTGTGGTTAAGCAATTGAGGTGAGTTTTGTCTTAAATTAAAATTGATACATTTGGCTACATTTATTATGAAGGAAGTACTGCCCAATTTTGATTAGAAGAGTGTTGAATCTTCCTTTTAAAGTGAAGTATAGGTGCAGATATGAGCGATTTGAGCTTGATGACTGAATCTTTGATGAATTTTCCTAGATTTCTTTGGGTTGAATTTGTGAAATTGGTTTTCATGAAAGTTGAATATTTTTTTGTTAGTTTTTTAACGCCAATAAGTATGATATTTTTTGATGTGTAAATTGAAAGTTATGGTCTGTTAATGTTCAAATGGTAATTCAACCCTTGGGAAGGGAATGCTCTAAGTGAATATGTTTTGGGCTGTTTGTGTTCTGATATTTATTTGGGACTGTTAATGGGGAAATTGGCTTAAGTGACCTTCTGAAAACTTGTAGACGATTGTTGTAGCTTTCTAATGAGGTATTTTATGGGAATTTTGAATGTAAATATGGTTAGATATGAATTTGTAAAGTTCTGTTATGGTTTAGGTGAAAGGCTGTTTCATAAACCATAACAGGACATCCTATAATGTGAGGTGTTGACATAGTTTAAATGTGAATTTGCTTTGAAGTTCTTCTTGAGAATTTTAGTTCATTGTCTGAGCTTTTTATTTCTATATGGTATGTAATTTTTCGACAATGGGTTGGAAAGTTATGAATTTTGAAAGATTGAGTTATATTTGAGAATGTTCGATAGGCTGAAGCTTTGATTGAGAAATTGGGTTGGTTAAAATGGAATTGGTTTACAGTTTGTTCATGAAAGTTGTAGCTCTTGTTTTCTCTTTTGATTGACATAAAATTTGGAATTTTTATCTAAGGGATACAAAGTTATGATTTTGGTAAAATCTTGAACTGTTGTGGTAATTTTGTAATTTGGCGGAAGTTTTGAGTGCATTTTGACACCTTAGGGGTGAAATTGGATTTTTCACTCTTCATGAAATTTGTCGGGTTTTCTGAGAACTTTCCAACGAGACTGAATTTGGAATTTTTAGACACTTGTGTAAATAGATAAGGGTTTTGAAAGAGGAAAAGGTAGTTAGTGAAAATTGGAAATTTGGAAAAAGAAGGAAATTTGGGATTTATGTGACCTAATTATTTCTTTTGTCAATTACTTTCGCATCCAACGTCCGATTGACTTGAATTTTGAGACATCGGATTCGTATAATATTTAATTTCGTTTATTTGTGAAATTGGGAATTTTAGAGCCGAAATTGACGAAATTTAGTTAGGTCGAAGTGAGGGGTCCGGGTAAGGATTTTCCTAAGCCGTGTTTTATTTATAATTTGACCTATAGAGGTCCGAATTGAGTGATTTGGTGTCAATGAGTTTATAATTTTAGAGGAAAATTTGATGATGGAAAATTGTGTAATAGTCTTTGGAATGTCACGAATATGCATTGTACACATTTAATGCTATATGTGCATTATTAAATGTTTCTGATTGCCAATTTGGTAATGTTGGATAATTGAACTGTTTTAGAGATGCTTTTGGAACGTCATTTCACAGACGTTGCCGAGACTTTCAGGCTTTAGCTTCGGAAGCAAAGGTGAGTAACCTAGATAGTTCCTTAATTATTATTTGGTTATATTTCGCACTTATACAACTGTGGAGAATAATGGAGGGACTCTTGCGTTTGTTTGTGCCAATATTTCGGACAGAAGGTGTCCGATGTTTGTGGAGATTATGACATAGGAGTGTTTTACTGGTGATTGTGATTGGACTGTGAATTGTTGTGAAACAATTGTTTGAATGTGATAATTTGGATCCGATTGTGATATAATATTGTTTAATTGTGACACATGCATTCCATGCATGAATGCATGATCAGTTAATGAGAGTTGTGACCGAAGCGACCACAGAGCTACAAGCTTAACGTTTATATTGGGCCTCGAGCCCCATTGGATCGAGCCTTTGGCTCAACGATTAATCGCCTATATAGGGACGATTCGTAACCTCGAGCTCACTGATTAACTTCGCCCGTATAAGGCGATTGAGCCTCGAGCTCATCGATTAATCGCCCATATTGGGACAGTTTAGCGCTTCGGTCACAATCCGTAATAAATTGGAAAGGGTCACATGCATTACATATGCATTGGATTGCATTTCTTTGAAGGAATGAAAGGCTAAGCGCTTTGTGATTACATGTATTTCGAATGTGAATTGGGCAACAACTGTCTTGTGTTTGAATGTTTTATGAATTCAGTTGGGTATAGATGTTTAAGCAAATGGAATGTGGCACATTGTCTATGTTCAAGTGCAATTGTGCAATGTGCTTAATTATGCAACAATGTGCAAATATGTAATATGTGAATTATTGTGTTGCATGAATTGAGTGAACCATCAATGATGGTTCCTTACTGAGTTCGCAAAACTCATCCAAAATTTGCAATTATTTTTTAGGACTTAGAAGAATACCCCGTTAGGCAACGGGAGTATGACATATCTTTGTTAATCTGATGAAAGTGGTCGGGATCGATTCAAGGTCTGCATTAGTGTATTTTTATATTTCTAAATTTTTGTATTATTGATTTGAACAATTTGTAAAGTCAACAAATTGAAATAAATTGTATTTATGAAAAGGGCCCCGAGGCTATTGATTTGTTTATGTAAATTATTTTCCGCATAAATTATCATGTGTGTGTGTATGTGTTAAAAAAATTATCTTGAGTTTTGGTGAGTGATGCGAAGACGCCACCCTCATGGGGACACGGACTCGGATATCACCATTGATGTCGGGTTCGGGTCATGCGAGAGTGGGGTGTTACATTTAGGTGGTATTAGAGCGCAGAAGTACTTTCTTATATGGGCCGTTTTTGAAATATGGGTTAAGTTACATGTATTTAAGTCATGTCACGGCGGAGCAAAGTGGCTCTTGATCCCAATCTAGCATATGAGTCACATGCATGAGCATGTATCAATTGTTTAAGTTGTTAGAATAGTGAGGAAAATGATGTATGTTAGAATGTGATAAATGGAAGTTTTGGATATCATGGAATAAGAAAAAGTGCATGGTTTGATATGACAAATAAAGATTAAATTGGTATTGGTGGATGTGTTATTGAAATACAACATCAGTGTTACATTGGGGTAAATCCTTGAATGTGAGATAGATATGATGATATAGTTGTGGATTGATAGAGGAAAATAGAGATATGTTAGAAATGACAAGAGTTCAAGTGTATAAAATGAATGAAAATAAATGTTCTATGATCTAGAGAGGCTACAATTGGGTTTGATTATCGTGATGAGAGTTTATGAATAAGGGTTTAAGACTGAGAGTCAGAATATGTCAGTGGGAAATCAAGAATGATTATACATCTATGATTTTGATATGATTGTGAACATTCATGGGTATGATGAACAAATTAAAAAAAATTGGAATGTAAGACAATGATAATGGCAGATGAAAAAGTTGACAAAGTTTAGTTGATTTACAGTTGTGAACGCACATCTGATAATGGGAGCACCATGGTAAGTGAAAATATTAAGCATATATGTACCATATATGTGGGGATGATATCGGAAGCAATCGGTGAGTTAGTGGATAATTGCTAATCATAGTTCTTATAGTTTAAAGCTCAATATGAGTTAGAATAAAAAGTGAAAGTGCTTATAGTGATCAATTGGGAATGAATTAAGATTGTTATATGATAAAAAGAAGAAGAAGGACATGATCATGGCAAAATCCTCACGATCGAGGACAGGTGCAAAAGGGAAGTGTTGTAAAAAAATCAAATGAGATCAAGGTACCCTCGGTAGAAGTGATATCCTACATCTATCTCGATAAGATGTAATGATTTTGATGGTATATACTTCAAAGAACCATATTAAAAATGATGTTTTGATTATATGAGTTATGGCATAATTGATCTTGATGGGATATTATGAATAGTTAAAATTGATTTCCTAAGGCATTGAGAATAACGGCGAAATGTGATGATAGTTGATGAGTAGAAATTCCATGGCGGTATCAATGATAGATGCAAAAATTTTCCTTGAAAGAAAAATTTCCCTGAATTGGGTTAAGTCGATCAGATATTTCAATTAAAAAAAATGATCAATGAAAATACAAATCAGAGATAAATCTGAAATGAATTAAAAGTCATTATGGGGAGTCCTAATCCTAGCTGAGACTCAAGCGTAAGAGGTAGAATGCATTATGTTGGTGTAAAGAATCCGGTTATGTAATCAATTTATTGAACATTCAGGAGACATTAATTGCGAATATGAGGAGAATAGAGGTTCACGTATATTTTGTGTAAATATATTCGGGAAGTACAAAGTTGATATGATGAATGTATTATCAACCCAGGGAGGAACGATTGCAAATAAATTGATGTATGTGGAGAAATTAGTGTAAAGGAACAGATGTTAGAACACGTCAATGTGAAACTGAGAAAAATATGCGAGAAGTTTTCCTCATTGGCAAATCAGATACTTAAAGAATTATGAGAATCAATCATGGGTATAAGGAGTTTATTATACTATTGAAGAGCAGAGTGTCTCAATTGTGTTTCGATTTGGTAGTGACTATGATCATTAAATAATGTAGTTGAAAAGCGAAGAAGAATATTTTGCATAGTTGAAGAAATCTTATATCATGAAAGTTTCATAAAAGTGAATCTTAGCTTGATCAAATAAATTGTGGGTGAACTAGTATTCGAACATGGTACATCGGAAAACTTAATGAAGACATAGGGGATGATGAAATGCGAATTGTAAGGGATACATATGGGATTTGGAGTTATTTAGAACTAGTTGTATGTGGGATACGCCCAGGAGTTGTTAAAGGTTTTCTGGTCTTAGCTCTTTAACAAAAATGTTGAGGAAAAACGTGTGAATCATATGACTGATGAATGGAAAAAGAGACATTTTGAGAAATTGACAACTCGAGTATGGATTGTATCACTTTAATTTGGAGATTTTGCAGTATATAACGAAGTGTCCCAGTAAAGGTTATGATACAATATGTTGAAATAGTGTATAGTAGTTTTATGTACCTAGGGACAAGTATAACATCATGGGCTGCATTGTGATTGATGACTTGAAAATTGTTGTACTAGGTATTGCTTTGAAAGCTTGGAAACATTATTCGAACATAAACATTTCGGATATAGCTATGAATATACAAATCGATAACGATTGAGGTATTTCATGAGTTTGAAGAAATTGAAAAGGATTATGTGATTGAGTACTGCATAATAAAGCTAGTGCTGCAATTCAATGTAGTGAATAGAAAATTTAATAGCTGAAGATCACAATTTGGGCGATAAGGGTATCAAACTTAGTGTAATACTAAGTGCATGATGTCGACCTAACAAGGGGGAAAAAAGAAAGTATTATTAGCTATTGGAATTCCAAATTAGGTGTGTATAAAAAGGATTGGAAAAGCCCAAATTGAGGATTTAGAATTTGCGACCCTTCTAGAGGAATTGAGAAAATGAGATTTATGATTGGATTAAGAAGTCTGTGTAATACCAACTAAAGAAATCTGTTAGAAAAACACAAGAAACAATCAAGCTTTATGTTCTAGTAAGAGTATATCGAAAGAGTGATTAATGGTTTAGAATGTAAAATCGAATGAGTATCTGTTTGAATAACCAACAGACTTGACTGTTGAAGATAAATGTAAAAATGATATTTTTGGACTTCATAAGAACATGAGATTGATGTATAGTTTAGATTGATTGTGGGAATAACAATCGTTATATTGGTGACACCATTCGAATAGTGTATAAGGGGTTACAGCAAAAAGGAACCGTTCACCTCTATATTAAAGTGAACAGGGCCTAAAAATAGTCGAAGGCCATGATTGAGTTGAGATAATGTCGATGAGTGAAATGAATCTGTAATAGGGGTTAAGTGATCCAAATTAATGACAAATGAGTTGAGTTGATTGATATTGAGGTTATGAAATCTTACGAGATTAGTGTTTTAACACTAAAGAGATGAAATTTAGTAAGCGAAAAGTGAAATACTTCGAAGAGTATCACCTCGGCCAAGAAGCACTTAGATGGAGATAAAAGTGTAAATAAGGGAAACTCAATTCGACATCAAGTGCTCCATATGAAACTATGACAAAAATGGGACAAAAGCAGTATGAGTGATTTGTATTGTTATAAGCCGATATATGTATATATATGGTATGGAAATTGGAAGTAAAATGTTGAATATGCTGAAACTCAGCAACGACATAATTGAGGAAGTATACTATCTGGACAGAGAATTGATAGAAAGATGACATCAGAAACGGAATGATAGTGCCTCTACCTTCTTCAGCGTCAAAAATGAATTTCGAGGACGAAATTTTTATTAGGAGGGGAGAATTGTAACATCTCATCAACGATGGGAAGGGTAAATTGGTCAATTGGGACGGGTTAGGAGTGTATAAATTGGTCTCGGCATGTTCATGCATAATATGACCTCCATATATGCATAAATTGTAATTTTTGTAAATGCACATGATTGTACATGCATTTCTGACATTTTCCAGCATTTGTGTTATTGTGAAAAATGTGTTATTTGTGTGTGAAAAATTAATTGGAGTTAATTTTTGTGTGTTTCATATTTTTAGGAAATTTCAAGAATTTTTCTGAAATTTTTCGGGGTACATTCCCGGATCGAAAAAGTTCAATGGTGTTGAGTGGGTTTCTGTCTTGAAAATGACCGCCAATGGCACTGAAAAATTAGAGATATGATGTTAGGATTTATTTAGTTAAGCCATTGGAGTTTGACAAGAAATTGGAGTAGAATTTGGAGCCGAAATAAACAAAAATCTAGGACAAGTGGCAAGTGACACATGTCACTTGCCTACTTTGCCTTAAGCTTAATTGTTATTTAACAACCTTAAGTGGGCTGGCTTTCCACGAATCTCTCCTTGTAACTTTTAAAAAATCACCTTGCAAGCTTTTATTTTCCCTTCATCCGTAGCCCTACCTTTCTTCCTCCTTCAATTATTGTTTTCTTTTCATTCCATACAAGAAGTTGTTCTTGCTACTTGCTTGCCTCTCTTCACACACAAACCAAGCTTAAGCCTAGCGATGATGATGATTAGTGTGGGGGTGAGTTATGGCTGTTGGTGATGGTGAGAAGTAGAGAGGTGAATTAAGATTTGAAGATTTGAAGAATTGAAGAGCTTGAAGCTTGTTATAGGTGAGAATTTGTATTGTGTTCTTTAATTGTTAGTTAGAAGCCTTGAATGTGTTTATTGGTGTATTAAATTCATAAAGATAGTGGTAGGATTATTTGGGTATAAGTGTAAGTTGTGTGAGGATGAATGATGAATATTTGTAAATTGGTTTTTGATTGTTTTGATGCTTGAATGATGTTAGATAAATGGGAATTTAGTAAGAAAATGGTGTATGTTGTGCTGCCAAATTTTGAATTATCACTCAAGTAATTGTCTTGATGAACCTAGGGCTGAGTTTGAGGCTAATTGGGATGATTATTGATGTGGTATTGATGTTTGAATGAAAGGGGGAGACTTAGGTAGCAAATCTGGAAAAATTACCTTGTATATGTTTCAATGTTTTTGCCATAACTAGTTGTGTGGTTAAGCAATTGAGGTGAGTTTTGTCTTAAATGAAAATTAATACATTTGGCTACATTTCTTGTGAAGGAAGTGCTGCCCAATTTTGATTAGAAGAGTGTTGAATCTTCCTTTTAAAGTGAAGTATAGGTGTAGTATGAATAGTATTTCGAGCTTGATGACCTGAATCTTTGATGAATTTTCCTAGATTTCTTTGGGTTGAATTTGTGAAATTGGTTTTCATGAAAGTTGAATATTTTTTTGTTAGTTTTTTAACGCCAATAAGTATGATATTTTTTGATGTGTAAATTGAAAGTTATGGTCTGTTAATGTTCAAATGGTAATTCAGCCCTTGGGAAGGGAATGCTCTAAGTGAATATGTTTTGGGCTGTTTGTGTTCTGATATTTATTTGGGACTGTTAATTGGGAAATTGGCTTAAGTGACCTTCTGGAAACTTGTAGACGATTGTTGTAGCTTTCTAATGAGGTATTTTATGGGAATTTTGAATGTAAAGATGGTTAGATATGAATTTGTAAAGTTCTGTTATGGTTTAGGTGAAAGGCTGTTTTCATAAACCATAACAGGACATCCACCTTAATGTGAGGTGTTGACATAGTTTAAATGTGAATTTGCTTTGAAGTTCTTCTTGAGAATTTTAGTTCATTGTCTGAGCTTTTTATTTCTATATGGTATGTAATTTTTCGACAATGGGTTGGAAAGTTATGAATTTTGAAAGATTGAGTTATATTTGAGAATGTTCTGGATAGGCTGAAGCTTTGATTGAGAAATTGGGTTGGTTAAAAATGGAATTGGTTTTCAGTTTGTTCATGAAAGTTGTAGCTCTTGTTTTTCTCTTTTGATTGACATAAAATTTGGAATTTTTATCTAAGGGGATACAAAGTTATGATTTTTGGTAAAGTACTGAACTGTTGTGGTAATTTTGTAATTTGACAGAAGTTTTGAGTGCATTTTTGACACCCTTAGGGGTGAAATTGGATTTTTCACTCTTCATGAAATTTGTCGGGTTTTCTGAGAACTTTCCAACGAGACTGAATTTGGAATTTTTAGACACTTGTGTAAATAGATAAGGGTTTTGAAAGAGGAAAAGGTAGTTAGTGAAAATTGGAAATTTGGAAAAAGAAGGAAATTTGGGATTTATGTGACCTAATTATTTCTTTTGTCAATTACTTTCGCATCCAACGTCCGATTGACTTGAATTTTGAGACATCGGATTCGTATAATATTTAATTTTGTTTATTTGTGAAATTGGGAATTTTAGAGCCGAAATTGACGAAATTTAGTTAGGTCGAAGTGAGGGGTCCGGGTAAGGATTTTCCTAAGCCGTGTTTTATTTATAATTTGACCTATAGAGGTCCGAATTGAGTGATTTCGGTGTCAATGAGTTTATAATTTTTAGAGGAAAATTTGATGATGGAAAATTGTGTAATAGTGCTGGGAATGTCACGAATATGCATTGTACACATTTAATGCTATATGTGCATTATTAAATGTTTCTGATTGCCAATTTGGTAATGTTGGATAATTGAACTGTTTTAGAGATGCTTTTGGAACGTCATTTCACGACGCGTTGCGAGACTTTCGAGCTTTAGCCCGGAAGCAAAGGTGAGTAACCTAGATAGTTCCTTAATTATTATTTGGTTATATTTCGCACTTATACAACTGTGGAGAATAATGGAGGGACTCTTGCGTTTGTTTGTGCCAATATTTCGGACAGAAGGTGTCCGATGTTTGTGGAGATTATGACATAGGAGTGTTTTACTGGTGATTGTGATTGGACTGTGAATTGTTGTGAAACAATTGTTTGAATGTGATAATTTGGATCCGATTGTGATATAATATTGTTTAATTGTGACACATGCATTCCATGCATGAATGCATGATCAGTTAATGAGAGTTGTGACCGAAGCAGCCACAGAGAGCTACAAGCTTAACGTTTATATTGGGCCTCGAGCCCCACAGTGATCCAGAGCCTTTGGCTCAACGATTAATGCGCCGTTATAGGGACAGTTCAGAACCTCAGGCTCACCGATTAACTCGCCCATATAAGGGCAGTTCAGAGCCTCAGGCTCATCGATTAATGCGCCCATATTGGGACAGTTTAGGCGCTCGGTCACAATACCGTAATAAATTGGAAAGGGTCACATGTGCATTACATATGCATTGGATTGCATTTCTTTGAAGGAATGAAAGGCTAACTGCTTTGTGATTCTGTGTATTTCTGAATGTGAATTGGGCAACAACTGTCTTGTGTTTGAATGTTTTATGAATTCAGTTGGGTATAGATGTTTAAGCAAATGGAATGTGGCACATTGTCTATGTTCAAGTGCAATTGTGCAATGTGCTTAATTATGCAACAATGTGCAAATATGTAATATGTGAATTATTGTGTTGCATGAATTGAGTGAACCATCAATGATGGTTCCTTACTGAGTTCGCAAAACTCATCCAAAATTTGCAATTATTTTTTAGGACTTAGAAGAATACCCCGTTAGGCAACGGGAGTATGACATATGCTGGTTAATACAGTAGAGAAGTGGTCGGGATCAGTTCGCGTTTGCATTAGTGTATTTTTATATTTCTAAATTTTTGTATTATTGATTTGAACAATTTGTAAAGTCAACAGATTGAAATAAATTGCATTTATGAAAAGGCCCCGAGGCCATTGATTTGTTTATGTAAATTATTTTCCGCATAAATTATCATGTGTGTGTGTATGTGTTAAAGAAAAAAAAAATTATACTGAGTTTTGACTGAATGATGCAACATGCCACCCTCGCGGGGCACGGACTCGGATATCACCATTGATGTCGGGTTCGGGTCATGCGAGAGTGGGGTGTTACATGTTTATGCTAAACTCTTTAGAATTTAAGAATTATAATGTACATTTGTTTATCCTACTTAAAATTGTACTTGCTTCAGTGTAGTAAACCTAATAACCTATTGCATAGTAATACTTGATTTGAGCATGTGATGAGCCTTCAAAAATGTTCATCAACAATTATGTTTAATCAAATTTTCTTCAACTTCAATTTTTTCAAAAGGGATTAGTTTCGCAATTTTTTCTACTAGGACTTTTAGATTTTATTCATAGCTCATTCCTACACTACAAAAAAATCATTTGTTCTATTATTACATTTGCATTTATTTATTTTTATTTCATGCCCCAAATTTCCCTAATAACTTTAAGAACATCATTTTAAAGCTTAATCAATTGTTAAAATGTGTAAGATAAGGCGTCTCTAATATACCTTTTCTATTTTATAATAGATCTCAACTCGTTTTTTTTTTTGGTTATGACTTTATCTTTCTTGTCTTTTGGTTTCTCTTTCCTTTCCTGAAGAAAAACATAGGTGGCAACTCTATGCAATTCCTTTCCTTAAGAACTGAAATCATTTTCTCAATGTAGGAATGATTCAATTTTTCATTATATGGACTTGTATCAAAGTTATAACACTCCCATCATTTAAAGGAATAGATTTATATCAATTGAAATTATGTAGAACACTCCTATACAATAAACATTAGCATAATAGACATTTTATGAAATACATTACATGCATTATAAATTCATCCTAACATCACAACCAAAATCACATCTTGTCCCTTCCATCACTAACATTTATACTTTAAAATTGTTTTCCAATAACAAAATATACAAATAAACGAAAGTTATCAAATACCAAAACTTTTATCCAACATACGAAAAAATAGAGGTCAAAGGCTACAAAAATACCTCTACCGAAGGAAACGATGACAGTGGTCGGAGAAGACAAACACCGACGAGCAGAAAACGAGTCTACAACAGAGAAACCAAAGAGAAGAAAATCGCACGAGAAAATAGGGGAGAGACGCATGATTAAAGAAGAAGACACTGGGGGTAGGGGAGGAGCTTTCAGGTGAGTTAAATGTAAACCAAAACAACATCGTTTGATGTTAAACTAAATGACGTCATTTTCCTTTTATTTAAAATGTTGAAGCTAGAGCAGACTACGACATTTATCTTGAAAATTTACTAAAAGAATTTACTGACGGAAAAGTTTTTGTCGGTAAACTCAAAAACGTTTTTATTCTGCTAAAAAATCTCGCCTTCTTTACCAACGAGCATTTTATGCCATTGCTAAATTCTGTCAGAAATTTTTATAGGATGATTTTCCTCCATATTACTTGTAGATATCTTTACAGTCGCTAAACAAAATTTTTCTTGTCAATGTTACCAACGAATATTGATTTTCTATTGGTAATTTGCAACGTTTCGTTTCTGTCAATAATTGTTCATCGCTAATTCCTACTCTCCTTGTAGTGTATACAGTTGCTGTACAAGATAAGGAAGAAAAGATTACAATTTTATCTCTACTACAAGTAAAATATGAAAAAAGATATTAGTGCTATCAATTACCTTTAGTTTCCTTTATCTAATGAACTACCATTTCTATAGGAATTTGTTACTCTTTGGAAGTCCTTATCACCAACCATATTTCCTTTGACAATTCTGTAAGGATGATCATCCTTGTCACTCCATGATTTGTGAGACTTCTTACACTCTACGGACTTATAGTATTGGTGCTAAAATGAGGGTGTAAGTTAATAAAATCAATGAGTTTTTCTGGAGTATTAGGTGTTTTAAGAAAGTAAAGTGTCCTATTGATTTTATGAGTAATTATTTTGCTACGATTGAAAAAAGTAAGAGAATAGTAGACCAGAGGACATTCTAGAATATGCTTAAGAGGTTTGATAAGTTACAAGTTTGTTAATTTTGTATCTACAAACTAGTATTATTGTTGCATGGGAGGACATAAAATATCCGTCACAAGTTTTGAAAAGGCATCATGTGCATATTAGTAATTTTAAAGTTATATTATTTTAGGGTTGAGGTAAAATTAGAAGATTGTATAATTAGAGATTTAGTTAATATTAGGTTAATTAATTAAAATAGTTAAAATTAAACAAAATAAAATTTAAAAATAATTTAATTAGTTATATCATTTAAATTTTTTAAAGTATGGTTTGATCTCAATATAATATGTGAGATACATACAACATTATAAATCTATTTTTTTAAAATAAAAATTTCATTTATAGAAGGTAAATAGGTACAAAACATCGATAACAAACAAAACAAAGGGAGAGATCCTAGATAAACCAAATTTTACAACTCCTTTACCTTAGCTTCATATAAGGTGAGCAAAATAGAGAACAGAGGTAAATGAGTTAAACAATATGTCTCAACATTAGAATCTTATGGATACTTTTCAGCGTTTCATGTATCAGGATGTTAAGAATTATCTTTGTAATCATTAGAATTATATTTGTAATTAATATGTATTTTCCTTATAGGCTTTAGTCAACTTTCCACTGATTGTGGATCATAGTATTTCAGCATTAGAATTAGGAATAATTTATTTTACTCTTTGTATATAAGAAACACGCTTTGTATATGGAATATATCAGAAAGCCTACACATTCTTCGAAAAGGTTTATTACTTTTCTCTCCTTTTAGAGTTGATATCAAAGCCAGGTTGATCTGCCTCTTAATCTCTTCAATGATGACGACAGAGCCTCAGGCACTTACAGACAAATCTCATTTCAAAGCCTCAAACTCCAACAGCAGTCTCAACATCGATTCATCAAGCCCATACTTCATTCATCATTCTAATTATCCCAGTTACATGCTTGCACCCATCAAATTAAATGGAGCCAACTATCCTTCATGGAGCAGGTCAATGACTCATGCCCTCATAGCAAAAGACCAGATTGGTTTTATCAACGAGTCAATCCAGTTACCTTTAGAAATGGAACAATCAACAGAGTATGCTTTATGGAGTTAGTGCAATAGCATGGTTTTGTCATGGCTTACCCATTCAGTGGAGCCCAACTTTGCTCAAAGGGTCGTTCATGCCAAAACAGTGTATCAGGTATGGGAAGATTTCAAATATCAGTTTTCACAAAAAAATGCACCAACAATATATCAAATCCAAAAATCATTAGCCTCTCTATCATAAGGCATAATGACAGACTCTATATATTATACTAAACTCAAAAGTCTTTGGGATGAGTTAGAGATATATCGGACTCTTCCCACTTGCAATAAAATGAAGGCACATAACGAACAGAAGGAAGAAGACCAATTGATGCAATTCCTCATAGGACTTAATGACACCTATAACATTGTTCGTACCAATATTCTTATGTTGTCAACTCTTGCCAATGTTCGTCAAGCATACTCCCTTGTGATTCAAGATGGAATTCAGTGACCAATTGTTAGACCCCGTTCCCTTTTTTTTATTAAATAGGTTTGTTTAAATTCTTGGTAAGTTTATTATCTTTTGGCTAGTATTAATCGAACTAATTAGGGTTTCAATTAGGGTTTTATTAGATTTCCTATTGGTTAGAATATTTGGGATTTTTTTTAGAGCAATAATTAGTAATTGAAGAAATTGAGAGTTAGAATTTATAGCAATAATATTAAATTTCAGGAATTTAGTTAAATGAGAATTTTAATTTTCGTGTTATATTATCAAAGAATAAGAATTATTAAATTAGGTCATGTTAGGAATAAATTAGAATTTGTTTAAATGGTTATAAGGCTTTAGGTTTATTAATTAAGTGGGCTAGGGTTTGTATGGAAGAGTAAAAAAAAAAAAAGAAGGGAATTAAGTGGACTTTTAAGTGGGAGCCCATGAAGGTTTAAGTTGGAAGGAGGGAAATGAAAATTTGGTGAAAGTTAGAAGGAGGAAATTTTTGGACTTGAAAATTTGGGCTTAGGTTTTATGTAAATACTTAGGTTTTGTTTCTTTTTCTAAGGCTCCATATTTGACCAAGTTTTAAAGCTTTGACCATCTCATTTAGTGGCCTACGAAATTTATGGAGGGAGAGGCATGAGTGATGTCGTTTTATGCATAGGAAACAAGTGAGAAGAAGCCAAACTTAAGTCATCTTCCAAGTTACACGAAAACACATCAAAGAGAAGAGAATAGGAAGAGTTTCAAAATACAAAGAGAAAGGAGAAGGAGAAGGTTTGGCCATCAAGAAAGAAGGGAAGAAGAAGGTGTTTCAAGCTTGAGCAAGGGAGATCCACGTGATTTAGGTAAGAACAAGAGGAAGGGAAGGAGTTATTTCATCTTTCAAAGAAGAAGAAATCGTGGGTTTCAACCTAGGTAAGGAAATTTCGAATTTTGGCTATCTAGTTAGGGTTTCCTCCTTCTTATTGAAAAATATGGTTAGAAGTAGAAGAAGAAGGTAAGAAGAGGAAGAAGAAACAAAATCAGATTTGTGTTAGGCTAGGGTTTCGAAAATTATGAAATGTTTTGGTAGGGTTTTGTTGTTAGTTGATTAATAATGGTGGTTTGAAAGGTATTGGTGAAGGAAAAATGAAAGAAGAAGAAGTATAGTGGCTTAGTTTAAAATTTCAGATTTGGGTAGGATTAGGGTTACGAAATTGGTTAAAAATTTTGTTAGATTTTGCCTTTTTCTTGGTTAATATGATGATTGAAGATGGTTAGATTAAGAAAGAATGGAAAAAGAGAAGGAAAGGGATGCTTGGAAAATTTCAGATTTGTGTATGGCCTAGGATATGAAAATTTACGAAATTGGGATTGAATTTGAAGGGGATTTCGAGTTCGTATGGCCTAGGGAAGGTATAAGAAGAATTAGGTAAGGTTACGTCGGTTTAATTTTGAGTTTCATCATGTTTGTAAAATTTCAGCATAGGCATAATTGAGAAATTGGCCTAATTATGTGTTAATGAAGGGTTGTATGCCTTAGTTAAGGTAAATTAACATAATTGGAGATATAAGGAAGATCAGATTAGCTTAAATGTAAGTTTTTCATTTTTTATTTAAAATTCCAGCACTTTACTCTTTTATTAATTAGTCTTATTATGATTGAATTAAGGTCAATTGCGACGTTTGGAAATTGAGGAGGGTCAAAACAATCCATTGGGGCAAGTTAACCCAATTTCTAGCCATCGAGTCAAGGTGGGTAACTTTTAATAGTTAAGTAATAAGCTACTTAATTGTTTCTTGAATGGTTTTCTATGACTTTCAAACTTTGAATGTATTCTTGTTTGTGGAATTGTAAACATGTATTATGTGCCTTTGTATGAACTATATTGTGTAAAGATTCATGAAAATGTTTGACAAGTAATAAAGTGCGAATATGATACTTTGATGATCATGTGAAAGTAACTAGTTGTGATGGCCATTTGTGGCAAATCTTGATGAATGTTGTAATGTTTGGAAACTTGAATTTAAATGAGAAAGATGTGAATATGTGGTTTGGATGAATGCCTAAGGTGAAATTGCATGATTTCTTGGGTTTGTAGTGATCCCTCTGCTTAACAAGATGCGCACTTGTCATAGGCTTCACCTTGCGCCTTGCTAGTGGCATAGGAGATCCAAATCGGACTCCCCTCATTCCTGACTACATGATGCTTTGTCGAACATGTGTAATGCGTCTGATAGGATCACTCAAACCATCTGATATGTGCATTTGTGTTGTTACATGACATTCTTTGATTCCGTTGTAAGTGTTTTATGGTATTAGAACTGAAGTTGTTGAATGTTAACTTGAAATGAAATTGTTGATGCATGTTTAGCTTATGTTTAATTATTAACTTTGTTACCCACGGAGTCGTGCTCACCCCCTTCCTTCCCTCCACAGGTTTAGAGCGAGAAACTGGGTCGTCGCATCGGGAATGAAGAATTACTCCGATGCTTTTGTTTTTAAGTCTTACTTTTGAAACCAATGCTTTAACTAGCATTTTGGGTTTTTATAACCGTTCTTTGGTTTTGGATGTAGTCGGGCTAAAATGCTCGTTAAAGCATTGTAATTGTCCGTTTCATGTAAAGTTTGAAGGTTTTAAAGTTTCATTGTATATTTGTATATGTTTAAGAATGTATGGTTATGTATGATTATAAGATTTCATGTTTAAGATTGTAAAAGTAAAGATGTATTGGTATGTCTTAAAGAACTTAAATTGATGAATTGCTAGATACCTAGGCTTGCGTTGTTGCCAATTGGAGTTGGGATGGTTTGATTCTGATTATGTTTGTGAATTGGAAGATAGAAGTGTTTTTATGCAGGTAGGAGTTAGGTTGAAAATTTTGGGTTAGGCGTTTTTAGGGAGGTGCTGTCCATTTTTTAAAAAATGGGCAGCCACCTATAAGTGTATTAGACCATTTTAGAGTTAAAATTTGGATAAAAGGTATTTCTTAAAGTTGATAGAGTTTGGCAAGATCTTTAAAACGGGATAAAAGGGTTAAGTTTGAATTAGGATGAAAAAGTTATGGGCGTTTGAGATTTCAGATTACTATTCATTTGGTAAATGTTACTATTCATTTGGTAAATGTTACTATTCATTTGGTAAATGCTACTATTCATATGGTAATTTGCTAAATACCAACTTTAAACAAGTTTCCATTTCTTCTAATGATAGATATGACTTTTGTTTCCTTCCTAATTGTTTTAAATAACCTTATATCCTTCTAGTATAGTTATGTAGGTCAAACTCGATTTCTTTTGATTAAAATGTTATACATTTTCAACTTTTGCAAAGATATGAATAGGTAAGCTTAGTAAACCTTTAAAACAACTCATGGATGATTCTTTTCTATGTTTATAAGTAAGTTTTGATACGTTTAATTTTATTTGGAAAACTTCGGATTTGGGTAAAAGGTTATAAATAAATCAAGTTGGATTTTAAGTAAGCCTAGAATAATCGTTTTTCTATTTTCTTTGTTACTTTGTCTTTTGACCTTCGATTCACATGAGTTTTGAAATGTTAGTTAACTAGTTAGATTTTCTATCCTTTTAGTGTCGGGTTTTAGTTGGATTTTAGGGCCGATGAGCGTCGATTTTTGCCCGAATGGTCGTTTTGCGACCTACAAAGGTCCGATTGAGGCATTTTCTGATTTCATTTGACCTAGAGGTCTAGGTTTTCGTGGTGAGGAATCGCTTCTTCGTGGGACGCGCGTCCAGATGTCACGCAGGACGTCGGACATGTGTCGCACCAGGGAGGGGTTCCAACACTTATGGTATCAAAGCTTTCGGTTTAGGTTCGGGTAGAAGGAGAACGTTAGGGATTGCATGATTTGTGTCCTTTTGTATTGTTTTCACTGATTTTACATGCCTATATGGTACTTTTGACTACATGATAAATTGTAACCTGATTTTAGCATGATTTCTTTTGAACTAAAGTTTTTCACTGGTTTTATTTTGAAGGGGTGAATATGCCACCTCGGCGTAGGTCCCGCGGCACTCTTTCTCGCTCTAGTTCTCGCCAGGGGAGCGCTGATGAGTCTCATGTCCCACAAGATGCAGGGACACACTCAACCCCTGGCTCTGAGGCACCTAGTGTGCAACCTGAGGAGCAACCTCCTCCTCCTCCTCCTGCTATGCCTGCGATGGATCCGCAGTTTTTCGAGCTTTGCCCGAGCATTTACCGTAGCCTTGGGACGGGGATCTCGGGTTCCAGCCTTGACTCCGGTGATTAGGGTGGGCGGTATGATAAGTTGCGAAAATATGGGCGGTGGACTTTCATGGTACCACCAATCTGAGGAAGCCGAGGCTTGGATGAAAAGAATGAAAGGGTTACAGTGCGGATGAAATGCATGATGAAGAGAAGTTGGAGTATCGCGGTGAGTCTTTTGTAGGGAATGCTCTTCATTGGTGGGAGTCGGTACCACGAGTCAGTAGTACCTCTGTGTTGTCATGGAAAGATTTTGGGAATTATTTGAAAAAGTACTTCTCCCGGGTTTATATGCAAGAAAAGGCCAGAGAGTTTATGAATTTGGCTCAGAGGGAGCTGTCTGTTAGTGAGTATGAACTGAGATTCACCCAACTGTCTCGGTATGCAGCATATATGGTAGCTAATGAAGAAGATAAGTGCAGAAAATTTGAGGGAGGCCTCCATCTGGGAATCAGGGAGAAGGTAGTGATTCATCATTTCACTGATTATCAGCAGCTGGTGGATGCGGCACTCCAGGCAGAAAAACTAGAGAACATCAGACAGGAGGTGAGCAGGAAAAGAAAGGGCAGAGAGCAGTTTCCTAGGAGAGGGGGTAGTGTTCAGACTGTTTCCAGGGGTAAGAAGAGTTTCCGGGTGCAGAGTCAGGGAGGCAAGGTGCCCTCGTGAGCGAGCAATTGAGCGGAGTCGGTCAGGGCCTCCTCAGTGGGAGGAAATAGCAGGGCAGAGAAAAGCAGAAACCCGACCCCTCTATGTGAGCACTGTGGGAATCCACATCGGGGTGAATGTCGCAAGTTGACAGGTGCCTGTTTCAAGTGTGGAGAGAAGGGGCACCTGATTAGTAACTGTCCTCTGTGGGCCCGAGGGGCGGGATCACGATTCTGAGCTCGAGAGGAGAGTGGAGACAATGGGGACGGACCGACTTCACAGGTGGGCGATTACAGGTCGATGAAGAAGCCCATTCCTCCAGGGAGACCGAGAGGGCAAGCACAGGCTCGGGTATTTGCTATGACTCGAGAGGAGGCTGCAGCCACACCGGAGGTTGTTACTGGTATGGCTCAGCTCTTTCATTCTGATGTTTATGTTCTTTTTGACTCGGGTTCCACCCATTCCTTTGTCTCTGCGAGTTTGTTATTGCCTGGTATGCATTCAGTTCTTTTGGATGAGTTTCTGTTTGTTAGTACTCCGTTAGGGAGGACTGTTGTCGTGAGCCGGATTTTTAGAGATTGTGAGCTTGTGATTGATGGATCTAGTTTGGTAGTGGATCTGCTACCTCTAGATCTGAAGGGGTTGGATGTGATCGTTGGAATGGATGTGATGGAGAAGTATAAGGCGAAATTGGATTGTGGTAAAAAGGAAGTGGAATTTGATCTCGGAGAGGGTCAGAAGGTAGTTTTCAGAGGAGACAGGAAGTTGACACCGCCGAGACTTATTTCAGCTTTGATAGCTGCTAGACTGATGGGGAGAGGCTGTGAAGCCTTCTTGGCGTGTGTTCTGGATACCAGTGTGAAGGAGAGTAAGGTGGAGGATATTCCCATTGTGAGGGAATTTCCTGATGTATTTCCTGAGGAGTTGCCCGGTTTGCCACCGGAGAGGGAGATTGAGTTTGCTATTGATTTGGCTCCCGGGACAGCTCCTATTTCGATTCCACCTTACAGGATGGCTCCAGCTGAGCTGAAGGAGCTGAAAGAGCAGTTAGAGGATCTGTTAGATAAGGGATTCATTAGGCCGAGTTTCTCACCCTGGGGAGCGCCGGTCTTATTTGTTCGAAAGAAAGATGGAACCTGGAGGATGTGCATTGATTACAGGAGAATTAATAAGGTGACCGTGAAAAACAAGTATCCATTGCCTCGGATAGATGACTTGTTTGATCACCTGAGGAGCAATGGTCTTCTCAAGATTGATCTCGGTCCGCTACCATCAACTCGAGATTAAGGAGTCGATGTGAGCAAGACAGCTTTCCGGACTCGGTATGGCCATTATGAATTTCTAGTTATGCCTTTCGGACTGACCAATGCTCCTGCTGCTTTTATGGATTTGATGAACAGGGTGTTTAAGGAGTTTTTGGATCGATTTGTTATCGTGTTCATCGATGATATTCTGGTGTATTCCAGGAGTGAGAGAGACCATGAGGAGCACTTGAGGATTGTGTTGCAGAGACTGAGGGAGAGAGAGTTGTATGCCAAATTCACAAAATGTGAATTTTGGCTACGTGAAGTGGTCTTTCTTGGTCACATTGTTTCTGAGAATGGGGTGCATGTAGACCCAAAGAAAGTTGAAGTCAGTAGTGAATCGGCACGCCCGACGACGATGAAAGAGGTGAGGAGCTTTACGGGTTTATTTGGTTACTATAGGCGATTTGTGGAGGGATTTTCCTTAATTGCTACTCCTTTGACTAAGTTGTTAAGGAAAAATCAGAAGTTTGTCTGGAGTGATGAATGCCAGAGAAGTTTTGAGGAGCTGAAGCACAGATTGACTAGTGCTCCGCCTAGCATTGCCTACGAGGAGATGGGAGTTTCTCGTGTATAGTGGCGCCCGTAAAGGGGTTAGGATGTGTGCTTATGCAGGAAGATAAGGTGATAGCATATGCCTCACGACAGCTAAAGCCTTATGAAGTGAATTATCCGACCCATGATTTAGAATTAGCAGCAGTGATCTTTGCTTTAAAGATCTGGAGACATTACCTATATGGGGTTCAGACGAGGATCTTTACAGATCACAAGAGTCTCAAATACTTGTTGAGTCAGAAGGAGCTGAATTTGAGACAGAGGAGGTGGATTGAGCTGTTGAAAGACTATGACCTGTTGTTTGAGTATCATCCAGGTAAGGCAAATGTTGTTGCTGATGCCTTGAGCAGGAAGTCTTCCATAGCATATGTTCAGACGGTGTATTTGCCACTATTGGAAGAGATGGCTAAGCTCAGGATCAGTCTAGAGCAGGATGAGACGAGTTGTATAGTTGCCACTTTTCGGGTAAGGCCGATTCTTCGAGATAAAGTAAAAGAGTTGCAGGGTAAGGATGCAGAACTGAGACAATTATGGGAAGAGATTCAGAAGGGTAAGAAGTCTGACATGATAATGAGTGATGATGGGCTTCTGACAGTCAGAAATAGGCTGTGCATTCCAGATGTCAAGGAGGTGAGGAATGAGATTCTGGACGAAGCGCACAATGCACCGTATGCTATGCATCCAGGCAGTACCAGGATGTACAGGGATCTCAGAGAACATTTTTGGTGGAGAGGTATGAAGAAAGATGTGGCTGAGTATGTGAGTAAGTGTTTGGTGTGTCAGCAAGTTAAGGCTGAGCATCAAGCACCTTCAGGACAGTTAAAGCCTTTATCTATTCCAGAGTGGAAGTGGCAGAAGGTGACTATGGACTTTCTGATGGGATTGCCCAGGACCAGTAGGAGGCATGATGCCATATGGGTGATTGTGGATAGATTGACAAAATCAGCCCATTTTCTGGCAATAAGACAGATAGATCCTCTGCATGTGCTAGCTAAGAAGTATATTGAGGAGGTAGTAAGATTGCATGGGATTCGGATTCGATAGTGTCTGATCGGGATCCTCGATTTACTTCTAGATTTTGGGGCAGTTTGCAGGAGGCTATGGGCACTAAGTTGAGTTTCAGTACTGCTTTTCATCCTCAGACCGATGGTCAGTCTGAGAGGACCATTCGGACTCTTGAGGGAATGCTCAGGGCGTGTGTGATGGATTTTCGAGGAGCTTGGGATGAACACTTGCCATTGATCGAATTTGCTTACAACAATTCGTATCATTCGAGCATTCAGATGGCTCCTTATGAGGCTCTGTACGGGAGGAGATGTCGGACGCCGGTGTGTTGGGATGAAGAGGGAGACAGGAAACTTTTGGGTCCAGAGTTGATTCAGCTGACAGTGGATAAGGTCAATGTGATTAAGCACAGGCTGAAGGCAGCTCAGGACAGGATGAAAAGCTATGAGGATGCTCATAGGAAAGAGATGGAGTATGAGGTCGGCGATAAGGTGTTTCTTAAGACTTCTCCGTGGAAAGGGATTCTGAGATTTGGAAAGAAGGGTAAACTGAGTCCGACGTATGTAGGACCTTATGAGATACTAGAGAGGATTGGTCCGTTGGCTTATAGGTTAGCCTTGCCTCCAGAGTTATCTCAGATACATGATGTATTTCATGTCTCTATGCTGAGGAGATATCGATCAGATCCGTCCCATGTCATTCAGGCTGATGAAGTTCAATTGAATGAGGATTTGAGTTATGAAGAGCTTCCAGTGCAGATTTTGGATACAAAAGAAAAGGTGCTTAGGAATAAGACAATACAGTTAGTAAAAGTGTTATGGAGGAATCATTCGGTGGAAGAAGCCACGTGGGAACCATTGGAAGCTATGAAAGAGAAGTATCCTCAGCTCTTCGGTGATTCAGGTAAGAATTTCGAGGACGAAATTCTTTTAAGGGGGGAAGAAATGTTAGACCCCGTTCCCTTTTTTTTTATTAAATAGGTTTGTTTAAATTCTTGGTAAGTTTATTATCTTTTGGCTAGTATTAATCGAACTAATTAGGGTTTCAATTAGGGTTTTATTAGATTTCTATTGGTTAGAATATTTGGGATTTTTTAGAGCAATAATTAGTAATTGAAGAAATTGAGAGTTAGAATTTATAGCAATAATATTAAATTTCAGGAATTTAGTTAAATGAGAATTTTAATTTTCGTGTTATATTATCAAAGAATAAGAATTATTAAATTAGGTCATGTTAGGAATAAATTAGAATTTGTTTAAATGGTTATAAGGCTTTAGGTTTATTAATTAAGTGGGCTAGGGTTTGTATGGAAGAGTAAAAAAAAAAAAGAAGGGAATTAAGTGGACTTTTAAGTGGGAGCCCATGAAGGTTTAAGTTGGAAGGAGGGAAATGAAAATTTGGTGAAAGTTAGAAGGAGGGAAATTTTTGGACTTGAAAATTTGGGCTTAGGTTTTATGTAAATACTTAGGTTTTTGTTTCTTTTTCTAAGGCTCCATATTTGACCAAGTTTTAAAGCTTTGACCATCTCATTTAGTGGCCTACGAAATTTATGGAGGGAGAGGCATGAGTGATGTCGTTTTATGCATAGGAAACAAGTGAGAAGAAGCCAAACTTAAGTCATCTTCCAAGTTACACGAAAACACATCAAAGAGAAGAGAATAGGAAGAGTTTCAAAATACAAAGAGAAAGGAGAAGGAGAAGGTTTCGCCATCAAGAAAGAAGGGAAGAAGAAGGTGTTTCAAGCTTGAGCAAGGGAGATCCACGTGATTTAGGTAAGAACAAGAGGAAGGGAAGGAGTTATTTCATCTTTCAAAGAAGAAGAAATCGTGGGTTTCAACTAGGTAAGGAAATTTCAAATTTTGGCTATCTAGTTAGGGTTTCCTCCTTCTTATTGAAAATATATGGTTAGAAGTAGAAGAAGAAGGTAAGAAGAGGAAGAAGAAACAAAATCAGATTTGTGTTAGGCTAGGGTTTCAAAATTATGAAATGTTTTGGTAGGGTTTTGTTGTTAGTTGATTAATAATGGTGGTTTGAAAGGTATTGGTGAAGGAAAATGAAAGAAGAAGAAGTATAGTGGCTTAGTTTAAAATTTCAGATTTGGGTAGGATTAGGGTTCTGAAATTGGTTAAAATTTTGTTAGATTTTGCCTTTTCTTGGTTAATATGATGATTGAAGATGGTTAGATTAAGAAAGAATGGAAAAGAGAAGGAAAGGGATGCTTGGAAAATTTCAGATTTGTGTATGGCCTAGGATATGAAAATTTACTGAAATTGGGATTGAATTTGAAGGGATTTCGAGTTCAGTATGGCCTAGGGAAGGTATAAGAAGAATTAGGTAAGGTTACGTCGGTTTAATTTTGAGTTTCACATGTTTGTAAAATTTCAGCATAGGCATAATTGAGAAATTGGCCTAATTCGTGTTAATGAAGGGTTGTATGCCTTAGTTAAGGTAAATTAACATAATTGGAGATATAAGGAAGATCAGATTAGCTTAAATGTAAGTTTTTCATTTTTATTTAAAATTCCAGCACTTTACTCTTTTATTAATTAGTCTTATTATGATTGAATTAAGGTCAATTCGACGCTTGGAAATTGAGGAGGTCAAAACAATCCATTAGGCAAGTTAACCCAATTTCTAGCCATCGAGTCAAGGTGGGTAACTTTTAATAGTTAAGTAATAAGCTACTTAATTGTTTCTTGAATGGTTTTCTATGACTTTCAAACTTTGAATGTATTCTTGTTTGTGGAATTGTAAACATGTATTATGTGCCTTTGTATGAACTATATTGTGTAAAGATTCATGAAAATGTTTGACAAGTAATAAAGTGCTGAATATGATACTTTGATGATCATGTGAAAGTAACTAGTTGTGATGGCCATTTGTGGCAAATACTGATGAATGTTGTAATGTTTGGAAACTTGAATTTAAATGAGAAAGATGTGAATATGTGGTTTGGATGAATGCCTAAGGTGAAATTGCATGATTTCTTGGGTTTGTAGTGATCCCCTCTGTTTAACAAGTGCGCACTTGTCATAGGCTTCGCCCGCCTGCCCGCTAGTGGCATAGGAGATCCGAAATCGGACTCCCCTCTGTTCACGGCTACACATGATAGGATCACTCAAACCATCTGATATGTGCATTTGTGTTGTTACATGACATTCTTTGATTCCGTTGTAAGTGTTTTATGGTATTAGAACTGAAGTTGTTAAATGTTAACTTGAAATGAAATTGTTGATGCATGTTTAGCTTATGTTTAATTATTAACCTGTTACCCACGGAGCCGTCGTGCTCACCCCTTCCTTCCTCCACAGTGTTTAGAGCGAGAATGGGTCGTCGATCGGGAATGAAGAATTACTCCGATGCTTTTGTTTTAAGTCTTACTTTTGAAACCAATGCTTTAACTAGCATTTTGGGTTTTATAACCGTTCTTTGGTTTTGGATGTAGTCGGGCTAAAATGCTCGTTAAAGCATTGTAATTGTCCGTTTCATGTAAAGTTTGAAGGTTTTAAAGTTTCATTGTATATTTGTATATGTTTAAGAATGTATGGTTATGTATGATTATAAGATTTCATGTTTAAGATTGTAAAAGTAAAGATGTATTGGTATGTCTTAAAGAACTTAAATTGATGAATTGCTAGATACCTAGGCTTGCGTTGTTGCCAATTGGAGTTGGGATGGTTTGATTGTTGATTATGTTTGTGAATTGGAAGATAGAAGTGTTTTATATGCAGGTAGGAGTTAGGTTGGAAATTTTGGGTTAGAGCGTTTTTAGGGGAGGTGCTGTCCATTTTTTTAAAAAAAATGGGCAGCCACCTTGTAGTGTGTATTAGACCATTTTAGAGTTAAAATTTGGATAAAAGGTATTTCTTAAAGTTGATAGAGTTTGGCAAGATCTTTAAAACGGGATAAAAAGGGTTAAGTTTCGAATTAGGATGAAAAAGTTATGGGCGTTTGAGATTTCCAGATTACTATTCATTTGGTAAATGTTACTATTCATTTGGTAAATGTTACTATTCATTTGGTAAATGCTACTATTCATATGGTAATTTGCTAAATACCAACTTTAAACAAGTTTCCATTTCTTCTAATGATAGATATGACTTTTGTTTCCTTCCTAATTGTTTTAAATAACCTTATATCCTTCTAGTATAGTTATGTAGGTCAAACTCGATTTCTTTTGATTAAAATGTTATACATTTTCAACTTTTGCAAAGATATGAATAGGTAAGCTTAGTAAACCTTTAAAACAACTCATGGATGATTCTTTTTCTATGTTTATAAGTAAGTTTTGATACGTTTAATTTTATTTGGAAAACTCGGATTTCGGGTAAAAAGGTTATAAATAAATCAAGTTGGATTTTAAGTAAGCCTAGAATAATCGTTTTTCTATTTTCTTTGTTACTTTGTCTTTTGACCTTCGATTCACATGAGTTTTGAAATGTTAGTTAACTAGTTAGATTTTCTATCCTTTTAGTGTCGGGTTTTAGTTGGATTTTAGGGCCGATGAGCGTCGATTTTTGCCCGAATGGTCGTTTTGCGACCTACAAAGGTCCGATTGAGGCATTTTCTGATTTCATTTGACCTAGAGGTCTAGGTTTTCGTGGTGAGGAATCGCTTCTTCGTAGGACGCGCGTCCAGATGTCACGCAGGACGTCGGACATGTGTCGCACCAGGGAGGGGTTCCAACACCAATGATGTCAGAATCAACAGTGAATTTCTCCATTGCTATTGCAGTCCATAGTCGCCCAAGTAATGTCTCCAATAAAAACAAAGATAAGCATTATAATCATTACAACAGAGAAGGCCACACAATTGACAATTATAGAACTCTTAAATTTCACTGCAAATTTTGTGATAGAAAGGGACATACAGAAGATAGATGTAGGTTAAAAAATGGCACATGGAATTCTAACAATACTGGAACTCAAGGAAATAAACAAAATCAGTGTGGACATTAAGGAAGTGGATCAAATTCCCATCCTACAATTAATGCAACAAATTCTTCTCCTGGTAACACTACACAAGACACTAATGCATCATTATCTAATCCCTCACATGAGGTTTCCAAAGAGCAGCTTCAACAAATTGCTAGGGCATTATTAATGATAAACATAACTAGTAATCACGATGCTTATGCAAACGTTGCAAGTTTGCATCCTTTTTCTAATGCCTCAATTAGTTCTGTATTCACAAATTCTTAGATCTTGGATAATGGGACCACTGATCACATCATTTTTTTATTCTAAACATTTCATAAATTTGAATCATCAATAATACCCCATATTAATTTACCTACTGGGTCATCAGCATCAATAACTTTGATGGGCACTATAACTTTCAACCCAAACATCACCTTAAACAATGTTCTATGTGTTCCTTTTTTTCGATTAAATTTGATGTCTATCATTAAAGTGACTTCTTCCCTAAATTGTTGTGACATTCTATTTCCTAACTTTTGTATCTTGTAGGAATTGGCTATAAGGAAGATGATTGGCTTGAGTAAACAACATGGTGGTCTTTATTACATGTCACCTCTCTAACAAACACCAATATCTCATCATGATTCTCAACCCTCTAATATGTGGCCCTTGCGTCTTGGACATCCTTCACCATCCTGCCTTAAGTTAGTTTCCCCATTGTTGCCCTCTCATAATATTGCTTTTGACAATAATTGTAGTGTTTGTTCTATAGCTAAACAAACTAGACTTCCATTTCCTTCAAGTTTTATATCAAATTGTGCTCCATTTGTATTATTACACTGCGATGTTTGGGGGCAACATAAAGTTCCTACACACATAGGAGCTTGTTTCTTTCTTACTATTGTGGATGATTTGACAAGATGTACATGGGTATTTCTTATGCAGCATAAATCTAAGACTCATAAGCTTTTACAATCGTTCATTACATTTGCTCAAACCCAATTTCATGATGTTACTAAAATAATTCGAGTTGATAATTGTTCTAATTTGTTTCCCATAAAAAATTTCTTACAGTCTTAAGGAATTAAATATCAACACATTTGTATCTACACTCCACAACAAAATGGGGTGGTTGAGCATAAACATCGTCATATACTTGTTGTTGCAAAAGTATTGCTTTTCCAATCCCATTTACCATTGATTTTGGGGGAGAATGCATTTCAACTGATGTCTACTTAATTAACCACATCTCATCACCTTTTCTTTCTTCTAAATCACTTTTTGAGATGCTAAACAATCTTCCCCCATCTCTTATTCACTTGAGAGTTTTTGGATGTTTATGTCACTACAATTGTTCATCCCCTCAAAAAATTTGATCATGTTATCCTATTAATCAAAAAGGCTACAAACTTTATGATTTGGACACTAAATCCTTTTTGGTTAGCTGTGATGTCAAATTTTGTGAAACTATTTTTTCTTTTGTCTTTACTTCACCAACCCCCATTCCTAAGCCACAACCTTTCTTCCTTGACATGGATGACCATTGACAATCTAGAACACCTAATCCAACCAACACTACCACAAAGATTACACCCTCTTCTCCGGACACCAGTACACCTAATTCACTTATTCCACATCCCTTACGTCCACTCAAGAGTCCCTTCCTTTCCTCTACACCACTTGCCCTTCCACTAACCAGACAATCCCTTCGCCCTACAGCCCCCAGTATGGCATAAAGACTACATTTTGTCTGCTCATGTCAAGCAACCTTCTTTGATGTCAAGCTCTTAATTAGGTACTTGGTATCCTCTTTCTTGATTTATTTCATATTCTTGTCTATATTCTACCCATTGCACTTTTTTAGCTACCATTACATGTCATATTGAACTAACTCTTATACTAAAGCTATCCTTGATCCGCATTGGCAGCAAGCTATGAATATATAATTACAGGCATTACAAGATAACAACACTTGGAGCATGGTTCCTCTTCCTGTTGGTCACAAGCCCAATGGATATAAATGGGTATACAAAATCGAGTATTGGTCTAATGGCACTATTGAACGCTATAAAGCTCTCCTTGTTGGTAAAGGCTACATCCAAGTTGAAGGCATCGATTACAAGAAAACATTCTCACCTATAGCCAAGCTCACTACTCTTCGCTGCCTCTTAACTATTGTTGTTCCTCGTTATTAGTTTACTCATCAATTAGATGTTCAAAATGCCTTCCTCCATGGAGATTTACATGAAGAAGTTTAGATAGAACGTCCACCTAGTATTTACCGATAGAGGGAGAACACTATATGTTGGCTTAACAAATCTCTCTTTGGCCTCAAACAAGCATCAAGGAATTGGTTCTTCACTTTTTCAGACACTATTAAGAAAGCTGGTTATCAACAGTTAAAACTGACCACTCCCTTTTTACTAAAGCCTAAGGTACTTCATTCACTGCCATGTTAATCTATGTTGAGGATATTCTTCTCACAGGAAAAGACCTCCAAGAAATTAAAATTCTTAAAAGGTTTCTTCTAAAGCAATTTCTCATCAAGAACCTTGAAGAATTGAAATATTTTTTAGGCATTGAATTTTCACATTCCAAGAAAGGCATCTTTATGTCTGAAAGAAAATATGCAATAGATATTTTGCAAGATACAGGACTTTTAGATGTTCATCCAAATAAGTTTCCAATGGAGCAAAACTTGAAGCTAACTCCCACCGATAGAAAATTATTAGATGACCCCATTAAGTATAGAAGATTAGATGGGAGGCTTATTTATCTTACTGTTACCAGGCCTGACATAGTTTACTCTATTCGTACTCTTAGTCAATTCATGCATGAACCTTGAAAACCTCATTGCGAGGTTGTTGTGCGCATCCTCAAATATATATCAAAAGTAGCCTTAGTCAAGGATTATTGTTGCCTTCCACAAATAATATCACTTTAAAGGCCTTCTGTGATTTTGATTAGGGAGGACATCGTGCCACAAGAAGGTTAGTGACGGTAATTGTGGCTTCTCGGGAGAATCTATGACTGCATCTTTGATGCTGATCTTGGGCCGCCATCTAAGCACGAATACCTTCGTTTAAGAGAATATTTTTTGTATAGAAAGTTTCAAATTCATGAGAATCTTATCAACGTCCATGAATGATAAATAATAGATCAAACTGCCAAATCGAAAAATTGGGTGCTAGGGACTCATTTCTTTATACTTGCTCCTGAAGTAGAAAATGTTCCATCTTTTCCTAAATACTTTCTTTCAAAAGGGCTTCCGTTTCTTCATGAGTACGTTCACCTGTTCCTCCAAATACGGATACACCCCCATGAGCTTTTGCAATGTTATTGATTAATTATATAATTGAGATTGTTTTACCCACTCTAACTCCTCCGAACAATCCGATTTTTCCTCCACGGAGATAAAATGCCCGACCGCAACTCAACAAATAAAGTACATTATGTAGTCCGTTAAAGTGATTGAATATTGTATTTTTCTTGGAAACTCTCTTATTTTATGGAAATCAAAGAAGCAAACTAATGTCTCAAGATCATCAGCAGAAGCTGAATACCAAACTATGGCAAACACATGTTTGGAATTGACTTGGCTACGTTACATATTACATGATTTAAAGGTACTACAAGAAACACCTGCGCAATTATTTTGTGATAACCAAGCAGCTTTATACATTGTAGCAAATCATATCTTCCATTAACGTACTAAGCACATTGAAATAGATTGTGACATAGTTCGAGATAAATTATAAGCTGGTTTCATTAAACCCTCATATGTGTTTATACGACTTCAACTAGCAGACATCTTTACAAAAGCATTGGGAAAGGATCAATTTGTGGCACTTCGTGGTAATTTAGGACTTCATGATATTCACTCTCTAACTTGAGGGGGAGTGTTGAGAATTATCTTTGTAATTATTAGAATTATATTTGTAATTAATATGTATTTTCCTTATAGGCTTTAGTCAACTTTCTATTGATTGTGGATCATGGTATTTCAGCATTAGAATTATGAATAATTTATTTTACTATTTCTATATAAGAAACACACCCTGTATATGGAATATATCAGAAAGCCTACCTTGGCATATTCTTCGAAAAGGTCTATCACTTTTTATCTCCTTTTTGAATCGGGAGGGAGAGAGTTTATGGCTTAGTTTTGAACCTTCGTGCATTGTGCTCCTTCCATATGTTTTGTACATCGACTCCAATGGCTATAGAATAAACTGATGCTATAAAGGAACCATGATCAACTAAGTATTGTATAACACTTGAGAGCGAACAAGTTGGCAATGACCATTAAAATTCCCGTTTAACAACTTCCCAAATTCAGTTGGTGATCTTATACATAAAGAATAATTGGCCATGTGATTAAGCCTCTGTTAAACAAAACGGACAATCTCTATCAATGGTTAAATACTTGAGTCTATTGACTGTACTGAGGCGATTTTGGATAGCTAATCATAGGAGGAAAGAAATTTTTGAATGTTTTTTTTTTTTGGATAAATCATCCCGTTGTTGACATAATTCGAATCACTTTCTTAGCATAATTTAGAAGAGAAACTTTTTGAGTCAAAAATATTGAGGTTGACCATCAGGGAGCCAAATTCTAGACAATTCTTAAAGTATGTTATGATGTGATTGATTAATGGTGTCAAGTACTTGTTAGAATTTTTATTTATATAAGATTTAATTTAAACTTTTCTAAATATTAAATTTTAATTTAAATATAATAAAACATTCAATTTTAACTTATTTTTAATAGTAAATATTATTATTTTTTAATGTGTCCGGGATATTATTTTATCTTATTGGTGGATTGAATAACACATAATCAAGATTGTCGGCCGTTGATTTGATTTAGTTGTCTGTGTCCGCATTTCCAGGTTGTGAACTTGATTGCCGGTTTTTCATGTAAGTAAAACAGTAACATGAATGAAGGGTCTGAACTCTGGACGAAGATTGTTTTCGCAGCGTGCCGAAGACAGTCAGAGTTCACGAGCCGGTACGGCCAGTAAGTACCCTAAAACAAGCAGGAAAGAATGGAGGAGGCCAACCAAACCATCAATAGGTGTCGTGTTGAGGAGTACTGGTGGTTGTGGAGTCCCCCAAAAGCCCCTTGTCTCTTTAGACTTCACATGGGACCCCGACCCCTAACACTTGTAAAATGGGACCCCTTGCCTTATTCATTCAATCAATAAGATAAAAGAAATTGTTTTGTTTTCTTAGATCATCTCGTCACATCAATTGCTGAATTCTGCCAACTTTGCTTATTGACACAGTGACACGGCGAAGTACCATTCGGAAAGGATACCTTAGTGTATCTCCTTGTTGATATTCGGATTAAAAAACTGCAACACCCACATGATTCTGATAAACTCCCGTGGTGCCCCACCTTTTGGACTGGCTTTGCTGCCGTCGCCTTCACGAGTCCTTCATTTCTGCCCCTTTTTCTTCTCCCCCTTCGCCTAATGCACGAGTCTCTTTAGCTCCTTGGATGAAGGGATTCGTTTTTTGACTTTACAAGTACACACTCACACTTAGTCAAACGTTATTGCTTACTAACATACGCAACGTAAATGTACGGTAGTATGATTTTTGCATCTAGTAAGGCACATAACCCCGTAAAATCAATCCTTAATCGACGACTTCATTTTCACGTAAATCCCACACTTCTATAAAGTCCTCACATCAAAGTAAAATCTAATGGCGGCAAGAAGGTTCCTTTAGGTACCTTCTTCACATTGGCCGTTGTCTACTAGTATATAATAATACATGTACTCGTAGTTATATAAGCTTTAAGTTTAGGACTCCATATGCATAGGACTGACTACTTAGAAACTCAGGATCCTAAAGAAAACGTATATCGCAATGCCCAGTGCTTCTGAGTCAGGAGAACACAATCCACTGAGTCACTTCATGAACAGCATCTCTTCTTATGACAGCAATATAATGCTAGCTGCTGTTATATCACTGCTTTTGGTGATCCTTTTTGTGGTGTTCCTCCATGTTTATGCCAAATGGTTCTTGAAGCAGGCAAGTCAAAGAAGGAGATCGAGCTCTGTGTCAGTGTCTCAAGTTCTTGGCCCTTCAAGATTGAACCAACTCCATTCCTTGGCTTTTGACAGTACCTCCCTGTCTAGTTCTCCCTCAAAGAGCGGTCTTGACGCATCGATTATCTCCTCGCTTCCATATTTCGTGTACAAAACAGAAGAATCTGAAAACGGTTTAGAGTGTGTCATTTGCTTAAACCATTTTGAGGAAAATGAAGTCGGCAAGAGTTTGATAAAGTGTGGTCATGGTTTCCACGTCGAGTGCATAGACATGTGGCTGAGTTCTCACTCTAATTGCCCTATTTGCAGAGCTCCGGCCACAGGAGATGTTGCAAATAGTGACAAGTCCACGGCGGCTAGTGAAGAACAAAGAGAGACGACGGTATTGAGCGAGATGGGATTGAGAGATGGTGAGTCTGGAGACTCTAGACTGCAAGAAACAGTAATTGAAGTTGCAAATTCTGAGAGTACTGTTCATTTTGTTACCAATGATAACGATTCTTCACCAGAAACCTCATCATCTTCGTCTAACTCTTATCTGGGATGTTCTCTAAAGAGAATGTTGAGTAGGAACAGATCAGAACGGAAGGTTTTTCCCTCAAGCAATGCAACTGCATTGGATGTCTGAGGGAGATACCGAAATGAAGTTTGGTGGTCACTGTGAATAGTCCAGTTGGTGAATAATAATCCATATTGTATAGCCTCTTGGAGATTGATGTCGATATAACTCTAATATTTCTTCTCTTCATTACTCATTGTGACAATTCAGTTATCAGACCGCATTCAGCTTTCTGTCTGGTCTGGTTTTTTATGTTCAACTATTTTGCTATGAAGGATACCAACCAACAAACCAAACGGCCCAATCTTGACTGTAGAATTTATATCTACCATTATCACTTTCTTTGACAGATGGATGTGTATATGGTTGCTTTTGACTCTTTGCACCAATTATATTATACACGACGGAGTGGAGTAACCGAACACTTACTACCTTGGTGAACGGTGACTTTTGAATATAATTAATTCAATTTGCTGTCATCCATATTCCTGAACTACGACAATCGTATTCTCTGTAACGTGTTTTTAGCATTTCCCGAAATTTCCGTTTGTTAATCTTTCAAGCTTAGATAAGATGCTTCACTTTGGTTGAATCCAATAAATTTTATCTTGAAATGGGGACACCAAGTTTGCCATCGTTGGCTCCTCAATACTTGGGTGAATTTCAACTTACATTATCAAGTATAAGTCCGATGCTTTACATAAAAATGTCCTAAGTTAAAGAATGGGTTTCATGCAAGTTTTGAGTTTGGTTGGATTTTCAGTTCAAAATGGGGTCAATAGTATGGTCAAAACGATGTTGGAACGGAAAACAAAACAAAGCCCCAGAGCTCTCGTCTAGCATGGTGATTAAGCTGCCAAGTTTTGCTTATTTGTTCATTCACTAAAAAGAGATCCCACGACTAAGATAAGCCTAATTTTACTACTTTTCAACGAGTATTCTTTTCTATCTTACCCAGTTAAAGAAAACGTCAAAAGGATAGATTGCGGTTAAGAACAAAATGAACGGTGGTCCCGGCGGGGCTCGAACCCGCGACCTTCGGCTCATAAGACCAACGCTCTAACCAACTGAGCTACGGGACCGGGTTGTGAATTTGATTATCGTTTCCATTCTTAATGAATTCTTAAATCTTTTCCAGAGTGACACTATCCCATAAGAAAATCTTTCTTATTTTCACATGATAGCTGCATATGTTATAAATATTTTTTTTATCGGTATAAGGTATTTGCTAGTAAATTAGCCGTCTATTGCCATGTGCAGATTAATTTAGTAATACTGTTAATATTTTCTTGTTCAACTTAAATTGTCTACTTTAGTTTCAAAAATATTAAATTCTTTACATTGGTTTTAAAAATAAGTTGTTATATGTAAATAGTTAGACAATTCACTTCTTTTATTTTGAGGTTTATACATTTATTAACGTAGATAAGAGTAAATTATATTTAAATATGGCTGTTTATCTATTCCTAATTTAAAAATGAGAAAATATTCAATTAAATGTGTAAAATTTTAATTTATTATAAATATAGTTATGTTGACCATATATAATTAAGCTAAGTAATTGTGTGTGTGTATATACATATATTATCAGCATGTTATTATAATTTAAAATTAAATTTATTATGTAATATATATAGTTCATTTTATCAATTTTATTCCTTAAAATAAATTGCTTTTTTAAATGAAAGTTGATATGCAAGATACTAGCATAAAAGGGGATGCCAATTCAATCTCAGTCATTTTCAGTGTAAACAATCGGCAAAAATTTCACAGCTCAGCAAGATGTAAGATGGGACCCTTTTTAAAGCCCCCTGATGGCGCATTTCGTCAAAAGGAAAGAATGGCAGTAGATGGGTAATTGCAAGTAGAAGTGTGGAACACATGTTAAAGGCTTAAAACTCCCAGCAGTTGATTTATCCACATTCGCAGGAACGACAGGACTGTTTGCAACAGGAACCTCTTTCTTAGGCTCTTCTTTTGGTGGTGATGGTGCCGTGACTAGAGGTTTGTGAAGATGTGTACAGGAAGCGACACCTTTTTGTTCTCAGCATAAGATCTCCTGTCTAGTTTTACGGTGTTTTATTCTGTTTCATGAATCTTAATCATTTATTCATGCGGGTTCTGTATTTATTTATATTGGACCCACACGAAATTTACATAAATAAATGACTAAAATTTATGAGACATAATAAGACACCATAAAATTGAACAGAAGATTTGAACTCCTTTTTCACATGGAAGATAATATGTTAATATTATAAAATTAGGGTGAGATTTAATATCGATCGCAATAGAATAAATACAAAAAAATTTTCTTCAATTTCTTGAAAATTAAGAGCGCTAAAATTTTATAATATGATTACTGCATAACAATAATAAAATATAAATAATACTTTGTACCTTGCTGTAAAATTTGACCCTTTTTTTATTTCGATAAACTATTTATGAAACTATCTCATCTTAGTTACTATAGTCACGTTGTATCGACCTTTAACAATATCTACTTAATATATTCAAAGAACTCTACAAGTCGTATAAAAGGGTTAGACAAGAAGTGATAACTCTTTCAAGTCTATTTATAATAAGATTTAAACCTTTAGCAATTTAATTTAAATAAAATTATAATTATAATTAAAATTTATTTATAATTATGATTAATTATAATTAAATACCAATTGGATCCATATAAATCCAATATCTCATATTGAACCTTATTTATTAAATGTTTCATATTTAATTATAAATTTTATCAAATTTTACAATTTAGCCCAACTTAATTAAAATATCTTTTTTTCTCATTAACTAATTCTTTATATGTGACTTATTAGATTTCTAAATATGCGGGCAATAAATATAAATTATAATCCCAAATTATGTTTATTATTAGATAAATTAAACTCTTTTAATTCTTTAATTAAATAATTCACATATCTAAATCTAGGTTGACATTTGACAATACATCATAATTACCTAAATATTTATGAATATCAAAGAAGTTTTGACTAACTTTTATGTACATAATTTTCATATAATTAATCTCTTTGTCATATAATGTTATGATTAATCATAGAGTATGAAATTAATGTCAACTCTGTTTAAGTTCAATTATAATAGTTCTCTACTATTCGTAAATGATTTTATTAATGACATTAAAACTATTCTCAAAGTATCATTCTACCTTGAACAAGGATTTTTCAATCAATATTAACCATAAGCTACAAAACATTTTCCTAATCATTTTAGGGTGATAAATCATATATTAATCACTCAACTACCTCTATATTCATGTTATATTTGATAACTACCGATTTAGCTACCCCTAATTAGAATATTGATAGATGCATAGTTGACCATAATTTTATCTCATATTTGATGTATTTTTGCTTGATATGTTATACTTTTGTTGTATATTTGGTAGTTAAATTACTCAAAGTGTGTTTATAAGTTATAATTGTCTTCACTGATTTAAAAGAGAAGGATTCTGATATAAACATGACATAAAAAACAAAGATTTGACGCATAAAAGGGATGCACAGCCGTGCAAGAGGTTGTGTAGTTTCGCAATTTTTGGGCATTTTGGTTATGCAAGGTCTGATGCGCGACTATGCTTCTCCCAGAGCCCTAAATTTTGTGACAAAAAGACTTTTTGGGGGAAGATGAAAGAAGAATCGTAGAACAGTCATGAGGAGGCGATTCCATATGTGGAACTCCCTCTCCAGGTGCGATTTTGAACCAGAGAAGTGGAAAACACGAAGAAATAGTCAAAAGAGCCATCGAAACACAAGATCAAACCTCTATACCTCAAGAACATTCAATAGGAGACAATCAGGGAGATTTAGAGTTATGAACCCATTGTTTTAATTTCATTTTTCTTTCATTGTATGTTTGATTTCATGTTTGATAATATGTAACTAAACATCTAGTTAGTATTTCGGTTAGATAAACCTTATGTTAATACTTTGATATGATTTAATTTTTTATTAATATAATTGGTTTGATCAATTATTACGCTCAAATTACTTGTTTTATTTATGTTCTAGTAATATGAATTATTAGACAATAATATGATTTCATACGTAGCGATTGAGAAATCCTAGTTTGAATAGATTCACAGTAACTGGAAGGTGTTAATTGCAACCCTAGAGATAGGATGACATAAACTTTTCAGATTAAGGTCAAACCTAATAGAGGGATTCATAAAATAGTAATGCAATCCTATAAAATTTAGCCTGAGTAATTCAGTTACAAACCTAAGGATTAGTTGTTAGTAGACTCAAAGTCTGCTATTAACATACCATATGGGTCTCCACGGTCCAATAAATCAATAAAACAATTGTATAATAAAAAATCAATTTGTTAAGAGTTTAGGGGGATTCGAAACCAGGATACTAATTCTCGATATCAATAATTTCCTTCCATAATTCTCTATTCAATTTCTTTACCTATTTTATTTCACTTGCCTTAGTTTTAGTTTCTTTTCATTAAAAACCTAAAATCAATCCTTAGGCTAGATAATAGGAGAAGGGTAATTACTAGTATTCATTGTCTTCATAAGACCAACCCATACTTTCCGGTACTAGCTATAGTTATGCCATACACTTACGGTTATTACAATATTGACTGCCATAAAATAGGTTAATCAAGTTTTTGGTGTCGTTTCCAGAGGCCGAGATATTAGGAAAGTTTGAATGCTATTACTCTAATCATTTTTTTTATTTTGTTTTATCTTTGTTTTTGTTTTCTTTCATTTTAATTTTCTTTTGTATTCATTTCATTTCATTTTATTGTATCTTATTGTATTTGTGGCTATTAATTTAATTATCTTTTGAATTTCTATACTTGATCTTAAGTTTATGGTTTACTATAGGAATTACGATTCATTGTCATAGCCACAACTCATAATGGAAAGATTGAGCATACAAGACTTTTGTATATCATCACCATATTGAAGAGAGGGGTGTTCTCACACCATATTGGAGAGAGGGGTGTTCTCACTTATTTTCAGAAGCACAACTGATGTTTAGGCCATATCACGAGATTTGTGGGAGTTATCACTACAATTATAAATGTCGAACACCAACATATATATGGGAGAGACTAAGCATGTTGTATCAACCTCACGGTACAGTATACATGAACAACTGCAGTTTAAAATATAGCACTTCTTATGCTTATAGATGGAATGATTTTGCTCCAGCTACATATTTATAGCACCAAGCGCCTCCAGTTAACAATCTAACTTTAGAAGATATGATGACTGATTTTATTCAAGAATCAATCATGAAGCATCACAAAAAAGAGCCTTGAATACAAAATTTGGCAAATTGGATGGGCCAACTGGTGGACATATTATCTGATGAGATTCGAGGTAGAGTGCCTAATCCTATTGAAATGGATGTTAAAGAATAATGTCAATCACTCTTAAGAATCATGACGAGCTTAGAGATAAATTAATTGAAGTCATTGCTGAAATGAAAGCTGAACGACACAAATTCAATAGTGAAAAAAAGATAAGAGTTAGCTTCATGAATGGAGGGACCTTCCAAAAAGAGCTACCAATAGAAGAAGAAGCAGAAGAAGAAGAGGAAGCAAGTTTTAGAGATAAATAAATGGAAATCTTTGCTGAAATGAAAGATGACCAATGCAAATTCTAGAGGAAAGAAAAGATAAGGGTTGGCTTCACAAATAGAGGGACATTCCAAAAAGAGATTTTGGAAGAAAAAGAAATTCTTAAAGTTAAATTAATATAATACCTTGCTGAACTTAAAGCTAGTTGACCATGAATTTAAAAAAAGAGTTTCTTCACTTGATTATCTTGAGCATAATGCATAACACTATTAGAGTCTATTAATGTAACAGAGTGAAGAAAAGATAACAGTTGCTTTCATAGATGAAGAGACATTCTAAGAAAATGAGCAGGTAATTGTTGCTGTTATGGAGGAGGATGAAAATATGACAGACGCAACAAACACAAAAGAAGAAGAAATGTAAAACCCTGAACTTTCCCTTCTATTGGTTTATAGATTTTATTATGGGTGAATAGTATTTTTGGATGAATAGTAAACTCGAGTAAATAATATTTCCATTTGAATAGGGATTTTGAGGACCAACCCCGAATTTTTTTTGAATATACCCATAATGGGTATTAAAGTCAAATGACATTGAAATGGATCGGAAACAAGTCCAATCGAATGAATTTCAAGAATTTCATAAGTTTACGACAAAAATGCCCTTTTTGGAAAATAATGGGTATTAATGATTTTAAACCCATTCAAAAATTTTGAGGCATCTAATTACTAAGTATTGATCCTAATTAAAGTATCCCATGGTCAATTTGATGGTGAGACAGTTGTGGAATATTTTCAAGATTTAGTGTGGTTTATAGGTGTAGTAATCCATGAAAGGGCGAATTGGTCTTTTCATATAAATGGAGTTAATTAATAAATTTTAAATGACTCACATTTATTGACCAATTACAAGACTCCATATGGTTTAAGAAACATTAAATTAGATGATGATGAGTCATTTAAGATGTTTAATAAGAAAATGACATGTATAAAGTATTAAAATAGTATAAAAAGGCAAAAGAAGACAAAAATTGGCTCATTTAAAAGGAGGATTCCTGAGAACCAAAAAGAAAGGAAGAAAAGATGAGTGAAAGAGAAAGAATTCGTCCATGGAGAAGAGGAAGAAGATAGGTGTCATTTTTGGTGGATTTGGAGTAGAAATTGAGGAAATCTTAACCTAGGATTGGTGCTCACCAATTTCCTAAGAGATTGGGAGAAAGGTGGTAAGTTTTTCTTAGTTTAAGTTGTTTATTTTGGGGATTTCATATGGAATGGAGTTATTTAAAATCAAAGGTTGTTTTTGGCTTATTATAGAGTAGATAATAAACTTGAAAGCATGCAAAGGTTGAAAACAACAAAAGTGAATCAAGAAACCAAGGTTAGGGTTATGATGCTCATAATATGGATTTGATGACAATGAAGTAAAAAAATGAAAAAATGAATGAATTAGAATTGGTTTGAGTTCATTCATGTGTAATTAAGAGAAGATGTGTTAAGAAAAATGGAAGGATAGTGAAAGAGTAGTGTATTCGGCCAAGCTAGGAAATATTAGAGAAAAATTGTAAAATTTGGGTTGATGAGTTTAAATGATGCTTGATATAGACCTGGTGAAAATATGTTGAAAAGGTTGAAAGAAAATGGATATATGTGTGTGTGTGTGTGTGTGTAGTGAGGACAACTTGGTCCTAAAGAGGAAAGTAATTGACGGTGTGATTTGTTGAAGTTCAATTACAGTTAAGGTGTAAATAACCTAAATTATGAAAAATAAAGTGGAAAAAGTTAGCGTGACCTATTTGACCATGTTATGATTTAAGTAGATGGAAGGATGTTAAAAAAAAAGTTTTAAACAAATTTTGGAGTTAGATTCTGAAATGGAAATCAATGGAATAATTTATGGTAGCTAAAACCGGATTGATAGTTGTAATGCTTTATTTACTATAGTGGAAATAAATTATTAAATGACTTGTAAATCGTGTAGGTCAAGAGGAGATGTTCAACACATAAGCGTACTTGGCGATAAATGACAAAACTATGAGTGTATCTTTAAACTAATTTTATGAAAGAAAAATTGTTTACATTTTATCATGAAAAGAATGTTTATGAATAAGTTCATTGGTGTTGATACTTAAATTTGAAAGGTAATTTTTACGAGATTTGCATATAGACTTTGAGATGGCATCGAATTGAAATTGCATATGCATCGAATTGACATGACAATGGAATTTGAGCATGAATTGAATTGGTATAGAAATGTGGTGCACCTGTGTATTAATTGTTGCTTAGCCTATGGTATGCCATTAGGTCTCATTATACATATGATTATATCGATCAGAGTACATCTTAACATACATGGCAAAGTCTGGGGGGAGTGTCTGTCACTAACAGTGGGTGGTGTCGTGTCTATAAGTGTATCTTGTGAGTTGCCCTCTGCACATATGGAGTATATATTATGCTAGCACTGTTATGGTAAGCGATGCACATATGGAGTATATATATCGATATCTATCTCTGTTTACCTTATAAGAAAAGAGGAACTTGATTATGTTTTACATGTGCATTGATTATATGAATTTGTTATGTCAAAACATTGGTTATTACATGAAAAGAAAAGAAAATTATCTTTGCTCTTTATAGAGGTTAGTGTTTTTATAAACGTTTTGAACGGCAACCATAATGCTCACTAAGCTCAGTTAGCTCAACCTTTATTTTATGTTTTTTGAATTTTAACCTCCCAGGTTGTTGGGACCCGATTTTTTTTATTTATTTATCTTTATCTTTAATTTAATTTTTTATTATTATTTTAGTGGAGTCTTTAAATTAGAATTTAGAAGGAAATGTTAGAATTATATTATTAAGTGGGTTGAAAGAGTAGAGATATATGAGACAAATTAAGGGCAAACTTGGAAAGCCTAAGTGAAGGAGGGGCAAAATTGGAAGAAGGTGTGTTGTCTTGCTTATAATAAAGGAGAAAACGTGAATGAGAAGATTTTAGAGAAGCAAATGAGTGAATGAGAAAAGAGATAAGAGAGAGAAACGTGGAAAAGAAAAAAGAAGAGAAAGAAGAGAAATACACTTGTGAGGTAAGTTCTCATCTTCTTATGCTAGATTCAAAAAGGAGAGTAAGTGGAGGTTAGGGTTTGTGTTGGAAATGAAGGAAGAAAGAAGAGAAAGATGAACCCAAATTGATTTTGGGACTTCTAAGTTAGGGTTTTGGTTTTTCTAGCCTAGATGGGCTATGGGTAGGTTAGGTTTAAATTCAATCTTATCATTGCTTTGATTTTTGCATTATATGAACTTCCTTTGAATGTATGGATTAAATGGAAATTAGTTCAATTGAAGGGAATCAAGGAGATTATACTCAAGAGAGAGAGGAAGGGCAATCTTGAGCTTGGATTTTCAACAACTTAGGTGGGTAATATGTTTATGATTATTAGGTGATGAGCTATGCCTTATTTGTGTGTGTGTTTGCTTTAAATGTTGTAAATGTTGAATTTGAATATGTTTTCTTTGAAATAAATGAAAAGTATGAAAATGTGACAATTTGATGAAAGGAAAGAAAAATGAGAATGCAAAGTTTCGATTGACTATGTGAGCATAGATTTGTTTGTGATTTGGCAAAAGAGAAACCCGTTTCGATTGTCACGTGCACGTTGACTGCCTTTTCCCGGCTGCCCGCTTGAGGCCACGAGATCCTGAGAAATCAGACTCGTTTTGTTCACGGTGTAAACCGTTTTGTTCCACGGAAACTCTCTAGCCAATTGATGTGCATTCATTTTGATTTTGTTGTCTATGATGCATAATAAAGTGCTAAGATTGATAAAAGTTGACATGTTATGAATTGTGTGATGAAATTTCAATTTAAATTGGATTGTTTGATATATGTGTGTCGTGCTTGTGGTATGGCTCGTTTTCAAGGGCTATAAACGTATTAGTCACTGAGCTGTGTTGCTCACCCCACTCTCCCTCCTCAGGTGCGACTCGAGACGAACGTGAACTTTGTAAGGCATCAGAAACTCCAAGGCTTTAGATACTTTTGTACTAAGTTAGTAACTAGTCATTTTGGATAGCTTTTCAAGCATATCAAACATTGAGCATCTCATGTATTGTGTATCTTGTGCTTAATTCTTGATGGATATGTTGATATGTATTTAAAGCTATGCATGAATATTTATTTTGATTGGAAATGAGAATGAGAATACTAGTATTCTCCTTTATGTATGATTGTGTTGTTTTATAAACAGTGTATGAGATTTCGTCTAACTTCCGAAAAAGGAACGTGAATGTGTATGTGTTGGACCAATGGTGGTTGACAAATTAATTCCACTTATGTTTTGATAATAATAAAATGTATAGAATTGTTTAAGAAATTGTTTCAGGTATTTTGGATTGATATTCAACAAAAGAATTGTGCAAATCAAGATGAGTTAGTGACAAATCATTGAAGAATCAGATGGTAGTTGTCCTCTAAGTGAAAATGACATAAAACATGAGGTTTGTAGAGAATTTGGTCGGATGTTATCATAGATGGCTAAACAAGTCGAATTATAGGAAACAAGTCGACTTATCGAGGTAAACAAGTCGACTTATAGGAAACAAGTCGACTTATCGAGATAAACAAGTCGACTTATATATAATAAGTCGACTTATTGGAGAGCGGAGATGAATTTTTCGTAAATGGTTGAAAGACAAGTCGACTTATGTATGTAGCAGATCAACTCCAACGGTCCAATTAGCCAAAAATGGAAGGGAGAGAATTAAGCAACGGCTATAACAATCAAGCAACGGCTATATGAGTTCCCAACAGCTATATTTCTTCATATATAAAGGGTGGATGATTGATGAAGAACATAGAGAAGTGCCATAAGCTCAGATACTCTCATATTGCTTCAAATTGTTCATTATTGCTCTTATATTGTTACAAATTGTTTTGAGCATTTGTTCTTCATTCTTTGTATTGTTTTATTACAATTTAAGTAACGAGTGAAAAGGTCACGTGAGGTAGGATTTGTGCCGTAAGACAAATCGAGTGTAAAGGTTGCTTGAGCCGAAAATCAAGCGGTGTCGGTAGGATTTGTGCCGGAAGACAAATCGAGTGTAAAGGTAGCTTGAGCCGAAAATCAAGCGGGATTGTAAAAAGTTCACACTCAACTACAAAGTGTGCAATAAAGTGATTGGCAAAATCCTAAGTGGGAGCTTAGGTAGAGGACGTAGGTCTTAGCACCGAACCTCTATAAAAACAAAGTTTGATCTTCTTCCTTACACTTTTCAATTAAGTTTATCAAAATTGTTTTGTTTGTTTTAACTTCGATTTTCTTGTAGAAATTATCAAAGAGTTTTAAGATCTATTCAACCCCCTTCTAGATCGCTAACAATTGGTATCAGAGCAGAAGTATCCGGGGATGGCACACAATAAACTAGCGGAAGAAGGTAACACAAATTATCGCCCTCCTTTATTTAATGGTATTAACTATTCTTCTTGGAAAAATCCTATGAAGTACCACATCATTAGCGAGGGAGTAGAATATTGGAAGATAATTATCTTGGTCCTCAACCACCATTAAAAGAAAATGGTGAGTTAAAACGAGCTGGAGTATGATGATAACGATTGGAGGCAAGCGTACATCAACGCCAAAGCTATGAAGTCGATATATTGTGCATTAACGGTCGAGGAAAGAAACCGATAAATTCTTGCACCACCGCCAAGGAAATGTGGGAGAGACTTGAGTAACTCATGAAGGGACAAATCAAGCACGGAGACAAAGATCAACACGCTTCTCACGACTACGAGATGTTCGTCATGAAGGAAGGTGAGTCAATTTCTACAATGCTTGACCGCTTTGCAGAAATCATAAATGAATTAGGCAACCTTGGGAAGCATATGACGGATAGCGAGAAGGTGAAGAAGATTCTTCGCTCACCGCCAAGGAATGGGATTCTCAAGTCACCGCAATTATGGAGTCAAAGGATCTCAACCATCCGGAATTCAACGCTTTGGTGGGATCACTCATCAACTATGAGATTATTCTCAAATCGAGAGGGGAAGAGGTAAGCCACAAAGTCGATTACTTTAAAAGCTAACATCTCTTCTTTTTATGAGAGTGATGAAGAAATAGATGAAGAAGAAGATGATGATGAAGTAGCGATGTATGCTCGAAATCTGAGAAAGTTCAAAGGACTTCTCAAAAATAGAAGAAAAGAATTACGTGGTGGAGAAATTGAGGAAAGGAAAAGGTACACCACGGAAAAGAGAAATAAAGGCTATGAGGAAAAAAGGAACAATGAAGAATGCTGGAAGTGCGGAAAAAGAGGTCACATCGCTAGAGAATGCAAAAGCTCTTCGTCTATTCAGAAAAATGACAAATACGACAAAGGTAAAAAGAAGACTAGCTTGGTAGCCACTTGGAGTGACGATGAGGAAGCCTACCAAAGTGACGAAGAAAACAATTTGGCGCTTATGGCAAAAAGTTCATCAAGCGATGATGAAAATGAGGTAACTCTCAATGACCAAGATCTACAAGATTCTTTTGATTTTTTACAAGCTGATTTTGAAGAAGCTATTGAGATTAACAAAAAATTAAGAAAGAAAATACGTGAATTGATTGCTGAAAATAGTGTTCTACATGAAACAATTGATGATTTAGATAGCCCAAAAGAAGATCATTTCAGATGTCTTATTGAAAAGAAAATCTTATTTTGAACTTGATAGACTTCAAAAGAATTTTCTTATGTGGTTGGAAAATTTGGTGGTGGAAATGCAAAATTTGAAGAGTTGTTGTCTTTACAAAGATATACTATTTCTAAACATGGTTTGAGATATGATCCTTTTAATAGAGATTGTTCATTGATTTCTAAATTCACTAAAGATGGACAAGTTGCTAAATGTGCTAGATGTTTGAAAGATGGTCACATAGAACTTGTTTGCAAAAACACTAGGAGATGTATTAAGGTCAAGAAAATTTGGGTAGAAAAAGGGAATATATCTTCTAATGTGATTTACCTGACTAACCAAAATGGACCCAAGATGGCTTGGGTACCAATGAGAAGAAATGATGCTTCAGTTGTAGGTACAAGCAAGGAATGAAAATCAACCAATTGTTGACTAATTGGTGACAAATCTGCAAACAAGTCGAATTATGTCTACACGGATTCTTATGCTATTTCAAGTGTGTGGTGCTTCTTATGACTTTATGATATTTGTATTAATTGTTGGATTGTTATGTTATGACTATTGCCTTTATTTGTGTTTGCTGTTTTGTGGCTATTTTTCATTTTCATATTGGTTTTAATTATGACAAAAGGGGAGTAATATTGAAAATTGATAATTGGTATCTTTTAGTCACCGTCATTTGATTGAGGGGAGTGTGTTTGATTCGAGACTATTTGTGTTTGATGACTTGTTTCTCTATTTAATGTGATTGCGATATTTCATCGATTGTTGATTTGTATTAGTTATTTTGATTATGACAAAAGGGGAGAAAATGAGAAATTGGATTTCCTTTTGTTACTTGATTAAGAGGGAGTTTGTTAAAATTTTAATTGATTTTCAAGGTTATGATTTATATGATTGAGGGGAGACTTCTAACCAAAATGACAAGGTATAAAACCTTGATCAATGTTTCTTTGTTTTCATTTCTTAAACAATTTCTAAGTATTTTGTCATTATCAAAAGGGGAGAGATTGTTGGACCAATGGTGGTTGACAAATTAATTTCACTTATGTTTTGATAATAATAAAATGTATAGAATTGTTTAAGAAATTGTTTCAGTATTTTGGATTGATATTCAACAAAAGAATTGTGCAAATCAAGATGAGTTAGTGACAAATCATTGAAGAATCAGATGGGAGTTGTCCTCTAGTGAAAATGACATAAAACATGAGGTTTGTAGAGAATTTGGTCGGATGTTATCATAGATGGCTAAACAAGTCGACTTATAGGAAACAAGTCGACTTATCGAGGTAAACAAGTCGACTTATAGGAAACAAGTCGACTTATCGAGATAAACAAGTCGACTTATATATAACAAGTCGACTTATTGGAGAGCGAGATGAATTTTTCAGTAAATGGTTGAAACAAGTCGACTTATGAATTGACAAGTCGACTTATGTATGTAGCAGATCAACTCCAACGGTCCAATTAGCCAAAAATGGAAGGGAGAGAATTAAGCAACGGCTATAACAATCAAGCAACGGCTATATGAGTTCCCAACAGCTATATTTCTTCATATATAAAGGGTGGATGATTGATGAAGAACATAGAGAAGTGCCATAAGCTCAGATACTCTCATATTGCTTCAAATTGCTCATTATTGCTCTTATATTGTTACAAATTGTTTTGAGCATTTGTTCTTCATTCTTTGTATTGTTTTATTACAATTTAAGTAACGAGTGAAAAGGTCACGTGAGGTAGGATTTGTCCGTAAGACAAATCGAGTGTAAAGGTTGCTTGAGCCGAAAATCAAGCGGTGTCGGTAGGATTTGTCTTGGAAGACAAATCGAGTGTAAAGGTAGCTTGAGCCGAAATCAAGCGGGATTGTAAAAGTTCACACTCAACTACAAAGTGTGCAATAAAGTGATTGGCAAAATCCTAAGTGGGAGCTTAGGTAGAGGACGTAGGTCTTAGCACCGAACCTCTATAAAAACAGTGTTTGATCTTCTTCCTTACACTTTTCAATTAAGTTTATCAAAATTGTTTTTGTGTGTTTTAACTTCTGATTTTCTTGTAAAAATTATCAAAGAGTTTTAAGATCTATTCAACCCCCCCTTCTAGATCGCTAACAGTATGTCCTTCCTTGTTGAGTTTGCTGCTGGGTATTTTCTTGGGAATAACATGTTGGAGTTTAGAATTGGGTTTGAGACGAATTGGTGGAGGTGGAGCTAAATAGTATCGAAGAGTATGTAGTAGCAGGTGAATATGTGAAGTTGATATATTGATAAGCCATCCTAGGTATAGGAATGGTGTTCAGAAACTTCAATGGAAAAACTATACCAATATAGATAGAAATAGCTAAGGTATTCTTAATAAAAGTTGTAGTTTATATTCCCAGCTTTCTAACTCCATAAAGTATGCAATTTTTTCGATATCGGAGTCAAAAGTTATGATCCTTATATGTGGAGACGTTCTGGGCAGAAAAGCAGACGATAGAAAGTGAAAGGAAGAAAAGCAGACGATAGAATTAGGAGAAAATATGGACTTGATCTTGATATATTTTGGCAAAGTTGCCTTATGTAAAATTGTAGACCTTTCTTTTATCTTTCCAACGGTGTAAAGTTTGTAAAATTTGGATATGGGAGTCAAAAGTTATGATTCTTGTAAGTGGAGATGTTCTGGATTGAAAAGCAGACGAAAGAAAGCAGACGATAGAAAAGCAGATGGAAGAAAGCAGATAGTTGAAAAGCAGACGGAAGAAAGAAGACGATAGGAAAGCAGATTGAAGAAAGCATACGATAGAAAAGAAGATGGAAGAAAGCAGACGATAGAAAAGCAGACGGAAGAAAGTAGACGATAGAAAATGAGATGATATAGGAGGTAAAAGATAGAATTGGCCTTTGTGGTCTTCATAAAAGTTGTAGACCTCGAAGTCATCTTTTCAATGGTCTAGAAATTAAGTCAATCAGACATCTATAGAAAAAGTTATGGTATTCGTACTGAGGCATGTACATTTCAAGTAAAGGCAGAAACGTGTTGGAGTCGTTTGGCCATAACTTCTTCTCTAGACCTCCAAATGACCTAATCTTTGAAGCATTGGATTCCTAACACATTTCTTTATCTCTCCAAAAGAATTTATGATTTTTGGAATTAAATTAAAAATGATTGATTGAATCAAAGTAAGGGTATCGGTGGAAAGAGCATGAACTGGATATCCCACTAAACATACTTCCGTGTTTTGATGATATCTTAATCTGTAGAGATTCAAATGAGACGATTTCTAATTCGGGGTAAACTAGAGACATACAGCTGCAAAGTATCTGAAGGAATTGATTTTCAATGTGGGGCTTAAGATTTTCAATTTTTGGGCTGAATTCATGTATAGTATTCAATCTTGGTATAATGTGAGTCGTCCATGCGATTACGACTTTCCGAATGTTGGGCTTAGGAAACGGGGTCCAACATTGTTTGGTATCAAAGCCAGATTTTCTCCTAGGATTAGAATGAATAGTAGGTTGACTTGTTTTGCTATGTGATTAATTGTTGCATTGTGAATTGATTGTTCCCATTAAATGACATGCATATCATGCATATATATAGGAACTAAGATTAAAATGAACTGTAAGCTAATCATTAGTATTTTCATTGAAGGAGTACGATGCCACCTCGTAGAAGGACATGAGTAGTTCTACAAGGTTCAATTGCACCTGAATCTCCACTAAGGGTGGAGAGCACCGATGAGTCGGTAGCCCCGGGAGTTGTTGAGGCTTCCTTAGGGAAAAGTAGTGAGCCCATCCGATCTCAGACACAAGACTTACCTAGTCAGTCAGAGCAAGTGCCTACACTGGATCCAAGATTGTTCCAGGCATTTACTCAAGCCTTTGTCCAGGACATGGGTCAGATGCCGCAGGCTTCTGCATCGGCCCCAGTTAAAAGGGGGAAATAGTTTGACAAGTTGAGTAAGTATGGAGCAGTGGACTTTTATGGGACCACTGACCCGAAAGAAGTTGAGACCTGGCTGAGGAAGACAGAAAGGGTATTGGAGTAGATGGACTATGAAGACGATGAGAAGGTTGTTTACACTGCAAGTCTGCTTCAGGAGGATGTTTTACATTGGTGGGAGTGTGTACCGGGAAGCCAGTTGAAACCGGCAGGGTTGGCTTGGAAGGACTTCCTCACTGCTTATAAGAAGAAATATCTGTATGAGGTGTACATTCAGCAGAAGCAGAGGGAATTCTTGAGTCTCACCCAGAGGGAGATGACAGTTAGTGAATATGAGTGCCGGTTCACACAATTGTCAAGATATGCTACTGAGATGATGCTGAGTGAGGCCGCTACGTGTCGCCGATTTGAGTCAGGACTGCACCTAGCCATCAGAGAGAAAGTAGTAGTGCAGAACTTCTAAGACTTTCAACAGCTGGTTGAAGCAGCATTGAGGGTCGAAAACATTGAGAACATTAAGAGTGCTGTCAGTAAGAAAAGAAAAGGGAGAGAGCAGTCCAAGAGGGGAGGTGGCACTACTATGCCTGAGAGGAGTGCCAGAACTTTCCTTGTTCAGTCTGAGGAGAGAAGCAGTGGTGCGAGCAGACCTAGACCTATGAGGACTTCTACTATTTCTCATCAAGTCTCAATGGTGGGAGGCAGTAGGAAGGAAGATGGGGATAGGCCACCTATTCTCAAATGCGAGCACTGTGGGAGGTTCCATAAGGGGGAATGTTACAGATTAACAGGAGCATGTTTCAATTGTGGACAGAAATGACACATGGCCAGAGAGTGTCCGAAGCCAGCAAGAAGAGAGAGATCGCAGATGCAAGTTTCTAAGGGGATGGAGACAGTGGGACAGAAGACCAAAACCGAAGTGGGTAGCTCTGAGGAAGCTAAGAGAGTAAATCATCCAGGAAGATCAAGGGGGTAAGCACCAACTAGAGTGTTTGCAATAACCCGGGAGGATGCAGAGGCCGCTCCAGAAGTGGAGACGGGTATGGTTAAATTAATTGATGATGATGTTATTGCTTTGATTGATCCAGGTTCTACCCATTCATTTGTGTCATAGGGTAGAACTATGTATAGGAGAAATTTGAGCCCTTTAGACTATGATGGTGAGTATCCCAATTGGCCAGTATATTATTATTAGTCAAGTTTATAGAGATTGTGAGATATGCATTAGTGGAGGACGATTAGTGGTGGATTTGATGCCCTTGAAGATGGAGGGATTAGATGTGATCTTGGGTATGGATACATTAGAAAAGTATCATGCCAACTTAGATTGCAAGCAGAAGACAGTGGAATTCGAGTTAGAGAATGACAGAAAAGTGATTTTTATAGGGGATAGAAAAGTCAGTCCACCTCGAGTTATTTCGGCTATGAAAGAAGAAAGAATGATGGGGAAGGGATGTGAAGCATTTTTGGCTTATGTGTTAGATATGAAGGAAGATAGAGGGAGGTTAGATGATATTTCTGTAGTCAGGGAATTCTTGGATGTCTTTCACGAAGAATTGCCAGGACTACCTCCACCTAGGGAAATTGAGTTTTTCATTGAACTTCTTTCAGGTACTAAGTCGATCTCAATTCCGCCTTACCGAATGGCTCCAGCCGAATTGAAAGAACTTAAAAAGCAACTCGAAGATTTGTTAGAGAAGGGTTACATTAGGCCAAGCTTGTCGCCTTGGGGAGCTCCGGTCCTCTTTGTGAAGAAGAAAGATGGGTCATTACAAATGTGTGTGGATTATAGGAAGCTCAATCATGCCACCATTAAGAATAGATATCCGCTCCCGCGCATAGATGATTTGTTTGACCAATTGCAAAGAGCAAGAGTCTTTTTCAAGATAGATTTGAGATCGGGTTACCACCAGTTGAGGATAAAGGAGACCGATGTGTCAAAGACTACTTTTAGAACACGATATGGCCACTTTGAATTCTTGGTTATGCCTTTTGGGTTGATGAATGCACCTGCAGTTTTTATAGATTTGATGAATAGATTCTTCAAGCTTTTTTTAGACCAATTTGTCATAGTCTTTTTTGATGACATATTGGTTTATTCCAAGAGTGACAAGGAACATGAAGAACATTTGAGGCTTGCTTTAAGAACATTGAGGAAGGAAGAGTTGTATGCCAAATTTGACAAATGTGAATTTTAGCTAAGAGAAGTGGCGTTCCTTGGATATGTAATTTCAGAAAAAGGAGTGCATGTAAATCTAAGGAAGATAGAAGCGGTTGTGAAATGGGAAGTGCCGAAGAATGTAACTGAAGTGAGAAGTTTCTTAGGATTAACCGGGTATTACAGGAGGACAACTTTGAGGTATTAAAGAATAGGCTCACAACTGCACCGATTTTGACATTGCCTTCTGGTGATGATGGATACATTGTATATAGTGATGCCTCAGGAAAGGGTTTAGGGTGTGTGTTGATGCAAGGAGAGAAAGTGATTGCCTATGCTTCTAGGAAATTAAAACCTTATGAAATAAATTATCCGACACATGACTTGGAATTGGCTGTTATAATTTTTGCATTGAAGATTTGGAGACATTACTTGTATGGAGTTACTACTAAGGTGTTTACAGACCACAAGAGTCTTAAGTACATATTGAGCCAGAAAGAGTTGAATTTGAGATAGAGACAATGGTTAGAGTTGTTAAAGGATTATGACTTGATGATAGACTACCATCCGGGGAAAGCTAATGTGGTAGCAGATGCTCTAAGTAGGAAGTCCACTATAGCGCAGGTGGAAACGGTGTACCTTCCTTTGTTGAAGGACTTAGCCAGACTTAACGTGACATTGAGACAAGTTGAGCCTGATTTTGTGTTGGAAAATTTTAGAGTGAGGCCGGTATTGAATGACAAGATTAAGGAATTGAAGGAACAAGATGAATATTTGAGCAAACTTCGAGAAGAACTTAAAAGTGGTAAACATTCCGAGATTGAGATAAGAGAAGATGGATTGATGGTTTTGGGCAACAGATTATGTGTGCCAGACATGTTAAAGTTGAAGGATGAGATTCTAGATGAGGCGCACAATGCTCCTTATGCAATGCACCCAGGGAGTTCGAGGATGTATCGGGATTTGAAAGAGAATTTTTGGTGGAAGGGAATGAAGAAGAATGTTGCAGAGTTTGCGAAAAGATGCTTAGTGTGTCAGCAAATTAAGGCTGAACACCAAGCACCTTCAGGCAAGCTTAATCCTTTGCCTATTCTGAAATAGAAATGGGAAAAGATTACAATGGATTTCTTGATGGGATTACCGAGGACTAGCAGAAAACATAATGCAGTATGGGTGATCGTTGATAGATTGACTAAGTCAGCACATTTCTTGCCAATTCGATAGATAGATTCTTTAAATGCTTTGTCTAAGAAATATATGAATGAGATAATTAGGCTTCATGGGATTCCAAGTTCGATAGTCTCGAATAGGGATCCTAGGTTCACCTCCAGGTTTTGGGAAAGCTTGCAAGAGGCTCTGGGGACTAAATTGTATTTTAGTACAGCCTTCCATCCACAAACTGATGGACAATTGGAGAGGACGATACGGACTTTGGAGGCAATGTTGAGAGCTTGTGCTATGGATTTTAAAGGTTCGTGGGATGATCACCTACCTTTGATTGAGTTTGCTTACAATAATTCCTATCACTCGGGAATTCAGATGGCACCTTATTAAGCTTTGCATGTTAGGAGATGCAAAACTCCTATTTATTGGGATGAGGAAGGTGAGTTTGTGATCCCTATAGCTAAAATTATGAGATGAATCAGAGCACTGAGATAGAAGTATGGTATAGGTGATTATGATGAAAAGGTAACTGCGATGGTGTAGAATTTTTGAATAGTAGTATAAGATTCAGAGGTTGTTCAGAATTTATTATGATTGATGTATCAGTAGCATGAGATATACATTGTTGACATGCCAAAATACAAGAGTAAACGAATATGCCTCTTATTTCATTGAGTATTATTCTAAGGGATGTTTAGATCAAGTAAAGTGTGACAAAGATTGAGATTATTAAAATATCAGGAGTAGTTGAAATTGATTGTATTGAGATGTTAAGAATTAATGAAATTGTTGGAACCCGATCTAGAGGCCGGATCCCAACCGGAAAAGCAGATAATGGAAATCGAAACAAACGTAATCAAAAACCAAAGCGATAGACGAAAACACGAAATCAAGAGTGAAGCGAATAGGATCGAATACAAATGAAATCGAAGATTCAAATCGAACGTAAATGCGGAAACATATACGAAACGATTTCGAATCGGATTATCGAATAACAAACATGCAAAACAGATACGGATCGAATTCAATTGGGAAACAAAACATACAAATGAAAAGAAAACGAATAGCATTACAAGTGTCCGACATCTGGGAATAATTATCTTAAGGAAGCGTTGCGTTGGATACCTTATACTTGACCTATACAAACCGGTATATTTTTTTCCTCTCTTTCTCTTATTATTCATTTCTTTCATCTTACATACAAAACAGAACAATTTTTCCCTCTTTGGAAACTTATCCTTAAACTCTTACTTATCTCAAATTACTTGATTCTTCTTATTCATCATATTTTTATTCTTTACCATAACAGTCTCATACTTATGTCAATAAATCCATAAGTGCATACACAATTTCACTTATCCATATACTACCATATGAAAATCCGGCAGCATAATGGCTGCACTTTCAATAACCCAAACCTGTAAATAACTTGAGTACACTTCTATATATATATATCCCAATCGATTATCAAAGTCATCGGACCACCCGTCCGGAATCCAAAACACAAACATACTCAAATCCATATACAAAACATAATCCAATCCAATCTCAAACCAATCATATCATATCATATACTCATAACATCGCAAGTTACAATCCATAGCCCTACATATGGTTTATTTCTCCAAGCCATACATAACTTCATCATTTATATACATCATACACATCTTACTCAAATCTATACAATTTTATAATTCTCATACATCCTGAAATAAAATGCTTGTAATACATTTATGGCAATTTAAGCCATATCCAAGACCTATACAAAAATCTATATCAAACTCTACTTTATAAAAAACACACGCTATACAAAACGAACATAAAGTCTTGACATGCTTTCATCCAATCTCCTGCTCGAATACCTGGAGATGAGGATGAAAGGGGGGGGGGGGGTGAGCTAAAGAGCTCGTGGATAATATGCTTATAAGTTGTAAAGCAAGCAAAAACCATTTCTCAAAACTTTGCCATCTTATAAAGGATTTCACAGTAAATACTTCATCAAGTGTTTATTTCACAAACTCTTCAACTTTTCAAAACATTTATACCCAACTGCCAAAACTGTCACAGTTAAAACCTCACTTTCTTATTCTCGTAAAACTCAAATTTTTCCTTTCACAAAGCATGAACATTTTTAAAGATATGAATGCATCACATTTCAAGCAACATCAAAATCTTATAACACATCATTATGGTTTGGCAAGTCCATACACATGATGACTACACAATTCCATAAAATGACCTTGTCTAGTCGTACACATAAGGGAGTCCTAAAAGAAACTCCGTGCCTCTAACGGGCGGGCAGGCGGGAGAAGCCTTTTCTTAGGTTGACGTGCACGTGATGGTTCTTGAGGGACTATGCCGAACCCACATATCATGTAATTTATGCATTGAAAAATACTTTGCCCAAATGACTCATTCTTCAAAACTTGATTTCATGAGCATGACATATATATGCATTTCTAGCATTACTTCACAATTTGCAAATCATAATTCACATAACAATTTTCAATTATTCCAAACAAAGAATGCATACTTTAGACAATTGCAAATCATTTAAAAAATCATGTCACACAAGTTCACATATTAAATTTTCAATCAAATAAACATAATGAACTCAAACGATATTTCAACTTTATTATCATTCAAAATCCATTGGATGAACAATTTAAATCATTTATAAAATTGCCCAAAACAATCGAGGAATTTCTTAAATCATTTGTGAATAATGAACTTAACAATTCGTAATCTTTCCAAAATCAATTGTAAAACAATAGCTTAGAAACATGATCACTTTCTTAATTTTTCCAAAACTTACAAATAGCTTTAAAAATTTGAAAAATAAACATATTACCCACCTTTTTATCCATGCTTAGAGCTTGTCCCAATCCTCAAGTCTCCTAAGCCTCTCCTCAAATTTCCTCATTCAAGACAAAAACCCTAAAATCGTAAACATCCACAATTGATTTAATTCAACTATAAAAACTCTAAAATTGGCTTGAGAATCCACAAGCCCAAGCCAAACTTAAGTCAAATCAACCAAAAACTCACTTAAATTCAAAGATCAAAACCATCTCTTACCTTCATCTTCTTCATTTTCGACTTTTGCTTGGCTCATCTGGGAGCTCTCACTTCCTTCCATGTTTTCCCCCATAAACCAAAGAAAAACCTTGCTTGGAACCTCTAAAATCTGAAACCCTAGCTTCATCTTCCTCCTTCTCCTTCTTCTCTACAATAACCTCTCACTTATCTCCTTTCTTTCATTTTTCTCCTCTTTCTCTCATGAATTTCGTGGGCTTCTTCCTCTTCCAACGACACAATCCCTTCTTTTATAGTGCCAGCTCATTAAATGAGTATCTAATGACTGAATTGCCCCTCCATGATAGGCTAAAACTCTAACTCTTTAATTGATGTTCCCTATTTGCCCCTGAACTTTACTTTTAGATCATGCTACTTTAGGACATGTTTTGCACTATCAATTTGAAGGAATTTATCTAAACTTCCTTCTAGAGAATTGTTCATTATTGTCTTAATTTCATAATGCCTAAAAAATCATTCAATTTGGAGCACTACACCAAAAGTTATAGTCCAATCATGTCGGACATATCATTCTACTAACACATTTTCTAGCAATTCACTTCCTTCCACAAATTGGCATTCTTAAGGGCTAAATTGAAATTTCATTTCTTCATATGACTTGTATCCCCATGTATTAACTAATTTTTTTCCTCAAGACGCTCTTCAATCGGACCTCTACAGATCCCGAATTTCACAAAATACTGAGCTATGTTCAGAAATTTCCTGTCTCACTTTGATTTTAAACAATATTCCTCAATTAAGGCTCTAAAATTTACAAATTTCACATAAAATGAAATTCATTGTCTTAGGAATCCAAAGCTTTAAGAACCAAGTCATTTGGATGTCGGACGGAAAAGATATTAGTAAAAGATTTGACAAGGTCGGATGAGAAAGGAAAAATAGCAAGATCAGAATGAAACAAATCATTCCGATTATCATAAGATTCAACCAAACTCTTTCAATTCAACTTCAAATGATACAAATTTTTATTGAGAGAAGGATACATGTCTTAGGAATTCATTGCTTCAAGAATCACCTCAATTGGAGGTCGGATGAGTAAGTTATGATAAAAATAATTCAACATGTTCAAACCCTAAATCGACTTGAAACTCTTTTGGCAGAAACGCCATAACTTTCAATATGGAGATCGGATTGGTTTCTTTCTTGGACAATTTGAAAGTAGACTTCTAGATATACAGCTCTTATTAATACCACAAAATCAAAATCGGCCTCCAAAAGTGTCAAAAAACACCATTTTCACAAGCTTACCCGTGAATGTCAGTTTAACGGACATGCATGTCCGTTTAACGGACATCATCGAGCCAAAGTGTACCAATTCATCCGAAAAAGTCCGTTAAACGGACATCCATGTTCGTATAACGGACATAGGCCCAACAAAGGGTCCTTTTGACCCGAAAAGGTCCGTTTAACGGAGTCCTATGTCCGTTTAACGGACATGCGTTTCCTAAAACCTCTTCAACCCTTTCCAAAGCTTCTCACATCCAAACTAACATCATATATATATACTTATAATCTTCACATATTTACTTATTCAAAAGCCTAACTCTTCATAATAATCGAACAAAAAATTCAATTCACAATCTTCTCAAAGCTCAACTAAATTGGTTCTTCAAAGCCACAAATCTCAAGCATGTCATCAAAGTTGTCACTAATATCAATCTTATATAACATCATAACTTGTATGAACTATAACTCTTAATTCCAATCTCAAAAACTTGCATATTTAGTCTCGTTGGAAAGATAAAAGAACAAGCTACAACTTCAAAGAAGGCAAGTTTGGCCAATTCTATTTCAATCATTCCCTAATTTCCCTTGAATCAACATACACATTTTTTTATCCATATGCGAAACTCAACATTCATGCCAACCTCACTTTCTTAATTTCACATTATTTATAACAATTCAACTATCATATGGAATTCATCCAAATCTCAGCCTCAATTGATATGATTTCTTACATTCCATAGCATCTTGTCATTCATAATCTCTTGCTTTTCCATAATATCTTACATATCTAATCCTGATTCATGCTTAAGGCTTCTCAACCCATCATCCATACATAATTCACATTTCCTCATCTATAATACAAATTATATACAAAAACACTCATTTACTTTCATTTTCATATTTCTAATTTTCGCTTCAAGGTTTGGGGTCCAACATTTCTCCCCCTTTTAAAAGAATTTCTTCCTCGAAATTCATACTTAAACAAACACCAAGTAATACAGTCTCTTAACTCATGTCTTCCAAATGATCCTAGTCATTCACATATTCAAATCCTCACCACACGTATTCATCATGTTTTTCACCTCCTATATCATATACCATCCATATCTTATTCACACTCCAATAGTTCTTATCATATTTTCACAATTACATATATTTAACTCACTTTATCCCGAAATCAAAATTCCTCAACCTATGGACACAAATTAATGGTCCAACTCTTAATGAATCTTTTATTCAAACCAATCCTTTGTAATTTTATACATATATCTCTATCTTCAAATGTTCACATTTTCCTTTCACAAAAGGATAAACAATATTTATTTATCCCAATTCATCTTGAATTCGAATCTCAATTTCATTATCACAACCTAAAATCACTCAAATTTTTTATCACACATATTCTTATCTTACTCGCAAATTTTCACTTCTTTATGAGATTGAATCATCACTATCATATCAAACAACTATTTCTTCACATATGTCAATGATCTAATTTATTGGGAACTTTAATATGGATTATAACCATTCAATCTCAATCTTTTTAACTTCTATACATGTATTCCTATCATCGAACTCATCTTTAAAGATTCACATATATTCGAAGTCACATCATCTAATTTCATCATGAATTTCAAATCTTAATTTCCAGTATCATAATCCTAAACTCAATCATAATTCTTCACCTTAATCACACAATCACATAGGTTTTTAAAATAATTCATGCAAATTTATTCACATCAATATCACATTTTCTCAAAATCAAACTTAGCCTTACAAACTCTTATAAACTTCTCATGTAAAATCACTCATACATATACGCCCAAGTAAGATCATATTACTGGGCTCTGATACCATCTATGTTGGAACCTGATCCAGAGGTCAGATCCCAACCGGAAAAGCGGATAACTAAAATCGAAACAAACATAAACAAAAACCAAAGCGATAGACGAAAACGCGAAATCAAGAGCGAAGCGAATAGGATCGAATACAAATGAAATCGAAGATTCAATTCGAACGTAAATGCGAAAACATATACGAAGTGATTTCGAATCGGAATATCGAATAACAAACCAGCGAAACAGATACGGATCGAATTCAATTGGGAAACAAAACATACAAATGAAAAGAAAACGAATAGCATTACAAGTGTCCGACATCTGGGAATAATTATCTTAAGGAAGCGTTGCGTTGGATACCTTATACTTGACCTATACGAGCCGGTATATATTTTTTTCCTCTCTTTCTCTTATTATTCATTTCTTTCATCTTACATACAAAACAGAACAATTTTTCCCTCTTTGGAAACTTATCCTTTAACTTATACTTATCTCAAATTACTTGATTCTTCTTATTCATCATATTTTTATTCTTTACCATAACAATCTCATACTCATGTCAATAAATCCATAAGTGCATACACAATTTCACTTATCCATATACTACCATATGAAAATCCGGCAGCATAATGGCTGCACTTTCAATAACCCAAACCTGCAAATAACTTGAGTACACATATATATATATATATATCCCAATCGATTATCAAAGTCATCGGACCACCCGTCCGGAATCCAAAACAAAAACATACTCAAATCCATATACAAAACATAATCCAATCCAATCTCAAACCAATCATATCATATCATATACTCATAACATCGCAAGTTACAATCCATAGCCCTACATATGGTTTATTTCTCCAAGCCATACATAACTTCATCATTTATATACATCATACACATCTTACTCAAATCTATACAATTTTATAATTCTCATACATCCTGAAATAAAATGCTTGTAATACATTTATGACAATTTAAGCCATATCCAAGACCTATACAAAAATCTATATCAAACTCTACTTTATACAAAACACACGCTATACAAAACGAACATAAAGTCTTGACATGCTTTCATCCAATCTCCTACTCGAATATCTGGAGATGGGGATGAAAGGGGGGTAAGCTAGAGAGCTCGTGGATAATAGGCTTACAAGTTGTAAAGTAAGCAAAAACCATTTCTCAAAACTTTGCCATCTTATAAAGGATTTCACAGTAAATACTTCATCAAGTGTTTATTTCACAAACTCTTCAACTTTTCAAAACATTTATACCCAACTGCCAAAACTGTCATAGTTAAAACCTCACTTTCTTATTCTCGTAAAACTCAAATTTTTCCTTTCACAAAGCATGAACACATTTAAAGATATGAATGCATCACATTTCAAGCAACATCAAAATCCTATAACACATCATTATGGTTTGGCAAGTCCATATACATGATGACTACACAATTTCATAAAATGGCCTTGTCTAGTCGTACACATAAGGGAGTCCTAAACGGAACTCCGTGCCTCTAACGGCCGGGCAGGCGGGAGAAGCCTTTTCTTAGGTCAACGTGCACATGACGGTTCTTGAGGGACTATGCCGAACCCACATATCATGTAATTTATGCATTGAAAAATACTTTGCCCAAATGACTCATTCTTCAAAACTTGATTTCATGAGCATGACATATATATGCATTTCTAGCATTACTTCACAATTTGCAAACCATAATTCACATAACAATTTTCAATTATTCCAAACAAAGAATGCATACTTTAGACAATTGCAAATCATTTAAAAAATCATGTCACACAAGTTCACATATTAAATTTTCAATCAAATAAACATAATGAACTCAAACGATATTTCAACTTTATTATCATTCAAAATCCATTGGATGAACAATTTAAATCATTTATAAAAATTGCCCGAAAACAATCTGAGGAATTTCTTAAATCATTTGTGAATAATGAACTTAACAATTCGTAATCTTTCCAAAATCAATTGTAAAACAATAGCTTAGAAACATGATCACTTTCTTAATTTTTCCAAAACTTACAAATAGCTTTAAAAATTTGAAAAATAAACATATTACCCACCTTTTTATCCATGCTTAGAGCTTGTCCCAATCCTCAAGTCTCCTAAGCCTCTCCTCACATTTCCTCATTCAAGACAAAAACCCTAAAATCATAAACATCCACAATTGATTTAATTCAACTATAAAAACTCTAAAATTGGCTTGAGAATCCACAAACCCAAGCCAAACTTAAGTCAAATCAACCAAAAACTCACTTAAATTCAAAGATCAAAACCATCTCTTACCTTCATTTTCTTCATTTTCAACTTTTGTTTGGCTCATCTGGGAGCTCTCACTTCCTTCCATGTTTTTCCCCCATAAACCAAAGAAAAACCTTGCTTGGAACCTCTAAAATCTGAAACCTTAGCTTCATCTTCCTCCTTCTCCTTCTTCTCCACAATAACCTCTCACTTCTCTCTTTTCTTTCATTTTTCTCCTCTTTCTCTCATGAATTTCGTGGGCTTCTTCCTCTTCCAACGACACAATCCCTTCTTTTATAGTGCCAGCTCATTAAATGAGTGGCCAATGAATGAATTGCCCCTCCATGATAGGCTAAAACTCTAACTCTTTAAGTGATGTTCCCTATTTGCCCCTGAACTTTACTTTTAGATCATGCTACTTTAGGACATGTTTTGCACTATCAATTTGAAGGAATTTATCTAAACTTCCTTCTAGAGAATTTTTCATCATTGTCTTAATTTCATAATACCTAAAAAATCATTCAATTTGGAGCACTACATCAAAAGTTATAGTCCAAACATGTCGAACATATCATTCTACTAACACATTTTCTAGCAATTCACTTCATTCCACAAATTGGCATTCTTCAGGGCTAAATTGAATTTTCATTTCTTCATATGACTTGTAGCACCATGTCTTAAATTTATTTCGTCTCAAGACGCTCTTCAATCAGACCTCTACAGATCCCAAATTTTACAAAATACTGAACTATTTTCAGAAATTTCCTGTCTCACTTTGATTTTAAACAATATTCCTCAATTAAGACTCTAAAATTCACAAATTTCACATAAATGAAATTAATTGTCTTAGGAATCCAACTCTTCAAGAACCAAGTTATTCGGATGTCGGACGGAAAAGATATTAGCAAAAGATTTGACAAGGTCGGATGAGAAAGGAAAAATAGCAAGATTAGAATGAAACAAATCATTCCGATTATCATAAGATTCAACCAAACTCATTCAATTCAACTCCAAATGATACAAAGTTTTATGGAGAGAAGGATACATGTCTTACGAATTCATCGCTTCAAGAATCACCTCAATTGGAGGTCGGATGAGTAAGTTATGATCAAAATAATTCAACATGTTCAAACCCTAAATCGATTTAAAACTCTTTTGGCGCAAATGCCATAAATTTCAATATAGAGATCGGATTGGTTTCTTTCTTGGACCATTTGAAAGTAGACTTCTAGATATACAACTATTATGAATACCACAAAATCAAAATCGGCCTCCAAAAGTGTCAAAAAAGACCATTTTCACAAGCTTACCCGTGAATGTCCGTTTAACGGACATCATCGGGCCAAAGTGTACCAATTCATCCGAAAAAGTCCGTTAAATGGACATTTATGTCCGTTTAACGGACATAGGCATAGCAAAGTGTCCTTTTGACCTAAAAAGGTTCGTTTAACGGACATGCGTTTCCCAAAACCTCTTCAACCCTTTCCAAAGCTTCTCACATCCAAACTAACATCATATATATATGTTTATAATCTTCAAATATTTACTTATTCAAAAGCCTAACTCTTCATAATAATCGAACAACAAATTCAATTCACAATCTTCTCAAAGCTCAACTAAATTGGTTCTTCAAAACCACAAATCTCAAGCATGTCATCAAAGCTGTCACTAATATCAATCTTATATAACATCATAACTTGTATCAACTATAACTCTTAATTCCAATCTCAAAAACTTGCATATTTAGTCTATTTGGAAAGATAAAAGAACAACTTCAAAGAAGGCAACTTTGGCCAATTCTATTTCAATCATTCCCTAATTTCCTTTGAATCAGCATACACATTTTTTTTATCCACATGCGAAACTCAACATTCATGCCAACCTCACTTTCTTAATTGCACATCATTTATAACAATTTAACTATCATATGGAATTCATCCAATTCTCAGCCTCAATTCATATGATTTCTTACATTCCATAGCATCTTGTCATTCATAATCTCTTACTTTTCCATAATATCTTACATATCTAATCCTGATTCATGCTTAAGGCTTCTCAACCCATCATCCATACATAATTCACATTTCCTCATCTATAATACAAATTATATACAAAAACACTCATTTACTTTCATTTTCATATTTCTAATTTTCGCTTCAAGGTTCGGGGTCCAATAGAAATAGCATTGATGATGATAGCAGTTGATCCATAAAGATTGCATGAACAGTATTGATGATAGTAGTAAGAAATCATTCTTTTGAAAAAGAATTTCATTGAGTTAAGTTGAACAGATTAGAATTAAGAATGATCAACGAAAGAGCAAAACAGAAAAGAATATGAAATGAACCAAAAGTAAATATTGGAGTCATATCCCTAGTGGAGACTCAAGCATAAGAGATACAATATGCACAGGAAATATGAATTAGACTTTGATGAGTGTATTAGTACCAATGCAGGAAGTTACTTTTGCAAATAAGTTGAAATACACAGAGAAATTAGTATGATTGAAGAGATAGTAGAATAAGTCAATGCGAAATCAAAGAAAATTTAATTAATTGAGAAAATCATTAGAGGAAGGTAAGTCCATTGGAAGATTGAAAATGATGTGAGGAAATATTACCTCATTGAGGAATTTGCTATTTTAAGGAACTAGGAGAACTAATCATGGGCCTATGGAGCTTTGGAAATATTTTATTTGAGTTAACAAATGCCTCGAAAGTACTATAGTATTGAGGATTAGAGCGATCCAAGCACAATTTGATGATGTATTAAATGTACCCAAAAAGTTGAGAAAAATAGTTTGAATATTTGAGGAAAAACATGTAAATCATATGAGCAATAAAGTAAAGAGAATTATGAGGAATTATAACACTGATATTGATTTTTTATATAAACCAGATTTGGCGACTTCATAGTATACAATGATGTTTTATAAGAGATTAGGATAAAATCCAATGCAGCATGATAAAGTGATTTCGTATACATGGAGACAATTAAACCACATGAGATGATTGATTGATGTATGAATTGGAACTTGCTACAATGGTGATCATTTTGAAAGTTTGGAGACAGCATAAGTACAGAAATATTAGGAAATATACAGACCATCTAATTTGAGGAAATTATTGAGTTGAGAGAATGGAATATGAGACTGAGACTATAGATAAATTTCTTTGAAGGATTATAGAAAATCCCAATAGTAGTGAAGCATGAATTCAGGTATTGAGGTTATTAAAACTAGTGTAATAAAAGTGTAGAATGTGTAGTTAAATCTTGAGGCAAATCAAAGTACTAATTGCTATGGAATTGAAGATCAGTTTCACATGAAAGGATTAATAAAGCCCAAATTGAGGATTTAAAAATTAAGAATCTTATTAAGTAATTGGAAATGGATTTGGATTCCAAGTTCGAATTGGAAAATGATGCTTTGTAATCGAAATGAAAGGTGTGTACCGATAAAGATGATTGAGCAAGAAAATTTCAAGAGAAAGCACAAATGATTACACTTATAAGTTGTAAATAGTCTTGATTGTTGTAGAGATTATCACAGTGATGTCATTAGAATATTGTATGGAGCATTATACGACAAAATCACCTCTTTAATTGGATGAATAGGGTCAAAATCGATTGGAGATGTTAATGATAAGTAAAACTGACGGTATTGAGAATCAAGTGACTCAAGAAAAAGACGAATGAATTAGAAGGGTTAAAACCAAAGGCATGGAATACAGAGAAATAGACATAAGAATTAAGTGTACGGACACTATAGAGATGTGAACTTCGAACCACAGGATGACGTGTTTATGAGAGTAACATGTTCTCAAGGTGTGCTCAGATGGTGTGCAAATGTCGCAGATTAATGATGTGTTATATGAGAGTATGCTAAGAAATATAGATATGGTTCGATATTGGTGTTATCGATGCAAGAAGTGGAAAAAAATGTGAATAATTTGAAGTGTATTCAGGAATTAGTTAAGAAAGAGAATGAAGAAATAGGTGACTAAAAGACCAAGAGAGTCTATTGACTATGGTCATTTGGAAGAAACTATTCGCGTGAATCAGTTATTTGTTTGATTACTTAGGTAAGAATTTCGGGGACGAAATTCTTTTAAGAGGGGGAGAACTGTTGGACCCGAAATCTTTCTATAAGCTAGGACTATTAAACGAGGAACTTTTGGCAATTAGCTATGTGTAAATAAGAGGAGAATTTATGAGATTGAAAGGAAATGTAAAGAGAATTGATTTAATCAAAGTGAGTTGGAAAATTTTCTGAACATGGTTCAGTATTTTGAGAAATTCTTGATATGTGGAGATCCGATTGAATTGATTATTGGGGGAAAATAAAATAAAGACATAGGGCTACAATTTTTCTGAAGGAAGTGAATTTTAATTTAGCCTCTAAGATTGTCAATTGTTGGATGGAAATGAAGTGCTGGAAAATATGTTAGCAAAATGGCAATCCGAGATGTTTGGACCATAACTCTTGAGGTAGTGCTCCAAATTAAATGATTTTGGTGTCATTAGAAAGATAAGACATTAAGAAACATATCTCTAGAATAAATTTTTTGCAAATTCCCTCAATTTGATGGTGAGAAAATGTCCTAAAGTAAGTATGTTTTGAAATAAAATTTCAGGGGCAATTTTGAAAAGTCACTTAAGATGTTAAGTTTAAGCTTATAAGGAGGGGGGCATTTTAGTCATTTTGCACTCATTAAATGAAGAAGAGAAGGGGGCTGTCATTCCTAAAGGTGAAAACAAGAAAATAAGAAGCAAAATGAAGAGAGAAAAAAGGGAAAGAAGGAAAGAAGAGGAGAGTTGTCATGGAAAGAAGAGAAGAAGAAGAAGAAATCGTGGAAAGCTAGGGAAAAAGGGAGATTTTTGTGGAAAAGAACAATAAATCAAGGGTTTCAAGGAAATCAAGAGTCTATTCAAGGGAAAGAAGAAGGAGGCCATTGAATTTGGATTTCCAAGTGTATAAGGTGGGTAAATTATTTATAGTTGTTGTGTGAGATGAGCAAAATGCATGATGTGTGGATTATGTGTTAAATGACTTATATGAATTGTTGATATTTCATTATGATATACACCTTTATGATAAAACGATTGAATTATGTTTATGACATGTTAGGCATTGATAATTGCTTGAAATTTTGAGATGATTGTTATGCCATTGAATTGAACCATGGCATTTTGAACATGGATGATTGATTTGAGAATGATAATGCTATGGCTTATATTATGGCATTTTGATTAATGAAAAGAAGAAAGATCATGAAAATATGAAAATGTGATTATGTGCCTTGTTTGGGCGAGAGAGGAACCGTCTCGTAGTCACGTCGACGTTGACATAATGCCTTCTCTAGGCAGCCCGCCTGTGGCCCACTAGATCCGAAAATGGACTCGTCTCATTCACGATGCAAACTTCGGTTTCATCTTCTTGTTCACGGAACCCTCGAGCCAATTAATTGTGCATTGCATATGATATGTTTAAGCTATGCTTTGAATTGAATTTCATCCATTATGTGATCATGTTATGAATTGTGAAGTGCGAATGAAATTGTCAATGTTGAACCTTCATTGTGAATGCTTCTATGCCTATATGTGTATGATTGTTTGGCTCAACGCTAATGGCTATAAATATTTTAGCCACTGAGCTGTGAAGCTCAACCCAATATTTTTTTCCCACTCCTCAGATGCAGGCCAAGAAGATCAGTGAATCCTTGTAAGACATTGGGACAAAAAGATAGTTAGCTTTTGTACTAAGCAACACTATGTATAGCTTATTTAGAATACCGATCATTGATCATCCTTTTGTATTGGATTTGAGTTATGATGTGTATATTGATATGTAAATGAAGTGGTAAGATTGTCTACTTTGTTTAATTATGAGAATGTGAATTTGAGGATTTCCTTTCGTATATGATTTGTCTTCTTGTTAGTTGAGCATCAATTGTATTTTTGTACCTGGAGTAAAGCTATGAATGGAAGCTTTGTATGAGCGTCATTTTGTCTTGGAAATGAAAATGAGAACTTGAAAAATTCCCTTTGTATTATTGTTGATTTCCAAATTTGAATGTGTTGAATGTGTATAGTCTAATTGTTGAGATTGTCAATTGTTGCTTGTGTTAGGATAGCATGTTGGAGTTGGAAAGCTTGTGTATGATGAATTTGGATTTTGAAATTGAGAGTTATGAACATTTGCAAGGGATGATGTTGTATGGGAAGTATGAACTTGAGGGATTTGGTGAATGATAAAAATTTGGGTGTTATATGAGTTATTTGAGTTGAGATTTGAAAGTTTGTTGCATTTAGATTGGTATTTGTTTGGTTATGGAGTTGTGTTACACTTGAAGAGTTGAATTTGGGGACTTTGTGAATGTATAGGGTGTTAAGATGGAAGTTGAAGCATTGGAGAGGCTTTATAAGGAGTTTGGACCCCTTTGCCCAGTGTATGTCCGTTAAACGGACATGGATGTCCGTTTAACGGACCTTCTCGAGTTAAAATGGGTTGTTTAGCCAGTCTATGTCCGTTAAACGGACATGCATATCCATTTAACGGACATTCTCGAGTCAGCTACAGTAATTTGCGATTTTGACCAGTTTAGAGGCCGAATCTCGCTTTGAGGTCTCTAATACGAGTTGTAGATCTCGATGTCTTCTTTCTAATGGTCAAAAACGAAAGCAATAGAACAAATTAGCTACAGTAATTTGCAATTTTGACCAGTTTAGAGGCCGAATCTCACTTTGAGGTCTCTAATACGAGTTGTAGATCTCGATGTCTTCTTTCTAATGGTCAAAAATGAAAGCAATAGAAGATTTTTATAAAAAGTTATGGCATTCGCTCCAAGAGAGGTACAAATCGATTTAGGGTTTAAACATGGTTTATTCCTTTGGGCATAACTACCTCATCCAACCTCCGATTGAGTTGATTCTTAGACCAATAGATTCCTAAGATATGTACCTTTCTCTCCATACAAATTTGTATCTTTTGGAATTGATTTGAGAGAGTTTGCATTAAAGTAAGTAAGAGGTCGGTTAGGAGAGCATGTTTGGGGTATGATCCCTTTTAGGATTTTTAAGCATATCTTGAGTTGTATAACTCCGTTTGAAGTGATTCTTGCTCCCAATTAAACAAGAGACTTAGAGCTCGGATTTATATGGAGAAGTCAAGTTGAAATTTTGATTTGAAGGTTTTCAACTTTTGTTCGCAAACAGGAGAATTAGTGACTGTTTGTACGAGCACACCGTTGAGCAGATTGTGAGCAAATTTTTGGGATGTTAAAAAAAGAGAGAGATAGTAATGAGTATGAATTGATAATGTCTAATAAGGGTTCAATGAAAGAACCTTTTCGAGGTAATATCCATGCTCAAGGTTTCATGTTTTCGCAAGAGGGTTGGGTTCCGGAATCGGATTCCAGCAGTTGGGTTTCGGATCCAATAGGATAGCTTTTCAATCATATCAAACATTGAGCATCTCATGTATTGTCTATCTTGTGCTTAATTCTTGATGGATATGTTGATATGTATTTAAAGCTATGCATGAATATTTATTTTGATTGGAAATGAGAATGAGAATACTAGTATTCTCCTTTATGTATGATTGTGTTGTTTTATAGACAGTGTATGAGATTTCGTTTGACTTGTAAAAAAGGAACGTGAATGTGTATGTCCTTCCTTGTTGAGTTTGCTGCTGGGTATTTTCTTGGGAATTGCATGTTGGAGTTTAGAATTGGGTTTGAGACGAATTGGTGGAGGTGGAGCTAAATAGTATCGAAGAGTATGTAGCAGCAGTTGAATATGTGAGGTTGATATGTTGATAAGCCATGCTAAGTATAGGAATGGTGTTTAGAAACTTCAATGGCAAGACTATACCAATATAGATAGAACTAGCTAAGGTGGTCTTAATAAAAGTTGTAGTTTATATTCCCATCTTTCTAACACCATGAAGTATGCAATTTTTCGATATCGAAGTCAAAAGTTATGATCCTTATATGTGGAGACGTTCTGGGCAGAAAAGCAGACGACAAAAAGTGAAAGGAAGAAAAGTAGACGATAGAATCGGGAGAAAATATGGACTTGATCTAGACAGATTTTGGCAAATTTTCCTTTGAAAAGTTGTATATCTTTCTTTTATATTTCCAACAGTATAAAGTTTGTAAATTTTGGATATCGAAGTCAAAAGTTATGATTCTTGTAAGTGAAGACGTTCTGGATAGAAAAGCAGACGGAAGAAAGCAGACGATAGAAAAGCAGACGGAAGAAAGTGTAAACGATCTAGAAGGGGAGTTGAATATATCTTTAAAGTTTTTCGTAAAATTCTACAATAAAATCATAAGTTAATTCACACAAAATAATTTAAACAAATTTAAATGCAAAGAGTAAGGAAGAAGAGCAAACATTGTTTTTATAGAGATTCGGTGCTAAGACCTACGTCCTCTACCTAAGCTCCTACTAAGGAATTGACAAACCACTTTACTACACACTTTTTAGTTTAGTGTGAACTCTTACAACACCACTTGATTTCCAGCTCAAGTTACCTTTACAATCGATTTGTTTTTCGGCACAAATCCTACCTTTATAACCGATTTGTTTTTCGACACAAATCCTATCCTTACAACCGATTTGTTTTTCGGCATAAATCCTACCTCCCAAGTGATTCTCCTCTAATCACTCAACTCACAATAAAAATGATAAATAATTTAAGTAAGGCTCGATATAGCTAGATACACTTGAATGTGTAGAGAGAAATTTTGAGTAATGACAATGATGATTATGAAAGATGATCAGAAAGCTTTTCTATTTTTCGACCCTAATTGGTCTCTTGATCTTCCTCTATTTATTTGCTGGCTTCTAGATCAATATAGACGTTGTAGATCATCTATTAGCCGTTGCTTGATATCTCCTAGTCGTTCCGTGATTTCCTCCTTTCCATTTGTGATTGATCAAGATGAATTTTGCTCAGTTTCACCTGATAGTCGACTGGAACCAGTGTTTTTATGAAAAAAATTCATCTTTGATCCACGATCAGTCGACTGGAATGATTTTAGTCAACTGGAATGATTCTAGTCGACTGGAATGATTATAGTCGACTGGAATGATTATCCAACATACTGGTCCTTTTCTTTTAGTCGACTTAATAGATTTCGGTCGACTGGTTTAAACCCCACTTTACAGAAATGATAATTCTCAGTCGACTTGGAATGTTCTAGTCGATTGGGGCCAGCTACAACAGACATATTTAAGATAATCTTGAACTTTAAATGTTGGGATACGTATCTTTGATTATAATCTTCACAACAATCATCTTTTGCACATTGATTATCTCTTGAACGTTGGTGATGATCACTGACTTGATTTGTATGTTGTCTATCTCTTGATTTGTAGATATGTCACTCTTAAATTGTATTAATCCTTTAATTGCAATCCAAATCACCTGAAATAATTTCTTAACCAATTCTAAATATTTTATTATTATCAAAACATAAGTGGGATTTAATTTTCCAACCACCATTGGTCCAACAATCTCCCCCTTTTTGATAATGACAAAATATTTAGAAATTGTTTAAGAAATGAAAACAAAGAAACATTGATCAAGGTTTTATACCTTGTCTTTTTGGTTAGAATGTCTCCCCCTTGATCGTATAAATCATTGAATTCAAATAACCTTGTAAAAACAAATTCATAAAATTTGTATAGCCCATAATTTTAATATAGATTCAATTCAAAGACAATTTAACATACTCCCCCTTAATTAAGTAACTAAACAATTATCCAATTTCTAATTTTACTCCTCCTTTTTGTCATAATCAAAACAATTAATACAAACCAACAAGATGAAATAGATGAAACACAAATAGTCATCAGTATGAAGAAGAAACACAAATATGAAGATGAAAAATTATCGCAATCACATTAAATAGAGAAACAAGCCATCAAACAAAAATAGTCTCAAGTAACAGTCACAAACAATATGAAATGTCAGTCTTGGCTAGATACAAAAACCATCATGGTGGAGAAACATCATCATGAAGAAATCTCAAAGGTAGAAGAGAATGTGTTTTCGGAGATTTGAGGGAAAAAGTGAGTTTTTTTAAAGAAGACCCAGATGACTTATAGTCGACTATGGCTGTAATACTCGACTGAAGCATTTAAACACCTTATCTCTTGATGCAATAGTCAACAAGCCAATCAACAATTAATACATTGTCAATGGTAGGCAAAGGTTCCTTACCCACTTTACCAACACCAATGACTTTACCTTTGTTGTTGTCTCCAAATGTGACATATCCTTGATTCTTTGGTTTGATTTCTGCAAATAAGTTCTTGTCTCCGCTTATATGCCTTGAACATCCACTATCAATGTACCATGTGCTTGGTGGATTTTCATTCCTTGCTTGTACCTACAACTGAAATATTCTTTCTTCTCATTGGTACCCAAGCCATTTTGGGTCCATTTTGGTTAGTCATATAAACCACATTAGGAGGTGTTGTACCTTTTGCCACCCAGATTATCTTCACATTAATACATCTTCTAATACTTTTACAAGCAATTTCTATATGACCATCTTTCAAGAGTTTACCACATTTTGCAAATTTTCCATCTTTAGTAAATTTAGAAATTAAAGAACAGTCTCTATCAAAAGGATCATTTCCTAAACCATGTTTAGAAATTGAATATCTTTGTAATGATAACATCTTTTCAAACTTTTCATTCCCATTAGCAAATTTTCCAATCACATAAGAAAATTCCTTTCTAAGTCTATCAAGTTCACAAGTTAGATTTTCTTTTTCAACAAGGCATGTAGAGTGGTCTTCCTTAGTGCAATATAAATCATCAATAGTATTATGCAAGACATTATTTTCAACAACTAGATCTCTTATTTTCTTTCTCAATCTCTTGTTGATGTCAATAGCTTCTTCAAAATCACTTTGTAAAGCAGTAAAAGAATCTCTAAGATCAATTACCTCATCTTCATCATCACTTGTTAAGGAGCTATTTGCCACAAGAGCTAAGTTGTTTTCATCATTACTTTGATATTACTCCAAGTGGCTACAAGGCTAGCTTTCTTTTTCCCTTTGTCATACTTGTCATTTTTCTGGAGATTTGAAGTGAAGGATGAGCTTCTGCATTCTCTAGCATGATTTTCTCTTTTTCCACATTTCCAACACTCTTCAGTGCTTTTCTTTTCTTTATAGCTTTTGGTCCTTCTTTCCATGGTGTACTTCTTTCTTTCTTTATTTCTTCCACCACTTAATTCTTTCCTCCTATTTTTGAGTAGTCCTTTGAACTTTCTCAAGTTTCTAGCATACATTGCTAGTTCTTCATCTTCTTCCTCTTCATCTATTTCTTCGTCACTTTCATCAAGAGAAGAAACATTAGCTTTTAAAGCAATTGACTTTTGTGACTTACCTCTTCCTCCTCTTGATTTGAGAATGATCTCATATTTTATGAGTGATCCCACCAAGGCATTGAATTCTAAATGATTGAGATCCTTAGACTCCATAATAGCGGTGACTTGTGAGTCCCATTCTTTCAGTAGTGAACGAAGAATCTTTTTCACATTCTCGCTATCCGTCATGTGTTTTCCAAGGTTGCCTAATCCATTGATAATTTCTGCAAAATGATCAAGCATAGTGAAAATAGACTCACCTTCTTTCATGACAAACATTTCATAGTCATGGAGAATCATGTTGATCTTTGTCTCTCAAACTTGATTGGTTCCTTCATGAGCGATGTGTAGTCTCTCCCACATTTCTTTAGCACTAGTACACGAGTTCACTCGATTTCTCTCCTCAATCGTGAGAGAACAATATATCAATTTCATAGCTTTAGCATTGATATAGGCTTGCTTCCAATCATTGTCATCATATTCCAGTTCCATTTTCACCTCACCATTTTCTTTTAATGGAACATATGGGCCGAAGATGATGATCTTCCAATACTCCACTCCCTCGCTTATAATATGATACTTCATAGGATTTTTCCAAGAAGAATAGTTAGTACCATTAAACAAAGGAGGGCGATTATTTGTGTTACCTTCTTCCGCTAGGTTATTGTGTGCCATCCCTAGATACTTCTGCTCTGATACCAATTGTAAACGATCTAGAAGGGGGGTTAAATAGATCTTTAAAGTTTTTCATAAAATTCTACAATAAAATCAGAAGTTAATTCACACAAAACAATTTAAACAAATTTAAATACAAATAGTAAGGAAGAAGAGCAAACACTGTTTTTATAGAAGTTCGGTGCTAAGACCTACGTCCTCTACCTAAGCTCCCACTTAGGATTTGGCAAACCACTTTACTACACACTTTTAGTTTATTGTGAACTCTTACAACAGCACTTGATTTTCGGCTCAAGCTACCTTTACAATCGATTTATTTTTCGGCACAAATCCTACCTTTACAACCGATTTGTTTTTCGGCATAAATCCTACCCTTACAACCGATTTTTTTTCGACACAGACCCTACCTCCCAAATGATTCTCCTCTAATCACTCAACTCACAATAACGATGATAAATAATTGAAGTAAGGCTCGATATAGCGAGATACACTTGGATGTGCAGAGAGAAGTTTTGAGTAATGAAAATGATGATTATGAAAGATGATCAAAAAGCTTTTCTATTTTTCGACCCTAATTGATCTCTTGATCTTCCTCTATTTATTTGCAGGCTTCTAGATCAATATAGACGTTGTAGATCATCTATTAGCCGTTGCTTGATATCTCATAGCCGTTCCTTGATTTCCTCCTTTCCATTTGTGATTGATCTGGATGAATTTTGTTCAGTTTCACCTGATAGTCGACTGGTCGACTAGTTCTAGTCAACTGGAACCAGTGTTTTTATGAAAAATTTCATCTTCGCTCCATGATCAGTCGACTGGAATGATTGTAGTCAACTGAAATGATTATCCAACTTACTAGTCCTTTGCTTTTAGTCGACTTAATAGATTTCGGTCGACTGGTTTAAACCCCACTTTATAGAAATGATAATTCTCAGTCGACTTGGAATGTTCTGGTCGACTGGGGCCAGCTACAATGGACATATTTAAGATAATCTTGAACTTTAAATGTTGGGATACATATCTTTGATTATAATCTTCACAATAATCATCTTTTGCACATTGATTATCTCTTGAATGTTGGTGATGATCACTGACTTGATTTGCATGTTGTCTATCTCTTGATTTGTAGATATGTCACTCTTAAATTGTATTAATCCTTTAATTGCAATCCAAATCACCTTAAATAATTTCTTAACCAATTCTATACATTTTATTATTATCAAAACATAAGTAGGATTTAATTTGTCAACCACCATTGGTCCAACAGAAAGCAGACGAAAGAAATGCAGACGAAAGAAAGCAGATGATAAAAAAGCAGACGGAAGAAAGCAGAAGATAGAAAAGTAGACAGAAGAAAGCAGATGATAGGTAAGCAGACGGAAGAAACCAGACGATAGAAAAGAAGACGGAGAAAGCAGACGATAGGAAAGTAGACGGAAGAAAGCAGATGATAGAAAATGAGACGATATAGAGGGTAAAATATAGAATTGGCCTTTGAGGTCTTCATAAAAGTTGTACAACTCAAAGTCCTCTTTGCAATGGTCTAAAAATGAAGTCAATCAGACATCTATAGCAAAAGTTATGGCATTCGTACTGAGGCATGTACATTTCAAGTAAAGGCAGAAACGTGTTGGAGTCTTTTGTCCATAACTTCTTATCTAGACCTCCAAATGACCTGATCTTTGAAGCATTGGATTCCTAAAACATTTATGTATCTCTACACAAGAATTTATGATTTTTGGAATTAAATTAAAAATGATTGATTGAATCAAAATAAGGGTATCGGTAGAAAAAGCATGAACTGGATATCCCACTGAACATACTTCCGTGTTTTGATGATATCTTAATCTGCAGAGATTCAAATGAGACGATTTACGATTCGGGGTAAACTAGAGGCATACAGCTGCAAAGTATTTGAAGGAATTGAATTTCAATTTGGGCCTTAAGATTTTCAATTTTTGGGCTGAATTTGTGTATAATATTCAGTCTTGGTATAATGTGAGCCCTCCATGTGATTACGACTTTTCGAATGTTGGGCTTCAGAAACGAGGTCCAGCACAGGTGCACGCTCAAGGATTTTAGTAGCCAAGACTCCACCATTTGAGTAGCTACCTTCGTCATATGCACTTGTGTGGGCAGTTTTGCTTGTGCATTTGTTTTACATGTATTGTATAATCATAAACATGTTTTTGAACATCTTTTGTGTAAAGATAGATTGTAAATGTTTTACTACATATAGTTCATCATCTTTGTGAATATGTCTTGATCTTGGTTTTGTGAAAATATGGTTATTTATAAATGTTCTTTTCTTTAACTAAATGCATGAATGTGTTTGAACCTTTGAGATTGTTTCTGAATGGACTTGAATTCTAGAAGTAGTAGTGGTCCTTTGGTTAAGTGGATAGAAGTGCTTTGAATTGTTGTTTAGGAATCTAAAACTTTTGGTTTTATTAAATAATTGTTATGTTGTCAAATTTTTTAATGAAGGTTACTTTTAAAAACTTCCACTGCTATTCCTTTTTTTCTTTATATTGATTTTAAAATATTTTGAAGAAAAGGAAAAAGGCTTAGCTCTAGGGGAGTTGGATTGGATATCGACTGGAGGGTTTTTTGGGATGCCTAGCAGGTCGCCTAATCATCAAGAAAGGGGTATGCAAGTTTTGGTATCAGAGCCAAGTTTGCTGGCCCTCGAATTTTTTTGTTGAATTAAGCATGATTTAAATGAATTATAAGGTTTTGATAGACTAATATTTGGAGTTTAGTAGGATTTATTTCATTGCATTGATGAATTAAAAGTAGTAAAAATACATGAGGGCAATTTTGGCATAACACTTAAGTTTAAAACACATAAGGCATAAAAGAAAGGGCAAAGTGGACTTTGCACACTCACTAAGGGTAGAATTGGAAGAAGAAGAGTGGTCTTGATTTTAGAAGAAGGAGGCAACGTGAATAAAGAAGAGAGGAATTAGAGAAAAGAAGGAAAATCAATTAGGGTTTCATTTTTTTCTTAGTCTTAAAGAGTGATTTTGAAGTTGTTCAAGAAGAGAAAAAGAAAGAGGAAGAGAAGAGCTTTCATTTGAACTAAATATCTTTCTATTTGGTGAAGACGCAAGGTAAATTAAATTTTAATCCTTTGGATTTGTCGAAGGGTTTTGGTTCATGAAGCATAGAAAATGCATGGGTTTAAGTATTCTATGATCAATTTTAGTGAATGTGTTTTCTTTGGGTTTCTAATTTGAATTCCAATTGAATGAGATTTTTGTCATTGTTAAAGGAAACCAAGAAAGGCAAGAGGAGCAAGAGAAAAGGCGTGCTTAAGCAAAATTTTAAGCAAGGAATTCAAGGTGGGTTTCATTTTTATAATTGAGTAAATAAGCCATTAATGTTTCTTTCAAATAAATGGAATTTAATGTTTTCAACTACTTTATAAATGTGAATTTATTGCTCTTTAAATTCTTTGAGAAAGTGTTACATGTTTATGGTGGAAATTTATGAGCCATGAACATTTTTCAAAGCAAGAAAGTTAAATGTTTTCAATTGTGTTATAAATGTTGCATTTATTACTTCTTTGATTAATTGATAAATCGCTACATGTTTGGTATGTGAATTGTGTGGATGATTTATGGAAAGAATGTGAAAATGGATTTTGAAAGGATATTGTGTTTATGAAATCAAGTTTTAGAAATGTGCCATTTTGGGCAACAAGTTTACAAGTGGTGAAATGCATGACTATATGATGTTGTGGTGGTCCATTCTTTTATGTTAAATGCACTTTGACTTTGTTAAAGGCTTCTCCCGCATACCCGCTAGTGACATGGAGCTCCTTCTTGGAATCCCTCATGTTTACGACTACGCAAAACTATTATGTAGGATTACGATAGTACATTCTATTCACGACAACATAGGACCATTATGTAAGAATGTGTTAGTACGTTCTATTTATAGACCTATCCAAAGCATTTATGATGTGATTATATGTATAAAATGTGTTGACAAGTTTGATAAATGCATGACTTATGTTGCTTAGGAATTGCTTGATAATGTGAGAATTTAGGAACTATGTGATTTTTTTATTTTGATTCAAAGTGAGTATGACATTGAGTATTTCCAATGATTTTGCTTATTTCCGATTATAAATTTTTTCCCCACGATCTTTTAAGCTCTCCCCCATTCTCCTTCCTATATTCAGGTGATGAGCAAGAGATCGAGTTGTCAAAAGTCATGGCATCACTTCGATTTTGCATACTTTTGTATTTTAAGCTAGATTTTGTAAACACAAGGCTTTAGTTTCATTTCAAGTATCGTTTGTATTTTGGATTTTGCGAAATGATGTATTGTGACTAACTATTATCTTTCGTTGATAATGAAATATGATTATGTTTTTGTTTGTGACTCTCAAAATTTGTACATTACATTTTCAAGCTTTCATAAAGGTAAAATTTGTGTTCTGACTTTATAGGAAAAATGGTATATATGTTGGACCCCGATTTTTGAGTAAAAATAAGAAATATTCAAAAGTGGATGAGTTGATTGAAATGAAGTTAAATAGCAAGAAGTAAAAAGAGAAAGTGAGAAAATATGAGAAATTGTGAAATAGTTGACTTTTTGGCCTTTGAGGTTGACTTTTGATTTAGCCAAAATTTGATAAAATGGTCTTCTGGAAACTTGTAGATTATGTCAAGAGCTTTCCGTAGCCATAAAATTTGATATTTTTCGATATCGGAAGTGGAAGTTATGATCAGTCAAAGTTAAGTATGAAATTTGTTTGAAGTTTGACTTTTGGGGTTAATAGTTGACTTTTGATTTAGGCATAATTTGAGAAAATGATCTACATGAAACTTGTAGATTATGTCGAGAGCTTTTTGTGGACATAAAGTTTACTATTTTTTGATGTCGGGATTGAGAGATATTATTTTCCAAAGATATGCTTTGTTTTGAAAATGCTATTAAGTATAGATTTGTGTGTTCTATGCTTCGAGGCCTCTCGTCGTATGGATTTCGTTTTAATTAGAGTAAGTGGTCTTCATGAAAGTTTTAGATTATATTTTTATCTTTCCATTGATATAAAGTTTGCAATTTTTCGATATCGGGGCTAGGAGTTATGAGCGATTAAAGATTGGAAGTCGTTTAGAAAAAAGCTGTTTTGGACAGAATCTTTGATTGAGGTTATGACCTCTTTTGAGACCTAATTTGATTTTGGGTTCTTCAGGGAAGTTGTAGAGCTTCCTTTGATCATTTTATTGACACCAAATTCGTCAAATTCAGAGTTCGGGATTAAGAGATATGATTCTTGAAAAATTCAGGTATAAGTATGTATTTGAAGTCTTGTAACTTGGTTTGAACTCCGACCCTTTTGTAATCTTTTGCTTATAAATCCTTCGTCCGACATCCGATTGATTTGATTCTCAAACCGTTGGATTTCTAAGACAATTACGTTCATTTTTATGAAGAATTATGATTTTTAGGAGATTAAATGAAAAGAGATTGATTGAACCAAAGTAAGAGATGGGTTATAGGTTATAAGTTGGATAATTTTCTGAACATGGTTCAGTACTTTGCGATTTTCGGGAGTTATACAACTCCGATTGAGTTGATTCTTGAGGTATAATAAATTTAAGACATAGGGATACAACTCTTATGAAGGGATAGAAATTTATTTTCATCCCTAAGGTTGTTAATTTTTGGAATTAAATTCGCGTAATGTTCAGTCTCGGATTTTGTGCAGGTCAGTTAGTAATTCGGCCATAACTTCTTCATTTTAGATCCGAATTGAGCGCCGTAAGTGGCGTTGGATTCATATGATCTAGAGGAACAATTTTCATGAAGAACGTTTGTCCAAATTATTTCGTTTAGACGCTGAAAATCAGGACGCAAGTTATCAGTTTTTTAAAATCCTGCACAGGGGCAATTTTGGAAATAGGCAAATAAGTGAGGATAACTTGGTCATTTTGGCACCATTTTTAATGAGGTGGCAGAAACACATGAGGGCTGTCGTTTTAAGCCCCAAAAGCCACGAAAATTCCAGAACAAAGAGAAGAAAGAAACGTGAGAGAGGGAGAAAAGAGAGGTTCGGTGGAGAGAAGAAGGCATAGCTAGGGTTGCGATTTTATGGATTTTATTAGGGATTTTCGTGGGTTTCAAGAGTAAAGAGAAGGAAGAAGATGAAAGCTTGCTTGGAGTTCATTAATGGCCGAAAATGGTGGAAAAATGGTAAGTGAGAGAAAGTTTTAAGTTTTGAGTTTTTACCTTGTTTGATGGTTGGTTAGGCTTGGAAAGGTTATGAAGTTAAGTTTTCTAAAGTTTATTGAAGAGATTAGACTATGGTTATGTTGATTTAATGAATGTGGGGTTTATGCCTATGAGGTTTTAGTAAGATTTTTGGTTAAGTGACTTAAGGTTTATATGGATTTGTGATTTATGAAGTTATTTATGGTGTTTATGCCTTAAGTGAGGTTTCATTTTGGATTTGATGAATTAGGGATTTATGTTAAGTTTGTAGATTTGAGGATGTTGGAAATTGTTAAGGTAGATAGTTTGGATATATGTGAGATTAGTGTTTGCTTAAGTTAATTGTGAGGATTTTGATTTTTATGATATTAAATATGGATGATTATGGCTTAGGTATTTTAAAGTTGAGGAAAGAAGAAGGATTTAGGAAAAGTAAAGCTTTGGACAAGATGTTAGCATCGATTCGAGGTGGGTAACGTATTTGTATTTCGAATTTTAAGCTTTGTACAAGTTTGTGAAAAATCAAGAATGAAAATGTTTTTGGAAAATTGTTGTTTATGAAAATTGTTGCAAGTATTGATTTTGAAGGTTTAATTAAAAAAAGCGATGTTATATGATATTTGAAATAAGTTAAGGAAATTATGTTTTTGAAGAACCAAGAAGAGAAAAGATTTCAAAAATTTGTTTAAGAAATTGTTATTCATGACGTTTGAATTACTCAAAGAAATTGTTTGTTCGGGCAATGCAAACAAGATGATTCAATTGATTACATTCATCGCCTTTGAATGTTTTGATAAAGAATGAAATAGTTGGTAATTTAACTGTTTGATAAAATGATTTCTTATGACAAGATTTGTACTTTTTGATATTTGATATTTGAGAAATCCTTGGGTTAGAATGATGGACGTTAATGCTTTGGAATTTTTATAAAACCACAGTTTATGAAAGTGTTTGAAAAACTAGGATTTCTAAAAGCTTTGAAAATGTTAGAAAAATATCGCTTATAAAAGTGTTTGACAATTTATGATTCCCGAAGATTTTTTAAAGTGTTTATAAATTATAGTTTATATTTAAAAAAAGGGTTTGAAAACCTTGATTTCCGAATAAACTTGGAAGTGTTTAGAAAGTATTCTTTACATGAATGTTAGAAGATTTTGATTTCCGAAAATGCATTTGAAATCGTGTAGAAAATATGGTTTATCTGAATGTTTAAAATTTATGATTTCCAATTACCTTGAATTAGTTATAAACTCTTGTTTATGAAAATGTTTAAAATCTTAATCTCCGTTGAGTACATTCCTTGCTTTCGAATTTCTGTAGAAATTGTTATATATTCAATGATTTTGGAATTCAATTATTAATTTGAATGCTTCAAATGCTTAAATTCCTTGATTTTGTCTTGAATGGAGAAAATGTTTTGCAAATTTATTAAGTATGTTTTGAAAAATCAAGAAAAGAAGAAGGTTTGAAAATAGTTAAAATGATTCGATTTATTATTTTGAATGATGGTTTGATTGATTTGAAATTTTGATTTCGAATGATTTCGAGAAGGTGGAAGAAAGAAAGTATCAATTTGGTATTGATTTCAAATGGTTTGGAAAATTGTTCCAAGTTCTACGTGTTTGAAAAGTTGGAAAATCATGATTTCGACTATTTTGGAAAGTAGGAAATCTATGATTGCCGAATGTTTTAGAAATTAATTATAAAATATTGTTTATGTAATCTGTTTGATTTTCGTTCGATGAAATTCTTTGCTTTTGGAATAACTTTAGAAATTTTGTTATATGTTCAATGATATGAGAAATTGAAACTTTCAATTTGAAAGTTTTCAAAGGTTTTAAATATTGATAGATTTCGAGCATGTCGGAATTACGAAAATTATTACAAAAGTTAGATTTATTGTTTCTAAAGATTTTGGAAATTGAATGAAGAAATTGTTATTCAGTATATTCAAAATTTTAGAGATTGTTATTATGTCTTGGAAAATCAAGGAGAAAATGTTTTGGAAATCGATTTAAGAAATTAAAATGATTAGTGATTTTATTGTTTTAAATAAAAGGTGAAAATCGTGGTTTAAATTTTGGATGGGACATGTGTATTGTATGTTTCAAAGGAATTGATAAAGTTGTTATCTATTTTGTGTTGCATACTTTAATTATGCATTGTTACAAACCGAATATGATTGTGAATCGGTAAAAAAGTGATTGATGAATTGTGATGGTATTTGATTTTGTTATGTGAATTATATGAAATTATGAATGATAATGTGAGACGATATGAAAATCAAGTTTTTGAAATGTGCCTCCGGGCAATATGATTTTCGAGTTTGATATATGTTATGTGGGTTTGGTAAGGTCCCCTCCGATGAGTCAGTGCACTGGTTTCCCTCTGATAGCCTTCTCCCGCCATTAGTGGCATAGGAGTTCGATTTGGACTCCCTCTCATTCACGGTTGCATGCGACCGCTATCTTGAGGAATGTGCGATCGTCATCATTAGGACCGACCCAAACCATTTAATGTGTTATGTGCTTAGTGTTGGATGCAGCGGTATAACCCATGAACACACGCCGCATATAACTCGCAAATACCTACGGTGGGGTGTGGGGTCCAACATCAAACCAATGATGTGTTAGATGATCTTGCTCTGTTTGTATATGATATTCTATGATGTGATACATTCATGTTTGAAATGGTGCATAATTTGTGAAAAGTTTGAGAATTTGAGAAATAATGGTTAATTTTCAATCACGAAATTTGGAAGCAGTTTATGAGGATTTTAAAATAAATGAAGATGATGAGAAAATCTTAAAAATATTGACGAAGGTTTATAAATTTCGAATGGGAAAGATTTGAAAAGTTTGAAAAGAAAATTTTCGCTTATGTTTCATTTATCGTATATGTTACCCATCGAGTTTGTCAAGCTCACCCCACCTCTCATTCCCATCTCCGGGTTTCAAGCGGAGATTGGATGAAAACAGTCGATCATCGATTCTGCATGTGTCGATAATAGGGTTCGTTGAGATTGTGGTTTTGGTTTGATATCGTGGATTGAAAATGTCACTTTGCTATTGATGATGTATTTGAGTTAAGTTATGAAATTGAATTTTGTATGATAGTGGAATTGGATTATTTAAGTAGATCATGTTAGTTTATATGAATATGATTGAATTGTATTGAATTGAAGTATGTATGATGGATTGAGATTATGAAGTGCTTAGATATAGATGTGTGTTGCTGCGGTGTTTGGATTCGGACGGGAGTCCGATGACTTTGTGTGATTGGATTTGGTTTATAGTAGTGTATTTTTGCCTTTGCAGATTTTTGGGCTATGAAAATACAGTCGTTATGCTGCCCGATTTTCGGTAAAAATCGGGTTAAGATAAGAATAAGAATAAAAAAATTAGTTTGGTAAAGATGAGATTTGTGTGATTAAGACAAATTATATGAATTTAGTGTTATATGAGGATAAATTTCCAAAAAGGAAATTGTATGGATTGATTATGATTTGAATGTGATTGAGTAAAGGGAAAAGGAATGAATAAGAAAAAAAAGAAGGAAAAAAAAACTATACCGGTTTCGGATGGTTAGTCTAGGTTATCCAACGCATCTCGTTTCGTTTCTCGAACAATCTTCGTTACCGGATGTCGGACACTTGATTTCGATTCGCTTCGATGTGTATTTCGTTTCGAGACGTTCCGAGTTTTTTGTTTGCTCCGATTCTGCACTTTGTTTCGCTTTTCGTTTTTTTTTTCGTTTCCGTTTTCCGGTTGGGATCCGGTTCCTGAGATCAAGTCCCAACATTTATGGTATCAGAGCCCAGTGTTATGATCGTACTTGGGCGTTTGTGTCTAACTGTTTTGTATAAGAGTGTTCAAGCATAAGATTGAATTTGTGAGATTGTGATAAAGATAGAGTGCATACTAAAGGGCTTGATAGATGAAGATGATAAGAATGTTAAGTGATTTTAGGAAATTGTGCATGAAATTGAGATTTGAAGTTCATGAGGAATTAGAATGATATGATTTTGTATATCCAATTGTGAGTGAAAGATGAGCATGAAGATGGATTTTATGAATTATGTGAAGACCTAATTAAGTGTTCGATGAGGTTAAGAACTTTAATGAATTTTAGGTTTGTGATGATGGAAAATTGAGATTTGAACCAATGATAACATTTGGATGAAATTGATTTGATTATACTTCTTTGAGATGAAAGTATGACTATTTGAAAGATGTCATGATGATAAAGATTAAATGATGATTGAGCGATATTAGGGTTCCTTAAGAAATGAACCATTGACTTGTGTCCATAAGTGTAGAAACAATGAGTTACTACTATAGTGATTTGATATGATATGAGTGGTATGTGATTTAAGGAAATGAAAATTGTGAAGAGATTGAGAATATGTATGATGAGTAAATTAAAAAAATGCTTGATGATCTTTGTTTAGAAAGACAGTTATCTGAGGATGAGGTCTTGGAGTTTAATCTAGTATGAATTTAGAGGACGAAATTCTTTTAAGAGGCGAAAATGTTGGACCCCAATTTTGAGTAAAATAAGAAATATTCAAAAGTGGATGAGTTGATTGAAATGAAGTTAAATAGCAAAGTAAAAAGAGAAAGTGAGAAAATATGAGAAATTGTGAAATAGTTGACTTTTGGCCTTTGAGGTTGACTTTTGATTTAGGCAAAATTTGATAAAATGGTCTTCTGAAACTTGTAGATTATGTCAAGAGCTTTCCGTAGCCATAAAGTTTGATATTTTTCGATATCGGGAGTGGAAGTTATGATCAGTCAAAGTTAAGTATGAAATTTATTTGAAGTTTGACTTTTGGGGTTAATAGTTGACTTTTGATTTAGGCATAATTTGAGAAAATGATCTACATGAAACTTGTAGATTATGTCGAGAGCTTTTTGTGGACATAAAGTTTACTATTTTTTGATGTCGGGATTGAGAGATATTATTTTCCAAAGATATGCTTTGTTTTGAAAATGCTATTAAGTATAGATTTGTGTGTTCTATGCTTCGAGGCCTCTTGTCGTATGAATTTCGTTTTAATTAGAGTAAGTAGTCTTCATGAAAGTTTTAGATTATATTTTTATCTTTCCATTGATATAAAGTTTGCAATTTTTCGATATCGGGGCTAGGAGTTATGAGCGATTAAAGATTGGAAGTCGTTTAGAAAAAAGCTGTTTTGTACAGAATCTTTGATTGAGGTTATGACCTCTTTTGAGACCTAATTTGGTTTTGGGTTCTTCAGGGAAGTTGTAGAGCTTCCTTTGATCTTTTTATTGACACCAAATTCGTCAAATTCAGAGTTCGGGATTAAGAGATATGATTCTTGAAAAATTCAGGTATAAGTATGTATTTGAAGTCTTGTAACTTGGTTTGAACTCCGACCCTTTTGTAATCTTTTGCTTATAAATCCTTCGTCCGACATCCGATTGATTTAATTCTCAAACCGTTGGATTTCTAAGACAATTACGTTCATTTTTATGAAGAATTATGATTTTTAGGAGATTAAATGAAAAGAGATTGATTGAACCAAAGTAAGAGATGGGTTATAGGTTATAAGTTGGATAATTTTCTGAACATGGTTCAGTACTTTGCGATTTTTGGGAGTTATACAACTCCGATTGAGTTGATTCTTGAGGGATAATAAATTTAAGACATAGGGCTACAACTCTTATGAAGGGATCGAAATTTAGTTTCATACCTAAGGTTGTTAATTTTTGGAATTAAATTCGCGTAATGTTCAGTCTCGGATTTTGTGCAGGTCAGTTAGTAATTCGGCCATAACTTCTTCATTTTAGATCCGAATTGAGCGCCGTCGGCGGCGTTGGATTCATATGATCTAGAGGAACAATTTTCATGAAGAAAGTTTGTCCAAATTATTTCGTTTAGATGCTGAAAAGCAGGACGCAAGTTATCAGTTTTTCAAAATCCTGCACATGGGCAATTTTGGAAATAGGCAAATAAGTGAGGATAACTTGGTCATTTTGGCACCATTTTTAATGAGGTGGCAGAAACACATGAGGGCTGTCGTTTTAAGCCCCCAAAAGCCACGAAAATTCCAGAACAAAAGAGAAGAAAGAAACGTGAGAGAGGGAGAAAAGAGAGAGGTTCGGTGGAGAGAAGAAGGCATAGCTAGGGTTGCGATTTTTATGGATTTTATTAGGGATTTTCGTGGGTTTCAAGAGTAAAGAGAAGGAAGAAGATGAAAGCTTGCTTGGAGTTCATTAATGGCCGAAAATGGTGGAAAAATGGTAAGTGAGAGAAAGTTTTAAGTTTTGAGTTTTTACCTTGTTTGATGGTTGGTTAGGCTTGGAAAGGTTATGAAGTTAAGTTTTCTAAAGTTTATTGAAGAGATTAGACTATGGTTATGTTGATTTAATGAATGTGGGGTTTATGCCTATGAGGTTTTAGTAAGATTTTTGGTTAAGTGACTTAAGGTTTATATGGATTTGTGATTTATGAAGTTATTTATGGTGTTTATGCCTTAAGTGAGGTTTCATTTTGGATTTGATGAATTAGGGATTTATGTTAAGTTTGTAGATTTGAGGATGTTGGAAATTGTTAAGGTAGATAGTTTGGATATATGTGGGATTAGTGTTTGCTTAAGTTAATTGTGAGGATTTTGATTTTTATGATATTAAATATGGATGATTATGGCTTAGGTATTTTAAAGTTGAGGAAAGAAGAAGGATTTGGAAAAGTAAAGCTTTGGACAAGATGTTAGCATCGATTCGAGGTGGGTAACGATTTGTATTTGAATTTTAAGCTTTGTACAAGTTTGTGAAATCAAGAATGAAAATGTTTTGGAAAATTGTTGTTTATGAAAATTGTTGCAAGTATTGATTTTGAAGGTTTAATTAAAAAGCGATGTTATATGATATTTGAAATAAGTTAAGGAAATTATGTTTTGAAGAACCAAGAAGAAAAGATTTGAAAATTTGTTTAAGAAATTGTTATTCATGACGTTTGAATTACTCAAAGAAATTGTTTTGTTCGGCAATGCAAACAAGATGATTCAATGATTACATTCATCGCCTTTGAATGTTTTGATAAAGAATGAAATAGTTGGTAATTTAACTGTTTGATAAAATGATTTCTTATGACAAGATTTGTACTTTTGATATTTGATATTTGAGAAATCCTTGGGTTAGAATGATGGACGTTAATGCTTTGGAATTTTATAAAACCACGGTTTATGAAAGTGTTTGAAAAACTAGGATTTCGAAAGCTTTGAAAATGTTAGAAAAATATAAACTTATAAAAGTGTTTGACAATTTATGATTCCAAGTTTTTTAAAGTGTTTATAAATTATAGTTTATATTAAAAAAGGGTTTGAAAACCTTGATTTTCGAATAAACTTGGAAGTGTTTAGAAAGTATTCTTTACATGAATGTTAGAAGATTTTGATTTCCGAAAATGCATTTGAAATCGTGTAGAAATTATGGTTTATCTGAATGTTTAAAATTTATGATTTCCAATTACCTTGAATTAGTTATAAACTCTTGTTTATGAAAATGTTTAAAAATCTTAATCTCCGTTGAGTACATTCCTTGCTTTGAATTTCTGTAGAAATTGTTATATATTCAATGATTTTGGAATTCCAATTATTAATTTGAATGCTTCAAATGCTTAAATTCCTTGATTTTGTACTTGAATGGAGAAAATGTTTTGCAAATTTATTGTGTATGTTTTGAAAAATCAAGAAAAGAAGAAGGTTTAAAAATAGTTAAAATGATTCGATTTATTATTTTGAATGATGGTTTGATTGATTTGAAATTTTGATTTCGAATGATTTGAGAAGGTGGAAGAAAGAAAGTATCAATTTGGTATTGATTTCAAATGGTTTGGAAAATTGTTCCAAGTTCTACATGTTTGAAAAGTTGGAAAATCATGATTTCGACTATTTTGGAAAGTAGGAAATCTATGATTGCGAATGTTTTAGAAATTAATTATAAAATATTGTTTATGTAATCTGTTTGATTTTAGTTCGATGAAATTCTTTGCTTTTGGAATAACTTTAGAAATTTTGTTATATGTTCAATGATATGAGAAATTGAAACTTTCAATTTGAAAGTTTTCAAAGGTTTTAAATATTGATAGATTTCGAGCATATGCGGAATTACGAAAATTATTACAAAAGTTAGATTTATTGTTTCTAAAGATTTTGGAAATTGAATGAAGAAATTGTTATTCAAGATATTCGAAAATTTTTAGAGATTGTTATTATGTCTTGGAAAATCAAGGAGAGAAATGTTTTTGGAAATCGATTTAAGAAATTAAAATGATTAGTGATTTTTATTGTTTTAAATAAAAGGTGAAAATCGTGGTTTAAATTTTGGATGGGACATGTGTATTGTATGTTTCAAAGGAATTGATAAAGTTGTTATCTATTTTGTGTTGCATACTTTAATTATGCCTTTATTACAAACCGAATATGATTGTGAATCGGTAAAAAAGTGATTGATGAATTGTGATGGTATTTGATTTTGTTATGTGAATTATGTGAAATTATGAATGATAATGTGAGACGATATGAAAATCAAGTTTTTGAAATGTGCCTCCGGGCAATATGATTTTCGAGTTTGATATATGTTATGTGGGTTTGGTAAGGTCCCCTCCGATGAGTCAGTGCACTGGTTTCCCTCTGATAGCCTTCTCCCGGCTGCCCGCTAGTGGCATAGGAGTTCCGATTTCGGACTCCCCTCATTCCTGTTGCCTGCGACCGTATATGCGAGAATGTGCGATCGTCATCATTAGGACCGACCCAAACCATTTAATGTGTTATGTGCTTGGTGTTGGATGCATGCGGTATAACCCATGAAACACAAGCCGCATGATATAACTCGCAAACACCTACGGGTGGGGTGTGGGGTCCAACATCAAACCAATGATGTGTTAGATGATCTTGCTCTGTTTGTATGTGATATTCTATGATGTGATACATTCATGTTTGAAATGGTGCATAATTTGTGAAAAGTTTGAGAATTTGAGAAATAATGGTTAATTTTCAATCACGAAATTTCGGAAACAGTTTATGAGGATTTTAAAATAAATGAAGACGATTTGAAAAATCTTAGAAAATATTGACGAAGGTTTATAAATTTCGAATGGGAAAGATTTGAAAAGTTTGAAAAGAAAATTTTAAACTTATGTTTCATTTATCGTATGTTACCCATTTGGTATCAAGCTCACCCCACCTCTCATCCCCATCTCCGGGTTTCCAGCGGAGATTGGATGAAAACAGTCGATCATCGATTCTGCGTGTGTCGATAATAGGGTTCGTTGAGATTGTGGTTTTGGTTTGATATCGTGGAAGGAAAATGTCACTTTGCTATTGATGATGTATTTGAGTTAAGTTATGAAATTGAATTTTTGTATGATAGTGGAATTGGATTATTTAAGTAGATCATGTTAGTTTATATGAATATGATTGAATTGTATTGAATTGAAGTATGTATGATGGATTGAGATTATGAAGTGCTTAGATATAGATGTGTGTTCTTTGCGGTGTTTGGATTCAGACGGAGTCGATGACTTTGTGTGATTGGATTTGGTTTATAGAAGTGTATTTTGCCTTTGCAGATTTTTGGGCATCAAAATACAATAGTTATCTTTTGATTTTTGGTAAAAATCGGGTTAAGATAAGAATAAGAATAAAAAATTAGTTTGGTAAAGATGAGATTTGTGTGATTAAGACAAATTATATGAATTTAGTGTTATATGAGGATAAATTTCCAAAAGGAAATTGTATGGATTGATTATGATTTGAATGTGATTGAGTAAAGGAAAAGGAATGAATAAGAAAAAAAGAAAGAAAAAAACGCTATACGGTTTGGATGGTTAGTCTAGGTTATCCAATGCATCTCGTTTAGTTTCTCGACCAATCTTCGTTCTGGGATGTCGGACACTTGATTTCGATTAAACCGATGTGTATTTCGTTTGAGGCGTTCCGAGTTTTCTGTTTGCTCGATTCGCACTTTGTTTAAGCTTTTTTTTTTTTCGTTTCCGTTTTCCGGTTGGGATCCGGTTCCAGAGATCGGGTCCCAACAATATACCTAGGAGGAACTAGATAAAGTTGTCTGTATGGAAGTTGTCTTATCCTTTTAGCTTTCCAACAGTATATAGTTTGTAATTTTTGGACTTCAGATGAGAGAGTTATGATCGCTAAATGATAACTGGTGTTGGTAGTCTACATGTTGGGCCCCGAACTTTAATTGGATGTCAGAATTATTAAATGAGAAATTAGTGATGTTAAATGTTTATTTGGGTAATGTGAATTGGAGAAATTTTAAATGATATTTGGGGGTTAAAGCGTGAAATGGGTTTTTGTGTATGTTGTATTATGGGTAACATCTTTATAATTGAAAAAGTAAGTTTGTATAGTTACTATTTATGTAACTTCTTTGAAATTGCAAATTTTGAGACTTGATTTATTGGGGCTAGAAATGCCCACTAAAGCTTTGTAAAGAACCTTTATTGTGTTACGCCAATGCTTGTTCAAGTATGACCTTGCATTGATTTGAAAATGTGTCATAAGTTGTGTATATGAACTTTGTGAATGAACTTTGTGTGATATGTGGTTGCTTTCAAAATTTATTCTAAAAGTATGTATTTTGTGGCTTATGGATGATTTGAGAAATGGCTTAATGTTTGTCATAAGAATGTGTTGAATGAATTGTATATGGAGGATTTAAGTATGGAAAGAATGAGTATTTTGTATATGTATTATGTTATAGATTAAGTTGTGAAGATTGAATCGTGCTTGAAGTAGATTGGACGAAGAGTATTGTGGTAGTGAGGAAAATGTGAAATCAAGATGGAAAGAATGGATTGGTCTTGATGACTTTGAGGCTTTAAAGAGATATGTATATGTTATGAAATGTCGAGTGAATATTATGAGTTAATGAAAGTTAAAATGAATGAGTTGATTAAGATGATTGAAATGGAAGTTGAAAGGTAGGAAATAAAGATTGAAAGAGTGAGAATTGGAAGAATTAGTGAAGGTGTGAAAATATGAAGAATTATGAAAGTTTGACTTTTGGGGATGAATAGTTGACTTTTGATTTAAGTGAAATTTGATAAAATGATATTCATGAACATGTAGTGCTTGTTGAGGGCTTTCGGTAGCCATAAAGTTTGCGAATTTTCGATATCGGGGCTAGAAGTTAAGATAGATTGAAGTTTTGATGTTGTTTAGGTGATTGAAAACCAGACGATGCACTGTAGCAAAAATCAGACGATGCACTGTAGCAAAAACCAGACGATCCAGACGATGCACTGTAGCAAAAATCAGACGAGGCACTGTAGCAAAAACCAGACGATGTACTGTAGCAAAAACCAGCTGATATGAAAAGTGGACGCTACAGAATGTAGGAGGTAGAATCAGCCTTTGTAGTCTTCATGAGAGTTATAGATCTAGATGTCTACTTTCTAACCGTCCAAGAATGAAGTCATTTCGACACCTATAGAGAAAGTTATGGCATTTGCGCCAAAACATGTCTGATAGAAATCAGATGATGGAAAAACCAGCTGATAGAAAAACTAGCTGAAGCAAAAGCAGACGATATGGACTTGATATCGATAGATTTAGACAAAATTTCCTTCTTGAAAGTTGTAGATCTCTCTTTTCTCTATGAGATAGATACGAAGTTTGCCCAATTTGGATATCGGGTCAAAAGATATGATCTATATAAGTGGACATGTGCTGGATAGAAAAACCAGTGATAGAAAAACAGGTGATAGGAAAACCGGAAGATGCAAAAATCAGATGAAAGATTAATTGAGACATTTGACCCTTTTAGAGACTGAATTTGGATTTAAGTTCTTCATGAACATTGTAGATCAGTCTTTTCTCTATGAAATAGACATCAATTTTGTCCAATTTGGAGTTCGGAGTTAAAAGTTATAAGCGTTTGAAGTTTGGAGGAAAAATCGGTGATGACAATCGGTGATGCAAAATCAGTGATCAAAAATCAGCTGATCCAAAATCAACTGATGGAAAAGTCAGACGAAGGAAATCAGGCGATGAACAGTAAATCAGGCGATAGAAAATCAGGCGATGAGCGATAAATCGACGAGAGAAAATCGAGATGATGAGCGATAAAGCGGATGGAAGGAAAGCATCTGCACAGATCAGTATTTTGAGGATATATGAAGCTACAGAGCTCGGATTGAGGTGATTCAAATTGGAGATTAAACTAAAGTTATAAGGCTACAACTTTGATGAAGAACCCCGATCAAGATGGAGCCTCTAAGACTGTCGGATATTGGAATGAAACTCGGTGCGATGTGCGATCTCGATTTTATCTGTGTCGATAGTATTTTGGCCATAACTTCTTCGTTTTAGATCCGAATTGAGCGTGGTTTGTTGCGTTGGATTCGTATGATCGAGGAGAACATTATGAAGAAGAAATTTTTGTAAAATTCCTTTATTTACCTGATCAGAATTTGGAGCCAAGATATCAACTTTTAAGGGCAATTTGGAAGAACACTTAAAGAGTTAAGTTAGTAGGCTTATAAGGAGGGCATGAGAGTCTTTCCTCATTCATTAAATGACATGGCATGTGGATGTAGTATAAATAGAGGAGAAGAAGGCTGTGGTCGTGAGAGTTAGAAAGCAGAATAAAGAGAAACAAAGAAAGAAAGAAAGAAGAGAGAAAGAGAAGAGTGGGTTTGGTAGAAGGAGAAAAGAAAGGACAGCAGCTAGGGTTCGATTTTGTGAGCTTTCCAGGAGGATTTGAACATGCTCCAAGAGGAAAAAGATGAAGGATGAAGAGAGCTCTAGGATGAGCTAAGAAAATCGAAAATGGTGAAGAGTGAGGTAAAGCCGATTTTCAAGCTTCAAGCTTTTCTTAAAATTTTGGTGTAGAATCATGGAAAATATTATGGTTTTGTGGATTATGAAATTAGTTGTGATGTCTATGCTAAGATGGTGGTTTAATTTTGGATTAATGTGAGTTAGGGTTTATGCCCAATTTTGGAAATTGGGGCTTTGTAAATTGATGCATTAGATAGCTTGGAAATATGTTGGAATTGGGTTTCCTATAGTAAATTTTGAGGGTTATGGTATTTATGATGATGAATTTGGATGATTTGGTCTAGGAAATTTCAAAGTGGTGAAAGAAAGAAGCTTGGAGAAATTAGAGCTTTGGACAAGTTCTAGCATGGATTCGAGGTGGGTATCCGTTTATAATAGAATTTATAAGCCATTACCGCTTTCTTTAAACAAAGAGATTTTCTGACTTAAATTGCATCATAATTGTTGCATCATTGCATAAATGATTTGAAAAATCATTTTGATTCGATACATGAAATTTTGATGAATTGCAAAATACATTGTGTTATGCCTTGAAAGACTTCATGGTCGTGTATATTCGGAAAAGAGCATTTGATAAATTGATTTGAGCATTATATGTGCTTTTGTGTGGGCGAGAGAGTAGCGTTGTGATAGTCTCGTGCACGTGAGACAAAAATAATGTGATAGCCTTCTCCGGCTGCCCACTTGGGCTACGAGATCCAAAATGGACTCGTTGTGTTTCCAATAAACTTGGTTTATTTGGCGTGTTCTGGAACTCTCTAGCCATTTGTGTGTGCATTGCTTACGTGAATTGCCAAGTTGATGCATTCATGTCTTGTGACCTATGGATTTGTGGCTGAAAGCCTAAGGCGTATCTGATTTGTAAAATGTGATTTTGATTACAACAAGAAAAGAACTTCTTCAAAATGTGCTTTACTGGTTTCAAAGAAATGTTTTCTAAGACCAGAAAAGAAAAAGATTTCAAGAGTTTTGCTTATTGTTTTGTTATAAACTGTTACCCATTGAGCGTAAGCTCACCCCCCTCATTACCATCCACAGGTAATGAGAAGAAGATCTGGTGAGCGAAAAAGAGGGATTTTTGTATCTTTGTATTTGCATTGGATTTTTTATATATTGTGATTGTATTGTGGCTTGTAAGGCCATTAAAATTTGTATATGATTATGGGATGGGATTATGTAAGTGAAATAGGGTTAGTATTTATGAATGTGAATTATGATCATGACTTGAGATATGACCGAGAATTATGGAAGTGTTTAGATATAGGATTGTAAATGTGTATGATGGGATTCCAGACAGGAGGTCCGAAGATTTGTGTGATGGGTTGGAAATATTGAAGTGCTTTTATGTATGGATTTGTGTATGGACATGATATGGAAATTATGTATGAATGGCGTGAGATGGATTGACGAAATTCAAATATTTGGTAATAAGCAAAATTGGGATAAAGAGATATGATTGTAGCGAATGATAAAATGTTTTCGAATCTGACGCGATATGATCGAATATGAAGGATTCAAAGGATTGAGGAATTGATGAAATACAAATTGGAAATTGAAACTACTTTGAACAATGTGTAAGTGGAAAAAAAAATGAAGCGATATTAGTTAAGCTGCGATTCGTTCGTTATGAGTTGGGTTCCGAAAACGGGTCCCAACATTTATTGTTGGGCCTCGATTCGTAATAAGCATGTGTAAATTATTTTGAGGATTTTAGTTTGATAATTTTGACTTTTGGAGAGAGAATAGTTGACCTAAGAGTTGACTCTTTGTTTGAGTCAAAATTTGAGAAAACGATCTTCTGGAGACTTGTAGTTTATGTTCAGAGTTTTTCGTAGAGATAAAGTTTGAAATTTTTCGATGTCGGGAATGGGAGATATGATTTTCCGAAGATATGCTTTGGTTTGAAAAGTATAAAGTTGTGTAGGTTATGATTATTAAATGAAGGGATGTAGTAAAATGTGATTTGTTATTTAAATTATCACTTGTGATTCATTGTTAGTATTTGAAAAGAGTTATTTGAATTGAGGGTCTTATGAATGTAGGTCATTGAGATTAAATGAATAAGAAGGTGTGAGGATAATTGCTTAAATTGATGGAATTTAGTTGTTTATGGTTTTAAGGCTTAAGGTATATTAGGTGGGCTTTTAGTCCTTTTGCATATTCTTGAAATGAATAAAGAAAGTAAGGAATTGGGCTTGGGTCTATGAAATTGTTTTAAAATGTAAGGAAAAAAATAATAAGGGAATGAGTAAGGCTTGTCAAGGGAGTAAGTGAGCCTTATAGTCTTTTAGCTAGCATTTAAAATGAAGAAGGAAGAAACATGTTAGAAAGCCCACGAAATTGGCTAGAAGAAGCCCATATAATGCTTAAGTGTTAGGTTTTTTTTGTAAATTAAAAGAGAGGAAGCCTTTAGCCCAAGCCCATTGGTGTTGGAATTAAGAAAAAAAAATCAAAAAGGAAGGGAAGTTAGTGTGTGTCGTGAGTGTAAGCTTGTGAGAGGATGGTGAGGTGTCGTTTTATCTATAGGGAAGTTAAAAATATTAAGTGGGTTCTCTCTTATTCTAGAACCCACGACATTTCTAAGGAAAGGGAGAAGCTTTCGAAACTTGAAGAAGAAAAGAGAAGGTTTCGGTCAAGACTAGAGGAGAAGGAGAAGAGAGAAAACCTAGGGTTTTATACTTTAGCAAGAGAGATTTAAGATGGCTTTCTTTAAGTCTCACTTGTAGAAGCCATTCGAAATTTCCTAGAAGAGAGGAAGAGAAGAAGATTGCGTGGGTCTCTCTATAAGGTTAGGGTTTCGAAGATCTCTTGGGTTTCTTGTTATAGTTCTTCTTTTCTTGCTTACCTATGATGTTGGAAGTTGATTGATGAAGAAAGAAGAAGGTTTATATGAAGGTTAAAATTTCAGATTTGGATGAGTTAGGGTTTCGAAATTTTCCTTAGTATTTTGTTAGGTTTTTTTCTCTTTTTCTTGGTTAATATGGTGATTGAAGAGTATTGGGGTAGGAAAGAAAGGAAAAAGAGAAGAGCATGAATGTTTGAAAATTTTCAGCAAGCATAGGACTTGGGAATTTCGAAATTTCAATTAGTTTTGAAGGGGGTTTTAGTTAATATAGCAAAAGAATGGCACAAGAAAGGTTTTGGTAAGGTTCGGTGAACTCAATATCAAGTTTCGACAATTGTGGAAAATTTCAGCATGCATGTATGGCCTTAAAGTTGATAATTTTCGAAACTTTGGATTGGTTTTAAAGGGGGTTTCAATTGGAATAGCTTTAGGAAGGTGTAGATAAGGTTATATGAAATAATCTCATGTTTTCCTTGTCTTTGGAAAATTCCAGCATTGGTCATGTTTGGAAATTCATGGTTTTCTAGTAGGATTTGTGTTTTTAATGATGGTTGTGATGATAATGGGTTAGATAAAATATAGGTGAAAGTATGTAAGTTGAATTTAAGTTTTCCAAGGTTGAAAACAAAATTCCAGCATAGGTTATGTTTGTAAATTCATGATTTTGTTGCTTGGGTTGTTCTATTCTTGGTTAATATGATGGTTTGAAGAGTATTGGCTTAGAAAAGAAAAGAAGAAGGAGGTTAAAACAAAAGAGAAAATTCAGATTTGTGTAGGTATTTTGAGTTGAGATTTTTTGCAAATTTGGATTAGGTTTAAGATGAGTTTTGATTGTTATAGCTTAAAAAGAGTATAAGGAGGTTAGGTTGGAGGCGATGGCGGTTTGTCCATTTTGTTAAAATTTCAGCATGTGATTTTTGGGAATTATGAGTTTATTAGTAAGGGTTTTGCTTAACATGGTGGTTTGAGCATGGTGGTCGAAAGAGTTAGTGATGAAGGTCAAGTTTCAACATTTGTTTAAAATTCCAGCATAGCCTTATTGTGTTGATTAGGGTTTTATGGTAGAGTTGCATTTCTTATTTCAAAATGGTGGATTGAAGAGTTATTTTATGAAAGAATAAGAAAGAAGAAGAGTAAATGGAAGTTGAGAGAGAAATCTGGTTTTCGTGGGTATGAAAAATTCTGGAATTTGTTTAAGTTTCTTGATGGGTTTTGGGTTTAAATGACTTAAGAAAGGTCTAAGTAAAGTTAGGTAAAGTTCGATGATTGTTTAAGCCAAGTTTGCAATTCCTAGAAAAAATTTCAGCATGAGTATTGATTGGTAATTCATGATTATTGTTAGGTTTATTCTTTCTTATTTGCTAATGATGGATTGAGTGTAGGATTAGTGAATGAAAGAAGAAGAATTAGGAAAGTGGAAGGAGAAATCAGCATGTGTATTAGTGGTTAATTCATGGTTTTGATTGTTAGGTTTTATCTTTTCTTACTTGATTTGAAGAATGAGTATTAAGTTGGGGTTTGAGTTTCGAAAAATCAGAATTGTTGTGAAGGGGTTCTAAACTTAGAGATTTTCAAATCTTGATGGTTATTTAAATACGTGTTGAGGCTATTGGTTTATTGGTTTAAGTAAAGTATGGGTAAGATGGGATAGGAAGAGGTTTATAAAAGGGTAGCTATATATGTTTTGTTTTGGTTCTTGTTTAATGCTAGAGGTTACATCATGATTGGTTTTGAGTTATTGATTGGGTTATTGAATGAATGAATGTAGGGTAAGTGAAGTACTAAGATGGAATGTGGAGATAGTTGTAAATGGATGTTCTTGATCATGTTCATTTGAGTGTTTAGTGTAATTAAAAAGGATATGAGTTGTGTTGTATGATCATATAGGGACTCAGAATTGGGTATGAGATGTTGAAGTGTGAATAGAAATGGTTCACATCACCTTGGAATGAATGACTTGTATATTTGAAGTGCTTAGTATGGAGAATTAGATGGAAATGGAGGTTTGGGAAAATTTCCAGCATATGTCTCTTTATTCATTCATGGTGTTTTGTTAGAATTTGGCCTTTCTTGCTTAGAAAGGAAGGTGTAAGAGGTTTCTTGGAGAGTAAAGTGGAAAGAAGAAGGATTTTAGAAACAAAAGCGTAAAATTTCAGATTTGAGTTGTTGGCTTTAAGGCATGAGATTGTTAAAAAGTTTGATGCTTTTGAGAAGGATTTCGATAGTTATAATGTTGGACCCCACCCCCCACACCTGGGCTAATATTTCCCACCCAGCGTGTGTTTGCGGGTTATACCACGGCGGGTGTTTGCGGGTTATACCGCGGCATCCAACTTAATCAGTACTGTCCTCTTTGGTCAAGGGTGAGGCCACGACTCGAACCCTTGACCTCAAGGTTTTATAGCTTCCACATGCTCGCCTCTTACCATTTGGCTAATTCCGCATTCGCTTTGCAATCTGTTCGTTTGATTCAATTAGTTCTTGCTTCCGCTTGCATTTGCTTCCGCTTCGCTACTTTCGGATTTGTGCGCTTCCGCATTTTGTTTTCGATCCGTCGAAACTTTCCGAGTATTTGGTTCGCTCCGATGATTCGATTTGTATTCGTTTCCTTTGAAAATTGTTGTCGGATGTCGAATCCGATTAGTTAAGTGTTTGATCCGTTTCCGCATTATGCTTCGATTTCGTTCTATCCGCTTTGTTATTCGATTCCGATTTGCTTCCGTTTTCGGTTTCGTTGGTTGTTTGGCCTTTTTGTTTCCGCTTCGATATTTCGTATTTTTATTTGTTTCCGCATTCGCTTTGCAATCTGTTCGTTTGATTCAATTAGTTCTTGCTTCCACTTGCATTTGCTTCCGCTTCGCTACTTTCGGATTTGTGCGCTTCCGCATTTTGTTTTCGATCCGAAATTTTCGCTTCCCTTCGTTTCCGTTTGCTTCGGTTTCCGTTCTGTATAAGTAGTTGGGTTCCGGTAACGGGATCCAACATTTATGGTATCAGAGCCCAGTAATATGATCTTACTTGGGCGTATGAGTATGAATAAGGAATTGATACGAGTTTGTAAAGATAAAAGTGAATTTGTGAGAGTGTGCTAGGTGGTCATTTGATTTTGATGAAAGAAATATGATTGTCTTTAGGAATGTGAAATTGATGTGCATGACTATTTGACGAATTCATGTGATTGGTTTGATTTGAGTGTTAAGAATATGTTTGATTTTCGGAATGTGTTGAGGAAATTAAGATTAGAACTTCTTGAGAAATTGTGATGAATTGATATAGATGAAAGAATGATGACATAATGATGATTAAACCATATTAGGGTTCCTTAAGAAATGGACCATTAATTTGTGCCCATATATGAAGAAATAATGTGTTATAGATATAGTGTTTTGATATGATATGAGTGATATATGATTTAAGGAAGTGAAAATTGTGAAGAGATTGAGAATATGTATGATGAGTAAATTTGATGAAAAAGTATTTGATTATGAGTTGTGGAAAGAAATTAGTAAGAAAGTGCTTGATGATCATTGTTTAGAAAGAAATTTATGCAAGAATGAGTTACTTGGAGTTAAGTAAATATGAATTTCGAGGACGAAATTCTTTTAAGAGGGGGAGAAATGTTGGACCCCGAATCTTGAGTGACAATTTGAGTTAGTAATAGGAATGGTCAAGTGGATGAGTTGATTGAAATGAAGGATTTAGAAAGTTTGACTTTTTGGAGAGAGAATGTTTGACTTTGAGAGTTGACTTTTGTTTGAGGCAAAATTTGATAAAATGGTCTTCTGGAAACTTGTAGGTTATGTTAAGAGATTTTTGTGGACATAAAGTTTGTAATTTTTCGATATCGGGAGTGAAAGTTATGATCGGTCAAAGTTTATGTTTGATCGGGTTTGACTTTTATATTGGTTGGAACTTTGACTGAGAAATTAACCTAGTTAGAGGTTAATTGAGCTTTGATGTTCTTCATGAAAATTGAAGCATTTGATTTGATCTTTAATTCGATATAAAGTATGCAATTTTTCGATCTCGGAATATTAAGTTATGATTTTTACAAGTTTGTATAGAGGATAGTATCTTTGACCGGAAAATGGACTCCCGTAGGAGTTGAATTGAGTTTTATATTCTTTTTGGAAGATTTAGAGCTTCTCTCAAGCTTTCTATGGAGACTAAGTTTGTCAAAATTAGAGTTCGGGAGTAAGAGTTATGAATTTTGGAAAGTTTTGGATTTTTTTGTCAAAAAAAAAAAAAAAAGGTTTGATATTGCTGCATGCCTCGCTAGGCGAAGGCTCGCCTCTGCGAAGTCTTGTTGCCATCTTGCCTCGCTAGGCGACAGTCGCCTAGCGGGCGGGCGCCACACAGGCGCCTCGCTAGCGCGACGCCTCGCCTAGCGAGGCGGGCTGCTCGCCTCATGAGGCAAGGCTCGCCTCATGAGTTGGGCGTCCGTACGCCATCCGACGCCATTTTGATTCTTTGGTTTTCTTGACTTTATTTCCTCCAATCCGACCTTTGTTCACTATTTTGCTTATATCTTTTCCGTTCGACATCCGATTGAGTTGATTCTTTTTGCGTTGGATTCCTAAGACAATGAATTTCATTTTATAAGAAATTTGTGAACTTTTGAGATTAAATTAATAGTGATTAATTTAATCAAAGTGAGTCGGGAAATTTTCTGAGCATGATTCAGTGTTTTGTGAAATTCGGGATCTGTAGAGATCCGATTGAAGCGATTCTTGAGGCGAAATAAAGATAAGACAAGGGGCTACAAATCATATGAAGACATGAAATGTCAATTTTGCCCTTAGGACTTTTAATTTTTGAATTTAAGTTCGGATTGGGGTGTAATTTTTGGATTGGGAACACCTGTGAGTAATTTGAGTATAACTTTTGATCTGGGAATCGAAATGAGATGATTCTTGTTTTGAGGTAAACTAGAGGCATAAGGATACAATTGTTATGAAGACATCGAGTTTCAATTCTGGGATTAAGAATGTGAAATTTTGGACGGAAATAATCGTACATGGAAAATGTGTTAGAATATGGATATACCCGCACTGTTTCGCGCATAACTTTTGATGTGGTACTCCGAATTGAGCGCGGTCAGTGGTGTTGGATTCGTATGAGTGAGAGGAACATTTCTCGAGAAGGAAGTTTTGACAAATTCCTTCAAATCGATAGTGTGAATCAAACCGCAAGTAAGTGTAATTTTAAGTTTTGAATGGAGGGCAAAATGGTCATTTGACCATCAATTAATGAAACTCATTAATGATTGTCGTTTTGAGCTATTAAAAACGATGAATGGTCTGGAAAATTACAGAAGAAGAGAAAGAAGAAGAAATAACAAGAGAGTGGAAGTTTCGTATGGAGAAAAGATGAGAGAGAAAGTTATTTTTTATTTTTCTACTTGTTTTCTTAAGGATTTTGAGATAGTTCCAAGAGAGAAAAAGGTAGAGGAGCATAAGAGCTTCCTAAGGAACCAAAAACATTCGAATTTGGAAGAGAAAGAGGTAAGAGAAATTTTTCTACTTTGAGATTTTGATTAATTTTCGGTTTAGAATTATGGCATATAAGATGGGTTTATGATTTATGAAGTTAATTTTGAAATATATGCTTTAGGCTGGGTTTAATTTTGGATGGCAAATTGATTAAGGTTTAGGCTAAATTTTATGATTAAGAATTTTGAGAAATTTTAGTGTAGAATTATAGATAATGTTATGGGTTAGTGATATATGATTTCAATTTTGAAGAATTTATGGATTATGATATTGAATTGGGATAAATTGGTTTAGGCCAATTTTAAGATTTGGGGATTTTTGAAATTGAGGATTTAAATAGTTTGGAATTAATGTGAATTGAGGAATTGTGAGATTAATTTTGAAGAAATTATGTTTTATGAGATTGAATTCGAGTGTCTTGGTTTAGGCCAATTTTGAAAATTGGGGATTTTCAAAATTGGAGATTGAAATAGCGTGGAAGTATGATAATTATGAATTTCCGATAGTTAATTTTGAGACTTATGCAAATTTATGATGTGAATTTGGGTTATTATGGTTTAGGTCGATTTAAGTGAAAGAAGGAAAGAAGCAAGGATCAAATTGAAGCTCGGGATAAACTTCTAGCGTCATTTCGAGGTGGGTAGCATATTTATATTTTGATTTGTAAGCAATCTACGACTTTTGAAAAATTAAAGAAAGTAAAAATTTGGATTTTGATAAATTAAGGTTTTTGTAAATATTTGAAAATAAAAGTTTGTTATCGTTTGGCATTACGAGTCCCAAATGAGTTTTGAATAAAATTTGCATCATTATATATGAAGTTTTAATAATTGCTATGGTTGTGCATTATTGACTTTTTGAGAATGTGTTATGTGTATTGTATTGCTTGAAGATTGTGAATTTATGAATGAAAATATGTCTGTGAGGACATGTGTGAAAAATATCAAGATTTGAAATTTGTGCCTTAGGGCAAATTGATTTTAAACAGGAATGTGTTATATGGGTTTGGTAGGTCCTTTGGTGAGTCAGTATTTGTCTCTATGTGTATAGCCTTCTCCAGTTGCCTGCTAGTGTACGGAGTCGATTTCGGACTCCTTCACGGCTACTTTGGACCATGCAATGCGGAAAGTGTAGTGCGTTCGTTTCACGATCTGCAGGACCGCTTATGCGGATCGCAAGCATGCGATCCTGCTTGGACCTAGCAGCACCATTACGATATGTTATGTGTTTTGCTTTGTTTACGTGTTCTCGCATTCTTGTTTATAAAGTGAGAAATGAAAATTGAAATTATGTTGCATTCATATTTATGAAGAATTAGAAATTTTGAAAATGAGAAAATGAGATTTTATGAGAAGTTTGGGAAAATTGGAAAGAGTTTGAGAGAAATATTTGAAAGTTGAAAAGTTTGAAAATATGAAAAAGTGTTTGAGGAAATTGTTTAAAGAATTATAAAGTTTGAAAAATTAGCCCTTTTGGTAAAAAGCTTGTGAAAAATGATTTCCGCTTATTTATCGATTTATAAATGTGTTATCCACGAGCTTTCGAGCTCACCCCCTCTTTCATCCCTATCTCCAGGTTTCGAGCAGGAGATCGGATGAAAGAATGTGAAGACGTCAGTTTCGACATTTGAATATGTTAGATTTTGAATATTTGGAATTTGTATATGAAATTGTGTATGATGTTTGAAAGATATATTTATGTTTGATTCTGGGAATGAGTTTGATTGATGAGACTAGTGTATTGAGTTACAATTTGAAGCAGTTTAGAAATAGGTTTGTGTTTATCTGCTGAGATCCGGACGGAGGTCCGGTTGATTTTGATTTGTGTATGATTGTTTGAGTTTTAGAAGTGTATTTTGAACCTTGCGGGTTTGGGTTAGGATAAAGCGGCCGTTATCTTTGAAATTTCGATAAAATCGGGTTAAAATGTAATTTGAGATTGGTATGGATTTTATATCGATTATGTACATTGTATGGATTTAAGATGATTGGTATATGTTTGAGTAACGAGAAAAGAAATGAGAATAAGAAAAAAATATATCGATTTTGGAACGTCTTAGGAATTCCCAACGCGATTCATTTCTGTTCTTTGCTTAGTCACGGATGTCGGAAAGTGTTTGATTTACATTGATTTGTTTGCTTACTTTGTTTTCTATCCGTATTCGATTTGCATTCGATTCGATCCGCTTTAAACTTATTCGTTCGCTTTGTGATTGAATTGATTATTTCGCTTATATTCGATTGAATCTGCTCGTTTGATTCGATTAGTATTTGCTTCCGCTTCGCTACTTTCGGATTTGTGCGCTTCCGCATTTTGTTTTCGATCCGTCGAAACTTTCCGAGTATTTGGTTCGCTCCGATGATTCGATTTGTATTCGTTTCCTTTGAAAATTGTTGTCGGATGTCGAATCCGATTAGTTAAGTGTTTGATCCGTTTCCGCATTATGCTTGATTTAGCTCTATCCGCTTTGTTATTCGATTCGATTTGCTTCCGTTTTCGGTTTAGTTGGTTGTTTGGCCTTTTGTTTCCGCTTGATATTTCGTATTTTATTCGTTTCGCATTCGCCTTTGTAATCTGCTCGTTTGATTCAATTAGTTCTTGCTTATTGCATTTGCTTCCGCCGCTACTTCGGTTGTGCGCTTAGCATTTTGTTTCGATCCAAATTTTCGCTTCCTTCGTTTCCGTTTGCTTGGTTTTCGTTACAGATAAGTAGTTGGGTTCGATAGCGGATCCAACATATAATTTAGGAATAGCTTAGGCATAATTAGGTAGGTTTTAAGCATGATTTCTATTCTTTAAAATTTCAGCATTGATTCATTATGTTAATTAGGATTTTATGTCTTGATTAAGGTCCATAAGGCATGGAAGTAAAGGAAAGGCAATTGGACCAATCCAAGATGCTAGCAAGGAAATTCAGGTGGGTAATATATTTATAACGTGAATTATGAGCCAAGTAATTGTTTTTGAAAAATAAAGAAAGTGAATTATTGATTCAAATGATTTGATAAAGAGCTACACCGTTTTTCTTGATACAGAAGTTTCATAAATTGCCATGATTTCGGCATTCCATGAGTTTATGTGATTTGATTGATTGAAATATGAATGCCTGTTAAGATCATATGATTTCGATTATGTTATAAGATCACACGATATCGGATAATATGTGTTATTTGGGTGAGAGAGTAACGTCCTGATAGTCCGTGCACGGCGACTTATAGCCTTCTCCCACGCCGCTTTGGGCCTCGAGATCCAAATCGGACTCGTCTGCTTCTGATATAACCTTGGGTTGTCCGTCTGTTTTTGGACTCTCGAACCATTTGGTTCGCATTGCATTAGTGCATGATTGAGTGTTATGTGGTACATATCCAAATTTCATGATTTATACATGGAAAGGTTTGAAAAAAATACGTTTTGAAAAGGATTTCTCTTGTGTAAAATGTTTTAAAAGAGTTTTAAAAGGTTTTGCTTGTATTCCATTATAAATGTATTATCCACGGAGCCGTCGTGCTCACCCCCATTTCCTCCACAGTTTTGAGTGGGAAGCCGAGTTTGGCATCGGATTGGGGCAACTCCGATCGATTGATTATTTGTTAAGTTCAAGGAAGTTAGACTTTAGGATGCCATTGAAGTGTTTTGTATATTGTTTTTTGATTGATTGTAATTGGGCTAGAAGCCCTTTAAAGCATTGTAATTATTTAATTCCATGTAATTAGTAAGGTTTTGGAGTTTCAAATGTATAGGGTAATGTAAAAGTTTCCTAAGAATGTATAATTGTGAAATTGGAAATGAATTGAATTCTAAGATTGTGATTGCTGCCAATTGAGTTGCTATTGGGATGTTTGGAGTTGGTTATTGTGAGGAATTGAAAGATTGAAGTGGTTTTGTGCAGGTTTGGAGCTTGGATGGTTTAGATTTAGGATTTGGCTAGAGCATTTTTAGGGGAGGTGCTGTCCAAATTTTCTTAAATTTGGGAAGCAACTTCGCTTAGAATTTAGACCTCCGAAACGATTGAATTGGAATAAGAGGTCTTCTGGAAAGTTATAGAGCAAGTTAAGAACTTTAAAACGGTATAAAATGGGTTAGTTTTCGACTTAAGATGAAAAAGTTATGAACGTTTGAAAATTCCGATTTACTATTCTTTTGGTAAGATTTCACTATGCATATGGTCATTAGCTTAAACAAGGTTTTAATTCTTTCAATGATTGTAGTGAGCTATGAAATTGTTTTGCTTAAGATTGAGGTTTATAGAATAAAGTGAAAAGGAATGAGAACAAATTAGTCATTTTCAATATGTATGAGTGTAGATAAGAGTATGAAAAATTTGAGATTTGAATATGGATGATTTTCCAATGTGGAAATTATTTGTATATGATTCAAATGAGATTGAATAGGATGGTTATAAGGAAAAAAATTTTATATCGGGATTTTCGGATTAGAAATTCGATATTCGGTAACGGGTTATAAGAGTTCATAAGGAATCATGTATGCGTACGAGAAAATCTGTATGATTAATTGGGTTCCGAAAACGGGATCCAACATTTATGGTATCAGAGCGCCAGTATTATGATCTTACATGGGCGCATGTGTATGCGTTAGACGCATAAGAAATTGTGAAAAGTTTGAGGTAATAGATCTAATAGGAAAAATGATGATACTACGATATGAGAAAAGGAAGTTGTGGATAAGTAGAGGCAATTATGGTGAATCTGGATTCAATGCCATTATATTGGAAGTGTCGAAAGTCTTTGGTTGAGAATTTGAGTCTCGGATCGTTAAGTTGGCGTCCTTAACGGTCGATGATTTAGACCTCGATCGTAGTACTTATCGACATTCCTTTTGATGGTAATCATTCGCATTAAGAAGAGATTAGTGGAATTGAGGTCAAAATTTCATGATGAATATGTATCGATAATTTGAATTGGATGAGAAATAAAGGAGTAGTGTGCCACCTAATAACGGGATCGAGGAGTTTTGCAAGGATCGTTATACGATTTCGCACCATTAAAGGAGGGCACGGATGAGTATAGAATAAGTCATATGTGTGAACTGTTGCTAAATGTTTGGACTATGAGAGACAATAGGAAGAAGGGTATTTTGTTAGAATATAAGGCAATGAAAGTGTGGCTAATTGGAAATAAGAATTTTCGTGGTCCGATATGTTGACATGAATTCAGATTTATGGATATGTCGGTGACTTGTAATGGAATTATCTTTGCAGTAAGTGTTTGAATCGATATGGATATATCATTACTGCAGGAATTGAATGAAAGGTAGTATGCAAGCAAAGTGGGCTGGTCGGGAAGCGGATAAGTTAGTGTATGACTAGAGAATGCGAGTCTTCCTTGACCAATGGCTGGGATTATAAGCTCTTACCTCGATTCAACAATGGAATTTGGTAATTCTTCCATAGTCCGGAGGACAAGGACCCTGGTATGGATCAACCAGTTGCTTCGAAAAGGAACCGATAAGCGCAAGGAGGAAGTTTGAAATGAGATGATAGATTTCTAGGAGTTGTGATGTGAATCTCATACTCCTTTTGGATCGACTTCGTAAATAGTGGACTCGGAAATAAATTTCCAAGAGTAGCAACCAGTTATTGAGAGTGCATCTTTGATACTGTGATTGAGTATATGAGATCTATTTTCAGATATAGCTTATGGAGTCATCTTTGATCCCTTGAGTTAAGTTATGAAATGAATCGAGAACCGAGATAAAGTATGGTATAGATGATTTTCTTTGGAAAGGTAAGCTGCGATGGGCGAAAAATTTGAATAGAGGTGATATTCGAGGTTATTCGAATTAGTATGATTGGTATATCGATGGCATAAGATATGAATTGGTGACATGCCGAGATATAAGAGTAAACGAATGTGTCTCTTATATCATAGGGTTTGATCGTAAAGGCTATTGGATTAAGCAAATCAGACAGTTTATTTCAAGGATGATCAAAAGTATTGGAGTCCTGTCTCTAATGGAGACTCAAGTAAAAGGGGTGGAATAAACTGCTGAGAAGGTATGCATTTCGTTTGATGTAAAGAGAAGTATGCTATGTAAGTATGTTTCGGAGACTCAAGTATGCCTTATTGAATGTGTTTCAATCACAAGCAGTTAAGTGTGCAGTTGACCTGCAATGTGGACAGAAGTTTGTATGAATGAGCAAACATGAAAATAAGCCAAGGGAGGTATGAGGAAATTCAAGGAATGGAAACAATCATTCAAAAAGAATGTCAATTGGAAAATTGAAAAGAAAGTGTGATAATGTACCTTAATGAGGAATCGGTTATTTAAGGAATCGCGAGGACTAATCAAGAAGCACACGAATATGATAATAATTGAGGTGTTAACCAAAGGGACCGATAACACAATAATATTGGAGACCAAGTGATAAAAGAGTAGATGATGTATTAAAAGTATTGACGAATTGAGAGACTAGTCGGAACACGTGAGGAAAAACGTATGAAACTTATGATAAATGGAAGGAAGGAGAATTTTGAAGAATGATTTTAATGAAAATCAACTGCATGAATTTGGAAAGTTTGTCGTATGCACTGATGTTGTATAAGAGATTTGGATAAAATCTAATGGAGCATAATGAAGTGATTACATATGTGCGGAGCAACTAAGGTTCTATGAGTTAAGGAGTTGATACATGTTTAAGAGCTGCTACACTAATGATTACTTTAAAGCTTGGAGACAGTATGAATAAAAGAACATCTTGGAAGTATTTATGCAAGTACAGATCGTAAAAGCGGGGACAATCATTGAATTGAGAGCATGGAATAGGAATACAAAAAGATTTTGATTGTATGAATGAGAAATTCCTATTAAGGCTAAGTATTTTTTTTTAAATGCATAAACAGAAAATTCGATATCGAGGTTATTGGAACCAAGAGCAAAAAAGGAAGCATAACATGTAGGGGGCTTGGTACGTCCCGAATTAAGGATCAAGAAATTGTAAATCGTTTTGAGAGGTTGAAAACATATCTGAAGTTTGAGTTCGAATAGAAAGAGGGCTACATGGTGATTGTAATAAGAAGAATGTGAAATTAATAATGATGGTTGAGAAAGGAGAATTTGCTAAGCGATATGAATTAATTAGTATGGAGTCTTATGAGATAGTGTTACTAGCAAAAGATATCCGGATTGAAATGTGATTCGTGAGTGTGTTTGAATTAGATGATATTAGTATTATTGTCACAAGTTGGAAGTTGTGAGTGATCTGAACTAGAATGAGGAACCGTCGAAAGTGATATGAATTTCGAGGACGAAATTCTTTAAGGAGGGAGAATTGTTGGGCCCGAACTTTAATTGGATGTCGAATTATTAAATGAGAAATTAGTGATGTTAAATGTTTATTTGGGTAATGTGAATTGGAGAAATTTTAAATGATATTTGGGGTTAAAGCGTGAAATGGGTTTTGTGTATGTTGTATTATGGGTAACATCTTTATAATTGAAAAAGTAAGTTTGTATAGTTACTATTTATGTAACTTCTTTGAAATTGCAAATTTTGAGACTTGATTTATTGGGGCTAGAAATGCCCACTAAAGCTTTGTAAAGAACCTTTTATTGTGTTCTGCCAATGCTTGTTCAAGTATGACCTTGCATTGATTTGAAAATGTGCCATAAGTTGTGTATATGAACTTTGTGAATGAACTTTGTGTGATATGTGGTTGCTTTCAAAATTTATTCTAAAAGTATGTATTTTGTGGCTTATGGATGATTTGAGAAATGGCTTAATGTTTGTCATAAGAATGTGTTGAATGAATTGTATATGGAGGATTTAAGTATGGAAAGAATGAGTATTTTGTATATGTATTATGTTATAGATTAAGTTGTGAAGATTGAATCGTGCTTGAAGTAGATTGGACGAAGAGTATTGTGGTAGTGAGGAAAATGTGAAATCAAGATGGAAAGAATGGATTGGTCTTGATGACTTTGAGGCTTTAAAGAGATATGTATATGTTATGAAATGTCGAGTGAATATTATGAGTTAATGAAAGTTAAAATGAATGAGTTGATTAAGATGATTGAAATGGAAGTTGAAAGGTAGGAAATAAAGATTGAAAGAGTGAGAATTGGAAGAATTAGTGAAGGTGTGAAAATATGAAGAATTATGAAAGTTTGACTTTTGGGGATGAATAGTTGACTTTTGATTTAAGTGAAATTTGATAAAATGATATTCATGAACATGTAGTGCTTGTTGAGGGCTTTCGGTAGCCATAAAGTTTGCGAATTTTCGATATCGGGGCTAGAAGTTAAGATAGATTGAAGTTTTGATGTTGTTTAGGTGATTGAAAACCAGACGATGCACTGTAGCAAAAACCAGACGATGCACTGTAGCAAAAACCAGACGATCCAGACGATGCACTGTAGCAAAAACCAGACGATGCTGCTTGTGGCAAAAACCGACGAGGCAACAGATGGCAAAACCAGACGATGTACTATAGCAAAAACCAGCTGATAGGAAAAGTGGACACTACAGAATGTAGGAGATAGAATCAGCCTTTGTAGTATTCATGAGAGTTATAGATCTAGATGTCTACTTTCTAACCGTCCAAGAATGAAGTCATTTCGACACCTATAGAGAAAGTTATGGCATTTGCGCCAAAACATGTCTGATAGAAATCAGATGATGGAAAAACCAGCTGATAGAAAAACCAGCTGAAGCAAAAGCAGACGATATGGACTTGATATCGATAGATTTAGACAAAATTTCCTTCTTGAAAGTTGTAGATCTCTCTTTTCTCTATGAGATAGATACGAAGTTTGCCCAATTTGGATATCGGAGTCAAAAGATATGATCTATATAAGTGGACATGTCTGGATAGAAAAACCAGGTGATAGAAAAACCAGGTGATAGGAAAACCGAAGATGCAAAAATCAGACGAAAGATTAATTGAGACATTTGACCCTTTTAGAGACTGAATTTGGATTTAAGTTCTTCATGAATATTGTAGATCAGTCTTTTCTCTATGAAATAGACATCAATTTTGTCCAATTTGGAGTTCGGAGTTAAAAGTTATAAGCGTTTGAAGTTTGGAGGAAAAATCAGCTGATGAAAATCAGCTGATGCAAAAATCAGCTGATGGAAATCAGCTGATCCAAAAATCAGCTGATGCAAAATCAACTGATGGAAAAGTCAGACAAAGGAAATCAGACGATGAACAGTAAATCAGACGATAGAAAATCAGACGATGAACAGTAAATCAGACGATAGAAAATCAGATGATGAACAGTAAAGCAGATGGAAGGAAAACAGTCTGCACACAGATCAGTATTTTGAGGATATATGAAGCTACAGAGCTCGGATTGAGGTGATTCAAATTGGAGATTAAACTAAATTTATAAGGCTACAACTTTGATGAAGAACCCCGATCAAGATGGAGCCTCTAAGACTGTCGGATATTGGAATGAAACTCGGTGCGATGTGCGATCTCGATTTTTATGCAGTGCGATAGTATTTTGGCCATAACTTCTTCGTTTTAGATCCGAATTGAGCGTGGTTTGTTGCGTTGGATTCGTATGATCGAGGAGAAAATTATGAAGAAGAAATTTTTTGTCAAATTCCTTTATTTACCTGATCAGAATTTGGAGCCAAGATATCAACTTTTAAGGGCAATTTTGGAAGAACACTTAAAGAGTTAAGTTAGTAGGCTTATAAGGAGGGGCATGAGAGTCTTTCCTCATTCATTAAATGACATGGCATGTGGATGTAGTATAAATAGAGGAGAAGCAGGCTGTGGTCGTGAGAGTTAGAGAAACAGAATAAAGAGAAACAAAAGAAAGAAAGAAAGAAGAGAGAAAAGAGAAGAGTGGGTTTGGTGGAAGGAGAAAAGAAAGGACAGCAGCTAGGGTTCGATTTTGTGAGCTTTCCAGGAGGATTTCGAACATGCTCCAAGAGGGAAAAAGATGAAGGATGAAGAGAGCTCTAGGATGAGCTAAGAAAATCCGAAAATGGTGAAGAGTGAGGTAAAAGCCGATTTTCAAGCTTCAAGCTTTTCTTAAAATTTTTGGTGTAGAATCATGGAAAATATTATGGTTTTGTGGATTATGAAATTAGTTGTGATGTCTATGCTAAGATGGTGGTTTAATTTTGGATTAATGTGAGTTAGGGTTTATGCCCAATTTTGGAAATTGGGGCTTTGTAAATTGATGCATTAGATAGCTTGGAAATATGTTGGAATTGGGTTTCCTATAGTAAATTTTGAGGGTTATGGTATTTATGATGATGAATTTGGATGATTTCGTTCTAGGAAATTTCAAAGTGGGCGAAAGAAAGAAGCTTGGAGAAATTAGAGCTTTGGACAAGTTCTAGCATGGATTCGAGGTGGGTATCCGTTTATAATAGAATTTATAAGCCATTACCGCTTTCTTTAAACAAAGAGATTTTCGACTTAAATTGCATCATAATTGTTGCATCATTGCATAAATGATTTGAAAATCATTTTGATTCGATACATGAAATTTTGATGAATTGCAAAATACATTGTGTTATGCCTTGAAAGACTTCATGGTCGTGTATATTCGGAAAAGAGCATTTGATAAATTGATTTGAGCATTATATGTGCTTTTGTGTGGGCGAGAGAGTAACGTTGTGATAGTCTCTTGCACGTAGACAAAAATAATGTGATAGCCTTCTCCGGCTGCTGCCCACCAGGGCTCACGAGATCCAAAATGGACTCGTTGTGTTTCCAATAAACTTGGTTTATTTGGCGTGTTCTGGAACTCTCTAGCCATTTGTGTGTGCATTGCTTACGTGAATTGCCAAGTTGATGCATTCATGTCTTGTGACCTATGGATTTGTGGCTGAAAGCCTAAGACGTATACAATTTGTAAAATGTGATTTTGATTACAGCAAGAAAAGAACTTCTTCAAAAATGTGCTTTACGGATTTCAAAGAAATGTTTTCTAAGACCAGAAAAGAAAAAGATTTCAAGAGTTTTGCTTATTGTTTTGTTATAAACTGTTACCCATTGAGCGTAAGCTCACCCCCCTCATTACCATCCACAGGTAATGAGAAGAAGATCTGGTGAGCGAAAAAGAGGAATTTTTGTATCTTTGTATTTGCATTCGGAATTTTTATATATTGTGATTGTATTGTGGCTTGTAAGGCCATTAAAATTTGTATATGATTATGGGATGGGATTATGTAAGTGAAATAGGGTTAGTATTTATGAATGTGAATTATGATCATGACTTGAGATATGACCGAGAATTATGGAAGTGTTTAGATATAGGATTGTAAATGTGTATGATGGGATTCCGGCCGGAGGTCCGAAGATTTGTGTGATGGGTTGGAAATATTGAAGTGCTTTTGTGTATGGATTTGTGTATGGACATGATATGGAAATTATGTATGAATGGCGTGAGATGGATTGACGAAATTCAAATATTTGGTAATAAGCGAAATTGGGATAAAGAGAGATATGATTGTAGCGAATGATAAAATGTTTTCGAATGCGAACGCGATATGATCGAATATGAAGGATTCAAAGGATTGAGGAATTGATGAAATACAAATTGGAAATTGAAACTACTTTGAACAATGTGTAAGTGGAAAAAAAAAATTGAAGCGATATTAGTTAAGCTGCGATTCGTTCGTTATGAGTTGGGTTCCGAAAACGGGTCCCAACACTACAGCACTATCCTTGACAAGTTTTCTTTTTGATCTTCAGAGTTCACTGCGGCGAAGCCAAAAGTACACCATGATGAACTTTTCCTGAAGGGTCTTCCTTCAAGTTTTGCCTCAGTGAACTTTTCCCGAGAGGTATTTTTTTCTTTACCTTCAAAGTTCGTCGCTGCGAAGCCAAAAGTTGGCCACGACAAACTTTTTTTTCCTAAGGGGTTTTAATTTTATATTTTGGCCTTTTGGAGGCTAAATCTCTTTTTGGGGTCTTCACAGAAGTTTTAGATCTAGAAGTTCTCTTTCAAACCATCCTAAAATGGCCTTAATTCGACATCTCTAGTGAAATTTATGCCCTTTGAAGTTGTTTTCAAAGTGAGGTGACTTGTAAAATGTTGTGGTTTACATGCATATAGTTCAGGACATAAAAGTCTTATACATTTATAGTTTGCCAAATGCACAACACAATGCATAGATGAGGTTGTGGACGTCCCCATAAGGCCAGACCAATGGTTTCTACACCTGAGGTACCACCATGAAGGGAAGAGGAGCACTTTCCATACTTAACGAGTGATTCCAAGAATCAACCCCATTCTCAACCATCATGGTTAGCAGAACCAACTAGGGGAAATTCAACTATAGAGCAGATGGATCAGATATTCGCCGTGATGATGTGATAGTCACAAGAAAGTGTAGAAAGATGTTCCATCAAGCAGGTGTGTAAACTGGATGTGAAGCCTTTTAATGGGAGTGGAGATCCAGAGATTGCACTCGTATGGTTAGACCAGATTACGAAGATATACCGAATTGTGGGATGTACAAATGAGCAGAGAGTGATATTTTCCATCTTCCTCCTCGAGGGCAAAGTAAAGGATTGGTAGGAAGCTATTGAGAGACATCATTTAAATGGGGTGTCTTGGTCTGATTTTCAGAGAGAGTTTACTGATAGGTTCTAGCTCTAGAGTTACAAAGATGCCCGAGTAGAGGAATTTTTTCGTCTGGAGTAGGGTTCAATGTTAGTGAAAAAATATGAGAAGAAATTTTCAAAGCTTATCAGACGTGTTTTGTTTATTGCTGACAGTGAAGAGTATAAGTGTAAGAGGTTTGTTATAGGTTTGAACCCTAGGTTAAGGATTCATTCGTGGGTTTCAAGAGTAAAGAGAAGGAAGAAGATGAAAGCTTGCTTGGAGTTCATTAATGGCCGAAAATGGTGGAAAAATGGTAAGTGAGAGAAAGTTTTAAGTTTTGAGTTTTTACCTTTTTTGATGGTTGGTTAGGCTTGGAAAGGTTATGAAGTTAAGTTTTCTAAAGTTTATTGAAGAGATTAGACTATGGTTATGTTGATTTAATGAATGTGGGGTTTATGCCTATGAGGTTTTAGTAAGATTTTTGGTTAAGTGACTTAAGGTTTATATGGATTTGTGATTTATGAAGTTATTTATGGTGTTTATGCCTTAAGTGAGGTTTCATTTTGGATTTGATGAATTAGGGATTTATGTTAAGTTTGTAGATTTGAGGATGTTGGAAATTGTTAAGGTAGATAGTTTGGATATATGTGGGATTAGTGTTTGCTTAAGTTAATTGTGAGGATTTTGATTTTTATGATATTAAATATGGATGATTATGGCTTAGGTATTTTAAAGTTGAGGAAAGAAGAAGGATTTAGGAAAAGTAAAGCTTTGGACAAGATGTTAGCATCGATTCGAGGTGGGTAACGTATTTGTATTTCGAATTTTAAGCTTTGTACAAGTTTGTGAAAAATCAAGAATGAAAATGTTTTTGGAAAATTGTTGTTTATGAAAATTGTTGCAAGTATTGATTTTGAAGGTTTAATTAAAAAAAGCGATGTTATATGATATTTGAAATAAGTTAAGGAAATTATGTTTTTGAAGAACCAAGAAGAGAAAAGATTTCAAAAATTTGTTTAAGAAATTGTTATTCATGACGTTTGAATTACTCAAAGAAATTGTTTTGTTCGGGCAATGCAAACAAGATGATTCAATTGATTACATTCATCGCCTTTGAATGTTTTGATAAAGAATGAAATAGTTAGTAATTTAACTGTTTGATAAAATGATTTCTTATGACAAGATTTGTACTTTTTGATATTTGATATTTGAGAAATCCTTGGGTTAGAATGATGGACGTTAATGCTTTGGAATTTTTATAAAACCACAGTTTATGAAAGTGTTTGAAAAACTAGGATTTCTGAAAGCTTTGAAAATGTTAGAAAAATATAAACTTATAAAAGTGTTTGACAATTTATGATTCCAAGATTTTTAAAGTGTTTATAAATTATAGTTTATATTTAAAAAAAAGGGTTTGAAAACCTTGATTTCCGAATAAACTTGGAAGTGTTTAGAAAGTATTCTTTACATGAATGTTAGAAGATTTTGATTTCCGAAAATGCATTTGAAATCGTGTAGAAAATATGGTTTATGCGAATGTTTAAAATTTATGATTTCCAATTACCTTCGGAATTAGTTATAAACTCTTGTTTATGAAAATGTTTAAAAATCTTAATCTTCGTTGAGTACATTCCTTGCTTTCGGAATTTCTGTAGAAATTGTTATATATTCAATGATTTTGGAATTCCAATTATTAATTTCGAATGCTTCAAATGCTTAAATTCCTTGATTTTGTACTGAATGGAGAAAATGTTTTGCAAATTTATTGTGTATGTTTTCGAAAAATCAAGAAAAGAAGAAGGTTTCGAAAATAGTTAAAATGATTCGATTTATTATTTTGAATGATGGTTTGATTGATTTGAAATTTTGATTTCCGAATGATTTCGAGAAGGTGGAAGAAAGAAAGTATCAATTTTGGTATTGATTTCAAATGGTTTGGAAAATTGTTCCAAGTTCTACGTGTTTGAAAAGTTGGAAAATCATGATTTCGACTATTTTGGAAAGTAGGAAATCTATGATTGCGAATGTTTTAGAAATTAATTATAAAATATTGTTTATGTAATCGTTTGATTTTCGTTCGATGAAATTCTTTGCTTTTGGAATAAATTTAGAAATTTTGTTATATGTTCAATGATATGAGAAATTGAAACTTTCAATTTCGAAAGTTTTCAAAGGTTTTAAATATTGATAGCTTTCGAGCATGTCTGGAATTACGAAAATTATTACAAAAGTTAGATTTATTGTTTCTAAAGATTTTTGGAAATTGAATGAAGAAATTGTTATTCAGTATATTCGAAAATTTTTAGAGTTTGTTATTATGTCTTGGAAAATCAAGGAGAGAAATGTTTTTGGAAATCGATTTAAGAAATTAAAATGATTAGTAATTTTTATTGTTTTAAATAAAAGGTGAAAATCGTGGTTTAAATTTTGGATGGGACATGTGTATTGTATGTTTCAAAGGAATTGATAAAGTTGTTATCTATTTTGTGTTGCATACTTTAATTATGCATTGTTACAAACCGAATATGATTGTGAATCGGTAAAAAAGTGATTGATGAATTGTGATGGTATTTGATTTTGTTATGTGAATTATGTGAAATTATGAATGATAATGTGAGACGATATGAAAATCAAGTTTTTGAAATGTGCCTCCGGGCAATATGATTTTCGAGTTTGATATATGTTATGTGGGTTTGGTAAGGTCCCCTCCGATGAGTCGGTTACTTGGTTTCCTTTGATAGCCTTCTCCCTACGCCATTAGTGGCATAGGAGTTCCGATTTCGGACTCCCCTCTGTTCACGGCTGCACACGACCGCTATGCGGGAATGTGCAGTACGTCATGTTAGGACCGACCCAAACCATTTAATGTGTTATGTGCTTGGTGTTGGATGCCAGGTATAACCCATGAACACACGCCGCAAAGATAACTCGCAAATACCTACGGTGGGGTGTGGGGTCCAACATCAAACCAATGATGTGTTAGATGATCTTGCTCTGTTTGTATATGATATTCTATGATGTGATACATTCATGTTTGAAATGGTGCATAATTTGTGAAAAGTTTGAGAATTTGAGAAATAATGGTTAATTTTCAATCACGAAATTTCGGAAAGCAGTTTATGAGGATTTTAAAATAAATGAAGATGATGAGAAAATCTTAAAAATATTGACGAAGGTTTATAAATTTCGAATGGGAAAGATTTGAAAAGTTTGAAAAGAAAATTTTCGCTTATGTTTCATTTATCGTATGTTACCCATCGAGTTTGTCAAGCTCACCCCACCTCTCATCCCCATCTCCGGTTTCCAAGCGGGAGATTGGATGAAAACGGTCGATCATCGATTCTGCATGTGTCGATAATAGGGTTCGTTGAGATTGTGGTTTTGGTTTGATATCGTGGATTGAAAATGTCACTTTGCTATTGATGATGTATTTGAGTTAAGTTATGAAATTGAATTTTGTATGATAGTGGAATTGGATTATTTAAGTAGATCATGTTAGTTTATATGAATATGATTGAATTGTATTGAATTGAAGTATGTATGATGGATTGAGATTATGAAGTGCTTAGATATAGATGTGTGTTGCTGCCGGTGTTTGGATTCCGGACGGGGAGTCCGATGACTTTGTGTGATTGGATTTGGTTTATAGTAGTATATTTTTGCCTTTGCAGATTTTTGGGCTATGAAAATACAAATAATTATCTTTGCGATTTTGGTAAAATCGGGTTAAGATAAGAATAAGAATAAAAAATTAGTTTGGTAAAGATGAGATTTGTGTGATTAAGACAAATTATATGAATTTAGTGTTATATGAGGATAAATTTCCAAAAAGGAAATTGTATGGATTGATTATGATTTGAATGTGATTGAGTAAAGGGAAAAGGAATGAATAAGAAAAAAAAAAGAAAGAAAAAAAAACTATACCGGTTTGGATGGTTAGTCTAGGTTATCCAACGCATCTCGTTTCGTTTCTCGACCAATCTTCGCTACGGATGTCGGACACTTGATTTCGATTAAACGATGTGTATTTCGTTTGAGACGTTCCGAGTTTTCTGTTTGCTCCGATTCCGCACTTTGTTTCGCTTTTCGTTTTTTTCGTTTCGTTTTCGGTTGGGATCCGGTTCCTGAGATCGAGTCCCAACATTTATGGTATCCGAGCCCAGTGTTATGATCGTACTTGGGCGTTTGTGTCTAACTGTTTTGTATAAGAGTGTTCAAGCATAAGATTGAATTTGTGAGATTGTGATAAAGATAGAGTGCATACTAAAGGGCTTGATAGATGAAGATGATAAGAATGTTAAGTGATTTTAGGAAATTGTGCATGAAATTGAGATTTGAAGTTCATGAGGAATTAGAATGATATGATTTTGTATATCCAATTGTGAGTGAAAGATGAGCATGAAGATGGATTTTTATGAATTATGTGAAGACCTAATTAAGTGTTCGATGAGGGTTAAGAACTTTAATGAATTTTAGGTTTGTGATGATGGAAAATTGAGATTTGAACCGAATGATAACATTTGGATGAAATTGATTTGATTATACTTCTTTGAGATGAAAGTATGACTATTTGAAAGATGTCATGATGATAAAGATTAAATGATGATTGAACGATATTAGGGTTCCTTAAGAAATGAACCATTGACTTGTGTTCATAAGTGTAGAAACAATGAGTTACGACTATAGTGATTTGATATGATATGAGTGGTATGTGATTTAAGGAAATGAAAATTGTGAAGAGATTGAGAATATGTATGATGAGTAAATTAAAAAAAAAATGCTTGATGATCTTTGTTTAGAAAGACAGTTATGCAAGGATGAGGTACTTGGAGTTTAATCTAGTATGAATTTCGAGGACGAAATTCTTTTAAGAGGGCGAGAAATGTTGGACCCCAATTTTTGAGTAAAAATAAGAAATATTCAAAAGTGGATGAGTTGATTGAAATGAAGTTAAATAGCAAGAAGTAAAAAGAGAAAGTGAGAAAATATGAGAAATTGTGAAATAGTTGACTTTTTGGCCTTTGAGGTTGACTTTTGATTTAGGCAAAATTTGATAAAATGGTCTTCTGGAAACTTGTAGATTATGTCAAGAGCTTTCCGTAGCCATAAAGTTTGATATTTTTCGATATCGGGAGTGGAAGTTATGATCAGTCAAAGTTAAGTATGAAATTTGTTTGAAGTTTGACTTTTGGGGTTAATAGTTGACTTTTGATTTAGGCATAATTTGAGAAAATGATCTACATGAAACTTGTAGATTATGTCGAGAGCTTTTTGTGGACATAAAGTTTACTATTTTTTGATGTCGGGATTGAGAGATATTATTTTCCAAAGATATGCTTTGTTTTGAAAATGCTATTAAGTATAGATTTGTGTGTTCTATGCTTCGAGGCCTCTCGTCGTATGGATTTCGTTTTAATTAGAGTAAGTGGTCTTCATGAAAGTTTTATATTATATTTTTATCTTTTCATTGATATAAAGTTTGCAATTTTTCGATATCGGGGCTAGGAGTTATGAGCGATTAAAGATTGGAAGTCGTTTAGAAAAAAACTGTTTTGGACAGAATCTTTGATTGAGGTTATGACCTCTTTTGAGACCTAATTTGATTTTGGGTTCTTCAGGGAAGTTGTAGAGCTTCCTTTGATCTTTTTATTGACACCAAATTCGTCAAATTCAGAGTTCGGGATTAAGAGATATGATTCTTGAAAAATTCAGGTATAAGTATGTATTTGAAGTCTTGTAACTTGGTTTGAACTCCGACCCTTTTGTAATCTTTTGCTTATAAATCCTTCGTCCGACATCCGATTGATTTAATTCTCAAACCGTTGGATTTCTAAGACAATTAAGTTCATTTTTATGAAGAATTATGATTTTTAGGAGATTAAATGAAAAGAGATTGATTGAACCAAAGTAAGAGATGTGTTATAGGTTATAAGTTGGATAATTTTCTGAACATGGTTCAGTACTTTGCGATTTTCGGGAGTTATACAACTCCGATTGAGTTAATTCTTGAGGGATAATAAAGTTAAGACATAGGGCTACAACTCTTATGAAGGGATCGAAATTTAGTTTCATCCCTAAGGTTGTTAATTTTTGGAATTAAATTCGCGTAATGTTCAGTCTCGGATTTTGTGCAGGTCAGTTAGTAATTCGGCCATAACTTCTTCATTTTAGATCCGAATTGAGCGCCGTCAGTGGCGTTGGATTCATATGATCTAGAGGAACAATTTTCATGAAGAACGTTTGTCCAAATTATTTCGTTTAGATGCTGAAAATCAGGACGCAAGTTATCAGTTTTTCAAAATCCTGCATAGGAGCAATTTTGGAAATAGGCAAATAAGTGAGGATAACTTGGTCATTTTGGCACCATTTTTAATGAGGTGGCAGAAACACATGAGGGCTGTCGTTTTAAGCCCCCAAAAGCCACGAAAATTCCAGAACAAAAGAGAAGAAAGAAACGTGAGAGAGGAGAAGAGAGAGGTTCGGTGGAGAGAAGAAGGCATAGCTAGGGTTGCGATTTTTATGGATTTTATTAGGGATTTTCGTGGGTTTCAAGAGTAAAGAGAAGGAAGAAGATGAAAGCTTGCTTGGAGTTCATTAATGGCCGAAAATGGTGGAAAAATGGTAAGTGAGAGAAAGTTTTAAGTTTTGAGTTTTTACCTTGTTTGATGGTTGGTTAGGCTTGGAAAGGTTATGAAGTTAAGTTTTCTAAAGTTTATTGAAGAGATTAGACTATGGTTATGTTGATTTAATGAATGTGGGGTTTATGCCTATGAGGTTTTAGTAAGATTTTTGGTTAAGTGACTTAAGGTTTATATGGATTTGTGATTTATGAAGTTATTTATGGTGTTTATGCCTTAAGTGAGGTTTCATTTTGGATTTGATGAATTAGGGATTTATGTTAAGTTTGTAGATTTGAGGATGTTGGAAATTGTTAAGGTAGATAGTTTGGATATATGTGGGATTAGTGTTTGCTTAAGTTAATTGTGAGGATTTTGATTTTTATGATATTAAATATGGATGATTATGGCTTAGGTATTTTAAAGTTGAGGAAAGAAGAAGGATTTCGGAAAAGTAAAGCTTTGGACAAGATGTTAGCATCGATTCGAGGTGGGTAACGTATTTGTATTTCGAATTTTAAGCTTTGTACAAATTTGTGAAATCAAGAATGAAAATGTTTTTGGAAAATTGTTGTTTATGAAAATTGTTGCAAGTATTGATTTTGAAGGTTTAATTAAAAAAAGCGATGTTATATGATATTTGAAATAAGTTAAGGAAATTATGTTTTTGAAGAACCAAGAAGAGAAAAGATTTCGAAAATTTGTTTAAGAAATTGTTATTCATGACGTTTGAATTACTCAAAGAAATTGTTTTGTTCGGGCAATGCAAACAAGATGATTCAATTGATTACATTCATCGCCTTTGAATGTTTTGATAAAGAATGAAATAGTTGGTAATTTAACTGTTTGATAAAATGATTTCTTATGACAAGATTTGTACTTTTTGATATTTGATATTTGAGAAATCCTTGGGTTAGAATGATGGACGTTAATGCTTTGGAATTTTATAAAACCACGGTTTATGAAAGTGTTTGAAAACTAGGATTTCAAAGCTTTGAAAATGTTAGAAAATATAAACTTATAAAAGTGTTTGACAATTTATGATTCCGAAGATTTTTAAAGTGTTTATAAATTATAGTTTATATTAAAAAAGGGTTTGAAAACCTTGATTTTCGAATAAACTTGGAAGTGTTTAGAAAGTATTCTTTACATGAATGTTAGAAGATTTTGATTTAGAAAATGCATTTGAAATCGTGTAGAAATTATGGTTTATGCGAATGTTTAAAATTTATGATTTCCAATTACCTTGAATTAGTTATAAACTCTTGTTTATGAAAATGTTTAAAATCTTAATCTCCGTTGAGTACATTCCTTGCTTTCGGAATTTCTGTAGAAATTGTTATATATTCAATGATTTTGGAATTCCAATTATTAATTTCGAATGCTTCAAATGCTTAAATTCCTTGATTTTGTACTGAATGGAGAAAATGTTTTGCAAATTTATTGTGTATGTTTTCGAAAAATCAAGAAAAGAAGAAGGTTTCGAAAATAGTTAAAATGATTCGATTTATTATTTTGAATGATGGTTTGATTGATTTGAAATTTTGATTTCCGAATGATTTCGAGAAGGTGGAAGAAAGAAAGTATCGAATTTGGTATTGATTTCAAATGGTTTGGAAAATTGTTCCAAGTTCTACGTGTTTGAAAAGTTGGAAAATCATGATTTCGACTATTTTGGAAAGTAGGAAATCTATGATTGCGAATGTTTTAGAAATTAATTATAAAATATTGTTTATGTAATCGTTTGATTTTCGTTCGATGAAATTCTTTGCTTTTGGAATAACTTTAGAAATTTTGTTATATGTTCAATGATATGAGAAATTGAAACTTTCAATTTCGAAAGTTTTCAAAGGTTTTAAATATTGATAGATTTCGAGCATGTCTGGAATTACGAAAATTATTACAAAAGTTAGATTTATTGTTTCTAAAGATTTTGGAAATTGAATGAAGAAATTGTTATTCAAGATATTCGAAAATTTTAGAGATTGTTATTATGTCTTGGAAAATCAAAGAGAGAAATGTTTTGGAAATCGATTTAAGAAATTAAAATGATTAGTGATTTTATTGTTTTAAATAAAAGGTGAAAATCGTGGTTTAAATTTTGGATGGGACATGTGTATTGTATGTTTCAAAGGAATTGATAAAGTTGTTATCTATTTTGTGTTGCATACTTTAATTATGCATTATTACAAACCGAATATGATTGTGAATCGGTAAAAAGTGATTGATGAATTGTGATGGTATTTGATTTTGTTATGTGAATTATGTGAAATTATGAATGATAATGTGAGACGATATGAAAATCAAGTTTTTGAAATGTGCCTCCGAGCAATATGATTTTCGAGTTTGATATATGTTATGTGGGTTTGGTAAGGTCCCCTCCGATGAGTCAGTGCACTGGTTTCCCTCTGATAGCCTTCTCCATTTGCCGCTAGTGGCATAGCGATTCCGATTCGGACTCCCCTCATTCACGGTTTGCATACGACCATATCGGAAATGTGCGATCGTCATGTTAGACCGACCCAAACCATTTAATGTGTTATGTGCTTGGTGTTGGATGCAGCGGTATAACCCATGAAACACAAGCCGCATGATAACTCGCAAACACCTACGGGTGGGGTGTGGGTCCAACATCAAACCAATGATGTGTTAGATGATCTTGCTCTGTTTGTATGTGATATTCTATGATGTGATACATTCATGTTTGAAATGGTGCATAATTTGTGAAAAGTTTGAGAATTTGAGAAATAATGGTTAATTTTCAATCACGAAATTTCGGAAACAGTTTATGAGGATTTTAAAATAAATGAAGACGATTTGAAAAATCTTAGAAAATATTGACGAAAGTTTATAAATTTCCGAATGGGAAAGATTTAAAAAGTTTGAAAAGAAAATTTTCGCTTATGTTTCATTTATCGTATGTTACCCATCGAAATGTCAAGCTCACCCACCTCTCATCCCCATCTCCGTGTTTCAGCGGAGATTGGATGAAAACGGTCCATCATCGATTCTGCATGTGTCGATAATAGGGTTCGTTGAGATTGTGGTTTTGGTTTGATATCGTGGATTGAAAATGTCACTTTGCTATTGATGATGTATTTGAGTTAAGTTATGAAATTGAATTTTTGTATGATAGTGGAATTGGATTATTTAAGTAGATCATGTTAGTTTATATGAATATGATTGAATTGTATTGAATTGAAGTATGTATGATGGATTGAGATTATGAAGTGCTTAGATATAGATGTGTGTTCTTGCGGTGTTTGGATTAGGACGGGAGTCTGATGACTTTGTGTGATTGGATTTGGTTTATAGAAGTGTATTTTTGCCTTTGCAGATTTTTGAAATTTGTCAAAATACAGTAGTTATCTTTGCCGATTTTCGTAAAATCGGGTTAAGATAAGAATAAGAATAAAAAATTAGTTTGGTAAAGATGAGATTTGTGTGATTAAGACAAATTATATGAATTTAGTGTTATATGAGGATAAATTTCCAAAAGGAAATTGTATGGATTGATTATGATTTGAATGTGATTGAGTAAAGGAAAAGGAATGAATAAGAAAAAAAGAAAGAAAAAAACGCTATACCGGTTTGGATGGTTAGTCTAGGTTATCCAACGCATCTCGTTTCGTTTCTCGACCAATCTTCGCTTCTGGGATGTCGGACACTTGATTTCGATTAAACCGATGTGTATTTCGTTTCGAGACGTTCAGAGTTTTCTGTTTGCTCCGATTCCACACTTTGTTTCGCTTTTCGTTTTTTTTTCGTTTCCGTTTTCCGGTTGGGATCCGGTTCTTGAGATCGGGTCCCAACAATATACCTAGGAGGAACTAGATAAAGTTGTCTGTATGGAAGTTGTCTTATCCTTTTAGCTTTCCAACAGTATATAGTTTGTAATTTTTGGACTTCAGATGAGAGAGTTATGATCGCTAAATGATAACTGGTGTTGGTAGTCTACAACACTATCCTTGACAAGTTTTCTTTTTGATCTTCAGAGTTCACTGCGGCGAAGCCAAAAGTACACCATGATGAACTTTTCCAGAAGGGTCTTCCTTCAAGTTTTGCCTCAGTGAACTTTTCCCGAGAGGTATTTTTTTCTTTACCTTCAAAGTTCGTCGCTGCGAAGCCAAAAGTTGGCCACGACAAACTTTTTTTTCCTAAGGGGTTTTAATTTTATATTTTGGCCTTTTGGAGGCTAAATCTCTTTTTGGGGTCTTCACAGAAGTTTTAGATCTAGAAGTTCTCTTTCAAACCATCCTAAAATGGCCTTAATTCGACATCTCTAGTGAAATTTATGCCCTTTGAAGTTGTTTTCAAAGTGAGGTGACTTGTAAAATGTTGTGGTTTACATGCATATAGTTCAGGACATAAAAGTCTTATACATTTATAGTTTGCCAAATGCACAACACAATGCATAGATGAGGTTGTGGGCGTCCCATAAGGCCGGACCAATGGTTTCTACACGAGGTACCACCATGAAGGGAAGAGGAGCACTTTCCATACTTAACGAGTGATTCCAAGAATCAACCCCATTCTCAACCATCATGGTTAGCAGAACCAACTAGGGGAAATTCAACTATAGAGCAGATGGATCAGATATTCGCCGTGATGATGTGATAGTCACAAGAAAGTGTAGAAAGATGTTCCATCAGCGGTGTGTAAACCGGATGTGAAGCCTTTTAATGGGAGTGGAGATCCGAGATTGCACTCGTATGGTTAGACCAGATTACGAAGATATACCGAATTGTGGGATGTACAAATGAGCAGAGAGTGATATTTTCCATCTTCCTCCTCGAGGGCAAAGTAAAGGATTGGTAGGAAGCTATTGAGAGACATCATTTAAATGGGGTGTCTTGGTCTGATTTTCGAGAGAGTTTCTTGATAGGTTCTAGCTCTAGAGTTACAAAGATGCCCGAGTAGAGGAATTTTTAAATCTGAGTAGGGTTCAATGTTAGTGAAAAAATATGAGAAGAAATTTTCAAAGCTTATCAGACGTGTTTTGTTTATTGCTGACAGTGAAGAGTATAAGTGTAAGAGGTTTGTTATAGGTTTGAACCCTAGGTTAAGGATTCATTTGTCTCTGGCCTCACAGGAACACTATATAGAGTTAGTGGAAGTTGTAATGAAGGTGGAAAGAAATATAACGACAATCATCTAGATTGTGAGATCAGAACAGAAACGCCATGCACCAACTAGTTGATGTCAACGTTTAGTAAGAAAAAACAAGTCAAGATGGACTGGTGGCTGGAGGCTCAGTAGAGGCAAATCAACCTGTAACATCCCACCCCCGACGGGAAGGGTGGACTAGAAATTTGGCAAAGGATGAGAGTGATTGGGACTAATTAGGATTGTTCATGCATACTGGTAGTTATGAACAATGACTTTATGCACATGAAAAATACCTGTACATGAATTCATGACATTCCTGGTATTTGTGCCTAATGACATTGTCTTGTGAATAATGTGGAAATTGTGTTTGAAAAATTTATCGGAGTGAGTTTCTGTGTGTTTTATATTTTCAGAGAATTTTAGGAATTTTTCTGGACTTTTTCGGAGAAAATTTCCAGACCGGACAAATTGCCAAGTGGCGAATCGGTTGATTTTTGGTATCGAAAATTGCTGTTCAATGGCACTACAATATTGGGTATATTATTTTGGGATTGAAATTAGGGCCATTGGACTTGGATGGGTCAAATTTCACATTAGAGTTCTTAATAATCCTATTACATGTTTTTGTCCCTTTCTTGTTTTGTCTTTTCCTACAAATGCCAAGTGTCCTAAAGAGCTTTAATGCTTTTGTCTTGTTCCTAGCTATTGAATTCGGCAACTTAAATGATAAAAGATCAAGTTTCTTGCTTATTTCTTCATCCCATCCGAAAACCTTCTTTTCTTTTTACTTCTCCATCGATTTTCTCCTTCTTAAAGTGTCACTTCCTCCAACCTTAAGAGCCTTCCTTCATGCATCCAAGCTACCTTCTTATCATGGTAATTGTGTATGTGGAGTGAAGTAAGAAAGTGAGGTGGAGAAGTTGTTGGTAGTTGAAGCCTTTAAGAGGAAGCTTTAATTAGGTAAGTTTTATTTTAAGCTTTAATTATGCATGTCATGGTTGTTAGATGCATTCAATGGGAGTTATGGTGCCTTTTTTGTGATTATTTATGCATTAATTTCATGAAGATAGGGGTAGGATTGTTTGGGTATAAGAGTAAGTTTGTGTGAGGGTGAATGATAAATATGTTGTGGATTGGTTTTGATGTTTGAATGAGGTTAGATAAATAGGAATTTAGTAAGAAAATGTGTATCTTAAGTTCTTCCAACTTGTGGCTATTGGTCTAAGTGAAAGTACTGATGATCAAGTGCCTGATGTCTTGTCCATTTGGTATGCTTATTGAAGTAGAATTGGACATGATAGGAAGTGAATGGAGTATTAAAGCTGGAAAATTGATTTTGTACCTATTGCAATGTTTTGATCATAACTAATTGTGTGGTTAAGCAAATGAGGTGAGGTTTGAACCAAATGAAACTTTAGTTGATTGGATAAGATTTCTTGTGAAATAGGTGTTGTCTAATTGTAGCCTTAGGAGGTTGAATCTGGGCTTTGAAAGTTCTTGTTGTGGGCTGTGTGAACAGTACCCGAATTAAGTGACCTAAACTTTTGATGATTTTTCTAGATTGATTTAGGATAAATTGGTGAAAATGGTCTTCATGAAAGCTGAAGCCTATCTTGTTAGCTTCCATTGCCACTAATTTTTCAATTTTTCTATGTGTATGTTGGGAGTTATGAATTGTTGACTATTGACTGGTTATGTTCATTTTGGTGAAACCTAGCCATAAGTGTAGGTTTTGTGAGTATTGTAATTGGAAGCAAATTTAGAGATTTCTGTGATTTCAATTGGCTTAAGTGATCTTCTGGAAAGTTGTAGAGGAAGCAATTATATTGAAAATGAGATATACTATAGTATTTTTGGATATCAAAATTGCGAGTTATGAATTTTCAAAGATTGGACCTAAGTTAGGTCATTGACTAGTAATCAGGGCAGTCACTTGCATGACAGTTTGGAGTTTCTTAGAGATGGAATTGGCTGTTAAGCCCTTCATGAGAAGTGTAGTATGTTGTTTGATCTTTTCATGGGTATAAAGTATGCAATTTTTTGACATTTTTTCAAGGAGTTAGGATTTTTAGAAAATTGGTGTTCTGTCAGGTCAAATGTAGAGGCAGCATCATTCAATGAATTTTTTTAACCTGCTTAGCAATTGAATTTGATTTCATTTGTTCATGAAAGTTGTAGGTCACATTCTGATCTTTCATTTGACATAAATCTTGTAATTTTTAACAAAGGGAATGAGAAATTATGGATTTTACAAAATATTGCACTGTTTTGACAAAATGTTTTAGTGTTTTGAGAGGCATTGTGAAGACAGTAACTTTGATTGCATTGTTGACACCCTTCGAGGTGAAATTGGCTTTTGTGTCCTTCATAAAACTTGTAGAGATCTCTTTTCTCTATGAAATAGACACCAATTTTGTCCAAATTGGAGTTCGGAGTAGGGAGTTATGACCTAGACAAGTTGGCATGTCGGAGGCAATTGTTTCAGATCTGTCATTTTAATAGGGCTAGTCGACTAGGATTCTTAGACCAGTCGACTAGGACATTATAGTAGGGCTAGTCGACTAGGATTCTCATACCAGTCGACTAGGACATACATTTCTCCACTATTTTGCCTATATCTTTGTCATCCGACCTCCGATTGACCTGATTCTTGAGGCATCAGATTTGTAGAATATTGAATTTCATTTTATGAAATTGGGAATTTTTGGACGGAAAATTGGCGTGTGCCTGGGTAATGGTTCTTTGGTCACTGTTTTAATTATTTTTGGACCTATAGAGGTCCAAATTGAGTAATTTCAGTACCATTCGATTTCTAATGTTTAGACGGAATTTTATGAAGGGAAATTTTGGATTTGGACTGGGAATATCATGAACATGCATTGTGCACCTTCTAATTGTTACATGTGCATTCTTAAATATTTCTAAGTGGACAATTGGTAATGTTTGCATACTATAACTGTTATAGAGGCACATTTGGGGCGTCGATCCACCGATGTCACTGAAACTTTCAGGTATTAGCTCGGAAGTGCAGGTAAGTAACCTAGTTAGTTCCTCAACCTTTATGTGTTAAGTATTATGCACTTATACTATGTGGAGATTAATGGAGGATTATGTGTGTCTGCTTATGATTGATTTCGGACCACAGGTGTCCGAAGTATTGGGAACTTGATATCGAAGTGTCATTTGTGTGTGAATTGTAAGTACTTGGTTTTAATGCGATTTGAGACATATGCATTCATGCATAAAGGCATGTTCAGACAATGACAGTTGTGACCGGAGCAGCCACCATATTTCAAAGCTTAAAGCTCAACGCAACAGGGCCTCGAGCCCAACGTAATTCAAAGCCACAGGCTTACCGTATCAGGGCTTCAAGGCCACCGTAATTCAGAGCCACAGGCTCACCGTTAATAAGCCCATTTTTGGGACAAATCAAGCGCACGGTCATAACACCGTAATAAAATGGAAAGTGTCACATGTGCATTGCATATACAAATGATTAAATGTGGACTGTGTGAAAGGCAAAACGCCTTATATTTGTGAAATGATAACACATGTGATATTTTTGAATGTGTTACTATGTGATATTCTGTGAATTGGTTGTATATGCCTGAGTTGAGTGAACCTTAGATGATGGCTTCTCGCTAAGTTCGCAAACTCACCCAACATTGCAAATTTTTTTCAGGACTCAGAAGGATACCCCGTTAGGCAACGGACGTATGGCACCTGCTGGTTAATGAAATAGAGAAGTGGTCGGGATCAGTTCGCGTCTGCATTAGTTTATTTTTATTTTATGAAATTTTTGAACTAATAATTAGGTCGATTTGTAAAGTTAACAGACTGAAATAATTGGTATTTATAAAAGGGCCCCCGTGGCTAATGTAATTACTAATGATTGTGTATGTTCATTATTTCCACATTTTGCATGTTTGTGTTTAAAAAAAATTGATATTGAGTTTTGACTGAGTGATGTAGCACACCACCCTCACAGGGCACGGACTCGGCTATCACCATCGATGTCGGGTTCGGGTCATGCGAGAGTGGGGTGTTACACAACCAATCTGTGATCCTTTGGGTCATCTCATAAACCCAAAGATTTTTGTGACATCAGAACACCAGTGCTAGAGTGTAGTACTTATGGAAAGAGACATTTGGGCGAGTGTCAAATGAATAGAATGAGTTGTTTCCACCGTAGATAGGAGGGCCACCTTAGGAGAGATTGTCTCCAGTTGATTACTACAGAGAGGTGAGATCTTTAGCACCTCTATAAGTTAGGGGCCTTTTGGATAGAGCGGTTGAGGTTTTCAAGTTAGAGGGTCATGTTTTCCTGCATCCAACAGCGCTTTTGGAGATAGGGGAGCAGCCCCCACAAGGTAGGCAGGTAAACCTCACACACAAGCTCGATTCTTTGCATTTATTCTGCAACAAGCAGACGTCACACAAGATGTAGTAACTGGATGATTTCTTCTTTTGAGAATGATGCATATGTTTTAGTAGATCCACGTGCTGCATACTCTTTTGTGTCAATGAATTTTTCTGCAAAATTGGAAGTGGAACCTCAATGGTTAGATAAGGGGATAACAGTTTTCATTCCAGCTAGAAACTCACTTTTCACTAAACGAGTGTTTGTTGGCGGTAACATAATGATTGATGGTCAGGAGTTCCCAGCAGATCTGATTATATTCAACATCTGAGATTTTGATACTATTCTTAGAATGGATTGGTTGTCAACACATCATGTAGTAGTGGATTGTTCTAAAAAGGAGATTAGATTGAGTCAGTTGGGGAAATCTAGAGGTAATATTTCATGGAATACGAAAAGTTCTCTCCACAAGTATAATTACCACTCTGGTGGCTAGGAAAATGTTCAGTAAAGGACACCAGGGATATCTAATGCATATAATTGAACATGGCAAAGATGTGGTGAAATTAGAAGATATTTTAGTGGTTAGAGAGTTCCCTGATGTATTTCCAAAGGATCTTCCAAGATTATCTCCAGATAGGATGATCGAGTTTGGGATAGAGTTAACTTCACGAACCCAACCAATCTCAATGACTCCGTATAGAATGGGTCCAGCGGAGTTAAAAGAATTGAAAGTACAGATGAAGGAGTTATTAGAGAAGGATTTTATGGGATCCGGTGCTTTCTTTAAGGGAGCTCCAGTCCTTTTTGTTAAAAAGAAGCATAGGAGTTAAGGATATGTATTGACTATAGTCAGTTGAATAAAGTGACAGTCCGTAACCAATATTCCCTCCCAAGGATTTGATGATCTATTTGATCAACTGCAAGGCTCTGGGGTGTATTCAAAGATTGATCTAAGATCAGGCTATCACCAGTTGAAAAATCACAGTGAAGATGTCTCAAAGACCTCCTTTCGGACTAGGTACGGGTATTATGAATTCTTAGATGTGCCCTTCAGATTAACAAATGCTCCATCTGCATTTATGGATTTGATGAATGGAGTGTTTGGAGAGTACCTAGATAAGTTCGTGATTGTTTTTATTGATGAAATATTAATGTATTTTGACAGTTGGGAGAAACATGTAGAACATCTTTGGGCAGTTTTACAGACCCTACAAGAGCACCAATTATATACTAAGCTCAGTAAGTGTCAGTTTTGGCTTGATAAGGTCGCTTTCTTAAGTCATGTCATATCAGCTGAAGGACTTAGTGTAGAACCCTAAAAGATTGAAGCTATTACTAATTGGAGACCTCGCACTAATGAGACAAAAGTCAGGAGTTTCCTTAGATTGGCAAGCTACTACAGGAAATTTGTTGAAGGAATTTTCAAAATAACATCCCCATTGACCAAGTTAAGAAGGAGAGAAGAGAAATTTGACTAGTCAGATGCCTATCAGAGAAGTTTTCATGAATTAAAAGAAAGATTAACAACAGCTCCTGTGCCTACACTACCGATGGGAAGTGATAGCTTTACAATCTATAGTGATGCTTTGAGACAGGGATTAGGGTGTGTTCTTATGCAAAATGATAAGGTTGTAGCCTATGCTTCTAGGAAATTGAAGAAATATGAGTAGAACTATTCCACCCAGGACCTAGAGCTAACAACAATGGTTTTTGCATTGAGAATATGGAGGCATTACCTGTATGGTATTCCTTGTAAAATTTTCACAGATCATAAGAGTTTGCAAAATTTGTTCACTTAGAAAGAACTAAACATGAGGTAGAGGAGATGGTTGGAATTAATAAAAGATTAGGATTGTACGATGGAATACCACCCTGAAAAAGCCAATGCAGTGGTTGATGCCTTAAGTAGGAGACCTACTAGCTCAATAGCATAATTGAAGACAATATACCTTCCACTTCTGGTAAAAATGAGATCTTTAGGCGTTAGATTGAATATAGCAAACTCGAGAGCATTGATGATTGTATTTCATGTTCGCCCCATTTTTGTTATACTAGGTTGGAGAGAGACAAAAACAAGATCCCCATTTGATGAAGTTAAGAACGGGCAAAAGGCATAGTTCACAATCTAATAAGATGGTACTATGAAGAGGGGGTAACGATTATGCGTATTGGATGTGAGGGTCCTAAAGAAAGAAATCTTAGAGGAAGCTCACTCCTCAACTTATCCTATACATCCATCTAACACAAAAATGTACCACACCCTCAAGGAATATTATTGGTGGAGAGGAATGAAGAAAGAAATAGAAGAATTTGTTGTTGAATGTCTAACTTGCCAATAGGTTAAAGCATAACATAAGAAACTTGCAGGAATGATGCAGCCCCTCCCAGCCCTAGAATGGAAGTGGGAAAAGACTACTATGGACTTTGTAGTAGGGCTTCCACAGAGTCAGAGGGGGCACGATGTTATATGGGTAATCATACATAGGTTAACAAAGTCCGCACATTTCCTTTCGATAAAAAATAATTACCCCTTAAATAAATTGAACCAGCTTTATGTGAATGAGATAGTAAGGATCCATGGTGCACTAACCTATATTGTTTCATATCGTCACACTAGATTCACATCTAAATTGTAGCACCTCACTCCCGCAAGACACGTGCCTGACATCTTGAGTGATATTTAAGACCATGTTAGAGCACTTAATTAGTCAAAACTCAATATAATTTTTTTTAAGCGTACACGAAAATTAGTAATCAAAATTTGGGCCCAATTTTATTCAAAAAAATTTTCATTTACAAGAGTTACCAACATTTTTCAAATATCAGAATTTCATTAATCACTAGGGCCCATTCTAGAAACAAAACATATTACACTTTGATCAATCTCTTTTGCAAAACCTTTTTCCAATTGGAAAGTTATACACAACAAATATATTCAAATACACAAAATACAATAATTTGTGAAAAATACAATTCAGTATGAAAACAAAAAATACAATGTAGATGTGAACTGATCCCGACGTCTATCCCTCACTTGTATACAGTAGGTATACACCCGTTTGCTTAACAGGGTATTCTTTTGATCTTGAAAAATATTTGCAAATTTTAGGTGAGTTTTGCGAACTCAATGAGTGATCATCATCGATGGCTAACCCAGTGACATAACACTTAAATCACATTCACAACATTTCACATTTCACAATCAATCCAATTTAATCATTCATATTATGCATGTGCAGTGTGCATGAGACCCACTTTCCATTTATTACTTTGTTGTAACTGAGTGCCTAAATTATCTCATATAGGGCTCATTGATAACTGTCCCATATAGGGCTCATTAAACGTTGAGCCTAAAGCTCTGAATCACTTTTGAGCTCGATGCTCGTTTTTACTCGTTGAGCTTTAAGCTCTGATCGGTGGCTACTCAGGTCACAACCGCCATTATATTTCATGTATTCATGAAATGGAATGCATCAATCACATTTTTATGCTCCCATTCAATCGCATTCCTATATCATCGAATCTTAGTTCGGCAATCAACATATTTTCACTTACATTCAAATGCACCTTTAGAACACATTTAATAATCAAATTATGTACACTTAGTTCATCTCATTCGCATATAAGCAGCACTTCAATATCTCAACTAAGCATCACAATCATCAGACCTCCTGTCCGGAAACCAACACAATCAAACACATTCATATAGACATTTAGTAGTCAATCAATACAAAATTTAAAACAGAACAAATAATGAAATGAGACCATCTAGGTCTACTCACAATATTCTCCAGATTAGCATTAACTTCCATGATCCGGAAACTTTAGGATGAAAATGTTCTATCTTGTATCATCATTATGCAAAACACATATTGCACACACATTATTAATTGCACAATCACATAAACATTTAGTTTTTCACACACGAATATGTGTAATATATAATGCATGCTCAATGACAATCCCGGGTATCTTTCCTTTAATTTCATCACAAAATCATTCTTATATCAAAACTCATCTAAGTATAATTTATACTTAGGTTTATGCCTCACTAAAACCATTAAAATCTCTATTCCTTTCTCATTGACTCACTTTAAATTTTTCCAAGTCACACTTTCAGGTCTACTGTTCACATTCAATTAGAAACCGAAACTGGTGTAATTTGGTCAATATCTCTTCTAGAAAGTGTTCCTCTATGTCTTATTTTTCCATTGACACCAAAATCACTCAATTTGGTTTAGTAATTTGGAAGATATGCCTCAAACATTATCGGGTTATCCATATTCAAAAGCAGTGTACTATGTACAACTTCCATCCAGAAATTCAATCCATATTCAAAAACAATGTACTATGTACAACTTCCATCCAAAAATTCAATATCTTAGAGAAAGAATCAAAATTTGACTTCTTGAAACAACTTTTAGGCCTAGTTTACTCCAAATTAAACTTCATCTTATTTGAAATTCTACAGATCAAGATATCATCAAAATACTGGAACATGTTTCGTAAAATATCCAGTTTATACTCCTCCAACTGATACCCTTACTTTTATTCGATCAATCTTTTTTGATTCAAAACCAAAAGATATAAATTTTTATGGAGAGATATAGAAATGTGTTATAAATCCAATTCTTCAAAATTTAGGTCATTTGGAGGTCAGATGACAAAGTTATGGCCAACATAGCGGAATATGTTCAAGGTGAAAGGGGAGGACTTGCAGGTCACGATCGTGACTTCTGCGATCCTTTACGTCACGATCGCAACTTTGCCTCCTCCTCCCTTTTTTCTTCTTCTTCAGACCTGTTTGGTAAAATGGGCATAACTTTCACTACAAATATCAGATTAAGGTCATTCAAAATCATTTCGAAGAGGACTTCTAGATCTACAATTTCTATGAAGACCTCGAAAACAATTTTCAAAATTTCAAAATGATGTAGCTGTCCCAAAAGTCCCTCCTATACAGCATTACAAAATTATAAAAGTCATATCTCTCTACTCCAATGTCCAAAAATTTCATACTTTATATCAATGGAAAGCTTAAAGAAAGATCTACAACTTCTATGAAGACAACTTTGTCAAAACTCTCTATATTAGTATAGAAAACTCGTGGAATTTTTAGATCAAAATATTTTTAACTCTTTAGTTACAATATTCAATTCTTCATGCTTAATCTATCATTTCTATTTCAATGCCCATCATTTATCCATTATTCTAACTCCCTTTAAACTCAACATCATACATAACTAAATTATAGCCTATGATCAATCATAAACACTAATAACAGAACATACACATATATATGCATTCATCATCAATTTTCTGCACATATTTAACTTCATTTCCACTTTCATTTCACTTCTAACTATCACCTAGATCCTTCACATTTCAAGACACCAAGTTAATCCCTCTCTTTAGCTTTATATTCTTTTTACATCATCACAAAAACACCAAAAATATTCACATTAATTCATCAATAAAAACATAACAAAAACCTAATATGTATCCAGTTTTTCTGTACTTTTTCCCCTTACCTAGTACTAAACTTCAATTTGAAATTGGAAACTTCAAATGACAGAATTTGAATTCGACATCTTCATACAAAATGTATCCCTATGTCTCTAATTTAATCCAAATAAGAAACCATCTCATTTGGATAACTAACAAGTTATGGCTAAACAACATAAGCATATTCAGTGAAAAAAAAATCATAGCTAATATTTCTCCAGCACACTTTATACACCATTCCCTTTGTCTCTAAACTTTCATCCTAGTTCTTCCCTTTTCAAGACACTATACTTACCTTTTCTCTAACTTCAAATCTCAATCCAATCCATGTCTAGCAAATCAATGATCCACGTTTTTATCCATTAAAAACATAACAATATCTATTCATAAATCAATTTTTCTTCACTTTATTCCACTTCTCTTAAGGATTCATTCTAACTCTAAATCATCTCTACATCAATTTATGAATCATTAATCATCACATATACAAAAGCAAGACATTAACATAAACATTTCTTCACTCATGACTCATACATGTAAATTTCATGATCAATTCATCAATCTCAAATTACTCTTCATATTAGTTTCCTTTACAATACCCATAATGATTAAAGCATAACTTACTTGATTTAGTTCCAAGATTCTTCAACTCTTCAAGATCTCTCTCAACCCTAGCTTCCTTCTCTCACATGTGCATCATCATTCAAGGGTGTTAGGGTTAGGTCTTTAGTAAGAAATGAAGAAAATAGAATGGCTAGTGATTAAAGAAAGCAAGGCTCAACTTATGGCTTGGAGAAGAGAGTGTCGTGAGTGAAATAGAAAGAAATATGAAGAAAAACAAATGAAGAAGATGAAGAAATGGAGCTAGTGTCGTGGGTGACAAGAGAAAGACCAAAATTTGGTATTTCTTTTATTAATTTCGTGACTTAACATGTGGTGTGGCAAGTGACACTTGTCACTTGCTACATGCCACTCTCTCATGTTCTCTTTTTGATCTTTTAATAAGCTAGTCCATTTGTCTTCAATTTCTAATCCAATTCATTAAATCCCAAAGTCCTTTATAAAAATTTCCCTTACCATTTGACCCTTATTTCTACTACTATTCATCAATTGTTCTGCCACTTGACATTTTTTCTAGTCCAAAAATACCCTTATATTTCAGAAAATTCCCAAATTTTGTGCAAAAATTATAATTCACTACTTATACATTTCCACTCAATTTTTAAGACACAAAACCATAATTCACATCATATTCACATTAAAACAATCATTTATACCCAAAAATGTCAATTGGGTGCATGATCAATTATTTTAATGTGTGCAATAATCAAATTCACATGTTTGTATGCTGACATTATCCATAAACATGAAATGCATTTTCTAAATCTCTCTTTGATCTCACTTGTACCAAATTTTAGGGTTCTAATCCTTAGTATGGGAACGGGATGTTACATAACTTCTTGCCCAACTTACAGAAAGCCTTGGGTACACAATTAAAGTTTAGTACTACATTTTAACCTCATATGGAAGGTTAGTCAGAGAGAACTATTCAGACACTTGAGAATAAGCTTAGGTCCTGTGTCATTGAATTCAAGGATAGTTGGAACACCCACCTACCATTGATAGAATTTACTTACAATAACAGTTATCAGGCAAGCATTGGTATGGTCCCTTATGAGGAGCTTTATGAAAGAAAGTGTAAAACTCCAATATGTTGGGACGAGGTAGGAGAAAGAAAAGTGATAGATCACAAACTTGTGCAAGTGACAACAAAAAAATTCCATATTATTCAGGATTTATTAAAGATGTCCCAGGATAGATAGAAACCTATACGGATAATCATCATAGAGATCTTGTACTTGAAATTGGAGATAAGGATTTTCTTAAGGTTTCCCCATGGAAAGGCGTATTGAGATTTAGGAAATGCAGTAAACTAAGTCCGCAATACATAGGACCGTATGAAGTTACGGAAAGGATAGGACCAGTTGCATATTGATTGAGGTTACCAGACGAACTTGCAAGGATTCTCATTGTCTTCCATGTGTCTATGCTTCGCAAATATCTGGTTGATCCATCACAGAACAACCAATGAACCTAAAAGAATATTTGACTTTCGAGGAAAAACAAATACAGGTACTCGACCGTAGAGAACAAGTGATGCATAATAAGACCATTCTGTTGGTTAAGGTATTGTGGGAGAACCATGCGACATGGGAGCCTGAGCAATAAATGCGTATATTACACCCTCATTTTTTTCAAGCAGGTACGCTCAGTTAAATTTTGAGGGAAAATTTTTTTATAAGGAGGGTGATTGTAAAACCTCTAACTTTCCTTCTATTGGTTTATTGATTTTATTCTGGGTGAATAGTATTTTTGGATGAATAGTAAACCTAGGTAAACAGTATTTCCACTTAAATAGGGATTTTGAAAACCTAACCTCAATTTTTTTTTAAAATACCCAGAATAGGTATTAGAGTCAAATGACATTGAAACGGACTGAAAACAAGTCCAATCGTATGAATTTCAGGAATTTCATAAGTTTCGGACAAAAATGCCCTTTTTGGAAAATAATGGGTATTAACGATTTTAAACCCATTCAAAATTTTTGAGGCATCTAACTATTAAGTATTGATCCTAACTAAATTATCTCATGGCCAATTTGATGATGAGATGGCTGTGAAATATTTTTAGGATTTAGTCTAGTTTATAGGTGTAGTAATCCATGAAACGACAAATTAGTATTTTTATATAAATGGAGTTAATTAATAAATTTTAAATGACTCACATTTGTTGACCAATTACAAGACTCCATATGGTTTAATAAATATTAAATTAGATGATGATGAGTCAGTTAAGATGTTTAATAAGAAAATGACGTGTGTAAAGTATTAAAGCAGTATAAGGCAAAAGAAGACAAATTTTGGTTCATTTGAAAGAAGGATTCGTGAGAACCAAAAGGAAAGGAAGAAAAGAAGAGAGAAAAAGGGAGAAATTGGCCAAGGAGAAGCGGAAGAAGAGAGGTGTCATTTTTGGTGGATTCGGAGTAGAAATTGAAGAAATCTTGACCTAGGATTGGTGTTCACCAATTTCCTAAGAGATTAGGAGAAAAGTGGTAAGGTTTTCTTAGTTTAAGTTGTTTATTTTGTGGATTTCATATGGAATGGAGTTATTTTAAGTTCAAAGGTTGTTTTTGACTTATTATGGAGTAGATAATAAACTTGAAAGCATGTAAAGGTTGAAAATAACAAAAGTGAATCAAGAAACCAACGTTTAGGTTATGATGTTGATAATATGGATTTGATTTCAATGAAGTAAAGAAATGAAAAGGGATTGAATTATAATTGGATTAAGTTCATTTATGTGTAATGAAGAGAAGATGTGTTAAGAAAAATGGAAGGATAGTGAAAGAATGGTGTATTCAGCCAAGTTAGGAAATATTGGAGAAAATTTGTAAATTTTAGGTTAAAGAGTTTAAATGATGCTTGGTATGGACCTTAGGTGACATGTGTTGAAAAGTTTGAAAGAAATTGGAGTAGTATATATATGGGTGTGTAGTGAGTATAATTCAACCCTAAAGAGGAAAATAATTGACAGTGTGATTCGTTAAAGTTCAATTTCAATTATAGTTAATGTGTAAATAACCCAAAATCTTAAGGTCGCTTTTGTAAGAAGTCAAATGGAAAAAGTTAGCATGACCTATTCAGCCATATTATGATTCAAGCAGATGAGAGGATGTTTATAAAAACATTTAAAGTAAATTTTGGAGTTAGATTTTGAAATGGAAACGAATGGAATAACTTATGGTAGTTAAAACCAAATTGATAGTTATAATGCTTTATTTCCTATAGTGGAAATAAATGATTAAACGACTTGTAAATTGTGTAGGTTAAGAAGAGACACTCAACAAGTGAGCGTACCTGGTGATGAACGACAAAACTGTCAGTGTATCTTTAAACTAATTTTATGAAAAAAAAAAAAAGGTTTCTATTTTATCATGAAAAGTATGTTTATGAATAAGTTCATTGGTATTGCTATTTGAATTTGAAAGCTAATTTTTATTAGATTTACATATATGATTTGAGATGGCATCTAATTAAAATTGCATATGCACTGCATTGGCATGATAATGGAATTTGAATATGAATTAAATTGGTATAGAAATGTGATACTTGTGTATTAATTGTTGTTTAGCCTATGGTATGCCATTAGGTCTCCTTATATGTATGATTATACCAATTAGAGTATGTCCGAACGTGTATGACAGAGTCTAAGGGGAGTATCTTTCACTAACGATGGATGGTTTCGTGTCTATCAATATGTCTTGTGAGTCGCTCTCTGCAAGTATGAAGTATATATTGTGTTAGCACTATTACAGGTAAGCGATGCAGAACTAACTCCGTAACTACTGATTTATATGTAGTATCAACACCATTATAGGTAAGTTATGCAAAACCAGCTCCATAACAATCGGTATATAGTGGTTAACCTAGTGTAGGTAAGCGATGCAAAATCAGCTCCTTTATTAGAGGATATCCAGGCACGGGTAAGAGGTACAAAACTAGGCCCATAGCCTTACACTTAACGATACCAATGGCAAAGAAAATTCTAAATGAGAAATTTTATGAAACTATCGATTGCGATCTCTATTTACCTTATAAGAAAAGAGGAACTTGATTATGTTTTACATGTGCATTGATTACATGAATTTGTTATGTCAGAACATTGGTTATTGCTTGAAAAGAAAAGAAAAGAAAATTATCTTTTTTCTTTATAAAGGTTAGTTTCTATAGACGTTTTGAATGGAAACCATAACACTCACTGAGCTCGTTTAGGTCAACCTTTATTTTATGTTCTTTTTTTTTAATTTTAACCTCCTACGTGCACACTCAGGGATTTCAGTAGTTAGGACTCCACCATTTGAGTAGCTACCTTAGTCACGTGTGGCTGTGTAGGCAGTTTTGCTTGTGCATTTGTTTTACATGTATTGTATAATCATGAACATGTTTTGAACATCTTTTCTGTAAAGATAGATTGTAAATGCTTTACTACGTATAGTTCATCATCTTTGTAAATATGTCTTGATATTGGTTTTATGAAAATATGGTTATTTATAAATGTTCTTTTCTTTAACTAAATGCATGAATGTGTTTGAACCTTTGAGATTGTTTCTGAATGGACTTGAAGTCCAGAAGTAGCATTGGTGCTCTAGTTAAGTGGATAGAAGTTTTCTGAGTTGCTTTTCAAGAAACTAAAATTTTTGGTTTTATTAAATAACAACTGTTATGTTGTCAAAATTCATAATAAAGGTTACTTTTTCTTTATATTGATTTTAAAATATTTTAAAGAAAAGAGAAAAGGCTTAGCTAAAAGGGAACTTTCCGGTTGGATTGGATATTGACTGGAGGATTTTTGTGGGGTGTTGGGTAGGTCATTTAGACATCAGGAAAGGGCCTGCCAAGAAATCTCCATCCAAAAAAAGATAGTAGAGGAATGGCATAAGGGAATTGAAGATGATGAGACAAAAGCCTTTTTTAAAGAAGAAGAAGATGATGAGAGGAAAGAGGAGGTTGAGGAAAAACTGCGAAGGAACCAAGGAAACTACTAATGAGGTGTTGGTAGTAACCTTAAGTATGGAGGGCTCCCACTTCATCGAAGACAAATTGTTCGACTTAGTGGATGAATCATGGAGTTTCATTATCTGTCATTTCATGAATAGTTTTTCATTGAAAAGGGATTATTGCTTGAAATTGGATTGTTAATTTTATAAATTATGTCCTAATGATTATCTTATAATAAGTGGCATGTTTACAGCTTACGAAAATGCTTTGTGGAGAAAAGGGTGGAAGCAAGCCGCTGATCATAGACCTAGGATGATGATAAACATATAGGTTATGTTGTGCTATCGACGTTAAAGAAGTGGTGCATGAGAGGTAACCCATGAGTTAGATTTAGTTTTATTTCAATTTAGATTTAGTTTTATTTCAATTTTGATATTATCTTGTTTTGCTTTCATGTTAGTATAGGATTATATTTTTTGTTATGCTATTCCTTTGTTTCTTTTTATCCTTTTCTTTTATATTTTACAAGGATATTAGTCTCATATTGGATAGATCTAAATCAAGAAATCGTAATATTTAGAAAAGTAACAACTCAACCCTCTCACTCATTATACATTTTTATATTATGTATGCATAATGTACAACTTTAAGTATGGGTATGAGTTTAATGAATCGTTAATCGCTTTCTTTAAGCATATTATAATCCTAATTATAAATTTTATTAATTGATATATTGAATTAGTTGAATTTGTTTATGAATACTATATTTCCTGTCGAATATTGAATTGAATTTGTGTGCAAAAGGTTGATGGTTAGAATAAAATTAGTTTTCTGAGTCATATTTCTCGTAATCATTGGAATAGTCAAGTTGAATGAACTTCTATATTATTTACACACATATATAACAAATTATTTTTGTGAGCTTTTAAGAGAATAATTCTAGAACTTGCTTTGATTATGTATATTGAGACAATATTTGTTAAAGTAGAAGCATTAATATGATAAAAGCACTTAGAATCAATAACTTGTTTTAGCCTATTTCTTTAAAAATTACCATACCAAAAAATTTACCTTTTAAGAATAACCAAGTTGAGTCTTAGCCATTTTGATTGATTTAACCCAAGTTATAAACTGTCATCCTATTTTTCTTCAAAGACCTGCTTATTGTTTTAAACCTTAAAGGATATTTACATTATTTTTTTAATGTTTAAAATTTATGAAAGGTCCAATATTTCTTGAATTGTGGTACTAAATGTTTGATTTGTTGAAACAAGAAAATAAAAATAAAAAAGAAGAAGAAAAGACAAAAAGGAAAAAAGAGAGAAATAATAATAATGATGATAATGATAATGATAATGATAATAATATAGTATCATTAGTTTTGTGATGAAAGGACACGTGTGTTTTGTAAACAAGTCTTGCTTCCTTGAGTAAATTTCCTTCACTTAAACTGCTTCTATTGTCCCAGTCATACTATACTTAAGCCCTATTACAACCTATACAAAGAACTTTGATTTTTGTTTCTAGTTTGTTCATAAGTGGTGGATATGTGATTTTACTGCAAGCATATGGTAAGAGTTCTACTATGCAATAATTGAGAGTGTTGATGCTTTTCATCCTAAACATTTGGTAAGGGTGTAAGGAAATATGCTTTGGATTTCAATACGATTGTTAATGTGATTACTATTAATATTGTTTTAGGAATTTGATTTTAAAATAGCTTGACTCTAATTGTATATCGATTTGAATGAATATGATGATGTATAGTATGAACGGACAGAATGAGATTAATGATGGATTGATGTTGCAAAATTTATAATTTTGATTATGGTTTGCTTGAAAATAAGCAAAAGCTTAAGCATAGGGATATTTGATAGATGCATAATTGATTATAATTTTACCTCATATTTGATGTGTTTTTGTTTGATATTTTATACTTTTGCTATATATTTGGTACTTAAATTGCTCCAAGTGTATTTATGGGTTTATAATTGCCTTCATGGACTTAAAAGAGAAGAATTCAGATGTAAACATGGCACAAAACAAAGATTCAACACATAGGCAGGATGCACGACCGTGCAAGAGATCGTGCACCTCACTTAGGCCATGCAGTTTTTACAGCTGTGCATCTCCTAAAACCCTAATTTTTGTGATAAAAAGACATTTTCAGGGGCAGATGAAAGAGGAGTCGTAGAGTATACATAAGGAGGCAATTCCAGACGTGGAACTCATTCTCCAAGTGGGATTTTAAGTCAGAGAAGCAAAAAACATGAAGAAATTATCAAAAGATCCATCAAAATACAAGATCAAGCTTCTACATTGCAAAAGCATTCGATAAAAGACAGTAAGAGAGATTTAGAATTATGAACCCATTGTTTTCATTTCATTTTTTTTCATTGTATGTTTGATTTCATGTAAGATAATATGTAACTAATCATGCAGTTAGTATTTAGGTTAGATGAACCTTATGTGAATACTTTCATATGATTTGAATCTTTTATTAATGCAATTGGTTTGATCAATTGTTGTGATCCAATTACTTGTTTTATTTATTTTCTAGTAATCCATAATATTAGACCAGAATCTGATTTCATACACGATTGGGAAAACCTAAATTGAATAGATCCACTATTATTGGAAGGAGTTGATTGCAACCCTAGAGATAGGATGATATAAATCTTCTATATTATGATCAAACCTAATAGGGTGATTCATAAAACAGTATCGTAATCTTGTAAAATTAACTTGAGTAATTTGGTTAGAAAACTTAAGATTAATTATTAGTAGACTTAATAGGGGAAGGGTAATTGCTAGTATTCATCATCTTCGTGTGATTAAACCGTACTTATTGGTACTAGCTACAACTACACCGTGTACTTGTGGTTGTTACAATATTAACTGTCACAAAATAGGTCAATCAATTATGTCATAAGTAGTATCAAAACAAAGCAATCCATATATGAGATAATTTAAAGATCTCAATTTTCTTAATTAATAAATAAAATAACTTTCTAAATTTAATTAAGAAAATACCTTTCTAATATATCAAGAAACTCATTATTCAAATAAATAAAGAAACAATTTCTAAAAATAAAATAATATTTCTCTAAATAAATAAAATATATTTAATTTATCTCAACCAAATATTGAAATAAATAAATTTAATCAGGAAATACATTCTTAATTACTAAAGAAAATGCTTTTCTTAATTATCTAGGAGTCCAATTAATATTCCAATCTAACTGAAATATAATTAATCCTAATTCTAGAAACAACTTTGTTAAAATTTAATTAGGAATCAATATAATTACTAATCTTAATCACAATCTGAAAAATAATTAGTTTAATTTTAAAATTGATTTTAAGTATAAAACCCTTATTAAGTTATGTTTGAGAATTGGGTTAAAATAGGAATATATTATTCCCTATTTTAAATAACTTTGTTAACACTTAGGATTACTAAAATCTTTAAGTCGTACAAGTTATCCCTTTTTTAGTTGAAGTCACACTTAAACTCACACCTAAATAACCCTTATCTTGACTTTAGATTACTTTAATCTTATAGTTAAACATGCCTTTGAGTTGATTTACTCCTATTGCCAAACACTCTTTTCCCAAACGTGTGTCCAAACACCATGCTTCTTCTAGCTTTAGAAACCTTAGCCTCGCAGCCACCTTATACTTTCAGATCCAGTAAGTGACACCACTATTACTACCACCATTTTTATGGCTACTGACCATCAAAGACACTAGTTGGCTAACCATTGGTGACTTGTTATTCCATGCTAAAACACATTTCTGACAGCAACAAATGTCTTTTTTCCTTCGGTTCATTTTTTTGCCACAAGGTTACACAACTCTATTGGCAACTTCGATATGTCACCTCATATGTCATCAAGGAGAAGTCACTAGTTTCACCTTTAAGCCTCACAAAACCACAAAACAACAACCATTGCAAGGGGATCTAGTCACCAATCCATCACTTGATGCTCCAAGCCGCTAGATAAACATCAGCCAGCCATTTGCTTGTTCTCACCATTGCAATTTCCATTGTTTGCTTTAGAAATTGATGGGAGTCTCATGTTTAATTATTGTCCTAAGTGATTTCAAGTGATTTCCAGAAGCTAAGAAATAATTCTTCACTTGCAATAATATTTATGGTTTTGGATCTTAATTGAATTTATAGAAATTCTGAATTATATGTTTCTAAATCTTATATTCTAATTTAGGTTTTGTAATCAATATAAACCTTTCCTATTTTTATTCAAATCTAATATGATTTTGGGATTAAGACTAAGATCCATTATGATTTTAAGATTAAAGATATATAATTTTTTGCATCTTATTGTGAAGTTTCGTCATTTTCTTCCAACTTTCCTTGAACCATTTCTATAGCTGGTTCATCTCAAACACTATATCACATATATGTCTAGGCTCTAATGATATCTGCATAACTTGTTAAGAGAACTCTATAACTAATGTAAAGAGAGTTATGCAATAAGTGTTAGTTCCTTAGAGCCTCAACCTATTTATAATAAGATTTGAACCTTTTAATAAATTAATTAAACTAAAATTACGATTTCAATTAAACTTTAATTATAATTATAATTAATTCTAATTAAATAAAAATTAGACCCAAACAAAATTCAATATTTCACATTTGTCTTTATTTATTAAATATCTCATATTTAATAATGATATTTATCAAATTTCACAATCAAGTCTAACTTGATTACCCTCTTCAACCTCGTTCTTTATGTATAAACTATTAGCTTTCTAAATCTATCTATAATGGATATAAATTATAATTTTATCTCATGTTTAGGACCAGAAAAATTAAACTCCTTTAATTCATTTTAATTCTCTAATTAAACAACTTATATCCAAATATCAAGACTTGTCTCTAGCTATGCATCATGACCATTCAAATATTTAAGAATGTCAAAGTAGTTTTGACTAACCTTTTCATATATAATTTTTGTTATAATTCAATCATTTCATTATATAACATTTCCATTAGAGATAGAATATGAAATTATTGTCTACTATATTTGAACTAATCATATCGATTCCCCACCATTAGTAATTGATTTATTAATGAGATTGAATACTATTATCACAGTGTCATTCTACCTTGGTTAAGGATTTCCCAAAACAATACTAATCGAGAACTTCAAACCATCTCCCTAATCACTTTAAGGTAATGAATCTAATCACTCAACTACCTCTATATATTTCATACTATATCTAATGACTACCATTTGAGCTACCCTTGACTAAAATAGTTCATATGTAGTATCAAAAGATATCAATCCCTATACAATATACTTTGGAGATCTTAAGTCATATGATCACTTAAACAATCAATACAACGAAAATTTTCATAGACATACAAGTAAGGTTCCAAATGGAATTCTCATATGATGTCAATTCAAGAACTTGTTCTCTAACAAGTACTCACAGATTTGTTTAAGTATATCCATACTTTAGTTTATAAAGTTAACTACTTCTTTTATAAAGAAGAAACATAATATATGCAAATCTTTTGACACTCTATTAATGTCCATTCTCAATTGAACATTGAGTAGGAACAATTTAGGAATAATAAATTATTGTAATCTCATAATTATAATCTAAACATATTTTCATTTTAATGTATATTTATCACGTTGACTTTTCCATATACATATATATATATATATATATATATATATATATATATAATGCCTTTAAATAATTATATCACTAAACTATTGCTAATTGATTGGGTATAAGGCATAAATAATTAGTTAGTACTACATATACTAATATTCATTAAAGTTGGATAAATAGTGACATTAATATATTAGTAGCTGATATTAGTATCCAACTTCTATTTCCTAAATATTGATCTTTGTCTGAACCTAGGAATTTAGGGTCTTGGGGATTTTTATCAATGTATGGCCTATAACCATTTGGTCGGTTGTAGATTTTGTGACATAATTAATTAAAGACACTGTTTATCTTTATGTTTTTTGTTAACTATAAATTCTTTGTAATAATTTCTTTGCAATTAAAATTATGATGAAATCATAATTTTAAGATTCAATTGCATTTATGGATTAATTCTAAATTTTTACTAGTAGTTTCATCAAAAGGATATAGATGAAATGGTAAAACTAGCACTTATTATATTTTCTTATGAAAAATAATTAATCTAATAAGTTAATGTGTGAAGATATTTAAACAAACTTGTGCATTCTTATTAAATGATAAGTTCACTAAACTTACATAATTATATGGATCCTAAATGGAATATTGCCTTTGTTTATGTGAATTATTTATGATGGTTGTATAATTGATTAAATTAGACAACATGACCATGCAAGGATATGTTGAGCTCAATTATTTAGACATTCTTAATATTTGGGTGGTCATGATATACTACTACACGACAATCTCAATATATAATTATAAATTATTTAATTAGAGAATTATGTATAAATTAAAAGGGTTTTTAATTTATTTAATTTTAATTATGAATTAGAATTATAATTTATAATATTTTCAACATATTAGAAACGTAATGGGTCACATATAAAAGAGCACTTAAAAGAGAAATTTTAATTTAAATTAAGTTAGACTTAAACACAAAGTTTGAGAAACTTTAGGGATCATAATACATTTGATTTTATTAAAATTAAATTGTAATCATAGTTAGTGTTAAGCTTTAATTAAAATTAGGAAGTTTAATTTCAATAAGAGAAAACTCTTCTACCTTTCTCTATAAATAGGAGGAAGGCATAAGGAGATAACATTCCTACTTTTCCTTTCAAATCGTAAGGTCTTTTTCTCTCTTCTGTAGATATTGTTAAAGACCGGATATATGAACAATTTTTGTTGATAGTTAGAGAAGAAAAATTTATGTAGGAATTCAAATAAATTACATTTCAACATTTTATTTATGATTTCAAGTTATGTAATTAAAGATATCAAATAGAGAAATTGTAAAAATTATTTTACTATGCCTATTAATGGATCATGGTTAGTTTTCCAAGCTGTAGTATCGAGCCTCATTTAATTGTTTAAATTGATTAAAGTTACTTGATTGGTATTAATTTGATAATATTGGGTAAAATTTATTGATGCACAAGTTTCATGATACATGAATTACTTAATATTGATTAAGGCATTATTAATTATGATTTATTTTAACTTTTAAAATTAAATCTAAAATTGCATGTCTCCCTTGTTTTGTGTTTTTTGAATATTCATTGTTTTGGGACGAATATTGCTATGTTCGTTTTGTTTTTGAAATGGCATCGCTTGCCTTATCCCTTTGTTTTGCTTCTAGAATGGTTTTATCACTTATTTCAGCTTTGATTTAAGTTTCTAAAATTGCCATCTATTTTGACTTTCTTCTAAATACAGAAGGTGCATATCCCCCCTGCTTTAGGTTTTTATATAAAGTTTATAGCTTTAGATTGTGTGATTTTGTTAGGTTATGCATGCTTGTTAGTCTAAGTATTGGACCTTCACCAGCGATGCTGCTGGTCATTAATGAAGCTAGTGGTGTTAATCGCTACTGGAAAAGGTGACAATAACCCTTAGAGGAAATGACTTGAACTAGCGATATGAAGATTGCGCCCAAAGAAGAAGTACCAATGATAAAGTAGCAGGAGGCAGCAATGTAGGAAAAAGAAAACCCTAGCTTTTATAAAAATGATAGGTGTTTGTTCCACATGCACTCCACCAAGGGGACAATGTTTGATGGTTAGATGCTTCTAACATATTCACTCACAGAAATGTTCCTTTCCATTTTTATTTATTTTCAAAATGTTAAAGTTTAATTGAAAGCATTGACTTATATATGATGATAGTTGTCATTAGAAGAAAAATGATTAACTTTTACTGTCAATAAATGCTATGATAAAGATCATATATATTTTTAATTCATGTTTTTTTAGTATTTGACATTGAATCTAGATTCGACATTATTACAATGTTCAAGGTATAATTAGAAATATATTGTTGAGTACAAGTAACTGATCCAAGTTTATATGTGTTAGAGAAAGAGAGACTTATAATCAATGTAAGTGACAAGAATAAAATGTTAGATAACTGAGATAATCCTTTTATCCTAAGTTGGTTACATTAGCATAATGAGAATCTAGAGTTACATACACATGCACACACGCAAGCACACACACACGCACACGCACACACACACGCACACGCACACACACACAAACATATACATATGTATACACACACACGTATCTTTTTAATTATTAATTGTATAAAACTTGTTAAGTTAAAGAATGACCAATTCAACCTTTGGTGTAAAGATGATGATGGCATCAAATTTTTATATTTATATATTTGATATGTTGGATGTAATAATAATTCATAAAACGATGAATACCTATATTTCATTATATCTATTAATGCGATATGATAGAAAATTAAGCATCAAGAATGTTGAAGCACTTCGATGAGATCAATGTAATGGAATTTAAATTTTATTGGCTTTTATCAAGAATGATTGTAAATTTGTGATGTTTACAAGAAGGTTAATGGTGGTATAGTTACACTCTTCAAGAGGAGTACATAAAAACATATTGCTTATATATAACAAAATTTCATATTTTTAATTGATGAAGATAAGATTATCCAAAACAAGCTGTAATTGAATATGAAAAGGTATCAACTTAACTCTAGGAATTAGATCTATAAAATAAAAATACAAGTTGTTTACCTATTATAGTTTTGGCACATAGATAATGTACTAAAAGTGTTTAGTATTTCGGATATCGATGCTTATGAAGCATTGACATATCCCTTATATTATAATGAGTCAATATTTGAGTTTAAAATCATATAGATATTAACTTTATTCTAGTTGAGTTGTATTCTATTTAGAATAATATTATTTTGAGATTGTAAAGGTCTCAAAGTAGTATTAATTACTAATTAAGCTATAACATATTTTTATTTAGTAGAAATGATTATTTGGATAAATAAATTATTTAATGAACCTAATATAGTTTCTTGCATTGTTGAGCAAGAATATATTACAAAACATTAGATAAATTATACCGTGAAAGGAATCAAGATTTCATCAAAGATCCAAGTATGTATTTAAGTAATCTCTTAATTATAATAATAATAATTAAGATGAGACTTGTAAGATTTAAGCAAGTTCTCACTATAGAGAATCTTGGAGAATTCTCTAACAAAACCATTGTCCCAACATAAGCATGATTGTCATATGGAGAGATGGTATAAGATACTAATGTGATTGTCTTAGTGCAAGTGGAAAATTATTGGTGTATGCCTTATAGTCAATTAGTTGGTTGTAGATTTAGTGATACAATTTATTAAAGACATCATTTATCTTTATGTATTTTGAAAATTACATTTGATATTTTGAAATAAAGGTAAAATTCTTGGAATAATTGCTTTACAATTGAATTTATAATGAGATCATAGTTATGAGATTCAATTTATATTTATGTATTATTCCTACATTGTTCTTAATTGTAGTTTTATCAAGAAGGAATATTAATGAAATAATAAAACTAGTAGATATTATATTTCTTTCTTATGGAGAAAGTAATTGATTATATAAATTAAAGCATAGAGATTCTTAAACAAACTGTGAATGCTTATTAAAAATAAGTATATTGAATTAATTTGATTATGAGAATCCCAAATGAAATATTACTTATGCATCTATAGATTTCATCATTATGATGGTCGATAATTGATCTTTAGATTTGATATTACCAAAGTATCTCATATAAGAATTGCTATGATTAGATGATACTTTTGACCTATTTTATTTAGGGTAGCTTACTCAATAGGACTTTGAAATAGTATAAACCATATAGAATATAGTTGAGTAAGTTAACAAAGAATTTGTCACTATTAAGTAATTAAGGAGAATGTTCCACTATTCTTGATTAATAATAATTTAAGGAATTCTCTAGTTAGAGAGAATTAAGATTTGAAAAGGTGTTTCAAATATTAATTATAATTCAATTACTAACTAGTAATAACAAATATCATTGGATTTAAAAGAGTAGACACTAAATCTACAACTTATGTCCAATTAGAAAATTAAATGACGAATGGATAAATTATGCATCATAACCATGAACAAATAGGTTGAATCAAATTATTTTGACATTCTTAATATTTAGTTGGTCATGACATATTGCTAAACATCAATATGGATTTATGATTATAAATTGTTTAATTAGAGAATTCAAGATAAATTATAAAGTATAATTATAATTTATAATTACTACCAATATATTAAGAATGTAATAAGTCATCCGTAAAAAAGTAGTTACAAAGAGAAAATTTAAGTTGAACTTAATTGTGAAGTTTAAGAAACTTCATGGATAAAATATGAGATATTTGATTTTATTAAAATTAAATTGTAAATAGACTAAAGTTAAACTTTAATTATAATTAGAAAGTTTAATTATTTAGTTATAAATAAGAGGAAGATAAAAGGAGCTAGCTCTCCCACCTTTAACTAATTATTGAGCTCTTTCTTTTTAAGATGTTAGAGGCTAGGTATGTAGATAACTTGTACTTGAAAGTTTGAGAAAAAATTTATATATGAATTTGAATCAAGTGTGTTTAAACTCTTTTATTTATAATTATTTTTCATATTATTCAATTAAAAGATTCAAACGAAAACTATAACAGTTTTTTTTTTTGGCTACACCTAGATTAGATCATGATTAGCTTCCCAACAATTTTATAGTGTTGTTAGAATAGCTTTAAATAAGAGCTCGAAAGACTTTGTGATGGAAACGAAACGGATTTAGATGAGAGGGTTACAATAGCAATAGATCGGTGCTGTTACTCAAACCTTGGGTAAACAATTTTGGTTAAACAATTTATAACTAAAGGTGGGTTATATAATGTATCCATATTCAAATTAACATCTTTAAATCCAAATTGATTTGGCCTGAAAAGTTTTATAAAATAAACCATTTTTGTCAACCTGTCATCCATTGTGCATTGAGATAAAGTGAAAAAAAGAAGAAGAAACGAGAGCTCATTTTACGACAACAGGACCACGGAAGTGTAATTTAAGTGGTTCCATTATGATGATGCTGTCACATTCGGCAAGGAAGTGCAATGTAGCCATATAGTATTTTACTAACTACGAGTTCTAAAACAGTTATAAACAGCATTTGAACAGACAGAAAAATTCGGAATGCTTTCTGAAATTCAATGAGATTATATGGAACAATGCCATTGAATTATGGTCCCAATACTGTGCTACTTTACACGATTTACTAATCCCAAGTGAAGTTGAGATTTACGGAGCACCATACTGTTTCTTGACTTTTTGTAGTTAACACAGTTGAAGAAGCACTATATTATTCTGCTGTAGCTCATTTTTGTGTTCAAGCCCAGAGGGCAAGGATAGACATGAAAGCGGAGCCGATTGTTAAAGCAACGTATGATATCTTCTTCAAGCTGGGAGCAGAACTCATCAACTTGTTGTGGAAAAAGTCAACAGCTATGAGATCAACTAGACCCATGTATATAAGCACACCAGAAGACAGGGAACCCAATAAGCCTTCCATAATCAAGGCATTTGGATTGCTATCATCGTAGCCTGTCAATGAGAAAATTATCATTCCTAATACTATCCCCATTGGTGTAGTTACTGAAAACAAGAAGCACATGTAGGCCACTGTTCCAAACCCAAATCCTGCCTGCAGTTAGAAGTAGTAGTAAGAACTTTAGGGAGCAGACATGAAGGAGGAGATATTCCAATACAGAAACTATTGGAATACAAGATTCCCCAATTTTCAGGAAATATGAAACACATTAAACACACACACACTGGCGACAAAGACCATAACTTCTGAGTCCTCGCAGTATTAAAGACAAAACCGGTGTGGCAGTGTAGTAATTTACCTGTGCAATGCACCCACCGAGACCCATCCCCTCAAAGATCTGATGAAAAGCAAGAGCAGCGACAAGTGGCCTAATAGTGCACTGATTCTGCGACATACCCATCGTAACCCCAATTATTACCGAGTGAAATATTATCCCGATCTCCAAAACCTGCGATACCAATCTCTGCTTTAACTTTATCAAGTCCTCATCTTTTTCACTTCTTTGCAGCCCCAATTCAGCATTCTGCAGTTCGCCCACCTTCTTTCCCGCCAAACCCTCTCGTGTCTCCACCAAAGAGTACTCACTGGCGCCACCGTGACTGCCGCCGTGACCCTCCATGTGGGCACTTGCCGTTACGTCAACTAACAGACTGAGCAAGGCTCCGATCAGAGTGACCAACCCTGCAAAAGGAAAGTCTTTCCACGGGTGTTTGGGGGCCACCTGGCAGTCGCCGAGAGCAGCGTAAGCATCGGGAAGCACGTGAACGAGGGCGGTGGAGAGAATTACGCCGGCGGCGAAGCATTTGATGACGAGAATAGCCTTGTCGTAGAAAGGTTTTCCTTGGAAAAAGCGAGCGAGAAGCACGGGAGAAGAGATGCCCAGGACGCTAGTGAAGAAGATAACGAAGATGGAAATGAACTTCAGACGGGAGGCTGCTTCAGAGTTCCGGCAGCTCAGCGCTCTGGTGGCGTCAATTTGGCAAGCCGTAGCCATGAAAGTACCTTCCAGTAATAGTAGTAATTCTTAAAGGTTTGGTGATCTGGTGTTTGAGGTTTTGGTTTCGAGTGTGCGTGAGGGTGAGAGAGATGGTTGACTCATCAGAGAAAGAGAGAAACAAGAGGGGTGACAAGTAAACGGCTAGTTACTCCGGTCCTTTAAGGAGAGAGTGGTGTAATTGAGGACTTGGACTTCGTGGCCCTTTTTGTGTTGGAGTTATGAGTTAGAATTCCATTTACTCATCTTCACTTTTCTTTAATTATTAGTTAATCACAGGCGTACACGTCATTGCAATTAGCACAGGAAGGGTGGGTGTTCCATTTGGTGAATACTTCATTAGCTTATATGCCACTATTTATAGGAAATAATAATATCAAATAGCCTAATCGTGACTCTGTCACTAACACTTTCTGATTAATATATCTGTCTCATTTACCTGAAAAATAATAATATCAAATAGACCAATCAATGACAACCCCTTATAAAAGAGGCTTCCATCATTTTCCAAAGATAGATGAACCTTGACTGTATCAAAAATTTAAGGAATCAAGTCATGTTGTCTTGTTATCATGTTAACTTCAAGCAAGGTTACCACAACTGGGATACAAGTTTTTTCCCAAAAAGTTTTCGAAATTTACATTTTTTTTCACTTTGATTCTTTTTGTTTCTTTCAATTGAAAATTTATCCTATCTGACTAATATAAAATATTAGATTTGGTTAATTCATTGGTAGTTTATTAATACCAAATGTTGATTTGGTGCATTTTAGATAGATTTTGGGTTTAGTGAAAAATGAAATATATAGGGATAAGCATATAAAATATAGCAATTTTAGTTTACTAGTTTTTTAATCAAAGAAAGTATTTTAACTTAACTCTTATGTTTGTAATCTCTAAAATCTTCTAAGTATAAGTGATTTGTTGAATATCCCTTTCCATTAAAATTGGGTGAAATGCAATTTTGCAAATCTTTTAATTTACAATTCCTAATAATATATGTTTTGATTGCAAACATAAATTTAAATTATAGTTTTAGATTAAATTCTACAAAATTATAACCCAAGTTTCTTATAAATTTCATGAACTTCTTTATTACCATCTGAAAAAATATGTGCAATAAGACTTTAGAACCTTAGTTACATACAAACAATAATGCTCAAAACGTAAGAATAAACTTATTATGAATAAAAATATTATAATAATTTTAAAAATATTGAAATAAAATTTCTAAAAGCTCATAATTTTATTTTAATCCTATTTTATTTGTCTTAAGTACATCGTAAATGTATTTAAAATCTATTATGTTACTTCAAAAGTTAATTAAAGGAAAATTTACTTAATAAAATCTAGCATTTACTACTCATTTGATGTATTTTTAAATAGAATTAGGGTGATTCAAATAAAAATAAAGATTGGAATAAAAGTTTAAAAATCTTATGAATTATTAAGTAGTTATCCCTTTATTTTATAACATTTCATCCTACAATTTATTTTGAATTAATAAAAATTACATATATAAATTATTGACATGTCTGCATTACTTTTTCTTTCATCTTTATGGTTATCGGAGAAATACATCTTATTTGTTTAAATACTAATTTTAATGAAATTTTCATTATAAAGATTATGGTTAAGTATATTAGGACTTTTTTGGATTTTTATTGTTACTCCTCATAGTTAAAATCCTTATACAACTTATTTCACTACAAGAAAAATAAATTTTAGCGACGGAATGTACCGACGGAATTTGTACATATTCCATCGGTAAGCTTATTTAGCGACATAATTTATTCACGGAAAAAGGCGTCGGAGATATGACCGTTGCTAAATTTAACGACGGACATTTTTCGTTGCTAAATTTACCGACGAAATTACCGACGGTAAAAATTTCCGTCGGTAAATTTGCCGACAGTTTTTTTGTTCAATCGGTAAATTTTTCTTTCAGAAAATTAGCAACGGAATTGTAATTCCGTCGGTAATTAGCGACGGAAAAAATTCAGTCGGTAAAATTCATTATATTTACCAACGGAATTTTTTTCCGTCGGTAAATTTGCTGAAAATTATTTTAAAATTTATCTGCAAACTATTTAGTTTCTCTAAAAGCCACCATAGAGAGAACTTCATTATTTCAAGTAAAAGAATTAAAATATTAAAATTCATACTAAAACAAAACTGAAAATAAAAAACTGAAATTATTTTTTCAAATAACAAACATTTCATCAAACACCTTACATGCATCAGAAATTTATGAGCACATCACAACTAAAATCACGTCTTGTCCCTTCTATCACTAACATTTATACCTTAAAGTTGTTTTCCAATAATAAAATACACAAATAAACGAAAGTAATAAATACCCAAATTAACTTCCATCTAATATATAAAAAAACACAAGATAGTAGTTGCAAAAATATACCTCTACCGAAGGACACGATAATAATAGCTGGAGAAGATAACATCGTCGAGCAGAAAAGGAGTCCACAACAGAGAAATGGACTCTAAGAAAATCGAAGAGAAGATGTAGAAAGAAGGAAGAAGAAGAAAGGAAAAAGAATATAGAAGTGGGAGGGAGATGTCGGGTGAGTTTATATTTAAAAAGAATTTACCGACGGAATTACCGACGGAATTTTCTGTTGGTAAATTTTAAAAAAATTTATATCGCCAATAATTCCCACCTTTTTACCGACGGAAAGAAAATTTCCGTCGCTAAATTAATTTACCAACGGAATTTACCTACGGAATTTTTCGTAGGTAAATTCAAAATTTTTGATTCCGCCAAAAATTCTTTCCATTTTTAGCGACAGAACGTCTACCGTCGCTAAATTCCGTTGCTAATTTTGCCGCCACGAATTTTCTCCAAATTTAGCGACGAATATTAGTACCGTCGCTAAATTACTCAATTTTAGCGACGGAAATATGCTTTTCGTCGCTAATTTTCAACGATATATTTTCCGTCGGTAATTAATTACCGACGGCTATATTTTTCGTCGCTAATTTCCGTCCCTAATTTTGCCGCGATAAATTCCCTCCAAATTTGGCGACGAATATTAGTTCTGTCAGTAAATCACTCAATTTTAGCGACGGAAAGCATATTTCCGTCGCTAATTGCCTACGAAAATGTTTCCATTGCTAAATTTCCGTCGCTAATTTGCATTTTTCTTGTAGTATTTAGATAGAGATTGATTCAGTTGAGTGTGCCATATAGGATAAAAGCTACATCATGTTTCTTACCTAGAGATCAAAAATGGGCTTTGAGTTCAGTTTGACTTGAAGTCAACGTATTTAACTCAAATTAAGCAGGATTTAAGTTGGAGTAAAACTTTATTTCTTTTTAGGCTTCAGGTTGGGTTCAAACTCAAGGTTTATAGTTTGATTTGACTTGAAGCTTCAAATAAGTGTATATTATATTATGTTTTCTACAGATTTAAGTGTGTTTTTAAGTGTTTCTTAAATTGATAATCATATGTTTAAAAAAGGGGGACTTTGATCAAAGAAAAATCCCACTAGAGCAGTTTCCCAACTATATGCTCCTTCTTAGAATATTCAAATCTCAGGATAGACAATAAGCTTGCCATCTATCCCCACGGGAGGCTTGAGGGAGGCTTGAGCTGGAGCTTGAGGCTCGAGGCTTGTTGATCCCCGACTACTTGTTTTCAGTTTTCTAAGGGGTGGAGGTAAGAGTTGAAGTTGTGGAGATGGGCTCAGGTTGAGCATGGCTTGGGGGAGGGTCGGGAAGGAAGTGAGACGGCAAAGCTCATTGCTATAGTCAGCCAAAGGCTGCATTGTTAGGAACCAAATCAAAAAAAAAAATCAAACAACTTTGGCAGAAAGGAAAGGTTGAAAAGAAGTGGTTCAGAATGGAATAGGAACATAGCGGAGATAGAAATTGTTGTAGTGAGAATAAAATGCCCTTAACACAATTATGATTTTCGAATTGCAGAAAACGGGAGGAAAAGGGGAAGTAGGAGGAAGCTAAGTAGGGATGGAAACGAGTACCCAAGTCATGCTGGTAAGCATGTAACTCGCCATGCATGGTGAGTGTCGAAGATCCTACCAAGTAGAAGTGAGGCCATCTCTCAACGCTTGTTAAGGAGTTTGAAGAGTTTAGTAATGTTGTGAGGAGGAGATAGTTAGAGGAGCCATTGGAAAACAAGACTTAGGTATGATAAATTATAAGTATCAAGTTGTTGGATTGTTAACACATTTGTTTGCATTCATACTATAGCTATTGTGTAACACCAGACATTCTGAGTCCTTTGGTGATTGTTCTGCATTTGGAGATACTATTGTATATTGATATATACATAGTTGTATATGAGTTCAAAGATGAATTTGAATCCTTTTGGTATGTATGTCAATGATTTATAATGCTATATGCCCTTACAAGAACTTAGAGTTCATCGAAATGTAAAATCTTGGAGATTTCTGACATATAAGCTTTTAAGTGTGAAAAACTGAGTCCATTGGATGGATATGACTATGGAGGCTAAGTTAAATGTGTTTTAATGCCTTAGAGGTGATTAGATAGACTTATTGGACACTTAGAAAGCTTAATTGGAAAAGTTGATATATATAAGGGCTTATTTGCAAAAATTGTTAAAAATTAAAGGACTTAATTGTAATTTTTCAATTCTTGGAGGACCAATATATAACTTGATAAAGTTAAGGGGCTTAGTTATTATTTCCAAGAGTCTAAGGACCAAAATAAAAATAAAAGTTTTGAAAATTCCTAAACTTTGGGCTTAATTGCAAATTTAGGAAAGTTTGCATAATGGTAATTTCACATAAGCTAAGGGCAAAATGGTAATTTCGCCCTATTTGGTCAAAGAAAAGTCAATATTCTAGACCCTTCTTTCACTTATGGCCGTGCATCACATTTCTAAGGATTTAAGACGTTTTGTTTTAATTAAAAGAAAGGAGAAGAAAGGAGAAAAGAGAGGAAGAAGAGGAAGTTTTGGCCATCATCAAAATTTATCAAGGAACTCAAATCTGTCATTAGATTTGAGAAAATCTCAAAGGATTTGAAGATATGACTAAAGGAAGGTTTAGGTAAAATTTGTCTCATCTCTTTCTACATTATGATTTTGAGTTTGGTGTTAAGATATGTTGTTCTCCATGCTTGAATATGCATGAAACATGGTTTAGATGAATGAAATGTGTCATGGAGAGGGTTAAGTCAAAATCGAAATTGTCTCCTTTTGGTGAAAGTTTGTAAAATTTTGAATATCTTTTGAAATTTATGGTTTAAACGAACTCTATGATGTTAATTATGTATGTATAAGGTGAATTGATGATGAAAAATGAGGAAGAAGTACATTAGAAGGAGGCTTTCAAGTTTATGCCTTTAGGCGTTTGATAAAATGCCTAAGTGAGCTTGGTTTAGGATTTAAGGATTTTGATGGTATGCATTGGAAAACACTTTTATGTCAACTTAGGGTGAACTTGAATTGTTGCTTAGATTGATAAATAATGGCCAAATATGCTTGGATAAAGTTGTGCTTAATTATGTTATGAAATGAGTAAGTTTGGATTAAAGGCAGTAAATTCCTTAGAAAATGCAAAAGAGAAGCTAATGTGATGGTGTATAAATATGAAATTTATGTTTAAGTAGTATTTTTATCGTATGCCTTTTTATGTATAAAGGCTCGGAGCTGTGAATCAAGGAGCTCGTATCGAGGATTGTTGAAGTTAAGGGAGTGAATATCTTCTTTTGAGGAGAGTTTGGAAAACTGTATTTCTCAAATAGGATTAGAACATCCTAAGACAAGTATGATGACTTGTATGTGAATTTTGAACCTAGGGAATGTATGGTAGACTTGAATTTTAAATGGATGCTAATATGCTTAGGTATTTAATAAATGACATTGTTTTTAATAACTCTTTGCACTTTGAGTGCAGCTGATGTTTGTATTATGTATTTTGAGAAATGATATTGTTTTCCACCAATCTAAACTTGAAATGTACAGGACAATGTTTTATTTTTTAAAACTACATTTTTGAACAATTTTGCATTTAAAGTACAAAAGATGGCTTTTATTTCATGAGATAATGTTTTGGAATTTACATATGCATAATCGAGTCACGTATGCTGCATGTTTTTGTTCTCTTTTGGTTTAAAGCCATGGCATGGTTTTATTTTATTGATTGGACCGATAAATGAAGGCATGGTTCCTTACTTGATTTTATACTTAAAAAATGGACATTATTTGTTTTGTGATTGGTGAGAAAACAATTGGTCAATCATGTGTTGGGCACAATTGATTAAGCGATCGTCGTACCCTTGATGTTGGTACATGAAAGTCAAGTCGCTATATAAACACCTTTCTACAGGACTCATGGGTGATTCCACACCTAGGGTCTGGACACCGACGAGGTCATCACTTAAAGTCATGACTCTCTTGTCGACTATAGTCCAGACTCACCACGGATGAAAGTCAAGCAAACACTGATAATCGGTGGGTGTGCACCTTGGTTTGATTGACTAGTGGTGTCACATATTATTGGTTTGGCTTATTCTGATATTTGTATTCTGATCAGATTTGATTTATATATATGATGTTTTTATGCATTTGTAAACTAGAACTGGAACTTATATCCACCGAATGGGTGATAAATAGGCTGGGCCTATGTGGTTCCTAACCAGCATATGATGAGGCATAGGCTGGGTCTATGTGCTTTTATGTCATGTATATTCACTTCATAGGTTATCTACAGCATCTTGGTATGAATCGAATTCTATTTGTAATGTATTTTTTTCTTGCTTACTGAGTACTTAGTGTACTCACCCCCCTCTGTTTTCCAACCATGCAGGTTAATTTAGTGAGTTTAAAGCTCTGAGTGGATCGTGCGGTCTTTTGATATTTTCGGGGTATTACCACACGTGAGTTGTTTCCTATTTTGTACTTTTTTTGTCTAGTGGCTCATGAACTGTGTTTATGTAGATATGCTTTATGATTTTGTAAGTTAATTTTTGATTGCCTTATGTTTTATAAATGACTTAATGTATGAATCTTTTGATACTGTTGTTAAGATTGCCTTGAGTGGACTTTAAAGTCCTGAAGTTGTGGTTAGATGTGAATATTGATCTGTGTTTGAAACTGTTTGCAGCTTTTTTGGGGTTTTAAAGACACAATAGTTGTGCTACCTAAATTTTTCAACAAAAAGAAAAAAGAAAAGAATAGATATTCAGGTAGCCTTGCATAGTCAGATTAAGGATACCATGAATGTCCTTAGCCCAGTTATGCGACAGTTGTCCTGGGCTCGATGTGGTACCGGGTCGTGATAATTAAATTGGTATCAAAGCGTAGTTTTTATGTTTTTCAAAAGTGTTATTTTTTTTCAAAAAGTTCATGAGCCTTAGGAGTTGAGTTTGGGTGTCGAAAGCCTTTGGTCGAGAAGTTGAGTCTCGGATCGTTAAGTTGACGTCCTTAACATTTAGATGATTTTGACCTTGATCATAGTAGTTGTTGACATTCCTTGGGATGTTTGGGATATTGGATAAGCTAGGCTTAGTTCGACCTATTTTATTAAACATTGTCTTTTTCTTTGATTCTATAGAGATGGCATTTCCCCATCTATTTGACCAGTCAAGTAAGAATTTCGAGGATGAAATTTTTTAAGGGGGAGAGTTTTAATATCCTCCCTCCTAAAATTGTTAAGAGATTAAAATGATAGATTGAGTCAGATGAGTTATTTTAGAAAACATTGCAAGATAGTGTATACACTCATTTGACATGTTCCAGGGTAGGAAAGGTTTTTACTGATCATGATATAATTGTGTATTGATTTTGTTTTGAATTTTGTTTTGATGGATTTTAATTAGTGAATTGGGAATAAGTGACAAATGGCTTAGTTAAATGGATGACAAGTGGCTTGAGTATAATTGTGACAAGTGGCCCTTTTAAGTTTGCAATAAATGGCACTTTAGAATGATTACATGTGCAGTCTTACAATTGGTAACATGTGTAGCCTTACAAGTAGTGACATGTGGGCCTTAAAATGAGTGACATGTGAAGCCTAAAGTAAGTGACACATGGACCAATGAAATGGTGACACATGGATTAGTTCAACCTTCTTGAATTTTCTAGAGAAAATGGATGAAAAGGCAACAGAAGTAAGAGTGATGGTCTGCCATAAGGTTAGAAGAGGGAGAAAAAAGAAAATGAGAAGAAAAGGAAAGAAGTTATCAAGGTAAGTTAAAATTCTGGTTTCGATATCATCTTTCTCTTTTGATCTATTTTTCATATCCTTAAAGCGCAAATTTGAAGAAACTCAAAAAGTAAAAGTTGTAGAAATATGTCTTAACTTGAACTCTGTGAAAGTGGATTGACAAAATAGTGACTAGAGCTCGAGTTATAATTATTTCCCTAATACTGCCTGTGATAGACCCTGTGCAAGAAGCTTGTATTATTTTCTAATTTTTAAGGACCTTAGAGTCCGAATTAGTGAAAGTGTAAAACATGAAAAATGATTATTGATGTCTTATTCATGCTTTTGTGAAATGGTTTTGTTATAAGATGTATTGATAATGATTTATTGCGGGTTGAGTATCAGTTGCCAGTCTGTTTCTTACCAAAAATAAGACATAAATTGGATGGAGATTATATTTTAAAGGGAGATGTTGTTTATGTAATTTTTGGATATATTAAGACTAGTGGAAGTCTGGTTTTAGGGGGCATAAGAATCATGGTAATTTGATTTTTTTAAGAGAGAGTTATGATTAAAAGAAGACAGCTTATTCTTAAAGGAACATTAGGAAGAAAAGGATGTAAACATTGCACATAAGGTTAGGTTAGCTTGATGGTTGGGGAGGTGACAGGGGAACTTGAGGATACTATGAGACATCAGTACCCCCATTTATTTGTGTTATCAACTTAGGAGTTTCAAGGACGAAACTCTTTTGAGGAGCGGAGGACTTGTAACGCCAAACTTTCTGAGTCCTTTGGTGATTGTTCTGTATTTGGAGATACTATTGTATATGGATATATACAAGGTCGTATATGAGTTCAAAGATGAATTTGAATCCTTTTTATACGTATGTCAATGATTTATAATGTTATATGCCCTTACATGAACTTAGAGTTAATCGGAATCTGAAATCTTGAAGATTTTCGACATATAAGCTTTTAAGTGTGAAAAACCAAGTCCATTGCGTGGATATGACTATGGAGGCTAAGTTAAATGTGTTCTAATGCCTTAGAGGTGATTAGACAGACATATTTGACACTTAGAAAGCTTAATTGGAAAAGTTGATATATATAAGGGCTTATTTGCAAAAATTGTTAAAAATTAAAGGACTTAATTGTAATTTTCAATTCTTGGAGGACCAATATATAATTTAATAAAGTTAAGGGGCTTAGTTAATATTTCCAAGAGTCTAAGGACCAAAATAAAAATAAAAGTTTTGGAGAATCCTAAACTTTGCGCTTAATTGCAAATTTAGGAAAGTTTGGAGGGCGCAATGGTAATTTCACATAAGCTAATGGCAAAATGGTAATTTCACCCCATTTGGTCAAAGAAAAGTCAATATTCTAGACCCTTCTTTCACTTATGGCCGTGCATCACATTTCTAAGGATTTAAGACGTTTTGTTTTAATTAAAAGAAAAGAGAAGAAAGGAGAAAAGAGAGGAAGAAGAGGAAGTTTTGGCCATCATCAAAATTCACCATTCTTTTTGGTTTTTCAATGTCAACCAAGGTGTTCTAAGCTAAATTGGGGTCAAGGAACTCAAATATATCATTATATTTAAGAAAATCTCAAAGGATTTGAAGATATCACTAAAGGAAGGTTTAGGTAAAATTTGTCTCATCTCTCTCTACATTATGATTTTAAGTTTGGTGTTAAGATATGTTGTTCTCCATGCTTGAATATGCATGAAACATGGTTTAGATGAATGAATATGTTGTTCTTCATGCTTGAATATGCATGAAACATGGTTTGGATGAATTAAATGAGTCATGGAGAGGGTTCTTTAAGTCAAAACCGAAATTATCCCCTTTTGGTGAAAGTTTGTGAAAATTTGAATATCTTTTGAAATTTATGGTTTAAATGAACTCTATGATGTTAATTATGTATGTATGAGGGGAATTAGTGATGGAAAATGAGGAAGTACATTAGAAGGAGGCTTTCAAGTTTATGCCTTTAGGCGTTTGATAAAATGCCTAAGTGAACTTGGTTTAGGATTTAAGGATTTTGATGGTGTGCATTGGAAAGCACTTTTATGTCAACTTAGAGTGAACTTGAATTATTGCTTAAATTTGATGAATAATGGCCAAATATGCTTGGATAAAGTTGCGCTTAATTATGTTATGAAATGAGTGAGTTTGGATTAAAGGCATTAAATGCCTTAGAAAATGCAAAAGAGAAGCTAATGTGATGGTGTATAAATATGAAATTTATGTTTAAGTAGTATTTTCATCGTATGCCTTTTTATGTATAAAGGCTCAGAGCTGTGAATCAAGGAGCTTGTATCGAGGATTGTTGAAGTTAAGGGAGTGACTATCTTCTTTTGAGGTGAGTTGGGAAAACTGTATTTCTCAAATAGGATTAGAACATCCTAAGACAAGCGTGATGACTTGTATGTGAATTTTAAACCTAGGCAACGTATGGTAGACTTGAATTTTAAATGGATGCTAATATGCTTAGGTATTTAATAAATGACATTGTTTCTAATAACTCTTTGCACTTGGAGTGCAGCTAATATTTTTATTATGTATTTTAAGAAATAATATTGTTTTCCACCAATCTGAACTTGAAATGTAAAGGACAACGTTTTATTTTTTGAAACTACATTTTTGAACAATTTTACATTTATAGTACAACAGATGGCTTTTATTTCATGAGAAAATGTATTGGAATTTATATATGCATAATCGAGTCACGTATATTGCATGTTTTTGTTCTCTTTTGGCTTAGAGCCATGGCACGATTTTATTTTATTGGTTGGACCGATAAATAACGACATGGTGCCTTGATTTTATACTTAATAATTGGGCATGATTTGTTTTGTGATTGGTGAGAAAACTGTTGCGCCCCATTTCCTAAGCCCAACGTTCGGAGTCATCACACATGAGCTTATTTCCTAGTAATCTCCTTAACCATCATCGGTTCATCTTTAAGCTCTGATACCACACATGTTGGACCCCATTTTCAGAGCTCAATTATCCGGAAGTCATAAAACGTTAGCATGCGTATTTTTTTGTAGGGTTGTTTCAAAGAACCCTCATTAGCCATCATCCTACAAGAGTAGTGTGCCCACACCACTCAATCACGAAAATCACAATTTGACTTCTTCAAAACAATTGTATCTCTAGGTCTCTAGTTTAATTTGAAGGAAGAATCATCTCAATCGGAGCTTTATAGATGAAGTTATGCTTAAGAAACCAAAGTATGTTCATACCCCAATTAAGCACTCTCAACCGACCCCTCACTATCTTTCCATCAATCTTTTTCAGATCAAAACCCAAAAGCTAAAAATTTTTATGGAGGGATAGAAAAATGTGTTAGGAATCTATTACTTTAAGAATCACTTCATTTAGAGGTCGGATGATGAAGTTATAGCCAAAAAAATCAAACATGTTTATATTCTCAATCATATTGTACCTATCTTGAGACAATTAGCATAACTTTCTTTAGACACCTCGAATTAAGGTTATTATTAAATGATTTGAAAGAGGACTTCTAGATCTATAACTCTCATGAAGACTAAAAAGTGATAATTTTTCAATTAGAGGGTCAAAAATGCAAATTTTCTGTAGCTGTCCCGTGTATGTCGGTTTAATGTTCACCTAACGGGCATAGACGGGCTTGGGAGTGCTTTGCAGACCTAAGAATGTCCATTTAATGGACCTAATGTCCGTTTAACGGACATGCACTGGGCTGGGGACATTTTTACATGCGAGAAGGTCCGTTTAATGAACCTGAAGTCCATCTAACGGACATTAGTGATCCAAAACTCCTTTCAAAGCCTCTCCAAAGGTTCCTACATCCATTCTAACATCATATGCACTCATAATCTTCCCAAATTCACTTCTTATAATGTAATATCATTTCTATTACCAAAATGATTTCATTTCCCAAATCTCAACTTAACAGTCTGTTTAGTTAGCGTCTTCAACATGCAGAGACGGGACGAGATGGAACAGGACAGGATGAGACAGAACAATAATTGGAGACAGGCAGATGTTTGGTTGTGGTGGACAAAACAGAGATAATTGTACTCATCCTGAGTACAGAAATGTATTTGGTTGCTGGGGATAGAACAAAAAACAGTGTTAAAGACAAAAATGCCCCTATAGTATAATAAGACTTGTAAATGTAATTCAATGTTATTATTATTATTATTATTATTATTATTATTGCTATTATTATTATTATTATTATTATTATTGTTGTTATGATTATATATTATTATTATTATTATTATTATTATTATTATTATTATGTTTAAAAATATTAATATTAATATTATTATATTAATTTTTTACAATTATTATTTTTGTTAATATTATTAATATTATTTTATTATTGCTATTATTATTATTATTATAACGTATTAGTATTATTATGAGAATTATTATTATTATTACTATTATTATAATTAGTATTATTATACTGAAATGAATTATCTTGATATTATTATTATTTATTATTGTTATTATTATTATTATTATAAATTTTGTAATAATAATAATAATAATTAATTATTGTAATTGCTGTTATTATTAATTATTATTATAAGCTTTGATACTTTGATACTTCAGATCGTCAAGTCAAGCAGGTAATATTTGTAACACCATAAGAACATAGTCAATGTGCAGTTAAAGAGCCTTATTGACAAGCCTATGGAAAACAATCTGTTTCCCCATAGCTTTATAAACTTGAAACTGCTGTATATAAACTTGGCAAGTATCCGATCCTGACCTAAAATAATCGAACAAAGCCTAACATAATCATTCGAACAGGAATTGAATGTAAAATATATATAAAAAAAGAATTCAAGGTCGAGAATCCATTGTTATTATTGCACCAAACAAATAGTTTCTGATGTACAAAATAATTTTACATCAAGAAGCATAAAAATCGCAGTAGACTAAACTGTCACTCATAAGTTGCCAACTCTCACTCATAATTCATATGGCGGAAATGATATTCTTCAAATCATAGTTTGCTGGCTTGTCTGACACAGAATTAGAAGCCTGATGGTGGCAACTAAACAAGGGGAAATTCATATAAATGCCTAAACAAGAACATCAACAGAAGAACATTCACCTCTTCAAAGCCTTGATGAATAATTGGGAAGACTATTGGCGGTACAGAGGAGCGAGTAATCAGACTTGCAGTTCCCCACTTTAACCGTCTTATAGGAGCATCTGTTTGACAAACCTATCCTTCATGAAAAGTATGTAGCTGTTTATTAAAGACAATGAATACATCATACAAGGCCAAAAATCATGATTCATTACTCGAGAAAGAAAATGAAACGCAACAAGCTTCCATTTCTTAAGAACTTTATAAAACCTGTAATACTTGATACAATTACTCAGTACACGTACTTCTAAGAAAAGTGTAACATAACAGTAGGATACTTAAGTAAGTACCCATTCTCCATTCCCCAAGCGTTCAAGAGCTTCGTTCATGTGTTCTTGATAAATACCACCACCCCTTGTAATAGGTATACACTTGGTTGCTCAATTTACTAGCTTAGGCACTAAAACTGAAACAACAAGAAATAACCCCATTACAACCTGCAAATATCTGTATCCCTAGCATTTCACTAGTCAAAAACTTCGTCAATGTTCAAGTTAAACTATTTTAGTCATGATGCCCGACGTGAACCCAAAACATTCAAAGAATTACAGTTAACTATTAGATTCCCTTTTCACAGGTTGGGACCATAATCTTCTCCACTACAGCTATAAAACAACAAAGTTTAGAAGTTTAAGCTCTGCCTGTTCTTTCATCTTGTCCTGGAATGTTGATGGTAACATGTCTGGGAATAGTTTCAGGAATACTGGCAGTAAAACTTCCATGAATGGGACTATAATAAAAACTGCAAAGGAACTAGCCTAAAGATATCTGCAGTGGTGCGTGTTAGCTGTTGCCTTTCCCTCCTAGAGAGACCCTTCCCATTGGCAAGTTTAACAAGTAACCTTGAACTTATCCTAATATCAGCCCAAAGTAATTTTGTTCCCAACCAATAATGTTGCATTGTAGACTTAAATTTGTCCTTCCAGTGGCAAAACTTCTTAGCCCAATCTTCCCTAAAAATGGAAAAAGGTTCCAAATAAGTGATATGTGACATCCATTAGCTCTCACTGAAGCAATAAGGAATAAAATTTTAACCTGCTCATTGAAGCAATAGCTCTCAGAGGAGGACCGATACCAAGAAGCATTGCCCATACTCTCTGCACAATTAATATATCACTCTTTTGGGATTCCTGAACTTGTTTAGCTTTTGCCTTCGCTTTTACCTCGCTTAAGTCTTCAACAGCTTCATCACACTCTTCTGGTGAAGCTTCCTTAACCTGTTTGGCAGCCTGTTCTTCACTTCTGTCATTGCCCCTGCCAAATTCAGGTTGACCAATAGCAGCGGTGGAAGAATAACGAGCTGACTGTGGGAAACACCTAATGCCCAAAGAAGAAACAAAAACTGGCCTCCCAAAATCAACACCCAAAGCCTATCTGAAAATGAGAAATAGAGGAAAAAGGAAATAAAGGTGTTCAGTACCATAGGCAGAGGAAGTGGATAATCCAATCCAAATAATATGGGCACAAGAACCACTACTGAGCAACATACATTCTTCCTTCCTTCCTATGAGGCTTCGCAAAGTTCAATGTCTCGTCAAGCCAAGTAATAAATTAAATACGAAGAACAAAAGTTTAGGTGGATTAAAGTGATAATAACAGATTGAAAAGAAGGATTGGTCCCATTTTATATCCAAACAGAAGAAATAAAAGGAATTGGAAAGCAGGACAAAGCATAAAATAGGATTGTATCTACGAGCTTCAATCAATCAAAGTCTGAATACGTAGAATTAAGTTGAACAAGAGAGGCGACATGGGCTGTTATAATTAAAAATATAAAAATCTTGAAAAGAGTGAGAGGGGAGATACCTTTGCACGGCGAGAAGAAACAAGAAGGACTTACCACTTTGAGAAGAAGTCCTCAAATTTCAAGTTTCCAAAAGCAAGAAGATTGATGTAGAACTACTGCAAGTAGCACACCCTGTAAGCGTAAATTTCAGTTCATTGATTCATAGACTCGAGTGGAATATAAATTGAAACTCACAAGCCCACAAACATTAGTTCAATTTCCTACAACTATCTACAACTGAGATTAACATAAACAACAATGCTGTTGCTGTTTCTATAAAAGCAGAGAAGATGTAATAAGAAGAGTTGAACATGGCCTTTCATCGAAAGAGGCAATGTTGATGGAAAAAACCACGAAACAGAACCTCATGCCTCACCCAATGCATACCCATCAACAAATCCGAATCCCTACCCCTTCAACACTCATCAATAACACACAAACATACCTCCAAACACAAACACCCATTCGAAACCCATTACCCATATAGAAAAACAAAACCGATGGATGAAAGAGTCTTACCCAGAAGAGAGAATAGAAAGTCGAACGGTGGGTTTGCTTCAAGGGAGAGTTACGTTTCTGGAGAAGACGATCTGGAGGAACAGAAAGTGAAAAATGAGAAAGTTATCGCAAGGTTCTCTCGTGCGCAGGGGAAAAAAACAATTTACCTTCACCACAGAGATGCAAAAACTGAAGAAGGAGAGTCACGAGGGAGAGTTGCAAGGGACGGTAGTTTCAGAGGGTAATATTAAGTACAAAGAAAACAAGATGGCATATGGTATTTCGGTGGTTCACTGCGGAGAGGAAACAGAGACAGATGAGAGACAGACGAAGGAGAGCTGGTTAGGTTTGAGGGTATGTTGGTACCTTAGTTTTGAATGGAACAAAAATTTCTATCCTTATCCTTTAAAGACGGAACAAAAATTAGTGAAAACGGTAAGCAAACACGTTATAGGACAGAACTTGTATGTCCTCGTCATCCGTCCTCACTTCCGAAGATGGTAACCAAACACATGGTAAATGATTAATCTCATACAACAAATTCTCATCTTCCACTATAGATGTTATGTATACATCTTGTGTAACATTACTAAATTATAAAGATCATAACTCTCAATTTCAATATCCAAAAATTTCATACTTTATATCGTTGGAAAGTTAAGAGCATGAGCTACAACTTTCCAGAAGACCACTTTGTGTAATTTAGCATAGATTAATCTAGTTTTTGCTTTAAAGTCAAAATAAAATTCCTATCTTTCCTTTCCATAATACATCTCCCTTATATGCAACAAAAATTCGTATTCAAAATTTATCATCTCAAATTGATAACTTCTTCAAGTGTACCTAATTCTAACTTAGCCTCATCCTTAATTAATTCACATTTCAACTCCACCTCATTCATACACAAATTCACATTTCATTAACATCATAAGACAAAAGTTTACAAAGCTCTAATGGCATTTCAAGCCATATTGCATCATCAATATCAAAATCCAAAATACAAAAGATACAAAACCCAATAATTTTCAAAATACGTCAAAAGCCTTATTTTTACAAAATCTAACTTAATATGCAAAGACATTACAAAAGTAGAATGATGCCTCAACTCTTGGTTACTTGATCTCATTCTCTACACCTGAGGATGGGACAGAAAGGGGGTGAGTTTGAAAACTCGCGGGTAATATGTTTATAACAGAGAAATAAGCAAAACCTTAAAAATATTCATTTGTTTGAGAAAATTCATATTGAATTTATAAAGCACATGTTTGTCAAATTCTTGTCATGTAATCCAATTCACAAATAACACAATTTATGCATTCATCAACTTGTTCACAAAATCATAAACACATAAGCACATCAGAATGGTTTGGGTGGTTTCATAACAGAACATACTACACATTTCCCATAAGGGTCCTGTGTAGCCGTGAACAGAACGTACTATTACAATCCCACAAAGTGGTCTTACATAGTCGTGAACTTATAGGAGTCCATGAAGGAGCTCCATGCCACTAGCCGGCAGGTGAGAGAAGCCTTTTAATCAAGTGCGCTTGACAGATAGAACAAACCACCATAAACCCACATAACATGTTATTCATGACTTGAAAACCAATTGTCCAAATGACACATTTTGAAAAACTTGTTTTTTATGAGCGTGAAATATTTCATATGCAATTCCATCATTATTTCACACTTCATCAACCAAAATCCCATACCAATCATATAGCCATTTCCCAAATTATTCAAAAGCGACAAATACAACAATTATGAAGCCATTTGAAATCATTCTCATATCAGCTCATAAGTCATTTACAAAATTTACATACAAAAACATGTGGCACATTCGCAAAGCATTTTAAAGAACAACAAATGCACATTTTCAAGGTAGTTGGAAATCATTTAATTCCATTTATTTGAAAGAAACTTTAATGGCTTATTAACTCAATTACAAACATGTCACTCACCTTAATTTCCTTGCTTGAAAACTTGCACAAGGATGTCTCTCCTCTTGCTCCTCTTGCCTCTCTTGCCTCCCTTCAACATTGACAAAATCCCCATTCAAAAAATGAATTCCAATTGGAGAACCCAAAAAATCATATGCATGAAATTGAACCTAGAATACTTAAGCCCATGCATTTCCTAAGCTATTTGAACCAAAACCCTTCCAAAATTTCAAAAGACTTAGAATAACCTTACCTTGAATCTTCACCAAATAGTGAGATTGTTGGCTCTAATGGAAGCTCTAATCCTCCTCTTCCTTTTTCCCTTCTTGAATAACTTCAAAATCACTCTTTAGGAGTAAGAAAAATCAAAACCTAGCTTTTCTTCTTTCTTTCCTCTCAAAACCAAAACTCTCTCCTTTTTCTCTCTTCTCTTCATTCTTTCTCTCATTTTCTATCATCAAATAACGTTTTTGCTTCTTCCTTAAAAGCAAGCCAACACTTCTTATTTCAATTATGCCATTAATAAGTCTAAATTGTCCATTTTGCCCTTCCTTATAAGCTTATGGTCTTACACCCTTAAGTGGTCTTCCAAAAATGCCGTCATACATATATACTCTTGCCACTTAATTCAAATAAACCATATTTTAAAATCCTACCAAAATTAACATAATAATTAACTCTAAATAAAATAGTTAGTCTAGCAAGACCTCAAAATTATTTAAATCATGCCTAACTCCTTCCAAGCATCCAGACCTTCTCTGATAAGGTAATTGAAGAAATTTGATAACACTTCCTTCTAGAAAAATGTTCCTCATTGTCTTAAGTTTCTAATAACACAAAAATTATTCAATTCGATTTAGAAATCTGAAAGTTATATCCGAAACATTTTTGTACTATTCTTATGCTGAAACAATATTCTATGCTCAACTTCCAACATTCATAGAGACTAAAATAAAACTTGATTATATCAAACAATTTGTAGCCCTATGTCTCTAGTTTACTCCAAATAAAAAATCATCTCATTTGGATAACTAGAGAAAAAGTTATGGCTAAAACACTGAAGCATACTCAGCGAAAATGTTTCAACTACATTTCCAGCTTTGAACTTCCAACATTTCACATACAATAGTTCTAACTTCCAAGAAAAGTTTGGGGTCCAAAAAAACGATTGGCCAATCGCGTGCTGGGCACAACTGATTAAGCAATCATCGTACCCTTGACGTTGGTACATGAAAGTCGAGTCATCATATCGACACCATTCTACGGTACTCACGGGTGATTCCACACCTAGGGTTTGGACACCGATGAGGTCATCACCTAAGGTCATGAAGCTCTTGTCGACTGTAGTCCAGACTCATGAAAGTCGAGCTAACACCAATAATCGGTGGGTGTGCACCTTAGTTTGGCTGACTAGTGGTGTCACACATTATTGATTTGACTTATTATGATATTTATTTTCTGATGAGATTTGATTTATACATCTGATGTTTTTATGCATTTGTATACTAGAATTGGAACCTATATCCACCAGATGGGTGATAAATAGGCTAGGCTTATATGATTCCTAACCAGTATATGATGAGGCATAGATTGGGCCTATATATTTCATGTTTATTCACTTCATAGGTTATCTACACCGTCTTAGTATAAATTGAATTCTATTTATGATATATGTTTTTCCTGCTCACTGAGTACCTAGTATACTCACCCCCTCCTCTTTCCAACCATGCAGGTTAATTTAGTGAGTTTAAAGCTCTGAGTGGATCATGCGGTCTTTTGGCATTTTATGAGTATTACCGCAAGTGGGTAGTTTCCTATTTTATACTTTTGTTGTCTAGTAGCTTATAAACTCTATTGATGTAGAAACGCTTTATGATTTTTTAAGTTAATTTTTGATTACCATACGTTTTATAAATGACTTTATGTAAGAATCTTTTGATACTGTTGTTGAGATTGCCTTGAGTGGACTTTAAAGTCCTGAAGTTGTGGTTAGATGTGAATATAGAAGTGTGTTTGAAATTGTTTCCAGCTTTTTAGGGATTTTTAAAACACAGTCGTTGTACTACCTTAATTTTTCAAAAAAAAAAAAAAAAGAGAATAGATATTCAAGTAGCCTTGCTTAGTCAGATTAAGGATACCGTGAATGTCCCTAACCTGATTATGCGACGATTGATATGGGCCCGATGTGGTACCGGGTCATGATATATTGAATTTGCTCTATGAAATGCTATATTTTGCTTTATGCAATTCCACTAAAGTATTAGATAAATAATACAGAAAATAAATTGCCAAGAGTTGATGTATGAATTAGTATTAGGTGATTGTCTGTTTCTATTTATTGAGACCTTTGATGGAAAGTGTCAAACTACCTTATTAAGCATACGAGTAAAAGTCTTTGTTGATTTGCCACTAACATAACATAATGTTCTCATTCTTATATTTAATTAGTAGGTATTTTTTGCTTTATGGATAAGAGTTGGATGAACAGTGTTAAGGTCTCCTGTGAATACATTGATGGAATGAGAATGTTTATGAATGTTGTGGCTGAAAAAAAGGGCAAAGATTATGAAATTTCATGCCCTTGTGCACATTGCGTGAATTGTTATATGAGGTCTCAGATGAATGTTTTTGATCGTTTAATTCAATTCGGCATGGACTAATCATACACTGCTGGGTTTTACATGGTGAATTGCCATAATATAGATTTATCTCTAGGGAAGAAAGGCATAACGCTACAAATGTAGACATTGATGGGATGGACAATGATATTAATGAAGGTGATGGTGACGAGGAGGATGATGGCATGCAAGATTTGTTTCATGCTGTGGGTACTTTCTTAAATGATTGGCCAATTGATCAGGAAGGAGTCTTCCTACAGGCATCATGTAGTGCCCCCTTACCGCAGGGTACGCACCGGGACGCCCGTGGGTCGTACCGACACATATCCCACAATAAGGGTGCACTACGTTCGATCATTTCTATAATCCACATGGCATCAATACAATAAAACTGCAATATCAAAATCACTGAATTTTTAAAACCATAATGCTATTCTCATTCATAACATCAAACAGAAATATAGACAAGTCTATCAGTTCCCTACGGTCTAAATACAATACTCCCAAAAAGAAACCGATACAAAGTCTATACTATGTCATCCTCAAAATCAATCCCGGTTGACCGACTGTGTGCCATCGCTTCTCTTGCCAAAGCGCCACGTAGCGTGAAAAGTCTATCTCGGAGCTAGGGTCTAATCTATCGACACGAAAAATAGATGCAATTTTGGGTGAGTTTATAACTCAATGAGAAACCATCATCAATGGTTCACTCAATTCATGCATTACGAAAATTGCGTATGAAGACATCACAAGAATATTCAATTATCATATAATAGTTTGCAATTTCTCATGCCATCACGAACTCCTCAGAATTATCACAAATCGCTTAACTCATTTGTTTGCAATGCATATGTGACTCTTTTCCAGCTTTGTTTCATGTTTTGACCGAAGCGTTAAATCAAGAATCGGTGTTCGATGGGCGCGTCAGGGAGTAGGAGAGCCTCATGCAGATGCACTAACTCCCCTCAGCTCGAGGCCTAGTTCAAGAATGTTGTTCGAGCTCAAAGCTCTTTTCAATATAATGGCGACTCAGTCACAACGTTCATTATCTGCTCATGCATTTATGTATGAAATGCAAATGCTCAATAATTCACGATCATATGGCTATGAAAGCCCGTTTATCACAATTTCTCAAAAGCACGTAGTGCCAATTCCCATTTATCAAAAGCATGCATTTCAATCCCAACCATTCCCGTAATCATACAATTCACATTTGTAAACAGTTCACACAGAGCATTTAACAATCAAAATCGAGGAACCAACTAGGTTACTCATTTGGTTGCTCCCGGTTAACGTCTGAAGATCCAAAGAACGTCTGGAAGTTGACGCCCGGTTGCTCTCTATAACAAATAGCATACATGATATCAAAATTTGCACCATTAAGAGTGTTCAACAATGTACATGTATGAGATGTATTATGTACAATGCATGTTCATGATAAATCTCGGGTATCGCTCTTTGATTCTTCTCAACACTATCCCATACCAAAATTTATTTAAGCATAACTAACACTTAGGTTTCTTGTAGCGCCCCCTCACCATAGGGCACACATCGGGACGCCCGAAGGTCGCTCCGACACGTATCTCCCGATAAAGGTGCACAACTAGAAAATCCGACTGCTAATTCACATGGCATCACAATAATTAAAACCATAATGTCAGAAATCAGTAAATTTAAAATCCAAAATAATCTTGATACAGTCATCCAATAACAGAATAAACAAGTCTATCAGTCCCCTAAACAACACCAAAAAAGAACTGATACAAGTATCTATCCTAAGTCATCCGCAAAAGTCCAACCCAGCTGACCGACCTGTGTGCCATCGCTTCTCTTGCCAAAGACGTCAAGACGACAGAAAAGACTATCTCCGAGCTAGAGTCTACTCTATCGATCCCGAAAATTAGATGTAATTTTGGGTGAGTTTGCGAACTCAGTGAGAAACCATCATCGATGGTTCACTCAAATCATGCATTACGCAGATTGCGTACAGCACGGCACAATAAGGTACAATTAATATATAACAATTTGCAGTAGCCTATAACAGTTTGCAGTATAAAATAACAATTTACAATAAATCAGGTCATCACGTAATTCAGTAATCGTCACAAAACAATCATTCATGTGTATACAATGCATATGTGACTCTTTTCGATTATTCAATGATTGTGCCCAAGTGCTCGATCAAGATTTAGTGGGCGACGCGACGAGGATTTTCTCCCTCGGCTCGAGGCGGGCGATCAAATGTTAAAGCTTGAGGCTCTTTTCAAAGGATAATAGCAACTTGGGTCACATATCCATTATTTGATCATGCATTTATGCATGTAACGCAGTGTTCAGTAATTCAAAGTGTATGGCTATAAAAGCCCAATATTGCATTTCTCAAAGTCATGCAAGAGTCCAATCCAATCCAGTAAAAGCATGAGATTCAATTATATACATTTCAGTAATCATGCAATTCACATTGACAAGTAATTCACATAGAGCATTTAGACAATCAGGAATTTGAGAAACCAACTAGGTTACTCACCTGTTACTTCCGAGCCATCGCTGGAAGTTCCAAAGAATGTCCGTGGAATGACAATCCAACGCGCCTATAGCAATAAAATACGGTCCATTACTAGATGCTCAATTAAACAATTCAGTGATGCATATGTCTCAATGGAATTATGTACAATGCATGTTCACGATTTCCGACGCTAAAATCCAATTTTGAACTCTTATGCCCCATTCTAACTCTTCGCTCAATTGATCGGCAATAATTGATCCATTGCTAAAAATTCAATTCAATTTCCTCAATTCATACTCTCTATAGCAATTCCCTATCCATTGGGTCAAAACCTCTATTGAAAATCCCAATTAAAATTCCAATTGTCTCAATTCAATGCTTAGGTCACACTGTGAACCATAATTGACCTTATTCTCTATAAATCAATACCACTTAAATTAAATTCTAACTTCCATAATTATCCTCAATTGTAGACCTCATTCCCTAGGTCATAATGAATCGAGAATTACCTCAATCGGAGGTCTATACCATAAGTTATACCCAATAAACTAAAACTCAATCCATCGAAAACCGCTTCACGATTTCCTACAACCCTCGCCACAAGCGTCTGAAGGTCGCTCGCTTAAGCGTGAAGGACGCCGCCGCGACGCGTGCATCCTCTTCATGCTCATCACGGCATCTCGTTAGCTCGTCATGGCGAGCACTTAATTTACTAAATCGTGGCGAGGTCGCCAGACGTCGCGACGTGCGGGTCGCGCCACCGTCTTCTCCGATCGTTTTTCGTCCATTTCTCACTCTAAAACCTCCATTAACACTCTCAACTACCCATTCAAACACAATAAATGCCATAAATGTATCAGAAACCATTAATAACAACATTAAAGCCATAAATACTTACCAACCAAAGATCAAATTCCACAAATCCCTCAAATCTCCGTAAACCCTAAAACCTTGAATATCAACGATTAACCACTCTCAAAGCTTCTCAACCTTCATCAATCACAATAAACAAGTTAGCCTTGCACAATGAGGAGAAAACCACAAGGAAAGATCGAAGAATCCTCACCGATGGGAGGAAATCGAAGATCACCGTGGGAGGAGGAAGAGAAGAAACGATTTTGCCTTAGGATAAAATCCCCAATTTCAAACCTAAGCTATTTATAGACATAAGTCTCCAAATCAGTTCAAATTTCAGTCTCTAAATTTCAATGGCTCAACATTTTTATTTCCTAACAGTATAACTCTAATTTTTCCATTGCCATTGGACAATTCTTTCAAGATTATACAATAATCGATTCATCACTCGAAAATTTCGTCCCGCATTCTCTCCGAATTTCTCAAAAATTTCCTATAAGCCAGTATCAATAGCCAATCACTCTTAAACTATACTAAATCAGTCATTCAAGCCCACTTACTCCTAATTTCTCAATCAATCATAATCCAGTCAGTTTCCAGTTCACAATCCAATCAATTCATACTCACCATCAAAATGTCGGAAAACCATGAATGCATGTACCTATGAATAAGTGCATATGCAATAAACCTGTTCCTCTATAATTAGAGGCCAGTAACATGCTCGATCAGTGAATGCAACGAAACCTTTCATCGACCCAATATTACCATAATGCCCTTAACGATAGAACGGATGTTACAATTCACCCTCCTAATAAAAATTTCGTCCTCGAAATTTAATACTTGTCTGATCGAATAAACGAGGATATCGACTCATCAAGCTCCTCGCCTCCCATGTAGCTTCCTCGTAAGAGTGGTTCTTCCAAAGGACTTTCACCAATGGAATCACCCTGTTCCTCACCGCTTGACCCGTGATCCTATGATCCGCACCGGCTCCTCAATATAACTCAAATCATCGCTATCTCAATCTCCCGAGCCGAATCACATCGCCGGGTCCGAACGGTATCGTCGAGCATACTAACATGAAACACGCCATGCATCCGGGACATCTCACTTCAGTGAACGCCAATCAGAAGCCAACGATCCTATCCTCTCAAGGATCTCATACGACCGATATACCGAGGGCTCAACTTGCCTTACGGCCAAACCTCAAGATTCCTTTCCAAGGAGACACCCGAGAAACACTCATCACCTACATCAGACTCCATCTCTCGCCGATGCCGATTCACATAGCTCCTCGTTCATCTCCGAGCCGCTTGATGCGACTCCGGATCAATCAGACCTTATCCATCAGATTTTGAATCACTCGGGACCCTCAATCGATCTCATACCCTCTTCATCCCAATACGGTGGATCTACACTACCTCCCATACAAGGCCTCATACGGTGCCATCCCAATACTACTCGATATTGGTTATTATTTGCAAACTCGATCAAGCAAACATCGATCCCATGATCCTCTGAACTCCAATACACAAGCTCAAGCATATCCTCAACAGTCTTAATTGTCCTCTCACTCCCCATCTGTCGAGGATGAAACGTCAGATCAAGTTTAACCTCATACCCATAGCAATCAGAGGCTCTTTCGTAACCTCGAGAAATCTGGATTCTCGCTCGAGACTATCGACAACGGAACCCCATACAACCGCATAATCTCTCGCTACATACTTCGGCTAATCGATCGAGAGTATTGCTCTCCTCATCGGGCAAGAAGTGAGTCGATGAATAATAGGTCCACTATGACCCAGATAGCATCATGCTGCCTCGGTGTCCTAGGCAACCCCATCACAAAATCCTTGGTAATTCGCTTCCATTTTCACTCCGAAATGGGCAACGAATGTAACTTTCCCACTGGAGCCTGATGCTCTGCCTTAACCTGCTGACATGTCAGACATCGGGACATAAACTCTGCCACTTGCCTCTTCATATCAGGCCACCAGAAATGCTGTCTCAGTGAATTATACATCTTGGTCGTATCAGGATGCATAGCATAGGCAGCTACATGTGTCTCTTCTAGGATCTCCCGTCTCAAATCATCAACATCTGGCACACACAGTCTCTGTCCTATCCATAAAGTCCCATCTCTCAACTCAAACTCCGAATCAGTATCGGCCTGGACTCTCTCAATCAGTCTCACTAACACGGGTCTTGATCCCAACTCTCCGGATCCTATCACGCAACATCGGCCTCACCTCGAGTAGCAATCGAGCTCCATCCCGTCCCAAATCCATCTGCACATTAAGAGCTCTCAATCAATCGCACTGTAACCTCGAAACTGAACTCGAGCTGCACTACCATACGATCTCCTACTCAGTGCATCGGCCACCACATTGGCCTTCTCTGGTTGATACTCAATCATGCAGTCGTAGTCCTTCAATAACTCTATCCATCTCCTCTGTCTCAGATTGAGCTCTCTCTGACTAAGCAAGTACCGCAAACTCTTATGATTAGTGAAGATCTGGAATGTCTCCCCATACAGATAATGTCTCCAGATCTTCAGAGCAAAGACAACTGCGGCCAACTCCAAGTCATGCACTGGGTAATTCACCTCGTGATACCTCAACTGTCTCGAGGCATACGCTATCACTCTCCCATACTGCATCAAAACACAACCCAATCCTCAGTGCGAGGCATCATCAGAACCACAAAGCCTCCAGTCCCAGATGGAATGCCTAACACCGGCAAATACAACCGATGTTTCAGTCCTCAAAGATCTTCCGCACTCCTCGCACCATCTGAACGACACATTCTTCCTCAATAGCTTCACAAAGGGTGGAGATCAACGAAACCCTCGACGAACCTCCGTAATATCCGCCAATCTTAGAAACTCCGCAACTCGCACACTCCTCAAATCTCCCAACTCATAACCGCTTATCTTATGAGGGTTCACCAATACCCTCACCGAAACCACGTGCCCTGAAATACAATCTCATCGCCGTAATTCACACTTAGTGAATTTGGCGAACAATCTCTCTCTCACGACCAAGGACAATCCTCGGATGCTCGGTGTTCGCTGTCTACTCCTCGAATAAACCAGAATATCATCAATAAATACAATCACAAACCGATCCAGGTAGGGCTGAAAAATTCTATTCATCAAAGTCATGAAGGCTGTCGAGGCATTAGTCAACCCAAACGGCTTCACTAAGAACTCGAAATGCCCATACCTGCTCCTGAAAGCACTCTTAGGCACATCGGCCTCTGCAATCCTCAATTGATAATAACCTGATGGCAGGTCCAACTTAGTGAACACCTGAGCTCCCTGTAACTGATCAAATAGATCATCGATCCTAGGCAGTGGATACTTGTTCTTCATTGTCACCCGATTCAACTGCCTATAATCAATACACAGTCTCAGCGTCCCATCCTTCTTCTTCACAAATAGTACCGGAGCTCCCCATGGCGAAACACTCGGTCTAATGAACCCCTTGCCTAGTAGCTCCTACAACTGAGCCTTAAGCTCCCTCAGTTCCACCGGTGCCATCCTATACGGAGGTATGGATATAGGAGCGATACCGGGAACGAGATCAATCTCAAACTCTGTCTCCCGCTCTGGCGACAATCCCGGTAACTCCTCGAAAAACACATATGGAAATTCCCTGACTACGGGAACATCCTGCAATCTCATCTCGACTCGGGAATCCATTACGTGAGCCAGATAGGCCTCACAATCTCCCTGCATCAACCTCAGGGCACTCAAAAAGGAAATCATCCTCGCTGGCACTGCCTGACTAACTCCTCGAAACACAGATCTGGGCTGACCAGGAGATTCCTGCACAACCTCCTTGGTATAACAGTCCATGATAGCCCTATGTGCAGTCAACCAGTCCATCCCCAATATCACGTCAATCTCCCTCAGAGGCAAAATGATCGATCAAGACTGTAATCGCTTCGGTCGATCTAAACCAGACACCCTATACAGATCTCTCCCAATATAGTCGTACTACCTAGAGGTGTACTCACCTCTAACCTATACTGTAACCTCTGCCTATCCCCCTGCAGTCTATATGCTAAATGCGGTGCAATGAAAGAATGGGTGGATCTAGGATCCAACAATGCATATGCTTCAAAACCAGAGATTAGAAGCATACCCGTAACAACATCCGGGGAATTCTGGGCCTCCTGCCTAGTCATGGCATAGACTCGCCTCGAGATCGCTATCTCGCCGCTCGGTCCCTCGACCATCATGCGACCCTCTGCTCGGCCTCGGCCTCTCCATCCCGATCCACCTCTACGGCTCTGTTGTACCGTGGTATTGCTGCCTGATCTTCCAGTCATGGTAGACTGGACTCCCAAAGTCTTTGGGTAGTTCCTTACCAGGTGGTCCATCGAGCCACATCTCAAACAAGCTCCAGACAGCCAACGACACTCTCCACTATGCCTCTTATCACAATGCTCACATAAAGGAACAACCGCCTCGAACTCGCATCGCCGCCACCATTACCACCTGCATAAATTTGTCCCTCTGCCCGTGACCACCTGTTTAGCCCTCCTGCGGACTGAAGGGCCTACTCGACGCTTCTTGTACCCTCCGCCAAGATCGCTCGATCATCACTAGACCTCTTATGCTGGTCCCCACCCGGTCTCGGCTAAACTCTCCTCAAGAATGCCGATCCTCATCCGCTGCACCCTTAACTCAATAAAATTGTCCATATCGGACCTAGCTAATCGGGTGCGGATCTCTAAATTGAGTCCGCCAAAAAACGCCGACACTGCCACGGCCTCGAAGAACCAATGTAGAAGCATAGACCATCACCGTTAAATTGCACCTCATAGTCGGTCACGGTCAATCGTCCTGTCTCAAATTCTAGAACTCCCAGAATTTCATTTCGATGCACTTGGGCATGTAATTGTCCTCAAGGCCCTCGAAAAATCATCCCATGTCGATTATGCAGTAGTAGCACCCCACTCTCGACGAGACCAACCCGACATCTACGGTGATATCGAGCCCGTGACCATGAGGGTGGCGTATTGTAACAATCACTATCTTTTAAAACTCGTTATAACATTTATCTTTTCTTTCAAAAGCGATTGAGCATACGGAAAAGCGGTAAACAATTTGCCCACTTCAATTCAAATCATTTCAGAGAACAATATTATTCAAAAGGCACTCATTTACATTTATCAATAAAACACAAATTCCCAAACCGGGCCCATTGATATATCTCGAACATTTACAAATACACTAAACAATACATTTACACATAATCAATGGGGCCCATCAATCAAATCACTACACTAATGCAGACGTGAACGACAATCGATCCCAACCAAAACTCGCTTCTGCTACGGTAGAAATACTCCGTGTCTAACGGGTACTCTTCATTTCTGAAAAATTAGATGCAATGTCATGAGTTTATGAACTCAAAGTGAGAAACCATCATCGATGGTTCACCCAACTCATGCATTCACAAATCATATACACATAACACACAAGAGCATTTACAAAGAATATCACATGCAATTTCCTTATTCACAATGTTCACCATTTACAAATCAATTCGATTTTTCAACAATCATATACATATGCAATGCGCATGAGACACTTTCATTTTCTTTTCGTTGTTGTGATCGTATACTTTGAACTCATATACATCGAGCCATTGGCTCGAAACATCGGGCTCAAAAGCCCTAATACGCTGAGCATATAGCTCGATAATCGTTGGACACGAAGCCTCGTAAGTTGAGTTTAAAGCTCTCATATACAATGGGTTGCACCGTCCACAACCGCCTTTTTATCTCGATCATCTCATATGCATGTATGCACATGTTCACTTTACAATACATGCATTATATTAGGATTCCATATACCTAATTCTCACCAATTGAAATCAATTATGAACAATTTATGCACAACCAACACTTCTATATCACAGTCCAAATATCCCAACACCCGTGGTCCGGAATCAATCAAATCAAACACATATAATCCGTCCTTAACTCCACATAGCATATTTGCATAAAATTAAACACATAAAGGTTGAGAAACCAACTAGGTTACTCACCTACACTTCCGGGCTACAACCTGGAAGTCCCAGCATATTCGTGGAATTGCTCCATCGGTGCCTCTATAACAATCAAATAATCGCACATCACTAATTATACCCATTTCAATAATCAATCATGCATGTTTAGCAAATACAATAAATACTATACATGTTATGACATTCTCAATCCTATTCCTGAATTTCTCAATCTGATCACTCTCACTCTAATTCATAACAGTTCTCAATACCATAATTCAATTCCATACTCTATAGTCACATTCCAATTAAAATCACAATCACTATTCATTTACCACTCAACTCCGATAATCATCTAATTGCATTCCGAATTCCCATCCTTATCAATTCAATATTCTTAGTCTCCAAATTCCAATTAATCATTTAGGAGAAATCAACCTTAAATTCATTACTTGTAATAATCATCTTATAATCACTTAATTTCATTTCTTCTAAATTGCAATTCCTATTCTCTCAAATGCCATTTTGATCCATAACTAATCCAAATTGAATCCCAAAATTCTCAAATTCAAAAACCTCAATAATCTACTTCTCGGAAATCAGTCTCCTTCGCCATGACGTCCGATCCTTCGTCATGGCGTGAAATCACCGATCGTCATGACGACGATGTCGTTTCGTCGCAACGCGACCAAAGCTCGCTTCGTCGTGGCGCATTTAATTAAATATTTAATATTCGTCATGACGTGCACCTAAGGGGCTCGCACAGCAAGTGTTTTTCAAACGCTATGACGCATGAACCGTAAACTCATCCAAACCCGAAATTTCTCGATCCTCCGATAGAAATCCACCCTAAATCCATTCTAAACACTCTCAATCGCTTTAGCCTTAAACCCAATTTATTTCTAACCTCAATCCATCATTTAAACCATTTTTCATCACAAACCCAAATCAAAACCAACGAAAACCCTATCATCGACACTTTCCAAGTTTCTAAACATTTCATACTCAAATCAATGATCAAATGAAACTATGCGAGGCATAAACACATAAAAACTTACTTGATTCAAACTTTAATCCTTCAAAAATCTTCCAAGAACTCCGAATCGCAAAATGTTCACCCACGACCGTCGATGAAGAAAACAAATGGTTAAACTTATATATATATGTAAGCTTTAAAGGCTTGTTTGGCAATTTAGTTGCCACAAATCCAAATCTTAGAGTCTATCAGTCCGATTCTTATTTTAGTTTTCTCCCAACTTCGCAATAACCATAACTAATAAATCCAAAAATTATGATCCCAATTGTTCCATGTCGATTGCCAACCAATCTCGGATCTTAATCTAATTAATCACCACCAAGCTAATTTTTCGATCCTGATCTATTACTCTAAAATTCGGAAAATTCTATAAATTTACAAAATTAGAAACGACCAATCCTATACTCATATTCAAATTTCCATTCCTCGACTTCCATTTCATTCCAATTCCATATTCACAACTTGATTTATACACTTTCTCAATTTCCAATTTGCACAATCCAAATTCTCATCTGCATTTATTAGAACCAAATTTTGATTTACACAATCAAGTCGAGAATTGTCATACATGTATGTACATATATATATTTTGTAAAATCAATAATCATTTACCAATAACTATTAAAACTATAATGCATGTGCAATGCCACTTTGCTCAGACTCAATTCAAATCCAATCCCAAATTACTAACATATCCGCCACGCCAGAATGGGATGTTACAATTCTCCCCTCCTTATAAAATTTCGTCCTCGAAATTTCATATACGATTTATCAGAAAAATAGGGGAACTTTTGTCACTATATCAACACAAAACCAATGTCTGCCAATTTACTGAAATTAACACAATTACATATCTCTTTTTTTTCACAATCTACACTGTTTTTAACAATTTCTTTATGATTACTCACAATTCATCATTTTCAATACCAATAACACACACCTCCAATCATATCAGTATTCCCTATTTCTATCCATATAGCACTTTACAATTCCAATTCATCTTTTTGACTCATTTTCATCAATTTGGATTTCTTAACTATTATTACCGATCCAAATCACCTATCAATTCTAACTCAAATCACTCAGGGCCTTTGACTATATTAGGTCCTGTTCACTTTATAATTCGGACGAACAATTCCTCTTGACCTTTTATACACTATTCAAGTGATATCATCAATATAACAATTGATATTCTCACAATCACTCTTATCTATACATCAATCTCACAATCCTATGGACTCCCCACGTATCAATTTCACAGTTATCACCAGCAGTTAATTCTGTAGGTCAAACATACTCATAATTTCTCAATGTCACATTCTCCTTTCTATTACTCTTCTAATACACTCATACTAGAATCTATAAATTCGATTATGCCTTGAATTTTCACTAACAGTTCCTTTTATGAGTTTTACTCATACTTCTTAGTCCAGTCACAATACTCATTTTCTTTATAGCTAAAGCTATTCGCAAATTTCTCGATAAGGTCCCCTATTCAAAATTCTCAATTCGGATTTTGCCATGCTTCCAACACATACCTGCACCGTACGTTCTCTTTTTGTACTTTACCAACTTGACAGTTAACACTGAATCTTACATCCAGTTTCATAACCTTATCATCTAATTATTTGCGTTATTAACGAAAATCTAAAACACTCAAACGCATAGTCCTTTTTCCCCATTTACTAAAATATCTTAATCATTATTTCTTTACAAACGCACATACATCCGTAACAATTTCTGTACGAATAGAACCTCTAAACTTTCACAACACTATCCAATACAATGTCCAATACAATAAATTTTCAAGTCATCAAATACCAATGCAGCCCATAAGCTTGTACTGATCTCTATACATATAGAATCTCTTTACATTATTTCAATAGATCACATTTTAATCTTTACAATTTCACATTTATCAATACCTCTATTTGCCTTTAATCTCCCAATACCATGTTCGAATAAAAATTCATCCACTAATTATTCAATCAAGGTCAAATTCACTTTTATGAAACTTACATGCTATACAATTTCCTCAATCGTGCCAATTTATCGCCTTCACTTTTCAAATGTATTCTATCGATCATCGATGATCACAGTTACTATCCACTTTAAACTCAATCTAAACATTTCACTCTTCATTTACACCTATGATTAATTTGCAAAACTCTTTAATTATCATACTTCTCCAACGAGGAACGATGTTCTAACCATTCTCTCAATCTCATCTTAACCTATTCAAACACATATTCTCTTACACTAGATTCTCCATACATTTTACATTCATCAGATCCACTTTAAGCTTCACGAACATATTCACACAGAATATATACCTGAACCGATATCCTCCGCATAATCACAACTAATATCTCTTTACTGTTCAATAATCCTATTATACAGTCGAAGCCTTTACATTAACATAACACACATCCTTTCAAGAATATATTCTTCAGACTCCCGATAATGGACTTTAATTCAATTCAAATTTATCCTTGAATCAATAATTCTTCCAATTAAATTATCCGATCAACTCGACCCAAATCAGGCAATTTTTCTTTCACTTCCTAATCATCATCACCATCACATTTCTTATCACCATTTTCAATGCCTTAAATCATCAATGTTAACTATAGCTCTTAATATCTCATGAAGATCAATTATGCCACAATTCATACGGGACATCCTTTTCACATCATCTCATCAAGAAATAGACGTAAAGCAACTCACAACTTAGTCACTTACGTTAGGATATCTCAATTCTCGTTTGATTTTTGACCGCATTTTTCCTTTTTACACATGTCCTCAATCATGAGGATTTTACCATACCAATATCCGGATCACAATCTCAATTCATTTCTAAGTAATCACTATAAGGACTTTCATTTCTTACTCTACTCACATGAATTTTTTTTTAACTATAAGAATTATGATTGGCGGTTATCCACTAACTCACCAATCAATTCCGATATCATTCACATCCATGGTGTATTCCCATTATCAGGTGTGCATTCTCATAGGCAAATCCATTGAATCTTAACAACTGTTCAACTTTTTCATCTACCAATATTATTTTCTCACATTTCGATCTTTTCATTATTTCGTTTTACACAATTACACTCAAATCCATATCACAAACGTTCATTCATTCATGCTTTCTCACTTAACACATTCTGACTCTAAGTCATAGACTTCCAATCATAACTCTAATGTCGTATTTCATAATACGCCCATCAGTACCAATACACTAAATCTCCAATTATCATATCGTACCATATACCTGTTCTTATTCCTTAATTTCCACAACTTCCATTTATCACATTCTACATATCATCTTTTCTTCATTATTTCTAACCACTTAAATCACTAGTACAGGCTCATGGATGAGACTCATATGCTATACTGGGGATCAGTCGTCACTATCTGCCGAGACATGACTTGAATGCATGCACTTTGACATATTTTGTTCAGAATGCCCATGTAAGATTGTACTTCTGGGCTCTGATACCACAAATGTAGCACCTCACTCTCGACGAGACCCGAACCCGACATCTACGGTGATATCTGAGCCCGTGACCCACGAGGGTGGCGTACTAGAACAATCACTACCTTTTTAAAACTCGTTATAACATTTATCTTTTCTTTCAAAAGCAGTTGAGCATACGGAAAACGGTAAACAATTTGTGCCCACTTCAATTCGAAATCATTTCCAGTAGAACAATATTATTCAAAAGGGGCACTCATTTACATTTATCAATAAAACACAAATTCCCAAACTGGGCCCACTGATATATCTGAACATTTACAAATACACTATACAATACATTTACATATAATCAATGGGCCTCATCAATCAAATCACTATGATAATGCAAACAGAACGACAATCGATCCCGACCAAAACTCTGTCTTGCTAGCGGTAGACATACTCCCTGTGTCTAACGGGTACTCTTCATTTCTGAAAAATTAGATGCAATGTCAGGTGAGTTTATGAACTCGGTGAGAAACCATCATCGATGGTTCACCCAACTCATGCATTCACAAATCATATACACATAACACACAAGAGCATTTACAAGAATATCACATGCAATTTCCTTATTCACAATGTTCACCATTTACAAATAATTCGCATTTTTCAACAATATACATATGCAATGCGCATGAGACACTTTCATTTTCTTTTCGTTGTTGTGATCGTATACCAACTCATATACATCGAGCCATTGGCTCGAAACATCGGCTCAAAAGCCCTAATACGCTGAGCATATAGCTCGACAATCGTTGGACACGAAGCCCGTATGCTGAGTTTAAAGCTCTCATATACAAGTACGCACTGTCACAACCGCTTTTTATCTGATCATACTGTTATGCATGTATGCACATGTTCACTTTACAATACATGCATTATATTAGGATTCCATATACCTAATTCTCACCAATTGAAATCAATTATGAACAATTTATGCACAACCAACACTTCTATATCACAGTCCAAATATCCCGAACACCCGTGGTCCGGAATCAATCAAATCAAACACATATAATCCGTCCTTAACTCCACATAGCATATTTGCATAAAATTAAACACATAAAGGTTGAGAAACCAACTAGGTTACTCACCTACACTTCCGGGCTACAACCTGGAAGTCCCAGCATATTCGTGGAATTGCTCCATCGGTGCCTCTATAACAATCAAATAATCGCACATCACTAATTATACCCATTTCAATAATCAATCATGCATGTTTAGCAAATACAATAAATACTATACATGTTATGACATTCTCAATCCTATTCCTGAATTTCTCAATCTGACCACTCTACTCTAATTCATAACAGGTTCTCAATACCATAATTCAATTCCATACTCTATAGTCACATTCCAATTAAAATCACAATCACTATTCATTTACCACTCAACTCCGATAATCATCTAATTGCATTCCGAATTCCCATCCTTATCAATTCAATATTCTTAGTCTCCAAATTCCAATTAATCATTTAGGAGAAATCAACCTTAAATTCATTACTTGTAACAATCATCTTATAATCACTTAATTTCATTTCTTCTAAATTGCAATTCCTATTCTCTCAAATGCCATTTTGATCCATAACTAATCCAAATTGAATCCCAAAATTCTCAAATTCAAAAACCTCAATAATCTACTTCTCGGAAATCAGTCTCCTTCGCCATGACGTTCGATCCTTCGTCATGGCGTGAAATCATCGATCGTCATGACGACGATGTCGTTTCGTCGCAACGCATGTAACTAAGCCTCGCTTCGTCGTGGCGCATTTAATTAAATATTTAATATTCGTCATGACGCACACCTAAGGGGCTCACCGCAACGTGTTCTTCACATGTCGCGACGTGCGAACCCAGAAACTCATCCGAAACCCAGAAATTTCTCAGATCCTCTGATAGAAATCCACCCTAAATCCATTCTAAACACTCTCAATCAGTTTTAGGCCTTAAACCCAATTTATTTCTAACCTCAATCCATCATTTAAACCATTTTTCATCACAAACCCAAATCAAAACCAACGAAAACCCTATCATCGACACTTTCCAAGTTTCTAAACATTTCATACTCAAATCAATGATCAAATGAAACTATGCAAGGCATAAACACATAAAAACTTACTTGATTCAAACTTTAATCCTTCAAAAATCTTCCAAGAACTTCGAATCGCAAAATGTTCACCCACGACCGTCAATGAAGAAAACAAACGGTTAAACTTATATATATATGTAAGCTTTAAAGGCTTGTTTGGCAATTTAGTTGCCACAAGTCCAAATCTTAGAGTCTATCAGTCCGATTCTTATTTTAGTTTTCTCCCAACTTCGCAATAACCATAACTAATAAATCCAGAAATTATGATCCCAATTGTTCCATGTCGATTGCCAACCAATCTCGGACTCGGAATCCAATTAATCAGTCACCAAGCTAATTTTTCGGTCTAGATCTATTACTCTAAAAATTCTGAAAAAATTCCCATAAATTTACAAAATTAGGAAACGACTAATCCTATACTCATATTCAAATTTCCATTCCTCTGACTTCCATTTCTTTCCAATTCCATATTCACAACTTGATTTATACACTTTCTCAATTTCCAATTTGCACAATCCAAATTCTCATCTGTACGATTAGAACCAAATTTTCGATTTACACAATCAAGTCGAGAATTGTCATACATGTATGTACATATATATATATTTGTAAAATCAATAATCATTTACCAATAACTATTAAAACTATAATGCATGTGCAATGCCACTTTGCCTGTACTCAATTCAAATCCAATCCCAAATTACCAACATACCCGTCATGCCGGTAACGGGATGTTACAACAGGGCCTGGTGGTACTGCTCGAGATAGTCTTCCACCACCGATATGCAGGATCCTATAGCAAAGAGACGACATAATCAAACCTCTCCTCAGGGTTGCAATCCATCTGATCGAGGACTCGCTCAGTTCTCTCTAGCCATCCCTCAGCCTCCGCAGGGTCGGTGCTGCCATAGAAGTCAACCGCCTCCTACTTACGCAGTTGATCGTATCTCCGTTCCCGTCTCACAGGAACTAGAGGAGGCAACTCCTCTGAAAGAGGCATCGGGGACTCCCTACTAGATCCTACCGATTCTAGGTCAGCTGGTAGCTCAACTCGATCTCCAAGGACGGATGACCTAAAATGCACAAGAAATTCGATCGCTTCGCTATTCTTACAAAGGATTCCAAATTTAAAATACACTATGCCCAAACGATATCAAACCAAGCTCTGATACCACTTAATGTAGCGCCCCCTCACCATAAGCCACACATCGGGACGCCCGAAGGTCGCTCCGACACGTATCCCCCGATAAAGGTGCACTACCAGAAAATCCGACTGCTAATTCACATGGCATCGTAATAATTAAAACCATAATGTCAGAAATCAGTAAATTTAAAATCCAAAATAATCTTGATACAGTCATCTAATAACAGAATAGCCAAGTCTATCAGTCCCCTAAACAACACAAAAAAGAACTGATACAAGCATCTATCCTAAGTCATCCGTAAAAGTCCAACCCAGCTGACCGACCTCTGTGCTATCGCTTCTCTTGCCAGCACGCTTGCACGACAGGAAAAGACTATCTCCGGAGCTAGAAGTCTACTCTATCGATCCTGAAAAATTAAATGCAATTTTGGGTGAGTTTGCAAACTCAGTGAGAAACCATCATCGATGGTTCACTCAAATCATGCATTACATGATTATGACAAAGACTAAGACAAGAAGGTATAATTAATATATAACAATTTGCGTAGCCTATAACAGCTTGCGAGATCAAATAACAATTTACAATAAATCAGTCATCACGTAATTCAAGAATCGCTATAAAACAATCATTCATATGTATACAATGCATATGTGACTCTTTCCATTATTCAAGATTGCGCCCAAGTGCTCACCAAGATTCGATGGGGACGCGTCGTGATTTCTCCCCGAGCTCGAGGTCTTGGCCAAGATAGTGTTAGAGCTCGAGGCTCTTTTCGATGATAATAGCAACTTGGGTCACATATCCATTATCCGATCATGCATTTATGCATGTAATGCAGTTGTTCAAGCATTCAAAGGTATGGCTATAAAGCCCAATATTGCATTTCTCGGTGTCATGCAAGAGTCCAATCCAATCCAAAGAAAAGCATGAGATTCAATTATATACATTTCAAGAATCATGCAATTCACATTGACAAGTAATTCACATGAGCATTTAGAAAATCAGAATTTGAGAAACCAACTAGGTTACTCACCGTTACTTCCGAGCTCTCGCTCGAAGTTCCAAAGAATGTCCGTGGAATGACAATCCAACGACGCCTATAGCAAAGAAATATACGGTCCCATTACTAGATGCTCAATTAAACAATTCAGTGATGCATATGTCTCAATGGAATTATGTACAATGCATGTTCACGATTTTCGGCGCTAAAATCCAATTTTGAAGTCTTATGCCCCATTCTAACTCTTCGCTCAATTGATCGGCAATAATTGATCCATTCCTAAAAATTCAGTTCAATTTCCTCAATTCATACTCTCTATAGCAATTCCCTATCCATTGGGTCAAAACCTCTATTGAAAATCCCAATTAAAATTCCAATTGTCTCAATTCAATGCTTAGGTCACACTTTGAACCATAATTGACCTTATTCTCTATAAATCAATACCACTTAAATTAAATTCTAACTTCCATAATTATCCTTAATTGTAGACCTCATTCCCTAGTTCATAATGAATCGAGAATCACCTCAATCGGAGGTCTATACCATAAGTTATACCCAATAAACTAAAACTCAATCCATTAGAAACCGCTTTCGCCATTTACCTACAACCTCGCCATGACGACAGAGGTCGCCATGCCAAGGCAGCATCCTCTTCATGGGACTGCCACGGCGTCTCGCTATAGCTCATCGCGGTGAGCACTTAATTTACTCGTCGCGGCGAGGCTGTGCCAGACGTCGCGACGTGCGGGTCGCGCCACCGTCTTCTCCGATCGTTTTTCGCACATTTCTCATTCTAAAACCTCCATTAACACTCTCAACTACCCATTCAAACACAATAAATGCCATAAATGTATCAGAAACCATTAATAACAACATTAAAGCCATAAATACTTACCAACCAAAGATCAAATTCCACAAATCCCTCAAATCTCCGTAAACCCTAAAACCTTGAATATCAACGACAACCACTCTCAAAGCTTCTCACCTTCATCAATCACAATAAACAAGTTAGCCTTTGCACAACGAGGAGAAACCACAAGGAAAGATCAAGAATCCTCACCGATGGGAGGAAATCAAGATCACCGTGGAGGAGGAAGAGAAGAAACGATTTTGCCTTAGGATAAAATCCCCAATTTCAAACCTAAGCTATTTATAGACATAAGTCTCCAAATCAGTTCAAATTTCAGTCTCTAAATTTCAATGGCTCAATATTTTTATTTCCTAACAGTATAACTCTAATTTTTCTATTGCCATTGGACAATTCTTTCAGTACTATATAGTCAATCGATCTGTCACTCAAAAATGTCCGGTCCGGGCATTCTCTCCCGAATTTCCTGAAAATTTCCTATAAGCCAGTATCAATAACCAATCACTTTTAAACTATACTAAATCAGTCATTCAAGCTCACTTACTCCTAATTTCTCAATCAATCATAATCCAGTCAGTTTCTAGTTCACAATCCAATCAATTCATACTCACCATTAAAATGTCAGAAAACCATGAATGCATATACCTATGAATAAGTGCATATGCAATAAATCTGTTCCTCTATAATTAGAGGCCAGTAACATGCTCGATCAGTAAATGCAACGAAACCTATCAGTCTGACCCAATATTACCATAATGTCCTTGCTAACAGTAACGGGATGTTACATTTCTGCCTCTCTAGAACCATTGAAATCACAATTCGTTTGTCACTGGCTTACTTTCGATTTTCGTAAATACCTTTCGGGTTAACTGTTCACATTCGAACAAGAGGCAAAACTTGTGAAATTTGAGCTCACTCTCTTCTAGAAAAGTGTTCCTCTATCTTGTATCTTTGCATCACCCCTAATTTCACTCAATTCGGTTCAGTAATTTGGAAGATATGCCTCAACCATTTTCGGACTATTCCTTCCAAAACAGTGTGTTATATCCAACTTCCATCCAGAAATTGAACACCTTAGAGACTGAATCAAGATTCAGTTTCTTCATATGATTTGTATCCCTATTACTCTAGTTTTCTAAAAATCAAGAATCACTTCAATTGGAATCCTATAGACTAAGATATCGTCAAAATACTGAAATACATTTAGTGAAATATTCAGTTCATGCTCCTTCCACCGATACCCTTACTTTGATTCAATCTATCATTTCTAATTTAATACGAAAAACCATAACTTTTTGTGGAGGGATAAATAAATGTGTTAGGAATCCAATGCTTCAAAAATCAGGTCATTTGGAGGTCTAGAAAAAAAGTTATGACCAAAAGACTCGAATCAGTTCTTGCTTTTGTCTGAGTTTTTCTATCGTCTCATTTCCTTCGTCTGCTTTTCCTTCATCTCATTTCCATCGTCTGCTTTTCCTTCGTCTCATTTCCATCGTCTGCTTTTCCTATCGTCTCATTTCCATCGTCTGCTTTTCCTATCGTCTCATTTCCATCGTATGCTTTTCCTTCGTCTCATTTCCATCGTCTGCTTTTCCTTCGTCTCATTTCCATCGTCTGCTTTTCCTTCATCTCATTTCCATTGTCTGCTTTTCCTCCAGAACATCTCCACTTATAACAATCATAACTTTTGACTCCGATATCCAAAATTTACAAACTTTATACCGTTGGAAAGATAAAAGAAAGATCTACATTTTTTCAGAAGGCAACTTTACCAAAATCTATCTAAATCAGGTCCATATTTCCTCCTGAAGTTGGAACACGAATTTTCGCTCAACTCTCAACATGCTACACCCAGTTCTCAACTTCGAGACAACTTTTGAGACTCTTAGAGACAGAAATGAAATTTGATGTATTCATACAAATTGTAGCCATATATTCCTAGTTTACTCCGAATCAAGAATCATCTCATTTGGACAACCAAAGAAAATGTTATGGCTAAAATACTGAAGCATACTCAGTGAGAAATTTTCCAGATTTTCTAACTTTCAACACTATAATTGAATTTATTTCTCCCCAACTGTTGGGGCCGGGTCCTGGATCCCTATTCCCGAGGTGGCCCCTTGGGTTGCGCCAGCGACGAGCTCCCAAACCTATCGGACCCGATTCTAACATCCATACATAAATCCATACATACACACACTGTACACATGCATCAATCATCCCAATCATAAACCATCATGTCATTACAATCCAAAAGAAGTTCAGCAAATGTTATCAACCATACATAATACAAATAAGTCAAAATCCAAAATACATGAAATAGAATGCTCCATGATGACATGCTTGGTGGGCTAACCAAGAGTACTAACTTAATGCACAAGCTCCTAGCTATCTTGAAGTTTCCGATGCCTTGCAAGATCAATGATTGTCTTGTTCTGCACTTGAAGAGGGGGAAGATAATGGGGTGAGCTGCGAAGCTCAGTGGCATATACATTTATAGCCATTGACAGCGAGCCACACATTCAAGCATATATGTGTATATACAAGCTCATAGCAAGTCAACATTTATCGTTTATAATCATCACAAGAATCCGGAATCCCATGCAACCTCACTATCTCATCAATATACTTCTTTGCTAGCACATGCAAAGAATCAGCCTGCTTGATCGCCAAAAAGTGAGCTGACTTCATCAACCGATCCATAATAACCCAAATGGCATCGTGCTTCCTACTGGTCTTCGGCAAACCTATCAGAAAATCCATGGTCACTCTTTGCCACTTCCATTCCGGGATGGACAATGGCCTCAATGATACTGAAGGTGCTCGTGTTCACCTTGACTTGTCGACACACTGTATACACTTCATCGACAAACTCGCTACATCCTCTTCATGCCCTTCCACCAAAAATGCTCTCGCAAATCTATGTACATCCTGGTGTTACCTGGATGCATGGCGTAAGGCGCATTGTGTGCCTCATCCATAATCTCAGCCTTAACCTCCTGCACATCTGGAATACACAACCTATTACCCACTGTCATCAGCCCATCATCCCTCACCTCTATCTCAGAAATCTTGCCATTCCGAATTTCCTCTCTGAGCTTACTCAAATCAGCATCTTGTGCCTGCAATTCCCTAACCTTTTCCCTTAACATCGGTCTCACTCGAAAATTAGCCAAAAGACAATCCGGCTCTTCCTGCTTCAAGCTTATCTTAAGCTTAGCCATCTCTTCCAATAAAGGAAGATAAACTGACCGAACATGAGCAATCGAAGACTTCCTACTCAAAGCATCCGCCACTACATTGGCCTTGCCCGGATGATACTCAATCAGCAAATCATAATCCTTAAGCAACTTGATACACCTTCTCTGCCTCAAATTTAGCTCCTTCTGGCTCAACAAATACTTAAGACTTTTATGATCGGTAAAGATCCTCGTCTGAACTCCATACAGACAATGCCTCCAAATCTTCAAGAAAAAGGTCACAGTTGCTAACTCCAAATCATGTGTCGGATAGTTTAACTCATAAGGTTTCAATTGCCTCGAAGCATAAGCAATCACCTGATCTCCCTGCATCAAAACACAGCCAATACCCTTCCTCGAAGTATCACTATACACAGTATAGCCCTCATCTCCAGAAGGCAAAACCAGAATCGGAGCACTCACAACTCGCAGCTTGAGCTCCTCAAGCTCCTCCGACACTCATCACTCCAAACAAACTTCTGATTTTTCCTCAACAACTTCGTCATCGGGGCGGATATCATGGAGAATCCCTCCACAAACCTCCTGTAGTAACCTGCCAAATCCAGAAAACTCCTCACCTCTGCTGCATTCTTCGGGGCCTCCCAATTCACCACAGTTTCTATCTTCTTTGGATCCACATGCACTCCCAGTTCAAATCACATGTCCAAGAAATGCAACTTCCTCAGCCAAAATTCGCATTTATCGAATTTGGCATACAACTCGCTTCTCCTCAAAGTCTCCAAAGAAATCCTCAAATGCTCCTCATGCTCCTCATCACTCTTGGAATAAACCAATATATCATCAATAAAGACAATGATAAATTGGTCCAAGAATGACTTAAAGACTCGATTAAAAAAATCCATAAAAGTTACAGGGGCATTCGTCAATCCGAAAGGCATAACCAGAAACTCAAAATGCCCATACCGAGTCCTGAAAGTAGTCTTTGGCACATCCGACTCCTCAATCCTCAACTGATGATAACCCGATCTCAAGTCTATCTTAGAGAAGACTTTCGCCCCTTGCAATTGATCGAATAGATCATCAATGCGAGGAAGCGGATATCTATTCTACACCGTGACCTGATTCAGCTTCCTGTAGTCCACACACATCCTCAACGAGCCATCTTTCTTCTTCATAAAAAGGACCGGAGCTCCCCAAGGTGAAGAGCTTGGCCGAATATACCCCTTCTCCAACAACTCCTCCAACTGTTCCTTAAGCTCCTTCAATTCCGCCGGAGCCATCCGATAGGGCGAAATTGAAATCGATGCAGTACCTGAAAGAAGCTCAATGGGAAATTCAATTTCCCTAGCTGGCGGTAGTCCTGACAATTCCTCGGGAAAGACATATAAGAATTCCCTGACCACTGGAATATCCTCCAGCTTCCCTCTATCAACCTTGGTGTCCACCACATAGGCCAAAAATGCCTCACAACCCTTCCTCATCATCTTTTCTGCTGTCAATGCTGAAACAATTCTAGGCGGACCTACTTTTCTGTCCCCAGTAAACACCACTCTTCTGCCATCATCCAATTCAAATTCCACTGTTTTCTGCTTACAATCCAGTCGGGCATTGTATCTTTCTAACGTGTCCATACCTAGGATCACATCCAATCCTCCCATCTTCAGTGGCAACAAATCCACCACTAGAAGTTCCCCACCAATATATAGCTCACAGCCTCTAAACACTTGACTAATCACAATGTACTGGCCGATCGGAGTACTCACCATCAACGGAGTATCCAATGGGCGCACAATCCTATCACACACAGGTCTACTCGACGAAACAAACGAGTGAGTAGAACCTGGATCAATCAAAACAAGCACATCATCAACAAATAATCTAACCATACCAGTGACAACATCTGGAGCGGCCTCTGCATCCTCTCGAGTCATTGCAAACACCCTAGCTAGTGCCTGCCCCCTGGGTCTCCCTGGAAGACTCACTCTCTTGGCTGCATCGTAACCACCCACTTCAGAGGTCCTCCGACCCACGCCTCTACCTCCTGAGCTCAGATCCGCTTCTCTCTGTCGTGGAGGCCGAGGGCACTCTCTAGCAATGTGCCCTTCTCCCTACAGCTGAAACAAGCTCCGCCAATCAAGCACTCTCCTCTATGGGGTCTCCTGCAGGCTCACACTTTGGGATAAATGACCTCTCCCATCTCCCTTCTATCGCCGCCCACCGCTGAGGCTTCGTAAGAAACAGAGAAGTCCTCACAGGTCGAGATCGGCTAGTACCGCTGCTCCTCTCCTCAGACTGCACGGGGAAGGTTCTGGCACTCCTGTCTGACATAGGAGTGCTAGTGCTACCTCCCTCCCGAATCGCCTTCCGCCTTCCTCTTCTTGTTCATCGCACTCTTGATATTCTCAATATTTTCTACCTCAAAGTCGCCTCAACTAATCACTGAAGTCACAAAATTCTGCACTATCACCTTCTCTCCGATAGCCAAGTGCAGACTGACTCAAACCGGTGATATCTAGCAGCCTCACTCAAAGATCGATCTCAAGCATACCGCCAACCGAGTGAACCGACGCCATACTCACCGATCACATCTCCTCTGGTGAGACCGAGGAACTCCTCTGCTTTCTTGAATGTAAACCTCGACAGATACTTCTTCTTAAAAGCAACCAAGAAGTTCTCATGACAACCCCACGGTCTCATCTCGACCGCCTCGCACGGCCTCCCACCAATGCAAAGCATCTCCCTGAAGCAAACTTGCAGCATAAACAACTCTCTCATCATCCTCACACTCCATCTGATCCAAAGACTCTCTTAGTCTTCCTCAACCAAGTCTCGCTTCTTCGATCTCGCCGTCCCATAAGTCGATCGCCCATACTTCCTCAACCTATCAAACCGTCTCCCCTTCTGAGCTGGGGCTGAAACAGAAGGCCGTGACATCTGACCCATAGCCTAAACAAATGCCTGGGTGAAGGCCTGGAATAACCTTGGATCAAGTGGAGGCACTGGCTCGCGAATCGCGACTTCGAGATCACGATAACATAGGCTCACCGCTTAGCCCTACTAAGCCTCAAAGATTTCCTAAGACTACTGACTTATCAATCCTCTCCTCTCTAGTCGGAGAGTCAGGTGCAACAAATCCTTGCAGAACTCTTGGTGTCCTTCTACGAGGTGACATCGTACTACTTCAATTACAAACACTAAGGATTAGCTACATGGCAATCTGAATTCCTTCATGTATGCATGATATGCATGTCACTTAATGAAATCATTCAAATGCAACAATTAATCATATTGCACACAATTCATCCTATTATGCATTTTAAGTCGAGGACACTAAACCTAGGCGCTCTGATACCAAACATGTTGGGCCCGAGTCCCGAATCCCTATTCCCGAGGTGGCCCCTCGGGTTGTGCCAGCGACGAGCTCCCAAACCTATCGGACCCGATTCCAACATCCATACATACACACACTCTACACATGCATTCTAAACATGCATCAATCATCCCAATCATAAACCATCATGTCATTACAATCCAAAAGAAGTTCAGCAAGTGTTATCAACCATACATAATACAAATAAGTCTAAATCCAAAATACATGAAATAGAATGCTCCATGATGACATGCTTGGTGGGCTAACCAAGAGTACTAACTTAATGCACAAGCTCCTAGCTATCTTGAAGTTTCCGATGCCTTGCAAGATCAACGATCGTCTCGTTCTGCAACTGAAGAGGGGGAAGATAATGGGGTGAGCTGCGAAGCTCAGTGGCATATACATTTATAGCTATTGGCAATGAGCCACACATTCAAGCATATATGTGTATATACAAGCTCATAGCAAGTCAACATTTATCATTTATAATCATCACAAGAATATGTCAAATGATTTCACAATACAATAATTCATCATGCATCATGCCCAACAAATCTATAATGAATGCACACAAACGGTTCGAGAGTTTCGTAAAACGATCCGGATAAACCAAAGTTTATACCGCAAACTATCCGAGTCCGATTTCTCAGGATCTCGTGGCCTCAAGCGGGCAGCCAGGAAAAGGCTATACGTCAACATGCATGTGACTATCCATCCGTTACTCTCTCACCCAAACAAAGCACATAACAATTTGTTTCATACTCAAAGCATTTTATACTTTTCGTTCTTTTCATTCTTGCAAAATGCCATAATGCCTATCAAGGCAGTACATAATCATGATCACAATGCATTTTCAATATTTCTAATAATTCAACACAAGCAGTGTCACACACATACAAGCAAGCATACACATATTGCCCATACACACAACAACCATAAATATATTACCCACCTAATATTGCTCGAGAATCCAACTCACTGTTGTCCTTCCTCTTGCAATTGGATCAGTTCGGCTTTGTTTCCTAAAACAAACCAAGTTTCCATTCAAACAATATTCAAAGGAAATAATCAACAAGCTGCGAAAATCAAAAACGCTAACACTAACAATCTATACTCGACTTCCCTCTAAATTCTCGAACCCAAAAAGGGTCAATTTCTGAACTTCCCTTCTTCATAAAAGTTGTAGCCCTTAAACTCTAAATCACAACGAATCTGAAATCACCTCATTTGGACATCCACAACAAAAGATATGCCCAAAAGACTAAAATTCATCTGTCTTTGAAAATCGGGGCTCGTTACATGACGAACGGTTCGTGTTTCGCCAAGGCACACAAGCTTTGCGCCATGGTGAACACCCTTCAAGACGTCATGATTAACTCGCACGTCACGGCGTGTTCATACGCATGTCGTGACGTGCGGCCTGGAGAACGACTCCGAACCTGATTTTCCTGCATTTCCACACTTCAATCCTCTCCCTTACCCAAAAGCAACACATCTAAACTTTATATCATGACTTATACTACATTTCTAACCCAGCAGCAACTCAAAATCAGTCATAAACACATTAACCCAAGAAATCTAACCATTTTTGCACTAAAACCCTAAATCACCGATTCTCACACATTCCAACGATTCTAAGGTTTAATCTAACCACAACAGGATAGAACCTACTCTTAGCTAGAGTACAAGGCCTAAGTGACACTTGTCACTTACCCAATACCCAAGTTCCAACTTAGTTTCTTTTGAACTAACTCCCTTAACTGCCATCTTTACAACCCAACTATCTCTAAAACTTCATTTAATTTATTTCTTGCTCCCTATTATCAATATATCTTTCTCAATACTCCATAACTTCACCAACATATACAAATACAATATTTCCACCAATTACTAATATTTTCAATGCAAAAACTTTCGTAATTCTAAAAATTCATAGATTAATCAAATTATACCCAGAATTTTCATGAATGCATGTACAATTATTTCATGTGCAAATAAATTCACTATTTAAGTGCAAGTGTATGACATATCATGCATGAACATGAAAGTGCATCACTAACTCTCATGAGCCACTCACATTTACCATTCTACCCTTTCCACTAGAAATGGGATGTTACAACTCTCCCCTTCTTAAAGAAATTTCGTCCTCGAAATTTTTACCTGCTTGCTCGAATAGGTGGGGATATTGTCTCCTCATATGCTCCTCTGTCTCCCATGTTGCTTCTTTAGTCGAGTGGTTTCTCTAAAGGAATTTTACCAATGGAATAACCTTGTTCCTCAACTGCTTAATTCGCGATCCCACAATCTCGATCGGCTCCTCGACATAACTTAAGTTACTAGCAACCATAATCTCCTGAGCCGGAATCACATGTGTCGGATCCGATCGGTACCTTCGGAGCATACTTATATGGAACACATTATGCAATTGAGATATCTCATTCGGTAAAGCCAACTTATAGGCCAAAGGTCCTATCCTCTCAATGATCTCATAAGGACCAATGTACCTAGGGCTCAACTTGCCCTTTTACCAAATCTCAAAACTCCCTCCGTGGTGACACTCTAAAAATACTCTATCTCCTACATCAACTCCATATCACGCTTGTTGATCCACATAACTCTTTTGCCTATCCCGAGCAGCTTTAATTCGACTTCGATCAACTTCACCTTATCCATCGTGTCCTCAGATCAACTCCGGCCTTCCATCATTCTCAAGCCCTCTTCATCCCAATACAATGGCGACCGACATTTCCTACCGTACAGTGCCTCATACGGTGCCATTTTGATACTACTGTGGTAATGGTTATTGTAGGCAAACTCTATCAATGCCAAATACTGATCCCAAGCTCCTCTAAACTCCAATACACAAGCTCTAAGCATATCCTTAATAGTCTTGATTGTCCTCTCACTTTGTCCATCTGTCTGAGGATGAAATGTTGTACTGAAGTTCAACTTAGTTACCATGGCAGTCTACAAGCTCTTCCAAAATCTTGAAGTAAATCTAGGATCCCTGTCCGATACTATAGACACTGGTACTCCATGCAGCCTTACCACCTCATTTACATACTTCTGGGCCAACTGATCAAGTGAGTTATTCTCTCTCACTGGTAAGAAATGGGCCGATTTAGTCAACCGGTCTACTATGAACCAAATAACATCATGCTGCCTCGGAGTCTTAGGCAAACCCATGATAAAGTCCATAGTGATCCGTTCCCATTTCCACTATGGAATGGGCAACGAATTCAACTTCCCTACGGGAGCCTGGTGCTCCACCTTCACTCGCTGGCACGTCATACATCTAGACACATACTCAGCTACTTGCTTCTTCATTCCAGGCCACCAAAAATGTTGCTTCAAAGTGTTATACATCTTGGTAGTACCAGGATGCATAGCATAGGTGGCCATATGAGCTTCCTCAAGGATCTCCTTCCTCAAATTATCCACATTAGGTACACATAGCCTATGTCTCAACCACAAAGTCTCATCCCTCAACTCAAACTCGGACTCCGGATTTGCCTTCACTTTCTCTATAAGCTTTACCATATCAAAATCTTTGTTCTGTACTCTTCTGATTCTATCATGTAACATTGGCCTCAACTTCAAAGTAGCAACTAGTGCCTCATCTTGCTCCAGATTCAACTCTACATTTAGAGCTCTCAAATGAATCAGATTAGGTAACCTCGATAATTAAATCTGAGCTGTACTAACATTAGACTTCCTGCCCAAAGCATCTACCACCACATTAGCTTTCCCTGGGTGGTACTCAATAGTACAATCATAATCTTTCAGAAGCTCAATCCATCTCCTCTGTCTCAGATTCAACTCTCTCTGACTCAGCAAATACCTCAAACTCTTATGATCAGTGAAAAATCTGGAATGTCTCTCCATACAAATAATGTCTCCAGATCTTCAGAGCAAATACAATTGCAGCTAACTCCAAATCGTGCACTGGATAATTCACCTCGTGAGACCTCAACTGTCTCGAGGCATAATCTATCACCTTGCCATGCTGCATCAATACACATCCCGGTCCCTGATGCGAAGCATCACTGTACACCACATAGCCTCCAGTCCCAGATGGAATGCCTAACACCGGTGCAGTCATCAGTCGATGTTTCAGCTCCTCAAAACTCTTCTGGCACTCCTCAGTCCATCTGAATGGCACATTCTTCCGCAGAAGTTTTGTCAGAGGGGCTGAGATCAGCGAGAACCCCTCGACAAACCTCTGATAATATCCGGACAATCCTAGGAGCCTCCCAATGCAGCACTGCCTCGACCTTGCGAGGATCCACCTGAATACCCTCATCAGTCACAATGTGCCCCAGAAATACGACCTCATCAAGCCAGAATTCACATTTAGTGAATTTGGCATACAACTGTCTCTTTCTCATGACCTGAAACAATCCTCGATGCTCGGTGCTCTGCTACTCCTCAATACACCAAAATATCATCAATGAATACTATCACAAACTGATCCAGGTAGGGCTGAAAAATCTTATTTATCAAGGCCATAAAAGCTACCGGGGCATTAGTTAACCCGAACGGCATCACTAGAAACTCGAAATGCCCATACCTGCTCCTAAAGGCACTCTTAGGCACATCGGCCTCTGAAATCTTCAACTGATAATAACCCGATCGCAGTCTAACTTAGTGAACACCGAGCCCCTCAGAATCGATCAAATAAATCATCGATCCTAGGCAGTGGATACTTATTATTCACTATCACCCGATTCAACTGCCTATAGTCGATACACAACCTCAACGTCCCATCCTTCTTTTTAACAAACAGCACTGGAGCTCCCCATGGCGAAACACTGGGTCTGATAAACCCCTTGTCTAGAAGCTCCTGCAACTGAGCCTTAAGCTCTCTCAGTTCCACCGGTGCCATCCTATATGAAGGTATAGATATAAGAGCGGTACCTGGAACGAGGTCAATCACAAACTCTATCTCCTGATCCGACAGTAAACCTGGTAACTCATCGGGGAACACATCGGAAAATTCCCTGATCACGGGAATATCCTGCAATCTCTGCTCAACTCTAGTATCCGCAACATGGGCCAGATAGGCCTCACATCCACCCCGCATCAACCTCGTGGCACTTTAAAGGAAATCATCCCGTTGGCACCGCTCGACTAACTCCTCGAAAATGTTTCAGATCGACCAGAGACTCTAATACAACCTCCTCGTATAATACCCAAGACGGCCCTATGCTAAATAACCAATCCATCCCCAAAATCACATCTATCTCCTCAGAGGCAATATAATCAAGTCTGACTCAAACCGCCGATCAATCAATCGGGCACCCTTTGTCCTCTCACCTAAAATAACAGACTACCTGAGGTGTACTCACCTCAGCCCATGCATTATCTCTCCCTATCCCCATGCAAATTACATGCCATATGCGGTAATAAATGAATGAGTGGATCCAGGATCCAACAATGCATATGCTTCAAAGCCAGAAATCAGAAGCATACCCGCAACAACATCTGGGGAATCCTGAGCCTCCTGCCGAGTCATGGCATAGACTCTAGCCTGGGATTGTTGTCTGCTGCTCAGTCCCTCAGCCCTCACTACGGACCCCTCAGCTCTACCTCGGCCTCGACCTCGGCCCCTAAATCCCGATCCACCTCTACGGCTCTGCTGCACCGTGGTATTGCTGCCAGATCTCCCAGTCATAGTGGATTGGGCTCCCAAGGTCTCAGGGCAATTCTTAACCAGGTGGTCCATCTAGCTGCATCTCAGGCAGGCTCCAGTCAGCCACCGACACTCCCCACTGTGTCTCCTCTCACAATGCTCACAGACTGGAAGAAACTGCCCTGAACCTCTGGCACTGCCACTACCCCTACTAGTCTGTACAAATCTGCCTCTCTGTCCAAATCCAGACTGTCTAGCTCCTCCAGAGGACCTAAAGGGCCCGCTCGCGCCATCGAACCTTCGCTAGCACCGCCTCTAGCTATCACTGCCTCTTACCCTGGACCTCGACCGGCCTCACCTGACTGTCTTCAGAGTCGCTCAATCCAGATCGCAGAGCTCCTCAACTTGATAAAAGTGCCTATATCGATCGGCTAACTCTGCACGGATCTCCAGATTGAGTCCGCCTCAAATCTCCGACACTGTCACCTCAAGAGTAATCGTAACAAAGAGTATACCCCATCACTCATCAACCTCACCTCGTATCGCCATCGCCATCCGACCTGCCTCAACCCCAAAACTCCTGCATCTTCAACTCTAAATAAACCTTGGGCATATAATTGTCCTGGAAGGCTCTCAGAAAATTATCCCATGTCAGAATACAGGGTCTGGTGGTACTACCCGGGACAGTCTTCCACCATTGATAAGCTTGACCAGTAGAGAGAGATCGATAATCGAAATGCTCATCGAGTCGCATCCATCCGATCGAGGACTCTCGGTCCTCTCCACCATCCTCACCTCGGCGAGCAGGTCTCGTACGCCATAGAAATCAACAAATCACCCCACATAGCAATGGTCATACTTCCTCTCCGCTCACGGAACTCTAGGAGGCAACTCTCGTAATGAGGCATGAGGACTCCCTACTAGCTCCCACAGATCGTAGGTCAGCTGGTTGATCAACTTGATCTCCAAGAACGGATGACCTATAACAAACAAGAATTTTGATCAATCTTCGCTTTTCTCACTGTAATTCAAACCTAAAAATACACTATACCCAAAAGATGCCAAACCATGCTCTGATACCACCTAAATGTAGCGCCTCACCATTGTGGTACGATCGGACGCCTCAGAGATCGTACCGACACATATCTCACAATAAGGGTGCACTACGTTCGATCATTTCTATAATCCACATGGCATCAATACAATAAAACTGCAATATCAAAATCACTGAATTTTTAAAACCATAATGCTATTCTCATTCATAACATCAAATGTAAATATGTATAAGTCTATCGGTTCCCTACGGTCTAAATACAATACTCAAAAGAGAAACCGATAAAAAGTCTATACTATGTCATCCTCAAAATCAATCCCACCGACCGACCACATGTGCCATCGCTTCTTCTTGCCAAAGCGCTCACGCGGCAGGAAAAGTCTATCTCTGGAGCTAGGGGTCTAATCTATCAGACCTAAAAAATAGATACAATTTTGGGTGAGTTTGCGAACTTAATGAGAAATCATCATCGATGGTTCACTCAATTCATGCATTACGCAAATTATGCGACAAAGACATCACAAGAATATTCAATTATCATATAACAGTTTGCAATTTCTCATGCCATCACAGAACTAAATAATTATCACAAATCAGTTAACTCATTTGTTTGCAATGCATATGTGACTCTTTTCCAATTTGTTTCAATGTTGTGACCGAGCGCTAAATTAGTAATCAGTGTTCAGTAGACGTGTCTAGGGAGTAGGAGAGCCCTCATACAGGATGCACTAACTCCCCTCGAGCTCGAGGCCTAGTTCAGTAACAGTGTTCGAGCTCAAAGTTCTTTTCAGTATTAATGGCGACTCAGGTCACAACGTTCAATATCTGTTCATGCATTTATGCATGAAATGCAAATGCTCAATAATTCACAGTCATATGGCTATGAAAGCCCGTTTATCACAATTTCTCAAAAAGCACGTAGCAGTCAATTCCAATTTATCAAAAGCATGCATTTTAATCCTAACCATTCCCGTAATCATACAATTCACATTTGTAAACAGTTCACATATAGCATTTAACAATCAGAAATTGAGGAACTAACTAGGTTACTCACTGGTTGCTACCGAAGCTAACACCTGGAAGATCTAGCAACGTCTGGAAGTTGACGTTCCGGTTGCTCCTCTATAACAAATAGCATACATGATATCAAAATTTTCACCATTAAGAGTGTTCAACAATGTACATGTATGAGATGTATTATGTACAATGCATGTTCATGATAAATCTCGGGTATCGCTCTTTGATTCTTCTCAACACTATCCCATACCAAAATTCATTTAAGCATAACTAACACTTAGGTTTCTACCTCTCTAGAACCATTGAAATCACAATTCGTTTGTCACTGGCTTACTTTCAGACTTTCAGAAATACCTTTCAGTTAACTGCTCACATTCGAACAGGGGGCAAAACTTGTGAAATTTGAGCTCACTCTCTTCTAGAAAAGTGTTCCTCTATCTTGTATCTTTCCATCGCCCCTAATTTCACTCAATTCGGTTCGGTAATTTGGAAGATATGCCTCAACCATTTTCGGACTATTCCTTTCCAAAACAGTGTGTTATATCCAACTTCCATCCAGAAATAGAACACCTTAGAGACTGAATCGAGATTCAGTTTCTTCATATGATTTGTATCCCTATTACTCTAGTTTTCTAAAAATCAAGAATCACTTCAATTGGAATCCTATAGACCAAGATATCATCAAAATACTGAAATACGTTCAGTGAAATATTCAGTTCATGCTCCTTCCACCGATACCCTTACTTTGATTCAATCTATCATTTCTAATTTAATACGAAAAACCATAACTTTTTGTGGAGGGATAAATAAATGTGTTAGGAATCCAATGCTTCAAAAATCAGGTCATTTGGAGGTCTAGAAAAAAAGTTATGACCAAAAGACTCCAATCAGTTCTTGCTTTTGTCTGAGTTTTTCTATCATCTCATTTCCATCGTCTGCTTTTCCTTGGTCTCATTTCGATCGTCTGCTTTTCCTTCGTCTCATTTCCATCGTCTGCTTTTCCTTCGTCTCATTTCCATCGTATGCTTTTCCTTCGTCTCATTTCCATTGTCTGCTTTTCCTCCAGAACATCTCCACTTATAACAATCATAACTTTTGACTCCGATATCCAAAATTTAAAAACTTTATACCGTTAGAAAGATAAACAAAAGCTATACAACTTTTCAGAAGGCAACTTTACCAAAATCTATCTAAATCAGGTCCATATTTCCTCCCGAAGTTGGAACACGAATTTTCACTCAACTCTCAACATCCTGCACCCAGTTCTCAACTGCGAGACAACTTTTGAGACTGTTAGAGACAGAACTGAAATTCGATGTCTTCATACAAATTGTAGCCATATATTCCTAGCTTACTCTGAATCAATAATCATCTCATTTGGACAACCACAGAAAATGTTATGGCTAAAATACTGAAGCATACTCAGTGAGAAATTTTCCAGATTTTCTAACTTTCAACACTATAACTGAATTTATTTCTCCCCAACTACCCAGTATTTATGAACAAACACATAAAGTACATTTTTCATACCGATGAAAGTAATTTAACAACTTTATTTTACAAATCCCTAACAACAAGGGATTTATCTAACACTTACCTGCTGAAAACTCCAAAATCTTCAAGCCCTAAACTCCACACGTTTTCATACTTCGCTGAGTGAAATGATCAGCTTCTGGTTTTTCCTTAGAGTAGATGACACAAAAGACAAAGTAAGTTTGGTGAAGGAAAGGAAGAACACAGAAGTCCCTTAGAAGATATTTTGATGGAAAACTCTGTGTTCGAAGAGAGAGAAGTTTTAGGAAGATGATAAAAAGGAAGGGGCTTGGACAAGACTTAACCTGTCAATTCTCAAGGAATAGAACTTACTCTTAGCTAGAGTACAAGGCCTAAGTGAAACTTGTCACTTACCCAATACCCAAGTTCCAACTTAGTTTCTTTTGAACTAACTCCCTTAACTGCCATCTTTACAACCCAACTATCTCCAAAACTTCATTTAATTTATTTCTTACTCCCTATTATCAATATATCTTTCTCAATACTCCATAACTTCACCAACATATACAAATACAATATTTCCACCAATTACTAATATTTTCAATGCAAAAACATTCGTAACTCTAAAAATTCATAGATTAATCCAATTATACCCGAAATTTTCATGAATGCATGTACAATTATTTCATGTGCAAATAAATTCACTATTTAAGTGCAAGTGTATGGCATATCATGCATGAACATGGAAGTGCATCACTAACTTTCATGAGCCACTCACATTTACCATTCCGCCCTTTCCACTAGAAATGGGATGTTACACATCAGAGATTCTATTATGGGTGCCTTTCATGAATTGTTGAGTAAAGCAACTGAAAAGTTGTACCTCGGATGTACAAACTTTTCAAAATTGTCATTTTTAAAAAAGTTGTTTCACTTGAAAGTATACAACAAGTAGAGCAATAAGTCATTTGACATGTTGCTTGCTTGCTGAGGGATGTATTACCTAATTGTAAATCTTTGTCGAAGTCCTAGCAAATCAATTTCTACAGAGCCTAGGTTTGGGTTATGTGTCGATACATGTATGTAAGTACGATTGTTCCCTATTTTGGAAAGATTATGGGGAGTTGGAAAGTTGTCCCCAGTGTGGAACATCAAGATGGAGAAATAATGATGGTAGGGGTAAGAAGATACCTCATAAAGTATTGCAGTACTTTTTATTAACGTCCAAATTATAACGATTATTCATGCCAAGTAAGACTACTAAACAAATGACATGGCATAATGATAGGCCTAAAGGTGATAGGAATACCATGGTTCATCCTTCTGATGGAGAAGCTTGGAAGAGCTATATCCTGAGTTTGCCAGAGAACCACGTAATATTAGAGTAGGCTTAACAATAGACAGATTCAATCCACGTGGGAATTTGTCACTTCCATATAGCATGTGGCATGTTATTCTTTTAGCATACAATTTAACCCCTTAGATGTGTATAGATGAGTCACTTTTTATGCTATCACTTGTTATTTCAAGTCCAAAAGCAATGGGTAGAGAAATTGACGTCTACATGAGACTACTAGTAGATGAGTTCAATAAGTTATGGGAAGATGGTTTTGATGCTACAAAAGGAGAAAATTTTCAAATGCATGCAACCTTAATGTGAATTATCAACGACTTTCCAACCTATGGTAATATTTCTAGGTGGATCACTAAAGGCTATAAAGCATACCCTGTTTGTAACAAGCACACTCCTTCATGTAAGTTAAGAAGTAAGATTGGTTACTTCGGCTATTAACGTTTTCTTCCTTACGATCATCCATAGAGCAAAAGCAAGAAGTTTGATGGCAAGAGTGATCATCGACCTATACCTAACTTACCAGATGGAGATGATGTGGTGGAACAATTATATCATATGCAGAATAAATGTTATGGAAAGCACCCCAGCAAAAAGAGGAGAACGAGATTAGAAGGAGAGTTGAATTGGAATAAAAAAAAGTGTTCTTTTTGATATACCAAATTGGCATAAGTTAAGATTGAGGCATAACCTTAATGTTATGCATATAGAAAAGAATATTTGAGACAATATCCTTGGTACTTTGATGAATGTTGAAGGTAAAACCAATGATACAATCAAGGCTCGACTTGATTTAGAAGATATAAACATTCGAAAGGAATTACACTTGAAAATAGTAGTTGATGGAACTATTGTTGCAAAAACTCCAGCATGCTATACAATGTCTTCCGATGAGAAGAAGAAGTTTTGCGAGTTTGTAAAGCAAGTGAAGTTTCCAGATGGTTACACATCTAATATATCTAGATGTGTTAATGTTGATGAAAGAAAGATTACTGGACTTGAGTCTCATGATTGTTACTGTTATAAAGCATTTTTCCATTAGGCACATATGCCATCTTGAATAAAGATGTGACAAGTGTTTTAATGGAGTTGGGAGACTTCTTTCGTCAAATTTGTAGACGAAGTTTAAAATGATATACCCACCGACATTTTTTGATGCCATGGTACGTTTGGCTATTCATTTTCCAAATGAAGCCTTACTTGGAGGACCAGTTGTGTATAGATGGATGTATCTAATTGAGAGGTATTATTTAAATTTATCCTATCACTCAACTAAGTTAACTAAATAGTGTCCTATCTAATTATTGTTAAGATTCCTAGGTACACTTGTTGGACCCCATTTTCAAAGCCCAATATCAGACACAGAAGCGTGATGCTTGCGCGTGGAGGGGAGACCTTGATGTTGAAAATATCCCTCGGAAGTAAAGGCGGGCGTCGCCACAAGGCAGGTTGTTCTCGCCACATGAAGCGAACGAGCCCTTCGCCATGCATGAAAGAATCTAACCTCGCCATGGCGAGGAAGGATCTCTCGCCGTGATAAACCCGCGAGATAAGCTTCGTCATGACAAGCAGGGGGTCTTGTCGCGGTAAAAGCCCTTACAAAAACCAAAATTTAAACTTTCATCCATTTTCATCAAAATAACCCAACCCAAAATAAAAAACATACACTCAAGCAATCTTCTAAATGATTCAATGCGAAAGGTTTGAAACTAAAATCAACATCAACCATATCTCATTGATAACCAAAGAAGAGTTTTACAAAGCTTTAATGGCATTTCAAGCCATAATACAACATTTGAGTTCAAGACCAAAATACAAAATACATTTGAACAAATAAAACGTGAAATGTGACTAAAGCTTTGAATTCCAAAAGATAACTTGATGAAATAACTCTTGACTTACTCGTTCTCTTGCTCATCACCTGAATAGGGGGAGGATAAATGGGGTGAGCTATAAAGCTCGTGGGTAACACATTTATAATAAAGAAACACGCAAAACTATTTTAAAAAGATAACTCATTGTCGTGGTACACTTTTGAAACCATAGTAATTTCGCATGTAGATATCATTTCAAACAATTCATGAGTAATATTAAAATCATGCATGCATCAAACTTGTTAACAGATCATAAGCATATAAGCATAGCAGAATGGTTTGGGTAAGACTAAGTTCATGAACCACTACACATTCCTATATAATGGTCCTGTGTAGCCGTAAATTCTTGAGGGAGTCCTTGAGGGAGCAACATGCCACTAGCGGGCAGGCGGGAGAAGCCTATACATGGGTTAACGTGCACGTGACGGTTCTTGAGGGACTACCACAAACCCACATAACATATATTTCATGAACTTGAAAACATGTAAACTTGTTGTCAAAATGCCACGTTCTTGTAAACTTGCTTTTCATAACCTTGATATCCTTGTAAAAATCATTTCTGAAAACATGATTTCATGAGCATGTATTCTTTTAAAGAGAAACCCTTTTCGAAGTCTTTTCATCAATCAATACAAATCATGTAGCAAACATATAACAATTTCATAATGCACTCAAAAAGCAAATAAAGCAACATTGATGATGCAATTGAAATCATTAAATGTTTCTTGAATTGAGCAAAACAATAAGCGTCTTATTTACTCTATTATAAATGTGTACCCACCTTGAGTTCCTTGCTTATACACTTGTTTAGGAATGTTTTTCCTCTTGCTTCTCTTGCTCCTCTTGCCTCACTTGATTTCCTTAACCAATAACCAAAATTTCCAATCAAGTTGGTGTAGAAATCGGAAAGTCGTACTTTAACAATTCGAACTATAGCTTAAGCTGAAACAAAAATTCTATGCTTAACTTCCATACAAAATTTGATATCTTTAGAGACTTATTCAGAACTTCATTTCTTCACAAAACTTGTATCCCTATGTCTCTAGTTTACAATGAATTAAAAATCATCCTATTTGGACATCTACAGCAAAAGTTATGCCCACAATACCAAAGCATGTCTGTGCAGGAAAATGGTCGTTTCATTGGCAAGTGCATGGCATGACACGTGCATGCTTGTGGTCATGACGTCTGGTTGAAAACCTCCCGAAACCTATTTTTCCCACATTATTCAACCATATTCCTCCCATCTTTCAAATATAACACATCTAAACCCTAAACCATCTCTTATGCTTCATTTCTAAGCTCATTCTAACCCAAAATCATACACAAACACAACATGATCATCAACCCTAAAAGATTAAACCATTTTTCATATACCACTCAACAACCATTTCCTACATATGCTAAAATATAATGGGGTTTCATCTAACCAAAAAAATATGGAATAAACTCATACTTACTTGTTGATGCTTCAAATTCTTTAAAAAATCCCTAAACCTAGCTTTCCTCTTTTTCTCTTCTTCTTCCTTTGTCTCCAACGATACTCTCCCTCTCAAATAAGACAACATATGCTTCTTCTTCTAATTTCTTTCACTTAAGCCTTAAATGAATGAGCAAGGACCATCATGCCCCTCCATTATGCCTTATAACTTTTAGACTTTAAGTGACTTGCCTATTTTGCCCTTATTCATTCTTACTTCTTCATTTCCACTTACACCATACTATACTCTAACTTAATCTTAATTTCTCCATTTAATACTTCCAATTCCATCAATCTAAGCAATAAATCCTCCAATCATTGAAATGCTAATTAAACTTTAAACAAAAATAATTTATCGAGAAAACCACATAATCAAAATGAATTCATACTTAATAAAATCACAAAAAAATTGGGGCCCAACATTTCTCCCCCTCTTAAAAGAATTTCGTCCTCGAAATTATTACCTGAGTCATCGAAGAGTTGTGGATACTTCTCCTTCACGGCTTCCAATAGCTCTGTAGGAAAATCTCGGGGTGTCCATCACATGGACACAGTGCGGAAAACAAAACTTTTTTATTCCGGGAAGTTCCCGAAAGCCAGGATCCATGTGTAAGTATAAATAGTCAAACCATAACGACCAAAGGAGACCGTCTCTAACGGTATCCACGCAGAGGTCGGAAACCTAACCAGGACAAACCCTTTTACCCGGGAATAGCTAGACTAAGGAAAAGACTGCTAGATCTTACTTTAGCCTTGGAGAGGTTGAATCAATGATGTGGAGAAGATGAAAGCTTGGAGATGATGAAGATCGTTGGAAAGCTTAAAGGAGGAGACTCTTCTTTTCCTTCAAACCTTAGGTTTTCTTTTTAAAACCCACGATGATGACCTATATCCAAGCAAGAAAACTCTTCTTCTCTTCTTATTTTATAAGCCAACGATAATCCTCATCTTTCTTTCATTGTTTTTGTCTTTTAGCCATTAAATGCTTGAATGGCTAACCAAAATAAAAGAACCTTCTCCAATCTTCTCATCTTCCACGTTAACTTATATATATATATATATATTAATTAATTAATTAATTATATATATATATATTAATGTCAAGTGGTCCAACACACTAGGTTTGGTCCCACCGCTCGCGCGGCTCACTATTGGCAAAAATCACCGAAAAAGCCAAGAATGTCGATGTCGCGATCACATCGGGACATATCCCAATCTCATCAGGATCCATTTAATCCTATTGCTCTCCAGATATTGGATCACTATCCAAAACTATTTTACAGATTTTCGAATCACTTTTATGCGTGTGACCCATTAGATTCCCGGTTATGTTGGCCACTTAGATTAACACTTAATCTAAGCAACTCATGAGCGGCGTCTAGCAACACATCATGACCCCCAATTGACCGGAAAGTAATTGGTTTGACTAATGAACCCGAGCTCATCAGGAACCAGATCACGAACCTTTCCATAAACAATTATCGTGCAATTCGTCCTTTCACCATCCTATACCCCACTTGGTTATGAGTATGGTCAAAGTGTCAACTCTCGCTAGACTGAGTCTAGCCCAAGTGATATCGGGTCTCGTCTTAGGACTCATTACTCTATATGTCCATGAAGACAGTCTTCATGACATGTTCACTCCTACGCCAGAGATTTCCAAGTAATGATCCCGACAAGAGGCTACGGGTATCTCTTCCGCTATTCCGTAAGTGGTGAATCCTTTATTGGCTACTCAATTACCTTCAATACCTCAAACTGCACTCAAGCACCACCCTATGAGTGACCTCTGAAGGCAACAAGGAATGGAGTCAAAGCACGTAATCAAGATTCAAGATATCCTCGAGTACCTCAAGTCTAAGGATACTTGCACCATTGCTATGATGAGATTATCACTGACATTATAATAGAATACCCATGTGATGATCTCATGGCAGGTCATCCAATGTACTTACTACCACTAGTAAGCATCCACATGTCAAATCTAAATATCTCAATATTTACAGTTTCTGAGATCCACCGCTGATCCAATCAAGGAATATGACATGTGCTAGTCTATCCGGATTAACAATGTCCAGTCTCGTTAATCCTATGACTAAGGATAATTTAGATACTGACATAATTGCACATGATAGGAATCTCAATAGTATGATCACATCATAATTTCCTTCATGCTATGTCATATATCATGGACTTCATTAATTGATTAAAGATCAACATCAATTCATAACAAAATGAACATCAAATAAATGAAATATGCCTTGCTTTATTTATTCATAAAATCAGACATGACTATGAACAAAATGTGCTAAAGGGATTGCCTTTAGGCACTACTCTAACAATCTTATGGTATCGACATACATAAGTCGACTTACACCGTGAACAAGGCGATTTATCAAGATCGAAAAAGCATAAGTCGACTTACGATGGTACAAGTCGACTTACACCTACAAATCTCCCACTTGACCTAAAGCCAATCGCCTTGGTATCTAATACCATAAGCGAGTACATGAGAATCAAAATTCTTCCGTGACAATGGCTTTGTCAACTGATCAAGAATGTTCTCGCTCGGGAATTCTCTATCGTGACATCACCCCGCGTAATGATCTCCGAATCGATGGTATCGGCGGAGTACGTGTTTGGATCGCTGATGTGACCTTGGTTCTTTCGCTCACAAGAATAGCTCCATTGTTGTCACAATACAATCAGATGGGCCCATCACAATGGGAACTACACCAAGTTCAAGAATGAACTTCTTGATCCAAACCGCCTTTCTTTGCATCCAACGCCGCAATGTACTCGCCTCGATCGTTGAATAGCGATCGCCTCTTGCTTGAACTCTTCCAACCGATCGCCCGCCATTCAGCAGGAAAACATAACCGATTGGGACTCGAGTCGCCCTTATCGATTGAAAATCGGCATCTGATGCCCGCCACTGAGATTTCAGCTTATATATCAAGAAAACATCCTTAGTTCTTTGCAAGTACTTTAGATATTCTTGATACCATCCAAAGGACCTTCATCGGATTCGATTGGTATCCGCCGTAACACTTAGAGCATATGATAGATCGGGCCTCGTATATAGCATTGCATACATGATAGATCCCATCGCAGATGCATACGAGATCATATTCATGCGCATCCTTTCATCCTGTGTCTTAGGACACATAGACTTCGAGAGCGATATCCCATGAGACATGGGAAGATACCCTCTCTTGGATTGCTCCATGCTAAACCTCTTTAGCATCTTATCTATGTACGTTGACTGTGAAAGACCAAGCAACCTCTTCGATCTATCTCTATAGATCTTTATCCCAAGGATATAAGTTGCTTCTCCAAGGTCTTTCATGGCAAATTGTTTGGACAACCAAATTTTTACTGATTGCAGCATTGAGACATCGTTTCCTAGTAACAATATGTCATCTACATATAACACAAGGAATACGATTGCAGCCCATTAACCTTCTTATACACACAATGTTCATCCGGATTTTGTGAGAAACCAAACTCTTTGATTGTCTCATCAAAACGGATATTCCAACTCCTGGATGCTTGCTTTAATCCATAAATGGATTTCTGAAGCTTGCATACCTTTTCGCCATCATAGAGATGAAGCCCTCAGTTGTATCATATACACATCCTCGCCGATTTCCATTCGTGAAAGTCAGTCTTCACATCCATTTGCCATATCTCATAATCATAATGAGCGACAATGGTTAGGAGTATCCTAATGGATTTAAGCATTGCTACTGGACTGAAGGTCTCGTCATAGTTAACTCCTTATCTTTGACGAAAGCCTTTAGCCACAAGCCTTGCTTTATAGGTAATCACATTACCATCCATGTCGGTTTTCTTCTTGAAAACCCATTTGCACCCTATAGGTTTTATCCCTTCAGGTGCATCAACCAAAGTCCATACTTGGTTTTCGTATATAGAATCCATTTCGATTTCATGGCACGGCCATTTTCGTGCTCAACTCTTCGTAACCTCTTCATAGTAGTAGGCTCATCATCCTCTATGAGCAATCGTCATTCTGCTTCACTCACGAAATCCATATCTCTCGTGAACAGAGCGCATCCTACTTGACCTCACGAATTTTGTGTGTAGTAGAAGGTTGAACTGCTACCTCATCCGTATGAGTTACGCTTGTGTTCAGCAATTGATCTGCTCGTCCGAGCATCTTGAACTTTTTCAAGCTCAATTTTGCTGCCACCGCCTTCTTGTAAAAGAAACTCTTTCTAAAAAGACAGCATGCATCGAAACAAACACCTTTTGTTCCTCAGAAGGTAGAATTGATATCCTCTTGTTTCTTTAGGATATCCTATTTAACCGACACCGCCGACTTCGCTTCAAGCTTATCGACTTTGTCCGCTTCACATAAGGTGACAACCCCAAACTTTCAAATAAGAAAGATAAGGTTTCTTGTTAGTCCACATCTCATATGGAGTAACATCAACTGTCTTTGATGGAACTCGCTTAACAAGTAAACAAATTGCCTCAAGCGATACCCCAAAAGGATTTTGGTAATCGTGCAAAGCCCATCATAGATCGAACCATGTCCAAGAAGGTTCGATTTCTCCTTTCTCGCCACACCATTGTCTTGTGGTGTGTAAGGTGGAGTCCATCGAGATAAAATCCCATTATCTCTCGAGATAATCCAAAACTTTGGTCTAAGTATTCGCCACCACGATCGATCGTAATGTCTTAATACTTTTCCCAAGTTGTTTTTCTACTTCATTTCTCAATTGTTTGAACTTTTCAAACGCTTCAAATTTGTATCTCATCGACATGATACCCATATCGAGAATAATCATCGATAAAGGTAATGAAGTAACGACAACCACTTCGCATGGATGGACATCGACCACATACATCCGAATGTATTAGGTCTAATAATCCATCGCTTGCTCACCCTTTCCTTTAAAGGGTAACTTAGTCATCTTGCCTAACAAACAAGATTCACATGTGTCATATGATTCATAATCAAATGACCCTAAACATCCACTCTTATGGAGCTTAGCGATGTGTTTCTCATTTATGTGGCCAAGGCGACAATGCCATAAGTAAGTTGATTTTAAATTATCTCTTTTATGTCTTTTCTTGTCATTGACATTCAAAATTGGATGTGACATATCTAATATGTAAATTCCATTGCATAATGTACCAAGTACCATAGAGCATTCCATTTAAACTAATAGAACAACCATTGCTCCCAAAAGTTACATGGAAACCAAATTTATTTAAACAAGAAATGCATAATATGTTCTTTGTTAAAACCGTACAAAATAACAATCATCCAAATTGAATACAAGCCCACTGGGAGTGTCAAAACATAAGTCCCTACGGCTAATGCAAAGAACTTTTGCTCCATTACCAACACGTAGGTCCATATCTCCCTTAATGAGTCGCCTACTATCCCCGAGGCCCTCGCGTATCATTACATATGTGTGAGCCACAATCGTATCTAATACCCATATGTTGTGATCGAAAATGATAACCTCAATGACAAACATATCTCAAGAAGTCGAGGCATCCGATGCCTTCTTCGCTTGAGGACTCGGATAGACTTTACAGCCGCCTCCAAAGGGCGGTCTTGCCACAATGGAAGGTTCCTTTTGGGCGGTACCTTTGGTTTTCTTTTGGTCGTTCTTCCTACTTTCGATCTCTATCGAAACATCAACAAAGAAGTGGATCGGGAAGTGGAACATCAAGGACATAGCCAGCTTCCTTAGATCCGAGAACATTTCTCGATTTCTTAGCCAATCAAGAAAATCAGTCCGTAATTTGTTTGAGTCCATTAGTGGAGCGCAAGTTCACACTTTGGAAGACATCTTCAAACAACCTAACCATGAGAGAGAAAAGATCATTAGAATAGACTTAAATGCAGATTTAAGTTAAATGCATGATCATAAGGACTTAAATGACATGCATATAACTCCCACTAGTTTCATAGAATCCATAACCCTCATTATGAATCCAAGAAACAAAGTGACAAATGTCCTAGTGGGTCGATATCCCACATTGCTAAGAATTACCTTGGGTTTGCCCAACAAGCCACTTCTTAGGTCAATCGGTAGTATCACCATACCAATTGCATCATCGATAACCCACATTAAGAATGACCTCGAGGTTAGCTCAACAAGCCACCTTATGTCTCGGGAGGTATCGTACATACCGCTTACATCTTAGACACAACTATCGATCGGTGCTATCAACGGTTGATGTGTGCACAAACATCGGGTTATCAACACTTGATGCGCGTACATCCGATGTACATTACCCAACCGCCTCATCCACGCTGACCTCGAGGTTAGCTCAACAAATCAACACTTCTAGGAAAACCGACCCATTAATTTGAAAATCTTATTTTCATGGTTCAACATATTCAGATAGAGTGAGCTTGAGGTTAGCTCAACAACTCAACCCTAGAAGAACTCTGGTTTTACCATATTAATGGAAGGCGTTAGTTGTCATATTACGAGGAGGGATTTCAAATTCGTGTCTCATCCAAGCTATGGGATTATAAATACCATGACTATATGGAATAATTTAGGACATGGCATCAATCACATTGAATTTTTACCGAAAATCATCCATCATCCCGCCAAGGCATGATATAAGTCAACTTATCCAATGCAAGTCGACTTATGTCAAAGACACGCATAAGTCGCCAGATCAATATACAAGTCGACTTACGCGACTTTTGCACATGTAAGTCGCCTTATCCAACCGAACAAGTCGCCTTACACAAGGAAAATTGCTATCTAGTCGGCTAATTCTCAATCCAAGCATTCCCAATTCACAACACCAATATAACAATTATATAAACCTTTATATTAATGTGGTAATGAAACATTTTCATTAAATCATGCATGCCATATAGTCAAACTATATAAGAAAAACTTGAAACCGATTAATCACTATTAATCACTAGATTTCCACATAATTTTAAGAATATCAAATTATCATGCTAAGTATCTCTAGGTAGGCTACACGTTATCAAGATTACTCGGCACTTGTCACAAAAATTGCAACGCCAAAATAACCAAGATAATCTAACAATCTAACGAGACGCTAAAGTGACCTATTCGACATCCAAAAAATTATTGGAAACCAAATTTCAAGAATCTCATTTTGGAATGCATACCAGATCAATATAACACATTTTTAATCACATTAAAAATGATTCAAGGCATTGGAATTCAAAAATACAAAACCAATCATTTCAAACAAAACAGCCCCAGCAACTTTCTCAAAACTGCCAAGCTCTGCCTTTTGCTCGAAATAATCATTGAAACAATTTCAATAAATGCTGAGAAAATTACAGAGGTTAGTACATGTTCACAAAATGCTCCATGAATTTGTTTAGGATTTATTTCCAACAAAAACTCATCAAACCTCAGCAATCTAGCCGAAACAGAATCTGTGTTTTTCAACACAGACATTCCCAGAAGCATACAATAAATTTGGAAATAAATAGTAAATCACCTTGAAAACATTTTTCCATCTACAGAGACATTCAAAAACATCTTAGGGACGTGTTGGTGAAAACCCATCCAAAAAAATTTTTTTCTAGAATTTATTCTCGAATTTACAAGTATACCTGTTTCAGAAATGTTCAACAGGACAGCATCCGAAACTTAGGGAATTAAATTACCAAAACCATATCAAACGACATTGATAAATTTTTTTCCTTTTATAGAAACATTCAGCAACATCTCATGAGCAGGTCTATGCAAGAAAATTTCGAAAACCCTAACTCTGTACAGATTTCGAAATATACATAGGCAGCATGCTACACAGCTCAATTCACAAAGGAACTCCGACCTAGTTATCATTTTAACTGTTTATACAACACAAGTGGCTCTGATACCACTGTAGGAAAATCCTGGGGTGTCCATCATATGGACACAGTGCGGAAAACAAAACTTTTTTGTTCCGGGAAGTTCCTGAAAGCTAGGATCCATGTGTAAGTATAAATAGTCAAACCATAACGACCAAAGGAGACCGTCTCTAACGGTATCCACGCAGAGGTCGGAAACCTAACCGGGACAAACCCTTTGACCCGGGAATAGCTAGACTAAGGAAAAGACTGCTAAATCTTACCTTAGCCTTGGAGAGGTTGAATCAATGATGTGGAGAAGATGAAAGCTTGGAGATGATGAAGATCGTTGGAAAGCTTAAAGGAGGAGACTCTTCTTTTCCTTCAAACCTTAGGTTTTCTTTTTAAAACCCACGATGATGACCTATATCCAAGCAAGAAAACTCTTCTTCTCTTCTTATTTTATAAGCCAACGATAATCCTCATCTTTCTTTCATTGTTTTTGTCTTTTAGCCATTAAATGCTTTAATGACTAAGTAAAATAAAAGAACCTTCTCCAATCTTCTCATCTTCCACGTTAACTTATATATATATATATATATATATTAATGCTGAAGTGGTCCAGTCACACTGGGGTCGGTCCTACCGGCCTGCCGGGCCCCCTGGTGAAAAATCACCGGAAACGGTTTTCAGCAATGTCGATGTCGCGATCACATCGGGATATATCCCAATCTCATCAGGATCTATTTAATCCTATTGCTCTCCAGATATTGGATCACTATCTAAAACTATTTTACAGATTTCTGAATCACTCTTATGCGTGTGACCCATTAGGTTCCCGGTTATGTTGGCCACTTAGATTAACACTTAATCTAAGCAAGTCATGAGCGGCGTGTAGCAACACATCATGACCCCTAATTGACCGGAAAGTAATTGGTTTGACTAATGAACCCGAGCTCATCAGGAACCAGATCACAAACCTTTCCATAGACAATTATCATGCAATTCGTCCTTTCACCATCCTATACCCCACTTGGTTATGAGTATGGTCAAAGTGTCAACTCTCACTAGACTGAGTCTAGCCCAAGTGATATCGAGTCTTGTCTTAGGACTCATTACTCTATATGTCCATGAAGACAGTCTTCATGACATGTTCACTCCGGCGCCAGAGATTTCCAAGTAATGATCCTGCCAAGAGGCCATGGGTATCTCTTCTGTTATTCCAGAAGTGGTGAATCCTTTATTGGCTACTCAATTACCTTCGAATACCTCAAACTGTACCCAAGCACCACCCTATGAGTGACCTATGGAAGGCAACAAAGAATGGAGTCAAAGCACAGAATCAGTATCCAAGATATCCTTGAGTACCTCAAGTCTAAGGATACTTGCACCATTGCTATGATGAGATTATCACTGACATTATAATAGAATACCCATGTGATGATCTCATGGCAGGTCATCCAATGTACTTACTACCACTAATAAGCATCCACATGTCAAATCTAAATATCTCAATTTTTACAATTTCTGAGATCCACTGCTTGATCCAATCAAGGAATATGACATGTGCTAGTCTATCCGGATTAACAATGTCCAGTCTCGTTAATCCTATGACTAGGGATAATTTAGATATTGACATAATTGCACATGATAGGAATCTGTTGGGCCTCGAAAATTTTTTTTTTGAATTAATTAATTATTTATTTATGGATTTATTCGTTAATTATTTTATTTTGTCTTAATTGATTTAATTATGTGTTTATGTAAATATTTTTATGTTGGGCTTGGAAATTAGAAGTTAGAAATTAAATGAAAGCTTGGGCTTAATATTGGAAAGTATGGGCTTAGGTAAATGGATTAAGTAGAAGGAGGATTAATAATAAGTGGGTTTGGTGGAAGTAGGCCTTGGGAGGTGGAGGCCCAAAAGCCTTTATGTAAGGGGAAAGCCAAAACTATGTAGTTTTGGTGTAGGATGAATTAAAGGAATTAAAGAAGAGTTAAAGGAAGAGGAGGAGAAGAGAGAGTCGTCGAGAATCCAAAGGAGAGGAGAAGAGAAGGAAAACGTGAGCTAGCCAAGGAAGAAAGGAAGAGAGAAAATCGTGGGAGGCTTGTGGAGAAGAATAAAGAAGGAGAAAAGAAGAGAAATCAAGAGCTTAAGGTAAGTATCTATCTTCCTTGAGTTAGATTCAAGAAATGGGATGAAATGAAGGTTGTGGTTTGTGTAGGAATGAAGAAAGAAAGAAGAGATGAGTGGTTTTGTGATTCCGGCTAGGGTTGGTTGTTTTAGCTTAAATGGGCTATGGGTAGGTTAGGTTTAAGACTTCGTTATCGATTTATCGATTCTTGAATGTTTCGACTTTTCCAATGAGTTTCAAATGTGTTTTATTGAAGGAACCAAGGAAACCTCACTCAAGAGAGAGAGGAAGAGCAATCGTGAATCCGGATTTCCGATTTATAGGTGGGTAACATCTTTATAGTTATTGTGTAATGGGCAAAGCCCTATGTGTGCTATCTTGTTATACTATGTGCATATTGAAATGAAATTTTGTGTTTTGAGAGGACAGAATGGAACTTTGATGCTTTGAAAGAGTGCGATAAGCGTAAAATGTGAATCTTGTGTTTTGATATGTGAGCATATTGATTGTGTTTGGGCGAGAGAACCCTCAGGAAGTCACGTGCACGTTGACCCCATTAGCCTTCTCCCTACTGCTGCTTTAGGCTTACGAGATCCGAAAAAATGGACTCGTCGTGATTACGGTAAACTTCGCTTTTCGTGTCTATGGAACTCTCGAGCCAATTGTGTGCATTTCATCATTTATAAGTGTTTATGATGCATAAGATGGGTGTTAGTTGCAAGATGATTCTATGTTATGCCTTATGTGATGAGTTGAGTAAATTGTGAGTTAGGTGATAAAGTTGAGTTTTCAACCTATTATGTAAATTGCTAATGCTTTGGATTATTAATTGTGTGTGTGTGGCTCATTATGTGATGGCTATAAATTTGTTAGCCATCGAGCCGTGTTAGCTCACCCCATTCTCCTCCTCGGTGAAAATTCAAGTTGAGAGTCGAACCTTGCAAGGCATCGACATCACCCAAGAACTTAGGAACTTTTGTATTAAGTTAATAACTAGCTTTTGAATAGCTTTGTAAGCATATTGATCATCGAGCATCTCATCTTTTGTATTTTGTACTTGATTTTGATGAATATGCCAATATGTAACCAAAGCTATGCATGAATCTTTCTTATGATTGGAAAAGAGAATGAGAGCTCTAGTACTCTCTTCATTATATGTTTTGTTGATTTGTGACCTATGTGTGAAGCATGTGTACCATTCTTTTAAGTTTGGAGATTTACATTGGGTGTCTGTGGTTTTTGCCTTGAAGAAGCTTCATGGAAAATTTCCAAGGTTAGGAGTTGTAAAAGTTTTGTAAATTCGGTATGTTGCATTTTCTGATATTTCTGTGTTGTTAGAGGATTGTATGGGAGCTTTATGACTCCTTGAGAGTGATAGGCGAGTTGTAGGGTTTTTCTAAGATGTTTATAAGCTATTTATGAGGGATTAAAATGGTAGGTGTGAGTGGTTAGAATTAAATGTAGGTGCTTGTCAAATGACAGATTTTTAGACAGAACATTTGTGACCATTTTGACCCTTATAGAGTTGGAATTTGGGTCAGTGATCTTCATGAAAATGTAGATCTTTCTTTTCTCTATGAAATAGACACCAATTTTGTTAAATTTGGAGTTCGAATGGAAAGTTATGACCTTTGCAAGTGGAGTCAGATCAGAGCAAAACCAGACGATGCCTCAGAGCAAAACCGACGATGCCTTTATCAGCAAAAACCAGACGATGCCTCAGTAAGCAAAAACTAGACGATGCACTGTAGCCAAAAACCAGACGATGCACTCAGTAAAAACCAGGCGATGCAATCAGAAGCAAAACCGGGCGATGCCTGCAATCGTAGCAAAAACCGACGATGCAATCAGAAGCAAAACCGACGACGACCGAGGCAAAAACCGATTTATGCAATCAGAGCAAAAACCAGACGACGACCGAGAGCAAAACCAGGCGATGCAATCAGTAGCAACAACCAGACGATGCACTGTAGCAAGAACCAGACGATGCATCGTAGCAAGAACCGGGCGATGCAATCGTAGCAAGAACTAGACGATGCCTTCAGAAAAGAACCAGACGATGCATCAGAAGGCAAAAACCGACGATGCCTCAGTAGCAAAACCAGACGATATTCTTGTAGCAAAAATCAGGCGATGTTACTGTTCATCTCCGCCTGATTTTTGCTGAGGATGACATCATCTCCGCCTGATTTTTTTTGCTAAGGATGACGCCATCTTCGCCTCATTTTATCGTCTGCTTTTGTCTTACGACCCTCTTCCTTCTTTTGGCCATAACTTTTACACGCACCTCCGATCGACCTCATTCTCGAAGCATTGGATTTCTAAAAGATTTTCTACCTTTCTACACTGGACTTATCAGATTTTCTTTCAAATTGAAAATGGTGGTTTGAAACAAAGCATGGCGATCGGTTGATAAGTAATGACTATGCTTCGAATTTTAAAATATCTTGAGTTATAGAGCTCCGATCAAAGCGATTCTTGTTTTAAATTAAACTAGAGTCATAAACCTACAAGTTTTATGAATAGACTGATCAGTGATTAAGCCTTTAAGATTTTCAAATGCTTACCCGAAGTCGGTAGTGCTCGCTTTTGATTGTTTTCTTGAGATAGTGTTTTAACCATAACATCTTCATTCCTAACTCAATTGAGCGATTCCATTGCGTTGGAATCGTGAGATCTGAGGATCATTTTATCAAGAGCTAACCCTGAATTTTTATAAAGTGAAATTTTTCCATAATTGTGATTAGCATATGTGTTCGGTTGTGGGTCTTCTACGCTGGATAGGTCCGAATGTTGGGCTTCGGAGACGGGGTCCAACAAATCTCATTAGTATGATCACATCATAATTTCCTTCATGCTATGTCATATATCATGGACTTCATTAATTTGATTAAAGATCAACATCAATTCATAACAAAATGAACATCAAATAAATGAAATATGCCTTGCTTTATTTATTCATAAAGTCCGCATACGACTACGAACAAAATGCGCTAAAGGGATTGCCTTTAGGGCACTACTCTAACAATCTTATGGTATCGACATACATAAGTCGACTTACACCGGTGAACAAGGCGACTTATCAAGATCGAAAAGCATAAGTCGACTTACGGATGGTACAAGTCGACTTACACCTACAGGCTGCCACGTGGCCTCTTCTACCGAATGGTTTCTCCATAGGACTTTGACTAGCTGAACCGTCTTGTTCCTGAGGACCTTTTCCTTGGTGTCCAAAATCTCCACTGGAATCTCCTCATAACTCAAATCTTCTCTCAATTAAACCTCAGTGGTCTGAATGATATGAGAAGGACCCTATCTATACCTCCTCAGTATGGAGACATGGAAGACATCATGTATCTGAGACAATTTCGGGGGTAACGCTAATCTGTAGGCTAGTGGTCCAATCCTCTCAAGAATTTCATAGGGACCCACATATCTCGGACTCAACTTGCCCTTCTTGTCAAACCTCATTACTCCTTTCCAAGAGACGTCTTAAGAAACACTTTCTCATCGACTTCATACTCCATCTCTTTTCGGTGTGCATTAGTGTAGCTCTTCATCCTATCCTGAGCTGCCTTAAGTCGTTGCTTAACCAGATTGACTTTATCATCTATCATCTGAATCAATTATGGTCCTATCAGTTTCCTCCCTCTTTCTTCATCCCAACATATCGGAGTTCTACACCTCTTTCCATACAGTGCTTCATATGGAGCCATCTGAATGCTCGAATGGTACGAATTATTATAAGCAAATTCGACCAATGGAAAATGTTCATCCCAAGCTCCTTTGAAATCCATCACACATGCCCTAAGCATTCCCTTAAGTGTCCGAATGGTCCTCTTAGATTGACCATCCGTCTGAGGGTGAAAAGTCGTGCTAAAATTCAATTTAGTTCTTAAGGCTTCTTGTATGCTTCCCCAAAATCTCGAAGTAAACCGAGGGTCTCTATCAGAAACTATAGAATCTGGAATCCTATGTAATCTCACTATCTCATCAATGTACTTCTTTGCTAGCACTTGCATTGAATCAGTCTATTTGATTGCCAGAAAATGAGCTGACTTCGTCAACCTATCCACAATAACCCATATGGCATCATGCTTCCTACTGGTCTTGGGCAAACCCATCAGAAAATCCATGGTTACCCTTTGCCACTTCCACTCAGGAATGGACAATGGCCTTAACTTGCCTAAAGGTTCCTGGTGTTCAGCCTTGACTTGCTGACACAGTTCGCACTTACTTACATACTCTGCTACATCCCTCTTCATGCCCTTCCACCAGAAATGCTCTCTCAAATCCCTGTACATCCTGGTGCTACCTGGGTGCATGGCATAAGGCGAATTGTGTGCCTCCTCCAAAATCTCATCCTTCACTTCCTTGACATTTGGGATACAAAGTCTGTTTCTTATTGTCATGAGCCCATAATCCCTCACTACTACTTCAGAATTCTTACCATTTTGAATTTCCTCTCGAAACTTGCTCAAATCTGCATCTTGTGCCTGTAACTCCCTAACCTTCTCCCTGAGTATTGGCCTCACTCTGAAGTTAGCTAGAAGGCAATTTGGTTCCTCCTGCTTCAAGCTTATTTTAAGCTTGGTCATCTCTTCCAATAAAGGTAGATAAATTGTCCGAACATGGGCAATTGAAGATTTCCTACTCAAAGAATTTACCACTACATTTGCCTTGCCTAGATGGTACTCAATCAACAAATCATAATCTTTGAGCAATTCTATCCACCTTCTCTGTCTCAAATTCAGTTCTTTCTGACTTAGTAAGTACTTGAGACTCTTATGATCAGTAAAGATCCTCGTCTGAACCCCATATAGATAATGACTCCAAATTTTCAAGGCAAAGATCACTGCTACCAATTCCAAATCATGGGTTGGATAATTAAACTCATATGGCTTTAGTTGCCGTGAAGCATAAGCTATCACCCTGTCTCCCTGCATCAATACACAACCTAGACCCTTCATCGAAGCATCACTATACATTGTATACCCCTCATCTCCAATAGGCAGAATCAAAACCGGAGCACTTGTTAGTCTGTGCTTGAGCTCCTCAAAGCTCTTCTGTCATTCATCACTCCAGATAAACTTCTGATTCTTCCTCAATAACTTAGTCATTGGAGCAGCTATCATAGAGAATCCTTCCATAAACCTCCTGTAATAACCTGCCAGACCCAGAAAACTCCTCACCTCTATCACTATCTTGGGTGCATGTCAATTCACCACTGCTTCAACTTTTCTCGGATCAACATGTACACCATCTTGCGAAATCACATGTCCAAGGAATGTCACCTCATGAAGCCAAAACTCGCACTTGCTGAACTTAGCATAAAGCTCCTTCTCCCTCAATATCTGCAATACAATCCTGAGATGCTCCTCATGTTCTCCTTCACTCTTGGAATACACCAGAATGTCATCTATAAATACTATGACAAACTGATCCAGATACTCCTTGAAGACCCTATTCATAAGATCCATGAAAGTAGCTGGAGCATTGGTCAAACCAAATGGCATGACTAAAAACTCATAATGCCCATACCGAGTCCTGAAGGCTGTCTTGCTTATATCAGACTCCTTGATTCTGAGCTGATGATAGCCTGACCTGAGATCAATCTTGGAGAAGATCCTTGCTCCCTACAGCTGGTCAAATAGATCATCTATCTATGGCAGAGGATACTTGTTCTTAATTGTCACCTTGTTGAGTCTCCGATAGTCGATACACATCCGCCATGTTCCATCCTTTTTCTTAACAAATAGAACTGTTGCTCCCCAAGGTGACAAACTCTGCCTAACATACCCCTTCTCTAACAGTTCCTCCAACTGTTCCTTAAGCTCCCTCAACTCAGCTAGAGCCATCCTATAAGGTGGTACTAAAATAGGTACAATTCTGGGAATCAAGTCGATGGCAAACTCGATTTCCCTCACCGGTGGCAAACCTGGTAATTCCTCTGGGAACACATCTGGAAACTCCCTCACAATCGAAAAATCCTCTAACTTCCCTTCATTCACATCGGTATCCACAACATGAGCTAAAAAGGTTTCACACCCCTTGCCCATCATTCTATCAGCTAGCATAGCTGAAATAAGTCTTGGCGATGGTGTTTTTCTGTCCTCTCTGAAAATCACCTTCTTACCGTTGCCCAGATCAAATTTCACCTCTTTCAGGCTACAATCTAGCTTCGCCAGATATTTCTCCATAGCATCCATTCCCAGTATAACATCTAACCCTTTTAGATCTAGAGGTAGTAAGTCCACTACCAATCTAGCACCATCAATGAAGAGTGCACAACCCTTATATATTTGACTGATCACCACATTCCTCCCTAGAGGAGTACTAACAAGCAAAGGATTATCCAAAGGCACTGAATTCACACCATGCAATGCTATGCTTGCAGAAACAAAAGAATGCGTGGAACCAGAATCAATTAAAACATATACCGCTGAATCAAATAACTGAGCCATACCCGTGACAACCTCAGGTGCAGCTGCAGCTTCCTCCCTAGTCATGGAAAACACCCTTGCCTGTGCTTGACCCCTTGGCCTTCCTAGAGGAATAGCCTTTCTTGCGCCCAGAGCGCCACCTCGAGAATCGCCCTGCCCCACTATTTCGCCGTCTCTGCCTTGAAACTGTGATCCCTCTTGTCTCGGTACCTATGGACAATCCCTAATCATATTTCCCTTCTCTCCACATCGAAAACAGGCTCCAAGTAACTTGAAGCACTCTCCTTGGTGAAGTTTCCCAGAATGCTCACATTGGGGGTTTGTGAACCTACTCCTTCCTGCTCTTCCAGTGCCTCCCGCTTGTTCCTGGTAGAGCCACTGCTACCCACTTCACTCTGTGTGTGAAAACTCCTTATGCTCCTCTCAGGTATTGGAGCACTCATTCCTTTCGTAGAAGACTGCTCCCTGTTCTTCCTCTTCCTGCTTACTTCATTTCTTATATTCTCAGCTTTTCACCTAGAAAAGATCCACCACCATCGGTATTCACAGAAGTTGTGGATCAAGACTTTCTCCTTAATCCCCAAATGAAGACCTCCCTTAAACTTACGACATTTATCCTCCTCGGTCGCCACAATGTTGGTTGCATATCGGGAAAGCTGTGTGAACTTCAACTCATACTCGCTCACACTAATGTCCCTCTGTGTGAGTTTCAGAAATTCCCTGGCCTTCTCTTGTACATAAACCCTGGAGAGGTACTTCTTCCTGAACACTTCCACAAAGTCTCTCCATATCAGTACCGGTGGAATGACCTAACTGTGAGGCACTGATTCCCACCAATGCAGTGCGTCTCCTTGTAACAAACTCACTGCATAGTCTAACTTCTCCTCATCTGAGCACTTCATCTGAAATAGAACCCTCTCAGTGGCTTCAGCCTCTTCCGGATTCGTCGTTCCATTGAAATCTACAGCCCCAAACTTACGGAGCTTGTCATACCGCCCACCTCGCTTCACTGGAGCTTACATCTAACTCGAGACCTTCACCCCATGGCATACGTGAAAGCCTGAGCAAAGGCTTGAAAGAAACTTTGATCCATGGGATTTTCCTGAGGCATAGGAGGAGGTGGTGGAGGTGTAAGTGTAAGTCGACTTGTGTGCTTATGCAAGGCGACTTACACATGTCCAGTACCGATAAGTCGACTTGTACATTAGGTAAGTCGACTTATTCAAGCACTAAGATCGTTAATTGTGCCCTAAAGGCAATCCCTTTAGCGCTTTTATTCAAAGTCGTGCGCACTTTATGAATAAATAAAGAAAGGCATATTTCATTAATTTGATGTTCATGAATATTGTTTATGAATTGATATTGATCTTTAAATCAATTAATGAAGTCCATGATATATGACATAGCATGAAGGAAATTATGATGTGATCATACTATCGAGATTCCTATCATGTGCAATTATGTCAAGATTCAAATTATCCTAGTCATAGGATTAACGAGAATGGACATCGTTAATCCGGATAGACTAGTTCATGTCATACTCCTTGATTGGATCAAGCAAAGGATCTCAAAACTGTAAATATTGAGATATTTAGATTTGACATGTGGATGCTTACTAACAAAGAGTAAGTACATTGATGACTGTCATGAGATCATCACATGGATGTCCTATTTAAATGTCGGTGATAATCTCATCATAGCAATGGTGCAAGTATCCTTAGACTTGAGGTACTCAAGGATATCTTGATACTTGATTCATTCTTTGACTCCATTCCTTGTTGCCTTCCGGAGGTTACTCATAGGGTGGTGCTTGGGTACAGCTTGAGGTATTCAAGGTGATTGAGTAGCCAATAAAGGATTCATCGCCTCTGTGATAGCGTAAGAGATACCCATGGCCCTCTTGTCGGATCATTACTTGAAATCTCCGCTGAGTAGATGTGTCATGAAGACCGCCTTCCTTGACATATTAAGTAATGAGTCCCGAGACGAGAACCGATATCACTGGGCTAGACTCGCCTAGTAAGAGTTGACACTTTGACCATACTCATAACCAAGTGGGGTATAGGATGGTGAAAGGACTAATTGCACAAGAATTGTCTCATGGAAGGGTTCGTGATCTAGTTCGTGATGAATTCATCAAACCAATTACTTTTCGTCAATTGGGGGTCATGATGTGTTGCTAGACGTCGCCATGACTTGCTCAGATTAATTGTTAATCTAAGTGGCCAACATAATCGGGAACCTAAAGGGTCACACGCATAAGAGTGATTCGGAGAATCAGAAAATAGTATTGGACCGAGTTCCAATTATTGGAGAGCATTAGATTAAATGGATCCCAATGAGATTGGGATATGTCCCGATGAGATCGCGACATCAATATTGCTAAGAAAGGTTTCGGTCATTTTCAAAGACCGGGGCCCTGTGAGGGCCTGTGAGACCAATTCAGCTTGAATCGACTTAGCAATTATATTCTAATTAATTAATTAAGTAAATTAATTAATTAATTATTATATATTTAGACATGTGCCGTTGGAATGAGGGAGAGAGGATGGAACTTTGACTTTTCAAAGTTTGTTTCATTAATTCATTAATTAAATGAATGGCCATAAGCCCTCCACTTGTTAGATTCTTATGGATAGTCTTTTTAATTGTTAAATAAACCTATATGAAGCTTGCTAAGTGGGAGAAGGCCGACGGTTTTGCTAAGGAGAAAAGGAGAAATGCTTAAGTGTTAAGTATAAGGTGAAAACTAGGTTTTTCATTCTTCTTTCTTCCTAAAGGCATCAACGATCCTCTCTTCTTCTCCAAGGTTTCAACATTAATCCTAGCTCTCCATAGGACAAAGGTAAGGTCTAGCATCCTTTAATTTGTTCTAGCTATTCTCGGGTCAAAGGGGTTTGTCCCGGTTAGGTTTTCTGATCTTTGCGTGGATACCTTTAGAGATAGTCTCTATTGGCTATTCTGGTTTGAGTCTTCATACTGACACCTGGGTCCTGGCTTTCGGGAAGGTCCCGGTAACAAAATTTTTGTTTTTCCACTGCTGGAGCATGTGATGTTCCTCCCGGGATTTTCCTACAGTGGTATCAGAGCCACTTGTGTCGTGTATGAAGCTAAAACCCTAGCTAGGTCAGAATTCCTATTTGAATTTGTAGCTGATGCATCTGATTTGTTTTTCAGAATTCCTATTTGTGTCGTATATGTTTTTTAAAATTTTTCTGCCCAGATTTGTTCATAACATGTTATAAAATATGTCTGTGAAAGATGAGAATTTATCGATTTGATTTGATACAGTTTTACTAATTTATTCCCTTAGGTTCTAGATGCTGTTTTTTGACAGATTCTGTGAACAGGCATGACTTTAAATTCGAGAATAAATTCTGAATTTTTTTTTTGGAATTTTCCTTCAGCTATATGTCTCTAAGATATTTATGAATGTCTATGAGAAAGGAAAATTGTTTTCAAGGTGATTTATTATTTATTTTCGAATTTATTGTGTGCTGTTGGGAATTTCTGTGTTAGTGAACACAGATTCTGAATCAGTTTTGTTGCTTAGGTTGATTGAGTTTTTGATGGCTATAAATCCTGAAAAAATTCATGAAGCATGTTCTGAACATGTAGGAACCTATTTAATTTTCTCAGAATTTATTGAAATTGTTTCAATGATCATTTCGAGCAATATGCATAACTGGGCAGTTTTGTGAAAATTGCTGGGACTGTTTTGCTTGGCATGATTGTTTGTGTAATTTTCAGTTCCAATGCCTTGGACCATTTTTAATGTGATTAGAAATGTGTTATCTTGATGTGGTATGCTTTCCAAACTGAATTTCTTGAAATTGGTTTTCCAATAATTTTCGGATGTCAAATAGGTCACATTAGTGTCTCGTTAGTATATTTCGTTGTCTTGATTGTTTTAGCCGTCACAGATTTTTGTGACAAGTGCCGGAGTAGTTTTGATAGTGTGTAGACTAACTAGAGATGCTTAGGGTGATTATTTGATGTTTTTGAATTATGTGGAATTCTAAGTGATTAATAGTGGATTAATCTGCTTCAAGATTTTCAGATAGTATGACTATATGGCAAGCATGATACAATGAAAATGTTTCATTAGCACATCAATATAAAGGATAATATACTTAGTATATTGGTATTGTGAATTGAAATGCACGGATTGAGAAATTAGCCGATTTGTTAGCAATTCTTAGTGTAAGTCGACTTGTATGAGTTGTATAAGTCGACTTGCACATCGTAACAAGTCGACTTGTGACAAAGCGTAGCTTGTATAAGTTCCACTTGCACATCATAGTAAGTCGACTTGTACAAGATCAGATGTGTAAGTCGACTTGTAGGATACAAGGCGACTTGTTGAGCATCAGAGCATAAGGCTTACTTACATTCTCATGTAACTCGACTTATAACATGCGTAGGTGGGATGATGGATGATTATAAGGAGAGATTCAATGCGATCGATGAAACCTAAATCTTTCCATATAGTCATGATGACTATAATCCTAAAGCTTGATGAGACTAGAGTTTCAAATCCTCCTCGGAATATGAAAACTAACGCCTTCCATTAATATGGTAAGAACCGAGTTCTTCTAGGGTTGGGTTGTTGAGCTAACCTCAAGCTCACTCTATACGAATATGTTCGAATCATGAAAATAAAATTTTCTGATTAATGGGTCGGTTTTCCTAGAAGCGTTGATTTGTTGAGCAAACTCAAGGTCAACGTGGACAGAGGCGAAGTTGGGTAGTGCACATTAGATGTACGCGCATCAAGTGTTGATAACCCAATGTTTGTGCATACATCAACAAGTTGATAAAGATCGGGCGATAGTTGTGTCTAAGATGTAATTGGTATGTCTGATACCTCCCGAGACATAAGGTGGCTTGTTGGGCAAACCTAAGGTCATTCTTAATGTCGGTTATCGATGATGCAATTGGTATGACTGATACCTACCGATTGACCTAAGAAGTGGCTTGTTGGGTAAACCCAAGGTCATTCTTAGCAATGTCGGATATCGACTCACTAGGACATTTTGTCATAATTTTCTTTGGATTCGTAAAGAGGGTTATGGATCCTTAGAAACTAGTGGGAGCCATATGCATGTCATGCAAGTCCTTATGAGCATGCAAGCATTTCTAATCTATTCTAGCATTCGCTCTCTCTTTTTCGCTAGGTTAGTTGAAGATGTCTTTCAAAGTGTTTTACGCCACCTTTTCTGGACTTAATTTTCTCGATTGGCTGAGAAATCAGAGAATTGTTCTCAAATTTGAGAAACTGGACTATGTCCTTGATGTTCCACTTCCTGATACACTTGTTGTTGATGTTTCTGATGAAGATCAGAAAGTAGGAAGTGCACCAAAAGAAAACCAAAATATCTACCCCAAAAGGAATTTGCTTCCTCAGGGCAAGACCGCCACCTGAGGCTAAACCGAAAGTCTATTCGAGTCCCTCGAAGCGTAAGAAGGCATTAGATGCCTCGACTCCTTCAGATATGTTTGTCATTGAGGTTAACACTGTTTCTGATCACAACATATGGGTATTAGATACCGGTTGTGAACCGGCTCACACATATGCAATGATATGCAGGGCCTCGGGAACAGTAGACAGCTCATAAAGGGAGAACTAGACCTTCGTGTAGGCAATGGAGTAAGAGTTACTACATTGGCCGTAGGCACTTATGTTTTGTCACTCCCCAGTGGGCTTGTACTCAATTTGGATGATTGTTATTTTGTACTGTTTTTAACAAAGAACATATTGGATGTTTCTTGTTTAAATAGAGCAGGTTTCCATTGGACTTTTAGTAGCAATGGTTGTTCTATTAGTTTGAATGGAATACTCTATGGCACTGGTACATTATGCAATGGAATTGACATATTAGATATGTCACATCCAATTATGAATGTCAATGACACCAAACAGCATAAAAGAGATAATTTAAACTCAACTTACTTATGGCATTGTCGGCTTGGCCATATAAATGAGACACGCATCGCTAAGCTCCATGAGAGTGGCAGTTTAGGGTCATTTGATTTTGAATCATATGACACATGCGAATCTTGTTTATTAGGCAAGATGACTAAGTTACCTTCAATGAAAGGATGAACGATTGGAGTATTAGACCGATACATTCAGATGTATGTGGTCCGATGTCCATCCATGCCGTAAGTGGTTGTTTTTACTTCATTACATTTATCGATAATTATTCTCAGATGGGTACCAGATCTCGATGAGATACAAAAGCGCTTGAAAAGTTCAAACAATTCGGATATGAAGTAGAAAAGCAAACTTGGTAAAAGTATCAAGGCATTACGATCCGATCGTGGGGGGAATACTTAGACCAACGTGTTCTGGATTATCTCGTAGATAATGGGATTTTATCTCAATGGATTTCACCTTGCACGCCGCAAAGATAATGGTGTGGTTGAAAGGAGAAATCGAACCTTGTTAGACATGGTGCGATTGATGATAGGTTTTGCACGCTTTTTGGAGTATGTGTTTGAGACAATTGTTTACTTGCTAAACAGAGTTCCTCTTAGATAGTTGATGTTACTCCATACGAGATGTGGACTAACAGAAAATCCTATCTTTCTCATCCGAAAGTTTGGGGTTGTCCCGCCACGTGGGCGGACACAATCGATACACTTGATGTAAAAGTCGACAAATGTTTGTTCGTAGGATATACCTCACGAGGAACAAAAGTTGTTTGTTTCAAAGCGCTGTTTTCTTACGTAAAGAGTTTCTTTTAAAAGAAGACAAGGGGAGCAAAATTGAACTCGAGAAGTTCAAGATGCTCAATGACGCAGATCAATCGCTCAACTCAAACCGTGACTCATACAAATGAAGTAACAGCTCAACCTTCTAATACACAAGAAGTTCAGAGGTCAAGAAGATACGCCTGCTCCTAGAGATATGGATTTCTCGTGAGTGAATGTAATGATGTATTGCTCATGAAGATGATGAGCCTACTACCTATGAGGTTCAAGAGTTCGTAGTCTCGTAATGGCTCCATGCCATGAAATCAAATGGATTCCATGTATGAAAACCAAGTATAGATTTTGGTTGATGCACCAGAGTAAATGGGTTTTCAAAAAGAAAACCGACATGGATGGTAATGTAATTACCTATAAAGTAAGGCTTGTGGCTAAAGGCTTTCGTTTAAGACAAGGAGTTGACTATGACGAGACCTTCAGTCTAGTAGCAATGCTTAAATCCATTAGGATACTCCTAGCCATTGCTACTCATTATGATGATATGGCAAATGGATGTGAAGACAACTTTCCTGAAAGGAAATCTACCCGAGGATGTGTACATGACACAACCAGAGGGCTTCACCTCCTATGGTGGCTTAAAAGGTATGTAAGCTTCAAATCCATCTATGGATCAAGCAAGCATCCAGAGTTGAATATCCGCTTGATGAGATAATCAAAGAGTTTGGTTTCTCACAAAATTGGATGAACACCGTGTACAAGAAGGTTAATGGACCGCAATCGTATTCCTTGTGCTATATGTGGATGACATATTGTCACTGGGAAACGATGTCTCTATGCTGCAATCTGTTAAGATTTGGTTGTCCAGACAATTTGCCATGAAAGACCTTGGTGAAGCAACTTATATCCTTGGGATAAGAATCTATAGAGATAGATCAAAAGGTTGCTTGGTCTTTCACAATCATCGTACATAGACAAGATGCTAAAGAGGTTTAGCATGGAGCAATCCAAGAGAGGGTTTCTTTCCAAGTCTCATGGGATAACACTCTTGAAATCTATGTGTCCTAAGACACAAGATGAGAGGATGCGCATGCATCAGATCCCGTATGCATCTGCAGTAGGATCGATCATGTATGTTATGTTATGTACGAGGCCCGATGTATCGTATGCTCTGAGTGTCACGAGCGATACCAATCGGATCCCGTGAGGGTCATCGGTGGTCACAAGAATATCCTCAAGTACTCAAGGGGACTAAGGATGTTTTCTTGATATATGGAGATGGAAATTCCATGTGAGCGGCATTCATATGCTAATTTTAATCGATAAGGATGATTCTCAATCACAATCAGTTATGCATTCACACCGAACGGCGAGGCGGTCAATTGGAAAGAGTTCCAAACAGAGACGATCGCCGATTCAACAACCGAAAGGTAGTACATCGCCGCATCGATGTAGCAAAGGAAGCATTGATGAACTTGGTGTGGTTCCTACCGTGATGGGCCCATAAGGTTGTATGGTGATACAATGGGCTAGTGCAGTAAAGGAACCTAGGTCTCATCAACCATCTAAATACGCATCTCACCGATTCCAAATGATTCGGAGATCATCGGTCGAGATGATATCTTGATAGAGAGAATTCTACGAGCAAATTATGATGTGATCATACTACTCGAGATTCCTATCATGTGCAATTATGTCAAGATCTAAATTATCCTAGTCATAGGATTAACGAGAATGGACATCGTTAATCCGGATAGACTAGTTTCATGTCATACCCTCGATTAGATCAAGCAAGGATCTCGTAAACCGTAAATATTGAGATATTTAGATTTGACATGTGGATGCTTACTAACAAGAAGTACATCGATGACTTGTCATGAGATCATCACATGGATGTCCTATTTAAATGTCGTTGATAATCTCATCATAGCAATGGTGCAAGTATCCTTAGACTTGAGGTACCAAGGATATCTTGATACTTGATTCTGCTTTGACTCCATTCCTTGTTGCCTTCCGAGGTTACTCATAGGGTAGTGCTTGGGTACAGCTTTGAGGTATTCAAGGTAATTGAGTAGCCAATAAAGGATTCATCACTTCGTGATAGCGAAGAGATACCCACGGCTCTCGTCAGATCATTACTTGAAATCTCCGCCGAGTAGATGTGTCATGAAGACCGCCTTCCTTGACATATTAAGTAATGAGTCCCAAGACGAGAACTGATATCACTGGGCTAGACTCGCCTAGTAAGAGTTGACACTTTGACCATACTCATAACCAAGTGGGGTATAGGATGGTGAAAGGACGAATTGCACAAGAATTGTACATGGAAGGGTTCGTGATCCGTTCGTGATGAATTCATCAAACCAATTACTTTCCGGTCAATTGGGGTCATGATGTGTTGTTAGACGCCGCTCATGACTTGCTCAGATTAATTGTTAATCTAAGTGGCCAACATAACCGGAACCTAAAGGGTCACACGATAAGAGTGATTCAGAGAATCAGAAAATAGATTGACCGAGTTCCAATTATTGGAGAGCATTAGGATTAAATGGATCCCGATGAGATTGAGATATGTCCCGATGAGATCGCGACATCAATATTGCTAAGAAAGGTTTTCGGGGCTGTTTCAACACCGGGGGCCCGGTAGGCCGGTAGGACCGACCCCAGTTGAACTGGACCTTAGCAATTATATTCTAATTAATTAATTAAGTAAATTAATTAATTAATTATTATATATTTAGACATGTGCCGTTGGAATGAGGGAGAGAGGATAGAACTTTGACTTTTCAAAGTTTGTTTCATTAATTCATTAATTAAATGAATGGCCATAAGCCCTCCACTTGTTAGCTTCTTATGGATAGTCTTTTCAATTGTTAAATAAACCTATATGAAGCTTGCTAAGTGGGAGAAGGCCGACGGTTTTGCTAAGGAGAAAAGGAGAAATGCTTAAGTGTTAAGTATAAGGTGAAAACTAGGTTTTTCATTCTTCTTTCTTCCTAAAGGCATCAACGATCCTCTCTTCTTCTCCAAGGTTTCAACATTAATCCTAGCTCTCCACAGGACAAGGTAAGGTCTAGCAGCCTTTAATTTGTTCTAGCTATTCCCGGGTCAAAGGGGTTTGTCCCGGTTAGGTTTTCTGATCTCTGCGTGGATACCTTTAGAGATAGTCTCTATTGGCTATTCTGGTTTGAGTCTTCATACTGACACCTGGGCCCTGGCTTTCGGGAAGGTCCCGGTAATAAAATTTTTGTTTTTCCACTGCTGGAGTATGTGATGTTCCTCCCGGGATTTTCCTACAGGAGGCACTTCTTGTTGCAAACTAGGTGCCTCGAAATTCGGAGCAGAATGGAGTGAATCACACGTTAATACAGCACTTAGAAATACAGTAGAATGCACGAGAAGGGAGGGTTGAATTGTGTATTCCCCTTTTTTAATATCTTTTTCAGAATTACTTGTTAGAAATAAAATTCTTTACAGAATCTTTATTAATCCTGATTGATCAAACTTTTCAATGCTAAGTATATGAATAGTAAGTAATGATCAACTTTGAGGCAAGATAAAGATAAAGAGTAATAGACACGCGGATTTATCCTGGTTCACCCCAAACCGTGGGCTACGTCCAGTCCTCAGAGTTTCTTCTAAGATTTCACTATCTCTTCAAGCTGCATAAAGATTCTTTCACGAGCCTCTTCAGTCTCTACAACCAAGATTCTTTCAAACTTAGCCTCTGCAGTTATCTGCATAACTTTTCTTCTCGTAAAATATTTGAACACTTTGTTACAGAAGATAGCGCTTCGGCTAATTCAGATTTGATCGCTTTTCACTTTGTGTAATTTTCTAACATCGCCCACTCTTCGCCGACTTCGACTTGTATTTATAGCCTTCGCCTCTAATCGCTTCTTTGATTCTTGAATCTTGAATCTTTAATCTTTAAAGAAACGATTAATCACCGAGTTCAGAACTAACTTGAACTAACTCTTGCGTCTATTTCTTTTCTCGTCTGCTTTGCTTTTGCGGCTGCGTCTTCGTCTCGCTTTGCTTTTACGCCCGCTGCGTCTCACGCTCTGCTTTGCTTTTAAGCGTCGATTCTGCGCTCTTTGCTTTTGTGTTCTGCGCTCAAGGCTCGACTTTTTCAACTTCGCTCGTGTTTGACTTTTATCAACTTCGCTCAGGTTCCGATCTGCTTTCTTGCAACTTCGTCTGCATCTCGGACTTCGCCTCAGGTATGCGTTTGTCTCGAAGTTCGTCTCAGGTTCTGCTTTTGTTTATCTTGATATGATCTCTCTTGTTATACATCAAAATCATTTTTATGTAAAGTCATTCGACTTAACAATCTCCCCTTTTGAATATAACAAATTACATACAAGAAAAGAAAACAAAACAAAAGTTACGATGTTGCAAAATAAAAACTTATCTTCTTCCTTTCTTCGCCTCTGTGGGTCACACCTTCTTCATCTCGAACATCCTCTCCTCTTCTATTGATTATCTTCTTTCCCGCTCTTCCCTATTTGTTATAATCAAAATGATTTAACGATTCCGCACTTCAAAGATTTCTACTATCATCTTTCTCGGATCATTCACCGCTCCTTCATGTCATTGAGTTCACCACGTAATTCATCGACTTCATCCGGTGGATCAACCGACGAAGAGGCTTGATCCGCTTCACGATGGAGGAGCGAAGGAATTGAAGTAGTGTAGGCATCGAGGATGGAGTGTAGTCTTCATTGATCTCAAAAGTCGATGGACTAATAAACGCTTTCAGCTTCGTGAAGATCTAAATCAAACGAATCGGCAAAGATCAAGAATCGCCTTCCATGCAGGGTAAGGCTTGTGCTTCTATAGACAAAGGTACTAGTTGTAGGAAAATCCCGGAGGTACATCACATGTACAGCAATGGAAAACAAAATTTTTGTTCCTGGACCTTCCCAACCCAGATCCGTATCCGTATGAAGACATCAACCTAAATAGCCAATAGAGACTATCTCTAAAGGTGATCCACGCAGATCGAAAAACCTAACCGGATCAAATCCTTTGACCCGGAATAGCTAGAACAGATTAAAGCCTCGCTAGAGCCTACCTCCATCTGGAGAGCTTGAGGAGACGTTGGAACTTTGTGCTTGAGAAGAAGAGAAGTGATGATGCTTGAAGAAGAAGACATGAAAACCATTTTCAAAGGAAACTTAACTCTTAAGCTTCCATTTCTTCTTTTCCTCTTGGCACCACCGTCGACTACACCATACCTTAGCCTTCTTGTTTTTCTCTTTTAACTCTTAAAAGAGTTTAATAAGAGATGGCCAAGTGTGTGGCTTAATAACCACTCATTTCTTAATGAATAAAGTAAGAAAGCTTTGAAAAGTCAAAGCTAATCTCTTCCTCTCCCTCTTTCCAACGTGCACACATGGCATATATATATAATATTAATTAATTAATTACTTAATTAATTAACATATATATAATTACTAAGAGGTCCAAATAAACTGAGTCGGTCTTACTGCCTATCGGGCCCCGTCTTTCAAACAAATTCAAAACCTTTCTTAGCAATATTGATGTCGCGATCTCATCGGACATATCCCAATCCCATCGGGATCCATTTAATCCTAAAGTTTCCATAATTGGAACTCGTCCAATTACTATTTTACTGATTCTCTGAAACACTCTTAAGCGTGTGACCCTTTAGGCTCTTGTTATGTTGGCCACTTAGATTAACAATTAATCTGAGCAAGTCATGAGCGGTATCTAGCAACACATCATGACCCCAATTGACCGGAAAGTAATCGGTTTGATGTATTCATCACGAACCGATCACAAACCCTTCTATGTATAATTACTGGTAATTCGTCCTTTCACCATCCTATACCCCACTTGGTTATGAGTATGGTCAAAGTGTTAACTCTTACTAGACCGAGTCTAGCCTAAGTGATAACAGATCTCGCCCTAGGACTCATTACTCTATATGTCCATGAAGACACTCTTCATGACATATTCACTCGCCGAGATTTACAAGTAATGATCCCGACAAGAGGCCACGGGTATCTCCTCTCGCTAATCCGTAAGTGGTGAATCTTTATTGGCTACTCAATTATCTTCAATACCTCAAGTCGTACCCAAGCACCACTCTATGAGTTACCTCTGAAGGCAACAAGGAATGGAGTCAGTACGTAATCAAGATTCAAGATATCCTCGAGTACCTCAAGTCTAAGGATACTTGCACCATTGCTATGATGAGATTATCACCGACACTAGATAAGATATCCATGTGATGATCTCATGGCAGTCATCCAATGAACTTACTACCGCTAGTAAGCATCCACATGTCAACTCTAAATATCTCATATTTATAGTTTCTGAGATCCACTGCTTGATCCAATCAAGGAATATGACATGTGCTAGTCTATCCGGATTAATGATGTCCAGCCTCATTAATCCTTTGACTAGGAGAATTTAGATATCTTGACACAATTGCACATGATAGGAATCTCAAGAGTATGATCACATCATAATTTCCTTCATGCTATGTCATATATCATGGACTTCATCGATCCGATTAAAGATCCAATCAATTCATAAACAATGTTCATGAACATCAAATTAATGAATTATGCCTTTTCTTTATTTATTCATTCACCAGATAATGATCGTGAATAAAACGCGCTAAAGGGATTGCCTTTAGGCACAAATAAACAAGATCGTCCTTGAATAAGTCGACTTATGCAATGTACAAGTCGACTTATCGGCATTTTCAAGAACAAGTCGACTTATCAGTAGTACAAGTCGACTTGTACTTACACTAGTCAGAGGCCTAATACGAAGAACTGTCTAAACGAGGAACTCAGAATGTTCCTGTTTTATATTTGCCCCAATCGGATGTTGTTCCTCCGATTAGTGTAGCTCGCAGCTCGCTTGATCTGGATTCTCGCAGGAGTGCATGCTTCATCAATTTTCCGCACTTCTTCTGCAATTTGATCTGCGGATGATCATCACTAGCATCATCTTCGTGATACAACTTTGCTTTTCCCTTATGAAATCTTTTGGAAATCTTGGTTGTATGTCCGTGCAACCATGATTTCGTGTTCTTTGTGATCGGGAAAATGGTACATGGATGGCGTGGACGATTTGTAGGATATGGCATTAGAAGCAAGAAATCCCAAGGAGTCATAGAAGATCCTTTCGCCTTCTTTGAGTAATCGCCATGTGTTGTGATTAATCACCATAGGTTCCACTATAGCCACTATTTTCTTCACCGGTCGAACACCAATTGCAATAGAAGTCCTTTGTCCGCAACAACTTCCACCATTTTGATTTTCAGCTTCGCTTCTCATAAATCTATGGTAGTTGTGTACCTTCGCACCTGGTCCAACATCCGAGTCTGAAACTGCTGTTGCTCCTTGATGTGCTGCAGTAGACGTCACTTGAACTGGACTTCCATCTTCTGGCTCCTTCTTTAGACCAAAAGGTATTTCCAGTGTTGGTTCCTCTACTAGCTCCTTTTCTTGATCATTAGGTGTTTCTTAACTGTGTTTTCTTCAATCGTTCTTCTTGTTGAACCATGTGGGTTTCTGAATCAGATATCGCTTTCGACTGCTTTCTACTGAACAACATCGTTGATGTCCTTTTGTTGACTAACGCCCTCGCAGCTTGAGATGTTCTTCTTCGACTAACCTTCTTAGTCTTTTTCTCTCGCTTCAGCTTAGTTTCACCGATTTCTTTGCAGGAGATTTTCTTTATCGATGTTACTTTTCTTCTTCTCGCCTCTTTGGATTTTCCGCCGTATCCTCTTCCGTATTAGAGACTAAGGATCTTGTGGCTTTGGGTGCACAAGATTTAGAAGTTTCTTCTCGCTTTTTCTTCTCGGCAATCTTCTCTTCTTGTTGCCTCGTAGTCCTAATTTTGAGATCTCTTGGCTTTCTTCACAACCTCGCCAAGAGACTTTCTCCTTGTCTCTTTGGCGCACTTTGCTTTGCCCTCGAGATTGGCTTTCTTCAAAAGAGGACTCGCCATTTTCATGAGAGGTCTCCTAGACTCTCCTTAGTTCGACAAGAGGCGATTTGATACTTATCGCGATTGAGAACTTGAGACATGAGTCTTCTTCAATACACGCCCCCTCGCTTCTTGGTTTCTCAAGAGTCGGCTTGGTCTCTTTCTACTATGTTCGCACTCCATTCATTTGAATCGATGTGCATCGATTTTGCTCTTCACAGAACAGTTTGTCCGATACCGCAGTGCATTTAATCATCGGATTCCATAAAGATCCTCGTCAAAATCATACCATAAGGATAACTTGTAGTTTCCTTTAACCCTTAACCATATAGTGAAAGATTAAGAATGGTAGATCTATGGGATTTCTATTCGTAAGAAAGAATGTGCATTGTTCATCTAGAGTAGTCACCAAATGCCTTGAACCAACTCTCGGGAAGAATGCAATTAAACAGATTGCATGAAGAACCCGAGCCTTTGAATCAGATTTGATGTCTTCCTCTCCTCGAATCATTTGTGCCATAGAGCCGCTCTTGACATCTTCTTCTTTCATTCCAACCGAGGACATCCATCCACCTTTAGTAGACAGCTTTCACCAACCGATGGGCAATCACCACCTTCCTTATTAAATCCTTTTTGACAAGAATGATATTCTTTCCACAGAGGATACAATATTGTCTTCTACTGATGAGCGCTCTTCCGTAACTCATATACCTCATCCAGATAGACAAGTTCTCGATTCGAAAGAAGTTCTTCCAGCCACTCTTGTGATTTCGGTTCTACATCCATGCCGTCACTCCTTAGTGACTCAAAGTCCACAAGTCTTCCATAAACCATGGTCGCTTCCATCAGATAGAGCTAAAAATTATCTTCTCGAGAACTTTTGAGTGAGAAGATTTTGAGAGAATTGGTAAAGTAGAAATGAACCGTCAGAGATGATGAAAAGATCGCTATAATCTCATCTTCAGCCTACTTATAGGTTATGGACTGATGGGTTCTCAATCATTAAGAACCTCGAGTTTATCGATTTTTCCTCCAAAATCTTCCTTGTGAGAAAAGTTACCAAATGTAACTCTCAGATATAACGCCGTTAGTTTTCACGTTATTTTAGCTCGACCGCCATTTAACATCACCATGTTAAGATTGCGCCTTATCTTCTCAAAACGCTCTTCACTTAGTGGTTTAGTGAAGATATCCGCCCATTGAAGTTCTGCTTTCAACAAATCAGAATCACCACTTTCCTCCGAACATAATCTCTCGTGAAATGATGTCCGACTTCTATATGCTTCACTCAAATGTCAATTGAATTCTTTGATAGATTTATCGACCGGTGTTGTCGCAACAAATTGGAATCTCCTCCTTTTGACCGAATAGTCTTCAAGTCGGTATTTGATCCACAGCATTCGTGAGCAAAGAATCATGGCGTATATATATTTTGCTTCACGGTTGATAGGGCAATTGAGCTTTGTCTCTTGCTTGACCAGAGACAAGATTTCTAAGAAAGTGACATCCTCCACTTGTGCTCTTCCTTTCAATTCTATCTCCAGATAGTCCGTGATCGCAATATCCAATTAACTCAAATCTTTACATTTCTCAAACATTAAGCAAAGATCAAGAGTACCGCGAGATATCTCAAAATTCTTTTAACAACAATAAGATGAGACTCTCTAGATCGGCTTGAAATCTTGCACACAAGCATATATCGAATGTAATATCGTCTACTTGTGTAGATACAAGAAAGAACCGATCATCCTCTATATAGGGTTTGATCCACCTTCTTACCAAGTTCGCCTTTTGACAAAAGATTTGAAGGATGCATCGGAGTTGCCATAGGCTTCACATAATTCATGTCAAACTTATTCAGCAATTCTTTCACATACTTTTTTTGATGAATGAAGATCTTTTCTTTGGTCTGCTTAACTTGCAACCCAAGAAAGAACTTTAATTTACCCATCATACTCATTTCAAATTCTCTTTTCATTAGACTCTCAAACTTCAAACACAACTTTTTCAAGTAGCACCAAATATGATATCATCAACGAATCAGCATTTAAGATAAAATCATTTTAAAACCCTTCCTAAAGAGCGCCTTATCAACTTGACCTCATCAAACCATTTTCTATCAAGAAGGTACTCAGACGATCATACCAAGCTCTAGGAGCTTGCTTCGTAATATAAGGCTTTGTGAAGTCTATAGACATAACTGGTTTTTAACATCTTCGCTGTGTGTTGTTTCACATACACTTCTTCGCCTATAAAGCCATTCGTAAATGCACTTTTACGTCCATCTCAAACAACTTTATATCATGACAGATTGCATATGCTAACAAAACTTTATAGCTTCAAGTCTCGCCATCGGAGCATATGTTTCATTGTAGTCTATTCCTTCTTGCGATTGTAGCCTTGTGCTACTAATCCGCCTTATTACGACTCACTCTTCCCGATTCGCCTAACTTATTCTTAAAACCCATATGGTTCCTATAATGGATTTCTTAGAGGTTTTGGAACCAAGGACCGACGTTATTCCTCGTGAATTGATTCACTCTTCTGCATGGCTAACACCCAAGCTTCGTCTCAAGAGCTTCTCAACCTTCTTAGGCTCTAATTCGTAGATAAAAGCTACATTAGCTTCTCGTCTCGAATCGACCTAGTCCTAACTCCTTCGAGGTCTCACCGATAATTAACTCTTCCGATGAGAACTTTTGTACTTCCAATCTCGCCTTAGTTCTATAGTTTCGAATATCTTCGCTTTGTTCTCACGAGTGTCCGACGAGGGAGTTTCGAGGTATCATCTAAGTTCTTTGAAGGACCTTCATTCTCCATGTCATCTTCCTTATAGGGTTGAGAACTATCATCAAACTTGACATGGATCGCCCTTCAATGCCTTTGAAATCAAGTTGTAAACTCGAAAAGCCTTAGACGATGATGAGTAGCCTAGAAAATTCCCCGGATAGTCTTCTAATCGAATTTATCCAATGACTCTTTCAGATTCGTAATGTAACATTTGCACCCAAATGGATGAAAGTACGATATGTTTGGTCTTCTTCCATTCCATAACTCATAAGGAGTCTTCTTCAACATAGGTCGCAACAAGATCCTCGCTCGAATATAACATCTCAGATTCACATTTCCGCCTAAATACTTAGAAAGATTCGCCTCACATAGCATGGTCCTTCCCATTTCTTGAAACGCCCTATTCTTTCTTTCAACAACTCCATTTTGTTGAGGAGTTCTAGGGCTGAGAAGTTGTGGAAATTCCATTCTCTTCACGTAATACTCTAAACTTCTCATTTTCAAACTCTCCACCATGATCACTCCGATACTAGTAATGGACATTCCTTTTTGGTCTCAGAACTTTCTCGGATAGAGTTCTAAAGACTTAAAAGACTCGCCTTTGTGTGATAAGAATAATATCCAACAAAATCGAGTAAAGTCATCAACAATGACAAGTCCATATTTCTTTCTGCCAAGACTTAATGTCCTTGTAGGACCAAACAAATCCATATGTAATAGTTCTAAAGGTCTTGATGAGGTTACAAAATTTTTAGAAGGAAAAGAGGTTTTAACTTGTTTTCCTTTCAAGCAATTTTCACAGAAAAGTTCTTTGTCAAAACTTATTTTTGGCAAACCTCTTACTAAATCATGTTTTACTAATTTTGAAATATGTTTCAAAGAGACATGACCTAGCTTTTTATGCCAAATTATTCTTTCTTCTTCAGAAGATAGAAAACATGAAATATTTTGATTTTGAAAATCTTCTAAATTGATGTTGTAAAGGTTGTTTCTTCTCTTGGCAGAGAAAAGTATAGACCCATCTTTGTTTCTGACTTTGCAAAGATTTTTATTGAATGTAACTGTGAAACCAGAATCACACAACTGACTCACACTAATCAAGTTATGCTTTAGACCATCAACAAGCAGTACATTATTTATGCATGCAAAGGAATCTTTACCTATTTTCCCGATTCCAATAATTTTGCCCTACTGGTTGTCTCCGAAAGTTACTGATCCTCCCTTCTTATACTGAAGATCTAGGAACATAGACCTTCTTCCCGTCATGTGTCGCGAGCATCCACCGCCTAAATACCAATGGTGCTTGTCGATCTTCCAAGGAAGGATATCTCAGGAGAAACTATTTTATTTCTTGGTACCCAAATTTTCTTGGGTCCTTTATGGTTAGTAGTATGCTTATGATATGATCTATAATGCATATTACTCGGACGCTGATGAAAATGTGTTATCCTATATCTTTCTTTTGAATGACAGATTTGCTACTAGACCGAGTATTGTTTCTAGTAAACCCTAATCCATTTTATCACCAATGTCTACATTTTCCAAGCATTTCATTCATTTTCTTTGTACTTTCGTGAAAGTAGCTAAATCGACTAATAAATTCTTAATCCTTAGCTTAAGTGATTAATTTCTTCCGATCCGCTACACAATCTTTCTTTTATCTTCTAATTGTTTCTTTAAACAACTATTTTCTCTCTATTATCTCAAGATGTTTAATATTTTCTACATACTTTTCTTTAACAAATTGTACTGTTTCAGAATAGCATGAGAATTTTCTAACAATTCTGAATAAGCATCATGCAAATTATCATAATCTAATTTTACCTCCTCATCACTATCTTCCTCAGCCATTAGGCAAATGTTTGCATGTTCGATGACTCGAGCCTCAGATCCGATTCAGATGAATCTAGGTCCTCCCATGTTGCCATCATGCTTTTCTTGCCTTCTCTACTCTTCTTGGGTTTCTTCTTGAGAGTAGGGCATTCGGACTTGTAGTGTCCAGGCTGGTTGCACTCATAGAAAATGATAGAAGACTTCTCTGGCTTAGCTTCATCTTTTCCATTCTTTCTGAATGTCCGTTACCTCTGGGCTTCTTCTTCCACATACGTCTTATCTTTCTAAAAATGAAAGATAATTCGTCATCTTCATCACTTGACTCGATTCGATTGATTTGAGTTATCATCCTTGATTCTTAAATCTTCAATGCTTTCGATGACTTCCTCCTTCTCTCGAAGTCTTATGATTCTTCCGTCCGCCTTCAAGTTATTGACTTGTCTCGCTTGGGCTTGTCTTGACGTTGAGTTCTACTTCATGAATCTTCAAGGATCCCAAAGAACTCATCTAGCTTCAACACGCCAAGTCTTTGGCTTCAGATCAGTAGTAACTTTAGGTCTCCATCTCTTAGGAAGACTTCTTAGATCTTTCAACATGGTCTTGGTTATCAGATGTCCTTCCAAGAGCTTTTAATCCATTGACAATTGTTTGAAATCTTCCAAACATTTGATCAATAGATTCTTCATCTTCCATCATGAAAAATTCATATTGATGTACAAGAATACTTATCTTGGATTCCTTAACTTGACTTGTGCCTTCATGAGCAATGGACAATGTGTCCCACATCTCTTTTGTAGTGTCGCAACCATGCACTTTGTCGTACTCTGATAAGTGCATATTTGTCTAGTTTTGTTGTTTTAATTATTCCTTTTTATTCCTCTTGTTGATTTAATTGTTGGGACTTAATTGATTTAATATTTTCTTGAAGGGATTTAAGTGGACTTGCATTTTAATGGAAGAAATCAGTGTTTTGTTCATCAAATTAAAATGGGCTGGAATGTAGAAATTAAATCAATAAAGAAGGGAGTCACGCACAAGGAGCATGCAACACGTGGACAGCTAGACAATTAAAAAGCAAGTGAACACCGTAAAGGACGGGGACTAATAGGCGCAACAAGGAAATAATTAGCTGGAGGAGACCAGCGTCTAAGGCAACACGCAAGGCACAAGGGGAGAAGCAAATTAAAATTGGAGACTCGGCAACTGCAAGAGACGTGGACAGGTGGCATGAAATCAACACACAAAGTGAGACTCAACGTATGAGAAGTAAACAACGCAGAAGAGAGGGTCTTGAGGGCCGACGTGGAATTAACACAAGTGGGTTTTTAATTGATAGGAGAGGAAATTAATGCTAGGCATAAGAGGCTTTTTCATTTCGGCTAGGCAATTTTAGGCAGCAGGTGGGCTGAAGAAGCAAGGCCCAACGTAGGTCACGCACGCAGCTAAGGGGATAGATAATAGGTGGACTGATTTTTGAGGCACGCACGTCAGCAGAAGGAGGGAGCAATTTGGGCTGGAGTCACGCACGCAAGAGAGCGGCACAAGCACGTGGAGGAAAAGAATAAGTAGGTTTTTAATAAAGAAGAGGAGGGACGCAGGAGGCAATTTTGGCTGGCACGGGACAGTTGCGGCTGAAGAGGAATTCACGCAGGGAGCTGCACTTAGGAAGATTTTCTTAGTTTTTCTTCTTTTCTTGATTTTTAGATTATGTTAATTAAGAACCTTGTAAGTTTAATTTCGTTATGAGTAGCTAAGTTATTTTTAGTCGAGGAATTCCAATTGTTATGCTTTGACTAGTGAGACTATTGTTATGATTATTTGGTTTATAATATTCGTACTGTTTCTGATTTACTATCATTGTTTATTAATTGATTCTGCGATTGAGGCCTGATTGTAGAGTTAGTTAATTTACATATCGCCAACTGATTTACTTGGTGGAGTCTAACTGGGTGATCGGTGTTTGGGTAATTGGCACTAGGACATAGTACTTATGCGATTTCGTGGAGGAACTTGCGATCTAACTAGATGAAGAATGAGTCAGTGCGTAGTCAGTTAGGGTTAGTGTTTCTTTAGAGTTTAATGATGTTAATTAATTGAATCTCGGAGAGAGTCTCGAAGGGGTTATTAATAAATTAGGGAACAGTTTAAAGGAGTCTCTTTGATTGTTCGAAGATTAAGAAGAAACGAGGGAGCCAGAGGAAGTTGGTAACCATAGCTAACCTATTATTAAACCAAAGAAAATATTTGAGTTGATGATCGTGGTCTCTGCATAATAATTAGGAATTTCCTGGCTAGTTGTCATTTATTGAGTTAATCAATTTTATTTGTGTTCTTTGCTAGTCTAATCGTAGTTGTTATTTTATTTGATTTTCATTGCGTTAATCATTTATTTGTGGTTAGATTAATTAGTAGTTCCAGTAGAAAACTCCAAACCCCCCCATTTTAATTATTTTCATTCTTTCTTTGGCATTTAAATAGAATCAATTATTCCATTCTCTGTGGATCGACCCCATTTACCACTGTGCGCAATTTATTTTCGTTTGGTGTTTGGGATTTATTTTTGGTGGATTCGACACCCATCAAATTTTGGCGTCGTTGCCTGGGATTGGTAACTAATTGATTTTGTTTTGTTTTATGCCTAGGAACATTCGTACGGGAGATTCCATCTTGTACGACCCCGAGATCGAAAAGACTGCTAAGAGGCTAAGGAAGTTGAGCAAGCTAAGGAAGAAGCAAGAAGAAGCTAGTGGATTACAGATCCCGGTTGAGTCGGACACTGAAATGGAGTACGAAGAGGAGATTGAAGTTGAACAGCAGCCTGACGGGAAGCTTAACCGTGACCTCACGCAGATATGGTTTTTAATGTAACCTTCAGACTTGGGTAGACCATCAAGTGCAAATCCGCTGTGCATAGACTTTCTAGAACTTCAAGAAGGTTTTGAATTGAAGTCCGGACTCATCCAATTGTTGCCCACCTTCCGTGGATTGGAAAACGAGGATCCGAATAAGCATCTGAAGGAATTTCACCTCGTCTGTACTTCCATGAAGCCCCGCAATGTCACGGAGGACCAAATCAAACTGAGAGCTTTTCCATTCTCGCTGCAGGATGCAGCCAAGGATTGGCTCTACTACCTACCTCTAGGGACAATCAACACTTGGGAAGGGATGTCCCGACAGTTTCTAGAGAAATATTTCCCAGCATCCCGAGCCGCCAACATCAAGCGTGAGATTTGTGGCATTAAGCAGAAGGATTCAGAGAACCTTTACGAGTACTGGGAGAGGTACAAGAGAATTTTAGCAAGCTGCCCACAGCATGGCATATCCGAGTAATTGATCATCCAATATTTCTACGAGGGTCTAATTCCAATGGAGCGCAGAATGATGGACGCTACAAGTGGTGGGGCCATCGTCAGCAAAACCCCAGCTGAAGCCCGGGAGTTGATATCAACCATGGCAGCAAATTCCCAGCAATTCGGTGCTCGGCAAGATATACCGCGAAGGGTGAACGAGGTAAATGTTACTTCTCTCAATGAGGTAAAATCTTTGCTAACAACTTTGGTCAAGAAATTGAATGTAGGTACTCCTCCACCTGCGAGGGCGTGTGGCATCTGCACTAGCCTAGCTCACCCAACCGATGCATGCCCAACACTCTACGATGAAACACCGGAGCATGTGAATGCTATTGGGTTCCAACAGAGGCAGTTTGATCCCTATTCAAACAACTACAACCCCGGTTGGAGAAGCCACCCAAACTTCAGTTATGCTAACAGCCAACCGACCCAACAGAACTACTATCACAGCATCACCACCGCCAAGCATGACCTTCTCGGCTCGGTAAGCCTCTTGAAGAAATTGTCCGTATGTTAGCTACTAATACTGAGAAATTTCAACAGGATACTGCAACCAGATTTCATAAGATGGAAGTGTCGGAACCCGGCCCTGAGACCGGACCCCAACTGTTGGATCCGAGACCCAACTACATATAACCTAACTTCCGTATTCCTAAAACCTTGCTCTTACGACATTGGAGTGTTATAAGTTGTTATTCCATAAAAGTGATGAGCGCACACTTCCTAAAAATCAAAATCATATATTGACTTGTTCATATCAAATATAGATTAAAGCCTCACGGTCATATAGAGGCAAGAATCACCTTAATCGGAGTCATATAACTCAAGATACACTCCAAAAACCTAAAAGAGTTCATAGCTGAAACATGCTCTCTTAACTGACCTCTTACTTGCTTTTATGAAAACATTCTCAATTTAACTCCAAATGGTACCCAATTTTATTTAGTGAAATATATAAGTCTTATGAATCCAATGGTTCAAGCCTCACCTCATTTGGAGGTCGTATGAGGGATTTATGCCCAAAACAATAGACCCTGCTCACTTCTAAAATCGAAATGAAACTCTTTTCGCGCGATTGTCATAACTTTTAATCTTGATATCTGAATGTGTTCGTTCTTTCACCATTTCAAATTAGACATCTATATCTACAACTCTTATGAAGACCACAAAACCCAATTCTGCCTTTAACAAAGTCCAAAATGTCATTTTTCCCGTACCTGTCCGTTAAACGGACAGGTGTGTCCGTTTAACGGACACATACGGGTGGAGGTGTTCTAAATGATTCGTGTTTGTCCGTTAAAAGGACGGGGGTGTCCGTTTAACGGACATGGGTAGGCGAAGGGGTGTTTTAGCACCCGTAGCTTTCTGTTTAACGGACATTCGTGTCCGTTTAACGGACACGCCATCTTCCAAAACTTCCAACCTCTCATCCTGGAATTCACTTGTAACTATCATCTTTCAACACCCATAACTTCTTACTCCTAGCTCCATTATGTGCATACTATACCTTCAAGGAAAGATAACAAGATGCTCTACAAATATCATGAAGGATTCTAAAGCTAGCTCCATCATTTAGTAAGGTAAAAAGCCACTCAAAGGTCACTGCTTAATAAGACCAATGTAACAGCAACATTTGCAACATGAGCGATGAATCGAATGTGTTCTAATCCTCATAACTTTTTAACCCTAAATCCAAATGAGACAAACGATATATCCTTGGAAAGCTCTAAACTTCTACTACAATCTTCATGAAGACTCATTGGTGTAATTCAAGCCCTAAGAGGGTCTAATACTGAGGCAAAGTTCTGTCAAATTTTAGGAAAATTTGACAGCACTTCCCTTGAAATGCAACTAACCAATTTTCAATTCTAATACTTCCACCTGCATAAAACTCAACATGCAAACCCATATAACATGTTTAAACTCTAAGATATCTCCAAATACCATTCTAAGCAACAACTACACTCTTAATCATCTAATCATGTTCATGCTATACAATGATGCAATTGTTTTTGAAACATACATGGATTTTACAAAATACATTATAACTGAACATTCTTGCATTCATATGAAAATATAAGTTATTACAAGGATTTAGAGGGCATTTCAAGCCCTTTTACAACATGATTCAAAATACATTTCCAAAATGCTACTGTTTTCTTGAAATGCATCTAAAGCATTGTTTACAACAAAATGACTTGAATTTCATCAAAACAAAATCTTGAGTATGCCTTTTATGCTCGCTCCTCAAATCGCGCCTTCACCTGGAGATAGGGCGGATTGAAGGGGTGAGCTTTAAGCGTGGGTAACACGCTTATATTTAGGCTAATAAGCTACATTTCTTCATTAATCATACTTTTAGCACTTTGTATAGAAATCATACAATCATGCATTTCATGCAATTTATCAATCTCATAACACAATGTTCATGCTCCATGAAATTTCTCATTCTTACAAACATATGCTAACACATAAACACATAGTGATGGTTCAAAAGTCCACGGTTATTGATGAGCTACACAAGTGTAGTCATATGCTGAGGAGTCCAAAAGGAACATCCTATGCCACTATCGGCAAAATGAGAAGGCTATACTGGTCAACGTGCACATGACTTTGCTGGTGGACTTAAGTAACCTTTATAACACTAAATTTTATGCATAAAAACTGGACTTGTCTTGTCCACTGACTGATTTTCTGAAAATGGATTTTCATGCATCCATAAAGCTGATTCTTGAAAATGATATATTTCATGCTTAGCTCACATTTCATGATCTCATTCATGCTCATTCAATTCATGGCAATTTCAAGCAATATCATATACTAATCAATTTCTCACATAATGGCAATCACAATTCAATTTACACACAATTCAAAACTCAATCAATACTCATTCCAAGGTAGTTGGAAAACATTAATTTTCCTTAGTTGAGATAGTATTTAAAGCATTACTAACATAAAGATAAAAGTGAAACCCACCTTATACTTGCTAAATCCTTGCTAAATGGAGCTCCTCCTCTTGCTCTTCTCCTCTCTCTTGCTCTACTTCAAGAGAAAATACAAACCCATATCAACAAAAATTCAATTGAAATTCCATAAAACCTCTTTCATAAAATTAGCTTAAGAATCACTAAACCCACTTGATTCTTAAACCTTCTACACCAAAACCCAACTAAAAACCAACTCTTGAAACATAACTTACCTTAGATCTTGACTCAACCCAAGAGTTTCTTGGCTCCAAAGATAGCTTAGCTTCTCCTCTTCACTTTTTCTTCTTGCACTTTCTTCAAACACTCTCTAAATCTCATGGAAATCAAAGCCCTAAGCAAGCTCTTTTTCTTCTCCTCCTTCTTTCTCCATTCACGAACTCACCTCTTTCTCCCTCTTTTAATTTTTGAAATTCTCTTCTTTTCCTACTAAAAATCACTTATCTCCTCCCTTTTATACTCTTCTTTAAAATCACTTAAGCCCATAGGCCCCTAAGCCCAACTCATTCCTCTTCTTTCCTTTTTCTTCTTTCTATTTCTTTTAACCTACTCGAGCCCACTTGTCTTTTTAAGCCCATGTTACATATTTAATACATGCTATCTAACTCATTTAATCACATTCATTTATTACCTAACTCATTTAATTCATGCCAACTAATTTATTTATGACATCTTACTTACTTACAACTAAATTAATGCTAACTCAATTACTTAATTAATTTAATCATGCTTAATTTTAAAAAAAATTTTTTTTGGGGCTAACAGGAAGAGAGTATGAAGACTTTAGAGACTCAGATGAGCCAGATAGCATCCTTAGTTAGCAAATTGGAGACTCAAGGCAAGTTGTCATCTCAGACACTCGACCTGAGGCATAATGTGAGCGCGATTGTCTTAAGAGATGGTAAGGAATTGCAGCCCCCAGTCGGCAAGAACCCTATACGTGACCACGCCCAGGGTTCCCGTGGAGAGACAAAACAGGAAGCCGAAAGGGAGCTTACACGTGACCACGTACAGGGTTCAGGTCCAGCAGGAAATCCTCAAAAACCCAAGCCTCTAGTGGTTCCACCCCCATTCCCCCAGAGACTAGCTCAGAACAAGAAAGAAAAGGAAGATAAAAGCATCATGGAGTTATTCCGAAAAGTTGAAGTAAACATCCCACTCCTAGAGGCCATTAAACAGGTTCCGCGTTACGCCAAATTCCTTAAGGAATTATGTACAAACAAGCGTAAGTTAACAGGTAATGAATGGGTGAGTGTGGGTGAAAATGTTTCAGCTTTCTTACAGAGTAAATTACCTCCTAATTGTCGCGACCAAGGTATGTTTTCTATTCCTTGCAAAATTGGGAATATTGGTATAAGTAAGGCTATGTGTGACTTAGGAGCTTCTATTAATGTGATGCCTTTATCTGTTTATACTTCCCTGGGTCTTGGTCCATTAACTAGTACTGGAGTTATAATTCAATTGGCGGATCGATCGATTGTCTATCCTGAAGGTGTTTTAGAGGATGTGCTAGTTCAAGTTAATGGATTAATTTTTCCTGCTGATTTCTTTGTTATTGACATGGAAAATGATAGTTCATCTAAGTCTTCTGATATCTTGCTGGGTAGGCCTTTCCTTAGTACGGCTAAGGCAAAGATAGATGTGCATAGTGGTTCATTGACTTTAGACTTTGATAGTGAAGTGGTGAAATTCAATGTGTATGATGCCATGAAACATGCTGAAGAAGTGTCTTGTGTTTATAAGGTTGATATCATTGAAGATTTGACTCATGAGGCTTCTGCTTTAAATTATGATGATGAGTTGAATTATGCTTCGTGTCATAGGATGTATGTTGATGGAGTTAAGAGATTTACTGATCGGTCTGAAGTTTTTGATGATATACTTGAAGAGGCCCCAAAGCTGGAACTCAAAACACTTCCTGAGCATTTAAAATATGCATATTTAGGTGACGGTGAGACTCTGCCCGTGATCATATCCAGCATGCTCGACGGCCTGGAAGAGGAGAAACTAATTAGAGTGCTTCGAGAGTACAGGGAGGCAATTGGTGGGACCATTGCTGATTTCCAACATCGAGACGAGGTTAACATCAAACGAGGATCGCCGAGCCTAGGACGTTAAACCGTATGCTAATGGGAGGCAGCCCATAATTTTTATTTTTATTTTTCTTTCCTTTCTTTTGCTTTATTTTGTGTTCTTTTTGTGTCGTTTGTTTCCTTCTTTCTTTGTTTTGATATTTTCCTTTCCTTCCCTGTATCTTTCAGGAGGTTCGGCATTGGATCAATTCGGAGTTATTGGATTACAGCTGGCGGGAGTCCTTTATATGATCATATGTTGGCTCTCATCCCTCACTATACTAGTTATACCCTACTGGCGGGATGCCTAAACGAGCTTACGTATAAGCCCTCATCTTCACCACCAGACCAGCCCACATCCGAGCGCTCCTAGGCGCCATTGCTACGCGCTTCTGAGCGGCGCGTCATGCCCCCCCCGGATTCAGGGAAGTCCTTGGTTTACCCTTTTCATTTACTTTTACGTTGAGGACAACGCATGCTTTAAGCGTGGGGAGGTGATTTATGCTTTTGAGATGCATACTGTTTTTGTTTGATGCATTACTTTGGGATATGCCCTCCATTGTCTTTTGGTATTTTGGACTTTTAACTGATCTGATGCCGTATGACTTAAAAAAAACCTCTTTTGCTTCATTTTGCTCGATGAATTGCTATGCCTTAGGTAATGGTGGATTGTTTTAAAGGAGTCGAGAGTATGGTTGAGTCCTTGTTGCTTAATGTTAATTAAATGTTAATGATTTTGTCCTATATGTCAAGTTGCGGCCTGAGTTAATTGGTTAGAATTTAAAAAAATTGTGTGATTAATCGGTGCCTTTCTTGTCTAGAGTCATGTTAAGCTTAGAAGTTGAGTTGGTATATGTGTTGAACTTTGGATTGATGTGGGAAATTATGGGAGAAAGGAAATGAAGTATAAAAATAAAAAGGTGTTAGATTCGTTCCGCCAATCACCAAAGGTGGTTGTGAGCGAAGCCAAAAATCCATCTAAAGGTTGGACGGGACTGAGTAACCGGGCGACATTCATCACAAATGTTTGCGCTCGCGTATAAAGGTCTCGAACAATTATGACGTGTGAGGCAACTAACTACTCCTCTGATTACTCGAAAAGAAAAGTAAAGGAAAAAAAATTGCAAGCATCTGAGTAATCACGAGTAAGGCTAAAGCCACTTGGCGTTGTGATTGACTGAGTAACCGGGCGACATTCATCACAAATGTTTGCGTTCGCGTAAAAAGGCTAATGACAATTCCGAGCAATTTATAGCTAAAAACACCTAATTAATTAATTAAGATTAACCTGATCTTCTAATGACTACCACCTAGATTCGGAGTTCCTCCTGTATATTAACCACCTGATAAGTGAAGTGTGATTCCTAGACCTGATTGGTTTTTAATTAAAATTCGGTAATTCATGCATGCGCTTCAATTTGATTTCAGGCTTGTGTCTTCTCGTGTGGGAAACTTGTTGCATTTATTTGACATTTCGTTGACATTGGGACAAGATTGCGCTCTCATTCCTAGTTTACATTACCTCTGTACATGTTTCATTTATTGGAGCGGTTTTTCATTGTGTCTTAGTTCTCTTTTATGCTTGAGGGTAAGCATCGTTTAAGTGTGGGGATATTTGATAAGTGCATATTTGTCTAGTTTTGTTGTTTTAATTATTCCTTTTTATTCCTCTTGTTGATTTAATTGTTGGGACTTAATTGATTTAATATTTTCTTGAAGGGATTTAAGTGGACTTGCATTTTAATGGAAGAAATCAGTGTTTTGTTCATCAAATTAAAATGGGCTGGAATGTAGGAATTAAATCAACAAAGAAGGGAGTCACGCACAAGGAGCATGCAACACGTGGACAGCTAGACAATTAAAAAGCAAGTGAACACCGTAAAGGACGGGGACTAATAGGCGCAACAAGGAAATAATTAGCTGGAGGAGACCAGCGTCTAAGGCAACACGCAAGGCACAAGGGGAGAAGCAAATTAAAATTGGAGACTCGGCAACTGCAAGAGACGTGGACAGGTGGCATGAAATCAACACACAAAGTGAGACTCAACGTATGAGAAGTAAACAACGCATAAGAGAGGGTCTTGAGGGCCGACGTGGAATTAACACAAGTGGGTTTTTAATTGATAGGAGAGGAAATTAATGCTAGGCATAAGAGGCTTTTTCATTTCAGCTAGGCAATTTTAGGCAGCAGGTGGGTTGAAGAAACAAGGCCCAACGTAGGTCACGCACGCAGCCAAGGGGATAGATAATAGGTGGATTGATTTTGGAAGCACACACGTCAGCAGAAGGAGGGAGCAATTTTGGCTGGAGTCACGCACGCAAGAGAGCGGCACAAGCACGTGGAGGAAAAGAATAAGTAGGTTTTCAATAAAGAAGAGGAGGGACGCAGGAGGCAATTTTGGCTGGCACGGGACAGTGGCGGCTGAAGTGGAATTCATGCAGGGAGCCGCACTTAGGAAGATTTTTTTAGTTTTTCTTCTTTTCTTGATTTTTAGATTATGTTAATTATGAACCTTGTTAGGTTTAATTTCGTTATGAGTAGCTAAGTTATTTTTAGTCGGGGAATTCCAATTGTTATGCTTTGACTCGTGAGACTATTGTTCGGATTATTTGGTATATAATCTTCGTACTGTTTCTGATTTACTGTCATTGTTTATTAATTGATTCTGCGATTGAGGCCTGATTGTAGAGTTAGTTAATTTACATATCGCCAACTGATTTACTTGGTGAAGTCTAACTGGGTGATCGGTGTTTGTGGCAATTGGCACTAGGACATAGTACTTGTCTGATTTCATGTGGAGGAACTTGCGATCTAACTAGATGAAGCATGAGTCGGTCGTAGTCGATTAGAGTTAGTGTTTCTTTAGAGTTTAATGTCATAATTAATCAATCTGGAGAGAGTCTCAAGGGTTATTAATTAATTAGGGAACAGTTTAAAGGAGTCTCTTTGATTGTTCTAAGATTAAGAAGAAACGAGGAAGCCAGAGGAAGTTGGTAACCATAGCTAACCTATTATTAAACCAAAGAAAATATTTGAGTCGATGATCGTGGTCTCTGCATAATAATTAGGAATTTCCTGGCTAGTTGTCGTTTATTGAGTTAATCAATTTTATTTGTGTTCTTTGCTAATCTAATCGTAGTTGTTATTTTATTTGATTTTCATTGCGTTAATCATTTATTTGTGGTTAGATTAATTAGTAGTTCCAGTAGAAAACTCCAAACCCCCCATTTTAATTATTTTCATTCTTTCTTTGGCATTTAAATAGAATCAATTATTCCATTCTCTGTGGATCGACCCCATTTACCACTGTGCGCAATTTATTTTCGTTTGGTGTTTGGGATTTATTTTTGGTAGATTTGACACCCATCATACTCGCTTCTGCTTAGGGCACACGTTAAGAAAAATTTTTCCTTTGAATTCAGTTGTATTCTTGCTTTCTGATCAGCCTTCTATCTGTTTCGTGGAATTGAACTGCCTTCTTCATCTACAGGTATATAGGGTCCGTTCTCTATTACGTCCCAAAGGTCTACATGTGTAGATTCGATGAATAACCGCATCCTATCTTTCCAATAATGATAGTCTTCTCCGTTGGATGCTGGAGGTCTAGTAACTGAGGCACCTTCAGCGATGTATACATGTGACTCCGCCATTATCTTTAATCCACACTTCGCCAAAGTGATTCTTGGATACCAGGCTCTGACACCAATTGGAGTGAATCACACGTTAATACAGCACTTAGAAATACAGTAGAATGCACGAGAAGGGGGGGTTGAATTGTGTATTCCCCTTTTTTAATATCTTTTTCAGAATTACTTGTTAGAAATAAAATTCTTTACAGAATCTTTATTAATCTTGATTGATCAAACTTTTCAATGCTAAGTATATGAATAGTAAGTAATGATCAACTTTGAGGCAAGATAAACATAAAGAGTAATAGACACGTGGATTTATCCTGGTTCACCCCAAACCGTGGGCTACGTCCAGTCCTCAGAGTTTCTTCTGAGATTTCACTATCTCTTCAAGCGTTACATTATTCTTTCACGAGCCTCTTCAGGTCTCTACAACCAGTATTCTTTCACACTTAGCCTCTGTAGGCTATCTGTACAACTTTTCTTCTCAGAAAAATATTTGAACACTTTGTTACAGTAAGATAGCCCTCAGCTAATTCGCACTTGATCGCTTTTTCACTTTATGTAATTTTTCTAACATCAGCCAGCTCTTCAGTTTTAGACTTCGACTTGTATTTATAGCCTTCATCTCTAACTGCTTCTTTGATTCTTGAATCTTGAATCTTTAATCTTTAAAGAAATGGTTAATCAGTTGAGTTCAGAATTAACTCGAATCGACTCTTGCGTCTGCTTTCTTTTCTGCGTCTGCTTTGCTTTTGCGCTCGTGATCTGCGCTTTGCTTTGCTTTTATGTTCTGCGTCAAGGTCGCTTTGCTTTTAAGGCTCTGCGTCTACTTTGCTTTGCTTTTGTGTCTGCGTCTGCGTCTGACTTTTTTCAACTTCTTCTGTGTTTGACTTTTATCAACTTCGTCTATGTCTGACTGTTTTCTTGCAACTTCGCTCATCTCGGACTTCGCCTGCGTACGCGTCGTGTCTCGAGTTCGTCAGTATCTGCTTTTGTTTATCTTGTATATGATCTCTCTTTGTTATACATCAAAATCATTTTTATGTAAAGTCATTCTGACTTAACACAGAATGTGTCCCAGCATCTTGTGGGACATAGGATTCATCCGTGCTCCCTTGGTGAGAATGAGATCGAGTCATAGCTCCTCGAGTTCTCTTTCGAGGAAGCATTTTCACTCCTTCAATATAAAACCATTGAAAACTTTAGTTCAAGAAAAAAGATTTTCAAAGTATGTAAAAGCAGTTCAAATCATGTACAACAATGCAAATTGTGTAGAACACTTTAAAACAATGCAAGTTGATCATTGAAAACAATGCAATGCAAAACTGGATCTAAACATGGTCGCTCTGATATCACAACATGTTGGACCCTATTTCCGGATCCCAACATTGGACACGGAAGCGTGATGCTTGCGCATGGAGGGGAGACCTTGATGTTGCAAACTTAGAAGAAAATATCCCTCGAAAGCAAAGGCAGACGTCGTCGCGGTGTGTGTTGTCTTGCCGCAGCAAAACGCTTCAGGAAGCAACGCCGCAGTGAGTGAACGAGCCCTCGCCGCGGCGAACAAACGAACCCTCGCCGCGGCGAGCGAAGGATCTCTCGCCGCGGTGAACCTGCGAGATAAGCTTCCCCGCGGCGAGCAGGGGGTCTCGACGCGGCAAAAGCCCTTACAGAAACCAAAACTTAAACTTTCATCCATTTTCATCAAAACAACCCAACCCAAAATAAACAACATACACTCAAGCAATCTTCTAGATGATTCAATGCGAAAGGTTTGAAACTAAAATCAACATGAACCATATCTCATTGATAACCAAAGAAGAGTTTTACAAAGCTTTAATGGCATTTCAAGCCATAATACAACATTTGAGTTCAAGACCAAAATACAAAATACACTTGAAAAAATAAAACGTGAAATGTGACTAAAGCTTTGAATTCCAAAAGATAACTTGAAAATATAAAAATATGACAAGTTAGAGTGATGCCATAACTCTTGACTTACTCGTTCTCTTGCTCATCACCTGAATAGGGGGAGGATAAAGGGGGTGAGCTATAAAGCTCGTGGGCAACACATTTATAATAAAGAAAAAAGCAAAACTATTTTTAAAAGATAACTCATTGCCGTGGTACACTTTTGAAACCATAGTAATTTCGCATGTAGATATCATTTCAAACAATTCATGAGCAATATTAAAATCATGCATGCATCAAACTTGTTAACAGATCATAAGCATATAAGCATAGCAGAATGGTTTGGGTAAGTCCAGGTTCATGAGGCACTACACATTCCCATATAATGGTCCTTTGTAGCCGTAAATTCTTGAGGGAGTCCTTGAGGGAGCAAACATATAACAATTTCACAATGCACTCAAAAAGCAAATAAATCAACATTGATGACGTAATTTAAATCATTAAATCTTTCTTGAATTAAACAAAACAATGAGCGTCTTATTTGTAGGAAAATCCCGGGAGGTACATCACATGTACCGGCAGCGGAAAACAAAAATTTTTATTCCCGGGACTTTCCCGAAACCCAGGATCCAGGTATCGGTATGAAGACATCAACCTAAATAGCCAAAAGAGACTATCTCTAAAGGTGATCCACGCAGAGATCAAAAAACCTAACCGAGTCAAACCCTTTGACCCGGAATAGCTAGAACAGATTAAAGCCTGCTAGAGCCTACCTCATCTGGAGAGCTTGAGGAGACGTTGGAATCCTTGCCTTGAGAAGAGAGAGATCGATGGTTTCTTAAGGATAAGAAGAAAAATGAACCTTTTCAATACAAAGCTTAACTATTAAGCTTTCATCTTCACTTTTTCTCAAAACCTACGAACCATCCTCTCATTTTTCACCTTTATATGTCTTATAACTTATTAAAGACATATTGAAGCTTATGGTGGAGGAGGATCCACGTAAGCCACTCTTTATATATATATATATATATAAAAAAGTTAAAAGATGAAAAGGCTTCCTCCTATGGCTTCCACGTATATGTCTAATATATATATATAATAATTAATTAATTAATTACTTAATTAATTAATTAGAATATATTTGCTAAGGTCCATCCAACTGGGTTTGGTCCTACTGGCTGCTTAGGCCCCAAGCTAAACAAATCCTAAACCTTTCTTAGCAATATTGATGTCGCGATCTCATGGGACATATCCCAATCCCATTGGGATCCATTTAATCTGAATGTTTCCATAATTGGAACTCACCCAATTACTATTTTACTGCTCAAACACTCTTATCGTGTGACCCTTTAGGTTCCGGTTATGTTGGCCACTTAGATTAACAATTAATCTGAGCAAGTCATGAGCGGTATCTAGCAACACATCATGACCCCAATTGACCGGAAAGTAATCGGTTTGATGTATTCATCACGAACCGCATCACGAACCCTTCCATGTATAATTACTGCGTAATTCGTCCTTTCACCATCCTATACCCCACTTGGTTATGAGTATGGTCAAAGTGTCAACTCTCACTAGACCGAGTCTAGCCTAAGTGATATCGGTTCTCATCCCGGACTCATTACTTTATATGTCAATGAAGACACTCTTCATGACATACATGCTGCCACCTTAGTAATGATCCCGACAAGAGGCTACGGGTATCTCTTACGCTAATCCGTAGTGGTGAATCCTTTATTGGCTACTCAATTATCTTGAATACCTCAAGCTGTACCCAAGCACCACCCTATGAGTTACCTCTCGAAGGCAACAAGGAATGGAGTCAAAGCAGGATCAAGATTCAAGATATCCTCGAGTACCTCAAGTCTAAGGATACTTGCACCATTGCTATGATGAGATTATCACTGACACTTAGATAAGATATCCATGTGATGATCTCATGGCGGGTCATCCAATGAACTTACTACCGCTAGTAAGCATCCACATGTCAATTCTAAATATCTCATATTTACGCTTCGAGATCCACCGCTGATCCAATCAAGGAATATGACATGTGCTAGTCTATCCGGATTAATGATGTCCAGTCTCATTAATCCTATGACTAGGGAGAATTTAGATACTGACATAATTGCACATGATAGGAACCTCAGTAGTATGATCACATCATAATTTCCTTCATGCTATGTCATATATCATGGACTTCATTAATTTGATTAAAGATCAAATCAATTCATAAACAATGTTTATGAATATCAAATTAATGAATAATGCCTTTCTTTATTTATTCATAAAGTCTGTACACGACTTTGAATAAAACGCGCTAAAGGGGATTGCCTTTAGGGCACAAATAAACAGTACCGACCTTGAACAAGTCAACTTATCGAATGAACAAGTCGACTTATCGGTACCGAACATGTGTAAGTCGACTTACACATGGTACAAGTCGACTTATCACTTACATTATTTACTCTATTATAAACGTGTACCCACCTTGAGTTCCTTGCTTATACACTTGTTTAGGAATGTCTTTCCTCTTTTTCCTCTTGCTCCTCTTACCTCACTTGATTTCCTTAACCAATAACCAAAATTTCCAATCAATTTGGTGTAGAAATCGAAAAGTCATACTTTAACAATTCAAACTATAGCTTAAGCTGAAACAAAAATTCTATGCTTAATTTCCATCCAAAATTGGATATCTTTAAAGACTGATTAAGAAATTCATTTCTTCACAAAACGTATAGCCCTATGTCTCTAGTTTACAAAGAATCATAAATCATCCCATTTGGGCATCTACATAAAAGGTTATGCCTAAAATACCAAAGCATGTCTGTGCAGGAAAATGGCCGCTCGCTGAGGCGAGAAAGCTAGAGCGTGCCGAGGCGGGCGTGCGCGCCGCGATGTGCGCATGAGTAGGTCGCGACTTGCGAAGCCGAAAACCTCCCGAAATCTGTTTTTCCCACATTCTTCAACCATATTCCTCCCATCTTTCAAATATAACACATCTAAACCCTAAACCATCTCTTATACTTCATTTCTAAGCTCATTCTAACCCAAAATCATACATAAACACAACATGATCATCAACCCTAAAAGATTAAACCATTTTTCATATACCACTCAACAACCATTTACTACACATGCTAAGCTATAATGGGGTTTCATCTAACCAAAACAAGATGGAATAAACTCATACTTACTTGTTGATGCTTCAAATTCTTCAAAAAATTTCTAAACCTAGCTTTTAGGGATGGCAATGGAGCGGGTATGGGACAGGTATGCCATCCCCCGTACCCGCCCCATGAACCGTCCCCCACCCCCATACCTACCCCCATCCCCGTCAGGATTTTTTGCACCCCATACCTGCACTGTTAGGGTTTGACCCCATCTGCAAATTACCATTCGCTTTTTTTTTAAGATAAGCTTACTTAATATGAATGGACTATTTGTTTTTCTTTTAAATTTTCATGCTACATTCATACATACATACTGAATTTAACGTAAAAGAAACGAGTAAACAGAGATTATAACGAGTAAAAGGGTAAACGGGTAACCCCGATACCCGACGGGTATTTTTGCTAACCCCCCATACCCGCCCCATGGGTAAAAATTTGCTCCCCATATCCGCCCTCGTTCGGGTAATTTTATCGGGTACCCATCGGGTTCGGGTACAATTGCCATCCCTACTGGCTTTCCTCTTTTTCTCTTCTTATTCCTTTGTCTCCAACGATACTCTCCCTCTCAAATAAGACAACATATACTTCTTCTTCTAATTTCTTTCACTTAAGCCTTAAATGAATGGGCAAGGACCACCATGCCCCTCCATTATACCTTATAACTTTTAGAATTTAAGTGACTTGCCCATTTTGCCCTTATTCATTCTTACTTCTTCATTTCCACTTACACTATACTATACTCTAACTTAATCTTAATTTCTCCATTTAATACTTCCAATTCCATTAATCTAAGCAATAAATCCTCCAATCATTGACATGCTAATTAAACGTTAAACAAAAATAATTTATCGAGAAAACCACATAATCAAAATCAATTCATACTTAATAAAATCACAAAAAAGGGCCCAATAACACTAAAGAGATTTGTTAGAAATTAAGCACGTCCAGATGGGTCAGTTGTTGAAACATATGTTATTAAAGAGTGCATGACATTCTGTTCAATGTATCTAAAAGGAATTGAAACCAACTTCAACGTGCCAGAATGAATCAATGATATGGTTGATGATAGTGACATATCAGTGTTCTTCTAATGATGTAAGAAAATTAGTGCTAGGAAAACAATTGGCTTTCCTACAGATGAGCTAGAGATTGCACATTGATATATGCTTATGAATTGTCATGAGATTAGGCCCTTTATTGAGCAAGTTTTTCTAACCTATTGTGAAATTAAGATATGTAATAAGTAGAGATATTTCATATAATCTTGATTGAATTTTTTCATCCATAGTAAGCACTTAGATGAGTTGAGGCAACAAAGTTCATTATATGTTGATAGGAGATATAGAGAACAATTTTCTTCATAGCTAAAGCATCGTGTGAGAAGAAGGTTTGTACGTGGTCTACACTAATAATTATATACATATTCTAGTAAATACTTATTTGATTTTTTCATTTGTTATTATAGATGACGACATTAACTAGCTCCCATGAAGGAAGTATCTTTGAGTCTTTGTATGCATTAGCATGTGGACCTCATAGTTTGATGCAGAAGTATACTGTATGCAATACAAATGGCATGTGATTTCGCACTAAAGCCCGTGATCTACATAGGATTACACAAAATAGTGGTGTTGCAGTGTTAGGAAATTATGAGGAAGATAATATTACATTTTATGGGCTGCTGACAGATATTATCAAGCTTGAATATGTTAGAGGTAAAAATTTTGTACTTTTTAAGTATAAATGGTATGATATTGGAAATTTGAATGTGAGGCTCAACGACAATGTAAAAAGTATCAACGTAACTAAGTTCTGGTTCAAAAATGACCCATTTAGTTTGGCAAACCAAGCGAAGCAAGTCTTTTATATGAAAGATTTGTTATTTGGTCCAAATTGGGGGATTGTGCAAGAATGTGAAGTTAGACATGTATGGTAATGAAGAAGGTTCAAATGACATTGTGGAGTCTGATGAAGTTCCAGCAGAAGTCGAGGAATGTTCCTTAGAGTTTTTAGATCAAAATGATATTGCATTTGATGTAATAAATAATGTTTTATTAAATTTCGAGCAACATTTGAATGACGATTTGGAGGACTTAGAGACAAGTATTAGTAAGAATAAATGTGATATTGTTTTGGAAGAGTCCACTGATAACAACGATGAATAAATTCTTATTATGTAATTGAACCTTTGTTGCTTTTGTTAGAATAAAAGATAATATTACATTTTTACTTCTCTCTATATTTTTTTTTACTTATGTTGTTGCTGTTAAAGTCCTTAACTTGAGCATTATATCAAAGTTTTATAACACTTAAAACTGTGGATGGACTTATCATTTATTTCTTGTATGCTCATGCAGTCATTGCAAAAAGTGTCACACTGTTGAAGGTTCAAGGAGAGTCAATTTATTAGTTGTTGTGTTCATTGTTGTAGTAAAAAGCTCCAGGTTATCATCTTTTCTGACTATCTAAAAGATCTAGTAGAGGTGCATGCAATGGCACTGAGTTTGTTTTCAGAGTTGAATAAATATAATTGAGGTTTTTGTATTTTTGTTCATATTGGTGTTTTTGCATTTTGTATGCTTTGTAGTTATGCAATTCACATTATCCATATTTGGAATAGGCAAATGTTCTTTTTTTAGACCAATAAACATCAAATCATTGACTTTAGATCACTAGAATATAGATTTGCATAACCAAGTGGATGTTTCGGGACACTCCATGAGCTATAAGCGGTCTAACTTGTTTCTATAAATTATCCTAATTACTGGTGCATAATGCAGTTGTTTGTTTTGTTTAAATCAAAGTATATCCAGAAAAAATTTTTAACTTCTATCTGCTATTGCCTTCCATGTCCTTCTGCATTTTTGCAATTGAACCTTTGTTGTTTTTGCTAGGTATAGGTGGCAAGTAAAGGAAATAAAGGTGGGTACCATACTGTTCATGTCACTTTTATGAATGGTTCTAGTCGACTTCAATACTATTTAATTAATTTGCTAAATTCATAGATCGCATTTATTCAATCTTGTCTTCTTCTTCTTTTTATGTGCAATTTTTTCAAAGTTAATTTTTCTAGTGGATGATGAATATAGTGTCTTCGATACTTAGACTGCTTGTTTGCCAGTGATTAGAAGGTGGAGGTTGAAGAAGTTACAACCTTAAGGGCTATTATTATTTCATTTAGCTAAGTTAATAAGGAACCATGCACTTGGGAATTATTAAATAGAAAGATATCAGTAATTACGTGAGAAGCAAAAGACATATATAAAAAGACTTAATAATTTAGAGATATGTATAACATGCGTGCATTAAATGTAAAATTCGATATAGTTGATGATTTATGTATACTAGTTTAAAGCATCCTTTGTCCTGAATTAGTATTTAAGTCTTCTCTAACTAAAATCATAAACAATCTTTTGGCTGCCCATTAAATGCAGTTATGGTAAGTCATAACAAGTTACTCATTTTAGATGCACCGAGTGGACTTTGTATTTTTGAGACAAAATCTTTGTATAGTTCTACCAAAATGAGAATATATGTACATTAATACTCCTTATTAGACTTCCTTTGTCATTAGTCATCATGTTTTACATACTTTTGAAATGAAAAAACTTAGCTACACAAAAACTAGTTAAACAGTTGATAATAATTCTTATCTTGCTTTATAAATTAAAAGTGAATTCTATTGCAATTTCAGTTTAAATTCTGGTGTAATTAATATATTTTTAGTAACAAGAAAGATTATAGTGAGGCGAAATTTAATAATGTCAAGTCAAGCTAAGAAAACAGTTGGCAGATAACGGAAGTTAATATTATTTAGCAATTGTACATATGATAATGTGTGTTTGATGGTATAAGGGTGAGGTTCGTTATACCATCAACATATGTTATAGTGAGATTTGTTATGATCAAAGGAAAAGTCCAAATTTTGTTAGCATGGAGTTGATGATAATTAATGTTAGCTTAAAAAGTCAGAATGTGGGGAAAGGCATCTCCTGTTGCTCTCTAAAATGTATCCTTCCCTATTTGGCCACAAACTAAAGGTCCAAAATTCTCATTATATATTATTCATCTGAACTAAAAACTATGCTCAAATTGCTATAGGAAAACATGCCACTGCTTGACTAGCCAACTTTTTTTATGCACATAAATATGCAAGTTGTCAAGATAATAGCTCGTTTTCAAATGGGATATTCCACAGCTTTGAAGTTAACGTTTTAATTTAAATCAAGGAAAGAAATTATAAGGCTTGGAGGTGAGGACATAATTTTTTTTACCTGTCCTTGAATGCTTCATCTAGAGGATTGAGATACACATATTTTGACTCCTATCAAGCTCTTCTTTCATGCCCAAAACTAGTTGCATCAGTTGATCCACCATTGTTGACATTGGCTTAGCCTTGTTGACAGCCTACAAGGAGTTTCTAATAGAAAATTTGTTGAGGAGTTTGAGATGTCTCTAGAATTAATTTTTTCCTATTAGGTCTTGCATAATGTTTTAGCTTCTAAAGTGGTTTTCTTTTTGGTGATATGAGATAGCTTTTTTGAACATTTTTCTATGTTTTTGGATTGGAATACAAATGATCTAACATATTTTTATTCTTTTTACTTCAATCGTACTGCATATTTAGGTTGCTGAAGGAAACAACTTCCCTAATTGGGATTAGTTTTTTTTTTCAATTACATCACCATCCACATACATAATATATAGGTTATTGGTTGGAAGTAAAACACCCCATATTGTACATGTGAAATGACTCTATCAATTTGTGTATTTTACAGGCATTTATAATCTTTGTAAAGGGAAGCCTAAAATAGTTTACAAGGGTAACATTTGTGTAGTGAGAGAGTGATTTTCTTTTTCTTCTTATATTTGTTTTGTTGAGTACCTGTTTTCCTTCATTTATTTCTTAAGCCTATAACTTGAAACTTCCAACTTCATTTCATCCACAATCAAAATTTAGTGACATGCATGTATAATTTCAATTTGTGCTTTCTATTCCTCAGTTTGAAATCTAATGTCGAATTGAATGCTGGTGATTCACATGGGACCTGGTCTACCCATAAAGAAGAATAAGGCTACACCAAGCAGCTTAGTACTAACACAACTGTAGTCACGGTACCGTCAACTTCTTAGAAGTGTAGCTGATGAGCCATCTACTCCTACATAGCCAGAAGATCACACACCTGCACCTTGTGAGCCTACTCGAACACCAAAAGATGTCACATCTATTCCTATTACTCATCCTAGAGATAAGAATCTACAACTTTTGAATTTGCGACGTAATATTAGTTCTCTATCAACTTCTCAAGAGATGCCTCTAGCTTCTTATAATCAATCACTAGTAAATGACACTATCTTTCCCAGTATTCGCGCTACCTCTGCAAGCACTGTAGGTATGATCTTTCACATCACATTGGTGAAACATATAATTTTAATAATTTTGTGTATCTAACCAATTAAGAGTATCTTGAATGGTTATTATAAAATATTCCTTTGCTATATTTTAAGATCCACGATTGATCCAAAAAAGAAAAGGGGTGTCACAAAAGGACATGGATTGACAAAGATTAATAAGGCGATAGGTAAGAGATTAGAGATAGACATCCCCCAAGCAGAAGGACAACTAACCAACTCCATATAGTCTGCCGAATTATCAAGTGAGATTGGTGTGTTATCCCAAACTTCCTTACCTATAAGAACAAAATGGAAAAAAATAACTAATGAGGAGTTGGACATTGCATTTGATAAGTTAGACGTAGGTATTATAAAACTATCTAATTTGTACGCATTTTCCATATGCCTAACGCTTTGATCGATAATTTATAATTTTTTGCAACAAAAGTTAGAAGTCAAGGGAATGAGGACAGATAACGAAGTACATGCTGCTATCAAAAAGTTTCTTTCTTTAAGGTCTAAAGATCAAATATTTCATTTAAAAAAGCATTATACCAAGCAAGGAAAGGATATTAAGCCGGATATGTGACAGTGGAGGAGTGGATTTATGTGAATATTGGGAGCAATCAGCTACAAAGGTTACTTAATTTGATCATAAAACTTAATTTCACAACTTTATTGACAACTAATTATATTTTAGTATTTATGAATTGTGATTTATAGATGGTATTATAGATTTTGTGACGTTTACGATTAGGAAAAAAGTTCAAAAGCCAAATTGGCTAAGAATTAGGTCAAATGTCTACTAAACTCCAACTCTAAGGCCTTTGTAGTTATACGGCATGAGATTGTGAGTTATTATCTTTTTTATTATATTTTACTTTGATTGACATTTCAAAATTTATAATAAATATTACTAGTAATTTATTTCTATACAACAGAGTGATAAAGATGGAGAAGAGTGTGCCCAGATGAAGCTATGGTATCACACTCATTATGATGAAAATAAAGGTCAATGGCCAACTACCGAACGCAGAGAAAAAATGGGTGAGTACATAGTTCATTTACAAATATTTCTTAAATTTGACTGTGTATGTAATTAATTCTTAATTTTTTAGGAATTAATGTGTAAGGACTTAGTATATTCAATAGAGCAAGTTCATCCGATGACAGAGGATGAAGTGTGCGACAAAGTCTTGGCACTAGATCAGATTACGTTGTTGGCATGGGAGTTGGACCTCGACCACAAGGGAAGACTTTAGTCAGAAAGAGACTTTGAGATGAACTAGAGGAGTCGAAGAAGGTTAATTAGGAGTTACAGTCTCAAGTCAATGAATTGAATAAAAAAGTTGAACAAATGCAGGATCGACTAACTACCGAATTCCAACAACAAAGAATTGAATTTGAACAGAAAAAATGCTCTTGGAACTTTTATATTCTACATATAATATTCGTTTAGGTTAGATGTATATATTGATATTGATATATTATATACTTATGACAATTTACTATACACTTATGTACTTTTGATATTAATTAGTGTATTATGACATGTTTGCAAATTGCAATTAAATGATATATTAAAAATTGAAGAATTATTAAATAATTAAAACTCATAAATAATATTGAATAGTTATTAAACAAATAAGATTTAAAATTTGTATTTTAAAAATAATTATTAAAATTAAAAATTATTAAATTAAAATGATTTTCCAAAATATAAAATTAAAATTAAAATTAATACTATTTGTGACGTTTTTTTAATAAATGTCACAGAAAGCAACATTCCGTGATGTCTCAAAAGTGTCGTGGAATGTTGCTTTCTGCGACATTTCATAAAACGTCATAAAACATGACTTTCCCGATGTTCCTAAAAAGTCGTGAAACAGAATGTGACTTTCCGTGACGTTCCAAAAAAGTCACAAAAAGACCAATCTTTCAGTGTCATTTTTTAAAACGTCGCAAAATTTCCGTATTTTCCTTGATGTTTTATGGGAAACGTCGCAAAAACCTTTTGCCTACACCATATTCCATGACGTTATTTATTACGTTTTTTAAAACGTGGAAAATTGTATTCTGTGAATTTTTTGAGATTTTGTGATGTTTTTTAAATGTCACAAATTGTGTTGTTTTCTTGTAGTGCGTAAACTACTCATTTGAAGAATGCAAGTGGTGAACATCACAAATTTGTAGTGATAACTCTTTCTTTTCCCCAGCCAGATTGTAGTATCCAAAAAAGACTAGAAAATGATATTCTTAATACTTTTCACTAGGTTAAGGTAAAAATTTCCCTTTCTAATACAATTAAGCAATTATCTCATTATGCTAAATAAATAATTATGCACCATTCAGAAGATGTTAAAAAGTGATGAGAAATCTATAGAAGATAATGTTTTGGGTTTCCTCAAGAAAAAATTACTTCATAAATATAAGGAACCAAGTACATTCATTATCCCTTATAAGATAGGTAAAAAGCATTCTATAGTTAGGAGCTTCAATTAATTTCATGCCACTTCATATTTATAATTCTCCGAATATCAAATCCGTAAAAGAAAGGAGTGTGATTGTACAACTTACTAACAGATTCATTGCATATCCGAAAGGAGTTTTCAGGGATGTATTACTTTAAGTCAATTATTTTTTCAGTTAATTTTGATGTGTTTTATATATAAGAAGAAAATATTTTGAAAGATAAAATAAGAGAATTTTTCTAATTTAACTCCAATATTATTAGGAAGACCATTTCTTAAAAAGTCTATAACTAAAATTACTATTGATAAAGGAACACTTATTATGGAATTTGATAGCAAAAATATTAAATTTAACATTTTTATGACAAATGAGATATCTTAGTGACGTGCATTACATGTTTGTTATAAATTTTGCTGACTTTCTAGTGTAGATAATTTTTAACTTGAAAGGTGATAAGTATTGTGCACTTGAATAACAATTTTTTTATGAAAGACTATAAATGGCTTGGAAGGAATTTTCGTTGAATCCTAAATTACAAGATATAAATTGAGTTCAAATCTCTTAAACCTATAATGAACAATGTCACTTGTATTGATTTTCCTTATCTCATTTAAAACTTCTCTTTTATTTTATATATACCAAAATAAAAGTTAAAACCATTGTTGAATCCTCCGAGTTTCAAAAGTTTCATGAAGGCTTTCTATTGTATAATTTAGAAGAAACATTTTTTGAATGTCTAAGTTATGAAAATTGAGCAATCACTACTTGTAACCAAAGATATAAAAGAAAGGACCTAAATGGGAGGTAACCTAAAGATTTAATTTCTTTTTATTTTTACAATTATTATGTCTTTTTAAAATTTTAGATGTTTGAAAATATTAAATTTCATTTCTCAAATGGGCAAAATTTTATAAGACATATGTATGTCTTTTTTTTAGGATAGTCATGACTATTTAGAGTTATGTTCATAATTTGTAAGGCAAACTTTACTTTATGTTTGAACTTTGTTTTAGAAGAATTTGGTTAACAACATGTTCCCAGACTTTATGAAAATGTCTTTTTCCTCTAAAAGTCATTTTCTAACAAAAATTTGGAAAAATTATAATTTATATTTTCTTTTCCTTCTTAACATATCTTAGTTCTCACTATTTATATTTTGTCTCATATTTGGAGCCACCACCCTTCACCGTCTATCCCTTTACTTTTTAGTTCAATACACAGCTTTCACTACCTACACTAGCAACTACAGTCATAGCACACCACCCAAACTACCGAGTCTTATCCTAGTACTAATCTAATACTAATGTTTGTGAGGCTACTTCATCTTCACTTTGCCATATTGTTGCTTGTATTCCTCATGAAGCTATCACTAAGATCCCATTAGTCTTTCTAATGGCTATTCAGCTAAAACATATTGCCATGTAATTAGTGGTTCTTCCTCTTTATCAAATTTCTCTTTATCTTAATCTTAAAAGTTACGTAGTAACAAATTTAAAAGTAAATCCAACGATAAGTATCTAGCTTTATCTTATGCTTAAGAATAAGAAAATGAAGGGATTTTGATTATAATGAAATAATTATAACAAGATAATAAAGAAACAATGCAAATTGAATTTAAGATAGTAATAGAAAACAAAAATTTTGTTTAGTACACATCTATATTGAAAAGTGTATACTAAACATCGATATAAGAATAAATCAATTTATACCTTGAATATTAACTCTCTCTTAAACTATCATAATTGATTCATATCTCTCATCAATCGTCATTAATTAAAGAGAAAAACACTCTAATTAACCCTAACGACTGAATAACTCTTGCTCAGTGCCAAATTTTCAATTAAGTAGCAACTTGAAGAGTTAAAAAAAATGAAAGTAGAATAATACAAGCACAATTTGATTTTATTCAATTAAGTTAATTATTCTCCCGAGGATCTAAGAACTTTAATGTAGAAGTTCTCTAAACTATATTTGCTTCATAGAAATTCGCTAAACAAATTTAATATTTAATTAAGCTATAGACTGAGTCGAATAATAAAATAGTATGCCTCCTACCAATCAAGTGAACAAATTATTCAAACAATCATAAAAGAACATCTAATACTCAATACATAAATTAAGCAATAATATAAATCAAATCTCATAATTTAATGTATCTCAAAGTATTAGTTTGACTTAACCAAGAGTAAGAGATTAGTCAGAATCATATTATAAAATTTATCAGATTTTAAAGAACTTGTAACTTTTGTGAGAAAATAACAACAATATCTAGATTTTTCCCTCTTCTACTGCACTTATCTACTCCCCAGTAAATTAACTAATGGCTAGCCCCAAAGCCCCTCCCTTCCTTTTTATAAACTTCCTCTCCTCTTAAGCTCCATTCCAATTCCAATCCTTCATAATCACTCTATACACCTTTCCCACCCCACTGCTTCCTCCTCCTTGAAACTATGCTTACCTAAAGCTCATCTCAATCACTTTGGCCTCTCCAGATTTTGGTACCAACACTACTGCTTCACTCCACTCTAGCTCTTCTCCTCTAATCATTTACTCCTTACGAAGCTTTCTCCCTACATTGTAACAATTCTTCTCTTATCTTATCCCCTTAAACTTGATATCAGGAAGCTAGAGCTACCAAGCTTTACTACAAACCCTAAGCTTTTGCAGTAGGATCCAACCATATTTCCCCACCTATAGAAATTCTCCATATTGGAGTAGCTTATTGGTCTTGCATTCTTGTAGGATATTACGTTGACAAAAGATCTCCTTTCCTTTAAATGTAAACTTGGTTAGAAGAAAAGTGGGGGGAAACTAGGTTTACTAGAAACCTTGGTGAGTGAAGAAGGCTACTCTTTATTCAGTTTCTCTAATGAGATAAGAATGAAGAGAGTCCCTAAATGAGGTCCATGAAACTTTTATAGGAAACCATTGCTACTTCAAAAATGGAATTCAAATAAGAACTTAGATAGCAAAAAAGTTAAATTTTATTCCTATTTAGGTGAACTTCCACAACTTCCTTTTGGAATATTGACAAACTTTAGGTTAAGTCGCCTTGTTAGCACCCTAAGGAAGCCTATAAGTATGAAGAGAATTCTTTTTACCAAAGTTTGTGTTAAAGTGGAATTGCAAAATTAGTTTCCAAACAATGTGAAAATTTTGACATTAGGAAGATGATGACCTCATTAAAGTTGAAATATCAATTCCATACCCTTAAAAATCTAATGTTTAAACAAGTAACAAGATATGGAGGCCTATTAGAAAAAAAATTTATCTCAGGTGGTCACCCAAATATCTTAGAAAAAACACTGATACAACTGAACTTGTAACAAGTTTTGAAGATGCTATAAGGAAATCTAACGTGTCTTTTAAAGCAATATTAAAATGATTTAAAGTCTCAAACCAAGTGGTTATGGACATTAGCCTAAATAGAGCAAATTCTTCTTTCTTAGGTTTTATAAACATATAACATAAAATTGATGTCCCAATAAGAGCCCCTTTATACAATTACTCCACCAATACACTTCTCATCTACTCAACCTCAAGTAGATCAAAATCTATCTAATATAAGTATCTCTACTTATTCACTAACCAAGTAAGGAAGGTCCTTTTACAATAGTTAAAAGATCCCTAGGTAAGAAAAAGAAACCTATTATCATAAAATTTATTCTTGATGTCATTCTTCATTTAGAATGTAAAAGGGTTAAACAATCCTAATAAACATTAGGCCCTTTATATCCTTTTGTTCATTAAGAAAAACTTTTTTATTAGCCTCTTAAAACTAAAGTAAAAGTCATCTCCTTTATAAAATGGATTATGGTTCATAAATAAAAATTGGCAAGAATTCTCTAATCCTCGATACCTCTGCAATGGTAAAATCATTGTAGCTTTTAATCTTATTCATATTAAGATTGAAGATATCAAGTTTTTTGATCAATTTCTCCACATATTTATCACTATTTTGCAAAATTTGACTACAACTGAAATTAGTTTTGTTCATGGCCAAAAAATTAACCTTAAAGGCTATTCCTTTAAAAAGATATCACTTATAAGCATTGGTTTGTTTTTGGAGACTTTAATAATATTCTTCTCTCCTATTAAATAGAAGCAAACTCTATAAAGGCAGATGAAAATTCACGGATTACCTCTATAGTATGGCCTCAAAGACCTCAGATACAAGAGCTATTAGTTCACATAGAGTAAGAAGTAAGAGGGAAGCCTTCACCTTAAAACAAAATTGGATCGAACTTTAATCAATGTTGTATGATTTTCTCTCTTTTTTAATAGCATATGTTATTTAATGTCACTTATGATGTCTAATCATTATCCCATTGAGGTCTAGTTTAATGGTTTAAAGTTTATAAAAATTACCCTTTTAGATTCAACAATTACCTAATCAATCACTATGATTTCAAAAAGGTAGACTTTAGATGAATCTTTACCAATGTATTAGAATATGAATCTTTCAAATTCTACACCAAAATTAAGGCAGTAAAATTACAGCTCAAATAGCTCAATCTCAAGGTAGGATGTGATGCCCTTCAAACTCTCAATGTTGACAAGGAAAAGCTTTAAAACTTATAACTTAAACTTTTATCAAGACCAAGCTCCTTATGATGTAAGACAGATGCTCCCTCACTGTTTATATCACCGCACTAAGCAATGATAACTTCTTGCTAAGAAAAAGATCTTGAGTCTAGTGGATTAAAGAAGGCGATGGTAATATCAAACTTTTTATAACTTTATCCTTAGTATAAGAAACACTACTAGAATTTTTTCTCCACTAGAAAACTCTGGTGTAAGTTTTCATAAGAAGAAAGAACTTAAGATTTTTGGCCCTACAATATTTCAAAGAATCTCTCGGATTTTCTAGAAAAATCAATCCCCTTTTAGGAGAAATCAAAACCTTCATTACTAAAGTAATAATTGAAAACCAATCTAACTCTCCTATTGATCCTTTTAAGAATCTAGATGTAAGACAAGCGCTCTTCAAATTGGATCCTAATAAAGCCCCTATTCTTAATGGCCTTAATGCATTTTTCTATTAAAAAAAATATTGGAATCTAGTGGGTACAAATATCAATAAAGAATTTCTCGAATTCCTCTTTAGAAAACTTCTTAATGAATTTAGTTAGACATATTTTATTCTGGTCCCTAAAACACATAGCCCTTCTAGGATGCAAGACTAATATCTTTTTAAACTTTCAATAAAATCATCTCTAAAATAATTTTACAATTTTGTGTTTTAAGTATCTTTGGGATGAATATGTGTGCTAATTAGGACATGATACCTAATTTTCACTTTATGATTTTTGTTCTAATACAATTATAATTATAATCAACTAAATTGGTTACCATTATTAGTACTCTTTCATAAGAATGGTTGACTAAGAAGAAATAAAGTAGCCTAAATAATTAAATGAAAAAGTATTAAATAAAATAAATATTCCTTTAGCCCATCTTAAGAAAATTAGGTTAAAATATAGCTAGTAGCTAGTTGCGAGTTGTGATATAACTGTGTAATTGGTGACATTAATGACAAAATGTTTGTCTTCGCATCCAAAGACTAGAATGACACTCCAACCATGCTAAATAAAAAACATGACCTAGTTCAGTAACCGAGGGACATTCATGATAAGGTATTTTCCTTCGCATCAAAGACTCTAACTATGCTAAATAAAAAACATGACCTAGTTGAGTAACCGAGGGACATTCATGATAAGGTGTTTGCCTTCGCATCAAAGACTAGGTTATCGTTAAAGAAAATATTTTAAAATTTTGATGTTTCAATAAATTAAACCTACTGATCATTTACAAATAACAAGAATTTTCATAAAAGGTTACTTAGTGATAGCTTGCCTTTATGATTGATTAATAATAATAAACTCATATTTACAAGTGCCATAGGTGTATGAATAGCGTGTTAATATTTTGATTAATATGTATATTCAAATCAATACACTCAAAGATAAAAGGAATAAGTTATAATATGTTGGAACAATTTGAGTGATTGATGTTTGAGGTTAAGTTCATTCCATAAGAATTGATGTTGTGTATCAATATTGTATTGTTGCATGATTGTGCGATTATATATACATATGTATTTTGTCGTTGTGTTTTTAGTTTTGCTTAAGGACAAGAAAAAGTTTAAGTGTGAGAATGCTGATAGTTGTAGATTATATTATGTTTTTCTTAGAATTTAAGTGTGGCTTTAAGTGTTTTTTCATATGATTATCACGTGTACAGGCATAGAATTTTGTTGTTGTTAATTTTTGTATACATTCTAAGTGTTTGTTCGATTTATAACAAGATCTAGACCTTAATTTTATGTTTCAAAAGGTGTTGTGTGTTTGAGAGCATAGGAGATTAATGAATGAAGAAGATGGAGGAATCTTAAGGTATCATGATTATGACAAAGGCTGAATAGTATGAAGCACGATTGTGACTCCAAGTCATGATCGTGACAGAGGCTTTTCCAGGTGTAGGTTTTTTTGTCTTTTGAAGGTTTGAGGCTATTTTTGGAACTAAATGTAGTGGGGAACCCCTACATACAATCTCATAACCTTAATGCAATATTTAAGAACATGAAAAACAAAAAAAAGCAGCAATCACTAATTCAAAGAAGATCAAGAGGAGACATTAAAAAGAGATTCAGAGAAATTCCAGATTTCCATATCAAGACATAAACTAGTTTTTCTTTCTTTACCTTTATTTCTTTTATTGTCTTGAATTTTTATTTGGATTTCTAAGATGGTTAACATGATTATAGGTTTCTAGATCCCTATTAGAGATTTTTTTAATTATTTTTTTAAACTTTAATGTTGTTGATTTCAATACATCTATCAATGTTTATGATAATTGTCATGTATAAACTTGAAAAAATCGAGAGGAAGGGTCAAAGTAATTAGTCTTAAGGTATGCAATGAGATTTGGCAACTTAATAGACCTAAAACTATCAGATTGATGCACAATCAAAGAGAGGTCTTGGTTGTGAAATTAATTATTTATAGGATTGCTTCAGATTTAATTGAATAAGTTTGGAGTAGTTTCCTAATTGAGAGATTACAACTATATGAATATCGAATTCAAGTAGGGTTACTTGATTGGATCTTGAGAGAGAGTAATAAAAACTTTAGGCTATCTTGGATCAAACATAAATTGAATTAACAAAATTAAAGGAAATAAAATAAGGATAAAATGGTTCCTAGGTATTTAACTTTGATCATCCTCAAGTTCGATGCCAGCTCATTTATCAATTCTAATTTGTTTTGTTTTATTATTTTATTATTTTATTATTTATTTTAATTCAAATCAATTATTAGTACCTTAGACAAAGTTCTTATTCAAATTTTTTAGGTGTTTATAGCCCTCATGGGAACGATACCTTTTGATACTACAAGACACATTCGTATACCTATAGTATTAAGAGTTTTATTATATATAAAACTTGCTCAACTGTAGCACCCCTTACCATAAGACATATACCGGGACGCCCGTAGGTCATCTCGATACACACCCTTCGATAAGGGTGCGCTACGGACTATCACTGACACTCCACATGGCATCAATAATCTTAAAACATCAATATGAAAATCACTAATTTTTGAAACCATAAATTTTTCTCACATATCATCAAAACCAGTATTTTACATAACTGTCAGTTTTTTCTTGTCTGTACATTACTCCAAAAGAAGCTTTAGGACAAAACAAAAGAGAAGAGAGTTTGCCCTATTTCCATCTCTTCCACCATCTGAATTTCTAACATGCATAACTTTTTACACACTTATCCAAAAATTACAAACAAGGTCTCATTGGAAAGGTAATAAGAAACCCTACAAGTTCCATGAAGGGCTCACAAACCAATCTCACCTCTAAGGGTGCCAAAAACTACTTCAAAGTTACTAACCATAAATGACCATATGAACAGTAACTGTGTTCTTCCAATCCTCATAACTTTTTACTCATAACTCCAAATAAGGTAAATTATACACCATTAGAAAGATCTAAACATTGTCTACAATCTTTAAGAAGACCCCCCAATCCAATTCAATATATAAGAGGGTCAAAAACACAAACTAAGGTTCTGCCCAATGAAACAGTAAAACTACCATATGAACAGTAACTGCACTCTACAAAAAAATTCCTATCTTTCCATTACTTATGCCAAAAATTACAAAATTTATGTCAAAGGAAAGATCAAAACATGTTCTACAAGTTTCATGAATAACTTGGAAGCAAAATCAACCTTTAAATAACTCAAATTCTCAAGCAAAGCTTCTGCATATATAAGTCTCATTCTCACAGTAACAGCATTTCCAACATTCATAACTTTTCAACCCATTGTCAAAAAATTACATACCATACAGAAATAAAAAGCTCAGACAATATAGTACAATTCTCAAGAAGGCCTTCAAAGCAAATTCCCGTTAAAACTAGGTCAAATCCTCTCACTTAGGTGGCTGTCCTGTTAGGGTTTAAGAAAACAGCTTTTAACCTAAACTATAACAAAACTTTACAAATTTATATCCAACAATCCTTACATCCAAAATTCACAAAAAATACCTCATTAGAAAGTTAAAACAATCCTATACAACATTCCAGAAGATCACTTGAACCAATTTCACCCTTAACAGTCCCAAATAAATGGCAGAACATAAAAAGCACAAGACCTATACACTTAGTGCATTGCACACCAAAGGCCGAATTACCACTTGAACATTAACACACCATAACTTTCAACGTACAAGTCAAAAAAATTCATACTTAGTGGCGTTAGAAAGCTAACACAAAAATATTCAACTTTCATGCAGACCAAAATAGCAAATTCAATCCAATTCAATCCTAAAAAAATCATCAAAGTTTTAGGTCACAAGGTTCGGATACTGTTCATACAGCTCCTAATAATTCACTTTGCATGCCAAAATTAAAATCCTTAAGGTCATAATTAGACAAAAATTCCTTCATATGAAATCTAGTCATACTTCTTAAGTTTAATTTAAAACAAACCTCGGATCAATTGGACAACCATATCAAAAGTTATGAGCCAAAATCTGAAACCTACACAAAGTCACATTTTCCAGATTTCCTCCCTACCTCAACTCTTTTCATTTCATCACTTTACCTACATCAATATGCATCCATTTGGACCTCTAATTCAGCCAAAAATTCATCAAGTCATCCACTTAATCACCTAGCCATAAAAATGGCAGCAACCACACAATAAATTTTCATTTGTTTCCACTCATCTTAAATCACAAAATCCACTTCAATCCATCCTAATTTTCATACAACACCTATTACACTTACATTCATCATTCATCCTCACCAATCATCTATCAACCATCAATTTAACAAACAAAGTACCTACCCATATACACCAACACAATTCTCATACAATTAGATGCACAAACATCACAATTAAAGCATTTAACAACAAAGCAAGCCAAAAACACAATCTTACCTAAGCAAGCTTTCAATTTTCCAAGTCTTCCAAACAATCCCAACTTTCTACCTTTACTCCTCACCTACAGCCACCACTATCATCATACTTTCAAAGCTTAAGTTTGGTCTTGGGTGTGACTAAAAGAGAAGCAAGTAAAAGCTTCTTGTATGATGGATGAAAAAAAACCAACAAAGAAGGGAGGAGAAAAGAACACCAAGGAAGAAGAAGAAGCAAAGCCACGGATGAAGAAAGGGTTAGGCTTTCAAAATAGTTTTTTTAAGTCATTCCCAAGGAAGAATGTCGTAAATGAGTGAAGGATATAAGACAAGTTTAATAAATGAAGAGGACACTTGTCTTTTAATTGGAAAAAGACAAAAAAGATCAATTTAATCCTATTTAAAAAAAACATTAATACAAATAAATCTTCCTTCTAATAATAATGGCTCATGTACAAATCCCAAAATCCTTTATCCAATATTCCATTGCCATTAGGCAGTACTTTTCAGTACGGAAAACCCACTCAGTCAGCCAGTTGGAAATTTTCCGATCCGGGCAAGTACCCCGAAAAATTCCAAAAAAATTCCCACAAATCCCTAAAAATGTAAAACACACCTATAGGACTTCAATTCAATTTTTCACACACAAATATCACATAATTCACAAGAATTTTCATTTAGACACATATGCCGGGAAATGTCATGAATGCATGTACAATCATGTGCATGTGCAAAAATTACCATTCATATTTATATAGAGGCTATAAGATGCATGTGCATGCCGAGATATATTTAAACATTCCTAACCCGTCCCAATTTACCAAAATACCCTTCCCATCGGTGATGGGATGTTACAACTCTCCCCTCCTAATAAAAATTTCGTCCTCGAAATTCTTACCTGCTTGGTCGAACAGGTGAGGATACTGTCTCCTCATATGCTCTTCGGTCTCCCAGTTGCTTCCTCACTTAGTGGTTCCTCCATAGACTTTCACCAATGGAATGACCTGCTCTCAACTGCTTAACCCGAGACCCACAATCTGACGGTTGAAGCCCCTCACCGTAGGGTACATCGAAAACCCAAGGTCGCCCGATCGTATCCCACGATAAAGGTGCACCACCAGAACATTTCCCTTAATAATCCACATGGCATCGCAATAATTTAAAACCATAACACAACACGATATCAAAAACCACTAGCTTTTAAAATCATAATATCAATCACATACAGTCATCCAATAACAAAATAGACAAGTCTATCAGTCCCCTGAATAAAACCAAAAAGGAAATTGATACAAGCATCTATCCTAAGTCATCCTCAAAATCCAACCCAACTGACCGACCTGTGTACCATCGCTTCTCCTACTAGCATGCTCGCACGGTAGGAAAAGGCTATCTCCAGAGCTAGGGGTCTACTCTATCGATCCTGAAAAATTAGATGCAATTTTGGGTGAGTTTGCGAACTCAGTGAGAAACCATCATCGATGGTTCACTCGGTTCATGCATTACGAAATCATGTGCTGACGCACGCAGTAATATTTGATTAACAGTATTATATAACAATTTCACAGTAGTCTATAACAGTTTATAGTATCAGTAACAATTTACAATAGCATAAAACAGTTCACATCACAATTTACAGTAAATCATGGCATCACACAGTTCAGTAGTCGTCACACAATTTCGCAATTCAGTCAGTCATGTATATAATGCATATGAGACTCTTTCCAGTTATTCAGTATTGTGCCCAAGTGCTCATTCAATGTTCGTGGGGGGCGATCGTGGATTTCAGAATATCTCATTATCTTGTCGTGAGGTAAAATGGTAATAACGGATCGACCGATCGGTTTTATCAGATTCTTCGATGAGTATGCTATCGGCCTCTAATTATAGAGGAACTGGTTATCGTGCATATGCATATATTCATAGTACATGCATTCATGATTTTCCGGTATTTAATTGTGAATTGAAATTGATCAAGTGATTGGTTTGTGGAACCGATCAAATTGTGGAACTCAATCGAATCGACCGGAATATGATTAATTGAGAAATTTAAGTTTTTGGGTTCAAATGATTGATTTAATATTGGTTACGAGTGACTGGTATTTGATAGTGGATTATAGGAAATTTCTGGAAAATTTAGGAGAAAATGCCCGGACCGGAACTATTTGAGAGACTGACCGATTAACTGTATAGTACTAAAAGAATGGTCCGATGGCAATGGAAAAATTTAGAGTTATATTGTTAAGAAATAAATGTGTTGAGTCATTGAAATCCAGAGACTGAAATTTGGACTGATATGGAGACTTAGGTCTATAAATATTAGGCTAGGTCTGAAATTTGGGGGAAAAAAAGTTTACCTAAGGCATATGAGTTCTTCCCCTCTACGGTGATTTCGATTTTCTCCCAACGGTGAGATCCTTCGATTTCTTCTTATGGCTTCTTCCTTATTGTGTTAGTCTAACTTGTCTATGGTGATTGGTGAAGGTTAGAAGCTTGGAGAGTGTTTGATCGTGAGTTTTGAAGGATTTTTAGGGTTACGGTGGTTTTGGGAGATTTGTGGATCGATCTGTGATTTGGTAAGTTTGATGGTATTAATGTTGTTATTTATGGTTTCTACTGCATTTATGGTATTTATTAGGGTAGATTTGAGTGGTTGGAGTGTTTTAATGGAGGATTTAAGGAGGAAAACGATCGGAGAAGATGAAGAGGATCGTCGACGCACGACTGACACACGCGAGCCCCCCAGCAATTTAATTTATATTCGTTACCGGCGAGCTTGCGTGGGACACCGTGGCGAGCGTTATGTATTATATTCGTTCGCCGCGGCGAGCTTGTGTGGGATGCCGCGGCGAGCGTTATATATGTATGACGTCGCGACGTGTTTCTCCGTCTTGCGACGCGCGCCAGCGCGTCGTTACATATGAAGCGAGCTTTCTGCGCCAAGGCGAGACGCGATGCCGCGGCGAAGGGGACTGTTCCATTGGATTTAATTTGGTTTATTGTGCATCTTGAGGTGTGGTTCGATGGACCACCTAGTGAGGAATTGCCCCGAGATTGTAGGAGCCCAGTCCGCCATGACTGGAAGATCTGGTAGCAATACCCCGGCACAGCAGAGCCGTGGAAGTGGATCCGGATGGAGAGGCCGAGGCCAAGGCCGAGGTCACACAGAGGGATCAGCATTGAGGTCAGAAGACCTGAGCAGCAGACAGCAGTCTCAGGCCAAGGTCTATGCCATGACTCGGCAGGAGACCCAGGATTTCCCAGATGCTGTCGCGGGTATGCTTCTAATTTCTGGTTTGAAGCATATGCATTGTTGGATCTTGGATCCACTTATTCTTTTCATTGTACTGTATTGCATTGCATTCAGCATGTAGACTGCATGTGGATAGAGAAAGGTTACAGTTAGGGTTAGAGGTGAGTACACCTCTGTATAGGAAGATAGATGTGATTTTGTGGATGGACTGATTGGTTGCGCCAACAGTGTCCTGAGGTCGTAGTGGATACCGGATTTGATCGGATGATGATGACCGAAGAATTTAGCAGAGAAAGGATAAACTGGAAATAAATTGAAGTGAATAAAAGTCGTTATCGGGAAGTGAATAAAAGTCATTATCGGGAAGTGAATAAAAGTCGTTATTGGGAGACCTGATTCTAGTGGAGCTCAAGTGTGAGAGGTGGACTCTGTTACTGAGGAAATGTGCATTGTGTTAACGTAAGGAACCCGACTGTGTAATAAGATTACTGAATAGTAAGGAGAATTTAGTCAAGACATTGAAGGGAATTATTGGCTCGTAAAATTTTTATGTAAAATGTTTGGAAGTACTAAGTTGATATGAGAGATATGGAGAGAATAGTGTAAAGGAATTTGTGGCAGAATATGATATTGAGAAGTTGAGGAAATTAGTTGATATAGTGCAATGTGGTTTAACGTATCTGAGGACAAGTATAATGTCGTAGATCAGATTGTGATTGATTATCCTAATTGTGGTGTCATCAAAAGCGTGGGACCATTAATTATATAAAATGTTATGGATATGTCCATGGATATGCAAATCAATGATGATCGAGATATTTTGGGAATTTGAATGATTCGCTAAAAGATTAAAGGATCGAGTAGTCAAAGTTAAGACAAATATGAAATTAAATGGATTGGGCAGAAATTCAATAGCGTATAAATGTGTTATTGTTAAATGATAATTGTCAAATTGGTATAGGGCAAAAAGAAAGTAGTATGAGTTATAGGAAGTCCAAATTAATTGTGTATAAAAAGGACTGGCAAAACAAATTGGCGATTCAGAAAATTGCAAACCGTATTGAGAAATTTAAATGGAAGTCAATTTTTGAGAAAATGATATTTATGACTATCTTGTGAAGTGTGTATTTTGCCGCCAAAAGGAGACTGTTAGAGAAATATCTAAGATCCATCGAAGCGTTGTGTTCCGACAAGAATGTACCGAAAGAGTAATAAAAGGTTGAGAGTGTGAAATTGAACAGTTAAGTGAGGGGATAATTATAGATGTGACTTTTGAGACAAATGTGAGACTGATGTCCTTAGAGTCCGTTGAAATTGCCTGAACATAGACTATGATTGACTTGAGTTAATGATGATAAGCAAATTGAATCTGGAAAAGGGATTGAATGATCCCAGTTCATGTCAAGGAGTCGAATCGATAAGGAACCAAATTCGTTATTAGATAGCCTCTATGTGACCGTCGTGAAAAATAGATTGGTAAAGTGGTTCTATGGACTGAATTAAGAAACAGTGGTAAGATATGATAAATGTGTTTCGCATCGAATGTATGGATCATAAAAATTATAAGGATATGAGTAAGAATCGTGATGTAAAAGAGCGGATAAATTCTCCCGCCCCTCGATTCATCAGATATGAAATTTCGAGGACGAAATTTTTATAAGGAGGGTGAATTGTAACATCCCATTACTTGTCGTGCAAGGATAAAATGGTAATAACGGACCGATGATCGGTTTCTTGTATTCTTGATCGAGTATGCTATTGGCCTCTAATTATAGAGGAACTGATTTACTGCATATGCATATATTCATAGGTACATGCATTCATGATTTTTCCGGTATTTAATTGTGAATTGAAATTGACTGAAGTGATTGGTTTGTGAACTGATCAAATTGTGAATTGATCGAATCGATCGAATATGATTAATTGAGAAATTTGAGTTTTGGGTTCAAATGATTGATTTAATATTGATTACGAGTGACTGGTATTTGATAGTGGATTATAGGAAATTTCTGGGAAATTTAGGAGAAAATGCCCGGACCGGAAATATTTGAGAGACTGACCGATTGACTGTATAGTACTGAAAGAATGGACCGATGGCAATGGAAAAATTTAGAGTTATACTGTTAAGAAATAAATGTGTTGAGTCATTGAAATCCAGAGACTGAAATTTGGACTGATATGGAGACTTAGGTCTATAAATATTAGGCTACGTCTGAAATTTGGGGGAAAAAAAGTTTACCTAAGGCATATGAGTTCTTCCCCTCTACGGTGATTTCGATTTTCTCCCAACGGTGAGATCCTTCAATTTCTTCTTATGGCTTCTTCCTTATTGTGTTAGTCTAACTTGTCTATGGTGATTGGTGAAGGTTAGAAGCTTGGAGAGTGTTTGATCGTGGGTTTTGAAGGATTTTTAGGGTTACGGTGGTTTTGGGAGATTTGTGGATTGATCTGTGATTTGGTAAGTTTGATGGTATTAATGTTGTTATTTATGGTTTCTACTGCATTTTTGGTATTTATTAGGGTAGATTTGAGTGGTTGGAGTGTTTTAATGGAGGATTTAAGGAGGAAAACGATCGGAGAAGATGAAGAGGATCGTCGCACGCCGCGACCTGCACGCGAGCCCCGGCAGCGACGAATTTATATTTGTTCGCCGCGGCGAGCTTGCGTGGGACGCCGCGGTGAGCTTGTGTGGGGCCTTGTGGCGAGCTTATTATGGGGACGCCATGGCGGCGTTATATATGTATGACGTCGTAACGTGTTTCTCCGTTCTCATGGCGCATGGCGCTGTCGTTCGCCAGCATGAAGCGAGCTTTTCACACAAGGGCGAGAGACGCGATGTCATGCTAAGGGGACTGTTCCATTGGATTTAATTTGGTTTATTGGGCATAATTCATGGTATAGACCTCCGATTGAAGTGATTCCAGATTTGTTGTGAACTAGAGAGTAGCTCGGAAGTTACAGGTGAGTAACCTAGTTGGTTTCTCAAATTCCTGATTGTTTATATGCTCTGTATGAATTACTTGCAAAGGTGAACTGTATGATTACTGGTGTGATTGGATTGAATTGCATGCTTTACTGTACTGAACTAGATCACTGTATGATTACTGAAATATACATGATTGGATGGTATGCCTCATCAGATTAGATCGTGAAATTGCATGATCACTTTCTCTCTTCGATTGGATTACCGTCTTCGGATCAATTATCAGATGTTACCGAGAAATACAATCTCGGGCTTTATAGCCATATATTGAATCATTGAATATCAATTACTAAAACATCGCATCGCATGCATAAATGCATGATCGATAATGGACGTGTCCCAAGTTGCTATTATCATCGAAAAGAGCCTCGAGCTCGAACATCGATCGACGGCCTGGCCCGAGGGGAGAAATCACGACGCGCGTCCCTATCAACACCGATCGAGCACTTGAGCACAATATGAATAACTGGAAAGAGTCTCATATGCATTATATACATGACCGATTGAATCGCTAAATTGTGCGATGATTATCGAATCGTGATGCCATGATTTTCAGATATTGTGATGCGACATCAGAATCGTTTCTACGCCATCAGATATTGCCATCGATCGCTTCATCGTAAATCGTTATAGAATCGTATAATCGATATATATATCGTTAATTGATATTATCGTGTCGCGTCAGACGCGATTTGCGTAATGCATGATTTGAGTGAACCATCGATGATGGTTTCTCACTGAGTTTGCAAACTCACCCAAAATTGCAACCCATTTTTCAGGACTGATAGAGTAGACTCCTAGCTCCGAAGATATTCCTTCTTCTTGCGCGAAATGCCGCAAGGGACGCGATGGCACACAAGTCGGTCAGCTGGGTTAGCTTTTGAGGATGACTTAGGATAGATGCTTGTATCAGTTTCCTTTTTGGTTTTGTTAAGAGACTGATAGACTTGTCTATTCTGACATTGGATGACTGTATGCGGATGATTATTATTTTGGGATTCAAATTCTTGATTTCGCTATTGTGATATTTTATGATTTTACTTATTGCGATGCCATGTGGATATTATTAGATAATGTTCGGTAGTGCACCCTTATTGGGATACGTGTTTGAGCGACCTTCGGTTTCCGATATGTACTCCTACGGTGAGGGCGCTACATTTTCTCCTGGCTCGTGGGTCGGCCAAGACAAAGGTTCACCTCGAGGCTCTTTTCAGTGATAATAGCACTTGGGTAACATGTCCATTATCTGATCATGCATTTATGCATGCAATGTAGTATTCAGTAATTCAGTGTATGGCTATAAAAGCCCAGTATTGTGATTCCCAAGAATATACATAATTCACCCAAAGACAAGAATCCAATCCAAAGATAATAGAAATATGTCATTTGATCACGTACATTTCAGAAAATCATGCAATTTCACAGTCTAATACAGTAGAGGCATACCATCCGATCATGTATATTTCAGTAATCATATAGTTTCACATTTGGCAAGTAATTCACGTTGAGCATTTAAACAGTCAAGAATTTGAGAAACCAACTAGGTTACTCACTTGTAACTTCCGAGCTACTGCCTGGAAGTTCCAGCAATGTCCGTGGAATGACGATCCAACGGCGCCTCCAAAATAGTAAAATACAGTCCCATTACTAGATGCTCAATTAAATAGTTCAGTAATGCATATGTCTCAGTGAAATGATGTACAATGCATGTTCACGATTTTCGGTGCTAAAACCCAGTTTTGGACTCTTTGGCCCAATTCTAACTCGTCATTCAATCGGATCAATACTAATTTGATTCAATCCTAAATTCAGTCAATTTTCTCAATTCGTATTCCCTATAGTAATTCTCTATCCATTGGGTCGAAACCTCTATTGAAAATCCCGATTATAACTCCAATTGTCTCAATTCAGTATTCAGGTCGCACTATGAACCATAATTGACCTTAATCTCGATAAATCAACACCACTTAAATTAAATTCTAACTCTCATAATTATCCTCAATTGTAGACCTCTTTCTCTAGATCATAATGAATCTGGAATTACCTCAATCGGAGGTCTACACCAAAAGTTATGCCCAATAAACAAAAATGCATCCAATAAGTCCCCTTCGCCGCGGCCAAGAGTGTCTCGCCGAGGCGCAGAAAGGTTCACTCACCGCGGGGTGAGAATCGCTCGTCGCGGCGAACGATCGATTATGGGCGCACCGCGAGACGAAGCATACTCGTCGCGGCATCAAATATTTGACGCTCGCCGCGGCATCCCTCGCCGCAGCGAACTAATAAATATTCTCCGCGGCGAGACGAGCACGCAGGTCGCGGCGTGCGACGACTCTTCGTCTTCTCCGATCGATTTTCCGTCATTAATGCTATTTAAAACCTCCATTAACACTCTAACTACTCAATCCATCCCAATACATGCCATAACTGCTAGAAACAACTACTAATAACAACAATAAAGCCTTAACAACTTACCAATCGCAAATCAAAGCCCCAAATCACCGTAAACCCTAAATCCTTCAAAATCAACGATTAATCCGCTCCAAATCCTTCTCAACCTTCAACAATCACAATAAATCACTTAGCCTAGCATAATAAGAAGGAAACATAAGGAAGAATCGATGAAACTCACCAATGAGGAAGAAATCGAACCCACCGAGGAAGAAGAGAAGAGAAAACGAAATGCCTTAGGTAACTTTCCCAAATCTCAACTTAGCTATTTATAGACAAAGGTCTCCAACTCAGTCCAAATTTCAGTCTCTATTTTCGATGGCTCAACATATTTATTTCCTATCAGTAAAATGCTAATTTTTTCATTGCTATTGGACAATTCTTTCAGTACTATACGATCAATCGGTCAGTCTCTCAAATATTTTCGGTCCAGGCATTTCCTCCCGAATTTCCCGACAATTTCCTATAAACCACCATCACTTACCAATCACTCTTAAATTATTCTAAATCAGTCAATTGAACTCAATAACTCTTAATTTCTCAATCAAATCACGATCCAGTCAATGCAGTCAGTTCAGTAAATTCCAATTCACAATTCACTACCGAAAAATCATGAATGCATGTACCTATGAATAAATGCATATGCAATAAACCTGTTCCCCTATAATTAGAGGCCAGTAACATACTCAATCAGTGAATGCAATGAAACCTATCACCTATCCCAATTTACCAAAATGCCTTGATAATAATAATTCGGATGTTACAATTCACCCTCCTAATAAAATTTCGTCCTCGAAATTTCATATACAATTGATCGGGAAGATAGGGGACTCGATCCGCTCCTTTCTATTCTGATTCTCACTTATTTCCTTATAATTGTTCGCAATTCCTCACATTCGGTACCAAAATACACATTTATCAAACCTTAACATTGTTTCTTAATTCAGTCCGTAAAACACTTTATAGTTCAGAATCATCTTTAACTCAAATCAATCATAGTCTTTAACTATAATCAGGCCTTGTTCACTCTAATGTAGGGGTCAACGACTCCTTATGCACTGTTCGAATGGTAACATCATAATAATACCCCAATCTCAATGGACTCTACGAATATCAGTCTCACTTTTGACTCAGCAGTCACGTCAGTTAGTTATCCCCACGAAAACTATTCGATTCCACACTCTATATTTTCAATTACTCTTTCTATACACTCTTGCGGAAACACAACACTTTGATGATTCCTAGAGATTTCTCTAACGGTTTCTTTGGTGGGTAAACACATACTTCACAATGCAGTCATAAATATCATTTCCTCAAAAGATGAACCGCATTTGAATTTCTCAATAAAGTCTGCAATTTCTAAATCCCCAATTTTCTTTGTCAGTCCTTTCTATACACACTTGATCCGGAATTCTCATAACTAATAATGATACATTCCTTTTTACCTCCTTGATAGATCGACAGTTGCACTCGATATCATACTAGGTTTAATAGCCTTAACGCCCAAATAAAGATCCTTTGCCATTGCATTTCCTATTCAGTACATTATATTGCACCACTAGCTAAATTTTAAAATCTCAGCTGCGTAATCCTTGTTCAATTCCTTCAATTTCACTATTACCTTGATCGCTATCAATTTGCTTATTCATAGCCATATCTGAAATGTTTCTATTCCAACCAGTATCTCCAAGCTTTCAGAACAATATCCACACAATACATTCCAGTCATCAATTATAATACAGTCCAAAAGATTATACTTATCCCTATGCACGTAAAACTACTTTACACCATTTCAATCGATTGCATCATAACCTTCATTGGGACACGTCAATAAGTATTACAACGTCTCCGAATTTAAAACGATACAGTTAATACTCGAATCATGATTCCTCAATTTCTAATTATCATATTCTACCAAAAATTCCTTTACACTATTTTCTCCGTATTCCTCATATCAACTTAGTACTTCCTAAACATTTACATAAAAATTTTGTGAACCAATAATCCCCTCAATTTCATGACTAAATTCTCCTTACAGTTCAGAAATCCTCTTTCACAGTCGGATTCCTTACGATAACACAATGCATATTTTCTCAAGAATAAATTCTATCTCTCACTTGAAGTTTCCAATAGACTCAAGTCTCCCAATAACGACTTTTCATTTATTTAAAATTTATTTCCAGTCTATCCTTTCATTGCTAAATTCTTCAGTTATAATCATCCGATCGACTCCAGTATCCATTACGTGAGCCAGATGGCCTTACAACCTCCCTAGTGAAATAGTCCATAATAGCCCTTATGCGCAATAATCACCCATCCCAAATATCACATCTACTTCCTATACAACAGTACTACCTAGAGGTGTACTCACCTTTAACCCATATCAGAACTCTCTCTATCCCCATGCAGTCTACATGCTAAATGCGGTGCAATGAAAGAATGGGTGGATCCAGATCCAACAATGCATATGCTTCAAACCGTAAATCGAAGCATACCCGCAATAAAGATCCTGGGAGTCCTGGGCCTCCTGTCGAGTCATGGCATAGACCCTAGCCTGAGACTGTTGTCTGCTACTCAGATCCTCTGACCTCACTGCTGATCCCTCTGCTCGACCTCGACCTCGGCCTCGGCCTCTCCATTCGGACCCACCCCCACGGCTCTGCTGCACTGTGGTATCGCTACAGATCTTCCACCATAACAGATCGGGCTCCCACGATCTCTGGGCAGTTCCTTACTAGGTGGTCCATCGAACCACACCTTAAGCAAGCTCCAGATAGCCATCGACACTCTCCACTGTGTCTCTTACCACAATGCTCACACAAGGGAGCAGACTGTCCAGAAACTCTGACACTGCCGCCACCACTACCAGCCTATGCAAAATGTCTCTCGCCCATGACCACTGTTTAGCCCCTCATGCGGACTGAAGGGCCTACTCGGCGCTTTGATGTACTCTACTAGCATTGCCTCAGCTATCACTAGTCTCTTAATCCGGTCCCCGACCGGTCTCACCATATCGTTGTCTCAAAGAAATGCTTCTATCCTCACTGCTGCAGCCCTCAACTCTATGAAATTACCCATATCGGATCTAGCCAATAGGGTACGGATATCCAAATTGAGTCCGCCCTCAAAACGCCGACACCTGTCAGCCTCAGTAGCCACCAATGAAGAAGCATAAACCACTAACTCGCGTTGAAGACTCATAGTCGGCCACGGTCAATCGCCTCGCCTCAAATCTAAGAACTCCTGCAACTTCATCTCTAGATAAATCTTGGGCATGAAATTGTCCTTGAACGCCACGCCCTCAGAAAATCATCCTATGTCACAGGCAGGCCTGGTACCGCCTTGCCGAGCCTTCCACCAGCGATATGCGTAACCTATAGCGGAGAAACCGTGAATCGAAACGCTCATCCGAGTCACAAACCCATCCGATCGAGGACTCTCTATCCTCTCTAGCCATCCTCGGCCTCCGCAGGTCGGTGCTACCATAGAAGTCAATCCCCACCGCCACGCAGAGATCATATCTCCGCTCCCATCTCACAGAACTTGAGGAGGCAACCTTCCAACGAGGCGCAGAGACTCCCTACTAGCTCCTACCGATTCCAGGTCAACTGGTTGTTCAACTCGATCTCCAAAAACGGATGACCTAAAACAAACAAGAAATTTCGATCAGTTCTGCTATTCTTACAGTGATTCAAGCCTAACAATACATTATGCCCAAAAGATGCCAAGCCATGCTCTGATACCACTTAATGTAGCGCCCCCTCACCGTAGGGTACACATCGAAAACCCAAGGTCGCTCCGATATTATCCCACGATAAAGGTGCACCACCGTAACATTTCCTTAATAATCCACATGGCATCGCAATAATTTAAAACCATAACACAACACGATATCGTAAACCACTAGCTTTTAAAATCATAATATCAATCATATACAAATCATCCAATAATGTAATAGACAAGTCTATTAGTCCCCTGAATAAAACCAAAAAGGAAACTGATACAAGCATCTATCCTAAGTCATCCTCAAAATCCAACCCACCGACCACATGTGCCATCGCTTCTCCCGCTAGCACGCCAGCACGGTAGAAAAGGCTATCTCCGGAGCTAGGGGTCTACTCCATCGATCCCTAAAATTAGATGCAATTTTGGGTGAGTTTATGAACTCAAAGAGAAACCATCATCGATGGTTCACTCAAATCATGCATTACGCAAATTGCGTAAGACGGCACGGTAATATTCGATTAACGGTATTATATAACAATTTCACGAGAGTCTATAACGATTTACGATGACGGTAATAATTTACAATAGCATAAAACAATTCACATCACAATTTACATAAATCATGGCATCACGCGATTCGAATCGTCACACAATTTCGCAATTCATCGGTCATGTATATAATGCATATGAGACTCTTTCCATTATTCAAGATATGCCCAAGTGCTCATCAAGATTCGGTGGGGGCGCGTCGAGATTTCTCCCCTGCTCGCCGTCTTGCCAAGATCAAAGGTTCGAGCTCGAGGCTCTTTTCGGTGATAATAGCACTTGGGTCACATGTCCATTATCCGATCATGCATTTATGCATGCAATGCGATGTTCAAGAATTGAAGTATGGCTATAAAAGCCCAAGATTGTGATTCTCGATAATATACATAATTCACCCCGATCAATAATCCAATCCAAAGACAATAGAAATATGTCATTTGATCACGTACATTTCAAAGAATCATGCAATTTCACAAATCAATACGGAGAGGCATACCATCCGATCATGTATATTTCAAGAATCATACAGATTTCACATTTGGCAAGTAATTCACGTTGAGCATTTAAACGATCGAGAATTTGAGAAACCAACTAGGTTACTCACCAGAACTTCCGAGCACTCCTGGAAGTTCCAAAGAATGTCCGTGGAATGACGATCCAACGGCGCCTCTATAACAGTAAAATACAGTCCCATTACTAGATGCTCAATTAAATAGTTCAGTAATGCATATGTCTCAGTGAAATGATGTACAATGCATGTTCACGATTTTCGGTGCTAAAACCCAGTTTTGGACTCTTTGGCCCAATTCTAACTCGTCATTCAATCGGATCAATCCTAATTTGATTCAATCCTAAATTCAGTCAATTTTCTCAATTCGTATTCCCTATAGTAATTCCCTATCCATTGGGTCGAAACCTCTATTGAAAATCCCGATTATAACTCTAATTGTCTCAATTCAGTATTCAGGTCGCACTATGAACCATAATTGACCTTAATCTCGATAAATCAATACCACTTAAATTAAATTCTAACTCTCATAATTATCCTCAATTGTAGACCTCTTTCTCTAGATCATAATGAATCTAGAATTACCTCAATCGGAGGTCTACACCAAAAGTTATGCCCAATAAACAAAAATTCATCCAATAAGTCCCTTCACGACTAAGAGTGTCTGCGCATGCAGAAGGTTCACTCACAAGGCGTGAGAATCGCCGCCACGGCGAACGATCGATTCAAGCGCCATGAGACGAAGATACTACCACAAGCGTCAAATATTTGACGTCACAAGATCCTCATCGCGCGAACTAATAAATATTCGCCGCGGCGAGACGCGCACGCAGGTCGCGGCGTGCGACGACTCTTCGTCTTCTCCGATCGATTTTTTGTCATTAATGCTATTTAAAACCTCCATTAACATTCTAACTACTCAATCCATCCCAATACATGCCATAACTGCTAGAAACAACTACTAATAACAACAATAAAGCCTTAACAACTTACCAATCGCTGATCAAAGCCCCAAATCACCGTAAACCCTAAATCCTTCAAAATCAACGATTAATCCACTCCAAATCCTTCTCAACCTTCAATAATCACAATAAATCACTTAGCCTAGCACAATAAGAAGGAAACATAAGGAAGAATCGATGAAACTCACCAATGAGGAAGAAATCGAACCCACCGAGGAAGAAGAGAAGAGAAAACGAAATGCCTTAGGTAACTTTCCCAAATCTCAACTTAGCTATTTATAGACAAAGGTCTCCAACTCAGTCCAAATTTCAGTCTCTATTTACGATGGCTCAACATATTTATTCCTATCAGTAAAATTCTAATTTTTCCATTGCTATTGGACAATTCTTTCAGATCTATACGATCAATCGGTCAGTTTCTCAAATATTTCCGGTCCGGGCATTTCCTCCTGAATTTCGCGACAATTTCCTATAAGCCACCATCACTTACCAATCACTCTTAAATTATTCTAAATCAGTCAATTGAACCCAATAACTCTTAATTTCTCAATCAAATCACGATCTAGTCAATGCAGTCAGTTCAGTAAATTCCAATTCACAATTCACTACCTAAAAATCATGAATGCATATACCTATGAATAAATGCATATGCAATAAACCTGTTCCCCTATAATTAGAGGCCAGTAACATACTCAATCAGTGAATACAATGAAACCTATCAGTCTATCCCAATTTACCAAAATGCCCTTGATAACAGTAACGGGATGTTACACCGGCTCCTCAACATAGCTTAAGTTGCTAGCTACCTCAATCTCCTGAGCCGGAATCACATGTGTCAGATCCGATCAATACCTCCGGAGCATACTCACATGGAAGACATTATGCAGCTGAGATATCTCTCTCGGTAAATCCAGCTTATAGGCCAAAGGTCCTATACGCTCAATGATCTCATATGGACCAATGTACCTAGGGCTTAACTTGCCCTTCTTACCGAATCTCAGCACTCCTCTCCATGGTGACACTCGAAGGAAAACTCCGTCTCCCACATTATACTCCATCTCCCTCCGATGCTGATCCATATAGCTCTTCTGTCTATCCTGAGCCGCCTTTATGCGACTCCGAATCAGTTTTACCTTGTCCACTGTATCCTGAATCAGCTCCGGACCTTCAATCATCCTCTCACCCTCTTCATCCCAATACAGAGGCGATCGACACTGTCTCCCATATAATGCCTCATATGGTGCCATCCCGATGCTACTATGGTAATGATTATTATAGCAAATTCAATCGTATAAATCATCGATCCCATGCTCCTCTAAACTCCAATACACACGCTCAAGCATATCCTAATAGCCTTAATCGTCCTCTCACTCTGCCCATCAGTCTGAGGATGAAATGTTGTACTAAAATTTAACCTGGTACCCATAGCAGACTGCAAACTCTTCCAGAACCTTGAAGTAAATCTAGGATCCCGATCCGACACTACAGATAATGGAACCCCATGCAATCTCACAATCTCAGTCACATACTTCTGGGCCAATTGATATTGTTCTCCCTCACTGGCAAGAAATGGGCCGAATTAGTCAACCGGTCCACTATGACCCAGATAGCATCATGCTGCCTCGGCGTCCTAGGCAACCCCATAATGAAATCCATAGTAATTCGTTCCCATTTCCACTCAAGAATAGGCAACGAATGAAGCTTCCCCACTGGAGCCTGGTGCTCAGCTTTAACCTGCTAGCACGTTATACACCTGGAGACATATTCTGCCACCTACTTCTTCATGCCAGACCACCAGAAATGTGGCTTAAGAGTGTTATACATCTTGGTAGTACCAGGATGCATAGCATAGGTAGCCATATGTGCTTCCTCCAGAATCTCTCGCCTCAAATCATCCACATCCGGCACACATAACCTCTATCCCATCCATAAAGTCTCATCTCTCAACTCAAATTCTGAACCCGAATTAGATTTCACTTTCTCAATCAGTTTCACCAAAACAGGATCCTTATCTTGAACTCTCCTGATCCTATCATGTAGCATCGGTCTGAGCTTCAGAGTGGCTACTAAAGCTCCATCATACTCCAGATTCAACTGTACATTTAAAGCCCTCAACTGAATCAAATTAGGCAATCGCAATACCTGAATCTGAGCTGCACTGACAAGACACTTCCTGCTCAACGCATCTGCCATCACATTAGCTTTCCCTAGGTGGTACTCAATGGTGCAATCGTAATCCTTCAGTAGCTCAATCCATCTCCTCTGCCTCAAATTCAACTCTCTCGACTCAAAGAAAATTTCAAACTCTTATGGTCAAGAAGATCCAAATGTTTCACCATATAAATAGTGTTCCAAATTTTCGTATAAAGACAATCGCAACTAATCGCAAATCATGCATGGATAATTTACCTCGTGAGACCTCAACTGTATCGAGGCATAGACAATCACTCTACCGTGCTGCATCAAAACACATCCCAAGCCTTGATGCGATGCATCACTATAAACCTGAAAATCTCCTGTCCCAGATGGAATAGCCAACACCGGTGCAGTAGTCAACCAATGTTTCAACTCCTCAAAGCTCTTCTGACACTCCTCAGTCCATCTGAAAGCCACATTCTTCCTCAGAAGTTTTGTCAGAGGGGCTGAGATCAATGAAAACCCCTCGATAAACCTCCGGTAGTAACCGACCAATCCTAGGAAACTCCGAATCTCAGACACATTCCTTGGAGCTTCCCACTTCATCACTGCTTCAATCTTAGTAGGATCAACCTAAATACCCTCTCCAGTCACTATGTGGCCCAGAAATACTACCTCATCCAGCCAAAATTCACACTTACTGAATTTGGCATATAACTGTTTATCCCTCATAAGCTGCAAAACTACCCTCAGATGATCAGCATGCTCCTCTCTACTCCTCGAAAATACCAAAATATCGTCAATAAGGACAATAACAAACTGATCCAGGTAGGGCTGAAAGACCTTATTCATCAAGGCCATAAAAGCTACCGGGGCATTAGTCAACCCGAACGGCATCACCAGAAGCTCAAAATGCCCATACCTGCTCCTGAAGGCACTCTTAGGCACATCAGCCTCTGCTATCTTCAGCTGATAGTACCCTGACCTCAGATCCAGTTTAGTGAACACCTGAGCTCCCTGTAACTGATCAAACAAATCATCAATCCGAGGCAGTGGATACTTATTCTTCACTGTCACCCGATTCAATTGCCTGTAGTCGATACACAATCTCAGAGTCCTATCCTTCTTCTTCACAAATAATACTGGAGCTCCCCAAGGTGAGACACTGGGCCTAATAAATCCCTTCTCCAACAACTCCTGCAACTGAGCCTTCAGCTCCCTCAGTTCTACAGGTGCCATCCTATAAGGAGGTATAGATATAGGAGCAGTACCTGGAACGAGGTCAATAGTAAACTCTGTTTCTCGATCCGGCGGCAACCCCGGTAACTCAACAGGAAACACATCTGGAAATTTCCTAACCACGGGAATATCCTGAAGCCTCTGTTCAACTCTCGTGTCAATAACATGAGCCAAATAGGCCTCACAGCCTCCCTGCATCAATCTCAGGGCACTAAGAAAAGAGATCATCTGGGCTGGCACTGTTAGAGTAGTGCCCTAAAGGCAATCACCTTTAGCGCGTTTTTTACAAAGTTGTGTACATACTTTATGAATAAATAAAGAAAGGCATATTTCATTAATTTGATGTTCATTATTTATGAATTGATATTGATCTATGAGCAAATTAATGAAGTCCATGGTACATGACATAGCATGAAGGAAATTATGATGTGATCATACTACTGAGATTCCTATCATGTGCAATTATGTCAGTATCTAAATTATCCCTAGTCATAGGATTCTTGGCCGGACATCGTTAATCCGGAAAGACTAGCACATTTCAAGCTCCTTGATTTGATCAAGCAGTGGATCTCAGAAACTGTAAATATGAGATATTTAGGGTTGAGATGTGAATGCTTACTAGAGGTAGTAAGTACATTGGATGACCGGCTATGAGATCATCACATGGATGTCCTATTCTAATGTCAGTGATAATCTCATCATAGCAATGGTGCAAGTATCCTTAGACTTGAGGTACTCAAGGATATCTTGGATATTGATTTTGTACTTTGACTCCATTCCTTGTTGCCTTACATAGGTCGCTCATAGGGTGGTGATTGGGTACAGCTTGAGGTATTCGAAGGTAATTGAGTAGCCAATAGAGGATTCACCACTTCTGTGATAGCAGAAGATGATACCCATGGCCTCTTGTCAGGGTCATTACATGGAAATCTCTGGTCGGAGTACATATGTCATGAAGAGTGTCTTCAGTGACATATAAAGTAATAAGTCCCAGGACGAGAACTGATATCACTTGGACTAGATTTGATGTAGTCAGTCTAGTAAGAGTTGACACTTTTCCCAAACTCATAACCAAGTGGGGTATAGCACGGTGAAAGGACGAATTGCACAGTAATTGTCTATGGAAGGGTTCGTGATATGGTTCATGATGAATATAGGTTCATTCGTCAAACCAATTACTTTCCGGTCAATTGGGGGTCATGATGTGTTGCTAGATACCGCTCATGACTTGCTCGATTAAGTGTTAATCTAAGTGGCCAACATAACCGGAACCTAATGGGTCACACGATAAGAGTGATTCGAGAATTCAGAAATAGTTTTGGACAGAGATCCAATATATAGAGAGCAATAGAATTAAATGGATCCTAATGAGATCGAGATATGTCCCATGAGATCGCGACATCGATATTCTTGGAACAGTCTTCGCGTTTTTCCTTCACGGACCTAGGGAGACCGAATTTAGTGTGACTGGACCACTTCAACATTTATATATTTTTTTTATTAATTAATTAAGTAATTAATTTATATATATATATATATATCATTAACGTGGAAGATGGAGGAGAAGAGAGTTATCTTTATTATTTATATATATATATATATATATATATATATATATATATATATATATATAAGGCTAACGTGGAAAGGAGGAGAGGAACTTTGATAAAGTTGCATTTAAGGTCTTTAAATGTAAAAGACAAATGGAAAGTGGAGAAAGAAGAGTGGATGGTCGTTGGTTATAAGAAGGGATTGAAAAATCAAAAGCTCTCTCTCCTCTGATGATCGATCTTCATCTTTCTTCAAGCTTATCTCCTCTCCAAGCCTTCTCCTCCATCGTTTCTCCTTGAGCTCTCCAAGAACAAGGTAAGAGCTAGCACTCTCTCCCTTGTTCTAGCTATTCCCGGGTCAAAGGGTTTGCCCCGGTTAGGTTCTCCGATCTCTGCGTGGATACCATTAGAGACGGTCTCCTTTGGTCGTTATGGTTTGACTTTGATATATAGACATATGGATCCTGGCTTTCGGGAAGGTCCCGAAACAAAAAAATTTTGTTTTCCGCACTGTGTGCATGTGATGCACACATCGGGATTTTCCTACAGTGGTATCAGAGCCACTTGTGTCGTATATAACGAAGAAATCATAACTAGGTTGGAGCTGCCTATTGCTTGTGACGATGATGCATGTTGACTGTGTTAAATTCGAAATCAGTATAGAAAACTTGTTTTCAAAATTTTCTTACCCAGATATGCTCATAAGATGTTGTTGAATATGTCTGTGGAAGGAAAGAATTTATCAATGTGATTTGATATGGTTTTGCTAATTTATTCCCTAATGTTCTAGTTGCTGTGTTTGTGCACAATCCTTGAACCGGCATGCTCATAAATTCGAGAATAAATTATAGAAATTTTTTTTTCTGATTTTCTTTCACCTACATATCTCTAAGATGTTTATGAATGTCTATGAGGATGGAAAAATGTTTTCGAGATGATTTACTATTTATTTGAGAATTTATTGTGTGCTACTGGGAATATCTGTGTTGAGGAACACAGATTCAACATTGGCTTTATTCTTGATGTTGGTTGAATTTTGTTGAAATAAATCTCGAAAAACTCCTACAGCACACACCGATTTTGCTATGAGCCTTTGACTAACTCCTCTGAACACTACTCTAGGCTGACCAGGAGACTCTAATACGACCTCCTTAGTGTAGCAGTCCATGATAGCCCTACGGGCAGTCAGCCAATCCATCCCCAGAATCACATCGATCTCTCTCAATGGTAACACTATAAGGTCTGCTCTCAACACTGCTTGATCAATCTGGATCGAGCACCCCTTGCAGACCTCTCCCAGAGCAATAGTACTACCTAGAGGTGTACTCACCTCTAACCCATACTGTAACATCTCCCTATCCCCATGCAATCTACATGCCAAATGCGGTGCAACAAAAGAATGTGTGGATCCTGGATCTATCAATGCAAATGCCTCAATATCAGAAATAAGAAGCATACCAGCTACAACATCAGGAGAATCCTGGGCCTCCTGCCTAGTCATGGCATAGACCCTGGCCTGGGACTGTGGTCGACTGCCCCGACCCTCAGTCCTCACAAAGGATCCCTCGACTCTACCGCGGCCTCTACCTCGACCTCTCTGCCCGGATCCACCCCCTCGGCTCTGTTGCACCGTAGTATTACTACCAGATCTAGCACTGACAACAGACTGAGCTCCCCCAGTAGTAGGGTAATCCCTGATCTGATGATCCACGGAACCGCATTTAAGGCAGGCTCCAGTCAATCGCCAACGCTCCCCACTGTGTCTCTTGTCACAATGCTCACAAACTGGGAGAATCTGCCCTGCACCTCTACCACTGCCAGTCTGAACAAATCTCCCTCTCTGTCCATACCCAGCCTGCCTGGATCCTCCAAGTGACCTGAAAGTCCTGCTCTGGCGCTTGCTAAAGCCTCTGCCAGAACTGCCCTGACTCTCACTCGGTCTCTTCCCCCTGGACCCCTGACCCATCTATGCCTGTCTCTGCCTCATAAACTGCTCAACTCTAACTGCAGCAACCCTTAGCTCAATAAAGGTGCTCATATCAGATCGGGCTAATCTGGTGCGAATCTCCATATTGAGACCATGCTCAAATCTCCGGCACCTATCAACCTCAGTCGAGATCAAAGCAGTAGCATAACCCATGAGCTCGTTGAACCTCACCTCATACTCTACCACTGTCATCCTACCCTGTCTCAGCTCCAAAAACTCCTGCATCTTCATTTCCAGATACACCTTGGGCATATAATTGTCTTTAAAAGCCCTCAGGAAATCCTCCCATGTCAGTGGGCAAGGCCTGGTGGTACTGCTCAGGACAGTCTTCCACCACTGATAAGCCGAGCCCTGCAAAAGAGAGACTGCATAATCAAACCTCTCGGCTGGATCACAATCCATCTTATCAAAGACCCTATCAGTCCGCTCCAGCCATCCCTCAGCCTCAGCGGGGCCTGTACTGCCATAGAAATCTACAGCCCCCTGCTTGCGCAGTCTATCATACCTCCTCTCCCGTCTCACGGGAACTCTAGGAGGCAGCTCCTCAGATCGAGGCACCGAGGACTCTCTACTAGCTCCGACAGATCCCTGGTCAACTGGCTGATCTATCTGATCACCAAGAACGGATGACCTATAATAAAACAAGAACTCTAATCAGTTTCTGCATTTCTCACAATAATTCAAGCCTAATTATGTACTAGTCCCAACAGATGCCAAACCATGCTCTGATACCACCTAAATGTAGCACCCCCTTACCATAGGACATATACTGGGATGCCCGTAGGTCATCCCGATACACACCCTACGATAAGAGTGCGCTACGGACCATCACTGACACTCCACATGGCATCAACAATCTTAAAGCATCAATATGAAAATCACTAATTTTTGAAACCATAAATTTTTCTCACATATCATCAAAAGTAGTATTTTACATAACTGTTAGTTTTTTCTTGTCTGTACATTACTCCAAAAAGGAAATCAAATACAAAAAAACCCTAACTAGGTCATCCCTCAAAAAGTGCCAGCTAACCGACCTGTGAGCCATGACTTCTCTTGCCAACTCGATCTACACGGCAGGAAAAGTCTCTCTGGAGCTAAGAGTCTACTCTCTCGGTCCTGAAAAATAATTTGCAATTTTGGGTGAGTTTGCGAACTCAGTGAAGAGCCATCATCGATGGTTCACCCAATTCATGCATATAATAGATATTGTACAGTCATTTCACCAAAACACATTCAGAAGTACCACACGATTATTATATCGCTCAAAGGAACCAAATCAAATGCACATGAAATGCGTATGTGACGACTTTTCCAATTTATTACATTGTTATGACCGAGCGCCTAAAATTGTCCCATTAAGGGCGCATTAAACGGTGAGCCTTAGGCTCTAAATCACTGTGGGCTTAAGGCCCTATTACGTTGAGCTTTAAGCTCTCGGTGGCTGCTCCGGTCACAACTGCCAATTACTGATCATGCAACTATGCATGAAATGCATATGTCCAAATAAAGAAAAGACAATATCATATTCGATCCCAAATGAATACATTCACACAAGTAGTTCACATTAATCACATTAAAATCACATATAGCACTTCTATGTCATACTCTCCCAATACATCGGACCTCCTGTCCGGAATCCAATCATAAGCAAACGCAATCGTCCCACCATTATTCTCCACAGAGTCATAAGTGCAGAATTATAAACACTTACTAATCGAGGAACCATCTAGGTTACTCACCAAATAGCTTCCGAACTAATGTCGGGAAGTCTCGGCAACGTCCGTGGGATGACGTTCCAACTGTGCCTCTATAATAATCACAATATTCATATGTCATCAAATGCACAATTAGAAATATTAAATAATGCACATGTAGCAATTTAGATGTGTACAATGCATGTTCGTGACATTCCCAACATTTCTCATAATTCACATCACAAAAGATTCCCCTATGTCTTAGGAACCTATAGACACCAGAATTACTCAATTTGTACCTCTATAGGTCCGGATATTGCCAAACTTTACTTAATTCTCTCACTTAGATTCAATCCCTAAATCTCAATTAAAATCCCATAAGTTCACAATTCCACATGGAGAGGTAGATCATTGACTTATGAATCCGACGCCTCGAGAATCAGGTCAATTGGAGGTCGGATGACGAAGATATAAGCAAAAGAAGCTTTAGGACAAAACAAAAGAGAAGAGAGTTTGCCCTATTTCCATCTCTTCCACCATCTGAATTTCTAACATGCATAACTTTTTACATACTTATCCAAAAATTACAAACAAGGTCTCATTGGAAAGGTAATAAGAAACCCTACAAGTTCCATGAAGGGCTTACAAACCAATCTCACCTCTAAGGGTGCCAAAAACTACTTCAAAGTTACTGACCATAAATGACCATATGAACAGTAACTGTGTTCTTCCAATCCTCATAACTTTTTACTCATAACTCCAAATAAGGTACATTATACACCATTAGAAATCTCTGAACATTGTCTACAATCTTTAAGAGACCCCCCAATCCAATTCAATCTATAAGAGGGTCAAAATCACAAACAAAAGTTCTGCCTAATGAAACAGTAAAACTACCATATGAACAGTAACTACACTCTACAAAAAAAATTCCTATCTTTCCATTCCTTATGCCAAAAATTACAAAATTTATTTCAAAGGAAATATCAAAACATGTTCTACAAGTTTCATGCATAACTTGGAAGCAAAATCAACCTCTAAACAACTCAAATTCTCAAGCAAAACTTCTGCCTATATAAGTCTCATTCTCACAGTAACAACATTTTCCAACATTCATAACTTTTCAACCCATTGTCGAAAAATTACATACCATACAGAAATAAAAAGCTCAGCCAATATACTACAATTCTTAAGAAGGCCTTCAAAGCAAATTCCCATTAAAACTAGGTCAAATCCTCTCACTTAGGTGGTTGTCCTGTTAGGTTTAAGAAAACAGCCTTTAACCTAAACTATAACAAAACTTTACAAATTTATATCCAACAATCCTTACATCCAAAATTCACACAAAATACCTCATTAGAAAGCTACAACAATCCTATACAACATTCCAGAAGGTCATTTGAACCAATTTCACCCTTAATAGTCCCAAATAAATGGCAGAACATAAAAAGCACAAGACCTATACACTTAGAGCATTGCACACCAAAGGCTGAATTACCACTTGAACATTAACACACCATAACTTTCAACGTACAAATAAAAAAATTCATACTTAGTGGTGTTAGAAAGCTAAAACAAAAATCTTCAACTTTCATGCAGACCAAAATAGCAAATTCAATCCAATTCAATCCTAAAAAATCATCAAAGTTTTAGGTCACAAGGTTCGGATACTGTTCATACAGCACCTAACAATTCACTTTGCATGCCAAAATTAAAATCCTTAACGTCAGAATTGGGCAAAACTTCCTTCATATGAAATCTAGCCATACTTCTTAAGTTTAATTTAAAACAAACCTCAGATCAATTGGATAATCATATCAAAAGTTATGAGTCAAAATCTGAAACCTACACAAAGTCACATTTTCCAGATTTCCTCCCTACCTCAACTCTTTTCATTTCATCACTTTACCTACATCAATATGCATCCATTTGGACCTCTAATTCAGCCACAAATTCATCAAGTCATCCACTTAATCACCTAGCCATAAAAATGGCAGCAACCACACAATAAATTTTCATTTGTTTCCACTCATCTTAAATCACAAAATCCATTTCAATCCATCCTAATTTTCATACAACACCTATTACACTTACATTCATTATTCATCCTCACCAATCATCTATCAACCATCAATTTAACAAACAAAGTACCTACCCATATACACCAGCACAATTCTCATACAATTAGATGCACAAACATCACAATTAAAGCATTTAACAACAAAGCAAGCCAAAAACACAATCTTACCTAAGCAAGCTTTCAATTTTCCAAGTCTTCCAAACAATCCCAACTTTCTACCTTTACTCCTCACCTACAGCCACCACTATCATCATACTTTCAAAGCTTAAGTTTGGTCTTGGGTGTGACTAAAAGAGAAGCAAGTAAAAGCTTCTTGTATGATGGATGAAAAAAACCAACAAAGAAGGGAGGAGAAAAGAACACCAAGGAAGAAGAAGAAGCAAAGCCACGGATGAAGAAAGGGTTAGGCTTCCAAAATAGTTTGTTTAAGTCATTCCCAAGGAAGAATGTCGTAAATGAGTGAAGGATATAAGACAAGTTTAATAAATGAAGAGGACACTTGTCTTTTAATTGGAAAAAGACAAAAAAGATCAATTTAATCCTATTTAAAAAAACATTAATACAAATAAATCTTCCATCTAATAATAATGGCTCATGTACAAATCCCAAAATCCTTTATCCAATATTCCATTGCCATTAGGCAGTACTTTTCAGTACGAAAAACCCACTCAGTCAGCCAGTTGAAAATTTTCTGGTCCGGGTAAGTACCCCGAAAAATTCCAGAAAAATGCCCACAAATTCCTAAAAATGTAAAACACACCTAGAGCACTTCAATTCAATTTTTCAAACACAAATATCACATAATTCACAAGAAGTTTCATTTAGACACATATGTCGGGAAATGTCATGAATGCATGTACAATCATGTGTATGTGCAAAAATTACCATTCATATTTATATAAAGGCTATAAGATGCATGTGCATGCCGAGATATATTTAAACATTCCTAACCCATCCCAATTTACCAAAATACCCTTCCCATCGGTGTTGGGATGTTACATCAACAATACATATCCTTAAGCATATTCCCATTGAGAAATGTCATTTTTAAATCCATCTATCTAATTTCCTAATTATGATATATGAACTTAAGTATATCTACTAGTGAAGAGATTTCATCAAAATTAACTCCTTATTTTTGTTTGTAACCTTTAGCCGTTATCCTTACTTTGTACATATGTACATTACCATCCATGTAAATTTTTCTGTTAAAATATAGGTTCAACATCATTAGGAGCATCCACCAAAGTCCATACTTGGTTATAATACTAGATTCCAATAGCTCATCATCTATGTGAGATACATTATCTTTCCCCTTTTAAATATGTAGATCTAATCTAACGAAGGGATGACATATCTTTCTAATGCATAACATATTACATGTCTCTTAAACCTTGGTTACATATAATATGTATTAACTTAAGGATCCTATTCCATCTAGATGTGAATATATGGTTTTTGAATTTCTCTAAGTTAACTACATCACTTGCACTACTTTTCTTAATAATAAATTCTCTTACTAGGAATGTATTATTTCTTGACACAAAAACCTGTTGCTCAAGAGGATGGTAAAATTGATATTCGACACTCTATTATGAACATCCCACAAATTTGAATTTCTCTAACTTTGCTTGAAGCTTATTAGATGTTGCACACTTCACATAAGCATCACATCCCCAAATCTTTAGGTAGCAAAACTTTGGTCTACTACCTTTATGTATCTCATATAGAGTCTTGTCAATGGCTTTAGATGTAACCTTATTCATAAGGTAAGTAGTAGTTTCAAGGGCATAACCTCAAAATGAGACAAGAAGGACTGCATTAATTATCATGGAATGTTCCATATCTATTAGAGTATGATTTCTCCTTTTAGACACTCTATTATGTTATGAGGAGTCCATTATGAGAGAATCCCATTATTTTTTGAAGTAACTAAGAAATTCATGGTCTAAGTATTCACAACCTCAATCAAATCTAACTGTTTTAACACTTTTACTAATTTGTGTCTCAACCTCAAGTCTAATTTCTTTGAATTTTCAAATGATTTTGAACTTTGTTCATTAAGTAGACATAACCATATAGAGAATGATCACCTATGAATGTAATGAAATATGAGTTTCTAACTTTCGCATAAGTAGACATAAGGTGACATACATTTGAATGTATAAGCTCTAGTAACTTATTAGCAAACTTTCCCTTTCTACTAAAGGTTAGTCTGGTCATCTTTTATAAAACAAGATATGCACAAGTTTAATATGATTTGTAATCAAAAGGATCCAAACATCCTTCTTTGTATAAATTTGTGATTCTAGTTTCATTGATATGACCTAACCTACAATGTCGTAAATAAGATAGATTTTGGTCACTTAAATTTCTTTTTTTATTATTTATGTTAAGGATTGGCCTTTTAAGATCTAATTCATAAAAAACCATTTATGAGTAACCCAAATTTATAACAGACATCATCTTGATAAAAGAATAACTCTTATTCTTAATAATAAAGAAAATCCATTCAAATTTAAATAAGAAATAGAAATGATTTTTATAATAATAACCAAAACATAACAACAATTATCTAGTTCTAGTTTAAAGATAGCAAACAAAGTTATACTACAAGTTCCTACAACTAATATAACAACTTTTACTCTATTGCCTTCTTACAAGTCCACTTTGCCTTTTTTCAACAATCTACTCGTTGTTAACATATACATTTTATTACAATATGAGAACCGCATCTAGTATCTTAAGAACATGAAAGAAAGATTGATCTTAATCATAAACATACTTGAAGATGGAGCTATTTTAAGTTTCTTATCTACTAAACTAGCCAAAAAGTTCTACAATTCCTCCTCTAGTGTCCATCGACTCCATAATGAAAACATGTGCCTTTATTATAGCTCGTCTTCTTCATACCACCTCTTGACTTTGGTACTCTATCAAAAGCCTGATGTTTCTTGTTATTATTCTTTGTAGAGCTCTTTTCATACTCTTGGAAGAATCAAAACAAGAATAGAACTAGGTTCCTTCTTAAGGCACCCCTATATAGTCTTTAGAATATTTGAAAATTTAGGTAATTTGGTTTGTATGGATTTTCATAATAAGTTATGAAAAGCTCGAAGTAAGAGACTATAATATTGTATCAATGCTTAACTCATAGCCCTTAACAAAACCTAATTGGCTTAATTTTTTTATATAGCTAATTATCTTCTTCATGTGTAGATACACTAAAGATCCTTTTGCTATCTTGCATTGAAATAATATTTTGGATAATTAATATCTCTGCACTCTATATTGTGTACCAAACAACTCCTTAAGATGCAAAAATATATTAAGAAGATCCTTTTGCTATCTTGTATTGAAATAATATTTTGGTGAACTGATATCTCTGCATTCTATTGTGTGTACTAAAGAATTCCTTAAGATGCAAAATTATATTAGGAGCATCCATATTCTCATACTATCTTTGAAGCTCTAAAGTCATACTAGCTAACATCTCACTTGTTGCTTGTTCAACATCATCAATCACAAACCTCATCAGTCACGTCCAAACTATGCTTTGGTGGAACCATAATGTCAAGAACGTATAGTTTCTTATCTTACCTGAGAACAATTCTCAAATTACGAAACTAGTCTGAGAAATTGTGTCCAGTTAGCTTATTAGCACCTGTGATGCTCCTCAACAACAGTTTAATACTCATCTTATCTAATAACCAAAAGACATGAAAGAGTAAGTATTAGTTTATTCAAAAAAACTAAACAATCTGAGGACTTTAAAAAAAATTTGATTAGTCTCACTATTTTATTCAAAATAATAACTCTTACTACTAAATCAAGAAATTATTAAATAATTTCTTAGTGAGCTTGGATCCCAACTAAGCTAAGTTTATAATTCACTCAACAAAAACAACTTAATTTGATTTTGGTAGATATAATTTTATCAATCACATCTTATGTGACTCTTATACCTATCAGGTGACAACTTTTTGCCAAAATATATCTTATATATTATTCCAAACCTTGCCACTAAATTCTTATAATCATGAGTTACTTATCCAAATCATGCAAATTTAATTAAATAAAAATATTAATTTAAGATAAAAATATTCAGGTTAAAGAGACCTTGAGTCACTTAATAAGTCTTATAATAAACAAAACTCGGTCTTATTTTTAAATAATAGAAGGAAATTATTAGGTTCTTAATGTTTACTTAATATTCATGTGAGGGATGTGAAATTTCAAAATTTTAGGTCTCATCATAAATAATATAATCTCATTATATTAATTATTTTAGCATAATTAATTATGAAAGAAAATCCTTTAAAACCTTTGCTTGATTCTAATTAATCATTCAAATTTTGATTTAATTTAATAATTTAACTCTTTAAAAACTAAATTCCAAAATATTTCTATTAAAATAAACCTTTTAAAATAATTTTCGAAATAAATAGAAAAACTTTTCTAAATTTAATACTAATTTAAATCACTTTAATTAAAAGGAAGGCTTAAAATTAAGAATTTAAAATTTAAAATTTAAAATTAGGGCACACTTGCAATATCTATTCACGAATGTTTGTTTAAGTGTAGGAAAATCCGGAGGAACATCACATGTTCCAAAGTGAAAAACAAAATTTTTATTCCTGGACCTTCCGAAACCCAGATCCCGGTGTCGGTATGAAAACTCAAACTGAATAGCCAATAGAGACTATCTCTAAAGGTATCCACGCAGAGATCGAAAACCTAACCGAGTCAAACCCTTTGACCCGAAATAGCTAGAATGAATAAGAGCTACTAGACCTACCTCTATCCCGGAGAGCTTGAGATCGACATTGAAACCTTGTGCTTGGAGAAGAGAAATCGATGGTTGCCTTGAGAAAATGAGGAAATGAAATCTCCTTAAGCTTAACTCTTAAGCTTTCTACTTTTCTCTTCTTGCAAACCTACGACCATCATCTTCATCTTACCCTTTTATATGTCTTGTTAACACTTAAAAGACATATTAAAAAGGCTTGGATGAGAAGCTTCCACGTTTTTCTTTATATATATATATATATATATAAAGTTAAACTTAAAGCCTCCTTCCTCTCCTTCCACGTACATGTCTAATATATATATATAATAATTAATTAATTAATTACTTAATTAATTAATTATAATATATTTGCTAAGGTCCAGTCCAACTGGGGTCGGTCCTACCGGCCTACCAGGCCCCGGTGCTAAAACAGCCCCGAAAACCTTTCTTAGCAATATTGATGTCGCGATCTCATCGGGACATATCCCAATCCCATTGGGATCCATTTAATCCTAATGCTCTCCATAATTGAAACTCTGTCCAATTACTATTTTACAGATTCTCTGAGTCACTCTTATCGTGTGACCCTTTAGGTTTCGGTTATGTTGGCCACTTAGATTAACAATTAATCTGAGCAAGTCATGAGCGGTATCTAGCAACACATCATGACCCCAATTAACCTGGAAAGTAATTGGTTTGATGAATTCATCACGAACCAGATCACGAACCCTTCCATAGACAATTACTGTGCAATTCGTCCTTTCATCATCCTATACCCCACTTGGTTATGAGTATAGCTAATATGTCAACTCTTACTAGACTAAGTCTAGCCCAAGTGAAATCAGTTCCTGTCTGAGGACTCATTACTTTATATGTCCATGAAGACACTCTTCATGACATAGTCATGCTCGCCAGAGACTTAAAGTAATGATCCTGACAAGAGGCCAGGGTATCTCTTCTGTTCTCACAGAAGTGATGAATCCTTTATTGGCTACTCAATTACCTTCGAATACCTCAAACTGTACCCAAGCACCATCCTATGAGTAACCTCTGGAAGGCCACAAGGAATGGAGTCAAAATACAGGATCAGTATCAAGATATCCTTGAGTACCTCAAGTCTAAGGATACTTGCACCATTGCTATGATGAGATTATCACTGACATTAAATCCATGTGATGATCTCATGGCAGGTCATCCAATGAACTTACTACCACTAGTAAGCATCCATATGTTAACTCTAAATATCTCATATTTACAGTTTCTGAGATCCACTGCTTGATCCAATCAAGGAGTATGACATATCTTAATCCATGGGATTAATGATGTCGGTCTCATTAATCCTGTGACTAGGAAAATTTAGATATCTTGACATAATTGCACTTGATAGGAATCTCAGGATTATGATCACATCATAATTTCCTTCATGCTATGTCATATATCATGGACTTCATTAATTTGATTAAAGATCAATATCAATTCATAAAGAACATCAAATAAATGAAACATGCCTTTTTTTATTTATTCATAAAGTCTGTACATGACTATGAACAAAAAGCGCTAAAGGGGATTGCCTTTAAGGCACTACTCTAACAATCTCCCACTTGACCTAAAACCAATCGCCTTGGTATCTAATACCATAAGCGAGTACATGAGAATCAAAATTCTTCTGTGACAATGGCTTCGTCAACGGATCAAGAATGTTACGCTGTGGGAATCCTCTCGATCGCGACATCACCTCTAGCAATGATCTCGAATCGGATGATATCTGCGAGTGCGTGTTTAGATCGTTGGTGAGACCTCGGTTCTTTTGCTCGAGCAATAGCCCCATTGTTGTCACAATACAACTGTATGGGTCCATCACGCCTAGGAACCACACCAAGTTCGAAATGAACTTCTTGATCCAACGACTTCCTTTGCCGCCTCGATGCAAAGAATGTACTCGCCTCGGTCGTCGAATCGCGATCGTCTCTTGTTTGGAACTCTTCCAACTGACCGCTCCGCCGTTTAGCGTGAAAACATAACTGACGGGATGCGAGTCATCCTTGTCGATTGGAAACCGCATCCGTATGCCCGCTCACTGAGATTTCCATCTCCATATATCAAGAAAACATCCTTAGTCCTTCGCAAGTACTTGAGGATATTCTTGACACCACCCATGACCCTCACCAGATCCGATTGGTATCCGCCGTGACACTTTCGAGCATACGATACATCGGGCCTCGTACATAACATAGCATACATGATCGATCCTACGCAAACGCATACGGGATCGATCCATGCGAATCCTCTCATCTTGTGTCTTAGGACATAGATTTCGAGTGTTATCCCATGAGTAATGGGAAGAAACCCTCTCTGGATTGCTCCATGCTAAACCTCTTTAGCATCTTGTCTATGTACGATGATTGTGAAAGACCAAGCAACCTTTTTGATCTATCTCTATAAATCTTTATCCCAAGGATATAAGTTGCTTCACCAAGGTCTTTCATCGCAAATTGTTTGGACAACAAAATTTTAACTGATTGCATCAATGAGACATCGTTTCCTAGTAATAATATGTCATCCACATATAGCACAAGGAAAACGATTGCATTCCCATTAACCTTTTTGTACACACAATGCTCATCCGGATTTTGTGAGAAACCAAACTCTTTGATTGACTCATCAAAACGGATGTTCCAACTCCTGGATGCTTGCTTCAATCCATAAATGGATTTCTGAAGCTTGCATACCTTTTCGCCATCAATGGAAGTGAAGCCCTCTGGTTGTGTCATGTACACATCCTCGGCCAGATTTCCGTTAAGGAAAGCTGTCTTCACATCCATTTGCCATATCTCATAATCATAATGAGCGGCAATGGCTAGGAGTATCCGAATGGATTTAAGCATTGCTACGGGGCTGAAGGTCTCGTCATAGTCAACTCCTTGTCTTTGACGAAATCCTTTAGCCACAAGCCTTGCTTTGTAGGTAATCACATTACCATCCATGTCGGTTTTCTTCTTGAAAACCCATTTGCACCCTATAGGTTTTATCCCTTCAGGTGCATCAACCAAAGTCCATACTTGGTTTATGTACATGGAATCCATTTCGGCTTTCATGGCACAAAGCCATTTTTCAGACTCTAAACTTTTCAGAACCTCTTCATAGGTAGCAGGCTCATCATTTTCTATGAGCAATACGTCATTCTGTTAAACCACAAGAAATCCATATCTCTCGAACAAGGTCGCATCCTACTTGACCTACGAACTTCGTGTGCAATGAAGGTTGAATGTTACTTCATCCGAATGAGTGGCAGTCTCGAGTTCGAGCGATTGATCATGCTTGTTTGAGCATCTTGAACTTCTTCAAGTTCAACTTTGCTCCCACTTGTCTTTTGCAGAAGAAACTCTTTCTAAAGACAGCATGCTTCAAACAAACACCTTTTGTTCCTCAAAGAAGGTAGAATTGATATCCCATGGTCTCTTTAGGATATCCTACAAACAAACACTTGTCGACTTTGCTTCAAGCTTATCTCGATGAATCCGCTTCACATAAGCGGGACAACCGCATACTTTCAAATGAGAAAGATAAGGTTTTCGTTAGTCCACATCTCATATGGAGTAACATCAATCGCCTTAGAGGGAACTCTGCTTAGCAAGTAAACAAATGTCTCTAGCGATACCCCCCAAAACGATTTTGGTAACTTTCGAAACCCATCATTGATCGTACCATGTCCAACAAGGTTCGATTTCTCCTTTCAACCACACCATTGTCTTTGCGGCGTGTAAGGAGGAGTCCATCGAGATAATATCCCATTATCTACGAGATAATCTGGCTGTTGGTCTAAGTATTCTCCACCACGATCGGATCGTAATGTCTTGATACTTTTACCAAGCTGGTTTTCTACTTCATTTCAATTGTTTGAACCTTTCAACGCTTCAGATTTGTATCTCATCAGATACAAGTACCCATATCGTGAATAATCATCGATAAAGGTAATGAAGTAACGACAACCACTTCTGGCATGGATGGACATCGGACCGCATACATCTGAATGTATTAGGTCTAATACTCCAATCGCTCCGTTCACCCTTTCCTTGAAGGGTAACTTAGTCATCTTGCCTAATAAACAAGATTCGCATGTGTCATATGATTCATAATCAAATGACCCTAAACTGCCACTCTTGTGGAGCTTAGCGATGCGTGTCTCATTTATATGGCCAAGCCAACAATGCCATAAGTAAGTTGACTTTAGATTATCTCTTTTATGCCGTTTGGTGTCATTGACATTTAAAATTGGATTAGACATATCTAATATGTAAATACCATTGCACAATGTACCATTTCCATAAAGCATTCCATTAGAATTAATAGAACAACCATTGCTATTAAAATTCATATGGAATCCAGCTCTATTCATACAAGAAACAGATAATATATTCTTTGTCAAAACGGGTACAAAATAACAATCATCCAATTCCAGTACAAGCCCAGTAGGGAGAGACAAAACATAGGTTCCTACGGCTAATGCAAAGAACTCTTGCTCCATTTCCAACACGTGGGTCTACTTCTCCCTTCATGAGTTGCCCTCGTCCCGAGGCCCTGTGATATCATTGCATATGTGTGAGCCACAACCAGATCAAATACCGGATGTTGTGATCGATAATAAGATTAACTTCAATGACATACAAACTGAAGTAGTCGAGGCATCGATGCCTTCTTCGCTTCAACGACTCGAGATAGACTTTGCAATTGCGCCTCCAATGGCCATCTTTACCGATGGAAGCAAGTTCCTTTTGGGCGCGCTTCTTTGGTCTTCTTCTTGATGGCGCCTCCCTTTGGTTTCTTTGCCTTCTTCTTCTTTGGGTTCTTTTCTTCTTGGACCCAAAAGATGAAGAAGCAACCACCAACACTTGCTTACTATCACTCTTGATAGTCTGCTCAGTTGTCTTGAACAGATTGATCAGCTCAGGTATTGTAGTGGATATTTGGTTCATCCGATAGTTTAACACTAATCGTGCATAACGTCCGGACAATCCAACCGTAATTAAGTCTATACTTAATTCATGATCCATTGCAAAACCTAAGACGGCCAATCTCTCAATATAGCCATTCATCTTCGTATGCATCGCATGCCAGATGTCCCTGGAGCCATCTTGGTAGTGAAGAGAAGCCTTGAGGTCTCGAACCTTTCGGACCGGGCTTGCTCGTCAAACAGCTCCCTAAGATGAAAAACTATAGTGTGAGCATCCATGGACTCGTCCTGCTTCTGCAGCTCTGGTGACATCGAGGCAAGCATGATGCAAGTAGCCATGTCACTGTCCTTTAGATGCTTACTATATGCCTTCGATCATCATCGAAGCATCGACAAGAGTGCATCTGAAGCGGAAAATCTAGGATATATCCTGACTTTCGGATCGAGAACTATTCTCGATTCCTTAACCAGTCAAGAAAATTCGGTCCAGTTAACTTGTTGGAATCCATAAGCGAGCGAAGATTCACACTTGACGACATTTTCAAATAACCTACACGGATAGAGAGAAAGAATGTTAAAATAGGAATAGCTGCATAATCATAAGGACTTGAATGATATGCAAAAAGCTCCCACTAGTTTCATAGAATCCATAACCCTCATTACGAATCCAAAGAAACAAAGTGACATAATGTCCTAGTGGGTCGATATCCGATATTGCTAAGAATGACCTTGGGTTTATCCAACAAGCCATAACTTAGGTCAATCGGTAGGTATCGAACATACCAATTGCATCATCGATAACCGACATTGAGAATGACCTTGGGTTTACCCAACAAGCCACCTTATGTCTCGGGAGGTATCAGATATACCAATTACATCTTAGGCACAACTATCGATCAGTGCTATCAACTTGTTGATGTATGCACTTACATTGGGTATCAACTCTTTGATGCGCATACATCCGATGTATGCTACCCAATTTCACCTCTGTCCACGTTGACCTTGAGTTTACTCAACAAACCAACGCTTCCAGTGAAAACCAACCCATTAATCCGAAAATCATATTTTCATGGTTCGAACATATCCGTATAGAGTGAGCTTGGGTTTACCCAACAACCCATCCCTATAAGAACTCTGGTTCTTACCATATTAATGGAAGGCGTTAGTTTTCATATACCGAGGAGGGATTTAGAAACTCTAGACTCCAAGCTGAAGGATCATAGTCGCTAGGACTATATGGCATGATTTAGGTTTCATCAATCAAATTGAATCAATCCTCACAATCATCCATTATCCAACCTGAGCACTTCACAAGTCGACTTTCATCAAATGCAAGTCACCTTATGCTTCTGCCCACACACAAGTCGACTTGTATAATACAAGTCGCCTTATGGCACCTGCCCATGTACAAGTCGCCTTGTAATGTGCTACAAGTCGACTTATACTAAGACCTTGAACAAGTCGACTTATGCCATGCACAAGTCGCCTTATCCAGGGAGAAATGCTATAATCTCTAATCGGCTAATTCCTCAATCCATGCAATTCCAATTCACAATACCATCCTACCTAGGGTAATATCTGTAAATTGATGTATCAATGAACACTTCATTGATCCATGAATGCCTTATATGGTCAAACCATACATGAAAAGCTTAAAATGAGTCAAAACTCATAAATATCCAAACAATTTAAGAACACCCAAATTCTCACCCTAAGAATCTTAATCTAGTGTATACACTCTCAAAACTACTCCGGCACTTGTCACAAAAAATTGTGACGGCCAAAACAAGCAAGAAAATGAAATGTACTAACGAGACACAAATGTGACCAATTCGGCATTCAAAAATTCTTGGAAACGAAACTTCAAGCAATTCAATTTGGCAATCATACTACATCAAGATAACACATTTTTAATCACATTAAAAATGCTGCAAGGCATTGGAATTGAAAAAGCAAACTCAATCAAGCCAAGCAAAACAGTCCCAACAATTTTCACCAAAACTGTCCAGTTCTATACATTGCTTAAAATGATCAACGAAACAATTTCAATAAATCATGAGAAAATTATATAGGTTACTAAATGTTCTGAAAATGCTACCTGAATGTTTTTAGGATTTTAGGCCATCAAAAACTCAGTCAACCAAAATAACAAAACCGATTCCAAAACTGTGTTCATCAGCACAGCAATTCCCAACAGCATAGAATAAAATCGAAAATAAATATCCAATCACCTTGAAATCCAATTTCCATGCTCAAAGACATTCACAAACATCTTAGAGACATGTAGGTGAAGGAAAATCCAGAAAAAGATTTTTATAGAATTTATTCTTGATTTTATACTACTGCCTGTTCACAGAATCGTTTCAAAAACAGCATCTGTAAGCTTAGGGAAATAATTAGCAAAACTTTATCTAATCAAATCGATAAATTCTGAAAATTCATCGACATATTCTATAACATGTTATGAACATTCCTGGGCAGAAAAATTTTGAAAACCCTATCTCTATAGCAATTCGAAATCTGAACAGAATACATGCTACAGCATCACAAGCAATTAAGGTTTATGATCTAGCTTCAGTTAAAGCTTCATACACGACACCAGACGCTCTGATACCACTGTAGGAAAATTACGGGAGGAACATCACATGTTCCAGCAGCGGAAACAAAAAAATTTTATTCCCGGGACCTTCCCGAAACCCAGGATCCCGGTGTCGGTATGAAAACTCAAACCTGAATAGCTAATAGAGACTATCTTTAAAGGTATCCACGCAGAGATCAGAAAACCTAACCGAGTCAAACCCCTTTGACCCGGAAATAGCAAGAACAGAATAAGAGCTGCTAGACCCTACCTCTATCCTGGAGAGCTTGAGATCAGACGTTGAAACCTTGTGCTTGGAGAAGAGAAATCGATGGTTGCCTTGAGAAAATGAGGAAATGAAATCTCCTTAAGCTTAACTCTTAAGCTTTCTACTTTTCTCTTCTTGCAAACCTACGACCATCATCTTCATCTTACCCTTTTATATGTCTTGTTAACACTTAAAAGACATATTAAAAAGGCTTGGATGAGAAGCTTCCACGTTTTTCTTTATATATATATATATATATATATAAAGTTAAACTTAAAGCCTCCTTCCTCTCCTTCCACGTACATGTCTAATATATATATATATAATAATTAATTAATTAATTACTTAATTAATTAATTATAATATATTTGCTAAGGTCCAGTTCAACTGGGGTCGGTCCTACCGGCCTACCGGTCCCCGGTGCTAAAACAGCCCCGAAAACCTTTCTTAGCAATATTGATGTCGCGATCTCATCGGGAAATATCCCAATCCCATTGGGATCCATTTAATCCTAATGCTCTCCATAATTGGAACTCTGTCTAATTACTATTTTACAGATTCTCTGAGTCACTCTTATGCGTGTGACCCTTTAGGTTTCCGGTTATGTTGGTCACTTAGATTAACAATTAATCTGAGCAAGTCATGAGCGGTATCTAGCAACACATCATGACCCTCAATTGACCGGAAAGTAATTGGTTTGATGAATTCATCACGAACCAGATCACGAACCCTTCCATAGACAATTACTGTGCAATTCGTCCTTTCATCATCCTATACCCCACTTGGCTATGAGTATGGCTAATATGTCAACTCTTACTAGACTAAGTCTAGCCCAAGTGAAATCAGTTCCTGTCTGAGGACTCATTACTTTATATGTCCATAAAGACACTCTTCATGACATAGTCATGCTCTGGCCAGAGACTTAAAGTAATGATCCTGACAAGAGGCCAGGGTATCTCTCCTGTTCTCACAGAAGTGATGAATCCTTTATTAGCTACTCAATTACCTTCGAATACCTCAAACTGTACCCAAGCACCATCCTATGAGTAACCTCTGGAAGGCCACAAGGAATGGAGTCAAAATGCAGGATCGATTCAAGATATCCTTGAGTACCTCAAGTCTAAGGATACTTGCACCATTGCTATGATGAGATTATCACTGACATTAAATCCATGTGATGATCTCATGGCAGGTCATCCAATAAACTTACTACCACTAGTAAGCATCCATATGTTAACTCTAAATATCTCATATTTATAGTTTCTGAGATCCATTGCTTGATCCAATCAAGGAGTATGACATATGCTAGTGCATGCGGATTAATGATGTCGATCTCATTAATCCTGTGACTAGGAAAATTTAGATCTTGACATAATTGCACATGATAGGAATCTCGAGATTATGATCACATCATAATTTCCTTCATGCTATGTCATATATCATGGACTTCATTAATTTGATTAAAGATCAATATCAATTCATAAAGAACATCAAATAAATGAAACATGCCTTTTTTTATTTATTCATAAAGTTTGTACATGACTATGAACAAAAAGCGCTAAAGGGGATTGCCTTTAGGGCACTACTCTAACATAAGCACCCCATCTTTTGCCAACTAGCGTTTTTATTGCTTTTTAATCTACCGTAACCTGGGTTTCTTCACCTCTAGCTTGTCGTTTGCTACTCCATCTGCCATTGCTTGTGCCTTCTTGACTCAACGTATAATGGTTAGGAACCATATAGGCCTAGCCTATTAACTCACTCACCCAGTGAACATAAGTTCCAGTTCCAGTACACAAAAGCATAAAAACATCATATGTATAAATCAAATATCAATAGGAAAACCAATATCAGGATAAGCCAAAACAATCATGTGTGACATCACTAGTTAGCCAAACTAATGTGCACACCCACCGATACTTGGTGTTGGCTCAACTTTCATCTGTGGTGAGTCCAGAATACAGTCGACAAAAGTGTCATGACCCTAAGTGATGACCTCGTTGGTGTCCAGACCCTAGGTGTGGAATCACTCGCGAGTCCTGTAGAAAGGTGTTAAAACGGTGACTTGATTTTCATGTACCAACATCAAAGGTACGAGGATCACTTAATCAATTGTGCCCAGCACACAATTGGCCAATCGTTTCCTCACCAATCACCAAAAATCATAAACAAAAAGTTAAGTACAAAAATCAAGTAAAGCACCACGTTTTTATTTATCGGTCCAACCGATAAAATAAAATTGTACCATGGCTCTAAGCCAAAAAGAACAAATACATGCAGAATTCATGACTTAGTTATTTATTTATAAATTCCAAAACACTGTTTTATGCAATAAAAGTCATCTTTGAAATGCAAATGCAAAGTTTTTCAAAAACATAGTTTCAAAAATAATAAGACGTTATCCATTGCATTTTATTTATAGGTTTGTTAAAAGTAATATCATTTCTCAAAATGTGTAATTAAATGATCAAAAAGCATTTTCCTTTGCACTTCAAACACAGGTTTGTTGAAAACAATATCATTTTTCAAAATATGTTATAAAATATCAGTTTCAAAAACAATGTTGAAAAATTATTTCATACAATAAAAGTTATCTTTTGAACTCCGAATGCATAGTTGCTCAAAACAATGACATTTATTAAATACCTAAACATATTACCATCCATTTGAAATTCAATTCTACCATATGTTGCCTAAGTTCAAAATTCACATACCAGTCATCATACTTGTCTTAGAATGTTTTAATCCTATTTGAGAAATACAATTTTCTCAACTCACCTCGAAAGAAGGTCTACTCTATCTTTGCTTCAACAATGCTGGGTACGAGCTCCTTGATTTACCGCTCCCGAGCCTTTATACATAAAAAGGGTATATAATGAAATAACTACCTAAAAATAAATTTCATATTTATACACCCTCACATAGGTGTATAAAGCACAATATCACTCCCTATAAGCTATAGAATTTGAACATTAAACTTCTCACAGGTTACTTCCTTACTAGTCACATTAGCTTTTCTTTTGCATTTCTTAAGGCATTTAATGCCTTTAATCCTATACTTACTCATTATCAAACATATTAGTTCTTTACTTGTCAATCTAAACAACAATTCAGGTTCACTCTAAGTAAGCATAAAAGTGTTTTTCAGTGCATACCATTATAAAGCCTTAAATCCAAGCCAAGTTCACTTAAGCATTTTATCAAACACCTAATGTGCATGATTTTTAAATCACATTTCCAAGACTTTATCATAATAATTCATGCTCGTATCATGTCATATAGTAAATGCTTCCAATCAGTGACACATTTCACCACCCCATTCAAACCAATTTCCTTCATTTAAGCTACATTTTATCAATTGTACAACTCATTACATTAATCTACCTCTTCTCCATCATTTCGACCTAAACTTAACCAACACACATCTTCTTCATTCTTCATCATCAATTCACCTCATACATACATAATTAACATTATAGAGTTCGTTTAAACCATCAGTTTCAAAAGATATTCAAAATTTCACAAACTTTCACCAAAAGGGGACAATTTCAATTTTGACTTAAAGAACCCTCTCTATGACACATTTCATTCATCTAAATCATGTTTCATGCATATTAAAGCATGGATAACAACATATCTTAACACCAAACTCAAAATCATAATATAGAGAGAGATGAGACAAAATTTACCTAAACCTTCTTTTGATGATATCTTCAAATCCTTTAAGGTTTTCTCAAATATAATGATAGATTTGAGTTCCTTGACCCCAAATTAGCTTAGAACACCTTGATTGAGGTTGAAGACTCAAAAAGAAGGGTGAATTATGATGATTGCCAAAACTTCCTCTTCTTCCTCTCTTTTCTCCTTTCTTCTCCTTTCTTTTAATTAAAACAAAATGTCTTAAGTCGTTAGAAATGTGATGCACGGCCATAAGTGAAAGAAGGGGTCTAGAATATTGACTCTTCTTTGACCAAATGAGGTAAAATTACCATTTTGCCCTTAGTTTATGTGAAATTACTATTTTACCCTCCAAACTTTCCTAAATTTGCAATTAAACCCAAAGTTTAAGAATTTCCAAAACTTTTATTTTTATTTTGGTCCTTGAACTCTTGGAAATAATAACCAAGCCCCTTAACTTTATAAAATTACATATTGGTCCTCCAAGAATTGAAAAATTACGTTTAAGTCCTTTGACTTTTAACAATTTGCAAATAAGCCCTTATGTACATCAACTTTTCCAATTAAACTTTCTAAGTGTCCAACAAGCCTATAAATCATGTCTAATCACCTCCAAGGTATTAGAACACATTTATTCAACCATCATGATCATATCCATCCAATGGACTCGATTTTTCACACTTAAAAGCTTATATGTTAGAAATCTTCAAGATTTTACTTACTGATGAACTCTAAGTTCATGTAAGGGCATATAACATTATAAATCATTGGCATACGTAACAAAAGAATTAAAATTCATCTTTGAACTCATGTACAACAATGCATATATCAATATACAGTAGTATCTCCAAATACAGAACAATCACCAAAGGGCTCAGAAAGTCCGACGTTACAATATTGCTCCTTTATTTGGTGTCTTCTCTTTCATTACAACATAACAGACTATTAGCTATGTTTTCATTAATGAAGAAATTAAAATCATCATTAATGTGGTTTTGACGATGTTATACAGTATCGTTGCTAAAGAAGTTTATTTAGCAATGAGTTTTTGGAGTTGTCATGAAAAATGCCTAATTTTTCAACAGTTTCCTTATTTCATCACCAAAGGTCATATATTTGGCGACGAAAATAGGAAACGCTGCAAAAAAAACACAAGAACCTTTTGTGACGAAATTCGTATTTCGTCGCAAAAGGTAAACTTTTTTCCACTAAACCTTTGATCTATCACCAAAAGTCAATATTAAAGAATTTATAATTAATTATGTTAATTTGATCTTTTTTAATGGTAAGTGTGCTTAATAATCCTAAGGTTAATTATAATTGACATTTATATATGATTTTCATATTTTCGTTTTCTTTCTTTATAAATTTGTTTATATATATGTATATATATAGCTAATGTATTAAAACTATTAAAATTATATTTTTGGATATAAAAGCTAAACATACATTAAATTTTAATAATAATAAGATAAAATAATAATTTTAAGTTGAATACTATTCTTTATTGTTTTCAAAGTTTTAAACATATTGTTGAAAACACATGCATGGTAGGTAATTTAAATTTTAGAAAGTGAATATTTTTGGACATAAAAGATAAATATAACTTAAATTTTAATATTAATAAGATCAAAATATCATAAATTTAAGTTGACTACTATTCTTAATCATTAATATTTATGAACAATAAAATAATAATACATATAAATATTGGAATATGGTATATATATATATATATATACACATACATAAATGAAGTTCCACACTTAATATCCTATTGAAAAGGAAAAGAAATAATTAGTTTTTTGGATTCCAAGTGACATTAGAGTTGGCAGAAAAGGTAAAGAGATTTCCAATGTTTGGATTCCTAATAAGCCTCCTTGCATATTCCAAACCATCAATTGAAACAGTTAAAGATTGTCCTTCAAGGTCTGGTAAATTGACACCCTCTTCCAACAACTTCTTTGCTCTAACTAAATTTGCAGAAGATACAGTGAAATATTTCCCAGATCTAGTATAGATGACAATACTAAATGAACAGCACATACTAAGCATTTCAGCTAATGAGTAAAGAGAATAAAACAATTAAAGCTAAATCAAATGATATTGGGAAATCAAATTCAAACACATGCATACCTGAATGATAAACTCCACGATCACCATGATGAACAAACATAGTATTTGTAATCAACCACTGTTTTGAAACAACTGATTTTCCCTAATCATGTATGAACCATCAAAACATCACCACTGCCCCTATTTCCATCTTATTTTCTTTTGAATATTCAAAGAAGCTTAACACAATATATACTATATACAATCAGATGTTCATATAATAGCTTCATAACAGAAAATGAGATACTGATAATAAAGAGATGTAGTTTGCATGATACTAAGAATTTTGAAGAAGAAGATTGGTCATAGAAGGCAAATGGTTATTAGTGTATAAAGAGGGGATTTATTCTATATTGATTTGTTTTTCATTAGGGACAATTTTGCCACATTCCTCCCAGTAGAGCTCATTTTCACCATCAAAAACTAGTCGTCACATTGACATTTCACAATGAATTAATGTTAACAATTTAATTCTAAAAAGTAAATAGAGGAATTCTTATTTGAATGTTCCAACATTCTAGTAATGTTAATTTTAGCTTTAAATTATCTTAATAATTAGCTTGTTAGGTTTGAGCAACTCCATTATATATATGTTTTCAAATGTGTGTATGCTAAAAGATTTGGTCTTTAAGAATAAGAGTAATAGGTTGTTAGTTTTGAGTTTTAATTGTTATGTCTAACACAGAAACACAATTGACCATATTTCTGGTTTTGACCATTTGACTTTTAATTGTTATATGTAATCACAACCATATTACACATTGATATAAAGTCATTTTGATGGATACATCTGTATACTATAAGTGGTATAATCAAATGTAAATATATACATAGACATCCGTTGTAGGAATAGCCTTCATTGAAGCATTTCATCAAACAATTAGGAGGCTTTTGTCAAACAAGCATAAAAGGTAGGAACAAACGTTGACCCATATACATCCTACACAGAAACACAAGAAACCATCTTCTAGACACAAACACAAATAAAAACTCATACACCATAAGCAGAAAACAAAACTCACAATAAACTCCTAAATGTAGCAATAAAATAGAGCACAAGAAGGAGGTTTGAAAATTAAAAAGAACCATACCAACACAGGTAACCACGCTTCTTCATCGATGACAACCACAACACAAGAGATGACCACAATAGAGGGGATAACACTTATTGGACGGTGAATGAATAGGAATGTTGACGACTAAAACAAAAACAAAGAGAGGTTCATTTTTGTGTAAATAACCTAGTAGAAAATATCTTATTTCTTGTTAAACAAAACGATGTCATATTTGATTAATTCATAATAAATATACCATTTGGCTTCAATTAAAAAAATTGTCATGAAATAGTGGGCCATTACCATTTGGATTTACCTTTGGTAATGACATGAAGATACCATTATATTAAATACCATATATAATTATTTCTATTATGAAGTCATTAAAAATAATTACAATATAGTAAGCAATGGAAATCAATATTAAATATTAATATGATATTCTTAACAATCAAATTAATATTATCGATAATGATTGTAAATGTAAAAATAAATTTAATAAACAACAATGTTATTTTAAATTTTTATAAAACAAATAACACAAAATTAGTTTTATTATATAAGTTAATTCTTTCTATTAATGTCTTTTAAAATATATGATTTGACATTTTATATGGTGTGACAAAACTCAAATTACTATATATAAATTGAGTTAAATTTTCTAGAAATTTTATATTATAAAAGGAAAATTCTATAAATATAAAATTTGAAAAATAAATTACTTGTTCTTATTAATGTCTTTTAAAATATATGATTTGACAATATACAAATGTCTCACAAAATTGTATTTACTATATATAAATTATATACTATTTTATATAATTTATGTATTACCAAAATATTGAAAATATAAAATTATAAAGATTTGGAGACTAATAAGGTAATTTGTCGCTAAATATGGCATTTAGCTACCAATTATACATAGTGTCGTTAAAAGGTTGACATTGTATAAAGATTTGGTAACAAATCAATTATGCTATCACTAATAGGTTGACGTTGTATAAAGATTTGATGACTCATTACTTATTTGTCGCCAAATATCATCTTTAGCATCTAATTAGTATTACCATTACGAAAAGATTGAATGTGTGTAAACAATTTGTGACTATTTTTCAAAGTTCGTCACTAAATATTTTTTTTACCAACGAATTATGCATAACGTTGCTAAAAGGTTGATTGGATGTAAAGATTTTGCAACTATTTTGCAATTCATTACTAAATGTTGGTACATATATATATATAAATGATGTTGTTTCCTTTACTTTTTTGAACTATTTGGTGAGTGCATACATTTGGAGATGTTTTTGAAAAGCATCACCAAATGTGTTATCAGTTTAAAAAAAATGAAAACGACATTGTTTGTTTAACGAAAATGATGTTGTTTTACTATCTGTGTTATCCAAAAGACCCGACCCCCCCCCTTTTTTCCTACTCTCCTATACCCTCCTTTCTTATTCGTTTTCTCCCAACTGAATGACCTTTTTTCTTCTGGATTTTGCATGTTTTTGTGTTATCCCATCACCATCATTCTAATTATCCATCGAGGTAATTTGTGGGTCCCTTTTTTGGATTGTATTGTGTTTCCTTTCATGTGTTTTGAAGGTGTGTTGTTCAGTTTTGAAGTGGCGGTTATATATACATTCATTATGTAGCTTTGGATTGTTTATGAATGGATGTAGCATGGAATGTGTTAATGTTAGTAATGAAAGGGAAAACACGTGATTTGCATTTGAATCCTGGGATGATTGTCATGTCTGTAAGGTGTTCGATGAAATACCTGTAACGATTGTGTTAAGTGTTGAATTTGTTCTACTTGGTCGACTTTGTTTGAAGATAATTTTGTTGACTTTTAATTACCTATTTTATGTATATAAATCGATAGACCATATTTGAAGAGTTTGCTTGCAAGAGGAAACATGTTGAATTTGTATCATTGTAAGAATAGCCACTAGTGTTTGGATATTACAAAACTTTAGTTCAAAATCTTATGTTTTGATAGCTATGAAACCAATTGGAATTTTAGATGTTTGTTTGTTAAAGTACGAAACATAATTAACAAATAGATATATACAAAATCAAAAACTTAAATAAGTAACTCTATTACTTTTGATCATTTACATAAATAAATAACAGTTGATTAAATTTTATAGTGAAGATATGACTATGTCATGTCACCTCATAATTAGTGATGGTGGCCCAAAATTAAAGACAAAATGAGTTTAATTTTATATGAACTTAGAGGCGAAATTCTTAAATAAGTCATAAACTCTCAATTATCTTTATTGACATAATTAAAGAGATGATTTTAAATTTAACTAACGTCTACTGAAAAAAAACTAAGAAGTACTAATGAACATTCCTTGTATACAATCTATAATATTATTACTTGTTTAAAGAAGCAATTTTCTAATTTAATAAAAATGCATAACTTAAGTTCAAGTCTCAATATCTATAAGCAATTTTTGTGTTAAATTGTTAATATAAAAAAACAACTACCTAATTCTCAAACAACAAGGAACCTATACTAGTAGAGAGAACAACTTTTCAATAAAAATATAACAACTATCTTATTCTACTTGCTTGTTACAACATGTCACAAAGGGAGAAGTAAGCTTTTTGTCAATTTTTTAAATCAGACAAGTTTCTTGATGGGTATGCATCTAATATAGCCCATTATATGAATTTTAAATAGGGAAAAGTATCAAGGTTAAAAAGCCATGATTGTCATGTACTTCTGCAGCGAGCACTTCCTATTAGAATGCATGATTTTTTGTCGAAAGATGTGTCTATAACTTTGGGTCAATTGGGTGAGTTTTTAAGCAATGATTTCGCAAGACACTTAAAGTTGAAAAGCTTGACAAAATGGAAAAAGACATAACTTTGATTCTATGTAAGCTTGAACTAGTATTCCCTATTTTTTAATTTTATGGTGCATTTGGCAATTCACTTACCATACGAAGCAAAACTTTATGAAATTGTTCAATTTTGATGGATATTCCCTATTGAAAGGTACTTTATATTAACTTCTACTTTTTTTAATTTATTATTTAGTAATAATTGTTAATGTTTTATATTTTTTAGGTTTTTATGCTCATTTAAGCGTTATGTACATAATAGAGCTCGACTTAAAGGGTCTGTTATAGAGGCTTATCTAGCGAATGAATGGTTGACATTTTGTTCAATGTGCTTAAATGATGTCAAGATAAGATTTAATAGAATAAAACGTAACTATGATTTTGATCAAAATGGTGGCATATCATTTTTCTCTCAGAAAGTGAGGCCACTTGGTATCGGAAAATATGTGTCGAAAAATAAGTGGAGTTAACTAAAGACAAATTTGAAATTGCTTATTGGTATATTTTGAACAACTACAACGAAGTTCACATATATATAGAGTGTGTATATTACTTTTGATTCAAATTTTCATATTTCAATTTTGTGATTCAATCTATATTTCTTGATCTCTGCTTACTTTTTGAAATAGAGAGCATAAAGAGTCAATTTGAAGCAAAGGGAATGATAATATTGAAGGAAGACATAAGCTTAAGTTCCTATCATGGTTTAAGACTTCAGTAATTTATATATATTGATGGAATATTATAAACTTATGAAAATTTGAATGTCAGATTAACTTCTAATTTTATTTTGTCCTACAACTGATGTGGTTACATAACCATAACATGTAAGAGGCAACAATGACATTATATTCTTTGGCATGTGGGCCTCATATGTGTGGGGAAAAATATACATGTTGCATTATTAAAGGGTTATTTCACATGTAAGAGGGTTGTTGTTGAGAGATGTCATGATAATGATTTTATTGACTTCCAAGGTGTCATCTCTGAAATAATAGAATTGCATTATATTAAGGATAAAAATATTGTTCTATTTAAGCGAAAATGGTTTAATCTTGTTGACATGAAGGAGAATGGGAATATTACTAACATTAATGTTAGTAAGACATGGTATAATGACTCTTCTGTCCTTGCAAGTCAAGTAAAACAACTTTTCTAGCTCAATGATACTGTATTAGGCAGTAATTGGATGGTAGTTCAAAAGTTTCAGCACCGAAATCATTTTAATTTTTATGAAAGAGATAATGGTCTAATCAGTGAGGATGGTGATGAAGTATATCAAGAGATTGAATCGGAGTTTAATAATGAAGTCATTTGAATAAAAGACGTAGATATGTCATCATTCTATAGGAGAGATGTTGATCCTAATATAATACAAGTGGATGAAGTACAAGCCAATCTTATCATAGAAAGAGATGAAGACTATATTGAGGATGAATGACAATACAATTAATAATGATGATTATAAAGATGATGATCATGATGGTTGAAGAAAAAAAATTGTTGTTTATATGGGATTGTTGTTTATATTGTTTGAAAACTGACAAGTCACCATTTTAATTATCTTATTATTAGCCATCATTCAAATCAGATAATTAACTTATGATTAGCAATTGTACAACTTAATAATTGTTCTCCATCGGCCAAGGACAACCATTTATATGTAAAGGGAGGTTTTCAAGTATTGATATCCATTTAGAAAATTAGGTTCTTACAAATAGATATAAGAGGGGAGTCTCTGATTCATGTTTTTTCCTAGAAATTTTGTCAAAGAAATGTATTTCATTATGCTTCATTTTGTAAAAGCATTGTATTTCATTGTGCTTAATTCATTTATCTTTCAAATGTTGTGAAGTATGTATAACTTTGTTCATAAGTTAAGATCGTTAAAGGACTTCTTATTATCGTGTTGGTTTAAGCACTTCTTATTACTATATTGGTTGAAATAAAAATGCCTCTCTTGTATGAAATATGCATCACTAAATAACTTAATGCTTAACTTCTTATTAACTTTCATTCTATAAGCGTGTAATAAAATTTCTAAAGAATTGGTAACAATGGTACCAATACATTTAACAGATACCTCATTGAAAGAAACTACAACCATATTAATGTTGATTTCTAACATATGATTCAAATTTTCTTTAAATTTGTTAGATGTGTTATTTATAGACAAAAAAGTCAACACTTGTAAAGTTTTTAAGTCATACATTGTTTCTTTTAACAAATCATGAAAATAGTGAACGTAACATATAACAAATGTTTATAATGTGATTCAAAATGTAGGGCCAAACATCCAATCATCTTTGATTATGATTTGTTCATGTTTTGTCAAATGTTTTGAAATGATTTAAGGAAAAAAATTGACAAATTCTTTATATTGTTATTCTAATTAGTTTTATTTCATATTGGAAAATCATTGAGAAATCATTTAATAATATCATTATAAATATTCAATATAATGACACGTGGACAAAACAAGGGAAAGAAGGTGGTAACTAGCGAAGATGTTCCTCCCCTACAACAACTGGATCAGTCTGACCCTATCCAATAATAATAATTGACTTCATGCACTAATGAAACTAGTTAGCAACAACCTTTATCTACCTCAACTAGTGCTGAGGGATCTTTAGATCTGTTAATCTTTACCACCTATAATTACACTTATCCTCAAATATATATTTATATGTTTAATGCATTTTTTAATCATTAATTTTTTGTCAAGTCCCAATAACCAGCATTACAAAAAGAGGTAGAGGTATCACTAAAGGTTTTGATTTGCAATGAATGAATGTTGCGATGAACAACAAGTTGTCTATACATATTGACACTAGGCAAGATCATTTTATTGATAAGATCTAATTAGCAAAATTGTTCAGTGAGTTAGAGGTCATTGTCAGGACTTAATTGCCTTGTCTTCCGCATGCTAAGCAATTGAGGCAAGATAACTCGCTACGGAATGCTCTGGATAAAGTTTCTGTAATTTTTCATTTTATTTAATTATATGCATTTTTAAAACTTATTTAAAGAATAATTTCACTTGTAATTGTTGTTCACAGATGAAGATTAATATTGTTAATATTGAGAACCCTGAAGTTTCAATTTGTGTAAGTTCACTGTTAAAACAAAGGGCCAAGGATCTTCATTATCAACTACATAAATACTACAAATATTTTCCTTCAGATGAGGAGGCAAAGAGACATGTTCCCAAACAAGTGATTCCAGAAAATTGGAGCCAAATGTGTGATTATTGGGCCTCTACCAATGTTAAGGTTTGTCTTCTTTATCTTCACATTTCCTTCAATTAATCTTGTCACATAATTTAATTTAATGACTATTTCTTTTCTTTATTTAGGAAAAGTATGAGAAAGCCAAGGTCAATACAGGAAAAATGAAAACTCCTCACAACCAAGGCTTCAAATTATTTGTTGTCATACAAAATGAATTTGTAAGTTTTTTGTTTAGAAGTTATAATTATATAAGTAAATATAATATTATTTATTTTGTTTCAATTGTTTTTTATCATAAAATAGAGTCAGAAGGAACTACATGGAGAAGAGTGTGATCACAAACTTACACACAACAAGGAAGGTAAAGGTTGGATGTTTGAAGAAGTGAAAATAATTATGTAAGTATAAAATTTTATTTAATTTTTATCTTACTTATTAATGTAGTACTAACTAATAATATTTGAACTAAATATTAATTTTATTTTTAAAATTTTAGAATAAGATGCAGGAGTTGTTGCAAAGATCATTGTCTGACGAAAAAGAGCCAAACATAGATGGGATTTGCAATAATGTCCTTGGTACAAGATCAAAGTACATCAAAGGTCTTGGGTATTGCCCTAATCCAATTGGTTCATCATCATCGTGACCAACATATATAACGATGCTTCAAGAGGAGAACTGATTGCTTAAAACTCAGTTATAATGTAATGAAGAAAAGTTAGAACATAATGAGCAAAAGTTAAACCATATTAAACGAAAGTTGGCCAAGCTTGAAAAGATGATCAAACAAATACTTGGCTCAAATTATACTAGTAGTAGTGATGATGAGTATAAGTCTTAGTTTGTACATAAGTTTTTGTTTATATTGTAATTAACATTTAATGACATTATATTTTTTATATAAAATGTATCTAATTTTAATTTTAATTTTCATTTAATTAATTGTAAATAAAGATGTAAATATTACAAGCAATAAGATCAATTAAAATCTTACCATTAATTATAATTAAATGAAGAAATTTAATAGGATTGTTTAGTACAAAATTAAAATTCGTCATCGAATTTGTTTAGCTACATTTCTGAAAACGTCGACAATATTTTTTTAAAATTAAAATTAAATAAAAAATGTAGCTAAAAAGATTTAGCTACGACTCTAAAATTGTCACAACTTTTTAGTTATTTTCTAGAAACCGTCTCAAATAACTTTTACCTGTGATTTGAAAATCATTGCAAAATATTTTTGCTACGAAATACTAAATGTCGCAAAACATTATTAGCTACAAATACGGTAACATAGCTAATAACTTTTAGCCACGAAAGAAAAACGTCCCAAAATATCTTTGGTGATGATTTGTTTTATCTTTGCCGATCTTTTTTATGCGATGTATCTGAGATTAGAGCAAAATATAATTTGCAACGATTTTGTAAAAGCATCGCCGATGATATTTTGCTACTATGATTTGGCAAACATTCATGCAACAAATTTTTGTTGTCGCTAAAAAGTTTTGCTAATGAATTTTTGGCATTTAGCAACGAAAATATTCGTCACCAAAAGTTCATTTCGTTGTAGTGGAGAAGCAAAAATATTTTGATAAAGATATTCTTCCGTAATATCATCATTACTCTCAAAGTCATATACGGTAATAGCACCAAACCAAATACCACAAGTTGTGGGTCCTGAGCTAAGATTTTTATACAATTATTGTCCAAGGCATTCTTTGGGCGACTTGCTGCTTCTTGCATTGGGTGAATTTCACCGAGGCTTTGCCATCACTGGTGGATGAACCATAAACTGATACACCCAAAATAATATAAATCAATGTTTCTAGAAAATGCAGTAAACACGAAAACTAAGATGGGGACAAGCATCAATGTTTTTCTAGAACTTACTCAACGTTAATTTGAAAACATATCCTAGAAACATATTGAATCCAAAGGCATATAATGTTTAGTTTTCAAAAATTTTAAATTTAAGTTGAAGCATACGATAATGTTTTCTAGAAAACACAAAACAAAGGGAGTTTTTATTTTTAGAAAATTAAAAAACCCTAATTAATTAATGCCCTAATCAATATTAGAGAATTCATTAAAACAAGTTTTAATCCTTAATTTTAATCAAATCAATACCAATCAAGCAATTTAATTAACTTAAACAATTAAAATAGACTTTGATACTACTGTTGGGAAATTGACCGTGATCCAATCATGGGTGCGATGAAAAAAAAATTTCTTGATCATATCTCAGTAATTGAACAACTTGAAAAATATAATTCATTAAAGTAATTGAATCGTACCTAATCTGAATTCCTTCTAAGACCTTTTTCAAGAGTTATCAATCATGAATTGTTCAAGCATTTAGTCTCTAACAGTATCCATAAAGAAGAGAAAAACAACTCAATATTTGAGAGAAATAAGTAAATGTGCTAGCTCCCTTATGTTGATTTCCTATTTATTAAAATATTTTTCTTATTAAAATTAAATAACCTAATAATTAAAGTCAATCTTGAATTATATTACAACTTAATTTTAATAAAATCAAACATCTCATATTTGATTCTTGAAACTTTTCAAACTACGCAATTAAGTCTAACTCAATAGGTTCCTAATTTCTTTCAACTTTAAAAAACTCATTAAGTTCCTAATATATTAGAAATGAATATAAATCCATAATTATAATTAAACAAATTAAAATTTCTTTTAATTTATCTTTAATACTCAATTAAACAATTTATAATCATAAATCAAAATTCATATCTAGTAACATGTAATGACTACCCAAATATTAAAAATGTCAAAGTGGCTTGACTCAACTCGTCCATGGATGTTGTGATGTATAATTTAATCATTTCAAAGATCTAATATTCCAATTAGATATATAATATGGATATAGTGTCTACTCTTATAAATTCAATCATGTTCAATCTTACTAATTAGTATTTAATTTATAATTAATATTTAAAACACTTTTCAAATATCAATTCACTATAGCTAGAGAATTCCTTAAATTATTAATAATCAAGAAAATCAAATATTCTCTCAAATTACTTTAAAGTTACAAATTCTTTTTGACTTTTTCAGTTATCTTTATATGGTTCATACTATATCTGTATTACCAACCAAGATACTTTAATTAGAATAGGTTATAAGTTGCATCAAAATAAAGTAATTATTATATGAGATAATTTGATAATATCAAGTCTAAGGATCAATTACATAACCATCATAATGAGTGAATCTGCAAAACATAAGTAATATTCAATTTAAGGTCCTCATAATCGGGTCAATATAATTTAGTTAGTTTATTCTCTAATAATCATCACACGCTTGTTTTTTTCATACTTTAATTTATAAGATTAATTATTTTCTTAATAAGAAATAAATGTAACATATGCTAATTTTACAGCTTTCATCAATATCACATCTTAGTCGAATTACAATGGGGAATAATTTAGAAATAATAGATAAATACATATTGAATTTCATAATAATAATATTATCATAATTTTAATTACGCATTAATTGTTTTAGAAAATTTATCTATAGTATTAAAATATTAAATGCAATTAAAATAAGAATGGCATATATAAAATTACAACCAACAATTTGCGCTAACTCCTATCCCTTTGATTAGATCCTAAAATTTTCATTTTTATTCTTGGTTTTGTTTATGCATTTTATACAAACCTTGTGTCGACTACAAGAAAATGCATCTAAAAGTGTGTCATTACACTGTCTAGGATACATCACTTTCGTGGTTTTGGCTTTCTATATAAAATACCGAATTCGAAATTCTCATGTAAACAAATATTAAAAATTTTAAGTATGTTAGGAGTGAATTAGTTCCAACGAAGCCAATCTTTGAAAAAATTATCATTGATATCCATAACCTAACCTTATCCAAGATAAAATTACACGGAAAGACTATGTTCTTCAAAGACTAAAGGAAACTCAAAAACACAAAATTTATGGTTAGTAAAACGACAGTTGAATGTGCACAAACTGAGTAGAAAACTTGGGTATCAGGCAATCAACAAAAGAAAATTGTGGGCCAAGTTGCAGCCTAGTGCAAACCCTAACAGGTCAACACGGAAAGAAGATGTGTTTTCTGTGTAACCAATCTCAGCCAATAGAACCGGTCCTCAGGACGCAAACTATGTCCCATATTTTGTCATCAGCCCAAGATTCGATGACTATGATGCGGTTGATAGATATTTAATGTAGACCCCTTGACACAGGTGTCTAGGTGCATCTTATCATCTCCAATATCTAGATCATTACCTAATTATTCCACATCACCAACCCGTCAAGAAGTTTGAAGAAAAAATCAACTGCTTCTTCAGTCTCCAGCTAAGTTTCGGTGATCTCACAATTTTAGAAGTCATTGTAACCCCCTTTTTGTACCCAGCCATGCGAAATGTTAACTTTAGAAATCTACATCACCCGTCTATTCTTGATATTAGGGTAACTCATTGACCTTTTCTAACACAAAGTTACTTACCAACATCGGAAAAAGCTGCAGAGATTTTGTCAAAGACAGCTATTGAGGAAGTTGACAAGTACTACGTAATTCTATGCGAAATGACTGATCTAAAAGTAATGAAATCACTTGCTTCTAGTTTATCAAAAGAAAAAGACTGTTCCCTCAAAAAAAAGAAGAAAAAGACTGTCGAGGTTTATTACACCGAACATGAAAGGTACATGTGCATTGCGAAGGGAATCAGTGTCTAGATCGGATGATTTCGCTCGCAACGACTTTCAGTCCAAGCCTATATATATTGCAGGAATTCTCAATAATTGTCCGGGACCAAATCTATCAAGATTGTACCCAAAAACCGTGCGGTAGCTAAGGTGCTTTTGTCTTTTCTTTTAATTTTTTCTTCGTAGCAAAAGAAAAAAGGAGAAGAGAAAGAAAAAAAGTGAACAACAAAGAAAACAGACGCCCTTGTGGCTAATTGGTGTAGGCACTGGCCTTCAACCTTCAAGGCATGGTACGTCTATGGGAGTGCGATGAGCAGACGTGTACTTTTGCTTAAATGGTCTCTAGTAAATACAAAAACTGAAAATAAGTCTATATATGATTCTAAGCTAGCTAACGATTCGTAATTTTGCTCATCTTCAATCCGTTTATTGTCATCCCATTGTTTGGAAAAAGAGTCGTATTAGGTTTTACAGATTCTGAAGGACGAACGTTCCAATCACAGTTTAGATAGGAGCCACTTATAAAGGTTTGTCAGGGCATTAGTTCATGGATGTTACTGCTCATAATGCTATGTCAATTTCAGTCACCAAAATAGGTTCGATGTGTCATATCAACGAGTACTCATTTTATACCGGAATTAAATCAGAGTACGCATGATGTCGCTCTTTTAAACTAGCTAGCTAATATGGTTTCTCCACATTAGTCTAATGATATCTTGATTAAAATTTTATTTTTTCTACTTCACTAATTGTGAGTGTTCTTGCACATTAGATTCTAAACCGATGGCTAGATTAAAGTTGTCATGTACCGAAGAAAATTTATATGTGGTTTAGAACTCATATTTAGGAAAACATGTTTACTGGAGAGATGAGAGTATTAATTAAACTGTCTTGAACACAACTGTAGAATTGGACGAAATGAATGAATGGGCAAGTATTGAAATTCATTTAAACCACTTTTCATGAATTCACACCACTTACTGGGGATGCCTGACACCAATAATGCTCTCCACCCGCCGCAAAGTTTTCGTTGAAAAACTATTCTTTCTATACAATCCAACTCCATTTTTAATCCAAAAGCATAGAACACTGCCAACTCCATTTGATGAAACAAAAGGAGCTGACGTATAACCCTTCTCACCAAGGACTATATACTGTACATCTTTGATAAAGAAAAAAAAATAAACCAATGAGGTCATAGATTTAGTGGCACTACACCGATCATTAAGGTCATCATTCCAATCATAATGATGATCGTCTGTGTCATAAGTATATACATATCATAAAATTAAAACACGAGAAAGGCATTTCATTATTTTGATATATATATATAAATTTATTTTTACTACCGTAACTAAGGTCATTTGTATTTTATCATAGTTCAACTAAATTAAAATATTTGATTGATTTTATCAAATTTTACATTGCACAATTCTAATTATTTTAGTTGATTATCTATCAATTTTATTTAATCAATCAACTTATTAATTATGAAATAAATATGTCATAACAAAACTAAAATTAATTACAATTTTAAATTGTTCTTTTACAATTTATTTTAACTCTATTATACCTCAATGACATTGACACGAAAGATTAGAAATGTAAATTATGACATATATTAAAATTCAAATTAGTTATTATAACAATAAATCATTTTACCATCAACTTCCACAAAATTTATGATTGTAATTAAAATTATAAGTATAAAATGGTTTGCCTATTTAAAATTTCTTTCACCTTCAAATATATATAATTTTATATTTTATTATAGGAATCCTCTAGTACGAATATCTTCAGTGAAAATATAATTTGTGCTCCTTATCTGTTTCATATTTAATTTGAATAAGTTAATCTCTTTCTTTTAAAATGTTTACTTTTTTTTTTTCCTAATTCATAGTTAGGGTAACTTCTTAGTTGTATATGATTCATATAGTAATTTTAGAGAAAAACCTACATTTTGAATTAAATATACTCTCAATGAACAATAGGTTATTAATGCAATAAAATATATATACCAAAATTATCCGTACAAAGAACTGGAAAACAACTAGTTAAATGTTAAACGAACCATTGAAAACCAAGTCTCGATTAGAGTGAGGAAGGGGATAGACACCCTAACTCACGCTGCTTTGTTCAAACATGGGACCGAGCGTGACCAGTGATCGGAAACCATTGTCTACTTAGTTTTGTCACTCTTAAGTAGCGTTACATAGAACAAGTAGGTTATAAAGCTAATCAGCGAAGTTGACATCTTCCCAACTTTAAAGCAGCAACAAACGGAAATCCGCTGAAACCTTGGAAATAATGCTAATTACCCTCCAGAGTCCAGATACCTATTCTGTTGATCAATGTGGGTAGATGCATATCTCTTTCATATTGAAGTGGGAAATTGCGAACTTATTGCTTTGGCATGTATGTTCATGGAATCAGCTAGCTTTTGAGGAGAGAAAGCAATTGGTGATGGTCCAATACAAATTTTTCTTACCCCGAGAGAAGGGGATAAAGATGGAGTGATGTACCACGTTGCAGTACCTGATTGGTCAATATCATGAAGGTAAGCAAAATTGATTTCTGAACAAGGACAGCGAATTAAGGGGGGGCACCTAACTAAGGAAATCTCTTGAGATTTTGTGTGGAAATGGAACAAGCGAAAATCCCTGCAAATTGAGGGATGGATAAGGACTCATCTAAACAGTTCATTTGGCCTCACTCGGCCATGACAATATATTTTCTCTTTTCTTGTTCAAACCTCTCTTGGGTCTACAAAAATAGCCCTTGCCGTTGGTGAGGTTCTTGTCAATTCATAGAGACCCTTCTTCTCTTCAATTTTCAGTGCCTTGATGCACCAAAAATCTTCTGGACAAGAGAGCGATTTCCGGTGTGGTATTTGAAATCTGAGGCTGTCTTGACATCCAACTTCTGTTACAATAACTTTACAATCATTGGTCTTCCTAGCCACGTTGTGCACGTATTGGCACAAAGTTCGAACCATCTTTCCTGATAATGGCCCTTCACGGTACACTCCATACATGAAGTAGAATCCAAAGGGATTAAAAAAATCTGGTATTGCTGATAATTTGAAGCAGGGAAATATTTTGTCTATCAATCTCGAGCACTTTGTGTATGTAAGGCAAGATAAAGGAGCTTTACCTAGCCTGAGCTTGAACAATTCACCACTGTTCCATACACTGAGCATAGCCCAACTACTTGGAACTTTCACACCTGAAATCAATGATTCACCTCTTGGATAAGCCACCCAAGTCCCCAAACTTAGCTTGTTTCTCAGTATATTTCCTATGTCATGTGGAAAAAATTCGGTTGACGAATCCATGAACTTGTGGTATAGAAACTCAGCTTCTTCGATCCTCATCTTAGCAACCTCAATGTCGGATGATACACGTAAAGCTCGTCTGTTAACTGGATTGACGAGGATAGCTGATGTCCTGAACTTGACATAACTAAGTTTGCCTACGAAGAGCTTAACAGAAGCTTCATTATCCTTCTCTGTTGCAACGTAGGCGTAATCGACATCATTTGCAATGAACCATTCTTCTAGTCTGCGCACTAGCCTTAATCCAATCCCTTTTCGCCTGTGAGAAGGTGCAACTCTTAATCCTAGAACATAACCCACCTTGGCTAAATCCTTGGGAGGTTTATGAACGGTGGCAAGCTTTATGGAGCCTTGGATGACACCAACAAGTTCGTTCCTGAACATGGCTACCTATCAAAAAAGCAAAGAAAGGTAATATAAATAAAAAAAACATGTTGCATTTTTAAGATAAGACATCAGATCGAAAAGAAGTGAAACGAAAATCAGACGGAAAAGTGATAACAATAAGTACCAGCATCTTATACATCGGACTATTTCTGATTCTACAGATGGGGTCACCCAAAGTGTCTGTGAAGAGAACTACTCTCTCAGTTGGGCCTACCTCACATCTTCTCTCGAGATCTTCTACTCGAGCTCTATCCTTTTGCACATTGTAGTTACGTATAACTAGCTCATTCCCATATCCCATTCTCAAATCATAAGCTACTATCACTAACATAACCAGAATCTAGCTACATATATATACTAGTTGGATGGATGGATCATGTATGAGACGGTGGCGATTAGCGCTTCTCAAGTAAAAAACGGAAAGGACATGAAAACTCGTGAGAAGAGGGAGATCAAATCATGAAATACAAAGTTAATATTTGCTTAAACATATTTGGCCTTGGACGTGAATATATAGAAAATGGGCTACGAAATAACTCATATGGTGCAATTCCCTCTGTAATCAACATCAACACTAGGGTTCAACATCATGAGTAGACAAAAGGTGGTTAATAATGATAATAATAACGGAGACAAGATTCTCTGTCCAGTATTACTCTGTCTTATTCTATCTAATGAAATCTTAACCATTTATTTTGTAGGATCCACGTGAGACCCACACATAATTTACGCGAGACTCATTTAAATAAATGACTGAGATTTATTAGACAGAATAAGACAACATAATATTAACAGGAGATCTGGATTCATAATAATGTGTCCTGTTATCTTTCCACTTGCACAAAACATAAATCATAAAAATTGAAAAAAAAAAAAAAAAGGTGGATGCATGGTGTCTTTTGTCTTAAGCTTTTACCACCGTTAACCTAATTACAAAGCCACATCCACGCTTCCATAACCTCAGCCTCACGCAATTGTCCACACCTAAGCATTTGGTATCGTTGGCCGACCCCCTATTTATTGATCACCCAACTAGTTAGCCTCCTTTATCTAAACCAGGCCCTCGAACACTATTTGTCTCTAGTACGGCACTTTGTTCTATTCTGTCGATATCAATCAAACTTTGCTTTAAAATAACAACATATTATTACTAATTTAAACATTGTGGAACTATAAATAAAGCTTTACATGAAAGGATGGCAATTGCTGTATAAATACACGTAGCCCGCAAACAATTGCTGTATAAATACACGTAGCCCACAAACCCACCTGACAGTTACTGTAAAGAAACAATATGCAAGCCAAAGCATATATCTTCAATCTTCCAATCTAATCATAGGTTTAGAACATTTAATATTTCATCCTCCGGTTTAGATTGCGTGGTCTGCTACGTGTACGCTGGATAGTGCATGGTATCAATATATGATTTAAGTGCAGCGATGGAGTTAAATTAATGAGATGAGAGGGAAGTTTGTTAGCCTTTTTAGCTTTTGGGAAGGGGCAAAGTCCCTTTCTGCTCACAGTGAAGTCATTGTTTTCGCACTATAGACAACATTAAACTGATCATATTAAAATTAAATTTACGTTTATTGTAGTGGGCAATGGTGGTCCACCCCTCTTCAGGACACTTAGATTCGAAAGGGAAAGTGATAGCCCCACTTAAGGCATGACTCGCTTTCAACTAGTTAAGCTGAATTATTATGAAGGTTAATCATAACTCTTCCTTAACATGCCCTACGCGCGCTCGTGTGAGGGAGACACCCAACATGTGTAGTGGTACAAAGGTCACTTTGGAGTCAAACTTTCATTGAAGTTGTTGGTCAACACCTTTGTACAACAGTCTTATTTAGGTTTTCAGTTTTTAATGATCCTCAAAGTGTTAACTTCGCACATTCGAAAAAACAATAATACGAAAGTAATAAAAAATAAAGACATCAAGAAAACATGAAAGATACGATAAATCTAACATTTATATACTTTCTCTCAAAAGAATACAAAGAATACATTTTTTCAATGTTTTAAAAACCGGACCGGACATCGAACCGGTCCAAGGAAAAGTTTAAGGTTTAGAGGTTCAACCGGTAGTGAACCGCTATCAAACCGGAATATAATAAATAAGATGAAAATTTTATAAGAATAAATAAAAGAAAATATTTTATTGATATGAAAAAATATACCAATGTTTATTATTATCTAATGAACTAAAAATAAATAAATATGAGTCCAATATAAAACTTAAAATAACATTTAAGAGAAAATTGTATTCTCAAGGAGGTTGCGTCTCATCATCGCCAAAAGCTCCAAATTCTCCAACGCTATTTAAAGATTCAGAACTACGCTTTCATCCAAAGTATTTGTATCCACTTCTTCATCGCATTAAAATAAATTACAAATTAGTAACGTGTGAAATTATTCTCAATTGTAAACTTGTAATACAAATAATTTTAACTTAAATATAATCAAAATAAGATATGAACCCACCATCGATAGATGTTCTTAATTCATTTGTTGTGACGAATGCATTTTCTTCATAAATGGTCCTTTCAAGTTCATTATAATCAAGATCAGGCGATGGTTCTTCTTCTACGATCCAAAAATCAGTATATTCAATACAATCAATATCAATTGGATCATACGTTCTCTTCTTATTAAGCGCTCTGAACACATAATAGAGCAATTATAAAGTCAATAACAAAAATAAAATTATTGAAATAAAAACAAAAATATAAAATACATGTTCTTCATTCGCAGATTATAAGTAACGTAAACAAGGTCATTAAGTCTTTGATGTTCCAAACGATTACGTTTCTTTGTATGAATACGTTCAAAAACACTCCAATTATGTTCACAACCTAATAGCGAGTTTTCTCAATGTTGGAGCACTATCACCGAATAATCTCCACCACTCATCTGCATTTTAAATTAATAGTTATGATAAAAAAATATATTAATGAATTAAAATTTAAAAGTATAAGACTTACTTGGCTGCATTTTTTTCATCGCCAGTTCTCTCTTTGTTGATGATCTAGCAAAACTCTCTAAACCTTTACGATACAATTTAATTTCATTTATCGCTTGTGATTGCTCTTCACTAGAAAAAATACCTTTGCATTCAATCACATCAAACAAACCTCCCATAATATTACTTGTATGTACTTCTCCACTATAAAAGCAATAAGAATTGAGAAAATAAGCTACTAAGTGGATCCTTTGAGTAAGATGCTTATCCCATCGTTGATCAATAATATTTATATAAGGCTTGTATAATCTCTCATTCCCTTTAAAAAGATCTGTAATTGTTTTGTGAGTTCTATACATACCATCATATATATACCCCAAAGATGGCTTCTCATCTGAGTCAGCAATCCTCAACAGCCTTATAAGCGGAGCCACAATTTTCACAATGATCAAGCAAGCATCCCAAAATTTATTATCTAGAATAATAGCGCAAACTTCTTTTCCTTTTTCACTCTTTGATAATTTATGACTTGAAAAGTGTTTACTTGTCACCAAATTTTGAAGTTGGGGCTTATGTTGATAAATACTTTTCAAAGTAATAAATGTAGTTGCAAACCTGGTAGAAGCGAGACGCACGATCTCAACCCAATCTTCTTGCTTTCTTAACCAAGACAGAAATGTGACATGATTATACACAAAAATTGTGATCTTAGATGCGCGTGAAGCAAGACTAGAAATATGATTCATACCACCAATATCTTTTAAAATAAGATTTATATAATGAGCAGCATATGGAGACCAATAAATATGCCCATACTTTGATTGTAATAAGTGCCCAGCTGATACATAATTAGTTGCATTATCTGTTACAAAATGCACAACATTCTTTGGTCCAACCCACTCGACAATTTCAGAGAATAATTCAGATAAAGCATTACCACTTTTTACCATGTCAGAAGCATCAACAGACTTGATAAAAGTTATTCCCATATTATAATAAACCAAGAAATTAATCAAGATTCTTTGTCTTTGATCAGTCCACCCATCTGCCATAATAGTGCATCCCATTGAATCCCAACAAGATTTATATGTATCCACAATTAACTGACATTCTTTTTTTAAATCTTGAAGCAAAGGCACACGCAACTCATAATAAGATGGTGCCTTAAATCCTGGGCCTATTGCTGTTGTAGCATCAATTGCTTCTTGAAAATATGGTGAATTTAAAGCATTTAAAGGAATACATGAATGATAGAACCATCTAGCCCATGCTCTTTTACATCTCAAAATAACATCCTTATCAATTATCAAACTTTTTAGACTAGGTTGAGAACCAGGAGTAGTTCTTGGAGAAAAATATGAATCTATGTCAATAGTAGCTTTTCTTTTTCCTTTATCTAATGCTTGTGGTGTTTCATCATCTCCAAAAGATATATCATGAGCCTCTTTATTTTCCTTTTTCTTTTTTACTTGTTATTGCAAATATTTTCCAATCATATCACACACATCAAGTGACACTTTTTTGCAAGGAGCAATATTACCTTTAACACCAGCAAGATGTTCTTTCATTCTAAAAATTCCTCCCCTTTTAAATATTCTACCGCAAAACATACAGTTATATTGGACATTCCCATCTGATGCTTGAGAGGAAGAAAAATAATTCCACGCTAGATCGAACTTGCCACGAGTAGAGGATAATTCCATATTTTCCATTATGATTTAACCTAAAAAGTAAAAAAAATAATTGGGCATACTACTGTTAGGGAAAAAGTATGCATCTAAATAATTCACATTATCAATTGTAATAAAGAAGACCAACAACAGCAAAATAGATACACAAAAAATCAACAGATATTACTTACTTATTAAACTTTGCTCCAGCAATTACTGCACTTTAAATAGCCTAACTGAAATATTGCTAGTTTTCAATATTGCTACTTTAGATCAACAAATTGAACAGTTGAAAGAGTATATATAACTCGAACTATCAAAGCCGAAATTGATACGAAATAGAGTTCTAAATATTACGTAAATTGATATGAAATAAAGTTCTAAATGTTATAAAATTGATATAAAATATAGTTCTAAATATTATAAAACTTATCACTACCATAAATTGATTTAAAATAAAGTTCTAAATATTATAGAAATTAATATAAAAATATAATTGTAAATATTACAAACCTCCACAATACCAAAGAGAAGTAACTCTAATAGTCCATTCTAACTAAATTCCATCCTAATGTATAACCAAATTCCATCCTAATGTAACTCTAAGTGTATAACCAAATTCCATTCTAATGTAACTCTAATAGTCCATTCTTAACTAAAGAACCTTTTTTTAGTTAATAGTCCATTCAATCCATTCAATCTAGAAGACTCTTTTTGATATATGGATTACAGTGCCCTCAGTTGGTGCTTAGGACTACGGTGCCCTCCTTTAACCCAAATGAGCTTCAAAGCTTGGGTTCGAGAAATCTCCTGGAACTCAATTTCTCGTTCTTTCTTTTCTTCATTATTCTTCTCATCAATAACAACCGGTGCTCTCTCTTCTCTAAGTTCCCCTGGCATTCCAGAATCAGCAATTTCATTTTGACTTATCACAGTTTCTTCAAACCCACCCGAATCTGCGACTAACTCGTCAGCCCTGGTCTCGCTGATGAAGCCTTGAACTTGCAATAAACCCACCCGAATCTGCGACTAACTCGTCAGCCCTGGTCTCGCTGATGAAGCCTTGAACTTCTCTGCATCTTCCTCCGCCGTCTCCTCGGCCGTTTACTCCACCAGGCCCTCGCCGACCCACCAGGCCCTCGCCGACCCACCGTATCTTTCTCAAGTTTGGTAAGATTCTCCAGTGTAGACTTTATGTACTTGAGGTCACTTCGCAGCTTCTCGAGCGGACCAACAGGGTGAAGTTCATCTGGCTTGCCACTATTATTGCCGCGCGGCACTCTCATCGTCCTTCTCATCTTCTTGTACGAAAAGAACGAAAAGGGTTCCGGTTATCAAATAACCGGTTCCTAAGAAAACCGGCCGATTTTGATTTGCAAGGGTTATTCTTTAAAACCGAACCGGACAGCTGGCCGGTTCGGACAAATTCCGGTCGGACCGCCTGGTCTGGTTCGGTTTTAATAACCTTGCTTTTTTTGACTAAATGAGGAGAGCAAAACTCGAATAAGCTATATATAAGCATTCTAACTTAGAAACTAAAATATATTTAGAATCTCATTTAAACTGAATTGTCTAAGATCTTGCTAAGATCACGTCTATTTCTATCAGATTATATCTCGCGGACCAATTGGATAACACCTAATCTAAATAGATTTCTAACTACTAAGATAGAATCTATAAGATAATAGAAATATGGAGTTTACATTCAAATATGAAACTAGCACCTCTATCTTTGAATATCTCTACTATCTTCAGATGTTAAGCCTCATTGTAACTCTAACTCCTAGTTGTCACCACATCATCCCAAATCTCCTCACAATCTCTATCTTCTGATGATACAGTGTGATCTTGCTGAAGCCCATATAACATATTAGCCTGATCTAATGCTTCTTATAACAAGTCTGTTAGTCGTGGTCCATTCATCCGAGCATGAGTTAAGTCTTTAGTCCATCAAATTCTTAGCCTGAGTCGAGTCATTCTTTACAAGGTTTTAGACTCTACCAAAATTCGTAATAAGTCTGATCTCACTCGCCTATATTTGTCTTAGTATTTTCGCATGCCTCCTTATGTAAGTAATCTAACTAACCTTCCTTCTAAGACACATAGTGAAGGCTACTGAGAAGTGCTCCAAAATTTAAGGATCTAACAAATGGTGTATAGGAAGAGAGTATTGGCAGTCATCTCCAACCACCAAATTAATTAACTACTTTCCTATTAATGTTTTGCGTCTTATTGGATCAAAATCAAGGAGGAGCTTATTTTAATTGTGATTAATAGATTGCCTCTAAGGATACTAATTTAATGTCATCAAATCAAACAAATATCAAAATGAACGGGAATCTTCAGAAGCAATATGATAATTAAACACACCATATAAACTCTGCAACAATTATTATAACTGGTATGGTCGGGTCGGTCTTGCAGGGCCTGAACCCAGTTCACCTGTGGGCCGATCGATCCATTCTTCAAAGACCGGTCTCATACCTAACGGCTATGTCAAGCCCAGGCCCGATCCACACTCTCCTTAGCCCGTCCGCAGGTGAGAGACTCCCATGCACACGTAAAGACATAAACCTAGCTGTTGCTCCATATATAAGGTATAATTCTATCGTAACAAAGGTACAAAAATCATAACCTAGTTCTCTCAATTTTACAGTAATCCCACCTTCACCAAAAGACTAACTTGAGCGTCGGAGGGGCTAATCGGGACACAACCCCCGATGTACCTTCTTCGTTTTGCAGGGATCTCCACGTCGAAGTCGATCTGAAAAGTCGCCAACTCATGGATCCAAACGCGTCCGGTTTGCGAAATCAGCGAGTAACCATTTGGCGCCCACCGTGGGACCCGACTTCAGGGCACCACGTCCAGAAGCACACAGATCAGTCAGACGGCGGCTAGCGGGGACAAACCCTGATATAGCCGCCGTCGCGGCTCTGGCGATGCAGCGCATAGGTTTGCAACTACCTGCAACCTCGCCACCGCACTTCTCGTGTTTTCCAGATCAATCTTAAAACCCGAACGATCAACCGCAGCCTCAAACTTTGGAACAAGAAGAACAAAGCGTAGCTTTGGAGGATAACGCTGCACTCATTATGCGCCCGAATCTCTAACACCGATTGGATGCAGATCCTCTTCCGCCTATACAAACCTCCCTCACCCGAAAACAGATCGAGGAAGCAGCTGATCTGTTGATTTGCCAGATCTTGCAGTCTCACCATCATCAAGAAGAATCGTCTGCAAGGCCACCAGACGACAGGCCAAAGATGACGACCGATCACCACCCAACTGAAGCCCTAGAGAAGATCGTGGATGATCGGATTAACGCAGCTGTGAGCCTCCGCCCAGATCGCCCGACGGCACAATACAGCTCTCCCTTTACTCCGAAAACCTTGAATAGCCTCCCGGCGCCTGGCACCAAAATACCGACCCCTAAAAAATATACTGGAAAGACCGACCTCCTGGATTACCTATAACACTTCCAGTCCATGATGAATCTACATTGCGTTCCAGACGCCATCCAGTGTAAGGCTTTCTGCACGACCTTCTAAGAGGGAGCTCGGCGATGGCTCAACAGCTTGCCCCCAAGCTGTATCACATGCTTTGAAGATTTCAGGTTATTATTCTGAACGATTCGCCACCGATGGCGGCCACGAAGATACTTTGGAGGTGATGCAACTTACCCAAGGAAGGAATGAAAGTTTGCGGGAGTTCATCACTCGGTTCAATAACGAAGCGGTCGAGGTCCCCGATCTCACTTGCTCGTCCATGCTGGCCGCGCTTATGAACAACACGAGGGACGAGGAGTTCAAGAAGTCGTTAGCCCTCGATCAGCCCCAATCCATTCAAGAAATAAGAAACAGGGCGGATAGGTACATTCAGCTTGAAGAAGTGCTAAAAAATACGAAGCATCGGATGGATGATCACTCGCCCAATGACAGAGCGAGCAATTCGCATAAGCGACAAAAAAGCCAGTCGGGCTATAGAAAGCCGACCGATCGACAGGAATATCGATAGGAGTTCACCCCGCTCAATAGGCGATATGCAGAAGTACTGACGGCCATGAGAGCGGATGGGAAAACTGTCCGAGAGCTCAATAAAATGAAGACTCCCTACAAGGATAGTAACCCCAACGTATATTACCGTTTCCACAAAGAGGTCGGTCATGATACGGAAGATTGCTGGCAGTTGAAAAAAGAAATCGAATTCCTCATACAACGGGGAAGGTTAGGCTGATTTGTGAAGCACGCGCAAAATGTCGATCGAGATAACGAGAATAAGAGCGGTCGGCATAATTACAGACAACAGAATTGGAGACGGAATGATAGAAATGATGAAGGAAGGCAGAATGCGAATACAGATAATCGACTCAAAGAGAGAGGACGATCAAGGGAAAGAGATGACAGAAATGTCGGGCAACAAGATGACCGACCGACAGGGGTCATTAACATGATATTTGGTGGAAACGCAGCGGGAGAATCCACTGTTAAAGGGAGAAAGAGATATGTCAAACAGGTTGGCAGAGACTCATCAACCAAAAAGCCGAGGCAGAATGACGGTATGATATCGTTCGACGAGTTTGACCTTGATGGTGTAAGTTGTCCTCATGACGACGCCCTCGTTATAAATCTGAACATGAACGGCTACGAGGTGAAGCAAGTGATGATTGATACGGGCAGCTCGGTCGACTTGTTGTATTATGAGGCCTTCAAGCAAATGGAGGTACCCGAAGATCGACTACTGCCCATAGACGGACCTATCAAAGGGGTAACTGGAGCATCAGCATACCCGTTCGCCCGAGTCTATTTAAAAGTGAAGTTCGGGCGAAAGCCGTGTCAAATAGAAAGGGATGTTGAATTCCTAGTCGTGAAGTTTCAAGGGGCATACAATGCAATAATCGGACGAGCTACCCAGAACGCCCTTAGAGCGGTCGTTTCCATCTACTACCAAGCTATGAAGTTCCCGACACCCCACGAAATTGGTATTGTCAGGGGTCAGCAGAGAATTGCAAGGGAGTGCTACTTAGCAGAAACGAAAACATTAAACGGGGCGGTAGTCCTGACGAGCTCTCTTGATGTGAAAGCTGATGAGGAGATAGACAGGATGAACGTAGTAGAAGAAACGCAGCGGGTCGTACTGGACGAGGCCGACCCCTCTAAATTCACAAACCTAGGTTCCGAGCTACAAAAGGACCTAGTTAAAGAGATCACAGATTGTCTGGTGGAGAATAGATCGGTCTTCTCTTGGGTGCCGAGCGATATGCCCGAAATTTCTCGATCGGTCGTCTCGCACTCACTTGGTATCCGACAAAACTACAAGCCGGTTAGATAAAAGAAACGATCGCACTGCAAGGAGCGACAAGAAGTGATTGGGAAAGAAATAGAGAAACTACTCGAAGCTGGGTTCATCCGAGAAGTCAAGTACCCCGAATGGCTCGCCAATGTGGTGTTGGTGAAGAAGAAAAATGGGAAGTGGAGAATGTGCATCGACTTCACTGATCTGAACAAGGCGTGTCCAAAGGACAGTTTTCCCCTGCCCAAGATCGACCAGCTAGTAGACTCCACCTCCGGACATGAACTTCTCAGTTTCTTGGACGCTTTCTCAGGGTACCATCAAATTCAGATGAGCCTCGACGACGAGGAGAAGACTGCCTTTATAACCGACCAGGGCACGTATTGTTACCAAGCAATGCCGTTCGGCTTGAAGAATGCGGGGGCCACTTATCAATGGCTTGTCATGGAGGTCTTCAAAAAACAGATAGGTCGATCTGTTGAAGCTTACGTAGACGATATGGTAGTTAAAAGTAAGACGGCTGTCGAGCATGTGGGAGATCTAAAAGAAGTCTTCCAGACCCTCGATAAATTTCAGATGAAGCTGAACCCAAAAAAGTGCGTATTTGGTGTGGCATCCGGAAAATTCCTGGGGTTCATGATTACTCAACGGGGGATTGAAGCTAATCTAGAGAAGATCGAGACCATCGTCCAAATGCCTTCGCCACGATGCTTGAAAGAAGTACAGATATTGACCGGTCGGATAGTCTCCCTGAGCAGATTCGTTTCCAGATTGGGGACAAGTGCCTCCCATTTTTCAAAATTCTGAGGAAAGGAGATGTAACCCAGTTTCAGTGACCGGAAGAATGCGAAAGAGCTTTCCAAAGACTTAAAACGAAGATCCATTTAGCCCACATTACGCAGAGCCCGTTGAGGAGAGACCACGATTATCTATCTGGCGGTCACGTATGGGACGGTCGGCCTTGATTCGTTCGATCGGATAGAAAGGAGCAATTTTCAATCTACTACGTCAGCAAGGTGTTGAATGGGCCAGAAACTCGGTACGCGCCCATAGAAAAGTTAGCTCTCCGTTAATCACTGTGGCGCGAAAACTGAGACCGTATTTTCAAAGTCATACCATTGAGGTATGGACCGACCAGCCTCTTAGGCAATGCCTCCAAAAACCTGAGACCTCCGGAAGGTTAATAAAATGGGCGGTAGAGATGGAAGAGTTCGACATATAATACAAGCCTCGGACGACAATTAAGGCACATGTATTGGCAGACTTCATCGCAGAGATGAGCCAACCCGACTGCAGGTGGCGCCTCCACACACCTCGAGTTTGTTTGTTGACGGTCGTCCATTACGAAGGATCGGGCGGGAGTGGTACCGATCAACCCGCATGGAAGAGAAGGTGGAATACGCCTTCGGCTAGAATTCAAGGCCTCCAATAACGAGGCAGAATATGAGGCTCTGATAGCCGGTCTCCAACTGGCTAAGGAAATGGAGATAAAGCGTCTAAAGATATATAGTGATAGCCAAGTGGTGGTCGGCCAAGTCACTGGACAGTATGAAGCCAAGGGGGACAACATGATCGAGTACCTGCAGCTAGTAAAGCGGGAGTTAAATAATTTTGAGCAGCATTCGATCAACAGGATAGAACGAGCTCAGAATGCTAAAGGGGATGCACTCTCCAAAATGGCCTCCGATCGAGACGCCAAAAATAACGTTCTAGTCGAACGACTGGATCGACCTAGCATTAAGAAAGCCAAGGAAGTTCTTGATGTAAATACCGGTCAACCGAGTTGGATAGAACCGATTAGACGGTATCTCCTAGAGGGAACACAACCGCAAGAAAACTCAGAGGCCAAGAAGTTGAGAATAAAGGCGGCCGAATACACGATCATAAATGACGCTCTGTACAAGCGATCTTATGATTGGCCACTGCTGCGATGCTTGAACGAAGAAGAGGCAGAACAAGCAATGACTGAGGTACACGAAGGAATGTGTGGCAACCACGTTGGAGGTAGAATGTTAGCCCATAGGATGATCAGACAGGGATATTACTGGCCCACGATGAGGAAAGACTGCCAGGAGAAAGTCGACCGATGTGAGGCCTGCCAGAGAAACAGCAACCTGTCTCACCAGTCGACCGAGAGGATGAAAATTGTGAGTCACCCTATCCCTTTCGCTCAGTGGGGAATGGATATACTGGGGCCCTTCCCTCTCGATCCCAGACAGAAGAAGTTCCTGATAGTGGCAGTGGAGTACTTCACCAAATGGGTAGAAGCGGAAGCGGTCGCCACAATTACAGAGCAGAGGGTGGAGAATTTCGTAAAGAAAAATATACTGACTCGCTTCGGGATGCCTATGGTGCTGGTAGCAGACAACGGTAAACAGTTCGACAATGAAAAGTTCAGAGATTTCTGCGACCGACTAAAGATAAGGCTACAACTGACCTCAGTAGCTCACCCCCAAAGCAACGGTCTCGCGAAGAACACAAACAAAAAGATAATGAGCGCTCTTAAGAAGCGCCTTGACGGACGAAAGACTTGGGTGGAAGAAATCGATGAAGTGTTGTGGGCGTACAGAACCACACCAAATGGAGCCACAGGGGAAACACCGTTCAGGATGACCTTTGGGGCAGAAGCTTTAGTTCCCGTAGAAGTAGTATTGCATAATCAAAGGGTGTCGAACTATGACGAGGAGCGGAACAACGAAACCCACCGAGCCGAGCTTGTACTTCTCAGTGAAGGCAGGGATAAGGCTGCCGCTCGTTCGGAAGCCGTCAGGCAGAAGGCAACAAGGTTCTACAACAGAAGAGTAAAGTCGAGCGACGTAAAGGTCGGGAGATACGTCCTATGAAAAGCTGAGGTGGCTGGGAAACACCCTGGAAAGCTCGGACAAGCCTGGGAAGGACCCTATCAGGTCGTCAAGCAGGTCGGGCATGACTCTTACATTCTACGCGATGAAAATAGGAAAATTCTACCAAGGCCATGGAACTCTCGAAATTTGAAGGCGTTCTACCAATAGATAAGTTTTATTTTAATTAGTCTTCGCTTATTACTATTTTTGTATACAACGGCCCACGCCCTTATTACCATCAATAAAGGGGTTTTCGGATTTCTTGGCAATTATAAGTTCCAACATATGTGACAAAGAGTAGAAAATCCAACTAGCCATCGCTCGGCTTCTCCATAGATCGACTACGGTCGGTCGGGTCGCCAAGACAAGATCCTTGGGACCCTCGTTCGCCATCACTCGGCTTCTCCACAGATCGACTACGATCGGTCGGGTCGCTAAGACAAGATCCTTGGGACCCTCGTTCACCATCGCTCATCGATTACGGTCGGTCGGGTTGCCAAGACAAGATCCTTGGGACCCTCGTTTGCCATCGTTCGGCTTCTCCACAGATCGACTACGATCGGTCGGGTTGCCAAGATAAGATCCTTGGGACCCTCGCTCGGCATCTCCATATATCGACTACGGTCGATCGGGTCGCCAAGACAAGATCCTTGGGACCCCTCGCTCGACCTCGACACGGATCGACTACGGTCGGTCGGGTCATCAAGACAAGATCTTTGGGACCCCTCGCTCGACCTCGACACGGATCGACTACGATCGGTCGGGTCGTCAAGGCAAGGGCCTTGAGGCCCCTCGCTTAGCGTAAATCGAACACACTCACCCAGGATCCTAAGATAAAACCTAGGATCACACGGCCTCGTAATCACTCGACCTAACTCGCCTGTTCGACGCATAGCAAATACACTCGTACACAATCCACTAATTGAGGAGACAATCTCACCCTAAACGCAGAAGAGGTAGTAAAAAACACAATTTCATTAATTAAAATCAAAAGTTTCGGTCACAAGCCCGACCGGATGAGCTTTACAAAGGGAGTGATCATCCCGACGCTTCGGGAGGAGGAGAGGAAGAACTAACAACCGGGTCAACGGAGGAAGGGTCGATAGCAGGATCGGTCAAGGGAAGAGAAGGGCCGGCAATTGGGTCAAGAGGAGCTGGCAGCAGAGAGACATCCTCCTCTTCTTCCTCCGAACTGAGATCCAACTCCTCGTTCGGAATAACGGTCCGCTCCCCGATGGCCCTCTCCTTCATTTCCTCCAACGAAAGGCCGAGAGCAGGAAGCAGCGGCTCGGCATACTCTTCGAATGAAGGCCGCTCCGACCCGTCGGGAACGTGAATCTCATGGCACTTCCTCAGGACCGAAAGGGTTACGTCGCAGGCAAGCTCTAGGCATTCCGCATTTAGATTTCTTCTCTTCCACCGCTTGATCGCCTCGATTCTTTGCCTTTTAACTGAGCATCCCAACTTCGTCAACACCTCCTCGGTCCTACGCTTGCCTTCCACCGCTGCATGGCAATTTTGGAGGAACTTCTCTTTAAGCTTCCTCTCCAACTCCACCTTCCCCTCCAAGACCTCACACACCTTGACCAGCTTGCCCTTCGCCGCAACCGCCCTGATCCTCTCCTCCTCCCCCGTATCAACTTGAGCTTTCAAAACACTCATCGCTTCCTCCCGAATCTTCTTCTCCTCCTCTAAAGAAGAATTCTGAGCCTGAAGAAGGTCTCTCCCTTCTTTCACCTCCATAAACTCGTCCTTCAAAGCCTTCATCTGCTCATGAAGGTCCTGAACTTCCCGATCCAGAGCCTCCAGACGCTGCACCGCCGCGAAGGACATCACCGAACTCCGTATCTGACTCGAAGGAGTTGAGACCCCGTCTCCTGATTACTCTTCTTATCCATGTGCTGCTCGTCCACAGGGGGAGTAATCCTCTCAATAATGTGGCGGGACACGTCAAGGTCCCCAATCGAGGAGGTTATGGGCAGCTTGATCAAAGACTCCCACTGCCCGACGTCAGTCGCTTGACTCTTCCCTTTGCCCTTCTTCTCTTTTACTTTCCCAACTTGCCTAGATGGGTCGGATGGGAGATCACGGAGTCGAACCAGTCTCCTCCTCTTAAGAGGAGGCTCCACTTCCTCCTCCTCCTCTTCTTCTACATCTGCTCGGCCCGTACTCACTGGTACGATCGGCAACAACGTCGGCCTCGCAGGACTATCCTCAACAGGTGAAGGGGCCAGAGACACTGTAGAACTGTCGAGCTCCACCAGCGGAGCGGAGCCTTCGTCAGTCTCCGCCTCCTTCCCCTTCTTCTTCTTTCTCGCGGCCTGTTTTTTGGATTTAGGGGGAGCGGCGGGCCCAGCATAATCTTCTATTCTCTCCATGGCTGCATATCAACAAACACAAGTCAGAGGAAGATAGCAATAATCAAAACATGCAGTAAATAACTAAACTATGCAAGGTCAACCAGACGGGGCGGCTTCCTCTCCTAGCCCGCCAATCCGTGGTGGAGGGTCGAGTAGAAAAGAATTGGCCGAGGCCCCCCCGAAATAGCCCTAGACGAGCCGAGCGAAGTCGTATCGACCGAGCGCGTTTATACGATTAACTATTATCCACTCCTCCCTACTAACGGAAATGCCCGACACATCATTCCACTGCTCGGCTAAGGGATACCTCCACGGCCGAGACTCGGAGGGGGACCCTGGAGGCTTCACAAAGAAATACTTTGTCCGTCAAGAGACTTTTGAAGATGTCCCGACCGGCCGATATCGAGCGTCTCGGTACTGCAGAGAAGGGATCCCGGCTCCAGAGATCAGACTCTGACTCAGTCTCATGAAATGGCGCAGGACTCCGATCGAAGGAGGGCAGCCGAACTGGTGACACAGCAACGCCAGACCGTTAATAAATCTCCAGCTATTCGGAAGAATTTGGCTCGGCATTAGCTGATAGACCGTGCACACCTCGTCGACGATCTGGGAGTACGAAAGCCTCATACCACCCACCGAGAAAAAGCTATCGGAAACGGCGAAATATTCACTCAAGTTGCTGTGGATACGCTCGTTCCCCAAAGCCAGCCGGGGTCCCCAGGACACAGGGATGTTATATCTGAGTATTGACCAGTTCAGTTCCTTTACGGTCATCGTTGATGCCTCTCTTGGCGGCGCCTCCACAACCAACCCATGCTTTCTCTCTCTAGTCGATATCTCTCCAACACCTTCTACCATACTTCTGGAACTAGTAGTCGACATGTTTACCAAGAAGAGAATTTTAATAAGAAAGACTTAGAGGAAGAAGGACGTACCTATTTAGTGAATGGAGAAGGGGGAATCGAACGACAGTTGACAGAAATTTCCGGGAATTAAGGGTAACAAAAATCAAATGAAAGCAGAGTGAGCGTAAGAACGAAGCAAACGTTAAGAAAACCAAACAGCTTGTCGATCCTGAACGTTTATAAGGGAACACTCGAATAGCGATCAAATCGAAGTGCGACGCGTGGAGAAAATCCGAGCTATGCTTGGACACGCGGCATAATCCGAGCCAAGGACAATTAGGGTTGTTCGCAATCTGGAGCGGCGCGACAGTTGAAAGGACGTACTGGACAGCTGCACAACGATTACAAGGACGATACGTTTCAGATTCTGAAAAGTCGTCAGAAGGCACGCGCTGTCAAACAATAAATGCTCCACGTACCACCACGTGCTCGCTACTGGTGACCCCCGACCTACTTAGGCGCGGGCTATCGAGCAAAAAATGTCAATGCCGACCGAGTAGGGACATCCAGCCGACTGATCCCAGTGTGAGCAGTCACGCACTACCCGTTGAAATCCGACCCTTCTCAGGGACAACCTTTGATGCCGAGGTCCGGCCGATCGGGCCTGCGCCGAGCTATCCTACGTACGAGCTACAGAACCTCTATATACTCCTCTGATCCTTCTCTTCGCTCAGACTCGAGGAGTAGGGGGTTTATGGTATGGTCGAGTCGGTCTTGCAGGGCCCGAACCCAGACGAACCGTGGGCCGATCGATCCATTCTTCAAAGACCGGTCTCATACCTAACGGCTATGTCAAGCCCAGGCTCGATCCACACTCTCCTTAGCCCGTCCGCAGGTGAAAGACTCCCATGCACACGTAAAAACCTAAACCTAGCTGTTGCTCCATATATAAGGCATAATTCTATCGTAACAAAGGTACGAAAATCATAACCTAACTCTCTCAGTTTTACAGTAATCTCACCTTCACCAAAAGACTGACTTAAGCGTCGGAGGGGCTAATCGGGACACAACCTCCGACGTGCCTTCTTCGTTTTGCAGGGATCTCCACGTCGAAGTCACTACAGAAAGCTGCCACCTTATGGATCCAAACGGCAACGTCCAGTTCTACCAGAATCCGGCAGAACCAATAACTATTGCTTATTTTTTGGTAGATGAAGAAGGACATGTTAAATATGCATATCAATCCGTCGTAAACGTATGGAAGATGCACGCGCTGGTGAGGGGGCTTGCTTACAATGGACCCTATAAAGAACACAACATTACGAAAAGATAATGAAACAGGAATTCCAACACATATCAAATAGCACGAACAGGATTGATTACCTCACTATAACACTCACAAAAAGGTTCACGAAACTCCTGAACACATCGCTATTCTTCTCTTTATTTCTTTCTTTAAGCCCTCCCTCTCCCCATAGATATATCGTCCTCTACTTCCATGTAAGACCCTTTCCTTTGATTGATCATGATAATCATCAGACTTTCCATTATTACTAGAAAAAGACACGTTCGCGAAAGGGGACATCACACACATGCGTAAAAACTCACTCACCCATTAAAAAAAAAAAAGTGATTATCATAAACATAAAATTAGGTTATTGGATGGATATTTCACAATCATGAAAGTTTATTTAATTGATTTGTCGAATCAATTCAATGTCTTGTTGTATAGTGTCTTGGGCAATATAAGTTTATAAGAACAAGTCGAGGTCCCACCCACTAGCCACCATACCAATGAGGCTGTGGGTCCTTCAACTCATGATTTATCTCTCCACAAAGTTCCCCTTCAATAAGGTGTACAACAATTTGTCTGCCTCGTGTCTTCTTTGCATGAATTATGTTGTCTACTTACCTTTCATTTATGATTTTAATAATGTAGCATAAGTACTTGGAGGACCCATGTTTTTGTTGTGACCAAGGAGATGAGGGTTCAACTTCAACATCCAAGCAATTTTGTTTGGTTTTCAATTTCCATTACTTTTTCTTCTTTTCCAATCAAACTTCACTAAGGAGTAATGGGAAATGGTTAGTGCTGTATCTTTTTTGGCCTTAAATGAGGAGAACATGACTATAGCTTTGAACTTAAATCAACCTTTTAGTACAATGTGAAGTTACAGCCACTTCTTAAAAGTAACAAGGGATTCTACTGGTTCTTCCTATGTATCTCCCACAACGGTCCCATATCAAATCATTCTTATCCAATATTAGCATCTTTCTGAAGATAATTGGCGTGGTGAGGAACTACTGTTCCAGCCATTAGAGAAGAGCTAGCAAATGGTAGCCCTTCCAATCAAATTAAGAAAGGCGAAATGTGGAAATGCACGCCTTCTTTTTCCTTAAAACCCTAAAATGCACACACATTCTTATCACAAGTAATCACTAATTTCCTTAAAATCCTAAAATGCACTATATTCATATAGACGGGATGATGTTATCAAAAAAAGTTTGTAACAAAAATAAAAAAATCTGAATTAATTTGATTGTACGTGGAAAAATTGGGTGCAAAATATCTAGCGGATCGGAAGATTATCTCTAGGGGAGTCATACTTATTGCTTCTGTTAATTTCTTATTTTATATAACTCTAGGGGAGCTGAGTCATATATATTAATTGCATCTGTGTGGTGTACATTTGCAGCTAACCTCAGCTGATTTGTGATGATCTGGGTCTGTTTCTTCTGATGGATTAAAAGGTCATTGCAAGTTTTTGAGCCACGTGTAAGTGATAAGAACGATTCAGGCGACATTTGCAGTCTCCAGCATCTCTGTACCCCTGACCAACTCTTCTGTTCAAGGTTGAGGTAAATTCAACTTTCTGTTAGAAAACGGTAAGAAACTGTATTCACTGTCGATACTTTTTAAAACTTAAGGACTTATTTGTAAAATAAATAAATAAACCCTCCATGTCTGTTCTCTCTGTTTCTCCCTCTCCTCTTACCTAGCCCTGCCTTCTTCCCCTCCCTCACCAGGACGTTGTCGGCCACCGTTGCGTCACCACCGGCCATCAAACCACACGTCTCTACCTTTGGACTGCATGCTGCCTCCACTGCTCTCTCCAACCGCATGCCCAAGCCAAACCGCTATCTCCACCACTTCTTCGGTCCAGCTTGTAATATGCTATTTTCGATTGTTCTGCCGTATAATGTGTTGTGCATGTAATGTATTTTATAGAACATACTCTATTTATAGTATATCATAGTAATTTAAGCATTTAAATATATTATTGAAGTTATAACAAAGATCCGAATAGACCAAATATAGTTGTTCTAGACTTGATTGAAAATTTTTCAAAAAAAAAAAAAAACTATGAAATGAGTTCGAAAACTCCAAAATGTACTTTGAAAATTTAGTTGACACTTTTGAATGAAATTCAGATGATTTCGGTGACACTCAGTAATTTCTAAATTCAATCAAAAAATTCTTCTGTTTAATCGAAAAAGTTATCAAATAATTTTAAAATATGATAAAAAACTTTGAAATTAAGATTGGAGTCCCCACGAACTGAAACGACTTAAAATAGATGTTGTTTGAATAGAATTAAGGTATTAAAAATAACAAGAATTAGTGATTTTTCTCCAATTTAAATTTTTTCAAGCACCCAATTTAATTTTTTTTGCCTAATTAGAGTATTTAATGATCAATTTGAAATTAGGGTGATCATAGGATATTTTTGAAATTTATTTGGGCATAAAGTGAATTAAATTAAAAAAGAGGCAAAATGGTCTTTTTGTCAAACTAAATGCATTCAAATTCCATATGAGCATTACATGGGAAAATTTCCATGAGATAAGCATGAATTAATTTGTTTGGAAAGTAACTAGTTAAATAGTGATAGGTGGCATTGATTAAAGTGTAAATATGAGAAGTTTTGATAAAGGTGAAAATATGAAATATTATTAATGGAAATGGTGGGCAAAAAGTATAATTAAACAAAATTTTCATCTCTTTAAACGTGCTGTGGTCGGCCATTGATGGAAAGGAAGGAAGAGAGAGAAAAAAGAAAACAAAAGAAAAAGGAGGAGAAAGAGCTTTGGCTAGGTCATGGAGAAGTCATACAAGGAGTTTTTGATGTTCTTCTAACTCCAATCAACCATCCAACAAGATCTCACAGCCATAAGGAGTTTTTGATGTTCTTCTAACTCCAATCAACTATCCAACAAGATCCTATAGCCATCCAAGTGAAGAAGAAGAAATTAGGTTGGTAGCTTAATAGTTTTGTTAGAAAACAATATTTGGGTTTGTTGTGTTGTAGTTTAGGTTTGGTTAATGGTGTGAATTACACCCTTACGATTTGATATCAAGGTTTTATTACATTGAAAGTGATTAGGAGAAGAAAATCACTATACCTAATGTTTGGAACCTTGGTCAAACTTGGTCAATGGTAAGATCCATTGCCTAAAGTGTTTTATTTTGCCATTTCATGATTTAAGATTAATGAATAATATTAGAAAGATAGTTTAATGATGAACGAATGAAAGAAAAATAATGGAAATGATTAGATAATATTTTTACCATGGCTAGGGTTTTTAATGTGATATGATCCATAATTCTATTTTGATGTTTTATAGTGTTCACAACATGATTTTGATGCTAATGAGTAAAGAAATGAAAATAATTGATTCATAATTAGTTTTGGTTGAAATTTGACCAAGGGTTCATGATTATGTAAATATTTATTAATAAAATTTATTGCTTAAATGTGTGTATTAAAATTTCATAGAAGAGAATTTGGATTGGTTTTAAGTGTTAGAAATCGAATGGAATTGAATTGGAAAAGTTTAATGTAAATTATGATATGTTTAGCCTTAAGGGCATCTTTGGTATAAAAGTATGGTTATAATGTCATGATCATGCGAATGTGATTAAGGATGATCATTAAGTGTATTTGTGATATTGGAATTATTAAATCAAGTGTTATGTTATTATTTGGGAAAAAAATTAGTATATGGAGCGTATGTGGAAAGTATTGAAGTTGAAATGGTTTATAGTATATTTGATTGGAAAATGCATTGAATGTATATTTATATTAGGTTTTCATATCAGAAATTGAAACCAACTGAAGGATTTCGGAGTAGTGAAAAGGAAACTAGCAATTGTACTTCATATTGATTTTAAGCAAATGGTTTATATTTTATCATGAAATGAATATTTATCTTGAGTTTTATGTGAATAATATATTACAAGTGAATATTGCTAGCATAAGTTTATATTTTAACAATATGTGAATTTTAATTTGAAAGTTTTGTGGTACACTGTTAGGTTTTGCACATGTTATTATATTGGTCAAAGTATTTTGACTGTGCATGGTAATATCTGGGTGGCGTTAGTTACTAACAGCGGGAGGTATTGTGTCTTTCAGTACTCCAGTGAGTCACCCTCTGCATATATGGAGTATATATAGTGCTAGCTAAAATTGTTACAATAAGCGATGTAGATTTAACTCTATATCTATTGATTTATAGCAGTTAACTTATTACGGGTAAGCAATGTAGAACTAGCTCTGTAACTAATGGTTAACTAGTGGTGGGTAACCGACGTAGAATTAGCTCCGTGACTTTATGCCTAGGGTACCGTATGGAAAGAAATTAGTGGTGGGACATGTTTTGCAAGAAAATTTATGAAAATACTAATACCGTCACTATTTATTTTAAAAGTAATTTCAGGGGCACCGTATGGTACCAATTATAATGGTTGACTTATTTTCATTCTAAAAGTTTTCATAAAACTTATTGCTACCACTGTTTATTGTTTAAGGAAAAAGGAAACTCTTATATTACGAGTTTAATTTCAAAAAAGCATTTCAAAATAAATTTTAAAAAAATTAAGTTGTTTTCTATGAAATGTTATTTTATTACGAGGTTATATGATGCATGAATGAATTTTTGTGACAATTATTTTATCATGAGCTTTATTATTGTATAGGAATATTTCAATTATATCATGACAAGTTTAATTTTTAGAAAACTTATTAACACTCACTGAGCTCGTTTAGTTTATCCTTATTTTTATGTTTTTAAATAAATCATCCTAGGTATATGTACAGGTGCTACAGTAGCTAGGATCCCACCACAAGATTAGTTGTATCATCGAGTGCTATGCTTGTGTCATTTTTGTGGTTGCTTTCGATGTGGACCTAAGGTCCCATTTCAGAAGTTGAGATAGTATATGAAATACTAGAAGTGTTTTAAATCATGTTATGCAGGTTTTTAAAATTTGGGAATCTTAGAAAAAGTATCCATTATGTTGTTGGATTTCAAAAAAAAAAAATTCCCACTATTTTTCATGCTTTTAACTTTTAAAGTATAATAGATTTTTAACAGTTGAACAACTTGACTTTATGGGAACCCTTCGGTTGAGTTATATATTGACTAGAGAGCTATTGTGGGTTCGCCAGGAGGGCTCCACTTAGGTTCTTGAAGAAGAACTTTGGGGTGAATCCTTTCACAACTGCTCACTTGGAATCCTTACCTCTTTGGACAGATTACTGTATGTAGAGTGTAGATTTGGATTTTCAAAATTTTTGACCTAACTCGAACCAAACTAACATGACTCTTTACTGCAATTTTTTTTTGTTTTTTTGTTTTGAATTGCAATTACAATTGCATTATATTTTGGTTTTGTCATGTGTATTTTGTGAATGGTTTGAAAGTTGAAAATTTTCAAATTGTTTGTGAGTTGGGAAATTTAGGCTTAAAAGTTGGAATTATTTTTGTGAGTTAGCTTTTTCAATGTAGTTTAGGCATTGTCAATTTATGAAAAAAAATTAATGTGTTGGAAAATTTGGATTTGAAAGTTGGAATTATTTATGTAAGTTGATTCAATTTTAGTGTATTTTAGGCATTGTAAATTTATGAAGAACATTAATACGTTCGAAACTTTGGGTTTTGAAAGTTGGAATCATTTGCGTGAGTTGGCTCCATTTCAATCTGATTAGATATTGTCAATTTCAAAATTAATGCATTAAGTTGTTAATTAGTTAATTAATTTATATGAAATATACAATTTACTAATTATTGTTTGTAAATAAAAAGAATTTAACATATGATTAATCATTTAAACATAAGATTTAATATATAATTAAATCATTTAATATATGTAATTAAGTTAAGAAAATTAAATGTTTGCATTTTTATATTGTTTATTGTTGAATTTTGTTGGATTATGGATGAAATTGAGCTGTGTAGTATATGTTGGATCGCCTATGGCTCGGGTATTCACAATACACAACGGAATGGACTATACTATACAACAAGAAGTATAACAAAAAATTATAGCACGTATGAAATTACCTCTTGACGCGAATTGGTATTTGTTTCTTTTTCATATTTGTAAACACTGTAATGTGCGAACGTCCTCTACCGGTATCCACAAGAGGATGAATGATCTGGGCAGCGGCTAATGTGTGCTAACACGTTCTAAAATCCTTTTTGAATGTCGCACAATTTTTCTCTCAGAAGAGGAACGAACAATTAGGTCTAGGTGGCTAGGGTTTTCGCATCTCATCTAATGAGACATAAGTTTCTCTATTTATAGAGAAAACCTAATCCCTATTCCTATTAGGAATAAGAACATCATAATCCTAAACCCATTAGAATTATTGAAGCCCAATAAGTTTCAGCCCATATTATATCTCATAAATAAAAGCCCGACAACTTAATTCAATCTAGCCCAATAAATATATCCATATATATTTATTCAATGCCTAATAAATTAGGCCTAAGAGAATAAGCCCAGATCACATCACTCTCTGTGTGCGACCTTGTAGGCTTATTTGATGTTAGCAATGGGCTTGATCACACTTCAAGGCCTATAAGTCATAAGAGGCCTCTAGCAAGACATTATGACTACCTAAATCAAATGAGGATCGGTAATCCGATTTAATCTGTAACCATGGTTACAAACTCAGTCCCTTTGTAACACGATATCAAGATTACTCACAAGACATGGTACATGTCAACCTTTGATTAATCATAGTTTCTTGATCCCCAAGTTGACTGATTATAACAAATGACATTGATGACTCTTCATCAATTCATTTGAGTACGGCCATGCATTTCTTCAGTCATACTTGTCAAGAGGCCCAAATGATATCTTTCTCATTTATGAGATGTACAAATCCTATCTACGTCATTCACATCCCTCTGCATGATTTATTTAATGTCCAACATAAGACTACTTGTTATTCGGTTAAAGATAACTTAGTTTAATATCAAAATATTGAATTTCTCATATAGGGAACCATGATGACTTCAAGTCAGAGGACTAAAGTCAAACCATATTGAGAATCACTAATGACATGAAACCATGTAGTGTTCTCTCTGTGGGTCAGTCCAATATATGTTCTCTAATATATATCTATGTTTATGTTTTGATAACTCATATCCATGATCAGAAAAACGTGATCATTAATCAAAACACATACTAGCCTTAATTCATTATTGTTCCACCAATAATGATCGACTAGTGACAATTTAGAATAGTATTATAATGCTTATGGTTTTACTACCAAGTCACATACTTGATGATATAAGCCTAATACTATTCATGGAACGTAAATCACATTACATAAACAATATACATGCATATATAAAAAATACCTCATAATATATTATTAATAAGTCATCATGTTTGTACAAAAGTCATATATGTCCATTGGCCTAGGGCACACTACTAACAATATATACTAACTCTTCATTGTGGAGTTAACTTGAATAAGAAACAAACAATGTTGATTAAAATTGGTGAAAGAAAGCTTGTTAAATTAAAGTTCAAAATGTGGATTTTGTAAAATTTTGATTAAAATTAGTTAAGAAAACAAAATGATTATAAGCATTACAAATTGAATTGTATAAGTAAACAAAATATATTAGTTTATAGTTGAATTATGAGTTTACATAAAGTAAGTTGTAAACATATAGTTGTGAGTTATAGTTGAGGTTGAATATCTTATAGTTATCGGTGTATGTCTTTAATTTATGGTTGAATGGTGTAAACATACAAAATGAGTTATATTATATAAGATGTATGTATGTATTATGTAATTGCATATATTGAATACTTGAATAGTTGGTTTTGACTTATTAGTGAATTGTGTTGGATGAAATTGAATTGTATATGATGTAATTATATAAAATAAGTTATATTATATAAGATGTATATGTGTATGTTGAATACTTGGTTTTAACTTATTAGTGAATTGTGTATGATGTAAGAATACAAAATGAGTTATATTATATAAGATGTATATGTGTTTTGTGTAATTATGTATAAGATGTAAGTGCTTTTATGTTAGTTTGGACTTTTGAGTTAAACAATACATATTTTATTATATTAGTTAATAATGAAACTATGTGTTCCTTATTTTGATATGAACTTGTTAAGTTAATTTTGATATATGTCTTAATTTATTTATATAGATAAATTGAAGGAAGTTCAAATACTTTTGATAATTCAACCTTTTCACGAATATACAATGATCCACCTTAAGCTCATGCTGGATTGGTTCTCAAAATGAAGAACCATACCATTTGCTTGTTTTATAACAAGAATTTGAAAGGTTGGGGAATCATCAAATTAAAGAAGTATTTAAATGAGGTTAAAGGCCATGAGGAGCCTTATAAAAAAGTTAGCTAGAATGTGAAATGACAAATGAAGACTTTGGGTAAAGAGTATCAACCTGAGAAAGATAAAAGGAAAAGATTGAATTACAAAATTGATAGTGGAAATTCATTTGTTGGTGTTCGGGATGATAATGGGAATGTTGATGGTAGTAGTATTCTCACTCAACTAGAGGTAAATGTTGCACCTGATGTTAGGAAAAGAAGAAAAGAGATGTCTAATTTTTTTGCACTATGAATAACTCTTCGAGCTCAGCCTTCAATTCATATGCCTTACAATTAAGAGAAGCAACTCATAATGTTGATATGGCAATGGCTAGATCGTGGTATGATTTGGGTATAAAATTTAATGCTTCCCATTCTTATTACTATCAACCTATGGTAAATGCTATTGCCTTTTACGGTCTAAGATATAAAGCTCCTTCAATTGATGACTACAAAGGAAAACTTTTGAGTAACTTTTTTTTTATGAAATCAAAATTTATTTCAATGAAAAAAGAATGATTAGGACTATTTTTAGGTGTTCCATCATTTGTGATAATTGGAAAAATAAAAGACACGAGCCAATTATTAATTTTTCGGTTTATTTTATAAAGGAATGAAGTTGTGAATGAAGTTATGAATGAAGTTGAGTCAGAAAATATTGTTTAGTTTATTCCTAAAATTAATTTTGTTTATAAAGCTGCTGAAAGAAGATTATAAAGTAAGTATTATTCTTTTTATTAAACTCCTAGAGCTATACATTGCATTGACTTGATGTTGAAAAATATAGGGGATGTTAGGTAATTTACTTTTATTGATGAGATTATGTAGAAAGCAAAAAAAGTGACTAAGTTAATCTACAATCGTGCATGGGTCTTGAATTTAAAGAGAAAGGACTTTATCAATAGTAAGAATTTGTTTCGTTCTACTGTTACAATATTTATAACAAATTTCTTATCATTTTATTGTTTATTATGATAAAGAAAGAATTGAGACAAATATTTACGAGTGATAAGTAGGTTGCATTTCAACGTACTAGGACTAATGTAACATACCGTTCCCATACTAAGAGTTAGAACCCTAAAATTTGATACATGTGAGATCAAAAAGAGATTTAGAAAATGCATTTCATGCTCATGCATAATGACAACATATACACACATGTGAATTGTGATTTTTGCACATGAAAATAATTGTGCGTGCATTCATTGACAATTTTTGGGTATAATTGTTTATGAATGTGAGTATATTGAGAAATGTGGTTTTTATATGTAGAAATTGATTTGGGGGAGTGTATAAATTGATTTAGAATTTTTGAAAATTTTTGGAGAAAATTTTGAAATTGTTGAGTATTTTAGTTAGGAAAATTGCCAAGTGGCAAAACAATTGTTTAATGGTAGTAGAAATTACTGTCCAATGGCAATGGAAATTTTGACAAATGAGTTTAGGATTTATTGTCATGTGTCATTGAAAATTGGGAAACAATTAGAATAGAAACTGAAATTTATGGGACTAGTTAAATGAAAGAACCAATTAAATATTTTAGAAATTGGGCATGTGGCAAGTGATAAACCTCACTTGCCAAACAATGCCTTTATCCCACTACCCTTTTTAATTTAAAAGCCTCCCCCCTTTTGTTGGCTTCCACGATGCTCCCTCCCTTAAAAGCCATTGGTGTTTTACTTGGCTCCCTCCATCATTTTTGTAGCTCTCTTCTTCTTGAGTTTTAACCCTTCAAATCTCATCTTTCATGCTACTCTTCCACCTTGCTTTCTCCTTCATTCTCACTAAAAGACCTAACCTATTCCTCCATGAAAGTTGATGATGGTGAAGACGAAAGAGTTAGGGTTTAATGGTGATTTTGAAGATTTTGAAGCAAAACCAAGTAAGTTATGCTTTAAATGTTATAGGTATTGTTCAATGAAACTAGAATGATGAGAAATGTGGGATTGATGACTTGATTTTTTTTGCGAGTTGAATGTGCGTGACGTGGATGGTGAAAACTCTATGTATATGTCATGTTGTTGTAATTGTAAATGATCATTAATGACCCATGAATTGTTATAAATATGTTTTGGAAGTTGGATGATCCACATAATGGTGTCAGGAAGAGTGTAGGAAATCAATTATGAATAGGAAAATGAATATGTTCTGTTTTTGGATAATGATCAAATATAGATCATGAATTGATTTGTGAAAGTCTTGGATTTGAAATGGAGTTAAGAATGAGGAGTGATGAGGTAGAAAAGGAGATATTGGTATGAGTTGTGTTAGGTAAGATTTGGAAACAAAATTTAGTAGTTGAGCTGGAAAATGTTACAACAACATAACCTATGAGTATGCTTTTGTATTTTATCCATAACTTGTTCTGTATTTATCCAAATGAGATGATATTTGATTTGAGTTAAATTAGAGACATATGGATACATTTTTTATGAAGATATCGAATTCAAATTCTGTCATTAAGAGTTCTAATTTTGACTTGAATTTGAGTATTGGGTGTAGGAGAAAGTGCAGAAAAACTGGATACATAATGGGTTTTGTTCTGTTTTCTTGATGAATTAATATAAATCTTTTTGGGTGTTTTTGTGATGATGTAAAATGAGTATAAAGCTAAATAGAGGAATTAATTTGGTGTCTTGAAATGTGAAGGATCTAGGTGATAGTTAGAAGTGAAATGAAAGTGGAAATGGAGTTGAATATGTCTAGAAAATTGATGATGAATGTATATATATGTGTATTGGGGCTTGATCTCGGAACCGGACCCCAACCAGAAAATGAATGAAAAACGGAAGCACAGATCGGAAAACAAAGTGGCGGAAAGCGAAATCAAAAGCAAAAGCGAATTGGAAAGAACAAAACATAAACAAACCGAAAGAGCGAAAGAAGCTAAAAGCGGGAACATAAAGCGAAAACATATCGGAAACGAATCGACCGAACGAATTGGAAATCCTATAGCGGAAGCAAAATCATAAGTGAAATCGAAGAATCGGATTTATAAAACGAAAGCAAATCGCTTAAGAATAAAAACTTAATTTCGACATCCGGGTAACGAATATTTTAGAAAAGCGTCGTGTTGGAAACCTTAGACTAAACCGATCTTTATCTAATCCAAACCGATATAATTTTTTTTTTCATTTTCATTATTTTCATCTTTATTCAAATCTCAGACAAATCAAACAATATAATTTCCTCTTTGGAAATTCATTCTCAAACAAAACCTAACTTACTTGATTCTTCATAATCAAAATCATAACTATCAAGCTACACAAAAATCTTATTATTCTTTTCTTTTTGTCATTAAACAAAAATTGGGCAGCATAACGGCTGTATTTTACAAACCCAAAAACCTGTAAATAATTTTAAAGGCACTTCTATATACCGACCCAATCACACAATCATCAAATTCATCGGACCTCCTGTCCGGAATCCCAGCATAAACAAACACAAATCGATACCTAGCACTTCAATAATTCTCAATCATAATCAGAATCATCCATATCTCAATCAAATCATTTTCCATATTCAATTTGCATTCATATCTTAATCCAATATACAATTCATAATCCAATCCAATACACCATTCCAGAATTCATATACAATCACAATTCATATTCCATAATCAAACACAAACTTATATCTCAATTCAATACACAAATTTCATAACTCTTCATAATTCATACATCTTATGAAATAATTGCTTACAAAAAATATTAACGGCATTCCAAGCCATGTACAAAAACCAATACCAAAATCCATAATTCACATTCCAAAATAAATACATTTCAAACCTTAATGGCGTTTTCAAGCCATATACAAAACTAAAATCCCAAATGCATCAAACACAAGACAAGTATGATCGAACAGATGCCTTGACTTCCTTTCATCCAATCTCCTGCTCGAAACCTGGAGATGGGGATGAAAGGGGGGTGAGCTTGATAACTCGTGGATAACATGTTTATAAAATAAATAATAAGCAAAAACCCTTGCAAAACTCATTTTCCATTAATAATCACTTCTCGACATCAAAAGCTTATTTTTCAGACTTTTCAGATCATTCAAATCATTTATAAACAGTTTTCGAAACTTTCATGGTTGAAAACCTTAATTTCTCATTCCTCAAAATTCCAAAACTTTTCTCAATTCATAAATAAAACTGAAACATGAATGCATTACATATCAACAAAATCAAAAACATATAACACATCAGAATGGTTTGGGTAGATCCAAAACGGTACGTACTGCACTTTTCTGCATAGCAGTCCTGTGTAGCCGTGAACAGAACGTACTACACTTTCCTGCATAGCGGTCCAGTGTAGCCATGAACTTATGGCAGTCTGAAATCGGAGCTCCAGTGCCACTAGTGAGCAGGGGGTGAAGCCTTTAAAAATGAGACAGGTGCACTTGACTCAAACTTATGGGACCTAACCAAATCTACATAACATACAATTCATACTTGAAAATCGAATTGCCCGAAGGCACATTTCGAAAACTTAAATTTTCATATTTTCATATCATGTCGTACTTGACACATTCACATTCACAATTTCACATACATTCATATAACAATTCAAATGCAGTCTCAAATCATCAATCAATCGCATAACCATCACATTCATATTCAATTTCTCAATCATGCACAAACAAAGAATGCAAAAATCATAACAATTGCTTAAAATCATAATTTATCACTTCAATCATAAGAAAATGAATTTCAGAACTTTTCTTAATTTCTCAAATCATTTATAACTTGTAACATTTTTCCAAAGCATTCGGAAACAATAAATTTCAATACTTTCTTTCTAAATTTTTTGATCAATTTCACAAATCATTTAAAAAAATGAATTAAACCTTTGTAACAATTTTTCAAAATCATTCGGAAGCAATAAATTTCAGAAATTTTTTCCTTTCTTGAATTTTCGAAATCACATAATTGACTTATGATTCAAAATATAAACATATTATCTACCTTAATTCCATGCTTGAAACTTGTCCCAAGCATCAATTCTCCAAAGCTTTTCCTTAAATTTTCCCTAATTCAATAACATAAACCCTAATTATTTAATCATCCAAAATTGAACCAATAATACTAAGCAATCGCCAAAATTGAACTTGAAAATCACAAACCCATACCATTTCCAAGCTATCTAACCCAAAAATTCATGAAAAACTCACAGATCAAAATTCATCTCTTACCTTCATCTTCTCCAATTTTAGATTTTTCTTGGCTTGGAAGGAAACTTTCATCATCTTCCATCTTTTTCCCCTTGAATCTATGAAAAAAGTCATGCTTGAAGCCATGAAAATCGAAACCCTAAGTTTTCTCCTTTTCTTTCCCCTTTCTCTTCTCCACTCGAAGCTCTCATTCTTCCTCTCTTCTTATTTCTTCTTTCATTTTGCTCTTTTCCTCTAAAGTTTCAGCTGATCCAACTTAAAAATCACAGCCCTCATGCCAAGTCATTTAATGAATGACAAATCATCATATTACCCTTCCATATAAGCCTAAAACCTTAACTCTTTAAGTGATCTTCCAAAATTGCCCCTGAACTTTATTTCAATTCATGCTTACTTTAGGACATTTTTATCACCATCAAATTGAAGGAATTTTGTTAGACCCCGCTGCCGGAGCCCAACATCGGACATGAGAGCGTGGTACTGCATGCATGAGGTGAAACATGATAATTAAGCGATTAAGGGGAAAGACCATCGGAAGCTCGATGGACACACCGTGAACAAACTCAAAACTTGCTTTCATGATTTAAATCAAACACATCCATAAATAATTATCCAAAAGATGAGTTTACAAAGCTTTAAGAACATTTCAAACCAAATTACAACTTGAGCTCAAGAGCCAAAATACAAAATACACTTGAACCAATAAACTTGAAATGTAACTAAAGCCTTGACTTAAAAAAAATACATCATAAGAAAATGAAAATGGAGTGCTGCCATAACTCGTGACTCACTCGGTCTCTTGCTCGTCACCTGAATGGGGGAGATTAGAGGGGGTGAGCTATAAAGCTCGTGGGAACATATTTATAATATTGAAATAAGCAGAAATAATTAAAAATAACTCATTGTCGTGGTACTTGTTGAAATCATAGCAATTGAACATGCTTGAGGCTTTATCTTGAAATGCTTAAATCTTGAACAATTCATGATGCATGATTCATAATAACAGATCATAAACACATAACATAACATAATGGTTTATGTTGTCCCTGGTTCATGACGTACTACACATACCATCGAAATGTTGATGTGTAGACGTAGTTTCGTGAGGGAAATCTTGTGAGAAACCCTGTGCCACTAGCGGGTAGGCGGGAGAAGCCTTTTCATGAGTCAGTGTGCACTTGACTATTCGTGAGGGACACCGCAAACCCACATAAATATGCATGATTCATGTTTTTGTAAACTTGTTTGCCAAACTGGCACTTGCTTGTAAACTTGCTTGTCATATATTCGTAAAACATGATTTCATGTACATGTATTCGTGAAAGGAGAAAAACGCCTTTTTGGAATCCTTTTCATAATTCATGAATGCAAATCATATAACAACCTATAATCATTCATAATAGTATGTAATGCAATCGTGATGATGCAATTTAAATGCATTAACTCTTTCTTGATTAAACAAAATAATGAGTGACTTATTTACTCTATTATAAACATGAACCCACCTGAATTCCTTGCCTGTTCTTGCCTAGGAATGAGTTTCATCTTAAGCCTCTTGATCCTCTTGCGTCACTAGATCTCCTAAAAAAATAAGAACCAAAATCCCATTCAAAAACTCATGCTGACACAATATGTCCATTCTTAACTTCCATCCAAAATTCCATATTCTTAGAAACTGATTCATAAATTCATCACTTTACGAAACTTGTAGATCTATGTCTCTAGTTTACAACGCCTCATATATCACCTCAAAAGGACTTCTGTAGCAAAAGATATGCTCAAAATACTAAAAACATCGTTGCTGGAAAAACTGGCCTCGCCGCGACGAGGCTCGCTTCGTCATGGCGTCTGACAAGACGCCGCGATGTGTCCGAAACAAGACGCCGACGGGAGGGTCGACTCCCGAACCCAAATTTCGACATTTCAACCTTTAATCCTTCCCTTTCTCAACTACAACACATCCAACCCTTTAATCAAGTCATATACTTCCTTTCTAAACTTATTCTAACACCAAAAACATCAACAACACAACAACCCAAGAATTTCTACCAAAGTTCTACCATAAACCCTAAACCAACGTTTTTACCTTCATATAACCCATTCTAGGTTTCAAACCATCTCAAACAAGAGTGAAAGAGTTTAACTTACCTGAAGAATGCTTCTAACATGTCGAAAATCCTCAAATCTAAGCTTTTCCCCTTTCTTCTTCTTCCTCTCTTCCCACGACTCTCTCTTCTGTTTTTCTCTTCTTCTTTCTATTTTCCTTTTCTTTTGTTTTCCTCTTTTCTAATTCTTAAGCCCTAAATAGCACATGGACTAAAATACCCTCCTTGGTAAGCCTTAAACACCATAACTCATGTGCCTTGCCCATTTTGCCCTTAAACATTTTTACTCTTTCATAACCATTATTCCATACTAAACTCAAATAAATCTTAATTTTCCATTAATACTTTCAATAAATCAAACTATGCCATAAATCATACAACTAACACAATCAAAATAATTCATACTTAACAACATTAAGAAAAACAAATTTGGGGCCCAACATTTCTCCCCCTCTTAAAAGAAATTTCGTCCTCGAAAATTACCTGAATCATCGAAAAGACTTGGATACTTCTCTTTCATGGCGTCCAATGGCTCCCACGTGGCTTCTTCCACTGAATGGTTCTTTCACAAAACTTTAACTAGCTGAACTGTCTTATTCCTGACGACCTTTTTCTTTGTGTCCAAGATCTCTATTGGGATTTCCTCATAACTCAAGTCGTCTCTTAACTGAACCTCTGGAACCTGAATGACATGCGAAGGATCTGATCTGTACCTCCTCAGCATGGAAACATGAAAGACATCAGCATGGAAACATGAAAGACATCATGAATCTGAGACAACTCTGGCGGCAACGCCAACCTGTAAGCTAGAGGTCCGATCCTCTCAAGAATCTCATAAGGACCCACGTATCTTGGACTCAACTTGCCTTTCTTGTCAAACCTCATTACTCCCTTCCAAGGAGACGTCTTGAGGAACACTTTCTCACCGACTTCATACTCCATCTCCTTCCGATGAGCATCAGTGTAACTCTTCATCCTATCCTGGGCTACCTTAAGCCGCTGCTTAACCAGATTGACTTTATCCACTGTCATCTGAATCAACTCTGGTCCTACCAATTTCCTCTCTCCTTCTTCATCCCAACATATCGGAGTTCTACAGTTCCTTCCATACAATGCCTCATATGGAGCCATCTGAATGCTCAAATGGTACGAATTATTATAAGCAAATTCGACTAATGACAAATGCTCATCCCAAGCTCCTTTGAAATCCATCACACATGCCCTGAGCATTCCCTCAAGTGTCCGAATGGTCCTCTCAGATTGACCATCCGTCTGAGGGTGAAATGCCGTACTAAATTGCAGCTTAGTACCTAAAGCTTCCTGCAAGCTTCCCCAAAATCTCGAGGTGAACTGAGGATCCCTATCAGAAACTATGGAATCCGGAATCCCATGCAATCTTACTATCTCATCAATGTATTTCTTTGCCAACACATGCAAAGAATCAGTCCGCTTTATGGCCAGAAAATGGGCTGACTTCGTCAACCGATCCACAATAACCCATATGGCATCATGCTTCCTACTGGTCTTGGGCAAACCCATCAGAAAATCCATGGTTACTCTTTGCCACTTCCACTCGAGAATGGACAATGGCCTTAACTTACTGAAGGTGCACGGTGTTCACTTTGACTTTGCGACACACTAGACATCGTAGTAGTGTGCCCTAGGCCAATGGATATTTGTGATTCATGTATTAACATTATGACTTGTTAATAATATATTAAGAGGTATTTCTTTATATATGCATGTATTTCGTTTATGTAATGTGATTTACATTCCATGAATAATATTAGACTTATGTCATCAAGTGTGTGACTTGATAGTAAAACCATAAGCGTTATAACACTATTCTAGACTATCCCTAGTCGATCATTATTGGTGGAACAATAATGAATTAAGACTAGTATGTGTTCTGATTGATGATCACGTTTTACTGTTCATGGATATAAGATATCAAATCAGAAACATAGATATATGTTAGAGAACATATATTGGACCGACCCACATAAAGAATACTACATGGTTACATGTCATTAGTGATTCTTAATATGGTTTGACTATAGTCCTTTGACCTGAAGTCATCATGGTTCCCTACATGAGGAATTTAGTGTTTTGATATTAGACAAGTTATTTTTAACCGAATAACATATAGTCTTATGTTGGATACTAAATGAATCACGCGGAGGGATGTGAATGACGTAGATGGGATTTGTACCTCTCTTAAATGAGAGAGATATTATTTGGGCCTCTTGACAAGTATGACTGAAGAAATGCATGGCCGTGCTCAAATGAATTGATGAAGAGTCATCAATGTCATTTGTTATAATAAGTCAACTTGGGGATCAAGAAACTATGATTAATCAAAGGTTGACATGTACCGTGCCTTGTGATTAATCTTGATATCGTGTTACAAAAGGACTGAGCTTATAACCATGATTACAGGTTAAATCGGATTATCGATCCTCATTTGATTTGGGTAGTCATAATGTCTTGCTAGAGGCCGCTTATAACTTATGGGCCTTGAAGTGTAATCAAGCCCATTGCCAACATCAAATGAGCCTACAGGGTCGCACACAAAGAGTGATGTGATTTGAGCTTATTCTCTTGGACCTAATTTATTAGGTGTTGAATAAATATATTTAGATATATTTATTGGGCTAGATTTAATTAAGTTGTTGGGCTTTTATTATATATGATATAATGGGCGAAACTTAATAGGGCTGAATGAGATTAGGTTTTCTCTATAAATAGAAAGCTTAGGTCTCATTAGGTCAACGACACAATTGTCGAAAACCCAGCCGCCATCCAAGAGAAAGATCGTGCAGCGTTCAGAAAGGTTTTCAGGACGTGCTAGCACACTACAGCCGCAGCCCAGATCGTGCATGCTCGTGTGGATACCGGTAGAGGCATTAGCGATTTGCGATGTCTTGGAATCCGAAAAGAAAAAAGAATCCACCCACGAAAATAAGGTATTTTCGTTAATCCTCGTGTTTTCGATTATACGTGATGTTTTTGTATGGTCTTTTCCGCAGCGTATTATGAATACTCGGACCATACGCGATCCAACAGACACTTACTTACATATTCTGCTACATCCCTCTTCATGCCCTTCCACCAGAAATGCTCTCTTAAATCTCTGTACATCCTGGTGCTACTTGGGTGCATGGCATAAGATGCATTGTGTGTCTCATCCAAAATCTCATCCTTAACTTCCCTGCTGTTTGAAATACAAAGTCTGTCCCCCACTGTCATGAGTCCATCATCCCTCACTACTACTTCAGAAACCTTACCATTTTGAATTTCCCCCCTAAGCTTGCTCAACTCTGCATCCTGTGCCTGGAACTCCTTAACCTTCTCCCTGAGTATAGGCCTCACTCTGAAATTAGCTAGGAGGCAGTTTGGCTCCTCCTGCTTCAAGCTTATCTTAAGCTTGGCCATCTCTTCCAATAAAGGAAGATAAACTGCCTGAACATGAGCAATAGAAGACTTCCTGCTCAAAGCATCAGCCACTACATTCGCTTTGCCTGGATGGTACTCAATCAACAAATCATAGTCCTTGAGTAACTCAATCTACCTTCTCTGTCTCAAATTCAATTCCTTCTGGCTCAGTAAGTACTTGAGGCTCTTGTGATCAGTAAAGATCCTTGTCTGAACTCCATATAGATAATGCCTCCAAATCTTCAAGGCAAAGATCATCGCCGCTAACTCCAAGTCATGAGTCGGGTAATTAACTCATCTTCAGCTTGATTGCTGGAAGCATAAGCTATCACCCTGTCTCCTTGCATCAATACACAACCCAGACCTTTCCTCGAAGCATCACTATACACTGTATAGCCCTCATCACCAGAAGGCAAAATCAGAACCGGAGCACTTGTCAACCTGAGCTTGAGCTCCTCAAAACTCTTCTGGCATTCATCAGTCCAGATAAACTTCTAATTCTTCCTCAATAGCTTGGTCATCGGAGCAGCTATCATGGAGAATCCTTCTACAAACCTCCTGTAGTAACCTGCCAGACCCAGAAAACTCCTTACCTCTGTCACTGTCTTGGGTACATACCAAATCACTACTGCTTTAACTTTCCTCGGATCAACATGAACACCATCTTGCGAAATCACATGTCCAAGGAAAGTAATCTCATGAAACCAAAACTCACACTTGCTGAACTTGACATAAAGCTCTCTCTCCCTAAAAGTCTGCAATACAATCCTGAGATGCTCCTCATGCTCTTATTCACTCTTAGAATACACCAGAATGTCATCTATAAACACTATGACAAACTGATCCAGAAACTCCTTGAAGACCCTATTCATGAGATCCATGAAAGCAACTGGAGCATTGGTCAAGCCGAATGGCATAACCAAAAACTCATAATGTCCATACCGAGTCCTGAATGCTGTCTTGCTTACATAAGCCTCCTTGATTCTGAGCTGATGATAGCCTGACCTGAGATCAATCTTGGAAAAGACCCGTGCTCCCTGCAGCTGATCAAACAGATCATCTATCTGCGGTAAAGGATACTTGTTCTTAATTGTCACCTTGTTGAGTCTCCGATAGTCAATACACATCCGCCATGATCCATCCTTTTTCTTAACAAACAGAACCGGTGCTCCCCAAGGAGACGAACTCGGTCTGACATACCCCTTCTCTAACAGTTCCTCCAACTGTTCCTTAAGCTCCCTCAACTCAGCTGGAGCCATCTTTTAAGGCGGTATAGAGATTGGCGAGGTTTCGGGAATCAAGTCAATGGCAAACTCGATTTCCCTCACCGGCGGCAAACCTGGTAACTCTTCTGGGAAAAAATTTGGAAACTCCCTCACAACCGGGAAATCCTCTAACTTCCCTTCATGCACATCGGCATCTACAACATGTGCCAAGTAAGCTTCACATCCCTGGCCCATCATCCTTTCAGCTAACATAGTTGAAATCAGTCTTGGCGAGGGTGTCTTTCTGTCCCCTTTAAAGATCACCTTCTCACCATTGCCCAGATCAAACTCCACCTCTTTCCGACCACAATCCAGCTTGGCTAGATACTTCTCCATAGTATCCATCCCTAGGATAACATCTAACCCTCGAAGGTCTAGCGATAGTAAGTCCACTGCCAATCTAGCACCATCAATGAAAAGCTCACACTGCTCATACACCTGACTGATCACCACATTCCTCCCTAGAGGAGTACTGACAATCAAAGACCTATCCAAAGGCACAGAACTCACACCATGAAATGCTATGCTCGCAGAAACAAAAGAATGCGTGGAACCAAAATCAATCAAAACAAATACTGCTGAATCATATAACTGAGCCATACCCGTGACAACCTCAGGTGCAGCTGCAGCTTCTTCCCTAGTCATGGAAAACACTCTTGCTGGCACCTGACCCCTTGGCCTTCCTGGAGGAATAGCCTTCCTTGCAGTCCCAGAGCTGCCTACCTCAGTAACTGGCCTGGTTCCCACTGTTTCTGCACGCCTTGGAGCTTGAAACTGCGACTCCTCTTGTCTCGGTGCTTGTGGACAATTCTTGGCTATATGTCCCTTCTCTCCGCATCTAAAACAAACTCCAAGTGACCTGAGGCACTCTCCCTGGTGATGTTTCCCACACTGGTCACATAAGGGGTTGGTGAACCAGTTCTTTCCTGCTCTACCGGTGCCTCCCACATTAGAGGCTTGCCCTGATACTGCGCTCACCTGTTTGTTCCTGGTAACTCCACTGCTACCCACTTCACTCTGACTGTGAGAGCTCCTCTCAGGCATAAGAGCATTAGCACCCTTCTTGACAATCTGTTCCCTGTTCTTCCTCTTTTTGTTCACTTCATTTATGATATTCTTCAGTTTCTCAGCCTGGAGTGCCGCATCCACCAACTGCTGGTAGTCACAGAAATTGTGAATCAGGACTTTCTCCCTGATTCCCAAGTGAAGACCTCCTTCAAACTTGCAGCACTTGTCTTCCTTTGTTGCCATAATGTTAGCTGCATATCGGGAAAGCTGTGTGAACTTCAGCTCATACTCGCTCACACTCATGTCTCTCTGAGTGAGGTTCAGAAATTCCCTGGCCTTCTCTTGCACATAGACCCTGGAGAGATATTTCTTTCTGAATACTTCTACAAAGTCCTTCCATGTCAGCACCGAAGGAACAATCGGACTGTGGGGCACTGATTCCTACCAATGCAGTGCATCTCCCTGCAACAAACTGACTGCATAGTCTAACTTGTCCTCATCTGAGCATTTCATCTGTAACGCCCCAAAGTAGGGGTTAGAATATTAACGACATTTAGTATGAAATATGCTTACTATTGGAATATGTATTAAATTGTGCATAAGTATTATGCTTATTTGTGGAATATGTATTCAATTGTGCTTCAGTATTTTGGCATGCATTCATGGCATTTTCCGGGTACATTGGTTTCATGAAACTTCGGAGTGATTCTGACAATAGTAAGATATTTTTTATATTTATAGTATTTTTGGATCGTCAATGATTTTTAGAAAGTGTTGGTAAGGATTAGTATTTTTTTGAACAATTATTTTGAAGTTTTATTTTATGACGGAATTTTTGGTGAAGTTTGGAAGTTGTTTGGAACTTCTGGGTATTAGGTGATTCCGAAAATCATAAGTGTGTAATTGGTTTTAACAGTACTATTATATGAATAAAATAAGAATAAATGGACGGTATAGATAAGATATAGCTGTTAAGCATTTGATACGGCTTATAAATGAGTTTAATCTGCAAACAAGAAGAAACCCAATAATAAGATTTCGGACATTTGTTCTTCACCGACAATATTTCAGCTCACTCTCACTGTCGAAGTTTTTTGAAATTAGTAAGTACTCACCCTCTGTTTTCATACGAATTACATCCTTGTTGTTGTTTTGGTTTACTGGTTTTGAGTTTTGAGTTTTATGGTGTTCATGGTTTTGTTTTTGTTTCTGATCATTAGTTTTGGGATCTTTGGAGTGTAAGTTGTTTCTAACGATTCTGATAGGTTAGAAATTTAAGTGAATTGCTAAGGAAATTGAGAGGAAAAGAAAAAAATGAAATGAACAAAGATTTTAAATGGGTAGGAGACAATGAGCGATGTCGATTGAGCGATTAATCGGTGAATAGTAAATAGTAAATAGTAATAGTGAATAGTGAATAGTGAATAGTGAATAGTAAATAGTAAATAGTAAATAGTAAATAGTAAATAGTAATAGTGCATAGTGAATAGTATTGCTACAGTGTGAACAGTATCCGTATTTGTGAACAGTCGTATACGTATTTATGAATAGTATAATAGAGAGAAATACTGAATTCCTTTATTCCCATAAATATACTATTAATTCTCAAATGTTATGCCAATAAGCAGCATAAGGATCATAGGAACGATTAAGAAGAGAAAAAAAAGGGCGAGCTTCTTTTGGCTCTATACTAACACTAAGAATCAAACAAAGATACAGAAAGATAAGCAGTATACAAAAACATGCGATAGCGGACAACATTTTGAAATGTGATTTTCGTCTAGAAGAAATTGTGAGGTAAGAAAGAAAGAATGTGGAGGGATGAAGGAAATTATGGAGGAGTGGTCTCTAGAACAATTTTTACGACCGTTATTTACTAACCGTTATTTACTACTAGCCGTTATACTATATATTAAAGTATTTGATTTGTATATGAATTTGGACATTTTTAATAAAGTAAATTAGTGCATTTGACTACATCCGGATCGATAGAGTACGTTCTTGATTAATCCCGAAAATTTGTCATGAACATGCATGATATATATGCAAGAGACTTTAGTAAATTTGTACTTATGTACAATAGTAATTTTTGTGATAAAGGACCGCACAGATCGATTGATTCCAGACATTGCTGGCACGTCAAGGCAATAAACAGTAAGGGTGATTGAAGTAAGTAATTCCGACAGTAAAGTTTGTTAGTAGTAACATAGTCCTGGTAAATAAATTCTGTACAGGTCAGTAATATCGGTAAGTAATTTAGACTTCCGGAAATGAAGGTCCGAGGTATTGATTGATGATTGTGATATTGAAGTGTTGTGTTCTGAATTTCGGACAATGATTGTCCGAGGCGTTTGCCGCATGTATCTATTATTGGAAGTGCTACTTGTTATGCACATGAATTAGCAGAAATGACTTTGTTCTAGTTTAAACTGTTAGTCCGAGTTGTGGGTAAATAGGCATGCCTAGAAGGGTCTGTAGCGCTTCTGTGACACTTCGGTGTCGAGACTTCGGTCTTCTGTGACACTTCGGTGTCTTCTGATATGGACACTTGTGTCGAGACTTGATCTTCTGTGACACTTCGGTGTCTTGATATGGACACTTGATGTCGAGACTTGATCTTCTGTGACACTTGGTGTCTTCGATATGGACACTTGATTGTCGAGACTTGATCTTCGATAAGTCCGTTACCCACTTCTATTTTATGGACTTTTGATTTGTTTTGTCTGTTAATGATAACATCTGTTATGAAGTGCATTTTCACAGTATTAATCTCGAGCGCATGCTTATATCGTTATTGTGAAAAGAAATTGGTTAAATTAGATAAATGATTACTCACTAAGCTATAAGCTTAAGACGGTGGATTGCCCGTGTAGGTGCGAGCAAAGAGATTAAGGATTGGGACAAGTCAACCGCATGGCCAAAGGAGTCGAGTTTTGTGTCACTTTCGAATATGTATTTTGTTTGGTTTATTTGGGCTGTACATATTCTTTGGATTTATTTTTGGAAAGTCTGAGATGTATTATATGTGTGTTAAACTAACAATGCATATGTGTAATATTTGATTTTGTTTGTTCTGTCTTGGGTGGCATCCATGTATCCTCCCAGGGGGTATTTGGGTGTTACATCTTTTGGTATCGAGCGCATGGTTTAGGCGGTTCTGGTTTAACCAATGATTGCCTATTGTTTGCTGTTGAGTGTCTAAGTTGTGTTATGGCCTAATGCGGTGTCCCATGTTTTGTCTATAGTAAGCACGATGGAAGGATCTCATGAGATTGTTAACGAAGTTGCTGAGAGTAATCAGCCGGAGCAAGCACGGTCGGAAACACCTGGACCATCAAGGGTCAATCGAGGAGAAGCTGAGGTTCCACCTCCTCCTCCAGCTCAGGGAGAAGCTTTGCTTAAGCTGTCCCAGGATATGATGACTTTGGTGCATCGGATGACAACACCTAAGGCTCCGATTGATCAATTGAGGAAATATGGAGCTGAGGAATTCACTGGAACTTCTCTGGAAGAATCCGAAGGAGCCGAGTTCTGGATTGAGAAGGTGAAGAGGGTACTGGATGAGATTAGTTGTCAATGAGAAGCGAGATGGTGCATTGTGCTGTTTCACTTCTGCAGGGAGCAGCTTATGAATGGTGGAAGTTCGTTATGAGGAGTCCCCAGCTACCGGTCCCACTGACTTGGGATTTCTTTGTCCAAGAATTTAGAGCCAAGTATGTGACAGAGGCGTACAGGAAGGATAAATGGAAGCAATTTCTGAACTTGAGGCAGAGAACTTTATCAGTTGCTGAGTATGATCGGGAATTCAACCGACTCAGTAAGTATGCCCCTAACTCCGTGCTTACTGAGGAGTTCCGTTGTCATCAGTTTGAGGACGGATTACATGATTCGATTAAGGAGCATCTGGCAGCGGTTACTGTGCTACAACAAGTGACTTACCACCAGTTGGTACAAGCTGCAATAAAGGTTGAAAGACAAGAGACGATCAGAAAAAAAAGAAGCCAGAGAAGAGGCTTTACTCGAGGAGGCCAATCTTCGGGAAAACGAAGTCGGGAAGGTAGTTTCTCTACGCCAAGAGGTGCTCAGAGATCAGGGATGCGAGGAAGGCAACAAAACTATCCTACTGCCTCTAGTAGAGATTCCATTGGGAGTCGAGGTTCTAGTGTTCCAGAGTGCCCACACTGCTCTAAGCATCATTGGGGTGTCTGTTGGAGAGTTACAGGTGCATGTTTTGGTTGTGGCGGTACAGATCATGTGGTTGCAAATTGTCCTCGGAGACAGTCTGAGATAACACAAGCTACTAGAGAGGTTTCTCAGGCATCAGTTACAAACAGAGGCCGAGGAAGAGGTCGAGGCGGCTATCAGCAGAGTAGAGCTAATCTGAGTTCCCAATCAAAAACTATGACTCGACCACCTGTACCTGCTGCTTCAGCTCGGGCTTATGCACTGAAAGCTCGTGAGGATCAGGAGGCACCAGATGTCATTGCTGGTATGGTTTCTCTCTTTGATTCTGAAAAGTATGCATTATTTGATCCTGGATCTTCGCATTCATATATTTGTGCTGATGAATTGTTTGATAAGGAGATGCTTATAGATCAGTTAGAATATGACATGGATGTAACTAGTCCTCTGGGTAGTAGTGTGTTGGTGAATCAAGTAGTTAGAAATTGTCCAGTTATGATCCAAGGAAGTGAGTATGCGGCGGATCTGATTACGTTGCCGTTTCATGAATTTGATTTGATTCTGGGTATGGATTGGCTGTCTAAACATTAGGCAGTAATTGACTGTAAGGCTAAGACATTTTTCTTGAGGAGGCCCGACCAGTCTGAGCTTGTATTTCATGGTGGTTGCACACGTGTTCTGATTAATGTAGTATCTGCTATGCAAGCTCAAAGGTTGCTCAGGAAGGGGTGTGATGCTTATTTAGCTTTTGTACTTGATACCCAGAAGGAAGGTGCTAAGGAGAAATTGTGTGAGATTCCTGTAGTGAACGAGTTTCGGATGTTTTCTGAAGAATTGCACAGGTTCCTCCAGAGAGAAGTGGAGTTATCTATCGAAGTTATGCACATCGCTCCGATATCTGAGAGCATCAGATAGAATGGCTCCCACCGAGTTGAAGGAGTTGAAGTTGCGATTACAAGAACTTCGGATAAGGGTTTATTAGACCCGTGTATCACCGTAAGTGCGCGGTGTTGCTCGTAAAGAAGAAGGATGGTACACTGCGCATGTGCATCGATTATCGGCAGTTAAATAGGGTCACAGTGAAGAATAAGTATCCACTGCCAAGGATTGACGATCTATTTGATCAAGTTGAGAGATGCAGGAGTGTTTTCGAAGATAGATCTGCGATCGGGGTATTATCAGCTTGCATTTAGGACCCGTTATGGACATTACGAATTCCTAGTAATGCCGTTTGGGTTAACTAATGCTCCAGCAACATTTATGGATCTGATGAATCGAGTATTCAGGCCTTATCTGGACCAGTTTGTTGTGGTGTTTATTGATGATATCCTGGTCTATTCCAAGAATGAACATGAGCATAGTGAACATCTCCGAATTGTATTACAGACTCTACGGGAAAGGCAGTTGTATGCTTAAATGGAGTAAATGTGATTTCTGGCTTCAGGAGGTATCATTCCTAGGGCATGTTGTCTCATCTGAAGGAATTAGAGTTGATCCGAGTAAGATAGAGGCAGTTGTTAATTGGAAGCCACCAAGGAACGTGACAGAGGTGAGAAGTTTTCTGGGTCTGGCTAGTTATTACCGTCGATTTGTTAAGGTTTCAGTGATAGCATCCCCTTTAACTAAACTGTTACGGAAAGGAGTGAAGTATGAATGGTCTGATAGATGCCAGAGTAGCTTTGATCGGTTGAAAAGTATGCTTACTGAAGCTCCTGTATTAGTTCAACCTACTTCTGGGAAAGAATATGTTCTGTATACGGATGCATCTGGGATTGGGTTAGGTTGTGTTTTGATGCAGGAAGGGAAGGTAGTTGCTTATGCTTCTCGACAACTAAAGACTCATGAGCGAAATTACCCTACGATGATCCGGAGCTTACGTAGCAATCGTGTTTGCTTTAAAAATTTGGCGACACTATCTGTATGGGGAAAAGTGTAGAATTTTCACAGATCATAAGAGTCTGAAGTATCTGCTTACCCAGAAGGAACTGAATCTGAGACAACGACGATGGTTGGAGTTATTTAAGGACTATGATTGTATTGTGGACTACCATCCGGGTAAAGCTAATGTTGTAGCAGATGCCTTAAGTCGAAAGACTATCTCAACTTTATCACCGAAGCGATTGGATGGAAGTTGGGATCTGATGGAGCCTTGATGGCTCAATTGAGAGCAAGGCCCATGTTGAGATAGGAGATTTGTAATGCTCAAAGAGCTGATGATAAGTTACAGCAACTTATCATGGCTACTCAAGAAGGTAAACAGTCTGATTTTTCTATACAAGGTGATGGTGAATTGTATTATAAGGACCGGTTGTGTGTGCCAGCTAATGATGAATTGAAGACCCAATAATTGTTTGAGGCTCATAATACAGTATTTACTATGCATCCTGGTGGAAATATGATGTATCAGGATTTGAAGCAGTATTATTGGTGGAAAGGTATGAAGCGGATGTTGTGGATTATGTTGCAAAATGTCGGCGTGTCGGCGAAGTTAAGGCCGAGCACCAAGTTCCATCTAGATTGTTAAATCCTATTCCTATTCCTCAATGGAAATGGGATAATATTACCATGGACTTTGTCCTTTGGACTTCCTCTTACTCAAAAAAGCATGATCTTTGTATGGGTCATTGTGGATAAGTTTACCAAGTCTGCTCATTTCCTGCCTATTCGTCCTGATTATTCTTTGGATAGACTTGCAGATTTTGTATGTGAATGAAATCGTGAGATTGCATGGAGTACCATTGTCTATCATTTCAGATCGTGATCCTCGATTTACTTGAGATTACGGAAAAGTTCTGAGGAAGCACTTGGGTACACAGCTCAAGTTTAGTATTGCTTTTCATCCCGGTCGATGGACGATCGAAAAGAGTTATCTGATTTTGGAAGATATGTTGAGGGGTTGTGTGTTAGAATTTCCCGGGAGTTGGGATAATTATTTAACTTTGATAGAGTTTGCTTATAACAACAGTTATCAGACAAGCATTGGCATGGCACCTTATGAAGCGTTGTATGGTAGAAAGTGTAGAACTCCGGTATGTTGGACGGAGTTAAGTGAAAACAAGATGATCGGGCCAGACATTGTGAAAGATACAGAAGAAAAGATTTAGATAATTCAACAGAGATTGAAAGCTGCCAGTGATAGGCAAACATCGTATGCTGATCTAAAAAGGAAGGATATTGAGTTTCAAGTTGGTGATAAGGTGTTTCTGAAAGTGTCACCATGGAAGTATATACTTCGGTTTGGAAAGAAAGGTAAGCTTAGTCCTCGATTCATTGGTCCTTATGAAATTCTGAAGAGGGTTGGACCCGTAGCTTATCAGTTAGCTCTTCCTGGAGAATTGGCTAGATTGCATGATGTGTTCCATGTTTCTATGTTGAGGAGATATCGGTCTGATGCCACTCATAAGATACCGGTGCAAGAGATTCAGGTGCAACAGAATTTATCATATGAAGAAGGGCCAGTTTCCATATTAGCCTGAGAAGTAAAACAATTGCGAAACAAGTCAGTCCCATTAGTAAAAGTCCCCTGGCAACATCATGGAAGAGAGGAAGCCACCTGGGAATCAGAAGAAAGCATGAAGGCTCAGTATCCGCACTTATTCGGATCAGGTATGAATTTCGAGGACGAAATTTCTTAAGGAGAGAAGAGTTGTAACGCCCCAAAGTAGGGGTTAGAATATTAACGACATTTAGTACGAAATATGCTTACTATTAGAATATGTATTAAATTGTGCATAAGTATTATGCTTATTTGTGGAATATGTATTCAATTGTGCTTCAGTATTTTGGCATGCATTCATGGCATTTTTCGGGTACATTGGTTTCATGAAACTTGAAGTGATTCTACAATAGTAAGATATTTTTTATATTTATAGTATTTTTCGAATACGTCAATGATTTTTTAGAAAGTGTTGGTAAGGGATTAGTATTTTTTGAACAATTATTTTGAAATTTTATTTTATGACGAATTTTGGTGAAGTTTGGAAGTTGTTTGGAACTTCGGGTATTAGGTGATTCCAAAATCATAAGCGTGTAATTGGTTTTAACAAGACTATTATATGAATAAAATAAGAATAAATGGACGGTTTAGATAAGATATAGGTATTAAGCATTTGATACGACTTATAAATAAGTTTAATCTGCAAACAAGAAGAAACCCAATAATAAGATTTCGGACATTTGTTCTTCACCGACAATATTTCAGCTCACTCTCACTGTCGAAATTTTTTGAAATTAGTAAGTACTCACCTCTCTTCATAATCTGAATTACATCCTTGTTGTTGTTTTGGTTTACTGGTTTTGAGTTTTCAATTTTATGGTGTTCATGGTTTTGTTTTTGTTTCTGATCATTAGTTTTGGGATCTTTGGAGTGTAAGTTGTTTCTAACGATTCTAATAGGTTAGAAATTTAAGTGAATTGCTAAGGAAATTGAGAGGAAAAAGAAAAAGAAAATGAAATGAACAGTGATTTTCGTAAGGTAGGAGACGATGAGCGATTAATCATGAGCAATGGTCGGTGAATAGTAAATAATAAATAGTAAATAGTAATAGTGAATAGTGAATAGTGAATAGTGAATAGTAAATAGTAAATAGTAAATAGTAAATAGTAAATAGTAAATAGTAATAGTACATAGTGAACAGTATTGCTACAGTGTGAACAGTCGTATACGTATTTATGAATAGTACAATAGAGAGAAATACTGAATTCCTTTATTCCCATAAATATACCATTAATTCTCAAATGCTATGCCAATAAGCAGCATAAGGATCATAGAACGACTAAGAAGAAAAAAAAGGCGAGCTTCTTTTGGCTCTATACTAACACTAAGAATCAAACAAAGATCTGAAAGATAAGCGATATACAAAAACATGCGATAGCGGACAACATTTTGAAATGTGATTTTCGTCTAGAAGAAATTGTGAGGTAAGAAAGAAAGAATGTGGAGGGATGAAGGAAATTATGGAGGAGTGGTCTCTAGAACATTTTTTATGACCGTTATTTACTAGCCGTTATTTACCACTAGCCGTTATACTATATATTAAAGTATTTGATTTGTATATGAATTTGGACATTTTTAATAAAGTAAATTAGTGCATTTGACTACATCCGGATCGATGAAATACGTTCTTGATTAATCCGAAAATTTGTCATGAACATGCATGATACATATGCAAGAGACTTTAGTAAATTTGTACTTATGTACAATAGTAATTTTGTGATAGAGGACCGCATGATCGATTGATTCCAGACATTGCTTTGTACGTCAAGGCAATAAACAGTAAGGGTGATTGAAGTAAGTAATTCCGACAGTAAAGTTTGTTAGCAGTAACATAGTCCTGGTAAATAAATTCTGTACAGGTCAGTAATATCGGTAAGTAATTTAGACTTCCGGACATGAAGGTCCGAGGTATTGATTGATGATTGTGATATTGAAGTGTTGTGTTCTGAATTTCGGACAATGATTGTCCGAGGCGTTTGCCGCATGTATCTATTATTGGAAGTGCTACTTGCTTTGCACATGAATTAGCAGAAATGACTTTGTTCTAGTTTAAACTGTTAGTCCGAGTTGTGGGTAAATAGGCATGCCTAGAAGGGTCTGTAGCGCTTCTGTGACACTTCGGTGTCGAGACTTCGGTCTTCTATGACACTTCGGTGTCTTCTCGATATGGACACTTCGTGTCGAGACTTGATCTTCTGTGACACTTCGTGTCTTGATATGGACACTTGTGTCGAGACTTGATCTTCTGTGACACTTCGTGTCTTCGATATGGACACTTGATGTTGAGACTTGGTCTTCGATAAGTCCGTTACCCACTTCTATTTTATGGACTTTTGATTTGTTTTGTCATTAATGATAACATCTGTTATGAAGTGCATTTTGCACAGTATTAATCTCTGACGCATGCTTATATCGTTATTGTGAAAAGAAATTGGTTAAATTAGATAAATGATTACTCACTAAGCTATAAGCTTAGCACGTGGATTTGCCCGTGTAGGTGCAGAGCAAAGAGATTAAGGATTGGGACAAGTCAACCGCAGATGGCCAAAGGAGTCGAGTTTTGTGTCACTTTCGAATATGTATTTTGTTTGGTTTATTTGGGCTGTACATATTCTTTGGATTTGTTTGGAAAGTCCGAGATGTATTATATGTGTTAAACTAACAATGCATATGTGTAATATTTGATTTTGTTTGTTCTGTCTTGGGTGGCATCCATGTATCCTCCCAGGGGGTATTTGGGTGTTACATCATCTGGACTAGAACCCTCTCGGTCTTCTTGACGAGCTTGACCTCTTACGGATTAGTCGTCCCACTGAAATCCACACCCCAAACTTACGGAGCTTATCATCTTGCCCACTCGCCCACCGGAGCTTGCATCGGAATCTGAGATCTCTGACCCATGGCATACGTGAAAGCCTGAGCAAAGGCTTGAAAGAAACTCGGATCTATGGGATTTCCCTGAGGCATAGGAGGAGGCGGAGGAGGCACTTCTTGTTGCAAGCTAGGTGCCTCAGAAATCGGAGCAGAATGTGTCCCAGCATCCTGTGGAACATGGGATTCATCCGTGCTCCCCTGACGAGAATGAGATCGAGTCATAGCTCCTCGAGTTCTCTTTTGAGGTGGCATGTTCACTCCTTTAATATAAAACCATTGAAAACTTTAGTTCAAGTGAGACAAGTTTCAAAATATGCAAAAACAGTTCAAACCATGTGAAACAATGCAAGTTATTCCTTGAAAGCAATGTTATGCGACCTAGACCAAAACCTAGGGCTCGATACCTGACATGTTAGACCCACGCGGAGCCCAACATCGGACATGAGGCGTGGTACTTGAATGCATGAGGTGAAACATGATAATTAAGCGATTAAGGGAAAGACCATCTAAGCTCGATGGACCCACCGTGAACAAACTCAAAACTTGCTTTCATGATTTAAATCAAACACATCCATAAATAATTATCCAAAAGATGAGTTTACAAAGCTTTAAGAACATTTCAAACCAAATTACAACTTGAGTTCAAGAGCCAAAATACAAAATACACTTGAACCAATAAACTTGAAATGTAACTAAAGCCTTGACTTCAAAATAAAAACATCATAAGAAAATGAAAATGGAGTGCTGCCATAACTCGTGACTCACTCGATCTCTTGCTCGTCACCTGAATGGGGGAGATTAGAGGGGGTGAGCTATAAAGCTCGTGGGAACATATTTATAATATTGAAATAAGCAGAAATAATAAAAAATAACTCATTGTCGTGGTACTTGTTGAAATCATAGCAATTGAACATGCTTGAGGCTTTATCTTGAAATGCTTGAATCTTGAACAATTCATGATGCATGATTCATAATAACAGATCATAAACACATAACATAACATAATGGTTTGGGTTGTCCCTGGTTCATGACGTACTACACATACCATCAAAATGTTGATGTGTAGACGTAGTTTAAATGAGGAATCCTTGTGAGAAACCACATGCCACTAGCGGGCAGGTGGGAGAAGCCTTTTAAGTGAGTCGAGTGCACTTGACTATTCATGAGGGACACATGAAACCCACATAAATATGCATGATTCATGTTCTTGTAAACTTGTTTGCCAAACTGGCAATTGCTTGTAAACTTGCTTGTCATATATTCGTAAAACATGATTTCATGTACATGTATTCGTGAAAGGAGAAAAACCTCTTTTTGGAATCCTTTTCATAATTCATGAATACAAATCATATAACAACCTATAATCATTCATAATAGTATGTAATGCAATCGTGATGATGCAATTTAAATGCATTAACTCTTTCTTAATTAAACAAAACAATGAGTGACTTATTTACTTTATTATAAACATGAACCCACCTGAATTCCTTGTTTGTTCTTGCCTAGGAATGAGTTTCCTCTTGAGCCTCTTGATCCTCTTGCCTCACTAGATCTCCTAAAAAAATAAGAACCAAAATCCCATTCAAAAACTCATGCTGACACAATATGTCCATTCTTAGCTTCCATCCAAAATTCCATATTCTTAGAAACTTATTCATAAATTTATCACTGGACGAAACTTGTAGATCTATGTCTCTAGTTTACAACGCCTCATATATCACCTCAAAAGGACTTCTGTAGCAAAAGATATGCTCAAAACACTAAAAACATCGTTGCTGGAAAAACTAGCCTCGCCGCGACGAGGCTCGCTCGTCGCGACGTGCGGCCTGGCACGTCGCAGCGTGTGGCCCTTTCGCACGTCGCGCCGTGCAGCCTCACGCACGTCGCGACGTGCGGACGGGAGGGTCGACTCCCGAATCCAGATTTTGACATTTCAACCTTTAATCCTTCCCTTTCTCAACTACAACACATCCAACCCTTTAATCAAGTCATATACTTCCTTTCTAAACTCATTCTAACACCAAAAACATCAACAACACAACAACCTAAGAATTTCTACCAAAGTTCTACCATAAACCCTAAACCAACGTTTCTACCTTCTTACAACTCATTCTAGGTTTCAAACCATCTCAAACAAGAGTGAAAGAGTTTAACTTACCTGAAGAATGCTTCTAACCTGTCGAAAATCCTCAAATCTAAGCTTTTCCCCTTTCTTCTTCTTCTTCCTCTCTTCCCATGACTCTCTCTTCTGTTTTTCTCTTCTTCTTTCTATTTTCCTTTTCTTTTCTTTTCCTCTTTTCTAATTCTTAAGCCCTAAATAGCACATGGACTAAAATGCCCTCCTTGGTAAGCCTTAAACACCATAACTCATGTGCCTTGCCCATTTTGCCCTTAAACATTTTTACTCTTTCATAACCATTATTCCATACTAAACTCAAATAAATCCTAATTTTCCATTAATACTTTCAATAAATCAAACTATGCCATAAATCATATAACTAACACAATCAAAATAATTCATACTTAACAACATTAAGAAAAACAAATTTGGGGCCGAACAAATTTGCCAATACTTCCTTCTAGAGAAATGTTCCTAATTGTCTTAATTTCATAACGCCACTAAAATTATTTAATTTGGTGCACTACGTCAAAATTATGCTCTAAACATTTTGGATTAGTCTTATGCTAACACATTTTTTAACACTTTATTTCCATCCACAAATTGAAACTCTTAGAGGCTGAATTAAAATTCACTTTCTTCAAACAAATTATAGACCTATTTATCTATTTTAATAAAAATCAAGAATCACCTCATTGGAATTACTAGATCAAAAGTTATGGCCAAAATACTTTCAGATTTTTTCCAATCCAAGACTGAACACTAATCCGAACTTCAATTTAGAAATTGAATGTCTTAGGGGCTAAATTGAAATTCAATTCCTTCATATGACTTGTAGCCCCATGTCTCTATTTTATTTTTCAACAAGAATTAGTTCAATTGGATATCTACAGACCAAGAATTCACCAAAATACTGAACCATGTTTAGAAGATTTCCTAACTCAATTTGACTAAATCTGTCATCCTCAATTTAATCTAAAAAATCCACAATTGTCCATGGACAGATAGAGGGATGTCTTAGGAATCTAACGCTTCAAAAATCAGGTCGATCGGAGGTCGAACGAAAAAGTTATGGCTAAAAGAATGGAGAGAGGTCGGTTAGGAAAAAATCCAAGGGTCGTTCCCCAGGACGTCCGAGCGGGAGCGATCGAGAGGGAGCGACCGAGTGGTAGTGACCGAGCGGGATCGACCGAGTAGTAGCGACCGAGCGGTAGTGACCTAGAGGGATCGACCAAGCAGTAATGATCGAGCGGGAGAGACCAAGCCGTAGCGACCGAGCGGGATCGACTGAGCGGGAGAGACCGAGCGGGATCGACCGAGCGGGAGCGACTGAGCGGATCGCTCGCCAGGACTACCGAGCGCGGCCTTTCACCAGGGCAACCTTCCAACTTCTAAAATTCATAACTTTTTACATAGAAGTCCAAAATTCACAAACTTGGTATCAAAAGAAAAATAAAAGGAAGCTCTACAACTTACATGAAGAACTCGAGAACCAATTCAGTCTCTAAAGTGCTCAAATTTCAAAACAAAATTACTATCCTATTTAATGTCTCCCTAAACAATAACTCAACTTCAAAAATTTCTATCTTTCAACTCCAAGGTCCAAAAATTTCATACTTTACATCACTAGAAATATCAAAACATAATCTAAAACTTTCATGAAGAACTTAAAAGCAATTTCTATGTCTAACTAGGTCAATTTTTCAATCAAAGATTCTGCCAGAATAGTGGTCATCCTATACCACCTCCAAACTTCACAATTTCATATCTTCCAATCCTCACATCCACAAATAACATATTATACATCATTGTAAATATCAAAACCTAAACTACAATCTTCAAGAAGACCCTCCAATCTAATTTATACTCTAAGAGGGTCAAAAATGCAATCGAAGTTTCTGCCCATTATGGAAATTTTGACAGCATCTCCCCTAAAATGTCACTAGCCAAATTCTTCAAACACCCACACAATTTACAGCACCTGCACAAACACTTCAATCATCCATATCAAAACACAATACACATCACCTCATTTAAAGCAATACAAATTTTCCATAATCATTAAGAAGGCTAAAGAAGCCAATCAAGTTCATATAAATCCATAATTTTGCTCAAAAAGAAAGAAACTATAATGAACACCCTTTTATTCATTGGACGAGGCCATGTTCAACATCATACTACCTCATCTTTTATCAACATATGAAAAACACAAGGAAACCTAATTGTCTTTCATTTCATCAAATACTTATAGATTCGTTTATACTTTTCATTCATTACTAAGAATCATACCATATCTCCTCACTTTATTTCATTTTATAATTTCAAATTTTCAAGCAAAGTTTGAGGTCCAACATTTCTCCCCCTCTTAAAAGAATTTCGTCCTTGAAATTCTAACTTAAAGAATCACCAAGTAACACATTTTCTCAAATAATTTCTTTCTAAAGGATCATAATCAATCACTTTCTTATCTAATTCCTCATCATATATATTTCTCAATTTATTCTCAAATTTCCACTTCTTGTACCAAAATACCACCAATATCATATCAAAATACTATATCCACAAATCAATATTTCTTTACATATTGACACAAGTCAATGGTCCATTTCTTAATAACCTTAATATGGACTAATCATCTTTCAAAATCAACCCTTGAACTTCTATACATATCTATATCTCTATCACTCATCTCATCTTTCAAATATCCGTCATTGCATCTCACATATATTCGAAATCAAATCATCCAAATTCATCATGAAATTCTAATCTCAATTTCATTTTCACAAATCTAAAATCAATGATAATTCTTAACCTTAATCAAACAATCACTTTGGTTCTTCACATCTCACAAATTCAATCTTAACAAACATATTGCCCAAGTAAGATCCTAATACTGGGCTCTGATACCATAACTGTTGGGACCCGATCTCGAAACCGAACCCTAACCAGAAAACGAACGAAAAACGGAAGCACAGATCAGAAAACAAAGTGGCGAAAAGCAAAATAAAAAACAAAAGCGAATTCGATAGAACGAAACATAAACAAACCAAAGAGCGAAAGAAGCTGAAAGCGGGAACATAAAGCGAAAACATATCAGAAATGAATCGAATCAAAAGACGAACGAATCGAAAATCATACAGCAGAAGCAAAATCATAAGCGAAATCGAATAATCGGATTTACAAAAAGAAAGCAAATCGCTTAAGAACAAAAACTTAATTCCGACATCCGAGTAACGAATATTTTAGAAAAACGTCACGTTGGAAACCTTTGACTAAACCGATCTTTATCTAATCCAAACCGATATAATTTTTTTTCATTTTCATTCTTTTCATCTTTATTCAAATCTCATACAAATCAAACAATATAATTTCCTCTTTGGAAATTCATTCTCAAACAAAACCTAACTTACTTGATTCTTCATAATCAAAATAATAACTATCAAGCTACACAAAAATCTTATTATTCCTTTCTTTTTGTCATTAAACAAAAATTGGGTAGTATAACGGCTATATTTTACAAACCCATAAACTTGCAAATAGTTTTAAAGGAACTTCTATATACCAGCCCAATAACACAGTCATCAAATTCATCGGACCTCCTGTCCGGAATCCCAGCATAAACAAACATAAATCTATACCTAGCACTTCAATAATTCTCAATCATAATCAGAATCATCCTTATCTCAATCAAATCATTTTCCATATTCAATTTGCATTCATATCTTAATCTAATATAGAATTCATAATCCAATCCAATGCACCATTCTAGAATTCATATACAATCATAATTCATATTCCATAATCATACACAAACTTATATCTCAATTCAATACATAAATTTCATAACTCTTCATAATTCATACATCTCATGAAATAATTGCTTACAAAAAATATTAATGGCATTCCAAGCCATGTACAAAAACCAATACCAAAATCCATCATTCACATTTCAAAATAAATACATTTCAAACCTTAATGACATTTTCAAGCCATATACAAAACTAAAATCCCAAATGCATCAAACCTAAGACAAGTACGATCGAACAGATGCCTTGACTTCCTTTCATCCAATCTCCTGCTCGAAACATGGAGATGGGGATGAAAGGAGGGTGAGCTTGATAGCTCGTAGATAACATGTTTATAAAATAAACAATAAGCAAAAACCCTTGCAAAACTTATTTTCCATTAATAATCACTTCTCAACATCAAAAGCTTATTTTTTAAACTTTTCAGATCATTCAAATAATTTATAAACAGTTTTCGAAACTTTCACGGTTGAAAACCTTAATTTCTCATTCCTCGAAATTCCAAAACTTTTCTCAATTCATAAATAAAACCGAAACATGAATGCATCACATATCAACAAAATCAAAAACATATAACACATCAGAATGGTTTGGGTCGATCTAAAACAGAAGGTACTGCACATTTTCGCATAGCGGTCCTGTGTAGCCGTGAACAGAACGTACTATACTTTCCTGCATAGCTGTCCAGTGTAGCCGTGAACTTATGGCAGTCCGAAATCGGAGCTCCAGTGCCACTAGCGAGCAGGCGGGTGAAGCCTTTAAAAATGGGACAGGTGCACTTGACTCAAACTTATGGGACCTAACCAAATCCACATAACATACAATTCATACGTGAAAATCGAATTGCCCGAAGACAAATTTCGAAAACTTAATTTTTCATATTTTTATATCATGTCGTACTCGACACATTCACATTCACAATTTCACATACATTCATATAACAATTCAAATGCAGTCTCAAATCATCAATCAATCGCATAACCATCACATTCATATTCAATTTCTCAATCATGCACAAACAAAGAATGCAAAAATCATAACAATTGCTTAAAATCATAATTTATCACTTCAATCATAAGAAAATGAATTTCAGAACTTTTCTTAATTTCTCAAATCATTTATAACTTGTAACATTTTTCCAAAGCATTCGGAAACAATAAATTTCAATACTTTCTTTCTAAATTTTTTGATCAATTTCACAAATCATTTAAAAACAATGAATTAAACCTTTGTAATAATTTTTCAAAATCATTCGGAAGCAATAAATTTCAAAAATATTTTCCTTTCTTGATTTTTCAAAATCACATAATTGACTTATAATTCAAAATATAAACATATTATCCACCTTGATTCCATGCTTGAAACTTGTCCCAAGCATCAATTCTCCAAAGCCTTTCCTTAAAATTTCCCTAATTCAATAACATAAACCCTAATTACTTAATCATCTGAAATTGAACCAATAATACCAAGCAATCACCAAATTTGAACTTGGAAATCACAAACCCATACCATTTCCATGCAATCTAACCCAAAAATTCATGAAAAACTCACAGATCAAAATTCATCTCTCACCTTCATCTTCTCCAATTTTGGATTTTTCTTGGCTTGGAAGGAAACTTTCATCATCTTCCATCTTTTTCCCATTGAATCTACGAAAAAAATCATGCTTGAAGCCATGAAAATAGAAACCCTAAGTTTTGTCCTTTTCTTTCCCCTTTCTCTTCTCCACCGAAGCTCTCATTCTTCCTCTATTCTTATTTCTTCTTTCATTTTGCTCTTTTCCTCTAAAGTTTCGGCTGCTCCAACTTAAAAATTACAGCCCTCATGCCAAGTCATTTAATGAATGACAAATGACCATATTACCCTTCCATATAAGCCTAAAACCTTAACTCTTTAAGTGATCTTTCAAAATTGCCCCTGAACTTTATTTCAATTCATGTTTTGTTGGGTCCCGATTCGCATTAAGCATGTTTTCTTTATTTTGAGGTTTAGATTGATTAATTCCTTTTAATTAGAATTTTTGTGTTTAGTGAATAGAAATAAATTGAAAGAATTTATTTAAAATTAGAATTTTAATAAATTTTTAGAAATTAAAGGCATAAGATGATGTAGGGGTAAATTAGGACGTTTGTATATGTTCTTAAGGCTTAAGGCTTAGGAGATGGGCTTTTAGCCCTTTTAAATATCATTTAAAAGAGGAAGGAAGGAATTAAATGGTGATTGTCGTGGATCAAGGGGAAGCCCATGAAATTTTTAAGTTTAAGAAGGAAATGCTTGATGATGTAGCCTTAAAACATGAAGAAGGAAACGAAAATGGCAAGGAAAGGAGGGAGTTAAATAAAACTACGTAGTTTTGAAGGAAGGGGCTTAGGTTTTATAAGTTAGAAATAAGACTTATCTAAGTCTTTTAAGAAGACTTACGAAACTACCTAAGAGAAAGGAGAAGAGGAGACCTTCGATGGAGATAAGGAGAAGAAGAATAAGAAGAAGAAGAAAAGAGTTTGGGCTTTGTGATTTTCTTGCTTTAGAGAAGGGATTCTAAGAGCTTCTTTGAGAAGAACAAAGAAGAGGAAGGTTTAATCCTTAATTAGAAGAAAAATCAGATTTTCGTGGGTTTCATTAAGGTAAGGGGAATTTTGAAATTTTTGAAGTTTCTTGATAGGTTTTGGGTTTAAATGGCTTAGTTTAGGTATGGGTAAAGTTAGGTAGGTGTTAATTCATGTTTCCCATTCCTTAGAAATTCCAATTTTGCAATCTCTTATGCTTATGGGATATTTATGCTTAATGAAGGTGAATTGAGGCAATTGGAGGAAGAAGCAAGGCCAATTGATCAATCCCAAAGCTAAAAGATTTCAGGTGGGTGATTCCTTAATAATTTAGTTAATAGGCATATTACCGTTTTTATAATAAATGCGAATTAAGGTTTTCAATGACTTAGAATTTTTGTAGGAATTACTCTTGGTGATGTTTTGAACTTCTATGTGATGTTCTTTGATTATGAATTTATGTTGGAATGATTTGTTAAGTGGAAAAGATAAGAACTTGAGATTTTGGAAAAAGATTGCCTTTTTGGCAATTTATGTGAAAATGAATTTGTAAATGCCATTTGAGCCAATTGGTTTTGAATTGTGTGAATTATGTGCTTTCTTTGATTTTGTGGTGATCCCGTCAGAGTCAGGTGCACCTGTCTACCCATAGGCTTCTCCCACCTGCTCGCTAGTGGCATTGGAGTTCCTTTTAAGGACTCTCGTCAGTCACGGCTACATATGGCCGCTTCGCGGAAATGTTACGTTCCTTTTCGGATCCACCCAAACCACTTTGTTTGTGATTTGGTGATATGTTAGGTTATTTTTGTGGTGTGTTAAGTTTGTAAATTGTTCGAGGTGATAAATTCTGTGAAGAGATTTGAAAAGTGAAAATGCTTTTGGTAATGTGACATTGTTTTGAAAATGAATAAATGAATGATGGTTTTTGCTTAATTCTCGTTTATTAAGTTACTACCCACGGAGCCATCGAGCTCACCCCCATTTCTCCTCCACAGGTGTCGAGCGAGAAACCGAGTCACCGCATCGGGATTGAGGCAACTCTGATGCATTTTGCTTTTGAAGTTGTATTTTGAGAAATCAAAGCATTAGCTTGTTCTTTGTACTTTAACTTTTGCTATTTTGGATGTAATCGGGCTAAATGCCCTCTGAAGCTTTGTATTGACTTGTTTTCATGTAAATATAAGGGTTTCGAAGTTTAAATGTATCTTGTTTATGTTTTCTAAGAATGTATAATTGTATGGCTAAACGTGACAAAAGAAAGAGTAAAGTTGGATTATTTTATGTTTTGGAAACAAATAGAATCCTAAGAGTGTGTTACTGCTTTTGATTTGAAGTATATTTGGTTTGAGCTGTGCTAGGGAAGTTGGAAGATTGAGTTTTTGTGCAGGTTGTTAAATTGGATTGAAGATTTGGCTAGTTACATTTTTAGGGGAGGTGTTGTCCAATTTTCTTATAAACAGGCAGAACCTTCGACTGAAATTTTGACCTTCTTAGAGCTTTAATTTAAGTGAGATGCCTTCTTGAAGAGTGTAGTTGACACGACCCGTCTTTTTGGGCCGTGTTGACACTAGGGAATGGGTAGGCTTAATGCCACCAAAACTCGTAGTAAGCCCAACAGTTCTGTCTTCTACTAAAAATCCGGCATGACCCATTCGTTTATCTGATAATCCTTTACCTACTTAATAGGTTGTAAGAAGCAAGGATTCAAATCTACAATTCTCACGTACAACATCTACTTATCATCAACCAATATCATTCTCAATACCATAACAAATCCATACAGGTTATATGTACATATGATTATGACAAACCATGGAGCGTCTAGAAGTATCTGCAAATTTTACATCATGCCAAAAACATTACTTGATTGATTATCCAAGCGAGTCTCAAAAGGCTTGGATTTCTCTCTTATCCGATCTGCTAATCTCCTGAAATGGTGATAGTGAGGTGTGAGTCTACAACGCGACTCAGTGAGATATAAACATACTACCATGCTTGTGAGGCTAGGTAATACAAGGCTAGCTTCACAAGAATGGCCTATGGCATTCAAAGCAACAATATACAGCATCAAAGGATACACAAGTAGTAATCTCAAATGCGGCAATAACATGAGTATCAATAATAAAGCTCAAAGTGAATTGTTCAAAGAAAACAAGAATCTGGTTTCTGAATTTTTTTCTGGATTCTGGGTTCTGGGTTCTTTTCTTTCTAAGTTCTTTTCTTTTTTGGTTCTTTTCTTTTCTGGTTTCTTTTCTAGATTCTGAGTTCTGATTCTTTCTGAAATTCTTAGGAAGAGACAGAGGCATGCTAATCTGGCGTATCTCCCTTTTACGATTCTAGACAAGGTCGGCCTAACCTTGCCCCTGAGGCTGTCCTCTCCAGTAGGACCGGATCTAACCCATCACCGTGGGTCATCTATGTGCACATAGTCGATAATAAACCTATCACCGGGTATTCTGAGAACTCATCAATTTTGGTTAACATGGAAAACATGCTTCATCAAAGAATCACAATCAATAGGTTCAATACAATAAGGGAACCAGAAGATGCAAAGAATATGAAATCATCTGGTCAATCTGGCATACAACATGCTAGACTCAACTATATGGAGTTATATGTCAAATAAGTCATATGGAATCAAGAACAATTCAACAAGCTGCAATATTAAAGAAAGGATTACTACACAAGTATAGTAGTATGCTTATACTCACCTCAACTATCTCAGAATTTTTGATTTCTTTCTACCTTTCTTGAACTTGAGATGTACTAGGCATGACATCTAGTTCTATTCCTTTTCTGCTTTCACAAGCTACTGGATAACATGCATGAAAATACATATACCCTCATTAGTCATTTTCATACAAACCTCATTGCTTAACACATAACATTACAAAACTGCATAAGTCCCATTCGCGATGGCATAACTCCTTATACCTAGGTCCAAAGTTTTTCAAACTTTCCAGTCCTCTAGTTAACACATAAATTCACATTTCTTCTTTTATGACCATGCTCTAATTCGGTCATTAAGGAGATCCAAATCTCCCATTTACAATCAGCTTTAACATGCAGTCATTAGTTGGACCTTTCTCGACTCACAACCTTATAACTCATTCATTTCTCATCCAATTAAGGTGATTCCAAGTTTCATTTTTAATAGACTCATATGGCTATCACATATCCAAGGACGACTAAAAAATGACGCAAATTGGATTTATTGTGCTTTTTACAAGCCTGACCTGTTTCTGCTCTCTTCTGTCACTCTAAGGTTAGTAACATGCTTCCCTTAATCAGCCATATCTAACAAAATACTCATCCAATTAATAATCCCTTTCTAAAGAACTTAGAGGACACATTTTGAAACATTTCGTAAGAAGAAATCGTCATCCAATTCTAACCCTAAGGTCTTCAAACAATTAACTTACAGTTCTCGTTTTAATCTCGCTGGTATTCTGAACCAGTACCAATTCGGGGCCTATTACTCTTATTCGGCTCACCCTAAAATCCTGGAAAAATTCATGGAGATATTAGACATCTAGATCTACAACTTCTATGTTTTAAGTTTCTCCAGATTCACACGTTAAGCAGCTCTAAACAAATAGAGAAGGAGAGTCACGAATCTGTCTCCATGACAGCTCAACCTTCAAAACCCTAGGTTTTGGTTTAACCCCCCAAAACACCATACACACGAAATTTCTTCAAGAATAAGTGTCATTGGACATCAAAGAACATCGATCCATCATCCAAATCATTCAACTCATGCATTCCCTCAAATGGGTTTCACAAAGAAGAGAAAATCAAACTTTAAACCCATGGATCTTAGCATAGGAGTGGAGGCTTACCTCTTTATGTCACTCAAATGGCTTGAATCACCTTCTTCTTCTTGTTACAAAGCTTGAAAAAGCATGGAGAGAGCTTCCATGGTGGCTGTCGTGAAAGAGGGAGGAGGAAGAAGACAAGTTTTGTCTTATTCTCCCACTTAGGTCCTTTTATATGCCTCTCAAGTCCACTTAATTACAAAAACGCCATTCTTGATCTGTTTTTTTTTAAACGTCTGTCTGAACCACTTCCTGTGACCACCAAAAAATATCATACATCATTAATTTGATGTCACTAAAAATTATTATTCACTGCTCTGGTTTTAATGACATAAGTCTAAATATCAATTTTATTTCGGTGTACCAGTTAAACTATATACCGGGTATTACAGTAGTACTTGTTGAGAGCTTTCCAATAATATATAGTTTGTCACTTTCGGACTTAAGATGAAAAAGTTATAAGGATTGAAAGGTTTCAGCTACTGTTGATGAGGGTGAGTTTTGTGCAGCACCTTCGGGAGAGTTTTTCACCCACTTAGAGAATGATTTGATTTTTTCTTTCTTCATAGAAAATGTAGATTATCTTTTCCTCTTTCCAACGAGGTATGATTTGCAATTATTGGAGTTAAGAATAAAAAGTTATGAGATTGGGAAGATTACATTTACTGTTCATTTAGGTAAAGTTACTGTTCTATTGGTGAAGATATGGGCAGTAGCTTTAGGTGTGTTTTTACCTCTCTTAATGACTGATTTAATTTTTGCACCCTTCATAAAGTTTGTAGATCTTTTCCTTATCTTTCCAATGAGGCAAAATCTGTTATTTTTTGACTTGTGTGCTAAAAGATATGAATTTTCAAATTCTTGGCATTGTGTAGGAAATTTAAATTTAGTGGCAGCAAATTTGAAGCAATTTATGAACCTCTTAATAGCTAAATTAGTTTTTAAATCCTTCTAGGAAGTTGTAGAGCTTCATTTTATCTTTTTATTGACACTAAATTTACGAAGTTTTGATTTCGGGGTGAAAAGTTAGACCTGTTCAAAGTTAGAAAGTTATTTCAGTTTTAAAAAAAATTTATATATGAAAGGTTCCTCGCACTCCGCTGTTGAGTGCGAGGATTGCTGAGTTCGACACTGTTTCATAATTTTTTTTATTTTTTTAATAATATTAATTTCTGATTTTTCAAAAATGATAAATAAAACCACTATTCTTATTTTCTTTGTCTTTCCTCCGTTTGACCTCCGATTTTCACGATTTTTGAAGTGTTGGGTTTAAAAAAAAATTTATACCACTTTTTGGTAAAATGAGAGTGTCGGGTTTTGGTCAGACTGTCCGGATAATATTAAAGAGAGTCAATTACGTGACGGTTTTGAATGTAATTCCGTTTTCGGGTGATTTTGTGAGCTATAGAGATCCGATTGAGGCGATTTCTGATTCTAATTGACCTAGAGATATGGAATTTCATTTTAGTTTAGGAATCCAATTTAGTTATGGGCCCTAAGCAAATCAATTTTGTTGGAAGATAATTAGGGTGAATTTATCAAGTTTTGTTCGGATGACGTTAAATTAAGTTCGATTTGAGGTTTCTTTCGTGGTGAGGAATTCCTCCCTCGTGAGATACACGTCCAAATGTCACATAGGACGTCGGGTACGCGACTCACCAGGGAGGAGTTCCAACACTTATGGCATCAGAGCTTTCGGTTGAGGTTCAGGTACAAGGAGAAATTTTAGGATTTTTGTGACTTATTTTTCCATTCTTTTGAAATTAAATGATTTGCATTATCTACATGGTTTTACATGGTTTTGCATGATTTGGCGTGATTCAATCGGTCTATACACTTTGAAAATTGTTTTTGCATGAATTAAAGTTTTTCACTGGTTTTATTTTGAAGGAGTAAATATGCCACCTCGGAGTAGAACTCGAGGAGCTCAGCTTCGTTCTCGCTCTCACCAGGGGAGCACAGAAGAGTCCCATGTCCCACAGGATGCAGGGACACACCTTGTTCCCAGCTCTGAGGCACCTAGTGTGCAACCCGAGGAGTCGCCTCCTCCTCCTCCTACCATGCCTGCGATGGACCCGCAAGTCTTCCACACCTTTGCCCAGGCTTTCACTTTTGCCACGGGTCAAGGGTCTCAGGCTTCTGTGCCAGTTTCTAATGTTAGGGGCAGACAGTTTGATAAACTGCGGAAGTTTGGAGCAGTGGACTTTTATGGTACCACCAATCCGGAGGAAGCTGAATCTTAGCTGAAGAGGACAAAGAGGGTGCTTCTTCAGATGAAATGTTCTGATGAGGAAAAGCTGGAGTATGCTGTCAGTTTATTACAGGGTGATGCTTTTCACTGGTGGGAGTCAGTCCCACAGAGTCAGGTTGTACCACAAGTACTTTTGTGTAGGGATTTTGGAGAGTTATTCAGAAAGAAGTATCTTTCCCGGGTCTATATGCAGGACAAGGCCAGGGAGTTTCTCAATTTGACTCAGAAGGAGATGACTGTTAGTGAGTATGAGCTGAGATTCACCCAGTTCTCCCGATATGCAGCTCATATTGTGGCCAGTGAGGAAGACAAATGCAGAAAGTTTGAGGGAGGCCTCCACTTGGGCATCAAGGAGAAGGTAATCCTTCATAATTTCTGTGATTATCGGCGGTGGTGGATCTTTGCACTCAGCCGAGAAGTCGGAGAACATCGAGCGAGGTGGCGGGAAGAGAAAGAGCAGAGAGCAGTAAACCAGGAGAGGGGGCAATGTACAGTCAACTGACAGGGGTGGTAAGAGTGCTCGAACTCAGAGTCAGGGTGGCAGTAGTGCCCCTCAACAGATCAGGATCGGGTCAGCACAAGCTTCCTTAGTGGGAGGAAACAACAGAACTGAGAGAAGCAAGAACCAAACTCCTCTGTGTGAGCACTGTGGGCACCCGCATCGGGTAGAGTGTCACAGGTTGTCGGGTGCTTGCTTCAAGTGTGGGCAGAAGGGTCACAGAATTAAAGACTTTCGTCAGACGATTATGGGGGAAGGATCCCAGCCTCAGGTTCAGAGGAGAACAGAGACAGTAGGGACCAGACCAGCTGCTGGGGTAGGCAGTTCTGGGTCAGTGAGTAATCCCAATCCTCCAGGGAGACCGAGAGGGCAAGCACAGACTCGGGTGTTTGCTATGACCTGGGAGGAGGCTGCAGCCGCACCGGAGGTTGTTACTGGTATAACTCAACTTTTTCATTCTGATATATATGTTCTCTTTGATTCTGGTTCCACGCATTCTTATGTCTCTGCCAGTATGATATTGCCTGGTATGCAATCATTTCTTTTGGATGATTTTCTGCTTGTTAGTACTCCGTTAGGGAGGAATGTCATTGTGAGCCGGATCTTTCAAGATTGTGAGCTTGTGATCGATGGATCTAGTTTGGTAGTGGATCTACTACCTCTAGATCTGAAGGGGTTAGATGTGATCGTCGGAATGGATGTGATGGAGAAGTATAAGGCGAAGCTGGATTGTGGTCGAAAGGAAGTGGAATTTGATCTGGGAGAGGGTCACAAAGTAGTTTTCAGAGGAGATAGGAAGTTGACACCGCCAAGGCTTGTTTCAGCTTTGTTAGCTGATAGATTGATGGGAAGAGGCTGTGAAGCCTTCTTGACGTGTGTTATGGATACCAATGCGAAGGAGAGCAAGGTGGAGGATATTCCCATTGTGAGAGAATTTCCTGATGTGTTTCCTGAGGAGTTGCCCGGTTTGCCACCGGAGAGGGAGATCGAGTTTGCTATTGATTTGGCTCCCGGGACAGCTCCTATTTCTATTCCACCTTACAGGATGGCGCCAGCTGAGTTGAAGGAGCTTAAGGAGCAGTTGGAGGATCTTTTAGAGAAGGGGTTTATTAGGCCGAGCACTTCACCTTGGGGAGCGCTGGTCTTATTTGTTAAAAAGAAAGATGGAACTTGGTGAATGTGCATTGATTACAGGAGGATAAATAAAGTGACAGTGAAGAACAAATATCCTCTGCCTTGGATAGATGATTTGTTTGATCAGCTGCAGGGGGCAACGGTCTTCTCTAAGATCGACCTCAGGTCTGGCTACCATCAACTCAGGATTAAGGAGTCTGATGTGAGCAAGACAGCCTTCAGAACAGGGTATAGCCATTATTAATTTCTGGTTATGCCTTTTGGATTGACCAATGCTCCTGCTACTTTTATGGATCTGATGAACAAGGTCTTTAAGAAGTTTTTGGATCAGTTTATTATCGTGTTCATCAATGACATTCTGATATATTCCAGGAGTGAGAGAGAACATGAGGAGCACTTGAGAATTGTATTGTAGAGGTTGAGGGAGAGAGAGCTGTATGCCAAATTTACTAAATGTAAATTTTGGCTTCGGGAAGTGGTCTTCCTTGGCCACATTGTTTATGAGAAGGGGGTGCATGTGGATCCCAAGAAGATTGAAGCTGTAGTGAACTGGCATGCTCCGACTACAATGACAGAGGTGAGGAGCTTTCTGGGTTTAGCAGGTTATTACAGGAGATTTGTGGAGGGTTTCTCCATGATTGCTGCTCCTTTGACCAAATTGTTGAGAAAGAACCATAAGTTTGTCTGAAGTGATGAGTGCCAGCAGAGCTTTAAGGAGCTCAAGCACAGATTGACTAGTGCTCTAGTTCTGGCTTTACCCACAGTAGAGGGGAGTTATACTGTGTATAGTGATGCTTCCAGAAAGGGGTTGTGATGTGTGCTTATGCAGGAAGATAAGGTGATAGCATCTGCCTCACGACAGCTTAAGCCTTATGAGGTGAACTATCCGACCCATGATCTGGAGTTAGCAGCTGTGATCTTTGTCTTGAAGATCTGGAGGCATTATCTGTATGCTGTGCAAACCAGGATCTTTATAGATCATAAGAGTCTCAAATACTTGTTGAGTCAGAAGGAGCTGAATTTGAGACAGAGGAGATGGATTGAGCTGCTTAAGGATTATGACCTATTGATTGAGTATCATCCAGGTAAGGCCAATGTTGTTACAGATGCTTTGAGCAGGAAGTCTTCCATAGCATATGTGCAGACAGTTTATCTGCCGCTATTGGAAGAGATGGCTAAGTTTAGGATCAGTTTGAAGCAGGAGGAATCTGATTACATGATTTCTACTTTTCGGGTGAGACCGATCCTTAGAGAAAAGGTGAGAGAATTGCAGATCCAGGATCTCGAATTGAGTAAGCTGCGGGAAGAGGTGCAGAGGGGTAAGGAGTCCGGTATGGTGCTGAGTGATGATGGACTCCTTACAGTTAGGAATAGGCTCTGTATTCCTGATGTCAAGGAGGTAAAAGATGAGATTCTGGATGAGGCGCACAACGCACCTTATGCTATGCACCCAGGCAGCACCAGGATGTACAGGGATCTCAATGAACATTTCTAGTGGAGAGGTATGAAGAAAGATGTGGCTGAGTATGTGAGTAAGTGTCTGGTGTGTCAGCAAGTCAAGGCTGAACATCAGGCACCTTCAGGCCAGTTGAGGACATTATCCATTCCTGAGTGGAAATGGCAGAGAGTCACTATGGATTTTCTGATGGGGTTGCCCAGGACCAGTAAGAGGCATGATGCCATATGGGTGATTGTGGATAGATTGACGAAATCAGCCCATTTCCTGGAAATTAGATAGACAGATCCTCTGCATGTGCTAGCCAAGAAATATATTGATGAGGTTGTGAGATTGCATGGAATCCCGGATTCGATTGTATCTGATCGGGACCCTCATTTTACTTCGAGATTTTGGGGCAGTTTGCAGGAGGCTATGGGCACTAAGTTGAGTTTCAGCACTGCTTTTCATCCTCAAACCGATGGCCAGTCTGAGAGGACCATTCGGACTCTTGAGGGAATGCTCAGGGCATGTGTGATGGATTTTAGAGGAGCATGGGATGAGCACTTGCCTCTGATCGAATTTGCATACAATAATTCGTATCATTCGAGCATTCAGATGGCTCCTTATAAGGCTCTGTATGGGAGGAGATGTAGGACTCCAGTGTGTTGGGATGCAGAGGGAGACAGGAAACTCTTGGGTCCAGAGTTGATACAGATGATCGTTGATAAGGTCAACTTGATAAAACATAGGCTGAAGGCAGTTCAGGACAGGATGAAGAGTTATGAAGATGCTCACAGGAAAGAGATGGAGTTTGAGGTTGGTGAGAAAGTTTTTCTCAAGACTTCTCCTTGGAAAGGGATTTTGAGATTTAGTGAGAAGGGTAAGCTGAGTCCGAGGTATGTGGGGCCTTATGAGATTATGGAGAGGATTGGTCTGTTGGCGTACAAGTTAGCATTGCCTCTTGAGCTTTCACAGATTCATGATGTCTTTCATGCTTCTACGCTGAGGAGATATCGTTCAGATCCCTCCCACGTCATTCAAGCTGACGAAGTTCAGTTGAGTGATGATTTGAGTTATGAAGAGCTTCCAGTGCAGATCTTGGATACCAAAGAAAAGGTTCTCAGGAGCACGACTGTGCAGTTGGTAAAAGTCTTATGGACGAACCACTCGATGAAAGAGGCCACGTGGGAGCCATTGGAAGCTATGAAGGAGAAGTATCCCTATCTCTTCAGTATGTTAGGTACAAATTTCGAGGACGAAATTCTTTTAAGAGGAGGAGAAATGTTGGGCCCCGATTCGCATTAAGCATGTTTTCTTTATTCTAAGGTTTAGATTGATTAATTCCTTTTAGTTAGAATTTTTGTGTTTAGTGAATAGAAATAAATTGAAAGAATTTAGTTAAAATTATAATTTTAATAAATTTTTAGAAATTAAAGGCATAAGATGATGTAGTGGTAAATTAGGAAGTTTGTACATGTTCTTAAGGCTTAAGGCTTAGGAGATGGGCTTTTAGCCCTTTTAAATATCATTTAAAGGAGGAAGGAAGGAATTAAATGGTGATTGTCGTAGATCAAGGGGAAGCCCATGAAATTTTTAAGTTTAATAAGGAAATGCTTGATGATGTAGCCTTAAAACATGAAGAAGGAAACGAAAATGGCAAGGAAAGGAGGGAATTAAATAAAACTACGTAGTTTTGAAGGAAGGGGCTTAGGTTTTATAAGTTAGAAATAAGACTTATCTAAGTCTTTTAAGAAGACTTACGAAACTACCTAAGAGAAAGGAGAAGAGGAGACCTTCGATGGAGATAAGGAGAAGAAGAATAAGAAGAAGAAGAAAAGAGTTTGGGCTTTGTGATTTTCTTGCTTTAGAGAAGGGATTCTAAGAGCTTCTTTGAGAAGAACAAAGAAGAGGAAGGTTTAATCCTTAATTAGAAGCAAAATCAGATTTTCGTGGGTTTCATTAAGGTAAGGGGAATTTCAAAATTTTTGAAGTTTCTTGATAGGTTTTGGGTTTAAATGGCTTAGTTTAGGTATGGGTAAAGTTAGGTAAGAGTTAATTCATGTTTCCCATTCCTTAGAAATTCCAATTTTGCAATCTCTTATGCTTATGGGATATTTATGCTTAATGAAGGTGAATTGAGGCAATTGGAGGAAGAAGCAAGGCCAATTGATCAATCCCAAAGCTAAAAGATTTCAGGTGGGTGATTCCTTAATAATTGAGTTAATAGGCATATTACCATTTTTATAATAAATGCGAATTAGGGTTTCCAATGACTTAGAATTTTTGTAGGAATTACTCTTGGTGATGTTTTGAACTTGTATGTGATGTTCTTTGATTATGAATTTATGTTGGAATGATTTGTTAAGTGGAAAAGATAAGAACTTGTGATTTCAGAAAAAGATTGCCTTTTTGGCAATTTATGTGAAAATGAATTTGTAAATGCCAGTTGAGGCAATTGGTTTTGAATTGTGTGAATTATGTGCTTTTTTTGGGTTTGTGGTGATCCCGTCAGTCGGTGCACTGTCTACCCATAAACTTCTCCCTTTGCCTTGTTAGTGGCATTGGAGTTCCTTTTAAGGACTTCCGTCAGTCACGGCTACATATGGCCGCTTCGCGGAAATGTGTAGTACGTTCCATTTTGGATCCACCCAAACCACTTTGTTTGTGATTTTGTGATATGTTAGGTTATTTTTGTGGTGTGCTAAGTTTGTAAATTGTTCGAAGTGATAAATTCTGTGAAGAGATTTGAAAAGTGAAAATGCTTTTGGTAATGTGACATTGTTTTGAAAATGAATAAATGAATGATGGTTTTTGCTTAATTCTCGTTTATTAACTTATTACCCATGGAGGCGTCGAGCTCACCCCCCATTTCTCCCCCACAGTTGTCGAGCGAGAAACTGAGTCACCGCATCGGGATTGAGGCAACTCCGATGCATTTTGCTTTTGAAGTTGTATTTTGAGAAATCAAAGCATTAACTTGTTCTTTGTACTTTCACTTTTGCTATTTTGATGTAATCGGGCTAAATGCCCTCTGAAGCTTTGTATTGACTTGTTTTCATGTAAATATAAGGGTTTCGAAGTTTAAATGTATCTTGTTTATGTTTTCTAAGAATGTATAATTGTATGGCTAAAAGTGACAAAAGAAAGAGTAAAGTTGGATTATTTTATGTTTTGGAAACAAATAGAATCCTAAGAGTGTGTTACTGCTTTTGATTTGAAGTATGTTTGGTTTGAACTATGCTATGGAAGTTGGAAGATTGAGTTTTTGTGCAGGTTGTTAAATTGGATTGAAGATTTGGCTAGTTACATTTTTAGGGGAGGTGTTGTCCAATTTTCTTATAAACGGGCAGAACCTTCGACTGAAGTTTTGACTTTCTTAGAGCTTGAATTTAAGTGAGATTCCTTCTTGAAGAGTGTAGTACTTGTTGAGAGCTTTCCAATGATATATAGTTTGTCACATTCAGACTTAAGATGAAAAAGTTATAAGGATTGAAAGGTTTCAGCTACTGTTGATGAGGGTGAGTTTTGTGCAGCACCTTCGGGAGAGATTTTCACCCACCTAGAGACTGATTTGATTTTTGATTTCTTCATAAAAAATGTAGATTATCTTTTCCTCTTTCCAACGAGGTATGATTTGCAATTATTGGAGTTAAGAATAAAAAGTTATGAGGTTGGGAAGATTACAGTTACTGTTCATTTAGGTAAAGTTACTGTTCCATTGGTGAAGATATAGGCAGTAGCTTTCGGTGTGTTTTTACCTCTCTTAATGACTGATTTAATTTTTGCACCCTTCATGAAGTTTGCATATCTTTTCCTTAACGACTTGTGTGCTAAAAGATATGAATTTTCAAATTCTTGGCATTGTGTAGGAAATTTAAATTTAGTGGCAGCAACTTTGAAGCAATTTATGACCCTCTTAATGGCTAAATTACTTTTTAAATCCTTATAGGAAGTTGTAGTGCTTCCTTTTATCTTTTTATTGACACTAAATTTACAAAGTTTCGATTTCGGGGTGAAAAGTTAGACCTGTTCAAAGTTAGAAAGTTTTTTCAGTTAAAAAAAATATATATATGAAAGGTTCCTCGCTTTTCGGCGAATGGTCGTCGAGGAACTCTCTTGAAAGTCGACACTGTTTTGCAAATTTTTTTATATTTTTTTTATTGTTTTAATATTAATTTCTGATTTTTCAAAAATGATAAATAAAACCACTATTCTTATTTTTTTTTGTCTTTCCTCCGTTTGACCTCCGATTTTCACGATTTTTGAAACGTTGGGTTTCAAAAAAAAATTTATACCACTTTTTGGTAAAATGAGAGTGTCAGGTTTTGTTCGGACCGTCCGGATAATATTAAAGAGAGTTAGTTACGTGACGGTTTTGAATGTAATTTCGTTTTCGGGTGATTTTGTGAGCTATAGAGATCCGATTGAGGCGATTTCTGATTCTAATTGACCTAGAGATGTGGAATTTTATTTTAGCTTAGGAATCGGATTTAGTTATGGGCCCTAAGCAATTAAATTTTATTGAAGGATAATTAGGGTGAATTTATCAAGTTTTGTTTGGATGACGTTAAATTAAGTTCGATTTGATGTTTCTTTCATGGTAAGGAATTCCTCCCTTGTGAGATGCGCGTCTAAATGTCACGTAGGACGTCAGACACGCGACTCACCAGGGAGGGGTTCCAACGTGCTTACTTTAGGACATTTTAATCACCATTAAATTGAAGGAATTTGCTAAAACTTACTTCTAGAGAAATGTTCCTCATTGTCTTAATTTCATAACTCCACTAAAATCATTTAATTTGGTGCACTACGTCAAAACTTATGCTCCAAACATTTTGGACTAGTCTTATGCTAACACATTTTCCAGCACTTTATTTCCATCCAAAAATTGAAAATCTTAGAGGCTGAATTAAAATTCACTTTCTTCAGACAAATTGTAGCCTTATTTATCTATTTTAATCCAAATTAATAATCACCTCATTTAGAGTACTAGAGCAAAAGTTATGGCCAAAATACTTTCAGATTTTTTTCCAATCCAAGACTGAACACTAATCCAAACTTCAATTTACAAATTGAATGTCTTAGGGGCTAAATTGAAATTCAATTCCTTCATATGACTTGTATCCCCGTGTCTTTATTTTATTTTTCAACAAGAATCAGTTCAATCGGATCTCCACAGACTAAGAATTCACCAAAATACTGAACCATGTTTAGAAGATTTCCCAACTCACTTTGACTAAATCAATCATCCTCAATTTAATCTAAAAAATCCACAATTGTCCATGGACAGATAGATGGATGTCTTAGGAATTCAACGCTTCAAAAATTAGGTCGATCGAAGGTCGGAAAAAAAAAGTTATGGCCAAAAGAATGGAGAGAGGTCGGTCAGGAAAAAATCTAAGGGTCGCTCGCCAGGACGTCCCAGCGGGAGCGACCGAGAGGGAACGACCGAGCGGTAGCGACCGAGCGGGAGAGACCGAGCGGTAGCGACCGAGTGGTAGCGACCAAGCGGGATTGATCGAGCGGGAGAGATCGAACGGTAGCGATCAAGCGGGATCGACCGAGCTGGTCACTCGCAAGGATGACCGAGCGCGGCCGCTCGCCAGGGTGACCTTCCAACTTCTAAAATTCATAAAATTTTACAAAGAAGTCCAAAATTTACAAACTTGGTATGAAAAGAAATATAAAAAGGAAGATCTACAACTTACGTGAAGAACTCGAGAACCAATTCAGTCTCTAAAGTGCTCAAATTTCAAATCAAAGTTACTATCCCATTTAATGTCTCCCTAAACAATAACTCAACTTCGAAAATTTCTATCTTTTAACTCCAAGGTCCAAAAATTTCATACTTTACATCACTGGAAAGATCAAAATATAATATAAAACTTTCATGAAGAACTTAAAAGTAATTTCTATGTCTAACTAGGTCAATTTTTCAATCAAAGATTCTGCCAGAATAGTGGTCATCCTATATCACCTCCAAACTTCACAATTTCATATCTTCCAATTCTCACATCCAAAATAACATATTATACATCATTGTAAAGATCAAAACCTAAACTACAATCTTTAAGAAGACCCTCCAATCCAATTTATACTCTAAGAGGGTCAAAAATGCAATCAAAGTTTCTGCCAATTATGGAAATTTTGACAGCATCTCCCCTAAAATGTCACTAGCCAAATTCTTCAAACACCCACACAATTTACAGCACCTACACAAACACTTCAATCATCCATATCAAAACACAATACACAACGCCTCATTTAAAGCTATACAAATTTTCCATAATCATTAAGAAGGCTAAAGAAGCCAATCAATTTCACATAAATCCATAAATTTGTCTCAAGAAGAAAGAAACTTCAATGAACACCCTTTTATTCATTGGACGAGGCCATGTTCAACATCATACTACCTCATCTTTTATCAACATATGAAAAACACAAGGAAACCTAATTGTCTTTCATTTCATCAAATACTCATAGATTCGTTTATATTTTTCATTCATTACTAAGAATCATACCATATCTCCTCACTTTTTTCATTTTATAATTTCAAAATTTCAAGGAAAGTTCGGGGTCCAACATATGTGTATGTTTTTTTAATTAGTGTTTATGATCGATCATGGGCTAAAAGTTGGTTGTGGATGGTTTTGAGTTGAAAGGGAGTTAGAATAATGGATAAATGATGGGCATTGAACTAGAAATGATAGATTAAGCATGAGGAATTGAATGTTGTAAGTAAAGAGTTAAAAATATTTTCATCTGAAACTTCCATGAGTTTTCTATACTGATATAGAGAGTTTTTCACAAAGTTGTCTTCATGTAATTTGTATATCTTTCTTTTATCTTTCCATTGATATAAAGTTTACAAAATTTGGAGTTCTAGATCAAAAGTTATGGAGTTTAGAAGTTGGAATATCGGTGAAGAAGAAGAAGTGGAAAATGCACGATGGTGACTTTTAATACTTTAGGCCAAAAGCACCATCATGAAAAAGCATGAGGGTTACTTTGATGGTTAGCCAAAAAGCACCGTCGTACAAAAGCACGAAAGCAACTTTGGAGATTTGATAGCAAAAATCGCTATACTTTGATGTTTTGAGAGGCTGATGAACATCCGATAAGTTTTTGGCCATAACTTTTTCATCCGACCTTCAAATGACTTGATTTTTAAAGCATTGGATTTATAACATATTCCTCTATTTATATGAAAAAAGTTATACCTTTTGGTATTAATTTGAAAAATATTGATTGAATCAAAGTAAGAGTGTCGGTTGGAAGGACATGAACTGGATATTTTACTGAACATGTTCCAGTATTTTGATGATATCTTGATCTGTAGAATTTCAAATAAGATGATTTTTGATTTGAAGTAAACTAGAGATACATTCCTGAAAATTGTCTCAAGAAATATAATTTTTATTTTTTCTCTAAGATATTGAATTTCTGGATGGAACTTGTACGTAGTACACTGTTAGTGAATGTGAACAACCCAATAATGTTTGTAGCATATCTTCCAAATTAATAAATCAAATTTAGTTATTTTAGTGTCAATGGAAATATAAGACATAGAGGAACACTTTTTTTGAAGATAGTGTGACCAAATTATATCAGTTTCACTTTCTAATTGAATGTGAATAGTACACCAGAAAGTGTGATTTGGAAAAAAATTCTGCAGTGAGTCAATGAGAAAGGAATGGAGATTTGAATGGTTTTAGTGAGGCATAAACCTAAGTATAAATTATACTTAGAAGAGTTTTGAAATGAAAATGATTTTGTAATGAAATTAAAGGAAAGACACCTGGGATTGTCATGAACATGCATTGTACATAATTCATTTCATATATGTGCATTATTGAACAATTATAATTATGCAAAGTTGTAATGTGTGTGAAATGTGTATTACATAAATGAACTATGCAGGTTAGAACGTTCCATTCAGAAGTTTCCAAAATTTAGAAGCAAACGCTAAACTGGAGCATACTGTGAGTAGACCTAGATGGTCTCATTTCATTGTTTGTTTTGTTTTGTTTGATTTTTATATTAATTGATTACTAAATGTTAATATGAATGTGTCTTGATTGTTGATTCTAGACAGAAGGTCCGATGATTGTGATAATTGATGAGATATTGAAGTGCTGCTTGTATGTGAATGAGAAGAACTAAGTGTATTTAATGTGATTGTTAAAGGTGTTTTGAATGTGCAATTGCATGTAAGTGAAAGTGTGATTCTCAACTTAATGTTAAATACAGGACTAAGGTCTGATGATATGGGAATGAGATTGAATAGGAACATGCAGATGTGATTGATGCATTCCATTACATCAATGCATGAAATATAATGGCAGTTGTGACCAGAGTAGCCAACGATCAGAGCTTAAAACTCAACGAATGATTCAGAGCCTCAAACTCATCGTTTAATGAGCCCTGTATCTCCTAAGCTGATAAGGGACAGTTATCAATGAGTCTTATATGGGACAGTTTAGGCACTCGGTCACAATAAAGTAACAAATGAAAAGTGAGTCTTATTTGCACTGCATATGTATAAAATGAATGATTAAGTGTGGAATTGAATGTGAAATGTGAATTATGTGTTATGTGACTAGGTGAGCCATTGATGATGATCACTCATTGAGTTTGCAAAACTCACCCAAAATTTGCAAATATTTTTTAGGACTCAGAAGAATACCTCGTTAGGCAAACAGGAGTATCCCTACAGCATACAAGTAAAAGATAGAGATCGGGGTCAGTTTGCATTTGCATTGTACTTTTTCCTTTTGTATTGAATTGTATAATTTTCGCTATTTTTATATCAAATAACATATTCAAAAACTTTTGCACAATGTGTATACAAATGTATTTATGTTGGAATTGTAATGGGCCTTAGTGGAAAGTGAATTTTCGATGAGCTGTGTATTGATTGTTTTGTTATGATTGAAAATGTTTATGAAATAAAGTGGGCCCAATTTGGTTATCGATTTCTGCACTTTATGTTTGTGGTTTCAAAAGAAAATTGTCCAGAAATTTGAATAATTGAGTACTCTAGCATGCCACCCTCGCGGAACACGGACTCGAATATCACCCATCAATGTCGGGTTCGGGTCTTGCGGGAGTGGGGTATTACATCTAATGCTTGATTGGAGGTTTCTATAATTATACTTGAAGATAATAAATTATGGTCTCAATGTTAATTTTTCATATGAGTTTGTAAGCCTTTAGTGAGGGTACTTCTTTTAGCTGATAGTGATGAAAAGGCAACAATGAGTTATTTTTATGATGCCATAAAAAAGGAGAAGGAAGCAATCAAAGCAAATATGAAAAATAGGCCTTCTTTATACACACCATATTTTGCAGCATCAATGAGAGATAGGAAAGGCAACTTTACTGACTTTTGTTTGCAACTAAGGAATTTTTGAATCCTAGTGTCTATTTCAGATCAAGTTTTACAAAGATAGTTGAAGTTAATAGGAGAATGCTATTAACTATTACAATAGTTGTTGCCTATGAGATAAAGTAAGATCTCCTAAGCTCACAAATGGAGATTTATAAGGAAGTTTCCGGTGATTTTGGGATGTTAATTTCTATTATAAGGAAGTTCACATATTAATGGTAATTGTTGTCAAAGAGTAAAACTTAATCCATATATATATATTTTCACTTTTGTTACTTGTTGAAAATTAATCATCACTTTAAATTATTTATGACAATACTTTTGTTACCTTACGACTTATAGTTTCTTGGTGGGATCAATTCGGAAATGGTGTTATAAAATTGTAAAGGTTTGCAATTCGAATTCCAATTCAATGTATGAGTCCAATAGACTGTGAAAGGAATTAGAGCATGTTTGGCTTATTTTGTTTTAGAAAAAGGAATAGATTGGAGCACAAAAAATTAAATGACTTGGTCTTTGTTCTATAAAATGTAAAGATTTGGGAAAGGTATGTTATTATCATTATTAAGTTAGATATAATTTCTTATAATTTTTAGTAATTTATTTTTTTTACTGGGACTCTTAATATAACAAATAGTTTAAGAGATCTAATTTGCATTGATAATATTGATTTTTTGACGGATTGAGTTTATGAGAAATCGGTTTTGATAGATGAGAGTGACTTGGAAGATAATCTTAGATGAAAAAGTATTGACATGTCATTTTGTGCAATGAATTTGAATAATGCTGATGATAAGGCATCTCTAAGTGATGAAGATTTTGTACCAAATGAGAATTGAGGTCAATGTAGTTATAGAAGGTATTCGATTGAATGAAATTTCAATTTTTTCCTCCTCTTCTTTTAGTTTCACTTATATTTGATGTATATGTTAAATTCTATATGTGCAATAAAATTATAAATATTTTCGTTTAGTTAGTTGTTCAACACGCACTTTTCGTATTGTAAATTGTATTAGAGAGTAATGGACATTTATTATTCTTTTATTTGATGTTTTGATGTAATTATTATTTATTCTATGATAAATTTTAATATTTTAAATACTTTGTATTGTTCTTAATTTTATATTTGTATAATGATTAAATGATCTTTTATATTAATTATGGTTATTATTTATATGTGAAATATATGGAAGATAATGTTAATAAAATAAATAAATTGTTGTTATTTTAATTTTATTATTATGATTTTGGAGAATTTGTGATGTAAATGTATAAATTATATAGTACAATATAATGAAGGACTATTTTGTAATTTTAAAAAAATTTAGAGACTATTTTATAAAATTAAAAATTATCCAAAACAGTACTCGATATTGATTGGTATTGTACAATATCTTCCCAGAACTAAATATGGTCTTCATAACATTGGATAAATTGTAACCTCCTTCATCCTAACTACTTTGACCGTCAATCTTTTGAGTAAGAATGCCTTTAAAGAAGCTTGTTACACCATTTAACCACCTTTTTATAAGCTACATTTATTTAAAGCTTTTTTTTTTATAAAAGAAACTTCCTATTAGACCCTAAGTTTCGGAGCACTTCTCAGTAACCTTCATGGTGGGCCTTAAGAGGAAGGTTAGCTAGATTCATACATAAGGGAGACATACAAAAACACTAAGGCAAATATAGGTGAGTGGGATCGGACTTGGTACGAATTTTGGTAGAGTCTCAGACCATGTTGAGATTGACTTGACCCAGGCTAAGGACTTGGCCCAGCATGGATGAATGGACCACGACTAACAGACTTGTTGTGGGAAGCATTGGATCAGGCCAGTGTGCTATATGGGCTTTGGCAAGATCACACTGCATCATTAGCAGATAGAGATCGTGGGGAGATCTTAGATGATGTGGCAATGACTAGGAGTTAGAGTTTTAGTGGAACTAAACATCTGAAGATAGTGGAGATCTTAGAGGATAAGGATGCTAGTTTCTTAGTTGAATGTAAACTTTATTATCATATCTTATGTTATTAGTTAAAGTCCTAGTTAGAAAGAGGTGTCGTCTAATTGGTCCATATGATGTAATCTGATAAGGATAGATGTGATCTTAGCACGATCTTAGGCAGTTCAGTTTTAATGGGATTTTGAATGTAACTTAGAAGCCAAGTTAGGATGCCTATATATGGCTCATTTGAGCTTTGCTCTTCCCATTCAATCAGAGAGAGCATTCTTTGCATTCTTTTGAGGGAAAGTATATAAAGTTGGTTTTTACCATATCTCTGAGTTTCCTTGTTGCCTTTGTTTCTTATTGCTTTCATAGCATAGTTTCTTCGAGTGCGCGAGGTAAATACTTCAAATGTTGTTGAAGGTTGAGTCTTACTTAAACGGACCTAAATGAGACTACTGTGCAAAGGGTGTTGGTGATCAGCTTCGATGAAAGTTCGAGTCCCAATGGTGATCTTTGTATCACTTCCTACTTTAAATGCGTGAAAACCTGATCATTGGTTTAGTCTATTAATTATCTCACCTTTGTTAAAGAAATTAGTTAACACTAACTTTTAAATTATATTGAATAGCCATTGTCTTTGGTCCACTTTTTTCTTACTTTTTTCTATTTTGCTTATGTAAGACTTTGAATTTCTTTTAACATTTGTGTGTTTCTTTATTTTAATTACCATTTATTTTAATTTTGAAGTGATGATTCAAATATTTTGTTTTAGAGTCTTGATTGGATTATTAAGTTTATATAATTGTTAAGATAATATAAGATGTGATTAAATTGAACACAGATAGGAGAGTACAATAAAAGACATAATATTTTGTCGAAATTGAATAATAGTGGGTGTTTTAAATACAACTCTTAGTAGAAACATCAAGTTGAGATAATTGAAGAAGTTATAAAAGTTGAGAGAAATATTTAAATTTCATAAGAGTACATTAGGAGATGATATCAAATTCAAATATGAGACTATATCGAAAGAAACATATGAGTTTAATTTGTTTCCACCACCAAAATTGTTTGATATTTCAATGATATCTTTTGACATGCATATAAAATTAAAGTGATTTAAAAATATAAAAATCTAATAAAATTTCCTACAACTTTTTATATATGACACTTAGAGTTAATATTATCTAACAAAAGATCTATCATCGGGCTAGCTAATAATGGCTTGATTTGTTTTTGTAAACTAGTGTTTGACTGGCTAAAAAAAATGATAGGCTAGCGAAACAATATGATAGGCTAGCGAAAACTTATGAAAATTAACATTTTAAAAAAATTTAAACCATTAAAAATGGGTTATTTTCAAATATAACGCTTCAAAAAATTCAAAGGAGAGTCATAAAGCAACGAGAAGGATCACTTTTAAGGGAGATACAACATTTCTATAGGATTTTCTAAGTTTTATGCATTTTGGGGAGCAGTTAGGCAAACATTTAATTGCAAAAAGAGATTTAAGGTACTTTTCATATGAAAATTTGTAATATATTTTAGTTAGGGATTTCTAGGTTAATTGCTTGATTTATTATTCATATTTGATGTTTATTTAAGTGTAATTGAAATGTTATATCTATTATTTAGCAATTTCAAACAGATTGTGGAATGTCATAATTCAAGGGTTTAGCAAAATTAGGTTTCTATAAAATTGATAAATTTTAAGCGTAGATTTATGTGAATTGTGTGTGACTTGCATGATTAATAGACATATAAAGTTAAATAAATGTGTGTCTTATGATTTAAGGCATCAGTAGACACCCGCAAATAATTGAAAATTGTATTGTGCAGGCATTCATATAGTTGGGTGCCTTATATGCGTAATGAGTGTGTTGAATGATTATATATATTTTTTGTTTATGTAATTTGAGGCTTTAAGAGGATAATGATTATGCATAGGAGATGTGATAAAGAGTATATTTACTTAGTTAGGACCTACTAGTTAATGCTAGAATGTGGTGTGTACAATTTCATTGCTCGAGGTGCATTGTTAGGTCAAGTTTGAGTGTGTATTGGTCCATGGTGGGAAATTAGGTAGGACCATAATAGGGTATGTAGCATTTTATTACTCGGGGTGTATTATATAAAGATAGACCTAGTTTGTATAAGTCCATTGGCCTAGGGGAATTAGCTGACATTTATGTTGAGCATGTATAAGGAATTATTTGGTTAGCTAACACTATTATATTTTGCATTAGTTATGATTACTTTAATATGATGAATTGTTAAGACTTCTTTCCTTAACAGGTAGTTCAAAAAGTTAATATTTTCATTTAGGTACGACGATTGAGTTCCTTGCATATAGATGGGGATATTTTTGTCTTATTTATTTATTTTAATATTTCTTATTTGATAACATATTACCCTACTTTATGTAATTTCAAGTGAGAAACCAATAGAGAAGGAGTTTGGGGATAAACTTTATATGGACCATATTGTTATAGATGGATGATTCCTTTATTTTAGTAGACATTAGAGGATTATTTTTAAGGTTAAAGACACGAGACTTCTTTGTAGTTTAACTACTTTTAAAAATACTCACTAAACTTTAAAATTACTGTATCAAATAAAGTTTCTAATTTTGAATTTTCTATAAAAATCTTTATGAGATTTTATGTTAAATGAGTTGATGACGGGGCATAACGACTAATAGGGGAATATGTAGACTAATGAGAGACTGTTAACATAGCTAGTTCATCTTATTTATAAAATATAATGATTATAGGTATTGAGAACAAATTTGCCTATAAGAGATAAAACGGTTTGAGTCCAATTTTAAAGGGAAAATAGATAAGGTCATTTGGGACACGTCAAGATAAACTAGACACATCTATAATTTTTTATTGGTCCATGTGCATTATGAAGCATACAAATTATGAGAATTTTTTTCACTTTGTACTATTTTGTTGAGTTGTAATCATAAGTGTTTAACTTTAAATTGATTATGAGCCTCAAAATTTTGATTCTACTATTAGATGGGAAGTTGTTACAGGTTTGGAATTAGGAGCAAAATCCTAAAAAACTATGAGATGAGCGAAATTAGACTTATTTGATTTATCTATGATTTTTTAGAATTATTTTATTTTATTAGAAGTTTACGTAAAATTTTTCTTATAAATTCCATTTTAGGTAAGATTTAAATGGGGGACATTATACCTTTTTAAACTATTAAATGAAAGAATGTAAATTTAACATCTTAGGAATAAAATTTTTTAGTTTTATTATGGAGACTACATATGATGGTCGTGGAGTAGAATAGCAGAACATTGGATTTTTAGTGCCTTAATTGATGTAAGTAAGTGAAGAGTTGAGTTATTTAGTATTCCTGTGGTGAAAATTTTTTCTTGATGTGTTTCTTAGAGATTTGATGGATAAGTCGTAATGGAGATAAGCTTATGTTAGTATAAGTATCTACTTCCAACCATTCTTATGATCTTTTATAAGGAATTAGAGGGCTAATGACTAGGGAAAAGACAAAAACCATGAAAGTAATTTTGCAAAGATTAATCATGGAGATCCAATAAAAGGAAGTTGTTTAAGATGAATCAAAGCATTTCTAAGATTGATTACTTTTTGTTAGAGAATATATAAAACCAATTGAGTTGGCCTCACACAAAAGCTTAAGTTATTGTGATGAAATGGTCACTTAACATGGTATAAAAGCCTCTATGACTAAACGGTCATGAGTTCGAATCCTACCACCCACCTATTCTAATTAAATTAAGCACAACGTAAAGTAGGCCTGTGTAAGTTTCAAGCCCAAAGGGCTTTCACTTGAGGGGGTGTGTTAGAGAATATATAAAACCAATTGAGTCGGCCTCACACAAAAGCTTGAGCTATTGTGATGAAATGGTCACTTAACATAATGAATTAGAATGTGCTTAAGGTTTAGAGAAGATTGGAAAATGAGGAAGCATATTGTAATCAATGCTAGTGTTATATTAGTGAGCAATTTCAATTTTGAATTAAAACCAGGAGGTTTAAGAAACAAAATAAAACATTCACTAGAGTGGAATTGTAACTAGCATTAGACTTGTCTTCGCTAAGTACCCAAAAATTTTCCAAACAAAAATAGTGCCAACTTGAGTTCTGGACATGTTTTTTTTATTTATATTAAACTTAAAATTTATATTTAGATAAGAATTAATTTTTCAAAGTTATTTGATTATTTCCTACTTAGATTATGATATGAATATTCTTTTCTAGTAAGGACTCTAGTTCAGATATTTTATTCCTATAAAAGGAAGCTACTTGTTTAATTTAGAAAGAATCAAAACACAAATTAAATTGAAAGTTTTTTCAAATTTGTTAAAATTTCCACTTTGTTTTTTAATAAGAATTTAATATTATCTATCAAAGCAACTTATGATAATGAAAATTCTTATATCTTTGGCTATAATCAACAGGTTTGGTTAAGGTCAAGTTTTCTTACTTGATTAAAGATGATCTTAGGATTCTAATTCCTTGTTATTTGGATTTTAGGTGGTTTCGAACCTAAAGTTTACACTATTTGGTATCAAAGTTTTTTTAAAGGTAAAGTGCTATCTATATTTCAAGACTTTGTTTTCTTCTTTCTTCTTATTTGTAATTTTTTTGTTCATTGTCCATCACATCCAGTTCTTTGTTTCTTCATTTCTCCTTAATTCAACATCTACTTTATGCATTCTTCCTTAATCAAAGATGTCCCATTTAATTTTCTATTATATTTTTAGTTAGTTTACATCATGTATACATAAAATTAAAAATGAGAAATGAAAAAAATAAAACACAAAATATAAAGGAAAAAATTTGAAAATCAAAGTTTGCATAAAAATCTAATGATAAGAGATTATATAACCTATTTATAAAGTTTTCTAGTATGTTATAGTGTTAGAATCCTTTTCCTAGTTTAACAAGATTCCTAGTTTTGTTTAGCCATTATTACCTTGTTAAAATTTTCTTTCTTATTTCTTTCTTTTGATTTTGATATCCTATTCTTAGTTTCATTTTATTGTTGTTTCCTTCTTCTTAATCCTTCTTTTTCATCTAAAACAAATTGGCCATTTTTACTTGTTAGTTTTTGGTAGAACCATTGGTAGAGTTCTTCTTAAAAGGTTTGTAAGGGAAAGGTGAGTAGTAAAAAGAAAGAGTGGTAAGAATATCATCAAGAAAAGCTAAAAATGAGAGAATAAAAGTAATTTAATAACCTAAAATATGAGTGTAAACATGTAAGAAATTATGTGAGGAAAAAATGTATTATTGCCAAAGTTTACTTAGCAGATTTAAACACATGTAGTGGTAAAGATAATGTAGAAATTGATCCAATTCAAGGTTTTAAACATGAGGTTAGCTTATTAGAGTTTTTATCTAGAGTTAAATTTTCTAGGAAACCAAGGTGTAAGGACTAGTTCCAAAAAGGCCAAAGGCTTTTTTTCCTTCCATTTCTTATTGTGATTTTTATAAAAAAAGAAACAACCCATTGAAATATGTTTATCTGGGTATTGTTGCCATTTATTTTAAAAAATAAAAAGACCATAATAGTTTTACAAAAACATCAATAAGATGTTTTTCTATGTTTTTTGTAATAGTTTTTTTGTCATAAAACAACAACACATCCTATTTATTTTTCTCTCTTATCGTTTTATTTTCAATAAACATATTCTTTAGAATCTATGCCTCTCTTCTCTCTTTTATAACTATTTTGTTTTCACCCTAACTCCTCACTTCTCTCTCTTTCACTTCTTTTTTTTTTTCTTGTGACTGTTTGCCTCTGAATAGTGTAAGATATTTTTCTGGGTTTTTTATTCTTCTCAAAATCTTACAGAAAATTTAGTAAATTTTTCTTTCCCTTTTTCTATTGGTGCAGGAAGTGAAATTAATCTTATTCTTTTCACCAGGTGAGTTTTTAGAAATTGATTTGGAATTTTTCTGATTCTATTGAAAATTTGATTTCATTGCATCGTGTTATTAGGATAAAACTTATTTTTAAAGGGAAAGAACCCAAAATTTTCTTATTTTCATTTATATGTTTCTTGGTTTTATCCTATTTTGTTTTATTTATGAATTAACATTTAGGTGTTATTTTATATATTTAATTAAATTATTGAGTTTTTTAATTATTAAGATTAAGAAGTGATTAAATCGAATCCATATATAAGAGTATAATAAAGAGGCATATTAGTCCAAAATATTGTTAAAATTGAATGTTATTTAGTATTTTTAAAAAGGAAATATGAAAATGACGAATTGGAGAACAGGGCATTTCAAATACTATTTAGTGTTTTAAACATAATTTTGACACAAATATTAGACTAAGGTGATTCAAAAGTTATAAAAGTTAAAGGAATATCAAAATTTCATAAGAATATATTAGGAGTTAATATCAACTCAATAGAAATTTATTTAAAGAAATATAAGGGTTTATTTTGTTGTCACCATGAACATTATTTAATATTTTGATTATAACATTTGAAAGGAATGTTGGATTTATGTGATTCAAGAGGATATAAAATCCCAAGAGAATTTTGTATAACTTTTAATAAGACATCTACAAATGATATTGGATGTCATGATATCTACCATTAGCTAACCAATGGAGGTGTGAATTCTAGTAAAGTGTTGTTTGGCTAACCAAATAAAATAATAGGCTAGTTGAACATTTAAAAAATTCATATTTTATAAATACTTAAACCATTAAAAAATCAACATTTTTCAAATAAAATGCTTAAAAAAAACCTAAAGGAGAGGCATAAAGAGATAGAAGGGATCACTTTTGAGGGAGATACAATATTACGAAGGGATTTTCCTAACTTTTACATATTTTTGGGGAGTGTCTAGGTAAATACTTTTCTTTTAAAGGAGATTTTAGGTACCTTTCATATGTTAATAGTATATGCCAATTAGTATTTTTTGTTAATTCCTTGATTGATTACATATTTTATGTTTGTTTAAGTCTTAATCAATCATTTATATATACTATTTTGTTATTTTGTGTAAATTGGTTGGATGCCCTAATTTTGGAGAAATAATTATGTTTTCGTCAAATTGACAAATTTTGAAGGTTGAATGCATGTAAATAATGCGTAATTTTCATGATTTTTGGCTATATAGAATTAAATAACATGTTATTTATGATTTAGGATGTCAGTAGCACTCATAACTAATTTCAAGTTATATCGTGGATAGGTTGTTATAGTTGGATGGCTTATATACAGGTTAAGTGTTGAATGCATGTATCTGGTTGTTTATATGGTTTGAGGCCCTAAAAGGGTGATGATTATGCATGTGTGTGAGTTGAGGTAATGATTACAATTTGTTAGAGCTTATTAGATGGTGTAAGAATAAGGTGTATACCTTACCATTATCAAGAGCATATTTTTTTTTTGTCAGATTAGGGTGTATAGAAATATGTTAGATAGCGTGAATTCGTTGACACTATAATAGGTAATTTAACATTTAGCTACTTTAAGTGCTTTATTTAGAGCTAGATTCATGTGTGTACAGGTTTATTGGTAGGGACGATTTAGTCCAATCCTACCTTAGGTGTATACAAAGAATCATTTAGATAGTCAACAACATTATATGTTATATTTTTTGTTAATTTGATATGATGTGTTAATAAGATTTCTTTCCTTGAAAAGTGGTTTGAAGAAGTTGGTATTGCCATTTAAAAATAATGATGTAGTTCCTTACATATAGATGGAGATATTTTCTCTTATTTATTTATTTTAATTTTTCTTATTAGGTAATATATTAACGTACTTTGTTTAATTTCAAGCGAGGAGATGATAAAGAAGGAGCTTGGAGATATAAAAGGGAAATAAGCTATGTGGTCTGCTTTAGATGGTCTTGATGTTATAGATAGATAATTCCTTTATTCTAACATACTTTATAGGATAATTATTGTTAATATATGCTTTAGTATTGAATTATAAATGATTTATTTTTACTTATGAAGGAGATACTTGATGAGAATTTTGATGCTTTGTTTTTTAATGATAATAGGTGTCAAACCTTAACTTGATTGTGGGTTTGAAAATATAGGTTGTTTTACTAAGTGATGATTTATTAGGGTTTCAGTAGGTGAAATTGGGTTTGGGACATGACAACTTACTCAATTTCATGTTTTGTTACTCATTTTCATATCTAAACCAACTACACTTTATCATTTTGTTCATACTTTTCTTTATCTATTTAATTTAATTTTTATGAAAATTATCTTTAAAAGGTAAATAATATATGAGTAATGGATTCACTAAAAAGGAAATAGGCTAATAAACTAATATTGGTGTAATACTTGTTCAGAAGTTAGATGTTCTAGATGAGACCTTTGGATATATGGTCAAGCTTAAGGCCTGTAATGAATTTTATTACTATGAAGTTATTTTCCTTGCTCAATTAAAATTTGGTACTCTTCGATAATTACTTATTTGTTCTTTATAGTGGGATGAGAATTTCATTTCATAGTCATTGTTTCTTTAGGTGTGCTAAAGATACTATAATATTTTATTGGCACCATCTCCTTAGGAAAATGAAGTCATACATTCTTACTTAGTATTTCTTTTTCCAATATATTGATGTATGTTTTTGATGAAGTTTAGTATTTCTTTTTCCAATATGTTGATATATGCTTTTGATGGAATTAATGTTTTGCATTTACAATTTAAACATTTTTATGATTAAGCAGGTCATAATAACTAGTGCTTCATCTCACCATTCATCCCATTTATCTTTTTCATACATAATACATTGTCCCATTAGTTGCATGCTTTGCCTATAACTATTGACTTCTTTTTAAGAATGAAAATAATATATTAAGCTATAAAATGCAAACATAAAATAATCAAACTATTGACTTTCCCAATTAAACTCTTTGTGCTTCTACTTTTTAAGCCTAATTCTCAATTTATTGTGTTTTGGTATATTGTTGTAAATCTAAAAAATGTCTCTTATAATGAGACTAGTTTTTAGCCAAAGGAGAAGAGACTATTGTTTAAAGCTAAAGAAAAGGAAATGATAAATTATTAAATATAATAGTTGTAAAGGACATGTCAAAGGATGGCACTGTTGGAGTGTCATGCCTTGAATTTTCATCTAGTTTTTATCAATTACTATTTTGTCCCACTAATTTATATCATACCCATATAGTGTGCTTTTTTGAATTATTTTTATTTTTGAATTTGAGTTTTTAAGAGTTTGTATTTTGGTGTTTAAAGAGGAAAATTTGATTTTCGTTAGAATTAGTTTAATAAGGAGAGATTTTAAGAATAATTTATAGAAATTGGAAATAAATATGGTTTCCTAAAATTTTAAGAGAAATAATTAAGAATAATTGATGTTAGCAAATAAATTGAAGGAAAATGTGTTAGAGATGAGCTAAATTGCATTTATTAGAGAAATTATTTTGAGGTCATTAGTGTTCTAATTAGGAGTTAAAATAAGTGATATGTATTGAAATAAAAAAAAAGTAGTGGATGGACTAATAAGGATATAGAGAAAAATAAGTGGAAGAAGGCTCATTAAGGGTATAATTGGAATTTCATATTATGGAGCATGGATGATTTTTTTTTTAAAAGTATGTTATTAAGGTTTTAATAGTTACAAACAAGAGGATTTGGGATAGAAGGGGACGACACTTTTAGAGGAGAAGAGGAAGAGAGAGTGAAGGATAAAAAGAAGTTTAGAGAAAGAAAAAGACTTGATTTCCAACAATATGTGAGTGGAATTGCATCCCTTCCTAAACCCCACTTCAAACAAATTTTTCTGTGATTATTTTGAGCAAAACTTTTTGGGGATACTGTTCTTTCATGGCTATTTATTTGTGTTCTAATTGGTTATAAAAGGGTTTGAGGAAACATGATTTAGTTTGTGAGATATAGGTTAATAAGTGTAGCTGTTTTATTTTGGACATAAATGACTGAGCTGTATTTCTCTAATTATTTTAGGGTCAAGAGTTGTGAATCTAATAAAGTGTAAAACATAAGAGTTTTAGATATATATGTCTAGTTTATTTCCATAAAAATATAAGTGTCTAAATTTTACATGTTAAGAGATATGGTTAAGTTTCCAAAACTAGTCTATCTAGTAGGAACGAAGTTGAGTCCTAGGATTGTATTCATGATTTAGGTGCCTAGAGAATTGATTTAGAAGTTACTTAGAATGTGAGACTTTGGGTAATAGTTTGTAAATTGGTTTGGATATCTTCGTAATGGTTTAGGAGTTACAACTGATTTACTATAGAATTGTTTTGGTTATTATAGTATTATATGTGTTATATTGTTAGGAGCTAGTTTTAGGTACTGTGGGAATTGAATTTGGGAAGATGTTTAAAATGAAAATTGTGTGCATGTATATATATGTGTGTGTGTGTGTGTGTGAATTTGGGCATATGAGTGTATGAGTGTGTGTGTGCATTTGGGCATATGAGTGTATGAGTGTGTGTGTGTATTGGTGTGGTTGTGTGTTTGTGTGAGAGAGTGTCTGTGCCTGTTATTGATTGGTTGTTGCTCTATAAATAAATTTTGTGATTATGGTGAGTCATTATTAATGTCCTATAAAAAGTTTGTTTATAATTGAGAGAGTTACTTAAAATGGATGGCATAGTAAATATGTAAATAGTCATAAGAAATTTGTTAAGTTGTCAATGCTTTTATGTATGAATATTGTATTAATTATTAGATTGTGTTGAAATTTTATAACAAATGCCTTAAAATTTTTGCTAAAGTGGAAATTGATTGGTTTTTTAAAAATATGTAGTGAAGTCAAGTGCCGTTGATGCAAATTTGATAATAAATGGATTGATTAAATAAAATGAACGAAAGACCAAAGTGAGGTGACTTAGGAAAATTTCTTTAAACAAAGACCTAAGCGAGGTGGCTTAGGCAAAAGATGTAAGTGAGATGACTTGGCCAAATTTTCTTATACAAAGACTTAAGTGAGGTAAAAATTTCCTTGAAAAAAGATCTAAATGAGGTGGCTTAGGCGAAAATAATGAAGTGAGGTGACTTACGTAACAAAATAAGGATCCTTAGCTCAAAGAGTTAATGAAAATGAATAAAAACTTGATAAAGGGAATTTGTAATGAAATTGAGCTACATAGGTACTTCATGCTTGATAAGTTGTTGTTTGTTTAAGGAAATGATATACTAATAAGTGGATGATGATTATGGTGATTGATGAACTTGTGCTTTAATAACTATGAAGATGTTTGATTTAAAAATACATGTATTGCTTAAACCTTAATGTGAAATGTGATAATCGACCTTATGCATTAATATGGTTGATGCTTAAGTTAGAGTCTTATTGATATATCAATAAGTATGGTTGTGTGTGACCATAGGTAGTGAACTTACTACTTGTTTTTATAAACCAAAATAGTTTTTGAAATGAAAATAAAATTTTTAATGGATGAAAAATCTTGGTAAAAATGTTTTAAACACTAAGTGTAATACTCATGTTTTCATTATTTTTCCTCTTCCTTAGGAAAAAGAGGAAAGATTTTGAGTCAACTAGCCAACAGCAACAACAGTGAACATGAGTAATGTCTTAACAAGTTCAACCAAAGTTATCTAATTGATCTCATTTTTGTCTCATATATTTGGAACATTATGTCGTTGGACATTAATATACACATTGGGCATTATAGTGGTAGTGAACTTATAAACTAAAATTATTATTATATTGTTACTAAGTAGGATTTGAACTTATGTAGTGAATAATGGTGAGATTACATTTGGACTATTATAATGAATGAATGAATGCATTATGCCTATTTGATTTAAAATATCTTGTTAATTAAATAGTGAAAAATTGATATAATGTATAAATAAACCAAGTCATGTACATTCGTAGGGTTATCTTAGCACCCCAGTGTCAAGTTAATACTACATGATCCACCCCAGGCCTTGTTAATGTTGGGGTGTGACAAATTGGTATCAGAACCTAGGTTAGAATGATTTGTTTATAAAATGGCTTCAAAATGTCTTGATTGACATTATACAATAAGTGAGAGTAATCTAATTAAAAGATTTAGGTAGGTAAGAATAAGAGTGTTAAGGATATGACAATTAACTGGGGAATTATTTTTGTATACTAAGAAGCTATGTAGCATAAAATCTTAAGTATAAAAATTTGGTATAACAGATGTTACACCAACTATTGAATTATATGTGTGAATAATTACAAAAATTTAGTTAAAGAAGATGCCCTAGTTAAAGGAAGACCAAAAATTAGGGTATTAGATAAACATGTGGTGGTGGATGTGTTTGGAATAAGTTGGAGTTTAAACTAATTGATTTCGATGATTATTTGTTTAATGAATGATCAAGGTCACAGTGATGTGTAATGAGGATGTGAGATGTGACATTACATTTAAAATGTGACATTTACAACAAGATTATAGAAAGTAGTTGAGGTATGGGTTAGTTTAAATGTTAGTTGGTTATGTTATTAGTTTGAATGTTAGTTGGTTATGTTAATAAAAAGGCTCCAAGTTATGTTATTAATGTTTATTGTTTGATGTTGATTTTGGATATTAAGGATACGTTGGAAAGATGTAAGTGGTTAATAAAGGATAACTGGAATAAGGAGAAGTTAGGGATGATCAATTAACATGAAGTGATATTGACATGGGTCGTGAAAGTGATTTATAGGGAAATGATTAATATAAAAAAGGTGAGGTAATAAATAAGAAGAGAAGATGATTGGTTATAAGGAAGAAAAAAGTTTAAGGAAAAAAATGACATTGTCAATGAATTTTATGGCATAGTCAAAGGAAGAATGCAATTTAGATTGCAAATGGTAAATAAAATCTAAGTGTGGACAATGGAAATGATAAGGTATAATGGAAGTATGATTGAGTGGAAGTTCAAGGTATGAATCAAAATATTAGGGTCAAATTGTTGTGGTGTAGTAGGATTAATTACGATGAATGTTGGTCATCCTTAAATCAATATTTAGTAGATGCTAACAAGGGTACTCAAAAAGTAGTTTGTCATATGTACCTCCTAAATTATAAGAGAAACTTTGTGAAAGTTTTGATATAGTTAAACAAGTTGTGATTTTGTCAAATATTTAATTCCTTCATAATAAACATATATAACATATCAGAGAGACTGCACATAAAGTATTTGAAAAAATCTCACTAAATTATATGTAAGGTGTTTTTAGAAATTTTAAGTAAAAATAAGTTAAATAGAACATAACATAATTAATTATTGTTTGAAATTGATGGCCAAATTACAAACATTATGAAATTGATTGCCAAAATCTAAGATTTATCCTCGATAGTAAGTATAAAGGACTCATCAAGTAAGACTAGTTTAAAGCATAATGAATATATTAGTGGAAGGTAATAGATAAATGGGATAAAAAAAGATGGATAAAAGTGTTTTAATAGAGCAATGTTACTGCTATTGTAAGAGTCTTTTTTGCATTACCTTAAGTTGTGTTTTCCATCACATATTTTTCATTGATACATTAAGCCTATTTATAAAGGATAATTGAAACTATTAGAGAAGTTATATTAAGTCTTAGGCATACAAAAATTTTTCCTAGAAAATATAAGATGTAACACACCATTACCATAGAGCATATGCCCAAACATCCAAAGGATATCCGAGAACATACCCTATGAGAATGGCATGTTAGAGCAATCATATTCACTTATTATGGCATCATAGAAACACAACTATTCAAAAGACTAAATTTCCTCATTTCATTGACAAACATAAGCTTACATTGCCATTACATTCCATAATCCATATTTTTACATTACAAAAACAATCGAGAGTTTATTGTTCTATACAAAATGTTCTGCATGAAATGAGAAACTAAGCAAACGCATTCTATCTAAACTCCTCAGACATTAGTTGACCAGACCTTTGAGCCATTTCTTATTTCCAAAATTGACAATACTAAACTACTACTAGATTGCCTTAGAATCTAGGTCTCCTCAGTACTTGAAAATAAACATTTGCAATTTTAATGAGTTTTACGAACTCAGTGAGTAAGCCATCATCGATGTGCTCACTTAAAATAGAACATAAACATCAAAAGTGTATAACATAGTTCAAATAGCATCTTACATCATTCAGAATCAAATCCCATATATCACCTGATCATAGTATACATCATATTTCAACAAGCCCATTATGAATGCAAACATTTCATATAGTTATTTTAGAATAATCCAATCCTTCATATCATCAATATGTGCACAAACATAGCATATCATTAAATCAAATCAATTTAGTCATTCTTTGCAAATATTCATATGATACATGTAAAGATATATATGCAATGCACATGAGACTCCACTTTTATTTTATTTTGTTGTGACCGTCCCATATCCCTTTGTGGATACTGTCCTTATTTCAAAAATTGTCCCATACCTTTTAGTGGATACTGAGCTCATTAATCACTGAGCTTGTGGCTCTTTGTGTACATTTACGATCTTTAAGCTCTTTTCTGACTGGTCACTCCAGTCATAACTCCTTTATCTGATCATGCATATTAATTCCATAAAATGCATCTAGTAACATACTATATCTTCAATCATTTTTTCATAACCCGGTACCACATCGAGTCCATGACAACTGCTGTATAACCGTGCTAAGGACACTAATGGTATCTTTAATCTAACTATGCAAGGCTAACTGAATATCTTTTTTATTATTTTTTAAAAAATTTAGGCAATATGATGGTTGTATTTTAAAAATCTCAAAACCTATAAACAATTTTAAACACACTTCTATATTCATAACCAACCATAACAACAAGACTTTAAAATCTGGTCTAGGAAATCTCAACAGAAGTATTAAAAGTTCATACATAAAATCATTTATGAAACACCAGATAGTCAAAAGTTAATTTACAAAATCATAAAACATAACTAAATAAACACAATTCATGAGTCACTAGACAACAAAAGTAAAAACTAAGAAACTACTAGCATGTGGTAATACCCCGAAAATGCCAAAAGACCCCACGATCCACTCAAAGCTTAAAACTCACTAAATTAACCTGTATAGTTGGAAAGCAGAGGGGGTGAGTATATCAGGTACTCAGTGAGCAGGAAAAACATATAATACAAATAAAATTTGATCATACCAAGACGATGTAGATAACCTATGAAGGGAATATACATGATATCAAAACACATAGGCCTAGCCTATGCCTCATCATATACTAATTAGGAACTACATAGGCCCAGTCTTTTAATCACCCATCCGGTAGATATAGTTTCTAGTTTTAGTATACAAATGCATAAAAACATAAAATGTATAAATCAAATCTCATTAGGAAACAAATATAAGAATAAGCCAAAATAATAATGTGTGACACCACTAGTCGGCCAAACTAATGTGCACACCTATCAATTATCGGTGTTGGCTCAACTTTCACCTATGGTGAGTTCAAACTACAATCAACAAGAGCATCATTGTAACATCCCATTCTTGTGGGAAGGTTAAAATGGGAAATGTAAGTGATTAATGAGAGTTAGAAAGGCATTTCCATGTTCATGCATATTATGTCATACACATACATATGAATAGTGAGGTTGTGGCACATGAAAATAATTGTACATGCATTCATGAATAATCCCGGGTATAATTAAATTGAGTTATGATTTTTGGGTGTTTTGAGAAATTTGAGTTTATTTATATGGAAAATTTTATTGGTTACTAAGATTATTGCAACTGCGAATTTTGGTGAATTTAGGCATAAATTTCAAAAAATTATACAAATAAGAAAAGACATCAAATGAAGATTTGGAGATAGTTGAATTGTAAAGATGAGAGTTAAGGGAGTTAGTTTCAAAGGAAACTAAGTTAGAGCTTAGATATGAGGAAAGTGACAATTGTCACTTAGACTGTGTACTTTTGCTAGATGTAGGTTATTGTTTATGAGAGTTGAAAGGTTAACTTATATGCCTAAGTTCATTCTCCATGTCATCTTCTTCAAGTTTTCTTCCCACATATAGAGTTTTCTATCTAACCCCTTTTAAGAGATTTCTCTGTTTTTCCTTCCTATGCCAAACCCACCTTGCTATTTGTGTCTTCTACCCTAAGAAAAACCAGAAGCTGGTCATTGTACACAGTGAAAAACATAAATTGCATGGAGTTTAGGGTTTGAAGATTTTGGAGTTTCCAATAGGTAAGTAGTGAATAAATCCTTTAGAGTTGGTGATTTATGAAAGAAATTTGAGGAGTTACTGTCATCTTTATGGAAAGTGGCATTTAAGTTTATGTTCATAAATATTGGGTGGTTAGGAGGAAATAAATTTGGTTATAGTGTTAAATTCGTTTTTGAAAGATTATTAGGGATTAGGTGATGTAAAAGTGATGTTGGAGTTGAAATAGTAATAACTCGATCTAAAACTTCTGTGAAATTTCTGTACCAATCAAGATAAATTTGTTAATGTGGCCTTCTGGAAAGTTATAAAACTTCTTTTTAGTCATTGTTCATGAACTTCTTCTTAGTTACTGTTCATGAACTTCTTCTGAGTTTTGTTCCTTCTCAAATTTTTTCCTTCTGAGTTTCGTTCCTTCTCAGTTTTGTTTCTTCTCACTTTTGTTTTTTCTCAGTTTGGCTCCTTCTCAGTTTTGTTCCTTCTTAGTTTTGTTCCTTCTTAGTTTTGTTCCTTCTAAGTTTTATTCCTTCTTAGTTTCATTCCTTCTCAGTTTCATTCCTTCTTAGTTTTGTTACTTCGGAGTTTCGTTCCTTCTGAGTTTTATTCCTTCTTAGTTTCGTTCCTTCTCAGTTTTCATCCTTCTCAGTTTCGTTCCTTCTCATTTTTGTTCCTTTTGAGTTTCATTCCTTCTCAGTTTTGCTTCTTCTAGGTTACTGTTCATCTTATATCTTCTATTCCATTTTCTACCATTCAAACGCTAGAATCCGTCTTCAGGGTCTCCATGAAAATTTTAGATCCTGCAGACCTCTTTCGAACCATGTAAAGAACACTTAACTCCCTAATTAGTGCAGCTTAGATTCAATTATTGAGGCTACCTAATTTGATTCATTTAAAGCTTTGAATGTGGAGCTGAATCTGGAGCAACATGAGGCACTGACTGCTACTTTGAAGTTGAGACCAATGCTACATGATAGGATCAGAAAAGTTCAAGGGAAAGATCCTAATATGGTAAAACCTATGGAGAAAGCAAAGATGAATCCATATTTCAAGTTTGAGGTGAGAGATGAGACATTATTGTTAAAACAGAGGTTGTGTGTGCCTAATGTAGATGAGTTGAGGAAGGAGATTCTTGAGAAAGCTCATATAGTCGCCTATGCTATACATCCTAATACTACCAAGATGTTGTAGGAAAATCCCGGGAGGAACATCACATGTTCCAGCAGCGGAAACAAAAGATTTTTATTCCCGGGACCTTCCCGAAACCCAGGATCCCGGTGTCGGTATGAAAACCTCAAACCTGAATAGCCAATAGAGACTATCTCTAAAGGTATCCACGCAGAGATCGAAAAACCTAACGGATCAAACACTTTTGACCGGGAATAGCTAGAAACAGAATAAGAGCTGCTAGACCTACCTACGTCTGGAGAGCTTGAGATTCACGTTGGCCCTTGCCTTGGAGAAGAGAGAAATCGATGGTTGCTTAAGGAGAAGACTTGAAAATCACCTTTCAAAGCTAGCTTAACACTTAAGCTTTCTTCTTCTTCTTCCTCTAGCCAAAACCCACGACCATCATGCTCTCTTAAGCCATCTTATGTTAATTTTAACACTTAAAATGCTTCCATAAGATCAAGACAAGTGTATGGCTTAATGGCCTTTCATTTATTAAATGAAATAAACTAATAAGCTTTGAAAAGTCAAAGCTTATCCTCCTTTCTCCCTTTCCAACGTGCATGACTAATAAATATAATAATTAATTAATTAATTTACTTAATTAATTAATTAGAATATAAATGCTAAGGTCCAACCCAATGGGGTCTGGTCCTACTAAAGCCTCTAGGGCCCCGATCTTTGAACAACTCCTAAACCTTTCTTAGCAATATTGATGTCGCGATCTCATCGGGACATATCCCAATCCATTGGGATCCATTTAATCTTAATGCTCTCCATAATTGGAACTCTGTCCAATTACTATTTCTGATTCTCTGAGTCACTCTTATCGTGTGACCCTTTAGGTTCCGGTTATGTTGGCCACTTAGATTAACAATTAATCTGAGCAAGTCATGGCGGTATCTAGCAACACATCATGACCCCAATTGACGGGAAAGTAATTGGTTTGATGAATTCATCACGAACGGATCACGAACCCTTCCATGACAATTCTTGTGCAATTCGTCCTTTCATCATCCTATACCCCACTTGGTTATGAGTATGGCTAATATGTCAACTCTTACTAGACAAAGTCTAGCCAAGTGAAATCATTTCTGTCGAGGACTCATTACTTTATATGTCCATGAAGACACTCTTCATGACATAGTCATGCTCGCCGAGACTTAAAGTAATGATCTGACAAGAGGCAGGTATCTCTTACATTCTCACGTAGTGATGAATCCTTTATTGGCTACTCAATTACCTTGAATACCTCAAACTGTACCCAAGCACCACCCTATGAGTAACCTCTGGAAGGCCACAAGGAATGGAGTCAAAATGCAGGATCAAGATCAAGATATCCTTGAGTACCTCAAGTCTAAGGATACTTGCACCATTCTATGATGAGATTATCACCGACATTAAATCCATGTGATGATCGATGGCGAGTCATCCAATGAACTTACTACCACTAGTAAGCATCCATATGTCAACTCTAAATATCTCATATTTACGGTTTACGAGATCCTTTGCTTGATCCAATCAAGGAGTATGACATATGTTAGTGCATGGGATTAATGATGTCTGTCTCATTAATCCTATGACTAGGAAAATTTGAATCTTGACATAATTGCACATGATAGGAATCTCGGGATTATGATCACATCATAATTTCCATCATGCTATGTCATATATCATGGACTTCATTAATTTGATTAAAGATCAATATCAATTCATAAAGAAAATCAAATAAATGAAACATGCCTTTCTTTATTTATTCATAAAGTCTGCATATGACTATGAACAAAAAGCGCTAAAGGGGATTGCCTTTAGGGCACTACTCTAACAAATCTCCCACTTGACCTAAAGCCAATCGCCTTGGTATCTAATACCATAAGCGAGTACATGAGAATCAAAATTCTTACAGTAATAATGGCTTCGTCAGCGGATCAACAATGTTACGCTCTGTGGGAATCCTCTCGATCGCGACATCACCTCTGCAATGATCTCTCGAATCGATGATATCTGCGGATGCGTGTTTAGATCGTTGGTGAGACCTCGGTTCTTTTACGAGCAATAGCCCCATTGTTGTCACAATACAAGCGTATGGGTCCATCACAATTAGGAACCACACCAAGTTCGAAATGAACTTCTTGATCCAAACAACTTCCTTTGTCGCCTCTGATGTAGCAATGTACTCTGCCTCGGTCGTCGAATCAGCAGTCGTCTCTTGTTTGGAACTCTTCCAAATGACTGCTCCGCCGTTTAGCATGAAAACATAACCTGACTGGGATCTGGAGTCATCCTTGTCAGATTGGAAACTGGCATCCGTATGCCCGCTCACTTGGAGATTTCCATCTCCATATATTAAGAAAACATCCTTAGTCCTTCGCAAGTACTTGAGGATATTCTTGACACCACCCAAGGACCCTCACGGGATCCGATTGGTATCCGCTCATGACACTCGAGCATCGATACATCGGGCCTCGTACATAACATAGCATACATGATCGATCTTACTGCAGACGCATACGGGATCTGATCCATGCGAATCCTCTCATCTTGTGTCTTAGGACACATAGATTTCGAGAGTGTTATCCCATGAGTAATGGGAAGAAACCCTCTCTTGGATTGCTCCATGCTAAACTTCTTTAGCATCTTGTCTATGTACGAAGATTGTGAAAGACCAAGCAACCTCTTTGATCTATCTCTATAGATCTTTATCCCAAGGATATAAGTTGCTTCACTAAGGTCTTTCATCGCAAATTGCTTGGACAACCAAATTTTAACTAATTGCATCAATGAGACATCGTTTCCGAGTAACAGTATGTCATCTACATACAACACAAGGAAAACAATTGCATTCCCATTAACCTTCTTGTACACACAATACTCATCCGGATTTTGAGAAAAAACAAACTCTTTGATTGACTCATCAAAACGGATGTTCCAACTCCTGGATGCTTGCTTCAATCCATAGATGGATTTCTGAAGCTTGTATACCTTTTCGCCATCATTTGGAAGTGAAGCCCTCTGGTTGTGTCATGTACATCCTCGGCCGATTTCCGTTAAGGAAAGCGTCTTCACATCCATTTGCCATATCTCATAATCATAATGGCGCAATGGCTAGGAGTATCCGAATGCATTTAAGCATTGCTACTGGGTGAAGGTCTCGCCATAGTCAACTCCTTGTCTTTGACGAAATCCTTTACCACAAGCCTTCTTTGTAGGTAATCACATTACCATCCATGTTGGTTTTCTTCTTGAAAACCCATTTGCACCCTATAGGTTTTATCCCTTCAGGTGCATCAACCAAAGTCCATACTCTAAACTTTTCAGACTCTAAACTTTTCAGAACCTCTTCATAGGTAGCAGGCTCATCATTTTCTATGAGCAATACGTCATTCTGTTCGCTACAAGAAATCCATATCTCTAAGGGCGGTCGCATCCTACTTGACCTCTGAACCGTGTGCAACAAAAGGTTGAATCTGTTACTTCATCTGAATGAGTGGCAGGTCTCGAGTTCGAGCAGTTGATCATGCTTGTTTGAGCATCTTGAACTTCTTCAAGTTCGACTTTGCTCCCCTTGTCTTCTTGCGGAAGAAACTCTTTCTCTAAAAAGACAGCATGCTTGAAACAAACACCTTTTGTTCCTCGGAAGGTAGAATTGATATCCCATGGTCTCCTTACGATATCCTACAAACAAACACTTATCGGACTTTGCTTGAAGCTTATCTCGATGAATCCGCTTCACGTAAGCGAGTGACAACCCCATACTTTCGGATGAGAAAGATAAGGTTTTCATTAGTCCACATCGATATGGAGTAACATCAAGCTGTCTTAGAGGAACTCTGTTTAACAAGTAAACAATGTCTCTAGCGCATATCCCCAAAACGATTTTGGTAACTGCGAAACCCATCATTGATCGTACCATGTCCAACAAGGTTCGATTTCTCCTTTCAGCCACACCGTTGTCTTTGCGGCGTGTAAGGAGGAGTCCATCGAGATAATATCCCATTATCTACGAGATAATCCTCTGGCTGTTGGTCTAAGTATTCTCCACCACGATCGGATCGTAATGCCTTGATACTTTTACCAAGCTGGTTTTCTACTTCATTTACGAATTGTTTGAACCTTTCAAGCGCTTGATTTGTATCTCATAAGATACAAGTACCCATATCGTGAATAATCATCGATAAAGGTAATGAAGTAACGACAACCACTTCTGGCATGGATGGACATCGGACCGCATACATCTGAATGTATTAGGTCTAATACTCCAATCGCTCGTTCACCCTTTCCCTTGAAGGATAACTTAGTCATCTTGCCTAATAAACAAGATTCGCATGTGTCATATGATTCATAATCAAATGACCCTAAACTGCCATCTTGTGGAGCTTAGCGATGCGTGTCTCATTTATATGGCCAAGTCGACAATGCCATAAGTAAGTTGACTTTAGATTATCTCTTTTATGCCGTTTGGTGTCATTGACATTTAAAATTGGATTAGACATATCTAATATGTAAATACCATTGCACAATGTACCAGTTCCATAAAGCATTCCATTAGAATTAATAAAACAACCATTGCTATTAAAATTCATATGGAATCCAGCTCTATTGAGACAAGAAATGCAGACAATATATTCTTTGTCAAAACGGTACAAAATAACAATCATCCAATTCGATACAAGCCCGGTGGGAGAGACAAAACATAGGTTCCTACGGCTAATGCGAAGAACTCTTGCTCCATTTCCAACACGTGGGTCTACTTCTCCCTTCATGAGTTGCCCATCATCCCCGAGGCCCTGCATATCATTACATATGTGTGAGCCACAACCGTATCAAATACCCAAATGTTGTGATCGATAATGATTAACTTCAATGACATACAAACTGAAGTAGTCGAGGCATCGATGCCTTCTTACCTTGGCGACTCGAATAGACTTTGCAATTGCACCTCCAATGGCCATCTTTACATGATGGAAGCAAGTTCCTTTTGGGGCAGCTTCTTTGATCTTTTCTTGATGGCGCTTCCTTTGGTTTCTTTGCCTTCTTCTTCTTTGGGTTCTTTTCTTCTTGGACCCAAAGATGAAGAAGCAACCACCAACACTTGCTTACTATCACTCTTGATAGTGCTCTTTCACCGTCTTGAGTAGATTGATCACCTCGGTATTGTAGTGGATATTTGGTTCATCCGATAGTTTAGCACTAACGTGCATAAGCTGTCGGACAATTCAACAAATTAAGTCTATACTTAATTCATGATCCATTGCAAAACCTAAGACGGCCAATCTCTCAATATAGCCATTCATCTTCGAGCGTCTTGCATGCGAGATGTCCTGGAGCCATCTTAGTAGTGAAGAGAAGCCTTGAGGTCTCGAACCTTTCGTCATCGGGCTTGCTCGTCAAACAGCTCCCTAAGATGAAAAACTATAGTGTGAGCATCCATGGACTCGTCTTTACTGCGGTCGGTGACATCGACGCAAGCATAATGCAAGTCGCCATGTCATCATCCTTTAGATGCTTACTATATGCCTTCGATCATCATCGAAGCATCGATGACGAGTGCATCCAGGCGGAAAATCTAGGATATATCCTGACTTTCAAATCGAGAACTATTCTCGATTCCTTAACCGATCGAGAAATTCGGTCCGATTAACTTGTTGGAATCCATAAGTGGCGAAGATTCACACTTGACGACATTTTCAAACAACCTACACGGATAGAGAGGAAGAATGTTAGAATAGGAATAGCTGCATAATCATAAGGACTTGAATGATATGCAAAAACTCCCACTAGTTTCATAGAATCCATAACCCTCATTCTGAATCCAAAGAAACAAAGTGACATAATGTCTAGTGGGTCGATATCCGATATTGCTAAGAATGACCTTGGGTTTACCCAACAAGCCATAACTTAGGTCAATCGGTAGGTATCGAACATACCAATTGCATCATCGATAACCGACATTGAAAATGACCTTGGGTTTACCTAACAAGCCACCTTATGTCTCGGGAGGTATCAGATATACCAATTACATCTTAGACACTGACTATCGATCGCTTTATCAACTTGTTGATGTATGCACTTACATTGAGTATCAACTCTTTGATGCGCATACATCCGATGTATGCTACCCAATTTCACCTCTGTCCACGTTGACCTTGAGTTTACTCAACAAACCAACGCTTCGAGTGAAAACCAACCCATTAATCCGAAAATCATATTTTTATGGTTCGAACATATCCAGTATAGAGTGAGCTTGGGTTTACCCAACAACCCATCCTATAAGAACTCGGTTCTTACCATATTAATGGAAGTTAGTTTTCATATACCGAGGAGGATTTAGAAACTCTAGACTCAAGTGAAGGATCATAGTCGCTAGGACTATATGGCATGATTTAGGTTTCATCAATCAAATTGAATCAATCCTTATAATCATCCATCATCCAACTGAGCATGTCACAAGTCGACTTTCATCAAATGCAAGTCACCTTATGCTACGCCCACACACACAAGTCGACTTATATCCTGATACAAGTCGACTTATGGCAAAAGTCTTGAACAAGTCGACTTATCCAGAAAACAAGTCGACTTATCCAGAAAACAAGTCGACTTATCCTGCAAACAAGTCAACTTATGTAGCAAACAAGTCGACTTATGCTGAAAACAAGTCGACTTATGTAGCAAACAAGTCGACTTATTCTGCAAGATTGCTATTATTTCTAATCGGCTAATTCCTCAATCAATGCAATTCCAATTCTCAACACCATCATACCTAAGGTAATATCTGTAAATTAATGTATCAATGAACACTTCATTGATCCATGAATGCCTTATATGGTTAAACTAGATGAAAAGCTTGAAATGAGTCATAACTCTAAGATTTCTAAATAATTTAGGAACACCCAAATTATCACCCTAAGCATCTCTAGCTAGTGTATATTTTCTCAAAATGACTTCGGCACAAGCCACAAAATTTATGACGGCCAAAACAAACAAGATACTGATATATACTAATGAGACGCTAATATGACTTATATGGCATTCAAAAATTCTTGGAAAAGCAAATTCAAGCAATTCAATTTGGAAATCATACTACATTAAGATAACACATTTTTAATCACATTAAAAATGCTGCAAGGCATTGGAATTGAAAAAGCAAACTCAATCAAGCCAAGCAAAACAGTCCCAACAATTTTCACCAAAACTGTCCAGTTCTGTACATTGCTTGAAATGATCAATGAAACAATTTCAATAAATCATGAGAAAATTATATAGGTTACTACATGTTCTGAACATGCTACCTAAATTGTTTCAGGATTTTAGGCCATCACAAACTCAGTCAACCAAAATAACAAAACCGATTAAAATTCTGTGTTCATCAACACAGGAATTCCCAACAGCATAGAATAAAATCGAAAATAAATATCCAATCACCTTGAAATCCAATTTCCATGCTCACAGACATTCAACAACATCTTAGAGACATGTAGGTGAAGGAAAATCCAGAAAAAGATTTTTCTAGAATTTATTCTTGATTTTATACTACTTCCTGTTCACAGAATCGTTTCAAAAACAGCATCTGTAAGCTTAGGGAAATAATTAGCAAAACTTTATCTAATCAAATAGATAAATTCTGAAAATTCATAGACATATTCTCTAACATGTTATGAACATTCCTGGGCAGAAAAATTTCGAAAACCCTATCTCTATAGCAATTCGAAATCTGAACAGAATGCATGCTACAACATCACAAGCAATTAGGGTTTATGATCTAGCTTGATTAAAGCTTCATACGACACCAGGCGCTCTGATACCACTGTAGGAAAATCCCGGGAGGAACATCACATGTTCCAGCAGCAGAAACAAAAGATTTTTATTCCCGGGACCTTCCCGAAACCCAGGATCCCGGTGTCGGTATGAAAACCTCAAACCTGAATAGCCAATAGAGACTATCTCTAAAGGTATCCACGCAGAGATCAGAAAACCTAACCGGATCAAACACTTTTGACCCGGGAATAGCTAGAACAGAATAAGAGCTGCTAGACCCTACCTCTGTCCTGGAGAGCTTGAGATTCACGTTGGCCCTTGCCTTGGAGAAGAGAGAAATCGATGGTTGCTTAAGGAGAAGACTTGAAAATCACCTTTCAAAGCTAGCTTAACACTTAAGCTTTCTTCTTCTTCTTCCTCTAGCCAAAACCCACGACCATCATGCTCTCTTAAGCCATCTTATGTTAATTTTTAACACTTAAAAATGCTTCCATAAGATCAAGACAAGTGTATGGCTTAATGGCCTTTCATTTATTAAATGAAATAAACTAATAAGCTTTGAAAAGTCAAAGCTTATCCTCCTTTCTCCCTTTCCAACGTGCATGACTAATAAATATAATAATTAATTAATTAATTTACTTAATTAATTAATTAGAATATAAATGCTAAGGTCCAACCCAACTGGGGTCGGTCTTACCGGCCTACCGGGCCCCGATGCTGAAACAGCTCCGAAAACCTTTCTTAGCAATATTGATGTCGCGATCTCATCGGGACATATCCCAATCCCATTGGGATCCATTTAATCTTAATGCTCTCCATAATTGGAACTCTGTCCAATTACTATTTTGATTCTCCGAGTCACTCTTATCGTGTGACCCTTTAGGTTCCGGTTATGTTGGCCACTTAGATTAACAATTAATCAGAGCAAGTCATGAGCGGTATCTAGCAACACATCATGACCCCAATTGATCGGAAAGTAATTGGTTTGATGAATTCATCACGAACGGATCACGAACCCTTCCATGAGACAATTCTTGTGCAATTAGTCCTTTCATCATCCTATACCCCACTTGGTTATGAGTATGGCTAATATGTCAACTCTTACTAGACAAAGTCTAGCCCAAGTGAAATCATTTCCTATCTGAGGAATCATTACTTTATATGTCCATGAAGACACTCTTCATGACATAGTCATCTCGCCGAGACTTAAAGTAATGATCTGACAAGAGGTCAGGTATCTCTTACATTCTCACGTAGTGATGAATCCTTTATTGGCTACTCAATTACCTTGAATACCTCAAACTGCACTACCCAAGCACCACCCTATGAGTAACCTCTGGAAGGCCACAAGGAATGGAGTCAAAATGCGGATCGGTATCCAAGATATCTTTGAGTACCTCAAGTCTAAGGATACTTGCACCATTGCTATGATGAGATTATCAACGACATTAAATCCATGTGATGATCGATGGCGAGTCATCCAATGAACTTACTACCACTAGTAAGCATCCATATGTCAACTCTAAATATCTCATATTTACGGTTTACGAGATCCTTGCTTGATCCAATCAAGGAGTATGACATATCTAGTCTGTCCGGATTAATGATGTCGGTCTCATTAATCCTATGACTAGGAAAATTTAGAATCTTGACATAATTGCACATGATAGGAATCTCGGGATTATGATCACATCATAATTTCCTTCATGCTATGTCATATATCATGGACTTCATTAATTTGATTAAAGATCAATATCAATTCATAAAGAAAATCAAATAAATGAAACATGCCTTTCTTTATTTATTCATAAAGTCTGCATATGACTATGAACAAAAAGCGCTAAAGGGGATTGCCTTTAGGGCACTACTCTAACAGATGTATAACACATTAAAGCAACATTTTTGGTGTCCAGGAATAAAGAAGCAAGTGGCGGAGTATGTATCTTGATGATGACTTGTCAGTAGGTGAAAGCGGAGCACCAGGCTCCGATAGGGAAACTTCATTCATTGCCCATTCTGAAGTGGAAATGGGAACGGATCACTATGGACTTCATCATGGGGCTGTCTAAGACTTCGAGGAAGAATGATGCTATATGGGTCATAGTGGATCGGTTAACTAAATCCGCCTACTTCTTACCTATGAGAGAGAATAACTCACTTGATTAGTTGGCCCAGAAATATATGAATGAAGTGGTTAGACTGCATGGGATTCTAGTGTCCATAGTATCAAATAGGGATCCGAGATTTACTTCGAGGTTTTGGAGGAGCTTGCAGTCTACTATGGGTACTAAGTTGAATTTCAATACAACGTTTCATCCTCAGAAAGATGGACAAAGAGAGAGGACAATCAAGATTGTTAAGGATATGTTTAAAGCTTATGTATTGGAGTTTAGAGGAGCTTGGGATCAATATATGACATTGATAGAGATTGCCTACAATAATCATTACCACAGTAGTATCGAAATGGCACCATATAAGGCACTATATGGTAGAAAATGTCGATCGCCATTATATTGGGATGAAGAGGGCTTGAGAATGGTTGAAGGCCCATAATTAATACAAGATACAATGGATAAAGTGAAGTTGATCTGAGGCCGAATTAAATCAGTTCAAGATAGACAAAAAAGTTATGTAGATCAACATCGACAGGATATGGAGTATAGTGTCGGAGACAGAGTATTCTTAAGAGTGTCACCTTAGAAAGGAGTTTTAAGATTCTATAAAAAGGGCAAATTGATCCCTAGGTACATTGATCCTTATGAGATCATTGAGAGGATTGGACCTTTGGCCTATAAGTTGGCTTTACCGAACGAAATGTCCTAATTGCATAATGTGTTTGATGTTAGTATGCTATGAAGATACCGATCGGATTCAACACAAGTGATACCGTCTCAGGAGATTAAGGTTGCTAGTAACTTAAGTTATGCTGAGGAGCCGATCAAGATTGTGGGATCACAGATCAAACAGTTGAGAAACAGGGTCATTCCATTGGTAAAAGTCCTTTGGAGGAACCACCCAACTGAAGAAGCAACATGGGAGACAGAGGAGCACACAAGAAGACAATACCCCCATTCGAGCCAACAGGAAAGAATTTTGAGGATGAAATTTCTTTAAGGAGGGGAGAGTTGTAACATCCCATTCTTGTGGGAAGGTTAAAATTGGAAATGTGAGTGATTAATGAAAGTTAGAAATGCCTTTCTATGTTCATACATATTATGTCATACACATACATATGAATAGTGAGGTTGTGGCACATGAAAATAATTGTACATGCATTCATGAATAATCCTGGGTATAATTAGATTGAATTATGATTTTTGGGTGTTTTGAGAATTTTGAGTTTATTTATACAAAAAATTCTATTGGTTAGGCATAAATTTTGGTGAATTTATGCATAAATTTCAGAAAATTATACAAATAGGAAAAGACTTCAAATGAAGATTTGGAGATAGTTAAATTGTAAAGATGAGAGTTAAGGGATTTAATTTCAAAGGAAACTAAGTTAGAGCTTAGATATGAGGAAAGTGATAAGTGTCACTTAGGCTGTGTACTTTCGCTAGATGTAGGTTACTATTTCTGAGAGTTGAAAGGTTAAGTTATATGTCTAAGTTCATTCTCCATGTTATCTTCTTCAAGTTTTCTTCCCACACACAGAGTTTTCCATCTAACCCCTTCTAAGAGATTTATTTGTTTTTCTTTCCTACGCCAAACCCACCTTGCTATTTGTGTCTTCTACCTTAAGAAAAACTAGAAGTTGCTCATTGTACACAGTGAAATACGTAAATTGCATGGAGTTTAGGGCTTGAAGATTTTGGAGTTTCCAACAGGTCAGTAGTGAATAAATCCTTTAGAGTTGGTGATTTATGAAGGAAAGTTGAGGAGTTACTGTCATCTGTAGGGAAAGTGACATTTAAGTGTATGTTCATAAATACTGGGTGGGTGAGAGGAAATAAATTTGGTTATAGTGTTAAATTCGTTTTTGAAAGATTATTGGATTAGGTGATGTAAAAGTGATGCTGGAGTTGAAATAGTAATAACTCAATTTGAAACTTCTGTGAAATTTCTATACCAATCTAGATAAATTCGTTAATGTGGCCTTCTGGAAAGTTATAAAACTTCTTCTTAGTCACTGTTCATAAACTTCTTGTTAGTTACTATTCATGAACTTCTTCTCAGTTTTATTTCTTTTGAGTTTTGTTCCTTCTCAGTTTTGTTTCTTCTCAGTTTCGTTCCTTCTCAGTTTTGTTCCTTCTCAGTTTCGTTCCTTCTCAGTTTCGTTCCTTCTCAGTTTTGTTCCTTCTCAGTTTGTTCCTTCTCATTTTCGTTCCTTCTCAGTTTCATTCCTTCTCTTTTTTGTTTCTTCTTAGTTTTGTTCCTTCTTAGTTTTGTTCCTTTTCAGTTTTGTTCCTTCTCAGTTTTGTTTCTTTTGGATTACTGTTCATCATATATCTTTTGTTCCATTTGATACAACTCAAACCATAGAATCCATCTTTAAGTCTTCATGAAAGTTGTAGATCTTGAAGTTCTCTTTTGAACCATCCAAAGAACACCTAAATTCGTTATCTCTAGAAAAAGTTATACTAATTGTCCCACGATAGGTTCAATATGATTGAGGATAAAACTAGATTGGACTCTTCTGGCCATATCTTCCTCTCTAGACACTCAAATGACTGATTCTTTCAACCATTGGACTCTTAAGACATTGCTCTACATCTCCACCAAAAATCGTAGCTATTTGAATAGAAGTGAGAGAGATTGATTGAAAAATGTGGGACAGGTATAGTAAGTGTGCCCTTAGATTATGAACTGGGGTTATTTCGACTGAACATACTTCAATGTTTTGATTTTATCTGAATCTATAGGATTCCAAATGAGTAATGAAGCATGATTTCAATAGTTTTAGTAAGGCCTAAACCTAAGTATGAATCATACTTAGATTAGTTTGGATAAGAGATCGACTTTATGATGAAATTGATGGAAAATACCCAGGATTGTCATGAACATGCATTGTGCATAAGTTATTTCATGCACGTGCATCTTTGGATACTTGTGATTGTAGAAATTGTGATATTGTGTATATTATTTGTTATAGAGGAGCAACTGGGACGTCAACATCTAGACATTGTTGGATCTTCCAGGCATTAGCTTCGGGAGAAACTAGTGAGTCAACCTTGATGATTTCCTAGGATTGATTTACTTTGAATTTATTTGATTCATTTAGCTTCCAATTATGAATTGTTTATGATTTGATATGAATTCTGGACTTAAAGTCCGAGGAGTTTGTTATATGGATATATGCATTGAAAGTGCTTTGAATTGACATGAAATCTTGTATGATATGAGTTTTTTCAATGAAAGTTGAATGCCGGGCTTATGTCCGATGATAATAAGTTTTTTATTAAACATCACATGTGATTAACTGATGTGCATAATCAGTATTTGATGCTTTTCATAAAATACATTCAGATAAAGGTGTTGTGACTTGATTAGCCAGTATGAAGCCTTTTCACGTAGAGCTTAGCTTTGTGACATATGTTCTACATATAGAGCCATGCTTTGTGATTATGTTTTGACTGAGCTCTATGGGCCAGTATTTGTATAAGTATGTGATAGGCACTCGATCACAATAATAAGAATGAATGTGAGTCTCATACATATAACATTATAAGATTGAAATCCATTGAATGAATATATGTGAAATATGTGATATGTGTTTATGATCTGGTGAACTCATCAATGATGGTTCACTCATTGAGTTCTCAAAACTCACCAAAATTGCAGCATTGTCTTTTTAGGATCGAGCGACGACTTTAGCTACTGAGAGGCTCCACTATCGTGTAGATTGTGTTTTAACAAGAGCAGTCATGGTTCAAAGGTCTGTCAGCTGGGATTTTAGGATGACTTAGATAGATTTGTTATGTTTTCCTCTTTCATGTAGTACAATGGTACTAAGTTTTGTTAATGTACATGTGGAAAAAAGTCGAAAGACACAATGTAGACTCTTGGTTTAAATGAATGAAATGAGAAAAAAGATGGCTTTAAAAATATTGTGATTTTCTATTGATGCTATTTAAGTGATTAATGATATGATGCCATGTGAAGTAAGTGTAGTGATCGATCATAACTTGCCCTTATCGTAGGATATGTACCAGAATGACCTCTGGGCGTTCTGGTGGGTACCCTGAAGGGGGCGCTATAAATAGGTGATATCAGAGCATGGTTGGCATCTGTTGAGACATATAGAATGTTAGGCATAGAATATCTTGAGAAATGCAGAAAATGATTGAGGTTATTGTTTGTTATAGGTCATCAGCTCTAGGTGATCAAACTGATCAACCAGCTGACCAAGGATTGGTAGGAGCCAGTAGGGAGTCCTCGGTGCCTAGATCTAAAGAGATGTCTCTTAGAGTTCCCGAGAGAAGGGAGAGAAGGTATGATAAGCTGTGCAAGCAGGAAGCTGTGGAATTTTATAGCAACATAGACCCTGCTGAGGCCGAAGGATGGCTAGAGAGGACAAAAAGGGTATTAGAACAGATGAATTGTGAGTTTGATCAGAGGTTCGATTATGTAGTGTCTCTATTACAGGGCCCGGCATATCAGTGGTGGAAAACTGTTCCAGGAAGTACCACCAAGCCTTGCTAATTGAAGTGGGAAGACTTTCTGAGGGTCTTCAGAGATAATTACATGCCCAAGATCTATTTAGACATGAAGATGCAAAAGTTTTTGAAATTGAAGCAGGGTAAGATGTCAGTGGCTGATTATGTGGTCCGATTTAATGAATTGATGGGTTATACTACTGCTATGATCCCTACAGAAGAAGATAAGTGTAGGAGGTTTGAGAATGGACTTAATATGGAGATCAGAACAAGGTTGGTACGGTCATATATGGGTACTTTCATTGAGTTGAGAGCTGCTGCAATTAGAGTTGAATAGCTGATGAGAGAGAAACAAGTTGAAACTAGGCAGGGGTCCAAAGGAAAGAGGCTTAGTGAGAGTCAGGGCAATTCTGGCAGGAGCTTCAATAAGCATTAGAATAGAGCAATCAGATCTTCAGGTAGATCCAGACAGTCAGGATCTAGGTAGAGGGCAGGTTGTCACAGACTGGCAGTGGGAGAGGCTTAGCTCAGAATCAGTTTCCAATTTGTGAGTATTGTGAGAGGAGGAATGGTGGGGAGTGTTGGAGATCGACTGGAGCTTGTTTTAAATGCAGCTCCATGGACCACCAAATTAGAGATTGCCTAGATATGTTGGGAACTCATTTCTTTGTCGATTAGGCGATTTAGGAGTATCTGACAGTCCAAAGAAGCGAGGTGGTGGATCTGAGCAGAAGGCCGAGGTAGAGCAGAGGGAGAGCTTGGAGTTCTTCCTTAGGGACTGAGGGATAGGGAAACCAATTGTAGTCACAGGCTAGGATCTATTGTATGACCAGGTAGGAGGCCCAAGACTCACCAAATGTAGTAGCAAGTGCGCTTTTTGTTTATGACTTTGAGGCATTTGCACTACTAGATTCAGGATCCACACACTCCTTTATCGCACCACATTTGGCATGTAGGCTATATTGTGATAGAGAGTTGTTGTAGTATGGGCTATAGGTGAGTACACCTCTAGGTAGTACTACTGTCTTAGGAGAGGTCTGCAAGGGGTGCTCGATTAAGATTGATCAAGCAGAGTTGAAGGCTGACTTGATTGTATTACAGTTGAGGGAGATAGATGTAATTCTAGGCATAGACTGGCTCATTGCCCATAGGGCCATCATGAACTGCTATACCAAGGAGGTAGTACTGGAATCTCTAGGTCAACCGAGGGTAGTGTTCAGGGGAGTTAGTCAGGCAGTGCCAGCTAGGATGATTTCCTTCATGAGTGCTTTGAGGTTGATGCAGGGAGGGTGTGAGCCTTATCTAGCCCATATCATTAATACTAGAGCCGAGCAGAGTGTGCAGGACATTTCTATAGTTAGGAAGTTTTCGAATGTATTTCCTGAGGAGTTACCTAGTTTACCACCAGATTGGGAAACGGAGTTCACAATTGATTTAGTTCTAGGTGCTGCTCCTATATCTATTCCTCCATATAGGATGGCACATGTGGAACTGAAGGAGCTGACGGTTCGGTTGCAGGAGTTGTTGGAAAAGGGCTTTATAAGGCCCAATGTTTCACCTTAGGGAGCTCCAGTGGTATTTACGAAGAAAAAGGATGGGACTTTGCGGTTATGCATTGATTATAGGCAGCTGAATCGGGTGACAGTAAAGAATAAGTACCCATTGCCTAGAATCGACGATTTACTTGATCAGTTGCAAGGAGCTCTGATGTTTACTAAGTTGGAATTGAGATCATGGTACTATCAGTTGAAAATAGCTGACGTTGATGTATTAAAGAGTGCATTTAGGAGCAGGTATGGGCACTTTGAGTTTCTAGTGATACCGTTTGGGTTGTCAAATGCCACGACAACTTTTATGGCCTTGATGAATAAGGTGTTTCAACCCTACTGGATCGATTTATGATTGTGCTTTTTGATAATATCTTGGTGCATTCAAAGAGTAGAAAGGAGCATGCAGAGCATTTGAGAGTCATTTTATAGATTATGAGAGAGAAGCAGCCATATGCCAAATTCAGTAAGTGTGAATTTTGGCTTGATTAGGTCATGTTTCTAGGACATATAATGACTGGAGATGGCAAACAAGTAGATCCAAACAAGATTGAGGAAGTGATGAATTGGGAAGCTCCGAGAAATGTGTCAGAGATCCAAAGCTTTCTAGGATTGATCGGATATTACCGGAGGTTTGTTGAGGGGTTTTATCTGATCTCGGCCCCTCTGACAAAACTTCTGAGGAAGAATGTAGTATTTAAATGGAATGAGGAGTGTCAGAAGAGCTTCGAGTAACTGAAACATTGGTTGACTATTACACCGGTGTGAACTATTCCATCGAGGACCGGAGGATACGTGGTGTATAGCGACGTTTCGCGTCAAGGATTGGGATGTGTATTGATGCAGCATAGCAAGGTGATCGCCTATACATCGAGACAATTAAGGCCTCATGAGATAGATTATCCAGTACATGATTTAGAGTTAGCTGCAGTGGTCTTTGTTCTAAATATTTGGAGACATTATCTATATGGAGAGACTTTTCAAATCTTCACTGATTATAAGAGTCTGAGGTATTTGCTGAGTCAGAGGGAGTTGAACTTGAGGCAGAGGAGATGGATTGAATTATTGAAAGATTATGATTGTACTATTGAGTACTATTCGGGGAAAGCAAATGTGGTGGCAAATGTTTTGAGCAAAAAGTCTAATTCAATCCATCTCCTTTACCTCAAGTTCAACTCCCTAATCTGATTCATTTGAGAGCTCTTAATGTGGAGCTAAATCTGGAGTGACGACTTTAGCTACTGAGAGGCTCCGCTACCATGTAGATTGTGCTTTAACAAGAGCAATCATGGCTCAAAGATCAGCCAGCTAAGATTTTTGGATGACTTAGATAGATTTGTTATGTTTTCCTCTTTCATGTAGTACAATGGTACTAAGTTTTGTTAATGCACATGTGGAAAAAAGTCGAAAGACACAATGTAGACTCTTAGTTTAAATTAATGAAATGAGGAAAAAGATGGCTTAAAAAATATTGTGATTTTCTATTGATGCTATTTAAGTGATTAATGATAGGATGCCATGTGAAGTAAGTGTAGTGATCGATCGTAACTCACCCTTATCGTAGGATATGTACCGAAATAACCTTCGGGTATTCCGGTGGATACCCTGTGATAAGGGGGGCTACAATTATGAGCCTAGGTGATGAACTCGTCGATGTCCAGACCCTAGATATGGAATCACCTTTGATTTTTGTAGATACGATGACTCAACTTTCATGTACTAGCATCAAGAGTACAGGGGTCACTAAATCAGTTGTGCCCAGCACACGATTAGCCAATTGTTTCCTCACCAATCACAAAAATCATATACAAAAATTAAGTACAAAAATCAAGTAAAGCATTATATTTGTATTTATCGATCTAATCGATAAAATAAAATTGTACCATGGCTCTAAGCTAAAAGTGAATAAATAAATGTAGAATACATGACTTGGTTATGCTTATGTAAATTCCAAAACATCATTTCATGCAATAAATGTTATCATTGGGAAGTTATTTAAAAATGTAGTTTCATAAAATAAAGCATTATTCTTTGCACTTTAAACTCTTTTTTTTTGCCAAAATTAAAACCATTTTATTAATAGCGAGAAATGGGATCGGCATCTTATTGCTTGGTTTACTATGGCGCTGTGAAGGAAAGAATCCGACAAGAAAACCTCCACAGATTCAGGCCAAGTACAAATATTGAAAATATTTAAGGAAAAAATTCATCTAATACGAATGTAGGGAGTAGCATTTCGTTCTAAGATCAAAGTTCCACGAACGATCAACGACAAGTCTTCCTCTTGGCGAAATTGAGTCTAAATCCCAGATGATCCAATCCTGGACAGATAATCAGCAATAGTATTTACCTCGCTGTAAACATGTAAAATTGAAGAAGAAGAAGCGGTTATCATGTCCTTGATAATTTGAAATTCAGTGTAAAATTTCCATGGCCAGTCTCCATTCCTATGTAATAAAGCCGCAATAGCCGAGTTATCTGTTTGAATTTGCGTTCCAGTGAATCCATAAGCATTGCAAAACCTCAAACCGTTAATAATAGCCTCCAATTCCATCTTCATGCTACTCGATGTTCCCACATAAAAAGCCTCAGCATAGAAGAAAAAACCTATCGAGAATCTTACAATAAAACCCCAACCTGACTTTCCTGGATTGCCAAGTGATGAACTGTCTGTATTCAAAACCATAACATTAAAATCAGGGGGTCTCCAACTGACCGTGTGAATCTGTTGCTTCATCGGTTGCTGTATCAAACAGTTGAAATTTCGTTCAACAAAATGACGATCATGGAAATCCCTCGGCATCGGACGGTGAGCCAACAAAATCCCGGTAAGTTGCCGATGCACAGCTTTGATATGTAATAAAAACTAATATTTGTTAAAGACAATAACATTTCTCAAAATATGTAATAAAAATATCAAATTCAAAAACCATGTTGAAACTTTATTTCATATAATAGAAGTTATCTTTTAGACTTCAAATGGATAGTTGTTCAAAACAATGACGTTTATTAAATACCTAAACATCTTTGCATCCATTTGAAATTCAATTATACCATACATTGCCTAGGTTCAAAATTCACATAACAGTCATTATACTTATCTTAGGATGTTCTAGTCCTATTTGAGAAATACGATTTCCCCAACTCATCTCAAAAGAAGGTATACACTCTCTTAGCTTCAACAATCTTGGATACGGGCTCCTTGATTCACAACTCCCGAGCCTTTATATATAAAAAGGATATAAAATGAAATTACTACCTAAACATAATTTTCCTATTTATACAGCCTCACATAGGTGTATAAAACACAATATCATTCCTTATAAGCTATAGAATTTGAACATTAAACTTCTCACAGGTTTACTTCCTTCCTAGTCACATTAGCTTTTCTTTTGCATTTTTTAAGATGTTTAATGCCTTTAATCCCATACTTCCTCATTTTCAAACATAATTAAAGACATATTTATCCAAGCATATTAGGCTTTACTTGTCAATCTAAGAAACAATTCAAGTTCACTATAAGTTGACATAAAAGTGTTTTCCAATGCATACCATTATAAAGCCTTAAATCCTAAATCAAGTTCAGTTAGGCATTTTATCAAACACCTAATGTGCATAATTTTCAAGTCACATTTCCAAGACTTTATCATAATAATTCATGCTCCTATCATGTCATATAGTAACACTTCTAATCAATGACACATTCCACCATTCCATTTAAACCAATTTCCTTCATTTAAGCTACATTTTATCAATTGTACAACTCATTACATTAGTCCACCTCTTCTCCATCATTTTGACCTAACCTTAACCAACACACATCTTCTCCATTATTCATCATCAATTCACATCATACATGTATAATTAACACCATAGAATTCATTTAGACCATCAATTTTAAAAGATATTTAACAATTCAGAAACTTTCACCTAAGGGGGACAATTTCAATTTCGACTTAAAGAACCCTCTCCTTGACATATTTCATTCATCTAAACCGTGTTTCATGCATATTCAAGCATGGAGAACAACATATCTTTTCACTAAACTCAAAATCACATTGTAGAGAGAGATGAGACAAAATTTACCTAAACCTTCCTTTAGTGATATTTTCAAATCCTTTGAGAATTTCTCAAATATAATGATAGATTTGAGTTCCTTGACCCTAAATTAGCTTAGAACATCTTGGTTTGGGTTGGAAAATCAAAAGAATGGTGGAAACTTGATGATGACCCAAAATGGGTTCTTCTTCTCCTCTCTTCTCCATTCTTTTCCTTTCTTTTCCTTTCTTTCAATCAAAACAAAATGTTTTAAGTCCTTAGAAATGTGATGCATGGCCATAAGTGAAAGAAGTGTCTAGAATATTGACTCTTCTTTGACCAAAATATGATGAAATTACCATTTTACCCTTAGGTTGTATGAAATTATCATTTCACCCTCCAAACTTTCCTTAATTTGCAATTAAGCCCAAAGTTTAGAAATCTCTAAAACTTTTATTTTTATTTTGGTCCTTGGGCTTTTGGAAATAATAAATAATCCCCTTAACTTTATAAAATTATATATTGGTCCTCCAAGATTTGAAAAATTACGTTTAAGTTCTTTGAGTTTTAACAATTTGCAAATAAGCCCTTATGTACATCATCTTTTCCAATTAAACTTTCTATGTGTCCGATAAGTCTATAAATCATGTCTAATCACCTCTAAGGTATTAGAACACATTTAATTCAACCACCATGGTCATATCCATCCAATGGATTCGGTTTTACTCACTTAGAAGCTTACATGTCTGAAATATTTAAGATTTCGCATGCTGATGAACTCTAAGTTCATGTAAGGGCATATAACATTTTATATCACTGGCATATTGGTCCTCCCATAATTGAAAAATTATGTTTAATTCCTTTGACTTCTAACAATTGGCAAATAAGCTCTTAAATACATTAATCTTCCCAATTTAGCTTTCTAAGTGTCTAACAAGTCTATAAATCATGTCTAATCTCCTCTAAGGTATTTCAATACATTTAACTGAGCTACCATAGTCATATCCATCCAATGGACTCGATTTTACACACTCAAAAGCTTATATGTCAGAAATCTCTAATATTTCGCATGCCGATGAACTCTAAGTTCATGTAAGGGCTTATAACATTATAAATTACTGACATATATCCACAAAAGATTTAAATACATCTTTCAACTTACATGTCACCTTGTATATATCAATATATAGTAGCATCTCCAAGTATAGAATAATACAAAAGGGCTCAGAGAGTCCGACTTTACAAGTCCTCCCCCTCAAAAGAGTTTCTTCCTCAAAACTCCTAAGTTGAGGACACAAATAAATGGGGGTGCTGACATCTCATAGTATCCTTAAGTTCCCATGTCATCTCCTCGACCCTGTCGCTCTTCCAAAGAACTTTCACTGTAGGTACCTCCTTGCTGCATAATCTCTTTATCTACCAATTCAAAATCTAAACTAGTTTCACGTGAAAAATTAGGTCTTCTCTCAACTTTACTAAAGGTGTCTCCAACACATGAGATGGATCTGATAAGTACTTTTTAAGCATCAAAACATGGAACACATTATGGATCATGTCCAAATCCGGTGGCAATTCCAACCAATACACAAGATTCCCTACACACTCTAGGATGTAAAAAGGGTCAATATATCGAGGGTTCAGCTTTCCTCGACTTTGAAATCAAATAATACCCTTCCATGGTGATATCTGAAGGAAAACCATGTCATCAACTACAAACTCTAATGGTTGTCACCTCTTATTCGCGTAACTTTTTTGATGATCCTGGGCGACTTTCATCTTCTCCCAAATGACTTTCTTCTGAGTAGTGACTTCTACAAATTCGGCTTCTTTGATTTTGGCTGTACTAACCTCATCCCAACACAGAGATGTCTTGCACTTCCTCCTATCAAGTTCTTCGTATGGTGGCATACTGATACTTGCCTAATAACTATTGTTATAAGCAAACTCTTTCAAAAACAATTGCGGATCTTAACTCCTTTGGAATTCCATCACATATGCTATCAACATGTCCTCTAGTGTATGAATGGTCCTCTCTGACTGACCATCATTCTAGGGGTTGAAGGCAGTACTAAACTGCAGTTTGGTCCTTAAAGATTCCTAGAATTTTAGAAAAAATCGTGAGGTGAATCTCAGATCCCTATCTGATATTATAGAAACTAACACCCTGTGCATTTTTACAATCTCATCGATGTACAACTTTTCCTGTAACATCCCGTCACCGATGGGATGGGTATAGTGGTTATCTAGAATGGGTTAGGCCTGTGCATTCATATTTTGGCATGTACATGCATTATTTAGCCTCTATACTATTTGATAAATGATCATTGTTGCACAAGCATATGAGTGTACATGCATGTATGACATATTCCCGGTATAATTGTGTATTTTGGAAATTTGGTGATAATTGTGTAGATTATGCTTTGAATATTGAATTGGAGTGAAAAATGAGATTTAGGGGTTTGAAATATGGAACTTGAGTGTATGATCGTGTGTTTTCTATTTATGGAGAATTATAGGAATTTTTCTGGAATTTTTCGAGGTATAGGTCCGGACCGGAAAAATGACCAATGGGGTGATAATTGAACCTTCAGTTCTGAAAATTTTCTGGCCAATGGCATGAGAAAATTAGAGTCATGATTTTAGGATTTATTGTTTGGAGCCATTGGAAATCGGAAGAAAGTTAGAATAAGAATTGGATTTTTGACCCTTAGTAGTGGGCAAGTGGCTAGTGACCTAAGTCACTTGCCAAACATGCCTTAAGCTTTTTATTAGTTAGTTTTAAACCCTATTTTGTTGCTTGTCACGATACTCCTTTTTCCTTGGAAGAAAACTTGCTCTTCTTTTTGGCTTTCTTCTTCTCTTCTTCTTCGTGGGTGTCCTTTTCTTCTTCGTGGGTCTCCTTCCTTGCTCTTTGTTTCCATTTTTCTTGCTTAATTACTTCCTTCTTCACCTTTAATCTACTCCCTTAAGCTTTGTGATGGAGAAGATGATGATTGGTGTTGGATTGAGTGTTAACCGTGGGTGTTGTTAGACTTGGAAGGGTTAGAGATTTCTGAAGAAATTGCAAGGTTTAAATCAAGTAAGTTCTTGCTCTTTTAAGTATAGATAGTTGATTTGTGGATTAATTAGGGTTATAGATTGTTAAAATGAGTATAGGTTTCGGATGATATGAATTCTTGAGTTTTCTTGTCTTTGAATTTGGGAGTTGAGGGATAATTGTTTTTCAATGGATTTGAGGTTAGGGATTAGTAATTTTGAGTGTATTAAGTTGTTTTGGAGTGTTTTGATCTGAGTTAGAAGCATTAAAATTTTACAGAAGTTAGAAGCATTAAAATTCGAGAGTGTTTTGGTTCTTCTAAATGATACGTTTTGAGGTTTTAATCCTAATGATTTGGGTCTTGATTGATTGCAATGTAGAGACTAAGAACTACAATTTATAAGAATGGGAGTTCTAAATCAATTTCGGAAGTTCTCAAATTTGATTGGAAATTGAATAATGAATAGTGAAATGAATTATGGTATCTTTGAATTTCTATCCTTTAGAGAAAAGTGTTGTGATGGAAGTTTTGGGAATAGTACCGGGAAAGTCATGAACATGTATAGTACGCATTTTAATCGTTACTTGTACATTATTGAATATTGTAAATTGTGCATTTGGTAATAGATATATATTCTGATTATTTTAGAGGCTCAATTGGAGTGTCGATCCTTCGATGTGGCTAAAACTTCCCGGCATTAGCGCGGAAGTTAATTGGTGAGTAACCTAGTTAGTTCCTCAAATTTTATGTGTTTAAATTAATGCGTTTATGTCATGCGGAGATGAATGGAGGGCTTATGTGTACTTTGATTTTGATTGGTTTCGGACCATAGGTGTCCGAAGCATTGAGTACTTGATATCGAAGTATAAATTGTGTGTAAAATGGTAATTACTGTGGATTGAGACATATGCATTCATGCATAAAGGCATGTTCAGATAATGACAGTTGTGATCGGAGCAGCCACCGTATTTTAGAGCTTAAAGCTCAACGCAACAGGGCCTCGAGCCCAACGTAATTCAGAGCCACAGGCTCACCGTATCAGGGCTTCAAGCTCACCGTAATTCAGAGCCATAGGCTCACCATTAATGAGCCCATTTTGGGACAGATCAGGCGCACGGTCACAACACCGTAATAAAATGGGAAGTGTCACATGTGCATTGCATATACATATGATTGATTATGGACTGAGTGAAAGGCGAAACGCCTTATATTGTGAAATGATAATGCATGTGGTATTTCTGGATATGATACTGTGCAATATTCTGTGACTTGTGTGTATATGCATGAGTTGAGTGAACCATCGATGATGGTTTCTCGCTGAGTTCGCAAACTCACCCAACATTGCATTTTTTTTTCAAGACAGTGATAGTGGACTCCTAGCTCCAGTGAGATAGACTCTTCCTGCCGGGTGGATCATTTTAGCAAGAGAATTTATGGCACATAGGTCGGTCAGCTGGGACTTTTGGGGATGACCTAGTTAGGAGTTGTTTTAGTTTCCTTTTGGATTTGTACATATATTGATCTATGAAAGTTGTATATTTATGGTTTCTAAGAAATGAAATGAGAAAGTATTTTGGATTCTCAGATTAGTGATTGTTATTATTACGGATGTTTTAGTTTTGATTCCATGTGAAGTATTGTAGTGACTGTTCTGATAGCGTAGTGCACCCTTGTTGTAGGATATGTATCGGAATGACCTACGGGCGTCCCAATACGTAACCTACGGTAAGGGGGCGCTACATTTCCAATCTCTCCAATGGGTAGGTTGTGTGGACAGATAGAAAATGCGCAGATTTCGTCAATCTATCCACTATAAACCAACTAGCATCATGACCCTTTGATGTATGAGGTAGTCCAACTACAAAATCTATTGTCACATGCTCCTACTTTCATTCTAAAATAGACAAAGACTGTAATATACCTGCTAGTTTTTAATGCTCTACCTTAATCTGTTGATAGGGAAGGCATCTGACCACAAATTTCGCTATCTCTCTCTACATCCCTTACCACCAATAACACTCTCTAAGCGTTCGATACATCTTAATGCTACCAGGATGCATAACATAAGCCGAACTATGAGCTTCCTCCAAGATAGCTCGCTTGAGACCTTGTTCATTTCGTACACAGACTCTGTCTCTGAAGACTAACAACCCATCTTCTCTCAATCTGAACCCCTCACTCTCTTTGGATGGAAATTTCTACTGAATGACTCCTAAGTCAAGATCATCGACCTGCGATCTTCTAATCTCATCAAATAATGTCTACCGAACTTCAAACCATGCTAGCAATGTTTCGTCATCCTCTACCACTAAGAGTCTAAACCCAAGGCTCTACACACTCATCAAATGTGTGTTATAAGGATTTTACTTAACATTTACTGTTGGATCGGAAAAAGAAAGCATGCTTAGTATGGAGAAACGATAGATTTCAAAACTTTTTAAGAAATCATCTTGCAGCGGAAGCAATATATCCAAATCAACATGCTAATTCATACATGATATGGTATAAGGATAATAAAACCAAGAACAAGATAAAAGGAATTACCGACTCCTTCGCTACAGCTTTAAATCCTCGCTGCGCTATCCTCTCCTTCTTATATCCAAATCCTTTGCCTTTGAGTCTTTTCCTTTAGCAATCTATCTTCTTCCTTGTTGTAGTATCCTCAACCAATTAGATTTACCACTTGTTCTTCAAGGACAACTAGGTTAACAAAATCCTTTGGTGGGAAAGGAGAAGAAATATTTGGAGGAGATTTTCTTAGAAGAAGAAGAACCAAAATTGAAACTCTTTCAATTCTTTCACTTAGGAATTTCGGTTCTACCTTGCATGAAAGGAGAGAATATCTAATAACCATGCAAGAACCCTTTCTAACATCTCAATTTTGAAATATGCATGAATGGAAAGAGTGAGAGGCATCCAATGCCTCACTTCTTACATTAATCACTCATCAAATAGCCAATAAATGAGACTTACTTCATTTATCTTTAAAATGGCTATTTGAAAAGACCATAACCTATAATTGAATACCCATTTTGGTTTTGGCAAGAAGAAAGAAGGAAGATGGTCCATCTAATGCACATCTTTCATCTTTAATCTAATGAATGCAAATAGGTTACATGCCAACATGAAAAGCCAACCATTAAACCATTTAATGGTAAGTTCATAACTCCATTTAATAATGATGAACCATAATAAAGACCATCTTTATTTAGTATTTTAATGTCAAATGTGTGGTTACACATCTAACCTAACACAATTTCGAAATTGCTTCTTCTCCATTTTAAAAAAATTGTTTTAATATAATTAATCTAATCAATTACATTAAACCAAAACAAGCCCATTTCTAAATGAACATATGGGCTTCCAATTAACCATTAATTAGTATAAGCCCATCATTCAATTATGGACTTCTAAAGCCTCCAAACTACTTCTTACTTAGCTTGATAACCTTCCTTAAAGCCAAGTGGGGAATCTTATTGGACTTTGATAATTCAAGCTCCAATAAGCCCAGAAATAATTCAATCTCATTGGAATTAATTCTAGCTTATTAACTAAATGTCATTCCACTAAAGACAATTAGTTGAACTCTTGAATTATTAAATATTATGAGAATATGTCCAATTGCAAACCCTATTTAGAACCTTATTATAGCCATCCGCACAACAAAGGGTAAAATTACCGTTTTTCCCTTATGTTGGTTTTTCCTTCTAGATCTCTCATTTTACTTTATATGGTGATTAACACATAAGATCTCATTTTAGTGTTAAGACTTGATGGGTAGCTAGTCCATCAAACTTCTGGCGCCAGTTTAATCACCAAATCTCCTTAAAACATCTAGAAGAGATGATAACACTATAAACTCTTTATTTGAGTGAATGTTCCTCGATACATGTTTCAATTAATAATTCCAACATGCGAACCTTTGGATTAATACCTGTAAAAATCCATTCCGATCATATCAAGAATTATAATGAAACACATATGAGTTTACCACTCATCAAGATTATGGTTCATAATAGCGAGTGCTTAAGTTGTATGTTTTAAGATTAAAGTAACGACCCACTTTATTCTTGAAAACATACTTGATTCAATTCATTTAATAGTGCCATTATCGATAGTCTACTACTATCATGATATGAAACTCATCATTCCCTTTAAGTAAACTCCTTTACTTATATGGAGATAAATCGCAACACTACAGTCTAAACCATAATCAAACGACCAACTTGATTATTCAACTGTGAATCAATTAATTCAGATTTTAATAATATACATGTTTCCCATACATCTCTATGTATATGTATATTACTTACAAATGAATCTTGGTACCTTATGACCAGATATATAATGCTCATACAGATAAAACCAAACTCTTTTGTTTTATTAATAATAAATATTTTCATTACAAAGCTGAATCAAGAAGATAAAGTTACATGTAAATACACTTGCTTTCCGAGGCACTATATTTACATAACTCCAACAACCTCCCACTTGCCCTAAAGCAAGTTTGACATATCCTTCATTCCCATCCCTTCTAGGTGACCCTCAAAACTCTTTTGAGTCAATGTCTTTAATGAACGGATCAGCAAGGTTTTGCTCTGTAGGAATCTTTACCACATCCACTTCTCCACGTTGTATTATCTCCTTATGAGATGATACTTTACGCCAATGTGTTTGGTAGCTTTGTGGTTCCGAGGTTCTTTAGAATTAGCCACCGCCCACTATTATCACAATAAAGTGTAATGGCTTTTACGCCTCTGGAACTACCTCCAAATCATTTAGGAACTTCCGAGCCAGATCGCTTCCTTTGCTTTGCTTCACAAGCAAGACAACATACTCAACCTCCATAGTCGAATCAGCAATACAAGATTGCTTGACACTCCTCCAAACTATGGCTCCACCTCCTAAAGTAAATATAGAACCAGAAGTTGATTTCCTTGAATCAACATCTGATTGGAAATCAGAATCCGTATATCCCGTCGAATAAGATTACTTCAAAGTAAACAAGCATTAAGTTCTTCGTCCTACGAAGATACTTAAATATACACTTAACCGCAGTCCAATGTTCCATTCTGGATTGACTGAAATCGCTACCGGTCCCATCGCATAATGATATCCGGTCTAGTGCACAGCATTGCATACATCAAACTACCAACTTCCGAAGCATATGGAATGTTACGCATGCGTTCAACCTCCTCTTGGGTTTTAGGTGCTTGTTCTTTTGAAAGTTTGATTCCATGTCTAGTAGGAGTGAAACCCCTTTTGGAATCTTGCATGGCGAACTTATTGAGCATATTCTCAATGTAGGTTAGTTGAGACAAAACTATCTTCTTGTTCTTACGATCCCTTATAAGTTTGATCCCTAGAACATAGGTAGCCTCTCCCAAATCCTTCATTAAAAACTGTTCATTCAGTCATCCCTTAACCGCAGATAACATTCCCACATCATTCCCAATGAGCAGAATGTCATCAACATACAGGATTAGGAAAGTAACCTTACCTTTTTGTATTCTTTTGTAAACACAAGGCTCATCTAGGTTTTGTATGAACCCATAAGTTTTGATAGCCTTATCAAACCTAATGTTCCAAGACCTAGATGCTTGCTTAAGTTCATAAATGGACCTTTGCAACTTGCAAACCTTATGCTCATTACCTAGCTCAATGAATCCTTCTGGTTGGGCCATATAAATGGTCTCCTCAAGATCTCCATTCAGAAATGCGGTCTTGACATCCATTTGCCATATTTCATAATCGAAATAGGCTGCTATGGCCAAAAGAATCTGATGGACTTAAGCATGGCAATGAAGAAAAGTCTCCTCGTAGTCTATACCCTCCTTTTGAGTATAGCCTTTAGCTACCAATCTAGCTTTAAAGGTCTCTACCTTTCCATCCGATCCCTTTTCCTTTTGTAGATCCATTTACACCCTATGGTTTTAGACACGGTGGTAGATCTACAAGGACCTGCACTTCATTAGTATACATAAAATCTATTTCCGATTCCATTGCCTTGAGCCATTTTCCTGCATCAACATCATTAATAACCTGTATATACGTAACGGGATCTGTTCCTTCTTGGTCTGAGATGTCAATTAAGCCTTCTCCTAAACCCAGATACCTATCTAGTTGTCTCACAACCCTCCCACTACGTCTAGGCACATCTTGATGTTCAGGTTGCACTTCTGATTCAACTCTTGAATCCATTTCGACATCTTGTTCTGTCATATCCAAAACAACTCTTGGTTTGGATGAAATTGCTAACTCCTTTAATACTACTTCACTTTTTCCTTTGTGATTTCTCATAAACTCTTTCTCTAAGAAGTTTGCATTTGTTGACACAAATACCTTCCTATCATGAGGACTATAAAAATAGTACCCTCGAGTTCCCGTAGGATATCCTACAAATAAACATACTTCTGACCTTGGTTCCATCTTTGTGGATTCAGGCTTTAGAACATGGGCTGGACAGCCCCAAGTCCTCAAGTGCCTCAATGAAGGCACTCGGCCAGTCCACAACTCCCTAGGTGTTTTAGGCACCGATTTGGATGGAGCAAAGTTAAGAAGATATGTTGCCGTTTGTATGGCATATCCCCATAATGATTCTTGAAGGCTAGCATAGGACATCATTGATCTTACCATTTCCAATAGAGTTCTATTTCTCCTCTCTGCTACACCATTCTGTTGAGGTGTACGAGGAGCTGACAAATTGGAAACAATTCCATTGTCAATTAAATATTCTGGAACTCTCCAGATAAATACTCACCACCTCGATCCGATCGAAGTTGTTTTAATGGCTTGCCAAGTTGCTTCTCGACTTGACTTTGAATTCTTTGAACTTTTCAAAAGATTCACTCTTTTATGCATCAAATACAAATAGCCATGTCTTGAGTAATCATCTATAAAAGTTATGAAATATTCATAACCTCCTCTAGCTTGTACATTCATGGGCCCACACACATCAGTATGTACCATGTCCAATGTGGATTCAAATCTGTTTCCTTTAGAAGGAAATGAGGCTTTTTTCATTTTTCCTTCAATACAAGATTCACAGGTGGGTAATGGATCACTATCCAAGCCCATAAGGATCCCATCCTTTACTAGCATGTCAAGTCTTTTCTGATTGATATGACACATCCTTAGATGCCACAGATACTTTGAATTAATGCTATAGATATTGGATTGTCTTGGTTTTATCAATTCTGTGGTGTTTAGTGAGCCTTTCATAGGTTCTATAAAAAACAATCCCTGTTTAATTATCGCTTCACAAATAAAATCCTTATTCTCATATATTGAAACAACCTTTTCAAAATATAAGGAATAGCCATATTTTATTAGACAAAAAACAGAAATCATGTTCCTTACAATCATTGGCATGTAATAAACATCTTCCAAATATAACCTATGACCACTAGGAAAGTCCAAGATAACTACTCCCACTGATTCTGCTGAAACATAGGAACCATCTGCTATCTTAACATGAAACTGGCCTTTAGGAAGTCTTTTCTTTTGCTGGAACCCCTGCAAAGAATTACAAACATGGTTAGTGGCTCCTGAATCTAATATCCAAGAAATAGATAAATCTACCACATTTCTAGTTCCTAACAAACTTAGGAAGCCCATATCTTGTTTGCTTTTGAGGGACTCTAGGTAGACTGGACAGTTTCTTTTCCAGTGGCCCATCTCATCACAGTGGAAACACTTTCCTTTGATGTTCTCTTTGGCCTTCCTTTTCATGGGTTTGGCCTTGACCCCTATTTGGGCCTTCTTTTTCATTGGACCCTTCTTCTTTTCCTTGCCCTTACCCTTGGGCTTAGAAGAAAAAGCTACATTAGCTTCTGGCCCTTGAGCCTTAATATTCAATATTTCCTCCGTGCTCTGGAGGGTATTCATCAACTCACTCAAGGTGTAATCCTTGCTGTTGAGCTCATAGTCCAACTTAAACTGCTGAAAAGAAGAGTTTAAGCTATTGGTGATCATAATCATCTGCGTGTCCGCATCCATATCCGCCCAAGCATCTCGACCTCGGTGCAGAGATTACCTTCATCATGTAATCCCGCACCGGTTCACCAGGTTTCTGTCTGAGATTATGAAAGGTTTGCATAGCTTTCACTCTTGCAGACCTAGTCCTCACACCAAACATCTCATGTAGGTGATGGACCATTGCACTAGCAGTTTTCATACAAGCAATTTGCTTTTGCAACATGCCACTGACAGAAGCCAGAATATAACACTTAGTAGTCTTGTCAGCAATTCTGCCAACGCTCATGTTGTTGGACTTGCTCAGGAGTTGCATCTCCACTTAGAGGTGTAGGCTCATTTTCAGTTAACACCCATGAAATACGTTCATATTGAAGAACAATGTCAAGGTTACGTCTCCATTCATTAAACTTGTCTCCATTTTCCAATTTGTTATTAGTCAAGAGCAGGGTGAGTGGATTCATTTTGTGGTTGATTATGTCGAAAATATAAATTATTAAAACATGAGCATACTAGTCAACAATTTATGGAACTTTGTATAAAATCATGATGCATGTATGCATGATGATAGATTTAACAAAACTTAAAAATTAAAACATTATCTGACGGTTATTTTTCTTATCTATAACGTATAAAGTGACGGTGGGCCATCTTATCTATTAAAAGAAAAACTGGGACCCTCCCACTCAAAAAACTACCAAGCATCTCATGCTTAATTTTTTAAGAAGCGTCTTAATTTGGTCCATACTTTTACCAACAGAGCTACGGTGGGCAGTTTATTGATAAAAAATGTTGAGTGTCTAACCATTTGATACATTCACTATAGATACCTACAAATCATGCCTCGGTGGAAGGTCACATTTGCTATCATTAAGTGGACTTATCCTTAAGGAGACCCAAACCATGCAAGATCTAGGATCCATGCCCTCCGATGGGGAGTAACACTTCACCACATGCAAACGGGCCATCATTTGGAGACCGTGGACTCTCACAGGAGCATCCTCTCCCACTCAATCTTTTTGGGCTTTAAGTTTTAAATACCATCTTGTCTAGATGCAATTTATTATCCATCTTATATTGTTTTATTATATATCTCATACATAATGAATGCATGGAAAGGCCTAGGGTTGGTAATTTTCTAAATGACATGCAATCACATAATATCACATATTACAAGCATTCATTTCTCCATTCATCACATGAACTAATAAAGCCACTTTTGATTGTCCATCCTAGAAACATAAAATAATTACAAGCCTTTTAGGCCCAAAATATGCTTCTTCATCTTGGATCTTCCGCTTCGAACTCTTCGCTAACATGATCCGGCCCATTCGATAAACAAAATGTAATAGCATTTATGAAATTAGAATTTTGTCATTTTGAAAAATAAAATTCCAGCACTAGATTTTTAGAAAACCAAATCTTTGTTTTGACAAAAAATCCCAGCACTTGTTTTATTAAAACCGAAACTCATTTCATGAAAAATAAAAAACAGCACTTAGTATTTTAGCAAAACCGAAATTGGATTCTTTGAAACAAAAAACCAGCACTTGTTTTCCAATCATAACTGAAATATGATTCATTGAAACAAAAATTTCAGCAACTTAGTTTTCACAAAACTTATGCCAAAACACAAAAGGATACACCGAAAATTTTACCTTTCCATTTCTTCAATCCATGGCTGCTCCTTCTTCATCATTACATCAATTTTGTACGTTAAAAAATCAAATAAAATAGAAAAAAGAAACCAAGGAGGAAACATGGTGATGATAGACCACCCTCCTTGTTACAACCAAATGAAGAAATCTTACAAGATAAAATTTAACTTCTATGGACAACCAAAAGAGCAACATACACCATATATATTTCTATCACATAAAAATATGCAGTATACATAAAAAGATTGCCAACCCATGCATCCACCATATAGGAACCGAAATCATGCATGAAAAACCGTCTCTGATATCAATTGTTGGATCGGAAAAAGAAAGCATGCTTAGTATGGAGAAACGATAGATTTCAAACCTTTTTAAGAAATCATCTTGCAGCGGAAGCAATATATCCAAATCAACATGCTAATCCATACATGATATGGTATAAGGATAATAAAACCAAGAACAAGATAAAAGGAATTACCGACTCCTTCGCCATGACTTTAAATCCTCATTGCGCTATCCTCTCCTTCTTATATCCAAATCCTTTGCCTTTGAGTCTTTTCCTTTAGCAATCTATCTTCTTCCTTGTTGTAGTATCCTCAACCAATTAGATTTACCACTTGTTCTTCAAGGACAACTAGGTTAACAAAATCCTTTGGTGGGAAAGGAGAAGAAATATTTGGAGGAGATTTTCTTAGAAGAAGAAGAACCAAAATTGAAACTCTTTCAATTCTTTCACTTAGGAATTTCGGTTCTACCTTGCATGAAAGGAGAGAATAACTAATAACCATGCAAGAACCCTTTCTTACATCTCAATTTCGAAATATGCAAGAATTGAAAGAGTGAGAGGCATCCAATGCCTCACTTCTTACATTAATCACTCATCAAATAGCCAATAAATGAGACTTACTTCATTTATCTTTAAAATGGCTATTTGAAAAGACCATAACCTATAATTGAATACCCATTTCGGTTTTGGCAAGAAGAAAGAAGGAAGATGGTCCATCTAATGCACATCTTTCATCTTTAATCTAATGAATGCAAATAGGTTACATGCCAACATTAAAAGCCAACCATTAAACCATTTAATGGTAAGTTCATAACTCCATTTAATAATGATGAACCATAATAAAGACCATCTTTATTTAGTATTTTAATGTCAAATGTGAAGTTACACATCTAACCTAACACAATTTCGAAATTGCTTCTTCTTCATTTAAAAAAAAATTGTTTTAATATAATTAATTTAATCAATTACATTAAACCAAAACAAGCCCATTTTAAAATGAACATATGGGCTTCCAATTAACCATTAATTAGTATAAGCCCATCATTCAATTATGGACTTCTAAAGCCTCCAAACTACTTCTTACTTAGCTTGATAACCTTCCTTAAAGCCAAGTAGGGAATCTTATTGGACTTTGATAATTCAAGCTCCAATAAGCCCAGAAATAATTCAATCTCATTGGAATTAATTCTAGCTTATTAACTAAATGTCATTCCACTAAAGACAATTAGTTGAACTCTTGAATTATTAAATATTATGAGAATATGTCCAATTGCAAACCCTATTTAGAACCTTATTATAGCCATCCGCACAATAAAGGGTAAAATTACCGTTTTGCCCTTATGTTGGTTTTCCTTCTAGATCTCTCATTTTACTTTATATGGTGATTAACACATAAGATCTCATCTTAGTGTTAAGACTTGATGGGTAGCTAGTCCATCAAACTACTGGCGCCAGTTTAATCACCAAATCTCCTTAAAACATCTAGAAGAGATGATAACACTATAAACTCTTTATTTGAGTGAATGTTCCCTGATACATGTTTCAATTAATAATTCCAACATGCAGACACTGGATTAATACCCTGTAAAAATCCATTTCGATCATATCAAGAATTATAATGAAACACATATGAGTTCACCACTCATCAAGATTGTGGTTCATAATAAGCGAATGCTTAAGTTGTATGTTTTAAGATTAAAGTAACGACCCACTTTATTCTTGAAAACATACTTGATTCCAGATTCATTTAATAGTGCCATTATCGATAGTCTACTACTATCATGATATGAAACTCATCATTCCCTTTAAGTAAACTCCTTTACTTATATGGAGATAAATCGCAACACTACAATCTAAACCGTAATCAAACGACCAACTTGATTATTCAACTGTGAATCAATTAATTCAGATTTTAATAATATACATGTTTCTCATACATCTCTATGTATATGTATATTACTTACAAATGAATCTTGGTACCTTATGACCAGATATATAATGCTCATACAGATAAAACCAAACTCTTTTGTTTTATTAATAATAAATATTTTCATTACAAAACTGTAACTGAAGAAGATAAAGTTACATGTAAATACACTTGCTTTCCAGGGCACTATATTTACATAACTCCAACATTTACTACTAAGCAGGAATTGCAACTCAGTGCATCGACTGCCACATTTGCTTTTCCTGGGTGATAGTTGATTATTAAGTCATAATCCTTAATCAATTCAATCCATCTTCTTATTTTTTAAGTTTAGCTCCTTTTGTGTCATTAGGTACTTTAGACTCTTGTGGTCGGTGTATATAAGACAAGAGTCAATCTCAAAGACTAAATATAAAGATACCTAAATAAACATGTGGGTGCTTATTAGAGAACAAATTCAGTAAATTAACCCCATATGACAATTCCATTTGAATCATTACTTATATGTCTAAAAATTAACATTGTGATTATTATATAAGTGATCGTTTGACTTATGATCTTCAAAGTTATCTTACATAGGGATTGCTATGTTTGGATACTACGTATGACCTATTCTAGTCAAGGATAGCCCAGTTAGTAGTGATTAGATACAACATGAAACATATTGAGATAGGTGCATGATCAATGAATGATTCCCTTAAAGTAATTAGGGAGAATGTTTCATTGTTCTCAATTAGTGCTAATTTGGAAATTCCTTGGCTAAGGTGGAATGATATGTCATAAAATAGTTTTAAAATGTCATTACATGAATTGATTGCTAATAGTAGGTAAATAACATGATTGTACAAAGATGGAGTAGAGATTAATTTTATTCTCTATTTATAATCAAAATATTGTATGGTGAAATAATTGAATTATATAGAAAACCATGTACAAAAAGATTATTCATAATCACTTTAACATTTCCAAATATTTTCGTGGTCATAATGCGTTATTATACCCCATTCTCAATCGATAGATATAAATTGTTTAATTAGAGACTGAGAAACTTTATGCTTAAATGTTAGATATTCAATAAATAAGGATCAATATGATAAATTGGATCATATTTAGGCATAATCTAATTTCAATTAAATTATTAAAATATCTTAAACCTATTATAAATAAGTTTAAGCTCTAAGGGAACTAGCACTCATTGTCTAACCCTTACTGTAATAGTTGTAGAGTTCTCTCAACATGTTATTTAGATACCATTTGAGGTTGGATACTTATGCAGTTATAGTGGTTAAGATAAGTCCATTTCGAAAACAATTTAAGGGAAACAATAATGAAATGATCAAACTTTGAAATAAGGTACGAATTACAATCCATCTTTATTATGATTTATGTGTTACATATCCTATATAATTTAAGTGATCTTTCCTTTTGGGAATTCAAACAAAATATTAGTTATTATTCTACTACTCAAGGTATCGATCCTATCTTAGTTTTTCTATTAATTTTTTATTGTTATGGATCAAAATTTGAGTATTTAAATTAAAACCCTAATCATTAAATAGTAGATTTGTTAGAATTTGAAATGTTCAAATTAAAATTTTACTGAACCCTAAATTCAACTTGAAAATGAAGTGCCAATAAGATTAATAAAATTTGTTTAAATATTAAACAATAATTTTTTTAAAAATTATAATCGTTAAACATTATGAAAACCTAGAATATTAAACTTCAAAAATAAACCTCATTTTTGAAAACAATCAAACCCCAAGCAACATGAAATTTGGATTGGTGACAGATTGGATGTTTTAACTTAATGTTAAGTTATTGTAGGTTAGATAGTTTGTATCTGCTTTCTATCGACATGGTTTAATATGAGTTTTGTGAGCTACTAATGGTTGAAAGAACATAGAGGAGTGGCTAAGGGTCGATGTAGCTTTATGAGATGGATAGTGATGTGTTGCTAGGAGACATATGGTTACATATGCTAGCTAGCCACTGTAACAAAAATAAAGTGTTATGGTTAATTTTCAGTAAAGAGAGAAATGAAGAGCAAAGAAGAGAGGGAGAGGGAAGAATCTAGAAGGGGAAGAGAGAAGGTAGAGAGATACACAACTAAATCATATTCTTTTGTTATTCCCTAAAATGGTTACTACGTATTGACATTTTATATGTAACAATTCCTCCTACTTCAAAAAACCTTGTCTACAAGGTTTAACAAGGAAAGTATTAAGGAGGTTTACATAATGGACTAAAAATAAATAATCATACTTTCTTCTTGATGATATTGAAATTCTTTTCATCACTTATCTCTTTAATGACATCACTGATAATAGTTTCTTTAACATTGTTAAGGAAGGAAACAAGTTTATTTATAAGATGAAAAACAATGGAAAAAAAATTCCAACATTGTAACCACCTGCAAAGCTCACACCCTACTCATTTAGCAGAACTCCAAAACCAAATGAAATGCTTCTATACTCTGCAGGGTCAATTTGTATGTTACCCTTGACGAGATTAAAAGGAGTAACCACCATGTTAGTTAGACTACAACTGAGAATACCACTGACCATAAAAGTAGCATAGAAAGTAGGAGAGTACATCTCGATCTTACTAGGCTCACTGGGAGAGGGGATGAGGAAGGAATTCTGAAATGACATCTCTATTATTCATGAGAGAGGTGGACTCCAAGGGTAAAGTATAAACGAACGAGGAGTCAATGATTTAAGAGAGATCTGCCATTATATAGTCCTTCTCTTGTATGGTTTGCTCGTTTCGATTTATAGGTTCAAAAGTAACTGAATTAGTCACTCCTTATAACTGTATGAATTATGTGAACATGGCTTTAAGTTCTAACATATCCTTCTCCATCCTTTCTGAATTGTTTTATGCTTCGAGGAATAGTTTCTAGTTCTTGATTTGTGCCTCTATCAACTTCTTCATGTTTTCTTCGATTCTATGCAGCTCAGCCATTTTTGTCGAGGAATCTATTCTCTGATACCAAATGTTATGGCTAATATTCAGTAAAGAGATAAATGAAGAACAGAGAAGAGAGGGAGAGGGAATAATCCAGAAAGAGGAAAGAGCAAGTATAGAAATTTAGAGAGAGAGAGAGAGAGAGATACACAACTAATTCATATTCTTCTATTATTCCCCAAAACAGTTACTACGTATTAAAATTTTATATGCAATATTAAGAGTCTTGCTGACAACAAAGGTGAATTGATAGTAATGTGTTAATGACTGAAACTTTACATGAAGATGGGGGCGTGTATGGATAATTTTTGGTCAAAAGAAAGGATGACAACGTAATTGGAGTCGACAATAGGAAGCAAAACTCATCGACAACAAAAGAAGGGTAACAACAATAAGTTTGAAAATGAAAACTAGGGTTTCATTCTTTTGGAATTAGGGTTTTTAAGAAGAAGAAATGAGATGTTTGGAAATATAGACAAACTTATTCTTGAGCTATAATAAGGTTATTTGGTAATTAGGATAGTGTATCTTAGGGTTAGAACAAAGCTTGTTTGGTTACAAGGATATACTTATTATAGTATTTGGATAAGATTTTTTTGGCTTTTAAATTAATCCAATCCTTAGTTTGGAATAAAGTATTCTAAGATATATTTCCAAATAAAATTTAAAAATATTTCATGATTTATCGAAAAGGTATTTTCTTGATTAAAATTTGGAAAATTTTTATTTATTAATTAAGAAAATGAAAATTCTTAAAAAATTTGAAAATTAGTTGTCTAATTTATTAAGGAAGCATTTTCTAATTAATTAACAATTTAAATCTCTAAATAAATAATATAAAGGACCTTTTAACTAAATTAAAAGTGTTTATTTATTTTTAAAGATAGTTTCTTTTATTATAATAAAATTGTGTTCTAATTAAGGGAAAATTTATTTAATTAGATTGGAAATAATTGTCTAATTGGAATGGAATTTCCTACTTCTTAAATTTTCAAAAGGAGTTCCTTTAAATTACCAAAAGTAAAAAGTATAATTCACTGAAAATTATTTTCAATTAAAATTTTAAATGAGTTAAGATAATTAAAATTAGTTGTCAATTGAATTTGAACAATTTTCAAATTAAGTTAAATTTCTATTTGGAATATGAATTTAATTTATTTAGGAATCAATGAGTTTAATCCGATTTATTTATTTAATGAGTTTGAAATATTATTTTAGATTATGAAGATCCATAATGGAATCAAGAATATATATATATATATACATGTTAAATTGCATGTTTTATGTATTTGATATTATTACATGTAATTTTATGTTTAATGATAATACTTGAAATTAAATCCTCGTTATAAATATAAAGTACATGTTGAAAACATGGATGTTGCCTTCTATTTTATAAGAATAAAGCAAGTTCTATTTATTGTTATACTTTTGTTGTGAAAACTCAAGGTCTGCTTTTACTCGAATATATTTAGTCTTCTAACAGTGGGTTTTACTTGACTAAATTTGTATGAATTGCATGTGCAAACTCTTGATCACATGAATTTATAAGTAGGATTAAGAATAATATATAAGATATGTTTTAGCAAGAGTTGTCACCTAACAAATCTAGGAGTCACGTAAGATATGATTAATGAAATTTTGATCCACCTAATTTAAATTTGGACTACTAGAAAGATTAGGGTAATCTTTCCAAATAGTATTAAAGACTATTATTTTGAACAAAATAATGAGATTCACTAAATATATGATTAAAGATCTAATGTTATTTGGTACTCATAACATATAGCTTATTACTTGCTTTTCTTGTATTTATATTTTGTTCGAGAAGAATTTACTTTGTTTACTATAGTTGTACTAAGTTAGTGAAATTAATTTCTCGTGCATATGTTAAATTTGAGAAGAGTTATCAAAGTTTGATAGAAAAGTTTTATGTCTATTATATAATTTTGCTATTAATCCTGTTGAGGGTATAACATTAAAGTTTTAGAGATATGTCAAAATTATATAGATGAAAAATATAATGAAGTTTTGAGTTAATTAATTTCTCATAAATTTTAATGAAATCATATAAGATGTATGTCAATATCATAATAACATGATGTAAGAAGTTGCACAAAGTATGACTAAAAGGTATAGTACATTGATGAAATTGTTTCATTCAATTTAGTGTACCAAAAGCATAATTATGGATTATAGTTGAAGACATTTTCTATATTATGATAATAGTTCTTATTAGAAGAAAAATTATTGTTTGAGTTTTCTTGCTTATATGTGATATGGTAGAGATCATATATATTTTAGTTTATTCTTATAATTATTTGATATTGAATTCATATTCAACCTTACAATAATTTTAAACGCAAGATAACAAATAAAATGTTAAGTGAAGGTAGTTAATCCAAGTTTATACAAATAGTTTATGTGTGTTAGATCAAAAGAGATTACACATAAAAATATGGAAAGAATAAAAGTTAGATAACTGAGACTATCCTTTTATGCCAAGTTGGTTAAATCAATAAAATGAGAATCATAAAGTTACATACTAGGGTATATGTAGCCTTTGATTATGAATCATATGCAACTTGTGAAACTTGTTTATTTAAACAATAATCAAATCAACTTTTGGTGAAAGGATGATAATGATATTAAATTATTAAATTATATATATGTGATGTGTAAGATATGAAAAAATTTAAAGAAAAGGATGAAAATTTTATTTCATTAGATTTCTAATGATTTTATATGATATAGTCATCTATATTAAATGAAATATTGATTTAAAAAATTTAAGAGTTTAAAATGTTTAAATCTAAATAGAATTTATGACCGAGAATGTTAAAGCACTTTGATGAGATCGATGTGATGAGTTATAATTTTTGATTACCTATATTCTCTAGTGAATACCTTAATAACTAAATTCCATAATAGTATGAATTCAAGTAAGGAAAATATAATATGAGATATAGTATGATGCAATTTTACTTCTTCCATAGATGTGCCTAGTACTACAACTTACCTTTGGATAATTCCAATCAAGTCAATTAGTAATATTTCATATTAGATATGAAATCATAAGACTTTAAAGAGACAAAGTTAATGATTTTGGCATATTATACTTAGTTTAATTATATAATATCTAATAAGTTTAGAACTAAATTAGAAATAAATGGTTATGAGATGTGATCTAAACGGTTGAATATAATCTTACTGACCTATTGAAAAGATTGTTTATTTTAATGGATACTTATAAGAGAATCATTCTCCTGATAAGTAGTAGGAGTAACATGAAGTTTGAAAAGTTTAAATCTCATGACAATATGTCCAATTAGAACTAATTCCTTTCTTGATACATTTGATGTATAGTTGAAAGGTTAAGAGATATTGAAAGATTCATTTTCATAATGAATTTAAAGAGTTTGTTTTAGAGTTGGTTGTGACTTTTGTCATATTTGGATGAAGGTTTGTGGGATTCTAGTTGTCCTCTTTAGTGGGAGTATGTAAAGATATATAGCTCATATTGTTATATCCCAGTTCGATAATTATACTATGTAATGTGTTATACATGTATTTTATAAAGTATGTTCTATTTATGATGTGCTAAAGCAATTTAAGCCTTTAAATGTGTTATTGAGGTTATAAAAGAGATCACAGATATACAAGAATTGGCTCTGGACTCGACCGAAAATTTCTCATAAAATTTTCTCAAACTTTGAAAAGCTACGAAATGAGTCTGAACAATCTTTAAAAGTCTCAAAATGTACTTTGAGGATTTAGGTGATACTTTTCAATGAAATTCGGATGATTTCTGGATGAATAGCAAATTAGGGTGAATAATATTTTGATAAATAGTGATTCTACTTTAATTTGGGGACCTATGCTTGAAAATTTGAACCACACTCAGAATAGATATTAGAGTTTAATGATACCAAAACAGTTCAAAAATAAATCCAATCAGATGAATTTCAAAAGTTCCGAAAGTTTAGGGTTAAAATGCCCTTTTTGGAAAATAATAGGTATTGATGATTTTAAAATCATTCAAAATTTCTTTAAAGCCTCCAATCAATAAGTATTGACTCTAATTCGTGTATTTAATGGTCCATTTGATGATAAAATAGTTGTGAAATATTTTTGGAATTTAATTCGATTAGTTGGTGAATTAAATGAATCAAAGGGCAATTTGGTTGTTTTGTATTCGTTAAAGTGAAATTTGGTATTTTTACAAGAAGTTAGTGAAATGATGAGTCATTGGAAGAGAACCAACTAAATAGTGACAAGTGGCATGAGTAAATCGTAAATATGAGATATTTTGGTAAAGTTGCAATTATAAGATGTTATGAAGGATAATGGAGTAATTATAATGGAAATGGGGGCAAAATTGTAATTCAAAAAAGCCTTCATCTTCTTTAAACATTGGTGGATGGCATTGACGAGAGAAACATAGTGAAAGAGAGAAAAAATAAAAGAAAAGAGAAAGGAGAAGAGAGAGCAACTGTTATGCGAAAGTACCAAAGTGAAGTGATCCAAACCATTTTTCATGCTCTTCTACCTCCAATTAGGCATCCAATAAAGTTCCATGGTCATTCAAGTGGTTAGCTTACTAATCTTGTTGAAAAATCTGATTTGTTAGGTTATAGGTTAGATTTGGTTTTGATGGTGTGATTTACACCCTTTTGATGTAATATCAAGGTTTTATTGCATTGGAAGCAATTAAGAGAAGAAAATCACATGAATCAAGTGTATGGAACCTTGCTCAAACTTGGTCAAAGGTGAGATCTATTACCTAAAGTGTCTTATGTTGTTATTTGATGATCTACAAGTAATGAATGGCATTAGGAAGTTAGTTTAACGATGAGAGAATGAAAGAAAGCCTATGGAAATGATTAGATGAGTTTTCAAGCAAGGATAGGGTTCTTAACGTATTATGATCCAAAATTTTATTTTGATATTTTATGTTGTTCATAACATTATTTTAACGCTAATGAAGTAAAGAAATGAAAAATAATTGATTTGGAATTGGTTTTGTTTGAGATTCGGCCTAGAGTGCTTGATTTTGTATTAAAAAAATGAAATTTTATGGCTTAACTGTGTGTATTAAAATGTCATGGGAGTAAATTTAGATTGGTTTTAAGTGTTAGAAACCAAATGAAATTGAATTGGAAGAGTTAAAGGTATATAATATGTTATGTTTGACTTTAAGGGCATATTTAGTATAAAAATATGGTTATGAAGTAATAACCATGTGAATGTGATTAAGGATGTGGAGTGTATGTGGAAAGTAATGAAGTTGACATGGTTTATGATATATTTATTTGAAAAATATATTAAAGAGTTGAATTGATATTAGGTTTTTGGATTGGAAAACGAAGCCAATTGAAGGGTTTTGAAGTGGTGAAAAGGAAACTAGCAAGTTATGAGTGTATTTTAATTATTTTATATAACTTAATTATTAGCAAAATAATTGATGACAGTAAGTGTTCTTTAAATTAAATTGAGTTTATGCAAATAGTTTTCATTTGATCATGAAATGAATATTTATACTTGAGTTTTATGTTAATGATATTTTCCAAATTAATATTGTTAGCATAAGTGTATGCTTTGGCAATTTATGAGTTTTAAATTGAAAGTTAAATCTTATATGATTGGGAGTTACAATGAAATAATTCAATTATGAATCCTCCCATACTTAATTTAGAAAAGAAGATGAGTCGTTAATGTAAAAGTTGCTTTTGTTTATGGTACACTGCTAGGCTTTATACATGTTATTATACTAGTATATTTATAATGGTTAACTTGTTACAAGTAAGTGATGTAGAACCATCTCTATGACTTGTTATAGGTAAACAATGTTGAACTAGCTTCATAACTACCAGTATATAGCGGGTAACCTTTCATAGGTATGCAATGTAAAACCAACTTTATAACTAGTGGTTAACCAGTCGCGATTAAATGATGCAAAACTAGCTCTGATACTTTAAACCTAGTGTACCACATGATAAAGAAACTAGTGGTGGGTTACGTTGAGTAAAAAAAGTCATGTAATAATAATGTTGCAACTATTTATTTTAAAAGTGATTTTAGAGGTACCATATAGTACTAATTCTAGTGGATGACTTTTATATTATGAGTTTATTTTAAAAATTTTCAGAAAACTTATCGCCACCACTGTTTATTGATTAAGGAAAATGGGAAATGGAAACTTTTATATTTTGAGTTTAATTTCAAAAAACATTTTGAAATAGTATTTAAGAAAAATTGAAATTGTGTTTTACGAAATGTTATGTTATTATTAGATTTGGTGATGCACAAATAAATTGTTATGGAAAATGTTTTTAACATAAGCTTTATGATTTTATAGAATATTGCAGTACTATTGTTATGAAAAGTTCAATTTTCTTGTAAACTAATTACACGTATTAAGCTCATTTAGTTCGCACTTATTTTTATGTTTTTAAACAAATCAACCCAGGTATGCTTACAGGTGCTATGGTAATTGGGACTTCGGCTCAAGATTAATTATATTGCCAGGTGTTGTTATGCTTGTGTCATTTTGCTATATCTATTTATGTAAAAAAAAGAATGTTTATAAAAGCTTTTAAATGAAATTCATGAATATGTCTTAGCTTTTAAAAGTTTAATGTAGTGACTGTTGAGAACTATTTGTTTCGGTTGCCTATGAATAGACTTAAAGTCCAAAGTTTGTAGTTAAGAAATTTGTTGGACCCTGAACCTTGAAGCGAAAATCTAGAAATAATAAATGAGATCAAATGATTGTTTTGTGTGTAAATTATGTTATAGATGAATATGATATTAGAATGTGATTTATGCATGGTTGATGAGCTGAAAAACCTTAAGCATGAATCATGGTTATGTTATATAAGTAAGATATTAGAGAAAGGCAAGAGAGGATCTTGGTGAATGACAAGATGTGATTTAAATGTAAGCAATCATTTGGATTGAGGTTGAGTATTGGATTGATTCCAATGTCAAATTTAATTGGTTGAATGAGATTAAAATAGAAGAAGTGAAGTTGGCAAGAATGATAAGTTTTGCATGTAGATAGAAATGTGTATGATGATTTAAGGGAAATTAGGGAATAATTGACATAGAATTGGCAAAAGTAGCCTTCTTTGAAGTTGTAGCTTGATCTTTTATCTTTCCAACGAGATCAAGTATACATGTTTTCGAGATCAGAATTAAGAGTTATAGTTGATACAAGTTATGATATTATTTAAGATTGATGTTAGTGACAGCTATGATGACATGTTTGAAATTTGAGGTCATGATGAATCAATTTAGTTGAGATTTGAGAAGTTCATGATTTGATGTTGTTGCTTGCATAGTTATGAAGTGATTAGACCGATGAATAAGTAAATATGTGAAGATAATAAGTGTTTATGAAGTTAGTTTTGATGGAGGAAACTTTGGGAAAAGGTTTGAACAGCTTTGGAAAACCCATGTCCGTTAAACGAACATAGGAGTCCGTTTAACGGACAGATACAGATCAAAAGGACCCCTTCCTTTGTTCATGTCCGTTAGACGGACATGGATGTCCGTTTAACGGACATTATCGGAAGGATTGATGCAGTTTTGGCCGTGCGTGTCCGTTAAACGGACATGCCTGTCCGTTTAACGGACAGCTACGGATCACCTTGGGTAAAATGCAATTTTCACCAGTTTTGAGGCCGAATCTCATTTTGAGGCCTCTAATACGAGTTCTATATCTTGACCTTATCTTTCAAATGGAGCAAGAACTAAGTCCTTTGGATATTTGTAGAGAAAGTTATGGCGTTTTCTCCAAAAGAGTTTCAAATCAATTTCTGTTTTGAACATGTTGAGTTGTTTTGATCATAACTCACTCATCCGACCTCGGATTGAGGCGATTCTTGAAACATTGAATTCCTAACACATATATCCTTCTCTCCAAGAAAATTTGTATCAATTGAATTTGAATTGAAAAAGTTTGATTGAATCACATGATAATCAGAATGTTTTGTCTCATTCTGAGCTTGCTATTTTCCTTCTTCATCCGGCTTTGTCAAATCATTTGCTTATATCTTTTCCGTCCGACATCCGAATGACTTGGTTCTTGAAGCGTTGGATTCCTAAGATACACAAGTTCATATTAATGGAAAATTATGAGTTTTAGGGATTTAATTGAGCAAGAGTATTTGAATCAAAGTAACACATGAAAGTTTATGAACATAGTTCAGTACTTTGCGAATTTCGGGATCTGTAGAGATCCGATTGAAGCGAGGTTTGAGGCGAAATAAAGTTAAGACATGGGGCTACAATTGTTATGAAGATATGAAATTTCAATTTAGCCTTTAAGAATGTTTATTTGAGGAAAGAAGTGAATTTTCGAAACTGTGTTAGTAAAATGATATGTCCAACATGTTTGGACTATAACTTTTGATGTAGTACTCCGAATTGGATGATTCTTGAGGAAAAATGAAATTAAGACATAGAGGAATAATTCTATAGAAGGAAATTTTGGCTAATTCCCTCTTTTTGATGGTGAAATTAATGTTCCAAAGTAAGCTTGTATGGAAAGAAAGTTTAGGGGCAAAACAGAGAGTTAACTTAAAGACTTAAGAGTTTAGGCTTAAGAGGAGGGACAAGAGGGTCATTTACACCTCATTAATGAGCTGGCAAGATACAAATGGGTTGATGTTCTGTGGAGGAGAGGAGAAGCCCACGAAATTTCTAGAAAATGAAAGAAGAAAATGAGAGAATGAGAGAAGAGGGGCTGCCGATGGAGAGAAGAAGGGAGAAAAAAAAAGGAGCTAGGGTTTGAGTTTTCAAAGGCTTCCAAGCTAGATTTTCGTGGATTTCATGAAGGAAAAGAGGGAAGGAGAAGAGATCTACCTTCCAAGCAAAAGAAATCTCAAAAATAGAAAGAGAAAGAGGTAAGAGATGTCTTCAAGTTTGAGTTTTTAGTGTTTTGTTAGTTTAAAAATATGGAAAAGGTGATGGGTTTGTGATTTTTGAAGTATTTTTGATGATTATGACTTGGGTTATGTTTGATTTTGAAAGAAAAGAAATAAGGGCTATACCCACTTGTATGAGTTAGAGATTTTAGAAGTGCTTGATATAGATTTCATGAAATGAGTATGGGCTTGTTAATTATGTAATCAATTTTGAAAAGCATGATGGTTATGATATTGAATTTTGGGTGGATATGTTTAGGTAATTTTAAAGTGGAAGAACAAAGGAAGCTATGGACAATTGATGATTGGATTAAGCTCCAAGCATAGATATGAGGTGGGTTTCATGTTTATAGTTGAATAATAAGCCATTAAAGATTTTCCCAAATTGTTGAAAGAATAAAATGATTTCAAGTATTTTATGATTATGCATATATGGTTTTCAAATGATTTGAAGAATTGGTTTATATGTGTTCATATACTCCATGAATTGAATTTGAATTGATAAATTGTGAATTGTTGTGAACATGCAAAAATGCATTGTGAGTATGATTATGTTATGCCATTGAATTGTATTTATGGCATTTTGATTTGAATGGAAAGAAGGAAAAGAATATGAAAAGCATGAAAGCATTTCATTTCAATGAAATGAGTTTGAGCATTGTTATGTGCCTTGTTTGGGTGAGAGAGGAACCGTTCCGTTAAAGCCTTCTCCCGGCTGGCCGCTTGTGCCACACGAGATCCGAAAAGTGGACTCGTTTCGATTCACGGAGTAAACTTCGGTTTCTTTGTTCCGTTCACGGAACCTCTCGAGCCATTTGATGTGCATTGCATTTATGAATTGTGTGTTATGCTTGAATGATAAAATGACATAAATTGTGGTTAATGAGATGATGTTTTGAATTATGAAATTATGATTGTGAGAAAGTGATACATTCATGTGTTGCGATTTATGAATTTGAATGCATGACAAAAATTTGAGAAACGAGCATTTTATGAAGTTTCTAAATTTCTTGACAAATTGTCAATTTGGGAAATATGTGTTACATGAATCTTCAAAGAGAGTTTTACAATGGAAATGAACAATTTCAATAGTTTTGCTTATGATTGGTTATAAGCATGTTACCCACGGGCTTTTTAAGCTCAACCCCCCCCCCCCATTTCATCCCCATCTCCAGGTTTCGAGCGGGAGATCGGATGAAAGAATGACAAGAAGTTTTGTTCGATTTTTGTACATCTTTGTATTTTGGGTCATACAAACATGATGTAGTATTTATGGCGTGAAAATGCCACTATGATTTGTATAAGGAGTTGAATTATGAAATTATGTATGAATTGTGATGAATTATGAATTTATGTATGGAACGGAGATATATGATTTGTGCATGGTTTATGGATTGTGATTGTATATGATTTTGATTGGGTTGCGTTTAGATTGAATTATGAAATTGTATAAGAATATAAATGGGATTTGAATACGAATGTGTATTGGAAATTGGAATTGTTTATGGCTATGGATTGTACATTATGGTTTTATATGTACACTGAGTAGAGATTGATTGTGATTTGAACATAGATGAACTGGATTGTTGAGCTGGTATTATAGAAGTGCATCTTAGAACCATTTGCAGGTTGGGTTAGTTAAAATGCAGCTGTTATGCTGCCAAAATTGTGTTAAGTAAAGAATGAATGTATGATAATGTATGCAAGTATGGATGTATTGATATGAGTATGAGATGGTTATGATAAGAAATACGAATAGGATGATTCAGAAGAATCAAGAAAATTGATATTAGTATGAGTTTAAGGAAAAGTTTCCAAGTATGATAGATGAAATACATTGTATAAGAAAGCAAGAGAGAAAAAAGAAAAAAAAATTATACCGTTTCGGATAGGTCAAGTCTAAGGTATCCAACGCAACGCGATAAGCTTTCTAGTCTTTCACTTCAGATGTCGACATTTGTTTAAATTCGATTAAGCAATTTGTTTGCTTCGATCCAATTCGTTTTCGATTCGTAATTGATTTGCTTCGATTTGTTCGTTCCGCTTCTTTGTTATCCATCTTTCGTTTCATTTTCCGGTTGGGGTCCGGTCTTCGGGATCGGGTCCTTACAAAATTGGTGTAAATATAGAAATGTTTTCAAATTTTATAGGGCTTTAAAAAATTTTGGGAATGTGAAAATCCAGTTGTTATGCTGCCGAAATTTTCAGTTAAATGATAGAAAAAAGTTTCCACAATTTTTCACGCTTTTAATTATTAAATTATAAAAGATTTTAAATAATTGAACGACTTAGCTTTGCGATAACCATTCGATCGAGTCAGATATTAATTAGAGGGCTATTGTGGGTCGTTGGAGCCTCCACTCAGGTTCCAGAAAGGGAACCCTAGGATGGGTCCTTTTAGGTGGTATCAGAGCCTATTTTGAAATAAGGTTGTTTCTATACATGTTCTGATTTCATAATACATTTTTACGTTGTTATTATGAACTGGGCAACCCAAAAATTTTTGTTATTTTCCATGCAATTAAGTTTATAAAGAAAAATTTCAATGTTATATAGTTTATCTTTGAGTTCACAAAATAATGCACTGACAAAACCTTAAGGGGTCCCAAAGCCACACTAAAGGCTCCATCATTTTAATTATCTTCATCTTAAGAGGCGAGCACAGGGATGATGTCGTAAATGTTTTTCTTTATGAATCAACCTCGTTCAGAAAAATTAAGATTGGCAAAACCATTGGTGGAATTTTGTTTTTTTTGTTTTTACCTTGAGTGGACAATATAGATATGGGTAGCAGCGATGTGCCAGTCGAGGGAGGCCTTAGTAGTGTCAAGAAGTTTGATCAAGCATATTTTTAAGTTAGGCACAAAACAGTTTGATAAGAGTAGAGGCCTTGAAATTTCCTTAATTTAGCTAGATCAGGATAACAATAATAAATTTAGATGGCTTGGTGATAGAAGGATGAGATGAGAAATATCATATAGTCAGAGGTTAGTCAAACACCTACAGTGTCTAGAGACTCCTAAAACACTAGGAGCTCAATACTAAGGTGAAGCTAATATGGAAGGAGACCACCTACATAAGCTAGGGTAATTGTAGTAACCCAATAGGATGATGAGGATATAGTCAGTATGGTGATTGGTATTAGTAGTGATGAATATATCGAGATCAATACTAGAACTATGCACTCAAACATGTTAAAAGATTTCATTAGACAGATTAGGGTGAAGTTAGAGCTTTTAGAGTGCTATTTGATAATAACTACTTTAGTTAAAGCTAAACCAATAACGTAGAATGTTCATAGAGGTAGTTACATAATAGTTAGAATTAGATGCTCGCTAATGAGTTGATCCTATTAGACATCCATGACCATAAAGTCATACCAGGAAGGAAATTGATTAATAATACGTTCTGTCGATATGGATTGCTTATAAAGGAAATTAGGATTGATATATAAGGGAAGTTAGATAAATATTTAGCAGAAAATGTAGAATGCTCCCATCTCTTAGCATATCGGCCATGATAGCTAGAAAAGTACTAAGAAATTACTATACAAGTTATTTAGTTCTATAACCCAATAATTATAAAAGTTTATGAGGTTATTTAACATTTTAATACTGGAAAAGTAATTTGTGAATATATCTAGAGGAAGAAATTGCTTATTATGGTTGAATTCACTGAGGATTAATTATTGAAATGAGTAATTGGTGACTAAATTTTGAAATGTTTAAATGTTATGACCATATAAAGTGATTGATTAAAATTTTATTTTAAGATCAAATCTATTTTGATTATACGATGATTTATGGATTCGAACCAAGTAACGTTTTAGATGACATTATGATAGAATCTTTAATTAATATTGATGATTGAACAATATTTTTTGGAGCAATGATCATTTTAATATAAGCTTCCAATTATGTGTGTATTAGGATATCAATTCTAAGTATTGAACATTCACTATTTTAAGTTCCTTTTGATGTAAGTCAATTGTGCTATTTTTTGAAAATCGGATGAGTACAAATGGTGGTAAAATTTTTAAGGAAATTATAGTGATAAGTTTTGATCCATAATGGAAAATTTTCTCAATAGAACCCAGAGGTATTATTTTATAGATAATTACAATTGATGATTGAGAGAATGATAAGAATTATGTATGAGACCTTTGAACAAGTATGACATAGAGATTTAAGATAATTAAAATTCTTTTAGTAACTAATGAAGTCTTAGATTGAGTTCTAAGGTACCTCAAATCACACCAGTGTTTTGTAGTATTAGAAATGGAAAATTAAAGATATTTTTATTGAAAATTAGAGTTGTGTAGTGGAAGTATGAGGTATACTCCCTGTTTGAAGAGTTTAAGGTTTGATAAGCTCAAAATTGCATTATGAGATAGTAACATTTAAACTCTGAACTAATTGAATGGTTTTTACGTGAATAGGATATTATGTTAGTGTCTTACGATATAATCTTAAATGATTGATTTGCTTCTAAAGAATATGATGGGAAATGGAAAAGGTACAATAAATAGTTCACTAATGGTTATGGATTGAAGATTCGAATGCTAAGGATTCCATATGAGGCATAAGAAATATAAAAAAAATATGATTGAGTTTTGTTTATAATTAGATACAATAAGAAAGGAAATGTTTATTATTCAAAAGTATACGAGAACAATTATTTTATGGAGAATCCCAATGAAAGTTTCATTAGTAGTAACTAAGTAAATGTGAATTGTGATAGTGTTAAATGGATGGTTTCATGTATCGTTAAGTTAGCAAAGTTGTGACTAGACTGATTATTAGCGAGAAAGCGAAAGCAATGACTTCAAAAAAGGAGTTTCATGTTAAGATAAGTTGCAAATTTTGAGGGCATTTTATTGAGAGGTAACACTAAGTTGGTATTAGATCAAGAATTATGTGTACTAGTCATGGCTACACTTAAGAAAGCAATTCTAAATTAAGTTACTCACCAATATATACTATGCATATGAGGAACACAAAGAGGCATTATACCTTGAAAGTGCATTAAGATTGAAAAGGTATGAAAATGGTGATAGCAAAGTATATGTTTAAATGCTTGTAAAATCAACAAGTCAAGGCTGAGAGCCAAAAAAACCAAAAAAAGAATTTGGTTAGCCACTCCTTATTCGGGAATGGAAATGGAAGCATATTATGAAGGATTTTATGGTAGCGATTTCTCAAAATCTAAGTGGATATGATAGTATATGGGAGATAAAGGATTAAATAAAAAAACTACCTATTTCCTAACCATCCTTGATAGAGAAATCAAGTTGTAAGGGATTGAAAGTATATAGTTACATAGAGTGCTTGTATATGATGAGAAAATTGGTTAGACTAAACTAGTTCTGATAACCCCAAATAAGATCAAAAGTATGCGGGTTAAAACGATAGTACCTCAAATTGATAGCAGAGCTAAGTTTGGAAATGGAAGAAGAATTTGGAGTTAAAGTTTAAAAAAATCAAAGAATTTTTACGAATATCATCATTGAAAGGAATAGTCTATTTTAGACAACGTGACAAGTTAAGCCCACAATATGTCAGTCCCTATCAAGTGATTGACATAATGGTAGCACGAAGAATGGATACGAAGTCAAGATCTATATTTTTTAAAACAGTAAATTTGTTTAAAATTTCGAGGATGAAATTTCTGTAAAGAGGGGAGAATTTGTATTATCTCATTTTGATAATTGTACTATGTAATGTGATGTACATGCATTTTATAAAGTATGCTCTATTTATGGTGTTCTAGAGTAATTTAAGCCTTTAAATGTATTATTAAGGTTATAAAAGAGATCACGAATATACCAAAAATAGTTTTAGAGTCGACTGAAAATTTCTTAGAAAATTTTTGGAAACTTCAAAAAACTACTTTAAAAGTCTCAAAGTGTACTTTGACGATTTAGGTGATACTTTTCAATGAGATCTAGATGATTTCTCAATGAATAGTGAATATGAGTAAATAGTATTTTTGGATGAGTAGTGAATCCACTTGAATAGTGGTTTTAGGGACCCAATCTCGAAAATTTGAAACATATCCAAACTAGGAATTAGAGTTTAATGATACTAAGATGGTTCAAAAATAAGTCCGTTAAGATGAATTTCGAAAGTTTTGAATGTTTAGGGTTAAAATGCCCTTTGTGAAAAATAATGGGTATTGAGGATTTTAAAACCATTTGATTTTTTTAAAAGCATCCAATTAATAAGTATTTACCATAATTAGAGTATTTTATGGTCAATTTGATGATAAGATGGTTGTTTAATATTTTCAAATTTTAATTCGATTAGTTAGTGAATTAAATGCATTAAACAACAATTTGGTATTTTTACAAGAAGTTAGTGGAATGATGAGTCATTAGAAGAGAACCAATTAAATAGTGACAAGTGGCATGGGTAAAAGTGTAAACATGAGACATTTTGGTAAAGTTGTAATTACAAGATGTTATGAATCACAAAGGTGCAATTATAATGGAAATGGGGGCAAAATTTTAATTCAACAAAGCCTTCATCATCTTTAAATGTTAGTGGATGGCATTGATGAGAGAAATGTAGAGAAAGACATAAAAAAGAAAAGAAAAGGAGAAGAGAGAGCTACGGCTAAGCCAAAGTGAAGTTATCCAAACCATTTTTCATGCTCTTCTACCTCCAATTAAGTGTATAATAAAGTTCTATGGTCATTCAAGTGAAGAAGAAGAAGAAAATGGATTTGTAAGCTTACTAATCTTGTTGAAAAATCTAATTTGTTAGGTTATGTGTTAGATTTGATTTTTATGATATGATTTATACCCTTTTGATGTAATATGAAGGTTTTATTGCATTGGAAACAATTGGGAGAAGAAAATCACTTGAATCAAGTATATGGAACCTTGGTCAAACTTTGTCAAAGGTGAGATATATTGCCTAAAGTGTCTTATGTTGTTATTTGATGATTTACAAGTAATGAATTGCATTACGAAGTTAGTTTAACGATGAAAGAATGAAAGAAAAACTATGGAAATGATTAGATGAGTTTTTAGCCAAGGTTAGGGTTTTTAATGTATTATGATCCAAAATTTTATTTTTATATTTTATGTTGTTCATAGCATTACTTTAATGCTAATGAAGTAAATAAATGAAAAGTAATTGATTTGGAAATGGTTTTGGTTGAGATTCGGCCTAGAGTGCTTGATTTTGTTAAAAATATTGTTAGTGAAATTTTATGGCTTAAATGTGTGTATTAAAATGTCATAGGTGTAAATTTGGATTGGTTTTATGTCATAGGTGTAAATTTCGATTGGTTTTAAGTGTTAGAAATCAAATGAAAATGAATTGGAAGAATTTAAGGCATATAATATGTTAAGTTTAGCCTTTAGGGCTTTTTTAGTATAAAATATGGTTATGAAGTAATAACCATGTGAAAGTGATTAAGGATGTGGAGTGCATGTGGAAAGTAATGAAGTTGACATGGTTTATGGTATATTTAATTAAAAAATGTATTAGAGAGTTGAATGTATTGGTAGTAGGTTTCTGGATCGAAAAAATGAAGCCAACTGAAGGGTTTCAAAGTGGTGAAAAGGAAACTAGCAAGTAATGAGTGTATTTTAATTGTTTTATATGACTTAATTATTTACAAAAGAATTGATGACATATAAGTGTTCTTTAAATTGAGTTATGGTCTTCATTTTATTATAAAATGAATATTTATACTGAGTTTTATGTAAATGATATTTTTCAAATGAATATCGTTAACATAAGTTTATGCTTTGGGAATTTATGAGTTTTAAATTGAAAGTTAAATTTTATATGATTAGGAGTTGCAATGAAATAATTCAATTATGAATCCTCCCATACTTAATTTAGAAAATAAGATAAGTCGTAAATGTAAGAGATGCTTTTACATATGGTACACCACTAGGCTTTTTACATGTTATTATTCCGACATATTTATAACGGTTAACTTGTTACGGTTAAGTGATGTAAAACCAACTCGGTAGACAATAGTTAAACAATCATGGGTAAGAGTGGTAGAACCAGCCCTGTGACTTGTTATGGGTAAGCCATGTAGAACCAGCTCCATAACTACCAATATATAGCGGTTAACTTGTTACAGGAAAGTGATGTAAAACCAGCTCTGTAACTAATGGTTAACTGATCGCGGGTAAGTGATGCAAAACCAACTTCGTGACTTTAGGCCTAGTGTCCTGAAACTAGTGGTAGGCTACGTTGAGTAAGAAATTTCATGTAGTAATAATGTCATCACTATTTATTTTAAAAGTAATTTGAGAGGTATCATATAGTACCAATTCTAGTGGATGACTTATTTTTTGTATAAAAATTTTCAGAAAAGTTATTGCCACCACCGTTTTTTGATTAAGGAATATTGGAAATGGAAACTTTTATGTTATGAATTTAATTTTGAAAAGCATTTTGAAATAGTATATAAGAAATATTGAAATTGTTTTTACAAAATGTTATTACTAGATTTGATGATACACGAATAAATTGTTATGGAAAATGTTTTGCCATGAGCTTTATAATTGCATGAAATATTGTAATTAAATTGTTATGAAAATTTCAATTTCTAGTAAACTAATTACACTCACTGAGCTCATTTAGGTCACCTTTACTTTTATGTTTTTAAACAAACCACCCCAAGTATGCTTACAGGTGCTGCAGTAACTAGGAGTCTACCTCAAGATTAGTTGTATTGTCAAGTGCTACTATGCTTGTGTCATTTTGTTATGTACATTTGTGTAAAAAAAAGGATATTTATAAAAGCTTTTAAATGAAATGCATGAATATGTCTTAGCTTTTAAAAATTTATTGTACTGACTATTGAGAATTATTTGTTTGGGTTATTTGTGAGTGGACTTAAAGTCTCAAAATTGTAGTTGAGAAATTAGTATGAATATAGAAGTACTTTCAATTTTTACGAGGCTTTAAAAAATTTTATGAATGTGAAAATGCAGTTGTTATGTTGCCAAAACTTTCAATAATATGATAGAAAAAAGTTCCTACTATTTTTGTAACATCCCGTTACTGTTAGCAAGGGTATTTTGGTAATTGGGATGGACTGATAGGTTTCATTGCATTCACTGATTGAGCATGTTACTGGCCTCTAATTATAGAGAAACAGGTTTCTTGCATATGCATTTATTCATAGGTACATGCATTCATGATTTTCCGGCATTTTATTGTGAGTATGAATTGATTGGAATGCGAACTGGAAACCGACTGAACTGACTAGATTAGGATTGATTAATTGAGAATTTGGAAGTAAGTGGGTTCGAATGACTGATTTAGAATAGTCTAAGTGTAATTGATAATTGATAGTGGCTTATAGAAAATTTTTGGGAAATTCGGGAGAAAATGCCCGAACCGAAAATTTTGGAGTGACATACCGATTGATTGTATAGTACTGAAAGAATTGTCCAATGGCGATGGAAAAATTTGAGTTTTACTGTTAGGAATTAAAATGTTGAGCCATTGAAATTTAGAGACTGAAATTTGGACTGATTTGAAGACTTAGGTCTATATATATAGCCTAGGTTTGAGATTTGGGAAAGTTACCTAAGGCATTAACGTTTTTCTTCTTCCTCTTCTCCACGGTGATTTCGATTTCCTCTATAGGTAAGGATTCTTCAATCTTTCCTCTATGGTTTTCTTCCTATTGTGCTAGCCTAACTGATTTATTGTGATTGATGAAGGTTGAGAAGGATTGGAGTGAGTTATCGTTGGTTTGAGAAAGTTTTAGGGTTTACGGTAATTCTTAGAGATTTGTGGATTTGAGCGTGATTGGTAAGTGGTTATGGTTTTAAAGTTTTTATTAGTAGTTGTTTCAAGTATTTATGGCATTTATTGGGTTAGATTGAGTGGTTAGAGTGTTAATGGAGGTTTTAAATAGCATTAATGGCGGAAAATCGATCGGAGATGAAGGTGGCACGGTCGCACGTCGCGACGTCTGGCGTGCCTCGCCACGGCGAATAAATTTAGTGTTCGCCATGACTGCATGCGCTTCGTCATCGTGGCGAGCCTGGAGCGGCGAAGCGTTCTTTACGCCATGGCGAGAAGGCCCAGATATCGTCATGACGAGAGTCGCAAGGTCGCGGCGAAAGGGGTTTTTTTGATTGAATGAGTGCTTGTTTATTGGGCATAACTTACGGTATAGACCTCCGATTGAGGTGATTCCTGAATCGTTATGAACTAGAGAAAGAGGTCTACAATTGAGGATAATTATGGGAATTGGAATTTATTTAAATGGTATTGATTCATAGAGAATAAAGTCGATTATGGTTCATAGTGTGACCTAAGTATTGAATTGAGATAATTGGAATTTTAATTGGGATTTTCAGTAGAGGTTTTGACCCAATGGATAGGGAATTGCTATAAGGAGTATGAATTGAGGTAATTGAACTGAATTTTAGGATTTGATCAATTATTGTCGATCAATTGAGCGAAGAGTTGGAATGGGACATAAGAGTTCAAAATTGGGTTTTAGCGCCGGGAAAATCGTGAACATGCATTGTACATAATTTCATAGAGACGTATGCATCACTGAATTGTTTAATTGAGTATCTAGTAATGGGACTGTATTTTACTGTTATAGAGGCGCTGTTGGATCGTCATTCCACGGATATTGCTGGAACTTCCAAGCAGTAGCTCGGAAGTTACAGGTGAGTAACCTAGTTGGTTTCTCAAATTCGTGACTGTTTAAATGCTCAACGTAAATTACTTGCCAAATGTGAAACTGTATGATTTCTGAAATATACACGATCGGATGGTATGCCTCTACTGTATTAGACTGTGAAATTGCATGATCACTTTCTACTGTACTGGATTGGATTATTGTACTGGATTGAATTACTGTATGTTACTGAGAAATACAATACTGGGCTTTTATAGCCATACACTGAATCACTGAATACTGAATTACTGAACACTGCATTGCATGCATAAATGCATGATCAGATAATGGAATGTGACCCAAGTTGCTATTATCACTGAAAAGAACCTCGAGCTTGAATACTGTACTGACCGGGCCTAGCCCGAGGGGAGAAATCCCTGACGTGTCCCCCACTGAATACTGATTGAGCACCTGGGCACAACACTGAATAACTGGAAAAGAGTCTCATATGCATTGTATACACTTGACTGATTGAATTGCAAACTTACTGAATTATGTGATGACATGAGAGATTGCAAATTGTTACATGCTACTGTAAACTGTTATATACTATTGTAAATTGCTATTTGATACTGCCAACTGTTATAGACTACTGTAAAATTGTTATATAATACTGTTAATTAAATATTATCGTGTCTTGTCAGTCGCAATTTGCATAATGCATGATTTGAGTGAACCATCGATGATGGTTTCTCACTGAGTTCGCAAACTCACCCAACATTGCAATTATTTTTCAGGATTTGGCGAGTACCCCGTTAGACAAACGGGAGTATGATTACAGCAAGCAAGTCAGAGTTCAGGTCGGGATTAGTCTTATGTCTGCATTTGAGTCTTTCTGATTTATGTGTAAATTTGTATTTTCGCAGAATTGTACTATTATTATAGAGGGTCCCCAACTAATTAATATTGCATTGTGAATGGAATATTGAAAGAGTGTTTTGATTGAAAATGTTTCAATATCGCGGGCCCAAATTATTTATTGATTTCTTCGCACTCGAGTGTTTTCAAAAAGAAAAACGTCATAATGAGTTTTTAAACTGAATTGATCTGCTTAGATGTCACCCTCATGGTCACGGGCTCGAATATCACCATCGATATCGGGTTCGGGTCTGGCGGGAGTGGGGTGCTACAATTTTCCGTACCTTTAATTTTTAAAAGTATAAAAGGTTTTAAATAGTTGAACGGCTTGGCTTTACGGGAACCTTTTGGTTGAGTCAGATATTGATTAGAAGGCTACTGTAGGTTGCTGGGAGGCCTCAACTTAGGTTCCAGAAAGGGAATTACTATATGGGTCCTTTCACAAAGAAAGAAAAATAATTAATATTTTCAATTGTTGAAAATATAGTTGTCCAAGAAGAATTCATATTGGATATAAAAAGGTAACAACTTAATTCTAAGAATTAGATCTATAGAGATAGTTTATAATTTGTTTACCTATCTAGTTTGTTTGCCTATTTTATGTCTAAATACATAAATGTACTAAAATTGTTTAGTATTTGTGTATTAATAATATCCTTTATTCTATAATTGATTTGATATTTGAGTTAAAGGTTATACAGATATTAACTATGAAGTAAATCCTAATGAAATTATATTTTACTTAGAATAATATTACTTTTAGATTAGAAATATTCCAATATAGAAAAGATTACTAATTAGGCCTTAATAGCGAAATGATTATTTGGATTAATAAGTTATTTAATGATCTTGATATAGTTTCTTCACTTTCTTACACTGCTCAAGACAATAATACACTATATACGTTAGAGCCATTAGGCATATGAAAGGAGCTAAGATCTTATTAATGATCTAAGATGTATTTAGACAATTTCTCTTAATTATAATGATAATTACGATGAAAGTTGTAAGATTTAAACATGTTCTCACTAGAGATAATCTTATAGAATTCTCTTACCAAACCAATATCCTAACAGAGATCATCATATAGTGATATAATATAAGATACTTAAATGATTAGCAAGTGGAAGATTATTAGTTTATATCCTACAACTAATTGATTGGTTACAGTTTAGTGATATAATTATTTAAAAGTATTCATTATCTTATACATATTTAAACATATTTGCTAAAGTTTATGGGATAAATATACATTGAAAATGAATTTATGATGAGATGATATTATAAAATTCATATTGAATTTATGTATTATCCCTAAATTATTCCTAATCATTATTCTATTAAGATTGGACATGAATAGAGTGCAAAAAAACTAGCACACGTTATTTTTTTTCCTTATGAAGGAAGTATTCAATGTCATACACTAAAGTATGGAGATACTTAAACAAACATGTGATTGTTTGTAAAGAACAAGTTCATTGAATTAATCCTATATAAGAATTCCATTTGTAACATTAGTGATCATTTGACTTGAGATCTCCAAAGTTATCTTGCATAAGGATTACTATATTTTGATACTACTTATAACATATTCTAGTTGAAGATAACTCAGTCGGTAGTTATTGAATATAACATGAGCTATATAAAGATAGTTGAGTGATTAGGATTCATCACCTTAAAGTGACTAGGGACAATGTTCTATTATTTTCGATTAGTATTGACAAGAAATCCTTGGCCAAGGTTGAATGACATTTTGTAAAATATTTTACAAATGTCATTAATTAAATTAATAACTAATGGTAGAGAACTAACATGGTGGACTTAAATAAAGTAGACATTAATTTTATACTCTAAGTCTAATTCAGATATTGTATGATGAAATGATTGAATCATACGAAAGAATCATGCATAAAATGGTTAGCCAAAAATCATTTGACATTTCTAAATATTTGGGTGATTATGATGCATTGCTAGATGTCAATCTTAATCTATGGATATAAATTGTTTAATTAGAGAATTAAAGATAAATGAATGGGGTTTAATTTATATAATCCTAATTATTATTTAGGGTTATAATTTAGACCCATTTCCAACATATTTGGAAACCTAGTAGTTCACACACAAAGAATAGTTTTAAAGAGAATATATTTTAATCAATTTGGACTTGAATGTAAAGCTTGAGAAACTTTATGATATTAATAATTAAGTATCAATATGAGATATTAGATCTTATTTGGGCATAATTGATATTTAATAAAAATTATTGTAATTATAATTAAATTTTAATGAAAACTAGTATTTAATTTCAATTAAATTACTAAAATGTCTAAAACCTATTATAAATAGGCTTAAGTGCTAAGCAAGCTTGGACTCCTTGACTAACCCTCTCTATTATAGTTATAGAGTTCTTTCAACATATTTTGTGGATATTATTAGAGGTCAAACACTTATACAACTAAGGTCATCGAGATAAACCAATTTCAGAAACAATTCGAGAGAAACGAGAAAAAAGGATCAAACTTCAAGATAAGTTATGAATTATTATTTATTCTTTATTTGTTAATTATTTTTTATAATTTAATTTATCTTGACTTTTGATAAATCAAACGAAAATATTTTGTTATTATTTTGTTATACGAAAGATTAGATCTTGCCCTAATTTCCCAATAAGGAGAAGGATGTAGTTATTGCTCTTACCTTGTGATTATTGTTAAAAGAGACACAAGATGATGGCATTACAAAAAGGTAGCAACATCAGCCTAAAGTTGATAATAGTTTGTAATACCCGGTATCTAGTTTAACCGGTACACTGAAATAAAATTGATATTTAGACTTATGTCATTAAAACCAGAGCAGTGAATAATAATTTTTAGTGACATCAAATTAATGATGTATGATATTTTTCGGTGGTCACAGGAAGTGGTTCAGACAGACGTTTTAAAAAAAAATAGATTAAGAATGACGTTTTTGTAATTAAGTGGACTTGAGAGGCATATAAAAGGACCTAAGTGGGAGAATAAGACAAAATTTGTCTTCTTCCTCCTCCCTCTTTCACGACAGCCACCATGGAAGCTCTCTCCAAGCTTTTTCAAGCTTTGTAACAAGAAGAAGAAGGTGATTCAAGCCATTTGAGTGACATAAAGAGGTAAGCCTCCACTCCTATGCTTAGATCCATGGGATTAAAGCTTGATTTTCTCTTCTTTGTGAAACCCATTTGAGGGAATGCATGAGTTGAATGATTTGGATGATGGATTGATGTTCTTTGATGTGCAATGACACTTATTCTTGAAGAAATTTCGTGTGTATGGTGATTTGGGGGGTTAAATCAAAACCTAGGGTTTTGAAGGTTGAGCTGTCATGGAGACAGATTCGTGACTCTCCTTGTCTATTTTTTTTGAGCTGCTTAACGTGTGAATCTGGAGAAACTTAAAACATAGAAGTTGTATATCTAGATGTCTACTATCTCCATGTATTTTTCCAGGATTTTAGGGTGAGCTGAATAAGAGTAATAGGCCCCGAATTGGTACTGGTTCAGAATACCAGCGAGATTAAAACGAGAACTGTAAGTTAATTGTTTGAAGACCTTAGGGTTAGAATTGGATGACGAGTTCTTCTTACGAAATGTTTCAAAATGTGTTCTCTAAGTTCTGTAGAAATGGATTATTAATTGGATGAGTATTTTGTTAGATATGGCTGATTAAGGGAAGCATGTTACTAACCTTAGAGTGACAGAAGAGAGCAGAAACAGGTCAGGCTTGTAAAAAGCACAATAAATCCAATTTGCGTCATTTTTGAGTCGTCCTTGGATATGTGATAGCCATATGAGTCTATTGAAAATGAAACTTGGAATCACCTTAATTGGATGAGAAATGAATGCGTTATAAGGTTGTGAGTCGAGAAAGGTCCAACTAATGACTGCATGTTAAAGCTGATTGTAAATGGGAGATTTGGATCTCCTTAATGACCGAATTAGAGCATGGTCATAAAAGAAGAAATGTGAATTTATGTGTTAACTAGAGGACTGGACAGTTTGAAAAACTTTGGACCTAGGTATAAGGAGTTATGCCATCACGAATGGGACTTATGAAGTTTTGTAATGTTATGTGTTAAGCAATGAGGTTTGTATGAAAATGACTAATGAGGGTATATGTATTTTCATGCATGTTATCCAGTAGCTTGTGAAAGCAGAAAAGGAATAGAACTAGACGTCGTGCCTAGTAAGTCTCAAGTTCAAGAAAGGTAGAAAGAAATCAGAAATTCTGAGATAGTTGAGGTGAGTATAAGCATACTACTATACTTGTGTAGTAATCCTTTCTTTAATATTGCGGCTTGTTGAATTGTTCTTGAATCCATATGACTTATTTGACATATAACTCCATTTAGTTGAGTCTAGCATGTTGTATGCCAGATTGACCAGATGATTTCATATTCTTTGCATCTTCTGGTTCCCTTATTGTGTTGAACCTATTGATTGCGATTCTTTGATGAAGCATGTTTTTCATGTTAATCAAGATTGATGAGTTCTCAGAATACCTAGTTGATAGGGTTTATTATCAGACTATGTGCATTTAGATGACCCGCCGGTGATGAGTTAGATCTGGGTCCTACCTGGAGAGGGCAGGCCTCCAGGGGCAAGGTTAGGCCGACCTTGTCTAGAATCAGAAAATGGGAGAAACGTCGTACTAGCATGCCTCTGTCTCGTCCAAAGAATTTCAGAAAGAATCAGAACTCATAATCTAGAAAAGAAACCAGAAAAGAAAAGAACCAGAAAAGAAAAGAACTTAGAAAGAAAAGAACCCAGAACCCATAAAAGAATTCAGAAACCAGATTCTTGTTTTCTTTGAACAATTCACTTTGAGCTTTATTATTGATACTCATGTTATTGTCGCATTTGAGATTACTACCTGTGTATCCTTTGATGCTGTATATTGTTGCTTTGAATGCCACAGGCCATTCTTGTGAAGCTAGCCTTATATTACCTAGCCTCACAAGCATGGTAGTATGTTTATATCTCACTGAGTCGCGTTGTAGACTCACACCTCACTATCACCATTTCAGGAGATTAGCAGATCGGACAAGAGAGAAATCCAAGCCTTTTGAGACTCGCTTGGATAATCAATCAAGTAATGTTTTTGGCGTGATGTAATATTTGTAGATACTTCTAGACGCTCCATGGTTTGTCATAATCATATGTACATATAACCCGTATGGATTTGTTATGGTATTGAGAATGATGTTGGTTGATGATAAGTAGATGTTGTATGTGAGAATTGTAGATTTGAATCCTTGCTTCTTACAACCTATTAAGCAGGTAAAGGATTATCAGATAAACGAATGGGACATGCCGGATTTTTAGTAGAAGACAGAACAGTTGGGCTTACTACGGGTTTTGGTGGCATTAAGCCTACCCATTCCCTAGTGCCAACACGGCCCAAAAAGGCATGTCGTGTCATAGTTGGAAATGATTCATTATCATAGGTGGAAAGAAGTATAGTCATTCATAGGAAGGAACAATGGTGGTAGTAGCAATGATTGTTATTGTGAACATGGGTGACGACAACGATTTTACTATAGTTTTAGGATTTAAAATAAAGTTATTATATCAGAACTGGTACTAATTTTAGTTTTTGTATGATATAGTATTGATATAAAATATGATAATTTTAAAATTCATGTTTTCTTGCCAAAATATAATACCCAAAAATCAAAAAATAATTCAAAAAATGCAAATACCAAAGAAGTAAATTTACTTTGAGGTATTAGTTTTAGAGTTACACAAAGAGAACTAATTTTTCCTATATATACAATACTTATTTTTCATTTAATATTGTTTATATGGTTATCTTTTGTTATAACCTTCTCCCTAGCTACATAATCCTTTCTTAACCAAAAATAATATGAGCTAAACTTGAGTATATCTTAGTTTAGAACCATAATAATAAACTATAGCTAGATATGTATTGTAATATCCTAGTTTTATTATTGTACTGTGTAATGTGTTATACATGTATTTTATAGAGTATGTTTTATTTATGGTGTACTAGAGTAATTTAAGTATTTAAATGTATTATTGAGGTTATAACAAAGATCTCGAATAGACCAGAGATTGTTCTAGACTGGACCGAAAATTTCTCAAAAAATGTTTGAAAACTTTGAAAAGTTACAAAATGAGTCTGAATGAACTTCAAAAGCCCCGAAATATGTTTTGGAGATTTAGGTGATACTTTAAAATGAAATCTGGATGACTTCAGTGAAATTTGGTGATTTCTGGATTCAATCCAAAAAATCTTTCAACAGTTAAAAAGTTACAAAATAATTTCAAAATATGATGAAGAGCTCCAGAATTAGGATTGGAGTCTATAGGAATTGAAATGGGTCAAAAAGGATGTTGTTTGAATAGAAATTGGGTAATCTAAAATTATTGGACTAAAATGCCCTTTTTGGAAAACAATGGGTATTGATGATTTTAAACCAATTCAAAACTTTTAAGAGCATACAATCAATAAGTATTGATCCTAATTAAATTATCACATAGTTAATTTGATGGTGAGATGGATGTGGAATATTTTTGGTATTTAATATGGTTTATAGGTGCAATAATCCGTGAAAGAGAGAATTGGTCTTTTTACATAAATGGAGTTAATTAATAAATTTTAAATGACTTACATTTATTGACCAATTACAAGACTCCATATGGTTTAAGAAACATTAAATTAGTTGATGATGAGCCATTAAAGATGTTTAATAAGAAAATGGCATGTGTAAAGTATTAAAGTAGTATAAAAAAGGCAAAAGAAGGCAAATTTTGGTTCATTTGATAGGAGGATTCGTGAGAACCAAAAAGAAAGGAAAAAAACAAGAGAGAAAGGGGGAGAATTTGGCCAAGGAGAAGAGGAAGAGAAGAGGTGTCATTTTTGGTGGATTTGGAGTAGAAGTTGAAGAAATCTTGACCTAGGATTGGTGTTCACCAATTTCTTGAGAGATTGGGAGAAAAAGTGGTAAGTTTCCTAGCTTAAATTTCTTATTTTTATGGGTTTTCTTGAGTGAGATAGATTTTTTTAAGATCAATGTTGTATTGGTATTACTTTGATGTTTCTTTTTATAGAATTAGTTAAATATGACAAGAGAGGAATGTGTAGCGAGATTCTGTTTTATGATAACTTAAACTAGTCCCAATGTTTTAGCCATAACTCGTCCTAACGACCTAAAAATTGAGTGATTCAAAATGAAGCTAAAACCTAAGACAAAGTACTAAAAATTTCTAGAAGAGACCTATACCAAATTCGGGATGAATGATATTGAAATTTGAGATTGAAAGTGGTAACCTGATACTGCCCTTGTTTTGAAACAACTTGTGATATTTGGTACATTTTTCATGATTTAGAAGTTAAAATGGAATCATTTTTAATTATATAGAAGCTAGATACATAGGGGAACAAATTTCTAGAAGACTTAAAACCTAATTTGAAGGTTTACTATGTAAAACTTAAGGAACAAGTGGAGGTATGGATTCTGGACATGGGTTATAACCGTGACTCATCATGCACGATTGTGATATGGAGAATTAAACTGGGTGAGATTGTGTTTCGAAGGAATTGGTAAATTAGAGTGGATAAAATATGGTACTTAGGTGACTTTCAAAGTTAGATTTCACTACAAGAAAAATGAAGCTTAGCAATGGAAATTACCAATGGAATATCTAAATATTTTATCAGAAAGCTAAGTTAGCAGTGAAATTTACCGACGGACCAAGGCATCGAAGAAATGTCCATAGGTAACAATTTGTAACAAATCACATAATATCCGCCATAAATTTATCGACGAAAATTTTGTGTAATTTTCGATGAATATATCGACAATTATTATGTGTTATCTTTGGTTGGTAAATTTACCGATGGATAAGATATGTCCGTTAGCAAACTTACTGACATAATTGGTTATTTCTTCTGTAAGTTAATGTTGTCATTACTGATGGTCATTAGTTTTCTGTGAATAAATTGAATAGATTTTACTGACAAATTTTTTTTTGTCGATAAATTTACTAAGAAAATTTTAAAAAAATTTCCCTGCATTAAATTTTATTTGATGATGTGATGCATAATTTAAACAATTATGAGTTATCTGTTGATAATATTTTGATTTATTTCAACATTTAATTTGTTAAAACAAAAAGTTGATTGATGATATAAAGTATAAATTATCTTAATTAATAATAAAAAATTATTTTGTACATAATAAGTATTTGTAATTCATACTAAATGACTATAAATATGCTATTCATTTGGTGATCACGAATGCTTTGATTGCTACGATGAGGTGCTAAGCTTCCCCTTCAACTCATCCACCTCATTACGGAGCTAAGCTATGTACTCCATCGACTGTTGCAACTAAGTTGCCAATATCTGTATTATGCTTTGAAGCTCATAGACTTCATTGGGTGCGGACCGCCTACTAGATGTTGTTGTACTAGATATGGAGGATTGCGAATAATATGTATTTGCAAATGAACCTAAGCTGAATATCCTTTCACGACGGTCCCTACCACCCACTGTATGAAGATAGGTTTGAGTCTGATCAGCATTTTTAGATTACTGAGATTGTCGTTGAATGCTTTCTTGTATTTAGTCCTATCATAAGGCAATGTTTATATTAGTAAGTGATAATTGTTAAGTATTAATATTAAAGCATAAATTTTACATACATTTAGTTCTGTACATCAGGTGTTGACGAAGGTCACACCGTCATGCTTTTTAGTGTGAGTGTGCAAAAAGAGTTGATGGGTGTAGTCTTCATGCCTATAAACTTTTCCTGCATCAGAATAAAATATTATATGTGAACTATAATTTATAAAAATTTTGGCAAATTTTTCTCTACTTTTTTTATATTTACCCCTGTTGAACAAAGAAAATAACTCAAAAACACAATCATATATGACACCAAACATTTATAACATTATCATTGTTCATAATATACCTATTTTCATTCCAAAATTCACACATCAAATTTAACTGAAATACACCAAATTAAAAAAAATCAGAATATAAATGTAAAGTGTAGATACTTACAAGTCTCTCTGCATACTCGTGGTGGGTAATAGATCCTCCAGTATGTATAGGAAGACCCTCTCTCTCCCCGATCTTCCATGTCTATTAGTAGAATTACGCTCTAAAATGGCCATTGCCTTAAGTGTTGTCCAATACTACTGCTAATGACTCCATATCTATTCAGAAATATAAGGCGGTCATACACCAGTCTTATATATAGCACCAACAAAGCCTCAATAACATGTACGTGCTCGTTTCTCCTATACTTTATAAATGATAGCGTCAAATTCAGAATCCCATAAAATTTCTTTCTAAAGTAAGAGGAAAAACATACGATAAGTATTTATAATGTAATAATATTTATCTAATAAATGTATAAAAATCAATTAAAAATAAAAATAATTTTTTGTACCTCAAAATCCTGATAGTAAAATTCCTTTACCACCTGAGAGATATTCTTCCATATATAACCCTCAACATCAATCTTCTCCTTGAATTTGGATGTCATGTTTCTTGAGTATAGTCTAAACGGAATCAACCTAATATTAAAAAAATTAATTTTATAATTTTTTAAAATTAAACCTATAAATTAATTATAAACATACGTTGTTTCATGTATTTTCACTTACAGATTGTTAACAATTATGATGTAAGTTCTTTCATCAGCTCCCTCAACTCTAGGCTAGAGGTCACTTCCTTCATCCGCATCGTTTACCCCTAATATCTCTGTCGGTGTAGGTTTGGTGGATGGTGTGGTAGCATGTACAGAAGGTGATATCTCATCTGTAAGTGTAGTAGTAGCTAGAGGTATAACATCTGATTAAGTTGCAGTTGCAGAATGTGATGCTTCACCTGGATAGTAAGTGGCTCCAAATCGTGGTTTGAACCTTGGTCGCATTATATCCTACTTTCTCATTAGTGGCATATTTCAACCTGAAATTCGTATCTCATCCTTTGAACTAATATTTCCCATTTTCATCATTACCATTACCCTCGTTTCGATTACATGCTTGTTGATTGAAATTAATATCCTCAATAACTATTAGTTTCCTATATCTAGTTACATGTCCCTTAAATATTTCCCATTCTCATCATTACCATTATCCTCATTTCGATTACATGCTTCTTGATTGAAATTAATATCCTCAATAACTATTAGAAAATTATTTCCTATATCTAGTTACATGTCCCTTAAATCATCATCTAACCTAACACTTTTAAGTTAAGTTATATCATATTTCAAGTAATTAACCTTAGCTTCTTACGATTAAACTTGATTTTAGTTATAAGAGGACCATACAATAGATAACCCTTTTTCCAAACCTTACCTACTCTTCTATAGAATTCTTTCTTCAATAATAATATGTCTAAATAATTCATTATAGTGTTAAATGTGGACAAATTATTGAACTAAATACTAGTCTAATTGTTCAGTAGCTTCTCTCGGTGAAGAGCTATAAGACCTCTTCTTCTTACTTCAAAGTAGCTCCATAAGTGCATAGTATGTGAATCAAGTCATTCTTAAGGAAAATATCTCTATCCTTCTCTTCAAAACTCGATGTATCTATCCTCATCAGGTATAACATCTTTGTTTTCCACCACTTCAATCATCATTTTCATTAAAAAGCCCCCAGGTAACCTCAATCCCATCAAAATTATCAACAATCTCCTTTTGGTGAATAATGGAAATCATCAAATCCTCTTGTTTTCTAAATTTTCTATTTCTTATTCTTATGTTTATGTCAAATCTTGCTAGATAAGCATATGGTTACAAATTCAATGAGTTGGTTATGATCGAAATAGTCACACATGTCATCAATAAATAGCTTAGCTTATTATTAACATACTCTTTAACTTCTCATGAATTAGTGCCTTATAAGTGTTTTGTAGCAGCATCATTATTCATCAATGCAGAGAAGGAGGCATGATAGGAAACCAAAGACAACCAGGATGGTAGCATCCCTGTATATAGTAGGATAATGGGCATCATGATTAGTACGTACTTCTTGTAGTCTTGAAAATAAGAATAAACAATAATTACTCTTTTGGTATCCTTTGTTCCGAGAACCAATATCAAATTTTCCTATGGTATAACTACTATTAAAACCTCCTTGTAGTGTAACTTTCTGTCAATAATTACTAATTCTCTCATAGTGTAATATCTATAAGAGCAAAATCCTTTCCTAAATCATATTTATGTAATCTATTTATACTTAAAATAACCTAAAACATTCATCAAAAACAAAAACTAACCATTTAATGGCTAGCATTAGTCAATTAATGGTCCATTAATATGCACATTTACGACTAATAATGGAAAAGTATATTTTGTAAAGCATATAATCTTATAAAACATAATAAAGAAAACTACCTACCAATGTTTCTGATACTAAAGGTTTGCATTACACCTTAATATTTCACAAAAGTTCTAAATAAGCCCCTTTCCTTATCTATGATGTCATTTTTGAAAGAAATAAATTATTTATGTTTCATTGATGAGAATAAAAAAAACCATCAAATGATACACGAGTAATTACAAAATGCCACAAAAATCATATGAGGTTGAAACCTTAATCTAATGGGATTTAGTGTAACTTAATCCTAAGCAGTACTCATACCAAAATAAGTTCCAAAAGCATCCAATTTCTTAAGGATCTGTGAAATGGTGAGAAAGTTCAGAGTCACTACACACCTAATCTCTCAATTGTTTACTCAATGATGGGTATCTTTTATTTGACTAATACATACGAACCGTCACATTCTTAGACAATATTTATTGGTTCTACACCTTCTTACACAAATTTTCAACCAAATTCCAATATAATGTTCAAATCATCAATTTCAAAAGCATAATATAATGTTCAAATTCTTAGAAAAAATCACAATACCAAGTTCAAATGCTCATCCGAATCACAACATAATATTTAAATTATTAATGAAATCATAATATAATGTTTATATCCTCAACCAAATCACAAATCGATGCTCAAACATAATTCAATTTGTTGATTCACCATCATCAACAAGAGATTTTTTTATAGTTAATTTTTCCCTTATTTTGACAAGTTATATCAAGATGCTATAATTTTGATTGAAAATCTTTTTCTCTCAAAATTGCTTTCTCCTAATATCAAGATGCTATAATTTACTTCTTTAATTATGTGTTCTAATCTCCTAACTAAAACTTTGCTTTTAAATAAGAAAACTGATGATTATCAATCTATTACAAAAATATAATCTTACTACAATCGATGCTTGTACTATAATCTAAACATAATGCATTACAAAAATATAAATGTATGGGTTTTGTACCTCAATTTATGATTAAACTAGTTTCTCAACCCAGTAAAAAACATAAACTGATGATTACCTATACAATCAAACCACAAACAAAAACCTAATTGATCAAAGCAGTACACAAAACCCAGTAAAAAACAAAACCCACTTACCTCAGTCGATGAATAAATGAAGACACAGAAGGAAAGCACGCGAAGGAAGAAGGGAACTGAAGAACACGAATACATAGAACGAAAATGCAAAAGGGAACCGAAGCACACAAAGGAAGAAGATGGATGCAGAAGGAAAAAGATGCACGGAGAGAAGGGAGCTGAGGCACATACGAATTATGACAGCGGCAGAGAACCGATAACAATAGAGAAAACAAAACAGAGGAGAAAATGAACATCTATGAGGTGGTGGGTTTCATGGGTAAGTTAGATGTTTAACCAAAATGACATTGTTTGGTGATGACGTCCTTTTTTATTTTTTAAAAATGTTGAAGTCAAAGTTAACAATGGCATTTAAATTTTAATTTTATTGACAGAATAACTCTTCCATCGGTAAATCACTGACAAAGTCTAGTTCTATCGATACACCCCGATTCTTATTTTTTTCCTAAAGCATTTGTTTGATCAAAAAAAGAAAGCATGCCATATTTAGAGAAATGGTAGATTTCAAAACTTTTTAGAAATCTAAATTTCAGCAAAAGAAATATATCCAAATCATCATGCCAATCTATATATGATTTGGTATAAGGATAATAATAAACATAAACAAGATAAAGATTATATTACCAACTCCTTCACTACAGCTTTAACCCCTTGTTGTGCTATCCTATTCTCGGCAATATATCCTCTCCTAAGTGATGTATCATCTTCTTCTTGTTATTGTTTCTTATTCTCGATATTGTATCCTCGACCAATCCGATCTACCACTTATTCTTCTTTGACAACTTGGTTAACAAGATCCTTTGGTGGGAAAGGAGAAGAAAACTTTGGAGGAGATTTTTCTTAGAAGAAAGAAGACTAAGAATGAGACACTCTCATGCAAAGGAAAGAAAAGTTTTCCAACTAATGCATCATATCTTCATTTTATCAATCATAAAGAAGTCATTAAATGAGACTCTTCTCATTTGTCTTTAAGATGACTATATGAAAAGTCTACTAACCTATATGAGACCTGTCAATTTCGTTTTTGATGATGAAAGAAGAAAGATGGTCCATCCAATGTACATCTTTCTTCTTTAACCTAATAAATGCTAATAGGTTACATGTTATCATTAAAAGATAACCATTAAACAATTTAATGGTAAGCTCATAACCCTATTTAATGATGATAACCATAATAAAGACCATCTTTATTTAACAATTTAATGCTAAATGTGCAGTTGCACATTCATCCTTAATGAAAAACAAAATTGCACTGTACTTTCTTTAAAAAAAATTAGTTTAATTAATCCAATTAATCAAATTAAACCAAAGTCTAGCCCATTTCTCAATGCACATTTGGGCTTCTAATTAACCATTAATTAGTGCAAACTTAACATTCAATTATGGGCTTCTAAAACCTCCATTGATATTTCTTACTTTGTTTGATAACCTTCCTTGAAGCCAAGTGTGGAATCTTATTGGACTTAGATAATTCAAGCTCCAATAAACCCAGAATTAATTTAATCTCATTAGAATAAATTCTAGCTTATTAACTAAATTTCGTTCCGCTAGAGACAATTAGTTGAACTCTTGAATTACTAAATATTATGAGAACATATATTTCATATAATATGTCCAATTGCAAACCCTATCATGAACCTTATTATAACCATCCGCACAATAAAGGATAAAATTACCATTTTGTCCTTATGTTAGTTTTTCTTTCTAGATCTCCCGTTTTACTTTATATGGTGATTAACACACAAGATCTCATCTTGATGTAAAGACTTGATGGGTATCTAGTCCATCAAACTACTAGTGCCAGTTTAATCACCAAATCTCCTTAAAACATCTAAAAGTGGTAATATCACTATAAACTCTTTATTTAAATTAATGTTCCCTGATACATATTTCAATTAATAATTCCAACATGCAGACACTGGATTAATTCTTTATAAAAATCCATTATGATCATATCAATAATTATAATGAAACACATATGAGTTTACCACTCATCAAGATTGTGGTCCATAATAACCGAATGCTTAAATTGTATGTTTTAAGATTAAAGTAACGACCCCCTTTATTCTTTAAAATATACTTGATTCCAAATTCATTTAATAGTGCCATTATTGATAATCAACTACTATCATGATATAAAACTCATCATTCCCTTGAAGTAAACTCCTTTAGTTACTTAGAGATAAATCGCAACACTACAATCTAAACCATAATCAAGCAACCAACTTGATTATTTAACTATGAATCAATTAATTTAGATATAAAACCAAACTCTTTTGTTTCATTAATAATAAATATTTTCATTATAAAACTGTAACTGAAATAAAATTAAGTTACATGAAAATACACTTGTTTTCTAGGGCACTATATTTACATAACTCCAACAACAAATTTACCAACGGAAATGACAATTCCATCGCTATATTCCGTCAGAAAATTTACGGAGATAATTTCCCTCCATCATTACCAATGAAAATTTTGTTTAGACAATTTTATGAATGGGAATTGATTTTTCATCACTAGTTGCCTATGGTATTTGTATGGTTGGTAATTTTTAATTTTTATGTAGTGTTTGGAAAAGGTGACTAATCGGTTAGCTTATAAAAGTAACCAGAAATATGATTAGCATATTTGTTACACGATTAGATACAAATCTTGAATTTGGTTAAACTAAATATATAGTTTTAATTCCTTATTTCCTTATTTGCAAATAAATGCCTATGTGAAATGCACTTTGTGTAGGTAAAGGAGAGTCACGAATTGCATGAGTGTGCTTGGAGATAACTTCGCAAAATTGTGAGTGCATTTTTATTGTTTTATATGACTAAATTCTTTACAAAAGAATTAATGACATATGCATGTTCTTTAAATTGATTTTGTGTAAATGGTTTTCATTTGATCATGAAATGAATATTTATGCTAAGTTTTATGCAAATGACATTTCATACATGAATATTGCTAGCATAAGTGTATGCTTTGGCAATATATAAGTTTTAATTTGAAAGTAAAAATTTTATATGATTGGGAGTTTCATTGAAATAATTCACTTATGAATCCTCCCACATTTGGTTTATAAAATAAAATGATTCGTAAATGTAAGAATTGCTTTTGCTTATAGTACACTGATAGGCTTCATACTTGTTATTATACTGGTATATAATGGTTAACCTATTATGGATAAACAATGTAGAACCAGCTCCATAAACAGTAGTTAACCAGTATCGGGTAAACGATGTAGAACTAGCTCTATGAATTGTGATAGGTAAGTGATGTAGAACTAGCTCTGTGACTTATTACAGGTAAGCGAGGCAAAACTAGCTCTTTAAATAGTGGTTAACCCGTTGTAAGTAAGCGATACAAAACTAGCTCTGTGACTTTATGCTTAGTGTACCGTATGGTAAAGAAACTTGTGGTGGGCTATGTTGAGTAAGGAAAGTCATGAAAATAGTAATTCCGCCAATATTTATGTTAAAAGTGATTTGAGAGATACTGTATGGTACCAATGCTAATGGTTGACTTATTTTTTAATATTAAAGTTTTCAAAAAACTTATTACCACCATTATTTATTGATTAAGGAAAGTGGAAAATAGAAAGTTTCATATGATGAGTTTAATTTTGAAAAGCATTTCGAAATAGATTTTTAAAAAATGGAAATTGAGTTTTACGAAATATTATGTTATTACCAAATTTGATGATGCACGAATAAATTATTATGGAAAATGTTTTCCCATGAGCTTTATGATTGTATGGAATATTACAGTTATATTGTTATGAAAAGTTCAATGTTCTTGTAAACTTATTGCACTCACTCAGCTCGTTTAGCTCACCTTTATTTTTATGTTTTTTAACAAACAACCCTAAGTATGCATACAAATGTTGTAGTAATTAGGACTCCGCCTCAAGATTAGTTGTGATGTTGTGCTTGTGTCATTTTCTTATACAAATTTGTGTAAAGAATGGATGTTTATAAATGCTTTTAAATGAAATGCTTGAATATGTTTTATTTTTTTGAAGTTTATAGTGATTATTAAGAATTAGTAGTTGGGGGTTGCTTGTGGGTGGCCTTGAAATCCATAAATATGTAGTTGAGAAATTGGCAAGAATATAGAAGTGTTTTAAAATGTGTTATGTAGGTTTTTGAAATTTGGGAATCTTAAAAAAATAGTCTTTATGCTGCTAAAATTGTTAATAAAACGTTTTTAAAAATGTTCCCACTATTTTTTGCTCTTGTAAAAGTTAAAGTATAAAAGGTTTTTAATAGTTAAACGAATTAGCTTTATTTGAACCCTTCAGTTGAGTTAATATCAATTAAAGGGCTACTGTAGGGTTGCCAAGAGGGCTCCACTCGGGTTCTAGAAGAGGAACTCCAAGACGGGTCGTTTCAGGTGGTATCATAGTCTATTTTGAAATAAGGTTGTCTCTGTACATGTAATGATTTCATAATGTGGCCTTATGTGGTTTTGTGAACAAGGTAACCTAGAAAGTTTTGTTATTTTTTAGTATTATACAGTTTATAATTGAAGTGTCCCAAATTCTCACCAGAGACTCCAACACTTAAACTATCTTTAGCTCAGGAGACCGATCAAAGGGATGGATCACTAAGTATTTTTCTTTATTAATCAACCCTTCTAAAGTAGTGAAGATTGGCAAAATTGCCAGTGGAATTTTGTTTTTACCTTAAGTAAACAATGTAGATACGGGCAACGGTGATGCGTCAATCACGTGAGGCTCTAGTAGTGTCAGCGAGTTTGATTGAGTGTATTTATAAGTTAGGCACAAAACCACCTAATAGGAGTAAAGACCCTGAAAGTTCTCTATTTTGGTTGGATCGGGATAAAAATAATAAATTTAAATGGCTTGGTAACAGAAAGATGAGACGAGGAATATTGTCTAGTTAGAAGTTAGTCAGACCACCTACAGTGTCTACAGACTCTTAAAATACTAGGAGCTCAGTACCAAGGTGTAGCTAATGTGGAAGGAGACCACCTGCATAGGATAGGGTAATTATAGTAACTTAACAGGATGTTAAGGATACATCTAGTATGGTGATAGGTATTGATAGCGATGAATATATTGAGATCAATCCCATAACTATGCACTTGTATGTGCGAAAAGATTGTGTTATCTAGATTACTATTAAGTTAGAGCTTTTAGAGTACCATATGATAATAACTACTTTCACTAAAACTACACGAGTAGCGTAGAACATTCATAGAGGTAGTTAAATAGTAGTTAGGCTTAAAAGGTATCTAATGAGTTGATCTTATTAGATATCAATGACTATAGAGTCATACACAGAAGGGAATTGACTATTAGTGCATTCTATAAATCTGGATTGGTTATTAAGGTAGTTAAGATTGCTACATAAGGGAAGTTAGCTATAGTATCCTACGGGAAACTTAGAATGCCCCCATCTTTTAGTATATTAGCCATGATAGCTAGAAAAGTATTAAGAATTGAGTATACAAGTTATTTATTTTTTATGACTCAATAATTACATAAGTTTATGAGATTGTTTAGCATTTTAGTATTGGAAAAATAATTGGTGAATATATCTGGAAGATGAAATTGCTTATTATATTACGGTTGAATTCATTGAGGATTAATTATTGATATGAGTAATTGGCTACTGAATTTTGATATGTTTAAATGTTATAACTTTATAGAGTGGTTAATTAGAATAAATATCAATCTTAGCATAAAATTTTGTTTTAAAGTCTATTTTGATTATATGGTGATTTATGGGTTCGTACCAAGTAATGTTATGGATGACATTGTGATGGAATCCTTAATCAAGATTGATGATTAAAAAATTTTGGACTAATGATCAGTTTTATATAAGTTTTCTATTATATTTATATTAATATATTGATTCTAAGTATTGAACATTCATTATTTTGGGTTTCTTTTATGCAAGTCAATTGTGTTATTTCTTTACAATCAAATAGAGTGAAAATGGTGGTATAATTTTCAAGGAAATGTTAGTGATAAGTTTTGATCCATAATGGAGAATTGTCTCATTATAATTTAGCTATTATTTTATAAATATTCATAATTGATGATTAGCAGAATGATAAGAATTATATATGAGACCTTTGAACTAATATGACATGGAAATTTTAGATGGATAAAAAAATTGCACATTTCCTAACCATCCAAAATAGATATTCTCTTGATATATTAGTTAAGCTGTAAGTGATTGGAAGTATGTAGTTACATAAAGTGCTAGTATATGAGGATGAGATAGATGAAAGTAAATTGGTTAGACGAAACTAGTACAAATAACTGTAAGTAAGATCAAAAGTATGCGAGTCAAAGTGATAGTACCTAAAATCGACAGCAGAGCTAGGTTTGCAAATGGAGGAAGAATTTTGAGTTTGAAGTTGAAAAATCTACGAAATTTTACGAATATCATCATGGAAAGGAATAGTTAGTTTTAGATAATGCGATGAGCTAAGCTCAAGATATGTTAGTCCCTATGAGGTGATTGACAGAGTGGAAGCACGAAGAATGGATACACAGTTAATATCCATATTTTTTAGATCACCACGTTTGTTTAAATTGATGAACACCAATCCTTGGTCAAGATTTCTTCAATTTCTACTCTATAAAATGCCTGCACAACGCATTACATAGTACAATAATTGAACCAGGAAATTGCAAATTCTCCCTTAATGGAAATTTCGTCCTTCATCAATTTCCTAAGAGATTGGGAGAGAAAGTGGTAAGTTTCCTAGCATAAATTTCTAATTTTTATGGGTTTTCTTGAGTGATATGGATGTGTTTAAGATCAATGTTGTCTTGGTATTACTTTGATGTTTTTTTGTATAGAATTAGTTGAATATGACAAGAGAGGAATGTGTAGTGGGATTCCATCTTAGGTTAACTTAAATTGGTTCCAATGTTTTAGCCATAACTTGGCCTAAAGACCTACAAATTGAGTGGTTCTAATTGGATTTGGACCCTAACACATAGTACTAAAAATATCTAGAGGAGATCTAGACCTAATTCATGATGAATGTTATTGAAATTTGAGATCGAAAGTGGTAACCTAATACTACCCTTATGTTGAAATAACTTGTGATATTTGGTTCATTTTTCATGATGTAGAAGTTGAAATGACATGATTTTTTATGATATATAAACGAGAGACATAAAGGAACAAATTTCTTGAAGACCTTAAAATCTAATTTGAACATTTACTATGAAAACATTAAGGAACAAATGAAGGTATAGATTCTAGATATGAGTCATAACCGTGACTCATCATGCATGATTGTGATATAGTGAATTAAATTCGGTGAGATTGTGTTTTGGAGGAGTTGGTAAGTTAGAATGGATAAAGTATAGTACTTAAGTGACTTTTGAAGTTATATTTGGAAGCAATGACTAATAGGTTAGCTTACAAAAGTAAGTAGAAATATGATTAACACAGTCTTACAGGATTAGATACAAATCTCGAATTTGGTTAAACCGAATATATAGTTTTAATGCCTTATTTGTAAATAAATGCCTAAGCGAAATTCATTTTGTGTAGGTAAAGTAGAGTCACTAAACGAATGAGTGTGTTTGGAGATAAGTTCATAAAACTGTGAGTGTATTTTAATTATTTTATTTGACTAAATTCTTTGTAAAAAAATTAATGAAGTGAGTTTTCTTTAAATTGATTTTATGTAAATGGTTTTCATTTGATTATTAAATGAATATTTATATTGAGTTTTATGCAAATGATATTTTATAAGTGAATATTGCTATCATAAGTATATTCTTTGGCAATATATGAGTTTTAATTTGAAAGTTAAATTTTATATGATTGGGGTTTATATTGAAATAAGTCACTTATGAATCCTCCCATACTTGATTTATAAAATAAGATGAGTCATAAATGTAAGAGTTGCTTTTGCCTATGGTACACCAGTAGTCTTTATACTTATTATTATACCAGTATATAGTGGTTAACCTATTACGGGTAAGCAATATAAAACTAGCTCTATAAATAATGGTTAACCAATCGCAGGTAAGCGATATAGAACTAGTCCTTGACTTGTTATAGGTAAATGATGTAGAATCAACTCCATAACTACTAGTTTATAGTGGTCAACCTATTAAGGGTAAGCGATGCAAAACCAGCTCCTTAAATAATGGTTAACCAATCACGGGTAAGCGATAAAGCGATGCAGAACCAGCTCCATGATTTTATGCCTAGTGTACCGTATGGTAAAGAAACTTGTGATGGGTTATATTGAGTAAGGAAAGTCATGACAATATTAATTCTACCAATATTTATATTAAAAGTGATTTGAGAGGTATCATATGGAACCAATGCTAGTGGTTAACTTATTTTTCAGTATTAAAGTTTTTAAAAAACTTATTGCTACCACTATTAATTGATTAAGGAAAATTGAATATAGAACCTTTTATATGATGAGTTTAATTTCTAAAAGCATTTCGAAATAGTTATTCAAAAATTGAATTTGTGCTTTACGAAATGTTATGTTGTTTATAATGTATGAATAAATTGTTATAGAAAAAGTTTTACCATGAGCTTTATGATTATATAGAATATTGTAGTTATATTGTTATGAAAAGATTAATTTTCTTGTAAACTGATTACACTCTCTGAGCTCATTTAGCTCAACCTTATTTTTATGTTTTTAAACAAACCACCCTAAGTATGCATACAAGTGCTGCAATAATTAGGACTCTGCCCCAAGATTAGTTATGTTGCTATGCTTGTTTCTTTTTTATATGTACATTTGTGTAAAGAATGGATGATTATAAAGGCTTTTAAATGAAATGCTTGAATATGTTTTAGCTTTTTAAAGTTTAATGTAGTGATTATTGACAATTATTTGTTTGGGGTTGCTTGTGAATGGACTTGAAATCCATAACTTGTAGTTGAGAAATTGGTGTTAATATAAAAGTGTTTTAAAATGTGTTATGCAGGTTTTTGAAATTTGGGAATCTTAGGAAAGTAGTTATGCTGCTGAAAGTTTTTAATAAAATGTTTTAAAAATAGTTCCCATTATTTTCCGTGCTTGTAAAATTTAAAGTATAAAAGGTTTTTAATAGTTAAATGGCTTGGCTTTGCGAGAACCCTTCAATTGAGTTAAATATCAATTGGAGGGCTACTGTAGGGTCTCTGGGATGGCTCCACTCAAGCTCCAGAAGGAAACTTCGGGATGGGTCCTTTCATATTTTGGGAAGCCAACTGTGATCGAATCATAAGTGTAACGAAAAAAATATAATTTTTACGGCATCCCAATTGGATTACAATAATTGAACACCTTGAAAAAAGCATAAATCATAAAATAAAGGAATCATACCTAATTTGAAGTTCCCTTAAAATCTTTTTTAAGGTGTTAACATAAGTTGTTCACGCATTCAACCTGTAACGATATCCATATAGTAGTCAAAAGTAAACTCAATGTTTGAAAGGAATCAAGTAAGAGTGCTAGCTCCCTTACACTTATTCCTATAAATATAAAATTGAATTAAAGATTTATTTTTATCAAAATTAAATATTCTAATTATAATTAAAGTCAAACTTTAATTATAATTCAATTTAATTTTAGGGAAATCAATATCTCATATTTGATCTATGAAGTTTCTCAAACTTCACAATTAATTCCAACGTAATTTAAATTTTTTCTTTTGACTACATTTATGTGTGACCCATTAGGTTTCTAATATGTTGTCAATGATTATAAATTAAAATCCTTTTAATTTATCTTTAATTCTCTAATTCAACAATTTGTAATCGAGATCAATATTGACATCTAGGAATATGTCATAACTACTCAAATATTAAGAATGTCAAAATGATTTGACTCAACCTATCAATGCATAGTTATGATGTGTAATTTAATCCTTTTGTCATTCAAGTTCTAATTAGACATAGATTATGGATATAGTGTCTAATCTTATGAAATCCAATCATATTCTTTCTTACCAATAAGTAATTGATTTATAATTGATATTTGAAAATATATTTTCAAATGTCAATTTACTATAGTTAGAGAATTCCATAAATCATTAGTAATCAAGAATAGTTGAACATTCTCTCTAGTTATTTTAAAGTGACAAATCCTTTATTGACTTACTCAACTATCTCTGTGTGGTTTATATTGCATCTAAGTATTACCAACTGAGCATCCTCAACAGAATAGGTCATAAGTAGCATCAAAATATAATAATTACCACATAAGATACCTTGCTAATCTTAATTCTAAGGATCAATTATACAATCATCATGAAAAGGAAATCTACAGACATATAAGTAATATTCCATTTAGGATCCTTATAATTAGATCAGTTTGGTGAACTTATTCTCTAATAAGTACCCACATATTTGTTTAAGTATCTCTGTACATTAATTTATGAGTTTAATTACTTTGGTGATAGGATTGAATTATCTTATATTTTCTTATGGATTTCCATTTGATTTCAATCATATTCTCAAGATAAAATGTTTAATTTCTGTTTAATTTGTGTTGACTACTAGGTTGGATATGTTGATATATATTTGAGACCAAAAAGACAAAATATTCTAAACCAAAGTGGAGCATAAATGTTTAACAATCAAAACAGCAGCATTAAACAGCAGCATTAGGAGAATGTTTGACCAAGCAAGAAGCAACAAATAATAAGCAAAAGCAATCGCACATAAGAAGGATGCACGAGAGGAGAGTTGCAGGCATGTGTTTTTAACGCATGCATTGGGTGTTAAACACAGTATACCAGGCAGCTACAAAAGAGGGTTTTAAAGCTAAAAAATGTGACCCAGTGGGAGGAACATTTTTAATTGTCCCATAGACGCTACAGTGGGGCGCAACAATGTGGGCATGAAGCAGACAAGGGTTTGCGGCTTGGTGCAACTTGGCTGGAGCTTGTGAGAAGCTAGAGAGTTGGCGCAGGCACGGAGAAGGGCAGGCACAATGAAGAGTAAAAGGCAGTGAATAGTGTCGTGACCCAAACATTACCACATTAAATCGTCACATCGATGAACAATGAAATTGAGAGAAGCTTGCAGTAATGAGGAGAAATCAAGGGGTCTTTAGTGGGGCAATAACACGGGGACTAAAGCATTTTTCTAGGAAAGACTCATGAAGGGCTAGGCATCCCGATGCCAGTTCGGAGGAAATATTGACACTAATGACCCAGTTTAAATATTTTGTTGTTTCTTTCTCTCATTAGAAATTGATTGTGTTATCCTATGTTAATTGGTTTGGGTGTTGTGTATGAATAATTAGATTTTTGTTATTGTTCAGTTATTTGTGTATGAAACCATTGGGTATTATGAGATAATGATTTTAATGTGTTCATTGAATCGTTAATTGCAAACCCATTGCTAGAATTTGGATATAATATGTAATTGTTATGTTCAAATTCATGTGTAGCGAATGATGATTTGTACTCATTAGGGATAACATGGCCTAGGTTAAATAATACTTTGTATGTGGTTGTTGCCTTGATTAATCAGTTTTCCTAATTCGTAATGCTACTACCTAATTAAATCTAGAGATCATATCTTAGGTTATTCGGTAGTTAGGTTTAATTAATGATCGTATCTTGATTAAACAAAACTTAAGGGAAAACTTGGGTTAATTGTTAACCTACAGTTAATAGTTGCTAGGAGAGGTTAAAGAACAGTAGGCTGAGATTGAACCAAAGAACCGAGTCCCTACCGATTTCCCCACTTTTATATTTTTTTATATGTTTTCTTTATTTTGTTTTTATTAGTTAGTTTCATTTTATTTTCTTCTTTCAAAAATCCAAAACTCCCTTTTTTTTCCTAAACACCGGTTAATTTCATTCTATAAACTTTACACACACTCTCTGTGGGATCGACCTTGACTTGCCATTGCTATAGTAGTAATCTAGTTATTTTATTTTAACTAGCATAACGAAATGCGGTCAAATTTTGACGTCGTTGCCGAAAAGTGCGGTGTTTTAGTTTTTGTTGGTGATTTAGTTGATGTTTTGTATATATTTGTTTGTAATTAATTTATTTTTTATTATTTTATGATCTTTTCATTTTTTGTTTCATGTTTGAAAAAAAATCAATATGGACGAAAGTAATTTCTTTTATAACTCATATTCTCAATCCTACAACAATATTTGGACTTATCAACCTAACTTTTGTTATGGATGGGATGATCATCAAAATTACTTCCATGATAGTTTGCAAGATACACAACAATTCTTATACAGACCAGAAGCTTCCTATCACGACTCCGATCCATCTTTGGAAGAGTTGAATAATATTTTGAAAGCTAATACTTTGAAAATGTCGCAGAATACTCTATAATTCTAGAAGGATGGAGGGCAATTTTCAAGAAACACATTGTCTAGCACCCAAGATTCAAATAGCTAACACGATTCAGGTCCATCTTTAGAAGAACTTGTTAAGAATCTTGCTACTAACAATTTACAATTTCAACAAGATATGCAGTAGCAGTTGCAAGAATTCCGACAAGAGACAAAAGCAAGTCAACAAAGAATGGAACACCATATGGGTCAGATGGCAATAAGGCTCAATCGCCTAGAATCGTAAAGGGAAGAGGAGTAACCATATCAACCCAAGGTGTACCCAATGTACGTTTGTACTAAAACATTGCAAAGTGATGAGGAATTTAAAAATTTTGAAGTCAACCATCAACGAATTGCTGGTGTCAAAGAAGTGGAGAAGGAGCTCGAAGCTGAAAAGGACACATCTTTTAGCTCAGAGGTAAGTACTAAGTCCATTATTATTTTTTAAACTAATTTTTTTACCTTTACATAATAGATTGGAGGAGTTGAATGATGAGGAAAAAGGTGGAGAGACATTAGAAATATTTCCAGAGTGTATAGACTTAATTGAGATTGAGAATATGAGGATAGGGAAGATGCTGAATGAGGATGATGATCAAGGCCCTATCTAGAAATACTTCACTTGGAGGGGCCGCATGTGACAACTAAAGATCACAATTTTTTCATGTGAGGAGTAAGAAGGAGTCGAGCCAGCGACCCTAAATAAAGATGCTTCGTGGGAGGCAATCTAAGGGAAGTAAATTTCTTTTCTTTTATATTTCCACATTATTTTTATATGCATATGTGTTTTTGAATTTGTTAATTGTTTTACTTATTTTTAAATTTTCAAAAAAAAATGAGAGAAAGAATAAAACAAATGAAGCAAATATTTTTTCATTTTCTATTGCTTCTAGGATTATATAATCATGATTAGAGTGTGAATCGACTAGAGACTTTCATAACAACTTTAACATTTACTTTTGCTCTTGTGATTGGTCGATATGCATTATCTTTAAAAGAGCAATGACTAATGGTAGACAAAGCCAGAGAGATTTTGAGCCTTATTTGATTGAAACATCCATTGTAACAGCCCAGATCACCCACTCAGAGATATTTTCCGAAGCCTTCCTAGAAGGTCACTCATTTTAGAACTACTCTCACCTGAGCACGTTTAACCTCAAAGTTCTGATGGGATCCAGTCCATTAGGCCATGGAAAACACGTCTATAAGGGAGAGGCATCCGTACCCTTATAAGACATACTTCGTTCCCCTCTCCAACTGATGTGGGATCTCACACTCTCCACCCCCCCCTTAGGGCCCAACCCTCTTTCAAGTCCATCCTAGCTGGCATAACGGATCGGATATCGGCTCTGATACTATTGTAACAGCCTAGATCACCTGCTCACAGGTATTGTTTGCTTTGAGCCTTAGCCTAGCCAAGCCCTCACGATTTTGTTTTTCCCGAGGCCTTCTCAGGAGGTCACCCATCCTAGAACTACTCTCACCTGAGCATGTTTAATCTCAAAATTTTGATGGGATTCAGTCTGTTAGGCCATGGAAAACGCGTCTATAAGGGAGAGGTATCAGTACCCTTATAAAGCGTACTTCGTTCCCCTCTCCAACCGATGTGGGATCTCACATTCATATCAGTCTCATTGTCTTTTGATAATGTATGACCTTCATGACAATCTACATCCCGATTTTTCATTGAATTTTTATTCGAGACCACATTTTTATCACATGCGTTAACATGGGCATAATTAGGCATTCTTTGTTTTTCATAAACTACATTAGCCCCTATTGACAAAACTTTTCCCTTGATAAACCCCTTTGAGCTTTGGTTTTTATTTTTTTATAAACCACATTTTATGCTTTTAAACTTAACCAAATGTCCTACCTAAGTCATAAAGCTAGTGGAACATTTGTGATTGTTGAGTTTGTGGATGTACAAAATTCTAAGTGTGGGGGTGTACATATGTAAGGGTTGGTTATAATGTTGGGATGTTATTTTAGGTCTTATCATTGAAATTCCCATACTGATGTAGTCTATTTTAATTTTTATAAGGAAAAGAGAAAAAAGAAAAGAAAAAAAAAGGAAAAGAAAAGAAAATGAAAAAAAGAAAGAAAAAAGTTTAAAATAAATGTATCAAGGAGGAATTGCATATGCGTTGAAAAGTTGTTTGTGGTTTATGCATCTTCCTAGAGTTGTAATGAATCTATTATTTGAGTATGTTGAATATGAGGTAGATGTTGGCCTAAAAGGTTCACTCTTGTGATTTCAATGTATTTTTGGCATAAATTGCATGAGTGATTCCTTTGGATTGATATATGTTTCATGTGGTTTGCATATGAGAGCTGAATGAGATTGTGAAATATAAATGTTGCATTCGTCATAGTTAGCAGTACCCAGTTTTTTATGAGTGTTGCTTTGTTTCACTAGCTTTGTTAACTTACATGCTACTTGACCTATATACATCTCACCTTACCTTTTCCCACTTTACAATCTTGAAAAGTCCTTTGATTCGTGATTTTGTATGTAAACATTTATGGTGGAGAAATGAAATGATATGCAAAGTTATAGATTGTCATAATCATGAATGGTGTTGAGAGTACCCATGGATATATTTTAGTTAAACACATTTTCCGAGTCTACCATTAGATTGCTCAGTTTTTGAAGATGATGAATATTGATTGATCATAAGTAGAAGCTTTGAATGTTGAGTCTTTGCTTAGGTTTTGAAAGACATTTACCTTTATTTATGGTTATCTATTATTAAGAAATGTGGAAAATGAGTTAAAGTTTTGATTTGTGATTTTGATTTTGACGATTTGCCCGAGGACGGTTAAAGACTAAGTGTATTTAATAGGATTGAATTATCTTATATTTTCTTACATATTTTCATGTGATTTCAATCATATTCTTAAGATAAAATGCTTAATTTGTGTTGACTACCAGGTTGGATAGGTTGATATATATTTGAGACCAAAAACACAATATTCTAAAGCAAAGTGGAGCACAAATGTTTAACAACCAAAACAGCGGCAATAGTAGAACATTTGACCAAGCAAGGAGTAGCAAATAATAAGCAAAAACGATAGCGCATAAGAAAGACGCATGAGAGGACAACTATGGGCATGTGTTTAACGTATGCATTGGGTGTTAAACATAACATCCTAGGAAACTACAAAAGAGGGTTTTAAAGCTACAGAAACATGACCTAGTGGGAGGAACATTTTTAATTGTCCAATAGACGCTACAGTGGGGCGTAGTAGCATGGGCGTGAAGCAGACAAAGGTCTACGACTTGGTGTGGCTTGGCTGGAGCTTGCAAGAAGCTGGAGAGCTGGTGCAGGCATGGAGAAAGGCAGGCACAATGAAGAGTAAAAGGCAGTGAATAGTGTCATGACCCAAACACTACCACATTAAATCATCACATCGATGATCAATGAAATTGATCGATGCTTGCAGCAGTAAGGAGAAACCAAGGGGTCTTCAGCATTTTTCTAGGAAAGATCTATGAAGGGTTAGGCATCCCGTCGTCAGTTCAGAGGTGACATCGACGTAGACAACCTGGGTTAAGTATTTTTTAATTATTTTCTTGTTTCTTTCTCTCATTTTAAATTAATTATGTTATGCTATATTAAATGATTTGGGTGTTGTGTATGGATAAATAGATTTTCATTATTGTTCGGTTATTTGCATATGAACCCATTAGGTATTGTGAGATGATGATTTTAATGCATTTATTGAATCGTTAATTGTAAAGCCATTGCTAAAATTTCGATATAATTTGTAATTGTTATGTTGAAATTCATAGGTAGAGATTGATGATTCGTAATCATTAGGAACAACATGACCTAGGTTAAATGATGCATCGTATGTGGTTGTTGCCTTGATTAATCAATTTTCCTAATTCGTAATGCTACTACCTAATTAAATCTAGAGATCGTATCCTAGGTTTTTCGGTGGTTAGGTTTAATTAATGATCGATCGTATCTTGATTAAACAAAACCTAAGGGAAAACTCAGGTTAATTGTTAATCTACGATTAATAGTTACTAGGAGAGGTTAAAGAACAACAAATTAATTAAATATACTTAATTAGGATTTAGGACGAGATAGAACTAAAGAATTAAATCCCTACTGAATTCCCCACTTTTATCCTTTTTTACATGTTTTCTTTAATTTATTTTTATTAGTTAGTTTCATTTTTTTTTTCAAAAATCCAAACCCCCCCCCCCTCTTTTTTCCTAAACACTGGTTAATTTCATTCCATAAACTTTTCACACTCTCTCTGTGAGATCAACTTAGACTCACCACTACTATAGTAGTAGTCTAGTTATTTTATTTTGACTAGCATAACGACGAGTGTTCATTAGGTCATAAGAAAGAAATAAATGTGTGATGATTTTATTGTTTCATCAATATTTCGTCTTGATATAATAGCTAAGAATAATACATAAATGCAAATAGAATCTTATAATTATGATCTCATCATAATTTCAATTGCACAATAGTCATTTCATGGATTTTACCTCTAATATTAAATCTAATTAACAAAATACATAAAGATAAAAAAAATACATCTATTAATTAAAATAATATGTCATATATAAAATTGCAACCAACCAATTATTTATAAAGGCATAAATTAAAACATATAATATTAATACAAAGAACAAAACTAAGATTTAACTAACAAAAATCCTTATTTGTATCCTTAATAAGATCCATCGCTCTACTTGTTTTGTATGGCTTTAGAAACACTCAGTAATGCTTTTCTCAGGCCACAAGTTTCTCACCTATTTCACTATCCCACTGATTAGTTTGCCTTGTGTTGCAAATGTGGTTTAGTTGGTGGTGAAGACTCTCCAAATAGCTTCCAATTCTAGTTGTTAAAAGTAGATAATTATATAAACAAATACAAAAATAATAATAAAGTAACTAAAGAAGAAAATAATTTAAAAAAAATGATATAGAAATTAACATCTCCTTATCATAACTGGGTTTTGAATTGAACATAATACTGGAAAATAAGATATGGTTAGAATTAGGAAGACAAACATTTACACCCATAACATATTACTAGTTACTAATGCCTAGAACATAACAATGATCATTAAATTTTGGAAGGGCAGGGAATGGGATCAAATTTGTTGCTATCACTAATGATCACGATAAGAGCAAAGCAATAATCAATTGTTTAGTATGCAAATAAGACTTAAACTTCACCAATTTAAAAACCTCTCATTCATGTTGCATTATGATTGTAAGAGTGGTCTAACATAAAATTCTTTTTCCTAAAAGAACAAAAATGTTACGTAAAATAACTTTCTATTTGTAAATGGAAAAAAAAGATATGAATAATAATTTTGTAGATTGACAGTTGTTTTATAGTGCTTCCGATATAGAAGCTTCAACTTACTTTCTTATAATAACTAAGACAGTAATAATCCATTTTTATAAAAGAATGTGTATCCTAGTATCCGATCTTAGCATTTGCAAAAAAGCAAGTCAAACTGATATAATCAAGGCCATAATCTACAGCACTCTTATAGATATTGAATCAATTTATATGATTCGATCAGAAAGAGCTGGGAACCTCTTGAAGACATTAAGAGTGGGTGATATAAACCCAATATATAACCTAAACATTATAGATATAAGAAATAGATAGAGAGAGGAGAGCATATGGGAAAAATAAATAGGAAGAATAAAAAAATTGTAGAGGAATAGAACAAACATTTTCATCTGCTAGCAGTGCCGGCCCTAGGCAAGGGCCAGCAGGGCACCTGCCCAGGGCCCATGACGAGGAGAGGCCCCTAATTTTATGGTAAATTTTTTTTTAGAGATATAAATAAAAGAATATTAATCAGTCATAGAATTAAGCTCCAAAAGAATTGCCCATAAGACAACAGCACAAACCCAATAATTAAGTAGCATGCAGGCCCATTAATGATGCATTTATCATGTCCTTCCTTTCGGAGCTATTAACACATTCAGTACTGAAAAGGGACCCCATTCTCATCCCTTTTCTCATTGTGAGAGACTCATTCAATAACATATATATGTTAGCCCATTTCTTATCAATTAAATAGATTTTGTAAAGATGTCACGTTCCTAGAAGAAAATTAAATGTTATGATCATTTAATATTTGGTTCAATATGTACACTTATAAATTTAGTCATTTACGTTTCATACAAACATGTAAACTTAAATATATTGTCGATTTATTATGGTCTTTTTTTTATTTTGTTCAATTTATTAAGGTCATTTTTTTTATTTCGTCCCGGGCCTATAAAACGATAGGAACGGCCCTGTCTGCTAGTTTCAATAAATAAAATCTTGAATGTTTATTAGTTGCGATAATGACAATGGAATGATGAAGATTGGTGATGGTGGTGGTAGCTTTGATGAAGAATGAAGAATAACAATGAGGGGACAAGAGTTGAGGCAAGCTTTAGGAATTTAGGTCAGTGAAAAACAAAGAACAAAAGTCTGAAAGCAAGACCCATGGGGTTAATTAAGTTTTCACTATTACATTTTGCCCTTAAATTTATCGATACTTTACGTACCAGTGAGTATTGGCCAATATTATTCAAAACTTTGGTTGTTAGGTAAGTATTATCCAAAGCTAAAACAAAGGATGCTTCGTTATAAGTTTAAGCAAGGTTTTGAAACTCGGATCGGACGTTAAACTGGAGGCTTTATTGGTCACTGGTTCGATCGATATTTCATAATAATTATATTTAATTATATATAATATTAGTAATATTAAAAAATAGAAAATATACCAAATAATATAAATAAATATAAATAACCGGTTGGATCCTTTGAGTTTTGTACTTCTGTTAGATTTTTGGAGAAAAGGTGGGTTTTACTTTTGAAAAAATCAAAAAAAGCATCAGCATTTTAGAAAGAAAAAAATCAAAAAAATTCATTGAACCAGTGGTAAACCGGTTCGATCAGTCTCGGTTTAACCAGTCAATTGATCAGTTTGCACTGATTCAATTAGGGACTAGTTTTTAGGGTTCGCCCAGACTGGATAGCCTATCGATCACCGATCGAACTGGCCGATCCGATCCGGGTTTCAAAACCATGAGTTTAAGTAAGACTTAAACTAGGAGTTAGCTTGTCCGACTTGTTTGGTTTCTGATTTAAGTAATCCTAAGATTGAATAAAATCATTTCAAGTATAAAATATTGCATTCTAAACTAAACTCAATTTCTAAATATAATTTAAAACTCTCATATATTCTAATACAATTTCATAAGTGATCTAATTATTTCCTTAATAAGATTAAGATTAATAATTAAATCTATTTCTAATAAATCTTAAATTTTTTAACATAAATCAACTATATTATTAAAATTAATAATTAACTAAAATATTATATAATTAAAAATATTTTGTTAATTTAATTAAAATATTATTTCTTAACTAAAATTATTTATTTTAATTTGATTGAAATAAATTAAGTTTACTATTTTAGTTAGAGAGTTACTGTTATATTTGATTTAGAATTGTTTCTTTATTAACATGAATATTAACTTTCTTAATTTATTATAAAAGGTGTTTTATTGATTACATTTGGATATATATTTTAATTTTTTAATAAAAATTTTAGTTTTCTAATTAATTGATGAATAATTTTATAATTAATTAAAATAAATCTCTAAATAAGTAATATAAAGGACTTTCTTTATTATATTTATTTTTGTTTAATTTTAAAGTTTCTTTTAATGTTAGAATATAGTTTTTAATTGAGAAAAGTATAACTAGATATTTGAAAATATCTTTTAATTAGATTATATTTTCTTTTAAAATTTGAAAATAGTTCTTCTCAATTACAATAAGTAAGAAGAGTAATTTATTGAAAATTGTTTACAATTAATTTAATTAAAGGAGTCATGATAATTATAAATAGTTTCTTAATGAATTTAAAATTATTTTCAAATAAAATAAAAATATATTTATAATAGAAACTTGATTTATCTAGGAATCAACCATTTAATCTAATTTAAACTTTGAAAGTGTTAAAATATTATTTTATATTATAAAGATTATATCAATAATTAGAATTAAATAATATTTGATGTTTTATTCGTCTATGATATTTTATATGTAATTTTCACAATTAGTGAGACTATTTAAAATTAAATATCTCATTCAAATATTAAATATATGTTTAGAACATGATTTGTTGCCTTCCAATTTTACAAGAATAAATTATAGTTCTAAAACCCTAAATCTTTCCTTTTAATGAAGGTAAATTTTTATGTTCAGCGAGTAGTATTTTTTGTGTGAATAGTGATTTTGGGGACCTGTCCCTAAAAAGAATAAAAAATATTCATAATAAGTATTAGAGTCTAATAGTTATGAAACGGATTCAAATAATTCCGATTGGATGGATTTTGGGAATTCAGGAAGTTTAGGACTTAAAATGCCATTTTTGGAAAATAATAGATATTGATGTTTTTAACCCCATTCGAATATTTTTTTAAATTATCCGGTCAATACGTATTTCTAATAAGAGTATTTCATGGTCAATTTGATTATAAACCTATTGCAGAATATTTTCTTATTTTAATTTGATTAGTCTGTGAATTAAATTCATTAAGGGACAGTTTGGTCTTTCTGCATAGTGATTAGGGCCAAATTGGTAGGTTTACATGCTGAATAGTGGATTGATGATTCATGATGGAAGATGACATGTGTCATGTGTTAAAGGAGTAACCTTAAGGCAATTACTTCATTCTTTTTGTCATAATCGTGAGAGTGAAATTGAGTTACCCATAAGTGAAAAACAAAAGAACAAAAGGAGAGAGCCAAAGGTCGGTTTCATCCAAGCTTGAGAGAAGAAGAGTGCAGCTGATTTTCCATGGTTTGGAGCATCATTTGAAGAAAGCTTGCAATTTTCCAAAAGAATGAACAAAAAAGTGGTAAGTTTTTATGCTTAGTGAAATTTTGTATTAGGATTCTCGGTTTCCTTAAATAGTCCTAGTGTTTTGTCCATAGTCTACAAAACTCCAAATTGGGTGATTCTAACATAAATGAAACCTAAGATATAGTACTAAAAATATCTAAAAGAGACCTAGACCTAATTCTAGCTGAATGATATTGAAAATTGAGATTGATTATGGTAACCTGATATTGTCCCTCTATTGAAATAGCTTGTGATCTTTTGTACATGCTTCATAATTTATAATTTGAAATGGCATGATTTTTGATAATATGGAAACTATATATATAAGGGAACAAATGTCTAGAAGACTTTGAAATCCAATTTGAACGTTTGATATGTGAAAATTAAGGAACAAATGGAGGCATGGATTCTGGACATGGGTCGTAACCGTGATTCTTTATGCATGACTATGATATGGTGAATTAAATTGGGTGAGATTGTCTTATGAAGAAATTATTGAGTTAGAATGGGTAAAATATGGTGTTTAAGTGAATTTTGAAGTTTTTTTTAGAAACAGAGAGCAATAAGTTAGCTTACAAAAGTAAGCCCAAAAACGATTAATGTATGTGTTACGCAATTAAATACTAATCTCAAATTTGGTTAAACAGAAATATGGTTTTAATGTCTTATTTCCAAATTTGGAAATAAATGAATAAGAAAAATGTGTTTTGTGTAGATAAAGGAAAGGCACCAAACACGTGACTGTGTTTGATAAAAAGTTTATAAAACTATGAGTGTATTTTAATTGTGTCATTTGAATAACTTCTTTGGAAAAGAATTGATGGCATGTGATTCAAAAATATGCATTCAATTCTTTGATTATGAAATTGAAAGATATTTAAAATTTGGAACGTACATGGGCCAAAGACAATGTCACCATCGTGACAGGCTTCAGAGAGCTCCTATTTGTTTTTTATTTCAAAATTTTATAAATTACTTTACAAAATGGTTTAAGCTTTATGCCACAAGTTAAAGTACTTAGAAAAATTATTTCGTTTTTATCCTATGGTAAACATTTTTTAGAACTATTGCATATCCTTGAACATGTTTTTGAATATACATTTGTGTAAATAATGGATGTTTATAAAGGCTTTTCAATGAAATGCATGACTTTGTTTTAGCTTTTCAAAGTTTGTTGATGTAACTATTTGAGGTTGCATGTGAGTGGATTTGAAGTCCACAATTTGTGGTTGAGAAATTGATGTGATAATAGAAGTGTTTTGAACTTTTACAGGAACTTTAAAATTTTTGGGAAGTCAAAATACAGTCATTGTACAGCTGAAATCTTTAATAAACTGAAAAACAAAACTCCACTGTTTACATTTCTTATTATTAAGTTGAAGATTTTCCTTAACAAGGGCAATAGGCTTAGCTTCACGGGAACTTTCCAGCCGAATCAGATATTAACCAGAGGGACCCCGTGGATTGATGGGTAGGTCGCCTAATCATCGTAGGATAGGGGCCTATCAATAATTTTATTTATATTAGGTTTGTTGAGTAAATTTATGGCCGCCACTTTAACTCAAATTTATTTAGTTTCTATAAAAGTGGGTTCTATTTAACTAAATTTATATGTTTTAGATAAGCAAATTCATGATTACATTAATATATAGGCAGAGTTGAGGCTAATATACAAGATATATTTTGGCAAAGAGTTGTCAACTAACAAATCTAGGAGTCATATAAGATATAATTAATAAAGATGATGTTTACCTAATTTAAGTTTAGTTGATTTATTAAGCAAATTCAAGATCAACTAAATTTGAATGAGACCTTAGCCAAACAAAGAAATTAAAATAATCTTTTGAAAATAGTAATGAGAGCCATTATTTTGAATAAAATAAAATAACCAAATTTATGATTAAGGTCCTAATCTTATTTTTCCCATAACATATTTGTAAAAAATTGTTTATCAATTCTATAATTCTCCTATTAATCCTTGTTGAGGATTTTAATGACAAAGTTTGAGATATGTTAATGTCATATAGATGGGAAAATATAATAACTTTTTATAATTGACTAATATCTTACAGATCTTTAAGGCAACATATAACATGAACATTAGCACCATGATAACACATTGTAAATAGTTGCATAAAAGTATAGCTAAAAGATATAGTACTTTAAAGGATTCATTTAAATTAATTATCTTATTACGGTATAAATAATGACTATAATTGAAGGCATTAACTTAGATATGATAATAGTTTCATTATAAGAACAGATAATTGCATATCTTTTCTTATTAATATAAAATATGATAAAGATTATATATATTTCTAACTTATTCTTTTAGGTATTTTATACTAAATTTGGATAAGAAATAGATTACTAATCAAAAGTATTAGACCAAATTTATATAAATAATTGTGTGTCTTGAATCAAGAGTAACTTGGCTTAATAAAAGTGGTATGAATTAAGCTAGTTTAACAAGACCATTCTTTAATGTCATATTAGTTAAATCAACATAATAAGAATTGTAAAGTTACATACATGTATACATAAACATATGTGATACACACACAGAGAGAGAGAGAGATACCTTCAATTATGCAACATATTAAACTTAAGAAACTTGTTATATTAAAAGATGACCAAATTGACCATTTAATGGATGGGCAATTATGGTATTGAACATTTAAATTTTATACATATGATGTATAAGATGTAATAAATGTTGGGACTCGATCTGGAAACTGGATCCCAACCGGAAAACGAAGGAAAATGAAGGAAACAAAGCGGATTCAAATCGAATAAATCAATCACAACATGCAGAAGCAAACGCGAAACAAATACGAAGGTATCGAATCGAATACAAATCGAATCGAAACCAATTTCCGATACATAACAAAACGGAGCCGACATCCGTGAACAAATATTTTAGGAATCACTGTCGCGTTGCGTTGGAAACCCTAAGACTTATCCAATCCGAAACCGGTATAAATTTCTTTCTTTTGTTCTTTTCTTTGTTCAAATGTCGTGCTTCCTTTGATAAAAACAACAGCTCACTTGCTTTTATAGTGCCATGACATTTAATGAATGAGGAATGACCTATAAGCCCCTCCATTTAAGCCTATAAACTTAACCCTTTAAGTAAACTTCCAAAATTGCCTCTCCATTGGTCTTTAAAACTGACATCTTGTTTGATTATTTCGATAAGGTAAATGAAGCCATTTGACAAAACTTTCTTGTATATAAATGTTCCTCTATGTCTTACGAATCCAATGCTTCAAGAATCGGATCGATTGGAGATCTATAGCTCAAGATATCTCCAAAATACTGAAGTCTGTTCTTCAGACCCGAGGCTGAACACTACACCGAGCTTCACTCCAGAAATTGAAAGTCTTAGAATCTTAATTGTCGATCGGCTCCTTCATAACATTTGTAGCCCCATGTCTCTAGTTTAATTTAAAACAAGAATCGCCTCTTTCCGAGCTCTACAGCTCCGAATATTTCAAAATTAGTAAAATATATTCAGACTTTATCAACCGATCTCCATACTTTGTTTCAAACCACCGTTTTCAATTTAAAAGAAAATCTGATAAATCAAGGGTGGAAAGATAGAAAAATCTCTTAGAAATTCATCGCTTCGAAAATGAGGTCGATCGGAGGTCTGTGCAAAAAGTTATGGCCAAAAGAAGGAAGAGGGGTCAAAAACACAAAAGCAGACGATGATGTCAGCATAGACAAAGATGACGTCATCACAAACAAAGATGATGTCATCACAGACGAAGTGACGTCATCACAGACGAAGTTGAGTGAATAGTAACTTTGTCTTCCTTTTGCTCCAGAATGTCTGCACTTGTAAAGGTCATAACTTATCACTCAGATGTCCAAAATTTACAAACTTTATACCGTTAGAAAGATAAAAGAAATATCTACAACTTTTCAGAAGGAAATTTTACCAAAATCTATCTTTATCAATCCCAAAATTGCCCCTAAAGTCAGAAGATAAGACTTTCATTCCTACACCAACACTGCACCCAATTCTTCACTTCATGACAATATTTGAGACTCTTAGGCACATAATTAAAATTTGATGTCTTCTTACAAAATGTAGCCATATATCTCTAGTTTAATCTAAATCAAGAATCATCTCGTTTGGATTACTAGAGAAAAAGTTGTGGCTAAAAGACTTAAACTTATTTAGTGAACATTTTTCATATCACTACCAATCTTGTCTCTAAATCTTTCCTTATCACAACTCATACCAAGATCACTCTTTCTACTCTCTTGTCCAATATTTTCATGCTTTATATCAATGGAAAGATAAAAACAACCTCTACAATGTTTATAAAGAACTCCAAAGTAACTTCAACCTCTAGTTAAGTCAATTTTTCAATCAAAGTTTCTGCCCTGTTAGCAATCACCTAAGCAATATCCAAACTTCAATTCATCATAACTTCTTGCCCTGATATCGAAAAATTGCATACTTTATGGCGTTAGAAAGCTGGAAACATGAGCTACAACTTTCCTTAAGACCACTTTGGCCAAATTTATCTAGATCAGTACAGATTTGCCATTAAAGTTTCTAAACATCATTCCAACACATCAACTTCATATATCAACACATCACCACAAACTCTTCAACTAATTCCTCTCAAACACAATACACACAAATCTATACACAATTGATATTCATACACAATTGATCTTTCATATCCATATATAAATCCATGTCTCATTAACATCATAAGATAAATGTTTATAAAATTAAATGGCATTCCAAGCCATATTACAACATCAGTATTCAAGTCCAAGTACAAAAGATACAAAACTCCACCATTCTCCACATATGACTGAAATCTTATTCTTACAATAATCTAACTTAAAACACCACATGCATAACCAAACCAATTGTCTTTACTTTCTAATTTCTTCAAAATTTTACACTTTCACTTTTTATTTCTTGATTTTAACTTCCATTTCAATCCACTCATCCACTTGAACTTTCATAACCCATACAAATCTATTCAAATTTCAAAATCATCAAAACCAATCATTTCATTTATCATCAATTTCTTTTAAGCACAATAATATCTATAACACAATTCATATACAAAAACTCTTATCAAATTTTCATTTTCATATTTCTAATTTCCACTAAAAGTTTGGGGTCCAACAATAAAATTCACAAAAGATGAATACTTGTATTTTGTTAAATTTACTAATAACTTGATATGATTTGGTCAATATTTAAACTAAAATATTTATTTAAAATTTTGAAAAGTTCAAAATATTTACATCTTAGCGTAAACTATGCATTTAAAATGTTGAAGCACTTCCATAAGATCAAAGTAGTAAGTTTTATGTTAAATTTTCTTCATTATATATAGGAAATGAGATTCTCTAATAAATATCTCTATAAATAAATTTCATAATAGTATGAATTTATATAAGGAGGAATGTACAATATGAATATTGTATATTGTGCTATTTGTTTGTTCTATAGCTATGCTTAATACAACAACTTACCTTCTGTAATTCCATCCAAATTAGGAAGATTTCGTAATATTTATAGAATAATAAGACTCTCAAGAGTTAAAATTATTAATTTAGAGATGTGGAGCTTAGTTGAAGCATATATTATCTAATACGTTTATAACTAAATTGGATAATAGAAAATTATGAGATATTTAAATAGGTAGGATACAATCATACAAACCCATTTAAACAAATAGAATAAAGACTTTAAAAGACTTTAAATCTTTTAAAATATATATATGAATGGAACTATCACTTTGTATAATACATTTAATGTGTAGTCAAAACTTTGAAATTTTCATTTTATGACAAATTCAAAGAGTTTGTTTTAAAGATGACTATGAAATCATCATATTTAGAAAAAGGCTAGTATACTCTTACTCGTATATGATAGTAATAATGACATAGTGCTCATATATAATAACAATTCATATTTTAAGTTATTGAAGATATAATAGTTTAAGAGAAACTCTATATTGGATATAATAAGGTAATAAATTAAATTTTAGGAATAAAGATCTATGGAGAACGATACAAAAGTTTCTTACTAATCTAACGTAGCATGTAGATGCTAAAGTTGTTTATCACTTAAAATATCGATACTTATGAAGTATTAAAGATATCATTATTTTATATATGATTTTAGTTCAATGTTAAATGGATTTTAACTTTATTTTGAGAAGAAAAATATGCTTAAGGTATATTTTATTTAGAACAATATTATTTTAAATTAGAATGGTTCTAGTATAAAATTAATTACTAATTAAGCCATAATACATTTTATTTAATAAAATGATTATTTAAATCAAGAAGTTATTTAATGAACTTAGTGTAGTACCTTGCATTATCTAAATAGTAAAATACAAAGGAAACATTAAAACATTAGGCATACAAAAGGAGCTAAGTTCTCATCAAAGATCCAAGCACATATTTTATTAATTCCTCTTAACTATGATGATAATTGAGATAAAATTTATAAGATTTTATCAAGTGATCACTAAAATGAATCTTATAGAATTCTTTTAGTAAGCCATTGTCTCAGTAGTAGCATGATTACCATGTAGTGATGTTAGGAAATTTAAGTGATTAGTTTAGTAAAATTGGGAGATTGTTGGCTTATGCTTTATAGGCAATCAGCTAGTTGTATATTTGTGACATAATTAATTATAGGTATTCTTCATATTATGCATGTCTGTTTAATTAACTAGCTTAAAAGATAAAGTACATGAGATAAATATACTTGAAAGTTAAAATTATAAGAAGAATATAAATATGAGATTCATATTGCATTCACTTCTTATTCTAAATTGTTCCTAGTCATTACTCTATTAAGATTAGACACCAATAGAGTGAAAATACTAGCACTCGTTATGTTTCTTTCTTATAAAAGAAGTTGTTAATCTTAAGTAAATATGTAGGTACTTGTTAGAGAACAATTTCGCTAAACTGTCCTATTATGAGAATTTCATATGAAACATTACTTATTTCCCTACAAAAATTCTTAGCGATAACAATGGTGCAAATGGGCCTTAAAAATTATTATGAGATGGTCCTAATTACACAGTGGCATGATGCCATGTCAAAGGAAATACATGCTTAGAAGCTAACAAGACATGGATGGTAGAGGGTCTTCCACTTGATGAGAGACACATTGATTGTAATTGAGTCTATAAAGTGAAATACAATTTAGATGAAACAATGGAGCTATAAAGGTATAATTATAGAAAAGGGATTCACTCTGATTAAAGACTTAGATTTCTATAAGACCTTCTCATTAGATGTAATATATATATATATATATATATATATATATATATATATATTTAGATAAAATAATGGAGTTATAAAGGTATAATTATAAAAAAGGGATTCACTCAGATTAAAGACTTAGATTTCTATACGACCTTCTTATTAGTTGTAAAGTTCATAGATATATATATAATACGAGTGAATCCCTTTTCTATAATTTTACCTTTATAGCTCCACTATTTCATATATATAAGTTATCTTAGTAGCATCAATGTCAAAAGGATGGGGGCCACACTAGAAGAGGTGAACAATGCCCTTCTACATGATAATTTAGGGGAAAAGGATTACATGAGATTGCCTTTAAGTTTCAAAATGAACGGAAGCAATAAGGTTTGTCTACTTTGGAAATTGATATATAGACAATGTCTAGAATCATGAAATGAGTTCTCTAAGTTACTAAAAGCCCTAAAAAGGTATAAATTTGTTTAGCTCCTTACGAATTACTCACTATTTACATATTTTAAGGATAAAGTCTTCATGGGACTATTAATATATGTGGCTAATATTATACTAAGGCATAATGATTTATGTTTAGACTCTAAAAGTTATCTAAACACATTCTTCTAGATCAATGATTTGGGGTATTGAAGTACTTCTTAGATATAAAGGTAAAAAATTCATCACATAGATTATTTTTAAACCAAAGGAAATATGTTTTTGATAATATTGGAGAGTGATCTCCACAAGGGGAAACATATTGACTCTTTGATGGAGTAAGGATAGCAATTAGCAGTAGCAGAGGGTAAAGAGATAGATAATGCTTCAATATATTGATGACTAGTTAGGTGAATAATTTACGTGACAATTACTTATCCTAGGATTTCCTATTCAATCATTTATTATTTTAATTTGAAGAGGTATCTTGGAAGGAATACCTCGAGGCAACTATGTAGATAGTACATTACCTTAAGAGTAACCCTAGAAATGGGATCTTACTAAGTGAGAACAGTAACATAAGGGTATGTGTCTATTATGATTATGATCACATGAGCTTCCTATTCATATGAAGATTAGTGACATAATATTTTGTGAAGTTAAGGCAATCACCTATATCTAGAAAGACAAAGAAACAAAGTATGATATCTCAATCTTGAATAGAAGCAAAGTATTGTGTGATAATGGTAGCTACTAGTTACCTCATTTGGTTAAAATCCTAATTGGTATCCTTCATAGTCCACATATGAACCAATAAAGTTACATTGTGACAGTCAATCTGCTATCCACATAGCAGTGGATTTTATACTTTATGAACAAATTAAATACATTGAGATTAATTGTCATTATGTTCAGAAATTGAAAAGTGTGAAATGCATCATGTTTTAGGGTATAGTTTGACATGTCTTTATCTGTTTATTCGATTTTTTAGTATGTATTTTCGGTAGAATTGTGTTAGTTTGTGAATTATTTGTGTTTAAGTATTTTATGGGTTAATACAAGCACTTGAGCTTAATTATTATGCCTTTGAGGTACGTTATTGTGTTTGTTAATGTTTTAGGGTCAACAGTGAAGAACAGAGAAGTTTCGAACAGACTTGGATCAAAATAATGTCCCATGATTATGGCCCATCCTGCCACGATCGTGAAAGAAGCGAGGGAGACAGCCTACGATCGTGGCCAAATTGCCACGATTGTGATAAAACCATCAGGTTTGGCTCATGATCGTAGTCTTCTTGCCATGATCATGGCAGAGAGCTTATATTTGGCCCACAATCATGAACTACATTGGTCAGATGTGCAAACACATAGAAAAGCCAAATTTTGATGGTTTTTTAGACCTTCTTAACTTCAAAAAAATCCTAAGGTTGCTGCAGACACATTAAGTATAAAAAGAACAAGATAAAAGAGAAAAATGAGCTTCTTGCATCAGCCACCATCAAGAAACCCTAGAGAGAGTTAATCAAGAGATTAAGAAAGAGATAAAGGAAGAGAGACGTGGAGAAGAAGCCGATGCGAAGTACTTCCTAAAATAGGAGGTTTCTCGATATTGCTACCTCGGTCATCTGTTCAAATCTGATTTTCAGTGTATTTCAATTTTATTTATGTATAGAATTGGGATAGCAATTGAGATAGGATTTTATGAATGTTGAGGAATGTCTAAACTTACCTTCATTTTGTTTTTATCTTTGATTCAATAAAAATATAATTGTTTATGTTATTTGGGTTCATTGTGATTAATTTCTGCACTTGTATAACTCAGTGATAGACTAAAAGGGTGAATCAAATGAAAATAATTAAATTGGGCTAATAAGAGTTAGGTTATTTAATAAGAATAAGGAATCAATTAAATCAGTAATTATGTGAAGAGAGATCTCACATAGATTTTCGGTATTCTAGTGGAAAACTTTAGATCTAGTAAGAGTTTGGATAAATTGTGAAATTGAAAAATTGCAATTTTTTATAATATGATTAGGGTTTATAATTTAGGGCTATTGCTTATAACTCGAGAGGAAGTAATCAACCTTAGGATAATCCAGAATCAATAATCCAACAATTCATAATTAATTAGATTAGTATTGAAGATAAGTAAAAATTCCCCTTTCTCTCAACTGGTAGTTCCTTAGGTTGTTTCTTGATGTGTGTGTTTGATTCTATTAAGTTGTTTGATTGAATCGATAGACTAAATTGCATCATTGTTTTAGTTTAGTTAAATTTGAATTTATGTTATTAGTTTTAGCCTTATATTTTAGGAGTAGTGATCGCGGCTCTGTCGATTCAACCTTACGATCGATCCTTGGAAACCGGTCAAAAATAATAAATTCCAAGACTGCAGTATAAGATGCAACCTCGAGTCGTCTCACTTAATCGGAACCTAATGAAATGGACCTAAGCTACCCTATATGTCATAAAATGCAAGTGAAATCAGTAAGGAAAAGGGGGATTTGTTTGAAAACATTAACTACACTAAAAAGCATGTAAAAAGTATTTTTGGATTTTTTTTTAAAATAGAAAAAGAAAATACTAAAACATGTGATAAAATCCTCTTGAAAATGAGCTTTGGCTATTACAGTTCAAAACTAAGTGTGAATGGTAAACCTTAAAGAACTCACTTTAAGTCCAGGGTCTTGATTGATGGACTCCTGTCACTCTCGATTCCATTTCTCAAGTCCCCATTAGGTGCTCTTGAGCCCTAAAACGTTTAAAGGATTCTTTAAGTTCGGGATCTTGATCAATGAACTCCATTGCTCAAGATCCCGTTAAGCTCATCTTAGTGTGTGCGGTGGAATTAGAAATCACTAAGTTTGAATGGTAAACCTTAAAGAACTATCTTTAAGTCCAGGGTCTTAATTGATGGACTCGTCACTCGACTCCATTTCTCAAGACCCATTGAGTTCTCTTGAGCCTCGTAACCTTAAAGGATTCTTTAAGTCCAAGGCTTTAATCAATGAACTCCATTGCTTAAAACCTTGTTAAAAGCATCTTAGTGTGTGCGGTGGATTTGCCAATGCAATGGGTCAAATGAAATCTAGCATGAACTCAATATCAAACACAACTAGGCAGATAAAAGAGAATCAACAAGATCACAAGTTGACATATATGAGACTTCATATATTTAAGCACGTAATTCTACATAAACAAACCCATAACACATTACATTGTTCAACGCTTAATTAAACTCTAATTAAGCTAATCTAACTACACAAAGAATAAACCCCAACTCTACTGTTCATAACAATGTAGTTAAATGTGACAATGTAAACTACCAATCCAAACAACACATTAAATGTCAAACATTTAGCTATAATCAAGTAGTCAGAGGAAAATCCCGGAGGAACATCACATGTTCCAAAGAATGAAAACAAAATTTTGTTCCGGGACCTTCCGAAAACCCAGATCCGGTGTCGGTATGAAAACTCAAACCGAATAGCCAATAGAGACTATCTCTAAAGGTATCCACGCAGAGATCGAAAACCTAACCGGATCAAACACCTTTGACCCGGAATAGCTAAACGAATAAAGCCTGCTAGAGCCTACCTCCGCCTCTGGAGAGCTTGGATCAACGTGGAGGAGATGACAAAGCTTGAAGAAGAAGATGAAGAAACGATGATGAAGATGAGAGCCTTAGGTTTTTCTCAAAAACCTCACTTCTTCCTTCATTCACGATGAAGCCTTTTACAAAAGGTTTAAGAAAACTCTTTTCTTGCCTTTTGACCAAGCCATCGATCATCTTCATCTCTCTTCCACCTTTATTGTTTTTGTCCTTTAGTTATTAAATGAAGGTGATGACTAAGCTTCCAAATGGAAGCTTCTCCCATCTTCCACGTTACATGCATATATATATATATATTAATTAATTATTTAATTAATTAATCATATATATATATGTATATATATTGCTAAAGTGGTCCAGTCACACTGGGGTCGGTCCTACCGGGCCCCGGCATGGAAAAACCACCGAAAACCTTTTTTAGCAATATCAATGTCGCGATCTCATCGGGACATATCTCGATCTCATCGGGATCCATTTAATCCATTGCTCTCCATAATTGGAACTCACCCAATACTATTTTACTGATTCTAAAACACTCTTATCGTGTGACCCTTTAGGTTCCGGTTATGTTGGCCACTTAGATTAACAATTAATCGAAAGCAAGTCATGAGCGGTATCTAGCAACACATCATGACCCCCAATTGACCGGAAAGTAATCGGTTTGCTGAATTCATCACGAACCAGATCACGAACCCTTCCATAGACAATTACTGTGCAATTCGTCCTTTCATCATCCTATACCCCACTTGGTTATGAGTATGGCTAATATGTCAACTCTTACTAGACTAAGTCTAGCCCAAGTGAAATTAGTTCCTGTCTGAGGACTCATTACTTTATATGTCCATGAAGACACTCTTCATGACATAGTCATGCTCTGGCCAGAGACTTAAAGTAATGATCCTGACAAGAGGCGTGGTATCTCTTCTTCTCACGTAGTGATGAATCTTTATTGGCTACTCAATTACCTTCAATACCTCAAATCGCACCCAAGCACCATCCTATGAGTAACCTCGGAAGGCCACAAGGAATGGAGTCAAAGTGCGAGATCGATATCAAGATATCCTCGAGTACCTCAAATCTAAGGATACTTGCACTATTGCTATGATGAGATTATCAACGACATTAAATCCATGTGATAATCTCATGGCAGTCATCCAATGAACTTACTACCACTAGTAAGCATCCATATGTCAACTCTAAATATCTCATATTTACGCTTCGAGATCCACCGCTGATCCAATCAAGGAGTATGACATATGCTAGTCTGTCTGATTAATGATGTCCGCCTCATTAATCCTATGACTAGGAAAATTTAAATATCGACATAATTGCACATGATAGGAATCTCGGATTATGATCATATCATAATTTCCTTCATGCTATGTCATATATCATGGACATCATTAATTTGATTAAAGATCAATATCAATTCATAAAGAACATCAAATAAATGAAACATGCCTTTCTTTATTTATTCATAAAGTCCGTACATGACTATGAACAAAAAGTGCTAAAGGGATTGCCTTTAGGGCACTACTCTAACAATCTCCCACTGACCTAAAGCCAATCGCCTTGGTATCTAATACCATAAGCGAGTACATGAGAATCAAAATTCTTCGTGACAATGGCTTCACAACGGATCAAGAATGTTCGCTCTGTGGAATCCTCTCGATCGCGACATCACCTCTAGCAATGATCTCTCAAATCGATAATATCTGCGAGTGCGTGTTTAGATCGTTGGTGAGACCTCGATTCTTTTGCTCGAGCAATAGCCCCATTGTTGTCACAATACAACCTGATGGGTCCATCACATTAGGAACCACACCAAGTTCGAAATGAACTTCGATCCAACGACTTCCTTTGCGCCTCGATGCAAAGAATGTACTCGCCTCGATCGTCGAATCGCGATGCGTCTCTTGTTTGGAACTCTTCCAATGACCGCCCGCCGTTTAGCGTGAAAATATAACTGATGGGATCAGAGTCATCCTTGTCGATTGGAAACCGCATCCAGATGCCCGCCACTGAGATTTCCATCTCCATATATCAAGAAAACATCCTTAGTCCTTCGCAAGTACTTGAGGATATTCTTGACACCACCCAATGGACCCTCACCAGATCCGATTGGAATCGCTGTGACACTTAGAGCATACGATACATCGGCCTCGTACATAACATAGCATACATGATCGATCCTACTGCAGATGCATACGGGATCCGATCCATGCGCTTCCTCTCATCTTGTGTCTTAGGACATAGATTTCGAGTGTTATCCCATGAGTAATGGGAAGAAACCCTCTCTGAATTGCTCCATGCTAAACCTCTTTAGCATCTTGTCTATGTACGATGATTGTGAAAGACCAAGCAACCTCTTTGATCTATCTCTATAGATCTTTATCCCAAGGATATAAGTTGCTTCACCAGGTCTTTCATCGCAAATTGCTTGGACAACCAAATTTTAACGGACAGCATCAATGAGACATCGTTTAGAGTAACGAGATGTCATCTACATACAACACAAGGAAAACGATTGCATTCCCATTAACCTTCTTGTACACACAATGCTCATCCGGATTTTGTGACAAACCAAACTCTTTGATTGACTCATCAAAACGGATGTTCCAACTCCTGGATGCTTGCTTCAATCCATAGATGGATTTCTGAAGCTTGCATACCTTTTCGCCATCATCGGAAGTGAAGCCCTCTGGTTGTGTCATGTACACATCCTCGCCGATTCCGTTAAGGAAAGTCGTCTTCACATCCATTTGTCATATCTCATAATCATAATGAGCGACAATGGCTAGGAGTATCCGAATGGATTTGAGCATTGCTACGGGGCTGAAGGTCTCGTCATAGTCAACTCCTTGTCTTTGACGAAATCCTTTGGCCACAAGCCTTGCTTTGTAGGTAATCACATTACCATCCATGTCGGTTTTCTTCTTGAAAACCCATTTGCACCCTATAGGTTTTATCCTTCAGTGCATCAACCAAAGTCCATACTTGGTTTATGTACATGGAATCCATTTCGCTTTCATGGCACAAAGCCATTTTTCGCACTCAACTTTTCGTAACCTCTTCATAGTAGCGTGCTCATCATCTTCTATGAGCAATCGTCATTCTGCTCACTTACGAAATCCATATCTCTCGGGAACAAGTCGCATCCTACTTGACCTACGAACTTCGTGTGTCACGAAGGTTGAATCACATACTTCATCCGAATGAGTGGCGCCTCGTGTTCAGCAGTTGATACGTATCTGTTGAGCATCTTGAACTTCTTCAAGTTCGACTTTGCTCCCATCGTCCTCTTGCAGAAGAAACTCTTTCTCTAAGAAGACAACATGCTTTGAAACAAACACCTTTTGTTCCTCAAAGAAGGTAGAATTGATATCCCATGGTCTCTTTAGGATATCCTACAAACAAACACTTGTCGACTTTGCTTCAAGCTTATCCGATGAATCCGCTTCACGAAGCGTGACAACCCCATACTTTCGGATGAGAAAGATAAGGTTTTCTCGCTAGTCCACATCTCATATGGAGTAACATCAAGCGCCTTAGAGGGAACTCGTTTAACAAGTAAACAATGTCTCTAGCGCATACCCCAAAACGATTTTGGTAACTTCGAAACCCATCATTGATCGTACCATATCGAACAAGGTTCGATTTCTCCTTTCACCACACCATTGTCTTGCGGCGTGTAAGGAGGAGTCCACCGAGATAATATCCCATTATCTACGAGATAATCTGGCTGTTGGTCTAAGTATTCTCCACCACGATCGGATCGTAATGCCTTGATACTTTTACCAAGCTGGTTTTCTACTTCATTTCAATTGTTTGAACTTTTCAAACGCTTGATTTGTATCTCATCGACATAAGTACCCATATCGTGAATAATCATCGATAAAGGTAATGAAGTAACGACAACCACTTCGGCATGGATGGACATCGGACCGCATACATCTGAATGTATTAGGTCTAATACTCCAATCGCCGTTCACCCTTTCCTTAAAGGGTAACTTAGTCATCTTGCCTAATAAACAAGATTCGCATGTGTCATATGATTCATAATCAAATGACCCTAAACCGCCACTCTTATGGAGTTTAGCGATGCGTGTCTCATTTATATGGCCGTCGACAATGCCATAAGTAAGTTGACTTTAGATTATCTCTTTATACCGTTTGGTGTCATTGACATTTAAAATTGGATTAGACATATCTAATATGTAAATACCATTGCACAATGTACCATTCCATAAAGCATTCCATTAGAATTGATAGAACAACCATTGATATTAAAATTCATATGGAATCCAAATCTATTCGAACAAGAAATGAATAATATATTCTTTGTCAAAACGGGTACAAAATAACAATCATCCAATTCCAAAGACAAGCCCAAAGAGGGAGAGACAAAACATAGGTTCCTACGGCTAATGCAAAGAACTCTTGCTCCATTTCCAACACGTAGGTCTACTTCTCCTTCATGAGTTGCCTCATCGTCCGAGGCCCCGTGATATCGTTACATATGTGTGAGCCACAACTAGTATCAAATACCCAAATGTTGTGATCGATGTGATATTAACTTCAATGACATACAAACTGAAGTAGTCGAGGCATCGATGCCTTCTTCGCTTCAATGACTCAAGATAGACTTTGCAATTGCGCCTCCAATGGCCATCTTTACCGATGGAAGTAAGTTCCTTTCGGCGACTTCTTTGGTCTTCTTCGATAGCGCTTCCCTTTGGTTTCTTTGCCTTCTTCTTCTTTGGGTTCTTTTCTTCTTGGAACTCAAGAAGAAGAAGCTACTACCAAAGACTTGCTTACTATCACTCTTGATAGTCCGCTTTCGGTCTCTGAAAGAGATTGATCATTCGTATTGTAGTGGATATTTGGTTCATCCGATAGTTTAACACGAATTGTGCATAAGCGCCGGACAATCCAACCGAATTAAGTCTATACTTAACTCATGATCCATTGCAAAACCTAAGACAGCCAATCTCTCAATATAGCCATTCATCTTGAGGCATCTTGCCGCATGCCAGATGTCCCTCGAGCCATCTTTAATGGTGAAGAGAAGCCTTGAGGTCTCGAGCCTTTCGGACCGGGCTTGCTCGTCAAACAGCTCCCTAAGATGAAATACTATAGTGTGAGCATCCATGGACTCGTGCTGCTTCTGCAGCTCTGGTGACATCGAGGTAAGCATGATGCAAGTAGCAATGTCACTGTCCTTTAGATGCTTACTATATGCCTTCTGATCATCATCAGAAGCATCGACAGCAGGTGCATCTAGAAGTGGAAAATCTAGGATATATCCCAGACCTTCAGATCTGAGAACTATTCTCAGATTCCTTAACCAGTCAAGAAAATTCGGTCCAGTTAACTTGTTGGAATCCATAAGCGAGCGAAGATTCACACTTGACGACATTTTCAAATAACCTACACGGATAGAGAGGAAGAATGTTAGAATATGAATAGCTGCATAATCATAAGGACTTGAATGATATGCAAAAAGCTCCCACTAGTTTCATAGAATCCATAACCCTCATTACGAATCCAAAGAAACAAAGTGACATAATGTCCTAGTGGGTTGATATCCGATATTGCTAAGAATGACCTTGGGTTTACCCAACAAGCCACAACTTAGGTCAATCGGTAGGTATCGAACATACCAATTGCATCATCGATAACCGACATTGAGAATGACTTTGGGTTTACCCAACAAGCCACCTTATGTCTCGGAGGTATCGATATACCAATTACATCTTAGACATAACTATCGATCAGTCTATCAACTTGTTGATGTATGCACTTACATTGGTATCAACTCTTTGATGCGCATACATCCGATGTATGCTACCCAATTTCACCTCTGTCCACGTTGACCTTGAGTTTACTCAACAAACCAACGCCCAAAGGAAAACCAACCCATTAATCGAAAATCATATTTTCATGGTGCGAACATATCCAGATAGAGTGAGCTTGGGTTTACCCAACAACCCATCCCTATAAGAACTCGGTTCTTACCATATTAATGGAAGGCGTTAGTTTTCATATCCGAGGAGGATTTAGAAACTCTAGACTCAGCTGAAGGATCATAGTCACTAGGACTATATGGAATGATTTAGGTTTCATCAATCCAATTGAATCAATCCTTATAATCATCCATCATCCAACCTGAGCATGCCACATGTCGACTTACAACGAATGCAAGTCGCCTTATGCTCCTACCCATGTACAAGTCGCCTTGTAATGTGCTACAAGTCGACTTATACAGAGACCTTGAACAAGTCGACTTATGCCATGCACAAGTCGGCTTATCCAGGGAGAAATGCTATAATCTCTAATCGGCTAATTCCTCAATCCATGCAATTCCAATTCTCAACACCATCATACCTAGGGTAATATCTGTACATTGATGCCTCAATGAACACTTCATTGATTCATGAATGCCTTAAATAGTTAAACTATATGAAAAGTTTGAAATGAGTCAAAACTCATAAATATCCAAATAATTTAGGAACACCCAAATTCTCACCCTAAGCATCTCAAGCTATTGTATACACTCTCAAAACTACTCCGGCACTTGTCATAAAAATTGTGACGGCCAAAACAAGCAAGAAAATGAAATATACTAACGAGACACAAATGTGACCTATTCGGCATTCAAAAATTCTTGGAAAAGCAACTTCAAGCAATGCACTTTGGCGATCATACCACATCAAGATAACACATTTTTAATCACATTAAAAATGGTGTAAGGCATTGGAACTGAAAAAACACACTCAATCAAGCCAAGCAAAACAGTCTCAACAATTTCCACCAAAACTGTCCAGTTCTGTACATTGCTCGAAATAATCAATGAAACAATTTCAATAAATTCTGAGAAAATTACATAGGTTACTAAATGTTCAGAAAATTCTACCTGAATGTTTTCAGGATTTTAGTCCATCAAAAACTCAGTGAACCAAAATAACAATACCGATTCAAAATCTGTGTTCATCAGCACAGCAATTCCCAACAGTATAGAATAAATTCGTGAATAAATATCCAATCACCTTTAAATCCAATTTCCATGCTCATAGACATTCACCAACATCTTAGAGATATGTAGGTGAAGGAAAATCCAGAAAAAGATTTTTCTAGAATTTATTCTCGATTTTATACTCATACCTGTCCACAGAGTGTTTCACAAAACAGCATCTGGAACCTTAGGGAATTAATTAGCAAAACTATATCAAATCAAATCGATAAATTCTGAAAATTCATAGACATATTCTCTAACATGTTATGAACAATCCTGGGCAGAAAAATTTCGAAAACCCTATCTCTATAGCAATTCGAAATCTGAACAGAATGCATGCTACAACATCACAAGCAATTAGGGTTTGTGATCTAGCTTCAGTTAAAGCTTCATACACGACACGGACTCTCGATACCACTGTAGGAAAATCCCGGAGGAACATCACATGTTCCAGCAGCGGAAAACAAAATTTTGTTCCCGGACCTTCCGAAACCCAGGATCCCGTGTCGATGAAAACTCAAACTGAATAGCCAATAGAGACTATCTCTAAAGGTATCCACGCAGAGATCAGAAAACCTAACCGGATCAAACACCTTTGACCCGGGAATAGCTAGAACAGAATAAAGCCTGCTAGAGCCTACCTCTGTCCTCTGGAGAGCTTGGATCAACGTGGAGGAGATGACAAAAGCTTGAAGAAGAAGATGAAGAAACGATGATGAAGATGAGAGCCTTAGGTTTTTCTCAAAAAACCTCACTTCTTCCTTCATTCACGATGAAGCCTTTTACAAAAGGTTTAAGAAAAACTCTTTTTCTTGCCTTTTGACCAAGCCACACGATCATCTTCATCTCTCTTCCACCTTTATTGTTTTTTGTCCTTTAGTTATTAAATGAAGGTGATGACTAAGCCTCCAAATGGAAACTTCTCCCATCTTCCACGTTACATGCATATATATATATATATTAATTAATTATTTAATTAATTAATCATATATATATATGTATATATATTGCTAAAGTGGTCCAGTCACACTAGGGTCGGTCCTACCGGGCCCCGGCATGGAAAAACCACCGAAAACCTTTTTCAGCAATATCAATGTCGCGATCTCATCGGGACATATCTCGATCTCATCGGGATCCATTTAATCCGATTGCTCTCCATAATTGGAACTCGGTCCAATACTATTTCGGATTCTCTGAAACACTCTTATCGTGTGACCCTTTAGGTTCCGGTTATGTTGGCCACTTAGATTAACAATTAATCTGAGTAAGTCATGAGCGGTATCTAGCAACACATCATGACCCCGAATTGACCGGAAAGTAATCGGTTTCTTGAATTCATCACGAACCGATCACGAACCCTTCCATAGATAATTCTTGTGCAATTCGTCCTTTCATCATCCTATACCCCACTTGGTTATGAGTATGGCTAATATGTCAACTCTTACTAGACTAAGTCTAGCCCAGTGAAATTAGTTCTGTCGAGGACTCATTACTTTATATGTCCATGAAGACACTCTTCATGACATAGTCATGCTCGCCGAGACTTAAAGTAATGATCCCGACAAGAGGCGAGGTATCTCTTCATTCTCACGTAGTGATGAATCCTTTATTGGCTACTCAATTACCTTGAATACCTCAAATCGTACCCAAGCACCATCCTATGAGTAACCTCGGAAGGCCACAAGGAATGGAGTCAAAGTGCGGGATCAATATCCAAGATATCCTTGAGTACCTCAAGTCTAAGGATACTTGCACTATTGCTATGATGAGATTATCACGACATTAAATCCATGTGATAATCTCATGGCGAATCATCCAATGAACTTACTACCACTAGTAAGCATCCATATGTCAACTCTAAATATCTCATATTTACAGTTTACGAGATCCACTTGATCCAATCAAGGTATGACATATCTAGTGCATGCGGATTAATGATGTCGAGTCTCATTAATCCTATGACTAGGAAAATTTGAATCTTGACATAATTGCACATGATAGGAATCTCGTGATTATGATCATATCATAATTTCCTTCATGCTATGTCATATATCATGGACATCATTAATTTGATTAAAGATCAATATCAATTCATAAAGAACATCAAATAAATGAAACATGCCTTTCTTTATTTATTCATAAAGTCTGTACATGACTATGAACAAAAAGCGCTAAAGGGGATTGCCTTTAGGGCACTACTCTAACAGTAGCTTCACTACAAATTACAAACCCCTAAACCTAGGCATTTATAAATCATAGCTAAACTACAGATTAAGCTACTCCCCTTCGGTGAACTCCAGCCATCCCTACATCTTCATGAGAAAACAAATGCCTAACCACACATTTCAACCTGAATCTTCACAACTCGTGATGAATCCCAGCTATCCATGATGGAGTCGGCGATGAAAATGAAAAGAAAGCCTATACAAAAGTTTCACCCAGGGAACCCCGAAGGGAACCCTGGCTGGTAAGGCCGAGAATCTCTCCTCTTCCTTCTTTGTTCTCTCTTCACTCGTCTCTCCTCTTTTCTCCCCGTCTCTCGATCCCTCTCCAGATGATGATGATAACCTAATTCGGCAGGATTTAAAGGATGGGTCACGGGCGGGTCGGTCTGATGAGAGAAATCTCTATTTGAGTCAGGTATCCGCCTCGCACGTCGCGACGTATAAATTAATATTCATCGCGACGTGTGCTCTGTCTTTCTCGCCATGACGAGATGTGCAGGGACGTCGCGACTTACGATCTGGTTTGCTCGCCCATGACGTCTTTGAATTGTTAGCGTCGCGACGCACGATCTGTGTTGATCGCGCGATGTGGGAATTACATTTCGCGCCGCATCGATTCACGCCGCGATGTGCCTTAAGGACTTCATGCCGTGTTGACTCTTGATCCTTTCGACTCCTTTTCTCCTACAATATAAAATAACAATTTCAAAGATCAATTGTTCTTAGAAAAATTATAATGCAATTAATGTCAATTTGTACAATTTTACTAGCAAATTGCATAAAACATAAGCTCACCGTAAGAGACTAATTTAAGCACAAAAATCATGAATTAAGAGTCAAAAAGTGCATTAACAACCATGAAAGTGTAGCCACTTATATATTAAACTTGGGTTCAATCAAATTCCCCCACACTTAAACCTTCGTACTCCTAGACAAAGTTTATAAGAGTCAAAAAGATACAAGTATAAAAGAAAAATCCACCCATGCTCAAAACAATAATAGGACATTGACACAAAACACTTTCTCATAATTCAATCAAAGCAGATTGAAATAGTGCTAATAAAACAACCACTAAAAGAATTTAATCCAAGAGATTGGACAAAAGAGATGTCACTCAAGATAAAATGTTTGCTCTCACCTCACTTGTGTTTAGGGATATTGTAACTCTCAATCTGCTTAATCCATACTCTACCATAAGCTTGTATCAGCTCTATTTCTCCACTACAAGAACTATGAATTTGAAGATCAAGAGGGCTTTTCAGGGTTGTAATGTGTAGAGGGCTAGATGAATGGATGGAATGAGCGAAAGAAAAGATATGAACACATGCACTAAAATTATGAATGGATGTCAACAGTTGAACTAATAATGACTCTTTTATGTATTTATTTTTTTTTTTTTCTCCTTCTCCTTTCTCTTTTTTTTGTTTTGTTTTGTTTTGTTTTGTTTTGTTTTTCTGTTCCTTTTTGGAACACACTTTTTTTTCTTTTTCTTTAGGAAAAAGAAATGCAAATTAAACTAATGACATCATATGAAATGTTCGCAAGTGCTCATACATAATAAGGCTCAATGGGCTAGCAAGGATAAGTGTTTAAGGGACTGTGTTTGGGAAAAGGGTTGAAGAAGGAACCTCTATCACATCAACAAAAATCTAGTCCATCAAGCTTGAGTAAGAATTGAAACAAGTTCTAGAGAAGTATGAAATAAGCGAGATGAACACAAAGATTGAAGAAAAGAAATTAGGCCCAAATATCCTTCCGAAGAAGGGTATTATCTCGATGAACAATCTCAAGTCTCAAAAACTTAAAGTGCTACTTTGTTAGCATACCTTAATTCACTTTGAATTGAAAACATCAAAAGTAAAATGAGTCAAGACCAACTATCATTAAAAGAATGGAAGGGATTTTCATAAACTCAGGTACCACTTTGAACTTATAAGGTCTTTGAAACACAAAAGGTACAAAAGTTTCATGCGGAAGAAATTGAATTGAGAAAAATTTTCATTCTGCAAAAATGGGTAGACGTCACGATGTGTAGCATGCACGCCGCGACGTACAGGTGATGAATGTGAGTCTCGCCGCGGCGTGTGACCTGTCGCCACGGCGAGGAACAGCAAAATGACAACAAATTTTTTAAATTTACCAAGTTTTTACTAACAGAATGCAAGATTGGCTAACACCTGTATTAATAAAACATCAACAGGTCGGCAATAAAAAAGATAGATAGGGAAACAGCTCCCCCACACTTAAATCATACATTTTCCTCAATGGTAAACAAGAAAAGATAAGGCATAAGGGAAGGAAGCACAAAGGACAATTTAACACAACAACAGGAGGGCAAGAGATAGAACTCAAAAGGGGAAATTATTGAATGGAAAGGCTACTTACTAAACTAAAAGCTAAACTATTTTCCTACAATGGTTGTTTCTCCCTGACACTTACTTAACAAACTAACGCACAAATATATATCACAAGTAATCACGAGGCTTAAGTAAGTAAACAAGTGAAAGAAAGAGACAACCTGGGAGTTATGGAGGTTCTTGATACATCCGATAAACCTCCGACAGATGGCCATGTTGTGGTGAAACAACTTCATCCATTTCCATGTCCATGTCGGGCTCCACTAAGCCAGATTCACCTGAAATGTTTGTCGCAGAAATAGTAAGAGTTAGGCTCAGCGAACTTTCACAGAAGGTATAATCTGTAAAATGCTAACTATTAAAAATGAAGGAAAGCTATAAATGAAAATGCAACCTAAAAGAAAAGTCTCCTAACTTCACTCAGCAATAAAATGACAAAAGCTAACTTAGAGAACCAATTCGTGGCTCCCCGGCAACGGCGCCATTTTGATCGCGGCTCTGTCGATTCAACCTTACGATTGATCCTTGGAAACCGGTCAAAAATAATAAATTCCAAGACTGCAGTAAAGGATGCAACCTCGGGTCATCTCACTTAATCGGAACCTAATGAAATGGACCCAAGCTACCCTATATGTCATAAAATGCAAGTGAAATCAGTAAGGAAAATGGGGATTTGTTTGAAAACATTAACTACACTAAAAAGCATGTAAAAAGTATTTTTGGATTTTTTTTTAAAATAAAAAAAGAAAATACTAAAACAAGTGATAAAATTCTCTTAAAAACGAGCTTTGGCTATTACAGTTCAAAACTAAGTGTGAATGGTAAACCTTAAAGAACTCACTTTAAGTCCAGGGTCTTGATTGATGGACTCCTGTCACTCTCGATTCTATTTCTCAAGTCCCCATTAGGTGCTCTTGAGCCCTAGAACGTTTAAAGGATTCTTTAAGTCCGTGATCTTGATCAATGAACTCCATTGCTCAAGATCCCGTTAAGCTCATCTTAGTGTGTGCGGTGGAATTAGAAATCACTAAGTTTGAATGGTAAACCTTAAAGAACTATCTTTAAGTCCAGGGTCTTAATTGATGGACTCCTGTCACTCTCGACTCCATTTCTCAAGACCCCATTGAGTGCTCTTGAGCCTCAGAACCTTAAAGGATTCCTTAAGTCCAAGGCTTTAATCAATGAACTCCATTGCTTAAAACCTTGTTAAAAGCATCTTAGTGTGTGCGGTGGATTTGCCAATGCAATGGGTCAAATGAAATCTAGCATCAACTCAATATCAAACACAACTAGGCGTATAAAGAGAATCAACAAGATCACAAGTTGACATATATGAGACTTCATATATTTAAGCACGTAATTCTACATAAACAAACCCATAACACATTAAATTGTTCAACGCTTAATTAAACTCTAATTAAGCTAATCTAACTACACAATGAATAAACCCCACTCATCTACTGTTCATAACAATGTAGTTAAATGTGACAATGTAAACTACCAATCCAAACAACACATTAAATGTCAAACATTTAGCTATAATCAAGTAGCTTCACTACAAATTACAAACCCCTAAACCTAGGCATTTATAAATCATAGCTAAACTACAGATTAAGCTACTCCCCTTCGGTGAACTCCATCCATCCCTGCATCTTCAAGAGAAAACAAATGCCTAACCATGCATTTCAACCTGAATCTTCACAACTCGTGATGAATCCCAGCTATCCATGATGGAGTCGGCGATGAAAATGAAAAGAATGCCTATACAAAAGTTTCACCCAGGGAACCTCGAAGGGAACCCTGGCTGGTAAGGCCAAGAATCTCTCCTCTTCCTTCTTTGTTCTCTCTTCACTCGTCTCTCCTCTTTTCTCCCCGTCTCTTGATCCCTCTCCAGATGATGATGATAACCTAATTCGACAGGATTTAAAGGATGGGTCACGGGCCGGGTCGGTACAGTGAGAGAAATCTCTATTTGGAGTATGGGTATCCGTCTGCACATCGCGACGTATAAATTAATATTCATCGCGACGTGTGCTCTGTCTTGCTCGCCGCGACGAGATGTCTGGGACGTCGCGACGTACGATCTGGTTTGCTTTCACGCGACGACGTCTTTGAATTGTTGGCGTCATGACGTCTGATCTGTGTTGATCTTGCGCGATGTGGGAATTACATTTCGCCGCGGCATCAGTTCATGCCGCGATGTGCCTTAAGGACTTCATGTCGTGTTGACTCTTCTGATCCTTTCTGACTCCTTTTCTCCTACAATATAAAATAACAATTTCCAGTATCAATTGTTCTTAGAAAAATTATAATGCAATTAATGTCAATTTGTACAATTTTACTAGCAAATTGCATAAAACATAAGCTCACCGTAAGAGACTAATTTAAGCACAAAAATCATGAATTAAGAGTCAAAAAGTGCATTAACAACCATGAAAGTTTAGCCACTTATATATTAAACTTGGGTTCAATCAAGTATATTAACACTCCTCGTGGAATTGACACCTTAGCTACTATATAAACGACCCATACACTTGCAGAATATCGAGATATTAAAACTACACATAATAGTAAACCACGATCAAAGTTGTTGGGACCGTTGTATAGGAGGCGATAGTTTAATTCTATAGTTTAAGGCGTTTAATTAGCTTTTACTTTTTATTTTTATTTTTTTTCTTCCTTTTTTATTTCTAAAATTTTGTTCTTACATGAACCCAAGAGTCACAATAATTTCAAGTCGCACTGTTAAAACTTTAGGTTTAGATATCACTTGACTATAATGAAACATTAGGAAAATTCGGCGTAACTAAGAAGAAGAAATCGTGAAGACAACAATGGCCGAGGAATTTTATTAAGATTTAGACCACAAAGCAAACCAAGGATGTTGATAGAAGGCCTTTATGGACTTTATAAAACCAAGGACGTTAATAGAAGACCTTTATGGACTTTATAAAACCAAGGTTCAAAGCAGCTAGCCAAGGAGTAGCAAACAATAAAATATGCAATTTTATGGACTAGCAAACAAAGACCCCAATCATACATAGTGAACTTCCTAGAAATCTGTGATACCTTTAGATACTATCAGGTAGGAAAGATGCAATGAGAATTAGGCTCTTTCCTTTTACCCTTAAAGATAGAGTAAAGGCTTGGTACCACTCCCTTAACCCAGTCAATGTTACCACTTAGGATCAGTTAGTCCATGTTTTTTTACGTAAATATTTTCCCCTGACTAAACTACTAAGATCATCAAGGAAATCACCAACTTCCAACAAGGTGACGGGGAATCAATTTAGGAAGCATGGGAATGATACAAGGATTTACAATAAAAGTGCCCATATCATAACCTACCTAAAGAATTTTTGTAACAATTGTTCTACGATGGAGTTACCCCACATATGAGAGGAACGATTGATGTAGCTTCAGGAGGATCATTGATGAGGAAGGCAGTCGATGAAGCAGAAGAATGAATAAAAGAGATGGCTAGTAGCAGTTGTTTATGGATGAATGAGCAAAGTTAATAAAATACTACATTCCGTGAACAAAAAAGGAATTGTAGTTGTTGATCAAATTATGGAAATGCAAGCAAGGATTGATAACTTGATTCGACAGTTCAACAATGTGAAGGCTTCATCCTCAACTCCGATGAAGGTTGTACAACTTAAGTGTGAACTCTGTGGACAATTGAACCATGACACAGTGTACCGTTTCTTAATAAAAGAAGGTGATCCAAAGTAAGTAAATTATATAGGAGCCTAGTGTGGACGAGGAGGGGGAAACAATCCCTACTTCGTCACCTACAACCCTGGGTGGAAGAATCACCCTAACTTCTCTTGGATGAACAATTATGGAGGACAGTTTAGACCTTAAGGACAATCGAGATTCTAACAAGATAAGACAAACTCAATGGAATCTAAGTTGGATAGGATTTTAGATAAGCTTGGAACTTTATATGATGCACAAAAGAAGATGGAAGGCAAATTTGAACAAGTAACAAAGAACCGTGCCTCCTCAATCCATAACCTATAGGTCCAAGTACATTATGTTGGGACCCGATCTGGAAACCGGATCCCAACCAAAAAATGAAGAACGAAGGAGACGAAAGCGAATGGAAACAGAAATTTTGCATCGAAATTTCGAATCGGAAACAACATGCGGAAGCCAATAGCAAAACAAACTCGAATCACAAAGCAAGCGGAAACAAAGCAAATGCGAATCGAACACAGAATCGAAACGGAAGCGAATCGGAAATCGAAAGAAGCAAACCGAAATAGTCAATAGTAACAAATAATAAGGCAATTCAATTACAGAGCCAAGCACAAACAAATCCGACATCCGAAAATAAAGAACAGAGAAAGTGTGAAAATATGAAAAATTGTAAAAAGTTTGATTTTTTGGCCTTTGAGGGTTGACTTTTGATTTAGGTAAAATTTGATAAAATGATCTACATGAAACTTGTAGATTATGTTAAGAGCTTTCTGTAGCCATAAAGTTTGCAATTTTTCGATATCGGGAGTGGAAGTTATGATCAGTCAAAGTTTATGTGTGATAGGGTTGACTTTTGACTTTTATTATGGCTGAAACTTTGACTGAGAAATTAACCTAATTAGAGGTTATTTTAGCCTTGAAGTTCTTCATGAAAGTTGAAGGATCTGATTTGATCTTAATTTTGATATAAAGTATGCAATTTTTCGATCTCGGAATTATAAGTTATGATTTTTACAAGTTTATGTTATGGTTTTTGCATGATTATTAGAGGACAAAACTTTTGATGGAAAAATTGAATTCCTTAAAGGTCCAATTGATTTTTGAGTCCTTCATGAAAGTTTTAGGTGACTTTCTGATCTTCGCATCAATATAAAATATGACATGATTGGAGTTTGGAGTTGAAAGATAGAAATTTTCAAAGTTGAGGACTTTGTTTAAGTATTTATTATTTGGGTTAAATCTTTGATTAAAAAATTAATCATTTTAGAGATGGAATTGGTTGTGGAGTTCTTCAGGGAAGTTATAGATCTTCCTTCAAGCTTTTCATAGAGACCAAATTTGTTAAATTTGGAGTTCAGGATAAAAGTTATGATTTTGAAAGTTTGGGAAAAAAAAGAAAGGGTGCGAGTCCACCCAAAAGTCGCGATCGTGCATACGTACGATCGCGACTCTGCGGGTTCACCGAATTGTCGCGCGACTCCGCTGGTCCATGCGGATATCGCGGTCGTGCACACGCACGATCGCGACTTTCCCTATTTGTTTAAAAAAGGAAATTTTCTGAACGTACTCCATTCTTTTGCTTATAACTTTTCCGTCCGACATCCGATTGAGTTGATTCTTGTGGCGTTGGATTCCTAAGACAATTCCCTACATCTTGATGTGAAATTTGTAATTTTATGAGATTAAATTAATGGTGATTAATTTAATCAAAGTGAGTCGGGAAATTTTTCGAACATAGTTTAGTATTTTGTAAAATTCGGGATCTGTGGAGATCCGATTGAAACGATTCTTGAGGAGAAATAAAGATAAGACAAGGGGCTACAAATCATATGAAGAAATGAAATGTCAATTTTGCCCCTAAGACCTTCGAATTATGAATGGAAGTTCAGATTAGAGTGTAATTTTTGGATTAGGAACACCTGAGAGTATTTTGAGCATAACTTTTGATCTGGGAATCGAAATGAGGCGATTCTTGTTTTGAATTAAACTAGAGACATAAAGCTACAATGGTTATGAAGACATCAAGTTTGAAATCTGGGATTAAGAATGTAAATTTCTGGAAGGAAATAATCGTACATGAAAAATGTGTTAGAATATGGATATACCTGAACTGTTTTGTGCATAACTTTTGGTGTAGTGATCCAAATTGAGCGCGGTCGGTGGCGTTGGATTCGTATGATTGAGAGGAAAAATTTTTAAGAAGGAAGTTTTGACAAATTGCTTCAAATTGATAGTGCGAATCAAACCGTAAGTAAGCATGACTTTAAGCTTTGAATGGAGGGGCAATATGGTCTTTTGACCTTCATTTAATGACACACAAAAGGAGATGTCGTTTTTGGCATAATAAAGCCACGAAAGTGGCTGGAAAATTAGAAGGAAAGGAAGAAGAAAATAAGAGAAAGAAGTAGAAGTTCCGGTTATGGTGGAAAGATGAGAGAGAAATCTAAGTTCCAATTTTTCTACTTGATTCTTAAGGCTTTTGGGATTTTTCCAAGAAGGAAAAGGATGGAGAATGAAGAGAGCTTCTTCATGAGACAAGAAATTCGAAAATTGGAGGAGAAATGAGGTTAGAGGAAATTTTCAGATTTGAGATTTTGATGAATTTTTGGTTTAGAAACATGGAAAAGGACTTGGGTTTGTGATTTATGAAGTTGATTTTGATATATATGCCTTAGGTTGTGTTTAATTTTGGATGGAAATTTGATTAAGGTTTAGGCTTAATTTTGTGATTAAGAATTTTGTGAAATTTTGGTGTAGAATTATAGATAATGATATGGGTTTGTGGAATATGAAGTTAATTTTGAAGAAATTGTATTTTATGGTATTGAATTTGGATGAATTAGTTTAGGCCAATTTTAAGATTTGGGAATTTTTGAAATTGAGGATTTAGATATTTTGAATTAGTGTGAATTGATGAATTATGACATTAATTTTGAAAATTAAGTTATTTATGAGATTGAATTTGAGTGTATTCGTTTAGGTCAAATTTTGAAATTGGGGATTTTAGAAATTCTGGTTTTAGAAAGCTTGGAAATATGATGATTATGAATTTTCGATAGTTAATTTTGAGAATTATGCAAATTATGATGTAGAATTTGAATGATTGTGTCTTAGGTCAATTTTAATTGAAAGAAGGAAAGAAGCAAGGATCAAATTGATGATCGAGACGAGTTCCTAGCATCATTTCGAGGTGGGTAGCATATTTATATTTTGATTTGTAAGTTATATATGACTTTTCGAAAATTCAAGAAAGTGAAAGAAAAGATTTTCGTACTTTGTTTTGAAAAATTATTACAAGCTTAAATTCATTGTTTGAAATGATTTGATAAATCGATAGAAATTTTCGAAAATTCATATGTTGTGAGTGCATTGATAAACTATGCAAAATGTGGAATTTGTGGAATTGCTTGGTTTGATTTAATTGTATGAATTGTGTAACATCCTATTCTTCACGCTAAGTGGTATTATGGTAATATCGGAATTGTTGATCGGTTTCTTGTATTCTTGTTGAGTATGCTACTGGCCTCTAATTATAGAGGACCTTGTTTACTGCATATGCATATATTCATAGATACATTCATTCATGATTTTCCGGTATTTAATTGTGAATTGAAATTGACTGAAGTGACTGGTTTGTGGACTGATCAAATTGTAAACCAATCGAATCGATGAAATATGATTAATTGAGAAATTTGAGTTTTGGGTTCAAATGATTGATTTAATATTGATTCTGAGTGGTGGTATTTGATAGTGGATTATAGGAAATTTCTAGGAAATTTGGGAGAAAATGCCTGAATAGGAAATATTTGAGAGGCTAATCGATTAATGGTATAATCTTGAAAGAATCGTCCAATGGTGATGGAAAAATTAAATTTTCTTGATAAGAAATAAATATGTTGAGTCATTGAAATTTAGAGACTGAAATTTGGACTGATTTAGAGACTTAAGTCCATAAATACTAGGTCTGAAATTTAGGGGAAAAAGTTTACCTGAGGCATATGAGTTCTTCCCCTCTAAGGTGATTTCGATTTTCTCCCAACGGTGAGATCCTTCGATTTCTTCTTATGGCTTCTTCCTTATTGTGTTAATCTAACTTGTCTATGGTGATTGGTGGAGGTTAGAAGCTTGGAGAGTGTTTGATCGTGGGTTTTGAAGGATTTTTAGGGTTACGGTGGTTTTGGGAGATTTATGGATCGATCTGTGATTTGGTAAGTTTTACGGCATTTATGTTGTTATTAATGGACTCTACTGCATTTATGACATTTATTAGGGTATATTTGAGTGGTTGGAGTGTTTTAATGGAGGATTTTATGAGGAAAACGATCGGAGAAGAAGAAGAGGATCGTCGCACGCGCGACACCGCGAGCCCCGACGGCGGACAATTTATATTAGATTCGCCATGGCGAAACTTATGGGGCGCCGGCGGCGTTATATATTATATTAGTTTCGCGCGGCGAAGCTTATGGGACGCCGGCGGCGTTATATATGTATGACGCCGCGACGTGTTCTCCGTCTCGCCCAGGCCATGGCGCGTCGTTCGCCATGACGGCGATACTCACGCCATGTGGCGAGAGCTTCTCAAGGCCATGAGAGACGCGATGCCGCGGCGAAGGGGACTGTTCCATTGGATTTAATTTGGTTTATTGGGCATAAGTCATGGTATAGACCTCCGATTGAGGCGATTCTAGATTTGTTATGAACTAGGAAAAGAGGTCTACAATTGAGGATAATTATAGGAGTTCAAATTGATATAAATGGAATTGAATTATAAGGAATTGGGTCGATTATGGTGCATAGTATGACCTAAATGTCAAATTGAGACTATTGGAGTTTTAATTGGAATTTGCAATAGAAGTTTCGACCCGATAAATAGGGACTTGCTATAGGGTATTCAAATTGAGGAAAATTGACTGGATTTTATGAATGGATGAAATAATTGTCGACCCATTGAACAAAGAGATAGGATTGAGCTTAAAGTACCGAAATTGGGATTTAGCATCAAAATCGTGAACATGCATCGTACATCATTTCACCGAGACATATGCATTCTTGAAGCTGCTTAATTGGGCAATTTGTAATGGTTTATATTTTCTTGTTATAGAGGCACCGTTGGACCGTCGTTCCACGGATATTCTTTGGGACTTCGAGCGAGCTTCGGAAGTTACGGTGAGTAACCTAGTTGGTTTCTCAAATTCTCGATTGTTTATATGCTCTGTATGAATTACTTGCAAAGGTAAAGCTGTATGATTACTGACGTGATTAGGATCGAATTGCATGCTATTACTGAATTGGACTGGACTATTTCATGATTACTAAAATTTATTGGATTGAATTGCATGCTTTCTTTAATCGAATCGGATCACCGCGTGATCTTTGGGAATCGATATCTTGGGCTTTATAGCCATATACTGTAAATTGACTGAATCACTGAATACTGAATTACTAAACATTGCACTGCATGCATAAATGCATTATCAGATAATGGACGTGTCCCAAGTTGCTATTATCACTGAAAAAAAGCCTCGAGCTCGAACATCTTGTCGACCCCTAGCCCGAGGAGAAATCTCGACAGCGTCCCCATCTGAACACCGAGCAGCACTTGGGCACAATACTGAATAACTGGAAAGAGTCTCATATGCATTATATACATGACTGATTGAACTGCTAAATTGTGCGATGATTACTGAACTGTGTGATGCCATGATTTACTGTATATTGTGATGCGATACCGTAAACTGTTATAGAATCTCGCATACTCGTATATATCTTTATTAATTGATATTCTTGCGTCGTCGTATGTCGCAATTTGCGTAATGCATGATTTGAGTGAACCATCGATGATGGTTTCTCACCGAAGTTCGCAAAACTCACCCAAAATTACAATCTATTTTTCGGACCGATAGAGTAGACTCCTAGCTTCGAAAATATTTCCTTCCTGCCGACGAGTTTGCTTTGGCAAGGGACGTGATGACACACGTGTCGGTCCATTTGGGTTAGCTTTTGAGGATGACTTAGGATAGATGCTTGTATCAGTTTCCTTTTGGTTTTGTTAGGAGGCGATAGACTTGTCTATTACGACATCGGATGATCGTATCGATGATCATTATTTTGGGATTCAAATTTAATGATTTCTGCTATTGTGATATTTTATGATTTTACTTATTGCGATGCCATGTGGATATTATTGGATAATGTTACGGTAGTGCACCCTTATTATGGGATACGTGTTTGAGCGACCTTGGTTTCTGATATGTACCCTACGGTGAGGGGCGCTACATTTAATGGTATCGAGCATAGTTTGGCATCTTTTGGGATTAGTGAAATTTAAGTGGAATTTCGGAAAGGATAGTGGGCCGATCGAATTTCTTGTCTGTTTTAGGTCATCCGTATTGGGAGATCGAGTTGAGTTACCAGCTGACCTGGAATCGGTAGGAGCTAGTAGGGAGTCTCCGATGCCTCATTCAGAGGAGTTGCCTCCTCGAGTTCCTGCAAAACGGGAACGGAGATATGATCTACTGCGAAAAGAAGGAACGGTTGACTTTTATGGTAGCACCGACCCTGCGGAGGCTGAGGGATGGCTAGAGAGGACTGAGAGAGTCCTCGATCAGATGGACTGTGAACCGGATGAGCGTTTCGACTACGCGGTTTCTCTATGACAGGGTTCTGCATATCAGTGGTGGAAGACTATCCCGGGCAGTACCACCAGACCCTGCACACTGACATGGATTGACTTTCTGAGGGCGTTCAAAGACAATTTCATGCCCAAGATTTATCTGCACATGAAGCTACATGAGTTCTAGAGAGTGAGGCAGGGCGATTGATCGTGGCCGACTATGAGTGCGGTTCAACGAGTTGTTAGTTTACGCTTCTTCACCGGTGGCTTCGAGGCGACAAGTGTCGGCGTTTTGAGGGCGGACTCAACACGGAGATCCGTACCCTCTTGGCGAATCGACATGGGCAATTTCATTGGTGAGGCTGCGGCGAATGAGGATAGAGCATTCTTTGAGACAACAGATGATGAGGCCGGTCGGGGACCCGTCATAAGAGATCTAGTGATAGCCAGGGAAATGCTGGCAGAGAATACAGCAAACGTTAGAGTAGGCCCTTCAGGTCCGCAGGAGGGGCTAGACAGATAGTTCACGGGCAGAGAGATAGCTTTGCCTGGTGGTAGTGAGAGGCGGTGTTAGAGGTTGAGGCGATCTATCCTCTATGTGAGCATTGTGGCAAGACGCACAGTGGAGAGTGCCGATGGTTATCTGGAGCCTGCTTGAGGTGTGGTTCGATGGACCACCTAGTGAGGAATTGCCCCGAGACTGTGGGAGCCCAGTTTGCCATGACTGGAAGATCTGGTAGCAATACCCCGACACAGCAGAGCCGTGGAAGTGGATTAGGATGGAGAGGCCGAGGCCGAGGTCGAGGTCAAAAAGAGGGATCAGCATTGAGGTCGAAAGACTGAAGCGTGAACAGCTAGCTCGGGCCGTGGTCTATGCCATGACTCGACGGAGACCCAGATTCCCGGATCTTTGTCGTGGTATGCTTCTAATTCTGGTTTGAAGCATATGCATTGTTGGATCTTGGATCCACTTATTCTTTCATTGTCTTGCATTGCATCGCATTCAAAGATGTAGACTGCATGTGGATAAAGAAAGGTTCTGATTAGGGTTAGAGGTGAGTACACCTCTGTATAGGAAGATAGAAGTGATTTTGTGCATGGACTGATTGATTGTGCACATAGTGCCCTGAGGTCGTAGTGGATACCGGATTTGGTCGGATGATGATAACTGAAGAATTTAGCAACAAAAGGATAAATTGGAAATAAATTGAAGTGAATAAAAGTCGTTATCGGGAAGTGAATAAAAGTGGTTATTGGGAGACCTGATTCTACTGAGGAAATGTGCATTGTGTTGACGTAAGGAATTCGACTGTGTAATAGGTTTACTGAACTGAAAGGGAAATTTTGAGTAAAGGAACATGTGTCAGAATGTGTTATTGTTAAATGATAATTGTCAAATTGGTATAGGGCAAAAAGAAAGTAGTATGAGTTATAGGAATTCCAAATTAATTGTGTATAAAAGGACTGGCAAAACAAATTGGCGATTCAGAAAATTGCAAACCGTATTGAGAAATTTAAATGGAAGTCAATTTTTGAGAAAATGATATTTATGACTATCTTGTGAAGTGTGTATTTTGCCACCAAAGGAGACTGTTAGAGAAATCTCTAAGATCCATCGAAACGTTATGTTCCAACAAGAATGTACCGAAAGAGTAATAAAAGGATTGAGAGTGTGAAATCGAACAGTTAAGTGAGGGGATAATTATAGATGTGACTGTTGAGACAAATGTGAGACTGATGTCCTTAGAGTCCGTGGAAATTGCCTGAACATAGGCAAAGACTATGATTGACTTGAGTTAATGATGATAAGTGAATTGAATCTGGAAAAGGGATTGAACGATCCCAGTTCATGTCAATGAGTCGAATCGATAAGGAACTAAATTTGTTATTAGATAGCCTCTTTGTGACCGTCGTGAAAAATAGATTGGTAAAGTGGTTCTATGGACTGAATTAAGAAACAATGGTAAGATATGATAAATGTGTTTCTGGTACTGAATGTATGGATTGCAAAAAAAATTTAAAGATATGAGTGAGAATCAGGATAGAAAAGAGCAGATAAATTCTCCTGTCCTCTTGATTCATTGTATATGAAATTTCAAGGATGAAATTTTTTATAAGGAGGGGTGAATTGTAACATCCCGTTACTGTCAGCAAGGGTATTATGGTAATATCGGGACTGACTGATCGGTTTTACTGTATTTACTGACTGAGTATGCTACTGGCCTCTAATTATAGAGGACCTGGTTTACTGCATATGCATATATTCATAGGTACATTCATTCATGATTTTTCGGTATTTAATTGTGAATTGAAATTGACTGAAGAGACTGGTTTGTGGACTGATCAAATTGTAAACCGATCGATTTGGAATATGATTAATTGAGAAATTTGAGTTTTGGGTTCAAATGATTGATTTAATATTGATTCGAGTGGTGGTATTTGATAGTGGATTATAGAAAATTTCTGGGAAATTTGGGAGAAAATGCCCGGACCGGAAATATTTGAGAGACTGACCGATTGACTGTATAGTACTGAAAGAACTGTCCATTGGTGATGGAAAAAATTAGGATTTTTACTGATAAGAAATAAATATGTTGAGTCATTGAAATTTAGAGACTGAGATTTGGACTGATTTAGAGACTTAAGTCTATAAATACTAGGTCTGAAATTTAGGGGAAAAAGTTTACCTGAGGCATATGAGTTCTTCCCCTCTACGGTGATTACGATTTTCTCCCAACGGTGAGATCCTTCGATTTCTTCTTATGGCTTATTCCTTATTGTGTTAATCTAACTTTTCTATGGTGATTGGTGGAGGTTAGAAGCTTGGAGAGTGTTTGATCGTGGGTTTTGAAGGATTTTTAGGGTTACGGTGGTTTTGGGAGATTTATGGATCGATCTGTGATTTGGTAAGTTTTATGGCATTTATGTTGTTATTAATGGACTCTACTGCATTTATGACATTTATTAGGGTAGATTTGAGTGGTTGGAGTGTTTTAATGGAGGATTTTATGAGGAAAACGATCGGAGAAGATGAAGAGGATCGTCGACGCGCCACGACACACTGAGCCCCGGCGACGATTTATTTATATTCGTTACGCACGAAGCTTATGTGGACGCCGCGCGTGCGTTATGTATTATATTCGTTCACCGGCGAGTATTATATATGTATGGCGCTTGACGTGTTCTCCGCTCTCATGGCGTGAAGCGAAGCTTTCTGTGGCCATGGCTAGAGACGCGATGTCATTGCAGCGGGGCTGCTCCATTGGATTTAATTTGGTTTATTGGGCATAATTCATGGTATAGACCTCCGATTGAGGCGATTCCAGATTTGTTATGAACTAGGGAAAGAGGTCTACAATTGAGGATAATTATAGGAGTTCAAATTGATATAAATGGAATTGAATTATAAGGAATTGGGTCGATTATGGTGCATAGTATGACCTAAATGTCAAATTGAGACTATTGGAGTTTTAATTGAAATTTGCAATAGAAGTTTCGACCCGATAAATAGGGACTTGCTATAGGGTATTCAAATTGAGGAAAATTGACTGGATTTTATGAATGGATCAAATAATTGTCGACCCATTGAACAAAGAGATAGGATTGAGCTTAAAGTACCGAAATTGGGATTTAGCACCGAAAAATCGTGAACATGCATCGTACATCATTTCACTGAGACATATGCATTACTGAACTGTTTAATTGGGCAATTTGTAATGGTTTATATTTTGCTGTTATAGAGGCACCGTTGGACCGTGGTTCCACAGATATTGCTGGGACTTCCAGGCAGTAGCTCGGAAGTTACAGGTGAGTAACCTAGTTGGTTTCTCAAATTCTTGATTGTTTATATGCTCTGTATGAATTACTTGCAAGGTGAATCGTATGATTCTTGGCGTGATTAGGATCGAATTGCATGCTATTCTTGAATTGGACCGGACTATTTCATGATTCTTGAAATTTATTGGATTGAATTGCATGCTTTCTTTATCGAATCTGGATCCTTGCGTGATCTTGGGATCGATATCTTGGGCTTTATAGCCATATCTTGTAAATTGACCGATTCATTGAATCTTGAATTCTTGAACATTGCCTTGTATGCATAAATGTATGATCGATAATGGGCGTGTCCCAAGTTGCTATTATCACTAAAAAGAGCCTCGAGCTCGAACAACTTTATCTTGACCGGGCCTAGCAGGGAGAAATCCCTACGCCGTCCCCATCGAACACCGATGAGCACTTGGGCTGTCTTGAATAAGCGGAAAGAGTCTCATATGCATTATATACATGGTGATTGAGCGCTAAATTGTGCGATGATTCTTGAGCGTGTGATGCCATGATTTCTTGTATATTGTGATGCGATATAAATGGCTGTTATAGAATCTTGTACCTTGTATATAATCTTCGTTAATTGATATTCTTGCGTCGTCTTTGTCAATTTACGTAATGCATGATTTGAGTGAACCATCGATGATGGTTTCTCACCGAGTTCGCAAACTCACCCAAAATTGCAATCTATTTTCAGACCGATAGAGTAGACTCTAGCTCGAAGATATTTCCTTCTGCCGTGCAGCTGCTTTGGCAAGAGACGCGATGGCACATGTGTCGGTCACCGGTTAGCTTTTGAGGATGACTTAGGATAGATGCTTATATCGGTTTCCTTTTGGTTTTGTTAGGAGGCGATAGACTTGTCTATTCGACATCGGATGACTGTATGCGGATGATCATTATTTTGGGATTCAAATTCTTGATTTACTGCTATTGTGATATTTTATGATTTTACTTATTGCGATGCCATGTGGATATTATTGGATAATGTTACGGTAGTGCACCCTTATTGTGGGATACGTGTCGGAGCGACCTTGGGTTTCGATATGTACCCTACGGTGAGGGCGCTACATTTAATGGTATCGAGCATAGTTTGGCATCTTTTGGGATTAGTGAAATTTAAGTGGAATTTGGAAAGGATAGTGGGCCGATCGAATTTCTTATGCATTTTAGGTCATCCGTCTTGGGAGATCGAGTTGAGTTACCAAATGACCGGAATCGGTAGGAGCTAGTAGGAGTCTCCGATGCCTCATTCGGAGGAGTTGCCTCCTCGAGTTCTGCGAGCGGAACGGAGATATGATCTCTCGCGAAAAGAAGGAGCGGTTGACTTTTATGGTAGCACCGACCTGCGGAGGCGAGGATGGCTAGAGGGGCGAGAGTCCTCGATCGATGGACTATGAACCGGATGGCGTTTGACTCGCGGTTTCTCATTACGAGGTTACGCATATCGCTGGTGGAAGGCGTCCGGCGGTACCACGGACCTGCTGCATGACATGTCTTGACTTTACGAGGCGTTGAAAAGAAAATTTCATGCCCAAGATTTATCTGGACATGAAGCTACAAAGTTCTAGAGTGAGGCGAGGCGCTTGATCGTGGCCGACTATGAGGTGCGGTTCAACGAGTTGTTAGATTACGCTTCTTCCTTTGGTGGCCGAGGTGACAAGTGTCGGCGTTTTGAGGGCGACTCAACCTGAGATCCGTACCCTCTTGGCGTGTCGACATGGGCAATTTCATTGGTGAGGGTGCAGCGAAGAGGATAGAGCATTCTTGAGACAACAGATGACCGAGGCGTCGGGGACCCGTCATAAGAGATCTAGTGATAGCCAAGGAAATACTGGCAGAGAATACAGCAAACGTCAGAGTAGGACCTTCAGGTCCGCAGGAGGGGCTAGACAGATAGTTCATGGGCAGAGAGATAGCTTTACATGCATCGTAGTGATGAGGCAAGAGTTAGAGGTTCGAGGCGATCTATCCTCTATGTGAGCATTGTGGCAAGACGACGATGGAGAGTGCCGATGGTTATCTGGAGCCTGCTTGAGGTGTGGTTCGATGGACCACCTAGTGAGGAATTGCCCCGAGACTGTGGGAACCCAGTTTGCCATGACTGGAAGATCTGGTAGCAATACCCCGACACAGCAGAGCCGTGGAAGTGGATTCGGATGGAGAGGCCGAGGCCGAGGCCGAGGTCAAACAGAGGGATCAGCATTGAGGTCGGAAGACTGAAGCGTGAACATGCCGAGCTTAGGCGAGTCTATGCCATGACTCGACGAAGACCGAGATTCCGGATCTTTCAAGGTATGCTTCTAATTTCGGTTTGAAGCATATGCATTGTTGGATCTTGGATCCACTTATTCTTTCATTGTCTTGCATTGCATCGCATTCACATGTAGACTGCATGTGGATAGAGAAAGGTTACAGTTAGGGTTAGAGGTGAGTACACCTTTGTATAGGAAGATAGAAGTGATTTTGTGCATGGGCTGATTGATTGTGCACATAGTGCCACGAGGTCGTAGTCGATACGGATTTGGTGGGATGATGATAACTGAAGAATTTAGCAACAAAAGGATAAACTGGAAATAAATTGAAGTGAATAAAAGTCGTTATCGGGAAGTGAATAAAAGTGGTTATTGGGAGACCTGATTCTACTGAGGAAATGTGCATTGTGTTGACGTAAGGAATTAATCGTGTAATAGGTTTACTGAACTGAAAGGGAAATTTTGAGTAAAGGAACATGTGTCAGAATGTGTTATTGTTAAATGATAATTGTCAAATTGGTATAGGGAAAAAAGAAAGTAGTATGAGTTATAGGAATTCCAAATTAATTGTGTATAAAAGGACTGGCAAAACAAATTGGCGATTCAGAAAATTGCAAACCGTATTGAGAAATTTAAATGGAAGTCAATTTTTGAGAAAATGATATTTATGACTATCTTGTGAAGTGTGTATTTTGCCGCCAAAGGAGACTGTTAGAGAAATCTCTAAGATCCATCGAAACGTTGTGTTCCAACAAGAATGTACCGAAAGAGTAATAAAAGGATTGAGAGTGTGAAATCAAACAGTTAAGTGAGGGGATAATTATAGATGTGACTGTTGAGACAAATGTGAGACTGATGTCCTTAGAGTCCGTGGAAATTGCCTGAACATAGGCAAATACTATGATTGACTTGAGTTAATGATGATAAGTGAATTGAATCTGGAAAAGGGATTGAACGATCCCAGTTCATGTCAATGAGTCGAATCGATAAGGAACTAAATTTGTTATTAGATAGCCTCTTTGTGACTGTCGTGAAAAATAGATTGGTAAAGTGGTTCTATGGACTGAATTAAGAAACAGTGGTAAGATATGATAAATGTGTTTCTGGTACTGAATCTATGGATTGCAAAAAAATTTAAAGATATGAGTGAGAATTAGGATAGAAAAGAGCGGATAAATTCTCCTATCCTCTTGATTCACTGTATATGAAATTTCGAGGACGAAATTTTTTATAAGGAGGGGTGAATTGTAACATCCTTCTTGTCGACAAGGGTATTATGGTAATATCGGGACTAAGCGATCGGTTTCTTGTATTCTTGTTGAGTATGCTCTTGGCCTCTAATTATAGAGAACTGGTTTCTCGCATATGCATATATTCATAGGTACATTCATTCATGATTTTCGGTATTTAATTGTGAATTGAAATTGATCAAGTGATTGGTTTGTGAACCGATCAAATTGTAAACCGATCGAATCGACCGAATATGATTAATTGAGAAATTTGAGTTTTGGGTTCAAATGATTGATTTAATATTGGTTCTGAGTGGTGGTATTTGATAGTGGATTATAGGAAATTTCGGGAAATTTGGGAGAAAATGCCCTGATAGGAAATATTTGAGAGATCGACCGATTATTTGTATAATCTTGAAAGAATCGTCCAATGGTGATAGAAAAAATTAGGATTTTTACTGATAAGAAATAAATATGTTGAGTCATTGAAATTTAGAGACTGAAATTTGGACTGATTTAGAGACTTAAGTCTATAAATACTAGGTCTGAAATTTGGGGGAAAAAGTTTACCTAAGGCATATGAGTTCTTCCCCCCTACGGTGATTTCGATTTTCTCCCAACGGTGAGATCCTTCGATTTCTTCTTATGGCTTCTTCCTTATTGTGTTAATCAAACTTGTCTATGGTGATTGGTGGAGGTTAGAAGCATGGAGAGTGTTTGATCGTGGGTTTTGAAGGATTTTTAGGGTTACGGTGGTTATGGGAGAGTTATGGATCGATCTGTGATTTGGTAAGTTTTATGGCATTTATGTTGTTATTAATGGACTCTACTGCATTTATGACATTTATTAGGGTAGATTTGAGTGGTTGGAGTGTTTTAATGGAGGATTTTATGAGGAAAACGATCGGAGAAGATGAAGAGGATCGTCGCACGCCGCGACCTGCACGCGAGCCCCGACGGCGATGAATTTATATTCGTTCGCCGCGGCGAGCTTGCGTGGGACGCCGCGGCGAGCGTTATGTATTATATTCGTTCGCCGCGGCGAGTGTTATATATGTATGACGCCGCGACGTGTTCTCCGTCTCATGGCGCGCATATGGCGCGTCGTTACGCCATGCAATGACGAGCTTTTCAAGTGCCATGGCGAGACGCGATCTTCTTTGCGAAGGGGACTGTTCCATTGGATTTAATTTGGTTTATTGGGCATAATTCATGGTATAGACCTCCGATTGAGGCGATTCCAGATTTGTTATGAACTAGGGAAAGAGGTCTACAATTGAGGATAATTATAGGAGTTCAAATTGATGTAAATGGAATTGAATTATAAGGAATTGGGTCGATTATGGTGCATAGTATGACCTAAATGTCAAATTGAGACTATTGGAGTTTTAATTGGAATTTGCAATAGAAGTTTCGACCCGATAAATAGGGACTTGCTATAGGGTATTGAAATTGAGGAAAATTGACTGGATTTTATGAATGGATCAAATAATTATCGACCCATTGAACAAAGAGATAGGATTGAGCTTAAAGTACCGAAATTGGGATTTAGCACCGGAAAATCGTGAACATGCATCGTACATCATTTCACTGAGACATATGCATTCTTGAAGCTGCTTAATTGGGCAATTTGTAATGGTTTATATTTCTTGTTATAGAGGCACCGTTGGACCGTCGTTCCACGGATATTCTTTGGGAGTTCGAGCGGTAGCTTTCGGAAGTTACTGATTGAGTAACCTAGTTGGTTTCTCAAATTCTTGATTGTTTATATGCTCTGTATGAATTACTTGCAAAGGTGAATCTGTATGATTCTTGGCGTGATTAGGATCGAATTGCATGCTATTCTTGAATTGGTGGACTATTTCATGATTCTTGAAATTTATTGGATTGAATTGCATGCTTTCAGAATCGAATCGGATCATTGCGTGATCTTTGAATCGATATCTTGGGCTTTATAGCCATATCTTTGTAAATTGATGAATCATCAATCTTGAATTCTTGAACATTGCACTGCATGCGTAAATGCATGATCAGATAATGGACGTGTCCCAAGTTGCTATTATCACTGAAAAGGGCCTCGAGCTCGAACACTGTACTGACCAGGCCTAGCCCGAGGGGAGAAATCCCTGACGCGCGTCCCCCACTGAACACTGACTGAGCACTTGGGCACAATACTGAATAACTGGAAAGAGTCTCATATGCATTATATACATGACTGATTGAACTGCTAAATTGTGCGATGATTACTGAACTGTGTGATGCCATGATTTACTGTATATTGTGATGCGATACCGTAAACTGTTATAGAATACTGTACACTGTATATAATACTGTTAATTGATATTACTGTGTCGTGCTGTACGCAATTTGCGTAATGCATGATTTGAGCGAACCATCGATGATGGTTTCTCACTGAGTTCGCAAACTCACCCAAAATTGCAATCATATTTTTCAGGACTGATAGAGTAGACTCCTAGCTCCGAAGATATTTCCTTCCTACCGTGCGGCTTGCCGCAAGGGGACGCGATGGCACAATGTGTCGGTCACCGGGTTAGCTTTGAGGATGACTTAGGATAGATGCTTGTATCGGTTTCCTTTTGGTTTTGTTAGAGACCGATAGACTTGTCTATTCGACATCGGATGACCGTATGCGTATGATCATTATTTTGGGATTCAAATTTACTGATTTCTGCTATTGTGATATTTTATGATTTTACTTATTGCGATGCCACGTGGATATTATTGGATAATGTTCTGGTAGTGCACCCTTATTGTGGGATACGTGTCGGAGCGACCTTCGGGTTTTCCGATATGTACCCCTACGGTGAGGGGGCGCTACAAATTGTGTAGAACTGAGAATGTGTATAGTATGACGGGTATGAAAAACAAGTTTTCGATTTGTGCCTTCGGGCAATCCGAAAGTTTCAGTTTTGGATTATGTGATTATGTGGGTTTGGTCAGGTCCTTTTGTGAGTCAGTGCACTGTCTCTATTCGTATAGCCTTCGCCCGGCTGCCCGCTAGTGGCACGGAGCTCCGATTTCGGACTCCCTTCACGGCTACACTGGACCGCTATGCAGGAAAGTGTAGTACGTTCTGTTCACGACTGCACAGGACCACTATGCGGGAATGTGCAGTACGTTCTGTTTGGACCGAACCAGACCATTCTGATATGTTATGTGTTTTGATTTATTCTGTGTGCTGCATTCATGTTTAAACAAAATTGAACAAGAAAAAAATGACTTTTGTTGTGAAAAGCTAGAAAGAAAATTAAAAGGTTTGAGAAAACCTTTTTGAAAAGTTACAAAGTTGAAAAATTAGCCCGTTTGGCAAAAAGTTTATGAAAGAAATGATTTCTGCTTATTTGTCATTTTATAAATGTGTTATCCACGAGCTTCCGAGCTCACCCCCCCTTTCATCCCCATCTCCAGGTTTCGAGCAGGAGATCGGATGAAAGAATGTGAAGACGTTTGGTCCGTTTTTGCATCGTTTGTATTGTTACGTAAATTTTGAGATTTGGAATATTTTGGGTATTGTAAATGGCTTGCAATGCCATTAAAGTGTATTGTATATGAAATTGTGTATGAATTTGGAAATGAGATTGAGTTATGAGATCAGTATATTGTATTATAGTTATGAGAATGTTTTAGAATTAAGATTGCGTTTGTTTCTGCTGAGATCCCGGATGGAGGGTCCGGTTGATTTTGATGATTGTTTGATTGATTGGGCTTTTAGAAGTATTGTTTTGAACACTTTACAGGTTTGGGTTAGGATAAAAGCAGCCGTTATGCTGCCAAAATTTCGATAAAAATTGGGATAAAAATGTATTTTGGGACTTGTACGGATATATAAGAATATGAGCAAGTTTTGAGATTTGCATGAGAATGAATTTCCAAGAGTGGAAATTGTTTGTTTGATTTGAATGAGATTGCCTAAAGACGTAATAAATGTATATGAGAAAAAGAAAAAAAATATACCGGATTTCGGGATAGTCTGAGTCTAAGGAATTCCAACGCGACGTTTTTCTCTGTTCTTTATTTCCGGATGTCGGATTTGTTTGCGCTTGGCTCTGTAATTGAATTGCCTTATTATTTGTTACTATTGACTATTCCGGTTTGCTTCTTTCGATTTCCGATTCGCTTCCGTTTCGATTCTGTATTCGATTCGCATTTGCTTTTCTTCCGCTTGCTTTGTGATTTGAGTTTGTTTTGCTATTGGCTTCCGCATGTTGTTTCTGATTCGAAATTTCGATGCAAAATTTCCGTTTCCATTCGATTCTTTTTTCCGTTCTACTTTTTCGGTTGGGATCCGGTTTCCGGATCGGGTCCCAACACATTAATTGTCAAACACTTTCTCTATGCAAAATGTGGGAAGCTTTCCTAGCACTTTAGGAATCAACTAAAGGCTATTACACTTCAAAGTGGAAAGGAACTTGAACCACCCACAAAGACATTAGAGGAGCCCATCCACCCTGTTGAGAAAGATCAAAAAAAGGAAAAAGAAGTTAATATGAGAGAATACCCTCCTTATATCACACCCACACTATATTAACCCAAAATTCCTTTTCCTCAATGATTACAAAAGGAGAAGTTAGATGCACAATTTGCAAATTTCATTCAGAAATTAAAGACACTACAAATAAATCTCTCCTTTATAGAGGCATTGTGTTGATCCCAGGTCTTGTTTCCTATCTCGAGATGACCGCTCGGGATCTTCGAGTAAGGATCGCGCGGGAGAAAGGGTCGAAAATATTCAAATTTACAGCATCAGCAGCGGGAAAAAGGCGGGTACGCTGCGGCGACAAAATGCTTACCGTGGTGGACGCCTCTCAAGAGAGGTTCGCCGCGGCCGAATCTTGGCTTTGCCGTGGCGAGCTCTCATGGGACGCGCCACGGCGCAAGACCGGCAGCCACGCCGCGATGAACTCCCAAGGGAAGCGCCGCGACGAATGACTGACTCGCCGCAGCGAGCTCCCAATTTTTGAAACTCGGCTCCCAACACTTACACATTCCATACTAATACATGCACATTCATTCTAACTATAAGTTAAACACACACATATACAAAACGAACGTCAAGTCTTTATGTCATTACAATTTTCCAAGAGATGGAACAAACCTTGCTAACATAACACATTACATAACAAAGCATAAAACAAAATATATAAGGATACTCAATGTTGATATGCTTAATAAGCTATCCAAAATAGTCACTAACTTAGTGTAAAGATCTCTAACTATTGCGGAGTTTTTCGATGCCTTGCAAGGATCAACTGTCGTCTTGAGTCGCACCTGAGGAGGGAACAATAATAGGTTGAGCTACACAGCTCAGTGGCTAATATATTTATAGCCATCGGTAACTAGCACAATTTCAAGCATATGTATGTATATATATACATGTAGCAATTCTAGCACTCACACTATATTCAAGCAATTTACGCATCCATCACATTTAATTCAACTCACAAAACATTTCACAATGTATAACACTTAGTATGCTTCGAAATGAACAATTCAATTATGCAATGCACATCACTCGGCTTGAAGGTTCTATGGAAGCAGAAGGGAGAACCCGAATTTTACACCCTGAACAGAATGAGTCCATTTCGGAGCTCATATGCCACAAGCGGGAAGCCGGGAGAAGGCTCTTGTCAGCGTGCACGTGACGAACAGAATGGTTTCACTCTCGCCCAAACAAAAGCACATAATCATGCTCAGAATCATTTTATCAGATGATATGCTTTCATGCTTTTCATACATACAGAATGCCATAACCGAAATCGAGGCATAACATGATCAAAATCAAAATTTACTTATATCAAATCTCATGCAATCTTATAACAAATTATTCTCAAACAATTAACCACATATATTTAATCAAAATGTTATGCATCTCACAATGCATAACATACAACATATATTCACACATAGGCAAGAATTTGACAAATTGAAATCCAAGCTCAAGATTGCCTTTCTTCTCGCTCTTGGGTAAGGTTTTCTTGATTTCCTAAATACAAACAATTTCTCAATCAATCCACATTCAAAGAAAATTCATAAGGCTTTAATAATCAAAACGCAAAAATTGAATTATAACTCTTTCTAAACTAGATTTTGGGTCAACTTTTCTATGATCGTTATGATCAGAGAAATGAAGACATTTGGTAACACTTCCTTCTATCAAAATGTTCTTCATTGTCTTAAGTTTCTAACGACACCAAACTCATTCCATTTGGTTCAAAAACATGGAAGTTATACCCCAATCATGTTGGGACTAACCTTATGCTGAAACTATAATCTATACTCAAATTTCATCCAAAATTTTATATCTTTAAAGACTGAATCAGAACTTCATTTCTTCATAAAAATTCTATCCCTATGTCTCTAATTTACAACGAATCAAAAATCACCTCATTTGGACATCTACAACAAACGTTATGCCCAAAATACCAAAACATGTCGGTGCAGGAAAAATGGCCTCTCGCTGCGGCAAGAAAGCTGGAGTGCGCCGCGGAGCAGACCGCGACGTGCGAGGCCAAAATCCTTCCGAAAACCTATTTTTCCTCATTCCTCAACTATAAACTTCCCATCTTTCAAATGCAACTCATCTTAACCCTAAATTATCATTCCTACTTCATTTCTAAACTCATTCCAACCCAAAATCAATCACAACACACAATATAATCAAAAACCCTAGAAGATCATAAGACTTTCGTACACCATTCACCCTAAACACATTCAACCCCATTTTTCACTCCTAACTATCCCTAAATAAGGTTCATTCATTCAATTAATGCTTATACTTACTTGGAGAAGCTTCAAATTCTTCAAAAATCTCAAGGCTCTAGCTTTCCCCTCTTTTTCCCTTCTTCTTCCTCTCTTCCACGATGCTCTCTTCTCATACAAGACAAAATCACTTCTTCTAATTCACACCCTTAAGCTTGTAAAATGGCCCTTATGCCCTTCCACTTATGCCTTAAAACTTAAGGGTCTAGATGATCTACCAAAATTACCCCTCATGCATTCTTACTACATTTATACTTTAATTCCATCAATTCAAACAATAATTCCTCCTATCATTGACATGCTAATTACTCCAAAATAATTAATCTAACAAGACCTCAAAATAAATTAAATCATTCTTAATAAAAATAATTCGGGGTCCAATATTTCTCCCCTTCTTAAAAGAATTTCGTCCTCGAAATTCTTACCTAAGTCCACAAAGAGGTGCGGATACTTGTCCTTCATTGCTTCCAAAGGCTCCCATGTAGCCTCCTCCGCCGAATGGTTCTTCCATAAAACTTTAACCAGTTTCACTATCTTGTTTCTCAAAACCTTTTCCTTCGAGTCCAAAATTTCCACTGGTTGCTCCTCATAAGTCAAATCCTCCCTTAACTGAACCTCCGAAGGTTGAACTATATGTGACGGATCAGATCGATACCTTCTCAACATCGATACATGGAAGACATTGTGAATCTTCGACAATTCTGGTGGCAAAGCTAACGTATAGGCTAAAGGCCCAATCTTCTCAATAATCTTATATGGGCCTATATACCTCGGACTAAGCTTGCCCTTCTTACCAAATCCCAACACTCCCTTCTATGGAGAAGCTCTAAGAAACACTTTGTCTCTAACTTCAAATTCCATCTCTCTTCTATGTGCATCCTTATAACTCTTCATTCTGTGATGAGCTGCTTTAATTCTCTGCTTCACCAATTTGATCTTGTCAACTATAACTTGCACCAACTCAGGTCCTACAAGTCTCCTTTCACCTTCCTCATCCCAACAAATAGGAGTCTTGCACCTCCTACCATACAAAGCTTCATAAGGTGCCATTTGAATTTCCGAGTGATAAGAATTGTTATAAGCAAACTCAATTAAAGGCAAATGATCATCCCATGAACCTTTAAAATCCATAACACAAGCTCTCAACATTGCCTCCAGAGTCCGTATTATCCTCTCCAATTGTCAATTAGTTTGTGGATGGAAAGTTGTACTAAAGTGCAACTTAGTTCCTAAAGTCTCCTGTAAGCTTTCCTAAAACCTGGAGGTGAACCTCAGATCTCTATCAGAAACTATAGAACTCGGAATCCCATGAAGCCTGACTACCTCATCTATGTATTTCTTGGCCAAAGCATTTAAGGAATTTGTCTGCTTAATTGGCAAGAAATGTCCTGACTTGGTTAGCCTATCCACAATCACCCAAATTGCATCGTGTTTCCTATAGGTCCTGGGCAACCCCATCAAGAAATACATTGTGATCTTTTCCCACTTCCATTCCGGAATAGACAAAGGCTTAAGCTTGCCTGAAGGTGCCTGGTGCTCAGCCTTAACTTGCTGGCACACTAAGCATCTACTAATATACTCTGCAATATCCTTCTTCATTCCTTTCCACCAAAAGTGTTCTTTCAAATCTCTATACATTCTCGTACTCCCCGGAAGCATTGCATTGGGAGCATTGTACACCTCATCAAATATCTCATCTTTCAACTCTAATGAGTCCGGGACACACAACCTGTTTCCTACCACCATTAGTCCATCTTCTCTTATCTCAATTTCTGAAGGTTTACCCTTTTTAATCTCTTCTCTGAGCCTGCTCAAATGCTCATCCTGTTCCTGCAATTCTTTAATCTTCTCATTTAACACTGGCCTTACCCTAAAGTTAGCCAATAAGCTCCCAAATTCATCTTGCCTCAAAGTAACCTGAAGTGTGGCTAATTCCTTCAACAAAGGAACATATATTGTTTTCACCTGTGCCATGGTCGATTTTCTACTCAGCGCATCTGCTACTACATTAGCTTTCCCCAGGTGGTAGTCTATCATCAAATCATAATCTTTCAACAGTTCCAACCATCTTCTCTGTCTCAGATTCAACGCTTTCTGGATCATCAGATACGTGAGACTTTTTTGATCCGTAAACACCTTGGTAGTGACTTCATATAAGTAGTGTCTCCATATTTTTAATGCAAATATTATGGCAGCCAATTCCAAATCATGCGTAGGATAATTCATCTCATAAGGCTTTAATTTCCTAGAAGCATAAGCAATGACTCTATCTCCTTGCATCAATACACAGCCCAATCCTTTCCTCGAGGCATCACTATATACTGTATACCCATTGCTACCTGAAGGCAAAGTCAAGATCGGTGCAGTTGTGAGCCTATTCTTCAATTCCTCAAAACTGCTCTGACACTCCTCTGTCCACACAAACTTCTGATTCTTTCTTGTCAATTTGGTAAGTGGAGCTGCTATTATGGAAAAGCCCTCCACAAACCTCCGATAGTATCCAGCTAAACCCAAGAAACTCCTTACTTCTGCTATGTTCTTAGGTGCTTCCCATTTCACCATGTCTTCTATTTTCCTTGGATCCACATGCACTCCTTGTTCTAAGATCACGTGTCCGAGGAATGCTACTTCCCTTAGCCAAAATTCGCATTTGTCGAATTTTGCATACAATTCATTTTTCCTTAATGTCTCCAAGGCAATCCTCAAATGCTCTTCGTGCTCCTTATCACTCTTGGAATAAACCAATATATCATCAATAAAGACAATGATAAATTGGTCCAAGAAAGGCTTAAAGACTGGATTCATCAAGTCCATAAAGGATACAGGGACATTTGTCAATCCGAAGGGCATAACTAAAAATTCAAAGTGCCCATACCGTATTCTGAAAGCAGTCTTTGGCACATCAGATTCCTTTATCCTCAACTGGTGGTAACCTGATCTCAAGTCTATCTTGGAGAAGACTTTTGCCCCTTGCAATTGATCAAAAAAATCATCTCTGCGTGGAAGCGGATATCTATTCTTGACAGTGACCTAATTAAGCTTCCTGTAATCCACACACATCCTCAACGATCCAACTTTCTTCTTCACAAAAAGGACCGGAGCTCCCCAAGGTGAAGAGCTCGGTCTTATGTACCCTTTCTCCAATAACTCTTCCAATTGCTCCTTAAGCTCCTTCAATTCCGCCGGAGCCATTCGGTAAGGCAAAATTGAGATCGGTGCAATACCTGAAAGAAGCTCAATGGGAAACTCAATTTCCCTAGGTATAGGTAGTCCTGGTAATTCCTCGAGAAAGACATCCGAGAATTCCATGACTATTGGAATATCTTCTAGCTTCCCTTTATCTGCCCTTGTGTCTACCACATAGGCCAAAAATGCCCCACATCCCTTCCTTATCATCTTCTCTGCTGTCAGAGCTGAAACAATTCTAGGCGGGCTAGATTTTCTGTCCCCTGTAAATACCACTCTTCTACCATTATCCAATTCAAATTCCACTGTCTTCTATTTACAATCCAGACGGGCATTGTACTTCTCTAAAGTTTCCATACCTAAAATCACATCCAATCCTCCCATCTTCAATAGCATTAGATCCACCACTAGTAGTTCCCCACCAATACATATCTCACACTCTCTATACACTTGACTGATAACAATATACTGGCCGATTAGAGTACTCACCATCAGCGGAGTATCTAATGGGCTCAATTTTCTACCACACACAGTTATACTCAATGAAACAAACGAATGAGTATAACCTGGATCAATCAAAGAAATCACATTATCAACAAATAATTTAACTGTACCAGTCACAACATCTAGGGCAGCCTCTGTGTCCTCCCATGTCATTGCAAACACCCTAGCTGGTGCCTGCCCCCTTGGTCTCCCTGGAAGGCTCACCCTGTTAGCTGCATCAGAACTGCCCACTTCCGTTGTATTCTTGTGTCCCACAGTTTCAGATCTCTTGGAAACTTGCATCTGACTTCTGTCCTGCCTGGCATACTGAGGACATTCCCTGGCCATGTGCCCCTTCTCTCCACATTTGAAACAAGATCCAGTCAATCTATAACACTCTCCACCATGGAACTTGCCACAATGATCACACTTAGGGACAGATGACTTGTCCCCTTCTCCCTTTCTGTTGCCTCCTGCCGTAAAGGCTTGATGAGAATAAGTAGGAGTCCTCACCTGTCTAGACCTACTTGCCCCACTGCTCCTCTCCTCATACTTGATAGGGAAGCTCCTGGCACTCCTCTCTAGCATAGGAGTACTAGTACTACCTCCCCTCTTGAACAACTCTCTCCCTTTTCTCTTCTTGTTCATGGCACTCTTGATATTCTCTATGTTTTCAACCCTCAGTGTTGCTTCAACTAAATGCTGAAAATCACAAAAATTCTGCACCACTATCTTCTCTTGGATGGCTAGATGCAAACCCGATTCAAACCTACGGCACTTAGCCACCTCACTCATCATCTCAGCTGCATATCGGGATAGTTGTGTAAACCAACGCTCATACTTGCTCACTGTCATCTCCCTCTGGGTGAGACTCAGAAACTCCCTCAACTTCTGCTAAATGTACACCTCTGACAAGTACTTCTTCTTATAAGCAGCTAAGAAGTCCTTCCATGCCAACCCTACCGGTCTCATCTAACTCCCTGACACACTCTCCCACCAATGTAAAGCATCTCCCTGTAGCAAGCTTGCAGCATGCACAACCCTCTCATCATCCTCACACTCCATCTGATCTAGCACCCTCTCAGTCTTTCTCAACCAAGTCTCGGCTTCTTCTGGATGCGTTGTCCCATAGAAGTCGACTACCCCATACTTCCTCAACTTATCAAACCGTTTCCCCTTTTTAGTTGGGGCCGAAGCAGAAGGCTGTGACATCTGACCCATAGCCTGGACAAATGCCTGAGTGAAGGCTTGGAACATCCTCGGATCCAACAGAGGCACTTGCTCCTACAGAACTGGTGACTCCTGTGTCTGCAATTGAATGGGCTCACTACCTTGCCCTATAGAAACCTCAGCATTTCCTGGGGCTACCGACTCATCAGTACTCTCCTCTCTTGTCGGAGAGTCAGGTGCAACTAATCCTTGCAGAACTCCTCGTGTCCTTCTATAAGGTGGCATCTTACTCCTTCAAATATAAACACTAAGGATTAGCTACACGTCAACCTTAATTCCTATATGTATGCATGATATGCATGTCACTTAATGAAATCAATCAATTGACAATGCAACAAATAATCATATATCAAAGCAATTCATACTATTATGCATTCTAAGCCTAGGATACAAAGCCTAAGCTCTGATACCAAACATGTTGGGCTCGGGTCCCGTTTCCTATCCTAAGGCGACCGCTCGGGGTCGTCAAGTAAGGATCGTGCGGGGGAAAGGGTCCAAAATATTCAAATTTACAGGATCAGCAGTGGGAAAAAGGCGGGTTCGCTGCGGCGATAAAATGCTCGCCGTGGTGGACGCCTCGCAAGAGAGGTTCACCGCGGCCGAACCTTGGCTTCACTGCGGCGACCTCTCATGGGAAGTGCCACGGCGAAAGACCAGCATACACGCCACGATGAACTCGCAAAGGGAGTGCCGCGATGAATGACTGGCTTGCCGCGGAGGCTCCCAATTTTCGAAACCCGACTCCCAACATTTACACATTCCATACTAATACATGCACATTCATTCTAACTATAAGTTAAACACAAACATATACAAAAGGAACTTCAAGTCTTTATGTCATTACAATTTTCCAAGAGATGGAACAAACCTTGCTAACATAACACATTACATAACAAAGCATAAAACAAAATATATAAGGATGCTCAATGTTGATATGCTTAATAAGCTATCCAAAACAGTCACTAACTTAGTGCAAAGATCTCTAACTATTGCGGAGTTTTTCGATGCCTTGCAAAGATCAACTGTCGTCTTGAGTCGCACCTGAGGGAAAAATAATGGGTTGAGCTATACAGTTCAGTGGCTAATATATTTTGTAGCCATCGGTAACTAACACAATTTCAAGCATATGTATGTATATATATACATGCAACAATTCTAGCACTCACACTATATTCAAGCAATTTACACATCCATCACATTTAATTCAACTCACAAAACATTTCACAATGTATAACACTTAGTATGCTTCAAAATGAACAATTCAATTATGCAATGCACATCACTCGGCTCGAGGGTTCCATGGAAGCAGAAGGGAGAAACTGAAGTTTACACCCTGAACAGAATGAGTCCATTTCGGAGCTCATATGCCACAAGCGAGCAGCCGGGAGAAGGCTCTTATCAACGTGCACGTGACGAACATAATGGTTCCACTCTCGCCCAAATAAAAGCACATAATCATGTTCAGAATCATTTTATCATATGATATGCTTTCATGCTTTTCATACATACAGAATGCCACGACCGAAATCGAGGCATAACATGAACAAAATCAAAATTTACTTATATCAAATCTCATGCAATCTTATAACAAATCATTCTAAAAAAATTAACCACATATATTCAATCAAAATGTTATGCATCTCACAATGCATAACATACAACATATATTCACACATAGGCAAGAATTTGACTAATCACACAATAACTATAAATACATCACCCACCTAATTCCGCTTGAAATTCAAGCTCAAGATTGCCTTTGTTCTCGCTCATGGGTAAGGTTTGCTTGATTTACTAAACGCAAAAAATTTCTCAATCAATCCACATTCAAAGAAAATTCATAAGGCTTTAATAATCAAAACGCAAAAATTGAATTATAACTCTTTCTAAACTAGATTTCGGGTCAACTTTTCCATGATCGTTATGATCAGAGAAATGAAGAAATTTGGTAACACTTCCTTCTATCAAAATTTTCTTCATTGTCTTAAGTTTCTAATGACACCAAACTCATTCCATTTGGTTCAAAAACATGGAAGTTATACCCTAATCATGTTGGGACTAAGCTTATGCTGAAACTATAATCTATACTCAACTTTCGTCCAAAATTTTATATCTTTAAAGACTGAATCAGAACTTCATTTCTTCATAAAAATTTTATCCCTATGTCTCTAGTTTATATCGAATCAAAAATCACCTCATTTGGACATCTACAACAAACGTTATGCACAAAATACCAAAACATGTTGGTACAGGAAAAATGGCCTCTCGCAATGCGGTGGCAGCTTTCAGCTCACTTCTTCAAGAAGAGCAAGCCATGACGTCTTGAGACTAAAATTCTCCCAAAAACCTATTTTTCCTCATTCCTCAACTATAAACTTCCCATCTTTCAAATACAACTCATATTAGCCCTAAATCATCATTCCTACTTCATTTCTAAACTCATTCCAACCCAAAATCAATCACAAACACAATATAATCAAAAACCCTAGAAGATCATAAGACTTTCATACACCATTCACCCTACACACATTCAACCCCATTTTCCACTCCTAATTATCCCTAAATAAGGTTCATTCATTCAATTAATGCTTATACTTACTTGGAGAAGCTTCAAATTCTTCAAAAATCTCAAGGCTCTAGCTTTCCCCTCTTTTTCCCTTCTTCTTCCTCTCTTCCACGATGCTCTCTTCTCATACAAGACAAAATCACTTCTTCTTCTAATTCACACCCTTAAGCTTGTAAAATGGCCCTTATGCCCTTCCACTTATGCCTTAAAACTTAAGGGTCTAGATGATCTACCAAAATTATCCCTCATGCATTCTTACTACATTTATACTTTAATTCCATCAATTCAAACAATAATTCCTCCTAACATTGACGTGCTAATTACTTCAAAATAATTAATCTAACAAGACCTCAAAATAAATTAAATCATTCTTAATAAAAATAATTCGGGGTCCAATACATTGGAACACATGCCTAAATATGCAAAATTTTTAAAGGACATATTATTAAAGAAGCATACTTGGGAAGATAATCAGACGGTAGCTCTAACTAGCACCTGCAGTTCCATAGTCGCCAGCCAGATGCCATCTAAATTGAAAGATCTAGGGAATTTCACAATACCCTATGTGGTTGGTAAATTTGAATTCATATAGCGTTTGTGTGATTTAGAGCAAGCATTAATCTTATGCCTTTGTCAATATTCAAGAAGTTGAGACTGGGTGAAGTCAAGCTAACATCTATGTTGATTCAATTGGTTGATTAATCCATTAAAAGACTAATTGGAATAGTGAAAGATGCTCTGATGTAAGTGGACAAGTTTACTCTTCCTGTAGATTTTGTAGTTCTTGATTTTAAAGAAGATAAGAACTGTCCACTGATCTTAGGCAACCATTTATGAATACAGGAAAGGCCATAATTAATGTTCATAAAGGGAAATGAACATTTCGAATAGGTGAGGATCGGATCAAATTCAATATGAATAAGACCTTAAAGAATCCAATAACGAGCAACACATGCATGAAGGTTGAAATTATGGATAAAAATGTGCAAGAACAAGTCAAGAGTTGCATTACAGAAGCACAATTTGTGGAAGCGAAGATAGAAAATGGGTATAAAAAATTTGAATCAAAAGGAAACGATGAAATGGAGGAGTCAGATGTTTAAATGCATCAAGATAAACCGGTTTGAACTGAAGCACCCATACCACCATCTACAGAAAAACCATCAACATTAGATCTTAAACCTTGACCTGCATATCTTAGATATACCTTTTTAGGTGAAGGCCAAACATTACCAATAATAATCTCCAATCAATTGGATGAGAAACAAGAAAATAAGGTGATAGAAGTTGTTTGAAAACGAAAGAAAGCCATTGGATGGCAGATTGTCAATATCCAAGGCATAAGCCCAAGCATTTGCATGCACCGAATAAACCTAAAGAAAGGATGTAGAACTATAAGGGAGCATCAACGAAGGTTGAATCCTAACATGAAGGAGGTGGTCAAGAAGGAGATAATCAAACTCTTAGATGCAGAATCAAACTCTTAAATGCAGGGATAATCTATCCCATCTTTGATAGTGAATGGGTCATCCCAGTATAATGTGTGCCTAAGAAGGGTGGAATGACGATAATAGAGAGTGATAGTGGAGAAATAATTTCAATAAGAACAATCCTAGGATGGAGAGTATATATAGATTATTGCAAACTCAACTTAGGGACTAAGAAGGATCACTTTCCTCTTCATTCATAGATCAAATGATAAAGAAGTAGCTGGTCATTCATTTTATTGCTTCCTAGATGGATATTTGGGATACAATCAGATTTTCATCTACCCTAATGATTAGGAAAAGACTGCATTTACTTGCCCTTATAGTACCTTCTCATATAGACGGATGCCTTTTGGACTTTACAATGCTCTGGCTACATTCCAAAGATGTATGATGTCTATCTTCACCAACATTATAGAAGATATAATTGAGGTATTTATGGATGATTTTTTAGTTTTTTGAGATTCTTTCGAGATGTGTTTAACTAATTTGGATAAAGTTCTTCAAAGATGTGAAGAGTCACACTTAGTGTTGAATTGAGAGAAATGCCATTTTATGGTACAAAAGGGGATAGTGCTAGGGCATAAAATTTGCCACCAAGGATTTGAAGTTGACAAAAAAAACAAAAGTGATAGAAAAACTTCCACCGCCAAGCAATGTAAAAGGTTTGTGAGGGTTTTTAGGCCAGCAGGATTTTACAGTCGATTCATCAAAGAATTTTTGCAAATTCCAAGACCTTTGACAAATCTTTTAGTTAAGGATGTGCACCTTCTTATTTGATGACAAGTGTATGTCTGCACTCAACAAACTAAAGGAAGCATTACTATCAGCACCATTTCTATCACCATTGCACTGGACACTTCCATTCGAAGTTATGCATGATGCAAGTGATCAAGCCATAGGTTGTGTATTGGGCTAAAGGAAAAATTAGAAGTTGCACACAATTTACTATGCCAGTAAGAGCCTTACAAGATCTCAGCTGAATTACACCACTACATAGAAGGAACTACTCATAGTAGCGTACACGTGTGATAAGTTTTGACAATATCTTTTGGGTTCAAAGGTAATCATATTCACTGATCACGTAGCATTAAAATACATTTTTAATAAAAAAGATGCAAAACCAAGGCTCATTCGATGGGTGCTACTTTTACAAGAGTTTGATAGAGAGGTGAGAGATAAGAAGGGAATAGAAAATGTGGTTACAAACACTTATCCAGATTGGAAGGAGGGGAATGCAAGCCAAGCGATGATATTAACGAAAAATTCCTCGAAGAAATCTGATACTCCTCGAAAGTTTGACTACACCATAGTTTATTGATATTATAAATTATTTCGCTAGTGGTAAACTTCCTTGAGATCTAACTTATCAACAAAGGAAGAAATTCTTGCATTAATGTAACCTATATATATAGGATGAGCCCACCAATTTTATATAGGTCATACATTGATGGATTAATGAGACGATGTGTTCCAGAAGAAGAAATGTTGGATACCCTAAACCAATGTCATGAAGGTCAGTATGATGGACATTATAGAGCTAACAAAATGGTAGCTCGAATACTCAAGAGTGGATTTTATTGGTCAAAATTGTTTAAAGATGCTCAAACCTTCATAGAACAATGTGATCGATGTCAAAGAATATGTAACATCTCTAAAAGAGATTCAATGCCTTTATCTGACATTTTAGAAGTGGAAGTTTTTGATGTACAGGACATCGATTTTATAGGACCTTTCTCGTCTTCAATAGGAAACATGTACATTCTAGTAAGAGTGGACTATGTTTTGCGTTAGGCCGAAGTAGTGGCATCTCCAACCTATGATGGAAAGGTGGTACAAAAATTCATTAAATAGCCATTCAACCAGTTTGAAGTGCCACATACGATAATAGGTGATGGAGGTACACATTTTTGCAATAGATATTTTGATGCTCTTTTAAAAAGATATGGAATGTGCCATTGCGTTGCTACACCTTACCTTCTGCACATTAGTGGTCAATTAGAAATTGTCAATAGGAAGTTCAAACAAATTTTGGAAAAGACAGTGAACAACTCTAGAAAGGATTGGGCAATAAAGTTAGATGATTCCCTTTAGGCTTATAGGACTGCTTTCTAAACACCCATTAAAACAACTCCCTATAGGCTTGTATATGGAAAATCTTGTCTTTTTTCAATCGAACTATAACATCGAGCATACTGGGCGATAAAAGCATTAAATTTTGATTGGAAGCAAGCAGGCAAAAAAAAACTTCTACAACTGGACGAACTTGATGAGTTTCATCATAATGTTTACGAAATTGCCAAAATAGACAAGGAAATGGTAAAGAAATGGCATGACTCTCATCTTAAACAAAAAGAATTTAAAGTGGGAGACACAATTCTACTATAAAATTCAAGGTTGAGGCTATTTTTAGGGAAGTTAAAATCTCAATGGAGTGGACCTTTCACAATCATTCAAGTTTTTGATCATGGAGCTCTTAAATTGGAAAATGGTAACAAGGAAAATTTTAAGGTCAACAGGCATCATTGCAAGCTATATCTTGAAGGAGTGATTTCTAAAGACAAGGAAGTGATTTCCTTTTGTTCGAACAGTTAAGATGCCTCTAGGGTTGCAAAGTCAAGCTAAGGATCATAAATTAGCACGTTTAGTAGTCTCTTTGAAATCGTTAAGTTTAGTAGAGTTGTTTGAGAATTCCAATAAAAATTTAGCAAATTTAATTAATTTGGAATCATAATTTGTTCACTCTTTTTAAGCAATCCTTTCATAATACCACAATCTCAGGGCATTCAACTGCCACCTTCAACACTGTCACCACCTCCATCACCATGAAACTTGTTCTAACTCCCTTTCTTTTTAAATTTAGTCTTTATTTTTATTTTCATTTTTATTTTTTATTTTTTATTTTTTTATTTTTTATCTTTATTGTTATTGTTTTTTTGTTTTACTTTAATTCATGTTTTTCTATCTTTATGTGTTTGTTTGTCCCCTTTTTACACTGAGGATAATGTGTTGTTCAAGTGTGGGGAGGGTTATATCTTTTATTTGAATGAGAACTTCACTTAGTAAATGATAGTTTGTTAGATTGCATTCTATGAATCATGTGAAAGTGTCAATGGTTTAGATGGATCAAAATTGATTTAATTTTGAACATGGTCTATTAGGTTATAGAGAATTATTAACTGGCATAATTAGTAAACTGGGATTCTTTGATTAAATATTTTATTTAATTAGGATTTAGTGTTTAAATGTAGCTCTCTAATTTGTCACATTTATTCATAATTTGAGGCCTTCTAACATAAGTAGCTTTGCTAGTATTTTTTTATGAAATGAGTAACTAAAGCAATAAGGTAGGCAACAAAAAATTGTTATTTTGTTAAAATAAATAACTATTCTGTTGGCCTTTGGGTTATGAATAGAGCTAGTAGCCAGTTGAGAAAGTGATATAGCTAAGTAAACGGATTGACACGCATCACAAATGTGTGCCTTTGCGTAAAAAGGTTAGAATGATTTTCCAACCAAGCAGTTTAATAAACAAAACATGATTTAGTTGAGTAATCGGATTGACATTCATTACCAATGTTTGTCTCCACGTAAAAGGACTAATTCCATGTTCATAAAATTAAACAAAAATAAAAATGTGTTTTCGAATTAAACCTACCGAACTTGTAATAGTTTGACATTTCATAAAAACGTATTTAGGATTAGTTACAGAGTTGAACAAACAAATAAATATTAATGAGTGTCTATAATTGAGAAGGGTAAACAATTTAGCTTTTGAGTCTGGATTAAAATGCACTGTGTGTTGTATAAATGTTTGTGTGTTTGATGTTTTGTTTGCTTGAGGACAAGCAAACGTTTAAGTGTGAGGAAGTGATAAGTGTGAAATGCATCATGTTTTAGGGTATAGTTTGATATTTATTTATGTATTTGTTCGATTGTTTAGTATGTTTTTTCAATAGAATTGTGTTAGTTTGTGAATTATTTGTGTTTAAGTGTTTTTATATGTTAGTACAAGCATTTAGGCTTAATTGTTATGTCTTTGAGGTAACTTGATGTGTTTGTTAATGTTTCATGGTCAATAGCGAAGAACAGAGAAGTTTTGGAAAGACTTGGATCGAAACAACAGCCCGCGATCATGGCCCATCTTGCCACGATCATGACAGAAGTAACGGAGACAGCCCACGATCATGGCCAAATTACCACAATCGTGCATAATCGTGACAAAAGCATCAAATTTGACTCATGATCATGGCCTTCCTACCATGATTGTGCCACAAAGCTTACATTTGGCCCATGATCATGGCCTGCATCGGATAGACGTGCAGACACACAAAAAAGCCAAAATTTTAAGATTTTTTTAGACCTTCTCGACCCCCCAAAAAACCTAGGGCTTCCATAAACACATCAAGTATAAAAAAACAAGACAGAACGGAAAAAAAGAAGCTTCTTCAATTAGCCACCATCAAGAAATGCTAAAGAGACTTCATCGAGAGATTAAGAAAGAGACAAAAGAAAAGAGACGTGGAGAAGAAGCCACTGCGAAGTAATTCCCAAAATAAGAGGTTTCTTGATGTTGTTACCTCGTCGTCCGTTTAGATTTGGTTTTAGTGTATTTCAATTTTATTTATGTATAGAATTAGGATAGCTGTTGAAATAGGATTTTATGAATGTTGAGGAATGTCTAAACTCACCTTCGGTTGTTTTTTATCTTTGATTCAATAAAAATCTAATTGCTTATGTTTATTTGGATTCATCATGATTGATTTTTGCATTTGCATAATTCAGTGATAGACTAAGAGGGTGAATCGAATGAAAAATAATTAAATTGGGCTAATGAGAGTTAGGTGATTTAATAAGAACAAGGAATCAATCAAATCGATAATTGTGTGAAGAGAGGTTTCATATAGGTTTCCGGTAGTCTAGTGGAAAACTTCAGATCTAGTTAGGGTTTGGATAAATTATGAATTGAGAAATTGAAAATTTCCATAATTTGATTAGGTTTTATAATTTAGGGGTATTGGTTATAACTCAAGAGAGAGTAATCAACCTATGATCGTTTAGAATTAATAATCTGACAATTCATAATTAATTAGATTAGTGTTGAAGATAAGTAAAAAATTCCCTTTCTCTAAATTGATAGTTCCTTAGGTTAATGCTTCATATGTGTGCTACAAGTTGTTGATTTATTAATATTTTGTGATTAATTATTGAATTGAGTTGGTTGATTGAATAGATTGATTGAATTGCATCATTGTTTTAGTTTAGTTAAATTTGAATTTCTGTTATTAGTTTTAGCCTTAAATGTTAGGATTAGATTAACCCTCCTTATGGGATCGACACCTTAGGTACTACACGAATGACCCATACACTTGCAGAATGTCGAGATTAAAATATTAATAAAAAAACTACGATCAGAAACAAGTATAGATGGTAAATATTGTCTTGTCCATTTGCAATCACAATTTCAAATAGCAAACATTTCTACCATAGTTGAGTTTAGATAATACTTGTTTTTTCACATGTTTCCAAAAAAGAACTAGTTTTCTACTTATCAAGTTGTTGATAATGGAGTTGGCTTAATGGGGGAATAATCAACCTTGCTAGACTACTAGTATATGAACAATCCAAATCCAGATGTATGATAGTGTGTTACAAACTCTGACTGATGTCTAACATAGTCTAAATTCAAAAAAGAATCTAATTTTTTTAAGTACCCTCAAAGTTAACATGTATAGTTATAGTGGTGGAGGTCAGATTTTAGAAGCTCCAATGGGTGCTATAGTTATGATGAAAGCCTTATTTTGTATGTTCTAGATGGAGCTACATCTTCTTTTTCAAATTTTAGTGATACTAGGTTACGATACAAGAGATTAGGACACCTGAGCTAGAAAGGTATAACCTTACTAAGTAAAAGAGAATTGCTAGGTGAGAGACATACATCAAAGTTGGAAATTTTGCGATCATTGCATCTTTAAGAAGCAGAAAAGAGTGAACATCAATTTATCCACTCATAAAATCAAAGTTACTTTTAATTACATCCACTTGAATATATTGGATTCATTTAAGTTCCTCTAATAAGTGGAGCGTAACATATGCTTACCTTCATTGATAATTACTATAAGAATGTATGATTTTAATTTTTCAAACGTAAAATTGACATCTTTGTTTCATTCAAGTAAGGGAAGGATTTGATTGAAAATAAAACTAAAAATAATTAAACATCTCAAAATTGATAATGATTTATAATTTTATAGAGGGAATTTTGCAAAAGTAATGGTATATTATGACATTGTATAGTTATAAGAACTTCTTAACATAATGGAGTTGTTAAGCTTCTGAAAAAAAATATTATTTGATAGAGGGTAGTGTATGCTATCAAACTCTAATTTTCTAAAGATTTTTAGCATTATCCACGACTTGTTCTTTGGCTACTACTCTCCTTACACATCTCTTGATTTTGTTACTCCTAAAGAAGTATGGTTTAGTAAACATTCTAGTTATTATTATTTTTTATATTTGGTTATTCTAAATATTTATATGTAAAATATGTTAAATTGGGATCAATATTCAAAAGTTATATATTTCTTATATATGAACCAAATGTAGTTATGCATAATGAAATTGAGTCCCTCTAGAAAACTTAAACTTAGAAGCTGCTAAACTTTTCACTAAGAAGATCATTGGTTGCAAATAGATCTTTATTGATAAAGAAAAGATAACATTCCAAGACTGGAAGACATAAGGTATACGACCTAATTAGTTATAGAAAGGTACAGTCACAAAAAGGAAGTTGATTTTAATAATATAATTTCTCCTATTATAAAACACTCCTTATTCATTTTTTAATTGTTCTTATTGCTATGTATTACCTTGAGTTGGAATATATAAGTGTTAAACAAAATTTTTACAGGGTATCTCAAAGAGAAGACCTATATATAGCAACCTAAATTTTCACAGTTAAAGGAAAAGAAGATAATGTCTAATTATTGAAAATGTTTATTAATGAGTTGAAACAATCACCTACTTGGTGGTATAAATACTTTAAATCATTTATGATTTGTCATGACTATAATCATAGAATGTTATGTTTATCATAAGAGACACCTCGATAAGTCATTCACTTATCGATGTTGTATATTGATCCTATGTTTCTTCTTTGCTAAAGATATATATAATATATAGTTAACATATTGAAATCCTTGTTAAGTAATGAATTTTAATTGAAATATTTAGGAGTTGTAAAATATTCTTAGTAAGGAGATACTTGAGATAAAATAAAATGATATTAGGCCTTACCTAACATAATTATACCGAGAATGTTTTGAGAGATTTATCATAACTAATTTAAAGAGATTTAACATAACTAATTTTAAACTTATCAATACTCCAGTCATAACTTATTTTAAACTTCTAATTGCTCACCCACTACAGATAGATTATAATGTTAACTATATATCTCATATTCCCAAATTTAATGTAGTTGGTAGCATTATATATGTTACATTATGCATTCATCCTAATATTTCATACACTTTTATTATTATTAAAATATATATATCAGTCTTAAAAAGAAACACTAATAGGTAATAAATTATAGGATACTTATTAGGTAGTATAAATATATGTTTAGGTTTCGGTAAAAATAAAGAAGATTAATTAGCTATGTTGATTCAAATTATGTAGGTAACCTTGATAGAAGAATGTCTCTTATAAGCTATGTAACTTTTATTGGTGGTTGTACAGTTAGTTAGAAAGCAACTTTGTAGGCTATAGTTGCACAATCTAGTATATAAGCTGAGTATATGGCTATTATAAAAGCTTTAAAAGAGACTATTTGGTTGATATATTTGTTTACTAAACTCAATTTAGATTTTAAGGCCTTTACAATCCATTATGATAGTGAAAATGATATACATTTGACTAAGGATCAAATATTTCTAAAGAGGACAAATCATATTCGCTTTAGGTATTATTTTGTTTAAGGTATTATTTCTTATGAAGATATTTTTTAAAAAAAGATTAGCATTGTAGATAATTTGATAAATAAAAGGAATAAGTCTTTTGTTATTTTGAAGTTTTAAATATTTTTTAGAAATTAAAGAAATATATACTTCCAAAAAGGAAGCATGAATGCACTATGTTCAATAGTTACAATTGAAAGAACTAGCTAAAATAAGATGTGTATAACATGAAATCTATATACAACGCTTTATGATCTATTCTAACTTTGTAAAGAACTACAATGATAAGCTAGTTTGAGAGTTCACTTTAGGTAGTAGATTTAAGGAAGACAATCAGCCTTGCCTTGGTGCAATTTTGTTCTTTTACAAAATGAATTCCATGCCCTTAAGCCTTACACCTCCAGTATTGAGGTGGCAATACCATTTGTCTATAAAAATTGTTTATAGGAGTAAGCTAGCAAGTAGAGGTTATAACCCCATCTGGGAGCCAAATCTGGCAATAATGCCAGAGAAGGGCTTTTGGATAGATTATTTTTATATTCTTGCATATGTTGATTTGGATGACAACTTTAACATCTTGTTTGTTTCCAAAAATCCTAGAGTTTCTTTCCCACCATATTATGTAAATGGTGTTATCTAAAAAAATTGTGATCCTTCTTACTTAAATGGTTTAGATTAGTGTCTTAGCTAAGTATGCCATTCCAGGAATTTGCATATGAGAATTTGTTACATAACACTTAGATCTTCTACCATAGTTTATTTTCAAAGGGATAGTTAAAGAACAAATGATCATAGCTCTCATTTGTTCCTTAGCAGAGTATACAAGAATGATCTGATATAGTTAGTCCTTTAATTTTGTCTGGTGAACTATATTATTTCTAATAGTTAGCTAAAGTATAAAGGATACTCTGGGAGTAAGGAAATTTCCCTAAACAAGCATGAATCGTTTAAATTTAAGGGCACGATCTCATATTAATTCATTATATGAAACATTAAAGAAGCATTTAATATACTTATGGATCCATATTATATTATCCTCTTCATCTATCCTAGGGGAATAGTTGGAAAAATATGATTGGAATAACGCATTGCTCGTGTTGTCATAAAACCAATAACTCTACTTACTAAATGCAGTTACCATAGTCATCGCAAAATAGAGAAGCCTAAGATTTTGGTAGTTTAGGTGTCTATACAAGGGTCCTATAGTACCCCAATTATTATACTATAGCCAAGTTTTGTTTCCATTTTCAACCAAGCATCTAATGTGTGGAAACAATCAGTTCTTTTAATTGAGTATTTGGACCAACATCTAGAAGTTTTTGTTCCTTATATAATGATCATGGACCCATTTAACCTAAAAGGACTTTTTGTTTTAAATATTCCATATAGTTTCTTAGCTAAAAACACCTTTTGCATCACTTTTATTAAGTGTACTCCTAAGCCTCCTTTATGTCTCGATAAGCATACTATTTTCTAAGTTACCTTTACATAAGGCTTTTTTTTTTGGTTTCCTTAACTAAAGAAATTTCTTAAAAAGCCTTTTTATATCTTTACGAATCCTTTTGGGTAGGAAAAATATATAAAACCCAATATACATATATTTTGCTAAGCGCATAGGACATTAATTGTATCCTCCTTCCAAAATATAATGATTTGTTGCACCAATATCCAATTTTATTAATTACCATATAATATAGCCTCTACAAATCATTGAAGGAGATTCTAATTAAGGTAATTAGCACACTAAGGTAAGTGAAAGGAGGCATTTTCAAAGGCAATCTAGAGCGATCAGTGAGTCCTTACAATATATTAGATGCATCATCTAAGAACATTATATAACTCTTACCATTGTTGACTTTTAAGACTAATGACTAATTGAACTTATCCAGGGAAATCTTAAGATAGGAGATTGATGATAAATCAGCTTTAAAAATGCATAATGTCATCTATACAGGGAGCATTATATATCCTAAGTTATCAAATGGCCTAATCCCTCTAGACTTTTAAACAACTTTAAGGTCTCAACATTAATAAGAACATTATAATAGGTAGTTTTAATGCACTTGCTTAGCTAGGATATGAATAGAAAGGGAAATCCAAAAGTTTGTAAAGAGTCAATAATGAACTTTCAAACCACTAATTCACAGGCTATATAAAGGTCAATTTTCATTTCATAATTGGAGTTTAAACCTATAATTCTTTACAATTTCCTGGACAAGTAGAATATTGTCTCTTATAGATCTTCCACTAATGAAGACAACCTAGGTGTCATTATTGATGTAAGGGGGCACTAGTTTCAACTCATTGGAAAGGAGTTTGCTAATTAGCTTATAGAAAGTATTACAATAGGCAATAGTTTTGAAATCCCTTAATGAATTAGGTGTAGAAACTTTAGGAATCAAACGCAAATGTTTCTTGTTTTAGACTCTTAGTAACTTAGCATTGAAGAATAATTCTAGGACTACTTTACATATATGAGACTCTAGAATATTCTAGTATTTTCAAAACAAGAAGGCATTAAAGCCACCTAGTCTATATGCTTTGTTAGGGTTCAAACATAAGAGTGCTTTCTCAATGTTATCTTTAAGAAAAGGTATGGTGAGAATCTTACAGTTCGAACTTGAGAAGTTTAGGAATAAAGGAGCTTAGAGTTATGAGTGATAAGGAGTATAACGCTTGGGAGCCCACTGATTTGCTAAAATATTCAAAAGTATGATCCAACAAGAGTGACTGATGGATGAATAAGAGCTATCCTTAAGTCTTAAAAAGGTGATTCTATTGGTATTTCTAAGAGTCAATATCATTCGGAGAAAATATTTAGTGTTACCAACAACTTCTCAAAGCCTCCTTTTTATAGTAACTTCTAAAATAGAGACACATGATCTAAAATTCATTGCAAAGGTTCCTACTTCATCTAATTCCTTTAGCTTTTAAAGCAAAGTGGATAGTATTAAATTCCTTGATATTATCCAAGGTGACTTGATAATATTATAATGACTTTTCAAGAAGTTTCGTAAGGCCACTTTTTAAAAAGCCAAATTGAAAGCATATACAAAAGAGATCCATATAAGTCCAATCCCCAACATGTCCATGTGCAAATGAATACATTAAATTATCAGAGAGTAGCTTAGTACTTTGATCTTACTAGGATCATAACCTACCATTATTCTCCTATTGATGTGAGCTTCATAGTTATTGATGATCTCCAAGTTTTTATTAAGAAAAAATTGGTTTTTAAAGCTCTTAACTTTTATCTTGCTTTATAAAAGTCTTTCAATAAGAGGCTTTATTATTTTCAGATAATCAAAAACATATTTTTGTCTTGCAATAAAAGGTTGTTAGGAGGTGGTGTCATAAGTTATGGAAGTATTTCCCTAAGGTAAAGGAAAGAAAAGGTCAATAGGGATGACAACAGTCCTAAAGGAGTATAGGCTTCTAACATAAATCTTGAATAGAAAAAGAACTATGAGATACAAAGGACAAAATTTGAAAAACTATCCTAAAATGGTGAGCAAGAAGCGAGAAGTCTAGGTAAAAACAAAAAATCTCCTTTAAAGTTAAATCCGAGAGAAAATAATAGGCAATAATATAATAAAATAATAGGAGAGGGAACAAAAGAGATATCTATGCATAGTGATAGCTAGAGGAAGTTGAGAAAGGGAAACTAGACACACTAAAGTGACTGAGAAGAGAAAGATAAGGAGAGAGAAAGTATTGGAGAAGGACATAAGAAATAAGGAAAAAGGAGAGCATCGAGAAAGAAAAGCTCCAGAGAGAAGTAAGAGCATAACTTTTAATTTTTTTAAAATATTACTTAAACTTACTTAGATTCTCAAGATTTGAGATGTCTTGAGGTAATGCCTATTTAAATAAGGTGGAGATATGAAAAACATGATCTAATTCAACTCAAGGTGAAGATTTAAAAGAGTTATTGAAACAATCAATAAATTTTCCATCCTTTATTGTTTCTTCTTTATCTTGAGATACATATGGGTTATATAGTTTTAAATTTACGGATTAAAATTTTGGGCATATATTAACAAATTTAATGTTCATTTTAAGCTACTCATAAATTAATTCCATATTGAAGAATACAAGTTCTAGTCGATGGATTCATGTGTATTTTTCAAATAAATGCTTAATATGTTATTGACTTATTTAAAACTCTTATTATAAAATCGAGGCATATAAAACTCATGTATTTATTGTTAGTTTAGTGGTTAAATACATGTTAAATTATTTCCTATAAATAGAAGTTGAATTTTAGTTTGATAGGATTAACTTTGAAGTTATAAAGAGAATTGTAACCAAAGAGAGGAAGAAAGTTAATTAAATTAATTAATTTGTTATTATCAAGTTTTTGATCATATGTGGGTTATTGGATTTGACAGTTAAACCATCTTCCATATATTATGTACTCCATTACATTTGTCCAATTAAAACTAAACCATGTAAAACTTGTATTTCTTATCTTCCCTACTTTATTGCTATTTTATTAACTAAAACTATTTATTTCCTTAAACTAATAATTTATATTGGGTATTTCATCTACTAAATTTCATTTATTACTAATAAAATTTTAAAACTTATCAAACAAGGATAAGAATTTAGGGAGGATTATTGTTTTGAAATGCAATAAAGCTAAAAAATTAATCTTACTTAGAGCAACTTATAACATGATTTAGTTATAAAATTGGCTAAAATGTAACACTTTATCTTAATACACCAAAACTTGAGGTTTTGTTTCTAAATTGTACATTTAAATGAACCTTCTAAACATTAAAGGTTCTCCAAACTATGTAACACTTTAGATACATTAATAAAGTCTAGTATACATAAAAGTAAAAAGTTATAATATTTTTTTGGTTATGAGGTTAGCATACAATCATGCTTAATTCCTATGATCATGAGGTTAGTATACAATCATGCTTATTTCCTATGATCATGATGTTAGTATACAATATGAGAATACCTAAAGTATGATGAGACAAGAAAAGAAGTGAAGCATATAAAGTTTTAATCATATTAATTAGGAATACATAATTAAAAAAAGGGTATCACTATCAAATGAATTTCCAAATAAGTTTTGGTCATTTTTTAGAAAACACCTTTCATTTTTTATGATTTGATGTGGGCATTTTTAGGTAATAAAAGAACCCATTGCATATGAAAAGCTCGAAGTAAGTGTAACATCCCGTTACTGTTAGCAAGGGCATTTTGGTAATTATGGGTCAGACTGATAGGTTTCATTGCATTCACCTATTGAGCATGTTACTGGCCTCTGATTATAGAGGAACAGGTTTATTGCATATGCATTTATACATAGGTACATGCATTCATGATTTTCCGGCACTTAATTGTGAGTAAGAACTGATTGGATTGTGAACTGACTGGACTGACTGGATTGTAATTGATTGAGGAATTAAGAGTAAGCGAGCCCGAATGACTGATTTAGAATAGTCTAAGAGTGATTGGCAACTGATAGTGTTGTATGGGAAATATTCGAGAAATTCGGGAGAAAATGTCCAGACCGAAAATTTTGGAGTGATGATGATTGATCATATAAGATCAAATAATTGTCCAATAGCAAAGGAAATATTAGGGTTATACTATTAGGGAATTAAAATGTGAGCCATTGAAATTTAGAGACTAAAATTTGGACAAATTTGAAGACTTGGGTCTATATATATAGCCTAGGTTTGAGATTTGGGAAAGTTACCTAAGGCATTAACGTTTTTCTTCTTCCTCTTCTCCACGGTGATTTCGATTTCCTCTATAGGTAAGGATTCTTCAATCTTTCCTCTATGGTTTTCTTCCTATTGTGCTAGCCTAACTGATTTATTGTGATTGATGAAGGTTGAGAAGGATTGGAGTGAGTTATCGTTGGCTTGAGAAAGTTTTAGGGTTTACGGCAATTCTTAGAGATTTGTGGATTTGAGCGTGATTGGTAAGTGGTTATGGTTTTAAAGTTTTTATTAGTAGTTGTTTCAAGTATTTATGGCATTTATTGGGTTAGATTGAGTGGTTAGACTGTGAATGGAGGTTTTAAATAGCATTAATGGCGGAAAATCGATCGGAGAAGATGGTGGCGCGGTCACACGTCGCGACGTCTGGCGTGCCTCGCCGCGGCGAATAAATTTAGTGTTCGCCGCGACGAGCGCAGCGAGGCGCGACGGCGAGCGCCTGGAGATATGTCGCGACGAGCCTTCTGGCTTGCGTCACGACGAGCGGCGAAGAGGACGCATGCCGCGGCGAGTGTGCTTCACGTCGCGACGAGCGGCCCGTATACGTCGCGACGAGCGGACATAGGTCGCGGCGAAGATGGCAATCCTGAAGGGATGATTGTTAGTATATTGGGCATAATTTATGGTATAGACCTCCGATTGAGGTGATTCCTGATTCGTTATGAACTAGAGAAAGAGGTCTACAATTGAGGATAATTATAGGAATTATAATTGATTTAATTGACATTGATTTATAGAGAATAAGGTCGATTATGGTTCATAGTGTGGCCTAAATACTGAATTGAGGCAATTGGAGTTTAATTGGGATTTTCAATAGAGGTTTTGACCCGATGGATAGGAAATTTCTATAGGGATTATGAATTGAGGAAATTGAACCGAATTATAGGATTGGATCAATTATTGTTGACCAATTGAGCGAAGAGTTAGATTGGGATATAAGAGTTATAAATTGGGTTTTAGCGCCGGGAAAATCGTGAACATGCATTGTACATCATCTCACTGAGACATATGCATTACTGAATGGTTTAATTGAGCATCTAGTAACGGGACTGTATTTTTACTGTTATAGAGGCGCCGTTGGATCGTCGTTCCACAGACATTGCTGAAACTTCCAGACAGTAGCTCGGAAGTTACAGGTGAGTAACCTAGATGGTTTCTCAAATTCCTGATTTTCTAGATGCTTAATGTGAATGACTTGCCAATGTGAACTGTATAACTACTGAAATGTATAAGATTGAACTGTATGATTACTGCAAAGAATATGATCGAATGGTATGCTTACTGAAATGTATGTGACCGAATTGCATGCTCTTACTGCATGGGATTGGATAATGTGAATTGCACAATTACTGAAATGTACGTGATTGAATGGCATGCTTTTCCGAATACGATTGGACCATCAGATAATATCGAGAACTATGAATGGTATACGTTCTAATTGCATGCTTTCACCGTATTGGATTGGATTATCTTGTATGACATCGAGAAATGCAATCTCGGGCTTTATAGCCATATCACTAGATTCTCGAAAATCGTAATAATGGGCTTTTATAGCCGTATACTGCAAATCATTAAACACTGCATTGCATGCATAAATGCATGATCAGATAATGTACGTGTCCCAAGTTGCTAATATCACTGAAAAGAGCCTAGAGCTCGAACACTGTACTGACCGGGCTTAGCCCGAGGGGAGAAATCCCTGACGCGTCCCTACTGTTTACTGACTGAGCACTTGGGCACAATACTGAATAACTGAAAAGAGTCTCATATGCATTATATACATGACTGATTGAATTGCCAAATTGCGTGATTTATTCTTGAATCTGCGTGATGCCATGATTTGCTGTAAATTGTGATGTGACACTGTGAACTGTTCTATGCTATTGTAAATTGTTACCGATACTGTAAATTGTTATATAATACTGTTAATTGAATATTACTGCCATCTTTATTTAAATTTGCGTAATGCATGATTTGAGTGAACCATCGATGATGGTTTCTCACTGAGTTCGCAAACTTACCCAAAATTGCAACCTATTTTTTAGGACTGATAGAATAGACCCCTAGCTCCGGAGATAGCCTTTTCCTATCGTCTTGCGTCTTTGGCGAGAGAAGCGATGGCACACAATCGGTCACCGGGGTTGGATTTTGAGGATGACTTAGGATAGATGTTTGTATCGCTTCCTTTTGGTTTTGTTTAGGGACCGATAGACTTGTCTATTCATTCTTTGGATGACCGTGTCGATTAATATTATGATTTTAAAATTTAGCGGTTTCTGATATATTGTGATTTAATTTATTGCGATGCCATGTGGATATTATTGGGAAATGTTCTGGTGGTGCACCTTCATCGTGGGATTTGTATCAGAACGACCTTTGGGTTTCCCGATGTGTATCCTACGATGAGGGGGCGCAACAGTAAGAAGGCTAAAGAGGATTTGAATGGGTTGATTCAAGATATATATTTATGGATAACACTTTAAAAGCACCTCAAAAACTATTTTGGAGGCTTATTGGACCTGATATAAGACCAATCACTTGTTAACATGATTCAAGCTAAGGTTGAAAAAGATTTAAAGGCTTAAGACTCATCTTTAGTGGATACATTATTAAAAACACCAAATTATTGGTTGTGTTCGTCCTTGGATATAGGCAAATAACAAGCAATTTAAACATAAACTCGTACACAATCATGTTCCTCTTAAGAATTTATTTTTGAATACTTAGTCACACAAATAGATGGATTAGAACCCTTATTAGTTGGTTTAAATTCTAGTATTATACATGGTCTAGAACATATATGTTTCTTAACCTATGTCTGTGTCAAAATCCTAATTCTTTATTATATAAATAGTTTTATATTCTTAGTTGAGATAATTTTAGATATCTTACTTTTGTTATTTGAAAGTCATAGGTGTTTTCAACCTTGTTATTCACTGAACTTCTAAATTTATCAAATATTTATTCTTTATGAACTTCAAATTACATTATGAACTTGGTTATTGGTTCCTTATAATTAACGAGGAAGTTCCTTGTAAATTTAATTTAGATTTCTTGGCAATATCCTTATCATTTTCGTGGCTTTTTTATGTTTTCACTTCAAATGGTTTTACATCACTGGTATTATAGTTTGATTTTAAACCAAGTTTATATCTCCTGCCTTTTTGTTTCATTAATTATATTCTATTTCTTATTTTAAATTTATTTCCATATGAATCCTTGTTTTCCTAATGAATCTTCTCTTTATTTTTAAAGTTTCAATAAAAATCAAACTATATCATCATCTTAGTTAGGTTTTTATCTCTTCTTCTCGCTTGATGGCTTTTTCTTGGTTCATTTTTTGTTTTGTGCCCTTTATACTAGATTGTTATAAATATGAGGATAACATTATTATTCAATTGTGTAATCAATTATAGTTATTCTTATAGTTGAAAATTGATAAAATCTTAGTTTTTAAAAATTTGGGCTAATTTAATCCTTGTTATACTTCCATTGATTTATTTGATTCCTTACTTCTTACTTAACTAGTAACTTAATTTCTTTTCTTAACTATTAATCATTTGGTTTTGGGACATTTAAAAGGTTGAAAATGCTAATCGAGTTTATTTAATCCTTTAAAGTGCTCGAAAGGAAGTAAAGAATGATTAAAAAAAAGTAAGAGCTTGTGAGATTGGCATCAAGAAAAGCCAAATAAAAAATTTAAAAAAAAACTAGTTATTTTATATCTTTTATGAGTATATATATAAAGGAGAGTGCGAGGATTTTTCTTTAGTTTCTTTTTCTTGAAGTTTTTAAATATTTCTTTTAAAAATGATTTAACACCAAAGAAAAAGACAATACATACTTAATGTAGGTTGTGCAACAAAAATTTGAGAGAATAATTATGATGTATGATGAGTTGAAAGACATGTTAATTATCACATCAAATTCTTAAATTTCATAGGAAACAACAACCTTAGTTTTAAAAGGGAAGAGATATTAGGCATAATAAGACATATGTAGTGAAAGCTAATAAATAAAATGATGATTTAACGGTTGATGAAGTTGATCTGGAGTTTGAGGTTAAAAGGAGCATATTTAAGTTTAAAAGAGAACTTAGGCGTGAATGGCAACCTATAAGGGAGCTTATTAATCTAGATGTTATGGATATGAATCTCAGAAGTATAATGACGAAACCACTCTACTTTAAAGGTAGACATGATCTAGAATTTTATTTAGATTGAGAGAAAATGATGTAATTGCTCTTTGACTACCATAATTATTTTGAGGAGGAGAAATTAAACATAGGAAAAGATCTTTAAACAAATAGGCCCTAAAAACATAGGAAAAGAAGAAAACTTAACACCAATAGGCCCATTTTGCTAGTAAAAAAAAATGAGTCACCTTAGAGCTTTAAACCTTCAATTCTCACAAACCGAGAGGAGTTTTGACACGAGACCAGTGCCTTTGAATTCCTAGAGGTAAGCTTGTCATTTCTAGGTAGGTGATGAAGATCACCGCCCCTCCAACGCTGGCGCGTGTGCCCCATGCTCCGATGACGTGGTGAATTTTTGACCAACACAGAAATGGTCAAAAATAATTTTAAATTTTCCACAATATTATGTAGATCAATTTTCATAAAAGAAACATGTTGAAATTCTTCATACTTTGTGAAATAAAATTTTAAAGAGGGTTAAATTCTTATAAAAAATGCATGAAATTAATTAAATTGAGTTGTTCTTGATTAGAATTGAGAATATATTGATGTATTGAGTATAAATGAGGGTGTATGGGTTAGAAATTGGTATATTTGAATTATGATTGGATTTATTATTAATTTTTTCGATGTAAATATGGACTCAATTGGACATAGACATGTAGTTTGGAAGGTTTAATTGAGCTATGATTACTAGTGGTCATAGAAGTGTTTTTTCACTGCAGGAATTACACTTCTATCAAAAGGGGGATGTTTATTTTATAGGAGAAACTCAGCTGAAATTTTCATTAGGCTCCTCGTAAAACACGACATTGTCACTTTAAATAGAAATGGAGCTTTTTAATATTGTGTCATGGTCTTATTCTTGGAGTGTCTAAAATTGGTTTAGGTTTTAAATCCTAATAGTCATTCCGACTTTTCTTTTTATAGATCAATCAGGAGTAGAACCCTCCACTTCAAGACATTAGGTTTGACACGGAGGAGTGCATTCTAACTGTGAATCAATATTCATGGTTATGAACATGCATTACAATTTCATATTCATCATACAAATCACCATCATTTTCATATACACGCATGACATTCATACATATGAATTGACACGTGTATACATATTTTTGTTGTGCAATGTCGTGCTTGTTTTATTATGTGATAATGGGGTTCTTATAGTATGAGTTACCTGGTGGGTGTGCCAAGGTTGTGCACACAATGAGTCATTAGTGAGGTATAGATTTAGGTTAGTATTGGGTCTATTGATTTAGATATAACACGGTTAGGGCGGTTCGGTCGAGCCTACTCTTGGTTTCCAATCAATATATGGTACATGAGAGGTAGCATGATTGTGGCGGTTTAGTCGAGCTTGCTCTCAAACAACAATCATGTCATAGTGAGACTGTGATAGTTCGGTCAAGTGTGGCTTTCAGACGACAGTCCATTACATTAGACCAAATGACCTATATGGAACAAAAGAACCCCTATAATTATAGTTTATGGGTAAGGGGTCTATCATAGGGTCATTCGTTAGTCCTCCACTATTATTTGTGATTGTGTTTGTTATGTAACAAGATATTTTTGCAAGAAATGCATGCATATTTATGAAAAATCATTATATTATGAAATTGTATTACGGATGTAAAACATTATAAATATATACATATATATGTATCATTTGAAATTCTTAGGAGAGCATAACATATCCATAGTATTAATTCACTCAATAAGGTCTGACTCCCCTCAACTTTTTTTTTTAGGATCTTCTTTTTAGATCTCTTTTAACAGGGTACTTTGTCGATCTTCTTCCTCTTTGGTGATTCGATGTATATTTGTTGGTGACCTTTAACTCTAAAGCTATAGTACTCTTGTATATATTAGATTTCCCTTATATTAACTATCTTAGCATTGTAACACATTGAGTATTGTATATTGTTAAAACTATTTGATTATTTTCAACATGAGTTTGATCATTTTGAAATCTCATCTTTACTATGGATATAAGGATTTGATGGCATTTTAGGCCTACTAAGGGTCCATCAAACGTTAAGTTTATTATTCCTTGAGCGCCGGTCACAATCCAAGGTTGGGTTATGACAAATTTGTCTAATTACGTATGTTGGGTCCATGTTTTTTAATGTTGAGTCCGTGTTTTGTGTACCGGGGCGAACTAGGCCCAGTGTACCCCAAGGTAGGACGCGACATTTAAATGCAACAAAACCTTGAGGCCTCGAGTTCGAGTACCAAAGAGGACAATACCTTTGAAGGTCAGGTCGCATGCTACATCAGAATGCAAAATAGCTTCGATGGTAAAGGCGTGCGTTTAAATGCAACAAAACCTTGAGGTCTCGAGTTCAGTACCAAGAGGACAATACCTTTGAAGGTTGTGGTGAGTGCTACCTTGGTCACGCTGGGCTCGATTAGTCCCGTAAACAAAACACGGACCCAACATTAAAAAAGGCGCCTTTTAATTAGCTCAATGGTAAGGCGTGCATTTAAATGTAACAAACTTTGAGGCCTCGAGTTGAGTACAAAGAGACAATACCTTTGAAGGTTGTGATCGCGTGCCAACTTGGAGTACGGGCCTAGTTGTCTGGTACACAAAACACGGATCCAACATTAAAAGCGCCTTTTAATGTTAAGTCCGTGTTTTGTGTAAAGGCGAACTAGCCTAGCTGCATTCTGTTAAGACGCCACCACAACCTTCAAAGCGATTGTCCTCTTTGGTACTTTAACTCGAGACCGAGCGCTTATTGCGTTTACACGCACGCCTCTACTGATTGAAGCTAATGGTGGCGTGCATGTAAATGCAACGAAACATTGAGGTCTCGAATTCGAGTACCAAAGAGGACAATACCTTTGAAGGTTGTGGTCGCGTGCCAACTTGGGGTACATTGGGCCTTGTTTGCACACAAAATACGGACCCAATATTAAAAGGTGCATTTTTTAATGTTGGGTCCGTGTTTTGTGTACCGGGGCGAACTAAGCCCAGCATACCTCAAGGTAGCACGCGACCACAACCTTCAAAGGTATTGTCCTCTTTGGCACTCAAACTCGATACCTCAAGGTTTTGTTGCGTTTAAATGCACGCCTCTTACCATTGAGCTAATTAAAAGGCGTCTTTTTAATGTTGGGTCCGTGTTTTGTGTACCGGGACGAACTAGGCCCAGTGTACCCCAAGATAACACACGACCACAACCTTCAAATGTATTATCCTCTTTGGTTCTCGAACTCGATACCTCAAGGTTTTGTTGCATTTAAATGCACGCCTTACCATTGAGTTATTTAGAGAACAATTCGAAAGATACGACAAGAAAAAGATTAAACTTCGGAATAAAGTACAAACTACTAAGTTTTCGCTTTATTATAATTTGAGTCGAACATTTTATAGAATTAAATAAATCTTAATTTTTAAGAAATAAAAAATCAGGAAAATTTTTCGAGATTATTCTACTGCAGTCGAGATCTTATCTTGACCAACTTCCCAACATTACTTCCTTGCTTTAAGCTTGGTAGAGATCAGGAACCACAGTACGGCAACGTCTCTACTCGGCGACGAAGCTGTGCTTTTCATTTGCCAGGGAAGTCGCGGAAAGTTGAAGTTGATGCGCAACTAGACTCACTTGAGCACCGTATCGTAGAGATTGAGAAGCTTTCCTTATGAGAAGCAATAGATTGCCATTGGTGTAAAAGGAAGTTTTCTTTGTTCAGTTGCTGATAAAATAGGTGAAACTATGAATATGCTTGTAAAAATTGAGAATTCATGTTTATTCTTGAGTGATATGGCTAACGCGTGGTGTGAAATTTACCTCTAGTTGGCTAGTAAGGGATCAAACCAGTAACTTGGCTACTTAATTCGATTGTTGTTTTTTGTTGTGAGAGCACTCTGTATTTTGAAGGAAATCGAGCATGCTCCATAGGTAACTCAGAATCTCCATGTCCTTGAAACCAACTTACTACATCATCAAGGGCAGACTGATTTCAGTAAAATACGCATTTTATACTTACCTGAAAACCAGTAAGGCAACAAATTTCCCGATTTGCTAAATCAAGCCCTTCTCTAATTTTCCAGTACCGTTATTGACTCTCAAAATTGGAATTCCATGCGAAATGAGACGTGTAGTGTACGAACCAACTTTTAAAGTGTTTTTTTAATGGGATTGAAGCTGGAAATCGGAATGCAATGTCGCTGAAACTTATTAACACTTTGCTAACTATTAATTTCCAAATCGTTTCCACTAATTTGATATATTCTCAGCATTCAATTTCATAAATTCAAACGATACGAAGCGTCTATTACAGTTAGTCAAGATCAAAAGCTTCAATTTGATGCAAAGCTTGCGTGAGAGCAGCTTCATTTGACCGTATAATATGATGTAGAAGGTAATTAATGTCTTTCTTCACCCAAATGCTAAGAACTTTTTTTATAAAACATGAATCTTTTTGCGCAATGGAACTGTTGCCAAGCAAGGTATAAGGTCACGAGAGTCTGATATAAAGTAGCAGCAAAAGAATTGTTCATGATCACAAGCTACATTTCACATCTACTTCGAGGGTTGAGGAATGTAGGAAAAAAACGTATAGAAGCCCGTGACCAGCTTGGCAATTTATCACATTAGCCTCTAGCAAGACTTGGACCTGTCAAGAGTAAAAGTTAACAAACAAGACCAATCTGTCGCCTTCATGCTGAAAATGTTTGATGACAATAGTTTGAAGATAAGTACCTTGGATTCATACAACAGTCATTGAATATTTGGCACTCTAATTGGGAAAATTTTGATTGATAGAGAATTGAAAAGAACAGTTACAATGAAGTACCAAAATTATTTACATATCAGCACACAACTAACACCAGCCTTGGCCCTGCTCATCTGAATGCGAGAACAGTTACCCATCTCGTTGTTTCAAGTGATACATAATTTTAAGTATCATAGAAGATGGGTAGCTAAAGATAAATAGACCCTGTATTCTAATGGCCTGTGTTATCAATTTGCGAAGCAGGACAATTGTCTCACGTGGTCGGCTGTTTTCATGATGGAGAAAAGATCAAAAATAAAAAAATAAAGAAAAATATTAGCTATCTCTTGTATTAGGGTATACCTAAGGGATCTGTCATCACAGCAGGTAGTCATGGAAAAATCTACGATGGAACGGGCATGACAATTCCGCAGCATTGAAGAACTTAAGTAAAGCACCATTCAAAATATTTCCGAGGTTCAAGGAATTCCAGCAATTACAGAATAGGAATATGTATTCAATACCAGTGTAATTGTTGTGGAAGAGAAACAACTGTTAAGAGACACATAGACACATAGACCATCCGAGTTTTATACCAAATATACAAAGAACAGAGCATCTAACGGGGATGAAACGCACATTGCAAATTCACAAAACTATTAGATATCAGAATACAAAACTCCCCAGCAGTATAGATGCAAGAGTTACAGTAAGATTGTCATCAAGCTCAGTACTAATGGGGAGTGATTCAACAAAGGCTGAGGCAACAGAAAGGACAAGAAAACCTAGTGCCATATTGAAGCTTTCTTGGACATACCCAAATGAGGCAAAATAAAACATGAACCTGCACCACTGAACATCATCAGTTGCAAATCTAACTGCAATATCTAAAACAGCAATTAGTATCAATATGCAGCTAAAGAATATGTGAGGAAATATATACCCTAGGGATGCCAAAAAACCAGCCAGTGCCATTGCGACACTACCAGCTATAGACTTATTTCTGTTATAAGGAATTTTCTTGAAGCCAAACCTCCTTCCAACAATATCAGCGATTCCTGGAATTGAGCAGCCAGTTAAGGAATTTTAGCCATATTGCAAGTATCTTTAAGTTTCTTGCTTAAAATAAAACTTAAAATACAATTGAAAAAAATTCAATTAACCAGCAAAGCAGAGCTATGAAAGTCTCAAATGAAAGTACCATCTCCTGCACACAGGTTGCAAACTGCTGCAATTGCAACAGGGGAAGTCCTCCAATAGATCGCACAAGCAACTGTAATTGTTGTGGCGTAGTAGAGAGGTCCTTTAAGAAGTTCCCTGGTGCATGCAGGGAAAGAAAGAACAATTGAGAAATAAAGAAAGAATGTAACATTTCTCAGAACAATTGAGAAATAAAGAAAGAATTTAACATTTCTCACACACACAGAAGACGAAAGAATAAAGTTAACTTGTTCTCTCTCTTTTAGGACAACTAAATGTCAACCTGTCTCACATTCAATTAACAAGTTCCCCACATAGAAGAAATCTTATACCCGTGAGACAAATATATAAATAAATAAAAAATTACAAGAAAGCCAAGAAGATCATATGCAAGCTGGCCAATTTGGTATACCCCATCCAACTGGTTCAGTTTAATGCAGCTGGGGTTTCTCTGGGCGGGCTGGACTGAAGGGAGGCAATACAAAGCCTCAGGAATGATATCTCTACATTATCGTGAACAAATTCTAATCTAAAGCAGTAACCTGTGGTTTCCATATCTGCTCATTGATTTCACGATGTCGTCATCTTTCCATAATCCAGTTCCCACAAGAAGCATCCGTATTATGTTAACACCAGGAGTAAGGGCAGCCAACCATGCTCCACGATGCCCGGAACTATAAGAGTTGGAATTCCCTATATTGTTAAAAGAAGATACTCAAAGACTACTTAGAAGTCAAATGGTCAAGAAATTACCTGAATAGGGGCCAGCAAAGCATAAAAACTAGCCCGATGCTTATATGCACAATCTTCCTGTTGAGCTTCTGAAAAATAACAGATGAAGGAAAGCAAAATCTAGCCAAGTAAATATGAAACTTTCAAAAACTATTAATGTGGAGTAGATAAAACAATTGTTCCATTTAATAGTTGATTTCATTAATGAACTGAAATTTTTTAGATGAATTAATCCGCAAATCTCAAGTCTCATTGCATCCTTGGAGCATATCAATTGCCTCTTCTTCTACTCCGCATGAAACCATAAACTGAAAGTTACACTCATTCACACCATATCTCCGCCCAGATTCACATGCTTAAGGACAATGTAAACAACAAACTAAGTTCAGTTCGGTTGCATTCCAAGAACTCAACCTTACTTGTTTGTTTCTTCGTTCTCATTGTTTTTTGTTTTCAGAGTTCAAGACAGAGTATAGATCCAATAATTTGGAATATCTGAATTTATAGTAAAAGCAAATGCATTTGCCATCACTTACCAAAAGGCCCAAAGCAGACTATGAACAACGGGAACGGCACTATGCAGCAACTCACAGTTTGTGTCAATTCTTTTAAAACTGAGGTTAATTAAGCAATGGGGGAACACAAAAAGATAAACCTTACGAGTAATGAGTCCTTAAATCACAAAGGGGTTCACTTAGTAGAAGTGGCATTCTTCAGACAGAGGATAATATTAACAGTAACAAAGACAACCAAGTCAACAAACCTCCTTTTCTTAGAAAAGCTTACACTGGAAACTGGGTATTGAACTGGTAGCACTACTTTTCTTTTCCTTAAAGAGAGTGCGTGAGTGAGAGAGAGAGAGTTGACCTGATCGAAAATACCACGCTTGGCGGTCTCTTTCCAGAGACGAATAAGAGAGAGAGCAATAACGGCAGTGACACCAGTAGCGTAAAGATCGGAGACTAGAGGATCTTGGTGGAGCATGGTGGCCGACACCGCCGTCAACGCGGACTTCGGTTGACGAGATTTTAATCCAAATCCAAGTCTAGCAATGTCAATGCCACAAATACTACGAGGAAAAGAAGAAGGTGAATTTAAGGCTGTCTTAACTCTATGTACGAGATTGTGTCGGTGAAGACGAAATGAACAAAGCGGAGAGTAGCAGTGGAAATGTCCGAGACAGAACTCACTAGTCGCCATTTTCTTGGGTAGGAGGACAGGTTTTAAATTCCCATGATTTTGGGCTTAGACTAAGCAACAAAATTTGCGTGCACGTGCCAGCATTCACACTTTTCGGTATCCTTTTGTTCTCGTCTTCTTCTCTTGAGACAAGGTAGAACAAAAAACCAGCTGAAAGAAAGCAGGAATGGTTGAGAGTGTCTCTCTCTAGGATTTCCCCTAGATTCCATTCCCGATTGCTTCCTGTGATAGTAGTCTCTCACGTTCGTGTTCTGGTTTTACTCTTGGTTCTTTCATTCTGCTCTCACGCGTTCGTCGTTGCTGGGTGGTGTTCGTGTGCTGGGGTCTTCTCCTGGACGGGTCGTGGGCGGTTCTGGCTGGGTGGGCATGGCTAAGAAGAAACCCAAGGAATCTGCGGTGGCGGTGGGTGCGGGGTCCTCCTCTCCATCTTCCGGTCAATCGTCGACGGCGGTGAAGCCTCCGGCGACTTCCTCCGTTGGAGCCACGCCGGGGTCGTCTAGGGCTCCTCCTGTTGGCCCGACTAAAGCCTCTCTGAAAACGGGCAAAGGTGTACAAAATGAGATTCTTTTGGAGCAGGGCTCGTCGTCTTCTTCTGAGGAGGATTCTGATGTTGAGGCTTCTGTTGATGTGGTGTCCGAGTCGGGAGATTCTGCTGAGGAGGTACCGGGGGACGTCGCCCCATTACCCCAGAATGTTGACTGTCCGGTGGCGGTTCCAGGGCCTCAGAGTGCTCCAGTGGTAGGCGATGGGTCAGCTCCGTCTGGACACCATGGTGCTGCTGTAGGTTTGGAGAAGGCAGCCGGTTCTGTTAAACCATCGTTTGCCAGCCTCTTTCGGAACAATAGAGATTTGACTCAAGGCTTTAGGCTGGAACATGTTCCCGCTGGAAATGAAGTGACTATTTTACCTGAAGATCGATTGAACTTGGAACAGGAATGGGGTTTTTGTCTGGTTGGCGTCTTCACGGGTAGATTTCCGGGTATGAAGGCTGTCGACGGCTTAATAGCACAATGGGGGGTGGCTTGTAAACTGATCCCCCATGAAGGTGGATGGTTGGTCTTTAGCTTTGAATCGGATCAGGCTAGAACTTCGGTGTTAGCGGGAGGACCGTATGTACTGTATGGGAAGACCCTCATGCTAAAGACGCTAGCTCCAGGCTTTTCGTTTAACATTAAAGACTTTATGGCCATGCCGTTGTGGATTAAACTTCCGAATGTTCCATTGGATCTGTGGACCGATAAAGGACTCTCTAAACTTGGTTCTATGGTGGGGAAACCTATCTGCTCCGACTTGGTGACTACGAAACGTGCCCGAGTGGGATTTGCACGCCTCCTTGTGGAGGTAGACGTTTCTCAGCGGCCAGTTTCTAGCTTCGACGTTTTGCTGCCGGAGGGTACCAGATTTACTCAGCCTGTGGTGTATGAAACATTTCCTTCCTACTGTTGTGATTGCAAACATTTTGGACACAATGTCTTTCTTTGTAAGAAGCAATCGACTAAATCCCAACGATGGGTGCCTAAAGGTAAGGGTCCGCAACCTGTGAAGGCAAAGGCCCCTTCTCCTGCCAACGTCCCTTCGGATGCTCCTCCCACGTTGGCTCCTCCTACTGCTGCTCCTCCTCCAGAGGACCCTCAACAGTCCAAATGGTTGTGGATCCCGCATCAGCCAACATTGTGGGTCCCGAGGACTCGTCTAACTGCGCGAAGGATTCGGTTCGATGAGTGCCATTCTGGGTGTTCGGGGGGCAAAAGTGAAACCCGCCACGTGTTGGTGCGAGTAAGGGTAAGGTGGGTCTTGCCCAAAATCGGAGGGTTGGTCCTCCGTTTATCCAAATGAGCTTTTATGTTGGAATGTCCGGTCTTGGGGCGACCTCGCGACAATCGAGTGTTGCCACTTTAGTGCGACAACATAATTGTAAATACTTTTGTCTGCTGGAAACTAAGCTCACATTGGCGAAATTGGATCGTTTTATGTCCGTGCTTTCGGATTGGGAATACATCCACAATTTTGATTTGATTGAGAAAGGTCGAATGCTAGTTGCTTGGCGTACCGCCCATTATTCTTGTCAAATTCTAGGCGGGGTGATCAAGATATTCATGGTAGGGTTGTCCATATTCCCACTCAACGGATTTTTTGGTTACATGCATTTATGGTCTTTATAGCGTTACACAACGTCGCGGGCTTTAGCGTGGTTAAGTGATATCGACGTGCTCCCTCTTCCCTCACGATTATGGGGGATTTTAATTGTGTTTGTAACTCTTGAACGCTTGGGGTATCAACCCACCACTGATTATTTCCTTAAAGATCTTCGGGAATTTAGGGTCTCTTTGGGGTCGGATGATGCCCTTCGCGGGAGAGGTTTATACTTGGCGTAAAAACCTTCTATGGGCCAAATTGGACAGGTCATGATCAATGGGAATGGACCTTGCGGATTGGTTTTGTACACTCATTTCTTAGCTATGCGCTTTGATTCGGATCACTGCCCGTGTATTGTTGAGTTTGAGAGTAAGCGAGTTCAGGGTAATCGTCCCTTCAAGTTCTTTAATATGTGGCTGAAACATCCGGGGTTGGTGGAGATAGTACGAAATGTGTGGACTTCTCCCGATCGGTCTACCGCCGTTTAATCTTGCATGTAAGTTGAAAGCTTTGAAGTTCCCTTTAAAGCGCCTTAACTCTTCGAGTTTGGGCACATTTCGACAAAGGCTATGGCGTTGCGCAGAGGCGCTTTCAGAAGCCTATTCTCGCTCTCCAACATCCGGATAATTCTTCTTTGATGTTAGAGCTCAATCATGCCCGTAAGTGTGCTTTTTTCTTCAAGAAGCTGAACGTCTTTTCTTCCAACAAAAGGCCAAAGGTACCCACTTGATGGAGGCTGATCGGAGCACACGATATTTTCATTCCTTAGTCCGTAAACGGTTGCGCAGTAATGCCATCACTCATTTATGTCATTCGGATGGGTCTTCTTCTTGATGGATGAAGTTCATTCACTCTCTTGCATTATTACCAGGAGCTTTTTGGGTCCTCTTCTCCGTGTGGTTTGTTGAATGAGCGTGTTGTGCGCAATGGCCCTTTACTTTCCTCCGAATTGCAGACTAGGCTGCTTGCACCTTTTTCTCCCCAGGATATTAAACTCGCTTTATTTGATATTGGAGATGATAAAGCCCCGGGCCCGGATGGCTACACCGCTGCTTTTTTTAAACAACATTGGGACTTGGTTGGCAGTTCTCTTATTGTAGCGACATCAATTTTTACCAAAGTGATAGATTACTCAAACAACTGAATCATTCCCTTATTACTCTCATTCCGAAGACATCTCAGTCCCCACAGGTGTCGGATTTTCGTCCCATTGCTTGTTTAAATGTGACCTATAAGATCATTTCCAAGCTCATTATCGCCGATTGTTGGAAGTGGTGCGGAATGGTGGATCCAAATTAATCAAGATTCATTCCGGCGCTCTCTTTGATAATATTCTTCGGCTCAAGAATTAACTCGTGGCTATAGTCGGAAACATATTTACCTCGATGCTTACTTAAAATTGACTTATCCAAGGCCTATGACCGCATCTCATGGAGCTTCTTGGTGGATTTGTTGCTTGGTTCGGTTTTCCCCAACGGTTTGTGACATGGGTGATCGAGTGTGTTACTACTTCCACTTTCTCGTTATCTATCAATGGAAACGTCCATGGTTTCTTCAGGGTAAGAGGGGCTCGTCAAGGTGATCCGATGTCCCTATCTTGTTTGTGTTCATTTAGAATATTTATCGAGGGCTCTTAAACTCCATACCATCGACACGGATTTCAATTTTCATCCGGTGCAAATCCTCCGTATCACTCATTTAGCTTTTGCATGACGACTGATGCTCTTCTCTAGGGTGATCCATGGTCTGCATAAATTTTATTGAATTGCTTGCGGGACCTCAATCACGTGGCGTGTTTACAGTGAACCCCACAAATCCCAATTATTTCTTGGTGGTGTCCAGGGGTGTGGGCGGACTTAATTTCGCAGATGACCGATTTTGGACTAGGGAGTTCCTGTTCGTTACTTGGGTATCCCTTTAGCTCCAATGAAAGTAATAATGTACACAATCAACGGCTCATTGATTCTGTTGAAACGCGATTGACAAGGTGGAATGGGCAATTGCTTTCTTATCTTTGGGCGGTTGGAGGTGTTAACTACGGTAATACAAGGGCTTTTATCTTTCTGGCTCCAGGCCTTCTCCATTCCTGTGGTGGTCCTTGATAAAATCAATTCTTTATGTCGTGTTTTCCTTTGGGGTGGCGTACATTTTCGAGTAGTCAGGACCGGTTTGTATTCCTAAAGTCAAGGGGTCTTGGCTCAAGAATGTTAAACTTTGGAACTTGCTCTTCTTGCCAAGTTGCTTTGGAATATACATGCGAGGCTAATTCCCTGTGGGTCAAATGGATCCACTCAGTTTATTTGAGGGGCATGTCAATTTGGGATTGGGTTCCACATCCTCGGGATTCATTGCTCATGAAACGTTTGTGCCATATTCGGGATTGTCTTGTCGAGAAAGCGGTGGTAGGATTACGTGGTGTCGGCGGCTCACTTATTATGCCTAAATGGGCGTTTACTATCGTGGAAGGTTTATGACTACTTGCGCCGCTCATTCCGTCGCTTGGATGTCATTTATCCGGAGACGTTATATTCCTCCTAAATATTCTTTCATTGCTTGGTTAGCAATGCGACAACGGCTACCAACTAAGGATCGATTGCCTTTCTGGACGGGCCTCTCACTTGTAATCTATGTAACAGGAAGATGAATCCGTCACCCATTTGTTTTTCCAATGTACGCTTACTAACGGATTTGGCGGATATCGAGCAATGGTTGCATATTTCACGAAATTAGGCTCCCTCCCCGAGCTATCGGTGGATACGCCGGCGGTAAAGTGCCTTACTCGTGTAAAGTTATCCGCAGCTTTCCTCTCGCTACATGTATATCATCCGGCAAACCCTAATCTTGTCATCATGGATGGCATGACTTTCCAACGCAACGTAGTAACTTATAAAATTAAAGCGCTACGACGATTTTATATCGTTTATACCAGCGACCTTATTACGCTTTTAAATCATTCATGCCGATTGGGTGTATGAGTCCACATAGTGTTTAGGGTGGCCTATATTATTCGATAGTTTTGGTTTGAGGCGATGTTCTTGAGTTCTTTTGCCTCCGGATACCGCCTTTCTTGGTGTTTTGCTGTGACCTTATCGCCTTGACTCCACCTATTCCATTATTGTGGTGGGCGAGTTGGTTTGTGTTCGTTTCCTAGCACTAGTGTGTTTTTTGTTGAAATTTGGGCTCCTTCACGACGGGCTTCTTTTGTTCTCTTGATGTGGGAGGGCCTGTCCTCCCGGTTTGACGGGGTATGCCCTCGTGATTTGTATACATTTCTATTCTTTTGATAAAATTTTACCTTTATCAAAAAAAAAAAAAAAAAAGGTAGAACAAAAAGGCGCCATACGATTAAAACTTCCTTTAAAGAACTATAGATTTTGATTCTTTTTTTTTGTCGATTCGAGAGAGACAAAAATTATTAGACTCTAACATGAAGAGGTGAAAGGATGCATGCAAATCTTATATCCCTATTAATAAATAAGTAAAATACTAAAAAATGACAAAAAAAGTACAACTTTCCTAATGGCTAAGAGAATTAGAAACACATTTGATGAAAAATAAACTTAATTATTGACCAAACCCAAATGAAATATACATTTTGATTGTTTTGAGTTGAGAAAAGGTATAGAAAATCAACTATTCAATTAAAACTTTCTTAAAAGAACTATACATCTAGGCTCCGTTTGGTTGGCAGGAAAGTAAAGTGACTTTTGGAATATGATTCCTTGGAAAATAAATTTATGGAAAGTAAAGATATTCACATGTTTGGATACTTATAAAAATTCTAATAGGAAAGTTGGGTGGATTCTTATTATAGTGTTTGGTATGTAACAGTATTTTATACGATGTAATTTAATTTTAACTTATGTTTCCAATTATATCCCTACAAACAGAATAAAAATTTAAATCATTAGATAAGAAAAATATGAACCTGAAGATTGTCAATTGAAACTTTTAAGCATAAATATTCAAAAAATTTAAAATTTCCTCCTCCCTCTTATCTCTCCTTCCCCTTTTTCAAAAATTTTTAATTAGTTATTTTATTTATTTCAACTTTTATAATTATTGTAAATTTTAATTTTGTTTTAAAATAATAATAAATATTTTTATTACTAATAATAATTATAAATTAAATAAAACTTACAAAAATATTTTATTTAAATTTATTTTAATATTTTATATAATATTTTTAATAAAATATTTATTTTAAAAATAAATAATTTAAAAATTATTATTTATAAACTAATATTTGTTATATATATTTTAATTATTAAATCAAATTTTATTTGAAATTTATATATTTTAAAGTCGCAGATTAGAGAGAGAAGGAAGGGTTAAATTATCCAATGTATTTTTTAGATTAAATTCCTGGGGAAAGTAATCTAAATACTAAGGGGGTGTTAGGATTTAGAATCCAAAGAAAGTGCCACTATTTTCCCTAAATTAGGAAAGTTTTTACTTTCCTAACTACTCAAAAAAACGAATCAAACATAATAATTTAAATTTTAGGAAAAAGATTACTTTCCCAAACAATAATACGTGTCAACCAAACGGGGCCCTAGAGTTTTCTTCTGTCAGTTCCAGATACAAAAATATTAAACTCACTTTGTGTGAAAGATGCATATAAATCTTATAACCCTATTAATAATTAAATAAATGACTAAAAATAAAATTTTCCGAAAGACAAAGTGACAACAAAGTAGAATGTACTTCAAAACATGTAATATTATTTTATTTTAAACATTTTGAGAACATTTGGTTTTCAAGTGTTCTTATTGAAAAATATATTTTTAATATTTCATTTTGCATTCTAGTTAATAAAGAAACTATTAAAATTATCAAAAGTGAAAGAGATTTGAGGTAAGAGGATCCACTTTTTCCATATTCTTCACTTTATGTATTGAAATTTTAACTAGGTTTATAAAGTTTATCATTAAAAAGTGAGAAACTTCAAATTCTGCTCAAAATACAAGGAATTAGGGTCTGTTGGTTATTATTTGCAATTATTCTTATTTTATTTTCAAGAAATGATGCATGCTTTATTAATGTCTTTATGTCACTACAACAAAAACACGCATTTCGCGTCGTCTTTCCAGTAGACGTCGCGAAATGTAGGAGGAATTCGTGATGTGTTCCCAGACGTCACGAAAGGGGTCAAGATTCAACAACATTGTATGCAGACGTCGTGAAAAAACTAGGTGTTTAGCGTCATTTGGTTAGTTAGACGTCGCAAAAAACTTAGGCCGACGTTGGGGAGAGTTAGACGTCGGGAATGGGTAGCTAAAAATAATCTCCGACCCGTTTGGCCCTCCAGTACAACACGACGTCGTTGTTTTGATTTTCAACTCCCGCCCTCCAAGCCGCTGAGACGACGTCGTGTAACTACTGGTAAAACAACACAAACTAGCTTCATCTCTCTCCCACGTTTAGCTCTCTGTCGTGCCACCTGCCCTCTCCGTCGAGCCACCTTCCCTCTCCGTCGAGCCACCGCCATTGGAATCGTTGGAGGTTGCTTCACGAGTTGACGTCCTTCTGTCGTCTATAGTCGGAGTGTTGGTTGAGGTAAGTAGTTCAACGATTTTGGTTGCGATTAATGTTGGCTAAATTGTTCTTTATTGAGTCGATTGAAGTGGAGGGATTATTCTGGGTTTAAGACTGCTTAATCTCTTGGTTTTCTGATTATTTGTAACACAATGCATTTGGTTTGCATTATGATGAATTGATCGATGTTGTTTTTCAGGAAACCAATAACGGGCACATCTTACCACCGGCTTCTTCATCTCTCAGTAATTGCAAAGTTAATTCCATCGAGTTGCTTCTTGTTCCCCTTTGCAAATATCGATACATATACTGAGTTAGTTGATGGATTAAACTTTTATTTAAGATTAACATTAATTATGTTATTTTGTCAATCATATTGATTAGAAGGTCATCAAATCGGATCCACAATCAATCTTTCATCTATGATGTTGTTTGATAGTTTAAGAGGAAAGATCTATAGATTAGATTGAGTCTCATTCATTTCAAACATATTACTGAGTGTCATTCCTTTTAGTTTGCAATATAAATCTCATGTTTGGGTTTCCTACTGCCTTAACTAGATGTTATAAGGATGATTATAGCATTCCTAATATGCCTCCTGAAGTTTCAGCTTGGTCTCTAAGACCTGTTTATAATGGGAATTGAAAAAACTTTTGAGTGCTAGTTTGACGTTTCTAAGTTTCTACATCAGCTTTATGGCCTTCCATTGGCTTATTCTAGCTTATTTGTACTACCTCAAGGAAGCCATCTTGTTAAGTGAACATGTTAAAGAATCTGAAAGGCATTCCTTGTATAATCGTATAGGTAAGGTATTGTATGTAGGAAAATTCCGGTGTGAGCATCACATGCCCACGGTGCAGAAAACAAAAATTTTTGTTCCGAGACCTTCCCGAAAGCCAAGATCCATGTGTCTATACAACAAACTCAAACCATAACGGCCAAAGGAGACCGTCTCTAACGGTATCCACGTAGAGATCGGATAACCTAACCGGGACAAACCCTTTGACCCAGGAATAGCTAGAATAAGTTGAAGACTGCTAGATCTTACCTTGTTCTTAGAGAGCTTGGAAACCAACGATGAAGAGGATGAATGGAGAAGAGAAAACGATGGAGAGCTTGGAAGATCTCCTTCTTTCAAACTCTTTGAAACTTGATATCATCAAGCAAGCAAGAAACTCTTTCTTTGAAAAACCCACGATAATCATCTTCTATTCTCTTCATTTTTCATGTGTCTTTAGCTTTTAAAGACTCATTAAAAGCCAAATAGGTGGACCATCCACGTTAGCCAAATAGATTAACACTTAATCCAAGCAAGTCATGAGCGGTATCTAGCAACACATCATGACCCCTAATTGACCGGAAAGTAATTGGTTTGACGAATGAACATGTATTCATCATGAACCATATCACGAACCTTTCCATAGACAATTACTGTGCAATTCGTCCTTTCACCATGCTATACCCCATTTGGTTATGAGTATGGGCAATGTGTCAACTCTTACTCGACTGACTATGTCAAATCTAGTCCAAGTGATTTCAGTTCTTGTCCTGGGACTCATTACTTTATTTGTCAATGAAGACATTCTTCATGACATATATGCTCCGGCCAGAGACTTCCAAGTAATGACCCTGATAAGAGGCCATGGGTATCATCTTCTGCTATCACAGAAGTGGTGAATCCTCTATTGGCTACTCAATTACCTTCGAATACCTCAAGCTGTACCCAATCACCACCCTATGAGCGACCTCTATAAGGCAACAAGGAATGGAGTCAAAGCACGTAATCAAGATCAAGATATCCTCGAGCACCTCAAGTCTAAGGATACTTGCACCATTGCTATGATGAGATTATCACTGACATTAGAATAGGACATCCATGTGATGATCTCATAGTAGGTCATCCAATGTACTTACTACCTCTAGTAAGCATCCACATCTTAACCCTAAATATCTCATATTTACAACTTCTGAGATCCACTGCTTGATTAAATCAAGGAGCTTAACATGTGCTAGTCTTTCCAGATTACCGATGTCCAGTCTCAGTAATCCTATGACTAGGGATAATTTAGATACTGACATAATTGCACATGATAGGAATCTCAGTAGTATGATCACATCACAATTTCCTTCATGCTATGTCATATATCATGGACTTCATTAATTTATTTATAGATCAATATCTATTCATAAATAATGAACAGCAAGTTAATGAAATATGTCTTTATTTATTTATTAATAAAACATGTACACAACTTTGTACAAAATGCGCTAAAGGCGATTGCCTTCAGGGCACTACTCTAACAATCTCCCACTTGACCTAAAGCCAATCGCCTTGATAGCTAATACCATAGGCGAGTACATGAGAATCAAAACTCTTTTGTGATAATGGCTTTGTCAACGGATCAGCAATATTATGCTCGGTGCGAATTCTCTCGATCTGGACATCACCTCGTCCTATGATCTCCCTGATCAGATGATATCTGCAGATACGTGTTTGGATCGTTGAGGAGACATTGGTTCTTTCGCCTGCGTAATAGCTCCATTGTTATCACAATACAACTGCATGGGCCCATCACAGCTAGGAACCACACCAAGTTCAGTAATGAACTTCTTGATCCAAACCGCCTTCCTTTCTTTCGACGCAAGAATGTACTCTGCCTTGGTTGTTGAATCGGCAGTCGTCTCTTGTTTGGAACTCTTCCAACTGACCGCCCCGCCATTCAGTGTGAATACATAACCTGATTGGGATTTGGAATCATCCTTATCAGATTGAAAACTGGCATATGTATACCCGCTCACTTTGAGATCTCCATCCCAATATATCAAGAAAATATCCTTAGTTCTTCGCAAGTACTTGAGGATATTCTTGACAGCCACCCAGTGACCCTCACCAGGATCCGATTGGTATCTGCTCGTAACACTTAGAGCATATGATACATCGGGTCTCGTACATAGCATTGCATACATGATAGATCCTACCGCAGATGCATACGGGATCATATTCATGTGCATCCTCTCATCTTGTGTCTTAGGACACATAGATTTCGAGAGTGTTATCCCATGAGTCACGGAAGGTACCTCTCTTGAATTACTCCATGCTAAACCTTTTCAAAGATCTTGTCTATGTATCGTTGATTGTGAAAGACCAAGCAACCTTTTGATCTATCTCTATAGATTCTTATCCCAAGGATATAAGTTGCTTCACCAAGGTCTTTCATGGAAAATTGTTTGACAACCAAATCTTGACTGATTGTAGCATCGAGACATCGCTTCCTAGCAATAATATGTCATCTACATACAGACAAGGAATACGATTGCGGTCCCATTAACCTTCTTAAACATACGGTGTTCATCCGGATTTTGTGAGAAACCAAACTCTTTGATTACCTCATCAAACGGATATTCCAACTCTGGATGCTTGTTTCATCCATAGATGGATTTACGAAGCTTGCATACCTTTTCGCCATCATAGGAGGTGAAGCCCTCGGGTTGTGTCATATACACATCCTCGCCTAGATTTCCATTTAGAAAGTCGTCTTCACATCCATTTGCCATATCTCATAATCATAATGAGTGGCAATAGCTAGAGTATTATAATGGATTTAAGCATTGCTCTTTGAAATCAAGGTCTCGTCGTAGTCAACTCCTTGTCTTTGACGAAAGCCTTTAGCCACAAGCCTTGCTTTATAGGTAATTACATTACCATCCATGTCGGTTTTCTTTTTGAAAACCCATTTGCACCCTATGGGTTTGATTCCTTCGGGTGCCTCAACCAAAGTCCATACTTGGTTTTCATACATGGAATCCATTTTAGCCTTCATGGCTTGAAGCCATTTCTCAGACTCTGAACTCTTCAGAACCTCTTCATAGGTGGTAGGCTCATCATCTTCTATGAGCAATACGTCATTCTGTTCATTCACGAAATTCATATCTCTAGAAGCAGGCGTATCCTACGTGACCTCTGAACTTCGTGTGTTGTAGAAGGTTGAATGTTACTTCATCGTATGAGTGACAGTTTGAGTTCGTGCGATTGATTCAAGGCATTCGAGCATCCCGAACTTCTTCAAGCTCAATTTTGCTCCCACCGTCTTCTTGTAAAAGAAACTCTTTCTCTAAAAAGTCAGCATGCTTGAAACAAACACCTTTTATTCCTCAAAGATGGTAGAATTGATATCCCATTGTTTCTTTAGGATATCCTACGAACAAACACTTGTCGACTTTGCATCAAGTTTATCACCGTGTCCGCTTCACATAAGCGTGACAACCCCAAACTTTCAAATGAGTAAGATAGGGTCTTTTGTTAGTCCACATCTCATGTGGAGTAACATCAACTCTTTGATGGAACTCGCTTAACAAGTAAACAATTGTCTCGATTGCATATCCCAAAAGGATTTTGGTAACTTTGCAAAGCCCATCATTGATCGTACCATGTCTAACAAGGTTCGATTTCTCCTTTCTGCCACACCATTATCTTTGTGGTGTGTAAGGAGGAGTCCATTGAGATAAAATCCCATTATCTCTGAGATAATCCAAAAACTCTTGGTCTAAGTATTCCCCACCACGATCTAATCGTAATGTCTTGATACTTTTCCAAGTTGGTTTTCTACTTCATTTCAATTGTTTGAACTTTTCAAATGCTTGATTTGTATCTCATCGACATCTGGTACCCATATCGAGAATAATCATCGATAAAGGTAATGAAGTAAAGATAACCACTTCTGGCATGGATGGACATTGGACCATATACATCTGAATGTATTAGGTCTAATACTCCAGTCATTCGTTTACCCTTTCCCTTAAAGGGTAATTTAGTCATCTTGCCTAATAAACAAGATTCGCATGTGTCATATGATTCATAATCAAATGACTCTAAACTACCACTCTTATGGAGCTTAGCTATGCGTCTCTCATTTATATAGCCAAAGCGACAATGCCATAAGTAGGTTGATTTTAAATTATCTTGTTTATGTCTTTTCGTGTCATTGACATTCATAATTGGATGTGACATATCTAATATGTAAATTCCATTGCATAATGTACCAGTACCATAAAGCATTCCATTCAAACTAATAGAACAACTATTGTTACTAAAAATCACATAGAAACCAGCTCTATTTAAACAAGAAACAGACAATATGTTCTTTGTTAATACAGGTACAAAATAACATTCATCCAATTTAATTACAAGCCCAGTGGGGAGTGGCAAGAAATAAGTGCCTACGACTAATGCAACAACTCTTGCTTCATTTCCCACACGCAGGTCTAGTTCTCCCTTCATGAGCTTTCTACTGTCCCTGAGGCCCTGCATATCATTGCATATGTGTGAGCCACAACTGGTATCTAATACCCATATGTTATGGTCAGAAACAGTATTAACCTCAATGACAAACATACCTGAAGAAGTCGAGGCATCGATGCCTTCTTCGCTTCAATTCTTCCGATAGACTTTACGCCCGCTTCAAAGGCTAGTCTTGTCACAATGGAAGCAAGTTCCTTTAGTGCGATCTCTTTGGTTTTTCTTGGCTACACTTCCTTTCGGTTTCTTAGACCTTTTCTTCTTCAGCTTCTTTTTCTTTGAACCAGAAGAAGAGTCCACCACAAGCACTTGCTTGTTATCCTTCTTGATAGATTGCTTTGCTGTCTTGAGCAGATTGATCAACTCAGGGATTGTCGTAGATATTTGGTTCATCCGATAGTTTAACACAAACTGTGAATAACTATCAGACAATCCAACTAGAATTAAGTCAACACTTAATTCATAATCCATAACAAAACCTAAGATGGCCAACCTCTCAATATACCCATTCATCTTCGCAGCATCTTGCGACCGCAGATGAACCTGAGTCATCTTAGTAGTGAAGAGTAGCCTCGAGGTCTCGAACCTTTCGCATCGAGCTTGCTCATCAAACAAACTCTCTACGATGAAACACTATGGTATTAGCATCCATAGACTCATGCCGCTTCGCAGCTCTGGTGACATCGAGACAAGCATAATGCAGTAGCCATGTCACCGTCTTTAAGATGCTTACGATATGCTTTCGATCCTCATCGAAGCATCGCAGCAGTGGATCGGGAAGTGGAACATCTAGGACATATCCAGCTTCCTCGACACGAGAACAATTCTCAGATTTCTCAGCCAATCTAGAAAGTTAGGTCCAGTTAATTTGTTGGAGTCCATAAGCGAGCGCAAGTTCACACTGGAAGTCATCTTCAATAACCTATAAGGAAAAGAGAGAAAGAATGTTAGGATAGAATTACATGCATGATCATAAGGACTTAAATGACATGCATATGGCTCCCACTAGTTTCAAAGAATCCATAACCCTCAGTACGAATCCAAGAAACATTATGACAAAATGTCCTAGTGGGTCGATATCCGACATTACTAAAATAAACTTAGGTTTACCCAACAAGCCACCTTAGGTCAATCGGTAGGTATCGGTCATACCAATTGCATCATAGATATCCGACATTACTAAAATAACCTTGGGTTTACCCAACAAGCCACCTTAGATCTATCGATAGGTATCAGTCATACCATTTGCTTCATAGATGCAACTATCGACTAGTGCTATCAACTCGTGATGTATGCACACACATTGGGTTATCAACTCTTGATGCGTGTACATCTGATGCACACTACCCAATTTCGCCTCTATCTACGTTCGCCTCTATCTACGTTGACCTTGAGTTTACACAACAAATCAACGCTTCTAGTGAAAACTGACCCATTAATTCGAAAATCTTATTTTCATGGTTCGAACATATCCGTATAGAGTGAGCTTGGGTTTACCTAATAACCCAACTCTATAAGAACTCTGTTTCTCCCCATATTAATGGAAGGCGTTAGTTTTCATATGATGTGTGAGGGTTTTCAGGTCTCATCTTCTTCTCCTCCAAGCCGTAGGATTATAGTCACCATGACTATATGGAATGATTTAGGGCATTTCATCAATCACATTGAATCTATACCTAAAATCATCCATCATCCCACCTTTGCATGTTGTAAGTCGACTTGTGTATGTATAAGTGGACTTATACCTTAATAAGTCGACTTATGCATGTGTAAGTCGACTTATGCAACAATACTGCTAACAAGTCGACTTGTACCATTGTGCAAGTCGACTTATCGTCTCCTACAAGGTACCTGACAAGTCGATGATATCTTTATTAGTCGACTTATCCATGTGGAATTGCTATCTAATCGACTAATTTCTCAATCCGTGCAGTTCCAATTCACAATACCAAGTGTAATATCCTTTATTATGATGTACCAATGAAACACTTTCATTGTTCCATGCTTACTAAATATAGTCAAACTATACATGAAAAACTTGAAATTGATGAATACACTCTTATTCATTCAGATCTCCAAATAATTTAAGAATATCAAACTATCAACCTAAGTATCTCTAGGTAGTCTAAACTTTATCAAGATTACTTGACCTTTGGTCACAAAATTTGTGACGGCCAAAATAATCAAGACAACGAAATACACTAACGAGGCGCTAATGTGACACATTTGACATCCGAAAAATATTTGGAAACCCAATTTCAAGAAATTCAATTTGGAAAGCATACAACATCAAGATAATACATTTTAATCACATTAAAAATGATCCAAGGCATTGGAATTGAGAAATACACAATTTATCATTCCAAACAAAAGCGACTCAACAACTTTCTCAAAACTGCCAAGCTCTGTGTTTTGCTTGAAAAACTCATTGAAACAATTTCAATAAATTCTGAGAAACTTACAGAGGTTACAACATGTTCACAACATGTTCCATGAATGTTTTCAGGATTTATTTCCAACAAAAACTCATCCAAACTCAGCAACAAAGCCAATGTAGAATCTGTGTTCCTCAACACAGTTATTCCCAACAGCACACAATAAATTCTCAAATAAATAGTAAATCACCTCGAAAATATTTTTCCATTCTCATGGACATTCATAAACATCTTAGAGACATTTTGGTGGAAGCAAATCCTAAAAAAAATTTCTACAATTTATTCTCGAATTTATAAGCATGCCTGTTCATTGAATGTGCACAAAGACAGCAACCAGAACATTAGGGAATAAATTAGCAAAACCATATCAAATCACATTGATAAATTCCAAGCTTCCACAGACATATGTAACAACATCTTGTGAACATATCTGGATAAGAAAATTAATAAAACAATATTTCTACACTGAATTCGAAATTAACACAATCAACATGCATCATCGTCACAAGCAATAGTCTTTCCAGATTACCGATGTCCAGTCTCAGTAATCCTATGACTAGGGATAATTTAGATACTGAAATAATTGCACATGATAGGAATCTCAGTAGTATGATCACATCACAATTTCCTTCATGCTATGTCATATATCATGGACTTCATTAATTTGTTTATAGATCAATATCCATTCATAAATAATGAACAGCAAGTTAATGAAATATGCCTTTCTTTATTTATTCATAAAGTATGTACACAACTTTGTACAAAATGCGCTAAAGGCGATTTCCTTCAAGGCACTACTCTAACATTGTATATGTATAAATGAGTGATCAGATAATGAATTTTCTCCAAAATGTGCAAAGGATACTGAGAATTCATCTATCCAGGCTTGATTCACCACTGTTCGTTTCTTCTTTTGTTAACATCTTGATATTGTTAAGTGAACATGTTAAGTATCCGATGTGATATGCTCAACAATGTATATGCTTTTATAGTAAATAAGTATGTAACTGACTAAAAAGTAAATGAAAAAGTAACTGATACTTGCAGTCATGATACCTTAGAAGAAACAAAGATGTTAGAGGAATCTCACACAAATTCCTCTATGTTCCAACTAATCTGTATTCCATAAAATGCCGATTTCTTTTTTCTTCTTCTATTTAATATGTTCATTGTCTTTTGGTTTCCTTCAAACATAGAATGATACTGAAATTAAGAAATATCTAGGTTTACAGAAACTTGTTGCACATTTCAAAACAATTAAGACCTTCTAACTTGATAATAATAAGAGCAGTTCTAACTATGCCTAGGATGTAGGACAATAGAAGAATACATGTAAATCACAAGCAAGCAATATCAGAAATGAACCAAATCAGAAAAGGCTTTACACATCCTAAAAATGAACCAAATCAGATGCATATCTTACTCAATCATTGTATGTTTAAGCATTGATTACAATTTCACCTTTCAATTAGATTTTACAATGATTAAGCATTGATTAGGTAAGTGGTTACTGAAATTTACAATGATTGAGCTTGATATTTACAATATGATTAGGTAAGTGGTTACTGAAATGATACAGAATATGATTAGGTCAGTGATATTTAGAATATGATTAGGTAAGTGATACAAGTTAGGTATGACTAAACATCAATAGCATCAACCTTATAGAGGACTTCATAACCCTTAGAATATGAAATGGTGCCTTAATATTTCGAATATGCTTTTGATTTATGTTTTAGTATTTGACATCAACCCTTGGAATGCTTCTGGAAAATTTGCTTGCTTGTCTTTAGGCTGAGAAATTTTAATAGCTTACTGCTGTTCATCACAAAATAGAAGACTGTTTTGTGCAATTATGGAATCCAAAACCTAATCCTAAACCTGTTTTGTGCAATCAAGAGTCTGTTGAGCAATCAGGAATCCTAAACCCATTCCTCATTTCAGTACACAATCAGGAATCCTAAAACTGTCTTTTGCATCCATGGCAATAGGTAAATATTAACATTAGAGCATGCCAAACAAGAGGAATTAAAAACATTAGAAACATGGGAATCCTTAAGCATTAGAAAATTTCCAAACTAGAGAAATCATCAGCTTCAGTCTCAGCAGTGCTAGCTTAGGGTCATGTCCACTTTCTTTCAACTCTTTGCCATCATTTCCATCTTTAGCTTCAATCTACTTAGCATATATACATGATAGCCTTTTGCAACCGCAGAACCAAAGAGACTTTCAAATGGTGCACCTATGCCTTTGATTTTAACTGATCTTGTGTTCTCATGGTTGATCTTGTGTTCTCATTATTCTTTACTGCTCTTGTGTTCTCTAAGCATGCATATATATTTGTATAACAGATGTATGCAGGTATTAGATTAAAAGAAACAAAAACTATGAATCTGATGCAGATATGCCTACCTTTGAAGTTTAAATGATGACAATTTTCCACATACGATTGAATCTTTATTTGGAAGATGTATGAACACATACACATTAACTAAACAACTAAGCATATTTTCAATTAGAGTTATGGTTAATTAACATCTCTTAACTCCTCCAAGTTTTAATTTTAATGCAATTAGCCTCTATGAAGTCCAAACTTAATTAGCTTAAATGTTCTTTTAGTTAAAAACTGTCATTCATAAACTTTTGGACAACAATATGAATCTAAAGTTTACACTTTAATCTCCCATTTATATATGTATGTACAATACCTTTTGTATGAATTAGAAACTCACTTATTACATGATTATTTATATGTATTCTTTCATAACTAAATCCTTGCATATTCAACATGAATCTTATTTTGGACTTTAAATAAAATCTCTTGATCATCTTCAAACAAACTTAAGTAATCTTTTGAAATAGTTTAAATCAAGTATTTGTCAAAACACTTTAAAAGGACATTTGAAGTTCAATACTCAAGTAGGTAAACAATTGAAAATATAAGTGGCAGTAAGCACTCCAAAGGCTAAAAAAGTTTGAAAACATTCATTTGATGCATTATTGCTCAGTTTTCTCCAGAACAGTACAACAATATTACTTACTTAGAGTCATAATGAGCCATAAACAGATTACTTATTTCTTCACTGTGTTTTGGAAAATTTTCTTACTTTTCTTTGGCTGAATAATCTACCTTCATATGCTCACACTTTTTGCAATTGTGGCACTGATATTGTCACTATAAATTATTGATTCATTGCAAACATGCATTTGGTTTGAACTGCTTCCTCAGCCTCATCATACCAGTCAAAATAGGTGCACCGATCAATGATAGATGGCGGTGAGCATATAGTTGCGAGCGTTATAGGTTATAATAACTTTTACATATTTAATGGGTTTTCTTTTCACTATTATATTTTAAAAACATGATATATGCATTTCAAGGTTTTCTCTATGATAGCATATTGGGCTTGAAAGATGGTATAGCACAGTCCTGCAAACTAAACATGATTTGTGATGCTACGGACTTGTGTACAACACGATACACATATAATTTATAATTCTAATTGAACATAATTCCCATTTATTTATGCAGCTTTGTAAACTAAGAAAACATAATTCCATAATTTCTTCTTTTACCTAAAATTTTTAAATGTTAATTGTTTTTACCTCATCTAATATGTGTAGCATACATGCTTTAGTTCATGTGAAATGGAATGGGATAGGCATAGCAGAAATAGGCTTAGTAATCGCATCATTAATGTAAATTGCATCATTAATGAAACTCAATGACTATCTACATATAGTGCCACTACTTGTATAAATATATGCCAATGACATTTAGTTTCAATTTGTCCTATACTTAGCAAACCACTAAATTATCAAGAATGTCAATGAATCATCTGTGGTGCCTCATCAAACATGGTAAGATAAAGATGCATTCATTAATAAACAAATTCAAGATCTACAATATGAATGAGATATATCGCCATTTTATTTCACAACACTTTAAAAGGACATATGAAGTTGAAAACTCAACTATGTAAACAATTATAAATATAAGTGGTACGTAAGCACTCCAAATGCTAAAAATATAAGTGGCAAGAAGCAATCCAAGAAGGCTAGGTTTTGGTACTTATTCCATAAGCATGAAATAAGTACCAAACCTAGCCTTCTTACTATTATATAGTCAATAATAAAGAGTGTGATGTAATTTATTCTAATCTTAACCAAAATACTTATTAGTGCTTGATGACGGATACTAGTTGCAAGTGTGAGGAGGAGATAGTTGGAGGTGCCATTGGAAAACAAGAACCGGTATGATAACTTATAATATAAAGTTGCTCGATTGTTAATTGTTATGTTTGCATTCATACTTTAGCTATGAGGTTTGCTATATGAGATGCCACATGGTGTTTTCTTGTATTTATGCTAAAGTAAGGATCCTGCATTCATACATAAATAGATAAATGAAATTTCATATTTTGCTTAATTTGTTTTATGACTTTTTTTATTGCTCTCTCCCTATTTGTCCGTATAGTTTATGAAATAGCAAGGCAAATTATACATATTAGTATGTGTAGAGCAACGGCCTAATTCACATTATAAACGTAGGTTAGCAAAAAATAAGTTTTGCTACGTAATGCTTAAATCGCTCTACAACTTCATTTAGGTACGTATTTAACCTTTCCTCATCCTTTGCTTACTAACATAACATAATGTTTTCATTTTTAGAGTGAATTGATAGGTATTTGGTGCTCTATGGACAAGAGTTGGATGAACAGTGTTAGGGTTTCTCGTGAATATATAGATGGAGTAAGGATGTTTATGACTTTTGTCATTGGAAAAAGGGCAAAGAGTGTGACATTTCATGCCCTTGTGCACGTTGTATGAATTGTTATAAGAGATCTCGAGACAAATGTGTTTGAACATTTAATGCAATTCGGCATTGACCAATCATACACCCGTTTGGTTTTACATGGTGAAGAGCCAGCATATAGATTTATGCCTAGGGAAGAAAGGCTTGACACTGGCAATGTTGACATAGATGGGTCGGACTTTAATGAAGGTGATAGCGATGAGGAGGATGATGGGTTGCTTGATGATATGGGTACTTTCGTAAATGATCATCCATTTAATGAAGGCGGAAGGAGTCGTCCTACAGGCATTGCACATTCTACTATGGGTGGGTTTCATGAATTGTTGAGTAAAGCTGCTGAGGAGTTGTACCCGGGATGTACGAATTATTCTAAGTTGTCTTTTCTTATGAAGTTGCTTCATTTGAAAGTGTACAACAAGTGGAGCAATAAGTCATTTGACATGTTACTTGCTCTGTTGAAGGATGTATTACCGAAGTCCTATTATGAAGCAAATCAATTCCTACGGAACCTAGGCTTGGATTATGTGTCGATACATGCATGTAAGTACGATTGTATCCTATATTGGAAAGAGTATGAGGACTTGGAAAGTTGTCCCGATGTGGAACATCAAGATGGAGAGTTAATGATGGCGGGGTAAGAAGATACCACATAAAGTATTGCGGTACTTTCCATTGCGAGTCTAGATTACAACGATTATTCATGTCAAGTAAGACCGCTAAAGAAATGGCGTGGCATAATGATAGCCTAAAGGTGACAGTTATAACATGGTTCATCCTTCGATGGAGAAGCTTGGAAGAGCTTTGATGAGCTATATCTGAGTTTGCCGAGAACCACGTAATGTTAGACTAGGGTTAGCAATCGATGGATTCAATCCATATGGTAATTTGTCCGTTTCATATCTTTGTGTGGCTGTTGTTCTCTTAGCATACAATTTACCCCTTGGATATGTATGGATGAGTCATTCTTTATGCTATCGTTGGTTATTCCAGTCCGGCGGTCGGTAGAGACATTGACGTCTATATGAGACCACTAATAGATGAGTTAAAGAAGTTATGGGAGGATGGTTTTGATGTATTTGATGTTTCAAAAGGAGAGAATTTTTGATTGCATGCAGCTTTAATGTGGACTATTAATGACTTTCCAGCCTATGGTACTGTTTCTGGCTGGAGCACAAAAGGCTACATGACATTTCCTGTTTGTAACAAGGACACTCCTTCTTGTAAGTTAAGAAGTAAGATTGGATACTTAGGCCATCGTCGTTTTCTTCCTTATAATCATCCATGGAGGAAAAGCAAGAAGTTTGATGGCAAGAGTGATCATCGGCCTATACCTAACTTCATTAGTGGAGATGATATGGTGGAACAATTAAGTCATATGCAGAATATATGTTATGGCAAGCATCCCAACAATAAGAGGAGAAGGAGATTAGAAGGAGAGTTGAATTGGAATAAAAAAAGTATTCTTTTTGAACTACCATATTGGCATAAGTTAAGATTAAGGCATAACCTTGATGTCATGCATATAGAAAAGAATATTTGTGACCATATCCTTGGAACTTTGATGAATGTTGAAGGTAAAACCAAAGACACAATCAAGGCTCGGCTTTATTTGGAAGATATGAATATTCGAAAAGAATTACACTTGATAAGAGCAGCTGATGGAACTATTGTTGGAAAACCTCCAGCATGCTATACAATGACTACCGATGAGAAGAAGAAGTTTTGTGAGTTTGTAAAGCAGGTGAAGTTTCCAGATGGTTACGCATCGAATATATCTAGATGTGTTAATGTTGATGAAAGGAAGATTACTGGACTTAAGTCTCATGATTGTCATGTATTGATACAAAGCATTCTACCAATAGGAACGCATTCTATCTTGAACAAAGATGTGACAGGTGTTTTAATGGAGTTGGGGGACTTCTTTCGCCGAATTTGTAGACGAAGTCTAAATAAGGATCAGGTTAAGAATATGTGTCATGAGATTACTTTAATCTTATGCAAACTTGAAATGATATACCCACCGACGTTCTTTGATGTGATGGTACATTTGGCTATTCATTTGCCAAATGAAGCCTTATAGTGGACGGTTGTATATGTATGGATGTATCCAATTGAGAGGTATTATTTTCATTAATCTTATTACATCAAATATTTAAGTAAATAGTGGCCTATCGATTAATGGTTAATCATTTGTGCAGATTCTTAGGTACACTAAAGGGATTTGTTAGGAATAAAGCACGTCCAGAAGGGTTAATTGCAGAAACGTATGTTGTTAAAGAGTGCATGACATTCTGTTCAATGTATTTAAAAGGAATTGAAACCAACTTCAACGTGCGGGCGCATCAATGATATGGTTGATGGTTGTGACATTTCGGTATTCTTTCAACAATGTAAGCCGATTGGTGCTGCCAAAGCAATTGCTCTTCCTACAAATGAGCTAGAGATTGCACATTGGTATGTGCTTATGAACTGTCATGAGATTAGGCCCTTCATTGAGTAAGTTTGTCTAACCTTTTGTCAAATTACGATATGACATAAGTTAAGATATCTCATATAATATTGATTGACTTTATGATGACCAATAGTGAGCATATGGATGAGCTGAGGCAACAAAGTCCATTGCATGTTGATAGGAGACATAGAGAACAATTTGCTTCATGGTTAAAGCATCGGGTGAGAAGAAGTCTGTACGTGGGCTTAACTAATAATTATATATAATTAACTAATTTTCATTGCTTGTTATAGATGACGACATTAACTAGCTCCCGTGAAGGACATATGTTTGAGTCATTGCATGCATTGGCATGTGGACCTCATGGCTTGGTATAAAAGTATACTGTATGCAATACAAATGGCATGCGATTTTGCACTGAAGCCAGTGATGTGCGAAGGATTACACAAAACAGTGGTGTTGCAGTGTTAGGAAATTATGGGGAAGATAATATAACATTTTATGGGATGCTGACAGATATTATAAGGCTTGAATATGTTAGAGGTAAAAGTGTTGTGCTTTTCAAAAGCAAATGGTACGATATTGGGAATACGAATATGAGGGTCAACGACATTCTTAAAAGCATCAACGTTACAAAGTTTTGGTTCAAGGATGACCCATTTGTTTTGGCAAACCAAACAAAGCAAATTTTTTTAGTGGAAGATTTGGTACTTGGTTCAAATTGGCGGATTGTTCAAGAATGTGAAGTTAGACGTGCGTATGACATCCCATTGCATGGTAGTGAAGAAGATGCAGATGACGTTGAGGAGTCTTCTGATGTTAGAGTGGAACTCGAGGAATGTTCCTTAGAGTTTTTAGATCGAACTGATATTGCTTTTGATGTAATAAATAATGTTGTGGTCAATTCCGCGGAATGTTTGAATGATGATTTGGATGACTTAGAGACAAGCAGTAGTGACAATGAATGTGATATTGTATATGAAGAGTCCACTGATGACGATGATGAATAAATTCTTATTATGCACTTATATGTTTGTTGATCTATTTTCATTGCTTAATCACATGTGCATGTTTAAGGTAACTAATATCACAAGTGGAGGACTGCATAAGTAATCAAACAGACCAACAAAGATACTTGTCAATAGCATCAACCATATAGAGGACTTCATAACCCTTCTTCTTCAACTTCTCAATGATCTAATCTGCACTGTTTCATGCAGCTAAAAATTATGTATCTCTCTTCACTTCATATAGTGGTTTTAAATGTTTATGATTTTCGTACGTATAGGCTTTTATCCCTCTACATTGTCAACTTTAATAGTGGAAATCTCTTTAACATTGTAGGTTGCTCATCCTACAATTGCAAGAGATCACTAATCTGTGGTGTGATTTGAAGTGGAGCAATATCTTGAGGTGATTGGCCTTTGCTGCATTTGTTTTATTATGGAGTAGATGTTTGTTGTTTTATTATGTTCCTAACTCATCTAGTATGTTTTATTAGGAAAGGTTGTGATTTTTTATGTGTACCGAATTTCAGAATCTCTTTACATGCTTATTATTCTAGTTACAAAATTGGTAGACATAATGGTTAATGTAACAAGTGAATTATAAAAAGAAAGATGGCGGTTACAATAACTATATTTTGAACATTAAATAATATATTAACCAAGAATGAACCAACTAAAAGCAATATATAGAAACATAATCTCTAACATAGTTTCTAACTTACAAAAGTTATAAAAAAGAAATTTTGATGAAAACTTAAAGGAAAACCAAGTAGATAATCTTGCTTAAATATTCCAATTCTCTCGTAGATTTGAACTCATACTATCTTCTAATACTTTAGCAATCATAGCCTCTTTAATCCAATGAACTAACATGTTGGTAACTTGAATCAAATTCCTTAAATTCAACATGATCATTGACCTATGTATTTACTTGATTGCTAGTCCAAAATTTTTCTTTAGTCAGTAAGAAAATTTACGTTGCCACTTACTACAATTTTGCTTTTAAATCAAGTTTGATCTCTTTGATTTCATAACAATGTCTTGATCTACACTTGATTATTCTTTGTTCACAATCATATCATTAATATGTTCATATTGACTTTTGATGCTTAATTAATCTATTAATCACCTTGTCTTTATATATTGTTTCATCTTTTATATATTACTTAAATTTTCATATAATAAATTGAATTACTAATATCAATATAAAATGAATCATTTACAGTAATATGATTTGTTAGTATGACTATAATTTTCTTTAATTCAACAAATACTAATTTATGAAATTCATAATTTTGAAAAAGTATAAATGAAATATATTACTATTTATCATATAAGAATAATCTATTCAACTAAATCTAATGGCAAAACTATGTTTATATTTGGTTACATGGTGTTAATAAAACAAAAATATATAAGAACCTTATATACTACTCATGTACACATTTCGTAAATAGAATAATTGATGTAAGGCACTATAGAAATGCATTATGGGGTCCTAAATCGTCTTGGAGGTAAGGCATCCAAAAAATAGGTGAGACATTTTGTTGGTTCTAATCCATATAAGGCACATTTGATTGGAATATTTAAGATCTTACTTAGCCTATCCTTGGTGTTTAAATTCCCTTTTGCTAACAACCATATGCATGCATCATGTTGGGGGTAGTGTGGTTAAATCAAATCAGAGATAACCAAGGCATTACAAGTGAGTTCCTAGTAATTCTATTTCTATATGCCTTATTTGTGAAGCAACCTGATGAACTATCCTTTTATATTACCTTAATTTGTATTAGTTGATCCCCTATGTCATCCTTGAGTTCTATTTGACTTAGTAAAGTGTTTTAGGGTTTAGGATACATCTAGTTTTGGTCTCCAGCACCTGACGTTCCTCTATTTGATGTAATGAGTGTATGCCTATCTGACTTATAATGAATTATGATCTATAAGCAACCTTTAACCTCTTTTTAGCATTTGAGCTTGATTTGTTGTCTATATAAGGATTAGCCTAAGTCTTCCTTTCCTTTTAGGCAGACAAACTTTATACCACTTTACCTTTTAGGCTGAGTTGTCCAATGAGTATATAAGTTACTCAAAATAGAGTTTGCCATTTAAATCCTTCCTACAAATGATAGGGTTATACTTTTCCAACTTGAGAGTTTGTTTTGGATCCTTTGCAAACATTACTTTCATTAATTCCAAGGCCTCTATGAGTATAGCTATTAAGCCTTTGTCAGCCCTAGTTAACAACATCAAGTCATCCATAAAAGATAATGATACAATTTTTTATGCTTTGCACTTGGAGTGATATTTGAATTTTCCATTCCTTGTAGAACCTTTAGTATTCTTATAAATACCTCCATAGCTATTACCTCCATAGCTAGTGTAAATAGATAAAGGGATAAATGATCCCTTTTTCTTAATCCCCTAGCATCTTTAATTATTTTTGTTAGCTCCCCATTTACGAGTTTATCATAGGAAGGAGTGGAGATGCATTGATTTATCTAATTGATGAATGTATCTAGTAGTCCGTATGCTTTTAGAGTATTCAATAGGAAGTTCCAATCTAATGTGTTAAAAGCCTTTTGGAAATTAACTTTGATCACATAGGTCCTGCTAGTTTTCTTTCTATTATACCCTTTGAGGAATTCTTATACCAATAAGCCGATGCATTGAGGAATTTGTAGGGAAATTACCATTGCCCCACTTAGATTTTCTTCATGTCAGAGGATGAAAAGTCTCATCCTGGACATTTGTAGAAAGAAAAGTCTCATCCTGGACACTTAGATTTAGTAGTGTGTTTCAAGTCTAAGAATCATTTGTAGAAAGAAAGCATCAGACTTGTGGGAAAGCTTTCTTTTCTGCCTCTTTTAAAGTGACAGTGCAGTCAGTATTTATGTATTCTTATGCAGTTAATGCTATTAGGACAGGAATCAACTATATTTCCCCTAGTAGCTATTTAATCCTTAGGTAAAGGAAAAAACACAAAAATAATTCTACTCTCACCAACGAAAATTGTCAGTTAAAGGAAATAGACTAGAATGAACTACCTAAAAAGAAAAACTGTCAACTAAGGAAAATAGACTAAAACAGACTATTGGGGGAAAAAAAAATAAGAAAAACCATTGTGCTGCTAAGTCTTTTTCTAATTTAATCTAGTTTCACTCGTCCAATGCACTGCATTATGATTCATTTTCTTTTGTATAACATTCCTTGTTGATCAGTTCCATTGCTATTTATTAAAATTTAACAAACAAGGAGTATTCCTTCTACATAACCTTCACATTCTATTCTACCAAATGATGAATGTTTATATATTTCTTACGCTATTTTCTTTCTCTCTATTTCTTTGTTCTTAGAGTACTTAGCTATATTTTCCAATTGAAATGGCTTTAATCCTACAATGGTGTAAATGCTCGCATACTATTTCTAGAGGAAAGTCATAGCAGTAAGTAATTTAGCTAATAAGAGATATTGTATACTCTTATTAGCTAAATTACTTACTGCTATGACTGAAAATATGCTATTACTTACTCTTATTAGCTAAATTACTTACTGCTATGACTGAAAACATGCATCCTCAAATTATTTGTTTTCGTCATAATCAAAAGATGATTGTAAATATGCTATTTTCCTTCATTGCAAACATTGCTATGTACTGCCAGATGTTGTTCAAGGGCTTAGGAGAGTTTTGAGCTTTTAGAACTCTGCAATCTTTAGCACTTGAAACAAATTGTAAGTAAGCATAAAACAAATTGGAATCAATCTCTCCAATTCACTAATGATGTTCTTCATTGGAAACATTGCTATGTACTGCCAGATGTGAAAATGGAGCTATTATATTAGTTATTTTGCTAACTTAAAACAGAAATTTGATGGATGTGAATGGCATTGAAGCATTACTCCAAGGATATCCTGCAATTTTCAGTTTATTGGCATAGAAGCATAGCAGAATTTAATGCATGACATATAATCTATCTTCATGACATGTAATGGCATAGAAGTTCGATGAAGGGAATCAATCTCTCACAAGCACTAATGATGTTCTGCACATAAATTGGAAAATGATCTGAAAACCTTAGCATTGAATTGTGAAAACATGATATACATATTAGCAAGGCATCAACATTCAGTCCATGGCTTTCACCATTTCTTTATATGCATCATCCATGCTTCTCTTTGACTCCTTATGAATGGATTGCAATGCCAATGACAGCTATCCAAGTTGTAGCTTCATATTTTGCTTATAAGTTGCAAGTTGTTGTATATGAACTCTAACAATTTGTTAATGGAAACGGAATTTTTGGATGGATCCGTGGTTGCTAATTGTATATGCATTTAGAATGAATGTATATTTCTAGATGTTGTTTATAGGATCCTATCACTTCGTTATACTGTTTTCGTGCATGTATGTATCATTACCTATTGCTTCATTATACTGATGCTTCATTATAGCATATTCGTGCATTTGATACAAGTTCAGTATTTCACATCAACCTTTTGGAAAGCTTTTGATCTAGTTTTTGATCTTGTGTTCTCTAAGCATGCATAACAGATGTATACAGGTATAACACCTAACTTAACTTTTTCAAGACATGTGAAACCAAATAATTGGATAATTGAGCAACACAAAGGTTGGAAAACTAGCATTGAAAGAACAACTGATATAGATTATGGGATTAGGCTTGTGAACTCGATGAAGGATTAGGCTTGTGATTTGCATCAGTTATTAAACCAGCATGTTTCATACCCCAAAATCCCCTACAATCCCCTAATATGTTTACAAAGTCTCTTAGTAACTATGAATCTGATGCAGATATGCCTAACATTTGAAAGTGAATGTAATAATGCCATTTTAACAGAACAATAGAATTTGCAGATTGTATTCAAATACACAGTAAGACACATCATCTATCTCTTCATTCCTCCATATAGTAGGTAATATGTGCAATGACTTTTATGTATTTATGAATGTTTGGTTAATGAAATAGGTTCAAAACATCTTGTTTTTGCTTACAGTCATGTTGATGTCAATGACATAGGATTTATGTACTAATGTCGATGTGAATGCAGATTGTATTGATATGGGTCCTGGTCTACCCAAGAAGAAGAATAAGGCTACACCAAGTTCCTTAGTACCTACACAACTGCAGTCGCGGTATCGTCAGCTAATTGGAAGTGCAGCTAATGAGTCATTTGCTCCTCCACAACCACAAGATAAGACACCTGCACCTGCACCTACACTTACACAGGCATAAGCTCGCACACGTCCACCTTCTGACCATACTGAAACACCAAGAGAAATCAATTCTATGCCTAGTATTCGTCCTAGAGATAAGTATGAACAAATTTTGAACATGCGACATAATATTAGCACTCCACCAACTTCTGAACAGACACCTCCAGCTTCAAATTATCAGACACCAGTCAATCCTCCAGTTTCTAATTATCTGACACTAGTAAACCACACTCTTCCTTCCGGTGTGGGCTCCTCTTCTGTAAGTACTGCAGGTATGATCTTAACATTAATTAGATTTATCATTAATTGTTATATGCTAATTATAAATTATTCTTTTGCTATTTTAGGATCCATAAATAATGCAAAAAAAAAGAGGGGTGTCACGAAAGGACACTGATTAGCAAAGATTAATAAGGCGATAGGTAAAAGATTGGAGATAGAGATCTCCCTCATCAAGGATCGACCAACCAACTCAACTCCGCATACCGCCAAATTATCGAGTGAGATTGGTGTGATATCTCGAACTTCTTTGCCTGTAAAAACAAAATTTTCAAAAATTACTGATGACGAATTGAACATTGCATTGGACAAGTTAGACGTAAGTATTCTAAACCAATCCAATTTGTACGTGTTTTCCATTTGGTTAAAGCGTTGACCAATAACTTATAATTTTTTGCAGCAAAAGTTGGACATCAAGGGAATGAGGACTAACAACGAAATCCATGCTGCTGTGGAGAGGTTTCTTTCATTAAGGTCTAAAGATCAAAGGTATAATTTAAAAAGGCATTTTACCAAGCACGGAAAGGATGTGAAGCGAGATAGTGTCACATTGGCGGAGTGGATGGATTTATGTGAGTATTGGGAGCAATCGCCATAAAGGTTAGTTCTTATTCGATAAAAAACTTTATTTCACAACTTCTTTCATAACTAATTATATTTTAGTATTTATGATTTCGATTTATAGATGTTATAATAAATTTTCCTCGTGTATGATTAGGACAAAAGTCGGAAAGCCAAACTGGCTAGGAGTCGAGTCAAATGTCCACCAAACTCGCTCCAAGGCCTTTGTAGCGATATGACATGAGATTGTGAGTTACCATCTTTTTAATTATATTTTACTTTGATTGACATTTACAAATTTATGAAAAGCATTTCTTGTAATATTTTTTTACAACAGAGTGACAGGAATGGAGAAGAGTGTGACCGGATGAAGCTATGGTATCACACTCATTATGATGAAAGCAAATATCAATGGACAACTGCTGAAAGCAAAGCAAAATGGGTGAGTACAAAATTCATTTACAGATATTTGTTAAATGAGAATGTGTATGTAATTAATTCTTACTTTTCCAGGAATTAATGTGTAATGAAATGACAAGTTCAATAGAACAAGGTCATCCGATGATAGTAGATGAAGTGTGTGATAAAGTCCTGGGCACTAGAACATATTACATTGTTGGCATAGGAATTGGGCCTCGACCACAAGGGAATACTTCGGCCAGAAAGAGACTTCGAGACGAATTAGAAGAGTCAAAGAGGGCTAATAAGGAATTGCAGTCTCAAGTCGATCAATTGACTAAACAATTTAAAGAAATGTAGGATCGAATAGAACTTTTATGTTCTACACATAATGTTCGTTCAGACTAAACATGTACTCATTTTCATATATTAAACACTTATGACGTTTTGTTTATTAAAATTTTCGTTTTATGACATATTCGGGAATTGCAATTTAAATAATAAATTGTTTGCATATATTCAAGTCTTGTTATACATGAATAATTATTAAAATTTATTATATATTCAAAATATTGTTGAATTATTAAAAAATTATTCATAAATAATATTTAATAGTTATTAAATAAATATTATTTTAATTTTAGTTAAATTTATATTTAGCAAATAATTAAACATATTTAAACAAAAAGCTAATAACAAATCAAATTTATTCAATTAAATTTTTCCTCCAAAATTTAAAAATTAAAATTTAAAAATTAAATTTGATTAAATTATAAATTCTTCCAATATTCATATCAATTAAAACAAACCATGAATTTCTAATTTATATTAAACAATTATTAACAAAATTTATCAAAATTATAATAAATTAATTATAATTTAATAAATACTTGACAATCAACGACGTCTACTTATTAGACGTCGCAGATTGTGAAGTTTCTGCAACGTCTACCTAACGTCGTCAAAAAACATACAATCCCTGACGTTTTCTCCAAACGTCGGTAATTACATGCATCTTTTCTGACGTCTTCATCAACGTCGCAGAATTGATAAGCCTTCTACGACATCTTCACTCAGATGTCGGGAAAACCCATTACCTACCGACCATCTATGACATCTATTGTGACGTTTTAATAGACGTCGTAGAAGGTTTTCTCCGACGTCTATGGAGCTTCTACGACGTTTTTCAGACGACGCAAAATGCATCTTTTTGTTGTAGTGTGTTAGCCTTAAATTCATTCAAAGAACTTTTAAGACTCTCCATCAATAAGGATAAGAGTCAAATTCTCATCTCAATATTTCTCCAATTGACTCTCTGCATTAATATGATTGAAAGCTAACAATCCTCCTCGCTTTCTTGGGCATCTCTATCTTTTCTAAAATACCATCATTCATTGAGCTCCAACTATTATTAGAAAGAGTAAAAAGAAGAATATCAAGTTAGTGTAATAAGAATCTATATATTACAAGAAGAGTGCAAATGATCAATTTAGTGGTAAATAATCCCATGTTTATTAGTCTTCCTACTTCGTATAACATTGTGAATACAATAAAACAATTAATGATGAAATTCCTCTAGTTTGGAGACAATACAAGAAATACCCTAGCAAAGTATAATAGAGTGATCTTTGTTTTTCAAAGGAAGAGGGAGGGTTTAGAATAATTTACATTAGAGTAACAAATAACTATGTTCATATGATCAAAAGGATTTAGGTAATTCATATTTACCAACAAGCTCTATATGTTAAGTGGATTCATTTACACTACGTAAGCAATGCAAATATCTAGTACATTCAGCTTAGGTTTCTCATGGACTATGGTTCATATTATAAAGTTAAGGGAAAAAGTTAGATTTTAATTTAAGAGCAAGATAGGCGTTGGTAACTCAACAACATTCTGAACAACACCTAAACCCACTTATGATAGTTACAAAAAACATATATCATTATTCATATCTAAAATTTCAATCACTCACAAAATGGAGGACACCTTACAATGGTGTAGACATCCATCACTTAACTTCAATGATACATCATGTAGGGATCTGCTAAGAAATCATTTCCTTTGGATGTCTTGATACAATCTCGTGTGAATGAAACAGGCTAACTCTCGAGCCTCTTCTATTTATTCTATAGTTGGTAATAAGAAAAAGATTGATCACAATATATAGGACAAGAAGTTCTCTAAATCTCTCTTCTAACTTATGTTGTTTGTTACGAAGAACCTGAGTCAACTGCTCATCTTTTTTTAAAGTGTAATTTTCTTTCCTACGATTAGGACCAAATTCTACTATGTTGTAATATATCTTCTCTAGCCTCTAGCTTACAAGATTTGATTAATTGGTTTTCTCAAAATCATAACGTGGGAAAAGGTGACTCGCTGGTGCATAAGGTTGCTCTTGGTAACTTAGTATATGCCTTGTAGAAAGAAAGAAATTAGATCACTTTGAAGAGATAATTAGCCGAGAAAAGTAGCCTTTTGCAAAAGTTGATGAAAATAACAAGATACAAATAGTGGCTCATCAGATTTATCGAAAATTTAATGAATCTTTAGTAATCAAGTGGTGTTTGCTTGTTAATTTTTAGGGAGCTATATTTTGATCCCAAGGCATGTTTAGGGAGCTATCTCTTAGAGGATAGTAACTTAACAACAAAAAATGTTTGGTGAAAGGAATTGCCTGATATATAGGCTTTGTATGAAAGATATCATTCTATAAGTGTCCTATGCAGCTTGTTATCTTAGCCATTTAGTTTATTTGTAAACCAAGATATGTTTTTACAATGTATTCCTAAGATGTCTAATTAATTAACAACTTATGTACTACTCATCGCTTTGATAGATTCTTCAATGAGATTCTTTAATTTCTCACAAAAAAATAAAATGATTTCCATATTGAGTCACTTGTACTTCAATTAATTTGTATATTAGGCAAATTAAAGTTAAAAAAATTTGTCATTTAAGCTTTTTTACTCACTTTGTAAAATATTAAGATGTGTTATAATGCTAGTAATATTAGTTCTTGTAAGTGTAAGTCGACTTGTACCATGTGTAAGTCGACTTATGCTTGCTCGGTACTGATAAGTCGCCTTGTTCAACAGTGTAAGTCGACTTATGGATGTCCATCTCGTTAGATTGTTAGAGTAGTGCCCTAAAGGCAATCCCTTTAGCGCTTTTATTCAAAGTCGTATGCAGACTTTATGAATAAATAAAGAAAGACATATTTCATTAATTTGATATTCATGAACAGTGTTTATGAATTGATTGGATCTTTAATCGAATTAATGAAGTCCATGATATATGACATAGCATGAAGGAAATTATGATGTGATCATACTACTGAGATTCCTATCATGTGCAATTATGTCGATATCTAAATTTTCCTAGTCATAGGATTAATGAGACTGGACATCATTAATCCGGTTAGACTAACACATGTCATATTCCTTGATTGGATCAGCGGTGGATCTCAGAAACTGTTAATATGAGATATTTAGAGTTGACATGTGGATGCTTACTAGCGGTAGTAAGTACATTGGATGACCTGCCATGAGATCATCACATGGATATCTTCTTCTAGTGTCAGTGATAATCTCATCATAGCAATGGTGCAAGTATCCTTAGACTTGAGGTACTCGAGGATATCTTGAATCTTGATTATGTGCTTTGACTCCATTCCTTGTTGCCTTCCAGAGGTCGCTCATAGGGTGGTGCTTGGGTACAGCTTGAGGTATTCGAAGGTAATTGAGTAGCCAATAAAGGATTCACCATTTCTGGATTAGCAAAAGAGATACCCATGGCCTCTTGTCGGGATCATTACTTGTAAGGCTGGCCAGCAAATATGTCATGAAGAGTGTCCTCATTGACATATAGAGTAATGAGTCCTAGGACGAGAACTAATTTCACTTGGGCTAGACTTAGTCTAGTGAGAGTTGACACTTTGACCATACTCATAACCAAGTGGGGTATAGGATGGTGAAAGGACGAATTGCACGGTAATTGTCTATGGAAGGGTTTGTGATCTGGTTCGTGATGAATTCATCAAATCAATTACTTTCCGGTCAATTGGGGGTCATGATGTGTTGCTAGACGCCGCTCATGACTTGCTCAGATTAATTGTTAATCTAAGTGGCCAACATAACCGGGAACCTAAAGGGTCACACGCATAAGAGTGATTCAGAGAATCTGTAAAATAGTAATTGGACAGAGTTCCAATTATGGAGAGCATTAGGATTAAATGGATCCCAATGAGATCGGGATATGTCCCGATGAGATCGCGACATCGATATTGCTAAGAAAGGTCTCCGGAGCGTTTTGATGCAAGGGGCCTTGAGCAGTAGGACCGACCCTAGTTGGATTGCACCTTAGCAATTATATATATATATTAATTAAGTAAATAATTAATATATATATATATATATATATATATATATATATATATAAGCTATCTACGTGGGATGAAGGAAGAAGCATGAGAAGCTTCTTATTCTATGCTTAGTCACCAAGCATTAAATGGATGAAGACAAAAAAATGAAAAAAGTGAAGTGAGATGATCGTGCCTTATGAATAAGGAGAAAAGAAGAGAGTTTCTTTTTCTTAAGATGAGGTTCGTGGCTTTAGAAGAATAAGAAAGGATTTTGTGAAAATCCAAAAGAGAAGTGGTTCTCTCATCCACGATCATCTCCTCCTATCTTCATTTTCAAGCTTTTCATCCTCCTTCTCCATCAATCCAAGCTCTCTAGAGGAAAAAGGTAAGGTCTAGCAGCCTTTAATTTGTTCTAGCTATTCACAGGTCAAAGGGTTTGTCCGGTTAGGTTTCGATCTCTGCGTGGATACCTTTAGAGATAGTCTCTATTGGCTATTTAGGTTTGAGTCTTCATACCGACACATAGATCCTGGCCTTCGGGAAGGTCCCGGTGACAAAAATTTTTATTTTCCGCACCTTGTACATGTGATGTACATCCCGGGATTTTCCTACAGTGGTATCAGAGCCACTTGTGTCGTGTATGAAGCTAAAACCCTAGCTAGATCGGAAGCCCTATGTGAATTTGACGTTGATGCATGTGTGCTGTCCCAATTTCGATTCTGTATAGGGATATGTTTTTCGAAATTTTTCTACCCAGAATTGTTCATAACATGTTATAGAATATGTCTGTGAAAGATGAGAATTTATCAATTTGATTTGATATAGTTTTGCTATTTTATTCCATAAGGTTCTAGATGCTGTTTTGTGACACATTCTGTGAACAAGCATCTGTATAAATTCGATAATAAATTCTAGAATTTTTTTTTTCGGATTTTCCTTCACCAATATGTCCCTAAGATGTTTGTGAATGTCTATGTGTATGGAAAAGTGTTTTCAAGGTGATTTGCTATTTATTCACGAATTTATTCTATGATGTTGGGAATAGCTGTGTTGATGAACACAGATTTTGAATCGGTTTTGTTGCTCAGGTTGACTAAGTTTTTGATGGCTATAAATCCTGAAAAAATTCATGAAGCATTTTCTGAACATGTAGTAACCTATGTAATTTTCTCATAATTTATTGAAATTGTTTCAATGATTATTTTGAGCAAAAGGTAGAACTTGGCAGTTTTGTGAAAATTGTTGGGACTGTTTTGCTTGGCATAATTGAATGTGCATTTTTCAGTTCCAATGCCTTGGACCATTTTTAATGTGATTGAAAATGTGTTATCTTGATGTTTTATGCTTGCCAAACTGAATTGCTTGAAATTGGTTTTCCAAGAATTTTCGGATGCCGAATAGGTCACATTAGCGTCTCGTTAGTGTATTTCATTATCTTGTTTGTTTTGGCCGTTATAATTTTTGTGACTTGTGCCGAAGTAATTTGATAACGTATGGACTAGCTAGAGATGCTTAGGGTGATAATTTGGTGTTCCTAAATTGTTTGGATATTTATGAGTAATGACTCATTTTCAAGTTTTTCTTGTATGGTTTGACCATATATGGCAATCATGGTACAATGAAGTGTTCATTGATACATCATATTAACAGATATTACCTTAGGTATGTTGGTATTGTGAATTGGGATTACATGGATTGAGGAATTAGCCGATTAGAAAGTATAGCAATTCTTCTTTGGATAAGTCGACTTGTATTGTACATACGTCGACTTGTTCTAATATTGCCATAAGGCGACTTGTATCGTATAAGTCGACTTGTGTATGAAGCGAGGCATAAGGCGACTTGCATTCTGATGTAAGGCGACTTATGACATGCTCAGGTTGGATGATGGATGATTATAAGGATGGATTCAATGTGATTGATGAAACCTAAATCATTCCATATAGTCCTGGCGACTATAATCCTTGACTTGGAGTCTAGAGTTCAAATCCTCCTCGAATATGAAAACTAACGCCTTCCATTAATATGGTAAGAACCAGAGTTCTTCTAGGGTTGGGTTGTTGAGCTAACCTCAAGCTCACTCTATACGAATATGTTCGAACCATGAAAATGAGATTTTCGGATTAATGGGTCGGTTTTCCTAGAAGCGTTGATTTATTGAGCTAACCTCAAGGTCAACGTGACAGAGGCGAGTTGGGTAGTGTACATCGGATGTACAGCGCATCAAAGAGTTGATAACCCAATGTAAGTCGCACATCAACAAGTTGATAGCCTCGGACGATAGTTGTGTCTAAGATGTAATTGGTATGTCTGATACCTCCCGAGACATAAGGTGGCTTGTTGAGCTAACCTCAAGGTCATTCTTAATGTCGGTTATCAATGATGCAATTGGTATGTTCGATACCTACCGATTGACCTAAGTTGTGGCTTGTTGGGTAAACCCAAGGTCATTCTTAGCAATATCAGATATTAACCCACTAGGACATTATGTCATCTTGTTTCTTTGGATTCGTAATGAGGGTTATGGATTCTAGGAAACTAGTGGGAGCCATATGCATGTCATGCAAGTCCTTGTGATCATGCAGGCATTTCTATTTTAACATTACTTCGCTCTATCACGCTTAGGTTGATTGAAGATATCTTTCGATGTGAATTTTCGCTCCTATTTCGGACCAAATTTTCTTGATTGGTGAGGAATCGAGAATTGTTCTCGATCGAGGAACTGGGATACGTCTAGATGTTCCACTTCGATGCACTCTTTGTCGATGCTTGATGAGGATCGAAAGCATATCGTAAGCATCTAAAGGACGATGATATGGATACTTGCATTATGCTTGCCTCGATGTCACCAGAGTGCAGCAGCGATGCGAGTCTATGGATGCTCTCACTATAGTATTTCATCTTGGGAGTCGATGAGTAAGCTCGATGCGAAAGGTTCGAGACCTCGAGGCTTCTCTTCACCATTAAAGATGGCTCGGGGACATCTGGCATCCAAAGATGCCTCAAGATGAATGGCTATATTGAGAGATTGGCTGTCTTAGGATTTGTAAAGGATTATGAGTTAAGTATAGACTTAATTCTGGTTGGATTGTCTGACAGTTATTCATAGTTCGTGTTAAACTATTAGATGAACCAAATATCCACAACAATTCCTGAGCTGATCAATCTGCTCATGACAGCTGAGCAGACTATCAAGAAGGATAGCAAGCGAGTGCTAGTGGTGGATGCTTCTTCTTCTGGTCCAAAGAAGAAAAAGGCCAAGAAACCAAATGGAAGTGCCATCAAGGAAAAACCAAAGTAACTGCCCCAAAAGGATTTTGCTTTCATTGTGGCAAGAATGGCCACTAGAGGCGAAACTGTAAAGTCTATCTGGAGTTCCTGAAGCAGAAGAAGGCATCAGATGCCTCTACTCCTTCAAATATGTTTGTCATTGAGGTTAATACTGTTTCTGATCAAAACATATGGGTGTTTGATACCGGTTGTGGCTCATACATATGAAATGATATGCAGGGCCTCAGGGACAGTAGACAGCTCATAAAAGGAGAACTAGACCTTCGTGTAGGTAATGCAGCAAGAGTTGCTACATTATCCGTAGACACTTATGTCTTGTCACTCCTTAGTGGGCTTGTATTCAAATTGGATGATTGTCATTTTGTACCTGTTTTAACAAAGAACATATTATTCATTTCTTGTTTCAATAGATTTGGTTTCCATTGGACTTTTAGTAGTAATGGTTGTTCTATTAGTTCAATGGAATGCTCTATGCTCTTTGGTACATTATGCAATGGAATTGACATATTAGATATGTCATATCCAGTTCTGAATGTCAATGACGCGAAAAAACATAATCGAGATAATTTAAATTCACTTACTTATGGCATTGTCGGCTTGGCCATATAAATGAGACACGCATCGCTAAGCTCCATAAGAGTGGCAGTTTAGGGTCATTTGATTATGAATCATATGACACATGCGAATCTTGTTTATTAGGCAAGATGACTAAGTTACCCTTTAAGGGAAAGGGAAAACGAGTGAATGGAATATTAGAACTGATACATTTGGATGTATGTGGTCCGATGTCCATCCATGCCAGAAGTGGTTGTCTTTACTTCATTACTTTTATCGATGATTATTCACGATATGGGTACCAGATTCGATGAGATACAAATCAAGCGTTTGAAAAGTTCAAATAATTGAAAATGAAGTAGAAAACTAACTTGGTAAAAGTATGAATACATTACGATCTGATCGTGGTGGAAAATGCTTAGACCAACAGTTTTGGATTATCTCAGAGATAATGGGATTTTATCTCAGTACACTCCACCTTGCACGCCGCAGCACAATGGTGTGGCTGAAAGGAGATATCAAACCTTGTTAGACATGGTGCGATTAATGATAGGTTTTGCACAGTTTTTGGGGTTATACGCTCGAGACAGCTGTTTACTTGTTAAACAAAGTTCCATTAAAGACAGTTGATGTTACTCCATATGAGATGTGGACTAACATAAAGCCCTATCTTTCTTAGCTGAAAGTTTGGGGTTGTCACGCTTATGTGAAGCGGACACGGTCAGTTAACTTGATGCAAAGTCGACAAGTATTTGTTCGTGAGGATATCGTGGGATATCAATTCTACCTTCTTTGAGGAACAAAAGTTGTTTGTTTCAAAGCATGCTGTTTTTTAGAGAAGAGTTTCTTTTACAAGAGGACGGTGGGAGCAAAGTTGAACTTGAGGAAGTTCAAGATGCTCGAACAAACGCAGATCAATCGCTGAACTCGCATCTCAGTAACTCATATAGATGAGGTAACAGCTCAACCTTCTATTACACAAGAATTTTGTAGGTCATGTAGGATACGCTCTGTTCCTGAGAGATATGGATTTCTCGTGGGGAACAGAATGACGTATTGCTCATACGAGATGATGAGCCTACTACCTATGAAGAGGTTCTGAAAAGTTCAGAGTCTGAAAAATGGCTTTGTGCCATGAAATTTGAATGGATTCCATGTAAGAAAACCAAGTTTGGACTTTGGTTGTTGCACCCGAAGGAATAAAGCCCATAGGGTGCACATGGGTTTTCAAGAAGAAAACTGACATGGATGGTAATGTGATTACTTATATAGCAAGGCTTGCGGCCAAAGGATTTCGTCAGAGACAAGGAGTTGACTATGACGAGACCTTCAGCCCCGTAGCAATGCTTAAATCCATTAGGATACTCCTAACCATTGTCACTCATTATGATTATGAGATATGGCAAATGGATGTGAAGACAGCTTTCCTGAATGGAAATCTTCCCGAGGATGTGTATATGACACAACCAGAGGACTTCACCTCCTATGATGGCGAAATGGTATGCAAGCTTCAGAAATCCATGTATGGATTGAAGCAAGCATTCAGGAGTTGAAATATCCGTTTTGATGAGGTACTCAAAGAGTTTGGTTTCTCACAAAATTCGGATGTACATTGTATGTATAAGAAGGTTTATGGGACTGCAATCGTATTCCTTGTGTTATAAGTAGATGACATATTAATACTAGGAAAGCGATGTCTCTATCTTCAATCGCTTAAGATTTGGTTGTCCAAACATTTTGCCATGAAAGGCCTTTGTGACGCAACTAATATCCTTGGGATAAAGATTTATAGAGATAGATCAAAAATATTGCTTGGTCTTTCACAATCAACGTACATAGATAAGATGCTAAAGAGGTTTAACATGGAACAATGCTATGTACGAGACCCGATGTATCATATGCTCTAAGTGTTACGAGCAGATACCAATCGGATCTTGGTGAGGGTCACTGGGTGGCTGTCAAGAATATCCTCAAGTACTTGTGAAGCACTAAGGATGTTTTCTTGACATATGGAGATGAAAATCTCCAAGTGAGCGGGCATACAAATGCCAGTTTTAATCTAATAAGGATGATTCTGAATCACGATCAGGTTATATACATTCACACTGAATGGCCTGGCGGTCAGTTGGAAAGAGTTCTAATCAAGAGAGGACTGCTAATTCAACAACCGAGGCAGAGTACATTGCCACATCAGATGCAGCAAAGGAAGTAGTTTGGATTAAGAAGTTCATTTCTGAACTTGATCTGGTTCCTAGCTGTGATGGGCCCATAGGGTTGTATTGTCATACAATGGGGCTAGTGCGCAGGCAAAGGAACCAAGGTCTCATCAACGATCCGAACATGTACTCCACCGATTCCATCTGATTCGGTAGATCATCGATCGAGGTGATGTCCTAATAGAGATAATTCCCATAGAGCAAAATGTTGCTAATCTGTTGACAATGCCATAGTCACAGAAGAATTGTGATTCTCATGGACGCGCTTATGGTATTAGATACCAAGGCAATTGGCTTTAGGTCAAGTGGGAGATTTGTAAGTGTAAGTCGACTTGTACCATGTGTAAGTCGACTTATGCTTCTTTCGATCGATAAGTCGCCTTGTTCACCAAAGTGTAAGTCGACTTATGGATGTCGATCTGCGTTAGATTGTTAGAGTAGTGCCTAAAGGCAATCCCTTTAGCTGCGTTTTATTCAAAGTCGTATGCAGACTTTATGAATAAATAAAGAAAGGCATATTTCATTAATTTGATATTCATGAACAGTGTTTATAAATTGATTGGATCTTTAATCGAATTAATGAAGTCCATGATATATGACATAGCATGAAGGAAATTATGATGTGATCATACTACTGAGATTCCTATCATGTGCAATTATGTCAGTATCTAAATTTTCCCTAGTCATAGGATTAATGAGACTGGACATCATTAATCCGGTTAGACTAACACATGTCATATTCCTTGATTGGATCAAGCAGTGGATCTCAGAAACTGTAAATATGAGATATTTAGAGTTGACATGTGGATGCTTACTAGCGGTAGTAAGTACATTGGATGACCTGCCATGAGATCATCACATGGATATCTTCTTCTAGTGTCAGTGATAATCTCATCATAGCAATGGTGCAAGTATCCTTAGACTTGAGGTACTCAAGGATATCTTGGATACTAATTATGTGCTTTGACTCCATTCCTTGTTGCCTTCCAGAGGTCGCTCATAGGGTGGTGCTTGGGTACAGCTTGAGGTATTCGAAGGTAATTGAGTAGCCAATAAAGGATTCACCACTTCTGGATTAGCAGAAGAGATACCCATGGCCTCTTGTCGGGATCATTACTTGTAAGGCTAGCCAACAAATATGTCATGAAGAGTTTCCTCATTGACATATAGAGTAATGAGTCCTAGGACGAGAACTAATTTCACTTGGGCTAGACTTAGTCTAGTGAGAGTTGACACTTTGACCATACTCATAACCAAGTGGGGTATAGGATGGTGAAAGGACGAATTGCACGGTAATTGTCTATGGAAGGGTTCGTGATCTGGTTCGTGATGAATTCATCAAACCGATTACTTTCCGGTCAATTGGCGGTCATGATGTGTTGCTAGACGCCGCTCATGACTTGCTCAGATTAATTGTTAATCTAAGTGGCCAACATAACCGGGAACCTAAAGGGTCACACGCATAAGAGTGATTCAGAGAATCTGTAAAATAGTAATTAGACAGAGTTCCAATTATGGAGAGCATTAGGATTAAATGGATCCCAATGAGATCGGGATATGTCCCGATGAGATCGCGACATCGATATTGCTAAGAAAGGTCTCCGGAGCGTTTTGATGCAGGGGCCGATGGAGGCTTCAGAGACCCACCCACTGGACCTTAGCAATTATATATATATATTAATTAAGTAAATAATATATATATATATATATATAAGCTATCTACGTGGGATGAAGGAAGAAGCATGAGAAACTTCTTATTCTATGCTTAGTCACCAAGCATTAAATGGATGAAGACAAAAAAATGAAAAAGGTGAAGTGAGATGATCGTGCCTTATGAATAAGGAGAAAAGAAGAGAGTTTCTTTTTCTTAAGATGAGGTTCGTGGCTTTAGAAGAATAAGAAAGGATTTTATGAAAATCCAAAAGAGAAGTGGTTCTCTCATCCACGATCATCTCCTCCTATCTTCATTTTCAAGCTTTTCATCCTCCTTCTCCATCAATCCAAGCTCTCTAGAGGACAAAGGTAAGGTCTAGCAGCCTTTAATTTGTTCTAGCTATTCCGGGACAAAGGGTTTGTCCTGTTAGGTTCGATCTCTACGTGGATACCTTTAGAGATAGTCTCTATTGGCTATTTAGGTTTGAGTCTTCATACCGACACATAGATCCTGGCCTTCGGGAAGGTCCCGACGACAAAAATTTTTGTTTTCCGCACCTTGTACATGTGATGTACATCCCGGGATTTTCCTACAGTTCTATCTCATTTACAATTTTATCTGTTTAAAAATCTTGAGGATAAATTATTGAATGGCATTAAATATAAAAGATTTTCAAATTTATTTATATTTGATCTAACTATATTTATAAATTAATATATTTTATCTTATTAAATATATTTAATGAATATATTTTATAATTTAGTAGATTATTAGTTATCAATTAATTAATATATTTCATATAGTTCTATTATTATTATTCATTATAGAGATTTTACTATATTAGTCTAATATCAATTTGGTTTTATTACTTGAATTAACTATAGACAAAACATATTTATATAGCCTCAATAATGTTACGCTAGTTAATTCGATGCCTAAGATGGCGATAATTAGAACTTGTAAATTATATTAACCCTCTTAAATAAGTATAAAAAAGGTTGGATGCACATACTTAATATAATAAATATTTTTAAAAACTATATTTTTGTTATAAAATTCTAATTTGGAAATTCATGAAATTATCTAAGAGCTTAATGTCTAAATTTAAATTATATGAAAATACCTAACATTATAAATTTTAATTATTAAAGGGTATCCCATACACTATAACATAACTTCCACTATATTACCAAATTCAATTATAAGGCAACGATACTACAAAAATACGATTGCTTAACTATTTAGATGGATTCAATTCGGAAAACTTGTGTTATTAGTTTTATATTGGAAATTAGTATAATAAGAAAAGTAAATTATTCTGTAATGAAAATTATTTTGGTTGACACATATTAACAAAATTTTGAATTGAGAGTAATATTTTATTAAGAATACAACACATATTGACTTTAAGTTTTAATTTATTTAGTGATAATAAAAATAAAATAAAATAAAATTGATCTTCATACAAATTCAAAGTTTAAGAAACAGAGAAGTAAGAGATTAAGAAATTTACTAGGTTAAATTTATAGGACCCAGGTTTGATAAGCTATCACATCGGCCTCTTATTTTTAAAAACTATCAAATACCACCCTTATATTTTAGTTAATATATCGTTTGTTTCCCAAACGGTCAAGTTACCATTAAGAACCTTAATTATCCTTGCAAAAATGATGCCATTTGTAATTTTGGTAGTCTACATGGCAAGAATGTGCCAAGTAGTAAATATATAGAATGTTTTTATACAACGTCATTTATCACATTCCATAAGGTGTTGTGTGAAGTATAATAGAAAAGAATATAATTAATCTCCCAAATAGAACTAGACCTAGGTTAATTTTGTTTAGAATTTTTTTTTTAATTGGGAAGCACTTAAGGCAAGTAATAAAGAGGCCTTGTTGTCATCAATTGAAGTGGTAGGCAAACAAAAAAAGTGTAGAAAAGCTTCCTATAGCTGTGAGCATTCCTTCCTTCTACAACAAGTTCATTATTGATATATAGGTTCTTAATTTAGGTTCTCTGCATGTGTAGAAGTTTAGGAACTGAATTGTTGAATGTGTGGAGTTAGGATCAAGGTTTTGGGTGAATAGTGGAATTTACATTAGGTAAAATTGGTTATTTTTGTATTGATGTTTTTGATTATTTACAAGATTTTTTGAAAGATGAATATAAGTCTTATAACCCTATTAATAATTAAATAAATACTAAAAACGTGATAATAAAAAATTTCTGAAAGACTAAGTCACAAAAGGTAGAGTGTACTTCAAAACATGTAATATTATTTTATTTTAAACATTTTGAGAACATTTAGTTTTCAAGTATCCTTATTGAGCAAATATTTTTACTATTTCATTTTGCATTCTAGTTAATAAAGAGCCTATTAAGATTATACAAAGTGATAGAGAATTGAGGTAAGAAGATCCACTTTCTCCATATTTCTTCACTTTATGTATTGAAAATTTAACTAGGTTTATAAAGTTTATCATTAACAAGTGAGAAACTTCAAATTCTACACAAAATACAAGAAATTAGGGGTCTGTTGGTTACTAATCTTATTTTATTTTCAAAAAAATGATGCATGTTTTATTAATATCTTTATGTTAGCCTTAAATTCATTCAAAGAACACTTTTAAGACTCTCCATCAATAAGGATAAGAGCCAAATTCTCATCTCAACATATCTCGAATTGGCTCTCTACATTAATATGTTTGAAAGCTAACAATCCTCCTCACTTACTTGGGCATCTCTATCTTTTTTAAAGGCCATCATTCATTGAGCTCCAACTATTATTAGAAAGAGTAAAAAGAAGAATATCAAGCTAGTGTAATAAGAATCTACATATTACAAGAAGAGTGCAGATGATCAATTTAGGGGTAAATAGTTCCATTTTTATTGGTCTTCCTACTTCCTACAACATTTGTGAATACAATAAAACAATTAATGATGAATTCCTCTAGTTTGGAGACAATATAAGAAATGCTTTAGCAAAGTATAACAGAGTGATCTTTGCTTTTCAAAGGAAGAGGGAGGGTTTAGAATAATTTACATTAGAGTTACAAATAACTATGTTCTTATGATCAAAAGGATTTAGAGAATTCATATTTACCAACAAGCTCTATATGTTAAGTGGATTCAATTACACTACTTAAGCACAAATATCTAGTGCATTCAGTTTAGGTTTCTTATGGAAAATGGTTCATATTCTAATGTTAAGGTGAAAAATTAGATTTGAATTTAAGAGCAAGATAGGCATTGGTAACTCAACAACATTCTGACATGATAATTAGACAAGTTTGGTGCCTTTAAGTAGTAAGTTGTTGGACCCCGAACTTTTCTTGGAATGTAGAAATATGAAATGAGGAATTTTGACAACTATTCATGTGTAAAGAAAAGAAAAATTCTTGAATTTGAAATGAACTTGAAATGAAGTGGAAAGGATAGTCATGTACAAGATGGGTTATATGTGAAATATTGGAAGTTATAAGTTGAAACATGATCACTAAGTATGCTTCGGTATTTTAGTCATAACTTTTTCTCTAGCTATTCGAATGAGGTGATTCTTGATTTGGATTAAACTAGAGAAATAGGGTTACAAAGTTTCTGATGAAATTGGGTTCTAATTCAATCTCTAAGAAAGTCAAGTTTTGGGTGGAATTTGAGCATAGCATATTGTTTCAGCATAAGAACAGTTTGGAAATGTTTAGGCTATAACTTTTAGATTACTAAACCAAATTGAATGATTTTAGTGTCATTAGAAAATTAAGACAATGAGGAACATTTCTTTAGAAGGAAGTACAAGTAAATTCCTTCAATTGCATGATTAGAAAAGGTGTTAATTTTTGGAAGTAGTTAAGCACGATTTAAATGAACTTTGAGGTCTTAATAGAGTATTTTGTGGAATTAATTAGCATGTTAATAAGAGTTATTAGCATGTTAATTTGAGTAAGATCATATGGCATAGGTTGATTGAATTATTGTATTAAGGTAGTAAGTTTGCATGAGGGGCAAAATTCACTACAACAAAACAACACATATAGCGTCGTCTTGGAAGTAGACATCGTGAATGGTGTGAGGATTTCACGACGTCTGGAAGGATGCCAAGAAAAGATGGAATATTCTGAGACGTTGCATTAAGACGTCGGGGATAAGGGAAGCGTTTAACGTCGTCTTGGTAGAAAGACGTCTGAAAATAACATAAACGTCATTTTGGAGAAGTAGACGTCGGGAAAGGTCATGTCCACGTAATTAATTTTCCTCCCCAATTTTCCAAACGAAACCGGTTACCGCCGTTCTTTCTCTCATCTTCGCCGGTCTCCAGCGTTCCCTCTCTAATCTTCTCGAGTCTCCCTTCCTCTCTATTTTAACCTTCCTCTTCATCATTTTAACCTTCCCACCACCTGTGGTTTTGTCGCTTAGAATCTGTGGAGATTGCTTCATCTCCGATCGCCCTCTATCATCGATGGTCGGAGTGCATGTGCATATTTTTTGAGGTAAGTCATTGAAGTAGTTTTGCGATTAATGTCGGGTAATGTAAGTTTTTGAGTCAGATTGGAGTGACGATTTAATCTGGGTTTAAGATTGTGAAGTCGTTTGTTTTGATTAATTTTTATACGGTGATTCTGTTCACCGTATAACTTCTTATACGGTGATTCTTTTCACCTTATAGTTTTTCATCTTACCTTCTTAGGCTTCTTTAGGTCTACTTTAGCTTTATGAATCTTGAGAACGAGACATTACATGTTTTGAATGTAATGTCTACATCCAAAGGTGTATCTCAGATTGTGAGTAGAGAATAATGGTTTCAAAAATTTCCAGATTGTGTATCTTATGATATGTATGCATAAGTCTGGCTATATTTTGATGCAAAATTTGAAACATATATAGCTTCCCAAATGCTAAGAAAACGTGTATGTGTTGGAGGCTACCGAGGGTTTTGTTGTGTTATTTTAAAACATAATCCTACATTTTAAACAGTGGCCTGTTTTTAATCTTCTAAGGAGTTTGAACATGTTCTGAACACGGGATAGGAAAGGAATCTGATTTTTTTGTTTTGTTCTGTTTGAACATTTTAGTTTCTAGTTGCTAGAATTATGGGAGTCCTAAAGGATAAGGATAAGTTCTGTAAATTAGGACTTCTTTTTCTAATTAGCAATATGAGTTATTCAACTTCTCAATGATGTAGCTGCACTGTTTCATACAACTAAAATGATGTATCTCTCTTCACTTCATACAAAGACATTAAATGTGTATGATTTTCTTTCCTATAGCCTTTTATCCTCTAAATGGATAACTTAACAAAGCAAACCTCTTTAACATTTTAGGTTGGTAATCCTATGGCTGCAAAAGATCACTAATTTGTGGTGTCATTTGAAGTGGAGCAATATCTAGAGGTAATTATCCTTTGCTGCATTTGTTTTATTCTGGAGTAGATGTTTGTTGTTGGCATATTGTTGGCTGGTTCATCTTTTGTTAGACTAATAAGCTCCATTGAATTCAATTGTTTTCAATAATGTAAACATACATCTAAGTAGCAATTGTGACCATAAACTAACCTACAATGCAACATGGTATAAAAGCCCTAAAATCATTAGAAACAAGGCATTTTTCATGCGTCTTTTATAAACTTTAACATCTTTTCATGTATTTGCACCAACTTGACCATTTTATCTTTGACAATCCCTTTTATTCTTATAAAATACATCTGTCTATTTCATCACCTTTATAAAAACTAAGTCCATATGATGTAATTAGTTGTAAATTTAAAACATAGATGTTAAATGAATTAGAATAGAGTGAGTTGGATAAAACATACTTATTTTTAGCAAGATCGTAGAAATTAGTGGATAATAATATACTAAATATTGGTATCCTAAGATAGATAAAAATTGATAAGTGATTATGATTATTAGAAATTAGTGTGTTGATGCAGTCAAGAATATAGGTGCTGATATAGATAGGAATTTATAAGCAGATGCAAATGGTGTGGCAAACATAAGCTTATGTTTATGCTCTAAGTGTATTCGACTAACTCTATTCCTTAATGGAAGCTTATGTTTTTTCTAATATGAGCTTTCTAGTAAGCTGATCCATTTTTTCATTTAGTTCCTTTACCTCAGACTTTTCAATTTGTGCGGGCTTTAACATTTTAAGTGAGTGAGATATGAGTTCCTTTTGATGATCTTCTTAGTTCTCTTTCTAAGAGCTTTGATTTTAGATACTCACCAATCAGATAAGGATGAGTACAAAAAGTTTGTTATTATCATAATATTGTCGTTCCCTTATCAATTTTCTTATTTGGCGATGCTAATCTCATAATTTTCATTTAAAGCAATTGTTTTTAGTTAACTTTTCATGCCATATTTTGTATTTAATCTATTCCATTTATCTGATATGCGCATAATCATATTAAATATCTTAGTGACATGCATCTTTTTTTAGGTCTTCTTTTGAATTTAAAGTGTTTTGGCCTTGGTACTACTTTATCTTATGATAAGCTAATCATACCTGGTACAATGACAGTCATTTATCTCACTGGTTTGTACAAACTGAGTTCATACACTGGTTTATTATTATCTCATATCTTAAAAATTAGTTTACAATGTTGCAAGTTCTTTGAATTAGATTTTACAATGATCACAAAAAATCTGACTTCTGAGGTAGTAATAGAGCAAGTTCTCACATTGACATCATACAAAATGTTGGAGTACAACATAAGATGTTGGGATGCTGAAATTTGAAATTCACTTCTGTTCTGTTTATTACTATCAAATAGCACATAATCAGAAAAAAAAGACAAGGGTGCATGGCTAGGATGTGCTCCATGTGATAGCCAGTCTCTTTCTTAGAATTAATAAGACACGAAGGATAAGATAAATGAGACCGCAATGAGAATTTAGGAGAGAGGTTAAGAGATATGAAATGATATTGTGATGGTATCTTTGGAGATATGGGGTAGAAAATATTAGCGAAGAAGATGATTACCCGAAAGAAAAGGGAAGAGTACCGCTACGGCTGCATAGTGCACACTACTTAGGCACTAGAGTTACTACTTCATGTGAGGTAAGCAACTCAGGTTTTTTGCATAAGAGAGATGTTGGTAATAATGATAATAGGCTTCACTTTCACTGCCAAATCAAAGTCTAAAAAGTTATTGCCTTCCCTTTCCGACATATTGGTCTAAAGTTGATAAAGAGAGAATGACACTGACTATTAACAATTTTGCCTAGAAACAAACATCCTCAGCATCACAGTGTATCATTTCCTTACGGTGTATGTGTGTGAGATCTCTGATTGAACAAAACCTGATGTAAATGCATGATAAGGAGAGCAAAATCTCATGATGGAAGTGTCAATATCAAAGAAATAACACAATCTGAAAAAGTTAAAATCAGAGACTGATGAGTGAGTGGTTTTGGAATTTACTACTTTGTTTAGTTATCTGTTCAGTTTTGGAATTTACTGGTTTGGAATTAATCCAAGGTAAGGGTATATGCATCCAAATCTCTGACGTGCCATGAACATGTAAAGCATGAAGATTAAGAAGATGAAGATGAATCATTGGTGTAGGGAAAAAAGAAGCAGAATTTTAGTTCACACTGTTGTGTACTATTCACACACACTTGATCAACTGACTATGTAATAGATGGTAAAATAAAAAAATAGAAAAACAATTTGTTCAGGTTGATTTGTATGCATAAGAGCCGAATACTCCTTAATGAAGGAATATGTGAAGAGTTACTTAGTGATGGTTGCAATTTTGATTGACTACTCCTTAATGAATGATGGAAATGCATTAAGGTAAATCGGTCATGGAAGAAAGCAAAACACATATTCTAGCAAATTAGATCCTCTTTGGTTTAGTTGTAGCTTGATCTAAGCACATGGGCTTTCTAATGAAACTTGAAATATGACTAAGTCCAAAGGTAGCATAGTACTCAAGTGGAACTCTATGAATGTAGATCCACAATTTCAACAATGCACATGGGCTTTCTTCAACATAATTTGAGTCTATGTTGTTGCTTTTATCACACTTAAAACACTACAGTGCTAATTCTGGAATTTTTTCCACTTCTGTTTTTGATTTACAGCTTCAAGTGGTTCAGAAAACTTCAGCCAGAGCATACAATCTTCTCATTGTCTTCAATAAACTCACCAGGTATTTGTTAAATATTGGAGTACATGTTTAAGTATTGAATATTCTTATGTGTTTCTTTTTCATGATTGTTTCACTAAATTATGAAAACGCCTTCTAGTTTTTTATTTGTCACAATATGTTGCTTGATTAGATACTAATACATCATTGCTTGAACACTTTAATATGTGAAGTGACTAAGGTTTAATGAATTATTGCATTAAAATTCTTAGATCCTAGGAAGGAAAATGGACTAAATCAAATATAAGCTCATGTGATTACGTTAGTTAGTTTCAATGATCTTTCTCACTCAAATGCGGTTCTCCTCAACCTCAAAAGCAGCTACTGCTGCTTGCCGTCGGTGAGAATCGTTGTCAAATAGCACCTTCTTGCTGTCATAGATGTCAATGAGCTTTTCAGAGCACCATATAGCTGGTATATGTGTTACTTGTACCCCATTACAAGCACACGATATGTTCTCCTTTACATGATGGGAACTATTATGTTAAGGCGCTTAAACGAAAAAAATTAGTTTTCCATCTTGAACATAATGTTCATTTAGGTACGTAGTAAACCTGTCCCCATCCTTCGCTTACTAACATAACATAATGTTCTCCATCTTATATAGAATTAATAGGTATTTGTTGCTCTATGGACAAGAGTTGGATGAAAAGTGTAAGGGTTTCTCGTGAATACATTGATGGAGTTAGGATGTTTATGAGTTTTGTGGTTGAAAAAAAGGGCAAAGAGTGTGAGATTTCATGCCCTTGTGCACATTGCATGAATTGTTATAAGAGGTCTCAGACGAATGTTGTTGAACATTTAATGCAATTTGGCATGGACCAATCATACACCCGCTGGGTTCTACATGGTGAAGCCCCAAAATATAGATTTATCTCTAGGGAAGAAAGGTTTGGCACAGCAAATGTAGACGTAAGTGGGACAGGCATTGATATTAATGAAGGTGATGGTGATGAGGAGGATGATGGGATGCAAGATTTGCTTGATGATGCGGGTACTTTCTTAAATGATTGTCCAATTAATCAGGACGGAAGGAGTCCTCGTCAAAGCGTTGATTTAATCTATGATGGGTGGCTTGCAAGAATTGTTGAGTAAAGCTGCTGAAGAGTTGTATCTGGGATGTAAGAATTTCACTAAGTTGTCGTTTATAATAAAGTTCCTTCTTTTGAAAGTATACAACAAGTGGAGCAATAAGTCATTTGACATGTTACTTGCTATGCTGAAGGATGTATTACCTAATTGTAAATCTTTGCCGAAGTCCTATTATGAAGCAAATCAATTTCAAAGGAGCCTAGGCTTGGGGTATGTGTCGATACATGCATGTAAGTACGATTGTTGCCTGTATTGGAAAGAGTATGGGGACTTGGAAAGTTGTCCCCAGTGTGGAACATCAAGATGGAGAATTAATGATGGCAGGGGTAAGAAGATACAATATAAAGTATTGCAGTACTTTCCATTAACCTCCAGATTACAACGATTATTCATGTCAAGTAAGACCGCTAAACAGATGACGTGGCATAATGATAGGCCTAAAGGTGACAAGAATAACATGGTTCATCCTTCGATGGAGAAGCTTGGAAGAGCTTTGATGAGCTATATCCCGAGTTTGCTAGAGAACCACGTAATGTGAGACTAGGGTTAGCAATGCATTGGATTCAATCCACATGGTAATTTGTCAGTTTCATATAGCGTGTGGCCTGTTGTTCTCTTGGCATATAATTTACCCCCATGGATGTGTATGGATGAGTCATTCTTTATGCTATCGTTGGTTATTCCTGGTCCGAAAGCGGTCGGTAGAGACATTGACGTCTATATGAGACCACTACTAGATGAGTTAAAGATGTTATGGGAGGATGGTTTTGATGTTTTTGATGTTTCAAAAGGAGAAAAGTTTCGATTGCATGCAGGTTTAATGTGGACTATTAATGGCTTCCCAGCATATGGTACTGTTTTTGGGTAGAGTACAAAAGGCTACATGGCATGTCCTATTTGTAACAAGGACACTCCTTCTTGTAAGTTAAGAAGTAAGATTGGATACCTAGGCCATCGTCGTTTCCTTCCTTATAATCACCCATGGAGGAAAAGCAAGAAGTTTGATGGCAAGAGTGATCATCGGCCTATACCTAACTTACCAGATGGGGATGATATGGTGGAACAATTAAGTCATATTCAGAATATATGTTATGGGAAGCACCCCAGCAATAAGAGGAGAAGGAGATTGGAAGGAGAGTTAAATTGGAATAAAAAAAGTATTCTTTTTGAACTACCATATTGGCATAAGTTAAGATTAAGGCATAACCTTGATGTCATGCATATAGAAAAGAATATTTGTGACAATATCCTTGGCACTTTAATGAATGTTAAAGGTAAAAGCAAAGATACAATCAAGGCGCGACTTGATTTGGAAGATATGAATATTCGAAAAGAATTACACTTGATAAGAGCAGCTGATGGAGCTATTGTTGGAAAACCTCCAGCATGCTATACAATGTCTGCCGATGAGAAGAAGAAGTTTTGTGAGTTTGTAAAGTAGGTGAAGTTTCCAGATGGTTACGCATCGAATATATCTAGATGTGTTAATGTTGATGAGAGGAAGATTAGTGGACTTAAGTCCCATGATTGTCATGTATTGTGACAAAGCATTCTACCATTAGGAACGCGTTCTATCTTGAATAAAGATGTGACAGGTGTTTTAATGGAGTTGGGGGACTTCTTTTGCCGAATTTGTAGACGAAGCTTGAATAAAGATCAGGTACAGAATATATGTCATGAAATAACTTTAATCTTATGCAAGCTTGAAATGATATACCCACCGGCATTCTTTGATATGATGGTACATTTGGCGATTCATTTGCCAAATAAAGCCTTACTTGGTAGACCGGTTATGTATAGATGGATGTATGCAATTGAGAGGTATTATTTAAATTGATGTTATGACTTTTAAGATTTGAGTAAATAGTGGCCTATTTAATTATGGTTAATCATTTGTTCAGATTCCTAAGTACACTAAAGGGATTTGTTAGAAATAAAGCACGTCCGGAAGGGTCAATTGCAGAAACGTATGTTGTTAAAGAGTGCATGACATTCTGTTCAATGTATTTAAAAGGAATTGAGACCAACTTCAATGTGCCAGAGTGCATCAATGATATGGTTGATGGTAGTGACATATCGGTATTCTTTCAACAATGTAAACCGATTGGTGCTGCCAAAACAATTGCTCTTCCTACAAATGAGCTAGAGATTGCACATTGGTATGTGCTAATGAATTGTCCTGAGATTAGGCCCTTTATTGAGTAAGTTTTTCTAACCCTTTGTCAAATTAAGATATGTCATAAGTTTAGATGACTGATATAATATTGATTGACTTTAATATGATTCATAGTGAGCACATGGATGAGCTGAGGCAACAAAGTCCATTGCATGTTGATAGGAGACATAGAGAACAATTTTGTCAATGGTTAAAGCGTCGGGTGAGCAGAACGTTTGTACGTGGTGTTAACTAATAATTATATATTATTAACTATGAATCATATCTTCATATAGATGACGACAGTAACTAGCTCCCGTGAAGGAAATATGTTTGAGTCTCTTTATGCATTGGCATGTGGACCTCACAAACTTGGTACAAAAGTATTCTCAGATGCAATACAAATGGCATGCGATTTCAAGATCAAGCCCGTGATGCACGAAGGATTACACAAAACAGTGGTGTGGCAGTGTTAGGAAATTATGGGGAAGATGATATAACATTTTATGGGATGCTGATAGATATTATAAGACTTGAATATGTTCGAGGTAAAAGTGTTGTGCTTTTCAAATGCAAATGGTACGATCTTGGCGGTTCGAATATGAGGGTCAACAGCATTCTAAAAAGCATCAACGTTACTAAGTTCTGGTTCAAGGATGACCCATTTGTTTTGGTAAACCAAGTAAAGCAAATTTTTTTAGTTGAAGACTTGTTACATGGTTCAAATTGGCGGATTGTTCAAGAATGTGAAGTTAGACGTGCGTATGATATCCCATTGCATGGTAATGAAGAAGATGCGAGATGACGCCGAGGAGTCTTCGATGTTCGAGTGGATCTCGAGGAATGTTCCTTAGAGTTTTAGATCGGAATGATATTGCTTATGATGTAATAAATAATGTTGTGGTGAATTCCGAGCAACGTTTGAATGACGATTTCGATGACTTAGAGACAAGCAATAGTGAGAATGAATGTGATATTGTATACGAAGATGAAACTGATGACGATGATGAATAAATTATTATTTTGCACTTGTACCTTTGTTGATCTATATTCTGCCCTTGATGACATGTGATATTATTAAAGTCGTCTGTAAATGCGATGTGAACCAATGGAGGAGTCTTATTACATTTATTAAAGTTGAATATTTGTTGAAAGTAATAAACCAACATCACAAGTAGAGGAATTCATAACTAACCAAACTGACCAACAAATATACTCATAAAAAGCATCAACCAACGTAGAGAATGTAAGCGATAAGTCGACTTGTACCATGTGTAAGTCGACTTACACATCTTCGGTACCGATAAGTCGACTTGTTCATTGGATAAGTCGACTTATTCAAGGACGGTACTGTTTATTTGTGCCCTAAAGGCAATCCCCTTTAGCGCGTTTTATTCAAAGTCGTGTGCGCACTTTATGAATAAATAAAGAAAAGGCATTATTCATTAATTTGATATTCATAAACATTGTTTATGAATTGATTGATCTTTAATCGAATTAATGAAGTCCATGATATATGACATAGCATGAAGGAAATTATGATGTGATCATACTTACGAGGTTCCTATCATGTGCAATTAAGTCAAGATCTAAATTCTCCTAGTCATAGGATTAATGAGATCGGACATCATTAATCCCATGCACTAGCACATGTCATATTCCTTGATTGGATCAAGCAAAGAGATCTCGTAAAATGTAAATATGAGATATTTAGAGTTGACATGTGGATGCTTACTAGCGGTAGTAAGTTCATTGGATGACCTGCTATGAGATCATCACATGGATATCTTATCTAAGTGTCAGTGATAATCTCATCATAGCAATGGTGCAAGTATCCTTAGACTTGAGGTACTCAAGGATATCTTGGATACTGATCCTGTGCTTTGACTCCATTCCTTGTTGCCTTCCAGAGGTAACTCATAGGGTGGTGCTTGGGTACATCTTGAGGTATTCGAAGATAATTGAGTAGCCAATAAAGGATTCACCATTTCTGGATTAGCAGAAGAGATACCCATGGCCTCTTGTCGGGATCATTACTAAGGCTGGCCAGCATGTATGTCATGAAGAGTGTCTTCATTGACATATAGAGTAATGAGTCCCGTGACAAGAACCGATATCACTGGGCTAGACTCAGTCTAGTGAGAGTTGACACTTTGACCATACTCATAACCAAGTGGGGTATAGGATGGTGAAAGGACGAATTGCACGGTAATTGTCTATGGAAGGGTTCGTGATCTGGTTCGTGATGAATACATCAAACCGATTACTTTCCGTCAATTAGGGTCATGATGTGTTGCTAGATACCGCTCATGACTTGCTCAGATTAATTGTTAATCTAAGTGGCCAACATAACCGGAGCCTAAAGGGTCACACGATAAGAGTGTCTCGGAGAATCAGAAATAGTAATTGGACCGAGTTCCAATTATGGAGAGCATTAGATTAAATGGATCCCGATGGATCGGGATATGTCCCGATGAGATCGCGACATCAATAATGCTAAGAAAGGTTTAGAGTCGCTTTTGATCGGGGGCTTGGTAGGCTTCAGTGAGACCAATTCCCAGTTGGACTGGACCTTAGCAATTATTAATTAATTAATTAATTAACTAATTAATTAATTAATTAATTAATTAATTTATGTTGTGTACGTTAGAAATGGGAGAAGGAAGAGATAAAGCTTTGACTTTTCAAAGCTTTATAACTTTATTCATTAAAGAATGAATGGCCATAAATCATCCATTTGTAAGCTTCTTATGCGAGCACTTTTAAAAGGTTAAAAATCAACATAAAAGGGGCTTAGATGGTGATGGTCGACGGTGGTGCCAAGAGGAAAAGAAGAAATGGAAGCTTAAGAGTTAAGTTTCCTTTGAAAATGGGTTTTCATGTCTTCTTCTTCAAGCCATCATCGATTCTCTTCTTCTCCAAGCACAAGGTTCCAATGTTTCCTTCAGCTCTCCAGGACAGAGGTAGGGTCTAGCAGCCTTTAATCTGTTCTAGCTATTCCCGGGTCAAAGGGGTTTGATCCGGTTAGATTTTCTGATCTCTGCGTGGATCACCTTTAGAGATAGTCTCTTTTGTCTATTTAGGTTGATGTCTTCATACGGATACCAAGATCCTGGGTTTCGGGAAAGTCCCGGGAACAAAAATTTTTGTTTTCCGCTGCCGGTACATGTGATGTACCTCCCGGGATTTTCCTACAGTGGTATCAGAGAGTCTGGTATCCTGTATGAAGCTAAAACCTAAGCGAGATCAGAAACCCTAATGGAATTTTCTGTTGATGCATGCTATCTGTTCAGATTTCGAATTTATATTGTGATATGCTTTTCGAAATTTTTCTGCCCAGAAATGTTCATAACATGTTAGAGAATATGTCTATGAATTTTCAGAATTTATCGATTTGATTTGATATAGTTTTGCTAATTAATTCCCTAAGGTTACAGATGCTGTTTTGTGAAACGATTCTGGAACAAGCATGAGTATAAAATCGAGAATAAATTCTAGAAAAATGGTTTTTCGGATTTTCCTTCACCTAAATGTCTCTAAGATGTTGGTGAATGTCTTTGAGAATGGAAATTGGATTTCAAGGTGATTGGATATTTATTCACGAATTTATTCTATGCTGTTGGGAATTGCTGTGCTGATGAACACAGATTTTGAATCGGTTTTGTTATTTAGGTTGACTGAGGTTTTGATGGACTAAAATCCTGAAAAAATTCATGTAGCATTTTCTGAACATTTAGTAACCTATATAATTTTATCATGATTTATTGAAATTGTTTCATTGATCATTTCGAGCAATATACAGAACTGGACAGTTTTGGTGAAAATTGTTGGGACTGTTTTTCTTGGCTTGATTGAGTGTGCTTTTTCAGTTACAATGCCTTGCACCATTTTTAATGTGATTAAAAATGTGTTATCTTGATGTAGTATGATTTCCAAACTGAATTGCTTGAAGTTGTTTATTCTAGAATGTTTGAATGCCGAATTGGTCACATTAGCGTCTCGTTAGTATATTGCATTATCTTGTTTGTTTTGAGCGTCATATTTTTTATGGCATGTGCTGAAGTAAATTTGATAATGTATGTGCTAGCTAGAGATGCTTAGGATGATAATTTGGGTGTTCCTAAATTTTTTGGAAATTAATGAGTTTTGACTCATTTCAAGCTTTTCATATAGTTTGACTATTTAAGGCATTCATGAATCAATGAAGTGTTCATTGAGGCATCAATTAACAGATATTACCCTAGGTATGTAGGTGTTGTGAATTGGAATTCCATTAATTGAGGAATTAGTCGATTAGAGATTTTAGCAAAATTTCCTGAATAAGTCGACTTGTATATGAAATAAGTCGACTTGTTCAAGATTTTTAGATAAGTCGACTTGTTCAAGATTTTTGGATAAGTCGACTTGTTCAAGATTTTTGGATAAGTCGACTTATGGATAAAATAAGTCGACTTGTTCAAGATCTCAGTATAAGTCGACTTGTAGAACCTTGTAAGTCGACTTGTTCAAAGGCAGATGCCATAAGTCGACTAGTTTTAAACAAGTCGACTTGTGTGTGGGCAGAAGCATAAGGCGACTTGCATTTGACGAAAGTCGACTTGTGGCATGCTCAGGTTGGATGATGGATGATTAAAAGGATTGATTCAATGTGATTGATGAAACCTAAATCATTCCATATAGTCCTGGCGACTATAATCCTTCAGCTTGGAGTCTAGAATTCGAAATCCCTCCTCGGAATATGAAAACTAACGCCTTCTATTAATATGGTAAGAACCAGAGTTCTTATAGGGCTGGGTTGTTGGGCAAACTCAAGCTCACTCTATACGGATATGTTCGAACCATGAAAATAAGATTTTCTGATTAATGGGTTGGTTTTCACTGGAAGCGTTGATTTGTTGAGCAAACTCAAGGTCAACGTGGACAGAGGCGAAATTGAGTAGCATACATTAGATGTATGCGCATCAAAGAGTTGATACCCAATGAAGTGCACACATCAACAAGTTGATAGCACTGATCGATAGTTGTGTCTAAGATGTAATTGGTATATCTGATACCTCCCGAGACATAAGGTGGCTTGTTGGACAAATCCAAGGTCATTCTCAATGTCGGTTATCGATGATACAATTGATATGACCGATACCTACCGATTGACCTAAGTTGTGGCTTGTTGGGCAAACTCAAGGTCACTCTTAGCAATGTCGGATATCGACCCACTAGGACATTATGTCACATTGTTTCTCTGGATTCGTAAAGAGGGTTATGGATTCTAGGAAACTAGTGGGAGCCATAAGCATATCATACAAGTCCTTATGATCATGCAGGCAATTCTATCCTATCATTCCTTCTCTCTATCGCGCTAGGGTGATTGAAGAAGTCTTTCAGTGTGAATTTTCGCTCTCTATTCTGGACTGAATTTTCTTGATCGGCTAAGGAATCTGAGAATTGTTCTCAGATCTGAGGAGCTGGGATACGTCCTAGATGTTCCACTTCCAGATGCACCTGCTGTCGATGCTTCTGATAAGGATCAGAAAGCATACAGTAAGCATCTAAAGGACAGTGATATGGATACTTGCATTATGCTTGTCTTGATGTCACCAGAGCTGCAGCAGCAGCACGAGTCCATGGATGCTCACACTATAGTATTTCATCTTAGGAGCTGCTTGTCGAGCAAGCTCGGTCTGAAAGGTTCGAGACCTCAAGGCTTCTCATCACCACAAAGATGGCTCCAGGGATATCTGCTGTGCAGTATACCCTGAGGATGAATGGCTATATTGAGAGATTGGCCGTCTTAGGATTTGTAATGGATTATGAGTTAAGTAGAGACTTAATTCTGGTTGGATTGTCTGATGGTTATTCACAGTTTGTGATAAACTATCGGATAAACCAAATATCCACAACAATTCCTGAGCTGATCAATCTGCTCATGACAGCTGAGCAGGCTATCAATAGACATAGCAAGTGCTAATGGTGGATGCTTCTTCTTCTAGTTCAAAGAAGAAAAAGGCCAAGAAACCAAATGGAAGTGCCATCAAAGAAAAATCAAAGATTCTGCCCCAAAAGGATTTTGCTTTCATTGTGGCAAGTCTAGCCACCAGAGGCTAAATCAGAAAATCTATCTCGAGTCCTTGAAGCGAAAAGGCATCGATGCCTCTACTTCTTCAAATATGTTTGTCATTGAGGTTAATACTATTCTGATTCAAACATATCATTATTTGATACCGGTTGAGGCTCACATATGAAATGATATGCGGGCCTCGGGACGAGAAAGCTCATTCAAGGAGAACTAGACCTTCGTAGGTAATGCAGCAAGAGTTGCTACATTAGCCGTAGACACTTATGTCTTGTTACTCCCTATTGGGCTTATATTCAAATTGGATGATTGTCATTTTGTACCTGTTTTAAACAAAGAACATATTGTATGTTTTATGTTTAATTAGAGCTGGTTTCCATTGGACTTTTAGTAGCAATGGTTGTTCTATTAGTTCGAATGGAAGGCTCTATGCTACTGGTACATTATGCAATTGAATTGACATATTAGATATGTCATATCCAATTATGAATGTAAATGACACGGAAAAACATAATCGAGATAATTTAAAATCAACTTACTTATGGCATTGTCGGCTTGGCCATATAAATGAGACACGCATCGCTAAGCTCCATAAGAATGACAGTTTAGGGTCATTTGACTATGAATCATATGACACATGCGAATCTTGTTTATTAGGCAAGATGACTAAGTTATCCTTTAAAGGAAAGGGTGAACGAGTGAATGGAATATTAGACCTAATACATTCGGATGTATGTGGTCCGATGTCCATCCATGCCAGAAGTGGTTGTCTTTACTTCATTACTTTTATCGGTGATTATTCAAGATATGGGTATCTGTATCTGATGAGATACAAATCTGAAGCATTTGAATAGTTCAAATAGTTCAGAAATGAAGTAGAAAACTAACTTGGTAAAAGTATGAATACATTACGATCTGATCGTGGTGGAAAATGCTTACACCAACAGTTTTGGATTATCTCAAAGATAATGGGATTTTATCTCAGTATACTCCACCTTACACGCCGCAAAGACAATGGTGTGGTTGAAAGGAGAAATCGAACCTTGTTAGACATGGTGCATTGATGATAGGTTTTGCACTGCTTTTGGGAATATGCGCCGAGACAATTTGTTTACTTGCTAAACAGAGTTCCATTAAAGGCAGTTGTGGTTACTCCATATGGAGATATGGACTAACTGAAAGCCCTATCTTTCTCATCTGAAAGTTTGGGGTTGTCCTGCTTATGTGAAGCGGACACAGTCAGATTAGCTTGATGCAAAATCTGACAAGTGTTTGTTCGTGGAATATCAATTCTACCTTGCTGAGGAACAAAAGTTGTTTGTTTCTAAGCATGCTGTTTTCTTAAAGAAAAAGTTTCTTTTACAAGAAGACAGTGGGAGCAAAGTTGAACTTGGAGAAGTTCAAGATGCTCGAACAAACATAGATCAACTGCCTGAACCTAAAACTGTCACTCATATAGATGAGGTAACAGTTCAACCTTCTACTACACACGAATTTCGTAGGTTAAGTAGGATACGCTCTGTTCCCGAGAGATATGAATTTCTTGTAAGTGAACAGAATGACGTATTGCTCATATGAGATGATGTGCCTACTACCTATGAAGAGGTTCTGAAAAGTTCAGAGTCTGAAAAATGGCTTTGTGCCATGAAATCTGAAATGGATTCCATGTATGAAAACCAAGTATGGACTTTGGTTATTACACCTGAAGGGATAAAACCCACAGGGTGCAAATGGGTTTTCAAGAAGAAAACCGACATGGATGGTAATATGATTACTTATAAAGCAATGCTTCTGGTTAAAGGATTTCGTCACAGACAAAGAGTTGACTATGACGAAACCTTCAGCCCCGTAACAATGCTTAAATCCATTCGGATACTCCTAGCCATTGTCGCTCATTATGATTATGAGATATGGCAAATGGATGTGAAGACAGCTTTCCTGAGAGGAAATCTACCCGAGGATGTGTATGACACAACCTGAGGGCTTCACTTCCATCGATGGCAAAATAGTATGCAAGCTTCGATAATCCATGTTTGGATTGAAGCAAGCATCCAGGAGTTGGATTATCCGTTTTGATGAGTCAATCAAAGAGTTTGGTTTCTCTCAAAATCCGGATGATCATTGTGTGTATAAGAAGGTTAATGGGACTGCAATCGTATTCCTTGTGTTGTATGTAGATGACATATCGCTCCTAGGAAACGATGTCTCTATGTTCAATCGCTAAAATTTGGTTGTCCAATCAATTTGCGATGAAAGACCTTGGTAAAGCAACTTATATCCTTGGGATAAAGATTTATAGAGATAGATCAAAGAAGTTGCTTGGTCTTTCACAATCAACGTACATAGGTGAGATGCTAAAGAGGTTTAGCATGGAACAATGTTATGTCGAGGCCCGATGTATCGTATGCTCTAAGTGTTACGAGCGATACCAATCGGATCCCGTGAGGGTCATCGGGTGGTCGTCAAGAATATCCTCAAGTACTTGCGAAGCACTAAGGATGTTTTCGATCTATGGAGATGGAAATCTCAAGTGAGCGGCATTCAGATGCTAGTATTTAACTCGATAAGGATGATTACAATCACAATCGTTTATATACATTCACACCGAATAGCGTGGCGGTCTATTGGAAAAGTTCCAAACAAGAGAGGACTGTTGATTCATCAACCGAGGCAGAGTACATTGCCGCATGAGATGTGCAAAGGAAGCGGTTTGGATCACGAAGTTCATTACTGAACTTGATCTGGTCCCTAGCTATGATGGGCCCATAGGATTGTATTGTGATACAATGGGGCTAGTGCGCAGGCAAAGGAACCAAGGTCTTATCGACGATCCGAGCTCGTACTTCGCCGATTCGGGAGATCATTAGTCGAGATGATATCCTAATAGAGAGAATTCCCACAGAGCAAAGTGTTGCTGTTCCGTTGACAAAGCCATTGTCACAGAAGAATTGTGATTCTCATGGACTCGCTTATGGTATTAGATACTAAGGCGATTGGCTTTAGGTCAAGTGGGAGATTTGTAAGTGATAAGTCGACTTGTACCATGTGTAAGTCGAGTTACACATCTTCGGTACCGATAAGTCGACTTGTTCATTGGATAAGTCGACTTATTCAAGGATCATCATTGTTTATTTGTGCCCTAAAGGCAATCCCCTTTAGCGCGTTTTATTCAAAGTCGTGTGCAGACTTTATGAATAAATAAAGAAAGGCATATTTCATTAATTTGATATTCATGAACATTGTTTATGAATTGATTGGATCTTTAATCGAATTAATGAAGTCCATGATATATGACATAGCATGAAGGAAATTATGATGTGATCATACTTCTAAGGTTCCTATCATGTGCAATTATGTCAAGATTCTAAATTCTCCTAGTCATAGGATTAATGAGACCGACATCATTAATCCCACAGATTAGCACATGTCATATTCCTTGATTGATCAAGCAGAGATCTCGTAAACTGTAAATATGAGATATTTAGAGTTGACATGTGGATGCTTACTAGCGGTAGTAAGTTCATTGGATGACCTGCTATGAGATCATCACATGGATATCTTATCTAAGTGTCAGTGATAATCTCATCATAGCAATGGTGCAAGTATCCTTAGACTTGAGGTACTCAAGGATATCTTGGATACTTGATCCCGCTTTGACTCCATTCCTTGTTGCCTTCCGAGGTAACTCATAGGGTGGTGCTTGGGTGCAGCTGAGGTATTCAAGATAATTGAGTAGCCAATAAAGGATTCACCACTTCGGATTAGCGTAAGAGATACCCACGGCCTCTTGTCGGATCATTACTAAGGTCAAGCAAAGATGTATGTCATGAAGAGTGTCTTCATTGACATATAGAGTAATGAGTCCCGGACAAGAACCGATATCACTGGGCTAGACTCAGCTAGTGAGAGTTGACACTTTGACCATACTCATAACCAAGTGGGGTATAGGATGGTGAAAGGACTAATTGCACGTAATTGTCTATGGAAGGGTTCGTGATCCGGTTCGTGATGAATACATCAAACCGATTACTTTCCGGTCAATTGGGGTCATGATGTGTTGCTAGATACCGCTCATGACTTGCTCAGATTAATTGTTAATCTAAGTGGCCAACATAACCGGAGCCTAAAGGGTCACATGCATAAGAGTGTCTCGTAGAATCAGAAAATAGTAATTGACCGAGTTCCAATTATGAAGAGCATTAGATTAAATGGATCCCGATGGGATCGGATATGTCCCGATGAGATCGCGACATCAATATTGCTAAGAAAGGTTTCGAGTCGTTTAGGTATCGGGCCCGTGAGGCCTTTAGGACCAATTCTACTGGATCGACTTAGCAATTATTAATTAATTAATTAATTAATTAATTAATAAATTTATGTTGTGTACGTTGGAAATGGGAGAAGGAAGAGATAAAGCTTTGACTTTTCAAAGCTTTATAACTTTATTCATTAAAGAATGAATGGCCATAAATCATCCATTTGTAAGCTTCTTATGCAAGCATTTTTAAAAGGTTAAAAATCAACATAAAAGGGGCTTAGATGGTGATGGTCGACGGTGGTGCCAAGAGGAAAAGAAGAAATAGAAGCTTAAGAGTTAAGTTTCCTTTGAAAATGGGTTTTCATGTCTTCTTCTTCAAGCCATCATCGATTCTCTTCTTCTCCAAGCACAAGGTTCCAACGTTTCCTTTAGCTCTCCGTGATGGTAGGTAGGTCTAGCAGCCTTTAATCTGTTCTAGCTATTCCCGTCAAAGGGTTTGATCCGTTAGATTTTCTGATCTCTGCGTGGATCACCTTTAGAGATAGTCTCTTTTGTCTATTTAGGTTGATGTCTTCATACGGATACCAAGATCCTGGGTTTCGGGAAAGTCCCGGGAACAAAAATTTTTGTTTTCCGCTGCCGGTACATGTGATGTACCTCCCGGGATTTTCCTACAGAGAACTTCATAACCCTTCTTCTTCAACTTTTCAATTATCTATTCTTTTGTGTTTCATGCATTAAATTGGTTTAATTTTCGTTCTTATAGCCATTAATCCCTCTAAAATGATAAATTTCACATTGCAAATCTCTTTATCATTTTAGGTTGCTATTCCTACGGGTTCAAACGTTAACTCATATGTGGTGTCATTTGAAGTGGAGCAATATCGAAAGGTAAGCATTACTTTAGGGTGATACTTCAGAATTGATGAGCATTATTATATCTGTTTTGTTTGATTCTTAACTAATTCAGATTAGTTAATGGACAAGTCAACAATCCTGAAAAGAGAGCCGTCTATTTTGACATTTGAACAATGCATTAGTTTAAAGTTCATGAAATTTCAATCTGCTGATTTTGCAATCCTGTTTAAAGTTCAATGTGCTGATTTTGCAATCCTGTTTAAAGTTCAATGTGCTTATTTTGCAATCCTGTTTATAGAGATGAACAAATAAGTAGTCTTTAGTAGTTGATAGTTTTTTAGCAACAACATAGGTTTCTTTGTAATTTATTTCAACATGGAGATGCCAATGCAACATAGCTGGAAATGCATAATGCATGTAAATTTTATTAGTTGTATATTAGCTACAACATAGCTGGATTTGTAAACATCTAGCTCTTCATTCACAAAGAACATCTAGCTCTTCATTCACAAAGAACAAAAACAGCATAACTAATGCCAATCATCTAGCTCTTCATTCAAAATCAGTCTATAATAGTTTTGTGTTTTCTTGTTTTGAACTTTTGTTTTCCCCTGAATAGCCAGGTGTCATTAGATTTGCTATAATGGATCGAATTAAAAGGTTCCTAGGTCTGCCATTTGTAAAACTGGAAACAATGCTATTTCCACTGATGCCCCATTTGTAAAACTGAAAGCATTATGCCAATCACCTTAATGCTTGTTTTCCTTTTCTTTTCTACCTGAATAATTGTAGTTGCATTACTGCATTAATGATACCCTGCATTACTAAAGATCAATGAACTTCAGGTCCACAAAACTTCAGCCAGAGGATCCAATCTTCTCATTGTCTTCACAAACCTCACCAGGTATTTGTTAAATATTGGATTACATGTTTTGTTGTTGGCATATTGTACGTTGGCTACTAGATGTTTTGGTTATGTTCCTTGGGATACTGAATTGCACATACTATTCAGAATTGCACATAATTAGCAGGGCTGAAATTGAGATGAAATTGGGATACTGAATTGCACATAGTTGTCAGAATTGCACATACTATGACAGAAATGGTTTAAGCAATAAAATTGATTTGTGAAGGAGTTAATGCCCTTAGTTATACCACTCTAGGTTAACATACTGTTCATAACAGGTATTTACAATTTGATTAGGTTAGTGCAAACTGAAATGAAACAGAATATGATTACCTAAGTGATATGTAGAATATGATTAGGTTAGTGGAAACTAAAATGAAACAGAATATGATTAGCTAAGTGATATTAAGAATATGATTAGCTAAGTGATTAGGTAAGTGATACAAGTTAGGTATGCCTAAAGTTCAATTGCATCAAGCATGTAGAGGACTTCATAACCCTTAGAATATGAAATGGTGCCTTAACTTGTTCTGTGATATCAAGAGTGTGTTTGAAAATCAGCAACAAAACATAAATGGAACAAAACATAAATGATGTAACTGCTTTGTTTGATACTTAAATCATTCAATATGTAATTCAATATTAAATGTTTTGTTTGGTTGACTGCTGTGAAGCATTTGTTGTTAACAATTTTCTTATTCAATATTTTGCATTGGCTGGGTATTTGAATTACTTTCTGTGTATGACAAAAACCACTATTTATACATTAAAGCTGATGCAAAATCTAGTTTGTTTCAGCACTTATGAAGTTGCTATAGCTTTTCTGAAGTTGCTTTACACAATACACAAAAGTTAGGAGAATCTAGATTACTAGCAATGTTAGACATTGCCTCATCATCAAGTAAGGCATAAATTCATCTCCTAGTTCATCTCATAGGCATAAATTCATGTCATAGGCATTACATCACATGGCATCGATCATTTTCTGCTGGTCATACGAAAACTAACTCTTCTGATTGTTTCGATCATTTCATCAATTATGCAAGCATTATGGATCCTATTGTTAGATGTACCATCCATCCATCTACACTGATTTACCAGTCAACTTTTGATGCATAAAACTCAGCCAGTGGCATATAATTTTGCTTAGATGAGTACCATATAGCTGCATCCCTATACCTGAAAACTCAGCCATCATTGTTATAACTTCTTTACAGATTTGTTTGTGGGCTACATAATTAATATGGTGAAGAGCAAATGGGAATGACGAATGCATAAAACGGGTTTTATGCACTAACGTTAATGTGAATGCAGGTGAATCCCATGGGACCTGGTCTACCCAAGAAGAAGAAAAAGGCTACACCAAGTAGCTTAGTTCCTACACAGCTGCATTCGCGGTATCGTCAGCTAATTGGAAGTGCAGCTAGTGATCTATGCGATTTTACACAACCACATAATAAGGCACCTGAACCTGCACTTGCACCTACACAGGCAGAAGCTCAAACCCATTCACTTTCCGAACCTACTACAATACCAAGAGAAGGAACATCTATGCCTAGTATTCACCCGAGAGATAAGTATGAACAAATTATGAATATGCGACGCAATATGAGTTCTCCGTCAACTTCTGCAGAGATGCCTCAAGCTACTCAAGAGATGCGTCCAGCTTCTAATCATCTGACACCAGTACATTGCACAAATCCTTCTACTGTTGGCTCCACTTCTACAAGCACTGCAGGTATGATCTTAATATTATTAATTAACATTAATCTTAGTTATTAACATTGTTATATGTTAATTATACATTATTCCTTTCCTATTTTAGGATCCATGACTAATGCAAAGAAAACAAGGGGTCTTACAAAAGGACACGGATTAGCAAAGATTAATTAGGCAATTGGTAAAAAATTGGAGATAGAGATCTCCCCTATCAAGGATGACCAACCAACTCCGCATACCGCCAAATTATCTAATGAGATTGGTCCGGTATCCCAAATTTCTTACCTATGAGAACAAAATTTTCAAAATTACTAATGAGGAATTGGACATTGCATTTGATAAGTTAGACGAAGTATTCTAAACTAATCCTATTTGTACGTGTTTTCCACATGCTTAAAGTATTGACCAATAATTATAATTTTTTGCAGCAAAAGCTGGACGTCAAGGGAATGAGGACTGACAACGAAGTACATGCTGCTATCAAGAGGTTTCTTGCTTTAAGATCTAAAGATGAAAGGTATAATTTAAAAAAGAATTTTAATAAGTACGGAAAGGATGTGAAGCTGGATTCTGTCACAGTAGCAGAGTGGATAGATTTGTGCGAGTATTGGGAGCAATCAGCTACAAAGGTTACTTTTAATTTGATAGTTAAACTTTATTTAACAACTTCTTTGATAATTAATTATATTTTGGTATTTATGAGTTGTGAGTTATAGATGTTATAATAGATTTTATTTCGTGTATGATTAGGAAAAAAGTCAAAAAGCTAAAATGGCAAGGAGTCAGGTCAAATGTCCACCAAACTCCGACTCCAAGGCCTTTGTAGCGATACGATATGAGATTGTGAGTTATTATCTTTTAAATTATATTTTACTTTGATTGACATTTTAAAAATTTATGAAAAGAATTACTAGTAATATATTTCTTTACAACAGAGTGACAGGGAAAGAGAAGAGTGTGACCGGATGAAGCTATGGTATCACACTCATTATAATGAAACCAAAGATCAATGGACAACTCCCGAATGCAAAGCAAAATGGGTCAGTACATAGTTCATTTACGAATATTTGCTACATTAGAATGTGTATGTAATATATTCTTACTTTTCTAGGAATTAATGTGTCATGAAATGACACATTCAATAGAACAAGATCATCCGATGACAGTGGATGAAGTGTGCGACAAAGTCTTGGGCACAAGATCAGATTACATTGTTGGCTTGGGAATTGGGCCTCGACCACAAGGGAAAATTTCGACCAGAAAGAGACTTCGAGACGAATTAGAGGAGTCAAAGAGGGCTAATAAGGAGTTACAGTCTAAAGTCGATGACTTGACTAAACAATTTAAAGAAATGCAGGATCGATTCACTTCCCAACTCGAACAACAAAATAAGCGCTTGGAACTTTTATCTTCTACCAATAATGTTCATTTACACTAAACATGTTGTTCTTGTTGATATATTAAACACTTATGACGCTTACTTTATTTTAATTATCGATTATGATATGTTTGTGAATTGCGCTTAAATAATAAGTTGTTCTTTTGCATGTATTCAATTCTTATTATACATTAACTATTATTATAATTAATGATATATTCAAAATTGATAAATTGTTAAATAAATTTATTCATAAACATTCTAAATATTATAAATTAATAATTAATAATTTACAAATTTGATAAATATTAAATTTGCAAAAATTATAAAAAATGTAAATTAAAAATTAATTATAATTCATATTTATCAAATTCATTTTTTTGGAAATTGAAAATTTCAAATTATTAATTCAAATTGATTAATCATTAATTTTGCAAAAATAGTTTAAAACAAAATTTTTCAGTTAATTAATTATTAATATATAACAATTTACGACGCCTACTTAACAAGACGTCAGAGAAATGGACTTTTTATGACGCCTTCCAAACGTCGGAATAACAACCATTTATCGACGCTTCTTTATAACGTCAGACGATATACTAACATTCACGACGCCTTTATTACGTCAGAAATGTTAGTTTTCCACGACATCCTGGATACGCCGTTAGAACCTCTCAATCCTCGACGCTTACTTCGGGCGCCGAAAAATGCTTCAACATTTCCTCGACGCCTTTAAAACGTCAAGAATACCGGTCCTTTAACCACGCTACCAACAGACGTCGAGATCACTAATGCCTACCCTACCTTCCACGACGTTGTTTGCGACGTTTGAATAGACGTCGAGGATAGTTTTCTACGACGTCTAATTTCCTTTTCTGACGTTTAAAAAACGAAGCAAAAGGCCTCCTTTTCTTGTAGTGATTGGAAGAACAGTTAAGCCATTTAAGTTACAAGGCTTTAAGTGAAGGGCAAAGTAGACATTTTAGATTCATTAAGGGTATAAAAAGAAAGAAAGAAGACTTGGCTTACATGGAAGAGGAAAGAAACGAAAATTTAGAGAGAAGAGGGAGAGAGAGTCGTGGAGAGAAGAAAAGAAGAAGGAAAGAAGAAGAGAGAAGGAAAAAGAAAGAAGAAGAAAAAGAAAGGGAATCATTTTGCTAAGGTAAGTTTATCTTCTTCTTCTTGCTTTGTTAGAGAAAGAGTTAGAAGGAGAAAGTGTTTATGTAGAGAATGGGTGTTGAATAATATGATTTAAGGAACCCATTTGATTTTTAGGGTTTCTAAGCTAAGTTTTGGATTTTCTAACCTAGATGGACTATGGGTAAGTTAGATTTGAGCTTGATTTATGTTAATTTCATTTGTTGTAATTTTGAAGTTTTAGGGATTTTGTGAAAATTGGGGTATTTCCATTTGAATCAAAATTGAATGAGAATTTTGGTTTGTTTTAGGAAATCAAGAGAAACCCTATCCAAGAACAAGAGGAAGGGAACAATTAAGGTTGGATGTCCAAGCAAAATGAGGTGGGTTTCATGTTTATAGTTAAAAAATAAGCCATTAAAGTTTTTCCCAAATTAAGAGAATAAAATGATTTCAAGTATTTCATAATTGTGCATATATTGTTTTCAAATGATTTAAAAATTTTGGCATTTTGATTTGAATGGAAAGAAGAAAAAGAACATGAAAAGAATGAAAGCATTTCATTTCGATGAAATGATTTTTAGCATTGCTTATGTGCTTTGGTTGGGTGAGAGAGGAACCGTTTCGTTAGTCACGTGCACGTTGACGTTAAGCCTTCTCCCTGCTGCCCACTTGTGGCCCACGAGATTCGAAAAGTGGACTCGTTTCATTCACAGAGTAAACATCGGTTTCTCTGTTTTGTTCACGAAACCCTCGAGCCAAATTGTGTGTGCATTAGCATTTTGATGTGTTATGTTATGATGTGAATTGTGTGTTATGCTTGAATGAGAAATGACATCATTTGTGTTTAATGAGATGATGTATTGAATTATGAGATGTGTATGGAAATTGTGAATTGTCAAGTTGGTGCATACATGATTTGCACTATTGTGAATTGGTTGAAAACTATGTTTTTCCTTGAATTTGATAAGAATTTGTATACGATAAATGAATAATTTCAATGGTTTTGCTTATTATGGATTATAAACCTGTTACCCACAAGCTTTTTAAGCTCACTCCCACTTTCCATCCCATCTTCAGGTAAAAAGAATGAAATCGGGAAATCAAGAGTCAAGGCATCATTTCAATTTTACATATTTTGTATTGGAAGTTAGATTTTGTAAAAATAAGATATTTGAAGTATATTGAGAATTATGGGATTTTGTGTATTTTGTTGTATTTCGGATTTTTAATATTGATGATGTAATATGGATTGGAATGCCATTAAAGTTTTGTAAACATTTATCTCATGATGTAAATGAAGTATGATTTGTGCATGGATGATGCGAAGTGAAACTAGGTATGTTTGAAATTATCAACTTGAGATGATGAGTCTTGAGCTTGAACTATTGTTATATATATATAAGTGAGATAGTGTGGGAAAGAAAGATAGGATGTTTGGTGAATGATGAGATGGTAGTGAATATAAGGAGTCAAATGAATTGAGGGTGAGGGTTGGATGAATTCCAATTAGAAGTTGAATTGTTATGAATGATGTTGTAGTAGAGAAAGTGAATATAGGACAATCCTTAAGTTTTTCATGAGGATAAAATGTGTATTCTAACTTGTAAAGAAAAACTGAATCGATCTAGGAGGAATTAGACAAATATGTCTTCATGAAATATGTAGCTTGTCTTTTTCTCTTTCCAACGATATAAAGCATGCCATTTTTGGATATCGGAGTTGAGAGTTATAACTATTACAAGTTAGGATGTCGTAAAGGATGTGTATCTCGAATAATTAGAGCATATGAAGTGATATCGCACTACAAAGAGCTGAATTTGGGAAGATTATGAGGAAAGGGGATGATAGAATGGGTTTAGGATCCTTTGGAGGGGTCTTGGAGGGTGAAAAATTCGTGTTACCCAAAGGTTACACGGCCAGCTCGTGTAAAATCACACGAACCGTGTCGAAAATGACAGAATCCGATTTTTTTTTCTTCACAAAAGTTGTAGATCTAAGAGTCTACTTTCTAATGATCTAAAAACGAAGTGAATCTGACACCTATAGTGAGATTTATGGCGTTTGCGCCAAAGCATGTTCAATAGGAGAAAAGATATGAACATGTTGGATTCGTTTGGCCATAACTTCTTCGTCCGACCTCCGATTGAGGCAATTCTTGAGGCGATAGATTCATAACACGTTTTTATAGCTCTACATAAAAGTTTGTGGCCTTTAGATCTAAATTCAAAAATTTTGATGGAAAGGAATTGAGGGGTCGGTTTGGAGAACATGATTAGGTCATGAGCATACTTTGAATTTTAACCATATCTTGAGCCATAGGGCTCCGAATGAGGTGGTTCTTGTTTCTAAATAAACTAGAGACTAAGAGATACCATTTTAAAGAAGTAAATTGTAATTGTTGTGATTTCATTGTGTGGGCTCGCCTTTGTGGCTTAAGATGTCATGCGAATGAGGATTTTTTTGATGAGGGTTAAAGAGCTTGGAAACCCGATTATGTTTTTTTGACTCTGGTTCAATAGTTGTTACGCTCATGTTTTATGAATGGTTTCCGAATGTTGGGTTCTAGAAAAGGATCCAACATGTTTAGTATCAGAGCAAGCGGTTGGGCTTTGGAAACAAGCGGGGCCCAACAGTTGTGGTATAAAAAAAATTGATGATGGTTGAGGAGACTTCATTGGTGTACGTTCACGTCTTATGGTTCCATTTAAGAGCTGGGTTCTGGAAACGACGCCCAACAGTTGTGGTATCAGAGCCCAGAATTGAGATCTTACATGGGCATTTTAGTAAGATGTATCAAGTTACGTGCATGTTTGGCAAGTTTTAGCGTGCCGCAGTGACTAATCCCTAGTATGAGTTGCATTTGTATATCTCACGCATGGGCATTGTTAAGAGTTTAAGTTGATAGAAATAGTGAGAAGAATAATGATTTGTCAGAAAGTGAGAAGATAAGAAAAGTTTGTGGATACGTACTTGAATTGATATGGACGTGAGATTTTTTTCATGAATTGACTGAAAAAGAAATAAAGACATAGCTAGAAATGATGAGATTTAAGGTGTACAAGCAAAGTGAAATTGAGAGGTTGAACATGGAATTCTGAATGATTATTTAATTAGTGTGATAAGAGTTACGATCTGGTATAAGATTGTGCTAATGAATTTGAGACCAGAATTTCAAGATGGCTATACGTTTATAATTCTAAATTGATTAAGAACGTACATATGGAAAATGAAACAAATGGTGGTGATATGTGTAGAAGTTCTCGAGGTTGTGTTGACAAGTTATTATGGGTACATATTTGATAATGTGGTTACATTGGTGCATAATGTGATCGAGTACATATGAGAATTATATTTGGATATGGTATAAGAGATAATATGTGATCCCTATAGTTAAAGCTATGAGATGAATCAGAGTAATGAAATGGAAGTATGGAATAGGTGATTATGCTGAAAAGGTGACTACTATGAAGGAGTAATTCTGAATAGTAGTAGAATATTCAGAGGTTGTTCAAAATCAATAGCAATGGATGTATGAGAAACTATGAGATATAAATTGGTGACCTACTGAGATTCCTTTTGTGTATAAGATGTAGTGATCTTGATGGTACATGGCAAAAGATAAGAGTAAACGAATGTGCCTCTTATTTCATTGAGTTTATTATGAAGGATATTTTGATCATGTAAAGTGTGACATAAATTGAAATTATTAAAAGTTCATGAGCCGTTGAAATTGATCGCACTAAGTTGTTAAGAATGGCTTAAACAACATTGATGATGATAACAGTTGATTGATAAAGATTGTATGAATAGTATGGATGATAGTGGCAAGAAATCTTCTTTCGAAGAAGGATTTCATTGAATTAGGTTAAGCAGATCAGATAGCTTATATTAAGAATGATTAATGGAAGAACAAATCAGAAATGAATATGCACTGAATCAAAGGGAATATTGAAGTCATATCCTCAGTGGAAACTCAAGCATAAGAGGTAGAGTATACTATTTAAAGTGTATGCATTATGGTCAATGTAGTGTATCCAACTATCTGAGTGGATTTTTGGAAGTTGAGGTAACAATATTGCTAATATGAGGAGAAATTGGATCCACATTATATCCTATGCAAGTATACACAGGGGATATAAACTAGATTTTGATGAATGTGTTACCAACACAGAAAGTTGAGTTTGCAAATGAATTGAAATGCATGGAGAGATTAGTAAGGAGGAGCAATGAAAGTAAAGAGAATTTCGAGGAATTATGATATCGATAGAAATTATATTGTCTGGATTTGAAGATTTTATAGTATACAATGATGATGTATAAGAGATTGGGATAAAATAAAATGTAGCATGATAAAGTGATTTAATATGCATGGAGGCAATTGAAACCTCATGAATTGATTATTTGATACATGAATTGAAACTTGTTGCAATAGTGATTGCTGGGAAGTTGGAGACATTAGATGTAGAAACATCTTGGATATTTATAAAGATACAGATCGTTAAAGTTTGAGATAATTATTGAGTTGGGAGATTTAAAGATGAGACTGAGATAATTGATAGAAGAACTAAAAGATTATGATGGTATAAATGTGTATTTCCTAGTAAAGTTAGTGTTGTATCTGACACATTAAGCAGAGATCCCGATAGCAGTGAAGCATGAATTTAGATATTAAGGTTGTCAGATCTAATGTAAAAAGGAAGTATAGAATGTGAAGTTGAGTTTTGAGCAAAATCAAGTACAACTTGCTATGGAATTGAGAAATGAATATGAATTTTGAGTTTGAATTAGAAAATGATGCTTTGTGATCAAAATGAGAGGTATGTATACCGATAAAGATGATTGAGCAAAGAAGTTACTAGAGAAGGCACAAATAGTAACTTAAGCTATATGTCCTAGTAGGAATGCACCGAAATGAGATTTAGTGGCGGAGAATATAGACTCAAGTGACTGAATGTTTGAATTTGTCGATGGTCTATGCTTAAAGCTTATATTTTGGAGTTCATAAGAATATGAAATCAATGTACAACTTTGATTGACCTTAAGCTTAGTAATCATTATCGTAGTGATGTTATTAGAATATTGTACGAAGCGTTATACGAAAAATGAATGAATTTGGTGGACCAACAGCAAAGGTATGGAATACAGTAAGATAGACATGAAAGTTAAGTGTGCTAACACTATAGAGATGTAAAGTATGAAGCAAATGATGAAATGTTTCTAAGAGTATCACGTTTCCAAGGTGTGCTTGGATTGAATCCAAGATTGAATTGCATTGGTCCATATAAAGTTATTAAGAACTGGACCATTGACTCATGAGTTAGAATTATTATCAAGGATGTCTCAGATTCATAACGTGTTATGTGTGAATATGTTAAGGAATATCGATATGATTTGATATTGGTTTTATTGATACGAAATGTGGAAATTGGTAAGTAATCTGGGGTATATAAATATATACTGAGGAATTTCTGAAGAAAGTGAAAGATTAAATAAGTGATTGAAAGACCGAGGGGGTATATTGACTATGGTCATTTGGAAGAAGTTATTCGAGTGCAGAAATTACTTGGGAGATTGAGGAACATTACCTCCATTGGTTTGATTACTCAGGTAAGAACTTCGAGGAAGAAATTCTTTAATAGGGGGAGAATTGTTGGACCCTGAACTTTTTTTGGAATGTAGAAATATGAAATGAGGAATTTTGACAATTATTCATGTGTAAAGAAAAGAAGAATTCTTGAATTTGAAATGAATTTGAAATGAAGTGGAAAGGATAGTCATGTACAAGATGGGTTATATATGAAATATTGGAAGTTATAAGTTGAAACATGATCACTAAGTATGCTTCGGTATTTTAGTCATAACTTTTTCTCTAGTTATCCGAATGAGGTGATTCTTGATTTGAATTAAACTAGAGAAATAGGGTTACAAATTATCTGATGAAATTAGGTTCTAATTCAGTCTCTAAGAAAGTCAAGTTTTGGGTGGAATTTGATCATAGCATACTGTTTCAGCATAAGAACAGTTTGGAAATGTTTAGGCTATAAATTTTAGATTACTAAACCAAATTTAATGATTTTAGTGTCATTGGAAAATTAAGACAACGAGGAACATTTCTTTAGAAGGAAGTACAAGCAAATTCCTTCAATTATATGATTAAAAAAGGTGTTCATTTTTGGAAGTAGTAAGCACGATTTAAATGAACTTTGAGGTCTTAATAGAGTATTTTGTGGAATTAATTAGCATGTTAATAGGAGTTATTAGCATGTTAATTTGACTAAGATCATATGGCATAGGTTGATTGAATTATTGTATTAAGGTAGTAAGTTTGCATGAGGGGCAAAATTGGAAGACCACTTAAGCCATTTAAGTTACAAGGCTTTAAGTGAAGGGCAAAGTAGAAATTTTAGATTCATTAAGGGTATAAAAAGAAAGAAAGAAGACTTGGCTTACATGGAAGAGGAAAGAAACGAAAATTTAGAGAGAAGAGGGAGAGAGAGTCGTGGAGAGAAGAAAAGAAGAAGGAAAGAAGAAGAGAGAAGGAAGAAGAAAGAAGAAGAAAAAGAAATGGAATCATTTTACTAAGGTAAGTTTATCTTCTTCTTCTTGCCTTGTTAGAGAAAGAGTTAGAAAGAGAAAGTGTTTATATAGAGAATGGGTGTTGAAGAATATGATTTAAGGAACCCATTTGATTTTTAGGTTTTCTAAACTAGGTTTTGGATTTTCTAACCTAGATGGACTATGGGTAGGTTAGATTTGAGCTTGATTTATGTTAATTTCATTTCTTGTGATTTTGAAGTTTTAGGGATTTTGTGAAAATTAGGGGATTTCCATTTGAATCAAAATTGAATGAGAATTTTGGTTTGTTTTAGGAAATCAAGAGAAACCCTATCCAAGACCAAGAGGAAGGGAACAATTGAGGTTGGATGTCCAAGCAAAATGAGGTGGGTTTCATGTTTATAGTTAAATAATAAGCCATTAAAGTTTTTCCTAAATTAAGAGAATGAAATGATTTCAAGTATTTCATAATTGTGCATATATTGTTTTCAAATGATTTAAAGAATTTACTTATATGTGTGCATATGCTCCAAGAATTGGTTTTGAATTGTTATGAATATGCAAAAATGCATTGTGATATATGATTATGTTATTCCATTCAATGGTTTCATGGCATTTTGATTTGAATGGAAAGAAGAAAAAGAACGCGAAAAGAATGAAAGCATTTCATTTCGATGAAATGATTTTGAGCATTGCTTATGTCCTTTGGTTGGGCGAGAGAGGAACCGTTTCGTTAGTCATGTGCACGTCGATGTTAAGCCTTCTCCCAGCTACCTCCTTGTGGCCCACGAGATCTGAAAAGTAGACTCGTTTTGTTCACAGAGTAAACTTCGGTTTCTCTGTTTTATTTACAAAACCCTCGAGCCAAATTGTGCGTGCATTAGCATTTTGATGTGTTATGTTATGATGTGAATTGTGTGTTATGTGTAGAAAAATCCCGGGGTAGGCATCACATGCCCACAGTGCGGAATTTAAAATTTTGAGTCCCGGGACATTCCCGAAAGCCAGGATCCATGTGTAAGTACAAACAATCAGACCATAACGACCAAAGGAGACCGTCTCTAACGGTATCCACGCAGAGGTCGGAAAACCTAACCGGGACAAACTCTTTTGACCCGGGAATAGCTAGACTAAAGAAAAGAGTGCTAGCTCTTACCTTAGCCTTGGAGAGCAAGTGAAATGATCTTGGTGGAGCCTTGGAGAGTAGAAGCAACTTGAGAGGATGATAGGAAGAAGATGAAAAACTAATTTTCAAAGCTTAACTCTTAAGCTTTTCGACTCTTCTCCAACAACCTACGTCCAAGCTTCCTTTCACACACTTCTTATATGTATATTTAACCATTTAAAGATATAAGAAGGCATGGTGGATGGCTCATCCACGTAGGAGGCATAATAATGCCTTAAAATGCTAAATAATGATGAAGTTTGACTTTTCAAACTTACATCTCTTCTCCATTTTTGGTTCCACCAAAAATCATATATATATATATATATAATTAATTAATTATTTACTTAATTAATTAATATATATAATTGCTGAAGTGGTCCAGTCAAACTGGGGTCGGTCCTCACAAACTGCCCCCCCCGATTTAAAAATCACAGGAAACGGTTTTCAGCAATGTCGATGTAGCGATCTCATCGGGACATATCCCAATCTCATCGGGATCCATTTAATCCTATTGCTCTCCAGATATCGGATCTCTGTCCGAAACTATTTTACAGATTCTCCAAGTCACTCTTATGCGTGTGACCCATTAGGTTCCCGGTTATGTTGGCCACTTAGATTAACACTTAATCTGAGCAAGTCATGAGCGGTATGTAGCAACACATCATGACCCCCAATTGACCGGAAAGTAATTGGTTTGACTAATGAAACCATATCACGAACCCTTCCATAGACAATTACCGTGCAATTCGTCCTTTCACCATGCTATACCCCACTTAGTTTGAGTATGGGCAATGTGTCAACTCTTACTAGACCGATCGATCAAATCTAGTCCAAGTGTAATCGCTTCTCGCCCTAGACTCATTACTTTATATGTCCATGAAGACCATCTTCATGACATATGTATGCTCGGCCAAAGACTTCAAAGTAATGATCCCGATAAGAGGCCATGGGTATCTCTTCCGCTCTCACGTAGTGGTGAATCCTCTATTGGCTACTCAATTACCTTCGAATACCTCAAGTCGCACCCAATCACCACCCTATGAGCGACCTCTCGAAAGGCAACAAGGAATGGAGTCAAAGTACGTAATCAAGATTCAAGATATCCTTGAGTACCTCAAGTCTAAGGATACTTGCACTATTGCTATGATGAGATTATCACCGACATTTGTATAGGACATCCATGTGATGATCTCATAGAGGTCATCCAATGTACTTACTACCACTAGTAAGCATCCACATGTCAAATCTAAATATCTCAATATTTACAGCTTTACGAGATCCACCGCTTGATCCAATCAAGAAGTTTGACATGTGTAGTCTATCCGGATTAACGATGTCCATCTCGTTAATCCTATAACTAGGGATAATTTAGATACTGACATAATTGCACATGATAGGAATCTCAGTAGTATGATCGCATCATAATTTCCTTCATGTTATGTCATGTATCAGGGACTTCATTAATTTGATTAAAGATCACTATCAATTCATAATAAAATGAACATCAAATAAATAAAATATGCCTTGCTTTATTTATTCATAAAGTCTGTACATGACTATGAACAAAATGCGCTAAAGGGGATTGCCTTTAGGGCACTACTCTAACAATCTCCCACTTGACCTAAAGCCAATCGCCTTGGTATCTAATACCATAAGCGAGTACATGAGAATCAAAATTCTTCTATGGCAACGGCTTTGTCAACGGATCAACAATATTCTGCTCTGTGGGAATTCTCTCTATCAGGACATCACCTAGAGCAATGATCTCCCGAATCAAATGGTATCGGCAGAGTACGTGTTTGGATCGTTGATGAGACCTTGGCTCCTTTGCCTGCGCAATAGCCCCAGTGTTGTCACAATACAACTGTATGGGTCCATCCCAGCTAGGAACCACACCAAGTTCGTAAATGAACTTCGATCCAAACCGCTTCTTTCACTGCGTCTAATGCGCAATGTACTCTACCTCGGTCGTTGAATCGCCAGATCGTCTCTGTTTGGAACTCTTCCAACCGATCGCTCCGCCATTTAGTGTGAAAACATAACCTGATTGGGACTTGGAGTCGCCCTTATCGATTGAAAATCGCATCAGATGTCGCCACTTGGAGATTTCCATCTCCATATATCAAGAAAACATCCTTAGTTCTTCGCAAGTACTTTAGGATATTTTGACAGCCACCCAAAGGACCCTCACTAGATTCGATTGGTATCCGCCGTAACACTTAGAGCATATGATACATCGGGTCTCGTACATACCATTGCGTACATAATAGATCCTACTGCAGACGCATACGGGATCATATTCATACGCATCATCTCATCCTGTGTCCGAGGACACATAGACTTCGAGAGTGTTATCCCATGAACAATGGGAAGAAACCCTCTCTTGGATTGCTCCATGCTAAACCTCTTTAGCACCTTGTCTATGTACGTTGACTGTGAAAGACCAAGGAACCTCTTCGATCTATCTCTATAAATCTTTATCTCAAGGATATAAGTTGCTTCTCCAAGGTCTTTCATGGCAAATTGTTTGGACAACCAAATTTTTACAAATTGTAGCATTGAGACATCGTTTCCTAGTAACAATATGTCATCTACATATAACAAAAGGAATACGATCGCAGTTCCATTCACCTTCTTGTACACACAGTGTTCATCCGGATTTTGTGAGAAACCAAACTCTTTGATTGTCTCATCAAAACGGATATTCCAACTCCTGGATGCTTGCTTCAATCCATAAATGGATTTCTGAAGCTTGCATACCTTTTCGCCATCAACGAAATGAAGCCCTCGGGTTGTGTCATGTACACATCCTCACCCAATTTCCATTCGGAAAGTCGTCTTCACATCCATTTGCCATATCTCATAATCATAATGAGCGGCAATGGCTAGGAGTATCCTAATGGATTTAAGCATTGCTACTGGACTGAAGGTCTCGTCATAGGCAACTCCTTGTCTTTGACGAAAGCCTTTGGCCATAAGCCTTGCTTTATAGGTAATCACATTACCATCCATGTCAGTTTTCTTCTTGAAAACCCATTTGCACCCTATAGGTTTTATCCCTTCAGGTGCATCAACCAAAATCCATACTTGGTTTTCATACATGGAATCCATTTCAGATTTCATGGCACGAAGCCATTTTTCAGACTCTGAACTCTTCAGAACCTCTTCATAGGTGGTAGGCTCATCATCCTCTATGAGCAATACGTCATTCTGTTCACTCACGAGAAATCCATATCTCTCGGGAACAGAACGTATCCTACTTGACCTACGACTTTCGTGTGTAGTAGAAGGTTGAACTGTTACCTCATCTGTATGAGTTACAGTTTCAGGTTCAGGCAGTTGATCTGCGTCTGTCCGAGCATCTTGAACTTCTTCAAGTTCAACTTTGCTCCCACTGTCCTCTTTTAAAAGAAACTCTTTCTCTAAAGACAGCATGCATCAAACAAACACCTTTGTTCCTCAAAGAAAGTAGAATTGATATCCTCTTGTTTCTTTAGGATATCCTACGAACAAACATTTGTCAGACTTTGCTTCAAGCTTATCTGACTGTGTCCGCTTCACATAAGCAGGACAACCCCATACTTTCAAATAAGAAAGATAAGGTTTCTTGTTAGTCCACATCTCATATGGACTAACATCAACTGCTTTGATGGAACTCTGCTTAACAAGTAAACAAATTGTCTCAAGTGCATATCCCCAAAAGGATTTTGGTAATCGCAAAGCCCATCATAGATCGTACCATGTCCAACAAGGTTCGATTTCTCCTTTCGCCACACCATTATGTTTGTGGTGTGTAAGGAGGAGTCCACCGAGATAAAATCCCATTATCTCGAGATAATCCAAAACTCTTGGTCTAAGTATTCACCACCACGATCGGATCGTAATGTTTTGATACTTTTACCAAGTTGTTTTTCTACTTCATTTCAATTGTTTGAACTTTTCAAACGCTTCAGATTTGTATCTCATCGACATGGTACCCATATCGAGAATAATCATCGATAAAGGTAATGAAGTAACGACAACCACTTCGCATGGATGGACATCGGACCACATACATCCGAATGTATTAGGTCTAATAATCCAGCTTGCTTTCGCTCACCCTTTCCTTAAAAGGTAACTTAGTCATCTTGCCTAATAAACAAGATTCACATGTGTCATATGATTCATAATCGAATGACCCTAAACTTCCACTCTTGTTGAGCTTAGCGATCGCCTCTCATTTATATGGCCATGCGACAATGCCATAAATAAGTTGATTTTAAATTATCTCTTTATGTCTTTTAGCGTCATTGACATTCATAACCGGATGTGACATATCTAATATGTAAATTCCATTGCATAATGTACCAGTACCATAAAGCATTCCATTTGAACTAATAGAACAACCATTGTTACCAAAAGACAAATGGAAACCAGCTCTATTTAAACAAGAAATGACGGTATGTTCTTTGTTAACACGGGTACAAAATAACAATCATCCAAGTTAAGTACAAGCCCACCGGGAGTGTCAAAACATAAGTCCCTACGGCTAATGCAAAGAACTCTTGCTTCATTGCCAACACGCAGTTCATTTCTCCCTTTATGAGTCAGCCATCGTCCTCGAGGCCCCATATCATTGCATATGTGTGAGCCACAACCAGATCTAATACCCATATGTTATGATCGAAACAGATTAACCTCAATGACAAACATACCGAAGAAGTCGAGGCATCGATGCCTTCTTCGCTTCTTCCAGATAAACTTTGCGATTCGCCTCCAATGACCAGTCTTACCGCAATGGAAGCAGGTACCTTTTGGTGCAGTCTCTTTGGTCTTCTTCTTGCCTTTCGCTGCACTTCCTTTCGGCTTCTGAGCCTTTTTCTTCTTCTGTTTCCTTTTCTTGGAAGCAGAGGAAGAAGAATCCACCAACAACGAACGCTTGCTATCTTGCTTGACAAATTGTTCTCTTGTCTTGAGCAGATTGATCACCTCGAATTGTGGTGGATATTTGGTTCATTCGATAGTTCAACACAAACTGTGAATAACTATCTGACAAACCAACAAGAATTAAGTCTATACTTAACTCGTAATCCATCACAAAACCTAAAACGGCTAACCTCTCAATATAGCCATTCATCTTCAATGCATATTGCATCGCAGATGAACCAGAGTCATCTTCGTTGTAAGAGCAACCTTGAGGTCTCGAATCTGCTTGGACCGTGCTTGCTCATCAAACAACTCTCAAGATGAAACACTATCGTGTGAGCATCCATAGACTCGTCCGCTTCGCAAGCATAATGCAGTGGCTATATCACCGCCTTTTTAGATGCTTATTTATATGCCTTCTGATCATCATCAGAAGCTCCTTCAGGAAGTGGATCCGGAAGCGGAAAATCAAGGATGTATCCTAGATCCTCAGATCTGAGAACAATTCTCAGATTCCGCAGCCAATCAAGAAAATTTGGTCTAGTTAATTTGTTTGCATCCATTAGTGAGCGAAGATTCACACTAGTCAACATCTTCAATCAACCTAAACGTAGAGAGAGAAAGAAAGTTAGAATAGAATTAAATGTATGACCATAAGGACTTAAATGACATACATATGGCTCCCACTAGTTTCAACAGAATCCATAACCCTCATCATGAATCCATGAAACAAAATGGCACAATGACCTAGTGGGTCGATATCCGACATTGCTAAGAATGACCTTGGGGTTAGCCCAACAAGCCACTTTAGGTCAATCGGTAGGTATCGGTCATACCAATTGCATCTCTAATGCAACTATCGCCCAGTGCTATCAACAGTTGATGTATGCACATACATTGGGTTATCAACACTTGATGCGCGTACATCTGATGTACACTACCCAACTTCGCCTCTGTCCACGTTGACCTTGAGGTTAGCTCAACAAATCAACGCTTCTAGGAAAACCGACCCATTAATCCGAAAATCATATTTTCATGGTTTGAACATATTCGTATAGAGTGAGCTTGAGGTTAGCTCAACAACCCAACCCTATAAGAACTCTGGTTCTTACCATATTAATGGAAGGCGTTAGTTTTCATATTTTAAATGAGGGATTTTAGGTCTCATCTTTCTAATCTCATCCAAGGATCATAGTCACCATGACTATATGGTCTGATTTAAGGCATTGCATCAATCACATTGAATTTATATCGAAAATCACCCATCATCCCACCAAGGCATGATATAAGTCGACTTGTATATGTATAAGTCGACTTATGGCTCTGTATAAGTCGACTTATGCATGTGTAAGTCGACTTGTGCAACTGTGCATGAACAAGTCGACTTGTACCATTGTGCAAGTCGACTTATTAGTCTACAGTGCACCAAACAAGTCGACTTATGAACATATAAGTCGACTTGTTCATTTGTGCATTTGGAATTGCTATCTAATCGGCTAATTCTCAATCCAGGCATTTCCAATTCACAACACCAATATAACAAGTATATAAACCTTTATATTAATGTGCTAATGAAACATTTTCATCAACTCATGCATGCCATATAGTCTAACTATATATGAAAACCTTGAAACCGATTAATCCACCATTAATCACTAGATTTCCAAATAATTCAAGGACACCAAATAATCATGCTAAGTATCTCTAGGTAGGCTACACATTATCAAGATTACTCCGGCACTTGTCACAAAAATTGCAACGCCAAAATAACCAAGATAACTAATAAGCTAACGAGACGCTAAAGTGACCTATTCGATATCCAAAAATTATTGGAAACCTAAATTCAAGAATCTCAACTTGGCATGCATACCACATCAATATAACACATTTTTAATCACTATAAAAATGATTCATGGCATTGGAACAGAAAATAACACAACCAATCATTCCAAACAAAACAGCCCCAGCAAGTTTCTCAAAACTGCTAAGCTCAACATTTTGCTCAAAATGACCATTGAAAGACTTTCAATAAATACTGATAAAATTACAGAGGTTAAAACATGTTCCCAACATGCTCCATGAAGTTTTCCAGGATTTATTTCCCACAAAAATTCATTGAACCTCAGCAATCTAGTCGAACTAGAATCTGTGTTCTCCAACACAAACATTCCCATCAGCACACAAGAAATTCGGAAATAAATGGTAAATCACCTTGAAAACATTTTTCCATCCACAGAGACATTCACAAACATCTTAGGGACATGTTGGTGAAAACCAATCCGAAAATTTTTTTTTCTAGAATTTATTCTCGAATTTACAAGCATACCTGTTTCAGAAACGTTCAACAAGACAGCATCCGAAACTTGAGGGAATTAAATAGCAAAACCATATCAAATCAAATTGATAAATTCTCATCTTTCACAAACATATTCTATAACATGTTATGAACAATTCTGAGCAAGAAATTTCGAAAACATGCATCTCTATACTGATTCGAAATTCACACAAATAACATGCATCAGCAGCTCAATTCACTAAGGAACTCCGACCTAGTTATCATTTCGACTGTTTATACAACACAAGTGGCTCTGATACCACTGTAGGAAAATCCCGAGGTAGGCATCACATGCCCACAGTGCGGAATTTAAAATTTTGAGTCCCGGGACATTCCCGAAAGCCAGGATCCATGTGTAAGTACAAACAATCAAACCATAACGACCAAAGGAGACCGTCTCTGTCTAATGGTATCCACGCAAAGGTCGGAAAACCTAACCGGGACAAACTCTTTTGACCCGGGAATAGCTAGACTAAAGAAAAGAGTGCTAGCTCTTACCTTAGCCTTGGAGAGCAAGTGAAATGATCTTGGTGGAGCCTTGGAGAGTAGAAGCAACTTGAGAGGATGATAGGAAGAAGATGAAAAACCAATTTTCAAAGCTTAACTCTTAAGCTTTTCGACTCTTCTCCAACAACCTACGTCCAAGCTTCCTTTCACACACTTCTTTGAATTTTAAGCATATCTTAAGACATAGGGCTCCGAATGAGGCGGTTCTTGTTTCTAAATAAACTAGAGACAAAGAGATACCATTTTGAAGAAGTCAATTGTAATTGTTTTGATAAGTGCATATTTGTCTAATATTTATGTTTTAATTATTTTATGTTATTCCTCCTATTGATTTAATTATTGGGACTTAATTGGATTTAATATTTCTTTGTAGGGAATTATAATTTTTGCATGATGTGGGACATTAAGAGGAAAATAGAAACTAATTTATGCTACAGAGGACTCCAGGGGCAGCACATATGGAGGTTTGAGGTTGTTTAATTGAGATTAAATTGTGAGAGGAGATGCTAAATCATGATCAGCCGAAAGAGCTTTAAGTTGTTGTAAGGTCAAAGGAGCAATCAATAGTAGATGATAGCATAAGTTGGAGGGTCCCAGCACAAAGGGGTTTTCATTAAGCAGCGACACATTTAATTCACAGCAATTAATTGAGCACGATAGGCAGCACATTTGGAATCAACTATAGGCACGGCGTTGCACAACGAAGAAGCGTGGAGGTTTTTAAGGTAGGAGTTAATTAAATCAATGAAGAGAAGGTGGCGTCGATTTTGGGAGAAGCCACGTACAACAACATTAAAAAGGATGAAATGCTAGACACGTGGAGAGAAGGGACGTAGCCAAGGTTTTAATATGTAGGTCTTTTAATTGTCTGGGGGGCAGGCCCACTTTAAGGAAGAAAAGGAGACAAAAACCTAGGGAGGCGTGGAGAAAAAAAGAGACATCAGCCGCAGTTAGGAGAGAAGCAATCAACAGCGGCAATTGGAGAGATCTTCTAGTTTTCCTTCTTTTCTTTATTATTTAGACTATGTTAATTAAGAATCTTGCTTTGTTTAATTCCGTTATGAGTAGCTAAACTGTTTTAGTCGGGGAATTCCAATTGTTATGCTTTGAATCGTGAGACCTATTTGTTCTAATTATTTGGTTTATAATATTCGTATTGTTTCCATTTTACTGTCATTGTTTATTAATTGATTCTGCGATTAGGGCCCGATTGTAGAGTTAGTTAATTTGCATATCGCCAACTGATTTACTTGGTGGTGTTAACTGGGTGATTAGTGTTTGTGGCAATTGACACTAGGATATAATACTTGTCTGATTTTGTGTTAAGAAACTTGCGATCTAACTAGGTGAAGCATGAGTCAGTGCGTAGTCAGTTAGGGTTAGTGTTTCTTTGGAGTTTAATGCTGTTAATTAATTGAATCTCGGAGAGAGTCTCGAAGGGGTTATTAATTAATTAGGGAATAATTTAAAGGAGTTTCTTTGATTATTCTAAGATTAAGAAGAAACGAGGGAACCAGAGGTAATTGGTAACCATAGCTAACCTATTAATAAACCAAAGAAAATATTTGAGTCGATGATCGCAGTCTATGTATAATAATTAGGAATTCCCTGGCTAAGTTGTCGTTTATCGAGTTAATCAATTTTATCTGCATTCTTTGTTAGTCGAATCATAGTTATTTTATTAATTGAGTTAATAATTCATTAGTGATTAGTTTAATTAGTAGTTTAGTAGAAAACTCCAAAATCTCCTTTTTAATTAATTTCATTCGTTCTTTGGCATTTGAATAGAATCAATTTATTCCATTCTCTGTGGATCGACCCCATTTACCACTGTGCGCAATTTATTTTTGTTTGGTGTTTGGGAATTATTTTTGGTGGATTCGACACCCATCATGTTGTGATTTCGTTGTGTGGGCTCGCCTTTGTGGCTTGAGATGTCATGCGAATGAGGATTTTTTTGATGAGGGTTAAAGAGCTTGGAAACCTGATTATGTTTTTTTGACTCCGGTTCAATAGTTATTATGCTTATGTTTTATGAATGGTTTCCGGATGTTGGGTTCCGAAAAAGGATCCAACATGTGTAGTATCAGAGCAAGCGGTTGGGCTTTGGAAACAAGCAGGGCCCAACAGTTGTGGTATAAAAAAATTTGATGATGGTTAAGGAGACTTCATTGGTGTACGTTCACGTCTTATGGTTCCATTTAAGAGCTGGGTTCCGAAAACGACGTCCAACATAAGCAGAGCTCAATCCCATTAGAAATGTTGTCCTAGATAATGCTTTAATAGGTTCTGGACAACACCTAAACCCACTTAGCATAGTTACAAAAAACATATATCATTATTCATATCCAAAATTTCAATCACTCACAAAATGGAGGACACCTTATGATGGTGTAGACATCCATCACTTAATTTCAATTATACATCATTTAGGGATCTGCTAAGAAATCATTTCCTTTGGATGTCTTGACATAACCTCGTGTGAATGAAACAGGCCAACTCTCTAGCCTCTTCTATTCTATAGTTGGTAATAAGAGAAAAATTGATCACAATATATAGGTTAAGAAGTTTTCTAAATCTCCCTACTAACTTATGTTGTTTGTTATGAAGAACCTAAGTCAACTGCTCGTCTTTTCTTTAAGTGTAAGTTTTTGTCCTACAATTAGGACCAAATTCTACTACGTTGTAATATGTCTTCTCCAACCTCTAGCTTACAAGATTTGATTGGTTTGTTTTCTCAAAATCATAACGTAAGGAACGGTGACTCATTGGTGCTTAAGGTTGCTCTTGGTAACTTAGTATATGCCTTCTAAAAAGAAAGAAATTAGATGACTTTCAAGAGATAAGTAGTCGAGAAAAGTAGCCTTTTGCAAAAGTTGATGAAAATAACAAGGATGATCAGATTTATCGAAAATTTAGTGGATATTTAGTAATCAAGTGGTGCTTGCTTGTAAACTTTTAGGGAGATATATTTTGTTCCCAAGACATGTTTAGGGAGCTATCTCTTACATGATAGTGACCTAACAACTAAAAATGTTTGGAGAAATGAATTCCTTTATATATAGTTTTTGTAAGAAAGATATCATTCTGTAAGTGTCCTAGGCAGCTTGTTATCTTAGCCATTTAGTTTATTTGTAAGCCAAGATATCTTTTTACAATGTATTCCTAAGATGTCTAAGTAATTAACAACTTATGTACTACTCATCCCTTTAATAGGTCCTTCAATGAGATTCTTTAATTTCTCACAAAAAAAAAAATGATTTCCATATTAAGTCACTTGTACTTCAACTAATTTGTATATTAGGAAAATTAAAGCAAAAAATTTGTCATTTAAGCTTTTTACTCACTTTGTAAAATATTAAGGCGTGTTATAGTGCTAGTAATATTAGTTCTATCTCATTTCCAATTTTATATATTTAAATATCTTGAGGATAAATTATTGAATGGCATTAAATATAAAAGAATTTCAAATTTATTTATATTTGAACTAACTATATTTATAAATTAATATATTTGTACCTTATTAAATATATTTAATGAATATATTTTATAATTTAGTATATTATTAGTTATCAATTAATTAATATATTTCATATAGTTCTATTATTATTCATTTATAAAGATTTTTACTATATTAGTTTAATATCAATTTGGTTTTATTTTTGAATTAACTATGGACAAAACATATTTATACAACCTCAATAATGTTATGCTAGTTAATTTGATGCCCAAGATGGCAGTAATTGGAACTTGTTGATTATATTAACCCTCTTAAATAAGTATAAAAGAAAAGGTTGGTTGCAAATACTTAATATAATAAATATTTGTTTTTAAAAACTATATCTTTTTGTTATAAAATTCGAATGTGGAAATGCATGAAATTAACTAAGAGCTTAATGTCTAAATTTAAATTATATGAAAATACTTAGCATTATAAATTTTAATTATTAAGGGTGTCCCATGCACTATAACATAACTTCCACTATATTACCAAATTCAATTATAAGGCAACAATACTATAAAAATACGATTGTTTAACTATTTAGATGGATTCAATTCACAAAACTTTGTGTTATTAATTTTATATTGGAAATTAGGATAATAAGAAAAGTAAATTATTCTTTAATGATAATTATTTTGGTTGACACATATTAACAAAATTTTAAATTGGAGAGTAGTAGTTTATTAAGAATACAACACATATCGTAACTACTTTAAGTTTTAATTTATTTAGTGATAATAAAAATAAAATAAAAATTGATCTTCATACAAATATAAAGTTTAAGAAAGAGAGAAGCAAAAAATTAAGAAATTTACTAGGTTAAATTTGTAGGACCCAGGTTTGATAAGCTATCACATAAGCCCCTTATTTTTAAAAACTATCAAATACCACCCCTATATTTTAGTTAACATATCGTTTGTTTCCCAAACGGTCAAGTTATCATTAAGAACCTTAATTATCCTTGAAAAAATGATGCCATTTGTAATTTTGGTAGTCTACATGGCGATAATGTGCCAAGTAGTAAATAATGCTGTATAAGATGTGTGAAGTATAATAGAAAAGAATATAATCAAATTCCATAAGATGTGTGAAGTATAATAGAAAAGAATATAATTAATCTCCCAAATAGAACTAGACCTAGTTTAACTTTGTTTAGAAAATTTTTTTTCAATTGGGAAGCAATTAAAGCAAGTAATAAAGAGGCCTTCTCATCATCAATTGAAGCGGTGGGCAAACGAAAAAAGTGTAGAAAAACTTCCTATAGCTGTGAGCATTCCTTCCTTCTCAAACAAATTCATTATTGATATATAGGTTCTTAATTTACGTTCTGTGCATGTGTAGAAGTTTAGGTATTGAATTGTTGAATGTGTGGAGTTAGGATCAAGGTTTTGGGTGAATAGTGGAATTTAATTAGGTAAAATTGGTTATTTTTGTATTGATGTTTTTGATTATTTATAAGATTTTTTGAGCTCTGATAACAAGTGTTTAGTATTGGTTCAATTGTAGATAAGGAGATTTGAGTTCCACCGTTAAGTAATGGTCTATTATGAATCTTGTAGGTGGACTTGACAAATTACCAAATAGCATGTTAAAAATAACATCTTAAATTTTTGTAGATAAGTCAGAGTTTAGTAACACACAACATCCTATTTTAAAATGTATTATATTTATATGCTAAACAATACTATTATTTGAAGAGTTCTTCCAATTGTACCGTGTTTATTGTCTTATTATAATTTATGTATAATTCATTGAATTCTCCTTTGTAATATGTTGATGCACTTTTTTCCTATTTAATTTTCAATTAGAGCCTTTCATTGTTTAAATTTGTCAAAAACATCAATTTTATTTTGGAAAAAGTTAATCTTTACATTCTAGAGTACTCATCACTAAAACTAACCATATATTAAGCTCCACCTTTTAACACAACTTGATTATTGATATTTGGAGAGCATCAAATAGTTTATAGCTTATCCATATGCTTTTTATTAATTATTTCATTTATTATATAAGGTATCATATCCGTTTATATGAAAAAGTAAGTTTAATGGTTATTCATGGTTATGTAAGCTCATAATGGACAATATTTCAAGATCATAGACTTAAATATTTCTCGACCATGTATAGTGTCTTAAAGATTATTTTAATTAATTCTTACATGTATTCTGATTGAAAGGGATGTTTAGTAGGCAAAATCCTTTTTATTTCGGATCACATTAATAATTTTTTCATAATATTGGCATTATTGTAAACAAGCCCCATTTATATGTTATCAACTTAGGATATTTTGTCAAACTGGCATTATTGACAAGTGTCCATTAAGATGCGTATTGAAAATTAAAGAATCATATAAAAGCCTAATCTATCAAAGTTGCAACCTTTAAGTGAGAATGTTGATCTAAGTTCAAAATCAATTTTTGAGCCAAAAAAAACAAGAATGTCATAACTACTAATGATTAGTCTAGCTTATGATTATAATACATTATATACTTGTACACTTTATTATTCTATATAATAGTTGTGGCTAAGTATAATGTAATGAAGAGACCATATTACCTCATAATGGCACTATATGAGTTTTATTACTATATTCATGTGACTATTAAAGGAACTTATGCAACGTTTGTATAATTACATTAAGTCAGTAGCATATTGAATTTGTTTATATTTGGTACTACAATTACATATTTTATATTTGTTTTTGTTGTAGGTTTTGTTTGATGAATGGCAAGTTCTTTAGACCTCAAAATTAGGTTTAAGTGCTTATATGGTGGATGTTTCAAATTTAAACCAGAATTGGTATATAAAGATGGAGAAAAGATTGTATTGATTATAAGGTATAATTTATAACATTGGTTGAATTTAAGTGTTCTGATTATGAGGTGGTGGTGATGTTGTCGCCTGCAACCAAATATAAAAGAAATCACTTCCGTTAAAACAAATTAATGTAGTAGCGGTAAGCGGATATCGTTCCCACGAGGAATCTCTAACGGTAAAGGTTAGCGAGTTTAAACGGAACAAATAACAAAAATGGGGGTTGGTTTTGATTCACGAAAATATAAGAAAATCAAAGAAAAAAATCTCTAATTGAAACAATAATTAAATCTGAAAATTCAATAAGAAAAATACCTTGGTTTCGGTCACCGATGTTATCACGCTATTATGGATCCTCGACATAAAATTGCAATTATTAATAAACATTCATTGGGGGAAATTCTCTTTTAAGTGTAATGACTAGAAACATGTATTCTAGCAATCTTATTAAACAATAACCTAGATACGATCATAGGTAAATTGAATAATAACATTAAGAACCAATGACAAGTGATAAACATATATTTACATGCAATCAATCAGCGAATATTTTCTTAGAATTTTCCGACTCTAACGTAGAGAAGTTAATCCTAATTGCTACTTATGATTACCGAAACTGAACGCCATATTTCGTTAATCTAGCGGTTGAATCAATTAATCTCTAGTAGCGCTCCTAGAAACCAACAAATCCAATTAGAAGGAATAGATCTGAAAATATTCAATGTTCATTAACAATCATGAAAAACATCCAAATAATCTCACCAGAATAACATGTAACATGGATCCCTAAACCAAGATAAGAAAATTAACTACTCATACTTGAATTGAAATCAAAGAAAACAACAAAAGAAATTGTCTCCATAACTGGTCTTTTAATGAAAGTAACGATAATCCTAAGTGAAAATATGCATAATGTAAAGAACAATAAACCCAGAAAAGTGCAGCAAAGAAACCTAACCTAAACCTACTAATGCTTGAATACTAAGACTTGATGATTTCCTCCAACCCCCATACATGTATTTATTGTCATGGCAATTTCTCCAATTCCCTCTTTGACTTAGATATCCCATATCTTGATTGGATTTTGTCTCAAATAGATAGTCTTCTAGTTTAGGTGGAAAACTTCCTGAAAAGGACCCTAGAAGATCTTTGGCGATTTGGTTCTAATTGGATTCCAATTCTGGAAAATTTGCAGATTTGGGATTATGACCTTAGGCGTGCCCACGCCTAATCTTTGAATTTCGACCAATCTGGAATTTTCGCACTTCTCGCCATATTTTTCCTCTTTTTGATCCATTTTCGTCTTTTTGGCATTGAAAACCATCTGCAAACATTTAACAAATAATTCCATCAATTTTTAAGTACCAATTTCACAAATCAATCAAAATTAAGTCCAAAACATATGCATTAAACATGACTTATCAAATTCCCTTACACCGAACCTTTGCTCGCCCTCGAGCAACATATCAAACCATCAAACTCAATCAATTCATCCTTCAAAAATCAAGTGCACAAAAATCCATCAACTTGGGCTAGCAAGATCCAATTTGCAACACACATCATAATTGCTTTTCACTAGTGCAAATAAACAAAGTCAAAATTATGCATCTTTGTTCAAAAGCAAACATGAAATTAAAGTGAATTCTTCTCACAGATTTCGCTCTTACGCTCAAGTGTTTGTGGGTAAAGTGTTTCTCTCAAATCTCACTCTATCATGTTGAACTACCATAGGCTTGCAGTTTCACCAATTCTCATTCATTCAGATCACATGGGCTCATAGATCATAAGGGCTTTATCAAGGGTTGTAATGCAGGTGAGGTAAAACATGGTAAAAGGGTTCGTCACAAGTTTTCACAAAGCATCAAGTAAAAGGGCACACAATTAAAATTCTGAGATAAACATGATAAAAAAGAACTACAGCCACTCCTACTAACTCAAGCTACCATGCTTTATTCTTCCTTTTTCTTTTCTTTTTCTGATTTTGAATTTTTTTCTTTTTCTTTTTTCTGATCTTTTTCTTTTCTTTTTTTTTTCAATCCACTAAGAACAAGGGAAAAATGCAAATAAAAAATAACAACAATTGAGTAGAAGTGCCTATAAAAATATCTCAAAATACAATGTAACATAAAAGTCCCAAATTACTCAATGCTTTATTCAACTTGTGAAGGGGAAAGGCTAATGGAGTTTTTGGTTTTAATATGAGGTGATTAATTGAAAAACAAGGATGAAGGCTCAAAAGTGTTTACCAAGGGAAAATAATTGGGTGGGTTAATTTCAAGCTAAAGGGTTTTAAAACAAAGAATGCCTTAATCACTTCTATGTCCCATGTAATTAAACCAATTCAAACCGGGTCCATGTAAGTTCTGAAGGCAACGTGAATAGAGGAGCATCACTCAATTCAAACAATTAATATGTCATAAAGATGATATCAGTTAGGCTCAAGTTCGCTCACAGGTTTAAATTTAAGAATCCACCTTAATTTCACACTTTACTTCATTACTCCAATGTCAAAATTTTGACCAAGTCTATAAGATCAGCTATTACAATTAATCAATATGTTCCATCTTAAAACTTACTTAGCCCAATTTAATTTCATGCAAGTCCTTAATTTCATCCAAACTAATATGACCAAGCTTCATGGTTCAACATTCAATTCCATTCACAAAAATCAACAAAAACAGTCGCAACAATCCAAAAATATTCACACAAAAACCAAAAATTTGCCACATCCAAAAGTCTCAATTCCTCCCCCACACCTAAACCAACATTATCCTTAATGTTAAAGAAGCATAAAAATAAAAGAAAAGGTGAAAGAAAGCTTCTCTATTATGGAAGTGCCAAAATCAAGGTGTTGGCGGATGTGGCGCAAGGTGGTTCGGTGGCGGATGGGTGTGGCACGTCTGTGATATTCGCTTTTCTTCTTGGGCATTGTGTTAATTCTGTATAGACACCTGCAATTTCACAAAATAAGAATGCAAACACAAAAACAAAAGTGAAAGTTGATGGTGAGTTGGCGGTAACCTAATTTTTTTTAAAATTAAAATTAAAAGATTAAAATTAAAATTGCAGAATAGAAAATATTAAATTAAATTCCTAATTAAACTGAATTAAACCTAAAAATAAAAGAAAAGAAAGTTGCTAAAAAAATAAAAATAAAAGAAAGGATACGAATGGGGTGCCTCCCATTAAGTGCTTATCAGAGGTCATATGCTAGACCCTTGGCATATTTACGTCATCCATTATCGAATGGGTGCTTGAGTCCAACAGGAAACATGTTCAAACTTCGTAAGAGGCCTGGAACAACTTCCTTTGAATGCGGCTCCTTGTCAGCACGATGCTCCATGACTTCTGATGAGTGGAACTTCATCGCTTCACCATTATATTCTAATGTCCACTCGTCTTTTCGGGCATCGCCCTTCTCACACCAGGATGGTCTCTATAAAAGTAACGCCAATGGTGGTGGAGACTCGACATCCTGCTTGTTACCTTCGGCTTCAACTCGTTCGCCCATGGCTCTCCTAAAAATTGTACTCCTTGCGGCTCTTCCTGTTCTTCTTCTTCTTGTACCTGTAAATAACTAGGAAAAGGAAACAAATTTTGGTTAGCAATAACATGAACTGCATCACTTACCATAGGAGGTTGCACTTCCTCCATCTTTTCTCGAACTGTAATTTCTTCCTCTTCTAACTCTGATGGAAAATTTTCAAAATTTTGTGCTTCCATTCGATTAACAGCCGCTGCAATTTGACTTAGCTGGTTTTCCAAATTTCGGATACTTACTTCAGTATTTCGCTGAAACATCAAAGTGTTAGCAGTCAAAGTTTGCAACATAATTTCCAAAGACATATCATTAGCTTGTCGAGGCTCGAAGTAGGACTGCTCTTCATAGTAACTTGGTGGAGAAGTGTATCCGTACTTTGTATCCTGCAAAAAGGAACATCTACAAAAAGAATAACCCAAAAATGAGCAAACTTCACATACCTTAGCTTGTTGGTCATCTCTCGGTACTTGCGCGACTAAGGGTGTGAAATCTGCCACTTGACGGTCAAACCTAGAAGACGGAAACTCATTATCATAATAAGAATAATATGGATAATCTGAATTAAAAGCGTACTGATAGTGAGCCATGCCGTTAAAAGATCGAAAAATCAGAAAGAGCTGTGAAACTGAAACCAACAAAAGATAAGGTAACTAAGAGCAACGAAACCGAAAATGAAAACAAAAACAAAAACATCACTAACCAAAATCGTTAAGAAATTCCCCAACAACGGCGCAAAAATTTGGTGATGCTGTCGCCTGCAACCAAATATAAAAGAAATCACTTCCGTTAAAACAAATTAATGTAGTAGCGGTAAGCGGATATCGTTCCCACGAGGAATCTCTAACGGTAAAGGTTAGCGAGTTTAAACGGAACAAATAAAAAAAATGGGGGTTGGTTTTGATTCACGAAAATATAAGAAAATCAAAGAAAAAAATCTCTAATTGAAACAATAATTAAATCTGAAAATTCAATAAGAAAAATACCTTAGTTTCGGTCACCGATGTTATCACGCTATTATGGATCCTCGACATAAAATTGCAATTATTAATAAACATTCATTGGGGGAAATTCTCTTTTAAGTGTAATGACTAGAAACATGTATTCTAGCAATCTTATTAAACAATAACCTAGATACGATCATAGGTAAATTGAATAATAACATTAAGAACCAATGACAAGTGATAAACATGTACGACATGCAATCAATCAAACGAATATTTTCTTAGAATTTTCTGACTCTAACGTAGAGAAGTTAATCCTAATTGCTACTTATGATTACCGAAACTGAACGCCATATTTCGTTAATCTAGCGGTTGAATCAATTAATATATAGTAGCGCTCTTAGAAACCAACAAATCCAATTAGAAGGAATAGATCTGAAAATATTCAATGTTCATTAACAATCATGAAAAACATCCAAATAATATCACCAGAATAACATGTAACATGGATCCCTAAACCAAGATAAGAAAATTAACTACTCATACTTGAATTGAAATCAAAGAAAACAACAAAAGAAATTGTCTCCATAACTGGTCTTTTAATGAAAGTAACGATAATCCTAAGTGAAAATATGCATAATGTAAAGAACAATAAACCCAGAAAAGTGCAGCAAAGAAACCTAACCTAAACCTACCCTAAAACCTACTAATGCTTGAATACTAAGACTTGATGATTTCCTCCAACCCCCATACATGTATTTATAGTCATGGCAATTTTTCCAATTCGCTCTTTGACTTGTATATCCCATATCTTGATTGGATTTTGTCTCAAATAGATAGTCTTCTAGTTTAGGTGGAAAACTTCCTGAAAAGGACCCTAGAAGATCTTTGGCGATTTGGTTCTAATTGGATTCCAATTCTGGAAAATCTGCAGATTTGGGATTATGACCTTAGGCGTGCCCACGCCTAATCTTTGAATTTCGACCAATCTGGAATTTTCGCACTTCTCGCCATATTTTTCCTCTTTTTGATCCATTTTCGTCTTTTTGGCATTGAAAACCATCTGCAAACATTTAACAAATAATTCCATCAATTTTTAAGTACCAATTTCACAAATCAATCAAAATTAAGTCCAAAACATATGCATTAAAAATGACTTATCAGGTAGATTGTATTACATTGGTTGAATTTAATTATTCTTATTATAAGGTAGGTTGTATTGCATTGGTTGATTTTAACTTAATGTTAAAAGGTTATTGATGGAGAAGCTTAGGATTTTATCTATAAATTTTCATATGAGTCCTTTAAAGATGGTTTGAGGCCACTACAAAATGAAAATGACGTAAGGAGCTTGATAAGTGCAATTAAAGTGAGAAAAATGAAGACAATATAGGTGTTTATGAATGGGGAGAAGTATCCCAAATTATGAAAACTTACAAACCTTTAGGTTGATATTCCAATTGAGGTAATTGGGGATGATAATAAGGAGGCAATTTTAGCTTAATCCATAAATGCACCAATTCTTGAAGTAAATCACTTGTTAATATAGGAATCACGTATAATATGTAAAATACAAAAAAAGGGAGGTTAAATTGTGTAAAATCTTCAAAGATATTAATCTTTAGGAATGTTTTGAATTTCTTTACAAATTCAAATGATCACAAAAAGAATTTAATAAAGTTGATGAGTAATGCAATCGCAAAAATTATTATTTACTCTTCTAACAACAAGAAAATTAAAAGATAAGAGTTAGAGAATAGGCGCCACGATTTTATACTGGTTCATCCTTAACCTTGGGTTAATTCTAATCCTCAGAGTTTGTCTGAGATTTCACTATACTCTTCAACTTTACAAGTACTCTTTCTACACTTGCAGAGCCTCTTCAGGTCTCTCTCACAAAGTATCTTTATCTGCTTTCTTAACCTCTCCAGGCTCTAGTCTTTCTTTCGCTTGGAAAGATATTGTTCGAGCTTCACGTTATAGATGTATTCACTCTCTTTCTTTCGAACTTGAGTACAAAGTTTCTCTAAGTATTGTACAACCAAATTTTCTCTCTTTTAAAAACGTTATTTAGTTTACGACTAAAGCTAGTATTTATAGCCTAAGTCTTCAACTATCTTATTGAGAAACTGTTTCTTGAATCTTCTAGAAATCGTTATTAATTGAGTCTTGCAACTAACTCTAACTAACAGACTGACTGACGTTTTAGAATAGTTTCCATTTCCTTCTTCTGGTACTATACTTCTTCTGGTGTCGCGTTTCTTCTAGTGTTGACCACATATCTTCTGATGTTGACTTTCTATATCTTCTAGTGTTGACGTGTATCTTCTTATGTCATCTGTCTTGAGTTTTAAATATCTTCTGGGTTTGACTATGCATCATTTACATTTTTCTGCGCACTTAACAAACTTATTAAAATAATTGACATATGTATACATATATATAATTCTCTTAGTTATGTTACAACAATAATGAAAAATTTATTATAATCACTACAAAAAAAATACCCAATTTGCGACGTTTTAAAAACATCGCAAATGTTCGAAAAACGTCGTTAAATATTTTTTGTGACGTCTCTGAGAACGTCGCACCGAACGTCATTGAAGGGGGAGTAAGGAAACGTTTTTATTGACGTTTTGTACAAAACGTCGAGGAAGAGTAGGTGATTTTTTGACGTTTGGGGAAACGTCGTAAAAGCGTAAGCGGATGAGCGACGTTTTAATTAAACGTCGTGAAAAGAACATAGGTTTCTGCGACGTCTGTTAGACTTCATGGAAAGCATGACCATCTGCGACGTCTAGTAGACGTAGTAGAAAGGGTTAAAATCTGCAACGTCTAACAGATGTCGTAAAAAGGATGATTATCTGCGACGTCTGGTAGACGTAGAAGAAAGCATGATTATCTGTGACGTCTGGTAGACGTCGTCGAAAGTAGAACATTCTGCGACGTTTGCTCACAAACGTCGCAGATGATAATATATTTATATTTTTTTTAATAAATAATAAATTTTAAATTTTATATAATTAAATTTAAATGACATATAATTAAATAAAATCATTCGAATAGTGTGAATTATTAAAATTAAATTTGAAAATTTATTTGAATCGAAATATGATTTTAAAATAAAATTTTAATGGAATTATTATTCTAATTGAATAATTAATAATTGGGGAAAATATTAAATATTTAATTTTTATTTAGTCATTTGTCAATTTGTTGAGTACATCATGGATTTGCGAATGATCAATAATGTATAACAAGAATTTAATAGATGTAGACAATGAATTATATAATTTAAAATCCCAAACATGTCATAATATAGTAATTAATATGAACAATATGTCACAAGTGTCTAATATATCAGTATGAATACTTATCTAATCAACGCGAATATTATGTGTAGAACATATTATGTCTAATTTATCCTGCATTTCTTCAAATTTTTTGGTCAATTCATCGACTTTAGACCGTAAGCCCTCATTAACCTTCTTGGACTCGCTAATTAAGCCTCAAGTCTCTTTCTCGATCAAGTCTTCCTCGTGGTCGAGGCCCCATTCCCATGCCAACAATGTAATCTGCTCGGTGCCCGGACTTTGTCGCACACTTCATCCATTGTCATCGAATGACCTTGTTCAGCTGAATGTGTCAATTCGTGACACATTAAGTCCTAAAAAAGCAAAGAGTTAATTACATACACAATGTGATTTAAGAAATATTTATAAATAAACTATGTACTCACCCATTTTTCTTTGCATTCAGGAGTTGTCCATTGATCTTTTCTTTCATCATAATGAGTGCGATACCATAACTTCATCCGGTCACACTCTTCTCCGTCCCTGTCACTCTGTATAGAAATATGTTAATAGTAATATTTATTATAAAATTTGAAATATCAATAAAAGAAAAATATAATTAAAAAGATAATAACTCACAATCTCATGCCGTATGGCTAAAAGGCCTTAAATTTGAGTTTGGTCGACATTTGACCTGACTCCTAGCAACTTTTGCTTTTTGACTTTTTTCCTAATCGCACACGTTAAGAAAATGTATTATAAAATCTATAAATCATAATTCATAAATACTAGAATATAATAAGTTGTAAAAATAGTAGTGATCAAATAAACTAACCTTTGTAGCTGATTGCTCCCAATATTCGCATAAGTCCATCCACTCTGCCACTGTGACACTATCTGGCTTAACATCCTTTCCGTACTTGGTAAAATGCTTTTTTAAACTATATCTTTGATCTTTGGACCTTAACGCAAGAAACTTTTTCACAGTAGCATGTACTTCATTATCAGTCCTTATTCCCTTGATTTCCAACTTTTGTTGCACAAAATTATAAATTATTGGTCAATGTTCTAAACATATGAAAAACACGTACAATTTAGATTGGTTTAGAATACTTACGTCTAACTTGTAAAATGCAATATCCAATTCCTCAGTTGTAATTTTTGAAAATTTTATTTTTACAGGTAAGGAAGTTCGGGATACCAAACCAATCTCACTCGAGAATTTGGCAGATTGTACGGAGTTGGTTGGTCATCCTTCTGTTGGAGAGATCTCGATCTCCAATCTCTTACCTATGGCCTTGTTAATCTTTGCCAATCCGTGTCCTTTTGTAAGACCCCTTGTTTTTCTTAAATCAGTCGTTGATCCTAAAATAGCAAAGAAAAAAGCATATAACATACCCTGAATTGGTTAGATAAGCAAAATAACTAAAGTTAATAAATTTCACCAATTTAACCCAAAAAGATCAAACCTGCAGTGCTTGTAGAAGAAGAACCCACAGTGCATGTAATTGTCTGATTTACTGGTGTCTGATAAGCAAAAGTTGGAGGCATCTCTTGAGATGTGGATGGAGAACTAATGTTGCGGTGCTGATTCATAACTTGTTCATTTTTATCTCTAGGATGAATATTAGGCTAAGAAGGTGTGACTTCTCTTGGTGTTGGAGTAAGCTAAGAATTTGTGACTTCTCTTGGTGTTGGAGTAGGCTGAGAAGGTGTAGGTGTGACCTCTCTCCGTGTTGGAATAGGCTGAGAAGGTGCAGGTGTCTGATTTTGTGGTTGTGTATAAGAAGATGACGCATTAGCTGCCTTCCCAAGAAGCTGACGGTAACACGACTGCAATTTTGTCGGTACGGTGCTACTTGGTGCAACCTTATTCTTCTTCTTGGGTTGACCTGGTGCCATGTGAATTACCTGCATCATAATTGAGAATAGATTTCAAAGTTCAAAACCAAATGCACATGTATGCACATCATAATTCTGAATAATGCACAATTCTGTTCAAATTGAAGCAAAACTATATATGCACAATTCTGTTCATATCATTGATCCAAAACTATATATGCATATTTATATTCACAATTCTGTTCAAATTGAAGCATATAAACATGATACAAATCTACATATACAAATGCATATTTATATACTTGATCCTGTAAGCCATGAAAAACTTCTGCCGCAAATCTACAGATGTGTTTAAATGCTACTTAGGTTCAGAGTAGATAAATAATCACAAAGAAAAATCAAGTAGGAGTGTTAGACATTGGCATTTAAGTTCCTGCATGCAAACTAATTGACTTTTAGTTATTGTCCGTTTCTAGTTTTTTTAGTCAATTTTTTTCCTAAATTAGTAGCTGTTATAACTGTTAGTAGCAGCATTTTCTCAATTTGTTTTAACCACTAAAGTGTTGTGACTAGTTGATAGGAAAGTTTGTTATTTTTCCTTGTATATAAAATTTGGAATCAATGACATAACATATGCTGGACATTTAAACACTTTACCTCTTGTTTTTATTTATGCAGTTTGTTTCAACAATATGTTAAAATTTTTGCAGTATATTCATTGTTCACTTCTGAATGGCTCGACATTCTGGAGAAAGGAAAAGGTTTATAGCGATTACCGAACGAGTTAGGAAAAGCAGCAAAAAATAGAACGTTGAAACAATGTTCATTTACTCCTAAGACACTAGAAGTAGAAATTGAATATAATGAAGAACAAAAGGAAAATGTCAGTTAAAACCTTGGGTTTTTCCTTCCTAATACTGCTCTCAATAGAAAAAGGCTCATTAGAAGTACTCATTAATCAAGCACATTTGGGGGTCCTTCCATGATTGGGATATTCATGTCAAGAGCGGCATTGCTATTTAGCCTAGTCGATTTCTAAAACAAGAACTAAGCAGCAACAGCAGACATTTTAGAGAATGAAATAAGTTGAGCATAAGGAGTAATCTTCCTATCTCCTTTAATCTAGATACCAATTTAAGCAAATACCTCCAGTAGTCCACTGAAGGCAAATCAGATTCATATGTGCTGCTACTTTTAATCTCAACAATCAACAAAAATCAATTGCAATGTTTGATTTGATTGCTTCTTACCATGAAATTAATTCAGATTAGAGTGTTATATCTGAATAAGGGTTTTTAATATCCATTTTGAATTATAAACAATGCTTGACATCCATCCCTTTAGTTTCTATCTCATATAACTTGCATCTACTGATTATATGTTTCTATGCTCTCAAGGTGTTTAATGTTTTGTTTCAAATAGTTTATATGTGATATTATATGTGATATTTGTTTCAAATAGTTTTGATGATTCCGGATTCTTCTAATGGGCCGCATACCTCAACAAATGGGTTTATATGTTTAGACTTTGTAGTGAACATACCGTGTTAGATGCCTTTGGGTTTCAATGTATGTTTTTTATTAGTTTTTTGTTGTTTGGAAAGGAACTAAGTTATGTTTATTCTCATGTTTCTTGTATCCTATGACAATTGACATGTTAGAAAGTAAACTTGTTTTCTACTGATTACATGTTAGAAAGTATATTTCCAGATAAGACATGCAGAAATATGTTTCATGTTGCAATTGAGTTTCGTTTTTGAATATTGAACAGAATGTTGGGATTAAAAAACCATATTGATTAATCCAGCCATATGGATTATTCCTTCTAAATGTATGGATTCCAGAAACAAGAAACAATAAAGGACCCAAAAACAAATACTGATAATGTAAAGTAATGCTTTCTTCTCAATTTTGGACAACAAAACAAGAAAGAACATGATAAAACTGAAGATATTTTCACCTTATCTGAAAAGCTCATTGACGTCTATGACAGCAAGAAGTCATGCATTATAGGGTAGAGCTATGTAGAAGAAGCTCTACTTACTGATCTACCTTTGAGTAGATGCTGTTATACATGCTTCATCTTTCTGTTTTTAAACTAAATATCCATATATTTCAAATATTTGAAAACCAAATGCATTTCTAGTTTTCACTTGAAAGACAACAAGATAATGTTGCTGAAGATAAAGTTTATTGAGAAAACTATTAGATTGATTTGTGTGTTTGTTTCAATTCCTATGTCACTATTACTTGCTGTCATTTTATTGTTTATGTGCACCAAATCCAAAGGTTCTTTGTGGCATAGAAGCAGATTGGCAGTATGAAGGTTCAAGGCATTGAATCTTTATGTTTATACCTTATTCAAAACCAGTAAACTTTAGGAAAAACACAAAGTATCAAGCAAAATGAAGTTCCAAGAGTTTCTGTTGGTTCTAAGTTTATATTCTTCCAAGTGTTCTTTATGGCAGAGAAGCAGATTATGCAATTGTGAGTGTGGATGAGATGCATTGGAGGTAAAGAGAAGCATGGATGCTGCATATAAAGGAGCTGCAGTATGCATATGAACATGAATTGGCAATATGAACATGATAAGTGAATTTCAAACATCACTACAATTCTGCCATATAAGGGACCTTTAACAACTACATTATTGCAATTGGTATCTATCAATTCTTACAAATATGTAAATCTAAAGTTAAGAAGATCATCGAATCACCTGTCAATGTTGCTGAAAATGTGAACTGACAGTTTATATCTGCAGAAGAAGTTACAACAGCAGCTACAAATTGTCCATATATTCATAAGAAGTCAGATTGTGCATATAAAAGCAAGTCAGACTGTGCATATATTCATAAGGAGTCAAAGAGAAACATGGATGCTGCATATATCAGACTGTGATTGCATATTACTTTAAGAGTTTCATGGATTCATTATAGGGTAGAGCTCATAGAAATCTATGACAGGCAGAGGTCATTCATTATTGGCATTGCAATCTAGTCATATGGAATGAAAGAGAAACATGGATGGTGCATATAAAAGCAAGTCAGATTGTGTGTCTTCTATATCTCCAATAACCAGCAACATAATTTAATGAACAAGAAACATACTCTGTTGAATGCAGGATCTATAAAAGTCTCAGTCCAAGATATCTAAAATGTAACAGTAACATTTACATCAACAAGTGCAGCTACTTTTACACATTTACATCAACAAGTACAACTATATTAACATAAGGATTATGAAGTGCTATACATTGTTGATGCTATTGATGAGTATGCAGTTGGTCAATTCAAGGAAATTGAAGGTAATCATACTCATAACCACATTGACAAGTATTCTTCACCATGTCAAAAGCATCCTATACGACTCTTATTTGTCAGTAGATACAAGAAGTTAGTCTTCTAACTTATTTGTGTGCATTATATATCTCAAACACCAAGCTGGTAATGTTTACATGCATTGGTTTCAAAATGATAAATGTTAGGAAGCAATATTAATCCTAAGCAACAGAATCATCTTTTCAAAGGATTCTTATAAACAATCCAACTTCTTTCATAGCAAAACAATAGCAAACCAAAAAGTGTACATTGAATTATAAGAAATTATTCATCATCGTCGTCGGTAGAATCTTCGAATACAATATCACATTCATTGTCACTACTACTTATCTCAACTGCATCCAAATCGTCATCTAAATGTTGCTCGGAATTAAATACAACATTATTTATTACATCAAATGCAATATCAGTTCTATCTAAAAACTCTGAGGAACATTCCTCGACTTCGACTGGAACTTCATTAGACTCTTTAACATCATCTGAACCTTCTTCATTTGAATGCGAAGGGATATCATACGCACGTCTAACTTCACATTCTTGCACAATCTGTCAATTTGAACCAAGTACCAAATCTTCCACCAAAAAAACTTGCTTCGCTTGGTTTGCTAAAATAAATGGGTCATCCTTGAACCAAAACTTACTAACGTTGATGCTTTTTACAATGCCATTGACCCTTATATTTGAACTTCCAAGATCGTACCATTTGCACTTGAAAAGCACAACACTTTTACCACTAATATAATCTAGCTTTATAATATATGTCAGCATCCCATAAAATGTTATATTGTCTTCTCCATAATTTCCAAACACTGCAACACCACAATTTTGTGTAATCCTTCGTAGATCACGACCTTCAGTGCGAAATCGCATTCCATTAGTATTGCAAACTGTATACGTCTGCACCAAACTATGAGGTCCACATGCTAATGCATACAAAGACTCAAAGTTTTTCCCTTCATCAAAGCTAGCTAATGTCGTCATCTATAATAAGAAAGGAACATTAGTTTATAATAAATAAACAGTAATGAACACCATGTTCAAACCTTCTTCTCACTCGATGCCTAAACCACGAAGGAAATTGTTCTTTATGTCTCCTGTCAACATATAATGGACTTTTTTACCTCAACTCATCCATGTGCTCACTACGGATCATTGGAAAAACCACTATATTAATTTCCATGAATTATCTGAATTCATTCCATATCTTAGTTTAATAGTTTCTTAGCAAAACTTACTCGATAAACGAACTATCTCATGACAATTCATACGCACATACCAATGTGCAATCTCTAGCTCTTTTGTAGGAAGCGCAAATAAAATGCCAGACCTAATTGGCTTACATTGTTGGCAGAACACTGAAATGTCACTACCATCAACCATATCATTGATCCGGTCTGGCACGTTGAAGTTGGTTTCAATTCCTTTTAGATACATTGAGCAGAATGTCGTGCACTCTTTAACAACATATGCTTCAGCAATTAACCCTTCTGGACGTGCTTTATTACTGACAAATCCCTTCAGTGTACCTAGGAATCTTCACAAATGATTCAGCATAATTAGATAGGCCAATATTTAGTTCACTTGTAGAGTACTATGATAAATTTAAAGAATACCTCTCAATTGGATACATCCATCTATTTGCAACTGGTCCACCAAGTAAGGCTTCATTTGGCAAATGAATAGCCAAATGTACCATAACATCAAAGAATGCCGGTGGGTATATCATTTCAAGTTTGCACAAGATTAAAATAATCTCCTCATACATAGTTTGAACGTCATCCTTCTTCAAACTTCGTCTACAAATTCTGCAAAAGAAGTTCCCCAACTCCAGTAAAACACCTGTCACATCTTTATTCAAAATGCCACGCGTCCCTAAAGGCAGAATGCTTTGTAACAATATATGACAATCATGCCACTTAAGCCCACTAATCTTCCTTTCATCCACATTAACACATCTAGATATATTCGATGCGTACCCGTCTGGAAACTTCACCTGCTTCACAAACTCACAAAACTTCTTCTTCTCATCCAAAGACATTGTATAGTATGCTGGAGGTTTTCCCACAATAGTTCCATCAGTAGCCCTTATCAAGTGTAATTCTTTCCGAATATTCATATCTTCCAAATCAAGCCGAGCCTTGATTGTATCCTTGGTTTTACCTTCAACATTCATCAACGTACCAAGAATATTGTCACAAATATTCTTTTCTATATGCATGACATCAAGGTTATGTCTTAATCTTAACTTATGCCAATATGGTAGATCAAAAAGAATGCTTTTTTTATTCCAATTCAACTCTCCTTCCAATCTCCTTCTCCTCTTATTCCTGGGGTGCTTTCCATAAGATATATTCTCCACATGACATAATTGCTCAACCACAAGATCTCCATCTGTAAGTTAGGTATAGTTTGATGATCCTCTTGCCATCAAACTTCTTGCTTCTTCTCCATGGATGATCGTACGGAAGAAAACGACGATGTCCTAAGTAACCAATCTTACTTCTTAACTTACAAGATGGAGTGTGCGTGTTACAAACAGGGCATGCCTTATAGCCTTTTGTGCTCCACCCAGAAATAGTACCATAGGCTGGAAAGTCATTGATTGTACACAATAAAGCTGCATGCATTCAAAAATTTTCTCCCATTGAGGCATCAAAAACATCAAAACCATCTTCCCATAACTCACTTAACTCATCCACTAGTGGTCTCATATAGACATCAATGTCTCGACCAACAGCTTTCGGACCTGGAATAACCAATGATAACATAAAAAATGACTCATCCATACACATCCATGGGGGTAAATTGTATGCTAAAAGAACAACAGGCCACATGCTATATGAAAGTGACATATTGCCATGTGGATTGAATCCATCTGTTGCTAAGCCTAGTCTGACATTACTTGGTTCTCTAGCAAACTCAGGATATAGCTCATGAAAGCTCTTCCAAGCTTTTCCATCAGAAGGATAAACCATGGTATTTCCGTCACCTTTAGGCCTATCATTATGCCAAGTCATTTGTTTAGCGGTCTTACTTGACATGAATAATCGTTGCAGTATAGACTTTAATGGAAAGTACCTCAACACTTTCCATGGTATCTTCTTACCCTTGCCATCATTAATTCTCCATCTTGATGTTCCACACTTGGGACAACTTTGCAAGTCCCCATACTCTTTCCAAAACAGGGAACAATCGTACTTACATGCATGTATCGACACATAACCCAAACCTAGGCTCAGAGAAATTGATTTGCTTCATAATAGACTTCGCAAAGTTTCACAATTAGGTAATACATCCTTCAATGACCAAGTAACATGTCAATGACTTATTGCTCCACTTGTTGTATACTTTCAAGTGAAGAAACTTTATTAAAACGACAACTTTGAAAAGTTTGTACATCCAGGTACAACTCTTCAGTTGCTTTACTCAACAATTCATGAAAGCCTTGCCTTATAAAATCTTCGACGCCTTTAAGACGACTCCTTCCATCCTCATCAATTGGACAATCATTTACGAAGGTACCCATATCATGAAGCAAATCTTGCATGCCATCATCCTCCTCATCACCATCACCCTCATTAATATCATTCCCCATCCCATCAATGTCTACATTTGCATTATCGCCTTTCTACCCTAGACATAAATCTATATTCGGCTTTTCACCGTAAAACCCAACGAGTGTATGATTGGTCCATGCGAATCTCATTAAATGCTCACAAACATTCATTTGGGACCTCATATAAGCATTCATGCAACGACTACAAGGGCATGAAATTTCACAATCTCTTCCTTTTTTTTCCACCACAAATTTCATAAATGCTTTCACTCCATCAATGTATTCACGGAAAACCCTAACACTGTTCATCCAACTCTTATCCATTGACCAGAAACTACCTATTAATTTAACATAAAAATGACAACATTATCTTATGTCAGTGGGAATTCAATTTACACATAAAACACATTATGAACAACTTGGACTAATAATGTGGTCTTGCATGATTGTATATACTTATTGCACGTAATAGCTACTATTGAAAAGGTTTTGGAAATAAGTTATTAGACTACAAATGTTGTCTTGTTTACTTTACTCACATATAATCTAATCCCATTCGAGTTATCCTATACAACAAACATCCATTCTTTTCAAGTTATGACATAATTTGAAAAGAATGGATGTTGGTTGTACACAACCTCACAAAAACAAAATCAAATTCATCAACCCCGCATCCTCAACCATGTTTAATAGTTCCACAGCCAAAATAATTTGCACCATTTAATTAAACTTATCAAACATGTCTATTATGTTCAAACCTCAACTTCTAAGGATTTTAAACCTTTTTGTTCAAAGGGTGACCAATAATCTCATTATATCACACTTATTCCTTATGATGCTGAGTAAAAGTTAATAGTATTCACATAATAGTAAAGTTTACACTACAACAAAACCAAGCATTTTGCCACACAGGAGAAGAGTATAAGTCATTGGAATTGCATAATAAAAAATGCAGAATTTTCATACCAGATCCACTACTTCTGCAGGAAATATGTTAGGGCACTCAATTTACTTCAAGATTTTTCCTCTGGAATCCTTAAGAGGATCAGTCTGTAGTTCTGCAAAAACACCAACTGATTATGAGCTATAACAATGAAACAAACATTACAAAATATTGTAATCTCAAGAAGGAAACTACCAATGGATAGATGATAACAAAATTCCACATACAAATGATATTGCCAACGATAACATGGTTGAATTCTATGGACGTCAGATTTGGCTAAGCTTATAAAGGTATTAATATTATTTATTTAAGAGAACTTGGGAGTTTTAGATCTCTTATCACATAATCTTTTATGCCATACTTTGATAGACATAAGATGTTTGTAGAAGGGAATAAACTAAGTTTTTTGGATATTATTTTTAAAAAGAGGGTGGTTAATGATGAAATAATGGTATCTTAAACAGAGTAAAGAGAGCTGAAGAGGAAGGGAATGAATGAAACCATTAAAGATTATAAATTAGCCTTATCAAGCTTTCTTTGAGTCAAGCAAGAACCAATTTGCTTATTACTCCAAGTGTATAACGAATTGGGAAATTTAAAGTCTTTAAGATTACAAGCTATGATGGAATTTTTAAAATCCAACATATTTGAATAGTAAGGAATAGAAATCTATGAGGAATCTATAAGGTGAATAACATAATTAAAATCATCAATAGCGAACTAAAGAGAGAAAGAATAATTCTAAGAGATTTCAAGGAGACTAATCTAAATATTTTCCCATTTTAGTGGAAGAGTTATTAGATGCATAAACCATAGTGAGAAGAAAAGAGGAATTTATATCATTAGAAAAATATAAAGGCATATAAGTTATTTATTATGGAGAATGACAATAGGTTGAAAAGTGTTAGACCCCGAATAAGCATGAATTGTGATAATTGTGGTATTTTGTCTTAGCTTGATTAAATTGGGAATATTATAGATAATTATGGTTTAATTGAGGTTTAAATGAGCATTTGAGGATGTAAAGTGTGTAAGGGCTTTAAGTTGTTTTGGGCTTGGGCTTAGTAAGAAGGGCCCATGCCCTTAGAGTTTAAAGAAGAGACTTAGAATAGAAATAGAAAAGAGAAAGGAAAGGAAAAAGGAAAAATAGAAGAAGAAGAGAAGAGAGGGTGTCGTAGCCGTGGGAGGAGAGGAAGAAGAAGAGAAGAGATTTTACGATTTTTGAGGTTTCCGATCGATTCAAAGTGCTTTCTGGGTACGTTGCGTTCATTCCTTCTTGTTGTAGTAAGATTGAACTTTAAGATAGCTTGGATTGGGAGAAATCGAAGGTGTTAGGGTTTTGAGTGGAAAAATTAGGAGAATCGTTGGGTTGATGTGTTTTTGTGAGATTTGAAGTCTAGAATGGGTTAGAATGTTGTAGAGGGCTTGATCTATGTCTTAGATGTACTGCATTAGAGTTTGGAATGGATTGGAGTTGGAAAATCTGAGATTTTCGAGTTCGGGAACGTTTTCCCCGATCTGCACGTCGCGACGTGCTCAAGACACGCCGCGGCGTGCGAATTAATTTAGTTATGCGCATGCTAGACGATGCATGCATCTTGGCGCAGCGTAGCTGCAAGCGTTCGCCATGGCCTTCGACGCGGCGAACGAAGCCTTCGCTGCGGCGAGAGAAGCTTTCGCCGCGGGCCTTCGACGCGGCGAGCGAAGCCTTCGCTGCGGCGAGCGAAGCTTTCGCCGCGGCGAACAGGCCTTCGTCGCGGCGAGGCCTCCTGTTTTCCGAGAATGAGATTTTTTGTATTTTGGGCATATCTTTTGGTGTAGATTTCCAATTGAGGTGATTGAGCCGTTGTGAACTAGAGATCAGGGGCTACAAGTTGTATGAAGAAGGGAAGTTCGGAGATTGTTTCGAAGGGTTTGAGAATTTTAAGAGAAAGTCGAATGTAGACTTTTAATGCTTTACTTTTGCTTTTGAGCTTTATTGAATTTTGCTATGGATATTAATTGTATGGAAACTTGGTTTCTTATAGGCAACTGTTTGTTTTGACCCAATCGCAAGAGGAAGGACAGCGATGAGTCCGATACTCCAAATGATACTAGGTGGGTAATATGTTTATGGTTATTGTGTGTATGAGCAATTGCATGATGTGTGCTTGCTTGCATTATATGATCTTGATTGTATTGAATTACATGAGAACTTTTGACTATGCCTTTGAGTATGATAGAATTATGCATGAATTGATAGGCCTTTATGGCAATGGACCAGAACGAGATGTGAGAAAATGTGAAACATGCTTTGAGCATGGATCGAGTGGATTATGTGCTTTTTGGGTAAGAGAGTTACGGATGGAGTCACGTGCACGCCGACAAGAAAGCCTTCTCCGGCTGCCGCTTGTGGCAACGAGATCCTTGAAAATCGGACTCGGATGGATTACGGATTTACCTTTGGGTTATCCGGATGGATTACTGAACTCTCAAGCCAATTGATTGTGCATACGATGGATTTGTTGAGCATAACACTTGATGAGTTTGATGCTATGTTGCATATTGCTTGATATGTCGAGGAATAGTAAATGCATGACTTATGTTATATGAATGTGAATTGAATTGATGAATTATGATTTTCTAGTGATATGTATATGTATATACTTGATTGTGTGGCTCGTTGCCAATGGCTATAAACGATATGCCATCGAGCCAGAGCTCACCCCATTACTCTCCCTCCTCAAAAGTGCGGATCGAGTCGATTATCGACCTTGCAGGGCATCAGAAACTTCGAGCTAGCTAGGAATTTGTATAAGTTAGTCCTTTGGTTAGCCCACCAACATTTCATCATGGAGCATACTTTTGTATTGTGGGATTTAATTCCATTTTGTATTATGTTATATTTTGGGAATACTGGTTCAATTTCCACGAATGGCAATGACGTATGTTTTATGAACTTGAGATGATTAAGGCATGTTTAGAATGCATGTGTAGAATATGTATATGTATGCGTTTATGTGTGTGAAGCGGATCGATTAGTTATTTGTATGGATGTTGGGATCGGGTCCGATGGTATATTGGGCGCCGAATGTCGGCGCGGCCCGAGGGGCAGCTCTCGGGGATTTGGACGTGCGGGGCCGGGCCCAACATGTTTGGTATCAGAGCGCCTAGGTTTAGGTGTCCTTGGTTTAGAGTGCATAATAGGATTGTGTGATCTATGTGTAGGTGTAAGTCGACTTGTACCATCTGTAAGTCGACTTATGCTAGCTCGGTACTAATAAGTCGCCTTGTTCACCAGTGTAAGTCGACTTATGGATGTCCAGTACCGTTAGATTGTTAGAGTAGTGCCCTAAGGCAATCCCTTTAAGCGATTTTGTTCATAGTCATATATGCACTTTATGAATAAATAAAGCAAGGCATATTTCATTTATTTGATATTCATTTTGTTATGAATTGATGTTGATCTTTAATCAAATTAATGAAGTCCATGATATATGACATAGCATGAAGGAAATTATGATGTGATCATACTACTGAGATTCCTATCATGTGCAATTATGTCAAGATTCAAATTATCCCTAGTCATAGGATTAACGAGACTGGAAATTGTTAATCCGGATAGACTAGCACATGTCATATTCCTTGATTGGATCAAGCAGTGGATCTCAGAAACTGTAAATATTGAGATATTTAGAGTTGACATGTGGATGCTTACTAGTGGTAGTAAGTACATTGGATGACCTGCCATGAGATCATCACATGGGTATTCTATTATAATGTCAGTGATAATCTCATCATAGCAATGGTGCAAGTATCCTTAGACTTGAGGTACTCAAGGATATCTTGGACACTGATTCTGTGCTTTGACTCCATTCCTTGTTGCCTTCCGAGGTCGCTCATAGGGTGGTGCTTGGAGTGCAGTTTGAGGTATTCAAGGTAATTGAGTAGCCAATAAAGGATTCAACACTTCGGAATAGCGGAAGAGATACCCATAGCTTCTTTAGGATCATTACTTGAAGTCTCTGCCGAGAGCACACCCGTGTCATGAAGAGGGTCTTCATGGACATATAAAGTAATGAGTCCGGACGAGACCCGATATCACTGGGCTAGACTCGGTCTAGTGAGAGTTGACACTTTGACCATACTCATAACCAAGTGGGGTATAGGATGGTGAAAGGACAAATTGCACGTAATTGTCATGGAAAGGTTCAGAATCTGTTCCTAATGAGCTCGGGTTCATTAGTCAAACCAATTACTTTCCGGTCAATCGGGGTCATGATGTGTTGCTAGACGCATTATGACTTGCTTAGATTAAGTGTTAATCTAAGTGGCCAACATAACCGGAACCTAATGGGTCATACGACAAGAGTGACTCAAAATCAGAAATAGTTTTGGATAGTGATCCAATATTTGGAGAGCAATAGGATTAAATGGATCCCGATGAGATCGAGATATGTCCCGATGAGATCGCGACATCGATATTGCTGAGAAAGGTCTCCGGGGGTTTTTCTCATACCGGGGCCCGGCAGGCCGGTAGGACCGATCCCAGTGTGACTGGACTACTTCAGCAATATATATACATATATATATATGATTAATTAATTAAATAATTAATATATATATATATATATGGTGATTACGCGGGATGGAGGAGGAAGCATAAGAAGCTTCCATTTGAATGCTTAGTCATTAAGTTTAATTAATGACTAAAAGACAAAAAAAACAAAAGGTGGAAAGGTGTGTGATGATCGTGTCTTATGGATGAAGAAAGAAAAAAAAAGAGCTTCTTCTTTTATTCATAAGAGGATCGTGACTTTTAAAGAGGGTAGAAAGGTTTTTGGAAACCTTTAAGAGATTTTGATCTCTTATCCAACGATCATCAAGGTTCTTCAAGTCTTCTCCTCCATCTTTGTCCAACCTCTCCAAGGCTAAGGTAAGATCTAGCAGTCTTTTCCTTAGTCTAGCTATTCCTGGGTCAAAGGGTTTGTCCCGGTTAGGTTTCCGACCTCTGCGTGGATACCGTTAGAGACGGTCTTCTTTGGTCGTTATGGTTTGACTGATTATACTTACACATGGATCTTGGCTTTCGGGAACTTCCCGGAACAAAAAATTTTTGTTTTCCGCACTGTGTCCATATGAAGGACACCTTGGGATTTTCCTACACTATGGTTATTTGTTGCATTGCTTAAGTGACATGCATATCATGCATACATGTAGATTGCCATATAGCTAATCCTTAGTGTTTCTATTTGAAGGAGTACGATGCCACCTCGTAGAAGGACACGAGGAGCTATGCAAGGGTCTACTGTACCTGACTCTCCGACTAGGGAGGAGAGGACCGATGAGTCTATAGCCCCAATGCATGTAGAGGCTTCTATAGGGCTAGAGAGTGAGCCCATGCGTTCGTTGACTCAGGAATCGCCGATTCCGCCAGGACAATTGCCCCAGTTTGACCCAAGGATGTTTCAGGCCTTTACTCAGCGCTTGTTCAGCATGGGCGGATGCCACACCTTTCCGCTCCGGCCCAAAGAAGAGGGAAAACAGTTCAACAAGTGAGGAAGTATGGAGCGATTGACTTCTTTGGGACAAATGGATCCCGAGGAAGCCGAGACATGGTCATGAGAATGAAAGGGTGCTAGATCGATGGATTGCAGGCGATGAGCGAGTGGTGTATCTTGCCAGCTTGCTTGTGGAGATGCTCAGGTGGGAGACCGTCTTGGGCGATCGAGATGAGGCTAGTAGGGTTGGCATGGCAGATTTTGTGGTGCGCTCAAGAAGAAATATCTGCGAGAGGTTTATGTCCAGAGAAGCGAGGGAGTTTTGAGTCTCACTCGAGGGATATGACAATTCTTGAGTATGGCGCAGTTCACTCGATTATCCCAGATGCTTGAGACTTGATCTTTGAGTGAGGTTGCGAGATGTCGCAGGTTTGAGTCAGGATTGCATTTAGCTATAAGAGAGAAAGTTATTGTGCAGAATTTTAGTGATTTTCAGCAGTTAGTTGAGGCAGCTCTTCGGGTGGAGAACATAGAGAATATCAAGAGTGCTGTGAATAAGAAGAGGAAGGCGAGAGCGCCTAGGAGAGGGGTAAGACTAGCACTCCTATGCCGATAGAGTGCTAGGAGCTTCCCAGTTTATTCAGAGGAGAGGAGCAGTGGGGCTAGCTGGCCGAGGCCGATGAGGACTTCTACTGTCTCTCACGAAGCTTCAACGGTGGGTGGCGGTAGAAGAGGAGAGGGAGATAGATCGGTTATCCCAACGTGTGAGCACTGCGGGAAACCTCATAGGAGAGTGCTTGGATCGACAGGAGCTTGTTTGAATCGTGGGGAGAAGGGACACATTGCCAGAGAGTGTCCTCAGCCTCCACGACAGGAGAGAGGTCAGATGCCAGCTTCGATGAGGACAGAGACCATGGGTCAGAGGACTGGGACAGAGGTAGGTAGTTCTGATGCTGCCAGGAGGGCGAATCTTCTGGGGAGACCGAGAGGACAGGCACCAGCTAGGGTGTTCGCTATGACTAGGGAGGATGCTGAGACCGCACCAGATGTTGTCACGGGTACGGTACAGTTATTTTCTGATGATGTGATAGTTTTGATTGATCCGGGTTCTACTCATTCGTTTGTTTCCTCGAGTAGACCCGTGTGTGATTTGATTGTGAGCCTATTGGATACTCCGCTGATGGTGAGTACTCCAATCGGCCAGTGCATTGTGATTAGTCAAGTTTATAGAGGTTGTGAAATTCGCATTAGTGGAGGACTTCTAGTGGTAGATCTGATGCCACTGGAGATGAGCGGTTTAGATGTGATTTTGGGCATGGATACATTGGAAAAGTACAATGCCCATTTGGATTGTAAACAGAAGACAGTGGAGTTTGAATTGAATGATGGCAGAAGAGTAGTGTTTACTGGGGACAGGAAAGCGAGTCCGCCTAGGATTGTGTCAGCATTGACAGCGGGGAAGATGATGAGTAAGGGTTGTGAGGCGTTTCTGGCTTCTGTGATAGACTCCAGAGCTGATAGAGGGAAGCTGGAGGATATTTCAGTAGTTAGGGATTTCTCGGACGTCTTTCCCGAGGAATTGCCAGGACTACCGCCAGCTCGGGAGATTGAGTTTCCTATTGAGCTTGTGTCACGTACAAGACCGATTTCAATTCCGCCTTATCGGATGGCTTCGGCGGAATTGAAAGAGCTTAAGGAGCAATTGGAGGAGTAATTGGAGAAAGGATATATCAAACCGAGCTCTTCGCCTTGGGGAGCTCTGATTCTTTTTGTGAAGAAGAAAGATGGATCCTTAAGGATGTGTGTGGACTACAGGAAGCTGAATCAGGTAACGGTGAAGAACAAGTATCCGCTTCCTCGCATTGATGATCTGTTTGATCAATTGCAAGGAGCGAGAGTCTTTTCAAAGATATATTTGAGATCGGGATATCATCAGCTACGGATTAAGGAGTCGGATGTGCCGAAGTCTGCTTTCAGGACTCGGTATGGGCATTTTGAGTTTTTGGTGATGCCTTTCGGATTGACGAATGCTCCGGCAGCGTTTATGGATTTGATGAATCGGGTTTTTAAGCCATTCTTGGACCAATTTATCATTGTCTTTATTGATGATATATTGGTGTATTCCAAAAGTGATGAACAGCATGAGGAGCATTTGAGGATGGCTTTGGAGACCTTGAGAAGCAGTGAGTTGTATGCCAAATTCAAAAAATGCGAATTTTGGCTGAGGGAAGTTTCATTTCTTGACACGTGATCTCGTAACAAGGAGTTCATGTGGATCCAAAGAAGATAAGCGCCATTGTGAGTTGGGAAGCGCCAAGAATGTGGCGAAGTGAGGAGCTTTTTGGGTTTAGCAGGCTATTATAGGAGATTTGTGGAGGGATTCTCTATGATATCCGCTCCGATGATAAAATTGCTGAGAAAGAATCAGAAGTTTGATTGGAGTGAGGATTGTCAGAGGAGCTTCGAGGAGCTCAAGCGCAGATTGACGAGTGCCCCAATTTTGATTTTGCCATCGGGTGATGAGGGTTATTCGGTATATAGTGATGCTTCGAGGAAGGGTCTCGGAGGTGTTTTGATGCAGGGAGATCTGGTAATTGCATATGCTTCGAGGCAGTTGAAGCCGTATGAGCTGAATTATTTGACGCACGATTTGGAGTTAGCAGCAGTGATATTTGCCTTGAAGATTTGGAGGCATTATTTGTATGGAGTTCGCACTCGGATCTTCACCGATCATAAGAGTCCAAGTATTCTTGAGTCGAAGGATTTGAATTTGAGGCGCGGAGGTGGTTGGAGCCACTAAAGGATTATGATTTGTCGATTGAGTATCATCCGCAAGGCCAATGTTGTGCGGATGCCCCGAGTAGAAATCGCCGATTGCTTATGTTCGATCGCTTTATCTTCCTTTATTGAAGAGATGGCCAAGCTTAGGATAAGCTTGACTCGGGAAGAGCGGATTGTCTTCGCTAATTTTCGAGTGAGGCCGATCTTGAGGAAAAGGTTAGGGAATTGCGAGCTCGGGATGCGGTTTGAGCAAGCTCAGGGATGAGATTCGGAAAGGCAGGGTTTCTGAGATAGATGTGCAGGATGATGGGCTTATGACAGTTGGGAGTAGGTTGTGTATTCCTGATGTGCAGGAAGTTAAGGCTGAGATTATGGATGAGGCACACAATACGCCTTATGCCATGCATCCAGGTAGCACCAGGATGTATCGAGATCTGCGAGAGCATTTTTGGTGGAAAGGTATGAAGAGGGATATCGCAGAATTCGTTAGTAAGTGTCTAGTGTGTCAGCAAGTCAAAGCTGAACATCAGGCACCTTCGGGCAAGTTGAGACTGTTGCCTATTTTGGAGTGGAAGTGGCAGCGGGTGACGATGGACTTTTTGATGGGATTGCCTAGGACCAGCAGGAGGCATGATGCCATTTGGGTGATTGTGGATCGGTTGACTAAGTCAGCCCACTTTTTGGCGATTCGACAGACTGATTCTTTGCATGTGCCAGCAAAGAAATTTATTGATGAGATAGTGAGGTTGCATGGGATTTCGGATTCCATTATGTCGGATAGAGATCCTCGGTTTACTTCGAGGTTTTGGGGTAGTTTGCAGGAAGCTTTGGGGACTAAGTTGAATTTTAGTACGGCTTTTTATCCTCAGACAGATGGTCAATCTGAGAGGACTATTCGGATACTTGAGGGGATGCTTCGGGCTTGTGTGATGGATTTTCGAGGAGCATGGGATGAGCATTTGCCGTTGGTCGAATTTGCTTATAATAATTCGTACCATTCGAGCATTCAGATGGCTCCATATGAGGCATTGTATGGGCGGAGGTGTAGGACTCCGATCTGTTGGGATGAGGAAGGAGAGAGGCAATTGGAGGGACCAGATTTGATTCAGATGACTGTTGAGAAAGTCAATCTGATTAAGCAGCGGCTTAAGGCAGCACAGGACAGGATGAAGAGTTATGTTGATGCTCACCGAAAGGAGATAGAGTATGAGGTCGGTGAGAAGGTGTTCCTTAAGACATCTCCTTGGAAAGGAGTATTGAGATTCGGCAAGAAAGGGAAGTTGAGTCCGAGGTATGTGGGTCCTTATGAGATCCTTGAGAGGATTGGACCACTCGCCTACAGATTGGCGTTACCTCTGGAATTATCGCAGATTCACGACGTTTTTCATGTGTCCATGTTGAGGAGGTATAGATCGGATCCTTCTCACATCATTCAGCCGGTGAGGTTCGATTCTTGAGATGATTTGAGTTATGAGGAACTTCCAGTACAGATTTTGGATACCAAGGACAAGGTTCTCAGGAACAAGACGGTTCAGTTGGTCAAGGTCCTATGGAGGAATCATTCAGTAGAGGAGGCTACATGGGAGCCATTGGAGGCTATACGGGGGAAGTATCCGTATCTCTTCGATGATTCAGGTAAATTTCGAGGACGAAATTTCTTTTAAGAGGGGGAGAAATGTTAAACCCCGAATAAGCATGAATTGTGATAATTGTGGTATTTTGTCTTAGCTTGATTAAATTGGGAATATTATAGATAATTATGGTCTAATTGAGGTTTAAATGAGCATTTGAGGATGTAAAGTGTGTAAGGGCTTTAAGTTGTTTTGGGCTTGGGCTTAGTAGGAAGGGCCCATGCCCTTAGAGTTTAAAGAAGAGACTTAGAATAGAAATAGAAAAGAGAAAGGAAAGGAAAAAGGAAAAATAGAAGAAGAAGAGAAGAGAGGGTGTCGTAACCGTGGGAGGAGAGGAAGAAGAAGAGAAGAGATTTTACGATTTTTGAGGTTTCCAACCGATTCAAAGTGCTTTCGGGTGCGCTATGCTCATTCCTTCTTGTTGTAGTAAGATTGAACTTTAAGATAGCTTGATTGGGAGAAATCGAAGGTGTTAGGGTTTTGAGTGGAAAAATTGGGAGAATCGTTGGGTTGATGTGTTTTTGTGAGATTTGAAGTCTAGAATGGGTTAGAATGTTGTAGAGGCTTGATCTATGTCTTAGATGTGTTGCATTAGAGTTTGAATGGATTGGAGTTGGAAAATCTGAGATTTTCGAGTTCGAAACGTTTTCCCGATCCGCACGCCTCGGCGTGCTCAAAGAACACGCCATGGCGTCGAATTATTTATTTATACGCCTTGCGGCGATGCATGTGCATGCGCCATGGCGTGTAGGTTACATGGGCCTTCATTGCGCGACGAACAGGACTTCGTCGCGGCGAGGCCTCCTGTTTTTCGAAAATGAGATTTTTGGTATTTTGGGCATATCTTTTGGTGTAGATTTCCAATTGAGGTGATTGAGCCGTTGTGAACTAGAGATCAGGGGCTACAAGTTGTATGAAGAAGGGAAGTTCGGAGATTGTTTCGAAGGGTTTGAGAATTTTAAGAGAAAGTCGAATGTAGACTTTTAATGCTTTACTTTTTGCTTTTCGAGCTTTATTGAATTTTTGCTATGGATATTAATTGTATGGAAACTTGGTTTCTTATAGGCAACCAAGCTGTTTTGACCCAATCGCAAGAGGAAGGACAACAATGAGTCCGATACTCCAGCGATACTAGGTGGGTAATATGTTTATGGTTATTGTGTGTATGAGCAATTGCATGATGTGTGCTTGCTTGCATTATATGATCTTGATTGTATTGAATTACATGAGAACTTTTGACTATGCCTTTGAGTATGATAGAATTATGAATGAATTGATAGGCCTTTATGGCAATGGACCAGAACGAGATGTGAGAAAATGTGAAACATACTTTGAGCATGGATCGAGTGGATTATGTGCTTTGTTTGGGTAAGAGAGTTACGGATGGAGTCACGTGCACGTTGACAATAAAGCCTTCTCCTACTGCTCACAGGGCAACGAGATCCTTGAGAAATCGGACTCGGATAGATTACGGATTTACCTTTGGGTTATCCGGATGGATTACGGAACTCTCAAGCTAATTGATTGTGCATACACGATGGATTTGTTGAGCATAACACTTGATGAGTTTGACAGCTATGTTGCATATTGCTTGATATGTCGAGGAATAGTAAATGCATGACTTATGTTATATGAATGTGAATTGAATTGATGAATTATGATTTTCTAGTGATATGTATATGTATATACTTGATTGTGTGGCTCGTTGCCAATGGCTATAAACGATATGCCATCGAGTCAGAAGCTCACCCCATTACTCTCCCTCCTCAAAAGTGCGGTCGAGCCGATTATCGACCTCGCAGGCATCGAAACTTCGAGTGGCTAGAATTTGTATAAGTTAGTCCTTTGGTTAGCCCACCAACATTTCATCATGGAGCATACTTTTGTATTGTGGGATTTAATTCCATTTTGTATTATGTTATATTTTGGGAATACTGGTTCAATTTCCACGAATGGCAATGACGTATGTTTTATAAACTTGAGATGATTAAGGCATGATTAGAATGCATGTGTAGAATATGTATATGTATGCGTTTATGTGTGTGAAGCGGATCGATTAGTTATTTGTATGGATGTTGGGATCGGGTCCGATGGTATATTGGGCGCCGAATGCCGGCGCGGCCCGAGGGGCAGCTCTCGGGGATTTGGACGTGCGGGGCCGGGCCCAACAAAAAGTATCATGATTTTAGGATATATTGATTCTACTGTTATAGTCTTCATTAAGATTGCAAAGGAAAACCATCTATAAAAATTTAAAAAAGTGATTTCAGTAAAAGTTAGGATTTTACTCTAGCTTCAAGAAACAAGGGATAATTTAAGAGAGGAAAAGATATTTTTGACATTTACTTAGACGGATATTAACCCTTGTATTATAAGAAACATAAACATTTATATGGAGAAAGAAGAGTTTAAACACTCCTTTAATGCTAGTTTTTTTTTTCATTTACTTAATTTAGAGTCAAACTTAACAACTAGACTTAGTTTCAAGGTTATTATCATAATCACTAAAACAATACTCAATATTAAAATATAACCTACAATTAATAGGATTAAAGGATAACAAATTCTAAAATGCACAAACTTTTGGGACCTTTTCAATTTAGTGCTCAAAATTTTAAAATTTTTAATTAAATAGCTAACCTTTTATGACCTTAACAACTCAATTCAAAATGTTAACTCCATTAGTAAATTACCAATTTTGATAAAAAAAAAACTTTGTTGTCTATAACATGCAGGTGTCTATGTGGAAAAAAAAGATTGCAAACTAAACATACCTATAACCTAATATGAACAACCCATAAGCATACCTATTAACTCAAATACCCAAATACCTATTACTCAAATACTCATTTCCTATTTAATTTCAAAATACCCTATTTAACGTTTCATCTCCATTACATTAGAATTTGAGTTATAATTTTGAAATACCTCTTCTGGAGGATAAAACTAAGGAATTTGAGTTATAATTAGAAGGTAAAAAGAAGGACCTCAACGAAGAACCAAAAAGCAAGGCAGAAGTAATGAAGTAGTGCGAAGCCAAAGTCCTACATAGGGAACAAAAATTAGAGGAAGTCAAAGAGAGTGAATGAGAAGAAGAAGGACATCGATTCTAGGTTGCAAAGTATATAGGAGAGGGAGAAATCTTTGAAATCTAAAGGAAAAAATGGATCTTCAGAGGACACAGTTACTTCCTAATAATGAGAGCTTGCAAATTACAAAATATGAATGTGAGAAGATAAATGATGAAATTGATTATTAAGAGATGCAAATTGGTAAAAAAAAATGAAAGTTTGAAAAACCAATTAATAGAAGATAATCAATGTATGTTTATAAGTAGAACTAAAATGATAGTTAGAGAAGTTTAGGCATATGTAATGGAGACTAGTATTTGAGTTAACCAACAAAAACATTTTTATAGTTAATTCTTTTCATTTTAACCATTATCTCATCTAAGTAAAAATATTTACCCATTTAGATAGAAATATGGTTTAGTCCATCATATTCTAATATTCTAAAAACATATTGTGGAAATTTGTCCAAATTAGGGCAGAGGCAATTGTTTACTAGAATGAAACCAACTTTCAATTTTTTAAGAAGTTAACCTCTCATTATTGTTTCATGAACCAATTCTAAAATAGAATTTAAACCTTCATTAGATTTGAAGTTTAACAAAAGTACATTGTTGTCATTAATAAGAACATCTTAGAGACTAAATTAATTCCAAAGGATAGGAAGAACAAAAGAAAAGGATGCTTATTTGTGTGATCAGTAGGGAAACATTTCAAGTTAACTCTTAACCAAAAGAGTAAAATTCTTTCTTATTAGTAAAAGTTATATAGTATGATCAATACTCCATCACTCTTGCTTCCTAAACCAATCCCAATCCTCATCTTTACTAATATGAACCGAATTAAATAGAAACCCATGATCAAGAATATAAGGCATGATACAACCAAGAACGCATCAAAACCATCGACACAAAATCACATAATGATAATTGAATCCACGATCAACAATCCCATGAAAGAAATCATAAAGGTAAACAAAGCATTAAAGAGAAAGAAAACTCAATAGGTGAATTTATGTTGCGTACATTATTACATACAGGTGAATTTAGAAATGTTTGAAACATTACAATAAGGAATTCATCTAATAATAGAACTAAAGAATCTAAACACACATTTCCCTCTTCGTTATCAGTAACTAAGTTTAGAACTCAAGGTTCCATCTTTTTTTTTTATTGACTCACTCTTTCCATCTCAGCATTTTAAGAAACTATTATTTCCCTAATCCTTGAGATAATACCCATTCACCTATATCAACATCATTGAATAGTAACTTAGACGGTAGTAGAAAGCGAAAAGAGGTTGACCCACCGTAAATGACTCAAGTTTTGCAAATTATTTACGATAAAGATAATGCATGCCATTGGGGTGTACCTTAGATTTCGGCAATCACCGCAGAGGACGCCTTGATTTGAAAGGTGAGATTTGTCGGCAATGTTGAAGGAAAAGGGAAAGAGGGCAGCTAGATATATATATAACCAAACGTTGAAGGAAAAGGGAAAGGGAATGTTTGCTGTTGACGACGGGTGGGGCGGTGACGTTGAGTTTTTTTTTTCAGGTGGGGCGGCGACGAGTGCAGAGAGTAGGCTAAATACAGGGAGGAGCGGGAGAATGAAAACGAAGGAGCGCGAGAATGATCGAAAACGAAATTGATTAATTGATGAGTTTTATTTTTTTTTCCCCAACACTTCCACGACGTTTACTTCACAACAACGTCGACATAATTCTTTGCCCACGTTTTAATAATTAAACGTCTCATATAATTCTCCAATTCCGCGTCGTTTGATAACAACGTCGATAAATAGTCATACTTTTCCTGACGTTTTTTAAACGTCGGGAAAGGTCATACTTTTCTACGACATCTTCTACTCAAACGTCGCAGAATGTATACTTTTTTTTGTAGTGAATGATGATAACGATAGCTAATGATACATATATCTGTAACTCTTATCACATCCCAACTTCTTATTAATATTGTCGTATGTGCAATAAATTGATCTTCCTCTAAATTAATCTAAATAGAATTTGTAGACTGTATATACTTTCTATAGATATTTTACTAAGTTAGGCGAATTCATTTTTATGTTGGAATTATGTAAATACGTTGCCTTATACATTAACAAGATATAAATTTTTATAAATGATAACTCTTGGTCATAATCATGACATGAATTTATTGATCTCAACACACAAAAGAGCCAAAGCTATATAAATCGTAATTGAACCTTATCCTTTTCACTCTATTATTCTATATATGGTAGATTGTATCTAAAAAGAGCTACATTAGTTGTTTCTACCATAAGGAAATTTCCCTTGCTGTCTCTTTAATTCTATCCCGTTACTTTCCTACCATGGTCATTTTAGTTACGAGCACCTTACCTACTCTATAAACCATAATCAGGAAATAACTTAAATTGGCTATCATGGAACTACCAAATAATGTCCAATTGAACATTTCCTCCTCAATTAAGTTCTTTAGACATCTATATAAAAATAGGAAGTTGTAGGAAAAGTTTTGTTGTTAAATAGCCAAACAAGTGGTGATACCGTGATAGTCCTCTGTGGAGAGGCAAGCATCACATTTCCTTTCAATCTAATAATTTCTAGAACTACTGCGTTTCTTAAACACCTTTGGTTAACAATGGAATTCAAGTTCCCAAGGTTCCTTTTTCTTTTTCACGTCTGCTAATATAACCTCAAGTTGTTTCTTTACAGGTTGTTCAGCCACCTAACAATGCGGAGCATGAACCAGATCGACAAAGAGCTTCCATATCCTGCGATCAACTTCACTGCAGATGCAACTCCTGCTCAAGATCAGGGCCTCGAACCACTAGGCCACAACAGTGAGTGCGCCAAGAAGCTTAAAAGGTGATCAATATACGTGTATTCCTGAATATCAGTAGCAAACATGTCCACGACCTAGACAATTTAAGTGTTCTGCTGCTTACCACTTCTTGTCTCTTGGTATTGTTATTTATGTCCTGATCAAGCCTATAAAAGGCGGCACAAAAATATGATTCTAGCAAGAAATGTTTAACCCTTTTGTGCCAACAATTTTCGAAAGGAACATACAAGTCCAATTATAGATTGGTTTGTGGTTTTATTGCATGAAAATTCTTAATTGACTTTGGTATTACATGATTTACAAACGGCAACTTTTTTTCTTCATACAGGAATTCGAAACCTAATTGAAATATTTAGTCTATAAAATTTGGTAACCAAATCTACCTCTATTGAAAATGAAAGCACCTCCATATTAAGATTAAAGAGGCCTTAGTGTTATAATGAATTGAGATTAGATATCACTTCTTATTTACTTGTTTATTTGAGTATGGCTATAACAAAGTGATTTTAGGTTTTATTTGGAAGTATTATAATTAACATGTTCTAAATAAAAATACAAATGAATAAAAGTAGTAAAGTGTAAATGTTGAGAACAAAATTAAAAAACAAGTATTTTGATACTTTGACTTAAAATATATTATAAAATAATTTAAAATAATTATGAGAGATATTTTCAACCATATCTAGTTCTTTCAAGTTGAAGAAAATTTAACTGTATGAGGAAGAATAAAGATCATATGTTATTTCTTGTTTGTCTCTATAATTAGGATTATAATAATTAAGTGAATTTAAGTTTTGCTTGCATTTTTGTTGAAATTATATTGTAATTAAAAGGTGTTGTAACCAGAAGAATACTTATGATTAACAAAATAATAACATTATAATTTTAGTAAAAGCACCTTTTGTCAGATGATTTGAAACAAATCTTGTATAAAATATATTTTTAAAGATTGTTTAATCTAGAATTTCCTTATACTGCCTCCTTAATGAAACATATCTTGATTTTTCTGTTTGCAGAATTTTGGCCAACAGAGAATACTCTCAGAGATATCGAACCAAGCAATTACAGTACATTACTAGCCTTGAATCAGAACTGAAATCCCTCCAAGTAAGCTAAACTAGATTTATATATATAATTAAATATATACAAGAGGACACCGGAAGTCTATATTTCCATTTCACTGGTCAGTAGGTTCTAATTTCTATCACCCACTGTAAAGCAGAACCCTATGTTGAAATGATCAGCACGACGTGTTTCTTGATTATTATGCTGATTAATACTTTTATAGGCCAAGGTCTCAATCACCATTTCCAGGATCAATCATGTTTGTCAACAGAACTCGGTATTAAGAGCTGAAATCCTTTCAGTAAAGCCCAAACTTTTTGCTACCTGTAACGAACTCGTACTCAAACAAGGTTCTCTCCCTCTCTTAACTTTTTCTCCGAGAGGACGAATATAATAAAGTTTTTATTTAACATGCAGTTGAGTTTGAGGAACTGAAGAAGGAAAGGGAAATAATGAAGCAGTATTTTATGACTCTAAAACAACGGGTGCAAGGGTTCGAAAGAGAACCAAAAGACAAGAACAATGAAGTTCAGAATTTAGACATGAATCAATATGCTAGTGACTCCATACTCAATATCTTCAATGAAGCAGTTGTTCAGGAACCTCAAACTGGGATGAATCGTCAGAACCCTAATCACTTTGGAGACGAAGAAACGAAGAACTTATTGAGCTCTGTAACAAGGGACGAGCAGTCTTCAACTTATTTCTGATTTTGTCTTTTGCTGTTCCAGTTCGTGGAATAATCCTATTCTCTATTGTCTTTTGCTTTCATGTTTGTTCTTCTTTCAAACCTATATCTAATGATCTATCCAACTGGACCTCGAATAGTGACTCAGAAGCTTAGCCATCCTTCATTTTCAATGCTATTCAGTCTTCATAGCTAACTGATTATATTCTGCATATCATGCATAATTCATACCAGCGAAAATTCGAAGAACATAGTGAGCTTTAATTTTGTTTTTCTTTGTGAAAGTAAACAGTTTTGTTAACTCCACCCGTAACAGAAAAATTGACAAAGTTATACATATACAAGATAACAAAAACTTCCTAGCTATCTTAACACTCCAAAAAGAAAATTAATAAGATAGTACTTGGGAATTAGGGGCAAGACCAGTAAACTTCCATTAAAATTGATAAAGTATATAATGATTCAATTAAAAACATTATCAAGTATTAGGTAACCTCCTATTTCTTTTGAACCGTGAGCTATAGGTGATACGATCTTTGCTAGATAATCTATGAACAGATCATATACCACAGAATCAATTGTATATGCATGGATAAAAACAGAAATCACATACTTGGATCCTGTTATGATTCCACCGATTAAAGAACTTTTCGTCTCTTGTTTTTCCACTGTAGAATTCTCTCCCGTATGAAAACCAATATCCTCAAAAGATATGTCTCTTTGTTTCATACATTGCCTTTATATATCTTTAGGTGAATAACTACCGTTGGTAGTTATTCATGCATGATAGACTATTAGACCCATCATGGGTGTAAAAGTCATCATCTCCCACTCACACATGATGGGTTTAAAACAAAACTCTGCAGTACTCATACTTGTTCAATAACCGGTGTGACCAGCATACGACGAGAGCACATTGACATATATCTGTTAGGAGTATATGACATCTCGATTTAACAAATTGATCCGAGGACTTAGGAGTCATTGAGTAGAGATTGTATGCTATACCCTAGGTCATATCTCGCATTTGCATTTTTTTCCTTTGATCTCATTTAGTTTCTTAAGTCATGACTGTATTCAAGTTCTCTCATAAAGAGACGATGGCCATCTATGAAAACTTTTCATGCGAGTCAATGAGCTAAATTAAATGACCTTCCTCTGTTCTCAATTCTCTTTTGAATTAAATTTAATTTGCTTTCTTAGAATTATTCCATAAGATCGCATCATACATGATCTCTTGGCAATAACCTAAAGTAGCAAACCTTAAATTCAATTCTCAAGAATGAAACAAGAGTCATAAGGGTATATGATAAGGTTCTTCTTAACCTCAAGGGTCTCACACAATGTAAGATGAGATCTCGTTACTTACATTAATCCCTTTTTGTGGTCAGTTGTGCACACATGGTACAAGTTATGTGTTACAGTATTTACCCACTTCGTTTGATTTTGAATATCTTTTAATCAAAAAATACCATACAGATGATAGTTCAAACATACTCAATGTTTAACTTAAGTTCACTTATCTACTCACCAATTTATTCAGAACCCACATCTGGCAACGTAAGAAAGATATAGTGATTAATAAATCACTTTGAACCAATTTCCTTGCGGCATCTATGGTTTATGTTTCGCGCTCTCAATTATCACCTAGATAATAAACTTTAAACATGCCTCATCTCTAGTGACCATAAACACTAGAGGTGATATCCCGTGTGAGAGGGCCAATCTATAATCTGTCTCATATACTTATGATTCATCTCAAAATATATTTGTACATAAAACACATATATTCATGAATCAAATGATACACAATATATAATCTTCATCATACATTATATCCAAACAAGTGACATTAAACTGAGTGAACATACATAGAAAAATGTTTTATCAGTACATTTCAACATCTACGCAGTCCTAGTGACTTTACATGCCCAATAAATACATCTCTAGAAATTGGCTTTGTCATTGGGTCTGCTATCATATCTCATGAGATATATATCTCATGTTCACTTCTCCTCGCAACTATATCTTTCACATAATTGTATTTAGTATCTATGTGCTTTGTCTTACAATGAAATTTGGGGTCTTTTGTATAAGCGATTGCAGCTTGACTATCACAGTTGATGGTCAATGGATTAATTTCGCTTTTAGTGACTCCCAAATGCACAAGGAATCGATGAAGCCATACAACCTCTTGTACTGTAGTTGAGAACGCTATAAATTCAGCTTTTATTATGGATAATGCAACGCAGGATTGTTTCTTACTTTTCCATAATATGGCTCCATGGTTTAGTAAGAATACATATCCTGAGGTAGATTTTCTTTCATCTAAATCTCCTCCCCAGTCTGCATCTGTATATCCTTGTATACATAGATCATTGCCATGATAACACAATGCATAGTCCACAATTCCCTTCAGATACCTCAATATTCTCTTTACTGCTTTCCAATGTGCTTGGCCTGGATTTGACTGATATCTGCTTACCATCCCAATAGCATAACAAATATCTGGTCTTGTACACATCATCACGTACATAAGACTTCCAACTGCACTAGTGTAGGGAACATTCTTCATTTGTTCCCTTTCTTGTGGCGTTGACGGGCAATTTCTTTTACTAAGGCCTTCATTCTTAGCAATAGGATTATCAATTGGTTTGCAATCTTGCATACGGAATAGTTCAAGAATTCTTTGAATGTACATTGCTTGAGAAAGCGATAACAATTTCTTTGAACGATCTCTTGAAATCTTGACTCCAAGAATGTATGCCGCTTCACCCATGTCTTTCATTTCTGTAACATCCCACCCTCTACGGGAAGGGTAGAATTGTAATGTGGCATATGATGAGAGTGATTGGGATTAATTAGGACTGGTCATGCATACTAGTATTGATAAACAATGAAATTTGTGCACATGAAATATCTGTAGATGCATACATGACATTTCCAGTTTTTATGCCTAATGCAATTTTATTGTGAATAACGTGGTTTCGTATTTTAAAAAAATTATTTTGAGTGCTCCATTGTGTGTTTTCTATTTTCATGGCTTTTTAGAAATTTTTCTGAAATTTTTTGGAGAAACTTCTCGGACCGGAAAAAAATCGCCAAGTGGCGAACCGACTGATTTTCGGCATCGAAATTTTCTATCCAATGGCACTACAATATTAGATATATTATTTTCAGATTGAAATGAGGGCCATTGGACTTGAATGGGTCAAATTTCATTAGGGCTCTTAAGAAATCCTATTACTTGTTTTAATCTTTAGTTTATTTTGTCTTTTTGTTCTATATGCCAAGTGTTCTAAGTGAATAAATGCTTTTGTCTTCTTCCTCTCCTTGTGTTTTTGGTGACTTCACATTAAAGGGATGAAAAAAGAAGAGTTATTGCTCATTTCTCCTCATCATCCGAAAACCTTCATTTCTTTTCATCTCCATCGATTTTCTCCTTCTTTAAGTCACACTTCCTCCAACCTTAAGAGCCCTCCTTCATGCAACCAAGCTACTTTCTTTCCATGATGAACTTATACATGCATGGTGTTAGAAGAGAGTGGAGAAGGTGTTGAGTTAGAGGATTAAGTAAAGAATTGAAGAGATTGAAGTTGGAAAAGCTTGATTAGGTAAGGTTTATGCTAAATTTCATTATGTATTTCATGAATCATGGTTGTTAGATGCATTCAATGGGAGTTATTGTTTATTAATCATGATTTATGATGCTTTAATGTTATGAAATTTATAGCTTGAATTGTTGGTTAAGGTTATGTTGAGTATGATTTGATAAGGTGAGCATGAATGATGTGGTTTAGAAGTGTTTTAGCTTGATTTTGGATTGATTCTTGATGATCATTCTTGCATGGAAATGAAGAGTTTAGTGCTGCCAAATTGTGATTATTCGTCTAAGTGAATGTATGAGTGATCTAGTGACTGATTTCTTGTCCATTTGGATGCTTAGTGATGTGTTATTGGCATTGGAAGTGATAGGATCTAAGGTTAGTACCAAAGCTGGAAAATTGGTTTTGTACTGATTACACTGTTTTGATCATAACTAATTGTGTGGTTATGAAAATGAGGTGCGGTTTCTTCCAAATGAAACTTTAGATGATTGGCTACAATTTTGTGTGAAATAGGTGTTGTCTAATTGTAGCTCTAAGAGGTTGAATTTTGGCTTGGAAAATCAGAGACATGGGCTGTGTGAACAGTACCCGGATTGATGACCTAATTGTTTTGATGATTGTTCTAGATTAATTTAGAAGGAATTGGTGAAAATGGCCTTCATGAAAGTTGAAGCCTATCATGTTAGCTTTCCATTTCCACTGATTTTGTAATTTTTCGATATGTATATTGTGAGTTATGACCTGTGAATATTGGTTGTTTATGTGCATTATGTTGGAACCTAACCATAAGTGTAGGTTTTGTGAGTATTCTGATTGGAAGCAAATTTAGAGATTTCCGTTATTTGAATTGGCTCAAGTGATCTTCTGTAAAGTTGTAGAGGAAGCAATTATCTTGAAAATGGTATATATCATGCTATTTTTGGATATCATATTTGGTAGTAATGAATTTACAAAAACTGAATCTGAATTAGGTCATTGACTGCTAATTAGGGCAGTCACTTACATGATAGTTTTGAGCTTGTTAATGATGGAATTGGATTCTGAGTCCTTATGAAAATTGAAGTATGAGATTTTATCTTTCCAGTGATATAAGGTAGTGATTTTTTTGACATTTGTGTAAGGAGCTATGCTGTTTTAAAATTTGCTGTCCAGATTGGGGAATTTCAGTGGGAAGATTCTTTGTTGAATTGTTTAACCTAGTTAGCAAGTGAATTTGATTTCAGGTTGTTCATTAAAGTTGTAGAAAACATTGTGAATTTTCTGTGCACATTTATTGTGTAATTTTTGACTAAGGAAATGGGAAGTTATTGAATTTACAAAATCCTGCACTGTTTTGAGAGGCATTGACTAGGCAGTAACTTTGATTGCATTTTTGACACCCTTAGAGGTGAAATAGGCTTTTGTGTCCTTCATAAAACTTGTAGAGCACTCTTTTCTCTGTGAAATAGACACTAATTTTGTCTAAATTGGAGTTCAGAGTAGGGAGTTATGACCTAGACAAGTTGGCATATCGGAGGCAATTGTTTCAGATCTGTCATTTTAACAGGGCTAGTCGACTAGGATTCTTGGACCAGTCGACTAGTACATGAATTTTCCTGCACTAGTCGACTACATCTGACTAGTCGACAAGGATGTGTATTTTTCCTTCTTTTGCTCATAATTTTCCGTCCGACATCCAATTGACCTGATTTTTGAGGCATCGGATTCGTGAAAAGGTTAAATTTTATTTTATGAGAAATTGGAAATTTTTGGACGAAAAATTGACGTGGGTTCGGGTAATGGTTCTTTGGTCACTGTTTTATTTATTTTTGGACCTGTAGAGGTCCGAATTGAGTAATTTCAGTGCTATAAGATTCCTACCTTTTAGACGGATTTTTGTGATTGAAAATTGTGGTTTTAGGGCCGGGAATATCATGCACATTCATTGTATACTTTTTAATTGTTACGTATGCATCATTAACTTGTTCTGATTGGACAATTAGTAATAGTTATCTTCTCTTATTATTATAGAGGCACAATTGGAGCGTCGACCTACCGACGTAGCAGAGACTTCCCGGCATTAGCTCAGAAGTAATAGGTGAGTGACTGAGATGGTTTTCGTTCAATTATTATATGTCTAATGTGGAGAATAATGGTGGGATTAGTGGTTGCGTTTGTTTCTGACTGGATTCCAGATAGATGGTCCGATGAATTGGGAGATTTAACATAGAAATGCCTTGATGTGTTAATTGTTACTTGTTTGCTATTACTGTGATTGATTGTGATTTACTGACTGTTAATTGACTGCTAAATTGGGCATATACATTTCATACACAGATGCATAAACATGGATAAGAATAGTTGTGACCAGAGTCGCCACTGATACTGAAAATGAGCCTCGAGCTCGAAGGTAGATAATCTTACTCCCTAGACGCGTTTCATCGCTTCGCTTATCGTAAACGCCGTCACAATCTCGTAATAAAATGAAAAAGTGTCACATGTGCATTGCATACATATTGGACTGAATAACTGAATACCTGAAATGCCTTTTTGCTGTATGTGACTGTATGATTACTGTGACTGTCTTATTTATGTAATTTGTTTGTGTGATGCCTGGATTGGGCGAACCATCGATGATGGTTCCTCACTGAGTTCGCAAACTCACCCAAAATTGCAACCTATTTTTCAGGATCGAGAGTAGACGGATAGTTCCTAAGAGACTGTAGAGCCGCGTAGATCAGACTGACGAGAGAGGCTGTGGCTCAAAGGTCGGTCAGCTAGGATTTCTTTTGAGATGACTTAGTTAGGACTGCTATTTTTGTCTTGTTATATATAGTATTTTGGGTTAAGTGTTCAGAGTGATGTACAGACTGAGAACATTAACAGTTGTATAAATTACTGAGTTTGATGAAATGAAATGGAACACAGTTTGGTTTTAAAAAGTTTCAATTTCATATTACTGTTTTATTGTTGTGATGCCATGTGGAGTTTAAAGTTGTTTGTCTGTAGTTCTCTCTTATCGTAGGATATGTACCGGAATGACCTACGGGTGTTCCGATGGGTACTCTACAGTAAGGGGGCGCTACATTAGGTGGTATTAGAGCATGATTTGACATATGTTGGGATTAGCCAACTATTTAGGTGTGAATTTTACAGAAATGCAGAAATTGATCGGAATTCTTGTTTTGTTCTAGGTCATCCGCCTTAGGTGATCAGGTCAAACAACCAGCTGACCAAGGATCGGTCGGAGCAAGTAGAGAGTCCTTTCTGCCTCGATCTAAGGAGTTACCTCCTAGAGTCCCCGTGAGACGGGAGAGGAGATATGATTTGCTGCGTAAGCAGGGGGCTGTAGACTTCTATGGCAATACAGACCCCGCTGAGGCTGAGGGATGGCTAGAGAGGACTGAGAGAGTCTTCGACCAGATGGATTGCGAACCTGATGAGAGGTTCGATTATGCAGTATCTCTTCTACAGGGGCCAGCTTATAAGTGGTGGAAGACTGTTCCGGGTAGTACCACCAGGCCTTGCTTGTTGACATGAGATGACTTTTTGAGGGCCTTCAGGGATAATTACATGCCCAAGGTCTATCTTGATATGAAAATGCAAGAGTTCCTAGAGCTGAAACAAGGTAGGATGTCTGTGGCAGAATATGAAGTGAAATTCAATGAGTTGATGGATTATGCCACTGTTATGATTGTAAGTGCAAGTCGACTTGTACATGGGGTAAGTCGACTTACACGTATTCAGTACCGATAAGTCGACTTATGCAAGGACGGTACTGTTTATATTGTGCCCTAAAGGCAATCCCCTTTAGCGCGTTTTGTTCAAAGTCGTGTGCAGACTTTATGAATAAATAAAGAAAGGCATAATTCATTAATTTGATGTTCATGAACATTGTTTATGAATTGATTGGATATTTAATCGAATTAATGAAGTCCATGATATATGACATAGCATGAAGGAAATTATGATGTGCTCATACTCCCGAGATTCCTATCATGTGCAATTATGTCAAGATTCAAATTCTCCTAGTCATAGGATTAATGAGACCGACATCATTAATCCGGATAGACTAGCACATGTCATATTCCTTGATTGGATCAAGCAAAGGATCTCGTAAACCGTAAATATGAGATATTTAGAATTGACATGTGGATGCTTACTAGTGGTAGTAAGTTCATTGATGACCGCCATGAGATCATCACATGGATATCTTATCTAAGTGTCGGTGATAATCTCATCATAGCAATGGTGCAAGTATCCTTAGACTTGAGTTACTCAAGGATATCTTGGATACTGATCCTGTGCTTTGACTCTATTCCTTGTTGCCTTCCAGAGGTAACTCATAGGGTGGTGCTTGGGTACAGCTTGAGGTATTCGAAGATAATTGAGTAGCCAATAAAGGATTCACCGCTTCTGGATTAGTAGAAGAGATACCCATGGCCACTTGTCAGGATAATTACTAAGGCTGGCCAGCATATATGTCATGAAGAGTGTCTTCATTGACATATAGAGTAATGAGTCCTAGGACGAGAACTAATATCACTTGGGCTAGACTCAGTCTAGTGAGAGTTGACACTTTGACCATACTCATAACCAAGTGGGGTATAGGGGCGGTGCAAGGACGAATTGCACAGAATTGTTCATGGAAGGGTTCGTGATCTGGTTCGTGATGAATTCATCAAACCGATTACTTTCCGGTCAATTGGGAGTCATGATGTGTTGCTAGATACCGCTCAAGACTTGCTTAGATTAATTGTTAATCTAAGTGGCCAATATAACCGGGAGCCTAAAGGGTCACACGCATAAGAATGATTCAGAGAATTTGTAAAATAGTAATTGGACAGAGTTCCAATTATGGAGAGCATTAGGATTAAATGGATCCCGATGAGATCGGGATATGTCCCGATGAGATCCCGACATCGATATTGCTAAGAAAGGTCTCCGGAGCGTTTTGATGCAAGGGCCGATCGGTAGGACCAATTCCAGCTTGACTGACCTCTTTAGCAATTATTTATATATATATTAATTAATTAATTAAGATTAATTAATTATATATATATATGTGTACGCTGGAAAGAGGAAGGAGAGGATAAGAGCTTTGACTTTTCAAAGCTTGATTTCTTTATTCATTAATGAATGAATGGCCATTAAGCCATACACTTGGCTTCATCTTAGGCTAGTATTTTAAGTGTTAAAATACATATATAAGATGGCTTAGTAGAGAGGAAAAACGATGGTTCATGTGGGTGAGAAGATGAAAGCTTAATGGTTAAGTTTGCATTGAAAAGGTGATTTCCAAGTCTTCTTCCAAAGGCAACCATCGACTCTCTTCCTCTCCAAGTTCTTTTCAACGTTTTCTCAAGCTCTCCAGGACAGAGGTAGGCTCTAGCAGGCTTTAATCTGTTCTAGCTATTCCCGGGTCAAAAGGGTTTGTCCCGGTTAGGTTTTCTGATCTCTGCGTGGATCACCTTTAAAGATAGTCTCTTTTGGCTATTTAGGTTGATGTCTTCATACCGACACCTGGATCCTGGGTTTCGGGAAAGTCCTGGGAACAAAAATTTTTGTTTTCCGCTGCCGGTACATGTGATGTACATCCCGGGATTTTCCTACAGTGGTATCAGAGCGTCTGGTGTCCCGTATGAAGCTAAAACCTAAGCGAGATCAGAAATCCTAATGGAATTTTCTGTTGATGCATGGTTGCTGTCCAATTTTTGAATTTTTATTGTGATATGTTTTTCGAAATTTTTCTGCCCAGGATTGTTCATAACATGTTATAGAATATGTCTATGAAATCTGAGAATTTATCGATTTGATTTGATATAGTTTTGCTAATTTAATTCCCTAAGTTTCGGATGCTGTTTTGTGAAACGATTCTGGAACAGGCAGTAGTATAAATTCGATAATAAATTCTAGAAAAATGGTTTTTCGGATTTTTCTTCATATACATGTCTCTAAGATGTTGATGAATGTCTATGAGCATGGAAATTGGATTTCAAGGTGATTGGATATTTATTTTCGATTTTATTCTATGCTGTTGGGAATTGCTGTGCTGATGAACACAGATTTTGAATCGGTATTGTTATTTAGGTTGACTGAGTTTTTAATGGCTAAAAATCCTGAAAAAAATTCAGGTAGCATGTTCTGAACATGTACTAACCTATGCAATTTTCTCAGAATTTATTGAAATTGTTTCATTGATCATTTCGACCAATGTACAGAACTGGACAGTTTTGTGAAAAATTGTTGGGACTGTTTCGCTTGGCTTGATTGAGTGTGTTTTTTTAGTTCCAATTCCTTGCACCATTTTTAATGTGATTAAAAATGTGTTATCTTGATTTATCATGATTTCCAAACTGAATTGCTTGAAGTTGCATTTCCAAGAATTTTTGGATGCCTAAGTGATCACATTAGCGTCTCGTTAGTATATTGCATTATCTTGTTTGTTTTGACCGTCATATTTTTATGGCATGTGCTGAAGTAAATTTGATAATGTATGTGCTAGCTAGAGATGCTTAGGATGATAATTTGGGTGTTCCTAAATTATTTGGAAATTAATGAGTTTTGACTCATTTCAAGCTTTTCATATGGTTTGACTATATAAGGCTTTCATGGTTCAATGAAGTGTTCATTGAGACATCAAAGTAGCAGATATTACCTTTGGTATTGTGAATTGGAATTGCAAGGATTGAGGAATTAGCTGATTAAAGAATTATAGCAAATTCTGTTGGACAAGTCGACTTATTTAGAAGATAAGGCGACTTGTTCAGGGTCTTTGCATAAGTCGACTTGCAGTGTACAAGGCGACTTGTCAGGCGGGTAGTATGCATAAGGCGACTTATATCGATAAGTCGACTTGTGCGAGGGCGAAGACAAGGCGACTTGTATTATGATACAAGGCGACTTGTGTATAAGCGAGGGCATAAGGCTTACTTGCATTCGCTGTAAGTCGATTTGTGGCATGCTCAGTTGGATGATGGATGATTAAAAGGATTGATTCAATGTGATCGATGAAACCTAAATCATTCCATATAGTCATGGCGACTATAATCCTTCACTTGAGTCTAGATTTCAAATCCTCCTCGGAATATGAAAACTAACGCCTTCCATTAATATGGTAAGAACCGAGTTCTTATAGGTGGGTTGTTGGGCAAACTCAAGCTCACTCTATACTGGATATGTTCGAACCATGAAAATAAGATTTTCTAATTAATGGGTTGGTTTTCACTGGAAGCGTTGGTTTGTTGAGCAAACTCAAGGTCAACGTGGACAGAGGCGAAGTTGGGTAGTGTACATTGGGATGTACACGCATCAAGGAGTTGATAACCCAATGTAAGTGCACACATCACAAGTTGATAAGACGATCGATAGTTGTGTCTAAGATGTAATTGGTATATCCGATACCTCCCGAGACATAAGGTGGCTTGTTGGGCAAACCCAAGGTCATTCTCAATGTCGGTTATCGATGATGCAATTGGTATGTCCGATACCTACCGATTGACCTAAGTTGTGGCTTGTTGGGCAAACCCAAGGTCACTCTTAGCAATGTCGGATATCGACCCACTAGACTTTATGTCACTTTGTTTCTCCGGATTCAGTAAAGAGGGTTATGGATTCTAGGAAACTAGTGGGAGCCATATGCATGTCATGCAAGTCCTTATGATCATGCAGCATTTCTATTCTATCATTCCTTCTCTCTATCGCGTTTAGGTTGATTGAAGAAGTTGTTCAGGTGAATTTTGCTCTCTATTTTGGACCGAATTTTCTTGATTGGTGAGAATCGAGAATTGTTCTCGATCTCGAGGAACCGGATACGCCCTAGATGTTCCACTTCCGAGATGCACTCGCCGTCGATGCTTCGAAAAGGATCGTAAAGCATATCGTAAGCATCTAAAGGACGGTGATATGGATACTTGCATTATGCTTGCCTTGATGTCACCAGAGCTGCAGAAGCAGCACGAGTCCATGGATACTCACACTATAGTATTTCATCTTAGGGAGCTGATGAGTAAGCTCGGTCTGAAAGGTTCGAGACCTCAAGGCTTCTCTTCACCACAAAGGTGGCTCCAAGGACATCTGCTGTCCAGGATACCCTGAAGATGAATGGCTATATAGAGAGATTGGCTGTCTTAGGATTTGTAATGGATTATGAGTTAAGTATAGACTTGATTCTGGTTGGATTGTCTGACAGCTTTTCACGATTCGTGTTAAACTATCGATGAACCAAATATCCACAACAATTCTCGAATGATCAATCTGCCAAGACAACAGAAAGCAAAGCTATCAAGAAGGATAGCAAGCAAGTGCTAGTGGTGGATGCTTCTTCTTCTGGTCCAAAGAAGAAAAAGGCCAAGAAACCAAATGGAAGTGCCATCAAGGAAAAACCAAAGATTCTTCCCCAAAAGGATTTTGCTTTCATCAGGGCAAGATCGCCACCGGAGGCTAAACAGAAAGTCTATCTGGAGTTCCTGAAGCAGAAGAAGGCATCAGATGCCTCTACTCCTTCAAATATGTTTGTCATTGAGGTTAATACTGTTTCTGAACAAAACATATGGGTATTTGATACCGGTTGTGGCTCATACATATGAAATGATATGCAGGGCCTCAGGGACAGTAGACAGCTCATAAAAGGAGAACTAGACCTTCGTGTAGGTAATGCAGCAAGAGTTGCTACATTAGCCGTAGACACTTATGTCTTGTCACTCCCTAGTGGGCTTGTATTCAAATTGGATGATTGTCATTTTGTACCTGTTTTAACAAAGAACATATTGTCTGTTTCTTGTTTCAATAGAGCTGGTTTCCATTGGACTTTTAGTAGCAATGGTTGTTCTATTAGTTCGAATGGAATGTTCTATGCTATTGGTACAATATGCAATGGAATTGACATATTAGATATGTCATATCCAGTTTTGAATGTCAATGACGCGAAAAGACATAATCAAGATAATTTAAAATCAACTTACTTATGGCATTGTCGGCTTGGCCATATAAATGAGACACGCATCGCTAAGCTCCATAAGAGTGGCAGTTTAGGGTCATTTGATTATGAATCATATGACACATGCGAATCTTGTTTACTAGGCAAGATGACTAAGTTACCCTTCAAAGGAAAGGGTGAACGAGTGATTGGAGTATTAGACCTATTACATTCAGATGTATGTGGTCCGATGTCCATCCATGCCAGAAGTGGTTGTCTTTACTTCATTACTTTTATCGGTGATTATTCACGATATGGGTACCTGTATCTGAAAAGATACAAAACTGAAGCGTTTGAAAAGTTCAAATAATTCAGAAATGAAGTAGAAAACTAACTTGGTAAAAGTATGAATACATTATGATCTGATCGTGGTGGAAAATGCTTAGACCAACAGTTTTGGATTATCTCAGAGATAATGGAATTTTATCTCAGTACACTCCACCTTGCACGCCGCAGCACAATAGTGTGGCTGAAAGGAGATATCGAACCTTCTTAGACATGGTGCGATTAATGATAGGTTTTGCACGCTTTTGGGGTATGCGCCGAGACAAATTGCTTACTTGTTAAACAGAGTTCCATTAAAGACAGTTGATGTTACTCCATATAAGATGTGGATTAACTGAAAGCCTTATCTTTCTCAGCTGAAAGTTTGGGGTTGTCCAGCTTATGTGAAGCGGACACAGTCAGATTAGCTTGATGCAAAATCTGACAAGTGTTTGTTCGTAGGATATCATGGGATATCAATTCTACCTTGCTGAGGAACAAAAGTTGTTTGTTTTAAAGCATGCCGTTTTCTTAGAGAAAGAGTTTCTTTTACAAGAGGACAAGGGGAGCAAAGTTGAACTTGAGGAAGTTCAAGATGCTCGAACAAACGCAGATTAATCGCTCAACTCTCGAATCAGAACTCATGTACATGAGGTAACAGCCAACCTTCTATTACACAAGAATTTCGTAGGTCATGTAGGATACGCCTGCCTCGAGAGATATGGATTTCGTGAGGAACAGAATGGCGATTGCTCATACGAGATGATGAGCTTACTACCTATGAAGAGGTTCTCAAAAGTTCGTAGTCGAAAAATGGCTTTGTGCCATGAAATCAATGGATTCCATGTAAGAAAACCAAGTTTGACTTTGGTTGTTGCACCAAGGAATAAAGCCCAAAGGGTGCACATAGGTTTTCAAGAAGAAAACCGACATGGATGGTAATGTGATTACTTATAAAGCAGGTCAGGGCCAAAGGATTTCGCCGAGACAAGGAGTTGACTATGACGAGACCTTCACCCGTAAATAATGCTTAAATCCATTCGGATACTCCTAGCCATTGCCGCCATTATGATTATGAGATATGGCAATGGATGTGAAGACGCTTTTCCGAATGGAAATCTTCCCAGGATATGTATATGACACAACCGAGGACTTCACCTCCTATAATGGCGAAATGGTATGCAAGCTTCGTAATTCCATGTATGGATTGAAGCAAGCATCCAGAGTTGGAATATCCGCTTGATGAGGTACTCAAAGAGTTTGGTTTCTCACAAAATTCGGATGTACATTGTGTGTATAAGAAGGTTCATGGAACCGCAATCGTATTCCTTGTGTTATAAGTAGATGACATATTAATACTAGGAAAACGATGTCTCTATGCTACAATCGCTAAGATTTGGTTGTCCAAACCCTTTTGCGATGAAAGACCTTGGTAAAGCAACTTATATCCTTGGGATAAAGATTTATAGAGATAGATCAAAGAAGTTGCTTGGTCTTTCACAATCAACGTACATAGGTAAGATGCTAAAGAGGTTTAGCATGGAATAATGCTATATACGAGACCCGATGTATTATATGCTCTAAGTGTTACGAGTAGATACTAATCGGATCCTGGTGAGGGTCATCGGGTGGTCACAAGAATATCCTCAAGTACTTGCGAAGCACTAAGGATGTTTTCTTGACACATGGAGATGAAAATCTCCAAGTGAGCGGGCATACAAATGCCAGTTTTAATCTGATAAGGATGATTTTGAATCACGATCAGGTTATATACATTCACACTGAACGGCCTGGCGGTCAGTTTGAAAGAGTTCCAATCAAGGACAATCGCTGATTCAACAACCGAGGCAGAGTACATTGCCGCATGAGATGCGCAGAGGAAGCAGTTTGGATCAATCCTAGCTGTGATGAGCCCATAGCATTGTATTGTGATACAATGGGGCTAATGCGCAGGGAAAGGAACCAATGTCTCATCACTGATCCAGAGATCGTACTCCGCCGATTCCATTTGATTCGGGAAATCATCGGTTGAGATGATGTCCTTATAGAGAGAATTCCCACAGAGCAAAGTGTTGCTGATCCGATGACAAAGCCATTGTCACACGAGAATTGAGATTCTTATGTACTCGCTTTTGGTATTAGATACTAAGGCGATTGGCTTTAGGTCAAGTGGGAGATTTAGGTGCAAGTCGACTTGTACATGGGGTAAGTCGACTTACACGTATTCAGCATCGATAAGTCGACTTATGCAAGGATTCGTCTTCGTTTATATTGGCCCTAAAGGCAATCCCTTTAGCGCATTTTGTTCAAAGTCGTGTGCGCACTTTATGAATAAATAAAGAAAGGCATAATTCATTAATTTGATGTTCATGAACATTGTTTATGAATTGATTGGATCTTTAATCGAATTAATGAAGTCCATGATATATGACATAGCATGAAGGAAATTATGATGTGCTCATACTCCCGAGATTCCTATCATGTGCAATTATGTCAAGATCTAAATTCTCCTAGTCATGGGATTAATGAGATCGACATCATTAATCCGGATAGACTAGCACATGTCATATTCCTGATTGGATCAAGCGGTGGATCTCGTAAACTGTAAATATGAGATATTTAGAATTGACATGTGGATGCTTACTAGTGGTAGTAAGTTCATTGGATGACCCGCCATGAGATCATCACATGGATATCTTATCTAGCGTCGGTGATAATCGATCATAGCAATGGTGCAAGTATCCTTAGACTTGAGGTACTCAAGGATATCTTGAATACCGATCCTGTCTTTGACTCCATTCCTTGTTGCCTTCCGTAGGTAACTCATAGGTGGTGCTTGGGTGCACTTGAGGTATTCAAGATAATTGAGTAGCCAATAAAGGATTCACCACTTCGGATTAGCGTAAGAGATACCATGGCCTCTTGTCGATCATTACTAAGGTCGGCGAAGATATATGTCATGAAGAGTGTCTTCATTGACATATAGAGTAATGAGTCCTAGGACGAGGACTAATATCACTTGGGCTAGACTCAGTCTAGTGAGAGTTGACACTTTGACCATACTCATAACCAAGTGGGGTATAGGATGGTGAAAGGACGAATTGCACGGTAATTGTCTATGGAAGGGTTCATGATGAATTCATCAAACCGATTACTTTCCGGTCAATTGGGGGTCATGATGTGTTGCTAGATACCGCTCATGACTTGCTTAGATTAATTGTTAATCTAAGTGGCCAACATAACTGGGAGCCTAAAGGGTCACACGCATAAGAGTGATTCAGAGAATCTGTAAAATAGTAATTGGACAGAGTTCCAATTATGGAGAGCATTAGGATTAAATGGATCCCGATGAGATCGCGACATCGATATTGCTAAGAAAGGTCTCCGGAGTGTTTTCGCATCGGGGGCCGGTGAGGCAGTAGGACCAACCCAGCTTGATGGACCTCTTTAGTAATTATCTATATATATATTAATTAATTAATTAAGATTAATTAATTATATATATATATATGTGTACGCTGGAAAGAGGAAGGAGAGGATAAGAGCTTGACTTTTCAAAGCTTGATTTCTTTATTCATTAATGAATGAATGGCCATTAAGCCATACACTTGGCTTCATCTTAGGCTAGTATTTTAAGTGTTAAAATACATATATAAGATGGCTTAGTGGAGAGGAAAAAATGATGGTTCTGGTGTGGGTGAGAAGATGAAAGCTTAATGGTTAAGTTTGCATTGAAAAGGTGATTTTCAAGTCTTCTTCCTAAGGCAACCATCGACTCTCTTCCTCTCCAAGTTCTTTTCAACGTTTTCTCAAGTTCTCCAGGATAGAGGTAGGCTCTAGCGGGCTTTAATCTGTTCTAGCTATTCCCAGGTCAAAAGGGTTTGTCCCGGTTAGGTTTTCTTATCTCTGCGTGGATCACCTTTAGAGATAGTCTCTTTTGGCTATTTAGGTTGATGTCTTCATACCGACACCCGGATCCTGGGTTTCGGGAAAGTCCTGGGAATAAAAATTTTTGTTTTCCACTGCCGGTACATGTGATGTACATCCCGGGATTTTCCTACAATGATTCCTACTGAGGTTGTTAAGTGTCGGAGGTTCGAGAATGGCCTCAATACAGAGATTCGTACCCGGTTAGGCCGATCAGACATGGGCACTTTTATTGAGTTGAGGGTTGTTACAAAGGCGATTGGGCGACTAATGAGATGTAAATATGCGAGATGGGGTCCAGAGGGAAGAGAGGAGTGATACTCGTGGTGGTTCGGCAGGAGTTTCAAGAACGCTGCAGCAGGACCTTCTGTGTCTCGAGAGGATCTAGACAGTCTGGTTTTGGGCAGAGAGGAAGATTTTTACAGACTGGCAGTGGTAGTGGAAGAGGTTCAGGGTAGCTTCCTCCAGTGTGTGAGCATTGTGAGAGGAGACACAGTGGGGGGTGTCGGTGGCTGACGGGAGCCTGCCTTAGATGCGGTTCGATGGAGCATCAAGTCAGGGATTGCCCCGCTACTTTGGGAGTTCAGTCTGCTGTCAGTGGGCGATCAGGGAGCAACACTACTGTGCAGCAGAGTAGGGTGGGTGGATCTGGACTGAGGGACAGGGCAGTCCGACCCCAATCCTAGGCCAGGGTCTATTCCATGACCAGGCAGGAGGCCCAAGATTTCCCAGATGTAGTAGCAGGTGCGCTTCTTATTTCTAGCTTTGAAGCTTTTGCACTGCTAGATCTAGGATCCACACACTCATTCATCGCACCGCATTTGGCATGTAGATTGCATGGGGATAGGGAGAGGTTACAGTATGGGTTAGAGGTGAGTACACCTCTAGGTAGCACTACTGCATTAGGAGAGGTCTGTAAGGGGTGTCCGATTGTGATTGATCAGGCAGAGTTGAGGGCAGACCTGATAGTGTTACCGCTGAAAGAGATAGATGTGATTTTAGGGATGGACTGGCTTACTGCACATAGGGCCATCATGGACTGCTATACCAAGGAGGTTATCCTAGAGTCTCCTGGTCAGCCTAGAGCAATATTCAGAGGAATTAGTCAGGCAGTGCCAGCCCGTATGATCTCTTTTTTGAGTGCCTTGAGATTGATGCAGGGAGGCTGTGAGGCCTATTTGGCTCATGTGATTGACACTAGAGTTGAGCAGAGGCTTTAGGATATTCCCGTAGTTAGGGAATTTCCACATGTGTTTCCTGATGAGTTACCGGGTTTTTGCCACCGGATCGGGAAACAGAGTTTACCATTGACATCGTTCCAGGTACTGCTCCTATACCTATCCCTCCATATAGGATGGCACCTGTGGAACTGAGGGAGCTGAAGGCTCAGCTACAGGATTTATTAGAGAAGGGCTTCATTAGACCCAGTGTCTCACCGTGGGGAGCTCCGGTTTTATTTGTGAAGAAAAAGGATGGGACTTTGAGACTGTGCATTGATTACAGACAGTTGAATCGGGTGACAGTGAAGAATAAGTATCCACTACCTAGGATTGATGATTTATTTGATCAACTACAGGGAGCTTAGGTATTCACGAAGTTAGATTTGAGATCAGGGTATTATCAGCTGAAGATAGCCGAGGCTGATGTGCCTAAGAGTGCCTTCAGGAGCAGGTATGGGCATTTCGAGTTTCTAGTGATGCCGTTTGGGTTGACTAATGCTCTGGTAGCGTTTATGGTCCTGATGAATAAGGTTTTTCAGCCCTACCTGGATCAGTTTATAATTGTCTTTATTGATGACATTTTGGTGTATTCGAGGAACAGACAGGAGCATAGTGAACACTTGAGGATTGTTTTACAGACTATGAGGGATAGGCAGTTGTATGCCAAATTTAGTAAGTGTAAATTTTGGCTGGATCAGGGGATCTTTTTGGGGCATATTATGACTGGAGAGGGTATTCAGGTGGATTCGAGTAAGATTGAGGCAATGTTGAAGTGGGAAGCTCCACGGAATGTGGTAGAGATTCAGAGTTTCCTCGGATTAGCTGGTTATTACCGGAGGTTTGTCGAGGGGTTTTCACTGATCTCAACCCCTTTGACAAAGCTTCTGAGGAAGAACGTACCATTTAGATGGACTGAAGAGTACCAGAAGAGCTTTGATGAGCTGAAACATCGGTTGACTACTGCGCCGGTGTTAGCTATTCCATCAGGGACTGGAGGATTTGAGGTGTTCAGTGATGCATCGCATCAGGTATTGGGATGTGTTCTGATGCAGCATGGTAGAGTGATTGCATATGCCTCGAGACAGTTGAGGTCGCATGAGGTAAATTATCCAGTGCATGATTTGGAGTTAGCTGCAGTTGTATTTGCTCTGAAAATTTGGAGACATTATTTATATGGTGAGACCTTCCAGATTTTCACTGATCATAAGAGTTTGAGGTATTCTTGAGCGAGAGGAGTTGAATTTGAGATGAGAGGAGGTGGATTGAGTGCAAGGACTATGACTGCACCATAGAGTACCATCCGGGAAGGTCAATGTAGTGGCAGATGCTCTGAGTAGGAAGTCTCATACTAGTACAGCTCAGATTCAGGCAATGAGGTTGCCTAATTTGATTCAGTTGCGAGCTTTGAATGTACAGTTGACTTTGGAGCAGGATGGAGCCTTATTGGCCACCTTGAAGCTTAGACCGATGCTACTGGACAGGATCAGGATAGCTCAGGACAAGGATCTTGCCTTGGTAAGACTGATTGAGAGAACGAGATATGATCGGGATTCTGATTTTTAGTTGAGAGATGGGACTTTATGGATGGGTCAGAGACTGTGTGTGCCCTATGTGGATGATCTGAGGCGTGAGATTCTAAAGGAGGCGCACATGGTCGCCTATGCTATGCATCCTGGTACTACCAAGATGTATAACACTCTTAAGCAACATTTCTGGTGGCCTGGCATGAAAAAGCAGGTAGCGGAGTATGTATCCAGGTGTATGACGTGCCAGCAGGTTAAGGCTGAGCACCAGGCTCCAGTAGGAAAACTTCATTCGTTGCCTATTCTCGAGTGGAAATGGGAACTGATCACTATGGATTTTATTATGGGATTGCCCAAGACTCCGAGGCAGCATGATGCTATCTGGGTCATAGTGGACCGGTTAACTAAATCGGCCCATTTCTTGCTAGTGAGGGAGAATAATTCCCTTAATCAGTTGGTGCAGAAGTATATGGCTGAGGTAGTGAGATTGCACGGGATTCCGGTGTCGATAGTGTCAGACCAGGATCCCAGATTTACTTCGAGGTTCTGGTAGAGTTTGTAGTCTGCTATGGGTACTAAGTTGAATTTCAGTACAGCATTTCATCCTTAGACAGATGGGCAGAGTGAGAGAACGATTAAGACTGTTGAGGACATGCTTCGGGCTTGTGTATTGGAGTTTAAAAGAGCATGGGATCAGTATTTGGCTCTGATTGAGTTTGCTTATAATAATCATTGTCACAGCAGTATTGGGATGGCACCGTATGAGACTCTGTATGGGCGGCAGTGTCGATCGCCTCTGTATTGGGATGAAGAGGGTGTGAGGATAATTGAGGGTCTTGAGCCGATTCAGGATACTGTAGATAAGGTGAAACTGATTCGGAGTCGCATCAAGGCAGCTCAGGATAGACAGAAGAGTTATGTGGATCAACATCGGAGGGAAATGGAGTATAATGTGGGAGACAGAGTATTTTTACGGGTGTCACCGTGGCGTGGTGTACTGAGATTTGGTAAAAAGGGGAAGTTAAGCCCTAGGTACATTGGTCCCTATGAGATTACTGAGAGGATATGACCTTTGGCCTACAGGTTGGCTTTATCGAGCGAGATGTCTCAGTTACATGATGTATTTCATGTGAGTATGCTCCGGAGATATCGGTCAGATCCGACACATGTAATACCAGCTCAGGAGGTTGAGGTGTCTAGTAATCTGAGTTATGTTGAGGAGTCGATCCAGATTGTCGGGTCACAGGTTAAACAGTTGAGGAATAAGACGATCCCATTGGTGAAAGTTATCTAGAGAAACCACTCGACTGAGGAAGCCACTTGGGAGACCAAGGAGCATATGAGGAAACAATATCCTCATCTATTCGACCATTCAGCTAAGAATTTCGTGGACAAAATTTTTATTAGGAGGGGGGAATTGTAACATCCCACCCCCTATAGGAAGGGTAGAATTGTAATGTGGCATAGGATGAGAGTGATTGGGATTAATTAGGACTGGTCATGCATACTAGTATTGGTAAACAGTGAAATTTGTGCACATGAAATACCTGTACATACATACATGACATTCCCAGTTTTTATGCCTAATGCAATTTTATTGTGAATAACGTGGTTTCGTGTTTGAAAAAAATTATTCTGAGTGCTCCATTGTGTGTTTTCTATTTTAAGGGCTTTTAAGGAAATTTTTTGGAATTTTCCAGAGAAACTTCCCGAACCGGAAAAAAATCGCCAAGTGACGAACCAGTTGATTTTCGGTATCGAAAGTTTCTATCCAATGGCACTACAATATTCGTTATATTATTTTGGGATTGAAATGAGGGCCATTGGACTTGAATGGGTCAAATTTCATTAGGGTTCTTAAGAAATCCTATTACTTGTTTTGATCTTTAGTTTATTTTGTCTTTTTGTTCTATATGCCAAGTGTTCTAAGTGAATAAATGCTTTTGTCTTCTTCCTCTCCTTGTGTTTTTGGTGACTTCACATTAAAGGGATGAAAAAAGAAGAGTTATTGCTCATTTCTCCTCATCATCCGAAAACCTTCATTTCTTTTCATCTCCATCAATTTTCTCCTTCTTTAAGTCACACTTCCTCTAACCTTAAGAGCCCTCCTTCATGCAAACAAGCTACTTTCTTTCCATGATGAACTTACACATGCATGGTGTTAGAAGAGAGTGGAGAAGGTGTTGAGTTAGAGGATTAAGTAAAGAATTGAAGAGATTGAAGTTGGAAAAGCTTGATTAGGTAAGGTTTATGCTAAGCTTTCATTATGTATTTCATGAATCATGGTTGTTAGATGCATTCAATGGGAGTTATTGTTTATTAATCATGATTTATGATGCTTTAATGTTATGAAATTTATAGCTTGAATTGTTGGGTAAGGTTATGTTGAGTATGATTTGATAAGGTGAGCATGAATGATGTGGTTTAGAAGTGTTTTAGCTTGATTTTGGATTGATTCTTGATGATCATTCTTGCATGAAAATGAAGAGTTTAGTGCTGTCAAATTGTGATTATTGGTCTAAGTGAATGTATGAGTGATCTAGTGACTGATTTCTTGTCCATTTGGATGCTTAGTGATGTGTTATTAGCATTGGAAGTGATAGGATCTAAGGTTAGTACCAAAGCTGGAAAATTGGTTTTGTACCGATTACACTGTTTTGATCATAACTAATTGTGTGGTTATGTAAATGAGGTGCGTTTTGTTCCAAATGAAACTTTAGTTGATTGGCTACAATTTTTTGTGAAATAGGTGTTGTCTAATTGTAGCTCTAAGAGGTTGAATTTTGGCTTGGAAAATCAGAGACATGGGTCGTGTGAACAATACCCGGATTGATGACCTAATTTTTTTGATGATTGTTCTAGATTAATTTAGAAGGAATTGGTGAAAATGGTCTTCATGAAAGTTGAAGCCTATCATGTTAGCTTTCCATTGCCACTGATTTTACAATTTTTCGATATGTATATTGTGAGTTATGACCTGTGAATGTTGGCTTTTTATGTGCATTATGTTGGAACTTAGCCATAAGTGTAGCTTTTGTGAGTATTGTGATTGGAAGCAAATTTAGAGATTTCCGTGATTTGAATTGGCTCAAGTGACCTTCTGTAAAGTTGTATAGGAAGCAATTATCTTGAAAATGGTATATATCATGCTATTTTTGAATATCAGATTTGGGAGTAATGAATTTGCAGAAACTGAATCTGAATTAGGTCATTGACTGCTGATTAGGGCAGTCACTTACATGACAGTTTGAGCTTGTTAATGATGGAATTGGATTCTAAGTCTTGTATGAAAATTGAAGTATGAGATTTTATCTTTCCAGTGATATAAGGTAGTGATTTTTTTGACATTTGTGCAAGGAGCTATGCTGTTTTAAAATTTGTTGTCCAGATTGGGGAATTTCAGTGGGAAGATTCTTTGTTGGATTGTTTGACCTAGTTAACAAGTGAATTTGATTTTAGGTTGTCCATTAAAGTTGCAGAAAACATTGTGATTTTTCTGTGCACATTTATTGTGTAATTTTTGACTAAGGAAATGGGAAGTTATTGAATTTACAAAATCCTGCACTGTTTGGAGAGGCATTGACTGGGCAGTAACTTTGATTGCATTTTTGACACCCTTAGAGGTGAAATTGACTTTTGTGTCTTTCATAAAACTTGTAGAGCTCTCGTTTCTCTATGAAATAGACACCAATTTTGTCAAAATTGGAGTTCGGAGTAGGGAGTTATGACCTAGACAAGTTGGCATGTCGGAGGCAATTGTTTTAGATCTGTCATTTTAACAGGGCTAGTCGACTAGGATTCTTGGACCAGTCGACTAGTACATGTATTTTTCCTGTACTAGTCGACTACATCTAACTAGTCGACTAGGATATGTATTTTTCCTTCTTTTGCTCATAATTTTTCCGTCCGACATCCGATTGACCTGATTCTTGAGGCATCGGATTCGTGAAAGGTTAAATTTCATTTTATGAGAAATTGGAAATTTTTGGACGGGAAATTGACGTGGGTCCGGGTAATGGTTCTTTGGTCACTATTTTATTTATTTTTGGACCTGTAGAGGTCCGAATTGAGTAATTTCAGTGCTATAAGATTTCTACCTTTTAGACGAATTTTTGTGATTGAAAATTGTGGTTTTAGGGCCAGGAATATCATGTACATGCATTGTACACTTTTTAATTGTTACGTATGCATCATTAACTCGTTCTGATTGCATAATTAGTAATAGTTATCTTCTCTGATTATTATAGAGGCACAATTGGAGCGTCGACCTACCGACGTAGCAGAGACTTCCCGGCATTAGCTCGGAAGTAATAGGTGACTGACTGAGATGGTTTTCATTCAATTATTATATGTCTAATGTGGAGAATAATGGTGGGATTAGTGGTTGCGTTTGTTTTTGACTGGATTCCGGACAGATGGTCCGATGAATTGGGAGATTTGACATAGAAGTGCCTTGATGTGTTAATTGTTACTTGTTTGCTATTACTGTGATTGATAGTGATTTACTGACTGCTAATTGACTGTTAAATTGGGCATATGCATTTCATATACAGATGCATAAACAAGGATAAGAATAGTTGTGACCAGAGTCGCCACTGATACTGGAAACGAGCCTCGAGCTCGAAGGGAGATAATCCTACTCCCTAGACGCGTCTCATCGCTTCGCTTCTTCGTAAGCGCTCGGTCACAACACTATAATAAAAATGGAAAAGTGTCACATGTGCATTGCATACATATTGGACTTAATAACTGAATGCCTGAAATGCCTTTTTGCTGTATGTGACTGTATGATTACTGTGACTGTCTTATTTATGTAATTTGTTTGTGTGATGCATGGATTGGGCGAAACATCGATGATGGTTCCTCACTGAGTTCGCAAACTCACCCAAAATTGTAACCTATTTTTCAGGATCGTGAGTAGACGGATAGTTCCTAAGAGACTGTAGAGCCGCGTAGATCAGACTGGCGAGAGAGGCTATGGCTCAAAGGTCGATCAGCTGGGATTTCTTTTGAGATGACCTAGTTAGGACTGCTATTTTTGTCTTGTTATATATAATATTTTGGGTTAAGTGTTCAGAGTGATGTACAGAATGAGAACACTAAGAGTTGTATAAATTACTGAGTTTGATGAAATGAAATAGAACACAGTTTGGTTTTAAAAAGTTTCAATTTCATATTACTGTTTTATTGTTGTGATGCCATGTGGTGTTTAAAGTTGTTTGTTTGTAGTTCTCTCTTATCGTAGGATATGTACCGAAATTACCTACAGGTATTCCGGTGGGTACTCTACGGTAAGGAGGTGCTACATTAGGGGACGTCTCTTGAGGTCTTGGGTTCGAGTCGTGGACTCACCCTTGACCAAAGAGGACAATACCTGGAGTGACGGCGGTAGAGGCCGGGCTCTAAATTAAAACGACGCTTTTTAATGTAGAGCTCGCCTGCATCGCCATCCTCAGTATGTCCTCTTGGTCAAGGGTGATCACGATTGAATCTTCAAGACTCAAGGTTTTGTTTCACTTTAAGTGGACACCTCTTACCATTGAGCCAATTGACTCAATGGTAAGAGGCGTCCACGCAAAGTGGAACAAAACCTTGAGGTCTTGTGTTCGAGTTGTGACTCAAGCAATTGCCAAAGAGGACAACACCTGGAGTGATGGCGGTAGAGGTCGGGCTCTACAATTTCAAATTAAGATGATAACCATTCTTTGATTTGCTTAAGAAACACACAGTCATTACAAGCAATCAATATATCATCCACGTATAAAGATAAAATCGCGAATTTATCTTTGGATCTTTTAACATACGCACAATGGTCTTCATCGATCATTTGAAAATCATACGAAATGATTACGTTATGAAAACGAATATACCATTGTCTTGAAGACTGCTTCAGGCCATAAATTGATTTTAATAAACGACATACTTTATTTTCATGACCTGCCTTGATGAAACCTTCAGGTTGTTCCATATAGATTTCTTCATCTAATTCTCCATTGAGAAAAGTAGTTTTTACATCCATTTGATGTAATTCAAGATCCATACTGGCTACTATAGCCAGAATAAGATGGATTGAAGCAAACTTCACAACAGGTGAAAAAGTTTCCTCATAATCAATTCCCTCCTGTTGCGTATATCCTTTTTCTACAAGACGTGCCTTATATCTTTCGATATTGCCATCAGCTTTTCACTTAATTTTGAGAACCCACTTGTTCCAAATTGCTTTACGTCCTTGTGGGAGGTCAACCAAGTCCCATACTTGAATTGAGCTTAAAGAAGACATTTTTTCTGTCATTGCTTTCATCCATTCTTCTTTAGTAGGGCTAGTAAGAGCCTCATTTACATTGCTTGACTCTTCTTCTTCTTGCGGAACAATCATATTAATTTCTCCTTCAATCTCAAAACGACGTCGGGGAATTATCCCTCGATTACTCCGTCTTAACCGAGGTTCATCATGAACAAATTCATGATTGATCTGATTGCTCCCACTTGGATCAGTTATCATAGAGAACCTTTTTGTGGAATTGCTCCCACTTGGTTGAAGTTCCTCATCTTGATTCTGCATAACAAAATCATTTTGATCAAGCGACTCTTATAATGATAGGTCTTTACCTATTTCGTCTTACTTGGGAAAATCATTCTCTAAGAATGTTACATCTCGTGATTCAAATTCAGTTACACCTCCACTACCTTGTTCACTTATGAACACGTATCCTTTTGAGTGTTCTGAGTATCTAATAAAAATACTCTTTCTCCCTCTTGGGCCTAATTTACCATGTTTGTGAGAGAGATCATGAACATAGGCTGCACACCCCCAAGGTCAGAGACCTGACACATCAGGCCTCCTACCAGTCCATAACTCATATGGTGTGCTAGTAATTGATTTCGTGGGCACACGATTAAGTACATAAGTGGCTGTTAGCAACGCATCACCCCAAAAGGTGATTGGTAACTTTGCTTGGGCCATCATGGACCTAATCATTTCTAATAGCATCCCATTTCATCTTTCAGCGACACCATTTTGTTGTGGGGTTCTAGGAATTGTCAATTGCCTTTCTATTCCTTTTTCATCACATAAAGCCTTGAACTGTTCTGACAAGTACTCTTGTCCACGATCAGTTCGTAATGCTTTTATTTTCTTATCTAATTGATTCTCAACCAAGTTCGAGTATTTTATTAAACAATCAAATGCTTTCGATTTATGAGAAATCAAATAGATATGACCATACCGAGTACAGTCATATATGAACGTGATGAAATAAATTGCCCCACGTCTAGCCCTTACGTTCATTGGACCATAGATGTCGGAATGAATTAATTGCAATGGATATAAAGCTCTGTTCCCTTTCCAAATGACTTTCTTGCCATTTTACCAGCTAAACAATGCTCACATGTAAGTAAATCTACTTGACTTAGATTACCTAAAAGTCCTTCTTTAACCAATCGACTTATTCGATTTTGACCGATATGGCATAGTCTAGCGTGCCACAAAGTTGCATCATTGTTGGAATTACTAGATGTGAATAATGAATAACTAATATTATTATTTTCCTTTAACACATCCAGCACAATAAAACCATCCAATAAAAAATCATGACCATAATTAATAGATCCAAGAAACAAATCCATTCCACCACTGCGGAAATTTACATTAAAACCAAGTTTAACTAACATTAACACAGATAAAAGATTCCTACGAATCTGTGGAGCAAATAATACTTCATGTAGGATGAGAGGTCATCTCCACTCATGTCCAATTTACATGTCCCAATTCCTTGTACAACAACTTTGGAATTGTCACCTACATAAAGACATCGACTACCATGTGGGAGTTTACGAAACTCAACAAAGGCATCACGATCCTTCGCTACATGGTTGGTTGCTCCTGAGTTTGCAATCCACAAAGGATGTGATTCAGTTAGAAAAACAGAACAAAAAACATTCACATAACAAATGTTTGTACTATAAAGTTGTACCTTCTTGGGCTTGGTACAATCTCGAGCAAAGTGGCCCCTTATTACCACAATTATAGCATTTTACATGTTTCAATTGCTTATACACGTTAATGTCACACTAATCGTTCATAGAGAAAATAGTTTGATTACAATTGCTTATCAAATCAAAAGTCCACAAATGTGTTTAATCATCATTCATACAACAATCGAATCCTAATTACTTTACTCTAGACGAATTCTTATATAAAATTCATGTAAACATATTACATAAATATTAAAAACTTTGTTCTTATAAAACAAACAACCTATTGTATACCTATGAACAATCTATAGGTAACGAATCCTACGCGGAAATGAGTTCACGAGTTCGCGTGAAACATTGTGTGAAGCTCGAATTATAATAGATCTAACTATTTCCATTGGAAGACCTATAGGATATAAAGTCCTAATTAACTCTCTTATACGCATCCTTTTCATAAATGTCATTACTAACAAATTATAAGTCTTCTCAGGCATATTATTCTAGAGCATTTGTAATAGTTCGCCTTGAGGTTGAGGCAAAGTTGCAAGCAAAGTCATGTACTTTACTTCAACATCCTTGTAAGCTAGACAACCTCCAAAATATAACGCTTGCATCATGTTATTGACTGCAATAACATGTTGTGTTAAACCATGTCCAGGCATTAAGCGCATGTTGACTAACTTCACATACATGCTGCAAATTTGTCTCTTTTGTGCCTCACATCGAAGAAGCTTACATGTTTGCTTAATAATAGGCATTGTCCTGAAAAACAAATTTTTAGGAATCAGAAGAGTATTAAAAAAATAACAAATTATTTTTTTCTAACACTTAACTAACCTATGCTCATATATTGAAATATTTTAATTTATTATTTTGTATTATATTGTTTATCAACAATTTATTGAACAAATAAAAAATTAATCTCTAAGTAATTAGACACTTATTTCTAATTTACCTTATAATTAAACTAATCAATTATCTTGGTTTAATTAGAAACTAATTTCTAAATAAATTAATTAAAAAATTTCATTTTAATGAAACAAAATTAGTATTTATCCAATTAGAAAATAAACCAACAAAATAGTTTATTTCTATGGGTAATCTCATTTTCACTAAACAAATTAGTGTTGAGTTAATTAGAAAATAACAAACGAAATTAGTTTATTTCTAAGGTTATTTTAAGTAAACAAATTAGTTATTTCTAATTTAAAGCATAATTGAACTAATCAATTTATTATGGTGTAATTATTTTAGAAATTAATTTAACAAAAATGATTAATATAAATAAATTAGAAAACTTATTTCTAATTCTTTATATTACATTTAATTTAAAAGAACAATATATATATTGTTGGATCGGAAAAAGAAAGCATGCTTAGTTTGGAGAAACGATAGATTTCAAAACTTTTTAAGCAATCATCTTGCAGCGGAAGCAATATATCCAAATCGACATGCTAATCCATACATGATATGGTATAACGATAATAAAACCAAGAACAAGATAAAAGGAATTACTGACTCCTTCGCTACAGCTTTAAATCCTCGCTGCGCTATCCTCTCCTTCTTATATCCAAATCCTTTGCCATTGAGTCTTTTCCTTTAGCAATCTATTTTCTTCCTTGTGGTAGTATCCTCAACCAATTAGATTTACCACTTGTTCTTCAAGGACAACTAGGTTAACAAAATCCTTTGGTGGGAAAGGAGAAGAAATATTTGGAGGAGATTTTCTTAGAAGAAGAAGAACCAAAATTGAAACTCTTTCAATTCTTTCACTTAGGAATTTCGGTTCTACCTTGCATGAAAAGAGAGAATGTCTAAAAACCATGCAAGAACCCTTTCTTACATCTCAATTTCGAAATATGCATGAAATGGAAAGAGTGAGAGGCATCCAATGCATCACTTCTTACATTAATCACTCATCAAATAGCCAATAAATGAGACTTACTTCATTTATCTTTAAAATGGCTATTTGAAAAGACCATAACCTATAATTGAATACCCATTTCGGTTTTGGCAAGAAGAAAGAAGGAAGATGGTCCATCTAATGCACATCTTTCATCTTTAATCTAATGAATGCAAATAGGTTACATGCCAACATTAAAAGCCAACCATTAAACCATTTAATGGTAAATTCATAACTCCATTTAATAATGATGAACCATAATAAAGACCATCTTTATTTAGTATTTTAATGCCAAATGTGTGGTTACACATCTAACCTAACACAATTTCAAAATTGCTTCTTCTCAATTTTAAAAAAAATTGTTTAATATAATGAATCTAATCAATTACATTAAACCAAAACAAGCCCATTTCTAAATAAACATATGGGCTTCCAATTAACCATTAATTAGTATAAGCCCATCATTCAATTATGGACTTCTAAAGCCTCCAAACTACTTCTTACTTAGCTTGATAACCTTCCTTAAAGCCAAGTGGAGAATCTTATTGGACTTTGATAATTCAAGCTCCAATAAGCCCAGAAATAATTCAATCTCATTGGAATTAATTCTAGCTTATTAACTAAAAGTCATTCCACTAAAGACAATTAGTTGAACTGTTGAATTATTAAATATTATGAGAATATGTTCAATTGCAAACCCTATTTAGAACCTTATTATAGCCATCCGCATAACAAAGGGTAAAATTACCGTTTTGCCCTTATGTTGGTTTTTCCTTCTAGATCTCTCATTTTACTTTATATGGTGATTAACACATAAGATCTCATCTTAGTGTTAAGACTTGATGGGTAGCTAGTCCATCAAACTCTGGCGCCAGCTTAATCACCAAATCTCCTTAAAACATCTAAGAGATGATAACACTATAAACTCTTTATTTGAGTGAATGTTCCACGATACATGTTTCAATTAATAATTCCAACATGCAGAACCTTTCGGATTAATACCTGTAAAAATCCATTCCGATCATATCAAAATTATAATGAAACACATATGAGTTCACCACTCATCAAGATTGTGGTTCATAATAAGCGAATGCTTAAGTTGTATGTTTTAAGATTAAAGTAACGCCCACTTTATTCTTGAAAACATACTTGATTCAATTCATTTAATAGTGCCATTATTGATAGTCTACTACTATCATGATATGAAACTCATCATTCCCTTTAAGTAAACTCCTTTACTTATATGGAGATAAATCGCAACACTACGCTTTAAACCATAATCAAACGACCAACTTGATTATTCAACTGTGAATCAATTAATTTAGATTCTAATAATATACATGTTTCCCATACATCTCTACGTATATGTATATTACTTACAAATGAATCTTGGTACCTTATGACCGATATATAATGCTCATACAGATAAAACCAAACTCTTTTGTTTTATTAATAATAAATATTTTCATTACAAAATCAGAATCGAAGAAGATAAAGTTACATGTAAATACACTTGCTTTCCAGGGCACTATATTTACATAACTCCAACATATATTAAGGTTTACTTCAACCTTAATTTTGTTATTAAGGCCTAAGCCTTCAATCCTAACAATAACATATATATATATTTATATATATATATGTACACACATTATCTTAAATAAGTATATATATATATATATATATGCCTTTGATGAGTTACGGAAAAACACATTAATTAGTTTTTTCTTATTATAAAATTGGAAGCACTTGCCTTTAATGAGAGTGAAAAGCCACGTGCTTATCATTAAAGGTAACAAGACAAAAACTGGTTTGTTGCTTCAGTTTTCAAGAAGGCGTCTTCTTTCTCCAGCGCCTCTGGTTCGTTCTTTTTCATAGTGTTTTGATTTTTTTATATGGCTTCTTCTTCACAGACGTTATCAAGACTCCTCTCTTGCATGAGCCAACTGTTAAGTCAAAATGACTTTACATAAAAATGATTTTGATGTATAAAGAACAAAGAGAGATCATATACAAGAAAAACAAAGCAGAAACAGACGCAGATACAAAGCAGACGCAGACACAAATGCAAAGCAGACACAGACGTAAATGCAAAGCAGACGCAGACGCAGATGCAAATATAAATCAGACGCAGACGCAAATGCAAAGCAGACGCAGACGCAAATACAAAGCAGACGCAGACGCAAATGCATAGCAGACGCAGACGCAAATGCAAAGCAGACGCAGACGCAAATGCAAAGCAGACGCAGACGCAAATGCAAAGCAGACGCAGACGCAAATGCAAAGCAGACGCAGACGCAAATGCAAAGCAGACACAAACACAAATGCAAAGCAGACGCAGACGCAAATGCAAAGCAGACGTAGACGCAAATGCAAAGCAGACCCAGACGCAAATGCAAAGCAGACACAGACGCAAATACAAAGCACACGCAGATGCAAATACAAAGCAGACGCAGATGCAAATGCAAAGCAGACGCAGACGCGCAAATGCAAAGCAGACGCAGACGCAAAAGCAAAGCAGCGCAAATGTAAGCGGTCTGAGGCGAAGTAAAGAACAGAACAAGAGTCGGTTTGAGTTAGTTCTGAAACTCAACTGATTAACCGTTTCTTTAAAGATTAAAGATTAAAGATTAAAGATTCAAGAATCAAGAAGCAGTTAGAGACGAAGGCTATAAATTCAAGTCGAAGTCGAAAACTGAAAAGCTGCTGATTTTAGAAAAATTACACAAAGTGAAAAAGCGATTAAGTGCAAACTAGCTGAGTGCTATCTTACTGTAACAAAGTATTCAAATATTTTTCTGAAAAGAAAAAGGTGTACAGATAGCCTGCAGAGGCTAAGTGTGAAAGAATACTGGTTGTAGAGACCTGAAGAGGCTCGTGAAAGAATACTTGTAGCGATTGAAGAGATAGTGAAATCTCAGAAGAAACTTTGAGGATTGGACGTAGCCCACGGTTTGGGGTGAACCAGGATAAATCCGCGTGTCTACCACTCTTACTCTCTATCTCGTTTTTAGTTTCAAATTTTATCATTACTTACTGTTCATATACATAGAATTGAGAAGTTTGATCAATCGGAATAAATAAAAATTCTGTAAAGATTTTTATTTCTAACAAGTAATTCTGAAAAGACTTATAAAGAGGGGAATACACAATTCAACCCCCCTTCTCGTGCATTCTATTATTATTTTCTAAGTGCTGTATTAACTTGTGATTCACTTCAATTGGTATCAAAGCAAGGTATCCAAGAATCACTTTAACGAAGTGTGGATTAAATATAATGGCGGAGTCACATGTATACATCGCTAAAGGAGTCTCTGTTGGACCCCGATCCTTGAAGCGAAAATTTAGAAGTAATAAAAGAAATTAAATGAGTGTTTTGTGTGTGATTTGTGTTATAGATGAGGAAATGTGAATTATGTAAAGATATAAGTTGGGAAATCTTAAGTATGAATTATAGTTACATATGTGAGATCTTATGCAAAAGTAAGAGATTATAAATGGCATGATGCTATTGAATGTAGGAAATCATGTGCATTGAGGTTGAATGTAGAATAAAAATGTATATGCTGATTTAAGAGAAATTAGGGAATGATTGAAATAGAATTGGCCAAAGTTGCCTTCTTTGAAGTTGTAGCTTGCTCTTTTATCTTCCCAACGAGATCAAGTATGTAAGATTTCGAGATCAGAGTTAAGAGTTATCGTTGATACAAGTTATGATGTTATATAAGATTGATATTAGTGACAGCTTTGATGCATGTTTGAGAATTATGGTTTTGATGAACAAATTTAGTTGAGATTTGAGAATTTCATGAATTGAATGAGTTGCTTGAATTGTTATGAAGTGTTTAGGCTTTTGAATAAGTAAATTTGTGGAGATTATAAGTGTATATGATGTTAGTTTGGTTGTGAGAAATAAGGGAAAAAGGTTTGAATGGGTTTGGAAAACCCATGTCCGTTAAACCGACATGGGAGTCCGTTTAATGGATAGCCTCGGGTCGAAAGGACCCCTCCCCTTGCTCATGTCCATTAGGCGGACATATATGTCTGTTTAACGGACATTCTCGGATGGTTTGATACTTTTTGGGCCGTATGTGTCCGTTAAACGGACACGTATGTCTGTTTAATGGACAGCTACTGGTCAACTGGTGAAAATCGTGATTTTGATCATTCTAGAGGCCGAATCTCGATTCGAGGCCTATAATACAAGTTGTAGATCTTGATGTTATCTTTCCAATGGCACAAGAACAAAGGCATTTGGACGTTTTTAGAAAAAGTTATGGCGTTTGCGCCAAAAGAGTTTCAAATCGATTTCGGGTTTGAACATGTTGAATTGTTTTGGTCATAACTCCCTCATCTGTCCTCGAATTGAGGCGATTCTTAAAGAATTGAATTCCTAACACATGTATCCTTCTCTGCATGAAAGTTTGCATCAATTGGAGTCAAATTGAAAAAGTTTGATTGAATCTTATGATAATCAGAATGATTTGTTCCATTCTGATCTTGCTAATTTCCTTCCTCATCCGACCTTGTCAAATCTTTTGCTTATATCTTTTCCGTCCGACATCCGAATGACTTAGTTCTCGAAGCATTGGATTCCTAAGACTATGAATTTCATGTTATGTGAAATTTATGAATTTTTAGAGTTTTAATTGAGCAAGATTAATTGAATCAAAGTGACACAGGAAAGTTTTTGAACATAGTTCAGTATTTTGTGAAATTTGGGATCTGTGGAGATCCGATTGAAGCGATGTTTGAGGCGAAATAAACTTAAGACATGGGGCTACAATTTTTATGAGAAATGAAATTCCAATTTAGCCTTTAGGAATGTTTATTTGAGGAAGGAAGTGAATTGCTAGAAAATGTGTTAGCAAATGATGTGTCCGACATGTTTTGAGTATAACTTTTGATGTAGTACTCAGAATTGAATGATTTTTAGGCATTATGAAATTAAGACATAGAGGAATAATTCTCTGGAAGGAAGTTTTGGCTAATTTCTCCAATTTGATGGTGAAAATAAAGTCCCAAAGTAAGCATGAAATGAAATAAATTCAGGGACAGTTTTGGAAGTCTACTTAAAGGAGTAACTTTATAGGCATTGGAGGAAGGGCAAATTGGACTTTTAGCCCTCATTAATGACATGGCACAATATAAAGGGGCTGATGTTCTGTGGAGGAAAAAAAAGGCACGAAATTGGGAGAGAAAAGAAGAAAGAAACGATAGAGAGGGAAGAAGAGGAAGAAGAAGAAGAAGAAGAAGGAGGAAGCAAGTTCGTTTTTGGGGTTTCCTAAGGTATTTTCGATGCTTGTCAAAGGGGAAGAAAGCAAGAAGAAGATGGCTTCCTTTGAAGCTTGACAATGTCGAAAATGGTGGAGAAAAAGGTAAGAGAGAGAAAGCTTTGAGTTTTGAACTTTCTTGAGAGATGTTGGTTGGGTTAGCTTTAGATTGTTATGAATTTAAGTTTTCTAAGGTTTATTGAAGAGATTAGGCTATGATTATGTTGATTTTATGAAGTTAGGGTTTATGCCCAATTGTATGATTTGGGGATTTTGGAAGTTCTTGATTTAGATGTCCTGATATAAGTATGGGTTTGTGATTTATGTTATCAATTTTGGGAAATCATGATTTTTATGAAGTGGAATTTGGGTGATTGATTTAGGGAATTTGAAATTGGGAGAAAGAAGAAAGGCTTTGGAGAATTGAAGCTCTAATCAAGCTCCAAGCATGGATATGAGGTGGGTTTCATGTTTATAGTTGAATAATAAGCCATTAAGGATTTTTTTTCCAAATTGAAAGAATAAAATGATTTCAAATATTTTATGATTTTGCATGAGTTGTTTTAAAATGATTTGAAGAATTGGTTTATATGTGTTCATATACTCCACGAATTGAATTTGAATTGATAAATTGTGAATTGTTGTGAACATGTAAAAATGCATTGTGAGTGTGATTATGTTATGCCATTGAATTGTATTTATGGCATTTTGATTTGAATGGAAAGAAGGAAAAGATTATGAAAAGCATGAAAGCATTTCATTTCAATGAAATGAGTTTGAGTATTGTTTATGTGCCTTGTTTGGGTGAGAGAGGAACCATTCCGTTAAAGCCTTCTTTCGACTGGCCGCTTGTGCCACACGAGATCCGAAAAGTGGACTCGTTTCGATTCACGGAGTAAACTTCGATTTCTCTGTTCCGTTCACGGAACCTTTTGAGCCATTTGATGTGCATTGCATTTATGAATTTGTGTGTTATGCTTGAATGATGAAATGGCATAAATTGTGGTTAATGAGATGATGTTTTGAATTATGAAATTTTGATTGTGAGAAAGTGATACATTCATGTGTTGTGATTTATGAATTTGAATGCATGACGAAAATTTGAGAAACGAGCATTTTATGGGTTTTCAACAAGAAATTTCTATGGCAGTAAATTTTTAAACGGCTTTTGCTTATGATTGATTATAAACTTGTTACCCACGGGCTTTTTAAGCTCACCCCCCCTTTCATCCCCATCTCCAGGTTTCGAGCGGGAGATCGGATGAAAGAATGACAAGATGTTTTGTTCGATTTTTATACATTTTTGTATTTTGGGTCATACAAACATGATGTAGTATTTATGGCGTGAAAATGCCACTATGATTTGTATAAGGAGTTGAATTATGAAATTGTGTATGAATTGTGATGAATTATGAATTTATGTATGGAACGGAGATATATGATTTGTGTATGGTTTATGGATTGTGATTGTATATGATTTTGATTGGGTTACATTTAGATTGAATTATGAAACTGTATAAGAATATAAATGGGATTTGAATACGAATGTGTATTAGACATTGGATATTGCGATTGTATGTAAATGTAATTGGATTGAGGATTATTGAAGTATTATAGGTATAAGATTGTGTTTTGGATTGAGTTTGGATTCCGGACGGGAAGTCCGAGGATTCGTGTGGATTGATTGGGAATTATAGAAGTGAGCTTTCTATTTGCAGGTTTTTGGATAGATTAAAATGCAGCTGTTATGTTGCCCAATTTTTAATAAAATGGGTTGTATGACAAGGATAGTGTAAGAATAAGATTCTTGTTAAAGATGATATTAAGATATGCTTGATTAAGAGAAATCAAGTAAATTGAGTTTTGAATGAGAATGAGTTTCCAAATGGTTTGGATTCTCATAAGATTGAATAAAGATAAAAAGGAATATAAAAAAAAAGAAAAATTTGCACTGAATCGGATAGTTTAAGTTTAAGGTTTCCAACGCAACGCAATAAGCTTTCTAGTCTTTCACTTCGGATGTCGACATTTGTTTAAATTCGATTAAGCAATTTGTTTGCTTCGATCCAATTCGTTTTCGATTCGTAATTGATTTGCTCCGATTTGTTCGTTCCACGTCTTTGTTATCCATCTTTCGTTTCGTTTTTCGGTTGGGATCCGGTTCCCGGATCGGGTCCCTACAGTCTCAGTCACTAGACCTCCAGCATTCAACGGAGAAGACTATCACTACTGGAAAGATAGGATGTGGTTATTCATCGAATCTACTCATGTTGACCTTTGGGACGTTATAGAGAACGGACCTTACACACCTGTAGAAGAAGAAGGCAAATCTATTCCATGGAATAGATGGACGACTGATCAGATAGCAAGAATACAGTTAAATTCAAAGGCGAAATTTTTCTTGACATGTGCCCTAAGCAGGAGCAAGTATGACAAAGTGCACGGTTGTGACACTGCAAAAGAGATGTGGGACACATTGTCTATTGCTCACGAAGGCACAAGCCAAGTTAAAGAATCCAAGATAAGTATTCTTGTGCATCAATATGAACTTTTCAGGATGGAAGATGAAAAATCTATTGATCAAATGTTTGAAAGATTTCAAACAATTGTCAATGGATTGAAAGCTCTTGGAAGGACATACAACAATCAAGATCATGTTCGAAAGATTCTAAGAAGTCTTCCTAAGAGATGGAGACCTAAAGTTACTGCGGTGCAAGAAGCCAAAGACTTGAGCGTGTTAAAGCTGGATGAGTTGCTGGGATCCTTAAAGATTCATGAAGTAGAACTCAACGCTGAAGACAAGCCCAAGCGAGATAAGTCAATAGCACTGAAGGCCGGACAAAAGAATCATAAGACTCAGAGAAGGAGGAAGTCATCAAAAGCGTTGAAAATTGAAGAATCAAAGGATGACAACTCCAGCCAATCCGAATCAGACTCAAGTGATGAAGATGACGAATTATCTTTCATTTCTAGAAAGATAAGACGCATGTGGAAGAAAAAGCCTAGAGGGAACCAGAAATTCAGAAAGAATGGGAAAGATGAAGCTAAACCAGAGAAGTCTTCTATCATTTGCTACGAGTGCAACCAGCCTAAACACTACAAGTCCGAATGTCCTACTCTCAAGAAGAAACCAAAGAAGAGTAGAGAAGGCAAGAAAAACATGATGGCAACATGGGAGGACCTAGATTCATCTGAATCAGATACAGGCTCCGAGTCATCAGAACATGCAAACATTTACCTAATGGCCGAGGAAGATAGTGATGAGGAGGTAAAATCAGATTATGATAATTTGCATGATGCCTATTCAGAATTGTTAGAAGATTCTCATGCTATTCTGAAACAGTACAAGTTGTTAAAGAAGAAGTATGTAGAAAATATTAGACATACTGAGGTAATAGAGAGAGAAAATGTTTGTTTAAAGAAACAATTAGAAGATAAAAAGAAAATTGTAGACAGATCAGAAGAGATTAATCAACTTAAACTAAGGATTAAGAATTTATCAGTTGATTTAGCTACTTTCATAGAAAGTACAAAGAAAATGAATGAGATGCTTGGAAAATGTAGACATCCGAGTGATAAGACTGGATTAGGGTTTACAGGAAACAAGATTTCGTCTCGTAAAAAATATGTCATTAAAAAAAGAAGATATAGGATGATTCATTTTAATCAACATTCTAATAATAGGCATCATAGATCACATCATATGCATACTACTAACCATAAAGGACCCAAAAAAATTTGGGTACCAAGAAATAAAATAGTTTCTCCTACAGATATCCTTCCTTGGAAGATACGGCAGGCACCATTGGTATTTAGACAGTGGATACTCGCGACACATGACGGGAAGAAGGTCTATGTTCCTAGACCTTGGTATAAGAAGGAGGATCAAGAACTTTGGAGACAACCAGCAGGGAAAAATTATTGGAATCGGAAAAATAGGTAAAGATTCCTTTGCATGCATAAATAATGTACTGCTTGTTGATGGTCTAAATCTTTGCGTGATTGCGTCAGTCAATTATGTGATTCTGGTTTCACAATTACATTCAATCAAAATCTTTGCGAAGTCAGAAACAAAGATGGGTCTATACTTTTCTCTGCCAAGAGAAGAAACAACCTTTACAAAATCAATTTAGAAGATTTTCAAAAACAAAATGTTTCATGTTTTCTATCTTCTGAAGAAGAAAGACTAATCTGGCATAAAAAGCTAGGTCATGTCTCTTTGAAACATATTTCAAAATTGGTAAAACATGATTTGGTAAGAGGTTTGCCAAAAATAAGTTTTGACAAAGAACTTTTCTGTGAAAATTGTTTGAAAGGAAAACAAGTTAAAACCTCTTTCTCTTCTAAAAGTTTTGTAACCTCATCAAGACCATTAGAACTGTTACATATGGATTTATTTGGTCCTACAAGGACATTAAGTCTTGGCATAAAGAAATATGGACTCGTCATTGTTGATGACTTTACTCGATTTTGTTGGATATTATTTTTATCACACCAAGATGAGTCTTTTAAGTGCTTTAGAATCTTATTCAGAAAGTTACAGAATGAAAAAGGAATGTCCATAGCAAGTATCAGGAGTGACCATGGTGGAGAATTTGAAAATGAGAAGTTTAGAGTATACTGTGAGGAGAATGGAATTTCCCACAACTTCTCAGCCCCTAGGACTCCACAACAAAATGGATTTGTTGAAAGAAAGAATAGAACGATTCAAGAGATGGCAAGGACAATGCTATGTGAGACGAATCTTCCTAAGTATTTCTGGGCAGAAGCTGTGAATACAACATGCTATATTCAGAATAGGATCATGTTGCGACCTATGTTGAAGAAGACTCCTTACGAGTTATGGAATGGAAGAAGACCAAGCATATCTTACTTTCATCCATTTGGGTGCAAATGTTCCATTCTGAATACGAAAGAGCTGTTAGATAAATTCGATTCGAAGACCTATCTAGGAATATTCCTAGGCTACTCATTATCGTCTAAAGCGTTTCGAGTTTACAACTTGACTTCAAAGATTGTTGAAGAGATGATCCATGTCAAGTTTGATGATAATTCTCAACCCCATAAGGAAGATGACGTGGAGAATGAAGGTCCTTCAAAGAACTTAGATGATACCTCAGAAACTCCCTCGTCAGACACTCATGAGAACAAGATTGAAGATATTCCAAAAACTATAGAACTAAGACGAAATTGGAGATATAAAAGTTCTCATCCAGAAGAACTAGTTATCGGTGACACCTCAGAAGGATTTAGGACAAGGTCCAAATTCAGAAGAGAAGCTAATGTAGCCTTTATCTCTGAAGTAGAGCCTAAGAAGGTTGAGGAAGCTCTTCAAGACGAAGCTTGGGTGTTAGCCATGCAAGAGGAGCTAAATCAATTTACTAGAAATAACGTCTGGTCCTTAGTCCCAAAACCTTTTAAGAAATCCATTATTAGAACCAGATGGGTTTTCAAGAATAAGTTAGACGAATCAGGTAGGATGAGTCGTAATAAGGCTAGATTAGTAGCACAAGGCTATAATCAGCAAGAAGGAATAGACTACAATGAAACATATTCTCCAGTGGCGAGACTTGAAGCTATAAGGATTTTGTTAGCATATGCGATCTGTCATGATATAAAGTTGTTTCAGATGGATGTTAAGAGTGCATTTCTGAATGGTTTTATGGATGAAGAGGTGTACGTGAAACAACCACCTGGCTTTGAAGATGTTAAAAAATCAGACTATGTCTATAGACTTCACAAAGCCTTATACGGTTTGAAGAAAGCTCCTAGAGCTTGGTATGATCGTCTGAGCACCTTCCTAATAGAGAATGGTTTCAGTAGAGGTCAAGTTGATAAGACGCTCTTTAGAAAGAGTTTTCAGAATGATTTTATCTTAGTACAGATCTACGTTGATGATATCATTTTTGGTGCTACTTCAAAAGAGTTATGTTTAAAGTTTGAGAGCTTAATGAAGAAAGAATTTGAAATGAGTATGATGGGTGAGTTAAAGTTCTTTCTTGGGTTGCAAGTTAAGCGCATCAAGAGAAGATCTTCATTCATCAACAAAAGTATGTGAAAGAGTTGTTGAATAAGTTTGATATGAATAATGTGAAGCCTATGGCAACTCCGATGCATCCTTCAAACCTTTTGTCGAAAGACGAACTTGGTAAGAAGGTGGATCAAACCCTATATAGAGGATGATCGGCTCTTTCTCGTATCTTCTGACAAGTAGACACGATATTACATTCAGTGTATGCTTGTGTGCAAGATTTCAAGCCGATCCTAGAGAGTCTCATTTTATTGCTATTAAAAGAATTTTGAGATATCTCGCAGGTACTACTGATCTTTGCTTAATGTTTGAGAAAGGTAAAGATTTCAGGTTAATTGGATATTACGATCGGACTATCTGGGAGATGAATCGAAAGAAAAGCACAAGTGGAGGATGTCATTTTCTGAGGAAATCTAGTCTCTGGTCAAGCAAGAGACAAAGCTCAATTGCTCTATCAACCGCTGAAGCGTAATATATATATGCATGATTCTTTGCTCAAGTATCACTTGAAGACTATTCAGTTAAAGAGGAGGAGATTCCAATTTATTGTGACAACACCAGCGCAATAAAACTATCAAAGAATCCAATTCAGCATTCCAGAGTGAAGCATATAGAAGTCAGACATCATTTCCTGAGAGATTATGTTCAGAGGAAAGTGGTGCTTCTACAGTTTGTTGAAACAGAACTTCAGTGGGCAGACATCTTCACTAAACCACTAAGTGAAGAACGGTTTCAGAAGATAAGACGCAATCTTAACATGGTGATGTTAAATGAGCAGTCAGCGTAAAGTAACGTGGAAACTAATGGCGTTAGTTACATTGAGTTACAGCTGGTAACTTCTCTCACAAGAAAGATTTTTGGAGGAAAAAATCTGATAATCTCGAGGTTCTTAATGATTCTAGAACCCACCGGACCATAACTATATATGTAGACTGAAGATGAAATTATAGCAATCTTTTCATCATCTCCTGACGAATCATTTCTGTTTTACCAATTCTCTCAAAAACATTTCGCTCAAAAAGTTCTCCAGAAGATATTTTTCACTCTATACAATGGAAACAGCCATGGTTTATGGAAGACTTGTGGACTTTGAGTCACTAAGAAGAGACGGCATGGATGTAGAACCAGAAATCATAAGAGCTGGTTGGAAGAACTTCCTTCAGATACAAGAACCAGTCTATACGAATGAGGTATATGAGTTCTGGAAGAACGCTCGTCTGATAGATAACACTATTGTATCCTATGTAGAGAGAATATCTTTCTTGTCACAAAGGATTTGATAAGGAAGGTGACTGGTTGCCCATCAGTTGGTGAGAAATTGTCTACCAAGGCCGGATGGATGACCTCAGTCGGAATGGAAGAAGAAGATATCAAGAGGCAACTATATGGCACAAATAATTCAAGGGAGAGGAAGACATCAAACTTGATTACGAAGGCTAGGGTGCTTCACGCAATTTTTTTTAATTGCATTCTACCCAGAGTCGGTTCAAGACATTTAGTGACCACTCTGGATGAACAATGTCTGTTCTACCTACTGAATCGAAGCCCCATAGATTTACCATTCTTAATCTTTCACTATATGGTTAAGGGGTTAAAGGAAACTACCAGTTATCCTTATGGTATGATTTTGACGAGGATTTTTAAGGAATCCAGTATTCTTCTGCACCACGGTATCAGACAAACTGTTCCTATGAAGAGCAAGATCGATGCACACGACGATCGGCGAATGGGTCCGAACACGATGAGACAAAGACCAAGCCGACTCTTCAAGGAAGTCAAGAACTGAGGGGGAGCGTGTATTGAAGAAGACTCCTGTCTCAAGTTCTCAGTCTCCAGTAAGTATCAAATCACCTACTGCTGAACTAAAGAGAGTGCTAGGTAGACCTCTCATGAAAGTGGCGAGTCCTCTTTTCAAAGAAAGCCAATCTCAGAGGACAAAACAAAGTGCACCAAAGAGACAAGGAGAAAGTCTTTTGAACGAAGTTGTGAAGAAAGCAAAGAGATCACCAAGAATTAGGACTCTGAGGCAACAGGAAGAAAAGATTGCTAGAGAACAGAGTCGAGAAGAAACTTCTAAATCTTGTGCACCCAGAGCCACAAGACCCTTAGTCTCTATTCTGGAAGAAGATACGGCCAGAAAATCTAAAGAGACTGAGAGGAAGAAAAAAGCAACATCTGAGAAAAGAAAATCTCCAATGAAGAAATCAAGAAAACTAAGCAAGCAGAGAAAAAGACTAAGAAGGTTAGTCGAAGAAGATCATTTCAACTACTGAGGGCGTTAGTCAACGAAAAAACTATTAATCTGTTCAAGTAGAAGCGAAGCTAAGCGGTTCTGATTCAGATATACCTATTGTTCAACAAGAAGAAGAACCAACTAAAAAGCACGGTTCAGAAACACTGTTGCTCAACAGAGGAGAGCGATAGATGAAAGCCGGTTCATATGACTCCTAATGAAGCACATTAAGAAGCAACAACAGTATCAGATTCGGAGGATGATAAACCGTGTCTAATGGTATACAACTACCACAAGTTTTTGAGGAAATAGAAGTTGAAGATCAAAATGGTGGAAGTATTTACCAGATAGAAGACTGCTATTGCAATCGATGTTCAACCAGTGAAGAAGATAGTAGCTGTGGTACAACCTATGGTGATTAATCATAACAGACGGGAGTTACTCAAAGAAGACGAAAAGATCTTCTATGATACTTTGGGATTTGCTGCTACTATGCCATATCCTACAAAACGTCCTTGCCATCCGTGTACTATTTTCCCAATCACTAAAAATACAGAGATCATGGTTGCACCAGATATACAGCCAAGATTCTCAAAAGATTGTACCAGGGGGAAATCAAAATTATATCCTGAAGATGATGCTAGTGATGATCTGTCCGCAGATCAAATTGTAGAAGAGGTGCGAAAAATTAATGAAGCATGCACGCCTGCACAGAAGTCAGATAAAGCGAGCTGCAACCATACTAATAGTGAGGAAGACTGTCCGATGGGGAAGAATAAAACGGGAACATTCTTCGAGTTCCTCGTTCGAGCAGTTCTTCGTATTAGCCCTTTGTCTAATACTCGCCTATTGAAGCACAAGCCCTACCACTGCAAGGACGACAGTTGCTGATGCTGCCTGCTCCTTTTGATTTAGATCTTCCTGAAGCTAAAACGTTCATTCGTCCACCTACCTTTAAGATCAATGAAGACTACATCCCATCCTCTGATGCTTACACTACTTTAATTCCTTTCACTCCTCCATCAGCAGAAGTTGATCAAGCCTCTTCGTCGGTTGATCCACCAAATGAAGTTAGCAGATTACGAGGTGAACTCAACGACATGAAGGAGACGGTGAATGATCTGAGAAAGATGATAGCAGAATTGCTGAAGATCCAGAATCGTTAATCATTTTTTATTATAACAAATAGGGGGAGAGCAGGAAAAGAAGATAATCAACAGAAAAGGAGAGGATGTTCAGACAAAGAAGGTGTGACCACAACAGACGAAGAAAGGAAGAAGATAAGTTTTTTTTCTATGTTGCAAAATCTGTAAATTTACTTTGTTCTGTTTTCTTTTCTTTTATGTAATTTGTTATATTCAAAAAGGGAGAGATTGTTAAGTCAAAATGACTTTACATAAAAATGATTTTGATGTATAACAAACAAAGAGAGATCATATACAAGAAAAACAAGCGCATACGCATTTAAATACAAAGCGAGACGCAGACGTAAATGCAAAGCGATACGTATGCAAATACAAAGCGACGCAGACGCAAATACAAAGCGATCTGAGACGTAAATGCAAAGCAGACGCAGACGCAAATGCAAAGCAGACGCAGACGCAGACGCAAATGCAAAGCAGACGCAGACGCAAATGCAAAGCAGACGCAGACGCAAATGCAAAGCAGATGCAGACGCAAATACAGACGCAAATGCAAAGCAGACGCAGACGCAAATGCAAAGCAGACGCAGACGCAAATGCAAAGAAGACGCAGACGCAAATGCAAAGCAGACGCAGACGCAAATGCAAAGCAGACGCAGACGCAAATGCAAAGGATACGCAGACGTAAATACAAAGGAGACGTAGACGCAAATGCAAAGCAGACGCAGGAGCAAATGCAAAGCAGACGCAGACGCAAATGCAAAGCAGACGCAGACGCAAATGCAAAGCGACGCAGACGCAAATGCAAAGCGAACCACGACGCAAATGCAAAGCGCATACGCAGCGCAAATCTGGCGACGTGAACGCAAATACGAAGCGACGCAGACGCAAATACAAAGCGCAACCACAGCAGCGCAGCACGCAAAAGCAAAGCAGACGCAAATGTGAAGCGGATGCGAGCGAAGTAAAGAAAGCAGACACAAGAGTCGATTCGAGTTGAATTCTGTAACTCAACTGATTAACTGCTTTTTAAAGATTAAAGATTCTAGATTCAAGAATCAAGAAGCAGTTAGAGACGAAGGCTATAAATTCAAGTCGAAGTCGAAAACTGAAAAGTTGCTGATTTTAGAAAAATTACACAAAGTGAAAAAGCGATTAAGTGCAAACTAGCTGAGTGCTATCTTACTGTAATAAAGTATTCAAATATTTTTTTGAAAAGAAAAAGGTGTACAGATAGCTTGCAGAGGCTAAGTGTGAAAGAATACTAGTTGTAGAGACCTGAAGAGGCTCGTGAAAGAATACTTGTAACGATTGAAGAGATAGTGAAATCTCAGAAGAAACTCTGAGGACTGGACGTAGCCCACGATTTGGGGTGAACCAGGATAAATCCGCGTGTCTACCACTGTTACTCTCTATCTCGTTTTTAGTTTCAAGTTTTATCATTACTTACTGTTCATATACATAGTATTGAGAAGTTTGATCAATCGGAATAAATAAAAATTCTGTAAAGATTTTAATTTCTAACAAGTAATTATGAAAAGACTTATAAAGAGGGGAATACACAATTCAACCCCCCCTTGTCGTGCATTCTATTATTTTTTTTAAGTGCTGTATTAACTTGTGATTCACTTCACCAACATATTATCATACCGAAGAAACTATCACTCTAAACAATCACCATCTTATTCGGTAGTTTGATTTTCTCACTCTAACTAATCATACCGAAGAAGAGATATAAAACCACTAATTCATTTATCACCGAAATTAATTCATGGGTTGGTTTGATAACACCGTTCGGTGAACCAAAATAGCAAAACCGTTTTGATTTGGCTCAAATACAAAACAAAACAAAAACACAATCAGAACAAACCTAGATATTAATAAACATGAAGCATCCAGTAGTAGACGGTAGAAGATATATCATAAATCATGCAAAACCATATGCTCTGATACCAATGTTAGATGATCTATGAACAGATCATATACCACAGAATCAATTATATATGCATGGATAAAAACAGAAATCACATACTTAGATCCTGTTATGATTTCACCGATTAAAGAACTTTTCGTCTCTTGTTTTTCCACTGCAGAATTCTCTCCCGTATGAAAACCAATATCCTCAAAAGATATGTCTCTCTGTTTCATACATTGCCTTTATATATCTTTAGGTGAATAACTACCGTTGGTAGTTATTCATGCATGATAGACTATTAGACCCATCATGGGTGTAAAAGTCATCAGTCTTAATAAGTTAAAAGAAGCAACTTCATCTTTCCAAGAAGTTCCTCTAGTAAGCATTCCATTGATATGGTCGGGTTTTCAAATATCCTATACTTGTGTTCCACCCACATGCTATAAACTAGATAGCTTAGGGAAATTTTAAAGACCAGCTTGTCTCTTGAGCTATTAGTTAAGGGGCTGTTTTTTTTTTTCATTTTTTCTTATCATTTTTGTAAAAAGAAAAACAGGAAAGTAAAACGTGTTTGACTTACTCTGTTGCGATTTTTTGTTTCTGAAAATAAAAAAACTACAACAATTTTACATAAATAAGAAAACATCATTTCTCTGAATTTTGACAACATATTTTCTTCGACAGAAAATCAACATATCCCTACTTTCTATCTCAATAATAATAATAATAATAATAATAATAATAATAATAATAAAAGTAAAAGTTTATAATAATTATTATTAATAATTAATAATAATAATAAGATAATTAATTTGCTATAATAAAATTAATAATAAAATATTAATATTAATAGTATTAAAAATAATAAGTAGAAAGTTTATAAAATAATTAATAATAATATTATTATTAACAATAAATAATAATAATATGAATAACTTATACAAAATTAATAATAATAATAATAAAATAATAAAATAAAATCAATAAGAATAACTTAATAATAATAATAATAATAATAATAATAATAATAATGAGTTTAATGAGTTTAATAATATAATAATAAAATTAATAATAAATTAATGAGAATAAGAATAACTTAATAATAATAATAATAATGATGATGATGATGATGATGTTGATGATGATGATGATGATGATGGTGATGATGATGATGGTGATGAGTTTAGTAATAATAATAATAATAGTAAGTAGAAAATTTATAACAATAATTAATAATAATATTATTATTAACAATAAATAATAATAATAATAATAATAATAATAATAATAATAATAATAATAAATAAGAGTAACTTATTAAAATTATTAATAATAATGATAATGATTTTATTAAAATTTCAAACAAACAGGTTTTTATTTTCAGTTTTTATATTACAAATCTCAATCAAATAGGTTTTCATTTAAAAATTAAAAAATAAAAAACAAAAAACAGAAACAAAAAACAATAGAAAAACAAAAGTGGAACCAAACGACCCCTAAGCTTTTGTCGTAACACTCCTTTACCATTTTTTAGTTTCCTTGAAGGGGAATGAGAAAGTATAATTGAAGTATAAAGGTTCATAGATTTTTTGTATATCGATATTCAAAGATTAATCATAAAATGGTAGTAGCCCGAGGGTGAGTCTGTTTGGACCATTATAATTTGAACTAAGGGACCTTAGGAGCTTGAGCTTTTAGTAGTTTTCTGTGAGAGGCATTATTGTAAATGCTTGAATTTTTTGAATCTAATGAATGATATCCTCTTTATTAGATATTAGCCTTATTCCTAAGATTTGGTTGAGAAGTAGTGAGCTTGGTAGTGACTCTAAGTGTTGGTGGTAATGTTTTAAAGCCTCTTTTATAATATTGTTGATAGTTGTAGGTTGCATAATATTTTAGTTAGTAGTTTTGTATGTTTTTAGTTGTTAAATTGAATGATTAGTGCATGTGTACGTTTGGATGTGTTATTTAGTTACATATTTATGTTTTGAGTGTTTCATGGGTTAGAGTATACAATTGACCTTAAATTTTGTGTATTTGAGGTGGTGCTATGATGTGTTTTTCAGTGTTTAAATCAAATATTGAAGAATAGAGAAAACTTGGATGAAGCTCAGAATAAGGCCCAAGGCCACGATCATGAGAGAAGCTTGGTGGGTCTGCCACGATTGTGACAGAAATGAAAATTAAGTGCCACGATCATGGCTTGTGCAACAAAAGACGCGGACTAGCTTTTAAAACGTGACTTTTCAATGGTTATTTCAGACTTTTGGGCCTAGGTAAACCCTAATGTTTGCCCTAATTAAAAAAATATATAAAGAAAAGAAAGAAGACCAAAAGGAGAGCTCCATTTTCAGCCACCTTGAGAAAGATCAAAGGGAGAAGAAGAAGAGAGATAGAAGGAGAGAAGGGTTGCAATGTTTCTATCTTCTTGATCAATTTCGACCCTTCCAAGTGACATTTCAATTCATCTTTATTATTCTTTCTTTTGAATGTATGAGATGGATTTGATAGTGATGGATTTAGGTTTAATAATGATGTTTAAACTCCTTTATAGAGTTGTTCTTCAATCAATGTTAATATGATTTTTATATGTTAATACATTAGGTATTGTGATTATTTGTTGCATTTGTATGCTTCGGTAACAAATCTTAAGAGTAAATTGATAGAAAAAAAAATAGATTGGGTAATGAGAGTTAAAAATCTAAATAGATCAAGCAAATAATCAAATTAGTAATTTATTTGAAGAGAGATCTTATGTGAAGACCCGATAGTCTATTAAAAAGCTTAAGATCTAATTGGATATATAGGTTTTTTGTTAAGAGAGATTTCAAATTCCATAATTCTGTTAGGGGTTATGATTTAGGGTTTAATAATTATAACTCGAGAGAGAATAATCTACCCATCAAAAGTCTAGGACTGATATGTTAAGTCAAAATGACTTTACGATTAATTTTGATGAAAACCAAATAATGATGAAGCAGAAAAAAATGAGACGGAAGCAAAAGAAAAGTGAGACGGAAGCAAGAGTAAAATGAGACGGAAGCCAAAAAAAATGAGACGGAAGTAAAAGAAAAGTGAGATGGAAACAAAAGCAAAATGAGAGGAGACAAAAGAAAAGTGAGACGGAAGCAAAAGCAAAATGAGACGGAAGCAACAGAAAAGTGAGACGGAAGTAAAAGCAAAATAAGACGGAAGCAAAAAATGAGACGGAACTGGAAGCAATATGAAACGGAAGCAAAAATGAGATAGAAGCGAAGCAAAATGAGATGAAAACAATATGAGATGGAAGCGAAGAGAAAATGAGACGAAGGAGTCGTAGACACAGAATCAAATCAATTTGAGTTAGTGAAGAGGCTAAGTGAGAAAAAATGAGATGAAAGCAATACGAGAGCTATATTTTTTGTAACAAAGCTCGCAATATCTTTCTGCAAGAAAGAAGAATAGCTGAGAGCCTGAAGAGGCTAAGTGAGAAAAAGAATACTTGTTGTACGAGACCTGAAGAGGCTCAGTGAAAAGAATACTTGTACTATTGTGAAGTATAGTGAAATCTCATAAGGGATTCTGAGGACTGGACGTAGCCCACGATTTGGGGTAAACCAGTATAAAATTGCTGTGTCGATTCTCTGTCAACTTTTAACTCCTGTTTCTATTGCTTTCATAAATACTTTTTAATATTTTTTGTCAATAGTTTTGAGAAGGCAATTTTTTAAAAAAAAAGGGATTGTTGTTGGGACCCGATCTCGCAACCGGACCCCAATCGAAAAAACAAAGTTTTAAAACAAAAAGTGAAACAAAAGAACAGAACCCTAAGAACGAATCAAAACGAACGAACGGAAACAAAGCGAAACGAACAAAAACAAATCGAAGACGAATCGAAGGAACGAAATACGAAAGCAAACAAATCATGCGAAACTAATTCGACCTCAGAAAATCAAAATTGAAGAACAAATTGGCGAAAAGTCTGACATCCAAAAACATATATCTTAGAAAACTAAATTAGCATTGGAAACCTTTTAGACTAAAGCCAATCAAATCCGGAAATCAGTGTAAATGTTTCTTTTTTTTCTTTTATATATATATATAACCGAAATTTCCAAAATTTATAACTCTTGGTCCAGAACTCCAAATTTGAAAATTTTGGTATCAATAGAAAGCTCCAAGGAAGTTCTACAACTTCCATGAAGAACTTGAAAATCAATTTCGTCTGTAAAGGAAAAAATCCAATCAAACATTCTGTCCAAATAATCAATCCCTAAAGAAAGACTCAACTTTGAAATTTTCTATCTTTCAACTCCAAAGTCCAAGCATGTCATATTTTATATCAATGCAAAGATCAGAAAGCCACCTACAACTTTTATGAAGGACAGAAAAATCAATTGGGCCTATAAGGAAGTCAAATTTCCAATCAAAGGTTATATCCCCTAATAATCATGCTAAAACAGTAAAAGAAACTAGCAAAAATCATAACTTCATATTTCCTAGTCCAAAAATTGCATACTTCACATTAATGAAAAGATCAAAACAAAATCTAAAACTTTCATGAAGAACTTGAAAGCAATTTCAAACTCTAAGTAAGTCAATTCTTCAGTCAAAGTTTCTGCCAGAATAGTGTGTCATCCTATACAACATTCAAACTTCATAAATTCATATCTTCCAATTCTCACATTCACAATTTACATATGATACCTCATTGAAAAGCTAGAAAAATCTTCTATGACTTTCATGAAGACCACTTAGCTCAATTCAAAACATATCAATACAGAAATTGGCCTCAAAGCAGTACACACAAAATTACCCTTAACTAACACTTTTAAAAACAAAGTAACATAGCCTTAACTTCGGAAAATCATAACTTTCAATCCCGATATCGAAAAATATCAAACTTTATAGTGACAGAAAGCTTTCAATATATTATACAAGTTTCATACAGATCAATTTCTCAAATTCTGCCTAAATCAAAAAGTCAATTGTCTATGACTAAAAAAGTCAAACTTTCTTAATTCTCCAAATTCTCACACTTTCACTATTTATTTCTTGCTTTTCAACTTCCATTTAAAACAATGTATTAACTATCAATTTCATTTAAAACTCAAAACAACACTTTAGAGCTTAATTAATCATAATCATTAATAACCTATCTTAATCTCATATAACAATTCATATTCTTGACTCTTCTTTTTCTTTGCACACTAATAAGTCACCATAAGTTTCCTCATTTAATGCCACTTTATAATTCAAAAATTCTAGGAAAATTCGGGGTCCAACATGTCTCTCCCTCTTAAAAGAATTTCGTCCTCGAAATTCTAACTTAAGCAAATCACTAAGTACTTGCTTCTAAATGACCCTAATCAAACACTTATTCCTCTTATTCCTTATCATACATATTCTTAACGTAGCCACAATTTTTTTCACTTCTTTCATCAAACACACCCCATATCATATCCAAACACTATATCCATAAATCAAATATTTCTTAACAAATTTTCACAAGTCAATGGTTCCATTTCTTCCACATTTAATGCCACTTCATAATTCAAAAATTCGAAGAAAATTTGGGGTCCAACAATTGTATTAGAAAATCTGAATACATAATTCAAACCCCTTCTTATGCACTTTGTATATCGTATACTAACGTGTGATTTACTTCAATTGGTATCAGAGCTCGGTGTCCAAGAACTACCGTAACAAAGTGTGGATAAAGATCCAAGGCAGAGTCACACGTATACATAGCTGAAGGTCCCTCGGTAACTAGACCTCCAACGTTTAATGGAGAAGATTATCATTACTGGAAAGATATGATGCGACTTTTCATTGAATGTACTCATATTGATCTTTAGGAGATAATAGAAAATGGAACTTACACATCGGTAGATGAAGAAGGAAATGCCATTCCACGAGTCAGATGGTCTGCAGAACATAAAGCAAGATTCCAGCTGAATTCAAAGGCCAAGTTCTTCTTGAGTTGTGCCCTAAGCAGAAGTGAGTACGATAAAGTTCACGGATGCGATATTGCGAAGAAGATGTGGGATATGCTATCCATCGCACATGAAGGCACAAATCAAGTAAAGGAGACCAAGATAAGCATTCTTGTATACCAGTATGAGCTGTTCAAAATAAAGGACAAAGAGTATATCGATCAGATGTTTGGAAGGTTTCAAACTATCATCAATGGACTTAAAGCTCTCGCTAGAACGTACGACAATCAAGATCACACTACAAAGATCTTAAGAGGCCTACCAAAGAGATGGAGACCAAAAGTTACAACCGTAGAAGAAGCCAAGGATTTAAGCATATTAAAGCTTGATGAATTACTTGGATCTTTAAAAATACATTAAGTTGAACTCGATGCTAAAGATAAGCCCAGACAGGACAAATCCATAACATTGAAGGTTGGACAGAAGAATCAAAGGAAGAAAGGCTCATCGTCAAAAGCACTGAAGATTGAAGCAGTCAAGGATGACGATTCCAATAACTCAGATCATACTTCAAGCAAGGAAGATGATGAACTATCCTTTATCTTAAGAAAAATCAGACGCATGTGGAAGAAAAAGGCTAAAGGAAATAAAGAATCCTACTTCAAGAAGAATAGCAAAGATGAAGGGAAGAACAAGAAAACATCCATCACATACTATGAATGCAATAAACCGGGACATTACAAGTCTGAGTGTCCATTGTTAAAGAAAAAACCAAAGAAGAGTAGAGAAGGAAAGAAAAACATGATGGCCGCTTGGGAAGATCTAGATTCATCTGAATCAGATACGGACTCAGAAGCATTGGTGCAAACAAATATCTACCCGGTAGCTGAGGAAGAAAATGAAAAGGAGGTAGCCTCAAAGTTTAATGAATTACAAACTAAACATGGTGATGTTATGTAATCAACCTTAACATGGTGAAGAAAGATTCAGAGAAATCAGATGAAACCTTAACATGGTGATGTTATGTAATCAACCGTCTGACAAGTCATGACCCAGATGAAAAGGTTGAAAGAGTTAACGGTAACTATAACTATGAGTTACAGCTAATAACGTCCGTTAAAAGAAAGTTTTGTAGGGAAGGTTTCTCATAGCCTTGAGAACACCACCTATTCTAGAACACTCATGATATATTTCGACAACCAACCCTTAAAGAACCCTCAATAAAAACCTTTCATTACTCTGTTTGGATTTCAAACTTTCCTTGCTCGCACTCTTAACCTTACAAACCGACTTCACTTCTTTGAAAAACTTCTTTGTTTTTAGTTCGTTGTTAATTACAAGAAATGGAGACAACCATGATAAGTGGAAGACTTGTTAACTTTGAATCCTTGAAGCAGGACAACATGGATATTGAACCAGAGATTGTAGCAGCCAGATGGAGGAATTTTTTTAAAATTCAAGAGACAGTCTACATGAACGAAGTTTATGATTTCTAGAAGAATATGGAATTGATAGCCGATACGCTTGTATCGTCGATGGATAACTTGTCGATTGTTGTGACCATGAAGATGATTGAGAAGGTCATGGAGTGTCCATTTGAAGGAGAGAAGCTCACAAGCAAAGCTAGATGGATGGCACAAGCCAGCATGAAGGAAACCTAGATCAATTTGCAGTTATATGGAGGCAATGATCTAAAGGAAAAGAAGGCATGCAATCTTATTCCAAAGGCTAGGGTGTTACACTCACTTCTTTTTTGTTGTGTACTACCGAGAACAGGGTCCAGGCATTTGGTAACAACACTAGATAAACAATGCCTATTTTATTTACCAAATCTTCAACGTATCAACCTACCGTTCCTTATCTTTCATTATATGGTAAAGTCTAAGAAAGACTCAATTGCTCTACCATATGGAATGATACTAACAAAGATATTCAGAGACTCTAGAGTACGTATGGATAGGGGAAACAGGATGATGATGAATATCAAAAGTGTCATCAACTCTGCAAAAATTGGCAAAATGGGCTTGAAGAATCTGGAGAAAGTAGAAACTAATTCTAAAAACAAAGCCAGGATTGAGGGGGAGCGTGCTAGATAAGAATCTCCCTCAACAAAATCAAAATCTAGATCTGTTGAGAGGATACCTGCAGAAGGAGAAAAGGAATCGTTAGCACAATCAATGGGAAGGATGGTATCTCTTAAAGAAGGAAGCCAGGTGCAATAAAGAGAGACAGTAACCCTAAAAAGAAAAGGGGATATGCTACTTTCGGAGAAGCCGAAGCAAGCAAAAAGTCGAAGCAACCCTAAAAAGACGGTTTAGCTACGCATGTCTCCGGTCGATCCCTCGGATGCTGGAGAATGAACGAGACTCATGTTGCAGAAGATGCTGACGGTGATGATGATGACTGTGGTGATAGTGATGGACGACGATGAGAATGTGAAGGTCTTCTGCTCCAGAGTCTGCGTTCCAAGTCGTCTCTCTCGTTTAGTATCTTTTCGTCTGTATTGTCTCTCTGTGTGTTCATCTCTCTCTTCGCATGCCCGTAACCTAAAAATGGAAGCTCTTATATGATGGGTCACGGGCTCGGATTGTAACAGTGAGACAGACTTTCCATAAACAGGTCGGGTATCCGTTTGTATGTCGCGACGAATAAGATAGATGAATTAAATTCGTCACGACGTGTGCACTCGTCTGCTCGTTGCGTCGTCTGCATCGTCATGCGCCGCGACGTGTGGAAGTGTGTTCGCCGTGACGTGTGAGACGCCATGCGTCATGACGTCTTGGACAAACCTTATTGTTGACTTCGACGTTGACTCCTTTGTTCTGAAATTAAATAACAACAAAAACAACAATTTGCGTATCAATTGTCCCAATAAAATTATGGAAAAATAAGTATCAAATCATGACAATTTACTGACAAATTGGGAGTTGAAAGAACTCAGCATGAGGAACCAATTTAAGTACAAAAATCATCAATAAGGAGTCCACACATGCATAAGTAGCTATGAAAATGCAGCCAATTTATAATATAAACTTGGCTCAATCAAATTCCCCCACACTTAGACCTTTGTACTCCTGGACAAAGTTTACAAGAGTCAAAAAGAATACAAGAGGAAAAGAAAATAACACCCATACTCAAAACAATAAAATGAAATTGACTCAAGTTACTTCCTCAGAATTCAACCACAGCAAATAAGAAGAAAGCTAACATAATAAACACCAAAAGAATTCAAGTACAAGAGATTGAACAGAAGAGAAACTCTCAAGATATAGTGTTTACACTCAGCTCACTTGTGTCTAGGGTATTTTTTTTTCTCTCGATCTACTTAAGTCACCTCCTACCATAGGCTTGTGTCAATTCTATTTCTCTACCACAAAAACTATCATTTTGAAGATTAAGAGGACTTTGAGGGTTGTAATGTATGGAAGGTTAAATGAATGGATGGAGTAGAAGAAAGAAAATATATAAGCATATGCACTAAATGCCAACTAATGTCATCAGTAGAATTCAAACTAAACAATTGCATAAACATAATGCAACATTATTCATTTCTTTCTTTCTCTTTTCTTCTGCTGTTGCTCTTTTATTTATTTATTTATTTATTGGACATTTTAGAGACATTGTCTCTTTCTGGAAACACAAAATTGCATCTTTTTTTTATTGGACATTTTAGAGACATTGTCTCTTTCTGGAAACATAAAATTGCATCTTTTTTTTTAAGTATTATTTTGAAATAAGCAACATAACCAATGACACCATAAGGATATGAATGCAAATGCTCATAACAGGAAAGCTCAAGGGGCTAGCAATGGATAAGTGTGTAAGGGACAGTGTTTGGGAAAGGTGGTTAAAAGAAAGAACGCCTCTATCACATCAACAAAAATCTAGTCCATCAAGCTTCAAGTAAGAATTAAAACAAGTTCTAGAGAAAAATGAAATAAGAAGATGCACACAAAGATAGAATGAAAATGTTGGGCTCAAATATCCTTCCACAAGGGTATGATCTCTATGAACAGTCTCAAGTCTTAAAAAATGCCACTTTATTAGCATGCTTCCATCCACTTTGTATTGAAAACATTGAAAGTAAGATTTCGTCAAGTCAAGTTATCATTGAAAGGATGGAAGATGTTTTCAATAACTCAAGTATCGTTTTGAAACTAGTAAAGACTTTGAGAACAAAATTCACAAAAGTCCAAAGGCTGAGAAAAATTTGAAATGAGTGGAAGAATTAAGCACGTAATCATTTATGCATGAGTGTAGTTGTCATGACGTATAAAGGGTAACGTCATGACGTATGGTCGAATTGAAGAACGCTTCGCGCGACGACGTAGACACTCGTCATGCAAAGGAATGCGAATGACGTAAAATGCACCAAGTTATCAGTGAACGCACCAATTGCCACAATTCATATGTCCTCAATGAAACACAATAGCAACAGGCATGCAATGTGAAAAATAATAGGGAGACAACTCCCCCACACTTGAATCACACATTGTCCTCAATGAAGATGGAAAAGAAGCATAAATTCCCAGAAGCTCATGAAGGGGCATAAAGGGTGATAGGAAAAATGAAAAGAAAACAAGGAAGCTATCTATCTAAGAGCAACACAAAGTAAGTGCAAAACACAAAAAGTAAAGAAACAAGCAAAGGAGACGGGAAAACTTGATATTCATGGTGATTTTTGGTTCTCATAGTTGAGCTTCAAAAGATGACCGTTGACCTTGAGTCGGGTTCCAGTTGCCTCATGTAAAAGCTCTACCATACCAAAGTTATGCACCTTTGTGACCAAATACGGTCCCTCCTAATGAGTATTAAAAGTCCCATGTTTGAAAGTGAAACGAGCTTTGAATAACAGGACTTTATCTCCCTCTTTGAAACTCTTCCTCCGAATGATCTTGTCATGCATCAATTTAGATTTTTCTTTGTAGAGTCGTGCATGCTCATATGCCTCTAACCTTAACTCCTTAAGCTCTTGAAGTTGCAACTTCCTCTCCATGCCGGAAGATTCCAAATCCATATTGCATTGTTTGATTTCCCAATATGCTTTGTGCTCCAACTCTACTAGTAAATGAAAAGCCTTTCCATAAATCAAACTGTAAGGGGACATACCTATTGGAGATTTATATGCAGTCCGATATGCCCAAAGTGCTTCCTCGAGGCGAAGGCTCCAATCTTTCTTGGATGGCTTTACTATTTTCTCCAAAATGTGCTTCACCTCTCTATTGGAAACTTCGGCTTGTCCATTGGTTTGTGGGTGATAGGCAGTGGAGATTTTGTGAGTGACCCCAAATTTCAAAAATAAGTTGTCAATGACTCTATTACAAAAATGGGTTCCCCTATCACTCACTACAGCTCTAGGTATACCAAACCGACAAAAGATGTTGGACTTAAGAAACTTAGACACGGCTTGAGCATCATCTTTTCTAGTGGGGATGGCCTTTATCCATTTTGACACATAATCCACAGCCAAAAGAATATACAAAAATCCAAAAGAAGGGAGAAATGGACCCATGAAATCAATTCCCCAAACATCAAAGATTTCACAAAATAAGAGATGTTGTTGTGGCATTTCATGTCTTTTTCCTAATCCTCCAAAACGTTGGCATTTATCACATGACCGACAAAAATTAAATGAATCCTTAAAAAGGGTAGGCCAATAGAAACCAGACTCGAGGACCTTCCTAGATGTTTTTCTTGCACTGAAATGCCCACCACAAACCATTGAATGACAAGCCGAGAGTACATCATCATGTTCTTCATGAGGAACACATCTTCTGATCACTTGGTCACTGCACATCCTCCACAGAAAAGGGGCATCCCAAATGTAATGTCGAGTTTCACTTTTAAGCTTCTGAGCTTGTTCCTGAGACATAAAAAGAGGAGTCAGTCCAGATATTAGGTAGTTAACAATATGAGAATGCCAAGGTTCTTTAACAATTGAAGCACATAGGACTGAATCAGGAAATGAATCATAGGTAAGGTCGATTTAATCCACTCCTCATGTGTCATCATGGGTAGCTCGCTCAAATGATCACCACGTGGTTTATCGCTCCCGCACGATCCTTAATCTCGATATCAAATTCTTGGAGCAACAATGCCCACCGTATCAGTCTAGGCTTGGATTGTGGTTTCTTGAGGAGGTACCGAACAACTGCATGATCAGTAAAAATAGTAACATGTGAGTTCAACAGATGTTGCCTAAATTTTTCTAAAGCAAAAACTACTGCAAACATCTCTTTTTTAGTGGTTGTATAATTGATCTGAGCTGGATCCAGTGTCTTCGAGGTGTATGCAATAACCCTTGGTAACCTCTCCTCTCGTTGTCCCAGCATTGCTCCTACAGAACAATTAGATGCATCACATGAAAGCTCAAAAGGTAAATTCCAATCAGGAGCAACTATAATAGGTGGAGAAATGAGTTTCGATTTCAGCATATTGAAAGCACTCTTGCAAGAATCATCAAAGTCAAACTTTTCATCTTTTTGTAAAAGCTTGGAAAGAGGTAACGCAATTTTGCTGAAATCCTTAATGAAGCGTCTGTAAAATCCTACATGACCCAAAAATGAACGTATGTCACAAATACAAGTAGGGTAAGGCAAAGAAGATATAACCTCAATCTTAGCTTTATCCACCTCAATCCCCTTGCTAGAAATTAAATAGCCAAGCACAATACCTTTACTTACCATGAAATGACATTTCTCAAAGTTCAAAATCAAATTCTTTTCAATGCATCTTCGTAAAACTTTTTCAAGGCTAAACAAACAAGCATCAAAAGAATCACCATAAACAGTAAAATCATTCATAAACACTTCCATACATTCCTCCAAAAATTCACAGAAAATAGCCATCACACAACGTTGGAAAGTTCCTGGAGCATTACATAAACCAAAAGGCATCCTTCGATATGCAAAGGTGCCAAAAGGACATGTAAATGTAGTCTTGTCCTGGTCCTTCGGTGCAATGGGTACCTGAAAGTATCCAGAGAAACTATCCAAGAAACAGTAATGTGACTTACCTGCAAGCCGCTCAAGCATTTGATCAATAAATGGAAGAGGAAAATGGTCTTTTCTGGTGGCATCATTTAATCGTCTGTAATCTATGCACACGCCATTTAATTTTGCACCGGTAGGATAAGCTCATTCCTATCATTTTTGACCACTGTTATTCCACTCTTTTTCGACACTACATGAATCGGACTAACCCACTCACTATCAGAAATGGGATATATTATCCCTGCACTCAACAACTTCGTTATTTCTTTCTTCACAACATCTAAGATAAGTGGGTTAAGTCTTCTTTGAGGTTGCCTCACCGATTTTGACCCTTCACTCAGTAAGATTCTATGAGTGCAAATGGCTGGGCTAATACCTGGTATATCTGCTAAAGTCCACCCTATAGCTCTCTTGTGTTTCCTCAAAACATTCATGAGTCTCTCTTCATCAGTGTCGGACAACTTACTAGTAATTATTACAGGTAATTTCTCACTATACTCAAGAAAAGCATACTTTAAGGTTGGAGGGAGAGGTTTGAGCTCAAGCTCAGGGGGCTTTACAACAGAAGGAGTTAATTGATGAAGTTCAAGGGAAAAGAGATCACTCCCTCTTTCTTCTGGCATTGAGTTCGACTCCTTGTAGGTGGTCGTGGCTATCCCTCCCGCCACTCAAACATGAAGAAGGCCTTTTTCCAAGATCAGGTGAATGTAATCCAGAATTCAAAGAATCTTTTTGTGACTCATATTTTTGGCAAGCATTTTCCTCAACTAAGTCAATCATGTTCACACCCAAAAGGGAATAATCCTCATTTGGGTGCTTCATGGCCTCATACATATTAAAGCTCACCTGTTGGTCACCCACCTCCATGGTGATCTTTCCTTCTGTCATACTAATCATTGTGCCTGCTGTGCTCAAAAAGGGTCGCCCAAGTATCAAGGAAGTATCCTACACAACTTCAAAAGACATATCAAGTACATAAAAATCAGCTGGAAATACTAACCCTTTAACCTGGAGCAAGATATCCTCAATTATCCCCACTGTATGCCTAAACGACCTATCAGCCAATTGTAACACTACAGATGTAGGTTTTATGCTTTTCACTCCTAGGTTCTCATAGACTGATTTAGGCATCACATTGATAGCTGCCGCCAAATCTAATAAAGCTCTCCCGATGGTCACTTTTCCTAAAGTACAAGGGATGGTAAAAGATCCAGGGTCTTGACACTTGACAGGTATTTGGGGTTTGAATAATGCAGACACATTGGAGCTCACCTGGACTCTCTCATTTGGCCTAAACTTTCTCTTATTCGTGCAAAAATCCTTCAAATACTTAGCATAGGCCGGAACTCTCTTCACTAGATCAAGCAGAGGTACATTCACTTCCACTTTCCCAAACAAATCAATGATTTCTTTCTCATGTTGTTTCTCATTTAAGAGCTTACTCATTAAATATGAATTGGGAAATGGTAGGTCTTGAATACTTACCTCCTTGTCTTTACCTGTTTGCTTGCTTGACTCTCCATCTCTTGCTTGATCATTGGAACTCTCTGAAGTAGTTCCCTTGTTCCTTGAAGCTTGCTTTTTCTCTCTCAAAAGCTCTTCTTCCCTCACACTTTCTGATCTCTTAGTCTTATCTTGTGGTGGGGGTACTGGCGCACTCTCAATCTCATCCTCACATGGCTCATCATCTGCTTGAGGCTTAAACCTCACTTGCTTCCCACTCCTGAGGGAAATAGCATTTAAACTCTTTGGGTTCATCACAGTGTTAGAAGGAATGGCTCCACTGTTTTTCACCTGATTCTCACTCATGTTGTTGGACAACTGAGTGACATAAGAATTAATGTTCTCCGCCTTGGTCTCCCATTGCTCCAATCTTTTCTCCAAGGCATTGAATCTGGCAGCAGTCTTTGAGGAATCCTGTTGAATCAAAGAAGCAATTGCATTAAACCGGTTAGCATTGAATCCTCTCTTCCTTCATCAAGGTCATCATCTTGTGGAGCAACCGATTGGTATCCTCCTTTGGTGGGACTACCGGGCTTCTTGTTGATTGGGGAACTGCTAGTGGAAATGCCAGCCCTCCTCCTCAGTGAAAATCGCCTGAGCTCTGTTCTCCTCATTCCTCCAATCAATCTCGGATTGATTTCCATCCCTCATTATAGGTGTTGGAGTATAGGTCCCATTTCGATTCTCACGCTTTGATACATTGCCGAGACTTCCTCATATCTACACGGCAACGCCAAATATGCATTACCGACCTACAATTTTCACAACTAGGTGCAGTAAGCTCTGTTGAAGAAGTAGAGCGTTGTACATTCAAATTCTTCAGCTCAGCAATGATGCAAGACAGTTGTGATGATATCCGACTCTCCAAAGAGTCCACTTTCGACTCTAGGCTCTCCATTCTTTTAGCTTGAGCCGTCAAGGCTCCCAACTCATGCACTCCTCTTTGATCTCTGACACTGTACTACTGATGGTTTAAAGCCATCTTCTTTATCAGATCCCATGCTTCCAAGGCTGTGAGGTCAATCAAAGATCCTCCAGATGAAGCATCTAACATACCCTTCTCCTAGCTCTTCAACCCATCATAAAAGTACTGCACCAATTGCTCATCGGGAATCTGGTGATGGGGGCATCTAGAAAGAAGGTCTTGGAAATGGTTCCAAAAGTCATACAATGACTCATCATAATCCTGGCGGGCTGAATAAATCTCCTTCCTCATGGAAGATGTCCTGGAAGCTGGAAAGTACTTCTCTAGAAAGGCCTTCCTCAGATTGGCCCAGCTATGGTAAGCATTGGCCACATGCCTCGGAAGACTCATATACCACTCTCTCGCTTTCCCTTCCAAAGACAAATGAAACACCTTCCAAAATACTTGATCCAAAGTAGCTCCCACTGGCTTCATACTCTGGCAGATCATTGTCAAAGCCTGTAAGTGCATATATGGATCTTCTCCTGCCAAACCATGAAATTTAGGAAGAGAATTAATCAGCAAACCTTTAATCTCAAAATTAACATCAAAATTAGGGCAAGCAGCAGTAAATGGATCATAATGCACATTAGATGTTGTTGCCTCCCTAATTGTCCTACGTCGCTGATTCTCATTGTTCTCTCCCACTCTCTCATGCTCACCATTTCCTCCATTAGTTCCATTTCTAGGTTGGTGAACAGGAAAATCAGGATTGGGAAAGATATTAGGATTCTCAGCCATGATTTCACTATCTCTCTCTACTACACTCCTTCTCTCTTATTCTTTCCTTTCTTTTCTAAGTCTCCTCAAATGTCTCTCAACTTCGGGATGGAACTGAACAAGTTTACCTCTCCTGGGCATGCACCAAAAAGCAATCCACAAACTAAGGAATGGTATCAAAAATGCTCACAGTCACACAAAATCAGATAAAAGTGAAATGCGATGAATGTGAGAGTATGGATGTATGAATGTATGTATGAGTGTGTATGTGTGAAAAATGTGTAAAGTATGAAATAAGATCAAAGTATGATGTATGCGTGTGCAAAGGGAAATCAAATCTATACTATGAACAAGTGTAAAAATCAAACTATCTAAATGCAATAAAAAACAATGATTCCTATTATCAACGACAAGTCATAAATGACAATGGCTATCCGATGGTAAACCAATTACTAGGTTCCCAAGAACGGCGCCAATTTGATCATGGCTCACGATTCGACCTTCGATCGATCCTTGAAACCGGTCAAATAAAATAAATTCCAAGATGCGAGATAGGATGCAACCTCAGGTCGTCTCACTTAATTGGAACCAATATAAAAATGGTCTAATCTAGCCTAATTGTCAAAAATTGCAATGAAGTTGATAAAATGGGGGTTTGGTCTTTTGGTCTAAACCGGTAAAGCAATCAAAATTAAACAAAAAGTGTAAAGAATGTTTTTGGTATTTTTCAGATAATGCAATAAACAAACAATCAGATAAAATCAAATTGATAAAATTCTCTTGAAAATGAGGCTCAGGCTATCATAGTTAAATATTGATTTTCAGGGATACAATCCACTAAGTTTCAGAAGAACAACCCTAAAGGACTCTTTAGGTACAAAGATTTAATCAATGAACTCCATTGTTTAAATCTTTGTTAAAAACCTTAGTGTGAAAATTAGACAAGCAAATGCAATTGGTCGATTGAATAAAACCCAACAATCTCAATCAAACACAACTAGGCAGATTAAAACCGTAGATGCAAAATCCAAGGACATATATGAAACTTCATATATTAAGCACAAAAGTTCTACAGAATACTCGTCCAAATTTCAAAATAGTGTTCAACACATGATTAAACTATAACCATGCTAATCTAGCTACACCGATGCAATCTCTAACTCAGACATTACACAGATATAACTAAACTTTCGACACTAAATGATTACTCCCTTCAAGCTCAGAACTCAAGCCATTGCTACATCTTCAAGAGGACGGACGGTTTAGCTACGCATGTCTCCGGTCGATCCCTCGGATGCTGGAGAATGAACGAGACTGATGTTGCAGAAGATGCTGACGGTGATGATGATGACTGTGGTGATAGTGACGATGAGAATGTGAAGGTCTTCTGCTCCAGAGTCTGCGTTCCAGTCGTCTCTCTCGTTCAGTATCTTTTCGTCTGTATTGTCTCTTTGTGTGTTCGTCTCTCTCTTCGCATGCCCGTAACCTAAAATGGAAGCTCTTTTATGATGGGTCACGGGCTCGGGTTATAACAAAGGAGATGACTTTCCATAAACAGTCGGGTATTCGCCAGACATCGCGACGAATAAAATAGACGAATTAAATTAAATGCGACGTGTGCACTCGCTCGCTCGTCGCGTCGTCTGCATGATCGTCATGCGCCGCGACGTGGAAGTGTGTTCGCCATGACGTGTGAGACGCCATGCGTCATGACGTCGCGAATGCACCTTATTGTTGACTTCGACGTTGACTCCTTTGTTCCGAAATTAAATAACAACAAAACAACAATTTGCAGTATCAATTGTCCCAATAAAAATTATGGAAAATAAGTATCAAATCATGACAATTTCATCGACAAATTGGGAGTTGAAAGAACTCAGCATGAGGAACCAATTTAAGCACAAAAATCATCAATAAGGAGTCCACACATGCATAAGTAGCTATGAAAATGTAGCCAATTTATAATATAAACTTGGCTCAATCAACAGGTTAATATTTCTCGACTATTAAGAAAAGAAGACTTGAGAGTCAAGATTATTGAAGAAATTCAACCTGTCAGGAGTAGAAATTCAATAATAATCAGAGAAATCCCAAAATGATCAGTTAAGGTACAATTTCAACCTATATTGGTAAATAGTAGTACCATACATCTGTTGAGTAAGGATGAGAAAAGTATGTATAATGTTCTGAAGGATGAAGGAACCAAAACATACCCCACACAGATGACAAAACAGAAGTACACTATTTTTCCAATCACAAGGAAAACTGTGATCAAGGTTGTGCCTGATATCCAACCTCGACCTTTCATTGTTCGCAATGAGGATAAAGGGAAGAAGAAAATGTATCCTGAAAGGATAAATGATCTGACAGATGAACAGATTGAAGCTGAAGTGAGAAACATTGATGAAGCATGTCATGCAGACCAGCAGACAGGAACGCATGTTTCCCATTTCATTTTAACAGCGTCAGGAAGCAACTGTGGTCAGCAAACCACTGAAGATTCTTTTCAAGTAGGTGGAAGACTTTCAGAACGGCCTTATAGATCCATTAAGGTTAGAGACCGAAGCTACTCAGTAGAGTTCTTTGTGCATCTCATTATGCACATTGGACCTTTATCAACTGTGTCTTCATTTGATGATGTTTTACATCTATTGGGAAGACAAGTTCTACGTCTAATTGGCCCTGATGATCTTGATCTTCCAAAACCCAACCTATCTGTTCAACCTCCTACCATTACAATAATTAAACCAGATGGTATGTCTATAGATGCATATACTACGAATGTTGGTGTTGAAGTTGTACAATAGAAGCCAGATGAAGATATTGAAGAGAAAGTTGATTATCTGTGTGCTTCTGTGGGTGACTTGCATAAAGAAGTAGCAGATATTTTCCAAGATATCAAGTCACTTTGCATTGAGATGAGAAAAATGTTTTATGAAGTTATGAAGCATCTGCGATCATGATTCTTTTTGATCAACAAATAGGGGGAGAAAGAAGACGAAGAAGAAATGACAAAGATAGGGGGAGAAGAAGAAAAGAAAAGGAGAAGACAACAGAAGATTGGAGATAAATTTTTTTATGATTATTTGTTATCATTAAAAAGGGAGAGATTGTTAAGTCAAAATGACTTTACGAATAATTTGTTAAGTCAAAATGACTTTACTTAGATATAATTTTGATGTATAACAAAGAGCAAAATAAAAGAAAAACAAAAGCAGACGAAGCGACAAAGACGCAGTACACGCATACCTAATTGAAAGAATGAGCGCAGCACACAAGCAATACGTAAGAAGCAAAGCGATTTAAGTAATACGCATTTAAGAAACACAAACACGAATACGATGCACAATAAGACGTAGACGAAGAACGCAGAAGAAATAAACAGACGCAGACACAAAATAAACACAGACGAAGCAACGCAGATGCAAAAGAGAAATACAGATGCAGACGGAGACATAGTAGTAAAATAGACGAAGACACGAATTGAGAAACAGACGCAAGAGTCAGTTCGGGTTAGTTACAGAACTCAACTGATTAACCGTTTCTGTTAAAGAAACAAGATTCAAGAAACAAAAATCAAGAAGCAGTTGGAGACGAAGGCTACAAATACAAGTCGAAGTCGAAGATTGCAAAGTTAGTTGAAAAATTGCAAATTAGCAGATTTACATCTACGTGATCGTAAAAAGCATTATGTCCAAAATAGTTGAGAGCTATTTTTACTGTAATAAGTGTTCAAACACTTATCTGTGAGAAAGTGGTACAGATAGCCTACAGAGGCTAAGTGTGAAAGAATACTAATTGTAGAGACCTGAAAAGGCTCGTAAAGAATACTTGTAAAAGTTGAAGAGATAGTGAAATCTCAGAAAGAATTCTGAGGACTGGACGTAGCCCACAGTTTGGGGTGAACCAGGATAAATCGCTATGTCAACTACTCTTACTCTATATCTCTTTTAGATTCAAGTTGTATCATTACTTAATTAGTATACAAAGTATTCAAAGTTTTTGATTATTTAGAATCTATCGGAAGTTCTGTAAAAGAATATTATTTCTAACAAATCATTTTTGAAAGAATTTCAAAAAAGGGGAATACACAATTCAACCTCCCCTTCTCGTGCATTCTATATCGTTTTATAAGCATTATATTAACGTGTGATTCACTTCAATTGGTATCAGAGCAAGGTATCCAAAGATCATTTTAGCAAAGTGTGGATCAAAGATAATGGCAGAATCACATGTATACATTGCAGAAGGAGCCTCAGTCACTAGACCTCCAGCATTCAACGGAGAAGATTATCATTACTGGAGAGATAGGATGCGGCTATTCATAGAATCTACTCATGTCGACCTTTGGGATGTGATAGAGAACGGACCTTACACACCAGTAGATGAAGATGGCAATTCTATTCCACGAATCAGATGGACGGCTGATCAAAAGGCAAGAATACAACTGAACTCAAAGGCGAAGTTCTTCTTGACCTATGCCCTAGCAGGAGCGAGTATGACAAAGTCCACGGATGCGACACTGCGAAGGAGATATGGGACACATTGTCCATTACTCACGAAGGCACAAGCCAAGTTAAAGAATCCAAGATAAGTATTCTTGTACACCAGTACGAACTTTTCAGGATGAAAGATGAAGAATCTATTGATCAAATGATTGGAAGATTTCAAACAATTGTCAATGGATTGAAAGCTCTTGGAAGAACGTACAACAATCAAGATCATGTTAAAAAGATCTTAAGAATTCTTCCGAAGAGGTGGAGACCTAAATTTACTACGTTGCAAGAAGCCAAAGATTTGAGCGTGCTAAAGCATGACGAGCTGCTTGGATCCTTGAAGATTCACGAAGTTGAACTCGATGTTGAAGATAAGCCCAAACGGGACAAGACGATAGCGCTGAAGGCCGGACAAAAGAATCGCAAGACTCAAAGAAGGAGGAAGTCATCAAAAGCGTTAAAGATTGAAGAATCAAAGAATGAAGACTCCAGCCAATCAGAACAAGAGTCAAGTGATGAAGACGACGGATTATCTTTCATCTCTAGAAAGATAAGACGCATGTGGAAGAAGAAGTCCAGAGCAAACCAGACTTTCAAAAAGAATGTCAAAGATGAAGCTAAACCAGTGAAGTCATCTGTCATTTGCTACGAGTGCAATCAGCCTGAACACTACAAGTCCGAATGTCCTACTCTAAAGAAGAAACCAAAGAAGAGTAGAGAAGGCAAGAAAAGCATGATGACAACGTGGGAGGACCTAGATTTATCATAATCAGATACAGGTTCTGAGTCATCTGAACATGCAAACATCTGCTTGGTAGCCGAGGAAGATAGTGATGAGGAGGTAAAATCTGATTACGATAACTTGCATGATGCCTACTTAGAATTGTTAGAAGATTCTCATGCTATTCTGAAACAGTACAAACTGTTAAAGAAAAAGTATGTAGAAAACATTAGACATACAGAAGTAATAGAGAGAGAAAATATCTGTCTAAAGAAGCAATTAGAGGAGAAAAAGAAAGTCATAGGCAGATCAGAAGAGATCAATCAGCTGAAACTGAGAATTAAGAATCTGTCAGATGATTTAGCTAGTTTCATCGAGAGCATAAAGAAAATGAACGAGATGCTTGGAAAATGTAGACATCCGAGTGATAAAACCGGATTAGGGTTTACAGGCAATAAGTCTCATCCTCATAAGAACCCTTTCTTTCAAAAGAGAAACTACATTAAAACTCGTGTTAATCAACGTACTAGTAATATGCATCAAAAGACTCATTATGTGCATGTTACTAACCCTAAAGGACCCAAGAAAATATGGGTACCAAAAAATAAAATAGTTTCTCCTGCAGATATCCTTCCTTGGAAGATGCGGCAAGCACCATTGGTATTTAGACAGTGGATGCTCGTGACATATGACGGGAAGAAGGTCTATGTTCCTAGAACTTTAATATAAGAAGGGAGGATCGGCAACTTTCGAAGACAACCAGCAGGGCAAGATCATTGGAATCGGTAAAATAGGTAAAGATTCCTTTGCATGCATAAATAATGTACTGCTTGTTGATGGTCTGAAACATAATTTGATCAGTGTCAGTCAATTGTGTGATTCTGGTTTCATAGTCACATTCAATCAAAACATTTGTGAAGTCAGAAATAAAGATGGGTCTATACTTTTTTCTACCAAGAGAAGAAATAATCTTTACAAATTTGATTTAGAAGATTTTCAAAGTCAAAATGTTTCATGTTTTCTGTCTTCTGAAGAAGAAAGACTAATCTGGCATAAAAAGCTAGGTCATGTTTTTTTTAAACACATTTCAAAATTGGCAAAACATGATTTTGTAAGAGGATTACAAAAAATAAGTTTTGACAAAGAGTTTTTCTGTGAAAATTGTTTGAAAGGAAAACAGATTAAAACTTCTTTTTCTTCTAAAAATTTTGTAACATCATCTAGACCTTTAGAGTTGTTACATATGGACTTATTTGGTCCTACAAGGACAATAAGTCTTGGCGGAAAGAAATATGGACTTGTTATTGTTGATGACTTTACTTGATTTTGTTGGATATTGTTTTTATCACACAAAGATGAATCTTTTAAGTGTTTTAGGACCTTATCTAGAAAGTTACAGAATGAAAAAGGAATGTCTATAGCTAGTATCAGGAGTGACCATGGTGGAGAGTTTGAGAACGAGAAGTTTAGATTATTCTGTGAGGAGAATGGGATTTTCCACAATTTTTCTGCTCCTAGGACACCACAATAAAATGGAGTTGTTGAAAGGAAGAACAGGATGATTCAAGAAATGGCTAGGACTATGCTTTGCGAGATGAATCTTCCTAAGTACTTCTGGGCAGAAGCGGTGAATGCAGCATGCTATATTCAGAACAGATTTCTGTTGCGACCCATTTTGAAGAAGACTCCTTATGAGTTATGGAATGGAAGAAGACCAAACATATCTTACTTTCATCCATTCGGGTACAAGTGCTCTATTTTGAATACAAAGGAGCTGTTAGATAAATTCGATTCAAAGACCTATCCAGGAATCTTTCTAGGCTACTCATCATCATCTAAAGCATGCCGGGTGTGCAACCTTATTTCAAAGACAGTTGAGGAGACCATCCATGTCAAGTTTGATGATAGTTCCCAACCCCATAAGGAAGATGACATGGAGAGTGAAGGTCCTTGAAAGAACTTAGACGACACAACAAACACTCCAGCACCAGGTACTCAAGAAGACAAAGTTGAAGATATTCCAGAAACTATTAGACTAAAAAGAGACTGGAAATATAAAAGTTCTCATCCAGAAGAGTTGATTATCGAAGAGACCTCAGAAGGAGTAAGGACAAAGTCCAGATTCAGAAGAGAAGCTAATGTGGATTTTATCTCTAAAATAGAGCCTAAGAAGGTTGAGGAAGCCCTTTGAGACGAAGCTTAGGTGTTAGCCATGCAAGAGGAGCTGAATCAATTTACTAGAAACAATATGTGGTCCTTAGTTCCGAAACCCCCTAAGAAATCCATTATAGGAACGAGATGGGTCTTTAAGAATAAGTTAGATGAATCAGGAAGAGTAAGTCGAAATAAGGCTAGATTAGTAGCACAATGCTATAATCAGTAAGAAGGAATAGACTACAATGAGACATATGCTCCAGTAGCAAGACTTGAAGCCATTAGGATATTGCTGGCATATGCAGTCTGTCATAATATAAAATTGTTTCAGATGGATGTGAAGAATGCCTTTCTAAATGGTTTTATAGACGAAGAGGTGTATATTAAGCAACCACCTGGTTTCGAGGATGTTAAAAATCCAGACCATGTCTATAGACTTCATAAAGCCTTATACGGCCTGAAGCAAGCTCCTAGAGCTTGGTATGATCGTCTGAGTACTTTTCTCTTAGAGAAAGATTTTAGTAGAGGTCAAGTTTAGAAGACGCTCTTTAGGAAGAATTATGAAAATGAATTTATAATTATACAGATCTATGTTGATGATATTATTTTTGGTGCTACTTCAAAGAATTTATGCATGAAGAAGTTTGAGAGTCTAATGAAAAATGAATTTGAAATGAGCATGATGGGTGAGTTAAAGTTCTTTCTTGGGTTACAAGTTAAGCAAACTGAAGAGAAAATCTTTATCCATCAACAAAAATATGTGAAAGAATTGTTGAATAAGTTTGATATGTAAAATGTGAAGTCAATGACTACTCCGATGCATCCTTCAAACCTTTTGTCAAAAGATGAACTTGGTAAGAAGGTGGATCAAACCCTGTATAGAGGGATAATCGATTCTTTATTCTATCTTACAGTAAGTAGACCTGATATATTATTCAGTGTATGCTTGTGTGCAAAGTTTCAGGCCGATCCTAGAGAGTCCCATTATATTGTTATTAAGAGGATTATGAGATATCTCGCAGGTACTACTAATCTTTGCTTAATGTTTGAGAAAGGTAAAGATTTCAGGTTAATTGGATATTGTGACGGACTATGCCAGAGATAGAATCGAAAGAAAGAGCACAAGTGGAGAATGTCACTTTCTTGGCTCAAACTTAGTTTCATGGTCAAGCAAGAGAAAAAGCTCAATTGCACTATTAACTGCCGAAGCAGAGTATATGTCTGCCGCAAACTGTTGTTCACAAACGTTGTGGATCAAATATCAACTTGAGGACTATTCAGTTAAAGAAGATGAGATTCCAATCTATTGCGACAACACCAGTGCAATCAATCTGTCAAAGAATCCGATTCAACATTCGAGAGTGAAACACATCGAAGTCAGACATCACTTCTTAAGAGACTATGTTCAGAGGAAGGTGGTTAAACTCCAGTTCATTGAAACAGAGTATTAGTGGGCAGACATCATCACTAAACCACTGCGTGAAGAACGAGTCAAGAAGATCAGACGCAACCTTAACATGGTTATGTTAAGCGAACAGTCAGGCTAAAGGGACGTCAAAATTAAAGGCGTCAAAAACAGTGAATTACAGCTAGTAACTTCTCTGACAAGAAAGTTTTTTAGGGAAACGCTTCACAATCTTTAGAATCCCAACAGTTCTAGGGCACGCATGATAAGACTCTTCAAGTAGCCTGAAGTGGAAATCATTGTGGTTACTCTCATCTCTAGACGGGTCATCTTGTTTTCCAAATTCTCTCAATCATCCTACCCTAGAAGAAAAGCTTACCAGAAACAGTTTTCATTCTGAAACAATGGAGGTAGCTATGATATTCGAAAGGCATGTGGATTTCGAGTCACTAAGGAAGGATGATATGGACGTAGAACCTGAAATTGAAAGAGCTGGTTGGAGAAATTTCTTCCAGGTACGGGAACCAGTCTATACTGACGAGGTATATGAGTTTTGGAAGAATGGTCAACTAGTAGACAACACTATTGTATCCTCAGTAGACGGTATATCTGTTGTTGTGACTAAGGAGCTGATAAGGATGGTGACTGATTGTCTATCGGTTGGTGAGACTCTATCAACCAAGGCTAAGTGGATGACAATGGTCAATATGAGGGAAGAAGATGTTAGCAGACAGTTGTATGGATTGAATGACCTTTCGGAGAGGAAGACTTCGAGTCTGGTCCCAAAAGCTAGCGTTCTTCACGCTATTCTATTTAATTGCATTTTACCCAGAGTAGGTTCAAGGTATTTGGTAACCACTCTGGATGAACAATGTTTGTTCTACCTGTTGAATCGCAGTCCTATTGACTTTCCCTTCTTAATCTTACATTATATGATTAAGGGGATGAAGGATAGAAACAACTATCCTTATGGCATGCTTCTTACAAGGATTTTTAAGGAATCTGGAATCCTTCTACATAGAGGAAATAGAAGGATTGTACCTGTGAAGAGTAAAATTGACTCAGTCACAATACGGCGAATGGGTCTGAGGACAGTGAGTCAAGTAGAAGCAGACTCTTCAAGGAGAACTAGAACTGAGGGGGAGCGATTGTTAAAAAATTCTCCAGCAACATGTTCTAGATCTCATGGAAGTGTGAGTATGCCAATAGAAGAAAGGAGAAGACTTCATAAAAGGCCTTTGTTGAAACAGGCATGTGTTAGAGAAGAGTATGATGTTGCTCGGAGGACAGACGATGGTGCGACAAAAAGAAAAGGAGAGAATCTCTTGGGTGAAATTACTAAGAAATCAAGGAGATCACCTAGGATTCGAACCCTAAGGCAACAAGAAGAGAGAAGAACCAGAGAGCAGGAACAAGAAGAAGCCTCTGGATCTAGTGCATAAAGGGCAAAGGTAACAAGATCTCTCGTCTCAATTTTGGAGGAAGAATCAGCCAAACAAAGCAAGGAGACTGAGAAGAAGAGAAAATTGGAGTTTGAGACACAGAAGTCTCAAGTGAAGAAAACTCCAAGAATAAAAACTCAAGTGGTTAGTTTAAGGAGGAGTTTGTCTACTCCTGTGGAAGCTAATCAAGAGAATAATACTCCCATTGTTGAGCAACTGGAGGAACCAGTTGAGCCTAACCTGGTTCAGCCTACTCCTGTCAATAATCAACAAGAAGTCACAGCAGATCTGATTTCAGTGCAGGTACCATTGAAGAACTTTAATGAACCTAGTCTGGTCGTTCATAACTATTCCGAATTTTTAAGAAAGGATAAGTTTGAAGTCAGACTGGTTGAAGTGGTGACAAGGAGGAGTACTGCAATTGCTATCTGCAGTCAACCTACAAGGCAAATAACGGTTGTCTTACAACCTATTCTGATAAATAGTGAGACATTGCACATATTGAATGAAAACGAAAGGAACTTCTATGATACCTTAAGGTATGCTGCTACAAGGCCATACCGTAAGAAAATGTCTTCTCGACCGTGCACTATTTATCCAGTCACAGAACAGACGATAATAAAGGTTGTACCAGACATTCAGCCATGATATCCCTTGGATTTAAATAAGGGAAAATTGAAACTTTTTCTTGAAGAAGAAGTTTGTGATGATCTGTCCGCAGATCAGATTGAAGAAGAAGTGCGAAAAATTAATGAGGCATGTGCTTCTAAAGAGACTAATGAAGGAGCAAGTTGTAGCTATACTGATAAGAAAGAAGACTGTCCAGTAAGGGGAAGATTAATCACAGGGACCTTCAAGAATTCTGGTACAAAGCGATTCTGCGATTAGACCCTTATCTAATACATCGCTATTGAAAGTGAAGGCATACCCTTGCAAGGAAGACAGTTGCTGATGCTACCTGTTCCCTATGACTTGGATATTCCAGAGTCAAGAGTATTCATTCATCCACCCACATTTGCGATTAATGAAGACTATATTCCATCCTCGGATGCATATGCTACAATAATTGCGTTCACTTCACCCTCCGAACATAATGATCAATCCTCATCAACGTTTGCCTCTCAAGTAGAAATCAACGAATTACGTGGAGAAGTAAACGAGATAAAGGAGACGATGAATGAGTGGCAATGGCTAGGAGTATTCTAATGGATTTAAGCATTGCTACTAGGCTGAAGGTCTCGTCGTAGTCAATTCCTTGTCTTTGACGAAAACCTTTAACCACAAGCCTTGCTTTATAGGTAATCACATTGTCATCCATGTCGGTTTTCTTTTTGAAAGCCCATTTACATCCTATGGGTTTTATTCCTTCAGGTGCCTCAACCAAAGTCCACACTTGGTTTTCATACATGGAATCCATTTCAGATTTCATGGCATGAAGCCATTTCTCAGACTCTGAACTCTTCAGAACCTCTTCATAGGTAGTAGGCTCATTATCTTCTATGAGCAATACGTCAATTTGTTCATTCACGGGAAATCAATATCTCTCGGGAACAGAGCGTATCCTACGTGACCTATGAACTTCATGTGTTGTAGAAGGTTGAACTGTTACTTCATCTGTTTGAGTCACAGTTTCAGGTTCAGGCAGTTGATCTGCGTCTGTTTGAGCATCTTGAACTTCTTCAAGTTCAATTTTGTTCCCACTGTCTTTTTGTAAAAGAAACTCTTTCTCTAAAAAGACAGCATGCTTTGAAACAAACACCTTTTGTTCCTCAGCAAGGTAGAATTGATATCCCATTATTTCTTTAGGATATCCTACGAACAAACATTTGTCAGGCTTTGCATCAAGTTTATCTGACTGTATCTGCTTCACATAAGCAGGACAACCCCAAACTTTCAAATGGGTAAGATAGGGTCTTTTGTTAGTCCACATCTCATATGGAGTAACATCAACTGTCTTTGATGGAACTCTGTTTAACAAATAAATAGCTGTCTCGAGTGCATACCCCCAAAAGGATTTTGGTAACTTTGCAAAGCCCATCATCGATCGTACCATGTCTAACAAGGTTCGATTTCTCCTTTCTGCCACAGCATTATGCTGTGGTGTGTAAGGTGGAGCCCATTGAGATAAAATCCCATTATCTTTGAGATAATCTAAAAATTGTTGGTCTAAGTATTCCCCACCACGATCAGATCGTAATGTTTTGATACTTTTCCCAAGTTGGTTTTCTACTTCATTTCTGAATTATTTGAACTTTTCAAATGCTTCAGATTTTTATCTCATCAGATACAGGTACCTATATCGAGAATAATCATCGATAAAGGTAATGAAGTAAATACAACCACTTCTAGTATGGATGGACATCGGACCACATACATCTGAATGTATTAGGTCTAATACTCCAGTCGCTCGTTCACCCTTTCCCTTAAAGGGTAACTTAGTCATCTTGCCTAATAAACAAGATTCACATGTGTCATATGATTCATAATCAAATGACCCTAAACTACCACTCTTATGGAGCTTAGCTATGCGTCTCTCATTTATATGGCCAAGGCGATAATGCCATAAGTAAGTTGATTTTAAATTATCTCGTTTATGTCTTTTCGTGTCATTGACATTCATAATTGGATGTGACATATCTAATATGTAAATTCCATTACATAATGTACCAGTACCATAAAGCATTCCATTTAGACTAATAGAACAACCATTGTTACTAAAAGTCAAATAGAAACCATCTCTATTTAAACAAGAAACAGACAATATGTTCTTTGTTAAAACAGGTACAAAATAACATTCATCTAATTTAATTACAAGCCCACTGGGGAGTGACAAAAAATAAGTGCCTACGGCTAATGCAGTAACTCTTGCTCCATTTCCTACACGCAGTTCTAGTTCTCCCTTCATGAGCTGTCTACTATCCCTGAGGCTCTGCATATCATTGCATATGTGTGAGCCACAACTGGTATCTAATACCCATATGTTATGATCAGAAACAGTATTAACCTCAATGAAAAACATACCTGAAGAAGCTTAGGCATCTGATGCCTTCTTCTGCTTCAATTCTTCCAGATAGACTTTACAGTTTCGCTTCCAGTGGCCAATCTTGCCACAATGGAAGCAAGTTCCTTCTAGTGCAGTTCCTTTGGTTTTCTTTTTAGCTGCACTTCCTTTTGGTTTCTTAGACCTTTTCTTCTTCAGTTTCTTTTTCTTTGAACCAGAAGAAGAAGAGTACACCACGAGCACTGACTTGCTATCCTTCTTGATAGCTTGCTCTACTGTCTTGAGCAGATTGATCAACTCAGGGATTGTCGTGGACATTTGGTTCATCCGATAGTTTAACACAAACTGTGAATAACTATCAAACAATCCAACCAAAATTAAGTCAACACTTAATTCATAATCCATAACAAAACCCAAGATGACCAACCTCTCAATATACCCATTCATCTTCAGTGCATACTGCACTGCAGATGAATCTGGAGTCATCTTAGTAGTGAAGAGTAGCCTCGAGGTCTCGAACCTTTTAGACCGAGCTTGCTCATCAAAGAGCTCTCTAAGATGAAACACTATGGTATGAGCATCCATAGACTCATGCTGCTTCTGCAGCTCTGGTGACATAGATGCGAGCATAATACAGGTAGCTATGTCACTATCTTTGAGATGCTTATGATATACTTTCTGATCCTCATCAGAAGCATCAACAGCAGGTGGATCAGGAAGTGAAACATCTAGGACATAGCCCAGTTCCTCAGATCTGAGAATAATTCTCAAATTTCTTAGCCAATCGAGAAAAATAGGTCCAGTTAATTTATTAGAATCCATAAGTGAGCGCAAATTCACACTAGAAGACATCTTCAATCAACCTAAAAAGGAAAGAGAGAAAGAATGTTAGAATAGAATTACATGCATGATCATAAGGACTTGCATGACATGCATATGGCTCCCACTAGTTTCAAAGAATCCATAACCCTCATTACGAATCCAAGAAACATTATGACAAAATGTCCTAGTGGGTCGATATCCGACATTACTAAAATGACCTTGGGTTTACCCAACAAGCCACCTTAGGTCAATCGGTAGGTATCGGTCATACCAATTGCATCATAGATATCCGACATTACTAAAATGACATTGGGTTTACCTAACAAGCCACATTAGATTAATCGGCAGGTATCGGTCATACCAGTTACATCTTAGGTGCAATTATCGACTAGTGCTATCAACTCGTGATGTATGCACACACATTGGGTTATCAACTCTTGATGCGTGCATATCGATGTACACTACCCAATTTCGCCTCTGTCTACGTTGACCTTGAGTTTACTCAACAAATCAACGCTTCTAGTGAAAACCGACCCATTAATCCGAAAATCTTATTTTCATGGTTCGAACATATCCGTATAGAGTGAGCTTGGGTTTACCCAATAACCCGAACTCTATAAGAACTCTGGTTCTCCCCATATTAATGGAAGGCGTTAGTTTTCATATTATGTGTGAGAGTTTTTAGGTCTCATCTTCTTCTTCTCCAAGCTATAGGATTATAGTCACCATGACTATATGGAATGATTTAGGGCAATTCATCAATCACATTAAATCTATACCTAAAATCATCCATCATCCCACCTTTGCATGTTGTAGTCGACTGGTGCATGTGCTAGTCGACTGGTGCATGTGCTAGTCAACTGGTACATGTGCTAGTCGACTACTATGGATTACTGTGCACGAACTAGTCGACTGGTGCATGTGCTAGTCGACTAGTACATGTGCTAGTCGACTGATACATGTACTGGTATGCTCTCTAATCGGCTAATTTCTCAATTTGTGTAGTTCAAATTCACAATACCAAGTGTAATATCCTTTATTATGATGTACCAATGAAACACTTTCATTGTATCATGCTTACCATATATAGTTATACTATACATGAAACTTGAAATCAATGAATACACTACTATTCATTTAGATTTCCAAATAATTTGAGAATATCAAACTATTACCCTAAGTATCTCTAGGTAGTCAACACTTTATCAAGACTACTTCGGCACTGGTCACAAAAATTTGTGACGGCCAAAATAATCAGGACAACAAAATACACTAACGAGACGCTAATGTGACATATTTGACATCCAAAAATTTTTGGAAACCCAATTTCAAGAAATTGAATTTCGGAAGCTTACAACATCAATTTAACAAATTTTTAATCACATTAAAAATGATCCAAGGCATTAGAACTGAAAATTACACAACCAATCATTCCAAACAAAACAGCACCAACAACTTTCTCAAAACTGCCATGATATGTCTTTTTCTTGAAAAACTCATTGAAACAATTTCAATAAATTCTGAGAAAATTAAAGAGGTTACAAAATGTTCACAAAATGCTCCATGAATTTTTTGAGGATTTATTTCCAACACAAACTCAACCAAACTCAGAAACAAAGCCAATGTAGAATCTGTATTCCTCAACACAGATATTCCTAGCAGCACAAAATAAATTCTCAAATAAATAGTAAATCACCTAGAAAACATTTTTACTTTCTCATAGACATTTATAAACATATTAGAGACATGTCGGTGAAAGAAAATCCAAAAAAAAATTTTTTAAAATTTATTCTCGAATTTATAAGCATGCCTATTCAAGGAATGTGCACAAACACAGCAACCAGAACATTAGGGAATAAATTAGGAAAACCATATCAAATCAAATTGATAAATTCTGGTCTTCCACAGAAATATTCAACAACATCTTGTGAGCATATCTGGGCAAGAAAATTTCGAAAACAATATTTCTGTACTGATTTCGAATTTAACACAGTCAACATGCATCATCGTCACAAGCAATAGACAGCTCCGACCTAGTTATGATTTCTTCGTTATATACGACACAAGTGGCTCTGATACCACTGTAGGAAAATCCAGGTGTGTGCATCACATGCACATGGTGCGAAAACAAAAATTTTTGTCCCGGGAACTTCCCAAAAGCCAGGATCCATGTGTCTATATATCAAAGTCAAGCCATAACGACCAAAGGAGACCGTCTCTAACGGTATCCACGCAGAGATCGAAGAACCTAACCGGAGCAAACCCTTTGACCCAGGAATAACTAGAATAAAGTAAAGAGTGCTAGCTCTTACCTTATTCTTGGAGAGCTTGGAGAGAAACGATGGAGAAGATTGGAGAAGAAAATGAAGAGCTTGAAGATGATGATCGTGTGCCTTGAAAGAGAGGCACAAAAAACCACTTTTTAAGAAACCTCTCTTATACCAACAACATCAACTCTTCTAGCCTCTTCTTTTGTCATCTTATGCCATTTGTCTTTAAAAATTAAAGCCATTAAATGCAAAGTGGATGATGCTTTCCACGTTATGCTTATATATATATATATATATATATATAATAAAGTTAAGTCTGTTCTCCTTTTTCCACGTTAATGACATATATATATATATATTAATTACTTAATTAATTAATAAGATATATATATATTAATTCTGAAGTGGTTCAGTCACACTGGGGTCGGTCCTACCGGCCTACCGGTCCCAGTATGGGAAAAAACACCGAAGACCTGTCTCAGCAATATCGATGTCACGATCTCATCGGGACATATCTCGATCTCATCGGGATCCATTTAGTCCTATTGCTCTCCATATATTGGATCTCTATCCAAAACTATTTTACGAATTCTTTGAATCTCTCTTATGTGTGTGACCCATTAGGTTCTCGGTTATGTTGGCCACTTAGATTAACACTTAATCTGAGCAAGTCATGAGCGGTATCTAGCAACACATCATGACCCCCAATTGACCGGAAAGTAATTGGTTTGATGAATGAACATATATTCATCACAAACCACATCACGAACCTTTCCATAGACAGTTACTGTGCAATTCGTCCTTTCACCATGCTATACCCCACTTGGTTATGAGTATGGGCATAGTGTCAACTCTTACTAGACTGACTAAATCAAATCTAGTCCAAGTGATATCAGTTCTCGTCATGGAACTCATTACTTTATATGTCACTGAAGACACTCTTTATGACATATGGACTCCAGCCAGAGATTTCCAAGTAACGACCCTGACAAGAGGCCATGGGTATCATCTTCTGCTATCACAAAAGTGGTGAATCCTCTATTGGCAACTCAATTACCTTCGAATACCTCAAGTTGTACCCAATCACCACCCTATGAGCGACCTCTGTAAGGCAACAAGGAATGGAGTCAAAGTACAGAATCAGTATCCAAGATATCCTTGAGTACCTCAAGTCTAAGGATACTTGCACCATTGCTATGATGAGATTATCACTGACATTAGAATAGGACATCCATGTGATGACCTCATAACAGGTCATCCAATGTACTTACTACCTCTAGTAAGCATTCACATCTCAACCCTAAATATCTCATATTTACAGTTTCTGGGATCCACTGCTTGATCAAATAAAGGAGCTTGAAATGTGCTAGTCTGTCTGGATTAACGATGTCCAGTTTCAGTAATCCTACGACTAGGGATAATTTAGATATTGACATAATTGCACATGATAGGAATCTCAGTAGTATGATCACATCATAATTTCCTTCATGCTATGTCATATATCATGGACTTCATTAATTTGCTTATAGATCAATATCAAATTAATGAAATATGCCTTTCTTTATTTATTCATAAAGTATGTACACAACTTTGTACAAAACGCGCTAAAGGCGACTGCCTTTAGGGCACTACTCTAACAGAACTTAGGTCCGATGATAAAGAGTTTTCGATTCAAATATCGCATGTGATTATCTGATATGACATAATTCGTATGTGGTGCATTTCATAAATGCATGCTCAGATAAAGATGTTGTGATTTGAGTGGCCAATGAAGCGCTTCCACGTAGAGCTTGGCTCTGTGACATATGTTTTGTGCATAGAGCTATGCTCTGTGATTTTGTTCCAACTAAGCCCTGTGGGCCAGTAATTGTGTATATGTATGTGATGGCTACTCGGTCACAACAATAACAACGAATGTGAGTCTCATGCATATAAAATTACAAGATTGAATCCAGTGAATGAATATTAGTGAATTATATGATATGTGCGTTTGATCCAGTGAACTCATCAATGATGGTTCACTCATTGAGTTCGCAAAACTCATCAAAATTGCAACATTGTCTTTTCAGGACAGTGGGGCGATTCATTTCACTAGGAACTCCGCTGTCGTACAGATTGTGTTTGGGCGAGAGTGGTCATGGCTCAAAGGTCAGTCAGCTGGGGTTCTTTTGGGTGGTCTAGATAACTTTGATGCACTTTCCTCATTCATGTAGTACTATTGTATTAGGTTTCTGATGATGTACTTATGGATAATGTTGAAATTCAATGTAGACTTCGATTTTGTGAAATGTAATGAGGAAAAAAAAGAAGAAGAAAGTTGGTTTTAAAATATTGTGATCTTCTTATGATGCTTTATAAGTGAATTATGTTACCATGCCATAAGAAGGAAATGTAGTGATCGAATGTAGCTCGCCCTTATCGTAGGTTATGTACCAGAATGACCTTTAGGCATTCCGGTGTGTACCCTGCAATAAGGGGGGCCACAATAAGAGTGCTCCTACTTGATATAGGAATCCCAAAACATGCGATGATTGGGTGGAGAGAGCTTGACTTTTAGGTTTGTGATGGTTGAGTACTAAACAACAATCTAAAGAGCTCCTAAGGAGAGGTATAAGTTTTTTTTGTCTCTATTTAGGTAGAGACAAAATAGAAACCTAAAAGAGGATGAGACAAAGGAATTAAACAATAAAGAAGCTCTAACACAAAAAGTAGAGATTGGTAAAACCTAAAAACAAAATGATACAAAATTTTATTTTTATTGAAATTTTAGAGAAAAGAATATGAAGTAAGAGAATGAAAAGGAATCACAAAGAACACAAGTTATAAGTGTTTAATTGTCTTCATATTTATATGTTTATATATAATACATTTTGCTTGTTTATTTGAATATTTTTATTATTTTTGGTACCCAATTCATTTATGCTTTATTTTCAGGCTATAATTCACTTCTTTAGAGAAAATGAAGGAATTTGGACTAGGTTGGAGCAATTTGGAGCTTTTTTGACCAAGTTATAAAGCTATAAATAAAGAACTTAGTCTAGTACATAGTAATGTACTTACTCCTATTCTTTATTAAATTTAAATTTCCAACTTACATAAATGTATTTGAAGAGTTTGAAGTATATTGACATGTTACACACTCATGCTTAAGAGGTACGTGCCTATGTTAGATGTTGATGAGCCTATGCTCACATTTTTGGCCCATGTTTATGCACATGTTTGCTTTAGATACAAATCTCGTGTTTTTTATGCACGTAACTGTGTACATTCCTATGTTCCACCTAGAAAAATCATTTTTGAATTGTAAAAGGAAACAATTGAGAGAAAAAGAGTATAGGGGTTTGAGAGGCAAAATTAAATGTCCCAGAATGACATAGGAGATGAAGAATCACCAAGAAAACAAATTTGGAGTGAATTTCCATTGACCTGAAGTGAATTTCATGGAGACTAAAGGGGATTTTTAGTTTTCATTTATTTTTATATTTTTCCTTTAGTTTTGATGTTATGTATTCTATGATTAGGAACTAAATCTTTATGATACCTAAATATGATGAACCCAAGGGTGGATTTTGTTGTGAATTCATTTTAATTTAATTTGTTTGTCAATTTCATTATAATTTGACAATGTATTCTTTACTTTTCTTAAATTGATTCTTTCTGGTATATTGATTCATGTTTGATTTCATAAAATTGGGATTGAAAAATCCTTTTAATAATCGATCTAATTTAATTTAAAATATTTACATGCAATCCTATAGATAGGATGACATAAATCTTCCCGATTATGATAAAACCTAGTAAAGCAATTCATAAATTTGAGTAATGAAATGTTGGGGTTTTAATTTTGTAAAGATTTTGGTTAATCAACCAAGATTTACTTGTTAATAATCTTGAGAAAGTTAACAATATAATTGAGGAATTTTCATAATTCGATGAACTTTAGGTTAAATTGATATAAGAATTCATAATTGCATGAGGAGTCTTAGAGGGATCCATTACTTAAGTACTACTATTTTTATTTATCTATTATTAATTTAATCTTTGTTCTACTTAGTCAATTGTATTAATTTATTTAATTTATTTCATTATTTTTTATTTTAATAATGTCCATCATCATATTTGTTGGTTAGATAATAGGAAAAGGGATAATACAAATACTCATTTTCAAAGTGGGATCGACACTTAATACTCCAAAACCTATATTATAAAAGTGATTACTGTAACTGTACCACCCCCTTACCGTAGGGTACGCACTGGCACGCCCGTAGGTCATTCCGACACATATCCGACGATAAGGGTGCACTACGAACGATCACTACTATACTTCACAAGGCATCAATAATTACAAAGCATTAGAATGAACAACTCTAAATTTTGAAACCACAAAATACTTTCTCATTTCAGATCACCAAACAGAAATATAGACAAGTCTATCAGTTTTCCACGGTCTAAATACATCACTCCAAAAAGGAAATCTGATACAAAAGTCTATACTAGGTCATTCCCAAAATCAACAATCCCAAATGACCGACCTGGGTGCCATAACTTCTCTTGCCAACGCGCTCACACGACAGGAAAAGTCTATCTCTAGAGCTAGGAGTCTAATCTATCGATCCTGAAATATAGATGCAATTTTGGGTGAGTTTGCGAACTCAATGAGAAACCATCATCGATGGTTCACTCAATTCATGCATTACGCAAATAGTGTACAGCATATCACAATAACGCATTCAGAATACTAGATAGCAAGTTACAATTTCTCATACAATCACAGAACTCATAAATTTCACAAATCAGTTATCACAATTATAGCATGCACTCTTGCCTATTTTCCATTCACTGAATTCAATCCATCACAATGTGTATGCAATGCATATGTGACTCTTTCTCATTTTATTACAGTGTTGTGACCGAGCGCTTAAACAGTGTACAGTGTTCAGTAGACGCGTCTAGGGAGTAGGAGAGCCCTCTGGGTATGCACTAACTCCCTTTGAGCTCAAGGCTCGTTTCAGTATCAGTGGCGACTTAGGTCACAACTATCATTATCTGTTCATGCATTTGTGTATAAAATGCAAAATGCCCCATAATTCACAGTCACATTGCCATTAAAACCTATTTATCACTATTCTTCAAAATCACGTAGCAGTCAAATCCGATTTACCAAAAGTAAACGTATCGATCCTAACCATTCACATGATCATACAATTCACATTCACAGAAAGTTTACAGAGCATTTAACAATAAAAAATTAAGGAACCAATTAGGTTACTCACTTGTAAGTTCCGAGCTACTGCCTGGAAGTCCCAGCAATATTCGTGGAATGACGATCCAACGGTGCCTCTATAACAGTCAAATAATTACCCATTACTAAATGCATAATCAGAATAATTCAATGATGCACATGTCTTTATTAAAAGATGTACGATGCACGTTCATGACTTTCTGGCGCTATATCCCAATTTCGCTATTCATTGACCGAATCTAACTTTCACTCAATTGATCAATAATGACTCATTGCATTTTTAAAATTCAATTCAATCCACCATATCAAGCACCCTAGATTAATCCCAAGAAAACCTATTCATTTGGTCAAATTCACCCATTGAAGACCCCAAGTTATACTCCAATTAACATGAAACTATCCTTAGGTTGCAATAAGAAACCATATTTGATTTTCTTTCAATAATTGAGATCCTACTAATTTCAATTCAAACTTTCATTCTTTACCTCAATTGTAGACCTCTCTCTCTAGTTCATAACGAATTAAGAATCACCTCAATTGGAGCTCTACACCATTAGTTATGCCCCATAAACTAAAATACTTCACTTCAAAAAAAAGGAGCTCGCAGCGGCGTCAAAGGGGTCGCTTGCCGCGACTTCCCATACGCTCATCGCGGCAAGGATCGACGGACTCGCCATGACGTCTCACCATGCTCGTTGCGGCGAGTACCTATTTACTCGTCGCGATGAGGCCCCTCTCAGATGTCTCAACGTGCGGGCTCCTCCATCTTCTCTGACTAGATTTTCCTCCGATTCACTCTCTAAAACCAGTAATAACTCACTCTCAACTACCCAATCTTTCATATTTAAAATAATAAATGCATCTCAACAACAATAAAACAACATTAAAGCCAACCACTTATCAATCAAGCCTCAAATCTTCAAATCTTCCACAACCCTATTTCCTTTCTCTAACACCCACGGTAAGCTCTTGTCCTCTCAAAACACCTCATTCTCTTAAGGTTTCTAGAGGTTCTTCAACCACAAAGAAGGAGCAAGCAAGAATCTCAAAGGTGGGGAGATCGAAATCACCAGTAAGGAAGAAGAGGAAGAAAAGCCCTAAGTTTAGGAATTCTAAATTCAGCCAAGAGGTTTGCAAAATCTTCACAGGGGAATTTTAAACGTAAGGCATTTTAAAGTGTTGCTCTAATCTCTTCAAACACTCTTTTAAAACTCTAACTCTTTTCAAAACTCATTTCCGGTCTAAGCTGTCTCTAAATTCCAATGGCTCATCATTTTTATTCCTAAAATCAAGTATCTATTTTTCCCATTACCATTGGATATTTATTTTAGTATCATATAGTCAACTGGTCTGTCACTCGAAAAATTTCGGTCCGGACATTTACTCCCAAATTTCCAGAAAAATTTCCTATAAATCGCTATCAACTGACAATCACTCTTAAGACATTCTAATTCAACTATTCAAATCCAATTATTCCATAATTCCCAATAAATCATAACCAAACATAATTATCTCAAAAATTCACCAATCATATCATATTCACAATTAAATGCCGAAAAATGCCATGAATGCATGTACATATAAATGTATGTGCAAAATGACTTATTCCTCTAAAATTAAAGGCCAAAAAAATGCTCATATCAATAATATGCAATGCCAAATCCTAACCTGTCCCAATTTACCAAAATAACCCTCCCATCGGTGATGGGATGTTACAATTCTCCCCTCCTAATAAAAATTTTGTCCCGAAATTTCATACCTGACTGATCAAATAAATGAGGGTACTGCTTCCTCATATGCTCCTCAGTCTCCCAAGTCGCTTCCTCAGTTGAGTGGTTCTTCCATAGGACTCTTACCAGTGGAATAATCCTGTTCCTCAACTGCTTGACTCGAAAACCCACAATCTGAACAGGCTCCTCAACATAACTCAGATTACTGGCTACCTCGATCTCCTAATTCGGAATCACATGAGTCGGGTCTGATCGATACAGTCGGAGTATACTCACATGAAACACATCGTGCAACTGGGACATCTCACTCAGCAATGCCAATCGATATGCCAATGGTCCTATCCTCTCGATAATCTCATACGGACCAATATACTGAGGGCTCAACTTGCCCTTCTTGTCAAATCTCAAAACTCCTCTCCAAGATGACACTCGGAGGAACACTCTGTCTCCTACACTATACTCCATCTCCCGCCGATGCTGATCCACATAACTCTTCTGTCTACCCTGAGCTGCCTTAATGCGACTCCGAATCAATTTCACCTTATTTACAGTATCCTGAATCAGCTCGGGACCCTCTATCGTCCTCACACCCTCTGCATCCCAATACTGCTGTGATAATGATTGTTGTAAGCGAATTCAATCAAAGCCAAATACTAATCCCATGCTCCTCTGAACTCCAATACACAAGCTCGAAGCATATCCTCAGCAGTCTTAATCGTCCTCTCACTCTACCCATCTGTCTGAGGATGAAAAGGTATACTGAAATTCAACCTAGTACCCATAGCAGACTACAGGCTCTTCCAGAACCTCGAAGTGAATCTGGGATCCCTGTCTGAGACTAAAGACACCGGGACCCCATGCAGTCGCACAATCTCAGCCACATACTTTTCGACCAACTGATTGAGAGTATTGTTCTCCCTCACTGGCAAGAAATGGGCCGATTTAGGCAACCGGTCCACTATGACCCAGATAGCATCATGCTGCCTCGGTGACCTAGGCAGCCCCATGATAAAATCCATAGTAATTCGTTCCCATTTCCTCTCCGAAATGGGCAACGAATATAGTTTCCCCATTGGAGCCTGGTGCTTAGCCTTAACCTGCTGGCACGTCAAACAACGCGAAACGAACTCCGCCACTTGCCTCTTCATGCTAGGCCACCAGAAATGTGGCTTAAGAGTATTATACATCCTGGTAAAACCAGGATGCATAGCATAGGTAGCCATATGCGCCTCCTCCAAAATCTCACGTCTCAGATCATCCACATCGGGCACACACAGTCTCTGACCCATCCATAGAGTCCCATCTCTCAACTCAAACTCAGAAGCAAGATCAGATCTCATTCTCTCAATCAGTATCACCAAAGCTGGATCCTTTTCCTGAACTCGCCTGATCCTGTCTTGCAACATCGGCCTAAGCCTCAGAGTGACAATCAAAGCCCCATTCTAATCTAAATCCATCTGTACATTCAGAGCTCTCAACTGAATGAAACTAGGTAATCTCCTAATCTGAATCTGAGCTCCACTGATGTGAGACCTCCTGCTCAACGCATCTGCCACTACATTAGCCTTTCCTGGGTGGTACTCTATCGTACAATCATAGTCCTTAAGCAACTCTATCCATCTCCTCTGTCTCAGATTCAACTCTCTCTGACTCAACAGAAACCTCAAGTGTTGGGCCCCAATTCGCATTTAGCATGTTTTATGTATTTTTGAGGATTAGTTTACTAATTTCCTTTTAGTTAGAATTAATTTGGGATTAATAGAATTTAATTGGAGGTATTTAGTTAAAATTGGAGTTTGATAAGTTTTTAGAAATTAAAAAGATTAAGATGGAATAAGGGCATGAAAGGAAGATCATTTATGTGTTAAAGGCTTAAGGATTAGGAAATGGGCTTTTAGCCCATTTTACATGACATTAAATGAAGAAAAGAGGAAACAAATGGCTTAAGGATGTAGGAGTGAGTGAAGTTACGAATTGTATAAGGAAAAAGAAGGGAGAATAAATTGCAAGTATGAAAGACCCTAAACTACGTAATTTTAGCCTAGGTTTTAAGTTAGAAATAAAGTCCCCTAAGTCTTTTAAGAATAAGGCTTACGACAATTACAAAGAATAAGAGAGGGGACTTACGAAATTTTATAAGAGAAAGAGGGAGAGTGATTTTCGGTTGAAGAAGAAGAAGAAGAAAAGAGTTGGAGCTTAGGTTTCTATGCTTAGAAAGGAGGGTTTAAGTGTTTTTCTTCAAGAATAAAGTGGAAAGGAAAGATTAATCTTCCAATAGAAGCAAGAAGAGAATTTCGTGGGTCATCTTCTAAGGTAAGAGAATTTTGAATTTCTTGGGTATTTTAGGTAGGTTTTGGTTTAAATAGCTTAGTTTAGGCATGGGTTAAGTTAGGTAGGTGTTAATTCATGTTTTCCCATTCCTTAGAAAGTTCAATTTTGCTTTCTCTTATGCTTATGGGATGATTATGCTTGATGAAGGTGAAATGAGGTGATTGGAGGAAGAAACAAGGCCATTTGATCAATCCTAAAGCTAAAGGAATTTAAGGTGGGTGATTCCTTAATAATTGAGTTAATAGGCAATTTAACGTTTTTAAAATAAACGCAAATTCATGCTTTCCAATGATTTAAGAAGTTTGTATTAATATTTCTTTGTGAGGATTTAAACTTGTACGTGATGTTTCTTGAATGTAAATTTATGATGGAAATGTTGGCGAAATGATTTGATAAGTGAAAAATATTGATTATGTGATTTTGGCAAATTGATGTTTTCTAATGACTTAGAATGCTTGTACGAACTACTCTTTGTTATGTTTTTCACTTGTATGTGATGTTCTTTGATTGTGAATTATGTCAGAAATCATTTGTATAATGTTACGTTATGTGAAAAAGACTCGAATGTGTGACTTCGGAAAAAGATTTGCCAGTTTGGCCTAATTATGCGAAAGTGGATTTCGAATTGTGTGAATTATGTGCTTTCTTTGGGTTTCTGGTGGTCCCATCTGAGTCAGGTGCACCTGTCTACCCATAGGCTTCTCCCGCCTGCCCGCTAGTGGCCGTGGAGTTCCTCTTAAGGACTCCTATCCATTACGGCTACACATGACCGCTTCGCGAAAATGTGTAGAACGTTCTGTTTCGGATCCACCCGAACCATCTTGTTTGTGATTTTGTGAAAAGTTAGATTGTTTTGTGATGTTTTATATTTGTAAATTGTTTGATGTGATAAACTCTACGAAAAGATTTGAAAATTTTCAATGTTTTCCTTAATGTGATGCCGTTTTGGAAATTAAAGAGTGAATAATGATTTTTGCTTATATTCTCGTTTATTAAGTTGTTACCTACTGAGTCGTCGAGCTCACACCCCATTTCCCCTCTACAGGCAATGAGAAAGAAACCGAGTCATCGCATCAGGATTAAGGAAATACTCCAATGCATTTTGCTTTTGAAGTCATATTTGAGAAAACAATGCTTTAGGTTGCATTGTGGAGAAAAGGTTCTCATTGTATTTTGGATTTTGCTACTTTCGATGTATTCGGGCTAAAATGCTCTATAAAGCTTTGTATTATGTATGTCCTCCTTGTAAATGCAAAAAGAATTTGGTTTTAATGTACTTGTGTATATTGGTCAAAATGTATTGTTGTATGCTTTACAAATGATTAGCAAAGAAAAAGTAATGTGAGGTTACTTTTTGTTTTGAGAACATTTAGAATCCTAAGCATGTGATGGCTTCCGTTTGAATTATGTTGGATATCATTTGGTTTGAGTTGTGTTATGGAAGTTAGAAGAATGATTTTTTCTGCAGGTTGATGAATTGGATTAACGATTTTGGGTAGAGCATTTTTAGGGGAAGTGCTGTCCAATTTTTCCCAAATTAGACAGCAACTTATTTAGGGTTTTAAAGTAATTTAGAGTGAGATTTTCAGTGAGATTCCTTCTGGAAGATTGTAGTGTATGATTAGAGCTTTCCAACGACATAAAGTTTGTCACATTCGGACTTAAAATGAAAAAGTTATGAGAGGTGAAAGGTTTCAGCTACTGTTGATGAGGGTTGAAATTTTGCAGAAACTTTGGAGGGGTTTTTCACCCTCTTAGAGGCAGCTTTGATTTTTGTTATCTTCATAGAAAATGTATAGTATCTTTCTAGCTTTAAAATGAGGTATAATTTGCAATCATTGGAGTTAGGAATAAAAAGATATGAGGTTGAGAATGTTGACAGTTACTGTTCATTGTGCCAATTACTGTTCCATTGGTTTTTCATTTAGGCTGAAACGTTAAGTGTGTTTTTCCCTCCCTTAATGACCGATTTAATTTTTGCACCCTTCATGAAGTTTGTAGATCCTTTCTTTATCTTTCCAATGAGGTAAAATGTGATATTTTTCGACTTGTGAGCTAAAAGATATGAATTTTCAAACTTTTGGCATGGTGTAAGAGGATTTGAGTTTGGGCTGAAACTTTAAAGCAAATTTTGACCCTCTTAATGACTAAAGTAGTTTTTAAATCCTTCTATGAAGTTGTAGAGCTCCCTTTTACCTTTTTATTGATACCAAATTTACGAATTTTAGACTTCGGGAACAAAAGTTATGATGTATGTAAACTCTGAAATTTTCCTACAAATCCAGACTTCATCCTTAGACGTGGCCACGTCTAGTCTCTAAATCTCTTAGATGTGCCCACACCTCGTCTCTGAATGTCCTCTCACTCTTTTGTTTGTAACCTTTTCATTTGGCCTCGGATTCACTCAGTTTTCGAAGCGTTGGTTTTCTATAAAAAAAATTTTCTACCGCTTTTGATAAAATTAGAGATTCGGGTTTTAGCGGGAATTTATGGATACTATTAAAGAAAGCCAATCATGTGACGATATTGAATTTTTTTTCTGTTTTTGGACGATTTTGTGATTTATAGAGATCTAATTGAGGAGATTTCTGATTCTATTTGACCAAGAGACATGGAATTTTATTTGAGCTGAGGAATCGAATTTTATTATGGGCCCTAAGCAGATCAATTTTATTGGAGGATAAATAGGGTAAATTTATCAAATTTTGTTCGGATTACGTTAAATTAAGTTCGATTTTAGTTTTCTTTCGTGGTGAGGAATTCCTCCCTCGTGAGATGCACGTCCAGATGTCACGTAGGACGTCAGGCACGCGACTCACCGGGGAGGGGTTCCAACAGATATGGTATCAGAGACAGGTTATTGAGATCTTACATGGGCGCATGTGTAAGTTATTCAAATAAGCAGTTAAGAGTTTAGGCTGATCGAATTAGTGAGCAAAACGGTATGTTTTCATTGGATAAATGGAAATGCAAAACAAAATATGGGTAATATGACAGAAAATGATTCAATGAAATTGAAGTGGGCGGGGAATGCAGTGTATGGCGTTATGGTGATATATCCCCGAATGTGATATCGATGTAAATGTATGGACATAGCTTGTCTGAGGAAGATAAGGATATAAGTGAAAACGTTGAGCTTAAAGTGAACAAGTGGAATGTATTGAAAACAAAGATTCTTATGGTCTTAAGAATATTAAATCGGAACCTACGTGGGTGTAAGTGGGTACAGTTGATAATTTGAGTAATGAGCTTTTAAGTTTTCTTTTTCCGAATCAAGAAATAAAAGATTGTTTTTGAATCAAGAGAATGAAATGCTTTCAATTTCTGGCAAAATGTTGCTTTTCTTGCTTGTGACTGATTTGAAAAATGTGCTACATGTTTGATATGTAAGTTGTGTGATGATTTTTCTTACATTTATAAATCGTGTAATGATTTTTAAATCAATGGTGAATTGATATATGTAAGATGTTATGTGAAGGAAAATGGGAAGATTATAAGATTGAAGGTGATATTTGTATAAGTCTAAGAAGGTTAAATTGTTATTATTGTGAGTATCTATATGATGACCCTTCATCATACACAAGTGAGTATATTAATCACATAGGTAATATATATATATATATATATATATATATATAAATATATGTGGCGATGATAAAGGAAGAAACTTAAGATTTCTTGGATATTTGTTAGTCATAGCTTCCATAGTCTATAGTTTGAGGAAAAACTAGAGTAACATATGAGGGTGCTCAAAATGATCATGTGGGAATAGATTGAGATTTGTTAAAACTATCACAATAAGAAATAAATTGATCTGAGAAGCTTATTGTCTAGGATTAATGGAGACCAAAGTATCAAGCATGAAAAAAATGTGAATTAGTAAGTGGACAGAATAGGATGAATTTGATGACGCGACCCAAGCATATGCGGCACTAAGTATGTTCATTACTCCTTTGGGTTTTGGGTGATTTGAACATTATGACCTTGTGGGGAAGATAGGAATTGGTCTTCTCGCGGTATTAAGAATAGCTGATAATAGGAGATTGATCAAGATTAAATGAATCATATAGATGATAGTAGCAAGAAACCCTCTTTTGAAGAAAAATTCTGTTAAGTTAGAATAAGCAGATCAGATAGTTTATATTAAGAATGATCAATGAAAGAACTGATCATGAAGGAATATGTAATGATTTGAAAGTTAGGACACTCCTTAATAGAGCATCAAACAGGGAGGTGAAATATGTTACCGAAAAAGGTATGCACTTTTGTTTGATGTAAAGGGTCATATGAGTGGATTTTTGAATTTATGGAGACACGACTTTGCTAGTATGAGGAATATGTACGTTTAAATTATATTATGTGAAGTATGTTAGAGAGATGAAATTCCGACTTGATGAATGTATGCAAATCAAGAAGTTAAGTCTGCAAATAAATTACAATGTGTGGAAAAGTTTGTATGAATGAACAAACATGAGAATAAGTCAAAGAGAGATTTGAGTAAATTTAAGAAATAGAGAAAATCATTCGTGGAAGAACGTCAAGTAGACAATTGAAGAGAAAGTGAGACAATGTACCTCATTAAGGAATCAGTTATTTAAGGACTCATGAGGGCTAATCAGGAGATATATGAAATTTGATAATAATTGCTTAAGTTAATAAATGCCTAATAGCACTATGGTATTGGAGACTAAAGAGATTCAAGATTTGATGGTTTATTAAAGACATTCGAAGAATTGAGAAAAATTGTTGGAATACATGGAGAAAAAAATGTTTAAGGCGTATGAGTAACGTGAATAAAGAGAATTTTGAAGGAACTATGCTGAGGTAAATTTTATCATATAGATTTGGAGATTTTTTAGTATGCACTAATGTTATATAAGACATTTGGCTGAAATCCAATGCAACGTAGCAAAGTGATTTTATATGTATGGAGACAATTGAAGTCCTATGAGTTGACTATTTGAGACATGATTAAGAACTGCTACATTAATGATTATTGTGAAAGTTTGAAGATAGTACATGTGTAGGAATATCTGAAATATACTTATGCAAGTACAGATCGTAAAAGTTTGAGGCAATCAATAAATTGGGAGAATTAATTATGAGACTCAGGAGATTGATATAAATACCGGAAGGCTATGATTGTTCTAGCCAGAAAGTCCAAGTGAAGTTAAGTAGTATATCAGATACCTTAAGTAGAAATTCGATATTGAGATTATCATAAACTAATACAAAAGAAAGCATAGAATAGAAGGTTTGGTTTACCTCAAATTAAGGATTAAGAGATTGTGAGATTGAAAACAGATCTGAGTGTCAAGTTTAAATGAGAAGAAGGCTATAAGGTGAGCGAAATAAGAAGTATGAAAAATCAATAACGATGTTTAAGTTGAAAGAATTGAATATGAGACTGAGATAAGAGATAGAATTATTCGAAGGATTATGATTGTATAAGTAATTACTATACTGGTAAAGCAAATGTTATGATCAGATGCATTGAAAAGAGAATTTAATAGCAGTGTCTCATAAATTTGCATATTGAGGTTATTAAATCTAGTGCAGTTAAAAGTGTAGAATGTGGAATGGAATTTTGGGCAAAATGATTAGTCACTAAAAGTTTAGATCAGTTCATATAAACCAAGACCAAATTGAAGATTCAGAACTTGTAAATTTTACTAAGAAATTAGAAATGAGTATAAATTTTAAGTTCGAGTAGGAAAAATGATACTGGTTGATTGAGATAAGAAGTATGCGTACTAGAAAAGATGATTAAGCAAAGAGACTGTGAGAAAAGTACAAATGGCGATTTAAGCTATACAGCCTAGAAGAAATATGTCAAGTGACTGAAAGTTTGTATTGTCGACGGTTTGAGCTGTCGGAGATTTACTTAAAGTTTATAGTTTAGAGTTTGTAAGAACACGAGATCAATGTACAGTTCTATTTCATCTTAAGCATTACAATCGTTGTCATAGTGTTTTCAATAGAATGCTATATGAGGAGTTAGGTGATAGAAAGAGTCATCGCTTTTGTATTATGATAAATGATTGAAAGTCAGATCGATTGGAGAGGTAAGTAAAGTCAATCAGTATAAGATATGAAATACGGGAGATTGACATAAGAGTTACATGAACTGACACTAGAGTGATGTGAATCAGCAAGTGAAAGCTGAATTGTCTCGGAAGGTATTACCTTGCTAAGGTGTGCTCAAGTTAGGAAAAAGAATTCGTTAAGCCGCTATGAATTGGTTCGTATGAAATTTTTATGAGTTAGTGCTACTGACAAAAGATGACTTGGATTCAAAATGTGATATACGTGAGTATGTTAAGGAAATATTGATGTGATAAGATTAGGGTGTTATCGCCACAGAAAATGGAAATTGTGAGTGATCTGAAGCTTAAGGAGGAACTAGTTAAGAAAGTTAACGACCAACCCCGAATTGAAGGACCGAGTGAGTCTACTGAATACTATTCTTTGAAAGAAAGAAAGTTTTCGAGTGAAGAAGTTAAATGAGAAACGGAGGAGCATCCTACACTCCTAATAAATCCGATAAGAATTTTGAGGACGAAATTCTTTTAAGGGGGGGAGAAATGTTAGGCCCCGATTCGCATTTAACATGTTTTATGTATTTTTGAGGATTAGTTTACAAATTTCCTTTTAGTTAGAATTAATTTGGGATTAATAGAATTTAATTGGAGGTATTTAGTTAAAATTGGAGTTTGATAAGTTTTTAGAAATTAAAAAGATTAAGATGGAATAAGGGCATGAAAGGAAGATCATTTATGTGTTAAAGGGTTAAGGATTAGGAAATGGGCTTTTAGCCCATTTTACATGACATTAAATGAAGAAAAGAGGAAACAAATGGCTTAAGGATGTAGGAGTGAGTGAAGTTACGGATTGTATAAGGAAAAAGAAGGGAGAATAAATTGCAAGTATGAAGGACCCTAAACTACGTAGTTTTAGCTTAGGTTTTAAGTTAGAAATAAAGTCCCCTAAGTCTTTTAAGAATAAGGCTTACGACAATTACAAAGAATAAGAGAGGGGACTTACGAAATTTTATACGAGAAAGAGGGAGAGTGATTTTCGGTTGAAGAAGAAGAAGAAGAAGAAGAAGAAGAAAAGAGTTGGAGCTTAGGTTTCTATGCTTAGAAAGGAGGGTTTAAGTGTTTTTCTTCAAGAATAAAGTGGAAAGGAAAGATTAATCTTCCAATAGAAGCAAGAAGAGAATTTCGTGGGTCATCTTCTAAGGTAAGAGAATTTTGAATTTCTTGGGTATTTTAGGTAGGTTTTGGTTTAAATAGCTTAGTTTAGGCATGGGTTAAGTTAGGTAGGTGTTAATTCATGTTTTCTCATTCCTTAGAAAGTTCAATTTTGCTTTCTCTTATGCTTATGGGATGATTATGCTTGATGAAGGTGAAATGAGGTGATTGGAGGAAGAAACAAGGCCATTTGATCAATCCTAAAGCTAAAGGAATTTAAGGTGGGTGATTCCTTAACAATTGAGTTAATAGGAAATTTAACGTTTTTAAAATAAACGCAAATTCATGCTTTCCAATGATTTAAGAAGTTTGTATTAATATTTCTTTGTGAGGATTTAAACTTGTACGTGATGTTTCTTGAATGTAAATTTATGATGGAAATGTTGGCGAAATGATTTGATAAGTGAAAAAGATTGATTATGTGATTTTGGCAAATTGATGTTTTCTAATGACTTAGAATGCTTGTATGAACTACTCTTTGTTATGTTTTTCACTTGTATGTGATGTTCTTTGATTGTGAATTATGTGAGAAATCATTTGTATAATGTTACGTTATGTGAAAAGACTCGAATGTGTGACTTGGAAAAGATTTGCCGTTTGGCCTAATTATGCGAAAGTGGATTTGTAAAGGCGGTTTGGCCTAATTATCAAAGTGGATTTGAAATGTGTAAATTATGTGCTTTCTTTGGGTTTGTGGTGGTCCCATCTGAGTCAGTGCACTGTCTACCCATAGGCTTCTCCCTTTGCCCGCTAGTGGCGTGGAGTTCCTCCCAGGACTCTATCCGTTCTGACTACATGACGCTTCAAAATGTGTAGAACGTTCTGTTTCGGATCCACCCGAACCATCTTGTTTGTGATTTTGTGAAAAGTTAGATTGTTTTGTGATATGTTATATTTGTAAATTATTTGATGTGATAAACTCTACGAAAAGATTTGAAAATTTTCAATGTTTTCCTTAATGTGATGCCGTTTTGGAAATTAAAAAGTGAATAATGATTTTTGCTTATATTCTCGTTTATTAAGTTGTTACCCACTGAGTCGTCGAGCTCACACCCCATTTCTCCTCCACAAGCAACGAGCGAGAAACCGAGTCATCGCATCGGGATTGAGGAAATACTCCGATGTATTTTGCTTTTGAAGTCATATTTGAGAAAACAATGCTTTGGGTTGCATTGTGGAGAAATGGTTCTCATTGTATTTTGGATTTTGCTACTTTCGATGTATTCGGGCTAAAATGCTCTATAAAGCTTTGTATTATGTATGTCCTCCTTGTAAATGCAAAAAGAATTGGGTTTTAATGTACTTGTGTATATTGGTCAAAATGTATTATTGTATGTTTTACAAATGATTAGCAAAGAAAGAGTAATGTGAGGTTACTTTCTGTTTTGAGAACATTTAGAATCCTAAGCGTGTGGTGGCTGCCGTTTCAATTATGTTGGATATCAATTGGATTGAGTTGTGCTATGGAAGTTAGAAGAATGAGTTTTTATGCAGGTTGATGAATTGGATTAAAGATTTTGGGTAGAGCATTTTTAGGGGAAGTGTTGTCCAATTTTTCCCAAATTGAACAGCAAATTGTTTAGGGTTTTAGAGTAATTTAGAGTGAGATTTTCAGTGAGATGCCTTCTTTAAGATTGTAGTGCGTGATTAGAGCTTTCCAACGACATAAAGTTTGTCACATTCGGACTTAAAATGAAAAAGTTATGACAGGTGAAAGGTTTCAGCTACTGTTGATGAGGGTTGAAATTTTGCAGAACCTTTGCAGGGGTTTTTCACCCTCTTAGAGGAAGCTTTGATTTTTTTATCTTCATATAAAATGTAGAGTATCTTTCTATCTTTAAAATGAGGTAGAATTTGCAATCATTGGAGGTAGGAATAAAAAGATATGAGGTTGGGAATGTTGGCGATTCTTTGCTCATTGTGCCAATTCTCGCTCCATTGGTTTTTCATTTAGGCTGAAACGTTAAGTGTGTTTTTACTCCCTTAATGACCGATTTAATTTTTTCACCCTGCATGAAGTTTGTAGATCCTTTCTTTATCTTTCCAATGAGGTAAAATGTGACATTTTTTGACTTGTGAGCTAAAAGATATGAATTTTCAAACTTTTGGCATGGTGTAGGAGGATTTGAGTTTGGGCTGAAACTTTAAAGCAAATTTTGACCCTCTTAAGGACTAAAGTAGTTTTTAAATCCTTCTATGAAGTTGTAGAGCTCCCTTTTACCTTTTTATTGATACCAAATGTACGAATTTTAGACTTCAGGAGCAAAAGTTATGATGTATGTAAACTCTGAAATTTTCCTACAAATCCAGACTTCATCCTTAGACGTGGCCATGTCTAGTCTCGAAATCTCTTAGATGTGCCCCCGCCTCGTCTCTGAATGTCCTCTCACTCTTTTGTTTGTAACCTTTTCGTTTGGCCTTGGATTCACTCAGTTTTCGAAGCGTTGGTTTTCTAAAAAATTTTTTTTTTACCGCTTTTGATAAAATTAGAGATTCAGGTTTTAGCGGGAATTTATGGATACTATTAAAGAAAGCCAATCATGTGACGATATTGAATATTTTTCTGTTTTTGGACAATTTTGTGGTCTATAGAGATCCGATTGAGGAGATTTCTGATTCTATTTGACCAAGAGACATGGAATTTCATTTGAGCTGAGGAATCGGATTTTATTATAGGCCCTAAGCAGTTCAATTTTATTGGAGGATAAATAGGGTAATTTATCAAGTTTTGTTTGGATGACATCAAATTAAGTTCGATTTGAGTTTTCTTTCGTGGTGAGGAATTCCTCCCTCGTGAGATGCACGTCCAGATGTCACGTAGGACGTCGGGCACACGACTCACCGGGGAGGGGTTCCAACATCAAGCTCTTATGATCGTAAAAATCTGGAATGTCTCACCATATAAATAATGTCTCCAAATCTTCAGGGCAAACACAACTGCAGCTAACTCCAAATCATGCACAGGATAATTCACCTCGTGAGACCTCAACTGTCTTGAGGCATACGCTAACACTCTACCATGCTGCATTAAAACACATCCCAGTCCCTGATGTGAAGCATCACTATACACCTCAAATCTTCCAGTCCCAGATGGAATACCTAACACCGGTGCAGAAGTCAACCGATGTTTCAGCTCCTCGAAGCTCTTCTGGCACTCCTCAGTCCATCTGAACGACACATTCTTCCTCAGTAGTTTTTTTCAAAGGGGCTGAGATCAGCGAGAACCCCTCGACAAACCTCCGGTAATAACCGGTCAATCCTAGGAAACTCCGAACCTCAGACACATTCCTAGGAGCCTCCCAATTCAACATTGCCTCAACATTGCGAGGATCCACCTGAATAGCCTCACCAGTCACAATGTGCCCGAGAAACACCACCTCATCCAGCCAAAATTCACACTTATTGAATTTGGCAAACAACTGCTTCTCTCTCATGATCTGCAAAACAATTCTCAGATGCTCAGCGTGCTCCTGCCTACTCCTCGAAAACACCAATATGTCATCAATGAATACTATCACAAACTGATCCAGGTAGGGCTAAAAAACCTTATTCATCAAGGCCATGAAAGCTGCCGGGGCATTAGTCAACCCAAACGGCATCACTAAGAATTCAAAATGCCCATACCTACTCCTAAAAGCACTCTTAGGCACATCGACCTCTACTATCTTCAACTGATAATAAATCGATCGCAGATCTAACTTAGTGAACACCTGAGCCCCTACAACTGATCAAACAAATCATCGATCCTAGGCAGTGGATACTTATTCTTTACTATTACCCGATTCAACTGCCTATAGTCGATGCACAGTCTCAAAGTCCCATCCTTCTTCTTCACAAACAGAACTGGAGCTCCCCATGACGAAACACTAGGTCTGATAAATCCCTTGTCCAAAAGCTCCTGTAGCTGAGCCTTAAGCTCCCTCAGTTCCACCGGTGCCATCCTATATGGAGGAATGGATTAGGAGCGGTACCTAGAACGAGGTCAATCGAGAACTCCGTCTCCCGATCCGGTGGTAAACCTAGTAACTCGTCAGGAAACACATCTGAAAATTCCCTGATTATGGGAATATCCTGCAACCTCTGCTCAACTCTAGAATCAATAACGCGGGCCAGATAGGCCATCTTCCCTGCATCAACCTCAGGGCATTCAGAAAAGAAATCATACGGGCTGGCACTGCCTGACTAACTCCTCGAAACACTGCTCTGGGCTGACCAGGAGACTCCAGTACAACCTCCTTGGTAAAGCAGTTCATGAAGGCCCTATGAGCAGTAAGCCAGTCCATCCCTAAAATCACATCTATCTCTCTCAGAGGCAATATTATAAGATCTGCACTCAACACTGCTCGATCAATCTGAATCGGGCACCCCTTGCAAATCTCTCCCAATACAGTCGTACTACCTAGAGGTGTACTCACCTCTAGCCCATACTGTAATCTCTCCCTATCCCCACACAGTCTACATGGCAAATGCGGTGCAATAAACGAATGAGTGGATCCAAGATCCAACAATGCATATGCCTCAAGGCCAGAAATCAGAAGCATACCCGCAGCAACATCTGGGGAATCCTGAGCCTCCTGTTGAGTCATGGCATAGACTCTAGCCTGGGACTGTGGTCTGCTGCTCAGTTCCTCTTTCCTCACAACGGAACCCTCAGCTTGGCCTCGGCCTCTCATTCCAGATCCACTTCCACAGCTCTGCTGCACCGTGGTATTGCTGCCTGATCTCCCAGTCATAGTAGACTGAACTCCCAAGGTGGCGGGGCAATCCCTGACCTGGTGGTCCATCGTGTCGCATCTAAGGCAGGCTCCAGTCAACCACCGACACTCCCCACTGTGCCTCCTCTCGCAATGCTCACACACTGGAGAAAGCTGCCCTGAACCTCTACCACTACCACTGCCAGCCTGTACAAATCTTCCTCTCTGCCCAAAACCAGACTGTCTAGATCCTCCAAAAAACCTGAAGGTCCTGCTCTGGTGCTTACTAAACCCACTGCTAGCACTGCCCTGGCTATCACTCACTCTCTTCCCTCTGAAACCCATCTCAGTCTGGCTCTGTCTCAGCAGCTGCTCAACTCGAACTGCAACAGCCCTCAGCTCAACAAACGTGCCCATGTCAGATCTGGCCAATGTAGTGCGAATCTCTAAGTTGAGGCCATTCTCGAACCTTCGGCACCGATTAACCTCAGTAGAGATCAGAACAATAGCATACCCCATGAACTCATTAAACCTCACCTCATACTCTGCCACTGTCATCCGACCCTATCTCAACTCTAAAAACTCCTGCATCTTCATTTCCAAATAAACCCTAGGCATATAATTATCTCTGAATGCCCTCAAGAAGTCCTCCCAAGTCAGAATACAGGGTCTGGTGGTACTACCAAGAACAGTCTTCCACCACTGGTATGCTGGACCCTGTAGGAGAGATACCGCATAGTCAAATCTCTCCTCTGCATCACAATCCATCTGGTCGAAGACTCGTTCAGTCCTCTTTAGCCATCCCTCAGCCTCAGCGGGGTCTGTGCTGCCATAGAAATCAACAGACCCCTGCTTGCGCAGTCTATCATACCTCCTCTCCCGTCTCGCGGGAACCCTAGGAGGCAACTCCTCAGAACGAGGCACTGAAGACTCCCTACTAGCTCCGACTGATCCATGGTCAGCGGGTTGATCAACCTGATCTCCAAGAACGGATGACCTAAAACAAACAAGAATTTTGATCAATTTCTGCTTTTCTCACTAAAATTCAAGCCTAATTATGCACTATGCCCAACAGATGCGAAACCATGCTCTGATACCACCTAAATGTAGCACCTCTTTACTGTAAGGTACGCACCGGGACGCCCATAGGTCATTCCGACGATAAGGGTGCACTACGAACGATCATTACTATACTTCACAAGGCATCAATAATTACAAAGCATCAGAATGAACAACTCTAAATTTTGAAACCACAAAATACTCTCTCATTTGATATCATCAAATAGAAATACAGACAAGTCTATCAGTTTTCCACGGTCTAAATACGTCACTCCAAAAAGGAAATCTGATACAAAAGTCTATACTAGGTCATTCCCAAAATCAACAATCCCAGCTGACCGACCTGTGTGCCATAACTTCTCTTGCCAACGCGCTCACACGGTAGGAAAATTCTATCTCAGGAGCTAGGAGTCTAATCTATCGATCATAAAAAATAGATGCAATTTTGGGTGAGTTTACGAACTCAATGAGAAACCATCATCGATGGTTCACTCAATTCATGCATTACGCAAATAGCATACAACATATCACAATAACGCATTCAGAATACCAGATAGCAATTTACAATTTCTCATACAATCACAGAACTCAGAAATTTTACAAATCAGTTATCACAATTATAGCATGCACTCTTGCCTATTTTCCATTCACTGAATTCAATCCATCACAATGTGTATGCAATGCATATGTGACTCTTTCCCATTTTATTACAGTGTTGTGACCGAGCGCTTAAACAGTGTACAGTGTTCAGTAGACACGTCTAGGGAGTAGGAAAGCCCTCTGAGTATGCATTAACTCCCTTCAAGCTCAAGGCTCGTTTCAGTATCAGTGGTGACTCAAGTCACAACTTTCATTTTTTGTTCATGCATTTGTGAATGAAATGCAAAATGCCCCATAATTCACAGTCGCATTGCCATTAAAACCTATTTATCACTATTCTTGAAAATCACGTAGCAGTCAAATCCGATTTACCAAAAGTAAACGTATCGATCCTAACCATTCACATGATCATACAATTCACATTCACAGACAGTTTATAGAGCATTTAACAAACAAAAATTTAGGAATCAACTAGGTTACTCACTTGTAACTTCCAAGCTACTATCTGGAAGTCCCAGCAATATCCGTGGAATGACGATCCAACGGTGCCTCTATAACAATCAAATAATTACCCATTACTAAATGCATAATCAGAACAATTCAATGATGCACATGTCTTTATTAAAAGATGTACGATGCACATTCATGACTTTTCGGCGCTATATCCGAATTTCGCTATTCTTTGACCAAATCTAACTTTCACTCAATTGATCAATAATGACTCATTGCATTTCTAAAATTCAGTTCAATCCACCATATCAAGCACCCTAGCTTAATCCCAAGAAAACCTATTCATTTGGTCAAATTCACCTATTGAAGACCCCAAGTTATACTCCAATTAACATGAAACTATCCTTAGGTTGCAATAGGAAACCATATTCGATTTTCTTTTAATAATTGAGATCCTACTAATTTAAATTCAAACTTTCATTCTTTACCTCAATTGTAGACCTCTCTCTCTAGTTCATAACGAATTAAGAATCACTTCAATTGGAGGTCTACACCATTACTTATGCCCCATAAACTAAAATACTTCACTTCAGAAAAATGGAGCTCGCCGCGGCATCAAAGGGGTCGCTCACCGCGACGTCCCACACGCTCGTCGCGGTAAGGATCGACGGGCTTGCCGTGATGACTCACCATGCTCGTCGCGAAGAGGACTTAACCGCTCGTCGCGAAGAGCACGCTCGTTGCGGTGAGTACCTATTTACTCGTCGCGACGAGGCCCCTCTCAGACGTCGCGACGTGCGGGCTCCTCCATCTTCTCCGACTAGATTTTCCTTCGATTCACTCTCTAAAACTAGTAATAACTCACTCTCAACTACCCAATCTTTCATATTTAACACAATAAATGCATCTCAACAATAATAAAACAATATTAAAGCCAACCACTTACCAATCAAGCCTCAAATCTTCAAATCTTCCGCAACCCTATTTCCTTTCTCTAACACCCACGGTAAGCTCTTCTCCTCTCAAAACACCTCATTCTCTCAAGGTTTCTAGAGGTTCTTCAAGCACAAAGAAGGAGCAAGCAAGAATCTCGAAGGTGGGGAGATCGAAATCACCAACAAGGAAGAAGAGGAAGAAAAGCCCTAAATGTAGGAAGTCTAAATTCAGCCAAGAGGTTTGCAAAATCTTCAAAGGGGAATGTTAAACGTAAGGAATTTTAAAGGGTTGCTCTTCTAACACTCTTTTAAAACTCTAACTCTTTTCAAAACTCATTTTCGGTCTAAGCTGTCTCTAAATTCCAATGGCTCATCATTTTTATTCCTAAAATGAAGTATCTATTTTTCCCATTACCATTGGATATTTATTTCAGTATTATTTAGTCAACCGGTCTGTCACTCGAAAAATTTCGGTCCGGACATTTACTCCCAAAATTTCAGATAATTTCCTATGAATCGCTATCAACTGACAATCACTCTTAAGACATTCTAATTCAACTATTCAAATCCAATTATTCCATAATTCCCAATAAATCATAATCAAACATAATTATCTCAAAAATTCACCAATCATATCATATTCACAATTAAATGCCGAAAAATGCCATGAATGCATGTACATATAAATGCATGTGCAAAATGATTTATTCCTCTAAAATTGGAGGCCAGAAAAATGCTCATATCAATAATATGCAATGACAAATCCTAACCCATCCCAATTTACCAAAATAACCCTCCCATCGATGATGGGATGTTACAGTAACACCGCACTCTCGCATGACCCGAACCCGACATTGACGGTGATATCCGTATCCGTGCCCTGTCAGGGTGGCGTGCTGCATCACTAAGTCAAAACTCAATATCAATTTGAGCTTCATTTATTTTTTTTAACACACACACACACATTATAATTTAGGCGAAAAATAACTTACATAAAAAATTCAATGGCCTCGAGGCCCCCTTTTTTTTAATAAAATTTATATCAGTCAGTTGACTTTACAAATTGACCTAATCATTAATACAAAAGTTTAGAAAATAAAAATAACTAATGTAGACGCGAACTGATCCCGACCACTTCTCTATTTCATTAACCGACAGATGTCATACGCCCGTTGCCTAATGGGGTATTCTTCTGAGTCCTAAAAAATAATTGCAAATTTTGGGTGAGTTTTGCGAACTCAGTGAGGAACCATCATCGATGGTTCACTCAATTCATGCAGCACATCAAGTCACATATCATATACTCGCCTTATTGCATGTGGGATCATATTTCACAATTTTACTTGAACATAGATAATTGCACTTTCACTTGAGCATATACCATTTAAACATATCAGTAATACATGCAACACTCACAATTGTATCACAATTTCACATTTAGAAGTACCATATGCTTGCACTCAAGCAAATCACATTTATTTCACAATTGCATGTTCAGAAGTGCCACATGATTACGATCACATAAGTAGAAGGCATTTTTTCCTTTCACCTAATCACAATTATTCACTCAAATGCATATGCCATGTACATGTGACACTTTTCCATTTTATTTCGGTGTTGTGACCGAGCGCCTGAACTGTCCCGTATCTTTTAGATATCGGGCTCATTGATAATTATCCCATATAGGGCTCATTAATAACTGTCCCATATAGGGCTCATTTATCGGTGAGCCTGAGGCTCTGCTTCGAGGTGATGCTCGAGGCCCTAATACGTTGAGCTTTTAGCTCTCGGTGGCTGCTCCGATCACAACTATCATTATCTGAGCATGCATTCATGTATGAAATGCATATGTCCCAATTTAACAGTCAATATATCACATTTAATCCACATGTCACAATTAGGTAGTCATTGTATCACAATCAATTCACGTGTCTCAATGTATCAAATCAAAATCAAGTAATTCACGGATTCACAACAGATAACACTTTTATGTCATAGCCCCCAATACGTCGGATCTTCTGTCTGGAATTCCCAGTCATAACCAATAACAAAACCCACCATTATTCACCACAGTAGACATATAATAATTGAGAGAACCCTCTAGGTTACTCACCTATAACTCCCGAGCTAATGCCTGGAAATCTCAGCAACGTCGGTGGGTTGACGCTCCAGTTGTGCCTCTATAACAGTCACAATATATAAACATTACCAACTGAACGATCAGAAATATTTAATAATGCACATGTAGCAATTACAATTTGTACAAAGCATGTTCGTGACATTCTCGGCACTATTCCACGATTTCCCGTCACAACTGTTTCTTCAAACATTTAGAAACTCATTGACGCAGAAATCAATCAATTCGGACCCCCATAGGTCCAATTATTAATAAAAAACGGATCAAAAAAAATAGTTACCCAATCACCTCATTTTGACCTGACCAATCCATATTGAGTTCATAACTAAAACTTCCCAATTTCACATAAAAATGAAATTAAATATTTCCCGAGTCCGATGACTTGAGAATCAGGTAAATCGGACATCAGACGGAAAACTTATTCGCAAAAGAAGATTTGAACGGAAAATTAAAACAAAATCATATGTACATATCCACTTAAAAAACCCCTTTTCTTCCACCAAATTTCAAACATGCATAACTTTTTCTACACTTATCCAAAATTCATAAAAGAGGTCTCCTTGGAAAGATCATAAGCAACCCTATAAGTTTCGTGAAATACAAAAACATCAATTTCACCCTCTAAGGGTGTCAAAAATGTCAGCAAAGTTGTTGCCTTAACACACCCACTCAAAACAATATATCATTCTACAAAAATCATATCTTCTTATTCCCTTTGCCAAAAACTGCAAACTTTATGTCAAAAGAAAGATAAAAGGTGTTCTACAACTTCCATGTACATCTTGAAAAACAATTCCACCTCTAACACAATCAAATTCTCCATTGGAGCTTCAGCCTACACAATCATTCTTTAACAGTGCAGCAATTTTCAAAAATCATAACTTCTTAACCAAATATCCAAAAATTTCCCACTTTATATCACTGAAAAGATAAGAGAACATACTAAAATTACCATGAAGAAGTTGCATGCAATTTCCCTCTCTAACGAAGTTAATTCTTCCTTGAATGATGTTACCCTGTTAAGGGCAGTTAACCAGGTTCTTACCTACATCAGATGCAAACTTTGAAAATCCATAACTTTCAATTATGACATCCAAAATACACCTAAGATACCTCATTTCGAAGCTAAAACAATCCTATACAACTTTCTATGAGACCATGTAAGCTAATTGGGGCCATAACAACCCAGAATTTGACCTCAAAGTTCAGTCACCATAACTTGCACTTAAACCAGTTTTTCTAGCAATAAGCACATTGACATCTGAAATTCAACAAGGCATAACTTTCAACCTAGATATTGAAAAATTGAGTACTTAGTGGCGATAGAAAGATAACAAGACCATCTTCAAGTTTCATGAAGACCGATTGTAAAAATCTGTCTCTAACCCCTTGACGAAAGACCTCAAAGTTTCAGGTCACTAATCCCGATTATTGTTCACATTGCATCCACTCTTCATCTTTCAAGGTAAAATTCAACCTCTTCAAGATACAATTTGATAGAACTTCCTTCATAATAAATGTGGTCAAATGTCTCCATTTTAATTCAAGACAAGCCTCAACTCATTTGGACAACTATAGAACAAATTATGACTATGCAATTGAAGCACACTCAAAGATCAAACTATTGAAATTTTCCAGATTTTTCTTCTTCAATCATTTAAGCAACATTCAACTCATCTATTCCATCTCATGCCTAGATCATCTTTTCCATGACAAATCCTCATCAATCCCTACCTAATCAATTCAAGAAATCACTCACAAACAAAGGAAAAGCTACAATTTATCATAATCCTAAAATAGGGCATACACAAATGTATATCCATTATAACCACTTTCTACATTTAACCATCAACTCTTTTGAAAAACATCAAGTCCTAAACTTCTCTATACATTTACATGAAGGTAACTCATCATACATACTTCCAAAACATAACCATGAACATCTATGAGCATCAATTAACACACATACATAAGTCTTTCACAAGCATAAGTCAATCATCAATTAACGAGTTTCAATTCTACCATATACACTACATATAACACAAAACTTACTTGTTTTAGCTACAAATCTTCAAGTACTCCAAGTAACACACCAAAACCTAGTTCCAACCATCACCATCGATCATCATCATCCAAAGGAGTAGAGAGGTAGGTTTATGACAAGTAAGCAAGAGCAAGATGACAAGGAACAAGGAATAGATGAAAGCTCAGCTCAAGTCGAAGGAAATCACGACACATGAAGAGGAGGGGAAGAAGCTCACGAAGAAGAGAAGAAAATAACCCAAAATACAATTCCAAAGGGCCTTGAAGAGTGAGTGTTGTGAGAAAGACAAAAGAAGCTTCAATTAAATGGTTATTTAACCTAATACATGGATTTAAACATGCCATGTGTCAAGCCAAGCCTTTACCCTTAATTTCTTCTTAAACTAATCAATTTCAAGCCCAATTTCCCATAAATAACACTTGTCAATTATTCCTATAACCATATGGAAAAAATTCAATTCCATAGGCACTAAATTCTAATACCGATTATCAACTAGTCTGCCCCTCGACATTTTTTCTAGTCCGGGATTTACCCTCGAAAAATTTTAAAAAAATTCCTAAAATTCTCCAAAAATAGAAAGCACATAACAATCCACTCCAAATAAATTTTCAAGCACCAAAAACCACATTTGTCACAACAAAATCACATTTTCACATTAAGGCACATATACCGGAAAATTTCATGAATGCATGTACAGTCATTTTCATGTGCAAATTTCACTATTCACATGTAAGCATATGCATGTATATTTCAAAGCAATCTAAACACTCTTAGTCGTTTCCAAATTACCATTCTACCCTTCCGATCGGGGGTGGGATGTTACAACTCCCCCCTCCTAATAAAAATTTTATCCCCGAAATTCTTATATGATTGATCAGAAAGACAGGGGAATTGTTTTGTTCATTACATCTCCGTTTCCCATTTACTTCACTATGCGAATACTTTCTGTCAATTGACTATAGTCAATGCAATCAATCACCCCTTTACTTTCTTCAAATACCACACTGTCTTAACTGTTTCCTCATGATTATTCACAATTCTTCACTCTCGGCATCAATAACACATATATGTCGGATCAGAACAATATTTCCTAACCCTATCCATATAACACTGCATGAATCCGAAACATCTTTTATGTGTTATACCGACTTACCAATCCATAGTCCTACTCACACCATAGTTACATATTGGCCGAGGTGATACTCTTCGAAATATTTCATCTTTCGCTTCTTAGTTTGCATCTCGTTGGTATTAAACCACTAATCTTATGAGATTCCATAACCTCAATGTCAATCAATTCAACTCATTTGTCATTAACTTGGATCACTTAGCCCCGATTATAGATTCATTTCACTCATCACCATTATCTCAAGTCAATCATGGTCTTCAACCATTTTTAGGCCCTGTTCACTTCAAGATAGGGGTGAACGACTCTTTTTGTTGTATGACACCTTATACGCTATTCGAATGATGTCACCAATATAAAGATTGTTATGCCCGCAATTAATTTGAACTATACATCAATCTCTTGTCCCTATGAACTCCAAAAGTATCAACTTTACACTTGTCACCAATAGTCAAGTCTGTTGGTAATTCCAACATATAATCACTCGGTTTTACATTCTAAACCATCTCTTATCCTTTTGATGTACGCTTCGATTGTTTCTTGTGTTTTCTCTAACAGTTTCTTTTGCGGGTATTACACATACTTCTTACTCCTATCATAAATATCTTTTTCTCAACAGTTGGTTTCATTTTCAATTTCGCGATAAGATTCGAAATTTCTAAATCCTCAATTTGGGCTTTGCCAATCCTTTTATACACACCTAATTTGGAATTCCAATAGCTAATAATACTTTCTTTTTGCCTCCTTTTTAGGTTGACATTTTGCACTCAGTATAACACTAGGTTAGGTTTGATAACCTTATCATCTCAATTTGTGATATTCTACTATTGAATTTTATATTCAATACATTGAATTGCAGCACTAGCTTTATTATGAAGTACTCAATTGCATAATCCCTTTCAATTCTTTTGAACCCATAAAATACCTAAATCGTTATCGATTTGCATATTCATAGACATATCCAAAATATTTCTATTCGAATAGTGTCTCCGAGCTATCAAAGCAATTTCTAGTACCAAAAATTTCAAGTCATCAATCCAAATGCAGCCCATGAGGTTGTACTTGTTCCTAGGTACATAAAACCACTTTACACTATTCCAACACATTGCACCATAATCTTTTTTGGAACACTTCGTTATATATTGCAAAATCTCCAAATCGAAGTGATACAATCAATATCCGAGTTATAAATTTCTCACCATATCTCTTTTTACATTCATCAGTCATATGATTCACACTTTTTTTTTCCCAAACATGTTGTCAAAGAGCTAAAACCAGAAAACCTTTAACAATTTCTGGGCGTATCCAACATACAGCTAGTTCGAAATAGCTCCAAATCCCATATATTTATTCTTTGCAATCACCTCTATCTGCATTAAGTCTGCCAATGTGCCATGCTCAAATACGAGACCACCCATAATTTATTTGCTTAAGCTAAGATTCACTTTTATGAAACTTCCATGATATATATATATATATGATTTCCTCAAATATTCAAATTATTCTTCTCCAGTTTTCCAAATACATTCCATATCTCGTTATGATCCTAGTCACTAACCAATCCAAACATAATGGAGACACTCTACTCTTCACTAGTATAACACTGTCAGGGGTATTGTTACTTCCGACAATTACAACCCAAAACTGTTCCCACGATTGATTCTTATAACTCTTTAAGTATCTGATTTCCCTAATGAGGAAAAATTTTCTTATATTAATCTCAGTTTCACATTGATGTGTTTTGACGTCTGTTCCTTTACACTAGTTTCTCCACATACTTCAATTTATTTACAATTGTTACTCCCTGGGTTGATAACACATTCAAATATCAACTTTGCACTTCCCGAACATATTCACACGAAACATACGTGAACCTATATTCTCCTCATATTCGCAATTAATGTCTCCTTAATGTTCAATAATCCTATTACATAGTCTGATTTTTTACATCAACATAATGCATACCTTCTCAGTAGCATATTCTGCTTCTTATGCTTCAGTCTCTGCTAGGATTAGGACTCCCATAATGACTTTTAGTTCATTTCAGATTTATCTCTGATTTGTCCTTTCATTGATCAATTTTTAAATTGAATCATCTGATCGACTTAACCCAATTCAGAGAAATTCTTCTTTGAAAGAAGATTTTTTCCTATTTTCATCGATACCGCTCATGGAATTCCTACTCATCAACTGTCGTCACCATTTCTTGTCAGCCATTCTCAATGCTTTAGGAAGTCAATTTTAGCTATTCATAGTATCCCATGAAGATCAATTTATGCCATAACTCATATAATCAGAACATCCTTTCTAATAAGGTTCATTGAAGTGTATACCATCAAAATCATTACATCTTATCGAGAGACAGATGTAGGACAACTCACCAATTAGTCATTTACGCTAAGGATACCTTGATCTCATTTGATTTTTGACAACACTTCCCTTTTTGCACCTGTCCTCGATCGTGAGGATTTTGCCATGATCATGTCCTTCTTCTTCTTCTTCTTTTTTTATATATAACAATCTCAATTCATTCCCAATTGATCACTATGAGCACTTTCACTTCTTATTCTAACTCATATTGAACTTTAAACTATAAGAACTATGACTAGCAATTATCCACTAACTCATCGATTGCTTTCGATATCATCTCCAAACATATGATACATATATGCTTAATATTTTCACTTGCCATGGTGCTCCCATTATCATATGTGCGTTCATATAGGCAAATCAACTGAACCTTGACAACTTTTTCATCTACCATTATCCTTGTCATACATTTCAATTTTTCATTATTTCATCATACCCTTGTATGTTCACAATCAAGTCAAAATCATAGATGTATAATATTTTTTATTTCCCACTAACATATTCTGACTCTAGTCATAAACCCTTATTCATAAACTCTCATCACGGTAATCAAACCCAATTATAGCCTCTCTAGATCATAGAACATTTTATTTTCATCCAATTTATACACTTGAAACCTTGCCATTTCTAACATATCTCTATTTTCCTCTATCAATCCATAACTATATATTCATATCTATCCCACATTCAAGGATATACCCCAGTATAACACTGATGTTGTATTTCATAATACATCCACCAATATCAATACACTTAATCTTCATTTGTCATATCGAACCACACACTTTTTCTTATTCCATGATATCCAAAACTTCCATTTATCACATTCCAACATATCATCATTTTTCTCACTATTGCTAACCGCTTAAACAATTGATACATGCTCATGCATGTGACTCATATGCTAGACTGGGGATCAGTTGCCACTGTCTGCTGTGATATGACTTAAATGCATGTAACTTGACCCATATTTCAAAAAAAACGGCCCATATAAGATAGTACTTCTGGGCTCTGATACCGCCTAAATGTAACACCCCACTCTCGCATGACCCGAACCAGACATCGATTGTGATATCCGAATTCGTGCCCTGTGAGGGTAGCATGCTGCATCACTCAGTCAAAACTCAATATCAATTTAGGCTTCATTTGTTTTTTTTAACACACACACACACACATTATAATTTATGCGAAAAACAACTTACATAAACAATTCAATGGCCTCGAAGGCCCCTTTTTTTAAATACAATTTATATCAGTCAGTTGACTTTACAAATTGACCTAACCATTAATACAAAAGTTCAGAAAATAAAAATACACTAATGCAAACGCGAACTGATCCCGACCACTTCTCTATTTCATTAACCAGCAAATGCCATACGCCCGTTGCCTAACGGGGTATTCTTCTGAGTCCTGAAAAATAATTGTAAATTTTGGGTGAGTTTTGTGAACTCAGTGAGGAACCATCATCGATGGTTCACTCAATTCATGCAACACATCAAGTCACATATCATATACTCACCTTATTGCATGTGGGATCATATTTCACAATTTTACTTGAACATAGATAATTGCACTTTCACTTGAGCATAGACCATTTAAACATATCAGTAATACATGCAACACTCACAATTGTATCACAATTTCACATTCAGAAGTACCATATGCTTGCACTCAAGCAAATCACAATTATTTCACAATTGCATGTTCAGAAGTGCCACATGATTAAGATCACATAAGTAGAAGGCATTTTTGCCTTTCACCTAATCACAATTATTCACTCAAATGCATACCATGTACATGTGACACTTTTCCATTTTATTTCGGTGTTGTGACCGAGCGCCTGAACTGTCCCGTATCTTTTAGATATCGGGCTCATTGATAACTATCCCATATAGGGTTCATTAATAACTGTCCCATATAGGGCTCATTTATCGATGAGCCTGAGGCTCTGCATCGAAGTGATACTCGAGGCCCTAATACGTTGAGCTTTTAGCTCTCGGTAGCTGCTCCGATCACAACTATCATTATCTGAGCATGCATTCATGTATGAAATGCATATGTCATAATTTAACAGTCAATATATCACACTTAAGCCACATGTCATAATTAGGTAGTCATTGTATCATAATCAATTCACGTGTCACAATGTATCACATCAAAAGCAAGTAATTCAAGGATTCACAACAGATAACACTTCTATGTCATAGCCCCCACTACGTCGGATCTTCTGTCCGGAATTCCCAGTCATAACCAATAACAAAACCCATCATTATTCACCACAGTAGACATATAATAATTGAGAGAACCATCTAGGTTACTCACCTATAACTCCCGAGCTAATTCCTGGAAGTCTCAGCAATGTCGGTGGATCGAAGCTCCAATTGTGCCTCTATAACAGTCACAATATATAAACATTACCAACTGAATGATCAGAAATATTTAATAATGCACATGTAGCAATTACAATGTGTACAATGCATGTTCATGACATTCCCAGCACTATTCCACGATTTTCCATCACAACAGTTTCCTCAAACATTTAGAAACTCATTGACACAGAAATCAATCAATTCGGACCCCTATAGGTCCAATTATTAATAAAAGACGGAAAAAAAATAGTTACCCAATCACCTCACTTTGACCTGACTAATCCAGGTTGAGTTCATCATTAAAACTTCCCAATTTTACATAAAAATGAAATTAAACATTTCCCGAGACCGATGCCTTGGGAATCAGGTCAATCAGACGTCGGATGGAAAAGTTATTTGCAAAAGAAGATTTGAACCGAAAATTAAAACAAAATCATATGTACATATCCACTTAAAAACCCCTTTTCTTCCACCAAATTTCTAACATGCATAAATTTTTCTACACTTATCCAAAAATCACAAAAGAGGTCTCCTTGAAAAGATCATAAGCAACCCTATAAGTTTCATGAAATACACAAACATCAATTTCACCCTCTAAGGGTGTCAAAAATGCCAGCAAAGTTGCTGCCTTAGCACACACACTCAAAACAGTATATCATTTTACAAAAATCACATCTTCTTATTCCCTTGTCCAAAAACTGCAAACTTTATGTCAAAAGAAAACTAAAAAGGTGTTCTACAACTTCCATGTACATATTGAATACCAATTCCACCTCAAACTCAATCAAATTCTCCATTAAAGCTTCAGCCTACACAATCATTCTTTAACAGTGCAATAATTTTCAAAAATCATAACTTCTTTAAAAAAAATCCAAAAATTTCCCAATTTATATCACTGAAAAGATAAGAGAACATACTACAATTCCCATGAAGAACTTGCATGCAATTTCCCTCTCTAACCAAGCTAAATTCTTCCTTGAATGATGTTACCCTGTTAAGGGTAGTTAAGGAAGTTCTTACCTACATTAGATGCAAACTTTGGAAATCCATAACTTTCAATTATGACATCCAAAATACACATAAGATACCTCATTTCGAAGCTAAAATAATCCTATACAACTTTATATAAGACCATGTAAGCTAATTGGGGCCATAACAACCCAGAATTTGACCTCAAAGTTCAGTCACCACAACCTGCACTTAAACTAGTTTTTCCAGCATTAAGCACATTGACATCCGAAATTCAACAAGGCATAACTTTCAACCTAGATATCGAAAAATTGTATACTTAGTGGAGATATAAAGATAACAAGACCCTCTTCAAGTTTCATACAAACCGATTGTACAAAATCTGTCTCTAACCCCTTGACGAAAGACCTCAAAGTTTCAGGTCACTAACCCCGATTACTGTTCACATTGCATCCACACTTCATCTTTCAAGGTAAAATTCAACCTCTTCAAGCTACAATTTGATAGAGCTTCCTTCATAATAAATGTGCCCAAATGTCTCCATTTTAATTCATGACAAGCCTTAACTCATTTGGACAACTATAGAAGAAATTATGACTATGCAATTGAAGCATACTCAAAGACCAAGCTATTGAAATTTTCCAGATTTTTCTTCTTCAATCATTTAAGCAACATTCAACTCATCTATTCCACCTCATGCCTAGATCATCTTTTCCATGAAAATTCCTCATCAATCCCTACCTAATTCAATTCAAGAAATCACTCACAAACAAAGCAAAAGCTACAATTTATCATAATCCTAAAAACAGGGCATACACAAATGTATATCCATTATAACCACTTTCTACATTCAACCATCAACTCTTTTGAAAAACATCAAGTCCTAAACTTCTCTATACATTTACATGAAGGTAACTCATCATACATACTTCCAAAACCTAACTATGAACATCTATGAGCATCAATTAACACACATACATAAGTCTTTCACAAGCATAAGTCAATCATCAATTCATGAGTTTCAATTCTACCATATGCACTACATATAACACAAAACTTGCTTGTTTTAGCTACAAATCTTCAAGTACTCCAAGTAACACACCAAAACCTAGTTCCAACCATCTCCATCGATCATCATCATCCAAAGGAGTAGGGAGGTAGGTTTATGATAAGTAAGCAAGAGCAAGATGACAAGGAACAAGGAATAGATGAAAGCTAAGCTCAAGTAAAAGGAAATCACAACACATGAAGAGGAGGGGAAGAAGCTCACGAAGAAGAGAAGAAAATAACCCAAAATACAATTCCAAAGGGCCTTGAAGAGTGAGTGTCGTGAGAAAGACAAAAGAAGCTTCAATTAAATGGTTATGTAACATAATACATGGCTTTAAACATGCCATGTGTCAAGCCAAGCCTTAACCCTTAATTTCTTCTTAAACTAATCAATTTCAAGCCGAATTTCCTATATATAACACTTGTCAATTATTCCTGTAGCCATATGGCCAAAATTCAATTCCATAGGCACTAAATTGTAATACTGATTATCAACTGGTCTGCCCCTCGGCATTTTTCCTAGTCTGGGATTTACCCCCGAAAAATTTCAGAAAAATTCCTGAAATTCTCCAAAAATAGAAAACACATAACAATCCACTCCAAATAAATTTTCAAGCACCAAAAACCACATTTGTCACAACAAAATCACATTTTCACATTAAGGCACATATACCGGGAAATGTCATGAATGCATGTACAGTCATTTTCATGTGCAAATTTTACTATTCACATGTAAACATATGCATGTATATTTCAATGCAATCTAAACACTCTTAGCCCTTTCCAATTTACCATTCTACCCTTCCCATCGGGGGTGGGATGTTACAATTAGTGCATTTGATTAGAAAGAACTATGGGATAAAAGATTGAAAACATTAATAACGTAGCACCCCACTATCATAGAGTATATGCTCGAACATCCAGAGGACATTCAAGAACATACCTTATAATAATGGCATGTCAGAGCAATCATATTCACTTATTATGGCATCATATAGTACACAAGTATTCAAAAGACTAAATTTCCTCATTTCATTCACAAACATAAGCTTACAATGTCTTTACATTGCATAATCCACATAGTTACAATACAAAAACCTTTAAGGGTCTACTGTTTTATAGAAAAGTTCTATATGAAATGAGATGCTAACTAAAAACAATCTAACTAAGCTCCTCAGATATCAGCTGACTAGACCTTTGATCCATTTTTTGTTTTCAAAATTGACAATATTAGACTGCTACTAGATTGCCTTAGAAGCTAGGTCTCCGTAGTACTTGAAAATGAACATTTGCAAATTTGATGAGTTTTGCTCACTCAGTGAGGGAATCATTATCGATGTGCTCACTCAAAACAAACATAAACATAAAAAATGTACACAGTCCAAACAAAATCATACATCATTCAAAATTTCATCCCTTATATTAGTAGATCTCAGAACATCATATTTCAACAAGCCCATATGAATAAAAACATTTCATATAATTATTTCAGAATAATCCAATCATTCATTTCGACCATTTATATCAACTACATGTACACAAACATAGCATATCATTAACTCAATTTATTCATTCTTCACAATTATTCACATGATTCATGTAAAAATATACATGCAATGCATATAAGACGCTACTTTCATTCTATTTTGTTATGACAGAGGGTCTATTTCACTATCCCGTATCCCTTTGTGAATATCGAGCTCATTTTAGATGCTATACTGTACCCCTTAGTGGATATCGAGCTCATTAATTACTGATCCTGTGGCTCTTTGTGCGCATTTTTTTGCTTTAAGCTCTTTTCAAACTGTTCACTCTAGTCACAACTCCTTTATCTGATCATTTATATCAATGCCATGAAATGCATCATTTCATAAAATATGTTATCTATAACTTTCATTTAACATGCACAATCACTTATCATATTCATCGGATCTGAGTCTAGTATTCAACATTTAGTTAAGAACACATTTCATATTACACATTCAATTTGGAAACACTTCCAATACATTCCCAAATATCAAACTCCTTAAATCATCCATGTCTAAAATTATCACAATCATATCAGTAACAATTCAGTAATTGACAATAATTAAAAACAATTCAATCATAGTGAGACAACATCTAGGTTAACTCACAGAATGCTCCAGATAAGATATTGCCTTAACAATTTGGCAATGTCTGGACATGGAGGCTCAAATTGTGCTTCTATATCATGCAATACACACATATTTACACATTATAACTTGTTTAATCAGACGAATATTCAAATATAAACAGATATTTGTGTTACGTTCAATGCATGTTCTATTGACTTTTTTTCGGTAAGTATCCTTAATCTCTAGTCTTGATCATTCAAATATTATAGCTTGTACATAACTTGTTTTCAATTAGTTTATACCTTAAGTAAGTTTGATTACTACAAATTCATCACTCATTCAATCACCAATCTTTTTTTAATTCTTTATATTCTCATAATTTCCTAATTTTTATTCATTTATACCTAGTTCACATTGTTCATATCTTTTGAATCACATTTGCATTCATAAGAACATCTTTATACCATTAACAACTCATACTTCCTAAATTCATATACGTTAATATCAAAATAATCCATTCTTTAAATTTTAACATCAATTAACAACTTAAACTTATCAAACCCTTAACCTCTTAATCCAACAAACTAGGTTCATTTTTAAGCCTCAATCAAGTTCAAATACACCAATATAAAGTATCTTATCCTCATGTGGTTTAACAGTTGCACAAAATATAATTTGCCATATCGAAACCTTACCCATAATCTTGGGTTACCTTCCTACGATTGTTACATAAGCTAATGCATCTACCCATGATCATGGACTACCCATTTTCTAGCAATTTTCCATATTCAAACACCTTTATTCCAATTTCAAAACACCTTTTTAATAGTTCCTAAATTATGCCTCAAGTATATCTTAATTATATATCAATTCCTCACCAATCTCATCTCCAATTCTAACTCAAAATCATTCATTTAGGTAACTATTTTCTTTCATGAATTAAAACAAAACAGAAACTATCCAATTCACTATCTCATTCTAGCACAACCTTATCATCAACATAATATACAATTCATTCCAATTTCATCATCACAAATTTTCTATTATAACATTCCATGAAGAACAATCTTTTAATTACTTGTCTAGCTCAAATTTTGGCTCAAAGATCAAGCCAATTCAGCTCTCCATGCATTCAAAGTCATCGAAGTACAAAATGAAAGTAGGATGTTTCCAACAGAAGTAAAATGATGATAGTAGATTATAGCTATCTTTGAGTAGATTTTCTTATATAGATCTTGTAGTGAGGATGAATGAAATGGAAACAAGGTTTATAAGTTGGGAGGTTTCGGTGGTAAGAGTAGTGGAAAAGAGAAGAATGAACTAAACTAAAAGTTCTCCTGTACAAACTCGACACATTAAATGCTATGTGTCACCATCTTACATTAACATTTTTCCTTAGGCATGTAAGTCACTTGCCTTATATATATATGTTGCCAATTGTCACCTAGTTATTAGTCCATTTGTTAATCTATGATCAATGTCAATTTTCAATTAATTAGCTATGCCAAATGTCACTCATTTATAGGCTTACTCGTCCTAATTTTTCACGTGTCAATTTGTCTTACCACTTAGCATTTTCCTAGACCAAATTTACATTTTAATTCATCAATTTTTCAATTGTACCAATTAATTCTAAATTTACTACTTGTGATCAATCAAACCAAAATGCAAGGCATAAACAATACACAATTCACATCATGATCATTATAACCTTTCATACCCCAAAATAAGCGCATATATTATCTTTTCAATGTGTACTAATTCAAAATTCATGTGTATATATCAATGATATGCATGCGAATGGAATGCAATTCATGAATTCTCAATGATATGGCCATGTGCAATATTTTAGGATTCTAACTCTTAGTATAGAAAACGAGGTATTACAAATAATCATTTAAAAGAATATAAATTAAATTAAATGATACGAAGACAAAAACAAACTTTGATTCTAACTAATGTTAACCCACCAAAAATATGCCCTAGAAAATTTATAAATAAGTTTAAATAAAACAAAATAGATAAAATAGATGCATAATGGAATTCAATTTTGATTATAATTAATCAATAAACAAATTCGTAAAGTATTTGAATGCCACGTAGAAACAATTCTTTAATAAGTTCCAGGTTCAATAAAGAATAAGGAAAAGAAGCTCTAATTATTATTATTAAATAAATATCTTAAAAATTTTTGACATTGAAAAGTAACGTGATTTAAAATCTATAAATGAAACTAAGATCTCTAAACTTAAATAAAACTAGAGCTTTGATTGAGCTGCGTCTCGGTCAGTCATAGGCGAAGCTATGTTGACCAAAACGTTAACTTTAAATGGTATCATAGATCATGCCATTAAAATTTTAAAACGTAATTTTCCCTCTCTTTAATTTTTTGTAAATTTCTGTTCTTAATTGAACCTATATACTTTAATTTCCCTTTAATTATCATAATTTGCAACCACTTTTTTCCCCTCAAAATCCAAAATTTTAAGCCTATAAGGCTCCAAACTCTTTTTTTTTTGGAAATTTTGCATATTGAGAAAATTATTATCTATTTTTATTCTTAACTTTTCCACAACACACAACTATGACTTCATAATTACCACTACAAACAAAAGAAAGAATCTACAAGTAATTCAAGGTAACTCTAAGAGTAGAGAATATATAAAAGCCAAGGCTTCATGCCAAAATAAGCATCTATACTTAAATTTTTCAATGAAGATAAACACGAATGGTAAGCTTACTTGAATCTTATAGATGTCAAATAAAGTAGAAGAATAAATTTGAAATGATCTGGAGCGTGTGGGTTTGTTATATGAAATGAACAATTATAAATGGCAATCAGTTATTGACATAACTAACAATGCCTTTTGAAAAATCACTTTAGAAATTTTAACTACATTGAAAGTGCTTGAGAATGCTGAATATTAAGAAGAATGTAATAGAATTAAGATTACGAGAAATTAAATGATTTCTAAATTATTTTTTATAGTATATAATGTATGTTTTGTATACCTAAATAGGTGAAAACAAAAGACTTAAGAAAACTATATAACTGATTTTTACATCAATATTTATGAGAGGAAACCTAAGGAATTTTGGAAAATCATATCAACTAACACCTTTGACTACAATCCATTAACAAAAAAGAGCAATCAAATCATCTCTTTTGCCTTTATATACTTTAACGAATTAATATCTTATTCATTTTAAGGGAGAAAGGAGAGTACAAAAGTAGTCACACGTGAAGATTTGTTCTATTTGATGTGCATAGTTAGAAGGAGATTATGTCATCTAGAATTATGTTTTGCCATGTATCTTAAACATATGGGAAATAAAAAGCACAGTGTAATAAGTAGAGCTATTATCTGACTGCACTATTAAAAAACTAAGTGCTTTTTATTTTCTTTTAAACTTAATTACTAGGTATGGCATAAGATTTTTCAACCTTGAAATGATAAGGCTTATAATATTAGTATAGTTTATAAGGTTGATGACACTTGTATTATATTTTTTAGGATGGAGTTAAAGTCCTTACAGTCAAAGAATAGACACAAGAGAAAAGTTAGAGCCCAAGTCGCTAGCTAAATTTATATAAGTTGTTGATATAACTCAGGATGAAGAGATAACTAAGGGGCCTAAAGAAATCAAACCTTTCCATAGTAGCTAATGTAGGATAAGATTAGTAACACCATTCATTAAATAAAGACCAAAACGCATAGTCAAAACTATGTTTTCATAGGTTTTTGGAGACAAATAGGAAGAATGGAGTGGCAATAGTTTGCTTAGTTCCTATATGTGTGATGTACCAAACTACCTCCATAATCTTTGCAACACTAGAGAAAGACAAAAAAGATTAAGAAAAGCCTATTGTTTACTCACATCCTATTTACTTTGCTCTCCTTTATATTCATCCTTGTACATTTTAAATTTTCCTTTTTTTTCCTTTTGAGATACCAAACTACATTTTACTTCAGTTATATTATTCTATTTCTACTTAGTATTTATTTCAATTTGTATTTAGTTACAAATTTCATTTAAGTTTTATTATTTTTGCATTGCAATTTTTATGCTTGTTTGTAAGGTAAAATTAATTTTAAATGTCGATCAAAATTACCTTAGATAGCATATTACAAACAAGAGTGAAAAGTTTCTAGTACCTTTTTATTTTCATCCGTTGATATTTATTGTTCTTAAAATTTTGTATTTTTAAATTTTGTATATTAAGGATAATGTGAAACTTCGAGTGTGTGAAGGGAATTAATTATTTATAGGCCTTATTTTGCTTATAAATTGTATTGTAATTAGTTTAACAAGAATAATTATTAAAAATTGTCAATAAAAGAAGATTGATCAAAATAACACATTATAAATGTTTTTCAATTAATTAGTTTAGGCCAATAGTTATGAAAACTTACAACTAATTTAGTTATATTTTCCTAATGATCTTGAAATTTGATACTTTAATTTGAATTATGATACATATTTTGTATCATTTGGTCATATCTTTGAGTTAGAAGTGGATGGCTTTTTAGCATGTTAGTATTTCACCCAAAAAATGGGAAAAATATTTAAAAATATCTGAATAAGTGATAATAAATAAATTCACTCAAATGGCTATGGACTAAGCAAAAGGTTTGAAATTAAAGTGTTTTAATAGCAGTCATTTAAAATAGTGACTAATTAAGTAACCGAGAATGTGCATGATAAGGTGTTTACTTTTGTATGAAAAAGTTAGGTGATTTTTCAAACAAGCCTCTCTAAATGATCCTTTGTAAATTTAAAAGTTAATGCTTTATTTTTATTAATTGATGTATTAAATTTTTGAAAATTTAACCATCTTGCTTGTGTATATTTATTTAATGCATTAAGTTGAGTTTTCTATATTTAAGTTGATGCTTAAAGGATTATAGATTAAAATTGAATTAATTTATGATTTAATACAAGTTGTTAAATGCTTAACTAATTTATTACTAATGCAATTGAGTGAATGACATATAATCTTAATTTATAAAATTGATTTGTTAAATTATTTTTCAACTTACTACCTTTTCAATTAAGTTTAAATTAATCAGCTTAAGGATAAGTACAAGCTTAACTATGGGAACATTTATTGTGCATGAAAATGCAAATATTTTAAGTATTTTCTTATTTTAATTACAAATTACCTTAAATTTTTTTATTTTTCATATAATTATGCAAATTAGTCATTGAGATAATATTATTCAAGAAAAATCGTAATGAAAATCTAAATTCATAAAGGAACACTAGTCCATGTTCATGTTCTAGCCTGTGTTATAGATGGAGAAAGTATAATAAGTGACAAATCGTTTATAAGACCATGTGCAAGTAAAAAGAGAAATCGAAAGATCCATAGTTTGAAAACACAATTATAGAAAGAGGACATGTATTAATTTCAAAGAAATAATGAGATCCACGACATACCATAGGTCAATTCCATCACCTAAAAGAAATAATGAGGCCTACAAATTGGGTTATGGTTATACACCAAATTATGTTCTACAAGGGGGGTAAAGTATTTAGATATGAAAACCATAATTATTTGTGTACTTTAACTAAATTTTAGGAAAAAAAATACTAAAGACATCTTTTCTCTCTAAAAGTTAGAGTTAGTTATTTTGAGGCTTTTATAACACATAGTAAAGGCATCCTTGTCTCTCTAAAAGTTAAAGTTAGCTATAAAGAGACTTCTATAATCCTCATATTTCCATTTAAGTTATTTTCATTATAGAATCAAAATCTAGATATTATCTCAATGAAATAAGCTATTAACAAGGACTAGGAGTTCATTTAAATTTATTTCTATCGAAACTACTTTATTTTTCTCTTTCATTTTGTTGTTTTGATCATGTTTTATGGATACACATTCTTTAATGTTTAGATAAGAAAAAAAACACTTATGATTATTTTTGTATTTGATTTAATTTATGATATGGAATATATTTTTGCGAGCTATCTTCGATTAGTTTTAATGTTGATTAATTTATGTTATCATCTAAATATTATTTGAATTTACTTATCGATGACTCCAAAAAGGCTACTTACGAGTGGATTATGGATTAGTTAAAGGGTTTGAATGAGGCACTCAAGTGAGACCTATGTGACCTTCTTGGTGTTAAGGTAAAACCTTTCATGAAATTTTATAAAGCATACTACATTCAAAGAAATGTTAGCAAAGTTAGAGATATAGATTAACCAACTAGAAAGTGCATGACTGTAAATCAAAAGAGTGTGATCTTAGTATCTAGAAGATCATATTGTTTCAATTAAATATATTCATTTTAGGCTAGCCAAATTATGAAATAAAAAGTAATAATAGAGGAAGTACTTGTTTAGGAATTGATATTAAATTGAATTCTATTTTGAAACATTTCCTTATTATTTATTATATTAGTTGCCTATGTAGGTTTTATTTTAGTTTATATTTTTTAATCAAAATACAAAATTTTTATTTTTAGACTAATTAAGAGTTATTTTTTTTAATTCACTCTACTCCCTCGAGGGATAGATAGAAAAGTAGACGGAAGATAGAAAAACAGACGGATAGTTGAAAAACAGATGGATAGATAAAAAACAAACGATAGAAGAAAAGTAGACGGAAGATAAAAAGCATACGGATCATTGAAAAACAGACGGGAGATAGAAAAACAGACAGAGAGTGAAAAACAGATGGAAGATTAAAAAGCAGATGAAAGAAGCCAAAAACAGAGGGAAACAAAAGCAGACATAAGCCAAAAATAGATGAAAGAAAAAGCAGACGATGAAAAATAGATGGAAGCAAATCAAGAATAAGTTCGAGTTAGTTACAAAACTCAACTAAATAACCGTTTCTTTCAGGATTCAAAAAGCAAGATTTAAGAAGTAGTTGAAGATGAAGGCTATAAATATGAGTCGAAATCGAAGATTGCAAAGTTACACACACATACAGAAACATACGTTACATACACACGTGAACGCTACAAAAGCTTACTTGAGAGTTTATTGTGCAAATAGCTAGAGCTATCTTACTGAAACAAAGCTCGAAACATCTTTCTATAAGAAAGTAGTACAGATAGACTGTAGAGGCTAAGAGTAAAAGAATACTGATTGTACAGAGACCTGAAGAGGCTCAGAAAGAAAGAATACTTGTAAAGTTGTTGAGAGATAGTGAAATCTCAGAAAGACATCTGAGGACTGGACGTAACCCACGGTTTGGGGTGAACTAGTATAAAAAATACTATGTCAACTTCTCTATCCTTATCTCTCTTATCATTCAAAGTTTAGTTTTTACTTAGTTTTCAAACAAGTTTTCGAAGAATACGATTAACTTTGATTTACAGTAGTTCTTGTAAAAAGAACAAGTTTTTTCTTTTGACAAAATGATTTTGAAGGTTTTTCAAAAAGGGGAAATACACAATTCAACCCCCCTTCTTGTGCATTTATACATCATATAATAAGCATAGTAATAATGTGTGATTCACTTCAATTGGTATCAGAGCTTAGTATCTAAGGATCACTGTAACAAAGTGTGGATCAAAGATTATGGCGGAATCACACATGTACATTGCAGAAGGTGCCTCAATCACTAGACCTCTAGCATTCAACGGAGAAGACTATCATTACTGGAAAGATAGGATGTGGTTGTTTATAGAATATACTTATGTTGACCTTTGGGACGTGATAGAGAATGGACCATACACACCAGTAGATGAAGAAGGAAATCTGATTCCATTGATTAGATGGATGGCTGATCAAAAGGCGAGATTCCAACTGAACTCTAAAGCGAAGTTTTTCTTGAGTTGTGTCTTAAGCAGAAGTGAGTATGACAAAGTCCACGGATGCGATACTGCAAAGGAGATGTGGGACACGTTGTCTAACACACATGAAGGTACAAACCTAGTCAAAGAATCCAAGATAAGCATTCTTGTGCTCCAGTACGAGCATTTCAAGATGAAAGATGAAGAATCTATTGATCAAATGTTTGGAAGATTTCAAACAATTATCAATGGATTGAAAGCTCTCGAAAGAACTTACGACAACCAAGATCACGTGCGTAAGATCCTAAGGATTCTATTAAAGAGATGGAGACCAAAAGTTACTGCTATGTAGGAAATTAAGGATTTGAGCGTGCTAAAGCTTGACGAGTTGCTTGGATCGCTGAAGATTCATGAAGTTGAGCTCTATGCTGAAGACAAGCCCAAATGGAATAAGTCAATAGAACTAAAGGCCAGACAGAGGAATCACAAGACTCAAAGGAGGAGAGAGTCATCAAAAGCATTAAAGATTGAAGAATCAAAGCATGATGACTCCAGCGAATCAGAACAAGAGTCCAATGATGAAGATGACGAGCTATCTTTCATTTCCAGGAAGAAGAGATGGATGTGGAAGAAGAAGTCCAAAGGAAGTCAGTTCCTCAAGAAGAACGACAAAGATGATGGAAAAGTAGATAAAACATCCATCATATGCTACGAGTGTAATCAACCTAGACATTACAAGTCTAAGTGTCTTACTCTAAAGAAGAAACCAAAGAAGAGTAGAGAAGGCAAGAAAAGTATGATGGCAACTTGAGGGGATCTAGATTCATCTGAGTCAGATACAAGCTCCGAGACATCAGAACATGCGAATATTTGCCTAGTAGCCGAAGAGGAAAGTGATGAGGAGGTAACTTCTAAATACGATGACTTGCATAATGCATATTCGGAACTACTAGAAGATTCTCATGCTATTCTGAAACAGTACAAATTGTTAAAGAAAAAGTATGTAGAAAACCTCAAACATACACAAGAGTTAGAGAGAGAAAATTCATGCTTGAAACAACAAGTAGAGGAGAATAAGAAAAAGAAAGTTGTAGTTAGATCTGAAGAGATCAATCAGCTGAAGCTTAGGATTAAGAGTCTTTCAACTGATTTAGCTACCTTCACTAAGAGTACAAGGAAAATGAATGAGATGTTAGGAAAATGTAGACATCCGAGTGATAAAACCGGATTAGGGTTTACAAGAAATAAATCTCATCAGGGAAGAAAGCCTTTTTTCCAGAAAAAGAAGTATCACCAAACACGTTTTCATCAACAATCTTATAAAACGCATCAAATGAATCATTTTGTGCATATTACTAACCCAAGAGGACCCAAGAAAATATGGGTACCAAAAAATAAAATAGTTTCTCCTGCAGATATCCTTCCTTGGAAGATGCGACAATCACCGTTGGTATTTAGAGAGTGAATGCTCGTGACATATGACAGGAAGAAGGTCTATGTTCCTAGATCTTCAGTATAAGAAGGGAAGATCAGTAACTTTCGGAGACATCCAGTAAGGCAAGATAATTGGAATCGGTAAAATAGGTAAAGATTGCTTTGCATGCATTGATAATGTGCTGCTTGTTGATGGTCTGAAATACAGTTTGATTAGTGTCAATCAATTGTGTGATTCTGGTTATGAAGTTATGTTCAATCAAAATCTTTGTGAAGTCAGAAACAAAGATGAGTCTATATTCTTTTCTGCCAAAAGAAGAAATAATCTTTATAAAATTGATTTAGAAGATTTTCAAAAACAAAATGTTTCATGTTTTTTATTAAAGAAGAAAGACTAATCTGGCATAAAAAGCTAGGTCATGTCAGTTTTAAACATATTTCAAAGTTGTTAAAGCATGATTTGGTAAGAGGCTTACCAAAAATAAGTTTTGACAAAAAGTTTTTTTGTGAAAGCTGTCAGAAAAGGAAACAAGTCAAAACATCATTTTCTTCTAAAAATTTTGTAATATCTTCTAGACCTCTAGAGTTGTTACATATGGATTTATTTGGTCCAACTAGGACGATAAATCTTGGCGGAAAGAAATATGGACTTGTTATTGTTGATGACTTTACTAGATTTTGTTGGATATTATTTTTATCACACAAAGATGAGTCTTTTAAGTGTTTTAGGACCCTTTCCAGAAAGTTACAGAATGAAAAAGGAATGTCTATAGCCACCATCAGGAGTGATCATGGTGGAGAATTTGAGAATGAGAAGTTTAGAATATTCTGTGAGGAGAATGGAATTTTCCACAATTTCTTTGCTCCTAGGACTCCGCAACAGAATGGAGTTGTTGAAAGGAAGAATAGGACGATTCAAGAGATGGCAAAGACTATGTTGTGTGAGATGAATCATCCTAAGCACTTCTGGGCAGAAGCTGTGAATACAACGTGTTATATTCAGAATAGAATATTGTTGCATCCATTGCTGAAGAAAACTCCTTATGAGTTATGGAATGAAAGGAGACCGAATATATCTTACTTTCATCCATTTGGTTGCAAGTACTCTATTCTGAATACAAAGGAATTGTTAGATAAGTTCGATTCAAAGACCTATTCAGGTATTTTTCTAGGCTACTCTTTATCATTCAAGACTTTTCGAGTTTATAATCTTACCTCGAAGACAGTTGAGGAGACCAATCATGTAAAGTTTGATAATAGTTTCCAACCCAGTAAGGAAGATGACATGGATAGTGAAGTCCCTTCAATGCCCTTAGGTGAAACTATAGAAGCTCCATCATCAGGAACTCAGTTAGACAAGGTTGAGGATATTCCAGAGACTCTTGGTTTAAAAAGAGATTGGAGATATAAGAGTTCTCATCCAGAAGAGTTGATTATTTGAGAGACCTCTGAAGGAGTCAGAACAAGGTCTAAATTTAGAAGAGAAGCTAATGTAACTTTTGTCTCTGAAATAGAGCCTAAGAAGATTGAGGAAGCTCTTCAAGATGAAGCTTAGATTTTAGCCATGCAAGAGGAGCTGAATCAATTTACTAGGAATAAAGTTTGGTCCTTAGTTCCTAAAACCTCAAAGAAATCCATTATAGGAACTAGATGGGTTTTTAAGAATAAGTTAGACGAATCAGGGAGAGTGAGTCGAAATAAAGCTAGATTAGTAGCACATGGCTATAATTAGCAAAAAGGAATAGACTACAATGAGACATAGGCTCTAGTAGCAAGACTTGAAGTGATTAGGATATTGCTGGCATATGCGGTTTGTCATGCTATAAAGCTTTTTCAGATCGATGTAAAAAGCGCGTTTCTGAATGGTTTTATAAACGAAGAGGTGTATGTTAAGCAACCTCCTGGTTTTGAGGATGTTAGGTATCCAGACCATGTCTATAGACTTCATAAAGCTTTATACGGCTTGAAGCAAGCTCCTAGAGCTTGGTATGATCGTCTAAGTACCTTTCTTTTAGAGAGTGGTTTTAGTAGAGGTCAAGTAGATAAGACGCTCTTTAGAAAGAACTATGAGAATGAGTTTATTTGAGTACAAATTTATGTTGATGATATCATTTTTGGTGCTACCTCAAAGAATTTATGTATGAGTTTTGAGAGTCTAATGAAAAATGAGTTTGAGATGATTATGATGGGTGAGTTGAAGTTCTTTCTTGGGTTGCAAGTTAAGCAAACCGAAGAGAAGATCTTTATCTATCAACAAAAATATGTGAAAGAATTGTTATCTAAATTTGATATGAATAATGTGAAACTTATGGCAACTCCGATGCATCCTTCGAACCTTTTGTCGAAAGACAAAGTTGGTAAGAAGGTGGATCAAACCCTGTATAGAGGGATGATTGGTTCTTTGCTTTATCTTACAACAAGCAGACCTGACATATTGTCCAGTGTATGTTTGTGTGCAAGGTTTCAGGCCGATCCTAGAGAGTCTCATTACATAGCTGTTGAAAGAATTATGAGATATCTCGCAGGTACTACTGATCTTTGCCTAATGTTTGAGAAAGGTAAAGATTTCAGGTTGATTGGATATTGTGATGCGGACTATGCCGGAGATAGTGTTGAAAGGAAGCGTACGAGTGGAGGTTGCCACTTTCTTGGTTTAAACATGGTTTCCTAGTTAAGCAAGAGACAAAGCTCAATCGCTCTATCAACTGCCGAAGCCGAGTACATGTCTGCCGCAAGCTGTTGTTCACAAACATTGTGGGTTAAATACCAACTAGAAGATTATTCAGTTTATGAAAAGTACATCCCAATTTTCTATGACAACACTAATGCCATCAACTTATCGAAGAAAGCTATACAACATTCGAGAGTAAAACATATCGAAGTTAGACATCATTTCTTGAGAGACTACATTCAGAGAAAGGTTGTGAGTCTACAGTTTATTGAGACAGAGTTTCAATGGGCGGACATCTTCACTAAACCATTGAGTGAAGAACAGTTCAAGGAAATCAGACGGAACCTCAACATGGTGATGTTAAATGACCAACCATCTGATATTTCACAGCCAGGTCAAAAGGTCGTCAAAAGTTAACAGTGTCAGAAACAGTGAGTTACTGCTGGTAACTTCTCTCACAAGGAAATTTTGGAGGGAAAGTCTCATAGCCTTGAGAACCTCACCGATTCTAGAACACGCCTGATAAGACCTTTCGAGTAGTCTCAAATCAGAAACCCTTCGAATACTCTCAATCCACAAACTTTTCAGCCCTCTCAAACCTCTGAAATCAACCTTACCTTTGAAGAACAGATTACCGAATTCAGTTTCTATTCGAAACAATGGAGCAAGCAATAATCTACAGAAGGCATGTGGATTTTGAATCTCTGAGGAGAGATGATATGGATATCGAACCAGAGATTGTAGAAGCCGGTTGGAGGAAGTTCTTCCAATTGCAGGAGTATGTTTATCAAAATGAAGTGTATGAGTTTTGGAAGAATGTGCAGATGGTAGAAAAAGATATTGTTTCTACAGTAGACGGATTATCTATTATTGTAACAACGGAGTTGATCGAGAAGGTGACTGAATGTCCATCTGTTGGAGAGAAGGTAACGAGCAAAGCCAGATGGATGATAAAGGTCAGTTTAAAGGAAGACGAAGTCAGTAGACAGTTGTATGGAGTTAATGACCCAACGGAGAGGAAGACCTCGAGTCTGGTGTCGAAGGCTAGGGTCTTACATGCGATTCTGTTTAACTGCATCTTACCGAGAGCAGGTTCAAGGCATTTGGTGACTACACTAGATGAACAATGCCTATTCTACCTGCTAAATCGTCAACCTATAGACTTACCACTTCTGATTTTTCAGTATATGGTTAAGGGGATGAAGGATACTAATAGCTACTCATACGGAATGTTGTTAACAAGGATTTTCAGGTAGTCTGGAGTCCGTCTTGATAGAGGAATCAAACGAATGATGCCTATTAAGAGTGTTATCGACTTGGGTATTGATGGTCATAAACACAAGTGCACGTTTCTATCGTCAAATAGTAAAAATATCGATCCAACGGAGACCAAATTAGTTAAAACGTAATACTCGTAATAACTTCTAATTTAAGCTAATAACATAAATATTAAAGAAAAGATTGATTGATTGTGGTTTGAAAAATGAAATAAAAACGAGAATTAACGCAAGATAAAAATATAAGAAATATCAATGGAATGAAAATCTAGGAATTTAACTCCCCCCTTGATTTTACCTTGGTGTCAAAATTTTCTCGATTTAATTCATATACCGGGTTTGATAACCTAAGATTCAGAATTAATTACTAAGCCCTCCCGAATCATTAGTAATCCTGATCATCGAATCAATTTCCTATATTTCTATGGTAAATTGTGATAATTCGATGATTGCTTTATCAAATAAATCTTAATGTGGTTACTTAGGGTGGATAGGTATCTCCCGATCCTAGACACAAATCACTATGAATGTGATCCTAAGCTATTGCAATTTTTTCCAAATCTATTGCTCCCTGTTACGTTACACAAAGATTAAGAAAATCAATTTCATAGGTGATCAAATTATGAAAAGAATTAAGAACAAATTGCAATAATCAAACCTTTAAGTAAAAACGGGCATAAGAAATTACACACAGAAAATACCAATTAATCGAGATTACATCAAGGGTTCGGTTAAAATCCTAGAATGAAAGGATTAGTTACGCATAATAATAGTAGCAACAATAAAAATAATAAAAGCAAACATTATGAGTATAAATTGAGTTGAAAGAATGGAAGAACAAATCGTGATGTTGCTCTTAAATTTTTGCCTCCTCTCCTTCAACGTGTGCGTCTCCTCCTTGTAACACTGGTAGCTCCTTGTCTTGGTAAATTGCTTATAACGTGAGTGGCTGATGTCTTCTCAATGGAGCCCTCCTGTTGTGTTTTTACGTTGATGCTTGTCGTCCCTCGAATGAGTGCTGAAAAATCATAATAAATGGAGCCTCCCCCTCCAAATGAGCGTGAGTGGAGATTAAGAGTCAAATGGTTGGTGGGACCACCTGAGTGATAAGTGAGTGGAGAGTTTTTAAAAAATGATATATAAAATGTGGTGTGGCCCTCATCTTTTGCTGTCGTGAGTGGAGTTCCAAAATGTAGAGTGAGTGCGTTTTTTTTTCCTATGTGTGGTCCCTCTTGGATGAGGTATAACATGTGAGCCCAATCCCCTTTTGATTTTCGTTTTCTCTCCTCTCCCTTATTGGTCAATTAATTTAGTTCTCCATGCCCCACCAGCTACCTATCCTCTCTTGCCAATGTATTATTTTTGTTTCTAAGTTGGAGAGTAACTAACAGCTCACGCCCCCTCCTGTTGGTGTTCATGCGTGATTTATTTATCTCACGCGTGTCTTGCATCTCTTGGCTATTTTTGTTTGATTTATTCCTCTCTCCATATGCGTTAAACGCCGGCCCAAGCACGCCTCTCTAGCTCTTCTCCTGTTGTCTTCTATTTTTATTTCACGCCTTGCTTGATTTTCTTGATCCAGCTTGTTTAATTTACTTATGTTCTCTTGTGCTTCAGCGTGATTGTTGCTAAATCTTCCTTGCCTCTCCACGCTCACCAGCCGCCAGCCGTCACTACCTCCTTATAGCTTTGATTTTCTCTACTGATTTATTCCCTCACTTTAGATGATTCACGCCCACATAGCTCAAGCTCCCGCTGATTTTATTCCTCAAGTGTCGCCTCCACGTGTTACTCTTCATTGCTTTTTGTCTGAAGCTGTGCGTGATTGCCTTGTCCTCCAATCTGGTGCGTTAGGTCCCCCCCACTTGGATGAGATTTGTCGCAATCCTCTTCCTTGTTGCATGCGTGGTCTTCAATTGTTGCATGGGTTGTTTTCTTCTCCACGCCTCCAGCTCTTGTTCATAACAGCTGGCCACGTTGACGCCTCTAGTCACCAGCTTCCTTCCTTCTCCCACGTGTTGCTGCTTAATTCACGCCACAAGTTGCTTAATTCCTTCAGCCACCATGCAGCTACCTAACGCCGCCGTAATCTTTTTGTCTCTATTGTTTTGATTGAATTTTGTTTGGTCCACCTTTCATGCACATTCACGCCTAGCTACTGCATCTTTTTTCAATCTTTTGTCGCCAGCCTCCTTTTCTTTTGTGTTTATGTTCCAATCCTTATAAATCACGCCAGCTGCCTTCTTTGATTTTCGCCATGGACTGTTGTAGTTCTTTACAACTAAAATTAAGCGCATTTCCTACAAATTAAACATGGACAATTATAAATGCAAATTCAGGCGGACGAAGTAATTTAGTAGGTAAAATATGTATAAAACCTAATAATTAATCCAGAAATTATGGAAAAAATACCATGAAATTTAATAATAAAATGCATCCAACAAATACCCCAAAACTCAAACTTTTGCTTGTCCCTAAGGAAAATTAAGAAAAATTTTACAAAATGAATTAAGGAACACTCAACAATTGGAATTTTCAGAATTGCAGTAACTAATTAAAATTTACCTTTAGCCACTTATCAAACCATACCCACCTTCATAGTGCAAGGATACCAATGCTCGCTCAAAACACACACTCCTTTATTCAAGTCTAAATTAAAAACCAACCAACTCACAAGAGTAGAGAAAAGCCAAATAAACTTAAAGGCAATTTACAACACAAGAGACTCTAAAGGTGTTATCAAATTAACCAATCCCATAGGCAAAATTTTCCATCCCATCTCCACTAATTTTTAACACTCATTTTCAAAGGATCAAAAGGTCTTATTAGGGTTGTAATGGGGTCGTTGGGATTTAAACTCGGTTTAGACAAAAAAAAAAGAAAATAAAAGCTCAAATGAAATGGAAATAATTATTCAAGAAAAAGGAAAATGTAAGGGATCTCTTTTCTTTTCTTTTTTTTAATAAAATAACAAAACTCAACAAGACAACATGTTATCGAGATCGGTAATAATTGCAAGACATAACTCAATTTCAATGAATTCCTAAATTTCAAATAATTGACTCTCCCCCAAACTCAGTTTTTTGTATACTAGGGGCGATAACTTGCTAAATTCTCTCTTGCTCGTTTTTTTTTTCATCATTTTTTTCAACCCCCCACATAACCTACTCCTAAATAATCATTTCCACATGAAAGGTAGGGAATACTTGGCTTATGGCTTGGTTAAATGAAGGTGCCAAAGAAATTGGGATATTACTTAGGCTCAACTTGGCTCCAAAGGGAATATAGGGTTATTTTAAGCCAAGAATAGGAATGTGGTTAATAATTCAAAGAAAATGCCTTAATCACTTCCTTATCAAATTTGTGCTAACATTTCGCCTCGATAGGCCTAGAGAACTTGTTCTAGGATTGGCGAGATCTCACTAAGTTCCAACTTGCCTAAAAATTTAATGGACAATCAAAACTCAAATAAAATGGATGTAAAGACTTAAATCAAAGAATATGAGTATGATTAAACAATTGGATACCGAGTACTAATCCAGAACATTCTATCCACAAACCTTCTAAAGATAAATCCAATTAGGTTCCAAACAATTCTCAATTTCCCAAAACTGAGGCCAAAATCAAAACCTTTAAAGATCAAAATTTCTTAAAAGGGTTTAACTATGCAAGAAAATGAATTTTTTTTATTATTTTTGTTTTTTTTTTTTTGAATTTTTGACCCCCCAAAAATCAGATAGGACATTGTCCTCAATGGCAAGGTTTGCAGGCACAATTTTACAAATTGTCCTCAATGGGTAAGTAAACATGTAAATGCATAGTAGAGGACAAAAAGAATGTTGGCAATAATGCATGCGAATAAAGAAATGTTGCAGATCATACGCAAACACAAACAGCCGCAAAATTCTACAACATGCGAAGTCATGAGTAAGAGGCACAAAGATCTTCCCTTTAATGAGCGTGGACCATTTTTTGTCAGAAATGTAATTTCTCCCATCAAAATTCGCTCGTAAGGTCCAATTTCCTGCAATGAAAACAAAGAGCACGTGAATTTTTAGTAAATAAAATAAAATAAATGAAAACAACAAAAGTGTGAAACTTGGGTTGCCTTCCAAAAAGCGCTTTTCTTTAATGTCTTTGGCTAGACATTTTTGCTTCTTCAAGCCTCAATGAGTTGAATGGTTGCCGTCCCCCTATCGACTTCGCCTCCTAGATATAGCTTTAGGCGTTGTCCATTCACCTTAAATGAATGTGTAGAATTAAGAGGTGAAATTTCAATGGCTCCATGGGGGAAAACTTCCAATACTCGAAACAGCCCGGACCATTGAGACTTCAATTTTCCCGGAAAGAGATTGAGTCTAGAGTTGTAGAGCAACACGAGTTGGCTCGGTTTAAAGTTTTTCTCCCTTAGATGCCGGTCGTGCCATTTCTTCGTCTTTTCCTTGTAAATTCATGCATTCTCATATGCTTAAGATGAAATTCTTCAATTTGCTCTAGTTGAAGAAGATGTTGTTCACCGGCTAGAGTTGGGTCGAGATTCAATTGCTTTGTGGCCCAAAATGCTTTATGTTCCAGCTCTACCGGGAGATGGCAAGCCTTTCCGAATACTAATTGATAAGGCGAACACCCTATCGGAGTTTTGTATGCCGTTCGGAAAGCCCATAAGTTATCATCTAGCTTAATTGACCATGTATTTGGTGAGGCATCAACGGTTTTTTCAAGAATTTGCTTCAATTGCCTATTTGAAACATCGGCTTGGCCATTTGCTTGTGGATAATAAGCAAGTGCCACCTTGTGTCAGACTCCATACTTGGCAAGAAGATTAGCAAATTGTTTGTTGCAAAAGTGTGTCCCTCGATCACTGATGATGGCTCTCAGAGTTCTGAACCTTGTGAAAATGTTTTTCTTGAGAAATCTCGTAACAACACCTGCATCATTAGTCGGAGAAACAATTACTTCTACCCACTTTGAAACATAGTCAACTGCCACAAGAATATAAATATTTCTATTTGAAGCTGGAAAAGGACCCATAAAATCAATTCCCCATACATCAAATAATTTAACTTCAAGAACATTAGTCAAAGGTAACTCATCTTTTTTAGTGATCTTGCCGACTCGTTGGCATGCAACACAACTTCTTACATAGTTATGAACATCTGCAAAAAGTGTTGGCCAAAAGAATCCGGATTGGAGGATTTTGGCTGCTGTCCGCTCACCATTGAAGTGACCACCGTATGGAGAAGAATGACAATGATAAATAATGTTTTGTTGTTCCTCAAAAGGAACGCATCTTCTCAATATGTTATCCTTACCCAACTTGTAGAGATATGGTTCGTCCCAAAAATATGCTCTAACATCGCGCATGAACTTTTTCTTTTGTTGATATGTAAAATCAGGAGGTAATTGTTTACATACCAAATAATTAATGAAATCAGCATACCAAGGGATTTGTTTTTCATTCACCATGAAGAGTCTTTCATCAGGAAAAGACTCGTTGATTTGCACGACTTTTGATGATGAGCTTTCCACGTTTTCTATTCTTGATAAGTGATCGGCCATTTGATTCTCGGTTCCCTTCCTATCTACTATCTCTAGGTCGAACTCTTGGAGGAGTAAGACCCATCAAATAAGTCTCAATTTAGCATCCTTCTTTTCAATCAAGTATTGATGGCTGAATGATCTGTAAAAACTTTCACTTTCGTGCCAACAAGGTAAGATCGAAATTTCTCAAATGCATAAACAACAGCTAATAACTCTTTTTCAGTTGTGTATAATTCAATTGAGCATCATTAAGAGTTTTACTAGCATAGTAGATAGAGTGAAAAACCTTGTTGTACCGTTGTCCTAAAACGGCACCCACAACATAATCGCTTGTATCGCATATAAGCTCGAAAGGGCGGCTCCAATCAGGTGCAACAATAATTGGTGAAGACATTAACTTCTACTTTAGTACCTGAAAAGCAAGCATGCAATTTTCATCAAACTTAAATGGGACATCCTTTTTAAGCAAATTGCACAAAGGTTTCGAGATTTTAGAAAAATCTTTTATGAAACGCCTATAAAACCTGACATGTTCGAGGAAGCTTCGGATTCCCTTGACTGAGGTGGGTGGTGGTAGCTTCTCAATTGTCTCGATTTTTGCTCGGTCTACCTCCAACCCTTTAGTAGAAACCTTGTGTCCAAGAACAATACCTTCTTGTACCATCAAAGGACATTTCTCCCAATTGAGCACAAGATTGGTCGCTTCACATCTTTCTAGAACTTTGGTTAAATTTTCCAAGCACATATCGAATGAATCTCCATGGACAGGAAAATCATCCATAAACACTTCTAACCCGTTCTCAACCATGTCTGAAAAGATGTCCATCATACATCTTTGAAATGTGGCTGGTGCGTTACATAGTCCAAATGGCATTCGTCGGAAAGCGAAAGTGCCATAAGGGCATGTAAATGTGGTTTTCACTTGATCTTCCACCGCAATTGGGACTTGGTTATAACCTACATAGCCATCCAAAAAGCAATAATATACCTTACCAGCCAATCGATCAAGCATTTGATCAATGAAGGGTAGTGAAAAGTGATCTTTCTTTGTTGTTTTGTTCAACTTTCGGTTGTCCATGCAAATCCTCCATCTAGTAATGGTTCTCGTTGGGATGAGTTCATTCTTCTCGTTTGTCACCACCATCATTCCTCCCTTTTTAGGTACACATTGCACCAGACTTACCTAAGAACTATCCGATGTAGGGTAAATAATACCAACATCAAGCCACTTCACGATTTCCTTCTTCACTACTTCCTTCATGTTCGGGTTCAATCGCCTTTATGGTTGCACGCTAGGCTTGAACTCTTCTTCTAGTATGATCTTGTGTTGACAGAAAAGTGGGCTTATTCCCTTAATATCAGCTATGGTCCAACCGATTGCTCTTTTGTGTCCTTTCAAAACACGAAGTAGCTTCTCTTCCTGCACATTAGTTAGTTCTGTGGAAACAATAACAGGAAGGGTGGAGTTCTCACCTAAGTAAGCATACTTCAAGTGATGAGGAAGTTGTTTAAGTTCTAACTCCGGAGGTACTTCGATTGAAGGTTTTGCTACTTCATCCTTGGAATTGTTTAATGGCTCTATAACTTATCTATATGGTCTTAGAGATGAACCTGCGTCTAGCAAGTTAATGTATTCGAGAATTTCTTCTTCATCAAACTCATTAAGTGTTGTCAAAGCAGCTGTCAAAGGATCATCAGTTAGAGCATTCATAGTTGAGTCATTTAAAATTGCCCTAGTTGAAGAAATTGCATAACATTTTTCATTTGGAAATTTCATAGAAGAAAAAATGCTAAAGGTTACCTCTTCTCCATTTACTCTCATGGTAAGTTCTCCTTTTTAAACATCGATGAGAACTCTACCTGTGGCTAGGAATGGTCGTCCTAAAATGATAGGTACCTCTACATCTTCTTCAATGTCACAGACTATAAAATCTGCTGGAAAAATGAACTTATCCACCTTGACTAGCACATCTTCAAGAATTCCCCATAGATGGATAATGGAACGATCGGTCAATTGTAGTCTCACCAAAGTTGGTTTAATTACATCTCCCATGCCTAATTTCCTGAAAACAAAGATGGGCATTAAATTAATGGAAGCACCAAGATCACAAAGAGCCTTACCGAAAATTTGTGTGCCAATTACACATGGAATTGTAAAACTTCCAGGATCCTTGAGTTTTGGTGGGAGCTTCTTTTGTAGTATCGCACTACATTCTTCCATCAAGGCCACCGTTTCATGATCTCCAAGCCTTCTCTTTTTTGATAGAACATCCTTCATAGATTTGGCATAGCTTGGCATATTTTCTAAAGCTTCAGCAAAGGGAATGTTAATTGTTAGTTTCTTAAAAACATCCATAAAATTTTCAAACCCTTTTTCATGTTTTTGCTTTGTTAGCCTTTGAGGAAATGGTGGTGGAGGATATGGTCTTTCCCTCGGTTGTTTTTCCTTGACTTCCCTTGGTTTTTCTTCCTCCTCTTTTTCCATGGATCTATCAACATCAATAACAACATCATCCCGCAAAATTTTAAAATTTTTAGAATTTATACATACCTCTTTCCCTTTGGGAGTTAGTGTGTATCCACCTCTTTGTCATTCCTAAGAACGATGGCATGAAGTTGTTCCTTCCGAGGATTTACCGTATCACTTGGCAATGTTCCTTGAGGATGACTTTTTAAAGCTTCAATCACTTGTCCCATTTGAGTTTGCAAATTCCGTGTTGATTCTTGAAGTTTAACCATTCTTTGACCAACTTGCTCCATGAACTTCCCCAATATACTCTCCAATGATGCTTGTTTGGATGTATTTAGAGGTTGTCCTTGTGGTTGGATTTGATATTGCCAATTTTGTTGTTGTGGTTGGAATCCCGGTGGGTGATTTTGCCTTGGAGGGTAATTTCTTGCTCCCGAATTGTAGTTGTTTGCATTTTGATTATACGGAGCTCTTTGATTCCCGAAGTAATTTACCGACTCGGTCGGTGGCTCGATGTTTGGACACTGTTCATAATGATGACTTTCACCACAATAATCACAAGTAAATGTAACGACTTTTACCTGTTGTGTTATGGGTTTAAGTTGCTCCAAAACGGTGTCTGTGATTTTCTTGCACATATTCGAGATCTTAGCATCCATTAATTCTGAGGGATTGATTTCATACGTACTTGGGGCTTTTCGCGTAGGTTGAGATCCTCCTCTTTCATGAGCCCTACAGTTGTTAGCAGTAACCTTTTCTACTAACGATATAACGTCATCGGGATTGAGTTCTAAGAACGTACCTCCAGCAATTGTATCTAATTGACTTACCGTAGCGAGAGTCAACCCATGATATAAATGAGAGACCAGAGATGATGGAGGAATCCTGTGATGTGGGCACTTCCTTTGGAGTTCTTTGAATCATTCAAAGGCTTCAGCTAATGACTCCATCTCGGATTGTTTGAAGTTGATAATCTCCATTTTGAGCTTGTGAGTCTTTGCTGGTGAAAAGTACTTTCTCATCAATTTGTCCTTTAATTCGCCCCACGTCGTCAACGAACCCTTTGGGTTTGCATCCCACATCCATTCTTTGGCTGCACCTGTAAAAGAAAATGGAAAGAGCCTTAGTCGCATTTGCTCATTTGACACATTTGCTACTTGATAGCTATCGACAATTTCAAGAAAATTTTTGAGGTGCGTGATGGGACAATCGGATGCCACTCCAGTGAAAGGTTTGTCCCTCAAGTAATTCATGACCGCTCCGTCGATTTTGAAAGTTTGAGTGGCTAGAATCCGAGTGTGAGCTATACTCGTTCTCTCATCAAAAGTAGGTGTATGGAAATCTAAGCAACTTTGTGCTCGTTCCAATTCTCACTACAAGAAAACAAGCCATTTTGCGACGTTTTAAAAACGTCACAAAAGGTCTTAGAAACGTCGCAGAAGAGCATTTATGACGTTTTAAAAAATGTCACAAAAAACGTCGTGGAATGTGGTGTAGGCAAAAGTTTTCCGCGACGATTTATGAAAAACGTCGCAGAAAATGCCGACATTCCGCGACGTTTTGTAAAACGTCACAAAAAGTTGGACAATCTATGACGTTTTAAAAAAACATCACGGAATGTTAGAGTTTCCGTGACGTTTTCAAAAAACGTCACGGATTGTCTAACATTCCGCGACGTTTTTAAAACGTCGCAAAATGTGAAAGAATCCATGACGTTTTTTGAAAACGTCGCGGAAGACATTCTACGACATTTTTATTATTATTTTTATTATTTTTCTATATTTTCAAAATCATATTAATAATTATTTATAAATTTTATTTATTTAATAATTCTTTAATTTTTAGTATATCATTAATTTTAATAATTAGAAACTGTAAGATTCTAATCTTGTTCACACATACATCAACAATATGAAGATTATATATATTATCAAATTGGTCAAATTCATGCATAATTCTGATTTACATTGATTTGGATAGAAATCGAAGTGCTTGAAATTCTTGTATTTACAAACATGGATAGGGAAAGTTTTAGTGTTTTACAAAGTTGAAAAAAATAAAAGAAGAGTGACATTAATATATCAAATTAATTAAATCTTCCTGACAAGCTAACAGAAACTCCTAGAGATCAGGATCTGGATTTCTTGAGATGTTTTCTACGACTAGCAAACACTTCGCCGTTTCTCATTAGCCAAAACCTCTGTATTTCTTCAGCTTTACGACCTAGAATTCTTCCCGTGATCAGACCTGAACAGTTTGTAACACAAGAAAACTTGTAAGTTTAGTTTCCTCGTCATCTCTAAACAAGAAAACTTGGCTAACATGCAATAGCCAAGTTTTGGACAATAAGCAACAAATATAAGAAATGTGGTTAGTAGTTCTACATATATTTATTAAAATGGCTTGGTATTTATTTGGTGCAAGTCTTAGCTTCAACCGGAATCGTTTTATGCGTATGACATCTAACAACATAATCTCGTCTACGTTTAATATTGTTAACTCAACTTTTACAGCTATATATGTGTATAGTAAGCACCTGCTTTGCTCTGATGCACAACTCCTTCAAACCACCTATCTTTCCACTGGAGGAGATTTACATGCTTGGAAACATTGTCTTCACCTCTCTGTACATTAATGGACAGTACACCAGTGATAAGTGTTAGAGCAAATTAAACCACAGAACAATAAAAATGAACAACCAGAATTGATGCATTCAAAAAGTAACAACAGGCTATAATGCGATACCAATAGTAGCGTGACCCAAATCAATTGACATCAATAATCAAATTTTAGAAGTCAAATTAACCAGAATGAAACAGCAGAACATAAAGCACTCAAAAATCCATAATTGAATCTTATGCTTGTTCTTTCCGTAATAAAATGTGATGTTAACAATAATTTAGTCTTATCTGCAGCCGTAGAATTGTGCTTTCTAAGTATTATACTGAAAGTCCTCGACAAGATGCCAGTTATGCAATAGAAATCGTAGACATTAAGAGAGCAAAAACTTTTAGAATATAGGAAGGAAGATGTAAATCCAATAAATTCTAAGCTCATTATCCAATAATTTTTTTGTTCCATTAGTTTTGACCCCAGTGACTCTATTCACCATGCAGCAGGTATTTGCAGTAAGTGATCTTCCTGGTTCTATGATCAGATTGAGATAATTGAGACCACCAATTCTTGGACCTGAAAAAAATGATGGACGATGCATGTAAGTTACTATATATGCAGAACCACTCTGCACTAGACATGTAAAGTAATTAAGACAAGGGATTGATACTATCTACAACAAAGATGTCATCCTTGCCCTTCAAGACACCAAGATGATTAACGTACAAAGAGTCAATACATCCTATTTAGGAAGTAGTAGTCACCGAGCACATAAGGAATTGAAGAGTTCAGTAATAGATATGAGTGAGATTTTCATTTCTACAATATGTGAATTGAGTTATGAAACTAATGCATGCTGAAAAATTTTTTTACAACATGATTATGGGATATAGCATGCACAACTAAGATTCTCACCGTGTCTATGAGGTCCCTTGGTGAAGAAAGTACAGCATCAGCGTGATAATACTTTATACCCAAACCCCCTCCAATATTTAGGTAATCAACCTCAAATCCTTGTTCTCGGATTCGGTCAATGTATTTGACCATTTGGTCTTCAACATCCTGGAAAATGTCCACCTACAAATATATGAGAGAGAGTGGGATTTGCTTAGAACATCGGAAGTATGTCTCCAACGAACAAAAATGTCTACTTTTCCAGTTAACAGCAATTGATTAATACATCAGTACTTGCCCACAGTCTACATCATCATACTATAAATGACAACTTTACCATTAGTACCAAAGAGGAGAACTTAAATGACAATGCAATATTCACTGGAATGTTGAAGACCACCATATGACACTAGTTCTAGACACTACAATCACGTATACTTCACAATGTTAACTAAATCTTGGTATTCCCATAACCAAAAAAATCATTCATCTTCTAGTGCCTTATTATAAAACAAAAGAAAATGAGTCAAAAAGATTAATAATTGCTAAAACACCGATAGGATAAAACCTTCAAACTCATTTTGGCTTGACACGTTCTCTCTACTTCAGGATCACGTATGGGTTGGATCGGTTTAGAGCGGGTGAGCATGCAGATCACCTAGCCAATAAAAAAATGAGACACGTAAGTAAACTTAAATCAAAAATCAAAACAAGTATCAATATTAAAACTAAAAATTGATCCCCGACAACGGCGCCAAAAACTTGATGGTCGTAAACGCAAGTGCACGTTTCTATCGTCAAGTAGTAAAAATATCGATCCCACGGAGACCAAATTAGTTAAAACGTAATACTCATAATAACTTCTAATTTAAGCAAATACATAAATATTAAAGAAAATATTGATTGATTGTGGTTTGAAAAATGAAATAAAAACGAGAATTAACGTAAGATAAAAATATAAGAAATATCAATGGAATGAAAATCTAGGAATTTAACTTCCCCCTTAATTTCACCTCGGTCTCGAAATTTTCTCGAATTAATTCATATACCAGGTTTGATAACCTAAGATTCAGAATTAATTACTAAGCCCTCCTGGATCATTAGTAATCCTGATCATCGAACCAATTTCCTATATTTCTATGGTAAATTATGATAATTCGATGATTGCTTTATCAAATCAATCTTAATGTGGTTACTTAAGGTGGATAGGTATCTCCCGATCCTAGTCGCAAATCACTATGAATGTGATCCTAAGCTATTGCAATTTTTTTCAAATCTATTGCTCCCTGTTACGTTACACAAAGATTAAGAAAATCAATTTCATAGGTGATCAAATTATGAAAAGCATTAAGAACAAATTTCAATAATCAAAACTTTAAGTAAAAACGGGCATAAGAAATTACACGCAGAAAATACCAATTAATCGAGATTACATCAAGGGTTCGGTTAAAATCCTAGAATGAAAGGATTAGTTACGCATAATAATAGTAGCAACAATAAAAATAATAAAAGCAAACATTATGAATATAAATTAAGTTGAAAGAATGGAAAAACAAATCGTGATGTTGCTCTTAAATTTTTGCCTCCTCTCCTTCAACGTGTGTGTCTCCTCCTTGTAACACTGGTAGCTCCTTGTCTTAGTAAATTGCTTGTAACGTGAGTGGCTGATGTCCTCTCAATGGAGCCCTCCTGTTGTGTTTTTACGTTGATGCTTGTCGTCCCTCGAATGAGTGCTGAAAAATCATAATAAATGGAGCCTCCCCCTCCAAATGAGCGTGAGTGGAGATTAAGAGTCAAAAGGTTGGTGGGACCACCTGAGTGATAAGTGAGTGGAGAGTTTTAAAAAAATGATATATAAAATGTGGTGTGGCCCTCATCTTTTGCTGTCGTGAGTGGAGTTCCAAAATGTAGAGTGAGTGCGTCTTTTTTTCCTATGTGTGGTCCCTCTTGGATGAGGTATAACATGTGAGCCCAATCCCCTTTTGATTTTCGTTTGCTCTCCTCTCCCTTATTGGTCAATTAATTTAGTGCTCCATGTCCCACCAGCTACCTATCCTCTCTTGCCAATGTATTATTTTTGTTTCTAAGTTGGAGAGTAACTAACAGCTCACGCCCCCTCCTGTTGGTGTTCATGCATGATTTATTTATCTCACGCGTGTCTTGCATCTCTTGGCTGTTTTTGTTTGATTTATTCCTCTCTCCATATACATTAAACGCCGGCCCAAACACGCCTCTCTAGCTCTTCTCCTGTTGTCTTCTATTTTTATTTCACACCTTGCTTGATTTTCTTGATCCAGCTTGTTTAATTTACTTGTGTTCTCTTGTGCTTCAACGTGATTGTTGCTAAATCTTCCTTGCCTCTCCATGCTCACCAGCCGCCAGCCGTCACTACCTCCTTATAGCTTTGATTTTCTCTACTGATTTATTCCCTCACTATAGCTGATTCACGCCCACATAGCTCAAGCTCCCGCTGATTTTATTCCTCAAGTGTCGCCTCCACGTGTTACTCTTCATTGCTTTTTGTCTGAAGCTGTGCGTGATTGCCTTGTCCTCCAATCTGGTGCGTTAGGTCCCCCCTACTTTGATGAGATTTGTCGCAATCCTCTTCCTTGTTGCATGCTTGGTCTTCAATTGCTGCATGGGTTGTTTTCTTCTCCACGCCTCCAGCTCTTGTTCATAACAGTTGCCCACGTTGACGCCTCTAGTCACCAGCTTCCTCCCTTCTCCCACGTGTTGCTGCTTAATTCACGCCACAAGTTGCTTAATTCCTTTAGCCACCATGCAGCTACCTAACGCCGCCGTAATCTTTTTGTCTCTATTGTTTTGATTGAATTTTGTTTGGTCCACCTTTCATGCACATTCACTCCTAGCTACTGCAATTTTTTTTTCAATCTTTTGTCGCCAGCCTCCTTTTCTTTTGTGCTTATGTTCCAATCCCTATAAATTACGCCAGCTGCCTTCTTTGATTTTCGCCTTGGACTGTTGTAGTTCTTTACAACTAAAATTAAGCGCATTTCCTACAAATTAAACATGGGCAATTATAAATGCAAATTCAGGCGGACTAAGTAATTTAGCAGGTAAAATATGTATAAAACCCAATAATTAATCCAAAAATTATAGGAAAATGCCATGAAATTTAATAAAAAAATGCATCCAACAGGTACTATAAGAAAAATGGGCTTGAAGAATCTGGACAGAGCAGAAGCAGATTTTGAGAATAAAGCTAGAACTGAGGGGGAGCGGATACAGAAGAAGTCTCCCACAATGAGTTCTAAATCTCAAGATAGTATAAGAATGTCCATTATAGAAAGAAGAAAATCATCTGAAAAAGTTTTGAAGGGAAAGATGATTTCTCAAAAATAAAGTAGCCAAGTTCGAAGTACAGAAGAAACTGTCTTGAAGAGAAAAGGGGAGAAGCTTATGAGTGATATTCCAAAGAAGGCGAAGAGATCACCCAGGATTCGAACCTTGAGACAGCAAGAAGAAAAGAGGTCCAGAGAACGAAGTCAGGAAGAAGTCTCTATGACTCGCACACCGAAGGCTATGAGATCTCTAGTCTCGATCTTAAGTGAAGAATCATCCAATCAGGCCAAGGAGACTGAGAGGAAAAGAAAACTGGAGTCTGAGAAACAGAAACCCCAACCTCAGAAAACTCCAAGACTGACTGAGACAGTGAAAAAGACTAAGGTAGTTAGTCAGAAGAAGAGTGTTTCTATTGCTAAGGATGTTAGTCAGACAAAGAATACTCCTATTGCTGTTCCACAAGAGACAACAGTAGAACTAAGTCTGGTAAGTGTTATTCCTACTGAGGTTCATCAATAGGAATCAACAGAACTTAGTTTGGTATAGGTTCAACAAGAAGAATCTGAAGCACTCAATTTGGTTTCATACAACTATTCTGAATTTCTGAGGAAAGACAAATTGGAAGTTAGATTGATTGAAGTAGTTCAACCTGTAACTAAAAGGAGTACTTCAATAGTCATCAGGGATACACCGAGAAGGTTGGTAAAGACATACTTACAACCTATTTCGATAAATAGTGAGACATGGCATCTGTTGAATGAGGATGAAAGGAATTTTTATGAATCCTTGAGGTATGCTGCCACAAAACCATACCCTACAAAGATGATCAGTCAACACTGTAGGAAAATCCCGGTGTGAGCATCACATGCCCACGGTGCGGAAAACAAAATTTTTTTGTTCCGGGAACTTCCTGAAAGCCAGGATCCATGTGTAAATATATATAACAAACTCAAACCGAACGACCAAAGGAAACCGTCTCTAATGGTATCCACGCAGAGATCGGAGAACCTAACCGGGACAAACCCTTTGACCCGGGAATAGCTAGAACAAATTAAAGACTGCTAGATCTTACCTTTGTTCTATGGAGAGCTTGAGAAACAATGAAGAAGAGGAGATGAAGAAGCTTAAAGAAGAGAGGAAGATGATACCTTTAGGGAAAGAGAGAAAGAACGTTAGAATAGGAATAGATGCATAATCATAAGGACTTGCATGATATGCATATGGCTCCCACTAGTTTCATAGAATCCATAACCCTTAGTACGAATTCAAGAAACATTATGACAAAATGTCATAGTGGGTCGATATCCGACATTCCTAAAAATGACCTTGGGTTTGCCCAACAAGCCACCTTAGTTCAATCGGTAGGTATCGGTCATACCAATTGCATCATAGATAGATATCTGACATTCCTAAAATGACCTTGGGTTTGCCCAACAAGCCACCTTGGTTCAATCGGCAGGTATCGGTCATACCAATTGCATCATAGATAGATATCCGACATTCCTAAAATGACCTTGGGTTTGCCCAACAAGCTGTAGGAAAATCCCGGGAGGTACATCACATGTACCGGAAGCGGAAAACAAAAAAAATTTTTGTTCCGAGGACTTTCCCGAATCCCAGGATCTAGGTATCGGTATGAAGACATCAACCTAAATAGCCAAAAGAGACTATCTCTAAAGGTGATCCACGCAGAGATCAGAAAATCTAACCGAGTCAAACCCCTTTGACCCGGGAATAGCTAGAACAGATTAAAGCCTGCTAGAGCCTACCTCTGTCCTGGAGAGCTTGAGATTCACGTTGAACCCTTGTGCTTGGAGAAGAGAAGAATCGATGATGGCTTAAGAGAAAACAAGGAATCAAAACTCTTTTTCACCTTTTGGTTAACACTTAAGCATTTTCTCTTCTTCACCTTTTGCAAAAACCGTCGGCCATCCTCCTCCAAAAGCCATCTTATGTTGTTTTTTAACACTTAAAAAATGCTTCCATAAGCTTAGGACAAATGGTGAGTTAATGGCCATTCATTCATTAATGAATAAAGAAATAAACTTTGACTTTTCAAAGTTTTATCCTCTCTTCCTCATTCCACGACATGTCCATATATATATAATAATTAATTAATTAATTTACTTAATTAATTAATTAGAATATAAATGCTAAGGTCCAAATCCAACTGGGTCGGTCCCCATGCTGGCTGCTAGGGCCCCTCTAAAACAACTCTAAACCTTTCTTAGCAATATCGATGTCGCGATCTCATCGGGACATATCCCAATCCCATTGGGATCCATTTAATCCTAATGCTCTCCATAATTGGAACTATGTCCAATAACTATTTTACAGATTCTCTGAAACACTCTTATGCGTGTGACCCTTTAGGCTCCCGGTTATGTTGGCCACTTAGATTGACAATTAATCTGAGCAAGTCATGAGCGGTATCTAGCAACACATCATGACCCCAATTGACAGAAAGTAATCATTGATGTATTCATCACGAACCGGATCACGAACCCTTCCATGACAATTACCGCAATTCGTCCTTTCACCATCCTATACCCCACTTGGTTATGAGTATGGTCAAAGTGTCAACTCTCACTAGACCGAGTCTAGCCCAGTGATATCAGCTCGTCACGGGACTCATTATCAGATATGTCAATGAAGACACTCTTCATGACATACATGCTTTAACCAAATTTTAGTAATGATCCCACAAGAGGCCATGGGTATCTCTTCCGCTAATCCGTAAGTGGTGAATCCTTTATTGGCTACTCAATTATCTTCAATACCTCAAGCTGCACCCAAGCACCACCCTATGAGTTACCTCTCGGAAGGCAACAAGGAATGGAGTCAAAGCACAAGATCAAGATTCAAGATATCCTTGAGTACCTCAAGTCTAAGGATACTTGCACCATTGCTATGATGAGATTATCAACGACACTTAGATAAGATATCCATGTGATGATCTCATGACAAAGTTATCCAATGAACTTACTACCGCTAGTAAGCATCCACATGTCAATTCTAAATATCTCATATTTACGCTTCGAGATCCACCGCTGATCCAATCAAGAATATGACATGTGCTAGTCTATCCGGATTAATGATGTCCAGCCTCATTAATCCTACGACTAGGAGAATTTAGATACCACATAATTGCACATGATAGGAATCTCGATAGTATGATCACATCATAATTTCCTTCATGCTATGTCATATATCATGGACTTCATTAATTCGATTAAAGATCCAATCAATTCATAAACAATGTTTATGAATATCAAATTAATGAATAATGCCTTTTCTTTATTTATTCATAAAGTCTGCACACGACTTTGAATAAAACGCGCTAAAGGGGATTGCCTTTAGGGCACAAATAAACAGTACCGACCTTGAACAAGTCGACTTATCCAATGAACAAGTCGACTTATCGGTACCGAACATGTGTAAGTCGACTTACACATGGTACAAGTTGACTTATCACTTACAAATCTCCCACTTGACCTAAAGTCAATCGCCTTTAGTATCTAATACCATAAGCGAGTCCATGAGAATCACAATTCTCCGTGACAATGGCTTTGTCAACGGAACAACAACACTTTGCTCGTGGAATTCTCTCTATCGGGATATCATCTCGACTAATGATCTCCCGAATCGGTAAAGTACGAGTTCGGATCGTCGATAAGACCTTGGTTCCTTTGCTCACAAGACTAGCCCCATTGTATCACAATACAATCCTATGGGCCCATCACAGTAGGGACCGATCAAGTTCAAGAATGAACTTCGATCCAAACCGCTTCTTTTGCATCTCATGCGGCAATGTACTCGCCTCGATTGATGAATCGCCAGTCCTCTCTTGTTTGGAACTTTTCCAATTGACCGCCACGCTATTCAAGTGTGAATGTATATAACCCGATATTGATTCGAATCATCCTTATCGATTAAATACTAGCATCTGAATGCCCGCCACTGGAGATTTTCATCTCCATAGATCAAGAAAACATCCTTAGTGCTTCGCAAGTACTTGAGGATATTCTCGACACCACCCAAAGGACCTCACCAGATCTCGATTGGTATCCGCCGTAACATTTAGAGCATACGATACATCGGCCTCGTACATAGCATTGTTCCATGTTAAACCTCTTTAGCATCTCATCTATGTACGATGATTGTGAAAGACCAAGCAACCTTTTGATTTATCTCTATAAATCTATATCCCTAGGATATAAGTTGCTTCACCAAGGTCTTTCATCGCAAATTGATTGGACAACCAAATTTTAATCGATTGCGATAGAGACATCGTTTCCTAGTAACGGTATGTCATCTACATACAACACAAGGAATACGATTGCAGTCCCATTAACCTTCTTATACACACAATGATCATCCGGATTTTGTGAGAAATCAAACTCTTTGAGTACCTCATCAAAACAGATATTCAACTCTGGATGCTTGCTTCAATCCAAACATGGATTGCTTGCATACCTTTTCGCCATCGATGGAAGTGAAGCCCTCGTGTCAGTGTCATACACATCCTCGGGTAAATTTCCTCTCGGAAAAGTCGTCTTCACATCCATTTGCCATATCTCATAATCATAATGAGTGGCAATGGCTAGGAGTATCCTAATGGATTTAAGCATTGCTACGGGTCAAGGTTTTGTCATAGTCAACTCTTTGTCTGGTGATTTAAATCCTTTAACCGTAAGCCTTGCTTTATAGGTAATCAAATTACCATCCATGTTGGTTTTGTTCGAAAACACCTTTGCCTCGTGGGTTTTATCCTTCGTGTGTAACAACCAAAGTCCATACTTGGTTTTCATACATGGAATCTATTTCGATTTCATGGCACAAAGCCATGTTCCGCACTCAACTTTTCGTAACTCGCTCATAGTAGTAGGCGATCATCTCATATGAGCAATACGTCATTCTGCTCACTTACGAGAATTCATATCTCTCGAACAAAGTCGCGATCCTACTTAACCTACGAAATTGTGTAGTAGAAGGTTGAACTGTTACCTCATCTATATGAGTGACAGCTTTGATTCGAGCGATTGATCTATGTTTGTTCGAGAATCTTGAACTTCTCCAAGTTCAACTTTGCTCCCACCGTCCTCTTGTAAAAGAAACTCTTTCTTTAAGAAAACAGATGCTTGGAAACAAACAACTTTTTTCCTCAAAGAAGGTAGAATTGATATTCCACGAACAAACACTTATCGATTTTGCATCGTTAAGCTGACCGTGTCCGCTTCACATAAGCGTGACAACCCTAAACTTTCAGATGAGAAAGATAGGGCTTTCGGTTAGTCCATATCTCCATATGGAGTAACCACAACCGCCTTTAATGGAACTCTATTTAGCAAGTAAACAAATTGTCTCAAGCGCATATTCCCAAAATCGTAAAACCTATCATCAATCGCACCATGTCTAACAAGGTTCGATTTCTCCTTTCAGCCACACCATTGTGTCAAGGCGTGTAAGGTGGAGTATACTTTGAGATAAAATCCCATTATCTCTCGAGATAATCCAAAACTGTTGGTCTAAGCATTTTTCACCACGATCAGATCGTAATGTATTCATACTTTTACCAAGTTAGTTTTCTATTTCATTTCTGAATTATTTGAACTTTTCAAACGCTTCAGATTTGTATCTCTACAGATACAGGTACCCATATCGTGAATAATCACCGATAAAAGTAATGAAGTAAAGACAACCACTTCTAGCATGGATGGACATCGGACCACATACATCCGATTGTATTAGGTCTAATATTCCATTCACTCATTCACCCTTTCCTTTAAAGGATTACTTAGTCATCTTGCCTAATAAACAAGATTCGCATGTGTCATATGATTCATAATCAAATGACCCTAAACATCCACTCTTATGGAGCTTAGCGATGCGTGTCTCATTTATATGGCCAAGCCGACAATGCCATAAGTAAGTTGATTTTAAATTTTCTCGATTATGTCTTTTCGCGTCATTGACATTCTTAATTGGATATGACATATCTCATATGTCAATTCTTTGTCTAATGTACGAGTACCATAGAGCATTCCATTGCAACTAATATAACAACCATCGTTACTAAAAGTCCAATGGAAACCAGCTCTAAGTAAACATAAAACATACAATATGTTCTTTGTTTAAAACAGGTACAAAATTTCAATCATCCAATTTGAATATAAGCCCACTAGGAGTCACAAGACATAAGTGTCACGGCTAATGTAGCAACTCTTGCGCATTACCTACACGAAGGTCTAGTTCTCCTTTATGAGTTGTCATCGTCCCCGAGGCCCCGTGATATCATTTCATATGTATGAGCCACATCCGTATCAAATACCGATATGTTTGGATCAGAATAGTATTAACCTCAATGACAAACATATTTGAAGAAGTAGAGGCATCCGTGCCTTTATCGCTTCAGGACTCCAGATAGATTTTACAGCCACCTCTAGTGGCTAGACTTGCCATAATGAAAGCAAAATCCTTTTTGGGCAGAATCTTTGGTTTTTCCTTGATGGCACTTCCTTGCTATCCTTCTTGATAGCCTGCTCAGCTGTCTTGAGCAGATTGATCAGCTCAGGAATTGTTGTGGATATTTGGTTTATCTGATTGTTTATCACAAACTGTGAATAACCATTAGACAATCCAACCAGAATTAAGTCTCTACTTAACTCATAATCCATTACAAATCCTAAGACGGCCAATCTCTCAATATAGCCATTCATCTTCAGGGCATACTGCATAGCAGATATCCCTGGAGCCATCTTTGTGGTGAAGAGAAGCCTTGAGGTCTCGAACCTTTCGCATCGAAGCTTACTCATCAAACAGCTCCCTAAGATGAAATACTATAGAGTGAGCATCCATGGACTCGTCTCTTCTTCGCTGCTCTAGTGACATCGAGGCAAGCGTAAAGTAAGTATCCATATCATCGCCCTTAGATGCTTACAATATGCTTTCGATCCTTATCGAAGCATCGACGGCAGAGTCAGTAATCGGAAGTGGAACATCTAGGGCGATCCCAGCCTCGGATCTAAGAACAATTCTCGATTCCTTAGCCAATCAAGAAAATTCAGTCCAGAATAGAGAGCGAAAATTCACACTGAAAAACTTCTTCAATCACCCTAAACGCGATAGAGAGAAGGAATGATAGGATAGAATCGCCTGCATGATCATAAGGACTTGCATGATATGCATATGGCTCCCACTAGTTTCCTAGAATCCATAACCCTCTTTACGAATCCAGAGAAACAAAGTGACATAATGTCCTAGTGGGTCGATATCCGACATTGCTAAGAGTGACCTTGGGTTTGCCCAACAAGCCACAACTTAGGTCAATCGGTAGGTATCGGTCATACCAATTGTATCATCGATAACCGACATTAAGAATGACCTTGAGTTTGCTCAACAAGCCACCTTATGTCTCGGGAGGTATCGATATACCAATTACATCTTAGACACAACTATCGATCGCTCTTATCAACTTGTTGATGTATGCACTACATCAGTATCAACTTTTTGATGCGCATACATCCGATGTATGCTACCCAATTTCGCCTCATTCACGCTGACCTTGAGGTTAGCTCAACAAATCAACGCTTCTAGGAAAATCGACCCATTAATCCGAAAATCTCATTTTCATGGTTCAACATATTCAGATAGAGCGAGCTTGAGGTTAGCTCAACAACCCAACCCTATAAAACTCTGGTTCTTGCCATATTAATGGAAGGCGTTAGTTTTCATATACCGAGGAGGATTTCGGTCTCATCTACTTCTTCTCCAAGCCGAGGATTATAGTCACCATGACTATATGATATGATTTAGGCATTTCATCAATCACATCGAGTATATACCTAAAATCATCCATCATCCCACCTATGCATGCCACAAGTCGACTTTCATCAAATGCAAGTCGACTTATGCTTCTGCCACACACAAGTCGACTTGTGACACAAGTCGACTTATGTCATCTGCCCATGAAAAAGTCGACTTACAAGGTACTACAAGTCGACTTATACTGAGATCTTGAACAAGTCGACTTATCCAAAAATCTTGAACAAGTCGACTTATTTCATATACAAGTCGACTTATCCAGGAAATATGCTAAAATCTCTAATCGGCTAATTACTCAATTAATGCAATTCTAATTCACAACACCTACATACCTAAGGTAATATCTGATAAATTTGATGTATCAATGAACAATTCATTGAACCATGAAAGCCTTAAATAATCAAACTATATGAAAAGCTTGAAATGAGTCAAAACTCATTAATGTCCAAACAATTTAGGAACACCCAAATTATCATCCTAAGCATCTCTAGCTAGTGTATACACTCTCAAAACTACTCCGGCACTTGTGACAAAAATTGTGACGGCCAAAACAAGCAAGATAATGCAATATACTAACGAGACACAAATGTGACCAATTCGGCATTCAAAAATTCTTGGAAAAACAAATTCAAGCAATTCAGTTTGGAAATCATACTACATCAAGATAACACATTTTAATCACATTAAAATGGTTCAAGGCATTGAACTGAAAAGCACACTCAATCAAGCCAAGCAAAACAGTCCCAACAATTTTCACAAAACTGTCCAGTTCTGTACATTGCTCGAAATGATCAATGAAACAATTTCAATAAATCATGAGAAAATTATATAGGTTACTACATGTTCAGAAAATGCTACATGAATGTTTTCAGGATTTTAGGCCATCAAAAACTCAGTCAACCTAAATAACAAAGCCGATTCAAAATCTGTGTTCATCAGCACAGCAATTCCCAACAGCATAGAATAAATTCGTGAATAAATATCCAATCACCTTGAAATCCAATTTCCATGCTCACAGACATTCAACAACATCTTAGAGACATGTAGATGAAGGAAAATCCGAAAAAACATTTTTCTAGAATTTATTCTCGATTTTATACTCATGCCTGTTCCAGAATCGTTTCACAAAACAGCATCTGTAACCTTAGGGAATTAATTAGCAAAACTATAACAAATCAAATCAATAAATTCTGAAAATTCATAGACATATTCTCTAACATGTTATGAACAATTCTGGGTAGAAAAATTTTGAAAAACATATCACAATATAAATTCGAAATCTGAATAGATAGCATGCATCAACAGAAAATTCCATTAGGGTTTCTGATCTCGCTTAGGTTTTAGCTTCATACGGAATACCAGACGCTCTGATACCATTGTAGGAAAATCCCGGGAGGTACATCACATGTACCGGCAGCGGAAAAAAAAAAAAATTTGTTCCCAGGACTTTCCCGAATCCCAGGATCTAGGTATCGGTATGAAGACATCAACCTAAATAGCCAAAAGAGACTATCTCTAAAGGTGATCCACGCAGAGATCAAAAAATCTAACCGAGTCAAACCCCTTTGACCCGGGAATAGCTAGAACAGATTAAAGCCTGCTAGAGCCTACCTCTGTCCTGGAGAGCTTGAGATTCACGTTGAACCCTTGTGCTTGGAGAAAAGAAGAATCGATGATGGCTTAAGAGAAAACAAGGAATCAAAACTCTTTTTCACCTTTTGGTTAACACTTAAGCATTTTCTCTTCTTCACCTTTTGCAAAAACCGTCGGCCATCCTCCTCCAAAAGCCATCTTATGTTGTTTTTTAACACTTAAAAAATGCTTCCATAAGCTTAGGACAAATGGTGAGTTAATGGCCATTCATTCATTAATGAATAAAGAAATAAACTTTGACTTTTCAAAGTTTTATCCTCTCTTCCCTCATTCCACGCACATGTCCATATATATATAATAATTAATTAATTAATTTACTTAATTAATTAATTAGAATATAAATGCTAAGGTCCAGTCCAACTGGGGTCGGTCCTACCGGCCGGCCGGGTCCCGGTGCTAAAACAGCTCCGGAAACCTTTCTTAGCAATATCGATGTCGCGATCTCATCGGGACATATCCCAATCCCATTGGGATCCATTTAATCCTAATGCTCTCCATAATTGGAACTTTGTCCAATAACTATTTTACAGATTCTCTGAAACACTCTTATGCGTGTGACCCTTTAGGCTCCCGGTTATATTGGCCACTTAGATTGACAATTAATCTGAGCAAGTCATGAGCGGTATCTAGCAACACATCATAACCCCCAATTGACCGGAAAGTAATCGGTTTGATGTATTCATCACGAACCAGATCACGAACCCTTCCATAGACAATTACCGTGCAATTCGTCCTTTCACCATCCTATACCCCACTTGGTTATGAGTATGGTCAAAGTGTCAACTCTCACTAGACTGAGTCTAGCCCAAGTGATATCAGTTCTCGTCCTGGGACTCATTACTGTATATGTCAATGAAGACACTCTTCATGACATACATGCTGGCCAGCCTTAGTAATGATCCCGACAAGAGGCCATGGGTATCTCTTCTGCTAATCCAGTAGTGGTGAATCCTTTATTGGCTACTCAATTATCTTCAATACCTCAAGTCGCACTCCAAGCACCACCCTATGAGTTACCTCCGAAGGCAACAAGGAATGGAGTCAAAGCATGTGATCAAGATTCAAGATATCCTCGAGTACCTCAAGTCTAAGGATACTTGCACCATTGCTATGATGAGATTATCAACGACACTTAGATAAGATATCCATGTGATGATCTCATGACAGTCATCCAATGAACTTACTACCGCTAGTAAGCATCCACATGTCAATTCTAAATATCTCATATTTACGATTTACGAGATCCACCGCTTGATCCAATCAAGGAATATGACATGTGTTAGTCTATCCGGATTAATGATGTCCAGTCTCATTAATCCTATGACTAGGAGAATTTAGATCTTGACATAATTGCACATGATAGGAATCTCGGTAGTATGATCACATCATAATTTCCTTCATGCTATGTCATATATCATGGACTTCATTAATTCGATTAAAGATCCAATCTATTCATAAACAATGTTTATGAATATCAAATTAATGAATAATGTCTTTTCTTTATTTATTCATAAAGTCTCATACGACTTTGAATAAAAGCGCTAAAGGGATTGCCTTTAGGCACAAATAAACGATCTGACCTTGAACAAGTCGACTTATCCAATGAACAAGTCGACTTATCGGTACCGAACATGTGTAAGTCGACTTACACATGGTACAAGTCGACTTATCACTTACACAAGCCACCTTAGTTCAATCGGCAGGTATCAATCATACCATTTCCATCTTAGGTGTAACTATCGACTAGTGCTATCAACTTTTGATGTATGCACACACATTGGGTTATCAACTCTTGATGCGTGTACATCCGATGTACACTACCCAATTTCGCCTCATCCACGTTGACCTTGAGTTTGCTCAACAAATCAACGCTTCTAGTGAAAACCGACCCATTAATCCGAAAATCTCATTTTCCATGGTTCGAACATATCCGTATAGAGTAAGCTTGGGTTTGCCCAACAACACAACTCTATAAGAACTCTGGTTCTCCCCATATTAATGGAAGGCGTTAGCTTTCATATGATTTGAGGGTTTTCAGGTCTCATCTTCTTCTTCTCCAAGCCGTAGGATTATAGTCATTATGACTATATGGAATAATTTAGGGCATATGATCAATCACATTGAGTTTATACCTAAAATCATCCATCATCCCTCCTTTGCATGGTATAAGTCGACTTGTGTATGTATAAGTTGACTTATGCCTCTGTGTAAGTCGACTTATGTATGTGTAAGTCGACTTATGCAGCTGTACGCGAACAAGTCGACTTGTACCATTGTGCAAGTCGACTTATCGCTCTGATGTAACAAACAAGTCGAAGTTATGAACGATAAGTTTAATTTGTGCAGCTTGGAATTGCTATCTTAATTGACTAATTTCTTAATTCAGATAGTTCAAATTCACAATACCAAGTCTAATACACTTTACCTTGATGTACCAATGAAACACTTTCATTGTTGCTTACCATATATAGTCAAACTATATATGAAGAATTTGAAATCGGTGAATATACTGTTATTCACTTGGATCTCCAAATAATTCGAGAATATCAAATTATCAACCTAAGTATCTCTAGGTAGTCTACACTTTATCAAGACTACTTCGGCACTGGTCACAAAATTTGTGACGGCCAAAACAATCAAGATAAGGGAATATACTAACGAGACGCTAATGAGACATATTTTGACATCCAAAAATTATTTGGAAAACTAATTTCAAAAAATTCATTTAGGAAAGCATACAACATCAATGTAACACATTTTTAATCACATTAAAAATGATCCAAGGCATTGGAACTGAAAATTACACAATTTCTTATTCCAAACAAAACAGCTCTAGCAACTTTCTCAAAACTGCCTAGCTCTATGTTTTGCTTGAAAAACCCATTGAAACAATTTCAATAAATTCTGAGAAAATTACAGAGTCACTAAATGTTCCCAACATTCTCCATGAATTTTTTCAGGATTTATTTCCATCAAAAACTCATTCAACCTCAGCAACAAAGCCAATGCAAAATCTGTTTTCCTTAACACAGCTATTCCCAGAAGCACACAATAAATTCTCAAATAAATAGTAAATCACCTCGAAAACGTTTTTCCATCCACATAGACATTCATAAACATCTTAGGGACATGTAGGTGAAAGAAAATCCGAAAAACCATTTTTCTACAATTTATTCTCTAATTTATAAGCATGCCTGTTCAGTGAATGTACACAAAGACAGCACTCAGCATATTAAGGAATAAATTAGCAAAACCATAGCAAATCACATTGATAAATTCCGGGCTTCCACAGACATATGCAAAAACATCTTGTGAACATATCTGAGTAAGAAAATTTCGAAAACTATATCTCATACTGAATTCGAAAATCAACACATACAACATGCATCATCATCACAAGCTATAGCAACTCCGACCTAGTCATGGTTTTGTTGTCATATACGACACAAGTGCCTCTGATACCACTGTAGGAAAATCCCGGTGTGAGCATCACATGCCTACGGTGAGGAAAACAAAAATTTTTTGTTCCGGGACCTTCCCGAAAGCCAGGATCCATGTGTATATATATATAACAAACTCAAACCGAACGACCAAAGGAGACCGTCTCTAACGGTATCCACGCAGAGATCGGAGAACCTAACCGGGACAAACCCTTTGACCCGGGAATAGCTATAACAAATTAAAGACTGCTAGATCTTACCTTTGTTCTATGGAGAGCTTGAGAAACAATGAAGAAAAGGAGATGAAGAAGCTTAAAGAAGAGAGGAAGATGATACTCGTATACTTCTAAAGCAAGCCTTGAAAAACTTTCTTTTTCCTCTTCACCTTTTAAACCAACGAACATCACCACTTCTCTTCTTCAATTGCCACATGTCTTTAACCTTTAAAGACTATAATATGTTAAAGGTGGAGGTCCATCCACGTATGGCCTTTATATATATATATATATATATATATATATATATATATAAAGTTAAACTTTTAAGACTCCATCATCTCCTTCCACGTGCATATATATATATATATATTAATTAATTAATTCTTTAATTAATTAATTATATATATATATATAAATAAATGCTGAAGTAGTCCAGTCACACTGGGGTCGGTCCTACCGGCCTACCCGGTCCCGGTATGGGAAAAACCCCCGGAAACGTTTTTCAGCAATATCAATGTCACGATCTCATCGGGACATATCTCGATCTCATCGGGATCCATTTAATCCTATTGCTCTCCATATATTGGAACTCTGTCCAAAACTATTTTACGAGTTCTCCGAGACACTCTTATGCGTGTGACCCATTAGGTTCCCGGTTATGTTGGCCACTTAGATTAACACTTAATCTAAGCAAGTCATGAGCGGTATCTAGCAACACATCATGACCCCCAATTGACCGGAAAGTAATTGGTTTGACGAATGAATATATATTCATCATGGACCATATCACGAACCTTTCCATAGACAATTACCGTGCAATTCGTCCTTTCACCATCCTATACCCCACTTTATGAGCATGGGCAAGGTGTCAACTCTTACTAGATGACTCGCCAAATCTAGTCCAGTGATTTCAGTTCTTGTCCTAGGACTCATTACTTTATATGTCATCAAGACACTCTTCACAACATACATACTCCGCCAGAGATTTCCAAGTAATGACCTCACAAGAGGCTATGGGTATCATCTTCGCTATCACGTAGTGGTGAATACTCTATTGGCTACTCAATTACCTTCAACACCTCAAACTGCACTCCAAGCACCACCCTATGAGCGACCTCTCAGAAGGCAACAAGGAATGGAGTCAAAGCATGTAATCAAGATCAAGATATCCTTGAGCACCTCAAGTCTAAGGATACTTGCACCATTGCTATGATGAGATTATCACTGACATTAGAATATGACATCCATGTGATGATCTCATGGTAGGTCTTCCAATGTACTTACTACCTCTAGTAAGCATCCACATCTCAACCCTAAATATCTCATATTTACAGCTTACGAGATCCACCGCTTGATCAAATCAAGGAGCATGAGATGTGCTAGTCTTTCCGGATTACTGATGTCCAGCCTCGAATCCTATGACTAGGATAATTTAGATATTGACATAATTGCACATGATAGGAATCACGAGTATGATCACATCATAATTTCCTTCATGCTATGTCATATATCATGGACTTCATTAATTTGATTACGATCTATATCGACTCATAAATAATGAACAACAAATTAATGAAATATGCCTTTCTTTATTTCTTTATAAAGAATGTACACAAATTTGTACAAAATGCGCTAAAGGCGATTGCCTTTAGGGCACTACTCTAACAAACCATACACTATTTACCCGATTACAGAGATGACAAGTCAACCATACACTATAGTGATAAGGGTTGTACCAGACCTTCAACCAAGAAATCCCTTGGATGTTAATAAGGGGAAAATGAAGTTATACCCAGAAGGGGTAATTGATGATCTGTCCGCAGATCAGATTGCAGAAGAAGTGCGAAGAATAGATGAAGCATGCACTTCAGAGAAGATGATTACAAAAGCCGGTTGTAGTGCAACAACAAAAGATGAACACTGTCCAATGGAGGGAAAGCTTACTAAAGGGACGTTCACTGAATCCCTTGTGTGGACAATAATGCATATTAGGCCACTATCTAATATACTGTCAATTGAAGAAGAAGCTCTACCCTTGCGTGGAAGACAAGTGTTAATGCTACCAGCTCCTTATGACTTAGACCTTCTTGAGCCCAACCTATCGGTTCAACCTCCTACCTTTGAGATTTTTGAAGACTATGTTCCATCTTCAGACGCATATGTTAGTACAATTGCCTTTGAAGAAGTACACTCGGAGAATGATGATCGACCAACATCTTCTTTTGACTTGCAAGCAGAGGTAATGCACCTAAAAAGAGAAGTCAAGGAATTGAAGGAGATGGTGAAAAAATTGTTGAAGCATCATCGGTCGTAATCATTTTTTATTAATAACAAATAGGGGGAGAAGGGAATGAAAAGTATAAATAAAAGGGGGTGAATGAAGGAGATGAATTTTTTTAAGAAGAAAGAAAAAGATAGGGGGAGGAAGAGTAAGCAGAAAATGAAGAAGTCAGACGAAGACAGTATGAAGATATGAAGACAGTATGATTATTTTTTATCATCAAAAAGGGGGAGATTGTTAAGTCAAATGACTTTACATTAATGATTTTGATGAATTACAAATAATGGAAGAGAAAAAAGCAGATGGAAGATAGAAAAACAGACAGATAGTTGAAAAACAAATGGATAGATAAAAAACAGACGATAGAAGATAAGTAGATGGAAGATAAAAAGCAGACAGATGATTGAAAAATAGACGGAAGATAGAAAAACAGACAGAGAGTGAAAAACAGACGAAATATTAAAAAGCAGACGAAAGAAGCCAAAAGCAGATGAAAGCCAAAAACAAACAGAAGTAAATCAAGAATTAGTTCGAGTTAGTTACAGAACTCAATTGAATAACCGTTTCTTTCAAGATTCAAGAAGAAAGATTCAAGAAGCAGTTGAAGACGAAGGCTATAAATATGAGTCAAAGTCGAAGATTGCAAAGTTACACACACATATAGACTCATACGTTACATACACACTTGAGAGTTTATTGTGCAAATAGCTAGAGCTATACAGATAACCTGCAGAGGCTAAGAGTAAAAGAATACTGATTGTAAAGAGACCTGAAGAGGCTCAGAAAGAAAGAATACTTGTAAAGTTATTGAGAGATAGTGAAATCTCAAAAAGACATCTGAGGACTGGATGTAGCCCACGATTTGGGGTGAACCAGTATAAAAGTTACTGTGTCAACTTCTGTATCCTTATCTCTCTTATCATTCAAAGTTTCATTTTTACTTAATTTTCAAACAAGTTTTCGAATTAAAATTGGTTTACAGTAGTTCTTGTAAAAAGAACAAGTTTTTTCGTTTGACAAAACGATTTTGAAGGTTTTTCAAAAAGGGGAAATACACAATTCAACCCCCCTTCTTGTGCATTTATACATCGTATAATAAACATTGTAATAACGTGTGATTCACTTCAAATTGAACAACACTTCCTTCACAAGAAATATAGCCAAACACCTCTAGTTTAATTCAAGCTAAAACTCATCTCAATTGCATAACCATAGAAGAAGTTATGGCCCAATCATTGAAACATGCTCAAATTAAATTTCCAGATTTTCAATGTAACACCTTTGCTATCTCTTCCATACCATTTCTACACCAACCACCACTCAATTCACTCAATATATTAACCATAACTAAATCAAAGCCTCTCCTTGAACATTGGTCCACAAAATAGCAGCAACACATACTCCATCATCCATCATTTTCTATACTCATCTACAACATCAATTAACTTCCAAACCATCTAAACCATATCTAAATTACATTTCTCAAATTCTACCTCATCAATCATTAATCAAACAAGCAAGTTACATACCCATATACACCAAACATAATTTCCATGCAATTAACTTTAAATAACATCGTAAATGATTTAATTAACTACAAAATCCATTATATTAGACAAAATTCTTACCTAATTTAGCTTCCAATTCTTCAAAATCTTCAAGAAACTAAAAATCCCTAACTTCTTTACCATCTCACGATCTTCATCATCTAGAGCTTGAAAGGTTCGGGTTTTTGGTAAGAAGGGAAGAGAAAGCAAGATGAAAGAGTAGCATGAAAGGTGATCAAAAATGAAGAATAAGATAGGAAGAGAAGAGGAGCTATGAAAGTGAGGAAGAGAACAAAATATCTTGGTCTTCTTATATGAAAGCATCGTGAATTACAAAACAAAAGGGGGAAAAAGCTTTTAATTAGACAAGCTAGTGGACTTAAGGCCATGTTTGGCAAGTGACTTATATCTGTTAGAGTTATGTAAATATAGTTCCCTGGAAAGCAAGTGTATTTACATGTAACTTTATCTTCTTCAGTTACAGTTTTGTAATGAAAATATTTATTATTAATAAAACAAAAGATTTTGGTTTTATCTGTATGAACATTATATATCTGGTCTTTTTAAGTAATATACATATACATAGAGATGTATGGGAAACATGTATATTATTAGAATCTGAATTAATTGATTCACAGTTGAATAATCAAGTTGTTCGCTTGATTATAGTTTAGACTGTAGTGTTGCGATTTATCTCCATATAAGTAAAGGAGTTTTGTTGGACCCCGTCTCCGAGGCCCAACATTCGGACCCATATAAGCATGGAAGACCCAAACCGAACACATACCGACCACAAATAGAGAAACTTTTAATAGAAAATTTGGAATTAGATTTTTAATAAAAAAATGTTCCTCATGATCTCACGATTCTAACACCACTAAAATCGTTCAATTCGGATTAGAAATGAAAAAGTTATGGCAAAAATACTATCTTAAAGAAAATAGTGAAAACAGTCCCTCTACCGACTTCATGTCAAAATTTGAAAACTTTAGAGGCTGAATTACTAATTGGCTCCTTCATAAAAAGTGTAGATTTATGTCTCTAGTTTCATTTAAAACAATAATTGCCTCAATCCGAGCCCTATAGCTCCAGATATTTAAAAATTAGTAAAGTATATTCAGACTTGATCAGCCGACCTCCACACTTTGTTTCAAACCACCTTTTTCAATTTAAAAGCAATACTGGTAAATTAGGATTAGAAAGATAGAAAAAATTTTCTTAGGAATCCATCGCTTCAAAAATTGGGTCAATCGGAGGTCTATGTAAAAAGTTATGGCCAAAAGAAGGGAGAGGGGTCGGTCGGCCAAAACCGACCCCCAAACGCGAGCGAGCTCGGCATGGCGGAGCGGCATCGCTCGCCCAGCGACCAGCCCGTCGCTCGCGACCTGCTCGGCGATCCAACCTATTAGACTTCTAACCTCAATAACTTTTGACTCCGAGCTCCAAATCAGACACGGTCAGAAGCGTTGGAAAGCTAGAAGAAAAATCTACATTTTTCAAGAATGATTTAAAGACAAGTTCGGCCACTAAGGGAATCCAAATTTTACTCAAAGGCCGATCGACTAGCTCTCCCTAACAGCACCAGAACTTGCAACCTCCATAACTTTTGACCCAGAACTCCAAATTTAACAAACTTAGTGTCTATGGAAAAATAAAAGAATTATATACAACTTTTATGAAGACAACCAACCTATATCCCAACTCTATGAGGGTCAAAAGTGGACTCAAAGCTCTGCCTGACAATCTGTCACTTGGACAACACCTACATTTAAATCCAACGACTCATACCTACCAATTTAACTCATCATAAATGGCTCATAAATCATCCTGGGAGAGTGTTACAGCTCGCCTACCACTCTCCATGAATCTAAAAGATCCAATATGACCTATATCAACCCAGAAATTTCAGATCTTCAACAGCACATAACTCATAGCAATTTTTCCAACGAGCTCTCCCAAAGTTAAAAACCCAGTAACAACTCAAAAATAAAAATACTCATACACATACTATTTCAAGGCCATACACAGATCGGAAATCAACATTTTCACAATATGGAGAGTACTAGAGCTCTCATTCACAATCCAAATCATAACAAAGATTCATGCATAGCTTTGATTACAATTTGGCATATTCATCAAGATCAAGTACAAAATACAAAAGATGAGATGTTCAATGATCCATATGCTTACAAAGCTATTCCAAAAGCTAGTTACTAACTTCATACAAAAGTTTCTAGAGTTCTTGGAGTTTTGTCCGATGCCTTGCAAGGTTCCGAGTTCAACTTGAATTTGCACTTGAGGAGGGAGAATGGGGTGAGCTAACACGGCTCAGTGGCTAACATGTTTATAGCCATCGCGCAATGAGTCACACAACACATCATTAACAATCCGAAACAACAACAATTTATCATATAAAGCTCAAATAACCCACAATCATCACCTAAGGCATAACATGAGAATTTATATCAATCAAACACATATTATGCATCATAAACATAATTAAAGACTAAAATGCACACAATAGGCTCGAGAGTTTCATAAACACAACGAATAAACCGAAGTTTATCGTAAACACAACGAATCCATTTTCGGATCTCGTGGGCCACAAACGGGCTGCCGGGAGAAGGCAAGGGGATCAACGTGCACGTGACTTACCGAAGTAGGTTCTCTCTCGCCTAATCACAACCAATTTATGATCACATATTCAAGCACAAGACTAGCATTCTATGCTTCTTTCATTCTTTCTAATCATCATTTTTTCACACTTTACTTTCAAATCCAAGGAAAGTACATGTTCAATATGCACATAATTATCAAAGATAGCACACATAGGGCATTTTCCCATTACACAACAACTATAAAAATGTTACCCACCTATCATCGGAATCCGAAGTCAAGATTGCCCTTCCTCTTTGTCTTGAGTAGGGTTTTCTTGAGTTCCTTCAAACAAAACACATCTCCAATAAATTTCTAAATTCATAGGAAAGGTCATAATATTCAGAAATTAAAGGAAAACTAACATTAACCTAAGCCTAACCTACCCATGGCTCATTTAAGCTAGAATAATCAAACCTTAGCTTAGAAATCACAAAATCCACTTAATCCCACTTTTCTTTCCTATCTTTCGTCAACCTCTACTCAACCTTAACCTCCATCTTACACCATTCTTGAACCTAACTTAAGAAAGATGAAAGCTTACCTTTCTCACTTGATTTCTCTTCTTTTTCTCCTTCTTTCTTCTTCTCCACAAGCCTCCCACGATTTTTCTCTCTTCCTTTCTTCCTTGGCCACCACTCTTCCTTTCTCCTCTAGCTCACGTTTTCTCTCTCCTCTTCAGAATTTTCGATACTCTCCTCTCCTTTCCATCTTCTTTAATTCATTTAACTCATCCTACACCAAAACTATGTAGTTTTGGCTTCTCACTTAAGTTCCTTTGGGCTTTCCTCCTCCTCTCAAGCCCACTACACCTCACCCATTAATTTCTAATCCTCCTCCTCTTATTCATTCATTCCTAAAGCCCATACTTTCCAATATTAAATCCAAGCCTTCAATTAATTTCTAACTTCAAATCCCAAGCCCAACATAAAAATATTTATATAAACACATAATTAAATCAATTAAGGAAAAATAAAATAATTAACGAATAAATCCATAAATTAATAAATAATTAATTAATTCAGATAAATAAAAAAATTTTCGGGGCCCAACAATTCTCCCCTCCTAAAAGAATTTCGTCCTCGAAATCCTTACCTGAATCCATGAAGAGGTAGGGATACTTCTCCCTCATGGCTTCCAAAGGCTCCCAAGTAGCCTCCTCGGTCGAATGGTTCCTCTACAAGACCTTAACCAGTTCCACAATCTTGTTCCTTAACACCTTTTCCTTTGAATCTAAGATCTCCACTGGTTGCTCCTCATAAGTCATATCTTCCCTCAACTGAACCTCTGAAGGTTGATGTAGCGCCCCCTCATCGTAGAGTATACACCGGGTCGCCCGTAGGTCGTACCGATGCACAACCTACGACGAGGGTGCACTACGATTCGATCATTTCTATAACCTCATGGCATCGATATAAATAAAGCAGTAATATCAGATTCGATAAATTTTAAAACCAAATAATACTTCTCATTTCATTTCCTAAAGTCACAATTACATCATCAGACCATATTTACAACTGTACAAGTCCAAAAGAACTAATATAGCTCCTACAAAAGTCATCCACAAAATACCCCAAAAGATCCCCGGTGACGGACACATGGGCCATGCTCCTCTCTCACACACACAAGCAGATAAATCTCACCGATCGAGCTAGAAGTCAACTATCTATGTCACGAAAATAGATGCAATGTCAGGTGAGTTTATGAACTCGGTGAGAAACCATCATCGATGGTTTACCCAACTCATGCATCTACGCATAATCACACAATATCGCATATATATCACAATCGAAATCACATATAGTTATTTCACATTTATAAGGCGACGCCTTTCACACAATTCACATATAAACATTCATATATGTAACGTGCATGTGACTCTTTCATTTTCTTTCGTTGTTGTGACCGTGCGCCTGAGCTCATATACGTTGAGCCGTTGGCTCTGAAACATCGGGCTCAGAAGCCCTAATACATTGAGCATAAAGCTCTGCAAATCGTTGGGCATATAACCTTGTGCGTTGAGCATAAAGCTCTGAATACGGTGGCTACACCGGTCACAACTGCCTTTATCTGATCATACTGTTATGCATGTATGCATATGTCCACTTTACAATACATGCATCATATTAGAATCCCATATACCTAATTCTTACCATTTGAAATCAATTATGAACAATTTACGCACAATCCACAATTCTATATCACAGTCCAAATATCCCGAATACCCGTGGTCCGGAATCAATCAAATCAAACACATATAATCCGTCCTTAACTCCACATGGCATATTTGCATAAAATTAAACACATAAAGGTTGAGAAACCAACTAGGTTACTCACCTCAGAACTTCCGAGCTACTGCCGGGAAGTCTCGCCTACGTCGGACGATCGACGATCCACTTGAGCCGCTATAACAATCAAAATATAAATAACATTATAAATTATACCAATTCTAATGTCCAATGATGCATAGAAATCGAATAATGTATGTACTATACGTGTTATGACATTTCCGACACAAATCCAAATTTCTCGATCTCAATTTCTAATTCCCAAATTCCTAATCTCCAAATTGAATTTAATCCATAATTAATTGAATCATCAATTTCGCAAATCCCCTAACTTAAAAACCTCAATTCCAATTTTTTTTTCAGAAACAAGCATTCCTTGTCGCGGCATCAGCTCCCTCGCCGCGACGAGCTCCCCTCTCAAACCACCTTCGCCGCGGCGTAAACACGCGCCGGAATCACATGAGTCGGGTCAGATCGATATCTCAATTGCTTGACCCACGATCCAATAATCCGCACCGGCTCCTCAACATAACTCAGATTACTGGCTATCTTTATCTCCTGAGCCGGAATCACATGAGTCGGGTCAGATCGATATCTCCGAAGCATGCTCATATGAAAGACGTCATGCAACTGAGACATCTCACTCGGCAACGCCAATCTATACGCTAATGGTCCAATCCTCTCGGTAATCTCATACGGACCAATATACCGAGGACTCAACTTGCCCTTACGGCCAAATCTCAGAACTCCTCTCCACGGAGACACTCTGAGGAACACTCTATCTCCTACAGCATACTCCATCTCTCTCCGATGCTGATCCACATAGCGACTCCGAATCAACTGTACCTTATCTACCGTGTCCTGGATCAGCTCGAGACCCTCTAACATCCTCATACCCTCTTCAGCCCAGTAAAGAGGGGATCTAGACGGTCGTCCATAAAGCGCCTCATATGGTGCCATAGCAATGCTACTCTGGTACTGATTATTATATGCAAACTCTACCAGAGGCAAATACTAATCTCATGCACCTCGGAACTCCAATACACAGGCTCTCAACATATCCTCAACTGTCTGAATAGTCCTCTCACTCTGCCCATCTGTCTGAGGATGAAACGCTGTGCTGAAGTTCAATCTGGTCCCCATAGTTGACTGCAGGCTCCTCCAGAACCTCGAAGTAAATCTGGGATCCCTATCTAACACTATCAAAACTGGGACCCCAAGCAGTCGAACTATCTCTGCTACATACTTCTGGGCCAACTGATCAAGGGTATTACTCTCCCTTACTGGCAAGAAGTGAGCCGATTTAGTCAATCGGTCCACTATGACCCAGATAGCATCACACTGCTTCGGCGTCCTGGGCAACCCCATGATAAAGTCCATCGTAATGCGCTCCCATTTCCACTCTGAAATTGGCAACGAATGCAATCTCCCAACTGGGGCCTGGTGCTCAGCCTTAACTTGCTGGCACGTCAAACACTGAGAAACGAACTCCGCTACATGCCTCTTCATACCTGGCCACCAGAAATGTAACTTAAGAGTGCGATACATCTTGGTGACACCAGGATGCATAGCATAAGCAGCCAAATGAGCCTCCTCCAAAATCTCTCACCTCAAATCATCTATATCAGGAACACACAACCTCTAGTCCATCCACAGAGTACCATCCCTCAACTCAAACTCAGATAACCATCCTGCTCTGACTCTATCCATCAGTCTCACCAACGCTGGATCCCGATCCTGAACCCTCCTGATCCGATCGTGCAACACTGGCCTCAGCCTCAAAGTCACTATAAGAGCTCCCTCCTGACTCAAATCCATCTGCACATTGAGAGCTCTCAACTGAACTAAGCACGGCAACCTCGAAACCTGAATCTGAGCTGCACTACCATGCGATCTCCTACTCAATGCATCGGCCACCACATTAGCCTTCCCTGGGTGGTACTCGATAGTGCAGTTGTAATCCTTAAGCAGTTCTAACCACCTCCTCTGCCTCAGATTCAGCTCTCGCTGACTCAACAAGTACCTCAAACTCTTATGATCGGTGAAGATCTGAAAGTTCTCCCCATACAAATAATGTCTCCAGATCTTCAGAGCAAATACAACTGCTGCTAACTCCAGGTCATGCACAGGATAATTACCCTCATGGGCTCTCAACTGTCTCGAAGCGTATGCTATGACTCTCCCATGTTGCATCAGCATACAACTTAAACCCTGCTGCGAAGCATCACTGAATACCTCGAATCCTCCTGCTCCAGATGGTAGGGCTAACACCGACACCGTCGTCAACCGATGTATCAACTCATCGAAACTCCTCTGGCACTCATCTGTCCAACTGAAGGCTACACCCTTCCTTAGAAGTCTTGTCAAGGGGGCGGAGATCACTGAAAACCCCTCGACAAACCTCCGGTAATATCCTGCCAATCCGAGGAAACTCCTCAGCTCTGACACGTTCCTCGGAATCTCCCAACTCCTCACTGCCTCAATCTTGTGAGGATCCACCCGGATACCCTCACCAGACACGATGTGGCCTAGGAACACCACCTCATTCAGCCAAAATTCACACTTGGCGAATTTGGCATACAACTGCCTCTCTCTCATAATCTGCAACACAATCCTCAGATGCTCAGCATGCTCCTTTCTAGACCTCGAATACACTAGGATATCGTCAATGAATACGATCACAAACTGATCCAGGTATGGCTGAAAGACCCTATTCATCAAGGTCATGAAGGCTGCCCGGGCATTAGTCAACCCGAATGGCATCACTAAGAACTCGTGATGCCCATACCTGCTACTGAAAGCACTCTTAGGCACATCGGCCTCTGCGATCCTCAACTGATAGTATCCGGATCTCAAATCCAACTTGGTGAACACCCAAGCTCCCTGCAAATGATAAAATAAATCATCGATTCTAGGCAGTGGGTACTTATTCTTAACTGTAACCCGATTAAGCTGCCTATAATCGATGCAAAGCCTTAAGGTCCCGTCCTTCTTCTTCACAAACAATACCGGAGCTCCCCACGGCGAAACACTCGGCCTGATGAACCCCTTATCTAATAACTCCTGAAGCTGAGCCTTAAGCTCCTCGCCCACGGTGCCATCCTATACGGAGGTATCGATATAGGAGCGGTACCTGGAACGAGGTCAATCTCGAACTCTGTCTCCCGATTCGGTGGTAAACCCGGTAACTCCTCGGGAAACACATCTGGGAACTCCCTGATCATAGGGACATCGTGCAACTTCGACTGCACTTTAGAGTCCACCACATGCGCCAAATAAGCCTCACAGCCACCTCTCATCAACCTCAGAGCACTCACAAACGAAATCATCCTGGCTGGCACTGCCTGACTAACACCTCGAAATACAGCCCTCGGCTGACCAGGAGATTCCAATACTACCTCCTTGGTATAACAATCAATAAGAGCCCTATGAGCAGTGAGCCAGTCCATCCCCAAAATCAAATCAATCTCCTGAAGGGGTAACACAATCAAATCTGCACTCAATACTGCTAAATCAACCCGAATCGGGCATCCCCTGCAGAACTCACCTAAAGCAGTGGTACTACCCAAAGGTGTACTCACCTGCAACCCATACTGTAGCATCTCCCTATCCACATGCAATCTACATGCCACATGCGGTGCAATAAATGAATGCGTGGACGCTGGATCTATCAATGCATACACCTCTATATCGAGAGAGAAGCAAACACAGAATAACGTCGGAGAATCCTGGCCTCCTGCTCGTCATGGCGTAGACCACGGCACAGGACTACGACTCTTGCCTCGTCCTCGGTCCCACATAGGAATCTCCACCTCACCTCGGGCTCGCCGCCCCTAAATCCAGGTCCACCGCGACTCTGCTGCACCGTCGAGCTACTACCAGCTCTCCCACTAGCGGCTGACTGAACTCCCAAAGTCAGAGGACAACTCCGAATCATGTGGTCCATAGATCCACAGGCTAAACAGGCTCCTGTCACTCTCTAGCACTCTCCACTATGCCTCTTATCACAATGCACGCAAACCGCAAAGCTCGCCCCCGCCTTTGACACCACTCATCGCCATCGCCATCGCCACTACCACCGCCAAATCTCCTCTCAACCGAACTCGATCGTTCAATCCCCACCGATCTGAACTCGCTCTCGCCTTCGCTCGTGCTCCTACCGGAGCTACCCTGACTATCACTGGATCTCTTACCTCCAGACCCCTAACTGGTCTCGGCTCGGCTCTGTCTCAAGAGCTGCTCAATCCTCACCGCAGCCAATCTCATCTCCACAAAGGTACCTATATCTGACCGGGATAACCTGGTACGAATATCCAGATTCATCCCTCCCTCAAATCTCCGGCACCTATCAGCCTCGGAGGCAATCAGAACAGACGCATACGCTGACAGTTCATTAAATCTGACCTCATAATCTGCCACTGTCATCGATCCCTGTCTCAACTCTAAGAAGTCCTACATCTTCATATTCAAATACTCCTTGGGCATAAAATTATCCCGGAAAGCCCTCAGAAAGTCAGCCCAAGTCAACACATAAGGCCTGGTGGAACTACCCGGGACAGTCTTCCACCACTGATAAGTAGGACCCTGGAGCAAAGAAACAACATAATCGAAGCGCTCCTCAGGGTCGCAATCCATCTGATCTAGGACCCGCTCGGTCCTCTCCAACCAACCCTCACCTCGGCGAGGTCTCTTTGCGCCAGAATCGACAAATTTCGCCACGCAGCGATCATACCTCCGTTCCCGTCTCATGGGAACTACCGGAGGCTGCTCCTCAAACATAGGCACGGAAGACTCCCTACTTGCTCCGATTGATCCTTGGTCAGTTGGTTGATCAACTTGATCACCAAAGATGGATGACCTACAATAAAATCACAATTCCGATCAATTTCTTGCTTTCCTTACGAAATTCAAGCCTAAAATATACTATGCCCAAAAGATGCCAAACCATGCTCTGATACCACCTAATGTAGCGCCCCCTCACCGTAGAGTATACACTGGATCGCCTGTAGGTCGTACCGATGCACAACCTACGACGAGGGCGCACTACGATTTGATCATTTCTATAACCTCATGGAATCGATATAAATAAAGCAGTAATATCAGATTCGATAAAATTTAAAACCAAATTGTACTTCTCATTTCATTTCCTAAAGTCACAATTACATCATCAGACCATATTTACAACTGTACAAGTCCAAAAGAACTAATATAGCTCCTACAAAAGTCATCCACAAAATACCCCCAAAAGATCCCCAGCTGACAGACCTGTGGGCCATGCTCCTCTCGCTGGCACACACAGCAGGATAAATCTCACTGATCGGCGCTAGAAGTCAACTATCTCTGTCCTGAAAAATAGATGCAATGTTGGGTGAGTTTGCGAACTCAGTGAGAAACCATCATCGATGGTTTACCCAACTCATGCATCTACAGACAATCCCACAATATCGTACATATATCACAATCAGAAATCACATACAGTTATTTAACATTTATAAGGCGATACGCCTTTCACACAATTCACATGTAAACATTCATATATGTAACGTGCATGTGACTCTTTCATTTTCTTTTCTTGTTGTGACCGTGCGTCTGAGCTCATATACGTTGAGCCGTTGGCTCTGAAACATCGGGCTCAGAAGCCCTAATACGTTGAGCATAAAGCTCTGCAAATCGTTGGGCATATAGCCCTGTGCGTTGAGCTTAAAGCTCTGAATACGGTGGCTACACCGGTCACAACTATCTTTATCTGATCATACTGTTATGCATGTATGCATATGTCCACTTTACAATACATGCATCATATTAGAATCCCATATACCTAATTCTTACCATTTGAAATCAATTATGAACAATTTACGCAGAATTCACACTTCTATATCACAGTCCAAATATCCCGAACACCCGTGGTCCGGAATCAATCAAATCAAACACATATAATCCGTCCTTAACTCCACATGGCATATTTGCATAAAATTAAACACATAAAGGTTGAGAAACCAAGTAGGTTACTCACCACAGAACTTCCGAGCTACTGCCGGGAAGTCTCGCCTACGTCGGACGATCGGCGATCCACTTGAACCGCTATAACAATCAAAATATAAATAACATTATAAATTATACCAATTCTAATGTCCAATGATGCATAGAAATCAAATAATGTACGTACTATACGTGTTATGACATTTCCGACACAAATCCAAATTTCTCGATCTCAATTTCTAATTCCCAAATTCCTAATCTCCAAATTGAATTTAATCCATAATTAATTGAATCATCAATTTACAAAATCCCTAACTTAAAAACCTCAATTCCAATTTTTTTTGAAACAAGCGGTCCTCGCCACAAGATCACCTCTCCCTGCATGGCGAGCTCCTCTCAAATCACCTTCGCCAAGCGAATCACAGCGTGCCATTCGTCCTCGCCGCGGCGCGCCTTACGTGTACGTCGCGGCATGCGACGCAATCCTGCTCGCCGCGGCATGTTAGTCATGCGCCGCGGTGTGGAACCACAGACACGCCCAGAAAACCCAGAAATCTTCAGATTTTCGACTGAAATCTTCTTCAATTCCAGTTTTTCTCCTCACAAATCACTTCTAAATAATTCCATACCTATCATACAACTAATCTTTAACCTTTATTTCATCAAACAATTTAATTCCCTAAAATTCAACCCTAAATTCACCGAAAATCATCATCGATAACCCTAAATCACAAATCCTCAAATTTTCATGTTTAATCCTCCGAATAACTCTATAAATTAACCAATCAAACTATACAAGACAAGTTAGAAGTAACTTACCTGATTAATAACTTCAAATCTCCAAGAATCACACCAAATCAAAGCCCATTTATACCCACGGTTCTCAACAAATTCAAACCCATTTCAACTCTTTTCCAACACCAACCAAAGGGATCTATTAAGGATGGAAGAAGGAGCAACTTGTGGAAAGAAATCAACAACACTCCAAGGAGAATCCACGATGAGGGAAGAAAGAAGAGGAAGTTTATGTCGGAAGCAAGAAGAAAATCGTGGAGAGATTTTCAAAGGTAGGGCTATATATATATTAAAGAATCAAGGGCTTGATTGGCTAATAGAATTCCCACCAGTCCAAATCCGAATAGCCTCAAACAAATTTCAAATTCTAATTTCTCCCAAATTCCAATGGCTAAATCCTAATTCCTCAATTTAAATTTCTACCCTGTCCGTGGCATTGGATAATCAATTTCGAAATCGAAGATCCAATTAACCCGTCATTGATCAATTTTTCGGTTCGAGCCTATTGCTCCGAAAATTCCAGAAAAATTTCTATAAATCCTCAAAAATAGAAAACTAATTATCATATACACCAATTTCACAATTCCACTTTCTAACTTTCATTTCTCAGTCAAATTCAATTCTCGAGCCTAATATGACCTAAATTCCACACATGACCTAATCATCTCCAATTTCAAATTACCCAAATCAAATCGGAATATGTCATACACATATATACATACAAATACCAATATGATCATTTCCAATTATACATAAATAAATCATGCATGAGCATGCCAAATACGAATGTAATGAACTGCACACATCCCATCGGTGACGGGATGTTACAGTTGAACTATGTGCGAAGGATTCGATCTATACCTCCTCAACATCGACACATGGAACACATTGTGAATCTTAGACAACTCCAATGGCAAATCTAACTTATAAGCCAAAGGCCCGATCCTCTCAATGATCTCATATGGGCCTATATACCTTGGGCTAAGCTTGCCCTTCTTGCCAAACCTCAAAACACCTTTCCATGGAGATGCTCTAAGAAACACCTTCTCACCCACTTCAAACTCCATCTCTTTCCTATGGGCATCTGTGTAGCTCTTCATCCTATCTTGAGCTGTTTTAAGTCTCTGCTTCACTAACTTCACCTTATCCACAGTAACCTGTACCAATTCAGGTCCTACAAGCTTCCTCTCACCTTCCTCATCCCAACATAAAGGAGTTTAACATCTCCTACCATACAAAGCCTCATAAGGTGCCATCTGAATTCCAGAGTGATAGGAATTATTGTAAGCAAACTCAATCAAAGGTAGGTTGTCATCCCACGAACCTTTGAAATCCAACGCGCAAGCTCTCAACATAGCCTCCAAAGTCCGTATCGTCCTCTCCGATCCGTCCATCGACCATGGATAGAAAAGTCGATTGAAATGAAATCTAGTCCCCAGAGCCTCCTGTACGCTTTCCCAAAACCTGGAGGTAAACCTAAGATCCCTATCAGACACTATCGAACTCGGAATCCCATCAAGTCTAATTACCTCATCCACATACTTCTTAGCCAAAACATTCAAAGAATCTGTCTGTTTAATTGGCAAGAAGTGGGCTGACTTAGTCAGCCTATCCACAATCGCCCAAATAGCGTCATGCTTCCTGCTAGTCCTCGGTAATCCCATCAGAAAATCCATGGTAATCTTCTCCCATTTCCATTCCTAATCAAAGAAGGATTAAGCTTGCTCAAGGTGCTTGGTGTTCAGCTTTAACTTACTGACACACTAAACATCTTCTAGCATACTCTGCCACATCTTTCCTCATTCCTTTCCACCAGAAATGCTCTTTCAAATCCCGGTACATCTTAGAACTCCCTGGGTGCATTGCATAAGGAGCATTTTGCGCCTCATCAAGGATCTCATCCTTCAGCTCTAACACGTCTGGAACACACAGTCTCTCACCCACAACCATCAATCCATCTTCCTTTACCTTTACATCAGAACGCTTGCCATCCTTTATCTCCGCTCTAAGCTTACTCAAGTACTCATCCTGTTCCTGCAATTCTTTGATCTTCCCCCTCAACACTGGTCTCACTATGAAATTTGCCAAAATACAGTCAGGCTCAACTTGCCTCAATGACACATCAAGTCTGGCTAATTCCTTCAGCAAGGAAAGGTACACTATCTCCACATGTGCCATAGTGGACTTCCTACTCAATGCATCAGCTACAACATTAGCTTTCCCCGGATGGTAGTCTATCACCAAATCATAATCTTTCAACAACTCTAACCATCGTCTCTGCCTCAAATTCAGTTCTTTCTGAGTCAACAAGTACTTAAGACTCTTATGGTCCGTAAATACTCTAATAGTAACTCCATACAAGTAGTGTCTCCAAATCTTTAATGCAAAAATAATAGCAGCCAACTCCAAATCATGAATAGGGTAGTTCATCTCATAAGGCTTCAATTGCCTAGAAGCATAAGCAATCAATTTCTCTCCTTGCATCAATACACATCCTAAACCCTTCCTAGAAGCGTCACTGTACATAATGTATCCATCATCACCATAGGGTAATGTCAAAATCGGCGCAGTAGTAAGCCTATTCTTCAATTCCTCAAAACTACTCTGGCACTCCTCAGTCCACTCAAACTTCTGATTCTTTCTCGTCAATTTGGAAAGTGGAGCAGCTATCAAAGAAAAGCCCTCCACGAACCTCCTGTAATATCCAGCTAGTCCCAAGAAACTTCTTACTTCAGCCACATTCTAAGGTGCTTCCCATTTAACAACAGCCTCTATCTTTTGCGGATCCACATGCACTCCATGCTCTGAAATCACATGCCCGAGAAATACTACTTCCCTTAACCAAAATTCACACTTATCGAATTTGGCATACAACTCGTTCTTTCTCAAAGTCTCCAAAGAAACCCTCAAATGATCCTCGTGCTCCTCATCACTCTTAGAATAGACCAATATATCATCAATAAAGACAATGATAAATTGATCTAGGAAAGACTTAAAAACTCTATTCATCAAATCCATAAAGACTGCAGGAGCATTCGTTAACCCGAAAGGCATAACCAAAAACTCAAAGTGGCCATACCTCGTCTTAAAAGCAGTCTTTGACACATTGGTCTCCTTAATCCTCAACTGATGATAACCCGATCTCAAATCTATCTTGGAAAAGACTCTTGCCCCTGCAATTTATCAAACAAATCATCTATGCGCGGGAGCGGATATCGGTTCTTAATGGTGGCATGATTCAACTTCCTATAATCCACACACATCCGCAACGACTCATCCTTCTTCACAAAGAGCACCAGAGTTCCCCAAGGAGAAAAGCTTGGCCTAATGTAACCCTTCTCCAAAAGATCCCCCAATTGCTCCTTAAGCTCTTTCAATTCTGCCGGAGCCATCCGGTAAGGCGGAATCAAAATCGGCGTAGTGCCTGGAAAAAGCTCAACGGGAAACTCAATTTCTCTCGGAGGAGGTAGTCCTGGAAATTCCTCGGGGAAGACGTCCGGGAATTCCCTGACTACAGGAATATCCTCCAACCTCCCTCTATCTGCCTCCGCGTTTAACACATAGGCCAAATACGCTTCACACCCCTTACTCATCATTCTCTCCGCTACCATAGCCGAAACAATCTAAGGCGGGCTGACTTTTCTATCTCCCATGAATACCATTTTTCTGCCATCCTCTAGCTCAATTTCACCGTCTCTTACCTTGCAGTCTAAGTTGGCATGATACTTCTCTAAAGTATCCATACCTAGGATCACATCCAATCCTCCCATCTTCAAAGGCATCAAATCCACCACAAACTTCCCTCCACTAATCTCTATCTCACAGTCTCTATACACTTGACTGATAACAATAAACTGGCCGATCGGAGTACTCACCATCAGCGGAGTATCCAATGGGCTCAAGACTCTACCACATACAGTTCTACCCGACGACACAAAAGAGTGGGTAGAACCCGGATCAATCAAAGCAAGAACACAATCATCAAACAATTTAATCATACCCGTCACCACTTCTGGAGCTGTCTCTGCCTCCTCTCGAGTCATAGCAAACACTCTAGCTGGTGCTTGCCCCCTAGATCTGTCTGGAGGATAAGCTCTCTTAGGTACACCAGAGCTACCCACTTCAGTCACAGCTTTCTGTCCCACTGCCTCTGTCCTTCTGGAAGCTTGCATCTGTGATCCCTCTCTTTTGTCCGATTTAAGACACTGCTTGGCTATGTGTCCTCTCTGTCCACAATTGAAGCATGCTCCTGATGCTCTGAAACATTCTCCTCTATGATACCTCCCACAGAGCTCACACTTAGGAAGAGGTGGCCTTTCTCCATCTCCTCTCCTACTGCCGCCCACCGTTGAGGCTTGGTGAGAAACAGTAGAAGTCCTCATCGGTCTAGGTCGGCTTCCACCGGTGCTCCTCTCCTCAGACTGCACAGAAAAGGTTCTGGCACTTCTCTCGGGTATAGAAGTACCACCTCCCCTCCTGAACTGCTCTCTTCCCTTCCTCTTTCTGCTAACTGCACTCTTGATGTTTTCAATATTCTCAACCCTCAGAGCTGCTTCAAAAAAACTGCTGAAAGTCGCCAAAGTTCTGCACTACCACCTTCTCTCTGATAGCTAGGTGTAGGCCCGACTCAAACCTACGACACTTGGCAGCCTCACTGAACATCAGCTCCGAAGCATACCTTGACAACTGCATAAACCGACGCTCATATTCAGCAACAGTCATCTCTCTCTAGGTGAGACTCAGAAACTCTCTCTGCTTCTGCTGAATGTACACCTCAGACAGATACTTCTTTCTGTAACCAGCTAGGAAGTCTCCCCATGTCAACCCTACTGGTCTTGTCTGACTCCCCGGCATAGTCTCCCACCAATGCAAGGCATCACCCTGAAGCAGACTGGCAGTATAAACTACTCTCTCATCATCCTCGCACTCCATCTGATCCAAAACCCTCTCAGTCTTCCTCAACCAGGTCTCAGCTTCCTCGGGGTCTGTGGTCCCATGGAAATCTACCGCTCCATACTTCCTTAGCTTGTCAAACTGTCTCCCCCTCTTAGCTGGGGCCGAACCAGAAGCCTGGGGAATTTGACCCATAGCCTGAACAAAGGGTTGGGTAAATGCCTGAAAGAGTCTCGGGTCTAAAGCAGGCACTTTCTCATACTGACTAGGCGATCACGAGTCCGAGATCGAAGGGCTCCTACTCGCCTAGAGAAGCCTCAACAAGGCCACTCCCGGGGCTACGGACTCATCCGTGCCCTCCTCTCTCAGTGGAGAGTCAGGTGCAATAGAACCTTGCAGAACTCCTTGTGTCCTTCTACGAGGTGGCATCTTACTCCTTCAATGAAAACATTTACTGATTAGCTACATTTCTTTTCAATCGTAGTTCCTATATGTATGCATGAGATGCATGTCACTTAATGCAAACCATCAATTCATAATGTAAACATTTAATCATATATCACAACAAAAGCCTAGGAGTGAAACCTGGCTCTGATACCAAACAATGTTGGACCCCTTTTCCGAGGCCCAACATTCGGACCCATATAAGTATGGAAGACCCAAATCGAACACATACCGACCACAAATAGAGAACCTTTTAATAGAAAATTTGGGATTGGATTTTTAATAAAAATGTTCCTCATGATCTCACGATTATAACGCCACTGAAATCGTTCAATTCGGATTAGAAATGAAAAAGTTATGGCAAAAATACTATCTTAAAGAAAACAGTGAAAACAGTCCCTCTACCAACTTCATGTCAAAAGTTGAAAACTTTAGAGGCTAAATTACTGATCTGCTCCTTCATAAAAAGTGTATATTTATGTCTCTAGTTTCATTTAAAACAAGAATCGCCTCGATCCGAGCCCTATAGCTCCAGATATTTAAAAATTAGTGAAGTATATTCATACTTGATCAGCCGACCTCCACACTTTGTTTCAAACCACATTTTTCAATTTAAAAGAAATACTGGTAAATAAGGTTTAAAAAGATAGAAAATTTTCTTAGGAATCCATCGCTTCGAAAATGGGGTCAATCGGAGGTCTATGTAAAAAGTTATGGCCAAAAGAAGGAAGAGGGGTCGGTCGGCCAAAACCGACCCCCAAACGCGAGCTCGCTCGGCATAGCCGAGCGGCGTCGCTCGCCCAGCGACCAGCCCGTCGCTCGCCCAAGATGGGCGGCGATCGCCTCGCTTCGACCTGCCGAGCGCCTTGGCGCTTCAGCGTGCCGAGCCGAGCGACCTTTCTTTCGGCGATCCGACTTATCGACTTCTAATCTCAATAACTTTTGACTCCGAGCTTCAAATTAGACACGGTCAGAAGCGTTGGAAAGTTAGAAGAAAAATATACATTTTTCAAGAAGGATTTAAAGACAAGTTCGGCCACTAAGGGAATCCAAATTTTACTCAAAGGTTGATCGACTAACTCTCCCTAACAGCACCAGAACTTGCAACCTCCATAACTTTTGACCCAGAACTCCAAATTTAACAAACTTAGTGTCTATGGAAAGGTAAAAGAATTATATACAACTTTTATGAAGACCACCAACCTATATCCCAACTCTATGAGGGTCAAAAGTGAACTAAAAGCTCTGCCTGACAATCTGTCACTTGGACAACACCTGCATTTAAATCCAACGACTCATAACTACCAATTTAACTCATCATAAATGGCTCATAAATCATCCTGGGAGAGTCCTACAGCTCGCCTACCACTCTCCATGAATCTAAAAGATCCCATATGACCTATATCAACCCAAAAATTTCAGACCTTCAACAGCACATAACTCATAGCAATTTTTCCAGCGAGCTCTCCCAAAGTTAAAAACCCAGCAACAACTCAAAAATAAAAAATACTCATACACATACTATTTCAAGGCCATACACAGATCGAAAATCAACATTTTCACAATATGGAGAGTACTAGAGCTCTCATTCACAATCCAAATCATAACAAAGATTCTTGCATAGCTTTGATTACAAATTGGCATATTCATCAAGATCAAGTACAAAATACAAAAGATGACATGTTCAATGATCAATATGCTTACAAAGCTATTCCAAAAGCTAGTTACTAACTTAATAGAAAAGTTTCTAGAGTTCTTGCAGTTTTGTCCGATGCCTTGCAAGGTTCCGAATTCAACTTGAATTTGCACCTGAGGAGGGAAAATGGGGTGAGCTAACACGGCTCAGTGGCTAACATGTTTATAGCCATCGCGCAATGAGCCACACAACACATCATTAACAATCTGAAACAACAACAATTTATCATATAAAGCTCAAATAACCCACAATCATCACCTAAGGCATAACATGAGAATTTATATCAATCAAACACATATTATGCATCATAAACATAATTAAAGACTAAAATGCACACAATAGGCTCGAGAGTTCCATAAACACAACGAATAAACTGAAGTTTATCGTAAACACAACGAATCCATTTTCGGATCTCGTGGGCTACAAGCGGGCTGCCGGGAGAAGGCAAGGGGGTCAATGTGCACGTGACTTATCGAAGTAGGTTCTCTCTCGCCCAATCACAACCAATTTATGATCACATATTCAAGCACAAGACTAGCATTCTATGCTTCTTTCTTTCTTTCTAATTATCATATTTTCACACTTTACTTTCAAATCCAAGGAAAGTACATGTTCAATATGCACATAATTATCAAAGATAGCACACATAGGGCATTTGCCCATTACATAACAACTATAAAAATGTTACCCACCTATCGTCGGAATCCGAAGTCAAGATTGCCCTTCCTCTTTGTCTTGAGTAGGGTTTTCTTGAGTTCCTTCAAACAAAACACATCTCCAATAAATTTCTAAATTCATAGGAAAGGTCATAATATTCAGAAATTAAAGGAAAACTAACATTAACCTAAACCTAACCTACCCATGGCTCATCTAAGCTAGAATAATCAAACCCTAGCTTAGAAATCACAAAATCCACTTAATCCCACTTTTCTTTCCTGTCTTTCGTCAACCTCTACTCAACCCTAACCTCCATCTTACACCATTCTTGAACCTAACTTAATAAAGATGAAAGCTTACCTTTCTCACTTGATTTCTCTCCTTCTTTCTTCTTCTCCACAAGCCTCCCACGATTTTTCTCTCTTCCTTTCTTCCTTGGCCGACCACTCTTCCTTTCTCCTCTAGCTCACGTTTTTCTCTCTTCTCTTCTAGAATTTTCGATACTCTCCTCTCCGTTCCATCTTCTTTAACTCATTTAACTCATCCTACACCAAAACCATGTAGTTTTGGCTTCTCACTTAGGTTCCTTTGGGCTCTCCTCCTCCTCTCAAGCCCACTACACCTCACCCATTAATTTCTAATCCTCCTCCTCTTATTCATTCATTCCTAAAGCCCATACTTTCCAATATTAAATCCAAGCTTTCAAATAATTTCTAACTTCAAATCCCAAGCCCAACATAAAAATATTTATATAAACACATAATTAAATCAATTAAGGCAAAATAAAATAATTTACGAATAAATCCATAAATCAATAAATAAATAATTAATTCAGATAAATAAAAAAAATTTCGGGGCCCAACAAGTTTACTTCAAGGGAATGATGAGTTTCATATCATGATAGTAGTTGACTATCGATAATGCCACTATTACATGAATCTCGAGTCAAGTATGTTTTCAAGAATAAAGTAGGCCGTTACTTTAATCTTAAAACATACAACTTAAGCATTCGTTTATTATGAACCATAATCCTGATGAGTGATGAACTCATATATGTTTCATTATAATTCTTGATATGATCGGAATGGATTTTTACAGAGTATTAATCCAGTGTCTGCATGTTGGAATAATTAATTGAAACATGTATCAGGGAACATTCACTTAAATAAAGAGTTTATATTGTTATCATCTCTTCTCGATGTTTTAAGCAGATTTGGTGATTAAACTGGCGCCGGTAGTTTGATGGACTAGCTACCCATCAAGTCTTAACACTGAGATGAGATCTTATGTGTTAATCATCATATAAAGTAAAATGAGAGATCTAGAAGGAAAAACCAACATAAGGAAAAAACGGTAATTTTACCCTTTGTTGTGCGGATGGCTATAATAAGGTTCTAAATAGGGTTTCAAATTGGACATATTCTCATAATATTTAATAATTCAAGAGTTCAACTAATTGTCTTTAGTGGAATGACATTTAGTTAATAAGCTAGAATTAATTCTAATGAGATTGAATTAATTTTGGGCTTATTGGAGCTTGAATTATCAAATTCCAATAAGATTCCCCACTTGGCTTTAAGGAAGGTTATCAAGCTAAGTAAGAAATATAAATGGAGGTTAATTAGAAGCCCATAATTGAATCTTGGGCTTGGTCTAATTAAAGAAGCCCAAATGTACATTTAGTAATGGGCTTGGTTTTTGGTTTAATGTAATTAATTAGATTAATTATATTGAAACACTTTTTTTTAAGAAGAAGATAGCAATTTTTGTTATTCCTAGGTTAAATGTGTAACCACACATTTGACATTAAAAATGTTAAATAAAGATGGTCTTTATTATGGTTAATCATCATTAAATGGAGTTATGAACTTACCATTAAATGGTTTAATGGTTGTCTTTTAATGTTGGCTTGTAACCTATTTGCATTCATTAGATTAAAGATGAAAGATGTACATTAGATGGACCATATTCCTTCTTTCTTCTTGGAAAAACCAAAATTGGGTATTGAATTTTAGGTTATGGTCTTTTCAAATAGCCATCATAAAGATAAATGAAGATAATCTCATTTATTGGCTATTTTATGAGTGATTAATGAAAGAAGTGATGCATTTGATGCCTCTCTCTCCTTCCATCCATGCATATACGAAATTGGTAGGCAAGAAAGAGTTGTTGCATGTTCTTTACACCTTCTCTCCTTTCATGAAAGAGAGAATCGAAAATACCAATTGAAAGAGTTTCAATTTTGCTTCTTCTTCTTCTAAGAAAATCTCCTCCAAACATTTCTTCTCCTTTCCCACCAAAGGATTTTGTTAACCTAATTGTCCTTGAAGAACAGGTGGTAAATCTAATTGGTTGAGGATACTACAACAAGGAGAAAGTAGATTGCTAAAGGAAAAGAGTCAAAGGCAAAGGATTTGGATACACAAAGAAGAAGATGATAGCGCAGCGATGATTTAAAGTTGTAGGGAAGGAGTCGGTAATACTCCTGATCTTGTTTATATTTTATTATCATTATACCATATCATGTATGGATTGGCATGTTGATTTGGATTTGTTGCTTTCGCTGCAAGTAATAATTTCTTAAAAGTTTTGAAATCTACCGTTTTTCCAAACAAAGCATGTTTTCTTTTTCCGATCCAACAATTGATATCAGAACCAATTTCTAATGCATGATTTCGGTTCCTATATGTTGGATGCATGAGTTGGCAATCTTTTTGTGTATGCTGCATATTTTTATGTGATAGAAATATACATGGTGTATGTTTGCTCTTTTGGTTGTCCATAGAAGTCAAATTTACCTTGTAAGATTTCTTCATTGGTTGGAACAAGGAGGGTGGTCTATCATCACCCTGTTTCCTCCTTGGTTTGTTTTTTCTTTTTTCTTTGATTTTGTAATGTACAAATTGATGTAATGATGAAGATGGAGCAGCTATGGATTGAAGAAATGGAAAGAGTTCGAAGCGGAAGATCCAAGTCCAAGAAGAATACTTTGGGCCTAAAAGGCTTGTAATTATTTAATTTTTCTAGGATGGACAATCAAAAATGGCTTTATTAATTCATGTGATGAATGGAGAAATGAAATCTTATAATATGTGATATTATGTGATTGCATGTCATTTAGAAAATTGCCAACCCTAGGCTTTGCCATGCATTCATTATGTATGAGATATATAATGAAACAATATAGGATGGACAATAAATTGCATCTAGACAAGATGGTATTTAAAACTTAAAGCCCAAAAAGATTGAGTGGGAGAGGACGCTCCTGTGAGAGTCCACGGTCTCCAAATGATGGCCTGTTTGCATGTGGTGAAGTGTTACTCCCCATCGGAGGGCATGGATCCTACATCTTGCATGGTTTGGGTCTCCTTAAGGATAAGTCCACTTAATGATAGCAAATGTGACCTCCCACCGAGGCATGGTTTGTAGGTATCTTTAGTGAATGAATCAAATGGTTAAACACTCAACATTTTTTATCAAGAAATTGCCCACCGTAGCTCTGTTGGTAAAAGTATGGACCAAATTAAGACGCTTCTTAAACAATTAGGCATGAGATGCTTGGTAGTTTTTGAGTGGGAGGGTCCCAGTTTTTCTTTTAATGGATAAGATGGCATGCATACATGCATCATGGTTTTATACAAAATTCCATAAATTGTTGACTAGTATGCTCATGTTTTAATAATTTATATTTTCAGACAAAATCAACCACAAAATGAATCCACTCACCCTGCTCTTTGCTAATAACAAATTGGAAAACGGAGACAATTTTAATGAATGGAGACGTAAACTTGATATTGTTCTTGAATATGAACATATTTCATAGGTGTTAACTAAAAATGAGCCTACACCTCCAAGTGGAGATTCAACTCCTGAACAAGTCCAACAACATGAGCGTTGGCAAAATGTTGACAAGACTACTAAGTTTTATATTCTGGCTTCTGTCAGCGGCTTGTTGCAAAAGCAAATTGCTTGTATGAAAACTGATAATGCAATGGTCCATCACCTACATGAGATGTTTGGTGTGAGGACTAGGTCTGCAAGAGTGAAAGCTATCCAAACCTTTCATAATCTCAGACAGAAACCTGATGAACCGGTGTGGGATTACATGATGAAGGTAATCTCTGCGGTCATTGAGGCTGAGATGCTTTGGACGGATATGGATGCGGACACGCAGATGATTATGATCATCAATAGCTTAAACTCTTCTTTTCAGCAGTTTAAGTTGGACTATGAGCTCAACAATATGGATTACACCTTGAGTGAGTTGATGAATACTCTCCAGAGCACGGAGGAGATATTGAATATTAAGGCTCAAGGGCCAGAAGCTAATGTAGCTTCTTCTTCTAAGCCCAAGGGTAAGGGCAAGGAAAAGAAGAAGGGTCCAATGAAAAAGAAGGCCCAAACAGGGGTCAAGGCCAAATCTATGAAAAAGAAGGCCAAAGAGAACATCAAAGGAAAGTGTTTCCACTATGATGAGATGGGCCACTAGAAAAGAAACTGTCCAGTCTACCTAGAGTCCCTCAAAAGCAAACAAGGTATGGGCTTCCTAAGTTTGTTAGGAACTAGAAATGTGGCAGATTTATCTACTTCTTGGATATTAGATTCCGGAGCTACTAACCATGTTTGTAATTCTTTGCAGGGGTTCAATGAAAGGAAAAGACTACCTAAAGGCCGCCAAGTCAAGATAGCAGATGGTTCCTATGTTTCAGCAGAATCAGTGGAAGTAGTTATCTTGGACTTTGCTAGTGGTCATAGGTTATATTTGGAGGATGTTTATTACATGCCAATGATTGCAAGGAACATGATTTCTGTTTTTTGTCTAATAAAATCTGGTTATTCCTTATATTTTGAAAAGGTTGTTTCAATATATGAGAATAAGGATTTTATTTGTGATGCGATAACTAAACAGGGATTTTTTTTGTAGAACCTATTAAAGGCTCACTAAACACCACAGAATTGATAAAACCAAGACAATTCAAAATCTCTAGCATTAATTCAAAGTATCTGTGGCACTTAAGAATGGGTCATATCAAACAGAAAAGACTTGACAGGCTAGTAAAGGATGGGATCCTTATGATCTTGGATAGTGATCCATTACCTACCTGTGAATCTTGTATTGAAGGAACAATGACCAAAGCCTCATTTCCTTCTAAAGGAAACAGATCTGAATCCACATTGGACCTGGTACATACTGATGTGTGTGGGCCCATGAATGTACAAGCTAGAGGAGGTTATGAATATTTCATAATTTTTATAGATGATTACTCAAGACATGGCTATTTGTATTTGATGTATAAAAAGAGTGAATCTTTTGAAAAGTTCAAAGAATTCAAAGCTGAAGCTGAGAAGCAACTTGACAAGCCATTAAAACAGCTTCGATCAGATTGAGGTGACGAGTATTTATCTGGAGAGTTCTAGCAATATTGAATTCACAATGGATTTGGTTCCAATTTGTCAGCTCCTCGTACACCTCAACAGAATGGTGTAGCAGAGAGGAGAAATAGAACTCTATTGGAAATGGTAAGATCAATGATGTCCTACGCTAGCCTTCCAGAATCGTTCTGGAGATATGCCATACAAACGGCAACATATCTTTTTAACTTTGCTCCGTCTAAATCGGTGCCTAAAACACTTAGGGAGTTGTGGACTGGCCGAGTGCCTTCATTGAGGCATTTGAGGACTTGGGGCTGCCCAGCCCATGTTCTAAAGCCTGAATCCACAAATATGGAACCAAGGTCAGAAGTATGTTTGTTTGTATGATATCCTACGGGAACTCGAGGGTACTATTTTTACAGTCCTCATGATAAGAAGGTATTTGTGTCGACAAATGCAACCTTCTTAGAGGAAGAGTTTGTGAAAAATCATAAAGGAAGAAGTGAAGTAGTACTAAAGGAGTTAGCTATTTCATCCAAACCAAGAGTTGTTTTGGATATGACAGAACAAGATGTCGAAATGGATTCAAGAGTTGAATCAGAAGTGCAACCTGAACATCAAGGTCTGCCTAGACGTAGTGGGAGGGTTGTGACACAGCCAGATAGGTATCTGGGTTTAGGAGAAGGCTTAATTGCCATCTCGGACCAAGAAGAAATAGATCCCATTATGTATACATAGGCTATTAATGATGTTGATGCAGGAAAATGGCTCAAGGCGATGGAATCAGAAATAGATTCTATGTATACTAATGAAGTCTGGGTCCTTGTAGATCTACTACCAGGTATAAAAGCCATAGGGTGTAAATGGATCTACAAAAGGAAAAGGGGATCGGATGGAAAGGTAGAGACCTTTAAAGCTAGATTGGTAGCTAAAGGCTATACTCAAAAGGAGGGTATAGACGATGAGGAGACTTTTTCTCCGATTGCCATGCTTAAGTCCATCAAGATTTTTTTGGCCATAGCAGCCTATTTCGATTATGAAATATGGCAAATGGATGTCAAGATTGCATTTCTTACTAGAGATCTTGAGGAGACCATTTATATGGCCCAACCAGAAGGATTCATTAAGCCAGGTAATGAGCATAAGGTTTGCAAGTTGCAAAGGTCCATTTATGGACTTAAGCAAGCATCTAGGTCTTAGAACATTAGGTTTGATAAGGCTATCAAAACCTATGGGTTTATACAAAACCTAGATGAACCTTGTGTATATAAAAGAATACAAGAAGGTAAGGTTACTTTCCTAATCCTGTATGTTGATGACATTCTGCTCATTGGGAATGATGCAGCGATGTTATCTGCAGTTAAGGGATGGCTGAATGAACAGTTTTCAATGAAGGATTTGGGAGAGGCTACCTATATTCTAGGAATCAAACTTGTAAGGGATCGAAAGAACAAGCAGATAGTTTTGTCTCAACTAACCTACATTGAGAATATGCTCAATAAGTTCGCCATGCAAGATTCCAAGAGGGTTTTTACTCCTATAAGACATGGAATCAAACTTTCAAAGGAACAAGCACCTAAAATCCAAGAGGAGGTTGAACGCATGCGTAACATTCTATATGCTTCGGCAGTTGGTAGTTTGATAAATGCAATGCTGTGCACTAGACCAGATATCTGTTACGCAGTGGGACTGGTAAGCAGATTTCAGTCCAATCTAGGAATGGAACATTGGAATGCGGTTAAGTGTATACTTAAGTATCTTCGTAAGACGAAGAACTTAATTCTTGTTTACTCTGGAAGTAATCTTATTCCGACAAGATATACGGATTCTGATTTCCAATCAGATGTTGATTCAAGGAAATCAACTTCTGGTTCTATATTTACTTTAGGAGGTGGAGTCATAGTTTGGAGGAGTGTCAAGCAATCTTGTATTGCTTGATTAAACTATGGAGGTTGAGTATGTTGCTGCTTGTGAAGCAACAAAGGAAGCGATCGCTCGGAAGTTCCTAAATGATTTGGAGGTAGTTCGAGGCGAAAAGGCCATTACACTTTATTGTGATAATAGTGGGGCAGTAGCTAATTCTAAAGAACCTCGAAACCACAAAGCTGCCAAACACATTGAGTGAAAGTATCATCTTATAAGGGAGATAATACAATGTGGAGAAGTGGATGTAGTAAAGATTCCCACCGAGCAAAACCTTGCTAATCCGTTCACAAAGACATTGACTCAAAAGAGCTTTGAGGCTCACCTAGAAGGGATGAGAATGAGGGAAATGTCAAACTTGCTTTAGGGCAAATGGGAAATTGTTGGAGTTATGTAAATATAGTGCCCTGGAAAGCAAGTTTATTTACATGTAACTTTATCTTCTTCAGTTATAGTTTTGTAATGAAAATATTTATTATTAATAAAACAAAAAAGTTTGGTTTTATCTGTATGAGCATTATATATCTGGTCATAAGGTACCAAGATTCTTTTGTAAGTAATATACATATATATAGAGATGTATGGGAAACATGTATATTATTAGAATCTGAATTAATTGATTCACAGTTGAATAATCAAGTTTGTCGCTTGATTATGGTTTAGACTGTAGTGTTGCGATTTATCTCCATATAAGTAAAGGAGTTTGCTTCAAAGGAATGATGAGTTTCATATCATGATAGTAGTTGACTATCGATAATGGCACTATTACATGAATCTCGAATCAAGTATGTTTTCAAGAATAAAGTAGGTCGTTACATTAATCTTAAAACATACAACTTAAGCATTCGCTTATTATGAACTCATATATGTTTCATTATAATTCTTGATATGATCAGAATGGATTTTTATAGAGTATTAATCCAGTTTCTGCATGTTGGAATTATTAATTGAAACATGTATTAGGGAACATTCACTCAAATAAAGAGTTTATATTGTTATCATCTCTTCTAGACGTTTTAAGGAGATTTGGTGATTAAACTGGCGCCAGTAGTTTGATGAACTAGCTACCCATCAAGTCTTAAAACTGAGATGAGATCTTATGTGTTAATCACCATATAAAGTAAAATGAGAGATCTAGAAGGAAAAACCAACATAAGGACAAAACGGTAATTTTACTCTTTGTTGTGCTGATGGCAATAACAAGGTTCTAAATAGGGTTTGAAATTGGACATATTCTCATAATATTTAATAATTCAAGAGTTCAACTAATTGTCTTTAGTGGAATGACATTTCGTTAATAAGCTAGAATTAATTCCAATGAGCTTGAATTAATTACGGGCTTATTAGACTTAATTATCAAAGTCCAATAAGATTCCCCACTTGGCTTTAAGGAAGGTTATCAAGCTAAGTAAGAAATATAAATGGAGGTTAATTAGAAGCCCATAATTGAATCTTGGGCTTGGTCTAATTAAGGAAGCCTAAATGCACATTTAGTAATGAGCTTGGTTTTTGGTTTAATGTAATTAATTAGATTAATTATATTGAAACAATTTTTTTTAAGAAGAAGATAGCAATTTCTGTTATTCCAAGGTTAAATGTGTAACCACACATTTGACATTAAAAATTTTAAATAAAGATGGTCTTTATTATGGTTAATCATCTTTAAATGGAGTTATGAACTTACCATTAAATGGTTTAATGGTTGTCTATTAATGTTGGCTTGTAACCTATTTGCATTCATTAAATTAAAGATGAAAGATGTACATTAGATGGACCATCTTCCTTGTTTCTTCTTGGCAAAATCGAAATTGGGTATTGAATTTTAGGTTATGGTCTTTTTAAATAGCCATCATAAAGATAAATGAAGATAATCTCATTTATTGGCTATTTTATGAGTGATTAATGAAAGAAGTGATGCATTTGATGCCTCTCTCTCCTTCCATCCATGCATATACGAAATTGGTAGGCAAGAAAGAGTTCTTGCATGTTCTTTACACCTTCTTTCCTTTCATTTAAGAGAGAATCGAAAATACCAATTGAAAGAGTTTCAATTTTGCTTCTTCTTCTTCTAAGAAAATCTCCTCCAAACATTTCTTCTCCTTTTCCACCAAAGGATTTTGTTAACCTAATTGTGCTTGAATAACAGGTAGTAAATCTAATTGGTTGAGGATACTACAACAAGGAGAAAGTAGATTGCTAAAGGAAAAGAGCCAAAAGCAAAGGATTTGGATACACAAAGAAAGAGAGGATAACGCAGCGAGGATTTAAAGCTGTAGCGAAGGAGTTGGTAATACTCCTGATCTTGTTTATATTTTATTATCCTTATACCATATCATGTATAGATTGGCATGTTGATTTGGATTTTTTGCTTCTGCTGCAAGTAATGATTTCTTAAAAGTTTTGAAATCTACCGTTTTTCCAAACAAAGCATGTTTTCTTTTTCCGATCCAACAATGTCACTTGCCACATGTCCAATTCTTATAACCTAAGTCCAATTTCTATTCTAATTATCTCACAATTTCCAATGGCACTTGTCAATATTTCCTAAAGTCATTTATCAAAATTTTTATTGCCATTGGACAAAAGTTCTACTACCATTTAACAATTGCTTTGCCATTTGGTAATTTTCCTAGTCCAAAAATACTCTACAATTTCTAAAATTTTCTCCAAAGATTCCCAAAAATTCTAAATCAATTTATACACTCCCCAAATCAATTTTCAACATATAAAAAAACCGCATTTCTCAACATATTCACATGTATAAACAATTATACCCAGAAATTGTCAACGAATACATGTACAATTATCTTTATCTGAAAAGATTCAATATTCATGTGCATGTGCATCTTATGTATGCATGAACATGAGATGTGTTTCCTAATTTATCAGTAATCTCTCACATAGGTAATGAGATGTTACACATGATGAGTGTGTTTAAGATGGTATACTTAGGTTTATTGCTTTATTTTCATGAAATGGAGATTTTAAGGAGAAGATGGAAAAAAATTTCACAAACTAACTGGAAATTCTTGCACCACAGGTTAGTTAAGACACATATATTCTGTTTTGTAATTCGAAGAGCATTTGTATTTGATATTGAGAAGTTAAAGATCAGCAGGAAAACAAGATATTTGGATGTAGATAAAATGTTAATTTTTTTCAAAAGTGACAAAGGTTAATCTTCCAAAAATTCATTTGAGTGTGATGTTATTTTATGCTGTATATTTGTTGTCTCAAGGTAATTCTGTGTCGTTTTCTGTAAGATGGCATTAGCCCTGGCTCTAATGTGCTTACTGCTCTCGAATTCCTTGTATCTGGGGTAAATTTTTCTTATTTTTAATAAAAGTCTTACTAGATGTTTTCTGTTTCTGTTTGCTCATCATATCACAGTTTCATTAATATTAAGATTTGTCTTCTCTATGATTATTGGGATTAATGTGGTCTTTGATTGAATTTCTTTAAGTTGTTTAAAGATATAATCTATTAATTTTTCAAAGGGAATAATTTCGAGTGGCTTAGCCTCTGTATGTGAGTTTGCTGACTGTTTGTTCTTCACAATTGAGGCTCTCAGCTATAAAGCCTTGTAAAGCATACATTTCAGAGTAGTTAATTAGGATATTATGTTTTTTTTGTTATTTGAAAATTCAATACTTTTTTTTTCATTTGTAGCCTATTGATAAGCAGTCGCTCCTTGATTCGGGGATATTATGTTGTCTCATTCATACTCTGAATGCCTTCCTAAGTTCTGAATCCAATCAAAGACCAAAGGCTGAGAAAGATTGTGATAGTAATGGCAAACAAGTTCGCCAGCTTGAGGCAGTATTTTAAACAACTTTGTGTTTTGTTTCTAGTTGCTTTTATTGACAACAAAGGATTTGCATCTATTTTTGCCACAACGAGGTAGAGAGGAATGGGTTTGAAATGTCTTAGGTAGGGAGTGAGGTCTGCAGGTTATCCTGTAAACAATGTCACCATTTTTTTCAAAGCAGCTCCTTAGGGAAAAACTTTGTTAATTTTCCACCTTTGTGGCGAGCTACACTCGCATATGTGGTTCCCAAATATGTCCATGAATGCTGTTAGTTAACAGTTTTGTTTGGTGGAATAGAACCCTCTATTTTGTTAGAGTCATACAGGACCCACTGCCTTGGTTTTTTAGTTTATAATGCTTGAATATGCAATGACCCACTACCTTGGTTTTTTAGTTTATAAGATTCATCTTGAATATGCAAGGATTTAGTTATTATGTCTTACATATAAATAATCATGTAATAAGTGAGTTTTTAATTCATCTAAAAGGTATTATACAATTTATCATTAACATAAAATGAGGATTATCTACATACATATATAAATGGGAGATTAAAGTCTAAATTTTAGATTCATATTATTATTTAAAAGATTAGAAATGACAGTTTTTTACTAAAAGAACATGTAAGATAATTAAGACCCCATTGAGTGCTCAATGAACTCCATTGCTTAAAACCTTGTTAAAAGCATCTTAGTGTGTGTAGTGGAATGCCAATGCAAAGGGCCAAATGAAATCTGGCATCAACTCTATATCAAACACAACTAGGCAGATAAAAGAGAATCAACAAGATCACAAGTGGAAATATATGAGACTTCATATATTTAGGCTCAAAGTTCTGCATAAGCAAATCCATACACATTACATTGTTCAAAACTTGATTAAACTCTAATCAAGAAAATCTAACTATAAAGCAATAAACCCCAACTCGGATGTTCATAACAAAGTAGTTAAACGTGATAATGCAAACTAATAATCCAAACAACACATTAAATGTCTAACATTTAATTAAGCTATAATCGAGTAGCTTCACTACAAGTTACAAATCCTAGACCTCGGCATTCATAAATCGTAACTAAACTACGGATTAAGCTACTCCCCTTTGAAGCTCGGTGAACTCCAACCATCATTGCATCTTCAGGAGAAAATGAATGCCTAACCATGCATTGTAACCGGAAACTTCATAACTTGTGAAGAATCCAAGCTACCCATGATGGAGTCGGCATTGAAAATGGAAAACAAAACCTATATAAAATTGTCCCCAGGGAACCCCGAAGGGAACCCTGGGTGGTAGACGTGAGTGCTTCCTCTTCTTCTCTCTTCGCTCGTTGGTCTCCCTTTCTCTTCCCAAATGAATGTTGATCCCCCAAAAGATGATTGTTCTAACCTAATTCGGCAAGATTTAAAGCATAGGTCACGGGCCGGGTCAATACAATGAGAGAAATTTCTATTTGGAGTTCGGGTATCCATCTGCACGTCGCGATGAGTGAATTATTTGACGTCACAGTGGCGGCGTGTTGACTCTTCGGATGCTTTTGACTCTTCTTTTCTCCTACAATATAAAACAACAATTTGCAGTATCAATTGTCCTTGGAAAAAATTATGATGGAATTAATGTCAATTTGTGACAATTTTACTATCAAATTGTATAAAGTGTAAGCTCACTGTAAGGGACTAATTAAAGCACAAAAATAAAAAATTAAGAGTCAAAAAGTACATTAAGAACAGTAAAAGTGTAGCCAATTTATATAATAAACTTGGGCTCAATCACATGCATAATAGGAATGTGATTAAGCAATGAAGATAAAACAACAAAGGTTCAAGAGTAGAATAAAAATTTATTCATCATCGTCATCGGTGGACTTTTACAATATCACATTCATTCTCACTACTGCTTGTCTCTAAGTCATCCAAATCGTCATTCAAACGTTGCTCAAAATTCAATACAACATTATTTATTACGTCAAATGCAATATTATTATGATCTAAAAACTCTATGGAACATTCCTCGACTTCCACTGCAACTTCTGAAGACTCCTTAACGTCATTTGCATCTTTTTCATTACCATGCAGTGGGATATCATACGCACGTTTAACTTCACATTCTTGCACAATCCGCCAATTTGAACCTAGTAACAAATCTTCCACTAAAAAAATTTGCTTTGCTTAGTTTCCCAAAACAAATGGGTCATCCTTAAACCAAAACTTAGTAACGTTGATGTTTTTGACAATGTCGCTGACCCTCATATTTGAATTTCCAAGATCGTACCATTTGCATTTGAAAAACACATCACTTTTACCTCTAACATATTCAAGCCTGATAATATTTGTCAGCATCCCATAAAATGTAATATTATCTTCCCCATAATTTCCTAACACTGCATCACCACTATTTTGTGTAATCCTTTGCAAATCACGGGCTTCAGTTCGAAATCGCATGCCATTTGTATTACATACAGAATACTTTTGTACCAAAGTTTGAGGTCCATATGCTAATGCATACAAAGACTCAAACGTATTTCCTTCACAGGAGCTAGTTAATGTCGTCATCTATAACAAGAAATGAAAAATAGTTAATAATATATAATTATTAGTTAACACCACGTACAAATGTTCTTCTCACCCGATGCTTTAACCAGGAAAAAAATTGTTCTCTATGTCTCCTGTCAACATGCAATGGACTTTGTTGCCTCAGCTCATCCATGTGCTCACTAAGGGTCATCATAAAGTCAATCAAAATTATATGAGATATCTTTACTTATGACATATCTTAATTTAACAAAAGGTTAGAAAAACTTACTCAATAAAGGGCCTAGTCTTATGACAATTCATAAGCATATACCAATGTGTAATCTCTAGCTTATTTGTAGGAAGAGCAATTGTTTTAGTAGCACCAATCGGCTTACATTGTTGGAAGAATACCGATATGTCACTACCATCAACCATATCATTGAGTCAGTCTGGCACATTGAAGTTGGTTTCAATTCCTTTTAAATACATTAAACAGAATGTCATGCACTCTTTATCAACATAAGTTTCTACAATTGACCCTTCTGGACGTGCTTTATTTCTAACAAATCCCTTTAGTGTACCTAGGAATCTTAACAAATGATTAACCATAATTAGATAGGCCACTATTTACTTAACTTTTAAAAGTAATAGGATCAATTTAAACAATACCTATCAATTGGATACATCCATCTATACACAACCGGTCCACCAAGTAAGGCTTCATTTGGCAAATGAATAGTCAAATGTACCATCACATTAAAGAGCGCTGGTGTGTATATCATTTCAAGTTTGCATAAGATTAAAGTAATCTCATGACACATATTCTGTACCTGATCCTTATTCAAACTTCGTCTACAAATTTGGTGAAAGAAGTCCCCTAACTCCATTAAAACACCTGTCACATCTTTGTTCAAGATAGAATGCATTCCTAATGGAAGAATGCTTTGTAACAATATATGAAAATCATAAGACTTAAACCCAGTAATCTTCCTTTCGTCAACATTAACACATCTAGATATATTCGATGCGTAACCATTTGGAAACTTCACTTGCTTTACAAACTCGCAAAACTTCTTCTTCTCATCGGAAGACATTGTATAGCATGTTGGAGGTTTTCCCACAATAGTTCCATCAGTTGCTCTTATCAACTGTAATTCTTTTCGAATATTCATATCTTCCAAATCAAGCTGAGCCTTGATTGTATCTTTGGTTTTACCTTCAACATTCATCAAAGTAATAAGGATATTGTCACAAATATTCTTCTCTATATGCTTGACATCAAGGTTATGCCTTAATCTTAACTTATGCCAATATGGTAGTTCAAAAAGAATACTTTTTTTATTCCAATTAAACTCTCCTTCCAATCTCCTTCTCATCTTATTGCTGGGGTGCTTTCCATAACATATATTCTGCATATGACATAATTGTTCCACCATATCACCTCCATTTGGGAAGTTAGGTATAGGTCGATGATCACTCTTGCCTACAAACTTCCTGCTTTTTCTCCATGGATGATCATAAGGAAGAAAACAGTGATGACCTAAGTATCCAATCTTACTTTTTAACTTATAAGAAGGAGTGTCCTTGTTAAAAAAAGGGCCTGCCTTATAGCCTTTTGTGCTCCACCCAAAAACAGTAGCATAGGCTAGAAAGTCATTAATAGTCCACATTAAAACTGCATGCAATCAAAAATTCTTTCCTTTTGAAACATCAAAAATATCAAAACCATCGTCCCATAACTTTTTTAACTCATCTAGTAGTGGTCTCATATAGACGTCAATGTCTTTACCGATCGCTTTCGGACCTGGAATAACCAATGATAGCATAAAGAATGACTCATCCATACACATACAAGGGGGTAAATTGTATGTTAAGAGAACAACAGGTCACACGCTATATGAAACAGACAAATTGTCATGTGGATTGAACCCATCTGTTGCTAAGCCTAGTCTAACATTACGTGGTTCTCTGGCAACCTTAGGATATAGCTCATCAAAGCACTTCCAAGCTTCTCCATCAGAAGGATGAGCCACGTTATTACTGTCATTTTTAGGCCTATCATTATGCCATTTCATTTGTTTAGCGGTCTTACTTGACATGAGTAATCATTATAATATGGACGTTAATGGAAAGTGTTGAGTCAAAATGACTTTACATATATATGATTTTGATGAATAACAAAGAAGTAGTAAAAGCAGACGTAAAATAGAAAATGCATGATGGAGAATAAAATACGAGCCTTGAGCGAAGTTAAAAGCGATTTAAACGTAAAATGAAAAGCGAGCGTGAAGCGAAATGAGAAGCGACTGCGCACATAAAATGAAAAGGTATGCAGACGCAGACGCAAAATGAAAAGCAGACGCAGACACTAAATGAAACACAGACGAAGAAACACAGACGAAGAAACACAGACGCAGAAACACAGACACAAAAACACACACGTGGAAACATAGGCGCAAAAATACAGACGGAGAAAAGCAGTCAGTTCGAGTTAGTTACAGAACTCAACTGATTAACCGTTTCTTTCAAGATTCAAGAAACAATATTCAAGATTCAAGATTCAAGAATCAAGAAGCAGTTATAGAAGAAGGCTATAAATAATAGTCGAAGTCGAAGATTGCAAATTTAGCAGAAGTTGAGATATTTGATTTACGTATACGCGAACGAAAAAGCTTGTCTGTGAGACAATTGTGCAAATTAGCTGAGAGTTATTTTTACTGTAACTGATTTCAAATACTTTTGTAAGAAAGTAGTACAGATAGCCTGCAGAGGCTAAGAGTGAAAGAATACTAATTGTAGAGACCTGAAGAGGCTCGGAAAGAATACTTGTAAACGTTGAAGAGATAGTGAAATCTCAGAAAGAACTCATAGGACTAGACGTAACCCACGGTTTGGGGGTGAACCAGTATAAAATCACTGTGTCAACTTCTCTTTACCCTATCTCTCTTAAAATTCAAAGTTTTGCTATTACTTCACTTCCGAAACAAGTTTTCAAAGATTTGATTATTTCGAATTTACTAAAGTTTTTGTAAAAGAACTTGTTTTTAAACAAAACAGTTTTGAAAGAGTTTTCAAAAAGGGGGAATACACAATTCAACCCCCCCCCCCTTCTCGTGTATTTGTTATCGTTCCATAAGTATTATACTAACGTGTGATTTACTTTAATTGGTATCAGAGCTTGGTATCCGAGGATCACTGTAGCAAAGTATGGATTAAAGATAATGGCAGAATCACATATATACATTACAGAAGGTGCCTCAGTCACTAGACCTCCAGCATTCAACGGAGGAGACTATCACTACTGGAAAGATAAAATGAGGTTGTTCATAGAATCTACTCATGTAGACCTTTGGGATGTGATAGAAAATGGACCATATACACCAGTAGATGAAGATGGAAATCTTATTCCACGGACCAGATGGATGGCTGACCAAAAGGCGAGAATTCAACTCAACTCTAAAGCGAAGTTCTTCCTGACGTGTGCCCTAAGCAGGAGTGAATATGATAAAGTTCACGGATGCGACACTGCGAAGGAGACGTGGGACACACTGTCCATCGCTCATGAAGGCACAAACCAAGTCAAAGAATCCAAGATAAGCATTCTTGTGCACCAGTACGAGCTTTTCAAGATGAAAGAAGAAAAATCTATTGATCAAATGTTTGGAAGATTTCAGACAATCGTCAATGGATTGAAAGCCCTTGGAAGAACGTACAATAACCAAGATCACGTACGAAAGATCTTAAGAAGTCTTCAAAAGAGGTGGAGACCAAAAGTTATAGTGGTGCAGGAAGCGAAGGACTTGAGCGTGCTAAAGCTTGACGAGTTGCTTGGATCACTGAAGATTCATGAAGTAGAGCTCGATACTGAAGACAAACCCAAACTGGACAAGCCAATAGCACTGAAGGCCGGACAGAAGAACCACAAGACTCAAAGAAGGAGAAAGTCTTCGAAAACATTAAAGATAGAAGAATCGAAGAACGATGACTCAAGCGAATCATAACAAGAGTCAAGTGATGAAGATGATGAATTATCTTTCATTTCCTGAAAGATAAGACGGATGTGAAAGAAGAAGTCCAAAGGAAGCCAACCCTTCAACAAAAATAGCAAAGATGATGGTAAAGCAAAAAAGACATCTATAATATGCTACGAGTGTAATCAACCTGGACATTACAAGTCTGAATGTCCTACTCTAAAGAAGAAACCAAAGAAGAGTAGAGAAGGCAAGAAAAGCATGATGGCAACTTGGGAAGGTCTAGATTCATCAGAGTCAGATACAAATTCCGAGTCATCTGAACATGCTAATATCTACCTAGTAGCCGTATAAGAAAGTGATGAGGAGGTAACTTCTGAATACGATAACTTGCATGAAGCCTGTTCAGAATTATTAGAGGATTCTCATGCTATTCTGAAATAGTACAAACTATTAAAGAAGAAGTATGTAGAAAATCTTAAACATGCAAAAGAAATAGAGAGAGAAAATATTTGCTTAAAGAAACAACTAGAGGAGAAAAAGAAAGTTGTAGATAAATCTGATGAGATAAATCAATCGAAGCTTAGAATTAAGAGTCTTTCATCCGATTTAGCCACCTTCACGGAGAGTACAAAGAAAATGAATGAGATGCTAGGAAGATGTAGACATCCGAGTGATAAAACTGGATTAGGGTTTACGAGTAATAAGTCTCATAATCATATAAAACCACTTTCTAAAAATAAAAGGCATTACCAAACACATTCTCATCAACAATTTAGTAAAAGGCATCAAAGAACTTTTTATATGCATATTACTAACCAGAAAGGACCCAAGAAAATATGGGTACCAAAGAGTAAAATAGTTTCTCCTGCAGATATCCTTCCTTGGAAGAAGCAATAGGCACTGTTGGTATTTAGACAGTGGCTGCTCACAACATATGACGGGAAGAAGGTCTATGTTCCTAGATCTTCAGTATAAGAAGGGAGGATCGGTGACTTTCGGAGACAACCAGCAGGGCAAGATAATTAGAATTGGTAAGATAGGTAAAGATTCCTTTGCATGCATAGATAATGTACTGCTTGTTGATGGTCTGAAGCACAATTTGATTAGTGTAAGTCAATTGTGTGATTCTGGTTTCATAGTCACGTTCAATCAAAATCTTTGTGGAGTCAGAAAGAAAGATGGGTCTATATTCTTTTCTGCCAAGAGAAGAAATAATCTTTATAAAATTGATTTAGAAGATTTTCAAGATCAAAATGTTTAATGTTTTCTATCTTCTGAAGAAGAAAGCCTAATCTAGCATAAAAAGCTAGGTCATGTCTCTTTTAAACACATTTCAAAGTTAGCAAAATTTGATTTGGTAAGAGGTTTACCAAAAATGAGTTCTGACAAAGAATATTTCTGTGAAAGTTGTTTGAAAGGAAAACAAGTTAAAAACATCATTTTCTTCTAAAAATTTTGTAACATCTTCTAGACCTTTAGAATTGTCACACATGGATTTATTTGGTCCAAGTAGGACAATAAGTCTTGGCGGAAAGAAATATGGACTTGTTATTGTTGATGACTTTACTAGATTTTGTTGGATATTGTTTTTGTCACACAAAGATGAATCCTTTAAGTGTTTTAGGATCCTTTCCAGAAACTTACAAATTGAAAAAGGAGTACCTATAGCCAGTATCAGGAGTGATCATGGTGGAGAATTCGAGAATGAGAAGTTTAGGTTATTCTGTGAGGAGAATGGAATTTCCCACAATTTTTCTGCCTCTAGAACTCCTCAACAGAACGGAGTTGATGAAAGGAAGAACAGGACGATTCAAGAGATGGCAAGGACTATGCTATGTGAGATGAATCTTCCTAAGTACTTCTGGGCAGAAGCTATGAATACAACATGTTATATTCAGAATAGAATACTGTTGCGACTACTGTTGAAGAAGACTCCTGATAGGATTGAATTATTTTATATTTTCTTTTACATTTATATGTGATTTCAATCCTATTTTTAAGATAAAATGCTCAATTTGTGTTCAATTTGTGTTGACTATTAGGTTGAATTTATTGATACACTTTTGAGACGAAGAAGGCAAGAAAAATAGAAAATAAAGAGGCATGTATCAGAAAATGCAAAACGACACAAGCAGGTGTGTGCAGAAGAGTTAAACGCAGCGTCCGAGAGTGCAGAAGACGCACAAGAGAGCTGGAGGAAGGAAGGATTGAAGAATGACCATTTAATTGTCAAATGAAAACGCAGCATTGAGTTGAGAAAAATTAAAGCAACAGGTCCATCCACGCCAGCTAGAGGAGACTTTAAGTTGTTGCATTTTTTAATTGCCAAGGGCACAACAACAACGTACAAAACGCAAATCACGCAAGTGGAGACGCTAGACAAAAACGCATAGCAGCAAAAGGAGCATTAAATTGTCACATGTAGAGAGGCAAGGAGGCTCCAGGCGGCAAAACGTGAAAGCAGCTACGAACACGTAACCCAGGACAATTTATTGACGGCGCAGTAAATAACAAAAAGGGCAAAAAGGTAGGAGAACAAAATCATAGTAGCGGCATGGGAGGCGAGATCAGCGCCTTAAGTAAGTGGCCTAGCGCAACATCAACAATCGATACATGATTGGCGCCTGGAGAGAAAACGAAGAAATAAATCAAGAGTTGTAGAACGTAAGAGACGGAGGCGCTAGAAAGTGAGGCTTCGGTGGAGGCTTGGCTGGTGCGATGCTAGCAATAAATCAATTAATGCACAGTGTTGGATACAAGCAATAAATCGATGAACAGTGCAAAGCTTTGGGCAGTGTTGGGCAGTAAACAGTAGAGGGGTATTTAAGTAGGGACATTGAATGGGGTTAAAGCAATTTATCGGAAAAGATTCATGAAGAGTTAGACGTCCCGAAACTGGTTCAGAGGTGACCTCGAAGTCGACGACCCGGGTTAAGTATTATTTTAATTATTTTGTTGTTTCTTTCTCTCATTAGAAATTGATTGTGTTGTCCTGTTTTAATCGATTTGGGTTTTGTGTATGGATAATCGGATTTTCATTATTATTTGGTTATTTGTGTATGAACCCATCGGGTATTGTGAATTGATGATTTTAATGTGTTCATTGAATCGTTAATTTCAAACCCATTGCTAGAATTTCGATGTAATCCGTAATTGTTATGTTGAAATTTAGTTGTACAGACTATTGATTCGTAATCATTAGGGATAACATGACTTAGACTAAATGACCCGAGCGTGTGTGGTTGTTGCCTTGATTAATCAGTTTTCCTAATTCGTATTGCTACTATCTAATTAAATCTAGAGATCGTATCCTAGGTTGTTAGGTGGTTAGGTTTAATCAACGATCGTATCTTGATTAAACAAAACCTAAGGGAAAACTAGGGTTAATTTTTAATCCACGATTAATAATTTCTAGGAGAGGTTAAAGAACAACAAATTAATAAAATATGCTTAATCAGGGTGTAGGCCGAGATTGAACCGAAGAACCGGGTCCCTACCGAATTCCCCACATTTTTCATTTTATTACATGTTTTCTTTAATTTGTTTTTATTAGTTAGTTTCATTTTATTTTCCTTTTTGAAAAATCCAAAAAACCCCCTTTTTCCTAAGCACCGATTAATTTCATTTCATAAACTTTTCACACACTCTCTGTGGGATCGACCTAGACTAGCCACTGCTACAGTAGTAGTCTAGTTAATTAATTTTGACTTGTGTTACGACGCGCGGTCAACTCGCTATAAATTATGAAATGGAAGAAGACCGAACATATCTTACTTTCATCCATTCGGTTACAAGTGCTCTATTCTAAATACAAAGGAATTGTTGGATAAGTTCGATTCAAAGACCTATTCAGGAAATTTTCTAGGCTACTCATCATCATCTAAGGCATTTCGGGTATATAACCTTATTTCAAAGACAGTTGAGGAAACCATCCATGTCAAGTTTGATGATCTTTCCCAACCTCATAAGGAAGATGACATGGAGAGTGAAGGTCCTTCAAAGAACTTAGATGATACAACAGAAACTTCGTCATTAGGAACTCAAGTAATAAGGTTGAGGATATTCCAGAAACTATAGGCTTAAAAAGAGATTGAAAATATAGGAGTTCTCATCCAAAAGGGCTAATTATCGAAGAGACCACAGAAGGAGTTAGGACAAGGTCCAAATTTAGAAGAGAAGCTAATGTGGCTTTCATCTCTGAAATAGAGCCTAAGAAGATTAAGGAAGCTCTTAAGGACAAAGCTTGGGTTTTAGCCATGCAAGAGGAGTTAAATCAGTTTACTAGGAATAATGTTTGGTCCTTAGTTCCAAAACTTTTGAAGAAATCCATTATAGGAACCAGATGAGTTTTTAAGAATAAGTTAGACGAATCAGGAAGAGTAAGTCGGAATAAAGCTAGATTAGTAGCTCAAGGCTATAATCAGCAAGAAGGGATAGACTACAATGAGACATATGCTCTAGTAGCAAGACTTGAAGCTATTAGGATATTGCTGGCATATGTTGTGTGTCATGATATAAAGCTTTTTTAGATGGATGTGAAGAGCACTTTTCTGAATGGTTTTATAGACAAAGAGGTGTATGTGAAGCAATCTCCTGGCTTTGAGGATGTTAAAAATCCAGATCATGTCTATAGACTTTATAAAGCTTTATACGGCCGGAAGCAAGCTCCTAGAGCTTGGTATGATCGTCTAAGTAATTTTCTCTTGGAGAGTGGGTTTACTAGAGGTCAAGTTGATAAGACGCTTTTCAGAAAGGATTTTGAGAATGAGTTTATCTTAGTACAAATTTATGTTGATGATATCATATTTGGTGCTACTTCAAAGAAGTTGTGTATGAGTTTTGAGAGTCTGATGAAAAATGAGTTTGAAATGAGTATGATGGGTGAGCTAAAGTTCTTTCTTGGGTTGCAAGTTAAGCAAACCGAAGAGAAAATCTTTATCCATCAACAAAAGTATGTGAAAGAATTGTTGTCTAAATTTGATATCAATAAGGTGAAGCCTATGACAACTCCGATGCATCCTTCGAACCTTTTGTCAAAAGATGAACTTGGTAAGAAGGTGGATCAAACCCTATGTAGAGGGATGATCGGTTCTTTATTGTATCTTACAGCAAGTAGACCTGATATTCTGTTCAGTGTATGCTTGTGTTCAAGGTTTCAAGCCGATCCTAGAGAGTCTCATTTTATTGCTATTAAAAGGATTATGAGATATCTCGCAGGTACTACTGATCTTTGCTTAATTTTTGAGAAAGGTAAAGATTTCAGGTTAATCTGATATTGCGATGTGGACTATGCCGGAGATAGAATTGAAAGGAAGAGCACTAGTGGAGGATGCCACTTTCTTGGCGCAAACCTAGTTTCCTAGTCAAGCAAGAGACAAAGCTCAATCGCTTTATCAACTGCTGAAGTCGAGTACATGTCTGCCTCAAGCTGTTGTTCACAAACACTGTGGATTAAATATCAACTGGAATATTATTCAGTTCAAGAAGAGGAGATCCCAATCTATTGTGACAACACCAGTGCCATCAATTTATCAAAGAACCCTATACAGCATTCGAGAGTAAAGCATATCGAAGTCAGACATCATTTCTTGAGAGACTACGTTGATTGAGCCAAGTTTATATTATAAATTGGCTGCATTTTCATAGCTACTTATGCATGTGTTGACTCCTTATTGATGATTTTTGTGCTTAAATTGGTTCCTCATGCTGAGTTCTTTCAACTCCCAATTTGTCAGTAAATTGTCATGATTTGATACTTATTTTTCCATCATTTTTATTGGGACAATTGATACTGCAAATTGTTGTTTTTGTTGTTATTTAATTTCAGGAACAAAGGAGTCAACGTCAGGAAGTCAACAGTCAAGGTCTGTCCGCACGCCGCGACACATGGTGTCTCACACGTCGCAGCGAACACACTTCCACACGTCGCGGCGCATGACGATGCAGACGACGCGACGAACAGACGAGTGCACATGTCGCGACGAATTTAATTCATTTATCTTATTCGTCGCGACGTACAAGCGGATACCCGACCTGTTTATGGAAAGTCTGTCTCACTGTTACAACCCGAGCTCGTGACCCATCATATAAGAGCTTCCATTTTTAGGTCACGGGCATGCGAAGAGGGAGACGAACACACAGAGAGACAATACAGACGAAAAGATACTGAACGAGAAAGACGACTTGGAACGCAGACTCTGGAGCAGAAGACCTTCACATTCTCATCGTCGTCCATCACCATCACCACAGTCATCATCATCGCCGTCAGCATCTTCTGCAACATGAGTCTGGTTCATTCTCCAGCATCTGAAGGATCGACCGGAGACATACGTAGCTAAACCGCCCGTCCTCTTGAAGATGTAGCAATGGCTTGAGTTTACAGAGCTTCAAAGGGGAGTAATCATTTAGTGTCGAAAGTTTAGTTATATCTGTGTAATGTCTGAGTTAGAGATTGCATCGGTGTAGCTAGATTAGCATGGTTATAGTTTAATCATGTGTTGAACACTATTTTGAAATTCGGACGAGTATTCTGTAGAACTTTTAAGCTTAATATATGAAGTTTCATATATGTCATTGGATTTTGCATCTACGGTTTTAATCTACCTAGTTGTGTTTGATTTGAGATTGTTGTGTTTTATTCAGTCGACCAATTGCATTTGCTTGTCTAATTTTCACACTAAGGTTTTTAACAAAGATTTAAACAATGGAGTTCATTGATTAAATCTTTGGACCTAAAGAGTCCTTTAGGGTTGTTCTTCTGAAACTTAATGGATTGTATCCCTGAAAATCAATTTTTAACTGTGATAGCCTGAGCCTTATTTTCAAGAGGATTTTATCAATTTGATTTTATCTGATTGTGTGTTTATTGCATTATTTGAAAAATACCAAAAACATTCTTTACACTTTTTGTTTAATTTTGATTGCTTTACCGGTTTAGACCAAAAGACCAAACCCCCATTTTATCAACTTCATTGCAATTTTTGACAATTAGGCTAGATTAGACCATTTTTATATTGGTTCCAATTAAGTGAGACGACCCGAGGTTGCATCCTATACTGCAGTCTTGGAATTTATTTTATTTGATCGGTTTCCAAGGATCGATCGTAAGGTCGAATCGACAGAGCCGCGATCAAATTGGCGCCGTTGCTGGGGAACCAAGAAATTGGTTTACCATCGGATAGCCATTGTCATTCATTTGAATTGTCGTTGATAATCGGAATCATTGTTTTTGCTTGCATTTAGCATAGTTTGATTTTCACACTTGTTCATAGTATAGGTTTCATTTCCTTTTGCATACGCATACTTCAGACTTTGATTTCATCTTTTGCTTTGCACACATTTTCACACATACACACCCATACATACATTCATACATCCATACTCTCACATTCATCGCATTTCACTTTTATATGATTTTGTGAGACTGTGAGCAAATTTTATTACCATTCCTTTTATTTGTGGATTGAGTTTTTGTGCATGCCCAGGAGAGGTAGACTTGTTCAATTACAACCTGAAGTTGAGAGACATTTGAGGAGACTTAGGAAAGAGAGGAAAGAAGAAGAGAGAAGGAGAGTGGTTGAGCGAGATAGTGAGAACATGGCTGAGAATCCTAATATCTTTCCCAATCCTGATTTTCCTGTTCACCAACCTAGAAATGGAACTAATGGAGGAAATGGTGAGCATGAGAGAGTGGGAGAGAACAATGAGAATCAGCGACGTAGGACAATTAGGGAAGCAACTACATCTGATGTGCATTATGATCCATTTACAGCTGCTTGCCCTAATTTGATGTTAATTTTGAGATTAAGGGTTTATTGATTAATTCACTTCCTAAATTCCATGGTTTGGCAGGAGAGGATCCATATATGCACCTTCAGGCTTTGACAATGATCTGCCAGAGTATGAAGCCGATGGGAGCTACTTTGGATCAAGTCTTTGTGGAAGGTGTTCCATTTGTCTTTGGAAGGAAGCGAGAGAGTGGTATATGAGTCTTCCGAGGGCATGTGGCCAATGCTTACCATAGCTGGGCCAATCTGAGGAAGGCCTTTCTGGAGAAGTACTTTCCAGCTTCCAGGACATCTTCCATGAGGAAGGAGATTTATTCAGCCCGCCAGGAATACGATGAGTCACTATATGATTATTGGAATCGCTTCCAAGATCTTTTGTCCATATGCCCCCATCACCAGATTCCAGATGAACAATTGGTGCAGTACTTTTATGATGCGTTGAAGAGCCAGGAGAAGGGTATGCTAGATGCTGCATCTGGAGGATCTTTGATTGACCTGACAGCCTTGGAAGCATGGGATCTGATAAAGAAGATGGCTTTAAACCATCAGCAGTACAGTGTCAGAGATCAAAGAGGAGTGCATGAGTTGGGAGCCTTGACGGCTCAAGCTAAAAGAATGGAGAGCCTAGAGTCGAAAGTGGACTCTTTGGAGAGTCGGATATCATCACAACTGTCTTGCATCACTGCTGAGTTGAAGAATTTGAATGTACAACGCTCTACTTCTTCAACAGAGCTTACCGCACCTAGTTATGAAAATTGTGGGTCGGTAATGCATATTTCGAGCGTTTGCCTAGGATGATATGAAGAGGTCTCGGCAATGTATCAAGGTAGACAGGATCAGAAATGGGACCCATACTCTAACACTTACAATGAAGGATGGAAGTCCAATCCTAGATTTAGTTGGAGGAATGAGGAGAACAGAGGTCAGGGCAGATTTTCACAAGGAGGAGCTGGGACTTCCACTAGCCAGTTCCCCAATCAACAGCAAGCCCTGGTAGTGCCACCAAAGGAAGACACCAATCAACTCTTTCACAGTATGATGACATTGATGAAGGAAGAGAAGGATTCTACTGCTAACCAGTTTAATGCTATTGCTTCTCTTATTCAGCAGGATTCCTCAAAGACTGCTGCCAGATTCAATGCCTTGGAGAAGAGGATGGAGCAATGGGAGACCAAGGCAGAGAACATCAATTCCTATATCACTCAATTGTCTAACAATTTGAGTGAGAATCAGGCGAAAAGCAGTGGAGCCATTCCTTCTAACACTGTGATGAACCCAAAGAGTTTGAATGCCATTGCCCTCAGGAGTGGAAAGCAAGTGAGGTTCAAGCCTCAAGAAGATGAAGAGCCATGTGAGGATGAGATTGAGAGTGAGCCAGTACCTCCACCACAGGATAAGATTAAGAGATCAGAAAGTGTGAGGGAAGAAGAGCTTTTGAAGGAGAGAAAGCAAGCTGCAAGGAACAAGGGAACTACTTCAGAGAGTTCCAATGATCAAGCAAGAGATGGAGAGTCAAGCAAGCAAGAAGGTAAAGAAAAGGAGGTAAGTATTCAAGACCTTCCATTTCCCAATTCATATTTAATGAGTAAGCGCTTAAATGAGAAACAACATGAGAAAGAAATCATTGATTTGTTTGGAAAAGTGGAAGTGAATGTACCTCTGCTTGATCTAGTGAAGAGAGTTACGGCCTATGCTAAGTATTTGAAGGATTTGTGCACGAATAAGAGAAAGTTTAGGCCGAATGAGAGAGTGCAAATGAGCGCAAATGTGTCGGCCTTGTTTAAGCCGCAGATACTTGTAAAGTGCCAGGACCCCGGATCTTTTACCATCCCTTACACCTTAGGGAAGGTGACCATAGGTAGAGCTTTGCTAGATCTAGGGGCAGCGATAAATGTGATGCCTAAGTCAGTTTATGAGGCCTTGGGAGTGAAGAGTATTAAGCCCACATCTGTTGTTCTCCAGTTGGCTGATAGGTCATTTAGGCATCCAGTGGGTATTATTGAGGATATCTTGGTCCAGGTTAAAGGGTTAGTATTTCCTGCTGATTTTTATGTACTTTATATGTCTTCTGAAGTTGTGCAGGATACTTTCTTGATACTTGGGCGACTCTTTTTGCGAACAGCAGGCACAATGATTAGTATGACAAAAGAGAAGATCACCATGGAGGTGGGTGACCAATAGGTGAGCTTTAATATGTATGAGGCCATGAAGCACCCAAATGAGGATTATTCCCTTTTGGGTGTGAACATGATTGACTTAGTTGAGGAAAATGCTTGCCAAAAATATGAGTCACAAAAAGATTCTTTGAATTCTGGATTACATTCACCTGATCTTGGAAAAAGGCCTTCTGTTCATGTTTCAGGTAAGCAGGAGGGATTAGCCACGACCACCTACAAGGAGTCGAACTCAATGCCGAAGAAAGAGGGAGTGATCTCTTGTCCCTTGAACTTCATCAATTAACTCCTTCTGTTGTAAAGCCCCCTGAGCTTGAGCTCAAACCCCTCCCTCCAACCTTAAAGTATGCTTTTCTTGAGTCTAGTGAGAAATTACCTGTAATAATTGCTAGTAACTTGTCCGACACTGATGAAGAGAGACTCATGAATGTTTTGAGGAAACACAAGAGAGCTATAGGGTGGACTTTAGCAGATATACCAGGTATTAGCCCAGCCATTTGCACGCATAGAATTTTATTAAGTGAAGGGTCAAAATCGGTGAGGCAACCTCAAAGAAGACTTAACCCACTTATCTTAGATGTTGTGAAGAAAGAAATAACGAAGTTGTTGAGTGCAGGGATAATATATCCCATTTCTGATAGTGAATGGGTTAGTCCGATTCATGTAGTGCCGAAAAAGAGTGGAATAACAGTGGTCAAAAATGATAGGAATGAGCTTATCCCTACCAGGGTGCAAAATTCGTGGCGTGTGTGCATAGATTACAGACGATTAAATGATGCCACCAGAAAAGACCATTTTCCTCTTCCATTTATTGATCAAATGCTTGAGCGGCTTGCAGGTAAGTCACATTACTGTTTCTTGGATGGTTTCTCTGGATACTTTCAGGTACCCATTGCACCGGAGGACCAGGACAAGACTACATTTACATATCCTTTTGGCACCTTTGCATATCGAAGGATGCCTTTTGGTTTATGTAATGCTCCAGGAACTTTCCAACGTTGTGTGATGGCTGTTTTCTGTGAATTTTTGGAGGAATGTATGGAAGTGTTTATGGATGATTTTATTGTTTATGGTGATTCTTTTGATGCTTGTTTGTCTAGCCTTGGAAAAGTTTTACGAAGATGCATTGAAAACAATTTGATTTTGAACTTTGAGAAATGTCATTTCATGGTAAGTGAAGGTATTGTGCTTGGCCATTTAATTTCTAGCAAGGGGATTGAGGTGGATAAAGCTAAGATTGAGGTTATATCTTCTTTGCCTTACCCTACTTGTATTCGTGACATACGTTCATTTTTGGGTCATGCAGGATTTTACAGGCGTTTCATTAAGGATTTCAGCAAAATTGCGTTACCTCTTTCCAAGCTTTAACAAAAAGATGAAAAGTTTGACTTTGATGATTCTTACAAGAGTGCTTTCAATATGCTAAAATCGAAACTCATTTCTCCACCTATTTTAGTTGCTCCTGATTGGAATTTACCTTTTGAGCTTTCATGTGAAGCATCTAATTGTTCTGTAGGAGCAATGCTGGGACAACGAGAGGAGAGGTTACCAAGGGTTATTGTATACGCCTCGAAGACACTGGATCCAGCTCAGATCAATTATACAACCACTGAAAAAGAGCTGTTTGCAGTAGTTTTTGCTTTAGAAAAATTTAGGCAATATCTGTTGAACTCACATGTTACTATTTTTACTGATCATGTAGCTGTTCGGTACCTCCTAAAGAAACCACAATCCAAACCTAGACTGATACGGTGGGCATTGTTGCTCCAAGAATTTGATATCGAGATTAAGGATTGTGCGAGAGCAGCAAACCACATGGCTGATCATTTGAGCAGGCTACCCAATGACACACAGGGAGTGGATTCGTCTGACCTTACCTATGATTCATTCCCTGATTCAGTCCTATGTGCTTCAATTGTTAAAGAATATTGGTATGCTCATATTGTTAACTACCTAATATCTGGACTGACTCCTCCTTTTATGTCTCAGGCACAAGCTCAGAAGCTTAAAAGTGAAGCTCGACATTACATTTGGGATGCCCCTTTTCTGTGGAGGATGTGCAGTGACCAAGTGATCAGAAGATGTGTTCCTCATGAAGAACATGATGATGTACTCTCGGCTTGTCATTCAATGGTTTGTGGTGGGCATTTCAGTGCAAGAAAAACATCTAGGAAGGTCCTCGAGTCTGGTTTCTATTGGCCTACCCTTTTTAAGGATTCATTTAATTTTTTCGGTCATGTGATAAATGTCAACGTTTTGGAGGATTAGGAAAAAGACATGAAATGCCACAACAACCCCTCTTATTTTGTGAAATCTTTGATGTTTGGGGAATTGATTTCATGGGTCCATTTCTCCCTTCTTTTGGATTTGTGTATATTCTTTTGGTTGTGGATTATGTGTCAAAATGGATAGAGGCCATCCCCACTAGAAAAGATGATGCTCAAGCCGTGTCTAAGTTTCTTAAGTCCAACATCTTTTGTCGGTTTGGTATACCTAGAGTTGTAGTGAGTGATAGGGAACCCATTTTGTAATAGAGTCATTGACAACTTATTTTCAAATTTGGGGTCACTCACAAAATCTCCACCGCCTATCACCGCAAAACCAATGGATGTCAAGTTTCCAACAGAGAGGTGAAGCACATTTAGAGAAAATAGTAAAGCCATCCAAGAAGGATTGGAGCCTTCCTCGAGGAAGCACCTTGGGCATATCGATCGCATATAAATCTCCAATAGGTATGTCCCTTACCGCTTGATTTATGGAAAGGCTTGTCATTTACCTGTAGAGTTGGAGCACAAAGCATATTGGGCAATCAAACAATGCAATATAGATTTGGAATCTTCCGGCATGGAGAGGAAGTTGCAACTTCAAGAGCTTGAGGAGTTAAGGTTAGAGGCATATGAGCATGCACGACTCTACAAAGAAAAATCCAAATTGATGCATGACAAGATCATTCGGAGGAAGAGTTTTAAAGAGGAGATAAAGTCCCATTATTCAAAGCTCGTTTCACTTTCAAACATGGGACTTTTAATACTCGTTGGGAGGGACCGTACTTGGTCACAAAGGTGCACAACTTTGGCATGGTAGAGCTTTTACATGAGGCAACTGGAACCCGACTCAAGGTCAACGGTCATCTTTTGAAGCTCTACTATGAGAACCAAAAATCACCATGAATATCAGGTTTTCCCGTCTCCTTTGCTTGTTTCTTTACTTTTTGTGTTTTGCACTTACTTTGTGTAGCTCTTAGATAGATAGCTTCCTTGTTTTCTTTTCGTTTTTCCTATCACCCTTTATGCCCCTTCATGAGCTTCTGGGAATTTATGCTTCTTTTCCATCTTCATTGAGGACAATGTGTGATTCAAGTGTGGGGGAGTTGTCTCCCTATTATTTTTCACATTGCATGCCTCTTGCTATTGTGTTTCATTAAGGACATATGAATTGTGGCCAATTGATGCGTTCTATTGATAAACTTGGTACATTTTCTGTCATTCTGCATTCCTTCGCCGCGACGAGTGTCCATACGTCGTGGCGAAGCGTTCTTCAATTTGACCATACGTCGCGACGTTACCCTTTATACGTCGCGACGACTACACTCATGCATAAGTGATTCTGTGCTTAATTCTTCCACTCATTTCAAATTTTTCTTGCACTGGACTTCTGTGACTTTTTTTTTCAAAGTCTTTACTAGTTTCAAAACGATACTTGAGTTATTGAAAACATCTTCCATCCTTTCAATGATAACTTGACTTGACGAAATCTTACTTTCAAATGTTTTCAATACAAAGTGGATGGAAGCATGCTAATAAAGTGGCATTTTAAGTTTTTAAGACTTGAGATTGTTCATAGAGATCATACCCTTGTGGAAGGATATTTGAGCCCAACATTTTCATTCTATCTTTGTGTGCATCTTCTTATTTCATTTTTCTCCAGAACTTGTTTTAATTCTTACTTGAAGCTTGATGGACTGGATTTTTGTTGATGTGATAGAGGCGTTCTTTCTTTTAACCACCTTTCCGAAACACTGTCCCTTACACACTTATCCATTGCTAGCCCCTTGAGCTTTCCTGTTATGAGCATTTGCATTCATATCCTTATGGTGCCATTGGTTATGTTGTTTATTTCAAAATAGTACTTAAAAAAAAGATGCAATTTTGTGTTTCTAGAAAGAGACAATGTCTCCAAAATGTCAAAAAAAAAGGAGGAGCAACAGCAGAAGAAAAGAGGAAGAAAGAAATGAATAATGTTGCATTATGTTTATGCAATTGTTTAGTTTGAATTCTACTGATGACATTAGTTGGCATTTAGTGCATATGCTCATATATTTTCTTTCTTCTACTTCATCCATTCATTTAACCTTCCATACATTACAACCCTCAAAGTCCTCTTGATCTTCAAAATGATAGTTTTTGTGGTGGAGAAATAGAATTGACACAAGCCTATGGTAAGAGGTGACTTAAGTAGATCGAGAGAAAAAAATACCCTAGACACAAGTGAGCTGAGTGTAAACACTATATCTTGAGAGTTTCTCTTCTGTTCAATCTCTTGTACTTGAATTCTTTTGGTGTTTATTCTGTTAGCTTTCTTCTTATTTGTTGTGGTTGAATTCTGAGGAAGTAACTTGAGTCAATTTCATTTTATTGTTTTAAGTATGGGTGCTATTTTTTTTTCCTCTTGTATTCTTTTTTACTCTTGTAAACTTTTTCCAGGAGTACAAAGGTCTAAGTGTGGGGGAATTTGATTGAGCCAAGTTTATATTATAAATTGGCTGCATTTTCATAGCTACTTATGCATGTGTTGACTCCTTATTGATGATTTTTGTGCTTAAATTGGTTCCTTATGCTGAGTTCTTTCAACTCCCAATTTGTCAGTAAATTGTCATGATTTGATACTTATTTTTCCATCATTTTTATTGGGACAATTGATACTGCAAATTTTTGTTTTTGTTATTATTTAATTTCAGGAACAAAGGAGTCAACGCCGAAGTCAACGATCGAGGTCTGTCCGCGTCATGACGTATGACGATCGAGACGACGCAACGAAAGCGAGACGAGTGCACACGTCATGACAATTTAATTCATTTATCTTATTCGTCATGACGCATGCGGATACCGACCTGCTTATGGAAAGTATGTCTTCTCGTTACAACCCGACCCCGTGACCCATCATATAAGAGCTTCCATTTTAGGTTACGGGCATGCGAAGAGGGAGACGAACACAGAGAGACAATATGAGGATTTAAAAGATACTTGAACGAGAGAGACGACCGAACGCAGACTGGAGCGTAAGACCTTCACATTCTCATCGTCGCCCATCACCATCACCACACCATCATCATCACCATCGCATCTTCTCGCAACATGAGTCTCGTTCATTCTCCAAAGATCCGAGGGATCGACTGGAGACATGCGTAGCTAAACCGCCCGTCCTCTTGAAGATGTAGCAATGGCTTGAGTTTACAGAGCTTCGAAGGGGAGTAATCATTTAGTGTCGAAAGTTTAGTTATATCTGTGTAATGTCTGAGTTAGAGATTGCATCGGTGTAGCTAGATTAGCATGGTTATAGTTTAATCATGTGTTGAACACTATTTTGAAATTTGGACGAGTATTCTGTAGAACTTTTATGCTTAATATATGAAGTTTCATATATGTCATTGGATTTTGCATCTACGGTTTTAATCTGCCTAGTTGTGTTTGATTGAGATTGTTGTGTTTTATTCAATCGACCAATTGCATTTGCTTGTCTAATTTTCACACTAAGGTTTTTAACAAAGATTTAAACAATGGAGTTCATTGATTAAATCTTTGGACCTAAAGAGTCCTTTAGGGTCGTTCTTCTGAAACTTAGCGAATTGTATCCCTGAAAATCAATTTTTAACTGTGATAGCCTGAGCCTCATTTTCAAGAGGATTTTATCAATTTGATTTTATCTGATTGTGTGTTTATTGCATTATTTGAAAAATACCAAAAACATTCTTTACACTTTTTATTTAATTTTGATTGCTTTACCGGTTTAGACCAAAAGACCAAACCCCCATTTTATCAACTTCATTACAATTTTTGACAATTAGGCTAGATTAGACCATTTTTATATTGGTTCCAATTAAGTGAGATGACCTGAGGTTGCATCCTATACTGCAGTCTTGGAATTTATTTTATTTGACCGGTTTCCAAGGATCGATCGTAAGGTCGAATCGACAGAGCCGCGATCATACGTCCAGAGGAAGGTGGTGCGACTACAGTTCATTGAAACAGAGTATCAATAGGCAGATATCTTCACTAAACCGTTGAGTGAAGAACGGTTCAAGGAAATTAGACGGAACCTTAACATGGTTATGTCAAATGACCAGTCAAGCTAAGAGATTGTCAAAGTTAACGGCGTTAGAAACAGTAGTTTACAGCTAGTAACTTCTCTCACAAGGAAGTTGTGGAGGGAAAATCTCATAGTCTTGAGGATCCCAATGATTCTAGAACACACCGGATAAGACCCCTATGAGTAGTCTGAAATTAAAATCATTACGGTTACTCTCAAATACAGACGTTTCATCTCTCTCGAAAACTCTTGAAATCAACTTTACCTTTGAAAAAATCTTTACCAGAGCCAGTTTCTAATTAGAATCAATGGAGCCAGCTATGATGCATGGAAGGCATGTGGACTTCGAATCCCTGAAGAAAGATGCTATGGATGTTAAACCAGAAATTGTAGAAGCTGGGTGGAGAAAATTTTTCCAGGTGCGGGAACCAGTGTATACTGATGAGGTATATGACTTTTGGAAGCATGCGCAACAGGTAGATAACACCATTGTCTCCACAGTAGATGGAGTATCTGTTATTGTGACAATGGAGTTAGTGGAGAAGGTGACTGAATGTGCATCGGCTGGAGAAACCCTATCAACCAAATCCGGATGGATGTCCAAGGTTAGTATGAAGGAAGAAGATGTCAGAAAACAGTTATATGGAGCTAATGATCCATGGGAGAGGAAGACCTCAAGTCTGGTCCCGAAGGCTAGGGTTCTTCATGCGATTCTGTTTAATTGCATCTTACCAAGAGCCGGGTCAAGGCATCTAGTGACTACCTTGGATGAGCAATGTCTGTTCTATTTGTTAAATTGTCGACTAATAGACCTACCATTTTTAATTTTTCATTATATGGTTAAGGGGATGAAGGATACCAACAGTTATCCTTACGACATGCTACTCACGAGGATTTTTAGAGAATCCGGAGTCCTTCTTCACAGAGGAATCAGAAGGATGGTGTCTGTCAAGAGTACTATTAACTCATATACAATAAGAAGAATGGGCTTAAAGGTGGTAGTAAAAGAAGAAGCAGAGTCTACAATGAAAGCTAGAACTGAGGGGGAGCGGTTATTGAAGAAGTCTCCTGCTACAAGTTCAAGATATCAAGTAAGTCTGAGATTGCCGATAGATGAAAGAAGAAAATTATCAGGAAGACCATTGATAAAACAGGCGAGTCCTCAAAGAGAAGTTAGCCTAGTTCGGAGGACAGATGAAGGTGTGCAGAAGAGAAAAGGAGAGAATCTTTTGGGTGAAATCGCTAAGAAGTCGAGGAGATCACCTAGGATTCGTACTCTGCAACAACAGGAAGAGAAAAGAGCCAGAGAGTAGAGTCAGGCAGAAGGTTCTGGATATCGTGTACCAAAGGCAACAAGATCTCTAGTCTCAATTTTACAAGAAGACTCAGCCAAACAGGCAAAGGAGACTGAGAAGAAGAGGAAGTCAGAGTCTGAGAGGAAAAAATCTCAAGTTCAGAAAACTCCGAAACTGACTGAAGCAGAAGGAAAGACTAAAGCAACTAGTCGAAAGAAGAGTGTGGCCACTGCTGAGGAAGTTAGTCAAAAGAAAGATACGTTCAATGCTGCTCAAAAGGAAAAGGAAATTGAGCATAGCAGAGTTTAGGAAACTCCCATTGTTATCCAACAGGAGGAACCAGCGGAGCTTAGCTTGGTTCAATCTATTCCCTTCACTTATCAACAAGAGGCAACAACAGATTTAAGCTTGGTACAGGTACCACAGGAAGAATCTGATGAACCGAGTCTGGTCAAATACAACTACTCTAAATTTTTCAGAAAAGATGAGTTGGAAACCAGACTGGTTGAAATTGTGACCAAGAGAAGCACTGCTATTCCAATCTGCAATCTACCAAGAAGGAAGGTAAAGGCTATCCTACAACCTATTTTGATAAATAGTGAGACATGGCAGTTACTGAATGAAGATGAAAAGACTTTCTATGATGTCTTGAGGGATGTTGTTACAAAGCCATACCCTACAAAAATGTCCAGCAAACCATGTACTATTTATCCAATCATAGAGAAGACGGTGATAAAGGTTGTACCGGATATTCAACCTAGATATCCTTTGAATTTGAATAAAGGGAAGATGAAGCTATATCATGAAGGAATGAGTGATGATATGTCCGCAGATCAAATTGAAGATGAAGTGCGTCAAATTGATGCAACATGCGCTTCAAAAGAGAATACTAACGGAGCTAGCTGTAGCTATACAGATAAGAATGAATATTATCCAGTAGGGGGAAGACTGGTTACAGGGTCGTTTATTGAATACCTTGTTCAGACAGTAATGCGTATTAGGCCTTTATCTAATACACTTTCTATTGAAGCTGAAGCCATACCCCTGCAAGGAAGACAGTTGCTCATGCTACCTACTCCTTTTGATTTAGACCTTCCAGAGCATAATCTATCCATTCATCCACCAATTTTTGAGGTTGTTGACGATTACATTCCATCCTCGGACGCATATGCTACAATAATTGCGTTCACTGCACCTTCAGCAAATAATGATCAACCCTCCTCACCTTTTTGACTCCCAAGCTGAAATCAGCCACTTACGCGGAGAAGTCAATGAGATAAAGGAGATGATGAATAAAATGAAGAAGATGATGACAGAACTGATGAAGAGTCATCGTCATTGATCATTTTTTATTATAACAAATAGGGGTAGAAGAGAATAGAAGGCAGCAGAAGAGAATGGAAGGAAGCAATCAAAAAAATCTCAAAGGGTGTGATTGAAGGAGTCGAAGAAAAAAAAAGAAGGAAGAAGAAGATTTTTGAAAATAAGTTTTTTTTTCTATTTTAAACATTGAATTTTGTTTTCTGTTTATGTATATAATTTGTTATCATCAAAAAGGGGGAGATTGTTGAGTCAAAATGATTTTACATATATATGATTTTGATGAATAATAAAGAAGTAGTAAAAGTAGACGTAAAATAGAAAACAGACAAATGGAGAATAAAATACAGACGCAGACGAAGTTAGAAAATAGACGTAGACGCAAAATGAAAAGCAAACGCAGAAGAAATGAGAAGCAGACGCAGACGCAAAATGAAAAGCAGACACAGACGCAAAATGAAAAGCAGACGCAGACACAAAATGAAAAGCAGACGTAGACGCTAAATGAAACACAAACGAAGAAACACAGATGAAGAAACACAGATGCAGAAACACAGATGCAGAAACACAGACGCAAAAATACAGACGGAGAAAAACAGACGCAGAATTCAAAAGAAGACGCAAGATTCATTTCGAGTTAGTTATAGAACTCAACTGATTAACCGTTTCTTTCAAGATTCAAGAAACAAGATTCAAGATTCAAGAAGCAGTTACAGACGATGATACGGAAACCCTAAGAAAACAAGGTTCTTGAAACCCCCTAATCCTATTGAATCAAAACCCCAATCTTTCTATTCTAAGAACATGCTAGTTCAAACCCCAATTATACAAAATTGAGACCCAAACTCAAAGAAAATTGAAGAATTGAACACGCCACAAGTGATTACCTTGATAAGTGATGCAATCCTTGAAGTAACAATAAGAAGAACAAACCTTACTTGAAGAGGATATCTCTCAATTTCGTTAATCAACCAAATCTAATGTTTACAAGGATAAAGTAAGGTATTTATACCCTTGTCCACGACCTAAACCTAAAAGGAATAGGTTACAAGACCCTTTAATGCTAAAACAAGCCTAATCCTAACTAGTTTAGGAGTTTATAGCCCAATAATGCAATCTGATCCTAATCCACTTAGAATTGGGCTAAACTAACTTAAATAAGACCAAAATAACTTAAATAAACCTAAGGGAGGTGGATGGGCCTAATGGATTACTCTACTTAGGCCCACACACTTGGTTGTCCAAAACTAGCTTTAAATAAACTAAAGCAAGTACTAATAAATACCTAGCCCATAACAAGTCTCTTTGGGCCTAATAAACAAAGGATAAATAACAAGCCCAATGTACTAAAATAATTCCATAAGAATAATTAAACTTGTCTTGAAATTTGGCTAAGTATTAGCCCCTCCACATGCCCTCTCTAGAAGAATCACAAGCTTGACTACTCCACTTGAATTCTCCACGAATGGTTCGGTCTTGTCATTAAGGTGAGATGTAATATGACTTTGAACAAACCCTTGAAATGCTTGTTTAAGCCTTGCTGCACGTTGTCTTGTAATAGGTCCACTTGGCAAAGTAAGCTTGTCTTGATGTGTTGCACCTTGATCTCCATTGCCATGGCTTCTTGTATCAGACGAAGATTATAAATAAGAGTCGAAGTCGAAGATTGCAAAGTTAGCAGAAGTTGAGATATTTGATCTACGTATGCGCGAACGAAAAAGCTTGTCTGTGAGACAATTGTGCAAATTAGCTGAGAGCTAGTTTTACTGTAACAATTTTCAAATATTTTTGTAAGAAAGTAGTACAGATAGCCTACAGAGGCTAAGAGTGAAAGAATACTGAGTGTAGAGACCTGAAGAGGCTCAGAAAGAATACTTCTAAACGTTGAAGAGATAGTGAAATCTCAGAAAGAACTCTGAGGACTGGACGTAACCCACGGTTTGGGGGTGAACCAGTATAAAATCACTGTGTCAACTTCTCTCTACCCTATCTCTCTTAAAGTTCAAAGTTTTGTTATTACTTAAATTCCGAAACAAGTTTTCAAAGTTTTGATTATTTCGAATTTACTTGTTTTTAAACAAAATAGTTTTGAAAGAGTTTTCAAAAAAGGGGAATAAACAATTCAACCCTCCCTTCTCGTGTATTTGTTATCGTTCTATAAGCATTGTACTAACGTGTGATTTACTTCAGAAAGTACCATAATACTTTATGTGGTATTTTCTTACTCCTGCCATCATTAATTCTCCATCTTGATGTTCCACACTGTGTACAACTTTCCAAGTCCCCATACTCTTTCCAATATAGGCAACAATCTTACTTACATGCATGTATCGACACATAACCCAAGCCTAGGCTCCGTCGAAATTGATTTGCTTCATAATAGGACTTCGACAAAGATTTACCAATAGGTAATACATCCTTCAGCAGAGCAAGTAACATGTCAAATGACTTATTGCTCCACTTGTTGTATACTTTCAAATGAAGCAATTTTATTAAAAAAGACAACTTTGAAAAATTCGTACATCTCGGGTACAACTCTTCAGTAGCTTTACTCAACATTTCATGAAACCCACCCATAATAGAATCTTCAACGCTTGTAGGGGGACTCCTTCCATCCTGATTAATTGGACGATCATTTAAGAAAGTACCCACATCATCAAGCAAAGCTTGCATCCCATCATCCTCCTCAACACCATCACCTTCATTAATATCAATGCCCGTCCCATCTATGTCTACATTTGCAGTGTCAAGTCTTTCTTCCGTAGAGATAAATCTATATTCTGGCACTTCACCATGTAAAACCTAGTGGGTATATGATTGGTCCATGCTGAATTGCATTAAATGTTCAAAAACCTTCATCTGAGATCTCATATAACAATTCATACAACGTGCACAGGGGCATGAAATGTAACATCCCGGTTCCAGCGGAAAGGGTAAAATAGTAAATATGGGTTAACAGTGAGAGCTTAGTAATTCAATTAGTTGTTTATTCATTATGTGACATACTTGTATTGTGAAAAATGAAATTGTTGCACATGGAAATAATTGTACATGCATACATTGACTTTTTCGGTAAACTTGGTAATACTTAATAGTGAATGTTTTGAGAATTGTGGGTTATTGATTTTGAAAATCTATTTGGAGAGTGACATTATTGATTTTATAATTTTGGAGAATTTTAGGAATTTTTCTATAATTTTTTAGGGATAAATCCCGGACTAGAAAAAATGTCGAGTGGCAGACTAACTGATAACTGGTAGTAGAATTTATTGTCTATGGTATTGAATTTTGGGCATATGGTTATAGGAATTTTTGACAAGTGGAATTTATGGGAAATTGGGCTTGAAATTAATTAATGGAGAAGGATTTATGAGAGCTTGACATATGGCATTAGTATAGCCATGTATTAATTTTAATAAACCTAAGTATATATATTATTTGAGTCTTTCTTCTTACCATTCATGACATCCTCTCTTCACTTGTCACTTGGGTCTTGTTTTGGGTGATTTTTCTTCTCCTCTTCGTGGTTCTCTCTCCCTCTTGTTCATGTGTGGTGATCTCTTCAACTTGAAGCCCATTTCCCATATTTTCCTTGTCCCTTCATCTTGTTCTTCTTGCTCCCCACACAAACTTATCTCTACCACTCTTGGTTGATGATGATCGGTGGTGAGGGGTGAAAAATTAGGTCTTGGTAATTTCTTGGAGAACTTGAAGACTTAGTGGTTAACTCAAGTAAGTATTGTGTTCTATGTTCTATGTTATGGTTATAGTATAAATTGAAGCTGGCATGATGAGATGATTGAGTGTTAATTGTGTATGTGGTTAACTTGAGCTGTCCATACTTGAGTTTTAAGTGTATATGTTGAATCTTAACTTCATGGAAGTGTAATGAGAAAGTTAGAGAGTTGAGTGATGTGTGAGAGGAAAGAGTGGATGAATAAATTCTTATATGCCCTGTTTTTGATTGTGATAAATGACAAACTATGGCTTGTTTGTGATTGGCTTATTGAGTGAAAGTAGGTAGAGAATGATGAGGAAAGTAATGGAAAAGATGATCTATGTATAGAAGGTGTAAGATGAGTTTGATGGTTAGAATGAATATTTGGAAATCTGGAAATTTTGCAGCAAAATGCTTTTGAGGATACTTCAATGTATAATGATGAGTCATAACCTCCTTTATAGTTTTTCAAATAAATTGATTTTTGTTTTGGATGAAACTAGATGCATTTGTCTACATTTCTTATGAAGATGATGATTGTAAATTTTGTCTTTAAGAGTCCCAAATATTGATATGAATTTAGTTCAGCAAAAGTGTAGAAGAATGTGTGTGCTGGTGTTTTATTTTGGGTGTTTATGACCAATAGGGGCTATGAATTTGATATGAATGCATTTGAGTTAAATTTGAAGTGTTTATGAAGTAGTTATTAACTTGCAATGATGAATTTTGAGTATAAAGTGTTGAGTACTTATGAACAAGGTATGGTATGCGGAAAAAGATAGAAAGTTGGGAAGAATGAAAGGAAATTGAGTTGGGTGAATGAAATGAGATGAGAGTTTAGAGGAATTTATGAAATGTAATTGATGTTTGTGTTGTTAAGAAGTGGTTTGATGTTAAAAGAAATGAATTTGAGATGAATATGGGTATGTTGGATGATAGAATAGGTGTTGGAAGCTTGAAAGAAGTTTGAGAGAATGAAGGGGGGGCGTATGTCCGTTAAACGGACATGGGAGTCCGTTAGACGGACCGTCTCGGGTGGAAAAACACCCTAGGGGCAGTGTGTGTCCATTTAACGGACTTTCTCGGGTGAAATGGGGCTATTTTGTCGATTCATGTCCGTTAAGCGAACATGCATGTCCGTTTAACAGACAGTCACGGGACAACTTAGAAAATCGTACTTATTCACCATTTTAGGGGCCGAATTTGGCTTTGAGTCGTCTAATAAGAGTTGTAGATCTAGGTGTCTTATTTCCAATGGCACCAAAAACGAAGGAATCTGAGTTTTCTAGCAAGAGTTATGGAATTCGCGCCAAACAAGGTTCAACTGGAAATCAATCATAAACTTTGTTGCTTCTTTTGACCATAACTCCTTCTATAGAGCTCGAAATGACTTGATTCTTGTGGCCATGGATTCCTAACACAATTGTCTTTATCTTCACAAAAATTTGTATTAATTGGAGTCTAATTGAAAGAGATTGATCAGAAGTAAGTGTGAGAGTCTATTGGAACATTGTCAATGGGAGTAGTTATACAGAATAGAGTTCAATGTTTTGCTTATATCTAAAGCTATAAGAATCCAAATGAGATGATTCTTTCTTTTTAGTAAAGTTAAGATATAGCGCCACAAATCATATGAAGAAGTTCAATTGTGATTCAATCTCTAAGATGATCAAATGCTAGATGGAATTGAGTTTAGTACTTTTAAACAGTCTATCAATGTTTGAGGTATATCTCCCAATCTACTTAGCCAAAGTGAGCGATTTTGGGGGTCAATAAAATTGTAAGGCATAGAGGAACCTTTTTTTATAAGAGAGTGTGATAAAATTATGTTATCTTCACTTGCCGATGTTAGTATGAATCATAGACCCGAAAGTGCGATTTAGAAAAAGATGAGTTTTGATTTGAGATTGGCTTTACAAAGAAAGTGATGGAATGATGCCCGGAATTGTCATGCATGTATTGTACATCTTTCCTTCCATTCATGTGCATTATTAAACATCGATACTGGTGCAAATTGTGATATATATATATGTGTGTTATTTGGTTATAGAGGAGCGACTGGAACGTCAACCCACAGACGTTGCCGGACCTTCCAGGCACTAGCTTTGGGAGCAGTGGTGAGTAACCTAGATGGAATGCTCAATTGCTTTATGACTATGGTGGTGATAATGGTGGGAATTGTGGTTGTATATGATGGGAGATTTGACATAGATGTGTTAATTGGCTGTGAATCGATGCACTCTGTGAATTGCTTGTTTATGATATTTGAGAAATATTTGTTTTGATGTGACAATTGGAATATATGAACTGATTCTGACATGGTATTGTCAAATTGAGCCCTATGTGCCTTATATTATGATGAAATCTGTTCCATGCATTCCATTCATGAAATGCAAAATCAAATAATGGCAGTTGGACCTGAGTAGCCACCGCTAGAGCTTTCAGAGCCATTGCCTCAGCGATTAATGAGCCCGGTATCTAAATAGATACGGGACAGTTCAGGCACTCGGTCTCAACAACATAATAAATGGGGAAAAGGGTCTGATGAACATTTCATATGCATGTTATTAAGTGTGTTTGATGGGTCGAAAGGCAAGTTGACTTATGCATTCATAAACTTGTGAGATTGATTTGAAATGCAAGTCTATGCTTTGAATGATATGTAAAGTGATTGTGATTTGTTTGAATACCATCATGTGGTACTTTTGAATATATGATTATATATCTGTGAATCACTTGAGTGTTGCATGAATTGGGTGGACCATCGATGATGGTTTCTCATTGAGTTCGCAAACTCATCCAAAATTGCAACATATTTTTCAGGACCGAGAGACGACGTTAGATTCTGAGTGGCTCCACTACCAGTGTAGATTGAGTATGAAAAGTGAAGACATGGCTCAAAGGTCGGTTAGCTGGGAGTCTTTTTAGAGTGACTTTTTTGGGACCCGATCCGGGAAACAGATCCCAACCAAAAAACGAATGTGAACGGAGGAAACGGAATCGAATCGCATCATACGGAAATAGAATAAAACGAAAGCGGAACGAAATGCAAATCGGACCACAAAGCGAAGTACAAAGCGAATTAATTCGGAATCCAAACGGAAACGAATCGATAAACGAAGCAAACAAAACGGACGAAACAAATCATATAGCAAAACAAAGCGAAGTGGATACTTAACAAATGTCCGAGATCCGAGCATAAGTTATCTACAGGAAGCGTCGCGTTGGAGATCTAAACTAAGACATATTCCAAAATCCGGTATAAATTTTTTTTTCTTTTTCTTATATTCACATATTACATCTTCAGGCAATCTCATTCAAAATCACACAACCAAAATCCACTTTTGGAAAATCATTCTCATGCAAATCTCTAGATCTGATCACGTTCTTATTTATCCATACAAATCTCAAATTCCATTTTTATCCCAATTATATCGAAAATTCGGCAGCATAACGGCTGCCTTTATCCTAACCCAAACCTACAAAGTGTTCAAAAATACACTTCTAAAAGCCCAAACAATCATACACACATAATAATCAACCGGACCCTCCGTCCGGGATCTCAGCAGATAAACACAAACCTATTCTAAACTGCTTTAAATTGTAATTCAATCCACTAGTCTTATCAATCAAACTCATTCCCGGAATCAAACATAAATATATATTCCAAAAATCATACACAAATTCATATACAAATTCCAAAATACTCGAAATCTAACTTATACAAATGTCAAAACTGATGTCTTCACATTCTTTCATCCGATCTCCTGCTCGAAACTTGGAGATGGGGATGAAAGGGGGGGTGAGCTCGGAAGCTCGTGGATAACACATTTATAAAGTGACAAATAAGACGAAATCATTTTTCATAATCTTTCGCCAAAAGGGCTAATTTTTCAAATTTTATAATTTCTCAAACAATTTCCTCAAACTCTTTTTTTTCATATTTTTCAAACTTTTCATAGTCATCTCACTTTTTATTATTTTTCAAAAAGTCTCGAATTTTCATAAATATGAATGCAACATACAGAAACAAAATTGAAAACACATAACATATCAGAATGGTCTGGCTAGGTCCCAACAAAGCGTCTTGCATGGGCCCGCATAATGTCCTGTGCGATCGTGGAATGAAACGTACTACACTTTCCCGCCTAGCGGTCCAGTGTAGCCGTGAAGGGAGTCCGTAATCGGAGCTCTGTGCCACTAGCGGGCAGCCGGGAGAAGGCTATACACATAGAGACAGCGCTGACTCACCAAAGGACCTACCAAACCTACATAACACATATCGAAAACGAAAATTCAAATTGCCCGAAGGCACTTTCCAAAATCTTACTTTTATTCAAATTTTCCACAAAATGCATACAACTCAATTTATTCAATCTATCGTTCACTAAATTCAACAATCAAATCATTTAATCAAACAATAATTTCAGCAATTGAATAATGCATACACAACAAATGCACTTTCAGAAATTTATATCAATTTATCAAATCATTTAAAACAATTAATTTAAGCTTATGAAAATTTTCCAGAAAACATTCGGAAATCTTAATTTCAAACATTTACAAAACAATAATTTATAAAATTTCACATTTTTGCTTTCTTTAATTTTCGAAAATTCGTATTAAGCTTACAGATCAAAATATAAATATGCTACCCACCTCGAATTAAATGCCGAAACTTGATTTCAAGCTCCAATTGATCCTCGCTTCTTTCCTTCTTTCAATTAAAAATTGACCTAAGCCATAAAATCCAAATTTCACATCATAAATTGCGAAATTCCCAAAATTAACTATCGGAAATTCATAATTATCATATTTCCAAGCTATTTCAATTTCCAATTTTGAAAATCCCCAATTTTCAAAATTGGCCTAAACCAATACACCCTAATTCATCAATTCATGCTATTTTTAATGATTCTACACCTTTAATTCACAAAATTTGGGAAAACCCCCAAATCTCTAATTTGGCCTAAACCTCCAATTCATAATTTTTCAAATTAAACTTCACCTAAAGCATAAACATCAAAATTAATTTAGGATATCTCAAATTCATCACTAATTCAAGCCATCTAAATCATCAATTTCAAAAACCCCCAAATTTTACTATTCATCATCTTCCTCACTAAGCTTTCTCTCTCTAAAATCTTCCATAACCAAAATTAACTCATCAATCACAAAATAAAACTCATAGCACATAAACCCACATCATTTCTAATTAATCTCAACCAAAAACTTAATCAAAACTCAAAATCCAAATTTTTCTCTTACCTCTTTTCTTCTTCATTTTCGAAAATTCTTGGTTCCCAAAGCAATCTTTCTTCTTCTTCTCTCCTTTTTCCTTGAAAACAACTCAAAACTCAAGCTAAAAGTCCCATAAATTTTGAAAATTTACTTTCTCTCTCTTCCTCTTTCACCATATACGAGCTTCTCCTTTCTCTTCTTCTTATTTCTTTCTTCTCTTCTTTTAAAAACGAATTTCACTCTTCTTTAAAAATTTCCAGTCCTTTCCATACGGCTACACATCATAAAAAGGTGCCATGTCATTAAAATTGATGAAAAGACTAAAATGCCCTTGTTATGTTACTTTAAGTCATGTTCACTTGCGGGTCTGATTCGCACTATCAATTTGAAGGAATTTGTCAAAACTTCCTTCTAGAGAAATGTTCCTTGCAATCATAAAAATCCAACTCCACTGACTGGGCTCAATTCAGATCACTACATCAAAAGTTATGCGCAAAACAGTTCGGGAATATCCATATTCTAACACATTTTTCCATGTATGATTATTTCCGTCCAAAATTTCACATTCTTAATCCTAGAATTGAAACTCGATATCTTCATAAAAATTGTAGCCTTATGTCTCTAGTTTAATTCAAATCAAGAATCTCCTCATTTCGATTCCCAGATCAAAAGTTATGCTCAAATTACTCTCAGATGTTCCAAATCCAAAAACTGCACACGAATTTGAACTTCCATTCATAATTTGAGGGTCTTAGAGGCAAAATTGACATTTTATTTCTTCATATGATTTTTAGCCCCTTGTCTTATCTTTATTTCGCCTCAAGAATCACTTCAATCGGATCTCTACAGATCCCGAATTTCACAAAACACTGAACTATTTTTGGAAAATTTCCCGACTCACTTTGATTAAATTAATCACCATTAATTTAATCTCAAAATTTCACAAATTTCTATGAAGATGTAGATAATTGTCTTAGGAATCCAACGCCGCAAGAATCAACTCAATCGGATGTCGGACGGAAAAGATATAAACAAAATAGTGAACAAAGGTCGAATTTGTGAAAGGAAACTAACAAAGGAATCAAAAGCGGCCAGATTGGAGAAACAAAAGCGGCGTTGTTCCAAGCGTAAACGCCTGCGTTTGGGCGAGCGAAGACGCTGTCGCTTCTGGCGATCGCGTCGCGCTTAGCTTACGAGTCGAATGCTCGCCATCGCTATGGCGATCTGGCGTCACCGTAGCGACGGCGGCCGACGCCGCCATCGCTATGGCGATACGCGTCGCCTAGTAATTTGAATAAATCATTTTCCTCTCTTTTTTTTTCATCTAAACTTCCAAAATTCATAATTCTCAATCCCGAACTCCAATTTTGACAAACTTAGTCTCTATAGAAAGCTTGAGGGAAGCTCTAAATCTTTCAAGAAGGACATAAAACTCAATTCGACTCCTACAAAAGTCCATTTTTCGATCAAAGATACTATCCTCCATACAAACTTGTAAAAATCATAACTTATTATTCCGAGATTGAAAAATTCTATACTTTATATCAAAATAAAGATCAAAACAAACCCTTCAATTTTCATGAAGAACATTAAAACTCAATTAACCTCTAACTAGGTTAATTTGTCAGTCAAAGTTTCAACCATAATAAAAGTCAAACCCTATCAAACATAAACTTTGACTGATCATAACTTTCACTCCTGATATCGAAAAATTGCAAACTTTATGGCTACAGAAAGCTCTTAACATAATCTACAAGTTTCATGTAGATCATTCTATCAAATTTTACCTAAATCAAAAGTCAACTCTCAAAGTCAAATATTCTCTCTCCAAAAGTCAAACTTTCTAAATTCTTCAAATTTTCAATCTTTTTCTTTTTAATTCTTGCTATTTAACTTCATTTCAATCAACTCATCCACTTTCCTCTCATAATCCATATAAATTCATTCAAATATTAAAGTCCTCAAAATTAAACAATTCATTTCTCATAAATTTTTCTTAAGTTCATCAAATTTCCTTAAATTCATTCTCATTCTCACCAATTCTTTCTCCATTTAAATTCATTTTAATATTTCTAATTTTTATCAAAAGTTTGGGGTCCAACAGACTTAGTTAGACTGTAATTATTTACTTCCTTTGTGTAGTACTTTTGTCCTAAGCCTGGTAATTGTACCTGTAGTAAGGGATAAAAAACAGTGTAGACCTTTGATTTTGAGGAATGAAATGAGGAACAAGGAAGTTTTAACAATATTGTGATTCTCATAATGCTTAATGAGTAATGAATGTTATGATGCCATAGGAAGTGACTGTAGTGAATGAACGTAGCGTGCTCTTATCATGGGATATGTATCGAGATGACCTCCGGACATCCCGATGCGTACTCTGTAGTGAGAGGGCGTTACATTTAGGTGGTATAAGAGCATGGTTGGCATTTATTGGGACATATAGGATATTAGGCATGAATTATAGTGAGAAAGGCAGAAAATGATGGAAGTTATTGTGTGTTATAGGTCATCCGCTCTAGGTGATCAAGTGGATCAAGCAGCTGACCTTGAATCGGTAGGAGCCAGTAGAGAGTCCTCGGTGCCTCGATCAGAGGAGATGCCTCCTAGAGTTCCCGAGAGAAGGGAAAGGAGGTATGATAGGCTGCGAAAGCAGGGAGTTGTGGACTTCTACAGCAGCACAGACCCTACAGAGGCTGAGGGATGGTTAGAGGGGACGGAAAGGGTCTTTGACCAGATGGACTGCGAGCCTGATGAAAGGTTCGACTACGCAGTGTCTTTATTGCAGGGCCCAGCATATCAATGGTGGAAGACTGTCCCAGGCAGTACCACCAGGCCTTGTCAGTTGAAGTTGGCAGATTTTCTAAGGGTCTTCAGAGACAATTACATGCCCAAGATTTATCTGGACATGAAGATGCAGGAGTTCCTAGAATTGAAGCAAGGTAGGCTATCAGTGGCTGATTATGAAGTGCGGTTCAATGAATTGATGGGGTATGCCACTGCTTTGATCCCTACAAAAACAAACAAGTGTAGGAGATTTGAAAATGGATTTAATATGGAGATCAGAACTAGGTTGGCGAGGACGGATATGAGAACATTTATTGAGTTGAGAGCTGCTGCGGTCAGAATTGAACAGTTGATGAGGGAGAAGCGAGTTGAGACTAGGCAAGGGTCCTGAGGAAAGAGGCCTAGTGAGGCCCAGGGCAGTTCTGGTAGAGGCTACAGTAAGCGCCAGAGCAGAATTTTTAGAGCCTCAGGTGGATCCAGGCAGACAGGGTTTGGACAGAGGGGCAGGTTTACACAGATTGGTAGTGGAAGAGGGACAGGACAGAATCAGCCTTCAGTTTGTGAATTTTGTGAGAAGAGACACAGTGGCGAGTGCTGGCGATTGACTGGAGCTTGCCTCAAATGCGGCTCCATGGATCACCAAGTCAGGGATTGCCCAACCACTTTGGGGGCACAGTCTACTGTCAGCGGTCGATCAGGATCGGGAAGTGCTACGACAGTTCAGCAGAGTAGAGGGGGTGGACCTGGACAGAAAGGCCGAGGTAGATTCAGAGGAAGAGCTGGAGGTTCTTTCATGAGGACTTAGGGGCGGGGTAGCCGACCACAGTCCCAGGCCCGGGTTTATGCCATGACAAGGCAGGAGGCCCAAGACTCTCCAGACGTGGTAGCAGGTGCGCTTCTCATTTATGATTTGGAAGCATTTGCACTGCTAAATCTAGGATCCACACACTCCTTTATCGCACCGCATTTGGCATGTAGACTGCATTGTGATAGGGAGTCTTTACAGTATGGGCTAAAGGTGAGTACGCCATTAGGCAGTACTACAGTGATAGGAGAGGTGTGTAAGGGGTGTTCGATTAGGATTGATCAAGCAGAATTGGAAGCAAACTTGATAATATTGCAGTTGAGGGAAATAGATGTAATTCTAGGCATGGATTGGCTCACTGCTCATAGGGCTATCATGAACTGTTATACCAAAGAGGTAATTCTGGAATCTCCGGGTCAGCCGAGAGCTGTATTTAGAGGAGATAGTCAAGCAGTGCTAGCTAGTATGATCTCTTTCGTGAGTGCATTAAGGTTGTTGTGGGGAGGATGTGAGGCTTATCTAGCCCACATCATTGATACTAGAGCTGATCAGAGTGTGCAAGACATCCCGGTGGCGAGAGAGTTTTTGGATGTGTTTCCCGAAGAGTTACCCGGTTTACCACCGATCGGAAGCGAGTTCTCAATAGATCTAGTTCCTGTCTTTGCGCTATATCTATTCCTCCATATAGGATGGCACCTGTGGGCCGAAGAGTTGAAGACTCAACTTCAGGAGTTGCTAGAAAAGGGCTTCATAAGGCCCAGTGTTTCACCTTGGGGAGCTCCAGTGCTCTTTGTGAAGAAGAAGGATGGAACTTTACGGTTATGCATCAATTATAGGCAACTAAATCGGGTGACAGTAAAGAATAAGTACCCGTTGCCAAGAATTGATGATTTGCTTGATCAGTTGCAGGGAGCTCAGGTGTTTACTAAGCTGGATTTGAGGTCAGGGTATCATCAGTTGAAGATAGCGGAGGCCGATGTGCCTAAGAGTGCGTTCAGGAGTAGGTATGGGCACTTCGAGTTCTTAGTGATGTCGTTCGGGTTAACTAATGCCCCGACAGCATTTATGGCCTTGATGAATAAGGTATTTCAGCCCTACCTGGATCGATTTGTGATTGTGTTTATCGATGATATCTTAGTGTATTCGAAGAGCAGAGAGGAGCATGCAGAGCATTTAAGAGTCATCTTGCAGATTATGAGAGAAAAGCAATTGTATGCCAAATTCAGTAAGTGTGAATTTTGGTTGAATCAAGTTGTGTTTTTGGGACATATAGTGACTGGAGATGGCATACAAGTAGATCCTAAAAAGACAGAGGCAGTGATGAATTGGGAAGCTCTGAGAAATGTCTCTGAGATTCGAAGCTTCCTAGGATTAGCTGGTTATTATCGGAGGTTTGTCGAGGGTTTTTCGTTGATTTCGGCCCCTCTGACAAAACTTTTGAGGAAAAATGTAGCGTTTAGATGGGATGAGGAGTGTCAGAAGAGCTTTAAGGAGCTGAAACATCAGTTGACTACTGCACCGGTGTTGACTATTCCATCAGGGACCGAAGGATATGTAGTATATAGTGATGCTTCGCATAAGGGTTTGGGATGTGTTTTGATGCAGCATGTGTTGGACCCCAAATTTTTGTTTTCTTGATGTTATTAAGCATGAATTATTTTGATTTATGATTTATGGTGTAGATTGATTTTATTGAAAATATTCATGGAAATTTTGGATTTAATTGCGTTTAGTGTTGAATAATGGTTAAGGAGGAGTAATAATGTTTAAGGACAAAATAGGCATAACACATGAATTACGATGTTTTAGACTAAGTAAGGAAGGGCATGTTGGTACATATGCATCTTAGGGTTTTAAGATTAAAAGAAGAAAAGAAATAAAGAGAATTAGAAAGAAGAAAGAACGAAGAAGAGAGGGTCGGCGGCAGTGAGAGGAGAAGGAGAAGAGGAAAAGAGGAAACTTTCGTTTGTTGATTCCGTCGGATTTTCAAGCATTCTGAGTAAGTTAGACTCTTTTATCTGTGTTTGACATGGTTTGGAACTTAGAGTGGGTTGTATGAGGATGAAATCGTTGGTTTAGGGTTTATGGTGAAGATTTTTAGATTTGTTTGGATTGTTGTATTTTTGATGTTTCTGATGGTAGAATAAGTGTAGAATGGAGGTTTATGACTTGATTCATGGCTTAGATATGTTGTAGTTGAGTAAGGGAAGGTTGTAAGGTTGAAAATGGCGGATTCTGGGTTCGGGAAGACGAAGCTCCCGTCCGCACGTCGCGACGTCTTGTGAGCCACTGCCTTGCCGTACATGACATGAGGGTCGCGCGTCGGGCGAAGCTTGGAGGGTCAGACGCCATGGCGAAGCAAGGCCGCTTCGTCATGACAATGCGGGCCTCGTCATGTGAGCCCAATTTTTCAGAATGGAATTATTTTAGTGTTTTGGTTGTATCTTTTTCTACAGAAGTCCTTTTGGGGTGATTTTAGAGGCTTTGTGAACTAGAGGCATAAATCTACAAGTTATGCGAAGTGATGAAGTGATGAATCAATTCTTAAGAATATGAAATTTGAGACGGAAGTTAGGAATGACATTATGGTTTCAGCATGAGTTTTTGAATGAGATTTTGGTTCTTATTTTAGGAGAGCAAGAGAGGCAAGAGGATCAAGAGGCACAAGAGGAAATTCAATCCTAGGCAAGAACAAGCAGGATATCAGGTGGGTTCATGTTTATAATAAAGTATATAAGTGCTCATTGTTTTGTTCAAATCAAGCAAGATCTTATGCATTTGCATTTCATCATCCACGATCGCATTACCTACTACTATGAATGATTATATATATATATGTTGTGACATTTGCATTCATGAATCATTAATCATGAAAAGAATTTCTAAAAGGGGGTTTATCTCCTTTCATGAATACAAGTGCATGAATTCAAGCTTTATGAATTATACATGACAAGCAAGTTACAAGCAAGATTACAAACAAGTGCCAGATTGGCAAATCAGTTTACAAGAATACGAATTATGCATACTTATGTGGGTTTGTGGTGTCCCTCACGATAGTCAAGTGCACATTGACTCGAAGGCTTCTCCCACTTTGCCCCGACCGTGGCATAGGGTTTCTCGATAGATTCCCTCATGAAACTACGTCTACACATCAACATTTCGATGGCTATGTGTAAGACGTCATTTAACCCGGACACCCAAACCATCATGTTATGTGTTATGTTTTGTTATGTGACATGCATCATGATTTATTCAGAAATCAAGCACTTTGCAAGAAATGACTCATACATGTTCAGTATTATGATTTCAACAAGTATTACGGCAATGAGATATTTTGAATATTATTTTTGCTTATTACTATATTATAAATATGTTCCCACGAGCGTTATAGCTCACCCCCTCTAACCTCCCCCATACAGGTGACGAGCCAGAGATCGAGTGAGTGAGTCACGAGTACGGCAGCACTCTAGTTATATTTTGTCATGTTTATTTTCACAACTTTAATTTCATTTCAAGTATCATTGGTTCAAGAGTGTTTTATATTTCAGCTCTTGAACTCAGAGTTGTAATTTGTTTTGAGATATCATCAATTGAAACATGAATTACGGTTTTGGTTGCTTACAAGCATGAAAGCACATTTTGAGTTTATTCACGATGAGTCCATTGAACTTCCGATGGTCTCCTTTCTAAATCGTTTAATCCATGTTTCGTTTGTTTACTTAAATTATGCATGGAAGCGGGTTTCAAGTGTACCTTCCAACAGGTCCACTACTCTTCCGCGGGTCTTTCTTTTGAAATGTATTAGATGTATTATGATCACGTTTTCCCCGCCACGTTCTCACACGTCAGACGTTAGGCTCCGGCAGCTGGGTCCAACATTGTTTGGTATCAGAGCGCCTAGGTTTTTGATCTAGGGCTACATGACATGGTTTTCAAGAAATAACTTGCATTGTTTTACACTTGCATAGTTTTACACGAGTGAAACTGTGTATGCATACTTTGAAAAATTGTCGTACTTGCACTAAAATTTTTCAATGGTTTTCTATTCAAGGAGTGATCATGCCACCTCGAAGGAGAACTCGTGGAGCTACGACTCGATTTCAATCTCGTCAGGGGAGTACGGATGAGTCCCATATTCCTCAGGATGCCGTGACACAGTCTGTTCCGATCTCAGAGGCACCTAGTTTGCAGCAAGAAGTGCCTCCTCCGCCTCCTCAGATGCCTCAGAGGACTCCCATAGATCCGGGTTTCTTTCAAGCATTTGCATAGGCTTTTACATATGCCATGGGACAGGGATCTCAGATGTCGATGCAGGCTCCGGTAGACAGGAGTGGATAGTATGACAAGCTCCGGAAGTTTGGGGCTGTTGATTTCAGTGGGACTGCGAATCCCGAAGAGGCTGAAGCTTGGTTGAAGAGGACCGAGAGGGTCTAAGTTCAAATGAGATGCTCAAATGAGGACAAGCTGGATTATGCAGTCAGTCTGTTGCAAGGTGATGCACTGCATTGGTGGGAGTCAGATGCCTTGATCAAGTTGTTCCTTGAAGGCTTGACATGGAGAGATTTTGTGGAAGTATTCAGAAGAAGTACTGTCCGGTGTATGTGCGAAGAAAGCTAGAGAATTTCTGAATCGATGCGAGAGGACATGAGTGTGAGCGAGTACGAGCTGAAGTTCACACAGCTTTCCAGATATGCAGCGAACATTGTGGCAATAGAAGAAGACAAGTGCCGCAAGTTTGAGGGAGGTCTTCACTTGGGAATCAGGGAGAAAGTCCTGATTCATAATTTCTGCGACTACCAGCAGTTAGTGGATGCTGCTCTCCAGGCTGAGAAGCTGGAGAATATCAGGAATGAGGCAAACAAGAAGAGGAAGAACAGGGAGCAGAGTATCAGGAAGGGTACCAGTGCTCCATTACCTGAGAGGAGCACGAGGACCACATACACTCAGAGTGAAGTGGGTAGCAGTGGGGCTACCAGGAACAAGCAGATGAGAGTCAAGCTTTGTGACAAGCCTCTAATATGGGAGGCGCAGGTAGAGCAGGCAGGAGTGGGTTCACTTACCCCATATGTGATCAGTGTGGGAAGCACCATCAGGGAGAGTGCCTCAGATCTCTTGGAGTTTGCTTCAGATGTGGAGAGAAGGGGCATATAGCCAAGCATTGTCCGCAGGCACCGAGACCAGAGGGGTCACAGTTTCAGGTTTCTAGGCGTGCAGAGACAGTGAGAACCAGGCCAGTTACTGAGGTAGGCAGCTCGGGGACTGCAAGGAAGACTGTTCCTCCAGGAAGGCCAAGGGGTCAGGCGCCAGCAAGAGTGTTTGCCATGACCAGGGAGGAAGCTGCAGCCGCACCTGAGGTTGTCACGGGTATGGCTCGGTTATTCGGTTTACCAGTGTTTGTGTTGATTGATTCTGGTTCCACACACTCTTTTGTTTCTGCTAGCATAGATTTGCATGGTATGAGTTCTCTGCCTTTGGATAGGCCCTTGATTGTTAGTACTCCTTTAGGGAGGAATGTGGTGATCAGTCAGGTGTATGAGCAGTGTGAGCTCTTTATAGATGGTGCTAGATTGGTAGTGGATTTACTGCCGCTAGACCTTAGAGGGGTAGATGTTATCCTGGGGATGGATACCATGGAGAAGTATCTGGCCAAGCTGGATTGTGGTCGGAAAGAGGTAGAATTTGATCTGGGCAATGGTGAGAGGGTGATCTTCAAAGGAGATAGGAAGACACCATCACCAAGATTGATTTCAGCTATGTTGGCTGAAAGGATGATGGGCCAGGGATGTGAAGCTTTCTTGGCGCATGTTGTAGATGCCGATATGCATGCAGGGAAGTTAGATGATTTCCCGATTGTGAGGAATTCCTGATGTCTTCGGATGAGTTACTGTGTTTGCCGCCGGTGAGGAAAATCGAGTTTGCCATTGACTTGATTCCCGGAACCGCGCCTATTTCTATACCGCCTTACAGGATGCCTCCAGCTGAGTTGAGGGAGCTTAAGGAACAGTTGGAGGAACTGTTAGAGAAGGGGTATGTCAGGCCTAGTTCGTCTCCTTGGGGAGCACCCGTTATGTTTGTCAAGAAGAAGGATGGATCATGGCGTATGTGCATTGATTATCGGAGACTTAACAAGGTGAGAATTAAGAACAAGTATCCGTTGCCACGGATAGATGATCTGTTTGACCATTCAGCGAGGAGCTAAGGTTTTCTCAAGATTGATCTCAGTCGCTATCATCACTTCGGGATCAAGGAGTCGATGTTAGCAAGACGACTTCGAGACCGTTATGGGCACTATGAGATTTTGGTTATGCCGTTCGGCTTGACCAATGCTCCAGCTGCTTTCATGGATCTCATGAATAGGGTGTTCAAGGAGTTTCTGGATCATTTGTCATAGTATTTATAGATGACATTCGGTGTATTCTAAGAGTGAAGAAAAGCATGAGCGAAGATCTCAGATTGTTTTGCAGACTCTTAGGGAAAGAGAGCTTTATGCCAAGTTCAAAAGTGTGAGTTACGGCACGAGGTGACTTTCCTTGGACATGTGATTTCGCAGGATGGTGTTCATGTGGATCCAAGGAAGGTTGAAGCGATAGTGAATTGGCATGCACCCAAGACAATGACGGGTGAGGAGTTTTACGGGTCTTGCGAGTTACTACTGTGAGGTTTGTAGAAGGATTCTCCATGATAGCTGCTCCTATGACCAAGCTATTAAGGAAGAATCGGAAGTTTATCTGGACCGATGAGTGCCGAAAGAGCTTTGAGGAGCTCAAGCGCATTGACTAGTGCTCCAGTATTGATTTTGCCTTCAGGTGATGAGGGCTATACAGTTTATAGTGATGCCTCGAGGAAGGGTCTAGGTTGTGTGTTGATGCAAGCAGATAAGGTGATACCTTATGCTTCAAGGCAACTGAAGCAGTATGAGTTGAATTACCCGACTCATGACTTGGAGTTAGCAGCAGTAATTTTTGCCTCAAGATTTGGAGGCATTATCTTTATGGAGTTCGCACTGTGGTCTTCTGGATCATAAAAGCCTCAAGTACTTATCGAGCCAAAAGGAGTTGAATTTGAGGCAGAGAAGGTGGATTGAGTTACTCAAGGACTACAATTTGTTGATTGAGTACCACCCAGGTAAAGCGAATGTAGTGGCTGATGCTTTGAGCAGATAGTCCTCTATTGCTCATGTTCAGACAGTTTACCTTCCTTTATTGGAAGAGATGGCCAAGCTTAGGATAAGCTTAGAGCAGGAGGAACCAGATTGCCTCTTAGCTACTTTCAGAGTTAGGCCTATACTCCGGAGAAGGTTAAGGAGTTCAGCAGCGCAGATGCAGAGTTGAGCAAGCTTAGGCGTGAAATTCGAATGGTAAGGTTTCAAGTTGTAGTAAGAGAGGATGGACTCATGACAGTGGGGGGCAGGCTTTGTATTCCAAACAGCGAGGCAGTTAAGGATGAGATTCTGGATGAGGCACACAATGCGCCTTATGCCATGCACCCAAGTAGCACTAGGATGTATAGAGATTTGAGACAGCATTTCTGGTGGAAGGGCATGAAGAGGGATGTAGCAGAATATGTCAGCAAGTGTCTCGTGTGTCAACAGGTCAAAGCTGAACACCAGGCGCCTTCAGGCAAATTGAGACCATTGTCTATTCCTGAGTGGAAATGGCAAAGAGTAACTATGGATTTTCTGATGGGTTTGCCTAAGACTAGTAGGAAGCACGATGCCATATGGGTTATAGTGGATCGGTTGACGAAGTCAGCCCATTTTCTGGCGATTAGGCAGACAGATTCCTTGCATGTGCTCGCCAGGAAGTACATTGAGGAGATAGTTAGATTGCATGGGATTCCAGATTCCATAGTGTCTGACAGGGATCCTAGGTTCACTTCTCGATTTTGGGGAAGCTTGCAGGAAGCTTTAGGGACAAAGCTGCATTTCAGTACGACATTTCACCCTCAGACGGATGGTCAATCTGAGAGGACCATTCGGACACTTGAGGGAATGCTCAGGGCTTGTGTTATGGATTTCAAGGGAGCTTAGGATGAGCATTTGCTATTGGTCGAGTTTGCTTACAATAACTCGTACCATTCTAGCATTCAGATGGCTCCATATGAGGAATTGTATGGAAGGAGGTGCAGGACTCTGATATGTTGGGATGAAGAAGGAGAGAGGAAACTAGTGGGACCAGAGTTGATTCAGATGACTGTGGATAAAGTCAATCTAGTCAAGCAACGGTTTAAGGCAGCCCAGGACAGGATGAAGAGTGACACTGATGCTCATTGGAAGGAGATGGAGTATGAAGTCGGTGAGAAGGTGTTTCTCAAGACGTCTCCTTGGAAGGGAGTTATGAGGTTTGGCAAGAAAGGCAAGTTAAGTCCAAGATATGTAGGTCCGTATGAGATTCTTGAGAGGATCGGACCTCTAGCCTACAGGTTGGCATTACTGCCAGAGTTGTCTCAGATCCATGATGTCTTTCATGTTTCCATACTGAGAAGGTACAGATCAGATCCTTCTCATGTCATTCAGGTTTCAGACATTCAGTTGAGAGACGACTTGAGTTATGAGGAGATTCCAATGGCGATCTTGGACACCAAGGAAAAGGTCCTCAGGAACAAAACAGTTCAGCTAGTTAAGGTTCTGTGGAGGAACCATTCAGTGGAAGAAGCCACGTGGGAGCCTTTGGACGCCATGAAAGAGAAGTATCCAGGTCTTTTCGATGATTCAAGTAAATTTCGAGGACGAAATTTCTTTTAAGAGGGGGAGAAATGTTGGACCCCAAATTTTTGTTTTCTTGATGTTATTAAGCATGAATTATTTTGATTTATGATTTATGGTCTAGATTGATTTTATTGAAAATATTCATGGAAAATTTGGATTTAATTGCGTTTAGTGTTGAATAATGGTTAAGGAGGAGTAATAATGTTTAAGGGCAAAATAGGCATAACACATGAATTAGGATGTTTTAGACTAAGTAAGGAAGGGCATGTTGGTACTTATGCATCTTAGGGTTTTAAGATTAAAAGAAGAAAAGAAATAAAGAGAATTAGAAAGAAGAAAGAACGAAGAAGAGAGGGTCGGCGGCAGTGAGAGGAGAAGGAGAAGAGGAAAAGAGGAAACTTTCGTTTGTTGATTCCGTCGGATTTTCAAGCATTCTACAGGTAAGTTAGACTCTTTTATCTGTGTTTGACATGGTTTGGAACTTAGAGTGGGTTGTATGAGGATGAAATCGTTGGTTTAGGGTTTATGGTGAAGATTTTTAGATTTGTTTGGATTGTTGTATTTTTGATGTTTCTGATGGTAGAATAAGTGTAGAATGGAGGTTTATGACTTGATTCATGGCTTAGATATGTTGTAGTTGAGTAAGGGAAGGTTGTAAGGTTGAAAATGGCGGATTACTCGTTGGGAAGGCGAAGCTCCGTCCTTGCGTCGCGACGTCTTGAAGGCCGCCGCCTTGGGCGTGCATGAGGGCCGACGCCGTGACGTGTGAGGCCGCGCGCCTGGGCGAAGCTTGGAGGGCCGCACGCCGCGACGCAAGCCCGCCCCGCGGCGAGCCAGGCCGCTCGTCGCGACAATGCGGGCCTCGTCGCGGCGAGCCCAATTTTTCAGAATGGAATTATTTTAGTGTTTTGGTCGTATCTTTTTCTACAGAAGTCCTTTTGGGGTGATTTTAGAGGCTTTGTGAACTAGAGGCATAAATCTACAAGTTATGCGAAGTGATGAAGTGATGAATCAATTCTTAAGAATATGAAATTTGAGACGGAAGTTAGGAATGACATTATGGTTTCAGCATGAGTTTTTGAATGAGATTTTGGTTCTTATTTTAGGAGAGCAAGAGAGGCAAGAGGATCAAGAGGCACAAGAGGAAATTCAATCCTAGGCAAGAACAAGCAGGATATCAGGTGGGTTCATGTTTATAATAAAGTATATAAGTGCTCATTGTTTAGTTCAAATCAAGCAAGATCTTATGCATTTGCATTTCATCATCCACGATCGCATTACCTACTACTATGAATGATTATATATATATATGTTGTGACATTTGCATTCATGAATCATGAATCATGAAAAGAATTTCTAAAAGGGGGTTTATCTCCTTTCATGAATACAAGTGCATGAATTCAACCTTTATGAATTATACATGACAAGCAAGTTACAAGCAAGATTACAAACAAGTGCCAGATTGGCAAATCAGTTTACAAGAATACGAATTATGCATACTTATGTGGGTTTGTGGTGTCCCTCACGATAGTCAAGTGCACATTGACTCTGAAAGGCTTCTCCCGCCTGCCCGACTGTGGCATAGGGTTTCTCAGATAGATTCCCTCATGAAACTACGTCTACACATCAACATTTCGATGGCTATGTGTAGTACGTCACGAACTCGGGACACCCAAACCATCATGTTATGTGTTATGTTTTGTTATGTGACATGCATCATGATTTATTCAGAAATCAAGCACTTTGCAAGAAATGACTCATACATGTTCAGTATTATGATTTCAACAAGTATTACGGCAATGAGATATTTTGAATATTATTTTTTCTTGTTACTATATTATAAATATGTTCCCACGAGCGTTATAGCTCACCCCCTCTAACCTCCCCATACAGGTGACGAGCTAGAGATCGAGTGAGTGAGTCACGAGTACGGCAGCACTCCAGTTATATTTTGTCACGTTTATTTTCACAACTTTAATTTCATTTCAAGTATCATTGGTTCAAGAGTGTTTTATATTTCAGCTCTTGAACTCAGAGTTGTAATTTGTTTTGAGATATCATCAATTGAAACATGAATTACGGTTTTGGTTGCTTACAAGCATGAAAGCACGTTTTGAGTTTATTCACGATGAGTCCATTGAACTTCCGATGGTCTCCTTTCTAAATCGTTTAATCCATGTTTTGCTTTGTTTACTTAAATTATGCATGGAAGCGGGTTTCAAGTGTACCTTCCAACAGGCCCACTACTCTTCCGCGAGTCTTTCTTTTGAAATGTATTAGATGTATTATGATCACGTTTTCCCCGCCACGCTCTCACACGTCAGACGTTGGGCTCCGGCAGCTGGGTCCAACAGCATGGCAAGGTGATCACCTATGCATCGAGGCAATTAAGGCCTCATGAGATTAACTATCTAGTTCATGATTTAGAGCTAGCTGTAGTGGTCTTTGCTCTAAAGATTTGGCGACATTATTTATATAGGGAGACTTTTCAAATATTCACTGACCATAAGAGCTTAAGATATTTGCTGAGTTAGAAGGAGTTGAACTTGAGGCAGAGGAGATGGATTGAGTTACTGAAGGACTATGACTGCACTATTGAGTACCATCCAGGGAAAGCTAATGTGATGGCAGATGCTTTGCTCAGAAAGTCGAATATCAGTGCATCATAGATGCAGTTATCGAGGTTACCTAATTTGATACATTTGAGAACTCTGAATGTGGAATTGAATCTAGATCAGGATAGAGCTTTGATTGCTACTTTGAAATTGAGACCAATGCTGCATGATAGAATCAGGAAAGTTCAGGATAACGACCCTGATATGGTGAAGCTTATAGAGAAAGCGAAGGCAAATCCGGATTCTGAATTTGAGTTAAGGGATGAGACATTGTGGTTGAAGCAAAGGCTTTGTGTGCCTAATGTTGATGATCTGAGGAAGGAAATACTTGAGGAAGCTCATATGGCCACCTATGCTATGCATCTTGGTACTACCAAGATGTATAACACTTTGAAGCAGCATTTTTGGTGGCCTGGAATGAAGAAGCAAGTGGCGGAATATGTATCTAAGTGTTTAACTTGTCAGCAGGTGAAAGCGGAGCATCAGGCTCCAGTAGGAAAACTACATTCGTTGCCCATTTCGGAGTGGAAATGGGAATGGATCACAATGGACTTCATCATGGGATTGCCTAAGACTCTGAGGCAACATGATGCGATCTGGGTCATAGTGGACCGGTTGACTAAATCGGCCCATTTCTTACCAGTAAGGGAAAACAACTCACTTGATCAATTGGCCCAGAAGTATGTGAGTGAAGTAGTGAGACTGCATGGTATTCTAGTGTCTATAGTTTCGGACAGAGATCCCAGATTTACCTCGAGATTCTGGAGGAGTTTACAGTCAGCTATAGGTACTAAGCTGAACTTTAGTACAGCTTTTCATCCTCAGACAGATGGACAGAGTGAGAGGACAATCAAAACTGTTGAGGATATGTTCAGAGCATGTGTATTGGAGTTTAGAGGAGCTTGGGATCAATAAATTGCATTGATAGAATTCGCTTACAACAATCATTTCCACAGTAGTATCGGGATGGCACCTTATGAAGCATTGTATGGAAGGAAGTGTCGGTCACCTTTGTATTGGGATGAAGAGGGATTGAGGATGTTAGAGGGCCCGGAATTGATACAAGATATAGTGGATAAGGATAAGTTGATCCGAAGCCAAATTAAAGCAGCTCAAGATAGACATAAGAGCTATGTAGATCAGCACCGGAGGGATATGGAATATAGTGTCGGAGATAGAGTGTTCTTGAAAATGTCGCCTTGGCGAGGGGTATTACGATTCGGTAAGAAGGGCAAATTGAGCCCTAGGTACATTGGTCCGTATGAAATCATTGAAAGCATTGGACCTTTGGCCTATAAGTTAGCATTACTGAATGATATGTCTCAATTGCATAATGTGTTCCATGTGAGTATGCTCCGAAGATATCGGTCGGATCCAACTCATGTAATACCGGCTCACGAGATTGAGATTGCTAGTGATTTGAGTTATGTTGAGGAGCCGATAAAGATTGTGGGATCGCAGACCAAGCAGTTGAGAAACCGGGTCATCCCATTGGTAAAAGTGTTATGGAGGAACCACTCAACTGAGGAAGCAACTTGGGAGATAGAGGAGCATATGAGAGACAATATCCCCACCTGTTCGAGAAAACAGGTAAGAATTTCGAGGACGAAATATCTTTAAAGAGGGGAGAGTTGTAACATCCCGGTTCCAGCGGAAAGGGTAAAATAGTAAATATGGGTTAACAGTGAGAGCTTAGTAATTCAATTACTTGTTTATTCATTATGTGACATACTTGTATTGTGAAAAATGAAATTGTTGCGCATGGAAATAATTGTACATGCATACATTGACTTTTCCGGTAAACTTGGTCATACTTAATAGTGAATGTTTTGAGAATTGTGGGTTATTGATTTTGAAAATCTATTTGAAGAGTGACATTATTGATTTTATAATTTTGGAGAATTTTAGAAATTTTTCTATAATTTTTCTGGGATAAATCCCGGACTAGGAAAAATGCCGAGTGGCAGACTAACTGATAACTGGTAGTAGAATTTATTGTCTATGGTATTGAATTTTGGACATATGGTTATAGGAATTTTTGACAAGTGGAATTTATGGAAAATTGGGCTTGAAATTGATTAATGGAGAAGGATTTATGAGAGCTTGACACATGGCATTAGTATAGCCATGTATTAATTTTAATAAACCTAAGTATATATATTATTTGAGTCTTTCTTCTTACCATTCACGACATCCTCTCTTCACTTGTCACTTGGGTCTTGTTTTGGGTGATTTTTCTTCTCCTCTTCGTGGTTCTCTCTCCCTCTTGTTCATGTGTGGTGATCTCTTCAACTTGAAGCCTAGTTCCCATCTTTTCCTTATCCCTTCATCTTGTTCTTCTTGCTCCCCGTACAAACTTATCTCTACCACTCTTGGTTGATGATGATCGGTGGTGAGGGGTGAAAAATTAGGTCTTGGTAATTTCTTGGAGAACTTGAAGACTTAGTGGTTAAATCAAGTAAGTATTGTGTTCTATGTTCCATGTTATGGTTATAGTATAAATTGAAGCTAGCATGATGAGATGATTGAGTGTTAATTGTGTATGTGGTTAACTTGAGCTGTTCATACTTGAGTTTTAAGTGTATATGTTGAATCTTAACTTCATGGAAGTGTAATGAGAAAGTTAGAGAGTTGAGTGATGTGTGAGAGGAAAGAGTGGATGAATAAATTCTTATATGCCCTGTTTTTGATTGTGATAAATGACAAACTATGGCTTGTTTGTGATTGGCTTATTGAGTGAAAGTAGGTAGAGAATGATGAGGAAAGTAATGGAAAAGATGATCTATGTATAGAAGGTGTAAGATGAGTTTGATGGTTAGAATGAATATTTGGAAATTTGGAAATTTGGAAATTTTGCAGCAAAATGCTTTTGAGGATACTTCAATGTATATTGATGAGTCATAACCTCCTTTATAGTTTTTTAAATAAATTGATTTTTTTTTGGATGAAACTAGATGCATTTGTCTACATTTCTTATGAAGATGATGATTGTAAATTTTGTCTTTAAGAGTCCCAAATATTGATATGAATTTAGTTCAGCAAAAGTGTAGATGAATGTGTGGGCTGGTGTTTTATTTTGGGTGTTTATGACCAATAGGGGCTATGAATTTGATATGAATGCATTTGAGTTAAATTTGAAGTGTTTATGAAGTAGTTATTAACTTGCAATGATGAATTTTGAGTATGAAGTGTTGAGTACTTATTAACAAGGTATGGTATGGGGAAAAAGATAGAAAGTTGGGAAGAATGAAAGGAAGTTGAGTTGGGTGAATGAAATGAGATGAGAGTTGTGAGGAATTTATAAAATGTAATTGATGTTTGTGTTGTTAAGAAGTGGTTTGATGTTAAAAGAAATGAATTTGAGATGAATATGGGTATGTTGGATGATAGAATAGGTGTTGGAAGCTTGAAAGAAGTTTGAGAGAATGAAGGGGGGGCGTATGTCCGTTAAACGGACATGGGAGTCCGTTAGATGGACTGTCTCGGGTGGAAAAACACCCTAGTGGCAGTGTGTGTCCGTTAAACAGACATGGGAGTCCGTTTAACCGACTTTCTCGGGTGAAATGGGGCTGTTTTGTCGATTCATGTCCGTTAAGCAGACATGCATGTCCGTTTAACGGACAGTCACGGGACAACTTAGAAAATCGTACTTTTTCACCATTTTAGGGGCCGAATTTGGCTTTGAGTCCTCTAATAAGAGTTGTAGATCTAGGTGTCTTATTTCCAATGGAAGAAAAAAGAAAGGAATTTGAGTTTTCTAGCAAGAGTTATGGAATTCGCGCCTAACTAGGTTAAACTGGAAATCAATCATAAACTTGGTTGCTTCTTTTGACCATAACTCCTTCTATAGGGCTCGAAATGACTTGATTCTTGTGTCAATGGATTCCTAACACAATTGGCTTTATCTTCACAAAAATTTGTATTAATTGGAGTCCAATTGAAAGATATTGATCAGAAGTAAGTGTGAGAGTCTATTGGAACATTGTCAATGGGAGTTGTTTTACTGAATAGAGTTCAAAGTTTTGCTTATATCTAAAGCTATAAGAATCCAAATGAGATGATTCTTTCTTTTTAGTAAAGTTAAGATATAGGGCCACAAATCATATGAAGAAGTTCAATTGTGATTCAATCTCTAAGATGATCAAATGCTAGATGGAATTGAGTTTAGTACTTTTAAACAGTCTATCAATGTTTGAGGTATATCTCCCAGTCTACTTAGCCAAAGTGAGCGATTTTGGGGGTCAATAAAATCGTAAGGCATAGAGCAACATTTCTTTTATAAGAGAGTGTGATCAAATTATGTTATCTTCACTTGCCAATGTTAGTATGAATCATAGACCCGAAAGTGCGATTTAGAAAAAGATGAGTTTTGATTTGAGAATGGCTTTACAAAGAAAGTGATGGAATGATACCCGGAATTGTCATGCATGTATTGTACATCTTTCCTTCCATTCATGTGCATTATTAAACATCGATACTGGTGCAAATTTTGATATATATGTGTGTGTGTTATTTGGTTATAGAGGAGCGACTGGAACGTCAACCCACAGACATTGCCGGACCTTCCAGGCACTAGCTTTGGGAGCAGTGGTGAGTAACCTAGATGGAATACTCAATTACTTTATGAATATGGTGGTGATAATGGTGGGAATTGTGGTAGTATATGATGGGAGATTTGACATAGATGTGTTAATTGGCTATGAATCGATGCACTCTGTGAATTGCTTGTTTCTGATATTTGAGAAATATTTGTTTTGATGTGACAATTGGGATATATGAACTGATTGTGACATGGTATTGTCAAATTGAGCCCTATGTGCCTTATATTGTGATGAAATCTGTTCCATGCATTCCATTCATGAAATGCAAAATCAGATAATGGTAGTTGGACCTGAGTAGCCACCGCTAGAGCTTAAAGCTCAACGAGTGAAAACGAGCCTCGAGCTTGAAAGTGATTAAGAGCCATTAGCTCAGCGATTAATGAGCCCGGTATCTAAATAGATACGGGACAGTTCAGGCACTCGGTCTCAACAACATAATAAATGGGAAAAAGGGTCTCATGAACATTTCATATGCATGTTATTAAGTGTGTTTGATGGGTCGAAAGGCAAGTTGACTTATGCATTCATAAACTTGTGAGATTGATGTGAAATGCAAGTCTGTGCTCTGAATGATATGTAAAGTGATTGTGATCTGTTTGAATATCATCATGTGGTACTTCTGAAAGTATGATTATATATCTGTGAATTACTTGAGTATTGCATGAATTGGGTGGACCATCGATGATGGTTTCTCATTGAGTTCGCAAACTCACCCAAAATTGCAACATATTTTTCAGGACTGAGAGACGACGTTAGATTCTGAGTGGCTCCACTACCAGTGTAGATTGAGTAGGAAAAGTGAAGACATGGCTCAAAGGTCGGTCAGCTGGGAATCTTTTTAGAGTGACTTAGTTAGACTGTAATTATTTACTTCTTTTGTGTAGTACTTTTGTCCTAAGCCTGGTAATTGTACCTGTAGTAAGGGATAAAAAACAGTGTAGACCTTTGATTTTTAGGAATGAAATGAGGAAAAAGGAAGTTTTAACAATATTGTGATTCTCATAATGCTTAATGAGTAATGAATGTTATGATGCCATAGGAAGTGACTGTAGTGAATGAACGTAGCGTGCTCTTATCATGGGATATGTATCGAGATGACCTCCGGGCATCCCGATGCGTACTCTGTGGTGAGGGGGCGTTACATGAAATGTCACACTTTTTACCCTTTTTTCCAACTACAAAATTCTTAAACATCCTCACTCCATCAATGTATTCATGAGAAACCTTTACACTGTTCATCCAACTCTTATCCATAGAGCAACAAATACCTATTAATTCAATATAAGAATGAGAACATTATGTTATGTTAGTAAGAGAAGGATAAGGAAAGGTTTACTACGTACCTAAATGAAGTAGTAGAAAACCGCACTGTTAAAGTAAGAAAACTAATTTTTTCCTATGACCTTCTTTATAATAGACATACTATAGCACCCAACTCCCACAAGACCTGAACTCGACATCGATGGTGATATTCGAGTCCATGCCCCGCGAGGGTGGGTGCTAAAACACTCAATTATTCAGAAATCAGTATAATTTTTTTTTTGAAATCAATAACATATTTTGCAAAAATCGACACTCAAATTGGGCCCACATTCATTCATCAACATTTTCAATAGTCATTTGGGCCCTTCCACAAATACAAAACACTTGAGTCATTTCGAAATACAATTTATACAAAAAATTGTGGAATATACAATTCAGTAAAAAATAGAGAAATGCAATGCAGACGCGAACTGATCTCAATATCTATCCTTCACTTGTATGCTGTAGGTATACTCCCGTTGGCCTAATGGGGTATTCTTCTAATCCTGAAAATAGTTGCAAATTTTGGGTAAGTTTTGCGAACTCTATGAAAGACCATCATCGATGGCTCACCCAATCACATAACACATAATTCACATAACACATACATCCCACTTTTCACATTATTTCACACTTCACATTCACTTTAACACTTCATATTCATTACACTTAATCATTCATATTAGGTATATTCAATGCATATGAGACTCACTTTTCATTTTTTACTTTGTCGTGATCGAGTGCCTACACCATCCCATATAGGCCTCATTGATAATTATCCCTTATCCACCTGGGGGATACAGGGCTCATTAAACGTTGAGCCTAAGGCTCTGATTCACTTTTGAGCTCGAGGCTCATTTTTACTCGTTGATCTTTAAGCTCTAATCATTGGCTACTTTGGTCATAACTACCATTATGTTTCATGCAATCATGCAATGGAATGCGTCACTCACATTTGTATATTCCCATTCACTCACTTTCACATGCATCGGACCTTAGTCCAGCATTCCACATTAAAGTGGAGCATTCACAATTTCGTTCATATACAAATACAAATACACATTTAACAATCATATTCACATACAATTAGCACTTCAATATCTCATTCATATATCACAATCATCAAACCTTCATTTTCTGAAATTCAACAATCAAATCACATTTATAGTCACTCAATTCATAACATAAATGAAACAATCATTAAAGTAAGACCATCTAGGTCTACTCACAGTACGCTCCAGATTAGCATTTGTTTTTAAATTCTGGGAACACCTGAATGCGGACACTTGACCTACACAACCCATTTATGCAAGACACACACTGCACACTCATCAATAATTGCACACGTAAAAACATTCAATTATGTACAATTATAATAATGGACCATGTATAATGCATGCTCAATGACAATCCTGACATATGTTCTAGAACACATATAATGCTCATTCCCATTTCATAATTCATATGTGTCTAATTTAACTTAGCTCTACACTTTATTTGTACATAATCTTTCTAAATTCTCCTTTCAATCTTTACCTTTTTCATGTGACTAGCTTATTCATAAGCTTACACCTCAAGAACACTTGGTTACTTTATATCATAACTCAATTTTTCATCATCTCTTTTCTAATCTCATATGATCTCAAAATACCCAGATTATCAACCAATAGGAATCCAATTGAAAATCCCATAATGCAAAAAAAATCACTAAAATTGATTCTAGAATACTTAAACCCAAACAATATCTAAACTCCATGAACTAGAATCCTTCCAAAATCCAAAAGATGGAAAATGATCTTATCTTAATTCTTCACCAAATGAAAAGATCTTTAGCTCGAATGGAAGTTCTTTTCTTCCTCTACTTGCGTCCTTTCTTGATCAACTCCAGAATCTCTCTTGTAGGCTAGGGAAATTGAAACCCTAGCTTGACTTTGCACATCTAATGTCTCCAAGATCTCAAAGCAATTTTTATCATAGCAATTCTAAACCATGTATGAAAATCAACTCATAAGAATTTGCTTGGATCACTCAAACCTTCAATATCATGATACTATTGGGGTATCATTAACTCCAACAGATATCACTCAAATTTTTCCTTGGGTTAATTTGTTGCAATTCCTTAAGTGACTAATTCCTCGTTGAAGGTAATATTGTCTAATGTCATTTTTAGTCTCCCACTTAACTTCTTGTCTCTAATGATTGTCTATTTTCATTTGAATTCTTTTAATTCACATTGACTTACTCAAACGCCTATTCATTCCTACTAGTTCCTCCACGTATTTCAATTTATTTGCATGCTTCACTTTGTGTGTTAATGTTACATTTCTCAGATTCAATTTGGGTCTCCCGAACATATTCACATCAAATATAATGTGGACCTATATTCTCCTCACATTTGTAATAGTGTCACCTCAAATTTTAAACATCAAACAAAATGCACACACTCTCAATGGCATATTCCACATCTTATGCCTGAGTCTCTACCTGGGATATGACTCCATTATTAACTTTTGACTTATTAAATATTCATTTTTGATTTGTCTCTTCATTGATCACTCTTAAATCAAATCGTCTGATCAACTTAACTCAATTTAGGAAAATTCTTCTTTGAAAGAAGATTTCTTGCTACAATTATCGATACTGTTCATGAAATCCTTATCAATCAACTATTTTCTGTAATTACGTATCAATCATTTTTAATACGTTAAGAAGATCAATTTCAACTATGCATCATATCTCAATAAGATCAGTTTATGCCACAGCTTACAAGATCGAAACATCCCTTGTAATGAGGCTCTATGAGGCACTAAACAATTTCATTTACTTTAATAACTTGGCATATATCACCAAAAATTATCACATCTTATCTAGAGATGTATTTATGTCAGCTCTCCAATTAATAGCTTATGCTCAGGATATTTTAATCCCATTTAATTCTAAACAACTTTTCTCCTTTTTTTGTTAGTCCTCGATCGTGGGGATTATGCCATAGTCTTGTCCTTCTTCTTTTGCCTCAATTCCATCACATGTGATAACATCATTAACAATCTCAATTCCTTCCTAATCGATCACTACAAGTACTCCTACGCCTTACTCTAGATCATCTTGAACTTTGAACTATAGAAACTATAATTAGCACTTATTTAATAAGTCACCGATTGCTTCCTATATCATCTCCATGCATATTATACACATATGCTTAATATTCTCACTTGCCATGCTGATCCCCCCTATCAGATGTGCACTCACAATGGCAAATCAACCTAAACTCAACAACTTTTTCATATATCACTATCATCATCTCCTTTTTCCAACTGTCATTTATTTCATCTGTCACATGCATATTCTCAATCAATTCATAATTATAGGGGCATAACCCATATAAAGCTTAAATCTCCATTCCACAGATATATTCTCATACTGAATCATAAACTCTTATATCGGTAATCACACAACCATTCTAAATCCAAGTTCAACCTTTCAAGGTTATATCAACTTGGCTTATATACTTTAATCTCATCATTTTTACTTATATCCTTATTTTTCCTCAAATAATCCATGATAGTGTATTCACATTCATATCACTTTCGAGAACATATCACCAGATTGCAATATCGATTTCATATTCAATAGTACACCCACCGATACAAATACACTGAATCTTTATCTATTATATCCAACCATATACTATTTCTTTTTCCATGTGTGTGTGTGTGTGTGTATCCTTAACCAATCCAGAATTTTCGATGCATAATCATTATGAATTTTGGGTCTTAATTTTCCCTTGCTATCTCCTTATACTGTATTACAAACTCTTATCACAATACTCACATAACCATTTCGGTTCCAAATTCACCCTTTTATGATCATAACAATTTTCTGATTTCATTTCATTCTGTTTATACACTTTAGTCTCCTCATTTCTATTCATATTCTTATTTTCCTCAATCAATCCATGGCAATATACCGATTCACACTTATTTCACCCCCAAAGGATATATCACCTTTAAGGATATGTACCCTTTTTGGTGGACTCTTATCTATCATGCAAAACCAGATACCATTTCTCATTTTCAAAATGTCCATAAACCTTTATTTTCTCACATTCTATCAGATCATCATTTTTCTCAATGCTTCTAGTAGCTCAAACTCTTAAGGAATGTTCATGCATATGACTCATACTGGGGATCAGTTGTCGTTGTCTGCTATGAGATAACTAACGTACATGCAACTTGACACATATTTCAGAATGCCCATCTAAGATAGTACTTCTGGACTCTGATATCACATAAATGTAGCACCCCACTCCCGCAAGACCCGAACCCGACATTAATGGTGATATCCGTGTCCGTGCCCCACGAGGGTGGAGTGCTAAAGCACTTAATTATTCAGAAATCAATATAATTTTTTTTTAAAATCAATAACGTATTTTGTGAAAATCAACACTTAAATTAGGCCCGCATTCATTCATCAACATTTTCAATTAACATAATTTTCAATAGTCATTCGAGCCCTACCATAAATACAAAACACTTGAGTCATTTCGAAATACAATTTTTACAAAAAGTTGTTGTGGAATATACAATTCAATACAGAATAGAGAAATGCAATGTGGATGTGAACCGATCCCGACCTCTATCCTTCACTTGTATGCTGTAGGTATACTCCCATTGGCCTAATGGGGTATTCTTTTAATCCTAAAAAATTGTTGCTGTTAGACCCCAATTTTTTTTTTATGATGACATTCAATATGAATTGTGATAATTGTGGTTTTATGCCTTGATTTGATTAATTTGAGAATATTAATGGATAATTAAGGTTTAATTGTGGTGAAATGAGAGTTAAAAGGGTAAAAAGTTATGAGGGCATTTTGGGAAGTTTACTTGAATTAGAATGGGTTTAGGCTTGTAAAGAGGGGTAAATTGGTCTTTATCCTATGCCTTAGGTTAGAGAAAAGAAAAGAAGAAGAGGAAAAGAAAGAAAGAAATAGAAGAGAAGAGAAAGAGGAAGCGTCGTCGGTGGAGAAGAAGAAGAGAAGAAGAGAGATTGTTAATCTTTGCGATTTCTGACAGTTTCAAAGCATTTCCAGGTAAGTCTCGTTTTGTTTAAGCTTGTTTTAGTTGGATTAAACCCTAAGATGGCTTGAATATGTGAGAATCAAAGGTTTTCGGGTTTTAGGGCATAAATGTAGAGATTTCCTTGAGTTGATGTGTTTGTGATGGATTTGAAGCTTCGAATGGGTTAGAAATGGAGTAGAAGACTTGATGTAAGGTTTAGATGTGTTGCATTTGCGTTTGGGGAAAGATTGAAATTGGAAATTTCTAGAAATCGAGTCTCGGAGTCGACCTCCAGACCCGCACGTCACGACGTACGTATGAGCACGTCGCCGCGTTCGTGAAAGGGGGAACAACGTCGCGGCGAGCGAATAAATTATTCACCGCGACGTGCTAGCGGAAGCACGCCGTGACGTGCGAGAAGGAGCACGTCGCGACATGCAGGAAAATTGGTGCACGCCGCGACGCACACTTGCGTGCACGCCGTGGCGAGACCAAGCCATTCGCCGCGACGAACGAAGCTTCGTCGCGGTGAGCCCCCTTTTGTCCAAAAATGAAATGTTTAGTATTTGGGACATATCTTTTGTTGTAGATGTCCAATTGAGGTGATTTCAGATTCATTGTGATCTAGAAACAAAGGACTACGAGTTGTATGAAGAAGGGAAGTTCGAAAATTATTTCGAAGAGTTCGAGAATTTCGATGGGAGTCGGATGGAGACTTTTAGCGCTTTACTTTTTGCTTTTCGAGCTTTATTGAATATTTTCTATGGATATTAATTGTATGGAAACTTAGTTTATTATAGGGAACAAAGCTGATTTGACCCAATCGCAAGAGGAAGGATAGTAGTTAGTCTGATACTCAAGCGATACTAGGTGGGTAATATGTTTATGGTTATTGTGTATATGGGTAAAATGCCTTGTGTATGCTTGCTTGCTTGCTTGCTTGCATGATATCATCTGAAATATTGAAATTGCATTTATGATTATGCATGGCTTGTTAAGCCCTATGGCAATTTGCCCATATGAAAAGAATGAGAACTTCGAAAGCTTTGTTAAAATGCCTTGAGCATGAATCGAATGGATTATGTGATTTGTTTGGGTAAGAGAGTTACGGATGGAGTCACGTGCACGTTGACAGTAAAGCCTTCTCCCGACTGCCCGCTTGTGGCAACGAGATCCTTGAGAAATCGGACTCGGATAGTTTACGGATTTACCTTTGGTTTATCCGGATCGTTTACGGAACTCTTGAGCCAATTGATTGTGCATACGCGATGGACTTGTTGAGCATAACACATGATTGCTATGACTGACTTGTTGCATAAGAATTGTTATGTTGAGAAATAGAAATTGCATGACCTATGTTTATATGAATGTGAATAAATTAATGAATTGTGATTTGCTAGTGATATATGTATATTGCTTGATTGTGTGGCTCGTTGCCAATGACTATAAACGTATATGTCACTGAGCTTCGCAGCTCACCCCATTACTCTCCCCTCCTCAGGTGCAGATCGAGACGATTGTCGACCTTGCAGGGCATCAGAAACTTCAAGCTAGTTAGAAGCCTTGTATAAGTTAGTACTTTGGTTAGCCCACAAGCATATCATCATGGAGCATACTTTGGTATTTTGGATTTTAACTTTCGTTTTGTATTATGTTATATTTCGAGAATACTTGTGAATTTCTTCGAATGACAATGACATATATTTTATGAGTTTGAGATGATTAATATATGTTTAGAATGCATGTCTAGAATGTATGTATGGGAGTATGTGTATGTATTGTTATATGTTTATGTATGTAATCGGATTGGGTATATGTATAGATGTTGGGATCGGGTCCGACGGTATTTGGGTGCCCGTCGTCGGCGCAACCCGAGGGGCCGCCTCGGGGATCGGGGATACGGGGCCCGGGCCCAACAGTTGCAAATTTTGGGTAAGTTTTACGAACTCAATGAGAGACCATCATTGATGGCTCACCCAATCATATAACACATACATCCTACCTTTCACATTATTTCACACTTCACATTCACTTTAACACTTCATATTCATCGCACTTAATCATTCATATTATGCATATGCAATGCATATGAGACTCACGTTTCATTTGTTACTTTGTTGTGACCGAGTGTCTGCACAGGGCTCATTCATAACTGTCCCTTATCCACTTGGGGGATACAGGGCTCATTAAACGTTGAGCCTGAGGCTCTGATTCACTTTTGAGCTCGAGGCTCATTTTTACTCGTTGAGTTTTAAGCTCTAATCGTTGGCTACTCTGGTCACAACTGTCATTATATTTCATGCAATCATACAATGGAATGCATAACTCACATTTTTATGTTCCCATTCACTCACTTTCACATGTAATCGGACCTTAGTCCAGCATTCCACATTGAAGTAGAACATTCACAATTTCGTTCATATAAAAATACAAATGCACATTTAACAATCACATTCACATACAATTAGCACTTTAATATCTGATTCATATATCACAATCATCGGACCTTCATTTTCTGAAATTCAACAATCAAACTACATTCATAATCACTCAATTCATAACATAAATGAAACAATCATTAAAGTAAGACCATCTAGGTCTACTCACAGTACGCTCCAGATTAGCATTTGTTTTTAAATTCTAGGAACGCCTGAATGCGGACACTTGACCTACACAACCCATTTATGCAAGACACACATTGCACACTCATCAATAATTACACACGTAAAAACATTCATTTATGCACAATTATAATAATGGACCATGTATAATGCATGCTCAATGACAATCCCGACATATGTTCTAGAACACATATTATGCTCATTCCCATTTCATAATTCATATGTGTCTAATTTAACTTAGCTTTACACTTCATTTTTACGTAATCTTTCTAAATTCTCCTTTCAATCTTTACCTTTTTCATGTGACTAGCTTATTCATAAGCTTACACCTCAAGAACACTTGGTTACTTTATATCATAACTCAATTTCTCATCATCTCTTTTCTAATCTCATATGATCTCAAAATACCCAGATTATCATCCAGTAGGAATCTAATTGAAAATCCCATAATGCAAAACAAATCACTAAAATTGATTCTAAAATACTTAAACCCAAACAATTTCTAAACTCCATGAACTGGAATCCTTCCAAAATCCAAAAGATCCAAAATGATCTTACCTTGATTCTTCACCAAATGAAAAGATTTTTAGCTCAAATGGAATTTCTTTCTTCCTCTACTTGTAGGCTAAGGAAATTGAAACCCTAGCTTGTTTCTCTTCTTTCTTTCTTTTTCATGACATTCTCTCCCTTTTCTCTAGAATTTTTGTTCTTCTCTTCTATTTTTTTCCTACCATTCACGTGTTTCTACTCCATTTATAGGCAAGACAATACTTCTTCTTCCAATTATGCCTTTAATGATTGAGAATTGTCTCATTTGGCCTTCCATTTATGCCTTATGTCTTTTACACGTAAGTGTTTTGCCAAAAGCACCCTTGAACATTCTAACATAATACTTTCTTCTAGAAGACTCTTCTCTATTGTCTTACGTTTCCAATGACACCAAAAGCATTCAATTTGGTTCAGTAGTGTGGAAGTTATACTTCAAATATCTCCGGACTGCTTTTATTCCGAGATAGTACCCTACACTCAACTTCCATCAAGAAATTGAATCTCTTAGAGTCCAATTCAGAATTTTATTTCTTCATATAAGTTGTGGCCCTATGTTTCTAGTTTACTTAATATCAAAACTAATCTCATTTTGAACTCTACATATCAAGATATAATCAAAATACTGAAGTATGTTCAGTAGAATAACACCAGCTCATACTATGTAAGGGTACATCTACTGTACTCGTTCCATTTTTTCACTCAATATTTCTCAATTTGATTCAGAGGGCTATGATTTTTGGTAGAGATGTAGATAAATTTCTTATGAGTCTAATGGTTTAAGAATCAAGTCATTTGGATGTTTAGAGTGGAAGTTATGACCAAAAGAAGCAACTATGTTTATGACCTCAATCGTCTTACTTTGTACAGTAACTTCGTCTTAGTTCCTATCGTCTTACTTTCTTGCGTCTGACTTTTTGCATCTTATTTTCTGCGTCTTACTTCTTGTGTCTCACTTTTTGTGTCTTACTTCTTTTGTCAAACTTTTTGCGTCTTACTTTCTACATTTCAATTTTTACATCTCACTTTTTACGTCTTACTTCTTGCGACTCACTTTTTGAGTCTTGCTTTGTACAGTAACTAAGAAAATGCAATATTACAACTTATAATGCTCATATCTCTCAACTGTGATATCTAAAATTTACAAACTTTATACTGTTGGAAAGCTAGAAAGATCATCTACAACTTCAAAGCAGACAATTTTGCCAAAATCTATCTAGATGAAACTAGATTTTGCTCCCAAAATCAGAACATGAATTTTGCATTCACCTTCTAATGTACTGCACCCAGTTCTCACTTCATGACAAATTTTGAGACTCTTAGAGACATAATTTAAATTTGATGTCTCATACAAAATGTAGCCATATATCTCTAGATTAATCCTAATCAAGTATCATCTCATTTGGACAACTAAAGAGAGCTTTATGGGTAAAAGACTGAAGTACACTCAGTGAACATTTTCCAGATCACTACCAATTTTGTTTCCAAATATTTCCTTATCATAACTTATACCAAGATCACCCTCTCTACTCCCTCTACTTCTCATTTTCAATAAAATTACATCTAAAAACAATCATACTCGGAAGTTGTCAATGAATGCATGTACATTTATTTTTGTGCAAAGATTTAATATTTATTTGCATATATGCTAACATTATGCATAAGCAAGAAAATGCATTTCCTTAATCTCTCTTTAAGCTTACATATAGGTCCTAATCCCTTAATATGGGGACGGGCTGTTACACATTCAATGTTGGACCCCGATTTTGAAGGAAAAATAAGAAATATTCAAAAGTGAATGAGTTGATTGAAATAAAGTTAAATAGTAAGAATTAAAAAGAAAAAGTGTGAAAATTTGAAGAATTTAGGAAGTTTGACTTTTTGGCCATTAAGAATTGACTTTTGACTTAGTCAAAATTTGATAAAATGGTCTTCTGGAAATTTGTAGATTATGTGAAGTGCTTTCTGTAGCCCTAAAGTTTGCAATTTTTCGATATCGGGAGTGAAAGTTATGATCAGTCAAAGTTTATGTTTGATAGAGTTTACTTTTGACTTTTATATGGTTGAAGCTTTGACTGAATAATTTACTTAGTTAGAGGATTATTGAGCTTTGATCTTCTTCATGAAAATTGAAGGATTTGCTTTGATCTTTATTTCGATATAAAGTATGGAATTTTTCGATCCCGGAATAATAAGTTATGATTTTTACAAGTTTCTGTTAAGGTTTTAGCATGATTATGAGAGGACAGAATGTTTGACTGGAAAATAGACTCCCTTAGGAGTCGAATTGAGTTTTATGTCCTTCATAGAAGTTGAAGAACTTCCTTTAAGCTTTCTATAGAGACTAAGTTTGTCAAAATTGGACTTCGGGATTAAGAGTTATGAATTTTGGAATTTTCGGATTTACATGTGAAAAAAAAAATGAAGAAAAATGAAGTATCCCAGTCGCTAGGGCGACTCATCGCCCTAGCGATGGCGAACGTCCGGCTCGCGTCGCTAGGGCGACGCATCGCCAAGGTGAGCGAGCCCTCGCCTCGCCCAGCGCGTGCCCGTTTTGCTCCATACGGCGCCGTTTTTGGACTCCTCCATGCGACGCCGTTTTGATTTTCCTTGTTAGTTTCCTTCTCCAATCCGACCTTTGTTCACTATTTTGCTCATATCTTTTCCGTCCGACATCCGATTGAGTTGATTCTTGCGGCGTTGGATTCCTAAGACAATTACCTACATCCTCATGGTAAATTTGTAATTTTATGAGATTAAATTCATGGTGATTAATTTAATCAAAATCAGTCGGGAAATTTTTCGAACCTAGTTCAGTATTTTGAGAAATTCAGGATCTACAGAGATCCGATTAAAGCAATTCTTAAGGCAAAATAAAGCTAAGACAAGGGGCTACAAATCATATGAAGAAATGAAATGTCAATTTTGCCCCTAAGACTTTCAATTTTTGAATGTAAGTTCGGATTAGAGTGTAATTTTTGGATTAGGAACACCTGAGAGTATTTTGACCATAACTTTTGATCTGGGAATCGAAATGAGGCGATTCTTGACTTGAATTAAACTTGAGACATAAGGCTACAATTGTTATGAAGACATCTAGTTTCAAATATGGGATTAAGAATGTAAGTTTCTGGAAGGAAATAATTGTACGATGGTTTGAGAGGAAAAGAAGAAAATAAGAAGAAGAAGAGAGTGGAAGCTTCGGTTGTGGAGGAAGATGAAAGAGAAAGCAAATTTTTGAAATTTTGAGGGCTTTTAGCATGAGTTTGGAGTAGATACATGAAGGAAAAAGATGGAAAATGAAGAAAGCTAGCTTTGGGAACCAAGAAATCCGAAAATAGAAGGAGAAAGAGGTAAGAGAAAATTTTCAACTTTGAGTTTTTGATGAATTTTTGGTTTAGATTAATTAGAAATGATGTGGGTTTATGTGCTATGAGATTTATTTTAGTGATTGTCAAGTATACTGAGTTAATTTTGGTTATGAAAGATTCTAGAGAGAGAAAGCTTAGTGAAGAAGATGATGAATAGTAAAAGTTGGGGGTTTTTGAAATTGTTGCTTTAGATTGCTTGAATTAGTGATGAATTTGAGTTATCCTAAGTCAATTTTGATGTTTATTCTTTAGGTGAAGTTTAATTTGAAAAATTGTAAATTGGAGGTTTAGGCCAAATTAGAAATTTGAAGATTTTGTGAATTAATGGTGTAGAATCATCAATAATAGTAGGAATTGGTGAAATATGAAATCAATTTTGAAGAAATTGTGATTTATGGTATTGAATTTGTGTAAATTGGTTTAGGCCAATTTTGAAAATTGGGGATTTTCAAAATTGGAGATTGAAATAGCTTGAATATGAGAGGAATTGATATTTCCTAAGTTCAATTTGAGAAATTAAGTTAATTATGATATTGAATTTGATTGGAATGATTTAGGTTCAATTTGTAATTTGGGGGTTTTTGGAATTAGTGATGTAACTATCTTGGAATTAGTAAGAATTGATGACTTATGCATCAAATTGAAGGATTAAGTTATTTATGAGATTAAATTTTGATGAAATTGATTTAGGAAATTTTCAATTGGAAGGAAGAAAGGAGAAAAGGTCAAATTGAAGCATTGGACAAGATGCTAGCATGGATATGAGGTGGGTAGTATATTTATTTATTGAATTATAAGCTAAATGTTAATTTTGAAAATTAAAGAAAGCAAAATTTGATTTTGATAAATTATTATGGATAAAATGTTTGAAAAGGATGTAAATGTTTGAAATTATGATTTCAAAGGAGTAAAATGAGTTTTAGAAAATACAAGACTTATGAATTTCATGGTTTTCAAATTATGTGATTTATGATTTGAATGATTTAAAGAATTAGTGCATATATTGATATGTGATTTACGTGAATTGCATTAGATTGATTATGTGCAATTATGTGGATATATGCTTGTGTCATCTATGACACAATTTGATGATATGAGTTGAAAAAGGTAAAAAAATCAAGATTTTCGAAAAGTGCCTTCGGGCAATCTGAATTCCGTTTTCGTTATGTGTTAAGTGGGTTTGGTCAGGTCCTTTTGTGAGTCAGCGCTGTCTCTACCTGTTTAAGCCTTCGCCCGGCTGCCTGCAATAGGCAATGGAGATCCGATTACGGACTCCTTTCACGGCTACACTGGACTGCTATGCGGGAAAGTGTAGTACGTCCTGTTCACGGCTGCACATGACCGTTATGCGGGAATGTGCAGTACGTCCTGTTAGGACCGAACCAAACCAATTCTGATGTGTTATGTGTTTTTAATTTGATTATGATGTGATACACTATGATGTGATGCATTCATGTTTAAGACTGTGCATGTTTTGAAAAAGGTTTGAGATTTTGAGAAGCGAAAGTAAAATTTTCAAGCATGAAATTCTGGCTGGATATAAATGTTTTGAAACAAATAAAAATTTTGAGAAAAATCTTAGAAAGTGTTGATGAAATTGAAAAGTTTGAAAATGAGTTTTTGCAGAAATTCTTAAATGGGAAATGTTTGAAAAGTTTGAAAAATAAAAGATTTTTTCGCTTATTGTTCAGTTTATAAATATATTATCCACGAGCTTCCGAGCTCACCCCCTTTTCATCCCCATCTCCAGGTTTTCACGCAGGAGATCGGATGGAAGACGAGTATGATGTCAACCCGATAGTTTTTGTATGCTTTGTTTTATGTGTAATGTTGGAGTTTAGTTTTGAAGTTGTGAAAAAGGTTTATGGATTATGTATTGCTTTTGTTTATGGCTTGAAAAGTCATCATGTAAATTTATGATGTATTTCAGTTATGAGTTATGTATGATTGTGGAATAGATTTTGTACATAAATTTGAATTCAGATTGATATAAATGGCAATTGGAATGTATATGAATGGCTTGTGATTGAATTGTGGATAATTAAGTTGAGATGTATTATGGATTGGAATGATGAAGTGTTTAGAACTAAGATTGTGTTTCTTGGTGTTTGGATGCTTGACGGAGGTCCGATGTTGCCTTGTGCTATTGGATTATGTGTATTAGAAGTGCGTTTCTTTGGTTTTTAAATTTTTGGGTTGTCAAAATACAGCCGTTATGCTGCTGAAATTTTGGTAAAATGGGTTTAAAGAAATGAGTTTGAGGATTTATATGATTGTATAAGAAATGATTAAGATGAATTAAGTGAATTGAAATTGGTGAGGATGAGTTTCCAAAAAGGGAATTGTATGGAATGGTTATGATTTGAATGAGATTGATTAAAGAGAAAAGGAATGAATAAGAGGAAGAAAAAAAATTTATACCGGATTTGAAATGTCGTAAGGTTTCCAACGCGATGAGTTTGCTATGCTTTATGTTTGAAACGGATGTCGGTGTTTGTTTCAGTTTGATTATTTCGATTCGCATTCGATTCGAAATTATGCCTTTCGAGTTTCTCCGCTTTGTTATTCGTATTTCTGATGCACAATTTTTCGAGTATTCGTTTCGCTCCGATGATGTGATTTGTATTCCGATTAGCGATTTCTAGCTATTCGATTTTCTGTTTTTCCGTTCCGTTTTTTGGTTGGGATCCGATTCCTGGATTGCATCCCAACATATAATATGACACTATAGTTCCCATCATGTTGAGAAGACCGTTTATGGCCACTAATGGGGTACTAATTGATGTGCGCAAAAGTAGCTTGACATTTATGATTGGCAATGGGCTACTAATTGATGTCCCCAAATTATTAGGTTAGGCTCTAAGAAATCTAACTACCTATGAGAGTCATAGATTTAAAAAAAAGGGCTAAACCATTGTTTAACAACTTAGAAAATTTAAAAGAAGAAAGATTTTGATAAATACATATTCGAAACTAAGACATCTGTACAAATATTATCTTTTCTCTACACATACTAATATGTATAATTTCTATTATTTTTTATAAACTATACGGAGAACTAGGGAGAGAGTAATAAAAAAAGTCATAAAACAAATTAAGCAAAATATGACATTTCATTTCTCTATTTATTTATGAATGCAGGATCCTTACTTTAGCAGAATTGCATAGAACAAAATATGGCATCTCATATAGCAAATTCAATAGTTATAGTATGAATGCAAACAAAACAATTAACAATCCAACAACTTTATACTTATAAGTTAGTATACTTGGTTCTTGTTTTCCAATGGGTCCTCCAACTATTTCCTCCTCACACTTACAAATAGTATCTGTCATAACGCATAAAAAATTATAACTAAACTTTTGCAATTGAATGTATAAAATCTTATGAACAGATACTTTTGAATATATTTCGACAAGCAATCCTCTTAAATTCAAACAATAACCAACTGCACTTAGCAACTAGGTTGACTTATTTAATGTAACTATATACATCCTAAGCATATTGCATCCTTCGTACATCTTGTTTACCTCATATGACTTGTTATTCCTTTAGTCTAAATTTTTCTTATCTCATAATATATAACACTTATTACTTAGCACCCTTAAATAATTTTACAAAAATTATGCTCTTAAATACAAATTTTATAATAGGATACTAAATTTTAACTATATTAAATTGAGAAATTATATTCTTCTCTTGTTACATTTCAATGCCCGTGACTATTCTCATATTTATTTCATCCTACAAGGCTTATATTAGATATGATAGAGTAATAAAGAAGCACCATTGTTTGACTTTGTTATGCATAGATAATTTCAAGCAACAAATCACAATCTTATCCTATTCCTCTTTATTAAGTATATTCCCATCAATTATGATGAAATATTTTTCAAGCTCTAAGTCTTATTATAAGAAAATGGAATGTCAATTTCTTATCATACACCAAGTTTACCTTTGAAATCAAAGTTAAACAAAGCATAATGAAAAATAAATAGTAAAAATACAATCAAAACAAATATATATGACTAGAAAATCAATTAATGGATCTTGTAAAAACTAGTTACTTCTATGACACCAAAAACTTGATGGATGTGTTTCTTCTATCTATTTATAATTTTTCCTATTACAGATTTATTATATATAGCTAAGATAAGTTTACCTTTCATTATAAAGTAATTCATTGGCAAGTAGGATTTGTTCCTCGAGGAGGTAGTATGGATTAGAAACCCTAAAACTAATAACTAGTCTAAAATAAATAAAAGAGTGATTTTGATGGATTTTGATTAATGAAAAATTTAAACAACATAAACTAGTTATCAAGAGAATCAACAATAAGGTGAATTATTAAAAAAAATTCAATATGATTCAATTAACCTAGAATAAATATATTAGTTTGGCATAATGAGTTCTCCTAGATACTAAACTATGCTCTCTCAAGTTACAGCAATCTACTCTTATGTTAGTCAACTCTTATATACTAAGCTAACACCCCTTTGAATGCACTAATATTCGTAAGATTCAATGAAAGGTTTTGTTGGGATCCGATCTTGGAACCGAATCCTAACCGGAAATGAAATGAAAATGGTCGAAACCAAAGCGAATTCAAATCGGATAAAACAAATCCGAAGGCAAATCGAATAACAAATTTTCGATCGACAATTGAAATTCGGAAACGAATCAATCGAATACAAATCAAAAACAAGAAATCGAAAGCAAATCGAATCGAAGGAACAGAAACATAAATGATTCGAACAGACCAAATCAATTTTCTCGACATCCGTAACTCATAAATTAGAAAGATGCTCATTGGATACCTTAAGACTAAACCAAATCCAAAACCAGTATAAAATTTGTCTTTTCTTTTCTCACTCGCTTTATTCAATCTTATACAAATCACATCCTTAAACAAAACTCAAATCATAAAATTCCTCATAATCATGCTATATCTCATTCTTGTTAACAAAATCATACAAATTCTGGCAGCATAACGGTTGCATTTCAACTAACCCAAACCTGCAAAGTGTTTAAATTACACTTCTATGTTTCTCAAGCAACAACCAGTAATCATCGGACTCCCCGTCCGGAAACCAAATCACATTATCCAATATCTAAAATACATTCATTTATTCATATTCATACATACACAAATCATTCCCATTTCTCAATTCGATATACACTTTCGTAATTCAATTACACAAACCGTAATTCACTTTTCCATTCTATGTACAAATCCATAAATCAATTTCATCATAGAACACATGCTATACACAATCGAACAAACGGTCTTCACAATCTTTCATCCGATCTCCCGCTCAAATACCTGGAGGTGGGGATGAAAGGGGGGGGGTGAGCTTATAGCTCGTGGGTAACAGGTTTATAATGAAGAATAAGCTAAACTTTTGAAAAGTTCATTTGTCGTATAAAAGTCATAATGAGTTCATAAAAATGCTTATTCCCAAATCTCATTCAAATTTGAAAGTTGGAGTCAATACTCGTAGTTAGAAATGCCATGACATCCACGCACATAACAATTTAACCATCAATACAAATCACTCAATTTTATGCACATACTTGCCAATTCGAAGATGCAATGCACAAACAAATGACTCGAGAGTTCTGTGGAACAATCTGGATAAACCGAAGTTTATACCGTAAACAAAACGAGTCTGATTTCTCAAGGATCTCGTGGCCCCAAGCGGGCAGCCGGGAGAAGGCTATACGTCAACGTGCACGTGACTAACGAAACGTTCCTCTCTCGCCCAATCAAATCACATATTCATATCATGCTCAAATCATTTCATGCTTTTCATGCTCTTTTCTTTCTTTTCCGAACATACAAAATGCCATGAATTTTCCAAGGCATAACATAAAATGTTCAATGCATTCTCATCTTTATTTTGAAATTCATCAAAAAAGTTCATATGCTGAAACATGTAGCAATTTTTACAAATCATTCAATAATAACAAAACGATATTTATGAAGTAATTAAAATCATTCTTGATTTGGGAGAAAACTTTAGTGGCTCATTACTAAATTATAAACATGAAACCCACCTGAATTTCCTTGCTTGGATCCATGCTTAAAAGATGCCTCTCCTCAATCCCCTTGCCTTCCTTGATTTCCTTTATCAAAATGTAAAAATCCCATTCAATAGGAATACAATTTTGGAGGACCCATAAATTCCAAGAAAACTCAAATTCTTCCCCATTGTCTTAAGTTTCTAATGACTCCAAAATCATTCAATTCATTTCATAAATCCCGAAGTTATACTTTAAACATATTGGGCCTATCCTTATGTTGAAACAAGAATCTATACTCAACTTCGGACCAAAATTGAGATCTTTAAAGACTGGATTAAAACTTTCTTTCTTCATAAAAACTTTTAGAACTTTGTCTCTAGTTCACAACGAGTCCAAAATCACCTCATTTGGACATCTATAGCCCAAGTTACAACCAAAATACCAAAATACTTCTGCGGTGGAAACAGGAGCTCGTCGTGGCAAAGCTACAGTTGCCGCGACGAACACGCCCTTCGCACGCCGCGACAAAGGCCTATTGCTTGCTGCGACGTGCACAAATTCGTAATTCGTACGTCGCGACGTGCATACCTTCCTCACACGTCGCGGCGTGCTCATGAGCACGTCACGACGTGCGGGTCTGGAGAACGTCTCCGAACCCGATTTTCCAGCATTTTTTATCTTCAAACTTCTGATCTTTCACAAACAACTCATCTAAACCCTAAACCATCATTCCTACTTCATTCTAAACTCATTTCAAACCCAAAAATCATTCACAAACACAACAAAATCACTAACCCTAGGACACCGTTCATCAAAATCCTCCTACCCACATTCAACCCCATTTTTCTCTTCTAACGATTACTAAACATGATTCATTCATCAAATCAAAGAGGTTAATGCTCATACTTACTTGGTTTGGCATCAAAATCGTGAAAATCTTCAAGCCCTAGCTTTCTCCTCTTCTCTTCCTCTTCCACGGCACTCCCCTTCTTTTTCTTCTCCTTCTCACTTTTTCTTTTATCTCATACTCTTAATGAGTGGGGAAAGTCCAATTTGCCCTCCCACATAAGTCTTATAACTCTTAGTCTTAAGTAACATGCCCAATTTGCCATTATATATTCTTATAACTTTAATACCTCAATTCAGAAATTAAAAATCTTATGAACTGAATTAAATTTCGATTTCTTCAGATAACTTGTAGTCCCATGTCTCTAATTTATTTAGAAACGGGAATCAACTTAATTGGATCTCTACAGCTTATGGTATCATCAAACATACTGAACCATGCTCGAAAAATATCTAACTCACTTTGACTCAATAAATCTTTTTCAATTTAATCTCATAACAATCATAATTTCCCATCATGATGTAGGTAATTGTCTTAGGAATTCCAACGCTTCAAAAGTCGAATCAATTGGATGTCGGATAGAAAAGTTAGAAGCAAAAGAATGAAAGAGGACTAGTCACCCTAATAGTAACAAAATTTCTAAAATTTCTATCTTTCCATGCCAAGGTCCAAAAATGGCATACTTTATATCAATGAAAAGATCATAATATAATCTAAAACGTTCATGAAGAACTCAAAAGCAATTGCAACCTCTAATAAGGTCAATTTTTTTATCGAAGCTTCTGCCCAAAATGTGTCATCCTACAATTCACCCAAACTCATAATGTCATATCTCCCAGATTCCATAACCAGAATAACAAATTATATATCATTGAAAAGCTAGGATCATCTTCTATATCTTTCATGTAAATCACTAAACTCAATTCAATACATGTTTGTCCCTAATTTGCCTCAAATCACCTTACACACCTAAAAGTACACTTATGAACATTTTCACAAATACTTAACTTCGACTAATCATAACTTTCACTCCCAATATCCAAAATTATCAAACTTTATGGCGGCAGAAAGCTTTCAACATAATCTACAAGTCTCAAGGAGATCATTTTCTCAATTTCTGCTTAAATCAAAAAGTCAACTCTCTACTCCAAAGGTCAAACTTTCTCAATTCTTCAAATTCTCACTCTTCCACTATTTATTTCATACTCTTCAACTCCATTTCAATCAACTCATCCACTTTAACTTTTCTAATAAATTTTATAATACCACACAAAATTTACTCAGAACCTCACATCAATTTCATTAAACTCAAAAACACTCATTTCGAGTACTAACCTCAAAATATCATCTTAAATTGTTCAAACTAGCATTGTTCACATTAAACCTTAAACATAATCATTCAAATTCATGAATTTACTCTTCCTTTACACTCGACTAAGTCACCTCAATTTTCTCGTTTAATGTCAAATTACTATTCACAAACCTAAGAAAAGTTCGGGGTCCAACAGGTTTCATCCTAATACTAAAACGCTTGTTTAGGTCTCTCCCGAACAAACCAATGCCCCCCCAAAAAAAATCAGTGTAAATTTTATACAATATTGTAACTTTAAGTATGACATTTCAACCCTTAAAAAATAAATTTTAAACTCAAGGAAGTATTTATCTAAGAATTATATTGAACTTAATGAAGTATGTTTATACTTGTATAAGCACAACTAATAAGCTTATTATTTTGATGTGATGCAATATAAGAACCAAATATCGTCATAAACTCAAGAAGATAAAGTTAATAAATAAAAGTTCAAATTTGAAACTATCTAAGAGAAGATCAAGTAGAAAATAAAAGAAGCACAAGGAGTTAGTAAAAAAAAGTTGAAATATGAAACTATCTAAGAGAAGATCAAGTAGAAAATAAAAGAAGCACAAGGAGTTAATAAAGAAAAGTTGAAATTTGCAACTATCTAAGAGAAGATCAAGTAGAAAATAAAAGAAGCACAAGGAACATCAAGGTTATTATTTACCTTGTAATATTAATTGTAATCTCATTTTGTTACTTTGGTAGTCTTAAAGGCTCACCATGTTTAAACATTTTATCGTACTTCATTATACAAAGTATTAAATCTTTCGTTCTTAGAAGAAAAGTCCCTTGATCTTTTAGACATTCTTATAGAGACAATTTGAAAAATATTTTAATTATATTTTCACTAAATAAATCAAGCTTGAGTAGTTGAAATCTTAAAATTATATTTTTAGAGAGTGATCAACCAATATAAGTTAAAAGTATAACATTTGAGTTTAGTGGATTAATATGCCTTAGTAGTCAACCAATCTCAATAACATTTGAGTTTAAGCATGTTACATTGGTCCATCACAATGACTTGTTTTTAGCTACAACAGGAATTAAGAGTCTCAAAACCTTATAAGTACATGTATTCTTGTTGGTTCCTTCATAGAGAAACATTTATGTCATATACATATAAATAGACATTCATTGTCTCATATTTGTGTAAGTAAACCTCTTCGGAATTATCAAAGTAATAAAGCCATATACTTCTTTACTGAAAAATGATTCTTTACTTTAGAAAAATAGTTAACGATGTCGATAGACAATAAACTATATTTCTTTTACCTTAACTTTTTACATTATTACTTAAATTAATTGCTAAAATTTGTTATATTATATCATAGTTTCATATTTTATAAATTGTGTTTATTAATACCCTAAATTTATCAACCCCCAATTTTTCCCTCAATGAGAGTCACTAGAAACTAATATATTTAATTAATCGTAAGTTAAATTAACTAATATATTTATTAATAGTACTTAGTTCGATGCTTAGCCCTTAATCATCAACTCACAAAATAATATACTCGAAATAAATAACATGTTTCTATGTGATCTCAACAATTTATTAAACATACCACTCAAAGGGACTTGCATAATTGAAAACATATTTGATAATAAGCATAAAAAACTGGGAAATAAAGTGTAGCTACATGCTTAGGAAGCCTTAAAACATTGTAACACTATACATTGCTAAGCATTGAAAAGAATGAAGAGTAAATACAAGTCACATTAATATTAAAGCCAAGAATTCACCCCATGTATTCAACAGATAAATTGTTTAAACAAATTAAATCAATAGTAGACTCCTCACATCAAGTATATATAGACATTGAATTAACAAAATGATCTATAATACAAATGTTATTCAAAGCTGTAAACCCTGTCACAACTTTCATCGAACACTTCAAATGCATGCTTCCTTAACATACTATCACACAATGCAAAGCCAAATGCATTGTGTTATAGATAATCAAAACAAATTAAAAAGCACTCTTAAACCCAGAATAAACCGTCCACTTTAATCAACTTAATAAACAACATTTTAGCCCACATTAATCGTAAGCAAATAAGTTGAATTACTTACCTCAACCAACACTCCGACTGTAGACGACAGAAGGACGTCAACTGGTGAAGCAACCTTCAACGATTCCAATGGAGACAGAAGATGACAAAGGGAAGGTGGCTCAAGGGAGAGGGAAGGGAAGGTGACTCGAAGGAGAGCTTAATGCGGGAGAGTGAGATGAAGCTCATTTTTCATTCATTTTCACAGAAGATGAGACGACGTCGTTATGAGGGGCGGGGATACGACATCGTCTCATCTACTTGAAGGGCAAGAAATTAAATTTAAAAAATGACGTCGTGTTGCTCAAGTGGGGCCCGGGGAAAAATGTTAATTACCTGGCCTTTCCCGACGTTTAACTCTTCATAACGTCGGGCTAAGTATTTTGCGATGTCTTACTAACAAAATGGCGCCAAACACTTCGTTTTTTCATGACGTCTGCATACAACATCGCGGAATCTTCCCTCTCTAGACGTCACGAAAGCCTCCTATATTTTGTGACGTCTTCTAGGCAGACGACGTGAAATGTATGTTTTTGTTGTAGTGTTTATAACTTCCCCTTCCTCGTTTTCCTTAGGTAATCCATATTCTATAACTTGTTATGTTTCTTATGACAATTTTTCTTATAAGCATAAGGCTTTTGATGAAGCTATTGATAGTGAGGTCGAGACTCCTAAGGCAACGCATGATCCTCAATGGAGGGAAGTTATACATCAAGAAACTCAAGCTCTTGAAGCAAACGACCCATAGACTATCGAAAATCTCCCTTCTGGTAAGCAGGCTATTAGTTGTAAATAGGTTTATTAGAAAGAGGGTGTGGATTTCACTAAGACTTTTGCCCCTGTAGTTAAAATGGTTATAGTTAGAACATTTCTTGCTATTTCTATAGCCAAGGAATGGGAATTGCATCAGATAGATGTACATAATGCTAGGTGATTTGCATAAGGAAGTTTATATACATTTGCTTCCCGATTTTTCTACTTTTCATTATAGACAGGTCTATTGCATGTGTAAGTTCCTTTATAGGCTTCGACAAGCCCCACGAAATTAATTTGCCAAGTTAGTAGATGCTTTGAAGAAGTTTGTTTTTACACAGTCATATATAGATTATTTATTATTTACACTTCATAAGGGTTCTATTTCCCTTTTTGTCTTGTGTATTTCCCTTTTTGTCTTGTGTAAGTTCCCTTTCAATGGTCTCTTTCTCTATCAACATAGGTATGTTTTGGATATCTTGACAAAGGCTAGTCTTCTTACCTTTAAACCAGCTACTTTTTTGATGGAGCAAAATCATAAATTAGCATTGATTTCTAGTTAATTACTTCCTAATCTTGAAAATTATTGTTGACTCATTAGGCGGCTTATCTACCTCACCATTACACGACCAAAACTCATTTATTGGGTGCACATTTTGCCTTAGTTTATGCAATTTCCTAGACATGAACACTGAGATGTTACAATCTGCATCTGTGATATTTAAAAGGCCATTCAGGCCCAAATTTTTTCTTATGACGCAATAGTGATCTTCAGTTTTATGTCTTTTGTGATTCTAACTTGGCCAGTTGTCCTTTGAGTAGGCATTCTTTGACTAATTACTTTATTATATTTTGCCATTCTCCTACTTCCTGGAAGATGAAGAAACAACATACTGTCTCATGTTCCTCAACTAAAGCTAAATGTTGAGCCATGGCTACTACCATATGTGAGCTCACTTGGCACAAGGCTCTATTGAAATCTCTTGGTATCGATCTTTGTACTCCTATGCATTTGTATTATGATAATAAGGCACTTCACTACATGGCTTCTAATATAGTTTTTCATAAGTGCACAAAGCATATAAAAATTGACTATCATTATGTTCGAGATCAGATTCAAACTGGTAATGTTGTCACCGTTTTTGTGCATACCTCTCAACAATTAGTTGATATTTTCACGAAAGCTTTTAGACGTCAAAAATATTATCTCTTATGTAAGTTGGGCATTCGTGATCTTCATGCTCCAACTTGAGGGAGAGTAATAAGCCGTACATAGTATGTATTTGTGTAAATATGGGAAGTGTATATTCGTGTTTATTTGGTCAAATAGGATAGGAGGCAATTCAAGAAAATATTTCATAATAGTCATGTATAGTTAGCGAGATTTTAGTGTTTACATAGTTGAAAACACTTTCATGTATTTTGTATATATTACACTATATGAGCAATAAGAAACCACAACATTCACCCACAATTTTGTTATGAGACTAAAAGTCAACCTTTCATTATGTTTTTCAAAATTGTAGCTAAAAGTGTCATTTTGGCTACATTTTTCAAAATCGTAAGTAAAAGTACATTGTAAATTTTAAATGTATTTGAAAATTATTTATAATAATTCAAAGTCTAAAATAAATTTATTTAACAACAATTTTTTCAAAATTTATAAAACTATAAAGTGAAAATTAATTAATATTAGATAAATTTTAATTTTTATTTCTATTTTAAAATATATGATTTGATAATTCTATATGATTTCACAAAATTTTCAAATAGGTTTAACATGAAGTTTGTAATTCTCATTATATTCAAATGTATTATCAATCAATTTTATTTATATATTCTACTTAATATTTATTAATATTTAATATTTAATGTTTCATTTTTGATAATTTTAATATTTCATTTTCATTTTAGCTATATTGTAATTATTGTTTAAATATATTATAATTAATATGATGATATATGAATGTATAGAAAATAATTGTAAATAATATAATATTATATGGTAATTAATATAATTATATATGAATGTATAGATCATAGATGCATTTTGTCATTTCTTAGTTATATATTATTCTATTTAATCATATTACTCTTTTTATTGTATATAAATTCTATATTATTATACAAATAAATTCGTATATTATATATAATTTATATAAGGAATTTACAAAAGCATCATCAAATGTTCAGGCTTTGAATGTGTGTGGAATTAAAAAGATCAATCTTTAGCAATGATTATGGAAATCGCCACCAAAGGTTAGCGAAAATTTATGAAAGCGTCGTCAAATTTAGTGTTTATGAACAAGAGCAATGGTTTATGAAACTTAGTGTCTATTTGGATGAGCTTATATCAGTAGAGCTTTTATCAGTAGAGCTTTTGTCAGTAGTGCTTTTCTGAGAAAAGCTTTTTAAAAAAGCCAGTTGACTGTTTGGCTGTCAATTAAAAAATAGCCTTTTAAAAAGAGCTTCATACAGTAGACTGTTTGGCAACATAAAAATAAAAAGCACTTTTATTAATTTTAACTATATTTTATTTTATAATAAAATTATTTATGCTAAACAATATGCAAAGTACAATATATTATATTTATGGTTATCTAATTCTTAGATAACCATCTTGTAGAAAATAATTTAAAGAGATGTCTCATTTTCTTGTAGGAAATAAAATTAATATAAAAAATAAATATTAAAATATGTAAAAAAAATTTAATAATATTATAATCCCAAATTAAATATTCAAGCTGATTAAATAGTTAAATACATAATAAACTATGCATTTTATCATTATACAAGAAGATTTGCAATATGTTCCCTCGCATCATTCATCTCGTTATTTTGTGGCTCGTCTAAATGATTTCCTTCAACGTCTTCATTTTTATTAATTTCTTCATTTGTAGGAAGTAATTCATCATCTTCGTCATATGGATAAAACTCTTAATCCTTTTGAGTATTTAATCTTATAAAATTGTGAATAGCCATTGAAGCAATTACAATTTTAACTTGTTTTGGAAAAGGAAAACTTGGCATTTGATGTAAAAAAATTTACCTATTTTTTCAAACGCCAAATATTTTTTCGATTGTACAATCGTACAATCAAGCAATTAATGACCCACCAGTAAAGATTAGAGGAAACTATATGTAGAAACTAATAGACATAGCACTTTAGTATTTACAGTCAATGATCCAAAAACAGTAGCATGGTGTGTAGGTCGACTATAATGTCCTTCCAGGTTTGATAGTTTGGTATAATTTCTCAGTAACTTTGCCCTCAATTCTTTTTATAATGTACAAGAAAGAATAGGCAATAGATTACCATCTTCTGAGAACACAAGGCATGTCCCTATTGTTTCTTCATATTCTCCAATCGGTTGAATAGGGAAGCATCACCAAGCACATTCAAGTGAATCAGAAATCTATTGATTGCAATGCCCAACAACAAAGCATTATTGTGGCCTTTCTTCAAAGATATATAAACTAAAATTGAAAGTTTCAAAATTTTAAGACAAGATTTGAATCTTGGTGCCAAAAGATTCATAGATAAAATATAAACACAGAGAACATTCCATTAAAGGTCAAAATCATACAGACAATATATAGACAATTCAAAAGGAGGCACATCGCAAAATTCCAATTATTTGTTATGGGGCACTATAGAATCCACATATCTACACCAAAAATTCATAAACAAGCAAGCTTTTAGATGATTCAACAAAGTGATTGTAATTATCACTGGTACTAAGAGTTAAAAGACGTAATTGGTAATCAAAGTCGAAGAACTTGACTCAACATGTTTAGATGGGTAGATAAGTGACAAATCCAGTTGAAAGACTCGCAGAAGAAGCCGGCTCTTGCAGATAGTGAATCGCGAAAACCATACACTCATGAATGACTAAGGACTAATACAGTAAACAATCAACAGAATAGAGAACACTGGCCAGAAGGAAAATCGTGCTATTTACTCTCCCCGTCGATATCGACAAACAAAAACAACAAGGAGGTGTTGCTTGATGCGATTCTTATCTGGCCCAACAGCATTAGACAGCCATGTATGGCAGAGATAACTATATCCCTTGATGTCGACAGTTCTTTTTTTCAAAACGAAGCGACGGCGGTAGGAACACAGTGACGGAGACTTCCCAAGAGCTCCTCTTTGGAGAAAGTAGCTAGGGATGGTGACGGAAGATTCGAATTGGACGGCGACGGACGACCGGAAGATGTTGTTGTTCTGGACAAACAAACCGACGGATTGAATTGGGAATTCTTCGAATATAGTCGGGCTCCCAAGCGTTTAACCGATCATTGTTCTGCGTATTATAATTTGGCACATAAGAGGGATGGATGACCCTCTATAAACACAAGATATTAGGGATTTGTTTTGGAGAAAAAGCTTGTAGTTTTAAGTTACTAGAAACAAAAACAAAGCTTCCTCCACTACACCTCAAATGTAAAGAAGAAATAAGATTCGAAGAACTAACCTTTGAGAAGATGAGTTGAGAGTCATTGAGCAGAAGCGTGGTGACTGAACGGAAGAAACAGAGCAGACGTTTTGGTAGCTGAAAAAATTTCTTCTTTACGTAAGTGACGCGAAATCAACTTCCCGAAAAAGCTAAAATGGAGCTTTTCTAAAAAGCTTCAAATTTTAGCTTTTCAAAAAGCTGCATTTGAGCTTTTAAAAAAGCTATTTCTACTTCAAAAGTGCTTTTGAAGTTTATAGCCAAACACTCACTTTTTTCTCAAAACAGCTTTTGCGGTAGAAAAAATTACTTTTGAAGACTCCAAAAGCTGAACCAAACAGACCCTTAATACCATTCGTTTCCTCCAATGTCCTCCTCTCTCACACGTTAAACCTCCTCCACCGTCCTCGTCTCTTGCCTTTCTATCCTCTCCTCTATAGTCCTCCTCTATTGCATTTCCAACGTCCTCCATCATCCTTGTCTCTTGCGTTTCCAATGTCCTCCATTGTCCTCCTCTCTCCCGTTTCCAACGTTCTCCATGTGTTTCTAGCTCCTCCTCTCATTTCCAGTCTCCTCTTCATGTTCTAGTTGTCAGCCTCCAGACATCGTGTTCTAACCTCATCCTTGCGTTCCAACTTCTCGCAAAAACATCATCTTCGCTGCATTTTCAAGTACCTATTTACCATATAGTTTAGGTCATTTGATTCATATAATTACACAGAATTTTAATTGTTTAATTTTAATTTGTAAATTGTAGTGCTCACTGATATATCATTAGTCATCTGCCAATTATATTAGACGAAACAAACATTAAGCAAGAAGTTGACAACCAATCAGTTGTTTTGGATCTTTCAAAAGAGAGAGAGAAAGAAAGATGGTGACTTTTATGGAGATGGGGTCTCACTGCCTTACTACTGCTTCAAAATCCGTTTTTAATTGTTACCCATTTTCGGTTTTTCACTAATTGTTCAAGTATTACCATTTTAGTTCCTAGATGACTTTACTTTTTTTTCCAGTTTTTGGTTTGTATTGCACTGTAATTACTCGAGAGAATGTTGGTGTGTCAAAGTTTGATATTAGATTAGATCTTTTACTGAAAGTATTAAGTTTAGTGTCCCTTGTTTTCATTTTGTTAGTTATCCCTTTATTCGTGTGAGTTTAAAAATCTTGGTTTTTGGAGATAGTACAGCTTAGGGGTAAGTGTAAAGGATTCTAATAATTGTATGTTGGTTGTTGAGAAGATGTGGAACAAGAAATTGCAGTTTTCATTTTCGGGAACTAAGTTGAATAAGAAAGAAGATCTATTTACAAGCTACAATTTGGGTTGTCTTTTCATTGTGTAAGGAAATCTACTCAATTAAGGAATTGTGGTGTCATATGTGGTTATTTGCAAAAAAAATATAGGGGAGTCTATGGTTTTTATTGTTATGAAATGTATCATTCTGCTACAATTGTTGTTTCTCTTAAGTCTGATTTTTGTTCCTGATCTTCGTGTTATATTGATTCATATCACTTTAAAATGTAGATAAATTACCTAGTAATTTGCTTATTGTGTGTTAAACAAATTGTTTTTTGTTGCAGAAGTGTATATGGGGATAAAGTTGATACTTAGCTATGATGACTATTATTTAAGATGCTAGTTACAAATATTATTTACAATGTCTCATAATGTTTTGTGTCATTCAGTAGGATTCAGATAATCACTTCAGTAAATTGTTGGTTCCTTACTTAGGTTGGTGGTTATTTGCTTTTCTTTGTAGTAGATGGATCCATCTCATCAACTCAGCAATGACCTTTTCGTATCCGGTTCATCAACGTAGACAAACCTAACTAGTCATTCTAGTTATGTTATAATATTTTTGGTAATCTTAGCACATTATAATTTGTAAATGGATTTCTTTATTTATTTTGTCTATAAGAATTGTTAATCTTGTGTACAAAAATATTCTTTTGTTAGTATAATTTATTGATATTTTACTTTTATATATAATGTTATAAACTATCAATTATTTTGTACAAATTTTTATACAATAAATTTACAATAAAATATATTTATAAATTAAAATGTAAGAAATAATTTATTCCTAAATTGTATAACATTTGGTTAAAATGTAGCAAAAATATTTAACTACATTTTACAAAACATAGCTAAAATATTAGTCTATGCTTTTAGAAATATAGCAAATACTGAATACTTTTGGCTATGTTTCTAAAATGTAACTAATAGTTTTACCTATAAAACTAAGTGTAATCAAAAGTATTGACGACGATTTCTCAAAACATCACTATTAGTTTTTACTATAAAAATAAAGCACAGGTAAAAACTATTAGCAATGATTTACAAAAAAATATCCTTTTATTGTTTTTAGTTACAGAGATTTAGGGACATTTTCAACAATGAATACAAATCATTAGCTACGATTTTAGGAGCTTTACCTACAACTCTTTTGGTAACCAAAGGTCCTTTTTGTTTTACTTAGTGTTTCCCATTCATGCCCATGCCCAGGTGATGATACTTTCGAACTTCAATGTGCTTGATTAAAATATAATTACGTATTGATGTGCGAATGCCTAGGATAGATAACCTAGGCATCTTTGTCTTCAATTAGTCATCTTCATTTTCAAGAAAAAACCAGCATGGTTTGTAATTTCAAGGCTACCTTGTTATCAGCAACTACTTACGGAAAGTGATGAAACAATTGTATACAGAGAAATCTTCATAAACTACAACATGTTTAACACAATTAATGAAAAGACAAGTCTTTGAACATTATCTGAATATGTTAATACAAGTCGATCGTTATTTTTCATCCTCTTATACAAGTACCAACAAGATCTCACTTGAATTCTCAAATTCATATAGTCAGATCCAGGGTACTTGTCAATTACGGATATTCTGATAATGGCATGTTAAGATTAATGGATAAACTGTTTTGCTTTGATGTAGAAGTAGACAAAGAAAGACATAAATTACTGCTTTCTACATCTTCTTCTTCCTCCCCTTGCAGCTTTTTGTCCTCCCCTGGTCTTAGTTTGGTGCCAAGAGACAGGTTTAAATCAAGATCATTCTCTTCAAGAATCTTCCTTTTAGCTTTGCTTATTTGGTGATTCTCATTCAAGCTCCACTTATTTTCCAGGGCACTGGATCCATAAATTTCCCTTATTCCGGGGGTAAATTGTATCGTCACTAAGGAAGATTCTTTCATCACTGACAACGGTGTTGTTCGGTTTCGCATTGGTTCGCAAGCATGCCATGTCTGAGAAATATCCTGAAACTCCTGCATTCGTTTTCTAGTCTGGTCAGAAAAAGATGAAATGTTACGCAAGTGGAGATCCCCATTTGTTGTGCTTGAACCAAATTCTCTATCTATCCTCCCAGCTGCCATCGAATTGTAAAGACCAGGTCCTTTTCCAGCAATTAGGTAATTGTTGGTTGAAGTAGGCTTGGTCATCCAGCTTCCATGATGATCACTCCAGGAGTTTCTGAATCTTGATGGAGAAATGGGAAACTTTAGTAAAGATGTTTGCTTATAAATAACAAAAGAACTGTCTCTTAGCTATTACGTGAAATTTAAACCTAGTCAGAACCTGAATTTGGAATGAAGCCTTTGATCAATGTTTCGAATCAGGGATTGATGCCAAAGACTGAAGGGAAAATGATCTGTCCCAATGCCATTCACCGAACTATTAATGACTGTGAATTGTTCATAAACACCAGCTCCAAACATCAATATGCAGAAAGCAATAGGTAAACCTAATTTATAATCTCAAACAAAATATAAGTTATTTCATACCTTGACCCTGATCGTCAATCCTCTTGCTTCGGTACATCTACAATCCAAAGGAAGAAAACATTTTTAATATTAATAATATTTCACACATTACACAGGACTTGTCAGGACAATTTTTCAAATTCGGAAACAGAACAGTTTCTTGCCCCAGCTAACTATATCCAGTTCTTAAAATTCACCCTTGTTTTAAAAGATAATAGAGCAGACCAAAATATTACATAAAAATTTTAAGAAAAAAATTATAAACTAGTAGTATAATCTATTCCAAGATTTTCAACATAATTGGGACCTAGGAAAGTAATCGTGAATACCTAAGAAGAAGACAAGACGAAATCAGCGGTATGAAGTCGTTGAGTCCTCTTCGATATGTTTCCTTTTCTACTTAACAGCTTAATCTGTTTAATTAGCAAAGTTACCTGTAGATGGCTTTTGACGTGAGCAATACTCAGGCCCTTGATATTCATTAGCTGCAAAACTAGTTTCGGAGTTGCTCCTACACAAGAAAATAGATGGTTAGTAATTGGCTCCTGACGAAGATGGAGCTTCAAAGCTCATATGTACGATCACTTTATGTCATGGGTTGTGTGGAAAATCAAGAGAATCCATGGGCAAGTAGAGAAAGATGATCTTACTCTCATGACCACCAAGTCTCTCGACTGCTTTAACAAAGCAAAGATGAAGATCAGGAGTCCACCTTAACCTAGGCACCTTAGATCTCACATATGATCTCACCCCACGAGAAGTCGCAGCCTTCTCACTCTCTTCTACAACGCTGTTGCTCGAGCTTGTACTATTTTTAGTCTTACTTTCAATATCACCTTCCTCCTCCACCTCTTTATCTTTGTTCTTCTCTGAAGGATCCAACTTCAGAAAGTCACTGTTCTCACTTTTCCTCATGCTTGTTTGTAGCTTGGAAAAGAGAGTGATGAAAGCGTCTCAATAAAACTGACTGTTTCCAACAAATGACAAACAGCAGTACCCCATGCGAGATTCATGTGCTGCAATAATTCATCTACTTACGTTGATCTTTGCCATGCTTCCAACCACTAGTTTCTTGAATACTTGCTTACTCAAATTTCAAGTCATCAAGCTAAGATCCAAATAGTGAAATGGAGACATAACAAACCCTAGCTAGGACGAAAAAGTCAGACACATATACTCTTTCTTTCAGGAACAATATTAAAAGCCTTAAAGTTGATTATTTTATTTATGGGTGGGGATCAATCATTCATTTATAATTTAGGTATGTATATGTGTATCAGTGTATGGGTATGTAATGGATCATACATGGATTATATAGTTCAAGCAGGTTTTCTGGGTTAAGATTTGAAACTTCCAGAGTGTGGGATACCATGATTTTTCTTTTATTGGAAAAACAATAGAAAACCTAACATGAGTTCAAGTCGCGTACAGGAAGATGCTTTAACACCTTCTCTCGTTGAGCCGCTAAAGTCGATAATGAATGATGCATGGTAAAAGAAGAAAGATGTTCAACAGAGGAAAGATGCATGGCATGATACTCAAAAAGAAAAAAAGAAAGAAAAGCCTAACAACGAAGTGCTCAAACCATCAACCATTGACCATTGTCAACAGCTCCTAATTCCTTGAGATAAAACTTTCTTTTTCATTTTGCGTAGGCTAGGTGATATAAATTTATAATCTCGTATATCTTTTTGAAATCTTGCTAATCTAAGTACCCCACAATTTGTTCTTTTCTGAAACACAAAAGCATGAAGCCAAAATGGAAAGAAAACCAAATATATGTCAAGATACTAAATCAAAGAAAAATAATTTGGTGCTGAATTTCTACCTAACACGACGTGAATATGTACCATATGCATTTTTCTGATACATCTATACTGATATGCAAGGCATAAGCACTTATACAGCCTATACCAAACCTCTTCAATGCGGATTTTCTCTATCGCATATCTTCAACTCTTCAACTTACAAAGCATTGTGGGAAGAGTCTAATTAAGTTTTCAGAGGTAACATTCTGGGAATGGAATTCCAGTGGCTTTAAAAATCAACTGGTACCACTTAACATTACATATGAAAAAATGAGATGACTTTTAAAAATATCTTTTTAAGTACATATTAGATAATGTTAATACAATTTTCACCAAATTACAGCTGAATGTGACGGAATATTTTGTGAATGGTTTGGTATCGTTTCAAAATAATAATGTATTCCTCTTTAGAAAATTTAGAACTGGCCCTCTTGCAGAACGCATAGAAGGGTTACTTGTATGTACTACTTATACGGATTAGGTATCTATATGACCGTCCAGGCATGCATTGAAGTGCAAGCAAATTCATTATTGGTTGAGGTTGAGCCAAACTCAATTATATTTTGATTTCTAGTTCTGATTTCATTTTTGTCCCCACGCATAAGGAAACCGATTGAAGAAACATGACGAGATCTTAAAGAAGAGGAAAACTAGGGCAAAGACCAAATGGTGTTAAAGAAAGAGGCAATTTAGCATTGGGAAGATTGTTCCCCATGATTCTTGCTGTCTGTTATCACGGATTTGTCTTTATCTTCTTTAACATATGACGATACCTATAATAAGAACAAAACTTCTATTTCAACCTTCTCCAAGATTCTTCATCAACCTCCATATATCGACTTTTTAATGTTATATATTTATCTCCTGACAACGTTCATCGGATTCGATGTTCTTTTTAATTCTAATATATATAGCCTTGTTCTGGTTCGGCACAGACATCCTCAGTTTCACATGTAATGTTTTGTTTCGACTTTCGAGTGCGTATTTGGTTCTTCTCTGCCATTGAAAGTCAACATTTTGGGGAGTTTCAGAATAAAGCTGAAAGAGTCCGAAACTCATTACTGTAGCGGGTGCATCAACTTAGAATGGAAAAATTAGGAACGTACGTTATGTTTACAGTTCATGTCATCCCCGAAGTAATCAATAAGGAAGTCAAAAAAAGGGCAGGCGGTAATTAATACGTTCATGGCGATGTATTTTCTCATAGTCCAATGCCAATATCAGACCAGTCATGGATCTTGGACCCCGTTAGCGACACAATTCCACCTCATCTTCACGCTCGCAAATCTCAAGCAACTCTTACGCACATGAGAGGATTCTGCGACAAAGACAAATATAACCAAGTGGATCTGAATTGGGACATCGGGAAAGCCAAATTGGATACCAAAATGATTGAGTTCTGGAACTTGTCATCGTGCTTAACAATGCCGATTCGGTTTCTGAAATTTCTCTTCCAATCAATAAAGATCACCTTTTTTATTAACTGCTTGCACAAAATCTGTGCGAGACGATGTAAAATCGCAGACTAAAGTAATCATGTCTCCACTCCTAAGGAAGTGGAAACCATAACTAAGAAGCCCAGGAGGGGAATTTTTTTACTTCTGATTATTTCTCTTTTCAGTTTGCTTCGAATTTTCTTTTCCTTTCCACCCCTTAATTAAAATTTGATGATCATGAGGAATTACGTTAGGAAAGTGACTGCAAATTGATGGACCAGACGAGAAAGATAGATCCCATGAAGAATGAATTACTTAAACAAAGTTATCCCTAAGCTAAAAATTTGTGCTCAACCATATACTATTTTGGCTACACGATGAGTTAAGAATATGAATTAATTCATGTTAATGTATCAAAGACAGAAGTAATCAAATTGAGAAGCCATGTTAAGTTTGGTTTGGTAGTTTGCAAAGTACGTACGTATTTCATTACATTGGTAAATTATTTTAAAAATTTTAAATTATAAGAAAATTATTAATTATATTTATTGCAACATATACATGTATGTATATTATATTTAGAGACAAAATCAAAATAAATTACTATATCTCTAAAACTTCATTACTTAAAATTTTGACCTAAAATTTTATACAAGTATTAAAAAACTCGTAATAAATAGAAAACAAGTCTAAATAACCACATAGAGGATATTTTGAATGCAATGGTAAAGTTCACTTGGGAACTGTTAATTTCAGTCACTATTATGAATATATATAATCGTAATATGTAGTATTACAAAATAATGGTTCATATATATTTAATAAATTAATAAAAGGTTAGTATACTATAAATAATTTGTCTAACATTATAGTTCTAATCATAATAAATATAGAAGAGTAGGAAATGAACAAAATTAAATTTTTATTAACCCTATTCATTTTCAGTTACAAGTTATAATATTGTTTATAACAATTTAGCAGATTACCCTTCTCATTACAATAATGGCATGTTCCTTTTTTAATAAATAAATAAATACATTTCTATTTATAGTTATTAATTGTTCCTATTAAATTAAAAATTTAGAAACATGTCAATCAAATACACAAAGTAGGTTTCGAATTAATTGTCTGGTGATGAAGGTTTTGTTGCATATAGAAATTAGATGCATACTGAGTCATGGAAGAAAATTGGTGCGATAAGAAACTTAGTCCACTCTCCTCCACAAGTCCACTGCAATTCCTACTACCTTGTTTACTTCTTCTTCAATCCATTCTCTACACTCACTACAACAAAACAACACCTCTAGCGTCGTTTTTAAAGTAGACGTCGTGAATGGTCTGAGGCTTTCACAACGTCTGGAAAAACGTCAAGAAAAGATGGAATATTCTGCGACATTGTATTAAGACGTCGGGGATAAAGGAAGTGTTTAACGTCATTTTGGTATAAAGACGTCCTAAAATAGAATAAACGTTGTTTTGGAGAAATAGACGTCGGGAAAGGCCTGGTTCACGTAATTAATTTCCCCTCCCTCCAATTTTCCAAACGAAAACCGAAGCCTCCCTCTATCATCTTCGCCAGTCTCCCGCGTTCTATACTAAATCATCCAACCTTGTTCCCTCTCTCATCTTCGTTAGTCTCCCACGCCTGCGTTTCTCCCCTTCCCTCTTCATCATTTTAACCTTCCCTCTCTCATTTTTTGTCGCGCTACAGTTGGCCCTCTATCATCACCAGTCGAAGTGCATGTGTGTGTTGTTTGAGGTAAGTCATTGAAGTAGTTTTGCGATTAATGTCGGGTAATGTAAGTTTTTGAGTCGATTGAAGTGATGATTTAATCTGGGTTTAAGATTGCTTAGTCGTTTGTTTTTATTAATTTGGGTTTGCATTGTGTTTTATGAATTTTATACGGTGATTGTGGTCATAAAGATAGTTAATGTTATTAGTTGTGTTGTGTTTTGTCTATTTAAACATAAATATTTGTGTTTTGTATATCACAAGTATCACATTGTGTTCTGTGGTAAGTTTCATTCTTCTCGTTCACTATGTTGTGACACTTGTTATTAAGTAGCTTTTGGAATCAACCAACTAGTAGAACCACTTATTTGATATACACGCTACTATGTATAGGCATGATCAGTTAGTTTAACTTTTAATCAGCAGTTGTATGGTGAATTGACCTAGTTGCAGATTTGATGCCTGAAAATGTTTTGCTGATAAAGTTTTGAATGCATTGTTATATACTCTTCCCTTTACCTTGGAACTGCAATTCTTTATCGAATATGACAGTATCATAGTTGCAGAATTTGATGTGGATGATGCATTTGTGGGACAGAGATATACAAAAGAAAAACAAGATTGACTGATTATTTATTTTAGAATAAACATTGTGTTCCTTGTTAGGGGTAGGATAGGAATCTGATTTTTTTGTTTTGTTCTGTTTGTAGAATTTAGTTTCTAGTTGCTAAAATTATAGGAGTCCTAAAGGATAAAGATAAGTTCTGTAAATTAGGATTTCTTTTTCTAATTAGCAAGCATCTATTGTACTATGATAAGATTGATCCTTTCCTATCAAAAGGAGATCAATATTGAATAAAGAAATCAAACAAAATTTTTACCATCAAGAATTAAGAAGAGTGGGGTGTCTCTTAAGAGTATTAACTCATACTACTTTATATAATTTTAGGTGTATTGAATAAAGTACGCTAATCAGTATTAAGTCATACTACTTTATATAATTTTATTCAATACACTTAAAAACGACTAGCATCGTGCAATTTGATTATGTATGGAAGTAAACCTCCAAAACCATCTTCCTAATTCGATCCCTCCCTTAATCTAAAAACTTATAAACCTACCAGAGCAATTTTTGCTTATGAAGACCATTAAAAACTCAATTCATATTAAAACTCGTTTGCAAGAAGGTGCAATTGGATAATATCCCTCTACTACTTCTATTCCAAAGACCTCTAATCTTTAACATGTCGTAAAAATTGTAACCTTAAATATTTCTCCTTATAAATTGGTCGATTCCTAAGTTATAAATAAATCTTCCAATTAATCTCTCTTAAAGATCAGCACCTAGTCAAACATCCTCATGCCCTCCCTCCAATCATGATTAGGACATATTTGATAGTATTGAGATAGTAGGAAGTAGTAGAAAGAGAAAAAAATAATAGAAATTTGGGAAAAGAGGAATCTATTGTAAGGTTCCTAGTCTGCCTTAATTTATATTGTTTTCTTATAAATTTCAAACTCAAAACTTTGTTTCCTTTACATGTAAGATAAAGTTAAAGAAATCATCATTTCTCTCCTGGCTTGGCAGATTTAGTTTTATATCTTCAGTGTAAAGTAATAATTGATCACCTTGGTGCTGATTACTAGTTCTCAAAATTAGGTGTATAAGCTTTTATTTTGATATGCCAATGACAACAATCTTTTCAAGCAGTGATTGCAAATAAGTATATATATATATCTTCAGTGTAAAGTAATAATTGATCACCTTGGTGCTGATTACTAGTTCTCAAAATTAGGTGTATAAGCTTTTATTTTGATATGCCAATGACAACAATCTTTTCAAGCAGTGATTGCAAATAAGTATATATATATATATATATATATATATATGATTTATGATTTATAATCTACGATTTATGTTTTTCTTCCTTATTTTGTATATTTGTTATTTGTTATTTGTTTCCTTATTACATATGGATAATTTGGTAATTGTGTTTAAAAGTGTAGTTCTAATTTTTTGCCCTTTATGACAGATTCTATGTGCAAGTGTGAGGAGGAGATAGTTGGAGTAGCCATTGGAAAACAAGAACCAGGTATGCTAACTTCTAAGTTGCTGGATTTTTAATTGTTTTGTTTGCATTCATACTATAGCTATTGAATTTACTATATGAGATGCCATAATTTGTTCTTTGCCATAATTTTGTACAGATGTCTTAGCTTCGATTATGTATTTATAACAATCTGTCTTCTTTTAAATTTTCTAAGTTGTTAAACAATTGTTTGTGTCTTGCTAAATTAGAAAATGCTTGTACTAGTCTAGTTTTATTCATCATTCCAAGACTTTAGATTTCAGTTTAAAATCAAATTGTAGCAGAACATGTGAGAGCTAATATAAAGCTCATCATCTTCTTCATTTTAAAAAAGGAGAGTGAAAAAAAAAACCAGAAAGCCTTCAATACAATATCAATTTTTCTTCAAGTTTCATTTTTCCTTGTTATGTTTCATTGCTGTTTTGTTTTCCCAGTAGCATTTTGAATTTGTTTTTGAATTTGAGAAAAGGAGTAGTTGCTGTTCTGTTCTCTAATTAAACCTGAAGCAGATTTGGATTGGTTTTGAGGGTGTAGGCTACGAAATTTTCATCAACATACAAGTTTCATTTAGCTTATTAGATCTGATACTTGGTCATTCTTAGTTTTTGTTTACAGAAGTATACTTAGCCTTGAGGAGTGAGTAGTTGACGCAATATACATATACAAAACTTATAGTTTGAAACAGAGGAAATTTTTCGGCTCTGAGGAGAATCTCCAATTTTTACAAATATATTTGATCTTCAATCTTCTACCAAAACCTGTAAAACTAGACTAGTACAAGCATTTTTTGCCATATTCTTTACGGTGATGTTGATATGCATACTACCATTTTATTATTCTTTTATCTTGTTTCATGAATCATTTCTGTGTGTAACTCTACAGCAAAGTCCTTAGCATTTAAATGGAAATCCCTTATTACTTTCAAAATGAAATATGACTATGTCAGTTGCATTTCATTGCATGAAACAAATCTGGCCTTTTCCTTAATATCCGAGCATTCTATATGATCATTTAGAGGCTAACAAATTGCAAAAAAATTGGAGCAGCCCTTTCATTATTCAATGTTATTTCTGTAATGGACTGTTTTTATGAAACAGTTACCAGATGTTGAAGCTTTAAAGTTTCAAGACTTAAATCCTACCAACTTATGCGACAGTTTGGATACTTAATACGGCTATGAAAGAACTCATGCAACAAAAAAATGTCAATTCACAACACCTTAAGGAGAAGCTCTTGCCTCAACTCAAAAGTATTGGGAGCAATCAGCTACAAATGTTAGTTTTTATTTGATAGTTAAACTTTATTTCACAACTTCTTTGATAATTAATTATATTTTGTTATTTATGATTTGTGAGTTATAGATATTATAATAGATTTTATTACGTGTATGATTAGGAAAAAAGTCAAAAAGCTAAAATGGCAAGGAGTCAGGTCAAATGTCCACCAAACTCCTAGCCCAAGGCCTTTAGTAGCGATACTGACATGAGATTGTGAGTTATTATCTTTTAAATTATATTTTACTTTGATTAACATTTTAAAAATTTATGAAAAGATTTACTAGTAATATATTTCTTTACAACAGAGTGACAGGGAAGAAGAAGAGTGTGACCGGATGAAGCTATGGTATCACACTCATTATAATGAAACCAAAGATCAATGGACAACTCCCGAATGCAAAGCAAAATAGGTGAGTACATAGTTCATTTACAAATATTTGCTACATGAGAATGTGTATGTAATTTATTCTTACTTTTCTAGGAATTAATGTATCATGAAATGACACATTCAATAGAACAAGGTCATCAGATGACAGTAGATGAAGTGTGCGACAAAGTCTTGGGCACTAGATCAGATTACATTGTTGGCATAGGAATTGGGCCTCGACCATAAGGGAATACTTCAGTCAGAAAGAGACTTCGAGACGAATTAGAGGAGTCAAAGAGGGCTAATCAGGGGTTACAATCTCAAGTCGATGAATTGACTAAACAATTTAAAGAAATGCAGGATCGATTAACTTCCGAAGTCGAACAACATAAAAAGTTCTTGGAATTTTTATGTTCTACACATAATGTTCGTTTAGATTAAACATGTTGATATATTAAACACTTATGATTTTTTCTTTATTTTAATTATCGTATTATGACATGTTTGGGAATTGCAGTTAAATAATAAGTTGTTGTTTGCATGTATTCAATTCTTATTATACATTAACAATTATTATAATTAATGATATATTCAAAATTGATAAATTGTTAAATATATTTATTCATAAACAATATTTATTTTTATGAACTCATTCATAATTTACAATTTTGATAAATATTAAATTTGCAAAAATTATAAAACAAATGTAAATTAAAAATTAATTATAATTCATATTTATTAAATTCAATTTTTGGGAAATTGAAAATTTCAAAATTATTAATTAAAATTGATTAATCATAAATTTTAGAATCTTCAGATAAATGAAAACAAATTCATTAATTTTGTAAAATTATTTTAAATCAATTTATTTTCGGTTAATTATTAATTATTTCACAATCTACGACGTCTAAACGACAAGACGTCGTAGAAAGTCTCTATTTCTACGACGTCTTCTAAACGTCGGTATAACAAATCCTTTCTCGACGTTTACTTATAACGTCGTAAAATATCCTTACATTCACAAACGTCTTCATACACATCGTAGAATGATTGTTTTCTACGACATCCTCGGTATGTCGTAAAAACTTTTCAATTCGTGACGTTTATTTCAGACGTCGCAAAATGTTTACACCTTTCTTGACGTCTACAAGAACGTCGAAGAATACTTGGGCCTTCAACGACGTTTGCTAACAGACGTCGTAGATCACTAATGCCTACCCTACCTTCCACGACGTTTTTTGTGACATTTTAATAGACGTCGTAGATAGTTTTCGACGACGGTTAATTTCCTTTTGCGACGTTTAAAAAATGACACAAAAGGCCTCCTTTTCTTGTAGTGGCTTTTCACCTCATCCTTTCTCTGTCCCTCTATTTTTAACCCTCTACTCAAAATCCCCAAAAGAAGATATAGTGTCAGGTGGTTATAAAGATTCAACCCCAATGAAAAAAAATCAAGCATTTTTCTTAGAAAGCAACAAAAGAAATTATGGTGGTTTCACCATCAACTAAAATACTAAAGATAAGAACAACAAGATGAAATGGCACTCTAATTGTTTTTCTTGTAAAAAAAGATGATCCTTTCTCCAGACGAATGCTTAGGTTGAAGCTAAATGAAGCAAACTTCGACTTGAGAGCATGACGATAAAAAAAGAGCATTATTTCCTGTTCAAATTTAATAATGATGTAATCATGATGAAAGTACTTAAGCAAGGACCTTGGCACATCAATGGCAAGATACTATTCCTTTAAAATTAGAGGTTAAGTATGAAACTTAGAAAATCCGTTTGAACCATATTTCCATCAAGTTTAACTTTCATAATGCTCCTTTAAAATATTGGTAAAAAATATGAATGATTTGTCTTATTAGAACCATTTTTTTAAATGAATATATAGATATACTAAAGAGAATTAGCTATGCAATAGTTTTTGTTGAAGCAGAAACCGACATAGACCTTTAAGAGATAATCAAGTTAAAGAAACCAAATGAAGAGGGTGGACCAAAAGATTTTGAAATCCTGGTTTCATACCCTTAGAAGCCATCCAAGTTCCTTCATAATAGAACCTAGAAACTAACAAGTAAAACTTTCACCATTGACAATGTTATAGGATTATCCCTTAAAGAGATTAATTCCTAAGAAAACGAAGCTGCAACAATTGTCACATTAGAAATTAGCTATGTCGAGGTAGAGGGTGAAGCTTCTCTTATATCAACAAATGAAGCCAATGTTAACAAGGTGGGAAAAGGACCTTAAATGCTTAAATATTCTTGTTAAAAGGAAAGTATAAATAAGTAGTTATTACAATAATATAACTAATATACTAGGTTAAATTTAAGATCCCAAACAATCCTACTAGGATCTTTGCTACAATTGGACAAAATATATACATAATTCCCATTACTTTCTCTTCAAGAAGGATATCAGGTAAAAAGACGAAACTAAGGGATAACAATAATCGTTCATTCCTTTTTAATGATTATTGCTTACGTTATAGGGGCTTAATTATCCAATAAGAAAAAGATAATTAAGGACCATTTTGCATAAGGAAAAAATCCTTTATGATTCATTTTCTAAAGACCAAAATAAAGGTTAAATATTTCCAAGAGAGAACATAAGTTTTGGATAAATCGTGGCTCATTAATTTAGAGCTACCATTATGCTCATTTTAATAGGAGGACCTTGGTGACTTATGACTAAAAGTATTGAAATACTAAGAGATTTGTAAGTACATATCACTTTTCATTTATATTATTAATTTAGCTTTCTAAAATACAAATTTATGGGGTACTTGAATTATATGGAGGCTCTCATTAATAGTCTTAGGCTTATACTAGAAGACTTTAACTACACTCTCTTTAATAGTGAGACTAAAGGTAACCAAATAAGTCTAAGGTACTATACTAATGAATTCCTCAACTACATTAATCACTTTTATGTAACAAACCTTAGATATCAATTCTCCACTTTGAGCAATAATGAAGTTAGAGAAACACATATTAGGAAGAACCTAGATAAGTATTTAGTTAACTTTGATTGTTTTATGCAATTTCCATCAAGCAAGGCTTAGTTTAAATTATATTTATGCTTGGTATAATACCCCAATAGAAATCTCCTTGACATCTCGTTAACACACCAAATTTACAACTTTTAGATTCTTCAAACTTTTAGCAAGCTCACCTAACTTTGAACAACAAGTGATTAAAGGGCTACATATTGAAGCTCATGACTTTGAAACTTTTAAAAATTAAAATTACAAAAACATACATATCAGTGTTGTTGGTTATACCTTTTCTTACACTTCCAAGTCTAACAAAATCATTTATTTTGGTTTTTCATATGTGGAAATTACAAGAGATCAAGAGGGAGCTAAAAACCCTTAATAGTAAGAGAATTAGTACATCGTATAAAGTTATCAAGTAGTCCAAGTAAAGCCTCCTAAGTATCTAAAAGTGATAATACTCAAATCCTAGTGATGGACTAATGAAATCATAGAGAGGTAGGGCTTTATTAGTTATGTTAATGCACTAAAGAGTCAATACTCCATTCTTAGGTAGAATTCTAGAGCCTTTTGCCTCAAATATAGGGTCATGGATATAAAATATTTTCATAATGCAATTCTTGCCGTAAGGAATACCAATAGATTTATTTATGATGTTCATGAAGCTTGAACAATGCATATCTCCTTAAAGTAATTGAAGGAGTCAACACTTAAATACTTTCAACAAATTATAAGCATTTTCACTTATGAGTTACTCATACGTAGGTAACTAGATCTATAGTTTCAAACTCCTTAAGTTAGAAGCAAGACAATTCCCTTATTAAGCCTTTTTATAAGAAGGGATATTGAGAGGACACTATTTAGTAGAAACTCCAACAAGGATCCAGGACCAAATGTCTTAAAATCCAACTTTTATTAGAAGACATGCAATTTGATTGGAGATATAGTCATAAAGGCCATTATGGAATTTTTAAAAATGGACAAGCTACTAAAGGAGATTAAAAAAGATTCTTTATATGCCTTGTGCCTTAAACACCTAACCTTAGAGTAATTAAATATTATAGAACTATTTTTCTTGTATGAGATAATTGTCAAGATGTGATGCAGATCGAAAACCATTACAATACTTGGAGCAATGGGATAAAAACCGCATAAACTGTTAGTTTCATAATTATGGGCCAATTCGAGTATTCAATTTGACAATTTTTCTATTTTAAGTAATTTTCTATTTCGCAATTACTTTTATGGGGAATTATTTTTTTGTCGAACCATTTTGGGCTTCATTCTTGGTAAATTTTGGGTTTTAGGAATATTTCAGAATTTTGGGCATAATTAGGGTTTTCCTTATATCTTTGGGATCTATGCCTATATAAATGCATTGTAGTTGAAAGTCAAGACAGTTTTGTTATTAATTAAATAAGAATTCCCTTCTTCATAATTCTCTTTTCTTTTCGATATTCTTTTGTGAATCAACGAAATTGAAAGAGTCCTATATTCCTAGCATTGATGAGCAATTCAACAGGTCTATAAAAGGCTTCCACTATGTCAGCTGGTATCAGAGTTAGTTCATTCCTGAACTCATAGTGAGAGGAAGAGCAATTCGCCAACAACTTGTAGATGAAATATACGAGTGAGACGACCTGTGACAGATGGAGCAACATCTAGCTAAGTAGTTTAATCAACGTATGGAACAAATGATGGAGCAAATCAACTAGAGGTTTGCTGGACTTATGGGAGGTTAGAACCAATGAGGGAGGAGAGATCACTACTCAAAGGAAGAAAATGAGAGCACTGAATTAGGCAGTAGTGAAGGGAAGTCCAAAGAAATTCCTCGTAGGCATCACAAAAACAATGGAAAAGAGGATAATCAATGTTGGGAATTGGGGATGAAAAACGAAATTCTTGAGTTCCATAGGAATCTCAATTTGAAAGAGTTTATGGACTGGTTGACAGTGACTGAGGAGATCTTGGAGTTTAAGGAAGTCCCAAAGAATACAAGGGTGTCTCTTTTGTCTACTTGGTTCAGAGTCAAAGCTGTAGTATGGTGGAAGCAGTTAAAGATGACACATTCAAGGCAAGGCAAAAGTAAGATTAGCACCTGGGAGAAGATGAGAAAAAAACGCATGAAGAATTTCTACCATACAATTATCAGAGACTGTTTTATCAAAGGTTACAGAACCTAGAGTAGGGTAGAAAGATAGTGGACAAGTACACTATAGAATTCTATAAGTTGCTTTTTTGTGATGAGATACAGGAGAAGGAGGACCAGCTCAATTCAAGGTACATTGACGGGTTGCGAGAATAGATCCAGGACATAGTAAACATGTTCGACCATGTGTCTGTGTCAGCGGCTGACCAATGCACCTTGATAGCTGAGATACAAGTTCAGCGGTTAGGAAGAATTTCTCTTACGGGTCCTAACTGCTCACTCAATGTGAATAATGCATCAAGCAGTAGACCGAATAGGTCAACAAATTAGAATGGTGGCCAAAATAAAGGTGATAGCAGTGTGAATCCAACCAATTGAGTAACTAAAGGTGTTATTCATTGCTTTGGTATGGTGAACCTTATCAACAAAGAAGGAATTATTTATGGATTCTGAAGAGGGATATAATGAAGAAACAGTCATTTGAGCAGAACCGGATTTTGACATTAAGGAGTATACAGAGGAGGCAAAAATTGAAGGAGATACAGGTATTATTTTAATAGTTAGACGGGTATGTAACCCTAAAGTTGTTATTGGTGATGAGTGCCTGCGGAATAATATATTCCAGTCCATATACACCATCTATATTAAGATCTGTCGCTTTGTGATTGATGCTAGTAGTTGTGAGAATATAATATCTATAGAGTCTGTCAAAAAATTGAATTTAAAAACTAAAAAACACCCTACATCTATAAGATGGTTTGGTTAAAGAAAGGTAATCAGATCACAGTGTCTCAATGTGCTTTGGTGTCTTTTTCTATGGGTCCTAAATATAGAGATTCCATACGGTGTGGTATAATTTCCATGGATGCTTGTCACTTGATGTTGGGGAGACCTTGGCAGTATAATAGGCAGGTGGTACATGATGGTAAGGTAAACACGTACAGGAGTCATAAGTGTTATATATACTGATTGAGAATAAGGTTGAACCAGACATGATTGCACTATAAGCGAAGGTTGAGCTCCTCAATGAATTTAAAGATATGTTCCTGAGTCAGTTACCTAATGGTTTGCCACCGTTACATGATATTCAACACCAAATCAATCTTAAACTAGGAGCTATACTAACAAACCACCCTCATTATAGAATGAGCCTAAAGAAGCATAAGGAGTTATGCAGTTAGGTAGAGGAGCTGTTGGTAAAAGGGCATCTGCATGAAAGTCTAAGTCCTTGCACAATGTTGTCTTTATTGACACTGAAGAAAGACGGTTCATGGTGTATGTGTGTGGACAGTAGTGCCATCAATAAGATCACAGTGAGGTATCAATTTTTGATTCCTCACCTTAATGATTTACTTGATTAAATTAGTGGTGTTTCTATATTTTCCCAGCTGGACTTGAAGAGCAAATACCATCAGATTCAAATCAAGCCCGATGATGAGCGGAAGACAACCTTCAAGATTTGAGAAGGGTTATATAAATGGTCGATAATGCCATTTGATTTGTCTAATGAACCCAATACCTTTATGCACGTGATGAACCAAATTTCTAGATCTTTCAGTGGCAAATTTGTTGTTGTGTACTTTAATAATATATTGATTTATAGTCCTAATGAAGAGGTGCATAACAATATTTGTGGGAGGTTTTGTTTGTCCTTTGTATTTAATGCAACAGTAAAAAACTGTGTATTTATGATAGATAGAGTCCTATTCCTGGGTTATGTGGTTTCCAAAGATAGGCTATAGGTTAACGAGTCCAAAATTGAAGTAGTGAAGTAGTGGCCATAACCATAAACCATCACAGAGATTTGTAGTTTTCATGGTTTGACGTCTTTTTATAGGCGTTTCATTCCCCACTTTAGTAGTATCATGATCCCAATCATAAATTGTATGAAGGGAGGCAAGATTGCATGAACCAAAGAGGTTGTGGGAGCATTATGATTGATGAAGCAACACCTTACTATAACATCGAATATTAGCATTGCCTAACTTTTTCCAGCCATTCCAATTGTAGAGCGATGCCTCGAAGGTGGGTATTCTAGTAGTTTTGAACCAGAATAGTAGACCAATGGTATATTACAACAAGAAGTTGTCTAGATCCAAGCTCAATTACAGTACCTATAATGTGGAGTTCTACACTGTCATACAAGTTGTCAAACATTGGAAGCACTATCTGTTCCACAGAGAGTTCATCCTATACTAATCATGAAGCCTTGAAGCACCTTCAAAGGCAAGATAAGGTGTAGACTAGACATTCCCTTTAAGTCATGTGTCTACAGCGGTTCACTTTCATAATGAAACATAAGATAGGGATGACGAATCGCATGGTAGATGCTTTGAGTCGTCAAAGGGCATTGTTGACTAAAATGAATGTGAAGGTATCTAGTTTTGACACTTTTTGTGATTTGCACGATACTGACCTATATTTTTCTAGCATTTTGAGTTTTGTGAAGGTAGGATAAAAGACAAATTTTGTATTATAAGATGGGTTTCTATTCAAAGGGAATCAACTATATATCCCATAGTGCAACATGCGATTAAAGATTATTCAAGAGCTACACAATGAGAGGCATGTTAGGTATGGTCACACTCTAGAACTAGCCTAGATCTCTGACTTCTATCCCAAAACTCGAAAAGAGGTAAAGAAGTATGTCCAACTTTATCTAATGTGCCAAGTCTCCAAAGGGGTGGCAACTAATGCAGGGTTATACAGATCATTACCCATTCCAATACAACCATGGATTTATATTAGTATGGATTTTGTGTTAAGATTACCTCGTACATAACGGGGTAATGATTCCATCTTCATTGTGGTTGATCAATTTTCTAAGATGGTTCACTTCATCCCCTGTAAAAACACAACTGATGCTATTACGGTCTGTTTGGTTACCGTCTTCAGCATGCAAAGACAGAACGAGACGAAACAGGACAGGACATGACAGAACAATAATTAAAGACAAAGAGATGTTTGGTTGCGGTGGACAGAACAAAGATAATTGTCCGCGTCCTGAGTACAGAAATGTGTTTGGTTGCCATCTTCAGAACAAAAAACAGTGTTAATGACAGAAATGCTCCTGTAGTGTAATAAGACTTATTGATGTTATTATTATTATTATTATTATTATTATTATTATTATTGTTATTAATAATAATAATAATATATTATTATTATTATGTTTAATAATAATAATAATAATAATAATAATAATAATAAACATAATAAGAATAATTATAATAAAATTAATAATATTAATACGTAACTATAATCACAATAATAGCAATAATAAAATAAAATTAATAATGTTAACAAACATAATATTAGTAATAATAATAATATTATTAATATTAATATTAATATTAATATTAATATTAATATCAATAATAATATTATTAAACATAATAATAATAATAATAATAATAAACATAATTATAATTATAATAATTGTAATAATAGTAATAATTATTATTGTTGATATTATATTAATTTTAATACTATGATTATTTTTGTTAATATTATGAATATTATTTTTATTATTGGTATTATTATTATTATTATGTATTAATATTATTATAAGAATTATTTTATTATTACTATTATTATTATTATTATTATTATTATTATTATTATGTTTAATAATAATATTATTGATATTAATAATATTATTATTACTAGTATTATTTTGTTAACATTATTATTATTATTATTATTATTTCTATTATTATTAATATAGTTACTTAATAATAATAATAATAATAATATTATTATTATTATTATATTAATTTTAATACTATGATTATTTTTGTTAATATTATGAATATTATTTTATTATTGCTATTATTATTATTATTATTATTATGTATTAATATTATTATAAGAATTATTATTATTATTACTATTATTATTATTATTATTATGTTTATTATTATTATTATTATTCTTATTATTATTTTTAATAATATTATTATTGATATTAATATTAATATTGATATTGATATTGATATTAATAATATTATTATTATTACTAGTATTATTTTGTTAACATTATTAATATTATTTCTATTATTATTAATATAGTTACGTATTAATATTAATATTAATAATAATAATAATATTATTATTATTATTATATTAATTTTAATACTATGATTATTTTTTAATATTATGAATATTATTTTTATTATTGCTATTATTATTATTATGTATTAATTTTATTATAAGAATTATTATTATTATTACTATTATTATTATTATTATTATTATTATTTTGTTTAATAATAATATTATTGATATTATTATTATTATTATTATTATTATTATTATTACTAGTATTATTTTTGTTAACATTATTAATATTATTTTATTATTGCTATTATTATTAATACGATTCGTATTAATATTATTAATATTATTTTAATTATTCTTATTATTATTATTATTCTTATTATTATTATTATTATTATTATTATTATTATTATTATTATTATTATTATAAATATTATTATGACCTATTGTTAATATTGTTTTAAAGAAGTTGTTGGCCATTTTTAATGAGAGGGTATGTTGGTCATTTTTAATTCTTGTCCTATGGACAAGAATTTCTGTACCATAGTTTTGAATAGAATAAAAATTTCTGTCTTTGTCCTTTGAAGACGGAACAGAATTTGGTGAAGACGGTAAGCAAACACGTCATAGGACAGAAAGTTTATGTCCTCGTCATCCGTCCTCAAGTCCAAATTTAGCGACGAATTTTGTTTTCTTCCGTCGCTAAATTCCGTCGCTAATTTTGCCGCCACGAATTTCTTCCAAATTTAGCGACGAATATTAGTACCGTCGCTAAATTATTCAATTTTAGCGACAGAAATATGCTTTCCGTCGCTAATTTCCAACGGTATATTTTTCGTCGGTAATTAATTACCGACGGCTATATTGTTCCGTCGTTAATTCCCGTCGCTAATTTTACCGCAATAAATTCCCTCCAAATTTAGCGATGAATATTAGTTCCGTCGGTAAATCACTCAATTTTAGCGACGGAAAACATATTTTCGTCGCTAATTGCCTACGAAAATGATTCCGTTGCTAAATTTTCGTCGCTAATTTGCATTTTTCTTGTAGTGGACGGTAACCAAACACTGGGTTAGGGTCATGTAATTGTTTTTTCTGGATGTTTACTGTCTGCATATTCTGTAGTCATTTTTAATGCAGCTTATGAAAATGATCAATACATAACTCAACTTTATTAGTGCCTATCACCCTCAAACATATGGAAAAACTGAAGTTATCAACAATTCCTTGGGCAATTTGATGTGATGTCTAATAGGTGATCATGTGAAGAGTTGGGATTAGAAGTTATTTCAAGCAGAGTTCTCTCATAACCATGCTATCAATAGGAGTACCAGTTTTAGCCTATTCCAAATGGTGTATTATGTTATGCCTCAAGGTGTAGCACCCCCTTACCGTAAAGTACCCACCGGAACACCCGTAGGTCATTCCGGTACATATCCTTCGATAAGAGAGAACTATAGACAAACAACTCTAAACTCCACATGGCATCACAATAATAAAACAGTAATATGAAATTGAAACTTTTTAAAACCAAACTGTGTTCCATTTCATTTCATCAAACTCAATAATTTATACAACTGTTAGTGTTCTCAATCTGTACATCACTCTGAACACTATATACAACAAGACAAAAATAGCAGTCCTAACTAGGTCATCTCAAAAGAAATCCCAGCTGACCGACCTTTGAGTCATAGTCTCTCTCGTCAATCTGATCTACGCTACCTACTACGCTCTCTAGAACTATCACCACTCTCAATCCTGAAAAATAGGTTGCAATTTTGGGTGAGTTTGCGAACTCAGTGAGGAACCATCATTGATGGTTCGCCCAATCCATGCATCACACAAAAAAATTATAGAAATAAGACAGTCACAGTAATCATAGTCACATACAACAAAAAGGCTTTTCAGGTATTCAGTTATTCAGTCCAATATGTATGCAATTCACATGTGACGCTTTTCTATTTTTATTACAAGTGTTAGACCGAGCCGCTTACACAAGAAATGGCGATGAGACGTGTTCAGGGAGTAGGATTATCTCCCTTCGAGTTGGAGGCTCATTTTTAGTATCAGTGGCGACTCTGGTCACAACTATTCTTATCCGTTTATGCATCTGTGTATGAAATGCATATGACCAATTTAACAGTCAGTGAATTACAATCAATCACAGTAATATCAAACAAGTAACAATTAACACATCAAGGCACTTCTATGTCAAATCTTCCAATTCATCGGACCATCTGTCCGGAATCCAGTCAGAAACAAACGCAACCACTAATCCCACCATTATTCCCCACATTAGACATATAATAATTGAACGAAAACCATCTCAGTCACTCACCTATTTCTTCCGAGCTAATGCCGAGAAGTCTCTACTACGGCGGTAGGTCGACGCTCCAATTGTGCCTCTAAAATAATCAGAGAAGATAACTATTACTAATTGTCCAATCAGAACGAGTTAATGATGCATACGTAACAATTAAAAGGTGTACAATTCATGTGCATGATATTCCCGACCCTAAACCAAACTTTTCTATCATAAAAATCCGTCTACAAATTAGAAATCTAACAACACAGAAATTACTCAATTCGGACCTCTATCGGTCCAAAAATAAATAAAACAGTGACCAAAGAACCATTACCCGGACACACGTCAATTTCCCGTCCAAAAATTTCCAAAAGAACACAAAAATAAAAGAAAACAATATATATATATATATATATATATATGCTGCCCTATTTCCTTCTCTTTTTCCTATTTTCAAACCGAAATTCAACACCAATAACTCTTTGCACACAATTCAGAAAATTACAAACCATATCTCGTTGGAAAGATCATGAACACCTCTATAAGTTTCATGAAGACCATAAAAATCAATTTCACCTCTAAGGGTGTCAAAAAATCCAATCGAAGCTAATGCCTAGTCAATGCCTCTCAAAACAGTGCAGGATTTTACAAAATCCATAACTTTCCAGTTCCTCAGCCAAAAATTACATAATAAATGTGCACAAAAAAATCACAATGTTTTCTACAACTTTCATGAACAACCTTAAATCAAATTCACTTGCTAACTAGGTCAAACAATTCAACAAAGAATCTGTCCACTGAAATTCCCCAATCTGGACAGCAAATTTTAAAACAGCATAGATCCTTGCACAAATGTCAAAAAAATCACTACCTTATATCACTGGAAAGATAAGATCTCATACTTCAATTTTCATAAAGGATCAGAATCCAATTCCATCATTAACAAGCTCAAAACTGTCATGTAAGTGATTGCCCTAATCAGCAGTCAATGACCTAATTCAGATTCAGTTTTTTGCAAATTCATTACTCCCAAATCTGATATCCAAAAATAGCATGCTATATACCATTTTCAAGATAATTACTTCCTCTACAACCTTTCAGAAGATCACATAAGCCAATCCAATTCACAAAAATCTCTAAAATTGCTTCCAATCAGAATACTCACAAAACCTACACTTATGGCTAGGTTCCAACATAATGCACATAAACAGCCAACATTCACAGGTCATAACTCACAATATACATATCAAAAAATTGGAAAATCAGTGGAAATGGAAAGATAACCAGATAGGCTTCAACTTTCATTAAGACCATTTTCACCAATTCCTTCTAAATTAATCTAGAAAAATCATCAAAATAATTAGGTCATCAATCCGGGTACTGTACACACAGCCCATGTCTCTGATTTTTCAAGCCAAAATTCAACCTCTTACAGCTATAATTAGACAACACCTATTTCACACAAAATTGTATCCAATCAACTAAAGTTTTATTTGGCACAAACCGCACCTCATTTGCACAACCACACCATTAGTTATGATCAAAACAGTGTAATCAGTACAAAACCAATTTTTCAGCTTTGGTACTAACCTTAGATCCTACCACTTCCAATACCAATAACACATCACTAAGCATCCAAATGGACAAGAAATCAGTCACTAGATCATTCATACATTCACTTAGACCAATAGTCACAATTTGGCAGCACTAAACTCTTCATTTCCATGCAAGAATAATCATCAAGAGTCAATTCAAAATCAAGCTAAAACACTTCTAAACCACATCATTCATGCTCACCTTATCAAATCATACTCAACATAACCTTACCCAACAATTCAAGTTATAAATTTCATAACATTAAAGCATCATAAATCATGATTAATAAACAATAACTCCCATTGAATGCATCTAACAACCATGATTCATGAAATACATAATGAAAGCTTAGCATAAACTTTACCTAATCAAGCTTTTCCAACTTCAATCTCTTCAATTCTTTACTTAATCCTCTAACTCAACACCTTCTCCACTCTCTTCTAACACCATGCATGTGTAAGTTCATCATGGAAAGAAAGTAACTTGGTTGCATGAAGGAGGGCTCTTAAGGGTGGAAGAAGTAACACTTAAAGAAGGAGAAAATCAATGGAGAGGAAAAAGGAAAAGAAGGTTTTCGGATGGGGAAGGAATAAGCAAGAACTTGGTCTTTAATCAATGAAGTTGCCGTAGTCATTAGCTAGGAACAAGACAAAAGCAATAAAACTCTTTAGGACAAGTGTCATCTTGAAGAAAAGACAAAATAAAGATAAGACAAAACATGTAATAGGATTATTAAGAACCCTAATGTGAAATTTGACCCATCCAAGTCCAATGGCCCAAATTTCAATCCTAAAATATTATACCCAATATTGTAGTGCCATTGGACAGCAATTTTCGATATCGAAGATCAACCGGTTCGCCACTTGGCGATTTTTCTGGTCCGGGAAGTTTTTCTGAAAAAATCCAAAAAAATTCCTAAAAAGCCCTTAAAATAGAAAACACACAATGGAGCACTCAGAATAATTTTTCAAACACAAAACCACGTTATTCACAATAAAATTGCATTAGGCACAAAAACTGAGAATGTCATGTATGCATGTACAGGTATTTCATGTGCACAAATTTCATTGTTTACTAATACTAGTATGCATGAATCGTCCTAATTAATCCCAGTCACTCTCATCTTATGACAAATTACTATTCTACCCTTCCTGTAGGGGGTGGGATGTTACATTTCCCCCCTCCTAATAAAAATTTTGTCCGCGAAATTCTTACCTGATTGATCGAATAAATGAGGATACTATCTCCTCATATGCTCCTCGGTCTCCCAAGTGGCTTCCTTAGTCGAGTGATTTCTCCAGATAACTTTCACCAATGGGATACTCTTATTCCTCAACTGTTTAACCTGTGACCCGACAATCTGGATTGGCTCCTCAACATAACTCAGATTACTGGCAACCTCAATCTCTTGAGCCGGTATTACATATGTCAGATCTGACCGATATCTCCGAAGCATACTCACATGAAATACATCATGTAACTGAGACATCTCGCTTGGTAAAGCCAACCTGTAGGCCAAAGGTCCTATCCTCTCGGTAATCTCATAGGGACCAATGTACCTAGGGCTTAACTTCTCCTTTTTACCAAATCTCAGTACACCACGCCACGGTGATACCCGTAAGAATACTCTGTCTCCCACATTATACTCCATTTCCCTTCGATGCTGATCCACATAACTCTTCTGTCTGTCTTGAGCCGCTTTAATTCGGCTCCAATCGCTTCACCTTATCTCATCAGATCTTGAATCAGCTCTGGACCCTCAACCATTCTGACACCCTCTTTATCCCAATACAGCGACGATCGACACTGTCGTCCATACAGGGCCTCATATGGTGCCATCCCGATGCTACTGTGATAATGATTATTGTAGGCAAACTCAATCAAGGCTAAATACTGATCCCATGCTCCTCTAAACTCCAATACACAAGCCCGAAGCATGTCCTCAACAGTCTTAATCGTCCTCTCACTCTGCCCATCCGTTCGAGGATGAAATGTCAGATCGAATTCAACTTAGTACCCATAGCAGACTGCAAGCTCTGCCAGAACCTCGAAGTAAATCTGGGATCCCGGTCTGACACTATCGACACCGGAACCCCGTGCAGTCTCACTACCTCAGCCACATACTTCTGGGCCAACTGATCAAGGGAATTATTCTCCCTCACTGGCAAGAAATGGGCCGATTTAGTTAACCGGTCCACTATGAGCCAGATAGCATCATGCTGCCTCGGAGTCTTGGGCAATCCCATAATAAAATCCATAGTAATCCGTTCCCATTTCCACTCGGGAATAGGCAACGAATGAAGTTTCCCTACTGGAGCCTGGTGCTCACCTTTAACCTGCTGGCACGTCATACACCTGGATACATACTCCGCTACTTGCTTTTTCATGCCAGGCCACCAGAAATGTTGCTTGAGAGTGTTATACATCTTGGTAGTACCAGGATGCATAGCATAAGCGGCCATATAAGCCTCCTCCAATATCTCTCTCCTCAGATCATCCACATCGAGCACACACAGTCTCTGACCCATCCATAAAGTCCCATCTCTCAACTCAAAGTCAGAATCCCGATCAGATCTCGCTCTCTCAATCAGTCTTACCAAGGCAGGATCCTTGTCCTGAACTCTCCTGATCCTATCCAGTAGCATCGGTCTAAGCTTCAAGGTGGCCAATAAAGCTCCATCCTGCTCCAAAGTCAACTGTACATTCAAAGCTCTCAACTGAATCAAATTAGGCAACCTCATTGCCTGAATCTGAGCTATACTAGTATAAGACTTTCTACTCAAAGCATCTGCCACCACATTGGCTTTCCTGGGGTGGTACTCGATGGTATAGTCATAATCCTTGAGTAGCTCTATCCAGCTCCTCTGTCTCAAATTCAACTCCCTCTGTCTCAGTAAATACCTCAAACTCTTATGATTAGTGAAAATCTGGAAAGTCTCACCATACAGATAATGTCTCCAAATTTTCAGAGTGAAAACAACTGCAGCTAACTTCAAATCATGCACTGGATAATTTACCTCACGTGACCTCAACTATCTCGAGGCATATGCAATCACTCTACCATGCTGCATCAGAACACATCCTAATCCCTGATGCGATGCATCACTAAACACCTCAAATCCTCCAGTCCCTGATGGAATAGTTAACACCGGTGCAGTAGTCAATCGATGTTTCAGCTCATCAAAGCTCTTCTGGCACTCTTCAGTCCATCTAAATGGTACGTTCTTCCTCAGAAGCTTTGTCAAAGGGGCTGAGATCAGTGAAAATCCCTCGACAAACCTCCGGTAATATCCAGCTAATCTAAGGAAACTTCAAATCTCTGCCACATTCCGTGGAGCTTCCCATTTCAGCACTGCCTCAATCTTACTCGGATCCACCTGAATACCCTCTCCAGTCATAATATGCCCTAAAAAGATCACCTGATCCAGCCAAAATTCACACTTACTAAATTTAGCATACAACTGTCTCTCCCTCATAGTCTGCAAAACAATCCTCAAGTGCTTACTATGCTCCTGTCTGTTCCTCGAATACACCAAAATATCATCAATAAAGACAATTACGAACTGATCAAGGTAGGGCTGAAAGACCTTATTCATCAAGGCCATGAAAGCTGCCGAGGCATTAGTCATCCCAAACGACATCACCAGAAACTCGAAATGCCCATACCTGCTCCTGAAGGCACTCTTAGGTACATCAGCCTCGGTTATCTTCAGCTGATAATACCTTAATCTCAAATCTAACTTCGTGAATACCTGAGCTCCCTGCAGCTGATCAAATAAGTCATCAATCCTAGGCAGTGGATATTTATTCTTCACTGTCACCCGATTCAACAGCCTGTAATCAATACACAATCTCAAAGTCCCATTCTTTTTCTTCACAAATAATACCGGAGCTCCCCACGGTGAGACACTGGGTCTAATGAAGCCCTTCTCTAATAACTCCTATAGCTGAGCCTTCAACTCCCTTAGTTCTACAGGTGCCATCCTATATGGAGGGATAGATATAGGAGCAGTACCTGGAGCGAGGTCAATGGTAAACTCTGTCTCCCGATTCGACGACAAACCCGGTAACTCATCAGGAAACACATCTTGAAATTCTCTAACTACGGGAATATCCTGAAGCCTCTGCTCAACTCTGGTGTCAATCACATGAGCCAGATAGGCCTCACAGCCTCCCTGCATCAATCTCAGGGCACTCAGAAAAGAGATCATACGGCCGGCACCGCCGACTAATTCCTCCAAACACCGCTTAGTCGACCAGATACTCTGTACTACCTCCTTGGTGTAGCAGTCCATGACGGCCCTATGTTCAGTAAGCCAATCCATCCCCAAAATCACATCTATCTCTCTCACGTAACACTATCAGTCCGCCTCAACTCGCTGATCAATCACAATCGGACACCCCTTGCAGACCTCTCCTAATGCAGTAGTGCTACCTAGAGGTGTACTCACCTCTAACCCATACTGTAACCTCTCCCTATCCCCATGCAATCTACATGCCAAATGCGGTGCGATGAATGAGTGTATGGATCCTGGATCTAGCAGTGCAAAAACTTCAAAGCCAGAAATAAGAAGCGCACCTGCTACTACATCTGGGGAATCTTGGGCCTCCTGCTTGGTCATGGCATAGACCCTGGCCTGGGACTGTGGTCGGCTTCCCCGTCCCTCAGTCCGCACAAAAGAGCCTTCAGCTCTACCACGGCCTCTACCTCGGCCCCTCTGTCCGGATCCACCCACTCTACTCTGTTGTACAGTCATAGTACTCCCAGCTCGTCCACTACCAGCAGACTGAGCTCCCAAAGTAGTGTGGCAATCCCTGACCTGAAGCTCCATCGAATCGCATCTAAGGCAGGCTCCTGTCAACCACCGACACTCTCCACTGTGTCGCCTCTCACAATGCTCACACACTGGAGGAAGCTGCCCTGAACCTCTGCCACTACCACTGTCAGCCTGTAAAAATCTTCCTCTCTGCCCAAAACCAGACTGTCTAGATCCTCCCGGAGACCTGAAGATCCTGCTCGCATTTATCAAACTCCCGCCAGAATCGCCTCGATCGTCACTCACTCTTCCTCTCTGACCCCATCTCGGACTATCTTCGCCTCATTAGTCGCCCACTCGACCGCAGCAGCCCTCAACTCAATAAAAGTGCCCATGTCTGATCGAGCTAACCGGGTGCGGATCTCTGTATTGAGGCCATTCTCGAACCTTCGACACTTATCAGCCTTAGTAGGAATCATAACAGTGGCATAATCCATCAACTCATTGAATTTCACTTCATATTCTGCCACAGACATCCTGCCTTGTTTCAACTCTAGGAACTCTTGCATCTTCATATCAAGATAGACCTTAGGCATGTAATTATCCCTAAAGGCCCTCAAAAATTCATCCCATGTCAACAAGCAAGGCTTGGTGGTACTGCCCGGAACAGTCTTCCACCACTTATAAGCTGGCCCCTGTAGAAGAGATACTGCATAATCGAACCTCTCATCGTTTCGCATCCATCCGTCAAGACTCTCTCGATCCTCTCTAGCCATCCTCGGTCTCGGCAGGTCTCATCTTGCCATAGAAGTCTCACCCCGCCACGTAGCAAATCATATCTCCTCTCCCATCTCACGGGGACTCTAGAGGTAACTCCTCGATCGAGGCATGAGGACTCTCTACTTGCTCCGACCGATCCTTGGTCAGTTGGTTGTTCGACCTGATCACCTAAGGCGGATGACCTAGAACAAAACAAGAATTCCGATCAATTTCTGCATTTCTGTAAAATTCACAGCTAAATATTTGACTAATCCCAACAGATGCCAAACTATGCTCTGATACCACCTAATGTAGCACCCCCTTACCGTAGAGTACCCACCGGAACACCCGTAGGTCATTCCGGTACATATCCTCCGATAAGAGAGAACTACAGACAAACAACTCTAAACTCCACATGGAATCACAATAATAAAATAGTAATATGAAATTGAAACTTTTTAAAACCAAACTGTGTTCCTTTTCATTTCATCAAACTCAGTAATTTATACAACTGTTAGTGTTCTCAGTCTGTACATCACTCTGAACACTATATACAACAAGACAAAAATAGCAGTCCTAACTAGGTCATCTCAAAAGAAATCCCAACTAACCGACCTTTGAGTCATAGCCTCTCTTGCCAATCTGATCTACGCGGCTCTACAATCTCTTGGGAACTATCAGTCTACTCTCGATCCTGAAAAATAGGTTGCAATTTTAGGTGAGTTTGCGAACTCAGTGAGTAACCATCATCGATGGTTCGCCCAATTAATGCATCACACAAACAAATTATAGAAATAAGACAGTCACAGTAATCATAGTCACATACAACAAAAAGGCTTTTCAGGTATTCAGTTATTCAGTCCAATATGTATGCAATGCACATGTGACACTTTTCCATTTTTATTACAGTGTTGTGACCGAGCGCTTACACAGTAAACAATAAGTAGTAGACACGTCTAGGGAGTAGGATTATCTCCCTTCGAGCTCGAGGCTCGTTTCCAGTATCAGTGGCGACTCTGGTCACAACTATTCTTATCCGTTTATGCATCTGTGTATGAAATGCATATGACCAATTTAACAGTCAGTGAATTACAATCAATCACAGTAATAGCAAACAAGTAACAATTAACACATCAAGGCACTTCTATGTCAAATCTTCCAATTCATCAGACCATCTGTCCGGAATCCAGTCAGAAACAAACGCAACCACTAATCCCACCATTATTCCCCACATTAGACATATAATAATTGAACGAAAACCATCTCAGTCACTCACCTATTTCTTTCGAGCTAATGCCGGGAAGTCTCTGCTACGTCGGTAGGTCGACGCTCCAATTGTGCCTCTAAAATAATCAGAGAAGATAACTATTACTAATTGTCCAATCAGAACGAGTTAATGATGCATACGTAACAATTAAAAGGTGTACAATGCATGTGCATGATATTCCTGGCCCTAAACCAAATTTTTCCATCATAAAAATCCGTCTACAAATTAGAAATCTAACAACACAGAAATTACTCAATTCGGACCTCTATCGGTCCAAAAATAAATAAAACAGTGACCAAAGAACCATTACCCGGACACACGTCAATTTTCCGTCCAAAAATTCCCAAAAGAACACAAAAATCAAATAAAACAATTAATATATATATATATATATATATGCTGCCCTATTTCCTTCTCTTTTTCCTATTTTCAAACCGAAATTCAACATCAATAACTCTGTGCAAACAATTCAGAAAATTACAAACCATATCTCGTTGGAAAGATCATGAACACCTCTACAAGTTTCATGAAGACCATAAAAATCAACTTCACCCCTAAGGGTGTCAAAAATCCAATCAAGCTACCGCCTATCAATACCTCTCAAAACAAAGGCAGATTTTACAAAATCCATAACTTTCCAGTTACTCAGTGAAAAATTACACAATAAATGTGCACAGAAAAATCACAATGTTTTCTACAACTTACATGAACAACCTCAAATCAAATTCACTTGCTAACTAGGTAGAACAATTCAACAAAGAATCTGCCCACTGAAATTCCCCAATCTGGACAGCAAATTTTAAAACAACATAGCTCCTTGCACAAATGTCGAAAAAATCACTACCTTATATCACTGGAAAGATAAGATCTCATACTTCAATTTTCATACAGGACTCAGAATCCAATTCCATCATTAACAAGCTCAAAACTGTCATGTAAGTGACTGCCCTAATCAACAGTCAATGACCTAATTCAGATTCAGTTTTTTGCAAATTCATTACTCCCAAATCTGATATCCAAAAATAGCATGCTATATACCATTTTCAAGATAATTACTTCCTCTACAACCTTTCAGAAGATCACATAAGCCCAATTCAATTCACAAAAATCTCTAAATTTGCTTCCAATCAGAATACTCACAAAACCTACACTTATGGCTAGGTTCCAACATAATGAACATAAACAACCAACATTCATAGGTCATAACTCACAATATACATATCGAAAAATTTCAAAATCAGTGGAAATGGAAATTTAACCAGATAGGCTTCAACTTTCATTAAGACCATTTTCACCAATTCCTTCTAAATTAATCTAGAAAAATAATCAAAACAATTAGGTCATCAATCCTGCATCGCTCACACAGCCCATGTCTCTGATTTTCCAAGCCAAAATTCAACCTCTTATAGCTACAATTAGACAACACCTATTTCACACAAAATTGTATCCAATCAACTAAAGTTTTATTTGGCACAAACCGCACCTCATTTGCACAACCAAGCCATTAGTTATGATCAAAACAGTGTAATCAGTACAAAACCAATTTTCCAGCTTTGGTACTAACCTTAGATCCTACCACTTCCAATACCAATAACACATTACTAACCATCCAAATGGACAAGAAATCAGTCACTAGATCATTCATACATTCACTTAGACCAATAGTCACAATTTTGCAGCACTAAACTCTTCATTTCCATGCAAGAATAATCATCAAGAATCAATTCAAAATCAAGCTAAAACACTTCTAAACCACATCATTCATGCTCACCTTATCAAATCATACTCAACATAACCTTAACCAACAATTCAAGCTATAAATTTCATAACATTAAAGCATCATAAATCATGATTAATAAACAATAACTCCCATTGAATGCATCTAACAACCATGATTCATGAAATACATAATGAAAGCTTAGCATAAACCTTACCTAATCAAGCTTTTCCAACTTCAATCTCTTCAATTATTTACTTAATCGTCTAACTCAACACCTTCTCTACTCTCTTCTAACACCATGCATGTGTAAGTTCATCATGGAAAGAAAGTAACTTGGTTGCATGAAGGAGGGCTCTTAAGGGTGGAAGAAGTAACACTTAAAGAAGGAGAAAATCAATGGAGAGGAAAAAGGAAAAGAAGGTTTTCGGATGGGGAAGGAATAAGCAAGGACTTGGTCTTTAATCAATGAAGTTGCCGTAGTCATTAGCTAGGAACAAGACAAAAGCATTAAAACTCTTTAGGACAAGTGTCATCTTGAAGAAAAGACAAAATAAAGATAAGACAAAACATGTAATAGGATTATTAAGAACCCTAATGTGAAATTTGACCCATCCAAGTCCAATGGCCCAAATTTCAATCCTAAAATATTATACCCAATATTGTAGTGCCATTGGACAACAATTTTCGATATCGAAAATCAACCGGTTCATCACTTGGCGATTTTTTCGGTCCGGGAAGTTTTTCCGAAAAATCCCAGAAAAATTCCTAAAAAGTCCTTAAAATAGAAAACACACAATGGAGAACTCAGAATAATTTTTCAAACACAAAACCACATTATTCACAATAAAATTGCATTAGGCATAAAAACCAGGAATGTCATGTATGCATGTACATGTATTTCATGTGCACAAATTTCACTGTTTACCAATACTAGTATGCATGAACCGTCCTAATTAATCCCAGTCACTCTCATCCTATGACAAATTACTATTCTACTCTTCCCGTAGGGGGTGGGATGTTACATAAGGTCCCCTAAAATTACTCCTTGTGCCACAACGAACTTAAATTCATGATAAAAGCAAAGGATTTTATAGGTTCTCTATAGGAGGTTCATAAGAAAGTCAATAAGAACCTTCAGTAGGTAGCTTCCAAGTACAAACATGCTACTTATCATAAATGAAGACACGTGGAATTTGATGTTAGTGACTATGTTTGGGTTGTCCTCACTCGTGATCGATTTGCTATAAGTGACTAAAGCAAGTTGTCCGCTAAGAAACTTAGGCTTTTAGAGATTGTTGAGAAAATCAACCCTAACGCATACCATCTTAAGTTACCTAGTCAAATTTGAACTTTGGATGTATTCAATGTCAAATATCTAATGTGCCTTCATGGTGACTCTTCTGATAATGACCAAGCAACCAATTCAAGGACAAATTTTCTTGTTCTTTAGGAGAATGATTCAGATCAAAAAGCAATACAATACGTGGAGCAATAGGATAAAAATCACACATATTGGCAGTTTCATAATTATTGGCTAATTCAAGCATTCAATTTGACAATTTTGTTATTTTTGGTAACTTTTTATTTCGTAATTACTTTTATAGGGAATTAATTTTTTTACACACCATTTTAGGTTTCATTCTTGGTAAATTTTAGGTTTTAGGAATATTTCAGTTTTTGGACATAATTAGGGTTTTCCTTGTACTTTGGGATCTCTGCCTATATAAAGGCGTAGCTAAAAGTCAAGACATTTTTTTTCTATTAATGAAATAAGAATTCCCTCCCACATAATTCTCTTTTCTTTTCGGTATTCTTTTATGAATCAACGAAATTGAAAGAGCCTTATATTTTTAGCAATCGTGAGCGATTCAACAAGTCTACAAAAGGCTTCTACTATGTCAAGATGTTAGCAACTAGACTAAACGTGGCTCTAAAACACATCATTAGCCTAAGTTAAGAGGCTTTTCTCCAAGTAAGAAGCATGTAGAATAATATTAATAACTTAAGATGTATTCAAGAACTACCACATAAGAAATAAGATAAAAAATTGTTTAATGAAGATTGAATTCAATAAAGCCTTTCATTTAGTCAATTGAGAGTTTCTAACTATCACTATTGAGGAATTTGGGTTCTTCAAATAGCTTATATTCTACTTGCATCATAACAACCTTCTACAATATATTGATTAATGGAGAAGTTACTCATATATTCAATGGAAGAAAGGCTTAAGATAAAGGGTCTGTTATCACATTACTTATTTCCTTATATATTAAAGTCATTAATAGATTTCTCATAAAAAGAATTGAAGAAAGTAGAAAGTTCATCTATCATTATCAATTCAAGAAGTTAACTCTTTAACTTATCATTTGTTAATGATATACTATTGTTATTTGGAGGTGATATTAATTCTATCAAGTTGCCAATGGGCAAGTTGGATGTTTTAGTGGCATTTCAAGGATTAAAATTAATCCTAACAAGAGCAATAGTATTGTATCAGGAAGATACCCACTCCTTGTTAAAAAAGTCTATCGTATTATAGGCTTCAAAATCCAAAACCCTTTTAGGAAAAAAAGACAATTTCAAAAAGTGCACAAAGATAAACAAGAATTTGGTCTTGACACATTCTTTTGGATCATATAAATTATCATTACCAAAGGAGTCACAAATTTTGACACATCAATAGCATAAAGATAGAACTTCAGCATATCCCTAATGGACCTATCTCTGATGTTATCTTGTCTAGACAAAGATTTAAGGGTATAGTTCAATAATTTCTTTTAGTTATAATTGACTTACGTGTTGCCCTATTTTAGTGTAACCTTATATGGTTGTAACTTTGTTTTTCCTAGGCCTTGGTCCCTTTTAAAGGTCTTTTACTCATTTAATTCAATTTTCAAAAATATAAAAGGTAATATCTTTATTAAGTTTAAGCAATAAAAGCCTTTGGTTAAAAATAAAATTGGAAAAAGAATTAAATATACTAAAATGATCATGGTTAAGAATTTTATAGAGGATATTTTAATGAAATTTATAAAATTTCATATAGTTATACTCCTTAATATAATGGTGTTGTTGAGCATATATGAATAGAATATTATTTGAGTGAACGCATTGCATTTTATTAAACTTGGATTTATCTAAAGATTTTTAGGCTAATACATTATCTGTAATATGTTATTCCATGAATTTCTCTCCTCACACATATCTTAAGTTTAAGACTATTAAAGAAGTATTGATAGGAATCAATTTACTTTTGAACCTTTGAATTTTCCAAACAAACTTATTATGCAAAACAAGAGAGAAAAGGATCTAAGATGTCCTTAATATAATGGTTAAAGAAGTGGAAACACATATGGAATCAAGCTAAATTGAAGAAAGAACATAGGTTAGCTTGATTTAATCCAAGGTTGGAGAAGACTTAGATGTGAACACAACCTCCAATATGATCTTGTATAAGTCATTGTAACTTTTTTGACAACTTGGTGGTGAGAGACAGTCTCTAATATAGGCATGGCCCGGACCATGTCTATCTTCAAAAGTTGTAAATGGTTCCACAGTATCCATCTATAGGCATTTTTATTTAGTTTGGAAATCTTAATTTTATGTTTAAGTATTTAATGTTTTTCTCTTTACAATTATAAACATTATGTTGGATCTTTAATACAATTGGTGAGTTTTCTCTTTGGTTCTTTATAGAAATTTTGAACTTATCAAGTTATTTACTTTGAGTTCAAATTATCTTATAATTTTATTTTAGTTCTTCATAATGATAGATCAAGATTCTTTATATCTTTGGTTCATAATTATATATATCATTAGGTCACGGTTCTTAGTCTAGTTTTATCTTCCTTAGGATTTGACTACAATTCAAATATGTTGAGTTTCAAGGTTTCATCCTTAAGGTTTGTATCAATTTAATATCAAAACTTTGGTTGTAACATTAAGTAATATCTATCTTCTTTTGTTCTTGTTTCTTGTTATTATTCTTATTTATTGATTCTTTCTTTATTTTCTTTTTCTTATTCTTGTATCTATTGATTTCTTATTTTTTCCTTCTTAAGTTTTCTTTCTACCTTCCTTTTTGTTCTATATCTTTTGAGTCTATAAATAAAGGAATAAAGAACATTCCAAAATAAAAAGAAGAAAAAAGAATCAATTGATAATAATTAGGAAAAGAAGACCGTTCTGTTAAACTTTCTTAAGCTTTTTTTTTTCAAAAGTTTGATTTCATTCTAGTAGTGACTATAAATTCTGTTAGAAGTATTCCAAACTAGTTAAATTTTAAGATTATTTTCCAAGTAAAATTATGATTCGAACCTGCTGCAATTTTCTGTAATCTTTTAAATTCTTTGTTTTATTTTTTGTTCTTGACTTCTTACTTGTCCATGACTCCATCAAGATTCAAGATTGATTGAATAATTTAGTTTAATTCCTTATTTTATTTTGGTTAATTTAATAAAGAATCAAAAGGGAAATGAGTAATAAAAGGAAATTTTTTTAGCACATCAATAGAGCAAATTTAGATTTAGATTGAAACACTAGTGAATTGAGTGACATTTATTAAATGAGAGAAACATGTGAGAGAGTGTTGTGAGGTTATTTCTAATATTCTTTAAAGGATTAATAATGTTTGATTAGGAAAAAAACTAAAAGGGGAGGAAGGATGATACTTTTACACTACAAATAATGCAACTATAACTTAATCATATGAATATGATGTTTGGTGATATTAGAGATCGATTGGAGTTGCAAAATATTTTCATTGCGAATTTTCATGAGGGATAATCACCATAAATTGAAAAATTCAATTTGACAACAAAGGTGAGTTCTCTAAGATGATTTTAATGACGTTGTAAAATGAGATTACTTGTATGATGACAACTAACCACTGAGAAATAATATCTGCAGTTTTTACACTAAAGTGATAAACAAGATAAAGGTGATAGAAGGGAGTCTAGGTGAGATGGCAACCTTGAGAAAATCAAAGTGAAAGTTCCTTCATTCTAAAGGAGGAATGACCCTATGATTTAATTTGAGTGGGCAAAAAAAAGATGGAGCCAATTTTGACTATCACTATTACGCCAAAGAGAAAAAGATAAAACTCATTATTATTCATTATTATTAAGTTTACTTATTATAGTATTATTAGGTAGAATCATCTTGTAATAAATAGGTGAAGAAACTATGAAAGACATATTAACAATTAGGAGGAGATCTATATCTAACCACCAACATAGGGATTTTTTTTCAAAACATTGCAACGTAACTTCTAAACGTCAAAGAGTGTTAAATAATAAAGAGATAGAAATTGGCATGGTTCAAGAAAAGGTAGAGAAGGATCAAAAATCCATCATGCTATATTTCCAAATGGTTTAAATCGAGTATCAGTTAATATAGTAGAATCATAACATTAGAGACTGAAGATATAATTTATAAGATCATAAGGTTTGAAAGACAACTACAAAAAAGGACAACTATTCATAACTAAATTATAACTCATCCTAATAGAAATTGAGTTAGAAAAAGAATGACAATACTACCCCAAAAGTCAAAGTTGAACCACCTAAAAAAATAGGGAAGGTGCCTACCAAAATAGAAGGTAAATTTGAAACCCAAACTCATACTTGTGATATTAAATTATTTTGTTATTTACAGACAATACACATATTTTCAAAATGTTATAAGGAAAAGGAAATTATTATGATATATGATAGGGAGAATGAGATAAAAAGAGAGAGAGTGATAAGGATTCTACATTGCCATTAAAGATTATGATAATGATGGTGTTGAGTATCCAGTATATGAGAAGAAGCTTGTGATTAGGCTTGATCTAAATGTTAAAGTTAAAAGACTATTTTTCATATATGATGTCACTTTAATAATAATACATGTAGTATGATTATTAATAAAGGTTGTTAAAAAATGTAGATAGCATTACTTTGGTTAAAAAGTGAAGCTTGAATACGATAGAACATCCTCGACTATATAAGCTTTAATTGTTGACAAATATGATGAAGTTATAGGGCATAATAAGACTCAATTTCCCTTTAAATTTGAAGATATTGTGACGTGTTATTGACTGATATAATGCCTACACATGTTGTTCATATTCTCTTAGTGAGACTTAAGAGCGTGATATAAGTTCTATAAAAGAATAATCTAAAATAGGTATTCTTTTGCCGTAAACAATAAAATCATTACTGACACTAAATAAGTATCTAAGGATAAACTTAAGCTAAGAGAAGAGAATGAAAAAAAAGAGATTGATCTAGAAAATAAAGATTAAAACTTTAAAAATGGGAAGAAGGAGAAAATTTTTTGAGGAAAAGAAAAAGAGAATGTTAAGAGAAAAGAAAATAAATGAGTGAGGTTTTATTCTAGAAAGAGTTAGATCAAAAGAGCTTTTTATTCTAACCAGCCTATAACTTTTCTAATTTATAAAAATGCTTTGATACTAACAATCTTGATGTTTTCTTGCCTAGTATTTTTGTTTCTTTGTTATAGATTTCTAAGATGTATTCCTCAAAATTTTCCCTTGCAATACCACTAATTAGGGGAATATAACATCAAATTGAATATGTACCTAGTGTTACCATTCCTAATTAACCAATATATAGAAGTAATATAGAGTAGACAAGAGAAATCTAAAGTAAGTTGAGGAGTTTTTGTTAAAAGGGTATATTAGAGAGAGTGTGAGTCCATGTGCTATTTCAGTTTTATTTGTTCCTAAGAAAAATGGGTCACATATGTGTATTGACTATTAAATTTTTAATAAAATGATAATAAAATATTAACATCTCAAGATTCTTGTATGTTCTCAAAGAGTAACTTAAAAATTAGATATCATAAAATTAGAATGAACAAAAAAGAATAGCCTTCAAAGTGAAATATGATTTATACGAGTTGTTATTAATTGCTTTTAGATTGTCTAAGATACCTAGTATGTAACATCCCGTTACCTATGTTAAGGCTAGAATTGCGATTTATGAGAAAGTACTGAGAAATTAGGAAATGCGCATCATGCTTTAGTTAAATATGACATGCACATTTTTGCACAAGAATATGATTGTACATGCATTCATTGACATTTTCTGGGTATGATTGATTTATAAATGTTATTAAAATTTGAATTGTGAGTTATTCGCATTAAAAATTTAGTTGGAGACAATTAGCATTATTTCAAAAAATTTGGAGAATTTTAGAAATTTCTAAAAAAATAATTAGAGTATTTTTGGATTAAAAAAGTAGAAATATAGACCAATTATTTTGTGACATATAGGCTACTTAATTAGTTGACAAATGACAGCATGATTGAATGCCAAATGAACTAGTAATTAGGAGACATGTGACAGCTTAAGGAGGAGATGAATGGCTTACATGCCAAATGACACATGTTAAGGTAGTTTGGAGACACCTTGCACCTAATTGAATTAAGCTAAATTATTGCTGAAAAAATCCACCATCTTCTTCTCCTTTCTCCACCGAATGTTGCTCCTAACATACAACTCTAAAGTTTGGGTTCAACCTTGCTAAATGACCAGATCAACGACATATGTTTAACCTTTACAAGATAGTCAAAGAACCAGAATTTTGTTATTCTTGTTTTTGCCTTTACCTTTTGACAATCTTGCAAGCTTTTTGAAGGAGATTTTGAGCTTAAAAATTAAGTAGAAATATGATATTTAAGGCATGTGATTATGATGATTGAATTAGGAAAGATTGTATAAGTTGTTGATGAGGATGTATGTTGGAATGTTATGAACTTTCATTGAATAGACTTCGGTATTCTGATTATAAATTGAGCTGTAGATTTCTGAATGAGTTTATTCTTCATTCATATTAAAATAGAGGCATAAGTCTACAACTTTTTTGAAGAATCCAAATGTTAATTTTATCTCTAAGCATTTCAAAATCTGGCGGGAAGCAGAGTTAGGAGTTCTGTTACAGTTTAAAAATAGTCTAAACTCTTTTGGATATAACTTTCAGTATATTGAATCAAATTGTATGATTATAGTGTTATTAGAAACTGGAAACATAGTGGAACAATTATCTAGAAGAAATTGTTACTAAAATACATCATTTTCCTTGTCATAATGAGGTGTGCTAGAATTTGACAACTGGAATATTTTTACTGGACATGCTTCATTATTTTTGCTATTTTTATCTTTAGATTTACAAATAAAATGATTCTTGATTTAAATTGAAATAGAGACATTTTGCTACAAATGCTAAGAATAAATTGAATTTTAATTATGTCTTTAAGTGTATTGAAATTGAGCTTGAAAGTAAGTATTGGCTTTGGCAGTAACACTACTAGGGACAAAAATCAGGTCTTGTTGTTATTGAATAAACTGTATTGATATACGCTGAATTAGACAAAGATGTCTTCACAAAATTTACAGATTATTCTTTTATCTTTTTATTGATATAAAGTTTATAATTTTTGGATATTGGAATTGGGAGATATGAGGTGTACAACTTGAATGCATGATCATGCATTAGCCAAAATTTCAAATGTACATAGTCTGTGGTATTTTGAGCATAAATCATAGAATAATGAACCAAATTGAATTATCTTGGTATCATTAAAAACCTTAAACATTGGGGAACAAGTGTTTAGAAGGAAGTGTTGCCTATTTTTGTCATTTACCTTATCATAATAATTATGTAAAGTTGACTTAAAAGTATATTATGAGAAAACAATCTAAAATGATCAATTGGGTTATGAAATTAGTTTCACATTGTTTTATTATGGTCCAAACACTAAGTACAAATATTAATGAGGGTTTTGCTATTTGAATGATATGATGACAAAATCTCGATAAATACCTAGAATTGTCATTGAACATGCATTATGCATATTGTCTATACATTGATATGCATAAAGAAAGACATACATTTGTGCAAAATTGTGATATATGTAAATGTGTTTTGTATGATATAGAGGAGCACATTGGATGCCAGTCAGATATTACTGGACCATCCAGGAAATAGCATATTAAATACCCATAATTGTCATTGAAGATGCATTATGCATATTGTCTATACATTGATGTGCATAAAGAAAGACTTACACATTTGTGCAAAATTGTGATATATGTAAATGTGTTATGTATGATATAGAGGAGCACATTGGATGCCAGTTGGATATTGGTAGACCATCCAGGTAATAGCATATTGGAGTGTACTGTGAGTAACCTAAGATGGTCTCACCTTGATTTGTTTTGTTTATTACTGAATTGAATTTGATATTGATGAATGTGTACTAAATTATGGACAATAATTGTCTGAGGCGTTCGATGCATGTGAATATCATTTGAAGTGCTACATATATATGAATGAGATTGCCTACCTGAATATTCTGATTCTCAACTAGAAAGTTGAATGCCAGATTTATGTCTGATGACCTCTGAATGATATTTGAATTCTCAACGAAAGTTGAATGCTGGACTTAGGTACGATGACTATGAGATTTTGATTATGAATTATGAATGTCTGCTATACATTACTTAATTATGTATTTGATGCATTTCATAAATGCATGCTCAGATAAAGGTATTGTGACCAAAGTAGCTAGTATGAAAGCGCTTACATGTAGAACTTTGCTTCGTGATTATTGCACGTAGAGCTATGCCCGTGATTTTATTCTAACTGAGCCCAATGAACCAGTATCTATATATGTATGTGATAGTCTCTCAATCATAATAATAAAAGCGAATATGAGTCTTATGCATATAACATTCATATTTGATTGAAATTCATTGAATGATTTGTAAAGCTAAAATATAATGATAAATTTATATGAACTATTTGACTATATGAACTGTGTGATTATATAATGATTTAATTTTGTTATATGAGTGAGCCATTGAGGATGATTACTTAACTGAGTTCGCAAAAATCATTAAAAATTGCAACGTGACTTCCAGAATTTAATAAAAAACTCCAAAGAGGGTCCGAGTAAGAGTTCCAAGTCAGGATCAGTGTGCGCCTGCATATGTCTTCAGTGAATTTTGTGTTTTTGAATTATGTTCCACAAGGATTGTACAAAGTGTATGTTTATGATTTGTTAATGAAATGACTTTATGGTTGCAAGTGTTTTGTTCTATAATGGGCCTAAGTGATTACTAAAACTCTGATGAGTTCAATAATGATTATAATTTTTGTAACTGAAATTGTTTATAAATAAGTTAGATCAAAATTGATTATTGATTTTCTACATATAAATATATTGTTTCAAACAATTTTAATGAGTTTTAATCGATGATTATTTTAGCATGTCGCTCTTGCGGGCTTCGTACTCGGATATCACTCAGGATGTTGGGTACATGTCCTATGAGAGTGGGGCGTTACATAGTATTTTCATGAGGTTAATGAATTATGTTTTACATGCTTTTACTTAAAAATTTATAGTTATTTATTTTGATGATACCCTAGTTTTTAGCAAGACTTTAGATGATCATGTTAAGCATATAAAAATTATTTTGGCTCCTTGGAGACAAGAGAATTATATACTAATCTAAAAAAGTGTTCATTTTTCATGTATAAAGTAAATTTTCTTGGATTTAGTGAGCGTAAAAGGGATAAAGGTGGCTAAAGAGAAGATTAAGGCCATTCAAAAGTTGCCTACAACTAGGTCTACAATTGATGCAAGGAGTTTTCGCAATTTACCTAGTTTTTATAGTAGGTATATGAAATATTTTAGTACACTAACTATACTACTCATTAAAGTTGTCAAAAAATTTATTGGATTTAAGTTGGTGATGAACAAAAGCATGTTTATAGTTTTGTCAAAGAAAGGTACGTTATGTTCCTTTATTAGTTTTTCCTAAATTTTCTAAAAATTTTGAAAATAAATGTGATATTTCAACAATAGGTGTTGCTGCCATCTTAATATATATAAAAAAGCTAGTCAATTATCTACTTTAGTGAAAATTTTAGTGGAGCTAACTTAGTTATCCAACTTATGACAAAGATTTATATGCATTAGTTCAAGCTTTGGATACTTGGTAGCATTATATATGGTCAAAAGATATTGTTATTTATACCAACCATAAGTACTTGAAGCGTTTAAAAGGGAAAGGGAAGTTGAATCAATGATGTGCTTTTGATATGGCATATTGAATAGAAGTGTTCTTTTAATATGGAATGATAGGTATCTAAAGCTATTAAAGGGTCATGAAAATTATCTTTTAACCATATGATTAGGTATAGATGTAAATGAAAATAATGGTTTTATATCAAAGAAGATCTAAATTACGATAAAGAGGAGACGATCCATTTCAAATTATTAAATGGATCAATAATAATACTTATAAATTAGATTTTTACATGAATATAATGTGATCAATACTTTTAATTTTTTTAATTTAACTCTCTTTATTGTGTAGGTGATAAATTCGAGGATGAATCTTTTCAAAAGAGTTAGGGATGAAAGTAATCAAATAGCCTTTTATACTTTAAACTTGACAAGTGTACCAATTATGCAACAAAGAAAAAAGACTCCAAGATACGTATTGGATTGGTGAAACAAGCGGCAATATGTATGGAATCAGGACAAATTGAATGACAAGTATTGGTTATCTTGATTTAAGCTAAGGTTAAAAAAGAGTTGGATATGAACATGTCGTACAACATAGTTATATAATAGCCTGTTCAACTTATAGGATAACTAAGTAGTAAGATGCAATCTTTAACAAGGCATGGCTCAGATCGAGTATATCTTTAAAATTTATATATAGATCAAAAATTTCTAGCTATAGGCATGACTTAAGATCATATCTAATGTCATAAAATTATAGGAGGATCCATGATCTCCAAACACAGGCATAGTTCTAACTATACCTAGAAAACATTAAATTGTTAATAGTCCACACAACCTCACCTAGGAGGTGCCAAACCATGCCTAATTGAAATCCCAATTTTATTTAGTTTAGAAATACTAATCTGGTGTTATAATTTTTTAAGGCTATTTCTTTTCAATTGAAAACATTATGCTAGATCATTAATACAATTGTGAGAGTTTTCTATTAGGTTATTCAAAGAACTTCTGAACTTATCAAGTTATTTACTTATAACATTCAAAATATCTTATTCCTATAGTTCATTATTCCATATAACCATTGGGTAAGGTTCTAAACTTAATATGATTTTAGCTTCCTTAAGATTTTATTACAAATTAAGTGTGCTAGATTTCAAGGTTTCACCTTGGAGGTGAGGATCAAGTATGATCTCGTAAACATGTTAACTACTCTAATTTACATATATTTAGATTTCATGCATATGTACATATAAAGGATGATAAATTAGACTCAAGAATGGAAATGTATATGTTTGGTTTAAATAAAATGAAAAGGGATATAGGTTGTTGTATCTTAATCCAAAGTTATAGAAAATTAAAATTAGCAAAAAAGTTGTATTTGATGAAATTTTTATACTTCATCCTAAAAATGAGTTTATTTCTTCCTATAATATAGATCAAGATATTTCATTGAAAAAGGTGGGGTTAGAGATTAGTCAATCAGATTCTCTACAACAACCTTATACTAAACTTGAATAGATCCGAGTTGCTAGCTCCGAATATTATCAAAATGAGGAGGAATGGAATATCAAAATTTACCACAAAAGGATACATAAAACACTGTTAGTAGTGTTTCCTAGGCCAATGGACATATGTGACTTTTGTACTAACATTATGACTTATTAATAAGATATTATGACGTATTCTTTTATATATGCATGTATATCGTTTATGTAATGTGATATACATTCCATGAATAGTATTAGGCTTATGTCATCAAGTATGTGACTTAATAGTAAAACCATAAGCTTTATAATACTATTCTAAACTGTCCCTAATCGATCGTATTGACGGAACAATAATGAATTAAGGTTGGTATGTGTTCTGATTGATAATCACGTTTTTCTGATCATGGATATGAGTTATCAAATCAAAACATAGATATATGTTAGAGAACATATATTGGACCGACCCACAGAGAGAACACTACATGGTTTCATGTCATTAGTGATTCTCAATATGGTTTGACTTTAGTCCTCTAACCTGAAGTCATCACGATTCCCTACATGAGGAATTTAGTGTTTTGACATTAGACTAAGTTATCTTTAACCGGATAACAAATAGTCTTATGTTGGACATTAAATAAATCATGCGGAGGGATGTGAATGATGTAGATGAGATTTTTACCTCTCTTAAATGAGAGAGATATAATTTGGGCCTCTTGACAAGTATGATTGAAGAAATGCATGGCCGTGCTCAAATGAATTGATGAGGAGTCATCGATGTCATTTGATATAATCAGTCAAATTGGGGATCAAAAAACTACGATTAACCAAAGGTTGACATGTACCATGCCTTGTGATTAATCTTGATATCGTGTTACAAAGGGACTAAGTTTGTAACCATAGTTACAGGTTAAATTGGATTACCAATCTTTATTTGATTCGGGTAGTCATAATGTCTTGCTAGAGGCCGCTTATGACTTATGGGCCTTGAAGTGTGATCAAGCCCATTGCCAACATCAAATAAGCATACAAGGTCGCACACAAAGAGTGATGTGATCTGGGCTTATTCTCTTGGGCCTAATTTATTAGGCATTGAATAAATATATGTGGATATATTTATTAAGCTAGATTAAAATAAGTTGTCGGGCTTTTATTATATGAGATATAATATGGGCCGAAACTGATTGGGCTTCTATAATTCTAATGGGTTTAGAATTATGATCTTCTTATTCCTAATAGGAATAGGAATTAGGGTTTCTCTATAAATAGAGAAACTTATGTCTCATTAGAGATAAGAGATGAAAACCTTAACCACCTTCTGAGAGAAAACTATGCGACGTTCGAAAGGATTTTTAAACGTGCTAGCACACATGAGCTGTTTCTCGGATCGTTCATCCTCGTGTGGATACCGGTAGAGGACATTCACGCATTACAGTGTCTACGAATCTGAAAAAGAAAATCCGCATCAAGAGGTATTTTCATACATGCTATAGTTTTCAGTTATACATCTTGTTGTATTTTATGGTCTTTTCCACTGCGTATTGAAAGTACTCGGGCCATAGGCGATCCAACAAGCACAGTTAAGCATAAATACATAAAGGGAAAATTAGGAAGGAACAAATATTTATTGGAATCAAATTTTGTGGAATAAGCATTATTAATAACATAATAAATAAATAATATTGGTGAGCCATCTATATAATTTGTATTTATTTCTAGTAACGATTATACTATGTTGTTTCCTTTAATAAAATCAACACTTGAAAGTTCTTAAAACCACTATCAAAGAAGAATATCATTGGCTACAAATGGATCCTTAGAAAGAATGTTGGAATTTCAACAGTATAAGATGCAAGGTATAAGGCTCGATTAAGTGCAAAAGGATATAATTAGAAAAAGTGAGTTGACTTTAATAATATATTTTCTCTTATTGTAAAACACTGTTTGGCCTGTATTTTACTTTCTTTTATTTCTATGTATGAACCTGATTTGGAATAAATGGATGTTAAAATAGCTTTTCTATATGTGAACTTAGAGAACTTAGGGTTTTCATTTTTAAAGGGAAAGAAGATCATGTGTACTTATTGAAGAAGTTATTGTATAGATTGAAATAGTCACTTAAACAATGGATAAAAGGTTTGACTCATTTATTTTAAGAAACTCTTTGATGGGTAATTCACTTATTTAATGTTGTATATTGATGACATGCTTATTCACTACAACAAAAGCATACATTTTGCGACGTCTAATAGACGTCATAGAATCCATTAAGACGTCGTAGAAAACTATCTACGACGTCTATTAGAACGTCACAATAGACGTCGTAGATAATGTGGTAGGTAATGGGTTTCTTCGACGTTTGAATGAAGACGTCGTAGATGGCTTAGCGATTCTGCGACGTTAATGAAGACGTCGTAAAAGAGGCGTATAATTTCCGACGTTTGGTGAAAACGTCAGGGATTGTATGAGTTTTAACGACGTTGTGCAGACGTCGTAGAAAATTGATATTCTGCGACGTCTAATTCAATAGACGTCGTGGATTGTGAAGATTTTATTAAATTATAATTAATTTATAAAAATTTTGGTAAATTTTGTTAATAATGTTTTAATAAAAATTAGGAATTCATTATTTGTTTTAATTGATATGAATATTGGAATAATTTATAATTTGATCAAATTTAATTATTAAATTTTAAATTTTAAATTTAGGAAAAAATTAATTTTAATTATTTGCTAATTTTAAATTTAAGTAAATATTAAAATAATATGTATTTAATAACTATTAAATGTTAGTAATGAAATAAATTTGTTTAATAATGCAACAATATTTTGAATATATAATCAATAATTATTCATGTATAACAAGACTTGAATACATATAAACAATTTATTAATTAAATTGCAATTCCCGAATATGTCATAAAACGATAATTAAAATAAACAAAACGTAATAAGTGTTTAATATATCAAAATGAGTACATGTTTAGTCTGAACGAACATTATGTGTAGAACATAAAAGCTCCAATCGATCCTGCATTTCTTTAAATTGTTTAGTCAAATCATCGACTTGAGACTGCAATACTTGATTAGCCCTCTTTGACTCTTCTAATTCGTCTCGAAGTCTCTTTCTGGTCGAAGTATTACCTTGTGGTCGAGGCCCAATTCCCATGCCAACAATGTAATCTGATCTAGTGCCGAGGACTTTGTCGCACACTTCATCTACTATCATCGGATTACCTTGTTCTATTGAATGTGTCATTTCATGACACATTAATTCCTGGAAAAGTAAGAATTAATTACATACACATTGTCGTTTAACAAATATTTGTAAATGAACTATGTACTCACCCATTTTGCTTTGCTTTCGACAGTTGTCCATTGATCTTTGCTTTCATCATAATGAGTGTGATACCATAGCTTCATCCGGTCACACTCTTCTCCATCCCTGTCACTCTGTTGTAAAAAAAAAATTACAAGTAATGCTTTTCATAAAATTTTAAATATCAATCAAAGTAAAATATAATTAAAAAGATGGTAACTCACAATCTTATGTCGTATCACTACAAAGGCCTTGGAGCCAGAGTTTGGTCGACATTTCACCTGACTCCTAGCCAGTTTGGTTTTCTGACTTTTCTCCTAATCATATATGTAGCAAAATCTATTATAACATTTACAAATCAAAAAGAATAAATACTAAAATATAATTAGTAATCAAAGAAGTTGTGAAATAAAGTTTTTTATCAAATAAGAACTAACCTTTGTAGCTGATTGCTCCCAATACTCACATAAATCCATCCACTTCGCCAATGTCACATTATGCGGCTTCACATCCTTTCCGTACTTGGTAAAATGTCTTTTTAAATTATACCTTTGATCTTTAGTCCTTAATGAAAGAAACCTCTTAATAGCAGCATGTATTTCGTTGTCAGTCCTCATTCCTTTGACTTCCAACTTTTGCTGCAAAAAATTATAAGTTATTGGTCAACACTTTAACCAAATGGAAAACACGTACAAATTGGATTGGTTTAGAATACTTACGTCTAACTTATCAAATGCAATGTCCAATTCCTCATTAGTAATTTTGAAAATTTTGTTTTTGAGCAAAGAAGTTCAGATATCGCACCAATCTCACTCAATAATTTGGCAGACTGTACGGAGTTGGTTGGTCGTCCTTCAGCAGGGGAAATCTCTATCTCCAATCTTCTACCTATCGCCTTGTTAATTTTTGTTAATCCGTGTCCTTTCGTGACACCCCTTGTTTTTTTTGGAACATTTGTGGATCCTAAAATAGCAAAAGAATAGTTTATAATTAGCATATAACAATTAATGATAAATCTAATTAATGTTAAGATCTTACCTGCAGTGCTTGTAGAAGAGGAGCCCACACCGGAAGGAAAAGCGTGATTTACTGGTGTCAGATAATTAGAAACAGGAGGATTAACTGGTGTCAGATAATTAGAAATAGGAGGATTTATTGGTGTCTGATAATTTGAAGCTGAAGGCATCTCTTCAGAAGTTGACGTAGAGCTAATATTGCGTCGCATATTCCAAATTTGTTCATACTGATCTCTAGGACGAATACTAGGCATAAAATTGAATTCTCTTGGTGTTGCAGTCCGATCAGCAGGTGCACGCGTGTGATCTAGTGCCTATGTAGGTGTAGGTGCAGGTGCAGGTGTCTTATCTTGTGGTTGTGTACGAGCACATGGCTCATTAGCTGCACTTCCAATTAGCTGACGATACCGCGACTGCAGTTGTGTAGGTACTAAAGTACTTGGTGCAGCCTTATTCTTTTTCTTGGGTAGACCAAGTCCCATGTCAATACAATCTACATTCACATCGGCATTAGTGTATAAATCCTATGTCATTCACATAAGCATCACTGTAAGCAAATTAAACATGCTATATTGAGTAATGAAGAGATATCTATTCTATCCATGTATCATTTATAAAATTCCAGCTAAGAGGCATTGTTTACTGTCAACTATATCAATAACAGGTTGCAAGTTGTTTAGTTAATGTGTATGTGTTCATGCATCTTCCAAATAAAGATTCAATTGTATGTGGAAAATGGTCATCATTTAAACCTCAAAGATAGGCATATCTACATCACATTCATAGTTTCTAGTCAGTTCACCTTCAATTCATGTAATCCACATCAAGGAATTTCTATATGTTGAATATATGGTTGTTATGGCAACAGCTTGTCAAGTTGTAAGCATATTAGTTGATATGAAGCAAGCTCAAGCAGAGGCAATTACTATATAGTGTAATAGTCAATCAACTATTGTGTTGACAAAAAATCATGCTTATTATAGCAGAACAAAGCATATAGAGAACAAGGCATTATTTTCTAGGCATTGTTATAGCTTTTGTGTATAAAAATCGGGTTCATTCACTGAATAAATTCATATTTTTCAGTACATTTGTTGCCTGAAAATCGAGGAAGCAGAAATAATTATGTAAACAAAGGAAGTAGGAGACCCAAACCATCAGTACATTTTTCAGTACAAGCCAAGGAAGCAGAAAATTAAACATTTGATTTATAAACAAGACATATTTTGTATTACTGATTTTTAAAGAAAAATTGTAAGCTACTTTAGATTAATTTACACCACTAAATCTAAAATAATTTGAAAATAATATTTTATTGAAATAAACATTTTATGAATAAATATAATTAAGACGGTAGTTTAGAACAAATTTGATAAAGAATATTGTTTTTATAAAGTCAAAAGACATTTTTTTTGAAACATTAAGCAATTCAATGAAATAGCCATTGAAGGCTTACTAAGACAGATTATAAGGCTATAATAACAAAAAGATAAGTAGATATGTAGTAAGACAAAAATATCATCAGTTCAGCTGCTGATTGAAATTACACTAGTCCCTAGTTACACTTCATAGAAAGACTCAGATTATTAAAGACTAGATGAGCAAACAATATCTCTTTGATTCAGCAACAAGTTCTATATGCAACATCTTTTTTTGCATAAGACCATTCACAATTATATGTGTTCAGAAGCCTAATGGCTGAACACATATAATTCTAAGGATAGGTACTATTTCATAGCAGCCATTCACAAATGCCTTTGTACCATGATTTTTGAGTGATTGATAACATTGATAGCATGTTTGCATGGGTAACTAAACAAGTCTAACATTTAGTAGCTACAAAAATCATCTCTTCCTAATAATTTCTAATAGTGCTGTTGCTATATTTTTCTGTTACAAATGTTGATGAAACAGTGTGCCAACATAAAGAAACAATGTGAGCTCCATCAAACTAGAACACAGAATATCATAATATGAACTGTTATTCACATTAATGAATAAGAAAACTAAATGTAAACACAAAAACTCTAATTTCATCAAGAACTGTTATTCACATAAATGAATAATGAACTGTTATTCACATTAATGAACAAGAAAGCTAATTGCTAAGTAGCTGCAATGTATAATAGCATTTCACAACCATTTAGCTCACATCAGAACTAGTTACTGCAAGAATGGGCCACTCACACATAGTTTTGAGTTTGTAAACCAATTTTCCTCATTACTGAAGTTGCAGTATCATAAAAACCAAAACAGAATGGTAATTCCCAATGTTGTGAAACACTAAGTTTTGCATCATTTTATATGGACAACAACAAAAGCACACAAACAAATTTCTGTTTAAAATGAAGCAGTGTGTTAATTGAGGTAAACCAGCAAAATCATTACCTTAATCACACGATGGACTATTGGAATTTCACGACCCTGATCAACCAATAAGTAACTTTTAGAACAAAAGCATTGCAAGAGAAAAGCAAGTAGATAGCAAGAAATAAACAAACATCCATGGAGGAACTAAGTGAATGATACCATACTTATGCTGGAAGATCCGCACTTATCATTAATATGCAAACAGAATACAAGTCATACAACCATTATAAACTATTAAGTTAACATCAGCAACAGTTTACTATGAATAATTTATTGATATCCTCAATGTCTTTATTTAATTATTCCCACATATCCATGGGGTATGAATTTTATGGGAGTCAAAACTTTAATGACTAAAATTGCTAGTCCTGTTTTGGCCCTTAACCATTTCCTGTAAGAGAAGAACAAAGTAGCACTTAAACAAAAAATAATAGGACATCATAATAATTTTCACTCTTCCTTTATCTACTTCAAGCAATAAAGGTTTTACAGCAAATTATTAGATGTGAGGACATATTGATAAGGAAGTGATCTGTGAGAAGAATAAATTCCTATACTCTATCACCCATGTGAAGGTAAATCAAATGTTATTGCCCCAGGGTCTCAACATCAGTTAGAACAAAGTGTAATGCCTTCCATTCCAGATGAAAGAAATGAGAAATTCTTCTTTTTCAATAGAATATGGTTTCACAGTCATCAAGTTTCTTTGATGCTCAGTGAAAAGAGATTATTACAAAAAAAACAATTGTTAAAACTATAAGGCCAAAACATGTTCCCAGTAAAACCAATTTAAGAACTTCACAAACAGATCACCCCCAGAAACCACAATGTATTATCACCCACCAATGCATCTATGCTTCAAACTCCATATTCTTACAACCAATGGTCTCAACAAAAAGAGAAAAGAGATAACAAAAGAACTTCAAAGAATTCATATTAAAGGATACAACAACACAAAGACCTTACTCAGCCACTCAAGCTAATAAGCATAAGTACATACCCATGGCAACCGAGAATACTACGGATCTAGAAACTCCACACCAATTGACTAGTGCTAGTTCTACTACCATTATGGTATGAGCATAGAAGCTTCAATTGCCACAGATGAAATTATTCAACAAAATCTAGAGAACATAGACCGGTAATAACAAAATTACACATCACATGAAAGAAATTAATGAACAAAGATGTGTGGAACTCATAAGTTTAGTGGATGCACCTTGAGTTATTGAAGTTAGGGAACTTAGCAAAGGTTTCAGCCTCGATACCATCATTTTATATATAAGTTTGTATATAGTATTGTAGTAGGAAATTGGTTTAAACTCCCCCATTATATCATCATACAAATGAATGTATATTGAGTGGTGAGCTATTAGTGTTAAAGGGTAATACCCTTATATATTTTCTTAAGATCCTTGTTCTACTACCTCTCGATAAACTGACCCTTATAAATCCTTTTTGAGTTTTAGGTGAGGTTTAGTAGCTTTATAGTGCAATGATCAGAGATTAGGGAGGCTCATAAGTTTTTGTTAGAGTTTTAAAACTGTATCAGCCACTCATGATTTGAATTCTTCATAAGGTCCTACGCATCCTACACTCTCTTCATTTTCATAGTGGTATAATGATGTTCTACTTTTCCTATAGCAAACATACATGATAGGAATAATTTTAACTGTATAAGTTCCTTTATGATAGTAAAGAAGGCAAAGGAAGTGGTGAGTCAAGGTCATAATTGGAAAGATTATTTTAATGCTCAAGGACTAGATTAACCCAACAATAACTTTGATTTGTCTTAAGAGAACTATATTCCTAAGAATAGATAGTTAGGAAGTTGAATATTTGTCCTTTCTATAAGCTTATAATGGCTTCTACCTTTCCTTTCTTTTTGATATAGGATTTGAAACCCACCTCCCATATTGAATGTCACAAACTCTGATCCTTTAAATCTTTGATTTCTTTATCAAAGTCCAATCCATAATCTAGAATCTTTTATCCTCTTTTAATACTAAATCATATTAGAAACTTACCAAGAGCCACTCATTTCCTATGATTTTATCATCAGCTTCACTCCTTGCCCAAATTTTCTCAGCTTAAAATTATACTAGTGTAAGTTTAACTCTAATAAACTATGTAATGCAGTTGGTCTAGATTGACCTAATAATAATTGTAGTTTGAGTTTAAGTAAATCACACACATGAAAATACCTAACAAGGAACTTCATTAGTAATCTTTTTTATTGGCTTATTAAGGCTTATACCTTTCCTTTCCTATTCGATATGGATAGGCGCTCAATTCCTGTATGAGGATAGCATAATTGTATTAATGGATTCAAAGTAAATGCAAGTCAAGGTATAAGCCTTAATAAGCACTACAATTCTGCCATATAAGGTAGCTTAGTTGCAGGATTCAAAGTAAATGCAAGTCAAGGTGCATCTTTAAGGTAGCTTAGTTGGCCTATGCAAACCACTATATTCACTGCAATAATAAATGAATAAAAAAGCACTACAATTCTGCCGTATAAGGGATCTTTAATATTAGATCCCTAACTATTGCTATCTATCATTTCTTACAAATCTCTAAATCTTAAGTTTAGAAGATCATCGAATTACCTGTCAATGTTGCTTTGAAGATGTCAACTGAAATTGTTTATCTGCAGAATAAGTTACAACATAAACATATTTTCAAGCTTTGTTGTAGAACAACTTACAACAGAAACATATTCTCTTCTTCATTATGGTGACAGCATATTAATCCTTATCTAAACAGAAAAAAGATATTGTTGTTGCCTACATTCATTCTCACTACCAAAATTGATAAACATATAATGCAGCTATATGAAGTGAAGAGCATGAAATAATTATTGGTGGTATAAAACACTGCATATAAGTTAATTGATAAGTTGAAGAAGAAGGGTTATGAAATCCTCTACATGGTTGATTCTATTGATGAGTATTTTCATCTACTCTTATTAGCCTACCTAATCAACTTGTTATATGATTAGGTTCGTATAAGTACTGGACACCACGTACAAAGTTAACTGGTGTGAAAATAAGACTTGAAAATTGGTTCACAACATTAAGAATGTGATTAAGCAATGAAGATAAAATAGCAAAGGCTCAAGTGCAGAATAAGAATTTATTCAAGATCGTCATCGGTGGACTCCTCGAATACAATATCACATTCATTTTCACTACTGCTTGTCTCTAAGTCATCCAAATCGTCATTCAAACGTTGCTCAAAATTCAATACAACATTATTTATTACATCAATAGCAATATCATTGCGATCTAAACACTCTAAGGTACATTCCTGGACTTCCACTGGAGCTTCAGAAGACTCCTCATCGTCATTTGCATCTTCTTCATTACCATGCAATGGGATATCATACGCACGTCTAACTTCGCATTCTTGCACAATCCGCCAATTTGGACCCAGTAACAAATCTTCCACTAAAAAAACTTGTTTTGCTTGGTTTGCCAAAATAAATGGGTCATCCTTGAACCAAAAATTAGTAACGTTGATGCTTTTTAGAACACCCTTGATCCTCATATTCGAATTCCCAAGATCGTACCATTTGCATTTGAAAAGCACAACACTTTTACCTCTAACATATTCAAGCCTGATAATATCATCGACAAAGATCTCATAAAATGTAATATTATCTTCCCCATAATTTCCTAACACTGCAACACCACTATTTTGTGTTATCCTTCGCATGTCACGGGCTTCAGCTCGAAATCGCATGCCATTTATATTGCATACAGTATACTTGTGGACCAAACTATGAGGCCCACATGGTAATGCATACAAAGAGTCAAACATGTTTCCTTCTTGGGAGCTACTTAATGTCGTCATCTATAACAAGAAATGAAAATTAGTTAATAATATATAATTATTAGTGAACACCACGTAAAAATAATCTTCTCACCCTATGCTTGAACCATGAAGAAAATTGTTCTCTATGTCTCTTGTCAACATGCAATGGACTTTGTTGCATCAGCTCATCCATGTGCTCACTATGGGTCATCATAAATTTAGTCACAATTCTATGAGATATCTCTACTTATCACATATATTAATTTCAAAAAAGGTTAGAAAAACTTACTCAATAAAGGCCCTAATCTCAGGACAATTCATAAGTACATACCAATGTGCAATCGCTAGTTCGTTTGTAGGAAGAGCAATTGTTTTGCTAGCACCAATCGGCTTGCATTGTTGGAAGAATATTGATATGTCACTACCATCAACCATATCATTGATTCACTCTGGCATGTTGAAGTTTGTTTCAATTCCTTTTAAATACATTGAACAGAATGTCATGCACTCTTTAGCAACATACGTTTCTGCAATTGACCCTTCTGGACGTGCTTTATTTCTAACAAATCCCTTCAGTGTACCTAGGAATCTGAACAAATGATTAACCATAATTAGATAGGTCATTAATTTACTTAACTTTTAAAAGTTATAGGATCAATTTAAATTATACCTCTCAATTGGATACATCCATCTATACACAACTGGTCCACCAAGTAAGGCTTCATTTAGCAAATGCAAAGCCAAATGTGCCATCACATCAAAGAACGCAGGTGGGTATATCATTTCAAGCTTGCATAAGATTAAAGTAATCTCATGACACATATTCTGTACCTGATCCTTATTCAGACTTCATCTACAAATTCGGTGAAAGAAGTCCCCCAACTCCATTAAAACACCTGTCACATCTTTGTTCAAGATAGAACGCGTTCGTAATGGTAGAATGCTTTGTAACAATACATGACAATCATGAGACTTAAGTCCAGTAATCTTCCTTTCATCAACATTAACACATCTAGATATATTCGATGCGTAACCATCTGGAAACTTCACCTGCTTTACAAACGCACAAAACTTCTTCTTCTCATCGGTACTCATTGTATAGCATGCTGGAGGTTTTCCAACAATAGTTCCATCAGCTGCTCTTATCAAGTGTAATTCTTTTCGAATATTCATATCTTCCAAATCAAGCCGAGCCTTGATTGTATCTTTGGTTTTACCTTCAACATTCATCAAATTTCCAAGAATATTGTCACAAATATTCTTTTCAATATGCGTGACATCAAGGTTATGCCTTAATCTTAACTTATGCCAATATGGTAGTTCAAAAAGAATACTTTTTTTTATTCCAATTAAACTCTCCTTCCAATCTCCTTCTCCTCTTATTGCTGGGGTGCTTGCCATAACATATATTCTGCACATGACTTAATTGTTCCACCACATCATCTCCACTAATGAAGTTAGGTATATATCGATGATCACTCTTGTCATCAAACTTCTTGCTTTTTCTCCATGGATGATTATAAGGAAGAAAACGACGATGGCCTAAGTATCCAATCTTACTTCTTAACTTACAAGAAGGAGTGTCCTTGTTACAAACAGGACATGCCATGTAGCCTTTTGTGCTCCAGCCAGAAACAGTACCATAAGCTGGAAAGTCATTAATAGTCCACATTAAAGTTGCATGCAATTGAAAATTCTCTCCTTTTGCAACATCAAATCCATCAAAACCATCCTCCCATAACTTCTTTAACTGATCTATTAGTGGTCTCATATAGACGTCAATGTCACTACCGACCACTTTCGGACCTGGAATAACCAACGATAGCATAAAGAATGACTCATCCATACACATCCAAGGGGGTAAATTGTATGCTAAGAGAACAACAGGCCACACGCTATATGAAACTGACAAATTACCATATGGATTGAATCCATCAGTTGCTAACCCTAGTCTCACATTACGTGGTTCTCTGGCAAACTCAGGATATAGCTCATCAAAGCTCTTCCAAGCTTCTCCATCCGAAGGATGAACCATGTTATCACTGTCACCTTTAGCCTTATCATTATGCCACGTCATTTCTTTAGCGGTCTTACTTGACATGAATAATCGTTGTAATCTAGACTGCAATGGAAAGTACCGCAATACTTTATGTGGTATCTTCTTACCCCTGCCATCATTAATTTTCCATCTTGATGTTCCACACTGGGGACAACTTTCCAAGTCCTGATACTCTTTCCAATATAGGCAACAATCGTACTTACATGCATGTATCGACACATAACCCAAGCCTAGGCTCCATAAGAATTGATTTGCTTCATAATAGGACTTTGGCAAAGATTTACCATTCGGTAATACGTCCTTCAACAGAGCAAGTAACATGTCAAATGACTTATTGCTCCACTTGTTGTACACTTTCAAATGAAGCAACTTCCTTAGAAAAGACAACTTTGAATAATTCGTACATCCCGGGTACAACTCTTCAGCAGCTTTACTCAACAATTCATGAAAGCCACCCATAGTAGAATGTTCAATGCCTGTAGGACGACTCCTTCTGCCTTGATTAATTGGATGGTCATTAACGAAAGTACCCACATCATCAAGCAAAGCTTACATCCCATCATCCTCCTCGTCGCTATCACCTTCATTAATATCAATGCCCGTCCCATCTATGTCAACATTTGCAGTGTCAAGCTTTTCTTCCCTAGGCATAAATCTATATGCTGGCACTTCACCATGTAAAACCCAGCGGGTGTATGATTGGTCCATGCCGAATTGCATTAAATGTTCAAACACATTTGTCTGAGATCTCTTATAACAATTCATACAATGTGCACAAGGGCATGCAATGTCACACTCTTTACCCTTTTTTCCAGTGACAAAATTCATAAACATCCTTACTCCATCAATGTATTCACGAGAAACTCTTACACTTTTCATCCAACTCTTGTCCATATAACAACAAATACCTATTAATTCTGTATAAGATGGAGAACATTATGTTATGTTAGTAAGCGAAGGATGGGGACAGGTTTACTACGTACCTAAATGAAGTATTAGAAAACCTAACTGTTAAAGTAGGAAAACTAAATTTTTTCGTTTAAGCACCTTAACATAATAGTTCCCATCATGTTAAGGAGAACATATTATGTTTTGTAATGGGGTACTAATTGATGTGCGCAAAAGTAGCTTGACAGTTATGATTGCCAATGGGCTACTAATTGCTGACCCAAAATTATTAGGTTAGGCTTTAACATATCTAACTACCTATGAGAGTCATAGATTAAAAAAGGCCTAAACCATTGTTTAACAACTTAGAAAATTTAAAAACAGACAGATTTTTATAAATACAAAATCGAAGCTAATACATCTATGCAAAATTATGGCAAAGAACAAATTATGGCATCTCATATCGCAAATTCAATAGATATAGTATGAATGCAAACAAAACAATTAACAATCCAGCAACTAAGAAGTTAGCATACCTGGTTCTTGTTTTCCAATGGCTACTCCAACTATCTCCTCCTCACACTTGCAAATAGAATCTGCCATAAAGCACGAAAAATTAGAACTACACTATTAAACACAATTACCAAATTATCCATGTGTAATAAGAAAAGAAATAACATATCTATCATCAACTTTCTTAACATACACACAATAATCATACTCAGATCTTCTATAGCCAATTCAGATCATATAGTAGTTAAACCTTTTATATCATTACCAAAAAAATCATTTTAACACATAAAATGAATTTTTTATTTTACATATCAAGTGTTCCTTTCTAACAAGCTCATTCAAATTTCAAATTTAGTTCTCTAAAAAGCTCATTGACATCTATGACAGCAAGAAGGTGCTATTTGACATCGATTCTCACCGACAACAAGCAACAGTAGCTACTTTTGAGGTTTCTGATCCATATCACTCAAAGCTAACTAATGTGATTGTTTAAAAGTTCCTAAACATTGTAAGTATTCAACCTAATAAGTTTGTATCATTTTTTATCTTCAAAAGGAAAAAGGATTGATGATTTGCTATAATAGCAGTCACTCTCTAGAACAAACAGTTACATTTCCAAGAGTGATAGTAGCATAGGTAAGTGAGATAACTAAATTAGGGGATTAAAAAAATTGAGTCAGTGAGCTACAGGAGTGACATAATTCACCTAGATATCAACTGTGCATTTTCACAGTAAATCAACTTTTGAGTTGAGGCAAGCTTGACGTTAAGGTGTTGTGAATTGACATTTTTTCGTTGCATGAGTTCTTTCATAGCCATATTAAGTTTCCAAACATTTGCATAAGTTGATAGGATTTAAGTCTTGAAACTTTAAAGCTTCAACATCTGGTAACTGTTTCATAAAAACAATCCATTACAGAAATAGCATTGAATAATGAAAGGGGTGCTCCAATTTTTTTACAATTTGTTAGCCTCTAAATGATCATATAGAATGCTCAGATATTAAGGAAAAGGCCAGATTTGTTTCATGCAATGAAATGCAACTGACACTGTCGTATTTCATTTTGAAAGTAATAAGGGATTTCCATTTAAATGCTAAGGACTTTGCTGTAGAGTTACACACAGAAATGATTCATGAAACAAGGTAAAAGAATAATAAAATAGTAGTATGCATATCAACATCACCGTAAAGAATATGGAAGAAAATGCTTGTACTAGTCTAGTTTTACAGGTTTTGGTAAAAGACTGAAGATCAAATATATTTGTAAAAATTGGAGACTCTCCACAAAATCAGAAAAATTTCCTCTGTTTCAAACTATAAGTTTTGTATATGTATATTTCGTTGCCTACACCCTCAAAACCAATCCAAATCTGCTTCAGATTTAATTAGTGAATAGAACAACAACTACTCCTTTTCTCAAATTCAAAAACAACTTCAAAATGCTACTGGGAAAACAAAACAGCAATGACACATAACAAGGAAAAATGAAACTTGAAGGAAAATTGATATTGAATTGAAGGTTTTCTGGTTTTTTTTCGCACTATCCTTTTTTAAAATGAAGAGGATGATGAGCTTTATATTAGCTCTCACATGTTCTGCTACAATTTGATTTTAAACTGAAATCTAAACTCTTGGAATAATGAATAAAACTAGACTAGTACAAGCATTTTCTGATTTAGCAAGACACAAACCATTGTTTAACAACTTAGAAAATTTAAAAGAAGACAGATTGTTATAAATACATAATCGAAGCTATGACATATGTACAAATTTATGGCAAAGAACAAATTATGGCATCTCATATAGCAAATTCAATAGCTATAGTATGAATGCAAACAAAACAATTAAAAATCCAGCAACTTAGAAGTTAGCATACCTGGTTCTTGTTTTCCAATGGCTACTCCAACTATCTCCTCCTCAAATGCATGGAGGACTGTCTCCTGAAATGGAAACTTTGGACCAAATAAAGGAAATTTCAAGGCCTAGTGAAATCCCGGACAATGGACTCTTATGTGACATCCTTTGGTCCGATCCCGATCCTAAGGTTGAGGGTCATGCATGATCGTGGGGTTTCTTGGACCTTTGGACCTAACAAGGTTGCAGAGTTTATAGAGAAGAATGACCTTGATTTGATTTGCCGAGGTCATCAGGTAAACCTTTTTTTTTCTTAAGCAAGGATTCAGACCTTGCTCTAGTAATTCATTGTCAGTTGCAACTTATTCTTTCTTACTGTCGTTAGAAGGCATCAGGTCACAGTAGTTCTACGACAAGATATTAATCTAAGGAACTTATCTAAATAGTCTAAATAATGCTGAAGAATTATGTTTGAGAAACTTTAGTTTTATTAAACCTATTTTTTATATAGAAAGAGTTTCAGGGACAGTGAAATAGAAGAATACCTAAACCCAACAGCCGTAGGATATTGAAAGCTAAATCTCTATCTACCAACACATAGTGGACGAGAAGAATGAAACTTACCACAGAACACAATGTGATACTTGTGATATACAAAACACAAATATTTATGTTTAAATAGACAAAACACAACCCAACTAATAGCATTAACTATCTTTACGACCACAATCACCGTATAAAATTCATAAAACACAATGCAAACCCAAATTAATCAAAACAAACGACTAAGCAATCTTAAACCTAGATTACCCGACATTAATCGCAAAACTACTTCAATCGACTCAAAAACTTACATTACCCGACATTAATCACAAAACTACTTCAATGACTTACCGGAAGATAGAACGCACATGCACTCCAACTGGTGATGATAGAGGGCCGACTGTAGCGCAACAAAAAATGAAAGAGGGAAGGTTAAAATGATGAAGAGGAAAGGGTTGAAACGCAAGCGCGGGAGACTGACGCAGATGAGAGAGGGAACGAGAGGTTGGATGATTTAGTATGGAACGCAGGAGACTGACGAAGATGAGAGAGGGAGGCTTCGGTTTTCGTTTGGAAAATTGAGGGCAGCAGAAATTAATTACGTGGACAAGGCCTTCCCCGACGTCTATTTCTCCAAAACGACGTTTATTCTATTTTGGGACGTCTTTCTACCAAAACGACGTTAAAAACTTCCTTTATCCCCGACATTTTAATACAACGTCGCAGAATATTCCATCTTTTCTTGATGTCTTTCCAGACGTCGTGAAAGCCTCAGACCATTCACGACGTCTACTTTAAAAACGACACTAAAGGTGTTGTTTTGTTGTAGTGATTGTTACTAAAGATATGTTTGAAATTAATAAATTGGAATTTTTATTAAGTAGTGAGTTTTAAATGAAAGATTTGGGAGTTGTGAAAAAATGTCATGGAAATCCTTCAAAATAGAAAGAAAGGGAGATTTTATCTTAAGAGAAATTTTAAAGAGATTTGGCATAAGTGATGCTAAACATGTTAGTACTCCACTTACATCTCATTTTAGGCTTTCATTTTTTTCACTCATGAAAGATAGATTTTGATGTTAATAACATGCATCATGTTCTTTACCCTAACAACATATGTCATGATCCTTACCCTAAGTTATTGTATGCACTATTCATAATGTCTTACATATTGTTAGTATTGGTAGCGCATATCCAATCCTAAAAGGAATCACTAATAGGATGTGAAGTAGATTCTTAAGTACTTATAAGTATAAATGTAGACTTAGAGTTTTTAAAAAAAATATAATAAAGATTAGTTAGTTATGTTGACCAAATTATACAAATGACTTTGATAAGAGAAGATCCCTTATAGATTATATATATTTTTATGGTGGTTGTGTAGCAATTGGAAAGCATCTTTGTAGGCTACAATTGCTTATCTACTTTAGAGATAGAGTATATAATCGTTGTATAAGATTTCAAAATTTTTATTTGGTTGAGAAGCTTGTTTATTGAACTTAATTTAGATTCTGAAGCAATTTTGGTTCATTGTGATAGTCAAAGTGTTATACTGTATATTAAACTAAGAATCAAATGTTTCATGAGAGGACCTGGCACATTAACATCATGTATCTATTTTTAAAAATATTATTTCTTATGGTCATATTTTTATGAAGAAATCAATACTGCAGATAATCTGATAGATATAATGGCTAAGTCTTTTGCTATTTTGTAGTTCGAACATTGTTGAACTTAATTAGAATTCAAAATATTTAAGATGACATATCTAAGGTATATTTAGAAGAGGTGAAGTTATATTAAAATTTACAATTCAAATGAAAATGTGCCTTAAATTAATTGTTTAATGGTAAAAACTTTGTACCTTATACAAAATAGATGTCCAATGGATTACAAAAAGGAAAAAAAGATGTTATATACTTAAGAAGTCCCAACCAAGTAAATGAGTTTTTTTCTCCCATATTTTCTTACTATTCACATGTAGGCCATGCAGAATATTTTTACAATTTATGTGGTTATTAATCATATATTTAATTTTTCTTATAAATAGGGTATAGTATTAAGTTTGAAATCAACAATCTTTTAAATTACAAAAGAGAATTGTAACTAAAGTGAGAAAGAAAGATAATTAGCTTAATGAATTAACTTTTGTGAAGTTTTTAATTTAAATTTATGTTTCTTATCTTCTCTACTTTATTACTATGATCTTATTTAAAATTACATATTTCCTTAAATTAATATTTTTAGAATGTTTTGTTGTTGAACATCATTTATTTTGTTGTTAAACATCATTTATTCCTAACAAAAGAAAAAGGAAACCACTAAAAAAAAACTTCATCTTAACATTATGCAAGTCTCTTCCTGTTTTGGAAACGCAAGTATTTTTTAGGACAGTCAAACTTCATCCAATTTCATGTCACCGATTACAAGCATACGAATGTCTAGCTTTGCACGGCAGCATGAGTGTGCGAGCAGCATATATACTCCGTGTAAACCTAATTAGCCAAATGAATAAGTTGCCAGTGAAAGTGGCTGAAAAGCTTAAGACCATATATCTGCTCTTTCAGCCAAGTTGCTCGTGATAGTGACTGAAAAGAATATTATAAGCTGATACATATATAATTATCAAAAGGATGTAAATGGACAAGCCTGGAAAGTGCAAAGGAAGGAGTCTCTAAATCTCGGTGTTTGCTTTTGTTTTGCAATGAGACTTGAGAAGCTTATGTCAGTAGCTCAGAGCAGAGAGAAAGGTCAACTCCTGCAATCCCATTCCAGTATTATTTTATATATCAAGTATAAACTAATGCATGAGAAGACGTAACCCTATTTATGCGGATCAAACGCCATTATTCCAGAATGAAGCATGTTTGTCTTGTTCTCGATTTTATTTATGTTGATGTCTGCCAATCATGGTCCATCCAAATCCTCATGATTTTCATGCATTCATGTCATCACTCATCGGCACATCATGATCTGATTATAAATAAAGCATGATTTAGTGCCTCAACTCACTCCTTGTCCGTGTATTTCTGGCTAGTTGTACCCAATCACAATGATCGTTCAAATCTTTGCTTAAGCATTTGACTTAATTCACAATAAATTAATGTCAACTATCCAAAGGTACTGACATTTTTTATTTAATTTAACTAGTACTAAAAATAATTAATTGGGCCTTCGTCTAAATCAAAGACGAGACAAGCAGATGTACCAATCTTTTGGGCCTCATGCTAAAAATCCCAACGACTGATCAATCGAAGCAGCTTAATAGGAGAGGAGGGTCCTAGGTATAATAAGTTTACGAGACTTTAATAATAATAAGTTTACCAGATTTTAATATTAAGATATTAAACTTTATCTCTATTAAATATTTTAAATGTGTAACACTTGAAAATTAGAGATGTATTTCTTAATTATTTAAAATATTCACTTGATAATCTTTATAATTAGCTATGAAATATTTAATAAATAAGAATCAATATAAGATATTGGATTTTATTTAAGTATACAAATAAATTACTAATTACTATAATTTTAAAACTTACTATAAATAAGGTTAAGCTTTAAGGAGCTAGCATTCATTATTTAACCCTCTCTATAATAGTTAAAAGAGTTCTCTCAATACGTTTTAAGAATACCGTTATAGATTAGAATACTTGTGCGATTCTGATGATTTAAATGAATCGATTTTAAAAACAATTCAAGAGATATAATAAAAAAATAATTAAGTTTCGAAATAAGGTACAAATTATAATTCATTTTTATTGTAAATAACTTTTATCATTTTTATAAAATTTTAAGCAATCTTGACTTTCGAAAAATCAAATACGAAAAAACTTCATAATTATTCTACTGCTCACAAGATTGAATCCTGACCCAATTTTTTAATAGTAGTATCAGAACTAACTTAACCTTCTTCTAGTTACTTTTGTAATAAAAATATTTATTACTAATCAAACAAAAGAATTTGGTTTTATTTGTATGAGTATTAAATATGACACGACCCACCTTTTTGGGCCGTGTTGACACTAGGGAATGGGTAGGCTTAATGCCACCAAAACTCGTAGTAAGCCCAACTTCTACTAAAAATTCGGCATGACCTATTTATTTTTCTGATGATCCTTATCGTGTTTAATTGGTTGTAAGAAGTAAGGATCCAATCATGAAATTCTCACATACATCATCAACAACCAACATTGTTCGCAACAACACAACAAGACCATAAATGTTTTATGTATATATGATTATGACAAACCCATGGAGCAGCTATAAGTATCTGCAAATTACATCATGTCGAATACAAAACCAAAACATTACTTATGCGCTTATCCAAGCTAGTCTAAAAAGGCTTGGATTTCTCTCTTGTCCGATCCGCTAATCTCTGAAATAATGATAGTGAGGTGTGAGTCTACCACGTGACTCAAGGAGATATAAACATACTACCATGCTTGTGAGGCTAAGTACACAAGGCTAGCTTCACAAGAATGGTCTATAGCATTCTGAACAATAACATATATGGCATCAATGAATATACAGGTAGTAAATCTCAAATGCGGCAATAACATGAGTATCAACAAGTAAGCTCAATATGAATTGTTCAAAGAAAACATGAATTTGTTTTTTTGAATTCTTTTCTAGGTTCGGGTTCTTTTACGAGTTTAGGTTTCTTTCTCATTCGGGTTCTTTCTCATTTCTGAATTTTTCTCATTCTTTCGAAATTCTTAGGAAGAGACAGAGGCATGCTAATCGGCATATCTCCCTTTTACGATTCTTGACAAGGTTGGCTAACCTTGTCTCTAGAGGCCTGCCTCTCTAGGTAGGACCGGATCTAACCCATCACCGTGGGTTATCTATGTGCATATAGTCCGATAATAAACCCTATCACCGGGTATTTTGAGAACTCATCAATCTTGGTTAACATGAAAACATGCTTCATCAAAGAATTGCAATCAATAGGTTCAACACAATAAGGGAACGAAGATGCAAAGAATCTGAAATCATATGGTCAATCGGCATACAACATGTGAGACTCAACTACATGGAGTCATATGTCAAAGAAGTCATAAGGAATCAAGAACAATTCGACAAGCCATGAGATATGTAAGAGGCTTACTACACAAGGATAGTAGTATGATTATACTCACCTCGACTATCTAAGAAATTCTGATTTCTTTCTACCTATCTTGAACCTGTGAAGAACTAGGTACAATGTCTAGTTCTATTCCTTGTCCACTTCCACAAGCTATTGGGTAACATGCATGAAAATACATATACCCTCATTAGTCATTCTCACACAAAACCTCATTTCTTAACACATATCATAAAAATACTGCATAAGTCTCATTCATGACAGCATAACTCTTAACACGAAAGTCCAATGTTTTTCAAACTTTGCAGAACTCTAGTTTATACATAAACTCACAATTATTCTTTTATGACCATATTCTAATTCAGTCATTAAGGAGATCCAAATCTCCCATTTATAATCAGCCTGAACATGCAGTCATGAGTTGGACCCTTTTCTACTCAAAACCTTATAACTCATTCATCTCTCATCCAATTAAAGTGATTAAAAGCTTAATTTTCAATAGACTCATGTGGATATCACATATCCAAAGACGACTCAAAAAAAGACTTAAATTGATTTATTGTGATTTTTACAAGCCTGACTTGATTATGTTCTCTTCTGTGTCACTAGGGTTAGTAACAACCTTCACTTATTCGGCCATATATAACAGAATACGCATCCAATTAATAAACCCTTTCTACAGAACTTATATGACACATTTTGAAACATTTCGTAAGAAGAACTCATCATCCAATTCTCACCCTAAGGTCTTCAAACAATTCACTTACAGTTCTCGTTTTAATCTTGCTGGTATTCTGAACCAATACCAATTCGGGGCCTATTACTCTTATTCTTCTAACCCTAAAATCATGAAAAACAATCATAGAGATAGTAGACATCTGGATCTACAACTTCTATGTTTTAAGTTTCTCCAGATTCGCACGTTAAACAGCTCAAAAAAAATGAACAAAGGGAGTTACGAATCTGTCTCCATGACAGCTCAACTTTCAAAACCCTAGGTTTTGGTTTAACCCCACAAATCACCAAATACACGAAATCTCTTCAAGAATAAGTGTCATTGGACATCAAAGAACACAAATCTATCATCCAATCATCAAACCTATACATCCCCTCAAATGGGTTTCACAAAAGAAGAGAAACTCAAGTTGAAATCCATAGATCTAAGCATTGGGATGAAGACTTACCTCTTTATGTTGATGAATTAGCTTGACTCACCTTCCCTTTCATGAAATAAGACTTGAAAAAGCTTGAGAGGAGCTCTAATGGAGGTTAGGGTCGTGTATGAGGAGAGAGAAGAAGAAGACAAGGCTCTAATTTCCTTATATTCTCCCCCATGTCCACTTATTTACAGAAACGCCACTCTTATACTGGTTTTTTTTTTTTACATCTGTTCCGAATACCCTCCTGTGGCCACCAAAAGATATCATACATCATTAATTTGATGTCACTAACATTATTGTTCACTGCTCTGATTTTAATGACATTAGTCTCAATATTAATTTATTTCGGTGTAACGTTAATAGCGGGTGTTACATTCTCCCCCCCTTATTAAAATTTGTCCACGAATTTTGAAAATTTACCTTATTGGGGAAACAACTGTGGATATCTGCTTCTCATTGATTCTTCTGTCTCCCATGTACATTCCTCAATTCTTTGATTCTGCCATTGAACTTTGATTATCGAAATATCTTTATTCCATGACTTTCTAATCACTTTTGTCTATAATGGCAATCTGGGGTTTCTTCATAAGAGATCTTCTGCTATATTCACTTGGGGTTTGCAAGATATGAGAAGGATCTGGAATGTACTTTCTTAACATAGATATGTGGAAGACTGGATGCCTGAGCTAAGATGAGGAGGAAAAGCTAACCGATATGACACATTTCCGACCTTTCAAGGATCTCGAATGGTCCAATGTATCCAGGGTTTAGCTTCCCTCTCTTTCCAAATCTGACTACGCCTTTCATAGGAGAGACTTTTACGAAAACTTGATCACCTGGTTCATACTGCACATCTCTTCTCTTAGAATCTGCATAGCTCTTACATCTCTCGAAAGCTATTCTCAATCTTTCTGTGTCGAGGAACTTTTGCAGACGTTTCTTGAATTAGGTCTGGTCCTTCTAACTGTTTTTCTCCCACTTCTGTCCAGCATAGTGGAGATCTGCATTTTCTACCATACAATGCTTCAAAAGGTGTCATTCCAATGGTGGAATGGTAGCTATTGTTGTAAGCAAATTCTATTAAGGGCAAATGACGTTCCCAATCTCCACCAAAATCTAAGACACACATTCTTAACATGTCTTCGAGTGTCTGGATGGTTCTCTCTGATTGCCCATCAGTTTGTGGGTGGAATGTTGTACTAAAATTCAGCTGTGTATCCATAGCTTCTTGTAATTTCTGCCAGAATCTAGAAGTGAACTGCATCCCTCTGTCAGAAACAATAGACACTGGCACTCCATGATACTTCACAATTATGTCCACATACAACTGGGCTAACTGATCTGCACTATAAGTAGTCTTAACAGCTATAAAGTGAGATGACTTAGTTAGTCTGTCGACTATAACCCAAATCGAATCATGCCCCTTAAGCATTCTTGGCAATCCAATCACAAAGTCCATGGTAATCCGCTCCCACTTCCACTCGGGTAGCGGTAGCTCCTGTAGTAGTCCAATGGGCTTCTGATGTTCAAACTTGACCTGTTGACAAGTTAAACAGGTGGATACAAATTGGGCTACATCTTTCTTCATACCTGGCCACCAATATATGCCTTTAACATCATGATACATCTTGGTGGTTCCAGGGTGAACACTATAAGGTGCATAATGTGCTTCATGCATAATCTTTTGTCTTAGCCCATTTATATCAGGTACACATAACCTGTCACCACATCTCAATACTCCATCCACCATATTGAACTTTGTCACCTTACCATCTTGGACAGCTATTCTCAATTTGGCTAGCTCCGGATCACTACCTTGGACAGTTTTAATCTCATCCATCAAATTGGACTTCACCTGGAATTGAGCAAGTAATGCTTGGGAATCGAGATACTTCAAGTGCAATCCGCATTAAATAACCCATTTAAATCTTGAACTAACTCTTTCTTTTGAATGGAGATATGATGCAAACTCCCATTGATTTTCTCGCTCAAAGCATCACCACTACATTGGCTTTGCACGGGTGATACAAGATCGACAATCATAATCCTTCAATAACTCAATCCATCGTCTTTGTCTCGATTCAATTCTTTACGCTTCGAATGTATCAAGACTCTTATGATCTGTATATATTTCACTCTTTTCACCATATAAATAGTGTCTCCATATTTTCAATGCAAATATCACAATGCCATTTCTAGATCATGTGTAGGATAGTTCACCTCATGTTTTCTCAATCGCCTGAAAGCATAGGCAATTACCTTCCCATTCTGCATCAATACACGCCCTAAACCAACTTTGGAGGCATCACAAGATATCACATAATCACCTTGCCACAAGGTAATGCTAACATCGAGTGATGTGAGACATTCCTTAAGCTTTTGAAAACTTTGCTCACAGGAATCATCCCACTCAAATCTCACTTGTTTCGAGTTAACCGTCGAGGAGCACTATCTTGGAAAAATCCTTTACAAATCGTCTGCGTAATAACCGCCATACCGAAAACTTCAGATTTCGGTAACCTTCGTAGGTCTAGGCCAATTAGACACCGCTTCCACCTTCCGATAATCTACGAATCCTTCTTTACTAATTATATGACCCGAAATTCACTCTGTCAAGCCGAACTCACACTTTGCCAACTTGGCATATAACTGATTATCTCTAAGGATTTGCAACACCATTGCCAAGTGTCTTTCATGTTCCTCTTAGCTTCTGGAATAAACCAATATGTCATCAATGAAAACTACAACGAATTTATCCAAATATGGTCTGAAGATTCTATTCATCAAATCCATAAAGGCCGCTGGTGCATTTGTTAACCTAAAAGGAAGTATCAGGAACTCATAGTGCCCATATCTAATTCTAAAGGCAGTTTTCGACACATCTTCTTTTCTGATTCTCAACTGATGATACCCAGATTTGAGATCAATCTTAGAGAAATGACTTGCTCCCTGTAATTGATCAAAAAAATCGTCAATCCGAGGAAGAGGGTATTTATTCTTTATAGTTACTTTATTCAACTGCCTATAATCTATGCATAACTGCAAAAATCCATCTTTCTTCTTGACAAATAATCTTGGCGCACCCATGGTGAACTCTCGGGTCTAATAAACCCTTATCAAGCAAATCCTGCAATTGCACCTTCAACTCTTTTAGTTCTCTTGGTGCCATTCTCAGTATGGAGTAATGGAGATGGGGTTTGTACCGGGAGGAGTTCTATACTAAACTCTATTTCCTATCTGGTGGTAATCCAGGTAAATCTTCTGGAAACACATCCGAAAAATCCCTTACTATAGGAATCTGTTGTATCTCCGATCTCCTTCCCGGTATCCCTTACATGCTATATACCCCGACATCCCTTTCTTAAGAATCTTTGGGCTGCGATAGCTGAAATTACATTAATAAGAAACCCAATTCGATCTCCTTGATATAACACTACATTTCGATCCGCTTAAGTATGATTCTTTTGGCATAACAATCCATTGTAGCATGGTGATTTGACAACCAATCCATACCCAAGATGACATCAAATTCTAATACTACCAACTCGATCAAATTTGCCATAAATTTTCTTCCTTCTATTTCTACTACACATGAGGAGTAAACATATGTCACTTCAACAGTTTCCCCTAAGGGTGTAACTATGAACAGTGGGTCTTTCATTACTTCTCTCCCTTTATCTAACTTTCTGGCAAAACTTCGGTATTTATAAAAGAATGTGTGGCACCCGAGTCAAATAGTACTTTAGCATTCTCATTATGGATAAGGACTATGCCTATATCAACATTCATCAATAAAAAGAAAGATCATATCTTTTATCATAACAAATCATAAATATTCTATTCATAACAACAATTTAACTCAATGTCAACGGGTTTGTATAGGGTTACCTGTGACAGTTGTATTAGAGGCCTGTGCTTCTTGGGGATTCACAACAAACACTCTCCCCTGACCTCTATTTGTTGGGGCTGGTCTTGACATCCGTCCCATATTCGAGTGGCGCTTTGGCCTTGAGGTCTACCTCTACCACCGGGCCTCTATTAATGAGATCTGTCTATCTGAGCAGTGAGTCTGTGAAGTCAATGGAACCGCTTGGTTTTACGGCATTAGGCGCCTTTCATGAAATGTCCTTGTTGTCCGCACCTATAACAACCTCTGGACTGAGTTTACAAGGTCTGGATGATTCTTTCCACGACATTACAAGCGGTTCTAACTTTGTGGTCGTGTTGGAGGTTCTTGTGATCTAGGCCGAGCTAGGTGTTGTGTACCACTAGGTCTTGAAAAGACAGATGCACTGGATTTCTAACTCTACCTTGACCCCTCTCCGAGGTTACGAAAGAGCAGATCGTGTTGTTTGTTCTGTTTGTCTCATCCGAGAGCTATCTCTCTCTACTGCCTCTCGCTCGGCCTTTACCTTTTCTTCTTGAGTCTCTTTCTGCTCTCCCTCCTTAAACTTTACTTCTAATTGCCGAGTCTTATCAATCAGCCTTGACAAATTTGGGAAGTCAATAGCTGCAACAAACTATACAAGGAAGGTATAAGTCCCAACTTGTATCTTTCCATTTTGCAACCTCGATGAGGCACAATTCTTTGTAGCAAATTTGCATAAGTGTAGAAATTCACTTGCATAATCATCTACACTCACACCAAAGTTTTGTCTGAGCCTTTCAAATTGTAGGGATCGATTTTGTCTCTCATATGGAGAAACAAACTCATCGATTAATGCCTGTTTAAAGAACTCCCAGGTTGGAGGGTTCCCACCATATAATTGATCTTCAATATTCCCTTGGAACCATTCCCAGGCATTCTTTGTCAATTTAATCCCTACTAATTCTATGATCCGTGCATCAGAGCAAGTCAATCTCCGAACCATTTTCTCAGTATGTCTCATAAACTCTTGGGGATCCTCATATCTCTCACCACCAAACTCAGGGGTTTGCAATTTCTAGAAATCATTAATGCTTACTCCTTCATCATCTAACGCTCGTCTAGGTAATCCTCTAGGCATTTGCATTGGCTGTGATGGTACAGGAGCAACTTCAGGTATAGCCTGAGTTCTTTCTCTCTCTCTTTCTCTAAGTATTCGTACTTCTTCTCTCAATTCTAGAACCTCCTGCCTCTCTCTTAAAGCTCGGTTCTCTGCTTCTAAGGCCTCAATCCTTTGTTGTAAGGTTCTAACATCTTCCCTCGAGCAAACTGGGGCTCGGTTCATTTTCTATCTCTGATCTCCTCCTAACTCTGGGTGGAGACCTTTCTTCTTGTTGTTCTTGCTGTACCGATTCGACATCAGGTACAATAGTCAGGATTTTCCTAGGACGACCTCGTCCTCGTCCTCGTTGAGGAGGTGTTCTTCTTTTAGGAGGCATCTCTAGTATTAAAAAAATAGAAATCGTTTAGACGTAAAAATAACATGCTATTGACATGATGCAGATCCTATGCTCCATGGTGTCATGCTCATGCAAAATATCATATGCATATCTCTTATCCGAAATGTCTTTGTTTTTTTTATATATATATATATAATTGTTTTTGTCCATCATCTAGTTCACAAGATCCTTACTCTTATGCAACCTTTGGCTCTGATACCATCTGACACGACCAACCTTTTTGGGCCGTGTTAGCACTAGGGAATGGGTAGGCTTAATGCCACCAAAACCCGTAGTAAGCCCAACTTCTACTAAAAATTCGGCATGACCCATTTATTTTTCTGATGATCCTTATCGTGTTTAATTGGTTGTAAGAAGTAAGGATACAATCATGAAATTCTCACATACATCATCAACAACCAACATTGTTCGCAACAACACAACAAGACCATAAATGTTTTATGTATATATGATTATGACAAACCCATGGAGCAGCTATAAGTATCTGCAAATTACATCATGTCGAATACAAAACCAAAACATTACTTGTCTGCTTATCCAAGCTAGTCTAAAAAAGGCTTGGATTTCTCTCTTGTCAGATCTACTAATCTCCTGAAATAATGATAGTGAGGTGTGAGTCTACCACGTGACTCAGTGAGATATAAACATACTACCATGCTTGTGAGGCTAAGTACACAAGGCTAGCTTCACAAGAATGGTCTATAGCATTCTGAACAATAACATATATGGCATCAATGAATATACAGGTAGTAAATCTCAAATGCGGCAATAACATGAGTATCAACAAGTAAGCTCAATATGAATTGTTCAAAGAAAACATGAATTTCGTTTTTTTTTTTAATTCTTTTCTAGGTTCTGGGTTCTTTTCTGAGTTTAGGTTTCTTTCTCATTCTGAGTTCTTTCTCATTTCTGAATTTTTTCTCATTCTTTCGAAATTCTTAGGAAGAGACAGAGGCATGCTAATCGGCATATCTCCCTTTTACGATTCTTGACAAGGTCGGCCTAACCTTGTCTCTAGAGGCCTGCCTCTCTAGGTAGGACCCGGATCTAACCCATCACCGGCGGGTTATCTATGTGCACATAGTCTGATAATAAACCCTATCAGCTGGGTATTTTGAGAACTCATCAATCTTGGTTAACATGGAAAACATGCTTCATCAAAGAATCGCAATCAATAGGTTCAACACAATAAGGGAACCAGAAGCTGCAAAGAATCTGAAATCATATGGTCAATCTGGCATACAACATGTGAGACTCAACTACATGGAGTCATATGTCAAAGAAGTCATAAGGATTTAAGAACAATTCGACAAGCCGCAAGATAACAAAAGAGGCTTACTACACAAGGATAGTAGTATGATTATACTCACCTCGACTATCTTAGAAATTCTGATTTCTTTCTACCTTTCTTGAACTTGTGAAGAACTAGGTACAATGTCTAGTTCTATTCATTGTCCACTTCCACAAGCTATTGGGTAACATGCATGAAAATACATATACCCTCATTAGTCATTCTCACACAAAACCTCATTTCTTAACACATATCATAAAAATACTGCATAAGTCTCATTCATGACAGCATAACTCTTAACACGAAAGTCTAATGTTTTTCAAACTTTGCAGAACTCTAGTTTATACATAAACTCACAATTCTTCTTTTATGACCATATTCTAATTCAGTCATTAAGGAGATCCAAATCTCCCATTTACAATCAGCCTGAACATGCAGTCATGAGTTGGACCCTTTTCTACTCAAAACCTTATAACTCATTCATCTCTCATCCAATTAAAGCGATTAAAAGCTTAATTTTCAATAGACTCATGTTGCTATCACATATCCAAAGACGACTGAAAAAAGACTTAAATTGATTTATTGTGATTTTTACAAGCCCGACTTGATTACATTCTCTTACATGTCACTAGGGTTAGTAACAACCTTCACTTATTCGGCCATATATAACAGAATACGCATCCAATTAATAATCCCTTTCTACAGAACTTATAGGACACATTTTTAAACATTTATTAAGAAGAACTCGTCATCCAATTCTCACCCTAAGGTCTTCAAACAATTCACTTACAGTTCTCGTTTTAATCTTGCTGGTATTCTGAACCAGTACCAATTCAGGGCCTATTACTCTTATTCTTCTAACCCTAAAATCGTGAAAAAAAATCATAGAGACAGTAGACATCTGGATCTACAACTTCTATGTTTTAAGTTTCTCCAGATTCGCACGCTAAAGAGCTCAAAAAAAATGAACAAAGGGAGTTACGAATCTGTCTCCATGACAGCTCAACTTTCAAAACCCTAGGTTTTGGTTTAACCCCACAAATCACCAAATACACGAAATCTCTTCAAGAATAAGTGTCATTGGACATCAAAGAACACAAATCTATCATCCAATCATCAAACCTATACATCCCCTCAAATGGGTTTCACAAAAGAAGAGAAACTCAAGTTGAAATCCATAGATCTAAGCATTGGGATGAAGACTTACCTCTTTATGTTGATGAATTAGCTTGAATCACCTTCCCTTTCATGAAATAAGACTTGAAAAAGCTTGAGAGGAGCTCTAATGGAGGTTATGGTCATGCATGAGGAGAGAGAAGAAGAAGACAAGGCATTAATTTCCTTATATATTCCCCCATGTCCACTTATTTACAAAAACGCCACTCTTATACTGGTTTTTTTTTTTACATCTGTTCCGAATACCCTCCTGTGTACCACCGAAAGATATCATACATCATTAATTTGATGTCACTAACATTATTGTTCACTTTGCTCTGATTTTAATGACATTAGTCTCAATATTAATTTATTTCGGTGTAACGTTAATAGCGGGTGTTACAATATATCTAGTCATAAAGTATCAAGATTCTTTTGTAAGTAATATACATATACATAGAGATATATGAGAAACATTTATATTGTTAGAATCTAAATTAGTTTATTCACAGTTGAATAATTAAGTTGGTCACTTAATTATGGTTTAAACTATAGTGTTGATTATCTCTGTGTAAGTAAAAGAGTTTACTTCAAGGAAATGATGAGTTTTATATCATGATAGGAGTTGACTATCGATAATGTAACTATTAAATGAATCTGGAATCATGTTTTTAAAGAATAAAATAGGTCGTTAATTTAATCTTAAAACACACACCTTAGCATTCTTTCATTACGAACCACCATCTTGATGAGTGGTGAACTCATATTTGTTTCATTATAATTCTTGATGTAATCGGAATGGATTTTTATAGAGTATCAATTTAGTGTCGACATTTTGGAATTATTAATTGAAACATATTCATGGAACATTTACTTAAATAAAGAGTTTATAATGATATCATTACTTCCAGATGTTTTACGGAGATTAGTGATTAAACTGGTATCAGTAGTTTCATGGAATAACTATCCATCAAGTCTTAACAATAATATGAGATTTTGTGCATTAATCACCATGTAGAGTAAAACGGGAGATCTGGCAAGAAAAACCAATTATGGGTAAAATGGTAATTTTACCCTTTATTGTGCAGATGGCTATAATATGGTTTATAGTAAAGTTTGTAATTGGACATCTTATTTGAAACATGTGTTCTCATAATATTTAGTAATTCAAAAGTTGAACTAATTATCTTTAGTGGAATAACATTTAGTTAATAAGTTAGATTTAATTCTAATGAGATTAAATTAATTTTGGGCTTATTGGAGCTTGAATTATCTAAGTCTAATTATATTTCCCACTTGGCTTCTAGGAAAGTTATCAACCAAAGTAAGAAAAATAAATAAAGTTATCGGAAATAAGAAAGAAGAATACCAGAACATTAGTTAAGAGTTAATTGAATTGGGTTTTAAGCCTATGATTAAATGTTGGGTTTGTTCTAATTAAGTGTTAATTAAAAGCCCAAAGTGAATATTTAATATTGGATTGGATTTTGGATTGATTTAATTAATAAGATTAATTAAATTAAAGCAAATTTTGTAAAGACAAAAAAGGAGGGCAAAAACCAAAACTACATGATTTAGTTCTCAGTTTTATGTAGCTAAAGTTTATGGCTGCACATTTCACATTTAATTGTTAAATACAAGGTGAGTTTTTATCATGCTTCATCATCATTAAATGGTTTAATGGTGTCTTCATTATATGGTTTAATGATCTTATTATTAAATAGATTAATGGTTGTCAATTAATATTGGCATGTAGAAAAACTTGTAAATCTTTTAGCATTCTTTTGATTAAAGAAGGGAGTAATACATTTAATGTTCTCTCTCCCTTCTTTCATTTGTTAACAAAAAATGTGTGTCTTGCCTTTGGTTTTTTGTTTTTTCATTTAGCCATATTAAACAAATGAGAAGGACTCATTTGTTGCTCCGTTTCTTTCATTTTGAGAAAGAGAAAGAGGTGGTGAATTGGTTGGAATTATTTGGTTTTTATTGCATAAATTTTAGTGACCAATTTGAATTATTTTTGCAATCAATTATGGTTACTAACAGGTATATATTAGGAACCATTCAAATTATTTTTGCGACCAAGTTTTGGTGGCTAATACATACACTCTAGTGACTAACAGTTAATTTTTTGTTGCTAAATTATAGTAAATATAATACAATTTGTTACGATATTAAAACTATAGCAACAAATTATTTGGTTATTAAAAGTAAATTTTTAGCAATAGCATCATGTCGTCACAACATGGTTACTAAAAGAAATTTGATACACCATTTGTTGCAACCAGATAAAAGTAACTGCAACCAATGACTTGGTTGCTATTAGATTATTTTTTTTCAACAAAAATAATTTGGTCGCAGTATAAATAGTTATGGTAACCATTGACTTGGTTGCTATAAGATTATTTTTTAGCAACAAAAATAATTTGGTCGCAGTATGAATAGCTATAGTAACCATTGACTTAGTTGCTATAAGATTTTTTTTAGCAACAAAAATAATTTGGTCGCAGTATGCATAACTATAGCAACCATTCTAACATTACAGCGACCATGAAGTTTTACATTAGCAAGTATAAATTTGGTCGCTAATAATTCTACCTTTAGTGACCAATTTTAAATGGTTGTTAATAATACATTTTTAGCGACCAACGTAATAACTCGTCACTGAGCACTTTTAGTAACAACCCTATATTGGACCAATGGTGGTTGACAAATTAAATCCCTTTATGTTTTGATAATAATAAAATATCTAGAATTAGTTAAGAAATTATTTCAGGTATTATTCAATGAAAGAATTGTGAAAATCAAGATGAGCAAGTGTTTAATCATTGAAGAATCAAGATAGGAGGTTCCTTATAAGGAAAATGGCATAAAACATGAGGATTATAGAAGATTTGGATGGATGTTACCGTTGAAGGCAACACAAGTCGACTTGCAAATCATAAGTCGACTTATATATGAAGTTATATCAACACAAGTCGCCTTACATAACACAAGTCGACTTATCGACGACGACAAGTCGACTTACATAGCACAAGTCGACTTATTGGAGAGCGGAGTTACAATTTTTACGTAAATGATTGAAACAATTCGGCTTATTCATTCGACAAGTCGACTTATGGATGCACCAAATCAGTTCTAACGGTCCAATTAGCCAAAAATGGAATGGAGATTATCAAGGAACGGTAATATTAATCAAGCAACGGCTAGAATGAGCTCCAACATCTATATTTCTTCAAGTATAAATAGAGGATGATGGAAGAAGAGTATATACAAGTTCTACAAGCCTAAATACTCTTCTATTGCTTCAAATTGCTCATTATTGTTCTTACTTAGTTACAAATTGTATTGAGCATTTGTTCTTCAATCATTATCTTGTTTATCTTACAATTTGAGTGACTAGTGAAAGGTCACGTGTGAGGTAGGATTTGTCTTGGGAAGACAAATCGTTTGTAAGGTAACTTGAGCCTAATTCAAGTGGCATTGTAAAAGTTCACACTCAACTACAAAGTGTGCAATAAAGTGATTGGCAAAATCCTAAGTGGGAGCTTAGGTAGAGGACGTAGGTCTTAGCACTGAACCTCTATAAAAATAGTGTTTGATCTTCTTCCCTACTCTGTTTATTTAAATTTATTTAAATTATTTTTGTGTGAATTAACTTCTGATTTTGTTGTAGAAAATTACAAATAGATTAAGGATTTATTCAACCCCCCCTTCTAGATCACTTACAATTGGTATCAGAGCAGAAGTATCCAGGGATAGCACACAATAACCTAGCGGAAGAAGGTAACACAAACAACCGCCCTCCTTTATTTAATGGTACTAATTATTCTTCTTGAAAAAATCCTATGAAGTATCACATCATAAGCGAAGGAGTGGAATATTGGAAGATAATTATCTTCGGTCCACCACCACCATTAAAAGAAAATGGTGAGTTAAAAATGGAGCTGGAATACGATGACAATGACTGGAAACAAGCTTACATCAATGCAAAAGTAATGAAGCTAATTTACTGCACTCTCACGGTTGAGGAAAGAAACCGAGTTAACTCGTGTACCAGCGCCAAAGAATTTTGGGAGAGACTTCGCATCACCCATGAAGGAACCAACCAAGTCCGGGAGACAAAGATCAACATGCTGCTTCATGACTATGAAATGTTTGTCATGAAGGAAGGTGAGTCTATTTCCACTATGCTTGATCGTTTTGCAGAAATCATAAATAGATTAGGCAACCTTGGAAAGCATATGCCGGACAGTGAGAAGGTAAAGAAAATTCTTCGCTTACTACCAAAGGAATGGGACTCACAAGTCACCACAATTATGGAGTCCAAGGATCTCAATCATCTGGAATTCAACGCCTTGGTGGGATCACTCATCAACTATGAGATTATTCTCAAATCCAGAGGAGGTAGAGGTAAGCCACAAAAATCTATTGCTTTAAAGGCTAATACTTCTTCTGTTGATGAAAGTGATGAAGAAATAGATGAAGAGGAGGAAGACGAAGAGATAGCAATGTACGTTAGAAATTTGAGAAAATTCAAAGGACTTCTCAAAAATCGTAGGAAGGAATTAAATGGTGGAAGAAATGGTGAAAAGAAAAAATTTGCAATTGACAGAAAATCCAAAGGCTATGACGAAAAGAAAGGCAACGAAGAATGTTGGAGATGTGGAAAACGTGGATATCTCGCAAGAGAATGCAAAAGCTCATCCTCCACATCAAACTTCCAGAAAAATGACAAATACGACAAAGGAAAAAGGAAAACTAGCCTGGTGGCAACTTGGAGTGATGATGAGGAAGCATACCAAAGCGATGATGAAAACAACTTGGCACTCATGGAAAAAAGTTCATCAAGTGATGATGAAAATGAGGTAACTTTCAATGACCAAGATCTAAGAGATTATTTTGATGCCTTACAAGCTGATTTTGAAGAAGCCATTAAGATTAATAAAAAATTAAGAAAGAAAATACGTGAATTGGTTGCTGAAAATAGTACCTTACATGAAACAATTGATGATTTAGATAGTCCAACAGAAGATCATTCTGCATGTCTAGTTGAAAAGGAAAAACTTATTTGTGAGCTTGATAGACTTAGAAAAGAATTTTCGTATGTGGTTGAAAAATTTGTCAATGGAAACGAAAAGTTTGAAAAATTGTTATCGTTGCAAAGATATTCAATTTCTAAACATGGATTAGGATATGATCCTTTTGATAGAGATTGTTCGTTAATTTCCAAATTTACTAAGGATGGAAAATTTGCTCAATATGCTAGATGCCTGAAAGATGGTCATATTGAAATTGCTTGCAAGAGTATTAGAAGATGTGTTAAGGTTAAGAAAATTTGGGTTATTAAAGGCACAACACCACCTAATGTGGTTTATATGGCTAACCAAAATGGACCCAAAATGGCTTGGGTACCTATAAGAAGAAAGAACGTTGATATTGTAGGTACAAGCAAGGGATGAAAGGCCGTCAAGCACTTGGTACATCGACAGCGAATGTTCAAGACACATGAGTGGAGACAAGAACCTTTTTGCGGAAATCAAACCAAAGAATCAAGGTTACGTCACTTTTGGAGACAACAATAAAGGTAAGGTCATTGGAATTGGTAAAGTGGGTAAGGAACCTTTGCCAACCATTAACAATGTGTTGCTTGTTGATGGGTTGAAACATAATTTGTTAAGTGTCTCTCAACTTTGTGATATGAATTTTAATGTAAGTTTTGAATCATCACATTGCATGGTTAAGAAGGATGGTCATGTAGCTTTCATTGGTTTAATACATGGAAATACATACATTGTTGATTTACATGATGATAGTTCGTTTAATGAAAAATGTTTGGTGACATTAGAAGAAAATGCATTTTTATGGCATAGAAAATTAGGACATGCTCCTTTGCCTTTAATTTCTAAGCTTTCAAAAATTGACATTGTGAGAGGTTTGCCCAAAATAAAATTTGTTAAAGATCACTTGTGTGAATCGTGTTTAAAAGGTAAACATGTTAGAGAATCTTTCAAACCAAAGAAAGAAATTTGCACATCTAGAATTCTTGAACTTGTTCATATGGATTTAATTAGGCCATCTAGACATGCTAGTCTTAGTGGAAAATTATATGTCCTTGTGATTGTGGATGATTTTTCTAGATTTACTTGGGTGAGATTTCTTGCTAATAAAAGTGATGCTTTTAACGAATTTACTAAGTGGTGTAGATTGGTTCAAAATGAGAAAAATCTGTCAATTGTTGCAATTAGAATCGATCATGGAGGTAAATTTGAATGTGAACCATTCGAAAGTCTTTGTGACAAATACGGAATGGAGCACAACTTCTCAACACCAAGGACTCCGCAACAAAATGGTGTAGTAGAAAGGAAGAATCGTTCTCTTGAAGAAATGAGCAGAACTATGTTAAATGAGTACAATCTTCCTAAAACATTTTGGGCGGAAGCAGTCAATACAGCGTGCTATGTCATCAATAGGGTGCATTTAAGAATAGACAAAAATAAGACACCCTACGAACTTTGGAAAAGTAAGAAACCCAATATTTCTTATTTTCATCCATTTGGTTGTAAAGTCTTTATTCACAATAATGGAAAGAACAATTTAGGGAAATTTGATTCAAAATCTGATGTTGGTGTGTTTATTAGCTATTCTCAAACTAGTAAGGCTTTTAGAGTTTATAATAATAGGACTAAATGTGTTGAAGAAAGTATTCATGTTAAATTTGATGATATGATTTCACCCCCGAGAAAGGTTTGTTTTGATGATGATGCAGGAAGTTTAGGTAATAAAGTTGAAGAAATTGAATCCAAGATTGAGGAATTGAAGCTAGACGAAGAAAACCATGTACCCAATATTAAATTGTGGGCAAAAGCAAATAACAATCCTATGGAGCAAGTCATTGGTGATTTAAATGATGGTGTGAGAACCAGGAGAAATATTTATAAGAATATGAGCAATTCAGCCTTCATCTCATTAGTAGAACCCAAGAATATAGAAGAAGCTCTTAAAGATGAAAACTGGCTATTAGCTATGCAGGAAGAGCTTAACCAATTCAAGCGAAATGATGTATGGGATTTGGTAGCTCCACCAAAGGATAAGACTATTATTGGAGTCAAGTGGGTAAATCGGATAAAATATGATGAGAATGGTGAAGCGGTTAAAAATAAATCAAGGCTAGTGACTCAAGGATTTTATCAAGAAGAAGGCCTTGATTACAATGAGACATATGCTCCTGTGGCTTGGTTGGAGGCAATTAGACTATTATGTGCCTTTGCATCTCATAAAAGGATCAAATTAAATCAAATGGACGTCAAAAGCACATTTCTCAATGGATACATTCAAGAGGAAGTCTACGTCAAACAACCACCGGGATTTGAATATCACGAGCATCCAGATTATGTTTACAAACTCAAGAAGGCACTCTATGGATTGAAGCAAGCACCTAGAGCATGGTATGAAAGGTTAAGTACTTTTCTAACTCAACATGGGTATGTTCGTGGTAAGATCGATAATACTTTATTCATTAAACATGTTGACAATGATATGCTTATTTGTCAAATTTATGTTGATGATATTGTGTTTGGTTCTACTAATGAATTTTTGTGTAAGGAATTTAGTGATTTAATGCAAGGCGAATTTGAAATGAGCATGATGGGGGAACTCAAGTTCTTTCTTGGATTGCAAATCAAGCAACACAAAAATGGCATTTTCATCCACCAATCGAAGTATACCAAGGAACTTCTTAAGAAGTTTAAAATGGATGGATTCAAAGTGGCAGCAACACCAATGGCAACAAATCTGGCCTTGGAAAAACATGAACATGAAGAAGATGTTGATCAAAACTCTATAGAGGTATGATCGGCTCTCTTTGTATTTAATCGCTTTAGACCGACATTATGTTTGCCACATGTCTTTGTGCTAGATGTCAATCTTGCCCCAAGATTTCTCAGTTGAGTGCTTGCAAAAGAATATTTAGATACTTGAGTAGAAGCTGTCAATCATGGTTTATGGTATCCCAGCCAGTGAATCCTTTGATTTGTATGCTTATAGTGATGCTGATCATGGTGGCTGTAGAATTGATAGAAAAAGTACTAGTGGATTATGTCATTTCTTAGGTTCATCTTTGATATCTTGGGCTAGTAAAAAGCAAGTTAGTGTAGTTATTTCCACTCCTGAATCTGAATATGTAGCAGCTGGGAGTGCATGTGCCCAAGTTCTTTGGATTAAATATCAATTGCTTGATTATGGTATTGTGGTTAAAAATATTCCTATTTATTGTGATAATACCAGTGCAATTTGTTTAAGTAAAAACCCAATTTTGCATAGTAAAACAAAGCATATAGAAATCAGACGTCATTTTATTCGTGATCATTGTCTAAAAGGTGACATTTGCTTGAAGCATATATCAACTAGTGATCAATTAGCTGACATTTTTACTAAACCTCTTAAGGAAGATGTTTTTGTGAACATTAAATTAAGATTAGGCATGTGTGATTTAAATTCCTTTGGTTGAATCTATTTTGGCTACATTCAAATATCAAATGGTCAAATTATGAGGCAAATGGGCAATCACATCTGAAGATACATTCATCGTGTTTGCATACTTGGGCTGAAAGGTGACTTATTCGGAGTATTGGACACATTTTTTACCTTTAGCAAGTCGACTTATGATGTTTTCTAGTGTTTGGGAAATGTAGATATTTGAGGATAAGTCGACTTATAAGGTATACAAGTCGACTTATGCATGTCGATAAGTCGACTTATGAGGTAGATAAGTCGACTTATGGTCGAACGGAGACTTTAAAACCTTTTCTTCCCTTTCTCCTCCGCAGACCCCTTCTCTCTAAAACCCTAAAAATTTTCTCTCACAACTGGACTTATTTTCTTCAATCTCTTCAAATCTCACTTACCCATACATTTTTGACCTTCATCTACTCAAAACCCCCTCATTTTATCTCCCAATCAACCCTCTTTTTCAAACCCCTCTTTCAAAACCCTAACCTGCGATTTTTCCCCTTCTCTCTAAACTTCCATGGCTCCTAGAAAATCTTCCCAGAAAGGCAAAGAACCTGCTCAATCTCAAAGTCCCCACGTTCCTCATAGACCACGAGTTCGGGGGTCTTCATCAAGGGGAGATGCTGCTAGGGAGGATGACGCGATTGAACCTAGATTTGTTTCGAGGGATGCCCAGACATTGTATTATAAGGTACTTAAAGATGAAGTTTTGATTCCCTCCATGAGATTTGATTGGATTGAGTTAGATAGTAGCGAGTTCTCAGATGTATTTTCTGAAATTGCTAACCTTGGGCTGAGAGATTTTTTGGGTTTTCATACTGATATTTATGAAGATATAGTAAGGGAATTCTATGCGAATCTGGTTGTGATGGGCAGTAATGTTGAGGATGGAGTTACTCTCTCATCTAAAATTAGCGGGAAAGCAATTTATCTTAGTGAATCAGATTTGTGTACCTTGTTTCATTTGCCTAGAGGACGAGTTCGGCCTAGAGCTTCTCTTCCTGATTTTGAGATTTTGAGGAATGTTGAGGGTGATACTGATGAGGAAGCCGAAGAAAATTTCGGCTATACTGAGGAAAAAGGGGCTGATCTGTTGGTTCGGTTATGTTCCGATCATTCCCCTCCCTTTGAGGCTATGGATCTACCGTTAAATTATCGATTATTACATTATGCGATTAACAGAGTTGTGTTCCCAAAGAAAGCTAGCAATAATCAGATCACTGCTTTGGATAAGGAGATTCTTTGGCACTTGGAGGAAGGGAGGAAAATAAACTATCCGAGTTTAGTTATCCAAATGATGAGGAAAAAGGCGAGTCTATTACGAGGACAGCTGAAAGGGAAACCAGTCCGACATAAAGGAATGCCTTATGCTGCTTTGATTACCCATTTCTCTCAGGTCAAAAGATGCAATCTGGATTCTTATGCAAGTTTTCCTTATCCTCAAAGTTGGCGATTCACGCCTTATAACTTGAGGAGCATGAAGTTGGTTAGAACAATTGAAAAAGGCTGGGTCTATTCCTATCATGTTGAGAAGCTTGGGTTGACTTTAGTAGGTGAGCAGGTCCCTTCGAGGAAACGATCTAAGAGGACAGCAAATCGTCCTAGTAGCTCACAGCCAGGTAATGTGGGAAGAAGTGAAGTATCCCAAGCTGATATTCAGGAACTTCGAGATCAGTTAGATGAGATAAATGAGCGACATGATGATCAACAAGATATGCTTATAAGAATGGAAAGAAAAATTGACGAGCAACACAGCATGCTTACCCGCTTAGAGAAGAACATCAAGAAGATTTTTGACAAGCTAGGGTGTAGGCACGATGATTCTTCGACATGATGTGTATTGCATTGTGCCTTGACCAACATTTCCACTTCTGTTTTTGTTCTATGTGTTTTGTTTTATGTGTTTGTGTTGGTTTGACATACTTTGTAATGACTATTGCTATTATTTGTGTTTGATGCAATGTTTGGTTATAAATTTCATTAATCCTCATTTGAGTCTATTTTTTTACTATTGATTTTTTGATTATGACAAAAAGGTGGAGTAAAATTAAAATTGGAAATTGATATTTGATTAAGGGGGAGACAAGTTATTTCATTGATTTGCAATTATGTTGATCTCTATTTTAATCCTTGGTTTATTAATTAAGGGGGAGACAAACTAACCATCAAGACAAGGGATTAAAATCCTTGATCAAGTTTTATGTCTTTCAAATTTCTTTTCAATTTCTAAATATTTTGTCATTATCAAAAAGGGGGAGATTGTTGGACCAATGGTGGTTGACAAATTAAATCCCTTTATGTTTTGATAATAATAAAATATCTAGAATTAGTTAAGAAATTATTTCAGGTATTATTCAATGAAAGAATTGTGCAAATCAAGATGAGCAAGTGTTTAATCATTGAAGAATCAAGATAGGAGGTTCCTTATAAGGAAAATGGCATAAAACATGAGGATTATAGAAGATTTGGATGGATGTTACCGTTGAAGGCAACACAAGTCGACTTGCAAATCATAAGTCGACTTATATATGAAGTTATATCAACACAAGTCACCTTACATAACACAAGTCGACTTATTGAGGATGACAAGTTGACTTACATAGCACAAGTCGACTTATTGGAGAGCGGAGTTACAATTTTTACGTAAATGATTGAAACAATTCGGCTTATTCATTCGACAAGTCGACTTATGGATGCACCAAATCAGTTCCAACGGTCCAATTAGCCAAAAATGGAATGGAGATTATCAAGGAACGGTAATATTAATCAAGCAACGGCTAGAATGAGCTCCAACATCTATATTTCTTCAAGTATAAATAGAGGATGATGGAAGAAGAGTATATACAAGTTCTACAAGCCTAAATACTCTTCTATTGCTTCAAATTGCTCATTATTGTTCTTACTTAGTTACAAATTGTATTGAGCATTTGTTCTTCAATCATTATCTTGTTTATCTTACAATTTGAGTGACTAGTGAAAGGTCACGTGTGAGGTAGGATTTGTGCCGGAAGACAAATCGTTTGTAAGGTAGCTTGAGCCGGAATTCAAATGGCGTTGTAAAAAGTTCACACTCAACTACAAAGTGTGCAATAAAGTGATTGGCAAAATCCTAAGTGGGAGCTTAGGTAGAGGACGTAGGTCTTAGCACTGAACCTCTATAAAAATAGTGTTTGATCTTCTTCCCTACTCTGTTTATTTAAATTTATTTAAATTATTTTTGTGTGAATTAACTTCTGATTTTGTTGTAGAAAATTACAAAAAGATTAAGGATCTATTCAACCCCCCCTTCTAGATCACTTACACCCTATAGTGACCACCTATGACCAACCTGATTTTGGTCGCTATAACTTTTAACAACCATTTTCTAACTTTTAGCAATCATTAATAATAGTTGCTGAAACTAATCTTTCTTGAAGTGTCTCCTATTTTTGGTTCTTTCAAATAAGGTAAACTTCTACAATATTTCTTCTTCTTTTCCACCAAAAGATCTTGCTAACTAAGTTATCCAAGGAGAGCAAGTGATAGATCGGATTGGTTGAGGATACAATAGAAAGGAGAGGATATAAAAACAAGGAGAGGATACCATAGCAAGGAATCAAAGCTGTAGCTAAGGAGTCGGTAAAATTTCTACCATCTTTTATGTTATTTATTTTTCTAATACTGTATCATGTATGAATTAAACATATTGATTTGGTGATTATGCTTCCGTTGTGTTTTGATTTCCAAAAAGTTATTGAAATCTACCGTTTAGCCAAATTTATTATGCTTTTATTTTCAATCCAACAGGTTGGACGTAAGGTTTTTAATTGAATGAAATAATTTATAATGAAATGGAATGTAAATGGATGTAATATTAGAAAATATGAAAGGATTTATAATATAATATAGTGAAATGTTATTTAGAAGATAGATAGAACGGAATGTAATGTATGTATAATAATAATGAACGACTATTCTACCCTTGATAGAACAAAACATATGTTAATAGATCAACACCAATAATAAGAAGTATTGTCTTACCGCTCGTTATTAGGATTGAGGTAAAATTAGTATTATAAAAAATATTGAGAGTATATTAGGTAATACATATTTATCATTTTACATTTCATCTTAAACTCCCCACATAAGAGGTAACTCATTTTAACTATTTAGGATGGAATAGAATGTAAAGTGAAATCCTCTCTTTCATCCTATTCCATTCGATTCCATTGTAAACCCTCCTCCTAAAAGATAAAATAATATTTCATTCCATTACTAACTATCCTACCAAACATAGCCTTAATTTTATAACTAGAATAAAGTGTTTGATTGTTATTGATCTTAAATTTTGAAATTGAAATTAATACTAAAATCGAATTAGATTTGATTATGAAATCTAAAAAGTTTGAATGAATGTCTTGGAATACATAAGTTACGTGAAATTTTAAACATATGTGTTTTCTGGGTCACTTACCTGATGAGTTAGTAATCCATGCTAGTTGTTTTCACCTAAAGAAAACTCATCAATATTGTTGTCAACAACAAAAGAAATTACGGGTTTTGGAAACCCACTTCCACCAATTTCCAAGAAAACATACGATGTTTGTATTTATATGTTGATACTGAATAGGTTGTAATCCACCAATTCTTGATTTTTTTTGGGTGTTGGTTTGTGTTGTGTGATTGTTAGAGAATAAGGCACTTTCCAGGAGTAGTGAGGCGATATGTGACAGAGTAAGCATGAGTGGAGTCGACAGTTGGCGACAACTAGACATTGCTAACAAGCGATAGCTACAAATTGCAGCAAGTGACTATGACTGCATTTGACAGGCGTGTATATACTATCAACGGGTTACTCTTTGATAGTAGATGGTGACGTGAAGCAATAACACTGATGGATGGAAATGTTAGTTTATGCCCTTGCAACCAATCAATTAGATACAAATTAATTTATGACATTATTTTAATTAATGAAAAGGATTTATTTATCTTTATGTATTAATTTAATTAATATTTTATGTTTTAATACTAAAAGTAAAATCCTTAGAATAATTACTGTGTAATTGAAATTATTATGAGATCATAATTATGAGATTTAATTTACACTTATGTATTATTCCTAAATGTTCCTGGTTGTAACATCCCGTCCTCATATTAAGGTTAAAACCCAAATTTCAATAATGGAGAAAATAACAATGTGAGAATTAGAAAAATTTGCATTTCATGGTCAGTAAAATGTAAGCATACATGCATGTGGACTTGAATTTTTGCACACATGAAAATAATTGTACATGTACTCATTGACATTCCGGGTATAATTGAATTGTCATGGAATTAGTTAAAAATTTGTGAATTAGATGTAAATAAATTTAGATGGTAGATTAAGAATTGTGGTTATAGTGAATGAGTTCAATAAAATGGAGTAGAAAGAATAGAAATAAAAAAAATTGAAGTGTTGGATTTTAGTGAATGGAAGTCACCTGAGAGGTTATTAGGAATAAATAGTTAACGGAGTTAAATTTTGATCTGAAATTTCCAGGAATAAAGTGCACTGATCCAGGATGATTTTAACAAAATTATCTTCATAAAAGTTCTAGATCTTTCTTTTAACCTTCCATTGATATAAAGTTTGCAATTTTCGAAGTTCTTAATCAAAAGTTATAAAGGTTTGAAGTATAAGATTCAGTGAAAATGAAAAAGAAGAAATGTATAGCTTTTGGATTTTAGGTGGAAAAGCACCGTCATGCTTGTTGACATTGAGGTATAGTGAAAAATGCATTTTTTGGGTCATATGGATTTTCACCATCGTGCTTTGGTGAAAAATGGCAGTTTGCACCCTCGTGTTTAAGCACGATCGTGCATTTGAGGTTTTTCCCTATACTAAACAGTCTTGCTTCTTTTGCTCATAAGTCCTTCTTTAGACATCCAAATGACTTAGTTCTTAAACCATTGGACTTGTAAGACATTGATCTACCCCTACACCAAAATTCATAACAATCTAAAGTCAATTGAGAGATTTAGAGTGAAACACGTGGTGGGGTCTGACAGTGTATGTTCTTCAATCTTTTTGTCTTTATCTATCACACCCATGAATTATTCTCATACCCATGACTTTTCTCACACCCATGATTTATTCTCATGGGCGTGACTTCTACACAGGAGTAACTTTCTTCACTCACAACCGTGAGTTAATTGCAAGAGTGATGTTTAATTGTCTTTTCATGCTACAGTGCTCCTTAACAGTTCACTCTCTTGTACAAGCTAACCCGTCTTCCTTCTTTCATCCATAACTTCTTCACCCGATGTCCAAATGACTTAATTGTTAGACCAATAGATTAATAAGACATTGAATTACATCTCCACCAAATATCATAGCTTTTTTAATTGATTTGTTGGTGATTTTAAGATGGAAATGTGACAGTGTTGAAGTATGATAATTGATGGCATTAATTTACTGAACATACTTCAATGTTTTGATTATATCTGGATCTATAGGATTCCAAATGAGATGATTTTTTATTTGGTATAAACTAGATACATAAGAATACAAATCATCTACAGAAGTCAAATTGTGATTCAGTTTCTATGATGTTCAATTTCTTGATGGAAGTTGTGTATAGTATACTGTTTTGGTCAAGAGTAATTAGAAAATGTTTGAAATATATCTTTCAAATCACTGAATCAAATTGAATGATTTTGGTGTCAATGGAGGCATAAGAAATAAGGTAACATGTTTCTAGAAGAAAGTGTTACAAAATGACTTCAGTATCAGGGTCAAAAAGAACATGTAAAGTTGACCTAAAATGATGTTTTTATGGGAAAAATCTAAAAGTGAGTAAGGGGTTACGACTTGTGATTACAGTGGTCTTATTAAGTCATAAACTTAAGTATAAATCATATTTAAGTGAGTTTTAATAAAGGACAGTGGATAAGTGGTTAAGAAATAGATAGGTGTCCAAGCTTTAAAGTTAAGTTTTAATAACCTTGAAAGACAAGCTGTTGTCTTTGTCTTTATCCTTCTTGAAGCTTCTTTCCCTAGTTTTTCTTAAACATAGAGTTTCTCATCAAATCTACACCATAATAAAATCTTGGTTTTCCCTTTTCACTACCACTTTCTCCTTGTTATTTCTTTCTTCTACCCCAAGAAAAACCAAACCCCTTGTCAATTTTCAAGTTGATGTATATGGTTGCATGAGGAATTAGGGTTACGTGATTGTTGGAGATGTTAGAGCTTTAAACAAGTAAGCTTGTTATAATTATGTATTTTTTATGAACTGAAATATGCATCATGAGTTCACTACAAAATGGTTAAGAAACAGTCATATTCATATTTGCTGGAAAGTGAGTGAGAAAAATAGGGTATTCCGTATTTGTTGATTTTCTGTGGATTTGATGACCGAAATGTTATGAGATAGTGTTAAACTAGTTTTGGAGTTGAAAGATCAACTAAAATGTGTAAGTGATGAGAATAGAAAAAATTTGGAAAAATGATTATGTGAATGCTCTATTCATGTTCATATTTTCACTATATATATATATATATATATTTGGAGTGTTTTTAGAGTTGATTAAAAATGAATTTAGAATTGAGAGATAAGTGTATGGTGATGTCTGGAGATGAGAATGAATGTTTTAAAATGAAAGTTTGAGGAAGAAATGAAGAAAATGTAAAAGTTAAAAAAAAAACAGAAAATTTGAAGAATACATGAGTGTGATTTTCTATTTTTAGATGATTATAAAAAATGATACGTTTTATTTGGTTGTGGTTTGTGAGCTGAAATGAAATAGGAATGAAGAGCAATCCTATTTCATTTCAGCTCATATATATATATATATAGTCATATATGGGTATGTATTGAAAAAACTAGTGGATGAGTTGTTGACATCAAATTACCAAAGGATTGAGCGTATGATTCAAAGAAATGATGAGCGTATGATTTAAAGAAATGATGAGTGATTATGTTATGAAGTTGGTTAGGTACCTGGGATTGTCATTGAGCATTCATTGTACATAACCCATATACACAGTTGTGCATGAATAAATGCTTATAATTGTGTCATTATTAATGAGTATGCAATGTGTGTCTTGTATAAATAGGTTGTGCAAGTTAAGTGTTCGCATTTAGGGTCTCCAGAATTTGGAAGCAAATGTTAATCTAAAGTGTACTATAAGTACATCGAGATGGTCTCACTTTATTTTTTGTTTTGTTTGAATTTTGTACTAATTGACTATTGGATGATGTTATGAATGTGATTGATTGTGTTGGTTTCTAGACAGAAGGTCCGATGAATGTGATGTATGAATAAAATATTGAAGTGCTCCTTGTATGTGAATTGGATGAAATATGTGATACATGACCTAGTTGTTAAATGTCAGACTTAGTTCCGAAGGAAAGTGTGATCGTGCATATAAATGAAAAAGTGACACTCAACTCTAATGTTAAATGTCGAACTACGGTCCGATGATATGTGACTGTGAGTGAATGAGAATATCCAAATGTGATTGAGACATTCCATTTCATGAATGCATGAAACACAATGGAGTCGTGACCAAAGTAGCCACTGATCGGCGCTTAAAGCTCAAAGTGTGAAAAGAGCCTCGAGCTCAAAAAGTGATTCAGAGTTTAAAGCTCAATGTGTGAAAAGAGTCTCAAGCTCAGACAGTAATTTAGTGATTTAGAGCTTAAAGCTCAAAGTGTGAATAAAGTCTCGAGCTCAGAAAGTGATTCAAAGTCTCAGACGTTTAATAAACCCGGTATCCAATAGATATAGGACAGTTTAGGCGCTCGGTTATAACAAAGTAATAAATGGAAAGTGGGTCTCATGCATATTGCATATGCATAACATGAATGATTAAATTGTATTTATTGTGCAATGTCAAATGTTGTGAATGTGATTTATATGTTATATGATTAGGTGAGCCATCGATGATGGTCACTCATTAAAATCGTAAAACTTATCCAAAAATTGCAAATATTTTTGAAGATTAGACGAATACCATGTTAGGCAAACGGGAGTATCCCTACATCATACAAGTAAGGGATAGAGGTCGGGATCAGTTCGCGTTTGCATTAATGTTTTCCTATTTTTATATAAATTTGTATTTCGTGATTTCTGTAAAATAATGTATTCTGAAATTTTTGTATAATATGTATACAAACGTTTTTATGGTGGAATGTAAAGACATTATGATTAAAGTGTTTTGTATTTGTAATGGGGCCCAATTGGCTATTGAAGTTCTATTGATTGTATTGTGTTGATTGAAAATGTTTATGAATGAAAGTGGGCCCGAATTGGTTATTATTTTCGCATATGTTTGTTGTTGTTTCAAAAATAATTTATTACGATTTTTGAATGATTGAGTGCTCTAGCATGCCAACTTCGTGGGGCACGGACTTGGATATCACCTAAAATTTCAGGCACATGTCTTGCAGGAGTGGGGTGTTACACTATTTATAGTTTCATCAAGACGGGATATTGCTAACGATAAAACTAGTACACATTATGTTTCTTTCTTATGAGGAAAGTAATTGATATCATAAATTAAAGTATGGTGATACTTAAACTAATATGTGGGTGATTATTAGAGAATAAGTCACTGAACTGACCTAATTATGAGAATTTTGAATGGAATATTACTTATGTATCTGTGGATTATCTCATAATGACATTTGTATAATTGATCCTTAGACTTGAGATTATAAAGGTATCTTGTATAGGAATTATTATATTTTGGTACTACTTATGAATCGCCTTAGGATAATTTAGTCGATAATAATTAGATATAGTATGAACCATATAGAGATAGTTGGGTAAGTCAAAATAGGATTTGTCACTCTAAAGTAACTAGAGAGAAAGTTCTATTATTCTTGATTAGGAATAATTTATGGAATTCTCTAGCTAGAGTAAATTGATATTTGAAAAGGAGTTTTAAATTTCAATTATAAATCAATCACTAATTAACAAGAACGAACATAATTGGACCGAAAGAGTAGACATTATATTCATACTCGTCCAATTAGAATATTGAATGACAAAATAATTAAATTATACATCATAACCATGCAAGGACATTAAGTCAATTACTTCAACATTTCGATATTTGGGTAATCATGGCATGTTGCTAAACATCAATCATGATTTATGATTATGAATTATTTAATTAGAAATTGAAGATAAATTAAAAGAAGTTTTAATTTATCTAATTCCAATTGTAATTTATAATCATTGCTAATTTATTAGGAGACTAATGGGTCACACATCAAAGAGCAATTTGTGAAAGAAAATCAATTTAATTAAGTTAGACTTAATTATAAAATTTGAGAAACTTTAGGGATCAAATATGAGATATTTGATTTTATTAAAATTAAATTGATAGAATTAGAATTTGATTTTAATTCTAATTAAAGAATTTTAATTTTAATTAAAGACTCTAATGAATTTTTATTTAAATAAAGAAATAAATTTTTAAAAGTTAGCACTTTGTCTTCTTCCTCTCAAAATAGTACTGAGAATTGCTCTGTAGATACCATCAGAGATTAGACAATTAAACAGCTTGTGATTGACATATCTGAAACAATTTCAAAGGTTTTTGAACTGGGATGCAATCATGTTTTATTTAATTTAATTAAATTATCAGGATCCGCTAGGAATCTGTAAAATTGTTTATTTTTTCGCTGCACCCGTAATTCGATCACAATTGGATTTGAACAATGGTATCAGAGCCTCCGTTTAATTGCTTAACTTGGATTAGGTGCTTGATTTTTTTATTTTGATAAAAATTATTGTGTTATGCTTCTAGTTTTGTCTTTCTCTGAAGCTATTTTTTTGTTTGTTTCTAAAATGTGTTTATGCATTTTGTATAATGTTTTTGATAACTTTATTTACATGTCTGTATCTAGAAATTGTTTCCTTGCTCTTGCATTTTGAGTTTTGAAAATACATGCGCTTGCATTTACTGTCTATATAGTTCATGCTATAAATTACATAAGATGCCCACATATTCATTCGAAAACTAATTTTGCAATTCTGAAAATTGTTTCTTTTCATTTATCCATGTGGAAGTTATAACCACAACTTAGCTCTTAAATGCCTAGATTTTTCAATTGTGAAAATTGGGTTTTATAGGCTTAACTTGGAAATTAATGGCTTTCTGTAACATCCAGAATCTGATTTATCCGTTACACCGAAAAAAAAATTCAGTATGAATTATAATTTTTGGTGCCATCAAATTAATGATGTTTGATATATTTTTGGTGGTCGCAGGAAATTGTACGAGCAGATTTTAAAGAAACAGTACAGGACAGGCATTTTTGCAAATAATGAACAAAGAGGCTTATAAAAGAAGCTAACTCAAATAAGATAAAAACTTGTCTTCCTCCTCCTTCCTCAATTACGAGAAATTCAACATGGAAGCTTTCTTTCAAGGTTTTCAAGCTTTTTAACCGGAATGTGAAGGAGAATCAAGCCATTCAGTCAATACAAAACGGTAAGCCTCAATCCCGACACTTGATTTTACCGATTGAAGTTTAGTTTCTGCCTCTTCCTTTTCATGGCTATGAAACCCATTTGATGGAATTTACGCATTTGATGATCTTGATGAAGAATTCGTATTCTTTGATATCTAATGACAAATTAACATGAGGAAAATTTTCATTTTTATGGTGATTTGGGGCTAAATCAAAACCTAGGATTTTGGAGTGCAAGCTACCAAGGGAGACAGATCGTAGATCCTATTTATACATTTTATTTAAGCTGTTTAACATGTGAATTTGCATAAACTCAAAACTTAGAATTTGTAGATACAGATGTCTACTATATCCTTGAATTTTATCACGAATTTAGGGTGAGCCAAACAAATGAGATAGGTCCCGAGTTGAAACTGGTTCAGAATACCAATGGGATTGAAACATGAAATGAAAGTTAATTGTTTGAGGACTTTTGAGACAGAATTGGATGATGATTTCTATTATGAAATGCTTGAAAATGTGTCATCTGAGTGCTGTATAAAGGGATTTTTAATCGGATGAGTATCCTATGAGATATGGCAAAATAAGTGAAGGGTGTTACTGACCTTAGTGACACAGAAGAGAGCAGAAATAGGACAGCCTTATAAAAATCACAATAAATACAAATTTCATCATTTTTAAGCCGTCTTTGGATATGTGATATCCATATGAGTCTATTGAAATTGGAGATTTGAATCACCTTAATTGGATGAGAAATGAATAAGTTATAATGATTTGAGACAGGAAGGGTCCAACTCATGACTGAATATTAAGGCTGACTCTAAATGGGATATTTGGAAGCCTTAATGACCGAATTAAAAAATGGTCATAAAAGAAAAAATGTGAACTTATGTGTTCACTAGAGGTATGGAAATTTTGAAAAACATTGGATCTATGTATAAAAAGTTATGCGATCACGAATGAGACCTATGCAGATGAATTAGTGAATAAAATATAAATTTATAATGATATGTGTTAGGTTTATGTAAGAATGACTAATGCGGGTATATGAAATTTTCATGCATGTTACCCAATAGCTTGTGAAAGTGGATGAGGAATAGAACTAGAAGTCGTACCTAATATCTCTCAAGTTTAAGGAAATTAGAAAAGAGATCAAAACCCCTGAGACAGTCAAGGTGAGTATAATCATGCTACTATACTTGTGTAGTAATCCTTTCTTTTATCTTGCGGCTTGTTGAATTGTTCTCGAACCTATATGAATTATTTGATAAATGACTCCATGTGATTGAGCCTAGCATGTTGTATGCAAGATTGACCAGATGATATTTAGATTCTTTGCATCTTCTGGTCCCCATGTTATGTTGAACCTATTAATTGCAATTCTTTGATGAATCATGTTTTTTTGTTAGCCATAATTGGTGAGTTTACAGGATACCCAACTGATGGAGTATATTATTAGACCATATGCACATAGGTAACCCGTCGGTGATGGGTTAGATCTAGGTTGTACCTGGAGAGGGCAGGCCTCTAGGGGCAAGATTAGGCCAACCTTGTCTAGAATAAGAAAAAGGGAGATATGTTGTACTAACATGCCTTTGTCTCTTCTTAAGAAATTTAGAAAAATCAGAACTCAAAAATGAGAAAGCTTAGAATTAGAAATCTTGTAGAACTCTACCAAAGAAAGAACCCAAAAATTCAGAAAGACTTCAGAAACTAAATTCATGTTTTTTTTCAATAAAACAATTCATATTGAGCTTTATTATTGATACTCATGCGATTGCCACATTTTACATTTCTACCTATTTATTCATTGATGCCATGTATTATTGCTTAGAATGCCACAAACCATTCTTATGAAGCTAGCCTTATGTTACCTAGCCTCACAAGCATGGTAGCATGTTTATATCTCACTGAGTCGTATTGTGGACTCACTTCTCACTATCATCATTTTAGCGGATTAGCAGATCGTACGAAAGAGAAATCCAAGCCTTTTGATACTCGCTTGGATAAACAGAAAAGTAAATTTTTTGGCATGATGTAAATTGCAGATGCTTATAGCTGCTCCATGGTTTGTCATAATCATATGTACATGATACATGTGTGGATATGCTATGTTATTGAGAATGATGTCAATTGATGATATGAGATGATCATAGATTGGCATATTATAAGTAGATAATGTATGTGAGAATTGCAGATTGGGATCCCTACTTCTTTCAAAACTGTTAAGTAGGTATAAGGATTAATCAGACAAACGAATGGGTCATGCCAGATTTTTAGTAGAATATAGAGAAAAATTAAGCTTACTACAAATTTTGGTGACATTAAGCCTACCCATTCCATTGTGCCAACACAGTCCAAAAGGCGGGTCATGTCAGATGGTATCAGAGCCAGGTTGTTGTATAAGAATAAAGATCTCGTGATTTATATGATATACAAAAAGTATTAAAGAAAAGTTTAATAGTTACCAAGAATGAGAAAGAAAGAAATAAAGATGTGTGCGGGAATGAGAAGTAGAATGGATAGGCTACTAACTATATAAGGAACCATAATCACATCAAAGGCATTTTAAAATGCCTTCTCAATCCTAAATGATCCAGTAAAATAGAGAAGAGAAGGTTGAAAAAGCATAGTGAATGGGAATAATATGTAAATATGTATATGATATGATATATGCATATGATTTGCTTGCATAAGCATAACACCATGGAACATAGGATTTGCATCATGTCAATAGCATGTTATTTTGATATCTAAATGATTTTAATTTTCTCCATAATAGAGATGCCTCCAAGAATAAGAACACCTCCTCAACGAGGACATGGTTGTCCTAGAAAGAGGGAAATTATGACTGCTGTACCTGATGTCGAATATGTACAACAATAATAATAAGAAGAAAGATCTCCACCCAAAGTTAGGAGGAGATTAGAGATAGAAATTGAATCTGAACCCCTAACTGATCAAGGGGAAGATGTTAGAACCTTACAACAAATAATAGAAGCCTTAAGAGAAAGGCGGGAGGTTCAAGAATTGAGAGAAGAAGTAAGAATACTTAGAAAGAGAGAGAGAGAAAGAACTCAGGGTGTATCTGAAGTTGCTTCTGCACCACCACAGCCAGTGCAAATGCATAGAGGATTACCTAGGCGAGCTTTAGATGATGAAGGGGTAAGTATCAATGATTTCTGGAAATTACAAACCCCTGAGTTTGGTGGTGAGAGACATGAGGATCCCCAAGAGTTTATGAGTCAAACTGAGAAAATGGTTAGGAGATTGACTTGCTCTGATGCACGGATCATAGAATTAGTGGGGGTTAAATTGACAAAGAATGCCTAGGAATGGTTCCAGAGGAATATCGAAGATCAATTATATGGTGGGAATCCTTCGACATAGGAATTCTTTAAACAACATTAATCGATGAGTTCATTTCTCCGTATGAAAGACAGAATCGAGCCATGAAATTTGAAAGGCTCAGAAAAAGCTTTGGTGTGAGCATGGATGATTATGCAATTGAATTTCTACACTTATGTAAATTTGCCACAACAATTGTACCTACTGAAGCTGTAAAAATGGAAAGATACAAGTTGGGACTCATACCTTCCTTGTATGGAGCTATTGCAGCTATTGACTTCCCCAATTTGTCAAGGTTGATTGATAAGACTCAACAATTAGAAGCAAAGTTTTAAGAGGGGAGAGTAGAAAGAGAATGCAGAAAAAAGTTAAAAGCTAGAGCAGTAGAGGCCGTAGAGAAAGAGATAGCTCTCAGATGAGACAAACAGAACAAACAATACAATCTGCTTCTTCAGAACCACAGAGAGGGCGATCGAATTGGGTTTCCTGTTAACAGAATATCGGCTATACATGCCCAAAGACTTCTAAAAAAGGGATGTCAGGGGTATATAGCTCATGTTAGGGATACTAGAAGTGAGATCAGTGAGCTACAGCAGATCCCTATAGTAAGGGATTTTCCAGATGTGTTTCCAGAAGATTTACCTAGATTACCACCAGAAAGAGAAATAGAGTTTAATATAGAACTCCTTCCTGGTACAAACCCTATCTCAATTACTCCATACAAAATGGCACCTATAGAACTGAGAGAGTTAAAGGTGCAGTTGTAGAATTTGCTTGATAAGGGGTTTATTAAACCCAGTAGTTCACCGTGGGGTGCACCAATGTTATTTGTTAAGAAGAAAGATGGATCCCTACGGTTATGCATAGATTATAGGCAGTTGAATAAAGTAACTATTAAGAATAAATACCCTCTTCCTCTGATTGATGATTTGTTTAATCAATTACAGGGAGAAAGTCATTTCTCTAAGATTAATCTCAAATCTAGGTATCATCAGTTGAGGATTCGAAAAGAGTAAGTACCAAAAGCTACCTTTAGAACCAGATGCGAACACTATGAGTTCTTGGTGTTTCCTTTTGGTTTAACGAATGTACCAATGACCTTTATGGATTTGATGAATAGAATCTTCAGGCCGTACTTGGATAAATTCGTGGTGGTTTTCATTGATGACATATTGGTATATTCCAGGAGCTAAGAAGAACATGGAAAAAACTTGGCAATGGTGTTACAAATCCTTAGGGATAATCAGTTTTATGCCAAGTTGGCAAATTATGAGTTCTGGCTTGACAGAGTGGATTTCCTAGGTCATATAGTTAGTATAGAACGGATTCAAGTAGATCTTTAGAAGTTGGAAGCAGTGTCTCATTGGCCTAGACCTACTAATGTTATCGAAGTATGGAGTTTCTTAGGTATGGCCGGTTATTACAGACGATTTGTAAAAGATTTTTCCAAGATAGCTACGCCACTGACAAGGTTAACACGGAAACAAATGAGATTTGAGTGGGATGATTCCTGTGAAAAAAGTTTTCAAAGGCTTAAAGAATGTCTCACATCAGCTCCAATGTTAGCATTGCCTTTAGGGCAAGGTGATTATGTGATATATTGTGATGCCTCAAAAGTTGGTTTAGGCTGTGTGTTGATCTAGAATGGGAGGGTAATTGCCTATGCTTCCAGAAAATTAAGAAAATATGAAGTAAACTATCCTACCCATGATCTAGAAATGGCATCCGTGATATTTGTATTAAAAATTTGGAGACACTATTTATATGGTGAAAAGAGTGAAATATATACAGATCATAGGAGTCTTCAGTACATTCAACAACAAAAAGAGTTAAATATGGGACGGAGACAGTGGATTGAGTTACTGAAGGATTATGACTGTCAGATCTTGTATCACCCAGGTAAAGCTAATGTAGTGGCTGATGCTCTAAGTAGAAAATCAATAGGGAGTTTGTATCATATCCCCCTTCAAAAGAAAGAGCTAGTTAAAGATTTAAATGGGATATTTAATATGGGATTGCACTTGGAAGTATCTTATTCTCAAATATTACTTGCTCAATTCCAGATGAAACCCAATTTAATTAATGTGATTAAAACTGCCCAAGATAGTGATCCTAAGCTAGCCAAATTGAGAATAGTTGTCCAAGATGGTAAGGTGACAGTGTTAAGTATAATGGATGGAGTATTGAAATGTGGTAACAGGTTATGTGTACCTAACATAAATGGGCTAAGATAAAGGATTATGCACGAGGCACATTATGCACCCTATAATGTTCACCCTGGAACCACCAAGATGTACCATGATGTTAAAGGTATGTATTAGTGGCCATGTATGAAGAAAGATGTAGCCCAGTTTGTATCCACCTGTTTAACTTGTCAATAAGTCAAATTTGAACATTAGAAGCCCACTGGACTACTACAGGAGCTCCCGCTACCCGAGTGGAAGTGGGAGCAGATTACCATGGATTTTGTGATTGGATTGCCAAGAACGTCGAAGGGACATGATTCTATTTGGGTTAGAGTCGACAGACTTACCAAGTCAACCCACTTTATAGCTGTTAAAACCACTTATAGTGCAGCTCAGTTAACCCAGTTATATGTTGACATAATTGTGAAGTATCATGGAGTGCCAGTGTCTATTATTTCTGATAGAGGAACATAGTTCACTTCTAGATTCTGGCAGAAACTACAAGAAGCCATGGATACACAACTAAATTTTAGTACAACATTCCACTCGCAAACTGATGGGCAATCAGAGAGAACCATCCAGACACTCGAAGACATGTTAAGAATGTGTGTCTTAGACTTTGGTGGAGATTGGGAACATCATTTGCCTTTAATAGAATTTGCTTACAACAATAGCTACCATTCCACCATTGGAATGGCACCTTACGAGGCATTGTATGGCAGAAAGTGCAGATCTCGACTATGTTAGACAGAAGTAGGAGAAAATTAGTTATAGGGACCAGACCTAATTAAAGAAAAATCTGCAAAAGTTCCTTTGATACAGGAAAGATTAAAAATGGCCTTCGATAGGAAAAAGAGTTATGCAGATTCTAAGAGAAGGGACGTACAGTATGAACCAGGTGGTCAAGTTTTCTTAAAAATCTCTCCTATGAAAGGTGTAGTTAGATTTGGAAAGAGAGGGAAGCTGAATCCTAGATATATTGGACCATTTAAGATCCTTGAAATGGTCAGAAATGTGTCATATCGGTTGGCTTTGCCTCCTCATCTTAGCTACATGCATCTAGTTTTCCATATATCAATGTTAAGAAAGTACATTCCAGATCCTTCTCATATATTACAAACCCCAGAAGTGAAAATAACAGAGAATCTTTCTTATAAAAAAACTTCAGTTGCCATCATGGACAGACAGATTAGAAAATTGCAAAATAAAGAGATTCCAATGATTAAAGTCCAATGGCAGAATCAAAGAATTGAGGAATGTACGTGGGAAATAGAAGAATCAATGAGAACCAGATATCCACAATTGTTTCCCCAATAAGGTAAATTTCTAAAATTCATGGGTGAATTTTTAATAAAGGGGAGAATGTAACACCCAATATCTGATTTACCCGTTACACCGGAAAAAAAATGTGTGAATTATAATTTTTGGTGACATCAAATTAATGATGTTTGACATCTTTTCGGTGGTCACAGAAAATTGTACGAGCAGATTTTAAAAAAACAGTACAAGACAGGCATTTTTGCAAATAATGAACAAAGAGGCTTATAAAAGAAGCTAACTCAAATAAGACAAAAACTTGTCTTCCTCCTCCTCCCTCACTTAGGAGAAATTCACCATGGAAGCTTTCTTTCAAGGTTTTCAAGCTTTTTAACCAGAATGTGAAGGAGAATCAAGCTATTCAGTTGATACAAAATAGTAAGCCTCGATTCCGACACTTGATTGTACTGATTGAAGTTTAGTTTCTCCCTCTTCTTTTTCCTATCTATGAAACCCATTTGATGGAATTTATGGGTTTGATGATCTTGATGATGAATTCTTATTCTTTGATGCCTAATGACAAATTAACATGAGGAAAATTTTTATGGTGATTTGGGGCTAAATCAAAACTAGGGTTTTGGAGTGCAAGCTGCCAAGGGAGACAAATCATAGGTCCTATTTATACATTTTATTTGAGCTGTTTAACATGTGAATTTGCAGAAACTAAAAACTTAGAATTTGTAGATACAGATGTCTACTGTATCCTTGAATTTTATTACTAATTTAGGATGAGCCAAACAAATGAGATAGGTCCCGAATTGAAACTGGTTCAGAATACCAATGGGATTGAAACACGAAATAAAAGTTAATTGTTTGAGGACTTTAGAGTCCGAATTGGATGATGAGTTCTAATTATGAAATGCTCGAAAATGTGTCATCTGAGTTTTGTATAAAGGGAATTTTAATTGGGTATGTATCCTTTGAGATATGGCTAAATAAGTGAAGGATGTTACTGACCTTAGTGACACTGAAGAGAAGAGAAACAGGACAGCTTTATAAAAATCACAATAAATACAAATTTCATCATTTTTTAGCCGTCTTTGGATATGTGATATCCATATGAGTCTATTGAAAATGGAGATTTGAATCACCTTAATTAGATGAGAAATGAATAAGTTATAATGATTTGAGAGAGGAAGGATCCATCTCATAACTGAATATTAAGGCTGACTGTAAATGGGATATTTGGAAGCCTTAATGACTGAATTAGAAAATGGTCATAAAAGAAAAAATGTGAACTTATTTGTTACCTAGAGGTATGGAAAGTTTGAAAAACATTGGACCTATGTATAAAAAGGTATGCCTTCACAAATGAGACCTATGCAGATGAATTAGTCAATAAAATATAAATTTATAATGATATGTGTTAAGAAATGAGGTTTATGTAAGAATGACTAATGCGGGTATATGAAATTTTCATGCATGTTACCCAATAGCTTGTGAAAGCAGGCGAGGAATAGAACTAGATGTTTTACCTAATATCTCTCAAGTTTAAGAAAATTAGAAAAGAGATCAAAACCCCTGAGATAATCGAGGTGAGTATAATCATGCTAGTATACTTGTGTAGTAATCCTTTCTTTTATCTTGCGGCTTGTTGAATTGTTCTCAAACCTATATGACTTATTTGATAAATGACTCCATGTGATTGAGCCTAGCATGTTGTATGCAAGATTGACCAGATGATATTTAGATTTTTTGTATCTTCTGGTCCCCTTGTTATGTCCAATAGCTTGTGAAAGCAGGCGAGGAATAGAACTAGATGTTGTACCTAATATCTCTCAAGTTCAAGAAAATTAGAAAAGAGATCAAAACCCCTGAGATAATCGAGGTGAGTATAATCATGCTAGTATACTTGTGTAGTAATCCTTTCTTTTATCTTGCGGCTTGTTGAATTGTTCTCAAACATATATGACTTATTTGATAAATGACTCCATATGATTGAGCCTAGCATGTTGTATGCCAGATTGACCAGATGATATTTAGATTTTTTGTATCTTCTGGTCCCCTTGTTATGTTGAACCTATTAACTGCAATTCTTTAATGAATCATGTTTTTCTTGTTCGCCATTATTGGTGAGTTCACAGGATACCCAGCTGATGGAGTATATTATCAGACCATGTGCATGTAAGTAACCCGTCGTTGATGGGTTAGATTCGGGTCTTACCTGGAGAAGGCAGGCCTCCAGGGGCAAGGTTAGGCCAACCTTGTCTAGAATAAGAAAAAGGGAGATATGTCGTACTAACATGCCTCTGTCTCTTCTTAAGAAATTCAAAAAAATCAGAACTCAGAAATGAGAAAGCTTAGAATTAGAAATCCTGTAGAACTCTGCCAAAGAAAGAGCCTAAAAATTCAAAAATACTTCAGAAACTAGATTCATGTTTTTTTCAATAGAACAATTCATATTGAGCTTTACTATTGATAGTCATGCGATTGCCGCATTTGACATTTCTACTTGTTTATTCATTGATGCCATGTATTGTTGCTTAGAATGCCACAAACCATTCTTGTGAAGCTAGCCTTGTGTTACCTAGCCTCACAAGCGTGGTAGCATGTTTATATCTCACTGAGTCGTGTTGTAGACTCACCTCTCACTATCATCATTTTAGGGGATTAGCAGCTCGTACAAGAGAGAAATCCAAGCCTTCTGAGACTCGCTTGGATAAACAGACATGTAAATTTTTTAGCATGATGTAAATTGCATGTAACATCCCGTTACCAATATGAAGAGCATATTGGTAATTCGGATGGATTAGGATTGGGTGCATGCATAATTTGAATTTGCACATGCATTTAGCCTCTTTAATTATTGATAAATGATTATTATTGCACCAGCATATGTATGTGCGTACATGTATGACATATTCCTGGTATGATAGTGTAAATTGAAAAATTGGGTGATAATTGTATAGATTAAGTTTTGAATATAGAATTGGAGTGAGATTGAATTCTAGGAGTTTGAAAATTGAAATTGGAGTGTAGGATCATATATTTCCTATTTTTGAGGATTTATAGGAATTTTTTTGGAATTTTTAGAGAAATAGATCCGGACCGAAAAAATGACCTAATGACTGATAAATTGGATTCCGGTTCTGAAATTGATTAACAATTGGCATGAGATAATTTGAGTTATGATTTTAGGATTTATTATTCATATTCATTGCGAAATTGGGAGAAAATTTGAATAAGAATTGGATTGTTAGACCCTAAGAAGTTGGGCATGTGGCATGAGAGTTGCCAAACATGCCCTTAGGTTTAAATCCCCTGTATAAAAGCCCTAATCTTTGAATTTTGCTTTCCACGATTCCCCCTTTTGCTTTGAACGACAAGTTGGATTTTCTTCTTCTCTTCTCCATCGTGGATCATCATCTTTGCTTTCTGTCTCCATTTTCTTCCTTCAAATGGCTCCACCCATCATCTTTAACCTAGCTTAAGCCTTGAATTGGAAAAGATGAGTTTTGATGGAAAAATGGGTAAAACCGCGGGTGTGGTATAAGCTTGAGGGTTGGAGTATTTCGGTGATTTTTGAAAGATTGAAGGCTTGAATCAAGTAAGTTTTTACTTCTTTATGCTTTAAGTTGTTTGATTTGATCATTGAATTAAGTTATTAATTGTTTACGAATTTAGAAGTTTCGGATGATGTAGGTTTTGAGAATTTTGTTATTTTTGATTTGGGTATTTGGAGAATAATTGGTTTTTGATGGATTTGAGGTTAGAAATAAGTTGGGTTTAGTGTTTTAAATTGATTGGGAGTGATCTGAATTGAATTGGAGGGAGTAGAACTAAACAGATATGAGATATTCTGGGTTTCGAGCGTCTTTCTAGGTTTGCACGTCGCGACGTGTGATGAACACGCCGCGGTGAGCATTTTCCCCTTTGCACGACGCGACGAGCGAAGGTGCACGTCGCGGCGAGCGTTTGTCTTTCGCACGTCGCGACGAGCTGAAGCGAGCACGCCGTAGGGAGAGCGAGAGCTTGCGTCGCGGCGAAGGCGAGGAGTCTCGCCGCAGCGAGCGATCTTACGCCGCGGCGAGGACACCCAATTCCCGAAGATTAATTAATTTGTTTAAGTGATGATTTTGAGGTTTTAATTCCTAATAAGTTGGGTATTGATTGATTGTGATTTAGAGACTAAGAATTTTAATTTAGAAGAATGGAATTTTGGAATTTAGTTCGGTGGTTCTCAAAATCGGATGGCGATTTATTAGGGAACATGATTTGTAATTGGAGTGTGTTTTTAGAGAATTCAGAACTTAGTCAATTGAATTAGAAATTGCTATGAATTAGGGAGAAAGAGTTAAATTGGGAAGATTCGGGAATAGAATCGGGCATGTCATAAACATGTATCGTACATAAGTAAATTACTGCACGTGCATTATTGATTATCGTAAATTATGCAATTAGTAATATTGGTTTATTCTGATTGTTATAGAGGCCCAAGTGGAGCGTCGATCTTCCGACGTAGGTGATACTTCCCGGCAGTAGCTCGGAAGTTAGAGGTGAGTAACCTAGTTGGTTTCTCAACCTGTATGTGTTACATTTTATGCACCTATGCCATGAGGAGTTAAGGAAGGATATGTGTATTTTCTTTGATTGATTTCGGACCATAGGTGTCCGAAATATCTTAAATTTGATATAGAAGTGTTATGTGTGCATGAATTGCAATTAATTGGTATTAATGCGGAATTGGATATAGGGTGTTAGGTTGTGACACAATGATTGTAAATTGAGGCATGTGCATTCACGCATAAAGGCATGTTCAGATAAAGACAGTTGTGACCGGAGCAGCCAATGTATTTCAGAGCTTAAAGCTCAACGCATCGGCGCCTCGAGCCCAACGTATTTTAGAGCCACAGGCTCAACGCATTAGGGCTTCAAGCCCAACGAAATTCAGAGTCACTGGTTCAACGTAGATGAGCTCAGGCGCACGGTCACAACAACCTAATAAAATGAAAAGTGTCACATGTGCATATACATATGAATGATAAATCGTGAATTGTGTGAAAGGCCTTATATTTGTGAAATAAATGCATGCGATATTTCCGAACATAGTATTATGTGATATTCTGTGAACTGTTTGTATATGCATGAGTTGGGTGGACCGTCGATGATGGTTTCTCACTGAGTTCGCAAACTCACCAAACATTGCAATTATATTTTTCAGGACAGGGATAGTAGACTCCTAGCTCCAGAGTTCAACTTTTTCCTACCGTGTGAGCGTTGGCAAGAGAAGCTATGACACACAGGTCGGTCAGCTGGGATCGATTTTGAGGATGACCTAGTTTAGGTTTTTGTCTCAATTCCTTTTGAGAATATATGTATAGACTGTGGAAGCTGATAGACTTGTACAGTTTGGTTTTTAAGAAATGAAATGAAAATCTTAAGGTTTTAAAAATTTAGTGAATTTGATATTACAGTTTATTATATTGATGCCATGTGGAATATAGAAATGATTGTTCGTAGTGCACCCTCATCGTGGGTTATGTATCGGAATGACCTACAGGTGTCCCGGTGCATACTCTACGATAAGGGGGCGCTACATTGCAGATGCTTATAGCTGCTCCATAGTTTGTCATAATCATATGTACATGATACATGTATGGATATGCTATGTTATTAAGAATGATGTCAGTTTATGATATGAGATGATCATAGATTGGCATATTATAAGTAGATAATTTATGTGAGAATTGCATATTGGGATCCTTATTTCTTTCGAAACTGTTAAAAAGGTATAAGGATTAATCAGACAAATGAATGGGTCATACTGAATTTTTAGTATAATATAGAAACAAATTTAGGCTTACTACTGATTTTGGTGGCATTAAGCCTACCCATTCTCTAGTGCCAACATGGTCCAAAAGAGGGTCGTGTTACTTTCTCTTTAAGCTTTACTTTTTCTGAACAAGGTTGCATTTTAATTTCTAGAATTTTATGCATATTTGGTGGACAGATGGGTAGGCGATTATCGCCCATCTATGGTGACTGCCGACCTAGTAGGTCGCTCATCAGGCATCATTCAACGCCATTAGTTGGCATTGCTCAACGCCATAACTAGCACCAAAGAGGGTGTCATTGATAGTGAGAGAGCCGATAGTTGTATTATAAGCAAGGTGCTTTGTGTGAGTGACATGGAGCATTACCCAAAGGATCGGAAGCATTGGAGCGATATAGTAAGTTGAAAATGTTACCCGAAGGCTAGGTAAATGTGGGCACACAAGGGAGTGTGGGTGTTAGTTCTCTAAAACGTTGGAAGTAGAAAATAGGGGATGATTTTTGGAAAAGACGATGGGCGTGTGTGTGATTCACGCACCCCTCGTCTGTGAATGTTGTTGTTTGCAAACGTGGCTAGCGCGTGCACCGTGCGCACTAGTCAATGCCTTATTGACTTCTCTGGCATGTGCAGCACATGCCAGATGGCCTTCCTCCTTGTTTTATTTATTTTATTGTTTTAAAAACCTCAAATTTCATATAAATTTATTTAATGATGATTAAATTAATTTATACTCTTAATAAAATTGAAAAATGTTTTTCTAAATTTTGAAAAAAAAATTCAAAGGGAACTTTTTATTAGGAAAATTTTTATAATTTAATTTAATTTTTCAATAGTTGAATTATTAATTTAAATTTGTTATCAAATTAATAATTAGAATTAAGAAAAGTTTTCAATAATTTCTTTCATAATTAGATTATGTTTGAAATTATAAATATTATGATATTATATTATTTTAATGAGACTCGAAATTTTTGAAAATTAAATCCTCAATTAAATATTAAGTATACATTAGAAATTTGACAATTGCCTTCCATTATTTAAGAATAAAAGTAGAATTCAGTTTAATGATTGGCTTGTTGAGTAAACTCAAAGTTATCTTAACCCGAAATATTTTATTTTAAATTAATGGGTCATACTTAACTAAATTTGTATGATTTGGATGAATAAACTCATTATTATATAGATTTATAGGTAGGGCTAGGAATATTATATGTGATATATTTTGGCAAAAAGTTATCACCTAACAGTTCTAGGAGTCACATAAGATGTGACTGAAAAGTACTTTTCTACCTAATTTAAATTTACTTGGTTTATTGAGCAAACTTAAGATCAATTAATTTTAAATAGGATCCTAACCCACTAGGAAATTATTTGATAATTTCTCGATTTAATGGTGAGGGTTATTAATTTTTTAAAATAGTGGGAGTAATCAAATAATTTTAAAGTCTTTATTTTATTTGATTTTTGATATAAACTAATATTTTCTTCTTTTATTTTTTCGGTTATAGAATCTGAAGATGAGTACCAACTTGACATTGAGGAGCATCATAGATGCTAACAAGTTGATTGGGCCAAAGTTTTCAGACTGGTTACAAAACTTAAGAATAGTTCCTAGGAAAAAAAGGAAGTTATACGTTCTTGATACTCTTGCTCTATAAAACCTTGTTTAGATGTAACTAATAAAGATTGGGAGAAATGTTAACGTTATGTTAATAACGTTGAATAAGCTACATGTGTGATGTTAGCTAGCATGTCTCCTAAACTTTAGAGGCAACATGAGAACATAGATGAACCTACTATAATACTACATCTCAAGGAATTATTTGGTGAACAAAGTATGGTGGAGAGATATCAAACCTCCTGGGCACTGTTTCAATGCAAGATGACAAAAGGATCTTCAGTCAAGTTGCATGTGTTGAAGATGACTGGTTAAATTGAAAAATTATCCCAATTAGGTTTTGTCATGGACCACGAGTTAAGTGTTGATCTAGTACTGTGGTCTTTAAGTTAGAGCTTTTGACAATTCGTCATAGGGCTATAAAAAGAATAAGAACAAGAAACAGAAGGCTTCTATTAATGTAGGCCAAAGGAGGTGTCAAGAAAAAAGAGCAATGACAAGGGCATATGTTTTCATTGTAGAGTCAACGAACATTGGAAAAGGAACCATATGAAGATAGTTGAGTAAGTCAATTAGATACAGCATAAACCATATGGAGATAGTTAATTCGTCCTAAGATAATTCAGTCAATAGTAATTGGATACAATATGAACTATATAGAGATAGTTAGTAAGTTAATATAGGATTCGTCACTCTAAAGTAATTAGAGAGAAAATTCAATGTTCTTGATTAGTAATAATTTATGGAATTCTCTAGCCAGAGGGAATTGATATTTGAAAAGGCATTTTTAAATTTCAAATATAAATCCACCACTAATTAGCAACAATGAACATAATTGGACCAAAAAAGTAGTCACTATATCCATACTCCGTCCAATTCAAATGTTGAATGACAAGAGGATTAAATTATACATCATAACCATGCATGAACAGGTTAAGTCAACCACTTTGACATTTCTAATATTTGGATAATCATGATATGTTGCTAGACGTCAATCATGATTTATGATTATAAATTGTTTAATTAGAGAATTAAAGATAAATTAAAAGAAGTTTTTATCTAATTCTAATTGTGTTGGGTCCCATTTCTGGAACCCAACCCTTATACGGAATCGGAAACATAACCGAAGAGAACACGTGCGGAAGCAAAAGGAAATCGAATCACAAAGCTGAAAGTGGGACAAAGGCAAAACGAAATCAAATCGTATCCTAAAATGAAAGTAATCAGAAGCGTGTGCGGAAGGAAACGAAAGAAATCGAATCAGAAAGAACGGAACACAAACGAAAACGAAACACTTCAATCTAACTGAAGGACAAAAATCTGACATCCGATAACATACACTTTAGAAAAATTAGCATTGGAAACAAAAAGACGATCTCGATCTAAGCAAATCCAAATATGGTATAATTTTTTTCTTTCTTTTTTTTCATTCTTTATTCATATAAAGCACTTAGATTTCCCTTTTTGGAAATTCATCCTCAATTCAACTCAATTCATAAGATTCTTTTAATTCATGCATATCTCAATCTCATCTTTAAAAAGAAGTCTTATACTTATTTTTCTTTTACCATAAAAACAATCACATAAATTCATATACCCATGAAGCCATAAACAAAGAACACTTCAATATTTCAGATCAATCATCACAATTCATCGGACCTCCTGTCCGGAATCCCAACCCACTCAATCACATTCATATCATCTCATCCATAACAAATTCACATTCCATATCTATACACAATTTCATAACTCATTACCATCATGAATTTATATGCTTACAAAACATTAATGGTATTCCAAGCCATAATACAACGTCAATACTAAAATCCAAAATACACGAGATAATACAACTCCAAAATTCTCAACAAAAGTCTAAGGACTTATCTTCCAACAATCTAACTTAAAAACACATCATATGCACACATACAAACGAACAAAAACCTTCACTTTCTTTCACCCGATCTTCTTCTCATCACTTGTGGATGGAAATGAAGGGGGGTGAGCTTATAGCTCGTGGGTAACATGTTTATAATGAAGAATAAGCAAAACCATTGAAGTGTTCATTTGCCATATAAAAATCATAATGAATTCATAAAATGCTTTATTCCCAAATTCTCAGTCAAATTCGAAAGTTGAACTCAAAACTCATAGTTAAAATGCCATCACATCAATACAGTATATTCATTTAACCATCAATACAAAACACTCAATTTATATAACATACTTGACAATTCAAAGATGCAATGCACAAACAAATGGCTCAAGAGTTTCGTGGAACAAAACGGATAAATCGAAGTTTATACCGTGAACAAAATGAGTTCGATTTCTCAGGATCTCGTGGCCTCAAGCGAGCAGCCGGGAGAAGGCTATATATCGACGTGCACGTGACTAATGAAACGTTCCTCTCTCCCCCAAACAGAAGCATATAATCATGCTCAAATTAATTGATCGAATGCTCATACTTGTCATGCTCTTTCTTCTTTTCCGTACATACAAAATGTCATGAATTTTCCAAGGCATAACATAAAATGTTTCAATGCGTTCCCATCTTTATTTTGAAATTCATCAACAAAGCTCATATATCGAAACATGAAGAAATTTTGCAAATCATTCAAAAGAAACAAAAACAACATTTATGAAGTAATTGAAATCATTCTCGATTTGGAAGAAAACATTATTGGCTCATTTCTAAATTATAAACATGAAACCCACCTGAATTCCTTGCTCGGATACATGCTTAAAAGATGCCTCTCCTCTTGATCCTCTTGCCTTCCTTGATTCCCTTTATCAAATGAAAAATTTCCATTCAATGGGAATACAATTTGAGGACCCATATATTGCATATTCACTAAGATAAATTCTAAAAACTCAAACTCTTCCAAAAGTCCAAACATTCGGGTCAATTTTCCATGATCACTCTGATCAAGCAAATGACAAAATCTGATAATATTCTCTTCTATAAAAATGTTCCCCATTATCTTAAGTTTCTAATGAATCCAAAATCATTCAATTTGTTTCAGAAAAATGGAAGTTATACCCCAAAAATGTTGGGACTAACCTTATGCTGAAACTATAATCTATACTCAACTTCCATCCAACATTTGAGATCTTTAGCGACTAATTCAAAACTTTAGTTCTTCATAAAACTTGTATCCCTATGTATCTAGTTTACAACTAATGAAAAATCACCTTATTTTGACATCTACAGCAAAAGTTATGCCTAACATACTAAAACATAACGGTGCAGAAAAATGGGTCCTCGCCGCGGCGAATTTGGTGGTGTACGTCGCGGCGAGGCCAGCAGTTTGCCGCGGTGAACGTTCCCAAAAACTCATTCCGAAGATATTTTTTCAACATTCATCACCCATACACTTCCCATCTTTCAAATATAACCTATCTTAACATTAAAACATCTCTTCTACTTCATTTCCAAGCTCATTTCAAACCAATATCATTAACAAAACATCAAAATCTATCTTGGATCACTAACCTTAACAACCAAACATATGCTTTTACCCATTCTACAACTTATCACACATAATCCTCTCTTAACTAACATCAAAACATGTTTCATTCATCTAATCAAGAGGAATAATGCTTATACTTACTTGATTTGGCTTCAAATTCTTCAAAATCTTCAAAGATCTCCAAACCCTAACTTTCTCTTCTTCTCCTCCTCTTCCATGACTTCTTCTTCCCTACTCAAGCAAAACAATAACTTCTTCTTTTATACCCTTTATTATTCTAAAAAGTCCAATTTGCTCTTCAATAAAAGCCTTATATCTTATAACCTTAAGTGTCATGCCCAATTTGCCCTTTTATATTCTTATAACTTTAATATTTCAATTCAAAAATTGAAAATCTTAGGGAATGAATTGAAATTTGATTCCTTCAAATAACTTGTAGACCCACATCTCTATTTTATTTATAAACAAGAATCAACTTAATTGGATCTCTACAGATCAAGATATCACCAAAATACCTAAGCATGCTCAGAAAAATGTCCAACTCAAACTCTTTAATCAATCCTCTCACTTTGATTCAATCAATATTTTGTCAAATAAGTCTCAAAAATACATAATTTTCATGTAGAGGTAGAGTAATGTCTTAGGAAACCAACGCTTCAAAAATCAGGTCAGTCGGATGTCGGACGAAAAAGTTAGAAGCAAAAGAACAGGCAAGGGTCGGATCACCCTAAACAGTAACTCACTTCTCAAATTTCTATCTTTCAACTCAAGGTCCAAAAATGTCATACTTTATATCATTGAAAAGCAACCTACAACTTTCATGAAGGATAGAAAAAAAATTTGGCCTTTAAGGGAGTCAAAAACCCCTTCAAAGTTTCTGTCCACTAATTATCATGCCAAACAGTAACAGAAACTTCTAAAAATCATAACTTCCTATTACATGGTCCAAAATTTCCATACTTTACCTCAATGGAAAGATCAAAACATAATATAAAACTTTCATGAGAACTTAAAGGCAATTTCAACCTCTAACTAAGTCAATTTATCAATTAAAGTTCTGCCAAAAATTTGTCATCCTATACCACATCCAAACTTTGAAATTTCACATCTTCCAATTTCCACAACCAAAAATAACATTTTATAAATCATTATAAAGCTATGAAATTTCTCTATAAGTTTCACGTAGACCACTTAATCCAATTCAAAACATATCAGTCCATAATTTTTCCTCAAAACACTGCATACAAAATCCTACACTTATGAGCATTTTCAAAAACAAGGTAACATACACTTCAATTTGACTGATCATAAATGTCAATCCCGATATCGAAACATGTCATGCTTGAAGGTGATAGAAGCTTTCAATATCAGCTACAATTTTCATGAAGATAATTTCATCAAAATCTCTCTCGATCAATCCAGAAAAATTTACAAAGATTTTAGACCAAAATGTCAATTTTCTGTTGCTATTCATCTCACAAAGTCAAACTTTCATAATTTTCCAAATTCTCACACTTTTACTATTTATTTCTTGCTTTTCAACTTCCATTTCAAATCAACTCATTCACTTTAATTTTCATAATCCATACAAATCTACTCAAATACCAAAGTCATCAAAACCAATCAATTCTTTTCTCATCAATTTCCTTAAAGCACAAAACCACTCATAACATAATACATATACAAAAACACTCATTTCATACATTTAATATTTCTAAATTCTACCAAAAGATCAGGGTCCAACATTTCTCCCACTCTTAAAAGAATTTCGTCCTCGAAATTCCTACACGAGCAATCATCAAGTAACTTATTCTCTTAAATAATTTCTTCTAAAAGATTATAGTCATTCACTTTTTTATCTAATTTCCCCATCATACATATATCTCAATTTTTCACTTCTTGTATCAAATACCACCAATATCATATCAATTTACTATATCCACAAATCAATATTTCTTTACATATTTACACAAGTCAATGGTCCAATTCTTAATGAACCTCAATATGGACGAATCATCATTCAAAATCAACCTTTTGAGCTTCTATACATAAATCTCTATCATTTATCTCATCTTTCAAGTATTCCTTATTTCACCTCACAAATTTATGTTCAAAATCAAATCATCAAAGTAATCGAAGAAGCCTAATCGTCATGAAATTCTCACCTCAATATCATAAACATCATTATAATCGATCATATAACTCATCACCTCAATCAAACAATCAATTAGGTTCTTCAAATAATTCATGGCAAAGACAATCACATCATGTTCACATTCTCACTAATTCAATCTATCTATTCAAACTCTTATCAATTTCTCATACATATCACTTATGCACATGCACCCATGTAAGATCCTAATACCGGCGCTCTGATACCACCTATGTTGGGTCCAATTTTCAAAACCCAACCCTTATACGGAATCAAAAACATAACCGAAGAACACGTGCGGAAGCAAAAGGAAATCGAATCACAAAGCCGAAAGTGGGCCAAAGGCAAAACAAAATCAAATCGGATCCCAATTATGGACATCCCTATTTAATATGATAGGTATGATTTGAAGTTTTCAATGGCGAATCACCGACACACGACATTATGTAAGTGTAAGTCAACATAATTGGTTGAATTCACTTGATACCGCACAATTTTGTTATAACTTGCATAGATCTTCGGCTACAGAGAAAAGTCTCTTTGAGATTGTGTTAGGACAGCAACCTCTTAGCGCACTAGAGATTGCTCAACAAAGGACAATTGGAAATTGTCTTGCGGAGCATAAGTTTGTAATGAAGAAGCAAGAATTGTTGGATAAGGCGAGGGATAGTCTTTGTAAAGCTTCTTGACGGATGAAGAAGCAAGCAGATCTTCCGAGGAGATCATTAGAGTTTGACATGGGAGACAAAGATTTGTTGAAAATAAACCCACAGATTTGGAAGAAGATCTCGAGCAAGCAAGTTCATAGGGGTTTGGTGGCGAAGTAAAATGGACCGTTTAAAGTGCTACATAATATGGGGAACGTGGCATACATGTTGAAGTTGCCCGAGTGGTTAAAAGTACACCCTACTTTTTATGTTAGTTTTCTCAATCCTTACTATGAGGATGCATCATATTTGAATAAGAGTTAGGTGAAGTGAGCTCGTCCGATTGTGAGGAAACAGCTCGAGGATCAAGTGGAGAAGATCCTAGATCAGCAAACAATACGTCAACATAAGAAGAACCGACAGATCAAGTTCTTAATTAAATGGAAAGTTAAACCTATCGCAGAAGCTACGTGGGAGAAAGATATGACCTTGTGGAAGTTCAAGGACTAAGTGAAAGAGTACCTTCAGACTAATTCAACAAGGGTGTCAAATCCATTTGGTGGGGATGGTTTGTTAGACCTTTAAACTTCGGAGCACTTCTTATCAACCTTCATAATGCACCTTAAGAGGAAGGCTAGCTAGATTCACGTATGAGGGAGGCATGAAAAAGCACTAAGGCAGACATGGGCGATTAGGATCGAACTTGGTGCAAATTTTGGTAGAGTCTCGAACCTTGTGGAAATTAACTCTACCCAAGCTAAGGACTTGGCGGACAAAGGACTTGGTCCATGGTCGAATGGATGGACCACGACCACGACTAACAGACTTATTGTGGGAAGCATTAGATCAAGCTAGTGTATTATGTGAGCTTTGATGAGATCGCATTACATCATCAGCGGATAGAGATTGTGGGGAGATCTTGGATGATGTGGTGACGATTGTGAGTTAGAGTTATAGTGGAAACATCTGAAGATAATAAACATCTTCAAGGATAAAGATGCTAGTTTGCTAGTTGAATGTAAACTATATATTTTTATTATCTTATCAGTTAGAGCCTTATTTAGATGGAGGTGTCATCAAATTGGTCCACATTATGTAATCTGATAAAGATAGATGTGATTTTAGCTCAATCCTAGGCAATTCAGTTTTAGTGAGATTCTGAATCTAACTTGGCTTCCAACTTAGAAAGCCTATATATAGTTCTTGCGAGCTTTGCTCTTCTCTTTCAATCAAAGAGAGCATTCATTTTATTCTTTTGAGAAAAAGTATATAGAAGTTGGTTTGACCGTATCTTTGAGTTTCCTTATGGCCTTTGTTTCTTATTACTTTTGTAGCATAATTTCTTTGAGTGTGTGAGGTAAACATTTCGAGGGTCGTTAAAGGCTGAGTCTTGCTTAAACAGACCTAAGTGAGACTGTCGTGCAAAGGTTGTTAGTGATTAGCTTTAGTGAAAATTCAAGTCCCAAAGGTGACCTTTATATTAATTAGCACTGAAAGACCAATCTTGGAGTTCCCCTTCTAGAACCTTAGTGGATCCCTCACCATGACCCCAGGATAGTTATCCAATCAATAATTAACTTAACCTATGGGTTCCCGTATAACCAAGTCGTTCAATTATTAAAAACCTTTTATACTCTAAAAGTTAAAAGTGCAAAAAATAGTGGGAAAATATTTTTTGTCAAATCATTTTACTAAAAATTTTGATGGCATAACGATTACTTTTCTAAGATTCCCAAATTTTAAAACCCTCCATAACATAATTTAAAACACTTCTAATAACTCATATACCATCTCAACTTCTTAAATGGGACCTCAGGTCCACGTCACAAGCATTCACAAACATACATTTCTCAACATTTTAAAAACATTGCTAGGGGTCAAAGCCCTCATAGTTCATTAATTAAAATATATTTACAATCACACAAACATTTAAAAATCAAACTTTTGAACGCTTTCCAAAATACTTTAAAACATATCACAAGCATAGCAAAAATAACATAAGCATAGCAGCACCCGATGATATAACTAACTCTATAGTGGAGTAACAATTATTACAACACTTGTATGTATACCTAGGGTGGTTTGTTTAAAAACATAAAAATAAGATTGAGCTAAACGGGTTCAGTGAGTGTTAATCAGTTTACTAAAAAAATTAAACATTTTATAACAACATAATTGAAATAGTCTCATACTGTAACAGCTCAAATCACCCGTTCACAGAAATTGTTTGCTTTGGGCCTTGGCCTAGCCAAGCCCTCAAAATTTGTTTTTCTCGAAGCCTTCCTAAGAGATCACCCATCCTAGAACTACTCTCGTCCAAGCACATTTAACCTCATAGTTTCGATAGGATCTGGTCCGTTAGGCCATAGAAAACACGTCTGTAATGGAAAGTCCAACTCTCTAGCCGATCCTATTGACTCGAAATCTGGCTCTGATACCACTATAATAGCCCAGGATCGACAAAAGAGTTATGCGGATAATAGGTGACGATCGTTAGAGTTCTCAGTTGGTGACAGGTTTTTTCTTTAGATATCCCCTGGAAACGTATCATCAGATTTCAAAATTGAGGCAAGTTGAATCCTCAATATATCGGACCTTTTTGTATCCTGGAGGGCGTCGGGACAGTGGTGTATTGTTTGGAATTGCCACTAGATTTGGATAGATAATGTGTTCCATCTCGATGCTTAAAAAGTATTTACCAAATCCATCTTATATTTTGGAGACACCTCTAGTAGAGCTGAGAGAAGACCTGAGTTTTAAGGTGAAACCAGTGCAGATTTTGGAATAACGACAAGGTCAAGGAGATGACATGGAACTTGAGCATACTATGAGATGTCAGTACCCCCATTTGTTTGTGTCCTCGACTTGGGAGTTTTGAGGACGAAACTCTTTGAGGAGGGGAGGACTTATAACGTCGGACTTTCAGAGCCCTTTTGTGTTGTACTATATTTGGAGATACTATTGTATATTGATATATACATATGGTTGTACATGAGTTCAAAGATGTATTTAAGTCATTTGGGTTATGTTAATGATTTATAATGTTATATGCCCTTACATGAACTTGGAATTCATCGGTAATGCGGAATCTTGAAGATTTCTAACATATGAACTTTTAAGTGGATAAAACCGAGTCTATTGGATGGATATGACCATGGTAGTTAAATTAAATAAGTTCTAATGCCCTAGAGGTGATTAGACATGATTTATAGACTCATGGGACACTTAGAAAGCTTAATTGGAAAAGTTGACATATATAAGGGCTTATTTGCAAATTGTCAAACGTTAAAGGACTTAAATGTAATTTTTCAATTCTTGGAGGACCAATTCGTAATTTTATTAAGTTGAGGGGCTTAATTAAAATTTTCAAAAGTACAAGGACCAAAATGAAAATAAAATTTTTGGAGATTCCAAATTTTTTGGGTTAATTGCAAATTTAGGAAAGTTTGGAATGTAAAATGGTAATTTCATACAATCTAAGGGCCAAATGATAAATTCACCATACTTTGGTCAGAGAAGAGTCAAAATTCTAGAATCTTCTTATGTATGGACATGCACCCCCCATTTAAGACTTAAAACACTTAGTTTTAAATAAAAGAAAGGGGAAGAAAGGAGAAAGGAGAGGAAGAAGAGGAAGGTTTGGCCATCATCAAAATTCACCCTTCTTTTTGGTTTTTCAACTAAATCCAAGGTGTTCTAAGCCAATTTGGGGTCAAAGAAATCAAATCTATCATTAGATTTGAGAAATTCTCAAAGGATTTGAAGATATCACTAACGGAAGGTTTAGGTAAATTTTGTCTCATCTCTCTCTACATTATGATTTTGAGTTTGGTGATAAGATATGTTGTTCTCCATGCTTGAATATGCATGAAACATGGTTTATATGAATGAAATGTGTCATGGATAGGGTTCTTTAAGTCAAAACTGAAATTGTCCCCTTTAGGTGAAACTTTGTGAATTTTTAAATATCTTTTGAAATTGATGGTTTAAATGAACTCTATGATGTTAATTATGTATGTATGAAGTGAATTGATGATGGAAAATGGGGAAGAAGTACATTAGAAGGAGGCTTTCAAGTTTATGCCTTTAGGTGTTTGATAAAATGCCTAAGTGAACTTGGTTTAGGATTTAAGGATTTTGATGGTGTGCATTAGAAAGAGGCTTTCATGTTTACTTATAGTGAACTTGATTTGTTTCTTAGAATGACAAGTAAAGGCCTAATATGCTTGGATAAAGATGTGCTTAATTATGTTATGAAATGAGTAAGTTTGGATTAAAGGCATTAAATGTTTTAGAAAATGCAAAAAGAGAAGCTAATGTGATGGTGTATAAATATGAAATTTATGTTTAAGTAGTAATTTCATTGTATGTCTGTTTATGTATAAAGGCTCGGGAGTCGTAACATAATTAACTTACTCACTATCATCATAGACATTCATTTCTCGTGCAGTAACATATTCTGACCCATATGTGAAATCCTCATCCTCATTATACATTTCCAACTCATAGGAACCCCTCCGGGGGGCCTTCAACACAACATACCAATAAGATGAATCGGTTTCTCTAGCGTAAAACACTTGTTTTGTTTGCGATGCTAGGATAAAAGGCTCTCTTACATATTGATTCTGGCTTTGGTGTAAATTAACAAATGTAAAACCTTCTTCAACTTTAACTCCATGTCCTACATTTTCCCAATCACACTTGAATATTGGAAGCTGAAATTTATGGTAATCTAATAAAATAATCTCTTTTATCACCCCATAATATGTAATAACATCAATAACTTGTGAAGCATCTTTTGCACTTGATCTACATATTGTTGATGCCTCAATTGCAACACCACTATTTTGTGTTGAGTTTTTAACATCTTTCATATGAAACCGTTGTCCATTTATAACATAACCACTATAGCTCATGGCATAATTCCTTGGACCATTTGCAATCCATTTTAGTGTCTCCCTGTCATCATATATAGAAGTCTGGAATGAAACCTACATATATGATTCCAAAAAGGAGTTAATATTATTTAAAAGACAACTAACAAAATATGTATAAAACATTTTTAGTGCAATAACTTTCCTTTCAACCATGATGAAAAGCATTTGAAACGTAAGTGTCTTTCTAATAAGTTAAAAGATTTTTTATTAAAAAATAGGGTAGTAGGGACCAGATGAGATCTCACCGTCGGATAAGTAAATACATGTTGATCTGACTGACAGACTTTGTCAAGTGAGAGGGCAATCCCTGAGGGCGGCCTCACAAAAGTGGAACTCGATTATCTCAAACAGAGCGCGAAGAATTGACGGTGTGATTAAAATGTTCAAAATTTTGTGAGGCCAAAACTTGAAAGATTACATGTTAAAGAAAACACTTTACTGAATCTTCTTCCTTTCTTTTTTTTTGTATTACATATTAAAGAAAACACTCTATTGACTCTTCTTCCTTTCTTTGTCATCGTAAGATCCGGGTCAGATCCAAACCTCATGATTTCTAAGGTATTTCTCCTATAATCTTTCGTTAATTAGAACTGTCTTCTCTCTCTCTCTAAATCCCTGTTTGTAATATTTGAATTATCTTCTATGCTTGAAGAGTGTGCAATAAGAGCTAGGGAATTTGTTTCTTGTAGCCATTTGATTTTCCTTGGTTCCATTCAATTGCCCTTCCTCGAGCTATTGTATCATCTGCCAGAGCGGTGAGGTTATATAGTGCTGGTCTATTATTGTTTGTTAAGTCAAAATGACTTTATATTAATGATTTTGATGAAGTATAAAAAATGAAGGAATGAAAAACAGACGGAGAATCGAAAAGCAGACTGAAGATTAAAAGGCAGACGAAGAATAAAAAGCAGACGGAAGAATGAAAAACAGACAAAGAATAAAAACCAGATGAAGAATAAAAAGCAAACGAAGTAGAAAAGCAGACGGAAGCTAAAAGCATACGGAAGCCAAAAATAGACGATGGAAAGCAAACAGAGGCAAATCAAGCGGCAGCTCGAGTTAATTACAGAACTCAACTGAATAACCGTTTCTTTCAAGAATCAAGAAGCAAGATTCAATAAGCAGTTACAGACGAAGGCTATAAATATGAGTCAAAGATTGCAAAGTTAGCTGATATACATATACGTGAACGTTAAAAAGCTTACTTGAGAGTTTATTGTGCAAATAGCTAGAGCTATCTTATTGTAACAAGGCTCAAAAATCTTTCTGTAAGAAAGTAGTACAAATAGCCTGCAGAGGCTAAGTGTGAAAGAATACTGACTGTAAGAAACCTGAAGAGGCTCGGACTAAAAGAATACTTATAACATTTGAAAAGTAGTGAAATCTCATAAAGAGATCTAAGGACTGGACGTAGTCCACGATTTGGGGTGAACCAGTATAAAAATTACTGTGTCAACTTCTCTTTATCCTTATCTCTCTTATCGTTCAAAGTTTCGTTTTTACTTAGTTTTCTAACAAGTTTTCGAGAATACGATTAACTTTGATTTACAGTAGTTTCTATGAAAAGAACAAGTTTTTCTTTTGACAAACGTTTTTGAAGATTTTTCAAAAAGGGAAAATACACAATTCAACCCCCCTTCTTGTGCATTTATACATCGTATAATAAGCATTGTAATAACGTGTGAATCACTTCAATTAGTATCAGAGCTCGGTGTCCAAGGATCACTGTAACAAAGTGTGGATCAAAGATTATGGTAGAATCACATACGTACATTGCAAAAGGTGCCTTAGTCACTAGACCTCCAGCATTCAACGGAGGAGACTACCACTACTGGAAAGATAGGATGCGGCTGTTTATAGAATCTACTCATGTTGACCTTTGGGACATGATAGAGAATGGACCATATACACTAGTAGATGAAGATGGAAATCTTATTCCATGAATTAGATGGACGGCTGATCAAAAGGCGAGATTCCAACTGAACTCTAAGGCGAAGTTTTTCTTGAGTTGTGCCTTAAGCAGAAGTGAGTATGACAAAGTCCACCGATGCGATACTACGAAGGAGATGTGGGGCACGTTGTCCATCACTCATGAAGGTACAAACCAAGTCAAAGAATCCAAGATAAGCATTCTTGTGTACCAGTACGAGCTTTTCAAGATGAAAGATAAAGAATCTATTAATCAAATGTTTGGAAGATTTCAAACAATCATCAATGGATTGAAAGCTCTCGGAAGAACTTACGATAACCAAGATCACGTACATAATATCTTAAGAAGTCTTCCAAAGACGTGGAGACCAAAAGTTACTACTGTACAGGAAGCTAAGGATTTGAGCGTGCTAAAGCTTGACGAGTTGCTTGGATCGTTGAAGATTCATGAAGTTGAGCTCGATGCTGAAGACAAGCCCAAACGGGACAAGTCAATAGCACTGAAGGTCGAACAGAAAAATCACAAGACTCAAAGGAGGAGAAAGTCATCAAAAGCATTAAATATTGAAGAATCAAAGCATGATGACTCCAGCGGATCAGAACAAGAGTCAAGTGATGACGATGACGAGCTATCTTTCATTTCCAGGAAAATCAGACGGATGTGGAAGAAGAAGTCTAAAGGAAGTCAGTTCTTCAAGAAGAACGAAAAAGATGATGGAAAAGTAGAAAAGACATCCATCATATGCTACGGGTGTAATCAACCTGGACATTACAAGTCCGAGTGTCTTACTCTAAAGAAGAAACCAAAGAAGATTAGAGAAGGCATGAAAAGCATGATGATAACTTGGGAGGATCTAGATTCGTCAGAATCAAATACAAGCTCCGAGACATCAGAGCATGCAAACATTTTCCTGGTAGCCGAGGAAGAAAGTGATGAGGAGGTAACTTTTGAATACGATGACTGGCATAATGGATATTCAGAACTACTAGAAGATTCTCATGCTATTCTAAAACAGTACAAACTGTTAAAGAAAAAGTATGTAGAAAACCTTAAACATACAGAAGAAATAGAGAGAGAAAATATCTGCTTGAAAAAGCAAATAGAGGAGAATAAAAAAAAAGAAAGTTGTAGATAGATCTGAAGAGATCAATCAGCTGAAGTTTAGAATTAAGAGTCTTTCAGGTGATTTAGCTACCTTCACTGAGAGTACAAAGAAAATGAATGAGATGCTAGGAAAATGTAGACATCCGATTGATAAAACCGGATTAGGGTTTACAAGAAATAAATCTCATCATGGAAGAAAACCTCTCTTCCAAAATAAAAGGTATCACCAAACACGTTTTCATCAACAAACTTGTAAAATGCATCAAGTAAATCATTTTGTACATATTACTAACCTAAGAGGACCCAAGAAAATATGGGTACCAAAAATAAAATTGTTTCTCCTGCAGATATCCTTCCTTGGAAGATGCGACAAGCACCGTTGGTATTTAGACAGTGGATGCTCACGACATATGATGGGAAGAAGGTCTATGTTTCTAGATCTTCAGTATAACAAGGGAGGATTAGTAACTTTCGGAGACAACCAGCGGGGCAAGATAATTAGAATCGGTAAAATAGGTAAAGATTCCTTTACATGTATTGATAATGTGTTGCTTGTTGATGGTATGAAACACAATTTGATTAGTGTTAGTCAATTGTGTGATTCTGGTTCTGAAGTCACGTTCAATCGAAATCTTTGTGAAGTCAGAAGCAAAGATGGGTCTATATTCTTTTCTGCTAAGAGAAGAAATAATCTTTACAAAATTGATTTAGAAGAAATCAAAATGTTTCATGTTTTTTATCAACTGAAGAAGGGAGACTAATTTGGCATAAAAAGCTAGGTCATGTCAGTTTTAAACATATTTCAAAATTGTTAAAGCATGATCTGGTAAGAGGTCTACCAAAAATAAGTTTTGACAAAGAGTGCTTTTGTGAAAGTTGTCTTAAAGGAAAACAAGTCAAAACATCATTTTCTTCTAAAAATACCGTAACATCTTCTAGACCTCTAGAGTTGTTACATATGGATTTGTTTGGTCTAACTAGGACGGTAAGTCTTGGCGGAAAGAAATATGGACTTGTTATTATTGATGATTTTACTAGATTTTGTTGGATATTGTTTTTGTCACAAAAAGATGAGTCTTTTAAGTATTTTAGGACCCTTTCCAGAAAGTTACAAAATGAAAAAGGAATGTCTATAGCCAGTATTAGGAGTGATCATGGTGGAGAATATGAGAATGAGAAGTTTAGAATATATTGTGAGGAGAACGGAATTTTCCACAATTTCTCTGCTCCTAGGACTCCGCAGCAGAATGGAGTTGTTGAAAGGAAGAATAGGACGATTCAAGAGATGGCAAGGAGTATGTTGTGTGAGATGAATCTTCCTAAGTACTTCTGGGCAGAAGCTGTGAATAAAGCGTGTTACATTGTAATGTGATATTCTGCGATTGTCTTTGAAGAAAACTCCTTATGAGTTATCGAATGGAAGGAGACCGAATATATCTTACTTTCATCCATTTAGTTGCAAGTGCTCTATTCTGAATACAAAGGAGTTGTTGGATAAGTTCGACTCAAAGACCTTTCCAGGAATCTTTCTAGGCTACTCTTTATCATCCAAGGCTTTTCGGGTTTATAATCTTACCTCGAAGACAGTTGAGGAGACCATTCATGTCAAGTTTGATGATAGTTCCCAACCCCGTAAGAAAGATGACATGGAGAGTGAATTCCCTTCAAAGTCCTTAGAAGATACAATAGAAGCTCCATCATCAGGAAATCAGGTAGACAAAGTTGAGGATAGTCCAAAAACTAGTGGATTAAAAAGATATTGGAAATATAAGAGTTCTCATCCAGAAGAGTTAATTATCTAAGAGACCTCTGAAGGAGTCAGAACAAGGTCCAAATTCATAAGAGAAGCTAATATAGCTTTTATCTCTGAAATAGAGCCTAAAAAGATTGAGGAAGCTCTTCAAGATGAAGCTTGGATTTTAGCCATGCAAGAGGAGCTGAACCAATTTACTAGGAATAAAGTTTGGTCCTTAGTTCCTAAACCCTCAAAGAAATCCATTATAGGAACTAGATGGGTTTTTAAGAATAAGTTAAATGAATCAGGGAGAGTGAGTCAGAATAAAGCTAGATTAGTAGCACAAGGCTACAATCAGCAAGAAGGAATAGACTACAATGAGACATATGCTCCAGTAGCGAGAGTTGAAGCAATTAGGATATTGCTGGCATATGCAGTTTGTCCTTATATAAAGCATTTTCAGATGGACGTGAAAAGTGCGTTTCTGAATGGTTTTATAGACGAAGAGGTGTATGTTAAGCAACCTCCTGGTTTCGAGGACATTAGATATCCAGATCATGTCTATAGACTTCATAAAGCTTTATACGACTTGAAGTAAGCTCCTAGAGCTTGGTATGATTGTCTAAGTACCTTTCTTTTAGAAAGTGGTTTTAGTAAAGGTCAAGTAGATAAGACGCTCTTTAGAAAGAATTATGAGAATGAGTTTATTTTAGTGCAAATCTATGTTGATGATATCATTTTCGATGCTACCTCAAAGAACTTATGTATGAGTTTTGAGAGTTTGATGAAAAATGAGTTTGAGATGAGTATGATGGGTGAGTTGAGGTTCTTTCTTGGGTTGCAAGTTAAGCAAACCGATGAGAAGATCTTTATCCATCAACAAAAATATGTGAAAGAACTGTTGTCTAAATTTGATATGAGTAATGTAAAGCCTATGGCAACTCCGATGCACCCTTCAAACCTTTTGTCGAAAGACGAAGTTGGTAAGAAGGTGGATCAAACCCTGTATAGAGGGATGATCGGTTCTTTTCTTTATCTTACAGCAAGCAGACCTGACATACTATTCAGTATGTGCTTATGTGCAAGGTTTCAGGCCGATCCTAGAGAGTCTCATCATATAGCTGTTAAAAGAATTATGAGATATCTCGCAGGTACTACTGATCTTTGCTTAATGTTTGAGAAAGGTAAAGATTTCAGGTTGATCGGCTACTGTGATGTGGACTATGCCAGAGATAGAGTTGAAAGGAAGAGTATGAGTGGAGGATGTCACTTTCTTGGCTCAAACCTATTTCCTGGTCAAGCAAGAGACAAATCTCAATCGCGCTATCAACTCTCGAAGCTGAGTACATATCTGCCGCAAGCTGTTGTTCGCAAACACCGTGGATTAAATATCAACTAGAAGATTATTCAGTTCATGAAGAGGAGATCCCAATTTTTTGTGACAACACCAGTTCCATCAACTTATCGAAGAATCCTATACAGCATTCGACAGTAAAAAATATCGAAGTCAAACATCATTTCTTGAGAGACTACATTCAGAGAAAGGTTGTAAGCCTACGGTTTATTAAGACAGAGTTTCAATGGGCGGACATCTTCACTAAACCATTGAGTGAAGAATGGTTCAAGAAAATCAGACGGAACCTCAACATGGTAATGTTAAATGACCAACCGTCTGACATTTCACAGCCAAGTTAAAAAAGGTCGTCAAAGTTAATGGCGTCAGAAACAGTGAGTTACAGTTGGTAACTTCTCTCACAAGGAAATTTTGAAGGGAAAGTCTCATAACCTTAAGAACCTCACCGATTCTAGAACACGCCTGATAAGACCTTTTGAGTACCCTCAAATCAAAAACCTCTCAAATACTCTCAACCCACAAAACTTTCAGCCCTCTCAAACCTCTGAAATCACCTTACCTTTGAAGAACAGATTACCGGAGTTAGTTTCTATTCAGAATCAATGGAGCAAGCGATGATTTACAGAAGGCATATGGATTTTGAATCTCTGAGGAAAGATGATATGGATATCGAACCAGAGATCGTAGAAGCCGGTTGGAGGAAGTTCTTTCAGGTGCGGGAGTATGTGCACCAAAATGAAGTATGTGAGTTTTAGAAGAATGTGCAGATGGTAGAAAAAGCTATTGTTTCTACAGTAGACGGACTGTCTATTATTGTAACAATGGAGTTAATCGAGAAGGTGACTGGATGTCCATCTTTTGGAGAGAAGCTATCAAGCAAAGCCAGATGGATGACAAAGGACAGTTTAAAGGAAGACGAAGTGAGAAGATGATTGTATGGAGAAAATGACCCAACAGAGAGGAAGACCTCGAGTCTGGTGCGGAAGGCCAGGGTCTTACATGCGATTCTGTTTAACTGTGTCTTACCAAGAGCGGGTTCAAGGCATTTGGTGACTACTCTGGATGAACAGTGCCTATTTTACCTGCTGAATCGCCAACCAATTGACTACCATTTTTTATTTTTCAGTATATGGTTAAAGGAATGAAGGATACAAATAGCTACCAATACGGAATATTATTAACAAGGATTTTCAGGGAGTCTAGAGTCCATCTTGACAGGGGAATCAGACAAATGGTTCCTGTTAGGAGTGTTATCGACTCGGGTACTATAAGAAAAATGGGCTTGAAGAATCTGGACAGAACAGAGGCAAATTCTGAGAATAAAGCTAGAACTAAGGGGGAGCAGAAATAGAAGAAGTCTCCCACAAAGAGTTCTAAATCTCAGGTTAGTACAAATATGCCCATTATTGAAAGAAGAAAATCATCTGAAGAAGTTCTGAAAGAAAAGATGATTTCTCAAAAAGAAAGTAACCAAGTTCGAAGTTTAGACAAAAATGTCTTGAAGAGAAAAAGGGAGAAGCTTCTAAGTGATATTCCTAAGAAGGCGAAGAGATCACCCAGGATTCGAACTTTGAGACAGCAAGAAGAAAAGCGATCCATAGAATGAAGCTAGGAAGAAGTCTCTGTGACTCACATACCGAAGGCTACGAGATCTCTAGTCTCAATTTTAAGTGAAGAATCAGCCAATCAGGCCTAGGAGACTGCAAGGAAAAGAACATTGGAGTCTGAGAAACAGAGACCCCAACCTCAGAAAACTCCAAGATTGACTGAGGCAGTGAAAAAGACTAAGGTAATTAGTCAAAAGAAGAGTGTCACTACTGCTAGGGAAGTTAGTTAGAAAACGACTACTTTAATTGCTGAAATACTAAGACAAGAGAAAGCTACTCTTACTGTTGTTCCAACAGAGAAATCAGCAGAAGATAGTCAGGAGAAGATTACTCCTATTGCTGTTCCACAAGAGATAACAGCAGAACTAAGTCTGGTAAGTATTATTCCTACTGAGGTTCATCAACGGGAAGCAACAGAACTTAGTTTGGTACAGGTCCAACAAGAAGAATCTGAAGAACTCAGTCTGGTTTCACACAATTATTCTGAATTTCTGAGGAAAGACGAATTGGAAGTTAGATTGATTGAAGTAGTTGAGCCTGTGACTAAAAGGAGTACTTCAATAGTCATAAGGGATACACCGAGGAGGTTAGTTAAGGCATACTTACAACCCATTCCGATAAATAGTGGACATGGCATCTGTTGATAAGGGGAAGATGAAGTTATACCCAGAAGGTGTAATTGATGATCTGTCTGCAGATCAGATTGCAGAAGAAGTACGAAGAATAGATGAAGCATGCACTTCAAATAAGACGTTTATAGGAGCTAGTTGTAGTTTTACATAAAAGGATGAACACTGTCCAGTGGGGGGAAAGCTGACTAAAGGAACGTTTATTGAATCCCTTGTACAGACAGTAGTGCGTATTAGGCCACTATCTAATACACTATCCATTGAAGAAGAAGCTTTACCCTTGCGAGGAAGACAAGTGCTTATGCTACCTGCTCCTTATGACTTAGACCTTCTTGAGCCCAATCTATCGGTTCAACCACCTACCCTTGAGATTGTTAAAGATTATATTCCATCTTCAGATGCATATGTTACTACAATTGCGTTTGTAGAACTCCCGGAGGATGATGATCAACCCACCTCATCTTTTGACTTGCAAGCTGAGGTAATGCACCTACGAAGAGAAGTCAAAGAGTTGAAGGAGATGATGAAAGGGTTATTGAAGCATCATCGGCAGTAATCATTTTTTATTATAACAAATAGGGAGAGAAGAAAATGGAAAGCAGAAATCAAAGGGGATGTACGAAGAAGATGAATTTTTCATGAAGAAAGGAAAAGATAAGGGGAGGAAGAGTCAGCAGAAAATGAAGAAGTCAGATGAAGACTGTACGAAGATATGTTTTTCACCTGAATCATATGATTATTTGTTAACATCAAAAAGGAAGAGATTGTTAAGTCAAAATAACTTTACATTAATGATTTTGATGAAGTACAAATAATGAAGGAATGAAAAACAGACAGAGAATCAAAAAGCAAATGGAAGATTAAAAAGCAGACGAAGAATAAAAAGCAGACGGAAGAATGAAAAACAGACGAAGAATAAAAAGCGATTTAAGTAGAAAAGCGATTTGAAGCCAAAAGTGCATTTAAAGCCAAAAGCGATTTATGGAAAGTGATGGAGGCAAATCAAGAGTCAGTTCGAGTTAGTTATAGAACTCAACTGAATAACCGTTTCTTTTAAGAATCAAGAAGCAAGATTCAAGAAGCAGTTACAAACGAAGGCTATAAATATGAGTCAAAGTCGAAGATTGCAAAGTTAGCTGATATACATATACGTGAACATTAAAAAGCTTACTTGAGAGTTTATTGTGCAAATATCTATAGCTATCTTACTGTAACAAGGCTCAAAAATCTTTCTGTAAGAAAGTAGTATAGATAGCCTGCAGAGGCTAAGTGTGAAAGAATACTAACTGTAAGAGACCTGAAGAGGCTTGAGTAAAAGAATACTTGTAACATTTGAGAAGTAGTAAAATCTCATAAAGAGATCTGAGGACTGGACATAGCCCACTGTTTGGGGTGAACAAGTATAAAAATTACTGTGTCAACTTCTCTCTATCCTTATCTCTCTTATCATTCAAAGTTTTGTTTTTACTTAGTTTTCTAATAAGTTTTCAAGAATACGATTAACTTTGATTTACAGTAGTTTCTGTGAAAAGAACAAGTTTTTCTTTTGACAAAACGTTTTTAAAGATTTTTCAAAAAGGAGAAATACATAATTCAACCCTCCTTCTTGTGCATTTATACACCGTATAATAAGCATTGGAATAACGTGTGATTCACTTCATTGTTTCTTGGTATCAATTTCAAATAATAGGGCAACCAATATTAGGGAAGTGTGAATTTACTGTGAGATTTCCCCTTTTATGTTTCTTCTTTTGAAATTTTGAGCTTTATTACGGGAATTATAGAAAAATAGAGCTAAGTTTTTAGTTTATAGTATCAGAAAGTCACATATGTTGGTTGGTTTTTATTTTTCCGTGCATTTCTAGTTCTCCAAGCTAAAGGCAAGATTTTGGGCTTTTCTACACTTAAATTGAGGAGTTATGGTGAGAGAGCAAAAGGTTGAGTCCTTTTATGCTCACATCTGTGAATCAATATTAGCTTCCTCATTCTTTCTTCTGCTTATTTTCCCCTCGACGTCTGATGTAGACTCTCTATATGCTCTCAAAATTATTCTCCACATCCTTAAATTTGATTCAGTCCGTTATGCTTGCTATCCAGTTTCCTCTTTTCAAGAGATTTATAAATACACTGGCAATGATTTGTTTTCCTCATCAAATGAACTCATTTCGATACTCTTAATTAATTGGGCCAACGTGACTTATGGCGATTGCTCAATTTAGCCCCTGGATTTCGTGTTTTTGTTGTTGACAGTCATCGTCCTATCCATTTGCACAGCTTGAGTGAGCATAATGAGAATGTGATTGTGTTTTATACACATGATCATGAGAATCAAGCTGATTTGTCATATGATTTTGATATCTCTGCTTTGGCTAATGCAAGTGGTTTGAATAGTGATGATGAAGGTGGTGAAAGTGATGAGAGTTATGAGGATGAAGATAGTGAAAGTGAGGTTGAGGATGGAGATGGATCGAGGAAGCGGAAGAGGGCATCCAATGAGAAAGATGATGAACCAGTACACCTGTTCAAAAAATTGAAGAGGGAGTACTACCACATGGGCACGTTCTATGGAAAACCATCAGGGTGCTTGATGTATGAGTTGTCCCATCTGTTGAGGAAGAACACAAATGAGTTGCTTTGGTTGGTGTGTGTTTCACTAATTGATCAGTTTGTTCATGAGAGATTAACAGATGAAAGGTACCGAGCTGGTGTATATGCTCTCAAAATTATTCTCCACATCCTTGAATCTGATTCAGCCTGTTATGCTTGCTGTCCATTTTCCTCTTTTCAAGATGGTTAAGGTTTGGATACAAGCTCATAAGAAATTTCGAGTTCCATTGTTGGAGGAACTCGAAATTTCGTACTGCTTGTTCTCGAAGGAAACTGTTGAAGATGTTGGACGTTGTTGCCCTCTATTGAAAACATTTAAATTAAACTGCCAAAGGTGTCCAGCTGTTTATCGTGACAGTGACGAGGAGGCATTAACTATTTCAGAAAACATGCCTGAATTGTGCCACCTCCAGATATTTGGAAATCAACTGACAAACAATAGACTGCAAGCTATTCTTGATGGTTGCCCACACCTTGAGTAGCTTGATCTACGACAGTGTTTCAATGTCACTCTGGATGGGAGTTTGGGTAAGTTACATGCTGAAAGAATTAAAGATTTGAGATGTACTATTGATTCCACTGATGACTATCCATTTGATATTGAAGTTCCAGAGCCTGTTAGCAGTCCTTCTAGCACTTTTGTCCCTTATCTTTACTTGTTTGATTATAATGATGATGATCGTGGATACTTTGACAATGACTATAGTCAGATGTATTATGATTACTAGCTTTTCATCAATTAGGGCCCACCTAGTTGAGTGGGGCAATGTGAACATGAGGACAGGGATGAAGGTTCAGCATTGAAAGGGCCTGCTGGATCAATTAAGGATATCTGAGCTACATTTCATCTTAGACTAGCTGGAGTTTTCTCCAACCAGTAACCCTGTTGTACTTAGGCTAAATGGTTTCCTTTTGCGGATAAAGCTGAATTGGCTTCTACAATATCAAACGTGTGTTTATGATTTATGAAACCATTATGAAAGCCAGTGAAGTTTTCTATTTTATGAACGTAAAGAACAGAATCGTTGTTTGAATTTCTGCATATGTTTTGACGTTTCTTGATTCCAGAAGCCATGTCTTCTTGTCCCCATAAAGTTTATATGGATGCTTTTTATTAGTGCAGTGCAACCTGTTAGTCTGGAGTTCATATCCTATTTTAAATTTAACTTGTTTTAATTGTAATAACACTGTTGAAATCAGTGGCCCTGGGGATTGTGTGGACAACAGAAGGGTAAAGGCAAACAATTGAAGAATCTTAAAATATCTCGGTAAGGTTTTTTGTTTATATGAAATGTAAACTTGGCTATATGTGTGCGTGCGTGTGTATTTTCCCTTAGTCATTACTTTTGTTTCTCAAAATTGACACATCCATTTAATGCTGTAGATTGCAAAAACAATTCCGTACAAAAGTAAATGCAAGTTGTTTGATTTTGTATTTACTCTTATTAACTATTTTCTCATATGTTAAGTCATTTGAGAAAATAGTTTAAATAATTAAAGCAAGTTTTAGGTAATTAACTATTTTCTCTTTTCTCGTAATATTTTAAATAAGATTTAGTATTTACTTTTATTAGTATTATTTTAATGTCTAGCATTGATTATTTAAATGTTCCTATTTTCAACTCTTCTTAAGTTTGTAACATATGTTATGTCATTCTACTATATTTGAAAAATATACTGATGATTTTTGTTTCAATGGTTGTAGATTATGGAAGTCAATGGTATTATTCATAGGAAGGTAGCACATGGAAATTGAAGAAGATATGGTAGTCAATTTTTGTTTCAATAATTTAGGAACTATTTTGGAATAACAATTTAGAGACATGTTATTGCTTTTTGTTATAAGTGTCTATGTGTTTATTATCTATGATTTACTCATCTTTGATGAATAACAAATATGTTTTTGAAAAGTTAATTTTATAGTTATAAATTTGTTTCCACATTAGTGTACCATTATTTATATAAGTTACACAAGATATATTAGTAACACTATTATAATAGCATCAACAAATGTTATCATAAATTCAATAATAACATATTTTTAATATTGTTATTAAATAATAATCTAGAGCATTTTAGAAGTGTTACTAAACTCATATCCACAACATTTGGTGGATGTAAAAAAAAATAGTTTATGAATGTCATGGTTAACTAATCTATATGGTTTATAAAATGTAACATAAAATCAATTATTTTTATTAATAAATATCGTAATAGACTCAACAATAGCATTTTAGTAATATTGTAAAAAACTCTTTTATAACATTTTAAAGTTAATATATAACATTTCAAAATTTTACACATAGCTAATTAATAACATTTATAAAATATAATATAAAATCATTTGTAGCTATCAATAAATGTTATAATAAACTCAACAACAAATTCTATCAATGTCATGAAAAACTTATCTATAACAATTTTAAAATGTTACAAAATTCATATCTACTATATGTTAATGATGTTGCAAAAATTAATATATAACAGTTCAAAAATGTTACAAATAGCTAATTAATAACATTTATAAAATATAATATAAAATCATTTGTAGCTATCAATAAATGCTATAATAAACTAAACAATATCATTCTATCAATGTCATGGAAAACTTATCTATAATATTTTTAAAATGTTACAATATTCATATCTACTACATGTTAATGATGTTGCAAAAAGTTAATATATAACAGTTCAAAATGTTACAAATAGCTAATTAATAACATTTATAAAATATAATATAAAATCATTTGTAGCTATCAATAAATGCTACAATAAAATCAACAGCAACATTCTATCAACGTCATGAAAAACTTATTTATAACATTTTAAAATATTACAAAATTCATATCTACTACATGTTAATGATGTTGCAAAAGTTAATATATAATAGTGTAAAATGTTACAAATAGTTAATTAATAACATTTATAAAATATAATATAAAATAATTTGTAGTTATTAATAAATGTCATATTAAACTCGATAATAACATGTCAAAACTGTTACTAAAGCATCATATCTTTAGTAATATGGGCTATTATAGCATACTCATTAGTGTTATCATTCATATTTAATAACACTTATCACCTGTTACCGTATGTCATTTTTGTTGTAGTGACACTTGGATTGCAACTAATGTTTTAATTATGTATTTTGAGAAATGATATTATTTTCAACTAATATGAATTTGAAATGTAAAAGATAACGTTTTATTTTCTGAAACTACATTTTTTAACAACTTTGCACTTAAGAGTGCAAAAGATGACTTTTATGACATGAAATAATGTTTTCAAACTTACTTATGCATAAATGAGTCATATATGCTATGTGTATGTTTTCCCTTTTGGCTTAGAGCCACAGCAAAGTTTCATTTTATCGGTTGGACCGATAAATAAAGGCATGATGCCTTGATTTTTGATACTTAAATGTTGTATATGATTTTTGTGATTAGTGAGGAAACAATTGGCCAATCGTGTGCTAGGCATAACTGATTAAACCTCGTACCCTTAACGCTAGTAAATTAAAATCGAGTCGTCGTATCGACACCTTCTACGGGACTCGTGGGTGATTCCACACTTAAGGTCTAGACACAGAAGAGGTCATCACCTAGGGTCATGACGCTCTTGTCGACTGTAGTCTGGACTCACCGTGGAGGAAAGTCGAGCCAACACTGATAATCGGTGGGTGTGCACATTAGTTTGGCCGACTAGTGGTGTCACACATTATTTTTTTGATTTAGTCTGATATTTGTTTTCTAATGAGATTTTGATTTATACATCTGATGTTTTTATGCATTTTTATACTAGAACTGGAACCTATATCCACTGAATGGGTGATTAATAGGCTGTGCCTATGTAGTTCCTAACCGGTATATGATGAGGCATAGGCTAGGCTAGGCTATGTGCTTTTATGTCATGTATATTCCCTTCACAAGTTATCTACATCGTCTTGGTATATTCGAATTCTATTTATGTTATATGTTTTTCTTGCTCACTGAGTACCTAATATACTCACCCCCCTTTGCTTTCCAACCATACAGGTTAATTTAGTGAGTTTGAAGCTCTAAGTGGATCGTGTGATCTTTTGACATTTTCAGGTTATTACCACACGTAGGTAGTTTCTTATTTTGTACTTTTATTGTCTAATGACTCATGAGTTGTGTTTATGTAGTTATGCTTTATGACTTCGTAAGTTATCTTTTGATTGTCTGGTGTTTTATAAATGATTTTATGTATGTATTTTTAGCAATGCTATTGAGATTGCCTTGAGTGGACTAGAGAGTCCTGAAGTTGTGGTTGGATGTGAATATAGAAGTGTGTTTGAAATCGTTTGAAGGTTTCGGGATTTTTAAAATACAGTCGTTGTGCTACCCAAATAAAAAAAACAGATATTCAGTTAGCCTTACATAGTCGGATTAAGGATACTGCAAGTGTCCTTAGCCTGAGTATACTGCAAGTGTCCTTAGCCTTACATAGTCGTTGTATCGGGGTGACACATACAACAATAAAGCTCATGGTAAAATAATCATCATAAACATTCATTCATGCATCATCAAATCTAGTAATAATATAACATTTCGTAAAACACAATTTCAATTTTTCTGAAATACTATTTTGAAATGATTTTCGACTTTAAACTCAAAATATAGAAGTTTCCATTATCCATTATCCATTTTACATTTTCCTTTTTGTTTAAACAATAAACAACGATGGCAATAAGTTTTTGAAAACTTTTATTCTAAAAATAAGCAACTATTGGAATTGGTACATATGATGCATTTGTTATAGTTACGTTTAGTGTAATAAGTTACCTTCAATACTTACAATTAAATCAAATAGTAAGATTTCATATTAGATATGAAACATTAAGTCTTTGAAAGAGCCTAAGTTAATGATTTTATGATGAGATGCTTAACTGAACGTGTATTATCCAATAAGTTTAGAACTATATTGGATATAAAAGGTATAAGATATTTAAAAGGTTGGATATAATATTTAAAGCCCATCGAATAAATTTTTGTTTCAATGTATAATTATATGAAAATAGTTCTCAAAATAAGTTGTAGGATTAAGATAAATTTTGAAAATTCATATCTCATAATAATATATCTAATTGGAACCTATTTCTTTGTTGATTCATTTGACATATAGTTGAAAAGATATGAGATTTAAGAAAGTGTACACTCTAGAGAATATTGTATCATTTTCTTACCAAATCATCATCCCAATGATAATATGATCATTATATAATGATACGCATAAAATACTTAAACAATTAGTTTAGTGCAAATAGGAGATTGTTGTTTATGACTGCAGCTAATCAGTTGGTTTTAGTTTAGGACTTAATTATTTAAAGACATTTTTATCTTAGATATATTTAAATGTACATGTTAAATTCTATGGGAGAATTACATATTGTAAATGAAATTATGATGAGATTATAATTATGAGATTCATATTGCATTTATCTATTATCCATAAATTGTTCCTATTCATTGTTTTATTGAAACTTAATATTAATAGAGCATAAAAAGATTAACACTAAAAGGACCCATCTCAGAGTTTTCCTTCCAGAACCTAAATTGAGCCCTTCCGATGACCCATGGTAACCCTCCAATTGATATCTAACTTAACCTAAGGGTTCTCGTATAACCAAGTCATTCAACTGTTAAAAAACCTTTTATACTCTAAAATTTAAAAGCATAAAAAGTAGTAGGAAAATATTTTTTGTCAAATCATTTTACTAAAAATTTCGTCAACATAACGACTGCTTTTCTAAGATTCTCAAATTTTAAAAACCTGTATAACATGATTTAAAACACTTCTACTTCTTAAATGGGACCAGTTGGGCACTGTTTTCGGAGTCCAACCCTTGAACCATAAACGTGGGCGTGTTCCAATTAAATCTCCTTAACCATTTTTTATTCATCTTTATGCTTTGATATCATAACATGTGGGCCTCATTTCTAGAGTCCTACTCTTGAGTCATGAAACCATAAATGTGCACATTATTGCTCGTCAAACAAACGTGAGTGTAATCTAACAAAATCCTGAGATTTGATCATTAAATGACTATCCATTCTTATGATTAAGTCCTCAATCATATTGTACCCACCAAAATTTTCCTGAGAGAAACTCCACTGACCCCCTTCAAGAAAAGTTCGCCGTGGCGACAATTTATATCTTCACCGCAGTGACAAAAAATAACTTCACGTTGGCAACCTTGAAAAACTGATTTTACCGCGACGAAGCCAAGGAGTTTGCCGTGGCGAAACCCCTAGAAATTCATCCCATAAATTGAAAATTTCCAATGTTTTCTACATCACTCTTACCTTTCTTTCAATTTACGTTGTCCCGAAATCACTTCCTTTAATGCATCATCATTTCATAACAGTTCAATATTATCTCATCATACACTCTAATCTCTTTTCATTTAATTTATTTCTTACAACTAATTCTCATTATTTATAATTCCTATCTTTCTCCCATAACATCTCACTGATGTATCAACAATTTATGATCAAGATTTATCATCTCAACCTTATCCTTACATAAATTCATATTTCTACTCAACATCATCCATACGTGACTCATAAATCATTTACATCAAAAGATAAGAGTTCTTTACAAAACTGAAGTGACATTTCAAACCATATTACAACAATGACTCAACATCCCAAAATACATAAGTTACTTGAACAATAATACTTGAAATGCAACTAAAAGCCTCATGATTACAAAATCTAGCTTATAATACAAAAATATGCAACTTGGGGCGATGCTTTGACCCTCTTTCACTTGATCTCATGCTCTTTATCTGAAGATGGGACGGAAGGGGGGTGAGCTTGAAAGCTCGTAGGTAACAAGTTTATAATAAATGAAAAATAAGCAAACCTTTGAAATCTTTTCTTTCTTGCCATATAATTTTTTTTCTTTCATTGAGTTCAAAAGAAAACATAAGTTTCTCAAAGGTTCAGATCTTGTCAAAAATCAAAGTAACAAATTATGCACTTTTTTAATTTATTCAAAAATCATGAATGCATCAACTTGATTAGACATCTTATGCACATGTGCACATCAAAATGGTTTAGGTGGATCCAAATAAAACGTACTACACATTTTCCTTAAGGGTCCTGTGTAGCCGTGAACAAAACATACTACGCAATCCCATGTAATGTTTATGCGTAGTCGTGAATTTATGGATGTCCACGAGGGAGTTCCATGCCACTAACGGGCAGGCGGGAGAAGCCTTTAGACAAGTTCACTTGACTTTACTTATGGGACCACCACAAACCCACATAACACATATAATTCATGTCTTATAAACTTGTGTCGCCCAAACTTGCACTTTCTTGTAAACTTGTTTTTCATGCTTTCTATGTATTTGAAAAAAACCATTTTGAAAACATGATTTCATATACATGCATCTTTTCAAAAGAAAATCACTTAAATCAAATAAAGAGAATGTATCAGATTTCACAAATCATGCAACAAGACAAGATGCAACACTTATGATGCAATGTAAATCAGAAACTTCTTTGATCTAAAAAAAAATAAAGGCTTATTAACTCTATCATAAACATGAAACCCACCTTGATTTCCTTGCTTATAACTTGCTCAAAAATGCCTCACCCTTTGCTACTCTTGCTTTCCTTGATTTCCTTTAACAATAGCCAAAAATTCCATTCAATAGGAATTCCAATTTATGATCAAGTAAACTCTTCAAGATCTCTCTTAACACTAGCTTTCTTCTCTCACAAGTGCATCATCATTCAAGGGTGGTAAGGTTGGGTGTTTAGTAAGAAATGAAGAAAATAACACGATTAGTGATGGAAGAAAGCAAGGTTCAACTTTAAGGTTGGGGAAGAGAGTGTCATAGATGGAAAGAAGAATGAAGAACATGAAGAAGATGAATATGAGAGAAGCTAACAAAATTGGCAAGTGAAAGACCAAAATATGGTCTTTCACTTATTCGTGACTTAAAATATATGGTGTGGCAAGTGCCATATGTCACTCTCTGAAAGTCTCTTATTGGTCTTTTATTAACCAGTCCATTTGTTTCCAATTTCTATTCCAATTGTCTCCCAATTTTCAATGACATAAGTCATTAAATCCTAAAATCATATATAAAAATTTCTACTGCCATTTGACATTTATTTCTACTACTATTCATTAATTATTCTTCCATTTGATATTTTTCCTAGTCCAAAAATACCCTTAATTGTAGAAAATTCTCAAATTTTCTCCAAAAATTTTGATTCAATAGATATACTCTCCAAATCAATTTTAACATATATAATTCATAATTTCAAATATAATCACATTTATAGATCAATTATACCCGAAATATGTCAATGAATGCATGTATAGTCATTTTTATGTATGTACTAATCGAATTCACATGTGTATGTGCTAACATTATGCATGAGCATGAAATGCATCTTTTTTTTTCTCTCACATTGCTATTTTCTCAGTTATTGAAATCTAGTGTTCTTACCCTTAATATGGAAACAAGATATTACATTTCTCCCCCTAATAAATTTTTCCTCGAAATTATTATCTAATTGATCAATAAGGCAAGGGTATTGTTTCCTCATATGCTCTTTCGTGTCCCATATAACCTCATCACTCGAATAGTTTCTTTCAAATGACCATAGTCGATAGACTCACTAGTCTTTCCATCACTTATTTCATCACTCACTATCTTAACTAGGCCCTTAATATATCTCAAATTATTCCAAAATTTCACTTCCTGTGCCGACATTACATCTATATCAACTTATATTGATATTTCTTAACATACTCATATATCACACATTATGAATCTAAAACATCTTTGTTGGTACTACAACTCATATGTTAATGATCCTATACTCTCAAAAACTTCACATGGACCAATACAATTTGAGCTTAGCTTATCCTTTTTCCTAATCTGAGCACACCTTTATCTCTATCTAAGCACACCTTGGTAAGGTAATACTCTTAAAGCATTTCATCTTTTGCTTGATATTTAACATCTCTTTAGTGTTAATACACTCAGCTCTTATGTTTATCTCACTATATTCCATAACTGCGATGTTGATCCACTTAACTCATTTATCATTCTTGAATCACTTAACTACTATTATAGATTCATTTCACTTATCAACAATATCTCAAATCAATTTTGGCCTTTAACCATTTTTAGGCCCCCTTCATTTCAATGTAAGGGCGAATGATTCTTTTTGTCATATAATGCTTCATACAGTACTCCAATAATATCACTATGATAATGATTGTTATGCTTAAAGTCAATTAAACTAAACATTGACCTCATGTTTCTATGAACTCCAAAATATATGTTCTAAGCATATTTTCAACAATTAAGACTATTGGTAACTCATACATTCCATCACTTATTTCTACATCCTTAATTGTTAAGTATTATTTCGGAAAATTCCTACTAGGATGTCTAGCTTAGGCTGTTACTTGTGCTTTCTTTAATAATGCTTTGCTCAATCATCTTTATTAAGTACACATTCTTCTTATTTTAATCACAAAGTAACATTTTTCCTATTCGGACTCAGTGTTAGACCTTGTCCTTATTTGCTTAAATTGTTTAATTGGTTATTTATGTTTATATGTTGGTTAATTTTTATTATTATTATTATTTTAGAATTGGGCCATTAATTAGAATCTTGATGGAAGAATTAGAAATTTAAAATTAGAATGAAAGGGTTAGGATTAAGTTAGTATTTAAGTGGGCTTAAGGAGTTAGTAGGGCCTTATAAGACAAGGAAGGGTAATTTTGGAAGAGCCATGTTAATGAGGGGCATAATAGGCAAAGAAGAAGGAAGATAAAAGACAAAAATAGAGGAAGAAGAGGGAAATTTCGTGGGCTGTCAAGGAGAAGAGGAAAAGAGAGGGAAAAGTGGGAGAAATAGAGAGGAAGAAAGAGATTTTCGAAAATCCAAGAGGAGAGGTGGAAAAATCGTGGAAAGGAGGAGAAAATCAAGCTTCTAAGGTGAGTTATTTTTATTTTCTTCTTGATTTGTTGAAGAAATAGGTTGTGTTGTGTTGGATGGAGAAACCTAGAGAGAGAGAGAGGGATTTTCGTGGATGAGGAAGAAGATGGAGAAATCTTAGGTTTCGTCGTTTTGTTCACGAAACCCTCTAGCCATTGAAATGTACATTGCAATTGATGTGCTAAGTTGCCTTGAAATGAATCATATTTAGAGTGTGAAGATGATTTGAAATTATGAGTTGACAATTGTTTGTGGATGTTGAATTCTCATTGTTATATACTTATGCCTAAACATGCTAGTATGTACATGTATTTGGTTGATTGTGTGGCTCAATGCCATTGATTATAAATGGTTTAGCCACTGAGCTGTAAAGCTCAACCCATTATTTTCCTCCTCAGGTGCAGATCGAGAAGATCAGTAAGTCCTTGCGGGCATTTGGATGGTCTTGAGAGATTTAGCTTTTGTATTAAGTTAGGAGCTAGATTTTTGAATAGCTTTAACAGCATATTGAACATTGAGCATCGAATGTATTTTGCGACTTGTGTAATGTCGATATGTAATTTAAAGCTATGTATGAAAGCTTGTATGAACCCCATTTCGGGCTTTGAATTGAATTTGAAGATTGGGAAATTTTCCTTTGTGCATGTGCTTATCTATCTTGTTGCGTGAAATGCTTAATTCAGGTTTCATAGTGATAAATTGTGTGTTGAACTTTTGAGGGAAAAACTGGGTTAATTTAGGCCATTGTGGGCGAAATGATCTTCTTGAATTTTGTTGTTTATCCTTTTAGCTTTTCAATGGTATAAGGTTTACGAATTTTAGATATCAATATTGAGAGTTATGGGCTTTGCAAGTGATGATGTTGTATGATAAGCTTGAATGTGATAGCTTTGGTAAATGATGAGAATGTGAGTGTTGAATGAGTTTTGAGTTGATGTTTGGGGAGTTTAGTGCATCTCAATTAGTAGTTGAATGGTTGAGGAGTGTTATTACACTTGAAGGATTTAATTTGGGAAGATTTTGAGTGTATATGGTGTTAGGATTAAAGGTTGGAAGCATTGGAAGGCTTGGAGGAGGCCTTGGGTTGCGTGTGTCCGTTAAACGGACATGAGTGTCCGTTAAATGGACCTTCTCAGGTGGAAAAGGGTCCTTAGTCCAGTGTATGTCCGTTAAACGGACATGGATGTCCGTTTAACGGACTTTCTCGGACAATTTGGAGCTGTTTTTCCAGTCTGTGTCCGTTAAACGGACATGCATGTCCGTTTAAAGGACAGCCTCGGGTTAGCTACAGTAATCTGCGATTTTGACTAGTTTAGAGGCCGAATCTCGCTTCGAGGCCTCTAATAGAAGTTGTATGTCTCGATATCTTCTTTCAAATGATTTAAAAACGAAAGCAATTGGACATTTTTATAAAAAGTTATGTCATTCGCGCCAAAACATGTTCAGTTGGAATGAGGACATGAACATATTGGATTCTTTCGACCATAACTTCTTCGTCCGACCTCCGAATTGAGCGATTCTTGAAGAATTGAATTTATAACATGTTTAAATACCTCTCCACAAAAATTGGTAACCATTGGATTTAAATCCAGAAAGTTTGATGAAAAGGAAGTGATGGGTAGATTTGGAGAGCATGATTGGGCTATAAACCCACTTCGATTTCTTAAGCATATCTTGAACCGTAGAGCTTGGATTGGGGTGGTTATTATTTCTAAATAAACTAGAGATTAAGAGCTACCAATATGAATAAGTTTTTGGGGGTTTTTGTGTTTCCGTCGTGTGGGCTCGCCCTTGGGCTTGAGATATCATGCCAAGGAGGAATTTTTCCTTGATGGTTTCCAGGTTAAAGGAACTTGGAAATTCGCATATGTTTTCGTCTTCGGTCCAATCGTTGGGCTTCGGAAACGGGCCCCAACACTCAGAATTCATATTTGTTTTCAATTCCTCACTAAGATTCACAATTATGGATCCTCAATTTGGGCTTTGCTAATCTTTCCATACAAACTAATTTTAAATTCCAATGTAGCTAATAACACTTCATTTTGCCCCAAATTCAACTCGACATTCTTTGCCCTTTATTGTACTAGGTTTGGTAACCTTAGTATCTAAATTTGTACTATTTCTTTATTGAATTTTCTATTCAAGTATCAAATACACACTAGCTTTACCAATATAGTACTCATTTGTACAATCATAATCCTTCAGTACTCCTATCCATTCTCTCTGCTAGTTCAAACTCACTAACTACCTCAAACTTTAATGATCTATATAGTTACACTACAACAAAAATGGCATACGGTAACAGGTGATAAGTGCTATTAAATATGAATAGTAACACTAATGACTATGCTATAACAACCCATGTTACTAAAGATATGATGCTTTATAACAGTTTTGACGTATTATTGTCGAGTTTAATATTACATTTATTGATAGCTACAAATAATTTTATATTATATTTTATAAATGTTATTAATTAACTATTTGTAACATTTTGGCACTGTTATTTATTAACTTTTACAACATCATTAACATGTAGTAAATATGAATTTTATAACATTTTAAAATGTTATAGATAAGTTTTCCATGACATTGTTAGAATGTTGTTTGTTGAGTTTATTATAACATTTATTGATAGCTACAAATGATTTTACATTATATTTTATAAATGTTATTAATAAGCTATTTGTAACAATTTTGAACTGTTATATATTAACTTTTGCAACATCATTAACATGTAGTAGATATGAATTTTGTAATATTTTAAAATGTTATAGATAAGTTTTTCATGACATTGATAGAATGTTGTTGTTAAGTTTATTATAGCATTTATTGATAGCTACAAACGATTTTATATTATATTTTATAAATGTTATTAATTAGCTATTTGTAACATTTTAGAATTGTTATCTATTAACTTTTTACAACATTATTAACATGTAATAGATATGAATTTTGTAACGTTTACAAATATTATAGATAAGTTTTCCATGACATTGATAAAATGTTGTTGTTGAGTTTATTATAGTATTTATTGATAGCTACAAATATTTTTATATTATATTTTATAAATGTTATTAATTAGCTATTTGTAACATTTTGAACTGTTATATATTAACTTTTGCAACATCGGTAATATGTAGTAGATATGAATTTTGTAACATTTTAAAATGTTATAGATAAGTTTTCCATAACATTGATAGAATGTTGTTGTTGAGTTTATTATAGCATTTATTGATAGCTACAAATGATTTTATATTGTATTATATAAATGTTATTAATTAGCTATTTGTAACATTTTGAATTGTTATATATTAACTTTTACAACATCGGTAACATGTAGTAGATATGAATTTTGTAACATTTTAAAATGTTATATATAAGTTTTCCATGACATTGATAAAATGTTGTTGTTGAGTTTATTATAGCATTTATTGATAGCTACAAATGATTTTATATTATATTTTATAAATTTTATTAATTAGCTATTTTATAAATTTATTTTTACATCCGCCAAATGTTATGGATATGAGTTTCGTAACACTTCTAAAATGCTTTAGATTATTCTTTAATAACAATTTTAAAAATATGTTATTATTGAATTTATGATAACATTTCTTGATGTTATTATAATAGTGTTACTAATATATCTTGTGTAACTTATATAAATAATGGGACACTAATGCAGAAACAAATTTATAACTATAAAATTAACTTTTCAAAACATATTTTGTTGTTCATCAAAGATAAGCAAATCATATATAATGAACACATGGACACTGATAACAAAAAACAATAACGCATGTCTCCAAATCGTTATTCCAAAATATTTCCTAAATTATTGAAACAAAAATTGACTACCATATCATCTTCAAATTCCATGTGCTACCTCCCCATGAATAATATCCTTGACTTCCACAATCTACAACCATTGAAACAAAAATCATCAGTGTATTTTTCAAATATAGTAGAATGACATAACATATGTTACAAACTTAAGAAGAGTTGAAAACATGAACATTTAAATAATTAATGCAAGACATTGACATAATACCAATAAAAGTAAATACTAAATATTATTTAGAAATCATGAGAAAACAGAGAAAATAGTTAATTACCTAAAAGTTAGTTTGGGGAAACTATGACAACCTTGTCAGAAGGCCAAGCAACTGTACTACCTACGGCATCTTCAACATAAATCATTTCTGATGCTGGTCTCTACAAAAATGCAATAGGTACCTTAGCTATATCTATCCAAACTCTCATAGCATTAGGGCCAATAAGAACATGATGAACAAGTGCATCTGGATCATTTGAAGAAACACGTCTTTCGGCTACTAGTTCATTAGACCCTCTCCAATCAAACAACTTGCATTTACTTTTGTACAAAATTGTTTTTGCAATCTACAGCACCAAATGGATGCGTCAATTTTAAGAAACAAAAGTAATGACTAAGGGAAAATACACACACACGCACACACATAGCCAAGTGTACATCTTCATATAAACAAAAAACCTTACCAAGATATTTTGAGATTCTTCAATTGTTTGCCTTTCACCTTGTAAACATGCATCTTCAGATTCTTCAAATGATTGGTTTTCACCCTGTAAAATCCATATGAACATTTTATAAAATATATGTTCATATATAATATAAATTGTATCCATGAAAATATTAAATTAATTATATTGATACTAGCCTGCTTTTGTTTTAATGCTTCATTGAGTAAGCCCTTCATATGGTCTATTTCTTCTTTCATGCTTGCTCTTGTTTTAGTTTATCAATAATGTTGTCCCTTTGAGCTATAATGGATAATTGTGTAAGAGTTACTCCTTTCCCTATACCTTTTACTTGTCCATTTGTCTGGACCCAATACCTTTGATATCGCATCTTCTTTCAAATTAGTTGGAGGCAAATATGAATCGTTATCAATTTCTTTCAATTTTTCCTATAAATTAAAATAATATGCAACATTATAATAGTATAAAATATACAGATATACATATATTTCATAACCATAAAAAATTCTTACAATAGTTTTTGCGGTCTTTATGCTGATTGGCTCACCATTCTTTTTCTTATGAGCTTGTATCCAAACCTCAACTCTGGAAACAATTCGTTTTCCTGTACTTGTTTTCTAACAAAAAATGAAAATGATTATAGACAAAAAAAATATCAATCATTTTAGTCCTTAATTCAAGTAAAAAGAAAGAGACATTACAATATCCTCAGTCATGCGAGCATAACCCCTTTGACCATCTGTGTATGGAGTTTGTTTCTTTCTTCTTTCTTCTTTCTTTCATTTCATCACTTATTTCCTGTAACAATACAATGATTTCATAGCAAAAATTCAAGTGAACATAAATAAGAAATCATAAATAAATTTAATATAAGGGTCATTGCATGCAATGATATAGTTACCTTAAACATTGGACTTGTTTTTTCAGCCACAAACCTTTTCCATTCAGTTATATTGTTAATGTTATCTGGTTTGAGTGCCATTCTCTCTTCTTCATTTTTGGCCATCTTAAGTTTGGTAACCAACCTTGACTTTGAAGCTCTCCAAAGTCCACCCATCTCTATAAACACATAGCGTTTCTCCCACTCTTCTTCTAACTTATATCTTGCCTAAGAGAATTAATTAAATCATTACAACAAGTATTATTTAATAGATATCTGTATATAAAACATGGAAATTCATACAATACCTGAATACATTTCCATAATATTTCTCTCATCTCCATCTGATTCATAAAACGAAGACCTAATTGGTTCCTGTAGAAAATTCCTTCGCACTTGACTTTAATTCCTCAAATACCTTACCATAAATTGGAGAGGCAAACAGGAAACATACCAGTGGCAATCTATTTGAACTTGAGAAAGTCTTTTGAAGTAAAAAGCGAAACTCAAGTGCTTTATCCCAAAGAACCTTTACAAACAAAATGAGACAAGTCAATTATCAATGAAAAGGAATAGTGTTTTTGTCAACAGAGGAACAAAAAAATACCTTCTGGTTCTTTACTGCTTGACCTTTAAGCACGTCTTCAACCTTATGCCGTTTTAGATTCTTCAATAGATCACTGAAAGAGAACAAAGTTTCAGTTAGTCAAATTATCAATTCTTTGTCACTCTCAAATGCTTATGCACCTCAATTTTCTAAATAGAACAACAATTTCATTTCTTTGACTTTTCTTTTCAATTTGATTGCTCTGAACCAATAACTAATAACCGCATAAAGATTTTTAAAAATAAGGAAGAAACATACAGCTCTTGATTCCGAAGATCTCTGTATTCCTTCTCTAAATCTTCCATCTCATCATTGTTATGGTTATCGTTCTGCTCATCGTCTTCTTCTCCTTCTTCCTCTGCTTCATCATCATCATCTTCATCGTCTTCTTCTTCTTCCTCATCCTCCTCACTAAAATCATTGTCCTCGTAATCTAAATCTTCCATCTACATAGCAAATTATAACCAACAACTCAAAACAAAATCACATTGCATACTTGCACCAACCATACATGTAATTCACTAACCGCTACGTTTCCATTCGCTGTAGATTCGAATTCGTCTTCAGAATCGCCGTCACTATCTCTAGTTCCTCTCGACCGTTTCCCTGAAAATCCCATATTGAAACCCAACGCTTCCCTCCGCTCCTCAAGCTATTCCCTACACAATACCTAGAGCTTTGGCTTAGAAGAAAGATGAGGATACAGGGTGGTTGCTGTAGTAGTAAGTCGTGGGTTTAGGGTTTTTAGTGAAAAAGTTCGTTGCAACGCAAAAAGGTCCCAGTTGAGTTTTGGCGTGGAGGTAAAATTTATTATTTAAAAGAAAATAAAGTGAACTGAGGCTGAATTAGGTTATTGGGCTCCATTTCCTTAGGGAAGAAGATAGACATTTAGGGCTTAAAGGGTTTGTTTAAAATCTGACCTGACCCAACTCAAATTTGACATGAATATATATCGAGTCCATTTTGATTGTTTGGGTCGGGCTAAGTACTAGTCCGATCCAAGTTGATTGGACATTTTAGACTAATCCGAGCCTTATTTTTAGAATAACATTGTTTTGAAAAGAGAATTTAAAACATAAATATCAAAATCATGTTGACTCAAGAAATACAACTTAAAGAATATCATTTTAAATATTAGTTGAAGTGTTGACAATTAAGTTTCGATCTGGTCCAACTTGATTCAAAGTTAATGGACTTGGTTTAGTTTGTTTGATCTTCGAGCTGAGCTCAAATTTTCTTTTGACACTTTTGGCTTTGGATTAGGCTTGAGCTTAGGCTCACGTTATCTAACTCAGCTTGAACCAAAGTTCGAAAGTTTTAGAAAAAAATCGATGTTATTTTGAATAAAATGATATCTTTTTTATTTTAAATTAAAAATAAATTGAATCGGGCTAAATTTTGAGCAACCCAAGCTCAAGTTCGAATTGTATTTCAGGCTTGATCGAACTTTTGGCTTGAGTGAGTCTGAGCAGAAATTCTTGAATCGGTTTGGGCTATGAACAGTCGGATCCATTGCCAATTCTAATTTAGGTTAATATTACACATTTACAAATATTTTTCTGTTGTCAATGACTAGCGTTTAGTTAGGATAAGCTTTTGTGGTATGTTGTGTTGAAGGCCCCCTCGAGGGGTTATTATGAGTTGGAAATGTATAATGAGGATGATGATTTCACGTATGGGCAGAATATGTTACTGCATGAGATATGAATGTCCATGATGATAATGAGAAAGTTAATTATGAAAGAGAGGATTGTAAAGGTCTATTGGTGTGATAACTTTGTCGTAGTTTCTCTAAACCAACTTTAAGTTACATTTTTCCAAATTTTGGTGTATATTTCATTGATTTAATTTAATTATTTACTTTTGCTTTACATTACTAACGTAACGTAACTTATATAAAGTGTTATTAATTTACATAACTAAGAAATTGATTAATAAAGTGTTACAATAGATTGATTAATAACAATAATTATTAATATAAATTGAATCAAAAAATTAAATTGAATCATATTTAAATCAATCTTAATATCATTAAATGATTAAAATTTTTAATATAAAAGTTATGAGCCAATTTAATATTATTTCAAATTAATATTATACCAATCAGAGAAATTGAATTTCTCGCGCGTGGCGTGAGCATGTATAATGAGGATAAGGATGTACGGATCAGAATATGTTACTGCACGAGATATGAACGTCCATAATGATAGTGAGGAAGTTAATAACTTTTCTAAAGTATTATTATTTTACATTTATTAAAGTAGCTCATATAAAGTGTTATTGATTTACATTACTAACATAACTTATATAAAGTGTTATTAATTTACAAAACTAAGATAACTCATATAAACTGTTATTATTTTATTAATAAAATAACTCATACATAATGTTATTATAATACACTATTATGATAACTTTTCTAAAGTGTTATTATTTTATATTTACTAAAATAACTCATATAAAGTGTTATTGATCTATATTACTAACGTAACTTATATAAATTGTTATTAATTTACATAACTAAGATAACTCATACATAATGTTATTATAATACAAGATTACGATAACTTTTCTAAAGTGTTATTATTTTACATTTACTAAAGTAACTCATATAAAGTGTTATTGATTTACATTACTAATATAACTTATATAAAGTGTTATTAATTTACAAAACTAAGATAACTTATATAAACTGTTATTATTTTGTTAATAAAGTAACTCATACATAATGTTATTATAATACACTATTATGATAACTTTTACTAAAGTAACTCATATAAAGTGTTATTGATCTATATTACTAACGTAACTTATATAAATTGTTATTAATTTACATAACTAAGATAACTCATACATAATGTTATTATAATACACTATTACAATAACTTTTCTAAAGTGTTATTATTTTACATTTACTAAAGTAACTCATATAGAGTGTTATTGATTTACATTACTAACGTAACTTATATAAAGTGTTATTAATTTACATAACTAAGATAACTCATATAAACTGTTATTATTTTATTAATAAAGTAACTCATACATAATGTTATTATAATACACTATTATGATAACTTTTCTAAAGTGTTATTATTTTACATTTACTAAGGTAACTTATATGAAGTGTTATTATTTTCAATTACTAAGGTAACTCAAATCAATTGTTATTATTGTATGATATTAAGACAACTCATATAAAGTGCTATAAATTTATTATTAAAGTAACTCATGTAAAATGTCATTATTTTACATCACTTTCATAACATCTTAAAATAGTTACCTTTTATAATGTTTAGCAACACTTAAAAATTTGTTATCAATGACAAATTATATGTTATAAAATCATAAAAGGTTACTTATCAAATTAAGAATCATAACATTTTAAGACATAATGTTACCGTAGATAGGTATTTTATAACATATTGTCAAAAGTGTTACTTGTCTAGTGTTATTGTATGTCATTTTTTTGTAGTGTTATATATATCCGAAATGTTTCACTATACATATAATATCTCCAAACTTTCAAAACAATCACTATTACAACAAGTTCCAAATCATATATCAAATAATCAACTTATGAGGCTTAATTGTATGTTTGTATACAAAAATCACTTTATAATATTATAACAAATTGCATCTTAATCTCTAATAGGAAACTTCATTATATACTGAGAAATCTCCAAATCCAAATGGCATAATTAACATTGGGGTTAGAGTTCCTCAAAATTCTTTTTCCATTCATCACTCATATAGTTTACACATTTTTTCTCAAACATTTTTGTCAAGGGAAAAGATCAGCAAAAACCCCTTAACAGTCTCTGATAGTATCTAATATACAGCTAGTTCTAAAGAACTCCGAATCTCTCACATGTTTCTTGTAGTTTCTTTCTTTATCATCACCTCTACTTTCTTTAGGTCTCCCAATATGCCATATTCAGATATTATACAACCCACATTTTATTTGATCAAGCTAAGATTCACTCTCATTAAACTTGGCATATAATTTTTTCTACCTTCATGATATGTAAGAATTCCTCAAGTATTCAAAATGTTCTCTTTTCTTTTCGAATACACTTAAAACACCATCTATAATCATAGTCTCTAATTGATACAATTTTACTTGGATCCCTTTAATCTTCAATACCATAATACTATCAAGGGCATTGTTAACTCTAACAGATATAACCTAAATTTCCTTGTGTCCATGATTTGTTCTCATAATTCTTTAAATATCTAATTCCTCAATGAGGTAGTATTATCTTATGTTATTTTTAGTTTTCTCAATTAAATTCTTCTCTCAAATGATTTTCTCAATTCATTCAATTTTCTCTAATTTGACATTGACTTGTTCTAATGTCTTTTCATTCATACTAGTTTCTCCACACATTTAGATTTATTTGAAATCTTAACTTCCTGTGTTGGTAACACATTTATCAAATCTAATTTATATCTCCAGTACATATTTGCATAGAATATAATATGGGCCTAAATTCTCCTTACATTAACAAGAGTTTCACCTCAAATTCAGAAATCTAGTCACGTAGTTCGAGACTTCACGTCAAACAAAATGCATACATTCTCAATAACATTTCTACATCTTATGCTTGAGTCTCCAATATTCACTTTTGATTCATTACATGATCAGTTCTGATTTATTCCTTCATTGACCATTCTTAAGAATAAACTATATGGTCTTCTTAATCTAATTCGGTGAAATTGTTCTTTAAAAGAAGATTTCTTGTTACTATCATCTATACTATTCATGTAACCTTTATCAATCCACTATTTCCATCACTACTTATCAAACATTCTTAATACCTCAAAAAGATCAATTTCTTTCGTTTCTTACAAGGTCATAATATCCTGGTTACGAAAACCCAATGAAGTAGTAGACATCATTATTGTCACATATGCTTAGGTGTGTATCATCAAGGTCATCCCATTTTATCCAAAGATTTATTTCCGAAAATTCACCAATTTATATCTTATACTTATGTTACTGTTGACAAATTAGGAATGTGTATAATTAGGATTCTTCCGTTATTATTCTTCCTTAATTAGTTCCTTAATTAGTTCTTCCTTAATTAGGATAGTTTGTTCCTATATATTCATGTGTATATACCTTGTAAAGACATCAATATAGAATGAAAAATTCTTCATGGTATCAGAGCTGGATGCCCATACCGGAGATTGAGTTTTTCTCTCTCCTGCATCTACGTTTTTTCTTTTCTGCCCTACTAAGGGGTTGAGTTTTCTCCTCCTCTCTCAACACCACCCACACCAGAAGATCAGAAGTGTCAAGACCGGCCAGCCACAAAAATTTCACGGCCGTCCGACGTCGCACGTGGTGTCACGCGCCGCCTGAAGCTCCGGTGACACTGTTCACGCGCCGGAGCGTGGGGCGCATGCGGCCATCTCCGGCCACCGTCCGACTCATTTTTTCGCCCAGATCTGATCTCCGACCTTCTGCGACTCTTATCAGCCCATCTCCGGTCACTTCCGATGACTTATTTTTTCTGGTCTTTTTTTCGAACAGGTTCTGAATTTATCCCTACCTATTCTTCAGCCATTCTATCATCATGTCAGACGTTAAGAAAGGAACTGAAGTAGATAAATCTCACGCTTTTAGTGACAGTCCCTATATTCATATTAGCCCTATTAAATTGGATGGTTGTGGTACTTATTTGGCTTGGTCTAGATCCTGTTTACTATTTATTAAGGCTAGAAGGATGCAGGGATACATTAATGGAGATAAGATTCCACCAATTGTTAATGATCTGTTTTTTAGTCAATGGGATTCTGATAATTATTTGGTTATGTCTTGGCTTATTAATTCTATAGATCCTAAAATCTCTAGACAGTATTTACTGCTTGATACTGCGGAGAAGATATGGAAAGCTGCAAAAAATACCTATTCTCGAATGGGAAATGATGCTTGAATTTTTGAACTCCGTAATAAGATTCATGGCACAAAACAAGGTGAGCTTTCTGTTTCAGAATATTTCTCTAAGTTGAGTGGCTTGTGGCAGGAGCTAGATTATTATCAGGATTTTCAAGCTAAATGTGCTGACGATGCAGTACTGATACAAAATATGATTGAAAAGGAGAGAGTGTATGATTTTTTGGCTGGTTTGAATCCTGAATTTGATCAATTGAGAGTTCAAGTTATTGGCAGATCTCCTTTTCCCTCTCTTGAGGAGGCACATTCTTATATTCAACAGGAAGAGACTAGAAGAAGTGTCATGCTTTACATTGCACCAGTTGAGAAATCAGGTTTAACTGCACATATTACTTATGAGCAGACAAAGAGTATTGCTTCTGATAAAGATCAGTTAATATGTGATTATTGTGGAAAGCCAAGACATTCAAAGGAAAATTGTTGGAAATTACATGGGAGACCTGCTAGGGGTCGTGGAAAACGAGCTAATTCAACAAAGGCTCAGGCCAATGTGGTAGAAATAGTAGAGTCTTCCAAGGAGACAGTTTCAGTTGCAAGTCTCTCTTCTGATGAAATCCAGCATTTTCGGCAACTTTTATCTCAATTCAATTCCTCCTCAGGTGCTACATCCAATTTTGTTAAATAAGGTAATCCGTGTACTCATCTTAATTCATGGATTATTGATTCTGGTGCAAATAGACATATGACAAGCACTTCTAAAGGCCTTCTTAACTACTCTCCTTGTCTAAAAAAGGATTGTGTCAGGATAGCTGATGGGTCATTAGCTCCTATTTATGGGACAGGTTCCATTGTCTGTACTCCAAACCTTAAACTATCTTCGGTTCTTCATGTTCCTCAATTTCCTGTCAATCTTTTATCTGTCAGTGCTATCACTAAAGCTCTAAACTGTAAGGTTGAATTTTTTCCTGATTACTGTATTTTTCAGGACCTTCAAACCGGGAAGAGGATTGGCAGTGGTTGAGAGCATGATGGCTTATACATGATGGAAGATGGTCAAGGTGTAGCCCTTTTTGGAGATTGTAAGGATGTCAATCAGGAGATAATACAGTTGCATAGGCGGTTAGGACATCCTTCTTTTTTTGTCTTAGAAAGATTATATCCCCAGTTGTTTTTGAGGACTCAATTTGATTCTTTATCTTGTGATGCTTGTGAGTATGCTAAACATACTCGGAACTCTTATCCTTTAAGTAATAATAAAACTACTGTTCCTTTTATGCTTATTCATTATGATGTTTGGGGACCTACTCAGACTGTCTCTCTGTTTGGAAATCGTTGGTTTGTTACTTTTATTGATTGTTTCACTAGGATGACTTGGGTGTCTTTGATTAAATCAAAAAGTGATGTTTTCTTATGCTTTCAATCATTTCATCGAATGGTGCAAACTCAATTTGATGCTAAAATAAAAGTCTTGAGAACTGATAATGGGACAGAATACATGGATAGTAGATTTGGTACATATTTGGAGTCTCATGGGATTATTCATCAAACTAGTTGTCCTTATACTAGTGCTTAGAATGGGATAGCTGAAAGAAAAAATAGGTATTTATTGGAGGTTGCTAGATCCCTTATGTTTACTATGAATGTTCCAAAACCATACTGGGGGGATGTTGTTCTGGTTGCAGCCTATCTTATTAATAGAATGCCTCTTAAAACACTTAATTTTAGGAACCCTTTGGAAGTTTTAACTGGGAAGAATGGCTATACTATTCCACCAAGGGTTTTTGGTTGTGTATGTTTTGTCCATACCAGGAATATTGGCAAACTTGATCCAAGGGCTCTGAAATGTGTGTTCATTAGGTATTCTCCAACCCAAAAGGGCTATAAATGTTATCACCCTCCATCTAGGAAGTTTTATGTAAGTATGGATGTTACCTTTCGGGAGTCTGAACCTTACTTTGGCACTACCCAATCACCTCTTCAGGGGGAGAGTAGTAAAGAAGAGGTGATGCCTGTGGTTCTTAGTGATCTTGTTCCAAATGTTGTTCAGGAGGAGAGTGAGGATATTGTTGTTCCAAATGTTGGTGGGTGGTTAGATAGACCCGATTTATTGAGATATTCGAGGAAAAATAGGTCTGAAGAAGCCATCATGCCTTCTACACTGCAGGAATCCTCTGGTGAGTTATCTTCTGGTTCGGATTTAAACTTACCTATTGATCAAAGAAAAGGGGTCAGGGCATATACAAAATACTCTATATCTAACTTTGTCTCCTATGATTCCTTATCTCCTTCCTATAGAGCCTTTGCCTTGTCTTTGTCTTCTATGTCTATTCCACAGGATTGGAGGGAAGCTATTACAGATCCAAAGTGGAAAGAAGCTATGGTAGAAGAAATGAAAGCTCTCACCAAAAATGAAACTTGGGAACTAGTTGATGCTCTAGATAAGAAGCTAGTTGGCTGTAAGTGGGTGTTCACAATAAAACACAAAGCTGATGGCTCGGTAGAGAGGTTCAAAGCTAGATTGGTGGCAAAAGGATTCACTCAAACTTATGGAGTTGATTATCAGGAGACTTTTGCACCTGTTGCTAAAATGAATACCATCAGGATTTTGTTATCTTGTGCAGCTAACTTGGATTGGGATTTGCAACAATTTGATGTAAAAAGTGCATTCCTACATGGAGATCTGGAAGAAGAAGTCTATATGGAGATTCCTCCTGGTTTTGACAATGAAAGAACTCAAGGAAAGGTATGCAGACTGAAAAAGGCTTTGTATGGATTGAAACAATATCCGAGAGCTTGGTTTGACAGATTCAGTAAAGCCATGATTTCCTTTGGATATCAACAGAGCAATGCTGATCATACCCTCTTTATGAGACACTATAAGGGTAAGATCACTCTTCTCATTGTTTATGTTGATGATATAGTGGTGACAGGAGATGATAAAGAAGAAATGGCTCATTTGAAAGAACTTTTGGCTCGAGAGTTTGAGATCAAGGAGCTTGGAAGATTACAGTATTTCTTAGGAATTGAGGTTGCCAAATCAAAGAAGGGAATCTTCATTTCTCAAAGGAAATACATTCTGGATCTTTTGGGTGAAACCGTTATGCTGGGATGTAAACCAGCAGAATCACCCATTGAAAGCAATCATAAGTTACAAGTTGGAACTGAAGCTCCAGTGGATAAAGGCAGATATCAAAGATTGGTTGGAAGGCTTATTTACCTCTCTCACACCAGACCAGACATTGCTTATGCAATCAGTGTGGTGAGTCAATATATGCATGACCCTAGAGAGTCTCATATGGAGGTTGTCTTTCGCATTTTGCTCTATCTAAAGTCAGCTCCAGGGAAAGGTCTTCTTTTCTCTAAACATGATCATCTTCAAATTGAAGCCTTTACAGATGCCGATTGGGCTGGGTCTCTAGATGACAGAAGATCAACTACTGGTTATTGCACCCTTGTAGGAGGTAACCTAGTCACTTGGAGGAGCAAGAAGCAGAGTGTGGTTGGTAGATCAAGTGCAGAAGCAGAATACAGAGCTATGGCTCAAGGTGTCTCATGAACTTTATAGTTCTGAAAATTGGTCGAAGAATTGAGGTTGGCTGGGAGAGACAAGTTATCCTTGTATTGTGATAACAAGGCTGCAATCAGTATTGCTCATAATCCTGTTCAACATGATAGGACAAAGCACATTGAAATTGATCGACACTTTATCAAAGAAAAGTTAACTGATGGTGTCTTGAGCTTATTTTATGTGACTTCTGAAAGACAGCTAGCTGATGTGTTTACAAAAGGGCTCAACAGTCGGACCTTTCATACTTTGATTTGCAAGTTGGGCATGTGTAACATCTTTGCACCAACTTGAGGGGGAGTGTTGATAGATTAGGAATGTGTATAATTAGGATTCTTCCGTTATTATTCTTCCTTAATTAGTTCCTTAATTAGTTCTTCCTTAATTAGGATAGTTTGTTCCTATATATTCATGTGTATATACCTTGTAAAGACATCAATATTGAATGAAAAATTCTTTAGTTACTTTGATCTCAATTGATCCTAGACAACATTTCTCTCTTTAATCCTACCTACGGTCGAAATATCCCTGCCATGATCGTGACAGAAACCTCTTTTTATCAGGTCAACATTGTGTCCTACACTTTTTTTCCTCGCATTAACACATACTAACATCAATTTTATTCCAATTTTCCTGAATTTGTCTCTTCTAATATTACATCATGTCATAATGATTCCACTACCATATGGGGTGCATTAACTCTTCTCATTTGATTCATCATCTTTTTCTTTATCTCGTTTCTTTCTCATCTTCCTATTGTCATTTATTTCATCTCTCATATGTATATCCTCAATCGATTCAAAATTATTAATGTACAATCATCATGAAATTATGATCTCAATTCTACTAATATATTCTTATGGTGGATCATAACTCTTGTTACATTAATCAAAAAACCATTTCAAGGTCATACAAAAATTTACTTTCTTTTAACTTAGCTTGTACACTTTAATCTCATTATTTCCACTTATATCTTTATTTTCCTCAAACAATCCATGACAGTGTGTTCACATCTATATCACACTCGAGGAATTATCACCAAAATACAATATTGATTTCATATTCAATAATACATCCACCAATATAAATGTATTGAATCTCTATCTATCATATTGAACCATATGTTATTTCTTATTTCTAATAATCCATAACTTTCATTTTCTTTCATTCTGAAAGTGCATCACTCTTCTCACTAATTCTATCAACTTAACTCTTAACACATGCTCATGCGTGTGACTTATGTACATGTAACTCAGACTGGGGATCAGTTGCTACTGTCTGCTATCACCTGACTAAAATGCATGTAACTTGACATATATTTCAAAAAACGCCCATATAAGATATCAATTCTAGGCTCTGATATCAAATTGTAGCACCCCACTCTCGCAAGACACATACCCAACATCCTGATTGATGTTCGAGTATGTACCCCACAAGGGTGGCATGCTAGAATAGTCAAACATTTGAAATTCAGTACAAAATTTTCAAATTTATCATACATGTATGCGGAATTCAATAATCAAATTCGGGCCCATTCTTTTCTTTCATAACATCAAATAACATTTATTATTGTTACACTAAAGATCATACTCATTTACAAACCTTTCCACTTTGGAAAGTTATTGCAAAATAGAATATTCAAATATACATGTAACAATAATTGCAAAAGATTGAATTGGATACAAAATTTAAAAGTAGACGTAAACTAATCCCGAACTCTACCTCTTACTTGAATGAAGTGACTATACTCTTTTTTGCCCAATGGGGTAACTCTTTTGAGGCTGAAAATAATATTGCAAATTTTGGGTTAATTTTGTGAACTCAATGAGTGACCATCCTCGCTCACTCAATCACATAACACGTATAATTCATCAGATCAAGTCATATACATTACACATTCACTTAAGCATATATCACTTGATCATTCATTTCACATTTCACATTCAACACATATCATATTTAGAAATCAGTTAAACATTTAAATCATACTTTCATATGCATAAGCAGTGCTTATGAGACTCACTTTCAATTTGTTACTTTGTTGTGATCGAGTGTTTATAATTGTCTTGTATCTATTGTATATATCGGGCTCATTGATAAATGTCCCGTATTTGTCGGAGATATCGACTTATTTTACATAGTGAGCCTTAGGCTCTCATACACTTTCTGAGCTTGAAGCTCTTTTTCACAATCTGAGTTTTAAGCTCTTTTTCGGTAGCTACTTGGGCTGCAACTGCCTTTATGTTTCATACATTCATTTAATGGAATGCATCACGTTGATATATTTTCAATCAGTTACTTTCACATTCATCATCGAACCTTGGTCCGACATTTAACTATTAAGTTGAGAATCACAATTTTTATTCATATACACATTCACATTCAGAATATATTTATCATCGAACCGTGGTCCATAATTCAACATAAATGTTGAGAAACACTTATCTCTACTCATTCACATACAAGTAGCACTTCAATATGACATTTATGCATCAAGTCTCGGGCCTTCATTGTTCGGCATCAATATAAGCAAATCACATTCATATCAATTATATTCACATTGCATAATAATCATAACCGTAGTCATTCAATGTAGAAATCGAAATTCAAAACAAACAATGAAATGAGACCATCTAGGTCGACTCACAATATGCTCCAAATTAGCATTAGCTTCCATAATTTGGAAACATTTGAATATGGACATTTATCCCGCACATCGAAATTATGCAATACACACATTGCATATACACATTAATAACTTTACATAATTATAAGCATTCATTTATACACACGTGTGTATATAGAATAAGTACAGTGCAAGTTCAATGAAAATTCCAGGAATATTATCAAATTTCACATTTTGTCCACGTTCTCATTTTATAACTCAATTACTCGTCATTTCATTTTTAGCATTATTTGCTCTCATAATAACCCATTTCTCAATCACTTTTACTAGATACACTTTACTCCGCTTTTTGAATCACAACTTCAATCATATAAATATAACTCAGGCCTTTTTACTTTGATATCAACAATTCACTCACTAATGTTATTCCAACATTACAAGATCAAACATTATAATTCTGATTTCAGTCCTATATCACCTCCAAAATTTCAGACTTTTAGGTCAATTTTACATGATCATTTTGATCAAGTAAATGAAGTAATTTGGCAATACTTTCTTCTAAAAAAGTGTTCCTTATTGTCTTAAGTTTCTAATGACATTATGGTCATTCAATTTGGCTTAGTATTCCATAAGTTATACTCCAAATAATTCGGATTGTTCATAAACTATAACAATATTCTATACCCAACTTCAAGTCAGATTCTAGAATTCTATAGGTAGAATTGAAATTTGATTTCTTCATAAAATTTTAACTCTATGTCTCTAGTTTAATCTAAATTAAAAATAATTCCATTCAAATAACTACAGAACAAGATATTGTCAAAATACCGAAGTTTATTCAATGAAATCTTCCTGGTTATCATATTCTAGAACAGTCAACATTTTCATCTTAATTCATCAATCAATCCATTTCATATGGCTATAATATGTGTTATGAGTACAATAGTTCAAGTCCCATTTCATTTGGAGATCGGGAGAAGAAGTTATAGCCATAAGATCAAAGGATGTTCGCATCTGTCAACTTTCACTGCACATTCACTATGTGCACGATCGTGAGATCTCTTGTGACCCTTAAGAGTCCCGATCATGCTTGTGCACGATCTTACTGTCTTTTTGTTCCTTCGTATGTAATTCAGAAGGTTATTTTTGACATTTCTAGTTCTTGTCCATAAGGCAAGAATTCTCGTACCTCAGTTTTGAAAAGAAAAAAAATTTATGTCCTTGTCCTCTGATGACGGAATAAAAATGACTGAGAATAGCAAGCAAATAGCATGAAGGACATAACTTTTGTGTCTCTATCCACCATCCCACCCACGAGGACGCTAACCAAACGCAAGTTTAAGGTCCCTTGTGTCCATCTTTCTCTTCTTATTATTGTCCATTCTATTGTGTTGGCTAAGTCAATTTTGTGCATTTACTTTACCTTTGTGAGAAATACCTTAAACATGAGAAATTTGGTAATGTTGAGTTGAATTGCGAGAGTTCAACTACCGTACTTAGACTTTCAAGCATTTTGTAAGTGAGCTTGGAGTTCTTTGTAAAGTCTTTGTAACAATTGGTATGTCTAAAAATATGTTTGTAACTATTTTTAAGTTATTTTAAAATTAAATCACATTCTTTTGAATAAAACTTGATTCAAATTTATTTTAAAATTTTCAAAAATTATTTTAAAGATCAAAACAAAATTTTCTCATAATTATAAAAAAATTGCATTATATTTTATATGTAAATTATTTTGTAATGATTAAACTTCTAATTCATTAAAATGAAAAGATAAGAATACAAAACTATAATGATTTGATTAAGCCTGAATATGATTGATTCCTATATTGCACCTTTACTTTACTTGTTTTCTCTACGCATAACTTATTCAATTTATTCAATCTACTCATTTGCAAAATTTATCCTTTTATTAAACATCATTATTCACCTTACTTAATTCTATTGTGATAGAGCTACTAATAACACTAAAAGTAAATTCAATAATAGCAATATATGTTGGACCCCAATTTTAAGTGAAATTTAAAATTATCATTAAAAAGAAATCGGTGTTATTATGTATATGCTTAGGTATAAAGGTATTTTTACTTAACGGAAATTGATAAGAAAAGAATGATTTTGATTTTGATCCCTTCGGGTTTTTGAGTAGATTGGTATAGTTTATGAAATTTAAGTGAATGAGTTGATTGAAATAAAAGTGGAAAATCAAAAAGAAAAGAGAAAAAGTGTGAAAGTGTGAAGAATTAAGAAATTTGATTTTTGGGTGATAGAAAGTTGACCAAAGAGTTGACTTTTTGTTTGAGGCATAATTTGGGAAAATGATCTACATGAAATATGTAGATTATGTTGAGAGCTTTCTGTCGCTATAAAGTTTTCAATTTTTCGATATCGGGAGTGAAAGTTATGGTCAGTCAAAGTTTCGGTGGGTTATAGGTTGACTTATGTTATGACTGAAGCTTTGACTGGAAACTTGACCTAGTTAGAGGTTAATTCAGCCTTGAAGTTCTTCATGAAAGTTGAATATTTTGATTTGATCTTTATTTTGATATAAAGTATAGAATTTTTCGAACAAGGAATAATAAGTTATGATTTTTACAAGTTTATGTTATGGTTTTAGCATAATTATTAGAGGATAGAACTTTTGATTGGAAAATTGACCTCCTTATAGGTCAAATTGATTTTTATGTCCTTCATGAAAATTGTAGGTGACTTTCGGATCTTCGCATTGATATAAAATATGATGTGTTTGAACTTCGGAGTTGAAAGATACAAATTTCCAAAGTTGAGTCTTGGTTTAAGGATTTATTAATGTGGCCAAATCTTTGATTAGAAATTTGATCATTTTAGAGATGGACTTGGTTGTGGAGTTCTTCATGGAAGTTGTAGAGCTTCCTTTAAGCTTTCCATAGAGACCAAATTTGTCAAATTTGGAATTCGAAATCAAGAGCTACGATTTTTGAAAATTTTGAATATATATATATGTAATTATGTATATAATTATATATATATATATATATTTGAAAAAAAATCGAAAGCTCTCTCATGAGGGCGACGTATCGCCCTAGCGAGGAGGGTTTTGTATGAAAATTTCTATTAATTTTTATTTTTTATTATTTAATTATTTTTTCGGATTATTTAATTATTATTTCCAGATTTTAAGAAATATGACCCCTCTTTAATCTTTCGCTCATATCTTTTCTGTCCGACATCCGACTGACTTGGTTTTTGAAGAGTTGGATTCCTAAGACAATAAATTTCATTTTTATGAGAAATTTGTGAATTTTTAAGATTAAATTGAGGTTGATTAAATTAATCAAAGTGAGTCGGGAAATTTTCTGAACATGGTTCAGTATTTTGCGAAATTCGGGATCTGTGGAGATCCGATTGAAGTAATTCTTGAGTAAAAATAAAATTAAGACATGGGGCTACAAGTCATAAGAAGAAAGTAAATTTCAATTTTGCCCCTAAGACTTTCAAATTCTGAATTGAAGTTCGGATTAGTGTGCAGTTTTGGATTAAGAACATCTGAAAGTATTTTGGGCATAACTTTTGATCTGGAAGACGAAATGAGGTGATTCTTGATTTGAATTAAACTAGAGAAATAGAGCTACAATTTTTATGAAAACATCAAATGCCAATTTTGTGATTAAGAATGTCAATTTCTGGATGGAAATAACGTGCTGGAAAATGATTTACCATAAGACATATCTGAAATGTGTTGAGCATAACTTTTGATGTAGTGCTCCGAATTGGATGATTCTTGTGGCATTATAAAATTAAGACAATAAGGAACAATTTCTAGAATGAAGTTTTGGCAAATTCCTTCAAATTGATAGTGCGAATCATATCTGAAAGTAAGCATGAAATAAAGTAAAATGCAAGGGCATTTGTGGAACATCACTTAAGGAATTAAGAAGTTAGCCTTACATGGAGGGATATTATGGTCTTTTATCAATCATTTAATGACTAGGCACTATAAAAGGAAGAGAGTTGTCGTTTTTCACATGGGAGAGCCAAAACTTAGAAGAAGAAATAAGAGAGAAAATGAAAGAGAGTTGCCATGGAGGAAAGAAGAAGAAAAAGCTTGGAGATTTCGAATTTTTGGGGTTTCTACTATGATATTTTCATGGTTTCTAGATGGAAAAGATGGGAGAAGGTGAAAGCTCCCTAATGGAACCAAGAAATTTCAAAAATGGAGGAGAAATGAGGTGAGAGAAAATTTTGAGTTTTGAGTTTTTCTTGATTTTTTTTGTTTAGAATCATGCACAATGATTTGGGTTTGTGGACTATGAACTCAATTTTGGTGAATGCTTAGTTTAATTGGGTTAATTTTGAATAATTGTGAATTAGGGTTATACCCAATTTTGTGATTTGGGGTTTTTGAAAATTGATGATTTAGATAGCTTGATTTTATATGAAATTGGTGTTTTCTAAGTCCAATTTGAGTAATTAAGTGATTTATGATATTGAATTTGGGTGAATTGGTTTAGGTCAATTTTGGAATTTGGAGATTTTCGAAATTGTTGATTTAGATAGCTTGAAAATATGAGGGATTTGAGTTTTCCAAGCAATTTGAGTAGTTATGCCTTTTATGATGTTGAATTTGGGTAATTTTGGTTTAGGAAATTTTAATGTGGAAGAAAGAAGGATGCTTTTGGAGCAATTGAGGCACAAAGCAAGTTGTTAGCATGGATATGAGGTGGGTAATGTATTTATATTTTGAATTATAAGTAATTTATTGATTTTTGAAAATTCAAGAAAGTGAAAGAAAAGATCTTCGAATTTTAATCGTTTCCGAATGATTTGTGAAAAACTATTACAAGCTTAAATTCTTTGTTTTAAATGATTTGATAAATCGATAGAAATTTCTAGAAATTCATTTGTTATGAATGCATTGATAAATTATGCAAATTGTTGAAATCATTGATTGATTGAATTAATTGAATTGTATGAATTATGTGAAGTCGTGAATGTGAATGTGTCTAGTGTGACACGCATGAAAATTTAGTTTCGAAATAAGCCTTCGGACATTCCGTTTTCAAGTATGAATTATGTGATAAGTGGATTTGGTTAGGTCCCTTAAGTGAGTCAGTGCACTATCTCTTTTTAAAAATTAAAGCCTTCTCCCGGCTGCCCGCTAGTGGCACTGGAATTCCGATTTCGGACTCCCTTCATGGCTACACTAGACCGCTATGCCGAAAAGTGTAGTATGTTCTGTTCACGGCTGTACAGGACCGCTTTGCGGGAATGTGCAGTACGTTCCATTTTTGAACCAACCCAAACCGTTTGATTTGTTTTATGTGTTTGATTTGTGTTTTAATGTGATTTGTGATTTATGTGATTTGCATTCATGTTGTTTTTGAAATTGCCTATGAATTATGATTTATGAAAAATTGGAGAAATTTGAAAAATGAAAAAGTGAATTTTCGACCTTGAAATTATAGAAATTTATTATGAAAAGTTTGGATTAAAATTAAAAAAATTTGAGGAAAATGTTTGAAAAGTCGCAAGGTTTGAAAAATAAGCCTTTTGGCAAAAGTTATGAAAAATGATTTTCGCTTATTTTTTAATTTATAAATGTGTTATCCACTGAGCCGTCGAGCTCACCCCCCTTTCATCCCCATCTTCAGGTTTTCGAGCAGAAGATTGGATGGAAAAAAGTCAAGACTTATGTCCGATTTCGTTTTTTTGTGTTTTATGTATCTGGGATTATTTGTATAAGTATATGGCTTGAGTTGCCATAATGTGTTGTAAGTGTTTCTTTTGATATATGAGAGGATGAAATTGTGTATGATTGAATTTATGTATGAATATGAAATTGGATGATGTAAGTAAATTATGGATTTATATGTTGAGTTGAGGTTCAAAGTTTGTGTATGATGATGGGTTATGGTTGTGTATGAGAATAATTGAAGTGTTTAGAACTAAGATTGCGTTTGTTTCTGCTGAGATCCCGGACGGAGAGTCCGGTGGATTTGATGATTGCATGATTGATTGGGATATATTTTAGAAGTGTATTTTGAACACTTTGCAGGTTTGGATTAGTAAGAATGCAGCCGTTGTGCTGCCGAATTTTTGATAAAAATTGTATAAGAAAATGATTATGGGATTGGGTACATGCCTTAGAAGTTTGTATGATTTGAGATTTTGGATTGAGGATAATTTCCCAAAAAGGAAAAATTGTATTGATTTGTATGAAAGATGAATAAAGTGAATAAGAAAGTAAAGAAATAAGAAAAAAAGAGAAAAAAAAATTATACCGGATTTCGGATCGGTTAGTCTTAAGATTTTCAACGCAACGCTTCTTTAAGATAATTTATGCACGGATGTTGGACATTTGTTATGCTATTCGATTTGTCTTCATTTGTATACTTTGATTGTAACCATTTATTCGATTTCGTTTCCGATTCATATATCCGCTTTCGCTTCTTTCGCTTTATCATTCGATTCCCTCCGCTTTGTCATCGTTTGTTTCGTTTGTGATTCGTCCCGCCTCCTTTGTTATTCGTTTTTGCATTCCGCCTTTCCGGTTGGGATTCGGTTCCCTGATCGGGTCCCAACAATATATTTTGTTATTATATACCTCATTTTGTTAAAACTCTTAAAAATGTTAAATATTTTAAGATATTATTAAAATATTTAATAAATATTTTATATTAGTTTATTAAAATGAAAATAATTTTTAAATTTAAAATAATAGTATTATTAAAATTATTAACTAAATTTTACTACACCAAAAGACATCAAATAAAAATATATTTGTTTTGGTGAGAAATAAATAAATAATAAATAGAAGGAAATATATAGAAAAATAATTAAGAGAAATATTTGTTACATATACAAGAAACTTATCTTATTATAAACATTAAAAAAACAATTAATTATGTTGCCAAACATTAACATAAGTCAATAAAACAAATTTTAATTTATTAATTATTTAGGTTTTATGTAACAATTCTACAAGATATTGATTCTATATATATTAACAGAGATGAGATCCGAAAGTTTTTTGAGTGAAGTAAAATTTTAATGAAGGTAAAATTCTATTTTAGTGGAGACAAAATCTTAATAGGGGCAAAATTTTATTTTTTATAAGATAAAAACTTAAAATAATAATTTTTTATATAAATTTTTTTGAAGACAACGGGGACAAGTGGATCCATCCATGTATATATATATATAGAGGAAGTAAGATTGGAGTCTATTTCAGTTCCTGTGTCTATCGCTATCGCCCTGTTCTCTCTCAATTGCCTATCGGACTTATGAGTATTTAGACTATAACAGTTCTGATGAATAGTCACTCACTTTTGACAGTTATATGATTCCAGAAGATGATCTAGAATTGGGTCAATCACGTTTATTAGAAGTAGACAATAGAGTAATTGTACCAGCCAAAACTCATTTACTTATAATTGTAACATCCGCTGATGTACTTCATAGTTGCGTGGTACCTTCCTTAAGTGTTAAATGTGATGTTGTACCTGGTCGTTTAAATCAGATCTCTATTTGGGTGCTAGAACTAAAGGAACTTAGCCTTAGACTAGGACGGATAAATCTAACTAGGAGGACTTTGACTTACACTTCTACGTATACTAGGGCTATCTATTACAACTAGATGGGCTATAAAAGGTACCACTACTAGTAATTGGTGGTCTTGCCAGCACTCGTTTAGGAAGTCGGAGTTTGCTCGAAGAACTTATCTAAAGAATGGGGATTGCGTACGCCCCACTTTTAAAAAGGCGATATATATATATATATATACACATGGATGGATCCACTTGTCCCCGTTGTTTTCAAAAAAATTTATATAAAAATTATTATTTTAAGTTTTTTATCCTATAAAAAAATAAAATTTTACCCCTATTAAAGATATATATATATATATATATATTCTGGCCTTCTTATCTGTTTATTGTTTTCAAGTTCGGCAGAATATTGTAATCTAATTTCATTTATCAAATGGTTAATGCTATCTTTTGATCCTAAATCTAGCCGAACTAAGTGTTCTCTATATGCTTCGACGTCCATTGGTGGGTTTAAGAAATTTCTTACATCCATTCTATAGGCATCACAAACATGATATAAAGAAATAGGTCCAACACGCTTCCTTACCTAGTTTCCATGAAGCTTTTACCGAACGTTTCAGCCCCAACCTTAATCCATAAATATAGGGTCAAAGTAACTCCTCTATAGTTCCTTCAGCAATACTCAGCACAGCCTTGAGGTAGGAATATATATATCAGTTGAAAAGTTGATGAGTAGAATATTTTTGGTGTTATGGTATAATTGTTTATAACAATTAGTTTATTAATCAAAATTAAGCGTTAAAATTATAACAATCAATATAATTTTTATTTACTCATTTTCAAATAAATAAATAATTATATTTGAGGCAACATTTGATTTGTTAGAATATTAAATTTAAACCTAAATTTTAAGTAATAAGATAAATAAATTTGAATTTGAATTTGAATTTTGATTTTAATTTTAATATATATGTTATTTACAATTTTTAGTTTATTAACTTATAGAGTAATTTTAAATATTTTGAGAAATACTAACAACTCAAATATATATATGTGTGTGTTGATTAATTAGTTTAAAATATGTAAAATGATAAAATTAATAAAAATTTTAATATGAAAATAAAAATCTTCATGACATTTAATTTATTATAACTTATATAGAATAGAGAAATTTAGTCGTATGTGATATTTTGTAAGACGCCTACTTTTAATTTTTCTTCTTTGTACATGCTTATATATATATATATATTAATTTCAGCTATTGAATTTATATAGTTAACATTTTTACGGCAATACGAAAATAGATCGGTTTAAGTTAACATTGAAATTTTGTTGCGTACACTTTATTTCGAAAGCTAACGCAGCCCCCACTTCTATACGCCACTCAACATCTACAATTAATATCTTAACATAATATTTTATTTCTTATAAAATACACAACACAGAGGAGAGAGGACAATTACCTGAGTAGCGGTGGGTATAAACTGTAGAGTCTCTGTACGAACACGTCGTCTCCAAACAATGACCCATTTTGTCGTCAGAATTCGTACATACGTTGTTTTCCCTGCTCTTCCACAGACCGCTATTCTAGCTCAGTCGAGGCGGGCGGTGGCGTATCCAACACAATCGCTACTTTTGCTATGAACTCAATCACTCTTCCAATAGCTTTAAACTTCCGAGCTCGCTGTCGACCCACTTTTCCTGTGAACTCAACTCGTACGCTTTACGGTTTATTCACTTTTAACCGTTTTCCTGCATCGAAATGATTCCTTTCTTCGTCCTGGAGCCTTAACTTTTGAATTGTAGATGCATCTCCTTTTGGTTTTGGTTATATAGTTTGCTGATTACTCTTTGCTTATTTGACTTGTGTTTTACTTTATCTGGTGCTTTTCACTGAGAGTTCTGCTTTGGCAACCTGTTACTTGACTGAGTTCTCGGCATCCAGACAAGGGGTTTACGAACACTTTTGTTATCGGTTTCCGGTTGTTTCATTTTCTTTGGAATTTGGGGAAATGGGTTCTACTTCTACATTTGTTTCCTTTATGAGATTTTCTCATTCGGTTTCTCCTGAACTACGTTGCCGGTTTCCGTTTCCTAAATTTTATCGGATTTCATATGTAAGACCTTGTCCTCAGGTTTTTGCCGTAGTTTGCAATCATCATAACCCAAAAAGCCCAGGTCTTGTTGTGGGTAGAGGTAAAATCCGTGAACCAAGGCTACTCAAGTCGGTGGAATTGGACCGGTTCTTGACAAGTGACGATGAAGATGAAATGAGTGAAGGTTTCTTTGAGGCAATTGAGGAGCTAGAGAGAATGACCCGAGAACCATCTGATGTTCTGGAGGAAATGAACGATAGGCTGTCTGCGAGAGAGTTGCAGTTGGTTCTTGTCTATTTCTCTCAAGAGGGGAGAGACTCTTGGTGTGCACTTGAGGTATTTGAGTGGCTAAGAAAGGAGAACCGGGTTGATAAGGAGACAATGGAGCTCATGATTTCGATAATGTGTAGTTGGGTTAAGAAGTTGATTGAAGGACAGCATGATGTTGGAGATGTTTTTGACCTACTTGTGGACATGGATTGCGTTGGTTTGAAGCCAAGTTTTAGTATGATGGAAAAGGTAATCTCTTTGTATTGGGAGATGGGGGAGAAGGAGAAGGCTGTTTTGTTTGTTAAGGAGGTTTTGAAACGCGGGGTTGCTTACTCGGAGAATGATGGGGAAGGACCAAAAGGTGGCCCAACTGGATATCTTGCATGGAAGATGATGGTAAACTCCTGTGTTCTTACTTTATTGCGACAGTGTATCTCTTGTTGAAATTTGTGCGGCTGTTTTAGTTTTAGGTTTTGTTTCCTCTATGCATAATCTCAGCCAGACTTTGGGTTTTCAGATTCTTTTGTTTTGTCGTTCTCCACTTATTCATTATACACATCCTTGATATTGTTCGCATGATGAACGGAACTCTCCTTGGCCTTATCTACAAAACTTAATTTGGGATAACTGTGGAATTTTACATTCAGATGTTGCTAATGTGTCTATTTTTTTTTAAGAGAACTAATGTGTCTATTATATTCTCAGGACAGATTGAAATATCTGCTTGGTGCATCTCTATAAGTTTGTGAGCAAACAATGCTTTTCCTAGGAAAAGATACCTTAGGGCTGATTATGTTTATTCATTATGATAGTTCTGAACCTTGTAGATTTCTCTTACTTCAAGTGTTCTATGTAGTTTCCTGTTAAGGATTTTTATAGAACTCTTTTAAGTAGAATTGTGAAGGATTTTTCTTTAGTTTTTCATATTTATGTATGAGGTATAGATGCTCCATTTTGGCAATTCTAGACATCTTTGTGGAATAATTTAAAATCTAAACAGAATAAAGATGTTTGCAATATTGCTACTTTACAAGGCTTTTGATTGATTTAATGGATTTACGGTGACTATCTTTTTTAAAAGAATATATGCTTCCACAAAGCGTCATAGGTGACAAGCTCACAAGCGTGTATACCCTTCTTCAAAATCAGATTTTCTTGACCCAGTCTTCTTGCTACATTATATCAGTTGAACACCTTGGATGCTGGGGTTTTTTACGTAAATGTCAATCAACTTTTTACTGTTTTTCACTTTTCATTTTATCTTTGCTTTGTTGAGTACTTTGTCAACAAATTCTTATTCTGATGATCATTACTCTGTTTCTTAGGTTGATGGAAACTACAGGGATGCTGCCAAACTGGTAATTAATCTAAGAGAATCGGGGTTGAAGCCTGAGGTTTACTCCTACCTGATTGCAATGACAGCTGTAGTCAAAGAGCTGAATGAACTTTCTAAAGGTCTCCGCAAGTTGAAAGGTTTTGCAAAGTCAGGTTTTGTAGCTGAACTTGATTCAGAGAGTGTAGGACTAGTCGAGAATTATCAGGCAGATCTTCTTGCTGATGGGATACTCTTGTCTTGTTGGGTGATTGAGGATGGAAGCCCTTCACTTCATGGAGTGGTTCATGAGCGACTTCTTGCTATGTATATTTGTGCTGGGCGTGGACTTGATGCTGAAAGACAGTTGTGGGAAATGAAGCTTGCAGGTAAGAAGGCTGATGAAGACCTATACGATATTGTTTTAGCTATCTGTGCTTCACAAAAGGAGGCCAATGCTGTAAGACGATTGCTTACAAGAATAGAGGTTATGGGCTCTCTGCGGAAGAAGAAGGCATTATCTTGGTTATTGAGAGGTTACATTAAAGGAGGACATTATGAAGATGCTGCAGAAGCACTAATGAAGATGCTTGATATGAGTTTGTGTCCTGATTATTTGGACAGGATTGCTGTGATGCAGGGACTCAGGAAAAGTATCCACCTATGGGGAAATGTTGAAGCTTACCTAAAGCTTTGCAAGAGCCTATCTGCTGCAAATCTGATTGGACCTTCCCTTGTGTATCTGTACTTGAAGAAATATAAGCTCTGGATAATGAAAGCGCTTTGAATAAAGCCGCGATTGTAAGCTCTTTAGGGTTGGTGAAAATGGACTCTTTTTCAGAGGCCAGTTTTTAGTGGGGTGAGAGTTGATACCACAACAATATAATCGCACAAGTTACTGAAATTAATTTTGTATAGACATTAATAATGCCTTCGGAGCAGTGCAGTAAAGTAAGATGAAAGGGATCTTTTAATGCAGGAGAAATTTGAGTACATTTCAGGCATCCTGTTCCTGAGGCAATGCAGAGATACCTGTACATATATATTAGATGGTGTAACAAAATTAAAGTTAAATGTCAAACACGAGTGTAATCTATTTCTCTGCATATGTATTCTCTTCTTAATAACAAGCTTTTGCAGCGTTCAAGTAAATATTGACTGTCCCTATGTATGAATGGACATGGACTGCCCTATGTTTTGCTTCTGGGATTGTATAAACTAGTTTTTCAGGGATTGAAGCTCTTTGGTAATCCAAATGTCTTTATTATCCAGCCAAATCCAAATGTCTTTCTTTTGGTGCTTTCACTTGGGGATCGTATTCTCTCGTCTTCCATGCTTGTTCGATGAAATGCATTGCCTTCTCTGAAAACACGACGGTAAAAAATTCTCGACTCCACTCGCTAGTCATGGATTAATCCTTTTGGTATTTGATATGTTAATTGCATAAATCTGTTTGGATATTAGTTAATTGGAGACGGGAAACTCTAAAAACCCCACAAACAAATGGTGGACTGGACATAGATACTCGATATGCTTCACGTTAACATTATCTACAGAACAGAATTATTTGGCCGGTAAAAACTAAGAATGCCATTGCTTTCCTCGACTTGGTACGCTAATCTTTCGGAGTTCCTGAAAGAAACAAGCTCACTCACTACCAGGAAATGGTGGTAGATGGGATCTTTAGTGATGTGCACAGGAGTAAGGGTCACCATGAAGATGACGTGCGTAATAGGAGCGAACTTGTCATTCCAGTTAGACTTATATCCAGAGCTAAGATTTAGAAATTCAAAGAAGCTTTTTATGCGTATGTGGGCCAACTTATGGAGATGATGAAGTTAGCCAAGCCTATTGGAGGAGAGCTAGTTGGACTACAGCTCAAATTGATCCACTTATTTCAAATTCTTGGACCGGATTTACTTGAAACTTGAAGACCATCATGTTGAGCTATTCTTTGTCATTTGAAGCCCAAAAAGAGGCGCGATTATAACCAAACATGACGCCTCAATAAGATCAGATCTTTAGGTGCATGTTTATAATCTATTTTGAGCTTATTTATATTTTGAGCTTTCATTTATTTTAAGCTCAAGTCTTTTAGCATTAAGCCTAGATATAAATATTTATGTTTTAGGGTTTTGGAAGACAACTTTGAGATCAGATTATTCTTGTGTTGCCGCAGGCCACAAAGTGAGGATTTTCACCTGTTGTTCTTGCTACATTAGGAATCAACAATTCATTTATCAATTTTGTCAAAATTGGGGCGTGTTTGTTTGGTTTAATTTCTTGGAATTAATACCCATCATCTAGATTGCTTAGAACGGGTTTACCTTGAAGTAAATCACACGTTAGTACAATGCTTATAATATGATAGTGAATACACGAGAAGGGGGGGTTGAATTGTGTATTCCCCTTTTTTAAAACTCTTTCAAAACTGTTTCGTTAAAAACAAGTTCTTTTACAAAAACTTCAGTACGTTCCAGTCAATCAAAACTTTGAAACTTTGTTTCAAAAATTAAGTAATAACAAAACTTTGAACTTTAAGAGATATAGGGTAGAGAGAAGTTGACACAGTGATTTTATCCTAGTCCTCAGAGTTCTTTCTGAGATTTCACTATCTCTTCAACGTATACAAGTATTCTTTCCAAGCCTCTTCAGGTCTCTACACTCAGTATTCTTTCACTCTTAGCCTCTGCAGGCTATCTGTACTACTTTCTTACAAAAGTATTGAAAACTTATTACAGTAAAACTATCTCTCAGCTAATTTGGACAGTAATCTCACAAAAGCTGTTCGTTCGTGTAATGTTCAATAATAATATCTTTTTCGCTAACTTTTGCTAACTTTGCAATCTTAGACTTCAACTAATATTTATAGCCTTCGTCTGCAACTGCTTCTTGAATCTTAAATCTTGAATCTTGTTTCTTGAATCTTGAAAGAAACGGTTAATCAACTGAGTTCTGTAACTAACTCGAATTGACTCTTGTGTCTTCTTTTGAATTCTGCGTCTGCTTTTCTCCGTCTATATTTTTAAATGCTGCTCGCTTTTTCACTTTACGTCTGCGTCGTCTCTGCTTCTCACTTTGCGTCTGCGTCTGCGTCGTATTTTTACTTTAAGGCCTCATCTGCAAATCAGTATTTTTGTCTTGCGTCTGCGTCTCTACTTCTCTGTCTATTTTTTTCAATCTGCGTCTGTATTTCTTCATCTGTCTTTTAACTTCGTCTGCGTCTGTGTTTTATTCTCCGTCTGTCTGTTTTCTATTTTGCTTCTTCTTTTACTACTTCTTTGTTATTCATCAAAATCATATATATGTAAAGTCATTTTGACTTAACAATCTCCCCCTTTTTTATGATAACAAATTATACACATAAAAAGAAAACAAAATACAATGTTTAAAACAACAAAAAAACTTATCTTAAAAAAAAAACTTCTTTCTCTTCTTCCTTTCTTTTCTTCGTCTGCTTCAGTCACACCCTTGAGATTCTTTTCTGCTCATTCTCTTCTCCTATGCTCATTCTCTTCTCCCCCTATTTGTTATAATAAAAAATGATTAACGACGATGACTCTTCAGCAGTTCTGTCATCATCTTCTTCAAATCATTCATTGTCTCATTTATCTCGTTGACTTCTCCTCGTAATTTGTTGATTTCAGCTTGTGAGTCTAACGGTGAAGAGGATTGATCATTATCTGCTAAGGGTGCAGTGAAAGCAATTGTTGTAGCGTATGCGTCCGAGGATGGAATGTAATCTTCTCGAATCGCAAATGTAACATCCCATCTCCGATGGGAAGGGTATTTTAGTAAATTGGGACGGGGACGGGTTAGGAGTATTAAATTATATCTCGGCATGAACATATGTCATGCAGCCTCTATAAATGGTGAGTTTTGCACAGGCACATAGTCATACATGCATTCATGACATTTCCCGGCCTAAGTGTCTAATTGTGATCTTTCGTGAAATTGGTGTGATAATGGGATTTGAAAAATTATTTGGAGTGCGCCATAGAGTGTTTTACATTTTTAGGGATTTATGAGAATTTTTCTGGAATTATTCGGAGAAAATTTCCAGACCGGTAAAATCGCCGGTACATGGCCTAAAAGTGTTTTTGTAGTGAAAGTGTGGTTTTCGTGTTTAAAAAATTATTGGGAGTGGACTGTCTTATGTTTTACAATTTTGGGCAATTTAGGTAATTTTCAAAAAAATGATTCAGGAAAATTTCCTGGAAATTCTCGGACCGGAAAAAAATCGCCAATCTAATGAACCCACGATTTTCAGATGAAAATTTCTACCCAATGGCACTGTATTATTGGGTATATTATTTTGGGATTGAAACTAGGTTCATTGGAATTGATTGGGTTAATTTTGGACTAGGTTTAATTTAGTAAAGTATTAATATGTTTGACTTTTCAATTTTGTTTTAACAAATCCTACAAAGCCACCTACCCTTTCATAAATGTACCCTCCTCCCACGGTTTTACATAAGAAAATGTTGCTTCCTTTTTAGTGTAACCGAAATTGTGGAGATAGGTATAAAAATTGATGAAAACTAATTGGTTTTTACATTTGACTTTTCTTTGAAAATTTGCACCAACCAAAACTTGCCAACATCTCCTTCATTTAATGCCTCCTTATCATGTTTCTTGGTATTGCCTATGCCCTCTCTCGGTGATGACTTAAAGAATGAAGGAATGAGATAAAAAGTGGCTTGAAGTCTTTGTTTTTGTTACTCATCCGAAAGCAACTCACCCCTCATTCTTACCTCCATCGATTTCATCCTTTCACTCATCCTTTCTCCCAAATTCAAGGCTTTCTCTTCTATACAATTAAGTTCTTGCCTTGCCTTGAATGATGATGTATTTACTTGGAGTTAGAAGAAGGGGTTAGCAAGGGTAGTTAAGAAGGAAGTAAAGATTGGAAGCTTGATAGGTAAGGTTTCTTTTAATTTTTTCAATGATGTTTTCATTAGGTATTGAATGTCATGGTGATTAGAAGCATGTAATGGGAATTATGGTACAATTATGATGTTGATTGATGCTTTAATTTGATGATAACTATTGCTTGAATTAATGGGTATAAGATTAGAATTAGTTATGAATTGAAAGTAGGATGAGTGATGAATGGTTTTAGCTTGATTGTAATTGCATGTTGATGATGAATTGTGCATAGGAATTGAGGAATTATTGCTGCCAACTTTGTGTAAGAATACAGATAAATATTGTGTTGAGTTTGTGGCTGAATTGGAGGTGTAAATGAATGTATATTAATGTAGGTAAAGTGATAGAATGGAAGAGGATGAGGTATAGGTGAAATCTGGAAATTTTGGTGTTGAGCCTATTGTACTGTTTTGAGCATAACTAACTGTGTAGGTGTGTAAATGAGGTGAAGTTTGTGCCCAATGAAACTTTCATATGTTAGCTACATTTTTTTGTGAAATAGGTGTTGTCAAATTGTAACTCTAATAGGTTGAAATTTGGCATGGAAAGTTACTGTTTTATTGCCTATGAACAGTAACCGAAACCATACCCTATGAGCTTTGCTGATTTTTCTAAATTAATTGAGATGGAATTTGTGAAAATGGTCTTCATGGAAGTTGTAGAATATTGAGTTAGCTTTCCATTGACACTGATCTTGCTAATTTTCGAGTTGTATAGTGGGAGATATGAACTGATTCCTATGGATTGGTTTTATGCTTTTTGGAGAAACCTAGTCAAAGTGTTTCATAGATAGAATTGGAAATATTGTTAGGATCACGAATTGTGCATACGACTCAATTGTTTAAGCGGTTAGAAAAAAGTGAGAAAAATGATAATGTGTTAGAATGTGATAAAAGGAAGTAATGGATATCGCAAAATAGGAAAAAGTGTATGGTTCGACCAGACAGACGAATATTTCGTGCTGGTATTGACGGGTATATTGTGAAGTATAATATTGGAGTTAGATTGGGTATATCCTTGAATATGAATTTGAATAAAGATTATAGTTGGGAATGAATAGAAGAAAAAAAAAGAGTTGTGATAATGGGAAGATTTCCAGTGTAGAAGGTAAATGAAAATAAAGTGTTATATGATATAGAAAAGTTACAATTGGGATTGATTTCAGTGATAAGAGTTATATATAAGGATTGGTGATTTGGAGTCAAAATGTATTAAGGGCAAAATCAAGAATGATTTCACATCTGTGATCTTGATTTGAGTGTGGAAATATATGGGTATAATGCCATAATGAAAAGATTGAAATGTAAGACAATGAAATTGATAGATGAAAAAGTTGTTCGGGTTTAAATTGATCTGCCTAAGTAAATGCACACCTGTTTATGGGAGCCCTATGGTAAGTGAAAATGTTCAGTTGCAATTGCTGAGTTAATGGATAATTGCTAGCCAGAATTCTTGTAGAATAATAATAATTCTTTATGAGTTAGAATAAGAAACGAAAGTGCTTATACTGATCAGTTGTATAGGAATAGAGATTGTATATGATCCTCACGAGCGAGGACGGGAGGAAACAGGAAGGTTGCTGAGTTCAGAATATATTGTCACTGTAAGTGTATATCTGATAGTGAGATTACTATCACGGGTGAAATGATTAAGCATAAATGAATAATTTGCGTGAATATGATAGAGGACGTAATCGGTGGTCTATTACGTAAGCTCCGATTATAATGTCGATAGCTCAAGTTCAAAATGAGTGAGAGTAAGACATGAGAATGCTCAGAATGATCAATTGAGAAAGAAGTGATACAGTTAAAGATGTTAGCATCAGTAATGAGTTTGAGAGAATAAAATGAGGGACATGAATAGAGTACGATCCCCTTGATCGAGAATTGGTACCAAAAAGAAAATGGTTATCGAGAATTAATGCAATTAAGGTATTCTTAGCAGTATGATCTATTAATGGGCAAATTGATGGGACTATAGAGATATATATTGTCAGATAGGATGTGATGATTATGGTGATGTATGGCGAGATTGTAGAGGCAAAGAAATTGTTTAAGTGCTCTTCAGAGATTTATCTTCGTGATGTATCAAGAGTAACTGGTTTGTATTACATCTGGCAGAGACTCTAGCGTAAGAGCTAAACTATGCTACAAAAAAAAGTGTACATTATGTTAATGAGATGGTTCTGATTATGTAAGAGAAGTACTGCATATTAAGGAAATATTTAATTGTGAATTTGAGGGGATTAAAAAAAAAATCGTGTATATTTTGTGTAATTATGTTTTGAAAGCACGAGATCGATAGAACGATTGTTTATTCAAGTCAATGAGTGATCTATCGTAAAGAAATTAAGTTATGTGTGGAGAAATGAAGGTAAGGAACATGTGCAGAATATGTTATGATGAGACAAATTATACGAAAATTTTTCCTCATTGGAGACGTTCGATAATTAAAAAGTTACATGAATCAACTATGGGTACGGAAAAGGAACATGTCTCAATTGTGTTGCAGTGGATAATGGATATAAGCATAAGAAATAGATACATTGGTATAGGTGAGGAGATTGGTTATCATGCAAGTTTCATAAGAGTGAAATAAGGGATGAATTAGGATGCGAACATGAGATATTGGGAGAATTAATTCAGATATAGGTATTGATAAAATGCGAAAGTTCAAAAGATATGTGTAGGTGGAATTTGAAATTAATGAGAACTAACGGAATGCTGGATGCGTTTAGAAATTGTCAAAGATTTTCTGGTTTTAGCAAATCGACAAGAATAATTGAGGAAAACATGTGAATGCTATGATTAATGATCATAAAGGAGACATTTGAAGAATTTACTATCTATATTGAAGTGTTCCAGTAAAGGTTCTGATGTGATCTATGGAACTTGGATAAAGTGATTTTATGCACTTTGGGACAAATATGATTCCATGGGCGGTATTATTGATGATTTGAAATTTGTTATATTGAGTGTGGCCTAAAAGCTTGGAGACATAAATTGTACAGAAATAGTTTGGAAATGTCTATGATTATGCAAATCGATAACGATTGAGTTATTTCATGCATCTGAATGATTTGAAAAGGATTCAGTGGCTGATTACTCCAAACTAAGCTAATGGTGCAATTCAAGGAATTGAACAAAGAAATAAATAAATTCAATTGCAGAAGATCCAAATTTGGGTAATAAGGTTATCAAAGCTAATGTATTATTGAGTATTAATAGTCGAACTGACAAAAAGGGGCAAAAGAAAGTATTATTAGCTATGGGAATTTCAAAGTTGGTGTACATCAAAACGGATTGGCAAAACCCGAAGTGAGGATGTAGAAATTGTAAACCATATCAAAGAACTGAAGATAACTCCATTTGTTGAGGAAAGTGATAGGTATAGTTCGAATTAAGAAATATGGATGATACTCATTACGGGAACTGTTAGTGAAAACGTAAGGAATGATCGAGGCTTTATGTTTTAGCAAGAGCGTATTGAAAGAGTAATTGAAAGGTTAGGATGAGAAAACGAATGATTATAAGTAAATGGTTCGAGAAAGCATAAGAAATAATCGAAGCGTTATGTTCGAGTAAAAGTATTGTGGAAAAGCAATTGATGGTAAAGTCTGTCAAAGTGAACGATGATATGTGTGATTAACCAACAGGTGTTTTTGGATTTCATTGGGATATGAAATTGATATATAGTGCAAAGTGATTGTGGTATGACAATCATTATATTGGTGTCACCATTCGAAAAGTGTATAAGGGGTCCTTATTATGTGATCAGGGCGTTAATCAATTTAAGATGGTGACATTGAGTTGAATTGATTCACACCGAGGTTATAAATCTCATGAGATTTGTGTATTGATAATAACGGAATCTGATAAGCGATAAAGGAAATATTTTGAAAGGTATGGCCTCGGCTAACATGTACTTAGATGGAAATAAATGTGTAATTAAGGGAAATTGAATTCGTGAGGAGTGGCCTCCATGCGTTTGTTGTGTGAATTGAATTATGGATTGGCAAGTTAGGCTAAAACTTAAAAGATGATTCAGATTCACAAAGTGTTTCATAGATATTGTTAGGATCCGATATATATGTTATTGAGATTGAAAGTGGCGAATTGCGCGTAAGTCTGAGAAAGCAGTAAAATCATGTAAAGTTGAGAAAGGAAAAGAGTCATTGATTGTTTCGATTTCCGTTCATGGACAAAATTTAGTCGTGTAGTGAAATCAGTGGAAAACAGAGGGTATTAATCGAAAAGACTCCCCTACCTTCCTGATCAATCGTATATGAAATTTCGAGGACGAAATTTTTATTAGGAGGGGAGAATTGTAACATCCCATCTCCGATGGGAAGGGTATTTTAGTAAATTAGGACGGGGACGGGTTAGGAGTATTAAATTATATCTCGGCATGAACATATGTCATGCAGCCTCTATAAATGGTGAGTTTTGCACAGGCACATAGTCATACATGCATTCATGACATTTCCCGGCCTAAGTGTCTAATTGTGATCTTTCGTGAAATTGGTGTGATAATGGGATTTGAAAATTATTTGGAGTCGCCATAGAGTGTTTTACATTTTAGGGATTTATGAGAATTTTTCTGGAATTATCCGGAGAAAATTCCCAGAATAAGCAAAATCGCTTGATACATGGCCTAAAAGTGTTTTTGTAGTGAAAGTGTGGTTTTCGTGTTTAAAAATTATTGGGAGTGGACTGTCTTATGTTTTACAATTTTGGGCAATTTAGGTAATTTTCAAAAAATGATTCAGGAAAATTTCACGAAATTCTCGACCGAAAAAAATCGCCAATCGACGAACCAATTGATTTTGATGGCGAAAATTTCTACCCAATGGCACTGTATTATTGGGTATATTATTTTGGGATTGAAACTAGGTTCATTGGAATTGATTGGGTTAATTTTGGACTAGGTTTAATTTAGTAAAGTATTAATATGTTTGACTTTTCAACTTTGTTTTAACAAATCCTACAAAGCCACCTACCCTTTCATAAATGTACCCTCCTCCCACGGTTTTACATAAGAAAATGTTGCTTCCTTTTTAGTGTAACCGAAATTGTGGAGATAGGTATAAAAATTGATGAAAACTAATTGGTTTTTACATTTGACTTTTCTTTGAAAATTTGCACCAACCAAAACTTGTCAACATCTCCTTCATTTAATGCCTCCTTATCATGTTTCTTGGTATTGCCTATGCCCTCTCTCGGTGATGACTTAAAGAATGAAGGAATGAGATAAAAAGTGGCTTGAAGTCTTTGTTTTTGTTACTCATCCGAAAGCAACTCACCCCTCATTCTTACCTCCATCGATTTCATCCTTTCACTCATCCTTTCTCCCAAATTCGAGGCTTTCTCTTCTATACAATTAAGTTCTTGCCTTGCCTTGAATGATGATGTATTTACTTGGAGTTAGAAGAAGGGTTAGCAAGGGTAGTTAAGAAGGAAGTAAAGATTGGAAGCTTGATAGGTAAGGTTTCTTTTAATTTTTCAATGATGTTTTCATTAGGTATTGAATGTCATGGTGATTAGAAGCATGTAATGGGAATTATGGTACAATTATGATGTTGATTGATGCTTTAATTTGATGATAACTATTGCTTGAATTAATGGGTATAAGATTAGAATTAGTTATGAATTGAAAGTAGGATGAGTGATGAATGGTTTTAGCTTGATTGTAATTGCATGTTGATGATGAATTGTGCATAGGAATTGAGGAATTATTGCTGCCAACTTTTGTGTAAGAATACAGATAAATATTGTGTTGAGTTTGTGGCTGAATTGGAGGTGTAAATGAATGTATATTAATGTAGGTAAAGTGATAGAATGGAAGAGGATGAGGTATAGGTGAAATCTGGAAATTTTGGTGTTGAGCCTATTGTACTGTTTTGAGCATAACTAACTATGTAGGTGTGTAAATGAGGTGAAGTTTGTGCCCAATGAAACTTTCATATGTTAGCTACATTTTTTTGTGAAATAGGTGTTGTCAAATTGTAACTCTAATAGGTTGAAATTTGGCATGGAAAGTTACTATTTTATTGCCTGTGAACAGTAACCGAAACCATACCCTATGAGCTTTGCTGATTTTTCTAAATTAATTGAGATGGAATTTGGGAAAATGGTATTCATGGAAGTTGTAGAATATTGAGTTAGCTTTCCATTTCCACTGATCTTGCTAATTTTCGAGTTGTATAGTGGGAGATATGAACTGATTCCTATGGACTGGTTTTGGGCATGTTGATGAAACCTAGTTTAAGTGTCTGATTTGTGAGTATTCTGCTTGGAAGCAATTTTAGCCATTTTTATGGACTGAATTGGTGTGAGTGATCTTCTGTAAAGTTGAAGAGGAAGAAATTATCTTGAAAATGAGATATGGCATATAATTTTTAGAGGTCAGAGTTGGGAGTTATGATTTTGCAAAAACTGATCCTACATTAGGTTAGGAATTGCTGATCATGGCAGTAACTTGCATGATAGTTTTGAAATGGTTAGAAATTAAATTGGAAATTGAGTTCTTCATGAAAATTGAATTTTGAGGATTTATCTTTTCAGGGATATAAAGTTCTGATTTTTCTGACTTGTGTACAGGGAGTTATGCTTGTTATAAGTATACTGCTCAAATTGAATGATTTCAGGGACAACAACATTGAGTGAATTAATTGACTTGTTTAGCAATGGAATTTGATTTTGGGTTGTTCATGAAAGTTGTAGATGACATTGTGAGCTTATTGAGCATATTTATGTGGTAATTTGTGGCTGAAGAATCTGAGAGTTATGGAAATTTCAATGTACTGTTCTGTTTTAATGGGATTTGAGTAGGCAGTAGCTTTGAAGGGATTTTTGACACCCTTAGGGGTGAAATTGATTTTTATGGTCTTCTTGAGAATTGTAGAGGGTTTCATGATCTTTCCAACGAGATATAGTTGGAAATTTTCTGAATTGTGTGCAATGATTATTGGTGTTGAAAAATTGGATTGGAAATTAGGAAAAAAAAAGGGAAATGGAATCACGCTTGGGTCACTGTAGGCGACGCGTCATCTAGTGACGAAGGCGTCAAAAACGTCGCTAGGCGCGCGTCGTCTAGCTATGACGAGACAGTTTCAGTCAGCCCCGCTGGGGCGAGACTTCGCCCAATGAGGCTGGACTTTTTTTCTTTTCTTATTTTTATTTTATTATTTTTAATTGGTAATTTTTGATTTCATGCTTCCTTTGTCAATTTCTTTTCCGTCCGACTTGATTGACCTGATTCTTGAGGCATCGGATTAAGTAGAACATTTAATTTCATTTTGTGAGAAATTGGGAATTTTTGGACGGAAATTGGCGTGGCCCCAGTAATGGAGCCTTTAATCACTGCTTTTGTTTAATTGGGGACCTATAGAGGTTCAATTACATGCCGTCGGCCAATAGGTTTCTAATTTTTAGACGGATTTTGTTATGGGGAAATTTGGATTTAGGGCTGGAAAATTCATGAACATGCATATTTCACCTACATGTGTACAAATGGCATCGGTAGTGACTCGTTCTTTCTCTGTTTCTTATAGAGGCCCAGTGGGCGTCGTCCAGGCCGACGGGCGGAAACTTCCGGCATTAGCTTCGGAGTAATAGGTGAGTAACCTAGTTGGTTTCTCAACCTTATGTGTTTATTCATTATATGCATTGATTGCCATGAGGAAGTAAGGATGGATATATGTGATTGATTGATTTGATTGATTTCGGACCATGGGTGTTCGAAATATTGAATTGTGATATTGAAGTGCAAATGAGAATAAGTGCGTGAGAATGCATTAGTAAATTGGATTGTAAATGTGATAGTGAAACGAAAGGTAAATACATGGAAATGAAATACCGGATTGTAAGTCCGAGGACATTGAAAAATGATCGGAAATAGTAATTAATTGGAATTGGAAATAGAAATGCGATAATTGGATATTGGAAAATGACATGTGCATTCATGCATAGTAAATGATCAGATAATGGCGGTTGTGACCGGTGTCGCCACCGATTTGAGCTTTAAGCTCAACGCACGAGGCCTCGTGCCTAACGTATTCGAGCCTCGGCTCGATGATCGAGGCTATGCCCAACGTTTGAGGCTTTAAGCCCAATGTTTGAGCCAATGGCTCAACGTATATGAGCTCAAAGCATGCGGTCACAACAACGAAAGAAAATGGAAGAGTCACATGCACACCGCATAAATGAATGTTTAATGTGAATATTGTGAAAGGTTTATTGCCTTATCAAATGTGAAATTGAGTGCTGTGATTTCTTGTTTATGATATATATACAATATTGTGTGATTGTATGGATATGCATGAGTTGGGTGAACCATCGATGATGGTTTCTCACCGAGTTCGCAAACTCACCCAACATTGCATCTATTTTTCAGAAATGGAGAGTACCCGTTGGACACGCGGAGTCGTCTCTTCGCTAGCAAGACAAAGTATCGGGTCGGGATCGATTAATCGTCAGTATCTACATTAGTGTATTAATTTGGTATTTAGTAGGCCCAATTGTTTTCATGTAATTGTATAGAGTGACTGAGCACTAATGAGTGCTAATAATGAGTGAAATTGTTTTATCAGTAAAATGGTTTAATCTTTGAAAGTGTTTTGTTATAATTGGGCCAAGTCAATGATTGTTTCATGACTCTAATATTTTTGAAAGAAAAAAATGTCATACGATTTTTGTTAATAAGGTAATGAATGTTCTAGTACGCCACCCTCGCGGGTCACGGGCTCGGATATCACCATGGATATCGGGTTCGGGTCTCGTCGGGAGTGGGGTGCTACAGTAAATGTGGGTGGATGAACGAATAGATTTGACTCTGGAAGATCTAAATCAAAAGGAGTAGGTAGCATTAGCAACTGTCTTCCTTGTAGGGGTATAGCTTCAGCTTCAATAGACAGTGTATTAGATAAAGGTCTAATACGCAAAACTGTCTGAACAAGGGATTCAATAAACGTCCCTGTTATCAATCGTCCCCCTACTGGACAGTATTCATACTTACCTGTATAGCTACAACTAGCTCCATCAGTATTCTCTTCCGAAGCGCATGCTTCATCAATTCGTCGCACTTCTTCTTCAATTTGATATGTGGACAGATCATCACTGTTTTCTTCAAGAAATAGCTTCGACTTCCCCTTATTCAAATCCAAAGGATATCTTGGTTGAATATCCGGTACAACCTTTATTTCCGTCTTCTCTGTGATTGGATAAATAGTACACTGTTTGCTGGACATTTTTGTAGGGTATGGCTTTGTAGCAGCATCCCTCAAGACATCATAGAAAGTCTTTTCATCTTCATTCAGTAAATGCCATGTGCCACTATTTATCGAAATAGGTTGTACGACAACCCTTATCTTCTTCCTTGGTTGATTACAGATGGCGATTGCAGTCCTCCTCTTGGTAACAACTTCAACCATTCTGATCTTCAACTTGTATCTTCTAAAAATTTAGAATAGTTGAATACAATCAGACCAGGTTCATCATTTTTCTCCTGTGGTACCTGAACCAAGTTTGGTTCTGCTGCTGCCTCTGGTTGCGCTTTAATAGGATTCTCCTGAGCCAGCCTTAGCTCCTCTGGTTCCTCCTGTTGAGTAGTGGGAATATCCTGAACTCTGCTATGCTCAATTTCCTTTTCCTTTTGAGCAACATTGAAGGTATCTTTCTTTCGACTAACTTCCCCAGCAGTGGACACACTCTTCTTCCAACTAAACTTTTTAGTCTTTTCTTCTACTTCAGTCAGTCTCGAAGATTTCTGCACTTGAGATTTTTCCTTCTTAGACTCCTACTTTCTTTTCTTCTTAGTCTCTTTAGCCTGTTTGGCTGAATCTTGTTCTAAAATTGAGACTAGAGATCTTGTCCCCTTCGGTACGCGAGATCCAGATACTTCTGCTTGACTCTGCTCTCTGGCTCTCTTGTCTTCCTGTTGTCGCAGAGTGCGAATCCTAGGTGATCTCTTCGCCTTTTTAGAGATCTCACCCAAAAGATTCTCTCCTTTTCTTTTCTGCGCACCTTCTTCTGTCCTCCGAACTGAGTTCACTTCCCTTTGAGGACTTGCCTGTTTTATCAACGGTCTACCCGATAGTTTTCTTCTTTCATCTATCGGTAATCTCATACTTACTTGAGATTTAGAGCTTGTGGTGGGAGACTTCTTCAATAGCCGCTCCCCCTCAGTTCTAGCTTTCTTTGTAGACTCTGCTTCTACTTTCACCATAGTCTTCAAGCCCATTCTTCTGATAGTATCTGAGTTAATGGTACTCTTGACAGATACCATCCTTCTGATTCCTCTGTGAAGAAGGACTCCAGATTCCTTAAAAATCCTGGTGAGTAGCATGCCGTAAGGATAACTGTTGGTATCCTTCATCCCCTTAACCATATAATGAAAAATAAAAAAATGGTAGGTCTATTGGTCGACGATTCAGCAGATAGAACAGACATTGCTCATCTAAGGTAGTCACTAGATGTCTTGACCCGGCTCTTGGTAAGATACAATTAAACAAAATCGCATGAAGAACCCTAGCCTTCGGGACTAGACTTGAAGTCTTCCTCTCCCATAGGTCATTAGCTCCATATAACTGTTTTCTGACATCTTCTTCCTTCATACTAACCTTGGACATCCATCCGGCTTTGGTTGATAGGGTTTCTCCAACCGAAGAGCATTCAGTCACCTTCTCCACTAACTCCTTTGTCACACTAACAGTTATTCCATCTACTGTGGAGACGATGGTGTTATCAACCAGTTGTGCATGCTTCTAGAAGTCATATACCTCGTCTGTAGATACTGGTTCCCGCATCTGAAAAAAATTTCTCCACCCAGCTTCTACAATTTTCGGTTCAACATCCATAGCATCTCTCTTCAGAGATTCGAAGTCCACATGCCTTCCGAACATCATAGCTGGCGCCATTGCTTCTGGTAGGATATTCTTCAAAAGTAAAGTTATTTGCAAGAGTTTTTCGAAAGAGAGTTGAAACGTCTAGGAGTGAAAGTAATCAAAATGATTATAGTTTCAGACTACTTGAAGGGTCTTATCTGATGGGTTCTAGAATTGTTGGGATCCTCAAGGCTATCAACCTTTTCCCTCCAAAACTTCCTTGTGAGAGAAGTTACCAGCTGTAAACTACTGTTTCTGACGCCGTTAACTTTGACGGTCTTCTAGCCTGACTGGTCATTTAACATAACCATGTTAAGGTTCCGTCTGATTTCCTTAAACCGATCTTCACTCAATGGTTTAGTGAAGATATCTGCCCATTGATACTCTGTTTCAACGAACTGTAGTGACACCACCTTCCTCTGAACGTAGTCTCTCAAGAAATGATGTCTGACTTCAATATGCTTTATTCTCGAATGCTGTATCAGGTTCTTTGACAAGTTGATTGCGCTGGTGTTGTCATAATAGATTGAGATCTCCTCTTCTCGAACTGAATAATCTTCTAGTTGATATTTAATCCACAATGTTTGTGAACAACAGCTTGCGGCAGACATATACTCGGTTTCGGCTGTTGATAGAGCGATCGAGCTTTGTCTCTTGCTTGACCAGGAAATTAGGTTTGTGCCAAGAAAGTGACATCCTCCACTAGTGCTCTTCCTTTCAATTCTATCTCCGGCATAGTCCGCATCGCAATATCCGATTAACCTGAAATCTTTACCTTTCTCAAACATTAAGCAAAGATCAGTAGTATTTGCGAGATATCTCATAATCCTTTTAACAGCAATCAAATGAGACTCTCTAGGATCGGCCTGAAACCTTGCACACAAGTATACACTGAACAGAATATCAGGTCTACTTGCTGTAAGATACAATAAAGAATCGATCATCCCTCTATACAGGGTTTGATCCACCTTCTTACCAAGTTCATCTTTCGACAAAAGGTTCGAAGGATGCATCGGAGTTGCCATAGGCTTCACATTATTCGTATCAAATTTACACAGCAATTCTTTCACATAATTTTGTTGATGGATAAAGATTTTCTCTTCGGTTTGCTTAACTTGCAACCCAAGAAAGAACTTTAACTCCATCATACTCATTTCAAACTCATTTTTCATCAGACTCTCAAAACTCATACACAACTTCTTTGAAGTAGCACCAAATATGATATCCTCAACATAAATTTGCACTAAGATAAAATTATTCTCATAAGTCTTTCTAAAAAGCGTTTTATCCACTTGACCTCTAGTAAACCCATTCTCCACGAGAAAATTACTTAGACGATCATACCAAGCTCTAGGAGCTTGCTTCAAGCCGTATAAAGCTTTATGAAGTCTATAGACATGTTCTGGATTTTTAACATCCTCAAAGCCAGGAGGTTGCTTCACATACACCTCTTCGTCTATAAAACCATTCAGAAAAGCGCTCTTCACGTCCATCTGAAAAAGCTTTATGTTATGAAAAACAGCATATGCCAGCAATATCTTAGTAGCTTCAAGTCTTGCTACTGGAGCATATGTCTCATTGTAGTCTATCCTTTCTTGCTGATTATAGCCTTGCGCTACTAATCTAGCTTTATTCCGACTCACTCTGCCTGATTCATCTAACTTATTCTTAAAGACCCATCTGGTTCCTATAATAGATTTCTTTGAAGGTTTTGGAACTAAGGACCAAACTTTATTCCTAGTAAACTGATTCAGCTCCTCTTGCATGGCTAAAATCCAAGCTTCGTCCTGAAGAGCTTCCTCAATCTTCTTAGGCTCTATTTGAGAGATGAAAGCCACATTAGCTTCTCTTCTGAATTTGGACCTTGTTCTTACTCCTTCTGAGGTCTCTCCGATAATTAGCTCTTCTGGATGAGAACTCCTATATTTCCAATCTCTCTTTAATCCTATAGTTTTTGGAATATCCTCGATCTTATCTACTTGAGTTCCTGATGATGGAGTTTCTGTTGTATCATCTAAGTTCTTTGAAGGATCTTCACTTTCCATGTCATCTTCCTTGTGGGGTTGAGAACGATCATCAAACTTGACATGGATGGTTTCCTCAACTGTCTTTGAGATAGAGTTATAAACCCGAAAGGCCTTAGATGATGATGAGTAGCCTAGAAAAATTCCTGAATAGGTCTTTGAGTCGAACTTATCCAACAACTCCTTTGTATTTAGAATATAGCACTTGCACCCGAATGGATGAAAGTAAGATATATTAGGTCTCCTTCCATTCCATAACTCATAAGGAGTCTTCTTCAACAACGGTTGCAACAGTATTCTGTTCTGAATATAACATGCTGTATTCACAGCTTCAGCCTAGAAGTACTTAGGAAGATTCTTCTCATATAGCATAGTCATTGCCATCTCTTGAATCGTCCTGTTCTTCCTTTTAACAACTCCATTCTGTTGTGGGGTTCTAGGGGATGAGAAATTGTGGGAAATTCCATTCTCCTCACAGAAAAACCTAAACTTCTCATTCTCGAATTCTCCACCATGATCACTCCTGATATTAGCTATAGATACTCCTTTTTCAATCTGTAACTTTCTGGAAAGGGTCCTAAAACACTTAAAAGATTCATCTTTGTGTGACAGAAATAATATCCAACAAAATCTAGTAAAGTCATCAACAATAACAAGTCTATATTTCTTTCCGCCAAGACTTATTGTCCTAGTTGGACCAAATAAATCCATGTGTAACAACTCCAAAGGTCTAGAAGATGTTACAAAATTTTTAGAAGAAAACGATGTTTTAAATTGTTTTCCTTTCAAAAAACTTTCACAGAAAAATTCTTTGTCAAAACTCATTTTTGGTAGACCTCTTACCAAATCAAAATTTGCTAACTTTGAAATGTGTTTAAAAGAGACATGACCTAGCTTTTTATGCCAGATTAGTCTTTCTTCTTCAGAAGATAGAAAACATGAAACATTTTGATCTTGAAAATCTTCTAAATCAATTTTATAAAGATTATTTCTTCTCTTGACAGAAAAGAATATAGATCCATCTTTGTTTCTGACTCCACAAAGACTTTGATTGAATGTGACTATGAAACCAGAATCACACAATTGACTAACACTTATCAAATTGTGCTTCAGACCATCAACAAGCAGTACATTATCTATGCATGCAAAGGAATCTTTACCGATTCCAATTATCTTGCCCTGCTAGTTGTCTCTGAAAGTTACCGATCCTCCCTTCTTATATTGAAGATCTAGGAACATAGACCTTCTTCCCGTCATATGTCGCGAGCAGCCACTGTCTAAATACCAACGGTGCTTGTCACATTTTCCAAGGAATGATATCTGCAGGAGAAACTATTTTACTCTTTGGTACCCATATTTTCTTGGGTCCTTTCTGGTTAGTAGTATGCATATAATGAGTTTTATGATGCCTTTTCTTAAACTGTTGATGAAAACATGTTTGATAATTCCCTTTATTTTGAGAAAGAGGCTTCTTATTATAATGAGACTTATTATCCGAAAACCCTAATCCGGTTTTATCACTCGGATGTCTACTTTTTCCTAGCATCTCATTCATTCTCTTTGTACTCTCAGTGAATGAAGCTAAATCAGATGAAAGACTTTTAATTCTAAGCTTTAACTGATTTATCTCTTCGGATCTATCTACAACTTTCTTTTTATCCTCTAGTTGTTTCTTTAAGCAAGCATTTTCTCTCTCTATTTCTTTTGTATGTTTAAGATTTTCTACATACTTCTTCTTTAATAGTTTGTACTGTTTCAAAATAGCATGAGAATCTTCTAATAATTTTGAATAGGCTTCATGCAAGTTATCGTATTCAGAAGTTACCTCTTCATCACTTTCTTCCTCGGCTACAAGGCAGATATTAGCATGTTTAGATGACTCGGAATTTGTGTCTGACTCTGATGAATATAGATCTTCCCATGTTGCCATTATGCATTTCTTGCCTTCTCTACTCTTCTTTGGTTTCTTCTTCAGAGTAGGACATTCAGACTTGTAATGTCCAGGTTGATTACACTTGTAGCATATGATAGATGTCTTTTCTGCTTTGCCATCATCTTTGCTATTCTTCTTGAAGGGTTGGCTTCCTTTGGACTTCTTCTTCCACATCCGTCTTATCTTCTGGGAAATGAACGATAATTCGTCATCTTCATCACTTGACTCCTGTTCTGATTCGCTTGAGTCATCATTCTTCGATTCTTCTATCTTTAATGCTTTTAATGACTTCCTCCTTCTTTGAGTCTTGTGATTCTTCTGTCCGGCTTTTAGTGGTATTGACCTGTCCCGTTTGGGCTTATCTTCAGCATCGAGCTCTACTTCATGAATCTTCAGTGATCCAAGCAACTCGTCAAGTTTTAGCACGCTCAAGTCCTTTGCTTCCTGCACCGCTGTAACTTTTGATCTCCACCTCTTCGGAAGACTTCTTAAGATCTTTCATAATCTTGATTATTGTACGTTCTTCCAAGGGCTTTCAATCCATTGACAATTGTTTGAAATCTTCTAAACATTTGATCAATAGATTCTTCATCCTTCATCTTGAAAAGCTCGTACTGGTGCACAAGAATGCTTATCTTGGATTCTTTGACTTGGTTCGTGCCTTCATGAGCGATGGACAGTGTATCCCACATCTCCTTCGCAGTGTCGTATCTATGAACTTTGTCATATTCACTCCTGCTTAGGGCACACGTCAGAAAAAACTTCGCTTTAGAGTTGAGCTGAATTCTCGCCTTTTGATCAGCCGTCCATCTGGTTTGTGGAATAAGATTTCCATCTTCATCTACTGGTGTATATGGTCCATTCTCTATTACATCTCGAAGGTCGACATGAGTAGATTCTATGAACAAGCACATCCTATCTTTCCAGTAGTGATAATCTTCACCGTTGAATGCTGGAGGTCTGAGGCACCTTCTGCAATGTATATATGTGGTTCTGCCATTATCTTTAATCCACACTTTACTACAGTGATCCTTGGATACCAGGCTTTGATACCAATTGAAGTAAATCACACGTTAGTACAATGCTTATAATACGATAGTGAATACAAGAGAAGGGGGGTTGAATTGTGTATTCCCCTTTTTGAAAACTCTTTCAAAACTGTTTCGTTAAAAACAAGTTCTTTTACAGAAACTTCAATACGTTCCAGTCAAAGAAAACTTTGAAACTTTGTTTCGAAAATTAAGTAATAACAAAACTTTGAACTTTAAGAGATATAGGGTAGAGAGAAGTTGACACAGTGATTTTATCCTGGTTCACCCCAAACCGTGGGCTACATCTAGTCCTCAGAGTTCTTTCTGAGATTCACTATCTCTTCAACGTATACAAGTATTCTTTCCGAGCCTCTTCAGGTCTCTACACTCAGTATTCTTTCACTCTTAGCCTCTGCAGGCTATCTGTACTACTTTCTTACAAAAGTATTGAAAACTTGTTATAGTAAAACTAGCTCTCATCTAATTTGGATAGTAATCTCACAAAAGCTTTTCGTTCGCGTAATGTTCAATAATAATCTCTTTTTTTGCTAACTCGAACTGACTCTTGCGTCTTCTTTTGAATTCTGCGTCTGCTTTGCTCCGTCTATATTTTTGCGTCTGCGTCTGCTTTTCACTTTGTGTTTGCGTCTGCGTCTGCTTTTCACTTTACGTCTGCGTCAGCGTTTGTTTCTCACTTTGCGTCTGCGTCTGCGTCTGCGTCTGCGTCTGTATTTTTACTTTGCGTCTGCATCTGCGTCTGTGTTTTTGTCTTGCGTCTGTGTCTCTACTTCTCTGTCTATTTTTTTCAATCTGCATCTGTATTTCTTCGTCTGTCTTTTAACTTCGTCTGCGTCTGTGTTTTATTCTTCGTCTGTCTGTTTTCTATTTTGCTTCTTCTTTTACTACTTCTTTGTTATTCATCAAAATCATATATATGTAAAGTCATTTTGACTTAACATACCTGAGATCTAGTAGGAGTGAATTCCTTGCGTATCCCTTTCTTTTCAATTGCATTAATTCTGTCCTATTGAAAAACATCATAGCCAAACCAAAAGAATCAAGAAATCCTCATCATTCTACAAAATCGATATGTCTTCATTCTCCCAGAGTCACGAATAGACCATCATCAATCCACGTATCTCTTTCGCTCTTGTTATTTTGGTATTAGAGATATGGCTCAAGGTAAATTCCTATTTACCTCTTTTCGCAGTTAGGGATTGTTCACTTTTGTTCATTGTTCTTCTTTGATACCGTCGGCTATTCAACCAAACCTAAGGTGTGAAAATTTCAGCTTAGGATTTCTTGAATTCTTGATTTATTTATCTTCTTGTAATCGGCCAAAAAAAAATGAAAAAGCGAAAAAAGGAAACAACGACGAACATAATAAAAAAAGAAAAAAGAAAAAAAGAAAAGAACTTTGTACGTATATGTAAAAAAAGGCCTTGAAATTCGATTGTTACTTGTTTGATTTGGTTTGAATTCTACATTATCTTATCTCGACTTGGTGTTTTACACATTAGGATCATTACTTGGGAATATTATTGTTTGTTAAACTTGAACTTGCATTCCATATTTTGGGTTATTGATCAGTTGATACTTGAATTCTGAAGTATCACTTGGATTTCAAAGGAGATTAAGAGGTAAAAGACAAAGTGTGTGAGCTTATTTGAGGGTGTCATTTTTGTGACTTAAAATACGAGGGAAGTAACCTCATTTGAGTGAAACACGTGAGGGAGTGTGTGAGGTTGATTTATTGTTAACATTTGTTTTGCAGGAAACTAGCTATAAAAATATCTCAGGACGAATCTTAGGAGAATAAACAAGGAGGGGAGTTGAATGCTTTCACTTTGAAAGCTATGAAACAACATTTCCAGAGAATGGATATGAGATTCAATGAATTGAGGGAGGATTTGGCGAGACATGACCAGGAACTTGCAGAGATTAGGCATGGAGGGCAAGGAGAGCCCCAAGGAAGGCATGATGTGCGACGTTAACCCCTACCACCACCTCGTCGTCAACTACCTAGGTATGAGTATGAGGATGACGTGCATGATTATAAGGAGGAGGGACTAGAGGTGCGTATGTCTAGGAAAGCACAACGAGTTAAGTGACATGACAGGTAAGATGGAGACCTCAAATCCATCAAGATGCAAATTCCAGTCTTCAAGGGTAGGAATGATGCTGAGGCTTACATGGAGTTGGAAAGGAGGGTGGACTTGATTTTTGAGTGCCATAATTTCTTAGAGGACAAAAAGGTAAAGCTTGTTGCTATTGAGTTTTCTAACTATACATTGATATGGTGGGACCAGTTGGTGACTTCCAGGAGGCAAAATGGGGAGAGACCGATCACTACTTAGGCAGGCATGAAGGCTTGTATGAGGAAGCAGTTGTACCATCATACTATTATAGGGAGATGCATTAGAAACTTCAAAGACTCACTCAGGGGTCTAAATTAATGGAAGACTACCATAAACAGATAGAGATAGCTATGATTTGAGCCAATTTAGAGGAGGACCTAGAGACAATCATGGCACGGTTTTTGAGTGGTTTGAACAGGAAGATAACTAATGTGGTAGAATTGTAACACTATGTAGAGATTGAGGATATGGTGAACAAGACCATAAAGGTGCAGAAACAAATCAAACCTAGAGTAGCAGTAAGGAATGGAGCAAATTCTAGCCAATCTGGAGTTGAAAATGACCCAAGAGAGAAAAGAAGTCGAAAGATAAGGGGCTAGACTTTAAGGAGACACCCAAAAGGCCGAACGTAGTGTCAGACCCTAAAGGTACACCTAACGCCCAAGCTTCTTCTAGTAAACATTCTAGCATTAAATGTTTTAGGTGTTTGGGTTATGTATATATTACATCACAATGCCCTAATAAGAAAGTAATGTATATGAGGGATAATAAGGTGACAGATTATGATGATGATACATGTGATACCAAATTATTGCCTTATTGTGATGATTCTGATGATGATGATGATTGTGTTGAGAGGGTTACCATGGGTGAATTACTTATAGTTAGGAAAGTATTGAGTAGTTAGCCTAGAGATGAAATTTTTGATCAGAGCAAAAACTATGGCTATGGTGGAAAAATTGGGATTATATTGTAGGAAACATCCAGAGCCATACAGGCTATAATGGTTTAATAATAGTGCTGATGTGAAAGTGACCAAGTAGGCGTTAGTGTCATTTTTAGTGGGTAGATATGAGGATCAGGTATTGTGTGATGTCGTACCTATGGAGTCTGGTCATATGTTACTTAGTAGACCTTGGTAGTTTGATAGGATGGTAGCACATGATGGGTATACCAATAGGTACTCTTTTAAGTATAAAGGTAGGAATTTCATTCTTGTACCTTTATCACCTCATGAATTGTACTTGAACTAGTTAAAAGCAAGTAAAAGTGAGGAGAGATAGGGTAAAAGCTTAAAAAATTGAAGAGAGAAAAGAGGCTCAAAAGAAAAATAAGATAGGCCCAAAGGGGAGTGGCTGCACAGGTGAGGAAAAGAAAGTGGAATGTGTAGGAGAGAAGAGCTCAGTGAGTGAAAAGAAGAGTGGAAAGAAAGAGAGACAAGTGAGCTTGTTTGCCAAGGGAAGAGATTTGCGAACAACAATTGGAGAGAAAAGAGCACTAATGGTTGTGAGATACAAAGAGTGTTTGGTTTCTGAAACTAACCCTTTGATACTTTTCCTAGTGTATTTGCTTCTCTTTCGCAAGATTATACTGATGTCTTTCCTTAGGAGATGCCTAAGGGATTGCCACCCTTGAGAGGTATAGAGCACTAGATTGATTTTGTGGCTGGAGCTTAGATTACCAAACTGCCCAGCTTATAGGAGTAATCCTAAGGAGATAAAGGAGTTTCAAAAATAAGTGGGTTAATTACTAGAAAACGAGCATGTGAGGGAGAGCTTGAGGCCTTGTGCAGTGCCTGTGTTGTTGATGCCAAAGAAAGATGTGACCTAGAGGATGTGTGTAGATTGCAAAGCTATTAATAAAATCACTGTAAAGTATTGTCATCCTATTCCTAGGTTAGATGATACGCTTGATGAATTGCATGGTGCATATATCTTTACCAAAATTGATTTGAAAAGTGGATACCACCAGATTAGAATGAAACCAAGAGATAAATGGAAAATTGCTTTCAAAACTAAATATGGGTTGTATTAGTGGTTGATTATGTCATTTGGTTTAACTAATATACGCAGCACTTTTATGTGGTTGATGAATCATGTGTTGCGTGCATTTCTTGGAAAATTTGTGGTTGTTTATTTTGATGACATCTTAATATATAGCACTAATCTTGATGAGCATAACATGAATGTGAGATGCGTTTTGGATGTATTGAGATACGGGGAAATTATAGGCAATCCTTAAGAAGTGTACTTTTTGTGTTGATAAGCTTGTATTCTTAGTGTTTGTAGTCAGTTCTAGGGGAGTTGAGGTTGATGAGGAGAAGGTGAAGGCTATCCAGGAATGGTCGACGCCTAAGACTGCAAGTGAGGTGAGGAGTTTTCATGGACTTGTTAGTTTCTATTAGAGGTTTGTGAAAGATTTCTCTACCATTGCTGCTCCTTTGGTTGAAATAGTTAAGAAGGAGAAAGGGTTTACATGAGGTGAGGAATAAGAGACACGTTTAATTTGTTGAAAGTAAAATTGTGTTATGCTCCTATTTTGTGTTTACCTAGCTGTAACAAGGCTTTTAAGGTTGAATGTGATGCTTCTGGTATTAGTATAAGCATTGTGTTTCTGCAAGAAAACAAACCAGTATCTTATTTCAGTGAAAAATTGAGTGGTGCACAACTCAATTATCTGACCTATGACAAAGAGCTTTATGTTGTGGTGAGAGCATTGGAGGTATGGCAACATTACCTTTAACCCAGAGAATTTGTCATTCGGACGGATCATGAGTCCTTAAAGCACTTGAAGGGACAAGGCAAGCTGAGCAAGAGACATGCCACTTGGGTGGAGTTTCTGGAGACATTTTTGTATGGGCTACATTACAAGCAAGCGAAGGAAAATGTGGTAGTTGATGCTTTATCTAGGAAGTATTCCTTAATTTTTACTCTTAGTTCTAAATTATTAGGATTTGAGCAGCTTAAGGACATGCATACTTCTGATAATGATTTTGCTACTATATATGTTGTTTGTGAGCATGTTGCATTCCATAAATTTTATAGGCATAATGGATATTTGTATTGTGGTAATCAGTTTTGTGTACCTAATTGTCCTTTGCATGCTTTATTTGTTCATGAGACCCATAGTGGTGGTTTGATAGGTCATTTTGGGATTACTAAAACTTTGGATATTTTGTATGAACATTTCTATTAGCCTGGTATGCGCAAGAATGTTAAGTGTGTATGTACCAAATGCATTGCATATAGACAGGCAAAATCTACTGTTAAAGCCCATGGATTGTATACCCCTTCACATATGCCTACTAAACCTTGGGTTGATATTTCTACAGATTTTGTTTTAGGATTGCCTAGAATAAAGAAGGAGTATGATAATATCTTTGTTGTTGTTGATCAATTTAGTAAGATAGTGCATTTCATTGCATGCCATAAGACTGATGATGTTATGCAAGTTGCCGATTTATTCTTTAGGGATGTTGTTAGATTGCATAGTATTCTTAGGTTTATTGTTTCTAATAGAGATGTTAAATCTTTTAGCCATTTTTGGCGAGTTCTGTAGGGAAAGTAGGGTACTAAATTGCTTTATTTTACTACTAATCATTCATAGATAGATGGAAAGACTGAGGTTGTTAATAGAACCTTAGGTACCTTGTTGCATGCTGTAGTTGGTAAAAATTTGAAAACTTGGGGTAATTGTTTTCCATTTATTGAGTTTGCATATAATAGATGTGTACATTCCACCACAGATTATTCACCTTTTGAGCTTGTTTATGGTTTTAATCCTTTAACTATTTTAGATTTTGTACCTTTACCCTTACATGAGTTGTCTAATACAAATGGCAAAAGGAAAGCTGAGATAGTCAAGGAGTTGCACGAGAAGGAAAGACAACACATTAAGCATAGAAATAGGGTGTATGCGAAGCAAGCCAACAAGGGCAAAAGTTAGTGACTTTTGAATGTGGTGATTAGGTTTGGGTGCATCTGAGGAAGGAACGACTTCCCACCAAAAGGAAGTCCAAGTTAGATTCTAGGGTTGATGGTCCATTTTAGGTGTTAGAACAAATCAATGACAATGCCTACAAGATTGATCTGCCAGGTAAGTACAATGTCTCTACTACCTTTAATGTTGCTGATCTTTCTCCTTTTGATATGGATTCAGATTTGAGGACGAATCTTCTTGAGGATGGAGGGACCGATGTGAGCAGGAGTAAAGATCACCATGGAGATGTCATGCATGACGGGGCCAAGCTTGTCATTCTAGTTAGACCTATGCCCAGAGCTAAGAACGAAAAATTCAAAGAGGCTCTCTATGTGCATATGGGCCAACTTATGGAGAGGATGAAGCTAGCCAAGCCTATTGGAGGAGAGCTAGTTAGTCCATAGCCCAAATTGATCCACTTGTATCAAATCCTTGGACCAAATTCACTTGGAACTTGAAGACCATTATGTTGGGCTATTCTTTATCATTTGAAGCCTAAGAGGAGGCGCGCCTATGACCAGACTTGACGCCTCAATAAGACTAGACCTTTAGGTGAATGCTTATGATCTATTTTGGACTTATTTATATTTTGGGCTTCCACATATTTTAAGCCCAAGTCTTTTAGCATTAAGCTTAGGTATAAATACTTATGTTTTAGGGTTTTCGAAGATAACTTTGAGATCATATTATTCTTGTGTTGCCGCAGGCCACAAAGTGAGGATTTTCACCTCTTGTTCTTGTTACATTAGGAATCAACAATTCACTTATCAATTTCGTCAAAATTGTGGCGTGTTTGTCTGGTTCAATTTCTTGGAATTAATTCCCATCATCTATGTTGTTTGGAATAGGTTTCCCTGAGTTCTAGTAGGATTGAATTTGTTAGACCCCATTTTCGGAGCCCAACTTCAAAGTCATAAAATGTGAGCGTAATCTAATGAAATCTCCTTAACCATCATCGGTTCATCTTCATGCTTTGATACCATAAATGCTGGGTGGGTTTGCTGTGACGAACAGATGAGAACTTCTGTGGAGACCCTTTTAAAAAAATTTGTCGCGACGAAGTTCCCATATTAGACCCAAACATCTCTCTGGATAAATACGCGTCAAGCAAAAGATTCATAATTAACCATAATAATACCTTTCGGGAAGGGTTCGCTCAAGAGCCTTCCCTAGATTTCTCCATCTATCCTAACCTTACTTTCACTCTAACTTTTCCCAATTTCACTTCCTCTAATGCAACATCATTTCATGACAATTCAACTACCAACATTATTTCATAAAACTCTCTAATCTCTACTCGTTTGATACCTTACTTACCATTAATTCTCATCCTTCACAATTTCCTATTTTTCTTTTTCATAACACATCTCACTTATATGTAACAACTGTAACATCCCACCCTCAACGGGGAGGGTAGAATAGTAATTTGGCATAGGATGAGAGTGATTGGGCTTCATTAGGACTGTTCATGCATACTAGTATTGGTACACAGTGAATTTTGTGTACATGAAATAACTGTACATGCATACATGACATTCCCGATTTTTGTGCCTAATGTAGTTTTACTGTGATTAACGTGGTTCTTGTGTTTGAAAAATTATTCTGAGTGTGCCATTGAGTGTTTTATATTTTAAGAGATTTTTAGGAATTTTTCTGAAATTTTCTGGAGAAAATTCCCGGACCGGAAAAAATCGCCAAGCGACAAACCGGTTGATTTTCTGTAACATCCCACCCCCTACTGGAAGGGTAGAATAGTAAATTGGTATAGGATGTGCTAGATTGGGATTTCATGGGACTGCTCATGCATAATAGGATTGCTACATAGTCACAATTGTGCACATGAACTTACTGTGCATGCATACATGATATTCTCGGTTTGCGTGCCTCAGACAATTTTATTGGGATTAACGTGGTTTATGGGTTTGAAAAATTATTCTGAGTGCTCCATAAATTGTTTTCTATTTTAAGGGGTTTTTAGGAATTTTTCTGGAATTTTTCGGAGAAAATTTCTGGACCAGAAAAATCGCCAAGCGGCGAACCGATTGATTTTCGGTAGCGAAGATTTCTATCCAATGGCACTGTCATATTGGGTATTTTATTTTGGAATTTAAATTAGGGCCATTGAACTGGAATGGGTCAAATTGTAGTAGGGTTTCTAAATCCTATACAAGAGTTTTGTTTTATATCTATTTTGTCTTTTTCCTTAGACTTGCCACTTGTCCCCATGAATAAATGCTTTTGTCTTATGCTACTTGCTTCCTCTCTCGTTGTTGTCTTAATTAAAGCATGAAAAATCAAGCTTCCTTGTTTTTATTTATTCAACCATCCGAAAACCCTCCTCCTTAGCCTCTCATTGGATTTCTCTCAAATTTTCCTTGATTTCATTGTTGTTTTCCTCCAACCTTGAGTGATTTTCATGGATGCTTGCAAACTTAAAGCTTCTACCTTCTTACCTTGATGATAACCTTGCATGGGATGGAGAAGAAGTAAAATAGTTGGAGAATTGAAAAGTTGAAAGCTTTGATTAGGTCAAGTGTATGGTTTAAGTTTTACTTATGTATTTAATGCATGAATTCATAGTTAATTGCATGAATTGGAAGTGATTGTTTATGAAATATGATGTATGATGCATTAATGACATGAAACATATGGTTTGAATTGTTGGGCATGTTTATAGAAGAATTAATGAGGTTGAAGATGATTAGTGTTTGAATGTCATAGTTTCAAATGATTGTAGTGATATTAGATGAATAAGACTTAAAAGAAAATGATTGACTATGATGCTGAAATTTTATAGGTTATGTTGAGGTGAAGTGTTTGATGAAATTTTGGTTGAATAGGAAGGTAAATTGAGTGCTAAGCGAAGTAGAATAGACATTGGAAAGAAAGGAATTGATTTGAGAAGTAAAGCTGGAAAATTGATATTTGACCTACTGTACTGTTTTGATCATAACTAATTGTATAGGTGAGTAAATGAGGTGAGATTTGTGCCCAATTAAACTTTGGGATGTTAGCTACATTTTTGTGTGAAATAGGTGTGGTCAAATTGTAACTCTAATAGGTTGAAATTTGGCATGGAAAGTTACTGTTTTATTGCCTGTGAACAGTAACCGAAACCATACCCAATGATCTTTGCTGATTTTCTAAATTAATTGAGATGGAAGTAGGGAGAATGGTCTTCATGGAAGTTGATTCATATTGAGTTAGCTTTCCATTGCTACTGATCTTGCTAATTTTCGAGTTGTATATTGGGAGATATGAACTGATTACTATTGATTGGTTTTATGCTTTTTGGAGAAACCTAGTTAAAGTGTTGATTTTGTGAGCTTTCTGCATGGGAGCAATTTTAGCAATTTTTTTGGATTGAATTGGTGTGAGTGATCTTCTGTAAAGTTGTAGAGGAAGACATTATCTTGAAAATGAAATATGGCATATAATTTTTAGAGGTCAAAGTTGGGAGTTATGATTTTGCAAAAACTGATCCTGAATTAGGTTAGGAATTGCTGATCATGGCAGTAACTTGCATGACAGTTTTGAAATGGTTACAAATTAAATTGGAAATTGAGTTCTTCATGAAAATTGAAGTTTGAGGATTTATCTTTTCAGGGATATAAAGTTCAGATTTTTCTGACTTGTGTACAGGGAGTTATGCTTGTTATAAGTTTACTGCTCAAATTGAATGATTTCAGGGACAGCAACATTGACTGAATTAATTGACTTGTTTAGCAATGGAATTTGATTTTGGGTTGTTCATGAAAGTTGTAGATGACATTGTGAACTTATTGAGCATATTTATGTGGTAATTTTTGGCTGAAGAATCAGAGAGTTAAGGAATTTGAAATGTACTGTTCTGTTTTAATGGGATTTGAGTAGGCAGTGGATTTGACTGGATTTTGACACCCTTAGGGGTGAAATTGATTTTGTGCTCTACATAAAACTTGTAGAGTTTTCTTAATCTTTCCAACGACATATGGTTTGTAATTTTCTGAATTGTGTGGAAAAGTTATGAATGATTGAAGTTCGGTTTGGAAAAAGAAAAAAAGAAGGCGAAGGCATTTGAAATCTCGCCCCTCATGAGGCGACGACTCATGAGGCGAGGCGAGCTGAAATCTAGCCCCTCGCGAGGCGACGATCATGAGGCGAGGCGAGCTGGCTTCGCCTCTCGAGAGCGACGACTCGCCCTCGCGAGATGAGGTCGACCCGACTTCATGAGGGCGACATTTCGCCTCGCGAGCCACGAGAGGATTTTATTTTAATTTTGGATTTCTGATTTCTTTGATGTATAACTTTTCCGTCCGACGTCCGATTGACCTAATTCTTGAGGCATCAGATTTGTAAAATATTGAATTTCATTTCATGGGAAATTGGGAATTTGTGGACGGAAAATTGACGGGGGTTCGGGAAATGGGATTGCATTACTGTTTTATTCAATTGGGGACCTATAGAGGTCCAAATTGAGCGTCGTCAGCGCCATTGAATTTCTAATTTTTCTACCGATTTTATTGTTGAAAAAAAAATTGGATTAAGGCCGGGAATATCATGAACATGCATTGTCCTTATTCTATATTTGTGCATGAATGAGAATGCAAAGTGATTAATGTGTGCATATGGCATAAATTTGTAGTCAGGGATAAATGTCCGCTTTCGGGCATTGTCGAAATTGGAAACCAATGCAAATCTGAGAATCTTGTGAGTAGACCTAGATGGTCTTATTTATTGGTTATTTGCTTTTGTTATATGTTGAATGAGTATTGATTTATTTTATTAATTGTGATTAAATATGGGTTCCGACGGGAGGTCCCATGAGTAATTAAGTATTTGGAATTGCGTTATTGAAGTGCTCCTTGAATGTGAATGGGATGACCTAAGTGTATATATTGAGATTGTTAAAATGTCTTGCATGCATAATTGCACATAAATGAAATGTGACTTCTTAATTGATGTCGAATGCCGGACTACGGTCCGATGATAGTAACTATGATTGACTGAGTGCATGCAAATATGCATAAGACATTCCACTGCATGAATTTATGAAAGATAATGAGAGTTGTGACCAGAGTAGTCAACAATGAGTAAAGAGCTTCATGCTCAGATACTGATTCAGAGCCTCAGGCTCAACGACAATGAGCCCTTTATGGGACAGTTTACAATGAGCCCTTTATGGGACAGTTTATAATGAGCCCTTTATGGGACAGTTCACAATGAGCCCTATATGGGATAGTTTCAATGAGCCCGATATCTATTGGGTACGGGACAGTTTAGACACTCGGTCACAACAAAGTAATTAAATGGAAAGTGGGTTTCATGCACATATGCATAACATGATTGATTTGATTATATTGAAGATGACATTGTATCGACATAATGAAAATATGAAACTGTATGTGAATGTGAGGTATGATAGGGAATATGACATGTGACTTAATGGAAAATGAAAGTATGTGTTATATGTTATGTGATTGGATGGACCATCGATGATGGTCACTCACTGAGTTCGCAAAACTCACCCAAAATTTGCATCTATTTTTCAGTCTTGAAGAATACCCGTTTGACACGGGAGTATGTCTCTTGTAGGCGATAAAGGATAGAGGTCGGGATCATCCGTATCGCATTAGTGTCTTATCAAATTGTGTTCCGCAATCACCGTATAACAATGCTTTATATTTCTCTCGAGCCCATATTGGTTTTAATGTTTTACTCATTGACTGATTGTAAATTATTCTCGGATGACTGTAATAATCGAAACGGTTTATTATGAACATGGGTGTTAGTTACTTACTGTTTTTGCCGCGCTAACGTGGAATCAATGGCTTCCAAAAAAAAAGTATACTGAGTTTTAATCGACTGATGTAGTACGCCACCCTCGCGGGGCACGGACTCGGATATCACCAACGATATCGGGTTCGGGTCACTCGGGAGTGGGGTGTTACATTTTCGGTAGCGAAAATTACTAGCTAATGGCACTGTAATATTGGGTATATTATTTTGAGATTGAATTTAGGGCCATTGGACTAGAATGGGTCAAATTGCGTTAGGGTTCTTAAGAAATCCTATTACTTGTTTTGTTCTTTAGCTTATTTTGTCCTTTTCTCTCTAAATTGACAAGTGTCTTATTTCTTTTATTAACTTTGTCTTCTTCCACTCACTCACTCACGACACTTCCCTATTGATAGACTTAAAAAAACTTTTTGTTTTAAAACATTTATTCGTGCGGAATAAACAGTAGACAGTAGTAAACATTTGCAGTTATTACAATCATTTAACAATACTTTACAGTAACCATAAAGTTCACATACTAATCAGTTTACAAATATTGCGGAATACAATATTAGGAAACACTAATGCAGACACGAACTGATCCCGACCTCTATCTCAACTTGCACCCAGTAGGCATACTCCCGTGTCAAACGAGGTACTCTTCTAGTCCTGAAAAATAGATTGCAATTTTGGATGAGTTTGCGAACTCAATGAGGAACCATCATCGATGGTTTTCCCAATCCATACATCACATAACCAAATCACAGTAATAAGGCAGTTGCAGTAATACTACGGTCTACAGTCACAGTAATATACAGTCACAATAGTCACAATAGTCACAATAGTCATTTTAGGCAATGAGGTTGCCTAATTTGATTCAGTTGAGAGCCTTGAATGTACAGTTGACTTTGGAGCAGGATGGAGATTTATTGGCCACTTTGAAGCTTAGACCGATGCTACTGGACAGGATCAGGAGAGTTCAGGACAATGACCCTGCTTTGGTAAAACTGATTGAGAAAGTAAAGACTGATTCGAGTTCTGAGTTTGAATTGAGAGATGAGACTTTATGGATGGGTCAGAGACTGTGTGTACCCGATGTGGATGATCTGAGGCGTAAGATTCTAGAGGAGGCGCACATGGCCGCCTATGCTATGCATCCTGGTACTACCAAGATGTATAACACTCTTAAGCAACATTTCTGATGGCCTGGCATGAAAAAGCAGGTAGCGGAGTATGTATCGAGGTGTATGACGTGCCAGCAAGTTAAGGCTGAGCACTAAGCTCCAGTAGGGAAACTTCATTCGTTGCCTATTCCCGAGTAGAAATGGGAACGAATTACTATGGATTTTATTATGGGGTTGCCCAAGACTCCGAGGCAGCATGATGCTATCTGGGTCATAGTGGACCGGTTAACTAAATCGGCCCATTTCTTGCTAGTGAGGGAGAAGAATTCCCTGGATCAGTTGGCCCAGAAGTATGTGGTTGAGGTAGCGAGACTGCACGGGGTTTCGGTGTCGATAGTGTCAGACAGGGATCCCAGATTCACGTCGAGGTTCTGGCAGAGTTTGCAGTCTGCTATAGGTACTAAGTTGAATTTCAGTACAGCATTTCATCCTCAAACAGATGGGCAGAGTGAGAGAACGATTAAGACTGTTGAGGATATGCTTCGGGCTTGTGTATTGGAGTTCAGAGGAGCATGGGATCAGTATTTGGCTCTGATTGAGTTCGCTTATAATAATCATTATCACAGCAGTATTGGGATGGCACCGTATGAGGCTCTGTATGGGCGGCAGTGTCGATCGCCTCTGTATTGGGATGAAGAGGGTGTGAGGATGATTAAGGGTCCTGAGCTGATTCAGGATACTGTAGATAAGGTGAAACTGATTCGAAGTCGCATCAAGGCTGCTCAGGATAGACAGAAGAGTTCTGTGGATCAGCACAGGAGGGAGATGAAGTATAATGTGGGAGACAGAGTATTCTTACGGGTGTCATCGTGGCGTGGTGTACTGAGATTTGGGAAAAAGGGGAAGTTAAGCCCTAGGTACATTTGTCCATATGAGATCACTGAGAGGATAGGACCTTTGGCCTACAGGTTGGCTTTACCGAGTGAGATGTCTCAGTTACATGACGTCTTCCACGTGAGTATGCTCCGCAGATATCGGTCAGATCCGACACATGTGATACCATCTCAAGAGATTGAGGTTGTCAGTAATCTGAGTTATGTTGAGGAGTCAATCCAGACTGTCGGGTCACAGGTTAAACAGTTGAGGAATAAGAGTATCCCATTGGTGAAAGTTATCTGGAGAAATCACTCAACTGAGGAAGCCACTTGGGAGACCGAGGAGCATATGAGGAGGCAATATCCTCATCTATTCGACCAATCAGGTAAGAATTTCACGGACGAAATTTTTATTAGGAGGAGGGAATTGTAACATCCCACCCTCAACGGGAAGGGTAGAATAGTAATTTGGCATAGGATGAGAGTGATTGGGCTTCATTAGGACTGTTCATGCATACTAGTATTGGTACACAGTGAATTTTGTGCACATGAAATAACTATACATGCATACATGACATTCCTGGTTTTTGTGCCTAATGTAGTTTTACTGTGATTAACGTGGTTCTTGCGTTTGAAAAATTATTCTGAGTGCGCCATTGAGTGTTTTATATTTTAAGGGATTTTTAGAAATTTTTCTGGAATTTTCCGGAGAAAATTCCTGGACCGAAAAAAATCACCAAGCGGCGAACCGGTTGATTTTCGGTAGCAAAAATTACTAGCCAATGGCACTGTAATATTGGGTATATTATTTTGAGATTGAATTTAGGGCCATTGGACTAGAATGAGTCAAATTGCATTAGGGTTCTTAAGAAATCCTATTACTTGTTTTGTTCTTTAGCTTATTTTGTCCTTTTCTCTCTAAATTGACAAGTGTCTTCTTTCTTTTATTAACTTTGTCTTCTTCCACTCACTCACTCACGACACTTCCCTATTGATAGACTTAAAAAAACTCATTTGGAAAGCTTTATTCTTCTTTCATCCGAACCTTGCCATTTCCTTGTTTTGTTGTTCTCCTTCGATGGTTTTCTCCTCCTCCCATACAAGAAGCCTTCTTTGCTTTTTAATTGCTTCTTCTTTATGCACACCCAAGACCAAGTTAAGCCTTGAGTGGATGATGATGTTGTCGGTGGAAAGTGAGGATTAGAAAGTTGAGAAAGTAGAGTAGTTGGAGTATTGAAGGGGGAAAAGCTTGATTTGGTAAGTTTTTGTTTTAAGCTTTCATTTATGCATTTAATGAATAAATTGGTTGTTAGATGCATTGATTGGTATGTATTGGTCATTAATCATGATTTATGATGATCTATTGGCTCAATTCTTGTGTGATTAGGATGTTTATGCATGTGGAATTGGTATTAGAAGTGATAGGATTTAAGTGGAAGATGAAAGCTGGAAAATTGATTTTTGACCTACTGTACTGTTTTGAGCATAACTCATTGTGTGGTTATGCAAATGAGGTGAGGTTTGTTCCAAATGAAACTTTGGCTTGTTGGCTAAATTTTTGTGTGAAATAGGTGTTGTCTAATTTTAGCCTTAAGAGGGTGAATTTTGGCTTGGAAAGTTACTGTTGATGTCTGTATGAACACTAACCGAACCAATGACCTAAGTGTTTTGATGATTTTTCTAAATTAATTTAGAAGGAATTGATGAAAATGGTCTTCATGAGAGTTGAAGCATATATTGTTAGCTTTCCATTGCCACTGATTTTGCAATTTTTCGATATGTATATTGGGAGATATCCACTGTTAACTATTGACTGATTTTGTACATTGTGGTGAAACCTAGCCTAAGTGTTAGATTTGTGAGCATTCTGATTGGAAGCAATTTTAGCAATTTCTGTGAATTGAATTTGCTTGAGTGATCTTCTGAAGAGATGTAAAGGAAGCAATTATCTTGAAAATGGTATATGGCATGGTATTTTTGGATATCATATTTGGGAGTAATGAATTTACAAATACTGAACCTAAGTTAGGTTATTAACTGCTGCCCTGATCAGTCATTTGTTTGGCAGTTTTGAACTTGTTAGGGATGGAATTGGATTTTGAATCCTTCATGAAAATTGAAGTATGAGATCTTATCTTTCCAGTGATATAAGGTAGTGATTGTTTTGACATTTGTGCTAGGAGATATTCTACTTTGACTTGTACTGTTCAGATTGGGAAATTTCAGTGGGAAGATGCTTTGGTGAATTGTTTGGCTTAGTTAACAAATGAATTTGATTTCAGGTTGTTCATGAAAGTTGTAGATAACATTGGGATCTTTCTGAGTATATTTATTGTATAAATTTTGACAAAATAAATGAGAAGTTATTTAATTTACAAGATACTGTACTGTTTTAGAACCCATTGACTAGGCAGTAGGTTTAATTGGATTTTTGACACCCTTAGGGGTGAAATTGATTTTTATGATCTTCATGAAACTTGTAGAGTTTGTCATGATCTTTCCAACGAGATTTGGTTTGTAATTTTCTGAATTGTGTGCAAAGAATTATAGGTGTTCGAATTTCGGTTTGAAAATAAGAAAAAAGGGAAGGAAATAGGGGCAATATATATATATTAATTATTTTATTTGATTTTTTGTGTTCTTTTGGGAATAATTTTTCCGTCCGACGTCCGATTGACCTGATTCTTGAGGCATCAGATTCATAGAATATTTAATTTCATTTTATGAGAGATTGAGAATTTTTGGACGGGAAATTGACGTGGGTCCGGTTTATTGTTTTCTGGTCACTGTTTTATTTAATTTTGGACCTATAGAGGTCCGAATTGAGTACCGTCAGCGCCATTAAATTTCTAATTTTTTAGACGAATATTTCTAATGAAAAAAAATGGGATTAGGGTAGGAAATTCATGAACATGCATTATACACCTACATGTGCATCGTTAACAAATTCGGATTGGATAATTAGTGATCGTTTTCTTCTTTGATTCTTATAGAGGCCCAATTGGAGCGTCGTTCGACCGACGTGACAGACACTTCCCGGCATTAGCTTGGAAGTGATAGGTGAGTAACCTAGATGGGTTTTTCAATTATTACTTGTCTAATATGGGGATAATGGCGGGATCAGAAATGTGTACATTGTGTGACCTGTTTGCCATTACTGGATTTACTGTGATTGATTATGGATTATAGGCTGGCAATTGTTGTGAATTATAGACTGTTACTAGTGCATACTGACTGTTAATTGACTGTGCTTGACTCTGAATGATTAACTGTTTATGGGATGTTGTAACTGGGCATATGCATTTCATACACAGAGGCATAAACGGATAAAATAATTGTGAACCGAAGTCGCCATCGACATCGAAAATGAGCCTAGAGCTCGAGGGAGATAATCCTCCTAGACGCTGCTCATCGATTCTCGATCATTTGCTAAGCGCCGGTCACAACACCGTAATAAAACTAGAAAAGAGTCACATGTGCATTGCATCATTCTTGGATGAATACCGAAATGGTTTTCTTGTATGTGATCAGATTGTGACTGCTCATCGTAAGTTGTTGTGTCCATGACAGTATGATTACTGTGACTGTATGACTTCGGTGACTGTATTGTAAATGGATGATTACTATGCCTGTATTCTTACTATAGCGGTACTGTGACTATTGTGACTGTATATTACTGCGACTGTAGACCGTAGTATTACTGCAACTGCCTTATTACTGTGATTTGGTTATGTGATGCATGGATTGGGAGAACCATCGATGATGGTTCCTCATTGAGTTCGCAAACTTATCCAAAATTGCAATCTATTTTTCAGGACTAGAAGAGTACCCCGTTTGACACGGGAGTATGCCTACTGGGTGCAAGTTGAGATAGAGGTCGGGATTAGTTCGCGTCTGCATTAGTGTTTCCTAATATTGTATTCCATAATATTTGTAAACTGATTAGTATGTGAACTTTATGGTTACTGTAAAGTATTGTTAAATGATTGTAATAACTGCAAATGTTTACTATCGCTCATCGCTTTATTCCGCATTTAATAAATGTTTTAAAACAAAAAGTTTTTTTTACTGAGTCCTACCGACTGATGTAGTACGCCACCCTCAAGGGGCATGGACTCGGATATCACCAATGATATCGGGTTCGGGTCACATGGGAGTGGGGTGTTACAACAACAATTCATATTCAAAATTTATTATCTCAAATCGATAACTTCCTCAAGTACATTTAATTTCAACTCAACCTCATCCATACAAAAACTCATATTTCATTAACCTCAAAAGGATATAGTTTTACAAATATTTAAAGGCATTTCAAGCCACAATACATCCTTGGTTTCATAATCCAAAATAGAAAATAAACAAAATATACATGAGCGAATAAATACTTGAAATGCTACTAAAGCCTTGGGTTTTACATAAACTACTTCAAAATACAAAAATATGAAAATATGGAGTGATGCCATATCTCTCGATTACTCACTCGATCTCTTGCTCATCATCTGGAGATGGGAAGGAAAGAGGATGAGCTTAAAGCTCGTGGATAACAAGTTTATAATGGAGAGACAAGCAAAACGTTAAAAATATTAATTTGTCATAGAAAATTCATATTGAATTTATAAAGCACATGTTTGTCAAATTCTAGTAATGTAATCCAATTCACAAACAACACGATTTATGTTTTCATCAACTTGTTCAAAAAATCATAATACATAAGCACATCAGAATGGTTTAGTTAGTCTAAAACAGAACGTACTACACATTTCCACATGATGGTCCTGTATAGCTATGAACAGAATGTACTATCACAATCCTACATAATGATCTTGCATAACCATGAACTTATAGAAGTTCGTAAAGGAACTCCATGCCACTAGCGGGCAGACGAGAGAAGCTTTTAGTCAAAGTGCACTTCACTTAACTTAGGGGACCACCACAAACCCATATAATCTTGCATTTCACATCTTGTAAACATATTGACCAAATGGCAAAGTTCGAAAACATGATTTTTCTTAACATTTTGCCATTAAGGCATATTTCAGAAACACAATTTTTCATGAACATGAAATATTTCACATGCATTTCCATCAACCAATTTCATATAACAATTTCTCAAGTTATTCAAAAGAAATAATGCAACAATTATAAAGCAGTTTGAAATCATTTTATTCTCTTGCTTTAAAAGAAAACATTCATGGCTCAGTAACTCTATTATAAACATGAAACCCACCCTAGAAATCCTTGCTTAAACCTTGCTCAAAGGTGCCTCTCCTTTTGATCCTCTTGCCTTCCTTAATTCCCTTTATTAATGACAAAAATTCCCATTTAATAGGAATACAAATTGAGGACTTATATATAGCATATTCACTAAGATAAATTCTAAATACTCAAACTCTTCTAAAAGTCCAAACCTTTGGGTCAATTTTCATGATCATTTAAATTAGGTACATGAAGAAATTTGATAACACTTCCTTCTAGAAAAATGTTCCTCATTGTCTTAAGTTGTTAATGACACCAAAATCATTCAATTTGGTTTAGAAATCTGAAAGTTATACCCCAAATATTTTTGGACTGTTCTTATTCTGAAACTGTATTCTGTGCTTAATTTCCATTAGACAATTTGTAGCCCTATATCTCTATTTTACTCCAAATTAAAAATCACTCCATTTGGTTAACTACAGAACAAGATATCATTAAAATACCAAAACATGTTCATGCAGGAAAGTTGACTTCGCTGCGGCGAAGTCAAAAATTCGCCATGGTGAACTTGTCTAGAAGCCTACGAAATTTCCAACCCTTATCCCATTTTCTAGATTTTTCACATCCAACATCTACACCTAACACATCTTATATAAAAATCATTCTTTCTACTTCATTTATTCTTCATTCTCTACTCCATTTCAACTCAATATCATTCATAAATATAAACAAGACATTTACATCATCTATTTATCATTCACATTCATCAAACACAAGACACCATTTTATGTCATTTAACCTCAAACAATCATCATAAATTCTTCATTTAACCATTCCCAAAGTTTTCCTAGATTAGAAAACTCAACTTAGTTTCGAAATTCATAAACATCTATATAGGGTTTCTCTTCTTCTTCCAACACAAACTCATTTCTATATCTAATCCCTTTGTTTTTCTATCAAATAAGAAGAAAAGATGATAAAACTTACCAAGAACAAGTTGATTTCTCTTCTTCTTCTCCTTCCTCTTTTCTCCCACGATCTTGTGTTCTTCTTTCTTCTCTACACGTTTTTGGTTCTTCTTTCAAAATGCAAGACAACCTTTCTTCTCCCCTTTTTATCCTTAATGGGTATAAAATGTCCATTTTACCCTTCCCTAACGCCTTATGTCTTATACCCTTAAGTGATTTTCCAAAAATACCCTTAAACATTCTTACTACCTTAACACTTTAATTGACTTAACCTATTTTATATAATCTTACTAACATTAACATGGTAATTAAATCCAAAAATAATGATTTATCTAGCAAAACCATAAAATTTGTTTAAATCATGCTTAACTAGAGAAAAAATCCGGAAGTCAAAAAAATTCCTTGCGTATCCCTTTCTTTTCAATTGCATTAATTCTATCGTACTAAAAAACATCATAGCTGAACTAAAAGAGTCAAGAAATTTGCATCATTCTACAAAGTTGACGCATCTTCATTCTCCCAAAGAGTCACAAATAGACCATCATCAATCCACACATCTCTTTCGCTTGCATTACTTACTCCCCGTCTAGAATTGCCAGATGTTGGTATTTCTATGTTCTACTACTTTTGTTAGATACTTCGGGAATAAAAGACCTTCCTTTCCATAAGTTCAAGTTTGGGCTATGGCTAAATGGTGTAAGAAAGGCCTAGAGAAGACTATGCTCACTGAATAGGACACTTTCATCTTCAAGTTTGCTCCTGACTACAACCTAAAAGAAATTTTGGAACTAGGCTTCTAGCACATTAAAGGTAGCCTATTTTCCTATAGAAATGGAGACCGAGAATGGAATTAGATAGGAGTAATATTAGCACCTTTCCAAAGTGGATCAATTTTCACAATGTCCCATTGGAGTTTTGGACAATTAAAGGACTAAGTTACTTGGCAAGCTGACTAGGTAAACCACTTACTATGAACTCCCAAACTGTTTGAATGGATATAATCTACTATGGTAAAATATATGTTGAAATACAAAAGGATAGTGAATTGCCAGAAGTGATTTTTGTGATGAAGCAGGGTAAAACTGGTGAGCTAACTAGGGTGGAGATTAAACTCAGTAGATGGTGGAAGTTTATAGGAAAACTTTTAACAAATGAAATTTATGATGAATCTATAGGACACTTGGAAGTTAATCCAAGTTTTGAGTTACTAGGGAAAGAAAACATTCTTATAGTGACTGAACATGAGGAAGTTAGAGACAAGGAGCTTAATATTTATAATCAACATATTGCTTCCAGCAATTCATATGAGGAGACAACCAATGTAATTGATCCAATAATTGCTCCAAATGAAATGGATTCAAAGGGAGAGGAAGCTAAACTTCAAGGAAAAGTCTTATAAGAGTTTGCAATTATTTAAAACACAAAAAGAAAAATCAAGAAGATTGAAAGGAAAGAACAGGTTGAGATCTCTTCAGGCTCTTACCTGATATCTTGTATAAGTTTCTTTATATGAAATATAAAAGGGTTGAAGGACCCTCTTAAAAGGCAAAATATATAGGAGATTGTGATGGAGAAAAAAGCATGTTTATTAGTCTTATTAGAAACTAAAATAACGTTACCTTAACTATAGTATTGCCTGAGCTTTTTGGGAGTTGAATGCATAATACTTTCTAATAAAATGTATCACTATAATGGTAGGTTAATTATAACCTGTAATTCAGAATAGGTAACTTTGCATACTGCTTTCATTTTTCTCCTAATTCATAGTAATTATGAATTATAGGGAGTTGTTGATAGTTCTCAATAGACCTAGGGCTATAGTAAGAGATTATAATTGCATCCTATTTCCAATAAAAGTAGAAGGCAATATAATCAAAATAGAAGGAGTGAATAGAGAGCTAGTTGAAATCACTCAAACAAACAATGTGGTGGATCTGATGTAGCACCCTACTACTGTAGGTACATACCAGAACACCCAGAGGACATTTCAGTTTATAACCTACGATAATGGTGCGCTACATTCAATCACAATATTCACTTAACATGGCATCATCTATTTTTATTATCCTATAAGACATCATAAAGAAAGTCACAATGTTTTAAAACCACATTTTCCCATTTCATTTCATAAAACTGAACGTTATACAATGTATCTTTCAAACATCCATACATGTACAACATCATAGCCTAACACAAAATGTGATACATAAAAGAGTAAATTACAAAAAAATTCCATCTAATCTGTCCAAAAACTAAATGATCAACCTTTGAGCCATTTCTTCTTTCTTTCAAAAGTACAAATCTACACTGCTTGTAGCATCCCTCAGTAGCTAATGTTGTCTCTAGATCCTAAAAAGTCAACATTGCAATTTTGGTGACTTTTGGGAACTCAATGAGGTAACCATCATCGATGGTTTACTCAATTCATGCATCACATCAATACATGTAACATATTATTAATGTATTGATGCATACTCATAAAATATCACCTTTCACTTTCAGAAAAATCATAATGGTCATTTCATTCATGTAAAAATACAAATATCAAGTATAAATGCAATGCACGTGAGACTCCTTTTCATTTATTATTATCGCTGTGACCGAGTGCCTTTTTACTAACTGTACTGAATTTCCATCCAAAACTTGAAATTCTTAGAGACCAAATTAAAATTTGATTCCTCAAGAAAATTTGTTGAGCTATGTCTTTAGTTGACTTTGAATAAAAATCATTCCTTTTGGATTACTATAGAAGAAGTTATAGGTAAAAGAAGGAAGGATGTTTAGTGAACAAAAAGCACGATCGTGCACTTTTGAGTTCTTTTACCTAGCTAAAATTAAGTCAACATCAGTGCATAGCCCTACATAACAAAATAACTAAGTCATAGGTATGCAACCATAATGCATGCCCGTGCACACCAATAAACAAGTCACGAACGTGCTACCTTAACACACAGCTGTGCACACCTAATCTCCACAACTAATTTATGTCCCAATTTTGTCACTCAATCTCTCCCAAATGATTTCAAATTGTTATAATTTTTGTTAGAGATGTAAAACAATGTGTTTCAAGTCTAATGATTAAAGTCCCAAGTCATTTAGAGGTGTGGAGAAGAAGACATGGCCAAAAGATTAAGGGATGTTCACATCCGTTTCCAACCGTAGAAGCCTTGATCGCACATTTGCACGATCGTGTTTTCAAAAATTTAGAAATGTCACGATCGTGCTCTAGCAAAATTATGAGATTTCTGTCTCTTACAGAAAGTCATGATTGTGATTTAACAAAATTTTCTCGTAGTCACAATTGTGCTTCTTCTCCTTCTTCTTCTTCTGAAACCTAAAATTTGCTTCTTCTCTCTTTTCTTTTAAACCAACTTCTCTAACTAATCTGAACCCCATTTTCAACTTCCATGCAACCCGACACATTCAAAAATAGATCAAAAACCAAGAATTAAAACCAAATTTCAAAACCAAAAACTCTCCATGTATCTTTTCATTTCTCTGCATTTTACTCCTCTTCTTCTTTTCTTTTTCACTATCTAACGTTTCAAATTTAATTCTACTCTCATTTTCTCTTCATTTTCAATTCTCATTTAACTCTAAACATTCATAATCAACTCTAACATTTAGAGTAAAACACAAATATTAAAAATAGAAAATCCCTCACTCGTCTTTCTCATTTTCTGCATTTCCTTCCACTGCTAAAATTTTTTCATCTCATGCACATTTTACATTTTCTTCTCAAACTTCCATTCAAATAAAATCATTCATAAACAACTCCATTTTCCTCTACTCAAAATTCATTTTTTTTCATTTCTAAAAATTTTCAAAACTCACGTACGTAGTGAATACACAACTATAAACAGAGCATTTACTTGTTCTTTTCTCTAAAATTTTCTGTACTTAATCATACATGTTTTCTATGATCTTTCAACTCCAAAATCATTCCTACACTATCTTATAGCATAATGATCATCAAAACCAAAAAATAAACAAGTCCATATTTTCATACTATATTCACGGTGAACATGAAAAATGCCCATTTTTCTCTTATTCATGTCATGATGATAAATCACCATTTTTGTTTCATAAACCAACAACAAAGAAAGGATTAACAAGGTATTGACTTGATAAAACTCCAAAATCTTCGAAAACTCAAGAAGCCCTAATCTTCATGCAACTCACGTATATCATTTTAGGGTTGGCAAGTTTTGGTTTTTCTTAAGGCAAATGGAAGAAAATTGAAGTTGGGAGTAACTAAAAGATAGATGACAACAAGGTTTAACTTTGGTGGGGGTTTGATGAAAAACCCTGTGTTAAGGAAATACTTGAGAAAGAAAGCTACAAGGAAGATGAAGACAAGAGTACAATATTTAGTCTTTCAAATTTAGATAAACGTGACTTGGTCTTTCAAAATAATTGTATGCTAAAAATTGAACTAGATAAGTGACACTTGTCACTTATCTAACATCTAAGGCTTTAACTAAGTTCTTATTGAACTAGTCCCTTAACTCTCATCTTTTCATTTCAATTATCTCCAAAATTTTCAATATCATCTTCTTAAAAATTCTCAAGTCATCTCTAAAATTTTCAAAGTCATTTTTAACAATTCTCCAACATTATTTAACTCATGTTTCTATTTCCATTCTTCAACTTACTTACCAAGTGGTATTTTTCCTAGTAAAATAATAATAAAAATTTCATAAATCACTCCTAAATTCATCATAATTCAAAATCACTAAACATACCTTCCAATTAAATTTCAATACACATAAACCACGATTCTCAATAAGAATCTCATTTCACATAAATAAAGCAATTATACTCAAAAATTTTCAATGAATGCATGTACAATTATTTTTATGTCCAAAAATATCTATTTTCACGTGTATGTTTGTATCATATAATGCATGAACATCAAATGCATTTTCTAATCTCTTAATAATCTCTCATATTTACTATTTTAGCCTCTCCGTGGATAATGGGATGTTATAACTCTCCTCTCTTTAAAAGAAATTTCGTCCTCGAAATTCTTACCTAATTATTTGAACAAGTGGGGATATTGCTTCCTCATAAGCTCCTTCATTTTCCAAGTTGCTTCCTTAGTTGAGTGATTCCTCCAAAGGACTTTCACAATGGAATGACTCGGTTCCTCAACTACTTGACCTAAGATCCCACTATTTTGATCGACTCCTCAACATAGCTTAAGTCACTAGCAACCTCAATATCTTAAGCAAGTATCATGTGGGTCGGATCTGATCGGTATCTTCGGAATATACTCATATGAAACACATTATGCAATTGAGACATTTCATTCGGTAAAGCCAACTTATATGCCAAAGGTCCTATCCTTTCAATGATTTTATAAGGACCAATGTACCTAGGGTAACTTGCCCTTTTAACTAAATCTTAATACTTCTCTCCAAGGTGACACTATGAGAAACACTCTGTCTCCTACACTGTACTCTATATTCCTTTTGTGCTGATCCATATAACTCTTCTGTCTATCTTGAGCTCCTTCAATTCGGCCCCAGATCAATTTCACCTTATCCATCATGTCTTATATCAATTCTGGCCCCTCAACCATTCTCAAGCCCTCTTCATCCCAATACAGTGGTGACTGATATTTTATTCCGTACAGTGCCATTTCGATACTACTATAATAATGGTTATTGTAAGCAAATTCTATCAATGCTATATATTGATCCCAATCTCCTTGAAACTCCAATACGCATGCTCTAATCATATCCTCAACAGTCTTGATTGTCCTCTTACTCGGTCCATCTATTTGAGAATAAAATGTTGTACTAAATTTCAACTTTGAGCCCATAACAGATTGCAAACTCTTCCAAAATCTTGAAGTAAATTTGAGATCCCTATCTAATACAATGGACACTAGGACCCATGTAGTCTAACCACCTCATTCACGTATCTTTGGGCTAACTAATCTGGTGAGTTACTCTCTCTCATTGATAAGAAATGGGCCGACTTAGTCAATCATTCTATTACAACCTATATCACATCGTTTTACCTCAGAGTCTTAGGCAGTCCCATAATGAATTCCATAGTGATTCATTCCCATTTTCACTTCAAAATAGGCAATGAATGTAGCTTCCCTACTAGAGCCTAGTGCTCAGCTTTAACTTGCTGACATGTCATACACTTATAAACATACTCCCCCACTTGTTTCTTCATTCCATGCCACCATAAATGTTGCTTTAGTGTGTTATACATCTTGGTAGTACCAGGATGCATAGTATAGGTAGCCATATGAGCTTCCTCTAGAATTTCCTTTCTCAGATCATCCACATTAGGAACACGCAGTCTCTGTTTCAACCACAATGTCTTATCCCTCAACTCAAACTCGGAATCCGGATTCATCTTCGCTTTCTCTATAAACTTCACCATATTAGGATCTTTCCTCTGGACTTTTCCAATTCTATCATGCATCATCGGTCTCAACAGTGTAGCAGTCAATGCCTTATCCTGCTCCAGATTCAACTCCACATTCAAAGCTCTCAAATGAATCAAGTTTTGTAACCTCAATAACTCAATATGAGCTATAGTAGTATTAGACTTTTTGTTCAAAGCATCAGCTGCCACATTAGCTTTTCCTGAGTAGTTCTCAATCGTGCAATCATAGTCCTTTAATAACTCTATTGGTATTGCTGTCTCCTGCAACCAAATTCAAAAGAAATCACTTCCATTAATACAATTTAATGTAGTAGTGGTAAGTGGATATCGTTCCTACAGGAAATTTTTAACAGTAAAGGTTAGCGAGTTTAAAACTAAAATAAAGTAACAAAAAGTGGGTTTAAGGAAAAATATAAGAAAAATCGTAAATCAACAGAAATAATTGGATCTGAAAAATTAATAAAAAATATCTTAGTTTTCGGGTCACCGATGTTATCACGCTAAAATGGATCATCGACATAAAATTGCAATCATTAACAAACATTCATTGGGAATATTTTCTCTTTAGAGTAATGACTAGAATCATGTATCCTAACATTCTTATTAAACAACAACCTAGATACGATCGTAGGTTTAATTGAATAATAGCTTTACGAATCAAGAACGAAGGAGCAAACGAAATATATGTACGACATGCAATCAATCAATCGAATATCTCCTTAGAATTTTCTAACTCTAACGTAGAGACGACAATCCTAATTGCTAATTGTGATTCGCGAAACTAAACATCATATTTCGTTAATCTAGCGGTTGAGCACATTAATCCCTAGTTGCGCACTTAGAAACCAACGAATTCAATTACAAAGAGTAGACCGGAAGATATAAAATGTTTATTAACAACATAAACTTTATTCAAAACATCTCACACGTACTAGCGGATAACACGGATCCCCTCAACCAAGAAAAGAAGTTTAACTATTCATAATGAAAATAGAAATCAATGAAATAAAATCATAACAAGTCTCCATCCCTGGTCTTTCTTGAAAAAAATGAAAATATAAAAGAAAAAGTGCAGAAACGCAAGAACAAACAAAGAGAAAAACTACAAAAATTGAAATGCTATTCTAAAACCTAACTTAAAGCTAGCTTGTGTGAACAATCATCCTCTCCCCTTTTATGCTTGTTTTTCTGATTTCCTTCCTATCTTTCCTTGATTCTCTTTAGATAATGTATCCCCCAATTTCAAGTGGTCAATCCCCTTGAAAGATAGCAATATAATCTTTAAAGATTATAAGAATCTCGAGTTTGACTTTTAAAAATTGATCTGCAGGTTTATTCCATCCTTAGGCGCGCCCACGCTTAGTCACTGAATTGTTGTCAAATTTGGAATTTCAGATTTTCTTCATTCTTTTGCATCTTTTTGATTCAATTTCATCTCTAAGGTGTTGAAAATCATATGTCAATAATTATAAGATAATTCCATTAATTTCATATAATAATTTCAACACATTAAAGATAATTAAGTACAAAATAAGGGCAAATTGATGACTTAACAAATTCCCCCACACCAAACCTTTGTTCACCCTCGAGTAAACATATCAAACCACTACACTCAGTCAATTCATCCTTCATAAGATCAAGTGCACACAATCCATTAACTTGGGCCAGTAAGACTTAAGTTGCAATGCATATCGTAATTGCTTTTCACCAATGTAATTAAACGAAGTCAAAATAAGACATCTTTGTTCAAAAGAAAATAAGAAATCAAAATGAATTCTTCTCACAGATTTCGCTCTTACACTCAAGTGTTTGAGGGCAAAGTGTTTCTCTCAAATCTCTCTCTAACATGTTGCACTACCCTAGGCTTGTAATTTTACCTGTTATCTTTCATTCATATCACATGAGATAATATATCATAAGGACTTTATTCAGGGTTGTAATGGGGCTAGGTTCACGGTTGAGGTAAAATGGCAAAAGGTTAATCACAAGCATTCACAAAGTATCAAGTAAAAGGGATACTCAACTTAAAATTTTGAGATAAACACATGACACAAAGGCAAATTCTTTCTTTTTTTTTTCTAATTTTTTCTTTCTTTCTTTTTTCTTTTTTCTGATTTTTTCTTTTTTTCTCTTTTTCTTTTTTTTGAATAATGTTAAGAATAAGGGAAAATAATAAAAACAAAACAATAAACTCATTAGTAGAAGTATTTATAAAAATATCTCAGAACACAATATAGAACAAAAGTCCGAAATTACTCAATGCTTCATTCAACTTGTGATAGGGTAAGGCTACTGGGGTTTTTGGGTTTTTAAATAAGGCGATTGATTGAAAAATAAGTATAAAGGCTCAAAATGTTTGCAAAGGGAAAATAAATAGGTGGGTCAAATTTTAAGCTAAGGGTGTAAAAACAAAGAAGGCCGTAATCATTTCTATATCCCATGTGATCAAACAAATTTAAACCGGTTCCATGCAAGTTCTGAAGGTAACATGAATAGAGGAGCATCATACAATTCAAAGAAATAACATGACATAAAAGTGATGTCATTTAGGCTCAAACTTCGCCACATGTTTAATTCAAGAATTCACCTTAATTTTACAATTTACCTCATCACTTACATGTTAAAATTTTGATTAAGTCTATGAGATCAGTTATTGCAATCAATCATCATGATTCACCTTAAAACTCACTTAGCCCAATATAATTTCATGTATAAACCCAATCTCATCCAAACTACTATGACAAAGCTTCATGGCTTAACATGCACAACTACACGCAAAAATCAACAAAACCACACAAAAATAAAAAATTTGCATACAAAATTCTAATTCTTTCCCCCACACCTAGACCAGCAGTGTCCTCAATGTTAAAGAAGCATAAAAATAGAGGAAAAAGTTAAAAAAAGCTTCTTTATTATGGAAGTGTCGAAATCAAGGTGTTGGCAGATGTGGCAAAAGATGATTCGGTGGTGGTGGAAATGGGTTATGGTGGAATAGCATCAACAACACAATGGATTGGAGGGTCTAGTCTACGAGAATGACCCTTCTTCCTTGGCATTGTGTGAAATTTGTGAAAGACCAACTGCAAAAGAACAAGCCAATAACGCAACACCAAATTACAAATGAGAGTTGATGGGTGAGTTGGCAAGGAAAGCTAGGAGGGACGTGAGTTAGTGGTGGACAAGTGGGAGTGATTGGCTAAAATGGGTGGAGATAGTCGACAACTGGAGATTGAAAGTTGAAAAAGAAATTTGGGGAAAACAACAGGGGAAAAATAGAGAGGGAAAACAGGGGAAGTAAAAGCCAAAATTTTTGTTTTTTATATAATTTTATTTTTATTTTTTATTTTCATTTTTTATTTTTAAAAAGAAAAGATGAAAATTAAAATTGCAAAATCAAAAATATTAAGTTAAATTTCTAACTAAACTGAATTAAACATAAAATGAAAATAAAAAAATTGCTAAAAAACATATAAAAGAAAGAATACGAATGGGGTGCCTCTCATTAAGCGCTTATCAAAGGTCATAAGCTTGATCTTTGACATATGTACATTATCCATTATCGAATGGATGCTTGATTCTAACAGGAAGCATGTTCAAACTCTGTGATAAACCTAGAACAACTTCCTTTGAATGCGGCTCCTTCTCAGCACGATGCTTCATGACTTCTTATGAGTGGAACTTCATTGCCTCACCATCATACTCTAATATCCACTCGTCTTTTTGGGCATCGCCCTTCTCGCACCAGGATGGTCTCTGTAAAAGTAACGCCAATGATTGTGAAGACTCAACATCCTGTTTGCCACCTTCGAACTTCAGCTCGCTTGCCCACAACTCTCCTAAAAACTATACTTCTTGTGGCTCTTCCTATTCTTCTTCTTCTTGTACTTGTAAACAACTAGAAAAAGGAAATGAAATTTGGTTAGCGATAACATGAACTGCATTGCTTACCTTAGGAGGTTGCATATCCTCCATCTTTTCTCAAACTGTAATCTCTTCCTCTTCTAACTCTGCTTGTTCTTCCTTCTTTGACTTGAAAATCAACTTGGAAAAGGGGACAGAATCAACATATTTTGTAGCTTGTTTTGCGTCAATTCTGGTTGTGAAGGTGCTCTTTACATGATTTCTTCTTCCACATCTCTTCTGGAATTTTTTGGAATTAGTTCCTGCAATTCCTTACCACTCTGCAATGTGATAGCCTTCGCATTTTGTCTAGGATTAATCTCCAGTTGTGCTAGAAAATTTGCAAGAATTTGTGCCTCCAATCAATTTACGACAATTACCATTTGGCTTAATTGATTTTCAAAATTTCTTTGTTGAATTTCCATATATCTATATATATTTTCAATAGTTGCTTCAGTATTCTACTAAAACGTTAAAATGTTAGTGGCCAAAGATTGAATTACATCTTCCAAAGAAGTCTCACCTTTGAATTTTGATGTTATATTTTGATTTTGTCGAGGCATGTATGGTTGTCTAAACTGCTGGAATTAAAAAGTGCTCGTCGCCAAACTCATTACGATCTCCTCCAAAGACATTTCATCAGCTTGTAGTGGCGATAGTGGAGGTGGGGGTGGAGGATCGAAGTAAGACTGCTCTTCATAGTAGCTCGGTGGATAAGTGAATCCGTACTTTATATCCTGCAAAAAGGAACATGTACAAAAAGAATAACCCAAAAATGAGCAAACTTCACATACCTTAGCTTGTTGGTCATCCCTCAGTACTTGCGTGGCTAAAGGTGTGAAATCCGTGACTTGATGGTCAAACCTGGAAGTCGCAATAAATGAAAATTCATTATCATAATAAGGATAATATGAATAATCAGAATTTAAAGCATACTGATAGTGAGCCATGTCGCTAAAAGATCAAAAAATTAGAAAGAGTTGTGAAACTGAAACAAACAGAAGACAAGGTAACCAAACGCAACGAAACTAAAAACACAAACAAAAACAAAAACATCACTAACAAAAACCATTAAGAAATTACCCGACAATGGCGCCAAAATTTGGTATTGTTATCGCCTGCAACTAAATTAAAAAAAATCACTTCCGTTAATACAATTTAATGTATTAGTGGTAAGTAGATATCGTTTCCATGAGGAATTTTTGCTGGTAAAGGTTAGCGAGTTTAAAACTAAAATAAAGTAACAAAAAGGAGGTTTGTTTTCAATTCACGAAATTTAAGGAAAAATATAAGAAAAATCATAAATCAACATAAACAATTGGATCTGAAAAATTAATGGAAATACCTTAGTTTTCGGGTCACCGATGTTATTGCGCTAAAATGGATCATCGACATAAAATTGCAATCATTAACAAACATTCATTGGGAATATTTTCTCTTAAGAGTAATGACTAGAAACATATATCCTAGCATTCTTATTAAACAACAACCTAGAAATGATCGTAGGTTTAATTGAATAATAGCTTTATGAATCAAGAACCAATGAGCAAGCGAAATACATGTACGACATGCAATCAGTCGAGTAAATATCTCCTTAGAATTTTCTAACTCTAATGTAGAGAAGACAATCTTAATTGCTACTTGTGATTCGCAGAACTGAATGTCATATTTCGTTAATCTAGCGGTTGAACACATTAATCCCTAGTTGCATACCTAGAAACCAACGAATTAAATTAGAAAGAGTAGACCGGAAGATATTAAATGTTTATTAATAACATAAACTTTATTCAGAACATCTCACACATACTAGCGGATAACACGGATCCCCTCAGCCAAGAAAAGAAGTTTAACTATTCATAATGAAAATAGAAATCAATGAAATAAAATCATAACAAGTCTCCATCCCTGGTCTTTCTTGAAGAAAACAAAAATAAAAAATAAAAAATGCAGAAACACAAGAACAAACAAAGAGAAAAACTGAAAAAATTGAAATCCTATTCTAAAACCTAACCTAAAGCTAGCTTGCGTGAACAATCATCCTCTCTCCTTTTATGCTTGTTTTTTTGATTTCCTTCCTATCTTTCCTTGATTCTATTCAGATAATGTATCCACCAATTTCAGGTGGTCAATCCCTTTGAAAGATGGCAATATAATCTTTAAAGATTATAAGAATCTCGAGTTTGACTTTTGAAAATTGATCTGCAGGTTTATTCCATCCTTAGGCGTGCCCTAGTTACTGAATTGTTGTCAAATTTGGAATTTCAGATTTTCTTCTTATTTTGCATCTTTTTGATTCAATTTAATCTCTAAGGTGTTGAAAATCATCTGTAAACAATTATAAGATAATTTTATTAATTTCGGATAATAATTTCATCACATTAAAGATAATTAAGTACAAAATAAGTGCAAATTGATGGCTTATCAAATTCTCCCATGCCAAACCTTTGCTCGCCCTCGAGTAAACATGTCAAACCACTACACTCAGTCAATTCATCCTTCATAAGATCAAGTGTACACAATCCATTAACTTGGGCCAGTAAGACTTAAGTTGCAACACATATCATAATTGCTTTTCACCAATGCAATTAAACGAAATCAAAATAAGACATCTTTGTTCAAAAGCAAACATGAAATCAAAATGAATTCTTTTCATGGATTTCTCTCTTACACTCAAGTGTTTGAGGGCAAACTGTTTTCTCTCAAATCTCTCTCTAACATGTTGCAGTACCGTACGCTTGCATTTCCACTAGTTATCATTCATTCAGATCACATGAGCTAATAGATCTTAAGGACTCAGGGTTGTAATGGGGCTAGGTTCACGGGTGAGGTAAAATGGAAAAAAAATTAATCACAAACATTCACAAAGTATCAAGTAAAAGGGATACTCTGTAGGAAAATCCCGGTGTGTACATCACATGCACACGGTGAGGAAAACAAAATTTTTTTATTCCGGGACCTTCCCGAAAGCCAGGATCCATGTGTCTATATAACATTGTCAACCCATAACGGCCAAAGGAGACCGTGTCTAACGGTATCCACGCAGAGATCAGAGAACCTAACCGGGGCAAACCCTTTGACCCGGGAATAGCTAGAACAAAGTAAAGATTGCTAGATCTTACCTTTGTTCTTGGAGAGCTATGGAGAAACGATGAAGGAGGAGAAACTTTGAGAAGAAGAGAGCTTGATCGATGATGAAGAAGAGAGGAAAAACTTTTTTCCTTCAAACTTTTCTTCTTTCTTCAAAAGCCAACGATGATCACTCTTCATCCTTTTCATTTTGTCTTCTAGTCATTAAATACACTTAATGACAAGGCATATAAAAGAAGCTTCTGATGCTCCTTCTCCTCTTTCCACGTAAACCATAAATATATATATTAATTAATTCTTTAATTAATTAATAAGATATAAATATGTATATAAATGCTGAAGTGATCCAGCCACACTAGGGTCGGTCCTACTGGCCCCCGGTATGGAAAAAAACACCGAAGACCTATCCATATATTGGATCTCTGTCCAAAACTATTTTACGAATTATTCTCCGAATCACTCTTATGCGTGTGACCCATTAGGTTCCCGGTTATGTTGGTCACTTAGATTAACACTTAATCTGAGTAAGTCATGAGCGGTATCTAGCAACACATCATGACCTCCAATTGACCGAAAAGTAATTGGTTTGACGAATGAACCTATATTCATCATGAACCATATCACGAACCTTTCCATAGATAATTACTGTGCAATTCGTCCTTTCACCATGCTATACCCCACTTGGTTATGAGTATGGGCATAGTGTCAACTCTTACTAGACTGAGCACGTCAAATCTAGTCCAAGTGATATCAGTTCTTGTCCTGGGACTTATTACTTTATATGTCAATGAAGACACTCTTCATGACATATGTACTCCGGCCAGAGATTTCCAAGTAATGACCTTGACAAGAGGCCATGGGTATCATATTCTGCTATCATAGAAGTGGTGAATCCTCTTTTGGCTACTCAATTACCTTCGAATACCTTAAGTTGTACCCAAGCACCACCCTACGAGCGACCTCTGTAAGGCAACAAGGAATGGAGTCAAAGCACAGAATCAGTATCCAAGATATCCTTGAGTACCTCAAGTCCAAGGATAATTGCACCATTGCTATGATGAGATTATCACTGACATTAAAATAGGATATCCATGTGATGATCTCATAGCAGGTCATCCAATGTACTTACTACCTCTAGTAAGCATCCACATCTCAACCCTAAATATCTCATATTTACAGTTTCTGAGATCCACTACTTGATCAAATCAAGGAGCTTGACATGTGCTAGTCTCTCCGGATTACCGATGTCCGGCCAAGAATCCTACGAGTAGGATAATTTAGATATCGACATAATTGCACATGATAGGAATCTCAGTAGTATGATCACATCATAATTTCCTTCATGCTATGTCATATATCATGGACTTCATTAATTTGCTTATTGATCAATATCAATTCATAAATGATGAACATCAAATTAATGAAATATGCCTTTCTTTATTTATTCATAAAGTCTGTACACAATTTTGTACAAAACGCGCTAAAGGCGATTGCCTTTAGGGTACTACTCTAACAAAATCTCCCACTTGACCTAAAGCCAATCGCCTTGGTATCTAATACCATAAGCGAGTACATGAGAATCAAAATTCTTCTGTGACAATGGATTTGTCAACGGATCATCAATATTCTGCTCTGTGGGAATTCTCTCTATCTGGACATCACCTCGACCAATGATCTCCCTGATCAGATGATATCTGCGGAGTACGTGTTTGGATCGTTGATGAGACCTTGGTTCCTTCGCCTGCGCAATAGCCCCATTTTTGTCACAATACAAATGTATGGGCCCATCACTGCTAGGAACCACACCTAGTTCATTAATGAACTTTTTGATCCAAACTGCTTCCTTTGCTGCGTCTGAAGCGGCAATGTACTCTGCCTCGGTGGTTGAATCGACAGTTGTCTCTTGTTTGGAACTCTTCCAACTAACCGCCCCGCCGTTCAGTGTGAACACATAACCTGATTGGGATTTAGAATCATCCCTATCAGATTGAAAACTGGCATCTGTATACCCACTAACTTTGAGATTTCCATCTCCATATATCAAGAAAACATCCTTAGTCCTTCACAAGTACTTAAGGATATTCTTGACAGCCACCCAGTGACCCTCACCAGGATCCGATTGGTATCTGCTCGTAACACTTAGAGCATATGATACATAGGGTCTCGTACATAGCATTGCGTACATGATAGATCCTACTGCAGATGTATATGGGATCATATCCATGCGCATCCTCTCATCTTGTGTCTTAGGACACATAGATTTCGAGAGTGTTATCCCATGAGTCACGGGAAGGTACCCTCTATTGGATTGCTCCATGTTAAACCTCTTTAGCATCTTGTCTATGTACGTTGATTGTGAAAGACCAAGCAATCTTTTTGATCTATCTCTATAGATCGTTATCCCAAGGATATAAGTTGCTTCACCAAGGTCTTTCATGGCAAATTATTTGGACAACCAAATCATCACAGATTGTAGCATAGAGACATCGTTTCCTAGTAATAATATGTCATCTACATATAGCACAAGGAATACGATTGCAATCCCACTAACCTTCTTATACACACAGTGTTCATCCGGATTTTGTCAGAAACCAAACTCTTTAATTACCTCATCAAAATGGATATTCCAACTCCTGGATGTTTGTTTCAATCCATAGATGGATTTCTGAAGCTTGCATACCTTTTCGCCATCATAGGAGATGAAGCCCTCAGGTTGTGTCATATACACATCCTCAGCTAGATTTCCATTTAGGAAAGTTGTCTTCACATCCATTTGCCATATCTCATAATCATAATGAGTGGCAATGGCTAGGAGTATCCCAATGGATTTAAGCATTGCTACTGGGCTGAAGGTCTCGTCGTAGTCAATTCCTTGTCTTTGACAAAAACCTTTAGCCACAAGCCTTGCTTTATAGGTAATCACATTACCATCCATGTCGGTTTTTTTTTGAAAACCCATTTACACCCTATGGGTTTTATTCCTTCGGGTGCCTCAACCAAAGTCCATACTTGGTTTTCATACATGGAATCCATTTCAGATTTCATGGCATGAAGCCATTTTTTAGACTCTGAACTCTTCAGAACCTCTTCATAGGTGGTAGGCTCATTATCTTCTATGAGCAATACATCATTCTGTTCACTCACGAGAAATCCATATCTCCCAGGAACATAGCGTATCCTACGTGACCTACAAACTTCGTGTGTTGTAGAAGGTTGAACTGTTACTTCATTTGTATGAGTCACAGTTTCAGGTTCAGGCAGTTGATCTGCGTCTGTTCGAGCATCTTGAACTTCTTCAAGTTCAATTTTGCTCCCACTGTCTTCTTGTAAAAGAAACCCTTTCTCTAAAAAGACAGCATGCTTTGAAACAAACACCTTTTGTTCCTCAACAAGGTAGAATTGATATCCCATTATTTCTTTAGGATATCCTACGAACAAACATTTGTCAGACTTTGCATCAAGTTTATCTGACTGTATCCGCTTCACATAAGCAGGACAACCCCAAACTTTCAAATGAGTAAGATAGGGTCTTTTGTTAGTCCACATCTCATATGGAGTAACATCAACTGTCTTTGATGGAACTCTGTTTAACAAATAAACAGCTATCTCGAGTGCATACCCCCAAAAGGATTTTGGTTACTTTGCAAAGCCCATCATCGATCGTACCATGTCCAACAAGGTTCGATTTCTCCTTTCAGCCACACCATTATGCTGTGGTGTGTAAGGTGGAGTCCATTGAGATAAAATCCCATTATCTCTGAGATAATCTAAAAATTATTGGTCTAAGTATTCCCCACTACGATCGGATCGTAATGTCTCGATACTTTTCCCAAGTTAGTTTTCTACTTCATTTCTGAATTGTTTGAACTTTTTAAATGCTTCAGATTTGTATCTCAACAGATACAGATACCCATATCGAGAATAATCATCGATAAAGGTAATGAATTAAAGACAACCACTTCTAGCATGGGTGGACATTGGACCACATACATCTGAATGTATTAGGTCTAATACTCCAGTCGCTCATTCACCCTTTCCCTTAAAGGGTAACTTAGTCATCTCGCCTAATAAACAAGATTCACATGTGTCATATGATTCATAATCAAATGACCCTAAACTACCACTCTTATGGAGCTTAGCTATGCGTCTCTCATTTATATGGCCAAGGCGACAATGCCATAAGTAAGTTGATTTTAAATTATCTCGTTTATGTCTTTTTGTGTCATTGACATTCATAATTGGATGTGACATATCTAATATGTAAATTATATTGCATAATGTACCAATACCATAAAGCATTCCATTCAAACTAATAGAACCACCATTGTTACTAAAAGTCAAATGGAAACCAAATCTATTTAAACAAGAAATGTATAATATGTTCTTTGTTAAAACAGTACAAAATAACATTCATCCAATTTAATTACAAGCCCACTGGGAGTGACAAAAATAAATGCCTACGGCTAATGCAAAGAACTCTTGATCCATTTCCTACACGCAGGTCTAGTTCTCCTTCATGAGTCATCTCATCGTCCTCGAGGCCTCGTGATATCATTGCATATGTGTGAGCCACAACCGTATCTAATACCCATATGTTATGGTCAAGCAGATTAACCTCAATGACAAACATACCTGAAGAAGCTGAGGCATCTGATGCCTTCTTCTGCTTCAATTCTTCCAGATAGACTTTACAGCTTAAGCTCCAAAGGGCTGCCTTGCCATAATGGAAGCAAGTTCCTTTTGGTGCAGTTTCTTTAGTTTTCTTTTTGGCTGCACTTCCTTTTGGTTCTTTGACCTTTTCTTCTTCAGTTTCTTTTTCTTTGAATAAGAAGAAGAAGAGTCCACCACAAGCACTGGCTTGCTATCCTTCTTGATAGCTTGCTCTGCTGTCTTGAGCAGAATGATCAACTCAGGGATTGTCGTAGATATTTAGTTCATCCGATAGTTTAACACAAACTGTGAAAAACTATCAGACAATCTAACCAAAATTAAGTCAACACTTAATTCATAATCCATGACAAAACCTAAGACGGCCAACCTCTCAATATACCCATTCATCTTCAGTGCATACTGCACTGTAGATGAACCTGGAGTCATCTTAGTAGTGAAGAGTAGTCTCGAGGTCTCGAACCTTTCAGACCGAGCTTGCTCATAAAAAAACTCTCTAAGATGAAACACTATGGTATGAGCATCCATAGACTCATGCTGCTTCTGCAGCTCTGGCGACATAGATGCGAGCATAATACAGGTAGCTATGTCACTGTCTTTGAGATGCTTACGATATACTTTTTGATCCTCATCAGAAGCATCAACAGCAGGTGGATCAGGAAGTGGAACATCCAGGACATAGCCCAGTTCCTCAGATCTGAGAACAATTCTCAGATTTCTCAGCCAATCAAGAAAGTTGGGTCCAGTTAACTTATTAGAATCCATGAGTGAACGCAAATTCACACTGGTAGTCATCTTCAATCAACCTAAAGGGAAAGAGAGAAAAAATGTTAGAATAGAATTACATGCATGATCATAAGGACTTGCATGACATGCATATGGCTCCCACTAGTTTCAAAGAATCCATAACCCTCATTACGAATCCAAGAAACATTATGACAAAATGTCCTAGTGGGTAGATATCCGATATTACTAAAATGACCTTAGGTCAATCGGTAGGTATCGGTCATACCAATTGCATCATAGATATCCGAAATTACTAAAATGACCTTGGGTTAACCCAACAAGCCACCTTAGATCAATTGGCAGGTATCGGTCATACCAATTACATCACAGGTGCAATTATCGACTAGTGCTATCAACTCGTGATGTATGCACACACATTGGGTTATCAACTCTTGATGCGAGTACATCTGACGTACACTACCCAATTTCGCCTCTGTCTACTTTAACCTTGAGTTTACTCAACAAATCAATGCTTCTAGTGAAAACCGACCCATTAATTTGAAAATCTCATTTCCATGGTTCGAACATATCCGTATAGAGTGAGCTTGGGTTTACCCAACAACCCGAACTCTATAAGAACTCTGGTTCTCCCCATATTAATGAAAGGCGTTAGTTTTCATATTATTTGTGAGGGATTTCAAGCTCTGGTCTCATCCAAGCTGTAGGATTATAGTCACCATGACTATATGGAATGATTTAGGGCATCAATCACATTGAATTTATACCTATAATCATCCATCATCCCACCTTTGCATGTATAAGTCGACTTATGCATGTGTAAGTCGACTTATGCTACTGTGCATATATAAGTCGACCTGTCGGAACATGCAAGTCGACTTATGCTACTGTGCGCATGCAAGTCGACTTATGAGTTTGTGCAAGTCGACTTATCTGACTATGCAAGTCGACTTGTGCATGTATAAGTCGACTTATCTGACTATGCAAGTCGACTTATACATGTGTAAGTCGACTTATGCTCAGATTTGCTCTCCTAATCGGCTAATTTCTCAATCCGAGCAGTTCCAATTCACAATACCAAGTGTAATATACTCTACTATGATGTACCAATGAAACACTTTCATTGTATCATGATTACCATACATATAATCATATTATACATGAAAAACTTGAAATCGATGAATACACTACTATTCACTTAGATTTCAAAATAATTTGAGAATATCAAACTATCACCCTAAGTATCTCTAGGTAGTCTATACTTTATCAAGACTACTTCGGCACTTGTCACAAAATTTGTGACGGCCAAAACAATCAAGAAAACGAAATACACTAACGAGACGCTAATGTGACATATTTAACATCCGAAAATTTTTGGAAACCCAATTTTAAGAAAATCAGTTTGGAAAGCATACAACATAAATGTAACATATTTTTAATCACTTTAAAAATAATCCAAGGCATTGGAATTGAGAAATACACAATTAATCATTTCAAACAAAACAGCTCCAGCAACTTTCTCAAAACTACCAAGATCTGTATTTTGCTTGAAAAACTCATTGAAAAAATTTCAATAAATTCTGAAAAAATTACAGAGGTTACAACATGTTCAAAAAATGCTCCATGAATTTTTTCAGGATTTATTTCTAACAAAAACTCAACCAACCTCAGCAACAAACCCAATGTTGAATCTGTGTTCCTCAACACAGATATTCCCAGCAGCACAAAATAAATTCTCAAATAAATAGTAAATCACCTCGAAAACATTTTTCCTTTCTCATAGACATTCATAACATCTTAGAGACATGTCGGTGAAAGAAAATCCGAAAAAAACAATTTCTACAATTTATTCTCGAATTTATAAGCATGCCTGTTCAAGGATTGTGCACAAAGACAGCAACCAGAACATTAGGGAATAAATTAGCAAAACCATATCAAATCACATTGATAAATTCTGATCTTCCACAAACATATTAAAAAACATCTTATGAGCATATCTGGGCAAGAAAATTTCGAAAACAATATTTTTGTACTGATTTCGAATTTAGCACAGTAAACATGCATCATCGTCACAAGCAATAGGCAGCTTCGACCTTGTTATGATTTCTTTGTTATATACGACACAAGTGGCTCTGATACCACTGTAGGAAAATCCCGGTGTGTACATCACATGCACACAGTGCGGAAAACAAAATTTTTTTGTTCCAGGACCTTCCCGAAAGCCAGGATCCATGTGTCTATATAACATTGTCAAACCATAATGACCAAAGGAGACCGTCTCTAACGGTATCCACGCAGAGATCGGAGAACCTAACCGGGGCAAACCCTTTGACCCGGGAATAGCTAGAACAAAGTAAAGACTGCTAGGTCTTACCTTTGTTCTTGGAGAGCTATGGAGAAACGATGAAGGAGGAGAAACTTTGAGAAGAAGAGAGCTTGATCGATGATGAAGAAGAGAGGAAAACCTTTTTTCCTTCAAACTTTTCTTCTTTCTTCAAAAGCCAACGATGATCACTCTTCATCCTTTTCATTTTGTCTTCTAGTCATTAAATACACTTAATGACTAGGCATATAGAAGAAGCTTCTAATGCTCCTTCTCCTCTTTCCACGTAAACCATATATATATATTAATTAATTAATTCTTTAATTAATTAATAAGATATATATATGTATATAAATGCTGAAGTGGTCCAGTCACACTGGGGTCGGTCTTACCGGCCCCCGGTATGGAAAAAAAACACCGAAGACCTGTTTCAGCAATATCGATGTCGCGATCTCATCGGGACATGTCGCGATCTCATCGGGACATATCTCAATCTCATCGGGATCCATTTAATCCTATTGCTCTCCATATATTGGATCTCTGTCCAAAACTATTTTACGAATTCTCGGAATCACTCTTATGCGTGTGACCCATTAGGTTCCCGATTATGTTGGCCACTTAGATTAACACTTAATCTGAGCAAGTCATGAGCGGTATCTAGCAACACATCATGACCCCCAACTGACCAGAAAGTAATTGGTTTGACGAATGAACCTATATTCATCATGAACCATATCACGAACCTTTTCATAGACAATTACTGTGCAATTCGTCCTTTCACCATGCTATACCCCACTTGGTTATGAGTATGGGCAAAGTGTCAACTCTTACTAGACTGAGCACGTTAAATCTAGTCCAAGTGATATCAGTTCTTGTCCTGGGACTCATTACTTTATATGTCAATGAAGACACTCTTCATGACATATGTACTCCGGCTAGAGATTTCCAAGTAATGACCCTGACAAGAGGCCATGGGTATCATCTTCTGCTATCACAGAAGTGGTGAATCCTCTATTGGCTACTCAATTACTTTCGAATACCTCAAATTGTACCCAAACACCACCCTATGAGCGACCTCTATAAGGCAACAAGGAATGGAGTCAAAGCACAGAATCAGTATCCAAGATATCTTTGAGTACCTCAAGTCCAAGGATACATGCACCATTGCTATGATGAGATTATCACTGACATTAGAATAGGACATCCATGTGATGATCTCATAGCAGGTCATCCAATGTACTTACTACCTCTAGTAAACATCCACATCTCAACCCTAAATATCTCATATTTACAGTTTCTGAGATCCACTGCTTGATCAAATCAAGGAGCTTGACATGTGCTAGTCTCTCCGGATTCGATGTCCAGCCAAAGAATCCTACGACTAAGGATAATTTAGATACTGACATAATTGCACATGATAGGAATCTCAGTAGTATGATCACATCATAATTTCCTTCATGCTATGTCATATATCATGGACTTCATTAATTTGCTTATTGATCAATATCAATTCATAAATGATGAACATCAAATTAATGAAATATGCCTTTCTTTATTTATTCATAAAGTCTGTACATAACTTTGCACAAAACGCGCTAAAGGCGATTGCCTTTAGGGCACTACTCTAACATACTCAACTTAAAATTCTAAGATAAACACATGACACAAGGGCAACTACTCATACTAACTAATGCTACTATGCTTTATTCTTTTTCTTTTTCTTTTTCTGATTTTTTCTTTCTTTTTCTTCTTCTTTTTTATGGTTTTTTCTATTTTTCCTTCTTTTTTTTAATAATGTTAAGAATAAGGGAAAACAATAAAAACAAAACAATAAACTCATGAGTAGAAGTACCTATAAAAATATCTCAAAACACAATATAGAACAAAAGTCCCAAATTATTCAATGCTTCATTCAACTTGTGATAGAGTAAGGCTAATGGGGGTTTTTAGGTTTTTAAATAAGGCGATTGATTGAAAAATAAGGATTAAAGCTCAAAATGTTTGCAAAGGGAAAATAAATAGGTGGGTGGTTGTAAAAACAAAGAAGGCCTTAATCATTTCTGTATCTTATGTGATCAAACAAATTCAAATTGGTTCCATGCAAGTTCTGAAGGCAACATGAATAGAGGAGCATCACAAAATTCACAACAATAGCATGACATAAAACTGAAGTCATTTAGGCTCAAACTTCGCCACAGGTTTAATTCAATAATTCACCTTAATTTCACAATTTACCTCATCACTTACATGTTAAAATTTTGACTAAGTCTATGAGATCAGTTATTGCAATCAATCATCATGATTCACCTTAAAACTCACTTAGCCCAATTTAATTTCATGCATAAACCCAATCTCATCCAAATTACTATGACAAAGCTTCATGGCGTAACATGCACAACCACACGAAAAAATCAATAAAACCACACAAAAATAAAAAATTTGCATACAAAATTCCAATTCTTTCCCCCACACCTAGACCAACTTGTCCTCAATGTTAAAGAAGCCTAAAAATAAAGGAAAAAGTTAAAGAAATCTTCTCTATTATGGAATTGTCGAAATCAAGGTGTTGGCAGATGTGGCAGAAGCTGATTCGGTGGTGGTGGAAATGGGTTGTGGTGGAAGAACATCAGCAACACAACAGATTGGAGGGGCTAGTCTACGAGAATGACCCTTCTTCCTTGGCATTGTGCCAAATTTGTGAAAGATCACCTGCAAAAGAACAAGGCAATAACGCAACACCAAATTACAAATGAGAGTTGATGGGTGAATTGGCAAGGAAAGCTAGGAGGGACATTATTTAGTGGTGGACAACTGGGAGTGATTGGCTAAAATGGGTGGAGATAGTCGCAACTAGAGATTGAAAGTTAAAGAAGAAATTTGGGGAAAACAAAAGGGGAAAATAGAGAGGGAAAACAAGGGCAATAAAAGCCAAAATTTTTCTTTTTATATATAATTTTATTTTTATTTTCTTGTTTTATTTTAAAAAAAAAAATTAAAAATTAAAATTACAGAATCAGCAAATATTAAATTAAATTCCTAACTAAACTGAATTAAACATAAAATTAAAATAAAAGAAAATTGCTAAAATTAAGCGCTTATCAAAGGTCATAAGTTTGACCTTTGACATATGTACATCATCCATTATCGAATGGATGCTTGAGTCCAACAAGAATGTAGCGCCCCCTTACTATAGGATATGTACCGGGACACCCGTAGGTCATTCCGACACACACCCTACGATAAGGGTGCGCTACGAACAATCACTAACACTCCACATGGCATCAAAAATCATAAAGCATTAATATGAAATCCACTAATTTTTGAAACCATAAATTCTCATTTCATAACCTCAAAGCAGTAGATTTAGACAACTGGTATGTTCTGTACATTACTCCAAAAGAAAATCAAACAAAAGCTAGCTAGGTCATCCTCAAAAGTGCCACCGACCAATTGCTTGCCATGACTTCTCTTGCCAACTCAATCTACACGGCAGAAAAGTCCTCCGAGCTATAAGTCTACTCTCTCGGTCCTGAAAATAATTTGCAATTTTGGGTGAGTTTGCGAACTCGGTGAGGAACCATCATCGATGGTTCACCCAATTCATGCATATACACAAGATATCACGCATACACACGCTTATTTCACCAAAACACATTCGAAGTACCACATGATTACTAGATCACCAAAGGAACCAATTCAAATGCACATGAAATGTGTATGAGACGCTTTTCAATTTATTACGTTGTTGTGATCGAAGGCTCAGAATCGTCCCATTAAGGGCACATTAAACGGTGAGCCATAGGCTCAATCACTTTAGAGGCTCAAGGCCCAATCATGTTGAGCTTTAAGCTCTCGTTGGCGCTTCCGTCACAATCGCCAATTATCGATCATGCAATTATGCATGAAATGCATATATCCAAATAAAACAACACCAACATCGATCGATCCCAACTCAACATATACACATAATTCTCGCATGTAATCGCAAGAAAATCACATATAACACTTCTATGTCAGAATTCTCCAATCCATCGGGCCTCCGGTCCGCAATCCAGGCACAAACAAACACAATTTCCCCACCATTATTCTCCACAGGGTTCTAAGTGCAGAATTATAAACACTTACTAACCGAGGAACCATCTAGGTTACTCACCTAATAACTTCCGAGCTATTGCTGGGAAGTCTCTGCAATGTCGGTAGGTCGACGCTCCAACTGTGCCTCTATAACAAGCAGAGAGGAATCCGATCACTAATTATCCAATCCGAACTAGTAATAATGCACATGTAAGTGTATAATGCTTGTTCATGAAATTTCCGGCCCTAAATCCAAATTTTCCCATAATAAAAATTCCAACTAAAATTCGAAAGCTATAGCCACTGACAACACTCAATTTGGACCTCAATCGGTTCAAAAATAAATAAAATAGTGATCACGAACAAGTACCGGGCCACGCTAATTTCCGCCTATAAATTCCCAATTTCTCACAAAATGAAATTCAACATGTCACAAATCCGATGCCTAAAAAATCAGGTAAATCGGACGTCGGACGGAAAAGAAATTGACAAAAGAAGCAAGAAATTCTAAAATACCAATTAACAAATAAAAATAAGGGACCAGCCTCGCTGGGGCGAGACGTAAGTTACTCACCCTTTATGTGTTTAAGATTTTGCAATTATGCCATGTGGAGATAATGGGGGGTTTATGTGTGTTTGATTTTGATTGATTTCGGACCATAGGTGTCTGAAATATTTGGAAACTTGTTATTGAAGTGCTATTTGTGTAAATCGTTTGTGAATAAGTACATTGAGATCTCGGACCAAAGGTCCGAGGAATGGAAATAAATATTGAAGTGTTAAAATTGTCTGCTTGATACATTGATGTGACTTTTAATATGATATGGTAGGATGCAATAAATTATAAATGTATAGATCAAACATCGGACCGAAGGTCCAAGAAACGAAAATTGGTCACCGAACTATAACCGATCGTAAATGGAATTGAGCATATGCATTCATGCATGATGGCATGATCGAGATAAAGGCGAGTGACCGAGCAACCAGATATCGGGGCATATCACGCCTAACGATATGAGAGCTTTCAATTAAATGCACAGGACCTCGGTCCAACGTATTGAGCCTCGGGCTCAATGTATCGAGGCTTCAAGCCCATGTTTTCGAGCCATCGCTCAATGCAATGTGCCCGCCATCGGGACGATTTGCGCACGGTCACAACAACGTAATGAAAATGGAAAGGGTCTCATGTGCATTGCATATATGGTATGATTAAATGTGAACTGTATGAAAGGCGATACGCCTTACATTTGTGAATTGTGATTGGATGTGATAATTGGTAAATTGTGTGTTTATGCATGAATTGAGTGAACCATCGATGATGGTTTCTCATTGAGTTCGCAAACTCACCCAAAATTGCAAATATTTTTCAGGGATCGGAGAGTACCCCGTTGGGCACGGGAGTATGATTACCAATTGCAAGTCGAGTTAAGGTCGGATCGGTTCACGCCGCATTTGTGTCTTTTGAATTATATGTAAATTTGTATTTCCGCAAGATTCGTACTGGTATTGTGGAGTGCCCCGATTGATTAATGTTGTATTGTAATTTGATTACCGAAATAATGTTCTGATTAAAAATGATTTCGTATTAGAACGGGCCCAAATTATTTACTGATATTTGCGCTCTCGATGGGAGTTTTTTAAAAAAAATATATATATATATTACCAAGTTTTAAACTGTATTGACTGCTCTAGCATACCACCCTCACGGGTCGCGGGCTCGGATATCACCGTCGATGTCGGGTTCGGGTCTCATGGGAGTGGGATGCTACAAAGAAGCATGCTCAAACTCTGTGATAAACTTGGAATGACTTCCTTTGAATTCGGCTCCTTCTCAGTACGATGCTCCATGACTTCTAATGAGTGAAACTTCATTGCTTCACCATCATACTCTAATGTCTACTCATCTTTTCAGGCATCGCCCTTCTCGCACCAGGATGATCTCTGTAAAAGTAACGTCAATGATTGTGAAGACTCAACATCCTACTTGCCACCTTCGGTCTTCAGCTCGCTTGCCTACAGCTCTCCTAAAAACTATACTTCTTGCGGCTCTTCCTGTTCTTCTTCTTCTTATACCTGTAAACAACTAGGAAAAGGAAACGAAATTTGGTTAGCGATTGATAATATGAACTGCATCGCTTACATTAGGAGGTTGCACATCCTCCATCTTTTCTCAAACTGTAATCTCTTCCTCTTCTAACTCTGCTTGTTCTTCCTTCTTTTCCTTGAAAAATCGACTTGGAAAAGGGGGCAGAATCACCATATTTGGTAGCTTGTTTTGCGTTAATTCTGGTTGTGAAGGTGCCCTTTGTGTGATTTCTTCTTCCACCTCTCTTCTAGAATTTTTCAGAAGTAGTTCCTACAATTCCTTACCACTCCGCAATGTGATAGCCTTCGCACTTTGTCTAGGATTAATCTCCAGTTGCGCCGAAAAATTTTCAAAACTTTATACCACCAATCGATTTATGACAATTGCCATTTGGCTTAATTGATTTTCAAAATTTCTTTGTTGAATTTCCATATTTCTATATAGATTTTCAATAGTTGCTTCAATATTATGCTGAAACGTCAAAATGTTAGTGGCGAAATATTGAATTACATCTTCCAAAGAAGTCTTACCTTCGACTTTTGATTTTATATTTTGATTTTTTCGAGGCACGTAAAGAATGTCTAAACTGCTGGAATTAAAGAGTACTCATCGCCAAACTCATTACGATCTCCTCCAAAGACATTTCATCAGCTTGTAGTGGCGATGGTGGAGATGTAGGTGGAGGCTCGAAGTAGGACTGCTCTTCATAGTAGCTCGGTGAAGAAGTGAATCTGTACTTTGTATCTTGCAAAAAGGAACATGTACAAAAGGAATAACTCAACAGTGAGCAAACTTCACATACCTTAGCTTGTTGGTCATCCCTCGGCACTTGCATGGCTAAGGGTGTGAAATCCGCGACTTGATGGTCAAACCTAAAAGTCGCAACAAACAGAAACTGATTATCATAATAAGGATAATGTGAATAATCAAAAGTAAAAGCATATTGATAATCAACCATGTTGCTAAAAGATCGAAAAATCAGAAAGAGCTGTTAAACTGAAACAAAAAGATGACAAGGTAACCGAGTGCAACGAAACCAAAAACATAAACAAAAACAAAAAAATCACTAACAAAAATCGTTAAGAAATTTCCTGGCAACGTCGCCAAAATTTGGTACTGCTATCGCCTGCAATCAAATTTAAAAGAAATCACTTCCGTTAATACAATTTAATGTGGTAGTGGTAAGTGGACATCGTTCCCATGAGGAATTTTTAATGATAAAGGTTAGTGAGTTTAAAACTAAAATAAACTAACAAAAAGGGGGTTTGTTTTCAAATTACAAAATTTAAGGAAAAATATAAGAAAAATCGTAAATCAACAGAAATAATTGGATCTGAAAAATTAATGGAAAATACCTTGGTTTTTAGGTCATCGATGTTATCACGCTAAAATAGATCATCGACATAAAATTGTAATCATTAACAAACATTCATTGGGAATATTTTCTCTTAAGAGTAATGACCAGAAACATGTATCCTAGCATTCTTATTAAACAACAACCTAGATACGATCGTAGGTTTAATTGAATAATAGCTTTACGAATCAAGAACCAATGAGCAAGCAAAATAAATGTACGGCATGCAATCAATCAAGCGAATATCTCCTTAGAATTTGCTAACTCTGACATAGATAAGACAATCCTAATTGTCACTTGTGATTCGCGAAACTGAACATTATATTTCGTTAATCTAGCGGTTGAACACATTAATCCCTAGTTGTACTCCTAGAAACCAATGAATTCAATTAGAAAGAGTATACCGAAATATATTAAATGTTTATTAACAACATAAACTTTATTCAAAACATCTCACACATACTAGCGAATAACACAGATCCCCTCAACTAAGAAAAGAAGTTTAGTTATTCATAACGAAAATAGAAATCAATGAAATAAAATCATAACAAGTCTCCATCCCTAGTCTTTCTTGAAGAAAATGAAAATATAAAAGAAAAAGTGCAGAAACGCAAGAACAAACAAAGAGAAAAACTGTAGAAATTGAAATCCTATTCTAAAACCTAACCTAAAGCTAGCTTCCGTGAACAATCATCCTCTCTCCTTTTATGCTTGTTTTTTCGATTTCCTTCCTATCTTTCCTTGATTCTCTTCAGACAATGTATCCCCCAATTTTAGGTGGTTAATCCCCCTGAAAGATGGCAATATAATCTTTAAAGATTATAAAAATCTCGAGTTTGATTTTTGAAAATTGATCTGCAGATTTATTCCATCCTTAGGCGTGCCTACGCTTAGTTACTAAATTGTTGTCAAATTTGGAATTTCAAATTTTCTTCATTCGTTTGCATCTTTTTGATTCAATTTCGTCTCTAAGGTGTTGAAAATCATCTGTAAATAATTATAAGATACTTCCATTAATTTCGGATAATAATTTCAACACATTAAAGATAATTAAGTACAAAATAAGTGTAAATTGATGACTTAACAACTTCCCCTACATCAAACCTATGCTCGCCCTCGAGTAAACATGTCAAACCACCACACTCAGTCAATTCGTCCTTCATAAGATCAAGTGCACACAATCCATTAACTTGGGCTAGTAAGACTTAAGTTGTAATACATATCATAATTGCTTTTCACCCATGCAATTAAACGAAGTCACGAAGTTCACATCTGTCTCCACCTATAGAAGTCACGACACGATCATGGGTTTTCAACAGTTTAGAAATGTCACGATCGTGCTCCAACACGATCGTGAGTTTTTGATCATGAGATTTCTGTCTCTTGCAGAAAGTCTTGATTGTGCAGAAGCATGATTGTGCTTTTCCAAAATTTTCTCGAAGTCTGCACGATCATGCTTCTTCTCCTTCTTGTTCTTTCGAAACCCAGAATTTTTTTCTTCTCTCTTTTCTTTTAAACCAACTTCTCTAATTCATCTCAACCCCATTTTCGACATCCATGCAACCCGACACATTCAAAAACAAGTCAAAAACCAAGAAGTAACACCAAATTTCAAAACCATGAAATCTCCACGCATATTTTCATTTCTTTGCATTTTACTCCTCCTTTTCTTTTCTTTTTCACTATCTAATGTTTCAAATTTAATTCTAATCTCATTTTCGATTCTCATTTAACTTTAAACATTCATAATCAACTCCAACATTCAGATTAAAACACAAACATTAACAACAGAAAATCCCTCACTCATCTTTCTCATTTTTTGCATTTCCTCCCGCTGTTGAAAATTTTCCATCTCATGCACATTTTGCATTTTCCTCTCAAACTTCCATTCAAATAAAATAATTCACAAACAAATCCAATTTCCTCAACTCAAAATTTATTTTTTTGTTCATTTCTAAAAACTCTCAAAACTCATGTACATAGTGAAATACAACCATAAACAGAGCATTTACTTGTTCTTTTCTCCAAAATTTTCTGCACTTAATCATATAAGTTTTCTATGATCTTTCAAGTCCAAAATCATTTCTACACTATCTTATAGCATAATGGTCATCAAAACCGAAAAATCAACAAATCCACATTTCATACTATATTCACGGTGAATATGAAAATTGCCTATTTTTCTTTTATTCATGTTATGACGATAAATCACCATTTTTGTTTCATAAACCAACAAATCTAAAGGATTAACAAGATACTTACTTGATAAAACTCCAAAATCTTCAAAAAATCAAGAAGCCCTAATCTTGACGCAACTCACGTATATCATTTTAGGGTTGGCAAGTTTTGGTTTTCCTTAAGGCAAATGGAAGAAAACTGAAGTTGGGAGTAGCAAAAAAGATAGATGAAAGCAAGGTTTAACTTTAGTGGGGGTTTAATGAGAAACTCTGTGTTAAGGGAAAACTTGAGGAAGAAAGCTACAAGGAAGATGAAGATAAGAGTATAGTACTTGGTCTTTCAAAGTAATTGTATGCTAAAACTTGAACTAGACAAGTGACACTTGTCACTTATTTAACATCTAAGGCTTTAACTAAGTTCTTATTGAACTAGTCCCTTAACTCTCATGTTTTCATTCCAATGATCTCCAAAATTTTCAATATTATCTTCTTACAAATTCTAAAGTCATCTTTGAAATTTTCAAATTCATTTTCTCAATTATCTCTAAAATCATTTTTAACAATTCTCCAATATTATTTAACTCTTATTTCTATTTCTAGTCTTCAACTTACTTGCCAAGTGGCATTTTTCCTAGTACAATAATAATCAACAATTTCAGAAATTACTCCTAAATTCACCAAAATTCAAAATCACTAAACACGCCTTCCAATTAAATTTTCAACACACATAAACCATGATTCTTAATAAGAATGTCATTTCACATAAATAAAGTAATTATACCAAAATTGTCAATGAATGCATGTACAATTATTTTCATGTAAAATATATATATATTAACGTGTATATTTATATCATATAATGCATGAACATCAAATGCATTTTCTAATCTCTCAATAATCTCTCATATTTACTATTTTATCCTCTCCATGGGTAATGGGTTGTTACATCTAACCCATGTAGGTTACCTTTATACTTGGAATAATAAGGAGTAGGGGGATTATTTCATAAGGAAAAAATTAGATAGACTTATGGTGAATCAATAGTGGGTAATCAAACATCCAAATTCCTTTGCACTATTTGGAGAACCAATAAGCTCTGTTCACTCCTAAATGGAAATTTGAGGATTAAATAGCAGTAGGATTATTAGAGCCCCTTTAAGATTTTTTAATGGTCTAACAAAAAAGAATAAGGATTTGAACATTTTATAAGAATTAACTAGTAAAATGACATAAGGGGTTTCAAATCTTATCAGCTGATAAAGAAACTTCAACATGTCAAGAAAGGTATAAAACTCTTCTACTAGGAAACCACAATGAATTCTCATATGTCCCTATAAATTGCTAAGGAGAAACTAAGGAAAACTCAAATTGATTTTTACATTTGTCCCTTGATTTTAGGCTAAAAGACTAAGAAACTACTACCTTAATGGTACATTTTGTTCACGATAATAGGTATCCTATTACCTATCTATTCCTAATTATTAGGAATTTTGTGTTTGGTTTAAAAAAAAAACCCACAGAATAACTATTATGTGGATTAAGTATTCCTAGACAAAGGAGAATAGGTAAAGATAATTAACCCTTGTCTTTACCTATTCTGTGCATGTTCGAAATAGGTAAATGTTAAACATTACAACTTCATCCTCTCCTCCTCCCACGGTACTCTAACTCATGCAGTAACACAATCTGTCTGCTCTCACTCACGGCCTGTGGTTCTCTCTTCCTCTTCACGCTCTTGTCTCTTTTCTCCTCTCTCTGGTGTGGGTTAGTTCACGCTCATCTCTGGCTCTCACTCTTCACAATGTCGATTGTTTTCTCCAACATTTATCAGTTGGTTGCATTGAATCAGTAAGCATAACCTTTCCCCCAACATTTGTCACCAGTAATTGCTTGCTTCTTCAATTTTTCTTGTAAACCTAACTTGACCAATTTGTAAAGGGAAATCAAATGCTGGTAGAATGTCTGCGTTATCTAGATTATGGCACTAACTAGAAGAGTTTGTTTCCAGATAGATTTACAATAGAGAAAAAACTAGAAAAGGAGACCATTAGTAGTTAAAATTAATAATGAATGAATTTAACCATTGACAAAAATTTTATTTCTTTCAATAGGCTATATATGGTATGAATGTAGTTAGTGGTTCCTTGCGTTATCTTCAAGTTGTGGAAGATAGGAAAATTTGTTAATCATCTTTAGAGAGAAGATTATTACTGGTCTTAATAGAAGTTCATCATTGACAAACTTATTGGAGCATTGATAAATTGTTGTTGGTTTTTAGATATGAAAATAGAGAATAAGGCTTAAAGTTGAAAAGAAATAAATGTAAGGCTACATAGCATTAATAGCCTCAAGAATAAGTAAAGGGATATATATGGTAGTATATATGTAAAGGGATATTAGATGAACATATAAGTAACTGTTGTGATGTAAACCACTACTCATAAGTTAACTTCTTTAGAATAGCTTACTATAACTTAATTTAATTATAGGGGACTTCAAATTGAATATTGAGTAAATGGTGTTATTAGAAATTGAAACAAGTCATAAAAAATTCTTAAAATGCTTTAGTATGGCAATTATGTTTATGTTAAACTATAAAAAGAAAGCATATAAGTTACAAAACTTCATTTACTTCAAGCATATGTCAAATCCTTTGTTTCATTTTAGTGTCCACAAATTTACATGGAGTGACTAGTTAAGTCACTAGCTACACACGGGGGTGACTAATTAAGTCACTCTTGTGACTAGCATTTAACTGAAATGTTAGTCATGCACGTAGTGACTTTTAACTTGTTTTAAGTGTTTTCTTTAACTACTTTCTTGTCATTTATATAAATTATTTATGTTTTATTCATCTTGTCAAAGTCATAAAGATGGTGCTCAATTTCAAAGGAAGAGTTTTCCTTTCTATAATGAATTGACTAGAATTTATGGAGAAGATCGTGCAACTAGAAATCATGAACAAACTGATGCACATATTCTTGAAGAAATGGCAAGGCAAGAAGGTGTAGGTGGGTCAAATAAAGGTGGTGAAGATCAATATGGAGCATGGTTTGCATAGTGGGTGAGGAGGTTTCTTCCCACACTTTGAAGGTTATGTTGTCGTTTAAATATTTTGTCTAGTTATTTAAAATAGAGCTGAAACTTAATTTTGTTTCAACTAAATAACTTTTTAGCAATTTAAAGCCCTATGTTATATTTATTTGCAATATCATTACATTGTTATTTTATATTGTAATTGCGACTATATAATGAATGCTAACATGAGTTAGACTAGGAAAAATTAACCACTGCAAAATGTTGAAAAGTCACATGATAAGGAGAAAATTAATAATAATAACAAAATATAATATAATTAATAAAATACTAAAATAAGAATAATAAGAATAATAATAAGCAGAAAATTAATAATAAGAATAAGAATAAGAATAAAATTAATAATAATAATAATAAGGAATTTAATAAAAATAAAATAAAATATAATCAATAATAATACTAAAATTAATAATAATAAGAATAATAATTAGTAGAAAATTAATAATAATAATTGTAGCACCCCACTCTCACAAGACAGATACTCGACATTTTAAAGGATATCTGATTACATACTCCATAAGGGTGGCATGTCAAAGTAATCACGTCACTAACTTAATCATGGTATCATCATTTAAAAACATGAATATCACAGTATTTAAAAACCCAATTCTTCATTTTTATTTCATAAAACCAAATGTACATTGTAGCGTTACATACTTCATCCTTATATACAATATCTCGGGTATATTTCCTTAATTCACATCTTATGATCATTCATAAATCATATCTTGTGAAACTTAAATTTCTCAATCAACCATATACCAATCCTTTCCTAGTGAATTCAGATGACAATGAAATTTGGTGGAGAGGAAGGACAATGTGTGAGGAGCTTGTGGCTCAAACTTCAAATCAATCGGAGGTTCGAAGAAGGAGTTATGGTCAAAAGAGCGAAGAGTGTTGAAAGTTGTCATATTCAGAAAGTGAGAAAATGAAAGTTGTGAATAAATAGAAATGGAAAATAGTATGTGGTTAAATATGATAATTAATGATTCAATGTAATTGTATTGGAGGATGTATTATTGAATATGATACCAATATTATTGAATTGTTATGAAATGATGATGTATTAGAGGGAGTGAATTTGGGACAACGTAAATTGAAAGTAAAGAAAGAGTGATGTAGAAACCACTGGAAATTTTAGGTTTAGGGGTTGAAATTTCAGGGGGTTTTGCCGCGGCGAAATCACAAGGGTCGCTGCAACGAAATAACATTGTAGGTTTAACGCGGCGAAAGTTAAGTTTCTCACCGTGGCTTATTTATCCCAAGAGGAGTGGGAGGAAAAAAAAGTTTTGGATATTCGCTGCAGCGAACCTTTCCTGAAAGGTTTCCTCAGAAGTGCTCATTCGTTCGCCACAGCAGGACCCAATATTTATGGTTTCATGACTTAAGAGTAGGACTACAGAAACAAGGCCCACGTGTTATGGTATCGAAGCATGAAGTGTTGGATCGGAAAAAGAAAGCATGCTTAGTTTGGAGAAACGATAGATTTCAAAACTTTTTAAGAAATCATCTTGCAGCGGAAGCAATATATCCAAATCAACATGCTAATCCATACATGATATGGTATAAGGATAATAAAACCAAGAACAAGATAAAAGGAATTACCGACTCCTTCGCTACAGCTTTAAATCCTCGCTGCGCTATCCTCTCCTTCTGGTATCCAAATCCTTTGCCTTTGAGTCTTTTCCTTTAGCAATCTATCTTCTTCCTTGTAGTAGTATCCTCTACCAATTAGATTTACCACTTGTTCTTCAAGGACAACTAGGTTAACAAAATCCTTTGGTGGGAAAGGAGAAGAAATATTTGGAGGAGATTTTCTTAGAAGAAGAAGAACCAAAATGAAAACTCTTTCAATTCTTTCACTTAGGAATTTCGGTTCTCTCTTGCATGAAAAGAGAGAATGTCTAAAAACCATGCAAGAACCCTTTCTTACATCTCAATTTTGAAATATGCATGAATGGAAAGAGTGAGAGGCATCCAATGCATCACTTCTTACATTAATCACTCATCAAATAGCCAATAAATGAGACTTACTTCATTTATCTTTAAAATGGCTATTTGAAAAGACCATAACCTATAATTGAATACCCATTTCGGTTTTGGCAAGAAGAAAGAAGGAAGATGGTCCATCTAATGCACATCTTTCATCTTTAATCTAATGAATGCAAATAGGTTACATGCCAACATTAAAAGCCAACCATTAAACCATTTAATGGTAAGTTCATAACTCCATTTAATAATGATGAACCATAATAAAGACCATCTTTATTTAGTATTTTAATTTCAAATGTGTGGTTACACATCTAACCTAACACAATTTCAAAATTGCTTCTTCTCCATTTAAAAAAAAATTGTTTTAATATAATTAATCTAATCAATTACATTAAACCAAAACAAGCCCATTTCTAAATGAACATATGGGCTTCTAATTAACCATTAATTAGTATAAGCCCATCATTCAATTATGGACTTCTAAAGCCTCCAAACTACTTCTTACTTAGCTTGATAACCTTCCTTAAAGCCAAGTGGGGAATCTTATTAGACTTTGATAATTCAAGCTCTAATAAGCCCAGAAATAATTCAATCTCATTGGAATTAATTCTAGCTTATTAACTAAATGTCATTCCACTAAAGACAATTAGTTGAACTCTTGAATTATTAAATATTATGAGAATATGTCCAATTGCAAACCCTATTTAGAACCTTATTATAGCCATACGCACAACAAAGGGTAAAATTACCGTTTTGCCCTTATGTTGGTTTTTCCTTCTAGATCTCTCATTTTACTTTATATGGTGATTAACACATAAGATCTCATCTTAGTGTTAAGACTTGATGGGTAGCTAGTCCATCAAACTATCGGCGCCAGCTTAATCACCAAATCTCTTTAAAACATCTAGAAGAGATGATAACACTATAAACTCTTTATTTGAGTGAATGTTCCTCGATACATGTTTCAATTAATAATTCCAACATGCGACACCTCGGATTAATACCTGTAAAAATCCATTCCGATCATATTAAGAATTATAATGAAACACATATGAGTTCACCACTCATCAAGATTGTGGTTCATAATAAGCGAATGCTTAAGTTGTATGTTTTAAGATTAAAGTAACGACCCACTTTATTCTTGAAAACATACTTGATTCAATTCATTTAATAGTGCCATTATCGATAGTCTACTACTATCATGATATGAAACTCATCATTCCTTTTAAGTAAACTCCTTTACTTATATGGAGATAAATCGCAACACTACTGATCTAAACCATAATCAAACGACCAACTTGATTATTCAACTGTGAATCAATTAATTGATTCTATTAATATACATGTTTCCCATACATCTCTATGTATATGTATATTACTTACAAATGAATCTTGGTACCTTATGACCAGATATATAATGCTCATACAGATAAAACCAAACTCTTTTGTTTTATTAATAATAAATATTTTCATTACAAAACTGTAACTGAAGAAGATAAAGTTACATGTAAATACACTTGCTTTCCAGGGCACTATATTTACATAACTCCAACAATCTCCCACTAGCCCTAAAGCAAGTTTGACATATCCTTCATTCCCATCCCTTCTAGGTGACCCTCAAAACTCTTTTGAGTCAATGTCTTTGTGAACGGATCAGCAAGGTTTTTCTCTGTAGGAATCTTTACCACATCCACTTCTCCACATTGTATTATCTCCCTTATGAGATGATACTTTCGCTCAATGTGTTTGGCAGCTTTGTGGTTCCGAGGTTCTTTAGAATTAGCCACTATCCCGCTATTATCACAATAAAGTGTAATGGCTTTTTCTGCCTCTGGAACTACCTCCAAATCATTTAGGAACTTCCGGAGCCAGACTGCTTCCTTTGGTGCTTCACAAGCAGCAACATACTCAGCCTCCATAGTCGAATCAGCAATACAAGATTGCTTGACACTCCTCCAAACTATGGCTCCACCTCCTAAAGTAAATATAGAACCGAAGTTGATTTCCTTGAATCAACATCTGATTGAAATCGAATCCGATATCCTGTCGGAATAAGATTACTTTCGAGTAAACAAGCATTAAGTTCTTCGTCCCACGAAGATACTTAAGTATACACTTAACCGCAGCTAATGTTCCATTCTCGATTGGACTGAAATCGCTACATTCCCATCGCGTAATGTATATCCGGTCTAGTGCATAGCATTGCATACATTAAACTACCAACTGCCGAAGCATATGGAATGTTACGCATGCGTTCAACCTCCTCTTGGGGTTTAGGTGCTTGTTCCTTTAAAAGTTTGATTCCATGTCTAGTAGGAGTGAAACCCCTCTTGGGATCTTGCATGGCGAACTTATTGAGCATATTCTCAATGTAAGTTAATTAAGACAAAACTATCTTCTTGTTCTTACGATCCCTTATAAGTTTGATCCCTAGAATATAGGTAGCCTCTCCCAAATCCTTCATTGAAAACTGTTCATTCAGCCATCCTTAACCGCAGATAACATTCCCACATCATTCCCAATGAGCGTAATGTCATCAACATACGTGATTAGGAAAGTAACCTTACCTTCTTGTATTCTTTTGTAAACACAAGGCTCATCTAGGTTTTGTATGAACCCATAGGTTTTGATAGCCTTATCAAACCTAATGTTCCAAGACCTAGATGCTTGCTTAAGTCCATAAATGGACCTTTGCAACTTGCAAACCTTATGCTCATTACCTAGCTCAATAAATCCTTCTGGTTGGGCCATATAAATGGTCTCCTCAAGATCTCCATTCAGAAATGCGGTCTTGACATCCATTTGCCATATTTCATAATCGAAATAGGCTACTATGGCCAAAAGAATCCTGATGGACTTAAGCATGGCAACCGGAGAAAAAGTCTCCTCGTAGTCTATACCCTCCTTTTGAGTATAGCCTTTAGCTACCAATCTAGCTTTAAAGGTCTCTACCTTTCCATCCGATCCACTTTTCCTTTTGTAGATCCATTTACACCCTATAGTTTTTAGACCTGGTGGTAGATCTACAAGGACCCAGACTTCATTAGTAGACATAGAATCTATTTCCGATTCCATTGCCTTGAGCCATTTTCCTGCATCAACATCATTAATAGCCTGTGTATGTGTAACGGGATCTGTTTCTTCTTGGTCTAAGATGGCAATTAAGCCTTCTCCTAAACCCAGATACCTATCTGGTTGTCTCACAACCCTCCCACTACGTCTAGGCACATCTTGATGTTCAGGTTGCACTTCGATTCAACTCTTGAATCCATTTCGACATCTTGTTCATCATATCCAAAACAACTCTTGGTTTGGATGAAATTTCTAACTCTTTTAGTACTACTTCACTTCTTCCTTTGTGATTTCTCACAAACTCTTCCTCTAAGAAGTTTGCATTTGTCGACACAAATACCTTCCTATCATGAGGACTGTAAAAATAGTACCCTCGAGTTCCGTAGGATATCCTACAAACAAACATACTTCGACCTTGGTTCCATCTTTGTGGATTCAGGCTTTAGAACATGGGTGGACAGCCCCAGTCCTCAAGTGCCTCAATGAAGGCACTCGGCCATCCACAACTCCCTAGGTGTTTTAGGCACCGATTTGGATGGAGCAAAGTTAAGAAGATATGTTGTCGTTGTATGGCATATCCCATAACGATTCGGAAGGCTAGCATAGGACATCATTGATCTTACCATTTCCAATAGAGTTCTATTTCTCTCTCTGCTACACCATTACATTGAGGTGTACGAGGAGTCGACAAATTGGAAACAATTCCATTGTCAATTAAATATTGCTGGAACTCTCCAGATAAATACTCACCACTTCCTATGATCGAAGTTGTTTTAATGGCTTGCCAGTTGCTTCTCGACTTGACTTTGAATTCTTTGAACTTTTCAAAGATTCACTCTTTTATGCATCAAATACAAATAGCCATGTCTTGAGTAATCATCTATAAAAGTTATGAAATATTCATAACCTCCTCTAGCTTGTACATTCATGGGCCCACACACATCAAGATGTACCATGTCCAATGTGGATTCAAATCATTTCCTTTAGAAAGAAATGAGGCTTTTGTCATTTTCCTTCAATACAAGATTCACAGTGGGTAATGGATCACTATCCAAGCCCATAAGGATCCCATCCTTTACTAGCCTGTCAAGTCTTTTCTGATTGATATGACCCCTGCAAACCCTATTTAGAACCTTATTATAGCCATCCGCACAATAAAGGGTAAATTTACCGTTTTGCCCTTATGTTGGTTTTTCCTTCTAGATCTCTCATTTTACTTTATATGGTGATTAACACATAAGATCTCATCTTAGTGTTAAGACTTGATGGGTAGCTAGTCCATCAAACTATCGCGCCAGCTTTAATCACCAAATCTCCTTAAAACATCTAGAAGAGATGATAACACTATAAACTCTTTATTTGAGTGAATGTTCGTTGATACATGTTTCAATTAATAATTCCAACATGCGATAATTTGGATTAATACCTGTAAAATCCATTCGATCATATCAAGAATTATAATGAAACACATATGAGTTCACCACTCATCAAGATTGTGGTTCATAATAGCGAATGCTTAAGTTGTATGTTTTAAGATTAAAGTAACGCCCACTTTATTCTTGAAAACATACTTGATTCCAATTCATTTAATAGTGCCATTATCGATAGTCTACTACTATCATGATATGAAACTCATCATTCCTTTTAAGTAAACTCCTTTACTTATATGGAGATAAATCGCAACACTACGCCTAAACCATAATCAAACGACCAACTTGATTATTCAACTGTGAATCAATTAATTGATTCTATTAATATACATGTTTCCCATACATCTCTATGTATATGTATATTACTTACAAATGAATCTTGGTACCTTATGACCAGATATATAATGCTCATACAGATAAAACCAAACTCTTTTGTTTTATTAATAATAAATATTTTCATTACAAAGCATGAATCAAGAAGATAAAGTTACATGTAAATACACTTGCTTTCCAGGGCACTATATTTACATAACTCCAACATGAAGATGAATCGATATTAGTTTGGGTGTTTTTAATTGGAAACAGCTCAAGTCTTATGATATTCCGTAAGAGTTGGACTTCGGAAACGGGTCCAACACGTTCAACCAAACAGGTTGTAAAGGAATACAATTTTGTTATGAAATGTTAGAGTTAATTAGCTAAAGGAAGGTGATGCTAACACTAAGTTCTTTTTTCACTCTACCTTGGCTCAAAGGAATAATAATAAAATTGAAATGATTTATGACGAAAAGGGCCAAAGGTGCAAATATCTGGATAATATTGAAAACATTTCTTTGAACTACTTTAAGGAGTTATTAAGAACCTCATATCTAGAAGAAAAAAGGTTACGGAGAAATTTCTTAGTTAGTCAACGATAAGCTTAGCCAGTAGGTGAAAGATTCTTTGATCATCCCAATCCCTATGCAAGAGATTAAGAACACCTTGTTTAGTCTTAATCCATTTAGGGCACCTGACCTTGATAGACTCATAACTATCCTTTTTTTTAAGAAAACTTGGGACATTAATTGGGATCTAGTTATGGGAGTTATCTAGGAATTCTTATTTACTTCTAGTATGCTAAAGGAGATCAATATTACTTACATATATATAGTAAAACCTCTATAAATGAATATTTTTGGGACCTGAAAAATTATTATCTTATACGGGGTTATTAATTTATCGATAAATGAATATTTTATTAATTTATTGATAAATTAATATTTATTAATTATAGAATAATTTTATTTTGTACATTATATTTGTTAAATTAAACAATTAGTTTTTTCCATAACTAAGAAAAGAAAATAAATAAAGAATTAATTAATGATGGTGCATTGTATCTAGGTTTATTAATCTTGTCAAAATAAGTTTATTAATCTTAAATTAGAGTGATTCAAAATAGAGTGCATGTAGGTATATTAGAATATGAAGTATTAGAATATCACGCTTGTAAAGATCCTAATTTGACAAGGAAAGAAAAAACCTACTTCTACTTGAAAAAGAAATCATATCCTTGTAAAAATCCTAATTCTATAAAGAAAGAAAGACTTACTTCTACTTGGAAAAGGAATCATCTCCTTGTAAAGATCCTAATTCTACAAGGAAAGAAAGACTTACTTCTATTTGGAAAAGAAATCATCTCCTTGTAAAGATCCTAATTCTACAAGGAAAAAAAGACCTACTTCTACTTGGAAAAGAAATCATCTCCTTGTAAAGATACTAATTCTACAAGGAAAGAAAGACCTACTTCTACTTAGAAAAGAAATCATCTCTTTGTAAAGATCCTAATTCTACAAGGAAAGAAAGACCTACTTCTACTTGGAAAAGAAATCCTTTCCTACGAGACCTCCTTCAATATAAATAGAGTCTTTTAGGATTAGTTTAGAGGGTATTCAAGTTTTCTCTCTTCTTTGGACGTGAATCTTTCTTCCGCTCTTTCTTTCTTTCCATGGCTACTCATTTAAAAGGCGTAAAAAAGTTTACCCTAACTAATGAGATGAGAAAAGCATTATGTGAGTACAAAAGTCAACATCCCTCTTCGAGTCAAAGATTTGCAACAGAGGATTCAAAAAAAGTTTGATCTCTCTATTAGTAAATCAACAATATCAAATACTCTTAAAAGGTCAGCAGAGTATTTGTCAAAAGAGATAACAAATAGCAATGTTAAAAGACACAAATAAGCAAAATATCCTGAATTAGAAAAGGTATTATATGAGTGGTTTCTCCAATATCAAGAGAAAGCGAACATGACTGGAGAAATAATTCAAACTAAAGCAAGAGAGTTTCTATAGAAGATGTATGGTGAAGCAAATCCAGAATTTAACTTTTCAGGTGGTTGGCTAGAATGGTTCATGGTGAGACATGGGATTAAGTCTTATAGAAGGTTTAGTGAAAGCGGTTCAGTTGTCATGAAGAATATTGAAGAAGTTGTACCTGAAATTCGAGCTAAATTGGACAAATTTCATTAGAGGGATATCTATAATATGGACGAAACAGGCTTATTTTATCGTTTGCAAGCAAATCATTCACTAGCTACAAAGCAATTAGAGGGACAAAAAAAGGACAAGAAAAGACTTACTGTTGCTGTTTGTTGCAATGGGGATGGTTCAGATAAAGTACCTCTTTGTATTATTGGTAAGTATGCTAATCCTAGATGCTTTAAAAATATGAATATTGACAATCTTAATTGTCATTATCGAGCCAACAAGAAAGCATGGATGACTGGATTACTCTTTCAAGAATTTATTCGTTGGTTTGATGATAGAATGACAGGTAGAAAATTGCTGCTTATAGTAGACAATTGCCCATCCCATCCCAAGGTTATTGAAGGCTTGAGAAATGTTGAATTGTTCCTTTTGCCTCCAAATACAACATCAAAATTTCAACCATGTGATGCTAGAATTATTCGATCAATTAAGATTTATTATCGACGTCGTTTTTATTCTAGCATCTTGGAAGGCTATAAAATGGGAGCAATAAATCCTGAAAAAATTAATGTGCTAGATGCTATCTATTTTATTAATGCTACTTGGAATATTGATTTGAAGGCCACAACTATTGCAAATTGTTTAAGACATTGCAAAATTCGATCTGAGGAAGGTATACTTCTAGAAGAAGAAACTAGTGATGTTGAAGGCATTCAAAGATTAGAGGAAGTTATTTCTAATTTACATTATAGAAATGCCATAAATGTAGAGCAGATTCTAAATTTAGGTATGAAGCTTTAATGGAATCGCCTACGGATGAAGAAATTATTCAAGGAGTAATAGGTATGGAAGATGATGACAATTAAGATCTAGATGATAGTAACGCTATACCACATATTTCTTCAAAAGAAGCTTTTCTTGCTGTAGAAACTTTGAAAAGTTACTTGCTTAAAAATGAGAAGAATTTGTCGAATGTAGTTTATGCCCTCCAAAAAATTAAAGATGAAATTGGATTCAGTTCGCATGAAAAGAAGAATCAATTGACTATAGATTCATATTTTAGGAAAGCATAAAATTTGAAATAAAAATTGTTTAGGAAGTGCTTTATTTTATGAATTATATATGTAATTTTTATACTTATTTAATGAATTATTATTTTATATTTTCAATGGGCCTCAAGGAATTTTTTTTAAATTATTATCTTATGCATTTAACGAGGTTATTATTTTATCCCATTGGCCCAAGTCGGGACCGGAGAAAATTATTATTTAATCGAGGTTATTAATTTATCGAATATTCATTTATCGAGGTTTTACTGTATATGGTTCCAAAGACCTCAATCTTGAAGGATTTGCACCATATTTCCAATTGCAGGACCATATATAAGATAATTTCTAAAATTCTTGCCAATACACTCAAAGGTTCCCAAAATTCTCGAATATATTATCTCAAGGTGTTTTCATGCAGGGAAGATCCATTAGTGATAACATTCTACTTGTCCAAGAGCTAATGAAAGATTACACTTCCAAAAGAATGATTAAGTGTTGCACCCTTAAGATGGATCTTTTCAAAGCATTTGAGTCAATCAATTGAATTTCCTTATCAATTTCCTTGAAGCTTTCGATTTTGCAGCTTAATTTTTTCACTATATTAGAGTTTTCTCTCAGTCAATTTCAGCTTACTAATCAGTGGAAACCCTTCCAAAATTCTTCAAAAGCTATAAGGGAACTAAACATATCCCCTTACGTATCCTCTTTAGCAATTGAAATATTTTCAAGGATACTATTGGCTTTCTTTGATGGCACTATCAGATTCAGATATCATCATAACTATAAGGAGTTGAAACTTAATCACTTAGCTTTTGTTGATGATCTTATGCTATTTTATGGAGCTAATTCTTATTCTCTTACACTTATAATGAGAACTCTGAAGTAGTTTACAAGATTGTCAGGGATAAAGACCAACTTTGATAAAAGCTACATCGACATATCCTCTGACATTCAAAATAGAGAGGAAATTAGAAGGTTGATAAGGCTTAATGTGCAATCCCCTCCAATCAAATATTTGGGAGTTCCTATCACTACTAATAAACCCAAATATGTTTATTACCTAACTTTACTTGAAAAATACTAAGCTAGAATAAACACTTGGCAGAACAAAAGTGTTTTCGTAGTTGGCATATTGCAATTGATTTCTTCAGTGTTGAGGAATATCCACACCCATTAGAGTGCCCATCTAATATTACCTAAGAAGATTATTAAAGAGATTGAAAGGTGAATTAAACCATTCTTATGGCTAGACAAGATAGGCAATTCTAGAGGTGCCAAAATGAAGTTTTACTGATCCCTCTCATGACAATGCAAAAGCTATTAGTAATTAAGAGAATCTATAGGCTTTTCAAGTATAAGGAAACTCTATGGTTAAAATGGATCAATAAATACTACTTAAAGGAAAGACAGCTAAAAAGCTTAACAAGTAAAATTCCTAGAGTTCTAAATAGATTCTTAGCTTGAGAGATCAAGTATATCCATATATAAAGATATAGATTGGTAATGGAGAGTCAACCTAGTTTTAGTTTGACAATTAGATTAAAGTAAGCCCTTTTTATAGGAGAAGTGAAATGTTATATCTTATTATCAAGATTCCTCTTAAAGCCAAGGTAAGCAATATAATTCAAAATAGGGAATGGAGTTATAATTATAGAAAGGCTACCAGATTATTGAGTTATTTATTGAATTACCAATTTAAGGGTGAAGAGGATAGGACCTATTTGGACAAATAATAGCTTATTGGAGTTTAGTAATGCTTCTTGTTATAAGCTATTCAAAGCCACATATCCTAAAGTTTCCTAGTATGATTTAATATGGAAGAATGCATTATCCCCCAAGGCAACAATCATTAGTTAGTTAGTTGTTAAAATAGAATGAAAACAAATAGAAGATGGTAAGAAAGCTCATACAGCTTTGATCCAAGGCGTCTTATGTGAAAAGATGATATTGAATCTATACCACATTTATTCTTCCAATGTAGCTTTCTTAAGCCATTTGGCTACAAATCCAAAATAGTATGCAGATTGATTTTCACATAAGGAATGGATAAACATAATCCATTGAGCCAGTACGATGAATACCTCTTTGAAGAAAAATGGGATCATTATAAAAAGCAGCTTTATGTTGCACCATTTACTTAATCTGGAGGGAAAGAAATAATGGATTATACAGAGGAATAGAGAAGGAAGTTCAAAAGCTTGGGGTTCCATTGTCAACTGGATCAAGGAAATCCTAATAGCTCAAGATTCTCAGTCCACTATTACTCAATGGATGAAAAATATATTTGGAATTTTTAGTGATTTCTAATTGTTTTTTAGCTGGAACTTATGTTCTATGATTTAGTGTCATACTGGCTTTCTTTGCCATTGTACTTTTGACTAAGCTCTTTTTGTGTTAATAAAATTTATTCATTTTACAAAAAAATTATGATGGCATAACATCTTAGTATGTTCCTAAGAATGGAGTAATCTCATTAGGCACCTCCTTAACTATTGACTCATCTAGTAGAATGATCATCATATTGATCTTGCAGTTCAAACTTTAACATTCATTAGCACATTGTATAACTATGGTAGCAACATCTTTAGTTTTCACATTTAGTATCTTTAGTTTATTCATACTCTTTCTTACCTTTAAACTAAACCTTAACAACCTATACGCAATAGAAGTGTTACAGGAGTAGTGTTGACCATCGCAACAACATGAACACCATTTATTCTAGCTATCAATTGTAATAGAAAGGTATGGGCAGTACTGCCTCACCCAAGAGAAAGTTGGGTAGTTAGAGAGAGTCCATTAATGTAGCTTCTTTATCATTTATTTCATTATTAACTACTGTTTAGTTTTCTCCCATTCAGGACATTCACAAGAAAAGTGACACCTATTGCAAATGACATAACCTTTTTTTTCATTAGATGGGACCTCATTTCTAGTCGGTTTTAACTTTACCTTGGTCATTTTCGCGAGTTTTAACTCATTCTTAGGCATGTCATTATTATTTTTGTACTTGTCTTTATACATAAAATGACCAGAGCCATTCACCACTTCTTTATCCTTATTGAGATGCAAATTCACCAAGCGATCAGTCGTTATAACTACGCTGGATGAATCCTAGACCCTTTGCAGATAATTCAATTTATGACCAAGTTTGCATTCTAGATAAAGAATTAAACAATTTATCTTTTTTTCAATATCTTTTGAATATCCAATATTAGTTAGTTATACGCCATCAAATAACTACATATAGTCCCCTCTTGTTATATTTTTTAAAGGATTCGTAAGAAATATATGATTTATTGTAAGGAAGGAATTATTCCTTCAACTGAATAACTAAACGTTCCTATATATTAATTTATTTCTAGCCAATATTTAAATCGTCATTCATCCGAACTCTCCATCAAAGTTTAGTTTAACATCTTCCACCAACTACATTTATCAATTTCAAGGATCCTTAAAGCTTCAAAGTACTACTATACGTAATTGGGAATATATATATGTATATATATATGTAACACATCGATTGAAGCATTTCTTTTCCATTTTTTATTGTATGGTACTTAAAGTTAATCTTGCATATTCCAATTTCTTTTCTCTCTTGCTTCAGCTCCACCTAATTAGTAGAATTTTATATTTTTTTGGCTTACTTATTTTAGGTGATGATTAGCTTTCACAGTCAACACCAGTATCATCGACCAACCTCTCCAAAGATCAGTCACCAAAATCTCTACAAATAAATTGTCTTTACGCATCTTCTTCTACACATTGATGTATGGTAATGCGTAAGATAGTGCCTTGTTCTCTAATCAATTTCTTTGGCATCACCTCTTTACCTCTGCCACTCATATGTGTCTGGTTCCTTCAGTATCTTGATTGGAAAGTTTATTTGTTTATTTTCCCTTCCCACTATATCCTTTTTTGTTGAACCGTTCCTTTTAGTTCACAAGCACCATTAAGATTACTAGTTTACAAATATCTAGCTTAGAATTAATTTTTATTTACTTAGAGGATCATATCTAGTTAACTTTATATTTGCTTTTGAACTTTTCTGATTATTCTTGATTTTTTGGCTATTTTGTCTTTATGGTTAAATAATAAATAGTTTAGTTATTATTGATGTTATTTTGTGATATGTAAAATCATAAAACATAACTCAACTTTTCTTAATTATCCAGATTGGTGTAAACTATCAATATTTACCTAGGAAGTAGTTTTAAAGACCATTACCTCACTGATGACCCACCATTAGTCCATACTTATAAGGAATGGATACAAAAAGATGCCTAATTATTTTTAAAACTCTAGAATCCTATTGATAATATGGTTATGACGTATGTAAGGGTTTTAAACAAGATGAATAATAAAATCAATCTCTTCAGGTATATTTTATTAATTTCAAAAAGACCTATGACAAATTGAATATCTTGTTTTACCAAGCTCAATAGGAGCAGATACCAATAATGAGTTTTTTAGTTGGTCTTAACTCTTAGTTTGAGATTACTAAGTTTCTCTAGTGTTGGAATTTCCTTCTTGTATAAGGTCTTTACCTAGATACTTTGTGTAGATGTCAGCACGTTTGTTACAACCAATATTCAAATTCTTAATGCTCTTGTAAATCATAATAATGGACTTGACACTAAGAAGTTATATCATAAAAATAATAACAAAGGAGCAACAAGAAATTAAGAAGTGAAGATTCAAGATGTAGGATGAATTATCTATCGAGATTGTCACGAGCCGAGCTATATCAAAAATATGTGTCAAAAGTTGCAAAACAAAGTTTAAAAGTTCCATTTAGCTCATTTTGCAGGTACTAGTGGCAAAACTAGCTCATCTAGTAACAAGATAATTATAGTTTGTATAGCATAATTTACTAAATTCACTTAGTATCAAGAAGCATTAAAAGGTTCATCTCACTATATTACCATTATTGCTAACATAGGTAACCCACTTATGTGTCTATTTTTCTCTTTCTCATAATGGGTCATTGATTATGGTGCTTTTACTTTCTAGAAACACACTTCTTCCTTTGTTAACTAAGTTGATGAATCTACATCTTTTGTTTTCGCTTATAGCATTGTTAATCATACTCCATTACTTTCAATGCCTTCTATCTTAAATCTATCAAGATTTTTATTTAATTTAATATTTGTGAGTAAAATCACTCGTGCCTTAAGTTGTTGCATCTTATTTTTTTTCTTGATCACTTTCTTTTTCTAGAATCTTGTGATGAAGAAGATTATTAGTAAAAGGAATTGAATCAAAAGTTATCTACATTATAAATATGCAGATGCTAAGTCCCATTGCTTATTTGTATATCTTAACTCCTTTTAAACCTTACTATCAGTTACATCATCCCTCCTAATCTCTATTAAAGAAGTAAATTCCTCAATTTCATAATATATCTTACTTAGATTATGAATCATGTCAGCTTGCTAAACATCGTCGTTTGTATTCAATTTGTTTGTCACTAAACAAGCTAGTTTCCTTTATAAGTTAGTTCATTATGATTTTTAGGGTACATGTCCTATTGCATCAAAAATTGGATTTCGATACTTTCTTTTTACCTTTGTTAATGACTTCACTTATATGAGTTGGCTTTATTTAATGAATAATAATTTTAAATTATTTTGTTATTTTGTTATGTTTTATGTTGAAATGAAAGCACACTTTAATGCCTCTGTCCATACTTTGAGAAGTGATAATATTAAAGATTTTTTTTCCTCATCATTACAAACCTAGATGATTCAGAATGACATTGTTCATCAATCCTCATAAGTTGATGCACCATCTTAGAAAAATAATGTGAATAAAGGAAAAAATGGACATATTTTTTTTAAGTAAGTAATATATTCATTCAAAAGGCAGAAATTACAAAGAGAGATGAATTACAAATCCTAAATTTAGATTTTGTATAATACTAGCTAAATACACAACTTTAAGATCCTAGCACCAACCTTTTCTATATCCTCAATTATTATCTGATCCGATTAGAAGTGAATTGTAGCGAAGGAGCTGATATGATTGCCATTTTTAGCTTGAGATTGAAATACATCTGGTTGTATCTCTTATAATCATCTAATTTCCCCAAAATCTTTATGTTTGTCATTGTCCAAATGAAATGTACTAATATTGCAAAACCAACTTTGAGCACTCTTTGATCCTCTTTGTAATTCTAGTTCAGTCCATTCACCCAGATCAAAAACAATCTTTTCAGTTGAGATTTATGTCCTTTAGATTAAATATATAGAGAAATTTTCTCCATAGTTGTCCTGTATGAATACACCTAAAGGAGAGATGATCTATCATCTCATCATTTATAGAATATAATAGATAGGCTAAGTCTAGAATCTGAAATTTTATCTTATCTCTGTTTCCTAGATTTTGCCCAGCTACTAAGCAAAGTATAAAAGAATGAGCTTGGGGAATTCAAGATCCCCATATTAGCTTGTAAAGAGGGGATTTGATAAGGGGACCAAGTAATAACTATTTACATGATTGGGCGGTAAATTTGTGAGAATTGTGTAAGTCCCATCAAACCTCATCTTCTTGCATCTGATCTAGTAAGCATGTTGGCATTTGTTCTATAACTGGCCTGATTCCACTAGTCGTATGAAATGGTCAATTCCAATAGTTATTTCAAATAAGTATCTACACATTGGTGTATCCTAGAATGGAGCCTTCTAAAACTAAAAAGTTATGAGTGTAACATAAGGACTTAGAGAATGTCAGTTATCAAAACATAAATTTAAATTTTTTTTCCATCTCTAATATGATGGTTGATGTGTGAATGCCTAAAATCCATAGCCTTTTAGTTAATAATATCTTGTTTATTCTACAAGTTGAATTGATCCTTAATCCACCATTTAATTTAGGAATATAGATAGCACTCCATTTGACTTTAGATATCCTTCTACTACTTACGTTCAACCCATACCATATGAAATCTCTTATTCTTCTGTCAATTTTCTTCATAACTCTTTTAGAAATTGCTAAATAAGACAATCAATAGATGTGTAGATTATTGAAAATGGAAATGGCCAGCTACAACCTACCTCTATAAGACAGAAATGTATTGCTCTAATTAACAATTCTTTTTTGAACTTTATCAAAGAGTGATCTATATACATTTTCTTTCAGCTTCCTTATAGAGAGTAGAACTCAAAAATAGGTCAAAGGTAATTAGTGAATGGTAAGTCCTATACCTATAATCACACTTAATGAGTCTTCTCCACTTTGTTTAGAAAGATAATCAAAACTCATTTTTTGCGTTGAGCTCCAACCTTGATACTTTTTGACTTCTTTGTAAGGAGATTAATATTACTTCAATTGAAGTAGTATCATTAGTGTATAGCATGAGCAAATCATTTGCAAAAAAAATTTGAGAGATATTAAACTCTTTACATCTATAATGGAACCTAAAATCCACGTTTTCTACTATACACAGTTATGTCATTATTTGAAGAACTTCCATTGCAATAGCAAATAGAAGGGAGATAATGGATCTGCCTACCTTAATCCCCTAGCTTCTTTATAGAGTTGAGTAGGTTCACCATTCATTAGGACTAAGAAGATATTGTTGATATGTAAGAATATATCCACTTGATAAATTTGCTAGGGTATCCAAAAGTGTGAAGTGAATTAACGATAAAGTTCCATTCCACCGGGTCATAAGCTTTGGTGAAGTCAATTTCAAGAACACAACTTCAAACATGTTCCTTAGAATTTTAGTCTTTAAACATTTTTTGTTCTATCATTATCTTGTCTCCCATACTTCTACCAAGGAAAGAAGTACCTTAACTAGGATTGATTAACCATGGCGAATTATTCTTCAATCTGTTAAAAAGAATTTTAGAGATAATCTTAATCACTACATTGTAGCAAGAAATTGGTTTGTAATCATTCAATCTTTTAGAATTAGGGACTTTAGGCACTAAGAATAGATAAGTCTTATTCATTTCAGTGAGCAACCTACTACTACTGAAGGACTATTATACTGCTTTCACAATTGGTACTTGTAAGAGGTTCCACTTTTCTTGAAAAAATATGACATTAAAGCCATCTTGTCCTAGAGACTTATCTAGATGAAATGAAAATAAGACCTTCTTTATCTCCTCACTTGTGGCCTCCTTATGTAGTGTAAAATGTTAATTCTAATTTATGGAACTAGCCATTCTGTTAAGTAGTTTATTAGGAAGACAAGAAATGTGTGAAGATACTGCATTTATTTCTTTGAAGTATCTCCTCACTGTCTGCTTCAAATCATCCTAACCTTGCTTTAGTCTACCATTCTCATCCATAACAGAAATTATTCTGTTTCTGTTTCTCCTGCTTTGAATCACCCTGAAAAAGTATTTGTATTCCTGTCTCCTTACTGAATCCATTGAATTCTAGATTTTTGCCACAACTGATTTCTATAGTCTCCAACAACCTATATGTACTTACCCAATTTTGTCTTTTCCTTATCCATTAGTAAGGCATCTATATGATTAGTAGCCAACTTCTTCTAAGTTATAGAGAGATTCTCTATAGCCTGCATCCTATTACGCTTTAAAGGATTAGTACAATGCCTAAGCATTTTTATACATTCAATTTTGACTTATTTCAACATTTGAAGATGTTGGAATGCTTTAGAACACTGGATATGTTTTCTAACAACTTATGTAAAGCTTGGAGTGCTTCAGTAGGGAGTTGAAAAAATTGAAAGGTGATTTATTTTTGATTGAGGTACTATTAATACAAATCTTTACGGGAGTGTAATCAGAAAACAATGGTTCTCGAAAATAGCAAAACTTTCTGTCATTTGATCAATCTAATTGTTGTTTATTAGAAACCTATCTAGCTTTCTCTGCACCAATTTATTTCCTTATTAGTGATTACTCTTTGTGAATATAGGCCTTTGAAATTTAAGATCCATAAGTCCTATGATAGTTTTTAGTGGAGTAAGCTATCTGGTGTCTAGATGAATAACACCACTTCCCTTTAAGGATTTTGATAAGGAAAGCAAACAATTAAAGTCTCCAGCCACCATCCAAGGGATAGAGATATTGGATTCAATTCCCTATGAATCGTTCCATAGACTGGCTCTGTGAAATTCATAGTTAATGACATTTACAATTGTTATAGCTATATACATATTGACTGATTTTAGCACTAGTTCATAGCAAATCAATTGCTTAATCAAAAATAGATGGAAATCAATAGGTGAGCTGGATCTATTACTACAATAACTCTTCCATTTAAGTGCTTAGATTGGTTGATCAAAGCTATCCACTCTATAAGGATAAATTTCAACCTTTGGAAAAACATATAACATACCACTCCCATAAAGCATATACCTAAACATACCAGAGGATATTATTGAAGTGAATCACATGTTAATACAAGACTTATTATACAATATACAAATGCACAAGAAGGGGGGGGGGGGGTTGAATTGTGTATATTTTTGTTAAGCTCCTTAAAAAATGTTTTGTTAAAAGAAACTCGTTCTTTTCACAAGAACTACTGAAAACTAAAGTTATAAAATATTTTTTGAAAACTTATATAAAAACTAGTAAGATCAAAAAATTGAAAGATAAGAGAGATTAACAGTTGAGAGATGTTGCCACAGTGATTTTTATACTGGTTCACCCCAAACCGTGGGCTACGTCCAGTCCTCAGATATCTTTCTAAGATTTCACTATCTCTAAAAAACGTTACAAGTATTCTTTGTCTCTGAGCCTCTTCAGGTCTCTTACAATCAGTATTCTTTCACACTTAGCCTCTACAGGCTATCTGTACTACTTTCAATCTGAAAGGTTTTTCGAGCTTTGTTATAGAAAAATAGCTCTAGATTTTTCGCACAATAGTTTCTCTCAAGTATTGCTAACTTTTGTAACTCTTTCGTAACTTGTTATAGTTTTTTGTGTAACTTTTTCAATCTTCGACTCTGACTCATATTTATAGTCTTCTTCTTCAACTGCTTCTTGATTCTTGATTCTTGATTCTTTCAAGAAACGGTTATTCAGTTGAGTTCTGTAACTAACTCAAACTGATTCTTGATCTGACATGGTTTGCTTCCGTCTTCTTTTCTTCGTCTGCTTTTCATCTTAGCTTCTGTGTGCTTTTCTTCGTTTGCTTTTCATTTTAGCTTCCGTCTATTTTTCTTCCGTCTGCTTTTCTTCTGTCTGTTTTTCTTCATCTGCTTTTCATTTTAGCTTCCATCTGCTTTTCTTATGTCTGTTTTTCTTCCATCTGTTTTTCATTCGTCTGCTTTTCAATTTAGCTTCCGTCTGCTTTTCTTCCGTCTGCTTTTCTTCGTTTGTTTTTCTTCGTCTGCTTTTCATTCGTTTGCTTTTCATTGTCTGCTTTTCATCGTCTGCTTTTCCATTTAGCTTCTGTCTGCTTTTCATTATTATTTGCACTTCATCAAAATCATTTATGTAAAGTCATTTTGACTTAACAATCTCCCCCTTTTTTATGATAACAAATAATCATACAATTAAGATGAAAAACTGTAAATGAAAAAATATACAGATGAGAAAATAAGAACATATCTTCACTCCATCTTCTAGTTCTTCATTTTCTACTTACTCTTCCTCCCCCTATCTTTTTCTTCTTCAAAAATTTTCTTCTCCCCCTTTCGTTTCTCCCCCTATTTGTTATTAATAAAAAATGATTACAACCGATGATGCTTCAATAATTCTTTCAACATCTCCTTTATCTCCTTGACTTCCCTTCTTAGTTGAATAACCTCTGCTTGTAAGTCAAAATATGAGGTTGATCGGTCATCATCATTCGGTTGTTCTTCTTTATTAGCAATTGTAGTGTTATATGCATCTGAAGATGAAACATATTCTTCAATGATCTCTAGGGTAGGAGGTTGAACAGATAGGTTGGGTTCTGGAAGGTCTAAATCATCAGGAGCTGGTAGTCTTAACACTTGTCTTCCACGCAAGGGTAGGACTTCTTTAATTGAAGATGTATTAGACAGTGGCCTAATACACATAATTATCTGCACAAAGGATCCAGTGAACATCCCTTTTGTAAGTTTTCCCCCTACTAGACAGTGTTCATCTTTCGTTGTTGAACTACCACTAACTCTTGAAATTTGATGGGAAATGAAAGTTCCCGTCATTGTCTTTTATATAGAACATGCTTCATCTATTCTTCGCACTTCTTCTGTAATTTGATCTACTAACAGATCATCTATTACCCCTTCTGGGTATAGTTTCTGCTTCCCCTTATTGCATACCATGGGATACCTTGGTTGAAGGTTAGGTACAACCTTTATCACCGTTTGCTCTGTGATTGGGAAAATAGTGTACGATTGGCTTGTCATCTTTGTGGGGTATGGTTTTGTTGCTGCATACCTCAAAGCCTCACAAAAGCTCTTCTCGTCTTCGTTCAACAGATGCCATGTACAACTATTTATCACAATAGGTTGGAAATACACATTCACTGACCTCTTTGAAATATCCCTGATGATGACTGAGGTACTCCTCTTATTCACGGGTTGAACCTCTTCAGTCACTCTGACTCTCAAATCTTCTTTCCTCAGAAGTTGAGAAGAGTTATCCTGTACCAAACTAAGTTCTGCTGATTCTTCCTGTTGAACATCAGTAGGAGTATACTGTACCAAACTAAGTTCCTCAACAGCAAGAGTACTCTTAATCTGACTAAGTTCTGCTGCAATAGAAATAGCGTTCTTCTGTTGAACATTAGTCGGAATAGCCTTCTTCTGACTAACTTTTTCAGTCTTTCTTTCTGCCTCAATCAATCTTGGATTCTTTTGAGGTTGTGGTTTCTACTTCTCAAACTCCAATTTTCTTTTTCTCTCAGTCTCTTTAGCCTGTTTGGCTATGTCTTCCTTTAAGATAGAGACTAGAGATCTTGTAGCCTTAGGTTTTCCTGTCTTAGAGACTTCTGTCTGGCTTAGTTCTTTAGATCTCTTTTCCTCTTGTTGTCGCAGGGTTTGAACTCTGGATGATCTTTTCGCTTGCTTCGGAATTTCACTCAGAAGTGTCTCCCCTTTTCTTTTCAGAGCACCTTCTTCTTTACTCTGTACTCGGCTACTTTCTTTTTGAAAAATCATCTTTTCTTTCAAAATTTCTTCTCATGATTTCCTCCTATCAATCATAGGCATGTTTACACTAGATTGAGATTTAGAACTTCTTGAAGGAATTTCTTCTTTGTACACTCCCCCTCAGTTCTTGCTTTAATCTCAGAATCTGCTTCTACTCTTTCCAGATTCTTCAAACCCATTTTCGCCACAGTTCCTGAGATGATAACAATCTTGACAGTCATCTTAACTCTGTTTCCTCTGTCAAGAAGGACTCCAGACTCCCTGAATATCCTTGTCAGCAACATTCCATAAGGGTAACTGTTTGTATCTTTCATCGCCTTAACCATATATTGAAAAATTAGAAATGGTAAATCTATGGGTTGGCGATTCAGTAAGTAGAATAGGCATTGTTCATCCAATGTTGTCACCAAATGCCTTGAACCTACTCTCGGTAAGATGCAATTGAACTTTGCATGTAGAACCCTAGCCTTCGGCACCAGACTTGAGGTCTTCCTCTCTGTAGGGTCGTTGTCTCCATACAACTGTCGATTGACTTCCTCTTCCTTATCACTGACTTTTGTCATCAATCTGGCTTTACTTGTTAGCTTTTCTCCAACAGATGGACATTCAGTTACCTTTTCAATCAACTTCATTGTCACAATAATAGACAGTCTATCTACTGTAGAAATAATAGTATTGTCTACTAGCTCCACATTCTTCCAGAAATCATACACTTCATTTTGATATACGATTTCTTGCACCTGGAAGAACTTCCTCCATCCTGCTTCCACTATCTCCGGTTCAATATCCATGTCGTTTCTCCTCAAAGATTCAAAATCAACATGTCTTCCGAAAATCATTGCTTGCTCCATTTGATTCTTCGATGAGTAAGAAACTATGTTCACTGATTTGTTCTTCAAGAGGTAAAGTCGGTTACAATGATTTGAGAGAGATAAAAGGCTTTTGTGTTGAGAATACTCTAAAGGTCTTATCAGGAGTGTTCTAGAATAAGTGAAGTTCTCAAGGCTATGAGACTTTCCCTCTAAAACTTTCTTGTGAGAGAAGTTACCAGCTGTAACTCACCGTTACTAACACCGTTAACTTCGACGACCTTTTAACTTGGCTGTGACATGTTAGACGATTGGTCACTTAACATCACCATGTTGAGATTCCTTCTGATTTCCTTGAATCGTTCTTCACTCAGTGGTTTAATGAAGATATCCGTCCATTGAAACTTTGTCTCAGTAAACTGAAGACTCACAATCCTTCTCTGAACGTAGTCCTGTAAGAAATGATGTCTGACTTCAATATGCTTCACTCTCGAATACTAAATTGGATTCTTCGACAAGCTGATGGCGCTCGTGTTGTCGCAAAAGATTGGGATCTCCACCTCGTGTACTGAGTAATCTTCTAGTTGATATTTAATCCACAATGTTTGTGAACAGTAGCTTGCGGCAGACATGTACTCGGCTTCAGCAGTTGATAGGGCGATTGAACTTTGTCTCTTACTTGACCAGGAAACTAGGTTTGAGCCAAGAAAGTGACAGCCTTCACTCGTACTCTTCCTATCAATTCTATCTCCGGCATAGTCCGTATCGCAATATCCAATCAACCTGAAATCTTTACCTTTCTCATACATTAAGCAAAGATCAGTAGTACCTGCGAGATATCTCATAATTCTTTTAACAGCAATCTAATGAGACTCTCTAGGATCAGCCTGAAACCTTTCACACAAGCATACACTGAACAGTATGTCAGGTCTGCTTGCTGTAAGATAAAGCAAAGAACCAATCATCCCTCTATACAGGGTTTGATCCACCTTCTTTCCAACTTCGTCTATAGACAAAAGGTTCGAAGGATGCGTCGGAGTTGCCATAGGTTTCACTTTTTCCATATCAAACTTAGACAACAATTCTTTCACATATTTTTGTTGATGGATAAAGATCTTTCCTTTGGTTTGCTTAACTTGCAACCCAAGAAAGAACTTTAACTCTCCCATCATACTCATCTCAAACTCATTTTTCATCAAATTTTCAAAACTCATGCACAAAATTTTTGAAGTAGCATAAAAAATAACGTCATCAACATAAATTTGGACTAAAATAAAATCATTCTCATAATTCTTCCTAAAGAGTGTCTTATCTACTTGACTTCTACTAAACCAACTCTCAATGAGAAAAGTACTTAGACGATCATACCACGCTCTAGGAGCTTGTTTCAAGCCGTACAAAGCCTTATGAAGTCTATAGATATGATATGGATACTTAACATCCTCGAAACCAGGAGTTTGCTTAACATACACTTCTTCATCTATAAAACCATTCAGAAATGCGCTTTTCACATCCATTTGAAAAGGCTTTATATCATGACAAACAGCATATGCAAGTAATATCCTAATAGCTTCAAGTCTTCCTACTGGAGCATACGTCTCATTATAGTCTATTCCTTCTTGCTGATTATAGCCTTGTTCTACTAATCTTGCTTTATTCTGACTTACTCTTCCTGATTCGTCTAACTTATTCTTAAAAACCCACCTAGTTCCTATGATGGATTTCTTCAAGGGTTTAGGAAGGACCAAACTTTGTTCCTAGTTAATTGGTTCAGCTCCTCTTGCATAACTAAAATCCATGCTTCATCTTGAAGAGCTTCATCAATCTTCTTAGGCTCTATTTCAGAAACAAATGTTGCATTAGCTTCTCTTCTGAATTTGGACCTTGTTCGGACTCCTTATGAGATCCCTCCTATGATTAACTCTTCTGGATGAGAACTCGTATATCTCCAATCTCTTTTTAACCCAAGAGTCTCTGGAATATCCTCAATCTTGTCTAACTGAGTTTTTAATGATAAAGCTTCTTTAGTATCACCTAAGGCCATTGAAGGGATTTCTCTATCCATATCATCTTCCTTACTTGGTTGGAACCTATCATCAAACTTGACATGAATAGTCTCCTCAACAATCTTCGAGGTAAGATTATAAACCCTAAAAGCCTTCGATGATAAGGAGTAGCCTAGAAAAATTCCTGAATAGGTCTTTGAATCGAATTTGTCCAGCATTCCCTTTGTATTCAGTATAGAGCACTTGCAACCAAATGGATGAAAGTAAGATATATTTGGTCTCCTTCCATTCCATAACTCATAAGGAGTTTTCTTCAACAAGGGTTTCAGCAATATTCTTCCTTTCAACACCAGTTTGTTGTGGAGTCCTAGGAGTAGAGAAATTATGGAAAATTCCATTCTCCTCACAGAATAATCTAAACTTATCATTCTCAAATTCTCCACCATGATCACTCCTAATAATGGCTATCGACATTCCTTTTTCATTCTGTAACTTTTTGAAAAGGGTTCTAAAATACTTAAAAGACTCGTCTTTGTGTGACAAAAATAGTATCCAACAAAATCTAGTAAAGTCATCAACAATAACAAGTCCATATTTCTTTCCGCCAAGACTTATTGTCCTAGTTAGACCAAATAAATCCATATGTAATAACTCTCGAGGTCTAGATGATGTTAGAGTATTTTTAGAAGAAAACGATGTTTTGAATTTTTTTCCTTTATGACAACTTTCACAAAAGATATCCTTATCAAAACTTATTTTTGGTAATCCTCTTACCAAATCATGCTTTAACAACTTTGAAATATGTTTAAAACTGACATGACCTTGCTTTTTATGCCAGATTAGTCTTTCTTCTTCAGTTGATAAAAAACACGAAACATTTTGATTTTGAAAATCTTCTAAATCAATTTTGTAAAGATTATTTCATCTTTTGGCAGAAAAGAATATAGACCCATCTTTGTTTCTGACTTCACAAAGATTTGATTGAACATAACTTCAAAACCAGAATCACACAATTGACTGACACTTATCAAGTTGTGTTTCAGACCATCAACAAGCAGCACATTATCAATACATGCAAAGAAATCTTTGCCTATTTTATAGATTCCAATTATCTTGCCCTGCTGGTTGTCTCCAAAAGTTACCGATCCTCCCTTCTTATACTGAAGATCTAGGAACATAGACCTTCTTCCTGTCATGTCTCGCGAGCATCCACTGTCTAAATACCAATGGTGCTTGCTGCCTCTTCCAAGGAAGGATATCTGCAGGAGATATTATTTTATATTTCGGTACCTAATTTTCTTGGGTCCTTTTGGGTTAGCAACATGCACAAAATGATAATGATGTATTTGATAAGATTGTTGAAACTTCTTTTTATGAAAGAATGGCTTCCTTATCTGTTGAGACTTATTTCTAGTAAACCCTAATCCAGTTTTATCACTCGGATGTCTACACTTTCCTAACATATCATTCATTTTTCTCGTACTTTCAGTGAAAGTTGCTAGATCAGCTGAAAGACTACTAATCCTAAGCTTCAGTTGATTTATCTCTTCAGATCTATCTATGACTCTCTTTTTCTTAATTTCATCTACTTGCTTTTTTAAGCAGGTGTTCTCTCTTTTTATCTCTTGTGTATTTTTCAGATTTTCTACATACTTTTTCTTCAACAATTTGTACTGTTTCATAATAGCATGGGAATCTTCCAGTAGTTCAGAATATGTATCTTGCAAGTCATCATATTTAGAGATTACCTCCTCATCACTTTCCTCTTCGGCTACTAGGCATATATTTGCATGATCTGATGTCTCGAAACATGTATCTGTTAGAGTAGTGCCCTGAAGCCAATCGCCTTTAGCGCATTTTATACAAAGTTGTGTACAGTCTTTATTAAATAAATAAAGAAAGGCATATTTCATTAATTTGATGTTCATTATTTATGAACGGATTTTGATCAATAAGCAAATTAATGAAGTCCATGATATATGACATAGCATGAAGGAAATTATGATGTGATCATACTACTGAGATTCCTATCATGTGTAATTATTTCAGTATCTAAATTATCCCTAGTCATAGGATTACTGAGACTGGATATTGGTAATCCGGAGAGACTAGTACATCTCAAGCTCCTTGATTTGGTCAAGCAGTGGATCTCAGAAACTGTAAATATGAGATATTTAGGGTTGAGATGTGGATGCTTACTAGAGGTAGTAAGTACATTGGATGACCTGCTATGAGATCATCACATGGATGTCCTATTCTAATGTCAGTGATAATCTCATCATAGCAATGGTGCAAGTATCCTTAGACTTGAGGTGCTCAAGGATATCTTGAATATTGATTCTGTGCTTTGACTCCATTCCTTGTTGCCTTACAGAGGTCGCTCATAGGGTGGTGATTGGGTGCGACTTGAGGTATTCAAGGTAATTGAGTAGCCAATAGAGGATTCACCACTTCGTGATAGCGAAGATGATACCCATGGCCTCTTGTCGGGGTCATTACTTGGAAATCTCGTCGAGTAAGTATGTCATGAAGAGTGTCTTCATTGACATATTAAGTAATGAGTCCCGACAATAATCGATATCACTGGACTAGATTTGACATAGTCGATCTAGTAAAGAGTTGACACTTTGCCCACACTCATAACCAAGTGGGGTATAGCATGGTGAAAGGACGAATTGCACGGTAATTGTCTATGGAAAGGTTCGTGATATGGTTCATGATGAATACATGTTCATTCGTCAAACCAATTACTTTCCGGTCAATTGGGGTCATGATGTGTTGCTAGATACCGCCATGACTTGCTTGGATTAAGTGTTAATCTAAGTGGCCAACATAACCGGAACCTAATGGGTCACACGCATAAGAGTGTCTCAAGAATTAGAAAACAGCTTTTGGACGAGTTCCAATATATGGAGAGAAAAAATTAAATGGATCCCGATGAGATCGAGATATGTCCCGATGAGATCGCGACATCGATATTGCTGAAAAACGTTTTCGGGAGTTTTTCCCATACCGGGACCCGGCAGGCCGGTAGGACCGACCCCAGTGTGACTGGACCACTTCAGCATTTATTTATATATATATATATATATAATTAATTAATTAATATATATATATGTGTATACGTGGATGGAGGAGAAGGAGGTTTAGAAGCTTCCTTTAATGCTTAGTCATTAAGTGAATTAAATGACTTGAAGACAAAATGGAAAGGATGAAGGGTGATGGTCGTTGGTTTTATATAAGAGGGAAATGAAAGAGTTTCTTTCTCTAGAGGCTAATGATCATCGTTGGCTTGTGAAAGAAAGAAGAGAAATTGTTCTCTCATCTCTCACCAACGAGCTCTCCATCATCTTCATCTTCTTCAAGCTCTCCTTCATCCTCTTTAAGCTTCTTCAAGCTTCCTCTCAAGCTCTAAAAGAACAAGGTAAGATCTAGCAGTCTTCAACTTGTTCTAACTATTCCCGGGTCAAAGGGTTTGTCCCGGTTAAGTTCTCCGATCTTTACGTGGATATCGTTAGAGACGGTCTCCTTTGGCCGTTATGGTTTGAGTTTGTTGTATAGGCACATGGATCCTGGCTTTCGGGAAGGTCCCGGAACAAAAATTTTTGTTTTTCCGCACCGTGGGCATGTGATGCTCACACCGCGATTTTCCTACAGTGGTATCAGAGCCACTTGTGTCGTATATAACGAAGAAACTATGACTAGGTCGGAGTTGCCTATTGCTTGTGACGATGATGCATGTTGATTGTGTGAATTTCGAATTTAGTGTATAAATATTGTTTTCGAAATTTTCTTTCCCAGATATGTTCACAATATGTTTTTGCATATGTCTGTAGAAGCTCGGAATTTATCAATGTGATTTGATATGGTTTTGCTAATTTATTCCCCAATGTTCTGGTTTCTGTCTTTGTGCACATTCAATGAACAGGCATGCTTATAAATTCGAGAATAAATTGTAGAAATTTTTTTTTTCGGATTTGCTTTCACAAACATGTCTCTAAGATGTTTATGAATGTCTATGAGAATGAAAAAATGTTTTCAAGGTGATTTATTATTTATTTGAGAATTTATTGTGTGCTGATGGGAATAACTGTGTTGAGAAACACAGATTCTACATTGGCTTTATTGCTGGGGTTGGATACGTTTTTGTTGGAAATAAATCCTGAAACAATTCATGGAACATTGTGTGAACATTTTGTAACCTCTATAATTTTCTCATAATTTATTGAAATTTTTTCAATGAGTGTTTCAAGCAAAATATAGAACTTGGCAGTTTTGAGAAACTTGCTGGAGCTGTTTTGTTTGGAATGATAAATTGTGTATTTCTCAATTCCAATGCCTTGGATCATTTTTAATGTGATTAAAAATGTTTTATATTGATGTTTGATTCTTTCCAAATTGAATTTCTTGAAATTGTGTTTCCAAATATTTTTCGGATGTCAAATGTGTCACATTAGCGTCTCGTTAGTGCATTTCATTGTCTTGATTATTTTGGCCGTCACAAATTTTGTGACATGTGCCGAAGTAGTCTTGATAAAGTTTAGACTACCTAGAGATACTTAGGGTGATAGTTTGATATTCTCAAATTATTTGGAGATCTGAATGAATAAGAGTGTATCCATCAATTTCGAGTTTTTCATGTATAGTTTGACTATATATGGTAAGCAACAATGAAAGTGTTTCATTGGTATATCAAGGTAAAGTGTATTACACTTGGTATTGTGAATTGGAACTGCACGGATTGAGAAATTAGCCGATTAGATAGCAATTTCACATGGATAAGTCGACTAATAAAGATACAAGTCGACTTGTCCGTGCACTGTAGACGCATAAGTCGACTTGCACAATGGTACAAGTCGACTTGTTCGTGCACAGTTGCATAAGTCGACTTACACATGCATAAGTCGACTTACACACTAGCATAAGTCGACTTACACATACACAAGTCGACTTACAACATGCAAAGGTGGGATGATGGATGATTTTAGGTATAGATTCAATGTGATTGATGAAATACCATAAATCATTCCATATAGTCATGGTGACTATAATCCTACGGCTTGGAGGAGAAGAAGATGAGACCTGAAAAACCCTCACACATCTTATGAAAACTAACGCCTTCCATTAATATGGGGAGAACCAGAGTTCTTATAGAGTTGGGTTGTTGGGTAAACCCAAGCTCACTCTATACGGATATGTTCGAATCATGAAAATAAGATTTTCGAATTAATGGGTCGGTTTTCACTAGAAGCGTTGATTTATTGAGTAAACTCAAGGTCAACGTGGACAGAGGCGAAATTGGGTAGTGTACATCAGATGTACACGCATCAAGAGTTGATAACCCAATGTGTGTGCATATATCACGAGTTGATAACACTAGTCTATAGTTGCATCTATGAAGCAAATGGTATGACCGATACCTGCCGATAGATCTAAGGTGGCTTGTTGGGTAAACCCAAGGTCATTTTAGTAATGTCGGATATCTATGATGCAATTGGTATGACCGATACCTACCGATTGACCTAAGGTGGCTTGTTGAGTAAACCCAAGGTCATTTTAGTAATGTCGGATATCGACCCACTAGGACATTTTGTCATAATGTTTCTTGGATTCGTACTGAGGGTTATGGATTCTTTGAAACTAGTGGGAGCCATATGCATGTCATGCAAGTCCTTATGATCATGCATGTAATTCTATTCTAACATTCTTTCTCTCTTTCCCTATAGGTTATTGAAGATGACTTCCAGTGTGAACTTGCGCTCGCTTATGGACTCCAACAAATTAACTAGACCAAATTTTCTAGATTGGTGAGAAATCGAGAATTGTTCTCGTGTCGAGGAACTGGATATGTCCTAGATGTTCCACTTCCTCGATCCACTCTTCTTGATGCTTCCGATGAGGATCGAAAGCATATCGTAAGCATCTTAAAGATGGTGACATGGCTACCGCATTATGCTTGCCTCGATGTCACCAGAGTGCAGAAGCGATGAGTCTATGGATTCTAATACCATAGTGTTTCATCTTAGAGAGCTGTTTGATGAGCAAGCTCGGTCTGAAAGGTTCGAGACCTCGAGGCTTCTCTTCACTACTAAGATGACTCCAAGTTCATCTGCAGTGCAGTATGCACTGAAGATGAATGGGTATATTGAGAGGTTGGCTGTCTTAGGTTTTGTTATGGATTATGAATTAAGTGTTGACTTAATTCTGGTTGGATTGTCTGATAGTTATTCACAGTTTGTGTTAAACTATTGGATGAACCAAATATCCACGACAATTCTTGAGTTGATCAATCTGCTCAAGACAGCAGAGCAATCTATCAAGAAGGATAGCAAGCAAGTGCTTATGGTGGCATCCTCTTCTTCTGGTTCAAAGAAAAAGAATCTAAAGAAGAAAAGGTCTAAGAAACCAAAAGAAAGTGCAGCCAAGAAGAAAACCGAAGAGATTGCACCAAAAGGAACTTGCTTCCATTATGGCAAGACTGGCCACTGGAAGCGGAACTGTAAAGTCTATCTGGAAGAATTGAAGCAGAAGAAGGCATCAGATGCCTCGACTTCTTTAGGTATGTTTGTCATTGAGGTTAATCTCGCTTTACGACCATAACATATGGGTATTAGATACCGGTTGTGGCTCACACATATGCAATGATATGTAGGGCCTCAGGGACAGTAGACAGCTCATGAAGGGAGAACTAGACCTGTGTGTAGGAAATAGAGCAAGAGTTGCTGCATTAGCCATAGGCACTTATTTCTTGTCACTCCTTACTGGGCTTGTAATTAAATTGGATGAATGTTATTTTGTACCTGTATTAACAAAGAACATATTGTATGTTTCCTCTTTAAATAGAGCTGGTTTCCATGTGACTTTTAGTAACAATGGTTGTTCTATTAGTTTGAATGGAATGCTTTATGGTACTGGTACATTATGCAATGGAATTTACATATTAGATATGTCACATCCAATTATGAATGTCAATGACACGAAAAGACATAAACGAGATAATTTAAAATCAACTTACTTATGGAATTGTCGCCTTGGCCATATAAATGAGAGACGCATAGCTAATCTCCATAAGAGTAGTAGTTTAGGGTCATTTGATTATGAATCATATGACACATGCGAATCTTGTTTATTAGGCAAGATGACTAAATTACCTTTAAGGAAAGGGTGAACGAGCGATCGGAGTATTAGACCTAATACATTCGGATGTATGTGGTCCGATGTCCATCCATGCCGTAAGTGGTTGTCTTTACTTCATTACCTTTATCGATGATTATTCTCGATATGGGTACCAGATCGATGAGATACAAATCAAGCATTTGAAAAGTTCAAAAATTCAGAAATGAAGTAGAAACCAACTTGGGAAAAGTATCAAGACATTACGATCAGATCGTGGTGGGGAATACTTAGACCAAGAGTTTTTGGATTATCTCAGAGATAATGGGATTTTATCTCAATGGACTCCTCCTTACACACCACAGCATAATGGTGTGGCAGAAAGGAGAAATCGAACCTTGTTAGATATGGTAAGATCAATGATGGGCTTTGCAATGTTACCAAAATCCTTTTGGGGGTATGCAATCGAGACAGCTGCTTACTTGTTAAACAGAGTTCCATCAAAGACAGTTGATGTTACTCCATATGAGATGTGGACTAACAAAAGACCCTATCTTACTCATTTAAAAGTTTGGGGTTGTCCTGCTTATGTGAAGCGGACACAGTCAGATAAACTTGATGCAAAATCTAACAAGTGTTTGTTCGTAGGATATCCTAAAGAAACAATGGGATATCAATTCTACCTTGCTGAGGAACAAAAGGTGTTTGTTTCGAAGCATGCTGTCTTTTTAGAGAAAGAGTTTCTTTTACAAGAAGACAAGGGAGCAAAATTGAGCTTGAAGAAGTTCAGATGCTCGAATGAGACGCAGATCAATCTGCCAACTCAAACTGTGACTCATCTGAGATGAAGTAATAGTTCAACCTTCTACAACACACGAAGTTCGTAGGTCACGTAGGATACGCTCTGTTCCCGAGAGATATAGATTTCTCGTGAATGAATAGGATGACGTATTGCTCATAGAAGATGATGAGCCTACTACCTATGAAGAGGTTCTGAAGAGTTCAGAATCTGAGAAATGGGTTTATGCTATGAAAGCTGAAATGGATTCCATGTATGAAAACCAAGTATGGACTTTGGTTGAGGCACCCGAAGGAATCAAACCCATAGGGTGCAAATGGGTTTTCAAAAGGAAAACCGACATGGACGGTAATGTGATTACCTATAAATCAAGGCTTGTAGCTAAAGGCTTTCGTCAAAGACAAGGAGTTGACTACGATGAGACCTTCAGCCCAGTAGCAATGCTTAAATCCATTAGAATACTCCTAGCCATTGCCACTCATTATGATTATGAGATATGAAAAATGGATGTGAAGACAACTTTCCTAAATGGAAATCTAGCTGAGGATGTGTATATGACACAACCTGAGGGCTTCACCTCCTATGATGGCGAAAAGGTATGCAAGCTTCAGAAATCCATCTATGGATTGAAACAAGCATCCAGGAGTTGGAATATCCGTTTTGATGAGGTAATCAAAGAGTTTGATTTCTCATAAAATCCGGATGAACACTGTGTGTACATGAAGGTTAATGGGACTGCAATCGTATTCCTTGTGTTGTATGTAGATGACATATTATTGCTAGGAAATGATGTCTCTATGCTACAATCAGTCAAGATTTGGTTGTCCAAACAATTTGCCATGAAAGACCTTGGTAAAGCAACTTATATCCTTGGGATAAGAATCTATAGCGATAGATTAAAAAGGTTGCTTGGTCTTTCACAATCAACGTACATAGACAAGATGCTAAAAAGGTTTAGCATGGAGCAATCCAAGAGAGGGTACCTTCCCGTGACTCGTGGGATAACACTCTCGAAATCTATTTGTCCTAAGACACAAGATGAGAGGATGCGCATGAGTATGATCCCGTATGCATCTACGGTAGGATCTATCATGTATGCAATGCTATGTACGAGACCCGATGTATCATATGCTCTAAGTGTTACAAGCAGATACCAATCGGATCCTGGTGAGGGTCACTGGGTGGCTGTCAAGAATATCCTTAAGTACTTGCGAAGGACTAAGGATGTTTTCTTGATATATGGAGATGGAGATCTCAAAGTGAGCGGGTATACAGATGCCAGTTTCCATTCTGATAAGGATGATTCCAAATCCCAATCAGGTTACGTATTCACACTGAATGGAGGGGCAGTTAGTTGGAAGAGTTCCAAACAAGAGACGATCGTCGATTCAACGACCGAGGCGAGTACATTCTGCTTGTATGCGGCGAAAGGAAGCGCTTGGATCAAGAAGTTCATTATCGAACTTAGTGTGGTTCCTAGCGATGATGGACCCATGCGGTTGTATTGTGACAACAATGGGGCTATTGCGCAGGCGAAAGAACCAAGGTCTCATCAACGATCCAAACACGTACTCCGAAGATATCATCTGATCAGGGAGATCATAAGACGAGGTGATGTCCAGATCGAGAGAATTCCCACAGAGCAGAATATTGCTGATCCGTTGACAAAGACATTGTCACAAAAGAGTTTTGATTCTCATGTACTCGGCTATGGTATTAGATATCAAGGCGATTGGCTTTAGGTCAAGTGGGAGATTGTTAGAGTAGTGCCCTGAAGGCAATCGCCTTTAGCGCATTTTTTACAAAGTTGTGTACAGTCTTTATTAAATAAAGAAAGAAAGGCATATTTCATTAATTTGATGTTCATTATTTATGAACGGATTTTGATCAATAAGCAAATTAATGAAGTCCATGATATATGACATAGCATGAAGGAAATTATGATGTGATCATACTACTGAGATTCCTATCATGTGTAATTATGTCAGTATCTAAATTATCCCTAGTCATAAGATTACTGAGATCGGACATTGGTAATCCGGAGAGATTAGTACATCTCAAGCTCCTTGATTTGATCAGCGCAAAGGATCTCGAAACCGTAAATATGAGATATTTAGGGTTGAGATGTGGATGCTTACTAGAGGTAGTAAGTACATTGATGACCTGCTATGAGATCATCACATGGATGTCCTATTCTAATGTCGTTGATAATCTCATCATAACAATGGTGCAAGTATCCTTAGACTTGAGATGCTCAAGGATATCTTGATACTTGATTCGTGCTTTGAGTCCATTCCTTGTTGCCTTGCAGAGGTCGCCATAGGGTGGTGATTGGGTACAGCTTGAGGTATTCAAGGTAATTGAGTAGCCAATAGAGGATTCACCACTTCGTGATAGCGTAAGATGATACCCATGGCCTCTTGTCGTGGTCATTACTTGGAAATCTCGTCGAGTAAGTATGTCATGAAGAGTGTCTTCATTGACATATTATGTAATGAGTCCCAGGACAAGAACTGATATCACTTGGACTAGATTTGACATAGTCAGTCTAGTAAAGAGTTAACACTTTGCCCATACTCATAACCAAGTGGGATATAGCATGGTGAAAGGACGAATTGCACGGTAATTGTCTACAGAAAGGTTCGTGATATGGTTCATGATGAATACATGTTCATTCGTCAAACCAATTACTTTCCGGTCAATTGGGGGTCATGACGTGTTGCTAGATACCGCTCATGACTTGCTTGGATTAAGTGTTAATCTAAGTGGCCAACATAACCGAGAACCTAATGGGTCACACGCATAAGAGTGTCTCGGAGAATTCGTAAAATAGTTTTGGACAGAGTTCTAATATATGGAGAGAAAAAGAATTAAATGGATCCCGATGAGATCAAGATATGTCCCGATGAGATCGCGACATCAATATTGCTGAAAAACGTTTCCGGGGGTTTTTCCCATATCGGGACCTGGCAGGCCTGTAGGACCGACCCCAGTGTGACTGGACCACTCCAGCATTTATTTATATATATATACTTAATTAATTAATTAAAGAATTAATAAATATATATATATATATATATATATGTGTATACGTGGATGGAGGAGAAGGAGGTTTAGAAGCTTCCTTTAATGCTTAGTCATTAAGTGAATTAAATGACTTGAAGACAAAATGGAAAGGATGAAAGGTGATGGTCGTTGGTTTTATATAAGAGGGAAATGAAAGAGTTTCTTGTTGGAGTTATGTAAATATAGTGCCCTGGAAAGCAAGTGTATTTACATGTAACTTTATCTTCTTCGCCATGCTTTGTAATGAAAATATTTATTATTAATAAAACAAAAGAGTTTGGTTTTATCTGTATGAGCATTATATATCTGGTCATAAGGTACCAAGATTCATTTGTAAGTAATATACATATACATAGAGATGTATGGGAAACATGTATATTATTAGAATCAATTAATTGATTCACAGTTGAATAATCAAGTTGGTCGCTTGATTATGGTTTAGATCGTAGTGTTGCGATTTATCTCCATATAAGTAAAGGAGTTTACTTAAAGGGAATGATCAGTTTCATATCATGATAGTAGTAGACTATCGATAATGGCACTATTAAATGAATTGAATCAAGTATGTTTTCAAGAATAAAGTGGGCCGTTACTTTAATCTTAAAACATACAACTTAAGCATTCGCTATTATGAACCACAATCTTGATGAGTGGTGAACTCATATGTGTTCATTATAATTTTGATATGATCGGAAAGGATTTTTACAGGTATTAATCCAAAGGTTCGCATGTTGGAATTATTAATTGAAACATGTATCGTGAACATTCACTCAAATAAAGAGTTTATAGTGTTATCATCTCTTCTAGATGTTTTAAGGAGATTTGGTGATTAAATCATGCCATTAGTTTGATGGACTAGCTACCCATCAAGTCTTAACACTAAGATGAGATCTTATGTGTTAATCACCATATAAAGTAAAATGAGAGATCTAGAAGGAAAAACCAACATAAGGGCAAAACAGTAATTTTACCCTTTGTTGTGCGGATGGCTATAATAAGGTTCTAAATAGGGTTTGCAATTGGACATATTCTCTTAATATTTAATAATTCAAGAGTTCAAATGACATTTAGTTAATAAGCTAGAATTAATTCCAATGAGATTGAATTATTTCTGGGCTTATTGGAGCTTGAACTATCAAAGTCCAATAAGATTCCCCACTTGGCTTTAAGGAAGGTTATCAAGCTAAGTAAGAAGTAGTTTGGAGGCTTTAGAAGTCCATAATTGAATGATGGGCTTATACTAATTAATGGTTAATTGGAAGCCCATATGTTCATTTAGAAATGGGTTTGTTTTGGTTTAATGTAATTGATTAGATTAATTATATTAAAGCAATTTTTTTAAAATGGAGAAGAAGCAATTTCAAAATTGTGTTAGGTTAGATGTGTAACCACACATTTGACATTAAAATACTATGGTCTTTATTATGGTTCATCATTATTAAATGGAGTTATGAACTTACCATTAAATGGTTTAATGGTTGGCTTTTAATGTTGGCATGTAACCTATTTGCATTCATTAGATTAAAGATGAAAGATGTGCATTAGATGGACCATCTTCCTTCTTTCTTCTTGCCAAAACCGAAATGGGTATTCAATTATAGGATATGGTCTTTTCAAATAGCCATTTTAAAGATAAATGAAATAAGTCTCATTTATTGGCTATTTGATGAGTGATTAATGTAAGAAGTGATGCATTGGATGCCTCTCACTCTTTCCATTTATGCATATTTCGAAATTGAGAGGTAAGAAAGGGTTCTTGCATGTTTCTTAGACATTCTCTCTTTTCATGCAAGAGAGAACCGAAATTCCTAAGTGAAAGAATTGAAAGAGTTTCAATTTTGGTTCTTCTTCTTCTAAGAAAATCTCCTCTAAATTTTTTCTTCTCCTTTCCCACCAAAGGATTTTGTTAACCTAGTTGTCCTTGAAGAACAAGTGGTAAATATAATTGGTAGAGGATACTACTACAAGGAAGAAGATAGATTGCTAAAGGAAAAGACTCAAAGGCAAAGGATTTGGATATAAGAAGGAGAGGATAGCGCAGCGAGGATTTAAAGCTGTAGCGAAAGAGTCGGTAATTCCTTTTATCTTGTTCTTGGTTTTATTATCCTTATACCATATCATGTATGGATTAGCATGTTGATTTGGATATATTGCTTCCGCTGCAAGATGATTTCTTAAAAAGTTTTGAAATCTATCGTTTCTCCAAACGAAGCATGTTTTCTTTTCCCATCCAACAATTAGTATCAAAGCCGGTTTTCATGCATGATTTCGGTTCCTATATGGTGGATGCATGGGTTGGCAATCTTTTATGTATACTGCATATTTTATGTGATAGAAATATATATGGTGTATGTTGCTCTTTTAGTTGTCCATAGAAGTTAAATTTTATCTTGTAAGATTTCTTCATTTGGTCAGTAATAAGGAGGGTGGTCTATCATCACCATGTTTCCTCCTTGGTTTCTTTTTTCTATTTTATTTGATTTTGTAATGTACAAATTGATGTAATGATGAAGAAGGAGCAGCCATGGATTGAAGAAATGGAAAGGTAAAATTTTGGTGTATCCTTTGTGTTTTGGCATAAGTTTTGTGAAAACTAAGTTGCTGGAATTTTGTTTCAATGAATCATATTTCAGTTATGATTGGAAAACAAGTGCTGGTTTTTGTTTCAAAGAATCCAATTTGGTTTTGCTAAAATACTAAGTGCTGTGTTTAATTTTCATGAAATGAGTTTCGGTTTAATAAAACAAGTGCTGGAATTTTTGTCAAAACAAAGATTTGGTTTTCTAAAATCTAGTGCTGGAATTTTATTTTCAAAATGACAAAATTCTAATTTCATAAATGCCATTACATTTTGTTTACCGAATGGGCGGATCATGTTAGCGAAGAGTTCAAGCGGAAGATCCAAGATGAAGAAGCATATTTTGGGCCTAAAAGGCTTGTAATTATTTTATGTTTCTAGGATGGACAATCAAAAGTGGCTTTATTAGTTCATGTAATGAATGGAGAAATGAATGCTTGTAATATGTGATATTATGTGATTGCATGTCATTTAGAAAATTGCCAACCCTAGGCCTTGCCATGTATTCATTATGTATGAGATATATAATGAAACAATATAGGATGGATAATAAATTGCATCTAGACAAGATGGTATTTAAAACTTAAAGCTCAAAAGATTGAGGGGAGAGGATGCTCTGTGAGAGTCCACGGTCTCCAAATGATGGCCCGCTTGCACGTGGTGAAGTGTTACTCCCCATCGGAGGGCATGGATCCTAGATCTTGCATGGTTTGGGTCTCCTTAAGGATAAGTCCACTTAATGATAGCAAATATGACCTCCCACCGAGGCATGATTTGTAGGTATCTTTAGTGAATGAATCAAATGGTTATACACTCAACATTTTTATCAATAAACCGCCCACCGTAGCTCTGCTGGTAAAAGTATGGACCAAATTAAGACGCTTCTTAAAAATTGAGCATGAGATGCTTGGTAGTTTTTTGAGTAGGAGGGTCCCGCTTTTCTTTTAATAGATAAGATGGCCCACCGTCACTTAGTCTCATTATAGATAAGAAAAATAACCGTCAGATAATGTTTTAATTTTTAAGTTTTGTTAAATCTATCATCATGCATACATGCATCATGATTTTATACAAAGTTCCATAAATTGTTGACTAGTGTGCCCATGTTTTAATAATTTATATTTTCGCATATAATCAACCACAAAATGAATCCACTCACCCCGCTTCTTGACTAATAACAAATTGGAAAATGGAGACAAGTTTAATGAATGGAGACGAACCTTGACATTGTTCTTCAATATGAACGATTTCATGGGTGTTAACTGAAAATGAGCCTACACCTCTAAGTGGAGATGCAACTCTGAGCAAGTCCAACAACATGAAAGTTGGCGAGAATCGTCGACAAGACTACTAAGTGTTATATTCGCTTCACAGGGCATGTTGCAAAAGCAAATTGCTTGTATAAAACTGCTAGTGTAATGGTCCATCACCTACATGAGATGTTTGGTGTGAGGACTAGTCTGCAAGAGTGAAAGCTATCCAAACCTTTCATAATCTCGCATGTAAACCTCGTGAACCGGTGCGGGATTACATGATGAAGGTAATCTCTGCGGTCCGAGGCTGAGATGTCAGGCGGATATGGATGCGGACACGCAGATGATTATGATCATCAATAGCTTAAACTCTTCTTTTCAGCAGCTTAAGTTGGACTACGAGCTCAACAAAGAAGGATTATACCTTGAGTGAGTTGATGAATACCCTCCAGAGCACGAAGGAAATATTGAATATTAAGGCTCATGGGCCAGAAGCTAATGTAGCTTCTTCTTCTAAGCCCAAGGGTAAGGGAAAGGAAAAGAAGAAGGGTCCAATGAAAAAGAAGGCCCAAATAGGGGTCAAGGCCAAACCCATGAAAAAGAAAGCCAAAGAGAACATCAAAGGAAAGTGTTTCCACTGTGATGAGATGGGCCATCGAAAAGAAACTGCCCAGCCTACCTAGAGTCCCTCAAAAGCAAACAAGGTATGGGCTTCCTAAGTTTGTTAGAACTAGAAATGTGGCAGATTTATCTACTTCTTGGATATTAGATTCAGGAGCCACTAACCATATTTGTAATTCTTTGCGGGGTTCCAAAGAAGGAAAAGACTTCCTAAAGGCCGCTTTTAAGTTAAGATAGCGGATGGTTCCTATGTTTCAGCAGAATCAAGTGGGAGAAGTTATCTTGGACTTTCCTAGTGGTCATAGGTTATATTTGGAAGATGTTTATTACATGCCAATGATTGTAAGGAACATGATTTCTGTTTTTGTCTAATAAAATCTGGCTATTCCTTATATTTTGAAAAGGTTGTTTCAATATATGAGAATAAGGATTTTATTTGTGAAGTTTATAATTAAACAGGATTGTTTTTTATAGAACCTATGAAAGGCTCACTAAACACCACGTAATTGATAAAACCAAGACAATCCAATATCTCTAGCATTAATTCAAAGTATCTGTGGCATCAAGGATGGGTCATATCAATCGAAAAGACTTGACAAAGTTAGTAAAGGATGGGATCCTTATGGGCTTGGATAGTGATCCATTACCCACCTGTGAATCTTGTATTGAAGGAAAATGACAAAAGCCTCATTTCCTTCTAAAGGAAACAGATTTGAATCCACATTAGACATGGTACATACCGATGTGTGGGCCCATAAATGTACAAGCTAGAGGAGGTTATGAATATTTCATAACTTTTATAGATGATTACTCAAGACATGGCTATTTGTATTTGATGCATAAAAGAGTGAATCTTTGAAAAGTTCAAAGAATTCAAAGTCAAGTGAGAAGCAACTTGGCAAGCCATTAAAAACACCTTCGATCGATCGAGGTGGTGAGTATTTATCCGAGAGTTCCAAGAATATTTAATTGACAATGGAATTGTTCCATTTGTCACTCCGCGTACCCTCAATGTAATGGTGTAGCAGAGAGGAGAAATAGAACTCTATTGAAATGGTAAGATCAATGATGTCCTATGCTAGCCTTCCAGAATCGTTTCGGGATATGCCATACAAACGGCAACATATCTTCTTAACTTTGCTCCATCCAAATCGGTGCCTAAAACACCTAGAGAGTTGTGGACTGGCCGAGTGCCTTCATTGAGGAACTTGAGGACTTGGGGCTGTCCAGCCCATGTTCTAAAGCCTGAATCCACAAAGATGGAACCAAGGTCGAAGTATGTTTGTTTGTAGGATATCCTACAGAACTCGAGGGTACTATTTTTACAAATCCTCATGATAGAAGATATTTGTGTTTACAAATGCAAACTTCTTAGAGGAAGAGTTTGTGAGAAATCATAAAGGAAGAAGTGAAGTAGTACTAAAGGAGTTAGTAATTTCATCCAAACCAAGAGTTGTTTTGGATATGATGTAACAAGATATCGAAATGGATTCAAGAGTTGAATCGGCGCAACTCAACATCAAGATGTGCCTAGACGTAGTGGGAGGGTTGTGAGAAAACCAGATAGGTATCGGGTTTAGGAGAAGGCTTAATTGCCATCTCGCATCAAGAAGAAACAGATCATGTTACGATACACAAAGCTATTAATGATGTTGATGCAGAAAATGGCTCAAGGCAATAGAATCGGAAATAGATTCTATGTATACTAATGAAGTTCGGGTCCTTGTAGATCTACCACCGTGTCTAAAACCATAGGTGTAAATGGATCTACAAAAGGAAAAGGGATCGGATGGAAAGGTAGAGACCTTTAAAGCTAGATTGGTAGCTAAAGGCTATACTCAAAAGGAGGGTATAGACTACGAGGAGACTTTTTCTCCCTTGCCATGCTTAAGTCCATCAGATTCTTTTGGCACATAGCGAATTATTTCAATTATGAAATATGGCAAATGGATGTCAAGACCGCATTTCGAATGGAGATCTTGAGGAGACCATTTATATGGCCTAACCGTATGATTCATTGAGCTAGGTAATGAGCATAAGGTTTGCAAGTTGCAAAGGTCCATTTATGGATTTAAGCAAGCATCTAGGTCTTGAAACATTAGGTTTGATAAGGCTATCAAAACCTATGGGTTCATACAAAACCTAGATGAGCCTTGTGTTTACAAAAGAATACAAGAAGGTAAGGTTACTTTCCTAATCCTCAGATGTTGATGACATTCGCTCATTGGGAATGATGTGGGAATGTTATCTGCGGTTAAGGGATGGCTGAATGAATAGCTTTCAATGAAGGATTTGGGAGAGGCTACCTATGTTCTAGGGATCAAACTTATAAGGGATCGTAAGAACAAGAAGATAGTTTTGTCTCAACTAACTTACATTGAGAATATGCTCAATAAGTTCGCATGCAAGATTCCAAGAGGGTTTCACTCCTACTAGACATGGAATCAAACTTTCAAAGGAACAAGCACCTAAAACCCAAGAGGAGGTTGAACGATGCGTAACATTCCATATGCTTCGCAGTTGGTAGTTTGATGTATGCAATGTCAGCACTAGACCGATATCTCATACGCAGATGGATCTGGTAGCGATTTCAAATTCAATCCAGAATGGAACATTGATCATGGTTAAGTGTATTCTTAAGTATCTTCGTAGGATGAAGAACTTAATGCTTGTTTACTCGAAGTAATCTTATTCCGACAGATATACGGATTCGATTTCAATCGATGTTGATTCAAGGAAATCAACTTCGGTTCTATATTTACTTTGGAGGTGGAGCCATAGTTTGAGGAGTGTCAAGCAATCTTGTATTGTCGATTCGACTATGGACGCTGAGTATGTAGCTGCTTGTGAAGCAAGAAGGAAGCGATCTGCTCGGAAGTTCTAAATGATTTGGAGGTAGTTCCAGAGGCGTAAAAGCCATTACACTTTATTGTGATAATAGTGGGGGGTGGCTAATTCTAAAGAACCCTCGGAACCACAAAGTCGCCAAACACATTGAGCGTAAAGTATCATCTCATAAGGAGATAATACAATGTGGAGAAGTGGATGGTAAAGATTCCTACAGAGCAAAACCTCACGATCCGCTCACAAAGACATTGACTCAAAAGAGCTTTGAGGGTCACCTGAAGGGATGGGAATGAAGGATATGTCAAACTTGCTTTAGGGCAAGTGGAAGATTGTTGGAGTTATGTAAATATAGTGCCCTCGGAAAGCAAGTGCATTTACATGTAACTTTATCTTCTTCAATTACGCTTTGTAATGAAAATATTTATTATTAATAAAACAAAAGAGTTTGGTTTTATCTGTATGAGCATTATATATCTCGTCATAAGGTACCAAGATTTATTTGTAAGTAATATACATATACATAGAGATGTATGAGAAACATGTATATTATTAGAATCAATTAATTGATTCACAGCTTGAATAATCAAGTTGGTCGCTTGATTATGGTTTAGATCATAGTTGTTGCGATTTATCTCCATATAAGTAAAGGAGTTTACTTAAAGGGAATGATCGCTTTCATATCATGATAGTAGTAGACTATCGATAATGGCACTATTAAATGAATTGAATCAAGTATGTTTTCAAGAATAAAGTGGGTCGTTACTTTAATCTTAAAACATACAACTTAAGCATTCGCTATTATGAACCACAATCTTGATGAGTGGTGAACTCATATGTGTTTCATTATAATTTTGATATGATCGGAATGGATTTTTACAGGTATTAATCCAAAGGTTCCATGTTGGAATTATTAATTGAAACATGTATCGTGAACATTCACTCAAATAAAGAGTTTATAGTGTTATCATCTCTTCTAGATGTTTTAAGGAGATTTGGTGATTAAATGGCGCCAGAGTTTGATGGACTAGCTTCCCATCAAATCTTAACACTAAGATGAGATCTTATGTGTTAATCACCATATAAAGTAAAATGAGAGATCTAGAAGGAAAAACCAACATAAGGGCAAAACGGTAATTTTACCCTTTGTTGTGCGGATGGCTATAATAAGGTTCTAAATAGGGTTTGCAATTGGACATATTCTCATAATATTTAATAATTCAAGAGTTCAACTAATTGTCTTTAGTGGAATGACATTTAGTTAATAAGCTAGAATTAATTCCAATGAAATTGAATTATTTCTGGGCTTATTGGAGCTTGAATTATCAAAGTCCAATAAGATTCCCCACTTGGCTTTAAGGAAGGTTATCAAGCTAAGTAAGAAGTAGTTTGGAGGCTTTAGAAGTCCATAATTGAATGATGGGCTTATACTAATTAATGGTAATTGGAAGCCCATAGGTTCATTTAGAAATGAGCTTGTTTTGGTTTAATGTAATTGATTATATTAATTATATTAAAACAATTTTTTTAAAATGGAGAAGAAGCAATTTCAAAATTGTGTTAGGTTAGATGTGTAACCACACATTTGACATTAAAATACTAAATAAAGATGGTCTTTATTATGGTTCATCATTATTAAATGGAGTTATGAACTTACCATTAAATGGTTTAATGGTTGGCTTTTAATGTTGGCATGTAACCTATTTGCATTCATTAGATTAAAGATGAAAGATGTGCATTAGATGGACCATCTTCCTTCTTTCTTCTTGCCAAAACCGAAATGGGTATTCAATTATAGGTTATGGTCTTTTCAAATAGCCATTTTAAAGATAAATGAAGTAAGTCTCATTTATTGGCTATTTGATGAGTGATTAATGTAAGAAGTGATGCATTGGATGCCTCTCACTCTTTCCATTTATGCATATTTCGAAATTGAGAGGTAAGAAAGGGTTCTTGCATGTTTCTTAGACATTCTCTCTTTTCATGCAAGAGAGAACCGAAATTCCTATGTGAAAGAATTGAAAGAGTTTCAATTTTGGTTCTTCTTCTTCTAAGAAAATCTCCTCCAAATTTTTTCTTCTCCTTTCCCACCAAAGGATTTTGTTAACCTAGTTGTCCTTGAAGAACAAGTAGTAAATCTAATTGGTATAGGATACTACTACAAGGAAGAAGATAGATTGCTAAAGGAAAAGACTCAAAGACAAAGGATTTGGATATAAGAAGGAGAGGATAGCGCAGCGAGGATTTAAAGCTGTAGCGAAGGAGTCGGTAATTCCTTTTATCTTGTTCTTGGTTTTATTATCCTTATACCATATCATGTATGGATTAGCATGTTGATTTGGATATATTGCTTCCGCTGCAAGATGATTTCTTAAAAAGTTTTGAAATCTATCGTTTCTCTAAACTAAGCATGTTTTCTTTTTCTGATCCAACATTTCTTTCTCTAGAGGCTAATGATCATCGTTGGCTTGTGAAAGAAAGAAGAGAAATTGTTCTCTCGTCTCTCACCAATGAGCTCTTCATCATCTTCATCTTCTTCAAGCTCTCCTTCATCCTCTTTAAGCTTCTTCAAGCTTCCTCTCAAGCTCTAAAAGAACAAGGTAAGATCTAGCAGTCTTCAACTTGTTCTAACTATTCCCGGGTCAAAGGGTTTGTCCCGGTTAGGTTCTCCGATCTCTGCGTGGATATCGTTAGAGACGGTCTCCTTTGGCCGTTATGGTTTTAGTTTGTTGTATAGGCACATGGATCCTAGCTTTCGGGAAGGTCCCGGAACAAAAATTTTTGTTTTTCCGCACCGTGGGCATGTGATGCTCACACCGGGATTTTCCTACAGTATCTGATTCAGATGAATCTAGATCCTCCCAAGTTGTCATCATGCTTTTCTTGCCTTCTCTACTCTACTTTAGTTTCCTCTTTAATGTTGAACACTCGGACTTGTAATGTCCTGGTTTGTTGCACTCGTACCATATGATGGATGTCTTCTCTATCTTCCCATCATCTTTGTCGTTCTTTTTGAATATTTGATTTCCTATGGACTTCTTCTTCCACATCTGTCTTGTAGCACCCCCATACCATAGGATATGTATCGGGACGCCCGTAGGTCATTCCGACACATACCCTACGATAAGGGTGCGCTACGAACAACCACTAACACTCCACATGGCATCAAAATCATAAAGCATTTATATGAAATCCACTAATTTTTTAAAACCATAAATTCTCATTTCATAACCTCAAAGCAGTAAATTTACACAACCGATGTGCTCTGTATAATACTCCAAAAGAAAATCAAACAAAAGGCTAACTAGGTCATCCTCAAAAGTGCCACCGACCAATTCATGTGCCATGACTTCTCTTGCCAACTCAATCTACACGGCAGAAAAGTCCTCCTGAGCTATAAGTCTACTCTCTCGTCCCGAAAAATAATTTGCAATTTTGGGTGAGTTTATGAACTCAAAGAGGAACCATCATCGATGGTTCACCCAATTCATGCATATACACATACATAACACATTTACGCACAATTATCTCACCAAATCACATTTAGTAGTACCACATAATTTTCATACCAATCCAAAGAATCAATTCAAATGCATATGGAATGTGTATGAGACGCTTTTCAATTTATTACGTTGTTGTGATCGAAATACCAAATCGTCCCATTAAGGGCGATAAACGGTGAGCCATAGGCTCGAATCACTATGGGCTCAAGGCCCAATCACGTTGAGCTTAAAGCTCGCTATCGCCCGTCACAATCGCCAATTCTCGATCATGCAATTATGCATGAAGTGCATATGTCCAAATAAAACAACACCAACATCATATCAGATCCCAATTCAATATGTACACATAAATCTTATACAGTAATCACATATGACACTTCTATGTCAAATTTTCCAATCCATCGGACCTTCGTCCGCAATCCAGCACAAACAAACACAATTTTCCCACCATTATTCTCCACAGGTTCTAAGTGCGTAATTATAAACACTTACTAACCGAGGAACCATCTAGGTTACTCACCTAATAACTTCCGAGCTAATGTCGGAAGTCTCGCAACGTCTGTGGGATGACGCTCCAACCGAGCCTCTATAACAATTAATATAAGTAAACATTACCAATCTGAATAGATAAAAATACTAAACAATGCACATGGAATAAGTAAAACTCAGATAATGCATGCTCATGGCATTCCCGCCCTAATCCAAAATTTTCCCATAAAAAATCCGTCTAAAAATTAGAAACCTATTAGCGCCGACGGTGCGCAATTGGACCTCTATAGGTCCCCAATTAAACAAAATAAAGATTAAAGGCTCAGATTACCGGGGCCACGCCAATTTCCGTCCAAAATTCCCAATTTCTCACAAATGAAATTAAATATTCTACTTAATCCGATGCCTCAAGAATCAGGTCAATCGGATGCCGGACGGAAAAGAAATTGACAAAATGAAATCCCAAATTACCAATTAAATAATAATCATAATAATAAAATAAAATAAAAACAAAACAATAATAATAAAAAAAAACTGCTCAGCCTCATTGGCGACGCCTCTCCCAGCGGGCTGACTAAACAGGCAGCGTCATAGGCGACGCTGTCGCCTAGCGACGCTGACCTTATACCCGCATCACTAGGCGGCGTCTTCTAGTGACCGCCTTACCTCTCTCTTCTTTTTTTTCCTATTTCCCATCCGAATTTCCAACAACAATAATTTTAGTACACAAATCAGAAAAATACAAACCATAGCTTGTTGGAAAGATAATGAAAAGCTCTACCATTCTCATGAAGACCATAAAATCAATTTCACCCTTAAGAGTGTCAAAATCCTTCAAAGCTACTGCCTACTCAAATCCCATTAAAACAGAACAGTACATTTCAAATTCCTTAACTCTCTGATTCTTCAGCCAAAATTACTACATAAATATGCTCAATAAGTTCACAATGTCATCTACAACTTTCATGAACAACCCAAAATCAAATTCCATTGCTAAACAAGTCAATTAATTCACTCAATGTTTCTGTCCCTAAAATCATTCAATTTGAGCAGTAAACTTATAACAAGCATAACTCCCTGTACACAAGTCAGAAAAATCTGAACTTTATACCCCTGAAAAGATAAATCCCCGAACTTCAATGTTCATGAAGAACTCAATTTCCAATTTAATTTCTAACCATTTCAAAACTGTCATGCAAGTTACTGCCATGATCAGCAATTCCTAACCTAATGCAGGATCAGTTTTTGCAAAATCATAACTCCCAACTCTGACCTCTAAAAATTATATTGCATATCTCATTTTCAAGATAATGTCTTCCTCTACAACTTTACAGAAGATCACTCACACCAATTCAGTCCACAAAAATTGCTAAAATTGCTCCCAAGCAGAAAGCTCACAAAATCAACACTTTGACTAGGTTTCTCCAAAAAGCATAAAACCAAGCAATAGTAATCAGTTCATATCTCCCAATATACAACTCGAAAATTAGCAAGATCAGTGGAAATGGAAAGCTGACTCAATATGCCTCAACTTTCATAAAGACCCTTTTTCCTAGTTCCATACCAATTAATTTAGAAAATCAACAAAACACATTACTCATACTTGCGGTTACTGTTCACAGGCAATAAAACAGTAACTTTCCATGCAAATTTTCGCCCTTCTAGCATTACAATTTAACAACACCTATTTCACACTAAATTGAAGCCAACATCCCAAAGTTTAATTGGGCACAAACTTCACCTCATTTTCACACCTACACAATAAGTTATGATCAAAACATTCCAACTGGTCAAACACCAATTTTCCAGATTTCAACATTACCCTAACTCCTATCACTTCTAACATCAATAACACATCACTAAGCATCCATTCCTACCTCTAATTCAACCACAAATTCATCACAACATAAACTTCTATAATGACACAAAAATTGGCAGCACCTACACAAATGATCTTCCTAAGTTTTCCATTCATCTATCCTTACAAACTCAATCCAAAACCAAGCTAAAATCAATAAGAAGTATAGTCATTCATTCATCCATAACTAAGTATACATTTAAACCCATTCAAACCTTCTACTATGATGATCAAGTAAATGTATAAAGGATCTCCATGCATGCTTCTAACTATCAAAAGCATAAAAACAACTCTATTCCTTACCTTAATAAATTGCAAGCTCTCAAATCTCCAAGCCTTTAAACCTCCCACACTTCCTACCTTAATCAAGCTACAAAGTCTCAACACTTAGACAACACTCACGGCTCTCTCCTCTACACATGCATATAATCATCCTCTCAAGGCTTAAGGAAAGACTTGGCTGTGACTAGTGAAGAAGCAAGCAAGGGACAAGTGGAACTTTGATGGAAGAAGAAGGAACTAGTCAAAGGAGGAGAACAAAGTGAAGAAATTGAAAGCTTGGATGAGAGAAGATTGATATCTTCCAAAGCTTTCCAATATATATTTTAAGTATCACAAGGAGGAAAAATCGTGGATGATGATGAAAGAAGACAAAATTCATAAATCAAAAGGACACTTGGCTTTTAAGTGTAATAAAATATCATTTATCCTAATCCAAATTAATTTAGTACTAATTCCAATTAATCTCTAATCATGGCACTAGAATATTATCCTAACCTCATTTATCCACTAATCTTATGCCATTATGCAGCCCCTTTTCAGTACAAAAAGGCTCACTCACCAGTCGGTTGAATTTTCCTATCCGCAAGAACCCCAAAAATTCCGAAAAATTTCCATAAATCCCTAAAAATATAAAACAATTTATGGCGCACTCCAAATAATTTTTTAAATACAACTTTCATATAAATTTCACAAAAGATCCCAATTCGACACTTATGCCTAAATGTCATGAATGCATGTATACCATGTGCATGTGCAAAATAATCATCGCTTATAGAGGCTATATATCGATGTGCATGCCGAGTTAAAATTCAAGTCTCCTAACCCGTCCCAAATTACCAATAAACCTTTTCTATGGAGATGGATGTTACAATTCTCCTTCCTAATAAAAATTTCGTCCCAAATTTTTACCCGTTGATCGAAAAGATGAGGATACTGCCTCCTCATATGCTCCTCGGTCTCCTGTAGCCTCCTCAATGAAAGTGGTTCCTCCAGAACCTTCACCAAAGGAATACTCTTCTTCCTCAACTGTTTCACCCGTGTCCCGGCAATCAGACGGCCTCTACATAACTCAAATTACTCGACACTCAATCTCCGAGCCAGATCACATGTGTCTGATCCGACCGATATCTACGGAGCATACTCACATGGAAGACGCCATGCAACCGAGACATCTCACTCGGAAAGCTAGCCAGAGGGCCAAAGGTCCTATCCTCTCAAGGATCTCATATGGACCAATGTACCTAGGGCTTAACTTACCCTTTTCCCAAATCTCAAGACACCACGCCACGGTGACACCCGAAGAACACTCTATCACCTACATTGTACTCAATGTCCCTCCTATGCCGATCCACATAGCTCTTCTGTTTCATCCCGAGCCGCTTTGATGCGACTCAGATCGCTTCACCTTATCTACAGATCCCGAATCACCAGACCTCAATCATCCTCACACCCTCTTCATCCCAATACAAAGGCGATCTACACGGTCGCCCATACAAGGCCTCATATGGTGCCATCCCGATGCTACTATGATAATGATTGTTGTATGCAAACTCAATCGAGCTAAACATCGATCCCATGCTCCTCTCAACTCCAACACACAAGCCCAAGCATATCCTCAACAGCCTTAATCGCCCTCTCACTCGCCCATCTGTCGAGGATGAAACGTTGTAATCAAGTTCACTTAGTACCCATAGCACCGCAAACTCGCCAGTAACCTCGAAGTAAATCGATCCCTGCCGACACTATCGACATCGGGACCCCATGCAGTCTCACTATCTCCGCCACATACTTCGGGCCAACCGATCCATGGTATTGTTCTCCTCATCGGCAAGAAATGGGCCGATTTAATAATCGATCCACTATGACCCAGATAGCATCATGCCGCCTCGGGCCCTAGGCAAACCCATAATGAAATCCATGGTAATTGCTCCCATTTCCACTCCGAATGGGCAACGAATGAAGCTTCCCTATCGAGCCTGGTGCTCACTTTAACTCGCCGCACGCCAAACATCTAGATACAAATTCGCCACTTGCTTTTTTCATGCCAGCCACCGTAAATGTTGCTTAAGAGTGTTATACATCTTGGTAGTACCAGATGCATAGCATATGTGGCCATATGAGCCTCCTCCATATCTCTCTCCTCAAGTCATCCACATCGTGCACACAAAGCCTCTGTCTCAACCACAAAGTCTCATCTCTCACATCAAACTCGAACTCAATCACCTTTTACCTTCTCAATCGGCCTCACCATAACAGATCCTTTTCCGAACTCTCCGATCCCGTCCAAAGAGCATCGGTCTCAAAGGTCAAAGTAGCCAATAAGACTCCATCCCGCCCAGAGTCATCTCGAACATTCAAAGCCCTCAATCAATCAAATTAGGCAACCTCATTGTCTTAACTGAGTCAGATTAGTATGTGACTTCCTACTCGAGAGCATCTCGCCACCACATTAGCTTTCCTGTGGTGATACTCGATAAGTACACCATAGTCCTTCAACAACTCAAGCCATCTCCTCTGCCTCAAATTCAACTCTCTCGCTCAAGAATATTTCAAACTTTATGGTCGGTGAAGATCCGGAAAGTCTCACCATACGTAATGCCTCCAAATCTTCAAAGAAAACACTACCGCAGCCTAACTCCAAATCATGAATGTGGATAATTTACCTCGTGAGACCTCAACTGCCTCGAGGCATAGGCAATGACTCTACCGTGCTGCATCAAAACATACCCCAATCCCGATGCGATGCATCATCAGATACCTCAAATCCTCCAATCCCAGATGGAATAGTCAACACCGTGCAAGAGTCAACCGATGTTTCAGCCTCAAAGCTCTTCCGACACTCCTCACCCATCCGAATGGCACATTCTTCCTCGAAGTTTTGTCGAGGGCCGAGATCAATGAAACCCTCGAAAACCTCCGTAATAACCGACCAATCCGAGGAAACTCCGAATCTCAAACATTCCTAGAGCTTCCCACTTCAAAGATCGCCTCCACCTTACTCGGATCCACCAATACCTCTCCAAATACTATATGGCCCAAAATATCACTCGATCCAGCCAAAATTCACATTTATCAATTTGGCATACAACTATCTCTCCTCATGGTCTGCAACACAATCCTCAAATGCTCACTATGCTCCCGCTCGCTCTCGAATACACTAAAATGTCATCAATAAACACAATAACAAACCGATCCAGTAGGCTGAAATACCTTATTCATCAAGGCTATGAAGGCTGCCGGCATTAGTCAACCCAAACGGCATCACTAAAACTCAAAATGCCCGCACTGCCCTCAAGGCACTCTTAGGCACATCGGCCTCGCAATCTTCAATCGATAGTACCGACCTCGATCCAACTTAGTGAACACCGAGCTCCTCAGAATCGATCAAATAAGTCATCGATCCTAGGCGGTGGATACTTATTCTTCATCACACCCGATTCAACCGCTCAGAATCGATGCACGACCTCAAAGTCCCATCCTTTTCTTCACAAACAAACCGAGCTCCCCACGGTGAAACACTAGGTCCGAGCAAAGCCCTTCTCCAACAACTCCTGCAATCGAGTTTTAAGCTCCCTCGCCCACAAAGCCATCCTATATGGAGGTATAGATATAGAGCAGACTGAACGAGGTCAATAGTGAACTCGCTCTCCGATCCGCGCAAACCCAGAACTCATCAGAAACACATCTGAAAATTCCTAACCACGGAATATCCTCAAGCCTCTCGCCAACTCGTGTCAACCACATGAGCGATATGCTTCGCAGCCTCCCCATCAATCTCGTGGAACTAAGGAAAGAGATCATCCGGCCGGTATCGCTCGACTAACTCCTCTAAATATCGCTCTAGTCGACCAGAGACTCTAAACAACCTCCTTGGTATAGCAGCCCATAATAGCCCTATGGTAGTCCACCACCCATCCCCGTAATCACATCGATCTCTCGAGAGAAACACTATAAGGTTCGCTTCAACACCGCTGATCAATCTGGATCAAGCATCCCTCGCACCTCTCCCAATGCAAGAGTAGTACCTAACGGTGTAGTCACCTCTAGCCCATACAAGAATATCTCCCGATTCCCATGCAATCTACATGCCATATGAGGTGCAATAAAGAATGTGGATCCAGATCCAAGAATGCAAACGCTTCAAAATCGTAAATAAGGAGCATACCACCACGACATCGGGAATCTGGGCCTCCGCCTCGTCATGGCATATACTCGCTCGGGGCGTGGTCGATCGCCCACCTCTCGGTCCGCCTAAAGGATCCTCACCTCACCTCGGCCTCTACCTCGCCCTCTCAGATCGATCCACGCCGATCCACCCACTCTACTCATTGCAGACGGTAGTACTACTCCGGCTCGGCCACTACCAAGCAGATCGAGCTCCCAATGTAGCCGGGCAATCCCGAACTGATGATCCATGGAGTCGATTTAAGGCAAGCTCCAATCAATCGCCAACACTCTCCAAAGTGCCTCTTCTCACAAAGGTTCACGTAATGGAGGAATCGCCAAAACCTCGCCATCGCCATCGCCATCGCCACGCCATCAGCATAAATCTCCTCTCTCGTCTAAAACCCGATTGTCTCGATCCTCCTCAAGATCTCAAGGCCTCGCTCAAGGCGCTGCTAAAACTCTTACCAGAGCCACTCGACTCTCACTAACTCTCTTCCTCTAGACCCTGACCCATCTCTCGCTGTCTCGCCTCACACCGCTTCCACTCTCACAAAGCAGCTCTCAACTCTATAAAGGAGCCCATATCGATCGGGCCAATCCTCGCACGGATCTCCAGATTCAGCCCCATCTCAAACCTCCGCACCTATCTCGCCTCAAGAGAAACCACAGAGCAAGATATCCCATCAACTCATTAAACCTAACCTCGACTGCCATCGCCATCCTACCTGCCTCACCCAAAATTCTCGATCTTCATTTCCAAATACACCTGGGCATATAATTGTCTCTAAAAGCCCTCGTAAAATCTGCCCATGTCAAGAAGCAAGGTCCGTGGTACCGCCTTAATGCCTTCCACCATGTATAAGCGGGCTCTGCAGAAGAGATATCACAGAATCGAACCTCTCATCGTTCGCAATCCATCCGATCAAGGACTCTCTCCCCCTCTCCAACCATTCTCACCTCGCCGGGTCTCAGATCGCCATAGAAGTTCATGTACTCGCCACGCAAAAATTGTATCTCCTCTCCGCTCACGGGACTCTAGGAGGTACCTCGATCGAGGCACCGAGGACTCTCTACTAGCTCCAACAGATCCTCGTCAATCTGTTGATCAATCTGATCACCAAATACGGATGACCTAAAACAAAACAAGAACTCGATCGGTTTCGATTTCTCACAATAATTCAAGCCTAATTTCATTAGTCCCAACAGATGCCAAACCATGCTCGATACCACCTAATGTAGCACCCCATACCATAGATATGTATCGACGCCTGTAGGTCATTCCGACACATACCCTACGATAAGGGTGCGCCACTTAACAACCACTAACACTCCACATGGCATCAAAATCATAAAGCATTTATATGAAATCCACTAATTTTTAAAACCATAAATTCTCATTTCATAACCTCAAAGCAAGAATTTACACAACCGATGTGCTCTGCATAATACTCCAAAAGAAAATCAAACAAAAGGCTAACTAGGTCATCCTCAAAAGTGCCAAATGACCGACTCACAGTGCCATGACTTCTCTTGCCAACTCAATCTACACGGCAGAAAAGTCCCTCTGAGCTATAAGTCTACTCTCTCGGTCCGAAAAATAATTTGCAATTTTGGGTGAGTTTATGAACTCAAATGAGGAACCATCATCGATGGTTCACCCAATTCATGCATATACACATACATAACACATTTACACGCACAATTATCTCACCAAATCACATTTAGTAGTACCACATAATTTTCATACCAATCCAAAGAATCAATTCAAATGCATATGGAATGTGTATGAGACGCTTTTCCAATTTATTACGTTGTTGGATCGAGCGCTGGCTCGTCCCATTAAGGGCGCTTTAAACGGTGAGCCATAGGCTCGAATCACTATGGGCTCAAGGCCCAATCACGCTGAGCTTAAAGCTCGCTATCGCTTCCGTCACAATCGCCACCATCGATCATGCAATTATGCATGGTGCATATGTCCAAATAAAACAACACCAACATCATATCGATCCCAATTCAATATGTACACATAAATCTTATACAGTAATCACATATGACACTTCTATGTCAAATTTTCAATCCATCGGACCTTCGTCCGCAATCCAGCACAAACAAACACAATTTTCCCACCATTATTCTCCACAGGTTCTAAGTGCGTAATTATAAACACTTACTAACCGAGGAACCATCTAGGTTACTCACCTAATAACTTCCGAAGCACGTCGGAAGTCTCTGCAACGTCCGTGGGATGACGCTCCAACCGAGCCTCTATAACAATTAACATAAGTAAACATTACCAACCTAATAGATAAAATACTAAACAATGCACATGGAATAAGTAAAACGTATAATGCATGCTCATGGCATTCCGGCCCTAATCCAAAATTTTCCCATAAAAAATCCGCCTAAAAATTAGAAACCTATTGGCGCCGACGGTGCGCAATTCGGCCTCTATAGGTCCCCAATTACAAAATAAGGATTAAAGGCTCATATCGGGGCCACGCCAATTTCCGTCCAAAATTCCCAATTTCTCACAAAATGAAATTAATATTTTACTAATCCGATGCCTCAAGAATCAGGTCAATCGGATGTCGGACGGAAAAGAAATTGACAAAATGAAATCCCAAATTACCAATTAAATAATAATCATAATAATAAAATAAAATAAAAACAAAAAATAATTAAAAAAAACTGTTCAGCCTCGCTGGGCGACGCCTCGCCCAGCTGGGTTGACTAACAGGCAGCGCCGCTTAGGCGACGCTGTTTTATACCTCAAGATCACTAGGGCGACGCTGTCGCCTCTAGTGACCGAACTTACCTCTCTCTTCTTTTTTTTTCCTATTTCCCATCCAATTTCCAACAACAATAATTTTAGTACACAAATCAGAAAAATACAAACCATAGCTTGTTGGAAAGATAATGAAAAGCTCTACCATTCTCATGAAGACCATAAAATCAATTTCACCCTTAAGGGTGTCAAAATCCTTCAAAGCTACTGCCTACTCAAATCCCATTAAAACAGAACAGTACATTTCAAATTCCTTAACTCTCTGATTCTTCAGCCACAAATTACCACATAAATATGCTCAATAAGTTCACAATGTCATCTACAACTTTCATGAACAACCCAGAATCAAATTCCATTGCTAAACAAGTCAATTAATTCACTCAATGTTGCTGTCCCTAAAATCATTCAATTTGAGCAGTAAACTTATAACAAGCATAACTCCCTGTACACAAGTCAGAAAAATCTGAACTTTATACCCCTGAAAAGATAAATCCCCAAACTTCAATGTTCATGAAGAACTCAATTTCCAATTTAATTTCTAACCATTTCAAAACTGTCATGCAAGTTACTGCCATGATCAGCAATTCCTAACCTAATGCAGGATCAGTTTTTGTAAAATCATAACTCCCAACTCTGACCTCTAAAAATTATATTCCATATCTCATTTTCAAGATAATGTCTTCCTCTACAACTTTTAAGAAGATCACTCACACCAATTCAGTCCACAAAAATTGCTAAAATTGCTCCCAAGCAGAAAGCTCACAAAATCAACACTTTGACTAGGTTTCTCCAAAAAGCATAAAACCAAGCAATAGTAATCAGTTCATATCTCCCAATATACAACTCGAAAATTAGCAAGATCAGTGGCAATGGAAAGCTAACTCAATATGCCTCAACTTTCATAGAGACCCTTTTTCCTAGTTCCATACCAATTAATTTAGAAAAATCAACAAAACACATTACTCATACTTGCGGTTACTGTTCACAGGCAATAAAACAGTAACTTTCCATGCAAATTTTCGCCCTTCTAGCATTACAATTTAACAACACCTATTTCAAACTAAATTGAAGCCAACATCCCAAAGTTTAATTGGGAACAAACTTCACCTCATTTGCACACCTACACAATAAGTTATGATCAAAACATTCCAACTGGTCAAACACCAATTTTCCAGATTTCAACATTACCCTAACTCCTATCACTTCTAACATCAATAACACATCACTAAGCATCCATTCCTACCTCTAATTCAACCACAAATTCATCACAACATAAACTTCTATAATGACACAAAAATTGGCAGCACCTACACAAATGATCTTCCTAAGTTTTCCATTCATCTATCCTTACAAACTCAATCCAAAACCAAGCTAAAATCAATAAGAAGTATAGTCATTCATTCATCCATAACTAAGTATACATTTAAACCCATTCAAACCTTCTACTATGATGATCAAGTAAATGTATAAAGGATCTCCATGCATGCTTCTAACTATCAAAAGCATAAAACAACTCTATTCCTTACCTTAATAAATTGCAAGCTCTCAAATCTCCAAGCCTTTAAACCTCCCACACTTCCTACCTTAATCAAGCTACAAAGTCTCAACACTTAGACAACACTCACGGCTCTCTCCTCTACACATGCATATAATCATCCTCTCAAGGCTTAAGGAAAGACTTGGCTGTGACTAGTGAAGAAGCAAGCAAGGACAAGTGGAACTTTGATGGAAGAAGAAGGAACTAGTCAAAGGAGGAGAACAAAAGTGAAGAAATTGAAAGCTTCGGATGAGAGAAGATTGATATCTTTCCAAAGCTTTCCAATATATATTTTTAAGTATCACAAGGAGGAAAAATCGTGGATGATGATGAAAGAAGACAAAATCCATAAATCAAAAGGACACTTGGCTTTTTAAGTGTAATAAAATATCATTTATCCTAATCCAAATTAATTTAGTACTAATTCCAATTAATCTCTAATCATGGCACTAGAATATTATCCTAACCTCATTTATCCACTAATCTTATGCCATTATGCAGCCCCTTTTCAGTACAAAAAGGCTCACTCAACAGGTCGCTTGAATTTTCCTATCCGCAAGAACCCCAAAAATTCCGTAAAAATTTCCATAAATCCTAAAATATAAAACAATTTATGGCACACTCCAAATAATTTTTAAATACAACTTTCATATAAATTTCACAAAGATCCCAATTCACACTTATGCCTAAATGTCATGAATGCATGTATACCATGTGCATGTGCAAAATAATCATCAGTTATAGAGGCTATATACTGTATGTGCATGCCGAGTTAAAATTCAAGTCTCCTAACCCGTCCCAAATTACCAATAAACCTTTTCTATGGGAGATGGGATGTTACATGTCTGATCTTCTTGGAAATAAAGGATAGCTCGTCATCTTCTTTACTCGACTCCTGTTCTGACTCATTGGAATCATCGTTCTTTGATTCTTCAATCTTCAGCACTTTTGATGAATTCCTCTTCCTTTGACTCTTGTGATTGTTTTGTTTGGCTTTTAGTGCTATCGACTCGTCCCGTCTGGGCTTGTCTTCAGCATCGAGTTCAACTTCATGTACTTCAACGATCCAAGCAGTTCGTCAAATTTTAATAAGCTTAAATCCTTGGCTTCCTGTACAGCAGCAACTTTTGGTCTCCACCTCTTTGGTAGACCTCTTAGGATCTTACGAACATAATTTTGGTTGTCGTAAGTTCTTCCAAGAGCTTTTAATCCATTGATAATTGTTTGAAATCTTCCAAACATTTGATCAATAGATTCTTCATCTTTCATCTTGAACAGCTCGTACTGATGCATAAGAATACTTATCTTGGATTCTTTAACTTAGTTTGTACCTTCATTTGCGATGAATAATGTATCCCACATCTCCTTCACATTATCGCATCCGTGGACTTTATCGTACTCACCTCTGCTTAAGGCACAACTCAAGAAAAACTTTAATTTGGAGTTTAGTTGAAATCTCACCTTTTCATCAGCCGTCCATCTGATTCGTGGAATAAGATTTCCTTCTTCATCCGCTGGTGTGTATGGTCCATTCTCTATTACGTCCCAAAGGTCAACATGAGTAGATTCGATAAACAACCGCATCCTATCTTTCCAGAGTAATAGTTTTCTCCGTTAAACGTCGGAGGTCTAGTGACTGAGGCACCTTCCGCTATGTATGTATGTGATTCCACCATAATCTTTAATCCACACTTTGTTAAGGTGATCCTTGGACACCAAGCTCTGATACCAATTGAAGTGAATCATACGTTAATACAAGACTTATTATACAATATACAAATGCACAAGAAGGGGGGGTTGAATTGTGTATATTTTTATTAAGCCCCTTCGAAAACGTTTTGTTAAAAGAAACTTGTTCTTTTCACAAGAACTACTGAAAACTAAAGTTATAAAATATTTTTCAAAAACTTGTATAAAAACTAATAAGATCAAAAAATTGAAAGATAAGAGAGATTAAGAGTTGGAGATGTTGACACAGCGATTTTTATACTGGTTCACCCCAAATCGTGGGCTACGTCCAGTCCTCAGATATCTTTCTGAGATTTCACTATCTCTCAAAAACGTTACAAGTATTCTTTGTCTCTGAGCCTCTTTAGGTCTCTTACAATCAGTATTCTTTCACACTTAGCCTCTGCAGGCTATCTGTACTACTTTTAATCTGAAAGGTTTTTCGAGATTTGTTACAGAAAAATAGCTCTAGATTTTTTGCACAATAGTTTCTCTCAAGTATTGCTAACTTTTGTAACTCTTTCGTAACTTTTTGTAGCTTTTTTGTGTAACTTTTTCAATCTTCGACTCTGACTCATATTTATAGTCTTCGTCTTCAACTGCTTTTTGATTCTTGATTCTTACTTCTTTCAAGAAACGGTTATTCAGTTGAGTTCTGTAACTAACTCAAACTGATTCTTAATCTGACGTAATTTGCTTCCGTCTGCTTTTCTTCGTCTGCTTTTCATCTTACCTTCCATCTGCTTTTCTTCCATCTGCTTTTCATTTTATCTTCCGTCTACTTTTCTTCCATCTGCTTTTCTTCCATCTGTTTTTCTTCGTCTGCTTTTCATTTTAGCTTCCGTTTGCTTTTCTTCCGTCTGTTTTTCATTTGTCTGCTTTTCAATTTAGCTTCCGTCTGCTTTTCTATTTGCTTCCGTCTGCTTTTCTTCCGTCTTCTTTTCTTCCATCTGCTTTTCTTCGTCTGTTTTTCTTCGTCTGCTTTTCATTGTCTGCTTTTCATCGTCTACTTTTCAATTTAGCTTCCGTCTGCTTTTCATTATTATTTGTACTTCATCAAAATCATTTATATAAAGTCATTTTGACTTAACAATTTTGAAAATTACTCTATGAAAATGGTACATTAAGACAATCAAACTAACTCATTAAAGGAATCAAAGATATCATAAGCATTCTAAATGTTCATTTCTTCCCATTTCATTCACAAACAAAAAAGTCACATGTGTCTTTACAAATCACAATCCATATATACATTACACAACATTTGTTTGAGTTCAATCTTAGTACCAAAAATATAACGTGAAATGCAATGCTAATACACAAAACATCTATCTAGACTCCTCATATTCAACTGATCATACCTTTGAGCGATTCTTATCCCAAAAATGTAAGTATTACACTTCTACTATATAACCTCAATAGCTAGAACTCCTTTGAACCTGAAAAACAACATTGCAAATTTTGATGACTTTGCAAACTTAATGAATGAACCATTATCGATGTATTCACTTATATCAGATCACAAAAATAAGTATATCATAACATCCAGTATTGGATAGCACATCACAATTCATCATACTTCAATAAGTACATCGAGTTTATCATACTTTCACAAACATATCATAACACATTTTCCATTAACTTCAACTATAATTCACTATTTCAAATCAATTCAAAAATACATTTCAATTCACTCATTTGATACATGTAGTGATGTATATGCTAAAGCACATGTGTTTCCATTTTCTTTTTTGTTTTGTTGTGATTAAGTGCTTATCAACCTAATTTACTTTCCCATATCCATTATGGACATCGAGTCCATGTCATCTGAGACTAAGGCTCTTTTTCACAATCTTAAGCTCAAAGCTCTTTTCCCACATCGGTCACTCTGATTACAACTCGTTTATCTGATCATGCATTTCAATGTGATGAGATGCATCATTAAGTATGTCATTTTTTCATTTCAGTATACACATGTCGTATATTAAAGTACTCAAATCTAAGTCCTACATTTATTAATCATTCGTATTCACATTTTATATTAAACATTTGATTCATATAAAAGAACATATAATTGAGTTTACTTATCTAAGTTGACTCACAGTATGCTCTAAAAAAGTTATTGCCTTGATGATTTGGTATGTCTTGTTAAGTCAAAATGACTTTACTTAGTTATAATTTTGATGTATAACAAAGAGAAAAATTAAAGAGAAACAAATACAGACGAACCAATACAGACGAAGTAAGACAGACGCAGAGGAACAATAAGACGTAGAAAAAGACGCAGCAGTTAAATACAGACGTAGAAGTTAAAAAACAGACGCAGAAGTCAAAGCAGATGCAGATGCAAGACGCAGAAGTCAAAGCAGACGTAGATGCAGACGCAAAAATATAGACGCAAAAATACAGACGCAGACACAAAACAGACGAAGACGCGAAGGAATTGAAAAACAGACGCAGAAGAGGAATTAAAAAATAGACGCAGAAGAGGAATTGCAAAGTAGACGCAAGAATCAGTTCTGGTTAGTTACAGAACTCAACTGATTAACCGTTTCTTTCAAAGATTCAAGAAATAAGATTCAAGAAGCAAGAATCAAGAAACAAGATTCAAGAAGCAAGAATCCAGAAACAAGAATCAAGAAGCAGTTGGAGACGAAGGCTATAAATACAAGTCGAAGTTAAAGATTGCAAAGTTAGTTGCGAAGCTGAAAAACTATCTAAATTACATCTACGTGATCGTAAAAAGAATACTGTGCAAATTAGCTGAGAGCTATTTTACTGTAACGACTTTGAAACACTTTTCAGTGAGAAGAAGTACAGATAGCCTGCAGAGGCTAAGTGTGAAAGAATACTGATTGTAGAGACCTAGAGAGGCTCGCAAAGAATACTTGTAAAACTTGAAGAGATAGTGAAATCTCAGAAAGAACTCTGAGGACTGGACGTAACCCACAGTTTGGGGTGAACCAGGATAAATCGTTGTGTCAACTACTCTTACTCTATCTCTTTTAGATTCAAGTTTTATCATTACTTAGTTCGAAACAAAGTTTCTTATCAAAGTTTTGATTAATTAGAATCTATTGGAAGTTCTGTAAAAGAATTTTATTTATAACAAACGATTTTTGAAAGGATTCATCAAAAAGGGGAATACACAATTCAACCCCCCTTCTCGTGCATTCTTATATCGTTTTCTAATCATTGTATTAACGTGTGATTCACTTCAATTGGTATCAAAGCCTGGTATCCAAGGATCACTATAACAAAGTGTGGATCAAAGATAATGGCGGAATCACATATATACATCGCAGAAGGAGCCTCAGTCACTAGACCTCTAGCATTCAACGGAGAAGATTATCATTACTGAAAAGATAGGATGCGGCTATTCATAGAATCTACTCATGTGAACCTTTGGGACGTGATAGAGAATGGACCTTATACCCCAGTAGATGAAGATGGGAGTTCTATTCCACGAATCAGATGGACGGCTGACCAAAAGGCGAGGATACAGCTGAACTCAAAAGCGAAGTTCTTCTTGACTTGTGCCCTAAGCAGGAGCGAGTATGACAAAGTCCACGGATGCGACACCGCAAAGGAGATGTGGGACACGTTGTCCATTGCTCATGAAGGTACAAGCCAAGTTAAAGAATCCAAGATAAGTATTCTTATGCACCAGTACGAGCTTTTTAGGATGAAAGATGAAGAATCGATTGATCAAATGTTTGGAAGATTTCAAACAATTGTCAATGGATTGAAAGCTCTTGAAAGAACATACAACAATCAAGATCATGTTCGAAAGATCTTAAGAAGTCTTCCGAAGAGGTGGAGACCTAAAGTTACTGCGGTGCAGGAAGCCAAAGATTTGAGTGTGCTAAAGCTTGATGAGTTGCTTGGATCCCTGAAGATTCATGAAGTTGAACTCGATGCTGAAGACAAGCCCAAACGGGACAAGTCAATAGTGCTGAAGGCCAGACAAAAGAATCACAAGACTCAAAGAAGGAGGAAGTCATCAAAAGCGTTAAAGATTGAAAAATCAAAGAGTGACGACTCCAGCCAATCAGAACAAGAGTCAAGTGATGAAGATGACGAATTATCTTTCATCTTTAAAAAGATAAGACGCATGTGGAAGAAGAAGTCCAAAGGCAATCAGACTTTCAAGAAGAATGGCAAAGATGAAGCTAAACCAGAGAAGTCATCTGTCATTTGCTACGAGTGCAATCAGCCTGGACACTACAAGTCCGAATGTCCTACTCTAAAGAAGAAACCCAAGAAGAGTAGAGAAGGCAAGAAAAGCATGATGGCAACATTGGAGGATCTAGATTCATCAGAATCAGATACAGATTCCGAGTCATCTGAACATGCAAACATCTGCCTAGTAACCGAAGAAGAAAGTGATGAGGAGGTACAATCTGATTACGATAACTTGCACGATGCCTACTCAAAATTGTTAGAAGATTCTCATACTATTCTAAAACAGTACAAACTGTTAAAGAAAAAGTATGTAGAAAATATTAGACATACGGAAGTAATAGAGAGAGAAAATATCTGTCTAAAGAAGCAATTAGAGGAGAAAAGAAAGTCGAGATGATCAAGAGATCAATAAGTCAAACCGAGAATTAAGAATCATACCGATTTAGCTACTTTCACCGAGAGAACAAAGAAAATGAATGAGATGCTTAGAAAATGTAGACATCCAAGTGATAAAACTGGATTAGGGTTTACAGGCAATAAGAATTATCCTCATAAGAACCCTTTCTCTTAAAAGAGAAACAATAATAAATCTTGTGTTAGTCAACGTTTTAGTAATATGCATCAAAGAACTCATCATATGCATACTACTAACCATAAAGGACCCAAAAAAATGTGGGTACCAAAAAATAAAATAGTTTCTCCTGCAGATATCCTTCCTTCGAAGATGCGGCAAGCACCATTGGTATTTAGATAGTGGATGCTCGCGACATATGACGGGAAGAAGGTCTATGTTCCTAGACCTTCAGTATAAGAAGGGAGGATCGGTAACTTTCGGAGACAACCAGCAGGGCAAGATTATTGGAATCGGTAAGATAGGTAAAGATTCCTTTGCATGCATAAATAATGTACTGCTCGTTGATGGTCTGAAACATAATTTGATTAGTGTCAGTCAATTGTGTGATTCTGGTTTCACAGTTACATTCAATCAAAATCTTTGTGAAGTTAGAAACAAAGATGGGTCTATACTTTTCTCTGCCAAGAGAAGAAATAATCTTTACAAAATTTATTTAGAAGACTTTCAAAGTCAAAATGTTTCATGTTCTCTATCTTCCGAAGAAGAAAGACTAGTCTGGCATAAAAAGCTACGTCATGTCTCTTTCAAACACATTTCAAAGTTGGTAAAACATGATTTGGTAAGAGGATTACCAAAAATAAGTTTTGACAAAGAGTTTTTCTGTGAAAATTGTTTGAAAGGAAAACAAGTTAAAACTTCATTCTCTTCTAAAAACGTTGTAACATCATCTAGACCTTTAGAGTTGTTACATATGGATTTATTTGGTCCAACAAGGGCAATAAGTCTTGGCAGAAAGAAATATGGACTTGTTATTGTTGATGACTTTACTCGATTTTGTTGGATATTGTTTTCATCACACAAAGATGAATCTTTTAAGTGTTTTAGGACCTTATTCAGAAAGTTACAGAATGAAAAAAGGAATGTCTATAGCTAGTATCAGGAGTGACCATGGTGGAGAGTTTGAGAATGAGAAGTTTAGATTATTCTGTGAGGAGAATGGAATTTTCCACAATTTCTCTGCTCCCAGGACTCCACAACAGAATGAAGTTGTTGAAAGGAAGAACAAGACGATTCAAGAAATGGCTAGGACAATGCTTTATGATATGAATCTTCCTAAGTACTTCTGGGCAGAAGCTGTGAATACAGTATGCTATATTCAGAATAGAATTCTATTGCGACCTATGTTGAAGAAGACTCCTTATGAGTTATGGAATGGAAGAAGACCAAACGTATCTTACTTTCATCCATTTGGGTGCAAATGCTCTATTCTGAATACAAAGGAGTTGTTGGATAAATTCGATTCAAAGACCTATCCAGGAATCTTTCTAGGTTACTCATCATCGTCTAAGGCATTCCGAGTGTACAACCTTATTTCAAAGACAGTTGAAGAGACCATCCATGTCAAGTTTGATGATAGTTCCCAACCCCATAAGGAAGATGACATGGAGAGTAAAAGTCCTTCAAAGAACTTAGAAGACACAACAGAAACTCCAACACCAGGAACTCAAGTAGACAAAGTTGAAGATATTCCAAAAACTGATAGACTGAAAAGAGACTGGAAATATAAAAGTTCTCGTCCAGAAGAGTTGATTATCGGAGAGACCTCAGAAGGAGTTAGGACAAGGTCCAGATTCAGAAGAGAAGCTAATGTAGCTTTTATCTCTGAAATAGAGCCTAAGAAGGTTGAGGAAGCTCTTCGAGACGAAGCTTGGGTGTTAGCCATGCAAGAGGAGCTGAATCAATTTACTAGGAATAATGTTTGGTCCTTAGTTCCGAAACCCCCTAAGAAAACCATTATAGGAACCAGATGGGTCTTTAAGAATAAGTTAGACGAATCAAGGAGAGTGAGTCGTAATAAGGCTAGATTAGTAGCACAAGGGTATAATCAGCAAGAAGGAATAGACTACAATGAGACATATGCTCCAGTAGCAAGACTTGAAGCCATTAGGATATTGCTGGCATATGCGGTCTCTCATAATATAAAGCTATTTCATATGGATGTGAAGAGTGCCTTTCTGAATGGTTTTATAGATGAAGAGGTGTATGTCAAGCAACCACCTGGTTTCGAGGATGTTAAGAATCCAGACCATGTCTATAGACTTCATAAAGCCTTATACGGACTGAAGCAAGCTCCTAGAGCTTGGTACGATCGTCTGAGTACTTTTCTCTTAGAGAATGGTTTTATTAGAGGTCAAGTTGATAAGACGCTCTTTAGGAAGAATTTTGAAAATGAATTTATGCTAGTACAGATCTATATTGATGACATTTTTTTTGGTGCTACTTCAAAGAAGTTATGCATGAAGTTTGAGAGTCTAATGAAAAATGAATTTGAAATGAGCATGATGGATGAATTAAAGTTCTTTCTTGGGTTGCAAGTTAAGCAAACCGAAGAGAAAATCTTTATTCATCAACAAAAATATGTGAAAGAATTGTTAAATAAGTTTGATATGCAAAATGTGAAGTCAATGACTACTCCGATGCATCCTTCAAACCTTTTGTCGAAAGATGAAAATGGTAAGAAGGTGGATCAAACCCTGTATAGAGGGATGATCGGTTCTTTAATGTATCTTACAGCAAGTAGACCTGATATATTATTCATTGTATGCTTGTGTGCAAGGTTTCAGGCTGATCCTAGAGAGTCTCATTATATTGCTGTTAAGAGGATTATGAGATATCTAACAGGTACTACTGATCTTTGCTTAATGTTTGAGAAAGGTAAAGATTTCAGGTTAATCAGATATTGCGACGCGGACTATGCCGGAGATAAAATCGAAAGGAAGGGCACAAGTGGAGGATGTCACTTTCTTGGCTCAAACTTAGTCTCATGGTCAAGCAAAAGACAGAGCTCAATCACTCTATCAACTGCCAAAGCAGAGTATATGTCCGCCGCAAGCTGTTGTTCGCAAACGTTGTGGATCAAATATCAACTTGAAGACTATTCAATTCGAGAAGAGGAGATTCCAATCTATTGCGACAACACCAGTGCAATCAATTTGTCAAAGAATCAGATTCAGCATTCAAGAGTGAAACACATCGAAGTCAGACATCACTTCTTGAGAGATTATGTTAAGAGAAAGGTGGTTAAACTATAGTTCATTGAAACAGAGTATCAGTGGGAAGACATTTTCACTAGACCATTGAGTGAAGAATAGTTCCAGAAGATCAGACGCAACCTTAACATGGTTGTGCTAAGCAAACAGTCAGACTAAAGGAACGTCAAAATTAACGACGTTAGAAACAGTAAGTTACAGCTGGTAACTTCTCTAACAAGGAATTTTTGGAGGCAAATGTTGGATCGGAAAAAGAAAGCATGCTTAGTTTGGAGAAACGATAGATTTCAAAACTTTTTAAGAAATCATCTTGCAGCGGAAGCAATATATACAAAACAACATGCTAATCCATACATGATATGGTATAAGGATAATAAAACCAAGAACAAGATAAAAGGAATTACCGACTCCTTCGCTACAGCTTTAAATCCTCGCTGCGCTATCCTCTCCTTCTGGTATCCAAATCCTTTGCCTTTGAGTCTTTTCCTTTAACAATCTATCTTCTTCCTTGTAGTAGTATCCTCTACCAATTAGATTTACCACTTGTTCTTCAAGGACAACTAGGTTAACAAAATCCTTTGGTGGGAAAGGAGAAGAAATATTTGGAGGAGATTTTCTTAGAAGAAGAAGAACCAAAATTGAAACTCTTTCAATTCTTTCACTTAGGAATTTCGGTTCTCCCTTGCATGAAAAGAGAGAATGTCTAAAAACCATGCAAGAACCATTTCTTACATCTCAATTTCGAAATATGCATGAATGGAAAGAGTGAGAGGCATCCAATGCATCACTTCTTACATTAATCACTCATCAAATAGCCAATAAATGAGACTTACTTCATTTATCTTTAAAATGGCTATTTGAAAAGACCATAACCTATAATTGAATACCCATTTCGGTTTTGGCAAGAAGAAAGAAGGAAGATGGTCCATCTAATGCACATCTTTCATCTTTAATCTAATGAATGCAAATAGGTTACATGCCAACATTAAAAGCCAACCATTAAACCATTTAATGGTAAGTTCATAACTCCATTTAATAATGATGAACCATAATAAAGACCATCTTTATTTAGTATTTTAATGTCAAATGTGTGGTTACACATCTAACCTAACACAATTTCGAAATTGCTTCTTCTCCATTTAAAAAATTGTTTTAATATAATTAATCTAATCAATTACATTAAACCAAAACAAGCCCATTTCTAAATTAACATATGGGCTTCCAATTAACCATTAATTAGTATAAGCCCATCATTCAATTATGGACTTCTAAAGCCTCCAAAATACTTCTTACTTAGCTTGATAACCTTCCTTAAAGCCAAGTGGGGAATCTTATTGACTTTGATAATTCAAGCTCCAATAAGCCCGTAAATAATTCAATCTCATTGGAATTAATTCTAGCTTATTAACTAAATGTCATTCCACTAAAGACAATTAGTTGAACTCTTGAATTATTAAATATTATGAGAATATGTCCAATTGCAAACCCTATTTAGAACCTTATTATAGCCATCCGCACAACAAAGGGTAAAATTACCGCTTTGCCCTTATGTTGATTTTTCCTTCTAGATCTCTCATTTTACTTTATATGGTGATTAACACATAAGATCTCATCTTAGTGTTAAGATTTGATGGGTAGCTAGTCCATCAAACTATCGCGCCAGCTTAATCACCAAATCTCCTTAAAACATCTGTAAGAGATGATAACACTATAAACTCTTTATTCGAGTGAATGTTCTCGATACATGTTTCAATTAATAATTCCAACATGCGACCTTCGGATTAATATCCTATAAAATCCATTCCGATCATATCAAGAATTATAATGAAACACATATGAGTTCACCACTCATCAAGATTGTGGTTCATAATAAGCGAATGCTTAAGTTGTATGTTTTAAGATTAAAGTAACGACCCACTTTATTCTTGAAAACATACTTGATTCCGTATTCATTTAATAGTGCCATTATCGATAGTCTACTACTATCATGATATGAAACTCATCATTCCCTTTAAATAAACTCCTTTACTTATATGGAGATAAATCGCAACACTACAGTCTAAACCATAATCAAACGACCAACTTCATTATTCAACTGTGAATCAATTAATTCAGATTCTAATAATATACATGTTTCCCATACATCTCTATGTATATGTATATTACTTACAAATGAATCTTGGTACCTTATGACCAGATATATAATGCTCATACAGATTAAACCAAACTCTTTTATTTTATTAATAATAAATATTTTCATTACAAAACTGTAACTGAAGAAGATAAAGTTACATGTAAACACGCTTGCTTTCCAGGGCACTATATTTACATAACTCCAACAATCTCCCACTTGCCCTAAAGCAAGTTTGACATATCCTTCATTCCCATCCCTTCTAGGTGACCCTCAAAGCTCTTTTGAGTCAATGTCTTTGTGAACGGATCAGCAAGGTTTTGCTCAGTAGAATCTTTACCACATCCACTTCTCCACGTTGTATTATCTCCCTTATGAGATGATACTTTCGCAATGTGTTTGGCGCTTTGTGGTTTCGAGGTTCTTTAGAATTAGCCATCGCCCCACTATTATCACAATAAAGTGTAATGGCTTTTTCGCCTCTGAACTACCTCCAAATCATTTAGGAACTTCCGAGCCAGATCGCTTCCTTTCACGCTTCACAAGCAACATACTCAACCTCCATAGTCGAATCAGCAATACAAGATTGCTTGACACTCCTCCAAACTATGGCTCCACCTCCTAAAATAAATATAGAACCAGAAGTTGATTTCCTTGAATCAACATCTGATTGGAAATCAGAATCCGTATATCCTGTCGGAATAAGATTACTTCCAGAGTAAACAAGCATTAAGTTCTTCATCTTACGAAGATACTTAAGTATACACTTAACCGCAGTCCAATGTTCCATTCCTGGATTGGACTGAAATCTGCTTACCAGTCCCACTGCGTAACAGATATCCGGTCTAGTGCACAGCATTGCATACATCAAACTACCAACTGCCGAAGCATATGGAATGTTACGCATGCGTTCAACCTCCTCTTGGGTTTTAGGTGCTTGTTCCTTTGAAAGTTTGATTCCATGTCTAGTAGAGTGAAACCCTCTTGGAATCTTGCATGGCTAACTTATTTAGCATATTCTCAATGTAGGTTAGTTGAGACAAAACTATCTTCTTGTTCTTACGATCCCTTATAAGTTTGATCCCTAGAAAATAGGTAGCCTCTCCCAAATCCTTCATTGAAAATCGCTCATTCAGCCATCCTTAATCGCAAATAACATTCCCACATCATTCCCAATGAGCGTAATGTCATCAACATACAGGATTAGGAAAATAACCTTACCTTCTTGTATTCTTTTGTAAACACAAGGCTCATCTAGGTTTTGTATGAACCCATAGGTTTTGTTAGCCTTATCAAACCTAATGTTGCAAGACCTAGATGCTTGCTTAAGTCCATAAATGGACCTTTGCAACTTGCAAACCTTATGCTCATTACCTAGCTCAATGAATCCTTCTGGTTGGGCCATATAAATGGTCTCCTCAAGATCTCCATTCAAAATGCGGTCTTGACATCCATTTGCCATATTTCATAATCGAAATAGTCTATGGCCAAAAGAACTCGATGGACTTAAGCATGGCAACCGAGAAAAGTCTCCTCGTAGTCTATACCCTCCTTTTGAGTATAGCCTTTAGCTACCAATCTAGCTTTAAAGGTCTCTACCTTTCCATCCGATCCCCTTTCCTTTTTAGATCCATTTACACCCTATCGCTTTTAGACCTGGTGGTAGATCTACAAGGACCCAGACTTCTTTAGTATACATAGAATCTATTTCCGATTCCATTGCCTTGAGCCATTTTCCTGCATCAACATCATTAATAGCCTGTGTATATATAATGAGATCTATTTCTTCTTGGTCCAAGATGGCAATTAAGCCTTCTCCTAAACCCAGATACCTATCTGGTTGTCTCACAACCCTCCTACTACGTCTAGGCACATCTTGATGTTCAGGTTGCACTTCTGATTCAACTCTTGAATCCATTTCGACATCTTGGTCTGTCATATCCAAAACAACTCTTGGTTTGGATGAAATTGCTAACTCCTTTAGTACTACTTCACTTCTTCCTTTGTGATTTCTCACAAACTCTTCCTCTAAGAAGTTTGCATTTGTCGACACAAATACCTTCCTACCATGAGGACTATAAAAATAGTACCCTCGAGTTCCCGTAGGATATCCTACAAACAAACATACTTCTGACCTTGGTTCCATCTTTGTGGATTCAGGCTTTAGAACATAGGCTGGACAGCCCCAAGTCCTCAAGTGCCTTAATGAAGGCACTCGGCCAGTCCACAACTCCCTAGGTGTTTTAGGTACCGATTTGGATGGAGCAAAGTTAAGAAGATATGTTGCCGCTTGTATGGCATATCCCGTAACGATTCTCGAAGGCTAGCATAGACATCATTGATCTTACCATTTCTAATAGAGTTCTATTTCTCCTCTGCTACACCATTCATTTGAGGTGTACGAGGAGCTGACAAATTGGAAACAATTCCATTGTCAATTAAATATTGCTAGAACTCTCCAGATAAATACTCACCACCTCGATCTGATCGAAGTTGTTTTAATGGCTTGCCAAGTTGCTTCTCAGCTTTAGCTTTGAATTCTTTGAACTTTTCAAAAGATTCACTCTTTTTATGCATCAAATACAAATAGCCATGTCTTGAGTAATCATCTATAAAAATTATGAAATATTCATAACCTCCTCTAACTTGTACATTCATGGGCCCACACACATCAGTATGTACCATGTCCAATGTGGATTCAAATCTGTTTCCTTTAGAAGGAAATGAGGCTTTTGTCATTTTTCCTTCAATACAAGATTCACAGGTGGGTAATGGATCACTATCCAAGCCCATAAGGATCCCATCCTTTACTAGATCATCAAGTCTTTTCGATTGATATGACCCATCCTTAGATGCCACAAATACTTTGAATTAATGCTAGAGATATTGGATTGTTTTGGTTTTATCAATTACGTGGTATTTAGTGAGCCTTTCATAGGTTCTATAAAAACAATCCTGTTTAATTATCGCTTCACAAATAAAATCCTTATTCTCATATATTGAAACAACATTTTCAAAATATAAGGAATAGCCAGATTTTATTAGACAAAAATGTAAATCATGTTCCTTACAATCATTGGCATGTAATAAACATCTTCCAAATATAACCTATGACCACTAGGAAAGTCCAAGATAACTACTCCCACCGATTCTCAATGAAACATAGGAACCATCTGCTATCTTAACTTGAAACCGGCCTTTAGGAAGTCTTTTCCTTCATTGGAACCCTTGTTTGCTTTTGAGGGACTCTAGGTAGATCGGACAGTTTCTTTTCCAAAGGGCCCATCTCATCGAGTGGAAACACTTTCCTTTGATGTTGTCTTTGGCCTTCTTTTTCATGGGTTTGGCCTTGACCCCTATTTGGCCCTTCTTTTCATTGGACCCTTCTTCTTTCCTTGCCCTTACCTTGGCTTAGAAGAAGAAGCTACATTAGCTTCTCGCCCATGAGCCTTAATATTCAATATTTCCTCCGTGCTCTGAGGGTATTCATCAACTCACTCAAGGTGTAATCCTTGCTTTGTTGAGCTCATAGTCCAACTTAAACTGTTGAAAGAAGAGTTTAAGCTATTGATGATCATAATCATCTGCGTGTCCGCATCCATATCCGCCTCAAGCATCTCAAATTTCGGTGACCGCAGAGATTACCTTCATCATGTAATCCTGCACCGGTTCACCAGGTTTCTGTCTGAGATTATGAAAGGTTTGGATAGCTTTCACTCTTGCAGACCTAGTTCTCACACCAAACATCTCATGTAGGTGATGGACCATTGCACTAGCAGTTTTCATATAAGCAATTTGCTTTTGCAACATGCCGCTGACAGAAGCCAGAATATAACACTTAGTAGTCTTGTCAGCATTCTGCCAATGCTCATGTTATTGGACTTGCTCAGGAGTTGCATCTCCACTTAGAGGTGTAGGCTCATTTTCAGTTAACACCCATGAAATACTTTCATATTGAAGAACAATGTCAAGGTTACGTCTCCATTCATTAAACTTGTCTCCATTTTCCAATTTGTTATTAGTCAAGAGCAGGGTGAGTGGATTCATTTTGTGGTTGATTATGTCTGAAAATATAAATTATTAAAACATAAGCATACTAGTCAACAATTTATGGAACTTTGTATAAAATCATGATGCATGTATGCATGATGATAGATTTAACAAAACTTAAAAATTAAAACATTATACTATTTATTATTTTTCTTATCTATAATGGACTAAGTGACAAGTGGGCCATCTTATCTATTAAAAGAAAAATCGGGACCCTCCCACTCAAAAACTACCAAGCATCTCATGCTCAATTTTTAAGAAGCGCCTTAATTTGGTCCATACTTTTACCAACAGAGCTACGGTGGGCAGTTTATTGATAAAAAATGTTGAGTGTGTAACCATTTGATTCATTCACTAAAGATACCTACAAATCATGCCTCGGTGGGAGGTCATATTTGCTATCATTAAGTGGACTTATCCTTAAGGAAACCCAAACCATGCAAGATCTAGGATCCATGCCCTCCGATGGGGAGTAACACTTCACCACATGCAAACGGGCCATCATTTGGAGACCGTGGACTCTCACAGGAGCATCCTCTCCCACTCAATCTTTTTGGACTTTAAGTTTTAAATACCATCTTGTCTAGATGCAATTTATTATCCATCCTATATTGTTTCATTATATATCTCATACATAATGAATGCATGGCAAGGCCTAGGGTTGGCAATTTTCTAAATGACATGCAATCACATAATATCACATATTACAAGCATTCATTTCTCCATTCATCACATGAACTAATAAAGCCACTTTTGATTGTCCATCCTAGAAACATAAAATAATTACAAGCCTTTTAGGCCCAAAATATGCTTCTTCATCTTAGATCTTCCGCTTCGAACTCTTCACTAACATGATCCGGCCCATTCGGTAAACAAAATGTAATGACATTTATGAAATTAGAATTTTGTCATTTTGAAAAATAAAATTCCAGCACTAGATTTTTAGAAAACCAAATATTTGTTTTGACAAAAAATTCCAGCACTTGTTTTATTAAAACCGAAACTCATTTCATGAAAATTAAAAACAACACTTAGTATTTTAGCAAAACCGAAATTGGATTCTATGAAAGAAAAAACCAGCACTTGTTTTCCAATCATAACTGAAATATGATTCATTGAAACAAAAATTCCAGCAACTTAGTTTTCACAAAACTTATGCCAAAACACAAAAGGATACACCGAAAATTTTACCTTTCCATTTCTTCAATCCATGGCTGCTCCTTCTTCATCATTACATCAATTTATACATTACAAAATCAAATAAAATAGAAAAAAGATACCAAGGAGGAAACATGGTGATGATAGACCACCCTCCTTGTTACAACGAAAAGAAGAAATCTTACAAGATAAAATTTAACTTCTATGGACAACCAAAAGAGCAACATACACCATATATATTTCTATCACATAAAAATATGCAGTATACATAAAAAGATTGCCAACCCATGCATCCACCATATAGGAACCGAAATCATGCATGAAAACCGCTCGATACCAATTGTTGGATCGGAAAAAGAAAGCATGCTTAGTTTGGAGAAACGATAGATTTCAAAACTTTTTAAGAAATCATCTTGCAGCGGAAGCAATATATCCAAAACAACATGCTAATCCATACATGATATGGTATAAAGATAATAAAACCAAGAACAAGATAAAAGGAATTACCGACTCTTCGCCATGACTTTAAATCCTCATTGCTATCCTCTCCTTCCGTATCCAAATCCTTTGCCTTTGAGTCTTTTCCTTTAGCAATCTATCTTCTTCCTTGTAGTAGTATCCTCTACCAATTAGATTTACCACTTGTTCTTCAAGGACAACTAGGTTAACAAAATCCTTTGGTGGGAAAGGAGAAGAAATATTTGGAGGAGATTTTCTTAAAGAAGAAGAACCAAAATTGAAACTCTTTCAATTCTTTCACTTAGGAATTTCGGTTCTCCCTTGCATGAAAAGAGAGAATGTCTAAAAACCATGCAAGAACCATTTCTTACATCTCAATTTCGAAATATGCATGAATGGAAAGAGTGAGAGGCATCCAATGCATCACTTCTTACATTAATCACTCATCAAATAGCCAATAAATGAGACTTACTTCATTTATCTTTAAAATGGCTATTTGAAAAGACCATAACCTATAATTGAATACCCATTTCGGTTTTGGCAAGAAGAAAGAAGGAAGATGGTCCATCTAATGCACATCTTTCATCTTTAATCTAATGAATGCAAATAGGTTACATGCCAACATTAAAAGCCAACCATTAAACCATTTAATGGTAAGTTCATAACTCCATTTAATAATGATGAACCATAATAAAGACCATCTTTATTTAGTATTTTAATGTCAAATGTGTGTTACACATCTAACCTAACACAATTTCGAAATTGCTTCTTCTCCATTTAAAAAATTGTTTTAATATAATTAATCTAATCAATTACATTAAACCAAAACAAGCCCATTTCTAAATTAACATATGGGCTTCCAATTAACCATTAATTAGTATAAGCCCATTATTCAATTGTGGACTTCTAAAGCCTCCAAACTACTTCTTACTTAGCTTGATAACCTTCCTTAAAGCCAAGTGGGGAATCTTATTGGACTTTGATAATTCAAGCTCCAATAAGCCCGTAAATAATTCAATCTCATTGAATTAATTCTAGCTTATTAACTAAATGTCATTCCACTAAAGACAATTAGTTGAACTCTTGAATTATTAAATATTATGAGAATATGTCCAATTGCAAACCCTATTTAGAACCTTATTATAGTCATCCGCACAACAAAGGGTAAAATTACCGCTTTTGCCCTTATGTTGGTTTTTCCTTCTAGATCTCTCATTTTACTTTATATGGTGATTAACACATAAGATCTCATCTTAGTGTTAAGACTTGATGGGTAGCTAGTCCATCAAACTATCGCGCCAGCTTAATCACCAAATCTCCTTAAAACATCTAGAAGAGATGATAACACTATAAACTCTTTATTTGAGTGAATGTTCCTCGATACATGTTTCAATTAATAATTCCAACATGCATAATCGGATTAATACCTATAAAAATCCATTCCGATCATATCAAGAATTATAATGAAACACATATGAGTTCACCACTCATCAAGATTGTGGTTCATAATAAGCGAATGCTTAAGTTGTATGTTTTAAGATTAAAGTAACGCCCACTTTATTCTTGAAAACATACTTGATTCTAGATTCATTTAATAGTGCCATTATCGATAGTCTACTACTATCATGATATGAAACTCATCATTCCCTTTAAGTAAACTCCTTTACTTATATGGAGATAAATCGCAACACTACGCCTAAACCATAATCAAACGACCAACTTGATTATTCAACTGTTAATCAATTAATTCATTCTAATAATATACATGTTTCCCATACATCTCTATGTATATGTATATTACTTACAAATGAATCTTGGTACCTTATGACCAGATATATAATGCTCATACAGATAAAACCAAACTCTTTTGTTTTATTAATAATAAATATTTTCATTACAAAATCAGAATCAAGAAGATAAAGTTACATGTAAACACGCTTGCTTTCCAGGGCACTATATTTACATAAATCCAACAGCAAATGCTTCACGATCTTTAGAATCCCGATGATTCTAGGGCACGCATGACAAGACCCTTCAAGTAGCCTGACGTTGAAATCATTGCGGTTACTCTCGTCTCTTGATGGTTCATCTTGCTTTCCAAATTCTCTAGATCATCCTACCCTAGAAGAAAAGCTTACTAGAGTTAGTTTTCGTTCTGAAACAATGGAGGCAGCTATGATTTTTGGAAGACATGTGGATTTCGAGTCACTAAGGAAGGATGGTATGGACATAAAACCTGAGATTGTAAGAGCTGGTTGGAGGAATTTCTTCTAGGTACGAGAACTAGTGTATACCAATGAGGTATTCAACTTTTGGAAGAATGCTCAACTTGTAGATAATACTATTGTATCTTCAGTAGACGGTATATCTGTTGTCGTCACAAAGGAGCTGATAAGGATGGTGATCGATTGTCCATCGGTTGGTGAGACCCTGTCAACCAAGGCTAAGTGGATGACAATGGTCAATATGAAGGAAGAAGATGTTAGCAAACAGTTGTATGGAGTGAATGACCCTTCGGAGAGGAAGACTTCAAGTCTGGTCCCGAAAGCTAGGGTTCTTCATGCGATTTTGTTTAATTGCATCCTACCCAGAGCAGGTTCAAGCCATTTGGTGACCACCCTGGATGAACAATGTTTGTTCTACCAGATGAATCACAATCCTATTGACTTACCCTTCTTAATCTTCCACTATATGATTAAAGGGATGAAGGATACAAACAGCTATCCTTACGGCATGCTTCTTACGAGGATTTTTAAGGAATCTGGAGTCCTTCTACACAAAGGAAATAAAAGGATTGTACCTGTGAAGAGTACTATTAACTCAATCACTATACGGCGAGTGGGTCTGAGGACAGTGATTAAAGAAGAAGCAAACTTTTCAAGGAAAACAAGAACTGAGGGGGAGAGTGTATCGAAGAAGACTCCCGCTTCAAGATCTCAATCCCAAGTAAGTATGAGATCGCCTACAGATGAAATAAAACTAATGATCGGAAGACCGTTGATAAAACAAGCGAGTCCTCAAGGCGGAGTGAACCTAGTTGGGAGGACATATGAAGGCACGACGAAAAGAAAAGGAGAAAATCTTTTGGGTGAAATTAAAAAGAAGGCAAAGAGATCACCGAGGATTCAGACTCTGAGGCAACAAGAAGAAAAGAGAACCAGAGAGCAGAGTGAAGCAAAAGGTTCTCAATCTCGCGCACCTAAAGCAACAAGGTCTCTAGTCTCTATTCTAGAAGAAGATACAGCCAAACAGGCTAAAGAAACTGAGAAGAAGAGGAAATTAGAATCTGAAAAAAAAATCTCAAGTGCAGAAATCTTCAAGACTAACTGAAGTAGAAGAAAAGACTAAGAAGATTAGTCGGAAGAAGACTGTGTCCACTACTGGGGAGGTTAGTCGAAAGAAAGATATCGTCAATGCGGCTCAAAAAGAAAAAGAAATTGAGCACAGCAGAGTTTAGGAAATTCCCACTGCTCAACAGGAGGAACCAGAGGAGATAAGCCTAGTTCAGGAGAATCCTATTGAAGCGGAACCAGAGGCAGCAGCAGAACCAAACTTGGTTCAGGTACCACAAAAGGAAAATGATGAACCTGATCTGATCATATTCAATTATTCCAAAATTTTGAGAAGACACAAGTTGAAGGTCAGAATGGTTGAAGTTGTTTCCAGAAGGAAGACTGCGATCGCCATCTGTAGTCAACCAATGAAGAAGTCAGTGGCTGTCGTACAACCTATTTCGATAAATAGTGAAACATGGGATTTACTGAAAGAAGATGAAAAGATCTTTTATAATGTCTTGAGGGATGCTGCTACGAAGCCATACCCTACAAATATATCCAGTAAACCGTGTACCATTTATCCGATCACATAAAAGACTGAAATAAAGGTTGTACCGGATATTCAGCTAAGATATCTTTTGGATTTGAATAAGGGAAAGTCGAAGTTATTTCCTGAAGAAGAAGTTAGTGATGATCTGTCCGCAGATCAAATTGAAGAAGAAGTGCGGAAAATTGATGCAGCATGCGCTTCTAAGGAGAATCCAGACGGAGTTGCTTGCAGTTTCACAATTAAAACTGAAGACTGTCCAGTAGGGGGAAGACTGTTTACAGGCACTTTCATTGAATCGCTTGTTCAGACAATATTACGTATTAGAACACTCTCTGATACACTGTCTTTACAAGATGAAGCCATACCCATGCAAGGAAGACAGTTGCTTATGCTACCTGCCCCGTTTGATTTAGATCTTCCTGAAGCTAATACATTTATCCGTCCACCAACTATTGAGATTAATGAAGAATACATTCCATCCTCAGATGCATACACTACAACAATTCCGTTCTCATCACCCTCGTAAGATAATGATCAACCCTCCTTACCGGTTGACTCTCAAGAAGAAATCAGTCAACTACGTGGTGAAGTCAACGAGATAAAGGAGATGATGAATGATATGAAGAAGATGATGGCATAATTGATAAAGAGTCATCGTCGATGATCATTTTTTATTATAACAAATAGGGGGAGAAGGGAATGAGCAGAGGAGGAGAAGAGAATGTTCAGAAAAGAATCTCAAAAGGTGTGACTGAAGCAGACGAAGAAAAGAAAGGAAGAAGTTAAAGAAGAGTTCTGAAGATAAATTTTTTTTTGTTTTTACGAACATTGTATTTTGTTTTATTTTTGTATATAATTTGTTATCATCAAAAAGGGGGAGATTGTTAAGTCAAAATGACTTTACTTAGTTATAATTTTGATGTATAACAAAGAGAAAAATTAAAGAGAAACAAATATGCATTTAAGTAAGATGACCTTGATTTAACAATAAGACGTAGAAACAGACGCAGCAGTTAAATACAGACGCAGAAGTTAAAAAACAGACGCAAACGCAGAAGTCAAAGTAGACGCAGAAGTCAAAGTAGACACAGATGCAGACGCAGAAACAAAACAGAAGAAGACACGAAGGAATTGAAAAACAGACGCAGAAGAGGAATTGAAAAACAGACGTAGAAGAGGAATTGAAAAGTAGACGCAAGAGTCACTTCGGGTTAGTTACACAACTCAACTGATTAACCGTTTCTTTCAAAGATTCAAGAAACAAGATTCAAGAAGCAAGAATCAAGAAACAAGATTCAAGAAGCAAGAATCCAGAAACAAGAATCAAGAAGCAGTCGGAGACGAAGGCTATAAATACAAGTCGAAGTCGAAGATTGCAAAGTTAGTTGCGAAGCTGAAAAACTATCTGAATTACATCTACGTGATCGTAAAAAGAATACTGTGCAAATTAGCTGAGAGCTATTTTAATGTAACGAGTTTGAAACACTTTTCAGTGAGAAGAAGTACAGATAGCCTGTAGAGGCTAAGTGTGAAAGAATACTGATTGTAGAGACCTGGAGAGGCTCGCAAAGAATACTTGTAAAAGTTGAAGAGATAGTGAAATCTCATAAAGAACTCTGAGGACTGGACATAACCCACGGTTTGGGGTGAACCAGGATAAATCGCTGTGTCAACTACTATTACTTTATCTCTTTTAGATTCAAGTTTTATCATTACATAGTTTGAAACAAAGTTTCTTATCAAAGTTTTGATTAATTAGAATCTATCGGAAGTTTTGTAAAAGAATTATATTTCTAACAAACGATTTTTGAAAGGATTCATCAAAAAGGGGAATACACAATTCAACCCCCCTTCTCATGCATTCTTATATCATTTTCTAATCATTGTATTAACGTGTGATTCACTTCATGTCTATATGTTGACAATCACCTTGTGCGTCTATCATCATGCAATACACATATAGTTCACAAATCACTAATTTGTTTATTCATATAAATATACAATCATACACATGTATATGTGTCATGTTTCAATGCATGCTCAATTGACTTTTTGAGCACGTATTCTTATACAAATTTCTTGACCATTCAAACAATATAGCTTGTATACAACTAGTTTGCAATTAGGTTTATACCTTAAGTAAGCTAGATTTATTCTAAATTCATTAATCATTCATTAACCAAACTTTTCTAGCAATGTATAATCATAAAACTTCCCAATTTTCATTCATCCATATCTAATTCACATTACTTATGTCCTAAAGATCATATTTGCATTCATAAGAGCACCTTTTTTCCTTTGAAACTCACAATGTTCAGATTTGGATACATAGATATCAAAATAATCCATTTTTTTAAGTTATGGCATCAATTAACAACCTAAACTTACCAAGTTCTTTATCCAATTAATCAAACAACAATCTAGGTTCCTCCTAAGCCTTAATCAAGACCAAATGCATCAATTTAGAGTGACTTTTCCTCAGTTGGTTAAACATGTACAAAAAATAGAAATTACCAATCCAAAATTAGGCCTACAATCATTGGGGAACTTGCCACGATCGTGACAGAAGGAAAGTAATCAGGTCGCAATCGTGCACAATCATTCTTCCTCAATTCCTTAAGAATTTCACACTTAGAGACATCACTACTACTTGAATTTTGAATTTTTTTCAAAATTCATGTCCTATAAAGCTACTTCATTTCATTATAGTCTAGCTTCCATATTGGTTACATTAAATCCGAAAAAAATCTTCTCTTTTGCTTCGTTACCATTCACTTCATACCATCTTACATGCTGTTGGACCCCGAACCTTGAGTGGAAATTAGAAATATGAAAATGAAATAAATGAGAGTTTTTGTATATGAATTGTGTTATAGATGATTATGATATTAGAATTTGTTATTAATGGATGATGAGTTGAGAAATTTTAAGCATGAACCATAGTTATATATGTAAGACATTATGGAAAAGCAAGATAGGATGTTTGGTGAATGATAAGAGGTTATTGAATATGAGAGTGATATAAAATGAGAATGAGAATTTAGAAGTTTATTTTGTATGATTATGTTTCATTAAAGCTTGAGATTGACGGATAAGTTATCTTTGGTTGAGAATTTTATTTGTTGTTAGTATTAGAAGTATATGTTATATGTGTATATTGTGAATGTTGAGGATTGCCAATTGTTGGTTGTGTTAGATTGGTATTGGAATGAGTATAAAGTTGTGCTGCCTTTGAAGAGTTCAAATTGGGTAGATTGTGAGTATATATGATGTTAGGATTGAAGATAAATCCTTTGGAAGTTGAGTTTTAATGAGGGATTGATGTTGTTGAATGGATTTAAAGTGGTTTTTGTAGTGTTGGAGAAGTGTTTGAGGTATGGGAATGTTAGGAGAAGGTTTGGAAACCTTTGAAGAGGGTTTAGAGGGTGAAATGTTGTTATTGGCAGAAAGTTACACAGCCTGTGTGAAATTTCACACAGACTGTGTAAATCCAGGTGCAGGAGACGCTGTTATCCGTGGGTTACACAGCCTGTGTGAATTTTCACACAGACTGTGTAAACCCATCTCAGCCCATCCGAAGGTCACACAGACTGTGTGACTGACAGTATAAATTTCACACAGCCTGTGCTTTTCAAGATATGGACATATCGAATTTATTTGGCCATAACTCCTTCGTCCGACATCCGATTGAGTTGATTCTTGAAGCGTTGGATTCCTAAGACACTAAATTTCATATTAATAGAAAATTATGAATTTTAGGGATTTTTATTGAGCAAGATTATTTGAATCAAAGTGAGTTGGACTATTTTCTGAATATAGTTCAATATTTTGAGCATAACTTTTGCTCTGGAAATCGAAATGATGTGATTCTTGTTTTGGATTAAACTAGAGAAATAGAGCTACAATTGTTATGAAAAATTTGAGTTTCAATTTGGTCCTTAAGAAGGTCCATTTTTGGATGGAAATTATGTGCTGGAAAGTGATTTAGCATAAGACATACCCGAAATGTTTTGAGCATAACTTTTGGTGTAGTGCTCGAAATTGGATGATTCTTGAGGCATTATGAAATTAAGACAATGAGGAAAAATTATCTAGAAGGAAGTTTTGACAATTTCCTTCAATTAGATGGTGATAAACTTGTCCTAAAGTAAGCATACATGGAACTAAAGTGTAAGGGCATATTGGGAACATCACTTAAGGAGTTAAGAACTTAGGCTTAAGGGAAAGGGCAAATGGGTCTTTTTAACATCATTTAAGTGACATGGCACTTATAAGGCACATGTCTGTCTTTTGGAAGAAGCAATACACGAAAATTGAAGAGAGAAAACAAAGAGAGGATAGAGAAGAGAAAGGAACGATGGAGGAGAAGAAGGAAGATAAGGTAGGGTTTCTGAATTTTAAAGGATTCGAGCTTGATTTCCCATGGATTAATGAAGGAAAAGAGGGAAAGAGAAGAGATCTACCCTCCAAGCCAAGAAGAATTTCGAAAATAGGAAGAGAAAGAGGTAAGAGAATCTTTAAGTTTGAGTTTTTAGTGATTTGTTAGTTTAGAAATATGGAAAAGGTTATGGGTTTTTGGTTTTTGAAGTTAGTTTGATAATTATGTCATAAGTTATGTTTGATTTTGGATGAAAAATGAGTTAGACATTATGTCAAATTACATGAGTGGGGATTTTGGAAGATTATGATGTAGAGAGGCTAGAAATCTTATGGGCTTGTAAATTATGAAACTAATTTTGAGAAGTATGATGTTTATGATATTGGACTTGGTGGATTATGGCTTAGGTAATTGTAAATTGGAAGATCAAGGGAACCTATGGACAAGTTGAAGCATGGACAAGCTTATGGCATAGATGTAAGGTGGGTAATATGTTTGTTTTTCAATTTTTAAGTTATTTGCAAGTTTTGAAGAATCAAGAAAGTAAGAATGTTTCTAAGCTATTGGGTTGAAATTGATTTTGAAAATATGATGAATAGTTAAGTTCATTATTCTCAAATGATTTAAGAAATTCCTATAATTGTTTTCGGACAATTTTTATAAATGATTTAAATTGCTCATTCAATGGTTTTTAAAGGATTGAATTAAGTGATTTTGGAAAGATTATGAACGATTAAGTTCATGGTTTCAAATGGATTATTTTTGAATAAGTTTTCATTAATTGTTTATCCCATGGATTTCAAATGATTTTTATAAAGTTAAAATACTTGTTTGAGTTCATTGTATTTAAATTGATTACAAATTCAATATGTGAACTTGTGGGACATGAAGTTTAACTGATTTTGCAACGATTTAAAGTATGCATTCTTTGTTTGGAATGATTGAGAATTGTTAAGTGAATTATGATTTGCAAATTGTGTGAATTATGAAGTGATGCTAGAAATGCATGTATATATGTCATGCTCATGAAATAAAGCTTTTTAAAAATGGGTCATATGGGCCACATGTTTTCAAGCTCATGAATTACATGTTATGTGGGTGCGGCATAGTCCCTCAAGAAACCGTCACGTGCACGTTGACATCATGTGTTAAGCCTTCTCTCGGCTGCCCGCAAGTGGCACAGAGTTCCTTTTTGGACTCCCTTATGTGTATACGACTACACAAGACCATTTTATGGAATTGTGTAGTTCGTCATGAACTATGAACTTGCCAAACCATTTTGATGTGTCATATGATATGATGTTGTATGAAATGTGATGCACTCATATCTTTGGAATTGTTCATGTTTGGTGGAAAGAAGAATTTGAGCTTTACGAGAATTAAGAAAGTGAAGTTTTTAACTATGACAGTTTTGGAAAGTGTGTATTAGTGTTTTGAAAAATGAAGTGTTTGTGAAACAAACATTGGAGAAAATTCCTACTATGAAATTCTTTATAAGATGACAAGTTTTGAGAAATAGCTTTTGTTTATTTTTCAATCCATAAGCATATTATCCACGAGCTCTGTAGCTCACCCCCCTTTCATCCCCATCTCCAGGTGTTCGAGTAGGAGATTGAATGAAAGCATGTCAAGATTATATGTTCATTTTGTACAGCAGGTGTTTTGTATAAAGTAGAGTCTTGATATTGGTTTTGTATAGGTCTTGGTTGTGGCTTGAATTGCCATACATGTATTACAAGCATGTTCTTTCAGGACGTATAAGAATGATGAAATTGTATGAATTTGAGTATGATATGTATATGATGATTTAGGATTTTTGTGGACGATTATGAAATGGTATTGATTTGATTGTATGAATGTGATTTTGGATATGTATGGATATGGATGAATGTTTATGATGAACATGAATGATGAAGTTATGTATGGATTTGATTATCGTTGTATATAGAACAGAAATAAATATGAATGTGTTTTGGATGCGGATGAATTGGATTGTTTGAGCTGGTTTTATAGAAATGTATTTAAGTCAATTGCAGGTTTTGGGATTGTTAAATTGCAGTCGTCATGCTGCCGGATTTTTATGTATGATAGTTTATGGATTAAGCGAATGGATTAGCGAAATTGTGTATGAATATAAGGATTTTATTGATATGAGTATGAGATGGTTATGATAAGAAATATGAATAGGATGATAAGAAGAATCAAGAAATTTGAGATTAGAATGAGTTTAAGGATAAGTTTCCAAGTATGATAGATAAAATACTTTGTATAAGAAAGTAAGAAAGGAAAAAAAAATTTATACCCCCTTTCGGATGGGTCAAGGTATCCAACGCGGCGCTTTCCTTAAGAAACTATTCCTGGATGTCGGACACTTGTCATGCTACTCGATTTGTCTTCATTTGCATGTTTTGCTTCCAAGTTGAATTCGATCCGTAATTATTTCCCATATTGGTCATTTGAAAATCCGATCCGTATTGGCTTCACTTTTGATTTTCGCGTTTGTCTATATGTATGTTCACAATTTTTAAATAAGCAAGAGGGTTGGGTTCCGGACCCGAGATTCGGGGCTCAACAGATGTGGTATCAGAGCATAGAGTGAAAGTGTTAAGTTTAAGTAGTTGGGTTTCGGATCCAACACATGCAGTCTTAAATTTTCTAGATTTGAAAACACTTCAATAACAACTATCTTTAGCATGAATTCATCATCAATTATACTTCAAATCCTAACTTAAATCAACCATATAATAACCTATAAACTACTATTTTCATGCATCTAAAAAAAAACATAAAAGTAACCAATTCATCCATCATTTTCTAGCATAACTTCAACATCAACACTATATTCAATCCATCCCTAATCAGTCATCATAAAATTCTACTAACACATGACATAATAGATAAATACTTTACTTTTTTCAGCTTAAATGCCACCTCAATGTGTCAAGCTTGCTTTGCCTCACATGCATAGAAGATCATCTTATGAACAAAGTGAGTGTAGGATGGTTTCAGCAAAGACAAGAAGATGAAAACAAATACAACAATATTCTACTTCTATAACTATCTTTATGAAGGATTTTTTAATGGATTTTAGTGTGGCAATTGAACAAAATTTAGATAGAAACACAAAGATGTGAGGGAGAAGTAAATTTCGGTAGTGAGAGGAAGAAGAAGGAGAGAGTTTCAGTAGAAAACAACAAGTGAAGAGGCTTTGCCATGTGTGTGTCGTGTGGTGTGAGTGGAGGATAAGTTTAAAGACACTTGTCAAGTGTCTAGGCCAGCTACTTGTCCTCACTTTAGGTTGCCATATATCACTTAGTTCCTAAGCCATTTGTCACTTAATTCCACTGTCATATGTCATTCAATGTATAGGCTTAGTCATCTTAAATTTTCACATGTCAACTTGACTTGCTACTTGAAATTTTTTCTAGTATAAATGTAAATTTTAATCCATCAATCTTCCAATTGTGACAAATAACTCCAAATCACTATTTGTAATCCATCAATTCTTTCTATTGGTAAATCAAAATAAAAGACATTAGAAATGCACAATCATGTCACAATTATTTAGAAACTTTCATACCCTGAAACATGTCAATTGAGTGCAATTTTTAAATCAAAATACAAGACATTAGAAATGCACAATCATGTCACAATTATTTAGAAACTTTCATACCCCAGAACATGTCAATTGAGTGTAATTTTTCAAAATTAAAATTTGTATGTGTGTATGCTCATATTATGCATGTGAATGAAATCATAAAATCATATCCTAAATTCACCAAATTCATTCTAATATGATGTAATTCATTTGACTAAGTAATCTAACACTCTAACTCTCTGTAGTTTTAGAAACCGACTATTACAAAACATCTCTTTCATTTTGGTTTCCACCAAACCAACAAAATATGCTTGGCTAGCTTCAATAAGATCTTTTAAAGCTAGTTGCTTATTGGGAAAATTATTTTCTCTAACATTACATATTATGCAAACCATAAGGATTGTTTATACTTAGTCCTCCACTTGGAATTTCTACTTCCATTCCCTAATGCTTGCTACTCATCTTGTTCCTACTTAGAGCCACTTTAGACATTAAAACTCTCCTTAGTATCTACAACTCCCTTTGGAGTTTCTATTCTGTCATCCTTTGTTATTACATCTACTCCATCTTTTGACTGCTGGGAATTCTCTTTATTTAGAGCTTCTTCTGAGTTATTTTGTTTAACTGACTTCTAAAATTCATTTAATGATATCTCCTGCTAAATTTGACTTTTCATGTTGTCTCATATTTTATCAATCTGTCTGAAGGGTAGAGAATTTCCATTTTGCTCACTTCATTTGCTCCTTCATTTGAAATCTTCTTGTTCTTTTCCTATTTTTCTCCTACAAGATTCTCATGTTTAGTAATTGTTTTTCCAATGTTAATTGGATATGCTTCTTGTTAAATTTCACCATTTACATATATTTCAACACCTTGTTTGGAGGTATATGGTGGCTCTAGATTTAGATTTCTTCCACTTGCCTCTTCATTCTTATTCCTCTTAGAAATCTAAACTTTAGTTGCTTGTTTCATATAAGGCTTCCATGCATAAGATGAAAGAATTTTATCCTTCACTAATTCTCAACAATTATTATACTTCATGAAAGGAATGTTTTTAGGTATTATTTTCTTATGTTCCATTTCTATACACACCCTTGCATTGCCCACCTTTTTAATGGTTGCTATATTTTCATCCATATTTAGAGGGACTCCCAAGTAACTAGCTAAATAACACAATCCATCATAAGATTAGTATTTAAGAGGGATTTTATGCATATTAACCTTAATAGGGATTGTCTTGATTTCATTTATGTTAATTTTGAATCTCATTTTCAACTTTTATAAAAATATTGACTTACTTTATATTTATCCATCACTTTGCTAGCCATTTCCTCTTATGAGAACTAAAAGATGAATAGATTAACTTCAGTTATCAGTGTTGATTAAAGAACCATTTCTTCCAATTTATATCAGCCCAATGTTGAACACTTGGGTATGCCAGCCTTTCTCAAGAAAGTATCCAACTAAGGATGCTTGCCACTTAGTTAAGCCTTTCTGTAACACTTCTATAATAGGGGCAACAAGACCCTCTTTGATTCCAACAACAAATCAAAAAATGCCAAAGGAATCTGGATCTCCTATAACATGACTTTAGGATTGCTTTCCTACCTTATGGGAAGAGGGTGAGTTTGTTAGGAGGTTAAAGGAGGGGGAAACTCCTCCCTCTCCAATGTCTAGTTTAGGGATGAGCTAGATGCTCCACGTAACCTTTTACCATTAATGGTCAACTGTCAGGACTGGGTTTAACGAGAAATTAGGCGGGCTATCAAAATTAGAAAAGCCTCTGTTCAGACCGATAGCTGCAAGCAAGAAAAGAGGTTCACGAGGCAAAAAGAGGAGTTCAAAGCAAGCATGAAGGCTTAAGGAATCATAGACGAAAGAAGCATCCATAATTTAGTTTAGACAAAGGTCGGAGGAAAGCATCCATTCTTGTAAATCAAGCTTTGTGTAAGAACAAAGATTATTATTTTATAAAAAAAGATGGACATAATGGACATCTTGAAACCACTCGAGCATTCTTATCCCAAATGAACATTCCAAAACAATTGTGGCTGATGCAATTTTCATGGCCTATTTTTTTATTAACTACATGCCTTCATTTGTTCTTTGTGGTGAAATTATTTTTAGTTTTCTTTTTTTCACTAAATCCTTGTTTCCTATTAAACCATGAATATTTGGTAGAACTTATTTTGTTAATTATGTTTGTCCCTCGAAGAACTAAGTTAGATATAAAATCTTTTAAAATATATTTTCTTAGGCTACTAACATTTACAAAAGGGATATGAATGCTATTGTATTAATGTTAACAAGTATTTTATGTCAATTGATGTTAAATTTTTGGAACACATTTCATCCTTTCCTACATCTTTGATCTTTACGACGGAGGATGATGATATGGTAGTTTATAAGATCATATGTGAGACCACTAATGTTGGATAACCACTACCTTTACTTATTCTCCTAGTTTATTCTAGATAACAAGATCATCATGATATAGGCTTAGCATAAATCTTTTCTTTGACATCAAATATAACAATTAATGATCCTAACATCTTAATTTTTGAACTAAGGGAGGTTTTAATCAGTGTTTAAACGATTAAAAAATAACTAATATGAGTCTATTATTTAGATGAAAACCAATATAAGAAAAAAATGAAGTCATAAACTCAAGAAGATAGTGTGTGAAGTGGAAAAAAAGAAGTTAAAGTTTGCAATCGACAAAATGAAGTTTAAACTAAGAATAAAATATATGAAAGCTTATCAAGGTCATTCTTTAGTTTGTTATATTAATATTAATCTCATCTAATCACTTTGATGTTATAAAAGGCTCAAACATTTCATTTTACTTTATTGAATAAGACTTTTCATTTACTAAGAGGCATTAAATTTTTTGGTTTTAATATAAAAGCCTGTTGGTTTTCCCAAAAAAGTTAGAGGAACATTTTAGGAAGCGTTTAAATCACAATTGGATTGTAAAAATTAGTTTTCAGCATTTGAAGGTGTTAAAATAACATTTTAAGGTGATTGGTCAACTTATATAGGTTAGTGGTCAACCAATAAAAGTTAAATTTGTTAAATTTGATGTACCATGAGTTTGATATAATATCAATTGATGTAATAGTTCACCAATGTGTCATATTGGTAATATGCCTATTAGTCGACCAATCTAGTGAATTTAGAGCTTTTAATGAACCCTGATTAACCAATATACTATACTAGTTTAACAATGCATCATATGTAGCCATTGTAATGACTAGTTCTTGGCTTCTACAACTAGTAGGGGTCTCAAAATACTAGAAATAAGTGTTTTCTCATTATTTTTAGCATCAAGAAGGTTTTGAGAGTTGTAAACACACATTTCAAAAACAATCATTTGAGCATCATTTTCTTGTATTTGTGTGAGAGAGTCATTTTGAAGTTATCAAGTGAATAAATGAGAAACTTTGGGTTAGAATAATTGGTTTTGAAATTTATTATTATACAGGGGGTGTACTAGTGGAATTTAGGTTTCTCTTCACCTTGGAAGAAGATTATAAGAAAGGTTTCTCTTTACCAAAAAAATAGTATACAAAGGTTATTTTTCTTTTTGAAAGAAGAATTATAGTGGAATTCTTAAAACAACCTTGAGAGTGGACAAAGGCAAGGTTTGTTTACCGAACCATTATAAATCAATTTACATTCTCTCTTCCCTATCATCTTTAAATTATGGTTCAATTATATAATTGATTTATATTAAGTGATTTCCCCATGTAGCACCCCCTTACTGTAGGGTATACACCAGGATACCCGAAGGTCATTCCGATACATATCCTATGATAAGGGCGAGCTACGATCGATCACTAGTTTCCCTTCATATGGCATGGTAACATAATTCACTTATAAAGTGTAGCACCCCACTCCCGCAAGACCAGAACCCAATATCAATGGTGATATCCGAGACCACGCCCCACGAGGATGGTGTGCTAAGCACTCGATCAATCAAAATTTGGTATCTATTTTTTTTCTCTTTACAGACGCACATGTGGAAGTCAATAATCAAATAGGCCATAAGCCCTTTTTACAAATACAAACACTTTAGTCATTTCAAAATACAATTCATACGGAAGTTGCGGAATAAACAATTTAATACAAAAATATAGACATGCAATGCAGACGCTAACTGATCCCGACCTCTATCCTTCACTTGAATGCTGTAAGTATACCCCCGTTGGCCTAATGGGGTATTCTTCTTATCCTGAAAAATAGTTGCAAATTTTGGGTGAGTTTTGCGAACTCAATGAGAGACCATCATTGATGGCTCACCCAAACACATAACATATATGTCACACATCATACATAATTGAAATCTCACATTCGCCATTCAGTACACTTAAACATTTATCTTATGCATATTCCATTTAGATGAGACTCACATTCGTTCTTATTGTTGTGACTGAGTGCCTCTCACATATACAGAGTACCAGTCCATAGGCTTAGTCGAATCAAAATACTGGCCCGTAGGCTCAGTTGAATCAAAATACTGGCCCGTAGGCTCAGTCATATCACATAATCATGGAGCATAGCTCTACGTGGAAGCGCTTCATACGGGCGACTCAAGTCACAACGCCTTTATATTTCATGCATTCATGCCATGGAATGCATCACTTACATTGCATGCACTTATTCGATCACATCCACTTATCATCGGACCGTAGTCCGGCATTCAACATATAGTTGAGAATTCACACTTAACTTGCATGCAATAACACATTCAGAATTCACTAGCAAACACTTGCGTGCACTCAGTTCATCTCATTCACATACCATTAGCACTTCAATATCAAATCACAATCACAATCACATTCGGATACACATTTATCATACAGAGATCAATGTATACAAAATTTAAATAAAGCAGACAATGAAGTGAGACCATCTAGGTCTACTCACAGTATGCTCCGGATTAGCATTTGCTTTCAATTTCTTGGATCGCCTGAATGCAGACACTTGACCTACACAACCATTTATGCAAGACACATATTGCACACCCATCAATAATTGCACACATAAAAACATTCATTTATACACACTTGTAATAATGGACTATGTACAATGCATACTCAATGACAATCCTGGGCATATGTTTTAGAGCACATTTTATACTCATTCCCATTTCAAAATTCACGTGTCTCTAATTGAACTTAAACTTACACTTCATTTGTACATGATCAATCTAAATGCTCCTTTCAATCTTTACTCTTTTTATATGTCTAGCTTATTCATAAGCTTACACTTCAAGAACACTTGGTTACTTTATATCATAACTCAATTTCTCACCATCTCTTATCTATCCTCATATGATCTCATAATATCCAATTCCCATTCATGGTTTAGCACTTCATACTTATAAACACACTTAGGTAGGATTCTCTTAATTTCGTAAGACAAAACAAATCTCATTCAATAGGAATCTACTTTAAGATCCCACAATGCATAATCAATGAAATTAGTTCTAGAACATTTGAACCCAAGCATTTTCTAAACTCCATAAACTAGAATCTTTACAAAGATTCAAAGATTCAATTGATCACACCTTGATTCTTCACCAAATGAAGAGGTCTTTTCTTCCTCTATACCTTATTCTCTTCTTGAACAACTTCAAAATCTCTCTTGAAGGTTAACATAAATGAAACCCTAGCTGGTTTCTCTTCTTTCTCTCTCTCATTCTTTTTTTTCATATTTTCTCTCTCTTATCTCTTTTCTCATCCACACAATTTGTTTCTCCAGAACCTTCTCATTCACGTTTCTCCTTTATTTATAAGCAAGACAGCACTTCTTCTTCCATTTATGCCCTTAATGAGTGAGAATTGTCCCATTTATCCTTCCTTATAGGCTTATGTTCTTTTAAACTTAAGTGTCTTGCCAAAAATATCCTTGACCATTCTTACATAACACTTTCATCCAAAAACATCCTCCATTGTCTTAAGTTTCTAATGCCACCGAAACCATTCAATTTGGTTCAGTGATTCAAAAGATATACTTCAAACATTTTTTTGACTGCTCTTGTCCATAATAGTATGTTATCTACAACTTCCATCAAAAACTTGAAACTCTTAGAGTCAGATTCAGAATTTGATTTCTCCATATACGTTGTAGCCCTATATTTCTAGTTTACCAAAAATTAGAAATCATCTCATTTTGATTTCTACACATCAAGATATCATCAAAACACTAAAGTATGTTCAGTGGGATAACACCAGTTCATATTATTGAAGAACAAACTCACTATATCTGTCTCACTCTTTTCACTTAATCTCTCTCCATACGATTCAGATAACTTCGATTTTTTGTGGAGATATATATAAAGTTCTTAAGAATCCAACGGTTCAAGAATCAAGTCATTTGGAGGTCTAGAGAAGAAGTTATGGCCAAAAGAATCCAACATGTTCATATTCTCACCTAAAATGTACATGTATCAGTACGAATATCATAACTTTTGATACAGAGGTCTGATTGACTTCATTTTTATACCATTGGAAAGAGGACTTCTGGATCTAAAACTTTCATGAAGACCTTGAAGGCCAATTATATCGTATCACTTCTGTATCGTCTCACTTTTGCATCGTATCACTTTCATTTCGTCTTAGTTCTATCGTCTCATTTCCATCGTCTGCTTTTTGCGTCTGCTTTTTGGGTCTGCTTTTTTCTGTCTTCTTTTTCCGTCTACTTTTTTCATCTGCTTTTTGCGTCTGCTTTTTTTTCGTCTGCTTTTTTGCGTCTGCTTTTTGCGTATGCTTTTTAATCTGCTTTTGTGCTTTTTAAATACACCTTTTTTCGTCTACTTTTTGCCTCCAGAATGTATCCACTTATAAAGATCATAACTTTTGACTCTGATATCCAAAATTTACAAACTTTATACCATTGGAAAGATAAAATAAAGATATACAACTTTTCAGAAGGAAATTTTATCAAAATCTATTTTTATCAATCCCAAATTTGCTCCTAAAATCTGAAGATAAATTTTTCATTCATACACCAACACTGCACCCAATTCTTCACTTCATGAAAATATTTGAGACTCTTAGGACACAGAATTGAGATTCGATGTCTTCATACAAAATGTAGCCATATATCTCTAGTTTAATTCAAACTAAGAATCATCTCGTTTAGACAACCACATAAAACGTTATGGCTAAAAGGCTGAAGCATATTCAATGAATATTTTTCTAGATCACTACCAATCTTGTTTCTAAATCTTTCCTTCTCACAACTCATACCAAAATCACTCTTTCTACTCCTTCCACTTCTCATTTTCAAAAAAAATCACATTTAATACCATTTATACCCAGAAGTTGTCAATGAATGCATGTACCACTTTTTATGTGAAAGCATTCCGTATTTATGTATATATATGCTAACATGATGCATGAGTAAGAAAATGCATTATCTTAATTTCTCTTTGAGCTCGCATGTACTGAAATTTTGGGTCACAACCCTTAATATGGGGACGGGATGTTACATAAAGCATCATAAGAAGATCACAATATTTTAAAACCAACTTTTCTTTTTTCCTCATTGCATTTCACAAAATCGAAGTCTACATTGACTTTCAACATTATCCATATGTACATCATCAGAAACCTAATACAATAGTATTACATGAATGAGGAAAGTGCATCAAGTTATCTAAACCACCCAAAAGAACCCCAGTTGATCGACCTTTGAGTCATGATCTCTCTCACCAATCACAATCTACCCGGCTAGTAGAGCCTCTTTAGTAGTTAGAGTCATCTCTCGGTCCTGAAAAAGACAACGTTGCAATTTTGGTGAGTTTTGCGAACTCAATGGGGTGCCCATCATCGATGGCTCACTCAATCCATGCATCACGTCATTACACATAACATATTAATCACAGCATGGCATAATCATAATGTATCACCTCTCACCTTCAGAACAATCATATCGATCATATTATTCATACGAAACGCACATATTAATTAGAATTGCAATGCACGTGAAACTCACTTTCATTTATTATTATCGTTATGACCGAGTGTCTTTTCATTCGCTCATATCCCTTAGTAGATATCGAGCAGTAGCATAATTTGTCCCATATCCCTTAGTGGATACCGGGTACATTCACAATCGAGCCCGAGACTCTAATCACATTCTGAGCTTTAAGCTCTTTATCCTAGCAACTCCGGTCATAACTTTTTTTATCTTTCATGCATTCATGAAATGAATGTTTCACATAACATAACCTCAGTCAATCACATGGATGCACATTCACTTTTAGATCACATTCATAGTCAGACCTTAGTCTGTTGAGCACATTTTTTTGCATTCATATGCATACTCACAACATTCACATTTGAAGCACTTATTTCGTCATGTTCACATACAAGAAGCACGTAATTAACTCATTTATACATCAGAATCACCGGACCTTCATTGTCTGAAATCAACACAATCGAACCATATCAATATCATCATTCAAAACATCTTCTACAACAAATAATTAATTGAGTGAGACCATCTAGGTTACTCACAGGTTATGCCTAGAAGATCTAGCAACGTCTGGAAGTTGACGTTCCAGTTGCTCCTCTATAATAAATAACATATACGATATCACAATTTATACCATTAAGGGCGTTCAATAATGCACATGCATGAAATAATTTACGTACAATGCATGTTCATGATAAATCTCGGGTATCATTCCATGGTTCTTCTCAACACCATCCCCATACCAAAGTTCATTTAAGTATAACTAACACTTAGGTTTATGCCTTTTTAGAATCATTGAAATCACAATTCATTACTCACTAACTTACTTTCATCTCATTTCTATCGTCTCATTTTCTATCGTCTCATTTCTATCGTCTGCTTTTCCATCATCTCATTTCTATCGTCTGCTTTTTCATCATCTCATTTCTATCGTCTCATTTTCTATCTTCTGCTTTTCCATCATCTTATTTCTATCGTCTCATTTTCTATCGTCTGCTTTTCCATCGTCTTATTTCTATCGTCTGCTTTTCCATCGTCTTATTTCTATCATCTCATTTTCTATCGTCTGCTTTTCCATCTTCTTTTTTCTATCGTCTCATTTTCTATCATCTCATTTCTATCATCTGCTTTTCCATCGTCTCATTTCTATCGTCTACTTTTCTTCCGTCTGCTTTTCTATCGTCTGCTTTCTTCCGTCTGCTTTTCTATCCAGAACATCTCCACTTACAAGAATCATAACTTTTGACTCCGATATCCAAAATTTTCATACTATATACCATTAGAAAGATAAAAGAAAGCTCTACAACTCTTCAGAAGGCAACTTTGCCAGAATCTATCTAAATCAAGTCCATATTTTCTCTCAAAATCAGAACACAAATTTTTACAATCAGCTTTCAACACTTTACCTTTAGCTCATCTCCTACCCGAATTATCTCTTTCATCCAACTCCAAAAATCACTTTTACAACACTCAATGCTCATAACCTTTCAAACACTAAATTAAAATCGTAACTGGATTTTTCATCCTCCAACTACACAGTATTTATGAACAAACACATAAATGTCATTTTTCATGTAGATAATAGAAACTTAGCAATTTGTTGCATGAATCCCCAACTCTAAAAGATTTATTTACTACGTACCTGCTGAAACTCTAAAATCTTCAAGCCCTAATCTCCACAAAATTTGTGTACTTCTCTGAGTGAAATGATCAGCCCCTGGTTTTTCTTAGGATAGAGGACATAAATGGCAAAGTAGGTTTGGTGAAAGAAAGGAAAAACACATAAGTCACTTAGAAGGTATTTGATGGAAAACTCTGTGTTTTCAAAAAGAAGTTCTTGAAAGATGATAATAAAGAAGGGCCTTGGACAAGACTTAACCTGTCAATTCTCAAAAAATAGTAACCTACTTGTAGCAAGAGTACAAAAGCCCAAGTGACACTTGTCACTTACCCAATACCCAAGTTCCAACTTAGTTTCTTTTGAAACTAACTCCCTTGACTGTCATCTTTACAATCCAACTATCTCCCAAGCATCTTTTAATTTCTTGTTTCCTATTTATATATATGTCTTTCTCAATACTCCATAATTTTCAAAGGAAACTCCTAAATTCATCAACACCTACAAATATGGCATTTCCACCAATCACTAGTATTTCCAATATGAAAACATTCATATTTTTCAAATCAATCCAATTATACCCGGAATTATTCATGAATGCATGTACAATTATTTTCATGTGCAAATAAATTCATTATTTATGTATAAGTGTATGGCATATCATGCATGAACGTGGAAATGCATCTCCAACTCTCATTAGTCACTCACATTTGCTATTCTAATCCTCCCACAAGTAATGGGATGTTACACCCCATCCTTGTTTGCATTGATTGTTAATAATTGAGTTCACTGGTTAGAAAAACTTGTTGAATTTTTTAAACGTCTAATACACCCCCTTCTTGGGTGCTATTAGGGGCTAATGTCAATAACTCTTTGCAAAGGTAAGCTTTAATGTTCTTATTTTATTTCATCTTTGTTTTTTATGATCCTTTATTTTCTACTTTTTGTTCGTTTGTTGCCTGCCTTCATTTGATGAATATTCTAAAAGTTGTCCATGAAGTTTTATCTCATCCTTGTTACTGTGAAGCTATAATAGAGGAGATAAATGGTTTAGATTCTAATGATAAATAGGATTTAAAGAACTATCTTATAGGAAAGAAAACTACTAAATGTAAATGGGTATTTGTAGTCAAAGGCAATTATAATGGAATAGTGATTAGAGTTAAGGTGTAACTTCTAAAACAAGGTTATGCTCATAATTATAATATGGACAATTATGATTCTCTCTTATTGCTAAACTAACCTCTACTTTTATATTCTTTTCTATAATATCTACTTATGATTGGCCTCTACATCAATTAAACATTAAAAATGCCTTCTTATATAGTTACCTTCAACAGAAAGGATATCTGAAGCAATCTCCTAGGCTTGTTACTCAAGAGGAGTGTGGAAAAGTTTTTCACCTCTAAAAGTCCTTATATGGCTTAAAATAAATTATCGTGCTTGAATTATAAAATCTAGTGAAACATTGTACATCTATCATCACTCTTCTTGTTATATATGTGAATGATATTTTTATTACTAAAATTGATATTATAGGCATTTCATCTCTGAAATTCTTTCTTCATAGTCAGTTCCATACAAAAGATTAAGGAGTGTTGAAGTATTTTTTTAGGAGTATAGGTAACAAGAAGTGAAAATGGCATTTTCTTTTCTAAGAGGGAATATATACTTGATCTATTAACTGAGATGAGGAAGTTGGAGGCAAGGAGGAGGGTTAAGCCATGTAATGCCCTGGTGCTCCCTAATTTACAACTCACTAAAGGTGGAGGCTTATTTGAAGACTCTAAAAAATATAGAAGTTAGTTAGAAAAGTAAACTATCTTATAGTAACTCATCCTGATATTGCAAATTTTGTTAGTATTGTAAGTCAATTCATGTCTTCTGTAATTGTTCATTATTAGGTTGCTGCGGAATATATCTTATGTTACTTAAAAGGGAACTCTTGGACCAGAGATGAGGTATGAAAATCATAGATATACTCACATCAAGTGTTACTAAGATGTAAATTAGGTAGGCTTTAAGATTGATCTAAATTCACCACCAACTATTGTGTCTTTGTTGGAGGAATTCTGATCTTGTTGAAAAGCATAAGCAAAATGTTGTCTCCAAGTCTAGTATAGAATTTGAATATGGTGTTATGACAAAATCAGCTTGTGATATAATGTGATTATATAAACTCTTAATTGAAATTGGTTTAATAGTCTTAATATCAAAGTTGTCGTGTGATAATAAAATTGCTTTTCATATTCATTCGAATCATGTGATTTATAAATGAACTAAACATATTGAGGTTGACTATCACTTTCTCTATGAAAAAGTGCATCACAAGTTGATCTCTACAAGATTTGTGAAAGTTGGATAACAATTTAAATAAAGACTAAATAGAATTCAGGTCAATTATATTGATAACAAATTGAGTATGATTAGTATCTATTCTCCAATCTAAGGTAAAGTGTTACAAATTATATGTTATAGAATCCTAAAGCATAGTTATAGAGATCGCATTTAGTTTCTTACTTAATTAGGAGTTGATTAAACACATCAATTGACGCATTTCTTTTCCACACTCATTAAGTATATATACTAAGAGCGACCGGATGGACGACCACGCAATCCATCCCAGTCATCCATTTAATCTAACGGCTTACATTCTCTTTCTTCTTTCTTCTGTTTATTGAAATATACACGCAATCTTTCTTCTGTTTATTGAAATATACACGCAATCTTCTGACCCAAATATTTTGTCATTTTGTCTAGATATGCACGCAATCTTCTGACGCAGTTTGTCAGGCGGCCGCGCTTGTGACTATTTAAAGAGCAAAAATAGATCTCTGTCTTTGTTTTTCCTCTCCGCCATTGCCTTCCTCTGCTTTTTCCATTCCAGCTGTGGTTGTCGTAGCTGTTGTTGGTGTCGAGAGAGTATCAGTGGTTTGGAGGTGAATTTAGCACGTGACGCCTAGCATAAGGTTGTTGATCAACTGGACGTGGGATGTTGTAACCGCATCGTCTCTGTTTCCAGTTGTTCTTTACTTGTAAATCTTCTTTAAGCTTTTTTTGTTTTGTTGTGTACAGATGTTTTCAAAGTTTAGTGCAGACTTGGATATGAGGAGATTTATCATAAATTGCAAAGCTGCTACTTCACCACCGGCATCCTCTTTCTCATCTACTTTAATCTGAGCTAGCACGTGAACCTAGCATAAGGTTGTTCACCAACTGGACGTCGGATGTTGTAATCTCATCGTCTCAGTTTCCAGTTGCTTTTTTTGTTTTGGTGTGTACAGATGTTTTCCGAGTTTCGTTGTTGTTTCTGTCGACTGTTGTTGCTGTCCACTGTTGTTGTTGGCCTATAACAGACTTGGATATGACGAGATTTATCATGTTTCCATGGGTAAAACAGATGGCTCGAATACAGAAGATGTAGTCGAGACTTCTGAAAAAGAGTGCCTCAAACAAAGAAGGCGTAGTGCAGAGTTGGATATGAGGAGATTTGTGATAAATTGCAAAGCTGCTACTTCACCACCGGCATCCTCTTTCCTTGTACATATAGGGTTATCATGTCGGAAAGGAACTCCTCTGTCAAAGCAGAGGTTCATCTACTTTAATCTGAAAAATGGCTCGAATACAGAAGATGTAGTGGAGACTTCTGAAAAAGAGTGCCTCAAACAAAGAAGGCGTAGTGCAGACTTGGATATGAGGCTACTTCACCACCGGCATCCTCTTTCCTTGTACATATATTTTTATCATGTCAGAAAGGAACTCCTCTGTCAAAGCAAAGGTTGATCTACTTTAATCTGAAAAAGGATGCCTGGAACAAAGAAGGCGTAGTGCAGACTTGGATATGAGCACATTCATCGTTAGTCTCTGTCCATATAGCAGCTACTTGTGATGCAATAGGAAGATTGTAAATGTGTTGACCAAGATTTTCTTGTAGTCATAAAGTTTTAGAAGACGTATTGCAGATATGAATAATATAGTAACTGCACATTTCGCTCCGTGCTATTTTTCAAGAATGTGACATATCGCTTTGTAAAGTTTTATGTGTCTTACTTTCGCTCGCTTCTTAATTCGGAGGTGATTTGCTTTCGCCTGTTTTCCATCGTCTGCTTTTCTTGCCCTCTGCTTTTGGATAACTTTCGTGTAGATGAACATCATATCAGCAGATTTATCATGTTGCCATTTCAAGAATTGCAATATTAGATAGCATAATATGGTAACTGCACATATCGCTTCGTTCTAATTTTCAGCCTCTTATTTTGGTCACATATATGATTTTGACGAATAACAGACGAAGTTGAAAAGACAGACGAAGAAGAGAAAAACAGACGGAGTTGAGAAAGTAGACGAAGTTAAAAATAGATGGAGTTGAAAAAGTTAACCAACTTATCAATGTAGAGGGAGTTGAAAAAGTAGACGAAGTTAGCAGATTTATCATGTTGTCATTTCAAGAATTGTAATATTAGATAGCATAATATGGTAACTGCACATATCGCTTCGTGCTAATTTTCAGCCTCTTATTTTGGTCACATATATGATTTTGATGAATAACAGACAAAGTTGAAAAGACAAACGAAGAAGAGAAAAACAGACGGAGTTGAGAAAGTAGACGAAGTTAAAAATAGATGGAGTTGAAAAAGTTAACCAAGTTATCAATATAGACGGAGTTGAAAAAGTGAGCGAAGTTAGCGATTTATCATGTTGCCATTTCAAGAATTGTAATATTAGATAGGATAATATGGTAGCTGCACATATCGCCGTGCTAATTTTCAGCCTCTTATTTTGGTCACATATATGATTTTGATGAATAATGAGGCGAAGTTGAAAAGATGACGAAGAAGAGAAAAAGCAGAGCGGAGTTGATAAAGTAGAGCGAAGTTGAAAATAGATGGAGTTGAAAAAGTTAACCAAGTTATCAATATAGGCGGAGTTGAAAAAGTAGAGCGAAGTTAACAATACGATTTGAGAATACAAAGGTTAGGCGAAGACATAAAGATGCATTTAAAAGCGGGCGATACGAACAAAAAGCAGGCCGAAGCACTGGCGGGCATTTAATCACAAAGGCATACGGAAGTTCAATTTCCTTGTGAGAGAAGTAACTGGAGTAGAAAACTAGAATGCTTAATAGAATTGATCCTGATATTAGGAATATAATGGAGTGACGTCGTACTTCAGGATTTCTGTAGTTCCATGTTCATCTAAATTGAACTTGAACAAGGCTACAACCCCTAACGAATAACCATGGCCATCTATCCACTTCTGCATTTGAATCTATCTCCTGTATTTTGGACACATCCAACCTTAAGCTTTCCGCTGCTTCCGCTCCCTAACAAATAACAATCAAATATTTATTTTTAGTAAAAAAGAAAGTTCAAATGATTTCCAAATTGATATTATAATAATTGAAGGTATGTTCAAAATATCCCTATTTGAAAACCATAAGTTCAAAGTTTTGCAATATATATTTTTCTTAACATAATATCAATACACAACTTTAAAATCTCATGTAGAAAGTAAGTGACTAATTTTACCTTGTCCAACTTCCTTTCCCATTTTTTCCATTAAGTGAAGAACGGTTCAGGGAAATCAGACGAAATCTCAACATGGTTAAATATATCATAAAATCAAAACCAATGGCGAATATTTTTAGGACGATAAATTCATATTTAGGTGAACTTGAAAGCAGATTTAAATGTGACAAGTAGACAAAAGCAGTTGAACACGAAGGTTATAAATAAGAGTCGAAGTCAACGTATTATTTATGCTTTTGCATTCTCCGTCTGTTTTTCTACTTCGTCTGTTTTTGTACTTCGTCTGTTTTTCTTCGTCTGTTATTCATTAAAATCATATATCTCAAGTCATTTTGACTTAACATGCTTTTCAATAGGTTCCGTCTGTTTTTCTTCATCTCGCTTTTCATAAATGCGCTTTTTCATCATTATTTCGTTTTGACTTAACAATCTCGTCCTTTTTAAGTGCACAGATTTTTTCTGTCACGTAGATTGAGTTTTCAATTAATACGTACAATCTTCTAGCCACTATAATAATGTCAAACACTGCCAATAGCGTATTGCAGAAGTAGACCAGAATAGAGATTGACGTTTCAATTCATACGTTAACGTATTCCAGAAGTAACCAAACATGAGGACTGCAAAGAGAAGAAGTAGATTTCTCACCTGCTACTCCTGACAGGTTGACCTTCTACAATTATTTTCTCTTCTTTGGAAATTAGTGTCATTGCTTCCCTTTACTCTTCTTGCTGACAGGATGACGTTCTACAATCATTTTCTGTTTTTCCCAAGAAGAAGATGACCAGAACAGAGATTGCTTGAATCTTGAAAGAACCGCTTATTCAATTGAGTTTTGTAACTAACTCAAACTGATTCTTAATTCACACCTGGTTTGCTTCGTCTACTTTTGCAGAAGTTTCGTCTGCTTTTGCTTTCGTCTGCTTTTGCTTCCGTCTGGTTTTGCTTCCATCTGCTTTTCAACTTGCCTCTGCTTTTCAACTTCCGTCTTCTTTTCATCCTCTCCTTTTTCATCATTATTTGTACTTCATCAAAATCAACACTGCCAATAGTGTATTGCAGAAGTAAACACCAGAACAGAGATTGACGTTTTAATTCATAGGTGAGAGCGACATAATTTTTTACCAAACCAGAGTAGAGATCGACGTTTCAATTCATAGGTGATAGATTTCTCACCTGCTACTCCTGACAGGTTGACCTTCTACAATTATTTATTCTTCTTTGGAAATTAGTGTCATTGCTTCCCTTTACTCTTCTTCCTGACAGGTTGACCTTCTACAATCATTTTCTGTTTTTCGCAAGAAGAAGATGACCAGAACTGCTTTCGTCTCCTTTCCATCGTCTGCTTTTACTCCCGTCTACTTTTGCAGAACTTTCGTCTGCTTTTGCTTTCGTCTGCTTTTGCTTCCGTCTGGTTTTGCTTCCATCTGCTTTTCAACTTGCGTTTTCTTTTGAACTTCCGTCTTCTTTTCATCCTCTCCTTTTTCATCATTGTTTGTACTTCATCAAAATCATTTATGTAAATTCGTTTTGACTTAACAATCTCCTCCTTTTTTACTGCACAGATTTCTTCTGTCAGGTAGATTGACGTTTCAATTAATAGGTATAATGTCAAACACTGCCAATAGCGTATTGCAGAAGTAAACACTAAGCAAACATTAACAAATTAGAATTAGAAGAGCACCGAGTAGAGATTAACGTTTCAATTCATAGGTGATAAAATTATTATACACGCTACTCGGACGGGTTGACCTTTGTTTACCTTTACTCTTCTTCTGACAGTTCACCTTCTACAATCATTTCCTCTTCTTAGAAGCTTGGCTTTTTACATCCGTTTGTCAATCAATCATTCAAGGGCCATTTCTTTGGCATCAAAATAACTTACAAAATTTGATCTCTCTTGACGCACTCCATCGACACCTTTGACACCTTCATATTCTAACTTCTTACATTTTCTGTCTTAACCTTTAAAGCAAATCTACCCCAACCAATTGAAACATTTTCTCCACCCAAACTTTACTTCTCTCAACTACCCTCTTCTTTTAGTTATCAAATTCTTCGTTCTAGATTACATTGCATTTATACTCCATTTTTAAAGGCCCGTGCTTATTCTCTCTTGCATTCTTCAAGTACTAAGGTATATATGCTTAGGTTAAATAAATTTATTGTAAAAATTCAGCTATTGTTATTTATTAACTGAATCCACCAAATTTTCCTTTCTACGTTACATTGCATGTATACTCCATTTTTATAGGTCCTCCGCTTATTCTCTGCTGCATTCTTAGTGTGGTAAGGTATACGTAGTTAAATGAAACAAATATATTTTATAAATTCTGCTATAGTTATTTAAATTGTTTATAATCATGTTTGTTTGACAAATTGTTTGTTAGATCATAAACAAAATGTTTTTTTTACATGTTTCTTGTGATACGATTTATAATATATATTCAATTTTATTGTTTCTATATATATATCGATATAGCTATATAGATATATATTTATATATATATGTATATATACATATATATATCAATGTATGTAGGCCTGTATATATATATCTGACAATTCATTTTTACCGAACATCATGAATGGATAGATCAAAGACATTCATATTATGTCGATTCCTCGGACATGTTTACCATTTCCTTGACAGTTTAGTGCCGACAAGCAATAAAGTATCTGGAATCTAACTTTATTTCTTTGATATCGATGAAGAACTGCAACAAAGGGCGAGCAGTTCTGATAAACTTCGTGAAAGTACATTGAAGCTGATTATGACAATTCTTGAAGATAATCCTTATGTTAGGTTCTTTCGCCGTCTTAAAGATATTCCTTCCCTTGAAAATCACGAAATTGTTCTGAGATGTTATCCCGGTCTTGATCAACGCGTTTACAATCTTCCTACTGCATCACAAGTAGCTGCTATATGGATGGCCCGATGATGAACAGCATGATAAATCTCCTCATATCCAAGTCTCTGATCCTCGGGTCCCAAATATAGAATTCGATCTTATTATGCATGCTACGACCCGCTTCAATACCCACTTCTGCTTCCACGGGGTGAATCAGGATGGTATCCTCGCATTAAGCGGTTAAATTCACAAACAAATAGCAACAATGATTCTGATCAAACAAGCGCTGCTCCTTTATGCACTTTTACTGAACCAGCTGAATTATTTGCTCTCGAAAACATAGGTTAGTTGTGTGCTTATTCTCTTGGTTCCCAAATATTGGCTAATTGGGCTAAATTAATTTATCATTTTTTTATTACTATTACTAATTACTCAAGAAGCGAACTCCAAACATGGCGTAGTATCTGTGAGAGAGTATTACTGCTATCGACTTCAAATGAGAAGTTATGATGAATCCATGCTTATCCACAGCTTAAGACTACTACAACAATTCGTTGTTGGTTCTTATATAAAGATTGAAACATCACGGCTTGACTTCCATAGGAAAAAACAGAACGAAATACGATCAGAAATTTTGCAGGGTGTTTTAGATAGCGTTAATATTGGTCAAACTGAAGCTTCTACAATTGGCCGCGAGTTGTCCTCCCAGCTTCATTTATCGGCGGCCCAAGGGACATGAAACGGCGTTATCTGGATGCAATGGCTCTAGTGCAAAATATGGCAAACCGGATATTTTCTCACTATGACTTGCAACCCTATGTGGAAAGAAATACAAGAGAATCTTAAATTCCACGAAAAAGCACAAGATGCACTTTATTTATTGTCCGAGTGTTGGTGAAATTTGAGATTATGAAAAAATGAGTTGATCAAAAAAGCAATTTTCGTTGATGTTGCCGCATTTGTTTACGTAATTGAATTTCAAAAGCGTGGATTCCCTCATGCTCACTTGCTTCTAATACTTCAACCACAATTTAAGTTGTTGAATCCAGATTCCTATGATCAAATCATATCACCAAATACCTAATCCTGGTCACAATTCCAGATTATATTCTCTTGTGATTAAGCATATGATCCACGGTCCTTGTGGTTTTATGAACAAACAGTGCCCTTGCATGAGAAATGGTGTATGCAAAAGTCACTACCCCAAGTTTTACTCCTTTCACTTGTCCATGGCGAAGACAGTTATCCGTGCTATAGACGTAGAGATGATGCAAGAAAAGTTAAAATTTCCAGACACGAGGTTGATAATAGATGGGTGGTTCCTCATAACCCGTACCTTCTGATGTTGGTTGACTGCCACATTAATGTTGAAATATGCTCCACTGTGAAGCTTGTTAAATAATTATACAAATATGTATTTAAGGGCCACGACCTTGTGAACTTTAGTGTCAACGACCAAGAAACCAGGTCTGATATTGACGAAATCACTAATTTCCAAGAAGGTCGTTGGATTTCACCCCCCGAAGCTTTATGGCGCATATATGAATTCCGCCTCACAGAGATTAATCCATCCATCTATATACTCCAAGTTCACCTTCCAGATCAACAATCTGTTTCCTTCGCAAAAGATGCTAATTTGTCGTATTTATTGAGGAATATTGACTTCACCAAAACAATGCTGACGGAATTCTTTTGGACTAATTCAACAAATCAAAAGGCTGCAGAAATGAAATGTCTGTATGCGGATTTCCCCCAACATTTTGTTTGGCATCAAAAAACAAGGACGTGGTCAGAAAGAAAGTGGAGAAAAGTCATAGGACGATTAGTTACTGTTGACCCTCGAGAAGGAGAAAGGTATTACTTGAGATTATTGCTCGCAAATGTTAGAGGACCAACATCGTTTGACAATTTGTTAACTGTTGATGGTGAAAAGCTGAACTGTTTCAGGGATGCTGCACTGCAATTAGGATTGCTAGCATCTGACTCTTACATACAACAAACACTTGACGAAGTTGTCATATTTCAAATGCCAACATCCCTCAGATTGTTATTTGCTACACTCTTGTTCTATTGTTCACCCGCAAATCCTAGGGAACTCTGGGAAACTTTCGCAGGTCACCTCTGCTCTGACTACCTATATGCTTATTCTTCCTCTAATAAGTATACATCTGATGATATTACAAAAATGGCTCTTCAAGATATCAATAAATCTCTCTAACAAATGGGAAAAATCTTAGCTGATTATCATTTCACTGAACATGAATTTCAGATCGATTACCGCAAGACAGACTAAGGAGGTAGAAAGTGAGATGAATATAGAGATTGATGAACAAGACCTCTTATTACAATCAAAACTAAACAGCGAGCAAAAGCACATATTTGATTTAATAATGAATTCAGTTCTCACTTCAACGACTGCAAGTTATTTTATCGATGGTCCCGGGGGAACAGGTATAACTTTCTTATATCGAGCTCTTCTTGCAATTTTACGATCGCAAGGACATATTGCAATCGCAGTCGTGACATCAGGCGTTGCTGCGTCAATTCTTCCAGGTGGTAGGACAGCTCACTCAAGATTTAAAATCCCGCTTGATTTATCAAAGCAAAAAGTTTGTCAGCTGAGCAAACAGAGTAGTGTTGCAAAATTGATATTTGAATCCAGCCTTATTTTATGGGACGAGGCTACCATGGCAAAACGAGAAGCCATCGAAGCATTTCACAGCTTACTTCAAGATATAATGAACTCTGATCAGCCTTTTGGAGGTAAAATTGTTGTATTTGGTGGCGACTTTCGCCAAACATTGCCAGTTATTCACCAAGCAACGAAACAACAACTAATTGATTCAAGTCTTCTAAATTCACATCTCTGCGCCACATCTCTAAATTCATTTAACGACAAATATGAGAGCTATCTCAAATCCAAATTTTGTGATTTCTTATTGAGGGTTGGAGAAGCGCCGAACCAATGGATGAACAAGATCAAATATGTTTACCAAATGAACTCATTATTCCTTACGACAACAAGGATCAATCATTAATAGGTCACTTCTTTTTCATTAAACGACATACTAACCTTTTTCCCATTACGATTATATTTTCCTAATATACAATTATCCTCACTAGGTTATTAGAAAACGTCTTCCCGACTGAGCTTATATTCATCGACCCATATCGGATGATAAGCAGATCGTGCTATGTCCAACAAATAGTTGTGTTGATGAAATTAATGACATCATGATTCAAAATTAACGGAGATTTGCATTCATATGTGAGTTTTGACAAGACGGTTGATCGCAGACATCAAGTCGATTATCAAGATTTTCTCAATTCTTTGAATCCTAAAGGCCTACCTCCTCGAAGCTTTTCTTGAAAGAAGGCTCTCAATTATGCTTATGAGAAATTTAAATCCAACGGAAGGATTATGCAATGGAACAAGGTTGATATGCGACAACTAAAAGATCATACAATTTCAGCTGAAATTGTGTTTGGACCTCACAAAGGAAAACCATTTTATACCTAAGATTCCTTTGCAATCTCAGGAGAATGAAAAAATGGAATTCCTTTCATCGAACACAATTTCCAATTAAATCATGTTTTGCAATGACTATAAACAAATCCCAAGGTCAAACACTTGATCATATTGGAATTTATCTCCGTCAACCTGTATTCTCACACGGGCAGTTATATGTAGCTCTGTCTAGGGCGCGAACTCCTGAATCAGTTAAAGTTCTTATTATTCCTGGAACTTTTCAATCTTCAGACTTCGAAAAAAAGACAAGGAATATTGTTTTCCGTGAAATATTCCAATTAGTCAAATTATAAAACATCAAATTTCCTCTGAGGTATATTATTTGTTTGTTTTCTCAGTTCACATAATTATTTGTCTTGGCTTGACCATCCAACATTTTCTTTCAGCATGGATAATCGTTTATTGATGAACAATATTTTCCCTGGAGCGCAATCATGGTCTTATCAAGTGATGGTCCAAGAAAAACAACAGGTCGTTGCTTCGGTTAATTCACCGACTAAAAGACAAAAGTTTGTCTTCTGCGATTCTGAGGTATATCAATTACACTTTCTTCCTTTTACATTTTATCAACTTACCTATCCATAATCCCTTCATAATTAACAGGGGTCGCAAGTTGAGGGTATCATATTCAACAATGATATCCAAAGAATTTGGGACATCTTACAGTAGATGCTGTGAATATATCATTTCTAATGCAATTGTCAAATCAATTCCTGTCAAGATCAAACTAAAATTTGGAGATACAATGGATTCTCACCACCGCATCGGTCATCGAACTCACACACAAGACGATGCGGTCATCCCTCTGATTTTCAACTTCACACCTTTCCAAAGTCTTATGGATTATGTCGACGACAAGCAAAAATCTGTTGGTTAGATGCTTAATACATTTGTTCATACAATCTTACTATAACTTTTCCGTTAGTGATTACATTAATCTTTAACACATGATAGATATTTTAGCCGTTGTCGTTGAAGTGTTGGAAAAAAAAGATGTCATGAGAGACGGAAAAGCTTCAACTGTCCAAAAATTTGTTATCATGAATAAAGAGTAATTCTCACTCTGTATCTTTGTTACTATTTTGTGTCAAAGATAAACAAATTTATCATCTTCTCATAATCTCTTGTTTTTTTTAGGCAACAAACAGTCATACTATCGCTTTGGAATTGTTTTGTTGAGAACGAGGGCCAGAAGATTATGGAATCACTTCACTCTCATCCAGTTATTGTTTGCACAAAGCTCAAAGTTAATTTCTTTAACGGTATTTTTTCCTTCCTCATAATAACACATCTTACTCTGTCCCTTTTCATTCTATCTCAAAAAAAGTTTTTGAAATGTTAGCTGTTGCATTGTCAACATGGTTTGACTCAGCCATCCTCGTTGACCAACCCATGCAAGAAGTTGTCGATCTCAAAAATTGGTAATCCATTATGTTACCTACAACCTTTTTAACATTTTGTTACAAATTATGTACGAATTTTAAAATTTCTTTATTTTGTCACCTATATAATTATTATGTTACAGGGCACAACGAAATAACAAATGACATCAAAACCTCGTCGAGGAAAATCTTACTTTACATATAATCCTCGTATATCTTCTGGATCTCACCAGAATATCACCAAGATCATGTCTCTAGATTCTACCCCCAAGGTAATCGCATCTGCATATTCCAGTGACATATTGAATTTGAAACTTCTTCCTCTGAACATTCTTATCGACTTTTCCTTAGATATCATGGATTGAAGCCAAAATTTCCTTTCAGCACATTTTGCAAAAATTTTGGTATATGGCATGCAACAAATGCTTCCGGTCTACAGCTGCTGCATCTGGAGTTCTCTTCACTTGTAATTATTGTAGAGAAAAACGGACAGCAGAGCCAAGGTTTCTGCCTTCTATTTGCAATCTTCCCTTTTGTTGCTTATTCCTTCCGTGTCCATTCCATAATTTTCGCATAACTTTTTTGCTTCCATGTCACCTGCACTACTTTTTTCCATGCTCCTCCTTTTTGACTATTCTGACTTTATTGAACAGATGCCGATATGACATGGATTTGACCGATGAAACCGAAACTATAACGGCTTCCATTTTCGGCGACCTCGCTGAGAAACTATTAAACTTAACCGCCATTGAAGCTATGAAATATTACAATGAGGTTATATTTTCCCTTCGTTCTTTCATCTACAATTCCAGTTTAATCAGCCCCAAATATCTTCATCTACTTATTCCACTGATAATGGACATTTTTTGTTTTCTGTTATAAGAACATGGATCTCCCCTTGGAGAAACTGTACGCACAATTGAAAAGCGATAACTTTCTTCTGCACGTGAAGCCAGCAAACACTCGCTCTTCAGGTGGGGTGCAACGATTTACTGTTGTTTACTGCCAGAAAATTGATGCTCATGAACTACAACAGACTTCAGTTTCACCGCTCTTAGGTGCTTCTTATTCTTACTTCATCTTGATTTTATCTATAACATCATCTTTAATTATTTCTGTATGTTCCATTTAGTTTAAATTCATCTCCGCTTATATCGCTTGCTTAATATATATTGATTTCTGATATTTTCAGGAAAAAATCTTGATTCTTCTTCATCAGCTAAACAATGTCTCGAGAAAAGATTCTCCGATGCTGAATACCACTTGCCGTCACAAATGGATAAGCCGATCAGCGGCGAATGAATGTACGCCGTAATCGACGCCTGATCTACTACGATACTCGTCGTAATAGGAAAAACCCGATTCTCATAACTTTCGACTTGTATTTAAAACTTTCGTCTCTAATCGCTTCTTGATTCTTTCTTCTTGAATCTTGAAAGAAACGCTTATTCATTGAGGTCCGTAGCTAACTCAAACCGATTCTTGCATGTGCTTCCGCCGCTTTGTCAACTTCATTTGTGTTGTTAACTTCGCGTGTTTGTTAACCGTCTATGTTGTCAACTTCGGCTGTGTTGTCAACTTCGTCTGTGTTGTGAACTTCGTCTGTGTTATTAACTTCGTCTGTGTTCTCAGCTTCGTCTGTGTTGTCAACTTCGTCTGTGTTTGTATCTCTTCGCATACTTCGTCTGCTTTTCTGACTTCGTCTATTTTTCAACTTCGTCTGTTTTTCTGACTTCGTCCATTTTTTCAACTTCCTGTATTTTTCAACTCCGTCTGTTTTTCTCTTGCATGGGTCAAATCCAAGCTTCGTCCTCCTTCAGAGGTCTCACCAATAATTAGATCTTCTGGATCAGAACTCCCATACTTCCAATCTTTTTTCAATCCACTAGTTTCTGGAATATACTCAACGTTATCTATCTCAGTTCCTGATGATGGAGTTTCTATTATATCATCTAATTTCTTTGAAGTGCTTCCACTCCCCATGTCATCTTCGTTATGGGGTTGCGAACTATCATCATCAAGATGAGTAGCCTGCAAGCATTCCTGACAGATAATCTAGTGAAAAGTCTTCAACACCTTGACGAAAAAATGACAAACAACCAAGGTGTTCAAGATCTTCATCGTAATATGGACTAATGATTCAGCCACCGTCTCCTTTTGCTTTCGTTTTCATCTCAGTTTTGTCTTCGCACTTCCTCTTACTTATATTTTTCCACTTCAACTTATTTGTGCTTCTTTTAACTTCCTCTTGTTCTTCTTGATTTAAAGCAGTTAACTTGATGTCATTTCCAACTCGCATTAAATTTCAGTTACCAATTCCAAAATCCTTCTTCGAGTATACGAATTGACTAATCCTTCTTGGAAACTATTCTGTACACATGTAAACTATTTTTAACCTATCTCAAGGTAAATCGTTTCTGTTTTACTTTATCATATTGCAGTACTGCCCCTCATTTAATACAGTGAAACTCTTCAACCTTAATTTTTTATTACGCGACTATATATCTTCCCTGCCAGACGCCCTGCTGATACCTCTATATCTAAACTTTCCAAGAACATCCTTCATTGCAAGAACATAACAACCATCAAACTTACGTCTTCTATTTCAACCAGCAAAGAACAACCTTTCAGTTCACTAAGCTATTCTTCTTTTAAAAATGTTTTGGTAAATACTAAGTTCTTTTCACAAAGGCTCTGGTAAATCAAAGTTAATCAAATCTTTAAAAAACTTGTTTAAAAATTAAGTGAAAATAAGAACTTTGAGCTTGGAGAAGATGATGGAGGAAGCTTGGAGAAGATGAAGCTTGAAGATGATCGATGGAGAAGAGATGAAAGCTTTGGATTTTCTCAAAACCCTTCTTCATTCGATTTCAAAACCCACGATCATCCACCTCTTTTAGTCTTCAAAAAGGTTTTTTCCTTCTCCATATGGCCACATGTCACACACGAACACCATCTTCATTTTTGTCTTTTAGTCATTTAATAATTTTAAATGCAACTTTTTGACAAAGCTTATAAGAAGCTTCCTCTCCATCCACGTAAGTCACACACATATATATATATATGATAACAAATTATACAAGAAAAACAAAAAATAGAAAATACAATAACAAAACGCGAACTTCATATTTTCTTCGTCTTCATCTGCGTCTGTGTCTCAGTTTGATCTTCCTCTTCTTATAGTCATTAATCATCCTTTGTGCTCCCCCTTTGACATAATGGTTTCATCTACTTCTCCCATATTCTTCTCCATTTTCTTCTTCTCCCCCTATTTGTTATAATAAAAAATAATTAATGGTGATGACTCTGCATAAATTCTGTCAGCATCTTCTGCATATCCATCATCCTCATCTGCATATCTGTCATCATCTTCTCCATTCGATTCATTATTTCCTTCTGTTCTTTGACTTCTTGATGTAAACTTTGTACTTCATTATTCAAGTCAGAAGGCAAAAAAAGGTTGATCATCATCTGGTGGGAGTTCTACAAACGGAACTGTAGTATCGTATGCGTCTGCAGATGGGATGTAGTCCTCTGCTTTCCTTTTTGACCCACCTTCTGTTATCTTCCGTAAACCCTCCCCCTCAGTCCTAGCTTTGTTCTCAGAATCTCCGTTTCTACTGTTGAGATTCTTCAAGCCCATTCTGTTTATAGTACCTAAATTGATGGTACTTTTTACAGGCACTCTTAGGTTTTTTCCATTTCCAAGACGAATTCCCGATTCTCTGAAAATTTTTGTCAACAGCATGTCGTACGGATAACTAGTTGTATCTTTCATTCCTTTCACCATATAATGAAAGATCAAAAATGGTAAATTCTTGGTTTGTGGTTCAAGAGTAGAATAGGCACTTGGCTCATCCAAGGTAGTTACCAAGTGTGTTGAACCCGCTCTTGGTATGATGCAGTTGAGGAGAATCGCATGAAGAACCCTAACTTTTGGGACCAGACTTGAGGTCTTCCTTTCCGATGGGTCATTCACTCCATAAAGCTGTTTACTAACATCTTCTTTCTTTAAACCGACCGTTGTCATCCATTTGCCCTTGGTAGAAAGCTTCTCTCCAACGGATGAACATCCAGTAAGCTTCTCAATTAAGTCCATTGTCACAATAATGGTAAGTCCGTCTACCGTAGAGACAATAGTCTTTTCCACCATCTGTGCATACTTCCAAAAATCAAATACCTGATTTGGATATACATAGTAGAAAGATGGCCAACGATCTCAAAGAAGTAAACTTCAACACTAGAAAATCTTATGAAGCTCACATTAAAAAACTTATAGATTAAGGTATCTTTATACTGCAGATGTCAGTAGTACACAATTATCTTATCTGAAAAAATGTCATTTCATCTTAGTTCTTCTTCATGTTAATTTTTGCCCTGTGTATAAATTCACTGGACACTTTCACTGCGCATTTGCGCAGTGTTAACCTGCTAGTAGTTTCATCTTTTGTGATGCAACCAAGGACATGCTGTTCCTTGAAAAAGGCAAGCCTTTCCCTATTTGCCTTCACTTTTAGCCCACGACTATTTTGCATCGCAAATGACTTTCAACCATGCTCTTATACCAGTTAATATAAGGTTCAAACTAAGCCTAGATTTATGCACTCAAATCCACTGTGTTTGCGATCACAAATCAATTTTTCAGCGGTAATTCGTCAAACACTTTAGTGGCATACTTCCGTCAAACACCTTCTGGGCACTCTCATTGTTAGTGATTTCGAAACGCAACAATAAAAAACTCAACAGATAATTAAAGTAGGACTTTTATCCATGTAAAAGGACGATTGTAGATAGTGAATGCTCCCTAGCACCCTAAAGCATGCAGGTCTACACGAAGAAGATTACAAGCATTCATTTGCTGAAACTATTTTTCATACTAGATTGAATAATAAAAAGAGTTCAAAAACACACAATTTATTTGATATGTTCATACAATTTGATTTAGACAACGGATTTTTTAATAATCTTCAAGGGACACAATGAAGGTCATTCCAACTCGGTTATATACAAATATCTCAATGTCATTCTAAAATTAGATACATTATCTATACACTTGAAAGCTATGATTTTGAGATAAGAAAGATAACTGAAGCATTTGCTGACGGGATAGCAACACTAAAAATTAGTTGAAAAAGGGAACTTTCACTCATTCATACTTCTACCAGCAGATGACTTACTCAACTTCCTTCAGTGGACATAATTTCAAGTTCTGCCCACCAAAGAGGGGATAATTTTGGACATGCACCATCAGGTCCCATTGATGTAATCTCTTTAAGCTTTGCGGCAATTTCTCTCATTGTCGGTCTCTGCTCTGGGTCAGGATGAATGCAACTCTTTATCACTTCAAGCAATCTCCTGAGTTCATCCTCATGAAGTGTTTTTAGAGTAGGATCCACCGTTTCTCTCAATGGTTGCTCCTCCTGGAGACAACCAGATACCCAATCTGCGAGAGAGCCATTTCCCATCACAAAAGGCATTCTTCCTGTTATCATTTCAAGTAAAATAACTCCAAAGCTGTAAATATCATTGTCAAGATCTGCCAATGAGTTTTCCAAAAGCTCCATTGACAGTGATCCCATTTTTTCTGCAGTTGCATCATTCCAGAAACTAAAATCAGATATTTTAGCTGCATAATCTTCGGTCAGATATACAGAGGACGATTGAAGGCTTTTATGGGTTATGGGTGGAGTCAACTGGTGCATGTGTTCGATGCAATAAGCCATGCCCACTGCTATCCGTAGTCTTGCACCCCAGTTCAAGTGTTCTGATTCCTTTACTGCAAGAATGGGCAACTCAATGTCATCATTATATATATATATATATCAACATGCTACAAGCATAAGAGAACCCTCAAGATGAAGATATTATTTGACTTTTTGACAAATAAAACTCCATAAAGTTTCCAGTTCACTTTGAAAATTCAGGAGAATGTCACTCCCTGGGAAGTTATATTAGCACCAGACTAGTATACCCGAAAGCAAATTATCCATCAAGAGGAGAACTTGAAAAGGAAAGGAACTTACCGTGCAAATGTTCAAAGAGAGTCCCATTGGGAGCATATTCAAAAACCATCATTCTCGTGAAAGGCTCATCTTCTTCACAGTATCCAATTAGGTTAATGAAATTCTTATGGTTCACTTTGGACAATGTATCAATCTGAAAACAAAATACAAAAAAAAGTTAGATTTAGATTTCCGAAACAGAATGCAAGACATTAGCAAACTTCTGTTCCAATACCTTCTTTCTGAACTGTGTTTCTAAAGTCTTTGACCAATCTTCACAAGATTTGATAGCAGGAGATGTCACAGCTATTTCAACCCCGCTAGACAGAGTTCCCTTGTATACTGTACCATCTGAAAATGAGCCAATTATATTACTAAAATCTTCACAAGCAGCTTCAAGCTCGGACCGCTTGAGTTTTGGTACACCTGTAAAGTACAGTATTAGACTATTAGAAAAGTACGGAATCTTACAGAACAGCACCATAGCATATATAGTCAGACTGATTGCCTCTCTCACTCTGTGTTTTGTGTGTGTCTGTATACCTAAGCATGTCCATATTTGCATGTGGAAGTGTGCGCTCACATGTTTTCCCTTGAATAGAGAAAAATAACCTGTTACAAATGCCTTTTGAAGTTGTCCGCTCAACCCTGTAGCCCAAGGCCTGACTGTGACTACCTTACTACTTCTGATAAAGACAATTAATCCAATGGCTGAAATCAGGAGCAAAGAGCTGCCAACAATTCCAGCAACAAGAAGAACATGATTTCTTGTCCTGGAATCATTATTTAGAATCTTATTTGGACTTGGAACTGGTGCCATTTTCAATCCATCATTTTTCCTAGATGTTGACGTAACTGGAGCAGCTGCTGGTGGAGTTGGAGCTTCAGAGGGTGAAGGTGGAGGAGATAAGTGAAAACTGAATGAGGATTGTTCTGGGGGAAATGATGGAGATTCTGCTATAGATGGTGAGATGGAGAATGACGGTGACAGCAATGTAGGGTCTGAGGGTGACACCGATGGTGATAATAACGGTGTCAATGCAGAAGGAGAAGGTGCTTCAGAATGAATGTGATGTACTTTCCTGTTGCCGGACTTGGGTGAATTTGGGGCATTAGCCACCTGCAGCAGATACCGCTGAACTAGAGTTTTAGGTTGAGCTACTTTTCTGTCAAAGAAAAGAAGTTCTGTCAGAGACAGGTGTACATAAGATGTCCAATAATCACGTAGATATTGGCTTGCTTAGTTCTGAAATCATTTGATCCACAAATATATCATAGAAAGGGACTAGAATCGTTAAAAGTTGCTCCAAATCATGAATTACCACTTCCATCTGCAAGTTTGGTTTTGGATGAAAGAATAAGCTGCCTAAAATTTTAAGATAAAAGATTCTTTACAGGTCAATGTAAAGCATCTGATCCTTCAAACCAGTTTTAAGATGCAAGCTAGCATCATTACAGGCTTTGCTAATTCATTTATGGTTGATTTTTCTAATGCCATTCATCACTTAACCACATCAAAAGATTAACAATTAATTACACTTAATATTAGCCCATTTACCTAATATTATATCTGCAATTACAAGAAGCTCTTAGTTGACTCTCATCCGTCTGAAATTCAGAGAGGATCTCAAGCTCATGTAGTTCAGGAGATAGGCTACCAAGATACTTGTTATTGTCAAGTAAGCTGCAATAAGATCCACATAATTGTTATTAAGCAAAAGCAATCTAGACAAAGGCATGTACAAATATGTGTTAGAAAGCCAGAACATTTGACATACAGGGTAGTCAGTGACAGATTATTGGCGAAGTCATTTGGAACTGGTCCACTTAAGTTGTTGTATCCCAAGTCCAACTCCTCCAACTCCTTTAGTTGTCCAATCTCTTTAGGAACGCTCCCAAAGAAAGAATTGTTGCGCAAAATTCTTCACAGAAAATGTAAATGAGGGAAATCGAAGGCATGAAAGAGCATGATCAGAATCGACATACGACCCAAATATTGATCTTACATAGATTTCAAGTGTCCCAACCTCCCCAGTTCTGGTGTCAGTGTCCCTTTGAGACATAAATCTTTCAGAGTCCTGCAAATTGTACGATTCTGCCATCAGGTTGTGCAACAGAACAAACCGAGCCCTCATTTCATGTTAAATTTGAAACTACACATTTATATCAAACATTTGCTCAACAAACATGATACAAGAATAATTATCGCCCTACTAGATTCAATAAGAGATCAAAATAAACTTTGGAGAAGCGTATCAGCATACGCTTTTGAAACTCAAATCTAAGAAGCCAAAGTCAAGCATTGAAAAAGGATTTCTTACAAGGTCACAACTTTTCCATCAGAACACTCGATCCCGAACCAGAAACACGGATCGGTACTCTCATCTTTCTCCTCCCAGTTCGACAACGCTCCAAAAGGGTCTTCGGAAATCTCGTCCCGAAATCTCAAAAGCGCCAAACCTACACATGCTACCGTCAAAGTCTGTCTTCCCGCTTTAACAAAATGTACGGCCATGCAAAGCTTGATAATTGTAACGTAACATACCTTCCGTGTTCAGAGCCCAACAAAAGCTGAAATTTTGATGAAACAGTAGTACCACCACCGCCAAGAAAGCCATTCTAAGCTTGGCCCGATTCAATACCCACCACCAACCATCCATGTATAACCAAACGGTAAACTTAAACTCGTCTGTTTACGTCAAATCCACTTGAGATACGAAGCAAATCAGAGCAAAGACACACGGAGATAGACTGTAAGAGAAGGAGAATGAGTTGATGTTGTCTTTGCAAGTGCAAGTTAGCTTGGAGTAAACGAGAAGAAAACGCGTGGCTTATCGGTGATTTAAATAAAAAGAAGAGTTGAAGACCAAAAGCTAATCGAACATAAAAGTGGTTTCTGAGAGATGGATGAACCGGCGAGGGAGTAAAAGATGACGTAATTGAGGGAGGGTATGGAGTTGGTCTGCGAAAGATCATACAATGAAGAGTTGGATTTATTCTCAGGCTGCTGCAAGCGAATTGACTCTGTCTTCATTCATTTATAGCGCCGTCCTCTATGCGACCACGTGCTCCACACGTGACGTATTCTCCTTTGTTTCGTTAGCCTACCTTTTTTGGGTTAGAACTTAAATGTCAAAGAAGAGCGGAGGAAAATAAATACGATGGTCTTTGTGCATTAATTTGAGAAAATACTTGCCTTTGACAGCTCAGAAATTGCAGTGTGGCAGCTTCATTTGGGTATACAAAGGAGGTGAAGAGGCTCACAGGAAATTTCAGGGAAGCGTGTTTCCTGGATATTGCTTTAGGCATTGCATGTGGACGTGGGCTCATTGTTTCTGTCACGTGAAAAAGTCGATCATTTTAGTCAGATTATTAGTACTCCCTTTTTATCTAAAATAAATATTATTTTAGAGAGATGCACATTTATTAAGAAGCTAGTGAAATGTTTGATATACCCTTATTAATTGCATGTTAAATTATCTTAAAAATATAATCCGTATAATTAGAATGTGAGAGAAATTAAAAGGTAGTTTTGGAAATAAAATTATAAAAATGTTTGAAAAATCGTGAACGACATTTAGTTTGAATAATTAAAATATCTCTAAAACGACACTTATTTTAAATAGGAGGGAGTATTTTCTAGAATTAGGATGTAGCTTATCAATCGATTGTTTGATTGTTTCATTTTGGTTGTGAATTGTTCTATTCACATTTTTTTATGTCCATAAATAAATATATATTAACATCATTTGCCAGGTATGACCTAAAATATGCACATATTACATACGATTAATTATCTCTTTTATGAATTCCTAAAGGTTGCAGATGCAATTTGGAAAGTAGGCAACGCCTTGTTGTTTTGAGTAAATTAGGTTATGAAATTATATTCACCTTTCATATTGAAGAATAGTATTCTAACATGTTAGATAAGTCTTGGGAAATAATGTTATAACAAAAATAGAGTAGTATGAAAACAAACAAGAATATAAGAAAATTTTAAAGAGATTCGAATCATTGTTTTCATTATTTATTAGTAATAATGTTATTATGTAAATTTTTAGTTGGTGCAATCATTAAAAAAAACTTACTCCTTATCAAACTCAACTTATTTTAAGCATGATTTTCATAAAACATAAATCCTTCTAAAACTTGAAATTCACAAAAAAAGAAAAAGTTTCTAGATAAGACATGTCATGTAACTTGTTATTTCTTTTCACAATTCTACATATACATAGATATTCCCATATAATTGATTGCTTCTTTACGACTCTTTCCAGTGAAGAATACGAGTATATGTATGTTTGCATTCCAAGCTATGTAACTCATTATATCTATGCGCATATAGACATAGATACTGGCATACCCGTATTTCAGGTTGTCATTCATAAAATCTTTCGCCATTTTAACATGCTTATGTTCCAATCGTGTTCTTACTCGTGTCTCCCCTATATATTATAGAAAAGAACACTTCCTACACATGATCGCGTGCATGACTGTATTTACTAAAATAATTTTAAGAAACGCCCGTGTTCTTTCATAAACACTATAATATTGCATGTTTGTGTATATGCCCCATATTCAATAATATTTACCTTGGTGAATATACTCTACATAGGTTGATTTATAAATTTTCTAACACATCAAGACATTAATCAAGCCCAAGCAATGCTTGAACTTCTTTGCAGTAATTATAATTGTCAACAAGTCATTCTTAGAAATGTGAACTTTTTCTTCAACATGATCTAATAAGGTGTAATCAAGTTCCTGATCTTTTGAGACCTCGCATTCTTCTATGTAACACCCATCTACTTTCCTGTAAGTTTTGAGCTTCAAGATGGATTGAGCCTTGGTAGCCTGAGCTTGATGCCAGCTTGAGGCTTGATTTTTAAAAAAGATACGGCTCAAAGCTCGGCCTAGTTTGTTGACTTCGGATTAAGTCAGGTCAGGCTTGAGCCTATTTGCCACCCCTAGAATCATCAAACTTCCTTTCTTTACCTTATCTCTTCTTGTTTGGATATTCCCTCTTAGTATGCCCTCACACTTATAATATCATAATGCCTTTTTACCCTTGGATTTTGAACTAAAACTTCTATTAAACTAGCCATCTTTACTCTTCTTTTTTTCCACGATCTTGATTTTCCCTTACATACAATCCTTCAACTTAAGAGCTTTTACTAGTATTTTGTCTATATTGATTATGAGCTGAAAGTTTAATGATTATGTCTCCGTTACTAACTTTCTCCTTACCTAATTTGAGTGTGATCATCAAATATTTGTAAGGAAGTAATAAATAAAGTAGAATAATTACTTTACCCTCATCTATAATAGTAATATTAAGTCTTAGACGATCATTGATTATTTGGTTGAATACATTAATATGTTGTTATAGGTTTATTACTTCGTACATCTTAGTCTATATAGTATTATTTCATATAGAACTTGTTTGTGAGAGATTTGGACATATATTGACTTTCTAACTTCTTTTATATTTCCATAGGTTATACAATATTTATGTCATGGTACATAACCTCATTAGTTAGACATAGCCAAATGGCTTAAGTTGCTCATGCTTGTAGTTCCTCCCAATCAAGCTTATCTATGCATTCTAACTTATTCTTATATAATTCCTTCAACATGTTTTGTTCTGCCATCAAATCCTTCACTCTCCATTTCTACAATTTGAATTCTCACTTCTATTAGTCTTTTCCAGTTTAAACTTTGCAACAAAATGCATTGTTACTTGATAATGTTTTATTACTACTTATTAAGAAATAATATATAATAAGAATAAAGTAGTATAATAAAAACAAACAAGAACATAAGAACATTTAGTGAAATTTAACCAATTTTAGTGTGCTTACATCTTTGGTAGTAAGAACTCCATTTTTCTTATTTTTATTAATAATAATCATGATGATGATGATGATGATGACGATGATGATGATGATTATTATTATTATTATTATTATTACTACTACTACTACTACTATCGCTGCTACTGCTGCTGCTGCTATTGGTACTACTACTGTTGCTGCTAGCTTGCTACTAGTACTACTGCTACTGCTACTATTGATATTACTACTACGTCTCCTACTCCTACTCCTACTCCTATTACAACTGCTACCACTACTATTACTACCACTACAACTACCACTATTACTACTACCACTACTACTATGACTACAACTACTACTACTATTATCACTACCACTATTACTACTATCTACTACTACCACATACTACTACTGCCACCTACTACTACTACCACCACAATCACTACTTCTACTATCACTATTATTACTACTATTACTACCACTACTATTACTACCACCATTACCACTATTACTACTATTACTACCACTACTACTACTACTACTCTTACTACCACTACTACTATCACTACTCCTCCTCCTCCTCCTCCTCCTCCTACAACAATAACAATAACTACTACTATTACTACTACTACTACTACTACTACCACCACCACTACTACCATCACCACTACTCCTACCATTACTACCACCACCACTACTACTACTATTATTATTACTACTACTACTACCACTACTACTACGACTACGACTACTACTATTACCACCATTACTATTACAATTACTACTATCACTACTACCCAGTGTTTTAAAAATCGGACCGAACCGGCCGATTGGATCGGAAAATCAATAACCTGGACTATAAAACGGTCTAATTTGACTTTTATTTTTGTGAGTGATTGGCCCGTTTATTTTACAGTCGAACCGGTAAAAACCTGTGAACCGATATAAGAGAAAACCACCCGGTTCACATAAAATAACTCTGTCTCTCGTCTCTCTCTCATGTCTATCAAATAAAACTCAAAAATAGAATAAAAAGAAAGACATCACCGCTTGAGAAGGAAGACGTCGCCGCTCCCTCAACCCTCATCTTACCCACTGCCGCTGTTAGCTCTATTCATCAGGTCTCTCTCTCACGTCTCTCTCACATCTGTCTTTGTCTCTTAGGTAGCGAAATTGGGAGCTTGCGAGGTGGGGACTGGTAGTGCTTCTCTTCCTGGTCAGAGTCTTCAGACGCTTTTGTTGGTTGGTTCACATAGTTTCGCTCTTCTTGCTCTACTTTCTTTATTTTTTGGACTTGTTTAGATTAAAAAAAAAACAGAGGAACTATTGAACTAAAGGTTATGTGAAATTATTAGTTTATTCAGTATAAAACAAAAGGTTAAAGTGGATGGGACTTTGTAGTACTTGTTAAAGCAATTCCTTGATAAAAGAATAGTCAATCACGTGGCCCACCATTACCTTAGCTTTTCTTTTGTTTTTTTGCTAAGAAACCTTAGCTGTTGGACCTCGACTTTTGAGTAAAAATAAGAAATATTCAAAAGTGGATGAGTTGGTTGAAATTGAGTTAAAAATCAAGAAATAAAGAGAGAAAGTGTAAAAAAAATGAAAATTTGTGAAAAGTTTGACTTTTTGGCCTTTGAGGGTTAACTTTTGATTTAGGCAAAATTTGAGAAAATGATCTACATGAAACTTGTAGATTATGTTAAGAGTTTTCTGTGGTCATAAAGTTTGCTATTTTTCGATGTCGGAATTTGTTTCAGTTCCAATCGATCAGTTTGTTTGCTTTGCTTTTAATTCGTATTCGATTTGCTTCTTTCGATTTTGTTTTCGATTTACTTCCGCTTTCGCTTCATTTTTTGTTATCGAATTCAATTTATCCAATTTGAATTCACCTCGTTCTTCGTATCTATTTCCGCTTTTCAGTTGGGATCCGGTTCCCGGATCGGGTCCCAACATTAGCTTTATTAAACTTACAGAGGAGCTTTTCATGGATAGTCAATGACGTGGCCCACCATTACCTTAGCTTTTTTTTTTCTAAGAAACCTTAGCTTTATTAGACTTACAGAGGAGCTTTTCATGGATCAAAAACTTCCAAGGTTGCTTATCTAAGAGGGACGGTCGTACTTTGCTTCAATTTTTCCCAAGTTATTTTGTTTTGTTTACTGTGCTTCCCTAGAACATCTCTAAACTTTATTGCATCTATTTCTATATTCAATCTATGAATTTGATTAATAATTCTTAAAAATATCTTTCATTTCTCTTTTGACTTAACTTTTCAATCTTCACTATTATTTTACTCTTTTTATCTACTAAACTAGTCTTGTCAAACTTGTGTTGTGTAGACTGCAGAGTCCCTTTCGTGCAAAGTGCAAACATCAACATTATAGGAAGTTCAAAATTTAGAAACATGGATATTCCTAATGAGATTAGTTCTCCAAATGATTCCAATACTCCTAATCCCAATACACAATCATCTGGACAACAATCCACAATGAACTCAGCTATTCCACATCGTCGAAAAACCGATCCTGCATGGGAGCATTTTTCTTTGCATAAAGAGGGTGCTACTAATATATTTACTTATATACATTGCTCATTGGTTTTTAGAGGAGGTGGCATAAATAGGATGAAACATTATCTTGCTGGTGTACCTGGTCAAATAAGTCCTTGTAAAAAGGTTAGTTATGATGTCCGTCAAAAAATGTTGAAGTCACTAAGGCAAGTGCAACAAAAGAAGCGAAATGAGGATTTGAATGAAGCATATGGTGATCAACCTGAATCTCAAGAGGAAATTCAAGAACTACAACAAACGTGTTCAACTAAGAGACAACCACTTGGTAAACGCAATGAGAAAAGGAAAGCTGTTGATGTAGAAAGATATTCATATTTTGCTCCAAAGACAACTCTAGGGTCTCAACCAAGTTTGAGAAGTGTGTTATCTAGTAAGGAAGAAATTCACAAGGCGTATATTGCAATTGCTAAATGGATTTTTTATTCTTGTATTCCTTTCAATGCAATTTAGTCTCCTTACTTTCAAGAAGCTTTGGATGCAATTGCTGCTATTGGGCCTGGGATTAAAGGTCCATCATATTATGATGTGAGGGTTAATTTGTTAAGAGAATGTAAGAGAGAATGTCAGCTACTTGTTGATAAAAATCGGGAAAATTAAGCTAAAACAGGTTGTACAATTATGGCAAACAGGTGGAGTGATCAAAGACAAAGAACTTTGATAAACTTTCTAGTTTATTGTCCAACAGGTATAATATTATGAATTTTGTTTGTTATTAACTTATTATACAAGTTAAACTTTTAAACTTTGTTTATTTTTTTACAAGCATAACATTTGTGAAATCTGTTGATGCTTCAGATATGGTAAAAGATGCGAGATCATTATTTAACTTATTTTCTAAAGTCATTGAGTGGGTTGAAGCGAATAACGTTGTTCATATAGTGACAAATAATGCAGCAAATTATGTATCAGCTGGGAAATTAGTACATGAACTCTACGAGCATATTTTTTGGTCACCTTGTGTTGCACATTGTTTGAATCTCCTTCTAAAGGATATTGGTAATATACCTCATGTTGTAGAACTTATTTCAAAGGCTTCAAAGGTAACTTCTTTTGTGTACAATCATATAATCTTCTTATCTTGGCTAAGAAAAAGGGAAGGTTGAGGAGTGATAGTGCGTCTAGGGGCAACTCGGTTTGCCACTACTTTCATTACTTTGAAAAGTATTTATGATCATAAGCATGACTTACAAGCTTTGGTTATTGATAAGCACTTTACTAGTCATAGATTGTCAAAGACTACAACAGGAAAATCTGTTAGTTCTATTTTGTTAGATAGCAAGTTTTGGAATGATTGCTTGATCGTGATGAAAGCTGTGGCTCCTATCATTCGATTGTTGAGAATTGTAGATGCGGATGAAAAACCTTCTTTGGTTTATGTTTATGAGGGTATGCTTAGGATAAAAAATGCAGTGAAGGAGATCTTTAAACAGAAGCCACAATTATATAAGCCTTACACCGATATCATCAAGGCTCGAAGGGATAAGCACTTAAAGCATAATCATCATGCTGTAGCGTATTTTTTTAAATCCTATTTTCTTTTATGTTAAAGGCTATCGTGAGAAGAATAGGATTGTATCTAATCTTCTTGATATGCTTGATATAAAAAGTTTTTGTGCTGACTTATCGAAAGGCATTCAAGAGATTCAAGTTTATCATGATCGCCAAGGAACTTTTAGTCGAGAAAGCGCTATTAAGGTGTTAAAGTTAAACACCTTACAACCTGGTAACTATTATATTAATACTAATATAATACTTTTTAATTTTTAATTATATTCTTTAATACTTTTAATGTTTACTATCTATGAGTATTTTTTTGTTTGATAATTTCAATTTTTTTGTAGATGAATGGTGGCGATTATATGACGGTAGTGCTCCAACGTTGCAAAAGCTGGCTATTCGTATTCTTAGCCAAACATCTTCCTCTTCTGGTTGCAAGAGAAATTGGAGCTTTTTTGAACGCATTGACACAAAGAAGAGAAATAAATTGGAGCATCAAAGGCTATGTGATCATGTTTATGTCACTTACAACTTGCGTTTAAAGAATTGATATTATCGTTTTCTACTTTTAGTTAAACATTATTAACTTATTATTATTGTTTGCGATTTCCAACATAGTTATATTAGAACCTACCATTAATGTTTTGTTTTAGGTTGCCAAACAAGAAGATGAAATATGATCCTATTGATTATGAATCTATAGACAAACTTGATTTTTGGATTATTGAAAACGATGGATCCCCAGAGCTTGGTGAGGAAGATATTGAAGATGCTATTTATCAGGAAAATGCAATTCCAATACTTGATGAAGCACTACAACAACATGAAGGTTATTATTAATTTACTTTGTAATATAATATTAAAGATTAGATATATTATTTTCAAGTGTAATTTTGTCTAATATTGTTTATTATGAAATTAGGTGATGAAGAAATTGTCGAACAACCAAATTTGGAATTTGTTGAAGATGCTTATATTGGCAATGACGAAGGAGCATTTGATTTTGATCTCAACTTGAATGAATATCATAATTAGTGATCTTTTTTTAATCCTTTTGATGAAATATGACTAGTGAGTTTTGTTATCTTATTTTGTGTTGTGTTGGTGAATTTTTTTTTTAAAAACTTGTATGTTTGAAGTTTTTAGGTTGAATTTTAGAATTTCAGTTAAGTTTATAATTAGATAAATAATTAAATAGTATATTTAAAAAATATATTATATATAATATATATAATAAAAATTTATATTTATTACTTATTAGTCACCAGTTTGACCACGGTTGAATTCTAATTGAACCATTGACCCTTGAATCAGTTGTTTCTCCGGTTCAATCACCGGTCTGGTTTTTAAAACATTGCTACTACCACTACTACTACCACCACCACTACTCCTCCTCCTCCTCCTTATCCTGCTACTACTACTACTCCTCCTCCTCCTACTATTGCTACTACTATTACTGCTACTACTATTGCTGCTACTGCTACTACTACTCCTTCTACTATTTCTACTACTACTACTACTACGACTACTACTACTACCACTACTCTCAATCTAACTAGGTTTATAAAAGTATACTTATATATGAAGTATAACTAATACAATCCTACACAGCTTTCTTTTTACTAAACTTAACCTAATTTAAACATGACTGAACTTGAAATTCATTAAAGTTTGTGTTTTAAGATAAAACAACTCATCACAAGCATGGCGTAAAACATATTTGTGTAACTCACTATTTCTTTTCAAAATGAAAATATGAACATAAATGCCCATAATTTAGACTATATATGTAGCATCTCACTCCCGCAAGACCCGAACCCGATATCGATGGTGATATCCGAGCCCGTGCCTCACGAGGGTGGTATGCTAGAGCAGTCAAAACAGTTCAAAATCTCAGTAAGACATTTTTATTTTTAAAACAATCGCATGCATGGAAATCAGTAAACAACTTGGGCCCACTCTTATATAAAAACATTTCGATCAAAACATAATTCCAGTAATCACATTACAATTATAACATTTATCAATTATGGCCCTCTGAAATAATAGTACTATTCTGCGGAAATTGCAGAAATACAATTTGCACAATAACAGAATGATATAAATGCAGACGTGCACTGATCCCGACTCGAACTCTGACTTGCTTGCAGTAAACATACTCCCGCGGGTCTAACGGGGTACTCTTCAAGTCCTGAAAAATATTTGCAATGTTGGGTGAGTTTGCGAACTCAGTGAAAAACCATCATCGATGGTTCACTCAACTCATGCATAACCAAACAATACACATAATATCACATATTAGCACATTCAGAAATGTCACATGCATTCTATTTCACAGATATCAGGTGTCTTGCCTTTCATACAATTCACAATTTATCAATCACATATATAATGCACATGTGACACTTTTCATTTTATTACGTTGTTGTGACCGTGCGCCTGATTACGGTGGGCTTGAAGCCCTGATACGTTGAGCCTGTGGCTCTAAAAATTTTGTTGGGCTCGAGGCCCTGATGCGTTGAGCTTAAAGCTCTGAAATACGTTGGCTACTCCGGTCACAACTGTCATTATCTGATCATGCCTTTATGCATGAATGCACATGTCTCATATCGCACAAAAATCAATTCTGTTGGGCCCAGGCCCCGTATGTCCGAATCCCCGAGGAGGGCCCTCGGTCGCCCGGCGTCAAGCGCCCATATACCGCTCGGACCCGATCCCAACATCCATACAAAGACATATTCGATTTGTATAACAATATATATATTCGATTCACACATACATAAACATATACTCATACATACCATCGCATGCATTCTCAACATGCATTTCCATATCTCAAATTCATAAAACACATGTCATTCTCATTCGAAGAAATGTAACAGTATTCTCAAATGCAGCGTAATACAAAGTAAAATGAAATTTCAAAGTACAAAAGATGCTCCATGATAAAATGCTCGGAGGGCCAATCCAAATTACTAACTTAAGGCAAAGCTCCTAATTAGCTGGAAGTTTCCGATACCTCGCCAAATCAACTATCGTCTCGATCTGCACCTGAGGAGGGGAGAGTAATGGGGTGAGCTGTGAAGCTCAGTGGCATATACGTTTATAGCCATTGACAACGAGCCACACAATCAAGCAATATATATATATATATATATATATATATAATATACATATCACTAGCAAATCATAATTCATCAATTCAATTCACATTCAATCAGTATATGTCAAGCAATTTCTATTTCTTATTACATCAATCATTATGCAACAAATCTATCAAATCCATCATATCTTATGCTCATCAAATCAATCGTGTATGCAAACAAGCGGCTCGAGAGTTCAGAATCCATCCGGATAACCCAAGGTAAATCCGTAATCCATCCGAGTCCGATTTCTCAAGGATCTCGTTGCCACAAGCGGGCAGCCGGGAGAAGGCTTTCAAAAATGTCAACGTGCACGTGACTCCATCCGTAACTCTCTTGCCCAAACAAAGCACATAATCCATTTGATTCATGCTCAAAGCATATCATAATTTCCATTCTTTCCATTCTTTACATTGCCATAAAGGCCCATTAATCCATGCATAATTATGATCAAAGCATATTCAGCATCTCTCATTCAATTCAATACAAATAATGTCATATAACGCAAGCAAGCACACATCATGCAATTGCCCATACACATAATAACGATAAACATATTACCCACCTAGTATCGCTGAGTATCAGACTCACTGTTGTCCTTCCTCTCGCGATTGGGTCAAATCAGCTTGGTTCCCTATAATAAACCAAGTTTCCACACAATTAATATCTATAGCAATTATTTAATAAAGCTCGAAAAGCAAAAAGTAAAGCGTTAAAAGTCTCCATCCGATTCCCATCAAAATTCCCGAACTTTCCGAAACAATTCCCGAATTTCCCTTCTTCATACAACTTGTAGTCCTTAATTTCTAGATCACAACGAATCCAAGATCACCTCATTCGGATATCTACACCAAAAGATATCTCTAACAATATAAACATCTCAATTTCGGAAACAAGGGCTTCGCCAAGAACGAAGGGGACGCCGTCATGACGAAGGACCACCTTCGCCATGGCCAAGCGAAGGCTCGCCATGAACCAAACGTCGCACATCGCGACGCGTCTCCCTTCGACGTCGTCGCGACGTCTACAGATTTCACACGCCATGACGAACAATCGTAAAATTATTTACACGTCGCGACGTGGTTCTTTCTTCGTTCGCCATGGCGTGTTCATACATGACGTCGCGACGTCTGGTCGAGGAACTCGACCAACCCAATTTCTGCAGATTTCAACCGCTAATTCCTCCATTTACCACACTCAACACTTCTAAACAATATAACAGGTCTTAAAAGGCATTCCTAAGTCATTCTCAACTCCCAAACACATCAATCTAACGATTTAGCCATATTTTACCCAAAACCCTAAAACATCGCCGATTCTCACATAATCCACAATCTCAATGTTTAAACCCAATCAAAACAAGTTAAGAAGGAAGTAAACTTACCGAAGTTGCTTCAATATGTCGGAAAGCTCAAAATCGCTAAACTCTTCTTCTTCTCTCTTCCTCTCCACCGACGGCGCTTCTCTTCTTCTCTTTCTTCTTTTCCTTTCCTTTCTTTCTTTCTATTCTTTTCTTATTCTCTTCTTAAACCCTAAAGGGCTTGGGCCCTTCCTAAAAAGCCAAGGCCCAACACAATTTAATCAAACTAAGGCAAAATCACAATTATCACAATTCATACTGAATAAGATCATAAGAAAAAAAATTCGGGGTCTAACAAATTCATTGTCATGAATTCACAATTTACACTTCTATAACAAGTTCCAGATATTTCGGACACCTATGTTCCGGAATCAATCAAAAGAAACCACAATTAAACCCATTATCTCCACATGGCATGAGTGCATAAAATTAAACACATAAAGGTTGACAAACCAACTAGGTTACTCACCTGCGCTTCCGAGCTACTGCCTGGAAGTCTCAGCACTGTCCGTGGAATAACGATCCAACGGTGCCTTTATAACAACCCGAACCCGATATCGTTGGTGATATCTGAGTCCGGGTCACTCGGGAGTGGGGTGTTACAATATAACTCAACATATATATTTGTATATGAACATAAACACTGATATGTGAAAGGCATTAAATAACTGAGGTAATGTTGTATTGAATTTTTGTGTGTTTTACATAAAGATTTATACCTCTATTTATACATATGAGCTAATGCTTAAATAAAGTAATTTGATCTTATCATATATGTGAAGATTACAATAAAATGATTAGATGTAATATGCAAAGATAAGAATATTACAACAAAATGATAAGATGTAATAGGCAAAAGATAAGAAGAAATTAGTTATTTGAAATCTATGTCGACAGCCACCCGCAAGCTCATGGTCAAAGTTACATGAAGCTTGGTATGAAACTAAAGAAAAATAGTAGACCCCTAAGGCTTTATTAGTATATCAACTGGTTGTTGAGAAGTCAATATATGATAATTGAATAAAGACTTCTTGACAAATAAATCTTGAACAAAATGAATGTCAATTTCAATATGTTTGGTGTGAGCATAAAAAATAAGGTCCACTGTAGGAAAAATGACTCCTAAATTATCACATCATAGGAGTGGTTGAATTTGAGAAGTCCAATTTCACTAATAGTTCAACAGCCACAAGAAACAACACTTTGATATTTAGCTTTTGTACTAGACTTAGCAATAGTACGTTACTTTTTAGAACTTCAAGACATTAGAAAGGAAACAAGAAAAATATAATAACCAGAAGTTAAACAACGATCACCAAGATAACCAACCTAATTAGCATCAATATAGGCAAGTAAGGTTAAGTTAGTAGGTTTAGATAAAAGGAGTCCATGAGTTGGAGTATAATGAAGGTATCAAAGAATTTGCTTGACATCTAACTAGTGTACATCAGTAGGACAATGTAAGAATTAAGAAACTTTGTTAACAACATATTATATGTCTGGTCTAGTAAGACAGAGGTATTGAATAGCTCCAACAGTACTTTAATATTTAATAGGATTAGAAAAAGGAAAACAAAGGTTTTTGGATAGTGGTAGGGATGGGGTAATGGGAGTGGAGACAAGTTTAGAAGAATCAAGATAAGTTTTATGAAGAATATCATGAGTGTATTTGCATGGAGTGAGAAGAAGGCCAATGGATGTGAATGTTGCTTCAATACCAAGAAAGTAGTTAAGAGGATTAAGGTTTTTGATGGTAAATGTAACATAAATATCATTAAGGATAGTCTAAATAAATTATTATGAAGAAGTTGTTACCAAGATATCATTCACTCAAACAAGGAGAAAAAGTAGTATGAGTAGAGGTAGAATGAATAAAAAGTGAAGTATCTACTTTGGATGAAGGAAATTCAAAAATTTATGACTAAGCCTGAGAAACCAAGCCCTAGAAGATTGTTCAAGACTATAAAGAGCCTTATAAAGATGATATAAGTAATAAGGATGATGAGGATTAGTAAATCCTAGAGGTTATTACACAAAAACGGGTTCTTAAAGATTATCATGGAAAAAGGCATTATTGATGTCAAGTTGACGAATTTGCCAATTTGAGCTAAAGCAACAGTAACAATGAGACAAATTGTAGTTGGCATGACAACTAGGCTAAAAATGTCTTTATAGTTAAGACCATGGGATTAATGGTACCTTTTGGCAATAAGACGAGCTTTATAGCGATCAAAAGAGCCATTGGGTTTGAGTTTGGTTTAAAAAACTCATTTACAACTGACAATATTTACACCCAAATGAGGAGGAACAAGGCCAAGTTTTGTAGTGAAGGAGAGCTTTAAACTCATTAAGAATTGCTTGACATTAGTGAAGGAATTTGTTGGCACGAGTGGGAGATATGATCGGGATCAAGAGAGGACTGAATGATGATGTACGTAACATGGTCAAGAAAATTTTTATGATTGCGAGTGCAGTTGCAAGTTTGATTGATCATTGAATGAGAGGGTAGTTATGTTTATTAAGAGACTAATGGTGAAGGTCCAGAAGCAAGAGGAGGTTCTGTAGTTGTGAAAATAGGTGATGATGGAGTATTGAAATTTTGTAGAAGAACTAGCTGTTAGATTTAATTATAAAGGTAAAGAATGAGAATGAGAATGAGAAGGTAATGGCGAGGAGAATGTTTTAAGTGTTGGACTCCATTTCTGGAGGCCAACATCGGAGTTGTGAGAATGTGAGCACGAAGGAAGATTGGGGCTTTGGGTTTAACAATGAGAGTGGGAAATTACGTTTCAATGAAATGAACATAACGTGAAATATAAATTTTATTAGTGGAAGGATCAAGAAATAAATTTCCTTGATAGTTGGGAGCATAAACAGAACACACAGGGAATAGATTTGGTCTAAGTTTATCAGGTCTAGTTGAACCAAAAAATGAAAAACACAGACAACCAACACATAAAGATGGTCAAGTGTGGATGATACACGAAATAAATTCTCAAGAGGAGATTTGTAAAATAAGGTGGATGAGGGAAGAAGGTTAATGAGATAAATAGTTGTAGAAAAGGCTTCAAACTATAATCATTTGAGAAGAGAGCTGTGAAGAAGTAAAGTTTGCCCTATTTCGGGGATGTGACAAATTTTTTGTTCTACAATACCATTTTGTTGTGGTGTATAAGAGCATGAGATGCTAAAAGAAATACCATAAGTAGTAAGATATTGAGCAAATGATTTTTTGATGAGTTCAAAGGATCTATCATATTGAAACATTTTTATTAGGGTGGAAAATAAGGTTTTGAGTGACTTTGAAATTTTGAAACTTGTATATAGCTTTAAACTTATTTATGAGAGAAAAATTTCAATTACATCAACTAAAATCATTAACAAAAGTAATAAAATAGTGAGAACTAAATAGATATAGGGAGGGAGAAGGTCCCCAAATGTGATAGTGGATAAGTTGAAGAAGCTGTGTACATACTCTAGTAAATGAAGTAAAAGGAAGACAACAACTTTTTTCCTGAAGATATGAGATACAATTTTGACTAATACTAGACAAATTGAGTGATTGAGACAACTTGGAAAAAGTGTTACTCAATGGATGATCAAGACATTGATGCTAGATATATGGAGAAGCTTGACGAGCAGTAAAGGCAATAAGATTGGTAAAGTGAATAGGATTCTTCAAAGGATATAGATTACTATGGATATGTCTTATAAGTAGCAGAGTCTTGGTTAAAAGGTCTTTCACAATGTAACCAGAAGATTAAATTCAGTTAGAAATGAATTATCTTTAAAAATTATGCAACAGAAAGTAAAATAGCAGTAAGATGAGAAAAAAATAGGAATATTGCATAAATGTAAGGATTTATGATTTATAGAGAAAGTTGAGGATCCTTCAGAAGAGATGGCAAGAGTATTACCATTTCGAATAATCATTTAGTCTTTACCTTGATATGGTTGAATAAAAGTCAACAAGATGGGTGTTATATGGGAAGACGTTGCAGTATCCAAAAGTCATCCTATAAATTCATTGGAATAATAGGTGGGTAAGGTGGAATAGGATTGAATATTTAGAGTGAAAAAATTGTTAAATTGTGGTTAATTTTGAGTGAGGTTTGTGGAATTATTTTGGAATTACATGTATCAAAAACAACAAATAGCAACTAGATGACCAATCTTTTACAAATTTGACATCTGGATGGTTGGGTATTTGAAGTGGGTCGAGAAATATATTGGAAGTTTGGGTTGAAAGAAGGAAAGTGAGTTAGACTGGGCTGGTGTGCTTGTGTGTGAGTTTTAAAAAGGAAAATGGGTTGGGCTAGTGTGGTTGTATGGCTGACAGTGTTGATTTTGGCTGGGTTGTTGCAAGTAGACTAAATGGGAACATCATAAGAGTTAGGGTAGAGGGAATTTGGGTATCACCTAGTCTAATTTGAGGAAGTAAAAGTCCTAACATTTTTTGCATTTTGTTTGACTTGAACTTTATGAAGAAAATGTTGCCCAGGACATCCTCCACTAATTAAGACCTGACTTCTATGAGACACAACAAAGGCAACTTTAGCTAGGGATTGATGAAGGGAGAGTAAGCGTTGTTCTTAAAGCAATAACTTAGCTATCAGTTTAAAGAATGATATAGAGATGTCGCGATCTTCGATTGTAGTAACAAACGAGTCATAATCAGTAGGTTTGGAAGTTTTGATCTAGGCCTAACTAGGCCTGGCTTATTGCCACCCATAATAATTAGAGAGTCGTCCATTGAGAGTGAAGAGAACCAAATCTTCATATGAAATTTGGTCAATGATGGCTACTAATTCTTCAGCAGTGGAAGCAATCTTCATTAAGTAATCATTGATTACCTTTTTTGGTTGTGTGAAGACAATGCTGGAGTAAATACTTTTGGGCCATTGTTTACTAAAAAAAATAATTTTCAAGGGTAGTTTAGATGTTAAGTCCAAATGACTTTACTTAGATATGATTTTGATATATAACAAAGAGAATAAATAAAAGAAAAGCAATACAGACGAACTCATACAGACGAAGCAACACAGACGAAGAGACGCAGACGCTAAGAAAAGCAGACGCAAAACAAGAAAGCGTATTTAAATGTAAAAAAGCAGATGCGATTTAAGATGTGAAAGAAAAGCAGACGCAGACGTAAACAGAAATACAGACGCAGACGCAGAAACACAGATGATAAAATACAGATGGAGAAAAAACAAATGCGGAATTCGAAAAGAAGACGAAGGAGTCAGTTCGAGTTAGTTACAGAACTCAACTGATTAACCGTTTCTTTAAAGATTCAAGAAAAAAGAATCAAGAAGCAGTTGGAGAAGAAGACTATAAATACAAGTCGAAGTCGAAGATTGCAAAGTTAGTCGAGTTGAAAAATTAGCTGAATTACATCTACGTGATTGTAAAGAGCATTCTGTGCAAACTACTCATGTCGACCTTTGGGACGTGATAGAGAACGGACCTTATACACTAGCAGATGAAGATGACAATTCTATTCCACGAATCAGATGGACGGCTGATCAAAAGGAGAGAATATAGCTGAACTCAAAGGTGAAGTTCTTCTTGACCTGTGCCCTAAGCAGGAGCGAGTATGATAAAATCCACGGATGCGACACTGCAAAGGAGATGTGGGACACATTGTCCATTGCTCACGAAGGCACAAACCAAGTTAAAGAATCCAGGATAAGTATTCTTGTGCACCAGTATGAACTTTTCAGGATGAAAGATGAAGAATCTATTGATCAAATGTTTGGAAGATTTCAAACAATTGTCAATGGATTGAAAGCTCTTGGAAGAACGTACAACAATCAAGACCATGTTCGAAAGATCTTAAGAAGTCTTCCAAAGAGGTGGAGACCTAAAGTTACTGCGGTGCAAGAAGCCAAAGATTTGAGCGTGCTAAAACTTGACGAGTTGCTTGGATCCTTGAAGATTCATGAAGTTGAACTCGATGCTGAATATAAGCCCAAACGGGACAAGACGATAGCGCTGAAGGCCGGATATAAGAATTACAAGACTCAAAGAAGGAGGAAGTCATCAAAAGCATTAAAGATTGAAGAATCAAAGGATGACGACTCCAGTCAATCAAAACCAGAGTCAAGTGATGAAGATGACGAATTATCTTTCATCTCCAGAAAGATAAGACGCATGTGGAAGAAGAAGACCAAAGGGAATCAGACTTTCAAGAAGAATGGCAAAGATGAAGCCAAACCAGAGAAGTCATCTGTCATTTGCTACGAGTGCAATCAGCCAGGACACTACAAGTCCAAATGTCCTACTCTTAAGAAGAAACCAAAGAAGAGTAGAGAAGGCAAGAGAAGCATGATGGCAACGTGGGAGGACCTAGATTCATCAGAATCAGATACAGGTTCCGAGTCGTCTGAACATGTAAACATCTGCCTTGTAGCCGAGGAAGATAGTGATAAGGAAGTAAAATCTGACTACGATAATTTGCATGATGCCTACTCAGAATTGTTAGAAGATTCTCATGCTATTCTGAAACAGTACAAACTGTTAAAGAAAAAGTATGCAGAAAATATTAGACATACGGAAGTAATAGAGAGAGACAATATCTGTCTAAAGAAGTAATTAGAGGAGAAAAATAAAGTCATAGACAGATCAGAAGAGATTAATCACTTAAACTAAGGATTAAGAATCACACCGATTTAGCTACTTTCACAGAGAGCACTAAGAAAATGAATGAGATGCTTGGAAAATGTAGACATCCGAAAGGATAAAACCAAATTAGGGTTTACAGGTAACAAGACTCGCCTCATAAAACCTTTCTTTCAAAAGAAAAACCATAATAAATCTCGCTTTAATCAACGCTCTAGTTATATGCATCAAAGAACTCATCATATGCATACTACTAACCATAAAGGACCCAAGAAAATTTGGGTACCAAAAAATAAAATAGTTTCTCCTGCAGATATCCTTCCTTGGAAAATATGGCAAGCACCATTGGTATTTAGACAGTGGATGCTCGCGACATATGACGGAAGAAGGTCTATGTTCTTAGACCTTCAAAGATAAGAAGGAGGATCGGTAACTTTGGAGACAACCAAAGCAGGCAAGATTATTGGAATCGGTAAAATAGGTAAAGATTCCTTTGCATGCATAAATAATGTATTTGCTTGTTGATGGTCCAAGCATAACTTGATTAGCGTACCAATTGTATGATTCGGTTTCACAAATACATTCAATCAAAATCTTTGCGAAGTCGAAACAAAGATGGGTCTATACTTTTCTCTCCAAGAGAAGAAACAATCTTTACAAAATTGATTTAGAAGATTTTCAAAGTCAAAATATTTCATGTTTTCTATCTTCCGAAGAAAAAAGACTAATCTGGCATAAAAAGCTAGGTCATGTCTCTTTTAAACATATTTCAAAGTTGGCAAAACATGATTTGGTAAGAGGATTGCCAAAAATAAGTTTTGACAAAGAGTTTTTCTGTGAAAATTGTTTGAAAGGAAAACAAGTTAAAACTTCTTTTTCTTTTAAAAGTTTTGTAACATCATCTTGTAAGTGATAAGTCGACTTGTACCATGTGTAAGTCGACTTACACATGTTCGGTACCGATAAGTCGACTTGTTCATTCGATAAGTCGACTTGTTCAAGGTCGGTACTGTTTATTTGTGCCCTAAAGGCAATCCCTTTAGCGCTTTTATTCAAAGTCGTGTGCGCACTTTATGAATAAATAAAGAAAGGCATTATTCATTAATTTGATATTCATAAACATTGTTTATGAATTGATTGGATCTTTAATCAAATTAATGAAGTCCATGATATATGACATAGCATGAAGGAAATTATGATGTGCTCATACTCACGAGATTCCTATCATGTGCAATTATGTCAAGATCTAAATTCTCCTAGTCATAGGATTAATGAGATCGACATCATTAATCCGGATAGACTAGCACATGTCATATTCCTCGATTGGATCAAGCGGTGGATCTCGTAAACCGTAAATATGAGATATTTAGAATTGACATGTGGATGCTTACTAGCGGTAGTAAGTTCATTGGATGACTGTCATGAGATCATCACATGGATATCTTATCTAAGTGTCGCTGATAATCTCATCATAGCAATGGTGCAAGTATCCTTAGACTTGAGGTACTCAAGGATATCTTGATACCGATCCGTGCTTTGACTCCATTCCTTGTTGCCTTCCGAGGTAACTCATAGGGTGGTGCTTGGGTACGACCTTGAGGTATTCAAGATAATTGAGTAGCCAATAAAGGATTCACCACTACGGATTAGCGTAAGAGATACCCATGGCCTCTTGTCGATCATTACTAAGGTGGCAAGCATGTATGTCATGAAGAGTGTCTTCATTGACATATAGAGTAATGAGTCCCAGGACGAGAACTGATATCACTTGGGCTAGACTCATTCTAGTGAGAGTTGACACTTTAACCATACTCATAACCAAGTGGGGTATAGGATGGTGAAAGGACGAATTGCACGGTAATTGTCTATGGAAGGGTTCGTGATCTGGTTCGTGATGAATACATCAAACCGATTACTTTCCGGTCAATTGGGGGTCATGATGTGTTGCTAGATACCGCTCATGACTTGCTTAGTTTAAGTGTTAAGCTAAGTTGCCAACATAACCGGAGCCTAAAGGGTCACACGCGTAAGAGTGTTTCGAGAATCAGAAAATAGTTATTGGACGAGTTCCAATTATGGAGAGCAATGGATTAAATGGATCCCAATGGATTGGGATATGTCCCGATGAGATCGCGACATCGATATTGCTAAGAAAGGTTTTGAATTTGTTTTGAAGACCGGCCCTAGAGGGTCGGTAAGACCAATTCCCAGCTTGATCGACCTCTTAGTAATTATATATATGTTAATTAATTAAATAATTAATTAATTAATATTATATATATATGTCCATGTGCGTTGGAAGAGGGAGAAGAGGATAAAACTTTGACTAGTCAAAGTTACTTACTTTATTCATTAAAGTAATGAATGGCCATTAAGTCACCATTTGTCCTAAGCTTATGGAAGCATTTTTAAAAGGTTAAAAATGCTTATAAGGTGGCTTGGTGGGTGTTGCCGTCGATGATGCTTAGGTTTTGAAGAGAAGAATATTTCCTTAAGTGTTAAGGAAAGTTGGAATGGTGATTTCAAGTCTTCTTCTTCCTCAAGTGTCATAGTTTCTCTTCTCCAAGCACAAGGGTCCAACGTTTTCTGAAGCTCTCCAGGACAGAGGTAGGCTCTAGCAGGCTTTAATCTGTTCTAGTTATTCCCGGGTCAAAGGGTTTGATCCGTTAGATTTTCTCGATCTCTCGCGTGGATCACCTTTAAAGATAGTCTCTTTTGGCTATTTAGGTTGATGTCTTCATACCGATACCTGGATCCTGGGATTCGGGAAAGTCCTGGGAACAAAAATTTTTTGTTTTCCGCTGCCGGTACATGTGATGTACCTCCCGGGATTTTCCTACAGTGGTATCAAAGCGTCTGGTATCCCGTATGAAGCTATAACCTAAGCGAGATCAGAATCCCTAATGGAATTTTCTGTTGATGCATGCTATCTGTTCAGATTTCGAATTTATATTGTGATATGCTTTTTGAAATTTTTCTGCCCATAATTGTTCATAACATGTTAGAGAATATGTCTATGAAATTTGAGAATTTATCGATTTGATTTGATATAGTTTTGCTAATTAATTCCCTAAGGTTACAGATGCTGTTTTGTGAAACGATTCTGGAACAGGAATGAGTATAAAATCGAGAATAAATTCTAGAAAAATGGTTTTTCGGATTTTCCTTCACCTACATGTCTCTAAGATGTTGGTGAATGTATTTGAGCATGGAAATTGGATTTCAAGGTGATTGGATATTTATTCACGAATTTATTCTATGCTGTTGGGAATTGCTGTGCTGATGAACACAGATTTTGAATCGGTTTTGTTATTTAGGTTGACTGAGTTTTTGATGGCCTCAAATCCTGAAACAATTCATGTAGCATTTTCTGAACATGTACTAACCTATATAAGTTTCTCATGATTTATTGAAATTTTTTCATTGATCATTTCGAGCAATGTATAGAACTGGACAGTTTTGGTGAAAATTGTTGGGACTGTTTTGCTTGGCTTGATTGAGTGTGCTTTTTCAGTTCCAATGCCTTGAACCATTTTTAATGTGATTAAAAATGTGTTATCTTGATGTAATATGATTGCCAAACTGAATTGCTTGAAGTTGCTTTTCCAAGAATTTTTGAATGCCGAAGTGATCACATTAGCGTCTCGTTAGTATATTGCATTATCTTGTTTGTTTTGACCGTCATATTTTTTATGGCATGTGCTAAAGTAAATTTGATAATGTATGTGCTAGCTAGAGATGCTTAGGTTGATAATTAGGGTGTTCCTAAATTATTTGGAAATTAATGAGTTTTGACTCATTTCAAGCTTTTCATATGGTTTGACCATATAAGGCTTTCATGGTTCAATGAATTGTTCATTGATACATCAACTTACAGATATTACCCTTGGTATGATGGTGTTGAGAATTGGAATTGTACTGATTGAGGAATTAGCCGATTAGATATAATAGCAATCTCCCTGGATAAGTCGACTTATATGGGACATAAGTCGACTTGTTCGCTTAATAAGTCGACTTGTTTTCTGGATAAGTCGACTTGTTTGAAGAATAAGTCGACTTGTTCAAGATCTCTGTATAAGTCGACTTGTAGTACCTTGTAAGTCGACTTGTTCATGGGCAGATGATATAAGTCCACTTGTGTCATCAAGTCGACTTGTGTGTGGGCGAAGCATAAGTCGACTTGCATTTGATAAAAGTCGACTTGTGGCATGCATAGGTGGGATGATGGATGATTTTAGGTATAGACTCAATGTGATTGATGAAATGCCCTAAATCATATCATATAGTCATGGTGACTATAATCCTACGGCTTGGAGAAGAAGTAGATGAGACCCGAAATCCCTCCTCGGTATATGAAAACTAACACCTTCCATTAATATGGTAAGAACCAGAGTTCTTATAGGGTTTGGTTGTTGGGTAAACCCAAGCTCACTCTATACGGATATGTTCGAACCATGAAAATAAGATTTTCGGATTAATGGGTTGGTTTTCACTAGAAGCGTTGATTTGTTGAGCTAACCTCAAGGTCAACGTGGACAGAGGCGAAATTGGGTAGCATACATCAGATGTATGCATATCAAAGAGTTGATACCCAATGTAAGTGCATACATCAACAAGTTGATAAAGACGATCGATAGTTGTGTCTAAGATGTAATTAGTATATCTGATACCTCCCGAGACATAAGGTGGCTTGTTGGGTAAACCCAAGGTCATTCTTAATGTCGGTTATCGATGATACAATTGGTATGACCGATACCTACCGATTGACCTAAGTTGTGGCTTGTTGGGTAAACCCAAGGTCACTCTTAGCAATGTCGGATATCGACCCACTAGGACATTATGTCACTTTGTTTCTCTGGATTCGTAAAGAGGGTTATGGATTCTAGGAAACTAGTGGGAGCCATATGCATGTCATGCAAGTCCTTATGATCATGCAGCATTTCTATTCTATCATTCCTTCTCTCTCGCGCAAGGTTGATTGAAGAAGTCTTTCGATGTGAATTTTCGCTCTCTATTCTGGACCGAATTTTCTTAATTGGCTGAGGAATCTGAGAATTGTTCTTAGATCTGAGGAACTGGGATACGTCCTAGATGTTTCACTTCCAGTTGCACCTGCTGTCGATGCTTTTGATAAGGATCAGAAAGCATATTGTAAGCATCTAAAGGATAGTGATATGGATACTTGCTTTATGCTTGCCTCGATGTCACTAGAGCTGCAGGAGCAGCACGAGTCCATGGATGCTCACTCTATAGTATTTCATCTTAGGGAGCTGTTTGATTAGTAAGCTCGGTCTGAAAGGTTCGAGACCTCAAGGCTTCTCTTCACCATTAAAGATGGCTCCAGGGACAATCTGGCAAGATGCCTCAAGATGAATGGCTATATTGAGAGATTGGCCGTCTTAGGATTTGTAATGGATTATGAGTTAAGTAGAGACTTAATTCTAGTTGGATTGTCTGATGATTATTCACAGTTTGTGATAAACTATCGATAAACCAAATATCCACAACAATTCTGAGTGATCAATCTGCTCACGACAAATGAAAGGTGCTATCAAGAGAGATAGCAAGTGCTAATGGTGGATGCTTCTTCTTCTAGTTCAAAGAAGAAAAGGCCAAGAAACCAAAGGGAAGTGCCATCAAGGAAAACCAAAGATTCTCGCCCCAAAAGGATTTTGCTTTCATTGTGGCAAGTCCGCCACTAGAGGCTAAACTGTAAAATCTATCTGGAGTTCTGAAAGCGTAAGAAGGCATCAGATGCCTCTACTCCTTCAAATATGTTTGTCATTGAGGTTAATACTATTCCTGATCCAAACATGTCGGTATTTGATACCGGATGTAACTCATACATATGAAATGATATGCAGGGCCTCAGGAACAGTAGACAGCTCATAAAAGGAGAACTAGACCTTCGTGTAGGTAATGCAGCAAGAGTTGCTACATTAGCCGTAGACACTTATGTCTTGTTCCTCCCTAGTGGGCTTATATTCAAATTGGATAATTGACATTTTGTACCTGTTTTAAACAAAGAACATATTGTATGTTTTATGTTTAAATAGAGTTGATTTCCATTGGACTTTTAGTAGCAATGGTTGTTCTATTAGTTCGAATGGAAGGCTCTATGCTACTGGTACATTATGCAATTGAATTGACATATTAGATATGTCATATCCAGTTCTGAATGTCAATGACGCGAAAAGACATAATCGAGATAATTTAAAATCAACTTACTTATGGCATTGTCGACGGCCAAATAAATGAGACACGCATTGCTAAGCTCCATAAGAGTGGATGTTTAGGGTCATTTGATTATGAATCATATGACACATGCGAATCTTGTTTATTAGGCAAGATGACTAAGTTATCCTTTAAAGGAAAGGGTGAACGAGTGAATGGAATATTAGACCTAATATATTCGGATGTATGTGGTCCGATGTCCATCCATGCCATAAGTGGTTGTTTTTACTTCATTACTTTTATCGGTGATTATTCACGATATAGGTATCTGTATCTGATGAGATACAAATCTGAAGCGTTTGAAACGTTCAAACAATTCAGAAATGAAGTAGAAAACTAACTTGGTAAAAGTATGAATACATTACGATCTGATCGTGGTGGAAAATGCTTAGACCAATAGTTTTTGATTATCTCAGAGATAATGGGATTTTATCTCAGTATACTCCACCTTACACGCCGCAGCATAATGGTGTGGCTGAAAGGAGAAATCAAACCTTGTTAGACTTGGTGCGATTGATGATAGGTTTTGCACAGTTTTGGGAATATGCGCTTGAGACAGCTGTTTACTTGCTAAACAGAGTTCCATTAAAGACAGTTGTTGTTACTCCATATCAGATGTGGACTAACTGAAAGCCCTATCTTTCTCATCTGAAAGTTTGGGATTGTCACCTTACGTGAAGCGGACACGATCGATACATTTGATGTAAAAGGCGACAAGTGTTTGTTCGTGGAATATCAATTCTACCTTGCTTAGGAACAAAAGTTGTTTGTTTCAAGCATCTGTTTTCTTAAAGAAAGAGTTTCTTTACAAGAGGACGGTGGGAGCAAAGTTGAACTTGGAGAAGTTCAAGATTCTCGAACAAACAAAGATCAATCGCTGAACTCAAACTGTCACTCATATAGATGAGGTAATAGTTCAACCTTCTACTACACACGAATTTACAGAGGTTAAGTAGGATACGCCTTTGTTCCCGAGAGATATGAATTTTAAGTAAGTGAGCGTAATGACGTATTGCTCATATGAGATGATGCGCCTACTACCTATGAACGAGTTACGAAAAGTTGATGCGGAACATGGCTTTGTGCCATGAAATCGAAATGGATTCCATGTATGAAAACCAAGTATGGACTTTGGTTGTTACACGAAGGATAAAACCCACGGGTGCAAAGGAGTTTTCGAAGAAAACCAACATGGATGGTAATTTGATTACCTATAAAGCAATGCTTCGGTTAAAGGATTTCGCCACGCATAAAGAGTTGACTATGACAAAACCTTGACCCGTAGCAATGCTTAAATCCATTAGGATACTCTAGCCATTGCCACTCATTATGATTATGAGATATGGCAAATGGATGTGAAGACGACTTTCACGAGAGGAAATCACCCGAGGATGTGTATGACACAACCGGAGGACTTCACTTCCATCGATGGCGAAAAGGTATGCAAGCTTCAGAAATCCATGTTTGGATTGAAGCAAGCATCCAGGAGTTGGAATATCCGTTTTGATGAGGTACTCAAAGAGTTTGATTTCTCACAAAATCCGGATGATCATTATGTGTATAAGAAGGTTAATGGGAGTGCAATCGTATTCCTTGTGTTGTATGTAGATGACATCTTTGTTACTAGGAAGCGATGTCTCTATCTTCAATCGCTTAAAATTTGGTTGTCCAATCAATTTGCGATGAAAGACCTTGGTGAAGCAACTTATATCCTAGGGATATCGATTTATAGAGATAAATCAAAAGGTTGCTTGGTCTTTCACAATCATCATACATAGATGAGATGCTAAAGAGGTTTAGCATGTAACAATGCTATGTCACGAGGCCCGATGTATCGTATGCTCTAAGTGTTACGGCGGATACCAATCGGATCTGGTGAGGGTCATCGGGGTGGTATCAAGAATATCCTCAAGTACTTGCGAAGCACTAAGGATGTTTTCTTGATCTATGGAGATGGAAATCTCAGTGAGCGGGCATTCAGATGCAAGTGTTTAATCGATAATGATGATTCGAATCACAATCGGGTTATATACATTCACACTTGAATAGCGTGGCGGTCGATTGGAAAAGTTCCAAACAAGAGAGGATCACGATTCATCAACCGAGGCAGAGTACATTGCCGCGTGAGATGCGCAAAGGCGGTTTGGATCAAGAAGTTCATTCTTGAACTTGATCGGTCCCTAAACGTGATGGGCCCATAGGATTGTATTGTGATACAATGGGGCTAGTCTTGCGAGCAAAGGAACCAAGGTCTTATCGACGATCCGAACTCGTGCTTTCGCCGATTCGGGAGATCATTTGTCGACATGATATCTGATAGAGAGAATTCCACGAGCAAAGTGTTCTTGTTAAGTTAACAAAGCCATTGTCACGGAGAATTGTGATTCTCATGGACTCGCTTATGGTATTAGATACTAAGGCGATTGACTTTAGGTCAGTGGGAGATTTGTAAGTGATAAGTCGACTTGTACCATGTGTAAGTCGACTTACACATTTCGATACCGATAAGTCGACTTGTTCATTCGATAAGTCGACTTGTTCAAGGTCGATACTTATTTATTTGTGCCCTAAAGGCAATCCCTTTAGCGCGTTTTATTCAAAGTCGTATGCGGACTTTATGAATAAATAAAGAAAAGGCATTATTCATTAATTTGATATTCATAAACATTGTTTATGAATTGATTGGATCTTTAATCAAATTAATGAAGTCCATGATATATGACATAGCATGAAGGAAATTATGATGTGCTCATACTCACGAGATTCCTATCATGTGCAATTATGTCGAGATCTAAATTCTCCTAGTCATAGGATTAATGAGACTGGACATCATTAATCCGGATAGACTAACACATGTCATATTCCTGATTGGATCAGCGGTGGATCTCGAAACTGTAAATATGAGATATTTAGAATTGACATGTGGATGCTTACTAGCGGTAGTAAGTTCATTGGATGAACGCCATGAGATCATCACATGGATATCTTATCTAAGTGTCGGTGATAATCTCATCATAGCAATGGTGCAAGCATCCTTAGACTTGAGGTACTCAAGGATATCTTGAATCTTGATCCTGCTTTGACTCCATTCCTTGTTGCCTTCCGAGGTAACTCATAGGGTGGTGCTTGGGTGCGACTTGAGGTATTCAAGATAATTGAGTAGCCAATAAAGGATTCACCACTTCGGATTAGCGAAGAGATACCCATAGCCTCTTGTCGGGATCATTACTAAGGTCACGGCATGTATGTCATGAAGAGTGTCTTCATTGACATATAGAGTAATGAGTCCCGTGACGAACCGATATCACTGGGCTAGACTCGGTCTAGTGAGAGTTGACACTTTAACCATACTCATAACCAAGTGGGGTATAGGATGGTGAAAGGACGAATTGCACCAGAATTGTTCATGGAAGGGTTCGTGATCTGGTTCGTGATGAATACATCAAACCGATTACTTTCCGGTCAATTGGGGGTCATGATGTGTTGCTAGATACCGCTCATGACTTGCTTAGTTTAAGTGTTAAGCTAAGTGGCCAACATAACCGGGAGCCTAAAGGGTCACACGCATAAGAGTGTTTCAGAGAATCTGTAAAATAGTTATTAGACAGAGTTCCAATTATGGAGAGCAAATGGATTAAATGGATCCCAATGGGATTGGGATATGTCCCGATGAGATCGCGACATCGATATTACTAAGAAAGGTTTCCGGAGCTGTTTCAGCACCGGGGCCCGGTAGGCCGGTAGGACCGACCCCAGTTTGACTGGACCTCTTAGTAATTATATATATGTTAATTAATTAAATAATTAATTAATTAATATTATATATATATGTCCATGTGCGTTGGAAGAGGGAGGAGAGGATAAAACTTTGACTAGTCAAAGTTACTTACTTTATTCATTAAAGTAATGAATGGCCATTAAGTCACCATTTGTCCTAAGCTTATGGAAGCATTTTTAAAAGGTTAAAAATGCTTATAAGGTGGCTTGGTGGGTGTTGCCGTCGATGATGCTTAGGTTTTGAAGAGAAGAATATTTCCTTAAGTGTTAAGGAAAGTTGGAATGGTGATTTCAAGTCTTCTTCTTCCTCGTTGTCATAGTTTCTCTTCTCCAAGCACAAGGTCCAACGTTTTCGAAGCTCTCCGGACGAGGTAGGCTCTAGCGGGCTTTAATCTGTTCTAGCTATTCCCGGTCAAAGGGTTTGATCGGTTAGATTTTTTGATCTCTGCGTGGATCACCTTTAGAGATAGTCTCTTTTGGCTATTTAGGTTGATGTCTTCATACCGATACCTAGATCCTGGGATTCGAGAAAGTCCTGGGAACAAAAATTTTTGTTTTCCGCTGCCGGTACATGTGATGTACCTCCCGGGATTTTCCTACACATCTAGACCTTTAGAGTTGTTACATATGGATTTATTTGGTCCAACAAGGACAATAAGTCTTGGCGGAAAGAAATATGGACTTGTTATTATTGACTTTACTCGATTTTGTTGGATATTATTTTTATCACACAAAGATGAATCTTTTAAGTGTGTTAGGACCTTATCCAGAAAGTTACAGAATGAAAAAGGAACGTCTATAGCCAGTATCAGGAGTGACCATGGTGGAGAGTTTGAGAATGAGAAGTTTAGATTATTCTGTGAGGAGAATGGAATTTTCCACAATTTCTCTGCTCCTAGGACTCCTCAACAGAATGGAGTTGTTTAAAGGAAGAACAGGACGATTCAAGAGATGGCAAGGACCACGCTGTGTGAGATGAATCTTCCTAAGTACTTCTGGGCAGAAGTTGTGAATACAGCATGCTATATTCAGAATAGAATTCTGTTGCGACCCATGTTGAAGAAGACTCCTTATGAGTTATGGAATGGAAGAAGACCAAACATATCTTACTTTCATCCATTTGGGTGCAAATGTTCTATTCTGAATACAAAGGAGCTGTTGGATAAATTCGATTCAAAGACCTATCTAGGAATCTTTCTAGGCTACTCATCATCATCTAAGGTATTTCGGGTGTACAACCTTACTTCAAAGACAGTTGAGAAGACCATCCATGTCAAGTTTGATGATAGTTCCCAACCTCATAAGGAAGATGACATGGAGAGTGAAGGTCCTTCAAAGAACTTAGATGATAGAACAGAAACTTCATCATCAGGACCTCAAGTAGACAAAGTTGAAGATATTCCAGAAACTATCAGACTGAAAAGAGACTGAAAATATAAAAATTCTCATCCAGAAGAGTTGATTATCGGAGAGACCTCAGAAGGAGTTAGAACAAAGTCCAGATTCAAAAGAGAAGCTAATGTGGCTTTTATCTCTTAAATAGAACCTAAGAAGGTTGAAGAAGCTCTTCAAGACGAAGCTTGGGTGTTAGCCATGCAAGAGGAGCTGAATCAATTTACTAGGAATAATGTCTGATCCTTAGTTCCGAAACCTCCTAAGAAATCCATCATAGGAACCAGATGGGTCTTTAAGAATAAGTTAGACGAATAAGGAAGAGTAAGTCGAAATAAGGCTAGATTAGTAGCACAAGGCTATAATCAACAAGAAGGAATAGACTACAATGAGACATATGCTCGAAAGAGAAGACTTGAAGCCATTAGGATATTCTTTGGCATATGCGATCCGTCATGATATAAAAGCTGTTTTTATGGATGTGAAGAGTGCATTTTTGAATGGTTATATAGACGAAGAGGTGTATGTTAAGCAACCACCTCGTTTCGAAGATGTTAAGAATCCAGACCATGTCTATAGACTTCATAAAGCCTTATACGGCCTGAAGCAAGCTCCTAAAGCTTGGTATGATCATCTGAGTACTTTTCTTTTAGATAATGGTTTCAGTAGAGGTCAAGTTGATAAGACGCTCTTTAGGAAAATCTTTCAGAATGATTTTATTTTAGTTCAGATTTACATTGATGATATTATTTTTTGTGCTACTTCAAACATGTTATGCATGAAGTTTGAGAGTCTAATGAAGAAAGAGTTTGAAATGACCATGATGGGTGAATTAAAGTTCTTTCTTGGGTTGCAAGTTAAGCAAACCGAAGAGAAAATCTTCATTCATCAACAAAAGTATGTGAAAGAACTGTTGTCCAAATTTGATATGAATAATGTGAAGCCTATGACGACTCCGATGCACCCTTCAAACCTTTTTTCTAATGATGAACTTGGTAAGAAGGTGGATTAAACCCTGTATAGAGAAATGATCGGTTCTTTACTGCATCTTACAGTAAGTAGATCTGAAATTTTGTTTAGTGTATGCTTGTGTGCAAGATTTCAGGCCGATCCTAGAGAGTCTCATTTTATCGCTGTTAAAAGAATTATGAGATATCTTGCAGGTACTACTGATTTTTGCTTAATGTTTGAGAAAGGTAAAGATTTCAGGTTAATCGTATATTGCGATGCGGACTATGCCGGAGATAGAATCGAAAGAAAGAGCACAAGTGGAGGATGTCACTTTCTTGGCTCAAACCTAGTTTCCTGGTCAAGCAAGAGACAAAGCTCAATCGCTCTATCAACCACCGAAGCAGAGTATATGTCTGCCGCAAGTTACTGTTCATAGACGTTATGGATCAAATATCAACTTGAAGACTATTCAATTCGAGAAGAGGAGATTCCAATCTACTGCGACAACACAAGTGCAATCAATCTGTCAAAGAATCCGATTCAGCATTCTAGAGTGAAGCACATCGAAGTCAGACATCACTTCCTGAGAGACTATGTTTAGAGGAAGGTGGTGCGTCTACAGTTCATCGAAACAGAGCATCAGTGGGCAGACATCTTCACCAAACCATTGAGTGAAGAACGGTTCCAGAAGATCAGACGCAACCTTAACATGGTTATGTTAAGCGAAAAGTCAGACTAAGAGACGTCAAAATTAACGGCGTCAGATACAGTGAGTTATAGCTGGTAACTTCTCTATCAAGAAAGTTTTAGAGGGAAACGCTTCACGACCTTTAGAATCCCGATGATTCTAAAACATACCAGACTAGACCCTTTAAGTAGTCTGAAGTTGAAATCATTGCGGTTACTTTCATCTCTAGACGGTTCATCTTGCTTTCAAAAATTCTCTCAATCATCCTACCCGTGACGAAAAGCTTACCAGAAACAGTTTTCGTTCTGAAACAATGGAGGCAGCTATGATTTTCGAAAGGCATGTGGATTTCGAGTCATTGAGGAATGATGGTATGGACGTAGAACCAGAGATTGAAAGAGTTGGTTGGGAAACTTCTTCCATGTACGAGAACCAGTCTATACCAATGAGGTATTCGAGTTCTGGAAGAACGCTTAACTTGTAGACAACACTATCGTATCCTCAGTAGACGATATATCTGTTGTTGTGACTAAGGAGCTGATAAGGAAGGTAATTGATTGTCCATCGGTTGGTGAGACTCTGTCTACCAAGGCCGGTTAGATGTCCCAGGTTGGTATGAGAGAAGAAGATGTCAGAAGACAATTATATGGAGCCAATGACCTATGGGAGATGAAGACCTCTAGTTTGGTCCCAAAGGCTAGGGTTCTTCATGTGATTCTGTTTAATTGCATTTTACCCAGAGCAGGTTCAAGATATTTGGTGACCACCCTGGATGAACAGTGTTTGTTCTATCTATTGAATCGCAATCCTATTGATTTACCCTTCTTAATCTTTCATTATATGATTAAGGGGATGAAGGATACAAATAGCTATCCTTACGGTATGCTTCTTACAAGGATTTTTACGGAATCCGGAATCTTTCTACAAAGAGGAAATAGAAGGATTGTACCAGTGAAGAGTGCTATTGACTCAATCACAATACGGCGAATGGGTCTGAGGACAGTGATTAAAGGAGAAGCCGACTCTTCAAAAAGAACAAGAACTGAGGGGGAGCGTGTTTCGAAGAAGTCTCCCGCTTCAAGTTCTTGAACTCAACAAAGTGTGAGGTAGCCTGCGGATGAAATAAGAAGAACAACAGAAAGACCGCTGATAAAACAGGCGAGTCCTAAAACTGAAGTAAGTCAACCTCGAAGGACAGAAGAAGGTGCGTCAAAAAGACAAGGAGAAAGTCTTTCAAGTGAAGTTACGAAGAAGGCGAGGAGATCACCGAGGATTCGAACTCTAAGGCAACAAGAAGAGAAGAATGCCAGAGAACAGAGTCAGGAACAATCGTCTCAATCTCGTGCACCTAGAGCAACAAAATCCTTAGTCTCTATTCTGAAAGAAGATACAGCCAGAAAAGCCAAAGAGACTGAGAAGAAGAGAAAATCAGAATCTGAAAGAGAAAAATCTCAAGTTCAGAAATCTTCAAGACTGACTTAAGCAGAAGAAAAGACTAAGAAGATTAGTCGGAAGAAGACCATGTCAACTGCTGGGGAAGTTAGTTGAAAGAAAGAAACCTTTGATGCTGCTCAAAAAGAAAAAGAAACTGAGCAGAGCAGAGTTCAGGAAATTTCCATTGCACAAAAGGAAGAACCAGTGGAGCAAAACCTGGTTCAGACGAATCATATTGAAGCTCAACCAGAGGCAACAGCAGAATCAGACTCGGATCAAGAACAACAGGAGGATTCTGATGAACCTTGTCTGATGGTATACAACTATAATAGGTTTTTGAGAAGACATAAGCTGAAGATCAGAATGGTTGATCTTGTTACCAGGAGAACTGCTATCACCATCGGTAGTCAACCAATGAAGAAGACAGTAGCTGTCGTACAACCTATGTCAATAAATAGTGACACATGGGATTTACTGAAAGAAGATGAAAAGAATTTCTACGATGCTTTGAGGGATGCTACTACGAAGCCACACCCTACAAAAATTCCCAGTAAATCGTGTACTATTTTTTCGATCACAGAAAACACAGAAATAAAGGTTGTACCGGATATCCAGCCAAGATATCCTTTGGATTTGACTAAGGGGAAGTCGAAGCTAATTCCTGAAGAAGTTTGTGATGATCTGTCCGCAGATCAAATTGCAGAAGAAGTGCGTAGAATTGATGCTAAATGCGCTTCGAATGAGAATAAAGAAGGAGCTAGTTGTAGCTGTATTGATAAGAAAGAAGACTGTCCAGTGGGAGGAAGAGTTGTCACAGGGACATTTATAGAACTCCTTATTCAGACAGTCTTGCATATTAGACCTTTATCTGATACACTGTCTATTCAAGCTCAAGCTACACCCTTGCAAGGAAGACAGCTGTTGATGCTACCCTCTCCATTTGACTTGGATCTTCCTGAATCCAATACGTTTATTCGTCCACCAACATTTGAGCTTAATGAAGAGTACATTCCATCCTCTGATGCTTATACTACAACAATTCCGTTCACTGCTCCCTCAGCAGATGTTGATCAATCCTCCTTACCGATTGACTCACAAGCTGAACTCAGCATATTACGCGGAGAAGTCATCGAGATTAAGGAGACAATGAATGACCTGAAGATGATGATGACAGAACTGCTGAAGAGCCATCATCGTTAATCATTTTTTATTATAACAAATAGGGGGAGAAGAGAATGAACAAGAGGAGAAGAGAATGAGCAGAAGAGAAGAGGATGTTCAGAAAAGAAGGTGTGACTGAAGTAGACGAAGAAAGGAAGAAGTCAAAGAAGTTCAGTTCTAAAGATAAGTGTTTGTCTGTTCTTTCAAAACATTGTATTTTGTTTTCTTTTGTATATAATTTGTTATCATAAAAAAGGGGGAGATTGTTAAGTCCAAATGACTTTACTTAGATATGATTTTGATGTATAACAAAGAGAATAAATAAAAGAAAAGCAATACAGACGAAGTCAAACGGACGAAGCAATATAGAAGAAGAGACGCAGATGCTAAGAAAAGCGATTTAAATGTAAAAAAAGATGCGAGATGAAGATGTGAAAGAAAAGCGAGCGTGAGCGTGTAAATACGTATATAGACGCAAAACACGATTTATAAAATACAGACGGAGAAAAAACAGATGCGGAATTCGAAAAGAAGACAAAGGAGTCAGTTCGAGTTAGTTACAGAACTCAACTGATTAACCGTTTCTTTAAAGATTCAAAAAACAAGAATCAAGAAGTAGTTGGAGACGAAGACTATAAATACAAGTCGAAGTCGAAGATTGCAAAGTTAGTCGAGTTGAAAAATTAGCTGAATTACATCTACGTGATTGTAATGAGCATTCTGTGCAAATTAGCCGAGAGCTATTTTCTTGTAACAAGTGTTCAAACACTTATCTCGTGAGAAAGTAGTCTGAGATAGCTTTGAAGAGGCTAAGCGTGAAAGAATACTGGTTGTAGAGACCTGAAGAGGCTCGCAAAGAATACTTGTAAAGTTGAAGAGATTGTGAAAATCTCAGAAGGAACTCTGAGGACTGGACGTAGCCCACGAGTTTGGGGTGAACCAGGATAAATCACTGTGTCAACTATTCTTACTCTATCTCTATTTTAGATTCAAGTTTTTATCAGTACTTAATTCGTAAAAAAAGTTTTCAAAAGTTTTGATTAATTAGAATCTATCGAAAGTTCTGTAAAGAATTTTATTTCTAACAAACAGTTTTGAAAGATTTATCAAAAAAGGGGAATACACAATTCAACCCCCCCTTCTCGTGCATTCGTATATCATTTCCTAAGCATTTTATTAACGTGTGATTCACTTCATTAGAAATATTGAACAGTGTCACAATCAAGTGCCGATGATGTCATGGTGGAGGTAAGGTGGTAGTGAGACAACAGTAGATAAGCTTATCTTTCTTTTTCCACTACAAAAATTCAGTTGAGAGAGATGATGAGGTAGCAATAATATCGTCGTGCTTTGACGGTAGAGAGATTGATCCATCAATGAATCCTAGCAAGTCGCAAGTGAGTATTATAGACTTAACTTGATTATTCAAAATTAAATAGTAGTTGTGATTGAGTGTTGTTGTGATGAAATTGGTGATATTGGTAATTAGTAATGTGATATTTTTTTTGAAGTCATCTTGGTTACTAGTTTGTCATGTTTCGGTTTAGGATAGGTGCAAGAGAATTGGTGTAGAGAACAATGTCACAAATGAAGAAAGAAAGTTGTAGAAATTGGATTTAAATAGACTCTGAAACTATGAAAGAGGTTGAATAACTAAGGTAATGTTGTATTGAATTTGTTTATATTTTACATAAAGACTTGTACCTATATTTAAAAATGTGAGCTCATGCTAGAATAAAGGAATTTTAGCTTATCATATATGTGAAGATTACAATAAAATGATAAGATGTAATATGCAAAACATAAGAAGACAAGACATATGAGTATGCATGAAGTTTGGTTGAAAATTTTAAACACATACATACAAATGAATTTATAAAATAACAAATTATTTAATATGAATTCATAAGTTACCAAGTGAGCTTCATTAGTCCAAAAGTCATAAGCTGCTAGACATAGTATTACCATTTTTGGCAATCACTTGGTCATTACTTTGATATGGTTCAACAAAGTCAACCATATCAAGGTAATGATACGATGTAATATGCAAAAGATAAGAAGATTACAACAAAATGATAAGATGTAGTATGCAAAAGATAAGAAGAAATTAGTAAGTTGAAATCTCTATTAATAATATGCTTGTACTTTCTCATAGTCCAAATGTGTTTTTGTCCATGTCCTCACTTTTCCATTATAGACAAGAGCACAATCTAATATACAATTAAGTGCTAGATTGTATTCATGCAAAGACTTAGAAAAATTCCTGTATTTTTCTAAAATATTCCAAGATTACGTACCTATAGATATGAGCCATGTATAATATTAAATTTGAACGTTGAGGTATTAAGTAATGTTATTGATAAAATTCTCAAAAATACCAAAATACAATTTAATCTACTTTTTTTAATGTTTTCATTTATGTAGTAGATTTTATATTGTTTTGATTGCTTTCCTCTTTGTTCGTATTATATCTCTTACTATTTTTGTTCATCTTTTAACAATTTAAAATTTTCACTTTCTTATTTAGGTTTCGTTCACGAAGTACAAATGTATTAGTCATCATAAATATAAGCATTATTTTTGTATTGAATAATACTTATATGCCAACCTTTTCTTCTATTTTACTCTTAGAATCTTATACGTATACTTAAGTATGTTTTCAATTCTTCTCCTAACCCCTATTTTTGATTGGTTCTTCTTGTTTTACAGGTTCTAAAATGCATATACAATTTTGGATTGTTAAAGGGCAAACTTTTGCGTCTGCACCAACTTTTCTTGACCCGATTTCTACTTAGCAGCTGCAATTGAATGTGCGTATAGTGTTTTAGCAGTTTATTTAATAACATAAGAGAGGCAGAGAGAAGATAGTTACTCCTAATTAATATTCCAAGTTTAGCATAGAATTCCCAGTTTTAATTAATTTAAAATTAATGGATTAATTGAGGGACATAATTTTTAATTGGAAAGTCACCCTTATTGTTACACACTTACGTACTCTATAACCCAACAGGTGAAGAAGAAAACAATTTAACTGATCAAATGGTAATTTCTTAGTTTGGCTTCATGAATGTTAAAACTTATTTTATGTATTATAGCCTGGGGTAGTGGGGCATCAAAATCATGATCAGATATGAGATCTCCATATTCTACACCCAACTTAATTACATGCCTAAACCAAGTGGACCAGATTCAGGTTGGTTGGATCAGTAGTAGCATTATAGTATGCTAGCCAAAATTCCCAGAAGATATATAAGTTGTGGCAAAGAGTCTGAGCAGTAGTGTCCTGCAAGATAAGTTCACCTTTAAAACTAAAATAATTGAGGAAAACAGGTATTAGCTTGGAAGATAATTAAGCACTGAAGTGGGGTAGAATATATAACAGTATATATGCATGTTTATATATAAATAAAATCTGAAAATGATGTATTATCTTCTGTTGCTATGATTTCTAAAGGGCACGACCATTATAAAATTCCCGTTTGTCTTGATTATTTTGACGTTTTCCAGTAGAAAGCAAATGGGACGGGACAGGAAAGAAAGTTTTTAGTTTACTTCTCACCGCTATTGCCTAATGATGCTTGACAGTGATCGTTGGCATTCTCTCCAAGTTAGTGTGACCCCAGTCTCCATTCATGAAAAGGGTGCATTATCTAATCTCTCCAAGCTTAAGCTTGTGTGACCCCCAGTCTCCATTCATGAAAAGGGTGGATTATCTAATCTATATAATAGAATAATAAAACAAGCATACTATCATTTTTCCATTTACTATTAAGTCACAGTGTTGAGTGATTGAATTAGCAATTCAGTGATCTAAACTTTTCCTTGCTTAAAAATTTAGGTTCTTCTGGAAAAATCTTCACACTATTACAAAAACAATTGCAAATAGATACATCATAGATGTGATTTTTGTGTATGGAATATGATATTGCCTGTCTTCTCTTGATACGCACTCCAAAATTGTAACTTTCTCGAGGGGAAGAAACCTATGCTACATTTAGTTGGCAGGTGGAGTGTGGGATACTGTTTCCCTCAGATTTGGATTCCTGAAGTTAGAACTCAGCCATTGGGAGCCTATTGCTTTGGAGTCACAGTGCCCTGATGTTGACTATTCATCCCTCGCCGGCGACATTTTACTTGTATGAGCTACTTGTAGACAACAAAAATTCAAGATCAGTCCCTAACATACAAACCAAACAATAGAGTCCGGGCCCATTAGTTGGCCATTCCAATAGCCCAATTAAAAGTCAGTTGTTTGTTTGACTGTCAATTAAAAAAAATCACTTTTTTAAAAAAGTTTCATAAAGTAGACTGTTTGGCAACGTAAAAATAAAAAATACTTTGATTAATTTTAACTATATTTTATTTTATAATAAAATTATTTATGCTAAATATTTTTAAAGTATACTAACAATATACAAAGTACCATATTGTAGGAAATTTTAGATAACCATCTTGTAGGAAATAATTTAAAGAGATGTCTCATTTTCTTATAAGAAATAAATTTAATATAAAAAATAAATATTAAAATATATAAAAAAAGTTAAAAATATTATAATAATAGCATTTTATTAAAAAAAATTACTAAACAAACGTGTAGAAAATTCACCAAACATTTTATAAAAAAAACCATAAACAAAAAGAACCCAAAGTTTTAACCTGTGAAGCTTTGAGTATGTGTCGTCAAAATTGGGAGTGATTAGGGAAGAAAGAGTCGTGAGTGTTTGAGAGTATGAAAGAAAGCCGAAAGAGACGTATGAAAAAAAAATATAAACGTAAATAATGCGATTTGTCTACTTGAATAGGTTGTTTTTTTGAGTTTTTTTGCAAAGCTCCAAATTTTAACTTTTGAAAAAACTGTATTTAGACTTTTAAAAAAGCTGTTTCTACTTCAAAAGTGCTTTTAAAATTTTCAGTAAAACATTTACTTTTTTTTAAAAAGAATTTTTACGGTAGAAAAAATACTTTTGGAGCTTCCAAAAGCTTAAACAAACAAAGGCTTACCTGTGTTTTAATTGACTTACTGTATGAAATTTGCGAAAGTTAAGGAGCTCACATCAAATTTAAGATTTTACATGAAATTATTATTTCTTCTATTTCATAGAATTGTTATGTCGAGTTTAAGGAGCAAGTCCATGTGCGAACTGCCAATCACTGTACTAAAATAAAACCATGAGAAATTCCGTACGACCTGTTCAAGGAGTGACGTTGAAAGCACAAAGTCGCAGCCTAAATTAATTGCCCAAATTTATATTTAAAGTTGATTGACTCAATAAATGGTAACAACAACAACAGCTACTTCCATGCCCTCTGCTTACATAAAGGCATATTTTCTTTGTTTTTTTAAAATTATATTCTAAAGTCTAACAATTACGTTAAAATAAAGGTCAATTTATAAGATTTTGAAGTATTTAAAAAGTATCATCGTTATCATTATTCAAAATCATTTAATTTAATTTTAAGCTAACGAAAAATTTAAAATGACAACAAACTTTGTGTTTGGATAGTTTGAGCAGGGTTAGATCCAAATGAAGGATAAGTCGGGTCAACAATTTTTGCCATTCTTACACATGACTAATAAAAATAAAAGAGAGTGGTATGCCAATATTAACGTGAAATTTAACTAATAATGAAAAAATATTCATCAATTTAAAGTAAATTCTAAATAATTTAAATGTATTGTTTTGTAAGTAAAGATGAATGGTTGTACCGTTAGGCCGAACCTCTAGTTAGCTCCAAAATTTGATATGAACAAGTTTGGCCCATTGGTTTCAGGTCAGGATAGATAGACTGTCATCCCATGTGGCTGTGGGTCTCATATTATGTAAAAGCCGCCTAGTATTATGGGATCCACTCATTTAAATTAAAACTACACTATTATTAATAAATCCTAATAAAAAATCGGAGAGAGGAATACAAAATAAAAAATGTAAATGAAAAAGGGTAATCAAACATAGAGAAAAGAAGTCAAACCTGAAATCCTTAAATTATAATTCAGTGATCCCTAATATTTTGGAGTATTTTAAAAGAATTATAATGTTTCAAATAATTTAATTTTAACTTTAAATTAGTGAAACTTTAAATATGGCAACAAACATTGTTTTAGATAGTTCGAGTGGGTTTATTTCCAAACTAATGATAGGTGGGTCCAATGTTATTGCCGTGTTTAAACGTGACTAATAAAAATAAAAAAGTGTCATATTAATAACTAACAAAAATATAATCACGTTAAAGGTTTTGTCAATTTAAATTAAATTTAAATAATTAAACTATATCATTTTGTAATTGAGAGGTGAACTGTTCAAACCATCGAGTCATGCCTCTAGCTAGCTCTCCAAGTTTGAGCTCGATCCAAAATTTGTTTGAATAAGCCTGACTAATTGACTCTAGGTCAAAAAGGTCAATTGTTATCTCTAGCATGAGAATTTCATAATGTCACGTGGAAGCCAATTGGTATTATAAGATCTAGTAATTTCAATTAAAGTGTAATTATTATTAACAAATACTAATACAAAAATAAGACAATAGAGAGAAGAAAAAAATGGGTAGTATAAAGGCAAGAGACTAATATCACATAGAGAAAAGAAATAAGAACCTGAAATCCCTAAATTCCAATTCAATCCCTAAATCATAATTCAATTAACCATACTTTTATCTATAAATTGGTAATTCTTTTTCTTAGGGGTCACATGCTTTTTTTTTAGTTGGTGTTTATTTGAGTTTTTGTTGGGATCCGATCCGGAAACCGGATCTTAACCGGAAAAGCGAAAACGGATACGAAGAACGAGGTGAATTCTAATTGGATAAATTGAATTCGAATACCGATAAACAAAACGAAAGCGGAAGCAAAGCGGAAACACAGCGAATGCAAATCGAATACAGAATCGAAAGAAGCAAATCGGAACGGTTACAATCAAAGAAGCCAAATCGAATAGCATAACAAATGTCCGACATCCATGAATACAATACAAAGACAACAACGATCGCGTTGGAAACCTAGACTAATCCGATGCGAAAATTCGGTAATTTTTTTTTCTTTTTCCTTATTCCTTTTCTTATATTCCTTTTTCCTCGAACTCAATCAAAGCATACAATTTCCTTTTTCTTAGAAGTTATCTTCAATCAAATCCTCAAATCATACAAACTGCTTATACATACAATCAAGTCCCAAAAATTCATCTTTATACCCATTTTATCAAAATTTCTGCAGCATAACGGCTGCCTTATGACTAACCCAAACCTGCAAAGTGTTCAAACAATACTTCTATACTCTCACAAATATCCAGTATCATCGGACTCTCCGGCCGGAATCCAACATAACAAATGCAATCCTATATCTAGTACTTTACATATCGAAATCATCCATCTCAAATCCACAATCTTCAGAATTACAAACAATTGATAATTCATCATAGCCATAGCCAAATCAACAATCATATCTTAATTCCATAAACAATCTCATTACACTAATTACAATCATATGCAAATCATAACTTAAATCTCGAATTCATATCCTTCATATCCAATCACATACAGAATCATACACACACATGGCAATTCAAGCCATATACAGAATTAATACCGAAACCCAATTTACACAAAAATCTAAACGATACAAAATCGGACCAAACGTCTTGATATTCTTCCATCCGATCACCTGCCCATAACCTAGAGATGGGGATGAAAGGGGGTGAGCTACACAGCTCGTGGATAATATGTTTATAAATCAAATAATAAGCAAAAATCAATTTCTAAACTGTTTCCATTTAGCAAACAGTCATACAGTGACAAAATCATCGAAAACTTATTTTCTTTCAAACTTTTCAAATCATTTCTAAACAATTTCAATAAATTTCCAACTGGAAATTCAACATTGTTTATTTCTTAAGATTTTCCCATTTCTTGAACCAAAACGATATTTCGCAAACCTTTTCAAAATATGCAATGCAACAAACTTATAAATAAAACAAAACACATAACACATCAAATGGTCTGGTTCGGTCTAAAGAGAACGTACTGCACATTCCTGCATAGCGGTCCTGTGCAGCCGTGAACAGAACGTACTACACTTTTCCGCATAGCGGTCCAGTGTAGCCGTGAAGGGAGTCCAAAATCGGAGCTCCATGCCACTAGCGGGCAGCCGGGAGAAGGCCATAAAATGGACAAGTGCGCACTCGTCCCACAGATGGGACCTGACCAAACCCACAGAAACACATATTCGAAAAATCGAACATTCGGATTGCCCGAAGGTACTTTTCAAAAATCTTACTTTTCAAATTTCTCATATCACAATCACATATCACATTAAAGCATGTAAAATTCACTCGTCACATCATAACCAAAATTCAAATCATTAATTCATCAATCAATTCACATGTAAATCAAAATCATCACAATGTATGCAAATATTTCTTTTAATCATAAAATCAAACTTATTCAATTTCAAAATTTTAAAATCATTCATAGAATCCAAACTGCATTTTCGTAAAATTTATTTCGAAAACTAATTTCTCAACCATTTTCATAAACAATAATTTATCAAAATTGTGCTTCATGCTTAGCTTAAAATTCAATAAATAAACATACTACCCACCTCGAAATGATACTAGGAACTCGTCCCGATCATCAATTTGACCAACGCTTCCTTTGTTCTTCCAATTTAAAATTACCTAAGCTATCATCATCCAAATTCAATGTCATAATTAGCATAATTACTTAACTTGGGCTTGGAGAACTCAAATCCCTCATATTGCCAAGTTATCTAAATCCACAATTTCGAAAATTCCCAAATTTCAAATTTGGGCATAAACCCTAATTAATTTCCATCCAAAATTAAACCCATAATACTTAGCAATCAACAAAATTAACTTCATACTCCACAAACTCATTCCATTTTCCATGATTCTAAACCAAAACTTCAAGAGAAACTCAAATCTTAAAAATTACTCTTACCTCATTTCTCCTCCATTTTTAGATTTTCTTGGTTCAAGATGAAGCTCTCTTCATCCTCCACTTTTTTCTCTCTTGGAATGACATTAAAATCTCTCTTCAATTGGTAGAAAAATCGAGCCCTAGCTCTCTTTCTTTTCTTTCTCCTTCACTCATTCGAAAGCTTGCTCTCCCTTCTCTCTTCTTTCTTTTGTTCTTTTCTTTGTTCAAATGTCGTGCTTCCTTTGATAAAAACAACAGCTCACTTTCTTTTATAGTGTCATGAAATTTAATGAATGAGGAATGACCCATAAGCCCCTCCATTTAAGCCTATAAACTTAACCCTTTAAGTAAACTTCCAAAATTGCCCCTCCATTGGTCTTTAAAACTGACATCTTGTCTGATTATTTCGATCAGGTAAATGAAGCCATTTGATAAAACTTTCTTCTATATAAATGTTCCTCTATGTCTTACGAATCCAATGCTTCAAGAATCGGATCGATCCGAGCTCTATAGCTCAAGATATCTTCAAAACACTGAAGTTTGTTCTTCAGACCCGAGGCTGAACACTACACCTAACTTCCGACCAGAATTTGGAAGTCTTAGAGGCTAAATTAGAGTTCGACTTCTTCATAACATTTGTAGCCCCATGTCTCTAATTTAATCAGAAACAAGAATCAATTCAATCGGAGCTCTACCGATCAAGATATCTCCAAAATACAGAACACTGTTCAAATTTTTACAACTGATCAGCTCACTATAATCGGAGCTATCTTTCTCCATTTAATTCCAAGACCGATCTATATAGTATGAAAAGATAGAAAAATGTCTTAGGAATCCAACGCTTCAAAAATTGGCTCAATCGGAGGTCTACGTAAAAAGTTATGGCCAAAAGAAGGAAGAGGGGTCAAAAATACAAAAGCAGACGATGATGTCAGCATAGACGAAGATGACGTCATCACAGACGAAGTGACGTCATCACAGACGAAATGACATCATCAAAGACGAAGTGACATCAGCACAGTTGAAGATTCGTCTGTGATGACGTCATCACAGACGAAGATGACGTCATCACAGAAGATGAAGATTAACTTTGTCTGACCCTTTTTCTCCAGAACATCCCCACTTCGAAGATGCATAACTTCTCACTTAGAACTCCAAATTAGACACGGTTTGATTCGTTGGAAAGATAAGAGAAAAATATATAACTTTCCAGAAGGAAATTTTGCCAAAATCTATCTTTAATAATCCTAAAATTGCCCCTAAATTTAGAAGATAAGACTTTCATTCCTACACCAACACTGCACCCAATTCTTCACTTCATGACAATATTTGAGACTCTTAGGCACATAATTGAAATTCGATGTCTTCTTACAAAATGTAGCCATATATCTCTAGTTTAATCCAAATCAAAAATTATCTCGTTTGGATTACTAGAGAAAACGTTGTGGCTAAAATAATGAAGCATATTCAGTGAATATTTTTCAGATCACTACCAATCTTGTCTCTAACTCTTTCCTTATCACAACTCATACCAAGATCACTCTTTCTACTCTCTTGTCCAATATTTTCATGCTTTATATCAATAGAAAGATAAAACAGCCTCTACAATGTTCATAAAGAACTCCAAAGTAACTTCACCCTCTAGTCAAGTCAATTTTTCAATCAAAGTTTCTGCCCTGTTAGCAATCACCTAAGCAATATCCAAACTTCAATTTATCATAACTTCTTGCCCCGATATTGAAAAATTGCATACTTTATGGCGTTAGAAAGCTGGAAACATGAGTTACAACTTTCATTGAGACCACTTTGGCCAAATATATCTAGATCAGTACAGATTTTCCATTGAAGTTTCTAAACACCTTTCCAACACATCAACTTCACATATCGACACATCACCACAAACTCTTCAACTAATTCCTCTTAAACACAATACACACAAATCTATAGACAATTGATATTCATACACAATTGATCTTTCATATCCATATATAAATCCATGTCTCATTAACATCATAAGATGAATGTTTATAAAATTAAATGGCATTCCAAGCTATATTCCAACGTCAGTATTCAAGTCCAAGTACAAAAGATACAAAACTCCACATTCTCCACATATGACTGAAATCTTATTCTTACAATAATCTAACTTAAAACACCACATGCGTAACCAAACAAATTGTCTTTACTTTCTAATTTCTTCAAAATTTTACACTTTCACTTTCTATTTCTTGATTTCAACTTCCATTTCAATCTACTCATCCACTTGAACTTTCATAACCCATACAAATCTATTTGAAACCCAAGGTTATCAAATCAAACAAATCTTTTTTCATCAATTTCTTTAGGGAAAAAATATCTATAACTCCATTCATATACAAAAACTCTTATCAAATTTTCATTTTCATATTTCTAATTTCCACTAAAAGATCAGGGTCCAACAGTTTTAGTGCTTGTGACTTCGTCATATTACATTTGTTTGAATTTGGGAAATTTTGAGTTACTATTTTCCAAATTTCTATTTGTGATTAGTGCTTTATGTTGCTAGTGAATTATTGTCAAATGATTTTTTTGAGAAATTAAAAATAATATTGATTAAAGATAGAAGATGATACAAATTTGGGGGAGTCAAAAGACTCACCCATTAACCACAAACGACAATGTTACACCATAATAACCATGCAGAGAGTTCTGGAACACTGTGCAGATGAGCTGCATTGTCAGTTTATAGGTGATGAGATCTTAGAGTCTGTTTATGATCTTGCCCAGGATCAGTATGGCAATTATGTGACTCAGGTAGGTCTTGCTTCTTATTACCTGGAACCTTTATCTGCTCATTTTCTTCAAACAAAAAAAGTTGTGCTTTGTGAAATTATCAACATTTTTAAGAGGAAACTCAATTCTTATCTCTAAAAGACTATCGATAATGTGCTATCCATTTGTGACAACATGTTTTAGATGGTCTATAGACCTGAACTGGACTTTTTATTTTCCATTCCCAACTCCTAGTTAAAAGAGATTGTTGACACCTTTAAGAAAGTTGAAAACATGAACCAATCTTTTGAGCTATCTTCAGTGTTGTTACATTAGCCAAGAACCTCACTTTACGTTACCTATGTCTCTTTGCAAGACCCAATTCAACAAGAAGCTGAAAAAGAGAACAATCTTCAATACCCAGATGGAAAAGTTGGCATTTCTTCATTCAACTTCCATTCGACTCTTCTTAACAGGTAATCTAGTCACTCTCGATCCTCATTTAGAAATTAGGGCTTTCTCTAAGAGATTGCTTCTTATCCGAGGGACCTTTTGTGAGATTTCGATGTCTCCATGGGATTTTCGATCTTCTTCCATTCAACTGTACTCAACACGTAATCTTCTCCTTCTCTGACAACTTTTTGAGATTAGGGTTTTTAAATCTCTAAAAAATTCTGCAATTCTGGAGATGAATAAGGACTCTTTGTGGGCTTGACTCTTCGATGACATTCGGAAGAGGAAGATGAGAGCTCAATTTCTCAGCTGTACTCAACAGGTAAGAATCTCCCTCTCTATCATCTTTTTGAAATTAAGGTTTTGAATCTTTAAGCAAACTCTTCAATTCCAAAGATGGTAAGGGACTCTTCGTGGGCTTGACTCTTCAGTGACAGTCAGGAGAGGAAGATGAGTACTCAGGTAAGTTCCTTTTCATGAACTAGTCTATTTCTTCTTCCTTTGATCTGTTTAGTCTTGCATTATTTTGTCCCTTCTTTTGTACAAGTTCATGTATGCTTTCCCTTTCTCACCGGTCACCCTATATTTACGGATATGCAGTCACTTTGTTCGAGATCCTGCAAAAGGCCTACAATTGGAGAGGATGTGAAGGAAGATTGCCCAAAGGATGTGACAAACATGATTAGTGATAAATTTATTGTAACATATAATCTTTATTTAGTGACAACATTATTGTAACATATAAGTTTCATCTTGGTGATGAAATATGTTAGACAATATGATCATCGATGTAATTTTTTCACTAATATTGCAATTCTATTGTTGAATTGATATTTTATTTGTGATAGTAATAAACATATTAGTGACAATATTTTCTAAGGACAATTTTTCATTTTATGAAAAATGATGTTGACACTTTTTCTTAAAATATTAGTGACCAAAAAGTAATGGACACCGATAAAAAAGCATAAGTGACAAATATTTTGTCACTATTTTAATTATTTTAGTGGCGATAATGTTGTCACAATAAAGTGAAGTGTTATTACGACTTTATTTGTCACTATTTTGAATTATTTGTGTCAACAAATTTGTCATAAGTATGTAAAGTTATTGTGACCATACAATTTTGTCACACATTCCATAAGTTTTAGTGTTGATACTTTTGTCACAATAAAATAAAGTATTGTTACGAATTAATTTGTCACTACTTTATATTATTTTTGATGATAAACTTGTCACAAACATGTAAAATTATTGTGACTATATAGTTTTGTCACAAATTTCACAAATTTTAGTGTTAGTATTTGTGTCACAAAAGTGTTGCATAATTGTGACCATATCTTAAATTAGTCACTATTTCATTAGTGACGGAGGTATTTGTGACGGTAGGTGACGACTTCAAAAATTGGACACTATTAATAATAGTGACTAATATTACTGCTGTTAGTGACAACTTTTACTTTCACTAAAAATACAATTTCTTGTAGTGTAAATGGGAAAACGAAATCCCAATCCCTACAATTCTCCTTCAAACTTTTCCCAATTAAGGTTGGAAATATTGGTGATCTCCACCCTCTTGAGGCACTGAGAGCAAGCTTAGAGACAAATCAGATGAATGTCCAAGCAATTAGGTTTCTTCCTAGCCTTATACCATGAATGCTTCATGTAACATCCCGTCACCGATGGGAGTGATATTATAGTAAATTTTGGATTGGGTTGTGATTGTGTACATGAACTTCGGTATGCATGCACTAGTGAAAATTCCCGACTTATGTGTCTTTGTGAAAATATGAAATTATGTGTTAATTGAATTGGATTGATTTCTGTATTTAGCATTAAATTGCAAAGTAGGTACCGATGAGATTTCCGGTACAATGACTGTACCATTGACACTCCGATTAAAGACATGATTTAGGAATTCTCGTTATTGAATTTTAGAAAGATTTAGGAAAGTCAAAATAAATGAAATGATTGAATTGGGAAATTGATGGGCATGAAAATGAGTGACTCGAAAAGAGTTGAATTTCAAATCAGTCCCTAAGAGTCAGAACTCCCGAATTGTAATAGTAAAGTTATAAGAATTTGGTATGAGGGCAATGTGGGCCAGATACTTAAGAGAAAAAGGCTTAAAGTTAAAGGAAGGGGCAAAATGGACTTTTCATTATTAAAATGGGTATAAAAAAGGAAATTAGGGTTGATTAAAGAAAAGAAATGGGGAGATGCCGTGGGAGAGAAGAAGAGGAGAAGAAAAGGATTTTCGATGAAATCATGAAGGGCTCATGGAGTTTGTGAGCTAAATCAAGTAAGTTCAAGTATCCTTCCTCTTGAATTGTTGATTGATTTATGTTTTGAGTGATATGGGTAAAGATTGGGTTATGTATATGTTGGTTTAGGGTTTCCGAACATGGGGTAGATTTCTGATGAATTGTAAATGATATAGGTTGGATTTTAGTTGGAAAATAATGTATGAGTGTTAAATTGGAATAGAGATGAATTATGTGTTGTATAGATTGGAAGAATTGGATTAAATTGGTTGAAAGACGGATTCGGGAGGCGCGATTGGGCTCACACGTCGCGACGTGCTCATGCGCACGTCGCGGCGCGCGAATTTGTGCACGTCTCGACGAGGGCGATTTGGATTTCGCCGCGGCGAGCTTCTTCACGTCGCGGCGAGCTAGTGTTCCAGAAAGTTATGTTTGGTTTTTAAGGGGTTTATACGTTTATGAAAAAAAGAAGGGTTAAAACAGTCTGTTAAGGATCTCAAATTTGGATGGAAGTTTAGTGTAAAGTATGGTTTCGGCATAATGGTAGTCCATATATGTTGGGAAATGATTTTCGGATTTCAAAAACAAATTGTATAAATTGAGAGTCTATTGAGTTCTGTTTTTGAGGAATAGTTTAACGGGAACTGTTTTTATAGTTAGTGTCGGGAATGTCACGAAAGTGCATAGTACTTATCATTAGATTGCTACATGTGCATTATTGCTGAAAGGTACAATGTGTTAAAAATATGTGTTCTGATTATAATAGAGGCACTTTTGGAGAGTCAGCCTCAGACATTTCAGAGACCTCCAGGCGTTAGCATGGAAGCCAGGTGAGTGACCTAGACAGTTTTCAAAGTATTAAATGTTATAATTCAGTGATTTAAATTCTCTGAAGTAAAATGATGAGATAATATTGAATGTGAACTCCGGATGGAAGGTCCGGAGTATTGAAGTGATAGTATACAGAAATGTTATGAGAATGTGAAAGTGTAATTGTGTTTGTGATGTGGAAATCTGGAATAGATTAGAAATGACTGTGATATACTGATCAGAGCTACAAGCTCGACTACTGAAAAAGAGCCTCGAGCTCGAAAGGGAATAGTGCATACCCAGAGCGCTCTCCTATCCCTAAGACGCGTGGGAAGTAGTGCATACCCAGAGGGCTCTCCTATCCTTAAGACGCGTTCACTAATTAATGAGCCCTTAACGGGACAGTTTCAGAGCGAAAAGCTCAACGATTGATGAGTTAGTGCATACCCAGAGGGCTCTCCTATCTCTAAGACGTATGGTAAGTAGTGCATACCTAGAGGGCTCTCCTACCCCTAAGATGCGTTCACTGATTAATGTGCCCTTATCGGGACAGTATAGATGCTTGGTCACCACACTGATATAAATTGATAATGGGGTACAAACTACAAATATTTTGATATGTTTGATTATTGATAATGGGTACAGACCACAATTATTCTGATATGTCTGATTATTGAGAATGGGTACGGACCACAATTATTCTAATATGTTTGATTATTGATAATGGGTACAGACCACAATTATTTTGATATGTTTGATTATTGAGAATGGGTACGGACCACAATTATTCTGATATGTTTGATTATTGATAATGGGTATAGACTACAATTATTCTGATATGTTTGATTGAATGATAGGCGAAATGCCATACACTGGTGTGAAAACAGTTATGGGGTACTCCTAATTATAGAATGTATGACTGATTGTGATATGCTTAGTGTCGTATGGAATATTAGAGCTTTTAGCTCAACGTACGTAAATGAGCTTCAAGCTCATGAGTGATTTAGAGTCTCAGGCTCAACGTTAGATGAGCCCTGTATCCAGCATTGGACAAGGGACAGATTTTAATGAGACTTTTTATGGGACCGTTTAGGCACTAGGTCACAGCCAAATGATAATTGAATAGTAAGTGAGTGAAATACTTATGTATCGAAAAATGGGACTTATGAATATAGATTTTTGTAAATGTAACATCCCACCCCCTCCTAGAAGGGTAAAATAGTAAAATTGGCAGAGGATGAGACTAATAGGGAATATTGAGTACTGTTCATGCATAATAGGATCGATACACAGTATCAATTGTGTATATGGAATTACGGTAAATGCATTCATGACATTCCCGATAATTGGGCCTAAAGCAATTTTATTGGAATTCATGGGATAATTGAGTTTGGAAAATTGTTTGGACTGCACCATAAATGGTTTTACATTTTTAGGGATTTTTAGGAATTTTTCTGGATTTTTTCCGGAGAAAATTCCCGGACCAAAAATCGCGGTGCACAGCCTAAACATGTTTTGCGGTAGAAAAGGTAATTGTTGTGATTGAAAAATTATTTAGAGTGCACTGTTACCTGTTTTATAATTTTAGGGAAGTTCATTAATTCTCAAAAAAAATAATTCGGGGAAATTCTCGGACCGGATAAATCGCCAATTGGCGAACCGGTCGATTCTCGGTAGCAAAAATCGCTACCCACTGGTACTGTACTATTGGGTATTTTATTTTGGGACTGAAAGTAGGGCCATTGGAGTGAAATGGAGTAAAATTTTGGACTGGATTAAACAAATATACTTTGACTTTTCTTTGACCTTGAAACCAATGAGAATTTGCCATTTATAAAGAGACATTAAATGCTCCATCTCAATGCTTACGGATATGTATTGTTATTAAAGGAAAGGAAAGGATAATAAATTGTTTTAAAGGCTTTGTTAAGCCATCCGAAAGATATACAACAGAAACTCTCTTGATAGAAACTATCGAAATTTTTGCACTCTTCTCATCTTTCTCCATAACTTCAAGCTCCTCTCTTTGATTCCCTCAAAGTTAGAGGATGAGTTTTGTGCATGCTTGAGAAGGGAAAGAGGTTAGTACCTTGGTGTAGAGATTGGTTGTTGAAGCTTTAAAGGAGGCTTTTGAAGTAGGTATGTATCAAGTATCCATTTAAGGTTTAAGCTTTAAATGATGTCTTTTATATGGATTCAATGCCATGATAGTGTGGGATAGTTAATAAAAGGGTTTAAAGCATGTATTAGGTTTAGGTAGGCATTAAAGTGATGATTATTATGATTTGAAGAAAAGGGGATGAGGTTAGATGAAGATGCATTGAAGTTACTGATGTGGTTTGATTTTTGAATTGAACAAGGGTAATTAATTGAGTCTTTGAATTGAGGAAGTTAATGCTGCCAATTTTCAGTGTTAGCCCTAATATATGTATGACTGTATTTATATTTAATTTGTATTTATTTTGATGTCTAGTGATGTGAAAAAGGAATTAGAAGTGGGTGAACTAAGGTTAACCTTAAATCTGGAAAGTTGGAATTTTAATTGATGTTACTGTTTTATTCATAACGTATTGTGTAGAAATGCAAATGAGGTAAGGTTAGTGGCCACTGAAACTTTGGACTGTTGGCTTCAATTTAGTGTGAAATAGGTGTTGTTTAATTTCAATGATAGAGGGGTGAATTTTTGAATGGAAAGTTACTGTTCCATTGCCTGTGAACAGTAACCGCAACCATGACATCTGAGTTTTGTTGATTTTTATGAATTAATTGAGATGGAATTAGGGAGAATGGTCTTCATGGAAGTTGTAGAATATTTGATTATCTTTCCATTGCTACTGATCTTGCTATTTTTGGAATTATATATTGGGAGATATGAATTGATTACTAATGACTGGTTTTGAGCATTTTGGATGAAACCTAGCTTAAGTGTGATTTTGTGAGTTTACTGATTGGAGGCAATTTTAAAATTTTATGTGGACTGAATTGGTGTGAGTGAGCTTCTGAAAAGTTGTAGAGGAAAAGATTACCTTGAAAATGACATATGGTTTGTAATTTTTAGAAGTCAGAATTGGGAGTTATGAGTTTTCAAAAGTGAACCCTACATTAGGTTATGAGTGGCTGATCATAACAGAAACTTCCATAACAGTTTTGAAATTGTTAGAGATTGAATTGGATGTTGAGTGCTTCATGGAAATTGAAGTTTGAGATGTTATCTTTTTAGGGATATAAAGTTCTGAATTTACTGACTTGTATATAGGGAGTTATGCTTGTTGTAAGGTTACTGCCCATATTGAAGGATTTCAGGGACAGTGACATTGAATGAATTAATTGACTGGTTTAGAAATAGAATTTGATTTTGGATTATTCATGAAAGTTGTAGAGGACATTGTGAAATTATTGACCATATTTTTGTGGTAATTTATTTCTGAAGAATCAGTGAATTATGCAATTGTCAATGTACTGCCCAGTGTTGAGGGAAATTGATTAGGCAGAAGGTTTGATGGATTATTTGAGACTCTTAAGGTTGGATTTGAATTTTTTGGTCTTCTTGAGAATTGTAGAGCTTTTCATAAGCTTTCCAATGAGGTATAGTGGGCATTTTTCTGATTTGTGTGCTAAAAGTTAGAGTAGTTGGAAATTAGGAATTGAAATCTGGAAAAAAAAAAAGGACAAGGACAAGGGGAACTCGCCGTCTCATGAGGGCGACTTCTCGCCTCATGGGCGAGATAATTGGCCTGGTCGCGAGGGCGACGTCTTGCCCTCGCGACGAAGCAGGATGATTCAGCCTCGCGAGGGCGGCGTCTCGCCCCCGCGAGGCAGGCTTATGAATATATATATATATTACTGTTTTGATTATTATTTGGCATTAATTGATCCAATTGTTCTTTTGTCAATTTCTTTCCCGTCCGACGTCCGATTGACCTGATTCCAGAGGCATCGGATTCGTTGAATATTTAATTTCATATTATGAGAAAACGGGAATTTTTAGACGGGAATTTGACGTAGCCCCTATTGACGGAACATGTAAACACTGTTTTATTTAATTGAGGACCTATAGAGGTCCGAATTGCGCACCGTCAGCGCCTATGGATTTCTAATTATTGATAGAATTTTTTATGGGAAAATATTGAATTAGGACTGGGAATTCATGAACATGCATATCTCATCAACATGAGCACAAATTTCATATTTCGTGATTCGTACTTTTTCTGATTCATATAGAGGCCCAATTGGAGCGTCGATTGATCGACGTCACAGAGACTTCCCGGCATTAGCTCGGAAGCAATAGGTGAGTAACCTAGTTGGTTTCTCAAATTTCTGGTTGTGTACATGCTTAACGTGAATTACGTGCAAAAGTGAATTGAATGAGCACTGTATGACTACTGGCATGTTGATTTTACTGATACTGATAGACTGGGCTTTATAGCCATCATACTGAACACTGACTGATACACTGGGCTTTATAGCCATATTGTGGACTGACTGATACACTGGGCTTTATAGCCATATTGTGGATTGACTGATACACTGGGCTTTATAGCCATATTGTGGATTTACTGATACACTGGGCTTTATAGCCAAATACTGCATATTTACTAAATACTGCACTGCATGCATAATTGCATGATCAGATAATGGACGTGCCCCAAGTTGCTATTATTACTGATAAGAGCTTCGAGCTCTCATATCGTCTCGACCGCCTCGAGCCCGAGGGAGAAATCACACGCGTCCCCACCAACACCGATCGAGCACTTGGGCACAATACTGAATAACTGGAAAGAGTCTCATATGCATCTCATTTGCATAAACGACTGTTCTGTGACATGTACTGCTTTTGTAATGGCATGAATTACTGTGAATGTTTTACTGTTACTAGATATGATTATTGACTGCTTATCGGTAATCGATGATTAATGTACTATACTGTACACCATGGGCGTAATGCATGATTTGAGTGAACCATCGATGATGGTTTCTCACTGAGTTCGCAAAAATCACCCAAAATTTGCATTTATTTTTCAGGTCCTGAAGAATACCCCGGTTGACACGGAGTATATCTACCGTAGACGCAGTAAAGGTTAGAGGTCGGGGTCGGTTAGGTTCGCATTAGTGTTTTAGTAAGTTGTATTCGCAATCATCGTATAACAAGGCATTGTATTTTCTTGAGCCATTGTGGTAGTAATATTTTACCGCATTGATCGATTGTAATTAATACCGAATGACCGTAATAACTGAAATTGGTTTATATTAAACACGGATTTTATTTACTTACTGTGTTTGCCGTGTGAACGTGGAGTTAATGGCTCCAAAAGAAAAAAAAGTGTATCTTGAATTTTAAATCGACTGATGTAGTACGCCACTCTCGTGGGACACGGACTCGGATGTCACCAACGATATCGGGTTCGGGTCTTACGGGTGTGGGGTGTTACATTTAGGTGGTATCAGAGCCCAGTAGTACGTAATGTATCCGGGCACGCTTTGAACATAGGTTTCATGCATTTGAGTTGTGTCGTTGCATCGTCAGTTATCGATCCCTAGTCGAGTCGCATAAGGATAAATCCTAAGGGTGCATAAGTGACAAGTGACTAAGTGAGAGAAGAGTGAGACTGGATTAGAGTGAAAATCCCTAAAAGGGGATAATCAATTAGGAAAGGATAAAGGAAAAAAATGGATAAGAAGATTGAAATTGTCTCGGGTTAGAAACCCTTATAAGTGATAGTAGAATGACCGTGTTGGCTAGATCGATTAAGAATTTTCAAATTAAATTGACAATGTTATGGTGACAGAAAAATGAAGATGTTGAGAACTTGGAGAGGTCCATTAGAGATATGGGAAGCATATTGGTTATAGTAGATCTAAGTGAGATTAAATGCCCGGATGGTTAGGTAATTACAGGTTCTGACCGTTTTATGTCATGAAGGGGAAATATAGGAATTGAGTAAAATGTAGATGATCCAATCGGGCATCTTTGATTCACAGTATTCGAGTTGGAGATCAAGAAATATTATAAGCGGATGATGATAGCGAAATGGAAAGAAGCTCAATAGAGTGTCAGAACGGTTTCGAGAACTGAAAGAACCGAAAAAGTAGGATGCCCAGTGCCTATTAAAGTGAGATAAAAGTGTACAGATAAATTGAAGAATTTGTGAAATGGTTTTGATCTGAACCGCATAAGCTTGAGATTGAAATGGTTATGTGATTATTGTGTTACGAGTTTGGAAATTCGTATGATAAAATCATAAAGGAAAAAGACAGACAGATGATTTCTACTGATGGTGTATCGGGAAATACTGAATTAGGTGTATATGGACACGAAAATGGTAAATGGATAGGTATATAGATAGAGATAAAATGGAGTGGTATCAACGATTTTGTCGGGTATTGGGGACTGTGAACACCCGATCATAGACTGTTTGAGGAAAATAGAAGATAAGTAGCAGAAAACAGAATGAAAAAAAATAGGAATAATGATCATAAGATGATAAGCCAAATTGATATGACCTTACAAGGTCAAGTTGCACGTAACGGATATGGGAATGAGTCATACAGTTTAATGATACGGGGAGAATGAAATAAAGATCTTGAAAAGAATGAAACCACAATAGCGGTATATGAAAAGAGTTATTGTATTTAAGTCGATTTACTGTTGGGGATATCTATTGGACAGTAATGTTGATTGTGACTAATGAAATGTATGTGACAGATATATGGAAATCATAGAGGAAACGGGCGGTAAATGTTTAGAGTGATTATAAGTGTGAAGTTCTTAAGAGGTTAAAGTAAGACAAAGGTGGACTGAGTGTACCTGTATGAGAGGAACTGAAAAGTGATTCTGGTATAGATTACTGAATAAGTAGTAAAGAAAGTGTTTAAATGACTGCCACAAGGAACCTTCGCGAAAGAAATGTTCTGATATGTTCAATGATGGCATAAGAGTGTCTTGATTGAGATTGTACGAATAGTGAAGAAGGATTGAAACACAATTAGGAATAATCATTGGTTGATGAGATTTTTGTGGACAAAATTAAAAGTGAAATTGGGTCATAGCTCATACTGCTGAGATTATCTGCATTGTATGTACAGAAATGTAAAGAATTCCATATTAGTGAGATTTTAATTTGAGGTGATTCTATTGCAATGTGAAGTGAATCGATCTCCAGTTATGATGTAAAACTGTTGAGGAATCTAGATTTGAAACGAAAAATAAAAGAGTCCCGAACTGAGAAGAGAGATACTAAAATAAAATGGAAAATTTTGGAGGTTTAAATATAGATGACAAGGTATTAACATATGTTGATAGGAATGATATGAAAACAAATGAGAAGAGAAATGAAAAGAGTAATCGAATAGAGACAAGAGGGTCAAAAAGGGAAACTGACAATGAGGTGATGTTGTGACACCTTCATAAAGAAATTGTAGATACACTCATTGTAGACTCAATGAAAAGGGTAAAAGATGTATGGTAAAGTCACTAAGACCCTAGTAGGGATTTATGCGAAGTAAGCAAATGGTAGTAGTTGTGATTAGAGATAGTATGTGTTTGGAATTGTGGAGCAAAGGAAAAGTAAAAAGAACGATAGGACTAATTGAGGAATCGACATCGATGATGTACATACATTGGAAGAGTGGGTAGTGAGTATTGAATCATGACAATATGTTGAACAAGTATGAAATAAATTGAATCGACTGTGATAAATGGTATTAGTGCCATTCTCATTATTGAAAGCCTTGGAGACTGTAGATTCCTATAAGGATACACTGGGTTAATTTGAGGAAAGAGACCGGTGTAAATACGATAATGCTTTAATGAACAGATCCATTACAGATATTAGGGTTTTCAATTAATGTCAAGCATATCAGGGGTAAATGTGAAGTGTTCTGGAAAAATGAAGTTGTAAAAATCGTGATAAGAAAGGTTAAGAGTGCAGAAAGTAAAGAGGGAAGTTTTTATGATGAGTTTTAATATACAAATGGAATTGGAAAACTATAGTGAACAAAAGTCGAAGGAGAAATAAGTGTACCCGATAAAAAGGTATTAGAACAAGAAAGTGAACAGTCAAAGTTAGACATTCTAGTCAGCATATTTGAAAAGTGAAATTGAGTAATTGTAGTTATAAAATGAAGTGATTCTTGGCTCAAGTGTTTATAGGTTGAATGTCCAATAGGAAAAAGGTTTGAGTATGGTCGTGTTATAGAGCTTTGATTCACTGGAAAATATATATTTATTACCTTTGCATGATGCCTCTTTGGGAGTTAAAGACCGTAATGGGTTTGAGACTAAAATGTGTGAGAAAAAGGAAAGTGACTTAGGAAGACTGCATGGTTAGCTAAAGTGGAATTGGATCGGACAAATGAGACAGAGTAAACTGTATATCTGGATAAAGTGTGTGAACATTATAGAATAGTGAATTGTCTTACGAGAATCGAATTTAAATATAAAGTGAATGGCATATAATAAATGACTGCATTAGGAACATTATTACTGATTGAAAATTAAATGTCACTGTATTGGTACCAAGGGAATGTAATTTGTCCCTGACGTGATTAAGGGAGGTACCAAAGAAATGAAAACGTACTCATTGGAACATAAGTTGGACTATATAACATTGGGGAAAAAGGTATTAGAGGAATAAAATGTGATAAGTGAATAGGTTCGAAAATACTGAACTGAGTTAAATATCGAAACCAAAGGTAGTGACAGGTCTAGAAATGGTAAGTGAGATAGCTAAGAAAATGAGATCGCCAACTGATAGTCTTGTCAAACCACATCTATGTCTAAGTGATAACGAGTTAGCCAATCGAATCAACCACGCATCGAGAGTGGTTATAGTGATCACTCGATAAGTGAATCATTTAGTGGAAAAGTGTATGAGATATGTAGAATCATATGATTACTGTCATAGTGAATCGTTGACTGAGAATTTCGAGGACGAAATTCTTTTAAGGAGGGAGAATTGTAACATCCCACCCCTCCGGAAGGTAAAATAGTAAAATTGGCAGAGGATGAGACTAATAGGGAATATTGAGTACTGTTCATGCATAATAGGATCGATACACAGTATCAATTGTGTATATGGAATTACGGTAAATGCATTCATGACATTCCCGATAATTGGGCCTAAAGCAATTTTATTGGAATTCATGGGATAATTGAGTTTGAAAAATTGTTTGGACTGCACCATAAATGGTTTTACATTTTTAGGGATTTTTAGGAATTTTTCTGAATTTTTTCCGGAGAAAATTCCCGGACCGGCAAAATCGCCGGTACCTGGCCTAAACATGTTTTGCGATAGAAAAGGTAATTGTTGTGATTGAAAAATTATTTAGAGTGCACTGTTACCTGTTTTATAATTTTAGGGAAGTTCATTAATTCTCAAAAAATAATTGGGAAATTCTGACGGATAAATCGCCAATTGGCTAACCTACGATTCTCAGAGCAAAAATCGCTACCCACTGGTACTGTACTATTGGGTATTTTATTTTGGGACTGAAAGTAGGGCCATTGGAGTGAAATGGAGTAAAATTTTGGACTGGATTAAACAAATATACTTTGACTTTTCTTTGACCTTGAAACCAATGAGAATTTGCCATTTATAAAGAGACATTAAATGCTCCATCTCAATGCTTACGGATATGTATTGTTATTAAAGGAAAGGAAAGGATAATAAATTGTTTTAAAGGCTTTGTTAAGCCATCCGAAAGATATACAACAGAAACTCTCTTGATAGAAACCATCGAAATTTTTGCACTCTTCTCATCTTTCTCCATAACTTCAAGCTCCTCTCTTTGATTCCCTCAAAGTTAGAGGATGAGTTTTGTGCATGCTTGAGAAGGGAAAGAGGTTAGTACCTTGGTGTAGAGATTGGTTGTTGAAGCTTTAAAGGAGGCTTTTGAAGTAGGTATGTATCAAGTATCCATTTAAGGTTTAAGCTTTAAATGATGTCTTTTATATGGATTCAATGCCATGATAGTGTGGGATAGTTAATAAAAGGGTTTAAAGCATGTATTAGGTTTAGGTAGGCATTAAAGTGATGATTATTATGATTTGAAGAAAAGGGGATGAGGTTAGATGAAGATGCATTGAAGTTACTGATGTGGTTTGATTTTTGAATTGAACAAGGGTAATTAATTGAGTCTTTGAATTGAGGAAGTTAATGCTGCCAATTTTTCAGTGTTAGCCCTAATATATGTATGACTGTATTTATATTTAATTTGTATTTATTTTGATGTCTAGTGATGTGAAAAAGGAATTAGAATTGGGTGAACTAAGGTTAACCTTAAATCTGGAAAGTTGGAATTTTAATTGATGTTACTGTTTTATTCATAACTTATTGTGTAGAAATGCAAATGAGGTAAGGTTAGTGGCCACTGAAACTTTGGACTGTTTGCTTCAATTTAGTGTGAAATAGGTGTTGTTTAATTTCAATGATAGAGGGGTGAATTTTTGAATGGAAAGTTACTGTTCCATTGCCTGTGAACAGTAACCGCAACCATGACATCTGAGTTTTGTTGATTTTTATGAATTAATTGAGATGGAATTAGGGAGAATGGTCTTCATGGAAGTTGTAGAATATTTGATTATCTTTCCATTTCTACTGATCTTGCTATTTTTGTAATTATATATTGGGAGATATGAATTGATTACTAATGACTGGTTTTGAGCATTTTGGATGAAACCTAGCTTAAGTGTGATTTTGTGAGTTTACTGATTGGAGGCAATTTTAACATTTTATGTGGACTGAATTGGTGTGAGTGAGCTTCTGAAAAGTTGTAGAGGAAATGATTACCTTGAAAATGACATATGGTTTGTAATTTTAGAAGTCAGAATTGGGAGTTATGATTTTCAAAAGTGAACCCTACATTAGGTTATGAGTGGCTGATCATAACAGAAACTTCCATAACAGTTTTGAAATTGTTAGAGATTGAATTGGATGTTGAGTGCTTCATGGAAATTGAAGTTTGAGATGTTATCTTTTAGGGATATAAAGTTCTGAATTTACTGACTTGTATATAGGGAGTTATGCTTGTTGTAAGGTTACTGCCCATATTGAAGGATTTCAGGACAGTGACATTGAATGAATTAATTGACTGGTTTAGAAATAGAATTTGATTTTGGATTGTTCATGAAAGTTGTAGAGGACATTGTGAAATTATTGACCATATTTTTGTGGTAATTTATTTCTGAAGAATCAGTGAATTATGCAATTGTCAATGTACTGCCCAGTGTTGAGGGAAATTGATTAGGCAGAAGGTTTGATGGATTATTTGAGACTCTTAAGGTTGGATTTGAATTTTTTGGTCTTCTTGAGAATTGTAGAGCTTTTCATAATCTTTCCAATGAGGTATAGTGGGCATTTTTCTGATTTGTGTGCTAAAAGTTAGAGTAGTTGGAAATTAGGAATTGAAATCTGGAAAAAAAAAAAAAAAAAGGACAAGGGGGGAACTCGCCGTCTCATGAGGGCGACTTCTCGCCTCATGAGGGCGAGATAATTGGCCTGGTCATGAGGGCGACGCCTTGCCCTCGCGACGAAGCAGGATGATTCAGCCTCGCGGGCGGCGTCTCGCCTCATGAGGCGACTTATGAATATATATATATATTATTGCTTTTGATTATTATTTGGCATTAATTGATCCAATTGTTCTTTTGTCAATTTCTTTCCGTCTGACGTCCGATTGACCTGATTCCAGAGGCATCGGATTCGTTGAATATTTAATTTCATATTATGAGAAAAGGGAATTTTAGACGGAATTTGACGTAGCCCTATTGATTGAACATGTAAACACTGTTTTATTTAATTGAGGACCTATAGAGGTCCGAATTATGCACCGTCGGCGCTATGAATTTCTAATTATTGATAGAATTTTATTATGGGAAAATATTGAATTAGGACTGGAATTCATGAACATGCATATCTCATCAACATGAGCACAAATTTCATATTTCGTGATTCGTACTTTTCCGATTCATATAGAGGCTCAATTGAGCGTCGATTGACCGACGTCACGAGACTTCCCGGCATTAGCTCGGAAGCAATAGGTGAGTAACCTAGTTGGTTTCTCAAATTTCTGGTTGTGTACATGCTTAACGTGAATTACGTGCAAAAGTGAATTGAATGAGCACTGTATGACTACTGGCATGTTGATTTTACTGATACTGATAGACTGGGTTTTATAGCCATCATACTGAACACTGACTGATACACTGGGCTTTATAGCCATATTGTGGACTGACTGATACACTGGGCTTTATAGCCATATTGTGGATTGACTGATACACTGGGCTTTATAGCCATATTGTGGATTTACTGGTACACTGGGCTTTATAGCCAAATACTGCGATATTTACTAAATCTCGCATCGCATGCATAATTGCATGATCAGATAATGGACGTGCCCCAAGTTGCTATTATTACTGATAAGAGCTTCGAGCTCTCATCTTTATCAGACCGACCGCTCGAGCCCGAGGGGAGAAATCTCGACGCGTCCCCATCAACACATTGATCGAGCACTTGGGCACAATCTCAATAATCGGAAAGAGTCTCATATGCATCTCATTTGCATAAACGACTGTTCTGTGACATGTACTGCTTTTGTAATGGCATGAATTACTGTGAATGTTTTACTGTTACTAGATATGATTATTGACTGCTTATCGGTGTCGATGATTAATGTATTATATCAGATGCGCCATGGGCGTAATGCATGATTTGAGTGAACCATCGATGATGGTTTCTCACTGAGTTCGCAAAACTCACCCAAAATTTGCATTTATTTTTCAGGTCCTGAAGAATACCCCGGTTGACACGGGAGTATATCTACTGTAGACGAGTAAAGGTTAGAGGTCGGGGTCAGTTCGTGTCTGCATTAGTGTTTTAGTAAGTTATATTCCGCAATCACTGTATAACAAGGCATTGTATTTTTACTGAGCCATTGTGGTAGTAATATTTTACTGCATTGACTGATTGTAATTAATACTGAATGACTGTAATAACTGAAATTGGTTTATATTAAACACGGATTTTATTTACTTACGGGTGTGGGGTGTTACAGTAAATGTGTAAAGGGGAATTTTTCCTTGAGAAAATGTATTACGAGATATAGATAGATCTATAGGAATTGTAAAATGAGACCAAAGAGAAAGAATGAGAACATAAGTTATTATTTGATTATGTACTTGAGTGAGCGGACCATCGATGATGGTCACTCATTGAGTTTGCAAAAACTTATCTAAAATTTGCAATTATTTTTCAGGACTCAGAAGAATACTCTGTTAGGTAACTGGTGTATAGTGATCGTGGAGTGCCAGATGAGGATGGGATTAGTTGCGTCTGCACTAGAGTGAAGACTTTGCTTATACATTATTGTGTATTTTATATGAGGAACCTCGTGGTCATTGTATCTACTAGTTTGGCTATGTAAACTGTTTTCCGCAACATACATATATGTAAGTGTATGATTGTTTGAAAACAAAATTTTTGGTACTGTGTTTCAACTGAGAGAAGTAGCATCCTATCCTCGTAGGGCATGGATTCGGATATCATCATCGATGTCGGGTCCGGGTCTTACGGGAGTGGGGTGTTACATTTAGTGGTATCAGAGCCCAGAAGTACGAACTTACATGGGCATTTCTGAACATAAGTCAAATTGTATACAGTATAGATATGTTATAGTAGACACTAGTGACTGATCCTTAATCTGAGTCTCATGACAATGAGTCTTGCGTATGAAAAAGTGTTAAGCTCATGTATTAAGTGTCTTAGTGTGAAAAGAGAAACGAAACATCAGCGTATGAGTCAATGTGGATTATGGGAAATTGGGAATGGGAAAAGTGAAACTGTGAGGGTGCAAGGCCCATGAGTCCAAGGCCCTTTTTGAGGACGCGAGGCCCGAGAGGCCAAGGTCCTACACATTGTAAATGATATTCACACTGTACTGTAGTCATAAACCCTTGAATGCGATAGGAATGTGAAGATAGTGGTATGGGCTGATTTTGGAAATAAGTGATATCGATTGAGTAATGAGGCTTAAAGTGCATAAATTGAGTTGTAAGAAAATGAAATTTGCAATAGTCTGGAAAGATTAGATTTCGATATGAAAGAGATATCGGTAAAGAGTGATTAGGGGTACGATTGAGTATAAAAGAAATATGCTTATGGTTGATCAAAAACTCAGTGAGAACTAGGCAATTATGATTCTGATGAGTTGTTCGATAAATTAGGATATGTGGAAATGAGTAAAAGATAGAAATGGATTTACTGTATTTGTGTTACTATATGGGTATGATGGACTGCATTATAGCGTAAGTAAACAAATTGAGAAAAAGAAAACGAAATGCGCCAAAGTCTGGACTTGGTCAAATGTAGGCATGAGGAGAATAACGGTTAAAATGACCAGAGTATAAATTTGTATATCAATATGTCAAAAAAAAAGGGTACGTGATTTGATAAGGTCAATATAGATTGATTGTATTCTTGTTAGTGGATAATGTAGTGTATTGATATGAGACTGAAATGCTTTGCCTTTAAAGGGAATAGAGAAGAAAAGATATTGACAAAAAGTAGTAGAAATGGAAGGAAAAAAATGTGTAAGCTTGGTTAAAAAGGAAATGATTTAAGTAAAAGTGGTTTTGAAAAGTGACAATAGCCTGAATACTGAGATTGCATTTCTTGATGCTTCTGTATTTATAATTCTAAGTGGATTGGGAATATGCTCATGGACGATAAAATTATAGGGTTATGATGTTACAAATGTTGGAACATGATTCATGATATGTTAATATGGGAACAATTAGGTATGTGCTTCGATTTGAATTGTTTAATGTATACATTTTTGGAAATTATGATAACTTAAAGGAGAAGAGTAAAAGCACTCAAAAATGTTTATGACGAGTTGTTGTTTACAAAAAGGGAGTTAAATAATGGAAAGCCAAAAAGAATTTATGTTAATATGTGTATTAGTATGAGAAACGAGTGCAGAGTACTTGCGGGTCACCAAGTCATAAGGTGAACCCTACTTATGGGTAGGAACTAGAATAGAAATGATTTCTAAAGTATATAGAAATGTTGGTATCATTAGTGATTGTGAATGATTGAAATGTGAGATAAATACATCTCTAGATGAGATAGTAAAAGTTAGATGAAATTTACTGGGTTGTATAGAATAAGAGATTTCTTTATAGTTCATTGGGCCTTAGTATTGAGGATGCATTGACCAGAGTGGGCGATACGGATTGATCCTATTACGATAATAGGAAAAGTGGAAATTGATTCTCTTGAAGTTTCAAAAGGGACCTATAAGTACATATGGAAAATAGATGAGTGATTATACCGAGGTTGTCAACGTGTCAACAATGGAAGCTGGTAATTCTTTCATGATCTAAAGGTCGAAAGTTACTTACCTGATACAATTGGGTCTGTTTCAGGTGGAAATTTACTACTGTAACGAAGGAATTTTGGAGTTGATGATGTTAAATATCTACATGGATGAGGGGATTCGAGTACTTCAAGGAAACACTTTTGTTTATGTGAGGAGAATTTTGGTCTACATCTTAGGGTATAAATGTGTGTTCGGGAACCACAAATCCTCCATAATGTTAAGGGGTTCCAACACAAGAAGTTATGATTTTAGGCCGATTGAAATATGTGGAGCAACATATATGAATAAACAGACATTTATATGAGTCAATGAGGAATCTGTAGGAATTTGAAAGAATTGGGAAATCGGTTGAGAAATAGGAAGTTTAACGAGAAATTGGGGATAACATGTGTCAGAGGAATTTGTTACTCAAGGAATTTCATGAGCTGAAAATGAGAGGTTATACCTATTAGTGTTAATTATGCTCTGATTTGATATTGTTGTAAAAGGTTAATGGGACCTGAGCATAAGAATATCAATTAGTGACTATGATCTTAATGAGGATGAATTTATGATTATGGGGAAATTGGTTGAAATGTATAACATGATTTTGGTGTTGCTAAAGATGAATAACTGCCTGAGCTAAATTTAGACACGTGAATTAGAAACTTCTGCAACAGTAATTGGATCGAAAGCGTAAAATCATGATGTGGACAGAATCACATGAGTTATGCAATGACTAGACAGATTAGTAGTGATTAAGGTATGACTAGAAATTGGAAAGATTGAGAGGATTGGGCTGAGGAACTTATGTTCCAATAAATTGTATCAAATAGAGCATTGCATAGCAAAGTACCATGATTATGGATACTGGGTTACTAGATTGAGTGCATTAAAGAGGGTATGGTGACGAGTTAAGTGGAACCAAGGAAATGTGGAAAACCCAAATTGTGGATATGGGGATGTTGATAACATCGACACATGTGTATTACCATTTAAAGAAAGGTCCTAGTAAGGGGACCCCAAAAGAGCAAATGGGTAGCTAAGATTGGGGACTTGAATGAATATGTTCAAATAAGTTTCGGCATATAAGTGATGCATTCCTTCTCATGAATGCATGAACAACTAAGGAGTTGTGATTGAGTCGCCTAGTTGTAACATCTCCACGTTGAGCTATACTCCGTGACAGTATTCTGATTTGACTGAGCCTACGGGCCAGTATTCTGATTTGATTGAGCCCACGGGCTAGTATTCTGATTTGACTGAGCTGACGGACCAGTATTCTGATTTGACTGAGCTTACGGGCCAGTGTTATGTTTATGTGTGGGCACTCGATCACAACGATAAGAACACATGTGAGTCTTATACCAATGGTTTTATAAGTGAATTTGTAGCTAGAAATGTTTCAATCAGATAGCTGTTGGAGTTGTAATTGGGAGTAATGGGTTAAAGTTTCTGAAAACTCATCAAAGACATATGCAAATAGTATGATCTCTATATAATGAATGGAAGGACCTTTTGGAAGACATTAATGATGAGGCAATAAGGGAACCATCGAATAAGTTGGATGATATAAGAAATGGATGGTTATATGAGAAACAATACCCCTATCGTATTCAATGTCAAAATGAATTTCGAGGACGAAATTTTTATTAGGAGGGGAGAATTGTAACATCCCGTCACTGATGAGAGTGATATTATAGTAAATTTTAGATTGGGTTGTGATTGTGTACATGAACTTCGGTATGCATGCACTAGTGACAATTCCTGGCTTCTGTGTCTTTGTGAAAATATGAAATTGTGTGTTAATTGAATTGGATTGATTTCTATATTCAACATTAAATTGCAAAATGGGTACCGATGAGATTTTCGGTACAATGACTATACCATTGACACTCCGATTAAAGACATAATTTAGGAATTCTCGTTATTGAATTTTAGAAAGATTTAGGAAAGTCAAAATAAATGAAATGATTGAATTGGGAAATTGATGGGCATGAAAACGAGTGACTCGGAAAGAGTTGAATTTCAAATCAGTCCCTAACAGTCGGAACTCCTGAATTGTAATAGTAAAGTTATAAGAATTTGGTATGAGGGCAATTTGGGCAAGATACTTAAGAGAAAAAGGCTTAAAGTTAAAGGAAGGGGCAAAATGGACTTTTCATTATTAAAATGGGTATAAAAAGGGAAATTAGGGTTGATGAAAGAAACGAAATGGGGAGATGACGTGGGAGAGAAGAAGAGGAGAAGAAAAGGATTTTCGATGAAATCATGAAGGGCTCATGGAGTTTCTGAGCTAAATCAATTAAGTTCAAGTATCCTTCCTCTTGATTTGTTGATTGATTTATGTTTTGAGTGATATGGATAAAGATTGGGTTATGTATATGTTGGTTTAGGGTTTCCGAACATGGGGTAGATTTATGATGAATTGTAAATGATATGGGTTGGATTTGAGTTGGAAAATGATGTATGAGTGTCAAATTGGAATAGAGATGAATTATGTGTCGTATAGATTGGAAGACTTGGATTAAATTGGTTGATCCAGCACTAGATAAGGGACATATTTTAATGAGCCCTTTTATGGGACCGTTTAGGCACTAGGTCACAGCCAAATGATAATTGAATAGTAAGTGAGTGAAATACTTATGTATCGAAAAATGGGACCTATGAATATAGATTTCTGTAAATGTGTAAGGGAGAATTTTTCCTTGAGAAAATGTATTACGAGATAGAGATAGATCTATGGGAATTGTAAAATGAGACCAAAGAGAAAGAATGAGAACATAAGTTATTATTTGATTCTGTACTTGAGAGAGCAGACCATCGATGATGGTCACTCATTGAGTTTGCAAAAACTCATCCAAAATTTGCAATTGTTTTTCAGGACTCAGAAGAATACTCCGTTAGGTAACGGGTGTATAGTGATCGTGGAGTGCCAGATGAGGACGGGATCAGTTGCATCTGCACTAGAGTGAAGACTTTGCTTATACGTTATTGTGTATTTTATATGAGGACCATCGTGGTCATTGTATCTACCAGTTTGATTATGTAAATTGTTTCCCGCAACATACATATATGTAAGTGTATGATTGTTTCAAAACTAAATTTTTGGTACTGTGTTTTAACTGAGAGTGTTGGGACTCGATCCGGGAACCGGATCCCAACCGAAAAGCGGAAACGGATACGAAGAACGAGGCGAATTCAAATTGAATAAATTGAATTCGATAACGACAAACAAAGCGAAAGCGGAAGCAAATCGAATACAGAATCGAAAGAAGCGAATCGGAACGGTTACAATCAAAGGCGAAACAGATATGAGGAATCGAAACTTAACAAACGGAGCCGATCTTTCAATCAAAGTAATTGAGCTGAATCATATTCGACATCCGAGAACAATTATCAAAGAAAAAAAAAGAAACGGAGCCGACATCCGAAAACAAAGAACAGAGAAACACAATCGCGCTGGAAACTTAGACGAAACATCTGAAATTCGGTATAATTTTTTTTCTTTTCTTTTCTTTACTCATTAATCAAATATGATTTCCTTTTTCTTGGACATTCTTTCTCATGCCAAATCTCAACTCTTAACCATATTCTTATACATTGGTATTAATCCCAAAATTCTTATTCATACTAATTTTTATCGAAATTTCGACAGCATAACGGCTGCCTTTGACCTAACCCAAAACCTGCAATAGTTCAAAATACACTTCTAAAATTTCCATTCAAACATGCAAATATCAAAATCCACCGGACCCTCCGTCCGGGATCTCAGCAGATAAACCCAAACCTATTTCTAAAACACTTTCATAATTGTAATTCAATATACTATTCTCATAGTTCAATCTCATTCCCAAACTCATACACAATTCCATATACAATTTCATACTCTCATACATTCATTCATAATCTTCATACATTCTGAAATACATCATAATCACTTACTTAACGGAAATTTAAGCCGTTTACAAAATATTCCAAATCTCAATTCACATAACAATATAGAAGATGCAAAATCAGACCAAACGTCTTCACATTCTTTCATCCGATCTCCTGCTCGAAACCTGGAGATGGGGATGAAAGGGGTGGTGAGCTCGGAAGCTTGTAGATAATATATTTATAAATTGAACAATAAGTAGAAATCATTTTTTTCATAAGCGATTTGCCAAAAGGGCTTATTTTTCAAACTTTGCAATTTTTCAAAAATTTCGAGTTTTCAAACAGTTTCCTCAAACCTTTCATAACTCATTTTCTCATTTTTCAAAATTCTCACATTTTTCATAAACATGAATGCAATCATAACAAATCACAAACCACATAAAATTACAAATCAAACACATAAAACATATCAAATGGCTTCGCTCGTCCAAAACAGAACGTCTTCGCACATTCCATAAAGCGGTCTTGGTAACTGCGAATAAACGTATTACACTTTTCCGCATCGCGTTCAGTATAGCCGTGAAGGAGTCCGAAATCGAGCTCCACGCCACTAGCGGCAGCCGGAGAAGGCTATAAAATGAACAAGTCAAGACTCGTCCCATATATGGGACCCACCAAACCCACATAACACATAATCGAAATGAACATTCAAATGTCCAAGGCACTTTTCGAAAACCTTGATTTTCATATTTTCAAATCATAAACACATATCCAAGCATGAAATCATATAGCCATTCACATTGCATCTAAATTCATCAATTTGATTACATATCAATCAAAATCATAAATATGAATACGATTTATTTCTTATCCATAATGCACATTTTTCAAATTTGTCAAATAATTCAAAACCATGAATTTCTTCAATCTTATATTTTCTAAAACTCATTTCCAAAATAAGGAATCTAACCCTTCGAAATCATCATTTTCAAACATTTTAAATAAGCATTAATTTATCAAAAATTCGCTTCTTAAATTTTCAAATTCACATGCTTAGCTTAAAATTCAATAAATAAATATACTACCCACCTCGAAATGATGCTAGGAACTCGTCCCGATCATCAATTTGATCCTTACTTCTTTCCTTCTTTCAATTAAAATTGACCTAAGCTATAATAATCCAAATTTCACATCATAATTTGCATAATTCTCAAAATAACTATAGGGAACCCAAATTTTTCATTGTTCCAAGCTTTCTAAAACAAGAATTTCTAAAATTCCCAAATTCAAAATTTGACCTAAAACAATTCACTCAAATTCAATCTCATAAATAACTTAATTTTCAAAATTGATGTCATAATTCATCAATTCATACTACTTTCAAGATATCTAAACCACCAATTTTAAAAATCCTCAAATCTCAAAATTGACCTAAACCAATTTATCTAAATTCAATATCATATATCACAATTTCTTCAAAATTGATTTCATATATCACCAATCCATAATATTTTCCATGATTCTACACTAAAAATTTCCAAAAACCCCAAATTATGAAATTTGGGCATAATCCCAATTAAATTTTCATCCAAAATTAAACACAACCTAAGGCATATACATCAAAATTGACTTCATATATCACATACCCATATCATTTTCCATGTTTCTCAACCAAAAATTCATCAAAATCTCAAAGCTCAAATTTTTCTCTTACCTCTTTTCTTCTTCAAATTTCGGATTTCTTGGTTCCTAAAGCAAACTTCCTTCATTTTCCATCTTTTTCCTTTGAAACTAACTTAAAACTCATGCTAAAAGCTTCAAAAATTTGAAAAATAGAATGCTCTCTCTTCTTTCTCCATATACGAAGCTTCTCTCTTCTCTTCTCCTTATTCTTCTTTCATTTTCTTCTGATTTTTCAGCCACCTTTGTGGCTTTATTTGGCTTAAAACGACATCCCCTCTTGTGTTAAGAGGCCATGTCACTTAAGTGAGGGGTGATTGACCAAGTTGCCCCTCTTTTTAAGTGAAATCCCAAAATACCCCTGCACAGGATTTTCAAAATCTGATAGCTTGCGTCCTGTTTTCAAGCATCTAAACGAAATAATTTGGACAAACATTCTTCTTTAAAATTGTTCATCTAGATCATATGAATCCAACGCCACTGACCGGGCTCAATTCGGATCAGAAACGAAGAATTTATAGCCAAAATACTATCAGACCTTCACAAAATCCGAGACTGAACATTAACATAACTTCAGTCCAGAAATTGACAATCTTAGGGATGAACTTAAATTTCGATCCCTTCACATGATTTGTAGCCCCATATCTTAATTTTATTTGGCCTTAAGAATCAACTCAATCGTAGTTGTACAGCTCCAGAATTTCGCAAAATACTGAACCATATTCAAAAAATTATCCAACTTATAACCTATAACCAAATCTCCTACTTTGGTTCAATCAATATCTTTCCATTTAATCTCCTAAAAATCATAATTCTTCAAGAAAATGAAATTAATTGTCTTAGGAATCCAACGCTTCAAGATTCAAATCAATCGGATGTCGGATGAAGGAATTATAAGCAAAAGATTACAGAAGGGCTCGGATTAAAAACAAAGTAACGGAACTTCAAAACCGAACATTTCAAAAATCATATCTCTCGACCCCGAACTCAGAATTTGACAAATTTTGTTTCAATAAAAAGATAAAAGGAAGCTCTACAACTTCCCTCAAGTACTCAAAATCAAATTAGGTCTCAAAAGTGGTCAAAAACTCAATCAAAGATTCTGTCCAGAACAGCTTTTCCTAAACGACTTCCAATTTTTAATCGCTCATAACTCCTAGCCCCGATATCGAAAAATTGCAAACTTTATATCAATGGAAAGATAAAAACATCATCTAAAACTTTCATGAAGACTACTTACTCCAATTCAGACTAAATCCATATGACTAGTGGCCTCGAAGCATAGAACACACAAATCTATACTTAATAGCATTTTCAAAACAAAGCATATCTTCGGAAAATCATATCTCTCAATCCCGACATCGAAAAATAGCAAACTTTATGGCCACAGAAAACTCTTAACATAATCTACAAGTTTCTAGTAAACCATTTTCTCAAATTTTGCCTAAATCAAAAGTCAACCCTCCAAGGTCAAAAAGTCAAACTTTTCATAATTTTTCGTATTTTCACTCCTTCTCTCTTTATTTCATGATTTTTAACTTAATTTCAATCAACTCATCAACTTAATTTTATAAACCATAGCAATCCACTTAAAAGCCCAAAGATATCAAAATCAAATCATTTCTTTTCTTATCAATATCCTTTAATTTTAAGTCATCTATTTTACAATACATACACAAGACACTCCTTAAATTTAATTTTCATAATTTAAATTTTCACTCAAAGATCGGGGTCCAACATTTCTCCCCCTCTTAAAAGAATTTCGTCCTCCAAATTCATACTTGATTAAACTCCAAGTAACCCATTCTTACGTATAATTTCTTTCTAAACAAAGATAATCAAACACTTTCTCACTAATTTCTTTCCAAATCTCTTAATCAATCTCTTTTTCTTCTTCACACATAATTCTCAACTTCACACATAATTCTCAACTTTTTTGCACTTATTCATTTCTTATGTCTAATACTAATATCATATCCAAAATTACTATCCCCTCACCTCAAATAGTTCACAAGTCATATGTCCCATTGCTTAAGGAGCCCAATAAGGACCAATAATCATTCCGAATTAACCAATGGATCTTCAATATTAATCCCATCTTTCAAACCTTTTTCATTTCATCTCACACATAAACATTCAACATCTATTCATCCAATACATCATGAAATTTCAAATCTCAATTTCATGAACTCTTTCCTTAAATTGCTCAAAATTCTTATCATCTTTATCAAATAATCACTTTTACTCTTCACATAATTCATGACAAATCATTCATATCAATTGCACATTCCTAAAGTCATTCATACTTATTGTCATCGAAATCAAACGATCACCTAACACATTCCCACAATTTCAATTTTATCCTTACACATTCTCCTCAATCTTATATGCCCAGTTAAGATCCTATTACTGGGCTCTGATACCATAAATGTTGGGACCCGATCCGGGAACCGGATCCCAACCGAAAAGTGGAAACGGATACAAATAACGAGGCGAATTCAAATTGGATTAAATGTTGGGACCCGATCCGGGAACGGGATCCCAACCGAAAAGCCGAAACAGATACGAAGAACGAGGAGAATTCAAATAGGATCAATTGAATTCGATAACGACAAACGAAGCGAAAGCGGAGGCAAAACGAAAGCAAATCGAAGACAGAATCGAAAGAAGCAAATCGGAGAGCGAAGCAAACAGAACGGACGAAACGAATCATATAGTAAAACAAAGCGGAGCAAAACACCGAACGAATCGAAATCATATTACTTAACAAACGGATCGAATTCAAACTTGCCCGACATCGTTGCATAAATTATCTTAAAGAAGCGTCGCGTTAGAAACCTAAAACTAATCCAATACGAAAACGGATACGAAGAACGAGGCGAATTCAAATTGGATAAATTGAATTCGATAACGACAAACAAAGCGAAAGCGGAAGCAAAGCGGCAGCAAATCGAATACAGAATCGAAAGAAGCGAATCGGAACGGTTACAATCAAAGGCGAAACAGATACGAGGAATCGAAACTTAACAAACGGAGCCGATCTTACAATCAAAGTAATTGAGCTGAATCATATTTGACATCCGAGAACAATTATCGAAGAAAAACAAAGAAACGGAGCCGTCATCTGAAAACAAAGAACAGAGAAACACAATCGCGCTGGAAACTTAGATGAAACATCCGAAATCTGGTATAATTTTTCTTTTCTATTCTTTTCTTTACTCATTAATCAAATATGATTTCCTTTTTCTTGGACATTCTTTCTCATGCCAAATCTCAACTCTTAACCATATTCTTATACATTGCTATTAATCCCAAAATTCATATTCATACTAATTTTTATCGAAATTTCGGCAGCATAACGACTGCCTTTGACCTAACCCAAAACCTGCAAGGGTTCAAAATACACTTCTAAAATTTCCATTCAAACATACAAACATCAAAATTCACCGGACCCTCCATCCAGAATCTCAGCAGATAAACCCAAACCTATTTCTAAAACACTTTCATAATTGTAATTCAATCTACTATTCTCATAGTTCAATCTCATTCCCAAACTCATACACAATTCCATATACAATTTCATACTCTCATACATTCATTCATAATCTTCATACATTCCGAAATACATCATAATCACTTACTTAACGACAATTCAAGCCATTTACAAAATATTTCAAATCTCAATTCAAATAACAATACAGACGATGCAAAATCAGACCAAACGTCTTCACATTCTTTCATCCGATCTCCTGCTCGAAACCTAGAGATGGGGATGAAAGGGGGGGGGGGGGGGTGAGCTCGAAAGCTCGTGGATAATATATTTATAAATTGAACAATAAGCAAAAATCATTTTTTTTCATAAGCGATTTGCCAAAAGGGCTTATTTTTCAAACTTTGCAATTTTTCAAAAATTTCGACTTTTCAAACAGTTTTCTCAAACCTTTCATAACTCATTTTCTCATTTTTCAAAATTCTCACATTTTTCATAAACATGAATGCGATCATAGCAAATCACAAACCACATAAAATTACAAATCAAACACATAAAACATATCAAACGGCTTGGTTCGGTCCAAAAACGGAACGTCTCGCACATTCTCGCAAGCGGTCCTGTAGTCAAGTGATGTAACGTACTACACTTTTTCGCATCGCGGTTCAGTGTAGCCGTGAAGGGAGTCCAAAATCGGAGCTCCATGCCACTAGCGGGCAGCCGGGAGAAGGCTATAAAAACGGACAAGTGCGCACTCGTCCCACATATGGGACCTGACCAAACCCACATAACACATAATCAAAAATGAACATTCGAAATGTCCGAAGGCACTTTTCGAAAACCTTGATTTTCATATTTTCAAATCATAAACACATATCCAAGCATGAAATCATATAGCCATTCACATTGCATCTAAATTCATCAATTTGATTACATATCAATCAAAATCATAAATATGAATGCGATTTATTTCTTATCCATAATGCACATTTTTCAAATTTGTCAAATAATTCAAAACCATGAATTTCTTCAATCTTATATTTTCTAAAACTCATTTCCAAAATAAGGAATCTAAACCTTCGAAATCATCATTTTCAAGCATTTTAAATAAGCATTAATTTATCAAAAATCCGCATCTTAAATTTTCAAATTCACATGCTTAGCTTAAAATTCAATAAATAAATATACTACCCACCTCGAAATGATGCTAGGAACTCGTCCCGATCATCAATTTGATCCTTGCTTCTTTCCTTCTTTCAATTAAAATTGACCTAAGCTATAATCATCCAAATTCCACATCATAATTTGCATAATTGTCAAAATTAACTATAGGGAACCCAAATTTATCATTGTTCCAAGCTTTCTAAAACAAGAATTTCTAAAATTCCCAAATTCAAAAATTGACCTAAACCAATTCACTCAAATTCAATATCATAAATAACTTAATTTTCAAAATTGATGTCATAATTCATCAATTCATACTACTTTCAAGATATCTACACCACCAATTTAAAAAATCCCCAAATCTCAAAATTGGCCTAATCCAATTTATCTAAATTCAATATCATAAATCACAATTTCTTCAAAATTGATTTCATATATCACCAATCCATAATATTTTCCATGATTCTACACTAACAATTTCCAAAAATCCCAAATTATGAAATTTGGGCATAATCCCAATTAAATTTTCATCGAAAATTAAACATAACCTAAGGCATATACATCAAAATTGACTTCATATATCACATACCCATATCATTTTCCATGTTTCTCAACCAAAAATTCATCAAAATCTCAAAGCTCAAATTTTTCTCTTACCTCTTTTCTTCTTCAAATTTCGGATTTCTTGGTTCCTAAAGCAAGGTTCCTTCATTTTCCATCTTTTTCCTTTGAAACTAACTTAAAACTCATGCTAAAAGCTTCAAAAATTCAAAAAATAGAATGCTCTCTCTTCTTTCTCCATATACGAAGCTTCTCTCTTCTCTTCTCCTTATTCTTCTTTCATTTTCTTCTGATTTTCAGCCACCTTCGTGGCTTTATTTGGCTTAAAACGACATCCCCTCTTGTGTTAAGAGGAAATGTCACTTAAGTGAGGGGTAATTGACCAAGTTGCCCCTCTTTTTAAGTGAAATCCCAAAATACCCCTGCACAGGATTTTCAAAATCTGATAGCTTGCGTCCTGTTTTCAAGCATCTAAACGAAATAATTTGGACAAACATTCTGCTATAAAATTTTTCATCTAGATCATACGAATCCAACGCCACTGACCGAGCTCAATTCGGATCAGAAACGAAGAATTTATAGCCAAAATACTACCGGACCTTCACAAAATTCGAGACTGAACATTAACATAACTTCAGTCCAGAAATTGACAAGCTTAGGGATGAACTTAAAATTCTATCCCTTCACATGATTTGTAGCCCCATATCTTAGTTTTATTTGTCCTTAAGAATCAACTCAATCGGAGTTGTACAGCTCCCGAATTTCGCAAAATACTGAACCATGTTCAGAAAATTATCCAACTTATAACCTATAATCAAATCTCCTACTTTGGTGCAATCAATCTCTTTCCATTTAATCTGTTAAAAATCATAATTCTCAAAGAAAATGAAATTAATTGTCTTAGGAATCCAACGCTTTGAGAATCAAATCAACCGGATGTCAGACGAAGGAATTATAAGCAAAAGATTACAAAAGGGATCGGATTAAAAACAAAGTAACAGAACTTCAAAACCAAACTTTTCAAAAATCATATCTCTCGATCCCGAACTCGGAATTTGACAAATTTGGTGTCAATAAAAAGATCAAAGGAAGCTCTACAACTTCCCTCAAGTACTCAAAATCAAATTAGGTCTCAAAAGAGGTCAAAAACTCAATCAAAGATTATGTCCAAAACAACATTTCCTAAACGACTTCCAATTTTTAATCGCTTATAACTCCTAGCTCCGATATCGAAAAATTGCAAACTTTATATCAATGGAAAGATAAAAAAATCATCTAAAACTTTCATGAAGACTACTTACTCCAATTCAGACTAAATCCATACGATGAGTGGCCTCGAAGCATAGAACACACAAATCTATACTTAATAGCATTTTCAAAACAAAACACATCTTCGAAAAATCATATCTCTCAATCCCGACATCGAAAAAAAGCAAACTTTATGGCCACAGAAAACTCTTAACATAATCTACAAGTTTCTAGTAAACCATTTTCTCAAATTTTGCCTAAATCAAAAGTCAACCCTCCAAGGTCAAAAAGTCAAACTTTACAAAATTTTTCGTATTTTCACTCTTTCTCTCTTTATTTCATGATTTTCAACTTAATTTCAATCAACTCATCCACTTAATTTTATAAACCATAGCAATCCACTTAAAAGCCCAAAGATATCAAAATCAAATCATTTCTTTTCTTATCAATATCCTTTAATTTTAAGTCATCTATTTTACAATACATACACAAGACACTCCTTAAATTTAATTTTCATAATTTAATTTTTCACTCAAAGATCGGGGTCCAACAGAGAGAGGTAGTATCCCATCCTCGTAGGGCACGGATTCAGATATCATCATCGATGTCGGGTCTGGGTCTTACGGGAGTGGGGTGTTACACTCCAGCTTATGCTTTGGTGATTAAAAGGTAAGATAGATGCAAAATGATTGATGCAAAATGATTGAAGCTTCCCTTCTTGTCTGTTTATGTAGGAAAATCCCGGGAGGTACATCACATGTACCGGCAGCGGAAAACAAAATTTTGTTCCGGGACTTTCCGAAACCCAGATCCGTGTATCGGTATGAAGACATCAACCTAAATAGCCAAAGAGACTATCTCTAAAGGTGATCCACGCAGAGATCGGAAAATCTAACCGAGTCAAACCCTTTGACCCGGGAATAGTTAGAACAGATTAAAGGTCGCTAGACCTACCTCTCTCCTTGGAGAGCTAAGCATCAACGTTGGAATCTTGGAGAAGAAGAGTGGAAACGATGGTTTAAGAAAGAATAACATGAAACCCTTTTCACCTTCCTTAACACTTAAGCAAGTTTATTCTTCTTATTTTGAAAACCACCGAAATCCCATCTCGCCATCCACGACAATCAGCTATATATAGTGTTCTTTACTTTTAAGACACCAATTAATAGCTTACAAATGGATGGCACACCATTTAAGGAATAAAGTAATGATACTTTGACTTTTTCAAAACAAATCTTCTTATCTTCTCTTTACCCATTCCAACGATGCACATGTGCTTATATATATTATTAATTAATTAATTAATTACTTAATTAATTAATTAGAATATAATTGCTAAGGTCCAGTCCAATTGGGGTTGGTCCTACGGCCTTGTAACGGCCCCTAAAAATAAAACGACCTAAACCTTTCTTAGCAATATTGATGTCGCGATCTCATCGGGACATATCCCAATCTCATCGGGATCCATTTAATCCATTTGCTCTCCATAATTGGAACTCTGTCCAATTACTATTTTACAGATTCTCTGAAACACTCTTATGCGTGTGACCCTTTAGGTTCCCGGTTATGTTGGCCACTTAGATTAACAATTAATCTGAGCAAGTCATGAGCGGTATCTAGCAACACATCATGACCCCTAATTGACCGAAAAGTAATCGGTTTGATGTATTCATCACGAACCAGATCACGAACCCTTCCATAGACAATTACCGTGCAATTCGTCCTTTCACCATCCTATACCCCACTTGGTTATGAGTATGGTCAAAGTGTCAACTCTCACTAGACCGAGTCTAGCCTGTGATATCGCTTCTCGCCCCGGGACTCATTACTTTATATGTCAATGAAGACACTCTTCATGATATACATGCCGCCACCTTAGTAATGATCCCACAAGAGGCTATGGGTATCTCTTCGCTAATCCGTAAGTGGTGAATCCTTTATTGGCTACTCAATTATCTTCAATACCTCAAGTCGCACTCCAAGCACCACCCTATGAGTTACCTCCGAAGGCAACAAGGAATGGAGTCAAAGCAGTGATCAAGATCCAAGATATCCTTGAGTACTTCAAGTCTAAGGATACTTGCACCATTGCTATGATGAGATTATCACCGACACTTAGATAAGATATCCATGTGATGATCTCATGGCAGTCATCCAATGAACTTACTACCGCTAGTAAGCATCCACATGTCAATTCTAAATATCTCATATTTACAGCTTTACGAGATCCACCGCTGATCCAATCAAGGAATATGACATGTGTTAGTCTATCCGGATTAATGATGTCCATCCTCATTAATCCTATGACTAGGAGAATTTAGATATTGACATAATTGCACATGATAGGAATCTCAGAGTATGATCACATCATAATTTCCTTCATGCTATGTCATATATCATGGACTTCATTAATTTGATTAAAGATCAAATCAATTCATAAACAATGTTTATGAATATCAAATTAATGAATAATGCCTTTTCTTTATTTATTCATAAAGTCCGCACATGACTTTGAATAAAACGCTAAAGGGATTGCCTTTAGGGCACAAATAAACAAGATCGATTTTGAACAAGTCGACTTATCCAATGAACAAGTCGACTTATCAAGATCGAACATGTGTAAGTCGACTTACACATGGTACAAGTCGACTTATCACTTACAAATCTCCCACTTGCCCTAAAGCCAATCGCCTTAGTATCTAATACCATAAGCGAGTCCATGAGAATCACAATTCTCCCGTGACAATGGCTTTGTCAACTTAACAAAGAACACTTTGCTCGTGGAATTCTCTCTATCAGTTATCATCTCGACTAATGATCTCCGAATCAGCGAAGTACGAGTTCGGATCGTCGATAAGACCTTGGTTCCGTTGTTCACAAGACTAGCCCCATTGTATCACAATACAATCCTATGGGCCCATCACGGTAGGGACCGATCAAGTTCAAGAATGAACTTCTTGATCCAAACCGCTTCCTTTACGCATCTCATGCGGGAATGTACTCTGCCTCGGTGGATGAATCAGCAGTCCTCTCTTGTTTGGAACTTTTCCAACTGACCGCCACGCTATTCAGTGTGAATGTATATAACCTGATTTTGATTCAGAATTATCTTTATCAGATTAAATACTTGCATCTAAATGCCCGCTCACTTGGAGATTTCCATCTTCATAGATCAAGAAAACATCCTTAGTGCTTCGCAAGTACTTGAGGATATTCTTGACAGCCACCCATGACCTCACCAGATCCGATTGGTATCCGCCGTAACACTTAGAGCATACGATACATCGGGCCTCGTACATAGCATTGTTCCATGTTAAACCTCTTTAGCATCTCATCTATGTACGATGATTGTGAAAGACCAAGCAACCTTTTGATTTATCTCTATAAATCTATATCCCTAGGATATAAGTTGCTTCACCAAGGTCTTTCATCACAAATTGATTGGACAACCAAATTTTAACTGATTGCAGCATAGAGACATTGTTTCCTAGTTACAGTATGTCATCTACATACAACACAAGGAATACGATTGCAGTCCCATTAACCTTCTTATACACACAATGATCATCCGGATTTTATGAGAAATCAAACTCTTTGATTAACTCATCAAAACGGATAATCCAACTCCTGGATGCTTGCTTCAATCCATACATAGAATTCTGAAGCTTGCATACCATTTTGCCATTATAAGAGGTGAAGTCCTCTGGTTGTGTCATATACACATCCTCGGGAAGATTTCCATTCAGGAAAGCTGTCTTCACATCCATTTGCCATATCTCATAATCATAATGAGCGGCAATGGCTAGGAGTATCCTAATGGATTTAAGCATTGCTACGGGGCTGAAGGTTTCGTCATAGTCAACTCTTTGTCTGTGACGAAATCCTTTGGCCACAAGCCTTGCTTTATAAGTAATCACATTACCATCCATGTCGGTTTTCTTCTTGAAAACCCATTTGCACCCTGTGGGTTTTATCCCTTCAGGTGTAACAACCAAAGTCCATACTTGGTTTTCATACATGGAATCCATTTCAGATTTCATGGCACAAAGCTATGTTCCAGACTCTGAACTTTTCAGAACCTGTTCATAGGTAGTAGGCGCATCATCTCATATGAGCAATACGTCATTCTGTTCACTTACAAGAAATTCATATCTCTCGAACAAAGCGATCCTACTTAACCTACGAAATTGTGTGTAGTAGAAGGTTGAATCATTACCTCATCTATATGAGTGACAGCTTGAGTTCGTGCGATTGATCTATGTTTGTTCGAGAATCTTGAACTTCTCCAAGTTCAACTTTGCTCCCACTGTCCTCTTGTAAAAGAAACTCTTTCTTTAAGAAAATAGCATGCTTGGAAACAAACAACTTTTGTTCCTAAGCAAGGTAGAGTTGATATTCCACGAACAAACACTTGTCAGCTTTTACATCAAATGTATTTGACTGTGTCCGCTTCACGTAAGCAGGACAATCCCAAACTTTCAGATGAGAAAGATAGGGCTTTCAGCTAGTCCACATCTCATATGGAGTAACAACAATCGTCTTTAATGGAACTCATTTAGCAAGTAAACAAATGCCTTGAGCGATATTCCCAAAATGCAGTAAACCTATCATCAATCGCACCATGTCTAACAAGGTTCGATTTCTCCTTTCACCACACCATTGTCTTTGCAAGCGTGTAAGGTGGAGTATACTGAGATAAAATCCCATTATCTCTGAGATAATCAAAAACTATTGGTCTAAGCATTTTCCACCACGATCAGATCGTAATGTATTCATACTTTTACCAAGTTAGTTTTCTACTTCATTTCTGAATTATTTGAACTATTCAAATGCTTCAGATTTGTATCTCATCAGATACAGGTACCCATATCGAGAATAATCATCGATAAAGGTAATGAAGTAACGACAACCACTTCTAGCATGGATGGACATCGGACCGCATACATCTGAATGTATTAGGTCTAATATTCCATTCACTCGTTCACCCTTTCCTTTAAAGGATAACTTAGTCATCTTGCCTAATAAACAAGATTCGCATGTGTCATATGATTCATAATCAAATGACCCTAAACATCCACTCTTATGGAGCTTAGCGATGCATATCTCATTTATATGGCCAAGCCGACAATGCCATAAGTAAGTTGATTTTAAATTATCTCGATTATGTCTTTCCGCGTCATTGACATTCATAATTGGATATGACATGTCTCATATGTCAATTCAATTGCATAATGTACGAGTACCATAGAGCATTCCATTGCAACTAATATAACAACCATTGCTACTAAAAGTCCAATGGAAACCAAATTTAATTAAACATAAAACATACAATATGTTCTTTGTTTAAAACAGGTACAAAATGTCAATCATCCAATTTGAATATAAGCCCACTAGGGAGTAACAAGACATAAGTGTCTACGGCTAATGTAGCAACTCTTGCTCCATTACCTACACAAAGGTCTAGTTCTCATTTTATGAGCTTTCTACTGTCCCTGAGGCCCTACATATCATTTCATATGTATGAGCCACATCCGGTATCAAATACCGATATGTTTGGATCAGGAATAGTATTAACCTCAATGACAAACATATTTGAAGAAGTAGAGGCATCTGATGCCTTTTACTGCTTCAAGGACTCCAGATAGATTTTACAGTTTCGCCTCTAGTGGCTAGACTTGCCACAATGAAAGTAAAATCCTTTTGGGGCAGTTTCTTTGGTTTTTCCTTGATGGCACTTCCATTTGGTTCTTGGCCTTTTTCTTCTTTGAACTAGAAGAAGAAGCATCCACCATTAGCACTTGCTTGCTATCCTTCTTAATAGCCCGCTCAGCTGTCTTAAGCAGATTGATCAGCTCAAGAATTGTTGTGGATATTTGGTTCATCTGATAGTTTAACACGAACTGTGAATAACTGTCAGACAATCCAACCAGAATTAAGTTAATACTCAACTCATAATCCATTACAAATCCTAAGACAACCAATCTCTTTATAGCCATTCATCTTCGTGGCATCCCGACGCAGATGTCCCTCGAGCCATCTTTAATGGTGAAGAAGCCTTGAGGTCTCGAACCTTTCGCATCGAAGCTTACTCATCACTCCCTAAGATGAAATACTATAGTGTGAGCATCCATGGACTCGTCTTTGCTGCTGCAGCTCTGTGACATCAAGACAAGCATAATGCAAGTATCCATATCACTGTCCTTTAGATGCTTACGATATGCTTTCTGATCCTCATCAGAAGCATCGACAGCAGGTGCATCTGGAAGTGGAACATCTAGAACGTATCCCAGTTCCTCAGATCTGAGAACAATTCTCAGATTCCTTAGCCAATCAAGAAAATCGGTCCAGAAAGGAGAGCATAAATTCACACTGAAAGACTTCTTCAATCAACCTAGCGCGATAGATAGAAGGAATGATAGAATATATATGCCTGCATGATCATAAGGACTTGCCTGATATGCATATGGCTCCCACTAGTTTCCTAGAATCCATAACCCTCTTTACGAATCCAAAGAAACGATGTGACATAATGTCCTAGTGGGTCGATATCCGACATTGCTAAGAGTGACCTTGGGTTTACCCAACAAGCCACAACTTAGGTCAATCGGTAGGTATCGGTCATACCAATTGTATCATCGATAACCGACATTAAGAATGACCTTGGGTTTACCCAACAAGCCACCTTAAGTCTCGGGAGGTATCAGATATACCAATTACATCTTAGACACAACTATCGTTCAGTGCTATCAACTTGTTGATGTGTGCACTTACATTGGGTATCAACTCTTTGATGCGCATATATCTAATGTATGCTACCCAATTTCGCCTCTGTCCATGTTGATCTTGAGTTTACTCAACAAACCAACGCTTCTAGTGAAAACCGACCCATTAATCCGAAAATCTTATTTTCATGGTTCGAATATATTCGTATAGAGCGAGCTTGGGTTTACCCAACAACCCATCCCTATAAGAACTCTGGTTCTTACCATATTAATGGAAGGTGTTAGTTTTCATATACCGAGGAGGGATTTAGAAACTCTAAACTCCAAGCTGAAGGATCATAGTCGCCAGGACTATATGGAATGATTTAGGTTTCATCAATCACATTGAAGCAATCCTTTTAATCATCCATCATCCAACTCGAAGATGCCACAAGTCGACTTTCATCAAATGCAAGTCGCCTTTATGCTTCGCTTACACACAAGTCGACTTGTATGACACAAGTCGACTTATTTCACCTGCCCATGTACAAGTCGACTTACAAGGTGCTACAAGTCGACTTATACTAAAATCTTGAACAAGTCGACTTATTCTATACACAAGTCGACTTATCAAAAAACCTTGAACAAGTCGACTTGTTCCATATACAAGTCGACTTATTCAGGAAAATTTGTTAAAATCTCTAATCAGCTAATTCCTCAATCAATACAATTCCAATTCTCAACACCATCATACCTAGGGTAATATCTGTAAATTTGATGTATCAATGAACAATTCATTGAACCATGAAAGCCTTAAATAGTCAAACTATATGAAAAGCTTGAAATGAGTCAAAACTCATTAATTTCCAAAAAATTTAGGAACACCCAAATTATCATCCTAAGCATCTCTAGCTAGCACATACATTATCAAATTTACTTCAGCACATGCCATAAAAAATATGACGGTCAAAACAAACAAGATAATGCAATATACTAACGAGACGCTAATGTGATCAATTAGGCATCCGAAAATTCTAGGATAAACAACTTCAAGCAATTCAGTTTGGAAATCATACTACATCAAGATAACACATTTTAATCACATTAAAAATGGTGCAAGGCATTGGAACTGAAAAAGCACACTCAATCAAGCCAAGCAAAACAGTCCCAACAATTTTCACCAAAACTGTCCAGTTCTGTACATTGCTTGAAATGATCAATGAAACAATTTCAATAAATCATGAGAAACTTATATAGGTTATTACATGTTCAGAACATGCTACATGAATTGTTTCAGGATTTTAGGCCATCAAAACCTCAGTCAACCTAAATAACAAAACCGATTCAAAATCTGTGTTCATCAACACAGTAATTCCCAACAGCATAGAATAAATTCGTGAATAAATATCCAATCACCTTGAAATCAAATTTCCATGCTCACAGACATTCACCAACATCTTAGAGACATGTAGGTGAAGGAAAATCTGAAAAACCATTTTTCTATAATTTATTCTCGATTTTATACTCATGCCTGTTCCAGAATCGTTTCACAAAACAACATCTGTAACCTTAGGGAATTAATTAGTAAAACTATATCAAATCAAATCAATAAATTCTGAAAATTCATAGACATATTCTCTAACATGTTATGAACAATCCTGGGCAGAAAAATTTCGAAAAACATATCACAATATAAATTCGAAATCTGAACAGATAGCATGCATCAACAGAAAATTCCATTAGGATTTCTGATCTCGCTTAGGTTATAGCTGCATACACGATACCAGACGCTCTGATACCACTGTAGGAAAATCCCGGGTGGTACATCACATGTACCGGCAGTGGAAAACAAAAATTTTTGTTCCCGGGACTTTCCCAAAACCCAGGATCCAGGTATCGGTATGAAGACATCAACCTAAATAGCCAAAAGAGACTATCTCTAAAGGTGATCCACGCAGAGATCAGAAAATCTAACCGAGTCAAACCCCTTTGACCCGGAAATATCTAGAACAGATTAAAGGCTGCTAGACCCTACCTCTGTCCTTGGAGAGCTAAGCATCAACGTTGGAATCTTGGAGAAGAAGAGTGGAAACGATGGTTTAAGAAAGAATAACATGAAACCCTTTTCACCTTCCTTAACACTTAAGCAAGTTTATTCTTCTTATTTTGAAAACCACCGAAAATCCCATCTGCCATCCACGACAATCAGCTATATATAGTGTTCTTTACTTTTAAGACACCAATTAATAGCTTACAAATGGATGGCACACCATTTAAGGAATAAAGTAATGATACTTTGACTTTTTCAAAACAAATCTTCTTATCTTCTCTTTACCCATTCCAACGATGCACATGTGCTTATATATATTATTAATTAATTAATTAATTACTTAATTAATTAATTAGAATATAATTGCTAAGGTCCAGTCTATTTGGGGTCGGTCCTACCGGCCTACCGGACCCCGGTGCTAAAACAGCCCCGGAAACCTTTCTTAGCAATATTGATGTCGCGATCTCATCGGGACATATCCCAATCTCATCGGGATCCATTTAATCCATTTTCTCCATAATTGGAACTCGTCCAATTACTATTTTACTGATTCTCGAAACACTCTTATCGTGTGACCCTTTAGGTTCCGGTTATGTTGGCCACTTAGATTAACAATTAATCTGAGCAAGTCATGAGCGGTATCTAGCAACACATCATGACCCCAATTGACCGGAAAGTAATCGGTTTGATGTATTCATCACGAACCGATCACGAACCCTTCCATGACAATTACCGTGCAATTCGTCCTTTCACCATCCTATACCCCACTTGGTTATGAGTATGGTCAAAGTGTCAACTCTCACTAGACCGAGTCTAGCCCAGTGATATCGCTTCGCCCCGGGACTCATTACTTTATATGTCAATGAAGACACTCTTCATGACATACATGCCGCCACCTTAGTAATGATCCCGACAAGAGGCCAAGGGTATCTCTTCGCTAATCCGTAGTGGTGAATCCTTTATTGGCTACTCAATTATCTTCAATACCTCAAGTCGCACCCAAGCACCACCCTATGAGTTACCTCGGAAGGCAACAAGGAATGGAGTCAAAGCACATGATCGAGATCCAAGATATCCTCGAGTACTTCAAGTCTAAGGATACTTGCACCATTGCTATGATGAGATTATCATCGACACTTAGATAAGATATCCATGTGATGATCTCATGGCAGTCATCCAATGAACTTACGATCGCTAGTAAGCATCCACATGTCAATTCTAAATATCTCATATTTACGCTTTACGAGATCCACCGCTGATCCAATCAAGGAATATGACATGTGCTAGTCTATCCGGATTAATAATGTCCAGCTCATTAATCCTATGACTAGGAGAATTTAGATACTTGACATAATTGCACATGATAGGAATCTCGAGTATGATCACATCATAATTTCCTTCATGCTATGTCATATATCATGGACTTCATTAATTTGATTAAAGATCAAATCAATTCATAAACAATGTTTATGAATATCAAATTAATGAATAATGCCTTTTCTTTATTTATTCATAAAGTCTGCACACGACTTTGAATAAAACGCGCTAAAGGGATTGCCTTTAGGCACAAATAAACAAGATCGATTTTGAACAAGTCGACTTATCCAATGAACAAGTCGACTTATCGGTACCAAACATGTGTAAGTCGACTTACACATGGTACAAGTCGACTTATCACTTACAGTTTATGTACCAGGACATTGGTTGAGTGTCCCGAACACCGTTTCCATCCTCGACGGCATTTCGCTTTCGTTAGCTGAGCAGTAAGTCCCCCTTCCAATGCCTTCCATATTATCAAGAGATGTTAGCTTTGAAAAACTTCCTGCTACTTTTGGCTTGCATATTTCTCTATATTCTTCATACATTAACATGTTGGGATGAGCACTCCTTAATGCGTTCCATATTATCAAGAAATTTTAGCTTCGAAAAACTTCCTGCTACTTTTGGTTTGCATATTTCTTTATATTCTCCATACATTAGCAAGTTGGGATGAGCACTCCTTGATAAAGCTAGAGGAGATTACTTGTTCTCTAATTTAGTAAAAATACACTCTCTTATCTAATGTGACTTTCTACTGATGTTTTCGAACTTATGTATGTTCCTTTCTACCTATGTTTTCTTAATGCAAGTCGAAAAGGAAATTAGGCAGATAATAGAATTAGGATGGGAAATGGACTTTAGTTTGATAAACCATTGCAGTGTCACTGTGAATTGAAGTGTGCTCAGGAACCACAAAAATTTATGTCTTATCCAAGACCAAATGTCTCTAGGGAAGAGACACTCAAAGAACAAATGGTCCCTATTTTCTTTTCCTAAGTTACACAGGACACAAACCTCATTTGAATTTAAGAGAGAAAGTCAATCCATAGTATTAACCTTGTTTAAGGTAGTGAGCCATAGGATGAATGAGGAGCTAGGAAATAGTTCTTGATGCCAGACCACTTCATACCATTCCACTTTGCCATTACACTTATTCTATATCAATCTTTTACATTTGATTGTTAAAGGATTTTCTTAAAAGTAACTAGCTGACACCATGTTGGTTGAAGTTTGAATTGCTTGAGTTCCAACTGTTGTTTTCTTTTTTGTTATTATCCTTTTAAAATTTTTCTTTTATTTGTAATTGTACATTTGAATCTTATTATCAATAAAGGCTCCCCCTTTTTTTTTTCCATTTTCTATATCAATAAAGGTCACTTACTTAATTATGGGAGTTATTGTACCATCCTTACTTTGGTATTTTCTCCTCTTGATCGTCCTACTTCACCCCTTTCCTTCCACAGTTTCCTATTGATTAGACATATAAACATTTAAAAGTTTGCAGGCAACGAAAAAGGAGTTTATTCTTAACTGAAAATTTTTTACAACTTAAATAGTTGGTTATTTTGTACTCAACTCAACTGCAATATCTTAATTAATTTTTGTTGATTTTGATAAAATTGATAAACAGATAGAAGAGAAGAAATTATCTTTAATATCATGATGATTAATTGTTGTTTAAGAAACTGAGTTACATGCTTCAAAGATATTTTCTTTCCTTTTGCAAAATCCATAGCCAAACATAGATGTTGCAATGCTTTGGTGTTTTGGTTTCACTCTTTTTGGGAAGATATGGTTTTTAAAGGTAAATTAATTTAGATAGGCTATAATTAATGAAAGATATATAAATTTATATTTTAAAGATTGATGAAAATAAAAGAGATAAATAAAGTGGATTATATTTTATTTTATATATCTTAAAAATTATAAGGGCATACTTAATAAAAAGTTTTCACATTATAGAGTTATTAATTTTAAATTACAATAATTTAATTTTAAAATCTAAAAATAACTTTAATCCAACATCTCTGCTTTCTTAAATTTGAAACCTTTAAAATAAGTTAAGACACACTACAAGAAAACTACCAATTGCTAACGGATCATTACGAAAGGAAATACTGTTGAAAATTAGCAACAAAAAATCAAATTCTGTCGGTAAAATTGTTGTAAAAAATGGTAATTTGCAAAGGAAAAAATATTTGTCGGTAAAGCTGGAGGAAAATTATCCTAATAATTTTTTCGATGGAATATAACGATGGAATAGGAATCACCGTCGATAAAAGAGGCGCAAATTATAGGTGACAAAATAAGCATCGTCTTTTACTTACAAAAATGTATTCTGTCGATAAAATTGAAAATTAAGTGTTGGCATTTGTTTCAATTGCAACGTTTTAAAAAAAACGTAAACGAAACCATTTGGTGGTAAGGTTTGTTAGGATAAATTAGCAACGACATTTACCAATGAAAAATGAATATGTCGGTAAATTCAAATGATGTCGGCAATGTTCTTAAATTTATTGTAAAATGACGTCATTTGATAATTATAAAAACCTAACACCCAAAGCCCCTTATTCTTCTTTGTGCTTTCATTTCTTTCGTTTTCTCCTCCATGATTAAAGGTTTGGGTTCTTTCATTTTCAGTTCTTTTGTTTTTTGGTGGCTTTCGGTGACCTTGCATTGTTTCGTTGGCTTTCAGTGGCCTTGCATCTGTTGCATCTTTTGCTGTCTTCTTCCATTGCCCAACATCTTTGAGGTAAGTGGTGTTCCATTTAATTTTACGGTGACATTGTTGTATTTGGGTTTTGTGTAGTACTTTGATTGTATGGGTTTTTGTTTCTTTTTTGCGTCATTATGCAATTGGAATGGTGATTTGTGTTTTGTGTTTTTTACTGGTGACATTGTGATGGTGATTTTGTTTAATCATCTTCATTTGTTTATGGAGGAGATTGAATTTGAGAGATTTATGGAAATGGAATTTTGGAGCTTGGGTTTCTATTTTTGAGTTAGTGGTGAAATATAGTATTAGTTGCTAAAATTGCCATTTTACATATACTTAATATGTAATGTTTCATCATTCATTTATGGTAATATGAGAATATATAGCATGATTATAGTTAATTTGTTAAATTTTTGGGTTTTTAAATCATTATGAGATGATCTAAGTCCATAAACTACTATAAGGAAACAGTTAACTAAAGTCACTATATGAAGATTGTTTATTTCAAAGTTTTTGATTATATCAATTGGAACTTCATTCTAGCTTTTAGGATTTCCTATCTAACTTAATTTAGGATTTCCTATCTAATTTTTAATAAACGTGAGACATTGAATATGTACAACATATAATTTAATTATGATCTTTTGCTTTCATGTATAGTTAACTATCATTTTACATTGTTGAGGTAAATGGTCCATCTAATTTTATAGTGACATTTTTGTATTTGGGTTTTGTGTAGTACTTTGATTATATGGGTTTTTGTTTCTTTTTTGCGTCATTATGTAGTTGGGATGGTGATTTGTATTTTGTGTTTTTTACCAGTGACATTGTGAAAGTGATTTCATTTAATCTTTTTCGTTTGTTTGTGGAGGAGATTGAATTTGAGAGATTTATTGAAAAGGAATTTCGGAGCTCGAGTTTTTTTTTTTGATTTGGTAGTGAAATATAATATTAGTTGCTAAATTGTCATTTTACATATACTTAATATGTAATGTTTCATCATTCATTTATGCTAATATGAGAATATATAACATGATTATGAGTTAATTTGTTAAATATTTAGGTTTTAAATCATGATGAGATTATCTATGTCTATAAACTACTATAAGAAAACACTTAACTAAAGTTACAATATGAAGATTATTTATTTCGAAGCTTTTGATTCTATCAATTGGAACTTCATTCTAGTTTTTAGGATTTCCTATCTAATTTTTTTTAATAAAATGTGAGAATTTGAATATGTACAACATATCATTTAAGGATGATCTTTTGTTTTCATGTATAACTAACCATCTTTTCTCCTCGCCGTCACGCACCCATCAGATGTCATCGTTTTTGTCGTCTTCCTTTAATCATCGTTTGAGGTAACATTTTATTCTTTGATGTTTTTTACGACGTCAATGAGTTTTGTTCGTTATTGTGTTTTATGTACTACTTTGATTGTCATTGTCTTCTTTTCTTTATTTTGGTTACTTCTTTGGTTGTCAACTCACCCTAGCTTCCTCATCTTCTTCCTTCACGTGCTTCAGTGACTTCTTCTGTGTGTCGGTTGAGTTAAGTGAGTTTTGTTATTTACTAAGTTTTTGTGTACTTGGTTTAATTTGGGTATTTGTTTGTGGTTTGAACCTCTCATTTGAACAAGTTTGTTTTAAAGTAAATGGCCTACACCAACCAAAACTTGTTTGTGGTATGAACTTCAGTTTGTGGTTTTAAATTTTAAGTATTGTTAATCTAAATTTAAGTATTGTTAATCTAAATTTTATATACTGTTAACCTAAATTATTAGCTTTAAATTTTAAGTATTGTTAATCTCTATCATTAATACTTTTTCTTATTGGTTGTGTTTGGTTGTTACATTCTTAAAGTTCAGTTTATCAATGAATTAATATAGGATGGGCTTGAATTATAGTTCCAAATATTTGAATTTTGTCAATGGGTTATTTGATTGATGCTCTTTGAATTGATTAGGTTCTCTTTACTTTTCATGCATGAATCTTTACATGCATCTTTTTAATATAATAATAATTTTCTTCTAAACATATTAGATAAATTTTCAATATTACAATAATTTATTAATCAAATTATTCATATTTTTATCTTTACTTATTATATTTGTTACTAATACAAAATTAATTTAGGTAAAATATCAAACTTCTAACATTTTTTTAAAATTTCAATAACAATATCTAAGCCATTCAATTAAAAATTTCAACATTATAAAATTAAGTAATTCATTTTATGTTATTAATAATATATTCCATATAATCTAAATTTATTAATTTTAATTAATAACTTAAATAAAAGTTAAATTATCTCGCTTTATTAAAACATTGAGTACTGTACAAAATTTAAGAATAAATGCATTTAACTTTTATGAAATGTTACTAATAGATCAACTCATGCCACTAATTGCGGGGTTCTTGTATCAAAGCAAGCAGCTGTTGCTTTTCCCTTTCACGTCCTTAAGTGCATCTTTGAAATCTCTTCTAACAGATATGATTACAAACAGAAAAATGATCTTTAGTTAATAAATAAGTTTGCAATATTCAAGAATACAGACAAGATAGTTGCAAAAAATATTAAAGAGGAACTCAAAATGTTGGCCCCTATATTTTTTTTCTTTAATTAAGCATGATTTAAATAAATTTTGAGGTTTTGATGGATTTAATTATTTTGGGAGTTATTATTATGGTAATGTTAACAAGATTATGTGACATTGGTAAATTGAATTAAAGTGTTAAGGTAGTAAGATTGCTTGAAGGGCATTTTTGGAAGACCACTTAAGGGTAAAAGATACAAGGCATATAAGGAAGGGCAAAATGGACATTTAGAATCATTAATGGAAAAATTGAAATAAAAAGTGTTGGTTTGCTCGTAAGGAAGAGGTAAAAAACGAAATTGGGAAAAAGAAACAAAGAGAAGAGAGAAAGAAGAGAGTCCGGTGGAGAAGAGAGGAAAGAAAGAAGAAAAAGCTAGGTTTTGATTTTCTTGGTCTTAAAAAGTGATTTTGAAGTTGCTCAAGAAGGGAAAAAGGAAGAGGAAGATTAGAGCCTTCTTTTGATCCAAGAAACTCTTCATTTGGTGAAGATTCAAGGTAAGTTGGATTTCAATCTTTGGTTTTTTGAAAGGGTTTTGATTCATATAGCTTAAGAAACGTATGGGTTTAAGGATTCTACGATCAATTTTAGCGAATATGTCTTATGGGTTCTCCAATTTGAATCCCTATTGATATAAGCATTTTTGTCTTTGATAAAGGAAATCAAAGGAGGAAAGAAGAGCAAGGGGGGAGACATCTTTTTAGCAAAGTTTTAAGTAAGGAAATCAAGGTGGGTATACGTTATAATAGAATTAATAAGCCAATAAATGTTTTCTTTGAATCAAGGAAATTTAACGTTTTTAAATTGCATCATAAATGTTGCATTTGGTATTTCTTGAATGAATTGAGAATTTGCTATATGTTTGGTATGTGAATTAGGTTGATGATTTGTGAAAAGAATTTCAAACTGATTCTTTTGAAAACATAAATGTTTATCAAATCATGTTTTCAGGAATAGTTTTCAAAATATCTCATGTTCATGAAAAACAAGTTTTCAAAAATGTTCCATTTGGGCAAATGGTTTCCCATTCATGAATTACATGTTATGTGGGTTTGGTGTAATCCATTCAAGAATGTCACATGCAAGTTGACCAAGTTAAAGGCTTCTTCTGCCTGCCCACTAGTGGCATGGAGATCCTTCATGGACTCCCTCAAGTTTACGCCTATGCAAAACCATTATGTGGGATTGCGATAGTGCCTCAAGTTTACGACTACACAGGATCATTATGTGGAAATGTGTAGTTCGTCATGTTTAAGGATTTACCTGAACAATTTTGATGTGTTTATGTGCTTATGATATGTTGACAAGTTTGATGCATTCATGATTTAAAATTTTTGAATTTTGGTTATGAAATTGAGAATGATACTTTGATGAATTTAATAAGAACTTTGTATTGGCAATTGAACATTTCAAAGGTTTTGCTTATTTTTGTTATAAATTGTTACCCATGAGCTTTCAAGCGCACCCCCTTTCACTCCCATCTCTAGGTGATGAAAAAGAGATCGGGTGAAAGAGAGTCAAGGCATTTGTTCGATTATGCATATTTTTGTATTTTAAGTTAGATTGATGTAAAACAAGACTTTGGACGTATGTCAAGAATTATGGGGTTTTGTATCTTTTATATTTCAGATTTTTGGATATTGTTGATTTAATGTGGTTGAGACTGCCATTAAAGCTTTGTAAACTCTTATTCTATGATGTTAATGAAATATGGATTTGTGAATGGATGATTGTTAAGTTGAAATGTGAATTTGCATATGGATGAGGTGGAGTTGAAATATGAATTAATTAAGGATGAGCTTAAGTTGGAATTCGGTATATTTGGGAAAGTTATCAATTTAAGATGATAAATTTTGAATATGAATGATTGCTGCATATCAGTGTGATGCTATGGATACAAAAATAGGAATGAATGATGAAATGTAGTTGGATGGTTTAAAATTAAGTTGCGTTAGTGGAAGTGAACTTGGGAAAATTTTCAAGTCTTTTAGTGAAAATTGTATACTGATTTCAAGGGAAAAACTGAATTAATTTAGGAAGAATTAGACAAAGTTGTCTTCATAAAAGTTGTATCTTATCGTTTTAGCTTTCTATCGGTATAAATTATGAAATTTTTGGACAATGGAGTTGAAAGATATGATCATTAAAAGTTTGGATGTTGTTTAGGATGGAACTTTCAGGACAACCACTTTGATTGAAATTTTGAACCTTGTAAAAGCAAAAATTGTTTTTAAGTTCTTAATAGAAGTTGTAGATCTTTATTTTATCTTTCTATTGATATAAAGTTTGCAAATTTTGGAGTTCTGTATCAAAAGTTATGAGATTTAGAAGTTAGGATGTCGGAAGAAGAAAAGCAGGAGGAGAAGCGCCAAAAGTCACGATCGTGCTTAACATGTTTCACTCTTTTGATCATAACTTTGTCATCCAACCTCCAAATGACCTGATTTTTTGAAGCATTGGATTCGTAACACATTTTTCTATTTCTCCATGAAAATCTATAGCTTTTGGAATTAATTTGAAAAAGATGGATTGAATCAAAGTAAGGGGATCGGTTGGAAGAGTATGAGTTGGATATTTTTCACAGAACATGCTTCAGTATTTTAGTGATATCTTGAACTGTAAAGCTCCAAATGAGATGATTCTTGTTTCTAAATAAAATAGACACATAGAACTACACATTATATGAGATATTGAATTTTGATTCGGTCTCTAAGACGTTCAATTTCTAGAGTGAAGTTGGGTATAATCTACTCTTTCAGTAAAATAGTAGTTCGAAAATGTGTGGGCTATAACTTTCAGATTGGTGAACCAAATTGAATAATTTTGGTGTCTTTAGAAACTTAAGACAATAAGGAATAAATGTTCTAAAGAAGACAAATTGAAATTCCAATTTGAGGTTTCCTAAAATCTTTTCGGAAATAGGAGAAATGAGTTCATTTCCGACAATTGACCGGTGTAAGCATGCCACCCATATGGGTTGTTGGTTATGGAGGGTTCATTGAAACAACCCTACAAGATAATACACGCGCTCATGTCTTATGATTTTTAGAGCAAGAGTTGGGCTTCGAAAACAGGGTCCAACACAAAATCCATACATTTATTAATTAACTTTTGATATTAACCCATAACTCATGATGCAACTCCTGTGAGGCTTATCTGTGAAAAATTCCACGAGCCTAGGAGTTGCAATAATAATTTATTTTCTTAATTCACATGTGTAAACAATTTCATGTACCATATTTTTTTAATCAATTATAGGTGATTAATTCAATTGGTTAATACTTAGGCGATGTTATGTAAAGTTTAGATATTCTATAAACTTTGGGGAACATGAAGGATAATAACTGTGGAATCACTGTTTGGAATTAACATTTTTACAAAAAATGAGTAATGTTGATAGATCTTGGATGTATAGGAGATTAACAACTGATGGTTTCATTAATCTTCAGTTTGTTGAGGGAGTTGAAGCTTTTATTCATTATGCATATTCTTAACCTTCATATATGGATGGTCCAAAGATCAGATATCTATGTAAAAAGTGAAAACACATTCGTTTCCTTCCTATTGATGAAGTGAATGGGCATTTGCTGAAAAAACGGTTTGTCCCAAATTATTTTTAGTGCGCACAACATGGGGAACCATTGATTTGTAGCACCTCAAGGGGTAATAAAGTACAATCGTTAGTGAACTTAAATGAGTTTGAAGAGGGGATTGGATTTAGACCAAATAATGAGGATGCAAATGACAATCCTTACATGCAAATGGTTTATGATGTAGTTGGTTATACCTTTCAGAAAAACATAAAATTTTTTGAAAAAGAAACAAACCCACATACAAAATAGTTTTTTGACTTACTATACCTAATTGACTAACAATTATGGCCAAATTGTGAGACAATGACTTAATTGTCTTCAATTGAACATAAAATTTGAAAGACATATTTCTGATCATATTTTTGATAAAATTCTTAGATGATTGATAGTTTTTACAATGTGAAGAAACTTATTAAGGGCCCTGGTTTGCCTATTAAAAATATTGGTTATTGCAAATTGGGATGTATGTTGTACTGGGCAGATGATGTGGAATTACAAGAGTGCAAATTTTGTAGTCAATCTAGGTTCAGGCCTAGAAAGCATTCTATGAAACAAAAATTAGTACCCTGGAAGTGGATGATTTCCTACTAACTTATAAACTTCAAAGACTATATGCTTCTAATGTTACTGCATGTCATATGAGATAGCACAATGAACATGAACAGGAAGATGGAATAATGAGTCATCCATCAGATGCCCTGATATGGAAACATTTCCATGACATCCATTATGAGTTTTTAGCTGAAAGTCGAAATGTTAGGTTAGGATTATCAACGGATGGATTCCAATCTTTTGGTCAGTTCGACCTACAATATTCATCAAGGTTATAATTTCCCTCCATCAATGTGTATGAAAGAGCCATATATGTTCTTAACAATGATTGTTTTAGGGCCTACAAATCTAAAGCATAAAATTGATGTTTTCTAAACAAAATTTTGTGTATCTCTGAATTGTAACATCTTTGAGAATATGGTGTTGAGACATATGATGTATCTCTGAAACAAAATTTTATGTTGAGAGCGGCTTTAATGTGGACCACTAGTGATTTTTGACATATTCCATGTTGTCTGGATGGAGTACAATAGGAAAATTGGGTTGTCCTTATTGTGCTAATGATTCTTAATTATTTTATCTTCGAAACGGAGGCAAAACATGTTAGTTTGACAACCACATGAAATTTCTTCCTTTAGATCATCCATTTAGATGTAATAAACAAAATTTTATTAAGAATAGGATGGTAAAAACACCTCCTCCCCCTCACAAAGCTGGTGAAGACATATTGCAGGAGATTAAGGAGTTAGGCTTGCTGAAAGTTATAAAATTTGAAGCTGATGAAGTTAATATAAGCATTAGTAAAAATTTTGGTTAGAGAAAACGAATCATCTTTTGGGATTTCCATATTGAAAAACTAATTTCATATTTCAAAATCGAGATCTGATGCATATTGAAAAATAGTTTTGACAATTTGTTTAATACCATAATGAACAGTGAAGGGAAGACAATGCAAAATCATGAACTGATTTGAAACTTTTTTGTAGAAGGAATGAGTTACATGAAGATCTTCACACTGGTAAATATCTGAAAGCATGTTACATTTTAGACAAAAAATAAAAGGAAATATTGTATGAATGGTTGAAAAGTCTAAAGTTTCCTGATGGATATATTTCACACTTGTCAAGGTGTGTGGACATAAGGAAGTACAAATTATTTGGGATGAAAAGTCATAATTTTCATGTGTTTATACAAAGGCTAATTCCAATTGCATTTCAGGAGTTACTACCAAATAAGGTTTGGAAAATAACAACATAATTAAGTTTGTTTTTCAAAAGTTTAAGACATCTGAAATCAAGTTGACTGAAATGGAAAAAACTAGAAAGGGAAATTTCGGTAATTTTCTACAAGTTAAAAGGGATTTTTCTTTCAAGCTTCTTTAATTGTATGAAGCATCTACCTTTGCATTTAACACATGAGGCTAAACTAGCCAGTTTAGTTTAATATCAATGGATGTATCCATCTGAGAGGTAATTGAACAAAAATGATTGTAATTGAAGTAATAACATATTTTAACAACTAAATTGTAATAACCTATTCACTAATATAGGTATTTATATCACTTGAAGAAAAATGTCAAAAACAAGGATAGAATTAAAGGTTCAATATATAATGCTTATTTAGTGGAGGAAGCTATGTTTACATTATTTTGAGCTGCTTGTTCACACAAGAGAAAGAAAAGTTCCTCGTAATGACGATAAGGGAGGAACGAGTGATGCTTATCAATTTCACATATCCTGGATGAACATATGGATGTTCAACAAGAAGAATGTTAATAGAAGAAAAAAATTAAAGATGTCCATGGTTGCATTTTAATGAACTATTAAGAGGTTCAACCTTCCGTACAGTAAGTTGAAATTGATAATTTGAGTTTTGAAATTTAGTGTTTTTCATAACTAAAATACATAATAATGTGTTTAGATTATACGAGGAATTGTTATGCAAGCTATTGCCCTATAAAACACAGGATGATATCAATAAAGAAGTTAGAAGGCACTTTCCTTGATGGTTCGAGAAATATGTAAGTTTTCACTTACCAATACTGAAACGATTCAATTATAAGATTTAATTGTTCAAATGACATTATACTGCTTAATATGATAATTTCTTTTGTGTAGGCTTTAGAAAATCCAAAAGAGAACAAGTTCATATGTGATTTGGCAAAGGGACTTTGCAAACTGTTAAATTATATCTGGTATATTTCATTAATGGATACAAATATCATACAAAATATCATGGTCATAGTATGAAAACAATAAATAGTGGAGTTTGCATACAAAGAGAATTGATGGATTACTATGGTAAAATTATTGAGATACTTGAAATTGAGTACCTTGCATTGCTAATAAATAAAAGTGTGATATTTAAGTGTAACTAGTTTGATCCAACTCCAAATGTTGGAACAAAAGTGCATAGCCGATACAATCTAGTTGAAATCAACAAGTGAAGAAGATTTAGACAATTTGAACCTTTCATATTGGCAATGCAAGTGATCCAGGTGTATTATGTCCCTTTTTCTAACTTACGACAAGATAAGTAAGATTTGTTAGCCGTTTGCAAAGTTAAACCTAGAGGGGTTTTTGAATCATCTGGAAAAGGAGAACAGAGAATTGAAAGTAAAGCGTTTCTAGAAGATGTTTATTAAATAAATGCATCTGTCACATATAACGATAATGTTGCACCCCGTTTTCGGAATCCAACTTAAGCCAAAACCATAACACTTACAAACCTGTTTTGATACCGCAAATGTCGGGCCTCGTTTTCGGAACCTAACCTCGGTACAAAAATATCGTCTTACTGAAGCGTGATTCGCTGAAGTCTCTTCTTACTCTGCTACCAAACATGATGAGCCCCGAACTCGGAGTTTGACCATTGAACCAAAAACGTTGGCGTACACCACAGAAATCGTGAAACTTACAATCTCATTTCATTCCTTTTTCCATAACACATTTCATTGTGGTATATAAGTATATATGCATAACTAAAATTCACAATCCAAAAATCATATCATAATCATAGCTCCCTCAAGTAAACCAAATTCTCACTCAATCCGGTCCGTTTACACAAATGCGTACTTCCACTGATTATCATCTATACATAATTCATTTACATCAAAGAATAGAATTTACAAGTTCTCATGGCATACCAAGCCACAATACAGTATCAATATCGAAATCCAAATATACAACATATACCGCTTCCAAAATTTCCAATACCAATATAACTTAGAACAATACAATAAGCACACATATAAATCAAAACCTTCACTTCCCTTCACCCGATCTTCTTCTCATCACCTGTGGATGGGAATGAAGGGGGGGTGAGCTTATAGCTCGTGGATAATAGGCTTATAACGAAGAACAAGCAAAACTGTTGAAAAAGTTCATTTGTTATACAAAAATCATAATAAGTTCATAAAATGCTTTGCTCCCAAATTTTCAGTCAAATCCGAAATTCTGAGTTCAAACTCGTAGTTAAAAAGTGTAATTTCATAGTGAAAAATGTTATCACATCAACACAACATGTTCATTCAATCATCAATATAAAATGCTCAATTTATGCACATACTTGACAATTCATAGATGCAATGCACAAACAAACGGCTCGAGGGTTCCATGGAAACAAAAGGGAGAAACCGAAGTTTACACCCTGAACAAAATGAGTCCATTCGAAGCTCATAGGCCGCAAGCGGGCAGCCGGGAGAAGGCTCTTGTCGACGTGCACGTGATGAACGAAATGGTTCCACTCTCGCCCAAACAGAAGCACATAATCATGCTCAAATCATGTTCTCAATGCTTTTCGTGCTCTTTTCTTTCTTTTCCGAATATACAAAATGTCATGAATTTTCCAAGGCATAACATAAAATGTTCAATGCATTTTCATTTTTATTTCGTCATTCATCAGAAAAGTTCATATGCTGAAACATGTAGAAATTTTGCAAATCATTCAATAGAAACAAAACGATATTTATGAAGTAATTGGAATCATTCTTGATTTAGGAGAAAACTTTAGTGGCTCATTACTAAATTATAAACATGAAACCCACCTGATATCCTTGCTCGGAAACATGTATAAAGATACCTCTCATCTTGATCCTCTTGCCTTCCTTGATTCCCTTAATCAAATGCAAAATTCCTATTTCAAATAGGAATACAAATTAGGGACCCAAAAATCACACATACACTAAGATAAATTCTAAACAAACCGAAACTCTGCCAAAGTCCAACATTCGGGTCACTTTTTCCATAAAAGTCCTTATTGTCTTACATTTCTATTGACTCCAATAGCATTCAATTTGGTTCAAAAACCCAAAAGTTATACCCCAAATAAGTTGAGACTATCCTTATACTGAAACAAGAATCTATACCCAACTTCTGACCCAACTTTAAGATTCTTATAATCTGAATTTCAATTTCATTGCTTTATAAAACTTGTAGAACTTTGACTCTATTTTCCAATGAATCAAAAATCATCTCATTTGGATATCTACAGCCCAAGATATAACCAAAATAATAAAATTCATCGTTGTTGGAAACAGGGGGTTCGCCACGACGAGGGCCACGCTCCGCCGCGGCGTGCACCTTCATGTGCGCCGCGGCGTGCGCATAATCTCTTGCACGTCGCGGCGTGCACCCCGATGCACACGACGTACCTCTCACCTCGCACGTCGCAGCGTGCTAATGAGCACGTTGCGACGTGCGGATCGGGGAATCGACCCCGAACCCCAATTTTCTAGCTTTTCTCACTTCAATCTTTCCCCAAACGCAAATGCAACACACCCAAACCTTGATTCAAGACTTAGAATACATTTCTAACCCATTTACAACTAAAAACAAGCACAAAAATCATCAACCCAAAGAAATCTATCCATTTTTTCCCTTAAAACCCTAAACCACCGATTCTCATACATTCAACCTACCTTTAGGTTTAATCTAACCAAAACAAGATTAACACAAGCATAACTTAACCAAAAATGGTTCGAAACTATCGGAAATCTCTTGGAATCACCAACTCTCTTTTTCTTCTCCTCCTTCCTCACCAACGATACTCCTCTTCTCCTCTTCTTCTTCTTTTCCTTTTTTTCCTCTAACTCTTTCTTTTAATTCCACTTCATTGTCAAATTTCCTTTTTACCCCTTTCAATTAAACCTTAAGCCTTATAATGTTGGGCCCCGAAAATTTTTATTTTATTTTATTTGAATTAATTAATTATTTATTTATGGATTTATTCGTTAATTATTTTATTTTGTCTTAATTGATTTAATTATGTGTTTATGTAAATATTTTTATGTTGGGCTTGGAAATTAGAAGTTAGAAATTAAATGAAAGCTTGGGCTTAATATTGGAAAGTATGGGCTTAGGTAAATGGATTAAGTAGAAGGAGGATTAATAATAAGTGGGTTTGGTGGAAGTAGGCCTTGGGAGGTGGAGGCCCAAAAGCCTTTATGTAAGGGGAAAGCCAAAACTATGTAGTTTTGGTGTAGGATGAATTAAAGGAATTAAAGAAGAGTTAAAGGAAAAGGAGGAGAAGAGAGAGTGTCGAGAATCCAAAGGAGAGGAGAAGAGAAGGAAAACGTGAGCTAGCCAAGGAAGAAAGGAAGAGAGAAAATCATGGGGGCTTGTGGAGAAGAATAAAGAAGGAGAAAAGAAGAGAAATCAAGAGCTTAAGGTAAGTATCTATCTTCCTTTGAGTTAGATTCAGAAATGGGATGAAATGAAGGTTAGGGTTTGTGTAGGAATGAAGAAAGAAAGAAGAGATGAGTGGTTTTGTGATTCCGAAGCTAGGGTTGGTTGTTTTAGCTTAAATGGGCTATGGGTAGGTTAGGTTTAAGACTTCGTTATCGATTTATCGATTCTTGAATGTTTCGACTTTTCCAATGAGTTTCGAAATGTGTTTTATTGAAGGGAACCAAGGAAACCTCACTCAAGAGAGAGAGGAAGAGCAATCGTGAATCCGGATTTCCGACGATAGGTGGGTAACATGTTTATAGTTGTTACGTAGTGGGCAAATGCCCTATGTGTGCTATCTTTGTTATATTATAAGCATATTGAAAGTGTATTCATATGATTTGAAAGAAAAGAATGGAACTTTGATGATTTGAAAGAATAAAAGAAGCATAAAATGCTACTTTACGTATGAATATGTGAACATAATTTGTTGTGTTTGGGCGAGAGAACCTCTATCGTAAAGCCACGCACGTTGACCCCTTTTGCCTTCTCCCGCAGCCCGCCAGGCCCACGAGATCCAAAACTGGACTCGTCGTGTTTACGGTAAACTTCGATTTCCGTCGTGTTTATGGAACTCTCGAGCCAAATGTGTGCATTTCATCATTTATTTTTGTTTATGATGCATAATATGTGTTTCAATTGCAAGAGGATTTCATATTATGTTTTATGTGATGAGTTGAGTAAATTGTGATTTATGTGACAAAGTTGAGTATTTCAGCATATTATGTAATTGTTAATGCTTTGGATTATTAATTGTGTGTGTGTGGCTCATTATGTGATGGCTATAAATTTGTTAGCCACTGAGCCGTGTTAGCTCACCCCATTCTCCCTCCTCAGGTGAAAATTCGAGTTGAGAGTTGAACCTTGCAAGGCATCGACATCACTCCAAGAACTTAGGAACTTTTGTATTAAGTTAATAACTAGCTTTTGGAATAGCTTTGTAAGCATATTGATCATTGAGCATCTCATCTTTTGTTTTTTGTACTTGATTTTGATGAATATGCCAATATGTAACCAAAGCTATGCATGAATCTTTCTTATGATTGGAAAAGAGAATGAGAGCTCTAATACTCTCTTCATTATATGTTTTGTTGATTTGTGACCTATGTGTGAAGCATGTGTACCATTCTTTTAAGTTTGGAGATTTACATTGGGTGTCTCATTGGTTTTGCCTTGAAAGAGCTTCTTGGAAAATTTCCAAGGTTAGGAGTTGTAAAAGTTTTGTAAATTCGGGTATGTTGCATTTTCTGATATTTCTGTGTTGTTAGAGGATTGTATGGGAGCTTTATGACTCCTTGAGAGTGATAGGCTAACTGTAGGGTTCTTCTAAGATGTTTATAAGCTATTTATGAGGATTAAAATGGTAGGTGTGAGTGGTTAGAATTAAATGTAGGTGCTGTCAAATGACAGATTTTAGACAGAACCTTTGTGACCATTTTTGACCCTTATAGAGTTGGAATTTGGGTCAGTGATCTTCATGAAAATGTAGATCTTTCTTTTCTATGAAATAGACACCAATTTTGTTAAATTTGGAGTTCGAATGGAAAGTTATGACCTTTGCAAGTGGAGTCAGATCAGAGCAAAACCAGACAATGCATCAGAGCAAAACCAGACGATGATCAGAGCAAAAATCAGACGATGTTACTGTTCATCTCCGTCTGATTTTTGCTGAGGATGACATCATCTCCGTCTGATTTTTGCTAAGGATGACGCCATCTTCGTCTCATTTTATCGTCTGCTTTTGTCTTACGACCCTCTTCCTTCTTTTGGCCATAACTTTTGCACGCACCTCCAATCGACCTCATTCTCGAAGCATTGGATTTCTAAAAGATTTTCTACCTTTCTACACTGGACTTATCAGAGTTTCTTTCAAATTGAAAATGGTGGTTTGAACGAAGCATGGCGATCATTGATAAGGGTGACTATGCTTGAATTCTTTTAAAATATCTTGAGCTATGGAGCTCGATCAAAGCAATTCTTGTTTTAAATTAAACTAGAGGCATAAACCTACAAGTTTTATGAAGAGACCGATCAGTGATTAAGCCTTTAAGATTTTCAAATGCTTACCCAAGTCGGTAGTGCTCGATTTTGATTGTTTTCTTGAGATAGTGTTTTAACCATAACATCTTCATTCCTAACCCGAATTGAGCGATTCCAGTTGCGTTGGAATCGTGAGATCTGAGGGATCATTTTTATCAAGAGCTAACCCCGAATTTTTATAAAGTGAAAATTTTCCATATTTGTGATTAGCATATGTGTTCGGTTGTGGGTCTTCTACGCTGGATAGGTCCGAATGTTGGGCTTCGGAGACGGGGTCCAACATTGTTTGGTATCAAAGCTTAGGCTTACTCCTAGGCTTAAAATGTATAATAGGGAACATTGTATGTGATTAAATGTTTATTTTATGAATTGATTATTTGCATTACGTGACATGCATATCATGCATATATATAGGAACTAAGCTTAAAAACGAATTGTAGTTAATCACTAGTATTTTCATTGAAGGAGTACGATGCCACCTCATCGAAGGACACGAGGAGTTTTGCAAGGTTCAATTGCTCCTGACTCTCCGCCGAGAGAGGAGAGCACGGATGAGTCTGTAGCCCGTGAGTGGCGAGAGGCCCCTCAGGGCGGTAGTGAGCCTCTTCGTTCACAGACTCAGCAGTCACCTAGTCTGTCTGAGCAAGTGCCTACGTTAGACCCCAGGCTGTTCCAGGCATTTACCCAAGCTTTTGTTCAGGCTATGGGGCAAATGCCACAGGCTTCTGGTTCGGCCCCAGCTAAGAGGGGAAGACAGTTTGATAAGCTAAGGAAGTACGGAGCGGTGGACTTCCACGGGACCACGGATCCCGAGGAAGCTGAGACCTGGTTGAGGAAGACTGAGAGAGTCTTTGGATCGGATGGAGTCGAGGATGATGAGAGGGTAGTCTATCTTGCCATTCTCGCTTGGTGATGCTTTGCACCGTGGGAGACTGCTGCGAGTCGATTGAGACCATGGGATTGACATGGGAGACTTCTGATGTCTTCAGAAGAAGTATCTGTCTGAATTGTACATTCAGCAGAAGCGAGGGAGTTCTAAGCCTTACCTGAGGAGATGACAACAAGTGAATACGAGCGTCGGTTCACAGATTGGCTAGATATGCTTTGCGAGAGATGAGGCCGAGTGAGGCTGCTAAGTGCCGTCGATTTGAGTCGGGTTTGCACTGGCTATCGAGAGAAGGTGATAAGACTGAACTTCATGACTTGCGGCAGCTGGTTGAAGCGTGGCGAGGTTGAGAACCTCGAGAACATCAAGAGTGCAATTAACGGAAGAGGAAGGAAGAGAGCGATTCAGAGGGAAGTGGTACTTCATGCACGAGAGAAGTGCTAGAGCCTTTCCTGCATATCGAGGAGAGGAGTACGGTGGGAGCCGCTGACCGATGAGGACTTCTTCCGTTTCCCACCAAGTCTCAACGGTGGGCGGCGGTAGAAGAGGAGAGGGGGAGAGACCACCCCTTCCTAAGTGTGAGCATTGTGGATATCTCCATAGAGGAGAATGTCGCAGATTGACAGAGCATGCTTCAATTGTGGCGGAAGGGCATATCGCTAAGTTTTGTCCCAAGCCGGACAGAGAGAGAGGATCTCGATGCAGCCTCTGAAGGACAGAGGCAAGTGACTCGTAAAGCGGTGATGTGGGTAGCTCTGAGGTCCTAAGAGAGCTTATCCTCCAGACAGATCCAGAGGCCAAGTTCCACCAGAGTGTTTGCCATGACTCGAGAGGAGGCGAGATCTGCGCCGAAGTTGTAAGCGGTATGGTTAAACTGTTTGATGATTATGTGCTTGCTATGATTGACTCGAGTTCTACCCATTCCTTTGTGTCTTCGGTGGGACTATATCTAGGAGGAGTTTGAGCCCATTGGATACTCCGTGATGGTGAGTACTCAATCGGCCAATATATTATTATCGATCAAGTATATAGAGATTGTGAGATAGAGATTAGTGGAGGAAAATTGGTGGTGGATCGATGCCTTTGAAGATGGGAGGATTGGATGTGATCCTAGGTATGGACACATTAGAGAGGTATCATGTTACTTTAGATTGTAAATGTAAGACAAGTGGAGTTTGAGCTAGAGGATAGCAGAAAGTGATACTCATAGGAGATAGAAAAGTCAGTCCACCTCGGGTTATTTCAAGCTGTGATGGCGAGAGAATGATGAGCGAGGGTGTGAGGCCTTTTGGCTTATGTGCTAGATATGGAGCCAGATAGAGGGAGGTTGAAGACATTCCGAGAGTCGTGGAATTCCGGATGTCTTTCCCGAGGAATTGCCAGACTACCTCCTCCTAGGGAAATTGAGTTTCCATTGAGCTTTATTCAGCATCATACGATCTCAATCTCGCTTTATCGGATGGCTCGGCGGAATTGAAGGAGCTTAAGGAGCGATTGGAGGATCTTTTAGAGAAGGGTTATGTTAGACCGAGTTCTTCGCCTTGGGAGCTCGGTTCTTTTGTGAAGAAGAAAGATGGGTCGTTGCGAGATGTGTGTGGATTATAGGAAGTTGAATCATGCCACCGTTAAGAATGTATATCCGCCCGCCAGCATAGATGATTTGTTTGATCAGTTCAAGGGGCGAGAGTCTTTCCAAGATAGACTTGAGGTCGGGTTATCATCGCTTGAGGATTAAGGAGACCGATGTGTCAAAGACCTTTTAGGACGAGGTATGGCCACTTTGAGTTTTTGGTTATGCCTTTCGGGTTAACGAATGCTCTGCGCAGTCTTTATGGATTTGATGAATAGAGTCTTGAGTCCTTCTTAGATCAATTTATCATCGCCTTTATTGATGATATATTGGTCTATTCTAAGAGTGATGAGGAGCATGAGGATCATTTGATGGTTGCCTTGGAGACATTGAGGAAGAATGAGCTGTATGCCAAATTCGATAAATGCGAATTTTGGCTAAGGGAAGTGGTATTTTTGGGCATGTGATCTCCGAGCAAGGAGTGCATGTGGATCCGCAAAAGATAGAAGTCGTGGTTAAATGGGAAGCGCCAAAGAATGTAGTGAAGTGAGAAGTTTCTTGGGATTAATGGATATTACAGGAGGTTTGTGGAGGGCTTTTCCTTGATAATGCTCCACTTTCCAAGTTGACAAGGAAGAATCAAAATTTGAATGGACCGAGGAGTGCTAGGGTAGTTTCGAGGAGTTGAAGAAGCGCTTACCACCGCACCGATTCGACATTGCCTTCGGTAATGATGGGTACATTAATGTACAAATGATGCCTCAGGAAGGGTTTAGGGTGTGTATTGATGCAAGGAGAGAAAGTGATTGCTTATGCCTCTAGCGCTTGAAGCCTTATGAGATGAACTATCCGATCCATGACTTGGAGTTGGTGCTATAATCTTTGCATTGAAGATTTGGAGACATTATCGTATGGAGTTACCACTAGGATATTTACAGATCATAAGAGCCTTAAATACTTGTTGACCCAAAAGAGCTGAATTTGAGGCGAGGCGATGGTTAGAGTTGCTAAAAGATTATGACTTGGTGATAGACTACCATCCGGGAAAGCTAATGTCAGAGTGATGCATTGAGTAGAAAGTCCACCATGGCACATGTGGAGACAAAGTACCTTCCTTTGTCAAGGATTTAGCGGACTTGATGTGATGTTGAGGCAAGATGGGCCCGAGTGTATTTTGGCAAGTTTCGTGGTGAGGCCGGTCAAGGAGAAGATCAAGGAATTTCGTGGATCGGGATGAGTACTTGAGTAAGCTTAGGAAGAGATAAAGAATGGAAAGCCGTCTAATGTAGAGGTAAAGGAAGATGGATTGATGGTCAGGGTAGTAGATTGTGTGTTCCGCAAGTTAGAGTTGAGGGATGAAATTCTTGATGAGGCGATAATGCTCCTTATGCAATGCATCCAGGAGTTCTAAGATGTATCGAATTTGAAAGAGCATTTCGGTGGAAAGGAATGAGGAAAGATGTAGCGAGTATGCTAAAGATGTTTGGTGTGCCGCAGTTAAAGTGAACACCAGCACCTTCAGCAAGCTTAATCCTTGCCTATTCCGGAGTGGAAATGGGAAAAGATAACTATGGATTTTCGATGGGATTGCCGAGATCTAGCCGGAGCATGACGCTATATGGGTGATTGTGGATAGGTTGACTAAGTCACTCACTTCTTGCCGATTTGTCGATGATTCTTTGAATATTTTGGCTAAGAAGTATGTGGATGAGGTGATCGACTTTATGGGATTCCGAGTTCGATAGTGTCCGATAGGGATCCTAGGTTTACCTCAGATTTTGGGAGAGTTTGCAGGAGGCTTTGGGGACTCGATTGCATTTTAGTCTGACTTTCCATCCGCAGACCGATGGACAATGGAGAGGACCATTCGGACTTTGGAGGCAATGCCGAGGGCTTGTGGCTTTGGATTTCAAAGGTTCTGGGATGATCACCTACCTTTGATTGAATTCGCCACAACAATTCCTATCACTCGAATTCAGATGGCGCCTTATGAAGCCTTGTATGGTAGGAGATGTAAAACTCCTATATGTTGGGATGAGGAAGGTGAAAGAAAGCTTGTGGGGCTGAAAGAAGTGCAGTCACAGCTGATAAGATAAAGCTAGTGACGCAGAGGCTTAAGGCAGTTCAAGATCGGATGAAGAGCTATTCGGATGTCCATAGGAAAGAGATGGAATTTGAAGTGGGTGAGAAGGTGTTTCTTAGAGCTTCTCCATGGAAAGGCGTTTTGAGGTTTGGTAAGAAAGGTAAGCTTAGCCCGAGGTATATAGGCCCATACGAGATCATTGAGAGGATTGGGCCTTTGGCTTATAAGTTAGATTTGCCATCGGAGTTGTCTAAGATTCATAATGTATTCCATGTGTCGATGCTGAGGACATATAGGTCGGATCCTTCGCATATAGTTCAACCTTCAGAAGTTCAGTTGAGAGAGGATTTGAGTTATGAGGAGCAACCAGTGGAGATCTTAGATTCAAAGGAAAAAGTGCTAAGGAATAAGATTGTGAAGCTAGTTAAGGTCTTGTGGAGGAACCATTCAACCGAGGAGGCTACTTGGAACCCTTGGAAGCCATGAGGGAGAAGTATCCTACCTCTTCATGGACTCGGTAAGAATTTCGAGGACTAAATTCTATTAGGAGGGAGAATTGTTGGGCCCAAAATTTTTATTTTATTTTATTTGAATTAAATAATTATTTATTTATGGATTTATTCGTTAATTATTTTATTTTGTCTTAATTGATTTAATTATGTGTTTATGTAAATATTTTTATGTTGGGCTTGGAAATTAGAAGTTAGAAATTAAATGAAAGCTTGGGCTTAATATTGGAAAGTATGGGCTTAGGTAAATGGATTAAGTAGAAGGAGGATTAATAATAAGTGGGTTTGGTGGAAGTAGGCCTTGGGAGGTGGAGGCCCAAAAGCCTTTATGTAGGGAAAGCCAAAACTATGTAGTTTTGGTGTAGGATGAATTAAAGGAATTAAAGAAGAGTTAAAGGAAAAGGAGGAGAAGAGAGAGTGTCGAGAATCCAAAGGAGAGGAGAAGAGAAGGAAAACGTGAGCTAGCCAAGGAAGAAAGGAAGAGAGAAATCATAGGAGGCTTGTGGAGAAGAATAAAGAAGGAGAAAAGAAGAGAAATCAAGAGCTTAAGGTAAGTATCTATCTTCCTTTGAGTTAGATTCAAGAAATGGGATGAAATGAAGGTTAGGGTTTGTGTAGGAATGAAGAAAGAAAGAAGAGATGAGTGGTTTTGTGATTCCGAAGCTAGGGTTAGTTGTTTTAGCTTAAATGGGCTATGGGTAGGTTAGGTTTAAGACTTCGTTATCGATTTATCGATTCTTGAATGTTTCGACTTTTCCAATGAGTTTCGAAATGTGTTTTATTAAAGGGAACCAAGGAAACCTCACTCAAGAGAGAGATGAAGAGCAATCGTGAATCCGGATTTCCGACGATAGGTGGGTAACATGTTTATAGTTGTTACGTAGTGGGCAAATGCCCTATGTGTGCTATCTTTGTTATATTATAAGCATATTGAAAGTGTATTCATATGATTTGAAAGAAAAGAATGGAACTTTGATGATTTGAAATAATAAAAGAAGCATAAAATGCTACTTTACGTATGAATATGTGAACATAATTTGTTGTGTTTGGGCGAGAGAACCTCTATCGTAAAGTCACGCACACGTTGACCCTTTTTGCCTTCTCCCAGAGCCCGCCAGGCCCACGAGATCTGAAAACTGGACTCGTCGTGTTTACTGTAAACTTCAGCCTGTCGTGTTTATGGAACTCTCGAGCCAAATGTGTGCATTTCATCATTTATTTGTGTTTATGATGCATAATATGTGTTTCAATTGCAAGAGGATTTCATATTATGTTTTATGTGATGAGTTGAGTAAATTGTGATTTATGTGACAAAGTTGAGTATTTCAAATATTATGTAATTGCTAATGCTTTGATTATTAATTGTGTGTGTGGCTCATTATGTGATGGCTATAAATTTGTTAGCCATCGAGCCGTGTTAGCTCACCCCATTCTCCCTCCTCGGTGAAAATTGAGTTGAGAGTTGAACCTTGCAAGGCATCGACATCACCCAAGAACTTAGGAACTTTTGTATTAAGTTAATAACTAGCTTTTGGAATAGCTTTGTAAGCATATTGATCATTGATGTGTTTTGTACTTGATTTTGATGAATATGCCAATATGTAACCAAAGCTATGCATGAATCTTTCTTATGATTGGAAAAGAGAATGAGAGCTCTAGACTCTCTTCATTATATGTTTTGTTGATTTGTGACCCATGTGTGAAGCATGTGTACCATTCTTTTAAGTTTGGAGATTTCATTGGGTGTCTGCTGGGTTTTTGCCTTGAAAGAGCTTGCTGGAAAATTTCCAAGGTTAGGAGTTGTAAAAGTTTTGTAAATTCGGGTATGTTGCATTTTCGATATTTCGTGTTGTTAGAGGATTGTATGGGAGCTTTATGACTCCTTGAGAGTGATAAAGTAGCTGTAGGTTCTTCTAAGATGTTTATAAGCTATTTATGAGGGATTAAAATGGTAGGTGTGAGTGGTTAGAATTAAATGTAGGTGCTGTCAAATGACAGATTTTAGACAGAACCTTTGTGACCATTTTGACCCTTATAGAGTTGGAATTTGGGTCAGTGATCTTCATGAAAATGTAGATCTTTCTTTTCTCTATGAAATAGACACCAATTTTGTTAAATTTGGAGTTCGAATGGAAAGTTATGACCTTTGCAAGTGGAGCTGCATCTGAAGCAAAAACAGACGATGCCTAATCGAGCAAAAACCGACGATGCATCAGTAGCAAAACCGACGATGCGATCAGAAAAAAACCGACGATGACCGTAGCAAAAACCGACGATGCAATCAGAAGCAAAACCAGACGATGCATCAGTAGCAAAAATCAGACGATGTTATCAGAGCCAAAATCGATCGATGTTACCGCTCATCTCCGCTTGATTTTGCCGAGGATGACATCATCTCCGCCTGATTTTTGCTAAGGATGACGCTATCTTCGCCTCATTTTATCGTCTGCTTTTGTCTTACGACCCTCTTCCTTCTTTTGGCCATAACTTTTGCATGACCTCCGATCGACCTCATTCTCAAGCATTGGATTTCTAAAAGATTTTTCTACCTTTCTACACTGGACTTATCAGATTTTCTTTCAAATTGAAAATGATGGTTTGAACGAAGCATGGCGATCAGTTGATAAGGGCTGACTATACTTCAGAATTTTTTTTAAAATATCTTGAGCTATAGAGCTCCGATCAAAGCGATTCTTGTTTTAAATTAAACTAGAGGCATAAACCTACAAGTTTTATGAAGAGACCGATCAGTGATTAAGCCTTTAAGATTTTCAAATGCTTACCCGAAGTCGGTAGTGCTCAGTTTTGATTGTTTTCTTCAAGATAGTGTTTTAACCATAACATCTTCATTCCTAACCCGAATTGAGCGATTCCAGTTGCGTTGGAATTGTGAGATCCGAGGGATCATTTTTATCAAGAGCTAACCCCGAATTTTTATAAAGTGAAATTTTTCCATATTTGTGATTAGCATATGTGTTCGGTTGTGGGTCTTCTACGCTGGATAGGTCCGAATGTTGGGCTTCGGAGACGGGGTCCAACATATAACCTTAAGTGCCATGAAAAAAATGCCCTCACACATTTTACCACTTTAATACAACCAAACCATAAAATAAATTCTACCAACATTAACATAGCAAGTAGGTCCAAAATTTTATCAATCAAACCTCATAATTTATTTAAATCATGCTTAATTCAATACGAAAAATTCAGGGGCCAACAGATAATGAACCTTTGAATGATCCATCTAATGAATATGTTGAAATTTCATCTAGAAAGGATGACGAGGGCTAGAGATCTGAAAAGGAACTTAAGTTTGATTCAGAAAAAGAAGATGATTTTGATTTACAATTAAGTGATGATAGCAATTAATTTGTGTTTGTAATTGAATATTATATTCAACAAATCAATTATTTCCTTTTTAATATGTTGTGTAAAATATTGAATTCAAATTGTTATATTTCTAGAAAATTCAATCAAATATGAATTTTGAGTTGAAATGTAACACCCCACTCCCGCATGACCCGAACCCGACATCGATGGTGATATCCAAGTCCGTGCCTTGCGAGGGTGACGTGCTACATCACTCAGTCAAAACTCAGTATTTTTTTTTCTAAAAACACAAACATACACTATCACCAGTAAGTACAATGACCACAGGGGCCCTTTTCACAAATACAATTTGATTCAGTCCGTTGATTTTACAAATTGACCTAATCATTTGTACAAGAATTCAGCAAATACAATTTTATATAGAATTTATCAGACACTAATGCAGACGTGAACTAATCCCAACCTATTCTCTCACTCACAGGCGGTTGCTATATGCCCGTTGCCTAACGGGGTATTCTTCTGGGCTAAAAAATAATAGCAAATTTTGGGTGAGTTTTGCAAACTCAGTGAGTGACCATCATCGATGGCTCACCCAGAAATAGAACACAATATTCACACACCTCACTTTATTTCATAGTGCACATTCACAATATTTCACATTCACACGTTTACAGAATTGCACATTCACATTACTCATATTCGATATTTCTATTATGCAGATGCCATACATATGAGACTCACTTTTCATTTACTATTTTTGCTGTGACCGAGTGCCTAAACTGTCCCATGTATGGCTCATTAATAACTGTCCCTTATCCATTTGGACTATACAGAGCTCATTAAATGTTGAGCCGGAGACTCTGAATCACTTATGAGCTAGAAGTTCATTACCACTCGTTGAGCTTAAAGCTCTGATTAGTGGCGACTCCGGTCACAACAGCCCTTATATTTCATACACTTATACTATGCAATGCATTAATCACATCTACTCACTTTTACACGTCATCGGATCGTAGTCTGAAATCAAAACACATTTATTTCACATAAGCATAAGGCATTTTGCCTTTCACTCAATCAAATATATGTAAGCAGATGTACATGAAATGCCCATGTGACACTTTCCAATTTATTACGGTGTTGTGACCGAGCGCCTGAACTGTCCCAATATGGGCACATTAATCGTTGAGCTTGAGGCTCTAAATCACTGTAGGGCTCGAGGCCCGAGTACAATAGTTGAGCTTGTAGCTCTCGATGGCTGCTCCAGTCACGACAACCATTATCTGATCATGCATTCATGTATGGAATGCACATGTCACAATTAAGTAGTATATACATCACAATCAATACATGTGCCAAAATTTATCACATCTCAAGCAAGTAGTTCACAAATTCACATACAAGTAGCACTTCTATATCATAGCTCCCCAATACATCGGACCTTCTGTCTGGAATCCACAATCAGAAACAATTCTCAAACCTACCATTATTCACCATAATATTCTAAGAAAATAATAACTGAGAGAACCATCTTGGTCACTCACCAATAGCTTCCGAGCTAATGCCTGGAAGTCTCGGCAACGTCTGTGGGCTGACGTTCCAAATGCGCCTCTATAGCAATTAAAATACACAAACATTATCAAGTATACAATCAGAAATGTTTAATAATGAACATGGAGAAATTAAAATGTGTACAATGCATGTTCGTGACATTTCCGGCATTATTCCCAAAATTCACAAAAGTTTTCCTCTAAATTTTAGAAATTTAAAGACACCAAAATCATTTAATTCGGTTTACTACTCCAAAAGTTATACTCCAAACATTTCGGGCTATTCTTATGCTAAAATATTTTCCTATGATTTATTTCCATCCGAAAATTGACCTTCTTATAGACTAAATTGAAACTCAATTTCTTTAGAAAATTTTTAGTATTATCTCTCTAGTTTAATCCAAATCAAGAATCACCTCATTTGGATGACTAGAGCAAAAGTTATGGCCAAAATACTTTCAGCTCTTACTAATCTAAGACTGCACACTAAACATTCAGAAATTGAAAGTCTTAGGGGCTAAATTGAAATTCAATTCCTTCATATGACTTGTAGACCCATGTCTCTATTTTAGTTTACAATAAGAATCAGTTCAATTAGATCTCCACAGACCAAGAATTCACCCAAATACAAAACCATGTTCAGAAAATTTCCCAACTCACTTTGATTAAATAAATCATCCTCAATTTAATCTAAAAAATCCACAATTTTCCATGGACAGATAGAGAGATGTCTTAGGAATCCAAAGCCTTAAAAATTAATTCGATCGGATTTCGGACGGAAAAGATATAGCCAATGCGCACGATCGCCACATTCTGGCGGACCAGCGGAGGTCAGCCGATCGCCACATTCTGGCCGACCCATCGCCACATTCTGGCCCACCGAGCGATCGCTACATTCTGACCGACCAACCGATCATCACAATCTGGCTGACCGATCATCACATTCTGGCCTACCGACTGATCGCCACATTCTGGCCGACCGATCTTCACATCCTAGCCGACTGACCGATCGTCACATTCTTCACCAATATCTCAACTTCCAAACTCCATAACTTTTGATTCAGAACTCCAAAATTTAGAAACTTCATATAAATGGGAAGATAAAAGGAAGCTCTACAACTTCCATAAGAACTCAAAAATCAATTCTGTCTCAAAAGGGGTCAAATAGCCACTAAAAGTTTCTATCCACTAATGATCATGCCAACAGTAATAGAAACTTCTAAAATTTATAACTTCACATTCCATGGTCCAAAAATTACATACTTAACATCAATGGAAAGATAAAAACATAATATAAAACTTTCATGAAGAATAATTTCACAAAATCTGTCTTATTTAACCTAGAAAAATTCCCCAAAGTTTTAGGCCTTCAATGCTAGACTCATAAACATGGCACTATTCACCCTACACATATTATTCACTTTCAAGGCAAAATTCAAAACCATTCAAGATATATTTGGACAGCACTTCTTTCATAAGAATTCTATCCAAACTTCTCAAGTTTAATTCAAGCCAAACCTCATCTCAATAGCATAACCATATAAAAAGTTATGACCAAATCATTGAAACATACACAAACCAATTTTTTTTAGATTCATAACCTAACTCACATTCTTCCTCTTCCATACCATTTCTAAACCAACCAACACTCAATTCACTTCATATATCCACCATAAACCATCTCACAACCTATCCTTGAACATTAGTCCACAAAATTGCAGCACTCACACTATCGTTTTTTTTAATAAACACTCATCTAACATCACAAACTGCACTTTAAACCATCTCAATTTTCTTACAACACATGTTATACTTACATTTATCACATCCTACCTCATCAATCATCATTTAAACAAGCAAATTTCATACCCATATACACCAACACAATTTGCATGCACTTAGGTCCACAACCATCACAAATAATGCACTTAATTCCAATTGATAACATAAAGCACAGCCTTACCTACTTAAACTTCCACTTTCTTCAATTCTTCACATAAACCACAAACTCACTTCCTTTCCCCCAACACCATACATGATAATCATCATCACTTGAGGGGGGTGAGGGTTTGGTTGGATATTTAATGGACAAGGAAAAGAAAGCAAGTAACAAAGAAGAGTCTCTTGTGTGGGTGGAGCTTGAACCAACGAAGGAGGAGCAAGGAAGAAGCTACAGATGAGGAGGAAAAACTTGCAATTTAAAATTGATTTTAACTTTTTCTAAGGAAGCATCGAGAATCACTTGGTTTAATAACCTAAAGACATAAGGTGGAATGTTAGGCAAGTGACACATGTCACTTGCCACATGTCAACCTCTCAAATACCCACTTAATTTCCTTCCAATTCACTTCCAATCTCTAGTCCAATTTCACCCCAAAATTCCAATGGCTTAAAATTCATAATTCCCAAAATCATGTATCTATTTTCTAGTGCCATTGGACAATACTTTTCCAGTACCAATAACCAATCAGTCAGCCACTTGGCAATTTTTCTGATCCAGAAAATTTTCCCGAAAATTTTCAGAAAAATTTCTAAAATTCTCAAAAAATTTAAAACTCACAAAGACCCACTCCAACTAAATTTTCAAGCACAAAAATTTTCAAACACATTAGAGACACATAGACCGGGAAATGTCATGAATGCATGTATAGTCATTTAAATGTGCAAAATTCATTATTCAGTTGTATGCATATGCATGAACATATCAAGGCAATTTTTTAAACGCTCAAATCCCCTTCCAAATTACTATTCTACCCTTCCCATCGGTGATGGGATGTTACAACTCTCCTCTCCTAACAAAAATTTAATCCTCGAAATTAATTTATGATACTGAATAAGGTAGGGGTACTATCATCTCATACACTCCTCCATTTTCTATATCATTTTTTTCGTCTCTATGCTTCCTTCCATAAAATCACAATTGATAAATTCTACTTCCTCAATTATGTCCTTGATGAGTTTCAGAGTATTTAACTCTTTACTTTCAGTCTCAATACCACATATATCATATTATAATAATACTAACCATATCCGTATAACACTGTGTAATTCTGATAACCATAAAATCACTCATAATTCCATAGTCCCATTTTTTCTATAGTTTTATATGGACCACTTTATATCACACTTAGTTTCCCTTATTACTCTTGGATCTCATCTAACTCCAACTTGACACAGGTGATACATTCAAGGACAAGTCATTGAAATTTTTTTTTCTTCTCATCGGTGTTAGTACACTGAACCTTCAAATCTTTCTCAATTTTTTCACAACTTCGATATGATCCACCATAATTCATTCGTCTTTCTCAAACCACTTTCTTCAGATTCCAAATTAATTTCACTCATTAATGGTATCCCAAATTTGTTCTGGCTTTTACTTAGGCTGAACGACTCTTTTTGTTGTAAATGATGATTATGCCTATAGTCACTTTGCACTACACATTAATCTCATATACTGATGCACTCTAAACATATAAGCTTTACACCTGTCTTCGATAGTCAAAACTACAAGGAACTCGAACATGTAATCACTCAGTTCGATATTCGTAGCTGCCAATTGCTCTTTTGATGCACTCTTACGAGGACATCTCTTTATCAAGTAGTACACATACTTTTTAATCCAATCATAATCCCTCAAATCCTCACTCTAGACCTTCCTAATCCCTTTTTGCAAAACTTTTGTTACTTTTTGCTTCATTTTAACTCGACATTATACACTCCGCACATGTGGTACTCTGTTATCGAATGTTCTATTCGATGCAGTTGATTATAACACTAGCTTTATTAGGACATGTTGATCTGCACAATCCGTTCAATCTCTTCCAATTCAATTCTTACCTCCATCTCTACTAATCTGTCTATTCATATTTATATCCAAAATGTTTCTTTACACATCATGATTCCAAGCTTTCAAACCAATTACCAACGACAGAAATTTTCAAATCATGTACCCAAATTCAGCTCATGAGACTACAATTGTCCTTAGGTACATAAAAGCACTTTACTATTGCAATAGATTGTATCTTAATCTCCCATGGGAAACTTTATCATATACAACAAAATTGCCAAATCGAAGCGGCATAATTAACACTGGGGTTATGAATTCCTCAAGAATTCTTTTTACCTTCACCATTAATGCAGCTTACATATATTCCGCAATTATTCAAAATTTCATCTTCCTTTATTAATAAGATCATAGTCACTCATTGATATCATATTGCTTGAATCATTTTAACCGTTAGTATAATAATCCTATTGGGGTATTGTTAACTCCAATAGATATAATCTCAAACTCATTGCGCTTATGTTTAGTTCTCGTAATTCCTTAAGTAACTAATTCCTTAGTGATGTAATATTATCATATGATCTTTTCAATCTTCCCATTTACTTATCTCTCTTGAATATCCACACCTATATTAGTAATACCCTTATCAGATATAATTTTTTTCCCCAAACATATTTACCCTGCCTATAATGTGATCCTAAGTTCACCTCACAGTAGCAAGAGTATCTTCTCGAATTGCTAAAATCCACTTTTTTAGTTGGATACTTTACATCAACAAAATATATATATACACTTCCAATAACCTTTTTTACCTTTTATACTTGAGTCTTTGCTATGGATGTAACTCCAATATTCACTTTTGACTCACTATTTACTTTTTTTTTCAATAAAGAAGACAACACATCACAACTTTTCTTGGAGACATATCATCTTACTTCAAAATTCCCTCCGTTGCGCCTGTCGGTTCCTTTCTGAAATAAACCCGATTGCATCAAGCAAGGGGCCTTTGAACTCTGGACAATGGAAGAATTACTAGATTCCATTGTTGAATCGAGAGAAGGGCTTATGATCTCAGCTACTGGTCAAGGAAAACCTGCCTTCATTGGTCATAAACTAAATTACCTGGCTTTCTGACCCTATCTCAGTGATTTCTTGGTCCAAAACTCGATATTGTTTATAAATCCTTGTCAATCACCTATTGCCCATAAGTATTTATTGGTCCTTCTTAATACCTCAAGAAAATCAATTTCAACATTTCATACTCTCGTAATAATTCAAGTCTCCAATTGACTCTAGATAACATTTCTATTCTTGTTTCTGCCCATGATTGGGATTTACCATATGATCATAAAAAAATTCGATTTTTGTAGGCTTATATCGTGCCCTGCACTTTTTCCTCACACTAACACAAATATTGGCAGCGATTCTACTCCAGTTTTCCAGTATTTGCCTCTTCTTCTAATGCAACACCCTATCATAATCATTAAATTAGCATTTTGAGTGCATTCACTATTCTCCTTTTTGATTTATCATCTTTTCCATAATCGCAGGCATAAATACAATCCAAACTTAGGCACATTTCTAACTTTCTCCATACTACACATTATTCATCACTTGACATCACTGATAAAGTCATTGTTTTCACACAGTTCTGAAAATATCTTCACTTCTCTATCACATTCAAAGGTAGAACATTACGGTACAATATATTCCATACTAATCACACTAACACAAATGTAGGGAATTTTCTTCTACCTTGTCGCACCATATACTTTTTCTCATTTCCAATTATCCATATTTTATCGTACATGCTTATGTTCACAATCAATTTAGAATCATAGATACCTAGTCATCCCAAAAATTTTGATCTCAAATACACAAACATATGCTAAAGCATACCTCTACTTTTAACCGACATTCATCTCATGTCTAAATGTGGCCTCTCCAGGCTATAGCAAATTTCGTTGTCTTTCAACTCGATTTATACACTTTAGATCTCATTATTCATTGTGATATCACTTTTATCCTTAATCAGCCCATGCCAATGTATTCACATTCGTATCACATTCGAGGCTTTCTTACCACAGTATCATATGAATGTCATTTTCTATTATTCTTTTCCCATTTCTAGTTGCCCATAACCCTTCATTGGCTCACATTTTGACATATCATCACTTTTCTCACACTTTACACTTAACACATGTTCAAGCGTATGACTCATACTTATACGACTCAGAGTAGGGATCAATTGCCACTGTCTGCTATGAAATGACTCAAATGCATGTAACTTGACCCTTGTTTCATAAAATGCCCATATAAGCTCATACTTTCGGGCTCTGATACCACATAAATGTAACACCCCACTCTCGAATGACCCGAACCCGACATCGATGGTGATATCCAAGTTCGTGTCCTGTGAGGGTGACGTGCTACATCACTCAGTCAAAACTCAGTATAAATTTTTTTTTCTAAAAACACAAACTTACACTATCACCAGTAAGTACAACGACCACGGGGGCCCTTTTCATAAATGCAATTTAATTTAATCCGTTGACTTTACAAATTGACCTGTCATTTGTACAAGAATTTAGCAAATACAATTTTATACAGAATTTATCAGACACTAATGCAGACACGAACTGATCCCAACCTTTTCTCTCACTCACAGGCGGTTGTTATACGCCCGTTGCCTAACGGGGTATTCTTCTGGGTCCTGAAAAATAATTGCAAATTTTGGGTGAGTTTTGCAAACTTAGTGAGTGACCATCATTGATGGCTCACCCAGACATAGAACACAATATTCACACACCTCACTTTATTTCATAGTGCACATTCACAATATTTCACATTCACACATTTACAGAATTGCACATTCACATTATTCATATTTGATATTTCTATTATACAGATGCAATACACATGAGATTCACTTTTCATTTATTATTTTTGCTGTGACCGAGTGCCTAAACTGTCCCATATAGGGCTCATTAATAATTGTCCCTTATCCATTTGGAGGATACAGGGCTCATTAAATGTTGAGCCGGAGGCTCTGAATCACTTATGAGCTTGAAGCTCATTACCACTCATTGAGCTTAAAGCTCTGATCGGTGGCGACTCCGGTCACAATAGCCCTTATATTTCATACACTTATGACATGCAATGCATCAATCACATCTACTCACATTCACACGTCATCGGACCGTAGTCCAGCATCAAAACACATTTATTTCACATAAGCATAAGGCATTTTGCCTTTCACTCAATCAAATATATGTAAGCAGATGTACATGAAATGCCCATGTGACACTTTCCAATTTATTACGATGTTGTGACCGAGGGCCTGAACTGTCCCAATATTGGCACATTAATCGCTGAGCTTGAGGCTCTAAATCACTGTGGGACTCGAGGCCCGAGTACAATTGTTGAGCTTGTAGCTCTCGGTGGCTACTCCGATCACAACTGCCATTATCTGATCAAGCATTCATACATGGAATGCACATGTCACAATTAAGCAGTATATACATCACAATCAATACATGTGTCACAATTTATCACATCTCAAGCAAGTAGTTCAAAAATTCACATACAAGTAGTACTTCTATGTCATAGCTCCCCAATACATCGGACCTTCTATCCGGGATCCACAATCAGAAACAATTCTCAAACCCACCATTATTCACCACAATATTCTAAGCAAATAATAATTGAGAGAACCATCTAGGTCACTCACCAATAGCTTCCGAGCTAATGCTTGGAAGTCTCGACAACATCTGTGGGTTGACGTTCTAAATGCACCTCTATAATAATTAAAATACATAAATATTATGAAGTATATAATTAGAAATGTTTAGTAATGTACATGGAGAAATTAAAATGTGTACAATGCATGTTCATGACAGTCCCGACATTATTCCCAAAATTCACCAAAATATTCCTCTAAATTTTAGAAATTTAAAGACACCAAAATCATTTAATTCGGTTCACTACTCCAAAAGTTATACTTCAAATATTTTGGGCTATTCTTATGCTAAAATATTTTCCTGCGATTTGTTTCCATCCAAAAATTAACCTTCTTATAGACAAAATTGAAACTCAATTTCTTCAGAATATTTGTAGTGCTATCTCTCTAGTTTAATCCAAATTAAGAATCACCTCATTTGGATGGCTAGAACTAAAGTTATGGCCAAAATACTTTCAGCTCTTACTAATCCAAGACTGCACACTATACCCGACTTCAATTCAGAAATTGAAAGTGTTAGGGGCTAAATTGAAATTCAATTCCTTCATATGACTTGTAGACCCATGTCTCTATTTTATTTTGTAACAAGAATTAGTTCAATTAGATCTCCATAGACCAAGAATTCACTAAAATACTGAACCATGTTCAAAAAATTTCCTAACTCACTTTGATTAAATCAATCATTCTCAATTTAATCTAAAAAATCCACAATTTTTCGTTGATAGATAGAGGGATGTCTTAGGAATCCAACGCTTCAAATAGCCACTCAAAGTTTCTGTCCACTAATGATCATGCCAGTAGTAACAGAAACTTAAAAAAATTATAACTTCACATTCCATGGTCCAAAAATTACATACTTCACATCAATGGAAAGATCAAAACATAATCTAAAACTTTCATGAAGACTAATTTTTCAAAATCTGTCTTATCTAGCCTAGAAAAATTCCCCAAAGTTTCAGGTCTTCAATGCTAGACTCAAAAATATGGCACTATTCACCCTACATATATTATTCACTTTCAAGGCAAAATTCAAAACCCTTCAAGACATAATTGGACAACACTTCCTTCATAAGAATTCTATCCAAACATCTCAAGTTTAATTCAAGCCAAACTTCATCTCAATAGCATAACCATATACAAAGTTATGACCAAATCATTGAAACATACACAAAGCAATTTTTTCCAGATTCACAACCTAACTCACATTCTTCCTCTTCCATACCATTTCTAAACCAACCAACACTCAATTCACTTCATATATGCACTATAAACCATCTCACAACCTATCCTTGAACATTAGTCCACAAAATTGCAGCACACACTATCTTTTTTTTATAATAAACACTCATCTAACATCACAAACTGTAGTTCAAACCATCTCAATTTTCATACAACACATGTTATACTTACATTTATCACATCCTACCTCATCAATCATCAATTAAACAAGCAAATTTCATACCCATCTACACCAACACAATTTGCATGCACTTAGGTCCACAACCATCACAAATAATGCATTTAATTCGAATTTATAACATAAAGCGCATGTTGGACCTCGAATTTTATTTGACTTTGAGGAGGAAAAACTTGCATTTTAAAAGTGATTTTAACTCTTTCTAAGGAAGCATCGAGAATCACTTGGTTTAATAACCTAAAGACATAAGGTGGCATGTTAGGCAAGTGACACATGTCACTTGCCACATGTCAACCTCCCAAATACCCACTTCATTTCCTTCCAATTCACTTCCAATCTCTAGTCCAATTTCACCCCAAAATTCCAATGGCTTAAAATTCATAATTCCCAAAATCATGTATCTATTTTCCAATGCCATTGGATAGTACTTTTCCAGTACCGGTAACCAATTAGTCAGTCACTTGGCAATTGTTCCGGTCCAAAAATTTTCCCTGAAATTTTCCAGAAAAATTTCTAAAATTACCAAAAATTCAAAACTCACAAAGACCCACTCCAACTAAATTTTCAAGCACAAAAATTATATTTTTCATAATAAACACATTAGAGACACATAGACTGGGAAATGTCATGAATGCATGTATAGTCATTTACATGTGCAAAATTCATTATTCACTTGTATGCGTTTGCATGAACATATCAAGGCAAACTTTTAAACGCTCAAATCCCTTTCCAAATTACTATTCTACCCTTCCTATCGGTGATGGGATGTTACATGAAATATGCCATCAAAGAGAAAACAGAATGTAATACAACCGAGGTTCAGATAACAATTCGAAGCTACTTACAGTCAAGGTAATGCATCACATTCTGTAGCTGGAACTGAATTACCTCCTCCCCCTCCAGCTACTACACTTATAGATGAGACATCACCTTCCATACTTGTTGTTACACTATCCACCACCCCTATATCATCCACTACCCCTATAACGACAAAGATATAAGGGTAAACGATATGGATGAAGGAAGCGACTGCCAACCTGGAGCTGAAGAACCTGATAGAAGAACTGACATCACAATTGTCGATAATTTGTAGGTGAAAATACATGAAACACCTCCATTTTAGACAATCTCCATTTTAGAGCGTAATTCTACCATCAGATGTAGAGGACTAGGGAGAGAGAGTCCTCCTATACATATAGGAGGATCTATTACCCACCACGAGCACACAGGGAGACTTGAAAGTATTTACACTTTACATTTATATTTTGAATTTTTTTACTTTACTGTATTTCAATTTAAATTGATATATGGATTTTGGAATGAAAATATGTGTCTTATAGAGATTGATAATGTTATAAATGTCTAGTGTCATATATGGTTGTGTTGTTGAGTTATTTTCTTTGTTCAATAGGGATAAATATCATAAAAATATAGGGAAATCTACCTAAATTTTTTATAAATTTTATTTCATTTATAACATTTTATTCTTAAGCAGGAAAAGTCTATAGGCATGAGGGTTACACATCGTCAACTCTTTTTGCACAGTCACACTAAAAAGGATGACGGTATATGTTGGACCCCAAACTTTTCTTGAAAATTTGAAATTATAAAATGAAATTAAATGAGGAAATATGTCATGATTATTTGTAATGAATGAAAAGTATAAATGAATTTATGAGCATTTGATGAATTGAAAGACAATTGGGTTTCCTTATGTTTGCATGTGTTTAATAAAAAGATGAGGTATTGTGTATTGTGTTTGGATGTGGGAATTTGAGATTGTGGATAAGTGAAGTGCTGTGCAGGTGCTAGAAAAATAGGATGAAGATTGAAGAATTTGGCTAGTGTAAATTTAGGGGAGATGCTGTCAAATTTTCATTATGGGCAGAAACTATGACTGAGTTTTTGATCCTCTTAGAGTTAGAATTTGACAAAAGGGTCTTCTTGAAGATTGTATTTTAGGTTTTTATCTTTTCATTGATGTATAATATGTTATTTTTAGTTGTGAATATTGGAAGATATGAAATTTGGAAGTTTGGATGTGGTATAGGATGACCAATTATCTGGCAGAAACTTTGACTGAAAAATTGACCTAGTTAGAGGTTGAAATTGCCTTTAAGTGCTTCATGAAAGTTGAATATTTTGTTTTGATATTTACATTGATTTAAAGTTTAGAATTTTTGGACAAGGGGATGAGAAGTTATGAATTTTAGAAATTGTGTTACTGTTCAGGATGATAGTAATTGAATAGTAACTTTGACTGACTTTTTGATCTATATAGAGGCTGTTTTTGTTCTTAAAGTCTTGATGAAAGTTTTAGATTATGTTTTGATCTTTCCATTGATGTAAATTATGGAAATTTTGGGTTATGAAATAGCAAGTTATGATTTTTACAAGTTACTGTTACAGTTTGACATGATCATTAGTAGATAGAAACTTTGAAGTGGTTTTTGACCCCTTTAGAGGCTGATTTGGTTTTGATGTTCTTCATGGAAGTTGTAGAGCTTCCTTTCAGCTTTCTTTTGATACTAAGTTTGTAAATTTTAGACACTTGAGTCAAAATATATGATTTTTGGAAAAATTCAGATATATATATATTAATGGAAAAAAAATCAGACGGGAGTTTGAATGAGACAAAGTGGTTTAACACATGGAGTGGAAACAAGGCAGTGACGGCAACAATTCAAGGAGAGCATGAGATGATGGACTCTCAATACATGAGAGACAAAGGAATGAAGAAGCTGGCGATGCTGATGTTAGGCGTGAATGAGAGTTGAAAAAATAGGAGGGTTAGGCGTGATTTAGATGGGCTGAAATTATTTAAGCAATAAAACGAAGAAGAGGAGGCTCCAAGTGCGTGGATAGAAGACAAAAGCATGAGAAGAGTCTCCTAAAATCACGTAGAAAGCTGTGTGTGCGTATGAAAAAGATGGGAGTAGTGCTGTGGAATAAAAATACGTTAACTGTTGGGAGAAGACACACGTTATAGACCACAAAAAAATCGTTCACTAAAGGACACACTTAGAAGGGAGCTGAAAAAAAACGATGAGCTAGTGACTAAGAAAAAAAATAAGTAAGCAGCTGGGGAAGACAACATTGAAGTGGTGATATAGAGTGGAACGTGAGGTAGTTAAAAGGGAGAAATAAAAAACATTGGAGGGAAGAGGATTTTTGGATCCAAGAATCACGCAACTCCATCACCAACAAAGCATTCACTCAAGATGCAGTAGCCTCATCCCCTCACATTTACACAGCCCTTACTCAATACTCATTCACGACAACACTCAAGCAACAGTAGGTGGTAGAAGCAGCAAACGAAGACGTTGAAGAAGCTACATTTAAGCTGGTGGAAAACTCCTCAATAGCTGGTGGACGCAAAAACTTGTTGCGGTCTAAACAAAGCGATATAAATTAAATTCTATCTAGACCAATTAGAGTCAAGTGCACCCCGTTGACAAGTAATATAAATCGGTAAGAACCAGATATCGTACCCAAGGAAAAATTTTCCAAAACATAAGACAATTAAATTAAATGATTAAAAATTACTTAGACGATCTAAAAGTGATTGATTTGAAAATAAAATAAAATTAAGTAAGCAAATTAAGAAAATATGAAAAATTGCAAGATATGAATTAAAACGACTACATTTAATAAAATGACAAAAATCGGTTAAGGTATTAGATTTCAATTAGATTAGACACTAAAAATAAAATTGTAACGGTGGATTGATTTAGGAAATTCTTCATTTAAGCAAGTCAAACCCAATATTCATGGTGTTCCCTTCTCTTCTAAATCCGAGTCACTACTTGGTCCATAGATAATTCGAAATAAAAAGCGTTAAATACAAGAAGCCTAAAATTAAGTTCATTAATTCTAGGTATCCTCACACAAGATCCTAAGGTTGGTCTACACTTTAGTCTCAAGTATGTCGCTTGATTAATTTTTCGACAAATTAAATCCCATTGGTGTTGGCAGTCAATCATCTAAGGTCTTAATATAGTTGATCAAGCTAAATTAGGACTAAATATGCATTTAATCAAGCAAAAATCAATACCACAAAATTATCCTAATCCAATATCAATCATAACCTTAATCGAAAAGAAAATTTTACTCACACATATTTATCAATGAAACATAAATCATGGTCATAATATATGTTTGCATTAATTAAATACACACAATTAAAATAAATATGAAATTAAAAAAATAAAACAAATTAAAACACCCCCTTTTCTTCAGCTGCAACGTGCTCCTTAAGCTCTCGTTGTTCTCTCCACAGTTGTCACATTAATCTTATGCCACCACCAGCTTCCTTAGCCACATGCTACCAAAATGTGAGTGGATAGTGTCTTTTGAGGGATGTGCGTCAGTCCCTTTTTTTCTCCTATAACTCAAGTTTTTTAATGTTTTCGTCACAGCTCATGCACTCTCCAATAATGCTACTCAAAATCATGCTTTTGTCGCCACCAACTGTCATTTTTTTTCTCCTTAAACCAGCTGCCCTACATAGGAGTCTCCACCACTAACTACTTCTCTTCTGATGTGACAAATAAGGTTCTTGGTCCACCTTCTTTATGTTGTCTTAGTTCACGCACCTGCTACTTTTATTGATCAAACCATCAGCTGCTTCCACGTTGCTTCTTGTCCAGCTTCAACTCCACCAAAAGCTGCTGCCTTTTACATTCCCACCTGCTGCTAGAAAGAGGTCACGCCACCAGCTACTTCAAGGCTTGCGTCCACCAACTGTTGTGGAGTTTTCCACCAGTCTAAATGTAGCTTCTTCAACGTCTTCATTTGCTGCTTATACCGCCTAGTGTTGCTTGAGTGTTGTCATGAATGAGTATTGAGTAAGGGCTGTGTAAATGTGAGGGGATGAGGCTACTGCATCTTGAGTGAATGCTTTGTTGGTGATGCAGTTGCGTGATTCTTGAATCCAAAAATCCTCTTCCCTCCAATGTTTTTTATTTCTCCCTTTTAACTACCTCACGTTCCACTCTATATCACCACTTCAACGTTATCTTCCCCAGCTTCTTACTTCTTTTTTTTCTTAGTCACCAGCTCATCGTTTTTTGTCCAGCTCCCTTCTAAGTGTGTCCTTTAGTGAATGATTTTTTGGTGGTCTATAACATGTGTCTTCTCCTAATAGTTAACGTATTTTTATTCCACAACACTACTCCTATCTTTTTCATGCGCACACAAAGCTTTCTACGTGATTTTAGGAGACTCTTCTCATGCTTTTGTCTTCTATCCACGCACATGGAGCCTCCTCTTCTTCGTTTTATTGCTTAAATAATTTCAGCCCATCTAAATCACGCCTAACCCTCCTATTTTTTCAACTCTCATTCACGCCTAACATCAGCATCGCCAACTTCTTCATTCCTTTGTCTCTCATGTATTGAGAGTCCATCATCTCATGCTCTCCTTGATTTGTTGCCACCACTGTCTTGTTTCCACTCCATGTGTTAAACCATTTTGTCTCATTCGAACTCATGTCCCTCACTTTCCTACGCCTCCATTGCTTCCTTGGTTCCTTATTTCCTCTCTTCAACATTTTCAGCTCACGCCTAAGCCACCAAAATTGACGAAAATTACCTTCTTTTTACTGTAGCTGAGGTTTCCATTATTTGTTTGTAGTTTGGTCCACCTTTGTCAAATAAACTCCATCTCCCTTAGTCCACTCTTGATTCACATTTTTAAACCTCTCCTTTACGCACAAGCTCTCATTTTCCTTGCCCAAAAATGTAGTAGCTCTCATTTTGGAGCTTTCCTTGCTTTAGGCTTTTAAAAATTCCGAATCCAATATGTGCCTAAAATTCAAACAAATAACATTTAATTAATGCAATGTAAACTTTAAATGGACAAGAGTTTAATAAATTATGTATCTAAAATTAATATAAAATGTCCATTAACAACGGGTGAGCGCGCTGCGTGTTCCTCGCAAGCGCGGGCGTTCCACGGGCATCTCGCGACCACCTCGCAAGCGTCTCCTCTCTATGTGACGTCGTTTTGCCCTTTTGTTTCCTTTTCTTTTCCAATTTGACCCCTCTTCAATCTTTTGCTTATATCTTTTCCGTCCGGCATCCGATTGATTTTATTTTTGAAGCGTTGGATTCCTAAGACAATTATCTACATCAACATAGGAAATTTATGATTTTTTAGATTAAATTGAGGATGATAGATTTAATCAAAGTGAGTTGGAAAATTTTCTGAACATGGTTCTGTATTTTGAGAAATTCTTGATCTATGGAGATCCAATTGATCTGATCCTTATTGCAACATAAAATAGAGACATGGGGTTACAAGTCATATGAAGAAATCAAATTTCAATTTAGCCCCTAAGATTTCAATTTCTGAATTGAAATCGGTTTTAGTGTTCAGTCTTGGATTATTAAAAGCTAAAAGTAATTCAGCCATAACTTTTACTCTAGTAATCCAAATGAGGTGATTCTTAATTTAGATTAAACTAGAGAAATAGGGCTTCAAATGTTCTGAAGGATTGGAGTTTCAATTTAGTCTTTAAGAATGTCAATTTTCGGATGGAAGTAAATCACTGGAAAATGTTTTAGCATAATGATAGTCTGAAATGTTTGAAGTATAACTTTTGGAGTAGTGCACCAAATTAAATGATTTTGGTGGCGTTATGAAATTGAGACTATAAGGAACATTTCTCTAGAAGGAAAGTTTAGCAACTTTCTTTAATTGGATGATTTGAAAAATGTCCTAAGTTAAGCATGATTTAATGAATTTTGAGACTTTGATTTAATTTATAATTTTGAGGACTTAATTAGCATGTTAATGTGATTAATTAGCATGTTAAATTGAGTAAGAGCATATGGGATATATTGATTGGATTAAATTGAATTAAAGTGTTAGAAATTTAAAGTGTTAGAAATGCATAAGGGCAAAATTGGAAGGTTACTTAAGCTTTTAAGTTTCTAGGCTTTTAAGGAAGGGCATTATGGTCAATTTCTCATTCAGTAAAGGCAAGAATTAAGGGTTGCCGTTTAAGAGAGAGGAGAAGCCCGAAACTTTAAGAAAAGAACAAAAGAAAGGAAGAAAGAAGAGAGAAGAAGAAGGAGATTTCGGTGGAAAAAAAAGGGGAAGAAGAAAAGAAACTAGGGTTCGATTTTTATCGGTCTTCAAGCAAGATTTTTACGTTGCTCCAAGAGAGAAAAAGATGGAAGAGGATGAAAGCTCCAAGATGAGCCAAGAAAATCCAAAAATGATGAAGAATTAAGGTAAGAGAAACATTTTAGTTGTTAGATTTTGAAAGAATTTTGGTTTAGATAGCTTAAGAATGGTATGGGTTTATGATTTCTAAAGTCAATTTTGGTGATTGCATGGTTTAGATTGCTCAATTTTGAATGGTTATTAATTAGGGTTTTTGTCATGAATTAGGGATTTGTAAGTGAGGCAATGGAGAAATTGAGGCTTTGGACAAGTTTCAAGCATAGAATTGAGGTGAGTACCATGTTTATATTTTGAATTATGAGCCAATTATAAGTTTTTGAAAAATAAAGAAGAGAAATGTTTGTAAATTATTATTTTCGAATGATTAATGTCTTGATTTTGGAATGATTTAAGAAATTGCTACAATTGTTAAATTCATTGTGTTTGAATGATTTGGAAATTACTAAAGTGTTGCATTCTTTGATTTTGAGGTTTGAGAATCCTTGGGTTTTGAATGATTAAAGAATTTGGTTATATGCCAAAATGTTGCATTCTTTGTGTGATTGAATTATTGTTATATGAATTGATAATGAAATTGTGAATGACATTTGTATGAGATATGATATGATATGAAAAATTAAGATTTCGAAACACGCCTTCGGGCAATCCAATTTTTCAAGAGTGAAATATGTTATGTGGGTTTGGTTAGGTCCCATAAGTTGAGTCAAGTATACTTTTCTTCTTTTTATATGCTTCGTCCGCCTGCCCGCTAGTGGCGTTGGAGCTCCGTTACGGACTACCATAAGTTCACGGCTACACTGGACCGTCATGTGGGAAAGTGTAGTACGTTCTGTTCATGGCTGGACAGGAATGCTATGCGGAAATGTATAGTACGTTCTATTTTAGACCGACCCAAACCATTCTGACGTGTTTATGTGTTTTTGATTTTGTTTCTAATATGATGCGTTCATGTTTTTGATTTGTTCGTGAATTCATTGATAAATTGAGAATTTTTTTGAAAAAGAATTATTTGATGAATTTTCTACTGTGAAATGTTTATAAATGGAAAACGTTTTAAAAAATGATTTTTGCTTATTTTTTGATTTATAAACATGTTATCCACGAGCTGTAAAGCTCACCCCCTTTCATTCCATCTCCAGGTTTCAAAAAGGAGATCGGATGAAAGAAAGTCAAGATGTTCGTCTGTTATGTTTGTTTATGATGTTTTTGAAGTTCAATTTTTGTAAAAATAAGATTTTAGGCTTATGTTAAGTATGGTGGAGATTCTTGTGACTTTTGTACCTAGTGTATTCAAGAGTTGTATATTTTGTATTTTCAGATTTTGGTATTGGTTTTGTATATGGCTTGGAATGCCATTAAAGTTTGTAGTGCATTTATTTTGGAATGTAAGTGACTTCTAGACTTGTGTATGGAATTGAGATATAAATTTGTGTATGGTTATAATATATGAATGGGATTGATTGAATTATGGATTTGTATATGGAATAGAATAGAATAGTGAATTATGGTTTTGTATATAAATTGTTTATTGATTGTGTTTTGGATTCCGGACGGGAGGTCCGATGATGTTGATGATTGAGAATTATTTGAAGTGCTATGTAGATGATGATGATTGAATGTGTTTGTTTATGATGGGATTCTAGATAGGAGGTCCGATGAATTGTGATGTTTGAGCTGAAATTTTGAAGTACCTTTGGTGTATGAATTGTGGATTTAGAGATATGTGTATTAAGTGTCTTTTGGCAAAAGAAAAATAAGAATTGGTTAAAAAAAGAATTATGAGATATGTATGAATTTGAAGAATAAAATATTTGAGTTTATGGAATTTATAAATTCCATATGAGAAATTGGAATGATTTTGAATAAAGATGAAAAAAATGAAAAAAAAAATTATACCAGTTTCGGATTGGTTTAGTCTAAGGTTTCCAACATGCGTTTTTCTAAAGTATGAGTTCACGGATGTCGGAAAATTTGATTCAGTTGATTGAACCGTCTGTTTTGCTTTGATTCCGAACTAATTCAATTTTCCATTTTGGAATCGTTTCGCTTTGCAATCCATTCCTTCGTTAATCCACCACTTTTTTTTCAGATTTATGTTTCCGCTTTCGATTCTTTCGTTAGATGATGCGAATTCAATTCACTTTTGATTCTTAAGCCTTTTGATTTGATTCGCTTTCTTTGACTTTCGCCATATGTTTCCGCTTCAGATTCTTTCACTTTTGTTTTCTTCCATTCTTTTGTTTCGCTTTGGTTTCTTTGTCAATCCGTTCCTTCGATTCCGTTTCAATTTGTTTCGCTTTTCATTTTCGTTTTCTATTTTTTGGTTGGGGTCCGGTTCTGAAATCGGTTCCCAACAGTATGACATTCGTGAACACCCGATGTAGAGAATTGAATGTATATGTGTAACATCCCATTACTTTTAGGAGCGTTAGAATAGTAAATGTAAGTGATTAATGAGAGTTAGAGATGCATTTCGATATTCATGCATAAAAATGCCATGCACTTATACATGAATAGTGGGTGAATTTGCACATGAAAATAATTGTACATGCATTCATAAATAATTTCAGGTATAATTGGATTGATCTATGAATTTTTAGAGTTATGGATGTTTTTACATTGGAAATATTAGTTATTGGTGGAAATATTGTATTTGTATATGTTGGTGAATTTAGGAGTTATCTTTGAAATTTATGGAGTATTGAGAAAGATATATATATATATATATAATAGGGAAGAAGAAATTAAAAGAAGCTTTGGAGATAGTTGGATTGTAAAGATGACAGTAAAGGGAGTTAGTTTCAAAAGAAACTAAGTTAGAACCTAGGTATTGGGTGAGTGACAAGTGTCACTTAGGCTTTTGTACTCTTGCTAGAAGTAGGTTACTATTCTTTGAGAGTTGACAGGTTAAGTCTTGTTTAAGTCCCTTCTTTATTATCATCTTTTTCAAACTTCCTTTTAAAACACAGAGTTTTTCATCAAATACTTTCTAAAAGACTTCTGTGTTTTTCCTTTCTTTCATCAAACCTACTTTGCTAATTGTGTCCTCTACCCTGAAAAAAACTAGAAGTTGGTCATTGTACTCAATGAAGTACATGAAACGTGTGGAGTTAGGGCTTGAAGATCTTAAAGTTTTCAGTAGGTAAGTGGTGAAGAAATCCTTTAGAGTTGGGAATTTGTGAAATAAATTTGATAAGTTACTATCATCTACATAGGAAATGACATTTACGTGTTTGTTCATAAATACTAGGTGGTTGGGAAGAAATAAATTCAGTTATAGTGTTAAATTAGTTTTTGAAAATTTTTTTTGGTGTTTTGGTGATGTAAAATATTGAAAGTTTGAAAATCCGGAAAATGTTCACTGAATACACTTCAGTCTTTTAGCCATAACATTTTCTCAAGTAGTCTAGAGATGATTCTTAATTTTAATTAAACTAGAGAAATATGGCTACATTTTGTATTAAGACATCGAATTTAAGTTCTATTTTAAAAAGTCTCAAAATTTCATGAAGTTATGAAGTTGGTCCAATACGTTGGTGTCTGGAAAGTTATACTTCATCGTCTTTGGATTTTAAGGGCAAATTTGGGATTGACATAACGAGATTTTAGCCAAGATGCCTTCTGGAAAGTTGTAGATCTTTCTTTTATATTTCCAATAGTATATAGTATGAAAATTTTTAACATCTGAGTCAAAAAATTATGATCCTTATAAGTGGAGATGTTCTGAGGAAGAAAATAAGACGGAAGAAAATGAGACGGAAGAAATGAGACGGAAGAAATGAGATGGAAGAAATGAAAAGGAAGAAAATGAGACGATAGAAAATGAGACGATGGAAATGAGATGATGGAAATGAGACAATGGAAATGAGACAATAGTACTAAGACGAAAGGAAAGTGAGACGATGCAAAAGTGAAACAATACAGAAGTCAAACGATAGAATTGGCCTTTAAGGTCTTTATGAAAGTTGTAGATTTGGAAGTCCTCTTTCGAATAGTCAAAAATGAAGTCAATCCGACATCTTTAGTGAGAGTTATAGCAATTTCTCCAAGATATGTACAATACAAGTAAATATATGAATATGTTGGATTCTTTTGGCCATAACTTCTTCTCTAGACCTCCAAATGACTTGATTATTGAAACATTGGATTCATGAGACATTGATCTACATCTTTACCAAGAATCATAACCATCTGAAATTAATGGAGAAATATTGAGTGTAAAGAGTGGGGCGGGTGCAGGGAGTGTGCTCTTAAACAATTTGAAATGTTGTTATTCCACTAAACATACTTCGATATTTTGATGATTTCTAGAGCCCTTCTGATCCAAATGAGATGATTTTTGTTTTGTGGTAAACTGGAGACATGGGGCTACAAATGGGATGAAGAAATTGTTGGTTAAATTCCCAGGATTTGTCATGAACATGCAGTGTACATAATTTATGCCATACATGTGCATTATTAAATAGTTATAATTGTGAAAGTTGTGATATTGTGTATATTATTCGTTATAGAGGGACAACTGGAACGTCAACCTCTAGACATTGTCGGATATTCCAGGCACTACCTTTAGAAACAACTTGTGAGTAATCTAGACGATCTCACTCAATTAACTGTTTGTTTTAGAATATGTTTTGAATAATGACATTGATGTGGTTTGATTGTGTTGATTTTGGATAAGGAAGGTCCGGTGATTTTGGTGTATGAATGAATTATTAGAGTGCTCCTTGTATGTGAACATGAAGAAATAAGTGCTTCAAATGTATAAATTTGTGAATATGCATATGCATGCAAAAGTGTGTTCAACACTTTTGCTGAATGCCGGACTATGGTCCAATGATGAATGTGGTCTAAAATATGAATGTGCATCCATGTGATTGACCAAGGTTATGTTATGAGAAACATTTATTACATGAATGCATGCAAGATAAAGGAAGTTATAACCGGAGTCGCCAGGATAAAGAGTTTAAAACGCATAATGTGATTAGAGCCTCGGGCTCAAGTGCGACTGTACTCAGTATCTACTAAGAGATATGGGACGTTATATGACACAGCTCGGTATCCACTAAGAGATATGAGCTAGTAAAAAGGCACTCGGTCATAACGACAATAATAAATGAAAGTGAGTATCACGTGCATTGCAATTATAATTGATATGTGTGTTTTGTATGAACGATATGAATATTTTGAATGTGGGATGTGATATGTTATGAATATGTAGTGAGGTGAATATTATGTTACGTGTGATAGTGTGATGCATGAATTGAGTGAACCATCGATGATGGTTATCTCATTGAGTTCACAAAAATCAGAAAAATTACAACATTGTCTTTTCAGGACCGAGAGATAACTTTAGCTACTGAGGGGCTCTACTGTTGTGTAGATTGTGAGTTGGCACGAGAAGTCATAGCTCAAAGGTCGGTCAGCTAGAATTTTTGAATGGCTTAGATAGATTTGTTATATTTTCCTCTTTCATGTAGTATTTTTGTACTAGGTTTTGTTCATGTACATGTAGTAAAGGTTGAAAGACTCATTGTAGACTTTTGATTTTGAGAAATGAAATGAGGAACAGTTGGTCAAAAAAAATATATTGTGATTTCTTATGATGTTTTTTAAGTGAATAATGATATGATGCCTTATGAAGTGAATGTACTGATTGAACGTAGCTCGCTTTTATATATACCGGAATGACCTCTGGGCATCCCGGTGTGTACCATGCGATAAGGGGGCACTACATTTAGATGGTATCAGAGCATAGTTTGGCATCTGTTGGGACATATAGGAATGATAAGCATGAAATGTTATGAAAATGCGGAGAATGATTGAAGTTAATTTTTGTTATAGGTTATCCGTTCTAGGTGATCAGATTGATCAACCAGCTGACCAAGGATCTGTAGGAGCTAGTAGAGAGTCCTCGGTACCTCGATCTGAGGGGTTGCTTCCTAGAGTTCCCGAGAGAAGGGAGAGGAGGTATGATAGACTACGGAAGCAGGGAGTTGTAGACTTCTATGGCAGCACAGACTCGGTTTAGGTCGAAGGATGGTTAGAGAGGACAGAGAGAGTCTTTAATCAGATGGACTGCGAGCCTGATGAGACGTTTAACTATGCAGTATCATTACTGTAGGGCTCAGTCTATCAATAGTGGAAGACTGTCCCAGGAAGTACCACCAGGCCTTGTTAGTTGAAGTGGGAAGATTTTCTAAGGGTCTTCAGAGACAACTACATGCCTAAGATCTACCTGGACATAAAGATGTAGGATTTCTTGAAATTGAAGCAAGGTAGGATGTCAGTGGTTGAGTATGAGTTTAGATTTAATGAATTGATGGGTTATGCTACTGCTCTAATCCCCACAAAAGAACATAAGTGCAGGAGATTTGAGAATGGGCTTAATAAGGAGATCAAAACAAGGTTGGCGAGGTCAGATATTTTTCACTGAGTTGAGAGCTACCTCAATCAGAATTGAACAGCTGATGAAAGAGAAACAAGTAGAGATTGGGCAAGGGTCCAGAGGAAAGAGGCCTAATGAGAGTCAGGATAGTTCTGGCAAAAGCTTCAGTAAGCGCCAGAATAGATCATTTAGATCATCAGGTGGATCTAGATAGTCAGGAACTAGAAAGAGGGGTAGATTTTCACAGACTGGTAGTGGGTGAGGTACAGTGTAGAACCAGCAGCCCCCATGTGAGCATTATGGGAAAAGGCACGATGGAGAGTGCTGGACTGTGTCAGGGGCTTGTTTTGCATGCGGTTCTTTAGAACACAAAGTCAGAAATTGTCTGGTTGTTGCTGGAGCCCAGTCCGGTGGGAGTGGGAGATCGGGAAGTGATGTTACAGTCTAGCAGAGCAGGGATGGTGGATCTGGATAGAGACGCCGAGAGAGAGAGAGAGAGGGAGAGCGGGGAGTTCCTCCATAAGGCCTGAGGAACAGGGCAGCCGACCACAGTCCTAGGCTAGGGTCTATGCTATGACCAGGCAGGAGGCTCAAGACTCACCAGATGTGGTTTCAGGTGCACTTTTTATTTATGATTTGGAGGCATTTAGACTGCTAGATCTAGGATCCACACACTCCTTTATCGCACCACATTTGACATGTAGATTGCATTATGATAGGGAGTTACTACAGTATAGATTACAAGTGAGTACACCTTTAAGTAGTACTACTGTTATTGGTGAGGTATGTAAGGGGTGATTAATCAGGATTGATCAAGTAGAGTTGGAGGCAGACCTGATAGTATTGCAGTTGAGGGAGATAGATGTGATTTTAGGTAGGGATTAGCTCAATGCCCATAGGACCATCATGAACTGCTACACCAAGGAGGTAGTACTGGAATCTCTTGGTCAGCTGAGGGCAGTATTCAGAGGAGCTAGTCAGGTAGTGCCAGCTAAAATGATATCATTTATGAATGCTTTGAGGTTGATGCAGGGAGGATGTGAGGCTTATTTGGACCACATCATTGACACTAGGGTTGAGTAGAGCATACAGGACGTTCCAGTTGTTAGGGAATTCCTAGATGTGTTTCTCGAACAGTTACCTAGTTTACCACCAGATCGGGAAACAAAGTTCACAATTGATCTAGTTCCAGGTGTTGCTGCTGTATCCATTCCTCCATATAGGATGGCACCTGTGGAACTGAAGGAGCTGATGGCTCAGCTACAGGAGTTATTGGAAAAGGGCTTCATAAGGTCCAATGTTTCACCTTGGGGAGCTCCAGTGTTGTTTGTGAAGAAGAAGGATGAGATTTTGAGGTTGTGCATCGATTATAGGCAACTGAATCGGGTGAAAGTGAAGAATAAGTATCCGTTAACTAAAATTGATGATTTGCTTGATCAGTTGCCAGGAGCTCAGGTATTTACTAAGCTGGATCTGAGATCATGGTACTATCAGTTAAAGATAGCTGAGAATGATATCCCTAAGAATGCATTCAGGAGCAGGTATGGGCATTTTGAGTTTCTTAGTGATGTCGTTTGGGTTAACTAATGCCCCAGCAACTTTTATGGCCTTGATGAATAAAGTGTTTCAACCCTACCTGAATCGCTTTGTGATTGTGTTTATTGATGATATCTTGGTATATTCGAAGAGTAGAAAGCATGCTGAGCATTTGAGAGTCATCTTACAGATTATGAGGGAAAAGCAATTGTACGCCAAATTCAGTAAGTGTAAATTTTGTCTGGATCAAGTTGTATTTCTGGGGCATATAGTGACTGGAGATGGCATACAGGTAGATCCGAAGAAGGTAGAGGCAGTGATGAATTAGGAAGTTTCGAGAAATGTGTCGAAGATTTGAAGTTTTCTGGGATTGGATGGATATTACCGAAGATTTGTTAAGGGGTTTTCTCTAATCTTGGACCCTTTGACAATATTTTTGAGGAAGAATGTAGTGTTCAAATGGAATGAGGAGTACCAGAAGAGGTTTGAGGAGCTGAAACATTGGTTGACTACTGCACCTATGTTAACGATTCCATCAGGGACCGAAGGATATGTGGTGGACAGGGATGCATCACATCAAGGACTGGGATGTGTATTGATGCAGTATGGCAAGGTGATTGCCTATGCATCGAGACAATTAAGGTCTCACGAGATCAATTATCCAATACATGATTTAGAACTAGCTGTAGTAGTTTTTGCTCTAAAGATTTGAAGATATTATTTATGTGGAGAGACTTTCTAGATATACACTGATCATAAAAGTCTGAGGTATCTATTGAGTCAAAAGGAGTTAAACTTGAGGCCAAGGAGATGGATTGAATTATTGAAATATTATGATTGCACTATTGAGTGCCACCCGGGGAAGGCTATTGTGGTGGAAGATGCTTTGAGCAGGAAGTCTAATATCAGTATAGCTCAGATTCAGTTATTGAGGTTACGTAATCTGATTCATTTGAGATCTCTAAATGTAGAGCTAAATCAGGAGCAAGATGAGGCACTAATTGCTACTTTGAAGTTGAGGCCAATGCTACATGATAGAATCAGAAGAGTACAGGACAAAGATTCTGATATGGTAAAGCTTATGGAGAAAGTGAAGGCAAATCCGGATTTCGAGTTTGAGTTGAGGGATGAGACTTTGTGGTTGAGACATAAGCTGTGTGCTTAATGTAGATGATCTGAGGAAGGAGATTCTTGAATGTATCCTGGTACTACCAAGATGTATAACACACTGAAGCAACATTTTTGGTGGCTAGGAATGAAGAAGCAAGCGACAGAGTATGTATCTAGATGTATGAATTGCCAGCAAGTTAAAGCTAAACACCAAGCTCCAGTAGAGAAGTTACATTTGTTGCCCATTCCATAGTGGAAATGGGAATTGATCACTATGGATTTTATTATGGGATTGCCTGAGACTCTGAGGCAGTACGATGCTATATGGGTTATAGTGGATCGGTTGACTAAATTGGCCCTTTTCTTACCAGTGAGAGAGAATAAATCAATTGATCAGTTGGCCCAGAAGTATGTAAATGAGGTGGAGAGACTGCATGGGACTCCAGTGTTTATAGTATTAGTCAGGGATCCCAGATTTACTTTGAGGATTTGGAGGAGTTTACAGTTTGCTATGGGTACTAAGTTGAACTTCAGTACAACGTTTCATCCTCAGACAGATGGAAAAAGTGAAAGGACAATCAAGATTATTGAGGATATGTTTAGAGCTTGTGTATTGGAGTTTAAAGGAGCTTGGGATCAATATATGGCATTGATAGAATTTGCCTACAACAACCATTACCACAGTAGTATCAGAATGGCACCTATGAGGCACTGTATGGTAGAAAGTGTCGGTTGTCATTGTATTGGGATGAAGAAGGCTTGAGAATGATTGAAGGTCCAGAGTTAATACAGGATACAGTGGACAAGGTAAAGTTGATCCGAAGCCGAATTAAAGCGGCTCAGGATAGACAGAAGAGTTATGTGGACCAACACCGACGTGATATGGAGTACCGTATGGGAGATAAAGTATTCTTGAGAGTGTCACCCTGGAAGGGAGTTTTGAGATTTGGTAAAAAGGGCAAGTTGAGCCCTAGGTACATTGGTCCTTATGAGATCATTGAAAAGATTGGACCTTTGGCCTATAAGTTAGCTTTATCGAATGAGATGTCTTAATTGTATAATGTGTTTCATGTGAGTATGTTCCGAAGATACCGATCAGATTCGACACATGTGATACCGACTTAGGAGATTGAGGTTGCTAGTAACTTAAGCTATGTTGAGGAGTCGATCAAGATTGTGGGATCACGGATCAAGCAATTAAGGAACAGGGTTATTGAAGGAAAATCCCGGTGTGAGCATCAATGCCCACGGTGCGGAAAAACAAAAATTTTTATTCCGGGACCTTCCCGAAAGCTAGGATCCATGTGTTTATATAACAAACTCAAACCATAACGGCCAAAGGAGACCATCTCTAACGGTATCCACGCAGAGATCGGAGAACCTAACTGATTGGACCAAATTTATACTATAAATTAGGCCCGTTTTCTTTAGTAATTATGCATTTGTTGACTCCTGATCTATGATTTTTATGCTTATTTTGGTCCCGCACATTGAGTTTTGATAAATTGCACATTGTCAGTATTTTGTTGTCAATTGTTATTAATTCTGCATAATTTTTATTGGGACAATTGATACTGCAAATGGGTTATATTTTGTAGGACCAAAGGAGTCAACATTCAAGAAGTCAACACGCCATAAGATTAGCTGGGGCGAACCAAGACCTCCATTCGCCACAAAGAAATTAATGGTATTTAATTTATTATTGCGACAGTGACCAAACTCATTCGCGCGGGCGAATTCAACCATTCGCCCTTGCCGAATGTCGGGTAACCGGACTATAAATGGAAATTAATCCTTTATTACGACCGCCCGCACAACCTCCTATAAAATCTTGCCATTTAGGGCAAAATAGGCGGCCGCACTCGGAGGTTAACTTCTTCTTTTCTCGTCTTCTCCTTCGTTTCTAATAGTTTTGTTACATTTTTATTTGCGGGTTATTGCTGCCGCACTGCATCACGCATTGTTTCCGGTTTCTTCATCCGTTCCATTGTCCATCATTTGTTCTTGTATCCTTCCACTGCTCGTCGTTGGAATCATGAACCACAGTGATATTCCAACAGCGAAGAGTTCATCCAGAGTTATGGTCGGCTAAGCGTTCCATTCTCTTGAACATGTAGCAAGGATTGGAGTTCACCGAAAGCTTAATAGGGGTAATCACTAATGTCTGAAGTCTAGGTATATTTATGTATAGATTCGAGTTGGAGTATGCATTGATATAGCCAGGTTAGTGTGGTTAATAGTTTTAGCCGTGTGTTGACATTATGTTGAGATTTGGATATTACTTTTGTAGATTTTTCTGTGTCAAAATACATGAAGTCTCATGTATGTTATTCGGATTTTTACATCGATAAATTTGATCCGCCTAGTTGTGCTTGGTTGGGTTAGGCGTGTTATTATCGATTAACTTATTGCAATTGTTTATCAATTTTTCACACTAATGGTTTTAACAAGATTTGACTAATCGAGTTGATTAATCAAATTCTTGGACTTAACGAGTTATTAAGGTTTACATTTGAAACTTAGTGGAATTCAAACCCTGAAAATTATTTGAGCGATGATAATCCAAGTTGCATTTTCAAGAGAGTTTTAGTAATTTGATTTCACACTTGTTTAATTTCAATCGTTTAGCTTTCTAAAATCCCAAAACATTTATTCTTACTTTGGCTTAGTTTAATTTTAGTTAATCAAATCAAAACCCCCTTTTTTATTGCTTTAATTGCATGCATCATTCAAACATTAGGCTAGTCTTAGAATCGGTTAGTACCTTTGGTTCCTTGAGAGTCGACCAGGTTGCATCTGTATTGCAATCCTTGGTATAAATTTTATTTGACCGGTTTCAAGGATCAATTCTTAAATTGAGCGATAAGCCGCCGATCAAAATTGGCGTCGTTGCCGGGGAATCAAATTAATTGGTTCTCTAGGTTAGCCGGTGTTTGTTTTGATCTTAATTTTGTTGTTTACATTTTGTTTGCATTGCATAATTTTATTTAATTTCTTTTACGCTAAGTGTTTTAGTGTTAATCCTGTTTGTGATTTCATTACGCTTTGTTTTAAGTGTTTATTCGATTCGTTTGCTTTGTCGGATGCATGCTTCTTGGTCGTGACGAGTTCATCATTAAATCAATGAGTTCATTAATCGCCTTGACGAGTTCATATATTCGCCGCAATGAAGTTACAATTTATTGATTCGCTCGTTGAATTACTACACGTCCACAATAACTGAGTGAATTGAACCTTCTATCATTGTCGTTTAGTGAGCTATCTTAGGTGAACTTCTCTTGTGCATGCCCGTAGACTTAGGCTAGTTCATTTTCAACCTGAAATTGAGCGACACCTTAGACAACTTAGGAAAACAAGAGAGCAAGAAAGACTTAGCACACTAGATCGACTAGAATCTGAGATGGTGAACACCAAGAATATCGGTCAACCACCCGAAATGGAGATCACGGTCTTAACGGTGACCAGAACGCGTAGATGACAACAATGCGAACATCGGGGCGTAGAACCATCCGAGAAGCTACAACCTCGGACGAAATCTGCGATCCTTTCATCGCACCGCCCTAACTTCGACGTAAATTTGAAGTTAAAGGTCTATTGATTAACTCCTACCCAAATTTCACGGTTTGGCGGGAGAGGACCCTACATGCATCTTGAGGCCCTCACAATGATCTCACAAAGTATGAAGCTGTAGGAGCACATCTGGACCAGTCTTTGTGGAAGGTATTCCACTTTTCGTTAGAAGGAAGGCCCGGAGTGGTACATGAGCCTCCCAAGGCATGTCGCGAATGCCTATCATAGTTGGGCCAACTTGCGAAAGCTTTCTGGAAAAATATTTTCCAACCTCGAGGACTTCGTCGATGCGAAAAGAGATTTATTCCGCCAAGGAGATTACGACGAATCCTTATATGACTTTTGGAGCGATTCCAAGATCTGTTATCTCGGTGCCCCATCATCGATCCTCGATGAACAATTGGTTCAATATTTTTACGATGGGGTGAAAAATCGGAAAAGGGAATGTTGGATCTTTGCGTCGGGAGGTTCGTTGATTGACCTCACCGCACCTGAAGCATGGGCCTTGATCAAGAGGATGGCCCTAAATCATCAACAATATAGTGTCAGAGATTCCAGGAATGTGAATGAAGTAGGAGCCATGACGGCTCAAACTAAGAGTATGGAAAGCACGGAATCGAAGGTGGATTCCACGAGCATAGGATAACTTCACGGTTATCCTCGATCACTACCGAGCTTAAGAATCAATGTGCATCGCCCATCGTCTTCCATCGAATCGGTCGCACCTAGTTGCGAATCTTGTGGATCGGTGATGCACATTTCCGATGTCTGTCCGGAAGGTATGAAGAAGTGTCCATTGTTTACCCGGAAGACAAAATTCTAAGTGGGACCCGTGACTCAACACATATAACGAAGGATGGAGATCTCATCCTAACTTCAGTTGGAGGAATAATGAAGGAAGAGCACCCACCATTTTCAACAAGGGAGTGGAGCTGGACCATCTACAAACCGGTTCCCGATCAAGCAGAGTTGACGGTGCAACCACAGCCACCAAAAGAGGACACTAATCACTTCGCATGATATGATGGCGTTGATGAAAGAGGAGCGAACTTCCACCGCAAATCAATTCAACGCCATCGCGAACCTCATCAACAGACTCTGCTAAGAATGCTGCCGCTTTAGTGCCTTGGAGAAACGCATGGAGCAATGGGAGACCAAGGCCGAGAACATGAACGCCTATGTCACCCAATTGTCTAATAATTTGAGTGACAACCAAGCTCGGAGCAGTGGATCCATTTCGTCCAACACGGTAATAAACCCGAAGAGTTTAAATGCAATTGAGTTGAGGAGTGGAAAGAAAGTGCATTTCGACATTCCTGAAGGAGAAGAATGCACCGAGGAAATTGAGGTTGAAGAAGCGCCTCAAGTGAGAGAGAAGCAAGCTGTGCGATCAGAGAGTGATCGCGAAGAAGAATTGTTGAGGAACAAGAAGCAATCAACAATTGAGGATAAAGAGCAATCATCGAGCATTTCAGGAAGAAGAGCTGATAAGGATAAATCGAGCAGAAATGAACTAGCCATGGGAAGTCAACAAGGACCTCCTTTTTGAACTCGTGTCGATGAGCAAGAGAGTCAATGAGCTCAAACACGAAAAAGAAATCATTGATTGTTTGGGAAGGTTGAAGTCAACGTGCCCTCGCTGGATTTGATTAAGAAAGTGCCGACTTCGCGCAAGTACCGAAGGATTTGTGCACAAACAAGCGAAAATTTAGGCCTAATGAGCGTGTCGGTGAGTTCAAATGTGTCGGCTTTATTTAAGCCCCAAATCGATAAAGTGCCAAGATCCAGCTCATTTACCATTCCTTGTGTTATAGGAAAGGTAACAATTGGGAGAGCATTATTGGATTTGGGAGCGGCGATTAACGTAATGCCAAATCATCTATGAAGCCACAGGCGTTAAGAGCATAAAGCCTACTTGGTAGTCTTACGGTTGGTGATAGATCATTCGACATCCGATGGGAATCATCGAGGACATCTTGGTCCAGTGAAAGGTTTAGTGTTTCTGCCGATTTTTACGTGTTAGACATGACCTCGAGTGGTGCGGACACTTCTCGATCCTTGGGCGACCCTTCCTGCGGATTGCGAGCACAATGATTAATATGAAGGAAGGAAAGATCACCATGGAGGTTGGTGATCAACACGTTAGCTTCAACATGTATGAAGCTATGAAGCACCTAACGAGGATTACTCCTTGCTTGGGGTGAATATGTGATGTGCTTGTGGATGATGCATGTGTTGATTTCGCCACACTTTGACCCATCCTCATCGACACTCTCTTGGAGAAGATTATTTTGATGATAGTGCAGTGCCTATTCGGATATGGGAATGGACATGGAGCTGCCCAAGACCCAAGTTGTTGACATGGAGCTTGGATATCATTGCCTCATCCACCCCGAGCTACAAGATCCACCATGAGCACCGGTGTTTCTCTTCCCGCCTTTTCGATATATATTTGTGCACGTTCTTTGATTTGATTTGATATGTTGTGCTGCATGAATGTGTTGATTAAGTGTGGGGGAGACCCAACCATGGGTTTTAATTTGTAGTTAGGTAGGATTTCCCTTTCTGTTTGAATAAAGTGTTTCCCCTTTGTTAGCTCTGTGTTCTTCCTAATAAAGCATGATTAGATTGACGAGAATGGTTGATATGTGGGATGATTAATTGAATGATTGTGCAAACTGAGTAGGATCCTTAGACATTGTGATGCATTTGGGTAGTTAGCGCGTGGCGACGAGAGAGTTTTACTACTTGTTCGCTGCGGCTTAGGGATCGCTTCGTCATGGCGAATAAGGACATCTCTGCCCTCTCGACCGTTGGACATCTCTTTGTCCGAGGGCCATTTCGCTTTTTTCTCTCGCGTCCTTTCGTCTCCGTGTCTTCTTCTTCTTCTTCTTTTCTTTCTCCTTCCCTCCTCATTTTGCTGCCACCTTCGCCTTCGCCGCCGCTCCTCTCTCGTGCCCTCTGCTGTTTGAAGCTCCCAATCTCCTCAATCTCCTTCCAACCGTTTAACCCTTCCGTAAGTGTTCCTATTCCCTCCTCTTGTCCATTTTCGTTGTTATTCGTTAGATTTGAGGCAAACAATAACGCCGTTCGCCGCAATCGTCATGAGAATCGCCATTCGCCATGGGCGAATTTCATATCTCGCCGCAAACGTAGGGTATCGGTTCATCTGCGACGAATGTTCTTGCTAGCCGCAATGACGAAGATGCCAGATTATTTGCAGCGAACATCCTGTTGGCTGCAGCGAATGGCAGAAGTCTCCTCTAGCCGCAGCGAATGCTCCTGTTCGTTGCGGCGAATGGCTGAAGACTTTGATTACTGTAATTTTCTTAGTTTAATGCTGCTTTAACGTTTGTGTGTGCAGGATTATGCCTAGAATGAAACAAGCCTCTAGACCGGAGCAAGACCATCCTCTTCTTCCTCCGATCACACCATTTCCCTTCCTCGCAACCTTCCGTTTTCCTCTCGTCCCAGAGATCCTGAGTACGATCACCGGCAACTCGTGTTGTCGGTCAAGATATACTAAGGAAAACCATTTCCTCTAACCCCGCAACAAACCCTTTTGTCCGTCGACTTTTGAATTAGACTTAGCTGGCCTTGCTCAACCTAATTCTATTGGCAACCTCACATTTGTCCGCCAATACTATTCATATGCTCGCTACTCCCACACCTACGGAATTAATTTACGGGTGTTTCCATTCCGATGTTTTCACTTAGTAGTTATCCGTGAGTATTACCATCTTCCCGTCGTCCCTCATTGCCAATATTCGACCTTCTTCGTAATTACCCATGGGAGAAGTCATTGGTACTCTACGCCTTCGCAGGTCTCGATGGCTTCAACCCGTGGTTCTCAACGATACATCCGTCGGACCACCCTCCTTCCTCGAAGCTCGTCCTTGGTTACATTTTATATGTAACAATATTATGTCGACCCTCCATCTTTCCAACATCCCCAAAGAGCAGCCCTATATATATACTTGCGATGATGGCCGTCCCATAGACCTAGCCCCGCCATTTCATTGCCGCTTCGCCAAAGGTGTGTTCTCTACCAACCCTAAACACAAACTCCTTTTCCCCATCTCATTTCGACTGCTTAAGACTATCGAGTCCGGAACATCCGCCGATCTCACCTTTGTAGGAAAATCCGGGAGGTACATCACATGTACCGGCAGCGAAAAACAAAATTTTATTCCTGGACTTTCCGAATCCTGAGATCTTGGTATCCGTATGAAGACATCAACCTAAATAGCCAAAGAGACTATCTCTAAAGGTGATCCACGCAGAGATCGAGAAAATCTAACCGAGTCAAACCCTTTGACCCGGAATAGCTAGAACAGATTAAAGCACATTAGAGCCTACCTACATCTGGAGAGCTTCAGGGAGAGCGTTGAAACCTTGTGCTTGGAGAAGAGAGAATCGATTGTTGAAGAAGAAGAAGCCTTGAAATCACCATTCCAACTTCCTTAACACTTAAGGAAAATACTTCTCTTCTTTCTCCATGGAGCAACCGTCGACTCCTACATCCCATAAGCCCACTTTTATGTCTCTTTTAACTCTTTTAAAAGATTCCATAAGCTTATGCCAAGTGTAAGCTTAATAGCCACTCATTTCATAAAGTAAACTTTGAAAAGTCAATGGCTATCTCTTCCTTTCCAATTCAACGTACATGCCTTATAAAATTCATAATTAATTAATTAATTTACTTAATTTATTAATTAGAATATAATTGCTAAGGTCCATCCAATCTGGGTTAGGTCCCACTGCCTCTATCGGGCCCGATCTTTGAAACTGACCGGAAACCTTTCTTAGCAATATTGATGTCGCGATCTCATCGGGACATATCCCAATCCATTGGGATCCATTTAATCTAATGCTCTCAATAATTGGAACTCATCCAATCTATTTCTGATTCTCTTAAACACTCTTATCGTGTGACCCTTTAGGCTCCGGTTATGTTGGCCACTTAGCTTAACACCTAAACTAAGCAAGTCATGGCGGTATCTAGCAACACATCATGACCCCGATTGACCGGAAAGTAATCGGTTTGATGTATTCATCACGAACCGGATCACGAACCCTTCCATGAACAATTACCGTGCAATTAGTCCTTTCACCATCCTATACCCCACTTGGTTATGAGTATGGTCAAAGTGTCAACTCTCACTAGACTGGGTCTAGCCAGTGATATCGCTTGTCACGGGACTCATTACTCTATATGTCAATGAAGACACTCTTCATGACATACATCTTGGCCAACCTTAGTAATGATCCCGACAAGAGGCCATGGGTATCTCTTACGCTAATCCGAAGTGGTGAATCCTTTATTGGCTACTAAATTATCTTGAATACCTCAAGTCGTACTCCAAGCACCACCACATGAGTTACCTCTGAAGGCAACAAGGAATGGAGTCAAAGCACGGATCGGTATCCAAGATATCCTTGAGTACCTCAAGTCTAAGGATACTTGCACCATTGCTATGATGAGATTATCAACGACACTTAGATAAGATATCCATGTGATGATCTCAAGGCAGTCATCCAATGAACTTACTACGCTAGTAAGCATCCACATGTCAATTCTAAATATCTCATATTTACGGTTTACGAGATCCTTTGCTTGATCCAATCGAGGAATATGACATGTGCTAGTCTATCCGGATTAATGATGTCGATCTCATTAATCCTATGACTAGGAGAATTTGAATCTTGACATAATTGCACATGATAGGAATCTCGTGAGTATGATCACATCATAATTTCCTTCATGCTATGTCATATATCATGGACTTCATTAATTCGATTAAAGATTCAATCAATTCATAAACAATGTTTATGAATATCAAATTAATGAATAAAGCCTTTTCTTTATTTATTCATAAAGTCTACACGACTTAGAATAAAAGCGCTAAAGGGATTGCCTTTAGGGCACGAATAAACAATACCGCCCTTGAATAAGTCGACTTATCCAATGTACAAGTCGACTTATCGATACTTTTCAAGAACAAGTCGACTTATCGGTGAGTACAAGTCGACTTGTACTTACAAATCTCCCACTTGACCTAAAGCCAATCGCCTTGGTATCCAATACCATCGGTGAGTCCATGAGAATCACAATTCTCCTGTGACAATGGCTTTGTCAATGGAACAACAACACTTTGCTCTGGGAATTCTCTATCGGATATCATCTCGACTAATGATCTCCGAATCGGTGAGTACGAGTTCGGATCGTCGATAAGACCTTGGTTCCTTTGCTGCGCATTAGCCCCATGTATCACAATACAATCCTATGGGCCCATCACGGTAGGGACTAGATCAAGTTCGATAATGAACTTCGATCCAAACAGCTTCCTTTATGCATCTCATGCGGCAATGTACTCTGCCTCGGTTGAAGAATCAGCGGTCCTCTCTGTTTGGAACTTTTCCAATCGACCGCCACGCTTATTCAAGTGTGAATGTATATAACCCGATTGTGATTGTAATCATCCTTATCAGTTAAATACTAGCATCTGAATGCCCGCTCACTGAGATTTCCATCTCCATGGATTAAGAAAACATCCTTAGTGCTTCGCAAGAACTTGAGGATATTCTTGACACCACCCAGTGACCTCACGAGATCCGATTGGTATCGCTCGTAACACTTAGAGCATACGATACATCGGACCTCGTACATAACATTGTTCCATGTTAAACCTCTTTAGCATCTCATCTATGTACGATGATTGTGAAAGACCAAGCAACCTTTTGATTTATCTCTATAAATCTATATCCCTAGGATATAAGTTGCTTCACAAAGGTCTCTCATCGCAAATTGAGACAACCAAATTTTAACTGATTGCTGCATAGAGACATCGTTTCCTAGTAACAATATGTCATCTACATACAACACAAGGATTACGATTGCAGTCCCATTAACCTTCTTATACACACAATGATCATCCAGATTTTGTGAGAAATCAAACTCTTTTTGTACCTCATCAAAACGGATATTCGAACTCCTGGATGCTTGCTTCAATCCATACATGGATTTCTGAAGCTTGCATACCTTTTCGCCATCGATGGAAGTGAAGCCCTCAGGTTGTGACATACACATCCTCGGGTAGATTTCCTCTCAGGAAAGCTATCTTCACATCCATTTGCCATATCTCATAATCATAATGAGTGACAATGGCTAGGAGTATCCGAATAGATTTAAGCATTGCTACGGGGCTGAAGGTTTTGTCATAGTCAACTCTTTGTCTGTGACGAAATCCTTTAACCAGAAGCATTGCTTTATAGGTAATCAAATTACCATCCATGTTGGTTTTCTTCTTGAAAACTCCTTTGCACCCTGTGGGTTTTATCCCTTCAGGTGTAACAACCAAAGTCCATACTTGGTTTTCATACATGGAATCCATTTCAGATTTCATGGCACAAAGCCATGTTCCAGACTCTGAACTTTTCAGAACCTCTTCATAGGTAGTAAGCTCATCATCTCGTATGAGCAATATGTCATTCTGTTCCTCACGAGAAATCCATATCTCTCGGGAACAGTGCGTATCCTACTTAACCTACGAAATTCGTGTGTAGTAGAAGGTTGAACTGTTAGCTCATCTATATGAGTTACAGTTTCAGATTCAGGCAGTTGATCTATGTTTGTTCGAGCATCTTGAACTTCTCCAAGTTCAACTTTGCTCCCACTGTCCTCTTGTAAAAGAAACTCTTTCTTTAAGAAAATAGCATGCTTGGAAACAAACAACTTTTGTTCCTAAGCAAGGTAGAATTGATATTCCACGAACAAACACTTGTCAGCTTTTACATCAAATGTATCTGACTATGTCCGCTTCAAGTAAGCAAGACAATCCCAAACTTTCAGATGAGAAAGATAGGGCTTTCAGTTAGTCCATATCTCTATATGGAGTAACCACAACTGTCTTTAATGGAACTCTATTTAGCAAGTAAACAGTTGTCTCGAGCGCATTTTCCCAAAACTTTGCAAAACCTATCATCAATCGCACCATGTCTAACAAGGTTCGATTTCTCCTTTCAGCCACACCATTGTGCTGTGGCGTGTAAGGTGGAGTATACTGAGATAAAATCCCATTATCTCTGAGATAATCAAAAAAACTATTGGTATAAGCATTTTCCACCACGATCAGATCGTAATGTATTCATACTTTTACCAAGTTAGTTTTCTACTTCATTTCTGAATTATTTGAACGGTTCAAACGCTTCAGATTTGTATCTCATCAGATACAGATACCTATATCGTGAATAATCACCGATAAAAGTAATGAAGTAAAAACAACCACTTCTGGCATAGATGGACATCGGACCACATACATCCGAATGTATTAGGTCTAATATTCCATTCACTCGTTCACCCTTTCCTTTAAAGGATAACTCAGTCATCTTGCCTAATAAACAAGATTCGCATGTGTCATATGATTCATAATCAAATGACCCTAAACATCCACTCTTATGGAGCTTAGCAATGCGTGTCTCATTTATATATGGCCAAGCCGACAATGCCATAAGTAAGTTGATTTTAAATTATCTCGATTATGTCTTTTCGCATCATTGACATTCAGAACTGGATATGACATATCTAATATGTCAACTCTATTACATAATGTACCAGTATCATAGAGCCTTCCATTCGAACTAATAGAACAACCGTTGCTACTAAAAGTCCAATGGAAACCAGCTCTAATTAAACATAAAACATACAATATGTTCTTTGTTTAAAACAGGTACAAAATGTCAATCTTCCAATTTGAATATAAGCCCACTAGGGAGGAACAAGACATAAGTGTCTACGGCTAATGTAGCAACTCTTGCTCCATTACCTACACAAAGGTCTGGTTCTCCTTGAATGAGCTTTCTTACATCCCGAGGCCCTCGCATATCATTTCATATGTATGAGCCACATCCGTATCAAATACCGATATGTTTGGATCAGAATAGTATTAACCTCAATGACAAACATATTTGAAGAAGTAGAGGCATCGATGCCTTCTTCGCTTCAGAACTCGAGATAGATTTTACGCTTTAGCCTCCGGTGGCTAGTCTTGCCACAATGAAAGCAAAATCCTTTTGGGGCAGTTTCTTTGGTTTTTCCTTGATGGCACTTTCCTTTGGTTTCTTGGCCTTTTTCTTCTTTGAACTAGAAGAAGAAGCATCCACCATTAGCACTTGCTATCTCTCTTGATAGCTCGTCATTTGTCTTGGCAGATTGATCATTCGAGAATTGTTGTGGATATTTGGTTTATCCGATAGTTTATCACAAACCGTGAATAACCATCGACAATCCAACTAGAATTAAGTCTCTACTTAACTCATAATCCATTACAAATCCTAAGGCGGCCAATCTCTCAATATAGCCATTCATCTTCGGGCATCTTGCATGTGAGATGTCCCTGGAGCCATCTTTAATGGTGAAGAGAAGCCTTGAGGTCTCAAACCTTTCGGATCGAGCTTGCTCATCAAACAGCTCCCTAAGATGAAATACTATAGAGTGAGCATCCATGGACTCGTCTTTGCTTTGCAGCTCTGGTGACATCGAGGCAAGTAGCCATGTCCCCGTCCATTAGATGCTTACGATATGCTTTCTGATCCCTATCAGTAGCATCGACAGCAGGTGCATCTGGAAGTGGAACATCTAGGACGTATCCCAGTTCCTCAGATCTAAGAACAATTCTCAGATTCCTTAGCCAATCAAGAAAATCGGTCTAGAATAGAGAGCGAAAATTCACACTGAAAAACTTCTTCAATCAACCTAGCGCGATAGAGAGAAAGAATGATAGGATAGAAATGCCTGCATGATCATAAGGACTTGCATGATATGCATATGGCTCCCACTAGTTTCCTAGAATCCATAACCCTCTTTACGAATCCAGAGAAACAAAGTGACATAATGTCCTAGTGGGTCGATATCCGATATTGCTAAGAGTGACCTTGAGTTTGCCCAACAAGCCACAACTTAGGTCAATCGGTAGGTATCGGTCATACCAATTGTATCATCGATAACCGACATTGAGAATGACCTTGGATTTGTCCAACAAGCCACCTTATGTCTCGGGAGGTATCAGATATACCAATTACATCTTAGACACAACTATCGTTCAGTGCTATCAACTTGTTGATGTGTGCACTTCATTGGGTATCAACTCTTTGATGCGCGTACATCCCGATGTACACTACCCAACTTCGCCTCTGTCCACGTTGACCTTGAGTTTGCTCAACAAACCAACGCTTCCAGTGAAAACCAACCCATTAATCCAAAAATCTTATTTTCATGGTTCGAACATATCCGTATAGAGTGAGCTTGAGTTTGCCCAACAACCCACCTATAAGAACTCGGTTCTTACCATATTAATGGAAGTTAGTTTTCATATACCGAGGAGGATTTGGTCTCCACTCCAAGTCAAGGATCATAGTCACTAGGACTATTTGGAATGATTTAGGTTTCATCAATCACGTTGAATCAATCCTTATAATCATCCATCATCCAACCTATGCATGCCACAAGTCGACTTTCATCAAATGCAAGTCGACTTTCATCAAATGCAAGTCGACTTATGCTTCTGCCCACACACAAGTCGACTTGTTTGACACAAGTCGACTTATGTCATCTGCCCATGAACAAGTCGACTTACAAGGTACTACAAGTCGACTTATACTTCGATCTTGAACAAGTCGACTTATTCTATCCACAAGTCGACTTATCCAAAAATCTTGAACAAGTCGACTTATTTCATATACAAGTCGACTTATCCAGAAAATTTTGCTATTATCTCTAATCGGCTAATTCCTCAATCCATGCAATTCCAATTCACAATACCATTATACCTAGGGTAATATCTGTAAGTTGATGTATCAATGAACAATTCATTGAATCATGAATGCCTTAAATAGTCAAACTATATGAAAAGCTTGAAATGAGTCAAAACTCATTAATTTCCAAACAATTTAGGAACACCCAAATTATCATCCTAAGCATCTCTAGCTAGCACATACATTATCAAATTTACTTCAGCACATGCCATAAAAAAATATGACGGTCAAAACAAACAAGATAATGCAAGATACTACCGAGACGCTAATGTGATCAATTCGGCATTCAAAAATTCTTGGAAAAGTAACTTCAAGCAATTCAGTTTGGAAATCATATTAAATCAAGATAACACATTTTTAATCACATTAAAAATGGTTCAAGGCATTAGAACTGAAAAAGCACACTCAATCAAGCCAAGCAAAACAGTCCCAACAATTTTCACAAAACTGTCCAGTTCTGTACATTGCTCGAAATGCTAAATGAAACAATTTCAATAAATCATGAGAAAATTATATAGGTTACTAAATGTTCAGAAAATGCTACATGAATTTTTTCAGGATTTTAGGCCATCAAAAACTCAGTCAACCTAAATAACAAAACCGATTCAAAATCTGTGTTCATCAGCACAGCAATTCCCAATAGCATAGAATAAATTCGTGAATAAATATCCAATCACCTTGAAATCCAATTTCCATGCTCACAGACATTCACCAACATCTTAGAGACATGTAGGTGAAGGAAAATCCGAAAAACCATTTTTCTAGAATTTATTCTCGATTTTATACTCATGCCTGTTCCACAATCGTTTCACAAAACAGCATCTGTAACCTTAGGGAATTAATTAGCAAAACTAAATCAAATCAAATCAATAAATTCTGAAAATTCATAGACATATTCTCTAACATGTTATGAACATTTCTGGGCAGAAAAATTTCGAAAATCATATCACAATATAAATTCGAAATCTGAACAGATAGCATGCATCAACAGCAAATTCCATTAGGGTTTCTGATCTCGCTTAGGTTATAGCTTCATGCGGGATACCAGACGCTCTGATACCACTGTAGGAAAATCCCGGGAGGTACATCACATGTACCAGCAGCGGAAAACAAAAATTTTTGTTCCCGGAACTTTCCCGAATCCCAGGATCTTGGTATCCGTATGAAGACATCAACCTAAATAGCCAAAAGAGACTATCTCTAAAGGTGATCCACGCAGAGATCAGAAAATCTAACCGAGTCAAACCCCTTTGACCCGGGAATAGCTAGAACAGATTAAAGCCTACTAGAGCCTACCTCTGTCCTGGAGAGCTTCAGGAGAACGTTGAAACCTTGTGCTTGGAGAAGAGAGAAATCGATGGTTGAAGAAGAAGAAGCCTTGAAATCACCATTCCAACTTCCTTAACACTTAAGGAAAAATACTTCTCTTCTTTCTCCATGGAGCAACCGTCGACTCCTACATCCCATAAGCCCACTTTTATGTCTCTTTTAACTCTTTTTAAAAGATTCCATAAGCTTATGCCAAGTGTAAGCTTAATAGCCACTCATTTCATAAAGTAAACTTTGAAAAGTCAATGGCTATCTCTTCCTTTCCAATTCCAACGTACATACCTTATAAAATTCATAATTAATTAATTAATTTACTTAATTTATTAATTAGAATATAATTGCTAAGGTCCAGTCCAACTGGGGTCGGTCCTACCGGCCTACCAGGCTCCGATGCTGAAACAGCCCCGGAAACCTTTCTTAGCAATATTGATGTCGCGATCTCATCGGGACATATCCCAATCCCATTGGGATCCATTTAATCCTAATGCTCTCCATAATTGGAACTCTGTCCAATACTATTTTACAGATTCTCTGAAACACTCTTATGCGTGTGACCCTTTAGGCTCTCGGTTATGTTGGCCACTTAGCTTAACACTTAAACTAAGCAAGTCATGAGCGGTATCTAGCAACACATCATGACCCCTAATTGACCAGAAAGTAATCGGTTTGATGTATTCATCACGAACCAGATCACGAATCCTTCCATAGACAATTACCGTGCAATTCGTCCTTTCACCATCCTATACCCCACTTGGTTATGAGTATGGTCAAAGTGTCAACTCTCACTAGACTGGGTCTAGCCCAGTGATATCGGTTCTTGTCACGGGACTCATTACTCTATATGTCAATGAAGACACTCTTCATGACATACATGCTTGACCTTAGTAATGATCCCGACAAGAGGCTATGGGTATCTCTTACGCTAATCCGAAGTGGTGAATCCTTTATTGGCTACTCAATTATCTTGAATACCTCAAGTCGTACCCAAGCACCACCCTATGAGTTACCTCGGAAGGTAACAAGGAATGGAGTCAAAGCAGGATCGAGATCCAAGATATCCTCGAGTACCTCAAGTCTAAGGATACTTGCACCATTGCTATGATGAGATTATCAACGACACTTAGATAAGATATCCATGTGATGATCTCAAGGCGGTCATCGAATGAACTTACTACCGCTAGTAAGCATCCACATGTCAATTCTAAATATCTCATATTTACAATTTCGAGATCCACCGCTTGATCCAATCAAGGAATATGACATGTGCTAGTCTATCCGGATTAATGATGTCGGTCTCATTAATCCTATGACTAGGAGAATTTGAATCTTGACATAATTGCACATGATAGGAATCTCGGAGTATGATCACATCATAATTTCCTTCATGCTATGTCATATATCATGGACTTCATTAATTCGATTAAAGATCCAATCAATTCATAAACAATGTTTATGAATATCAAATTAATGAATAAAGCCTTTTCTTTATTTATTCATAAAGTCTACACACGACTTAGAATAAAACGCGCTAAAGGGGATTGCCTTTAGGGCACAAATAAACAGTACCGCCCTTGAATAAGTCGACTTATCCAATGTACAAGTCGACTTATCGGTACTTTTCAAGAACAAGTCGACTTATCAGTAGTACAAGTCGACTTGTACTTACAAACTTTTCGCTTGCCTCTCCATTTGTCTATGTCCGTTTAGGTCAGCCACGTGCCATCCCACCCCACCTCCCGACTAACTTGACATCTTCTTCCTCTCCCTCACTTTCCCCTAGCCATCCCTCACCTAAAGCCCCTTCTCCCACCCCTCCCGTCCTTCCTGTTTCCCCCGAGGCTCTGCCTCGTCTTCCATCCCCGTCCTCTGCTCCCCTTACTCCTTCTGAGGTGGCTCTACTGCGTGCGGACGTCCTTCAGCTTCAAGAACGGTTCACTTCTTTCGAGGCTCAGGTGGTCGCCACGCATTCCCTGCTTACTATGATTGCGACCCACCTCGGGCTGCCTATTCCTCCTTAGGCACCGGCTTCTTCAGATGCTCCTAGCTCTTCTACTACTGCCCCGCCAGCTGACGATCCTGCCACATAGTCTAGGCTTTTTATTTTCTTTTGTTGTTGTTTTTTCTGTATTTTCTTTTCTTCGTTGTACTTTTTAGTTCGTTCTTCGGATCCTCTTTTTGTACATTACATTTTAAGCAATGATATATCCACATTTCTGTTTTGTCTATTTTTGTTTCGTTTCCTCGTGCTTTCGCTACTTTTGTCATTGTGGACAATGCCATGTTTAAGTGTGGGGGAGCCGTTCCCTTTTATATTTTGCATTGTACACCTATTAAAACTTGTGCATAATTTTGTGGGCCCGTTGCTTTTACTGATAAATTTGGACTCAATCAAACATTTTCTTTCTCGTTCTTTTGTGCCTTGCATGCAAAGCCCTTATAAGTTATAAACCGATACTTGAGTTTTGTGAAAATGCTCTCCATTCTTGAACGATAATTGGTTTTGGCAAAATTTTAACTTTTGAAGTTTTCAAAACAAAGTAAATGGGAGCATGCTAACAAGGTAGCATTTAAGTTTTTAAGTTTTGAGATTGATCATTGAGACAAAACCTTGTTGGAAGGATATTCGAGCCAAAGATTTTTCTTCTATATTTTGTGTGCATCTGCTTAGTTCATGCTTCTCTAGAACTTGTGCCGCTTTTACTCAAAGCTTGATGGACTAGATTTTGTGGATATGATAGAGCGTTCTTTCTTTCAGCCCTTTCCCCAAACACCAACCCCTAAACACCGTTCCTTGCTAGCCCCTTTGAGCCTTCTTCTTATGAGCATTTGCATGCATTATTTTGAGATGACGCGTCAATAGTCGGTTTGTTCTATTTTAGTGAAAAAAAGTTAGTCTTGTTTATTCCAAAAAGGGATAATAATGTGTATTGAATCCCAAAATGGGATTAGTATCTCAAATGAGATAAAAAAAATCAATCAAAATTTAGTTTAGTAGAGGTCTAGTTTCAAAGATAGATTATCGACATCGATCCCTCATTTTATGCCATGCTCATATTTTTCTTTTCTCACATCATCCATTCATTTAGTCTTCCGCTCATTACAACCCTTAAAGACCTCTTGATCTTGAAATTGATAGTCCTTGTAGTGGAGAAATAAAATTGATACAAGCCTATGGTAGGAGATGTATTAAGTAGATTGAGAGAAAATATCCCTACTATACAAGTGAGTTGGCGTAAACATCATATCTGAGTGATTCTCTGCTGTTCAATCTCATGTGCTTAAATTCTTTCAATGTTTGTTTTATTAGCACTCTTTCAATTTCTTTGCGTTAGAATTACGATAAAGTGGATTGAGTCAATTTTGGTTGTTGTTTGAGCATGGGGCAGAATTTTCTTTTACTCTTGTACCTTTTGACTCTTATAAGCTTTGTTCAGAGTACAAAGGTTTAAGTGTGGGGGAATTTGATTGGACCAAATTTATACTATAAATTAGGCCCGTTTTCTTTAGTAATTATGCATTTGTTGACTCCTGATCTATGATTTTTATGCTTATTTTGGTCCCGCACATTGAGTTTTGATAAATTGCACATTATCGTATTTTGTTGTCAATTGTTATTAATTACGCATAATTTTATTGGGACAATTGATCTGCAAATGGGTTGTATTTTGTAGGACCAAAGGAGTCAACATTCAAGAAGTCAACACGCCGCAAGATTCGCTGGGGCGAACCAAGACCTCCATTCGCCGCAGCAAATTAATGGTATTTAATTTATTCGCTGCGACGAGTGACCAAACTCATTCACCGCGGCGAATTACAGCCATTCGCCGCAGCGAATGTCGGGTAACCCGGACTATAAATGGAAATTAATCCACTCGCTCGATTACGACCGCCCGCATAACCTCCTATAAAATCTTGCCATTTAGGGCAAAACAGTGCGGCCGCACTGGAGGTTAACTTCTTCTTTTCTGTCTTCTCCTTCGTTTCTAATAGTTTTGTTCATTTTTATTTGCAGTTATTGCCGCACTAGACTACGTTCATTGTTTCCAGTTTCTTCATCCGTTCCACTGTCCATCATTTGTTGCTGTATCCTTCCCTGTTCGTCGTTGGAATCATGAACCACAGTGATATTCCAACAGCGAAGAGTTCATCCAGAGTTATGGTCGGCTAAGCGTTCCATTCTCTTGAACATGTAGCAAGGATTGGAGTTCACCGAAAGCTTAATAGGGGTAATCACTAATGTCTGAAGTCTAGGTATATTTATGTATAGATCTGAGTTGGAGTATGCATTAATATAGCTAGGTTAGTGTGGTTAATAGTTAGCCGTGTGTTGACATTATGTTGAGATTTGGATATTACTTTTGTAGATTTTTCTGTGTCAAAATACATAAAGTCTCATGTATGTTATTCGGATTTTTACACTGATAAATTTGATCTGCCTAGTTGTGCTTGGTTGGGTTAGCTGTGTTATTATCTGATTAACTTATTGCAATTGTTTATCCAATTTTCACACTAATGGTTTTAACAAGATTTGACTAATCGAGTTGATTAATCAAATTCTTGGACTTAACGAGTTGTTAAGGTTTACATTTCGAAACTTAGTGGATTTCAAACCCTGAAAATTATTTGAACGATGATAATCCAAGTTGCATTTTCAAGAGAGTTTTAGTAATTTGATTTCACACTTGTTTAATTTCAATCGTTTAGCTTTCTAAAATCCCAAAACATTTATTCTTACTTTGGCTTAGTTTAATTTTAGTTAATCAAATCAAACCCCCCTTTTTTTATTGCTTTAATTGCATGCATCATTCAAACATTAGGCTAGTCTTAGAATCAGTTAGTACACTGGTTCCTTGAGAGTCGACCCGAGGTTGCATCCTGTATTGCAATCCTTGGTATAAATTTTATTTGACCAGTTTCCAAGGATCAATTCTTAAATTGAAAGATAAGCCGCCGATCACTAACCGGGATAAACCCTTTGACCCGAGAATACCTAGAACAAATTAAAGACTGCTAGATCTTACCTTTGTTCTTGGAGAGCTTGAGAAACGATGGAGAGAAGGAGAAAACTTGGAGAAGAAACCTTGATGATCGTTGGTGATAAGAGAAGTTGCTTAGGATTTTCTAAAAAAAAACTTCTTCCTTTTTTCTTTCTAAAAGCCACGAAGATCATCACATGAACTTAGATTTAAAACTTTTTTTTAAACCTCCTCTTTATTCATCCACGATCATCTTCCTTTCTCATCTTCAAGTTTTGTCTTTTAGTCATTTAATGTTTTAAGGACTAAGCATAATCAAAGAAGCTTCCTTTGCTTCTTCTTTCCTCCCACGTTGCAACATATATATATATATTAATTAATTATTTAATTAATTAATAACATATATATATGTATATATAAATGCTGAAGTGGTCCAGTCACACTAGGGTCGGTCCTACCGGCCTACCGGGTCCCGGTATGGAAAAACCACCGGAAACCCTTTTCAGCAATATCGATGTCGCGATCTCATCGGGACATATCTCGATCTCATCAGGATCCATTTAATTCTATTGCTCTCCATATATTGGATCTCTATCCAAAACTATTTTACGAATTCTCCGAGACACTCTTATGCGTGTGACCCATTAGGTTCCCGGTTATGTTGGCCACTTAGATTAACACTTAATCTGAACAAGTCATGAGCGGTATCTAGTAACACATCATGACCCCCAATTGACCGGAAAGTAATTGGTTTGACGAATGAACATGTATTCATCATGAACCATATCACGAACCTTTCTATAGACAATTACCGTGTAATTCGTCCTTTCACCATGCTATACCCCACTTGGTTATGAGTATGGGCAATGTGTCAACTCTTACTAGACTGACTACGTCAAATCTAGTCCAAGTGATTTCAGTTCTTGTCCTGGGACTCATTACTTTATATGTCAATGAAGACATTCTTCATGACATATATGCTCCAGCCAGAGACTTCCAAGTAATGACCCTGACAACAGGCCATGGTGAATCCTCTATTGGCTACTCAATTACCTTCGAATACCTCAAGCTGTACCCAATCACCACCCTATGAGCGACCTCTGTAAGGCAACAAGGAATGGAGTCAAAGCACGAATCAAGATCCAAGATATCCTCGAGCACCTCAAGTCTAAGGATACTTGCACCATTGCTATGATGAGATTATCACTGACATTAGAATAGGACATCCATGTGATGATCTCATAGCAGGTCATCCAATGTACTTACTACCTCTAGTAAGCATCCACATCTCAACCCTAAGTATCTCATATTTACAGTTTCTGAGATCCACTGCTTGATCAAATCAAGGAGCTTGAGATGTACTAGTCTCTTCGGATTACCGATGTCCAGTCTCAGTAATTCTATGACTAGGGATAATTTAGATACTGACATAATTGCAGATGATAGAAATCTCAGTAGTATGATCACATCTCAATTTCCTTCATGCTATGTCATATATCATGGACTTCATTAATTTGCTTATAGATCAATATCCATTCATAAATAATGAACAACAAGTTAATGAAATATGCCTTTCTTTATTTATTCATAAAGTATGTACACAACTTTGTACAAAATGCGCTAAAGGCGATTGCCTTCAGGGCACTACTCTAATAGTTATTTCATTAGTAAAAGTCCTTTGGAGGAATCACTCAACTGAAGAAGCAACATGGGAGACAGAGGAGCATATGAGGAGACAATAGCCCCACCTATTTGAGCAACTAGGTAAGAATTTCGAGGACAAAATTTCTTTAAGGAGGGGAGAGTTGAAACATCCCATTACTTGTGGGGGGTTAGAATAGTAAATGTGAGTGATTAATGAGAGTTAGAGATGCATTTCCATATTCACGCATAAAAATGTCATGCTCTTATACATGAATAGTGAATGAATTTGCACATGAAAGTAATTGTACATGCATTCATGAATAATTTCGGGTATAATTGGATTGATTTATGAATTTTTAGAGTTATGGATGTCATTAAATTGGAAATATTAGTGATTGGTGGAAATATCGTATTTGTATATGTTGGTGAATTTAGGAGTTACCTTTGAAATTTATGGAGTATTGAGAAAGATAAATATATATATATATATGTATATAGAAGCTGGTCATTGTACTTAGTGAACTACGTGAAACGTGTAGAGTTAAGGTTTGAAAATTTTGGAGTTTTCAGTAGGTAAGTGGTGAAGAAATCCCTTAGAGTTGGGGATTTGTGAAATAAATTTGATAAGTTACTATCATCTACATGGGAAATGGCATTTACGTGTTTTTTCATAAATATTGGGTGGCTGGGAAGAAATAAATTCAGTTATAGTGTTAAATTAGTTTTTGAAATTTTTTTTGGTGTTTTGGTGATGTAAAATATTGAAAGTTTGAAAATCCGAAAAATGTTCACTGAATACACTGCAGTCTTTTAGCCTAATGTTTTTTTTAGTTGTCTAAACGAGATGATTCTTGATTTGAATTAAACTAGAAACATATGACTACATTTTGTATGAAGACATCGAATTTCAGTTCTGTTTCTAAAAGTCTCAAAATTTCATGAAGTTATGAAGTTGGTCCAGTTAGGGAAAATTCATCTTTGGACTTTAGGGGCAAATTTGGGATTTATATAAAGAGATTTTAGCCAAGATTCCTTCTAGAAAGTTGTATATCTTTCTTTTATCTTTCCAACAGTCTATAGTATGAAAATTTTAGACATCAGACTCAAAAGTTATGATTCTTATAAGTGGAGATGGTCTGTGGAATAAAATGAGAAGGAAGAAATGAGACAGAAGAAAATGAGACGGAAGAAAATGAGACGGAAGAAATGAGACGAAAGAAAAGATACAGAAGAAAATGAGACGGAAGAAAATGAGACGGAAGAAAATGAGACATAGAAAGTGAGACGATGGAAATAAGACAATGGAAATGAGACGATAAAACTAAGACGAAAGAAAAGTGAGACGATGCAAAAGTGTGACAATGCAAATGTCAGATGATAGAATTGGCCTTCAAGGTCTGCATGAAAGTTGTAGATTTGGAAGTCCTCTTTCCAATAGTCCAAAAATGAAGTCAATCCGACATCTGTAGTGAGAGTTATAGTAATTGCGCCAAGACATGTACAATACGAGTAAAGATATGAACATGTTGGATTCTTTTGGCCATAACTTCTTCTCTAGACCTCCAAATGACTTGATTCTTGAACCATTGGATTCGTAAGACATTGATATACATCCTCAACAAGAATCATAACCATCTAAAATTAATGGAGAAAGATTAAGTGTAAAGAGTGGGACAGGTGCAGTGAGTGTGCTCTTAAGTAATATGAACTGTTGTTATTGCACTGAACATACTTCTATATTTTGATGATTTCTGGAGCCCTACTGATCCAAATGAGATGATTTTTTTTTATGGTAAACTGGAGACATGGGGATACAAATGGGATGAAGAAATTGTTGGTTAAATACCCAGGATTTGTCATGAATATGCACTGTACATAATTCATGCCATACATGTGCATTATTAAATAGTTATAATTGTGAAAGTTGTGGTATTGTGTATATTATTCGTTATAGAGGGGCAACTGGAACGTCAACCTCTAGAAATTGTTGGATCTTCCAAACACTAGCTTCAGAAACAACTTGTGAGTAACCTAGATGGTCTCACTCAATTAACTGTTTGTTTTAGAATATGTTTTGAATAATGACATTGATGTGGCTTGATTGTGTTGATTCCAGGCAAGGAAGGTCCGGTGATTCTGGTGTATGAATGAATTATTAGAGTGCTCCTTATATGTGAACATGAAGAAATAAGTGCTTCAAATGTATAAATTTGTGAATATGCATATGAATGCAAAAGTGTGCTCAGCACTTCTACTGAATGCCAGACTATGGTCCAATGATGAATATGGTCTAAAATGTGAATATGCATCCATGTGATTGACCGAGGTTATGTTATGAGAAACATTCAATACATGAATGCATGCAAGATAAAGTAAGTTATGACTGGAGTCGCCAGGATAAAAAGTTTAAAGCTCAGAATGTGATTAGAGCCTCGGGCTCAAGTGCGACTGTACCCGGTATCTATTAAGGGATATGGGACGTTATATGACACAGCTCGGTATTCACTAAGGGATATGAGCTAGTAAAAAGGTACTCGGTCATAACGACAATAATAAATGAAAGTGAGTCTCACGTGCATTGCAATTATAATTGATATGTGTGTTTTGTATGAACGATATGACTATTCTGAATGTGGGATGTGATATATTATGAATATGCAATGAGGTGAATATTATGTTACGTGTGATAGTGTGATGCATGAATTGAGTGAACCATCGATGATGGTTACCTCATTGAGTTCGCAAATCTCACCAAAATTGCAACGTTGTCTTTTCAAGACTAAGAGACGATTTTAGCTACTGAGGGGCTCTACTGCTGTGTAGATTGTGAGTTGGCAAGAGAAGTCATGGCTTAAAGGTCGGTCAACTGGGATTTTTGAGTGGCTTAGATAGATTTTTTATATTTTCCTCTTTCATGTAGTACTTTTGTACTAGGTTTTGTTCATGTACATGTAGTAAAGGTTGAAAGACTCAATGTAGACTTTCGATTTTGAGAAATGAAATGAGGAACAGTTGGTCAAAAAATATATATATTGTGATTTCTTATGATGCTTTTTAAGTGAATAATGATATGATGCCTTACGAAGTGAATGTAGTGCTTGAACGTAGCTCACTCTTATCATAGGATATGTACAGAATGACCTCTGGGCATCCCGATGTGTACCCTGCAATAAAGGGGCACTACAATGTGAAATTTATATTTTAATATTAATTTTTACTAATTATCACTTACTAATATAAACATTGCCTTCTAATAGGATCAAATATAAGAAAGCATTCGACGATAGTCTGAACAATCTAAAGATGTTAATGAGACTCAAACTTATCTTCATGCAGTGGGTGGTAGGGACCATCGTGGAAGAATATTCGACTTAGGTTCAATTGCGAACACATATTATTTTCAATACTTCACATCCAATGCAGCAACATCTAGTAGGCATCTGACAACCAATGAAGTCAATGAGCTTCAGAGCACAGTGCAGACATTGACAACTCAGTTGCAACAGTCGATGGAGTACATAGCTCAGCTCCGTAATGAGATGGATGAGAAGGGGAGGGGTAGCATCTCATCGCAACAATTAGAGCATCCACGGTTACCAAATCAATATTGTACTTATAGTCATTTCATTTAAATTACAAATACTTATTATGTACAATTTAATGTTTTTATTATCAATTAAGATAATTTTAACTTTATATCATCAATCAACTTTCTATTTAAACAAATTAAATGTATAAATAAATCAAAATATTAAATTATGCATCAATCATAAGATCATCAATTAAAATTTAATGGCGGGAATTTTTTAAATTTTTTTGCTAATTTACTGAGGGAAAAACAAAAATATGTTGATCAAAACAATTTAATTTATAGACAGAAACCAATGTATCGTCGATAATATTGACAATAAGTAACAGATGGAATAACCAATTCCATCATCAACTTTACTGATAGGATTTGTCGTAGAATAATCATCAGCCATATTATCGATGGAACAAACATAATCATCGATAATGTTATAATAAAATTACTGATGGAATAACCAATATCGTCAATAAATCTGTCGATAGACAAATTTTGATCATTGAAAATTTACCAATAGTCGGCCACACAAACAACCGTCGGTATATTCACCGACAGTTACATAAAATGTTCGTTGATAGATTTACCATCCTTCGGTAAATTATTACCTACAACCGTTCTACGACACCTTTATCTGTCAGTAAATTCCGTGACTAAATTGTCTTCCTGATAGAATGTTTAGGTTTTCCGTTGGTAATATCCGAACACCGTTTCCAACTTCGATGGCATTTCCCTTATGTATACACACACACACACACACACACACACACACATATATATATATATAGATACACACACACACACACACACACACACACACACACACACACACACATATATATATATATATATATATATATATATATCAAGAAATATTAGCTTCAAAAAACTTCCTGCTACAACTTCCTGCTACATTTGGTTTGCATATTTCCTCTATATTCTCCATACATTAGTAAATTGGGATGAGCACTCCTTGATAGAGCTAGAGGAGATTACATGTTCTCTAACTTTAGCAAAAATACACTTTCTTATTTAATGTGAATTTCTACTGATGTTTTGGATCCTATGTATATTCCTTTTTGCCCGTATTTCCTTAATGCAAATCGTAAAGGAAATTAGGCAGATAATATAATTAGGATGGGAAATGGACTTTAGTATCACTGTGAATTGAAGTGTGCTTAGGGATTATAGACATTTATGTCTTATCCAAGATCAAATGTCTCTAAAGAAAGGACACTCAAAGAACAAATGGTCCTTCTCTTGTCCTAAGTTACACAGGACACAAACCTCATTTGAATTTAAGAAAGAAAGTCCATCCATAGTACTAAACTTGTTTAAGGTAGTGAGGTATACGATAAATGAGGAGCTAGGCAATAGCCCTTGGTGCCAAACCACTTTATATCATTCCACTTTGCCATTACCCTTATTCTATGTCAATCTTTTACTTTTGATTGTTAAAGGATTCACTTAAAATTAACCGGCTGACACCATGTTCGTTGAAGTTTGAATTGCTTGAGTTGCAACTGTTTTTTATTTGTCATTATCCTTTTAAAGTTTTTTCTTTTATTTTTAATTGTACACTTGAATCTTATTATCAATAAAGGCTTCTTTTTATCCCATTTTCTATATTGATAGAGGTCACCTACTTAATTATAGGAGTTACTGTACCATCCTTACTTTGGTTATTTTCTCCTCTCGACCATCTTACTTCTCCCCTTTCCTACCACAGTTTCCTATTGATTAGACATAAAACTTTTAAAAGTTTGCAGGCAACAAAAAAGAAGTTGATTCTTAACTGAAAAATTTTTATAGCTCAAATAGTTGGTTATTTTATACTCAACTTAACTGCGATATCTTAATTAATTTTTGTTGATTTTGATAAAATCAATAAACAGAAAAAAAAAGAAGAAAATATCTTTAATACAACTATTATATCATGATGATTAGTTGTTGATTAAGACACTGAGTTCCATGCTTCAAACATATTTTTTTTCCTTTTTCAAATTTCATAGCCAATCATAGATGTCGCAAAGCTTTAGTGTTTTGGTTTCACGAAGATGTGGTTTCTAGATAGGCTATAATTAATGAAAGATATATAAATTTATACTTTTAAAGATTGAACTAATGAAAACAAAAGAGATAAATGAAGTAGATTATATGTTATTTTATATATCTTAAAAATTATAAGGGAAAATTAATTAAAAAATTCAAAATTATAGAGTTATTAATTTTAAATTACAATAATTTAATTTTAAATATCTCAAAATAAATTTAACTCGATAACTCTGTTTCTTAAATTTGAAACCTTTAAAATAAGTTAAGAGAATTTTTGTTAAGTCAAATCTTTAACTATAATATCTCATCTTTTTCTACCGTTTGGTCCTTTATCACACATTGCATAATGCACCAAAAGAAATTGGTCCCCTTTGTTAGTTTTTTTTTGTAAGGGACTTTGTCCCATATTGAAAGTGAGTGAGGGAGGGGGGAGGCTCAACAACTATAAATAAGCTGCCTCCTCCCCCTTCCATTTATATCTTCCAAAAAAAAAAGAAAACAAATACTAACTCTTAGTTTCTCCTCCTTTGGTGAGTAAGAGAAATACTAAGAGTAGAAAGTTTTTATGAGTAATTTTGGGATGTATTGGGGTAAGGGTTTGAGAATGTGTGTAAACACTAGTGAGTTGAGTGTTGAGTGTAAACACTTGTAAGTGTTGTTTTTATCCCTAATAAAAAAGGGTGTACAGTAACTCCAGAGACATGGACACAATTTGGTTGAACACCATTATCAAATTTTGTGTTGTTCTACTCTCATTCTAGTTGTGTGGAAATAGTTTAATTTTCTAGCAATTGGTATCAGAGCCTTAGAGAAGTGAGTATGCTCTGTAGTCGCCACAGTAGTAGATCTTCTACATCAGAAAATTTTCCTTGGATATGTTGAAGCTTGGAGTTAGTATGCTCTGTAGTTACCACAGGAGTGGATCCTCTGCATCAAAAAGCTTCCCTCATGTATTTTTGGCTACTGAGTGGTGTTATTAAGGAGGTTTTGTCTAAGGAGATTGGGCAGTAAGTGGGAGCAATTTTGATCCCTCCAAATTTTCCTAGAAACTTTAGCTAAAGTTTTGTCTAAGGAAAATTGGAGCTTAAGTGGGACCTGTTGTATCTTCCTACCTAAGTTTTCTTGGGAATCGAATTTGATAACTGCGAATTGTAATGCAATAGTCAGAGGAAACTAGAAGCCAGTGGGAGTGATGGCACCAGGTGACATGCTCAACAAAATTGATAAGTTCGATGGCACAGATTTCAAATACTGAAAGATGCATATAGAGGGTTATCTGTATCAAAAGAATTAGTTTCTACTGCTCTTTGCAAAGAAGCCAGAAAACATGTCAGATGAAGTGTAGCTTATTCTTGACAGGCAAGCCGTTGGAGCAATTTGAATGATCTTATCTCAAAATATAACCTTTAATGTGGTAAAAGCAAAAACCACAAAAGGCCTTATGGAGGAACTGACGGAGTATTATAAAAAACCATCGACAATAAATAAAGTACATTTGATGAGGTGTTTGTTCAACTTGAAAATGGAGGAAGGCACCTCTATAGATCATCATATCAATTAACTCAACAAAGTCTTGAACTAGTTTAGTATAGTGAATATTGATCTTGATGATGAAATCCAGGCCTTAATACTTTTGTCATCCCTCCTAGAGAGTTGGAGTGCCACAGTCACATCAGTAAGTAACTTAATGGGAACCAACAAGTTAAAGTTCAAGGATGTCAGTGGCCTGATTATTAACGAGAAAACTCTAAGAAAAGAAGTAGGTGAAGCCTCATCCTCCTCCGCCCTTGCCGCATAATCAAAAGGAAGAAGCAAAGGACATGGAAAATCTAGATACCGTGATAGGTCAAAGGACGGGAGGTCCAAGTCACAGAATCCCACTACTTCCCAAAACTCAAAAAATAGTGAGTGTTAGAATTGTGGAAAGATTGGACACTACAAAAATCAATACAAAAATGGGTCGAAGAAGTAGGAGTCGAACAACCAGGAGGCAAATATAGCTTCCACCTTAGGTGGAGATGATGCCTTGATATGTGCCTTAAAAAACAAGCAAGAGGAATGGATATTGGACTCCGAAGCATCGTTCCATGCAACTTCGGACAAAGGTCTTCTTGAGAAGTGTGTGCCTGAAAATCTTAGTATTGTGTATCTTGGTAATGATCAACCCTGCGAGATTGTCGGTAAAGGTGTAGTTAAGCTCAAGCTGAATGGAGCCATCTGGGAGATGAAGGATGTCAGACATATCTATGATCTGAGAAAGAATTTAATCTTAGTAGGACAATTAACAAATGAAGGCTACATTACAACTTTCCGTAGTGATGAATGGAAGGTATCAAAGTGAGCAATGATTGTAGCACAAGGAAAGAAGAATGGTACTCTCTACCTAACAGCTGGAGCATGTTGTTTAATTGCAGTTGCATAAGGGAGTAGAGATTCCAACTTGTGGCACCAGAGACTTGGCCACATGAGTGAAAAAGGAATGAAGTTGATGCATTCCTATGGAACACTATCAAGTCTACGATCAGTAGAACTTGATACGTGTGAAGACTGCATTCCTAGAAAGCAAAAGAGAGTCAGCTTTCAAACAGGTGGTAAAATGCTAAAGAAGGAGAAACTTGAGCTCGTGCATTATGATGTTTGGGGGCCAACAACTACTCCATCCATTGGTCGAAAGCAGTACTTCGTGACATTCATTGATGATCACTCCTGTAAGGTGTGGGTTTACTTTTTGAGACATAAGTCATAAGTATTTGATGTTTTCAAGACATGGAAGGCTATGGTTGAAATTGAGACGGGTCTCAAGATAAAGAAGCTCAGAACTGACAATGGTGGAGAATATGAAGACACTAGATTCAAAAAGTTCTGTTATGAGCATAGAATTAGAATGGAGAGAACCATGACAGGAACGCCACAACATAATGGTGTAGTAGAGCACATGAATCGAACCCTAATTGAAAGAGCTAGAAGTATGTGGATGCAATCAGGTTTACCAAAGAAGTTCTGGGTCAAAGCAGTCAACACAGCAACTTATCTCATCAACCGAGGTCCATTAGTTCCATTAGAGTATAAGATACCAGAGGAGGTTTAGAGAAGAAAAGATGTGAAACTTTCACACCTCAAGGTATTTGACTGTGCAACATATGTGCATATCAATGATCAAGGCAGAAATAAACTTGATCCAAAATCTAAGAAATGCATATTTATTGGCTATGGCGAGGATGAGTTTGGATATCGCATCTGGGATGACGAAAACAAGAAGATCATTCAAAGTAGAGATGTGGTCTTTAATGAAAAGTTGATGTATAAAGACCGACATACATCGGAGAAAGACCCTTAGAGAGACCCTATATTTGTTGATATCAACAATATCCCAAATTTTCTAGTGAGGCAAATGGAAGTAAATCCTTAATTAGAGGAAACCGTTGAAGAAGAAGCTCAGCTTGAATCACCACAGCCCACCTCTCCTATTCCTGAGTTGAGATGGTCTTCTTGACCTCATGTGCCAAATAGGAGATTCTCAAATTATCTATTGTTAACTGATGGAGGCGAGCCTAAGTCTTATAAAGAGGCAAGTCAAACAGAAGATGCCAGTAAGTAGGACCTTGAAATGAAAGATGAGATGAGATCTTTAATCTCAAATCAGACTTGGGAACTAACAAAGTTACCCAATGGAAAGAAGGCTCTCCACAACAAATGGGTATATCAGGTCAAAGAGGAGTTTGATGGTTCCAAAAGATACAAAGCTCGATTAGTAGTTAAAGGGTTTCAGTAGAAGGAAGGAATAGATTATACCGACATTTTCTCCCCAGTGGTGAAGTTCAATACCATCAGAATAGTGTTAAGTATTGTCGCAAGTCAAGATCTCCATCTTGAGCAGCTTGATGTGAAGACAACATTTCTTCATGGAGACTTGGATGAGGAGATATTTATGCACCAGCCAGAGGGTTTCCTAGAGAAAGGAAAAGAGCATTTAGTGTGTAAGTTGAAGAAAAGCTTGTACGGTCTGAAACAAGCCCCAAGGAAGTGGTACAAAAAGTTTAATAACTTTATGCATAGGGAAGACTTCCAGAAGTGCAAGGCTGACCATTGTTGTTATATTAAGAGATATCATTCCAGTTATATCATTTTACTACTTTATGTCGATGACATGTTAATAGTGGGTTTTAATATGGATGATATCAGAAACTTAAAGAAACAATTGTCAGAACAATTTGACATGAAAGATCTGGGTCCAACTAAAAAGATTCTTGGGATGTAGATCACCAGAAATAGGCAGAGAGGGGAATTACAATTATATCAAGTAGAATACATTAATCATGTTTTGCAACGGTTTAACATGGTAAATGCTAAACCAGTCAATGCACCCCTTGCCAATCATTTTCACCTATCCTAAAATTAGTCACCTAAGACAGATGAAGAGCGAGACTTGATGGAAAAGATTCCTTATGCCTCTGGTATTGGGAGCTTGATGTATGTCATGGTGTGCATAAGGCCAAACATAGGCTATGCAGTGGAAGCAATTAGCATATTTATGGCAAATCTAGAAAAAGTCCACTGGGAAGTAGTAAAGTGGATTTTAAGATATCTTTGAGACACTACCAAGAAATGTCTGTACTTTGGCAAAGGAGAAATAAAAATACAAGGTTATGTTGACTCAGATTATGCAGGTGAAGTTAATAGGAAAAGGAGCACCACCGGTTACATCTTCACTATAGGTACAACAACTGTGAGTTGGATATTGCAGATTCAAAAGATTGTTACATTATCCACTATAGAAGCTGAGTACATAACAATAACCGAAGTTAGCAACGATATGATTTGGTTTTAGAATTTATTATCAGAGTTGGGTTTCATGCAGGAGAAAAATGTGTTATATAGTGACAATCAAAGTGTAATTCATCTGGTCAAGAATCCAACATTCCACTCTAGAACCAAGCATATCGATGTTCGTTATCATTTCATCAGGTCCTTGTTAGAAGATGAAGGATTAACACTAGATAAGATGCTTGGAAGGAAGAACCCTGTAGACATGCTAACTAATGTGGTGACAATCGAGAAATTGAAGTTGTGCGTAATTTCAATTAGCTTGCAAGAGTAACAAAATCTAGACGAGCTACTGCATCAACCAGGTGTGAAGACAGATTAAAATCAGTCTTCAAGTGGGAGATTGTTAGTTTTTTTTTATGGGACTTTATCCCATATTGAAAGTGAGTGAGGGAGGGGGGAGACTCAACAACTATAAATAACCCCCTCCCCCTTCCATTTATATCATAAAAAAACAAATATTAACTCTTAGTTTCTCCTCCTTTGGTGAGCAAGAGAAATACTAATAGTAGAAAGTTTTTGTGAGTAATTTTGGGGTGTATTAGGGTAAGAGTTTGAGAGTGTATGTAAACACTAGACACTAGTGAGTTGAGTGTTGAGTGTAAATACTTGTAAGTGTTGTTTTTCTCCTTAATAAAAAAGGTGTGAAGTAATCCCGAAGACGTAAGCACAATTTGGCCGAACTCCGTTATCAAATTTTGTGTTGTTCTACTGGCATTCTAGTTGTGTCGAAATAGTTTAATTTCCTAACACACTTGTTATTTTCTACTGAATCTTGGTGTAAGAGGTTGATATTGGTTCCAAATAATAGTCACTCCTGCAACTGGTGGTGGTGTTTTTGTAGCAGAAGTTTTCGAATTCTCCTTGTAGCTATTTTGACAACTGGAAGCTCATAAAGGCTCTTGACTTATTGGTTTTATGGAAAAAAAGACCAATATGCAAAGGGAAGGCCACTCACTAAATGCACATCATATCATAGATCGAGTATCAAGAGTTCTTCAACTAGCAAAACTTATGAGTTCTCCCCCAAACTCAGTCCTGAGGTCAATGTTTTTCTTTTGTTGATAATCATGTACCAAAAATGTTCTTACTATCTTTGTTAACCAAAGTAAATACTCGAGTGTTGGTTGTTACTATCCAGTTTATGTCTAACAAGAAACTCTAATTAATGTGGTTCCTATGTAACTTAGGACTAATTGACTTTTAACTTCTTCAACTGTCAAAGAAAGTAATTTTTTCCCTCTACCCTCATAATTCCCTTAGCTTCCAATATATTGTCATGGCTCAATTCCATGGCTTTAGTCCTAACTCCGACAGTGCCCTACTATCCAAACAGTCTCCTTTCTGTATTGGAGATTATAAAGTGCAAAAATATATGATTTAAAGATGTGGGGTTGTGGGTGAAATCAAATCTTACGAAGCACTTTCATGTGAGACAGTTTGATTGGGCTTCAATTTTTGGAGTTGCTTGCTCGTTTGTATGTCATTGGAGAAACAAAAGTGTTTTTTAACCTAACTTCGCTTGGTCAGAAGAGGGTAACAGAGTCGTTCTAGATTATGTAGAATGGATAGAACGGGCAAAGATAGCAGAAAACTATGTGTTTCCAACCCAGGAAGTACCCATGGGCAAGTTAGTTGGGTGGACAAAACCCCCAGAAAACTAGGTTAAGTTAAACACAGATGAAGCAGTAAAACAAGGAACCAATATTGCTACTGCTGGGGGGTTCATTAGAGACTGGCAAGGACAGTGATGTGATAGTTTTATTCAACACATTGGAAGAGGTTTGCCACTCAATGCTGAACTCTGGGGAATACGTTCGGGGCTCACTCTAGCTTGAACTCTGGACTATAGACGAGTCATAGTAGAAGTGGAATCTCTAGAGGTTATAAACATCTTGTCCTCTTCTCATCTAGTCTTATCTGATGACAACCTTTTGATGGTAGGTACCCCTGGGTAGTGACGGAGCCAGGAATTTAAGATAGGAGGCCCAAATAAAATATAGATTTCACAAAAATTTTCATATCAAAAATTTTTAAAGTATTTTTCCATAATTGGAAAATAAAAAAATTAGTTAGAACCAATATTTACTAATTCCATAAAAGAGGTAGTAGCTGTCAAATATACTAAAAAATTCATTCCCTACCACAACAACTTAGTTAAATTATTGATCAAACAGTCATACATGCATTCACTAAAACATCCCTAAATCCTGTCGTGGAATAAATATTATAAAACTTGTCAATATAAAAAGCAGACGTGACGGAAGAACAAAAAATCAAGAAAAATGGTCAGACATGTCAGCCTTGCCTTACCTTCTCGTGTCAATCGTTACTTGCCATTGTACAAAGCTATCATTGAAGGTGATTGGACTACCGCTTTTAACTTTTTTAAGGAAGATCCCAATTCAATAACTGTCGATGTCATTGAAAAGCCCATGACTACTCTCCATGTCGCTATTGGTTCTAGTCTGTCCTTAAAATTTGTTTAAAACCTTATAAGGTTAATGTCTAATTACCTCCATGTGAAAGAAAAATTTTGGAACACCCCTCTTCATACAGTCTTTCACAATTCACATTGACGGTGGCGGCGTGGCACACTTCAAGAGAGGGTCTTGTTTAGTTATCAAAGATTTTGATATATATATATATATATATATATATATATATATATATATATATATATATATATATATATATATATGGTCTTGTTTAGTTGTCAAAGATTTTGATATATATATATATTAAAAATAAAAAATATTTAATTTTTTTAAATCTTAGGGAGCCCAGTGACCGTCAGTGCCCGTGGGCTACTCCTACGTAATTGGGAGATGGAACTTCAACATGTAGATCGCGAAGGGAACCATTGTGCAGATAATCTGACTTCAATTGCAACTCTAGCCAATTCAAGGCTACATCCTCTCCAAGAGCCGCCAATGACAGTCATGAAGATCCTCCAGCGGGACAAGCAGGGAATGTTGTATCGTAGAGCTCTATGTCAGTTAGACTGTAGTTTGGTTTTTTGATTTTCCGTTGTAAAAAAAAAGGGCATTCCAAAACAAGTCTTGCTTCTACAAGGTGATGGGGTAAGTAGATTTCAATTGATTCCAACAAGGCCTGAAATTTAGTTAACATGTCGTCCAATGATGATCTGAATTCACTGCAGTCACTCCATACTCCAATTCCATCCCCTAAGGCGATCATTCCTCTGGAACCCCAAGTACTGACAAAACTATGCCCCCCTCAAGAGGCTGATGGATTTCCTAGCTATCTTAAGGAATTGTACAACTTGTTTTGTAGGCCTAACTTTTCCCATGTGAGGAAAACCTACCATGCAATTGAAGATTAACCATTTGTTTCTTCCTCTGTGCTTTAGCTTCTCCGCTTCTGATACCAAGTCCTCCAACTCCACTATATGAACCACATCTGCATCCCGAGGAATGGATTCCACAATTGCAGAATTTGCAGCGAAGTGAGCAAACCTTCCATAGGGAAGTATCTGATAAAAGGCCTGAAATGTTGTACTGTAGTTCTTGCTAGACTCGTCTCAGGTCGTTCACCTCAAAGGATTGAATCAAGTAACAAGCAACACGTCCTAGGATTGAGCCCACTGCACTAGCCTTTTCTTTAAGCCACCGCAAAATTTGTTCTACTAACTCTAATTGTTCCATGTCCATGGCCTCTCCATATACTCTGAGCATATGTTACATGCTCAATTGATTATCATCGGTACCTACAAATGCCTAAAAAAACACTGGCGTTAGACTCCTCCCATCAGCTAAGAGTTCTGTCAAAGGTGGACACATCTTATCATCAGACATCCACTTGCAAGCATCTTCAATCTCATCCACCATTAGATGATCATATAGATCCATGTCGTATTCAAAGGTTAGATCAATTCCCTTTTCTGATGGCATAAACGGTTCTTCCTGATAACCCTGTAAGCTTTGCAAGCTATAGGCATACGACGGGAAGGAGAGAGGATGAAACATTCGATAAGTTGTCTTTGCATGAAGAAGAGAACTCCAAAGTACACATTTCTGAAAGGAGTTCAAATTCTCCAAGAGATGAGCGTGCCATGTCATGATGTAACCATAAGGGTTTCTGAAATTGAATTGTAACTGTGTGCTCGTGGTAGAAACTTCATTGAGGAAATTTCTGTTGCTATAAGTTTTCATGGCATGGGATATACAGCTTGGACGATTCAGTACCTGGTGACAGAAAAAGGATCATTACATGTTTCTGCCGTAAGTGTCACAGGTATAATATCCTTCAGCATCTTCCATATATTCATTGCATATTACCTTGATACGTTCTTTCCTCAAAATTGTCAATCTGTTGCATCTGCTTTATTTATCTGATAACTATTCACGTCTTGATCAAAATATCGCTTGCTTACAGGGAGGACGCAAATATGGTCCAATCCAAAGGGTGCTTCAAATCAATACTTATGATATTAATTAGACTTTTTGTGCCTGCACGTCAATCATGTATTAACATTTCAACATCAAAGTCTCTTTCCAATGAATTGCGTATCTTGGTTGATGTTAAAAGTTATTGGGTCAGGGGTCCTTTCACCTACATTCCTGCCAAGAAGGAGCTAAACTAAAGTTATTAAATGTATCTTCACTTGCAAGTTTATCAAAATTAGGAGTCACTACAAGAAAATTTGGTTTCAGCAACCAAATTCTCAGCAACCATAGTAAAATGGTTTCTAATTATATATATTTTGTAACCAAAAATTATTTGGTTGCAATATATAAGTTACGTATATTTTTTACCAACCAATCAATACTTGGTGGCTATAGATGGTCACTAAAACTTACAATTCATGGATAATAATATAACGACCAAATTTAACAATTTTAGCGACAACTTTAATGGTCGCTATAGAAAATTATTATTAACAACCAAATTAACAACCAACTATTGAGTGGTCACTACAAGTATTTCAAATTTTCCATTAGAAACCAATAAATTTAGTTGCTAAATATACATGACTTCTTTACTTTATAGCAATCATAGTAAAATGGTTGCTAATTATATATATTTTGCAACCAAAAATTACTTGGTTGCAATATACAAGTTACGTATATTTTTTACCGACCAATCAATACTTGGTGGCTATAGATGGTGTAACATCCCACCCCCTCCTGGAAGGGTAAAATAGTAAAATTGGCATAGGATGGGATTGATAAGGAATAATTATTACTGTTCATGCATAATAGGATTGATACACAGTATCAATTGTGTATACGGAATTACGGTAAATGCATTCATGACATTCCCGGTAATTGGGCCTAAAGCAATTTTATTGGAATTAATGGGATAATTGAGTTTGGAAAATTGTTTGGACTGCACCATAAATGGTTTTACATTTTTAGGGATTTATAGGAATTTTTCTGAAATTTTCTGGAGAAAATTCCCGGACCGGCAAAATCGCCGGTAACTGGCCTAAACATGTTTTAGAGTAGAAAAGGTGATTTTTGTGATTGAAAAATTATTTGGATTGCACTGTTACCTGTTTTTAAATTTCAAAAAAATGATTCGGTAAATTCAGAAATTTACGATCGAAAAATCGCCAATTAGCGAACAATTCGTTCTCGATAGCAAAAATCGCTACCTCACCGACATCGTAATATTGGGTATTCTATTTTGGGACTGAAAGTAGGGCCATTGGAGTAAAATGGAGTAAAAGTTGGGACTGGATTAAACAAATATATTTTGACTTTTCTTTAAATATGTGGACCAATCATAATTTGCCATTTAAAAGGTAACATTAAATGCCTCTCTTCACTCTCTCTCGGATATGTATGTGTTTAAAGGTAAGGAGAAGATTGATTTTTTTTAGGCTTTTGTAAAAGCCATCCGAAACACATACACACAAACACAAAACAAGCTCTTCATTTGCAACCATCGAATTTTTCCCTTTTACTCATCTCTCTTTGCAACTTTAAGCTACCATCTCTTAATCCATCAAAGTTAGATGATGAGGAGATGCATGCTTGGTCTTCGTGGAATTAGTTTGAAAGCATATGAAAGAATTGAAGAGAAGAAGTGAGGATTGGAAGCTAATAGGTAAGTAAAGGAATTTAAGTTTCATATGATGTTTGATGATGTTTTTACATGGAATTAAATGCCATGATAGTGAGGGGTGGTTAATAAAAGGGTTTAAAGCATGTATAAGGTTCATGTAGACATTAAAGTGTTGACTATTATGATTTAAAATAAGGGGCATAAAGCTAAGTGATGACTGAATTGAAAGTAATGATATGGTTTGATTTTGAATTGATTATGGATAATTAATTGAGTATCTGAATTGAGGAATTTAATGCTGTAAATTTTTCAGTATTAACCCTAGTATCTGTGTGACTGGAGTAATATTTAATTTGTATTTATTTTGATGTCTAGTGATGTGAAAAAGGCATTGGAAATGGTTGAACTAAGGTTAACCTGAAATCTGGAAAGTTGGAATTTTAATTGATGTTACGGTTTTATTCATACCTTATTGTGTAGAAATGCAAATGAGGTAAGGTTAGTGGCCACTGAAACTTTGGAATGTTGGCTTCAATTTAGTGTGAAATAGGTGTTGTTGAATTTCAATGATAGAAGGGTGAATTTTTGAATGGGAAAGTTCCTGTTCCATTGCCTATGAACAGTAACCGCAACCATAACATCTGAGTTTTGTTGATTTTTATGAATTAATTGAAATGGAATTAGGGAGAATGGTCTTCATGGAAGTTGTAGCATATTTGATTATCTTTCCATTGCTACTGATCTTTCTATTTTTAGAATTTTTTATTGGGAGATATGAATTGATTACTAATGACTGGTTTTGAGCATTTTTGATGAAACCTAGCTTAAGTGTGATTTTGTGAGTTTACTGATTGGAGGCAATTTTAACATTTTATGTGGACTGAATTGGTGTGAGTGAGCTTCTGAAAAGTTGTAGAGGAAAAGATTACCTTGAAAATGACATATGGTTTGTAATTTTTAGAAGTCAGAATTGGGAGTTATGATTTTTCAAAAGTGAACCCTACATTAGGTTATGAGTGGCTGAGCATAACAGAAACTTCCTTAACAGTTTTGAAATTGTTAGAGATTGAATTGGATGTTGAGTGCTTCATGAAAATTGAAGTTTGAGATGTAATCTTTTCAGGGATATAAAGTTCTGAATTTACTGAGTTGTATATAGGGAGTTATGCTTGTTGTAAGGTTACTGCCCATATTGAAGGATTTCAGGGACAGTGACATTGAATGAATTAATTGACTGGTTTAGAAATAGAATTTGATTTTGGATTGTTTATGAAAGTTGTAGAGGACATTGTAAACTTATTGACCATATTTTTGTGGTAATTTATTACTAAGGAATCAGTGAGTTATGAAATTGTAAATGTACTGCCCTGTGTTGAGGGAAATTGTGAAGGCAGAAGATTTGATGGCTTATTTGACACCCTTAGGGTTGGAATTGATTTTTATGGTCTTCTTGAGAATTGTAGAGCTTTTCATAAGCTTTCCAATGAGGTATAGTGGGTATTTTTCTGATTTGTGTGCTAAAAGTTAGAGTAGTTGAAAAGTAGGATTGAAATCTGAAAAAAAGGAAAAGGGCAAGGCAGGAGGTGACTCGCCGTCTCGCGAGGGTGACATCTCGCCTCGCGAAGGCGAGATAATCGGGCCGGTCGCGAGGGCGACGCCTCGCCCTCGCGACGAAACGAGGCGATTCAGCCTCGCGAGGGCAGCGTCTCGCCCCCGCGAGGCAGACGCATGGAAATGTTTATTTTATTTTTGATTATTATTTTGATATTAAATGGTACAATTGTTCTTTTGTCAATTTCTTTCCCGTCCGACGTCCGATTGACCTGATTCCAGAGGCATCGGATTCGTTGAATATTTAATTTCATATTATGAGAAAACGGGAATTTTTAGACGGGAATTTGACGTAGCCCCTATTGACGGAACATGTAAACACTGTTTTATTTAATTTGGGACCTATAGAGGTCCGAATTGCTGCCGTCGTCCGCTATGGATTTCTAAATTTTGATAGAATTTTATTATGGGAAAATATTGAATTAGGACCGGGAATTCATGAACATGCATATCTCATCAACATGAGCACAAATTTCATATTTCGTGACTCGTACTTTTTCTGATTCATATAGAGGCCCAATTGGAGAGTCGATTGACCGACGTCACAGAGGCTTTCCGGCATTAGCTCGGAAGTAATAGGTGAGTAACCTAGTTGATTTCTCAAATTTCTGGTTGTTTACATGCTCAACGTGAATTACGTGTAAAAGTGAATTGAATGATTACTGTCTGAATACTGGCATGTAATGTATGGGATTGTATTGTATGATTTTACTGATACTGATAGACTGGGCCTTATAGCCACCATACTGAACACTGCTATACTGGGCTTTATAGCCATATCATTGATTTACTGATACACTGGGCTTTATAGCCAAATGTCGTACATTCATCGAATCTCGCACTGCATGCATAATTGCATGATCGGATAATGGACGTGCCCAAGTTGCTATTTTACCGATAAGAGCTTGAGCTCATATCTTTCGACCGCCTTGAGCCCGAGGGAGAAATCCAGACGCGTCCCCACCGAACACCGATCGAGCACTTGGGCACAATCTTGAATAATCGGAAAGAGTCTCATATGCATCTCATTTGCATAAACGATCGCTCGTGACATGTACCGCTTTTGTAATGGCATGAATTATCGTGAATGTTTTATCATTCGGATATGATTATTGATCGCTTATCGGTGTCGATGATTAATGTACTATACCAGACGCCATGGGCGTAATGCATGATTTGAGTGAACCATCGATGATGGTTTCTCACCGAGTTCGCAAAACTCACCCAAAATTTGCATCTATTTTTCAGTCTGAAGAATACCCCGTTGACACGGGAGTATGTCTCTGTAGACGAGTAAAGGTTAGAGGTCGGGATCGGTTAGGTTCCGCATTAGTGTTTTAGTAAATTGTATTCCGCAAATCACCGTATAACAAGGCTTTATATTTTCTTGAACCATTGTGGTATTAATGTTTCTTGCATTGATGATTGTAATTATTCTTGGATGACCGTAATAATCAAACGGGTTTATATTGAATACGGATTTTATTTACTTACTGTGTTTGCCGTGTGAACGTGGAGTTAATGGCTCCAAAAAGAAAAGAAAAAAATGTATACTGAATTTTAAATCGACTGATGTAGTACGCCACTCTCGTGGGACACGGACTCGGATATCACCAACGATATCGGGTTGGGTCTTACGGTGTGGGTGTTACATTTAGGTGGTATCGAGCCCAAGAGAATACGTAATGTATCCGGGCACGATTTGGAACATAGGTTGCATGCATTTGAGTCGCGTTGTTGCGCATCGTGGTAATTGATCCCTAGTCAGAGTCGCTCGAGGATAAATCCTACGGGTGCATAAGTGTCAAGTGATTAAGTGAGAGAAGAGTGAGACTGGATTAGAGTGAAAATCCCTAAAAGGGGATAATCAATTAGGAAAGGATAAAGGAAAAATGGATAAGAAGATTGAAATTGTACTGGGTTAGAAACCCTTATAAGTGATGGTAGAATGACTGTGTTGGCCTAGACTGATTAAGAATTTTCAAATTAAATTGACAATGTTATGGTGATAGAAAAATGCAGATGTTGAGAACTGGGAGAGGTCCATTAGAGATATGGGAAGCATATTGGTTATAGTAGATCTAAGTGAAATTAAAAGCCCGGGATGGTTAGGTAATTACAGTTCTGACTGTATATGTCATGAAAGGGGAAATATTGGAATTGAGTAAAATGTAGATGGTCCAATCGGGCATATCTTGATTCACGGTATTGAATTGGAGATCGATAAATATTATAAGCGATGATGATATGGAAAGAAGCTCAATAGAGTCATCAGAACGGTTTATCGAGAACTGAAAGAATCGAAAAAGTAAGATGTTCAGTGCCTATTAGAGTGAGGTAAAAGTGTACAGATAGACTGAAATGAATTCGGGAAATGGTTATGAACTAGACCGCATAAGTTTGAGACTGAAATTGTTAGGTGATTATTGTGCTTCGAGGTTGGAAATTCGTATGATAAAATCATAAAGGAAAAAGACAGACAGATGATTTCTACTGATGGAGTATCGAGAAATACTGAATTAGGTGTACATGGACACAAAAATGGTAAATGGATAGGTAATAGATAGAGATAAAATGGAGTATCAACGACTTTGTCGGATATTGGGGACTGTGAACACTGATCATAAGCTGATAAGCCAAATTGATATGACCTTACAAGGTCAAGTTGCACGTAACGGATATGGGAATGAGACATACAGTTTAATGATACGGGGAGAATGAAATAAAGATCTTGAAAAGAATGAAACCACAATAGTGGTGTATGAAAAGAGTTATTGTATTTAAATCGATTTCTCGTTAGGGATATCTATTGGACAAGAATGTTGATTGTGACTAATGAAATGTATGTGATGATATATGGAAATCATAGAGAAAGCAGGCGGTAAATGTTTAGAGTGATTATAAGTGTGAAGTTCTTAAGAGGTTAAAGTAAGACAAAGGTGGACTGAGTGTACCTGTATGAGAGGAATTGAAAAGTGATTCTGGTATAGATTACAGAATAAGTGGTAAAGAAAGTGTTTAAGTGACTGTCACAAGGAACCTTCGCGAAAGAAATGTTCTGATATGTTCAATGATGGCATAAGAGTGTCTTGATTGAGATTGTACGAATAGTGAAGAAGGATTGAAACACAATTAGGAATAATCATCGATTGAGGAGACTTTCGTGAACCGTATAAAGATGGTATCAAGCCGAACGGTCAAATGGATAGAAGTAGGGACAAAATTAAAAGTGAAATTGGGACATAGCTCATATTGTTGAGGTTATCTGCACTGTATGTACAGAAATGTAAAGAATTCAACATGAGTGAGATTTTAATTTGAGGTGATTCTATTGCAATGTGAAGTGAATCGATCTCCGTTTATGATGCAAAACTGTTGAGGAATCTAGATTTGAAACGAAAAATAAAAAAAAGTCCCGAACTGAGAAGAGAGATACTAAAATAAAATGGAAAATTTTTGGAGGTTTAAATATGGATGACAAGGTATCAACATATGTTGATATGAAAGATATGAAAATAGTTGAGAAGAGAAAATGAAAAAGAGTAACTGAATGGAGACAAGAGGGTCAAAAAGGGAAACTGACAATGAGGTGATGTAGTGACACCTTCATAAAGAAATTGTAGATACACTCATTGTAGACTCAATGAAAAGGGTAAAAGATGTACGGTAACGTCAATAAGACCCTAATAGGGATTTATGCGAGATAAGCAAATGGTAGTAACTGTGATTAGAGACAGAATGTGTTTAGAGGTGTTGAACAGTGAAAAGTAAAAAGAACGATAGGACTAATTGAGGAATCTGATACTGATGATATTCATACATTGGAAGAGTGGGTAGTGAGTATTGAACTGCGACAATATGTTGAACAAGTATGAAATAAATTGAACTGACTGTGATAAATGGTATTAGTGTCATTCTCATTATTGAAAGCCTTGAAGACTGTAAATTCCCATAAGCATACACTGTATTAATTTGAGGAAAGAGACGGGTATAAATACGACAATGCTGCAATGAACAGATCAATTACAGATATTGGGATTTTCAATGATTGTCAAGCAGATTATGGGTAATAGTGAGGTGTTCTAAAAAAAAAAAAAAAAGAAGTTGTAAAAATAGTGATAAGAAAGGTTAAGAGTGCAGAAAGTAAAGGGGGAATTTTTTTATGATGAGTTTGAATATACCAATGGAATTGGAAAACTATAGTGAACAAAAGTCGAAGGAGAAATAAGTGTACCCGATAAAAAGGTATTAGAACAAGAAAGTGATCAGTCAAAGTTAGACATTCTAGTCAGCATATTTGAAAAGTGAAATTGCGTAATTGTAGGTATAGAACGAAGTAATTCTTGGCTCAAGTGATTATAGGTTGAATGTCCAATGGGAAAAAGGTTTGATTATGGTCGTGTTATAGAGCTTTGATTGACTGGAAAATATATACTGTTACACTGCACAGTGCCTACTGGGAGTTAAAGACCATAATGGATTTGAGACTAAAATGTGTGAGAAAAAGGAAAGTGACTTAGGAAAACTGCATGGTTAGCTAAAGTGGAATCGGATCGGACAAATGAGATAGAGTAAACTGTATATCCGGATGAAGTGTGAACACTATAGAATATTGATTTGTCTTACGAGAATCGATTTTAAATATAAAGTGAATGGCATATAATAAATGACTGCATTAGGAACATTATTACTGATTGAAATTAAATGTCATTGTATTGGTACCAAAGGAATGTAAATTGTCCCTGGCGTGATTAAGGGAGGTACCAAAGAAATGGAAACGTACTCAATGGAACAGAAATTGGACTATATGGCATTGGGGAAAAAGTATTAGAAGAATGAAATGTGATAAGTGAATAGATTCGACAATACTGTACTGAGCTACATACCGTAACCAAAGGTAGTGACTATCTTAGAAATGGCAAGTGAAATAGCTAAGAAAATGTGATCGCCAACTGATAGTCTTGTCAAATCCGTTTACTGTACTAAGTGATAATGAGTTAGCCATAGTAACTGAACCACAGACTGAGAGTGGTTATAGTGATCACTCGATAAGTGAATTATTAAGTGGAAAAGTGTATGAGATATGTAGAATCATATGATTACTGTCATAGTGAATCGTTGACTGAGAATTTCGAGGACGAAATTCTTATAAGGAGGGGAGAATTGTAACATCCCACCCCCTCCTGGAAGGGTAAAATAGTAAAATTGGCATAGGATGGGATTGATAAGGAATAATTATTACTGTTCATGCATAATAGGATTGATACACAGTATCAATTGTGTATACGGAATTACGGTAAATGCATTCATGACATTCCCGGTAATTGGGCCTAAAGCAATTTTATTGGAATTAATGGGATAATTGAGTTTGGAAAATTGTTTGGACTGCACCATAAATGGTTTTACATTTTTAGGGATTTATAGGAATTTTTCTGGAATTTTCTGGAGAAAATTCCCGGACCGGCAAAATCGCCGGTAACTGGCCTAAACATGTTTTGGAGTAGAAAAGGTGATTTTTGTGATTGAAAAATTATTTAGATTGCACTGTTACCTGTTTTTAAATTTCAAAAAAATTATTCGGGTAAATTCCCGGAAATTTCTGGACCGGAAAAATCGCCAATTGGCGAACCGGTCGTTTCTCGGTAGCAAAAATCGCTACCCACTGATACTGTAATATTGGGTATTCTATTTTGGGACTGAAAGTAGGGCCATTGGAGTAAAATGGAGTAAAAGTTGGGACTGGATTAAACAAATATATTTTGACTTTTCTTTAAATATGTGGACCAATCATAATTTGCCATTTAAAAGGCAACATTAAATGCCTCTCTTCACTCTCTCTCGGATATGTATGTGTTTAAAGGTAAGGAGAAGATTGATTTTTTTTAGGCTTTTGTAAAAACCATCCGAAACACATACACACAAACACAAAACAAGCTCTTCATTTGCAACCATCGAATTTTTCCCTTTTACTCATCTCTCTTTGCAACTTTAAGCTACCATCTCTTAATCCATCAAAGTTAGATGATGAGGAGATGCATGCTTGGTCTTCGTGGGATTAGTTTGAAAGCATATGAAAGAATTGAAGAGAAGAAGTGAGGATTGGAAGCTAATAGGTAAGTAAAGGAATTTAAGTTTCATATGATGTTTGATGATGTTTTTACATGGAATTAAATGCCATGATAGTGAGGGGTGGTTAATAAAAGGGTTTAAAGCATGTATAAGGTTCATGTAGACATTAAAGTGTTGACTATTATGATTTAAAATAAGGGGCATAAAGCTAAGTGATGACTGAATTGAAAGTAATGATATGGTTTGATTTTGAATTGATTATGGATAATTAATTGAGTATCTGAATTGAGGAATTTAATGCTGTAAATTTTTCAGTATTAACCCTAGTATCTGTGTGACTGGAGTAATATTTAATTTGTATTTATTTTGATGTCTAGTGATGTGACAAAGGCATTGGAAATGGTTGAACTAAGGTTAACCTGAAATCTGGAAAGTTGGAATTTTAATTGATGTTACGGTTTTATTCATACCTTATTGTGTAGAAATGCAAATGAGGTAAGGTTAGTGGCCACTGAAACTTTGGAATGTTGGCTTCAATTTAGTGTGAAATAGGTGTTGTTGAATTTCAATGATAGAAGGGTGAATTTTTGAATGGGAAAGTTCCTGTTCCATTGCCTATGAACAGTAACCGCAACCATAACATCTGAGTTTTGTTGATTTTTATGAATTAATTGAAATGGAATTAGGGAGAATGGTCTTCATGGAAGTTGTAGAATATTTGATTATCTTTCCATTGCTACTGATCTTGCTATTTTTAGAATTGTTTATTGGGAGATATGAATTGATTACTAATGACTGGTTTTGAGCATTTTTGATGAAACCTAGCTTAAGTGTGATTTTGTGAGTTTACTGATTGGAGGCAATTTTAACATTTTATGTGGACTGAATTGGTGTGAGTGAGCTTCTGAAAAGTTGTAGAGGAAAAGATTACCTTGAAAATGACATATGGTTTGTAATTTTTAGAAGTCAGAATTGGGAGTTATGATTTTTCAAAAGTGAACCCTACATTAGGTTATGAGTGGCTGAGCATAACAGAAATTTCCTTAACAGTTTTGAAATTGTTAGAGATTGAATTGGATGTTGAGTGCTTCATGAAAATTGAAGGTTGAGATGTTATCTTTTCAGGGATATAAAGTTCTGAATTTACTGACTTGTATATAGGGAGTTATGCTTGTTGTAAGGTTACTGCCCATATTGAAGGATTTCAGGGATAGTGACATTGAATGAATTAATTGACTGGTTTAGAAATAGAATTTGATTTTGGATTGTTTATGAAAGTTGTAGAGGACATTGTAAACTTATTGACCATATTTTTGTGGTAATTTATTACTAAGGAATCAGTGAGTTATGAAATTGTAAATGTACTGCCCTGTGTTGAGGGAAATTGTGAAGGCAGAAGATTTGATGGCTTATTTGACACCCTTAGGGTTGGAATTGATTTTTATGGTCTTCTTGAGAATTGTAGAGCTTTTCATAAGCTTTCCAATGAGGTATAGTGGGTATTTTTCTGATTTGTGTGCTAAAAGTTAGAGTAGTTGAAAAGTAGGATTGAAATCTGAAAAAAAGGAAAAGGGCAAGGCAGGAGGTGACTCGCCATCTCGCGAGGGCGACATCTCGCCTCGCGAGGGCGAGATAATCGGGCCGGTCGCGAGGCGACGCCGCCTCGCCCTCATTACAACGAGGTGATTCAGCCTCGCGAGGGCAGCGTCTCGCCCATGAGAGAGCATTTATGGAAATGTTTATTTTATTTTTGATTATTATTTTGATATTAAATGGTACAATTGTTCTTTTGTCAATTTCTTTCCCGTCCGACGTCCGATTGACCTGATTCCAGAGGCATCGGATTCGTTGAATATTTAATTTCATATTATGAGAAAACGGGAATTTTAGACGGAATTTGACGTAGCCCCTATTGACGAACATGTAAACACTGCTTTATTTAATTTGGGACCTATAGAGGTCCGAATTGTGCACCGTCAGCCTATGGATTTCTAAATTTTGATAGAATTTTATTATGAGAAAATATTGAATTAGGACCGGGAATTCATAAACATGCATATCTCATCAACATGAGCACAAATTTCATATTTCGTGACTCGTACTTTTTCTGATTCATATAGAGGCCCAATTGGGCGTCGATTGACCGACGTCACGAGGCTTTCCGCATTAGCTCGGAAGTAATAGGTGAGTAACCTAGTTGGTTTCTCAAATTTCTGGTTGTTTACATGCTCAACGTGAATTACGTGTAAAAGTGAATTGAATGATTACTGTCTGAATACTGGCATGTAATGTATGGGATTGTATTGTATGATTTTACCGACATCGATAGATGGGCCTTATAGCCACCATATTGAACATTTGCTATCTTGGGCTTTATAGCCATATCATTGATTCTTGATACATTGGGCTTTATAGCCAAACGCCGTACATTCATCGAATCTCGCACTACATGCATAATTGCATGATCGATAATGGGCGTGCCCCAGTTGCTATTTTACTTGATAAGAGCTTGAGCTCTCATCTTTCTCGACCGCCTTGAGCCCGAGGGAGAAATCCCTGACGCGTCCCCACTGAACACTGACTGAGCACTTGGGCACAATACTGAATAACTGGAAAGAGTCTCATATGCATCTCATTTGCATAAACGACTGTTCTGTGACATGTACTGCTTTTGTAATGGCATGAATTACTGTGAATGTTTCTATCATTCTTTGGATATGATTATTGACTGCTTATCGGTAATCGATGATTAATGTACTATACTGTACGCCATGGGCGTAATGCATGATTTGAGTGAACCATCGATGATGGTTTCTCACTGAGTTCGCAAAACTCACCCAAAATTTGCATCTATTTTTCAGGTCCTGAAGAATACCCCGGTTGACACGGGAGTATGTCTACTGTAGACGAGTAAAGGTTAGAGGTCGGGATCAGTTCGTGTCTGCATTAGTGTTTTAGTAAATTGTATTCCGCAAATCACTGTATAACAAGGCTTTATATTTTTACTGAGCCATTGTGGTATTAATGTTTTACTGCATTGACTGATTGTAATTATTACTGGATGACTGTAATAACTAAAACGGGTTTATATTGAATACGGATTTTATTTACTTACTGTGTTTGCCGTGTGAACGTGGAGTTAATGGCTCCAAAAAGAAAAGAAAAAAAAATGTATACTGAATTTTAAATCGACTGATGTAGTACGCCACTCTCGTGGGACACGGACTCGGATATCACCAACGATATCGGGTTCGGGTCTTACGGGTGTGGGGTGTTACAGATGGTCACTAAAACTTACAATTCATGGATAATAATATAACGGCCAAACTTAACAATTTTAGCAACAACTTTAATGGTCGCTATAGAAAATTGTTATTAACAACCAACTATTGAGTGGTTACTCTAAGTGTTTCAAATTTTCCATTAGCAGCCAATAAATTTGGTTGCTAAATTTACATGACTTCTTTATAGCAACCACATTATATGATTGTTAAAGAAGTGTTTATAGCAACAAAATAATTTTTCGTTAAGTATTTTAGAAAAGATAAAAAGAGTTCTTTAGATTCGGTCCATATATATTAAATTAGTTTAAAGGTTCATTCTTATAATAATTAATTATAATAATTTAATTTATATTAATTTTATAATTCAAAATATATTTTCATTTGAACAAAAATTTATATAATAAAAATCTATTGTTTGGTAATTTCATATTTCATTTACCTTTAGTTAATTAAATTAGTGAACTTTTATTTAGTACGAAATATAGACATATTACTTTCAATATCTTTTCATTAAAAAAACAAAAGTTAAGCATAAATTTTGGTTTACAATCTAACTTGAAATGTTAAATCTAGTAAGAGATGCTAAAAGATCAAAACCAAAATGAAAGCCAATATATTGTGACTTTTGTGGAATAACATTAAAACATGGTATTATAAAGAATATCAATTTTAGGTCAATGTCATTAGCATCAATACCTCTCTCAAGGAACAAAGGGAAAAATGAATTATATTAGTATATGCATAATGGGAAACATATATAAACCCAAAGATATGTTCTTATCAAAAATTTCAATGTGATCTACACGAATTATAAATATGAAACACGAATTTAAAAAAAAGTTTCAATCAATGTCTAAACGAGATTAAATGTAAATGTAAAAGAGAACGAAACATAACACATTTAAATCTTCTCTCAACATGAATTTCTTTCAATCTACTTTCCTTTCATTCATCCAATAAACAAACCAAAATAATAATAATAAATTAAAAAGTAGTCCATTAAACGAATCCTAAGTCCCAACTTCATATTACATCCGCATTAAAAAAGCATAAATAACCAAAATAATTAATATATATAATCAACTAATTTCCATCTTAGTAAAAGATTGAAGAAAAAGTTGACATAATAAAAGGAAAATAGTTAATAAATATGCCAAACTTTTATTAAACACGTTTGGATATGAAAAACACTTACCAATCGATTGATTAATAATTTGAAAAAACTTCGCTCATCATCTTTTCAACGCATTTCACCACGGCTTCAACAGTGGTTTTTTGTAGAGCTAACTCAGCCTTTGTACTCTCCAATTCCTCTTGTGTAGATGCCAACTCCTCTTCTAATCATACTCGATTTGATGATGTCTCGAAAGTAGAAACATGATTAGATTTTTTTTTAGACAGGCCTTTTGATTTGGCATACATAGAATTTTCTCCAAGCACTTGGATGTAGATTTGTTCTGCACTCATACGAGGAACATCCTCCAGTAAATTTTCTTGTTCTTCTCGCAATTTTTTCATTTCAACTTGTTATCCAAAAAATAGAAAATTTGTTCATTTTAAATATAACGATGATACATAATCTAAATGAGGTTGCAGCAAAGAATCTATATCCAATTTTTTTACAAAAGAAATATGAGAATTTGTCTCATTCAGCTTTACCAATGGAGTTGCACCGGTTGTTCAACGAGATACTTGCAATTTTTCCAAAGAAAATAAACATAAAAATTAAAAACATAAACTACAACTTACACAGTTCGCCTTGACCTCTTCATCAGCCCATCCCACTTTAGGATTGTAAAATTGAGCCTCGTACATATCAATATCGTCCAAATTCTGTAACATAAAAATTGCAAATAAAAAATGATTTATATAATTATATAATTTTGAAAAAAAAATGAATGAAGTAACTAATTACATGCTCGTATTGATGTGTTGCACGAGATTTCGTCCCCAACTTGTGATTGTGTTTCATTTTTTTCCTATTGTTGGATTGAGTCTCTGAGATTTTCTACAACACGTCAAATAGTTTAGAATTATTATATAAAATTTATTAAATAATCTATAAATAAAATTCAAGTGCATTTATTATAAATAATAAATTTAAATAAAATCATAATATATACCTTAAATTTTTTTGTCTCCCAAAAGTCACACAACCAAAGCCAATCATTAGGACGAGTAGAAAGTTTTTCATAAATACTTTGTTTCGCCAATGCCAGATCACCTTCAGCTTTAATTTTTTGAAAATATCTACAAGCATTAGACCGAAAAACAGAATATTGCCTAGCAAATGATTTCCATAAGCACTGAACAACATGTGGTTCATCCACTTCATAACTTAGCTTATTCTACAATGAGAAAAATAGAGATATGTTACATTATATTATATCATAAAAAATTAGAACAAAATATTATTAAAGTGAATAGAAAAAAAGAAAAAAAACTTACAACCAACTTTCTGAAAAGATCTTCTTTTTTCTCATTTGGAATGTTTGCCCAGCCCTTAACTTGCATCGGGGCTTCAAGTCTAATCAAAACCCCAATCTGAGTTGCATGTTTAGAACTATGCTCCCCAACGGGCTTGTTAATTCCGCATCTAAGAATCTTGTCCTTTCGAAATTTGAATTTTTTGCTTTTTTATTTAGAGAAACTTATTTAGATTTTTTAGTTATTTTGACAATTTTCTTCTTGTTGGTACAGTTTGATGTATTTGCTGTGGCATTTGCACTTCTTGCTGCAGGTGCTGTCATCTTGACATTGAATGTTCTGTTATTAGTAAATCACTCACTCTCTTTTGAGTGTGTGCGCATTTGTGTGTGCTGCTGGTGCTTACATTGCATTAAACACCTGCTAAGCTCGTCTTTAGGTTTAAATTAGTATTCTTTCTTAAGGATTTGGTAGGTCCTCACGTTTTTGGTTCCATTCATTTTTCTAGAGGATGGAAAGTATAAGGCGACATGATAAAATATATTACATTATGATGCTTTAAAATAGTGAATAGATGACTAGTTGCTTCTTCTTTATGTCAGATATAACGTGGTTCTGAAGGTGATAGTGGTATGTGTAACCTTGGCTTGGAGCTCATGGGCTGCTTACCCATTCATGAGTTCAGTAGTCAATCCCAAAAGAAAGGCCCTTGCACTCTATCCCGTCTTTTTGATGTATGTATCTGTTGGCTTTCTTATCATTTCCATTGATTAGAGCATCCTCAATATTTATATAGAATTTTGGCAAGTCAGTGCAACTGACATGCATGAGTACATAGGAAATTTAGTGATGATTATTTTTGTTCCTTTTGTTTCTTTTTCCATTGACCATTTTTGGGACAACATGTTTGCAACACAATCTGAAAATGTTATACGAGTATGAAACTTTATTGTCTTTCACTGCCTTTCTGAAAGAGGGGGAATTTGGAGACACAAGCTCAGAGAGCACTTGGAGACGACCTGAAGGTGTATGTACATATGGGCATTGAATATGGTTTTGTTAAGAATTTGTGATAATTATTTTTTACATAAGTTGGCCATTATTATCCCAAAGACAAGCTATTCACCATTTCAATACTGTAACAAAACAACTTTGGATGAAGAGGGTTTTTTTCAAGCGCAAAGATTATCTTTATCACAAGTAATTGAAGTTTTAGAGGAGGAAGATATAGAATTACTCTAAATTCAGGGGCTCATTCATCAATGGGTCTCTTGTTGCACAAGTTCAATTCAAATGTTCGGCAGCAACAGTAGGTTAATTCATAAATACTGCATCTGTTTTTCCTTTAAAATTTTATCTCATGATAGAGGAGTTGAATTTTGCTTTAGCTTACAAGGTTGGCACGTACTTGATTTCATTGTAATCTCTTTTCTTGATACTTGCTTTTGCTCTTCATCATTACATCATTACTTCTAGTGCTTGGTTTTGGATTTGTGTCAATCATGAAGGAGCCAAATGAAAAACAAGGATATGGTCTTAAATAATATAATTTCTTGTTTCATTTTATTATTACATTATATGATCGTAGCCATTATAAGGGGAATATTTCATGGTTCTTGGAGGTGCTTCCATTGTTAGAACATAGTAATCATATTCTTGAAGTCTTCCTGATGCGTCTTGGTTCTTATTCATTCTTTGCAGATGATTATGTTTATGAATACTATACTGTGAAGGATGGCATGGACATATGTGATCAGGAGGCTTCAAGCCCATTTTCTTTGTATGAAATTATACTATTCTCATTACAACTTTACCTTGCTCTTTACCATAATCATCATTAAAAGTGTTATATGTCCCATCCAGTGTTCAAGTTAAGGATGATGACTTTTATGATAGACTTGATGATGAGTCTGAATTTGACAGTGAAGATTCAAATGGCAGACCAGACTTGCTACTTCTTATTCCTTATTTTTGAATTCCTTCTTCCTGACACATCTATTCTTTCTCTTTGGTTGCACTCAGTTGAAGCTCATCCAAAAAATGAATATCTTGACGAGACATCTGATGAGGAAGAAGAAGTTGGGAGTTCGACATCTAGTAATGAATCAGAAGAGCGAGAAAGTGACAGTTGTAGCACCAAATCTAATGAAATAGAAGATTTAATGCATCACTTGTCTTTAGCTGAAGATCCATTATATGATGAATTGTAATTGGCAAGAAACACTTCAAATTTGTTGTTAATAACCAATTGAAATAATTTTCTCCAACCACATATTTATTTGGTTTCTATTGTATAAATTTTAGCGACCAATTTGAATTATTTTTGCAATCAATTTTGGTTACTGGCAGGTATATATTAGGAACCATCCAAATTATTTTTGCGACCAAGTTTTGGTGGCTAATACATACACTCTAGTGACCAACAATTAATTTTTTGTTGCTAAATTATAGTAAATATAATACAATTTGTGACGATATTAAAACTATAGCAACAAATTATTTGATTGTTAAAAGTAAATTTTTAGCAACATTATCATGTCGTCACAACATGGTTACTAAAAGAAATTTGATACACCATTTGTTGCAACCAGATTAAAGTAATTGTAAACAATGACTTGGTTGTTATAAGATTATTTTTTATCAACAAAAATAATTTGGTCGCAGTATAAATATTTATAGTAACCATTGACTTGGTTGCTATAAGATTATTTTTTAGCAACAAAAATAATTTAGTCACAGTATGAATAGTTATAGTAACCATTGACTTAGTTGCTATAAGATTGTCTTTTAACAACAAAAATAATTTGGTCGCAGTATGCATAATTATAGCAACCATTCTAATATTACAACGACCATGAAATTTTACATTAGCAAGTATAAATTTGGTCGCTAATAATTATACCTTTAATGACCAATTTTAAATGGTTGTTAATAGTGCATTTTTAACGACCAACGTAATAACTCGTCACTGAGCACTTTTAGTAACAACCCTGTTGTAACCACCTGTGACCAACCCGATTTTGGTCGCTATAACTTTTAACGACCATTTTCTTATTTTTAGCAACCATTAATAATGGTTACTGAAACTAATTTTTCTTATAGTGAGTCACGGACCTACCTTCCTAGCTCTGCACAATATAGATAGAACCTGGCTGGGAAACCTTGCAATCTTAGGATGTATTTGAGACCATGAAACATTTCAGATTTGACTCAACCTTTAATTCTTGTTTTTCTAGGGGCTTTTTCATGTTGTTAGATCGAGAATCGAGGTAGATTTTAAGTTGTTTGTTTAGTGTTTTTTTTTCTTCCAACAAGTTCTCATTCATAAACTACAAATATGTTGTTGTCCCCTTTAGGAGAAACCGAGAAAGAGAATCATGAGACTAATAAAGTATATTTTATGTTCTGTATCAAATTATCAAGGGGCTCCATGATGGAGAATTTTTCCATACTTGTTAACAACAACAACAATATTTAGTAGATATTTTGTTGAGACATGGATCTGAAAAGGTCTAGTAGTATGTAACCTTACTCTTAATTATTAGAAAGGTTGTTTCTAAAATTTTCCATACTTGTTAAATGAATAAAATCAAATCATAATGAAGGCAGATATATATAAATTATATCTCAAGATACTAAAATTATTATAGTCACGAGTAATAACCATATTGATTAGGATATTCCTTAGTTATAAAATAGTCAAAAACTTAAAATTAATGATATATGTCAATCTCTAAAAGATAATATGGATTATCTTTGTCAAGATATGAATTATTAAATTTAAGAAGGTTTCCTCCAATTAAAGTCTCGTCTTTAACCTCATGAGCTCATGGTTTATCTTAACGACTTAAATATAATTGCAAGTAAGTCTTCAATCCAAAATTTATATAATATCATAAAATTGGTCATTAAATTATTGGCAAGTCTACATTATACATAATTTGGTAGAAAATGACAAAACATGTTTCTTGTGTTCATACGATTACTTGCCAGTATATGACTTCTTTTATTTAAAACAAACTAAATTAGATAAATTTAAATTAAACCAAACTAATTTAAATAATTTAATCTGGTTTGAGTAATTTAAATCGATTTAATATTTTAAATTTTAAATATTTATTAAAAGAGTGAGAAAATATCAAAATCCTTTGATTTTCTAACAAACAAAATTAAGAATTTTAAATGGATTCATATAAATTTTAATAGATGACAAAGCTATATTATAAAGTAACAATTTCAATCATATTCTATATAAAATTTTACTCTATGTTGATTAAAATAACTTCTTAATTAAGTGAATAGTTTAAATAGAATACAATCATTTCAATATTTAGAATGAAGAATTATTGATTATAAATTGTTAAAATAGAATTTTATCATTTTTTGAACAAAGAAAAATGTATTAATTAAATAAGGCAATTGTTGATGAAAATTCATACAAAGTAATACAATCAAAGACCAAACAACCATTAAGAAATTGCAAGTGACTACATCCTGGCTTCAAGAAGCTAGTTGATTTTTTAAAGTGAATTGACATTAAAAAATGAAGTAGTAGTTGTCTTTGTGTGCAAAGATGTGTTGTCTAATTTTAGAACACAAGATCTGCAAGGAAATTTCTTTGGTAGTGGGCAATCACAAAGTATTATGTTATTTCTTTCTTCTCATAAACCAATAAAAATATTGCTAAAGACAACTTTGAATACCTATAGATCCCTTTAATGGATTGACTGGACGATATAACTGAGCGATTGCCTTCCAAATGTGTTGATTATATTAGCATGAAAAGAAGATATGATCAATGTTTTCAAAGGATGACTTGCATAGAATATACCAGTTTGGAAAACAGAGAAGGAAGTTATTCTATCAACTATGGCAAGTCTATTTCTAATAGCTAACCTTAAAGTGATTGAGGTACGAGGAGAGTTGTGCTTATACCATATGAGTTTGTACCAAGAGACATTTTGATTGGTTTTCCTAAAGAGGGATGAACATGATGCATTAGAGAAAGTATTAGAACGAGTGTGTAGCTATTGGATTGTATCTTCTTTATAACTATCAAAGACAACATTTGAAAGGAAACTAGCTAATGTAGATGATGGAGATAAGATAGAAAGATCCATAATGTGAATAGCTTCAACAACTATAATGGATTTTGACAATTTTTCTAATTTCAAACTAAAGCAAGTATAAGAATGAGATGAATTGTAGTTGGCTTAACAATTGGGCTAAAAGTGTCTACATAGTTAAGACCAGAATATTAATGGTACACTTTGGCAATATGAGCTTTACAGCGACAAAGATAGCTATCGAGTTTGAGTTTAGTTCAAAAAACCCATTTATAACCGACAATATTTGCACCTAGAATAAGAGGAACAAGAGACCAAGTTTTGTTGTGATGAAGAGCTTTGAATTCATTAAGCATTGCTTGAAACCAGGGAGGGAATTTGTTGGCGTAAGTAAATGAGGGAGAATTCATATCAGGAGAGGACTAAATGATATTGTATGTAACAAGGTCAGGAAAAGCTATAAGTTTGAAAGTGCAATCACAAGTTTAAGTAATCATTAGATAAGAACTTAATGATGGTTATTAGGAAACTAATGGTAAAGAGGCAAAAGGAAGAGGAGTTTTTGAAGTAGTGGAAACAAGTGATGATGAAGTATTGGGATTTAGTGGAGAAGTAGGTGTTGGATTGAATTGAAGAGGTGAAAAAAAATGAAAATGAGAGGGTAAGGATAAGGAGAAGGTTATGAGAGTAGGATATTACGTTTCAATAAAAAAACATGATGTGAAATATAAATTTTATTGGTGGAAGGATTAAGACATTGATTTCCTTTATAGTTGGGAGCATAACTAAGGAACATATAAGGAATAGATTTATGTATTAGTTTATCATCTCTAGTTTAACTAAGAAATGTAAAACACAGACAACCGAAAAAACAAAAATGGTCAAATATAGGTGGTACATGAAGTAAAATCTAATGAGAAGATTTGTAACATAAAGTAAATGAGGGAAGAAGGTTAATGAGACAAGCAGTTGTGGAAAAGGCATTAAACTAGAATCATTTAGGAAGAGAGATGTAAAGAAGTAGGGTTAGGTTTGTTTTGACGATGTGACAAAATTTTTATTTGACAACATCATTTTTTTGTGGTGTATAAGGGCATGAGAATAATACCATGAGTAGTAATATATTGGAAAAACAATCCTTTGATAAGTTTAAAGGCTCCATCACATTGAAATAATTTTGATTTTGGTGGAAAATAAGTTTTTAATAGTGGCTTTGAAGTTTTGAAATTTGTGTATAGCCTGAGTCATATTTATGAGAGGAAAAAATCCAAGTATGTTGACTAAAATCATTAACAAAAATAATAAAGTAATGTGTACCAAATAAAGGCAAAAAGGGAGAAGATCCCCAAATTTCATAGTGGATAAATTAAAGAGGCTCTATATAAACTCTAGTAAATGAAGTAAAAAAAAGATGACAACGAAGACCCAAGATATAATTTTAACTAATACTAAACAATTTGAGTGACTAAGATATCATGGAAAAAGTTTTATTGCATGGATGATCAAGATGTTGATGCCAGATTTGTCGAGAAGCTTGACAAGTAATGAAGGCAATGAGATTGGTGGATCTTTAAGGGATATAGATTACTGTGGATGTGTCTTGCGAGTAGCAAAGTCTTGGTTAAAAGGTCGTTTAAAATATAACTTGACGGATTAAATTTAATTAGATAAGAATTATCCTTAAAAACTTATGCAACAAAAAGTTAACTAAAGTAAAATGATTAATAATGATAATATTGCGTAAATGTATGGGTTTATGATTTAAAGAGAAGGTTAAGGATCCTTTAGATGAGATGGAGAGATATTACCATTTCAAATAATAACTTAGTCATTACCTTGATATGGTTAAATGGAGTCAACAAAAAGGGTGTTGGGTGTCATATGTGAAGAAGCTGGGGAATTCGAAAGCTATTATATAAGTTCATTAGAAGAACAGGTGGATAGGGTGGTACATGATTGAATATTTAAAGCCAAAAAAACAAGTTGAATTGTGGTTTGATTTTAAATGGGGTTTGTGTAAAAAAGAAAATGGGTTGGGCTGGTGTGGTTGTATGGGTTGTAAGAAGGAAAATAGGCTAGTTGGTGTGGTTATATGGTTGATAGTGTTGATTTTGGGTTAGGTTATTATGAATAGGCTAAATGGGAACTTCATCAAAGTTGGGCCATAGGGAATGTCGAACAGTGCCACAACCAAGCATTAGTGATGCCACATTGGAGGTAAAGGTGGTGGTGAGACAATAGAATACAAGCTTATCTTTCTTTTGCCACTCTAAGAATTCAATTAAGAGGGATGAAGTGATAGTAGTAGTATGTTGTGCTTTTATTATGGAGAGATTGATCCATCAATGTAGCCCATCAAGTAAGTATTATAGACTTAACCTTGATTTTTCCAAATTAAATAGTTGCTGTGATTGAGTGTTGTTGTGATGAAATTGGTGATATTATTAATTGGTAATGTGATGCTTTTCAAAGTCATCTTGGCTACTAGTTTGTGATGTTTTGGTTTTAGATAGGTGCAACATAATTGGTGTAGAGAACAACTTTGAAAAAGAAGTAAAAAAAATTTAGAAATTGGATTTAGGTGGACTCTAATACCATGAAAGAGATCAAATAACTGAGCTAATGTTGTATTAAATTTTTTGCATGCTTTACACAATGTTTTAAAAACTGAGTCAATTTGGTCGATTTAACAGTGAAAACCTTTAACCAATTAACTTTTTAGCTCAATTTTCAACTTTTTAGTTTGATTTAGTTTAATAATCTTTGTTGTTAAAATCCGATCATTGTATTAATTAATCAACTTTTCTGTGAATTAATTAGTTTATATAAATCAAAATAAATCAATTAATTTTCATTTCGCAGTCTCCTTTCTCAATCAAACTTTAATTTTTTTATAGGTAAGAATAGTCTTCTTCAATCTTTTCCAAATTCTTTAATTTTATTCAATCTTTAATAGGTTTATGATGGTGTAATACTAGTTAAACATTTTAAATCTTAAACCTCTTGTTTTACCAATTTAGCTTCTGATCTAGTTTTGAAAACATTAGTTTTAGATAAAGACTTATACCTCTATTGATACATATGAGCTTATGTTAAAGTGAAGGAATTTGAGCTTATCATATATGTGAAGATTACAATAAAATGATAAGATGTAATATGCAAAAGATAAGAAATTAGTTAATTAAACTCTTTGCTAACAATATGCTTGTGCTTTAGATCGTGTAGCACCCCCTTACCATAGGATATGTATCGGGACGCCCGTAGGTCATTCCGATACACACCCGACGATAAGAGTGCGCTACGAACAACTAACACTCCACATGGCATCCAAGTATCATAATGCATTAATATGAAATTCACTAATTTTTGGAACCAGAAAATTTTCATTTCGTAACCTCAAGCAATAAATAATACAACTGGTAGTTTCTGTAGATGTCTCCAAAAGAAAATCAAACAAAAAGCTAGCTAGGTCATCCTTCCAAAAAGTGCCAGCTGACCAACCTGTGTGCCATAACTTCACTTGCCAACTCAATCTACACGGCAGGAAAAGTCTCTTCGGAGCTATGAGTCTGCTATCTCGGTCCTGAAAAATAATTTGCAATTTTGGGTGAGTTTGCGAACTCAATGAGGAACCATCATCGATGGTTCACCCAATTCATGCATATACACAGTATAACACAGATTCACATAGTTATATCATTAAAACACATTCAGAAGTACCACATGATTATCACGATATCAGTCAAAAGAAACCAATTCAAATACACATGAAATACGTATGTGACGCTTTTCCAATTTATTACGTTGTTGTGACTGAGCGCCTGAAACTGTCCCTTAAAGGGCACATTAATCGGTGAGCCATAGGCTCTAAATCACTGTGGACTCAAGGCCCAATCACGTTGAGCTTAAAGCTCTCGTTGGCTGCTCTGGTCACAACTGCCCATTTACTGATCATGCAATTATGTATGAATGCACATGTCCAAATAGCCAAATCTACACCATAACCGATTCCCATTTAACATATTCACATATGTCAATCCCAAGTAATCACATGAAAATCAATTATAGCACTTCGATATCTCATTCCAAATATTTCAGACACCCATGGTCTGAAATCAATCAAAATCAAATACACATATTCCCATCCATTATCTCCACAGTTGTATAAGTGCGAAATATAACCAAATAATAATTGAGGAACCATCTAGGTTACTCACCTAATAACTTCCGAGCTAATGCCGGGAAGTCTCTGCCACGTCCGTGGATCTACGGTCCAACTGAGCCTCTATAGCAATTAAAATAGGTAAACATTACCAACTATATAGTTAGAATGACCAAACAATGCACATGGAATAATTAAAACGTGTATAATGCATGTTCATGGCATTCCCGGCCCTAATTCAAATTTTTCCCATCATAAAAATCCGTCTAAAAATTAGAAAACTATTGGCGCTGACGGCGCACAATTCGGACCTCTATAGGTCCCCAATTAAATAAAACAGTGATTACCGAACAATTATCCGGGGCCACGTCAATTTCCCGTCTTAAAATTTCCAAATTCTCACAAAATGAAATTAAATATGTTACAAATCCGATGCCTCAAGAAACAGGTCAATCGGACTTCGGACGGAAAAGAAATTGACAAAAGAAACCAAAACTCAACAATTAATATCTAAATATATATATAACCCTTATTTCCCCCTTTATTTTCTAAGTTCCAAACAAACTTCCAACACCCATAACTCTTTCTACACATTTCTGAAAAATGCAAACTATACCTTGTTGGAAAGATAATGAAACCCTTTACAAGTTTCATGAAGACCATAAAAATTAATTCCAACCCTAAGGGTGTCAAAAATCCCATCAAAACTACTGCCTACTCAAAATGTATCAACACAGGACAGTATCTTGCTAATTCAAGAACTCACTGATTATTCAGAAAAAAATTACCAAATAAATATGCTCAACAGGTTCACAATGTCATCTACAACTTTTATGAACAACCCAAAATCAAATTCCATTGCTAACCAAGTAAATTAATTCCCTCAATGTTACTGTCCCTGAAACCATTCAATTTGAGCAGTAAACGTATAACAAACATAACTCCCTGTACACAAGTCAGAAAAATCAGAACTTTTTATCCCTGAAAAGATAAAACCTCAAACTTCAATTCTTCCTGAAATAACCAAACTCCAATTCAGCCTCTAATAATTTCAAATGTGTTATGCAAGTTACTGACCTAATCAGCACTTAACATCACAATGTAAGTTCAGCTTTTGAAATTCCATATCTCCCACATATGATTTCCAAAAATTACATGCCATACACCAATTTCAAGATCAATGTGTCATATAAAACTCTTCAGTAGACCCCTAAAACCAGTTCAGTTCACAAAAATTACTAAAATTACTCCAAGACAGAATCTACACCAAATTTGCTAATCCAGCTAGGTTTCACTCAATACATAACAACAGTCAATAGTTATCAGGCCATAACTCCTAATATACAACTCGAAAAATAGCAAGATCAGTGGCAATGGAAAGCTAACTCAATATTCTACAACTTTCATGAAGACTCTTTTCCCAAATTCCATATCAATTAATTTATAAAAAATCAGCAAAATAATCAGGTCATAGTGTCGGTTACTGTTCACAGGCAATAAAACAGTAACTTTCCATGCAAATTTTCGACCTTCTAACATTACAATTTAACAACACCTATTTCACACTAAATTGAAGCGAACATCCCAAAGTTTAATTGGGCACAAACTTCACCTCATTTTCACACCTACACAATAAGTTATGATCAAAACATTCCAATAGGTCAAACACCAATTTTCCAGATTTCAACATTACCCTAACTCCTATCACTTCCAACATCAATTACACATCACTAAGTATCCATTTCTACCACTAATTCAACCACAAACTCATCACAACATACACTTCTATAATGACACAAAAATTGGCAGCACCTACACAAATGATCTTCCTAAGTTTTCCATCCATCTAACCTTACAAACTCAATCCAAAACCAAGCTAAAATCAATAGAAAGTATAGTCATTCATTCATCCATAACCAAGTATACATTTAAACCCATTCAACCCTACTACTAGGATGATCAACTACATGTCTAATTACTCTCCATGAATGCCTCTAACTACCAAAAGCATAAGAACAAACACAATTCTTACCTTAACTAAGTTATAAGCTCTCAAATTCTTCAATCTTTTCCAAGTCTCTACCTTCCTCCCTACCCCACACAATCATCCACTCACACACACAACACTCACCATCACAAGGCCTAAGCTTGGATACATGATAAGGAGGCACTTAAGGTAGAAGAGAAGAGTAGCAACTTAAGGGAAAGAGGAAACCAACAAGGAAGAAGGAAGGAGGGAAGGAAAAGAACACCAAGGAAGGATGAAGCAAAGCTACGGATGAGAGAAGTTGCTAAGCTTTCAAAGTGATTTTTAACCCTTTCCAAGGAGAAGGTCGTAGATGAAGACTAATATAAGACAAAATTAATAAATAAGAAGACACTTGGCTATTTAAATGGGAAAAAGACAAAATCTAATTTAACATTAATTAATACCTTTTTAATCCTAATACAAATTAATCAATGCTAAAGGCTCTTAAAAAAATTCCTAAAATCATTTATCCAATAATCTCATGCCATTAGGCAATCCTGTTCAGTACAAAACAGTTCACTCAGTCAGTCAGTTGGAATTTTCCGGTCCGAGCACGAACCCCGAAAAATTCCAGAAAAATTCCCATAAATCCCTAAAAATGGAAAGCAATTTATGACGCACTCAGAATAATTTTTCAAATACCCTTATCCCCATAAATTTCACAAAAGATCTAAATTTGAAACCTAAGCCGAAAAATGTCATGAATGCATGTATACTATGTGCATGTGCAACCAATCATTAATCATGGAGGCTATATGCTGTATGTGCATGCCGATATATAATTCAATATTCCTAACCTGTCCCAATTTACCAAAAGACCCTTTCCTATAGGAGATGAGATGTTACAGATCGTGTCCTTTTAAACAATCATATATCATTTCAACCTACCTATAGTCTAAATCTATTGTTTTCCAGTCCTCACTTTTGCATTATAGAGAAGAACACACTCTAATATACGATCGAGTGCAAGATCATGTTCACCATAAGACTTTTGAAAATACTTGTATTCTTTTTAAAATATTCCAAGATTAAGTACCTATAAATATGAGCCATACACAATATTAAATTTGAATATTGAGGTCTTAAGTAATGTTATTGATAAAACTCTCAAAAATACCAAAATACAATTTAATCTACATTATACTCAATTTTTAAATGTTTTCATTTATATAGGAGATTTCATATTGTTTTAATACCTATCCTCTTTGTTAGTAATATGTCTCTTAACTTTTTTTTCAACTTTTAAGAATTTGAGATGTTCACTTCATAAAGTACAAATGTATTAGTCATTTTAAATTTAAGTATTAATTTTGTATTAAATAATACTCATATGCCAAACTTTTCTTCCATTTTCTCTTAAAATCTTATACATATACATAAGTAGGATTTCAATTCTTCCTAAAGCTATTTTTATTGGTTTTTGTTGTTTTACAAAGTCAAAAATGCATATACAATTTTGGATTATTAAGGGCCAAACTTTGTGTCTACACCAACTTTTCTTGACATGATTTCTACTTAGCAGTTGCAATTGAATAGGTCCACAAAAGTCTTGTTAGAGAAGTGCTCTAAAGGCAATCACCTTTAGCATTTATTGTATAAATCATTTTATGATTAATAAAGGCATTTTTCATTATTTTGATGTTCATACATTAATAGATTTGATGTTGATCTTAAATTGATTTAATGAAGTCCTTGATACAAAACATAACATAGAGGAAATCATGATGAGATCATAATAATGAGATTCCTATCATGTGTAATTATGTTAGTATCTAAACTTTCCCTAGTTATAGAATTAATAAGATGGGATATCATTAATCCAGATAGACTAGCACATGTTATACTCCTTGATTGGATTAAGTAGTAGATCTCATAAGCTGTAGACATGAGTTGTTTAGAGTTAACATGTGGATGCTTACTAAGGGTAGTAAGTGTATTGGATTGACCTACTATGAGATAATCGTATGGATATTCTATTCCAATGTCAATGATAGTGTCATCATAGCAATTGTGCAAATATCCTTTGACTTGAGGTGCTAAGGATATCTTAGATACTGATCCTGTGTTTTGACTCCATTCATCGATGCCTTTCAAGGGTTACTTATAGGGTGATGATTGGGTACAGCTTAAGGTATTCAGAGGTAATTGAGTAGTCAATAAAGGATTCACCATTCTTGATATAAGGAGATGATACCCATGACCTTTTGTTGGAGTTATTACGTGGGAGTCTCTAGTCAAAGCAGATATATGTTATGAAGAGAGTGTTTAATGATACATGGAGTAATGAGATCCTCAAGAAAAGATCTAATAAAACTTGGACTAGATGTGACGTAGTCAGTCTAGTGGGAGTTGACACTTTGTCTGTACTCTGAACCAAGTAGGGTATAGATGGTGAAAGCACAAATCACTAACTTTCTGATCAATTGGGGGTCATGATGTATTCCTAGATACCACTATTGACTTACTTGAATTAAGTGTTAATTCAAGTAGCCAACATAACTAGGAACCTAATGGGTCATACAAATAAGAGATTTGAAGGATAAGTAAAATGGTCTTACATAGTGATTCAAGATATGAAAGAGTGTTTTGGGATATATCGCGATGTGATAATGATAGAGAACATTGCATGGAATGGATTAGAAACAAGTGTTGTTGGCTCTTAACTTCCTAAACTTCCATTAATGTGTGTTATTCATGGTCATTAACTTCTCAAACTTCCATTAATGCATGCTATTCATGGTCATTAACTTCTCAAACTTCCATTAATGCGTGCTATTTATGATCATTAACTTCCCACACTTCCATTAATGCATGTTATTCATGATCATTAACTTAACTTCCCATACTTCCATTATTGCATGTTATTCATGATCATTAACTTCCCATAACTCTCTATTAGTGATGGGGGTTATGGAAGGCCAAATGGTCCAGAAAATAGAGATGATTTTTGTGTATCTTGTGTAAGGCATAAGTAAAAGAAAGGTTCTTTCTAACACACATACTCTTTTTCTCTCTAACTCTCACAAGAGTTCTTGTCTTTGTTAGCACAAAGAAAAAATTCTAGCCATCTCCTAATAAGGTTTCATTCTTCTATCTTCATGAGGATTTTCATTAGAGATAGTTTACGTTGATTGTTGTGGTTTACGAAAACCCAATGAAAAGAAGATTAAAGAACAAAGGAGATCGTCGGAAAGGTATGTAAACATCTTATATTTCATGTTTTTATTTTCTATATCTATATTCATGAGTATATCTCATTTTTGAGGTTCCGTTTTATTTTTTGCTACATATATTTGATATATATTACGTATTAGATACATGACTAGAACCTTACAGTGGCATCAAAGCCATCTTGTGCCTTCTTAGATGTAGAATACATGACATGTTACAAATGTTTTCATGGTTGTGATAGCTTAGAGTTTTGTAATGTTTTGTTCGAAATTAGTTATAGAAAAATGATTTTCACAATTTTCTTTCGCCAATCTATTCATAAGATGTAATTGAATGATTTAATATAATTAAAAATAATTTTAATGTGATTAAATTTTTAATTTCAAATTTACAAGAACATGTATGAAATATGGCTTTCTGATAGGCATGTGATGTCTATTGGCTAAACTGATAAGATTACACATGATGTTCATGGAATTTGATTCTAGAAAAATTATTTGCACATATTTGGGATGTGTTTATGCCTCTGCAATTTTGTAGAATTATTAAAATGTTTAAATAATTTTATCAAACAATTTTTTGATATGAACAGTTTTCTAGAAATTGTAGGATTTGTTTTGTTTGATGTTTTTATATGTTTATATTTCAGTTACAGAACCTTAAAAACATTTTTATGTGATAAAATGTATTAATTTGATGTTTGGTGCATGCCTAAATGATTTGTCTTGAAATTTGATTTCCAAAAAATTCAGAAATCATATTTGTTATTTTGGTGTCTTGTCGGTGTTTGGTGATCATAATAATTTTAGATGATTCCTAAATTATTTTGATCATCATGAAATGACCTAGAGATGCTTAGAATGATGATTTGATATTTTGAAAATTTTTAGAAATTATAGAAATTAATTTTAGTAGAGAAATAGATTTTCTAGTAAGACTAGAAAAATTGACTTGTGTGATGTAATTAAGACTTGTGTGACAAAATTAAGTTGTTTAATTTTGGACATCAAATAATTATTTTAAGGTAAATTAATTATGAATTAATTTCTAGAATTAGGCATTCATGCTAATTAGATTAATATTAATTCCAATTGAAATAACATACAATAGTTATTTTATCCAAATTAGTAAAATAAATATAGTTAATTTAAGTGTTGGATTGGGCTTTCATGTTAGGACCATAAGATGCCATAACCAAAAAGATGTGTTTACATATATGTATTAGAGAATGCAAGTTTAGGAGAATGTGTGGGCTTGCATGATGGATAGTTATGGGCTTAGACCCAATTTGATTGAGTAGTCCATATAACGTAATATAGTTATAGTACTGTATGTGTTGGGACCCGATCCGGGAACCGGATCCCAACTGAAAAACAGAACGGAAAACGAAATGCGGAAGACATAATGCAAAGAATCGAAAGCGAACGGACCGAAGCGGAATCAAAGCAGAAGCAAAGCGAATGCGAAAACAAACACTTAACTAAACAGAACGGAAAACGGAAATGTCGAATCGAAAACAAAATGCGAAGCGCAAAATCCGAAAGTAAATAAGCGAAAGCAAATGCAAGCAAGCAAGAACTAATCGAAACAAACGAATAGATTCAATCGAATATAGCAAAGCAAAATAATCGAATACGAATCACAAAGCGGAACGAATAAGCGAAAGCGGGATCGAATCGAATGCAAATCGAATACGGATAGAAAACAAAGTAAGCAAACAAATCAATGTAAACTGAAACACTTTCCGACATCCGTGAATAAGCAAAGAACAGGAAACAGAATCGCGTTGGGAATTCCTAAGACGTTCCAAAATCTGATATAAATTTTTTTTCTTTTCTTATTCTCATTTCTTTTCTCGTTACTCAATCATATACCAATCATCTTAAATCGATACGATGCATGAATCGATATAAATCCATACCAATCTCAAATTTCTCAAACTCTTAGATACACTTATACATATCCAAAATCTCACTTTTATCCAAAGTTTTTACCAAAATTTCGGCAGCATAACGACTGCCTTTATCCTAACCCAAACCTGCAAAGTGTTCAAAACAACACTTCTAAATGCCAATCAATCACACAAATATCAGAATCCACCGGACCCTCCGTCCGGGATATCAGCAGATAGACACAAACCTAATTCTAAAACAATCTCATACTTGTCATTCAATCTACAAGTTTCATGTAGATCATTTTATCAAATTTTGCCTCAAACAAAAGTCAACTTTCAAATGCCAAAAAGGTCAACTATTTCACAATTTTTCATATTTTCATACTTTCTCTCTTTATTTCATGATCTTCAACTCAATTTCAATCAACTCATCCACTTGATCATAGTCAAATTGTCACTCAAGGTTCGGGGTCCAACATTTCTCCCCCTCTTAAAAGAATTTCGTCCTCGAAATTCATATTTACTCAACTCCAAGTAACTCATTCTTGCATAAATTTCTTTCTAAACAATGATCATCAAGCACTTTCTTACTAATGTCTTTTCACAACTCATAATCAATTTCTTTTCATCACTTTTACTCTTCATACATATTCTCAATCTCTTCACAATGTTCACTTCCTTAAACCATATATCACTCATATCATATCCAAACACTATATCTATAACTCATTATCTCTTTATATATGGACACAAGTCAATGGTCCATTTCTTAAAGAATCCTAATATGGTTCAATCATCATTTAATCTTTATCACCATGTCATCTTTCAAATAGTCATACTTTCATCTCAGAAGTATAGGCTATATCAATTTCTCCCAATTCATTTTGCAATTTACATTTCCAGTTCCACAAACACATGCTTCTAATCACTCGTATTCGTATCACCCAAATCAAACTAATCACTTGAATTTGAGCGTCAAATAGTCATGCCCATCAATTTCAAATTCCTAAAATCGATTATGATTCTCGTCACTTTAATCCACAATCAATTTAATTCTCCAAATATTTCTCATTTACTCCTATCCTTCAAGCATTTCTTATTTTAATCTCATAAATGTGTAAAGTCGAATCATCCAAATTCATTTTAAAATTCTCATCGCATAATGCCATAATGAACTTCAAATCTCAAGTTCATTTAACACACACCTAAAATCAATCAAATTTCTTAACCTCACTCAGACAATCACTAAATTCAATCTCGATAATCATATTGCCCAAGTATGATCATAATACTGGGCTCTGATACCATAAATGTTGGGACCCGATCCGGGAACCGGATCCCAACCGAAAAACAGAACGGAAAACGAAATGCGGAAGACATAATGCAAAGAATCGAAAGCTAACGGACCGAAGCGGAATCAAAGCAGAAGCAAAGCGAATGCGAAAACAAACACTTAACTAAACAGAACGGAAAACGGAAATGTCGAATCGAAAACAAAATGCGGAAGCGCACAAATCCGAAAGTAGCGAAGCGGAAGCAAATGCAAACGGAAGCAAGAACTAATCGAAACAAACGAACAGATTCAATCGAATATAGCAAAGCAAAATAATCGAATACGAATCACAAAGCGGAACGAATAAGCGAAAGCGGGATCGAATCGAATGCAAATCGAATACGGATAGAAAACAAAGTAAGCAAACAAATCAATGTAAACTGAAACACTTTCCAACATCCGTGAATAAGCAAAGAACAGGAAACAGAATCGCGTTGGGAATTCCTAAGACGTTCCAAAATCTGATATAAATTTTTTTTCTTTTCTTATTCTCATTTCTTTTCTCGTTACTCAATCATATACCAATCATCTTAAATCGATACAGTCGTACAGAATCTGATATAAATCCATACCAATCTCAAATTTCTCAAACTCTTAGATACACTTATACATATCCAAAATCTCACTTTTATCCAAAGTTTTTACCAAAATTTCGGCAGCATAATGACTGCCTTTATCCTAACCCAAACCTGCAAAGTGTTCAAAACAACACTTCTAAATGCCAATCAATCACACAAATATCAGAATCCACCGGACCCTCCGTCCGGGATATCAGCAGATAGACACAAACCTAATTCTAAAACAATCTCATACTTGTCATTCAATCTACAACTTTCATGTAGATCATTTTATCAAATTTTGCCTCAAACAAAAGTCAACTTTCAAATGCCAAAAAGGTCAACTATTTCACAATTTTTCATATTTTCATACTTTCTCTCTTTATTTCATGATCTTCAACTCAATTTCAATCAACTCATCCACTTGATCATAGTCAAATTGTCACTCAAGGTTCGGGGTCCAACATTTCTCCCCCTCTTAAAAGAATTTCGTCCTCGAAATTCATATTTACTCAACTCCAAGTAACTCATTCTTGCATAAATTTCTTTCTAAACAATGATCATCAAGCACTTTCTTACTAATGTCTTTTCACAACTCATAATCAATTTCTTTTTCATCACTTTTTACTCTTCATACATATTCTCAATCTCTTCACAATGTTCACTTCCTTAAACCATATATCACTCATATCATATCCAAACACTATATCTATAACTCATTATCTCTTTATATATGGACACAAGTCAATGGTCCATTTCTTAAAGAATCCTAATATGGTTCAATCATCATTTAATCTTTATCACCATGTCATCTTTCAAATAGTCATACTTTCATCTCAGAAGTATAGGCTATATCAATTTCTCCCAATTCATTTTGCAATTTACATTTCCAGTTCCACAAACACATGCTTCTAATCACTCGTATTCGTATCACCCAAATCAAACTAATCACTTGAATTTGAGCGTCAAATAGTCATGCCCATCAATTTCAAATTCCTAAAATCGATTATGATTCTCGTCACTTTAATCCACAATCAATTTAATTCTCCAAATATTTCTCATTTACTCCTATCCTTCAAGCATTTCTTATTTTAATCTCATAAATGTGTAAAGTCGAATCATCCAAATTCATTTTAAAATTCTCATCGCATAATGCCATAATGAACTTCAAATCTCAAGTTCATTTAACACACACCTAAAATCAATCAAATTTCTTAACCTCACTCAGACAATCACTAAATTCAATCTCGATAATCATATTGCCCAAGTATGATCATAATACTGGGCTCTGATACCATAAATGTTGGGACCCGATCCGGGAACCGAATCCTAACCGAAAAACAGAACGGAAAACGAAATGCGGAAGACATAATGCAAAGAATCGAAAGCGAACGGACCGAAGCGGAATCAAAGCAGAAGCAAAGCGAATGCGAAAACAAACACTTAACTAAACAGAACGGAAAACGGAAATGTCGAATCGAAAACAAAATGCGGAAGCGCACAAATCCGAAAGTAGCGAAGCGGAAGCAAATGCAAACGGAAGCAAGAACTAATCGAAACAAACGAACAGATTCAATCGAATATAGCGAAGCGAAATAATCGAATACGAATCACAAAGCGGAACGAATAAGCGAAAGCGGGATCGAATCGAATGCAAATCGAATACGGATAGAAAACAAAGTAAGTAAACAAATCAATGTAAACTGAAACACTTTCCAACATCCGTGAATAAGCAAAGAACAGGAATCAGAATCGCGTTGGGAATTCCTAAGACGTTCCAAAATCGATATAAATTTTTTCTTTTCTTATTCTCATTTCTTTTCTCGTTACTCAATCATATACCAATCATCTTAAATCGATACGATTAAATGCATGAATCGATATAAATCCATACCAATCTCAAATTTCTCAAACTCTTAGATACACTTATACATATCCAAAATCTCACTTTTATCCAAATTTTTACCAAAATTTCGGCAAGATAATGACCGCCTTTATCCTAACCCAAACCGCAAAGTGTTCAAACAACACTTCTAAATGCCAATCAATCACACAAATATCGAATCCACCGGACCCTCCGTCCGGGATATCGTGAGATGACACAAACCTAATTCTAAAACAATCTCATACTTGTCATTCAATCTACAAGTTTCATGTAGATCATTTTATCAAATTTTGCCTCAAACAAAAGTCAACTTTCAAATGCCGAAAAGGTCAACTATTTCACAATTTTTCATATTTTCATACTTTCTCTTTATTTCATGATCTTCAACTCAATTTCAATCAACTCATCCACTTGATCATAGTCAAATTGTCACTCAAGGTTCGGGGTCCAACATTTCTCCCCCTCTTAAAAGAATTTCGTCCTCGAAATTCATATTTACTCAACTCCAAGTAACTCATTCTTGCATAAATTTCTTTCTAAACAATGATCATCAAGCACTTTCTTACTAATGTCTTTTCACAACTCATAATCAATTTCTTTTCATCACTTTTACTCTTCATACATATTCTCAATCTCTTCACAATGTTCACTTCCTTAAACCATATATCACTCATATCATATCCAAACACTATATCTATAACTCATTATCTCTTTATATATGGACACAAGTCAATGGTCCATTTCTTAAAGAATCCTAATATGGTTCAATCATCATTTAATCTTTATCACCATGTCATCTTTCAAATAGTCATACTTTCATCTCAGAAGTATAGGCTATATCAATTTCTCCCAATTCATTTTGCAATTTACATTTCCAGTTCCACAAACACATGCTTCTAATCACTCGTATTCGTATCACCCAAATCAAACTAATCACTTGAATTTGAGCGTCAAATAGTCATGCCCATCAATTTCAAATTCCTAAAATCGATTATGATTCTCGTCACTTTAATCCACAATCAATTTAATTCTCCAAATATTTCTCATTTACTCCTATCCTTCAAGCATTTCTTATTTTAATCTCATAAATGTGTAAAGTCGAATCATCCAAATTCATTTTAAAATTCTCATCGATATCGCCATAATGAACTTCAAATCTCAAGTTCATTTAACACACACCTAAAATCAATCAAATTTCTTAACCTCACTCAGACAATCACTAAATTCAATCTCGATAATCATATTGCCCAAGTATGATCATAATACTGGGCTCTGATACCATAAATGTTGGGACCCGATCCGGAACCGAATCCCAACCGAAAATCAGAACGGAAAACGAAATGCGGAAGACATAATGCAAAGAATCGAAAGCGAACGGACCGAAGCGGAATCAAAGCAGAAGCAAAGCGAATGCGAAAACAAACACTTAACTAAACAGAACGGAAAACGGAAATGTCGAATCGAAAACAAAATGCGGAAGCGCACAAATCCGAAAGTAATAAGCGGAAGCAAATGCAAACGGGCAAGAACTAATCGAAACAAGCGAGCAGATTCAATCGAATATAGCGAAGCGAAATAATCGAATCTGAATCACAAAGCGGAACGAATAAGCGGCGGGATCGAATCGAATGCAAATCGAATACGGATAGAAAACAAAGTAAGCAAACAAATCAATGTAAACTGAAACACTTTCCGACATCCGTGAATAAGCAAAGAACAGGAAACAGAATCGCGTTGGGAATTCCTAAGACGTTCCAAAATCGATATAAATTTTTTTCTTTTCTTATTCTCATTTCTTTTCTCATTACTCAATCATATACCAATCATCTTAAATCGATACGATGCATGTAATCGATATAAATCCATACCAATCTCAAATTTCTCAAACTCTTAGATACACTTATACATATCCAAAATCTCACTTTTATCCAAAGTTTTACTAAAATTTGGCGGAGATAACGATCGCCTTTATCCTAACTCCAAACCTCGCAAAGTGTTCAAAACAACACTTCTAAATGCCAATCAATCACACAAATATCGAATCCACCGGACCCTCCGTCCGGGATATCGCAGATGAACACAAACCTAATTCTAAAACAATCTCATACTTGTCATTCAATCTACTATTTTCATAATTCAAACTTATTCCCGAATCAAACACAAATATATATGCCCAAGCTATTCATGATTTCATATACAAATTTCTCAATCATTCCGATACTCAACTTTATACACAAATACACTTTCTTTCAAATCTATCTTAAACCATAAACATTTCCATACTAAAATTTCAGATTACTCAAAACTAACTCATGCAAATTTCAAAAGCACAAACCGTCGGAATCGATGTCTTCACATTCTTTCTTCCAATCTCCCTTCGAAACACGAGATGGGGATGAAAGGGGTGAGCTCTAAGCTCGTGGATAACACATTTATAAACCGATAAATAAGCAGAAAACATTTCTTTATAAACTTTTTGCTAAAAGGGCTAATGTTTCAACTTTTCAACTTTGAAATATTTCTCTCAAACTCTTTTCAATTTTTCCAAACTTTTCATATCAAATTTCATAAATTTCCTGATTGAAAACCCCTTTTCTTCATTTTTCCAAAATTTCTCATAAACATGAATGCAATCACATCGGCAAATTATCACGCACATTAACAAAATCAAAAATCACATAACAGATCAAAATGGTCTGGTTTGGTCCAAACAGAGCGATTATACAGGTCCGCATAAGCGGTCCTGCGATCAGAATAGAGCGTATTACACTTTCCGCATTGCGGTCCAGTGTAGCCGTGAGAATCGAAATCGGAGTTCGTGCCACTAGCGGGCAGCCGAGTGAAGGCTTTACGAATAGAGACAGCGCTGACTCACCAAAGGACCTAACCGACCCACATAACACATAATCGAAACGAGATTTCAGAATGCCCGAAAGCACTTTTCAAATTCTTGATTTTCCACACATTCACATAACGCAGACAATTCGATCAATTCATCATTCAAATACTAATTTCAAAAATCAAATCATTCAATCAAGTGTATAATTCAATAATGCATTTATGACAATTGAATTTAAACTTGTACCAATTTCTCGGAAATCATTCGGAAATCATATTTTCCAACTTTAAATCAATTCTTATTTTCAAACATTTCCAATAATTTATCAAGCATACAAAATTTTGCTTTCTTTCATTTTCACAAATTTCATATTAAGCTTACAGATCAAATTATAAATATGCTACCCACCTCGAATTATTGCCGGAAACTTGATTTCAAGCTCCAATTGATCCTTGCTTTTCTCTCTCTTCCAAAATACCAAAACCTAAACCATAATCATCCAAATTTCACATCAGAAAATACTTAATTTTCACAATCAACTTAGGAATTCACCAATTCCATTTACATTCAAGCTATTTCAATCTCCAATTTTGAAAATCCCAATTTTCAAAATTGGCCTAAACCAAGACACTCGAATTCAATCTCATAAAACATAATTTCTTCAAAATTAATCTCACAATTCCTCAATTCACATTAATTCCAAACTATTTAAATCCTCAATTTCAAAAATCCCCAAATCTTAAAATTGGCCTAAACCAATTTATCCCAATTCAATACCATAAAATACAAATTCTTCGAAATTGATTTCATATATCATCAATTCATCATATTTCCTATAATTCTACACCAAAATATCTCAAAATTCTCAATCATAAAATTTAGCCTAAACTTTAAACAAATTTCCATCCAAAATTAAACCCAGCCTAAAGCATATATTTCAAAATTAATTCCACAATCCATAAACCCATCTCATATGTCATAATTCTAAACCGAAAATTAATCAAATCTCAAAGTAGAACAATTTCTCTTACCTCTTTCTCATCCAAATTCGAATTTTTTTGGTTCCTTAGGAAGCTCTTATGCTCCTCTACCTTTTTCTCTCTTGGAACCATCCCAAAATCCTTAAGAAAACAAGTAGAAAAATCAAAAATAACTTTCTCTCTCATCTTTTCTCCATACGAAACTTCCACTCTCTTCTTATTTCTTCTTCTTTCTCTTCTTCTGTAATTTTCCAGACCATTCATCGTTTTTAATAGCTCAAAACGACAATCATTAATGAGTTTCATTAATTGATGGTCAAATGACCATTTTGCCCTCCATTCAAAACTTAAAATTACACTTACTTGCGGTTCTGATTCGCACTATTAAATTGAAGGAATTTGTCCAAACTTCCTTCTCGAGAAATGTTCCTCTCACTCATACGAATCCAACGCCACTGACCGCGCTCAATTCCGAGCACTACATCAAAAGTTATGTGCAAAACAATTCGGGAATATCCATATTCTAACACATTTTCAATGTACGATTATTTCCGTCCAAAATTTCACATTCTAAATCCCAGAATTGAAACTCGATGTCTTCATAACAATTGTAGCCTTATGTCTCTAGTTTAATTCAAAACAAGAATCGTCTCATTTCGATTCCCAGATCAAAAGTTATACTCAAATTACTCACAGGTGTTCCCAATCCAAAAATTAAACCCTAATCCGAACTTAAATTCAAAAATTAAAAGTCCTAAGGGCAAAATTGACATTTCATGTCTTCATATGATTTGTAGCCCCTTGTCTTATCTTTATTTCACCTCAAGAATCGCTTCAATCGGATCTCTACAGATCCCAAATTTCACAAAACACTGAATCATGCTCGAAAAATTTCCCGACTCACTTTGATTAAATTAATCACCATTAATTTAATCTCAAAAGTTCATAAATTTCTTATAAAATGAAATTCATTGTCTTAGGAATCCAACGCAAAAAGAATCAACTCAATCGGATGTCGGACGGAAAAGATATAGGCAAAACGGTAAACAAATGTCGGATTGAAGAAGGAAAGTCAAGCAATCGAGAGCAAAAGCAGGCTTGGAAAAGCGCTGACGCCTAACTCATGAGGCGAGGCGCCCGCTCGCTAGGGCGAGGCGTCGCCCTAGCGAGGGCGCATACGGGCGCCCGCCTCGCTAGGGCGAGCCGTCGCCCTAGCGAGGGCGCTAAAACTTTCCTTTTTTTTTTTTTTCACTTAAAAATCAAAAACTTCCGAAATTCATAACTTTTACTCCCGAACTCCGATTTTGACAAACTTAGTCTCTATAGAAAGCTTGAGAGAAGCTCTAAATCTTCCAAGAAGAACATAAAACTCAATTCAACTCCTACGGGAGTCCATTTTCCGGTCAAAGATACTATCCTCTATACAAACTTGTAAAAATCATAACTTAATTTTCCGAGATCGAAAAATTGCATACTTTATATCGAAATAAAGAGAAAAAAAAATCCTTCAATATTCATGAAGAACATCAAAGCTCAATGAACCTCTAACTAGGTTAATTTCTCAGTCAAAGTTTCAACCATAATAAAAGTCAAACCCGATCAAACATAAACTTTGACTGATCATAACTTTCACTCCCGATATCGAAAAATTACAAACTTTATGTCCACAAAAATCTCTCAACATAATCTACAAGTTTCATGTAGATCATTTTATCAAATTTTGCCTCAAACAAAAGTCAACTTTCAAATGCCAAAAAGGTCAACTATTTCACAATTTTTCATATTTTCACACTTTCTCTCTTTATTTCATGATCTTCAACTCAATTTCAATCAACTCATCCACTTGATCATAGTCAAATTGTCACTCAAGGTTCGGGGTCCAACAGTATGTATATATATGTATGTATGTATGTATATATGTGTGTGTGTGTTTGTGTGTGTGTGAGTTATATGTATATAACCATCCAAGTTAGATAAAACCTTAGTTAAACCCCTCACTTAAAATATTAAAACTAATGACTTCCTTTAATATGGCGAGAACCATAGTCCTTTTAAAGTTAGGGTTATTGGGTAAACCCAAGCCTATTTTACGTGGATATGTTAAAACTATGGAAATAGGATTTCTGGATTAATGGGTCAATTTTAACTAGAAATGTTGATTTATTGGGCAAACTTAAGATCAACATCGAAAGAGGCAAAGTCGGGTAGTGTACATTAGATGTACACGTATCAAGAGTTGATAACCTAATGAGTGTGTACATATCAACAATTGATAGCACTAGATTTGATAGTTGCATTGGAGATGCAATTGGTATGATCGATACCTACCAGTTGAACTAAGTTGGCTTGTTGGGAAAACTTAAGGTCATTCTTAAGGATATTAGATATCGACCCATTAGAAGAATTTCTTTACGAGTTCTTTTGGATTTATATTGAGGGTTATGAATTTGTAAAAAATAGTGGGAGACATAATGCATGTTATTAAAGTCCTTAAAGACATACATTTAAGTACATTATATTTTTTCTCTCTTTAACGAAAGGTTACTATTGCCCGAGTCATCACCATGAGTACTAGTATGAATTTAAGATCATTGATGGAAGCTAACAAGTTGACTGGACCAAACTTCCTTGACTAGCTTAGGAACTTGAGAATAATTCTCAAGTCTGAGAAGCTTGGTTATGTCTTGGAAGAATCACTTCTCGATCCCCTTACTGTTAATGCTTCTGATGATGATCAGAGGGCATATAGGAAGCATCTCGATGATAGTGAGATGGATAGTTGTATTATGCTAGCCATTATGTCACTAGAGCTGAAAAAGTAACACGAGGCTATGGATGATGATACTATAGTCTACCATCTTAGGGAGTTCTTTGATGAGCAAGCAAAGTCCGAAAGGTTCGAGACTTCGCGATTGCTCTTCCACCGCAAGATGGTTGAGGGGATATCTTTAGTGTAGTATGAACTGAAGATGAATGATTACATCGAGTAGTTGGCCTCCTTTGGTTTTCTTTTGGATCATGAATTAAGTATTGATTTAATTATCACAGGTTTAATCGATAGTTACTCACAATTTGTGCTTAAGTATTGAATGAACAACATATCTAGCACAATTTTCTGAGTTGGTCAACATGTTTAAGGGAGTTGAGTCATCTGTCTATAAGGACAAGGTTGTGATACTGGTGGGCTCTTCTAGTTCAAAGAAAAAGAGCCAAAAGAAGAAGAAGTCCGCAGGGCCTAAAGGAGGTGTCAAAAAAGCAAAGAAGACTGCCTTGATGGGAACTTGCTTCGACTATGCAAGGATGGCCAATGGAAGAGAAACTATAACACCCACACACCCTAGGAGGATATGCAAATGCTACACAAAACATAACCAAAATAATCCAAAACATACCAAATAGTCTCTTACATGCATTTCCAGAAACTTAAGCAAACAAACATGACACATCATTAGATGTTATTTAATAAACAGAACATATCATACTTATTATGCTTATCATAATACATGCCATAAATTCAAAAGCCAACCTATATTAAGGTTATTACAAACCATTTATATCAAAATACAATATGTCTCATTACATTTATTATAATTCAAAAACAACTCAAAACTTAAACAAACAACTTCCAAGATATATCTTCTTGGCCACTACGGTAGTCTTTGTCCCAATCCTTAAATCTTGTTATCAAAACCTATATAGAAGCAAAACCACCGTGCTAGGGATAAAGCTTAGTGGGGAAATAACTAAACACGATAAAATCTGATGACTATTTCTAACATTCATATATATTGATTCAAAATCATATCATAACAATCTTTAATTGTTTATATTATGGAGTAATCCAAACATTATGTCTCAAAACAAAATATGATACATCAATACAAAACATTCTTACATAAGAACAAAACTCATAAATTTCAAAAAAGAATGTACAAGTCTCGTAATTGAATATCATAACAGAATATAATTCTTTCATATCAAAATATGACTTATATCCGAAAAGAATATGTTTTGTATCAAACTAAAGCTTATCTTATATCAGATCATAACTTGTTTATATAAAAACTGAACATATATTAGAATACAAAACATGTTAGTATGCTAATCCTTTTTACAAAAGGGGGTAAGGGGACCAGAACAAAAGATACCCATGTTTGGTATCTGAAACTGAAGAGACTTACGTCTTTGAAACAAAAGACACAAAAGTGTCTAAAATCAGAAGACACTGGAGTGTATGGCATGGAAGACACTAAGGTGTCGCCCAGTTATAGATGACACCTTAGTGTCTAGTTACAGGAGTAGTTGCAAACCCTTCTAGGCATGCCTATTTACCCACGACTAGGACATAACAATTTTAAAACAATCCATTTCAGATTTCAAAATCACAAGCAAATAATGTATTGTATAACATATGACTTTATTTCACTTTACTCCAATTGAACTTATTCATTGACATATGATCAAACGTATCATGCCTTATAAATACAAGTATGTGCAATAATGCATTAATAAAAATATTAAGTCATTACACATTATTTATATTCACAAAATTAAAAAGCACTTTTAATACAATCCCAATTATCAAACTCCTCAGACAATTGAAGGTCTAGAATTATCACAATATCATAATCGCATGATAGCAAAATAATGCATAAGTATGAATTCATTTCCTTATGCCCAAATTGAACACATTCTGTAACATCCCACCCCCTCCTGGAAGGGTAAAATAGTAAAATTGGCATAGGATGAGATTGGTAAGGATTAATTAGTACTGTTCATGCATAATAGGACTGATACACAGTCACAATTGTGCACATGGAATTACTGTACATGCATTCATGATAATTCCCGGTAATTGGGCCTAATGCAATTTTATTGGGATTAACATGGTTATAGGGTTTGAAAAATTATTTGGAATGATCCAGAGTGTATTTTATATTTTAAGGAATTTTTAGGAATTTTTCTGGAATTTTCCGGAGAAAATTTCCGGACCGGCAAAATCGCCGGTAACTCGTCTAAACATGTTTTGGGGTAGAAAAGGTGATTTTCGTGATTAAAAAATTATTGGGAGTGGACTGTTATATGTTTTACAATTTTAGGCAATGTCGGTAATTCTCAAAAAAATGATTCGGGGAAATTCTTGGAAATTCCCGGACCGGAAAAAAATCGCCAGGTGGCGAACCAGTTGCTTTTCGGTAGCGCAAATTGCTACCCAATAGCACTGTCATATTGGGTATATTATTTTGGAATTGAAATTAGGGTCATTGGACTAGAATGGGTCAGATTCCAGTAGGATTTCTAAATCCTATCCTTACTTTGTCTTATACCTAATTTGACTCTTTCTTCCTTCTAATGCCATTTGTCCTTTGAATTAAAGATTTTGTCTTTAGCATAAGACTCTCTCTCTCGGTTATGCCTATGAAATAGAATGAAAAGAAGATGTAAATGCTTATTTTTTTATCATTCATCCGAAACTTGCTCTTGGTTTCCTCTCCATCGAATTTTTGGTTCTCTCCTCAAATTATTCTTATTTCCTCCAACCTTAAGAGTCCTCTTTACTTGCATATGAGCTAAAGTCTCTATCCAAGGTGATAGCCATGTATGGGCTTTAGAAGTGAAGTAAGAAAGTGAAGTGATTGGAGAGTGGGAAAGAGTGGAAGCTTGAAATTGTAAGTGATTAAGTTAAGTTTTAATTATGCTTTGATTATGTAGTTGATGAATCATGGTTGTTAGATGCATTCAATGGGACTTTTAGTGCATTTATTATGATTATTGATGCTTTAATTTGATGAAAGTTATAGGTGAAATTGTTGGGTATAAATGTATGGTGTGTTAGGATAATGAATGACTATGGTTGAATTTGGTTTTAGCTTGATTTTGATTGAATATTGATGATTATTCTTGCAAGGAAATGAAGAGGTTAGGGCTGCCAACTTGAGGTGGTTACTCCTATTGAATGTATGAATGATATAGGGACTGATTTTGTGTCCAATTGAGATGCTTATGATAGTAGAAATTGAAGTGGAATGATAGGAAGTGAATTGGTGAAGTAAGGCTGAAAATTTAATTTTGACCTAGTATACTGATTTGATCATAATTCATTGTGTATATATGCAAATGAGGCAAGATTTGTGCCCAAATAAACTTTTGTTTGTCAGCTACATATTTGTGTGAAATAGGTGTTGTCCAATTGTAGCTTGAAGATGGTGAAGTTTTGCATGGAAAGTCACCGCCGTGGTTACTATGAACAGTAACGAGATATAGGTCCTAGAGTTTTGCTAATTTTTCTCAATTAATTGAGAAGGAATTAGAACAAAGGGAATAAATGAAAGTTGAAGTCTATTAAGTTAGCTTTCCAATGCCACTGATTTTGTAATTTTTCGATGTGTATATGAGGAGATATGGACTGATGACTATTGGCTGCCTTAATGCATTGAGTGAAACCTAGTTGAAATGTCAGATTTGGTGCATATTCTGTTTAGAAGTAATTTTAGCAATTTATGTGAATTGAATTGGTTTGAGTGATCTTCTAAAGAATTGTAGAGGAAGTGATTATCTTGAAAATGGTATATAGCATGCTATTTTTAGATAACAGAATTGGGACTTATGATTTTTCAAAGATTGGACTGAAGTTAGGTCATGGACTGTTGAACAGGCAGTAACTTGCAGGACTGTTTTGAATTGGTTAAATGATGGAATTTGATGCTGAGCCCTTCATGAGAAGTGTAGTACTGTGTTTTATCTTTTATGGGTATAAAGTATGCAATTTTTCAACATTTGTACAAGGAGTTATACTGTTTGAAAAATCATCGTCCAATTTGAGTACTTTCAGGGCAGCAGCATTCACTGAATTGTTTGACCTAGTTAGCCATTGAATTTGAATTTATACTGTTCATGAAAGTTGTATACCACATTGTGGTCTTCTTGAGCATATTTATTTTGTAATTGTTGACTGAAGAGAATAAAGGTTACAGAATTTGTAATGTATTGCACGGTTTTGAGAGGTCAGAGTAGGCGGTGGCTTTGACTGGATTTTTGTCACCCTTAGGGTGAGATTGATTTTGTGTTCTACATGAAACTTGTAGAGTTTTTTTAATCTTTTCAACGACATATGGTTTGTAATTTTCTGAAATGTGTGGGAAGAGTTATGAATGACTGAATTTCGTCCGGAAAAAGAAGAAAAGGGAGTAAGCATTTGAAACCTCGCCTCATGAGGGCTTACGCCTAAGGGCGAGGCGAGCTGAAACCTCGCCATGAGGGCAAGGGAGGAAATGCTAAACTCGCGAGGGCGACAGCTTGCCCTCATGAGCCAAAAAGGGAAAAGGAATATATATGTGATTTTTGCTTTAATTTTGATTTCGATTTCTTTGATGTATAACTTTTTCGTCCGACGTCCGATTGACCGATTCTTGAGGCATCGGATGCATAGAATATTGAATTTCATTTTGTGAGAAATTGGGAATTTATATACGGAAAATTGACGTGGCCCGTAACGGAGCCTTTAATCACTGCTTTTTTATCGGGGACCTATAGAGGTCCGAATTGCGCACCGTCGGCCAATAGGTTTTAATTTTTAGATGATTTTTATGATGGAAAAAAATGGGATTAGGGACGAATATCATGATCATGCATTGTGCACCTTCTAAGTGTTACATGTGCATTCGAAATAGTTCGATTGAACAATTGATAATGTATGTATACTATCAACATTATAGAGTCACACTTGAGCGCCGCCCACCGACGCCATCGAGACTTCCAGATTTTGGCTCGAAGCACAGTGAGTAACCTAGTTGGTTTCTCAAATTCTGATCGCTTAAATGCTCAACGTGAATTTATGTGCCAAATGGGAAATCAGATGTTTATCAAAATATACCTAATCGGATGGTATGCTTCTATCAGATTGATCGTGAAATTGCATGATTATCGAAATGTCTCAAATGTACGTGATCAAATGACATGTTTCTACCAGATCGATTGGATTATCAGATCGGTCTCGAGTTATCAGTATGTTACCGAGAATCACAATATCGGGCTTTTATAGCCATACACCAATTATCGAACATCGCATTGCATGCATAAATGCATGATCGATAATGGACATGTGACCCAAGTGCTATTATCATCGAAAAGAGCCTCGAGCTCAACATCAGATCGACCGCCTCGAGCCCGAGGGAGAAATCTCGACGCGTCCCCCATCGAACACCGATCGAGCACTTGGGCACACATCAATAACCGAAAGAGTCTCATATGCATTATATACATGATCGATTGAATTGCCAAATGTGTGACGATTCTCGAATCATGATGCCATGATTTACTGTAAATTGTGATGTGATATTGTGAATTGTTCTGTGCTATTGTAAATTATTACTGATACCGTAAACTGTTATAGACTACTGTAAATTGTTATATAATACTGTTAAATTGAATATTATCGTGCCGCGTCAGACGCAATTTGCGTAATGCATATTTGAGTGAACCATCGATGATGGTTTTCACCGAGTTCGTAAAACTCACCCAAAATTTGCACCTATTTTTCAGGGCTTGAAGAGTACTCCGTTAGACGCGGGAGTATGTCTACTGTAGGCAAGTGAAGGATAGAGGTCGGGATCAGTTCGTGTCTGCATTAGTGTCTTACCAAATTGTGTTCCGCAATCATGTATAACAATGCTTTGTATTTAGATTAAGCCCATTGTGGTGTTATTGTTTTACACATTGACTGATTATAAATTGTTATTGGATGACTGTAATAACTGAAAATGGTTTATTATGAACATGGATTTTAGTTCCTTAATGTTTTTGCCGCGCTAACGTGGAATCAATGGCTTCAAAAAAAATGTATACTGAATTTTAACCGACTGATGTAGTACGCCACCCTCGCGGGGTGCGGACTCGGATATCACCAACGATATCGGGTTCGGGTCACTCGGGAGTGGGGTGTTACACATTCATTCTCACTTGAAAAACTTATCGTACCTTATAAACATAAGCATTTGTAATAATGCACCAATGAATGCTTTAAGTAATTACACTTTACATGCAATCACACAAGTTCCCAATTCACAAACATTCCTAAATAACACATTACTCTTGTTCTTTAAATCACATTAGCATTCATAAAACACATTACTCTTGTTCCCAATTCACAAACATTCCTAAATAACACATTCCTTTTGTTCTTTAAATCACATTAGCATTCATAAATAAAATTCATTCCTTTAACGACTTATAAGTTCAAAATTAGATACTTTGTTATCAAATAACACCTTTTTTATTTTTTTACTTCAATTAAAAAAACCAAATCTTATTTAACCTTTAATTAAACTATTCCACATCAAACTAGGTTCATTTTCAGGCTTAATTAAGTCCATTTAAACCATTATTAACTTAACCTTATATAGTCCAACAATTGTCTAAAACCAACATTTTCTACTTCCTAAGTCCTTTTCATGACCGTGGGAATAAGCCTTATATATCCCACAGTCGTGGGATGAGTGAATCAAAGGTTCACTCACTCATAGCCTCCAATTTGTTTCTAAAACTTGACTTCTTTACTTTCATTTGACATACCTTTACCAAAGTTCATCAATTTCACTTCAATTCGACCTTATTAATGATTCAATACCTCATCAAATTCATGTCCAAACCAATTCAAAACCATTCATAAGGAAGCTCACAATCCATGATCTTTCATGTATAAAAATCCAAATCAAAAGCTAACAACAACTATCATGTTCTAGACCTCAATTCATCATCAATTCAATACATATTCTATCCATTTCATACATCATATAATTCATAACACAACATGCTATCAAGTTTAGAATTCCCTTACCTTCTTAACTTCAAAGAACAACTCTAAAGAAGCAAGCCAACTAGTCTTCCAAGCAACCAAACACAACTCCTAGACCAAGGTGCAAATTTCAGAACCAATAAAACAATAACATAGAAAATAGCAAGACTTACTTCTTGATGCAGTAACTTACAAAGATTCCAAGTGAAGATGATCTAAAATCAAGAAAAATTCTAGAAGTTGAGAAGAAGAGTTACAGCAGAAACTAGTCAATGCATAAGGTCATGCCATGTGTAAGATAACTCATCCATAAGGACACAAGCCATATGTCACCTCCCTAGCTAGCACACATGTTCTTCTATGAGGTTGCCAAATGTCAAAATTTAATTAGGTCACTTGTCACTGAACCAATGTTGCCAAATATCAATGCATCAACTATTCGCTAACTTATAGGCTTAGTCATTTCTGTAACATCCCGTTACCCATGCTAAGACTAGAATTGTGAATTTTGATAATTTGATGAGAAATTAGGAAAAATGCACATCATGCATTATTAATAGTGACGTGCACATTTTTGCACATTTATATGATTGTACATGAATTCCTTGACATTTTCGGGTACAATTGAATTATTAATTCTGATTAAAATGTGTTTTGGTGATTTTGGTATTATTTAAGACATTTTGGAATTTTTAGTGAATTTAAAAAAATATTTATTTTTGGAACAATCCTATTGTGAAACATGGACTAATTATTGTGAGACAAATGGCTTATGTTAGAGAGGATGTGTAAGGCATGCATAGTATACCGAGTATGAGTTTGAGTTAGGAAAGGTGAAGAAACACTTGACATCCGAATGAAAACTTTGAGACTTTGTTTTAATCATCCTCTTTCTTTGGAATTCAGAAATTTATTCTGTAAGTTATGCTTAAGTTGAGTTTTGTTGTTGTTAAATGATGTTTTTCAGTGGAAATGTATACATGCATGCGAGGTTAGAGAAGTTGGTTTCGTTGTTGAATAGAGTAGATGATTGATTGAGAGTAGGAAATTATTAATATGGTGTTGAATGAACTCTAAATTGGAAGATTTGTAAATACCCTGTTCGGGTTTTGAGATAGTCGAAATGGACATGCATACATTCTTGTCCGTTGTTTATCAGTAGAAGTGAAACTACTTGTGTGATGGTCGGATTTTGATGTTTTAAATGAATCTTGAATTTGATCTTATGTAAATGTTTCGAACTGGATTAGGAGTTAATTAGAGTGAAGTTTTAGAGATTATTTTGGGTATAGAAGTGAAAAATCTGGAAAAAGAAATCAGGGAAGACGAGTTTCATAATCAGACATCGCGGCGTCCATTTTTACTCTCGCCGCGGCTCATTCCTATTTGCACGTCGCGACTTTTTCTTTTGTACGTCGCGACGTGTGGCTTATTTTGTTTGTACGTTGCGGCGTCCATTTTTATCCTTGCCACGGCTCATTCCTCTTTGTACGTCGCGACTTATTCTTTTGTACGTCGCGACGTGTGAATATTTTGCTTGTACGCCGCGGCCTCTATTTTTATTCTCTCCGCGACTCATTCTTATTTGTACACCGCGATGTATGAGATCCCCCCTTGAGCTCGTTGCGGCAAACGTTGCAAAAATCCCGAGAAAAACTAATATCTGGGCTGTACGCCGCGGCGTCACTTTTTGTCCTCGTCGCGGCAAACACCCCTCCTTCGACTACTTAAACATACTTTCGTATTTTGACCATAACTTTCTCTATACTGATCCAAATTGAGTGATTTTGATTTTATGTAAATTAGAGACATGGGGCTACAAATATTATGAAGAAATGGAGTTTTAATTCTGTCTCTAAGAGTTTCAATTTTTTGTTGGAAGTTTAGGTATGAATTTTGATGGAACTTATGAATGTTCTAGAATATTTTGAGGATATCTCTTCGTATACTGATCCTAATTAAATGATCTTAGTGTCTTTAGAAAGCTAAGAAATGGGAGAAAAACTTCACAAAAGGAAGTTTTTTCTAATTTGTTCATTTACCTTATCTAATTTAGTATGGAAAGTTGACCCGAATATGTTTTATAGGAAAAATCTGAAGTGGTCAATGAAGCTATGAAATTATTTGACATTGTTTGGTCCAATTTAATTGTAAATATACATGGTATTAATGAGTGCTTTTATTCCTAAATGATTTTTGATAAGGATCGTATTATTGCACCCCAAAATTGTCATTGAACATGCATTGTGCATACATTCTATACATTGATATTCATATAAAAGAACATTGTGCAATTGTGCAAAGTGTGATATTTGTGAATGTGTTTTGCTTAATTTAGAGGAGCATATCGGACGCCAATCGGACATTACTGGACCATCCAGGCAATAGCTTATTGGAGCGTACTGTGAGTCAACCTAGATGATTTCCTAGGATTGATTTAATTTGATTTGTTTAAGCTTCCAATATTCTTATATTGCTTGCGATTTGATTATGAATTCCAGACTTTAATTATCCGAGGAGATCAATATTCAGGAATGCATTAGAAGTGCTTTGATTGTGACTTTGTTTGCTATAGAATTCTGAACGTTATTCTGAATGTTATGTGAATTCTCAATGAAAGTTGAATGCCGGATTTAGGTCCGATGATTATGAGTTTTGTTGAGCATTATATGTGATTCTGATACATGCTATATTCAGTTTGATGCATTTCATAAAATGCATGCTCAGATGAAGGCGTTGTGACTTGAATTGCCCGTATGAAGCGCTTCCACATAGAGCTTTGCTCCGTGATATATGTGTGCACACATAGAGCTATGCTCCATTATTCTGTTCTGACTGAGCCCTATGGGCCAGCATTTGTATAAGTATGTGATAGGCATTCAATCACAAAAATAAGAACGAATGTGAGTCTCATATGCATATGTATTTGTTTACATATGATCTGTTTGGCAATGATTGAATGTTATACCCTATTGTGTGAGTTTTGAATCATAAACATATCTGTTTATGAATGTTTGTGTAATATGTGATGTGTACTTATGATCCGGTGAATTCATCAATGATGGTTCACTCATAGAGTTTGCAAAACTCATCAAAATTACAATGTGGCTTTTCAGGTACGAGTCAGGAGACCTAGTTCCTTAGTCAGGACTTAAGGAATCTTTCGGATAGAGATATGGCTCAGAGGTCTGTCAGCTGACACCAGAAGTGCTCTAGCTTTATTTTTGTCATTTTGCTGGAAATTGTATAAGCTTTATAAATAGTCGTTTGGTGATATCAGTGTAAGTTTTATGAATGAATGGATTTGAATGGTTTTTAAAATTTAGTGACTTTGAGTGTGTTAGATGATGCCATGTGTAGGTTGGATTGCCATGTGTAAGTCGGATATGTTTTTCTCCAACATACCATTATCATAAGGTATATATTTGAATGTCCTTCGGGTGTTCGGGTATTTGCCTTATGGTAGTGGGATGTTGCATTTTTGTTATCAGAGCATGGTTTGGCATCCTTAGGGAAGTAGTATGATTCGTAGTGGAGGATTCAGACAGTAATTACAGCTTTTGTTTGTTATAGGTCATCTTTTATAGGGGATCAAATTGGTGAGTCAGCTGACATGGAGTCTATAGGAGCTAATATAGGGTCTCATGTACCTGAATTTTTTGGAATGCCTCTGAGAATTCCCGTGAGCCGGGAAAGGAGATATGATAAGTTGAGAAAGCAAGGGGCTGTGGAATTCTACGGAAGTACAGATTCGGCTGATGCAGAAGGGTGGCTTGAGAGAACTGAAAAAGTGTTCTATTAGATTAACTGTGAAGCAAAGGAGAAATTTGATTATGCAGTCTCACTACTGCAAGCTTTCGCATACCAGTGGTAGAAAATCGTGCCGGGTAGTACCACTAGACCTTGTAGTTTGACCTGGGAGGATTTTCTGATAGCATTTCGAGAGAATTATATGTCAAAGATTTACATGGATCGAATTAGATTTGAAGCAAGGCAAGCTCTCAGTGGCAGATTATGAGATAAAGTTCAATGAGTTAATGGGGTATGTGACCGCACTGATTCCGACTGAGCAAGATAAACGTAGGCGGTTTGAGAATGGTCTGAATACAGAAATCAGAACGAGGCTTGCCATCTCTAACTTGAGCAGTTTTACAGAACTCCAGGCAGCCTCGATCAAAATAGAGAAATTATTGAAGGATAGTCAGAGAGAGCACAGGCGGGAGGATAAAGGAAAGAGGCATAATGAACCTCATGCTGATTCTGGCAGAAGCTTCAGAAAGCGCCAGAACAGATCATCTCGATTCAAGTCTAGATTGAGACAATCTGGATTCCAAAGAAGAGGTAGATTTGTTCAGTCTGGGGGAGGCAGAGGACAGATGCCTACTAGTCAGAAGCAACAATTTCCTGAATGTGAACATTGTGGTAGAAGACATGGTGGTGAGTACTGGAGGATATCAGGAGCATGTTTTCGATGTGGCTCTTATGAGCATCAGATTAGGGATTGCCCTGAGTTGTTAGAATCACAGTCTAGAGCTAGAGGAGGAACTATGACTGAGGTCTCAGTTCAGCAGAGCAAAGCTGGCAGATCGGTACAAAGAGGCAGAGGCAGAGGTCAGACTCAGTCAACAGGGCCCAGTTTCAGGACTGAGGTGCGGAGTAATCAGCCACAAACTCAGGCCAGGGTCTATGCCATCACCAGACAGGAGGCTCAGGACTCCCCCGATGTGGTAACAAGTGTGTTGAATGTTTTTAATTTTGAAGCTTATGCACTGGTAGATCCAGGATCTACCCATTCATTCATCACCCCGCATCTGGCATCTAGATTGCATTGTGAGAGAGAGATACTGAAGTGTGGGTTAGTAGTGAGCACTCCTATGGGTAGCACAACAGTGATAGGCGAGGTATGTAAGAGGTGTATAATTCAGATTGATCAGGCAGAATTAGAAGCTAATTTGATCATATTGCAGTTGAGAGAGATAGACCTCATCTTAGGCATGGACTGGCTCACTGCTCATAGGGCAGTGATGAATTGTTATACTAAAGAGGTAGTGCTTGAATCTCCCAATTAGCCGAGAGTGGTGTTTCGAGGAGTTACTCAGGCAGTGCCAGCCCGACTAATTTCATTTCTGAGTGTTTTGAGATTGATCCGAGGTAGATGTGAGGCTTATCTAGCCCACGTGGTTGACACCCGAACTGAGCAAACCATTCGGGATATTCCAGTTTTCAGAGAATTTTCGGATGTGCTTCCTGCTGAACTACCAGGATTACCCCCAGATAGGGAGACGGAGTTCACTATTGATATTATTCCAGGTACCGTTCCTATATCAATTCCTCCATATAGGATGGCACCTGTTGAATCAAGGAATTGAAAACTCGCCATGTGAATTGTTAGATAAGGGTTTATCGTGCCTAGTGTGTCACCTTGGGAGCTCCAGCTTATTTGTAAAGAAGAAGGATGGAACTCGAGATTATGCATTGATTACCGGCAATTGAATCGGATAACAGTTAAGAATAAATATCCATTGCCGAGGATTGATGTTGGGCCCCAAAATTTTGTTTTCTTGAAGTTATTAAGTATGAATTAATTTGATTTATGATTTATGGTATAGTTTGATTTTATTGAGAATATTCATGAAAAATTTGGATTTAATTGAGTTTAGTGTGGAATAAGTGTTTGTGAAAGAGTAGAAATGGTCGAGGGCAAATGGACAAGCCACCCAAGGGTAAGAGGTTTTAGGCTTAACTTGAAGGGCATTTTAGTCATTGCTTTTCTCAGAGGTTAAAGGAGTTAAAAGATAGAAAAGAAAAGAAGAAAAGAAAGGGAAAATAGAAAGAAGAGAAGGTCGTAGGGAGAGGAGAAAGAAGAGGGAGAAGAAGAGGAATCTAAGTTTTGACGTTTCCGACAGATTCGAAGCATCCTTAAGGTAAGTTATACTCTTTTACTCTTGTTTAGGTCAATCTAAGCTTAGTATTGTTTGGTTTGAGTAGAAATCGATGGTTTAGGGTTTGGGGAGAACTTTGGTAGATTTGCTTGGATTTTGTGTTTATGTTGATGATTGTGAGTTAGAATGAGGTTAGAATGACAGAATATGACTTGATTCATGAGTTAGATGTGTTGTAGTTGAGAAATGGAAGGATTTAAGGTTTGAAAATGGCGAAAATCGGTTCTCGAGATTTAAGTTCCGCCCAGACGTCGCGACGAAGTTAAGACGCACGCCGCGACGCAGTAGAAGGCCGCACGTCGTGACGTGCATTCGAATTTAGAATAACTTGCCGCGACGCAGTATGCGTTTTAATGACGCGCATGACAGAAGTCAGTGTCAAGACGTCACAAGGCGTACCCACTCGTCATGGCGAGGGCCAATTTTTCCAGCAAGTTGATTTTAGTGTTTTGCTCATATCTTTGGTACAGAAGTCCTTTGGGGTGATTTTAGAGGCGAGTGAACTAGAGAAATAGATCTACAAGTGTTGTGAAGAGATGAATTAATGAATCAATTCCTAAGAATATGAAATTTGAGACGGAAGTTAGGAATGACATTATGGTTTCAGCATGAGTTTTTGATTAAGATTTTGGTTCTTATTTTAGGAGATCAAGAGAGGTAAGAGGATCAAGAGGCTCTAGAGGAAACTCATTCCTAGGCAAGAACAAGCAAGGAAATCAGGTGGGTTCATGTTTATAATAAAGTAATTAAGTACTCATTGTTTAGTTCAAATCAAGCAAGATCTCATGCACATACATTACATCATCCACGATCGCATTGCATACTATCATGAATGATTATATTCCGCATTGTGATTTGCATTCATGATTATTATCAAGATTTTCAAAAGGAGTGTTCTCCTTTACTAATACAAGTGCATGAAATCAAGTTTTACTTAAATACATGACAAGCAAGATTACAAGCAAGTTTACAAGCAAGTGCCATTTTGGCAACAAGTTTCTAAGAACATGCTTATGTGGGTTCAGGTGTCCTCACGATAGTCAAGTGCACATTGACTCATGAAAATCCTTCTCCCTTTTGCCTGACCGTGGCACCGGGTTTCCACAAGGATTCCCCTCACGAATTACGCTCTACACATCAACATTTCGATGGCATGTGTAGTACGTCATTTAACCCGGACACCCAAACCATCATGTTATGTGTTATGTGTTATTATGTGACATGCATCATGATTTATTCAAGAATCAAGCATTTTCAAGAAATGATACATGCACGTTCAATTGATATGATTTCAATAAGTATCATGGCAATGAGATATTTTGAATACTTTTGCTTATTACTATATTATAGATATGTTCCCACGAGCTTTATAGCTCACCCCCTCTAATCTCCCCCATTCAGTGATTTGCCGTAGATCGAGTGAATCATGAGTACAAAGAAGACTCCGGCTTTCTTTTGTTTATTTTCAATGTTATATTGTTGAATGGCAAGACTTTGATTACATTTCAAGTATTATAGTTCAAGAGTGTTTTGTATTTTTGGCTCTTGAACTCATGGATTGTATTTGGTTGTGATATTCTAAAGCTTTATGAAACTCATCTTTGGAGCATGAATTATGGTTATGTTTGTTTTAAGAGCATGAAAGTTTCACGATGGGTCCGTTGAACTTCCGATGGGTTGAAAACTCATCTTTTGATTAATGAATTATGCATGTGTTGGTTTTCACTTCAATGAAAGCAAGTTTCAAGTTTGGTTTCCAGCAGGCCCATTAACTTTCCGCGGGTCTTTTCCTTAAATGTAAAAATAGCATGTTTCACGCCACGTTCTCACGACTGATGTTGGGCTCCAGCAGCGGGGTTCAACATGTTTGGTATCAGAGCGCCTAGGTTTTTGATCTAGGGCTGCATGACATTGCTTTCAAGGAATTACTTGCATTGTTTTACACGATTGGAACTGTTTTTGCATACTTTGAAAAGTGTCTTACATGAACTAAAGTTCTCAATGGTTTTCTATTCAAGGAGTGAACATGCCACCTCGAAGGAGAACTCGGGGAGCTACGACTCGATCTCATTCTCGTCAGGGGAGTACGGATGAATCCCATATTCCTCAGGATGCCGGGACACACTCTGTTCCGATTTCAGAGGCACCTAGCTTGCAACAAGAAGTGCCTCCTCCTATGCCTCAGGGAACTCCCATGGATCCGAGTTTCTTTCAAGCCTTTGCTCAGGCTTTCACGTATGCCATGGGACAGGGATCGCAGATGCCGATGCAAGCTCCGGTAGACAGGAGTGGTCATGATAAGCTCCGGAAGTTTGGGGCTATGGATTTCAACGGGACTACAAATCCAGAAAAGGCTGAAGCTTGGTTAAAGAGGACCGAGAGGGTCCTAGTTCAGATGAGATGTTCAGATGAGAACAAGCTGGATTATGCAGTCAGTCTTTTGCAGGGTGATGCACTGCATTGGTGGGAGTCAGTGCCTCACAGTCAGATTGTTCCTTCAGTGCTGACATGGAGAGACTTTGTCGAAGTGTTCAGGAAGAAGTACCTATCCAGGGTCTATGTGTAGGAGAAGGCCAGGAAATTTCTGAATCTCATGCAGAGGGATATGAGTGTGAGCGAGTATGAGCTGAAGTTCACATAGCTTTCTCAAGCATGCAATGAGCATGGTGGCAAATGTAAGAAGACAAGTGTCGAAGTTCGAGGGAGGTCTTCACTGGGGATCGGGAGAAAGTCCTAATTCATAATTTCAGCGACTACCAAGCAGCCAGGATGGATCAGCCTGTGCTAAAAAGTCGGAGAATCTCATAAATGAAGCTTAACAAGAAGAGGAAGAACAGGAGCAGAATTTCGAAAGGGTGCTAGGCTCCATTGCCCGAGAGGAGCACCGAAGAGCTCTCACAACAGAGTGAAGTGGGTAGCAGCAGTGCTACCAGAGCCAGCAGGAGGGCTGATCGTGGCAAGCTTCTCATGTGGAGGTGCCAGTGAGCAGGAAGGAGCAGTTCACCTATCCCTTATGTGACCAAAGCAGGGAAGCATCACTGTGGAGAGTGCCTCGATCACTTGGCGCTTGTTTCAGATGGGAGAGAAGGGCATATAGCCAAGCATTGTCCATGTACCGAGACCGAGGGGTCACAGCCTTGTGCTCCTAGCGGTAGAGACAGTGGGAACCAGCCGCCATCGAGGTAGGCGCCTGGACCGTGAGGAAGACTGCCTCCAGAAGGCCAAGGGTCGCGCCGACAAGAGTGTTTTCCATGACTGTGGAGGAAGTTGCACCAGACCGAGGTTGTCACTGTATGGCTCAATTATTTGATTCAAGAGCCTATGTTTTGATTGATTTTGGTTCCACGCACTCTTTTGTTTCTGCTAGCATAGCATTGCATAGTATGAGTTATGTGCCTTTGGATAGGCCTTTGATTGTTAGTACTCCTCTAGGGAGGAATGTGGTGATCAGTCAGGTGTATGAGCAGTGTGAGCTTTTCATAGATGGTGCTAGATTGGTAGTGGACCTACTACCGTTAGACCTTAGAGGATTAGATGTTATCCTGGGGATGGATCCCATGGAGAAATATCTGGCCAAGTTGGATTATGGTCAAAAAGAGGTAGAGTTTGATCTGGGCAATGGTGAGAAGGTGATCTTCAGAGGGGATAGGAAGACACCATCGCCAAGACTGATTTCAGCTATGTTAACTGAAAGGATGATGGGCCGTGGATGTGAAGCTTTCGCGCAAGTTGTAGATGCCGATGTGCAGGAAGGGAAGTTAGAGGATTTCCCGGTTGTAAGAGAATTTCCAGACGTGTTCCCAGATGAGTTGCCAGGATTGCCGCCGGTGAGGGAAATCGAGTTTTCCATTGACTTGATTCCCGGAACCGCACCTATTTCTATCTCGTCGTATAGGATGGCTCCAGCTGAGTTGAGGGAGCTTAAGGAACAGTTAGAGGAACTATTAGAGAAGGGTTATGTCAGGCCGAGTTCATCTCCTTGGGGAGCACCGGTTCTGTTTGTTAAGAAGAAGGACGGATCATGGCGGATGTGCATTGATTATCGAGACTCAACAAGGTAACAAAAGAACAAGTATCTGCTGCCACGGATAGATGATCTGCTTGACCACCGCAGGGAGCTAGGGTTTTCCAAGATTGATCTCGTGTCGCTATCATCACCGTAATCAAGGAGTCTGATATTAGCAAGACAACATTCAGGACTCGTTATGGGCATTATGAGTTTTTGTTCATGCCATTCAGTTTGACCAATGCTCCAACTGCTTTCATGGATCTCATGAATAGGGTTTTCAAGGAGTTTCTGGATCAGTTTGTCATAGTGTTCATAGATGACATTTTGGTGTATTCTAAGAGTGAAGAAGATCATGAGGAGCATCTCAGGATTGTTTTGTAGACTCTTAGAGAGAGAGAGCTTTATGCCAAGTTCAGCAAGTGTGAGTTCTGGCTTCATGAGGTGACATTCCTAGGACATGTGATTTCGCAGGAGGGTGTTTATGTGGATCCGAGGAAAGTTGAAGCAGTAGTAAGTTGGCATGTACCCAAGACAAAGGATGAGGTAAGGAGTTTTCGGGTCCGGCAAAGTTACTACAGAGGTTTGTAGAAGGATTCTCCATGATAGCTGCTCCGATGACCAAGCTATTGAGGAAGAATCAGAAGTTTGTCTGGACTGATGAGTGCCAGAAGAGCTTTGAGGAGCTCAAGCTCAGATTGACAAGTGCTCCAGTGCTGATTTTGCCTTCAGGTGATGAGGGTTATACAGTATACAGTGATGCATCGAGGAAGGGTCTAGGTTGTGTATTGATGCAAGGAGACAGAGTGATAGCTTATGCTTCAAGGCAATTGAAGTAGTATGAGTTGAATTATCGGACTCATGACTTGGAGTTAGCAGCAGTGATCTTTGCCTTGAAGATTTGGAGGCATTATCTATATGGAGTTCATACAAGGATCTTTACGGATCACAAGAGCCTCAAGTACTTGCTGAGCCAGAAGGAGTTGAATTTGAGGCAGAGAAGGTGGATTGAGCTGCTCAAGGACTATGATTTATTGATTGAGTATCACCCGTGGCTAACGTAGTGGCAGATGCTTTGAGCAGGAAGTCCTCTATTGCTCATGTTCGGGCAGTGTACCTTCCTTTATTGGAAGAGATGGCCAAGCTTAAGAGGCAATCTGGTTCCTCCTGCTTTAAGCTTAAGATAAGCTTGAAGCAGGAGGAACCAGATTGCCTCTTAGCTACTTTCAGAGTGAGGCCTATACTCAGGGAGAAGGTTAGGGAGTTGCAGGCTCAGGATGCAGGTTTGAGCAAGCTTAGGGAGGAAATTCTGAATGGTAAGGTTTCTGAGGTAGTAGTGAGAGATGATGGACTCATGACAGTGGGGGACAGACTCTGTATTCCAGATAGCAAGGAGATTAAGGATGAGATTTTAGATGAGGCACACAATGCGCCTTATGCCATGCACCCAGGTAGCACCAGGATGTACAGAGATTTGAGAGAGCATTTCTGGTGGAAGGGCATGAAGAGGGATGTAGCAGAGTATGTCAGTAAGTGTCTTGTGTGTCAGCAAGTCAAGGCTGAACACCAGGCGCCTTCAGGCAAGTTAAGGCCATTGTCTATTCCTGAGTGGAAGTGGCAAAGAGTAACCATGGATTTTCTGATGGGTTTGCCTAAGACTAGTAGGAAGCATGATGCCATATGGGTTATAGTGGATCGGTTAACGAAGTCAGCCCATTTTCTGGCAATCAAGCAGACTGATTCTTTGCATGTGCTAGCCAGGAAGTACATTGAGGAGGTAGTGAGATTGCACGGGATTCCAGATTCTATAGTATCTGACAGGGATCCTCGGTTCACATCGAGATTTTGGGGAAGCTTACAGGAAGCTTTAGGTACTAAGCTATATTTTAGTACAGCATTTCACCCTCAGAAGGATGGTCAATCTGAGAGGACCATTCGGACACTGGAGGGAATGCTAAGAGCATGTGTTATGGATTTCAAGGGAGCTTGGGATGAGCATTTGCCATTGGTCGAGTTTGCTTATAACAACTCGTACCACTCGAGCATTCAGATGGCTCCATATGAGGCTTTATATGGAAGGAGGTGTAGAACTCCTATATGTTGGGATGAAGAAGGAGAAAGGAAGCTGGTAGGACCAGACTTGATCCAGATGACTGTGGATAAGGTCAATCTGGTTAAGCAGCGACTTAAGGCAGCCCAGGACCGGATGAAGAGTTACACTGATGCTCATCGGATGGAGATGGAGTATGAAGTTGGTGAGAAAGTGTTTCTCAAGACGTCTCCTTGGAAGGGAGTATTACGATTTGGCAAGAAAGGCAAGTTAAGTCCAAGATATGTGGGTCCGTATGAGATTCTTGAGAGGATCGGGCCTTTAGCTTACTGATTACATGCTACACGCCAGAGTTGTCTCAGATCCACGATGTCTTTCATGTTTCCATGCTGAGGAGGTACAAATCAGATCCTTCTCATGTCATTCAGGTTTCAGACATTCAATTGAGAGACGACTTAAGTTATGGGGAAGTCCCAGTAGAGATCTTGGACACCAAGGAAAAGGTCCTCAGGAATAAGACAGTTCAGCTAGTTAAGGTTCTGTGGTGGAACCATTCAGTGGAAGAAGCCACGTGGGAGCCCTTAGACACCATGAAAGAGATGTATCCAAGTCTTTTCCATGACTCAGGTAAATTTCGAGGACGAAATTTCTTTTAAGAGGGGGAGAAATGTTGGGCCCCAAAATTTTGTTTTCTTGAAGTTATTAAGTATGAATTAATTTGATTTATGATTTATGGTATAGTTTGATTTTATTGAGAATATTCATGGAAAATTTGGATTTAATTGAGTTTAGTGTGGAATAAGTGTTTATGAAAGAGTAGAAATGGTTGAGGGCAAAATGGACAAGCCACCCAAAGGTGAGAGGTTTTAGGCTTAACTTGAAGGGCATTTTAGTCATTGCTTTTTCTTGTAGGTTAAAGGAGTTAAAAGATAGAAAAGAAAAGAAGAAAAGAAAGGGAAAATAGAAAGAAGAGAAAAGAAGAAGAAGAGAAGGTCGTAGGGAGAGGAGAAAGAAGAGGGAGAAGAAGAGGAATCTAAGTTTTGATGTTTCCGACAAATTCGAAGCATCCTTAAGGTAAGTTATACTCTTCTACTCTTGTTTAGGTTGAATCTAAGCTTAGTATTGTTTGGTTTGAGTAGAAATCGATGGTTTAGGGTTTGGGGTGAACTTTGGTAGATTTGCTTGGATTTTGTGTTTATGTTGATGATTGTGAGTTAGAATGAGGTTAGAATGACAGAATATGACTTGATTCATGAGTTAGATGTGTTGTAGTTGAGAAATGGAAGGATTTAAGGTTTGAAAAATGGCAAAAACTGGTTCTGGAGACTAAGCTCCGCCCGCACGTCGCGACGAGCTTCAAGACGCACGCCGTGACGTGCAGAAGGCCGCACGTCGCGACGTGCGTTCGAATTTAGAATAAATCGCCGCGAAGTGCATGCGTTTTAAAGATCGTGACGTCATGACGCGTCAAGTCGCATGCCTTGGCGAAATGATTTTTCCAGCAAGTTGATTTTAGTGTTTTGCTCATATCTTTTGGTACGTAAGTCCTTTGGGGTGATTTTAGAGGCGTAGTGAACTAGAGAAATAGATCTACAAGTGTTGTGAAGAGATGAATTGATGAATCAATTCCTAAGAATATGAAATTTGAGACGGAAGTTAGGAATGACATTACGGTTTCAGCATGAGTTTTTGAATAAGATTTTGGTTCTTATTTTAGGAGATCAAGAGAGGCAAGAGGATCAAGAGGCTCTAGAGGAAACTCATTCCTAGGCAAGAACAAGCAAGGAAATCAGGTGGGATCATGTTTATAATAAAGTAATTAAGTACTCATTGTTTAGTTCAAATCAAGCAAGATCTCATGCATATACATTACATCATCCACAATCGCATTGCATACTATCATGAATGATTATATTCCGCATTGTGATTTGCATTCATGATTATTATCAAGATTTTCAAAAAGGAGTGTTCTCCTTTTACGAATACAAGTGTATGAAATCAAGTTTTACGAAATACATGACAAGCAAGATTACAAGCAAGTTTACAAGCAAGTGCCATTTGGGCAACAAGTTTATAAGAACATGCTTATGTGGGTTTGTGGTGTCCCTCACGATAGTCAAGTGCACATTGACTCATAAAAGGCTTCTCCCTACCGCCCGACCGTGGCACCGGGTTTCCACAAGGATTCCCTCACAAAACTACGCCTACACATCAACATTTCGATGGCATGTGTAGTACGTCACAAACCCGGGACACCCAAACCATCATGTTATGTGTTATGTGTTATTATGTGACATGCATCATGATTTATTCAAGAATCAAGCATTTTTAAGAAACGATACATGCACGTTCAATTGATATGATTTCAATAAGTATCACGGCAATGAGATATTTTGAATACTTTTGCTTATTACTATATTATAGATATGTTCCCACGAGCTTTATAGCTCACCCCCTCTAATCTCCCCATTCAAAGTGAGCGGTAGATCGAGTGAATCACGAGTACTGGCAAGACTCTCAGCTTTCTTTTGTTTATTTTCAATGTTATATTGTTGAATGGCAAGACTTTGATTACATTTCAAGTATTATGGGTTCAAGAGTATTTTGTATTTTTTGGCTCTTGAACTCATGGATTGTATTTGGTTTTTGACATTCTAAAAGCTTTATGAAACTCATCTTTTGGAGCATGAATTATGGTTATGTTTGTTTTAAGAGCATGAAAGTTTCACGATGGGTCCGTTGAACTTCCGATGGGTTGAAAACTCATCTTTTGATTAATGAATTATGCATGTGTTGGTTTTCACTTCAATGAAAGCAAGTTTCAAGTTTGGTTTCCAGCAGGCCCATTAACTTTCCGCGGGTCTTTTCCTTAAATATAAAAATAGTATGTTGTAGGAAAATCCCGGGGTGGGCATCACATGCCCAGAGTGCGGAATTAAAATTTTTAAGTCCCGGGACATTCCCGAAAGCCAGGATCCATGTGTATGTATACACAATCAAACCATAACGACTAAAGGAGACCGCCTCTAATCGGTATCCACGCAGAGGTCGAAAAACCTAACCGGACAAACTCTTTTGACCCGGGAATAGCTAGAACAAGATAAAGAGTGTGCTAGCACTAACCTTGTTCTATGGAGAGCAAGTGAGATGACTTGGTGGAGGCCTTGGAGAGTGGAAGCCAAGTTGAGATGATGAGAGGAAGGAGATGAAGACAATCTTCATAAAACTTAACACCTTAAGCAAATTTTCGCTCCTCTTCACTTCACTAATCAGATATGCTCTTCCATACCTTCATATATATATATGTTTAACACTTAAACAAAACAAATGAGGCTTGGATGTGAGCTATCCACGTAAGAGGCATTAAATTGCCTTAAAATGATAAATGATGATTACATTTGACTTTTCAACTTAACTAATCCTCTCCACTTTTTAGTCTCCACCGAAAATCATCTTTATATATATATATAATTAATTAATTATTTAGTTAATTAATTAATATATATAATTGCTGAAGTGGTCCAGTCAAACTGGGGTCGGTCTTACCGGCCTGTCGGGCCCCGCCGGCGAAAAATCGCCAGAGACCCTTTTCAGCAATGTCGATGTCGCGATCACATCGGGACATATCCCAATCTCATCGGGATCCATTTAATCCTATTGCTCTCCAGATATCGGATCTCTGTCCGAAACTATTTTACAGATTCTCCGAGTCACTCTTATCGCAGTGACCCATTAGGTTCCGGTTATGTTGGCTACTTAGATTAACACTTAATCTAAGCAAGTCATGAGCGTATCTAGCAACACATCATGACCCCAATTGACCGGAAAGTAATTGGTTTGACTAATGAAACCATATCACTAACCCTTCCATAGACAATTACCGTGCAATTAGTCCTTTCACCATGCTATACCCCACTGGTTTGAGTATGGGCAATGTGTCAACTCTTACTAGACCGATTAAATCAAATCTAGTCCAAGTGTAATAAGATCTCGCCCTAGACTCATTACTTTATATGTCCATGAAGACCATCTTCATGACATATGTATGCTCGCGCCAGAGACTTCAAAGTAATGATCCCGATAAGAGGCCACGGGTATCTCTTCTTACGCTATCACGTAAGTGGTGAATCCTCTATTGGCTACTCAATTACCTTCAATACCTCAAGCTATACCCAATCACCACCCTATGAGCGACCTTCGAAAGGCAACAAGGAATGGAGTCAGTACGTAATCAAGATCAAGATATCCTCGAGTACCTCAAGTCTAAGGATACTTGCACCATTGCTATGATGAGATTATCACCGACATTTGAATAGTACATCCATGTGATGATCTCATGGCAGGTCATCCAATGTACTTACTACCACTAGTAAGCATCCACATGTCAAATCTAAATATCTCAATATTTACGTTGTGCGAGATCCACCGCTGATCCAATCAAGACATTTGACATGTGTTAGTCTATCCGGATTAACGATGTCCAGCCTCGTTAATCCTATGACTAGGATAATTTAGATATCGACATAATTGCACATGATAGGAATCTCAGTAGTATGATCACATCATAATTTCCTTCATGCTATGTCATATATCATGGACTTCATAAATTTGATTAAAGATCACTATCAATTCATAATAAAATGAATATCAAATAAATGAAAATGCCTTTGCTTTATTTATTCATAACGTCTCAGACATGACTATGAACAAAATGCGCTAAAGGGATTGCCTTTAGGCACCTATTCTAACAACCTCCCACTGACCTAAAGCCAATCGCCTTTGGTATCTAATACCATAAGCGAGTACATGAGAATCAAAATTCTTCCGTGACAATGGCTTTGTCAACGGATCGGCAATATTCGCTCTGTGGAATTCTCTATCGTGACATCACCTCGAGCAATGATCTCCGAATCAAATGGTATCGGTGAGTACGTGTTTGGATCACCGATGAGACCTTGGTTCTTTCGTCACATAATAACTCCATTGTTGTCACAATACAACCGAATGGGTCCATCACAACTAGGAACCACACCAAGTTCAAGAATGAACTTCGATCCAAACGGCTTCCTTTGTCGCATCCGATGCTGCAATGTACTCGCCTCGGCCGTTGAATCGCCAGCCGCCTCGCTTGGAACTCTTCCAACCGACCGCCCGCCATTTAGTGTGAAAACGAACTCGATTGGGACCTCGAGTCGCCCTTATCGATTGAAAATCGCATCTCAGATGCCCGCCACTGAGATTTCCATCTCCATATATCAAGAAAACATCCTTAGTTCTTCGCAGTACTTAAGGATATTCTCGACACCACCCAAAGGACTCCTCACCAGATCCGATTGGTATCCGCCGAATACTTAGAGCATATGATACATCGGGTCTCGTATATAGCATTGCAGACATAATAGATCCCATCGCAGACGATACGGATCATATTCATACGCATCCTCTCGCCCCGTGTCCGAGGACACATAGACTTCGAGAGTGTTATCCCATGAGTAATGGAAGAAACCTCTCTTGATTGCTCCATGCTAAACCTCTTTAGCACCTTGTCTATGTACGCTGACCGTGAAAGACCAAGCAACCTCTTAGATCTATCTCTATAAATCTTTATCCCAAGGATATAAGTTGCTTCTCCAAGGTCTTTCATGGCAAAGTGTTTGGACAACCAAACTTTTACCGATTGCAACATTGAGACATCGCTTCCTAGCAACAATATGTCATCTACATATAACACAAGGAATACGATTGCGCTCCATTAACCTTCTTGTACACACAAGTTCATCCGGATTTTGTGAGAAACCAAACTCTTTGATCGCCTCATCAAAACGGATATTCCAACTCCTGGATGCTTGCTTCAATCCATAAATGGATTTCAAGCTTGCATACCTTTTCGCCATCACGAAATGAAGCCCTCAGTTGTGTCATGTACACATCCTCACCATTTCCATTCAGAAAGTCTTCACATCCATTTGCCATATCTCATAATCATAATGAGCGGCAATGGCTAGGAGTATCCTAATGGATTTAAGCATTGCTATCGATCAAGGTCTCGCCATAGTCAACTCCTTGTCTTTGACGAAAGCCTTTAGCCACAAGCCTCGCTTATAGGTAATCACATTACCATCCATGTTAGTTTTCTTCTTGAAACCCATTTGCACCCTATAGGTTTTATCCCTTCGTGCATCAACCAAAGTCCATACTTGGTTTTCATACATGGAATCCATTTCGATTTCATGGCACGAAGCCATTTTTCGATTCTCAACTCTTCGTAACCTCTTCATAGGTGGTAGGCTCATCATCCTCTATGAGCACACGTCATTCTGCTCACTCACGAAATCCATATCTCTCGAACAGAGCGATCCTACTTGACCCACGAGTTTCGTGTGAAGTGAAGGTTGAATCTGTTACCTCATCTGTATGAGATAGCCAGTTTCAGCAATTGATTCATCTGCGTCGTCTGAGCATCTTGAACTTTCAAGCTCAATTTCGCCCCACCGCCTTCTTGTAAAAGAAACTCTTTCTCTAAAGACAGATGCATCAAACAAACACCTTTTGTTCCTCAAAGATTGTAGAATTGATATCCTCTTGTTTCTTTAGGATATCCTATTTAACAAACACTTGTCGATTTTGCTTCAAGTTTATCTCGACTTTGTCCGCTTCACATAAGGTGACAACCCCATACTTTCAAATAAGAAAGATAAGGTTTCTTGTTAGTCCACATCTCATATGGAGTAACATCAACTGCCTTTGATGGAACTCGCTTAACAAGTAAACAAATTGCCTCAAGTGCATATCCCCAAAAGGATTTTGGTAATCGTGTAAAGCCCATCATAGATCGAACCATGTCCAGAAGGTTCGATTTCTCCTTCTCGCCACACCATTGTGCTGCAGGTGTAAGGAGGAGTCCAATCGAGATAAGATCCCATTATCTCGAGATAATCCAAAACTCTTGGTCTAAGTATTCACCACCACGATCGGATCGTAATGTTTTGATACTTTTACCAAGTTGTTTTTCTACTTCATTCTCAATTGTTTGAACTTTTCAAACGCTTCAGATTTGTATCTCATTAGATATGTATACCCATATCGAGAATAATCATCGATGAAGGTAATGAAGTAACAACAACCATTTCGCATGGATGGACATCGGACCACATACATCCGAATGTATTAGGTCTAATAATCCATCGCTGCTCACCCTTTCCTTAAAGGTAACTTAGTCATCTTGCCTAATAAACAAGATTCACATGTGTCATATGATTCATAATCGAATGACCCTAAACTTCCACTCTTGTGGAGCTTAGCGATCGCCTCTCATTTATATGGCCAAGGCGACAATGCCATAAATAAGTTGATTTTAAATTATCTCTTTATGTCTTTTAGCGCCATTGACATTCATAACCGGATGTGACATATCTAATATGTATATTCTATTGCATAATGTACCAGCACCATAAAGCATTCCATTTGAGCTAATAGAACAACCATTGTTACCAAAAGACAAATGGAAACCAAATCTATTTAAACAAGAAATGCATAATATGTTCTTTGTTAATACGGTACAAAATAACAATCATCCAAGTTAAGTACAAGCCCACCGGGAGTGTCAAAACATAAGTTCCTACGGCTAATGCAAAGAACTCTTGCTCCATTGCCAACACGCAGTCCATTTCTCCCTTTATGAGTCGCCATCGTCCCCGAGGCCCTCGTGATATCATTGCATATGTGAGCCACAACCGGTATCTAATACCCATATGTTATGATCAGAAACAGTATTAACCTCAATGACAAACATACCTGAAGAAGTCGAGGCAGCTGATGCCTTCTTCGCTTCGCTTGTTCCAGATAGACTTTGCGCTTCGCCCAATGACCGCCTTACCGCAATGGAAGGCGTACCTTTTGGTGCGCCTCTTTTGGTCTTCTTCTTGCCTTTCGCTGCACTTCCTTTCGCTTCGAGTTTTTTCTTCTTCTTCCTTTTCTTGGAACCAGAGGAAGAAGAATCCACCAATAGCAACGCTTTGCTATCTTGCTTGACAAACTTGTTCTCATTGCTCGAGCATGTTGATCACCGAATTGTGGTGGATATTTGGTTCATCCGATAGTTCAACACAAACCGTGAATAACTATCTCGATAAGCCAACAAGAATCAAGTCTATACTTAACTCAATCCATCACAAAACCTAAGACCGCCAACCTCTCAATATAGCCATTCATCTTCAATGCATATTGCACCGCAGATGAACCAGAGTCATCTTCGCTGTAAAGAGCAATCTTGAGGTCTCGAACCGCTCGGACCGAGCTTGCTCATCAAACAACTCTCGTAGATGATACACTATCGTGTGAGCATCCATAGACTCGTGCTGCTTCTGCAGCTCAGGTGACATCGATGCAAGCATAATGCATGTAGCTATGTCACTGTCTTTGAGATGCTTACGATATGCCTTCTGATCATCATCAGAAGCTCCTTCAGGTAGTGGATCAGGAAGCGGAAAATCAAGGATGTATCCAAGATCTTCAGATCTGAGAACAATTTCGATTTCGCAGCCGACCAAGAAAATTCGTCCAGCTTAATTTGTTTGTATCCATTAGGAGCGAGATTCACACTAGTCGACATCTTGAATCAACCTAAACATAGAGAGAAAGGAAGTTAGAATAGAATTAAATGTATGATCATAAGGACTTAAATGACATACATATGGCTCCTACTAGTTTCAATAGAATCCATAACCCTCATCATGAATCCAAGAAACAAAATGGCACAATGTCCTAGTGGGTCGATATCCGACATTGCTAAGAATGACCTCGAGGTTAGCTCAACAAATCACCTTAGGTCAATCGGTAGGTATCGGTCATACCAATTGCATCTCGAATGCAACTATCGCCGATGCTATCAACAGCTGATGTATGCACATACATTGGGTTATCAACACTTGATGCGTGTACATCCGATGTACACTACCCAATTTCGCCTCTGTCCACGCCGACCTCGAGGTTAGCTCAACAAATCAACGCTTAGGAAAACCGACCCATTAATCCGAAAATCATATTTTCATGGTTCAACATATCCGTATAGAGTGAGCTTGAGGTTAGCTCAACAACCCAACCCTATAAGAACTCGGTTCTACCATATTAATGGAAGGCGTTAGTTTTCATATTTAAATCGAGGATTTTAAGTCTCATCAAATTAATCTCATCCAAGGATCATAGTCATCTTGACTATATGGACCGATTTAGGGCATTGTATCAATCATATTGAATTTATACCTAAAATCATCCATCATCCCTCCAAAGAATGTGTTTATAGTCGATCGAGCAAGTTCGTCGATCGAAGATGTGCCACCGACCGAACCTTTGTTCTAGTCGACTACAACTATCGTAGACGCTCCAAATGATCGAAACATGTTCTAGTCGATCGAAGGGTTATCAGACACGCCCAATGATCGACATGTTCTAGTCGATCGAATCCTTCTTCCAATGATCGAACAAATCTCGGTCGATCGAATGTTCCTTTCCAATGACCGAGCAATTCCTAGTCGATCGAATGCTTTCCAATGACCGGAGTAAGTCCCAATGATCGGAATGAGCTAGGCTTGCTTTTTAGTTGGCTAATTCTCAATTCGCAGTCCCAATTCACAATACCAATATACCAAGTATATAAAACATTATATTGATGTGCTAATGAAACTTTTTCATCAAATCATGCATGCCATATAGTCAAACTATATTTGAAAACTTGAAACCGATTAATCAACTATTAATCATTTTGATTTCCACATAATTCAAGGACACCAAATAATCATGCTAAGGATCTCTAGGTAGGTTACACGTTATCAAAATTACTTCGCACTTGTCACACAAATTGCACGGCCAAAATAACTAAGATAACTAATAAGCTAACGAGACTCTAAAGTGACCTATTCGACATCCAAAAATTATTGGAAACCCTAAATTCAAGAATCTCATCTTGGCATGCATACCACATCAACATAACACATTTTTACTTATTATAAAAATGATTTAAGGCATTGGAAATGAGAATAACACAACCAATCATTTCAAACAAAACAGCCCCAGCATGTTTCTCAAAACTGCCAAGCTATGCATTTTGCTCAAAATGATCATTGAAACATTTTCAATAAATGCTGAGAAAATTACAGAGGTTAAAACATGTTCCCAACATGCTCCATGAATTTTTTCAGGATTTATTTCCAACAAAGACTCATTGAACCTCAGCAATCTAGCCAAACCAGAATCTGTGTTCTTCAGCACAGACATTCCCAGCAGCATACAAGAAATTCGGAAATAAATAGTAAATCACCTTGAAAACATTTTTCCATCCACAGAGACATTCACAAACATCTTAGGGACGTGTCGGTGAAAACCAATCCGAAAAACGATTTTTCTAGAATTTATTCTCGAATTTACAAGCATAGCTGTTTCAGAAACGTTCAACAAGACAGCATCCGAAACTTAGGGAATTAAATTAGCAAAACCTTATCAATCGGCATCGATAAAATTTTTCCTTTCATAGAGACATTCAGAAACATCTTATGAGCAAGTCTATGGCAGAAAATTTCAAAAACCCCAATTCTATACAGATTCGAAATTGCACAGAAGTAGCATGCAACACAGCTCAATTCTCAAAGGAACTCCGACCTAGTTATCCTTTTAACTGTTTATACAACACAAGTGGCTCTGATACCACTGTAGGAAAATCCCGGGGTGGGCATCACATGCCCAGAGTGCGGAATTAAAATTTTTAAGTCCCGGGACATTCCCGAAAGCCAGGATCCATGTGTATGTATACACAATCAAACCATAACGACCAAAGGAGACCGCCTCTAACTGTATCCACGCAGAGGTCGGAAAACCTAACCGACAAACTCTTTTGACCCGGAATAGCTAGAACAAGATAAAGAGTGTGCTAGCACTAACCTTGTTCTATGGAGAGCAAGTGAGATGACTTGGTGGAGGCCTTGGAGAGTGGAAGCCAAGTTGAGATGATGAGAGGAAGGAGACGAAGACAATCTTCATAAAACTTAACACCTTAAGCAAATTTTCGCCCTCTTCACTTCACTAACCGTATATGCTCTTTCCATACCTTCATATATATATATGTTTAACACTTAAACAAAACAAATGAGGCTTGGATGTGAGCTATCCACGTAAGAGGCATTAAATTGCCTTAAAATGATAAATGATGATTACATTTGACTTTTCAACTTAACTAATCCTCTCCACTTTTTAGTCTCCACCGAAAATCATCTTTATATATATATATAATTAATTAATTATTTAGTTAATTAATTAATATATATAATTGCTGAAGTGGTCCAGTCAAACTGGGGTCGGTCTTACTGTCAACTGTCGGGCACGGCCAAAAAATCGCTAGAGACCCTTTTCAAGAATGTCGATGTCGCGATCACATCGACATATCCCAATCTCATCGGGATCCATTTAATCCTATTGTTTCCAGATATCGGATCTCGTCCAAACTATTTTACAGATTCTCCAGTCACTCTTATGCGCAGACCCATTAGGTTCCCTACATGTTGGCCACTTAGATTAACACTTAATCTAAGCAAGTCATGAGCGTATCTAGCAACACATCATGACCCCCAATCGACCGGAAAGTAATTGGTTTGACTAATGAAACCATATCACTAACCCTTCCATAGACAATTACCGCAATTCGTCCTTTCACCATGCTATACCCCACTTGGTTCGAGTATGGGCAATGTGTCAACTCTTACTAGACTGATTAAATCAAATCTAGTCCAAGTGTAATAAGATCTCGCCCTAGACTCATTACTTTATATGTCCATGAAGACCATCTTCATGACATATGTATGCTCCGCCAGAGACTTCAAAGTAATGATCCCGATAAGAGGCTACGGGTATCTCTTCCGCTATCACGTATGGTGAATCCTCTATTGGCTACTCAATTACCTTCAATACCTCAAGCTATACCCAATCACCACCCTATGAGCGACCTCTCGAAAGGCAACAAGGAATGGAGTCAGTACGTAATCAAGATTCAAGATATCCTCGAGTACCTCAAGTCTAAGGATACTGCACCATTGCTATGATGAGATTATCAACGACATTTGAATAGTACATCCATGTGATGATCTCATGGCAGGTCATCCAATGTACTTACTACCACTAGTAAGCATCCACATGTCAAATCTAAATATCTCAATATTTACAATTGTTCGAGATCCACCGCCGATCCAATCAAGACATTTGACATGTGTAGTCTATCCGGATTAACGATGTCCAGCCTCGTTAATCCTATGACTAGGATAATTTAGATACTTGACATAATTGCACATGATAGGAATCTCAGTAGTATGATCACATCATAATTTCCTTCATGCTATGTCATATATCATGGACTTCATAAATTTGATTAAAGATCACTATCAATTCATAATAAAATGAATATCAAATAAATGAAAAATGCCTTTGCTTTATTTATTCATAACGTCTGTACATGACTATGAACAAAATGCGCTAAAGGGGATTGCCTTTAGGGCACTATTCTAACATATGTTTCACGCCACGCTCTCACGACCGATGTTGGGCTCCAGCAGCGAGGTCCAACAATTGATGATTTGTTTGATCAGTTACAAGGAACTCAGGTGTTCACAAAGTTAGACTTGAGATCGGGATATTACCAATGAAGATACCGAGGCGATGTTCCCAAGAGTGCATTTAGAACCGATATGGGCACTTCGAAGTTTTGATGATGTCATTTGGTTCGACTAATGCCCAAAGAAGATTTATGGCATTGATGAATAAGGTATTCCAACCTTATTTGGATCAGTTTGTAATTGTCTTTATTGATGACATTTTGGTGTACTCAAAGTGTAAAGAAGATCATATGACACATCTGAGAATGGTTCTTCAGTTGATGAGGGAGAAACATTTATATGCCAAGTTCACTAAGTGTGAACTTTGGCTTGATCAAGTAATATTTTTGGGTCACATGGTGACTGGACAAGGCATTCAGGTGGACCAAAAGAAAATTGAAGCAGTAATGAAGTTGGAGGCTTCGAAGAATATGTCTGAGATCTGGAGTTTTCTTGGATTAGTCGGGTATTACAGAAGGTTTGTCGAGGGGTTTTCACTGATTTCGGCCCCTTTGACAAAACTTCTGAGAAAGAATGTGTCATTCAGATAGAGTGATGATTCTCAGAGGAGTTTTGAAGAGCTTAAGCATCGGTTGACTGTGGCACCAGTGTTAGCTATTCCGTCTCGTTCGGGAGGTTATGTTGTATACAGCGATGCATCACATCAGGGTCTTGGATGTGTTCTAATGCAGCATAGTAAAGTTATACCTTATGCATCGAGACAGTTGAGCTCTCATGAATTAAATTATCCAGTTCATGATCTGGAACTTGTTGCAGTTGTTTTTGCTTTGAAAATTTGGAGACACTATCTTTATGGAGAGACATTTCAGGTGTTCACTGATCACAAAAGTTTGAAGTATCTGTTGAGCCAGAAGGAGTTAAATATGAGATAGAGGAGATGGTTAGAATTGTTGAAAGATTATGATTGCACGATTGAGTATCATCCTGGAAAAGCTAATGTTGTAGCTAATGCTTTGAGTAGGAAATCATATAGCAGTGTGGCACAAGTACAGGTATCGAGATTACCTAGCCTAGTTCAGTTGAGGGCACTGAATGTTGATTTGAGTTTGGAGCAGAATGATACATTGATAGCTACTTTGAAGTTGAGACCTGTTTTGGTTGAACAAATCAAAGAGGCTCAGTGTAGAGATCCAAATTTAGTGAAGTTAATTGATAAGTTGAAAGTGAATCCCGATTCTGAGTTTGAAGTGAGATGATACCTTGAGATTAAAGCAACGATTATGTGTGCCAAATGTTGATAATCTGAGGAAAGAGATTTTAGAAGAAGCACATTTAGCATCTTATGCTATACATCCTGGTACTACCAAGATGTATAACATGCTAAAACAGCATTACTAGTGGCCTGGTATGAAAAAGCAAGTAGCAGAATTTGTTTCTAAGTGTTTAACTTGTCAGCAGGTCAAGGCTGAGCATCAGGCTCCTGTAGGAAAATCCCGGGGTGGGCATCACATGCCCAGGGTGCGGAATTAAAAAATTTAAGTCCCGGGATATTCCCGAAAGCCGTGATCCATGTATGTACAAACAATCAAACCATAACGACCAAAGGAGACCGCTCTAACGGATCCACGCAGAGGTTTGAAACCTAACCGGACAAACTCTTTGACCCGGAATAGCTAGACTAAAGAAAAGAGTGCTAGCCTACCTTAGCCTTAGAGAGCAAATTAGATGAGCTTGGTGGAGCCTTGAGAAGTAGAAGCCAAGTTTGAGAGGATGAGAGGAAGATGATGGAAACAATTTCCAAAGGCTTAACCATTAAGCATTTTCGATTCTCTTCTTCATCACCGTGCATCCACTCTTTTTATTGCCTTCCATATGTTTATTTAACACTTAAAACCCATATATATGCTTTGTTGATGGAGCATCCACGATAAAGCATAAAAGTTTCTTAAATGTTAAATAATGATTAACTTTGACTTTTCAAAGTTAACTTCTTCTCCATTTTTATCTCCACCAAAATCACTTATATATTTATATATTAATTAATTATTTACTTAATTAATTAATATATATAATTGCTGAAGTGGTCCAATAAACTGGGTCTGCTTCTACTTACCGTCGGGCCCCACCGTGAAAAATCGCCGGAGACCCTTTTCAAGAATGTCGATGTCGCGATCTCATCGACATTTCCCAATCTCATCGGGATTCATTTAATCCTATTGCTTCCGATATCGGATCTCCGTCTCAAACTATTTTACAGATTCTCCGAGTCACTCTAATGCGTGTGACCCATTAGGTTCCCTACATGTTGGCCACTTAGATTAACACTTAATCTAAACAAGTCATGAGCGGTATCTAGCAACACATCACGACCCCCAATTGACCGAAAGTAATTGGTTTGACTAATGAAACCATATCACTAACCCTTCCATAGACAATTACCGCAATTCGCCCTTTCACCATGCTATACCCCACTTGGTTTGAGTATGGGCAATGTGTCATCTCTTACTAGACCGATTAAATCAAATCTAGTCCAAGTGTAATCGATCTCGCCCTAGACTCATTACTTTATATGTCCATGAAGACCATCTTCATGACATATGTATGCTCCGCCAGAGACTTCAAAGTAATGATCCCGATAAGAGGCCACGGGTATCTCTTCTCGCTATAATGTAAGTGGTGAATCCTCTATTGGCTACTCAATTACCTTCAATACCTCAAGTTGCACTCCAATCACCACCCTATGAGCGACCTCGAAAGGTAACAAGGAATGGAGTCAAAGTACGTAATCAAGATTCCAAGATATCCTCGAGTACCTCAAGTCTAAGGATACTTGCACCATTGCTATGATGAGATTATCACCGACATTTGTATAGACATCCATGTGATGATCTCATAGCAGTCATCCAATGTACTTACTACCACTAGTAAGCATCCACATGTCAAATCTAAATATCTCAATATTTACAATTGTCTCGAGATCCACCGCTGATCAAATCAAGGAGTTTGACATGTGCTAGTCTATCCGGATTAACGATGTCCTGTCTCGTTAATCCTATGACTAGGGAGAATTTAGATACTGACATAATGACACATGATAGGAATCTCAGTAGTATGATCACATCATAATTTCCTTCATGCTATGTCATGTATCAGGGACTTCATTAATTTGATTAAAGATCATTATCAATTCATAATAAAATGAATATCAAATAAATGAAATATGCTTTGCTTTATTTATTCATAAAGTCTGTACATGACTATGAACAAAATGCGCTAAAGGGGATTGCCTTTAGGGCACTACTCTAACAATCTCCCACTTGACCTAAAGCCAATCGCCTTGGTATCTAATACCATAAGCGAGTACATGAGAATCAAAATTCTTCTGTGGCAACGGCTTTGTCAACGGATCAGCAATGTTCTGCTCTGTGGGAATTCTCTCTATCAGGACATCACCCCGAGCAATGATCTCCCGAATCAGATGGTATCGGCGGAGTACGTGTTTGGATCGTTGATGAGACCTTGGTTCTTTCGCCTGCGCAATAGCTCCATTGTTGTCACAATACAATCAGATGGGTCCATCACAATAGGAACCACACCAAGTTCAAGAATGAACTTCGATCCAAACCGCCTTTGTCAAGGCCTCGACGCGCAATGTACTCGCCTCTGTCGTTGAATCGCCAGCCGCCTCGCTTGGAACTCTTCCAACCGATCGCTTCGCCATTTAGTGTGAAAACATAACCTGATTGGGACTTGAGTCGCCCTTATCGATTGGAAATCGGCATCTCAGATGCCCGCCACATGAAGATCTCTATCTTCATATATCAAGAAAACATCCTTAGTTCTTCGCAAGTACTTTAGGATATTCTTGACAGCCACCCAAAGGACCTCACCAGATCCGATTGGTATCCGCCGTAACACTTAGAGCATATGATACATCGGGTCTCGTACACAAGATTACAGACATGATAGATCCTATCGCAGACGATACGGATCATATTCATACGCATCCTCTCATCCTCGTGTCTTAGACATGGACTTCGAGAGTGTTATCCCATGAGTAATGGGAAGAAACCTCTCTTGATTGCTCCATGCTAAACCTCTTAGCACCTTGTCTATATATCGCTGATCGTGAAAGACCAAGCAACCTCTTCGATCTATCTCTATAAATCTTAATCCCAAGGATATAAGTTGCTTCTCTAAGGTCTTTCATGGCAAATTGTTTGGACAACCAAATTTTTACCGATTGCAAGATTGAGACGTCGCTTCCTAGTAACAATATGTCATCTACATATAACACAAGGAATACGATTGCAGCTCCATTAACCTTCTTGTACACACAAGGTTCATCCGGATTTTGTGAAACCAAACTCTTTGATTGTCTCATCAAAACGGATATTCCAACTCTGGATGCTTGCTTCAATCCATAAATGGATTTACAAGCTTGCATACCTTTTCGCCATCAACGGAAATGAAGCCCTCAGTCATGTCATGTACATCCTCACCAGATTTCCATTCAGAAAGTCGTTTTCACATCCATTTGCCATATCTCATAATCATAATGAGCGCAATTGCTAGGAGTATCCTAATGGATTTAAGCATTGCTATCGATCAAGGTCTCGTCATAGTCAACTCCTTGTCTTTGACGAAAGCCTTTAGCCACAAGCCTCGCTTTATAGGTAATCACATTACCATCCATGTCGATTTTCTTCTTGAAAACCCATTTGCACCCTATAGGTTTTATCCCTTCAGGTGCATCAACCAAAGACCATACTTGGTTTTCATACATGGAATCCATTTCAGATTTCATGGCACGAAGCCATTTTTCAGACTCTGAACTCTTCAGAACCTCTTCATAGGTGGTAGGCTCATCATCCCCATGAGCAATACGTCATTCTGTTCACTCACGAAATCCATATCTCTAGGAACAAGGCGATCCTACTTGACCTCTTAATTTCGTGTGAAGTAGAAGGTTGAATCATACTCATCCGTATGAGATACAGCCAGTTCAGCAGATTGATCTGCGGCTCGTCCGAAAGCATCTTGAACTTCTTCAAGTTCAACTTTGCTCCCACCGCCCTCTTTAAAAGAAACTCTTTCTCTAAAGACAGCATGCATCAAAACAAACACCTTTGTTCCTTAGCAAAGTAGAATTGATATCCTCTTGTTTCTTTAGGATATCCTACTAACAAACATTTGTCGATTTTGCTTCCACTTATCTCGATCGTGTCCGCTTCACATAAGCAGACAACCCCATACTTTCAAATAAGAAAGATAAGGTTTCTTGTTAGTCCACATCTCATATGGAGTAACATCAACTGCTTTGATGGAACTCGCTTAACAAGTAAACAAATTGTCTCAAGTGCATATCCCCAAAAGGATTTTGGTAATCGTAAAGCTCATCATAGATCGAACCATGTCCAACAAGGTTCGATTTCTCCTTTCTGCCACACCATTATGTGGTGTGTAAGGAGGAGTCCACCGAGATAAAATCCCATTATCTCTCGAGATAATCCAAAACTCTTGGTCTAAGTATTCACCACCACGATCGGATCGTAATGTTTTGATACTTTTACCAAGTTGTTTTTCTACTTCATTGCTGAATTGTTTGAACTTTTCAACGCTTCAGATTTGTATCTCATCGATACAAGTACCCATATCGAGAATAATCATCGATAAAGGTAATGAAGTAACGCAACCACTTCGCATGGATGGACATCGGACCACATACATCCGAATGTATTAGATCTAATAATCCAATCATTGCTCACCCTTTCCTTAAAGGTAACTTAGTCATCTTGCCTAACAAACAAGATTCACATATGTCATATGATTCATAATCAAATGACCCTAAACTTCCACTCTTGTGGAGCTTAGCGATCGCCTCTCATTTATATGGCCAAGCGACAATGCCATAAATAAATTGATTTTAAATTATCTCTTTATGTCTTTTAGCGTCATTGACATTCATAATCGGATGTGACATATCTAATATGTATATACCATTGCATAATGTACCAAGCCATAAAGCATTCCATTTGAACTAATAGAACAACCATTGTTACCAAAAGACAAATGGAAACCAAATTTATTTAAACAAGAAATGCATAATATGTTCTTTGTTAACACGGTACAAAATAACAATCATCCAAGTTAAGTACAAGCCCACTAGGAGTGTCAAAACATAAGTTCCTACGGCTAATGCAAAGAACTCTTGCTCCATTGCCAACACGCAGTCCATTTCTCCCTTTATGAGTCAGCCATCGTCCCGAGGCCTGCATATCATTGCATATGTGAGCCACAACCGTATCTAATACCCATATGTTATGATCGAAACAGATTAACCTCAATGACAAATATACGAAGAAGTCGAGGCATCTGATGCCTTCTTCGCTTCGCTTCTTCCAGATAGACTTTGCGATTCGCCCCGATGACCGGGCCTTACCGAATGGAAGCAGGTACCTTTTGGTGCGTCTCTTTGGTCTTTTTCTTGCCTTTCACTGCACTTCCTTTCGCTTCGAGCCTTTTTTCTTCTTCTGCTTTTTTTGAAGCAGAGGAAGAAGAATCCACCAATAGCAACGCCATATCTTGCTTGACAAATTGTTCATTGCCTCGAGCAGATTGATCACCGAATTGTGGTGGATATTTGGTTCATTCGATAGTTCAACACAAACCGTGAATAACTATCGACAAACCAACTAGAATTAAGTCTATACTTAACTCGTAATCCATCACAAAACCTAAGACGGCCAACCTCTCAATATAGCCATTCATCTTCAATGCATATTGCACCGCAGATGAACCAGAGTCATCTTCGCTGTAAAGAGCAACCTTGAGGTCTCGAACCGCTCGACCGAGCTTGCTCATCAAACAACTCTCTAAGATGAAACACTATCGTGTGAGCATCCATAGACTCGTCGCTTCGCAGCTCAGTGACATCGATGCAAGCATAATGCGGTGGCTATGTCACCGTCTTTTAGATGCTTATTTATATGCCTTCCGATCATCATCGAAGCTCCTTCAGAAGTGGATCCGGAAGCGGAAAATCAAGGATGTATCCTAGATCCTCAGATCTGAGAACAATTCTCAGATTTCGCAGCCAATCAAGAAAATTTGGTCCAGTTAATTTGTTTGCATCCATTAGAGCACGAAGATTCACACTAGTCGACATCTTCAATCAACCTAAACGTAGAGAGAGAAAGAAAGTTAGAATAGATTTAAATGTATGACCATAAGGACTTAAATGACATACATATGGCTCCCACTAGTTTCAACAGAATCCATAACCCCCATCATGAATCCAAGAAACAAAATGGTACAATGACCTAGTGGGTCGATATCCGACATTACAAGAATGACCTCGAGGTTAGCTCAACAAGTCACCTTAGGTCAATCGGTAGGTATCGGTCATACCAATTGCATCTCGATGCAACTATCGCCTGCTATCAACGGTTGATGTATGCACATACATTGGGTTATCAACAACGATGCGTGTACATCCGATGTACACTACCCACTCGCCTCATCCACGCTGACCTTGAGGTTAGCTCAACAAATCAACGCTTCTAGGAAAACCGACCCATTAATCCGAAAATCATATTTTCATGGTTTGAACATATTCAGATAGAGTGAGCTTGAGGTTAGCTCAACAACCCAACCCTATAAGAACTCTGGTTCTTGCCATATTAATGGAAGGCGTTAGTTTTCATATTTTAAATTGAGGGATTTTAGGTCTCATCAAATTAATCTCATCCAAGGATCATAGTCATAATGACTATATGGACCGATTTAGGGCATCGCATCAATCACATTGAATTTATACCAAAATCACCCATCATCCCACTAAGGCATGTAATAAGTCGACTTGTTTATGTATAAGTCGACTTATGGCTCTGAATAAGTCGACTTATGCATGTAAGTCGACTTTGTGTAATCGCGTACCTAACAAGTCGACTTGTATCATTGTGCAAGTCGACTTATTCGTCTACAGTGCACCAAACAAGTCGAGTTATAAACATATAAGTCGACTTGTTCATAGTGCATATGGAATTGCTATCTAATCGGCTAATTCTCAATCCATGCATTTCCAATTCACAATACCAAGTATATTATCTTTATATTAATGTGCTAATGAAACATTTTCATTGAAACATGCATGCCATATAGTCAAACTATACGTGAAAACCTTGAAATCGATTAATCCACCATTAATCACTAGATTTCCACACAATTCAAGGACACCAAATAATCATGCTAAGTATCTCTAGGTAGGCTATACGTTATCAAGATTACTCCGGCACTTGTCACAAAAATTGCGACGGCCAAAATAACCAAGATAACTAATAAGCTAACGAGACGCTAAAGTGACCTATCCGACATCCAAAAATTATTGGAAACCTAAATTCAAGAATCTCATCTTGGCATGCATGCCACATCAACATAACACATTTTTAATCACTATAAAATGATTCAAGGCATTGGAAATCAGAAATACATAACCAATCATTCCAAACAAAACAGCCCCAGCATGTTTCTCAAAACTGCCAAGCTCTACCTTTTGCTCAAAATGATCATTGAAACAATTTCAATAAATGCTGAGAAAATTACTGAGATTAAAACATGTTCCTAACATGATCCATGAATTTTTAGGATTTATTGCCCACAAAACTCATTGAACCTCAGCAATCTAGCCGATCCAGAATCTGTGTTTTCAACACAGACATTCCCAGCAGCATACAAGAAATTCGGAAATAAATAGTAAATCACCTTGAAAACATTTTTCCTTCCACAGAGACATTCAAAAACATCTTAGGGAAATGTCAGTGAAAACCAATCCGAAAAATTTTTTTTTCTAGAATTTATGCTCGAATTTACAAGCATGCCTGTTTCAGAAACAATCAACAAGACAGCATCCGAAAGTTGAGGGAATTAAATAGCAAAACCATAGCTAATCAAATTAATAAATTTCTGAGCTTCCACAGACATAAACTACAACACCTTGTGAACATATCTGGGCAAGAAAATTTCGAAAACACTATCTCTATACTGATTCGAAATTCAACAGAAGCAACATGCTACACAGCTCAATTCACAAAGGAACTCCGACCTAGTTATCATTTAGACTGCTTATACAACACAAGTGGCTCGATACCACTGTAGGAAAATCCCGGGTGGGCATCACATGCCCAGGGTGCGGAATTAAAAATTTAAGTCCCGGATATTCCCAAAGCCAGGATCCATGTGTATGTACAAACAATCAAACCATAACGACCAAAGGAGACCGCTCTAATCTGATCCACGCAGAGGTCGGAAAACCTAACCGGGACAAACTCTTTTGACCCGAGAATAGCTAGACTAAAGAAAAGAGTGCTAGCTCTTACCTTAGCCTTAGAGAGCAAATTAGATGAGCTTGGTGGAGCCTTGGAGAAGTAGAAGCCAAGTTTGAGAGGATGAGAGGAAGATGATGGAAACAATTTCCAAAGGCTTAACCATTAAGCATTTTCGATTCTCTTCTCTTCATCACCGTGCATCCACTCTTTTTATTGCCTTCCATATGTTTATTTAACACTTAAAACCCATATATATGCTTTGTTGATGGAGCATCCACGTATAAAGCATAAAAGTTTCTTAAAATGCTAAATAATGATTAACTTTGACTTTTCAAAGTTAACTTCTTCTCCATTTTTATCTCCACCGAAAATCACTTATATATTTATATATTAATTAATTATTTACTTAATTAATTAATATATATAATTGCTGAAGTGGTCCAGTCAAACTGGGGTCGGTTCTACCGGCCTGTCGGGCCCCATCGGTGAAAAATCGCGGAGACCCTTTTCAAAGAATGTCGATGTCGCGATCTCATCGACATTTCCCAATCTCATCGGGATTCATTTAATCCTATTGCTTCCGGATATCGGATCTCGTCTCAAACTATTTTACAGATTCTCCGAGTCACTCTAATGCGTGTGACCCATTAGGTTCCCTTATGTTGGCCACTTAGATTAACACTTAATCTAAACAAGTCATGAGCGGTATCTAGCAACACATCACGACCCCAATCGACCGGAAAGTAATTGGTTTGACTAATGAAACCATATCACGAACCCTTCCATAGACAATTACCGTGCAATTCGTCCTTTCACCATGCTATACCCCACTTGGTTTGAGTATGGGCAATGTGTCATCTCTTACTAGACCGATTAAATCAAATCTAGTCCAAGTGTAATCGATCTCGCCCTAGACTCATTACTTTATATGTCCATGAAGACCATCTTCATGACATATGTATGCTCCGCGCAGAGACTTCAAAGTAATGATCCCGATAAGAGGCCATGGGTATCTCTTCTCGCTATAATGTAAGTGGTGAATCCTCTATTGGCTACTCAATTACCTTGAATACCTCAAGTCGCACCCAATCACCACCCTATGAGCGACCTCCGAAAGGTAACAAGGAATGGAGTCAAAGTACGTAATCAAGATTCAAGATATCCTTGAGTACCTCAAGTCTAAGGATACTTGCACCATTGCTATGATGAGATTATCACTGACATTTGTATAGGACATCCATGTGATGATCTCATAGCAGGTCATCCAATGTACTTACTACCACTAGTAAGCATCCACATGTCAAATCTAAATATCTCAATATTTACAGTTGTCTGAGATCCACTGCTTGATCAAATCAAGGAGTTTGACATGTGCTAGTCTATCCGGATTAACGATGTCCTGTCTCGTTAATCCTATGACTAGGGAGAATTTAGATACTGACATAATGACACATGATAGGAATCTCAGTAGTATGATCACATCATAATTTCCTTCATGCTATGTCATGTATCAGGGACTTCATTAATTTGATTAAAGATCATTATCAATTCATAATAAAATGAATATCAAATAAATGAAATATGCCTTGCTTTATTTATTCATAAAGTCTGTACATGACTATGAACAAAATGCGCTAAGGGGATTGCCTTTAGGGCACTACTCTAACAGCTCCAGCAAGAAAATTGCATTCGTTACCCATTCCAGAGTGAAAATGGGAACGCATCACAATAGATTTCATTATAGATTTTCCTAGGACTCCGAGGCAACATGATGCTATTTGGGTCATTGTGGATAGACTGACCAAATTGACTCATTTCTTACCAGTGAGGGAGAATTATTCATTGGATCAGTTGGCTCAGCGATATGTGGATGAAGTTGTGAGGTTACACGGGGTTCCAGTGTCCATAATATCAGACAGGGATCCTATATTTACCTCGAGATTTTGGGATAGTCTACAGACAACTTTGGGTACTAAGCTGAATTTCAATATAGCCTTTCATCCTCAGACAGATGGTTAGAGCGAGAGAACGATCAAGACTGTCAAGGGTATGCTCAGAGCTTGTGTTTTGGAGTTTCAGGGAGCATAGGATAAGTATATAACTTTGATTGAATTCGCTTATAATAATCAGTATCACAGCAATATTGGTATGGCTCCATATGAGGCGTTGTACAGCAGGAAGTGTCATTCGCCTATATATTAGGATGAAGAGGGTCTACGAATTATCGAGGGACCAGAATTGATTCAGGATATAGTTGATAAGGTGAAATTGATACGTAGCAAAATTAAAATGGCACAAAATAGACAGAAAAGCTATGTGGATCAACACAGGCGAGATATGGAGTATCAGGTTGGTGACAAAGTATTTCTAAGAGTATCACCTTCGCGAGGTGTCTTGAGATTTGGCAAGAAGGGTAAGTTGAGTCCGAGGTATATTGGTCCATTTGAGATCATTGAGAGAATTGGACCATTGGCTTATAAGTTAGCCTTACCTTCAGAAATGGCTCAGATTCATAATGTGTTCCATGTGAGTATGCTTAGGCGATATCGGTCGGATCCAACTCATATGATACCGACTCAGGAGATTGAAGTCTCTAGTAATCTGAGTTATGTTGAGGAACCTGTGAAGATAATTGGCTATCAAAATAAGCAATTGAGGAACCGAGTGATTCCAATGGTGAAAGTCCTTTGGAAGAATCATTCGAGTGAAGAAGCCACATGGGAAACAGAGGAGTACATGAGGGATCAGTACCCCTACCTATTTGATCATTTAGGTAAGAATTTTGATGACAAAATTTTTGTTAGGAGGGGAGAGTTGTAACATCCCGTTACCCATGCTAGGGCTAGAATTGTGAATTTTCATAATTTGATGAGAAATTAGGAAAAATGCACATCATGCATTAATTGTGACATGCACATTTTTGCACATTTATATGATTATACATGCATTCCTTGATATTTCTGGGTACAATTGAATTATTAATTATGATTAAAATGTGTTTTGGTGATTTTGGTATTATTTAAGACATTTTGAAATTTTTAGTTAATTTAAAAAAAATTATTTTTGGACCAATCCTATTGTGACACATGGACTAATTATTGTGAGACAAATGGCTTATGTTAGAGAGGATGTGTAAGGCATGCATAGTATACCGAGTATGAGTTTGAGTTAGGAAAGGTGAAGAAACACTTGACATCCGAATGAAAACTTTGAGACTTTTGTTGTTTTTAATCTGTCCTCTTTGCTGGAATTCATAGTCGATTCAGGTAAGTTATGTTTAAGTTGGGTTTTGTTTTTGTTAAATGATGTTTTTCAGTGGAAATGTATGCATGCATGCGAGGTTAGAGAAGTTGGTTTCGGTGTTGAATAGAGTAGATGATTGATTGAGAGTAGGAAATTGCTAATATGGTGTTGAATGAACTCTAGATTGGAAGATTTGTATATAATTTGTTCGGGTTTTGAGATAGTCGAAATGGACATGCATACATTCTTGTCCATTGTTTATCAGTAGAAGTGAAGCTACTTGTGTGATGGTCGGATTTTGATGTTTTAAATAAATCTTGAATTTGATCTTATGTAAATGTTTCGAACTGGATTTGGAGTTAATTAGAGTGAAGTTTTAGAGATTATTTTGGGTATAGAAGTGAAAAATTTGGAAAAAGAAATCGGGGAAGATAAGTTTCAGAACCAGACGTCACGGCATCCATTTTTACTCTCGCCGCAGCTCATTCCTATTTGCACGTCACGACTTGTTCTTTTGTACATCGCGACATGTGGCTTATTTTGTTTGTACGTCGCGGCGTCCATTTTTATCCTCGCCGTGGTTCATTCCTCTTTGTACGTCGCGACTTATTCTTTTGTACGTCGCAACGTGTGGCTATTTTGCTTGTACACCGCAACCTCCATTTTTATTCTCGCCGTGGTTCATTCTTTTTTGTACGCCGCGACGTATAAGATCCCCCCTTGAGCTCGTCGTGGAGAACGTTGCAAAAATCCTGAGAAAAACTAATTTCTGGGCTGTATGCCGCGGCGTCACTTTTTGTCCTTGTCGCGGCGAGCACCCCTCCTTCGACTACTTAAACATACTTTCGTATTTTGATCATAACTTTCTCTATACTGATCCAAATTGGGTGATTTTGATTTTATGTAAACTAGAGACATAGGGCTACAAATATTATGAAGAAATGGAGTTTTAATTCTGTCTCTAAGAGTTTCAATTTTTTGTTGGAAGTTTAGGTATGAATTTTGCTAGAACTTATGAACCTTCAAGAATATTTTGAGGATATCTCTTGGTATACTGATCCTAATTAAATGATCTTAGTGTCTTTAGAAAGCTAAGAAATGGGAGAAAAACTTCAAAGAAGGAAGTTTTGTCTAATTTTGTCATTTACCTTATCTGATTTAGTATGGAAAGTTGACCCGAATATGTTTTATAGGAAAAATCTGAAGTGGTCAATGAAGCTATGAAATTATTTGACATTGTTTGGTCCAATTCAATTGTAAATATACATGGTATTAATGAGGGCTTTGATTCCTAAATTATATTTGATAAGGATCATATTATTGTCCCCCGAAATTGTCATTGAACATGCATTGTGCATACATTCTATACACTGATATTCATATAAAAGAACATTGTGCAATTATGCAAAGTGTGATATTTGTGAATGTGTTTTGCCTAATTTAGAGGAGCATATCAGATGCCAATCGGATATTGCCGGACCATCCAGACAATAGCTTATTGGAGCGTACTGTGAGTCAACCTATATGATTTCCTAGGATTGATTTAATTTGATTCGTTTAAGCTTCCAATATTGTTATATTGCTTGCGATTTGATGATGAATTCCGAACTTTAATTGTCCAAGTAGATCAATATTCAGGAATGTATTAGAAGTGCTTTGATTGTGACTTTGTTTGCTATAGAATTCTGAACGATATTCTGAATGTTATGTGAATTCTCAACAAAAGTTGAATGCCGAATTTAGGTCCGATGATTATGAGTTTTGTTGAGCATTATATGTGATTATGATACATGCCATATTCAGTTTGATGCATTTCATAAAATGCATGCTCAAATAAAGGCATTGTGACTTGAATTGCCCGTATGAAGCGCTTCCACGTAGAGCTTTGCTCCATGATATATTTGTGTGCACGTAGAGCTATGCTCCGTGATTCTGTTCTAACTGAGCCTTATGGGCCAGCATTTGTATAAGTATGTGATAGGCATTCACTCACAACAATAAGAACGAATGTGAATCTCATATGCATATGTATTTATTTACATATGATCTGTTTGGTAATGATTGAATATTATACCCTATTGTGTGAGTTTTGAATCATAAATGTATCTGTTTATGAATGTTTGTGTAATATGTGATGTGTGCTTATGATCCGGTGAATTCATCAATGATGGTTCACTCATAGAGTTTACAAAACTCATCAAAATTGCAATATGGCTTTTCAGGTACGAGTCAGGAGACCTAGTTCCTTAGTCAGGACTTGAGTAATCTTTTGGATAGAGATATGGCTCTGAGGTCTGTCAGTTGACATCAGAAATGCTCTAGCTTTATTTTTGTCATTTTGCTAGAATTTGTATAAGCTTTATAAATAGTCGTTTAGTGGTATCAGTGTAAGCTTTATAAATGAATGGATTTGAATGGTTTTTAAAATTTAGTGACTTTGAGTGTGTTAGATGGTGCCATGTGTAGGTTGGATTGACATGTGTAAGTCAGATATGTTTTGCTCCAACATACCATTATCATAAGGTATTTACTTGAATGTCCTTCGTGTAGCGACCCGAACTTTGCGTACCGGGTGGGTTTCCCGCGTACCTCAAGAGGCCCGTGACCGCTACTGTAAAGCCCGGCCTCTACCACCATCACTCCATGTATTGTCCTCTCTGATACTTGGGTGAGCCACTGCTTGAACCCAAGACCTCAAGGTTTTGTCCCACTTTAAGTGGACGCCTCTTACCATTGAGCAAATGGCTCAATGGTAAGAGGCGTCCACTTAAAGTGGGACAAAACCTTGAGGTCTTGAGTTCGAGCAGTGGCTCACCCTTGACCAAAGAGGACAATACCTGGAGTGATGGCGGTAGAGACCGGGCTCTACTGTAGCGGTCGCGGGCCTCTTGAGGTGCGCGGGAAACCCACCCGGTACGCAAAGTCCGAGTCGCTACACTTCGGGTGTTTGGGTATTTGCCTTATGGTAGTGGGATGTTGCAATTTCAATTTTCATATACTAACTTATCTTGCCACTTAAAAATTTTCCTAATCTAAATGTACATTTTAATGCCTTAATTCTCTAATGGTGTTATTTAATTCCAATTCATTAAGTTTGATCCGTTAAACCAAAATTGAAGTCAGATGCTACTCTCAGTCATATCATAACTCTTAACACCTATCTTACATATACTCTCATGAACATAAAATTCCAACTAGGGTACAATTTAGGGCCTTACTATTCTCTCCCCCTTAAATGAATTTTGTCCTCTAATGCATACCTAATCAAAATAGTTGAGGATACTGAGCCATTATGGTCTCTTCTAGTTCTTATGTTGCTTCCTCGAGTCCATGGTATTTCTAGAGTACTTTCACCAAAGGTATTTGCTTGTTCCTAATTTGTCAAACTTTTTTGGCTAAAATAGATACAGGCCCTTCCTCATAAGGAAAATCTGATTGTACTTGAATTTCTCGCACAGGAATCTTTTGTGTATCATCTGAATGATATCTTCTTAACATCAAAACATGAAACATATCATGTAACTTGACCAACTCTCCAGGAAGAGCTAACTGATAAGTTACTGATCCAACTCTTTTAAGAATTTCATAAGGAACAATGTATTGTGGATTGAGTTTTCCTTTCTTCGTAAATCGAAATATGTGTTTCCATGGTGATACTTTTAAAAACACCTTATCACCTACCTAATACTCAATATCTTTCCTTTTTAAGTCAGCATAGAACTTTTATCTATCACTGGCAGCTTTCAAACTTTATTAGATAACTTAAACTTTTTCTTTAGTATTTTTCATAATATCAGGGCCGATCACCTTATTTTCACTTAATTCTATCCAACATACCAAAGTTCTACACTTCCTACCATGTTGACCTTTATATGGTGCCATGTCAATACTAGTCTGATAACTGTTATTGTAAGCAAACTCCATCAGAGCAAGATTCCCAACTTCCTGTAAATTCTAACATAACCCCGAAGCATATCTTCTAATATGGATATCCCATTCAGATTGTCCATCTGTTTGAGGATGGAAAGCAGCATTGAACTTGACTTGAATACCCAAAGCTTTTTACAAATTTTTCTAGAATCTCAAAGTAAATCAAGGATCACGATCAGGAATAATATATATTGGTACCCCATGCAACCTTACTATCTCATTCACATATATATCTGCAAGCCTATTTAAGGAATAATCAAGATGAACAGGCAGAAAGTGAGCAAACTTGGTGAACTTATCTACAATCAACCATACAGTGTCATGCTTCATCTAAATGAGAGGGAGTCTAGTGAAAAAATCTATAGTAATATTATCCCATTTCCACTGAGGAATCAAAATTAGATATAATAAACTATAGGGAACTTGGTGCTTAGCTTTAACTTGCCAACATGTCAAACATTTAGACACATAGTCTATAGCATCTATTTCATACCCTACCATTATTAATGTTGCTTCAGTTTTTAATACATCTTATTTCCATTAGGATATATAGTAAAGACGGTATTATTGGCCTCAAACAATAACGTTCCCTTCAAATCATCATTTTCTGGCATACACAATTGATCTTTGTAATACAAATTACCATCTCCTTTCATAGAAAAATCAGGTTGTTTGCCTTCCCGAGTAGTCAAGATAAGTTGTTGTAACTTATCATCAACTTTTGGAGCATCACAGATCTCTTGTCTTAAGGTAGGCCTAGCTTTTAATTGAGCTATTTGTAGGAAAATCCCAGTGTGAGCATAACATGCCCACGGTGCGGAAAACAAAAAAATTTTGTTCCGGGACCTTCCCGAAAGCCAAGATCCATGTGACTATATAACAAAGTCAAACCAAACGACCAAAGGAGACCGTCTCTAACGGTATCCACGCAGAGATCAGAAAACCTAACCGGGACAAACCCTTTGACCCGGAAATAGCTAGAACAAAGTAAAGACTGCTAGATCTTACCTTTGTTGTGGAGAGCTTGAAAATGATGGAGAAGCTTGAGAAGAAAATGCTTGAAGATGATGAAGAACGATGATGAGATGAGAGGGAAAACAATTTTTCCTTCCTTCCTTCTCTCCTCTTTCTTCAACCAACGAGCACACCTATCTCACTTTTTCATTTTTTCATTAAGCCATTTAATACAAAGATGACAAGGAAAAATTGGAAGCTTCTCTTGCCATCCACATTTTAACCTTTATATATATATATATATAAAGTTAAAACTTCCTCCTCCATCCACGTACATATATATATATATATATATATATATATATATATATATTTATTTAATTAATTAATTATATATATATATAAATAAATGTTGAAGTGGTCCAGTCACACTGGGGTCGGTCCTACCGGCCTACCGGGTCCCGATATGGGAAAAACCCCTGGAAACGTTTTTCAGCAATATCGATGTCACAATCTCATTGGGATCCAGTTAATCCGATTGCTCTCTATTTATTGGATCTCAGTTCAAAACTATTTTACGAGTTCTTCGAGACACTCTTATGCGTGTGACTCATTAGGTTCCCGGTTATGTTAGCCACTTAGATCAACACTTAATCTAAGCAAGTCATAAACGGTATCTAGCAACACATCATGACCCCTAATTGACCGGAAAGTAATTGGTTTGACGAATGAATATATATTCATCACGGACCATATCACGAACCCTTCCATAGACAATTACCGTGCAATTCGTCCTTTCACCATGCTATACCCCACTTGGTTATGAGTATGGGCAAAATGTCAATTCTTACTAGATTGACTACGTCAAATCTAGTCCAAATGATTTCAGTTCTTGTCCTGGGACTCATTACTTAATACTTAATATGTCGATGAAGACACTCTTCATGACATATGTACTCTGATCAGAGATTTCCAAGTAATGACCCTGACAAGAGGCCATGGGTATCAGCTTCTACTATCACAGAAGTGGTGAATCCTCTATTGGCTACTCAATTACCTTCGAATACCTCAAGTTGTACCCAATCACCATCCTATGAGCTTAACTCAGAAGGCAACAAGGAATGGAGTCAAAGCACGTAATCAAGATCCAAGATATCCTCGAGCACCTCAAGTCTAAGGATACTTGCACCATTGCTATGATGAGATTATCAACGACATTAGAATAGACATCCATGTGATGATCTCATAGTAGGTCATCCAATGTACTTACTACCTCTAGTTGTTAAGTCAAACCGACTTCACGATTAATTAATTTTGATAATAAACAAAGAGAAATATACGAGACAAAAGCGATTTGAAGAAAAATGACGATACAAAAAGCGGGCGGAAGAAAAAGCAGGCGGAGAAAAAAGCGAGCGATACAAAAGCGGATTTAAGCTTTACGAAGACAAAAAGTGCGAAACAAAAGCGCATTTAAGCTTTACGAAGACAAAAAGCGAGCGATACAAAAGCGCATTTAAGCTTTACGAAGACAAAAGCGACGATGCGAAAATAAGACGTAAGAAAGAAACATCGCTTTAAGGCGGTTACGAGCTAAACCTGAATAACCGCTTTTTAAAGATTCAAGAAGCGATAGACAAAAGCAATTTGAAGTTCACTATAAATAAGAGTCGAGATTGAAGAAGAAATAACTTTTGAAAAAGTGAATGAAACTCTGTGTATTCAATATCCGCTATCTTAGAGAAATATTATAACTATTTTCGAGTGTATATCGTGAAGAGCAACTCTTTTGTAAAAGCTCTTTATCGCTTTTCATTTTTGAAAAAGTACTACTGATAGCTGAAGAGGCTAAGAGTAAAAGAATACTTGCTGTTAAGAGACCAAGAGGCTCACTAAAGAATACTTGTAATCGCTTTAGAGATAGTGAAAATCTCGAAGAATATCGAGGAATGGACGTAGCCCACGGTTTGGGGTGAACCAGATAAAATTGCCATGTTTCTCTCTCTAATTCTTACTTTGTTCTTAAATCGTAGTTTTCATTATTAACAAAGTTTTTAAACTAGTTAAGAATTGATTTAAGATAAGTTTTACGAAAGAACAAGCAATTGTTATTGAAGGATTAAAGAAAAGTTTATCACAATTCAACCCCCTTCTTGTGTATCTTGGTCATATTATTACTCAATATATTAACGTGTGATTTACTTCAATTGGTATCGAGGCGAGGTGTTCAAGAATCACTCTAATAAAGTGTGAACTAAAGAAAATGGTGGAATCACACACGATATTGCGAAGGAGCCTCGGTCACGGACCTCCAAAGATTCAATGGTGAAGACTACCACTATTAGAAGGATCGGATGAGATTGTTTATCGAGTCTACTCACATTGACCTTTGGGACATCATCGAGAATGGACCTTACACACCAAGATGATGATAAAATCCAATTCCACGAGAAAGATGGACAAATGAAAGGTAAAGCAAGATTTCAACTAAACTCCAAAGAAAATTTTTTGAGTTGTGCATTGAAGCGAAGCGAGTATGACAAAGTGCATGGATGCGATCGCCAAAGAAATGTGGGATACATTATCAATTGCACATGAAGGAACAAATCAAGTGAAGGAGTCCAAGATAAGTATTTTGGTGCATCAAGATGAGTTATTCAAGATGAAAGAAGAAGAGACCATTGATCAAATGTTTGGAAGATTCCAAACAATTGTTAATGGGCTAAAAGCTCTTGGAAGAACGCATAACACCAAGACCATGTTCGAAAGATTTTGAGGAGTCTCGCCAAAAGATGGAGACCCAAAGTAATCGCGACTGAAGCCAAAGACCTAAGCGTCTTCAAGCTTGATGAATTGCTTGGATCGTTGAAGATACACAAGTAGAGCTTGATGCGAAGATAAGCTCAAAAGGAGAAGTCCATAGCGCCAAAGCAAGTCAAAAGAATCACAAAATCCAAAGAAGAAAAAAAAGGAATACATCAAAGGCATTAAAGATCGAAGAAGCAAAGGATGATGATTCCAAGAAGTCGTAATCAATCAAGTGATGAAGACAATGAGCTATCTTTCATTTCAAGAAAGATAAGAAGAATGTGGAAAAGAAGTCCAAAGAAAATTCAACATTTAGAAGGAACAATGGCAAAGACGATGAAAAGTCGATAAAGCATCCATTACATTATGAATGCAAGAAGCGGGACATTACAAGTCAGAGTGTCCAATGTTGAAAAGACAACCCGTAAGGAGTAGAGATAACAAGAAAAGCATGATGGCAACGTGGGAAGATCTGGATTCATCAGAATCAGATACAAGTTCACAAGCATTAGAACATGCTAACATATGTCCGGTAGTCAAGAAGAAAGTGATGAGGAGGTAACTTCCACTATAATGATATACAAGATGCATATTCGTAATTGTTAGAGGATTCTCATGCTATTACTCAAACAAAGACAAGTCGTTGAAGAAGAAATATGTAGAAAACCTCAAACATACTCATGAGATAGAGAGTGAGAATATAAGTTTGAGAAAGCAAGTTGAGGAATTGAATAACAACAAAGTTGTAGATAGATCTCAAGAGATTAATCAATTGAAATCGAGAATTAATAATCTCTCGATTGATCTAGCTAAATTTACGATAGTACAAAAAGATGAATAAAATGATAGGAGAATATGATACATCCAAGGATAAAACCGATTAGGGTTTACTAAAAATAAGCCCCACATTACGTAGTAAAATCGGTTGCTAAAAAAATAAGAAAATATATCAATCGACTTTCGAAAGGTCATCAACATTATCATTCTACACATCATTATCATTCATTACATCGATTAACCCTAAAGGACCCAAGAGAATCTGGGTACCTAAAATAAAATAATATCTCTACAAAATCCTTCTTGGAAGAACCAAAGAAGCACCATTGGTATATGGACGGTGGATGCTCGCGTCACGACAGAAACAAGTCTATGTTCCTAGATCTTGATCTGAAGAAAGGAGGATCAAGAACTTTTGGAGACAACCAACAAGGAAAGATAATCGGGTTTGGTAAGATTGGTAAGAATTCTCATGCATGCATTAATAACGTCTTACTAGTTGATGGTTTAAAGCATAACTTGATAAGTATTAGTCAATTATGTGATTACGGTTTTGAAGTTTCTTTTAATCAAAAATTTTGTGAAGTCGAAACAAAGATGGTTCCATCTTCTTTTCGCCAAAAGACTAAACAATCTTTATAAAATTGATTTAGGCGTTTTCGGTCTCAAAATATTTCATGTTTTTATCTATCAAGATGAAAGACGATCCGCATAAAAAACTAGGTCATGTCGGTTTTAAACATATTTCAAAACTTTTGAAACATGATTTGGTAAAGGTTTGCCACAAATTCGTTTTGACAAAGATTTCTTTTGTGAAAGTTGTCAGAAAGGGAAACAAGTTAAAACCTCTTTCTCTTCAAAACATTTCATAACTTCTTCTAGACCACTTGAGTTGTTACATATGGACTTATTTGGTCCAACAAGAACAATAAGTCTTGGTGGAAAGAAGTATGGACTTGTGATTGTTGATGATTTTACAAGGTTTTGTTGGATACTCTTTCTATCACATAAAGATGAGTCTTTCAAGTGTTTTAGAAACCTTTCCATGAGATTACAAAATGAAAGAGGAATGTCTATAGCAAGCATAAGGAGTGATCATGGAGGAGAATTTGAAAATGAGAAGTTGAGTAGTATTCTCACAAGAAAAGGAATTTTCATAACTTCTCTGCTTGAAGGACTCCACAATGAGAATGGAGTTGTTGAGAGGAAGAATAGGACGATTCAAGAGATGGAAAGAACAATGCTATCGAGATGAATCTTCCTAAATACTTCAAGCGTAAGTCATCAATCTGAGATGTTACATTAGAATAGAGTCTTTGCTGCGACCAATCTCAAGAAAACTCCCTATGAGTTGTGGAATGGAAGGAGACCAAACATTTCTTATTTCCATCCTTTTGGCTGCAAGTGCACTTTTACGAACACAAAGGAAGCTCGGATAAATTTGATGCGAAGACACTTTCGGAATTTTCTAGGCTATTCTCTCACTTCAAAGGCATTTAGAGTCTTCAACCTCACCTCAAAGATGTGAAGAAACTATTCACGTTAAGTTCGATGATAGCTCTCAACCCAATAAGGAAGAGGAATCGAAGATGATCTTTATTACGATGCCCTTGGCGCAGTGTAAGGAAGTATCTTCATCAGAACACTTCATGATGAAAAGATGATATCCCTAAGAATTTTGAGTTAAAGAAAGATTGGAGATACAAAAGCTCTCATCCTAAAGAGTCAATTATCGGAGAAACCTCGGAAGGTGTAAGAACAAGGTCCAAGTTAGGAAGAGAAGCCAACGTGGCATTTATATCCGAAGTAGAACCTAAAAGATTGATGAAGCTCTAAAAGATGAAGCATGGATATTAGCTATGCAAGAGGAGTTGAATCAATTCAAGAGGAATAAAGTCCGGTCCTTAGTTCCTAAACACGAAAAGAAATCCATTATTGGTACTAGATGGATATTCAAGAATAAGCTAGACTAATCGGGAAAAGTAAGTCGAAACAAGGCAAGATTAGTAGCACAAGGCTATAATCAGCAGGAAGGAATAGACTATAATGAGACATATGCTCCAAGAGCAAGACTTGAAGCAATAAGGATCTGCTTGCATATCTTTGTTTGCCATGACATAAAGCTTTTCGGATGGATGTAAAAGTGCATTTCGAATGGCTTTATAGATGAAGAAGTCTATGTCAAGCAACCTCCTGGATTTGAGGATATAAAGTATCCAGATCATGTCTGAGACTTCATAAAGCCTTATATGGATCAAACAGGCTCCTAGAGCATGGTATGATCGTCTGAGCTCTTTTCTTATTGAAAATGGATTTACTAGAGGTAAAGTTGACAAAACTCTTTTAGGAAGAACTTGTATAATGATTTTATTATTGGCAAATCTATGTTGATGATATTATTTTTGGTGCCACCTCAAAAAGGTTATGCATAAGCTTTGAAAATATGATGAAAAATGAATTTGAGATGAGCATGATGGGTGAGTTAAAATTCTTTCTTAGATTGCAAGTAAAGCAAACTAAGGATAAGATTTTTATCCATCAACAAAAATATGTCAAAGAATTGTTGTCTAAATTTGATATATGCGATGTTAAAAGTATGTCTACACCGATGCATCCTTCAAACTTGTTGTCGAAAGACGAAAGTGGTAAGAAGGTGGATCAAACCCTATTAGAGGGATGATTGGTTCTTTGCTTTATCTTACACAAGTAGACCTAACATTCTATTCAATGTATGCTTGTGTGCAAGGTTTCAGCCGATCTAGAGAATCTCATTACATAGTCGTAAACGAATTTTGAGATATCTCGCAGTACTCTGATCTTTGCTTAATGTATGAGAAAGGTAAAGAGGTTAAATGGATATTGCGATGCGGACTATGCGGTGATAGGATTGAAAGGAAGAGCACGAGTGGTGGTTGTCACTACCTTGGACCAAACACAGTGTCATGGTCAAGCAAGAGACAAAGCTCGATTGCATTATCAACCGCAGGTTTAATATATGTCCGCCGCATGAGTTGTTGTTCACAATTCTTGTGGATCGGTATCAATTGGAGGACTACTCAATACAAGAGGAAGAGATTCCAATATCTGCGACAACACCAAATACCATCGACTTGTCAAAGAATCCAATTCAACATTCAAGGTGAAGCACATTGAAGTTAGACATCATTTCTTGAGAGATTACGTTCGAAGAAAGTTGTCGATCTACAATTCGTGGAAACGAAATTTCAAGGGCGATATCTTCACAAAACCACTAAGTGAAGATCGCTTTAAAGAAATCGACGCAACCTCAATATGGTGATGTTAACGGACCAATCATCCGGTTTTTCGCAAAGAAGAAGCGAGATAGACGGAGGAGATAACGGACCAATCATCCGGTTTTCACAAAGAAGAAGCGAGATGAGCGGAGGAGATAACGGACCAATCATCGGTTTTTCAAAGAAGAAGCGAGATAGACGGAGGAGATAACGGACCAATCATCCGGTTTTTCGCAAAGAAGAAGCGATAGACGGAGGAGATAACGGACCAATCATCCGGTTTTTCGCAAAGAAGAAGTAGATGAGCGGAGGAGTTAATGGATCATTCATCGATTTTAAAAGACAAAGACGAAAGATTACGAGTTAACAGATTGATCATCGATTTTTCAAAAGAAAGACAATGAAACGGTGGAGTTAAACAAATGTTGGCGATTTCGAACTTAAAACTTCTTTCACAAAGAAAATTTTAGAGGAAAAAGGTCGGATCAACGAGAAGTACAATCGTTCTAGAATTTGCTATAAAATCCCTAAAGCGACGTTTAGGATCTCTAACAAATTCAGAAATTGCTAGTTCTCCAAATCTCTCTGAAAATTCTTCAAGCGAGTTCTTTTCACTCGTAATCAACAAGATGAATGTCAAGCCCATTTTATGAGTTGAGCCAGAGCAAACCGGGAAGATTAGTAAACTTTGAAGATCTAAGAAGGAACAAATGGATATAGAGCCGAGATAATAGCGGCGGTGGAGAAACTTCTTTCAAATACGAGAGCAAGTTTATCTCATCGAAGTTTATGAGTTACGAAACATACTAAAAGTGTGGATAATACTATCGTATCGTATGTAGAAACACTCCTGTTATAGTAACCAAGGAGTTCTTTGGAAAGAGTCATTGAATGTCCGAGTAGTGGAGTTCAACCTACTAACATGGTGAAATGGATGACTAAGTGAAGTTGAACAAAGATGAAGTTACTCGTCAACTTTATGGTCGAACAACCCAATCGAAAGAAGAGCCTCTTGGCTTGTACCAAAGCAAGGGTTTTGTTTCTTTGTTTTGTGTGATTTGTGTGTTACCTAGGATAGGTTCAAGACATCAAGTCACTACTTTGGATGAACAATGTATCCTTCATCTCTGAATCACCAACCAATAGATTTACCATTTTGATTTATCAATATATGGTTAAATCAATAAAGGATACAAACACTCTCCGTATGGGATGTTGTTGACAAGGATGTTTAAAGAATCGGGAATCGATTGGGTGGAGTCGACGGAAGGTATCTGTAAGAAGTTATATAGACTCTATATCAATTGCCAAAATGGGTGCGAGATTTTCGGATAAACAAGGAGCGAAGAATCAAGGAAAGCAACAAGCGAGGGGAGCCTAAACCAAGAAATCCTCTATGAAGGAGAGAAGATCACACTCTCGTGAGTCGAAGTCAAGAATCTGTTTGATTTTTGAATCGGTGACTTAAAGCGGAAGGGAACCTTTGGTGAGTGATATTCATAAGCAAGCAAGAACGTCACTCCTGAAAGGAAATCGTGCGACGAGAAAGAAGCCGATCCTTCCGAGATTCGAGCAAACCAAAGCATTATGAGCAGCGAGATTAAAAGCTACAAAATCATCGTCATCAATCCTTGAGAAAGTTTGAAACTCAATCTCAAGGAAATGAAGGAAAACGAAAGTAGAAGAACACGAGAAGAAGAAAGTTCAATCCAAGAGGTCACCAAGGTTAAAGAAAATGAGTGTAAGAAAGAAGAAAATCCAACAACAGAGGCAAAGGCTAAGAAGACAAGGCTAGAAGAAACTGTTGTTGACATTTCTAAACAATCTGCTGCATATCTTTGTTAGTCTTTGTTGAAATTCTTTGAAGTTAATATGGAAGCAGGCTCTTTGAAGCGATTGTGGAAGTCATTAAGGGTAATATTAAGGATTCTCACAAAATTTTAATAATACAATTTTGAAGAAATAGTTCCTACTACCTTTCAGTCCACACTTGTCCATAAACAAGTTGCTACACATGTTTTGGGGACGAAGGCTACTTAAAAGTCGAAGTGTGATGACTAATGTTCCATCAAAGTATTTAACTTTTCAAAGAGAAAGTTGGGAACACAGATTGGTTGTAATAGAGGAGAAGAAGACCAAGTCTGTCATCATCCGAGACAAACCAAAGAGATATGTGAAAGCATTCTTCAAATCGGTTGAATATGATAATGGCATTTTACATCCGTTGGATAGGGGTTACAAAATTTCTATGATCAACTCAAGAGAGTCGAGAGAACCATATCCACGAGCCATTTGAGAGCGTATCACTTCTTATCCTATCTTGAGCAAAGACAATAATCAAGGTGGTACCGATCTTCAACCACCAAATTTTGTTGAACTCAATTATGAGAAGCTAAAGTCGAAAGTTCAACGAGCCAGATTGGATGACATGTCACGATCGATTGCGAGGCATAAAATTGATTGATGCAAAGATGTAAGGAGAAAAGGAGTGGTCATCCATCTGCGTGTATCAAGATCCAGACCAAGTCTAACTAAGGCAACAACAGATGATCCACAGGAGGCAATATCGAATGGGTCAAGATTGTTACATTACGATTGGCAACTCGAATGTTGTTTTACTATAATACGAACATTCTGCTAAATCGACCTCTGTGGGAGATCGGTTCAATTACGAAGCTATGCCATGGTTTGGGCGCACTTTTCAACAAATAAGAGATTCCTATGATCTTGATATCAATGAACAAGTCTGTATTTGTTCCTCCTCCTCTTCGCAAATCATTGAACCAAATGTCTTTAACAAGGAAGCTTATACAACAACGGTGGCTATCGTTGAAAAGCAAGTTGTTAAGACGGTACCCTCGCAGATGAATCATCAACTCTAAAAAGGCGGTTCGGAAGCTTGATAAAGATATGAAGAAGATTAAGAAGATGCTGAAAAGTTGGTGAAGCAGATTGGAAAATAATTGTTTGATCAATAACAAATAGGGGAGAAGGGAGAAGGAAGAGAGAAGGAGAAGGAAGAAATCAATGGAAGGATGAAGATAATTTTTCTCAATACTTCAGATAATTCACAAGTATATGATACTTTTCATATTTCTCACAAGTATTTGTTATTATCAAAAGGGGAGAATGTTAAGTCAAACCAGACTTCACGATTAATTAATTTTGATAATAAACAAAGAAAAATATACGAGACAAAAGCGAGCGGAAGAAAAAATGACGGAAGAAAAAGCGGGCGATACAAAAAAATGTATCGGAAGAAAAGCGTATGTAAGAAAAAGCGATTTATACAAAAGGCATTTTAAGCTTTACGAAGACAAAAGCGATTTAAACAAAAGCGCATTTAAGCTTTACGAAGACAAAAACAGACGATACAAAAGCGAGCTTAAGCTTTACGAAGACAAAAAGCGACGATGCGAAAATAAGACGTAAGAAAGAAACATCGCTTTAAGACGGTTCGAGCTAAACCAATAATCGCTTTAAAGATTCAAGCGAGATAGACAAGAAACAGTTGAAGTTCGACTATAAATAAGAGTCGAGATTGAAGAAGAAATAACTTTTGGAAAAGTGAATGAAACTCTGTGTATTCAATATCATATCTCGAGAGAAATATTGCGAACTATTTTCGAGTGTATATTGTGAAGAGCAACTCTTTTGTAAAAGCTCTTTATCGCTTTTCATTTTGAAAAAGTGCTACTGAGATAACTGAAGAGGCTAAGAGTAAAAGAATACTTGCTGTTAAGAGACTGAAGAGGCTCGATCTAAAGAATACTTATGTCAGTTTGGAGATAGTGAAAATCTCGTAAGAATATCGAGGATCGGACCTAGCCCACGGTTTGGGGTGAACCAGGATAAAATTGCTGTTTTCTCTCTAATTCTTCTTGTTCTTAAATCGTAGTTTTCATTATTAACAAAGTTTTCAAACTAGTTAAAATTGATTTAAGATAAGTTTTACGAAAGAACAAGCAATTGTTATTGAAGGGATTAAAGAAAAGTTTATCACAATTCAACCCCCCCTTCTTGTGTATCTTGGTCATATTATTACTCAATATATTAACGTGTGATTTACTTCACTAGTAAGCATCCACATCTCAACCCTAAATATCTCATATGTACAGTTTCTGAGATCCACCGCTTGATCAAATCAAGGAGCTTGAGATGTGCTAGTCTTTCCGAATTACCGATGTCCAGTCTCAGTAATCCTATGACTAGGGATAATTTAGATACTGACATAATTGCACATGATAGGAATCTCAAAAGTATGATCACATCATAATTTCCTTCATGCTATGTCATATATCATGGACTTCATTAATTTGCTTATTGATCAATATCAGTTCATAAATAATGAACAGCAACGTAATGAAAAATGCCTTTCTTTATTTATTTATAAAGAATGTACACAGTTTTGTACAAAACGCGCTAAAGGCGATTGCCTTTAGGGCACTACTCTAACACTATTAAAGCTCCATCAGAAAAAAGTCCCCATTCACCCTGCTACACGAACAAATTCGAAATGGTCTTTCAACTTAAGGCATCATCCACAACTAGATACTTCAAACTTTTATGATCAGTGAAGATCCTACACTTTTCACCATACAAGTAGTGTCACTAAATTTTTAAAGCAAGCACTACTATTACAAGTTAAAATCATGTGTAAGGTAGTTCTAATCGTGAGGCTTTAGTGGCCTAGAGGCATATGCAACTACCTTTCTATCCTGCATCAAAACACAGCCAAAGCATTTCTAGATGCACCACTAATCTAACATACACCTTACCAGAAGTGGGTTGAGCCAATATAGGAGCTTCAATAAACATTCTCTTTGTTGATCAAAGTTAGTTTGACATTTATCAGATCATTCATACTTTACTCGTTTCCATAGCAATTTAGTTAAAGGGGATGCTATCACCAAAAACCCCTTCACAAATTGGCTACAGTAACCCACCAAACCCAAAAAAAATCTCACTTTTTTCACACTTTGTGGTGATTTTCAGTTAACAATTGCTTCAATCTTATTGTGATCAACCCTAATCCATTGAGAAGAAACAACGTGTCTTAGAAAAGATACCTCTCGAAGCTAGAGATCACACATACTCAGCTTATAATACAACTGCTTTTCCCATAGGATTTATAACACAACTCGAAGATGTTCAACATTATCATGCTCATTCTTATAATAGACCAAGATATCATATATGATCACCACAACAAACTAGTTTAAATAGGGCCTAAACACTCTATTCATTATATCCATGAATGCAACTGGAGCATTAATTAACCCGAATGTTTTACCAAGAATTCCTAATGTCCATAACAGGTCCTAAATCCAGTTTTCAAAACATCCACATCCTTTACCCGAAGTTGATAATATCGTGATCGCAGATCTATCTTTGAAAATATTCCTGCATCTTCCAATTGATCAAACGAATCTTCTATCGTTGGCAATGGATACTTATTCTTCACTGTGACTCTATTCAGTTGTCTGTAATTAATACACATCCAGAGAGTACCATCTTTCTTCTTAACAAACAAAACCGACGCTCCCTATTGCAACCAAACCTTCAACTCCTTCACTTTAGTAAGAACCATCTTGTGTAGTGCTCTGGATATAGGAGCAGTGCTAGGCATAATTTTGATAGACAACTCCACTTCCCTTTTAGGAGGGAGTTTGGGTAGTTCTTCAAGAAACATATATGAAAATTCGCTCACCACTAGAATATCTTGCAATTTACTAACCTCCTTCTTAGAATAAAACATAAAAGCTATATAAGCATCACATCCCTTCCTAAGAAACCTTCGAGCTTGCATAATAGATACCACACTAGACAGAGAACTAGTGTGAATGCCATACAGTATTATTTCATGTTGATCAGGCTTCATAAGCACAACTATCTTAACACTACAGTCAACCACTGCCTGATTCTTGGTTAACCAATCCATACCTAAAATCAAATCAAATTCATAAAAAGGCAATCTAATCAGATTTGCATCATACTCATTTACTTAGATCATAGCAGGACAAATTCTATATATTTGATTTGTAGAGCCCGGCCTCTACCGCCGTCACTCCAGGTATTGTCCTCTTTGGTCAAGGGTGAGTCCATAACTCGAACCCAAGACCTCAAGGTTTTGTTGCACTTTAAGTGCACACCTCTTACCATTGAGCCAATTGGCTCAATGGTAAGAGGCGTGCACTTAAAGTACAACAAAACCTTGAGGTCTTGGGTTCGAGCAGTGGCTCACCCAAGTGCCAAAGAGGACAATACCTGGAGTGATGGCGGTAGAGGCCGGGCTCTACAAGTAGCGATCGCGGGCCTCTTGAGGTGCGTGGGAAATCCACCCGGTACGCAAAGTTTAGGTCACTATATGATTAACCAACACATTACTACCCAAAGGACTAGTCACTTGAATTTCATAGTCTAACTGATCTATAGGCATCTCTTTATCAAACATTTCTCCAATATAGATATAAGAATGAGTGGATCCAGGATCAATCAAAGCTTACATTTCATATTTAGAAAGAGAAACAATACTAGCAATGACTTTAGGTGTGTCCTGATCCTCGCGAGCTTTCAAAACATAAACTAGAGTTGAAACAAAAGGTATAGTAGGTTAATCAACAGTTTCTAAATGAGGCTCAGATTAGGTTGTCCTCTATTTCCAGTAGGTGCATGAGCGCACTCCCTACTAGCTTGTGATGCTGAGATTGTATCATAGGGCAATTAGCTATTAGATGCTCAGTGCTACCACATCGAAAATATGCACTCATAGCCCTCTAATAAGTACCTCGATGGTATTTGGAGCAATGAGGGCATTCTGGAATACTAAAACCTTATCCTATAGAGAAACCCCTACCAGAAGTAGTCGATGAGGGAAAGTTTTGTCACCTTCATTGAGCTATAGATCTCTAAGTAAATTCTAGTGTAGAGGAAACACCTTCACGACTCTAATTGCTCGAGAACTAACTTCCTTTAGCAAAGCCCCTTTGCTAAGCCCTTTCTCTCTTTATCATCTCTTACTTGTCTATCTTAATAGCAACTTACACCAACTGATGATAACTCACTTACTGCAAGAGAGTGAATGCTGCCAGATGTTCTTTGATCGAGTCATTCAAACCATCCTCAAACTGATGACACTGACACTCCTCAGTAAGTCCAATTTTAGGTGCATAGTTGTTGAGTCAATTAAACTCCCTATCGTACTCAACAATACACATGTTTTTCTGTTTCAAGTTCAATAATTGCTTCCATTTCTCTTTTCTGTAGGCTTCAGTCACATACTTGGCTTTAAACTATTGGGAAAAGAAATCCCAAGTTAAAAGCTCTAGTAATTGAGGATATTTGAGAACAAACTTCCACCATTCATAGGCTGCTCCTTGAAGAAGAAAGACAACACAGTGCACTATCAGATCTGGTGGGTAACTTATTTCATTTAACAACCTCTTCACCTTCTCTAACCAAAATTCAGCTCTTTCAGACTCCTCCAGAGATGTTCCAGTAAATTTCTTAACTCTATACTTTCGTAACTGATCAATTGGAGCCTTCGATATCGTCATACGATGTAGAAACGTCATCATGTCTTACGACAACTTAACTAAAGCCTCCCTCTGAGTTGGAGGTAGAGGTGGTGGTATTTCATCACGATTCACCCCAGAAGGTCCAGATATAAATAGAGGAGTTCACTCAGATTATTTCTCTCAACAACCTCGTCAATGGCTTTGTGAGATCTTTCCATATTTAATTCTATAACCAAAACATGGGACAAATCGTATTAGGCCAAACACAACTCTTATATCCACATATAAGCAATAGTTAAGCATTGGTTATACCAGAATTGCCTAAACCATGCTCTGATACCAAATGATGTAACGTCCACACACTCCCTGGGAGGATATGCAGATGCTACATAAAACAGAAAACCATACTCTGATACCAAATGATGTAACATCCATATACCTCCTGGAAGGATATGCAGATGCTATATAAAATAGAAGTAAAATAATCCAAAACATACCAAACAGTCCCTTACATGCATTTCTAGAAACTCAAGCAAATATACATTACATATCATTAGATGTTATTTAATAAACATAACATATTATACATCATAATACATGCCATAAATTCAAAAACCAACCTGTATTAAGGTTATTACAAACCATTTACATCAGAATACAATATGTCTCATTACATTTAATAAAATTCCAAAACAACTCAAAACTCAAACAAACAAATTCCAAGATAGAACACATTCTTCTTAGCCACTATGGTAGTCTTTGTCGAGTCCTTAAATCTTCTTATCAAAACCTACACGGAGGCAAAACCACCATGCTAAGCATAAAGCTTAGTGAGGAAATAACTAAACAAGATATAATTTGGTGATTGTTTACAACAGTCATCTAACATTCATATATATTGATTCAAAATCATATCACAACAATCTCTAATTTTTCATATTACAGAGCAGTCCAAACATTATGTCTCAAAACAAAATATGATTAATCAATACAGAACATTCTTGCATTAGAATAGAGCTTATAAATTTTAGAACAAAATGTATAGGTATCAGAATTGAATATTAGAATAGGATATAATCCTTTCATATCAAAATATGACTTGTATCATATCAGAATATGTTTTGTATCAAATCAGATCTTATCTTGTATCAGATCAGAACTTGTTTATAACAAAACTAAACATATATCATAATACAAAAGTGGATAACGGGACCAAAACAGAAGATACCTATGTTTGGTATATGAAACAGAAGAGACTTAAGTCTCTGAAATAGAAGAAATAAAAGTTTCTAAAATTAGAAGACATCGAAGTGTTTGGCATAGAAGACACCTAAGTGTCTAGTTATAGAAGACACCTTAGTATCTAGTTATAGGAGCAGCTACATACCCTTATTGACATGCCTATTTACCAATGACTAGAACATAACAATTTTAAAACAATCCATTTCATATTTCAATATCACAAGCAAATAATGTAATGTATAACATATAACTTTATTTCATTTTGCTGCAATTGAACTTATTCATTGACATATGATCAAACTTATCATGCCTTATAATTACAAGCATGGGCAATAATGCATCAATAAAAATATATCATCACATATTATTTATATTCACATAATTAGGAAGGACTTCTAATACAATCCTAATTATCAAACTCCTCGGATAGTTGAAGGTCTAAAATTATGACAATATTAGAATCACATGATAACGAAATAATGCATAAGTATGAATTCATTTCCTTATGCCCAAATTGAACACATTCATTCTCACTTGAATAAACTTATCATACCTTATAAACATAAGCATTTGTAATATTGCACCGATGAATGCATGAAGTAATTACACTTTACATGCATTCACACAAGATCCCAATTCACAAACATTCATAACTGACACATTACTCTTGTTCTTTAAATCACATTAGCGTTTATAAATAAACTTCATTCCTTTAACGATTTATAAGTTCCAAAATTAGTTACTTTGTTATCAAATAACACCTTTCCTATGTTTTTACTTCAATTAAAAAATGCAAATCTTATTTAACCTTCTATTAAGCTACTCCACAAACTAGGTTCATTTTCAAGCTTAATTAAGTCCATTTAAACCATTATTAAGTACCTTAACCTTATATAGTCCAACAATTGTCTAAAACCAACATTTTCTACTTCCTATGTTCTTTCCACGACCATGGGAATAAGCCTTATAAATCCCATAATTGTTGTCGTTAATCCTGCTGTGAAATAAGCTATTATGGCGAAAATGGGGGAATACAACCAATTATCATTGATAATTTCATCTTTAGAGTAAAAACTGGCGAAATGTGTAATCTCACAAAAAGAAAGGGTTCCCAATAAAAAAGATGTTTTATAAATAAAGTATGCTTTGTCAAACCACCCATGAGAATCATATTTTGACTCTTATCTGGAGAATACTCGATAATAGCTTCCATTGAATGAGTAATGGATCTTGATACTAAAAAAAAAGCTTTATAATATTTGTTCCAAATTTTGACTTCTTTACTTCCATTCGACACAACTTCACTAAAGTCCATCAATTTCACTTCAATTCTACCTTATTCATGCTTCAATACCTCATTAAATTCATGTCCAAACTAATTCAAAAATCATTCATAAGGCAGCTCACAATCCATGATCTTTCATGCATACAAATCCAAAGAAAAAACTAACAACAAGTATCATGTTCTAGACCTCAATTCATCATTAATTAAATACATATTCTATCCATTTCATACATCACATAATTCATAACACAGCATGCTATCAAGTTTAGAATTCCCTTACCTTCTTAACTTCAAAGAAAAACTCCAAAGAAGTAAGCCAACTAGTCTTCCAAATAACCAAACATAGCTCCTAAACCAAGGAGTAAATTTCAGCAAAAATAAAACAATAACACATAAAATAGCAAGACTTACTTCTTGATGAAGTAACTTACAAATATTCTAAGTGAAGATGATCCAAAATCAAGCAAAATTCCAGAACTTGAGAGAAAGTAAGAGTTTCAGTAGTGAATGAACAAGGAGAAGGAAGAGTTACATCAGAAACTAGCCAATGCATAAGGTCATGCCATATGTAAGATGACTCATCTTGCTCTAAGGACACTTGTTACATAAGAACACAAGACACCTGTCCTCTCCCTAGCTAGCACATATGTTCTTCTATGGGGTCACCAAATGTCACAATTTAATTTTTTTACTGAACCAATGCTGCCAAATGTCAATGCTTCAACTATGTCAAATGTCACTAAATTATAGGCTTAGTCATTTCAATTTTCATGTACCAACTTATCTTGCCACTTGAAAATTTTCCTAGTCCAAATGTACATTTTAATACCTCAATTCTCTAATGGTGTTAATTAATTCCAATTCACTAAGTATGATCTATTAAACCATAATTAAAATCATATGCAATTCTCAATCATATCACAACTTTTAACACTTATCCTGCATGTACTTTTATGAACATGTAACATTCCAACTAGGGTACAATTTGGAACCTTCCTTGAAGTAGAAGAAGGAATATGATGTGGGTATGTGTATCTTATGAGATACAAGTCTGAAGCCTTTGAAAGGTTCAAAAAATTTAGAAATGAAGTTGAGAAACAACTTGGGAGAAGTATTAAATCAATTCGATCCGATCAAGGTGGTGAATACTTAATCGAAGAGGTTTTGGATTATCTCAGGGATAATGGAATATTATCCCAGTGGACTCCACCTTATATGCCACAACACAATGGTGTGGTTGAGAAGAGAAACCAAACCTTGTTAGACATGGTGAGGTCTATCACTTGAAACTTGTATTTATGTATTAAACGTAGTTCTATCCAAGTCTATTGATGTTGCTCCATATGAGATATGGACTAACAGGAAACTCTATTTTTCTTATATAAAAGCTTAGGGTTATCTACTTATATGAAGCTAATTCAATCAGATAAGCTTGAAGTTAAATTTAACAAGTGTCTGTTTGTAGGATATCTAGGGAAACTATAAGTTATCAGTTCTACCATATTTCGGAATAAAAGGTGTTTATTTCAAAGCATGTTGTCTTTTTAGGAAAAGAGTTTCTTCTAAGAGAAGACAATGGGAGCAAAATTGAACTTATGGAAGTTCAAGATGCTCAAACAGATGCATATCAATTGCTTAGACCCGAGTCTATTGTTCATGAAGATGAAACAATGGTTCAATATTCTAACACACAAGAAATATATACGTCAGGTAAGATACATCACGTTCTCAAGAGACATAGATTTCTCATAAGTGAACTTAACGAAGTATTGCTCATAGAAGATGATGAGCCTACTACTTATGAAGAGGTTTTGAAGATTTCAAAATCTAACAAATGGCTTCAAGTTATGAAATCTGAAATGAGTTATATGTATGAAAACCAAGTATGGACTTTAGTTGACCCACCCAAAGGGTTAAAACCCATAGGGAGCAAATGGGTTTTCAAGAATAAAAATGACATGAAGGGTAATGTAGTTACCCAAAAAATAAGGCTTGTAACTAAAAGTTATCGTCAAAGGCAAGGTGTTGACTATGACGAAACGTTTAGTCCAATAACTATGCTTAATCCATTAGGATACTCCTAGCCATTGCCACTCATTATGATTATGAGATATAGCAAATGGATGAGAAGACGACTTTCCTTAATGGAAACCTAACCAAGGATGTGTATATGTAACAACTTGATGGTTTCATATCTATGAATGGAAAAAAGGAATGCAAGCTTTAAAAATTCATTTATGGATTGAAACAAGCATCTAAGAGTTGGAATATCCGATTTGATGAGGCAATCAAAGATTTTGGCTTCTCAAAAAATCTGGATGAGCCATGTGTGCATAAAAAGGTTAGTGGGAGTGAGTGCAACCGTGTTCCTTGTATTGTACGTAGATGACATATTGCTAATAGAAAATGATGTTTATGCTTTGCAATCAGTCAAAATTTGGTTAGCTAAGAACTTCTCTATGAAAGACCTTGGAGAAGCAACTTATATTTTGGGGATAAGGATCTATAGAGATAAATCTAAGAGGTTGCTTGGTCTTTCTCAGTCTATATACGTAAAGAAGATGTTAAAAAGGTTTAGCATAGAACAGTCCAAGAGAGGTTATCTTCCCATTGTATATGGGATCACTCTCTAAATCTATGTGTCCAAAGACACAAGATGAGAGGACTCGCATGAGTTTGAATGCTTATACTTCAGCTATAAGATCAATCATGTATGATGGGTTATTTGCTAAACCCGATGTAGTGTATGCTCTAAGTGTTACAAGCAGATACCAGTTAGATCCTAGTAAGGGTCATTAGGTGGCTGTTAAGAATATCCTTAAATACTTGAGACAAACTAAGGATGTATTCTTGGTATATGAAGAAGGTGATCTTTTGGTAAGTAGGTATACTGATTCCAATTTCTAATCCGATAGGGATGACTCCAGATCCCAATCTAAATATGTATTCACACTGAATGGTGGTGCAGTTAGGTGGAAAAGTTCCAAACAAGAGACGACTGCAAATTCAACTACAAAGGTGGAATACATTTGCAGCTTTAAAAGCAGTAAAGGAAGCAGTTTGGACCAAGAAGTTCATCATGAAACTTGATGTGTTTCTGAGCATCATTGACCCAGTGTAGTTGTATTGTGACAACAATGGTGCTATAATGTAGGCGGAGGAACCAAGGTCTCATCTAAAGTCTAAACATATACTCAAGCACTACCATTTGATTAGAGAAATCATTAGTAGAAATGAATAGAGAGAGTTTCCACTTATCAGAATATAGTTAATACGTTGACTAAGCCTATTACCCAAAAGATTTTTGTGTCACATGTACATACCTATGGTATTAGATATCAAGGTGATTGGCTTTAGTGTAAGTGGGAGTTTGCTAGAGAAGTGCTCTAAAGGCAATCACTCTTAGCACTTACTGTACAAATCATTTTATGATTAATAAAGGCATTTTCATTATTTCTATGTTCATACATTTATGGATTTGATGTTGATCTTAAATTGATTTAATGAAATCCTTAACATAAAATATAACAAGGGGAAAATCATGATGAGATCATAATAATGAGATTCCTATCATGTGTAATTATATTAGTATCTAAACTTTCCTTAGTAATAGGATTAATGAGATGGAATATCATTAATCCGGATAAACTAGCACATTTTATACTCCTTGATTGGATCAAGCAGTAGATCTCATAAGTTATAGACATAAGTTGTTTAAAGTTAACATGTAGATGCTTACTAAGGATAGTAAGTACATTGGATTGACCTACTATGAGACAATCATATGGACATTATATTCCAGTGTCAATGATAGTCTCATCATAGCAATGGAGCAAGTGTCCTTTGATTTGAAGTGCTCAAGGATATTTCGAAAAATAATTATGTGCTTTGACTCCATTCATCAGTGCCTTTCAATGGTTACTCAGAGGGTAGTGATTGGGTATAGTTTGAGGTATTCGAAGGTAATTGAGTATCCAATAAAGGATTCACCACTCCTGATAGAAGGAGATGAAACCCACAGCCTATTGTTGGGGTCATTACTCGAGGGTCTCTGGCCAGAGTAGATATGTGTCATAAAGAGAGCCTTCAGTGATACATAAAGTAATGAGATCCTCAAGACAAGATCTAATACAACTTGGATTAGATGTGACATAATTAATCTAGTGGGAGTTGACACTTTGACCATACTCTGAACTAAGTGGGGTATAGATAGGAAAAGGATGAATTGCATGACAACATTGCCTATAAAAGTATTTGTAGTCAAACCACTGACTTTCCGATCAATTGAGGGTCATGACTTTTTGCTAGATACTGCTCTTGATTGACTTGAATTAAGTGTGGATTCAAGTGGCTAATATAAATGGGAGCCTAATAAGTCACACACAAAGGAGATCCAAAGGATGAGTAAAATGGTCTTTAATGGTGATTCAAGATATAAGAGAGTGTTTCAGGATTGTATTGCGATGTGATTGTGGTAGAAAATATTACATGGAATGGATTAGAAACAAGTGTTGTTGGCTGCCAATTTGGCCATTAACTTCATAAAATTTTATTAATGCATGTTATTCATGGTCATTAACATCCCAAACTTCCATTAATGCATGTTATTCATGTAACATCCCGTTACCGGAGTGACGGGTATGTCAGTAATTTGAATCGGGTTAGAATTGGGTACAGGCAAATGTGACATTGTGCATGCATTATTGTTTTTATAGATATCGGTAACAGATTATTGACTGCACAAGTATATATATATATGTACATAAATGTATGACGATTCCCGAATTGATTGTGTATCGAAAATTGGTTATAATTGTACAGATGAGAATTGGTTGTAAAAATTGGAAATTGATATGAAACAATTGGGATTATAATTTCAGGATTTATTAGTTATGGTTATTGCAAAATTGGGAGAAAAATAGAATAAGAATTAGACTGATAGACTCTAAGTTTGGACTTGTGGCAACTAAATTGCCAAACAAGCCTTTAAAGCTCATATATATATATAAGTTTAAACGTTTGTTTCATCATCGACGGTCGTGGGTGAGCATCTTGCGATTTGGAGTTTTTGGAAGATTTTCGAAGGTTACTAGCTTGAATCAAGTAAGTTTCTATGTGTTTATGCCTTAAATCGTTTCATTTGATCATTGATTTGAGTAAGAAATTGGTTAGAAATTTGGAAAGTTGCGATGATAGGGTTTTCGTTGGTTTTGATTTGGGTTTTCGATAAAAGATGGTTTAAATGATGATCTGAGGTTAGGAATAAGTCGAGTTTAAGGTTTAAAACTGATTGAGAGTGTTTAGAATGGATTTGAATGAGTTAGATCAGAAAAATCAGATGAATTTCTGGGTTTCGGATGAGTTTCTAGGTTCACACGTCGCGATGTGGCGAGCCCCTTTAACTCACACGTCGCGACGAATAATTGATTTTTTATAATTAGTACGCCGCGACGAACTGGATGTAGGTACACGCCGCGGCGAGGAGTTGGGTGCGTCGTGGCGAGCAGGTTAGCTCCCGCACGTCGCGGTGAGCACGAAAGAGAGGTACACCGCGATGCGCATTTAGACGCACGTCATGGTGAAAGAAGGAGGCTCCATGGCGAGGCGAACGTCATGGCGAGGATGAGTGTTTTCCGAAAAGTGAATTGGTTAAGTTATTTGGAGATTTGAGAATTTTGAGGTTAAATTGGGATTGGTTAGTGATTAATAGGTGTTTAGTAAATTGAATTTTTGAGATTAGGAATTGCAAATTAAAAGAAATGAAATTAAGTGATTATGAGATGATTGTTACAAGTAATGAGCTTAAGGATTGACTTCAAATGAATTGGTTTCTAAATGATTAATTGGAATTTGGAGACTAAGAATATTGAATGGATAAGAATGGAAATTCGGAATGTAATTATATGATTATTGGAATTGAGTAGTAAACGATTAGTGATTGTGATTCTAATTGAAATGTGATCTTAGAGTATGGAAATTTGTAAATTGATAAATGAGATCTGGAATTGTTATGGACTAGAGTGAGAGTGATCTAATTGAGAAATTCAGGAATTGAATCGGGAAAGTCATAACATGTATAGTATTTATCGAAATTGTTATTGATTATTAAATTTGGCATGATTGGTAATGTGTGATTTATTTGATTTGATATAGAGGTTCGATGGATCGACATTCCATGGATAAGATTGGGACTTCGGTGAGCAGCTTCGGAAGTGCGGTGAAGTAGTAACCTAGTTGGTTTCTCACCTTATGTGTTTATTAATTATATGCATTGATTGCCATGAGGAAGCGGATGGATAGATGTGTGATTGATTTGATTGATTTGGACCATGGGTGTTCAAATATTTGATTGTGATATTGAAGTGCAAAGATGAGTAAATATGTATGAATGCATGAATGAATTAAATTGTAAATGTATTAGCGAAAATGATTGGGCGTAAATGACTGAAATTGGGAAGTGACACATGCATTCATGCATCATCAATGATCGAGATAATGGTAGTTATGATCGGTGGTGCCAACGTATGCAGAGCCACAGGCTCAATACACTGTGCCCGTCACTGGGCTTATCAGGCGATCATGCCCAACGATATGAGAGCTTTAAGCTCAACGCACGTGACCTCGGTCCAACGATTGATAGAGCCTCAGGCTCACCGCAGGCATATCATGCCCAACGATTTGAGCCACCGCTCAACGTAAATGATTTCAAAGCACAGTCACAACAACGAAAAGAAAATGAAAGTGTCACATGTACATTGCATATGTGTATGGTGATTGAAAATGTAAATTGACCGCAAATGACCGAGAGATGTGAATAAGGAAATTGCATGTGATATTACTTATAAATGCTCTTGTGTATTATATGTATATGATTGTGAATGCATGAGTTGGGTGAACCATCGATGATGGTTTCTCATTGAGTTCACAAACTCACCCAACATTGCATCTATTTTTCAGGAATTGAAGAGTACCCCGTTAGTAAAACGGGAGTATGTTTGCAGGATTCAAGTGAAGGTCAGGGTCGGGATCAGTGTCGTCACATCTGCATTAGTGTAGTGAGTTTATTAAGTGGGCCCCATTTGTCTATGTGTCATTGTATTGTATTACTGAAATGTTTAGAAATGGCATTGGGCCCAGTTGGGTCATACATTTCTATATGTACATGATGATTGAGCACTATTGAGTGCTAGTTAATGACTGAATTGTTCATATTTGAAAAATGTTTTCATATTAAATCGGGCCCAGATTGATTATCGTTTTCCGCACTCAACTGTTTTAAAAAGGAGAAAAAACAGAAAAATGTTATAACGAGATTTAAAAAGGTATTGAGTGTTTTAGTACGCCACCCTCGCGGGGCACGGGCTCGGATATCACCGTAGATGTCGGGTTTGGGTCTTGTCGGGAGTGGGGTGCTACATATGTGGTATCGAGCCCGTATACAATCTTACATGGTCGCTTACGAGAAAATGTATCAAAGTGCATGCATATAAGTCATGTCTCGTGACAAAGGATGACTGATCCCCAGTATAGCATATGAGTCTCATACATGAGCCTGTACTAGTGATTTAAGTGGTTAGAAATAGTTAGGAAAAGATGATATGGAAAATGTGATAAATGGAAGTTGTGGAAATCAAGGAATAAGAACAAGTAGATGGTGCGATATGAAAATTGGAGAATTAGTGTATTGAATGCGATGGGCGTATTATGAAATACGACACTAGAGTGATATAGGAACAATCTGTGAACGTGAAATAGATGTGAATATGTATAGAGGAAATATAGAGATATATGAGAAATGGCAAGATTGAAAGTATATAAGTAAAGTAAATGGGAATAAAATGTTTTGTGATTAGAGTTGCTTGTTAAAGCGTGATGAGAGTTGTGATTGTTGTGATATGGATTTAAGTGTGACTCGTGAAACGAAACAATGAAAAGATCGAAAGGTAAGAAAATGGTATTGATAGATGAAAAAGCTGAACAGTTGTTAAGGTCAGTGGATTTGCCTATGCGAATGCACACCGATAATGGAAATGATATCGAAATCAATTGGTGTGTTAGTGGATAACCGCCAAGTCTTATAGTTAAAAATTCATGTGAGTTAGAGTAAGAAATGAAAGTGCTTATAGTGATTGAATTGGTAATGAATTGAGATTGTAATTAGGATATTGGTATGGTAAAATCCTCCCGATCGAGGATAGGTGCAAAAGGAAAACGTGGTCAAAACTTTAATGAGATTGAGGTATCCTAAGCATAAGTGACTAATTGGTATATTGATGTAATAATTTTAAATGGTATGTACCCCGATGAGCGGTATTAAAAGGATGCTCGTTATGTGGATTATGGCATAGATTGATCTTCACGGATAGCGTGAATAGTCAAAATTGATTTCTAAGGTATTGAGAATAATCGATAAGAAATATGACGATCGTTGATGATTAGGAATTGAAAGAAGAATTTCCCTGAATTGGATTTCGATTGGATGATGAGAATTGAAAAGTTTAGCGATGAAAGGACAAATTGGAGATAAATGTGAAATGAATGAAAAGTCGTTATTGGGAGTGTAAAAGATAGAATAAGTTATTAAGAAGGTATGTGTTACGATAATGTAAAGACTTCGATTGTGTAATAAGATTATTGAACAGTAAAAAGATATTAGTTGTGATTTGAGGAGAATACCGATGCTGATATATTTTGTGTGAATATTGTAAAGGATAAAGTGGATTTGATAATGGTATTATTAACCCAGTTTGACATGATAGTGAATAAATCGCAATATGTGGAGAATCTAGTGTAAAGGAACGTGTGTCGAAATACATTTGATGAAATTGAGTAAGTTATGAGAAAATCGTTCCTCATTGGAGATGTATGATATGTAAAAAGTTATGCAAATTGATCATAGGTGTAAGGAGTTCATTATATTATTGAAGAGTGAAATATGTAGATTGAGTTTAAAGTGGATAGTGACTGTGATCATCGATGATCGATATAATACATTTGAATAGTGAAGAAGATAAATTGGCATAGTTGAGGAAATTGTATAGTATGCAAGTTTTATAAGAGTGAATTTGATCTTGATCGAATAAGTAATGGATGAATTATTATTCGAACATGGTATTGGGAGATTAAAATGTAAATAGAGGTATTGATAAATGTGAAATTATAAAGGACAGGTACATAAGGAATTTGGAGTTATTTTTCCAATATACAATCAATCCTAAAATGTGTGGAGTGTATGATTGTATCTTGGATATGTCCGTAAATTGTTAAATGTTTTCTCGATCTTAGTCCCTCGATGATAATGTTCGAGGAAAAATGTGTGAATTGTATGACTAATGATTGTAAAAAGAGACACTAGGAGAAATTTTCAATTCGAGTATTGATCGTGTTATTTTAAATTTTGAGGTGTTATAATAGGAAATGAATCGTAAAGATTAAAATGCGATCTATTGAAATAGAGTAAAGAGATTCTATGTGTATGGAGATCAGTATAATCTGATGGGCAATATTGGTATTTGATAACTTGATAATTTTAGTGTATTAGAAAGTGTTGTAAAGTTTGGAGATTCTATTCGCATGAAATTGTTTTGGATGTATATCGTTTATAAGGCAATAATGATTAAGTTATATGAGTGAATGGAAAAATGACTATGCATTTGAGTGTTTGAATTTCGTTATTGAAACAAGTAGTGAGGCGATAAGATTATGATACCTAATGTAAGAATGAGTGTAAACTATCGAGGTTAGTAAAGCCTTAAAAAGAACGATTAGCGATTGGAATTCCAAGTCAAATGTGCAGTGTGTATTGAAAGCATGGCAAAATCCGAATTGAGAATCTTGAATAGTGGACCGTATTGAGAAATTGTGAATAGTTTAGCTATAAAGAAAATGAGTAATGTGAAGGGATTAAGAAGTATGAGTAAAATTCATTAAGGGAACCATTAGTGAAAAAAAAATTCAAGGAATAATAATAAGAGGGTATTAGAAGAGTAATAGGAAGTAGAGTGTGACATTGAGTGTAGGTCGACCTACGGAGATGATTCTTGATGTTAAATGTGAAACTAATATGTTGCTGGAATCCATAGGGTTATGAGATTGATGTATGGATCAGAGTGCTTGTAAAAATATAGATTGTTAAATTGGTGATAACAAAATTCAAATTGATGAGAATGAATCAGATCGATGATTATCGAGATTATTGAAACCTTACGAGAGTAGTAATTGGCATTGGAGAGATGCAATATGATAAGTGATACATGATATATTTCTAAATGTGTCACCTCGGCCAATCTATGTATTGATTGATATCATAGGAAAAAGGGAAATTAAATTCGTTATTAGTGGCCTTGATGTGACCGTGTTGTGAATCGATTTATGGATTGGCAAGTCAAGAGCAACCTAAAAGATGAAATGGGTTAAATAAAGTACTATATAGATGAAATAGGAAATATTGATATGATGGGATATGTATATTATTGGTGGTGGATATAAAGAATTATGAGTAATCGAAAAGAAATCGTTAAAATAGTATAAAGTTTGAGAAAGGAAAAGAGGTAAGTAAGTGATTGTAGTGTGATTAAATTTGGCAAGTTAAATCTAAAATCCTAAAAGATGATTCGGATCCAAAGTGTTACAAAGACTGAATTAGAAAATATTGTTAGGATCCCAAACATGTGTTATCAATATTGGAAGTGATGAATTGTGAGTAAAAGGCAATGTAGAGTTAAGAAAGATTTGGCGAAATTATGCGTATACGTATAGGAAATAAGTGGAAATCGGAGAATCAATGATCGTAAAGACTCCTATCATCTTGACAAATCGTATATGAAATTTCGAGGACGAAAATTTTATAAGGAGGGAGAATTGTAACATCCGTTACGGAGTGACGGTATGTCGATAATTTGGATCGGGTTAAAATTGGAGTGCAGCAAATGTGACATTGTGCATGCATTATTGTTTTATAGATATCGGTAATGTTATTATTGACTGCACAAGTATATATATATATGTACATACATGTATGACGATTCCCGAATTGATTGTGTATCGGAAATTGGTTATAATTGTACAGATGAGAATTGGTTGTGAAAATTGGAAATTGATATGAAACAATTGGGATTATAATTTCAGGATTTATTAGTTATGGTTATTGCAAAATTGGGAGAAAAATAGAATAAGAATTAGACTGATAGACTCTAAGTTTGGACTTGTGGTAACTAAATTGCCAAACAAGCCTTTAAAGCTCATATATATATATAAGTTTAAACGTTTGTTTCATCATCGACGGTCGTGGGTGAGCATCTTGCGATTTGGAGTTTTTGGAAGATTTTCGAAGGTTACTAGCTTGAATCAAGTAAGTTTCTATGTGTTTATGCCTTAAATCGTTTCATTTGATCATTGATTTGAGTAAGAAATTGGTTAGAAATTTGGAAAGTTGCGATGATAGGGTTTTCGTTGGTTTTGATGTGGGTTTTTGATAAAAGATGGTTTAAATGATGATCTGAGGTTAGGAATAAGTCGAGTTTAAGGTTTAAAACTGATTGAGAGTGTTTAGAATGGATTTGAATGAGTTAGATCGGAAAAATCGAGATGAATTTCTGGTTTCGGATGAGTTTCTAGGTTATGCGTCATGACGCAGATGAACTGCGCCACGAGCCCCTTTAAGTCACACGTCATGACGAATAATTGATTTTTATAATTAGTGCGCCATTTAACCGGATGTAGGTGCACGCCACGGCGAGGAGTTAGGTCTTGTGGGCGAAAGCGAGTTAGCTCCCGCGTCGCGGTGAGCACGAAGAGAGGTGCCTTGCGATGCATGAGACGCACGTCATGTGAAAGAAAGGAGGCTTCGCCATGGGGCGACGCGCCATGGCGAGGATGAGTGTTTTCGAAAAGTGAATTGGTTAAGTTATTTGGAGATTTGAGAATTTTGAGGTTAAATTGGGATTGGTTAGTGATTAATAGGTGTTTAGTAAATTGAATTTTGAGACTAGGAATTGCAAATTAGAAGAAATGAAATTAAGTGATTATGAGATGATTGTTACAAGTAATGAGCTTGAGGATTGACTTCAAATGAATTGGTTTCTAAATGATTAATTGGAATTTGGAGACTAAGAATATTGAATGGATAAGAATGGAAATTCGGAATGTAATTATTGTAGGAAAATCCCGGGAGGTACATCACATGTACCGGCAGCGGAAAACAAAAATTTTGTTCGGGACTTTCCGAAACCGAGATCTTGGTATCCGTATGAAGACATCAACCTAAATAGCCAAAGAGACTATCTCTAAAGGTGATCCACGAGAGATCAGAAAATCTAACCGAGTCAAACCCTTTGACCCGGGAATAGCTAGAACAGATTAAAGCCTGCTAGAGCCTACCTCTCGTCCCCGGAGAGTGAAGGAAGCGTTGGACCATGTGCTTGGAGAAGAGAAGAATCGATGATGGCTTTGAGAAAAGAAGAGAATGAAATCCTTATTTCACCTAAAGCAACTCTTAAGCTTCCTCCCATTTCTCTATCTCCACGTCGTACTCCACTTGCCTTTCACCTATGTATATAAGTCTTTTAGCTTTTAAAAGACTAAGCATAAGATGATGCCATGTGGAAGCATATAAACCATTAACTAATTAATGGAATAAAGTAACTAAGCTTTGACTTTTCAAAGCTCTCATCCTCTCCCTTTCCAACGCAGCACTACATATATATATATATATATATAATTAATTATTTATTTAATTAATTTCTCATATATATATATGTATATAATTATTAAGCGGTCCAATCACCTTTGGGTTGGTCCTACTCTACCTCGCCCCAAATCTTTAAACAGCCTCAGGAAACCTTTCTTAGCAATATTGATGTCGCGATCTCATGGGACATATCCCAATCCATTGGGATCCATTTAATCTAATGCTCTCCATAATTGGAACTCGTCCAATTACTATTTCTGATTCTCTGAAACACTCTTATCGTGTGACCACTTTAGGCTCCGGTTATGTTGGCCACTTAGATTAACAATTAATCTGAGCAAGTCATGGCGGTATCTAGCAACACATCATGACCTCCAATTGACCGAAAGTAATCGGTTTGATGTATTCATCACGAACCGGATCACGAACCCTTCCATGAACAATTACAGTGCAATTCGTCCTTTCACCATCCTATACCCCACTTGGTTATGAGTATGGTCAAAGTGTCAACTCTCACTAGACCGAGTCTAGCCCAGTGATATCGCTTCTTGTCACGGACTCATTACTCTATATGTCATTGAAGACACTCTTCATGACATACATGCCGCCACCTTAGTAATGATCCCGACAAGAGGCCGTGGGTATCTCTTACGCTAATCCGTAGTGGTGAATCCTTTATTGGCTACTCAATTATCTTGAATACCTCAAGTGCACCCAAGCACCACCCTTCGAGTTACCTCCGGAAGGCAACAAGGAATGGAGTCAAAGCACAGGATCAGTATCCAAGATATCCTTGAGTACCTCAAGTCTAAGGATACTTGCACCATTGCTATGATGAGATTATCACTGACACTTAGATAAGATATCCATGTGATGATCTCATGGCAGGTCATCCAATGAACTTACTACCGCTAGTAAGCATCCACATGTCAATTCTAAATATCTCATATTTACAATCTCTGAGATCCACTGCTTGATCCAATCAAGGAATATGGCATGTGCTAGTCTATCCGGATTAATGATGTCCAGTCTCATTAATCCTATGACTAGGGAGAATTTAGATACTGACATAATTGCACATGATAGGAACCTCAGAAGTATGATCACATCATAATTTCCTTCATGCTATGTCATATATCATGGACTTCATTAATTCGATTAAAGATCCAATCAATTCATAAACAATGTTTATGAATATCAAATTAATGAATAATGCCTTTCTTTATTTATTCATAAAGTATGCTCACGACTTTGAATAAAACGCGCTAAAGGGGATTGCCTTTAGGGCACAAATAAACAATCTGCGATCCTTGAATAAGTCGACTTATCCAATGAACAAGTCGACTTATCGGCATTTAACATGTAAGTCGACTTATCACTTACAAATCTCCCACTGACCTAAAGCCAATCGCCTTAGTATCTAATACCATAAGCGAGTCCATGAGAATCACAATTCTCCCGTGACAATGGCTTTGTCAACGAACAACAACACTTTGCTCAGGAATTCTCTCTATCGGGATATCATCTCGACTAATGATCTCCCGAATCGGTAATCGAGCTTGGATCGTCGATAAGACCTTGGTTCCATTGCTGCACAGACTAGCCCCATTGTATCACAATACAATCCTATGGGCCCATCACATTAGGGACGGATCAAGTTCGATAATGAACTTCTTGATCCAAACTGCTTCCTTTGCGCATCTCATGCGGCAATGTACTCTGCCTTGGTTGATGAATCAGCAGTCCTCTCTTGTTTGGAATTTTTCCAATTGACCGCCACGCTTTTCAGTGTGAATATATATAACCTGATTGTGATTCAGAATCATCCTTATCAGATTAAATACTAGCATCTGAATGCCCGCTCACTTGGAGATTTCCATCTCCATAGATTAAGAAAACATCCTTAGTGCTTCGCAAGTACTTAAGGATATTCTTGACAGCCACCCAGTGACCCTCACCAGGATCCGATTGGTATCTGCTCGTAACACTTAGAGCATACGATACATCGACCTCGTATATAACATTGTTCCATGTTAAACCTCTTTAGCATCTCATCTATGTACGATGATTGTGAAAGACCAAGCAACCTTTTGATTTATCTCTATAAATCTATATCCCAAGGATATAAGTTGCTTCACAAAGGTCTTTCATCACAAATTGATTAGACAACCAAATTTTAACTGATTGCAGCATAGAGACATCGTTTCCTAGTAACAGTATGTCATCTACATACAACACAAGGAATACGATTGCAGTCCCATTAACCTTCTTATACACACAATAATCATCCGGATTTTGTGAGAAATCAAACTCTTTGATTGCCTCATCAAAACGGATATTCGAACTCCTAGATGCTTGCTTCAATCCAAACATGGATTTCTGAAGCTTGCATACCTTTTCGCCATCGATGGAAGTGAAGCCCTCAGGTTGTGTTATACACATCCTCGGGTAGATTTCCTCTCAGGAAAGCTGTCTTCACATCCATTTGCCATATCTCATAATCATAATGAGTGGCAATGGCTAGGAGTATCCTAATGGATTTAAGCATTGCTACGGGTCAAGGTCTTGTCATAGTCAACTCTTTATGCGTGGCGAAATCCTTTAACGAAGCATTGCTTTATAGGTAATCAAATTACCATCCATGTTGGTTTTCTTCTAAAACTTCTTTGCACCTCGTGGGTTTTATCCCTTCGTGTAACAACCAAAGTCCATACTTGGTTTTCATACATGGAATCCATTGATTTCATGGCACAAAGCCATGTTCGGACTCGAACTTTTCGAACCTGCTCATAGGTAGTAGGTGTTAGAGTAGTGCCTAAAAGGTAATCCCTTTAGCGCATTTTGTTCATAGTCATGTATGCACTTTATGAATAAATAAAGCAAGGCATATTTCATTTATTTGATATTCATTTTATTATGAATTGATAATGATCTTTAATCAAATTAATGAAGTCCTCGATACATGACATAGCATGAAGGAAATTATGATGTGATCATACTATCGAGATTCCTATCATGTGCAATTATGTCAAGATCTAAATTATCCCTAGTCATAGGATTAATGAGGCTGGACATCGTTAATCCGGATAGACTAGCACATGTCAAATTCCTTGATTGGATCAAGCGGTGGATCTCGAGAAGCGTAAATATTGAGATATTTAGATTTGACATGTGGATGCTTACTAGTGGTAGTAAGTACATTGGATGACCTGCTATGAGATCATCACATGGATGTCCTATAAAATGTCGATGATAATCTCATCATAGCAATGGTGCAAGTATCCTTAGACTTGAGGTACTCAAGGATATCTTGGTCTTGATTACGTACTTTGACTCCATTCCTTGTTGCCTTTCGGAGGTCGCTCATAGGGTGGTGATTGGAGTGCGACTTGAGGTATTCAAGGTAATTGAGTAGCCAATAGAGGATTCACCACTTCGTGATAGCGTAAGAGATACCCATGGCCTCTTATCGGGATCATTACTTTGAAGTCTCTGGCGAGCACAAATGTGTCATGAAGAGGTCTTTATGGACATATAAAGTAATGAGTCCTAGGGCGAGAACTGATTACACTTGGACTAGATTTGATCCGATCGGTCTAGTAAGAGTTGACACATTGCCCATACTCAAACCAAGTGGGGTATAGCATGGTGAAAGGACGAATTGCACCGGTAATTGTCTATGGAAGGGTTCGTGATATGGTTTCATTAGTCAAACCAATTACTTTCCGGTCAATTGGGGTCATGATGTGTTGCTAGATACCGCCATGACTTGCTTAGATTAAGTGTTAATCTAAGTGGCCAACATAACCAGGAACCTAATGGGTCACACGATTAGAGTGACTCGGAGAATCTGTAAAATAGTTTCTGCATGGAGATCCGATATCCGGAGAGCAATAGGATTAAATGAATCCCGATGAGATTGGGATATGTCCCGATGAGATCGCGACATCGACATTCTTGAAAAGGGTCTCCGGCGATTTTTTACGGAGGGCCCCCAATAGGCAGTAGGACCAACCCAGCTTGATGGACCACTTCAGTAATTATATATATTAATTAATTAAGTAAATAATTAATTAATATATAAATATATATGTAATTTCGTGGAGATAAATTGGTGGAGAAGTTTAAAGGTTTGACTTTTCAAACCTAATGATTATTTAGCAAATTAAGGCAACTTTATGCCTTATACGTGACTAGCCTTCCACCAAGCCTTTATATATGTTTTTAAGTGTTAAAAATACATATAACAAGGAATGAAAGAAGGCTTGCACGGTTGGGAATGAGAGAAGATCGAAAATGGCTTAAAGGTTAAGCTTTGAAATTTGTTTCATCTCTTTCATCTCTTCCTCTCAAAGCTTGCTTCTACTTCTCCAAGGCTCCACCAAGCATCATCTCATTTGCTCTCCAAGGCTAAGGTAAGAGCTAGCACTCTTTTCTTTATTCTAGCTATTCCCAGGTCAAAAGAGTTTGTCCCGGTTAGATTTTCCGACCTCTGCGTGGATACCGTTAGAGACGGTCTCCTTTGGTCGTTATGGTTTGATTGTTTGTACTTACACATGGATCCTGGCTTTGAGAATTTCTCGACTCAAAATTTTAAATTCCGCACTGTGGGCATGTGATGCCTACCCGGGATTTTCCTACAGTGGTATCAGAGCCACTTGTGTTGTATAAGCAAATGAAATGATAACTAGGTCGGAGTTCCTTAGTGAATTGAGCTGCTGATGCATGTTATTTGTGTGAATTTCGAATCAGTATAGAGATGCATGTTTTCGAAATTTCTTGCTCAGAATTGTTCATAACATGTTATAGAATATGTTTGTGAAAGATGAGAATTTATCAATTTGATTTGATATGGTTTTGCTATTTAATTCCCTCAAGTTTCGGATGCTGTCTTGTTGATAGTTTCTGAAACAGGTATGCTTGTAAATTCGAGAATAAATTCTAGAAAATTTGTTTTTTGGATTGGTTTTTACCGACATGTCCCTAAGATGTTTGTGAATGTCTCTGTGGATGGAAAAATGTTTTCAAGGTGATTTACCATTTATTTCCGAATTTCTTGTGTGCTGATGGGAATGTTTGTGTTGGAGAACACAGATTCTGGATCGGCTAGATTGCTGAGGTTCAATGAGTTTTTGTGGGCAATAAATCCTGAAACAATTCATGGAGCATGTTGGGAACATGTTTTAATCTCAGTAATTTTCTCAGAATTTATTGAAATTGTTTCAATGATCATTTTGAGCAAAAGGCAGAGCTTAGCAGTTTTCAGAAACATGCTGGGTCTATTTTGTTTGAAATGATTGATTGTCTATTTCTCATTTCCAATGCCTTGAATCATTTTTATAGTGATTAAAAATGTGTTATGTTGATGTGGCATGCATGCCAAGATGAGATTCTTGAATTTAGGTTTCCAATAATTTTTGGATGTCGGATAGGTCACTTTAGCGTCTCGTTAGATTATTCCGTTATCTTGGTTATTTTGGCCGTCATAATTTTTGTGACAAGTGCGGAATAATCTTGATAACGTGTAGCCTACCTAGAGATACTTAGCATGATTATTTGGTGTCCTTGAATTATGTGGAAATCTAGTGATTAATGGTGGATTAATCGGTTTCAAGGTTTTCATATATAGTTAGACTATATGGCATGTATGTTTCAATGAAAATATTTCATTAGCACATTAATATAAAGGATTAGGTATATGGTATTGTGAATTGGAAATGCATGGATTGAGAATTAGCCGATTAGATAGCAATTCCTAATGCACCACAAACAAGTCGACTTATCTGCTCATAACTCGACTTGTTTGGTGCCTCAGAACAAATAAGTCGACTTGCACATGGTACAAGTCGACTTGTTAAATCTGTGATTACACAAATCGACTTACACATGCATAAGTCGATTTATATAGAGCCATAAGTCGACTTATACATAAACAAGTCGACTTATAACATGCCTTGTGGGATGATGGGTGATTTTGGTATAAATTCAATGTGATTGATGCAATGCCCTAAATCGCACCATATAGTCATTATGACTATGATCCTTGGATGAGATTAATTTGATGAGACCTAAAATCCTCATTTAAAATATGAAAACTAACGCCTTCCATTAATATGGTAAGAACCGAGTTCTTATAGGGTTGGGTTGTTGAGCTAACCTCAAGCTCACTCTATACTGAATATGTTCAAACCATGAAAATATGATTTTCGGATTAATGGGTCGGTTTTCCTGAAGCGTTGATTTGTTGAGCTAACCTCGAAGGTCAGCGTGGGCGGAGGCAAAATTGGGTAGTGTACATCGATGTACACGCATCAAGTGTTGATAACCCAATGTATGTGCATACATCAACTGCTGATAGATCAGGCGATAGTTGCATCGAGATGCAATTGGTATGATCGATACCTACCGATTGACCTAAGGTGACTTGTTGAGCTAACCTCAAGGTCATTCTTAGCAATGTCGGATATCGACCCACTAGGTCATTGTGCTATTTTGTTTCTTGGATTCATAATGAGGGTTATGGATTCTGTTGAAACTAGTGGGAGCCATATGTATGTCATTTAAGTCCTTATGGTCATACATTTAAATCTATTCTAACTTTCTTTCTCTCTCTACGTTTAGGTTGATTGAAGATGTCGACTAGTGTGAATCTTCGCGCTCTAATGGATGCAAACAAATTAACCGGACCGAATTTTCTTGATTGGCTGCGAAATCTGAGAATTGTTCTCAGATCTGAGGATCTAGGATACATCCTTGATTTTCCGCTTCCGGATCCACTTCCTGAAGGAGCTTCTGATGATGATCAGAAGGCATATCGTAAGCATCTAAAAGACAGTGACATAGCCACCTGCATTATGCTTGCATCGATGTCACCTGAGCTGCGAAGCGAAGACGAGTCTATGGATGCTCACACGATAGTGTTTCATCTTAGAGAGTTGTTTGATGAGCAAGCTCGGTCCGAGCGGTTCGAGACCTCAAGGTTGCTCTTTAACGAAGATGACTCTGGTTCATCTGCAATGCAATATGCATTGAAGATGAATGGCTATATTGAGAGGTTGGCCGTCTTAGGTTTTGTGATGGATTACGAGTTAAGTATAGACTTAATTCTTGTTGGTTTGTCGATAGTTATTCACGGTTTGTGTTGAACTATCGAATGAACCAAATATCCACCACAATTCCCGAGTGATCAATCACTTTCAAGGCAATGAGTACAAAGTCGTTAAGCAAGATAGCAAAGCGTTGCTATTAGTGGGTTCTTCTTCCTCTACTTCCACCAAAAGGAAACAGAAGAAGAAAAAGGCTAAGAAGTCAAAGGAAGTGCAGCGAAAGGCAAGAAAAAGACCAAAGAGACTGCACCAAAAGGTACTTGCTTCCATTGCAGTAAGACTGGTCATTGGAGGCATAACTGCAAAATCTATCTGGAACAACTGAAGCAAAAGAAGGCATCAGATGCCTCGACTTCTTCGTATGTTTGTCATTGAGGTTAATCTTGCTTCGATCACAACATATGGGTATTAGATACGGTTGTGGCTCACATATGCAATGATATGCGGGCCTCGAGGACGATGGCGACTCATAAAGGGAGAAATGGACTGCGTGTTGGCAATGGAGCAAAATTGCTGCATTAGCCGTAGGAACTTATGTTTTGACACTCCCCAGTGGGCTTATACTTAACTTGGATGATTGTTATTTTGTACCCGTGTTAACAAAGAACATATTATGCATTTCTTGTTTAAATAGAGCTGGTTTCCATTTGTCTTTTGGTAACAATGGTTGTTCTATTAGCTCGAAATGGAATGCTTTATGGTATCGGTACATTATGCAATGGAATATACATATTAGATATGTCACATCCAGCTATGAATGTCAATGACGCTAAAAGACATAAAAGAGATAATTTAAAATCAACTTACTTATGGCATTGTGCGCTGGCCATATAAATGAGAGACGATCGCTAAGCTCCTGAAGAGTGGAAGTTTAGGGTCATTTGATTATGAATCATATGACACATGTGAATCTTGTTTATTAGGCAAGATGACGAGATTACCTTTAAGGGAAAGGGTGAGCGGCGATTGGATTATTAGACCTAATACATTCGGATGTATGTGGTCCGATGTCCATCCATGCCGAAGTGGTTGCCGTTACTTCATTACCTTTATCGATGATTATTCTCGATATGGGTATCTCATGTCGATGAGATACAAATCAAGAAGCGTTTGAAAAGTTCAAACAATTGAAATGAAGTAGAAAAACAATTTGGTAAAAGTATCAAAACATTACGATCGATCGTGGTGGTGAATACTTAGACCAAGAGTTTTGGATTATCTCGTAGATAATGGGATATTATCTCGATGGACCCTCCTTACACACCACAAAGATAATGGTGTGGCGAAAAGGAGAAATCGAACCTTGTTGGACATGGTACGATCTATGATGGGCTTTACACGATTACCAAAATCCTTTGGGGATATGCACTTGAGACATTTGTTTACTTGTTAAGCGAGTTCCATCAAAGCAGTTGATGTTACTCCATATGAGATATGGACTAACAAGAAACCTTATCTTTCTTATTTGAAAGTATGGGGTTGTCCCGCTTATGTAAGCGAACACGGTCGGATAAGCTAGAAGCAAAATCGACAAATGTTTGTTCGTAGGATATCCTAAAGAAACAAGAGGATATCAATTCTACTTTCTTTGAGGAACAAAGGTGTTTGTTTCAATGCATGTTGTCTTTTAGAAAAGAGTTTCTTTTAAAGAGGGCGGTGGGAGCAAAGTTGAACTTGAAGAAGTTCAAGATGCTCGGACGACGCAGATCAATCGCTGAACTCAAACTGTATCTCATACAGATGAGGTAACATTCAACCTTCTACTTCACACGAAATTGTAGGTCAAGTAGGATCGCGACCGTTCTAGAGATATGGATTTCGTGGCGAGCAGAATGACGTATTGCTCATAGAGGATGATGAGCCTACCACCTATGAAGAGGTTACGAAGAGTTGAGTCGAAAAATGGCTTCGTGCCATGAAATCAAATGGATTCCATGTATGAAAACCAAGTATGGTCTTTGGTTGATGCACCAAGGATAAAACCTATAGGGTGCAAATGGGTTTTCAAGAAGAAACCGACATGGATGGTAATGTGATTACCTATAAAGCAAGGCTTGTGGCTAAAGGCTTTCGTCAAAGACAAGGAGTTGACTATGACGAGACCTTCAGTCCAGTAGCAATGCTTAAATCCATTAGGATACTCCTAGCCATTGCCGCTCATTATGATTATGAGATATGGCAAATGGATGTGAAGACAGCTTTCCTGAATGGAAATCTGGCTGAGGATGTGTACATGACACAACCTGAGGGCTTCATTTCCGTTGATGGCGAAAAGGTATGCAAGCTTCAGAAATCCATTTATGGATTGAAGCAAGCATCCAGGAGTTGGAATATCCGTTTTGATGAGACAATCAAAGAGTTTGGTTTCTCACAAAATCCGGATGAACACTGTGTGTACAAAAAGGTGAATGGAACTGCGATCGTATTCCTTGTATTATATGTAGATGACATATTGTTGCTAGGAAACGATGTCTCAATGCTGCAATCTGTAAAAAGTTGGTTGTCCAAACAATTTGCCATGAAAGACCTTGGAGAAGCAACTTATATCCTTGGGATAAAGATCTATAGAGATAGATCGAAGAGGTTGCTTGGTCTTTCACAGTCAACGTACATAGACAAGGTGCTAAAGAGGTTTAGCATGGAGCAATCCAAGAGAGGGTTTCTTCCCATTACTCATGGGATAACACTCTCGAAGTCCATGTGTCCCAAGACACAGGATGAGAGGATGCGTATGAATATGATCCCGTATGCGTCTGCAAAAGGATTTATTATGTACGCAATGTTATATACGAGATCCGATGTATCATATGCTCTAAGTGTTACGAGCGATACCAATCGGATCTGGTGAGGGTCATTTGGGTGGTATCAAGAATATCCTAAAGTACTTGCGAAGAACTAAGGATGTTTTCTTGATATATGGAGATGGAAGTCTCAGTGGCGAACATCTGATGCCGTTTTCAATCGATAAGGATGACTCCAAGTCCCAATCAGAGTTACGTTTTCACACTAAATGGCGGAGCGGTCGGTTGGAAGAGTTCCAAGCAGAGACGGCTGGCGATTCAACGATCGAGGCAGAGTACATTGCCGCATCGACGCAAAGAAAGGAAGCGGTTTGGATCGAAGTTCATTTCGAACTTGGTGTGGTTCCTAGCATGTGATGGACCCATCTGATTGTATTGTGACAACACTTTGGGGCTATTCGCGAGCAAAGGAACCAAGGTCTCATCAACGGTCGAAACACGTACTCACCGATACCATTTGATTCGGAGATCATTGCTCGAGGTGATGTCACGATAGAGAGAATTCCCAGCGAACATTCTGATCCGTTGACAAAGCCGTTACCACGTAAGAATTTTGATTCTCATGTACTCGCTTATGGTATTAGATACTAAGGCGATTGGCTTTAGGTCAAGTGGGAGATTGTTAGAGTAGTGCCCTAAAGGCAATCCCCTTTAGCGCATTTTGTTCATAGTCATGTATGCACTTTATGAATAAATAAAGCAAGGCATATTTCATTTATTTGATATTCATTTTATTATGAATTGATAATGATCTTTAATCAAATTAATGAAGTCCCTGATACATGACATAGCATGAAGGAAATTATGATGTGATCATACTATTGAGATTCCTATCATGTGCAATTATGTCAAGATCTAAATTATCCTAGTCATAGGATTAATGAGGCCGGACATCGTTAATCCGGATAGACTAGCACATGTCAAATTCCTTGATTGGATCAAGCGGTGGATCTCGAAAACCGTAAATATTGAGATATTTAGATTTGACATGTGGATGCTTACTAGTGGTAGTAAGTACATTGGATGACCTCTATGAGATCATCACATGGATGTCTATAAAATGTCGGTGATAATCTCATCATAGCAATGGTGCAAGTATCCTTAGACTTGAGGTACTCGAGGATATCTTAGAATCTTGATTACGTACTTTGACTCCATTCCTTGTTGCCTTTCGAGAGGTCGCTCATAGGGTGGTGATTGGAGTGCGACTTGAGGTATTGAAGGTAATTGAGTAGCCAATAGAGGATTCACCACTACGTGATAGCGGAAGAGATACCCATGGCCTCTTATCGGGATCATTACTTTGAAGTCTCGCGCCGAAAGACAAATATGTCATGAAGAGGGTCTTCATGGACATATAAAGTAATGAGTCCTAGGGCGAGAACCGATTACACTTGGACTAGATTTGATCGATCGGTCTAGTAAGAGTTGACACATTGCCCATACTCAAACCAAGTGGGGTATAGCATGGTGAAAGGACTAATTGCACGGTAATTGTCTATGGAAGGGTTAGTGATATGGTTTCATTAGTCAAACCAATTACTTTTCGTCAATTGGGGTCATGATGTGTTGCTAGATACCGCTCATGACTTGCTTAGATTAAGTGTTAATCTAAGTGGCCAACATAACCAGGAACCTAATGGGTCACACGCATTAGAGTGACTCGGAGAATCTGTAAAATAGTTTCGGACAGAGATCCGATATCCGGAGAGTAATAGGATTAAATGAATCCGATGAGATTGGGATATGTCCCGATGAGATCGCAACATCGACATTCTTTGAAAAGGGTCTCCGCGATTTTTCACGGAGGAGGCCTTAGAGTTTAGGGACCAACCCAGTTTGATGGACCACTTCAGCAATTATATATATTAATTAATTAAGTAAATAATTAATTAATATATAAATATATATGTGAATTTCGTGGAGATAAATTGGTGGAGAAGTTTAAAGGTTTGACTTTTCAAACCTAATGATTATTAGCAAATTAAGGCAACTTTATGCCTTATCGTGACTAACCTTCCACCAAGCCTTTATATATGTTTTAAGTGTTAAAAATACATATAACAAGGAATGAAAGAAGGCTTGCACGGTTGGGAATGAGAGAAGATCGAAAATGGCTTAAAGGTTAAGCTTTGAAATTTGTTTCATCTCTTTCATCTCTTCCTCTCAAAGCTTGCTTCTACTTCTCAAGGCTCCACCAAGCATCATCTCATTTGCTCTCGAAGGCTAAGGTAAGAGCTAGCACTCTTTTCTTTAGTCTAGCTATTCCCGTGTCAAAAGAGTTTGTCCGGTTAGATTTTCGACCTCTGCGTGGATACCGTTAGAGACGGTCTCCTTTGGTCGTTATGGTTTGATTGTTTGTACTTACATGGATCCTGGCTTTCGGAATGTCCGGGACTCAAAATTTTAAATTCCTTGCTTGTGGGCATGTGATGCCTACCGGGATTTTCCTACAGAGGCGCATCATCTCATATGAGCAATCGTCATTACATTCACTTACGAAATTCATATCTCTAGAACAAAGTCGTATCCTACTTAACCTCTGAAATTAGTGTGTAGTAGAAGGTTGAACGCTATCTCATCTATATGAGTTACAGTTTGAGTTCAGCGATTGATCTGCGTTTGTTCGAGCATCTTGAACTTCTCGAGTTCAACTTTGCTCCCACCGTCCTCTTGTAAAAGAAACTCTTTCTTTAAGAAAACAGCATGCTTGAAACAAACAACTTTTGTTCCTCGTGAAGGTAGAATAGATATTCCACGAACAAACACTTGTCGACTTTACATCAAATGTATCGATGTGTCCGCTTCACGTAAGGTGACAATCCCAAACTTTCGATGAGAAAGATAGGGCTTTCGGTTAGTCCATATCTCATATGGAGTAACAACATCTTCTTTAATGGAACTTTGTTTAGCAAGTAAGCAATTTGTCTCGGCGCATATTCCCAAAATGTGCAAAACCTATCATCAATCGCACCATGTCTAACAAGGTTCGATTTTTCCTTTCAACCACACCATTGTCTGCGGCGTGTAAGGTGGAGTATCTTGAGATAAAATCCCATTATCTACGAGATAATGAAAACTATTAGTCTAAGCATTTTCCACCACGATCGATCGTAATGTATTCATACTTTTACCAAGTTAGTTTTCTACTTCATTTACAATTATTTGAACTATTCAAATGCTTGATTTGTATCTCATCGATCTGAGTACCCATATCGAGAATAATCACCGATAAAAGTAATGAAGTAAAAACAACCACTTATGGCATGGATGGACATCGGACCACATACATCCGAATGTATAAGGTCTAATATTCCATTCACTCGTTCACCCTTTCCTTTAAAGGATAACTTAGTTATCTTGCCTAATAAACAAGATTCGCATGTGTCATATGATTCATAATCAAATGACCCTAAACATCCACTCTTATGGAGCTTAGCGATGCGTGTCTCATTTATATGGCCAAGCCGACAATGCCATGAGTAAGTTGATTTTAAATTATCTCGATTATGTCTTTTCGCGTCATTGACATTCATAATTGGATATGACATATCTCATATGTCAATTCAATTGCATAATGTCTGAAAATACCATAGAGCATTCCATTGCAACTAATATAACAACCATTGCTACTAAAAGTCCAATGGAAACCAGCTCTAATTAAACATAAAACATACAATATGTTCTTTGTTTAAAACAGTACAAAATGACAATCATCCAATTTGAATATAAGCCCAGTTAGGGAGTAACAAGACATAAGTGCCTACGGCTAATGTAGCAACTCTTGCTGCATTACCTACACGAAGGTCTAGTTCTCCTTTATGAGCTGTCGTTCCTGAGGCCCTGCATATCATTTCATATGTATGAGCCACAACCGGTATCAAAGACCGATATGTTTGGATCAGGAATAGTATTAACCTCAATGACAAACATATTTGAAGAAGTAGAGGCATCTGATGCCTTCTTCCGCGCTTCGAGGACTCGAGATAGATTTTACATGATACGCCTCTGGTGGCTAGACTTGCCTGATGAAAGTAAAACCTTTTGGGCGAGAATCTTTGGTTTTCCTTGATGGCACTTCCTTTGGTTTCTTGCCCTTTTTTTCTTTGAACCGAGAAGAAGAAGCATCCACCATTAGCACTTGCTAGCTATCTTGATAGCTTTTTCATTGTCGTGAAAGCAGATTGATCACCGAGAATTGTTATGGATATTTGGTTTATCCGATAGTTTATCACAAACCGTGAATAACCATCGACAATCCAACCGAATTAAGTCTCTACTTAACTCATAATCCATTACAAAATCCTAAGGCGGCCAATCTTTCAATATAGCCATTCATCTTGTGGTATATCTTGCATGTGATTGTCCGCAGAGCCATCTTTATGATGAAGAGAAGCCTCGAGGTCTTGAACCTTTCGCATCGAGCTTACTCATCAAACAGCTCCCTAAGATGAAATACTATAGAGTGAGCATCCATGGACTCGTCTTTGCTGCTGCAGCTCTGGTGACATCGAGGCAAGTAGCCATGTCCCGTCCATTAGATGCTTACGATATGCTTCGATCCCCATCGAGAAGCATCGACGAGTGCATCCGGAAGTGGAACATCTAGGGCGTATCCTAGCCTCCTCGGATCCGAGAACAATTCTCGATTCCTTAGCCAATCAAGAAAATTCAGTCCGAATAGAGGCGAAAATTTACTCGAAAGATATCTTCAATCAACTGGCGCGATAGAGAGAGGAATGATAGAATAGATATGCTGCGTGATCATAAGGACTTGTATGATATGCTTATGGCTCCCACTAGTTTCCTAGAATCCATAACCCTCTTACTGAATCCAGAGAAACAAAGTGACATAATGTCTAGTGGGTCGATATCCGACATTGCTAAGAGTGACCTTGAGTTTGCCCGATAAGCCACACTTAGGTCAATCGGTGAGTATCGGTCATACCAATTGTATCATCGATAACCGACATTAAGAATGACCTTGGATTTGTCCAACAAGCCACCTTATGTCTCGGAGGTATCGATATACCAATTACATCTTAGACACAACTATCGATCGCTCTTTATCAACTTGTTGATGTGTGCACTTCATTGGGTTACTAACTCCTTGATCCGCGTACATCCCGATGTACACTACCCAACCGCCTCATCACGTTGACCTTGAGTTTGCTCAACAAACTAACGCTTCGGTGAAAACCAACCCATTAATCGAAAATCTTATTTTCATGGTTCAACATATTCAGATAGAGTGAGCTTGAGTTTGCCCAACAACCCAACCTATAAGAACTCGGTTCTTACCATATTAATGGAAGGCGTTAGTTTTCATATTCCGAGGAGGGATTTCGAATTCTCTTCTTCTTCTCCAAGCTAAAGGATTATAGTCGCCAGGACTATTTGGAATGATTTAGGTTTCATCAATCACATTGAATCAATCCTAATAATCATCCATCATCCAACCTATGCATGCCACAAGTCGACTTTCATCAAATGCAAGTCGACTTATGCTTCGCCCACACACAAGTCGACTTAGATGACACAAGTCACTTATGTCATCTGCCCATGAACAAGTCGACTTACAAGGTACTACAAGTACTTATCTCGAGATCTTGAACAAGTCGACTTATTCATCTACAAGTCGACTTATCCAAAATCTTGAACAAGTGGAAACATACCATATACAAGTCGACTTATTCAGGGAATTTTGCTAAAATCTCTAATCGGCTAATTCCTCAATCAGTACAATTCCAATTCTCAACACCATCATACCTAGGGTAATATCTGTCAATTGATGCCTCAATGAACACTTCATTGATTCATGAATGCCTTATATGGTCAAACCATATGAAAAGCTTGAAATGAGTCAAAACTCATTAATTTCCAAATAATTTAGGAACACCCAAATTATCATCCTAAGCATCTCTAGCTAGCACATACATTATCAAATTTACTTCAGCACATGCCATAAAAAATATGACGGTCAAAACAAACAAGATAATGCAATATACTAACGAGACGCTAATGTGATCAATTAGGCATCCGAAAATTCTAGGATAAGCAACTTCAAGCAAATCAGTTTGGCAATAATACTACATCAAGATAACACATTTTTAATCACATTAAAAATGGTGCAAGGCATTGGAACTGAAAAAGCACACTCAATCAAGCCAAGCAAAACAGTGCCAACAATTTTCACAAAACTGTCCAGTTCTGTATATTGCTCGAAATGATCAATGAAACAATTTCAATAAATCATGAGAAAATTATATAGGTTACTACATGTTCAGAAAATGCTACATGAATGTTTTCAGGATTTTAGGCCATCAAAAACTCAGTCAACCTAAATAACAAAACCGATTCAAAATCTGTGTTCATCAGCACAGCAATTCCCAACAGCATAGAATAAATTCGTGAATAAATATCCAATCACCTTGAAATCCAATTTCCATGCTCACAGACATTCACCAACATCATAGAGACATGTAGGTGAAGGAAAATCCGAAAAAACATTTTTCTAGAATTTATTCTCGATTTTATACTCATGCTTGTCCCAGAATTGTTTCACAAAACAGCATCTGTAACCTTAGGGAATTAATTAGCAAAACTATATCAAATCAAATCGATAAATTCTGAAAATTCATAGACATATTCTCTAACATGTTATGAACATTTCTGGGCAGAAAAATTTCGAAAAATGCATCTCTATACAGAAACGAAATTTGGACAGCAAGCATGCATCAACAGCAAATTCCATTAGGGTTTCTGATCTCGCTTAGGTTATAGCTTCATAAGGGATACAGGCGCCTCGATACCACTTGTAGGAAAATCCCGGAGGTACATCACATGTACCGGCAGTGGAAAACAAAAATTTTTGTTCCCGGGACTTTCCTGAAACCCAGGATCTTGGTATCCGTATGAAGACATCAACCTAAATAGCCAAAAGAGACTATCTCTAAAGGTGATCCACGCAGAGATCAGAAAATCTAACCGAGTCAAACCCCTTTGACCCGGGAATAGCTAGAACAGATTAAAGCCTGCTAGAGCCTATCTCTGTCCTGGAGAGCTGAAGGAAACGTTGGACCATGTGCTTGGAGAAGAGAAGAATCGATGATGGCTTTGAGAAAAAGAAGAGAATGAAATCCTTATTTCACCTAAAGCTTAACTCTTAAGCTTCCTCCCATTTTCTCTATCTCCACCGTCGTACTCCACTTGCCTTTCACCTATGTATATAAGTCTTTTAGCTTTTTAAAAGACTAAGCATAAGATGATGCCATGTGGAAGCATATAAACCATTAACTAATTAATGGAATAAAGTAACTAAACTTTGACTTTTCAAAGCTCTCATCCTCTCCCTTTCCAACGTGCACTACATATATATATATATATATATATATATATATATATATATATATATATATATATATATATATATATATATATATATATATATATATATATATTTATTAATTAATTATATATATATATATATATATATTTATTGCTGGTCAGTCCTTTGGGGTCAGTCTCTGGCCCTCTAGGGCCCCGTCTTTGAAAAACAAATTCCTAAACCTTTCTTAGCAATATTGATGTCGCGATCTCATCGGACATATCCCAATCCCATTGGGATCCATTTAATCTAATGCTCTCCATAATGGAACTCGTCCAATTCTTATTTCTGATTCTCCAAACACTCTTATCGTGTGACCCTTTTAGGCTCCGGTTATGTTGGCCACTTAGATTAACAATTAATCTGAGCAAGTCATGAGCGGTATCTAGCAACACATCATGACCCCAATTGACCGGAAAGTAATCGATTTGATGTATTCATCACGAACCAGATCACGAACCCTTCCATGTATTCTTACCGCAATTCGTCCTTTCACCATCCTATACCCCACTTGGTTATGAGTATGGTCAAAGTGTCAACTCTCACTAGGTCGAGTCTAGCCAAGTGATATCAGTTCTTGTCCGGGACTCATTACTCTATATGTCATTGAAGACACTCTTCATGACATACATGCTTGGCCGCTTAGTAATGATCCCGACAAGAGGCCATGGTATCTAACTGCTAATCCGTAAGTGGTGAATTCTTTATTAGCTACTCAATTATCTTGAATACCTCAAGTGTACTCAAGCACCACCCTATGAGTTACCTCGGAAAGCAACAAGGAATGGAGTCAAAGCACGGGATCGAGATCAAGATATCCTCGAGTACCTCAAGTCTAAGGATACTTGCACCATTCTTTATGATGAGATTATCAACGACACTTAGATAAGATATCCATGTGATGATCTCATGGCGAGTCATCCAATGAACTTACTACCGCTAGTAAGCATCCACATCAATTCTAAATATCTCATATTTACAATCTACGAGATCCACCGCTTGATCCAATCAGGAATATGACGTGTCTTAGTCTATCCGGATTAATGATGTCCGGTCTCATTAATCCTATGACTAGGAGAATTTAGAATCTTGACATAATTGCACATGATAGGAACCTCGAAGTATGATCACATCATAATTTCCTTCATGCTATGTCATATATCATGGACTTCATTAATTCGATTAAAGATCAATCAATTCATAAACAATGTTTATGAATATCAAATTAATGAATAATGCCTTTCTTTATTTATTCATAAAGTGCGCTCACGACTTTGAATAAAACACGCTAAAGGGATTGCCTTTAGGGCACAAATAAACGATCATCGAATCCTTGAATAAGTCGACTTATCCAATGAACAAGTCGACTTATCGGTACCGAACATGTGTAAGTCGACTTATCACTTACAATTATATGATTATTGGAATTGAGTGGTAAACGATTAGTGATTGTGATTCTAATTGAAATGTGATCTTAGAGTATGGAAATTTGTAAATTGATAAATGAGATCTGGAATTGTTATGGACTAGAGTGAGAGTGATCCAATTGAGAAATTCGGGAATTGAATCGGGAAAGTCATAACATGTATAGTATTTATCAAAATTGCTATTGATTATTGAATTTGGCATGATTGGTAATGTGTGATTTATTTGATTTGATATAGAGGTTCGATGGATCGACATTCCACAGACGATATTGGGACTTCAAAGCAGTAGCTTCGGAAGTGTAGGTGAAATAACCTAGTTGGTTTCTCAATTTTATGTGTTTATTAATTATATGCATTGATTGCCGTGAGGAAGCGGATGGATAGATGTGTGATTGATTTGATTGATTTGGATCATGGGTGTTCAAAATATTTGATTGTGATATTGAAGTGCAAAGATGAGTAAATATGTATGAATGCATGAATGAATTAAATTGTAAATGTATTAGCGAAAATGATTGGGCGTAAATGGTGAAATTGGGAAGTGACACATGCATTCATGTATCATTTGAATGATCGATAATGGTAGTTGTGACGGTGGTACCAACGTATCGCAGAGCCACGAGCTCGATACCTTTATGCCGATCATTGGGCTTATCGAGGCGATCACGCCAACGATATGAGAGCTTTAAGCTCAACGCCTTGCGGGACCTCGGGTCTAACGATTGATAGAGCCTCGGGCTCACCGCAGGCATATCATGCTCGATGATTTGAGCCACCGGCTCAGCGTAAATGATTTGGTAAAGCACGGTCACAACAACGAAAAGAAAATGAAAGTGTCACATGTACATTGCATATGTGTATGGTGATTGAAAATGTAAATTATTTGCAAATGGTAGAGAGATGTGAATAAGGAAATTGCATGTGATATTCTTGTAAATGCTACTATGTATTATATGTATATGATTGTGAATGCATGAGTTGGGTGAACCATCGATGATGGTTTCTCATTGAGTTCGCAAACTCACCCAACATTGCATCTATTTTTCAGAATTGAAGAGTACCCGTTAGTAAAGCGGGAGTATGTTCTTGAGGATTCAGTGAAGGTCGTGGTCGGGATCGGTGTCGTCACATCTGCATTAGTGTAGTGAGTTTATTAAGTGGGCCCCATTTGTCTATGTGTCATTGTATTGTATTCTCGAAATGTTTAGAAATGGCATTGGGCCGATTGGGTCATACATTTCTATATGTACATGATGATTGAGCACTATTGAGTGCTAGTTAATGGCTGAATTGTTCATATTTGAAAATGTTTTCATATTAAATCGGGCCCGATTGATTATCGTTTTCCGCACTCAACTGTTTTAAAAGGAGAAAAGAAAAGAAAATGTTATAACGAGATTTAAAAAGGTATTGAGTGTTTTAGTACGCCACCCTCGCGGGGCACGGGCTCGGATATCACCGTAAATGTCGAGTTCGGGTCTTGTCGGGAGTGGGGTGCTACAATTCATGGTCTTGAACTTCCTATAACTTCCATTAATGCATGCTATTCATGACCATTAACTTCTCATAACTCTCCATTAGTGATGGAAGTTATGGAAGGCCAAATGGTGCAGAAAATAGAGATGATTTTCTTGCATCTTATATAAGACGCAAGTGAAAGAAAGGTTCTTTCTAACACACACATTCTTTTTCTCTCTAACTCACAAGAATTCTTGCCTTTGCTAGCACAAAGAAAGAGTTCTAATCATCTCCTAATGAGGTTTCATCCTTCTATCTTTATGTGGATTTTCATTAGAGATGGTCTATGTTGATCGTTGTGGTTTACGATAACCCAATGTGGAGAAGATTAAAGAACAAAGGAGATCGTTGGAAAGATATGTAAACATCTTACATTTTATGTTTTTGTTTTCTATATCTATATGCATGAGTAAATCTAGTTTTTGAGGTTTCATTTTATTTTCCGCTGCGTATATTTGGTATATATTATTTATGAGATGCTTGACCAAAACCTTACAAGTCTAAACCATACTTTATTTTAATTATGGCCTAACAACAAAGATAATTCGGTTTAGAGAATTTAGTTATCATGATAGTAACATACTGTACCAAAACAAATAAAAGTGGATTGCATATATAACGAGTGGCATTCATATAACTAAATTTAAACTTTTTAACTTAAATTGATACATTAATTGGGGGACATAATTTTTAATTGGAAATTCACCTTCTTGTTGCATAATTTAGCTCCAATGGTAGTTTCTGAGTATAGCTTCATGAATGTTAGTACTTATTTATCTTATATATAACCACATTTTAGTTAGACGTATTAGAGCCTGGGGTAGTGGAGCATCAAAATCATGATCAAATATGAGATCTCAATATTCTACACCCAACCTAATTACATGCTTAAACTAAGTGGATCAGATTCAGTCAGGTTTGATCAATGGTAGCATTATGCTAGCCAAAATTCCCAGAAGAAAAGTGGTGAAAAAGAGTCTGTGCAGTGTGCTGCAAGATAAGTTCACCTTTAAAACTAAAATAATTGAGAAGGTTATTACAGTTGAAAGATAGGCATTAGCTTGGAAGATAAGCACGGAAATGGGGTCGAAAATATAACAACATAAATGCATGTTAATCTATATACATATAACATCTGAAATTGGCTGAATCGGAATTGTTGTATTATCTTCTGTTGCAATGATTTCTGACGGGCACGACCATTACATATCTTAGTGAACTGATGTAAATACTCGAGTGTTCATTGTTACTATCCCGTTTATCTCCAACAAGAAACTCCAATTAATGCGGTTCCCATGTAACTCAGGACTAATTGACTTTTAACTTCTTCAACTGTCACAGACAGTAAACTTTTTCCTTCTAATCTCAGAATTCCCTTAGCTTCCAATATAGTGTCATAGCTCAATTTCCAGGGCTTTAGTCCTAAATCTGACAGTGCCCTGCTCTCCCTAATGGTCTCCTTTCTGTATTGGAGATCAGAAAGTGCAGAAATATAAGGTTTAAAGAAAAGGCATTCCAAAGCAATTCTTGCTTCTACAAGGTGATAAGGTAAGTAGCTTTCAATTGATTTCAACAAGGCCTGGAATTTAGTTAACATGCCATCAAATGATGATCTGAATTCGCTGCAGTCACTCCATACTCCAATTCCATCCCCTAAGATGATTATTCCTCTGGAACCCCAAGTATTGGCACAACTATGCCCCCTCAAGAGGTTGATGGACTTCTTAGCTATCTTCAGGAATTGTACAACTTGCTTTGAAGGCCTACCTTTTCCCATGTGAGGAAGACCTACCATGCAATTGAAGATTAACCATTCGTTTCTTCCTCTGTGCTTTAGCTTCTCCGCTACTGATACCAAGTCCTCCAACTCCGCCTCCTTTATTATCAATCTCATGTCGGAAGCTTTTGCATGTTCGTTTAGCAAGCGAGGAACAAAGCTACCATTATCTTCCTGCCACTTCACTATAGTCAATTTCACCAATCTTTGGCCTCGTTTTGCAAGTAACTCTAAAACTGGAGGCCACTGTACTCCATTTCCAATGTCGAAGTCCACTATATGAACCACATCTGCATCCCGAGGAATGGATTCCATAATTGCAGAATTGGCAGTGAAATGAGCAAACCTTCCGTAGGGAAGTATCTGATAAAAGGCCTGAAATGCTGCACTGTAGTTCTTGCTAGCCTCTTGTCTCAGGTAGTTCACCTCAAAGGATTGAATCAAGTAACCAGCAAGACGTTCTAGGATTGAGCCCACTGCATTAGCCTTTTCTTTAAGCCACCGCAAAATTTGTTCTGCTAACTCCAACTGTTCCATGTCCATGGCCTCCCCATATGCTTTGAGCATATGGAACATGCTCAGTTGACTATCGTCAGTACCTACAGATGCCTCAGTAAACTCTGGCGTCTCATTTAGACTCCTCGCATCAGCCAAGAGTTCTGTCAAGGGTGGGCTTCTCTTATCATCAGACATCCACTTGCAAGCATCTTCAATCTCATCCACCATTAGCTGATCATATCGATCCATGTCGTATTCGAAGGTTAGATCAATGCCCTTTCCTGCTGGCATAAACTGTTTTTCCTGATAGCCCTGTAAGCTTTGCAAGTTATAGGCCTCCGGTAAGTTTTCTTCGCATGGAGAAGAGAACTCCAAAGTACACATTTCTGCAAGAGATGAGCGTGCCATGTCCTAATGTAACCTTAAGGATCAAAAGTTCTGAAATTGAGTCATAATTGTGTGCTCGTGGCAGAAACTCGATCGATCAATTGAGGAAATTTCGGTTGCTATAAATTTCCACGGCATGGGATATACGACTCGGACGATTCAGTACCTGGTGACAGAATAAGATAAGGATCATTACATATTTCTGCCATCAGTGTCTCACAGGTATAAAATATTTCTGCATCTTCCACATATTCATTACATATTTACCTTGATACGTTCTTTCGTCAAAATTGCTCATCTGTCGCATCTGCTTTATTTATTTGATAAGTATTCAAGTCTTGATCAAAACATTACAGTAACTAAAACGTGTATGGGCATCTGCGTTAGTCTTGCCCCTTACGGCAAGTCTACATTCTACCTAATTTGGCAGAGTACGATAGAACATGTTTCTCGTGTTCATACGATATCAATGGACGGTTTGGATCATCAGAATTTGTTTACATCAAAATTATAAACTAAACTATTTTAATATATGACTTAATTTATTAAAAACTAAATTAAATAAATTTAAATTAAACCAAACTAATCTAAATTAATTTATTTGATTCCAGTAATTTAATTTTAAATATTTATAAGAAAGAGAGTGAGAAATATCAAAATCTCTTTGATTTTCTAACCAACAAAGTTAAAATTTTAAACAAATTCAAATAGATGACAAAGTTATATTATAAAATAACAATTTTAATCATATTTACGTAAAATTTTACTTTGTAATTTTTGAAAGATAAAATATTGTTAAATTTCCTCAGTATTTATTAAAATAACTTCTCAATTAAGTGAAAACATATCAAAATTTAGCATGAAAACATGGAATTTTATCATTCTTATTTCAAAACACTTATAATTTTGTTAGTAAAAACTTTAAGATATGAGAATGATTAAATATTTTTGTAGACTTTATTTAAAATATTATGCAACGGAACTAAAATGTATAAAATTATAACATTAAAAAGTAGTTTAAATCTCAATATTCTTTGAAATAAGGATGAATAGGGTATCAATACTAAAAATGTTAAGTAAATAAAAATGTTATACATATTTTCTCCACTTTTATAAAATAAAGAAAATAATTAAAAGAGAAAGTATTGAGTTATTTGAATGACAGTCTTTTTAAAAATAATATTGAATAAGTTTTTCACAAAGTCATACATGGTGCAACCTCACAAGTATTTCTTGTTGTTGGTATGTCTATAGAACATGAGTATGCCATCATCAAAGGTGAGATTAAAGAGTTGAAGTTGACTACATTTATAATGATATTGGAAACTCTTGGATTCTATTATAACTCTCAAGAGAGCTTCAATGCAAATGCTAAATAGATAGGGTGAAAGAGGGTCTCTTTATCTCAGTCTCCTTAAAGGCGCTGGTAGTTTAAGTTTTTATTGGTAAGGACATTGAAAGGTTTGGTGTTAAATCCAATTAGTGGGAAACTCAAAAGGCATTTAGTACCTAAACAAAGCCCGTATTCAAAACATTGTTAAAGTCTACTTTCAACACAGAACAGAACTCCTAGTGTTGAGCTTTCTATGGTAATTTTTAAGTAAATCCTGAGCCAAGAGGATGTTATCTTCCAAATATTGATAACTAAAGTTATACGAAATTTCTTTGCAAAAATTTGACAATTTAAACTATAGGATTTATCAAAACTCCAAGCTTATTATCTCCAACACTTTAGAATCTATAAAAATAAAATATCATTTTATTAAAACCCATCCTTCCATTTGCAAAATCATAAAAACTATACTTTATGGAGTTGGTACCGAAAGAAATTTGAGGCCATGTTTTGAACAAATATATATACTATATGACTGGGATTATAAAAATTCACGAGTTAAATATTTCAAAATATAATTCATTAAATCTAATATTAAAAATAATATACTTAAGTAAAATTTTATTTTGATGTAATATTTTGAACATTTATAAAGTCAAAGGTTGGAATATTATAATTACAATCTTATTAACGAAATACATGACATAATTAATGTACTATTGAATATGATATTTTAAAGTTCTTTATATAAATGTTATTACGTTATATTGAATATGATGTCCTAAGAATATATTTCTTATTTTTAAAAAAGAAATGGGATCTTATACATGGTTTATAATCTCTTAAAGGAATTATTTATCTTTTGATTACATTAATTTGTTTTCTTCTCCTTCACACATATATTTGTTTATGAACTACTATTTTCTTCTGTTTGAAAAGCTTTATTTTATATTCCTCATTAGAAAATTCTTTGGAGTTTTCTTCATCATTCAAGCTTGTATTTTATTAATTATTTCTTTATATAAATTGAAGTTTTGAAGTCCTTTATTAATCCACAGTATTTAGTCATATGACCATTTCCCATATTTATAAAGTACCAATGAAGAAGCTGATATATCACAAGATAATGAAAACAGTCATTTGGTATATCCCCCAAGATTAGGGACTTAAAAAATTTAACAACAAAAGCTATTGTTATTTATGATTAGATAAATATATATATATATATATAGCAATAACTGATAATATTTCCTCATACATATAGAACAAAATTAGTGAAAATCTTCACTACAAGAAAAGTAAGAAGTAGCGACGGATAATTGTCGACGGAAAAAAATCCGTTGCAAATTACTGACGAAAAATTTATTTTTGTAGGAAAAATTTTCAGAAAAAATTTCGTTTAGTGACGATAGCAATATCCGTCGATAAATACCAATTTACCTTGGAATTTAGCGATGGTATTAAGTGCCCATCGATAAATAAGGCGAGAATTGTCGGTGGAATAATAAATTTTGGATTTGCCAATGGAAAATTTCCGTCGGTAAATTTTCAAGCTATAAATCATCTGCTTCGACTTTAACATTTTTAAGTTAAAGTAATTGGTTTTAAACCAAATGACAGCATTTTGTTTAACTTAAAACTCACACCCGATGTTCGACACCGAATTTTTTTTTTATTATGATGTCATTAAACCTGAATTGTGTTAAGTATGTGATTATGCTTTGGTTTAATTTAAATTGGGAGTGTTAGTGGCTAATTGAAAATTAATCGAGTTTAATGTGGTTTTGATGAGAATTAATGGGTAAAAGTTTATGAGGGCATTATGGAAATATTGCTTGAGTTAGATAAATTTAAGCTTTGTAAGGAAGGGTATAATGATCTTTATGCTTCCTTTGACTTAAGTAGGAAATTAGAAGAAGGAAAAGGAGAAAAGAGTTAAAGAAAAGAGAAGAAAGATAGAAAGGAAAGGAGAAGAGAAAGAAGGAGAAGCGTCGTCGTGAAGGAGGAAGAGAGGAGAAGAGAGATTTTGACCATTGAAGATTTTCGACCGTTTAACGTGATTTTTGGGTAAGTTCTGCTTGTGTTAACCTTGTTTTGGTTAGATTAAACTTAGAAGAATGAAGAATGTAGAGAATCGGTGGTTTAGGGTTTTAGGGTAAAAATGGTTGGATTTTGTGGATTGATATGTTTGTGACTGATTTTGAGTTGCTGATGGGTTAGAAATGTAGTATAAGGCATGATCTAAGGCTTAGGTGTGTTGCATTTGAGTTTGGAAGAGGATTGAAGTTGGAAAATGCAGAAAATTGGGTTTCGGAGTCGAGCTCCAGACCCGCACGTCACGACGTGCGTATGAACACGTCGCGACGTTCGAGAAGGGAAAGTAACATCGCGACGAATAAATGTTTATTCACCGTGACGTGCGAGCTCGCCGTGAACGTCGCGACGTGCGACAGCTTGCTAATCGCGACGTGCGAAGGTATGCACGTTGCGGCGAGCGGCATTTTGTTCACCGCGATGAGAGCACGCCGCGATGCACGCGTGCGCGCCACGGCGAGCGAACCTTCACCGCGGCGAGCCCCATGTTTTTCGAAAGTGAAGTTTTAGTATTTTGGGCATATCTTTTGATATAGATGTCCAAATGGGATGATTTTGGATTCATTGTCATCTAGAAATTAAGGGCTACAAAGTTGTATGAAGAAGGGAAGTTCAAAAATTGTCTCGAAGGGTTCAGAATTTTAGGAGGAGGTCGAATATAGATTTTGAGTGCTTTATTTTAGATTTCCAAGCTTTGAATATTTTCTGTAGATATTGAATGAATGAAAACTTGGTTTGTTTTAGGAAACCAAGCTGACCCGATTCCATCGCACGAGGAAGGACACCAGTGAGTCGGATACTCAAGCGATATTAGGTGGGTAATGTACTTATAGTTATTGTGTGACTAGGCAATTTCTTGCCTATGTATGAATATATGTTATATGTTATGTATGTTTAAACATGATGATTTGAATGATTTTGATTTCTTAACTTTGAAAGAATTATGAGAATGGATAGCATTACCTTTTGATTCTGAGCATATTATGCCTCGACCTCGGTCATGGCATTTTGATTAAATGCAAAGTATGAACGCATACCATATGATAAAATGATTATGAGCATGATTATGTGCTTTTGTTGGGCGAGAGTGGAGCCATTTCGTTCGTCACGTGCACGTAGACAAGAGCTTTCTCCCGGCTGCCCGCTTATGGCCTATGAGCTCCGAATGGACTCATTTTGTTCAGGGTGTAAACTTCGATTTTTTCCTTTTGTTTCTATGGAACCCTCAAGCCATTGTGATGTGCATTTCATATGCGAATTATTCATTGTGAAGCATACTTTGTGACATATTTGTGAGTTGAATTAATTATATTGAATGCGTAAATTGTTTGATTAGCCTGTGAGTGCTTGAATTGATGCCTGTATAGATATAATATATATACATTCATATGCTGGGATTTGTGCTAGTTGTCGATGGCTATGATTATATTAGCCACTGAGCTGTGTAGCTCAACCCATTACTTTCCCTCCTCAGGTGCAGAACAGGCTGATCGTTGATCTTGTAAGGCATTGGAAACTTCGAGCTAGTTAGGAGCTTTGTTTTAAGTTAGTACTTTGGTTGGCCCTCCGAGCATCTTATCATAGAGCATTTTCATGTATTTTGAATTGAAACTTTATTTGTGTTTTGTATGATTATGCATACATTTTGAATCCCTTCAGATTGTAATGGTATGAAGCCCCTTAGTTTTTGGGGTGTTTAATTCATGTTTTAAATGCATGTGTAAGCGCTTGATTGTATGGAATGTTAGTGTGTGATTTATGAATCAAACTATGTATATGTTTGGATGTTGGGATCGGGTCCGACGTCATGGGGCGCCCGTCGCTGGCGCAGCCCGAAGGGCCACCTCGGGAATGGGAATCCGGGGTCCGGGCCCAACATGATTGGTATCAGAGCACCTAGGTTTAGTGTCCTCGGCTTAGACTGCATAGTAGGATGATTTGTGTGATCTATGCTTATGTGTTGCATTAATTGATTTCATTAAGTGACATGCATATCATGCATACATGTAGATTGACCAGTAGTTAATCCTTAGTGTTTACCTGTGAAGGAGTACGATGCCATCTCGTAGAAGGACACGAGGAGTTATGCAAGGATCTGTTGCACCTGACTCTCCGACTAGAGAGGAGAGGGCGATGAGTCGATAGCCTCGGGAATCTTGAGGCTTCAGTAGGTTAAGCGATGAACCCATGATGTCGCAGTCTCAGGAGTCGCCGGTTCCGCAGGAGCCAGTGCCTCCACTTGATCCGAGGTTGTTCCAGGCCTTCACTCAGGCATTTGTTCAAGCTATTGGTCAGAGGCCACAGCCTTCTGCTTCAGTCCCAGCTCAGAAGGGGAGACGGTTTGATAGGTTGAGGAAGTATGGGGCAATCGATTTCTTTGGGACATCAGATCCTGAGGAAACTGAGACTTGGTTGAGAAAGACTGAGAGAGTGCTGGATCAGATGGAGTGTGAGGATGACGAGAGAGTCATCTATGCTGTGAGTTTGCTTCAGGGAGATGCTCTGCATTAGTGGGAGACTGTGTCAGGAAGTCAGATGAGACCCGTGGGGTTATCATGGCAGAATTTCTTGGCTGCTTTTAAGAAGAAGTATCTGTCAGAGGTTTACATTCAGCAGAAGCAGAGGGAGTTCCTCAGCTTGACTCAGAGGGAGATGACAGTCAGTGAGTATGAACGTTGGTTCACGCAGTTGGAGAGATATGCTTCAGATATGATGCTGAGTGAGGCTGCTAGATGTCACCGGTTTGAGTCGGGTCTGCACTTGGCTATTAGAGAGAAGGTGATTGTGCAAAACTTCTGTGACTTCCAGCAGCTGGTTGAGGCAGCTTTGAGAGTGGAAAATATTGAGAACATCAAGAGTGCAGTGAATAAGAAGAGAAAGGGCAGAGAGTAGTCTAGGAGGGGAGGTAGCACTAGTACTCCTATGCTAGACAGGAGTGCTAGAAGCTTCCCAGTTCAGTCAGAGGAGAGGAGCAGTGGTGCTAGTCGACCGAGACCGATGAGGACTTCTACTGTGTCTCACCAAGCCTCGACGGTGGGCGGCAGTAGAAGGGGAGATGGGGACAAGTCATCCGTCCCTAAGTGTGAGCACTGCGGCAATTTCCATGGTGGAGAGTGTTACCGATTGACAGGAGCATGTTTCAATTGTGGACAGAAGGGACACAGGGCCAGAGAGTGTCCTCAGCCGTCCAGGAGAGAGGGATCTCAGATGCAAGCTTTCAGGAGGCCAAAGACTGTGGGTCAAAGGACTGCAACAGAAGTGGGTAGTTCTGATGCAGCCAAGAGAGTGGGTCTTCTAGGTAGACCGAGAGGGCAGGCACCGGCTAGAGTGTTTGCAATGACTCGGGAGGATGCAGAGGCCACTCCAGATGTTGTCACTAGTATGGCTAGATTATTTGCTGATGATGTGCTTGTTTTGATTGATCTAGGTTCTACTCACTCGTTTGTTTCTTCGAGTAGACCTGTGTGTGATAGGATTGTGAGCCCATTGGATACTCCGCTGAAGGTGAGTACTCCAATCGGCCAGTATATTGTGATTAGTCAAGTGTATAGAGGCTGTGAGCTATGTATTGGTGGAGCTCAGTTGGTGGTAGATTTGATGCCACTGAAAATGGGAGGATTATATGTGATTTTGGTATGGACACATTAGAAAAATACAACGCTCGTCTGGATTGTAAGAAAAAGACAGTAGAATTTGAATTGGATAGCGGCAAGAGAGTGGTATTTGTGGGGGACAGAAAAGCAAGTCCGTCCAGAATTGTTTCAGCATTGACAGCAGATAAGATGATGAGGAAGGGTTGTGAGGCGTTTTTGGCCTATGTGATAGACACCAGGGCAGATAGAGGAAAGCTGGAGGATATTCCAGTAGTCAGGGAATTCTCAGATGTCTTTCCCGAGGAATTGCCAGGACTAACGCCAGTTAGGGAAATTGAGTTTCCCATCGAGCTTCTTTCAGGTTCAGCGCCGATTTCAATTCCGCCTTACCGAATGGCTCCGACAGAATTGAAAAAGCTTAAAGAGCAGTTAGAGGAGATGTTGGAGAAAGGGTATATTCGACCGAGTTCTTCACCTTGGGGAGCTCCGGTCCTATTTGTGAAAAAGAAAGATGGCTCGTTGAGGATGTGTGTGGACTATCAGAAGTTGAATCAGGTAACGGTGAAGAACCGATATCTGCTTCCTCGCATTGATGATTTGTTTGATCAATTGAAAGGGGCGAAAGTCTTCTCTAAGATAGACTTGAGATCGGGTTACCATCAGTTGAGGATTAAGGAGTTGGATGTGCCGAAGACTGCTTTTAGGACGCGGTATGGGCATTTTGAGTTTAGGGTGATGCCTTTTGGATTAACGAATGCTCCTGCAGTGTTTATGGATTTGATGAATCGGGTCTTTAAGCCATTCTTGGACCAGTTTATCATTGTCTTTATCGATGATATCTTGGTTTATTCCAAGAGTGATGCGCAGCAAGAGGAGCATTTGAAGGTTTCTTTGGAGACTTTTAGGAGGCATGAGTTGTACGCCAAATTCGATAAATGCGAATTTTGGTTGAGAGAAGTTTCATTTCTTGGACATGTGATCTCGGAACAAGGAGTTCATGTGGATCCAAAGAAAATAGAAGCTGTGGTGAATTGGGAAGCCCCAAAGAATGTAGCAGAAGTGAGGAGCTTTCTGGGTTTGGCAGGTTATTACAGGAGGTTTGTGGAGGAATTCTCTATGATAGCCACTCCGATAACGAAGTTATTAAGGAAAAATCAAAAGTTTCTCTAGAGTGAGGAGTGTCAGAGGAGCTTCGAGGAGCTTCAGCACAGATTGACGAGTGCTCCAATTCTGGTTTTGCCTTCTGGTGATGAAGGTTATACCGTGTATAGTGATGCTTCGAGGAAGGGTCTTGGTTGTGTTTTGATGCAGGGTGATAGAGTGATTGCTTATGCTTCGAGGCAATTGAAACCGTATGAGTTGAATTATCCGACGCATGATTTGGAGTTAGCAGCTGTGATCTTTGCCTTGAAAATTTGGCGGCATTATTTGTATGGATTTCAGACGAGGATCTTTACCGATCACAAGAGCCTTAAGTATTTGTTAAGTCAGAAGGAATTGAATTTGAGGCAGCGACGGTGGATTGAGTTGCTTAAGGACTATGACTTGTTGATTGAGTATCATCCGGGCAAGGCCAATGTAGTGGCGGATGCCTTGAGTAGGAAGTCTTCGATTGCTCATGTTCGATCGGTTTATCTTCCTTTATTGAAAGAGATGGCCAAGCTTAAGATAAGCTTGAAGCAGGAGGAACCGGATTGTCTTCTAGCTAACTTCTGGGTAAAACCGATACTCAGGGAGAAAGTTAGAGAGTTGCAAGTTCAAGATGCAGAGTTGAACAGACTCAGGGATGAAATTCGAAGTGGTAAGATTTCTAAAGTGGTAGTGAGAGATGATGGGCTTATGACAGTGGAGAATAGGTTGTGTATCCCAGATGTGTAGGAGATTAAGGATGAGATTATGGATGAGGCACACAATGCACCTTATGATATGCATCCAGGTAGTACCAGGATGTATCAAGATTTGAGAGAGCATTTTTTGTGGAAAGGCATGAAGAGAGATGTAGCAGAGTTTGTCAATAAGTGTCTAGTGTGTCAGCAAGTCAAAGCTGAACACCAGGCACCTTCGGGCATGTTAAGGCCATTGTCCATCCCGGAATGGAAGTGGAAAAGAGTGACTATGGATTTTCTGATGGGTTTGCCCAGGACTAGTAGGAAGTATGATGCCATTTGGGTGATTGTGGATAGATTGACGAAGTCAGCTCACTTTTTGGCGATTAAGCAGACTGATCCTTTGTATGTAATAGCAAAGAAGTATATCGATGAGATAGTGTGGTTGCATGGAATTCCAGATTCGATTGTTTCTGATAGAGATCTTCGGTTTACTTCGAGGTTTTGGGGCAGTTTGCAGGAAGCTTTGGGGTCGAAGTTGAATTTTAGTATGGCTTTTCACCCTCAGACGGATGGTCAATCTGAGAGGACTATTCAGATACTTGAGGGGATGCTTCGGGCTTGTGTGATGGATTTCAGAGGACCTTGGGATGAGCATTTTCCGTTGGTCGAATTTGCTTACAACAATTTGTACCATTCGAGCATTCAGATGGCTCCATATGAGGCTTTGTATGGGCCGAGGTGTAGGACTCCGGTTTGTTGGGATGAAGAAGGAGAGAGGCAATTGGAAGGACCAGAATTGATTCAGACGATGGTTGATAAAGTCAATCTGGTTAAGCAACGACTTAAGGCAGTACAGTATAGGATGAAGAGTTATGTTGATGCTCATCAAAAGGAGATGGAGTATGAAGTCGGTGAGAAAGTATTCCTTAAGACATCTCCTTGGAAAGGAGTGATGAGATTTGGCAAGAAAGGTAAGTTGAGTCCGAGGTATGTGGGTCCTTATGAAATCCTTGAGAGGATTGGGCCACTCGCCTATAGGTTGGCGTTACCTCCTGAATTGTCGCAGATTCATGATGTTTTCCATGTGTCCATATTGAGGAGGTATAGATCGGATCCTTCTCATATCATTCAAGCTAGTGGGGTTCAGCTGAGGGATGACCTGAGTTATGAGGAGCAACCAGTGGAGATTTTGGATACCAAGGACAAGGTTCTCAGGAATAAGACTGTTCATTTAGTCAAAGTCCTGTGGAGGAACCATTCGGTAGAGGAGGCTACATGGGAGCCATTGGAAGCCATGCGGGAGAAGCATCCACATCTCTTCAATGATTCAGGTAATAATTTCGAGGACGAAATTTTTTTTAAGAGGGAGAGAAATGTTAGACCCCGAATTTTTTTTAATTTTTATTATGATGTCATTAAGCCTGAATTGTGTTAAGTATGTGATTATGCTTTGGTTGGGAGTGTTAGTAGCTAATTGAGAATTAATTGAGTTTAATGTGGTTTTGATGAGAATTAATGGGTAAAAGTTTATGAGGGCATTATGGGAAGATTGCTTGAGTTAGATAAATTTAAGCTTTGTAAGGAAGGGTATAATGGTCTTTATGCTTCCTTTGACTTAAGTAGGAAATTAGAAGAAGGAAAAGGAGAAAAGAGTTAAAGAAAAGAGAAGAAAGATAGAAAGGAAAGGAGAAGAGAAAGAAGGAGAAGCGTCGTCGTGAAGGAGGAAGAGAGGAGAAGAGAGATTTTGACCATTGAAGATTTTCGACCGTTTAACGTGATTTTCGGGTAAGTTCTGCTTGTGTTAACCTTGTTTTGGTTAGATTAAACTTAGAAGAATAAAGAATGTAGAGAATCGGTGGTTTAGGGTTTTAGGGTAAAAATGGTTGGATTTTGTGGATTGATATGTTTGTGACTAATTTTGAGTTGCTGATGGGTTAGAAATGTAGTATAAGGCATGATCTAAGGCTTAGGTGTGTTGCATTTGAGTTTGGAAGAGGATTGAAGTTGGAAAATGCAAGAAATTGGGTTTCGGAGTCGAGCTCCAGACCCGCACGTCGCGACATGCGTATGAACACACCGCGACGTGCGAGAAGGGGAAGTAACGTCGCGACGAATAAATGTTTATTCGCTGCGACGTGCGAGCTTGCCTTGAACGTCGCGACGTGCGACAACTTGCTCGTCGCGACGTGCGAAGGTATGCACGTCGCTGCGAGAGGCATTTTGTTCGTTGCGACGAGAGCACGCCGCGGCGTGTGCACGTCGCGACGCACGCGTACACGCCACGGCGAGCGAACCTTCACCGCGGCGAGCCCTAGGTTTTCCGAAAGTGAAGTTTTAGTATTTTGGGCATATCTTTTGATATAGATGTCCAAATGGGGTGATTTTGGATTCATTGTGATCTAGAAATTAAGGGCTACAAAGTTGTATGAAGAAGGGAAGTTCAGAAAATGTCTCGAAGGGTTCGGAATTTTAGGAGGAGGTCGAATATAGATTTTGAGTGCTTTATTTTAGATTTCCAAACTTTGAATATTTTATGTAGATATTGATTGAATGAAAACTTGGTTTGTTTTAGGAAACTAAGCTGACCCGATTCCATCGCACGAGGAAGGACACCAGTGAGTTGGATACTCAAGCGATATTAGGTGGGTAATGTACTTATAGTTATTGTGTGACTAGGCAATTTCTTGCCTATGTATGAGTATATGTTATATGTTATGTATGTTTAAACATGATGATTTGAATGATTTTGATTTCTTAACTTTGAAAGAATTATAAGAATGGATAGCATTACCTTTTGATTCTGAGCATGTTATGCCTCGACCTCGGTCATGGCATTTTGATTAAATGCAAAGTATGAACGCATACCATATGATAAAATGATTATGAGCATGATTATGTGCTTTTGTTGGGCGAGAGTGGAACCATTTCGTTCTTCACGTGCACGTAGATAAGAGCCTTCTCCTGGCTGCCCGCTTGTGGCCTATGAGCTCCGAATGGACTCATTTTGTTCAGGGTGTAAACTTCGGTTTCTCCCTTTTTTTTCCATGGAACCCTCAAGCCATTGTGATGTGCATTTCATATGCGAATTATTCATTGTGAAGCATACTTTGTGACATATTTGTGAGTTGAATTAATTATATTGAATGCGTAAATTGTTTGATTAGCCTGTGAGTGCTTGAATTGATGCCTATATAGATATAATATATATACATTCATATGCTGGGATTTGTGCTAGTTGCCGATGGCTATGATTATATTAGCCACTGAGTTGTGTAGCTCAACCCATTACTTTCCCTCCTCAGGTGCAGAACAGGCTGATCGTTGATCTTGCAAGGCATTGAAAACTTCGAGCTAGTTAGGAACTTTGTTTTAAGTTAGTACTTTGGATGGCCCTCCGAGCATCTTATCATGGAGCATTTTCATGTATTTTGGATTGAAACTTTATTTGTGTTTTGTGTGATTATGCATACATTTTGAATCTCTTCATATTGTAATGGTATGAAGTCCCTTAGTTTTTGGGGTGTTTAATTCATGTTTTAAATACATGTGTAAGCGCTTGATTGTATGGAATGTTAGTGTGTGATTTATGAATCGAACTATGTATATGTTTGGATGTTGGGATCAGGTCCGACGTCATGGGGCACCCGTCGCCGGCGCAGCCCGAGGGGTCGCCTCGAGAATGGGAATCCGGGGCTCGGGCCCAACACCCGAAGCCCCTTCCCCCCACCTACAACCGAACCTCTCCCCTCTCCCACCTCCATCGTCTCCTTCTTTTTCCATATCTACTGCGTCTCTGGCGTCCTCTCCTCTCCGGTCAGTTTGTCGTCAGCGTTGTGGAACTGCTGGTCGTCGTCTTCTCTAGCCATTGTCATTTTTTGTAGAGATATTTTTGTGAATGTATTTTCGTATATATTTGGGTATTTGATTGTTTTGCATTTGTTTGTGTATTTTTTATTGGAAAAGAATTTTAAGGTAGAAATGCTAGTGATAGAACGAACAAGACATGATTTTGGTTGGGATATTGGGATGACTTTCTTATACATATAAGGTGTTTGATGAAATGTATGTTCTTTGAAAAAATATATTTGTGTCAGTATTTGAGTTATATCTTTTTTGTTGAATTAGAGAATGAATAAGGTCCCTCTTTTATAATAGAAAAGCAAGTTTGTAATTGAATAAAATATGCAACTAAAATGTAATAAGGACTATTATATAAATTCTTACAAGCTTATCATATGTTGTAAAGATGATTATTGGACTATTGTCAATCCTAAATTGAATATAGTGGCATCATATATTGTGAGCTTTGTATTATAATTAATTTGACTTAACTGAGAAACCTATTTCATTATAAGTAGCTTTCTTATCAATTATGTAATTTGGGTTGGATTGATTTGTCTTCATTTTACTAATGGAAGATGATAGTAAGTGGAAAGACTATTATAAGGATGTTTGGTGGTGGAAACTTCACTTAGAGAGGGATTTTAAGGTATGAAGATGAGGAACTTCAAAATGTTGACAATATGTAATTGGTTTATGGTAGTTTGAGAAAGGTGTGTGAAATAGGTGCTAAATTAGGCTATAAAAATATTATTAGTTGATGGTATTTGATTCTTAGGAAGGAGTTAGTTGATGGTTTGAAGTTGTTAGTGTTAGTAGTGTGCCCTAGGCCAATGGATCGATGTAATTCATGTATTAACATAATGACTTGTTAATAATATATTATGAGGTATTCCTTTCATATATGCATGTATTTCGTTTATGTAATGTGATTTACATTCCATGAATGGTTTTAGACTTATGTCATCAAGTATGTGACTTGATAGTAAAACCATAAGCGTTATAAGACTATTCTAGATCGTCACAGTCGATCATTATTGGTGGAACAATAATGAATTAAGGCTAGTATGTGTTCTTGTTGATGATCACGTTTCTTGATCATGGATATGAGATATCAAATCGAAACATAGATATATGTTAGAGAACATATATTGGACCGACCACATAAAGAATACTACATGGTTTCATGTCATTAGTGATTCTTAATATGGTTTGACTTTAGTCCTTTGACCTAAAGTCATCATGGTTCCCCACATGAGGAATTCGATGTTTTGATATTAGACTAAGTTATTTTTAACCGAATAACGAGTAGTCTTATGTTGGACATCAAATGAATAATGCGGAGGGATGTGAATGACGTAGATGGGATTTGTACTTCTCTTAAATGAGAGAGATATCATTTGGGCCTCTTGATAAGTGTAACTAAAGAAATGCATGGTCGTGCTCAAATGAATTGATGAGGAGTCATCAATGTCATTTGTTATAATCAGTCAACTTGGGGATCAAGAAACTATGATTAATCAAAGGTTGACATGTACCATGCCTTGTGATTAATCTTGATATCGTGTTACCAAAGAACTGAGCTTATAACCATGGTTACAGGTTAAATCGGATTATCGATCCTCATTTGATTTGGGTAGTCATAATATCTTACTAGAGGCCGCTTATGACTTATGGGCCTTGAAGTGTGATCAAGCCCATTGCCAACATCAAATGAGCCTACAGGGTTGCACACAAAGAGTTATGTGATCTGGGCTTATTCTCTTGGGCCTAATTTATTAGGTATTGAATAAATATATGTGGATATATTTATTGGGCTAGATTGAATTAAGTTGTCGGGCTTTTATTATATAAGATATAATGGACCGAAACTTATTGGGTCCTCAATGGGATTAGGGTTTCTCTATCAATAGAGAAGCTTAGGTCTCATTAGGAGACTGAGACACAATTGTCACGAAACCCTAGCCACCATCTAAGAGGAAAATCGTGCGGCATTCGGAAAGAGTTTCAGGACGTGCTAGCACACAACAGCCGCAAACCGGATCGTGCAAACTCGTGTGGATACCGGTAGAGGGCATTCGTGTTTGCAATGTCTTGGAATCTGAAAAAGAAGCAACCTATCCATGGAAATAAGGTATTTTTGTACATCCTTGGTATTTTGGATTATACTTCATGTTGTTGTATGGTCTTTTTCGGCAGTGTATTGTGAATATTCAGACCGTACACGATCCAACAGTGGTATCAAAGACAAGTTCTTCTATATAATCGAAAATATACGTGTTTTGATTACATGTTTTTTACGGATTTGGATTCTGTAGAGACGAAAATATGCATGTTTTGATTACATGTGCTCACGGCTTTGGATGCATGATACGAATGTGATTTATTTTCATGCATGTTGTTTTCGGATTTGTTGATTATCTTGGTACTGATGTGGATATATGACAAGGATGATGTGTCTCGGCCATGGAAGTTGATTGCATTGAGATGTGTTTCGGTTATGGCTTGTTTCGAAAGAGAATAAGTTCGGGCATGAGATGCTTATATCATGGTTGTTTCGGCCAAAAAGGGTTTCGGCCATGACATATGATGATGACCGAAACTTCCTTCAAGGTGGCGGCTAGGGTTATGGCCGAATATGCATGGGTGGTGGCTGCTAGGGTTTCTACCATGTAAGACATGGATTTGGAATTGGAAACCACAAGTATCCATGTTGAACAAGGATACTAGGAGGGCAACCGATCTTCATATGTGATATGATTTCGGGAAAACCTAGATTCCTTATTAGATAAGGATTCTAAAAGACCAAGAATTGGAAACCACGAAAGTCTCCATATTTGATGTGGATTCAGGATTTTGAGAACTTCCTTGATAATAAACCATGGCTAAAATCTTTTGGTTTGGGGTGCTGCCCCGCACCCCGCAAGGGGCGGCTTCCCCTTAACCCCCGCCCGCTAACCGGCTAGCGGGACCACCGTGTTCGTTACGCGTGTTAGTTCGTTGCGTGTTATATATTCTAGGTGGTTTTATATGTGTTTATTTATATTATTTGAATATTTATATTCATGTGTAAATTACTATTCTACGCTTCTAATATATATATACTCAAGTATGTTGTAGTATAGGATTAGAACTAGCATAGTACAAACACCCTTACTAATAGGATTAGTAACCTTCATAATGTACTAAGAACGACCCTCATGATAATATTAAGTTTATATGTCTTCCATAAAACTTTACCCATGTTTATCTCTAGCTTATATTTATGTGGGTTTTTGCCAAAACAAGGCATGTGAGGATCATCTAGGGAAGACATTTGAATAATGGTGCTATTAATAGGTAAAGTATGGTTAAACTTGACTAAGCTATTAAAACGATTTTGGGCTTAGGGCATAAGATTGGATTTTTACATACATGCAGTACATAAGATGTATTTTAATATAAATCCATCAAGAGTTATATGTGATGTAATTGAAAAGAGTTTTCTACCTAAATAACTAAGTCTTGAATGTTAAGCCAAAGCTTTCTTAGGACTTAGTGAAATATGGATCTTGTTTCTCCCATTTTTTAATTGAGGGTTATTTATTTGAGTGGGAGATAATACCTCTTAATAATAAGAATGTTGACCCTTATTGCATAATTTTGTAGATAATGGCTACTCTATCCACCAACCTTTCCATTCGATCTATCCTAGAGAAAGAAAAGCTTAATGGAACAAATTTCCTAGGTTGGTATAGGAACTTGAGAATTGTTCTCAAGCAAGAAAGAAAGCTTTATGTCTTAGAAGAGCCCATCCCTGAGGAACCACCAGTAAATGCACCTAAGGCTCAAAAGGATGCTTACACGGAGCATATCAATGACTCTACGGATGTGTCATGCCTTATGTTAGGCGCCATGATCTCTGACCTTCAGAAGGATTTAGAGGAAATGGAGGCCTATGATATGCTTGCTCAACTGAAAACTATGTTTCAAGAGCAAGCACGCCAAGAGAGGTTTAGAACCACTAAGGCATTGAATTCATGCAAGATGACTCCTGGCACACCCGTGAGTGCTCATGTTCTCAAGATGAAGAGTTACATTCATCATCTTGAGAAATTAGGTGCACCTGTTGGTCAAGAATTGGCAACTGATCTTATTCTAGCATCTTTGACTGATGAATATGATCAGGTCATTCTTAACTACAACATGCATAATATGGAGAAGTCCATTGATGAATTGCATGGGATGCCGAAAACTGCTGAAGAGACCTTAAAGGGAAAGGTTAAGACCACCAATGAAGTTCTTGTGGTTCAAAAGGGAAAAGGTTTCAAGAAGAAAGGCACAACAAAGGACAAAGGTAAAGTACCCAAGTCTAAGTCCAAGCCCAAGCCTAAAGCTAAGACTAAGGCACCCAAGGAGGGAGTTTGCTTTCATTGTAATGAACCTGATCATTGGAAAAGGAACTGCAAACTCTATTTGGAAGAGCTGAAAGAGAAGAAGAATAGTGCGACTACTTCTTTAGGTATATTTGTTATAGAAATCAATTTTACTCCTTCTGCATCTTGGGTATTAGATACCGGGGCTGCAACTCACATTTGTACTAATGTGCAGAGTCTAAGAAGGACTAGAAGATTGATGGCTGGTGAGATCGACCTACGCGTGGGAAATGGAGCAAGAGTTGCTGCTTTATCCGTGGGGACTTATGATCTTATTTTGCCTACTGGACTCATTTTGGAACTTAAGAATTGTTATTATGTACCTACTATGAGTAGGAACATTATTTCTTTTGCTTGTTTAGAGAATGATGGATTTAAATTTTCTATTGTGAATAGAAGTATTTCCATTTATAAGAATGACATTTTATATAGCATTGCACGTCAATTAAATGGCATCTATACACTATACACTGAATCAGTTACAAATGAGCCCATCTATAACATAAATACCAAGAAGTTTCAATCTAATGATTTGAACCCATCCTATCTCTGGCATTGTCGCTTAGGCCATGTAAATGAAAAATGCATTTCAAAACTCCATCAAGATGGATTCATTGATTCTTTTGAATCTTTTGAGATATGTGATTCTTTTTTACTGGGTAAGATGACAAAGGTCCCCTTCATAGGTAAAAGGGAAAGGGCCAATGAGCTATTGGGCCTTATACATACCGATGTATGTGGTCCTTTTAGCATTTCAGCGAGAGGAGGTTATTTGTATTTCATTACTTTTTCAGATGACTTCAGTAGATATGGGTATGTCTATTTAATGAAGCACAAATCTGAATCTTTTGAAAAGTTCAAATAATATAAGAATGAAGTACAAAATCAACTTGGCAAAACAATTAAAATCCTTTGATCTGATCGAGGAGGTGAATACTTAAGCCAAGAGTTTGATGATTATCTTAAGGATTGTGGAATCGTTTCACAATTGACTCCTCCAGGAACTCCTCAATGGAATCCTCAATGGAATGGTGTTTCTGAAAGGAGAAATCGAACTCTATTAGATATGGTTAGATCAATGATGAGTCAAACTGATCTTCCAAAATATTTTTGGGGCTATGCATTAGAAACAACAGCATTCATATTGAACCGTATTTCTTTAAAGGCTGTAGAAAAGACACCTTATGAGATATGGACTAGGAAGCGTCCCGACTTATCTTTTCTAAAGATTTGGGGTTGTGAGGCTTATATGAAGCGTCCAATTGCCGACAAGTTGGCACCCAAATCTGAAAAATATTATTTTGTGGGATATCCCAAGGAAACTAAAGGATATTACTTTTACATCCCAGCAAAGAACAAAGTGTTTGTTTCTCAAAATGGTTTTTTCTTAGAGAAGGAATTTTTTTCTAAAGGAAACAGTGGGAGTAAAGTACAACTTGAAGAAATTCAAGTTTCACAAAATGACATTGAGCCTGAAAAGGAGATTGAAGCGAGCTCACAAGCTGTTGATGAGCAGCCTTCAACAACACAAGGCCTACGTAGATCTGATAGGATTCATCATGAGGCCGAGAGATATGGATTTCTTGTTACTGATGATGATAATGTGATGCTCATTGATCATAATGAGCCCACAATCTATCAAGAAGTTATGGAAAGTCCAGAATCTGCTAAATGGTTAGAGGCCATGAAAGCAGAGATGCAATCCATATATGACAATCAAGTTTGGACTTTGATTAATCCATTTGATGGCTTGAAGACCATTGGATGCAAATGGGTTTTCAAAAAGAAACTCGACATGGATGGAAAAGTGCACACTTATAAAGCAAGACTTGTTGCTAAAGGTTATCGACAAGTTCATGGAATTGATTATGATGAGACATTTTCTCCAGTGGTCATGATCAAATCCATTAGAATTCTTATTGCCATAGCTGCATACTATGATTATGAGATATAGTAAATGGATGTCAAAATGGCTTTCTTTAATGGAAACTTACTTGAGGATGTATATATGATAAAACCTGAGGGTTTTGTCCTTCCTAATAATTCGGGAAAGGTGTGCAAGCTTCAAAGATCCATTTATGGATTGAAACAAGCATCAAGAAGCTGGAATCTTCGTTTTGATGAAGTTGTCAAAGAGTTTGGATTCATCAAGAATGAAGATGAACCTTGTGTTTACAAAAAGGTTAGTGGGAGTGCTATTGTCTTTTTAGCTTTATATGTTGATGACATACTACTCATTGGAAACGATATTCCAACGTTACAGAGTGTCAAGATTTGGCTAAAGAAACGTTTCTCAATGAAAGACTTAGGTGAGGCTGCCTATGTTTTAGGCATTAAGATCTATAGAGATAGATCAAGAAAGCTTATAGTCCTAAGTCAGAGTATATACATAGATAAGATACTGAAAAGGTTCAGTATGCAAGATTCCAAGAGAGGATTCTTACCTATGTCACATGGAATCAAGCTTTCTAAGAAGGATTGTCCTACTTCAGGTAAAGAGCTTGAGCGCATGAGTAACATTCCATTTGCATCTGCAATTGGATCTATCATGTATGTCATATTATGTACTCGACCAGATGTCTCATATTCTTTGAGCATAACAAGTAGATACCAATCAAATTATGGTGAGAGTCACTGGATAGCAGTTAAGAATATCCTTAAGTACTTGAGAAAAACTAAGGATATGTTCCTAGTCTATGGAGGACTTGAAGGAGAGCTCGTTGTAAATGGTTACACTGATGCTTGTTTTCAGTCTGACATAGATGATTTTAGATCGCAATCAGGTTTTGTGTTCTGTTTGAATGGAGGTGCAGTGAGCTTGAAAAGTTCAAAGCAAGACACTATTGCTAATTCTACAACAGAAGTTGAGTACATTGCTGCCTCGAATGCAGCTAAGGAAGCTATATGGATCAGGAAGTTCATTACTGAGCTTGGAGTTGTTCCTAGCATTGCAAGTCCTATAGACCTTTATTGTGATAATAATGGGGCTACAACACAGGCTAAGGAACCAAACTCACATCATATATCCAAACACATACTCAGACGTTTCCATCTGATTAGAGAGATCATTGGGAGAGGAGACATGAAGATATGCAAAGTGGGCACAGATGACAACATTGCCGATCCACTTACTAAACCTCTTCCACAGCCTAAACATGAGAGTCATACGAGGTCTATGGGTATTAATAGTGTGCCCTAGGCCAATGGATAGTTGTGATTCATGTATTAACATAATGACTTGTTAATAATATATTTTGAGGTATTACTTTCATATATGCATGTATTTTGTTTATGTAATGTGATTTACATTCCATGAATGGTTTTAGACTTATGTCATCAAGTATTTGACTTAATAGTAAAACCATAAGCGTTATAAGACTATTCTAGATTGTCCCTGGTCGATCATTATTGGTGGAATAATAATGAATTAAGGCTAGTTTGTGTTCTTGTTGATGATCACGTTTTACTGATCATGGATATGAGATATCAAATCAAAAACATAGATATATGTTAGAGAAAATATATTGGACCGACCCACATAAAGAATACTACATGGTTTCATGTCATTAGTGATTCTTAATATGGTTTGACTTTAGTCCTTTGACCTGAAGTCATCATGGTTCCTTACATGAGGAATTCAGTATTTTGATATTAGACTAAGTTATTTTTAGCCGAATAACAAGTAGTCTTATGTTGGACATCAAATGAATCATGCGGAGGGGTGTGAATGAGGTAGATGGGATTTGTACCTCTCTTAAATGAGAGAGATATCATTTGGGCCTCTTGACAAGTGTGACTGAAGAAATGCATGGCTGTGCTCAAATGAATTGATGAAGAGTCATCAATGTCATTTGTTATAATCAGTTAACTTAGGGATCAAGTGTTGGATCACGTACGGTCTGAGTATTCACAATACACTTTTGAAAAACCATACAACAACATGATGTATAATCGAAAATACCAAGGATGTACGAAAATACCTTGTTTTCGTGAATAGGTTGTTTCTTTTTCGGATTCCAAGACACTGCAATCGCGAATGCCCTCTACTGGTATCCACACGAGTATGCACGATTCGGGCTGCGGCTGTTGTGTGCTAGCACGTCCTGAAACTCTTCCGAACGCCGCACGATTTTTCTCTCGGATGGCGGTTAGGGTTTTAGACAATGGTGTCTTCCTTACCTAATGAGACCTAAGTTTTTCTATTTATAGAGAAACCCTAATCCCATTGATGCCTCAATAAGTTTCAGCCCATTATATCATATATAATAAAAGCCCGACAACTTAATCCAATCTAGCCCAATAAATATATCTACATATATTTATTCAATACCTAATAAATTAGGCTCAAGAGAATAAGCCCAGATCACATCACTCTTTGTGTGCGACCCTGTAGGCTCATTTGATGTTGGCAATGAGCTTGATCACACTTCAAGGCCCATAAGTCATAAGCGGCCTCTAGCAAGACATTATTGTTGGATCGAAAAAAGAAAGCATGCTTAGTATGGAGAAACGATATATTTCAAAACTTTTTAAGAAATCATCTTGCAGCGGAAGCAATATATCTAAATCAACATGCTAATCCATACATGATATGGTATAAGGATAATAAAACCAAGAACAAGATAAAAGGAATTACCGACTCCTTCGCTACAGTTTTAAATCCTCGCTGCGCTATCCTCTGCTTCTTGTATCCAAATCCTTTGCCTTTGAGTCTTTTCCTTTAGCAATCTATCTTCTTCCTTGTAGTAGTATCCTCTACCAATTAGATTTACCACTTGTTCTTCAAGGACAACTAGGTTAACAAAATCCTTTGGTGGGAAAGGAGAAGAAATATTTGGAGGAGATTTTCTTAGAAGAAGAACCAAAATTGAAACTCTTTCAATTCTTTCACTTAGGAATTTCGGTTCACCTTGCATGAAAAGAGAGATGTCTAAAACCATGCAAGAAGCCTTTCTTACATCTCAATTTCGAAATATGCATGAATGGAAAGAGTGAGAGGCATCCAATGCATCACTTCTTACATTAATCACTCATCAAATAGCCAATAAATGAGACTTACTTCATTTATCTTTAAAATGCCTATTTGAAAAGACCATAACCTATAATTGAATACCCATTTCGATTTTGGCAAGAAGAAAGAAGGAAGATGGTCCATCTAATGCACATCTTTCATCTTTAATCTAATGAATGCAAATAGGTTACATGCCAACATTAAAAGCCAACCATTAAACCATTAATGGTAAGTTCATAACTCCATTTAATAATGATGAACCATAATAAAGACCATCTTTATTTAGTATTTTAATGTCAAATGTGTGGTTACACATCTAACCTAACACAATTTCGAAATTGCTTCTTCTCCATTTAAAAAAATTGTTTTAATATAATTAATCTAATCAATTACATTAAAACAAAACAAGCCCATTTCCAAATGAACATATGGGCTTCCAATTAACCATTAATTAGTATAAGTCCATCATTCAATTATGGACTTCTAAAGCCTCCAAACTACTTCTTACTTAGCTTGATAACCTTCCTTAGAGCCAAGTGGGGAATCTTATTGGACTTTGATAATTCAAGCTCCAATAAGCCCAGAAATAAGTCAATCTCATTAGAATTAATTCTAGCTTATTAACTAAATGTCATTCTACTAAAGACAATTAGTTGAACTCTTGAATTATTAAATATTATGAGAATATGTCCAATTGCAAACCCTATTTAGAACCTTATTATAGCCATCCGCACAACAAAGGGTAAAATTACCGTTTTGCCCTTATGTTGGTTTTTCCTTCTAGATCTCTCATTTTACTTTATATGGTGATTAACACATAAGATCTCATCTTAGTGTTAAGACTTGATGGTAGCTAGTCCATCAAACTCATCGCGCTAGTTTAATCACCAAATCTCCTTAAAACATCTAGAGAGATGATAACACTATAAACTCTTTATTTGAGTGAATGTTCCTAATACATGTTTCATTTAATAATTCCAACATGCGACCTTGGATTAATACCTGTAAAAATCCATTCCGATCATATCAGAATTATAATGAAACACATATGAGTTCACCACTCATCAAGATTGTGGTTCATAATAGCGAATGCTTAAGTTGTATGTTTTAAGATTAAAGTAACGCCCACTTTATTCTTGAAAACATACTTGATTCAATTCATTTAATAATTCCATTATCGATAGTCTACTACTATCATGATATGAAACTCATCATTCCCTTTAAGTAAACTCCTTTACTTATATGGAGATAAATCGCAACACTACTGATCTAAACCATAATCAAGCGACCAACTTGATTATTCAACTGTGAATCAATTAATTGATTGTAATAATATACATGTTTCCCATACATCTTTATGTATATGTATATTACTTACAAATGAATCTTGGTACCTTATGACCAGATATATAATGCTCATACAGATAAAACCAAACTCTTTTGTTTTATTAATAATAAATATTTTCATTACAAAGCAGAATCGAAGAAGATAAAGTTACATGTAAATACACTTGTTTTCCAGGGCACTATATTTACATAACTCCAACAATCTCCCACTTGCCCTAAAGCAAGTTTGACATATCCTTCATTCCCATCCCTTCTAGGTGACCCTCAAAGCTCTTTTGAGTCAATGTCTTTGTGAACGGATCAGCAAGGTTTTGCTCTGTAGGAATCTTTACCACATCCACTTCTCCCCATTGTATTATCTCCCTTATGAGATGATACTTTCGATCAATGTGTTTGGCAGCTTTGTGGTTCCGAGGTTCTTTAGAAATAGTCACTGCCCCACTATTATCACAATAAAGTGTAATGGCTTTTTCTGCCTCTGGAACTACCTCCAAATCATTTAGGAACTTCCGAGCCGATCGCTTCCTTTCTTGCTTCACAAGCAAGAACATACTCAACCTCCATAGTCGAATCAAGAATACAAGATTGCTTGACACTCCTCCAAACTATGGCTCCACCTCCTAAAGTAAATATAGAACCGAAGTTGATTTCCTTGAATCAACATCGATTGAAATCGAAATCCGTATATCCTGTCGGAATAAGATTACTTCCAGAGTAAACAACCATTAAGTTCTTCGTCCTACGAAGATACTTAAGTATACACTTAACCGCAGTCCAATATACCATTCCTGGATTGGACTAAAATCTGCTTACCAGTCCCACTGTGTAACAGATATCCGGTCTAGTGCACAACATTGCATACATCAAACTACCAACTGTCGAAGCATATGGAATGTTACACATGCGTTCAACCTCCTCTTGGGTTTTAGATGCTTGTTCCTTTGAAAGTTTGATTCCATGTCTAGTAGGAGTGAAACCCTTCTTGGAATCTTGCATGGCGAACTTATTGAGCATATTCTCAATGTAAGTTAGTTGAGACAAAACTATCTTCTTGTTCTTATGATCCCTTATAAGTTTGATCCTTAGAACATAGGTAGCCTCTCCCAAATCCTTCATTGAAAACTGTTCATTCAGCCATCCCTTAACCGCAGATAACATTCCCACATCATTCCCAATAAGCAGAATGTCATCAACATACAGGATTAGGAAAGTAACCTTACCTTCTTGTATTCTTTTGTAAACACAAGGCTCATCTAGGTTTTGTATGAACCCATAGGTTTTGATAGCCTTATCAAACCTAATGTTCCAAGACCTAGATGCTTGCTTAAGTCCATAAATGGACCTTTGCAACTTGCAAACCTTATGCTCATTACCTAGCTCAATGAATCCTTCTGGTTGGGCCATATAAATGGTCTCCTCAAGATCTTCATTCAGAAATGCGGTCTTGACATCCATTTGCCATATTTCATAATCGAAATAGGCTGCTATGGCCAAAAGAATCCTGATGGACTTAAGCATGGCAACCGGAGAAAAAGTCTCCTCGTAGTCTATACCCTCCTTTTGAGTATAGCCTTTAGCTACCAATCTAGTTTTAAAGGTCTCTACCTTTCCATCCGATCCCCTTTTCCTTTTGTAGATCCATTTACACCCTATGGTTTTTAGACCTGGTGGTAGATCTACAAGGACCCAGACTTCATTAGTATACATAGAATCTATTTCCGATTCCATTGCCTTGAGCCATTTTCCTGCATCAACATCATTAATAGCTCGTATATGTAACGGATCTGTTTCTTCTTGAGTGCGAGATGGCAATTAAGCCTTCTCCTAAACCCGATACCTATCTGGTTGTCTCACAACCCTCCCACTACGTCTAGGCACATCTTGATGTTCAGTTGCACTTCGATTCAACTTTTGAATCCATTTCGACATCTTGTTACATCATATCCAAAACAACTCTTGGTTTGGATGAAATTGCTAACTCCTTTAGTACTACTTCACTTCTTCCTTTGTGATTTCTCACAAACTCTTTCTCTAAGAATTTAGCATTTGTCGACACAAATACCTTCCTATCATGAGGACTGTAAAAATAGTACCCTCGAGTTCCCGTAGGATATCCTACAAACAAACATACTTCTGACCTTGGTTCCATCTTTGTGGATTCAGGCTTTAGAACATGGACTGGATAGCCCCAAGTCCTCAAGTGCCTCAATGAAGGCACTCGGCCAGTCCACAACTCCCAAGGTGTTTTAGGCACCGATTTGGATGGAGCAAAGTTAAGAAGATATGTTGTCGTTTGTATGGCATATCCCCAAAACGATTCTGAAAGGCTAGCATAGGACATCATTGATCTTACCATTTCCAATAGAGTTATATTTCTCCTCTCTGCTACACCATTCTGTTGAGGTGTACGAGGAGCTGACAAATTGGAAACAATTCCATTATCAATTAAATATTCTGGAACTCTCGGATAAATACTCACCACCTCGATCGATCGAAGTCTGCTTTAATGGCTTGCCAAGTTGCTTCTCGACTTGACTTTGAATTCTTTGAACTTTTCAAAAGATTCACTCTTTTATGCATCAAATACAAATAGCCATGTCTTGAGTAATCAGCTATAAAAGTTATGAAATATTCATAACCTCCTCTAGCTTGTACATTCATGGGCCCACACATCAAGATGTACCATGTCCAATGTGGATTCAAATCTGTTTCCTTTAGAAGGAAATGAGGCTTTTGTCATTTTCCTTTAATACAAGATTCACAGTGGGTAATGGATCACTATCCAAGCCCATAAGGATCCCATCCTTTACTCAAGTCTTTTCTGATTGATATGACCCATCCTTAGATGCCACAGATACTTTGAATTAATGCTAGAGATATTGGATTGTCTTGGTTTTATCAATTACGTGGTGTTTAGTGAGCCTTTCATAGGTTCTATAAAAACAATCCTGTTTAATTATCGCTTCACAAATAAAATCCTTATTCTCATATATTGAAACAACCTTTTCAAAATATAAGGAATAACTAGATTTTATTAGACAAAAAACAGAAATCATGTTCCTTACAATCATTGACATGTAATAAACATCTTCCAAATATAACATATGACCACTAGGAAAGTCCAAGATAACTACTCCCACTGATTTTGCTGAAACATAGGAACCATCTGCTATCTTAACTTGAAACTGGCCTTTAGGAAGTCTTTTCCTTTGCTGGAACCCCTGCAAAGAATTACAAACATGGTTAGTGGCTCCTGAATCTAATATCCAAGAAGTAGATAAATCTGCCACATTTCTAGTTCCTAACAAACTTAGGAAGCCCATACCTTGTTTGCTTTTGAGGGACTCTAGGTAGACTGGACAGTTTCTTTTCCAATGGCCCATCTCATCACAGTGGAAACACTTTCCTTTGATGTTCTCTTTGGCCTTCTTTTTCATGGGTTTGACCTTGACCCCTATTTGGGCCTTCTTTTCATTGGACCTTCTTCTTTTCCTTGCCTTACCCTTGGGCTTAGAAGAAGAAGCTACATTAACCGGCCCATGAGCCTTAATATTCAATATTTCCTCCGTGCTCTGGAGGGTATTCATCAACTCACTCAAGGTGTAATCCTTCATTGTTGAGCTCATATTCCAACTTAAACTGCTGAAAAGAAGAGTTTAAGCTATTGATGATCATAATCATCTGCGTGTCCACATCCATATCCGCCCCCGAAGCATCTCAATTTCGGTGACCGCAGAGATTACCTTCATCATGTAATCCCGCACCGGTTCACCAGGTTTACATGCGAGATTATGAAAGGTTTGGATAGCTTTCACTCTTGCAGACCTAGTCCTCACACCAAACATCTCATGTAGGTGATGGACCATTACCTAGCAGTTTTCATACAAGCAATTTGCTTTTGCAACATGTCATTGATGAAGCGAAATATAACACTTAGTAGTCTTGTCAGCATTCTGCCAACGCTCATGTTGTTGGACTTGCTCAGGAGTTGCATCTCCACTTAGAGGTGTAGGCTCATTTTCAATTAACACCCATGAAATACGTTCATATTGAAGAACAATGTCAAGGTTACGTCTCCATTCATTAAACTTGTCTCCATTTTCCAATTTGTTATTAGTCAAGAGCAGGGTGAGTGGATTCATTTTGTGGTTGATTATGTCTGAAAATATAAATTATTAAAACATGAGAATACTAGTCAACAATTTATGGAACTTTGTATAAAATCATGATGCATGTATGCATGATGATAGATTTAACAAAACTTAAAAATTAAAACATTATACGACGGTTATTTTTCTTATCTATAATAGACTAAGTGACGATGGGCCATCTTATCTATTAAAAGAAAAACTTGGACCCTCCCACTCAAAAAACTACCAAGCATCTCATACTCAATTTTTTAAGAAGCGTCTTAATTTGGTCCATACTTTTACCAACAGAGCTACGGTGGACAGTTTATTGATAAAAAATGTTAAGTGTATAACCATTTGATTCATTCACTAAAGATACCTACAAATCATGCCTCAGTGGGAGGTCACATTTGCTATCATTAAGTGGACTTATCCTTAAGGAGACCCAAACCATGCAAGATCTAGGATCCATGCCCTCCGATGGGGAGTAACACTTCACCACATGCAAACGGGCCATCATTTGGAGACCGTGGACTCTCACAGGAGCATCCTCTCCCACTCAATCTTTTTGGGCTTTAAGTTTTAAATACCATCTTGTCTATATGCAATTTATTATCCATCCTATATTGTTTCATTATATATCTCATACATAATGAATGCATGGCAAGGCCTAAGGTTGGCAATTTTCAAAATGACATGCAATCACATAATATCACATATTACAAGCATTCATTTCTCCATTCATCACATGAACTAATAAAGCCACTTTTGATTGTCCATCCTAGAAACATAAAATAATTACAAGCCTTTAAGGCCCAAAATATGCTTCTTCATCTTGGATCTTCCGTTTCGAACTCTTCGCTAACATGATCCGGCCCATTCGGTAAACAAAATGTAATGGCATTTATGAAATTAGAATTTTGTCATTTTGAAAAATAAAATTCCAGCACTAGATTTTTAGAAAACCAAATCTTTGTTTTGACAAAAAATTCCAGCACTTGTTTTATTAAAACCGAAACTCATTTCATGAAAATTAAAAACAGCACCTAGTATTTTAGCAAAACCGAAATTGGATTCTTTGAAACAAAAAACCAGCACTTGTTTTCCAATCATAACTGAAATATGATTCATTGAAACAAAAATTTCAACAACTTAGTTTTCACAAAACTTATGCCAAAACACAAAAGGATACACCGAAAATTTTACCATTCCATTTCTTCAATCCATGGCTGCTCCTTCTTCATCATTACATCAATTTGTACATTACAAAATCAAATAAAATAGAAAAAAACCAAGGAGGAAACATGGTGATGATAGACCACCCTCCTTGTTACAACTAAATGAAGAAATCTTACAAGATAAAATTTAACTTCTATGGACAACCAAAAGAGCAACATACACCATATATATTTCTATCACATAAAAATATGTAGCATACATAAAAGATTGCCAACCCATGCATCCACCATATAGGAACCGAAATCATGCATGAAAACCTGGCTCGATACCAATTGTTGGATCGGAAAAGAAAGCATGCTTAGTATGGAGAAGCGATAGATTTCAAAACTTTTAAGAAATCATCTTGCAGCGGAAGCAATATATCCAAATCAACATGCTAATCCATACATGATATGGTATAAGGATAATAAAACCAAGAACAAGATAAAAGGAATTACCGACTCCTTCGCTCTGACTTTAAATCCTCATTGCTTATCCTCTCCTTCTTGTATCCAAATCCTTTGCCTTTGAGTCTTTTCCTTTAGCAATCTATCTTCTTCCTTGTAGTAGTATCCTCTACCAATTAGATTTACCACTTGTTCTTCAAGGACAACTAGGTTAACAAAATCCTTTGGTGGGAAAGGAGAAGAAATATTTGGAGGAGATTTTCTTAGAAGAAGAAGAAACAAAATTGAAACTCTTTCAATTCTTTCACTTAGGAATTTCGGTTCTACCTTGCATGAAAAGAGAGAATGTCTAAAAACCATGCAAGAAGCCTTTCTTACATCTCAATTTCGAAATATGCATGAATGGAAAGAGTGAGAGGCATCCAATGCATCACTTCTTACATTAATCACTCATCAAATAGCCAATAAATGAGACTTACTTCATTTATCTTTAAAATGCCTATTTGAAAAGACCATAACCTATAATTGAATACCCATTTCGATTTTGGCAAGAAGAAAGAAGGAAGATGGTCCATCTAATGCACATCTTTCATCTTTAATCTAATGAATGCAAATAGGTTACATGCCAACATTAAAAGCTAACCATTAAACCATTAATGGTAAGTTCATAACTCCATTTAATAATGATGAACCATAATAAAGACCATCTTTATTTAGTATTTTAATGTCAAATGTGTGGTTACACATCTAACCTAACACAATTTCGAAATTGCTTCTTCTCCATTTAAAAAAATTGTTTTAATATAATTAATCTAATCAATTACATTAAAACAAAACAAGCCCATTTCCAAATGAACATATGGGCTTCCAATTAACCATTAATTAGTATAAGCCCATCATTCAATTATGGACTTCTAAAGCCTCCAAACTACTTCTTACTTAGCTTGATAACCTTCCTTAAAGCCAAGTGGGGAATCTTATTGGACTTTGATAATTCAAGCTCCAATAAGCCCAAAAATAATTCAATCTCATTGGAATTAATTCTAGCTTATTAACTAAATGTCATTTCACTAAAGACAATTAGTTGAACTCTTGAATTATTAAATATTATGAGAATATGTCCAATTGCAAACCCTTTTTAGAACCTTATTATAGCCATCCGCACAACAAAGGGTAAAATTACCGTTTTGCCCTTATGTTGGTTTTTCATATAGATCTCTCATTTTACTTTATATGGTGATTAACACATAAGATCTCATCTTAGTGTTAAGACTTGATAGGTAGCTAGTCCATCAAACTCATGGCGCGGTTTAATCACCAAATCTCCTTAAAACATCTAGAAGAGATGATAACACTATAAACTCTTTATTTGAGTGAATGTTCCACGATACATGTTTCAATTAATAATTCCAACATGCAGACCTTTGGATTAATACCTGTAAAATCCATTCCGATCATATCAAAATTATAATGAAACACATATGAGTTCACCACTCATCAAGATTGTGGTTCATAATAAGCGAATGCTTAAATTGTATGTTTTAAGATTAAAGTAACGCCCACTTTATTCTTGAAAACATACTTGATTCAATTCATTTAATAGTGCCATTATCGATAGTCTACTACTATCATGATATGAAACTCATCATTCCCTTTAAGTAAACTCCTTTACTTATATGGAGATAAATCGCAACACTACGATCTAAACCATAATCAAACGACCAACTTGATTATTCAACTGTGAATCAATTAATTGATTCTAATAATATACATGTTTCCCATACATCTCTATGTATATGTATATTACTTACAAATGAATCTTGGTACCTTATGACCAGATATATAATGCTCATACAGATAAAACCAAACTCTTTTGTTTTATTAATAATAAATATTTTCATTACAAAGCTATGGCGAAGAAGATAAAGTTACATGTAAATACACTTGCTTTCCAGGGCACTATATTTACATAACTCCAACAATTATGACTACCCAAATCAAATGAGGATTGATAATCCGACTTAACCTGTAACTATGGTTATAAGCTCAGTCCTTTTGTAACACGATATCAAGATTAATCACAAGGCATGGTATATGTCAACCTTTGATTAATCATAGTTTCTTGATCCCAAGTTGGTGATTATAACAAATGACATTGATGACTCTTCATCAATTCAATTGAGCACTGACCATGCATTTCTTGATCACACTTGTCAAGAGGCCCGGATGATATCTCTCTCATTTAAGAGAGGTATAAATCCCATCTATGTCATTCACATCCCTCTGTATGATTCATTTGATGTCCAATATAAGACTATTTATTATTCGGTTAAAAATAACTTAGTCTAATATCAAAACACTAAATTCCTCATGTAGGGAACCATGATGACTTCAGGTCAAAGGACTAAAGTCAAACCATATAAAGAATCACTAATGACATGAAACCATGTAGTATTCTTTATGTGGGTCGGTCCAATATATGTTCTCTAACATATATCTATGTTTCTAATTTGATATCTCATATCCATGATCAAGAAACGTGATCATCAATCGAAACACATACTAGTCTTAATTCATTATTGTTCCACCAATAATGATTGACCAGGGACAGTCTAGAATAGTGTTATAATGCTTATGGTTTTACTATCAAGTCACATACTTGATGACATAAGTCTAATACTATTCATGAAATGTAAATCAGATTACATAAACGAAATACATGCATATATAAAGGAATACTTCATAATATATTATTAACAAGTCATAATGTTAATACATGAATCACAAATAGCCATTGACCTAGGGCACACTACTAACAATCTCCCACTTGCACTAGGCCTAATCGGTCAGATATCTAATACCCATAGACCTCGTATGACTCTCATGTTTAGGATGTGGAAGAGGCTTAGTAAGTGGATCGGCAATGTTGTCTTCTGTGCCCACTTTGCATATCTTCATGTCTCCTCTCCCAATGATCTCTCTAATCAGATGGAAACGTCTGAGTATGTATTTGGATCTATGATGTGAGTTTGGTTCCTTAGCCTGTGCTATAGCCCCATTATTATCACAATAAAGGTCTATAGGACTTGCAATGCTAGGAGCAACTCCAAGCTCAGTAATGAACTTCCTGATCCATACAGCTTCCTTAGCTGCATTCGAGGCAGCAATGTACTCAACTTCTGTTGTAGAATTAGCAATAGTGTCTTGCTTTGAACTTTTCAAGCTCACTGTACCTCCATTCAAACAGAACACAAAACCTGATTGCGATCTAAAATCATCTATGTCAGACTGAAAACAAGCATCAGTGTAACCATTTACAACGAGCTCTCCTTCAAGTCCTCCATAGACTAGGAACATATCCTTAGTTCTTCTCAAGTACTTAAGGATATTCTTAACTGCTATCCAGTGAGTCTCACCATAATTAGATTGGTATCTACTTGTTATGCTCAAAGAATATGAGACATCTGGTAGAGTACATAACATGGTATACATGATAGATCCAATTGCAGATGCATATGGAATCTTACTTACGCGCTCAAGCTCTTTACCTAAAGTAGAACAATCCTTCTTAGAAAGCTTGATTCCATGTGACATTGGCAAGAATCCTCTCTTGGAATCTTGCATACTGAACCTTTTCAGTATCTTATCTATGTATGTACTCTGACTTAGGCCTATAAGCTTTCTTGATCTATCTCTATAGATCTTAATGCCTAAAATATAGGCAGCCTCACCTAAGTCTTTCATTGAGAAACGTTTTCTTAACCAAATCTTGACACTCTGTAAGGTTAGAATATCGTTTCCAATGAGTAGTATGTCATCAACATATAAAGCTAAAAAGACAATAGCACTCCCACTAACCTTTTTGTAAACACAAGGTTCATCTTCATTCTTGATGAATCCAAACTCTTTGACAACTTCATCAAAACGAAGATTCCAGCTTCTTGATGCTTGCTTCAATCCATAAATGGATCTTTGAAGCTTGCACACCTTTCCCGAATTCTTAGGATGGAAAAAACCCTCAGGCTGTATCATATATACATCGTCAAGTAAGTTTCCATTAAGAAAAGCCGTTTTGACATCCATTTGTCATATCTCATGATCGTAGTATGCAGCTATGGCAATAAGAATTCTAATGGATTTGACCATGATCACTGGAGAAAATGTCTCATCATAATCAATTCCATGAACTTGTCGATAACCTTTAGCAACAAGTCTTGCTTTATAAGTGTGCACATTTCCATCCATGTCGAGTTTCTTTTTGAAAACCCATTTGCATCTAATGGTCTTCAAGCCATCAGACGGATCAATCAAAGTCCAAACTTGATTGTCATACATGGATTGCATCTCTGCTTTCATGGCCTCTAACCACTTAGCAGATTCTAGACTTTCCATAGCTTCTTGATAGGTTGTGGGCTCATTATGATCAATGAGCATCACATTATCATCATCAGTAATGAGAAATCTATATCTCTCTGGCTTATGACGAATCCTATCAGATCTATGTAGGCCTTGTGTTGTTGAAGGCTGCTCATCAACAGCTTGTGAGCTCGCTTCAATCTCCTTTTCAGGCTCAATGTTATTTTGTGAAACTTGAATTTCTTCAAGTTGTACTTTACTCCCACTGTTTCCTTTGGAAACAAATTCTTTCTCTAAGAAAAAACCATTTCGAGCAACAAACACTTTGTTCTCTGCTGGGATGTAAAAGTAATATCCTTTAGTTTCCTTAGGATATCCCACAAAATAACATTTTTCAGATTTGGGTGTCAACTTGTCGGCAATTGGACGCTTCACATAAGCCTCACAATCCCAAATCTTTAGAAAAGATAAATTGGGATGCTTCCTAGTCCATATCTCATAAGGTGTCTTTTCTACAACCTTTGAAGGAATCCGATTTAACCTGTAACGATGGTTATAAGCTCAGTCCTTTTGTAACACGATATCAAGATTAATCACAAGGTAAGGTACATGTCAACCTTTGATTAATCATAGTTTCTTGATCCCCAAGTTGACTGATTATAACAAATGAAATTGATGACTCTTCATCAATTCATTTGAGCACAGCCATGCATTTCTTCAGTCACACTTGTCAAGAGGCCCAGATGATATCTCTCTCATTTAAGAGAGGTATAAATCCCATCTACATCATTCACATCCCTCTGCATGATTCATTTAATGTCCAATATAAGACTATTTGTTATTCGGTTAAAAATAACTTAGTCTAATATCAAAACACTAAATTCCTCATGTAGGGAACCATGATGACTTCAAGTCAAAAGACAAAAGTCAAACCATATAAAGAATCACTAATGACATGAAACCATGTAGTATTCTTTATATGGGTCGGTCCAATATATGTTCTCTAACATATGTCTATGTTTTTGATTTGATATCTCATATCCATGATCAGTAAAACGTGATCATCAATCAGAACACATACTAGTCTTAATTCATTATTATTCCACCAATAATGATCGACCAGGGACAGTCTAGAATAGTGTTATAACGCTTATGGTTTTACTATCAAGTCACATACTTGATGACATAAGTTTAATACTATTCATGGAATGTAAATCACATTACATAAACGAAATACATGCATATATAAAGGAATACTTCATAATATATTATTAACAAGTCATAATGTTAATACATGAATCACAAATATCCATTGGCCTAGGGCACACTACTAACATCAAGAAAATATGATTAATCAAAGGTTGACATGTACCATGTCTTGTGGTTAATCTTGATATCGTGTTACAAAAGAACTGAGCTTATAACCATGGTTACATGTTAAATTGGATTATCGATCCTCATTTTATTTGGGTAGCCATAATGTCTTGCTAGAGGTCGCTTATGACTTATAGGCCTTGAAGTGTGATCAAGCCCATTGCCAACATCAAATGAGCCTACAGGGTCGCACACAAAGAGTTATGTGATCTGGGCTTATTCTCTTGGGCCTAATTTATTAGGTATTGAATAAATATATGTAGATATATTTATTGGGCTAGATTGAATTAAGTTGTCAGGCTTTTGTTATATAAGATATAATGGACTGAAACTTATTGGGGCCTCAATGGGATTAGGGTTTCTCTATAAATAGAGAAGCTTAGGTCTCATTAGGAGAGTGAGACATAATTGTCATGAAACCCTAGCCACCATCTGAGAGGAAAATCGTGCGGCATTCGGAAAGAGTGTTGGGCCCGGGCCCCGAAAGTCCATTCCCGAGGGCGGCCCCTCGAGTTGTGCCGGCGACGGGCGCCCAAATACCTTCGGACCCGATCCCAACATTTATACATATACATAGTTCGATTCATCCACATACATTCCAGCACTTACACATGCATTTAAAACATGAATTAAACTCATGCCATTACAATCTGAAGAAATGTCACAAGTATTCAAAATCGTGCAAAATACATAATAAAGTTCCAATCCAAAATACATGAAATATGCTCCATGATAATGTGTTCGGAGGGCCAACCAAAAGACGAACTTAATACAAAACTCCTAATTAGCTCGAAGTGTCCGATGCCTCGCAAGTTCAAAGATCACCCTGCTCTGCACCTGAGGAGGGAAAATAATGGGTTGAGCTACACAGCTCAGTGGCTAATATAATTATAGCCATCGGCAACTAGCACAAATCCCAGCATATGAATGTATATATATTATATCTATACAGACATCAATTCAAGCATTCACATGCTACTCAAACAATTTACGCATTCAATACACTTAATTTAATTCATAAATATGTCACAAAGCATTCACAATGAACAATTCACATATGCAATGCACATCACAATGGCTCGAGGGTTCCATGGAAACGAAAGGGAGAAACTGAAGTTTACACCCTGAACAAAATGAGTCCATTCGGATCTCATAGGCCACAAGCGGGCAGCCGAGAGAAGGCTCTTGTCTACGTGCACGTGACGAAAAAAATGGTTCCACTCTCGCCCAAACAAAAGTACATAATCATTTCATCATATGATATTCTTTCATATCTTGCATTTAGTCAAAATGTCATGATCGAAGTCGAGGCATAATATGAGCATAATCAAAATGTAATGCTATCAATTCTTATGATTCTTTCAAAATATATGAACTCAAAATCATTCAATTCATCACATTTAAACATGCATAACATATAACATATATTCATACATAGGCAAGAAATTGCCTAGTCACGCAATATCTATAAGTATATTAGCCACCTAAGATCGCTCGAGTAGTCGACTCACTGGTTTCCTTCCTCTTGTGATGAAATCGGGTCAGCTTGGTTTCCTAAAACAACCAAGTTTTCATTCGATCAGTATCCACAGAAAATATTCGAAGCTTGGAAATCCAGAATAAAGTATTAAAAGCCTACATTCGACTTCCTCATAAAATCCCGAACCCTTACAGACTAATTCCGAACTTCCCTTCTTCATAGAACTTGTCGTCCTTGAGCTCTAGATCACAATGGATCAAGAGTCACCTCAATTGGACATCTACACCAAAAGATATGCCCAAAATAATATCAAAATCATCTTTCGGGTCCCTTCGCCGCGACGAACCACCCAACCCACTGCGGCGTGCACAAATGTGTGCGTCGCGACGTGCTCCCCTCACGCACGTCGCGACGTGCACATTTGTGCGCCGCGGCGTGCACTTTGTGCACGCGGCGTCCCCAATGCACTCCGCACGCCGCGACGTGCTCTTACGCACGTCGCGACGTGCGGGTTGGAGTTGCGAGTCCGAACCCCAGATTTCTGCAATTTCCAACTTCAATCTCTTCCCAAACTCAAATGCAACACATCTAAACTGTAGATCAAGACTTATACTACATTTCTAACCCATTAACAACTCAAAATCAGTCACAAAAGCATCAACCCAATAAATCTAACCATTTTTGTTTCACAACCCTAAAACCGTCGATTCTAACATATTCAAGCCATCTTAGGTTTAAATCTAACCAAAACGAGATAGAAAGGACATAAACTTACAGGATATTGCTCCAAAACTGTCGAAATCTCCAAAAATCGCAACTCTCTCTCTTCCTCTTCTCTTCTCCCACGACGGCACTCCTCTTTTCTTCTTCTCCTCTTTTCTTCTTTTCCTTCTTTCTGATTTCTTTCTCTTAAACCTAAAGACATGGGACAAAGACCATAATACCCCTCTTAGCTAAGCCCAAATCCATTCCAACTCAAGTAAACTTCCCAAAATGCCCTCATAAACTTTTACCCTTTTTAATCCTCATTTAACCACAATTAAACCGTAATTATCCATAATACTCCCAATTAACTCAAACTAAGTCATAATCACATAATTAACACAATTCATCCTTAATATCATCATAAAAAAATCGGGGTCTAACAAAGAGTTTTAGGACGTGCTAGTACACCACAGCCGCAGTCTGGATCGTGCATACTTGTGTGGATACTAGTAGAGGGCATTCGCGTTTGCTGTGTCTTGGAATCCAAAAAAGAAGCAACCTATCCACGGAAATAAGGTATTTTCGTACATCCTTGGTATTTTTTATTATACTTCATGTTGTTGTATGGTCTTTTTCCGCAGTGTATTATGAATACTCGGATCGTATGCGATCCAACAGTTAGAATCCAATTGGAGTGCATTAGTTTTTATTAAATTATTAAAGTTGTATGGTATAGTTGATGTTTATTTAGATATGATGATGGATTAGTATCTTTTGTACTTATAATAAATGACATGACAAATAGCATGAAAGAGAGGCTAATGATGTTAATGACGCAAATGTAGATGTAGAACTTGAATCAAATGAAAATACTGGAATGGATGTTAATGACACTAAATAGGATGTTGAAGAAAATGCAAAGAAACATAATATAAATGATTATAACTTAGATTTTGACATTAGTTTTGATGTAGGTCATGAGACCATAAACATTGATGTCAAAAATTATGAGAGTTTCTTGGTTAGCTATGGATATCCTAATGCTTACAAAATATATGCAACTTTGTGATGACGTAAAAGCCAAAAGATATGTTCATGATTTTGTTTCAATAAAGTGGTTATTATATATGGTCTTTAACATTATAAAACACTTTAAAGAGGCAAATGATGATTATACAATTGCAACAAGATTTGATTTGAGTTTTAAGAGGAATGAACCCAAAAGGATGAAGTACTCTTGCATCAAAGGATGTCTATTTGAACTATATGATTCATTTGGCATAAAAGAAAGATGCTTCAAGCTCAAAACATATAAGTTAGGTCATATTTGAAATCAATCAACAAGCTAAGGTTGGTTACGCCCAGTTATATTGTGAGATATTTCAAGAAAAATTATTGACAATTTGAGCATTAAAATTAAAAAATTCTAGAAGAATGCAGGAAGAAGCTACATTTTTCAGTTAATTTTAGCATGAGCAAGTATACAAGGAGGAAGGTTTTAAAATCAAAGTCAAAGGAGTAACATAATGGAGGTAGAAAAATGTATGGTTATATTAGTTAATTAAATCAAATAAATCAAGATTCTACAGTCAAGCTTCAACTTAAAAGGAAAAACAAGAAGATAAATTGGTGTTAAAAAGGATGCATGTATGCTTCGATGCTATAAAAAGAGATTAAAAAAAATGTTAGGACCTAAAATTAGTATAACTGGTTGTTCCTTAAAGATTCAGTACCCAGGACATTATCTAAGTGCCATAGGAATTCATGGCAACCATGACATATATCTCATTTGCATAGATAGTTGTTCAGGAAGAAAATATTGAAAATTAAACATGGTTTAATGAGCAGTTAATCATTGACTTGAAGCTTAGGATGAGATCGGAATCACAATGATATCAAATATGCAAAAAGTACTACGTTTAGGGTAAAAGATAATAGACTCCTTTATGGTTTAACAAAGTTTGATCAAATTTGTATTTGTTTCCATATTTTGCAACATAGTCATTTTGCAACTTTTTACTTCATTGAATATAGAACTTTTATCATCCTTTTTATGTTTTAAAAGGCAAATGACTAGATTTTCTTGCATGATATGGAAGCAATCAAATGCTACAACTAAGACTTCTGAGCATGAATTTATATCAATTTTCGTACTGCTTTGAAATTAATTGTTTTCCTTGCTTTGTTTTGATTATCTTATTTGCTCGTCAGCTTATTCTAGCTGCATCATCATCTTCCTTTATGTACTTTAGGAAGATTCTTCTACATGTTGGTTAAGGTATGTGATTTTTTTTAATTTACTCGGTTTTTGTGTGCTTAGTTTAATTTGGGTATTTGTTTAATATTTAAACTTCCCATTTGAACTTCCTACATTTTTAATGTAAATGGCCTACACCAACTTCAATTTTTTATGGTATGAACTTCGATTTATCAATGAATTAATTTAGGATGGGTTTGACTTATAGTTCCAAATATCTTAATTATGTCAATCCTTTATTTCATTGATGCTCTCTGAAATAATTAGGTTCTCTTTATTTTTCATATGTGAATCTTTACATGTATCTTTTTAATATAATACTAATGTTATTGTAAACATATTAGATAATTTGTATATGTTACAATAATTAATTAAAAGATATTGGAACCTCTTGGATTCTATTATAATTCTCAAGAGAGCTTCAATGCAAATGCTAAATAGATAGGGTGAAAGAGGGTCTCTTTATCTCAATCTCCTTAAAAGACGCTCGTAGTTTAAGTTTCTATTGGTAAGGACATTGAAAGGTTTGGTGTTAAATCCAATTAGTGGGAAACTCAAAAGGCATTTAATACCTCAACAAAACCCGCATTCAACTTAATCAAAACCTTGTTAAAAGTCTACTTTCGACACAGAACAGAACTCCTAGTGATGAGCTTTCTATGGTAATTTTTAAGTAAATCCTGAGCCAAGAGGATGTTATCTCTAATAGTCCAAATATTGATAACTAAAGTTATACGAAATTTCTTTGCAAAAATTTGACATTATAAACTATAGGATTTATCAAAACTCCAAGCTTATTATCTCCAACACTTTAGAATCTATAAAAATAAAATATCATTTTATTAAAACCCATCCCTTCCATTTGCAAAATCATAAAAAACTATACTTTATGTTGGCCCGCATATTTTTTTCTCTAGTTAAGCATGATTTAAATTAATTTTAAGGTTTTAATGGATTTAAAATTTTTGAAGTTATTATTATATTAATGTTGGTAAGATTATATGACATAGGTTAATGGAATTAAAGTACTAAGGTAATAAGGATGTTCAAGGGCATTTTTGGAAGACCACTTCAGGATAAAAGATACAAGGCATATAAGGAAGGGCAAAATGGACAATTTAGAATCATTAATGGTAAAATTGAAATAAGAAGTGTTGGCTTGCTTTAAAGGAAGAAGCAAAAACATTATAAGTGGGAGAGAAGAAGAAAATAACGAAAAGAAGAAAGAGAGAAGTGAGAATTTCGGTGGTTTGAAAGAAAGGAAGAGAAAACCAAGTTAGGGTTGATCTTTTCTTAGCTTTTAAGAAAGGTTTTGAAGTTGTTCAGGAAGAGAAGAGGTAGAAGAAGAGAATAGCTTTCATTCAAGTCAAGAAACTCTTCATTTGGTGAAGAATCAAGGTAAGGGTGTTTTCGATTTGTTGGGTTTTTATAAGGGTTTTGGTTCAAAGAGCTTAGGAAATGCTTGGGTTTAAGTATTTTAGGGTCAATTTCATGCTTATGTTTTTGTGAGATTTTCAATCGGAATGCCTATTGATATGGAAATTTTGTCTTTGATATAGGAAATCAAAGGAGGCAAGAGGAGCAAGAGTAGAGGTATTTTTTAGCAAAGTTTTAAGCAAGGAAATCAAGGTGGGTTTCATGTTTATAATTTGAGTAATGAGCCATTAATGCTTCTTTTTCCAAATCAATGAAATAAAAGGATTTGAAGTAAATATTGCATTATTGCTTTTAAATGATAGGAGAATTTACTATAAAAAAGTTGAATTTGAGACAGAGAAGATGGTTGGAACTACTGAAAGATTATGATTTGATGATAGATTATCACCCGGGAAAAGCTAATGTAGTAGCGGATGCATTGAGCAGAAAATTGACTATGGCACATGTGGAGACAGTGTATGTTCCTTTATTGAAGGAATTAGCCAAACTTCGAGTGAAATTAAGGCAAACTGAATCTAGGTGTATATTGGCTAACTTTAGGATAAGGCCAGTGCTAAATGAAAAGATTAAAGAATTGCAGGCATAGGATGAGTACTTGAGCAGGCTTAGAGAGGAGATTAAGAATGGCAAACCTTCTGAAATAGAGGTAAAGGAAGATGGATTGATGGTGGTAGGTAACAGATTATGTATTCCAGATATGCAAGAGCTAAAAGATGAGATTTTTTATGAGGCACACAATGCTCCCTATGCAATGCACCCGGGGAGTATAAGAACGTATAGAGATTTAAAAGAGCATTTTTGGTGGAAAGGAATGAAGAAGGATATTGCGGAATATACTAAGAGATGTTTAGTATGTCAGCAAGTCAAGGTTAAGCACCAGGCACCTTCAGGCAAGCTTCAGCCTTTGTCTATTCCTAAATAGAAGTGAGAAAAGATTACGATGGATTTCTTGATGGGGTTGCCCAGAACCAATAGAAAACATGATGCAATATGGGTGATAGTGGATAGGCTAACCAAGTCAGCACATTTCTTGCAAATTAAACAAACATATTTTTTGAACGTTTTGGCTAAGAAATATGGAATGAAATAGTCAGACTACATGGGATTCCAAGCTCTATAGTTTCAGATAGAAATCCCAGGTTCACCTCCAGATTTTGGGAAAGCTTACAGGAGGCTTTGGGAACTAAGTTGCATTTTAGTATAGCTATCCATCCAAAAAATGATGGACAATCAAAAAGGACAATACAGACTTTGGAGGTAATGTTGAGAGCTTGTGTTATGGATTTCAAAGTCTCATGGGATGATCATTTGCCTTTAATTGAATTTGTTTACAATAATTCCTATCATTCAAGAATTCAAATGGCACCTTATGAAGCTTTATATGGTCAGAGGTGTACAACTCCTATTTGTTGGGATGAGGAAAGTGAAAAGAGGCTTTTAGGGCCTAAGTTGGTTAAAGTCACAGTCGATAAGATTAAACTGATGAAACAAAGAATTAAAGCAGCTCAGGACAGAATGAAGAGTTATGCGGATGCACATAAAAAAGAGATAGAATTTGAAGTAGGAGACAAAGTGTTTCTGAGAGCTTCTCCATGGAAAGGAGTTTGAGGTTTAGAAAGAAAGGCAAGCTTAATTCGAGATATATAGGCCCATATGAAATCATTGAGAAGATCGGGCCTTTAGCCTATAATTTAGCTTTGCCACTAGAATTGTCTAAGATTCATAATGTCTTCCATGTATCAATGTTGAGGGAGTATCGGTCCGACCCTACACACATAGTTCAACCATCAGAGGTTCAATTGAGGGAGGATTTGACCTATGAGGAGCAACTAGTAGAGATCCTAGATTCGAAGGAAAAAGTTTTGAGAAAAAAAGTTGTGAAGCTAGTTAAAGTTTTATGGAAGAACCATTCGACGGAGGAAGCAACATGGGAGCCATTGGAAGCCGTAAAGGCGAAGTATCCACATCTCTTCAATGACTCAGGTAATAATTTTGATGACGAAATTCTTTTAAGAGGGGGGGAAATGTTGGGCCCTAAAATTTTTTTATTTATTTTTACTATTTATTAAGCATGATTTGAATAAATTTTGTGGTCTTGCTAGATAAACTATCTTATTTGGAGTTTGATTATTATGCCAAAGTTGGAATTTAATTAGTGTATGGTTAAGGTATTAAATTATGTCCTAAGGTAAGTAGTTGGATAAAATGAAAGAAGGGGTAGAATTGGAAGATCACTTAAGTCTAAAGGTTATAAGGCTAAATAGAAGGGCTAAATGGACATTTCACAACCATTAAGAGCATAAATTAGAAGAAGGAAATTGTGAGCTTGTTTGAGAAGAGGGAAGCATTGTGGAAGAGGGAAAAGAAGAAGAAAAGAAAGAAGGAAGCTAAGGGTTTTTGGAGATCTTGAAGAGTTGAAGCTAGACAAGTAAGTATAAGCATTCTTCTACTCTTGATTTGTTGGATTAACCATATTTAATGGTAGTTAGAAGTTGAATGTGTATAGGGAGTTGTTAATGAATAGGGTATGGGAATGTTTTAATCTTTTAGGGTTAATGATCAACGATAGATTTTGATGTATTTGTTAATGATATTGTGTTTGTTGGGCCCCGAATTTTTTTATGATGTCTTTAAGCATGAATTGTGTTAATTATGTGCTTAAGGCTTGGTTTGATTAAATTGGGAGTGTTAGTGGCTAATTGAGATTAAGTTGAGTTTTGCGGTTTATATGGGAATTAAAGGGTAAATATGTTTGAGGGTATTTTGGGAAGATTGCTTAGGTTGGATTGGGTTAAGGCTTTACAAAGAGGGGTAACTTAGTCTTTGTCCCTCTTTAGACTTAAGAAAGAGTTAGAAGAATTAGAAGGAAAGGAAAAGAAGAGGAAAGGAGAAAAGAGAGGGGAGAGTGTCGTAGCTTGAGGAAGAAGGAAAAGAAAAGTGGGTTTTCGATCCTAGTGGTTTCCGACAGATTTGAAGCAATTTCCTGGTAAGTTTGAGTTCATTCCATTGTATTGTGGTTAGATTAAACTCTAAGATAGGTTGAATGTGTGAGAATCGGTGGTTTAGGGTTTAAAGGCCAAAATGGATGGATATCTTTGGGTTGATGATTTTGTGCCTGTTTTTAAGTTGTTATGGGTTAGAAATGTAGTATAAGACTTGAATCAAGGTTTAGTGTGTTGCATTTGAAAAAGGGAAGGATTGAGGTTGGAAAAATGCTGGAAAGTCAGGTTCGGAGTCGTTCTCTAGACCCGCACGTCGGGGCGTGCAACGTGCGGATGAGCACGCCACGACGTGCGAGGAAGGTATGCACGTCGCGACGTGCGAATTTGTGCACATCGCGACGAATAGCAGGCCTACGTCGCGACGTGCGAGAAGGACCATGTCGCGACGTGCAAGGAAATGGTGCACGCCGCAGCGCACACTTGCGTGCACGCCGTGGCGAGCCCGAGCCCGAGCCGTGGCGAGCGTGGCCTTCGTCGCGGCGAGCCTCCTGTTTTCAGCAGTGATGAATTTTGGTATTTTGGGCATATCTTTTGTTGTGGATGTCCAAATGGGGTTATTTTGGATTCGTTGTGAACTAGAGATAAAGGGCTACAAGTTTTACGAAGAAGGAAAGTTTGAAATTTGCCTCTTAGGATTCAGGAATTTAGGTGGAAGTCAAATGTAGACTTTTCGTGCTTTTCCTTTTGATTTTCAGCTTTTGAATATTTCCTTTGAATATTGTTTGAATGGGAACTTGGTTTGTTATAGGAAAGCAAGCCGACCTGATCCAATCGCATGAGGAAGGACAACTGTGAGTTGGATTCTCGAGAGATATTATGTGGGTAATATATTTATGGTTGTTATGTGTATGGGCAATATGTGTATGCTTGCTTGCATGTGTGTGACACTGCTTGTGTTGAATTATAAGAAATATTGAAAATGCATTGTGATCATGATTATGTACTGCCTTGATAGGCATTATGGCATTTAGCAAGAATGAAAAGAACGAAAAGTATGAAAGCTTTGATAAAATGCTTTGAGCATGAAACGAATTGTTATGTGCTTTATTTGGGTGAGAGAGTAACGAATCGTTAATCACATGCACGTCGACCTATAGCTTTTTCCCAACTGCCGGCTTGAGGCCACGAGATCCTGAGAAATCGGACTCGGATAGTTTACGGTATAAACTTCGGTTTATTCGGATCGTTTTACGGAACTCTCGAGCCATTTGTGTGCATTCATTATTGATTTGTTGGGCATGATGCCTGATGAATTGTTATATTGTGTAATCATTCTTGTGAGGATTGCAAATTGATAAATTGATGACTTGCTATATGCTTGTGTATATATATATGTATATGCTTGACTGTGTGGCTCGTTTCCAATGACTATAAATGTATATGCCACTGAGCTTCGCAACTCACCCTTTTATCTCCCACTCCTCAGGTGCAGAATGAGACGATCGTTGATCTTACAAGGCATCGGAAACTCCAAGTTAGTTAGGAGCTTTGTATTAAGTTAGTATTTTGGTTGGCCCTCCGAGCATATCATCATGGAGCATTTTCATGTATTTTGGGATTTAAACTTTATTATGTATTATGTATGGTTGAGAATACTTGTTGAATTTCTCCGAATGATAATGACATGATGGCTTATGTAATTGGGATGATTAATGCATGTTTAGAATGCATGTGTAGAATGTATGTATGTATGGGTATATGTTTGTGTGAATCGAAATTATGTATAGATGTTAGGTTCGGGTCCGAGGTTTGGGAGCTCATCACTGGCGCAGCCCGAGGAACCACCTCGGGAATGGGAAATCGGGACTCGGGCCCAACATGTTTGGTATCAGAGCTTTAGGTTATGTGTCCTCGGCTTAGAATGCATAGTATGATGAATTGTTTGATATATGGTTATGTGTTGCATTGATTGAGTGCATTACGTGACATGCATATCATGCAGACATGTAGGAATTCAGATTGTCATGTAGCTAATCCTTAGTGTCTATCTTTGAAGGAGTACGATGCCACCTCGTAGAAGGACACGAGGAGTTCTGCAAGGATTTGTTGCACCTGACTCTCCGACTAGAGAGGAGAGGACTGATGAGTCGGTAGCCGCAGGAAATGCTGAGGCTTCTGTAGGGCTAGGTAGTGAGCCTATGCCATCGCTTACGCAGGAGTTGCCAGTTATGCAGGAGCAAGTGCCTCCGCTGGATTCGAGTTTGTTCTAGGCATTTACCCAAGCGTTTGTTCAGGCTATGGGTCAGATGCCACAGCCTTCTGCTTCAGCCCCAGCTAAGAAGGGTAGATGGTTCGACAGATTGAGGAAGTATGGAGCAGTGGACTTCTACGGGACCACTGATCCTGAGGAAGCCGAGACATGATTGAGAAAGACCGAGAGAGTTTTAGATCAGATGGAGTGTGAGGATGACGAGAGAGTCATTTATGTTGCAAGTCTGCTTCAGGGGGATGCTCTGCATTGGTGGGAGACTGTGCCAGGGAGTCAGATGAGACCAGTAGGGTTGGCATGGCAGCACTTTCTTGCTGCTTACAGGAAGAAATATCTGTCTGAGGTATACATTCAGCAGAAGCAGAGGGAGTTTCTCAGTCTTACTCAGAGGGAGATGACAGTTAATGAGTATGAGCGTCGGTTTACGCAGCTATCCCGGTATGCTTCGGATCTGATGCTAGGTGAGGCTACTAGATGTCGCCGGTTTGAGTCGGGACTGCATTTGGCCATCAGAGAGAAAGTGATAGTGCAGAACTTTTGTGACTTTCAACAATTGGTTAAGGCAGCACTGAGGGTTGAGAACATAGAAAATATCAAGAGTGCAGTTCACAGAAAAAGAAAAGAAAGAGAGCAGTTCAAGAGGGGAGGTAGTACTAGTACTCCTATGCCCAACAGGAGTGCCAGAACCTTTCCTATGCAATCCAAGGAGAGGAGTAGCGGTGCTAGCCGATCTCGACCTATGAAGACTTCTACTGTTTCTCACCAAGCCTCAACGATGGGCGGCAGTAGAAGGGGAGATGGGGATAGGCCATTTATTCCGAAGTGTGAGCACTGCGGGAGACCCCATAGAGGAGAGTGCTACAGATTGATAGGAGCCTGTTTCAACTGTGGGGAGAAGGGGCACATTGCTAGAGAGTGTCCTCAGCCTCCGCAACAAGAGAGAAGTCAGATGCAAGCTTCCAGGAGAACAGATACTGTGGGACATAAGACTTTTACAGAAGTGGGCAGTTCTGATGCAGCCAAGAGAGTGAGCATTCCAGGGAGACCGAGGGGGCAGGCACTAGCTAGGGTGTTTGCGATGACTCGGGAGGATGCAGAGACCGCTCCAGATGTTGTCACTGGTATGGTTAGACTCTTTTCTGATGATGTGATTGCCTTGATTGATCCGAGTTCTACTCATTCGTTTGTTTCTTCGAGTAGACCTGTGTGTGATAGGAATTTGAGCCCTTTGGATACTCCACTGAGGTTGAGTACTCCAATCGATCAGTATATTATTATCAGTCAAGTATATAGAGGATGTGAGCTATGTATCGGTGGAGAACTTCTTGTGGTGGATTTAATGTCACTGAAGATGGGAGGATTGGATGTGATTTTGGGTATGGACACGTTAGAGAAGTACAATGCCCGGCTGGATTGTAAGCAGAAGACAGTGGAATTTGAATTGGATGACGGCAGAAGAGTGGTATTTTCTGGGGACAGAAAAGCAAGTCCGCCCAGAATTGTTTCAGCTTTGACAGTAGAGAAGATGATGAGGAAGGGATGTGAGGCATTGTTGGCCTACGTGGTAGACACAAGAGCAGATAGAGGGAAGCTTGAGGATATTCCAGTAGTCAGGGAATTATTGGATGTCTTTCCTGAAGAATTTCCAGGACTACCCCCAGCTAGGAAAATTGAGTTTCCCATTGAGCTCTTTTCAGGTACGGCGCCTATTTCAATTCCGCCTTACCGGATGGCTCCGACAAAATTGAAGGAGCTTAAGGAGCATTTGGAGGAGTTGTTGGAGAAGGGGTATATTGTTGGACCCCGAACTTTGAGTGACAATTGGAGTTAGTAATATGAATGGTCAAGTGGATGAGTTGATTGAAATGAAGTTATCTAGCAAGAATTAGAAAGAAAAAGTGTGAAAATATGAAAAATTGTGAAATAGTTGACTTTTTGGTCTTTGAAAGTTGACTTTTGATTTAGGCATAATTTGATAAAATGGTCTTCTGGAAACTTGTAGATTATGTCGAGAGCTTTTTATGGACATAAAGTTTGCAATTTTTCGATATCGGGAGTGAAAGTTATGATCAGTCAAAGTTTAAGTGCGTATAGGTTGACTTTTGTTATGACTGAATCTTTGACTGACAAATTAACCTAGTTAGAGGTTAATTGAGTTTTGATGTTCTTCATGAAAATTGAAGGATTTGTTTTGATCTTTTTTTCGATATAAAGTATGCAATTTTTCGATCTCGGAATGATAAGTTATGATTTTTACAAGTTTGTATAGAGGATAGTATCTTTGACCGAAAAATGGACTTCCGAAGGAGTCGAATTGAGTTTTATGTCCTTCGTGAAAGATGTAGAGCTTTCTTTAAGCTTTCTATAGAGACTAAGTTTGTCAAAATCGGAGTTCGGGATTAAAAGTTATGAATTTTGGAAGTTTAGATGAAAAAAAAAAAAGGAGGAAAATGATTTATCCCCGTCACTAGGGCGACGCGTATCGCCATAGCGATGGCGAATGTCCAGCCGTCGTCGCTACGGCGACGCGCATCGCCATAGCGATGGCGAGCATTCGGCTCGCGTCGCTAGGGCGACGCGGTCGCCAGGTCGACCGCGTCTTCGCCTCGCCCAAACGCGGGCGTTTCTGCTTGGAACGACGTCGTTTTTGTTTCTTCAATACGGCGCCGTTTTGACTCCTTTGTTAGTTTCCTTTCACAAATTCGACCTTTGTTCACTATTTTGCTTATATCTTTTCCGTCCGACATCCGATTGAGTTGATTCTTTTTGCGTTGGATTCCTAAGACAATGAATTTCATTTTATAAGAAATTTGTGAACTTTTGAGATTAAATTAATGGTGATTAATTTAATCAAAGTGAGTCGGGAAATTTTCCGAGCATGATTCAGTGTTTTGTGAAATTCGGGATCTGTAGAGATCCGATTGAAGCGATTCTTAAGACGAAATAAAGATAAGACAAGGGGCTACAAATCTTATGAAGACATGAAATGTCAATTTTGTCCATAAGACCCTCAAATTATGGATGGAAGTCCAAATTCGTATGCAGTTTTTGGATTTGGAACACCTAGGAGTGTTTTGAGCATAACTTTTGATCTGGGAATCGAAATGAGGCGATTCTTGTTTTGAATTAAACTTGAGACATAAGGATACAATTGTTATGAAGACAGCGAGTTTCAAATCTGGGATTAAGAATGTGAATTTTGGGACTGAAATAATCGTACATAAGAAATGTGTTAGAATATGGATTTTCCCTTTATTTACACATAACTTTTGATGTAGTGCTCGGAATTGAGCGCGGTCAGTGGCGTTGGATTCGTATGAGTGAGAGGAACATTTCTCGAGAAGGAAGTTTTGACAAATTCCTTCAACTTGATAGTGCGAATCAGATCCGCAAGTATAAATGAAGTTAGGGGCAAATTTGGAATTAAGTAAAAGAGTAAGGGTAAAAAGGTCATTTACCCCTCATTTTAATGACAAGACTCTTAATAAATCAGATGTGGTCGTTTTTTTTGAGTGAAATACGATGATGAGTGAAAGAGAAAGAAGAAGAAGGAGAAAGAAGAGTGAAGAAGCTTCGTATGGAGAAAAGAAGGGAGAGGAAACTTTATTTTAATTTTCTACTCAATTCTTAAGGCTTTTAGGATTTTCCAAGGTGGAAAAGAGTGGAGATTGATGAGAGCTTCCTAAGGAACCAAGAAAATTGAATTTGGAGAAGAAAAGAGGTAAGAGAAATTTTGAACTTTGAGTTTTGATGAATTTTGGTTTAGAATTGTGAAAAGGACTTGGGTATGTGTTATATGAAGTTAATTTTGAAGTATATGCTTTAGGTTGTGTTTAATTTTGGATGGAAATTTGTTTAAAGTTTAGGCTAATTTTATGATTAAGGATTTTGAGATATTTTGGTGTAGAATTATAGGAAATATGATGAATTGATGATATATGAAATCAATTTGAAGAATTTGTATTTTATGGTATTGAATTGGGATAAATTGGTTTAGGCCAATTTTAAGATTTGGGATTTTGAAATTGAGGATTTAAATAGTTTGGAATTAATGTGAATTGATGAATTGTGAGATTAATTTTGAAGAAATTATGTTTTATGAGATTGAATTTGGGTGTATTGGTTTAGGCCAATTTTGAAAATTGGGGATTTTCAAAATTGGAGATTGAAATAACTTGGAGTTATGATAGTTATGTTTTTCCTATGGTTGAGTTTGAGAATTATGCAAATTATGATGATAAATTTGGATGTTATTGGCTTAGGAATTTTAAATTGAAGAAAGAAGAAGGAATTTGGAGAATTGACTATTTGGACAAGCTTCAGCATCATTTAAAATTGGGTAGCATATTTATATTTTGATTTATAAGTTAAATATTACTTTTGAAAATTTGAGAAAATGAAAGAAAAGATTTTAATACTTTGTTTATTTCGAATGATTTTGGAAAATTATTACAAGCGTAAATTCATTCTTGTAAATGATTTGATAAACTGATAGAAATTCTGAAAAATGCATTTGTTGTGTATGCATTGAATGATTTGATTTCTGAAATTAGAATTCGGATGATGAATTGATCAAATTGTATGCTTTATGTGAATGTGTGGAAAAATTAAGAAATTGAAAAGTGCCTTCGGGCAATCCGACTCTTCGTTTTCGATTATGTGTTATGTGGGTTTGGTAGGTCCCTTGGTGAGTCAGTATTTGTCTCTATGTGTATAGCCTTCTCCAGGGCTGCCCGCTAGTGGCACGGAGTCGATTTTGGACTCCTTCACGGCTACTACTTGGACCGCAATGCGGAAAGTGTAATGCGTTTCATTCATGATCTGCAGGGACCATATCATCTTGGCAAGATGCGATCTCGTCTGGGACCTAGCAGACCATTTTGATATGTTATGTGTTTTGATTTGTTTCTATGTTCGCATTCTTGTTTATAAAGTGAGAAATGAAAATTGCAATTATGTGGCATTCATATTTATGAAGAATTAGAAATTTTGAAAAAATGAGAAAAATGAGATTTTATGAGAAGTTTGGGAAAATTGGAAAGAGTTTGAGAGAAATATTCCAAAGTTAAAAAGTTTGAAATATTAGCCCTTTTGGCAAAAAGTTTATAAAGAAATGTTTTACCTTATTTATCATTTTATAAATGTGTTATCCACGAGCTTCGAGCTCACCCCCTTTCATCCCCATCTCGTGTTTGAAGCGGAGATCGGATGAAAGAATGTGAACATCGATTTCGACATATGTGTCGATTAGATTTTGTGTATTTTGGATTTTGAGTATGGATCTGTTTGTGATTTAAGAAAGGTTTGAAAGAAAATGTATTTGTGTATAAAGTTTAGTATTGTGAATGATTATGAAATTTGTATAGGAAATTATGGAGAATTTGAGAACATATTGTATGGTTGATTTGGGAATTTGTATAAATTTGAGATATATATTGATTTTGAATTATGAGATTGGTATATTGATTTGAGAAATATGGAAGTATTAGTTTTAGGTTTGTGTTTACTGCTTGGTGATGGGATTAGGACGGGAGAGTCCGATGGTTATGATATTACGATTAGGGATTATAGAAGTGTATTTTGCCTTTGGAAATTTTGGGTTAGGATAAAGGCAAATGTTATATCTTTGAAATTTTGGTAAAAAATTTGGATAAAAGTGAGATTTTGGATATGTATAAGTGTATATAAGAGTTTGAGAAATTTGAGATTGGTATGGATTTAGATCAGATTATATACATTGTATGGATTTAAGATGATTGGTATATGATTGAGTAACGAGAAAAGAAATGAGAATAAGAAAAGAAAAAAAAATTAATAACGGATTTTGGAACGTCTTAGGATTCCCAACGCGATTATGTTCATTCGATAAGTTTTCTTTGATTATTGTTTCGGATGTCGGATGTATGCCTTTGATTTCGTTAAACTTTGCGATCTGTTCGTTTGATTCGATTCGTTCTTGCTTCCGCTTGCTTTTGCTTCCGCTTCATTTTGTATTCGATTCGCGTTTCGTTTTGCTTCGGTATTCTGTATATCATTTTGCTTCGAAATCTGTTGGTTTGGTTCAATTAGTTATTGTTTCCGTTTTCATTCGATTCCGTTTTCTCCGTTCTCATTCGTTTTTCGGTTGGGATCCGGTTCCCGGATCGGGTCCCAACATTTATGGTATCAGAGCATAGAGTGAAAGTGTTAAGTTTAAGTAGTTGGATTTCGAAAGCGGGATCCAACATTTATGGTATCAGAGCCCAGTATTATGATCATACTTGGGCAATATGATTATCGAGATGGAATTAGTGAGGATGTGCTAAGTGATTGTTTGATTTCGATGACAATAAGTATGAATGACTTTCGGAATGTTTAATTGATATGAATGATTTTTCATGAATTTTGTGATGAATAAAAGTGATTATTTGATGAAGATGATAAGAATTTTGAGCAATTTAAGGAAAGAGTTCACGAAATTGAGATTTGAAATGCATGATGAATTACGATGAGTGATTTTGATACTGAGAAATATTGGAAAGATGAATTTAATGATAGGAATATATATGATATGGCTGGTATGTGAATCAAGCATTAAGATTGAGAATTTTTATGACGAAAACATTAGGTAAGAAAAGAGTGTTTGCTTATGAGCTTTGGAAAGAAATGAGTGAGAAAGTGCTTGATGATTTTTTATTTAGAAAGAAATTTATGTAAGAATGAGTTACTTGGAGTTAAGTAAATATGAATTTCGAGGACGAAATTCTCTTAAGAGGGGGAGAAATGTTGGACCCCGAACCTTGAGTGACAATTGGAGTTAGTAATATGAATGGTCAAGTGGATGAGTTGATTGAAATGAAGTTATCTAGCAAGAATTAGAAAGAAAAAGTGTGAAAATATGAAAAATTGTGAAATAGTTGACTTTTTGGTCTTTGAAAGTTGACTTTTGATTTAGGCATAATTTGATAAAATGGTCTTCTGGAAACTTGTAGATTATGTCAAGAGCTTTTTGTGGACATAAAGTTTGCAATTTTTCAATATCGGGAGTGAAAGTTATGATCAGTCAAAGTTTAAGTGCGTATAGGTTGACTTTTGTTATGACTGAATCTTTGACTGACAAATTAACCTAGTTAGAGGTTAATTGAGTTTTGATGTTCTTCATGAAAATTGAAGGATTTGTTTTGATCTTTTTTTCGATATAAAGTATGCAATTTTTCGATCTCCGAATGATAAGTTATGATTTTTACAAGTTTGTATAGAGGATAGTATCTTTGACCGAAAAATGGACTTCCGAAGGAGTCGAATTGAGTTTTATGTCCTTCGTGAAAGATGTAGAGCTTTCTTTAAGCTTTCTATAGAGACTAAGTTTGTCAAAATCGGAGTTCGGGATTAAAAGTTATGAATTTTGGAAGTTTAGATGAAAAAAAAAAAAGGAAGAAAATGATTTATCCCCGTCACTAGGGCGACGCGTATCGCCATAGCGATGGCGAATGTCCAGCCGCCGTCGCTACGGCGACGCGCATCGCCATAGCGATGGCGAGCATTCGGCTCGCGTCGCTAGGCCTGGCGACCGCGTCTTCGCCTCGCCCAAACGCGGGCGTTTCTGCTTGGAACGACGCCGTTTTTGTTTCTTCAATACGGCGCCGTTTTGACTCCTTTGTTAGTTTCCTTTCACAAATTCGACCTTTGTTCACTATTTTGCTTATATCTTTTCCGTCCGACATCCGATTGAGTTGATTCTTTTTGCGTTAGATTCCTAAGACAATGAATTTCATTTTATTAGAAATTTGTGAACTTTTGAGATTAAATTAATGGTGATTAATTTAATCAAAGTGAGTCGGGAAATTTTCCGAGCATGATTCAGTGTTTTGTGAAATTCGGGATCTGTAGAGATCCGATTGAAGTGATTCTTGAGGCGAAATAAAGATAAGACAAGGGGCTACAAATCTTATGAAGACATGAAATGTCAATTTTGTCCATAAGACCCTCAAATTATGGATGGAAGTCCAAATTCGTATGCAGTTTTTGGATTTGGAACACCTACGAGTGTTTTGAGCATAACTTTTGATCTGGGAATCGAAATGAGGCGATTCTTGTTTTGAATTAAACTTGAGACATAAGGATACAATTGTTATGAAGACAGCGAGTTTCAAATCTGGGATTAAGAATGTGAATTTTGGGACTGAAATAATCGTACATAAGAAATGTGTTAGAATATGGATTTTCCCTTTGTTTAGCACATAACTTTTGATGTAGTGCTCGGAATTGGCGCGGTCAGTGGCGTTAGATTTGTATGAGTGAGAGGAACATTTCTCGAGAAGGAAGTTTTGACAAATTCCTTCAACTTGATAGTGCGAATCAGATCCGCAAGTATAAATGAAGTTAGGGGCAAATTTGGAATTAAGTAAAAGAGTAAGGGTAAAAAGGTCATTTACCCCTCATTTTAATGACAAGACTCTTAATAAATCAGATGTGGTCGTTTTTTTTGAGTGAAATACGATGATGAGTGAAAGAGAAAAGAAGAAGAAGGAGAAAGAAGAGTGAAGAAGCTTCGTATGGAGAAAAGAAGGGAGAGGAAACTTTATTTTAATTTTTCTACTCAATTCTTAAGGCTTTTAGGATTTTTCCAAGGTGGAAAAGAGTGGAGATTGATGAGAGCTTCCTAAGGAACCAAGAAAATTCGAATTTGGAGAAGAAAAGCGGTAAGAGAAAATTTTGAACTTTGAGTTTTTGATGAATTTTTGGTTTAGAATTGTGAAAAAGGACTTGGGTATGTGTTATATGAAGTAAATTTTGAAGTATATGCTTTAGGTTGTGTTTAATTTTGGATGGAAATTTGTTTAAAGTTTAGGCTAATTTTATGATTAAGGATTTTGAGATATTTTGGTGTAGAATTATAGGAAATATGATGAATTGATGATATATGAAATCAATTTCGAAGAATTTGTATTTTATGGTATTGAATTGGGATAAATTGGTTTAGGCCAATTTTAAGATTTGGGATTTTGAAATTGAGGATTTAAATAGTTTGGAATTAATGTGAATTGATGAATTGTGAGATTAATTTTGAAGAAATTATATTTTATGAGATTGAATTTGGGTGTATTGGTTTAGGCCAATTTTGAAAATTGGGGATTTTCAAAATTGGAGATTGAAATAACTTGGAGTTATGATAGTTATGTTTTTCCTATGGTTGAGTTTGAGAATTATGCAAATTATGATGATAAATTTGGATGTTATTGGCTTAGGAATTTTAAATTGAAGAAAGAAGAAGAATTTGGAGAATTGACTATTTGGACAAGCTTCTAGCGTCATTTAGAATTGGGTAGCATATTTATATTTTGATTTATAAGTTAAATATTACTTTTAGAAAATTTGAGAAAATGAAAGAAAAGATTTTAATTTTGTTTATTTACGAATGATTTTGGAAAATTATTACAAGCGTAAATTCATTCTTTGTAAATGATTTGATAAACCGATAGAAATTCTGAAAAATGCATTTGTTGTGTATGCATTGAATGATTTGATTTCGAAATTAGAATTGGATGATGAATTGATCAAATTGTATGCTTTTGTGAATGTGTGGAAAAATTAAGAAATTGAAAAGTGCCTTGAGCAATCAGACTCTTCGTTTTCGATTATATGTTATGTGGGTTTGGTAGGTCCCTTGGTGAGTCATTTGTCTCTATGTGTATAGCCTTCTCCAGTGCTGTCCGCTAGTGGCACGGACTCGTTCGGACTCCTTCACGGCTACCTTTGGACCGCAATGCGGAAAGTGTAATGCGTTCGTTTCACGACCGCATGAAGACCGCTTATGCGGATCGCTATGCGATGCGTTCTGTTGGACCTAGTCAGACCATTCTGATATGTTATGTGTTTTGATTTGTTTCTATGTTCTGCATTCTTGTTTATAAAGTGAGAAATGAAAATTGCAATTATGTGGCATTCATATTTATGAAGAATTCGAGAATTTTGAAAAAAATGAGAAAAATGAGATTTTTATGAGAAGTTTGGGAAAATTGGAAAGAGTTTGAGAGAAATATTCCAAAGTTAAAAAGTTTGAAATATTAGCCCTTTTGGCAAAAAGTTTATAAAGAAATGTTTTCTGCTTATTTATCATTTTATAAATGTGTTATCCACGAGCTTTGAGCTACTTCCCTTTCATCCCCATCTCGGGTTTGAAGCGGAGATCGGATGAAAGAATGTGAACATCGGTTCGACATATGTGTCGCTTAGATTTTGTGTATTTTGGATTTTGAGTATGGATCATTTGTGATTTAAGAAAGGTTTGAAAGAAAATGTATTTGTGTATAAAGTTTAGTATTGTGAATGATTGTGAAATTTGTATAGGAAATTATGGAGAATTTGAGAACATATTGTATGGTTGATTTGGGAATTTGTATAAATTTGAGATATATATTGATTTTGAATTATGAGATTGGTATATTGATTTGAGAAATATGGAAGTATTAGTTTTAGGTTTGTGTTTACTTTGGTGATGGGATTAGGACGGGAGAGTCCGATGGTTACGATATTACGATTAGGGATTATAGAAGTGTATTTTGCCTTTGCAGAAATTTTGGGTTAGGATAAAGGCGGTAGTTATCTTTGCGAAATTTTAGTAAAAAATTTGGATAAAAGTGAGATTTTGGATATGTATAAGTGTATATAAGAGTTTGAGAAATTTGAGATTGGTATGGATTTAGATCGGATTATATACATTTGTATGGATTTAAGATGATTGGTATATGATTGAGTAACGAGAAAAGAAATGAGAATAAGAAAAGAAAAAAAATTTCATAGCGGATTTTGGAGCGTCTTAGGATTCCCAACGCGATTATGTTCATTCGATAAGTTTTCTTTGATTATTGTTTAGGATGTCGGATGTATACGCTTTGTTTCCGTTTAAGCGGTTTCGTTTTGGCTTCGCATTTTGTTTCGCTTGATTTTTCGTATTTTGTTAAACTTCGCATTAGCTTTAACCTGTTTGTGTTTAAACCGGTTGTTTCGTTTCCTCCGTTTGGGATCCGGTGCCCAGATCGGGTCCCAACATTTATGGTATCAGAGCAAGAAGAGTTTATAAGGAATCATGCGTTCGTATGAGGGAATTTGTATGCATAGTTGGATTTCGGAAACGGGATCCAACATATATTCAGCCAAGCTCTTCACCTTGGGGAGCTCCGGTTCTTTTTGTGATGAAGAAAGATGGATCGTTGAGGATGTGTGTAGACTACCGGAAGCTTAATCAGGTTACTGTGAAGAACCGATATCTGCTTCCACGCATTGATGATCTGTTTGATCAATTGTAAGTAACGAAAGTCTTCTCCAAGATAGACTTGAGATTGGGTTACCATCAGTTGAGGATAAAGGAGTCGGATGTGCCAAAGACTGCTTTCAGGACACGATATGGGCATTTTGAGTTTTTGGTTATGCCTTTCAGATTGACAAATGCCCCTGTAGCCTTTATGGATTTGATGAATCGGGTCTTTAAGCCTTTCTTGTACCAATTTATCATTGTCTTTATTGATGATATATTGGTTTATTCCAAGAGTGATGAGGAGCATTTGAGGATTTCTTTGGACACGTTGAGGAGAAACGAGTTGTATGCCAAATTCGATAAATGCGAATTTTGGATGAGGGAAGTTACATTTCTGGGACATGTGATCTCAGAACAAGGAGTGCATGTGGATCCAAAGAAAATAGAAGCTGTGGTGAATTGGGAAGCACCAAAGAATGTAGCAGAGGTGAGGAGTTTTCTGGGTTTGGCAGGTTACTATAGGAGATTTTTGGAGGGATTCTCCATGATATCCGCTCCGATAACTAAGTTATTGAGGAAAAATCAAAAGTTTATCTGGAGTGAAGAATGCCAGAAGAGCTTTGAGGAGCTTAAGCATAGATTGACGAGTGCTCCGATTTTGATTCTGTCTTCTGGAGATGAGGGTTACACCGTGTATAGTGATGCTTCGAGGAAGGGTCTTGGTTGTGTATTAATGCAGGGAGATAGGGTGATTGCTTATGCTTCGAGGCAGTTGAAGCCATATGAGTTGAACTATTCGACACACAATTTGGAGTTAGCAGCAGTGATCTTTGCCTTGAAGATTTGGAGGCATTATCTGTATGGAGTTCAGACGAGGATCTTTACCGATCATAAGAGTCTCAAGTATTTGTTGAGCCAGAAGGAACTGAATTTGAGACAGCGATGGTGGATAGAGTTGCTTAAGGATTATGACTTGCTGATTTAGTATCATTCTGGCAAGGCCAATGTAGTGGCAGATGTTTTGAGTAGGAAGTCTTCGATTGCTCATGTTCGAACGGTTTATCTTTCTTTATTGGAAGAGATGGCCAAGCTTAAGATAAGCTTAAAACAGGAGGAGCCGGATTGTCTTCTAGCTAACTTCCGAGTGAGACCAATACTCAGGGAGAAAGTTAGGGAATTATAGGCTCAAGATGCAGATTTGAGCAAGCTCAGAGAGGAAATTCAAAATGGTAAGATTTCTGAGGTGATAGTGAGGGATGATGAACTTATAACAGTAGGGAACAGGTTATGTATCCCAGATGTGCAAGAGGTTAAGGCTGAGATTTTGGATGAGGCACACAATGCGCCTTATGCCATGCATCCAACTAGTACCAGGATGTACAGGGATTTGAGAGAGCATTTTTGGTGGAAATGCATGAAAAGGGATGTAGCAGACTTTGTGAGTAAGTGTCTAGTGTGTCAACAAGTCAAAGCTGAACACCAGGCACCTTCGGGTAAGTTGAGGCCATTGTCCATCTCGGAATGGAAGTGCCAAAGGGTGACCATGGACTTTCTGATGGGTTTGCCTAAGACCAGTAGGAAGCATGATGTCATTTGGGTTATTGTGGATCGGTTGACGAAGTCAGCTCATTTTTTGGCGATTAAGCAGACTGATTCTTTGCATGTGCTAGCAAAGAAGTACATCGATGAGATAGTGAGATTGCACGGGATCCCGGATTCGATTGTGTCTGATAGAGACTCTCGGTTTGCTTCGAGATTTTGGGGCAGTTTGCAGGAAGCTTTAGGGACTAAGCTGAATTTTAGTACGGCTTTTCACCCTCAGACAGATGGTCAATCTGAGAGGACCATTCGAACACTTGAGGGAATGCTCAGGGCATGTGTGTTGAATTTCAGAGGAGCTTGGGATGAGCATTTTCTATTGGTCGAATTTGTTTATAATAATTCGTACCATTCGAGCATTCAGATGGCTCCATATGAGGCTTTGTATGAGAGGAGATGTAGAACTCCGATCTGTTGGGATGAAGAAGGAGAGAGAAAACTGGTAGAACCAGAATTGATTTAGACGACAGTTGATAAAGTCAATCTGGTTAAGCAGCGACTTAAGGCAGCACAGGATAGGATGAAGAGCTACATTGATGCGCATCGAAAGGAGATGGAGTTTGAAGTCGGTGAAAAAGTGTTCCTTAAGACGTCTCCTCGGAAAGGGGTAATGAGGTTTGGCAAGAAGGGCAAGTTGAGTCAGAGGTATGTGGGTCCTTATGAAATCCTTGAGAGGATTGGGCCACTCGCCTACAGGTTGGCTTTACCTCCGGAATTGTCTCAGATTCATGAAGTTTTCCATGTTTCCATATTGAGGAGGTATAGATCGGATCCTTCTCATATTATTCAGACTAGTGAGGTTCAGTTGAGAGATGATTTGAGTTATGAGGAGCTTAAGGACAAGGTCCTCAGGAATAAGACGGTTCAGTTAGTCAAAGTCCTATGGAGGAATCATTCGATAGAGGAGGCTACTTGGGAGCCATTGGAAGCCATGAAGGAGAGGTATCCGTATCTCTTCGATGATTCAGGTAATAATTTCGAGGACGAAATTTTTTTTTAGAGGGGGAGAAATGTTGGCCCCCGAATTTTTTTTATGATGTCTTTAAGCATGAATTGTGTTAATTATGTGCTTAAGGCTTGGTTTGATTAAATTGGGAGTGTTACTGGATAATTGAGATTAAGTTGAGTTTTGCGATTTATATGGGAATTAAAGGGTAAATATGTTTAAGGGTATTTTGGGAAGATTGCTTAGGTTGGATTGGGTTAAGGCTTTGCAAAGAGGGGTAACTTGGTCTTTGTCCCTCTTTAGACTTAAGAAAGAGTTAGAATAATTAGAAGGAAAGGAAAAGAAGAGGAAAGGAGAAAAGAGAGGGGAGAGTGTCGTAGCTTGAGGAAGAAGGAAAAGAAAAGTGGGTTTTCGATCCTAGTGGTTTCCGGCAGATTTGAAGCAATTTCCTGGTAAGTTTGAGTTCATTCCATTGTATTGTGGTTAGATTAAACTCTAAGATAGGTTGAATGTGTGAGAATCGGTGGTTTAGGGTTTAAAGGCAAAAATGGATAGATATCTTTGGGTTGATGATTTTGTGCCTGTTTTTAAGTTGTTATGGGTTAGAAATGTAGTATAAGACTTGAATCAAGGTTTAGTTGTGTTGCATTTGAAAAAGGGAAGGATTGAGGTTGGAAAAATGCTGGAAAGTCAAGTTCGGAGTCGTTCTTCAGACCCGCACGTCGCAACGTGCGAGGAAGGTATGCAAGTCACAACGTGTGAATTTGTGCACGTCGCGGCAAGCAGCAGGCCTACGTCGCCACGTGCGAGGAAATGGTGCACGCCACGGCGAGCACGGATCGTTCGCCGCGACAAGCGTGGCCCTCGTCGCGGCGAGCCCCCTGTTTCCAGCAGCGATGTGTGTATGGGCAATATGTGTATGCTTGCTTGCATGTGTGTGACACTGCTTGTGTTGAATTATAAGAAATATTGAAAATGCATTGTGATCATGATTATGTACTGCCTTGATAGGCATTATGACATTTGGCAAGAATGAAAAGAACGAAAAGTATGAAAGCTTTGATAAAATGCTTTGAGCATGAAATGAATTGTTATGTGCTTTGTTTGGGTGAGAGAGTAACGGATCGTTAGTCACGTGCACGTCGACGTGTAGCCTTTTCTCGGCTGCCAGCTTGAGGCCACGAGATCCTGAGAAATCGGACTCGAATAGTTTACGGTATAAACTTCAATTTATCCGGATCATTTTACGGAACTCTCAAGCCATTTGTGTGCATTCATTATTGATTTGTTGGGCATGATGCGTGATGAATTGTTATATTGTGTAATCATTCTTATGAGGATTGTAAATTGATAGATTGATGACTTGCTATATGCTTGTGTATATATATATGTATATGCTTGAATATGTAACTCGTTGCCAATGGCTATAAATGTATATGCCACTAAGCTTCACAGCTCACCCTATTATCTCCCACTCCTCAAGTGCAGAACGAGACGATCGTTGATCTTGCAAGGCATCGGAAACTCCAAGTTAGTTAGGAGCTTTGTATTAAGTTAGTATTTTGGTTGGCCCTCCGAGCATATCATCATGGAGCATTTTCATGTATTTTGGAATTTAGACTTTATTCTGTATTATGTATGGTTGAGAATACTTGTTGAATTTCTCTGAATGATAATGACACGATGGCTTATGTAATTGGGATGATTAATGCATGTTTAGAATGCATGTGTAGAATGTGTGTATGTATGGGTATATGTTTGTGTGAATCGAAATTATGTATAGATGTTGGGATCGGGTTCGAGGTTTGGGAGTTCGTCACTGGCGCAGCCCGAAGAGCCACCTCGGGAATGGGAAATCGGGACCTAGGCCCAACAGTGTTGAAATGAGCTTGGAAATGTAGTAGAAGAGATGTTTTAGTGTTAAGATAGGTTATATTTGAAAGATGGGAAGTATATAGATGAAGAATGTCAAGAAATGTCTTCGGTTTGGGTTTCTGGAAAGGTTCGTCGCGGCAAATGTTGGTTTATGCCCTACAGCCAATCGATTTGGTTGTAGTTTAGTGACAAATTATTTAAAGGCATTCTTTATCTTGTACATGTTTAGATGTATATGATAAAGTCCATGGGATAATTTTACATTGCAAATGAAATTATAATGAGATTATAATTATGAGATTCATATTACATTCATGAATTATTCCTAAAATGTTCCTAGTCATTGTTCTATTAAGATTGGACATTAATAGAACGTAAAAAGACTAACACACGTTTTGTTTTTCCTTATGAAGGAAGTAGTCGATCTCATAGGCTAAAGTATAGAGATACTTAAACAAATGTGTGGCTGCTTGTTAGAGAACAAGTTCACTGAACAGACTCGATATGAGAAATCCATTTGGAACATTACTTGTATATCTATGGAATTCTTATTGTGATGATTGTATAAGTGATCCTTTGACTTGAGATCATCAAAGTTATCTTGTATGGGGATTGTTATGTTTTGATACTACTCATGATCTATAAAGGTCGTTTAAACGGTAGTCATTGGATATAGCATGAACTGTATAGAGATAGTTGAATGATTAAGATAGGATTCATCACCCTAAAATAATTAGGGAGAATGTTCCGTTGTTCTCGATTAATATTGATTAGGAAAAATCCTTGGCCAAGGTGGAATGATATTTTGTAAATAATTTACAAATATCATTAATTGAATCAATAGCTAATGGCGGAGAACTAATATAATTAGACTCAAAATAAAGTAGACATTAATTCCATGCTCTATGTCTAATTAGAACATTAGTTGATGAAAGGATTGAATTATACGGAAAAATCATGCACGGAAAGGTTAGTCAAACTACTTTGACATTCCTGAATATTTGGGTGGTCATGATACGTTGCTAGACGTCAATCTTGATCTATGATTATAAATTATTTAATTGGAGAATTAAAGATAAATTAAAAGGAGTTTTAATTTATCTAATTCTAATTATGAATAATAATTATAATTTATAATCATTGCCAACGTATTTGGGAACCTAATGGGTCACACATATAGAATGGGTTGAAGAGAACAAAATTAATTTAATCAAGTTGGACTTGATTTTAAAGTTTGAGAAACTTTATAATTAAATATGAGATACTTAATAAATAAGGATCAATATAAGATATTGAATCATATTTGGGCATATTTGGTATTTAATTAGAATTATTTGTAATTCTAATTAAAGTTTAATTGAAATTAATATTTAATTTCAATTAAATTACCCAAACGTCCAAAGCTTATTATAAATAGGCTTGAGCTCTATGTAGCTAGCACTTCATGCTTAACTCTCTCTGTAAAAGTTACAGAGTTCTCTCAACCTATTCTGTGGATACTGTTAGAGACCGGACACTTGTGCGGCTACAGTGGTTGAGATGGATCGGTTTCAGAAACGGTTCGAGGGATACATCAAGACAAAGATCGAGCTTCGGAACAAGGTACGAATTAAATTCCGCTTTGTTATGATTCGTGTAAATCATTTTATATAATAAATAGATATTGGTTTTTGGAAAATCAAAAATCACAAAAAAGTTTCGTGATTATTCCGCTACTGTCGAATCGGATCCGAAACCGATTTCCCAACAGTGGTATCAGAGCCAGAATTTATTTCTATACTTTGATTAAAATTTTATCGTTATTGATGCTAAATTTTGGAATTGAAATTGTTTAAGTGTTAAACAATACATTGAACAATGAATCCCAGAAAACTCAGAAACCCGTAGTTTTTATTTGCAAATTTGGTTGAATTTCACATATGCGGCTGTTATTGTTTTCTGGAAAAAAAATAAAATTGCTACATCTGATGGCGTCTATGGAGGAAGTAAGTAGTGGGACTTCTTTATCTCCATGAGGATTCAAGTATTCACTGTAATCTCAAAGCTAGCAACGTTCTTATTCATCCCGCAACAACGACAAAGAATATATCGCATATCCTTCTTGCGTTTGTATTTTGTTTTTTTTTGGGTACTTGAATTCTGAAAAATGGAATAAGAACGTGGGAAGCAAGGCTTGAGTAGTGGTGTTGGACCATTACTTTAATTGTCCCATCAATGAAGCCTTAGCAGAGACGTGAATAAGATCGTGGGAATAAGATGACGACCATCTTATTTGTCTTATCAATGAACATTGGAGAAGGAGGCAAGAAAATCAGAGGCACACCAACGCCTACACAGAGACAGCTTTCGTCCTCTAGCATTTTACTTGTTTCTATGAGTATGTGCAATTGGCCAATGCAGAGTTGGTGTTTCCAGGTTGACGGCGACCGCAAGCTTATTTCGTTTTAGGTTTTTCTTAAGTTGAAGAAAACAGGTGTTTGGGAATAGGTTTAAGAATGGGTTTTGTTTGGTTACAAATTTAAGTATGACTTAAACTTAAAATGGGAATAATTAAATTAGGAATAATGTATTCTTGATTTAATTAAATTCTAAACATAATTTTAAAATTGTTTTAAAATTCAAAATCAATTCAAAAATTAATACAATTATTTTCTTAATTTGATTAAGATTAATAATTATATTGATTCCTAATTAATTTTAGAAAATAATTTCTAAAATTAAAATTAATTAGTTTTAATTAGATTGAAATTAATTAATTAGAAAAGTTATTTTAAAATTATAATTAATTAGTTTCAATTAGATTGAAAATAATTAATTAATTAGAAAAGTTGTTTCTAAAATGAGAATTAATTAGTTTCAATTAGATTGAAATTAATTAATTAGAATTCTTAAAATTAGGAAAATGTTTTCTTAAATAATTAAGAAAGTTGTTTCTTAATTAAATTTATTTATTTCAATTTGATTGAGATAAATTAAAATTAGAATTTTATTTCTTTAGAAATTATTATTTAATTTATTTAGAAATTGTTTCTTTATTTATGAATAATAAGTTTCTTGACTTTTAGATAAAGTATTTTCTTGATTAAATTTTGAAAAGTGTTTTCATTTATTAATTAAGAAAATGTGCTTTCTTTAATATTTTGAAAATAGTTTTCTAACTTATTAAAGAAAGGTTTTCTAATTAGTCGAAATAAATCTCTAAATAAATAATATATAATAACTTTCTTAATTAAATTTAAAAGTGTTTTATTTAATTTTGAAAGTAGTTTCCTTTAATATTAGAAAATATTTTTCTAATTAAGGGATAGTAATTTTAATGAGATTAGAAATGGTGATTTCTAATTAGATTAGAAATAGTTTTCTAATTGGAATAGAATACGTTACTTATATAATTTTGAAAAAGAAGTTTTCTAAATTATAATAAGTAAGAAGAATAATTTATTGAAAAATTTTTCAATTAAATTATTATTAAAGTCAAGAAAAAGGAAATAGTTTCCTATTGGATTTGAAAATTGTTTTCAAATCAAATTAAATTTCTATTTGAAACAGAATTTAATTTATTTAGGGATCAATGGTTTTAATCAAATTTAAGTTTTCCAAGGAGTTAGATATGCTATTTTAGATTATGAAGATCAATAACTAGAATCAAGCGAAGCTTGATGTTTTATGCATATAATTTGATTATGAGTGCATAAGTTGCATACTTTATTTATATGGTTGATATATATATTGGATGCATATTTTATGCATATAATTTGATTATGAGTGCATAAGTTGCATATTTTATTTATATGGTTGATATATATATTAGATGCATGATAAATTGTATGTTTTATATGTGTGATATTTTACATGCAATTTATGTTTGATGAGACATATGAAATTAAAACCCTCGTTAAAATATTAAGTACGTTAAGAGCGTGATTGATGCCTTCCATTGTTATAAGAATAAACCAGAGTTTTGTTTATTGTAAGGCTTGTTGAGCAAACTCAAGGCCTCTTTAACCCGAATATGTTTAGTCTTATAATAGTGGGTTTTACTTAACTAAATTTGTGTGATTTGGATGAGCAAACTCATGATCACATGAATTTAGAGGCAAAGTTAGGAATGACATATAAGATATGTTGTGGCAAGAGTTGTCACCTAATGGATCTAAGAGTCACATGAGATGTGATTGATAAAGTTGTTATCAACCTAATTTAAGTATAGTTGGTTTGTTGAGTAAACTCAAGGTCAACTATATTTGAATGGGATCCTAGCCCACTAGAAAGATTAGAGTAATCTTTCTGAATAGTAGTAAGGGCTATTATTTCGAATAAAATAGTGGGAGTAACCAAATGCATGATTAAAGTCCTAATCTTATTTGGTAGTCATGGCATATAATTGATTACTTGTTTTTCTTACATTTATATTTTGTTCTTAGTATAATTCACCTTGTTTAGTATAGTTCATACTAAGTTAGTGAACTTAAATTCTTGGACATAGGATATGTTTGAGAAGTGTTCTCAAAAGTTGGAAAAGAAATTTGTATGTCCATTATGCAAATTTGTTATAATCCTTGTTGAGGACTTGGTGTTAAAGTTTTTGAGATATGTCACAATCATATAGATGACATAATGTATTGACATTTTGAGTTGACTAATGTCTCGTAAACTTTGAAGGCGACATGTAGGATGTATGTCAACACCATGATAACAAAATGCAAAGGGTTGCATGAAATAGGACTGAAAGGTATAGTACCTTATTGAAGTTGTTCCACTTAGTTTTGTTAAGTCCAAATGACTTTACTTAGATATGATTTTGATGTTTAACAAAAGAGCAAAATAAAAGAAAAACAAAGCGAGCGAAGTCATACTGAATAAAGTCGAAAAAGCGAACGAAAGGAACATGATTTAAGCGAGACAAATAGAAAAATGACATACGAAAATAAGCAGACTTAGACGAAGACGCTAAGCAAAGCAGATACAAACACAAACACAGACGCAGAAGCAAATACTGATACAAAAACAGACACAGACGCAGACGCAAATACTAATACAAAAGCAGACACAGACGCAGATGCAAATAGTAAAGCAGACGCAGACGCAGACGCTAAACAAAGCAGACAGCGATGCAAATAGTAAAGCGATTTAAAACGTGAAACAGAAAAGCGCATACGCATTTAAGAAAAGCGATACGCATTAAGTAAAAAAAACAGACGCAGACGCAGAAGCACAGAAGATAAAATAATGACGAAGAAAAACAGATGCGGAATTCAAAAAGAAGACGAAGGAGTCAGTTCGAGTTAGTTACATAACTCAACTGAATAACCGTTTCTTTAAGGATTCAAGAAACAAGAATCAAGAAGCAGTTAGAGACAAAGGCTATAAATACAAGTCGAAGTCGAAGATTGCAAAGTTAGCCAAAGTTAGAAAAAGTGATCAAAACTTAACAAAAGGCATTCTGTTCAAATTAGTTGAGAGTTATTTTACTGTAACAAGTGTGCAAACACTTGTCTGAGAAAAAGTAGTGCAGATAGCCTGCAGAGGCTAAGTGTGAAAGAATACTGGTTGTAGAGACCTGAAAAGGCTCACAAAGAATACTTGTAACGTTGAAAGAGATAGTGGAAATCTCAGAAAGAACTCTGAGGACTGGACGTAGCCCACGGTTTGGAGTGAACCAGGATAAATCTCTGTGTCCATCACTCTCACTCTTTATCTCTACTTTTAGATTCAAGTTTTATCAATACTTAAACAAAGTTTTCAAAAGTTTTGATTAATTAGAACCTATCGGAAGTTCAGTAAGGAATTTTATTTCTAACAAACAGTTTTGAAAGATCTAAAAAAAGGGAATACACAATTCAAACCCCCCTTCTCGTGCATTCTATATCGTTTTATAAGTATTGTATTAACGTGTGGTTCACTTCAATTGGTATCAGAGCCTGGTATCCAAGGATCACTTTAGCAAAGTGTGGATCAAAGATAATGGCGGAATCACATGTGTACATCGCAGAAGGAGCCTCAGTCACTAAACCTCCAGCATTCAACAGAGAAGATTATCATTACTGAAAAGATAGGATGCGGCTATTCATAGAATCTACTCATGTTGAACTTTGGGACGTAATAGAGAACGGACCTTATACACCAGTAGACGAAGATGGCAATTCCATTCCACGAGTCAGATGGACGGCTGACCAAAAGGTAAGAATACAACTGAACTCAAAAGCGAAGTTCTTATTGACGTGTGCCCTAAGCAGGAGCGAGTATGACAAAGTCCACGGATGCGATACCACGAAGGAGATGTGGGACACATTGTCCATTGCTCACGAAGGCACAAGCCAAGTTAAAGAATCCAAGATAAGTATTCTTGTGCACCAGTATGAACTTTTCAGGATGAAAGATGAAGAATCTATTGATCAGATGTTTGGAAGATTTCAAACAATTGTCAATGGATTGAAAGCTCTTGGAAGAACGTACAACAATTAAGATTATGTTCGAAAGATTTTAAGAAGTCTTCCAAAGAGGTGGAGACCTAAAGTTACTGCGGTGCAAGAAGCGAAAGATTTGAGCGTGCTGAAACTTGACGAGTTGCTTGGATCCTTGAAGATTCATAAAGTTGAAATCGATGCTGAAGACAAGCCCAAACGGGACAAGTCGATAATACCAAGGCGGACATAAGAATCACAAGACTCAAAGACGGAGGAAATCATCAAAAGCGTTAAAGATTGAAGAGTCAAAGGATGACAACTCCAGCCAATTAGAACCAGAGTCAAGTGATGAAGACGACGAGTTATCTTTCATCTCTTGAAAGATAAGACGCATGTGGAAGAAGAAGTCCAGAGCAAACCAGACTTTCAAGAAGAATGTCAAAGACGAAGCTAAGCCAGAGAAGTCATATGTCATCTGCTACGAGTGCAATCAGTCTGGACACTACAAGTCCGAATGTCTGAATCTAAAGAAGAAACCAAAGAAGAGTAGAGAAGGTAAGAAAAGCATGATGGCAACGTGGGAGGACCTAGATTCATCAGAATCAGATACAGGTTCCGAATCGTCTGAACATGCAAACATCTGCCTGGTAGCCGAGGAAGATAGTGATAAGGAGGTAAAATCTGACTACGATAATTTACATGATGCCTACTCAAAATTGTTAGAAGATTCTCATACTATTCTAAAACAGTACAAACTGTTAAAGAAAAAGTATGCAGAAAATATTAGACGTACTGAAGTAATAGAGAGAGAAAATGTCTGTATAAAGAAGCAATTAGAGGAGAAAATAAAGTCATAGACAGATCAAAAGAGATTAATCAGCTTAAACTAAGAATTAAGAATCTGTCAGCTGATTTAGATACCTTCACAGAGAGCACTAAGAAAATGAATGAGATGCTTAGAAAATGTAGACATCCGAGTGATAAAACCGGATTAGGGTTTACTGCCAACAAGACTCAGTCTCATTGAAAACCTTTCTTTCAAAAAAGAAACCCTAATAAATCTCGTTTTGATCAACGTTCTAGTTATATGCATCAAAGAACTCATCATATGCATACTACTAATCATAAAGGACCCAAGAAAATTTGGGTACCAAAAAATAAAATAGTTTCTCCTGCAGATATCCTTCCTTGGAAGATACGACAAGCACCATTGGTATTTAGACAGTGGATGCTCGCGACATATGACGAAAAAAAGGTCTATGTTCCTAGACCTTCAGTATAAGAAGGGAGGATCAGTAACTTTCGGAGACAACCAGCAGGGCAAGATCATTGGAATTGGTAAAATAGGTAAAGATTCCTTTGCATGCATAAATAATGTACTGCTTGTTGATGGTCTGAAGCATAACTTGATTAGCGTCAGTCAATTGTGTGATTCTGGTTTCACTGTAACATTCAATCAAAATCTTTGCGAAGTCAGAAACAAAGATGGGTCTATACTTTTCTCTGCCAAGAGAAGAAACAATCTTTACAAAATTGATTTAGAAGATTTTCAAAGCCAAAATGTTTCATGTTTTCTATCTTCCGAAGAAGAAAGACTAATCTGGCATAAAAAGCTAGGTCATGTCTCTTTTAAACATATTTCAAAGTTAGCAAAACATGATTCAGTAAGAGGTTTGCCAAAAATAAATTTTGACAAAGAGTTTTTCTGTGAAAATTGTTTGAAAGGAAAACAAATTAAAACTTTTTTTTCTTCTAAAAATTTTGTAACATCATCTAGACCTTTAGAGTTGTTACATATGGATTTATTTGGTCCAACAATGATAATAAGTCTTGGTGGAAAGAAATATGGACTTGTTATTGTTGATGACTTTACTCGATTTTGTTGGATATTGTTTTTATCACACAAAGATGAATCTTTTAAGTGCTTTAGGACCTTATCTAGAAAGTTACAGAATGAAAAAGGAGTGTCTATAGCCAGTATCAGGAGTGACCATGGTGGAGAATTTGAGAATGAGAAGTTTAGGTTATTTTGTGAGGAGAATGGAATTTTCCACAATCTCTCTGCTCCCAGGACTCCACAACAGAATTGAGTTGTTGAAAGGAAGAACAGGACGATTCAAGAGATGGCAAGGTCCATGCTGTGTGAGATGAATCTTCCTAAATACTTCTGGGCAGAAGCTGTGAATACAGTATGCTATATTCAGAATAGAATTCTGTTGCGACCCATGTTGAAGAAGACTCCTTATGAGTTATGGAATGGAAGAAGACCAAATATATCTTACTTTCATCCATTCGGGTGCAAATGCTCTATTTTGAACACGAAGGAGTTGTTGGATAAATTTGATTCAAAGACCTATCCAGGAACCTTTCTAGGCTATTCATCATCGTCTAAGGCATTTCGGGTGTACAACCTTACTTCAAAGACAGTTGAGGAGACCATCCATGTCAAATTTGATGATAGTTCCCAACCCCAAAAGGAAGACGACATGGAGAGTGAAGGTCCTTCGAAGAACTTAGATGATAGTACAGAAACTCCATCATCAGGAACTCATGAAGAAAAAACTTGAAGATATTCCAGAAACTATCGGATTAAAAAGAGACTAGAAATATAAAAGTTCTCATCTAGAAGAGTTGATTATCGGAAAGACCTCAGAAGGAGTCAGAACAAGGTCCAGATTCAGAAGAGAAGCTAATGTAGCTTTTATCTCTGAAATAGAACCTAAGAAGGTTGAGGAAGCTCTTCAAAATGAAGCTTGGGTGTTAGCCATGCAAGAGGAGCTGAATCAATTTACTAGGAATAATGTCTGGTCCTTAGTTCCGAAACCCCCTAAGAAATCCATCATAGGAACCAGATGGGTTTTTAAGAATAAGTTAGACGAATCAGGAAGAGTGAGTCGAAATAAGGCTAGATTAGTAGCACAAAGCTATAATCAGCAAGAAGGAATAGACTACAATGAGACGTATGCTCCAGTAGCAAGACTTGAAGCCATTAGGATTCTGCTGGCATATGCTGTGTGTCATGATATAAAGCTTTTTCAGATCGATGTGAAGAGTGCCTTTCTGAATGGTTTTATAGACGAAGAGGTGTATGTTAAGCAACCACCTAGTTTTGAGCATGTTAAGAATCCAGACCATATCTATAGACTTTATAAAGCCTTACACGGACTGAAGCAAGCTCCTAGAGCTTGGTATGATCGTCTGAGTACTTTTCTCTTAGAGAATGGTTTTAGTAGAGGTCAAGTTGATAAGACGCTCTTTAGGAAGAATTTTTAGAATGATTTTATTTTAGTTCAGATTTACGTTGATGATATTATTTTTGGAGCTACTTCGAACAAGCTATGCATGAAGTTTGAGAGTTTAAAGAAGAAAGAGTTTGAAATGAGTATGATGGGTGAGTTGAAGTTCTTTCTTAGGTTGCAAGTTAAGCAGACTGAAGAGAAGATCTTTATTCATCAACAAAAGTACGTGAAAGAATTGTTGCTTAAATTTGATATGTAGAATGTGAAGCCTATGACTACTCCAATGCATCCTTCAAACCTTTTATCGAAAGATGAAATTGGTAAGAAGGTGGATCAAACCCTGTATAGAGGAATGATCGGTTCTTTCTCGATCTTCTGAGAAGTAGACTGATATTTTATTCAGTGTATGCTTGTGTGCAAGATTTCAGGCCGATCCTAGAGAGTCTCATCTTATTGCTGTTAAAAGAATTATGAGATATCTTACAGGTACTACTAATCTTTGCTTAATGTTTGAGAAAGGTAGAGATTTTAGGTTAATTGGATATTGCGATGCGGACTATGCCGGAGATAGAATCGAAAGGAAGAGCACAAGTGGAGGATGTCACTTTTTTAGCGCAAATCTAGTTTTCTGGTCAAGCAAGAGACAAAGCTCGATAGCTCTAAAGAATCGCCAAGCGTAATATATATGTCTGCTGCAAGTCGTTGTTCATGAATATTAATGGATCAAATATCAACTTAAAGACTATTCAGTTCGAGAAGAAGAGATTCCAATCTACTGCGACAACACAAGTGCAATCAATCTGTCAAAGAATCATATTCAGCATTCGAGGGTGAAGCACATCGAAGTCAGACATCACTTTCTGAGAGACTATGTTCAGAGGAAGGTGGTGCGTCTACAGTTCATCGAAACAGAGTCTCAGTGGGCAGACATCTTCACTAAACTATTGAGTGAAGAACGGTTGTAGAAGATCAAATGCAATCTTAACATGGTCATGTTAAGTGAACAGTCAGGCTAAAGGGACATCAAAACTAACGGCGTCAAGTACAGTGAGTTACAGCTGGTAACTTCTCTGACAAGGAAGTTTTGGAGGGAAAAACCTCACGATCTTCAGAATCCCTATGATTCTAGAATACGCGTGATAAGACCCTTCAAGTTGCCTGAAGCTGATATCATTACGGTTACTCTCATCTCCAGACGGTTCATCTTGCTTTCAAAATTCTCTCAATCATCCTACCCTAGACGAAAAGCTAACCAGAGACATTTTTCGTTCTGAAACAATGTAAGCAACTATGATTTTCGAAAGACATGTAGATTTCGAGTCATTGAGAAATGATGGTATGGACGTAAAACCGGAGATTATAAGAGCTAGTTGGAGGAATTTCTTCCAGGTACGGGAACCAGTCTATACTGACGAGGTGTATGAGTTTTGAAAGAATGCTCAACTTGTAGACAACACTATCGTATCTTCAGTAGACGATATATCTGTTGTCGTCACTAAGGAGTTGATAAGGAAGGTGACCGATTGTCCATCGGTTGGTGAGACTCTGTCTACCAAGACCGGTTGGATGTCTCAGCTTGGTATGAGAGAAGAAGATGTCAGAAGACAATTATATGGAGCTAATGACCCTTCGGAGAGGAAGACTTTGAATATGATCCCAAAAGCTAGGGTTCTCCATGCGATTCTATTTAATTGCATCTTACCCAGAGTAGGTTTCAGACATTTGGTGACTACCCTGGATGAACAATGCTTGTTCTACCTGCTCAATCGCAGCAGTCCTGTCGATTTACCCTTCTTAATCTTCCATTATATGATTAAGGGGATAAAGCATAAAAATAGCTATCCTTACGGTATGCTTCTTACAAGGATTTTTAAGGAATCCGAAATCCCTCTCCACATAGGAAATAGAAGGATTGTACCAGTGAAGAGTAAGATTGATTCAATCACAATACGGCCAATGGGTCTGAGGACCGTAGTTAAACAAGAAGCCGACTCTTCAAGGAGAACAAGAACTGAGGGGGAGCGTGTATCGAAGAAGAATCCCGCTTCAAGTTCTCCAACTCAAGTGAAAATAAAATCGCTTACAGAAGAAATAAGAAGACTGACAGGAAGACCGCTGATGAAACGGACGAGTCCTCAAATCGAAGTAAGTCTACCTCGAAGGACAGAAGAAGGTGCGCCAAAAAGACAAGGAGAAAGTCTTTTAAGTGAAATTACGAAGAAGGAGAAGAGATCACCGAGGATTCGGACTCTAAGGCAACAAGAAGAAAAGATTGCCAGAGAACAGAGTCAGGAACAAACTCCTCAATCTCGTGCACCTAAAGCGACAAGGTCGTTAATTTCTATTCTAGAAGAGGATACAACCAGAAAAGCCAAAGAGACTAACAAGAAGAGAAAATCAGAATCTGAAAGAGAAAAATCTCAAGTTCAGAAATCTTCAAGACTGACTGAAGCAAAAGACAAGACTAAGAAGATTAGTTGGAAGAAGATCGTCTCAACTGCTGAGGAGGTTAGTCGAAAGAAAGAAACCTCGATCTTTGCTCAAAAGAAAAAAAAAAAAAAAAGCGAGCGAGCACGCTCAAGAGATCCCATTGCTCAACAGAGGAACCGGTGGAGGAAAGCTGGTTCGAGATAATCCTATTGAAGCACAACCAGAGGCAACAGTAGAATCAGACTCGGATAATGATAAACCTTATCTGATGGTATACAACTATCATAAGTTTTTGAGAAAACAAAAGCTGAAGATCAAAATAGTTCATTATGTTACCAGGAAAACTGCTATCGCCATCGGTAGTCAACCAATGAAGAAGACATGAGTTCTTGTACAATCTATGTCAATAAATAGTGACACGTGGGACTTCTCGAAAGAAGATGAAAAGATGTTCTACAATGCTTTGAGGGATCTTTCTGAAGCCATACCCTACAAAAATTCCAGAAGTAGTGTATTATTTTTCCGATCTCGTAAAAGACGAAATAAAGATTGTACAGGATATCCATTAAGATATCCTTTGGATTTGACTAAAGGGAAGTCAAAGCTATACCCTGAAGAAGTTCGTGATGATCTGTCCGCAGATCAAATTGAAGAAGAAGTGCGTAGAATTGATGATGCATGCGCTTCGAATGAGAATGAAGATGGAGCTAGTTGCAGCCATACTGACAAGCAAGAAGACTGTCCAGTGGGGGGAAGAGTAATAACAGGGACTTTTATTGAGTTCCTTGTTCAGACAGTTTTGCGTATCAGGCCTTTATCTGGTACACTATCTATTGAAGCTGAAGGCATACCCCTGCAAGGAAGACAGTTATTGATGTTGCCTGCTCCGTTTGACTTAGATCTTCCTGAAGCTGATACATTTATTCGTCCACCAACTATTGAGATCAATGATGAATACATTCCTACCTCTCATGCTTATACTACGACAATTCTGTTCACTCCTCTGTCAGCAAATGTTGATCAAGCCTCCTTTTCGATTGACTCACAAGAAGAACTCGGTAGATTACGCAGAGAAGTCAATAAGATCAAGGAGATGATGAATGACCTGAAGAAGGTGATGACAGAACTGCTAAAGAGCCATCATCGTTAATCATTTTTTATTATAACAAATATGGGGAGAAGAACAGAAAAAAAAGAGAATGAACAAGGGGAGAAAAGAATGAGCAGAAGAGAAGAGGATGTTCAGAATGTTCAAAGAAGAAGGTGTGACAGAAGCAGACGAAGAAAGGAAGAAGTCAAAGAAGAAGTTCTGCAGATAAGTTTTTTTTTGTTGTTCTTTTCTAAAAATTGTATTTTGTTTTCTTTTGTATATAATTTGTTATCATCAAAAAGGGGGAGATTGTTAAGTCCAAATGACTTTACTTAGATATGATTTTGATGTATAACAAAAGAGCAAAATAAAAGAAAAACAAAAGCAGACGAAGTCATACAGACAAAGTCAGACAAACAGACAAAGGAACACAGATGAACAGACAAACAGAGAAATAGACGCAGAAAATAAGCAGACTCAGACGAAGACACTAAGCAAAGCAGATACAAACACAGACACAGACGCAGACGCAAATACTGATAAAACACAGACACAGACACAGACGCAGACGCAAATATTAATACAAAAGCAGACATAGACGCAGATGCAAATAGTAAAGCAGACACAGACGCTAAGCAAAGCAGATGCAGATGCTGATGCAAATAGTAAAGCAGATGAAGACGCGAAACAGTAAAAGCAGACACAGACAAATAAACACAAACAAAGTAAAAAAATAGACGCAGACGCAGATGCAGAAGCACAGACGATAAAATATAGACGAAGAAAAACAGATGTGAAATTCGAAAAGAAGACGAAGAAGTCAGTTCGAGTTAGTTACAGAACTCAACTGAATAACCGTTTCTTTAAAGATTCAAGAAATAAGAATCAAGAAGCAGTTGGAGACAAAGGCTATAAATACAAGTCGAAGTCGAAGATTGCAAAGTTAGCTAAAGTTAGAAAAAGTGATCAAAACTTAGCAAAAGGCATTCTGTTCAAATTAGCTGACAGCTATTTTACTGTAACAAGTGTGCAAACACTTTTTTGAGAAAAAGTAATGCAGATAGCCTGCAGAGGCTAAGTGTGAAAGAATACTGGTTGTAGAGACCTGAAGAATACTTGTAACGTTGAAAGAGATAGTGGAAATCTCAAAAAGAACTCTGAGGACTGGACGTAGCCCACAGTTTGGGGTGAACCAGGATAAATCTCTGTGTCCATCACTCTCACTCTCTATCTCTATTTTTAGATTCAAGTTTTATCAATACTTAAACAAAGTTTTCAAAAGTTTTTATTAATTAGAACCTATCGGAAGTTCAGTAAGGAATTTTATTTCTAACAAACAGTTTTGAAAGATCTAAAAAAAAGGGAATACACAATTCAACCCCCCCTTCTCGTGCATTCTATATCGTTTTATAAGTATTGTATTAATGTGTGATTCACTTCAAGTTTAGCCTATTGAAAGCATAATTGTGGCCTACAATTAAATACTTTGTTATAGAATGATAATAGTTATCATTAGAAGAAAATGATTGCATTATTTTTCTTGCCTTTATGTGATATGATAGAGATCATATGTATTTCTAAATCATGCTTAGGAGTATTTGATACTGAATTTAGATTCAACATTATTGTAATGTTCAAAGCATGATAAGAAATAGATTGTTAAATAAAAATAGTTGATCCAAGTTTATGCAAATAGTTTGTATATGTATTGGATCAAAAGAGATTTATATTTAACATAAATGGCAAGAATTAAAAGTTGGATAACCGAGATAATCCTTTTATGCCATATTGGTTAAATCAATATAACGAGAATCATAAAGTTACATACTAGGATATATGTATCCTTTTGATTATGAATCGTATGAAACTTGTGAAACTTGAAAAGTTGAAGAATAACCAAATCAACCTTTGGTGAAAGGATGATGATGGTATTGAATTGTTAAATTTTATACATGTGATGTATTGGAGGGAATAACAATTCATAAAGGGATAATATTACATTTTATTATATTACTAATGACTTTATGTGATATAGTCATATGTATTAAATAAAATTATGATTTAAAATTTTGAAAAGTTCAAACTGCTTAAATCTAAGTAGAAATTAAGCATTGAGAATGTTGAAGCACATCGATGAGATCATTATAGTAAGTTTTAAATTTTCGGTTATTTTAGGGAATGAGATTCTTTAGTGAATTCCTTCACAATTAAATTGAAATAAATAATTTAATTAGAAAAGTTCTTTCTAAAATTAGTATTAATTTTTTCAATTAGATTGAAATTAAATTCCTTCACAATTAAATTCATAAGTGTATGGATTTATGTAGGAGTAAAATACAATATGAGATATTGTATGATGCAATAGTATTTCTTTTATAGCAATGTCCGGTATAATGACTTACCTTCTATAGTTCCAGTTAAATCAATTAGCAAGTTTTCATATTAGATATGAAGAATGCTAAGTCTTTGAAATAGTCAAAGTTAATGATTTAAGGATGTGATGCTTAGCTGAAGCATATATTATCCATTTAGTTTATAATTAAATTGGGTAATAAAAGGTTATGAGATATCCAAAAGGGTTGGATATAATCTTACAGACTCATTGAACAAATTGTTTGATTCAATGTATACTTATAGGAGAATGGTTCTCAAGATAAATAGTGGGAGTAAGAAGGAATTTGAAAGATTCAAATCTCATGACTATAGACATCTAATTGGAACTAGTGCCTTTAATTACACATTTGATGTATAGCTGAAAGGCAACGAGATATTGACAGATTCACTTTCATGATGAATTCAAAGAGTTTGTTTTGAAAATGATTGTGAATTTATCACTTCTATAAGAAGGTTAGTGGGAGTATAGTTGTCCTCTTTAGTGGGAGTATGTGGAGACATATTGCTCATAGAGAACAACAGTTCTAACTTTCAATTGTTGAATATATAATTGTCCAAGAACAACTCTTGTTGGATATGAAAAGGTAACAGCTTAATTTTAGGAATAAGATCTATGGAGATAGATTGGACGTTGTTAACTTATTCTAAGTCCAAATGCATAGATAATGTACTAAAGATGTCTAGTATTTAAGATATCAGATACTTGTGAAGTATTAAAGATATCCATTACTCTGTGTTTGAGTTGATATTTGAGTTTAAGATGATAAGGATATAACTTTAGAAGTAAATCCTAATTAAGGTTTATTTGCTTAGAACATTATTATTTAGGATTGGAAAAGTTCCAATGTAGCAATTGGTTGCTAATTAAGCCATAATACATTTTTCATTTAGTGGAAATGATTAATTGGATCAACAAGTTCTTTAGTGAATTTGATAGAGTTTCTTTGCATTGTTCAAGACAGTAATATGCTGCAGAACATTAGAGCCATTGGGCATGCATAAGGAGGTAATGTCTCATCAATGATCCAAGAATGTATAGGCAAATGTTCTTAATTATGATGATAATTAAGATAGGAGTTGTAAGATTTAAGCAAGTGCTCACTTTAGAGAATCATGTAGAATTCTCTCATGAAGCCACTACTTCAATAGTAGAATAATCGTCATATGGTGATATGGTTTTAGATACTTAAACGATTGGCTTAGTGCAAATGGGAGATTGTTGGTTTATGCCCTACAGCTAATCGATTTGGTTGTAGTTTAGTGACAAATTATTTAAAGGCGTTCTTTATCTTGTACATGTTTAGATATATATGATAAAGTCCATGGGATAATTTTACATTGCAAATGAAATTATAATGAGATTATAATTATGAGATTCATATTGCATTCATGAATTATTCCTAAAATGTTCCTAGTCATTGTTCTATTAAGATTGGACATTAATAGAACGTAAAAAGACTAGCACACGTTTCGTTTTTCCTTATGAAGGAAGTAGTCGATCTCATAGGGTAAAGTATAGAGATACTTAAACAAACGTATGGGTGCTTGTTAGAGAACAAGTTCACTAAACAGACCCGATATGAGAAATTCATTTGGAACATTACTTGTATGTCTATGGAATTCTTATGGTGATGATTGTATAAGTGATCCTTTGACTTGAGATCATCAAAGTTATCTTGTATGGGGATTGTTATGTTTTGATACTACTCGTGATCTATAAAGGTCGTTTAAACGGTAGTCATTGGATATAGCATGAACTGTATGGAGATAGTTGAATGATTAAGATAGGATTCATCACCCTAAAGTAATTAGGGAGAATGTTCCGTTGTTCTCGATTAATATTAATTCGGGAAAATCCTTGGCCAAGGTAGAATGATATTTTGTAAACAATTTACAAATATCATTAATTAAATCAATAGCTAATGGCGGAGAACTAATATAATTAGACTCAAAATATAGTAGACATTAATTTCATGCTCTATGTCTAATTAGAACATTAGTTGATGAAAAGATTGAATTATACAGAAAAATCATGCACGGAAAGGTTAGTCAAAACTACTTTGACATTCCTGAATATTTGGGTGGTCATGATACGTTGCTAGACGTCAATCTTGATCTATGATTATAAATTGTTTAATTGAAGAATTAAAGATAAATTTAAAGGAGTTTTAATTTATCTAATTCTAATTATGAATTAGAATTATAATTTATAATCATTGCCAACATATTTGGGAACCTAATGGGTCACACATATAAAATGGGTTGAAGAGAACAAAATTAATTTAATCAAGTTGGACTTGATTGTAAAGTTTGAGAAACTTTATAATTAAATATGAGATATTTAATAAATAAGGATCAATATAAGATATTGAATCATATTTGGGCATATTTGGTATTTAATTAGAATTTTTGTAATTTAATTAAAGTTTAATTGAAATTAATATTTAATTTCAATTAAATTACCCAAACGTCCAAAGCTTATTATAAATAGGCTTAAGCTCTATGTAGCTATCACTTCATGCTTAACCCTCTCTGTAAAAGTTACAGAGTTCTCTCAACCTGTTCTGTGGATACTGTTAGAGGCTGGACACTTGTGCGGCTATAGTGGTTGAGACGGATCAGTTTCAGAAACGATTCGAGGGATACATCAAGACAAAGATCGAGCTTCGGAATAAGGTACGAATTAAATTCCTCTTTGTTATGATTCGTGTTAATCATTTTATAGAATAAATAGATCTTGGTTTTCAGGAAATCAAAAATCACGAAAAAGTTTTTTAATTATTCCGCTACTGTCGGATCGAATCTGAAATCGATTTCCCAACAGCGAACTCTAGCATCTTTGTCGTGGCGAATTTTTGATTTCACCGTGGCGAGCTCCATTTTCCTGCATAGACATACTTCGGTATTTTGAGCATAACTTTTCATATATTTTGGAATGAAGTTGAGCATAGAATATTATCTCAGTGTAAGAGCAATCTGAAAATGTTTCGAGTGTAACTTTCAGGTTATTGAACCACATTGAATAATTTTGGTATCATTGGAAACTTGAGATAATGGGGAACATGTTCCTAGAAGGAAGTGTTATCAAATTTATTCATTTACCTGATCATAAAGGTCATGGAAAAGTTGACCCGAAAATATAGATTTTGAAAGGATTATAATTCAATTTTAGCTTTTTGATTATTGAAGCCTTATGAATTTCCTTTGAATGTTGTTTTAATGAGAACTTGGTTTGTTATAGGAAACCAAGCAAGCCAAATCCAAGAGCAAAAGGAAAGACAACATTGAACTTGGATTGTCAAGCAAAATTAGGTGGGTAATCTGTTTATAGTTATTGTATGATTTGGCAAATTCTTGCGTATGTGTGTGTATGTGCAATTTGCTTGATAATGAATTATGTGATTGATAAAAATGCATTGTGACTTATGAATTTTGATCAAGTTATTCCATGAAACCATGTCATGGCATTTTATGTGAATAAAAAGATAGAAAACATGAAAGTTTGAGCATATGATAAAATGAATATATGTTTTTGTTTGGGCAAGAGCGAAACCATTCTGTTCATTACGTGCACATTGACAAGAGCCTTCTCCCGACTGCCCGTTTGTGGTATATGAGCTCTGAAATGGACTCATTCTGTTCATGATGTAAACTTCGGTTTCACCATTTTGTTTCCATGGAACCCTCGAGCCATTTGTTTATGCATTGCATCTTTGAACTGTCAAGTATGATGCATTTGAATGTTATGTGTTATGCATTAACCTGTTTAATTGAGTTCTTGAACTTTATTGGTCCATGATCAAATTGCTAGAATAGATTTTAGAACACTTGAATTGATAAGAACATATACATATATATGCTTGAATTTGTGCTAGTTATCGATGTCTATAAATATATTAGTCACTGAGCCATGTAGATCAACCAATTATGTTTCCCTTCTTAGGTGCAAAACAAGACGACAGTTGACCCTTGCAAGGCATCAAAAACTCCAAGATAGTTAGAGACTTTTGTACTAAGTTATTGACTATTTTGGATAGCCTTATAGGGATATCAACATTGAGCACCATTTTGTGTTTGTATTAAGCTTGGATACGTATGATGTTATGTAAGTAAAGTTTGTTTAAACTCTCTGGTATTGTAATGACATGAAGAATTGAAGTTTCTTTTGTGTGTGGGCATGTTTAGCTTGTGGTTAGATTTGAATGTATGTGTTTGCTTAAAAATTTTGGTGAAATTTCAGATTCTGAGTGTTTCGCCGTGGCGAACTTCCCTTTGCTGCCACGTTGAATATTCCTTTAAATGAAAATGTTTTCCACCCTTCATTCACACCTATGTCAAGCGACTGTCCTAGATGGTCTTCTCGGAATTCGTTTCAAGACCCGAGTCAATTATCTTCTAGTATCCGAATCGATCGTTGGGCTCCGGAAACAGAGTCCAACAATTTAAGAGTACACACATTGTACTCGTGTCATATTTTTCACTCAATCTTTCTCACTTCATTTCAGATGGTTATGATTTTTGGCAAAGATGTAGAGAAAGGTCTTAGGAATCTAATGGTTCAAGAATCAAGTCATTTGAGTGTCTAGAGAAGAAGTTATGACCAAAAGAATCCAATCTGGTTTTGTCCTCAATCATATTGAACCAATCGTGGGATAATTAGCATAACTCTTACTACAGATATTGAATTTAGGTGTTCTTTAGATGTTTTGAAAGAGGATTTCAAGAGTTACAACTTTCATGAAGACCTCAAAGTCAAATTCTATCTTCTATAGGATCAAAAATGGAACAGAAGATGTAAGATGGACAGTAACCTAGAAGAAGTAAAACACAAAAAGAACGAAACACAAAAGGAACAAAACTCATAAGGAGTTTATGAATAGTAACACAGAAGATGTTTTACAATTAGCATAACTTTAGACTCCAATGTCCAAAATTCTCATACTATATACCGTTGGAAACATAATAGAAAGATCTACAACTCTCAAAAAGGCAACTTTGCCAAAATCTATCTAGATCAATCCCAAATTTACCCTTAAAGTCTGAAGATGAATTTTACGTTCATTCACCAATGTACTCCACTCAGTTATCACTTCATGACAAATTTTGAGACTCTTAGAGACATAATTGAAAGTTGATATCTTCATAAAAAATGTAACCATATGTTTCTAATTTAATCCAAATAAAGAATTTTCTCATTTGGATAATTAGAAAAAAAAGTTATGGCTAACAGATCGAGGCACACTCAGTGATCATTTTTCAGATCAACCACCATTTTTGTTTCCAAATCTTTCCTTATCACAACTCATACTAAGATCACTCTTTCAATTCCCTCTACTTCTCATTTTTATTAAAATCACATTTAAAAACAATCATACCCAGAAGTTGTCAATGAATGTATGTATACTTAGGTGGCGTTTGGTTTGAGCACAGGGTTAGGTATGGATATGGGTATAATAATAGAAGGGAATAAAAATGGTATGAAAAATAAAAAATGATGTTTGATTTGTAACTTGAGTTTCTATATTAATACCAATAATGTTGTTTGGTTTGTTACATTAATGAGAATGAAAGATAATATATTACTATTTTTCATATCATATTTATTATTATTATTACAAAATTAATAATAATAATAATAATAATAATAATAATAAGATAATTAATTTCATATAATAACATTAATAAATAATAATAATAATAATAATAATAATAACCATAATCATAATATATAATAATAATAATAATAATAATAATAATAAGTTTAAAATTTATAATAATAAATAATAAGAAGAAGAACAAATTAATAATAATATTATTATTATTATTATTATTATTATTAAGAAGTTTAAATTTTATAATAAATAATAATAATAATAATAATAATAATAATAATAATAATAATAATAATAATTAATAATAATAATAAGTTTAAAACTTATAAATAATAACAATAATAAGAATAATAATAATAATAATAATGAAGATGATGATGATGAGTGATGAGTGATAAGTAATATAATTAAGAACAAAAATTGCTTATGTGGGGGAGGGGTATAAATAGTAACCACTAGATTGGAATGAAAACTTGATACCTACCCCATTTGGAGGGTTTAGTATATTCCCAAACTTAATGGAATAAATCTATTCCCTTGGAATTGAAAACCCTAAAGCAAACACTATTTTTTACAATTATTCCATTCTTTCATTCCCAAACTCTCAAACCAAACGCCCCCTTAGTTTTGTATGCGCAAAGATTCAAATTCACATATATGTATGTTGACATGCTGCTGGGCATGAAATACAATTTTGTTTTCTTAACTCTCACATTGCTATTCTCTTCATTTGAAATCTGGTTTCTAACTTTTAATATGGGGATAGGATGTTACAATCTTAGACGGAAAAGCATTGACATGTCATTTGATGCAATAAATGTAAATGATTATATGATAATAAGGCTTCTCTCAATAATGAGGATTTTGTACCAAATGATAATTGAGGTCAGTGCAATTATAACATGTATCTTCCTGTAAACAATTGAATGAAGTTCTATTTCTAGGTTTGTGTTTCTCCTCTTCTTTTAATTTTACTGATATTTGATGTATGTGTTAAATTCTAAATATACAATGTGATTGTAAATGTTTTTACTTCAAGTTTCACTTCTATTTGGTTGTTTCCTTATCACAAACTTTTGTGGTAAATTGTAATAGTTAGAGAGTTAAAAATATGTATTGTTTTTTTATGTGATGTTTTGATGTAACTATTCATTATTATATGATGAAATTGTAATATTTTAAATACTTTGTATTGTTCTTAATTTTATTTATCTAATGTTGTTTTTCATATTTATTGTGATTATTATCTATACATGAAATATCTGAAAATTATTATTAATAAAATTAAATAAATTATTGTTATTTTAAATTTTATTATTATAATTTTGGAGACATAGTTAATGTAAAAATTATAAAGTATACAAAGGCAATATATTAATAAAATATTTTCTAATTTTAGAAAATCGGGGACTATTTCATTTATAAACTTTAAAAATATTGAAAATTTTCTAATAATTTTGAATTTTTAAATAGATATTCAACATAATTAATGTCACGATTTAAATAGAAGTAAATTTATCAAACAATTATAAAGTAAATGTAAATCCTATTCCATTCATAAAAGAGCAAGTGGAATTCTTTCAAATTAAATATAACATCACATCGGTGAAATTCATTCCCATGTTCAATATGCGTTGCTGGCTCAGCAGCTCCAGCGGGATGTCTTGCCTCCCTCAGCCCTGCGACGTCGACTCCTGGCGGTTGGTTGGCCGAAGCCCAACGAGGGTTGGGTGAATCTGAGCACGGATGGCTCCGCCACAGGGGACTCTGGCCGAGCAACGGCGGGTGGTCTCCTCCGGGATGCTGACGGGCGTTGGCTGGTTGGATTTGGCGCATTTTTGGAGTGTTGTTCGTCCTTGCAGGCTGAAGTATGGGCAGTCTACCACGACCTCACTCTTGCTTGGTTCCACGGGTACGACCGTGTTGATTTGACTATTGATTCTGCATTGGTGGTGTCCAATCTCACAAGTACCAAGTCACAAGAGGTCAATCCATTACTTTCAGTTGTACGCGAGTTACTAACTAGAAAATGGATTGTGCGGGTGCGCCATGTTTTTCGAGAAGCCAATCGCTGTGTGGATTGGTTAGCCAACTACAATTATTGTTTCCCTATTAGTGTTCATTAGTTTGGTGAGCCTCTTGCTGGTATTTCGTCGCTCCTGTTTGCCGACTCTATTGGGGTGGTCCTGCCCCATGTCACTTCTCTGTAATTCTTTACTTTGGGCATACGCCCCTTGCTTTGATAAAAAAACATATATATATATATATATATATATATATATATATAAATATTGTACTTTAAATATTATTTATATGCAAAAAATAGTTTTTATTATAAATTAAAATTAATAAAAATATTTTTTATTTTTATATTACTATAGAGCTCTTTGAAAAAAATTATTTTCTAATTATTAATTAAACAATCAACTAATTTCTTTAAAAACAACTCTTCTCCAAAAATTTCTACGATCAAAACCTCCAAAGATAAAAACGCAAGTAAAAAGGCACTCGCACATTTGATCTGTTTTCGCGGTTCAAGTTGCCTGAAACGACTTGTCGGGCATCACAGCGGTCAGATCAACCAATCTAAAAGGAAAGTTTTTTCTTTGTCGGAAAAACAAAAACGACAAAGAACAGCGCTTACAGAGAAGAAGAAATCATGGAGGGGGGTGGTACCAATCTTGAAGTGAAAAACACAAAGTCGATTTCCATAACAGTAAAGTTTAGTGGAAGATCGATAGCGATCACTACTCCTCAAGACTCCACAGTCAAAGACCTCAAATGCCTTCTTCAACCTCTCACCAACGTTCTTCCTCGGGGGCAAAAACTCATCTTTAAAGGTTCGACCCTTTGTCCGCGGGTGTCTGTGTGCGTACTCCCGCGAAACATGTTGCAAGAGTTTTAATGACATGTCCTCTTCTGCAGGGAAGTTGTTGACCGACGCCATGACGTTGAGGCAATTGGATGTGGTGAATGGAGCTAAGGTCATGCTCATGGCTTCTCAAGGCCTGCACCAAGGGGTAGTCTTATTACTTCTCTTTTCTTTTCTCCATTATTCTTTTGTGTTTTGGCTGAACTTTACATCTTTTTGTTGGTCTTTCTGAATTTGATGGTAGTATGAAGATTTTTTGGAGGAATTTCCTTATGTCAAGTAGTTCTGTAATTTTGATTAAGATATTTTAGGGATTTGATTTTAAATTTTGGGGTTTATTTGAACAGGATGGTCCAATACTAAAGGAAGCCAAGAGTCAGCCAATTTCAAGAGCTATTACCAATTCTAAGCCGATGAATGAAACGAGTGCTGTTGGTGTTGATAAGAATCGTTTGGAACGATGGAAGGTCACTGGTGTTATTGGTTTGAGCCGGAGCAACTTGAAGGTATAAAACAATTCATGTTTCTTTTACGTGTTGGAAGAACGATGAAAGTATTGGATATCTCCTGATTATTTTATGTCCGTTGCAATCTAAAAGGCAATACCTGATGAAGTGTGGGCTTGTGAATCTTCCGCAAGAGTCTTTGATGTCAGTAACAACATGATTCAGGAGTTGCCAACCCGAGTTGGCTGTTTAAGTTCCTTGCAGGTGTGTGGAACTCATCTCTTCTCAATGCAATTATTTTCTGAATATAAAAAATAAGGCATACTAGTCATGCATCATGATTATATGCAGAAATTGCTCCTAAATGGAAACGATTTGTCTGACAAGTCTATTTCTTGGGAAGGACTTAAAAATTTGAAGCATCTTGTGGTTCTATCTTTGAGCCAAAACCAGTAAGTAGTTCCTATCCTTTAGGTTGTTGATTTACTTTGAGCCGAATACATGCCTTTAGCACTATGCCTCTCGGTGGTCATACAAAGATGGCTGTTTGAGTACCCTATCAAAATATTTAACTTGCCGCAATTTCACTAAGTTTCTTAATTTTTAGATGCTTAGACTTGTGGAAAAGAAACTACTGGAGATAGAACTACATTATAAACTTCTGTTTCTAGATATCAAGAAGCTGTGTGAGTGCACATTTCACCATTTGTTCTTGAAGTTTGATCCTAGTAAAATAGAAGGAAGCCTATGGGTACGAATGCAGCTAACCTAGAAGCGTCTGAACCATCCACATATAATAAATGCACCAAATCGTAAGCTTATGCTAATTGGCGCCGAACTAAAATGGGGAAACAATCATAAAAAATTTATGAGGTGATTTTCTTCATTTCTTCCTTTAATGCACGGGTAGGGATTGCATTGATTTTGTCGAGATTTATTGTTTTCCCCAAAGGTTTTATTTGTGAATTTGATGGTTGTTTTTCAAGGATAGTTTTGTACTGTGGTGTTAAAGATAGTTTTGACTCTTTGAAGTTAGTCGATGCTGTTTTGGTTTCTGTTCTAGTTGGATAGCTACGATGAATAATAGAGGGTTTGTTGGTAATACGAACGACTGCTTTATGCCATTCTTCATAAATACCGACCACGGGTCCATTAAAAATGACATAAACTTTGTTTTCTTTGTGGTCTCCTTTCTTTTGAGATAATGGGTCAATTTTTTCAGAGTGGGATAAAGGTGTTTGTGTTATTTGTTGTGTGGTGATTGGTTGGATAGTAGGTATTCCTGGTAAACTCCTTCAATGCAGTGTAGATTAAACTAATTGACTAAGTCCCAATTGAACTCATATTTTGGAGGTGTGTCTATAGGTGGATGTATGCCATTGCTTATACCTATTTGTACATAGGCAAGTCTAGATAATTGAACTTCTATTTCCTTAAGACTTTTAGCTTACTTAAAAATTGGATAAGTGTTGAATAGTTTGACTAATATTTCTCAGTCTTTAGCAAACCGTTTTTTATAATTCTTGATTGCTAAAGTGAATCCAACTGGAAATTCAGTGAGGGTGTTCAAATTGGTGAGGTAGATTGTATCTACCAAACTACTTTGAAAAAAGAGATAGGTTGTAAGAGGATCAGATCCAGGGAAAATAATTACTTTGGGTCCATATATTCCTCTATTTTTAGAAGTACTTCCCCCATAAGCTATAGCTTTTGGGATCAGTGGTATCAGAGCTCCAGGTTACGGCCTAGTAACTGCCCCAGGTCATGAGTTTGATTCCCAGAAAAACGAGAATCGCTCATCGGTCTAGGTTACGTCGTTATCCATGGAAGCATGGTGGAAATAAGTAAGGTTCGAAGTACTTGCCCCACAAGCTATTGCTTTTGGGATCAGATTTCTGATTAGGGGAAAATTCACAGCCATAATGAAGACTTTTATAAAGTTGTTTTAATTCGGCCTTTTCTTGAAAATATAGAGTTTTATGATTATTTATAATATTAGTAAATATTTGAAGAGTATTTTCAAAAGCATTTATAGATTTAAAAAGTTATAAGTCTGTTCATATTCTTTAATACATCTCGACTAACTATAATTTCTTTTCTATATATATAATTGATAAATGAATAGCTCTACAAGTAGAACAAATAGGCATAATTAATGAATTTTATTAAGTAGAAATTGCATAAGGCTAAAACCATATCTTGAACAATCATTAAGAAAATTAATAATAGTAATTTAATCTAAATAAATAAAGCTTGTATAGAGAAAATGATAGCATGTTTCATAAGATATATGCAGATTAAATAAAGTTGAATAATAATTGATGAAGAAATAAAAGCATAAGAAAACATACCTGGGTTTCTCTTTTTCTCTTAATGGCCAAATATGTAGGCTGAAGGACGAGAATATAGAGAGAGGTATGAAAACTTATTTTATTTTCTCACACCTTCAATGAGGTAGAGTATTACATTATATAAGCAAAGACGAAGACATCTGTCCAAACTAAAAAGTAAAAGAGTACAATAAAGTCAAGAAAAAAACAAAAGTTGAAAGCAGATGAATCTACTTTCGGTGGCCAATAATTGGCCTACATACTTGTGGCCGACAAGGGGCCTACATTATTCTTCAATAATTAAATCATTTGATGAGTTGTCATCTTTTGGTGGTTCTTGCTGAGATGTAGATGGGCATTGTTGACATTGATGTTGAGGATAATGTTGTAACTGCTGACAGATTGCTTGTTTCCATTGGTTAGAGAGACCATTGAATAATGTAGAGAAGGATGCTTCAACGTGTTTAATGAGTTGTAGAGCATCTGGTGAGATAGCTGATTTGTAGGCTAAAGTCATGTTGATGTTTGGTCCTCAATAGTTGATCTTAATGGGTGATTCAGAGTTAATCTTCAAATACTGCTTGTAAACTCCTTCGATGCAGTGTAGATTAAACTGATTGACTAAGTCCCAATTGAACTCATATTTTGGAGGTGTGTGTATAGGTGGATACATGCCATTGCTTATACCTATTTGTACATAGGCAAGTCTAGATAATTGAAATATTGTAGTGATTCAGAGTTAATCTTCAAATACTGCTTGTAAACTCCTTCGATGTAGTGTAGATTAAACTGATTGACTAAGTCCCAATTGAACTCATATTTTGGAGGTGTGTCTATAGGTGGATACATGCCATTGCTTATACCTATTTGTACATAGGCAAGTCTAGATAATTGAAATATTGTTTCCATCAGCCTTTCAACTTGCTTAAAAATTGAATAAGTGCTGAATATTTTGATAAATACTTCTTGGTCTTTAGCAAACTGTTCTTTATAATTCTTGATTGCTAAAGTGAATCCAACTAGAAATTCAGTGAGGGTGTTTAAATTGGTGAGGTATATTGTATCTACCAAACCACTTTGAAAAAAGAGATAGGTTGTAAGAGGATCAGATCCAAGGAAAATAATTACTTTGGGTCCATATCTTCGTCTATTTTGTGGATAATATTGGAAGATTTTTTGTTCTTCAGTCCATTCATTTAAGGCTTGAAAACAATCATAAAAATTTTATGACATGATTTCTAATTCTAATATTATAATTATAATTTCTAATATTTTATTGAGTTTTTTATTCATAGTATCTAATATTTGTAATGTTTTTCATATTTTTGTTCTTCTAATCTATGAATGGCGGTAAAATGTTCGTGATTATTTCTTTTAATTGGTTTTCTATATTTATTTGTTTTTGATTAATTCAGATAATTGTTTAGTAATACTCATAAAATATTTTAAATCTTCTCTTAGTTCTTTAAGTTGATTTTTATGGTTGTTAGTTCTTTATTTAAATTTTGTTCATGATTGATTTCTTCTTTTCAATGGGAATTTTGGGTTCCATAATTCTAATAGGTTTATCTAATATTATTCTGGTTTAGTAAATATGATAGGTCTCTAATCTTAAAGATTGAGAATGTAAAAGAGTTCTATCGCTTAAAGATTTATTTTAGATAAAGATAATCTAGGACTGATTTTTCTATTAATTTGGGTATTTCTCGTAAAGTAGTTCTTAAATTCATATCTACTTTTGCTACTTCATTAAATAATTGATCAATATAAATTTTATCTGTATTTTGAATTCACTACTATGATGTGAGTTATTTAGGACGAATTGATTTGATAACCGATTGAAAAGGATATTGTCCAATATTCATTAAATGTTCTCTATAAAATTTATCAAGAATTGTAATAATTTCATCTAAGTTATGTGATTTCAAAGGAATTCCTAGTTTTAGTCGAGTATTAAATTTTATTTTTCCATAAGCTAAATTACCATTCATAATCCCTATTACTTGATCATTTAAATTAGTCATTTTCATTGGCTTACATAGACGATATAATTATATTTTCTAATAAATCAAGATGACCATTTACAAAAGTTAAACAAGTTCTAATCAAATGCAAAAACAAGGATTAATTCTAATTAAGCATAAAATTAAATTAGCTCAACAAAATATAGAATATCGAGGTTTAGAATTTTATAATGGCTTCCTTAGATTACAACCTAATATTCTTGAAAAATGACATAATTTTCCTAGCGTCCTAAAAATGTAATTCTAATATTTTATAGAGTTTTTATTCGTAGTATCTAATATTTGTAATGTTTTTCATATTTTTGTTCTTTTAATCTATGAGTTTGAATGGCGTAAAATGTTCGTGATTATTTCATTTAATTGGTTTTCGATGTTTATTTGTTTATCGATTAATTCAGATAATTGTTTAGTAATATTCATAAAGTGTTGAAGAAAATCACCTCATAAATTTTTTATGATTGTTTTCAAGGCCTTAAATGAATGGACTGAAAAACAAAAAATCTTCCAATATTATCCACAAAATAGAGGAAGATATGGATCCAGAGCAATTATTTTCCCTAGATCTTACAACCTATCTCTTTTTCCGAAGTGGTTTGGTGGATACAATCTACCTCACCAATTTAAACACCCTCAGTGAATTTCCAACTGGATTCACTTTAGCAATCAAGAATTATAAAGAACAATTTGCTAAAAGTTGAGAAATATTTATCAAAGTATTCAGCACTTATCTAATTTTTAAATAAGCTGAAAGCCTGAAGGAAACAAAAGTTTAATTATCTAGACTTGCTTATGTACAAATAGGTATAAGTAATGTCATGTATCTACCTATATACACACCTCCAAAATATGAGTTCAATTGGGATTGAGTCCATCAGTTTAATCTATACTGCAACGAAGGAGTTTACCACTAGTATTTGAAGATTAACTCTGAATCACTCATTAAGATAAACTATCGATGATCAAATATCATGATGACTTCAGCTATCTTACCAGACGCTTTACAACTCATTAAATAAGCTGAAGCATCCTTCTCTACATTATTCAATGGTCTCTCTGATCGATGGAAACAAGCAATATGCTAGTAGTTACAACATTATCTTCAACATCAATGTCAACAATGGTCATCTACATCTCAACAAGAACAACCAAAAGATGACAACTTATCAGATGATTTAATTATTGAAGAATAATGTAGGCTCCTTGTCGACCACAAGTATGTAGGCCAATTTCTGGGCATCGAAAGTAGATTCGTCTGCTTTCAACTTTTGCTTTTTTCTTTACTTTATTGTACTCTTTTATTCATCTGCTTTCAACTTTTGGTTTTTTCTTTACTTTATTGTACTTTTTTACTTTTTAGTTTTGGACGAATGCCTCAGTCTTTGCTTATATAATGTAAGACTCTACCTTATTGAAGGTGAGAAAATAAAATACGTTTTCATACGTCTTTTTATATTCTCGTCATTTCGCTTGCATATTGGCCATTAAGAGAAACCCAAGTATGTTTTCTTATGCATTTATTTTTTCATCAATTATTATTCAACTTTATTTAATCTGCATATATCTTATGAAACCATTATCATTTTTCTCTACATTATCTTTATTATTTAGATAAAATTACTCTTATTAATTTTCATAAATGATTGTTCAAGCTATGGTTTTAGAAATATCCTTATGCAATTTCTACTTAATAAAATTCATTAATTATGCCTATTTGTTCTACTTGTAGAGCTATTCATTTGTCGATTATATATATAGAAAAGAAAACTATAGTTAGTCAAAGATGTATTAAAGAATTTGAATGACTTATAATTTTTAAATCTATAAATGCTTTTGAAAATAATCTTCAAATATTTACTAATATTATAAATAATCATAAAACTCTATATTTACAAGAAAAGCCGAATTAAGATAGCTTTATAAAAGTTTTGTAATCCTTATCAAATTCATATATGATGAAGTACTATATTATCTGCAAAAATTTAGATAATGATATTCTATATTTTGAAAGTTTAGTAGATCAATACAAAGCAAAACAAAGATCATTATGAAGAAATATATAATTATTTACAATTCTTTATTAATAATAATGGATTAAAACCTACAAAAGAACGTCTTGAAATAGCTAAAAAATTTATAATGAATATAACCAAGAACTACAAAATATAAAACATCTATTAATCGAACATTAACAAGTTTTTCATAATAGTCATCAATATGTCTAAAATAACTAATATATCCAAACTTGAATCTACAAAAATAATATATTAGATGTAGAGACTTTAGAATAAACAGAGTCAATCGAACGTTTCATATAAATACTTTATTATCAAGTGAAAAGCAAAAACAAATTGCTAAAACTCAATTAAATCTTAAAGCGTGACAAGATATAAATAACTCTCTCGTTAAAATCTAATAAATTGAAAAATATTTACTATAGAAAATTAGTTCATGAAACACCTATAAGAATAGATCAATGTAATGTATATATTCGAATCAATTTAATCGATCAAGAACAAATTTATAAACAATTACAAAAATTCTCAAGTCAAAATACAAAAATAGGTTACATCCATTTATCTACAATTTAGATATTATTAAAATCTACATTTCAAGAAGCAATAGATTATCCTATACAAATGGTCGTAATAGATGAAAGAATGACTAATATAAATGATCAAGTAATAGAGATTATGAATGGTAATTTAGCTTATGGAAAATAAAATTTAATACTCGACTAAAACTAGGAATTCCTTTGAAATCACATAACTTAGATGAAACTAGTACAATTGCTTATAAATTTTATAGAGAGCATTTAATGAATATTGCACAATATCCTTTTTCAATCACTTATCAAATCAATAACTAACTCACGTCATAGTATTGAATTAAAAATACAGATAAAATTATATTGATCAACTATTTAATGAAGTAGCAAAAGTAGGTACAATTTAAGAAATACTTTAGGAGAAATACTCAAATAAAATGTCCAATCAAAGTAATAGAAGCATCTGTTCCTAGATTATCTTTATCTAAAAATATATCTTTAATTGACAAAGCTCTTTTACATTCTTAATCTTTAAGATTAGAGAGACCTATCAAATTTATCGAACCAGAATAATATTAGATAAACCTATTAGAATTACGAACCCAAAATTCCCATTGAAAAAAAATAAATCTCGAACAAAATTTAAATAAAGACTAACACTATAAAAATCAACTTAAAGAACTAACATAACATATTAAAATACTTTATGAATATTACTAAACAAGTATCTCAATTAATCGATAAACAAATAAATATCGAAAACTAATTAAAAGAAATAATCACGAACATTTTACCTTCCATTCAAACTCATAGATTAGAACAAAAATATGAAAAAAAACATTACAAATATTAGATACTACGAATAAAAACTCGATAAAATAGAAATTATAATTAGTAATTTAGGAGCCTATAATTTAGGAGGTGCTATTTCAATAACCAAAGAAGTACTATCACAAAAATGTTTAGAAGCAAAATCACATAAAAATTACGACATAGAGATACTCAATTATGCCGTTCTAAATATTCATAAGTTCCGCAACACAACAATATGGCTGTGAATTATCCCCTAATCAGAAATATCTGATATATTGAATAGAAAGAATACAGCCATATATAGGCCATTACAAGTAGGAATTTAAATCTTGAAAGTTATCTAATGTAATCCCTTAAGGGATTTCAAACTTATTCTATCGTAACTATTTACAGCCTATCTATATCTCAATATAATCTATTGACAACTGTTTAGTATCTTGAAAGGAATATTTGTCATAATATTCCACTGACACTCTCCCTCAAGTTGGTGAACAGATATTGATCATTCCCAGCTTGCAAATAAGTTCTTCAAATCTGACTCTTGCAAGTGCCTTGGTAAACACATCTATGACTTGACTGTTGGTGGGCACATAGGCAAGATCAATTAATCTAGATTCTACTTTCTCTTTGATGAAATGATGATCTATCTATTGTGATTGGTAGTTCTACTAGGAGCCTCTTGATCCATTTTCCAATTGCTAAGGCTCTATACTTTACTTTGGCATTGCTTCTTGGAACTCCAAGTAACTAAGTTGCCCCACACAAAGGTGCAATAGCCTGTTGTGGACCTTCTATTAGTTACAGATCTAGCCCAGTCAGCATTTGTGAAAACTTCAATGTTCCTTGCTCCTCCTTTCTTGAAGAATAACCCTTTTCCAGGTGTCATTTTTTAAGTACTTTAGGATTCTAAACACTACCTCCATGTGTTCCTCTTAAGGATTGCTCATAAATTGACTAACCACACTGACAGGAAAATTGATATTTGGCTGAGTATGAGATAAATAAATCAGTTTTCCCACCAGTCTCCGATATCTCCCTGTGTCCATTGGTGTACCACCCTCTTTAAGACTTAACTTTTCTGCTGGCTTTACTCCTAACATCCTAGTTTCCTCTAAAAGATCAAGAGTATAGTGCCAAAGAGCAATTTCATTATTGGATGATAGAGTAGCATTTGCTTTACTCCCATTCGAGCTGCCAACGTAATATAATCCATCAAATTCCCTAGCACTACCAATCCTCTTCCCTGACTCCAAATCCTAAAACACACACCCATTAGAGTAAAAAGTTAGCTGTGCAATTGTGCTCTTTAGTAAGTCTCTTCACAGACAACAAGTTGCAATCTAGACCAGGTACATAAAGAACACTAGTTAAGACAAGTTTATCCGCTATTATAATAGTTCCTATTCCTTCAACCTTAAGAACCTGTCCATTTGCTACCTTGACAGTTCTATGACCTTGACAAGGCTGAATATCATCAAATAAAGATTTATCACAGGTCATATGGTCATTTGCCCCTGAATCAACAATCCAAATACCACGATTTGGGGTTTTAACATCCAAGGCAATGCCCTGTGTTACCTGTATTCACCATATGACTCTTAGATACAACCTTTTCAGCATTTAGATCATACTTGCTCAGAATTTTTCTAAAGTAACTCGACCTCCTCCTTGCTTACTGATACATTTACCCCTTTTGCCTTGTCATTACCAGTAACTGCATAGTTTTTGCTCTCTGTTCTGGTTCTATTTCTTAGATTGGGCAGCTTGCCATGGATTTTCCAACAAGTATCTCTGGTATGCCTATTTTTTTGATAGTGTTCACACCAAAGCTTGCTTGATTTTTTCTTTGATTCTGGTCTAGTAGTTCCCTTGGCAGCCATAACTGAGGATTTAGGAACCCCATTGTTGTTTAGAGTCCCATGAATCAGTTGGCTCCTGCTTTCTTCACACTTAACAAGATTGACTACTCCCATGATCGTTGGAAGAGGCTAGTAGCCATGATTCTGCCATGAACATCATAAACTGAGTTTAAGCCCAACAGAAACTCATACACTCGTTCTCGTTCCATAATCCTCCTGTAGCAAGTCAAATCTTCATTGCACATCCATTGGTGAGGATCATAAAGATCCAATTGTTGCCATAGCTTCACCAATGCTGTGTACTATTGAGTCACTGTCTTTTCTCCTTGCTTGGTCTCTCTAAAAAAACTCTTAATTTGGAACAAAGCAGTAGTACTTTCGATAGTAGCATAAGTCTGTTTGGCATTTTCCCAGATTTCTTTCACAGATGTGGCCAAAGACGAACTGCTTACTGACTTTTGGGGTCATCGAGTTGATCAACTAGCTCATAACAAGGTTGTTTTTAGCCATCCAAGTCTGGTGCTTTGGGTCTGACAGGTCGGATGCAACAGGTGGCACTGTGCTTAAGTATTTTTCTTTCCCTCTCCCACTTATGAACATGAGCATCGAGTTGGACCATGGTAGATATTTATTCCCATTCAACTTGTGATTGACTATGGTGGTTTGGGAGTTATCGACACTGTTTTGGAGAGAGGATGGGTTCTATGCTGGTGGAGCCATACTAGACGAGGCAGCGGCAGAGATCTCTGACGACTCGACCTGCATGGCTCTGATCGACCCAAACGAAATCATTCCCCGAGTGTTCTACGAAGCTTTGATACCATGAATGAAAATGGGAATAATATTTTGATATATTGAATAGAAAGTATACATCCATATATAGGCCATTACAAGTAAGAATTTAAATGTGGAAAGTTATTTAAAGCTATCTAATGTAATCCCTTAGGGGGTGTTTAGAAAGGTGCGAATTGAATTCAATACTGTGCAAGTGAATTCAATTCGCATGTTTGGAAGTACAAAAAATAGATGAATTCAATTACATTAAAGCTTGAGGAAGACACCTTTGAATACAAAACTGTTGTTTGCTATGAGTTTATAACCAGACATTCATCAAAGTTTATATAGTTATTGTAGGTTTTTATTGAGTATAATTCTTTATCATGTATTTCTTATCAAGAATCACTCTGTGCCATTCAAAGGTAACATCTTACTCTTTTGCCCTTTTATTTTTTGAACTACTTTACTTCTCACTCTCTTGTGCTTCACTTGATTAGATTCCAAAGATTATTAATTAAAATACTATTAATAATTAATTAACTACAATATAATTAATTAAAATATAATTCATTCATTAATTAAAATATTGTAATTAATTACAATATAATTGATTAATAACAATATAAGTAATTAAAATATGATTAATTAATTAATTAAAATATAATAAATTTTATTTCTCAATATTTTTACAAATCAACTCTCATTAATGGTAATAGTAATTATTCCTTCCTCTTAACTAACCATCATAATTATAATAATAATATTCATTATCACCACTCACTATATTCATTCTCATTTTAAATAAAGTGTAATTGAATTCATTTATAATATTACTGAATTTGTTCCAAACAAAGATAAATTGAATTCAATTCAATCTCATTAATGTAATTGAATCTAATTCGTCAATGAATTCAATTCAAAGGTTTTCAAACAGCCTGTTAATTTAAGAGATTTCAAACTTATTTTATCTTAACTATTTACAGCCTATCTATATCTCAATATAATGTATTCACAGCTGTTTAGTATCTTGATAGGAATATTAGTCATAATATTCCACCGACAGGCGCTATAGTTCATTTTATGGTTTTCACTTCCATACTAGGAAAAGACTTTCTTGGAATTTTAGGATCATTGCTTTGGTTGTATAATCTAAAAGAAAAGTAGCAATATCTTCTTCTATGGTCTGTCTGCTATTTTGAGGTCTATTCACATACCAGCTGCACATTTAATGCAGTTTAACCACTTTGCCTTCTGAATTCGGTGAGTTAAGTTCTTTGCGGCAACTTTATGTTTCACACAACAAGTTAGATAGCATCCCAGCTGAAATTGGACTTCTCACTCAACTTGAAGTTTTGAAAGCCAACAATAATCGGTACTAAACTAAACAACATCCCCCCATCTGTTTTGTTCATTTTATCATTAAAAATCCATGATCTGCTGATTTCTGTCTCAGAATAAGCATGATCCCTACGAGTATTGGGAATTGTCAGTCTGTTGTTGAGGTAGGACACTTGATGAAGGTCTTCATTATTTCTTTCCATTTGAGATTCTTGTGTAAGTAAATAATTTTGGCTCCGTTCAACTTTTCATATGCTTGACCAGTTTTTCACACATTGCAGGTTGATCTTTCATCAAACCTTTTGACTCAGCTGCCAGAGGCATTTGGCAATTTGGTGAACTTAAAGGTCCCCTTTTCTGTTGTTGTTTCTTTTTTTTTTTTTTCCTCTTAATTTCTAGACATAATAGCACTGACTAGTCAATCTAAGTATCATTACACATGAGTATGAGGTTCTCCCTTAAATAGATGAAATTCTTCTTGTTAGAAAGTGAGGGCCTAATGACTTTGACGTTGATTGATGGGGCTCTACTTGTTGCAGGCTTTGTACCTTAGTAACAATGGGTTAAACTCCCTGCCTCCTACACTCTTAAAGATGTGCTTGCAGCTCTCAACACTAGATCTCCATAATACAGAAGTCACAATGGATGTCCTCCGTGAGGTTTACCTTTTTCATAATTACTATTAATATCCCAAATGATTTGTTATTTGATGACATCATGATGACTTTGTATGATAGTTTGAAGGATGGGGAGCTTTTGATGAACGCCGCCGGTTGAAGCATCAGAAACAACTTGATTTCCGTGTTGTGGGCTCTACTGAATTTGATGAAGGTGCTGATAAAAATTAACTAAGATCTCTGGAAATTGGCCTTGGAGGATTTGTTCAAATCCGGTCAAAATAAGCAATTGATTGTGATCTTGCAAGTTGGGGCAGCAAGAATTCTGCTTCTCTACAGTACCTAACTTTCTAGCATGGTATTGACACTGAGCAGCATCAAGTGCTAGGAAAGATAAATGCCAAGTCTTTAATCCTTCTCGAGATGAAAAAGGGTGCAAGAGTGTCTGAAATTTTGTCTTTCTTCCTGCTCCTTCAAGCAAAGTCAGAATTCAGCAGCTTCTGTGTATGGTTGCTTGTCAGAATTTTGGATTCTTTTGTGAAAGTCTATGTTGCCTTTGCATACTAAACCAAACTTGTTCTTTCAAGGATTAGCTTGAGATGTATTGATGGTGCCATTTTAATTTATATTCAGATTTGTTTTAAAAAATCAGGAGACTTTGAAAAACAGGGTTTAGATAATTGGGAATATGCACATGGGATTCCCTTGTGGTTTGAAACATTTTGTAACACAGGTGTTGTGCAATATTATGCTAAACAGAATTGAGAGAGGATCGTTGTGGGTAACTTTCACAATCTGTCCAGTATCAGATTCTTCAGCATTCTTGCCATTCCTATGCTATTGAAGAGCTTTTCCCTGTGTTTGTTTGGTTCCTATTTATTGTAGCGATAACACTAGAGAGGTCTTGGACGTGTTACCTCAAACGTTGTCTAGTTCCCTTCGTTATGCTCAAAGTAGTTGGTTCAGAAAAGTGCCAAAGCATCCTCCGTCACTCCAACCCACCTGTTTGCTTTTCTAGAAATTTCCCAACGTTTAAGGATTTTTTTTTTTTTTTTGCGGCTTATTCATGCAATCTAAAGTGCAATTCATAAAAGTCAATTCTTCTAGGACTAGTTTAAGAAGTTGGTCCAACTAAGCCACCAATTCTTTCAATTGTTTCATGTTTCCTCCCACCATTTGTCACCAATGTTGCTTCTTGTTGTGCTCTAATGCCATTTTTGTCACAAGAATTAATTTGAGGCCAGATATTGGTTTTCAATTTCACTGTGTCACAACTTAGTTCTTCAACTAAGTCAGTGAATTTTTGGTCAAACGTGTAACGTGCAACTCAATCAGAAATTCTATCAAACACTTGATACGTACTTCAATAGGACGTTCTATTTAATAAGTCGTCTGAAATATTAATTTAATACTTTAGGAGTTAGTAATTTAAATAGACACAGTACAAGTGTGAAGGATTATTTAAGTGGGATCAATTATTATGTTCCCATTTTCGTGTGCCGCCTTATATCCTGTTTAAGTAAGCCTAAAAATTAAATATAAGAAACTTAAACAACTAACTATTTAATTATGTCTCTAGGACACTTCCACAAATAATTTATTTAATACGAATGTCAACAGGCTCAGGCTGAAGCCGGCTCAAGATCGGATGGGTCACAAACAGGGCGGACCCATCCAGCCCACCTTATATATATAATAGGTTTGAGTCGTGGCTTGCCTATGGTCTGATTAACTTAGACTAAAATTGAACTGAGCCGGCCCAAAATTGATATTCCTATTGGTATTTTGCAATGGAAAAAGGCGCTCCAAGAAGTGCTTAACCATCCTCCATCACGCTCACCTACTTGCTTTTTTGGATGTTTTCTAGCATCTTATTCATGTCATCTGATCAGGAAGTCACAAAAAAACCATCTTCGTACAGGGCTGGTCCTAACTATTGCTTTTACTAAGCTATTATTTCCTTCAATTGCTCTATATTGCCAACAGGAATGATTTTTGCACTTTAATGTTTTACAAAAGATTTAAGTAAGCCCATATCATTATTTTTAGTACCACTTTCATCCTAATGTTACTAAAATATCTAAGAAAGAAGTATTATACCCCGATTACTGAGGTTACAATGTCTTAATCTTTACACCAAAGTAAGAAGTTACAATTATTATAACTGTTGGAGCTGTAAAATAACTTCATCTCAACTATATATTTATGTGAGACCCACATAAATATATGACTGAGATGAAGTGAAATAAGATTGGGATAGAATAGAAGAGACAGAGGATCTGAAAGGGTAAATTAGGACACCCAATTACCAACCAACATAATAAAATAATTGACAATAACTATCAAAACATAAGCACCACCACAATTAGGAGCTAAGGTGAGTGTTTTTTATAGTTACATTACAATGAGTTCTAAGCTTATAGCCTTAATTTATAAAAAGACAGTAATATAAGAGGGTTGATACATTACGTACAGGCAATCATCAAGTACAATGGAGCTAAGCTATAGTTCCCATCCTGTTTTCATTTCAGTTGAAGGAGTATACTGTACATTTTTAGCATATATGGAAGCTCGAATTCAGTTAACAATTATATCAACAAGTTGGTATTTCTCTTCTTTCATATTTGTAAATCTTCAGTTGTTTCTCTCCTTTCAGATGGTGTAGATAGTGGTAATAAAAGCTACCTTGTAAAGAGTTGCATTAGTTGTCCCTGGTTTGGATTTTCGAATAAACCATTCCAGAGTTGGTTCCCACTCATATCTGCTACTAGTATTTGCTAGCATGTGCAAAAGCTTGCCCCAGATTGCCTTAAAAGAATAAATGATCCGTCCTCCACTGCCATTTCATATAGAATACAAGTATCATCTTCATTTCCATGTCATTGTCTTTTGGTTCTGAGGCTATTCTTAATTGCAAATCAGGTGATGAATGAGGCTTTAGGAGTCAAAGTATGACTCCATAAAAGATTATACCACGGGACTTCAATAGAGCTGAAGGAGAACAACTGATGACAAGACTTGTTAGAATATGCATCATTCGGATCGAGAGTCCAAGTAATAGTATCTGTAGTCCTTACATCATTCAGTCGAGGTAAGTGTGCAACTAAAGAGTCAAAGCCTCCGAAATTACCCGTCCATTCTCCATTGCAAATCAATGAAGAAACTTTAAGATGAAGTGGCAATCGATTCCTTATGTGAAGAAGCTCGAAGTTGTGAACAAGAGGGCTAACCTCAAGTCAGTTATCATACCAGAGCCATGTAGCTTCTCCATTCCCAATTTGATGTTTAATACAAGGGTAGATAGTAGCCCTCATCTTCATCAACTGCTTGAGGATTCATGAGTTATCCCATGTATAATTAGCCTTCCAGAAGTTTACATTTTTGAGGTGGCACTCGTGCATCCATTTGATCCATAATGCTTGATGATTAGTATAAAGTCGCTTAAATCTTTTACACATGAGAGCATTCTGCATTATTTGATCGGAATAATACTTAAGTCCTCCATGTTTCTTTAAGGTAGTCACTTCACTCTACTTTATCTTTGCATGCTTGGAGTGATTTATTTTGCCAGTCAATAAGAATGCTTTGAGTGTTCTGTCAATCTCCTTTATAATTTACATTGACAAAGCAATGTAAATGCAAGCTGCTAAGAATAGAGATGATAAGAGAAAGTCTAGCAGCATATGAGAGAGATTTGTTTTGCCATGGATTAACTCTAGATTTGATTGATCCTTTCAATGATAGGCAAAAAATCATTGAAGTTAGGCTTTGAAGCAGTAATAGGTACTCCTAGAGAGCAGAAAGGAGCTAGCTGAGTGTACTTGAAGTCCAGTAATTCTTCTAATCTCTCTAAATTTCGCTAAGGTGAGTTTTGGTTTGTCCAAAATCTGTCTTTTAAGTTGCTAATATTGTGACAATGTTAATGAACATGACTCAACAACTTAGGCGTACTATTCCTACCAAATATGTCATGTTGTTGAATGTGTGCGAATTATGTAACCCATATATACAAACCTTCTTTCTATTGTTGTACACCATTGGAATGCTGGAGTCCCAACGATTGTTGAGCATCTTGGGCAACATCTTCAGCTTCAAAGAGCAAAGAGATAATACTCACTTCAATGAATATAGCCCTTGCTCGATGAATATAACCCTTGTTCTTCTGCCTTTCTACAAATGATAAGGCAAAAGTAAATCCTAAACCTCTTCAAATTAATCAGGGAATTGCGTCAAACTCTAACTTGTGATACGCATAAACTCAGAAAATGAGAATTGAAAGGCAATGTAACCTGAATATGAAAGCAAAATGGTTTCCTCCATGGGATATCAAACCGTTACAACAAATTTGCTCATATTAGCATGAAATCGTACAATTGTACTCGGGAATTATATTGATAGTATTTTACAATCGTTTTAAGTTTGACTCAGGAAAGCATGACCTAACGGAAGTAAACAGAGACTGGAGGAATATCAATGTCATTGTCCTCATCGTCCTCGCAGGCCACGACAACGTCAAAGTGGCGTCGGTAAGGAGGCAATTCTACTTTGGCTACATCCCTGACCAGATCCACCATTTTCTTGTCCATTCTCTCTTTGTGACGAGGGAACATGGAATTGAAAAGTAGGCAACTACCGCATGAGATGCTATACGCATTAAGCCCCCTATCCTTGAGCCATTGGATAAGTTCACGCAGTGTCGGATTATCTTTTAGAATCCACCGGTCCCAAACAGTCCAGCTCATGTCCCGATGCTTTACCACCTTGGGTGGGACTGGCTCTGCCATCGAGAACAACGGAAGTGCTAGGTTGGCAAATGTATTTCGATAATCCTCCAGCTTATGTCCACTGTCCAGAACCTTGTACAACTCCAGGCAAACAAGACCTGTGGCCATGGCTGTGGATGTAGCAATGGCAGGTATAATCCTTCCAGCAATGAACTTGGCTTTCAGCTTGTCAACCTCAGGAATGCTGTAGTTTCTAGCTCTCATGTTCGCCAGTCCAGCTATGAAATCCATGTGATAGTTCGTATCATCATCCTGCATGCCAACAGAAATTTGTCACTACCATGAATGGGCTCAAGACTCTCAATACAAAAAGCACTAGTGGATGACAACACAGTCCCTTAGATTGATGAGGGCAGACCTTCTCAAATTGAATTGGCCTCATCCTAAATGCAGGTGGTAGACTCTGCTTGCAGATCTCCAACTTCATGATTAGATCCTTGATAATTACAGCTTCATCCCCAGATGCAGTAGACAGACTAGTGGCCTTCTCGTCTGTCACTATTTTTGCATCTTTGTTGGGTTCAAATTCAGGTACAATCACCTTCTCAACAGCCTCAGCAAACATTTTAGGATCTTTTACCCAATCAGGGATTGGAATCCCAAATGTCTCTGCTCGCAGTATGGATCCTGCCGTAACAAAATGAACATGACTAGGATCTGCAGCAGAGAACTGAAGTGCATGTGGGAATCGCTTTGGGGCTGACCAAAATGGAGCACCAGTACTAGTCAAAGCATCTTCAGGAAATGTGTAAGTCAACTGCTTAACTCGATTGGCAAAATAATCTTCAAACCTGATTACAGGAACAAAAAATTAGACGGCATGAAAAGAACAAGAATTATAGAGGTACCAAGAGATAGCAGTATATACTTTAGCCGGGCCCACATGACACAATCCTGAAATGTCTGACACTTTTCCTTGTCCAGGCACTCAAGAACACGCTCCAAAGTATCCTTTGCCTGAGCATCACCAGCATTGATCATAGAAGTTGTATATTCAGAGGGATCTGATAAGTAGGCATTCACTTCTGTTGGAGTTTTCTCAAGTAAGCCCTCAAATTCAGATCGAGCCCATGTCAAGCAGTGATCAATATTGTGTGGGAATGAGTGCACAGTGCACATGGGTGCTTGTTTCTCGGGTGGATCCCTTGAAGCACCATAATTTTCAGTTAGATGGGGAATTACCATCTGAGTATTGCATTTTGCACCAAGAGTTCCGGACTCAAGGAGTGGCTTCTGGAAGTACAAACACCTCTGATCAACATATAGTCTTGCATTGACATTGTCCAAAGCATTTATGACAACATTTAAATTCTCCCAGAAGGCATCATCAAATACATTCTCAGTTTCAGGTCCAACACGGTTCTGCAATGCTTCAATATTAAGCCGAGGGTTAATAGACGAAGCAGCAGAAGCAGCAACAGTGGATTTGGCCTGACCAATGTTCCAGTCACGGAAAAGAAACTGTCTACTTAGATTACTCTTCTCTATAACATCGTCATCAGTTACCGTAAGCTTTCCTTCACCACATGAAACCCCCATAAGTGCTACATTTTTTAAGAATTCACAGCCAAGTGCACCAGAACCAACAATAAAGACATTAGCATCCTCCATTTTCTTCTGAAGCTTGGATCCAAAAACTGAAATTTGTGCATCATAACGAGAATTTAATGGCCTATAATCACTAGGATCCACATTGTCCGTAGGAAGTGATTCCAATGAGTCGAAATAGAAAAACTGCAGCAGAAGAAAAAAAGAAAGGTCAGTTTACCAGAACAACAAATCAACTTAAACAAAATGTTGCATAAAAATGCCAAATAGAAACAAACTAATTCAAATGTCTGAGACCATTAGTATTGGATGGGTTAAGTAACACTATCTCCACTATAATCTTCATTTTAAAAGATGGAACATTTAATTAAGCATATACACAAATATTCATACTTAGCATACCTATGACAATGATCAAACAGCAGGATCGAAAGCAAAGAACTAATAAAAACCTGAAAGAGAGGATGGAACTTTCCAGAGCATGCTTTGACAACTTCCTGCCCCACAATACCACCAAACATGGCAGCCATTGGATTCAGTACAGCCCTGGCTCCAAAGGCAAAGTGACGTAGAAGTTTTGGGTTGATGTCCTCCACCCTCCCATCTCCCAAGCTTTCATTGATGCTATTAGCAACAGATATCAGCTTCTGAGCATCCTCTTCTGAACCAGCAATAGGGAAGCAACCCAACTCGCTGACAAATTTATCCAGTGCTTGGAATGCCAAATGTAGCAGAGGTGGCCGATCAAACTTGGAAAAATCACTCAATAGAAAGTCACCAGGATTCTTAAGAGCTTCACTCAACGGCTTAAAATTTATCGTCTTAGGTTGTTTCACCTGGGTAACTATCCCACCCTTCTGATATGCACCAAAGCTTGTAGTGTCCTCCTCAAGTACAAACGAATAAGGCCGGGCACTCTTAATCTTCCTCGGTTTACCATCATTCAGTTCTGTCATTCCATGGACTTCAGAGAAAATAACAAGATCACCATCTTGAAACTCAAGTCGTTCATCGTCAACACATGATACAAGTGAAGGATTGTCATTGCTGATTGATGCAATTATACCAGTATGTGGCTCCTCACCATCAACATCGAGAACAGTGAATTCAGGTCCAAAGTCGCAAAATACAGAACCAAAAAGGCCTCTTACTTCAGCCTTAATAAAAGATATTGGAGGTTGATGATTATGGCAGTAATCATCAAACTCAATAGCTTTGTTAAGACTGATATCAGTAAATACAACAGCCTGTAGAAAAAAAAAATTAAGTAGGGGCCTCTAAGCACTATAAGTTGCATTAAACGCAAACGAACTCATGCATAAGTAACTTTGAAACAGAAAAAAGACAAATCAAGGCACCAACAGGTCAAAATGTTTGTATCATCTTGCTCCTTGAAGGTCAACTTCCACAAATTTCCTCAAAAAACTCTTTTCCAACAAATTTGAAAAAACAACTGTTAAATTTGAAAAACCAAACTCTTTTCCTAGCTATTGCTGCTTTACATTATGTTCTATCTTGGTTTTCATAATATTATCAACAGTTCTTCCTCCACAAATTGTGTTTGAGATCAACTATTGCAATGACAGAAATTCTCCATCATATATCAGGACAGCTATAGCAACTGCAAAGTGACATCAATGCAAAGGAAGCTCTTCATGGTTATAGATCTTCGAGCTTCACAGTCATAGCATTTGATGCATCTAATAAACTCCTCGCTAAGAACCTTGAGCAGCGTCTTTATTCTGTTGCCAAAGTATTTGGTGAAACAGAAGATAGGAGAAATGGCAGACTCAACTCTTTCAACATATTTGAACGTGGTTTAAAAAAATCATGGATGTCTTTTACCATTCAATCAAGGAAAACTAACCACCCCGTTCTTTCTTAATACTAGCTTATGAAAAAAATAAAAAGGCTGGCAAATACCTGGAAATTAGAAAGAAGTTCTTTAGTCAATTTTGTAGTTAGGGTAGAGATCAACACTGCATTATTGAGTTCCTGCAACTTCTGAACAGAAGCCAGTGCCCTGTTTTTACCTACATCACTCTCTGTGAAAACAAAATTACTAGCCAAATCCCACAACTCCACTGCCCCTTCATCATGCAATGTCACAGATTTGACACCGGCAAGTATTAGGTTTTTTGCTGCAACAACAAATGACAAATACCCTATTAGAAGACTTCACACCGATCAGAACAAGCATAAAAAACACAAAAGTCATTTCAGTTGTTTATTTTTATCATTCCATCCAATCAAAGCAGTTTGCAAACCCAACTCCCTCTTTCATAGCCTCTCTCCCCCAAAGCCAATCCTTTCCACACAACCTACTAACAAAACATGGAAAATGTATTCAAAGAGAAACTATCTTGAGAAGTATGGTAAAATCAACCAAACAGTAAGCAATTATAGCGGTCATAGGTTTACACTAGATCATTGATTAGCTAGTTATTGCGTCCTTTACATCTAGGCCAGCACTCTACCCTACTCGAAAGGTCTATAAAAAGTTGACTGCAGTTCACATGCCCAAATAGACTGTAACCAATAGAGGAAATACAAGGGCAGGTTTGAAGAAGTACTAACAGTAGATAGCTCCCTTATTTATGATTTAGTGTTTTAAAAAGGTTGTTTCTTCGTAAACAGCGAAGAAAAGATGCAAAAGAAGCCAAGAGCATGTGGCTGAAGGAAGCACAAGAGCCTGAGTAAAGCAGGTGACAAAATTGAAATTCATAACTATCCTAATTAATCAAGAAACTCGTTAACTTTAAAGAATCCACAATTGCCATCGATCACTAATTTTCTAATCAACGTTAAACTATATCAAAATTATAATCAATAGCTTAACGAGAAAAACGGCTAAAATGGAAGAAGCAATCGATTATCCTCACCGATCTCAGCACCCAAACCCTGCATCCCGGAGACAAGGACATTGGAAGCAAAAAGCCGGCGCATGGTCTCGCGGCCGTATACGGCCAGCTGCCGGCTGTGAAGATCCTCATCGATGTCGGTCTGATGCGCATCAAAAGCCATGGCCACCGATCCGCCGCTATTACTACCAAGAGAGTGGTTGCTACTGTTACTGTTGTTGTCGATCACGCTACTACTTCTGTTGTTGTTGTTATAACTAGCTGTTGATTGATGCTTTTTAACAGACGAAGAATCTTGAGAGTAGTTCTTCTCTTCTTCTCCTGCTTCACCAAGCGATCTTTCAACAGGTCGCTTTCTAGGAAGCATAAAGTGCAGTAAAGTGCCACAAAACCCTAGAGATATTAGGATAATAGCCATACATTAACAAAGATCGGTGCCAAAACGGCAGGCCGTGAACCTAACCCTAGTAGGTTGAGCATGATTCGAAGGAAAGATTAAGAAATAAGAGATCAGATAAAGAGCGAAGGAAACTTACCGATTAGGCGAGTGGCAGACCAAAGCAGGGATACAGAATGTTTGAGAAATGGAGAGTAATTGGAGTGTTTGGCTGCGAAGAAAACAAAAGAAAATAGAATAGGGAGGATTTATAAGAGAAAAAGAAAGATGGGGCATTCATGGATTCGCAGATGTACCCCTGGAGCCGGCCCGCTAGGGCTTTGTTTCGTTCGTGGACTATCGTTTTGTTATCTTGTGCTGTGTTTGGTTACTGTCTTTAAGAGGTAGAGGCAAAACAGAAGAAAAATTTGAAGACGAAACAGAACAGAAATTAAAGATAATGAGATATTTATTTATAGTAGACAGAACAGAAAAAATTGTCTCCGTCTTAAGACAGAAATATATTTAGTTGCAGTTGACAAAACAAAAAAAACTGTGTGAATGACAAAAATATCCCTGCAGTGAATTTGTAATGTTTGTTGATTATTTTAAAATTGTATCAATATTTATTTGAAGTGTATTTGTAATTTTTTAATTACGATGAAATAAAAATAGCAAACGAAATGTTTATCAAAATGCGAAACCTAAAAATTAAATAAAATGAGTTGATGAATTTAAAATCCTACAAGCTAAATATTATGCTACATAATTATTTAATAAAATATCTAAGCAATTGTGGAATTAATTACATAATAGGTTTAAAAAATCCTACAAGTTAAAAATGAAATAAAATGAGTTCATGAATAAAAAATCCTACAATTTATCTATTCTACTATATAATAGTTTAATAAAGCATTTAAACATTTGTGGAATTAATTACATAATAGGTTTAAATAAATCGTATAAGTTAGAAATTCTAGTACATAAAATGAGTTATTGAATAAAAAAATCCTACAAGCTAGATATTCTACTACATAATAATTAAATAAAACATCTAAGCATTTGTGGAATTAATTACATAATCACTAAAAAGAATACGACAAGTTAGAAATTTTAGAACATAATAATTTAATAGAGTATCTAAGGATTCATGAAATTAATTACATAATAGGGTCAACAATCTGACAAGCAACAAATTCTAATACATAATATTTAAATAAAACATCTAAGCATCCATGGATTTAATTACATAATAGGTTAAAGATACAATCAACGCTCATATTTTGTTCAGAATTTCCTTAACAATAATATCCTAAATGATTCCAATGGCTATGACTAAAAATCCTTGACCCCATGCCATTTTTGTCTTCAAAGTTGCAACTTCATTTAGTTCTTCATTTGTTGGAAGATAAAATTGAATCGGTATTGATAAGGGTTCATTGGTGGTATGAACAATTTCTTCATTTGGACGAGTGTGCCTGTGAAGATCCATGACATAAGCACTTTCTGCTTCAACCAAAGTTCGAAACCCCTTGAATCGAGCATTAAGAAATGTAGGAAAATCTCGGTGCGTGCATCACATACACACGGTGCGGAAAAAAACAAAAATTGTTCCGGGACGTTCCCGAAGTCCAGGATCTATGTGTCTATACAAAAAGGTACCATAATTCTCAAATCACAACGACCAAAGGAGACCGTCTCTAACAGATCCACCAGAGGTCGGAAAACCTAATCAATCAAACCTTTGATCCTAAATAGCTAGAATAAAGAAGAAAGTGCTAGCTCTTACCTTATTCTTAGAGAGCACAAGGTGAAGAAGAGGAGAAGATGATGAAGCTCAAGAAAGATGATGAAGAGAGGAGAGCTTGGATGACTCTTCTTTCTTTTAAACTTAAAACTTTTAACTTGTTAAAAGCTCTTTATATTAACTCACGATCATCATCCTTCATTTAGTCTATCATTTTGTCTTTTAATCATTTTGTCTTTTCAATTTAAAGCCATTAAATGATACTTTTGACAAGGCTAAAAGACATTAAATGATACTTTTGACAAGGCTAAACATTCTTCCACGTAAATCATATATTAATTAATTATATATATATATATATATATATATATATATAAATATCTTGAGGTGGTCCAACACACTGGTTTGGTTCTACCAGTCCCAGATGGAAAAACACCGAAGACCTGTTTCAGCAATATCGATGTCGCGATCTCATCGAGACATATCTCAATCTCATCGGGATCCATTTAGTTCTATTGCTCTCCATATAATGGATCTCTATCCAAAACTATTTTACGAATTCTTCGAGTTGCTCTTATGCGTGTGACCTATTAGATTCCCGGTTATGTTGGCTATTTAGATTAACACTTAATCTCAGCAAGTCATGAGCGGTGTCTAGCAACACATCATGACCCCCAATTGACCGGAAAGTAATTGGTTTGACGACTGAACCCATGCTCACCACGAACCATATCACGAACCCTTCCATAGACAATTACTGTGCAATTAGTCCTTTCACCATGCTATACCTCACTTGGTTATGAGTATGGGCAAAGTGTCAACTCTTACTAGACTGACTACTTCAAATCTAGTCCAAGTGATATCAGTTATCATCCTGGGACTCATTACTTTATATGCCAATGAAGACATTCTTCATGACATATGTACTCTGACCAGAGATTTTCAAGTAATGACCCTGACAAGAGGCCATGGGTATCATCTTCTGCTATCACAGAAGTGGTGAATCCTCTATTGGCTACTCAATTACCTTCGAATACCTCAAACTGTACCTAATCACCACCCTATGAGCGACCTCTGTGAGGCAACAAGGAATGGAGTCAAAGCACAGAATCAGTATCCAAGATATCCTTGAGTACCTCAAGTCTAAGGATACTTGTATCATTGTTATGATGAGATTATCACTGACATTAGAATATGACATCCATGTGATGATCTCATTCAATGTACTTACTACCTCTAGTAAGCATTCATATCTCAACCCTAAACATCTCATATTTACAGTTTCTGAGATCCACTGCTTGATCAAATCAAGGAGCTTGACATGAGCTACTCTCTCTGGATTAATGATGTCCAGTTTCAGTAATCCTATGACTAGGGATAATTTAGATACTGACATAATTGCACATGATAGGAATCTCAGTAGTATGATCACATCACAATTTCCTTCATGCTATGTCATATATCATGGACTTCATTAATTTGCTTATAGATCAATATCAATTCATAAATAATGAACACCAAATTAATGAAATATGCCTTTCAATATTTATTCATAAAGTCTGTACACAACTTTGTACAAAACGCACTAAAGGCGATTGCCTTTAGGGCACTACTCTAACAAAATCTTCCACTTGATCTAAAGTCAATCGCCTTAATATCTAATACCATAGGCGAGTAAATGAGAATCAAAGCTCTTCTGTGATAATGGCTTTGTCAACGGATCAGCAATATTTTGCTCGGTGGGAATTCTCTCTATCCGGACATCACCTCGACCAATGATCTCCCTAATCAGATGATATCTGCGGAGTACATGTTTGGATCGTTAATGAGACCTTGGTTCCTTCGCCTGCGCAATAGCCCCATTGTTGTCACAATACAACTGTATGGGTCCATCACAGCTAGGAATCACACCAAGTTCAGAAATAAACTTCTTGATCCAAACTGCTTCCTTTGCTGCGTCTGAAGCGGCAATGTACTCTACCTCGGTTGTTGAATCGGCAGTTGTCTCTTGTTTGGAACTCTTCTAACTGACCGCCCCGTCATTCAGTGTGAATATATAACCTGATTGGGATTTAGAATCATCCTTATCAGATTGAAAACTAGCATCTGTATGCCTGCTCACTTTTAGATATCCATCTCCATATATCAAGAAAACATCCTTAGTTCTTCGCAAGTACTTGAGGATATTCTTGACACCACCCAAAGGACCTCACCAGATCCGATTGGTTTCGCCAGTAACACTTAGAGCATATGATACATCGGGTCTCGTACATAGCATAGCATACATGATAGATCCTACTGCAGATGCATACGGGATCATATTCATGCGCATCCTCTCATCTTATGTCTTAGAACACATAGATTTCGAGAGTGTTATCACATGAGTCATGGAAAGGTACCCTCTCTTAGACTGCTCCATGCTAAACCTCTTTAGCATCTTGTCTATGTACGTTGATTGTGAAAGACCAAGCAATCTTTTTGATCTATCTCTATAAATCGTTATCCCAAGGATATAAGTTGCTTCACCAAGATCTTTCATGGCAAATTGTTTGGATAACCAAATCTTCACAGATTGTAACATAGAGACATCGTTTCCTAGTAATAATATGTCATCTACATATAGCACAAGGAATACGATTGCAGTCCCATTAACCTTCTTATACACACAGTGTTCATCCGAATTTTGTGAGAAACTAAACTCTTTGATTACCTCATCAAAACGGATATTCCAACTCCTGGATGCTTGTTTCAATCCATAGATGGATTTCTGAAGCTTGCATACCTTTTCGCCATCATAGAAGGTGAAGCCCTCTGGTTGTGTCATATACACATCCTCAGCTAGATTTCTATTTAGGAAAGCTGTCTTCACATCCATTTGTCATATCTCATAATCATAATGAGTGGCAATGGCTAGGAGTATCCTAATGGATTTAAGCATTGCTACTGGGCTGAAGGTCTCGTCATAGTCAATTCCTTGTCTTTGACGAAAACCTTTAGCCGCAAGCCTTGCTTTATAGGTAATCACATTACCATCCATGTCAGTTTTCTTTTGGAAAACCCATTTACACCCTATAGGTTTTATTCCTTCGGGTGCCTCAACCAAAGTCCATACTTGGTTTTCATACATGGAATCCATTTCTGCCTTCATGGCACGGGCCATTTCTCGACTCAACTCTTCAGAACCTCTTCATAGGTAGTAGGCTCATTATCTTCTATGAGCAATACGTCATTCTGTTCGCTCACGAGAAATCCATATCTCTCGGGAACAATTATCTCGAGTGCATACCCCCAAAAGGATTTTGGTAACTTTGCAAAGCCCATCATCGACCGTACCATGTCTAACAAGGTTCGATTTCTCCTTTCAGCCACACCATTATGTTGTGGTGTGTAAGGTGGAGTTCATTGAGATAAAATCCCATTATCTCTGAGATAATCTAAAAATTGTTGGTCTAAGTATTCCCCACCACGATCAGATCGTAATGTCTTGATACATTTCCCAAGTTGGTTTTCTACTTCATTTCTGAATTGTTTGAACTTTTCAAATGCTTCATATTTGTATCTCATCAGATACAGGTACCCATATCGAGAATAATCATCGATAAAGGTAATGAAGTAAAGACAACTACTTCTAGTATGGATGGACATCGGACCACATACATATGAATATATTAGGTCTAATACTCCAGTAGCTCGTTCACCCTTTCCCTTAAAGGGTAACTTAGTCATCTTGCCTAATAAACAAGATTAACATGTGTCATATGATTCATAATCAAATGACCCTAAACTACCACTCTTATGGAGCTTAGCTATGAGTCTCTCATTTATATTGCCAAGGCGACAATGCCATAAGTAAGTTGATTTTAAATTATCTCGTTTACGTCTTTTCGTGTCATTGACATTCATAATTGGATGTGACATATCCAATATATAAATTCCATTGCATAATGTACCAGTACCATAAAGCATTCCATTCAAACTAATAAAACAACCATTGCTATTAAAAGTCAAATAGAAACCAAATCTATTTAAACAAGAAATGATAATATGTTCTTTGTTAAAACAGTACAAAATAACATTCATCCAGCTTTAATTACAAGGCCACTGGGAGTGACAAAAATAAGTGCCTACACGCTAATGCAAAGAACTCTTGCTCCATTTCCTACACGCAGTCTAGTTCTCCTTCATGAGTCGCTCATCGTCCTCGAGGCCCCATATCATTGCATATGTGTGAGCCACAACCAAATCTAATACCCATATGTTATGATCGAAGCGATTAATCTCAATGAAAAACATACCTGAAGGAGACGAGACATCTGATGCCTTCTTCTGCTTCAAGGATTCTAGATAGACTTTACAGTTTCGCCTCCAGTGGCCAGTCTTGCCATAATGGAAGCAATTTCCTTTTGGCGTAGTTTCTTTGGTTTTCTTTTTGGCTACACTTCCTTTTGGTTTCTTAGACATTTTCTTCTTTAGGTTCTTTTTCTTTGAACCAGAAGAAGAAGAGTCCACCACAAGCACTGGTGTAGCGCCCCCTCATCGTAGGGTACACATCGGGAAACCCGTAGGTCGCTCCGACACGTATCCCACGATAAAGGTTCACTACCAGAAAATTTCGCTAAAATCCACATGGCATCGCAGTTAATAATAATTGCAATAAATCGTAAATCGAAAATTAATATCCAAAATGTAATAATTATCCAAAGATCAAGAATCCAATCCGATTAGACAAGTCTATCGGTCCTAACAAAACCAAAAAGGAAACCGATACAAACATCTATCCTAAGTCATCCTCAAAACACTAATCCAAATTGACCAACCATGCCATCACGACCCTCGCCGCAACTCGCACGGCAGAAAGAAAGATCTTCTGAGCTAGAGTCTACTCTAACAATCTGAAAAATAGGTTGCAAATTTGGGTGAGTTTATGAACTCAATGAGAAACCATCATCGATGGTTCACTCAAATCATGCATTACGCACACGGCGTCTGACATAGTACAAGAATATTTATTGTCAAGATAATATAACAAAGATTGCAGATGTCGAGTAATTTACAAGACATGTAACAATAAACAATGAATCCGAATCGGTTTGCGAATAAGTAATACCTGATAATTCACGCCATCACATATTTCAAGAATCGTCACCACACAATAATCATGTAAATGCAATGCATATGTGACTCTTTCCAGCTTATTCAGCCAGTGCCCAAGTGCTCAACAAGAATCGGTGTGGACGCCGTGATTTTCTCCCTGCTAAGCCCCACAAGATAAGATATCTGAGCTCAAGCTCTTTTCAAAGAAAATAGCAACTTGGGACACATTCCATTACGTGATCATGCATTTATGCATGCGAAGGTCATGTTCAAGAATTTACGGTGTGTGGCTATAAAGCCCAATACATCGCTGCTCAATAGTTCAATGGTATGGCTATAAAGCCCAATATTCACCCAAAGATCACGTAATAAAGACGATTGATTCAAGAAACCAAGAGTCATATGGTAGTCATATAATTCACCTTTCCATGTAATTCACAAGAAGCATGTAAGCAACCGAAATTTGAGAAACCAACTAGGTTACTCACCAGAACTTCCGAGCTCTCGCTGAAGTCCCAAAGAATGTCCGTGGAACGACGGTCCAATCGGTGCCTCTGTAATAAAAGAAATACCCCATTACTAGATGCTCAATTTACTGTGCAAGAATGCATATGTCTCAATGAAATGATGTACAATGCATGTTCACGATTTCCTGCTAATACCCAATTTTGGACTCTTAGGTCCAATTCGACTCTTAGTTCATTGATCGACAAGAATTGCTCCATTCCTGAATTCACCAATTTCCTCAATTCATATTCTCTATAACCATTTCCTATTCATTCGGTCAAAACCTCTATTGCAATTTCCAATTTAAAACTCCAATTTGAATTTGATCCTTAGTCGATCGAATTTGTAATTTTCTAAGTCCCAATTCCAAAACCTCAAACACACCTCTTCTGACAACTAGGGTGGAGGTCGCGACTGTGGTGCGCTGGTGCTCACCCAGATGCCCATAGCCGCCTCGAGTTATTGCTCCTCTACCAGCTTCTCGCCGTCACCGAGCTCTCGCTCCTCTACCAGCCTCGCCCGTCTACCGAGCTCTCGCCCTCTACCAGCTTCTCGCCTGCCACCGAGCTCTCGCTCCTCTACCAGCCTCCTTCTTCCCAACACATCCTTAAACACAATTCCAAAGGTTCCGCATCCCGACTCAAACTCTAACCCAAATTTTCCTCTCAGAACAACTCTCAATTAATTCGATACACAAATACAACAAATCCTTAGCTTCTATTCCTTCCAAGAACCATTTCCTTAATTTATCAACACACATAACTCATCAATTTCATCGTTTAAACCTTAATATATATAATCATCAAATATCTAAACCAATCATCAATATAACTCAATCACCAACGAATCGTATTATCTAAGGCAAGAAAGAAGCAAACTTTCTTGATGAAAGCCTCCAAGCTTACAACGATCACCAATCCCTTAACTCTTACACACTCACGATAACACCCAAAGTAGAACCCATCAAGAACACTCTCAACCACCCAATCGGACATAATAAATGCCATAAATGCAGAGAAATCATTAATGACAACATTAAAACCATAAAACTTACCAATCACAGATCGAATCCACGATCTCTCAAAATCACCAAACCCTAGAAATCCTTCAAAATCCTCGATCTACCAATCTCAAGGCTTCCAACCTTTATCAATCAAGAGAGACATATTAGACTAATTACCATAAGGAAGAAGCCAAAAGAAATCAAAGGATCTCTCACCGTTGGGAGGAATCGAATCACCGTAAAGGGAAAGAAGAGAACCGAAAATGCCTTAGCAAACTTTTCCCAAATTTCTTTCAACCCTAGAATTTATAGCCCAACTCTCCAAATCACCCAAATTTCTCATCAATTTCAATGGCTTAACACATAAATTTTCTATCGTAAAATTCTAATTTTCCATTGCCATCGACAGCCCTTTCAATACTATACATCGATCGATTGACCACTCAAATATTTCCATCCGTATTTTCTCCCTAATTTCCGAAAATTTTCTAAAAGTCTCTATAAATTACCAATCACCCATAAACAGATTAAATCACCATTGAACTTAATTACTCTAATTTCTCAATTAACTCCCAATCCAATCAGTCCAATCGGTCCATAGTCACAATCAAATCGAAAATCATGAATGCACGTACATCTAAGAATAAATGCATATGCAATAAGCCTGCCCTCTATAATTAGAGGCCAAGATCATGCTCAACAAGTGAATGCGGTGAAACCTATCAAGATGGCTCATAAATACCAAAATACCCTTGCTAACAAAGAATTAGATGTTACAATTCACCCTCCTAATAAAAATTTCGTCCTCGAAATTTCATACCGTCCCATCAAATAAATGAGGATACCGCTCCTCATAAGCTCCTCCATCTCCCATGTAGCTTCCTCGTAAGAGTGGTTCTTCCAAAGGACTTTCACCAATGGAATCACACGGTTCCTCGGTTGCTTGACCCGTGATTCAATGATCCGCACTGGCTCTCTACATAACTCATATCATCGGCTATCTCGATGTCCTAAGCCGGAATCACATGTGTCGGGTCCGATCGGTACTGTCGGAGCATACTTACATGAAATACATCATGCAACGGGACATCTCGCTTCGGTAAAGCTAATCTGTAAGCCGCTGGTCCAATCTTCTCAAGAATCTCATAGGGACCAATATACCGAGGGCTCAACTTGCCTTATGGCCAAATCTCAATACTCCTTTCCAAGGAGACACTCAAGGAACACTCGATCACCCACACCAGCATCCATATCTCCGATCTTTGATCCGCATAACTCTTCTGTTCGCTTGAGCCTTGATGCGACTCAATCAATCAGATCTTATATATCAGATCTCGGATCAACTCGGGTCCCTCTATCAATCTCTGACCCTCTTCATCCCAATACAATGGTGATCTACACGGCCCGCCATACAAGGCCTCATACGGTGTCATCCCAATCTCGCTCGACATCGGTTGTTGTATGCAAACTCTATCAATGCCAAGATCGATCCCACGCACTCAACTCCAAAGACACATGCTCAAGCATGTCCTCGATATCCCCGATCGTCCTCTCACTCGCCCATCATCGAGGATGAAATGCGGTCTTGAAATTCGCCTAGTACCCATAGCGATCAGAGGCTCTTCCGAACCTCGATGTGAACTCGATCCTCGCTCAAACTATTGACAACGGAACCCCATGCAACCGCATAATCTCGCAACATACTTACGGGCCAACCGATCGAGAGTATTACTCTCCTCATCGGCAAAAAGTGAGCCGATGAATAATCGGTCCACTATGACCCAGATAGCATCATGTTGCCTCGGTCCTAGGCAACCCCATCACGAAGTCCATAGTAATTCGCTCCCACTTCCACTCCGGAATGGGCAACGAATGCAACTTTCCCATCGAGCCCGATGCTCGCTTAACTTTGCTGACATATCGTACATCTAGACACGCATCGCCACTTGCTTCTTCATACCAGCCACCGTAAATGCCGCCTCGTAGTATTATACATCTTGGTCGAACCAGATGCATAGCGACGCGCCACATGAGCCTCCTCTAGGATCTCCGTCTCGGATCATCAATATCCGCACACACACACCTCCGTCCCATCCACAATGTCCCATCTCTCAACTCAACTCAATCGACACCATCAACTCTATCAATCGGTCTCACTAGTACCGGGTCCCGATCCCGAACCTCCGAATCTGTCATGCAAAGATCGGCCTAAGCCTCGAGTAGCAATCGCTCCATCCTCACCCAGATCCAATCAGTACATTCAGCGCTCTCAATTTGAATCGACTAGGCAATCTATCAACTCAATCAGCCGCACTCCATAAGGTCTCCTACTCAAAGCATCGCCACCACATTGGCCTTTCTGGGTGGTACTCAATCGCATAATCATAATCCTTCAAGAATTCTACCCATCTCCTCTGTCTCGATTGAGATCCTCCGCTCGCCAGATACCTCGACTTTATGATCGGTGAAGATCCGAACATCTCACCATACAAATAATGTCTCCAGATCTTGAGGCAAATACCACTGCAGCTAACTCCAAGTCATGGATCGGATAATTTACCTCGTGAGGCCTCAATCGCCTCGAGGCATACGCTAAAACTCTCCCATGCCGCATCAATACACATCCTAACCACGATGCGAGGCATCATCAGAAACCACAAAGCCTCCAATCCGGAAGGAATACCTAACACCGCCGTGTGATCAACCGATGTTTCACTCCTCAAAGCTCTTCCGCATTCCTCACCCATCCAACGGTACATTCTTCCTCAATAACTTCGAAAGGCGGAGATCAACGAAACCCTCGACTAATCTTCGATAATATCCGCCAATCCTAGAAAACTTCGCAACTCGCACGATCTAGGGGCCTCCCACTCATCATCGCCTCTATCTTGTGAGGATCCACCGATACCCTCACCGGACACCACGTGTCCCGAAATACAATCTCATCGAAGCCAAAATTCGCACTTAGCAAATTTGGCGAATAATCGCTTCTCTCTCATGACCGCAAGATAATCCTCGATGCTCGGCGTGTTCTCGACTATCCCTCGAATAAACCAAGATGTCATCAATAAATACAATCACAAATCGATCCAGTAGGCTGAAATATCCTATTCATCAAAGCTATAAAGGCTGCACGGCATTAGTCAACCCAAACGGCATCACTAAGAACTCAAGTGCCCATACCTACTCCGGAAAGCACTCTTAGGCACATCGGCCTCCGCAATCCTCACCGATAGTAACGGATCAAAGGTCCAACTTAGTGAACACCGAGCTCCTCAGAATCGATCAAATAGATCATCAATCCTAGGCAAGGGATACTTATTCTTCATCACACCCGATTAACCGCCTATAGTCAATACACGCCTCGAGTCCCATCCTTCTTCTTTACAAACAAGACCGAGCTCCCCATGGCGAAACACTCGATCCGATAAACCCCTTGTCCAATAGCTCTTGAATCGAGCCTTAAGCTCTCTCGGCCCACCGGTGCCATCCTATACGGAGGATCGATATAGAGCGATGCACGGAACGAGATCGATCTCAAACTCTATCTCTCGCTCAAGCGGAAACCCAGAACTCCTCGAAATACATCCGAAAGTCCTCACTCACGGAACCTCCTCCAATCTCGCCCCACTTAGAATCCACTTCGTGAGCCAAATAGGCCTCACATCCTCCCCGAATCAATCTCGTGGCGCCATAAAGGATATCATCCTCGCAGACCGCTTGCTGATCGACCTCTAAACACCACTCTGGCTGGCCAGAGATTCCAACACGACCTCCTTGGCGTAACGGTCCATAACAACCTATGCACACCAACCAATCCATCCCCAATATCACGCCAATCTCTCTCGAGGCAATATAATCAAATCAAGACTCAAAATCGCTTATTCAACTGGATCGGACATCCTATACATACCTCTCCCAATATAGTCGTACTACCCGGTGTACTCACCTCCAACCCATATCAGAACCTCTCGCCTATTCCCATGCAGCTTACATGCTAAATGCGGTGCAATAAAGGAATGGGTGGATCCAGATCCAACAATGCATATACTTCTATGCCGAAATAAGAAGCATACCCGCAACAACATCCGGTGAGTCCTGGGCCTCCGCCGTGTCATGGCATAGACCGCCAGTGATTGTTTGCGCCACTCGGTCCCTGACCTCCTCTGAAACCCTCTACTCGGCCTCGGCCTCGACCTCGGCCTCCATCCCGATCCACCACCACGCTCCACTGGGCCGTGGTATTATCGCCGATCCGCCACCATAGTAGATTTGGGCTCCCAAAGTCTCAGGCGCCTCACTAGGTGCTCCATCGAGCCACACCTCAAGCAGCTCCCGATAACCATCGGCACTTCCATCGTGCCTCTTGCCACAAGGCTCACAATCTGGGATACCGTCACGACCTCTGGCCTTCTGCCACCACTAGCGATCAGGCGAATCGACCCTCTCGCCCATACCCATTCTTCGCCCTCCAATGGACCAAGGGCCTGCTCGACGCTTACTATAACCTCGCCAAGATCGCCTCAGCTATCACTAGTCTCTTATGTCGGGTCCCTGTCCGGTCCTCAACAGATTCGTCAGAGTAATGCTTTATCCTCGACAACCATGACTCTCAACTTCGGAATGAGCTCATATCGATCCGCCACCAAAAGTGCGAATCTCAAATCGAGTCCACCTCAAATCTCCCAGATCCGCTCGGCCTCGGAGTAATCGGTCTGAAGCATAGCCCATCAACTCGTTGAATCAACTTCATAGTCACCACAATCATTTGTCCTCGCCTCAACTCTAGGAACTCTTGATCTTCATCTCTAAGTAGACCTTGGGCATGTAATTGTCCTCAAGGCCCTCGGAAAATCGTCCCATGTCGAGTGCGGGCTTGGTGGTACGCCATACAGTCCTCCACCACCGATATCAGACCACAAGCAAGGAGACAGAGTAATCGAACCTCTCCTCGTAATCGCAGCCCATCCGTGGAGGACTCGCCATCCTCTCAAGCCATCCTCGGCCTCCGCAGGTCAAGTCTACCATAAAGTCAATCGCCGCCATGCAGCCGATCGCATCTGCGTCGCTCCTGCCTCACAGAACTCGAGGAGGTAACTCCTCCGAAAGAGGCATAGGGACTCCTACTACCTCCTCATGATTCTTGGTCACCGGTCGCCTACTCGATCTCCCATTACGGATGACCTTAAATGCATAAGAAATTGGATCACCGCTATTCTTACACAATGATTCCGCCTAATAATGCTCTATGCCCAAAAGATGCCAACCATGCTCGATACCACTAAATGTAGCGCCTCATCGTAGGGGTACACATCGGAAACCCGTAGGTCGCTCCGACACGTATCCCACGATAAAGGTTCACTACCGTAAAATTTCGCTAAAATCCACATGGCATCGCAGAATAATAATTGCAATAAATCGTAAATCGTAAAATTAATATCCAAATGTAATAATTATCCAAAGACAAGAATCCAATCCGAATAGACAAGTCTATCGCCTCCTAACAAAACCAAAAGGAAACCGATACAAACATCTATCCTAAGTCATCCTCAAAACACTAATCCAAATTGACCGACCAGTGCCATCACGACCCTCGCCGACAACTCGCACGGCAGAAAGAAAGATCTTCTGAGCTAGGAGTCTACTCTAACAAATTCCGAAAAATAGGTTGCAAATTTGGGTGAGTTTATAACTCAAAGGAGAAACCATCATCGATGGTTCACTAAATCATGCATTACGCATACGGCGTACATGCATATAGACAAGAATATTTATTGTCAAGATAATATAATAGTTGCAGACGTGAGTAATTTACAAGACATGTAACAATAAGCGAATCCAATCGGTTTGCCATAAGAATAAGTAATACCATAATTCACGCCATCACATATTTCAAGAATCGCCACCACACAAATAATCATGTAAATGCAATGCATATGTGACTCTTTCCATTATTCATTTTGTGCCCAAGTGCTCAACAAGAATCGCAGTGGGCGCGTCGTGATTTTCTCCCCGGCTAAGCCCGGTCGAAGACAAGATATCTGAGCTCGAAGCTCTTTTCAAAGAAAATAGCAACTTGGGACACATTCCATTACGTGATCACATTTATGCATGCGGTGTCATGTTCAAGAATTTACAAGTGTGTGGCTATAAAGCCCAAGACATCGCTGCTCAAGAGTTCAATGGTATGGCTATAAAGCCCAATATTCATCCCAAAGATCACGTAATAAATGCGATTCTACCAAGAAACCAAGAGTCATATGGTAGTCATATAATTCACCTTTCCATGTAATTCACAAGAAGCATGTAAGCAACCGTAAATTTGAGAAACCAACTAGGTTACTCACCAGAACTTCCGAGCTCGCCTGAAGTCCCAAAGAATGTCCGTGGAACGACGGTCCAACGGTGCCTCCAGAATAAAGAAAGTACAAATCCCATTACTAGATGCTCAATTTACTGACAAGAATGCATATGTCTCAATGAAATGATGTACAATGCATGTTCACGATTTCCTAGCTAATACCCAATTTTGGACTCTTAGGTCCAATTCCCGACTCTTAGTTCACTTGATCGACAAGAATTGCTCCATTCCTAGAATTCACCAATTTCCTCAATTCATATTCTCTATAACCATTTCCTATTCATTCTATTAAAACCTCTATTGCAATTTCCAATTTAAAACTCCAATTTGAATTTAATCCTTAGTCGACTGAATTTGTAATTTTCTAAGTCCCAATTCCAAAAACCTCAAACACACCTCTTCGGACAACTAGGGTGGAGGTCGCGACCAGGGGTGCGCCTGGTGCTCACCCGTATGCCCATAGGCCGCCTCAGAGTTATTGCTCCTCTACCAGCCTCGCCTGCTCACCGAGCTCTCGCTCCTCTACCAGCCTCGCCTGCCTACCGAGCTCTCGCCTCCTACCAGCTTCTCGCCTGTCTCACCGAGCTCTCGCCTCTCTACCAGCTTCTCGCCTGTCTCACCGAGCTCTCGCCTCTACCAGCTTCTCGCCTGCTCACCGAGCTCTCGCTCCTCTACCAGCTCTCGCCTGTCACCGAGCTCTCGCCTCTACCAGCCTCCTTCTTCCCAACACATCCTTAAACACAATTCCAAAGGTTCCAGATCCCCAACTCAAACTCTAACCCAAATTTTCCTCTCAGGAACAACTCTCAATTAATTCGATACACAAAATACAACAAATCTTAGCTTCTATTCCTTCCAAGAACCATTTCCTTAATTTATCAACACACATAACTCATCAATTTCATCGTCGAAACCTTAATATATATAATCATCAAATATCTAAACCAATCATCAATATAACTCAATCACCAACGAATCGTACTATCTAAGGCAAGAAAGAAGCAAACTTTCTTGATGAAAGCCTCCAAGCTTACAACGATCACCAATCCCTTAACTCTTACACACTCACGATAACACCCAAAGTAGAACCCATCAAGAAACACTCTCAACCACCCAATCGGACATAATAAATGCCATAAATGCAGAGAAACCATTAATGACAACATTAAAACCATAAAACTTACCAATCACAGATCGAATCCACGATCTCTCAAAATCACCAAACCCTAGAAATCCTTCAAAATCCTCGATCTACCAATCTCAAGGCTTCTAACCTTTATCAATCAAGAGAGACATATTAGACTAATTACCATAAGGAAGAAGCCAAAAGAAATCAAAGGATCTCTCACCGCTGGGAGGAATCGAATCACCGTAAAGGGAAAGAAGAGAAACCGAAAATGCCTTAGCAAACTTTTCCCAAATTTCTTTCAACCCTAGAATTTATAGCCCAACTCTCCAAATCACCCAAATTTCAGTCTCAATTTCAATGGCTTAACACATAAATTTTCTATCGAAAAAATTCTAATTTTTCCATTGCCATCGATGCCCTTTCAATACTATACAATAATCGATTGACCACCAAATATTTCCATCCGTATTTTCTCCCGAATTTCCGAAAATTTTCTAAAAGTCTCTATAAATTACCAATCACCCATAAACAAATTAAATCACCATTGAACTTAATTACTCTAATTTCTCAATTAACTCCCAATCCAATCACCCAATCACCCATAGTCACAATCAAATCTCGAAAATCATGAATGCACGCATCTAAGAATAAATGCATATGCATAAGCCTGCTCTCTATAATTAGAGGCCAAGATCATGCTCACCAAGGAATGCAAAGAAACCTATCAAGATGGCTCATAAATACCAAAATACCCTTGCTAACAGTAACGGGATGTTACAACTGGCTTGCTATCCTTCTTGATAGGTTGCTCTGCTATCTTGAGCAGATTGATCAACTCAGGGATTGTCGTGGATATTTGGTTCATCCGATAGTTTAACACAAACTGTGAATAACTATCAGACAATCCAACCAAAATTAAGTCAACACTTAATTCATAATCCATAACAAAACCTAAGATGGCCAACCTCTCAATATATCCATTCATCTTCAGTGCATACTGCACTGCAGATGTCTCCGGAGTCATCTTAGTCGTGAAGAGCAGCCTTGAGGTCTCGAACCTTTCAGACCGAGCTTGCTCATCAAAAAGCTCTCTAAGATGAAACACTATGGTATTAGCATCCATAGACTCATGCTGCTTCTACAGCTCTGGTGACATAGAGGCGAGCATAATACAGGTAGCTATGTCACTATCTTTGAGATGCTTACGATATACTTTCTAATCCTCATCAGAAGCATCACAGCAGGTGGATCAGGAAGTGGAACATCTAGGACATAGCTTAACTCCTCAGATCTGAGAACAATTCTCAGATTTCTCAGCCAATCAAGAAAGTTGGGTCCAGTTAATTTATTAGACTCCATAAGTGAGCGCAAATTCACACTAGAAGACATCTTCAATAAACCTAAAGGGAAAGAGAGAAAGAATGTTAGAATATTAATACATGCATGATCATAAGGACTTGCATGACATACATATGGCTCCCACTAGTTTCAAAGAATCCTTAACCCTCACTACGAATCCAAGAAACATTATGACAAAGTGTCCTAGTGGGTCGATATCCGATATTAATAAGGATGACCTTGGGTTTACCCAACAAGCCACCTTAGGTCAATCGGTAGGTATCGGTCATATCAATTGCATCATAATGCAACTATCGACTAGTGCTATGAACTCGTGATGTATGCACACACATTAGGTTATCAACTCTTAATGCGTGTACATCTGATGTACGCTACCCAATTGCGCCTCTGTCTACGTTGACCTTGAGTTTACTCAACAAATCAACGCTTCTAGTAAAAACCGACCCATTAATCCGAAAATCTTATTTCCATGGTTCGAACATATCCTTATAGAGCGAGCTTGGATTTACCCAACAACTCTAACTCTAAAAGAACTCTGGTTCTCCCCATATTAATGGAAGCGTTAGTTTTCATATTATGTGTGAGGATTTCATACTCGTCTCATCTAAGCCGTAGGATTATAGTCACAATGACTATATGGAATGATTTAGGCATCTCATCAATCACATCGAATCTATACCTATAATCATCCATCATCCCACCTAACCAATCCTAGCATGCATTCTTTAATGCAATCATCTCATAAGGTTTTCCTATATAGGTTGTGACGGGTTATGATCTCATACTTTGACATTCGATTCAACTTCGAACCTAATTGCTTTCTAATGTTAGCATCGGCTAATTTCGAAATCCGTATGTTTTCAATTCCAATTCACAATACCAATATACCAAGTGTAATATCCTCTCCTTTGATGTACCAATGAAACACTAATTGTAGCATGCTTGCCATACATAGTCATACTAGACATGAAATACTCGAAATTGATTAATACACTATTATTCTCTTAGATTTCCAAATGATTTGAGAACATCAAACCATCACCCTAAGTATCTCTAGGTAGTATCCACTTCATCAAGACTACTTTGACACTTGTCACATAACTTGTGACGGCCAAAACAGTCAAGACAATAGAATATACTAACGAGAAGCTAATGTGACATATTTGACATCCGAAAATTTTTGGAAACCCAATTTCAAGCAAATCAGTTTGGAATGTATACAAAATCAATGTAACATATTTCTAATCACATTAAAAATGATCCAAGGCATTGGAACTGAAAAACACACAAACAATATTCCAAACAAACCAGTTCCAGCAACTTTCTCAAAATTGCCAAGTTCTGTCTTTTGCTTGAAAAAATCATTGAAAAAATTTCAATAAATTCTGATAAAATTACAGAGGCTACAACATGTTCACAACATGCTCCATGAATATTTTCAGAATTTATTTCCAAGAAAAACTCAACCAACCTCAGCAATTAAGTCAATCCAAAATCTGTGTTCCTCAACGCAGACATTCCCATCAGCACACAAGAAATTCTCAAATAAATATTCAATCACCTCGAAAACTTTTTTCCATCTTCATAGACATTTATAAACATCTTAGAGACATGTTGGTGAAAGAAAATCCAAAAATAAAATTTTTCTATATTTTATTCTCGAATTTACAAGCATGCCTGTTCATGGAATGTGCATAAACACAGCAACCAGAACATTAGGGAATAAATTAGCAAAGCTATATCAAATCAAATTGATAAATTTTTTCCTTCCACAGACATATTTAGCAACATCTCATGAGCAAAACTGGGCAAGAAAATTTCAAAAACAAGATTTCTACACTGATTTCGAATTCAACACATTCAGCATGCAAAATCGTCACAACCAATAGGCAGCATCAATCTTATTATGAGTTCTTCTTTATACACGACACAAGTGGCTCTGATATCACTGTAGGAAAATCCCGGTGCGTGCATCACATACACAAGGTGCGGAAAAAAACAAAAAATTGTTTCGGGACGTTCCCGAAGTCCAGGATCTATGTGTCTATACAAAGAGGTACCATAATTCTCAAACCACAACGACCAAAGGAGACCGTCTCTAACGGTATCCACGCAAAGGTCAGAAAACCTAACCGAATCAAACCCTTTGATCCGGAAATAGCTAGAATAAAGAAGAGAGTTCTAGCTCTTACCTTATTCTTGGAGAGCACAAGGTGAAGAAGAGGAGAAGATGATGAAGCTTGAAGAAAGATGATGAAGAGAGGAGAGCTTCGGATGACTCTTCTTTCTTTTTAAACTTAAAACTTTTAACTTGTTAAAAGCTCTTTATATTAACTCATGATCATCATCCTTCATTTAGTCTATCATTTTTGTCTTTTAATCATTTTGTCTTTTTCAATTTAAAGCCATTAAATGATACTTTTGACAAGGCTAAAAGACATTAAATGATACTTTTGACAAAGCTAAACATCCTTCCACGTAAATCATATATTAATTAATTAATTAATTAATTAATTAATTACATATATAAATGCTGAGGTGGTCCAGTCACACTGGGGTCGGTTCTACCGGGTCCCAGAATAGAAAAAACACCGAAGATCTGTTTCAGCAATATCGATGTCGCGATCTCATCGAGACATATCCCAATCTCATCGGGATCTATTTAGTTCTATTGCTCTCCATATAATAGATCTCTATGCAAAATTATTTTACGAATTCTCCGAGTTACTCTTATGCGTGTGACCCATTAGGCTCCCGGTTATGTTGGCCACTTAGATTAACACTTAATCCAAGCAAGTCATGAGCGGTGTCTAGCAACAAATCATGACCCCCAATTGACCGGAAAGTAATTGGTTTGACGATTGAACTCATGCTCACCACGAACCATATCACGAACCATTCCATAGATAATTACTGTGCAATTCGTCCTTTCACCATGCTATACCCCACTTGGTTATGAGTATGGGCAAAGTGTCAACTCTTACTAGACTGACTATATCAAATCTACTCCAAGTGATATCAGTTCTTGTCTTGGGACTCATTACTTTATATGTTAATGAAGACATTCTTCATGACATATGTACTCCGACCAGAGATTTTCAAGTAATGACCCTGACAAGAGGCCATGGGTATCATCTTCTGCTATCACAGAAGTGGTGAATCCTCTATTGGCTACTCAATTACCTTCGAATACCTCAAACTGCACTCTAATCACCACCCTATGAGCGACCTCGAGGCAACAAGGAATGGAGTCAAAGCACGTAATCAAGATTCAAGATATCCTTGAGTACCTCAAGTCTAAGGATACTTGTACCATTGCTATGATGAGTTTATCACTGACATTAGAATAGGACATCCATGTGATGATCTCATCCAATGTACTTACTACCTCTAGTAAGCATTCACATCTCAACCCTAAATATCTCATATTTACAGTTTCTGAGATCTACTGCTTGATCAAATCAAGGAGCCTGACATGTGCTACTCTCTCTGGATTAATGATGTCCAGTTTCAGTAATCCTATGACTAGGGATAATTTAGATACTGACATAATTGCACATGATAGGAATCTTAGTAGTGTGATCACATCACAATTTCCTTCATGCTATGTCATATATCATGGACTTCATTAATTTACTTATAGATCAATATCAATTCATAAATAATGAACACCAAATTAATGAAATATGTCTTTCAATATTTATTCATAAAGTCTCTACACAACTTTGTACAAAACTCGCTAAAAGTGATTGCTTTTAGGGCACTACTATAACAAAATCTCCCACTTGACCTAAAGCCAATCGCCTTGATATCTAATACCATAGGTGAGTAAATGAGAATCAAAGCTCTTCTGTGATAATGGCTTTGTCAACGGATCAGCAATATTTTGCTCGGTGGAAATTCTCTCTTTCTGGACATCACCTCGACCAATAATCTCCCTAATCAGATGATATCTGCGGAGTACATGTTTGGATCGTTGATGAGACCTTGGTTCCTTCGTCACAAGAATAGCCCCATTGTTGTCACAATACAATCAGATGGGCCCATCATAGCTAGGAACCACACCAAGTTCGTAAATAAACTTCGATCTAAACCGCTTCCTTTCTTTGCGTCAAGCGGCAATGTACTCGCCTCGGTTGTTGAATCGGCATTTGTCTCTTGTTTGAACTCTTCCAATCGACCGACCCACCGCTCAAGGTGAATATATAACCCGATTGGGATTTAGAATCATCCTTATCGATTGAAAACTAGCATCCAGATGCCCGCCACTTTTAGATTTCCATCTCCATATATTAAGAAAACATCCTTAGTTCTTCGCAAGTATTGAGGATATTCTCGATGACCACCTAGTGACCCTCATCAGATCCGATTGGTATCCGCAGTAACACTTAGAGCATCCGATACATCGGGTCTCAGATATAGCATAGCATACATGATAGATCCTACTGCAGATGCATACGGGATCATATTCATGCGCATCCTCTCATCTTGTGTCTTAGGACACATAGATTTCGAGAGTGTTATCCCATGAGTCATGAGAAGGTACCCTCTCTTAGACTGCTCCATGCTAAACCTCTTTAGCATCTTATCTATGTACGTTGATTGTGAAAGACCAAGCAATCTTTTTTATCTATCTCTATAGATCTTTATCCTAAAGATATAAGTTGCTTCACCAAGATCTTTCATGGCAAATTGTTTGGATAACCAAATCTTCACAGATTGTAGCATAGAGACATCATTTCCTAGTAATAATATGTCATCTACATATAGCACAAGGAATACGATTGCAGTCCCATTAACCTTCTTATACATTAAGTTGTTCATCCGGATTTTGTGAGAAACCAAACTCTTTGATTACCTCATCAAACGGATATTCCAACTCCTGGATGCTTGTTTCAATCCATAGATGGATTTCTGGCTTGCATACATTTTCACCATCATAGAAGGTGAAGCCCTCCGTCAGGTCATATACACATCCTCGCCTAGATTTCTATTTAGAAAGTTGTCTTCACATCCATTTGCCATATCTCATAATCATAATGAGTGGCAATGGCTAGAGTATCCTAATGGATTTAAGCATTGCTATCGGGTCAAGGTCTCGTCAGTAGTCAATTCCTTGTCTTTGACGAAAACCTTTAACCACAAGCCTTGCTTTATAGGTAATCACATTACCATCCATGTCGCTTTCTTTTTGAAAACCCATTTACACCCTATGGGTTTTATTCCTTCTAGTGCCTCAACCAAAGTCCATACTTGGTTTTCATACATGGAATCCATTTCGCCTTCATGGCACGAAGCCATTTCTCGCACTCAACTCTTCGTAACCTCTTCATAGTAGTAGGCTCATTATCTTCTATGAGCAATACATCATTCTGCTCACTCACGAAATCCATATCTCTCGAGAACAGAGCGATCCTACGTGATCTACTTAACTTCTTGTGTTGAAGAAGGTTGAATTGTTACTTCATCTCATGAGTCACATTTTCGTGTTCAGCAAATTGATCTGCGCTCTGCTCGAGCATCTTGAACTTCTTCGTTAAATTTTACTCCCACTATCTTCTTGTAAAAGAAACTCTTTCTAAAGATAGCATGCTTTGAAACAAACACCTTTTGTTCCTCAGCAAGGTAGAATTGATATCCCATTGTTTCTTTAGGATATCGTACAAACAAACACTTGTCAGAATTTGCATCAAGTTTATCTGACTGTATCCGCTTCATATAAGCAGGACAACCCCAAACTTTCAAATGAGTAAGATAGGGTCTTTTGTTAGTCCACATCTCATATGGAGTAACATCAACTGTCTTTGATGAAACTCTGTTTAACAAATAAACAGCTGTCTCGAGTGCATACCCCCAAAAGGATTTTGGTAACTTTGCAAAGCCCATCATCGACCGTACCATGTCTAACGAGGTTCGATTTCTCCTTTCAGCCACACCATTATGCTGTGATGTGTAAGGTGGAGTCCATTGAGATAAAATCCCATTATCTCTGAGATAATCTAAAAATTGTTGGTCTAAGTATTCCCCACCACGATTGGATCATAATGTCTTGATACATTTCCCAAGTTGGTTTTCTACTTCATTTCTGAATTGTTTGAACTTTTCAAATGCTTCAGATTTGTATCTCATCAGATACAGGTACCCATATCGAGAATAATCATCAATAAAGGTAATGAAGTAAAGACAACCACTTCTAGCATGGATGGACATCGGACTACATACATCTGAATGTATTAGGTCTAATACTCCAGTCGCTTGTTCACCCTTTCCCTTAAAGGGTAACTTAGTCATCTTGCCTAATAAACAAGATTCACATGTTTCATATGATTCATAATCAAATGACCCTAAACTACCACTCTTATGGAGCTTAGCTATGCGTCTCTCATTTATATGGCCAATGTGACAATGCCATAAGTAAGTTGATTTTAAATTATCTCGTTTACATCTTTTCGTGTCATTGACATTCATAATTGGATGTGACATATCCAATATGTAAATTCCATTGCATAATGTACCAGTACCATAAAGCATTCCATTCAAACTAATAGAACAACCATTTCTATTAAAAGTCAAATGGAAACCAACTCTATTTAAACAAGAAACAGACAATATGTTCTTTGTTAAAACAAGTACAAAATAACATTCATCCAGCTTTAATTACAAGCCCACTGGGAGTGACAAAAATAAGTGCTCACGGCTAATGCAAAGAACTCTTGCTCCATTTCCTACACGCAGTCTAGTTCTCCTTCATGAGTGCTCATCGTCCTCGAGGCCCTCGTGATATCATTGCATATGTGAGAGCCACAACCAAGATTCTAATACCCATATGTTATGATCGAAACAAGATTAATCTCAATGACAAACATACTCAAGGAGCCGAGGCATCCGATGCCTTCTTCGCTTCAAGGATTCTAGATAGACTTTACAGCCAAGCCTTCAAGGCCACCTTGCCACAATGGAAGCAAGTTCCTTTTGCGCAGCTTTGGTTTTCTTTTGGCTGCACTTCCTTTTGGTTTCTTAGACTTTTCTTCTTTAGGTTCTTTTCTTTGAACCGAAGAAGAAGAGTCCACCACAAGATCGGCTTGCTATCCTTCTTGATAGATTGCTCATTGCCTCGAAAGGCAGATTGATCAACTCGTGGATTGTCGTGGATATTTGGTTCATCCGATAGTTTAACACAAACCGTGAATAACTATCAGACAATCCAACCAAAATTAAGTCAACACTTAATTCATAATCCATAACAAAACCTAAGATGGCCAACCTCTCAATATATCCATTCATCTTCAGTGCATACTGCACTGCAGATGTCTCCGGAGTCATCTTAGTCGTGAAGAGCACCTTGAGGTCTCGAACCTTCGCATCGAGCTTGCTCATCAAAAGCTCTCTAAGATGAAACACTATGGTATTAGCATCCATAGACTCATGCTGCTTCTGCAGCTCTGGTGACATAGAGGCGAGCATAATATAGGTAGCCATGTCACTATCTTTGAGATGCTTACGATATACATTCTGATCCTCATCAGAAGCATCACAGCAGATGGATCAGGAAGTGGAACATCTAGGACATAGCTTAACTCCTCAGATCTGATAACAATTCTCAGATTTCTCAGCCAATCAAGAAAGTTGGGTCCAATTAATTTATTAGACTCCATAAGTGAGCGCAAATTCACACTAGAAGACATCTTCAATAAACCTAAAGGGAAAGAGAGAAAGAATGTTAGAATATTAATACATGCATGATCATAAGGACTTGCATGACATACATATGGCTCCCACTAGTTTAAAAAAATCCTTAACCCTCACTACGAATCTAAGAAACATTATGACAAAGTGTCCTAGTGGGTCGATATCCGACATTACTACGGATGACCTTGGGTTTACCCAACAAGCCACCTTAGGTCAATCGGTAGGTATCGGTCATATCAATTACATCATAGATGCAACTATCGACTAGTGCTATCAACTCGTGATGTATGCACACACATTGAGTTATCAACTCTTAATGCGTGTACATCTGATGTACGCTACCCAATTGCGCCTCTGTCTACGTTGACCTTTAGTTTTCTCAACAAATCAACGCTTCTAGTGAAAACCGACCCATTAATCCGAAAATCTTATTTTCATGGTTCGAACATATCCTTATAGAGCGAGCTTGGGTTTACCCAACAACTCTAACTCTAAAAGAACTCTGGTTCTTCCTATATTAATGGAAGGCGTTAGTTTTCATATTATGTGTGAGGGATTTCATACTCTGGTCTCATCTAAGCTGTAGGATTATAGTCACAATGACTATATGAAATGATTTAGGGCATCTCATCAATCACATCGAATCTATACCTATAATCATCCATCATCCCACCTAACCAATCCTAGCATGCATTCTTTAATGCAATCATCTCATAAGGTTTTCCTATATAGGTTGTGACGGGTTATGCATCTACAGCTTTGACATTCGATTCAACTCTTGAACCGAATTGCTTTCTAATGTTAGCATCGGCTAATTTATCAATCTGTATGTTTTCAATTCCAATTCACAATACCAATATACCAAGTGTAATATCCTCTCCTTTGATGTACCAATGAAACACTAATTGTAGCATGCTTGTCATACATAGTCATACTAGACATGAAATACTCGAAATTGATTAATACACTATTATTATCTTAGATTTCTAAATGATTTGAGAACATCAAACCATCACCCTAAGTATCTCTAGGTAGTCTCCACTTCATCAAGACTACTTTGACACTTGTCACATAACTTGTGACGGCCAAAACAGTCAAGACAATAGAATATACTAACGAGACGCTAATGTGACATATTTGACATCCGAAAATTTTTGGAAACTCAATTTCAAGCAAATCAGTTTGGCATGCATACAACATCAATGTAACATATTTCTAATCACATTAAAAATGATCCAAGGCATTGGAACCGAAAAACACACAAACAATATTCCAAACAAACCAGTTCCAGCAACTTTCTCAAAATTGCCAAGTTCTGTCTTTTGCTTGAAAAAATCATTGAAACAATTTCAATAAATTCTGAGAAAATTAAAGAGGCTACAACATGTTCACAACATGCTCCATGAATATTTTTAGAATTTATTTCCAAGAAAAACTCAACCAACCTCAGCAATTAAGTCAATCCAAAATCTGTGTTCCTCAACACAGACATTCCCATCAGCACACAAGAAATTCTCAAATAAATATTCAATCACCTCGAAAACTTTTTTCCATCTTCATAGACATTTATAAACATCTTAGAGACATGTTGGTGAAAGAAAATCTAAAAATAAAATTTTTCTATATTTTATTCTTGAATTTACAAGCATGCCTGTTCATGGAATGTGCATAAACATAGCAACCAGAACATTAGGGAATAAATTAGCAAAGCTATATCAAATCAAATTGATAAATTTTTTCCTTCCACAGACATATTCAGCAACATCTCATGAGCAAATCTGGGCAAGAAAATTTCGAAAATAAGATTTCTACATTGATTTCGAATTCAACACATTCAGCATGCAAAATCGTCACAACCAATAGGCAGCATCAATCTTATTATGATTTCTTCTTTATATACGACACAAGTGGCTCTGATATCATTGTAGGAAAATCCCGGTGCGTGCATCACATACACACGGTGCGGAAAAAAACAAAAAATTGTTTCGGGACATTCCCGAAGTCCAGGATCTATGTGTCTATACAAAGAGTTATCATTATTCTCAAACCACAACGACCAAAGGAGACCGTCTCTAACGGTATCCACGCAAAGGTCGAAAAATCTAACTGAATCAAACCCTTTAATCCGGAAATAGCTAGAATAAAGAAGAGAGTGCTAGCTCTTACCTTATTCTTGGAGAGCATAAGGTGAAGAAGAGGAGAAGATGATGAAGCTTGAAGAAAGATGATGAAGAGAGGAGAGCTTCGGATGACTCTTCTTTCTTTTTAAACTTAAAACTTTTAACTTGTTAAAAGCTCTTTATATTAACTCACGATCATCATCCTTCATTTAGTCTATCATTTTTGTCTTTTAGTCATTTTGTCTTTTTCAATTTAAAGCCATTAAATGATACTTTTGACAAGGCTAAAAGACATTAAATGATACTTTTGACAAGGCTAAACATCCTTCCACGTAAATCATATATTAATTAATTAATTAATTACTTAATTAATTAATTAATTATATATATACATGCTGAGGTGGTCCAGTCATAATGGGGTCGGTTCTACCGGGTCCCGGTATGAAAAAAACACCGAAGACCCGTTTCAGCAATATCGATGTCGCGATCTCATCGGGACATATCCCAATCTCATCGGGATCCATTTAGTTCTATTGCTCTCCATATAATGGATCTCTATCCAAAACTATTTTACGAATTCTCCGAGTTCCTCATATGCGTGTGACCCATTAGGTTCCCGGTTATGTTGGCCACTTAGATTAACACTTAATCCAAGCAAGTCATGAGCGGTGTCTAGCAATACATCATGACCTCCAATTGAATAGAAAGTAATTGGTTTGATGACTGAACCCATGCTCACCACGAACCATATCACGAACCCTTCCATAGACAATTACTGTGCAGTTCGTCCTTTTACCATGCTATACCCCACTTGGTTATGAGTATGGGCAAAGTGTCAACTCTTACTAGACTGACTACATCAAATCTAGTCCAAGTGATATCAGTTCTCGTCTTGGGACTCATTACTTTATATGCCAATGAAGACATTCTTCATGACATATGTACTCCAGCCAGAGATTTCCAAGTAATGACCCTGACAAGAGGCCATGGGTATCATCTTCTGCTATCACAGAAGTGGTGAATCCTCTATTGGCCACTCAATTACCTTCGAATACCTCAAACTGTACCTAATCACCATCCTATGAGCGACCTCTGTGAGGCAACAAGGAATGGAGTCAAAGCACAGAATCAGTATCCAAGATATCCTTGAGTACCTCAAGTCTAAAGATACTTGTACCATTGTTATGATGAGATTATCACTGACATTAGAATAGGACATCTATGTGATGATCTCATAGTAGGTCATCCAATGTACTTACTACCTCTAGTAAGCATTTACATCTCAACCCTAAACATCTCATATTTATAGTTTCTGAGATCCACTGCTTGATCAAATCAAGGAGCTTGACATGTGCTAGTCTCTCTGGATTAATGATGTCTAATTTTAGTAATCTTATGACTAGGGATAATTTAGATACTGACATAATTGCACATGATAGGAATCTCAGTAGTATGATCACATCACAATTTCCTTCATGCTATGTCAAATATCATGGACTTCATTAATTTGCTTATAGATCAATATCAATTCATAAATAATGAACACCAAATTAATGAAATATGCCTTTCAATATTTATTCATAAAGTCTGTACACAACTTTGTACAAAACGCGCTAAAGGTGATTGCCTTTAGGGCACTACTCTAACAAGAAAACCATCAGTTACCAATTTAACATCATCCTAATTTGTGAAAATTTCTATTTGACGTCCAACAAATACAACATAGAAGTTGTATCTACCCATAATTAAGTACCTGTAAATGAATCAAATCCTCAGCATTGACACACGTACATACATTAAAAGCATTAAATTGTTGATAAATTAACCAATCATCATTGCTATACAAGTGTGCAACCAAAGTCAAAAGTTCATCATATCATCATTCAACATCATATGGCAGGAGCAAAAATAGTGAAGTTAGAAGTATTGTTACCATCCTACATGACCATATAATAGTATACCATTACATACAAAAAAAAGAAATCAAACATAAAGTCAGATTTCATTATCTAAGAGGTGCTGCACATAAGCTCGTTTTTGATCTGCAGTTAAACCCCAGAAAAGTTTCTCAGAGTAAGGACTCCTTGAGAAGATCATTATAATCGTGACAACGTCTTCAATTGAGAAACCCATACTCCCTAGCTCTTCACCTACCTTAGGAACTGGGGCGCCCACAATAGCATCAGCAAGGACCTTTACATTCTCTCTATTGCAGTCAATTCCATGGGTAAATGTGGCAGCAAGGCTTTCTAATACTTCACTGTCACACATCTTTCTTTTTCCTTTATTTTTTTGGGTCCCGCCTATGTTGGAAGAGGCGACATAACCAATGGGAGGGGCTAAAACATTTGGAACAGGAGTGGCCGATGGGCCTGTTGGGGAGGATAGGCCAGTAGGAGGTGGTGAAGCTACTGGTGCATCAGCTTCCATTTCCTCACCCTCAAGCTGAGCAGCAGCTCCTACAGCATCTTGAGCTCCTACACCAGTGGCTATGTCTTTTCCAAACACAAACTCAAGTCTGGGATAAAGTGGGAAAGGCTTTCCAGGACTGTAGTAATTATTTGGGTGTTTTTGGAAGAAAAAAACATGTTCTTAGCATGATATACATTCACTATTATTAGGATGCTTGTGTAAACAACCTACAAACAACCTACCCTCATCCATTCGTCTAGCACTTGCTTACTGTCAACCTCAACGCATTGCTTGGTTTCATTCCAACCAAACCCACTGCAGTTCAACATGTCAAAGGCTGTTTGATATTTTTCCTTCAACCTTTTGTGCTTATTTTGTACATGCCTCTTGTCAATGCCACAATCAAGAAACTTTTCTAGCATCATTCGAGTAAGAAGTTGAAAAGTATCAGGTTTAAATTTTCCATTATTAGCCCGGTGACCAACAACAACTGCCTCCTCCAACAAGGTCACAAATGCATCTGTTTCATCTGATGTACAAGCTCTAGACATTGCACCTGAACCATATAATGTCATACCCCAAACCATGTAAAACCATCTCCATAAATTGATTAACCACCATAATTTGAAACAATTTTGTAAAGACAGAAGACTATATGGAATTAATAGAAACATGCAATTCAGAACACAGGGAACAAATAAACAGCAATCTAATGATGTGTTCTCAAATTGAGTTACAATGGGAGCAACAATATAAAGAGAATTTAAAGCTTAGCCCCAATTCAGTTACAATGAAAGGCAACCAAATTTAAACACTAAATTTGATTAAAGTTGTCATTAACTACATGAAAGAACCAAATTTAATCGTTTCTTCTCCAATCATCAAACATATTATGAGCTAAATCCTCTCTCCATTGACTACATTCATTACTTGTCTCAACACGGTCAAGAAACTCAGGGACATGTGCATCTTCCCTAATTGGCATATCCTCATCCTCAAAAGGCATTAGCTCTGCTGGATCAACACTCATATGCAACCTAATAAAGTTGTGCAGCAGGCAACATGCAAGAATGATGTGCACATGAGTGGCTGCTGGATTAAAAGATGGATTTCTTAGAATTTTCCATCTTTTTTTCACTAAACCAAATGCACGTTCAATAACATTTCTGGTCGATGAGTGTCTCTTATTAAAGAGCTCTTTTGGGTTCCTAGGAGCCCTTCCATCTCGTGCCCACTCTTGAATATGGTATCTTGTGCCCCTAAAAGGAGCAAGAAAGCTAGGACCATTGGTATAGCCAGCATCTACTAAATAGTAATTTCCTATAAACAAATGATAATATTAGTATTGTATTTGGAATCATCCCTAAAACAATATAACAAATTTATAACAATTCGTATCTACATACCCATTGGAACTTGAAGTCCATTAGGCCTAGTAACAGCATCATGCAGCACCCTTGAATCCGCTGCTGAACCCTCCCATCCAGCAAGAACATAAACAAAGTTTAAGTTCTTATCACACACTCCTAACATATTAGTGCATATTTTCCCTCTCCTACCTCTATATCTGGGTTTGTCTGCTTGGGGAACTATTATTTCTAAATAGGTCCCATTTAGAGCACCAAGGCAACCCTTGATCAAAATTCCAATAAAAAAAGTTCAATTTTACTAAATTAAAAAAGTTAAATTAGATAATATATTGTTGCTAATTAATTGTACTTACCTTAAACCATTTCCATCTATTGTCTGTGCAATCATCAGAAATTGGTATAGGCTTGACATATAACATATGTTGAAGCTTAAGTACAGTCTTCAATATACTATGGAAGACCCTACTTATTATTTCTCCTGACCTCAGAAACTGAACTTGTAATACTCTATTAGATTCATTTTGTGCTAATATTCTTAGGAAGATTAACACTTTCTCTTCAATAGACACATGGCCATAATTCGTCAACCCACCATGGACCTTAAGTATTTCACATAATAATGTAAATGCATTACAATCCATCCTTAAATCCCACTGGCTATTCCTATCACCCTCATGCAAAATCATATATATATTGGCTTGCCTAGTTGGTATTGTCAATGCCCTAATACCTGTGGCATTTGCACTCCTATGTCGATTTTTTGTGTATACATACAAGGATAACAAAAGGAACATTCTCATTAAATCCAATTCCCCATTCCAAAGCTCAAACAACGCAAGAGAGTTATATATAGCAACATGATTGTTGTTATCCATATTTGTAAATCAAAAGTGTCTGCAAAGGGAAAAAATATGTTGTGTATCATCTAGTGCACATATAATAACATGCAAGGCCGAATAAGAGTGAAAGAAATATAATTAGGTTCAGTTATAATGATAGATGCAATAGGATATTGAAAAGTCTAGTATACTATATAGTTATAATCAACTAAACTTTCAGAATGTTTTAAATTGTGTTTCAAATGGTCAGAAACTCATTAATGCGTACTGAATGTGAGGTTGGAGTGAATGACTTCAATAATTGGGTTGTGAATGAAATTGTAGCTAGATGATGAAAGTAAAAAGGAAACATAAAAAATTGATAGATTGCATTTGATATGTGAGAATGCAAGCACACTTTATAGGATAAAATACTATACACATTCATGCTTATTGTATGATGATGAGAACATTTTCTTTATTACTTCATCATCGTGTCTCTTTGAAAGGGATCATATAGAAGACCAGAGACATGACATTTCAGCAAAGACACATATGGTAACTTGGAGCAACCAAACTGTTTGTAAAGAAAACATACGTTCAGGTTGTCATAAAGCACAGAAATTGTTCAATGAAAAGATCTAAACTTTCTTTTAGTCTCCAAAAACAAAAGAAAGCTCATATCAACTTTCATACTTTCTAACACTATGAGGAAAGAAGTAAATCCACAAGTAAAATTCACCTTCCACTCTACCCTATTAATAGTTTATGTATTAATGACAATTGTTCATTTCATCCCTCATATGTTTGTTTCAACAAATTCCAGTAAATCCATAACTAAAATGCATGCTTTTTGGGCTGAGAAATTGTATATTCCAAATGTAGTATCATTCATCATAAATGAATAAGTTTACAAAAAGGGAATGTTGAATGCAGTTCAGAAAAAAATTACACCAAAGTCTAGTTCCCCGAAACTTGTAGTTTTAAAAAATCATGGATTAAGAATGTTGAATATATTTGGTAACTTAACCATATGTACATAAAGAAATAAAGAGCTAATGAACATGTTGACAACTTATTTGCCACTGTTTGTGTTAACAACTTATTATGATTTCAAATGATCACAATTGGATTTACTTCATTGGTAACTTAAATTCATCATGTTGAAAAAGTAGTAACACTTAACAAATCTCATTGAAAAAATTTCAACATTTCATCATCTCAAAGTAAACAGCAATGGAAGTTGGTTAATTGAACCTAGTTAAGGTCAAAACAAAAATAAAAGGCAAACTACCAAGTAGTAGTATTAGCCATGAAGCTTTGTCTTAGTAGTAAAGAGAAGAAAAACCTAGCAACAATCTTATTCAAGGTTGAAAGAAGATGTTGAAGGCAGCCCAAATCACACATTTTTTGATTGATATACATCAAAGTCTCAGAGAAAAGAAGCCATAGTCTACAGCTAATGTTTGCTTAAAAGTGCAGTCTTGCCTTTCCAAGGCTATAGGATGGGAAAATTTTGTCTGTGAACTGATTGCATCTTGTATTGAGCATTAACAACTCACCTTTGTTGATTCAAATTGAAGTAGATGTTAAAGGAGCAATTTTATTAACCGAATTTGATTTAATGAAAAATGAATTCATATATAAAAGTAATACATGATCTCAAAAATTTCTGGTGAAAAAGTCTCAAATTTGTCTTTTGGTTAAGCAAATTAGATATATTTTTAAAGATAGCCATATAAGCTCTCTTAATTGTTTTAAGTTAGTTCATGTAGACATATTATAGTAAGTTTTTATAGGTAAAACATTCTTTATCAAAGAACTTATGTATATACATAATATTATAATCTAAAGAAGAAAAGAAACATACTAATTTGCTCAAACTTATTACAACTTTAATATTGGAATTAAAAGTACAAAAGACTTTCTAGTTTATATATATGCATTATTACTGCTAATCACATTTTGCACATGATTCCTTTAGAAAGGTTATCTTGGAAAACCCTTTTTTCAGATATTAATAGGATAATTACCTACATATGAACATTTAAAAGTGTTTGGATGTCATTGTTTTGCCACTAGTATTTTAAAGTCAAATTTTAGTCTCAGTCTATATGATGCATTTTTATGTTTACCAAGGGTTCAAAAGGGATATAAGTAATTGTATGAGTCATATATAATGAGCTAGGCCAATGCAAAAAGTTAACTAGTAAGCTGTTCTATCATATGTGAGTTATATAACTCATCATTTAAATCATTCATGTCTCCACCATGTGTCCTTTATTGGAAAGCACTTATGAATTATGCAACTCAAAAGTAGTAGTTTGCTTAAAGATAGGTTCTTGTCTTTGTGATGAAGTCCATAGTACTTGCATTAGATATAACTACAAAATACGCAAATTGACAAGTGAGGTTAAGAAATTGAACTCAACTCACACAAGATAATCTCATCAGTGAAAAATGGAACAGATGCAGCTTATTTTCTAAATATGTAAATCATATCAAGATCTTGTATACAACATACCATATTTAAAATCATAGGACATGCCTAGCATTCACTATTATATCTAACAAATAATGACTTTACAGCAATAGTAATGCAGGTCAAAGCACACCATGTGCATGCATAAAATCCTTCAATTCTTTTACCACAACTACAGTTAGAATTAACAAGCATCAGTCTCCATTGGAATTAACAAGCATCAGTCTTCACTAAGCTAATTTTCAATAAATTAATGAAATCCATCAGCCTTCATTGTCTAATCCTATATGGCATTCCATTCTCAAATACTAAACGCATTGCACATAGCTTGCCTATGTATCTTCTCTTCAAAGTATATATCTATACACATGCACACCATTATAAGGAAAGTTTACAACTTATAATGGAGTTAAACAATGTAGAGCAACCAATACAGAGCAAGGATGCAACACCATGCATTTAAGAATGACAAGAAAACTCACCAATTATGGTTATGAGTATAAGTGCCAAAAATCCCAAGAAGATTGTCCCTCAAAATGAGAGCAAAAGTTTTATTCGAGGAATTAAACCCTGAACATAGAAAATTGCACGTCGATCATAATCAGCATAAATGTAAATAGAAAACAAAGATAACCCCAAATCCAATTTGGGATAATTCATCGACAACTTACTAAGTTGATCAAAGTTAAAGAAAGTAATCAATGAGCAAAAAGAACTATTAGGAGTAAAGAGATTGAACATTAAAACGCATCAATGTCGTAAGCGCCCTTCAAAAATCAGAAGACCATTTCCCAACTTTCGTATTTTTTATAGTTGAATCTCATATTTGAATAGTAGGTAGAAGATGAAAAGGCACGAAATACGAACGACTCCATCGTGGTTGAATTAAAAGAAGATTTTGGGAGATTCATAAATAATCAAACGAAAGAGAGAGATATGGGAACAAAAAAACGAAAGAGACACAAAAAAATTGGAGAGTGCATTTTGGAGATTCGTAAAAAAACAAACATCGACAGTGACTCTAGAGGCAAATAAGGCATTTTCCATGAACAGAGCAAACCATTACCTGCGGAGATTACGAAGCAGAGAGAAGAAGGAAGGAGAGCTACGAAGCAGATGGAAGAAGGAAGGAGAGCTGCGCAGAGAGGGATCGTCGTTTGGCTTGAGACAATGTAGCGTTTTGGAGTGAAGGGAGGGTATTTCAGACATTTCATCTTTCTGTTTTGTTCTTGTCCATAGCACAAAAATTTCTGTATCACAGCCTTGGATAGAACAAAATTTTTTGTCTTTGTCCTCTAAAGACGGAAAAAAAATGAGCGAGGATAGCAAGCAAACACCACGAAGGACAGAACTTTTATGTCCTTGTCCTCTGTTCTCGCGTCTGAGGACGCTAACCAACCACTATGTTGATGCGAAACGAAACTGGAAAGAGCGGCGTAGGGGTAGGAATTTGGAGTTTTTACGCCTAGACGTAATTTTTTTTTTCACGAAATGTTTTAAGAGGGTCCTAATTATAATAAAGTATTTTTAAGTCATTTATACCCAGACTAATCTTTACTTAAGCAGGGTAGGTCCTTTGCAGGAAACAAAACTCTAGCTTCAAGTTTTAAACGGTTGTATATATAAGGGCGGTTCGAACCCGCGACCTCACTTAAACCAGTAGAATCCCTTACCAACTTATATGCGCCTTGGGGTTATGTAAAATTGTTTTGCTAATTCGCTTTGTGTATTTTAGCTTGACTATGTTAGTTAGGTTTAGCACATTAAGAGAGAGAGAGAGATAATTTCCTTATCTAATGATTTTAACATCTTAAAATCCATTGTTTCTTGAAGAGATCCTAGTGTAAGGATAAATGTGTTGGATAATTTTATCTTTTCTTATAATATTGGACAACTTTTAATTGTTTTTTTCTATTGAATACCTTATCGATTAAGTTGTAGATTAACAAATGATTTAAATCAATTAGTTGAAATTTGAGAGAAAAATAAATCTTAATTAGTGTAAATCAGACTCATATCGTACTTGTGATGAAAAAGCTCAACATGAAAGTTATATATAAAAGTTAAGGTCTCCTGCAGTTGTTTATATCATTTATAAACATACAGATCTTCTGACTCGTTAAGAATGTTTACATATTAAAAAAATTGTAAAAAGACATTAACTATGCGTTGGTGCACTTCTTCTGTGAAGGTCCAAAAAAATTAGAGCTCGTTTTAGCCATAACAACTATTTCGAAAGTTGAGATAGAATCGAAATTAGATATTTCATATTTTTTTTTTTCATTTTTTAACTCTTTCATGAACGATCCGAGACACGTATAAAGTTTATGATGCGTGTTAGAAAAAGTGCCAAGAACATGCTTCTAAAAGTCTTATACGTGATTAAATAGGTCAGGATTATGATCTCCCTAATTTGTCCTTTATATAGAAGCTAAACGTTCACAATTGTACAAGAACTGAGGAATTTCTTACCATTGCTAAAAATACAGTGGCATATGGCCATTCGTTTTCAGAGAACTTAGTCAACAACCAAATAGCAAAGTGTGGCCCCCAAAGGAATTGGCCAGTAAACCATAAAAAGTAGAACCAGGATATTGTCAAAGAAATAGATACATTAATCATGTTTCGTGAATCTATGTATATCCAAAGGACGATCAATTTTGGCACCCAAGAAGAAGGCATTGTCATTCTGGCTTTTCCGTATCAGAAAGCGTTCCTTTTTGCAATGGCCAAAGCTCCAAAAAAAAAAAAAAAAAAAGGTCCTTGCCCTTAGTCCTCTATACTAGTTTTGTCTTTACAATCTTAAAATTTCTGATTTAGTCCTGGTGATTGATAAGACGCCTTAGAATTTTTTTTTTTGAATTTGAGGAAACTCTGTAGGCGGATTAAGCGGGCATATTTCTCTGAATGCTCAATTGGCCCACCACTTTATAGGCAGATTAAGCGGGCGCAGCTCATCATTGAAGACCCGACTAGTTCTTCATCTACAGGTAAAACCTCGACTACCCCAAACTCTTACAAAAAAAGCTAGCATGAAATCGAACCGTTGGGGCCTTAGATGGCAGTGCCTCATAGCTAGCAATCACTACTACATGATGGCTGCATCTTACTCCTAAAATAGAGGCCGAGATCTTGATGAAGGCTGTCTCTTGCTATTCCTTGACCGAGTCTGGGTTCGCTCTACCTTCAAAGCTCGATGTTTTCTTCTAGTTTTGCGTAGAACTAGAGCATCTAATATGATGTAACTATTTAGTTTATGAAATGGAATGCAAATGTCTTTAGTGAGGGTTAGAGGAAAATGATCATGAATAAAACGATACCTCTTCTCTGCACGGTTAGCTGATTTAGCTGTTCACATGATGCAGTTCTAAACATTGCTAATAGGGATCAAGGTCCAGATATTATAAGCAACGCTAAAGAGAGCATGATACTTTTCCCTCCCTCGGAAAAGAATACATCAATTGGACAAGTTACTGTGTGCTACCTTCCGAGGTAATAAAGAAAGCACCCAGAACTTAATATACAATTGTGTGCAAATTCTCAGCATCATTAACTTTTGGTGTTGTTTTCCACATTTCCGCAACATTTTAAGCAATAGAATGTCTTAAAAGCCAATTTTTTACAAGTTGTATGGCCTACAATCACATGTAACTGCTAAAACATGTAACTGCTAAAACAGACCGGTTATATGATATAACTTTTGCAGGTCAAGATGAGTAGTAGATAGAACCAAATCAAGCCTAGATAAAGCAAGGAAGGTTCAAAACATGTTAGTTACAGATGACTGTGTGTTTTCATTTAATTGAACAAAGATGTTCCAAATCAACAACCATCCTAAACCCATCAACCCAAAATAACACCTGGTAAAGAAGTTGGAATGTATCCAACAGGCAAAATGATGCTCATTTGGTGAGAGGTGGAGGAGGGGAAAGTTAACAACAAAAATCTCAAATGCATCATGCTTGAAGCACTAAGAGGAAACTAGCAAATCTTTATTGTCTGTATAACCATCACATTTCCAAATAAATAGAAAACTTAACCAATAAAGAAACAAATAACACACTCAGGACATCTTGGTTACTAAAGTTCATTTCGGAAGAGCTTAGACATGTCCTAATGTCCAGAATATAACTTTTACGTGGAAAACATCCAGGTAGATGCTTCCAATTGACTAGTGATTGAGCTTTCACTTTCCAGCACAGATGGCTGTGGAATGGTTACTCATCCCTCACATTAACATCACAATTGTGCTTTTGACACCTAAAACCACATGCTTGTCATTACAATTATCTACAAACAACACTTGTTCAGGGCATAGATTTTACCTGATATTCCTCAGATTCATTCTGCTGCCTTCCTAATTTTACCAACAAATTTTTTTTAACTTTTTGCATGATTCACAAGAACGTTATCAGTCCATTAAAAACTGGATGATAACTACATGTTCAACAAAGTCCTTACTTCAGAACAGTCTTCTAAGTTAGAGACCACATTAGTATTAAACTAAGTGCAGAAGAGGATAGGGATGAAAACAGAATAGAAGGCTTAACATAGAATCTATATTATGAGTTTAGCCCTCTCGCAAGCAATGTGAAATGCCAGGTCATTCATGGATATACAAATGAAAGCATCTCATGGATATACAAATGAAAGCATCTCAAATATACCACCACCAGCCATTATCTTTGTTATATATCAGATACTTTCGCCTACATTATCAAGAAAGCAATATAGGTATGTTTTGCCCCCATTATTTAATTCTAGTTAAGAAGTAAGATTCATGAGTAATACTCAAACATAAGGTATATATATGTCATCTTTTGCTATTTGAGCTTCCCGAGTCTACAATGATGAGCAAAATGGCCAATCGATGAGGGCCATCTTTTACACACAATTGATTGTAAGCAGAGTACAGTCTGAAAGAGAAAAAAAAAATCTTTTACCTACTACTGTTGCTAAAGCGAAGCAAAATTGAGAGAATTTCTGAAAACTGAGGACGCTTTGATGGGTTATTGTTCCAGCACTTTGTCATAAGAGATTTTAGGATTGCTGGGCACTCTTTGGGGATCTCAGGCCTTAGGCCACAAGCAGCTATGCCAACTGCTGCTTGCACAGGTGAATATGCCGCATAGGCCACCTCACCAGTCACCATCTCCCAAATCACCATCCCAAAACTATATGCATTGCTCATCCAAGTCTCGGTAACATTCTCCGGATCACCAGCAATAATCTGTTTCCAACCAAAAAATATAGCTATTACATATATGAGCAGCTAATGCAGAATTTACAGATGTAAAAGGACCATAATCACCTTAAAGCTCATAACATCCAATGATGGAGAATGCTTATTACAAAATACACTATAATAATACATCTCAATTCCAACAATATTGTAAAAATACAGCATCCTAACGCAACCGATAGGATAGAAGAGTAACCACCTCAAATGAATGGCAAGTATAATAGGCTCCCATAGACGTTAAAAATAAATAAGGATTGTGATTTTGATGTGCATGTAACAGTGCCTATATTCAGATACTTCAGGATATATAATTGAGAAAAACTTTACTCCTTTTCAATGTCAATTGATCTATCAACATATAAATTCATGTGGAAGATGCTACAATGAGACTAAGGAAAGAGTACAGACCTCAGGAGCTAGCCATCGATAACCATCAGTTTCATACTCCACGGCCTCCCCCAAAATCTTACAAGCAGTGACAATGCCCATATCCCCTAAACAGGCATTCCCGTGCCGGTCCAGCAGAATTCTCTGGGTGTTAAGGTCTCTATACACAACATCATGATCATTTACAAATTTAATTGCTTCAGCTAAATCTGTAGCAATTCTTACTATCTCCTTCATCTGAAGCTTCCTGTTTCTCATAATCAACTCACTAACTGACCCACCTTCCATCAATTTGGTCACCACACACAATCCATGATTCTCATCCACACAAACACCATAAAATTGCAAAATGTTCTTATGTCCACACGTCATTAACTCCAAAAGATCTCTGTGGAGTTCAAACTCATAAGCATTCCCTTTGTCACACCCTTTGAGCTTCTCAATTCCAACCCTTCTTCCCTTGTAAACTCCCTTAAAAGTACTTGGTCCGACCTGATCAATAAACTCAAGATGATCAGAGTTTAAAAGCCATTTCGCGATTTCTTCTCCACCTGACTGGATCGTTTGCCATTCATCAACAGATACAACAAATGATGAAGTGGGCAACGGCATCTCAACCTGAATCTTCATGTTCGAATTCTCAATCCCATTCTTGTAGCTCTGTTCGGAAGGATCATCTTCAAAATCACCAAGTTCTCTCCATCTAGTGTTCTCTTCTTGACAACCACAAAGGCTAAAAGGAAGCTTCACCGTGGTGGGTTTGGGCCTCTTCATAGCTGATTTCAGAGCATTTTCTATACGGACTTTGAACAAGTTCTCTTGTCCTGGTTGTGCTAAAAGATGAACGACCCCAAGAGTAAAACCCTTCTTCTCAAAGATCTGTATCTTCTTGCAGCACATGGAAGCACTATCCAGTGCGCCAGACATGGCTGGCCAAGAAATGGAAGAGTTGCAGGCAAATGTGAGTTTGAATACAGAGCCTTCTACTTCATCATTAGATACTTCTTGGATCACCATTGCTGGGGACTCATCGACTGACGCTTGTTCTATCAACTTTATGTGTAGAAACACATCTTTCATGTCAAACCCTGCCTGTGAGTAACTGTAAATGGAAGCAAAAACACCAATAAAGAAATGGATGAGAACATAAATTAATGGATAACAAAAATTCATGATGGAAAAGAAGATATTCAATTAAAGGCAACAGTTTTAAGCACGATTCTTATATTTTTCGGAGAGTATCAATAAATCTGTACAAAACAACATCTTTCTACCTCGTTAATAAAACAAAAATATATGGAAACTCCATGGCAACAATAACTATGTAAATATAGACCCGCGACCCAAAATTCATTTCTTTGTAATTACAAATTCATGATTCTGCATTTTCACCGCAAACAAATAGAACTAGATCCAAAAATAATAGAATAATGTTTCAAAACGTCCAAACCTGAGAGGAAAGGAATCATAATGTTTCTTGATATTGGACACGAGCTTCTCTGGCAACTGACTTCCAGGATACAATTGAGTGAGGCTCCGAACAACGCTAGCCCACACAACCTTCCTACAGTTCTCAGCCTTATTACCATTACCTTGTTGTTGTTGTTGCTGCTGCTGTTGTAGCTGCAACACCATTTGTTGCCGACTCATTTGAGGGTCACGAGCAGAGTCGAGATTCAAAGAGTTCTTAAGCGACGCAATCGCCTCAGACACGTTGCGGCTCAGCTTCTGGAACCGCTTTTGCATCGTCGACGACGGTGCAGTGTCCCTGCTGGGCAAGACACCATTGGCCGAAGAAGACGAGATTTCGGACTGTAAATTAGTTTCCGATCGGTCTTGGGTTCGCATCAGGACTTGCTCCACCATGTCCTCGTCCGTGCTGGCTCGACTGGACCAGCACTCCAGTGCTGCAGCCATTGGCTTCTAAGGAAATGTGGGTGTCGAGTCACAGTCACTCAATCCAAAGCTAAGCTAAACAAACCAAAGCTAAGTGATTGCAAAGGCAAACGTCATCGATTCGATTCCCCAAGACAGCAACCCTAAGACTAGAATTGGAATCTACCCAGAATGCGACACAGAGAGTGCAATGACACGTACCTGTTATTGTTAAAGTTAGTAGATGAATTGAGAGCAAGTATGGAATCCGAGAAATCGACAGAAACCCGAGTGTTTGGTTCCAAAGAAAGTAATGCACATCATTATGTGTGAGAGTGGTGAATTTTGGTGTGATTGTGATTAGAGAGTGGGGTCCACGTGGAAGACAAGTTCCGAGTACATTATTTGCTTTCAATCATGTGACATTGGTTGTTGTCGAGTCAGTTTGTCTAATATTTATAGACTTTTATGTATATGTAACTACGATCCATAAATAGGGACTGCTGACCTTCCGACAAGCTACAGTCCAACGTAAAAATATATAAATTACTGCGACAATTAAAAATTTAATAGCAAAAAACGATTGCAAGATTCTAGTAGAGTTGGGTTCGAGTTTGACCGATCCGTAAGTTGAGAGTAAGCTACGGTATGACTTGGGAAATCTTAAATGGATAGTGGAGGAATATCAATGTCGTTGTCGTTGTCATCCTTGGGGACAACAAGAAGGTCAGAGTGGTCACGGTAAGTATATGCAGTTCTGCTTTCCGCCTACATCCCTCACCAGATTTTCCGATCCCCACTTTCTTTTGGATGTGTATAAGATGAAGGATACAATACAACACTCGTGTTTTTTGAAAAGGAATAAAATCATCACTAGCTATTTCTACTTAATCTTAGTGCATCATCCTTACATTCATTTAAGTATGATTGCATTACACATTTGCTTATTTTTAGAACCCATTGTGTAAGAGGAAACAATTAAAGGTTGTAGCATGACTTTATCATATAATATCTTGAAAGTATGTATATTTTTTTTTTCAATTTAAAAAGTAAATTTTTTTTATATTCTTTTCTTTAACTCCTTGATACTACCTCCCATTTGTCTAAAAGTTTTTTTAACTCCCTAAACTTGATAAGACCATAATTCTACAAAAAAGATATTCTTATCTCAATTAATTCAATGATTTTTTTGCTACTTAATTCAATGATTTATTAAAGCATCAATTTCTCTCATCTTCACTCTAGTACGTTAATCCACTAGCAAGATTAGGTAAGGTTAGGTTTGACAAATAAGCTCGGATCTGGCCCGACTTGAAATCAACAAGTTTGTTCTAGTTTGATCGAACTTCGGGTCAAGCTTTGGCTCAGATTACTTGGCCCGAAATTGCACGGTTTTGGTCTGGTTTGATCAGGCTTGAGTTCGAACTACTCTACCTAGCCTAAAACTTTTTAGAAAAATGATATTATTTTATGTAAAACAACCTTGTTCTTTGGATTTTAAATTTAAAAAATGAAAAAAACGGCTCAAATTGTCCTTAAGTAAGTACTTATGTCATTTTTCAAAATTCACCTATATCCATAAGTGTAGAGTTATTAAGATCTCTGCTAAACAAAACCAATCATTAACAATTAGTATTCCTAGGGTAATAGGATTTTTTATGTAATACGTAGCGGTACCTTAGTTACGTATCTCAGATTAAACGTGAAAGGGAAAGAAACGAAGAAATGCAGAAAATACTTAATTTTGATCTCTGTAACTTCAAACAAGCTTTTCAAAGTAGAAATGAGCACGAATCTACCGCCATTTTTACGGGAATTACTCTTCGGGACGCGAGTAAGGTATTCTATAATTTTTTGAGAACTTAGGCTCCCTTAACGGGTCAGAGAATCCTTATACTTACAATTGATTATATGAACAACTGCAAGAGACCTTAACCTTTATATATAGCATCCATATCTGGCTTCCATATCACAAAGCCGATATGGATCTAGTCCATACTAATCAGGATCTATTTTCTATCTGGACTTCGATTCATTGATTTGGATCATTTATTAGTCTACTTTATTATCTTTATCTAGATCAAATTACGTAACTTAATTGATAAGTTATTAAAATTTTGGAAAATGTAATTAATAGTTGTCCAACTTTATGAAAAAGGGCAAAAAAGTCCAACATTTTCCCCCTTGGACAAGTATTAATTGTAGTTTTGACTCTAGTTTAAAAACTCAATTAAATGTTACTATATTAGTCGACTAGGTTTTAAAAACAAAATATTTGATGCAAAGATAATGAAAGTCCATCATTCCGTCCTGCAAGGCGTTTGATTACGAAAAGTATCAAATGCATGTGTCATATGTGACGTAGATCCAATATAATCACATATACCTAATGCCTCACTAGCATGAATGGGAAAGTAAAGTGTGGCAAACTAGGATTGCACCTTTATGATCTAAATTATATCATCTTCATTTGTAAGTCTCGATTTTTCCAACTTTATCCTAAACCGCATTAGAGAAATCCTATTTTCGCTCACCGAATGCTAAATAGCATTAAAAAAACTTGTTTTCTCTCACTAAATGCTAAACAATATTAGAGAAAACCTTTGTGTTCTTCAAATAAATGCTAAACTGCATTAGAGAACCTTTATGGGATTAAAAATTTATATCCCCTTATGTCATGTCAAACTTCATGGATATTTGTTTAAAACTGTATGTGTCTAAATGATATAAGTACAAAGTCAATCTGTATATATGCCTAATGACCTTTCAATGCTTAAGATCGACACAAATCTTGAGACTTTCATATATATTATCACAATGTATGATAACATGTATTACTAAGGATAAATGATGATCATCTCTACTAATGAACTATCATACTGTTATAATACATCAAACTGTACAAATGTACATGGAGTAAACATAACGATCCACTAACTAACAGTATCTAAGGATGTCAAAACACCCATACTGTGTACTTGTGTCACAAACACAAGTGGGTGAATTCTTTTAGTTAAAGGATCGACTAACTTTTCCTCAGTCTTTAAATGCTCAAAGCCTTAATGTCACCATTTTATATCAACACCTTTATGACCAAATAATTGAATTTTAAATGCTAAGACCCTGTGATATTCTTTGTTGTCATTAAACAACACAGCAAGAAGATTACCATAGTACAACCAAATAGGTCTAGCTACTAAATTAACCACAGACAACTCAAAAATTAAGTTTCTGAGCTAAACAGTCTGTGAAGTAGCCCTTAGTATGCACTCTGCATTCATAGTTGAAGATGTTACCTACTACTTTACACACTTGCATAACATTATCCCATCTGCAAACTTAAAATTGTAACCTTAAGTGGACTTTCGATCATCCAGACATATGGCTAAAATTTGAATTTGAATTCTCTATAAGGTTTAATCTGTTGATTTTCTATATGTCAACATATAATTCTTAATTCCCTTTAGTATCTCAATATTCGCTTGACTGCATTTCAATGGTCTACACCTGGGTTAACCAGATATTGACCAAACAGTCAAATGGTGAATGCAATGTCCTGCCTAGTACATAACTGAGCATACATTAGGCTATCAACCATAATAGAATGCGGAACAATCCTTATAACCTCTCTCTTTACTTTGTTCTTTGGATACTATGCCAAAGATTATCTCTTACTATGAGAGATAGGTGCTATGACAGTTTACAATTAACCATATTAAACCTTTGTAACACATACTCAATGTATGTATTGTATGAGAGGTTTGATGAGTGTTGAGATCTGTCCTGGTTAATTTGAATATTTAGGACAAAAGATGTTGCACCAAGGTCCTTCATATCAAAGTTCTTGACCAAAACTTGCTTAACCTTATACAACATAGTTAGGCAATTTGATGTGAGCAATATATCATCCACATGCAATAATATGAAGATAATTTTGCTCCCTTTGGCCTCATAGTATAAGTTTCTTTTAATTTTATTTTCTATAAAGTCGAAAGAGGTCATAACCTTATCAACTGTAAGGTATCACTGTCAAAAGGTTTGATGTAAACCATATATTGATCTGCATAATGTAGAAAAATCCCGGTGTGAGCATCACATGCCAACGGTGCGGAAAACAAAAAAATTTTATTCCGGGACCTTCCCGAAAGCCAGGATCCATGTGTCTATACAACAGACTTAAACCATAACGGCTAAAGGAGACCGTCTCTAACGGTATCCACGCAGAGATCAGAGAACCTAACCGAGACAAATCCTTTGACCCGGGAATAGCTAGAACAAAGTAAAGAGTGCTAGCTCCTACCTTTGTCCTTGGAGAACTTGAAACAACGATGAAGAGAAGCTTGAAGAAGCTTGGAGAGGAGAAGCAAACTTGATAATCGATGGTGAGAAGAGACAATGTTTAGGATTTTCTTAAAAGCCTTCCTTCCTTTTTTCTTCAAAAGCCACCGTCGATCACCTTCTTACTTCTTACCTTTTATATGTCTTATAACTCATTTAAAGACATATAAAAGCTAATGGTCATCAAGCTCCCACGTTAGCCTTTTATATATATATATATATATATATATAAAAGTTAAGATGACTAAGCCCCTCCTCCTTCATCCACGTTGCAACATATATATATATATATATTAATTCTTTAATTAATTATATATATATATATATATATAAATAAATGCTGAAATGGTCCAGTCACACTGGGGTCGGTCCTACCGGCCTACCGGGTCCTGGTATGGGAAAAATCCCCGGAAATATTTTTCAGCAATATTGATGTCGCGATCTCATCGGGATCCATTTAATCCTTTTGCTCTCCATATATTGGAACTCTGTCCAAAACTATTTTACGAATTCTCCGGGACACTCTTATGCGTGTGACCCATTAGGTTCCCGGTTATGTTGGCCACTTAGATTAACACTTAATCTAAGCAAGTCATGAGCGGTATTTAGCAACACATCATAACCCCCAATTGACCGGAAAGTAATTGGTTTGACGAATAAACATGTATTCATCATGAACCATATCACGAACCTTTCCATAGACAATTACCGTGCAATTCGTCCTTTCACCATGCTATACCCCACTTGGTTATGAGTATGGGCAATGTGTCAACTCTTACTAGACTGACTACGTCAAATCTAGTCCAAGTGATTTCAGTTCTTGTCCTGGGACTCATTACTTAATATGTCAATGAAGACATTCTTCATGACATATATGCTCCGGCTAGAGACTTCCAAGTAATGACCCTGACAAGAGGCCATGGGTATCATCTTCTACTATCACAGAAGTGGTGAATCCTCTATTGGCTACTCAATTACCTTCGAATACCTCAAGTCGCACTCCAATCACCACCCTATGAGCGACCTCTGTAAGGCAACAAGGAATGAAGTCAAAGCATAGAATCAGTATCCAAGATATCCTTGAGCACCTCAAGTCTAAGGATACTTGCACCATTGCTATGATGAGATTATCACTGACATTAGAATAGGACATCCATGTGATGATCTCATAGTAGGTCATCCAATGTACTTATTACCTCTAGTAAGCATCCACATCTCAACCCTAAATATCTCATATTTACGACCGAGATCCACCGCTGATCAAATCAAGGAGCTTGAGATGTACTAGTCTCTCGGATTACCGATGTCTAGTCTCAAGAATCCTATGACTAGGGATAATTTAGATATCTTGACATAATTGCACATGATAAGAATCTCGAGTATGATCACATCATAATTTCCTTCATGCTATGTCATATATCATGGACTTCATTAATTTGCTTATTGATCAATATCGGTTCATAAATAATGAACAACAAGTTAATGAAATATGCCTTTCTTTATTTATTCATAAAGTGTGTACACAACTTTGTACAAAATGCGCTTAAAGGCGATTGCCTTGTGGCACTACTCTAACAATCTCCCACTGACCTAAAGCCAATCGCCTTGATATCTAATACCATAAAGTAGTACATGAGAATCAAAACTCTTTTGTGATAATGGCTTTGTCAACGGATCGCAATATTCGCTTTCGGTGGGAATTCTCTCGATCTGACATCACCTCGTCCAATGATCTCCCGATCGATGATATCTGCGAAATGCGTGTTTGGATCGTTGATGAGACCTTGGTTCTTTCGCCTGCGCAAAAGCCCCATTGTTGTCACAATACAACTGCATGGGCCCATCACTGCTAGGAACCACACCAAGTTCAGTAATGAACTTTTTGATCCAAATTGCTTCCTTTGCTGCTTCTGAAGCAGCAATGTACTCTGCCTCGGTCGTTGAATCGACAGTCGTCTCTTGTTTGGAACTCTTCCAACTAACTACCCAGCCATTCAGTATGAATATGTAATCTGATTGGGATTTGGAATCATCCTTATCAGATTAAAAACTGGCATCTGTATACCCGCTCACTTTGAGATCTCCATCTCCATATATCAAGAAAACATCCTTAGTCCTTCGCAAGTACTTGAGGATATTCTTGACACCACCCAAAGGACCCTCACCAGATCCGATTGGTATCTCGTCAGTAACACTTAGAGCATATGATACATCGGGTCTCGTACATAGCATTGCGTACATGATAGATCCTACCGCAGATGTATACGGGATCATATCTATGCGCATCCTCTCATCTTGTGTCTCAGGACACATAGATTTCGATAGTGTTATCCCATGAGTAATGGGAAGGTACCCTCTCTTGGATTGTTCCATGCTAAACCTTTTTAGCATCTTGTCTATGTACGTTGATTGTGAAAGACCAAGCAACCTTTTTGATCTATCTCTATAAATCTTTATCCCAAGGATATAAGTTGCTTCACCAAGGTCTTTCATGGAAAATTGTTTGGACAACCAAATCTTGACTGATTGTAGCATAGAGACATCATTTCCTAGTAATAATATGTCATCTACGTACAGCACAAGGAATACGATTGCAGTCCCACTAACCTTCTTATACACACAGTGTTCATCGGGATTTTGTGAGAAACCAAACTCTTTGATTACCTCATCAAAACGGATATTCCAACTCCTGGATGCTTGTTTCAATCCATAGATGGATTTCTGAAGCTTGCATACCTTTTCGCTATCATAGGAGGTGAAGCCCTCAGGTTGTGTCATATACACATCTTCAACTAGATTTCCATTTAGGAAAGCTGTCTTCACATCCATTTGCCATATCTCATAATCATAATGAGTGGCAATGGCTAGGAGTATTCTAATGGATTTAAGCATTGCTCTCGGGTCAAGGTCTCGTCAGTAGTCAACTCCTTGTCTTTGACGAAAGCCTTTAGCCACAAGCCTTGCTTTATAGGTAATTACATTACCATCCATGTCGGTTTTCTTTTTGAAAACCCATTTGCACCCTGTGGGTTTGATTCCTTCGGGTGCCTCAACCAAAGTCCATACTTGGTTTTCATACATGGAATCCATTTCACCTTCATGGCTTGAAGCCATTTCTCATACTCAACTCTTCGTAACCTCTTCATAGGTGGTAGGCTCATCATCTTCTATGAGCAATACGTCATTCTGCTCATTTACGAAATCCATATCTCTCGGGAACAGAGCGTATCCTACGTGACCTACTTAACTTTGTGTGTTGTAGAAGGTTGAATCTGTTACTTCATCTCAGATGAGTCACGCTTTGAGTTCGAGCGATTGATCTGCGTCTGCTCGAGCATCCCGAACTTCTTCAAGTTTTATTTTGCTCCCACTGTCTTCTTGTAAAAGAAACTCTTTCTCTAAAAAGACAGCATGCTTCGAAACAAACACCTTTTGTTCCTCAACAAGGTAGAATTGATATCCCATTGTTTCTTTAGGATATCCTACGAACAAACATTTGTCAGATTTTACATCAAGTTTATCTGACTGTGTCCGCTTCACATAAGCAGGACAACCCCAAATTTTCAAATGAGTAAGATAAGGTCTTTTGTTAGTCCACATCTCATATGGAGTAACATCAACTGTCTTTGATAGAACTCTGTTTAACAAGTAAACAGCTGTCTCGATTGCATATCTCCAAAAGGATTTTGGTAACTTTGCAAAGCCCATCTTTGATCGTACCATGTCTAACAAGGTCCGATTTCTCCTTTCTGCCACACCATTATGCTGTAGTGTGTAAGGAGGAGTCCATTGAGATAAAATCCCATTATCTATGAGATAATCCAAAAACTGTTGGTCTAAGTATTCCCCACCACGATCTGATCGTAATATCTTGATACTTTTCCCAAGTTGGTTTTCTACTTCATTTTTGAATTGTTTGAACTTTTCAAATGCTTCAGATTTGTATCTCATCAGATACAAGTACCCATATCGAGAATAATCATCGATAAAGGTAATGAAGTAAAGACAACCACTTCTGGCATGGATAGACATCGGACCACATACATCTGAATGTATTAGGTCTAATACTCCAGTCGCTCGTTCACCCTTTCCCTTAAAGGGTAACTTAGTCATCTTGCCTAATAAACAAGATTCGCATGTGTCATATGATTCATAATCAAATGACCATAAACTACCACTCTTATGGAGCTTAGCTATGCGTCTCTCATTTATATGGCCAAGGCGATAATGCCATAAGTAAGTTGATTTTAAATTATCTCGTTTATGTCTTTTCGTGTCATTGACATTCATAATTGGATGTGACATATCTAATATGTAAATTCCATTGCATAATGTACCAGTACCATAAAGCATTCCATTCAAACTAATAGAACAACCATTGTTACTAAAAGTCAAATGAAAACCAGCTCTATTTAAACAAGAAATAGACAATATGTTCTTTGTTAATACAGGTACAAAATAACATTCATCCAATTTAATTACAAGCCCACTGGGGAGTGGAAAAAAGTAGGTGCCTACGGCTAATGCAGCAACTCTTACTCCATTTCCCACAAGTAGGTCTAGTTCTCCTTCACGAAATGCTCATCGTCCCCGAGGCCCTGCATATCATTGCATATGTGTGAGCCACAACCGGTATCTAATACCCATATGTTATGGTCAGAAACAGTATTAACCTCAATGACAAACATACCTGAAGGAGCTGAGGCATCTGATGCCTTTTTCTGCTTCAATTCATCCAGATAGACTTTACAATTTCGCTTCCAGTGGCCAGTCTTGCCACAATGGAAGCAAGTTCCTTTTGGTACAGTCTCTTTGGTTTTCTTCTTGGCTGCACTTCCTTTTGGTTTCTTAGACCTTTTCTTCTTTAGATTATTTTTCTTTGAACCAGAAGAAGAGTCCACCATAAGCACTTGCTTACTATCCTTCTTGATAGATTGCTTATGATATGCTTTCTGATCTTCATCAGAAGCATCAGTAGCAGGTGGATCAGGAAGTGGAACATCAAGGACATATCCCAGTTCCTCAGATCTGAGAATAATTCTCAGATTTCTCAGCCAATCGAGAAAATTTGGTCCAGTTAATTTGTTGGAGTCCATAAGTGAGCGCAAGTTCACACTGGAAGTCATTTTCAATAACCTATAGGGAGAGAGAGAAAGAATGTTAGAATAGAATTACATGCATGATCATAAGGACTTGCATGACATGCATATGGCTCCCACTAGTTTCAAAGAATCCATAACCCTCAGTACGAATCCAAGAAATATTATGACAAAATGTCCTAGTGGGTCGATATCCGATATTACTAACAATGACCTTGGGTTTACCCAACAAGCCACCTTAGGTCAATCGGTAGGTATCAGTCATACCAATTGCATCTTAGATATCCGACATTACTAAAATGACCTTGGGTTTACCCAACAAGCCACCTTAGATCAATCGGCAGGTATCGGTCATACCATTTGCTTTATAGATGCAACTATCGACTAGTGCTATCAACTCGTGATGTATGCACACACATTGGGTTATCAACTCTTGATGCGCATACATATGATGTACACTACCCAATTTTGCCTCTGTCCATGTTGACCTTGAGTTTATTCAACAAATCAACGCTTCTAGTGAAAACTGACCCATTAATCCAAAAATCTTATTTTCATGGTTCGAACATATTCGTATAGAGTGAGCTTGGGTTTACCCAACAACCCAACTCTATAAGAACTCTGGTTCTCCCTATATTAATGGAAGACGTGAGTTTTCATATTAAATGTGAGGGTTTTCAGGTCTCATCTACTTCTTCTCCAAGCCGTAGGATTATAGTCACCATGACTGTAACATCCCGTTACCGGAGTGACGGGTATATTGGCAATTTGGATCGGGTTTAGGATTTGGTACAGGCAAGTGTTGCATCGTACATGTGTTATTGTTTCTATAGTACAGATATATATATATATGTACGTACATGTATGACAATTCCCGACTTGATTGTGAAATCGGAAATTGGTTATAATTGGTCAGTTGAGAATCGACTTAATTGTACAATTGGAAAATTGATCAAAATCGTACAGATGAAAATTTGGTTGTGAAAATTGGAAATTTAGTAATAAGTGTATAATTAGGTTTTGATTATGGAATTGGAGTAAAATGGAATTTAGAGAAATGGAAATTTGGAAATTTGAGCATAGGAATTGGCATTACTCAATTTTAGTGAATTTATGGAAATTTCATCGGAAATTTTAGAGTAAGAGATCCGGACCGAAAAATTGGCTTAGTGACTGATTTATTTGATTCCGAGTCCGAGAAGAATGATAATTGATATGGAACAATTGGAATTATGATTTTGGGAGTATTGTTAATGGTTATTGCGAAATTGGGAGAAAAATGGAATAGAAATCGGATTTGTTAGACCCTAAGAATTGGACATGAGTCAAATGATTATATATATATATGTATAAGCTTAAGAGAGAAGCTTAATTGTTCATTAAGCTCATCGACGTTCGTGGGTGAGAAAACTGGGGATTTGGAGTTGCTTGAAGGATTCTTAACGGATTGAAGCTCGAATCAAGTAAGTTTCTATATGTTTATGAGTTAAAATCGTTTCATTCGATCATTGATTTGAGTGAGAAATTGTTTAGAGAATTTGAAAGCATCGGCGATAGGGTTTGTGAGAGTTTGATTTGGGTGTTTGATGAAAAAGGGTTTAAATGATGATCTGAGGTTAGAAATAAGTTGGGCTTAACGTTTAAAACCGATTGAGAGTGTTTAGATATGATTTGGAAGAATTTATATCAGTAGATCGGATGAATTTCTGGGTTTTCGGATGAGTTTCTGGGTTTGCACGTCGCGACGTGTGAAGAACACGCCTCGGTGAGCCCCTTTAGCGTGCGCGTCGCGATTTAATAATAATTATTTAATTGGTATGCCATGACGAATGGGTTGGAGGCGCGACGCCATGACGGGCGGAGTCGCATACCGCGATTTAACAAAGCTTGGTCCGCACGTCGTGACGAGCAGCAGATTTCACACCGCGACGAAGGATCGGATGTCGCGGCGAAGGAGACTGATTGCCGAAAAGTTGATTATTGAGGTTTTTGAATTGGAGAGTTTTGGGATTTAATTTGGATTAGCTATGAACTAAATGGCATTTGAGACTAGAAATTGCAATTTAGGAGAAATGAAATTAAGTGATTATAAGATGATTGTTACAAGTAATGAGTTTAAGGTTGATTTTAAAGGAATTAGTCCCCAAATGATTAATTGAAATTTTGGAGACTAAGAATATTAAATTGATAAGAATGGAAATTCAGAACGTAATTAGATGATTGTCAGAGTTGAGTGGAAAATGAATAGTGAATGTGATTTTAATGGAAATGTGACCTTAGAGTATTGATATTAGTGAATTGAATTATGGTATTTGGAATGATAATGAATTAGAGTGAGAGTGATCTAAATGAGAAATTCGGGAATTGGATCGGGAATGTCATAACATGTATAGTATTTATCGCATTTGTTAAATATGTATTATTATTGATTGAAATTGGTATATTTGGTAATGTGTGATTTATTTGATTTGACATAGAGGTTCCGATGGATCGACATTCCACTTGACAAGATTGAGACTTCCGTGTGTAGCTTTCGGAAGTGCGGTGAAGTAACCTAGTTGGTTTCTCAACCTATATGTGTTTAATTTATCGCACGATGCCATGTGGAGTTAAGGATGGATATATGTGATTGCTTTTGATTGATTTCGGACCATGGGTGTTGAAATATTGAAAATGTGAGATTGAAGTGTTAATGTCGATAAGTGTATTTGAATGCCTCGGTGTAAATGCATATGATCGCAATACCGGGACGAAAGGTCCAGAAGAAATGAGATATGACCATAATGTGAATGACTGAAAATGGAAAGTGAACATATGCATTCATGCATAGTTAAATGATCGATTAATGATAGTTGTTGACCCGAGACGCCACTGAATATTTGAGGATGCCGCGGTAAAACCCGCAAACACACGCCGCAGTAAAACCTAGAAACACCTACGGGTGGGGTGTGGGGTCCTATTATGTGAAAGGGATTAGTGCATACCCAGCGGGCTCTCCTATCGCTAATGTGAGTGGGCGAGTGCATACCCGAGGGCCTCCTACTTGCCAAAATGTGATTATTGATTTGATTGCACTTTCGGTCACAACAATGAAATGAAATGAAAGTGTCACATGCATCTGCATTTGTAAATGACCTAAAGTGAACTGTGAAAGTGAATTTGATTGCATGTGAATATATGAAAGTGTGAATATGTGATTCAAGGTGTATAAGAATTGTGAATGCATGAGTTGGGTGGACCATCGATGATGGTTTCTCACCGAGTTCGCAAACTCACCCAACATTGCAATTATTTTTTCAGAATTGAAGAGTACCCCGTTAGACTAACGGGAGTATGATCGTTGCTAGCAAGGCAGAGTAAAGGGTCGGGATCAGTGTTGTTCACATCTGCATTAGTGTAGTGATTTATTAAGTGGGCCCCAATTGATAATGTGTAATTGTATTGAAATACTGAAAATGTTCAGAAATGGCATTGGGCCCAGTTGGGTCATGCATTTCTATTTATGAAATGATTGAGCACTAGTGAGTGCTAGTTAATGACTGAAATTGTTTTATATTTGAAAAATGTTTTCGTATTGAATCGGGCCCAATTTGGTTATCGTTTTCCGCACTCAACTGTTTTCGAAAAGAAGAAAAGAAAAATGTTATATCGAGTTTTAAAGTGTATTTGTTTTGCTCTAGCATACCACCCTCGCGGGTCACGGGCTTGGATATCACTGTAGATGTCGGGTTCGGGTCACGCGGGAGTGGGGTGCTACATTTGTGGTATCAGAGCCCAGAAGTACAATCTTACATGGGCATTCTGAGACAAATGTGTCAAAGTGCATGCATATAAGTTATGTCTCGACAGATAGTGACGACTGATCCCCGGTCTAGCATACGAGTCTCATACATGAGCCTGTACTAGTGGTTTAAGTGGTTAGAAATAGTGAAGGAAAGATGATGTGTAAAATGTGATAATGGAAATTGTGGAACGGTCAAGGAATAAGAATCAGTATAGGGTACGATATGATACTTGGAAATTTAGTGTATTGGTCCTGATGGGTATATTATGAAATATGACATTAGAGTTATATTGGCTGTGAATGTGAAATAGATGTGAAAATGTATATGTGTAGTTGTGGATTGATAGAAGCAATATCGGGATATGGTAAAGATGGTAAGATTGAAAGTGTATAAGTAAAGTGAGCGGGAATAAAATGTTTTATGATCGAGTTACAATGAAAGCATGAAGAGAGTTGTGATTGGAAGTTTATGACTTAGAGTCGGAATATGTTAAGTGAGAAAGTAAGAATGAATGAACATGTGTGATATGGATTTGAGTGATTGTGTAAAAAGAAATAATGAAAAGATCGAAAGGTAAGAGAATGATATTGATAGATGAAAAAGTTGAAAAGTTGTTAAGATTCAATGGAAAATTGCCTATGCGAATGCACACCTGATAATGGAAAGGATATCGGAAATTAAATTGTGTGTTAGAGTAAGAAATGAAAGTGTTAATAGTGATTGTTTGTGCATGAATTGAGAGTGTAATCAGGATATTTGGTAACTCCTCAATGATCGAGGATAGGTGAAAAAAAAAATGTGGTCAACAAATCAAATGAAATTGAGGTATCCTAAGCGTAAGTGATTAAATTGTGGCATAATTGATCTTCATGAGATATTAAGAGCTATAGTGAACATTGATGACTTAAGGCATTGATAATCAGTGTGATGAACGTTGATGAATAGGAATTGAAAGAAGTGTGGAATGAATAAAAAGTCGTTATTGGAAATATAAAAGATAGAATAAGTCATTAAGAAGGTATGTGTTATGATAATGTAAAGAATTCGACTGTGTAATAGGATTATTGGCAATTAAAGAGATATAAATCGTGATTATGAGAATAATACCAGTACAGGTATATTTTTTTGTGATAATAGTAAAGCATAAAGTGATTTGATGAATGGGTTATCAACCCAGTTGATATGAGGGCAATAAATCGGATATGTGGAGAAGTTAGTGTAAGAGAACATGTATTTGAACATATTATGATGAAAATGAGGAGATTACAAGAAAATTGTTTTCATTGGAAAATACTTAAGGAGTTTTGCAAAAGAGTGAAATGTTTAAATTAAGTTTAAAGTAGATAGTGACTGTGACCATTGACGATCGACTGAATATATTTGAATAGTGAAGAAGATAAATTGGCACAGTTGAGGAAATTGTATACCATGCAAGTGTTACAATAGTGAATTGATCTTGGTTACATAATTAGTGGACGAATTATTATTCGAATATTGTATTGGGAGATAAAATGCAAATAGAGGTATTGATAAATGTGAAATTGTAAAGGATAGGTATCTATAAGGAATTGAGAGTTATTTTAGAATAGATTGTATATTGGATGCGTCCAGGAATTGGTAAATGTTTTCTGATCTTAACTGATAAAGAAAGTGTTAGAGGAAAAATATGTGAAGTGAATGATTAATGATTGTAAGAAGAGACACTTGGAGAAATGTGCAATTCGAGTTGGAGGTATAATGTGATCGATTGAAATAGTGTAAAGAAATTCTATATGTATAGAGATTAGTATAATCTTATATGCAGAATTGGTATTGGATGACCTGAAAATTTATTGTATTGGACATTGCATTGGACAGTACTGTGAAAGTTTAGAGATTCTATTCGGAGAGAAATATTTTTGGAGGAAATTATATGTTTGTCAAGCGATAATGATTAAGTTATATGCGTGATTCAAAATTTAGTTACTGAAGCAAATAATGAGGCAATGAGGTTATGAAACCTGATATAAGAATGAGTGTAAACTGTCGAGTTGGTAAAGCGCAAAAAGAACATAATAGTAATTGGAATTCCAAGTCAAATATGCAGGTGTGTATTGAAAGCATGGCAAAATCCGAATTAAAAGTGTTGAATTAGTGGATCATTTGAAGAATTTGTGAATAGTTTTTGCTATAAAGACAATGAGTTTGTGACTGGACTAAGTAGTATAAGTAATTTTCATTATAGGAACTGTTAGTGAAAATCCAAGAAGTAATTGATAGGAGTATATTAGAAGAGTAATAGAAAGTAAAATGTGTTATTGAGAAATGATGAGTATGATTGACCTACCTGGTTGACTGTGTGTTATCAATGGAAAACGACTATTTTGTTGGAGTTCATAGGATTGATTGTGTTAAATTGGTGATATCAATTCGAATAGCGTATAAAAGATCATATATTTAAAGAGGAGTTGTTTATCCGGATAGTGAAGTGAGCAGGACCTAATCTACCCAAAGGCCCTGAAGGATTGAGTTAAGATTGATAGGTGATTTGAATCTGTCATAGTGGTTAAGAAATCCAATTTGATGAGAATGAATCAAATTGATAATTATCGAGATTGTTGAAACCTTATGAGGTTAGTAATTGGCATTGGAGAGGTGCAAATTGATGTTTATATAGGAAGCGTTCTAAATGTATCACCTCGGCCAAACTAAGTATTGATTGAGATAATAGGTAAATGAGAGATGAAATTCGTTATTAATGGCCTTGATGTGACCATGTTGTGAATCGATATATGGATTGGAAAATAAATAGAACTTAAAAGATGAATTGGATGGACAGAAATAGGAAATATCGATATGATCGGATGTGAGTAGCAGTGGCTTTGAATATAAAGAATTACGCGTAATCAAAAAGAAATCGTTAAACAATATAGAGTTTGAGTAAGGAAAAGGGAGGTAAGTAAGTGATTGCAGTGTGATTAAGATAGCAGGTCAGTTGTATAGTGAAATAAGTGGAAACTAGAGAATAAATGACCGAAAAGACTCCCCTATTGTTTTGACGAATCGTATATGAAATTTCGAGGACGAAATTTTTATTAGGAGGGGAGAATTGTAACATCTCGTTACCGGAGTGACGGGTATATTGGCAATTTGGATCGGGTTTAGGATTTGGTACAGGCAAGTGTTGCATCGTACATGTGTTATTGTTTCTATAGTACAGATATATATATATATGTACGTACATGTATGACAATTCCCGACTTGATTGTGAAATCGGAAATTGGTTATAATTGGTCAGTTGAGAATCGACTTAATTGTACAATTGGAAAATTGATCAAAATCGTACAGATGAAAATTTGGTTGTGAAAATTGGAAATTTAGTAATAAGTGTATAATTAGGTTTTGATTATGGAATTGGAGTAAAATGGAATTTAGAGAAATGGAAATTTGGAAATTTGAGCATAGGAATTGGCATTACTCAATTTTAGTGAATTTATGGAAATTTCTCCGGAAATTTTAGAGTAAGAGATCCGGACCGGAAAATTGGCTTAGTGACTGATTTATTTGATTCCGAGTCCGAGAAGAATGATAATTGATATGGAACAATTGGAATTATGATTTTGGGAGTATTGTTAATGGTTATTGCGAAATTGAGAGAAAAATGGAATAGAAATCGGATTTGTTAGACCCTAAGAATTGGACATGAGTCAAATGATTATATATATATATGTATAAGCTTAAGAGAGAAGCTTAATTGTTCATTAAGCTCATCGACGTTCAGGGGTGAGAAAACCGGGATTTGGAGTTGCTTGAAGGATTCTTAACGGATTGAAGCTCGAATCAAGTAAGTTTCTATATGTTTATGAGTTAAAATCGTTTCATTCGATCATTGATTTGAGTGAGAAATTGTTTAGAGAATTTGAAAGCATCGACGATAGGGTTTGTGAGAGTTTGATTTGGGTGTTTGATGAAAAAGGGTTTAAATGATGATCTGAGGTTAGAAATAAGTTGGGCTTAACGTTTAAAACCGATTGAGAGTGTTTAGATATGATTTGGAAGAATTTATATCGAGATCGGATGAATTTCGGGTTTTGGATGAGTTTCTAGGTTTGCACGTCACGACGCAGGAAGAACACGCTTGGCGAGCCCTTTAAGCGTGCACGTCGCGACGAATAATAATTATTTAATTGGTATGCATGACGAATGGGTTGGAGGCCGCGCCATGACGGGCGGAGTGTCTTGCCGACGAACGAGTTAGTCCGCACGTCACGACGAGCAACAGCGTACGTCGCGACGAGCAGCAGATTTCACGCCGCGACGAAGGATCGGATGTCGCGGCGAAGGAGACTGATTGCCTAAAAGTTGATTATTGAGGTTTTTGAATTGGAGAGTTTTGTGATTTAATTTGGATTAGCTATGAACTAAATGGCATTTGAGACTAGAAATTGCAATTTAGGAGAAATGAAATTAAGTGATTATAAGATGATTGTTACAAGTAATGAGTTTAAGGTTGATTTTAAAGGAATTAGTCCCCAAATGATTAATTGAAATTTTGGAGACTAAGAATATTAAATTGATAAGAATGGAAATTCGGAACGTAATTAGATGATTATCAGAGTTGAGTGGAAAATGAATAGTGAATGTGATTTTAATGGAAATGTGACCTTAGAGTATTGATATTAGTGAATTGAATTATGGTATTTGGAATGATAATGAATTAGAGTGAGAGTGATCTAAATGAGAAATTCGGGAATTGGATCGGGAATGTCATAACATGTATAGTATTTATCGCATTTGTTAAATATGTATTATTATTGATTGAAATTGGTATATTTGGTAATGTGTGATTTATTTGATTTGACATAGAGGTTCATGGATCGACATTCCACGGACGATATTGAGACTTCCAGTCAGTAGTTTCTAAGTGCGGTGAAGTAACCTAGTTGGTTTCTCAACCTATATGTGTTTAATTTATTACATGATGCCATGTGGAGTTAAGGATGGATATATGTGATTGCTTTTGATTGATTTCGGACCATGGGTGTTCGAAATATTGAAAATGTGAGATTGAAGTGTTAATGTCAGTAAGTGTATTTGAATGCCTCAGTGTAAATGCATATGATCGCAATACCGGACGAAAGGTCCGAAGAAATGAGATATGACTGTATAATGTGAATGACTGAAAATGGAAAGTGAACATATGCATTCATGCATAGTTAAATGATCAGATTAATGATAGTTGTTGACCCGAGACGCCACTGAATATTTGAGGATGCCGCGGTAAAACCCGCAAACACACGCCGCAGTAAAACCTGCAAACACCTACGGGTGGGGTGTGGGGTCCTATTATGTGAAAGGGATTAGTGCATACCCAGCGGGCTCTCCTATCGCTAATGTGAGTGGGCAGTAGTGCATACCCAGAGGGCCCTCCTATTTGCCAAAAATGTGATTATTGATTTCAGATTGCACTCGGTCACAACAATGAAATGAAACTGAAAGTGTCACATGCATACTGCATTTGTAAATGACCTAAAGTGAACTGTGTGAAAGTGAATTTGATTGCATGTGAATATATGAAAGTGTGAATATGTGATTCAGTGTGTATAAGAATTGTGAATGCATGAGTTGGGTGGACCATCGATGATGGTTTCTCACTGAGTTCGCAAACTCACCCAACATTGCAATTATTTTTTTCAGGAATTGAAGAGTACCCCGTTAGACTAACGGGAGTATGATCGTTGCTAGCAAGGCAGAGTAAAGGGTCGGGATCAGTGTTGTTCACATCTGCATTTGTGTAGTGATTTATTAAGTGGGCCCTAATTGATAATGTGTAATTGTATTGAAATACTGAAAATGTTCAGAAATGGCATGGGGCCCAGTTGGGTCATGCATTTCTATTTATGAAATGATTGAGCACTAGTGAGTGCTAGTTAATGACTAAAATTGTTTTATATTTGAAAAATGTTTTCGTATTGAATCGGGCCCAATTTGGTTATCGTTTTCCGCACTCAACTGTTTTCGAAAAGAAGAAAAGAAAAATATTATATCGAGTTTTAAAGTGTATTTGTTTTGCTCTAGCATACCACCCTCGCGGGTCACGGGCTACAATGACTATATGGAATGATTTAGGGCATTTCATCAATCACATTGAATCTATACCTAAAATCATCCATCATCCCACCTTTGCATGTTGTAAGTCGACTTGTGTATGTATAAGTCGACTTATGCCTTTGTGTAAGTCGACTTATGCTAGTGTATAAGTCGACTTATGTAACTGTGCACGAACAAGTCGACTTGTACCATTGTGCAAGTCGACTTATGCGTCTACAGTGCACGGACAAGTCGACTTGTATCTTTATTAGTCGACTTATCCATATGGAATGGCTATCTAATCGGCTAATTTCTCAATCCGTGCAGTTCCAATTCATAATACCAAGTGTAATATCCTTTATTATGATGTACCAATGAAACATTTTCATTGTTGCTTACCATATATAGTCAAACTATACATGAAAAACTTGAAATCGATGAATACACTCTTATTCATTTAGATTTCCAAATAATTTTGCGAATATCAAACTATCACCCTAAGTATCTCTAGGTAGTCTACACTTTATCAAGACTACTTCGGAACTGGTCACAAAATTTGTGACGGCCAAAACAATCAAGATAAGGGAATATACTAACGAGACGCTAATGTGACACATTTGACATCCAAAAAATATTTGGAAACCCAATTTCAAGAAATTCAATTTGGAAAGCATACAAAATCAATATAACACATTTTTAATCACATTAAAAATGATCCAAGGCATTAGAATTGAGAAATACACAATTTATCATTCCAAACAAAACAACTCCAGCAACTTTCTCAAAACTGCCAAGCTCTGTGTTTTGCTTGAAAAAATCATAGAAACAATTTCAATAAATTATGAGAAAATTACAGAGGTTACAAAATGTTCAAAACATGTGCCATGAAAATTTTCAGGATTTATTTCCATCAAAAACTCATTCAACCTCAGCAACAAAGCCAATGTATAATTTGTGTTCCTCAACACAGTTATTCCCAGCAGCACACAATAAATTCTCAAATAAATAGTAAATCACCTCGAAAACATTTTTCCATTCTCATAGACATTGATAAACATCTTAGAGACATGTTGGTGAAAGCAAATCCGAAAAAAAATTTTTCTAAAATTTATTCTCGAATTTATAAGCATGCCTGTTCATTGAATGTGCACAAAGACAGCAACCAGAACATTGGGGAATAAATTAGCAAAACCATATCAAATCACATTGATAAATTCCAAGCTTCCACAGACATATGAAACAACATCTTGTAAACATATCTGGGCAAGAAAATTTCGAAAACAAGATCTCTATACTGAATTCGAAATTCACACAATCAACATGCATCATTGTCACAAGCAATAGGCAACTCCGACCTAGTCATGGTTTCTTCGTTATATACGACACAAGTGGCTCTGATACCACTGTAGGAAAATCCCGGTGTGAGCATCACATACCCACGGTGCGGAAATTTTTTTTTATATTCCGGGACCTTCCCGAAAGCCAGGATCCATGTGTCTATACAACAGACTCAAACCATAACGGCCAAAGGAGACCGTCTCTAACGGTATCCACGCAGAGATCGGAGAACCTAACCGGGACAAACCCTTTGACCCTGGAATAGCTAGAACAAAGTAAAGAGTGCTAGCTCCTACCTTTTTCCTTAGAGAGCTTGAAACAACGATGAAGAGAAGCTTGAAGAAGCTTGGAGAGGAGAAGCAAACTTGATAATCGATGGTGAGAAGAGACAATGTTTAGGATTTTCTCAAAATCCTTCCTTCCTTCTTTCTTCAAAAGCCATCGTCGATCACCTTCTTACTTCTTACCTTTTATATGTCTTATAACTCATTTAAAGACATATAAAAGCTAATGGTCATCAAGCTCCCACGTTAGCCTTTTATATATATATATATATAAGTTAAGATGACTAAGCCCCTCCTCCTTCATCCACGTTGCAACATATATATATATATATATATATATATTAATTCTTTAATTAATTAATTATATATATATATAAATAAATGCTGAAGTGGTCCAGTCACACTGGGGTCGGTCCTACCGGCCTACCGGGTCCCGGTATGGAAAAAACCCCCGGAAACGTTTTTTAGCAATATTGATGTCGCGATCTCATCGGGACATATCTCGATCTCATCGGGATCCATTTAATCCTTTTGCTCTCCATATATTGGAACTCTGTCCAAAACTATTTTACGAATTCTCCGAGACACTCTTATGCGTGTGACCCATTAGGTTCCCGGTTATGTTGGCCACTTAGATTAACACTTAATCTAAACAAGTCATGAGCGGTATCTAGCAATACATCATGACCCCCAATTAACCGGAAAGTAATTGGTTTGACGAATGAACATGTATTCATCATGAACCATATCACGAACCTTTCCATAGATAATTACCGTGCAATGCGTCCTTTCACCATGCTATACCCCACTTGGTTATGAGTATGGGCAATGTGTCAACTCTTACTAGACTGACTACGTCAAATCTAGTCCAAGTGATTTCAGTTCTTGTCATGGGACTCATTACTTAATATGTCAATGAAGACATTCTTCATGACATATATGCTCCGGCCAGAGACTTCCAAGTAATGACCCTGACAAGAGGCCATGGATATCATCTTCTGCTATCACAGAAGTGGTGAATCCTCTATTGGCTACTCAATTACCTTCGAATACCTCAAGCTGTACCCAATCACCACCCTATGAAGACCTCTCGTAAGGCAACAAGGAATGGAGTCAAAGCACAGAATCAATATCCAAGATATCCTTGAGCACCTTAAGTCTAAGGATACTTGCACCATTGCTATGATGAGATTATCACTGATATTAGAATAGGACATCCATGTGATGATCTCATAGCAGGTCATCCAATGTACTTACTACCTCTAGTAAGCATCCACATCTCAACCCTAAATATCTCATATTTACGACTTCGAGATCCACCGCTGATCAAATCAAGGAGCTTGAGATGTACTAGTCTCTCGGATTACCGATGTTCGGTCTCAAAATCCTATGACTAGGATAATTTGAATCTTGACATAATTGCACATGATAGGAATCTCAGTAGTATGATCACATCATAATTTCCTTCATGCTATGTCATATATCATGGACTTCATTAATTTGCTTATTGATCAATATCAGTTCATAAATAATGAACAGTAAGTTAATGAAATATGCCTTTCTTTATTTATTCATAAAGTGTGTACACAACTTTGTACAAAATGCGCTAAAGGCGATTGCCTTCAGGGCACTACTCTAACACATAATGCGTAAATCATGTCAGTTCCATCTAGATCATGAAATCGTTTAGGTTGTACCATATAGACCACTTCATAAAGGTATTTATTTAGGAAAGCAGTTTTGGCAACCATCTGATATAACTGTTGGATCGGAAAAAAAAACATGCTTTGTTTGGAAAAACGGTAGATTTCAAAACTTTTAAGAAATCATTACTTGCAGCGGAAGTAACAAATCCAAATCAACATGCCAATCCATACATGATATGGTATAAGGATAATAAAATATAAACAAGATCAGGAGTATTACCGACTCCTTCGCTACAGCTTTAAATCCTTGCTGCGCTATCCTCTCCTTCTTCGTGTATCCAAATCCTTTGCCTTTGACTCTTTTCCTTTAGCAATCTACTTTCTCCTTGTTGTAATATCCTCAACCAATTAGGTTTACCACCTGTTCTTCAAAGACAATTAGGTTAACAAAATCTTTTGGTGGGAAAGGAGAAGAAATGTTTGGAGGAGATTTTCTTAGAAGAAAAAGAAGCAAAATTGAAACTCTTTCAATTGGTATTTTCGATTCTCTCTTTCATGAAAGGAGAGAAGGTGTAAAGAAAATGCAAGAACTCTTTCTTGCCTACCAATTTCGTATATGCATGGATGGAAGGAGAGAGAGGCATCAAATGCATCACTTCTTTCATTAATCACTCATAAAATAGCCAATAAATGAGATTATCTTCATTTATCTTTATGATGGCTATTTGAAAAGACCATAACCTAAAATTCAATACCCAATTTTGGTTTTGCCAAGAAGAAAGAAGGAAGATGGTCCATCTAATGTACATCTTTCATCTTTAATCTAATGAATGCAAATAGGTTACAAGCCAACATTAAAAGACAACCATTAAACCATTTAATGGTAAGTTCATAACTCCATTTAATGATGATTAACTATAATAAAGACCATCTTTATTTAGCATTTTAATGTCAAATGTGTGGTTACACATTTAACCTAGGAATAATCGAAATTGCTATCTTTTTCTTAAAAAAAATTGTTTTAATATAATTAATCTAATTAATTACATTAAACCAAAAACCAAGCCCATTACTAAATGTAAATTTGGGCTTCTTTAATTAGACCAAGCCCAAGATTCAATTATGGGCTTTTAATTAACCTCCATTTATATTTCTTACTTAGCTTGATAACCTTCCTTAAAGCCAAGTGGGGAATCTTATTGGACTTTGATAATTCAAACTCCAATAAGCCCAGAATTAATTCAATCTCATTGGAATTAATTATAGCTTATTAACTAAATGTCATTCCACTAAAGACAATTAGTTGAACTCTTGAATTATTAAATATTATTAGAATATGTCCAATTACAAACCCTATTTAGAACCTTATTATAGTCATCCGCACAACAAAGGGTAAAATTACCGTTTTGCCCTTATGTTGGTTTTTCCTTCTAGATCTCTCATTTTACTTTATATGGTGATTAACACATAAGATCTCATCTCATTGTTAAGACTTGGTGGGTAGCTAATCCATCAAACTACTGGCGCCAGTTTAATCACCAAATCTCCTTAAAATATCTAGAAGAGATTATAACACTATAAACTCTTTATTTGAGTGAATGTTCCCTGATACATGTTTCAATTAATAATTCCAACATGCAGACACTGGATTAATACTCTGTAAAAATCCATTCCGATCATATCAAGAATTATAATGAAACATATATGAGTTCACCACTCATCAAGATTATGGTTCATAATAAGCGAATGCTTAAGTTGTATGTTTTCATATTAAAGTAACGACCCACTTTATTCTTGAAAACATACTTAATTTCAGATTTATTTAATAGTGCCATTATCAATAGTCAATTACTATCATGATATGAAACTCATCATTCCCTTAAAGTAAACTCCTTTACTTATATGAAGATAAATCGTAACACTACAGTCTAAACTATAATCAAGCGACCAACTTGATTATTCAACTGTGAATCAATTAATTTAGATTCTAATAATATACATGTTTCCCATACATCTCTATGTATATATATATTACTTACAAAATAATCTTGGTACCTTATGACCAGATATATAATGCTCATACAGATAAAACCAAACTCTTTTGTTTTATTAATAATAAATATTTTATTACAAAGCAGAATCAAAAGATAAAGTTATATGTAAATACACTTGCTTTCTAGGGCACTATATTTACATAAATCTAACAATAACTCTATATCATTATGAGCTACAATTGCCTTAATCACTCAAAATGTACCTTATAAGGATACGAGAGAAAAGGTAACATAAAGTCAACCTTTCTTTCCGAGTAAACCATTAGGCAACTGAGTGAGCCCATAAACTGCTAAACTTTATCCTGAAATCCTCTAGGTCTTAAAACTTCATTTACAACTGACGAGTTTGTAGTTCTGATGCAAATCAACTGGCTCTCAAACCTTATTATGTTTCGTAGATTGCATCTTGTCATTCATTGCATCCCACCACACATCTGCATTGGGTCCAAAAATAGTTTATGTAAATGTAACTGGATCTGTAATATTTCTAATAGCATAGTCTTTTACACTTGATGGACAATGTAATCAGATGGGATAATAGGTCATCTCACTTTAGTGGATTTACCTAACTGCATTAAATCTTGTACCCCTAGGAACCATTATGTGTACATGTATGGATTCCTGTTCCTATACAGACATGGTACAGAGACCTAGATCTGTCGAATCTAACTGTATGAGTGGTGGGTATATAATAACTGTAGTATCCACATTGCTATCATCCAAAGGGTCAAAGAGTCCACCATCATCATATACATTGTATTTCAGAAACTTTGTTGCTTGTGATTCCACTATTTCGATCCCTTCTTCTATACAGTAAAAGATGTAGCCTTAAAATGGTCTACTTACTAAACAGCAATGACCAGAACGAGCTTGCAATTTATCTTTATAAGGATTATACTACCTCAGTAGGGCAGCCCCATACACGAATGTGTGTAAGGTTGAGTTTCCAAACATTTAGATAATTAGGTAGAATAGCCCTATTCTGCATTGACTTTTTCAAATTCTTTAAGGTGTAGTTATGTCTTTTGACAATACACTATTTTGCTCAAAACTACTCGGTATAGTGAATTAAGTCACTATTCTAACTGATTCCAAATATCTGGCAAATGAACCTTTTAAAGTCATGAAACACAATGCTTGCTATGATATTCTCCTCCACGGTCAAATTTGACTATCTTGATGAATTTTCCCAATTGGTTCTTAACCTTCAGTTTTTAAGTAAGAACACATAGCTGTAATGGGAATAATCATCAACAAATGTCATAATACATTTAAAATTGCACAATGCAATTGTATAAGGTCTACCAATATCTTTATGTATTAGACTTAACAAGTCAAAAGCATGAGTTGACCTCAATATCCTTGTTAGTCAACTTACCACTATAATAGTCAACACATGTTCCCAAATAATCATAATCTAGAATTGAGAAATGCTTTCCATGGTCAATCTCTCAACTTTAGCTCTAGAAATGTGGCTTAAACTTTTTTGTCACACCATGTATGACTTCTTATTCATCAAGGTCCTTCATTTCGTGAATTGTTTAGCAAGATAAGAAAAAGCATTTATCTAATTCGGGGTAAGATACATTCTATACAGACCATATGACAAGAAAGTTGTACCATTATGTTTTGCATTATACAACAACCGTATAACAGAAGAATTAAACATAAAACTTTAACCCTCTTTGTCTAAAATTAATTAAACGGTCACATATAAAATGTGTCGTGTAAAACTCAAATGAACCTTACTATAAGGTTCAGTACATAAATTCCCTATAGATATTACTTATACTTCTTCATTGCTGTGAACCATCAATTCCTCCTTCTCTTTATTTAACTTTATCTTAGATATGAACCCTTGCATTATGGAAGCACCTTGATAAGATGCTCCACTATATAGCCACTAAGTACTTAATGCGACTATCACAAATTAGATTAATAAAATTGATAAGCCAAAGAGTTACTTGATAGTCATAGTCTTTCTTTCTAGGCCTTATATTACTAGCTTCTTTTTGGATTGACCAGCATCAACATGTGGAGAAGATTTAATCTTTCTACCTTTGATTTTAGCAAGCTTTATCTTTTCCTTCCCTTTAATTACTTTAAGGGTTGTAGAAGTAGCAAACTTAAGTTTCTCCTCCTCATCAACACAATGGGAAATCAAAACATTGAAGTCTCATCCCTCGTCCTGTGAATAATATGTCATCATCATATTACTAAACTCTGGAGGGAGTGTGTTCAGAGTCTGGTGAACAATAAAGACATCAAAAAGAGGAATGTTTAGAATCTTTAGTCTACTGTGAAGATGAATCATTCTTGATATGTACCCCATTACTCCTCTTTCTTCCATATAACTTATGGAGAATAATTCTTTCATCAAGACACTTGTCTCAAAATTAGGTGAGATTGTGTACCTATAGGAGACATTATCAAGAAACTCTTTCGCTATGTCTGTGTCTGGAAGTCCACTTAGCAGATGGTCAGGTATGGATCTCTTAATGGTCATCAGATATAATATGCTAAACTGATCCCAGGTTTCATAGATTGTTTTATGAACTCTCGAGCTCATAGATGAGGTAGAGATGGCTATCCGTCCGTATGGCCATATCAACCTTAACTATCCCTATAGCATTTAATACATCCTCCATCCACTTCTTTTATTAAAACCAGTCAAGGTTTCAATGGTGATATTGATTTTGTTAACTGAAAAGGTGACTACAAAATAACAATGTTTCAATCAACACAAATATATGATAACACCGATACTCAAAGTCATTGAATAGTATCTTTACTGAAAATTTGATCACATGTATTATGAAACACTTTTAGGTTGAATACATAATATATGCAATTAGACCTCTACATAAAAGCGATCAGAGTACAAACTATCATGTTGGACCCCGATTTTTTTCTAAATTATTTATTATTTGTTTAATTATTTATTTATGATTTGTTTGCTTATTTATTTATTTTATAATTGAGTCCATTAATTTAGTGGGCATAAGTAGAAATTAGAATTTTGAATGGAAGTGTTAGAATTAAATTGGAGTATAGTATGGTATTAATGGACTAAGGAGTTAATAGGCATTAGATTAAGTGAAGGAAGGGTAAATTTGAAAAGACTAAACTAAAGAAGGGCATAATTGGAAGAATAATAAAAATGTAGTCTTGAATTAAGAAGAGAGAAGAGAGAAATGTCGTGGAAGAGAGGCGAGAAAGAAGAAAAACGTGAGAGAAGAGAAAAGAAGAAGAAAAATCGTGGAAGCTAGGGAAGAAGAAGAGAAAATCGTGGGAGAGGAAGAAAGAAGAAGAAAAAGAAGAGGAAATCATCTTGTTAAGGTAAACTCCATTACTTTACTTCTTGTTTCGTTAGAAAAGGGATTAAAGAGAGAAATGGGCGGTGTTGGAAGAAAGAAGAGAACCCATCTTGATTTTTAGGATTTCTAAACTAGGTTTTGGTTTTACTAACCTAGATAAGCTATGGGTAGGTTAAGCTATACTTATTTCATTTTTGTGATTATTGAAGTCTTATGAATTTTATTAGAGTATTGGTATAACATCCTGTTACCTAAATTTAGGTTAAAATGGTGTTTATTTGAGATTAAAGAGAAATTAGGAAGCGTAATTCATGCATATGCATAATGTGACATACACATACACGATACTATTGATATTGCACGTTAAAATAATTGTACATGCATTCGTTGACATTTTTCAGGTATAATTGATTGTTAAAAATGCAATTAAAATCTAAATTGTGAATTATTGGTATTCAAAATTTATTTTAGGGAATATTATGATTATTAAGACTTTTTGGTGAATTTTAGGAAATTTTTAAAAATTTTGAGATATTTTTGGACTAGGAAAAATAAGAGACAAATAGATTAGTAGATTGTGACAAGTGGTAGTGTTAAATAGTGATATGTAGAAGACATGCAAAATAGCAACATAGAGTAGGATTCGGTGCAACTCTTTCCCTTGTTCTTGTCTCCTTACTTAAAGTATAATTAGACAAAAACAAATTGAAACATTAAGTTGTTCTGTTGTAAATTGGGGTATTGAATTTCTGACATCTAAGTGAGGATTGCAATCCATAAAGAGAGTTTGATTGTTGTTGTTCAACTACTCACTAAAGTTTGAATTACTGGAAATTTAGCTAACTTAAGTAAGTTGAGTTTTAAGCTTTGTGATATTATAGATGGTAATTTGATGATGTTTTACAGTTTAGCAGTGAATATATGCATGACTTATGTATGAAGCAATTCGATGATAGTGATGATAAGATGAGTTATATGAACAGTAGGTGAATTTGCCAAGGAATGAATTAGGTTCTATATTAGGATGGTCTTTGATTATGAAAATGATGCAGAGAGTCATTAAAATTGATGTATACAAATATAATCTATTTTGTACTGTGAAATACGAATAAGGTTTATTTGCACTGTATGTGCATGAATCTGTTAAGTATTGATAGAAATGGATTTAAATGAGTTTAATGATATGAAATGAAGATTTGGATGAAGTCGTAGTATAGAGATGATGAAATGATAAGTTTTGATGAAAAGTGTAGAAAGCTGGTAAAATGCGTCAGGTGAAAGAAAGATATAAAAATGTAAAAAAATGAAAACATACATCAATATGTCGGTTTCTGAATTCAATATAAATATTTAATTTTTGATTTATCTATGTTAAGTTGAATAGAGAAGGAAGTAGCATAGATGATTTAGATATGAGTTGATTAATATAGGAATGAGAAAACTTGGAAGAGGAAAAGCAATAGTACACAACAGAAGGATGCACGGGCGTGAGAAGTTAACTCACACCTATGACATCACTATAGCATGAATAAGAAGTTGTGTTTTTACGTGCTCTAAAAGAAGAAGAATTGGTTAAATGATATACATGAAGAGAGAAAATTTAGAAAATTAGATATGAACATTGAGTAAGAACATAGAAGTGAGAAAGAATCTAGAAAAAAATAGTAAAGAGAGGAAGTGAATATGAAGTTTTGGATTTTGATGTTTGAAGAGTAAACTTGAATCTAACTTGTTTAAAGATTGCGTTGAATATAAAAATGTAGAATAGATGGTTTAGGAGTAAGCAATCTACAAAACAAAAATGAATGAATAAGAAAAATGGAAGGAAAAGAAGAAGAGATGTGCGGTGAATAAGAAGAGAGAAGCACGATCATGAGTTCTCTAAAGAAGCAACAGAAGCATGACCGTGACTTTGCTTGTGCAGGTGGATTATTGTGATCGTACAGACGCACGATCGCGACCTTCAATGTTGAGTTTGTTTTTGAACATCTTTTGATATTTTTACTATAACTTCTTCACCCGATATCCAAATGACTTGATTCTTTGACCAATAGACTCATAATACATTTTTATTCATCTCCACCAAAAATTATATCCATCTGAAATGGACTACTTTATGAAATTAAGATGAGAATATTGACCGTGCTGAAGTATGATAGCTAGGATGATCTTATTGAACATACTTCAGTATGTTTATTAGATTTTGATCTGTAGATTTCCAAATGGAATATGTTTTTATTTAAATTGAACTAGAGACATAAGGCTACAAATTATCTGAAGATATTAAATTCTAATTCTGTCTCTAAGAATTACAGAAGTTGACTTGAATTTGAACACATAGTATAGTTATGTTTTTAAGAATAGTTCAAAGTAAATTGAGTATAACTTTGGAAATACTGAACCAAAGTGAATGGTTTTGGTATCAATAGAGACTTAATACATGGGAGAACAATTTGTTAAAATGAAGTGTTACCAAATTCCTTCACTTTCCTGATGAAATTAATCATTCAAAGTGGAATTGAAAGTATATCTTTAGACAAATCTAGATTGATCAATTGAATATGGATATCCAAATGATTATTGTAACAAGATTAATGATAAGAAACCCACAATTGTCATGAACATGCATTGTACATATTCAGTATACATGAATGTGCATAAATGAATTCATAATTTTGCAATATTGTGATATGTATATGAATTGAATGTTTATAGGAACACATTGAGCGAAAACATCCAGACATTGACGGGACTTCAAGCTAATAGCTATCTTACTGAACTATACTAAATTGTGATGATTGTGTACTGAATTCTGGACAATATTTATTTGAGGAGTTTTGATGCATGAGAATGATATTGGAAGTGCTATTTGTATGTGAATGAGACTGCCTATATGTTTTTTTTATTCTTCACTGAAAAGTTGAATGTTGGACCTAGTTTGATGACTACTATTATTTTAATTGTTACTATGACTGTTACTGTGACTACTATACTGTCATAATACCTATAAATGAAAGCGAATGATGTTGATTATTGAATTGTGACATGCATTTCATTTCAATACATGTAATATAAAGGAGTTGTGACTGGTATTGCTACTGATATTGTTACTGATAAGAGCTTCAAGCTCCCGCATATGTAGTTTGAGCCAATGGCTCACTGTGATTGATGAGCCCTATATCCATATTGGGTAAAGGAAAGATAGACTGAGTGTCTGAGGCCGATAATTTAGGATATTGTAAAAGCACACATCATAACAATATAAAAATGGATGTGAGTCTCATACAAATCGCATCTGCATAGAATTTGAATTCATTGAATTATTTGCAAAGCTGCGTGAATGTTACTATATGATTGAACTATTTAATTGAGAAATGATTTATCTGTGATGTTGATGGTTGTGGGAAATTGGAAAATTATAAGTGCAAAGTTTTGTGTTTGAATGTTGGGTTTTAGGTTATTAATCGAAGGTTTTGCCGCAGTGAAGTCAGGACTTTTATCACGGTGAACATTTTCCGAAAGGCATTTATGTGTGGTTTTGGTAACTTCGCTGCTGTGAAACCTGACTTTCGTTGTGGCAAAATTGTCTTGAAAGGTTTTTGGTTGAGTTGGAAACCTCGCTGCAGCGGAGCTAGGCTCTTTCATCACGACGTATTTTTCGTAAGAGGTACTCGGATTTGATCCAAAGACTTCGTTGTGGTGAAGCCAGATGTTGGCTGTGGTGTTTTTGTCCTTAAGGGTGTGGTCACTTGACCTTGAGACTTCGTTGCGGCAAAGCCAAATGTTGGCCACAACGAACTTCTCCCCAGAGGTCTTTAGAAATATTGTTTTAGTTTCGCTGCGGCAAACCCGCTTATACTGCCACTGAAAATTTCCTTAATAGTTGAAGTTTTTGACTTGTTCTTCATATGATCCTCACCCGATCACCTCAAGTGGTCACCTCGAGATAAGTAACGAGACTTGAACCCAACATATCAAGTCTTATGACATTACCACCTTTGGGTGAATAGATCACTTGAGCAACAACTTTCCTCCATCTAATGCCTTTATGCACATCTTAAAATGTTATGTAAGGTGAACACCTTTGGGTAGATTAACCAAACATAGAATCAGAGACATCTCCCAACTTGCAAGCAAAGCAATTCAAAATATTGAATTGAAAGGCTATTTTGGTGACTACATCCTCATTAGCACTTAGAAAGTCCACAAACACAAGGGATACATCTTTATGTTATCCTCACATTCTTTATGGGTATATGGTATGTGACAATGTAACATTAATAAATGCAAAAATCTGAATGCACAGTCTCATTGTCACACATTCGTGTTAAAGACATTCTCTAAAAACTTCATTTGAGACTTTAGTAAAAGAAAAATCTCAGTAGAGTGACTATCAAGCGTAACTAGACATTAAACTGACCACCCGATACACGAGAACCTCATGTATCTCCCTTATGAAAAGTTCGTTGTATGAAAATTCACTCAAAAATGGCTTCAGAATGTTTTAACTCCTTTTTCGAGCGATTATCATGCAATCCTAAATACTAAACATGAGACTCAAGACACAAAAACTTGAAGTATCTCCCTCATGTGATTATAAAGCGTGAAAATTAACTCAAAATCATATTCAAAATACCCTTTTTTTTTTTGGAGTTAAACTTTAATTTATTACTAATCTAACAATTCCAAAAAATGGAAAACTCATTTTATGAATTTTCTGGACACAAAAACTGACCCAAAACACCCTAAGGCACCTTTACGGGAAATCTGAAATTTGTGTGTTTTTTTAGAAAGTACTCACAATTGATGTTAACATGATGTCAGTGGAATGTGGCACGTGTAGTACATGCACCACCCAGTGACGCACCTCAGTAGTGAACAAGGCATGTGCAGCATGCACCAAACACGCCAGCACGTCGTATTACACGATCCACCCATGTGTCGACCCGTGTTTGGCGTGTGCGTCTCGGGGCTGTATTGTGCGCTGTTGAGCACGCACTCGACAGTCTCCGTCACCATTGTCAAAAAATGACGATTTCTAACAAATTCCAGGCCCTTTGTCATGCTCCAGGGCTCGTTTTCACCCCGTTTCTCAAGGCTAAATATATGTATACTACTTTCATGAAATAAAAAGCAAGAAAAAATCAAGAAATAGAAGTTAAATCTCCAAAAACCTTATGGAGAGAAACTAAAAAATCTTCGCTTTTAACCACCTGATCACGTCACCGCTATGATACCATATGTAATATGTAACGATACCTTAGTTACGTATCCCGAATCAAACATAAAAGGGAAAGAAATAAAAAATGCAGAAAATACCTAATTTTGGTCTCCTTAACTTCAAACGAGCTTTCTAAAGCTGAAACGAGCGCGAATTCACTGTCGTCTTTATGGGAACTACTCTCTGGGATGCGGGTAAGGTCTTTCAATAATTTTCTCAAAACGTAAACTCTTTTAATGGGTCAAAGAATCATTATGCTTACAATTGATTATATGAGTAACTGCAAGAGACCTAACCTTTATATATAACTTTTATATCGAATGTTCCCATCATAAGATCAATATGAGTCTGGTCCATACTAATTGGGATCTATTTTCTATCAGAAATTCAAACCATTGATTTATATCATTTATTAGGTTACTTTATTATCTTTATCTGGATCAAATTACGTAACCTAATTGATAAGTTATTAAAAAACTGAAAAATGTGATTAATAATTGTCCAACTTTATAAGAAAGGACAAAAAATGTCCAACACTTTACCCTACTCATTTTCTAAAATACAATTGACAAAAGCATAAAGCTCCACCAAAAAGGAATTATTTTATGTTGATCTTCATTTCTTATACTTACATATAAGAAAGCAAACCTTCTTCTAATGGAATTTGATTCACTACATTACATAGTAAGGATGGAGTAATTGTAAGCTTAGAAAGAAGTGAACCTCTAACCTACAGATTAAAACTTAACCTTTACATTTTCTCATTGAGCTTATGAAGAGAATGTAACTCCTCACATGAGTTTCAAATTGTTCATGATAAGAAGATAAAGAGAAATGGGATTTCGAGTAAATGACTTTTTAATTTTTACATTTACTTTAATTTTGTTATCTTTAATTATTTTTAATTTTATTTCTCTTTTCCTATATGTACATTGATTTGACAAGATTAACTTACTTGTTCAACATGTCAACAACAATATCGAGATGAAGTTAGAAGACTAAACATGTAACCTATATTTTGAAACAAATTGAAAGTTTAAGCAATTAATTGATTTTACTAATTTTATTAATATTATAAAATTGAGTAAACTCTCAAGTTTTTAAGTAACTATACTTATTATATATCAAAAGTATCTCTGTAACAATGAATTATGCATTTAATTGATTTTTTCTAATGTTTACTAGTATCGTAAAATTGTGAGATAAAACCTTACATAATACCAATCAACTTCCTTTTTTCAACTTAAATATAAATATTTATATTAATAAAATCAACAAAATGGAGATTTTTTAATCTCTACACAATTGAATAAAAATCTATTAAATTTGAGAATCAAAACCATGACAAAGACAAAAATTCGAGAACAAAATGGATCTTGAAGCTATTTTCTCTGCTCTTAAATTTTTGAAGTAAGTAAACCTATTATATATAAAAATATCTCTACAATGAATTATGTCATAAACATCATTTGTATTAGAATTTTACCAATCACCAATATTAGAATGACAATTTTGTTAGACTACATTTTATTTCCTTTAGAATTTATCAAAGATTGCAAAGATTCTTTAAAGTGTTGATAAATATATTCTTACTTCTACAAACTTTGTAAAAAATATTTTGCCAACATTTTCATTCTTCACCAAAATTCTCCAAACAAAAGAATTAATTGTGGTTAATATCACTAATATATCATATTAAAGTATTTCAATATCTTGAAGATATTCTTTTATTTTGGAAGATTATTCTCTTACTAATTTGAATATAATTTTTGTGCATCTTAATAAAAGGCACACTTTTTGTAGTCGCATATAATATACATATAAAATGCTAAGGGCTTGTTTGATTCTATTTTTTTCTTTCATTTCTTGTTGTAGTTTTTATAAAAAAAGAAAAAGAAACAACCTATTAAAATGTGTTTGTTTGAGTATTGTTGGCATTTTTTGTTTTTAAAATAAAAATCGACAATAATTTTACAAAACATAAATAAGACATTTTTGGTGTTTTTAAAACATGATTTTTTTGTAGTAAAAACAACACCACATCCATTTTCTTTTTTTGTTTTCAGAAAGGGAAATTAATCTTAATCGTTAGAAAATCTTCGCCTCTGCATCTTATGTGTTCTTAAAAAAAAACCTTGCCCTCTTTATCTCTTGTGATTTTTTTGGCCTTGTTCTGCCTTCACCGCTTTTATTAAGTGACCATGCTCTGATTTCTCCATTTGAGGTATAGGTTTTTCTTGTTTCCTAATACGGGCATATTTTTGGGTGGATATGTTCGTATCTTTCTGTGGGTAGCTTAAGTTCTAGAGCTCGCATCAATGACTAGGGGTAAAGTATATTTTCATTTGTCTTTTGAACTCTACGTACTACAATTGTTTTAATTGGATTTAATTTACTGTAGTCTTCATCCTTCTATAGGTATATATGTTTTATGTATTAGGAAATTAAACTATTTCCACGCAACGAAAAACGCCAATAAAAACAATATAAAATTTGATAATGGAGTTCGGCCAAATTGTGCCTACGTCTCCGGGGCTACTGCACACCCTTTTTATTAGGGAGAAAAACAACACTTACAAGTGTTTACACTCAACACTCAACTCACTAGTGTTTTTACACACTCTCAACCCTTACCCCAATACACCCCAAAAAATTTACTCACCAAAATTTACCACTCTTACTAAGAGTTAATAAATTGTTTTGGTTTTGGGATAAAATAAATGGGAGGGGGAGGGGGTTTATTTATAGGTTGTAAGCCACCCCCTCCCTCTCTTCTTTCCAATATGGGAATAAACCAACAATCTCCCACTTGAAGACTGATTTCAATATGTCTTCACACCTGGTTGATGCAGTAGCTCGTCTAGATTTTATTATTCTTGCAGGCCAACTGAAGTTGCACACAACTTCAGTTTGTCGATTGTCACCACCTTGGTTAACATGTCTGCATGGTTCTTGCTTCCAAGAATCTTCTCAAGTGTTAACACTTAATCTTCTAGCAAGGACCTGATGAAATGATAACGAACACTGATATGCTTACTCGAGTGGAATCTTTGGATTCTTGGCGGATGAATTGCACTCGATCGTCATTTATATAGCACATTTTTCTCCTACATGAAACCCAACTCTGACAGCAAATTCTGAAGCCAAATCATCTCTTTGCTAGCTTTAGTTATTGCTATATACTCAGCTTCTGTAGTAGATAAGGCAACAATCTTCTGAATTTGCGATATCCAACTCACAGCTGTTGTACCTACAGTGAAAATGTAACCGGTGGTGCTCCTTTTTTATCAACTTCACCTGCATAATCTGAGTCAACATAACCTTTTACTTTTATTTCTCCTTTGCTAAAGTACAGGCATTTCTTGGTAGTACCTCGAAGATATCTTAAAATCCACTTTACTGCTTCTCAGTAGACTTTTCCTGGATTTTCCATAAATCTACTAACTGCTCCCACTGCATGGCCTATATTTGGCCTTGTGCATACCATGGCATACATCAAGCTCCCAATAGCAGAGGCATAAGGAATTTTTGCCATCAAGTCTTGCTCTTCATTTGTCTGAGGTGACTGATTTTGGGATAGGCAAAAATGACTGGCAAGTGGAGTGCTGACTGGTTTAGCATTTGCTATGTTAAACCGTTGCAAAACATGATTAATGTATTCTGCTTGAGATAACTGTAATTCCCCTCTTTGCCTATTTCTGGTGATCTGCATCCCAAGAATCTTCTTAGCTGGACCCAGATCTTTCATGTCAAATTCTTTTGACAATTGTTTCTTCAAATTTCTGATATCATCCATATTGGAACCCACTACTAACATGTCATCGACATAAAGTAGCAAAATGATATAACTGGACTGATATCTCTTGATATAACAATAGTGGTCGGCATTGCACTTCTGGAAGTCTTTCCTATGCATAAAGTTATCAAACTTTATGTACCACTGCCTTGGGGCTTGTTTCAGACTGTACAAGCTTTTCTTCAACTTACACACTAAATGCTCTTTTCCTTTCTCCAGGAAACCCTCTGGCTGGTGCATAATATCTCCTCGTCTAAGTCTCCATGAAGAAATGCTGTCTTCATATCAAGCTGCTCAAGATGGAGATCTTGACTTGCAACAATACTTAACACCGTTCTGATGGTATTAAGCTTCATTACTGGAGAAAAAATATCGGTATAGTCTATTCCTTCCTTCTGTTGGAATCCTTTGACTACTAACTGAGCTTTGTATCTTTTGGAACCATCAAACTCCTCTTTGACCCGATATACCCATTTGTTGTGGAGAGCCTTCTTTTAATTTGGTAACTTTGTTAGTTCCCAAGTCTGATTGGAGATTAAAGATCTCATCTCATCTTTCATTGCAAGCTCCCACTTGCTGGCATCTTCTGTTTGGCATGCCTCTTTGTAAGACTCAGGCTCGCCTCCATCAGTTAACAATAGATAGTCTGAGAATCTCCTGTTTGGCACATGAGGTCGTGAAGACCTTCTTAACTCAAGAACAGGAGAGGTGGGCTATGGTGATTCAGGCCGAGCTTCTTCTTCAACAGTTTCCTCCGATTGAGGATTTACTTCCATTTGTCTCACTGGAAAAGTTGGGATATTGCTGATATCAACAAATACAGGGTCTCTCTGAGGAGTGTTCTCCGATGCATGTCGGTCTTTATACATCAGCTTTTCCTTAAAGATAAAATCTCTACTCCGAATGATCTTCTTGTTTTCATCATCCCAAATGCGATATCCAAACTCATCCTCACCATAGCCAATAAATGTGCATTTCTTCGATTTTGGATCAAGTTTGTTTCTGCCTTGATCACTGATATGCACATATTTTGTACAACCAAATACCTTAAGGTGCGAGAGATTCACATCTTTTCCACTCCAAACCTCCTCTGGTATCTTGCACTCCAATAGAACTGATGGACCTCGGTTGATGAGATAAGTTGCTGTGTTGACTGCTTCTGCCCAGAATTGCTTTGGTAAACCTGATTGCATCCACATACTTCTAGCTCTTTCAGTTAAGGTTCGATTCATACGCTCTGCTACACCATTATATTGTGGCATTCCTGGCACGATTCTCTCCATTCTGATTCCATGCTCGTAGCAAAACTTTTTGAATCTAGTATCCTCACACTCTCCACCATTGTCAGTTCTGAGCTTCTTTATCTTGAGACGCGTCTCATTTTCAACCATAGCCTTCTGATTGAGCCAAATTTATACTATAAATTGGCCCTAATTTTTTAAGTAATTATGCACTTGTCGACTCCTAATTCATGATTTTTGTGCTTAAATTGGTTTCTCATATCGAGCTTTTATAATTTGCACATTGTCTGTATTTTGTTGTCATTTGATATTAATTTCTGCATAACTTTTATTGGGACAATTGATACTGCAAAGGTGTTGTATTTTTGTAGGAACAATGGAGTCAACAAGAGAAAGTCAACATGTCGTGAGAAGCCATCCATTAGTCGGGACGAACCAACGCAGACATTCGCCGCGACGAAGTTATTTGGTATAAATTAATTCCTCGCGACGAGTGACCATTTTCATTCGTCGCGACGAACTTTATTCATTAGTCGCGACGAATGTCGGATACCCCGACCCTTAAATAGCAAAATTATCCACTGTTCTGACCCGGCCCGCTTACAGCTCCTATAAAACCTTCCATTTTAGGTTAAAAGAGGACGGCCACATTCCCGAGGTAGCTCTCCATCCTTCGTCTTCTCCATTTTTTTGATAGTTTTTGTTTCCTCTGTTTTGCAGATTCGGAGCCACCTCTAGACGACGTCCACCATCATCATCTTCATCTCTTCCATCATTAAATCGCACCCATTCTCAATCGTTAAATCGTTGGAGTCATGGACCGAGGTGATATTCCAGCGATGATGGACTCACTCGGCATCATGCGTGGCTAGGGCGTTGGATCTCCTGAAGATGTAGCAACGGTTTGAGTTCCATGAGCTTCAAAGGGGTAATCGATCGTTGTTTTAGATTTCTGTCGTATTTTTGTAACAACTCCGAGTTGGAGATTGCATTGTATGACCGAATGAATCTTGCTATAGTTTAGTAGGATGTTAAACTTTGATCTATGTTAAGGATTGGTTTGTGTTGAATATTATGCCTGAATACATGAAGTCTCATGTATATCAGTCAGATTTTGCATTAATTAATCTAATCTGCCTAGTTGTGTTTGGTTAAGTTGGTTGTGTTATTATCTGATTGATTTATTGCATAAATCATTTCATACCATACACTAAGGGTTTTAACAAGATTTAATTAATCGAGTTGATTAATTAAATTCTTGGACTTAACGAGTTGTTAAGGTTATGTTTTCGAAACTTAGTGGATTTCAAACCCCGACATTTATTTTCAACGATGATAACCCGAGCCACATTTTCAGGAGAACTTTATTTAATTGTTTTCAATCTTAATTATTTCAAATTGTCTTGCCTTTTAAAAATCCCAAAAATATTTATTTCATACTTAGCTTTCTTTAATTTTAAAGATCAAGCCAAAACCCCCCTTAAATTGCTTTAATTACATGCATCATTAGATTAGGCTAGTCTTAAGATCAATGCTACACTGGTTCCTTGAGAGTCGACCTGAGGTTGCACCTGTGTTGCAATTCTTGGTATAAATTGATTTTGACGGTTTCGGGATCAATCTTGGATTGAGCGATAAGCGCGATCAAATTGGCGTCGTTCTTAGGGGAACCAAAGTAATTGGTTTTCTAGGTTAGCCAAGTGTTTGTTTTACATTATAGTTTTGTTGTTTGCATTCTGTTTTGCATTTAATAATTTTGTTTTATTCATTTGCTTCTATCTTTTTAGTGTTAATTACATTTGGTGAGCTTAATTACATTTTTGCTTTAAGTGTTTAGTTTGATTGTTCCTGCTTATTGTGCCTAATTTGAGTTATTGTGCTTTCTTGTGATTCTTGGCTGCGACGAGTTCATCATTCGTCGCAGCGAGTTCATCGTTAAATCGCAACGAGTTCATACATTAGTCATGCGAATATTCGCATTTTGTTACGTTAAATGCTTAGCGAGTTCATACGAGCATGACGAGCCGTGATGAATTAAACCCTTTCTTTCTGCTGTTGTTTTAGTGAGCTAATTTAGGAGAACTTCTTTTGTGCATGCCCCTAGACTTAGGTTAGTTCATTTCAACTTGAAATCGGCGATACTTAAGGAAGCGTGGGAAGGACGTAAGAGAGCAAGCAACCCTTAGCACATTAGAACATCAAGTAGGAGAAATGGTCGAGCATCAAGAATTTCCGGTCACCAACCTAGGAACGGAGATCATGGATTAAATGGTGATCGTGAAAGAGTCGATGAGAACATAGGGAACAACGGTGTAGAACGATCGGAGAAGCTACGACCTCGGACGTCAATTATGACCCCTTCATCATGACTGCCCGAACTTGACGTGAATTTGAAGTTAAGGGCTATTGATCAATTCTCTCCCAAATTTCACGGTTTGGCGGGAGAAGATCCTACATGCATTTGGCGATAATGATTTGTCAAAGCATGAAACCCGTAGGGCGCCCTAGATCATGTCTTTGTGGAAGGTGTTTCACTTATCCCTAGAAGGAAAGGCCCGGAGTGGTACATGAGCCTCCCAAGGCATGTCGCGAATGCCTACCATAGTTGGGCCAACTTGAGAAAGATTTCTGAAAAGTACTTTCCACCTCGAGGACGTCGTCGATGAGGAAAGAAATCTATTCTGCCAAACAAGACTATGACGAGTCCTTGTATGATTTTTGGAACAGATTTCAGGATCTGTTGTCTCGGTGCCCCCATCATCAAATTCCTGATGTACAGCTTGTTCAATATTTTTATGATGGGGTGAAGAATCAGGAAAAGGGAATGTTAGATGCTGCTTCGGGAGGATCGTTGATCGACCTCACCGCACCTGAAGCGTGGGCTTTAATCAAGAGAATGGCCCTCAACCATCAGCAATATAGTGCTCGTGATTCCAGGAATGTTCATGAAGTAGGAGCCATGTCGACTCAGACAAAAAGGATGGAAAGCCTGGAATCAAAGGTGGATTCCCTAGAGCATAGGATAACTTCACAGTTGTCCTCGATTGCGGTGGTGAAGAATTTGAATGTGCATCGCCTTCATCTTCCATCGAATCGCCGCACTTAGTTGCGAATCTTGCGGATCGGTGATGCACATAACGATGTCATCCGGGAGGTATGAAGAAGTCTCTGCAGTGTACCCGGGGAGACAAAATCCTAAGTGGGATCCGTACTCCAACACGTATAATGAAGGATGGAGATCTCATCCTAACTTTAGTTGGAGGAGTAATGAGGAAGAACAACCAACGCTTTTCAACAAGGGAGTGGAGTGGACCATCTACAAACCAGTTCCACGATCGAGAAGCATTGACGGTGCAACCACAACCGCCAAAAGAGGACACCAACCAAGCGCTACATGGTATGATGGCGTTGATGAAGGAAGAAAGAGCCTCTATGGTTAATCGGTTCAACGCCATCGCAAACTTAATCCATGGGACTCCTCGAAGAATGTCTGCGCGTTTCCCGCCTTGGAAGCGAATGGATCAATGGGAAACCAAGGCAGAAAACTTGAACTCATACGTCACTCAGTTATCCAACAACTTGAGTGAAAATCAAGCGAGGAGTAGCGGATCAATTCCCTCCAACACGGTCATAAATTCGAAAAGCCTGAACGCAATTGAATTAAGGAGTGGAAAGAAAGTGTAATTTAGCATTCCTGAAGAAGAAGAATGCGCCGAAGAAATTGAGGTTGAAGAGACACCTCAAGTAAGAGAAAAGAAGGCTGTGCAATCAGAGAGTGATCGCGAAGAGGAATTGCTGAAGAAAAAGAAGAAAGTAACCATTGAGGAAACAGAGCAACCATCAAGCAGTCCAGGAGAAAGTGCTGCAAAGGAAAAATCTAGTGGAAATGAAGCAACACAAAGGGAAGTCAATCTGAAGGACCTTCCCTTCCCAAATTCCTACTTGATGAGCAAGAAGGTCAACGAACTGAAACATGAAAAGGAAATTATTGACTTATTTGGGAAGGTGGAAGTGAATGTGCCCCTTTTGGACCTGGTTAAGAGAGTTCCAGCCTACGCTAAATATTTGAAAGACTTGTGCACAAACAAGCGTAAGTTTAGGCCGAATGAGAGAGTCCAGGTCAGCTCGAATGTTTCCGCATTATTCAAGCCCCAAATTTGGTAAAGTGTCAAGACCGGGATCGTTCACTATTCCTTGTGTCATAGGAAGGTGACAATTGGAAGGCGTTCTTTGGATTTGGGAGCGGCAATCAATGTGATGCCAAAATCATCTATGAAGCCACAGGGGTTAGGCGTAAAACCTACTTGGTAGTGTTACGGTTGGTGACAGATCCTTCCGACACCTATGGGCATCATTGAGGACATTCGGTCCAAGTGAAAGGATTAGTGTTCCTGCCGATTTTTACGTCTTTGGATATGTATCTTGAAGTGGTGCGGGACACTTCTCAATCCTTGGGCGACCCTTCCTTCTGGACGGCAAGTACAATGATCGAAGATGAAGGAAGGAAGATCACCATGGAGGTTGGTGATCAACACGTTAGCTTCAACATGTATGAAGCTATGAAGCACCCTAACGAGGATTACTCCTTGCTTGGGGTGAATATGCTTGATGTTGTGATTGATGATGCTTGTTCTGAATTTGCAGAAACTCTAACCCCAACCACTAATGATCTCTTTGGAGGCAGTTTCTATTTTGATGATAGTGCAGGTGCTTATTCGGATACGGGAATAGACATGGAGCTGCCCAGGACCCAAGCTGTTGACATGGAGCTTGGATATCAACCGCACATCCATCCCGAGCTACAAGACCCGCCTTGAGTGCCAGGTTTTCTCTTTCCTTCATTTACTATATAATTGTGCTTATGTTTGATACCAACGTGCATATTGTTGAGCATGATTATATTATTTAAGTGTGGGGAAGAGAACCATCCAGTAGGAATAGCTGTAGTCAGGTAGGATTTCTATTTTCTGTCTCAATAAATTGATCCCTTTATGTCGGCTTTGCATGTTTCTTGTAGTGAAGCATGATATAGATAAAAAAGAATGGTTGATTTGTGCATGTGAATTGATTGACTGAATGTTTGTGCAATTCGAATAGGATCCTTAGAATTTGCATTTTTTTGGCGGTTAAATCATGACGAACGTACGCTTCTTCGCGATGCTTCTAGGGCTTGTCTCTTTTTAAATCGCGACAAATCGCTGTGGTCATGACGAATAGTTCTGGTTTGCCCTACGGACATTGGACTTCTCTTTTGTCCGGAGCCCTTTTCATTCTTTTCTCCTTCGCGTCTTTTCGTCTGCTTCCCGCCTTATTTCTTATTCTTCTCCTTCTCTTTTCTCTTCTTCTTCTTCTTCCTCGCTTCGCCCTTCGCCGCAGTCCTCGTCGTCGCTCCCAGCTGTGCCCCCTTGCGTTTGAAGCTCCCAACCTTCTCAAATCTTCTCCCATCTTTGTTTTCGACCTTAGGTAAGTGTTCTTATTCTTTCATTTTGTCCATTCTCGTTGTTATTTGTTAGATTTAGACGAGCAATGGCGTTGTTCGCCGCGTCATTCAAAAATCACCGTTAAATCATGACGAGTTTCATACCTCGCCATGTGACGTGTACACCGATTCATTGCGGCGAACATCCTGTAGGTCGCAGCAAATGGAAGAGGACTTCCCTCGTCGCAGTGAACTCTCATGTTCGTCACGACGAATGGGGAGGACCTCGACTTCGTCATGACGAATGATCATTAGCCATGACGAGGAGGCTGATTACTGTAGTTTTCTCAGTAACTTACTTGTTTCTAACATTGTGTGTGCGGATCATGCCTCGAATGAAGCAGGCCTCTCGACCCGAGCAGCAGCCTTCCTCTTCCGATTCCTCCGACACACTCATTCCCCTTCTCCGCAACCTCCCCGTCATCCTCATTTTTCCGATCCTTACCCCTCTCGCCCGATGGATCCTGAGTATGATCAGCTGGCCACTCGTGTTGCCAGCCGGGATATACTCAAAGAAAACCCTTCCTCTCACTCCAAAGAACCAACCCTTTTGTGGGACAACTCTTCCAACTCGAGTTGGTGGCCTTGCCCAGCCTCGAACAGTTGGCAACCTCACCTTCGTCCGCCAATATTACTCCTATGCTCGCTATTCCCACACCTACGGAATTAGTTTTCGGGGTGTCTCTATCCCTGATGCTTTCTCCTCTGTTATCATCCGAGAACATTTCCATCTCCCTGTTGTCTCTCATTGCCATTATCTAGACCTCATCCGTAACTACCCCTGGGATGATGTCATTAGTACTCTCTGCCCTGCAGGGACTCAGTGGCTTCAACCCCGGGGCTCTCAACGGTATATCCGTCGTTCCGACCTCCACCCTCAAGCTCGCACTTGGTTGCATTTCATATGTAACAACATCCTTCCTACCCTCCACCTCACAAATATCCCTAAAGAACAGGCCCTATATATATACCTTCTCATGGTCGGCCGCCCTGTCAATCTTGCCACAGCCATAGCCTCCGCCCTCCGCCAATGTGTTCTGGCCACTAATATCCCAGCATTACCTTCTTTTCCCCACCTCATTTCCGACTGTTAAGGGCCTTTCGAGTTCTGGAGCATTCCGCCGATCTCACCTTCGAGCCCGCTCCTCCTTTTGTTTACGTCCGTCTCGGTCGCCCTCGCACCCTTCCACCCTCCTCCCGCCCACTGCTCCATGAACTCCTTCCTCACCTCTCCCGATCCTCCAGGTCCCTCCAGGTTTCCCCGAGGCTCGCCTCATGTCCCTTCTCCGCCTCGTGTCTCTTCTCGGTGTCTTCCCACCTACCCCCCCGCTCCTTCCGAGGTGGCTCTGCTCCGAGACGACATCCACCGGCTTGAGGCCCAACTGGCTGCTGATCGTGCCCTGCTCACTTTCGTCCAGACGCAGCTGGCTGCTAATCGTGAATTCAATAGCGCCATGCTCTCCATGATTGCAGCTCACCTTGGGTTGCCCCTTCCTCTTCCCGCTCCGGTCTCTACTGCTGCTTCTAGTTCCTCTGCCGCTGCCCCTCCGGATCCGCCAGTTGACGATCCTGCAGCATAGTTTAGGCTGTTTGTTTTCCTTTCTTGTTGTTGTTTTTCTGTATTTTCTTCTTTTTGTTGTAATTTCTAGCTAGTTCTTCGGATCCTCTTTTTTTGTACATTTACTTTTTGGGCTTAATGATATATCCCCATTTCTCTTTTGTCAATTTTTGTTTCATGCTTCTATGTGTGCCTTGCTACTTCTGCCATTGTGGACAATGCCATGTTTAAGTGTGGGGGAGCTAGTTCCCTTCTTATATTTTGCATTGCATGCCTATTAGAATTTGTGCATAATTTTGTGGGCCCTTTCAAATTTTACTGATAAATTTGAAACTCAATCAAACATTTTCTGCACATATTCTTTTGTGCCCTTGCATGCAAATCATTTACAAGTTTCAAAAACTGATACTTGATTTTTTGAAAATACTCTCCATTCAATTTGCTGCGTTTAAATTCTGATGAAGTGGATTGCGTCAATTCTATTATTATTTGAACATGGGCGGAATTTTCTTTTACTCTTGTACCTTTTTGACTCTTGTAAGCTTTGTCCAGGAGTACAAAGGTTTAAGTGTGGGGGAATTTGATTGAGCCAAATTTATACTATAAATTGGCCTTAATTTCTTAAGTAATTATGCACTTGTCGACTCCTAATTCATGATTTTTGTGCTTAAATTGGTTTCTCATATCGAGCTTTTATAATTTGCACATTGTCAGTATTTTGTTGTCATTTGATATTAATTTCTGCATAACTTTTATTGGGACAATTGATCTGCAAAGGTGTTGTATTTTGTAGGAACAATGGAGTCAACAAGAGAAAGTCAACACGTCGTGAAAGCCATCCATTAGTCGGGACGAACCAACACGACATTCGCCATGACGAAGTTATTTGGTATAAATTAATTAAATCATGACAGTGACCATTTTCATTCGTCGCGACGAACTTTATTCATTAGTAGCGACGAATGTCGGATACCCCGGCCCTTAAATAGCAAAATTATCCACTGTTCCGACCCGGCCCGCTTACAGCTCCTATAAAACCTTCCATTTTAGGTTAAAAGAGGACGACCACATTCCCGAGGTAGCTCTTCATCCTTCGTCTTCTCCATTTTTCTGATAGTTTTTGTTTCCTCTGTTTTGCAGATTCGGAGCCACCTCTAGACGACGTCCACCATCATCATCTTCATCTCTTCCATCATTCGTCGCACCCATTCTCAACTGTTCGTCGTTGGAGTCATGGACCGAGGTGATATTCCAGCAGTGATGGACTCACTCGGCATCATGCGTGGCTAGGGCGTTGGATCTCCTGAAGATGTAGCAACGGTTTGAGTTCCATGAGCTTCAAAGGGGTAATCGATCACTGTTTTAGATTTCTGTCATATTTTTGAAACAACTCCGAGTTGGAGATTGCATTGTATGACCGAATGAATCTTGCTATAGTTTAGTAGGATGTTAAACTTTGATCTATGTTAAGGATTGGTTTGTGTTGAATATTGTGCCTGAATACATGAAGTCTCATGTATATCAGTCAGATTTTGCATTAATTAATCTAACCTGCCTAGTTGTGTTTGGTTAAGTTGGTTGTATTATTATCTGATTGATTTATTGCATAAATCATTTCATACCATACACTAAGGGTTTTAACAAGATTTAATTAATCGAGTTGATTAATTAAATTCTTGGACTTAACGAGTTGTTAAGGTTATGTTTTGAAACTTAGTGGATTTCAAACCCGACATTTATTTTGAGCGATGATGACCCGAGCCACATTTTGGGAGAAATTTAGTTAATTGTTTTCAATCTTAATTATTTCAAATTGTCTTGCCTTTTAAAAATCCCAAAAATATTTATTTCATACTTAGCTTTCTTTAATTTTAAAGATCAAGCCAAAACCCCCCTTAAATTGCTTTAATTACATGCATCATTAGATTAGGCTAGTCTTAAGATCAATGCTACACTGGTTCCTTGAGAGTCGACCCAAGGTTGCACCCTGTGTTGCAATTCTTGGTATAAATTGATTTTGACCGGTTTCCAAGGATCAATCTTCGGATTGAACGATAAGCCGCGATCACCTTCCATGTTTTGAAAGCATCAAATACTTCTGACTTGTGTCTCAGAAAGTAAACCCACACCTTACGGGAGTGATCATCAATGAATGTCACGAAGTAGTGCTTTCCACCAATGGATGGAGTAGTTGTTGGTCCCCAAACATTAGAATGCACGAGCTCAAGTTTCTCCTTCTTTGGCGTTCTACCACTTGTTTGAAAGCTGACTCTCTTCTGCTTTCCAAGAATGCAATCTTCACACGTATCAAGTTCTACTGACTGTAGACCTGATAGTTTTCCATGGGAATGCATTAACTTCATTCCTTTTCACTCATGTGGCCAAGTCTCGGTGCCTGAGTTGGAATCTCCACTTCCTTGTGCAATCTGTAATTGAACAACATGCTCCAGCTGTTAGGTAGAGAGTACCATTCTTCTTTCCTTGTGCTACAATCATTGCTCCCTTTGATACCTTCCATTCATCACTACGGAAAGTTGTGATGTAGCCTACATTTGCTAATTGTCCCACTGAGATTAAGTTCTTTCTCAGATCAGGGATATGTCTGACATCCTTCAGCTCCCATATGGCTCCATTCAACTTGAGTTTAACTACACCTTTACCGACAATCTAGCAGGGTTGATCATTACCAAGATACACACTGCCGAGATTTCCAGGCACATATTTCTCGAGAAGATCTTTCTCCAAAGTTGCATGGAACGATGCTCCGGAATCCAATATCCATGCCTCTTGCTTGTTTTCTAAGGCACATATCAAGGCATCATCATCACCTGAGGTGGAAGCTATATTTGCCTCCTGGTTGTTCGACTCCTGCTTCTTCGAACCATTCTTGCATTGATTTCTATAGTGCCCAATCTTTCCACAATTCCAACACTCAATGTTTTTCGATTTTTGGGAAGTAGCAGGATTCCGTGACTTGGACCTCCTATCCTTCGATCTATCACGATATCTAGTTTTTCCACATCCTCTAATTCTTCCTTTTGATTCTGCGGCAAGGGCGGAGGAGGATGAGGTTTCACCTACTTCTTTTCTTCGGGTTTCCTCGTTAATAATCAGGCCACTAACATCTTTGAACTTCAACTTATTGGTTCCCATTAAGTTACTCACTGATGTGACTGTAGCACTCCAACTCTCTGGGAGGGATGATAAAAGTATTAAAGCCTGTATTTCATCATCAAGATCAATATTCACTGTACTCAACTGATTCAAGACTTTGTTGAGTTCATTGATATGATGATCTACAGAGGTACCTTCCGCCATCTTCAAGTTGAACAAACGCCGCATCAAGTGTACTTTGTTTATTGCTGACGGTTTTTCATAATACTCCGTCAGTTCCTCCATAAGGCCTTTTGTGGTTTTTGCCTTTAACACATTAAAGGCTATATTTCGGGATAAGGTCATTCGAATTGCTCCAAGGGCCTGCCTGTCAAGAATAACCCATTCTTCTTCTGACATGTTTTCTGGCTTTTTTCCAAAGAGCGGTAGAAACAGGTTCTTTTGATACAAATAATCCTCTATATGCATCTTCCAGTATTCGAAATCCATGCCATCGAACTTATTAATTTTGTTGAGCATATCATCTGGCGCCATTACTCCCACTGACTTCTAGTTTCTTCTGAGGTAAACAACTAGTGAAGTGAACCGATTCGGTAATACCCAGGAAAGACTGTCAAACAGACTCCTTAGACAGTATTACCATTCCACGTAAAATCCCAGGAAACGGCGGAGGGGTCACACGTTGAAACCCGATCCGGAGACCGGACCCCAACTGCTTAAAACTTAACACTCTTACTCTTGCTTTAATTCCACATCTATTGGACCCGTCTCCAGAGCTCAATTTCTGGAGTCCTAAAGCCCTATTCTTATTACCTTGTAGGATCCTATGCTGTCACTCAACATTCGTGGTGAGCGCACACCAATTAATCATCAAAATCATAAGTTGATTTACTCATACAAAATGTAGCCTTAAGTCTCAAGATCGATTTGAAACAAGAATCACCTCAAATGGAGTTATATGACTCAAGATATGCTTAAAATACCCAGAAGAGCTCATACTTTAAACATGATCTCTAAACCGACCTCTCACTTATTTTAATGCAAAATTCTTCAATTTTACTCCAAATGATACCAATTTTTTTAGAGAGAAATATATATTTCTTATAAATCTAATGGTTCAAGTCTCACCTCAATTGGAGGTCGGATGAGGGATTTATGCCCAAAAGGATAGACTATGTTCACTTCCAAAATCAAAATGAAACATTTTTGGCGCGATTATCATAACTTTTAATCTAGATGTCTTATTGAGTTCTTTCTTTGACCATTAGAAAGAAGACATCTAGATCTAAAACTTTCATGAAGACCACAAAATGCGATTCGGCCCCTAACTTTGCCCAAATTCACAATCTTTATCATACCTGTCCGTTAAACGGACATGGATGTCCGTTTAATGGACACATTAGGGTGAAAGTGTTCCAAAAGCTTCGAGAATGTCCGTTAAACGGACATGCAAGTCCGTCTAATGGACATGGGCAGGCTAAGGGGTGTTTTTGCACCCGAGGCTGTCCGTTTAACGGACATTCATGTCTGTTTAACGGACATGCCATTTCATAAAACTCCACTTCCTCTTCTAATGCATTTCACCTTAAACCTAACTTCATAACCACTTGTACATTTCACAAATTTATTCATTCCCAAGCCCAAACACTTCACAATCCTTCAAACTCTAAGTTCAACTCACCATCTTCACAATTTCCAATTTAATTGGTTCATCAAAACCATGGTTTTCAAACATTTGTCATCAAAGTTACCATAAATTCATAAGCTATATGAACAACCAAAATGGACTTTCATTGTTATCTTTCAATTGTCATAACTTCTTACTCCAATTCCTAAAAATTACATATTATACCTCAATAGAAAGATAACAAGATGTTCTACAACTCTCATGAAGGATGCAAATATTAATTTCATCATTAAGCAAGGTAAAAAGCCACTCAAAGGCACTGCTCATAAAGGATCAATGAAACAGTAACATAGCCACATGAATAGTAACTGGTATAGGTTTTACCCCTATAAGTTTTTTACTCCTAACTCCAAATAAGGCAAATTATACACCATTTGAAAGATCTAATCTTATGCTACAATCTTCAAGAAGATATCCCAATCCAAATCAAACACTAAGAAGGTCTAAATCACAAACAAAATTCATCAAATTTTGCATAAAATTGACAGCACTTCCTTTAAAAAGTCACTAACCAATCTTCAATTCAAGTACCTGCATAAAAACTTAAATCTTCAATCTCTCACAACACCAAACAATCCAAAAATTCCCAAGGATCAACTACGACAGCAACCACACACTCTTAGCATTCTAATCATATCCAAACTATAAAACAATACATTTCCATTCTTCTTGTCAAATGCAAACCATACAACAATACATTGTGATAAAACATATATGAATTGCACAAAATACATTAAAACTCAACACTCTTGTATTTATATAACCAATCTGAGTTATTACAATGCTTTATAGGGCATTTAGCCCGATTACAATTCAAATGTCAAATGTCGAAGTACATATTGAATCAAATCTCCAAAATGCAACCTAATACTTCATTTCTAAGAATGACTTCTAAACTAGAAACGTTGAAGTGATTGCCTCAATCCCAATTATTGAAACTCGCATTCTCGCTCATCACCTGTGGAGGGAAAAAGGGGTGTGAGCTCGACGACTCAGTGGATAACAGCTTAATAATTAAGAAATAAGCAAAAACGTTCTTTATTTCTTTATTTTCAAAGCAATTTCTTATGATAGAAATATTTCAAAATTTATCAAAACTTTTCACAATTCATTTCATCATTCATTTTCAAACCCAAAATCACATAGTATGGAACACTTTCAATATTTCAAAACCTCTTGAAAAACTTATTTCTTCCCACAAATCACACATCAAGATCACATAAGCATAGTACCAAACAATATCACATACAAAAACAACATAGACAAGCATATCACATAATCACATATAAGATGGTTTGGGTGGATCCAAACAGGACGTACTACACATTTCCGCAGAGCGGTCATGTGTAGTCGTGAACACATGAAGGAGTCCGTGAGGAGCTCCATTGCCACTAGCGGGCAGCCGGGAGAGACTATAATTTTGACAGGTGCACCTATCACACATGAGGGATCACCACAAACTCAAACAAACATGTATATCACATAATGCACAACAATTCATGATCATTTGCCTCAAATAGCAAAAATCACTTTCACATAATCGTTTAAATCACCCATTCGGATCTTTTTCTCTTGACAAACCAATTCACACATGCTATCACAAAGTCTTTACATTCAAAAACATTTCATATGAGTTTAAATTATCACAATAGCAATTCAATTAAAATTGGGAAACCATAGGAAAACATTTTATGACATTTACTTCAAAGTAACTAAGTAGTTTATTATCTCAACTATTAAGTTATCACCCACCTTAATTCCTTTAGCTAGGAGCTTGGATAAATGGCCTTTCCTTTCACTTCAATTTCCTCTCTTAACCTTCATCAAGCAATAATAAACCAATTAACATGATGATAACCCAAATTAAACATTTCTAGGAGAGGAAAACATGGAAATTAAACCCATTTAACTTTACCCATACCTAACTTAAGCTATTTTCACTAAAACCCATCAATAATTCTAAAAGAAATCATACTTCTCTTACCTCAAGGAGAGACCCACGAATTTCTCTTTTTTTTTCTTCTCATGGAAGCTTGATCCTTCCCTCTACTTCTTCCTTCTCCTTTCTAAAGCAAGATGAAGAAAAGCCTAACCTTTCTTCTTCTCTCTAACGAAATCTCCCTTTTTCTTCTTTCCTTCTAGAATTTTCGTGACTCCCTTTCCTTAGCCTTAACTCTTGTCTTTTATAATAAAAACCTAAGCTCCCAAACATCAAAACTACGTAGTTTTATAACTACCCTTCCTTTCCTTGCAAAATTTTCATCCCATCACCTTCTCATACGGCTACACCACATTAGCCTCTCTATTTTATGTTCTAATGATATTTAAAGGACCAAAGAGCCCCTCCTTAATAGCCTTTAACCTTAACACATATGCAAACTTCCTAAATTGCCCTTAAGCCAATTTATTCCTTTTAATTTCTAACAACTTACTCAACTCTAATTTAAACTAAATCCCTCATTAAATTTCCATTTCTTTAAGCACTAACACCTCAAAATAATTTAGACATTCTTAAATAATAATAAAAAAATTTCAGGGGCCAACATCACAAACGGTCCCACTTACTCCTAGACAGAAGTTACGTGCACGGTGTATTTATCACAAGCTGAGGCAAGTTTTCTGATACAGAGGATCCACTCCTGTGACAACTGTAGAGCATACTAACTCCAAGCTTCAACACACCCAAGGAAAGTTTTTTGATGTAGAAGATCCACTATTATGGCGACTACAGAGCATACTCACTGCTCCAAGGCTCTGATACCAATTGTTAGGAAATTAAACTATTTCCACGCAACGAAAAACGCCAGTAAAAATAATACAAAATTTGATAACGGAGTTCGGCCAAATTGCGCCTACGTCTCCGGGGCTACTGCACACCCTTTTTGTTAGGGAGAAAAATAACAATTACAAGTGTTTACACTCAACACTCAACTCACTAGTGTTTTTACACACTCTCAACCCTTACCCCAATACACCCTAAAAATTTTACTCACCAAAATTTACCACTCTTACTAAGAGTTAATAAATTTTTTTGGTTTTGGGATAAAATAAATGGGAGGGGGAGGGGGTTTATTTATAGGTTGTAAGCCACCCCCTCCCTCTCTTCTTTCCAATATGGGAATAAACCAACATTATGTCAAAAGGGTATTTTACATATTATTAATTTATGTATATCCTAACATTTCCCACAACCATTTCACTTAGGGTGAAATAAAACCACAACATAAATTTTCACTTCTTTAATTAGCTTGTCTTTGGGAGAAGCCACTTGTGTCAGCCCTTAATAGTAATTGAAGTACTTTTGTGTAATTCTAATTTTCCTCAAAAACTCACTACTTGTATCTAATTAAACTCTAGTTAAATATTTGAGTTATAACTTAAATACTGTGTTTGTCTCAATGTTATTATATTTTTTACTTGTTGCTTTCAAGGAATTTTAGAAGTGTAATATGGATTATGAGAAGTAGAAAACTTTATGAACAAAAAAACTCAAAAATTTTGTCCAATTTAACAAGGATCCTCTATTCTTTAAAAGGTATAGGCTCTTATATAGATTGTTAGTCTTACTCTTCTGATACTAGTGTAATAAGAGTATAAGTATTATCAACAAGAACAAAGAAACAGTGACTTAAAAGCATGAGGAGTGATATTGGTTTGAAAAGATTTGAGGTTAGATTTTCTGAGTCTAATCTTTGAGGTCTATAGTTTAGGATGAAGTTGAGAGGGTAGTGGCTGCAGACATTTGAGATTGAATAAAGTGAACAAATGACAAGGTATGAAATAAATGGTTATTCCTTTTATATGAGTATGTGTGAGAAAATGACACATAATTTTAGGATTATAGAAATAGTAGAAGGATAGGATTGAAGAAGTAAATAAGTTTGGGACTAATTTTATTCCTTTTTACTACAACTCTTTTTAAAGTTCTTTGTTTTCTTTTAATGTGAACTTTAACGTGTGCATTTGTCCCTCATCAAATCATTTCCAATATTTTTAATGACATATTTAGAGCACAATTACTTTCTTATGCTATCAAAAATGCTTTTCTAGCCTTAAAAGAAAATAATCTTATTTTAAAACAAATACGGGGAGTAAGATGAAGGTAATTGCGGGAAGTTTTTAAGCCACTTTACTTGTGTACTGGAGTGAGGTCTTCTAGCAGAAAGTTTCATACATATAATTACTTACAAAGTGGTTAGAATTTTATTTTATTTTATTAAGGATCTCTAATCGAATATGTCTCTCAATTTGCTATTTTCATTAACAATTTATATATCACAAAATGCATTTTATAGAAACTTCTTAAAATTTTAATCAACAATATACTGTTTGGCCTTTCTTATATTAATGTAGAAAGTCTAATTCTAATTCTAGTTTTATTTTTATTCTTGTTTTATTTATCATTAACTTTTTCTTTTGGTATATTGGTATAATAAGAGTATTAAAATCTCGATACATGGAGCCACATTATGGCCCCTTTAGCTAAATGAATTCACTCAAATTTTATTTTTCATATTGTGAATCCGGTGTCTATTGAAATATCTTCTTAACTAACAATCAAACTTATTAGTTACTTGTTTTCTAATTGTGAAACTCTAATTATCCTAACATTAAACATAACTAAAATATAAATGAAATGCATAAGTGTAAAACTTCAGGAAAAGATCGAGAGATTTCGAAACAACAACTATCTCCAAGTCACTTCATATAATTTATGATATAAAAGTGGATTCCAAAAACTCTTATTATCTTCTATTTACTCTCTAGAATTTGGCTTACATAATTAAAATATTTATCTTGAGAAGCATATTGAATCTTCAATTGTCATAGAAGTGGCATTTTCCCCCTATTTCTTTCTTATTTCTTTATGCAACAATTTACTTTCATTTAATTTCTCACTTCAACTCTTATATCATTTTCATCCACTTATTAGACTATGGTTGTCTCATGATTATTTTGAATCATGTTTAGCATTTAATACTTTGTAAAGATTGTTATGAATGATGCCATTTATATGTAATTACATTTAGTGATGGAAGCTTTGAATAATATGAATGATTTTAATGATTTTGTAGAAATAAATGAAAAGGATGGAGTATGGAATGATACCATAGATATGTATTTAATATCATCGATGGATGAAGAAGTAAAGAAGGGAAATCGAACAACTACAAACCTTTCCAAATCTGGTTGGAAGAATATTAAGACGTCTTCAAAAAAATCCAGTAAGGAGTATACTAATGTTCAATTAAAGAATAAGTATAATAGATTAAGGAGTAGATTGAAGAATTTCAGGAACTTACTCAAAAAAATAGGAATTGGTTACAACTCCTTTACTGGTGAAGTTAATGCTATAAATGAATGTTGGGAAAACCTATTTAAGTTAAAATATGTCTTTGTTTTATTGATATATCATATTATATAATATTTGTTCTTATGTTTCCTTTCATCATTATAGGTGCATAAAATGGTTCACAAGTTTAAAAAAATGAATGTAAGGAGTTTTCAAACTTATGTCATATTTTTGGAGATACTACAATTGGTTTATATGCACACACTTAAAGAATGTAAGGAGTTTTCAAACTTATGTCATATTTTTGGAGATACTACAATTGGTTTATATACACATACTTAAACTAAATCTCCTTTGAATAGTATAGAAGAGTAACATAGAATTGATGTTGAGGAAGATTGCTTGTATACTAAAAAAGGAGATCACGATATAATTTCTCCATTTAAGAGAAAGAAATGTCCTAAGAATAGGAAGGCAAATAAGACACGTTCTAACATTGTAGAAGAGGTCTTGGTTATAATTGATGAACAATCAAAAAGGAAGAATGAAATACTTAAGAAAAAATTGAATGTAACATCATCTACTATAGAGAATGGATCTGAAGCTTCATCAATTGATCAAGAGTCTAATATAATGATAGAATATTTAAATTCCTTAGATAAATTGGGTGTTGAGGGTGTGTAATATAAAAAATTGTGATACGATTCTCCACTTTATAAGTATATATTTTTATAAAGATAACATATGCAAGGAAGTTAGATTAGATTATGTTGCTTTAGTTATATTTTAGTATTATTACATATCAAATTCTTATTAATCGACACTTATATATTAAGAACTATTCCATAGTTTGAATCTTTTAAATTTGTGTTTTGTATGAATGTTTGACTAAATTTTAAGCCTATATTTTGTATGAATATTTTAAGTCTATATTTGATTAAACCTTTTGAATTAATGTTTTATTGATTATTTAATGTTGGTATTGTAGATAGATAGATTCCTTATAAGATTTTGAATCAAATTCTATCGAAGAACTGATGACAGTAATCATTATTTCTCTAGCTAGAGGAGAGAACAAACATTTTCATTTACGAAAGCAACCATGTAGAACTTATCTTTTGAATAGGAATCATACAAGGATTTATGAAAACTTAACAATAAGAAAGATAATTTTCTTGGGCTTATGTAATAAGTTGAACAGTTTATGAGGCTTAAAGACAGCAAGACATTTGATTGTAGAAGAACAAGTAACAATTTTCTTAATCACTATCGGCTATAGTGAGGCAATTAGAATTAATGCAAAATACTTTCAACATTTGACTTGAACAATTTCGAAGTATTTTTGCAGTCTTATATGCAATTAATTTTCTTGCAAAAAGAGTCATTATTCTGCCATCCTTTAACAATTGACCTTTTAAGATTCAATATAATTCCAAATTCTTTCCATATTTTTAGATACATTCATATATTTAATTACTTTTTTAATTATATCCTTATAATTAATAATTATTTTAGGAGTATAGTTTTATTTTTTTTAAGATTGTATAGGAGTAATAGATGGTCCACATATTGACGCACATGTTCCAATTGATGAACAAATACCATACAGAAGTAAAAGAACTAATCAAACCCTAAATATTATGTGTTGTTGCTTATTTGACATGCATTTTACATATGTAATGGTTAGATGAGAAGGTACTGCAAATGACTCTCGATTTCTTTTAGAAAAAGTGACAAATCCAATAAATCAATTTCCTATGCTTTTATAAGGTATTATTATAAATAAACATAGTAATTATAATTTTAATAAATTTGGGTTAATATTATGTCTTTTATATGTTAGGTAAGTTCTATTTGCTTGATTCAGGCTACACCAATATACCTAGACTTTTTTCACCATATTGAGGTAAGAGATATCATTTGCTAGATTATCAAGGAAGTAAACGACCTCAAGCTCCACCAAAATTGGTTAACTACATGCATGCATTCTTTATTAAGAAATCTTATTAAAAGATGTTTTGGCGTTCTAGAAACAAAATTCCCTATACTTTCAATTATATCGAGTTATGATATGAAGAAACAAAAAAACATCATTATTGCTTATTATGAAATGTATGGACAAAATGATGAATTATTTGACAATTCTGCTAAAAATTAAGAAAAAATTAGGGAAAATAAAAATAAAGATGTTAGTTCTCAAGTGAAGTATAATAACACTCTAGCACAACTTTGACGTATATCTTAGAAGTGAGATAAAATTGCTAGACAAATATGGAATGATTATATTAGTTCTAATTGATTTTTTTGTAAATGATAGTACTATTGTGTTTTGAAGAATTATAATATGATGGACATCTTTTATTAATTAAAATGACTTAATGCAATTATATAATTTATATAATTTTATTATATAAAATTAATGTGTAAATTTCTTTAATTATATAAATATGCATATATTTTATTTCTAACCATAATAATAACTAATTAATTTAAAAATAATATAATATATTAAAATAATTAACGTAAGAGTAGAATTAAAAAGGAAACAAGATGATAAAACCAAACGTGTTTTGCTTTTAGTTTTTTAATTACAAATCTCAACTAAACATGTTTTTATTTTCGGTTTTATATTAGAAATCTCAACCAAATAAATTTTTATTTTTAATGAAAAAACGTAAACTATAAACTAAAAATTACAACAGAAAAATACAAGTGGAACCAAATGAGCCTCAAGCATTTTACTAATCCTCCTTCTAAAGTTGATCTTAGAGCTTATGCATGATCCCTTTTCTAAATCTTTGTTCTTCTTTTTTCATATTCTTTTTGACTTTAATGTTTTCATCAAGATATCTAGCTTTAATAAACTTTTAATTATCCATTAGAAATATTAAAACTATTTTATGGCACACTTCACATCTTTGTAAAATATGTAAATACTTAGATAAATCTATACTTTTTTCGTATGTACTTTAAGATTGGATTCTACTATTGTTTAATAGAGTATAAGTTCTTTTGAGCTTTGCTAATGAAGGTTGAATTACAACTTTAAACTATTTATGGATTTTTGTTATCATAATTAGGACTTGTATGGTCTTTGGTTTGGAAGTGGGACCCGCACCTCATGTATTGTCCCCTTTGGTCTCCTAAGTTTTGTCCCTCTTCTCGTCAGGAGTTAAACTTGGGACCTCAGGATTTTGTTGGGTGCAAGACTCACGCCTCACACCACTTGAGCTATGCACCCAACAAAACCCTGAGGTCCCAAGTTCAACTCCTGACGAAAAGAGGGACAAAACTTAGGAGACCAAAGGGATAATACATGAGGTGTGGGTCCCACTCCCAAATCAAAAAGGCTCAAGTGGTGTGAGGCGTAGGTCTTGCACCCAACAAAACCCTGAGGTCCCAAGTTCAACTCCTGATAAGAAAAGGGACAAAAATTAGGAGATCAAAGGGGACAATACATGAGGTGCGGGTCCCACTCCCAAATCAAAAGTGGTGTGAGGCGTGAGTCTTGCATCCAACAAAACCCTGAGGTCCCAAGTTCAACTCTTGACGAGAAAAGGAACAAAACTTAGGAGACCAAAGGGGACAATACATGAGGTGCGGGTCCCACTCTCAAACCAAAAAGTCGCCTTTTTGGTTTGGGTGAGCTCGCACCTCCGAGTATTGTCCCCTTTGACCGTCAGGTCCTTTAGTGAACCTTATCCCCTCTTGGGAGTATCACGAGTCGAACCCGCGACGCCGGGGTTTTATTCTTGACGTTGAGACAGCGCTTTTTACCATCGAAATTTCACATAGCGCCGGGGTTTTGTTGAGTTTAGGCCTTGCTCTTACGCTGTGGTGAGATTTATTGAATGTATTATTAGATTTATGTATCATTTTTTCTCATCCTCTCCTCGCTTCTGCCGACAACTTTTCTTTCCCAGTTGACCTCTATTTGTAAGTTATCAGTGTTAAGCAAATCGCATCTCCAGCTGTCTCTTCTTTATTTCTTAACCTTTTCATTAAAGAAATGAGATACTGTTATACATATTGTTTATATGAGCGAGAAGAGAACTTTAGGTGGAAGCAGGAGAATCTACGCTACCAAGGCATGTGAAAGTACGAAAAGTGCAGCTATTGGGGATTGTTGTAGCCATCTCAATCTGCCTTGAAGCTACTGCGTTTAGGTCTACTGCTTATACTTATACTACGCTGTTTGCTGTATTTAAGGTTCACTGTTTTCCTTTCTGGTTCTAGAACGATATTTTCACGCAGAGAGACTGGTTTAACTCAGACTTCCTACTGAAGCTGATTTACCTCAACGGCTCTTCAAACGAAACAAGTCTCAGTTTAAGTGGAAAATGGCTGTCGATTTACTCTAGCATGACAACTGTTGGCAGTTTATGAAAGATAACGGCCACTTTATATAACTCCTGTAATCGTTATTTGTCCTAACCAAGAATTAAAGAGTGAATAACGGATTATTCAGCCAAGTTTACAGAAATAGAGAAACTACAAATTTTCTATTCGATTCTCTCTCTTAGAGTTTTGGGGCGTGAATTTATCGGTGACTTCAGTAGCTTACCGAAATCCGAAGACTAGCAAGCAACGAATCGATCCACACTTCCGCATTAAGGTCAGTCCTTATAATTCTACAATAATATCAGAGCCGAATTGCTTATTTCCTAGTCTCGATGTTATAAGCATGATTAAAACATTCAATTAATTTGTTTAATTGAAATCTTTCTCTCGCAATATACATATATGTTATGTGTTTTTCCGATAAGTCTGCCTCAATAATACAAATCCCAACCAGAATCATACGGGAAGAAGAAAAGCCATAAGTTTTTTTTTAAAAGCCATTTATACCTAGAGTCGTTCTACCCTACTTCATGCCAAACAAAATTGTTTTTTTACATATCCATGGAAACAGTCACTTACGGCAGTGCGTGTGAGTCACGCGCCCCCTTAAGAGTGGTGTGGATGGCATGGTGGACGTCGTTCGTCTCCTTTTCAACCGATCTATGCGATGACGGCGTTGAAATGGGAGGCTTGTGAAGACTCTTATGTGGAGTCGTGGTTTTTGGCGTCAAAGAAACTTGGGTGTCGGCGTGGCTGGGCGTCGGCCCGTCTTCATCCTCTACTCCAAGCAGCGACTCAAATAGGTTGTAGACGGTGGGTTGTGGCTTTTCTCTGGTTGATTTTTTTTCCGGCACATTAAGAGAGAGTTGGGGAGAAGATAAATATTCCATCCGTTTCATAATAAGAGTCGTTTTAGAAAAATACACGCTTATTAAGAAAGCTAATAAAATTATAGATATATCCTTATTAATACTTCCATAAAATTACCTCAGTAATTAATATTTTAAATGAAATTGTGAGAGAAATTGTCTTGAAATTGTGATTTGTATAATTAAGATGAGAGAGAAATCAAATGTTAATTTTGGAAGAAAAGTTATAAATATGCATATAGAGTCAAGAATGACACTTATTTTGAATAATTAAAATGTATCTAAAACGACTCTTATTATGAAACGGAGAGAGTAGTGTTCTGTAGAAAGAGTTGTGCAGAGAAAACGAGAATTGTGTTTAAATGAACTGAAAACGACGCAGAGATGATAGAATAAAATACAAACGTTTTAAAGCCTTGCACAAATACTCAAGCACTGTGCGCAGGAATACATTAAATGCACTTGGATATATGTGTCTTCGGTTTTAAAGCCTTGCACAGATATATATATTGTAGTCATTAAATGCATTTGGATAGATTAAAGAAGTGCCTTTTAAATGTATACGTGTATACGGTTTTTTAAAGGAAATATTACACCTTTTTTTTTTCCTTAAAGGCTAAAGCTTTTAAAGTTAGGGAAATGTGTGGTTATATATATATTTGTGTATATATATATATATGTGGCATTATATATATATATGGCATTAAAATATATATATATATAACTTTGTGGTGTAAAAGGTTAATTTTAAGTTGTGTAATTTTAAATGGTCTGCTCATTTATTTATTTGTTTTGTAAATTAGTTTTACGTTTATTTAATTCATAAATGTGTTTTCATATAATATAATTCAAATATTCCATAAATGTGTTTTATGGGTAATTTTGTATTATATTTAAAATAATATTATATAAATGAGTTTTATATAATTTTAGATTAAATATTGTTTTACATATATCAAATGTTAGTTGTAAATTAGTTTTACACATTTTTATTTTGGCATTTTGTGACATGTCAAATTAAAATAGTTTAATTAAATTATTTAAAAAATTCCTAGTTTATGTTTGTATGAGATGACTATGAGCTTAGCGAAATTTTCGATCATACAATGTGAATTGTGGATTTTTTTTATAATTTAATTAATAGAAATATGCCTTATATCATGTTTATATATACTTGTAGATATGACAACTAAAATCTTGATCGGTGATTTGTCCACCAATGAAAAATTGGATGGGTCCAATTATGATATATGGCAAAGGAAGATTCAGTATCTTCTAAATGAACGAGAATTGCTCGAACATTTGACCATAATAATGACTGCGCCTTCAATCAAAGACAAAGACAGAAACGATATTGATACTGCTAGTGAGCAATATCAAGCATCCTTAAAGGCTTATGCAGATTGGTCCAAAAAGGATCGTAAGGCATGTTATACTATGTTGTATTTCATGCATGACGATCTAATTAGAGAGTTTGAGGATTGTGCCACTGCTAAGGACATGTGGGACAAACTTAAGATCACTTTTGGTCAAACATCCGCTACAAGGCTTCGTGCTTTGCACCTCAAGTGGATGAACTACGAGATAAATACGACTCGTACGATGGTTGAACATTTACGAACTATGAGTGCTATGGTTTGTGATCTTAAGGCAGCTGGTCGGGCTATCTCTGAAGAGGAGCAAGTCCTGAATGTAATTCGGGCTCTTCCGGATCATACTGAGCACTGGAAGAACGTGAAACTTGTTTTGACACATAATGAGAATGTCAAAACTCTTTCAGATATCACTAGGCACCTCGAAATGGAGGAGTATCGCTTAAAAGCATCTGACTCCTCTAATGTGGCTCTTGTTGCTAAAGGCAAAGGACCAAAGGGCAACAATGCCAAGCGAGGTAAAAGAAAAGGTTCTCAGCCTCCTCAAAGGAATGGACCAAAAGGTCATAAGAAGCGAAAGGCTAAGGGCAAAGGAGAGAAAAACATGGCACGTGTGAAGTGCTATAATTGTGGAGAGAAAGGTCATTTTTCTTGGGATTGTCCTGAACCTAAGAAGGTACCTTTCTTATCCATAAATCCTGAGTTATATGTTTGTTCTCATGCATTAGTTGCTAATTCTCTTCTTAATTGGATTGTAGATACGGGAGCAAGCAAGCACATAGTTCGGGATCGAGCTGGCTATGTGGACTTTCATCGGTATCCGGTGGGTTCACAAACTGTCGTATTAGGAAATGGCAGTGAAGAAGATGTCCTAGGAATAGGGACATATAAGCTCAAGTTACATGGATGACATACTTTGCTTCTCCATGATGCTCTCTATGCACCTGAGGTGCGATGTTGCCTTGTGTCTCTTGTAACTTTAATGAAATCAGGATTCGTTTTTAGTTCTAATCATTATGGATTGGATATTATGTATAATGGCAATATTTTTGGCCATGCTACATTGAAAAACTATTTTCTAATTCTTGATTTGGATGCTTGTTATGATAATCCGTCTTCTGTTTATGTTTCATATTTTGATCCTGATTCTGAATCTGTTAAATGGCATGCAAGACTTGGTCACATTGGCCAAGATAGATTAAGTAGGCTAGCTAAAGAAGGTCTTTTAGACCGACTCATTAAGGTGAAGTTGCCTAGATGTGAGTCATGTTTAGCTGGTAAGGCAACCGCGAAACTTTTTGGTAAGGCTTCAAGGGTATCTAAACCTTTAGAGCTTATTCACTATGATATTTGCGGAACCATGAATGTTAAAGCATGTCATGGGGCTATATATTTTCTCACTTTAATTGATGACTATTCGCGCTATGGATATGTGTATCTTTTAGCTCATCGTTATGAAGCGCTTGATGTGTTTAAGCGTTTTGTGGCGAAGTTGAGACCTGATTAGAAAGAAGAGTTAAAACTCTTCGGACTGATCGTGGTTGAGAATATCTATCTGATATGTTCAAAGACTTTTGTGAGAAAAAGAGTATAATAAGACAACTAACAATTCCTCGAACTCCACAACAAAACGGTGTTGCAGAGTGTAGGAATCGAACATTGCTTGACATGGTCAGGTCAATGATGGCACAAGCTCATCTTCCAATTAGTTTTTGGGGAGATGCGTTGCTCACAGCAACTTATATTCTTAACCGTGTTCCAAGTAAAAGTGTACTCGCCACTCCATATGAGTTATGGAATGGAAGAAAGCCCTCTTTAGATCATTTGCGCCCATGGGGTTCAGCTGGTTATGTACACAACCCAACTCATAAATATGAGAAACTCGGTCCAAGAGCCACTAAAATGGTGTTTATAAAATACCCTGAACATTGTAAAGGGTTTGTCATGTATGGTGAGCACCCGAATGGTGGCATGACAGAAATTGCTTCCCGCAATGTAGAGTTTCTTGAGGATGAGTTCCCAAGCATAGGTGAAATAAAAAAGGACCTAGATTTATATGAGTTACAACCAGATACTCTCGGTGAGGGGGAGAATTTAGTTACTCGCCAAGTCACCGAGGTTTTTTCTTCCCCAGAGAACCAATTTGAGAATGAGGTCAGTCTTTCGTCTCTAAACCATGAACCTGTAGATAGTCTACATGTTCCAAATCTCACATCTCAAGGGGATAGTGGGAGTGGTTCTCATCATGATCCGGACCCCACATCTCCAAGAGATAGGGGGAGAGATCCTGAATCAGGGCAGACAAATGTTGGTCCTAGACTCCGAAGAAGTGAGCGTGGAAGAATTCCTCGGCGATATTTTCAAATCGAGGAAATCTTCCTTTGTACTCCTTTGGAAATCGACGAACCAACCTCTTTTCAAGAGGCTATTGATTCACCTAACCACACAGAGTGGATGGATGTCATGAGGGATGAAATGGACTCAATGAAACGAAATCAGGTTTGAGAACTAGTTGATCTTCCGCTCCGACGAAAGTCAATTGGAAACAAATAAGTTTTCAAGATAAAACGTAAAGCGGATGGAATGATCGACAAGTTCAAGGCCCGTTTGGTAGTGAAAGGCTATACCCACATAGAGGGTATAGACTATGAAGAGACATTTTCTCCTGTGGTGAGATTTGCCTCTATTCGCTTACTTCTGGCTCTGGTTGCCCATTTGGACCTGGAATTGTTTCAAATAGATGTAAAGATTGATTTCCTCAATGGTAACCTTGAGGAAGAGATTTATATGAATCAACCTATTGGTTTTGTATCAAAAGGTCAAGAAGACAAAGTGTGTCGTCTTAAAAGATCCATATATGGTCTCAAACAATCTTCCAGATCGTGGTATTTTAGATTCCATGAAGCCATTACTTCTTTTGGTTTAGTCATGGTGTCAGAAGACCATTGTGTGTATGTCAAGAGAACAACAAGTGAAATTTTTTTCTCATTTTGTATGTTGATGACATATTACTAGCCGGAAATAATATGGAGATGCTCAAGATCACTAAAGAGTGGCTGTCCTCTGTCTTTGATATGAAGTACATGGGTGAAGCTAGGTATGTCCTAGGTGTGGAAATAACTAGAAATCATCTCAAGAAGCTTCTTGGTTTAAGTCAAGAAGCATATATTAATAAAATCTTGGAACGTTTTCGAATGCATTATTCCAAACCCGTTGACACTCCAGTTGAAAAGGGTCTTACCTTGAGTCTGTTAGAGTAGTGCCCTAAAGGCAATCCCCTTTAGCGCATTTTGTTCATAGTCATGTACAGACGTTATGAATAAATAAAGCAAAGGCATTTTTCATTTATTTGATATTCATTTTATTATGAATTGATTGTGATCTTTAATCAAATTAATGAAGTCCCTGATACATGACATAGCATGAAGGAAATTATGATGTGATCATACTACCGAGATTCCTATCATGTGCAATTATGTCGATATCTAAATTATCCTAGTCATAGGATTAATGAGGCTGGACATCGTTAATCCGGATAGACTAGCACATGTCAAATTCCTTGATTGGATCAGCGGTGGATCTCGAACAACCGTAAATATTGAGATATTTAGATTTGACATGTGGATGCTTCTAGTGGTAGTAAGTACATTGGATGACTGCCATGAGATCATCACATGGATGTACTATTCAAATGTCGGTGATAATCTCATCATAGCAATGGTGCAAGTATCCTTAGACTTGAGGTACTCGAGGATATCTTGAATCTTGATTACATTTTGACTCCATTCCTTGTTGCCTTTCGGAGGTCGCTCATAGGGTGGTGATTGGGTATAGCTTGAGGTATTGAAGGTAATTGAGTAGCCAATAGAGGATTCACCACTTCGTGATAGCGGAAGAGATACCCATGGCCTCTTATCGGGATCATTACTTTGAAGTCTCTGGCCGAGAGACATACATATGTCATGAAGATGGTCTTCACGGACGTATAAAGTAATGAGTCTAGGGCGAGATCTTATTACACTTGGACTAGATTTGATTTAATCGGTCTAGTAAGAGTTGACACATTGCCCATACTCAAACCAAGTGGGGTATAGCATGGTGAAAGGACGAATTAGCGGTAATTGTCTATGGAAGGGTTAGTGATATGGTTTCATTAGTCGAACCAATTACTTTCCGGTCGATTGGGGTCATGATGTGTTGCTAGATACCGCTCATGACTTGCTCGGATTAAGTGTTAATCTAAGTGGCCAACATAACAAGAACCTAATGGGTCACACGCATAAGAGTGACTCGGAGAATCAGTAAAATAGTTTGGACGGAGATCCGATATCTGGAAGCAATAGGATTAAATGGATCCAGATGAGATTGGGATATGTCCCGATGAGATCGCGACATCGACATTCTTTGAAAACCGTTTCGGTGATTTTTCACCGGGGGGCCTGATAGGCGGTAGGACCGACCCAGTGTGTTGGACCACTTCAGCAATTATATATATTAATTAATTAATTAAATTATTAATTAATATATATATAATTATGCATTTACGTGGAATGGGAAGAGGAAGCTTGAGAAACTTCTTTATTTTGATGAGTCATCACTTTCATTAAATGCAAAATGACAAAATCAAAAGTGTATTGATGAGTGATGCTCGTATGGATGGGATAAAAAGAAGAGAAAAGAGTTTCTCTCAAGTCTTTTTGGAAGACTACCATCGTGAATGAAGAGAAGAAGCAAAGGTTTTGAGAAAACCATCTTCTCCATCGTTTTCTTCATCTCCTCTTTCAAGGTTTTGTCATCTCCTCCATAGATCCAAGCTCTCCAAGAACAAGGTTAGTGCTAGCACACTCCTTACCTTGTTCTAGCTATTCCCGGTCAAAAGAGTTTGTCGGTTAGGTTTCAAACCTCTGCGTGGATCTGAGATTAGAGGCGGTCTCCTTTGGTCGTTATGGTTTGATTGTGTATACATACACATGGATCCTGGCTTTCGGAATGTCCGGGACTTAAAATTTTAATTCCGCACCCTGGGCATGTGATGCCCACCGGGATTTTCCTACAGTGGTATCAGAGCCACTTGTGTTGTATAAGCAGTCAAAATGATAACTAGGTCGAATTCCTTAGTGAATTGAGCTGTGTTGCATGCTACTTTTGTGCAATTTCGAATCTGTATAGAATTGGGGTTTTCGAAATTTTCTGCCATAGACTTGCTCATAAGATGTTGCTGAATGTGTCTATGAAGGAAAAATTTTATCGATGCCGATTGATAAGGTTTTGCTGATTTAATTCCCTAAGTTTCGGATGCTATCTTGTTGAGCGTTTCTGAAACAGCTATGCTTGTAAATTCGAGAATAAATTCTAGAAAATCGTTTTTCGGATTGGTTTTCACCGACACGTCCCTAAGATGTTTGTGAATGTCTCTGTGGATGGAAAAATGTTTTCAAGGTGATTTACTATTTATTTCCGAATTTCTTGTATGCTGCTGGGAATGTCTGTGCTGAAGAACACAGATTCTGGTTTGGCTAGATTGCTGAGGTTCAATGAGTCTTTGTTGGAAATAAATCCTGAAAAACTTCATGGAGCATGTTGGGAACATGTTTTAACCTCTGTAATTTTCTCAGCATTTATTGAAAATGTTTCAATGGTCATTTTGAGCAAAATGCATAGCTTGGCAGTTTTGAGAAACATGCTGGGGCTGTTTTGTTTGAAATGATTGGTTGTGTAATTCTCATTTCCAATGCCTTGAATCATTTTTATAGTGAGTAAAAATGTGTTATGTTGATGTGGTATGCATGCCAAGATGAGATTCTTGAATTTAGGGTTTCCAATAATTTTGGATGTCGAATAGGTCACTTTAGAGTCTCGTTAGCTTATTAGTTATCTTAGTTATTTTGGCCGTCGCAATTTGTGTGACAAGTGCGAAGTAATTTTGATAACGTGTAACCTACCTAGAGATACTTAGCATGATTATTTGGTGTCCTTGAATTATGTGGAAATCAAATTGGTTAATAGTTGATTAATCGGATTCAAGTTTATCTCGTTTAGTGTGACTAATTGGCATGCATGATTTGATGAAAAAGTTTCATTAGCACATCAATATAATGTTTTATATACTTAGTATATTGGTTTTGTGAATTGGGACTGCACGAATTGAGAATTAGCCAACTAAAAGCAAGCCTAGCTCATTCCAATCGTTGGGACTTGCTCCAATCATTGGAGAGAGCATTCGAATGACTAGGAATTGCTCGGTCATTGGAAAGAGCATTCGATCATTGGAAAGGAGCATTCCAATCATTGGAAGAAGGGTTCGATCGACTAGAACATGTCGGTCATTGGGCGATGTCTGATAACCCTTCGGTCGACTAGAACATGTTCGGTCATTTGGAGCGTCTACGATAGTATGATCGACTAGAACAAAGGTTCGGTCGGTGGCACATCTTGATCGACGAACTTGCTCGGTCGACTATAAACACATTCTTTGGAGGGATGATGGATGATTTTAGGTATAAGTTCAATATGATTGATCTGATGCCTAAATCAGTCCATATAGTCAAGATGACTATGATCCTTGGATGAGATTAATTTGATGAGACCTAAAATCCTCAATTTAAATATGAAAACTAACGCCTTCCATTAATATGGTAAGAACCAGAGTTCTTATAGGGTTGGGTTGTTGAGCTAACCTCAAGCTCACTCTATCTGGGATATGTTGAACCATGAAAATATGATTTTCGGATTAATGGGTCGGTTTTCCTAGAGCGTTGATTTGTTGAGCTAACCTCGAGTCAACGTGAACGAGGCGAAATTGGGTAGTGTACATCGGATGTATACGCATCAGTGTTGATAACCCAATGTATGTGCATACATCAACCGCTGATAGCTCGGCGATAGTTGCATTCGAGATGCAATTGGTATGACCGATACCTACCGATTGACCTAAGGTGATTTGTTGAGCTAACCTCGAGGTCATTCTTAGCAATGTCGGATATCGACCCACTTAGGACATTGTGCCATTTTGTTTCTTGGATTCATGATGAGGGTTATGGATTCTATTGAAACTAGTGGGAGCCATATGTATGTCATTTAAGTCCTTATGATCATACATTTAATTCTATTCTAACTTCCTTTCTCTCTATGTTTAGGTTGATTCAAGATGTCGACTAGTGTGAATCTACGCTCACTAATGGATACAAACAAATTAATCGGACCGAATTTTCTTGGTAGGCTGCGAAATCGAGAATTGTTCTCGATCTGAAGATCTTGGATACATCCTTGATTTTCCGCTTCGATCCACTACTCAAGGAGCTTCGATGATGATCGGAAGGCATATCGTAAACATCTCAAAGCGGTGACATAGCTACATGCATTATGCTTGCATCGATGTCACCCGAGTCGCGAAGCGGCGACGAGTCTATGGATGCTCATACGATTATGTTTCATCTGCGAGTTGTTTGATGAGCAAGCTTGGTCCGAACGGTTCGAGACCTCAAGATTGCTCTTACAACGAAGATGACTCTGGTTCATCTGCGATGCAATATCATTGAAGATGAATGGCTATATTGAGAGGTTGGCGGTCTTAGGTTTTGTGATGGATTGAGTTAAGTATAGACTTGATTCTTGTTGGCTTATCGGATAGTTATTCACGGTTTGTGTTGAACTATCGGATGAACCAAATATCCTCCACAATTCCGAGTGATCAACATGCTCGAAGAATGAGAACAAGCCGTCAAGCAAGATAGCAAAGCGTTGCTATTGGTGGATTCTTCTTCCTCTGCTTCGAAGAAAAGCGAAAAGAAGAAAAAAGGCTCGAAGCGAAAGGAAGTGCAGCGAAAGGCAAGAAGAAGACCAAAGAGATCGCACCAAAAGGTACCGCTTCCATTGCGGTAAGACCGGTCATTGGGCGTAATCGCAAAGTCTATCTGGAACAATCGAAGCGAAGAAGGCATCGGATGCCTCGACTTCTTCGTATGTTTGTCATTGAGGTTATCTGTTTCGATTATAACATATGGGTATTAGATACGGTTGTGGCTCACACATATGCAATGATATCACGGGGCCTCGGGGACGATGGCGGCTCATAAAGGAGAAATGGACTGCGTGTTGGCAATGGAGCAAGAGTTCTTTGCGTTAGCCGTAGGAACTTATGTTTTGACACTCCCGGTGGGCTTGTACTTAACTTGGATGATTGTTATTTTGTGCCGTGTTAACAAAGAACATATTATCTGCTTCTTGTTTAAATAGAGCTGGTTTCCATTTGTCTTTTAGTAACAATGGTTGTTCTATTAGCTCAAATGGAATGCTTTATGGTCTTGGTACATTATGCGATGGAATATACATATTAGATATGTCACATCCGGTTATGAATGTCAATGACGCTAAAAGGCGATTGATGTTACTCCATATGAGATGTGGACTAACAAGAAACCTTATCTTTCTTATTTGAAAGTATGGGGTTGTCCTGCTTATGTGAAGCGGACAAAGTCGAGATAAAACTTGAAGCAAAATCGACAAGTGTTTGTTAAATAGGATATCTAAAGAAACAAGAGGATATCAATTCTACAATCTTTGAGGAACAAAAGGTGTTTGTTTGATGCATGCTGTCTTTTAGAGAAAGAGTTTCTTTTACAAGAAGGCGGTGGGGCGAAATTGAGCTTGAAGAAGTTCAAGATGCTCGGACGACGCAGATCAATGCTGAACTGAAATCTGTATCTCATACAGATGAGGTAATATTCGACCTTCTACTTCACACGAAATTACGTAGGTCAAGTAGGATCGCTCTGTTCCCGAGAGATATGGATTTCTCGTGAGTGAACAGAATGACGTATTGCTCATAGAGGATGATGAGCCTACCACTATGAAGAGGTTACGAAGAGTTGAGAATCGAAAAATGGCTTCGTGCCATGAAATCGAAATGGATTCCATGTATGAAAACCAAGTATGGACTTTGGTTGATGCACTGAAGGATAAAACCTATAGGGTGCAAATGGGTTTTCAAGAAGAAAGCGGCATGGATGGTAATGTGATTACCTATAAAGCAAGGCTTGTGGCGAAGGCTTTAAATCAAAGACAAGGAGTTGACTATGGCGAGACCTTGATCGATGGCAATGCTTAAATCCATTAGGATACTCCTAGCCATTGCCGCTCATTATGATTATGAGATATGGCAAATGGATGTGAAGACGACTTTCCTAATGGAAATCAGGTGAGGATGTGTACATGACACAACTGAGGGCTTCATTTCGTGATGGCGAAAAGGTATGCAAGCTTGAAATCCATTTATGGATTGAAGCAAGCATCCAGAGTTGGAATATCCGTTTTGATGAGGCGATCAAAGAGTTTGGTTTCTCACAAAATCCGGATGAACCTTTGTGTGTACAAGAAGGTTAATGGAACTGCAATCGTATTCCTTGTGTTATATGTAGATGACATATTGTTGCTAGGAAGCGATGTCTCAATATTGCAATCGGTAAAAGTTTGGTTTTCCAAACACTTTGCCATGAAAGACCTTGGAGAAGCAACTTATATCCTTGGGATAAAGATTTATAGAGATAGATCTAAGAGGTTGCTTGGTCTTTCACGATCAGCGTACATAGACAAGGTGCTAAAGAGGTTTAGCATGGAGCAATCCAAGAGAGGTTTCTTCCATTACTCATGGGATAACACTCTCGAAGTCTATGTGTCCTCGGACACGGGGCGAGAGGATGCGTATGAATATGATCCGTATCGTCTGCGGTAGGATCTATTATGTCTGCAATGCTATGTACGAGACCCGATGTATCATATGCTCTAAGTGTTCTGGCGGATACCAATCGGATCTGGTGAGGGTCCTTTGGGTGGTGTCGAGAATATCCTTAAGTACTTGCGAAGAACTAGGATGTTTTCTTGATATATGGAGATGGAAATCTCAGTGGCGAGCATCTGATGCGATTTTCAATCGATAAGGGCGACTCGAGTCCCAATCAGTTACGTTTTCACACTAAATGGCGGGCGGTCGGTTGGAAGAGTTCCAAGCGAGGCACGATCACGATTCAACGATCGAGGCGAGTACATTGCGGCATCGGATGCGTGAAAGGAAGCCGTTTGGATCGAAGTTCATTCTTGAACTTGGTGTGGTTCCTAGTGTGATGGACCCATTCGGTTGTATTGTGACAACAATGGAGCTATTCTTGAGCGAAAGAACCAAGGTCTCATCAACGATCCAAACACGTACTCGCCGATACCATTTGATTCGGAGATCATTGCTCGAGGTGATGTCACGATAGAGAATTCCCACGAGCGAATATTGCCGATCCGTTGACAAAGCCATTGTCACGGAAGAATTTTGATTCTCATGTACTCGCTTATGGTATTAGATACCAAGGCGATTGGCTTTAGGTCAAGTGGGAGGTTGTTAGAGTAGTGCCTAAAGGCAATCCCTTTAGCGCATTTTGTTCATAGTCATGTATGAGACGTTATGAATAAATAAAGCAAAGGCATTTTCATTTATTTGATATTCATTTTATTATGAATTGATTGTGATCTTTAATCAAATTAATGAAGTCCTCGATACGTGACATAGCATGAAGGAAATTATGATGTGATCATACTACCGAGATTCCTATCATGTGCAATTATGTCGATATCTAAATTATCCTAGTCATAGGATTAATGAGGCTGGACATCGTTAATCCGGATAGACTAGCACATGTCAAATTCCTTGATTGGATCAGCGGTGGATCTCGCACAACCGTAAATATTGAGATATTTAGATTTGACATGTGGATGCTTACTAGTGGTAGTAAGTACATTGGATGACCTGCCATGAGATCATCACATGGATGTACTATTCAAATGTCGGTGATAATCTCATCATAGCAATGGTGCAAGTATCCTTAGACTTGAGGTACTCGAGGATATCTTGAATCTTGATTACGTACTGACTCCATTCCTTGTTGCCTTTCGAGGTCGCTCATAGGGTGGTGATTGGGTATAGCTTGAGGTATTGAAGGTAATTGAGTAGCCAATAGAGGATTCACCACTTACGTGATAGCGTAAGAGATACCCATAGCCTCTTATCGGGATCATTACTTTGAAGTCTCTGGCGCCGGAGCATACATATGTCATGAAGATGGTCTTCATGGACGTATAAAGTAATGAGTCCTAGGGCGAGATCTTATTACACTTGGACTAGATTTGATTTAATCGGTCTAGTAAGAGTTGACACATTGCCCATACTCAAACCAAGTGGGGTATAGCATGGTGAAAGGACGAATTCATGCGGTAATTGTCTATGGAAGGGTTAGTGATATGGTTTCATTAGTCGAACCAATTACTTTCCGGTCAATTGGGGTCATGATGTGTTCTAGATACCGCTCATGACTTGCTCAGTTAAGTGTTAATCTAAGTGGCCAACATAACAGGAACCTAATGGGTCACACGACAAGAGTGACTCGGAGAATCAGAAAATAGTTTGGACGAGATCCGATATCCGGAGAGCAATAGGATTAAATGGATCCCGATGAGATTGGGATATGTCCCGATGAGATCGCGACATCGACATTCTTGAAAACCGTTTCCGGTGATTTTTCACCTGCGGGCTGATAGGCGGTGGGACCAATTCCAGTGTGATGGACCACTTCAGACAATTATATATATTAATTAATTAATTAAATTATTAATTAATATATATATAATTATGCATTCGTGGAATGGGAAGAGGAAGCTTGAGAAACTTCTTTATTTTGATGAGTCATCACTTTCATTAAATGCAAAATGACAAAATCAAAAGTGTATTGATGAGTGATGCTCGTATGGATGGGATAAAAGAAGAAAAAGAGTTTCTCTCAAGTCTTTTGGAAGACTACCATCGTGAATGAAGAGAAGAAGCAAAGGTTTTGAGAAACCATCTTCTCCATCGTTTTCTTCATCTCCTCTTTCAAGGTTTTGTCATCTCCTCCATAGATCCAAGCTCTCCAAGAACAAGGTTAGTGCTAGCACACTCCTTACCTTGTTCTAGCTATTCCCGGTCAAAGAGTTTGTCCCGGTTAGGTTTCCGACCTCTGCGTGGATACCGTTAGAGACGGTCTCCTTTGGTCGTTATGGTTTGATTGTGTATACATACACATGGATCACAGCTTTCGAATGTCCGGGACTTAAAATTTTAATTCGCACCACGGCATGTGATGCCCACCCCGGGATTTTCCTACAGAGTCTTGATCAATGCCCTAAAACAGATGAGGACAAAGAAAAAATGAGTAATGTTCCCTATGCTAGTGCCGTAGGAAGCTTAATGTATGCTATGTTGTGTACACGTCCTGACATTTGCTTTGCGGTTAGTTTGGTAAGTCGTTACCAAAGCAACCCAGGACCTGCTCATTGGCAAGCAGTCAAAAGAATTTTGCGATACCTTCGTGGTACTTCAGACCTGGTCCTTTGCTATCAAGGCGGGGATTTAAGGTTAAGGGGATATTCAGATGCCGATTGGGGTGGTGACCCGGATGAGTCTAGGTCAACCTCAGGATATGTCTTCACCTTGGGAGGAGGAGCCATATCTTGCGCGGCAGCAAGCAAGGCGTATATCATTATCAACAATGGAAGCAGAATACGTTGCTTGTTGTCTTGCCGCTCAAGAAGCAATATGGTTGAGAAGTTTTCTCCAGGATCTTAATTTTACTCCTAAAGTTAATGATCCTGTTCAAATGTTATGTGACAACACTGCAGCCATACAGTTTACTAAAGATCCGAAGTTTCATAGAAAATCTAAGCATATCAAAAGGCGTTATCATTTTGTAAGAGACGCCATAAAAAATAAAGAGGTTGCTATAAAGTATATATCTACTAACAACATGGTAGCTGATCCCTTAACGAAACCTATTCCTTGAGATTCGTTTAAGGCTCATGTGATGAGTTTAGGTTTACGTAGGGTTTAGTTTTTCCATTGGGTTATATTTTGTTGTATAATGGACATGTTTTCAAATGTAACGTTTTTGTTAATAAAAGTTTATTTCTCAAATGTCCATTAGTACATAAATTACATGATAAGGCACATTGTAATGTCACCACATATTAGGCTTCTGATTGACCTTATCATACAGGTAATCGCCCTAACGCTTGAGTAGCGAGTAGGATGAGACTTCACAATATTAATATTGAGTGTATGTAATTTTGTGTTATCTTCATACTTGTGTAGTATGTATGATAAGTTTTATATTTGAATAGTCACCTTAGTAAGTCTAAGATGAGACTCTGATGAGTCAGATGTGAAAGATTAAGATTTCACATTGAAGCCTTAAAACCAAATCTTGAGTGTCAAGATTAGCATTAGGTATGTTAATCTAGTGGCTCGGATTAGTTTTTAAGTAAAGCTAGATTCGTGATTTGCATAGCATAAAAGAGTGACATGTCCAACTTAGTGGGAGTTATGCTATGACACACATTTCATACTGTGCGTGCTATATAACGACCCTCTTGTGGAATGACAGTTAAATCCCTTTCTCTGTCATTGTATGATCCCACAGACTTTAATGTCTAATCGAATGAAACCTTTCGACTTAGAACTATGATATGAAGTCAAGGCTTGGTGTTGCTACTTTAGTGTGTTTTTCTAAGGACTAAGATGTATACAGTCCAACGGAGCACGTTAGGAAAGCAGTTAAGCTAAGATGGATTATTATGAGTGTCTAAGGTATAATTTTTCCTTCATCACTATATCAGCCCGGGCAATTATACTTGGTGTATAATCACATGATATATCTATAAGCATAAAGGGACAGTGTATGCGTCAGTGATGTTTTGGATGATTTGGGGTATCATGAATATGTTATTATGTTAGTTAGATGGTGACTTAATATAACACTGTTGGTTCTTTAATGGTCGCACGCCCCATTCTCAGTATGACACGTGAAATTTTAGAGAGAAGATGTAACTCGCGACTTATGTGGCCGAGTGGAAGTTGTTGGTAGTTTATGAAAGATAACGGCCACTTTATATAACTCCTGTAACCGTTATTTGTCCTAACCAAGAATTAAAGGGTGAATAACTGATTATTCAGACAAGTTTACAGAAATAGAGAAACTACAAATTTTCTATTCAATTCTCTCTCACGTGAAGCAATCATCAAAGGCCTAGAGTTTTGGGGCGTGAATTTATCGGTGGCTCTTATAGCCTACCGAAATCCGAAGACTAGCAATCAGCAAATCGATCCACACTTTCGCATTAAGGCCAGTCCTTATAATTCTACAACAACAAATGGAGTTTGCTGTAAAATACAACTCATAAATAATCTAAAAAACACACCAATGCACTTAAACATGGATCAGCTTGGTGCTTACAGAAGAATAAGCTGACCTCTAAGACTACCAATGCTGGAAAAATTCCAGACTACCAGTAAAGCTAAGCCAAACCGATCCACCCCATTCCAGGTGATAATGTTTTAAATGAAAATCAACGAAGCTAGCCCATCAAAGTGCTGGAAAATGGTATCTAAATTTTCAACACATTGTGTGCACCATTCCCTTCAAGAAATCTTTTGTTCTTTGCAATTCCACCTTACACACTTCTTCTTCTTCTTCTTCTTCTTCTTCTAACTATTATGGTTCCTATTTAAAAAAGAGTAGCAGCAGATATCCACCATCAATGAGCAAATGAAACCAGATGACTCCTAGAAGAAACATCACATCAATGTGAAATTAAAGGGCAATACCACTACCACTCATGACACACGATATCAAACCTATTAAGCCTAATATAACATTGTACATCACTAGCTTATTCCAAACAGGGCCAAATAGATGCTCTCCTCCAGTAGCAAACGTCAAAGCCCATGAATCGAGAAAGGAAGTGAATATCATAAACCCAATTGTAGACCTGAAAACATCTGCGGAGAAAGAAATTGCCATGGAGCAGATGACTGAATATAATTAATGATAAAGCAAAACCACCATTCCGAATACAATAAGAAAAATTTAGACAGTCAAAGTAACAAAAGGACTTTAGTTTTTTTTTCTAATTCATTATTTTAAAATTAAATAAACTAATTACTGATCATTTACAATTAATAGAAATTATAACAAGTCACGTCAATTCCATTATCAGAGTGTTTAATAGTGGAATATTTTAAAAATTAAAATTGAACATTTTATTATTATTATTGTTTAAATTTTATTTTATAATTACAAAATTTAATAAGGTTTATAATTTCTCGGTAATTACCCCTATAATTAATTAATATTGAATTACTTATTTCAGTAAAAAATTAACCAAGCAAAATAATAAAATTTAATTTATAATAAAAATTTTAAGTTGTGGTACATTCTCTTTAAAATTAGCAATCCTTTTTTCTTTTAGAATTAAGATAAGATCCTTGATGTGTCTAATAAGGATCTTATTAGACATTTCAAAAGAGATGCAACCATAGTAGTTATTGAATGTCACCTTTAATTTTCTTCCTTGAAGATGTATGTGTCTAAGGTCATCCAACAATATTAAACATGCCAATTAGTTAAAGGAAAGAAGTAACATTCTATAATACATATATTGTTGTTCATTCCTCATAAGTCACAATACATATATCGTGAACCGAAGCTTCGAGAGAAAACTGAAGTAAATAGAACTGACCACTTTATTATTCAGTTGTAAGTGTTTACAAAGGGTTATATTTTACTATATACAAAACAACAATAAAACTAAGACTAGCTGTTACAAAACTTACAAAACTACAGAGTATTTACAAGAAACGACATCGTTTACGTTAAATAAAACAACAACAGTACATATAACTTAACATTCCCCCTTCAAGTTGGAGGATGGTGGACATCAACCAAACCCAACTCGGACAAAAGAGAATCAAACAAAAGAGCAGCCAAAACCTTGGTCAACAAATCTGCCCAACTGAGCCTTAGAAGAAACACGAGCAGGAGAAACAAAACCCATCTTATACTGATCACGAACCACATGATAATCAATGTCAAGATGTTTGGTGCGCTCATGAAAGATCGAATTAACAGTAATATGAAGAGCCACTTTATTATCACACTATAAAGGAATAGGAGAGATAAAGGAAATATGCAAATCACGTAACAGATAAGAAAGCCATAACAATTCACACACAGTGGAGGCCATACTTTGATACTTCGCTTCAGCAGAAGAACGAGAGATGGTGGGCTATTTTTTAGTCTTCCAAGAGACTAAAGAAGAACCCAGAAACACACAAAAACTAGAAATAGACCGCTGAGTGGATAAACATGAGCTCCAATCAGCATCACAATAAGCAGCAACAGAACAAGGGGAAGGGTCAGTAGAATTGGAAGATGCAGGAAAAAATAACCCCATAGAAGGACACCTGTCAAATATTTTAGCAAATGAAGAGCTACACCCCGATGACCCTTACAAGGAGTAGTAACAAACTGACTCAACTGTTGGACGGTAAAGGTAATGTCCATAAAACCCAAATATAAAAGCCTACCAATCAACCTACGAAACTGCCTACAATCCTCCAGCAAGGACCTAGATTCAGTTGTTAGTTTCAAACCCTTAGGCAAGGGTGTAGAAACCGGTTTCGCACCAGTCAACCTTGAGTCAATCAACAGATCCAAAATATACTTCCGCTGATTCACACACAAACCAGTAGAAGATCGAGCTATTTCCAAACCGAAGAAATACTTAACAGAACCAAGATCTTTAAGAGTAAACACAGAATTCAGAAAATTTGTAACATCCCCCAAAACAACTTCAAAAGGACCAGTCAGTAAAATATCATCCATATATATTAGTAGGGCACCATATGTAGAACCAGTGGATTTAACAAACAAGCAACGATCATGTGGAGACTGTATAAAACCATAGGAAAACAAATGCTTAGTAAACTCACAATTCCATTGACACGAGGCTTGCTTCAAGCCATACAAAGACCGTTTTAATTTGCAAACTTCGTGGGGACTAGCCTTAGTATACCCATCCAGAGGCAACATATACACTTCCTCATTAATAAAACCATGTAAAAAGGCATTATTAACATCTAAATGATGTATGGGATAAGAAAACCGTGCTGCAATAGCTAATAATACCCTTATAATGATTGTTTTAGCAACTAAGGTAAAACTCCCAGTAAAATCATTGCCCTCATTCTAATTATAGCCCTTGGCCACTAACCTAGCCTTATACCGATCAACAGACCCATCAGGCTTAAGTTTCACCTTATAAACCCATCTGGAACCAATGGCCTTTTTACCAGCTAATAAGGAAGTCAAAATCCAAGTGTCATTGGATTCAAGTGCAACCAACTGCTGTTGCATAGCTTGGACCCAATGGTTATAATACTTAGCCTGATGATAAGATTGAGGTTCTTGAATAGTAGAGACATTTGCTAAAAAAGACATGTAGGTGGAGGAAAGATGTAGAGTAGGTATAAATGGAAAAGTTGAAAGAGAATGAACTGAGGAAGCACAACCAAAAGGCTAAGAAAAAGAAGAAAACAGAGAGTAGTTGCATGAGATACAAAGTCATTAAGCCAGGCTGGTTTATGAGATGCTCTAGTACTCTTATGTAATTCAGGAATAGAAAAAATCGGAAGAGCAGAAGAAGGAGATGCTAAAGATTCAGTGGAAGGTGTAGCAGTAGGTGAAACAGATGAATTAAGAGGGGAACAATGACGCTCAGAGGACACCTCATCCATAAAACCAGAAGACTGATAAACAAAAACCAAAGGTAGTGGAATATCGGGTGTGGTATTAGAACAAGACTAATAAGGATATGTATGTTCATAAAAAATAACATCCCTAGAAACTAGATCAGAATGTGAATCCATGTCAAACAACTTATAGCCCTTTTGTCTATATGCCCCAAGAAAACAGACCTATAAGCTCTCGGATCAAACCTATACTTATGGGGCTTGACATTTGTTGCAAAACAGAGACATCTAAAAGACTTCAAATGATCATATTTAGGTGGATACCCATACAAAACGTCATAACGTGTCTTCTACTTTAGAAGTGAGGTAGGAAGTCTATTAATTATATAGGTGGCTGTAAGAATTGACTCTCCCCAAAAATGTTTAGGCAAAGAACATGATAGCATGAGCAATTTGCAACAAATGTCTATGTTTCCTTTCTATTACCCCATTTTGTTGAGGGGTATAAACACATGACTTATGATGCAAAATTCCCAAGTATCTAAACAGTTTCTGACACTCCCCACTTAAAAACTCTGCTCCATTATTTGTACGAATAGTCTGAATAGATTTTTGAAACTAAGTTCTAACCATTCTAAAAAAAACTGTCCAAACAACTGAATACTTGGCACTTATGTCTCATCAAATATGTCCAAGTAGCCCTACTATAGTCATCCACTATTGTCAGATAGAATTTCCCCCCAGAAATAGAATGTTGACTATAGTGTCACCAAATATCAACATGCACTAACAGAAAAATACAGCCAGTATGTATGCTACTAGAAAAAAAAGTCAATTGAGGTTGTTTAGCAAGAGGACATACATCACAAACACCAAATTCTCTAGTATTCTTATTATCAAAAGAAACAATATGTCTAGGTACATTGTCAGAAATATGGCTTAAACGTTGATGCCAAAGTTTGTACATAGACATTAACTGAACATTCTTTACATCATTTACAATAGTAAGCAAAGAATATCTTTCTATAGTCTCAATCTTGAAAGAATCCTTATTAAGGATATACAATCTCCCTACAACCTTTCCTACTTCCAACACATGGTTAGTCCTCAAGACCTACAAAATGCAGTGGTTGGGATGAAATTGGAAGATAACAGAAGAGGTATTAACAAGTTTATGCACAGACAAAAGATTATATTTAAAAGTTGGTATATGCAAGGTGTCTTTTAGGACAATATTGTTAGGTAAAAGAACATCACCCATATGATACACTCAGTTTTGAGTTCCATCAAGCAAATAAATAGGTATGTATTTTTTAGGTGGAATAGGCTTGATTAACAAAGAATAATCCACACACATATGATTTGAAGCTCTTGTATCTAAAATCTATGAATCTAAACCTATATCATCAAGACTAAAAAGAGCTAGTGTAGGAAGTGTACCGGCAAAACCTAAAAGATGAGCCAAGTTCACCATGAGAGGATCCGTGAGTGCTTTGTTCTTAACCAATTTAAGCAATTCTTGCTTAATCAATTCAGACAATGGATGATTAGAATTATTAACAGCACTATTTGTGACTAGTTTACTGTTATCTACAGTTAATGAAGTTGCTTCATTTACTGCATTAGCAGTAGAAGGCTTTCTAATCCCTTTCCCTCTTTGATTCTATAACTCCTTGTAACAATCTAGTATACCAGTGAGTTTAAAACAATTCTCGTTCAAATGTCCATTCTTCTTACAATAAGAACAGAACAATTCACTCTTATCATTATTATCCCATTTCTGTTTAGACTGTTTCCCTCCTCCATTTGTAACCTTCTTAGCATTTTATGTATTGACTAACATTGCATTATGATTTATCCCTTCAAAAAACACCATTTGTAACTCCCTTTGTTTCTTTACCCTCAAGACCATAGAGTATGCCTTATAAACAGATGGCAATGGTTCCATAACCAGAATCTGATTTTTAACATGATCATAACTCTAATTTAAACCCATCAGAAATTGCATTAACTGATTTATAGATGTTAAACTAGCTAAAGCCTTAGGTGCTCCACAAATGCACTGCGTTGTCGCCCCATAAGTATATCGCGGGACATGCATGAGGCACCAAAACTCATCCCCACAATTTCTTAAGACTAGTAAAATATTTAGCAACAGACATAGTGCCTTGTGTAGCTACACTAATCTGTCTCTGTAAATGATATAATAATGGTCCATTGCTCTCTCCAAACCTCTCTACTAAATTTGACCATAATTTGTGGGCAAAATTTGTATAGATGAAGGCTTTAACTATATCTTTCGACATTGAATTCAATATCCATGATCTAACCATATAATCAGTCCTAATCCATTTTTTGTAGTTAATAGATCCTATACTAGGTTTTTGGCATGTTCCATCTATAAACCCTAGCTTCAATTTTAACGGATCTACTCCAGCTCAAAAAATTATTCCCATTCAACACAGTAGTAACTAAACTCATACTTGGATAGTCTGAACCTTGAAGATAAATTTGACCTTCTTCTTGCATACTGTTAAGTCAAAATGACTTTACATTAATGATTTTAATGAAGTACAAATAATGAAGATTGAAAAACAGACGGAGAATAGAAAAGCAGACGAAGAAAGAAATACAGACGGAAGAATGAAAAAATAGACGAAAGATTAAAAAACAGACGGAGAATGGAAAAGCAGACGAAAGGAAATACAGACGGAAGATATTAAAAGCAGACAGAAGAGAAAAGCAGACGATGAATGAAAAGCAGACGGAAGCGAAAAACAGACAGAAGGCAAAAACAAACGAAAGAAAAAGTAGACGATGAAAAACAGACGGAGGCAATTCAAGAGTCAGTTTGAGTTAGTTACAGAACTCAACTTAATAACCGTTTCTTTCAAGAATCAAGAAAACAAGATTCAAGAAGCAAGATTCAAGAAGCAGTTACAGACGAAGGCTATAAATATGGGTCGAAGTCGAAGATTGCAAAGTTAGCTGAGATACATATACGTGAACGTTAAAAAGCTTACTTGAGAGCTTATTGTGCAAATAGGTAGAGCTATATTACTGTAACGAAGTTCGAAACATCTTTTGGTAATAAAGTAGTACAGATAGCCTGCAGAGGCTAAGTGCAAAAGAATACTAAGTGTAAAGAGACTTGAAGAGGCTCAGAAAGAAAGAATACTTGTAAAAGTTGTTGCGAGATAGTGAAATCTCAGAAAGACATCTGAGGACTAGACGTAGCCCACGGTTTGGGGTGAACCAATATAAAAATTACTGTGTCAACTTCTCTCTATCCTTATCTCTCTTATCGTTCAAAGTTTCGTTTTTACTTAGTTTTCTAACAAGTTTTCGAGAATACGATTAACTTTGATTTACAGTAGTCTCTGTGAAAAGAACAAGTTTTTCTTTTGACAAAATGTTTTTGAAGATTTTTTTTTCAAAAAGGGGAAATTCACAATTCAACCCCCCTTCTTGTGCATTTATACATCGTATAATAAGCATTGTAATAACGTGTGATTCACTTCACATACCTCTCAATCTAGGATCCATAGTCAATCTTATAGGAGATTCATGTGATACACCTTCCATTGTTGCAAATGCCTTCAATCAAACTCATATTAGTGAGGAGAAACAGGAAAACCCAAAACCCTAATTCTTGATTTCAGAGGAACAGTAAAACCAAAACCCTAGCTCTCGACTTCTTTAAATCAGCTACTCTCTCCACTATAGAAGCGTAATCGAGTTGACGATAATTATCGACAACCAACACCTTACATTCTCTCTTGCTTCAATCGATCAATAGTGTTAATCGAAACCCTCTCTGATACCATGAACTGAAGCTTCGAGAGAAAATCGAAGTAAACAGAACTGACCACTTTATTATTCAGTTGTAGATGTTTACAAAGGGTCAGATTTTACTATATACAAAACAACAATAAAACTAAGACCATTTTTTGTACAAAACTCACAAAACTACAGATTATTTATAAGAAATAACATCGTGTACATTAAATAAAACAACAACAGTACATATAACTTAACATATTATTTGAGAGAGCTTAAAAGGTTCAAAGTGAAAGTCGGTACTCGATTGATGTTTCAAAGTTTAACTTAGCCTTTATTATTATCTTTGGTACCAAATTACATTTAGTATTAGTAAAATTGCACAAAAACACCCTAATACCCTACTTTCGTCATGTTTAGTATAGATTTTTTATTCCAACTGTTTCTCGATAAAATAAAAATTAAATTAAATTAATTTATGAAAATTATTTATTTATTTTTATTTTGATAATTACAATTAAAAAGTTTTACAATAAAGACTTAAAACATAACAACATAAAACTAGAAAACTTTATCCTCAAATATGTCATACAAATAATGTTCCATCAAAATGGAAATCATACGCAAATTCTTCCCATTCAATCGAAAAGAAAAAACCTTATTCCCGACTAATAAAATAAGTCAAGAAAGTCTATAAACCTTACAAAAAATAAGTTTTAAAAATCTAAAAGAAATTGATATTGTTGTTATTGACCATCATTATATATTACTTTTAAATTTTCAAAGCAAAAATGATTACTTTGATCCACAATATGCATCGGCAAACTAAATGGGTTACTTTGATTTAATGATCTAAATTTTTGTTAAATTATTCAAAATAGATTAATAACATTACATTATATTCCATTCTATTAATAAACCCCCAATCAAACATAAGTAAATAATTAAACAAATAATAAGTAATTCAGAAAAATTTTCAGGATCCAATAACTCTCCTCCCCTAAAAGAATTTTGTCCTCAAAATTTTTACCTGAGTAATTAAAAATGTGTGGATACTTCTCCTTCATTGCTTCCAAGGGCTCCCATGTTGCCTCTTCTTTTGCATGGTTCTTTCATAAGACTTTGACCAGTTTCACTATCTTGTTTCTCAAGATCTTTTCCTTCGAATCCAGGATTTCCATTGGTTGCTCCTCATATGTCAAATCCCCCCTTAATTGGACTTCTAAAGGTTGAACTATATGCGAAGGATCTGATCGGTACTTCCTCAACATCTATACATGGAAGACATTATGAATCTTAGACAATTCCGCTGGCAAAACTAACTTGTAGGCTAAAGGCCCAATCTTCTAAGTGATCTTATAAGGGCCTATGTATCTTGGACTAAGCTTGCCCTTCTTACCAAATCTCAAAATCCCTTCCATGGAGAAGCTCTAAGAAATACTTTGTCTCCAACTTCAAATTCCATCTCCTTTCTATATGCATCCATGTAGCTCTTCATTATATCTTAAGCTGCTTGGACCTGTTTCACCAATTTCAACTATAACTTGTACCAACTCAGGCCCTACAAGTCTCCTTTCACCTTCCTCATCCCAACAAATAGGATTTATGTATCTCCTACCATACAAAGCTTCATAAGGTGCTACATGAATTCCTGAGTGGAAGGAATTATTGTAAGCAAATTTGATTAAAGGCAAATGATCATCCCATGAGCCTTTAAAATCCATAACTCAAGCTCTCAACATTGCCTTCAGAGTCTACATTGTTCTCTTCGATTATCCATCGGTCTGTAGATGGAAAGCCATACTAAAGTGCAACTTAGTTCCTAAAGCCTCTTGTAAGCTTTCCCAGAATCTGGAGGTGAACTTGGGATCTCTATCCGAGACTATCGAACTTGGAATGTAACACTCTACTCCCGTATGACCCAAACTCGACATCGATGGTGATATTCGAATCCTTGCCCTGCAAGGGTGGCGTGCTACATCTCTCAGTCAAAACTCAGTACAAATTTTCTTTTTTTACTTTAACACATACACACACACATTATAATTTATGCGGAAGACAACTTACATAAACAATTCAATGGCCTCAGAGGCCTTTTCATAAATACAATTTATTTTAGTCTGTTGACTTTACAAATTGACCTAATCTTAATACACAATTTTAGAAAATAAAAAATACACTAATGCAGACGCGAACTGATCCCGACCACTCCTCTATTTCATTAACCAACAGATGCTATACGCCCGTTGCTTAACGGGGTATTCTTCTGAGTCCTGAAAAATAATTGCAAATTTTGGGTGAGTTTTGCGAACTCAGTGAGGAACTATCATCGATGGTTCTCTCAATTCATGTAACACATCAATTCACATATCATATATTTTTGCATTGTTGCATATTTAAGCACATTGCACAATTGCACTTGAACATAGACAATGTGCCACATTTCATTCGCTGAAACATCTATAACCAATTGAATTCGTAAAACATTCAAACATAAGACAATTATTTCCCAATTCACATTTAGAAATTACCACAGAATCACAAGGCAGTTAGCCTTTCTTTCATTCAAAGAAGTGCAATCCAATGCGTATGTGACCCCTTCCAATTTATTTCGGTGTTGTGACCGAGCGCCTAAACTGTCCCAATATGGGCGCATTAATCGGTGAGCCTGTGGCTCTGAATCACTGTGGGCTCAAGGCCCAATACGTTGAGCTTTTAGCTCTCGGTGGCTGCTCCGGTCACAACTGCCATTATCTGATCATGCATTCATGTATGAAATGAAGTGAATCACACGTTAATATATTGAACAATAATATGATCAAGATACACAAGAAGGGGGGGTTGAATTGTGATAAACTTTTCGTTAATCCCTTTTGAAATTACTTGTTCTTTCAAAACTTATCAGAAATCAATTAGTAACTAGTTTTAAAAACTTTGTTAATTTTGAAAACTACGATATAAGTAATATGAGAGTAGAAAGAAAAACACAGCAATTTATCCCGGTTCACCCCAAACCGTGGGCTACGTCCGATCCTCGAGATATCCTTATGAGATTTCACTATTTACGAGCTGTTTACAAGTATTCTTTCGATTGAGCCTCTCCGGTCTCTTTCTGTAAGTATTCTTTTACTCTTAGCCTCTTGGGCTATCTCTGTAACACTTTCTAATTGAAAGAATAGTAAAGAGCTTATTACAATAGAAATGCTCTTAACACTGCTCACTCGAAATATCGTTCACAAATTTTCTCTCGATAATCTGAAAATCAAAAGTTGAATATTCAAGGTTTCATGAAGTTTTGTCTTCTTCAATCTCGACTCTTATTTATAGTCGGGTTCTTCAACTGCTTTCTTGAATATCGCTTCTTGAATCTTGAAAAGCGGTTATTCGCTTTGACTCAGTAACTAACTCAAACTCGATGTTTCTTTCTTCCGTCGATATTTTGTATCGGCCGCTTTTCTCTTGTAAAGCTTTAAATGCGCTTTTCTCTTGTAAAGTTTTAAATGCCTTTTAAGCTTGATTGATTCTTACTTGGCTGATTTTTCTCCTTCACTGTTTTTTACTTCTCATCGTCCATCTACTTTTCATTTGTATATTTCTCTTTGTTTGTCATCAAAATTATTTAATCGTGAAGTCTGGTTTGACTTAACATTCTCCCCTTTTGATGATAACAAATATTGTGAAATAGAGAAATATGAAAGGTATCAAATATCTGAAGTATGAATAAATCAAAATAACTTCGCTTTCAAAATTTCTTCCGCTTTTCCTTTCAAATGATTCTCCTTCTCATTCTTCCTTCTCCCCTATTTGTTATTAATCAAAAAAATTATTTCCCAAACTGTTTCACCAACTTTTCAAAGATCTTCTTAATCTTCTTCATATCCTTATCAAGTTTACGAACTTGTTTCTTTAAAGTCAATGATTAATTTGCGATCGAGGATTCTGCCTCAACAACATGTCATCAACAACAAAGAATCGTTGTTGGATAAGCTTCCACATTTGAGACATGTGGTTCAATAATTTGTAGGAGAGGCGGAGGAACATATACATTTGATCAGAATATCAAGATCATAGGAATCAAGTATCGTTGAAATGTGCTTCCAAGCCAAGGCATAGCTTCAAGAATCGGTGATCTCCCACAGAGGTCGATTTTGCGAATGTTACGTAAAATACTATAAGAACATTTAAGTTGCCAATCGAAGAGAACGATCTTGACCCTTTCTCGATAGTGCCTCCACATGGATCATCTGCTGTAGCCTTAGTTTGGCTTGTTCTGGATCTTGATAAATGCAGATAGAACTTCCACTTCTTTTCTCTTCACATGCTTCATCAATCAATTGCCTTTCGCAATCGATCGAAGTCATGTCATCCAAAATCGGTTACGGTTGAACTTTCGACTTGATTTCTCTTCACACTTCGTTCAACAAAATTTGGTGGTTGTAAATCAGTACCACCTTGATTCTTGTATTGTCGATGATGGATAAAAAGTAAGGCGCTCTCCAAATGGCTCGGTGGATATGGTTCTCTTCCAACTCTCTTGATTGATCATAGAAATTTTGTAACCCCATCCAGCGGATGTAGAATCTTGTTATCAAATTCAACTGATTTGAAGAAGGCTTTCACAAATCTCTTTGGTTTGTCTCGGATGATGACAGATTTGGTCTTCTTCTCCTCTGTGACAACCAATCAGTGTTCCCAACTTTTCTTTGAAAAGTTAAATATTTGGATGGAACATTAGTCATCACACTCAAGACTTTTTGAGTAACCTTTTGTCCCATAACATGTGTAGCAATTTGCTTGCGAATAAGTGAAGACTGAAAAGTAGTAGAAACTATTTCTTCAAAAATTGGATTATCAAGGATATTGTGAGTATCCTTAAGATTACCAGTAACAGCTTCCATATTTACTTCAGCAATATCAACCGTATCAACAACAAACTTTTCTGTAGTATCAACAACAATCTTTTCTTGCCTTACCTTCTTAGACTTTGTTTCTGTTTTTGGACTTCCTTCTTTTGTCGCACTCATTTTCTTTCCCCTTGGTGACTTTTTAGGTTGCGTTTTTTTCTTTTCAGGTTCTTCTTTCCTTTTTCCTCCACTTCCTTGAGACTGAGTTTCTGAATCTTTTTTAAGGATTCATGTCAACAAATTTGTAGCTTTTGATCTTTGCAGTTCAGAATGCTTTGATTGACTTGATTCTCTGGATTGACTGGCTTCTTTCTGTTGCACAGTTTTCGCTCTGGGTGACCTTCTTGCTTGCTTTGGAATGTCACTCGATGGTGGTTCCCTTTACGCTTCAAGTCACCGATTCAAAAATTGAACACTTCTCGACTTTGATTCACGAGAATGTGATCTTGTTTCCTTCATAGAAGACTTCTTGATGATACGCTTCCCTCAATTGTTGCTTTCCTTGGCGATTCTGCTCCTTTTACATTTGAAAATCTCGGACCCATTTAGCAATAGATGTTGAATCTATATAGCTTTTAACAGATATCTTCATCTAATTCCCCGATCAATCGATGCAGATTCTCTAACACTCTTGTCAACAATATCCCATAAGGACAAGTGTTTGTATCCTTTATTGATTTTACCATGTACTGATAAATCAAATATGGTAAATCTATTGGGTGATGATTCAGAAGATGAAGAATACATTGTTCATCCAGGGTAGTGACCTGATGTCGTGAACCTATTCTCGGTAAAACACAGTCATATAGAACCGTGAACAATACCCTTGCCTTTGGTACCAGCCAAGAGGCTCTCCTTTCAGTTGGGTTATTTTGACCATAAAGTTGACGACTAACTTCATCTTCGTTCATCTTAAGCTTAGTCATCCATTTCGCCATATTAGTGAGTGGAACTCCATCTATCGGACATTCAGTGACTTTCTCCAGTAACTCCTTCGTTACTATAACAGAGTGTGTGCCTACATCCGACACGATTGTATCGTCTACTGACTTAGTATTCTTCCAGAACTCATAAACTTCTTGGAGATAGACTTCATCTCGTACTTGAAAGAAGTTTCTCCAACCTGCCGCTATTATCTCCGGCTCTATATCCATCTGTTCTTTTCTTAGTTCTTCGAAGTTTACCAATCTTCCCCACCGATCTGGATCAACTCATAAAATGGGCTTGACATTCATCATCTTGATTACGATTGAGTAGGAACTTGCTTGAAGAAATTTCAGAGATTTAAGAGAACTAGCAATTTCGAATTCGGTAGAAATCCCAAAAGTCGGTTTTAAGGAATTTATAGCGAATTCTAGAACTATTGTACTTCTCGATGATCTAACAGACTTTTCCTCTAAAACTTTTCTTGTGAAAGAAGTTTTATATCTGAAACCGCTCTACGCCGTTAACTCCACCGTTCCTTTGTCTTGTCTTTATAAAAACCGGATGAATGGTCCGTTAACTCCTCCGTCTGTCTGTCTTGTCTTTATGAAAACCAGATGAATGGTCCGTTAACTCCTCCGCCTCTGTCTGCATCTTGTCTTTATGAAAACCAAATGAATGGTCCGTTAACTCCTCCGCCCATGCATCTTGTCTTTATGAAAACCGGATGAATGGTCCGTAACCATCACCATATTGAGGTTCGTCTAATTTCTTTAAAGCGATCTTCACTTAGTGGTTTTGTGAAGATATTAGCCCACTAATATTTCGTTTTCTGAATTGTAGATGACGACTTTCTTACGAACGTAATCTCTCAAGAAATGATGTCGACTTCTATGTGCTTTACCTTGAATGTTGAATTGGATTCTTTGACAAGTCGATGGTATTTGGTGTTGTCGCGATATATTGGAATCTCTTCCTCTTGTATTGAGTAGTCCTCTAATTGATACTTGATCCACAATATTTGTGAACAACAACTTGCGGCGGACATATATTCAACTTCGGTTGATAATCAATCGAGCTTTGTCTCTTGCTTGACCATGACACGAGTGTTTGGTCGAAAGTGACACCACCACTCGTGCTCTTCCTTTCGATCTTATCACGGCATAGTCTGCATCGCAATATCCATTCAACCTGAAATTTTACCTTTCTCATACATTAAGCAAAGATCGGTAGTACTGCGAGATATCTCAAAATTAGTTTCTGACAATATAATGAGATTCTCTAGATCGACTGAAACCTTGCACACAAGCATACACCTAATAGAATGTCGGTCTACTTGCTGTAAGATAAAGCAAAGAACCAATCATCCTTCTAAATAGGGTTTGATCCACCTTCTTACCACTTTCGTCTTTTGACAACAAGTTTGAAGGATGCATCGGGTAGACATATATTTAACCTTTGCACATATCAAACTTAGACAACAATTCTTTAAGATATTTTTGTTGATGGATAAAAATCTTATCCTCGGTTTGCTTTACTTGCAATCTAAGAAAGAATTTTAACTCACCCATCATGCTTATCTCAAATTCATTTTCATCGATTTTCAAAACTCATGCATAACCTTCTTGAAGTTGCACCAAAATAATATCATCAACATAAATTTGCACATAATGAAATCATTACTCAAGTTCTTCCTAAAAGAGTTTTGTCTACTTTACCTCTAGTAAATCCATTTTCTATAAGAAATGAACTCGAGACGATCATACCATGCTCTAGGGGCTGTTTCATCCATATAAGGCTTTATGAAGTCTCAGAGACATGATCTGGATACTTTATGTCCTCAAATCTGGAGGTTGCTTAACATAGACTTCTTCATCTATAAAACCATTCAAAATGCACTTTTTACATCCATATGAAAAAGCTTTATGTCATGGCAAACCGCGTATGCAAGCGGTATCCTTATTGCTTCAAGTCTTGCTCTTGGAGCATATGTCTCATTGTAGTCTATTCCTTCTTGCGATTATAGCCTTGTGCTACTAATCTTGCCTTATTGCGACTTACTTTTCTGATTAAGTCTAGTTTATTCTTGAATACCCATCTAGTACCAATAATGGATTTCTTTTCGTGTTTAGGAACTAAGGACCGGACTTTATTTCTCTGAATTGATTCAACTCCTCTTGCATAGCTAGTATCCATGCTTCATCTTTTAGAGCTTCATCAATCTTCTTAGGTTCTACTTGAGATATAAATGCCACGTTGGCTTCTCTTACGAACTTGGACCTTGTTCAACACCTTCCGAGGTTTCTCCAATAATTGACTCTTTAGGATGAGAACTTTTGTATCTCCAATCTTACCAATCCGATTATCTTGCCACCTTGTTGTCTCCAAAGTTATCGAACCTCCTTTCTTGTCTTCAAGATCTAGGAACATAGACCTTTTTTCCGTCATGTGGCCGCGAGCATCCTTGTCCAAATACCAATGGTGCTTCTTGGCTCTTCCAAAGAAGGATTTCAGGGAGATATTATCTTGTTTTAGGTACCCAGATTCTCTTGGGTCCTTTAGGGTTAGTATGGTGTAATGAATGATAATAAGAAGTAGAATGAAAACGTTGATGACCTTTTGAAAACCGATTGATATTTTTCTTATCTTTTGAACAATTGATTTCACGTAATCTTTGGGACTTATTTTAGTAAACCTAATCTAGTTTTATCACTTTCGGATGTCTGCATTTTCTAGCATTTCATTCATCTTTTTGTACTATCGTAAATTTAGCTAGATCAATCGAGAGATTATTGATTCTCGCTTCAACTGTTTAATCTCTTCGGATCTATCTATAACTTTGTTGTTATTCAGTTCCTCAACTTGCTTTCTCAGACTTATATTCTCACTCTCTATCTCATGAGTATGTTTGAGGTTTTCTACATATTTCTTCTTCAACAGCTTGTACTGTTTCAGAATAGCATGAGAATCCTCTAACAATTCTGAGTATGCATCTTGTATATTATTATAGCTAGAAGTTACCTCTTCATCACTTTCTTCTTCAGGTGCCGGACATATGTTAGCATGTTACGCTTCGAGCTTATATCGATTCTCGATGAATCCAGATCCTCCCACGTTGCCATCATGCTTTTCTTGTTATCCCTACTCTTTTGGGTTGTCTTTTCAACTTTGGACACTCGGACTTGTAATGTCCCGGCTTATTGCATTCATAACATGTAATAGATGCTTTCTCGACTTTTCCATCGTCTTTGTCGCTTTTCCTTCTGAATGTTGAATTTCCTTTGGACTTCTTTTCCACATTCTTCTTATCTTTCTTGAAATGAAAGATAGCTCATCGTCTTCATTACTTGATTGATTCGACTTCTTTGGAATCATCATCCTTTGATTCTTCAATCTTTAATGCCTTTGATGTATTCCTCTTTGTCTTTTATTCGGATTTTGTGATTCTTTTGACCGCTTTGAGCGCTATGGACTTCTCTTTCTTGGGCTTTTCTTACGCATCAAGCTCTACTTCGTGTATCTTCAATGATCCAAGCAATTCATCAAGCTTTAGTGCGCTTAAGTCTTTGGCTTCTTGTATATGATTACTTTGGGTCTCCATCTTTTGGCGTACTCCTCAAAATCTTTCGAACATGGTCTTGATATTGTATGCGTTCTTCCAGCTTTTAGCCCATTAACAATTGTTTGAAATCTTCCAAACATTTGATCAATGGTCTCTTCTTCTTTCATTTTGAACAACTCGTCGATGATGCGTAATGCTTATCTTGGACTCCTTGACTTGATTTGTTCCTTCATGTGCAATTGATAATGTATCCCACATTTCTTTGGCAGTGTCGCATCCATGAACTTTGTCATACTCGCTTCTGCAATGCACAACTCAAGAAAAATTTCTCCTTGGAGTTTAGTTGAAATCTTGCTTTCTGCTCAGCTTTCCATCTTTCTCGTGGAATTGGATTTTTATCATCATCTTCAGGTGTGTATGGTCCGTTCTCGATGATGTCCCAAAGGTCAATGTGAGTAGATTCGATAAACAATCTCATCCGGTCCTTCCAATAGTGGAAGTCTTCACCATTGAATGCTGAAGGTCTAGTGACTGAAGCTCCTTCGGCAATATACATGTGTGATTCCACCATTTTCTTTAATTCACACTTTTTTAAAGCGATTCTTAAACACCAGGCTCTAATACCAATTGAAGTGAATCACACGTTAATATATTGAACAATAATATGATCAAGATACACAAGAAGGGGGGGTTGAATTGTGATAAACTTTTCGTTAATCCCTTTTGAAATTACTTGTTCTTTCAAAAACTTATCGTAAATCAATTCGTAACTAGTTTTAAAAAACTTTGTTAATTTTGAAAACTACGATATAAGTAATATGAGAGTAGAAAGAAAAACACAACAATTTATCTGGTTCACCCCAAACCGTGGGCTACATCCATCCTCGATATCCTTATGAGATTTCACTATTTACAGGCTGCTTACAAGTATTCTTTCGATTGAGCCTCTCGAGTCTCTTTACGACAAGTATTCTTTTACTCTTAGCCTCTTGGGCTATCTGTAACACTTTCTAATTGAAAGAATAGTAAAGAGCTTATTCTGATAGAAATGCTCTTAACACTGCTCACTCGAAATATCGTTCACAATTTTCTCTCGATAATCTGAAAATCAAAAGTTGAATATTCAAGGTTTCATGAAGTTTTGTCTTCTTCAATCTCGACTCTTATTTATAGTCGGGTTCTTCAACTGCTTTCTTGAATATCGCTTCTTGAATCTTGAAAAATCGGTTATTCGGTTTGACTCAGAACTAACTCAAACCGATGTTTCTTTCTTCCGTTTGATATTTTGTATCGATTGCTTTTCTCTTGTAAAGCTTTAAATACGCTTTTCTCTTGTAAAGCTTTAAATACTTTTCTCTTGTAAAGCTTTAAATGCGCTTTTAAACTTGGTGATTCTTACTTGGCTGATTTTCTCCTTCACCGTTTTTTTACTTCTCATGCGTCCATCTACTTTTCATTTGTATATTTCTCTTTGTTTTTCATCAAAATTATTTAATACGTGAAGTCTGGTTTGACTTAACATGAAATGCATATGTCCCAATTTAACAATAATTGTATCACAATTCATCCACATGTCATAATTAGGCAGTAACTGTATCACAATCCATTCAAGTATTACAATTGATCACATCAGAGACACGTAAGTCACAAATTCCCAAAAAGATAACACTTTTATGTCATAATCTCCCACATACATCGGACACCTTCGGTTCGGAATATAGGCATAAACAAACGCAACAGTCCCATCATTATTCTCCATAGTGTTATAAGTGCAAAATATAAACAAATTATAATTGAGGAACCATTTAGGTTACTCACCTTTGCTTCGGAAGCTAAAGCCTGGAAGTCTCGGTAACGTCTGTAAATTGACGTTCCAAAAGCGTCTCTAAAACAGTCCAAATATCCAAACATTACCAAATTGGCAATCAGAAATATTGAATAAGGCACATGTAGCGATTAAAATGAGTACAATGCATGTTCGTGACATTCCCGACACTATTGCACAATTTCCCGTTACCAAATTTTCCTCTAAAAATTAGAAACCCATTGACATCGAAATCACTCAATTTGGACCTCTATAGGTCCAATTATAAATAAAATACGAATCAGAAAAATTATTTCCCGGACCCCTCACTTAGACCTAACCGATTCTCGTCAATTTCAGCTCTAAAAATTTCCAATTTCACAAATAAATGAAATTAAATATTTTTCGAATCCGATGCCTCGAGAATCAAGTCAATCGGATGTCGGACGGAAAAGTAATTCACCAACGAAGCAATTAGGTCACATAATCACAAATAATCAAATAATAATTAAATAAATAAAAAAGAAAATAATAATATATATATACAGTCGCCCTTGCGAGGATGCTGTGACGTCCTCGCCCTCGCGGGGGCGAGACGTCGCCCTCGGGAGGTACGAGTCTCTGCAATTGTTTTTTTTCTTTTCTAAAATTTTCTCAAAACCCTTTTTAAAACTTCCTTCTTTCCATAATTCATAACTTCTAAGAGTGTCAAAAATGCACTCAAAACTTCTGCCAAATTACAAAATTGCCACAACAGAACAACATTTTTCCAAAAATCATAACTTTTCATCCTCTTTGTCAAAAATTCCAAATTTTATATCAATAAAAAGAGTAAAACAAATGTTATATCTTTCATGAACATACTGAAAGTCAATTCCGTCATTAAACAACTCAATTTCTCAATCAAAGCTTCAGCCTATCCAAATCATTCTCAACAGAAACCCAATCTTTCAAAATTCATAACTTTCCAACCCATTATCGAAAAATTACATACCATATAGCAACAAAAAGCTTAGACAATGTACTACAATTCGCAGTAAGAACTTAGCACCCAATTCCATCTCTAACTAGGTTAAAATCTCCCATTACTGTGGCTGTCCAAGAAAACAGCATTTAACCTAAACCATAACAAAACTTTACAAATTTATGTCTAACAATCCTTACATCCAAAATTCACACAAAATAACTCATTAGAAAGATACAACAATCCTCTAAAACTTTCCGGAAGGTCACTTAAGCCAATTTCACCACTAACAATCCCAAATAAATACCATAACATAAATAGCACAAAACCTGTTCACTTAGGGCATTGCACACCAAAACACAATTTGGACTGAATTACTATTTGAACATTAACAGACCATAACTTTCAATCTACACATCAAATAAATTCATACTTAGTGGCGTTAGAAAGCTAACACAAAAATCTTCAACTTTCATGAAGACCAAATTAGCAAATTCAATCCAATTCAATCCTAAAAAAATCATCAAAGTTTCATGTCACAAAGTTCGGATACTGTTCACACAGCACCTACCAATTCACTTTGCATTCCAAAATTAAAATCCTTAAGGTCAGAATTGGACAAAACTTCCTTCATATGAAATCTAGCCATACTTCTTAAGTTTAATTTAAAACAAACCTCAGCTCAATTGGACAACCATATCAAAAGTTATGAGCCAAAATCTGAAACCTACACAAAGTCACATTTTCCAGATTTCCTCCCTACCTCAACTCTTTTCATTTCATCACTTTACCTACATCAATATGCATTCATTTGGACCTCTAATTCAGCCATAAATTCATAAAAACAATTACTTGGGTAATCCATCACAATTTGGCAGCAACAACATACACAATTTCCTTGCTTCATTTCCACTCATCTAACATCACTCTAACATCAAAACTAATCAAAAACCAATTCAACACATATTAGTCATTCAATCTCATACATACATACACTCATACCCAAGCAATCTAACCACTATCTTTATGAAATTTATGCACAATTCATCACCATAAATGTTTCTAATTTCCAATAAAAGAATAGACAACTTCATTCTTACCTAAACAAGCTTCAACTCTTCAATCTTCCACTAACTCACCAAATCCCCTCCTTCCCTTCTCTCACACAACAATCACCATATCAAGGGAGTAGAAAACTTAAGCATGAACACATGAAGGGAAATACAAGAGCTTTGGTGTGGGTGGAGATTAACAAGAAGAAGAAGAAGAGACTATCAAAGAAGCAAGGAGAAGAGGCTACGGATGGGAGGAAGAATAAGCTTTCAAAGTGATTTTTTCGATGTTTCTAGAAGAAGAATCCTGGATGTAAGGAATGAAGCAAGCAATAAATGAGTCCAAGAGTGTCATGACACTTGTCATGACACTTGGCATTTAATAACAAAAAGACAAGAATCAATTTAATGGATTTGTAATAAAAGAACCCTATTAAAATAAATCTTTAATCCATCCAATTCCAATGGATCCAATTACAATCCCAAATTAATGCACCCAATATTCCACGACCATTGGACATAAATTTTCGGTACCGAAAACTAATCAGTCAGCCATTTGGAAAATTTTCCGGTCCGAACATTGATTCCCAAAAATTCCAGAAAAATTTCCAAAATCTCCTAAAAATGGAAAACACACCTAGATCACTCCATATCATTTTTTAAACACAATTATCACATAAATCTCACAAAATTGCATTTAGACACATATGCCAGGAAATGTCATGAATGCATGTACAATCATGTGCATATATAAAAATTTCAATGTATGCATATATGGAGGCCATATTATGCATGTTCATGCCGAGATGAGTTTAAACATTCCTAACCCGTTCTAAATTACTATTTTACCCTTCCCATCGGTGATGGGATGTTACATGGAATCCCATGAAGTCTGATTATCTCATCTATATATTTCTTGGCCAAAACATTCAAAGAATCTGTCTGTTTAATTGGCAAGAAATGAGCAGACTTGGTTAGCCTATCCACAATCACCCATATTGCATCATGCTTCCTGTTGGTCCTTGGCAATCCCATCAATAAATCCATCGCAATCTTTTCCCACTTCCATTCAGGAATCGACAAAGGTTTAAGCTTACTTGAAGGTGCTTGGTGTTTAGCCTTGACTTGCTGGCATACTAAGCATCTTTTAGTGTATTCTGCAACTTCTCTCTTCATTCCTTTCTACCAGAAATGCTCCTTCAAATATCTATACATTCTCGTACTTCTTGGGTGCATTGCATAAGGCGCATTGTGTGCCTCATTAAAAATCTCATCTTTCAACTCTTGCATATCAAGAATACATAGTCTGTTCCCCACCACCATCAATCCATCTCCCCTTACTTCTATTTCAAAAGGTTTACTATTTTTAATTCTCTGAGCCTGCTTAAGTACTCATCCTGTTCCTACAATTCCTTAATCTTCTCATTCAATACTGGCCTTACTATAAAGTTAGCCAACATATAATAAGATTCGACTTGTCTCAATGTCACCCTGAGTTTGGTTAATTCCTTTTAACAAAGGAAGATACACTGTCTCCACATGTGCCATAGTCGATTTTCTACTCAGTGGATCTGCTACAACATTAGCTTTCCCCGGGTGATAATCAATCATTAAATCATAATCCTTTAATAATTCTAACCATCTTCTTCATCTCAAGTTTAACTCTTTTTGGCTCATTAAATACTTAAGACTCTTGTGGTCTGTGAATAAGCTAGTAGTGACTCCATAGAGATAATGCCTCCATATCTTCAACGCAAAAATTATGGCAGCTAACTTTAAGTCATGCGTAGGATAATTCATCTCATAAGGTTTCAATTGCCTAGAAGCATAAGCAATCACCTTATCTCCTTGCATCAACACACAGCCTAATCCCTTCCTCAAGGCATCACTATACACTATGTATCCATCATTACCCGAAGGCAAAGTCAAAATCAATGCACTAGTTAATTTGGTAAGTGGAGCTGCTATTATGGAAAAGCCCTCCACAAACCTCCTGTAATACCCAACTAAACCCAAGAAACTCCTCACTTCAGCTATATTTTAAGGTGCTTCCCATTTCACCATAGCTTCAATTTTTCTCGAATCCGTATATACTCCGTGCTCTGAAATCACATGTCTAAGAAAAACTACTTCCCTTAGCCAAAATTCACATTTATCGAATTTGGCATACAACTCATTCTTCCTCAATGCCTCTAAGGGAACCCTCAAATGTTCCTCATGCTCCTTGTCACTCTTAGAATAAACCAATATTTCATCAATAAAAATAATGATAAATTAGTCTAAGAAGGACTTAAAGACTCGATTGATCAAGTCTGTGAAAGTTGTAGGTGTATTCGTTGACCCAAACGGCATGACCAAGAATTCAAAGTGGTCATACCGTGCTCTAAAAGTAGTCTTTCATACATTGGACTCCTTTATCCTCAATTGGTTGTAATCTGATCTCAAATCTATCTTAGAAAAGACCATTGCCCTTTGCAACTGATCAAACAAATCATCAATGCGTGGGAGCAGATATCTGTTCTTGATGGTGACATGGTTAAGCTTCCAATAATCCACCCACATCCTCAACAATCCATCTTTCTTGTTTACAAAAAGGACCAGAGCTCCCTAAGGTGTAAAGCTCGGGCTTATGTACCCTTTATCCAATAATTCTCCTAATTTCTCCTTAAGCTCCTTCAATTCTTCTAGAGCCATTCTATAAGGCGGAATCGATATTGGCATTGTGCCCGAAAGAAGCTCAATGGGAAATTCAATTTCCCTAAGTGGTGGTAGTCCTAGTAATTCCTCGGGAAAGACATCCTGAAATTTCATAACCATAGGTGTTTCTTCTAACTTCCCTCCATTTGCCTTTGTGTCTACCGCATAGACCAAAAATGCTTCACATCATTTCCTTATCAGGTTTTTTGTTGTTTCCTTATCAGTTTTTTGTTGTTAGAGCTGAAACTATTCTAATCGAACTTGCTTTTCTGTCCCCCATAATCATGACCTTTCTACCATTGCCAATTTCAAACTCCACAATCTTTTGTTTGCAATCAAAGTTGGCATTATACTTCTTTAAGGTGTACATACCCAAAATCACATCTAATCTTCCTATCCTCAATGACATTAGATCCACCACTAATTGTTCTCCTCTAATATGTATTTCACAGTTCCTATATACTTGACTAATAATAATACATTGATTGATTGTAGTACTAACCCTCAAAAGAGTATCCAATGGGCTCAGTTCTCTACCATTCATAATTCTACTTGATGAAATAAATGAATGGGTGGAACCCGGATCCACCAAAACAAAAATATCCTCATCAAATAATTTAATCATACCAGTTATAACTTCTGGAGCTGTCTCTGCATCCTCCCTCGTCATAGCAAACACTCTAGCTGGTGCTTGTCCCCTCGGTCTCTCTAGAGGGTTCACTTTCCTAGCCGCATCAGAACTTCTATTGCCCATTTCTGTTATTACCCGATGTCTCATAGTCTCTCTTCGAAGCTTGCATTTGAATTCTCTCATGTCTTATATTCTGAAGGCACTCTCTTGTCATATGTCCTTTCTCCTCATAATTAAAGCATGCTCCAGTCAATCGATAACATTCCCCTTTATGAAACCTTCAGCAGTGATCACATTTAGGAATTGGTGGCTTATCCCCATCTCCCCTCCTGCTGCCTCCAGTCGTTGAGGCTTGATGTGAAATAGTAGATCTCATCGGTTTAGACCTACTCACGCCACTGCTCCTCTCCTCAAACTGTGCAGGGAAAGTCCTAACACTCCTCTTTGATATAAGAGTACCGCCTTCCCTTTTTAACTGTTCTCTCCCTTTCCTCTTTCTGTTCACAGCACTCTTGATGTTCTCCATATTTTCTATTCTCAATGTTGCTTCAACCAACTGTTGGAAGTCGTAGAAATTCTATGCCACCACTTTCTCTCTAATGGCCAAGTGCAGTCCTGCTTCAAACCTTTGGCACTTAGTCGCTTCGCTCATCATTAACTCAGTTGTATATCTGTTCAATTATGTAAATTGGTGTTCATATTCGCTCATCGTCATCTTCCTCTAGGTGAGGCTTAAAAACTCTCTCTATTTTTGTTGTATGTACACTTCAGACAGATACTTCTTCTTATAAACAATCAGGAAGTCCTTCCATGCCAACACTGGTGGCTTCATTTGACTTCCCGGGACACTCTCCTACCAATGTAGAGCATCCCCTTGTAGCAAACTTGCATCATATTCAACTTTCTTGTCATCTTCACAATCCATTTACTCCAATATCGGTTTCGTCTTTCTCAACCATGTCTCAGCTTACTCGGTATCAATGGTCCTGTTAAAGTTTACTGCTCCATACTTCCTTAGCTTGTCGAATTGCTTCCTTTTCTTAACTGGGGCCAGAGCAGAAGATTGTGACATCTATTCCACAACCTAGACAAACGCCTGAGTGAAGGCTTGAAACATCATCGGATACAAGATAGGCACTTGTTCTGAGGGAACAAGTGACTCCTGTATCTGTAATCGAGAGGGCCCACTATCGTGCCCTATAGAAACCTCAGCATCTCTTAGGGCTCTAGACTCATCCGTGCCCTCCTCTCTTAGTGGAGGGTTAGGTGCAACCGATCCTTGCAAAATCCTCATGTCCTTCTACGAGGTGACATGTCACTCCTTCATTAGAAACACTAATGTATAGCTTACATTTTATTTTTAATCCTATTTCCTACATGTATGTATGATATGCATGTCATCTAATGCAATCAATCAATTTACAATGCAACCAATTTATCACAAATCACAATAATGCATAGCACAACGTATTCTAAGCCTAGGACTCTTTAAAGCCTAAGCTCTAATACCATAAGATGTTGGACCCTGTTTCTGGAGCCTAACTATCCAGAGTCATAAAGTGTGAGCGGGTTTCCTTGTAGGGTTATTCCAATAAGACCTCACTTTACCGTCATCTCACAAGGGTGGCTTGTCCACACCAGCCAATCACCAACATTGCAATTTGACTTCTAAAAGAAAATTGTAGGTCTATGTCTCTAGTTTATTTTGAAACAAGAATCATCTCATCCGGAGATCTATAGCTTAAGATATGCTTAAAAATCCAAAGTATGTTCATAACTAGTTATGCCCTTCCAACTGATCCCTCATTTTCCTTCCGTCAAAGTCTTTCAAATCAACCTGAAAAGCTACAAATTTTTATTAGGAGATAGGTGAAGTGAATCACACGTTAATACAGCACTTAAAAAACACAATAGAATGCACGAGAAGGGGGGGTTGAATTGTGTATTCCCCTTTTTGAATATCTTTTAGAATTACTTGTTAGAATTAAGATTCTTTCTGAATTCTTATTAATCTGATTGATCAAACTTTTCAATGCTAAGTATATGAATAGTAAATAAAGATCAACTTTGAAACTAAAAGTGAGATAGAGAGTGAGAGTAGTAGACACGCAGATTTATCCCGGTTCACCCCAAACCGTGGGCTACGCCCGATCCTCGAGTTTCTTCGAGATTTCACTATCTCTTCAAACGTTATGATATTCTTTCACGAGCCTTTTCGTGTCTCTACAACCAAGATTCTTTCACACTTAGCCTCTGCGAGTTATCTGCATAACTTTTCTTTTCGAAAAATATTTGAACACTCTGTTGTAAGGATAGCGTTCACTAATTCGCACTTAATCGCTTTTTCGTTTTGTGTAATTTTCTCAAACAAGAAGCACTTCATTTCGACTTGACTTGTATTTATAGCCTTCGCCTCTAACTCTTCTTGATTCTTGAATCTTGAATCTTTAAAGAAACAGTTAATCACTTGAGTTACAGAATTCAACTCGAACCGACTCTTGGCTGCTTTTTTTACGCATCTACGTCTGCGTCTGCGTCTGCGTCTGCGTCTGCGCTCGCTTTTGTTTCAAGCGTCAGTATCTACATTTGCGTCTGCGTGTTTTATTGTCTTATATCATCTGCGTCAGGTTGAATTTTTACTTTGACAAACTTCGCGTGTTTTGATTTATGCGTAATGCCTCAGATGTCGACTTTTTCAACTTAATCATGTCAACTTCGTGCTCAGATACGCCATCTTCGCCTACATCTCAATTCGCCTCAGATATCGCTCATGATCGCTTTTGTTTTTCTTGTATTTGATCTCACTATGTTTGTTATACATCAAAATCATTTTTATGTAAAGTCATTTTGACTTAACAATCTCCCCTTTTGAATATAACAAATTACATACAAGAAAAGAAAAGAAAACAACAATTTTTTTTTTGACGATGTTGCAAAACTTATCTTCTTCCTGCTCTTAAATACATTGTGGTCACACCTTCTTCATCTGAACATCTGATTGAGCCAAATTTATACTATAAATTGGCCCTGTTTTCTTAAGTAATTATGCACTTGTTGACTCCTAATTCATGATTTTTGTGCTTAAGTTGGGTTCTCGTATTGAGCTTTTATAATTTACACATTGCCAGTATTTTGTTGTCAGTTGATACTAATTTCTGCATAACTTTTATCGGGACAATTGATACTGCAAATGTGTTACATTTCGTAGGAACATGGAGTCAACCAGAAAGTCAACACGTCGTGAGAAGCCATCCATTCGTCGGGACGAACCAACACTCCCATTCGTCGCGACAAATTAATTTGGTATAAATTAATTCGTCGTGACGAGTGACCATTTTTATGCGTCGCGACGAACTTTATTCATTAGTCGCGATGAATGTCGGATACCCGGCCTTTAAATGGCAAATTTTTGCACTGTTCCGACCCAGCCCGCTTACAGCTCCTATAAAACCTTCCATTTTAGGTTAAAATAGGAGGCCGCATTCCCGAGGTAGCTCTCCATCTTTCGTCTTCTCTATTTTTATGATAGGTTTTGTTTCCTCTGTTTTGCAGATTCGGCGCCACCTCCAGACGACGTCCACCATCACCATCTTCATCTCTTCCATCGTTCGTCGCACTCACTCTCAACTGTTCGTCGTTGGAGTCATGGCCCGAGGTGATATTCCAGCAGTGATGGACTCACCCGGCATCATGCGTGGCTAAGGCGTCGGATCTCCTGAAGATGTAGCAACGGTCTGAGTTCCATGAGCTTCAAGGGGTAATCGATCGCTGTTTTGAATTTTTGTCATGGTTTTGTAACAACTCCGAGTTGGAGATTGCATTGTATGACCGAATGAATCTTGCTATAGTTTAGTAGGATGTTAAACTTTGATCTATGTTAAGGATTGGTTTGTGTTGAATATTGTGCCTGAATACATGAAGTCTCATGTATATTAGTCAGATCTTGCATTAATTAACCTAATCTGCCTAGTTGTGTTTGGTTAAGTTGGTTATGTTATTATCTAATTGATTTATTGCATAAATCATTTCATACCATACATTAAGGGTTTTAACAAGTTTTAATTTATCGAGTTGATCAATTAAATATTGGACTTAACGAGTTGTTAAGGTTGTGTTTTCGAAACTTAGTGGATTTCAAACCCCGACATTTATTTTGAACGATGATGACCCGAGCTGTATTTTCAGGAGAACTTTAGTTAATTGTTTTCAATCTTAATTATTTCAAATTGTCTTGCCTTTCAAAAATCCCAAAAACATTTATTTCATACTTAGCTTTCTTTAATTTTAAAGACTAAATCAAAACCCCCGTTTTAACTGCTTTCTTGCATAATTCAAACATTAGGCTAGTCTTAGGATCAATTATGCACTGGTTACTTGAGAGTCGAATTCGAGGTTGCACCTCGTGTTGCAATTCTTGGTATAAATTGATTTTGACCGGTTTCCAAGGATCAATCTTAGGATTGAACGATAAGCCGCGATCAAATTGGCGCCGTTGCCGGGGAACCAAAGTAATTGGTTTTCTAGGTTAGCCAAGTGTTTGTTTTACATTTTAGTTGTTTGCATTCTGTTTTGCATTTCATAATTTTGTTTTATTCTGTTTGCTTCAATCTTTTTAGTGTTAATTATGTTTGGTGAGCTTAATTCTGTTTTGCTTTAAGTGTTTAGTTTGATTATTCCTATTTATTGTGCCTAATTTCGAGTAATTGTGCTTTACTGTGATTCTTGGCTGCGACGAGTTCATCATTCGTCGCAACGAGTTCATACATTCGTCATGATTTAATATTCGCATTTTGTTACATTAAATCGCAACGAGTTCATACGAGTCGCGATTTAACCGTCAATAATTAAACCCTTTCTTTCTCGTTGTCGTTTTGGTGAGCTATCTAGGGTGAACTTCTTTTGTGCATGCCCGTAGAATTAGGGTAGTTCATTTTCAACCGTAAATTGAGCGCACCTCGTAAAACTTAGGAAAGAAAGAAGAGAACAAGAAAATTTTAGCGCCAGAGCAATTAGAAATTGATATGGTGAACATCAAGAATTTCCGGACACCAACCTAGGAATGGAGATCATGGATTAAATGGTGATCGTGAAAGAGTCGATGAGAACATAGGGAACAACAAGCGAGAACGATCGTAGAAGCTACGACCTCGGACGTCAATTATGACCCCTTCATCAGACTGCCCGAACTTCGACGTGAATTTGAAGTTAAGGGCTATTGATTAATTCTCTCCCCAAATTTCACGGTTTGGCGGAGAAGATCCTACGATGCATTTACAAGCGTGACAATGATTTGTCAAAGCATGAAACCCGTAGGAGCTCCCCAGATCATGTCTTTGTGGAAGGTGTTTCACTTATCCCTAGAAGGAAAGGCCCAGGAGTGGTACATGAGCCTCCCAAGGCATGTCGCGAATGTCTACCATAGTTGGGCCAACTTGAGAAAGCTTTCCTGGAAAAGTATTTTCCAGCCTCGAGGACGTCGTCAATGAGGAAAGAAATCTATTCTGCCAAGCAAGACTATGACGAGTCCTTGTATGATTTTTGGAACAGATTTCAGGATCTGTTGTCTCGGTGCCCCCATCATCAAATTCCTGATGAACAGCTTGTTCAATATTTCTATGATGGGGTGAAGAATCGAGAAAGGGAATGTTAGATGCTGCTTCGGGAGGATCGTTGATCGACCTCACCGCACCTGAAGCGTGGGCCTTGATCAAGAGGATGGCCCTCAACCATCAGCAGTATAGTGTTCGTGATTCCAGGAATGTTCATGAAGTAGGAGCCATGTCGGCTCAGACAAAAAGGATGGAAAGCCTGGAATCAAAGGTGGATTCCCTAGAGCATAGGATAACTTCATAGTTGTCCTCGATTACGGCTGGTGGTGAAGAATTTGAATGTGCATCGCCTTCATCTTCATTGAATTGACCGCACCCGATTGCGAATCTTGTGGGTCGGTGATGCACATTTCTAGTGTACGCCTTAAGGTATGAAGAAGTTTACATTCACCCGGAAGACAAAATCTTAAGTAGGACTCGTACTCCAGCACGTACAATGAGGGATGGAGATCTCATCCGAATTTCAGTTGGAGGAATAATGAGGGAAGAGCACCCAACCGCTTTCAACAAGGAGGTGGAGCTGGACCATCGACAAACCAGTTCCCAGATCAGCAAGCATTGACGGTGCAACCACAACCACTGAAGGAGGACACCAACCAGCTTCTGCATGGTATGATGACGTTGATGAAGGATGAAAGAGCCTCTACAGCTAATCAGTTCAATGCCATCGCAAACTTAATCCAGCGGGACTTCTCGAAGAATCTTTAGCGTTTCTTGCCTTGAAGCGAATGGATCAATGGGAGACCAAGGCGAAAACCTGAACTCATACATCACTCAGTTATCCAACAACTTGAGTGAAAATCAAGCGAGGAGTAGCGGATCAATTCCTCCAACACGATCATAAATCCAAAAGCCCGAGCGCAATTGAATTAAGGAGTGGAAAGAAAGTGCAATTTAGCATCCACAAGAAGAAGAATGTGCAAGAAATTGAGGTGGAAGAGACACCTCAAGTAAGAGAAAAGAAGGCATGCGATCGAGAGTGATCGCGAAGAAGAATTGTCAAGAGAAAGAAAAATCAACCATTGAGGAAACAGAGCAACCATCAAGCGGTCCAAAGAAAGTGCCGCAAAGGAAAAATCTAGTAGAAGTGAAGTAACCAGGTAGGGAAGTGAACTTAAAGGATCTCCCTTTTCCAAATTCTTACTTGATGAGTAAGAAGGTCAACGAGCTCAAACATGAAAAAGAAATTATTGACCTGTTTGGAAAGGTGGAAGTGAATGTGCCCCTGCTGGACCTGGTGAAGAGGATTTCGGCCTACGCTAAATATTTGAAGGACTTGTGCATAAACAAGCGTAAGTTTAGGCCGAATGAGAGAGTCCAGGTGAGCTCAAACGTGTCATCTTTGTTTAAGCCCTAAATTCCGGTAAAGTGTCAAGACCCAGGATCGTTCACCATACCATGTGTTATAGGAAAGGTGACAATTGGAAGAGCGTTGCTGGATTTAGGAGCGGCAATCAATATGATGCCAAAATCTGTTTATGAAGCCCTGGGAGTTAAGAGCGTAAAACCTACTTCGGTAATGTTACAGTTGGCTGACAGATCCTTCCGACATCCTGTGGGCATCATCGAGGACATTCTGGTCCAAGTGAAAGGATTAGTGTTCCCTGCCGATTTCTACGTGCTGGATATGTCTACTGAAGTGGTGCAAGACACTTCTCTAATCCTTGGATGACCCTTCCTTTGGACGGCAAGTACAATGATCAGTATGAAGGAAGGGAAGATCACCATGGAGGTTGGTGATCAACACGTTAGCTTCAACATGTATGAAGCTATGAAGCACCCTAACGAGGATTACTCCTTGCTTGGGGTGAATATGCTTGATGTTGTGATTGATGATGCTTGTTCTGAATTTGCAGAAACTCTAACCCCGACCACTAATGATCTCTTTGAGGCGCTTTCTATTTTGATGATAGTGCGGTGCTTATTCGGATACGGAATAGACATGGAGCTGCCGGGACCCAAGCTGTTGACATGGAGCTTGGATATCAACCGCACGTCCATCCCGAGCTACAAGATCCACCGTGAGCACCAGGTGTTTCTTTTCCTGCATTTTCAATATATTTGTGCACATTATTTGATTTGACTTGAAATGTTATGTTGCATGAATGTGTTGATTAAATGTGGGGGGAGCAACCCATCCAAAGAGGAATAGTTGTAGTTAAGTAGGATTTTCATTTCATTTCAATAAATTGATTCCCTCTTGTTAGCTCGCATGTTCCTTGTTCGATGAAGCATGAAATAGATTAATGAGATTGAGTGATATGTGGATTGATAAATTGAATGTTTGTGCAATTTGTGTAGGATCCTTAGAAATTTTGTTCTGTTTTGGTGGTTCGCATGAACGAACATCGCTGTTCGTCATGACGTATCTAGAGTTTTTCTGTTTTGTTCGCTGCATTAACGATTGCCTCGTCATGACGAATAAGCCCGCTTTGCCCTCTTGACCGTTGAACTTCTCTTTGTCCGAGCCCTTTTCGATCTTTTCCCTTCGCGTCTTTTCGCTACGCCTCCGCCTTATTTCTTCTTCTCCTTCTCTTTTCTCCTTCTTCCTCGCTTCTTCCTTGGTATGACCTTCATTTGTCGCTCCCAATTGTGCGCCCTCTTGCGTTTGAAGCTCCCAACTTTCTCAAATCTTCTCCCATCTTCGTTTCGACCTTAGGTAAGTGTTCTTATTCTTTCATTTTGTCCATTCTCGTTGTTATTTGTTAGATTTAGGACGAATAGCGAGCGCTGTTCGCCCGCGTCTGCTCGTCATAGAATCGCTGCTCGTCATGACGAGTTCATACCGCCCATGGCGAATGTGTGTGCTTGATTCACTGCAGTGAACATCCTGTAGGTCGCAGCAAATGGAAGAGGACTTCCCTCGTCGCAGCGAACTCTCATGTTCGTCACGACGAATGGGAAGGACCTCGACTCTTCGCGACGAATGAACATTAGCCGCGACGAGGAGGCTGATTCTGTGTAGATTTCTCAGTAACTTACTTGTTTCTAACGTTGTGTGTGCAGGATCATGCCTCGAATGAAGCAGGCCTCTAGACCCGAGCAGCAGCTTTCCTCTTCATCTTCCGATTCTACCGATTGCACCCCTTCCCCTTCTTTGCATCCTCCCCCTTCTTCCTCTCATCCGGTGGATCCTGAGTATGCTCAGCTGGCAACTCGAGTTGCCAGCCAAGAAATACTCAAGGAGAAACCATTTCCCCTAATCCCAGCAACCAACCCTTTTATGGGTCAGCTCTTTCAACTCGAGTTGACTGGCCTCGCTCAACCAAGAACCGTTGGAAACCTCTCCTTCGTCCGCCAATACTATTCCTATGCCCGCTACTCCCTCACTTACGGAATTAATTTTCGGGGTGTCTCTATTCCCGATGCTTTCACTTCTACCATAATCCGGGAGCATTACGACCTTCCTGTTGTCCCCCACTGTGCCTACTCTGATCTCATCCGTGACTACCCATGGGATGATGTCATTGGTACTCTCTACCTCGCAGGGACTCAGTGGTATCAACCCCGGGGTTCTCAACGGTATATCCGTCGTACTACCCTCCTTCCTCAAGCTCGTACCTGGTTACATTTCATATGTCACAATATCCTGCCTACCCTCCACCTCACCAACATTCCCAAGGAGCAGGCCCTTTATATCTACCTGCTAATGACTGGCCGCCCTGTTGATCTAGCCTCCTCCATATCCACCGCCCTCCGCCAGTGCATCATAGCCACCAACATTAAACACAAACTTCTTTTTCCCCACCTCATTTCGACTGTTAAGACTGTCGAGTCCGGAGCATCCTGCCGATCTCCCTTTTTTGCCTGCCCCTCCTTTTGTTTACGTCCGTCTCGGTCGCCCTCGCGACCTTCCACCCTCTCCTCCTCCTAGCCCTCCAGTCCTTCCACCCTCTCCGCCTCGTATCCCTACTCCAGTTACCCCTGCCCCCTCTGAGATTGCTCTGCTGCGCGAGGACGTCCACCGGCTTGAAGCGCAACTCACCGCTACTCAGGCTCAGACCGCCGCCACTCATTCGCTGCTCACTTTGATTACGACACACCTCGGCTTGCCTCTCCCCCCACCGGCCCCGGCTGTGTCTCCTGCTCCTAGCTTTTCTGCCGCTGCCCCTCCGGATCCGCCAGTCGACGACCCTCCTGCTTAGTCGGCTGTCCCTGCTTTCGTTTGTATTTTGTGTTTGTTGAATTTCTATTTTCTTTTCCTTGCTGTAATTTTTAGCTAGTTCTTCGGATCCTTCCTTTTGTCCACTTACGTTTTGAGCTTAATGATATATCCCCATTTCTCTTTTGTCAATTCGTGTTTCATGCTTTTTTGTGTGCCTTGCTACTTCTGCCATTGTGGGCAATGCCATGTTTAAGTGTGGGGGAGCTAGTTCCCTATTATATTTTGCATTGCATACCTATTAGAATTTGTGCATACTTTTGTGGGCCCACTGCTTTTACTGATAAATTTGAAACTCAATCGGACATTTTCTGCACTTTTCTTTTTTGTGCCTTGCATGCAAATCATTTACAAGTTTCAAAAACTGATACTTGAGTTTTAGAAAATACTTTCCATTCTTCGAACGATAATTGGATCTGGAAAAATTTTAACTTTTGAAGTTTTCAAAACAAAGTGAATGGGAGCATGCTAACAAGGTAGCATTTTTAGTTTTTAAGACTTGAGATTGATCATTGGGACAAAGCCCTTGTTGGAAGGATATTGAGCCAAAATTTTCTTCTATATCTTTGTGTGTGCATCTGCTTAGTTCATACTTCTCGAACTTGTGTCAATTTTTACTCAAAGCTTGATGGACTAGAATTTTGTTGATATGATAGAGGCGTTCCTTCTTTCAGCCCTTTCCCCAAACACCAACCCTTAAACACTTTTCCCTTTGCTAGCCCCTTGAGCCTTTATTCTATGAGCATTTGCATTCATATTAAGATGATGTCGGTAGTCTATGTTTTGTTATTAGATTAAAAAAAAATAAGTTGGAAAATAGAAAAGTGTTAGTCTTGTGTATCCCAAAAAGGGATAATAATGTGTTGTATCCCAAAAAGGGATTAGCATCTCAAAATGAGATAGCCAAAATGATTGAAAAAAAAAGTGTGTGTATTCAATTTATTTCAGTGTTTAGTTTTAGTTGGGCTGTTGACATCAATTCCTCATTTAGTGCGCATGCTCATATTTTTCTTTCTTTCACTTCATCCATTCATCTAGCCCTCTGCTCATTACAACCCTGAAAGACCTTTTGATCTTCAAAATGATAGTCCTTGTAGTGGAGAAATAGAATTGATACAAGCCTATGGTAGGAGATGCATTAAGCAGATTGAGAGAAAATATCCTTAAACACAAGTGAGTTGAGCGTAAACACCATATCCCGAGTGATTCTCTGTTGTTCAATCTCATGTGCTTAAATTCTTTCAGTGTTTATTTTATTAGCACTCTTTCAATTTGCTGCGTTTAAATTCTGATGAAGTAGATTGCGTCATTTCTGTTATTATTTGAGCATGGGTGGAATTTTCTTTTACTCTTGTACCTTTTTGACTCTTGTAAGCTTTGTCCAGGAGTACAAAGGTCTAAGTGTGGGGGAATTTGATTGAGCCAAATTTATACTATAAATTGGCCCTGTTTTCTTAAGTAATTATGCACTTGTTGACTGTGCTTAAGTTGGGTTCTCGTATTGAGCTTTTATAATTTGCACATTGCCAGTATTTTGTTGTCAGTTGATACTAATTTCTGCATAACTTTTATCGGGATAATTGATACTACAAATGTGTTACATTTCGTAGGAACATGGAGTCAACCAGAAAGTCAACACATCGTGAGAAGCCATCCATTCATCGGGACGAACCAACACTCCCATTCGTCGCGACAAATTAATTTGGTATAAATTAATTAAATCATGACAGTGACCATTTTTATGCGTCGCGACGAACTTTATTCATTAGTCGCGACGAATGTCGGATACCCGGCCCTTAAATGGCAAATTTTTGCACTGTTCCGACCCGGCCCGCTTACAGCTCCTATAAAACCTTCCATTTTAGGTTAAAACAGGAGGCCGCATTCCCGAGGTAGCTCTCCATCTTTCGTCTTCTCTATTTTTATGATAGGTTTTGTTTCCTCTGTTTTGCAGATTCGGCGCCACCTCCAGACGAAATCCACCATCACCATCTTCATCTCTTCCATCGTTCGTCGCACTCACTCTCAACTATTCGTCGTTGGAGTCATGGCCCGAGGTGATATTCCAGCAGTGATGGACTCACCCGGCATCATGCGTGGCTAAGGCGTCGGATCTCTGAAGATGTAGCAACGCGAGTTCCATGAGCTTCAAGGGTAATCGTTATTGCTTTGAATTTACATCATGGTTTTGTAACAACTCCGAGTTGGAGATTGCATTGTATGACCGAATGAATCTTGCTATAGTTTAGTAGGATGTTAAACTTTGATCTATGTTAAGGATTGGTTTGTGTTGAATATTGTGCTGAATACATGAAGTCTCATGTATATCCGTCCAGATCTTGCATTAATTAACCTAATCTGCCTAGTTGTGTTTGGTTAAGTTGGTTATGTTATTATCTGATTGATTTATTGCATAAATCATTTCATACCATACATTAAGGGTTTTAACAAGTTTTAATTTATCGAGTTGATCAATTGAGTTGTTAAGGTTATGTTTTCGAAACTTAGTGGATTTCAAACCCCGACATTTATTTTGAACGATGATGACCCGAGCTGTATTTTCAGGAGAACTTTAGTTAATTGTTTTCAATCTTAATTATTTCAAATTGTCTTGCCTTTCAAAATCCCAAAACATTTATTTCATACTTAGCTTTCTTTAATTTTAAAGACTAAATCAAAACCCCGCTTTAATCGCTTTCTTGCATAATTCAAACATTAGGCTAGTCTTAGGATCAATTCTACATTGGTTCCTTGAGAGTGGGCAGAGGTTGCACCACATGTTGCAATTCTTGGTATAAATTGATTTTGACGGTTTCAAGGATCAATCTTAGGATTGAGCGATAAGCGCGATCAACATCCTCTCCTCTTCGATTATTTTCTTCTTTTCCTGCTCTCCCCTATTTGTTATAATAAAAATGATTATCGATTCGGTTCTTGGCCATTCTGCTATCATCTTCTTTAGATCATTCACCGTCTCCTTCATGTTATTGAGTTCACCACGTAATCTCTGACTTCATCGGCGAAGAGGCTTGATCTGGCGATGGAGGAGAAAAAATTGTAGTAGTATAGGCATCGGAGGATGGAGTGTAGTCTTCATTAATCTCAAAAGTCGATGGACGAATGAATGTTGCGATTCAGAAGATTTAGATCAAAAGGCTGGCAAGATCAACAATCGTCTTCCTTGTAGGGATAGGGCATGTTCTTCGATAGGCAGTGTATTAGACAAAGGACTAATCTGAAGAACTGCGAACAAGGAACTCGATAAATGTTCTGTTTTATACTTCCCCTCTCGGACGGTCTTCCGCACGATTTGTATGGCTGCAGCTTTCGCTTGATCTCGAGTCTTGTTCAGAATGCATGCTTCATCAATTTTTCGCACTTCTTCTGCAATCTGATCTGCGGACAAATCATCATCAACATTATCTTCAGGAAATAATTTTGACTTTCCCTTTGTAAAATCTTTTGGACACCTTGGTTGAATATCTGGAACAACCTTTATCTCTGTGTTCTCGTGATTGGGAACATAGTACACGCAAGGCGGGGGCGTCTTGAGGGATATGGCAAATGATCAGTAAGCCTCAAGGTATCGTAAAAAGACTTCTCTTTTTCATTTAGTAACTGCCACGTGATACCATTAATCAACATAGGTTGCACCAGAGCTACTATTTTCTTCACTGGTTCAACACCGATTATAATAGCATTGCTCAGATTGGTAATAACTTCTACCAATTTGATTTCCAGCCTATATTTTCTCAAGAACTTATGGTAGTTATATACCTTGGACTTGGCTCATCATCGACCAAATCTGGTACTACTGATTATTCGGTTGTGTTCCTTAGAAGTTTCTGAGCCGCCATTCTTCTTTGGTTCCTCCTTTATAATGCCAGTGTCTCATGAACCGTGCTTTCATCCATGGTTCTTCTTGTTGAGCACTAGGAATTTCTTGAACTGTACAATGCTCAGTTTCTGTTTCAACTTGAACGATGTCAGCGCCTCTTTTGTAGACTAACGTCCTCGATGGTTGAGATGCTCTTCTTTTGACTAACCTTCTTAGTCTTTTTCTCTGCTTCAGTTAGTTTTGCTGATTTCTTCACAGGGGATTTTCCTTTAACAGATGTTGCTTTTCTCTTCCTCTCAGTCTCTTTAGATCTTATGGCCGTAACCTTCTTAGTCTTTTTCTCTGCTTCAGTTAGTTTTGCTGATTTCTTCACAGGGGATTTTCCTTTAACAGATGTTGCTTTTCTCTTCCTCTCAGTCTCTTTAGATCTTCTGGCCGTATCCTCTTCTATAATAGAGACTAAGGATCTTGTGGCTTTGGCTGCACAAGATTTAGAAGTTTCTTCTCGCCTTTGTTCTCTGGAAATCTTCTCTTCCTGTTGCCTCAGAGTCCTGATTCTTGGAGATCTCTTGGCTTTCTTCACAACTTCGCTCAAGAGACTTTCTCCTTGTCTCTTTGGCGCACTTTGCTTTGCCCTCTGAGATTGACTTTCTGCGACAAGAGGACTCGCCATTTTCATGAGAGGTCTCCTAGCACTCTCCTTAATTGGCGATGGCGATTTGATACTTCTGAGCGATTGAGAACTTGAGACAAGAGTCTTCTTCAATATCGCTCCCCTCGGTTCTTGGTTTCTTTGAAGAGCCGGTGTGATCTTTGTCTCAGTATTCGGACCCATTCGCGAATAGTATGAGCATCAATCTTGCTCTTCATTGGAGCAGTTAGTCTTATACCTTAGTGCGGGGCGAATCTTGGATTCCATAAAGATCCTCGTCAAAATCATACCATAAGGATAGCTGGAAGTTTCCTTTAACCCATAACCATATAGTGAAAGATTAAGAAGGGTAGATCTATAGGATTTGATTGAGAAGAAAGAATGGACATTGTTCGTTTAAAGTAGTCAACAAATGCCTTGAACCAACTCTAGGAAGAATGCAATTGAGCAGATTGCATGCGGAACCCTAACCTTTGGAATCGATTTGATGTCTTCCTTTCTCTTGAATCATTTGTGCCATAGAGCGCCTCTTGACATCTTCTTCTTTCATTCCAATCGAGGACATCCATCCGGCCTTGGTAGAGCAGGTTTTCACCAGCGGATGGGCAATCGCCATTACTTTCATATCAAATCCTTTGTGACACTAACTGATATTCTATCCACAGAGGATACAATAGTGTCTTCTATCAAACGAGCGTTCTTCCAGAACTCATATACCTCATTTATATAGACAGGTTCTTGTATCTGAAAGAAGTTCTTCCAACCAGCTTTTATAATCTCAGGTTCTACATCCATGCCGTCACCCCTTAGTGATTCAAAGTTCACAAGTCTTCCATAAATCATTGCTGCTTGCATTGTATAGAGCGAAAGATTATCTTCTGGAAAGCTTTTGAGTGAGAAGATTTTAAGAGAATTGGTAAAGTAGAAATGAATTGTCAGGAGATGATGAAAAGACTGCTATAATATCATCTTCAGTCTACTTATAGGGTTATGGACTGATGGGTTCTCGAATCATTAAGAACCTCGAGTTTATCAGATATTTCCCTCCAAAAATCTTCCTTGTGAAAAAAGTTACCAGCTGTAACTCACTGTGTATAACGCCGTTAGTTTCTCACGTTATTTTAGCCTAACTGCTCATTTAGCATCACCATATTGAGATTGCGTCTTATCTTACGAAAACATTCTTCACTCGGTGGTTTAGTGAAGATGCCCGCCATCAAGCTCTGTTTCAACGAACTTTAGAAGCACCACCTTTCTCTGAGCGTAGTCTCTCGTGAAATGATGTCGACTTCTATATGCTTTACTCGAATCTTGAATTGGATTCTTTGACAGTTTATTGACTTTGGTGTTGTGGCAATAAATTGGAATCTCCTCCTCCTTAATCAATAGTCTTCAAGTCGATACTTGATCCACGGCGTCTCAGTGAGCAACAACTCATGGAAGACATATATTACGCTTCAGCGGTTGATAGAGCAATTGAGCTTTGTCTCTTGTTTGACCAGCAGACTAGATTTCCTCCAAGAAAGTGACATCCTCCACTTGTGCTCTTTCTTTCGATTCTATCTCCGGCATAGTCCGCGTCACAGTATCCGATTAACCTGAAATCTTTACCTTTCTCAAACATTAAGCAAAGATCAGTAGTACCTGCGAGATATCTCAAAATTCTTTTAACAACAGTAAAATGAGACTCTCTAGGATCGGCTTGAAATCTTGCACACAAGCATACACTGAACAGAATATCAGGTCTACTTGTTGTAAGATACAATAAAGAACCGATCATCCCTCTATATAGGGTTTGATCCACCTTCTTACCAAGTTCGTCTTTCGACAAAAGGTTTGAAGGATGCATCGGAGTTGCCATTGGCTTCACATTATTCATGTCAAACTTATTCAACAACTCTTTCACATACTTACATTGATGAATGAAGATCTTCTCTTTGGTGCAGCAACTTGCAACCCAAGAAAGAACTTTAATTCACCCATCATACTCATTTCAAATTCTCTTTTATTAGTCTCTCAAACTTTAAACACAACTCTTTTGTAGTAGCACCAAAGATAATATCATCAACGTAGATCTGTATTAAGATAAAATCATTCTGAAAACTCTTTCTAAAGAGCGTCTTATCAACTTGACCTCTGCTGAAACCATTTTCTATTAAGAAGGTACTCGAGACGATCATACCAAGCTCTAGGGGCTTGCTTTAGGCGATAAGGCTTTGTGAAGTCTATAGACATAATCTGGATTTTAACATCTTCAAAGCCGGAGGTTGTTTCACATAGACTTCTTCGTCTATAAAGCCATTCAGAAATGCACTTTTAACATCCATCTGAAACAACTTTATATCGTGACATATTGCATATGCCAACAAAATCCTTATAGCTTCAAGTCTCGCTCTTTGGAGCATATGTTTCACAGTAGTCTATTCCTTCTTGCTGATTGTAACCTTGTGCTACTAATCTGGCCTTGTTACGACTCACTCTTCCTGATTTGTCTAACTTATTCTTGAAGACCCATCTTGTTCCTATAATGGATTTCTTAGGAGGTTTTGGAACTAAGGACCAGACGTTATTCCTTGTGAATGGTTCAGCTCTTCTTGCATGGCTAACACCCAAGCTTCGTCTTGAAGAGCTTCCTCAACCTTCTTAGGTTCTACTTCAAAGATAAAAGCTACATTAGCTTCTCGTCTGAATCTGAACCTTGTCCTAACTCCTTCTGAGGTCTCACCGATAATTAACTCTTCTAGATGAGAACTTTTATACTTCCAATCTCGTCTTAGTTCTATAGTTTCTGGAATATCTTCAATCTTATTCTCATGAGTGTCTGACGAGGGAGTCTCTGAGGCATCATCTAGGTTCTTTGAAGGACCTTCAATCTCCATGTCATCTTCCTTATGGGTTTGAGAACTATCATCAAATTTGACATGGATCGTCTCTTCAACAGTCTTTGAAGTCAGGTTGTAAACTCGAAATGCCTTAGACGATAATGAGTAACCTAGAAATATTCCTGGATAGGTCTTTGAATCGAATTTATCCAACAGCTCTCTCGTATTCAGAATGGAACATTTGCACCCGAATGGATGAAAGTAGGATATGCTTGGTCTTCTTCCATTCCATAACTCGTAAGGAGTTTTCTTCAACATAGGTCGCAACAAGATCCTATTCTGAATATAGCATGCTATATTCACAGCCTTCTACCGTAAGTACTTAGGAAGATTAGTCTCACATAGCATAGTCCTTGCCATCTCTTGAATCGTCCTATTCTTTCTCTCAACAACTCCATTACATTGTGGAGTTCTAGGGGCCGAAAGTTGTGGGAAATTCCATTCTCCTCACGTAAAACTCTAAACTTCTCATTCTCAAATTCTCCGCCATGATCACTCCACGATACTAGCTATAGACATTCCTTTTCATTCTCAGTAACTTTACGGATAGAGTTCTAAAGTACTTAAAAGACTCATTTTTTTGTGATAAAAACAATATCCAACAAAATCGAGTAAAATCATCAACAATGACAAGTCCATATTTCTTTCTACCAAGACTTAATGTCCTTGTAGGACCAAACAAATCCATATGTAATAGTTCTAAAGGTCTTGAAGAAGTTACAAAATTTTTAGAAGAGAAAGAGGTTTTAACCTGTTTTCATTTCAAACAATTTTCACAGAAAAATTATTTGTCGAAACTTATTTTTGGTAAACCTCTTACCAAATCATGTTTTACCAATTTTGAAATATGTTTCAAAGAGACATGACCTAGCTTTTTATGCCAGATTAGTCTTTCTTCTTCAGAAGATAGAAAACATGAGATATTTTGACTTTGAAAATCTTCTAAGTTGATTTTGTAAAGGTTGTTTCTTCTCTTGGCAAAGAAAAGTATAGACCCATCTTTGTTTCTGACTTCACAAAGATTTTGATTGAATGTAACTATAAAACCAGAATCACACAACTGACTCACACTAATCAAGTTATGCTTTAGACCATCAACAAGCAGTACATTATTTATGCATGCAAAGGAATCTTTACCTATTTTCCCAATTCCAATGATTTTTCCCTGCTGGTTGTCTCCGAAAGTTATTGATCCTCCCTTCTTATACTGAAGGTCTAGGAACATAAACCTTCTTCTCGTCATGTGTCGCGAGCATCCACTGTCTAAATACCAATGGTGCTTGCCATATTTTCCAAGGAAGGATATCTGCAGGAGAAACTATTTTATTTCTTGGTACCCAAATTTTCTTGGGTCCTTTATGGTTAGTAGTATGCACATGATATGATCTTTGATGCATATTACTCGGACGTTGATTAAAATATATTATCCTATTTCATCCTTTTTGAGAGACAAATTTATTACGAGACTGAGTATTGTTTCTAGTAAACCCTAATCCAGTCTTATCACTAGGATGTCTACATTTTCCTAGCATATCATTCATTTTCTTTATACTCTCTGTGAAAGTAACTAGATCAGCTGATAGATTCTTGATCCTCAGTTTGAGTTGATTAATCTCATCTGATCTGTCTACAAGTTTCCTTTTAACTTCTAACTCCTTTTTTAAGCAAATATTTTCTCTCTCTATTTTCTCAGTATTTCTAATATTCTCTGCATACTTTTTCTTCAACAATTGTCTTGTTTCGAATAACATGAGAATCTTCTAATTCGAATATGCATCATGCAAATTTTAAGTGATCGGATTTTACCTCCTCATCACTATCTTCCTCGGCCATTAGGCAAATGTTTGCATGTTCTGATGACTCGGAGCCTGTATCTGATTCAGATGAATCTAGGTCCTCCCATGTTGCCATCATGCTTTTCTTGCCTTCTCTACTCTTCTTGGGTTTCTTCTTGAGAGTAGGGCATTCGGACTTGTAGTGTCCAGGCTGATTGCACTCGTAACAAATGATAGAAGACTTTTCTGGCTTAGCTTCATCTTTTCCATTCTTTTTGAATGTCTGGTTACTTCTGGGCTTCTTCTTCCACATGCGTCTTATCTTTTTGGAAATGAAAGATAATTCGTCATCTTCATCACTCGATTTTGATTCTGATTGGCTAGAGTTGTCATCCCTTGATTCTTCAATTTTCAATGCTTTTGATGACTTCCTCCTTCTCTGAGTCTTATGATTCTTTTGTCCAGCCTTCAGTGCTATTGACTTCTCTCGCTTGGGCTTATCTTCAGCGTTGAGTTCAACTTTATGAATCTTTAAGGATCCCAGCAACTCATCTAGCTTTAATATGCTCAAGTCTTTGGCTTCTTGCACTGCCGTAACTTTTGGTCTCCATCTCTTAGGAAGACTTCTTAGAATCTTGCAAACGTGATCTTGATTATTGTATGTCCTTCCAAGAGCTTTCAATCCATTGATAATTGTTTGAAATCTTCCAAACATTTGATCAATAGATTCTTCATCTTCCATCCTGAAAAGTTCATATTGATGTACAAGAATACTTATCTTAGATTCCTTAACTTGACTTGTGCCTTCATGAGCAATGGACAATGTGTCCCACATTTCTTTTCTTTATGTCGCAACCATGCACTTTGTCGTACTCGTTTCTACTTAGGGCTGCGTTAAGAAAAATTTAGCCTTTGAATTGAGCTTGTATTCTTGCTTTCCGATCACCCGTCCATCCGCTTTCGTGGAATAGAACTACCTTCGTCATCTCACAGTATATAGGTCCGTTCTCTATTACGTCCCAAAGGTCTACATGTGTAGATTCGATGAATAACCACATCCTATCTTTCCAGAATGATAGTCTTCTCCATTGAATGCTAGAGGTCTAGTGGTGAGGCTCCTTCAAATGATGTATACATGTGACTCGCCATTATCTTTAATCCACACTTCACCAAAGTGATTCTTGGATACCAAGCTCGATACCAATTGAAGTGAATCACACGTTAATCAAAGACTTAAAAACACAATAGAATGCACGAGAAGGGGGTTGAATTGTATTCCCTTTTGAATATCTTTTAGAATTACTTGTTAGAATTAAGATTCTTTACTGTAATTCTTATTAATCTGATTGATCAAACTTTTCAATGCTAAGTATATGAATAGTAAATAAAGATCAACTTTGAAACTAAAAGTGAGATAGAGAGTGAGAGTAGTAGACACGCAGATTTATCCCGGTTCACCCCAAACCGTAGGCTACGTCCGATCCTCGAGTTTCTTTTGAGATTTCACTATCTCTTCAAACGCTATGATATTCTTTCACGAGCCTCTTGGTCTCTACAACCAAGATTCTTTCACACTTAGCCTCTGCAGTTATCTGCATAACTTTTCTTTTCAGAAAATATTTGAACACTCTGTTCTGAAGGATAGCGTTCACTAATTCGCACTTAATCGCTTTTTAAGCTTTGTGTAATTTTTCTCAAAACAAAAGCACTTCAGCCACTTGACTTGTATTTATAGCCTTCATCTCTAACGCTTCTTGATTCTTGAATCTTGAATCTTTAAAGAAACGGTTAATCAGTTGAGTTCAGAATTAACTCGAATCGACTCTTGCGTCTGTTTCTTTTACGAATCTGCGTCTGCGTCTGCGTGCCTTTTGTTTCTGCGTCAGATCTACATTTGCGTCTGCGTCTTTTATTGTCTTGTGTCATCTGCGTCAGGTTGACTTTTTACTTTGACAAACTTCGCGTGTTTTGATTTATCGTAATAAATCAGATCGACTTTTTCAACTTAGTCATGTCAACTTCGCTCAGATACGTCATCTTCGCTACATCTCTCAATTAAATGCAGATACGTCAGTGATCGTTTTGTTTTCTTGTATTTGATCTCACTATGTTTGTTATACATCAAAATCATTTTTATGTAAAGTCATTTTGACTTAACAATAGGAAAATGTGTCCGAAATTTATTGCTTCAAGAATCACTTAATTTGGAGGTCAGGTTGTAAAGTTATGACCGAAAGAATCAACCATATTCATGTCCTCAATCACGTTGTACCTATCTCGGGATAATTTACATAACTTTCACTAGGGATATCATATTAAGGTATTCTTTGAAGGTTTCGAAGAGGACTTTTAGATCTACAAATTTTATGAAGAAATCAAAGCAAGATTTTGTCATTTTGAGGGTCAAAATACGGGCCATGTGAAACTACATGGGCAGACCGTGTAACCTTCGGATCTGGAAAATTTTCTGCATCAGGAATACACGGCCAGTGTGAAAATACACAGCCTGACCGTGTAACCTTCGGGTGTAACAAAAATTTTCACCCTCCAAGACCCCTCCAATGGTTCTTTAATCCCTACAACTAATGTTGGGCCCGGGTCCTGATTCCCTATCCTGAGTTGTCCCTCGGGGGCGTCGGGTAGGGGCGCGCGAAGGAAGAATCGAAAGCGTGCGAAATATCAAGAAACAGCAGCGGGAAAGAGGAGGCCTCGTCGCAGCCTCGGATTGCTCGCCGCGACGAGCGCCCCAACTTTTGGACCCGTCCTTAACATCTATGCGAAATCATACAACACACATACATTCTCATACATACACAATCATTTTAACTATGATTCAACACACCCATAAACAAGGGAACTTCTTATCATAACAATCCGAAGAAATTTAACAAGCATTCTCAATATAGCACAATACATAACAAATCTTAAATCCAAAATACATGAGAATGCTCCATGATGATATGCTTGGAAGACTAACCAAAAGTACTAAATTAATACAAAGGCTTCTATCTATCTTGGAGTTTCCGATGCCTTGCAAGGGTCAACGATCTTCTCGTTCTACACCTGAGGAGTGGGAGATAATAGGGTGAGCTGCGAAGCTCGGTGGCTTATACATTTATAGCCATTGGCAACGAGCCACACAATCAAGCATATACATATATATACACAAGCATATAGCAAGTCATCACTTTAACAAATTTAATTACAATCTTATAGCCATCAAAATGTCACAAGATTATGCCATGTTATCTTTGAGTTCACAACATAGTAATTAATTATGCATTCTTCCTAACAGATCAATAATGAGATGCACAACAAATGGCTCGAGATTTCCGTGGAACGATACGGATAAACCGAAGTTTATATCGTGAATTATACAAGTCTGATTTCTCAGGATCTCGTGACCTCAAGCGGGCAGCCGGGAGAAGGCTATACGTCGACGTGCACGTGACTAACGATACGTTCCTCTCTCACCCAAACAATGCACATAATCATTGTTTCATGCTCAATTAACTGTATCAAAAGCTTTCATACTATTCATGATCATCATGCTTCTTCATCCTTTCATTCATACAGAAATGCCATAATGCTTTTCAAGCAGTACATAATCACAATCACAATTCATTGTTAATAATTCAAACCACACATACATACAAGCAAGCAAAGCATTTTGCCCATACACACAACAACCATAAATATATTACCCACCTAATATTGCTTGAGAATCCAACTCACTGTTGTCCTTCCTCTTGCGATTAGATAAGGTCGGCTTGGTTTCCTATAACAAACCAAGTTCCCATTCAAACAACATTCAAAGGAAATATTCAATAAGCTTCGAAAAATCAAAAGTACTAATATTACAATTCTATACTCGACTCCTATCCAAATTTTCAGATCTTTAGAGGTTAATTCCAAACTTCCTCCCTTCATAAAACTTGTATCCCTATGACTCTAGTTCACAACGAATCCAAAATCACATCATTTGGACATCCACAGCAAAAGATATGCCCAAAATACCAAAATTCACCTATGTTGGAAACTGGGGGCTCGTCGTGGCGAAGGCCACGCTCGTCGCGATGAACCCCTCGTGCTCGCCGCGACGAACACCCCGTGCTCGCCGCGACGCACAAATTCCTCGCACGTCACGACGTGCTGGTCTGGAGAACATCTCTGAACCCAATTTTTCCTGCATTTTTCATCCATAATCCTTCCATTTTGCAAATGCAGCATATCTAAACCTTAATTCAAGTCCTAAGCTTTTGTTCTAACTCATTAGCACCTTAAAATCAGTCATCAACACTACAAGATCATCAAACCAAGAAAATCTTACCTATTTTTCCGAAAACCTCTAAACAGCCGATTCCAACATCATACCAAGCTACACTAAGGTTTAATCTAACCGAAACAAAATGAAATACACTAAGACTTACCAGGAATTGCTCCAATCTGTCGAAATCCTCTAGAAATGCAAGAACCCTATTTCCCTTCTTCTTCCCAAGCTTCTATGACACTCTCCTTCCTCTCTTCTTACTCTTCACTTTTCTTTTCTTTCTTCTAATTCTATCACTTAAGGCTCAATGGAAGTACAAGGACCATAATACCCCTCTATGCAAAGCCTTAACCTCTCCAACCTAAGTGTTATTCCCAAAATGCCCACATAATCTTTTACCCTTTTACATTCTCACTTATAGCACATTATACACAATTAATCTAAATTATCCACTATAACTCCCAATTTAATCAAACTAAACCATAAGTCACACAATTAACACAATTCGTGTTTAATAACATCAATTAGAAAAATTTGGGGTCCAACAACTACTTTGTCTAATTCATTTTAGATCTATACAGTTTTTCCCTAGAAGTCAGAACACACCTTTTTTACCCCGTATGAAAAACTTGAAAAATGCAACATACAAACTTTGAGAAATCATGAGCAAGACGCAATCATTTTTCATTAACATCATAAGATGAGAGTTTTACAAATATTTAATGAGCATTTCAAGTTACAATACATCATAATCCAAAAATACATCGTTTACATAAAGTAGAATTGCTTAAAATGCGAATAAAGCCTTGTTTTGCAAAAACTAGCTTAAAATACAAAATAATAAGAACTCGGAGAAATGCCTTTATGCTCAATCACTCGATCTCTGGCTCATCACCTGAAGATAGGGAGGAACCGAGGTGGAGGTGAGATTAAAGCTCATGGGGAACAGTTTTATAATCAGTAACAAGCAAAAATCATTAAAATATTCATTTCCATTGAAAATCTCACATTGAATCATGAAACACATATTTCCTAATTCTTAATTTATCAAACAATCTATAAGTAACCTAAATCATGCATTCAACAAACTTCTCAACACATAAGCACATCAAAATAGTTTGGGAGGTCCATAAATAGAACGAACTAACACATTCCCACAAAATGGTCATGTATAGTTGTGAATAGAATGAACCGACACAATCCCACATAGTGGTTTTTGCGTAGTCGTAAACAAAAGGAAGTCCATAAAGTAGCTCCATGCCATAACGGGTAGGCAAGAGAAGCCTTTAGTTGAAGTGCACTTCACATACAGAATGGACCAAACCAAACTCACATAAAATGTATTTCACAACTTGTAAACTTATTGCCCAAAATGACACTTTTTTCGAAAAGTGATTTCATAAACATATTATCTTTTCAAAAATCATTTTCATGTTCTTTTCATAAATCATCAACACAATATTCATATAACAAACACATAGCACTTTCTCAAAGCATTCAAAGAGAAATAAATGCACATTTGTAACACAATGGAAAACATTTAACTTTCTTGATTTGGAAGAAACATTAATGGCTTATTACTCAATTATAAAAAAAAATAACCCACCTTGATTGCCTTGCTTAAAATTTGTTTAAGAATGCCTCTTCTCTTACTCCTCTTGCCTTTTTTTATTGCCTTCAACAATAACAAAATTCCATTCAATAGGAATTCAAATTGAAGACCTAAGGAATGAACATTCACTACTATTGATCCTAACTTAAACCCATGCATTTCCTAAGCTTCATGAATCAAAACCCTTCTGAAAATCCAAAAGATTAGAAATCGAGCTTACCTTGAGTCTTCACCAAATAATAAGATTCTTGGATTAAATGAAATCTATTCTCTTCCTCTTTCTTTTTCTCTTCTTGATCATCCTCAAATTCACTCTTAAAAGCTAAGAAAAGATGAAACCTAACTCAAACTTCCTTCTCTTTTAAAGAATTGAAACCTCTCTTCCTCTCTTCTTTGTTTTCGTAATTCACTCTTCTTTCCCTTCAATTCACATTTTTTTCTTCCCAAATTCAAGATAACATTTTTCCTCTTCCCATTCTACCCTTAAGTGTTATGCTAAAATTGTCGTCATGCATTCTTACCACTTTTAATTTAATAATCCAATGAATTAAATCCTACTAACATAGACATAACAATTTAAACTCTAAAAATAAATTTATCAACACCACATAATTCATTTAAATCATGCTTAACTAAAGAAAAAAATTTAGGGGCTAAGATTTCTCCCCCTCTTAAAAGAATTTTGTCTTCGAAATTCTTACCTGAGTCATAAAAAAGGTGTGGATACTTCTCCTTCATTGCTTCCAAAGTTTCCCTCATGGCCTTTTTTACAGAATGGTTTCTCCATAGAACTTAGACTAGCTGAACTATCTTATTCCTGAGATCCTTCTCCTTAGTGTCCAAGATCTCTACTAGAGCCTCTTCATAAGTCAGATCATTTCTCAATTGAAGCTCAGTGGTCTGAATGATATGAGAGGGATCCGATCTATACCTCCTTAATATGGAAACATGAAAGACATCATGTATCTGAGACAATTCTAGTGGCAGTGCCAACCTATAGGCTAGTGGTCCAATCCTCTCAACAATTTCATAAGAATCCACATATCTCGGCCTCAACTTGCCCTTCTTGCCAAATCTCATTACTCATTTCTTAGGAGATGTCTTAAGAAAGACTTTCTCACCAACTTCATACTTCATTTCCTTTCGATGCGCATCAGTATAGCTCTTCATTCTATCTTGAGCTGTCTAAGGCCTCTGCTTAACTAAATTGACCTTGTCAACTTTCATCTAGAGTAACTCTAGTTCCACTAATCTCCTTTCTGCTTCTTCATCCTACCATATAGGAGTTGTACATCTCCTTCCATATAGTGCTTCATAAGAAGCCATCTAAATCCTTGAATGGTACGAATTATTGTAAGCAAATTCGACCAATTGCAAATGCTCATCCCATGCACCTTTAAAATCCATCAAACATGCCCTGAACATTCCTTCAAGGGTCCAAATGGTCCTTTTAGATTGACCATCTATTTGAGGATGAAAAGCAGTGCTAAAATGTAACTTGGTCCCCAGAGTTTCTTGCAGACTTTCTAAAATCTCGAAGTGAACCAAGGGTCTCTGTCATAAACTGTGGAATCTAGAATCCTATGTGTAGCATCCCACTCCCGCAAGTCCCGAACCCGATATCGACGGTGATATCCGAGCCCGCGACCCACGAGGGTGGTATGCTAGAGCGATCAATGCGATTCAAAACTTCGGCGATACATTTTTTTTTTCGAACCAATCGAGTCTTGTAAACATTTTCAATCGAAATATTCTTTCAAGACTCGTATTACAAATCTTGGGCCCTTTACATTAACAAGACAAATCAGCGGAAATACAATTTATACATAATTCAAAATGATACAAATGCAGACGTGAACTGATCCCTACTCCAAACACCGACTTTCTTGTCAGAAATCATACTCCCATCTCATCGACGGGTACTCTTCAATTCTGAAAATAGTTGCAATGTTGGGTGAGTTTGCGAACTCGGTGAGAAACCATCATCGATGGTTCACTCAACTCATGCATAGTCAATCAGGATACCAATTATCATACATGATCACAATTCATAAATGCAATACAATTCACATTAATCATACCACTTATGCAATGCACATGAGACCCTTTCCATTTTTATTACGTTGTTGTGACCGTGCGCCTGAAACTGTCCCAGTGACGGGCACATTGCGTTGAGCCAGTGGCTCTGAAAACATTGGGTTTGAAGCCCTGATACATTGAGCCTGAGGCTCTAAATACGTTGGACCTGAGGTCCTGTGCGTTGAGCTGAAAGCTCTCATATACGTTGGGCGTGATATGCCCCGATCGGTGGTCGCCAGGTCCACAATCGCTTTTATCTCGATCATACCATTATGCATGAATGCCTATGCTCCAATTCCCATTTACAGTCAGTTATAATTCAATGACCACGTTTCCATTTATATGTCAATGCTATTTTCCTTTCTTGTATCATACCATATCATATTAAAGACACATCCAATGTATAGAAACCAACAATTAACACTTCAATATCGATTACCCATTCCCTCGGACCTTTGGTCCGAGATCCCCCATTCACAAACAGTTACACACAAGTAGCACTTCTTTATCTCATTCCAAATATTTCAGACACCTATGGTCCGAAATCAATCAAAATCAAACACACATAAACCTTCCATTATCTCCATACGGCATAATTGCAAAATCGTAAACACATAAAGGTCGAGGAACCAACTAGGTTACTCACTGTACTTCCAAGCTAATGCCGAAGTCTCGCAGCGTCGATAGGTCGACGCTCCAACTGTACCTCTATAATAAGCGTAAAAGAAATCGATCACTAACTCTTCAATCCGAACTAATAATAATGCATACGTATGCGTGATAAATGCATGTTCATGAGATTCCCACCCTAATCCAGTATTTTCTATCAGAAAATCCGTTTAAAATAAGAAATCTGCTGGCCGACGGCGCAATTTGGACCTCTATAGGTCCCCAATTAAATAAAGCAGTGAGTAAAGGTTCCATTACCCACGTCAATTTCCGTCCAAAATTCCCAATTTCTTACAAAATGAAATTCAATATTTTACAAATCCGATGCCTCTAGAATCAGGTCAATCGGACGCCGGACGGAAAAGAAATTGACAAAAGAAACCAAAATTCAAATTAACCAATTAATATCTCTATATATATAACCCTTATTCCTTCTTTATTTTCCTGATTTCAAGCCAACTTTCAACACCAATAACTCCTAGCACACAACTCAGAAAATACAAATCATACCTTGTTGGAAAGATCATGAAACCCTCTACAATTCTCATGAAGACCATGAAAATCAATTTCACCCTAAAGGTGTCAAAAATCCAATCACACCAACTGCCTACACAAAACCTATCACAACAGGACAGTACCTTACCAATTCCATAACTCACTGATTCTTTAGTTAAAATTACCACAAAATATGAGCAATCAGTTCACAATGTTATCTACAACTCTCATGAACAACCCAACATCAAATTCGATTGTTAACTATATCATACAATTCCATAAACAATCTGTCTTCTGAAATCAACCAATCTGGACAGTAATTTTCCATTCAACATATCTCATAGCACAAATGTCACAAAAATCACAACCTTATGTTCCTGAAAGATAAGATCCCAAACTTCAATGTTCATGAAGAACTCAAACTCCAATTCGATTTCTAACATTTTCAAATCTGTCATGCAAGTTTCTGACCTAAACAACACTTAACATCACAATGTAGGTCCAGATTTTGAAATTCCATATCTCCCACATCTGATTTCCAAATATTATAAGCCATATATCATTTTCAAGATCAATCTGTTATCTAGAACTCTTCAGTACAATGCAAACTCCAAATCAAATTACAAAAATTCCTAAAATTCCTCCAAACCCGAATGTGCACTAAATGTGCCAATCCAGCTAAGTTTCAGCCAATGCATAAAAACAGTCATCAGTACTCAGGTCATATCTCCCAATATACAACTCGAAAAATAGCAATATCAGTGGAAATGGAAAGCTAACTCAATAGGCTACAACTTTCATGAAGACCATTTTCCCTAATTCCATACCAATTAATTTAGAAAAATTAGCAAAACTCATTTGACCTATTTGCGGGTACTGTTCCCAGACCCAAAAACAGAAACTTTCCATGCCAATTTTCGACCTTCTAACATTAAAATTTACCAACACCTATTTCACACTAAAATGAAGCCAACATCCCAAAGTTTCAGTGGGCATAAACCTCACCTCATTTGCTCACCTATACAATTTATTATGATCAAAACAGTACCATAGGTTCAAAACTCAATTCCCAGCTTTCACCATTAACCTAACTTCTATCACTTCCAACATCCATAACACATCACTAAACATCAAATTGTCACTCTAATTCAACCACAAATTAATCACAACATTCACTTATGTAATTTACCAACTTTGGCAGCACATACCTACACAATTATCATACTTATTTCCATTCATTTGAGCTTACCAACTCAATCCAAACCAAGCCAAAAAAAATCACTTAAAACTATGGTCATTCATTCATCTATACACAAGCATATATTTACACCCATTAAAACCTACCCCTATGATGATCAAGTTCATATATATATAGTCTCCATGCATGCTTCTACCTACCAAAAGAAGGAAAGCAAACATATCTCTTACCTTATCAAGTTCAAGCTCTTAAATCTTCAATCACTCAAGTTCACACCATCTTTACTTTCAATCCACACCAACGGCTATTACAAGCATCCCATACAATATCATCAATTCAAAGTCTAAGCTTGGTCTTGGTAGAGAAGAAGAAGAGGCAAGCAAGAAGCAAAGAAGAGCCTCTTATATGTAAGGAAAAGAAACCTTCAAGGAGGAAACAAAGCATCTTCGGATGAGGATGATTTGCACTTTCAAAGCAACCCTTTTTCAACTTTCAAGATGGTACTGAGCTTTCCAACACCATCAATTATATATATATATGCAAAGGAGAATGAGAAAGTCGTAGATAATGGCTCATAAGAGACAAAGCACACAAAACAAAGGAACACTTGGCTTTTTAAGAATGGAAAAGACAAAAAGAACTTAATTAACTTACTTTAATCATAATCCTTAATCTAATTTAATCTAAACCCAATTTATGCTAATAAGTCTCTAACAATTCCATAATTAATTTTTTTCACTAATCCCATGTCATTTTGCAGTCCCTTTTCAGTCTGAAAAAGCCCACTCAACGACCTGTTGGAAATTCTCGGTCAAGACAACTAACCCAAAAATTCCAGAAAAATTTTCATAAATCTCCAAAATGGAAAACACTTTATGGCGACTCCAAATAATTTTTCAAACACGAAAACCACATTTTCCAAACAAAACACCTTTAGGCCATAGACCGGCGTTTTTGCGGTTTAGAATTTTCTCCTAAAATTCCAGAAAAATTCTGAAAATCCCATAAAATATAAAACAATTTTTGGCGCTCAAATAAGTTTTCAAATACAAGTATCCCATAAATTTCACAAAGATCTCAATTTGAAACCTAAGCGGAAATGTCATGAATGCATGTCTTTGTAATTTCATGTGCACAATTGCTCTTGTGTAGCAATCCTATTATGCATGAGCAATCTATGCAATCTCAATCTATCCCATCCTATGCCAATTTTACCATTTTACCCTTCCAGTAGGGGGTGGGATGTTACAATTCCCCCCTCCTTATAAAAAATTTCGTCCTCGAAATTCTCAATCAAATTCTCAATCAATGGTTCAAGAGACAAGTAATCATATGTTCTGCATGTCCCATACACTTTTCCATTCCATAATTCATTATCACTCGTCATGATAAACATACCCCACAAGACCGGTTGGCGATCTCACTCTTTAACTATATCACTTACCATTTTCAGATTAGCTATACCCTTTTGTTCTGATGTTATGATTCATTTCCTTATTTCCAACCCGCTCACTTATCACGTTTTATTCATCCAGTCTAGATTACTAATATTATCTTATTCTCACTACCATCCAATACCTTTTCTCCAAAGAATATATGTATCTAATTCATATTCCATTGAGTACATCTGCTCAAGGTGTTACTTACAATAACATCATTTATCTTGTCCTTGTCCCTTCACTTTCCTTTTGATACTAAGACAATGACACTTAGCTCCATTTTGATAAAACCAAAGGTAATTTACCTCTGCGGTCATTCTTTATAGTCTATTGACTTTCTGTTCAATTTCAACTCTCCTTAGACAATTCATTGTTCTATGGTATTCATACACTCTATTCGAATATGTACTTTACGCTAATTCATTTGTCCGATCCGGTTTTACCTCCACTAACCCATTCAGTTTTCCTAAGTTACTTTCCTTTGTCTCTCACATCACGCCTCAAATCCATATTGGTCTTTGACTCCGTTAAGCATTATGCGGTGTAGCGCAATTTTCCTGAGAAATCGAACTCTATAACATGGTTATAACCCTATGAAACCTAAACCACTTACGATTGTGCTCATTGACCATTCAAATCTATAAACAATTTCACTTTTCACATATGATTACTAGAATGTCTAACTTTGACTATTCACTTTCTTATTCACTTTTTTTAGTCTAGCACTTTTTATCGGGTACACATACCTTTTCTTTGAATCATTCGATATTGTAATTCCGATTTGACTTGCATATTCACTACTTAAACTCCTGCATTATTAACCATTCTTACCCTTATCCAAGATTCCATTTTCCGTAAACACTTTTACTTACCCATAATCTACTTGACATTCATTGGAAATCCCAATATCTGTAATTTGTTCCTTGCAACTATTCACTATGTGAATTTAGTAGGCAAAATTTTCTGTTTATTTCAAAATTGTCAGTATAATAGTCATTTATGCCCATCTTTTTCCTCGAATTAACACCATGTATCCTTATAGGAATCTAAAGTCTCCAATACCATTTATCAACGCTACCGATTTATCTTATACCATTAACATATTGTCTCGATTCATCACACACTGCCCACTCTCCAATGGTATGTTTATCTTCCATATCAAATTCATCACTTATTCATATAGTTCTTTTACCTTTCATCGCTCAACACTTTCCAACACTTTCCGCTTATAGGCATAGTCACCACCATTTGCTTACTTCGCAACATTTCCCACTAGGGTTTTATTAATTTTTTTTTTTTTCCATACATCATTCAACTTTTTCGGTGAGTCACAAATAGTATATCTGCGATCCCTTTATGAAGATAACACTACATCACATCATTGTCAGTTTCCCTTTCGGATTTCTTGTCGTAACCACTTTCTCTTTTCAATTGTTTTTCTGTCATTCTCATTGATATATGCCAATTCCTAATCATCCGAACTTGGACTTCCATAAATTCTACTTCATTTGAGTCTTTTATATATCAAGATTTCCCAACAGTTTTGCATCACATATGGTTTCACATTACAATAGGATCACCTCTAATCAACATTCCATTTCTGTCATTGGATACTTTACATTCCCGTACACACACAATGCTTAAAACCTCAGTAGTATGCCTAAGTCTTCTCTTGAGACATGACTCCAATTCACATTTTAATGTAATACATACATACGCTCGTTTTATTCTTGTCATTAACATACGTCTTGCTACCGTCATAATACTGTTCACAAAATCTCATCAGCCAATTAGTGTCCCTATTGCTTTTCAATCATTCTTGAGCACTACCTCAATCAGAACACTTTTATGCCATATTAAAGATCAAAACATTCCTTGCACTAAGGTCCCATGCGTACCACCTAAACACTTCTTCAACACTTATTCAGAATTTACACATCACCAGAACATATTTCATCTTATCCGGAGACCAATTAGTAATCTCTACCATATAGACTTTCACCATACTCCTCTCTGCTTATATTGATCCTCAAATAGAGGACTGATTCCATAATTATTCTTTATTTCTTCTTATACTTTAATCCATTATAACCCTTACACTTATAACTATACTCAGTCACCGATCATCTCCTCTATGTTTTTTTTTCCATGTATCTTTCACATACGTTTCATTAATCATGATCAATCTGATTGTTCAATAAATACTCCCAACGATAAAGCGACTAAAATGTGACAACTCTTTTCATAAATCATGATCATTGTTTCATTTTCCACGTATCATTGAACTATATGTCTCATCATTTTATTTTCATATCCGTCACATGCAGGCTTGATCTTGTAAGGTCATTACAGCTTGACTCATACACTGTCATTTCCTTATTACTACGTATCTCTTTATTTTCCTCAGATTCATAATCCCCAATACCTAACAAATCCGTACATTTCGTGTCCAAATCCACATATTCAACTAATCCAAAATTTCCCAATATACAATCAGAAGAATTGTCGGTTTATCTTTTCCTTACGATTTTATTATACTGATTTCCAAACCCTTATCACAATATTCAGATAACCATTTCAGTCTCACGCTTATGCTCCATAATCATAACCGTTTCACGAGTTCATTTCATCTATCCGTACATTTTGATCTCACCATGTCTACTTTTCTTACCCTACTAGGTACTCTTTCGATTCTAGGTAAACCATTACGGTATTCTCTCTATGATATCTCATCGATGTCTTACACCAATAGGTGTAATACAATGAATCAATATTTGCCTAATCGGACCATCTACGTTTTACTTAGTTTCAATATTTCCCGCTCATCGCATTTACAATCGAGCTCTCATTCCTAACTTTAACTTTTACTACGGCCTATAACCAATATACTTCTCATATTTCTAATGGACCTCTCCCAGTTCTAGACATATTCGTTCTCTGTCGTCGTAATCTTTCCTTAATCACTCATACACACCACAATACATTAAAATTCTCATTAGTTACGTTTCCTTTTCCCATTCCTCATTGCTCAAACACATTCATGGGTTCACTTTCTATCTGGTCTCACTTTTCTCTCACTTAGTCACTTAACACGTATGCACACGTAGGATTTATCCTCGTCGTCTCATACTAGGGATCAGTTACCACGGTCTGCAACGACACGACTCAAATGCATGCAATTTGACCTATGTTTCAGACTGTGCCCAGATACATTACGTACTTCTGGGCTCTGATACCACAAATGTAGCATCCCACTCCCGCAAGTCCCGAACCCGATATCGACGGTGATATCCGAGCCCGCGACCCACGAGGTGGTATGCTAGAGCGATCAATGCGATTCAAAACTTCGGCAATACATTTTTTTTTCGAACCAATCGAGTGCTGCAAACATTTTCAATCGAAATATTCTTTCAAGACTATATTACAAATCTTGGGCCCTTTACATTAACAAGACAAATCAGCGAAATACAATTTATACATAATTCAAAATGATACAAATGCGACGTGAACTGATCCCTACTCCAAACACCGACTTTCTTGTCAGAAATCATACTCCCATCTCACCGACGGGTACTCTTCAATTCTGAAAAATAGTTGCAATGTTGGGTGAGTTTGCGAACTCGGTGAGAAACCATCATCGATGGTTCACTCAACTCATGCATAGTCAATCAAGATACCAATTATCATACATGATCACAATTCATAAATGCAATACAATTCACATTAATCATACCACTTATGCAATGCACATGAGACCCTTTCCATTTTATTACGTTGTTGTGACCGACTGCGCTGGCTTCGTCCCATGGCGGGCACATTGCGTTGAGCGGTGGCTCGAAAACATGGGCTTGAAGCCACGATACATTGAGCCCGAGGCTCTAAATACGTTGGACCCGAGGTCCATGCGTGAGTAAAGCTCTCATATCGTTAGGCGTGATATGCCCCGATACGGTGGTCGCCGGTCCACAATCGCCTTTATCTCGATCATACCATTATGCATGAATGCCTATGCTCCAATTCCCATTTACATCGGTTATAATTCAATGACCACGTTTCCATTTATATGTCAATGCTATTTTCCTTTCTTGTATCATACCATATCATATTAAAGACACATCCAATGTATAGAAACCAACAATTAACACTTCAATATCGATTACCCATTCCTCGGACCTTTGGTCCGAGATCCCCATTCACAAACAAGCACACACAAGTAGCACTTCTTTATCTCATTCCAAATATTTCGATACACCTATGGTCCAAATCAATCAAAATCAAACACACATAAACCTTCCATTATCTCCACATGGCATAATTGCAAAATCGTAAACACATAAAGGTCGAGGAACCAACTAGGTTACTCACCTGTACTTCCAAGCTAATGCCGGGAAGTCTCGGCAACGTCGATAGGTCGACGCTCCAACTGTACCTCTATAATAAACAGAAAAGAAATCGATCACTAACTCTTCAATCCGAACTAATAATAATGCACATGTGCGTGATAAATGCATGTTCATGAGATTCCCGACCCTAATCCAGTATTTTCTATCAGAAAAATCCGTTTAAAAATAAGAAATCTGCTGGCGCTGACGGCGCTCAATTTGGACCTCTATAGGTCCCCAATTAAATAAAACAGTGAGTAAAGGTTCCGTTACCCGGGCCCACGTCAATTTCCCGTCCAAAAATTCCCAATTTCTTACAAAATGAAATTCAATATTTTACAAATCCGATGCCTCTAGAATCAGGTCAATCGGACGCCGGACGGAAAAGAAATTGACAAAAGAAACCAAAATTCAAATTAACCAATTAATATCTCTATATATATAACCCTTATTCCCTTCTTTATTTTCCTGATTTCAAGCCAACTTTCAACACCAATAACTCCTAGCACACAACTCAGAAAAATACAAATCATACCTTGTTGGAAAGATCATGAAACCCTCTACAATTCTCATGAAGACCATGAAAATCAATTTCACCCCTAAAGGTGTCAAAAATCCAATCACACCAACTGCCTACACAAAACCTATCACAACAGGACAGTACCTTACCAATTCCATAACTCACTGATTCTTTAGTTAAAAATTACCACAAAAATATGAGCAATCAGTTCACAATGTTATCTACAACTCTCATGAACAACCCAACATCAAATTCGATTGTTAACTATATCATACAATTCCATAAACAATCTGTCTTCTGAAATCAACCAATCTGGACAGTAATTTTCCATTCAACATATCTCATAGCACAAATGTCACAAAAATCACAACCTTATGTTCCTGAAAAGATAAGATCCCAAACTTCAATGTTCATGAAGAACTCAAACTCCAATTCGATTTCTAACATTTTCAAATCTGTCATGCAAGTTTCTGACCTAAACAACACTTAACATCACAATGTAGGTCCAGATTTTGAAATTCCATATCTCCCACATCTGATTTCCAAATATTATAAGCCATATATCATTTTCAAGATCAATCTGTTATCTAGAACTCTTCAGTACAATGCAAACTCCAAATCAAATTACAAAAATTCCTAAAATTCCTCCAAACCCGAATGTGCACTAAATGTGCCAATCCAGCTAAGTTTCAGCCAATGCATAAAAACAGTCATCAGTACTCAGGTCATATCTCCCAATATACAACTCGAAAAATAGCAATATCAGTGGAAATGGAAATCTAACTCAATAGGCTACAACTTTCATGAAGACCATTTTCCCTAATTCCATACCAATTAATTTAGAAAAATTAGCAAAACTCATTTGACCTATTTGCGGGTACTGTTCCCAGACCCAAAAACAGAAACTTTCCATGCCAATTTTCGACCTTCTAACATTAAAATTTACCAACACCTATTTCACACTAAAATGAAGCCAACATCCCAAAGTTTCAGTGGGCATAAACCTCACCTCATTTGCTCACCTATACAATTTATTATGATCAAAACAGTACCATAGGTTCAAAACTCAATTCCCAGCTTTCACCATTAACCTAACTTCTATCACTTCCAACATCCATAACACATCACTAAACATCAAATTGTCACTCTAATTCAACCACAAATTAATCACAACATTCACTTATGTAATTTACCAACTTTGGCAGCACATACCTACACAATTATCATACTTATTTCCATTCATTTGAGCTTACCAACTCAATCCAAACCAAGCCAAAAAAAATCACTTAAAACTATGGTCATTCATTCATCTATACACAAGCATATATTTACACCCATTAAAACCTACCCTATGATGATCAAGTTCATATATATATAGTCTCCATGCATGCTTCTACCTACCAAAAGAAGGAAAGCAAACATATCTCTTACCTTATCAAGTTCAAGCTCTTAAATCTTCAATCACTCAAGTTCACACCATCTTTACTTTCAATCCACACCAACGGCTATTACAAGCATCCCATACAATATCATCAATTCAAAGTCTAAGCTTGGTCTTGGTAGAGAAGAAGAAGAGGCAAGCAAGAAGCAAAGAAGAGCCTCTTATATGTAAGGAAAAAGAAACCTTCGAAGGAGGAAACAAAGCATCTTCGGATGAGGATGATTTGCACTTTCAAAGCAACCCTTTTTCAACTTTCAAGATGGTACTGAGCTTTCCAACACCATCAATTATATATATATATGCAAAGGAGAATGAGAAAGTCGTAGATAATGGCTCATAAGAGACAAAGCACACAAAACAAAGGAACACTTGGCTTTTTAAGAATGGAAAAGACAAAAAGAACTTAATTAACTTACTTTAATCATAATCCTTAATCTAATTTAATCTAAACCCAATTTATGCTAATAAGTCTCTAACAATTCCCATAATTAATTTTTTTCACTAATCCCATGTCATTTTGCAGTCCCTTTTCAATCAGAAAAGCCCACTCAACACCCGTTGAAATTCTCCTATCCGCAACTAACCCAAAAATTCCAGAAAATTTTCATAAATCTCCAAAATGGAAAACACTTTATGGCGACTCCAAATAATTTTTCAAACACGAAAACCATATTTTCCAAACAAAAACACCTTTAGGCCATAGACCAGGCGTTTTTTGCGGTTTAGAATTTTCTCCTAAAATTCCAGAAAAATTCTGAAAATCCCATAAAATATAAAACAATTTTGGCGCCGAATAAGTTTTCAAATACAAGTATCCCATAAATTTCACAAAGATCTCAATTTGAAACCTAAGTCGGAAATGTCATGAATGCATGTCTTGTAATTTCATGTGCACAATTGCTCTACTGTAGCAATCCTATTATGCATGAGCAGTCCTATGCAATCTCAATCTATCCCATCCTATGCCAATTTTACCATTTTACCCTTCCAGTAGGGGGTGGGATGTTACACTATGTAATCTCACTATCTCATCTATATACTTCTTTGCTTGCACATGTAGAGAATCAGACTGCTTAATTTCTAGAAAATGGACTGACGTCATCAAATGATCAATGATAACCCATATAGCGTCATGCTTCATACTAGTCTTGGTCAAACCCATCAAAAAATCCATAGTCACCCTTTGGCACTTCCACTCAAGAATAGACAATGGTCTTAACTTGCCTGAAGGTGCCTGGTGTTTAACCTTGACTTGCTGACACACTAGACACTTACTTGTATATTCTGCTACATCCTTCTTCATGCCTTTCCATTAGAAATGCTCTTTCAAATCCCTGTACATCCTGATGCTACATGGGTGTATGGTATAAGGCACATTGTGTGCCTCGTCAAGTATCTCATCCTTTACTTCTTTGATATTCGAAATACAAAGTCTGTTTCCTACAACCATAAGTCCATCATCCGTCACTACCACTCTAAATTTCTTGCCATTCTTAATTTCTTCTCAGAGCTTGCTCAATTCTGCATTTTGTGCTTGTAACTCCTTAACCTTCTCCCTGAGTATCGGTCTCACTCTGAAATTAGAAATGATACAATCAATCTCCTCCTATTTCAAACTTATTTTCAACTTAGCCATCTCTGTCAACAACTGCAAATAAATTGTCTAAACATAGGCTATGGAGGATTTCCTACTCAAGGCATCTGCCACTACATTTGCCTTTCCTGGATGGTATTCAATTAATAGGTCATAATCCTTAAGCAACTCTAGCCACCTTCTCTATCTCAAATTCAGCCCTTTCTGGCTCAATAAGTTCTTGAATATCCTCGTCTGAACTCCATACAAATAATGTCTCTAAATTTTCAAGGTGAAAATCACTACTGCTAAATCCAGATCATGAGTCGGCTAATTCAACTCATAAGGCTTTAGTTGCCGTGAGGCATAAAGCATCACTGTAAACTGTATAACCCTCATCTCCCATAGACAAAGTCAGAATTGGAGCATTTGTCAATCTATTCTTAAGCTCCTCAAAGCTCTTATGGCATTTATTACTGCAAATGAACTTCTGATTCTTCCTCAATAATTGGGTCAATGGAGCAGCTATCATCAAAAATCCTTCCACAAACCTCCTATAATACCTTTCCAGACCCAGAAAACTCCTCACTTCTACCATTGTTTTTGGTGCATTCCAATTCACCACTGCTTCAATTTTCTCGGATCAACATATACCCCATCCTTCAAGACATGTCTAAGGAATACTACCTCATGAAGCCAAAATTCACATTTGCTAAATTTGGCATAAAGCTTCTTCTCCCTCAGTTTTTACAATACTATCCTGAGATGTTTCTCATGTTCTTCTTCGCTCTTGGAATAAACTAGAATATCATCTATAAATACAATGACAAATTGATCTAGATACTCCCTGAAGACCCTATTTATGAGATCCATAATTACAACTAGAGCATTGGTCAATCCAACTGGCATAACTAGGAACTCGTAATGCCCATAACGAGTCCTAAAGGTTGTCTTATTTACATTAGACTCTTTGATTTTGAGTTGATGATAGCCTGGCCTGAGATTAATTTTAGAAAATACACGTGCCCACTACAACTAGCAAAACAAATCATCGATTCTTGGCAGAGGATACTTGTTCTTAATGGTCACCTTGTTGAGTCTCTGATAATCAATACACATATGTCATGTCCCATCCTTCTTTTTAACAAACAGAACCGGCGCTCCCTATGGAGACGAACTTAGCCTTATATACCCCTTCTTTAATAGCTCTTCCAACTGTTCCTTAAGCTTTTTTAGCTCAACTGGAGCCATTCTATATGGTGGTATAGAAATGGGTACGATATCAGGAATCAAGTCAATGGCAAACTCAATTTTCCTCACTGGTGGCAAACTAGGTAAGTCCTCTGAAAACACGTATGGAAAATCCCTCACAATTGGAACATCTTCTAACTTCCCTTCATTCACTTCGGTATCTACGACGTGTGCCAAGAAAGCTTCACACCCTTTTTTCATCATCCTGTTATCTAACAAAGCTTAAATCATTCTAGGTGACGACATTCTTCTGTCTCCTCTAAAAGTCACCTTCTCTCTATTGCTAAAGTCAAACTCTACTCTTTGAGACTATAGTCTAACTTTACACAATATTTCTCTATGGCATCCATTCCCAGTATCACATCTAGGCTCTTCAAATCTAAGGGCATTAAGTCCACTACAAGTCTAGCACCATCAATAAAAAATTCACAGTCTCTATATGCTTGACTTATTATCACCTTTCTCCCTAAGGGAGTACTAATAATCAAGGGACTATCCAAAGGCACCAATTTCACACCATGTAATATCATGCTTGCAGAAATAAAAGAATGCGTTGAATCAAAATCAATCAATAAATACACTTTTGAATTTAGTAACTGAGCCATACCTGTGACAACTTCAGGTGCAGTTGTAGCTTCCTTCCTGGTCATAGCAAATAGTCTTGCCTATGCCTGACCCCTTGCCCTTCCTGGAGGGATAACCTTCTTTGCTACTCCAGAACTGCCCACCTCAGTGACTGGCCTGGTTCCCATTGTTTCAACTCTCCTTGGGGCTTGCATTTGCTACCTATCTTGCCTTGCTACTTGGAGATAGTCCCTGATCATGTGTCCCTTCTCCTCGTATCAAAAACATGCTCACTCTCTTATGTGAAACTTCCCACAATGCTCACATTGAGGGTTCGTGTACCAGCTCCTCTCTACCCTGCTATTGCCTTCTACAATTGAGGCTTGCTCTAAAACTACCCTTGTTTGCTTGTTCTTAGCAGAGGCACTACTCCCCACCTCACTCTGTGTATGGAAACTCTTCATACCCCTCTTAGGCACTGGAGCACTCATCCCCTTCTTGGAAGGTTTCTCCTGGTTCTTCCTCTTCTTATTCACTTCATATTTTATATTCTCCAGTTTCTTAGCCTAGAGTGCAACGTCTACCAATTACCGATAGTCAAAGAAATTATGGATCAATACGTTCTCTTAGATCCCTAAACGAATTCCTCCTTCAAACTTATGGCACTTGTCCTTCTTTTTCATGACAATGTTGACCGCATATCGTAAGAGCTGGGTGAACTTCAACTCATACTCACTCACACTAATATCCCTCTGTTTGAGATTCAAAAACTCCCTGCCCTTCTCTTGTACATAAACCCTTGAGAGGTACTTCTTCCTAAATACTTCCACAAAATCTCTCCATAATAGTACCGAAGGCATAAACTGAATGTAGGGCACTGATTTCCACCAATGAAGTGTGTCCCCTTGCAGCAAGGTAACTGCATAATCTAGTTTCCCTTCATCAGAGCACTTCATCTGAATCATGACTCTCTCCGTCGTTCTCTTCAACCATGCTTCAGTCTCTTCAGGATTTGTAGTCCCGTTGAAATCCACAACCCCATACTTGCAAAGCTTATCATGCTATCTAGTCTTCTCCACTAGAGCTTGCATTGGGACTTGTGACCCTTGGCCCAAGGCATATGTAAAAGCCTGAGCAAAGGCTTGAAAGCATCACGAATCCATAGAAGGCATAGGAAGAGGGGGTTGTGGCACTTCAAGTTCAACTTGCATCTTACGGAACATATGATTCATCTGTACTTCCTTGGTAAGAGCTAAATCGAGTCAGAGCTCCTCGAGTTCTTTTTCAAGGCAACATATTCACTCCTTCAACTTAAAACATTTAAAAACTTTTAGTTCATGCTTCAAAAAAACAATTTTAAATCATGTAAAATAATACAAAACAATGCATAAGGTTCATTTAAAAACAATGCGTGTTCATTTCATATTTTAAAACTGCTCATTCAATGTCTAGGATACTCCTAAACCTAGTCTCCAACCTGGACCTAAACCTAGTCAGTTTGATACCATAAATCTTGGACACCTCGCCCTCGCGAGACGCGCACCTGACGTCCTAAGTGACATCTAGACATGCCTCCCACAAAGGGGGCCCACACCAGTCAAACATCCGAATCATAACTTGACTTCTTTAAAATAATTGTAGCTTTATGTCTCTAGTTTATTTTGAAATAAAAATCATCTCATTTAGAGCTCTATAACTCAAGATATGATTAAAAAGCCAAAGTATATTCATAACCAATTCATGCTCTCCCAACCAATACTCTCATTTTCTTTCCATTAGTCTTTTTCACATCAACACCAAAGGATACCAATTTTTATGGAGAGATAAAGAAATGTGTTAAAAGCTATTACTTCAAAAATCAAGTCATTTAGATATCCAAATACAAAGTTATAGCCAAAAGAGTCAAGCATGTTTAGGTTTGGGAAAACCTGCGAGTTGTACGAGTCGTGATCGCGATTTTTCAAAATTTCTGCAGAGTCACAATCGCGAGTTCCTCAGACATGTTATCTTTAAAAGAACATAACTTTTATTAGAGATGTCAGATTAAGGTTATTCTTAGACTGTTTCGAAGAAGACTTCTAGACCTACAACTTCCATAAGACCCCTAAAAGATATTTTGCATCAAAAGGGTCAAATTTTCAAATTAATGTAGCTTTCCCGTATCTACATCCCATGTAGCACTACTAACTTATAATGATCATATCTCTCAATTAAAATATTCAAAAATTTCATACTTTATATTCTTGGAAAGCTAAAAAGATAATCTACAACTTTGAAGAAGACAACTTTGTCTAATTCAGCCTAGAGCAATACAGTGTTTCCTCAGAAATTAGAACACACTTTTTTTACCCTTAGAAAAACTTGAAATATGCAGCATACAAACTTTGAGAAATCATGAGCAAGACACAATCATTTTTCATTAACATCATAAGATGAGAGTTTTACAAAGCTTTAATGGGCATTTCAAGCTACAATACATCATAATCCAAAAATACATTGTTCAAATAAAGTAGAATTGCTCAAAATGCGACTAAAGTCTTGTTTTGCAAAAACTAGCTTAAAATACAAAATAAGCAGAACTCGGAGAAATGCCTTTATGCTCAATCACTCGATCTCATCACCTAAAAATGGGAAGGAACCGGGGAGTTTAAAGCTAATGGGTAATAGTTTTATAATCAGTAATAAGCAAAAATTATTAAAATATTCATTTCCATTGAAAATCTCACATTGAATCATGAAACACATATTTCCCAATTCTCAATTTATCAAACAATCTATAAGCAACCTAAATCATGCATTCAACAAACTTGTTAACACATAAACACATCAAAATGGTTTGGGAGGTCCATAAATAGAACGAACTAATACATTCCTACAAAATAGCCCTGTGTAGTCGTGAACCAAAACGAACTAACACGATCCCAAATAGTAGTTTTTGCGTAGTCGTAAACATGAGGGAGTCCATGAAAGAGCTCTATGCCACTAGCGGGCAGGCAGGAGAAGCCTTTAGTCGAATTGCACTTGACATATAGAATGGACCAAACCAAACCCACATAACATGTATTTCATAACTTGTAAATTTGTTGCCTAAAATGATGCTTTTTTTGAAAATTGATTTCATAAACATAGTATCTTTTCAAAAATTATTTTCATATTCTTTCATAAATCATCAACACAATATTCACATACCAAACACATAGAACTTTCTCAAAGAATTCAAAGAGAAATAAATGCACATTTATAACACAATTGAAAACATTTAATTTTCTTGATTTGGAAGAAACATTAATGGCTTATTACTCAATTATAAAAAAGTAACCCGCCTTGATTTCCTTGCTTAAAATTTGCTTAAGAATGCCTCTCCTCTTACTCCTCTTGCCTTTCTTGATTGCTTTGAATAATAGCAAAATTTCATTCAATGGGAATTCAAATTGAAGACCTAAAGAATGCAAATTCACTACAATTGATCCTAGAAAACTTAAATGTATGCATTTCCTAAGCTTCATTAATCAAAACCCTTTCGAAAATCCAAAATATTAAAAATTGAACTTACCTTGAGTCGTCACCAAATCACAAGATTCTTGGCCTAAATGAAATCTCTTCTCCTTCTTTTTCTTTTTCTCTTCTTGATCAACCTCAAATTCACTCTTAAAAGCTAAGAAAAGATGAAACCTAACTCAAACTTCCTTTTTTCACTTAAAGAACCGAAACCTCTCTTCCTCTCTTTTTTATTTTTGTAATTTTCTCTTCTTTCCCTTCAATTCACGTTTTTTTCTTCCCAAATGCAAAAAAACATTTTTACTCTTCCCATTCTACCCTCAATGAATGCTAAAAGTCCACTTTACCCTTCCTTTAATGCTTTATGATCTTAAATGCTTAAGTGCTATGCCAAAATTGCCCTCTTGCATTCATACCACTTTTAATTTAATAATCCAATGAATTAAATCCTACTAACATAGACATAATAATTTAAACTCCAAAATAAATATATCAACACCTCATAATTCATTTAAATCATTCTTAACTAAAGAAAAAATTTGGGGGGCCAACAGGTACAATAATTATGAATTTTTGGTGATGTCCTTTGGGATGACTAAAGCTCCTGCAACCTTTATGGATTTGATGAATATGTTTTTTAGATCTTTTTTTAGATAAGATTGTTTTTGTATTCATTGATGATATTTTGGTATATTCTAAGAGTGAAGAAGAACATGTGGTACATTTGAGAATGGTTTTTCAAACATTGAGGGAGCATCAGTCGTGTGCTAGATTTTATAATTGTGAATTTTGGTTAGATCATGTAGTCTTCTTGGGACACGTGGTATCTAAAGATGCCATCCAAATGGATCCTAAGAAGATTGAAGATATCATAGAATGGCGAAGTCTTACTACTGTTATTGAGGTTTGGAGTTTCTTAGGCTTAGTAAGCTATTATCAGAGATTTGTCTAATATTTCTCTTGAATAGCTGCACCTTTGACTAAGTTAACTAAGAAGAATGCTAAATTTGTTTGCCTAAAAGTGTGTGAGGATAGTTTCCAATAGTTTAAGGATAGGTTAACATCAACTCCAGTTTTGACCTTACCTTTAGGGTTGGCTGGATTTATAATGTATTTTGATGCTTTTAGGGTTGGTTTGGGTTGTGTGCTTATATAACACGGACAAGTAGTGGTTTATGTTTCCTAAAAAATAAAGAAGCACAAACAAAACTATCCTACTCATGACTTAGAAATGGAAACTGTGGTGTTTGCATTTAAAATTTGTAGACATTATTTATATGATATGACTTATGAGATCTATGCTGATCATAAAAGTTTCAAATATATTTTTGACAAAGGGATCTAAACTTGAGACAATAAAGATGGATGGAGTTTTTGAAAGATTATGAATGTTCTATTATGTATCACCTAGGTAAAGCTATTGTAGTAGCTGATTCTTTAATTAGAAAATCATTTGGTAGTCTTTCTCACATCAAATTTGTAAGGAGAACCTTAATTAAAGAGTTGCACAAGTTAGTTGACCAAGGATTGCTATGAAAGATATCAAGATCAGGATGTTTGTTAGCACAATTCAAGATTAGATCAATGTTTTTAGAGAGAGTTAAAGTTGCTCAGTCCAAAGTCCCTCAGTTATGTAAAATAGTTGAGGAGATTTAAAAAAATCGAGCTAAGGATTTTATTGTGGATGGTGATGGTATTTTAAGGATGGGTACTAGGGTGTGTCTAATAGATGTTGATGACCAAAGAAAGGAAATCATGGAGGAGGTACACTTTGTAGCTTATAGCATTCATCCAGGCTCCACCAAGGTGTATCATGATCTCAAAGGCACGTACTAGTGGAGTGGAATGAAAAAGGATATTACGGAATTTATGTATAGGTGTCTAACGTGCCAGCAAGTAAAGCTTAGGTACCAAAGACCTTATGGATTATTACAACAACTCCTCATTCCCGAGTGGAAATGAGATATTATTACTAAGGATTTTGTGACTGGATTGCCCCATACTAATACTAGATATAATGCTATATGGGTGATTGTGGATAGATTAACAAAGTCCGTACACTTCTTACCTATTAAGAAGACTTATTCTACTGATAAGTTGCTCAGGCTATATGTCAATAGCATTGTGTGTTTACATGGGGTACTTCAATCTACAGCCTCTAATAGGGATTCCAACTTTACATCAGTTTTTTAGCGAAAGATACAAAAAGATTTAGGTATAAGATTGGAATTCAACACTGTTTTTCATCTTCAAACAGATGGTCAATCTAAGAGAACTATTCAAACTTTAGAGGATATGCTTAGGATGTGCATTATTGATTTTAATGTTTATTGGCATTTTCCATTGATTGAATTTTCTAACAATAATAGTTATCATGCTAGTATTGAAATGGCTCCTTATTAAGCTTAGTACGGAAGAAAATATCGATCAACCTCCATGTTGGAAATTGGTGAAAAGTAATTGATAAGACATGAGTTGGTAAAAATTACTTCTAAAAGGATCCTTATTAATTAACAAGACATAAGTTAGTGTAAATCACTTCTGAAAGGATCCCTATTTTTTTTATATCAAAGATTGAAAAACAACTTTTACTAGATAAAAGAGTACACGGATCCAAAGATGAAAGATGTGAGATTCTCAGTAGGTGATATGGTAATTTTGAAAATATCCCTAATGAAAGGAGTGATGACGTTAGGTAAGAAAGTTGAACTAGTTCCAAGGTATATTGGACCATTTGAGATTAAATCCAAAGTGGGTGAAGTGGCATATAGGTTGGTGTTACCGCCTAACCTATCTATAGTTCATCTAGTATTTCATATGTCGATGTTGAGAAAGTATATTTCGGATCCTTCTCATATCCTTTGGCCATGTAATGTAAAAATTGATGGCAATTTGGCATTCGAAGAATAACCTATTGCTATAGTAGATTATCATATTTGTCAGCTGAGATCAAGAGAGATACCAATGGTGAAAGGGTTATGGAGTAATCATACGATGGATGACTATACATGGGAGACGAAACTAGATATACAGAGTCAATACCTGCGTCTATTTCAACAATAAGGTAAGGTTCAAAATTCAAGGATGATTTTTTCTTATAAGGGGGTTAGAATGTAATGATCCAAATTTTTGTTAAATGACTTATAATGGACCAAGAAGGAGAAAGTTTAAGTTCATTTCTCTCTTAATCTCTTTTCCCTATAGGTTTCTAGTCACTCCTAACTTTTGACAATTATGCCTTCACCGTTCAACCACCATTTTTGACAACCTAGGGCTTTATAGAAAGCTCTCGAGACATTCTACAAAACCTCTAAACTTGTTTCTTTAAAAACGGCCTAAATTTGGAGGCATCATAACTGAAAGTTTCAGTTCATTTAGGTAAGTCACCAATCCCCATTTTTAGTCATTTTTTCTTGGTGAAAATAACACCACCAACATGCCTAACGGACCTAAAAACATAGGAAAGGAGAGAAAGCCAACATTAATTGGCCAATTTTTGTTGGTGAACATAAATGGGTCACCTTTGGGCTTTAAACCTCCAATTCTCACAAATCGGGAGGAGTTTTGACACGAGACTAGTTCCATTGGATTTTTAGAGGTGAGTTCATCATTGCAGGGTAGGTGGTGAAGGTCACCGCCCCTTTGATGCCAGCGTGTGTACCCCATGCTTCGGTGATAGTAGTGATTTTTTGACCAGCCTAAATATGGTAAAAAAAATAATTTTAAAAATTTCCAAATATTATGTAGATCAATTTTCATAAAATCAACGTATTGAAATTGTTGATATTTTATGAAATAAAATTTTAAAAGGTTATGTTCTTATAGAAATGCATGAAATTGATTAAATTGAGTTTTTTAATTAGAATTGAGAATTGAGAATATCCTAATGTATTGAGTATAAATGAGGGTGTATGGGGTAGAAATTAGTATACTTGAAACATGATTAGATTTATTATGAATTTTTATGATGTAAATATGGACTCAATTGGGTATGGACATGTAGCTTGGAGACCTAAATTGAGCTGTGATTACTGATGGTCATTGAAGTGTCTTTTCATTACAGATGACCCTTCTTTCGAAAGGGGGATGCTCGTTTTATAAGAAAAACTCTGCCAAATTTTTAGTAGGCTCATCATAAAACGTGACAAATCTCATCATAAAATGTGTCATTGTTGTTTTTAAATAAAAAAAATAGAGCTCCTTACTAGTAAGTCATGGTCTTATTCTTTGGGTGTCTAAAATTGGTTTAGGTTTTAAATCCTAACGGTCATTCCTACTTTTCTTTACATAGATCAGTCAGGAGTAGAACCCTCGACTTCAAGGCACTAGGTTTGGCACAAAGGAGCGCATTTTATCTGTGCGTTAATATTCATGGTTATGAATATGCATTAGAATTTCATATTCATCATGGAAATCACCATCATTATCATATGCATACATGCCATTCATACATATGGATTGAAACATGTATACGTATTTTGTTGTGCAATGTTGAGCTCGTTTTGATATGTGATGATATGGAGGATTGTCATAGTATGAGTTACCTAGTGGGTGTCACTAGGTTGTGCACACAGTGAGTCATTAGTTGGGTATAGATTTGGGTTAGTATTGGATGCGGTTGAGGTGGTATAGTCGAGCATACTCTCAGAAGGCAATCATGTCGTAATAAGGTTATAGTGGTTCAGTTGAGTTTGGCTCTCAGATGACAGTCCACGACATTGGACCAAATGACCTGTGTGGAACAAAAGAGTCCCTATGGCTATAATATGTGGGTAAGAGGTATGTTATAGGAAGTCATTAGTCCTCTACTATTAATTGTGATTGTGATGATTATGTGACATGATATTAGCATTAAAAATGCATTTATGTTTATGAATCAAATCATTGTATTATGAAATTGTATTTATGGATATAATATATTATAAATATATATGTGTCATTTGAAATCCTTAGGAATGCATAATATAACCATAGTATTAATTCACTCAGTGAGGTCTGACTCCCGTTAAGTATTTTTCAAGATCCCCTTTTCAAATCTCTTTTAACAGGGTACTTTGTCAGCTTTCTTTCTCTCCGACGATTTGATGTATGTTTGTTAGTGACCTTTGACTCTAGAACTGCAGTAGTCTTGTATGTGTTAGATTTTCCCTTATATTAATTATCTCAATGTTGTAGCAAATTGAGGATTATATAATTTAGAACTGTTTGATTATTACAATTATGAGTTTGATTATTTTGAAATTTTAGCTTTGTTATAGATATAGGGATTTGACGGTATTTTAGGTTTGCTAAAGGTCGAGTAAACCTTGAATTTATTGCTCCTTGGTGCCGGTCACGGTCCAAGGTTGGGGTCACGACATTTGTTTCTCAATATGAATAGACATCCTAGATTTTCTTTGTTGAGTGACTAAGTCCTAGTAGTGTGGCAAGACTTTGCACTGGAAGATGATTAATGGAAGCAATTATTTGAAGATCAAATCTATATATTTAGGAGTATACTCTATATATTGGATATTGTTAACTTATAAAGGAATTGCTTAAATTATCATGGTATCTTGCAAACCTAATTAACCTTTTAAGATATAAGTCATATTTTTTGTTCGATATAACATGAAAATGTTATTATTTGTTATAGAGATATTTAAGATGAGTTGGTAATCACATACCTTAAGTAGCAAACAAGGTAATTAAAAGTAAAATTATGTTGTTTAACCTAAATTAGTAAACTATTTTAACCTAGCCTTAAGTATATCATACTTTAAGATGACTAACAATATTTTGTCTACTAAGTTGAAAACATTTTCTAACTAAAAATTTTCTCTAGAACAAACTTTGTGATAACATACAAAAGTAGGGGCAACAAAATTGATTTAAATTGAACATAATAATCTAATTACTAGAAGACAACTAGGAAAAATGGATCCTTGGAAATCAATCTAAAAATAGACTTATTTTTAGGATAAAAATAAAAATAAAAGAGCACATTGTAGAATGCTATAACTGAATAAAATGTAATCATAACTAAAAGCTGCATTTATCACTAAACAAAATCATAATGGTTTTATCCACTGTTCACACATTCATATTGCATTATTTATTTTTCTCAACATTCCATTTCCTCTATTTTTCTTCTTCATCTTTCATATTCTTTAAGTTTCTTCAATTGCCTTTCTCTAAGAATGATTAATTCACAATTTTATTTTTTACTTCTTTAATCATAAATGAAAACCTAAAATGAATCAAATAATCCCAAAATAAAAAGTTCAGAATTAGACTATGGAGACCTAAAATTAGAAAATGACATATAATTGAATTTTAACTTAAAAAGAAAAGAAAGAAAAAAAAGAGGAGTAAAAAAGATTAAAAGTAAGGTTATACCTTTTAGTTTTGCTTCTCCCAGGGTGATGATAAGGAATGGTGATAGTTGGTGACAAAAGCTCTATTTTAGTTTATTTAGTTGAACAAATTAGATTCTATACTTATGTAAGAAGAATCCACCACTATGAATATGTTGATTTTAAAATTTATTATTATTATTATTATTATTATTATTATTTGCCATAAGTTAAATATTAAATAAAATTTAAAATTATTTATTTTTTGTGAAAGGTTAGCTTTGAAGTAAGTTTAAAGTGTTCAATTATCAAGTCATTGAGGTTGTTTTAATGTCTAAGTTATGGAAATTATCATAATCCTAATATTGTTAGAGTTTACAAGATTATTAGTACCATTTTATTATTATTGAGTTGTAACTTGGTAATATAAATAAAGGTAATGGTTAGATTAGACCTTCTATCAAATATTAGGGTAATTTACACTTGTGGTCTATTTAAAATTATTATGAATACAAGCATATTTTTATTTGGCATAGGAGAAACATATATTTGGTTACTTAACATTACTTATTTCAATCCTTTATTTGCTAAATCTTCTAATTTTAGTAGGTTATCATTTCTTCTTGTCATTTTTAAATAACAATTGCCATTATTGCTACTATTGAGTAGAAATCCTACTGAGGTATGGGGTCAAGAGAGATCCACAAATACGTAATCTTTCCTCTAACTAGTAGAGAAACAAAGTTTTTAGAACTATTTGTATAAAATAAAGCCAAAAATAACAAATAACTATATAAAATAACAATAAAATAAGAATAAGAATAAAGAAATTATAGACCAAAATTAAAAGATAAAGAAATACAATAGAAAATAGAAAATAAATATTAAAATAATACAAAATAAAATATACATAAAATATACATAAAGGATAATACTAAAAAACTCAAATGTGATTTAAGGTTTCAATTTAATCCCTAATTGATTAAATGATTAGATGAAACCTTGAATCATTTTTGGTTTCTTCAAACAAAAACAAACTTAACATGAATTTCTTTATATTGATTTTTTTTCTTTCTTTTCTTTATTAGTGATGAAACAAAAGAGAAACATTAGATCAGAGCATTAACGATAATCAATGGAATAGATAAAAACATTAGATCAGATCATTAACGATAATCAATGGAATAGATAAAAACATACTTTACTTTATTATTAACAGGAATCAATGTAAAGTCCTCATGAACAAATATCAATTTTTAGGATGAGATTCACCTCAAGTAAACTTTAAAAGGTGACATTTGTTTTTCCCTAAGCATTTTGTCTTTTGATTATGAAAACATAATTTGCATCTACGGTATTATGCTTATGTTGGCTTTCTAAAATCTATATACTGCTTGTGTTTTAAATCCACAAACATGCCTATTCGTATTCTTTAGTTCTTCTTGTTTTTTGGGTTTATTGGCTTTACGTTTACTAAACATTATGGGCAATATTTGTTTTAGGTTATGAATATGAAAATTGTTTTCTCTTTGTATCTACCTTATTTTGCTTCTGGCTTTTGCGTGTTTCTACCTTGCGTTTGAATGAACACGATGGGCAATTATCACCCATCAGATTTCTTGAAAGATGCTCCCTTGAAGGATTGAAGAAGGCTCCTTTAATAAACAATATGTCGAGTTTGAATGTTGGTTGAGGCCAAATATCGAACACCTTCTCTGCTGTTCACTCAAGCTTCAGCTGGATGAATGATGCAGCTTCTGATCTTTAATTTGTAATTTGCATATATGAAATGTCTCCTAAACAGCAACTCAGATTGCTTGCTGAATTTGTGAATGTATAGTAGATAATATTTGTGAATTGGAAATACTGCAGAATGTAAACTATCGGTTATGTATTTGCTCTCACTCTCATATACTAAAATAAAAGAACTAAACTTCAGGTTTTTTTCCAGCAAAACAGAAACTTCTACTGCTATTTTAACTTCTAACTTACTACTAGAAATCAAAAGAAACAGAACAAGAAATTGAAACTTGAATGATGATGAACTTGTATTGAAGTTTTCTGGTTTTTCACTCTTCTTCTACTTCTTCTACTTCTACTTCTAATGCTCAACTTCTAAATTCGATCTGGAAAACAAAAACATCATTGTAACAAGGAAAAAGAAACTTGAAAGAAAATGATCTTGTATTGAAGGTTTTCAGTTTTTTCACCTTTTCACCTTTCGAAAATGAAGAAGATGATGAGCTTTTATATTAGCTCTACAACCTTCTGCTACAACTAAAAACTAGAGAACAAAAGCATAATCTTTTGAGTAAAGACCAACTAGTACTGACTTTTCCAGATTTGGCAAGACACAAAAGTAACTTTCTTTGTTTTTAGCATAACTGAAACTGACATTGTTATATTGCCTGATATTTTCCTTCTACTGGGAACATTTTCTAATGATGACAGACTTCTTTAAACAGTCATCTTTAACTTTACACTCTAATCAAACAGCCATCTTTACTTGGTTCTTTTTCTTTTGGTTACTTCTTCTGGTTACTTCCTTCTGGTTACTTCATTCTAAGTAACTAATTGGAATCCTCAACTTCTACTTGTAAACGATCTAGAAGGGGGGTTGAATAGATCTTTAAAGCTTTTTGTAATTTTCTACAATAAAATCAAAAGTTAATTCACACAAAAACAATTTAATCAAATTTAAATATAAAGAGTAGGGAAGAAGAGCAAATACTGTTTTTATAGAGGTTCGGTGCTAAGACGTACGTCCTCTACCTAAGCTCCCACTTAGGATTTGGCAAACCACTTTACTATACACTTTTTAGCTGAGTGTGAACTTCTTACAATACCACTTGATTTTCGGCTTAAGCTACCTTTACAAACGATTTGTTTTTCGGCACAAATCCTACCTCACAAGTGACCTTTCACTAATCACTCAAATTGCAATAGAAATAAGATAAAGATTGAAGAACAAGGCTCAATACAATTGTGTAACAAGATAAGAACAATAATGAGCAAATTTGGAGCAATAGAGGAGTCTTTTGCTTATAGAACTTCAATCATTTTCTCCCTTGATCATCCACTCTTATATTTAGAAGAAAATAGACGTTGGAACACATTCTAGCCATTGCATGATTGTTATGACGGTTCCTTAATATTCTCCTTTCCATTTGTGACTAATTGACTTTGTCAGAATTTGTTTGTTGTACTCATAAGTCGACTTGTCGTGGTGTGTAAGCCGACTTGTCACAACGATTTTCATAAAACTTTATCTCCGCTCTTCTATAAGTCGACTTATGCAGTGTAAGTCGACTTGTGGCCTTCGATAAGTCGACTTATGGATTATTAGTCGACTTGTGTTGGAAGATCTTCATATATTAGTTGACTTATGATGTTCTAGTAGACTTATGTTGTTCTCAACCTGATGGATCTTGATATATTAGTCGACTTATGATGTACTAGTTGACTTATATTGGCTTCAACGGTAATATCCAATCAAATCTTCTATAATCTTCATTATTAATGTCTCTAACAAGATGAAGATTATTTCCTTCTTGATTTCACCTTGATTTATGTCTTGCCACTTTAAGATTGATGTAGTCTTCATGTATTTGAATCCAAATTACCTAAAATAATTCCTTAACTAATTCTATATATTTTATTATTATCAAAACATAATTTAATTTGTCAACCACCATTGGTCCAACAATCTCCCCCTTTTTGATAATGACAAAATATTTAGAAATTGAAAAGAAATTGAAAACAATAAACTTGATCAAGGTTTTTAATCCCTTGTCTCGATGGTTAGTTTGTCTCCCCCTTAATTAATAAACCAATGAATTTAATAACCTTGTAAGAATTGTATAAACAAAAAAATTGAAATCAAAATAGTCTCAAATTGTAACACACTCCCCCTTAATTAAGTGACTGTGACTAAAGGATACCAATTATCAATTTCCAATGTTACTCCCCCTTTTTTGTCATAATCAAAAACCAATATGAAAAAATAGTCGCAATGGCAGTTCATAAACAAACACAATAGCAAACACAAATAAATGCAAAGTCATTACATGACATAACAATCCAACACCACAAGCCTCATATTTTGACCATTTGATATATTAAAGAATGTATCAAAAACAAATTCAACCAAAGGAATTTGAATCACACATGCCTAGTTTCAATTTAATATTCACAAACACATCTTCCTTAAGAGGTTTAGTAAAAATATCAGCTAATTGGTCACTAGATGATACATGCTTCAAGCAAATGTCACCTTTTAAACAATGATCACAGATGAAATGATGTCTAATTTCTATATGCTTTATTCTACTATGCAGAATTGGATTTTTATTCAAACAAATTGCACTGGTATTATCACAATAAATAGGAATATTTTTAACCAAATACTATAGTCAAGCAATTGATGTTTGATCCAAAGAACTTGGGCACATGCACTCCCAGATGCTACATATTCAGATTCAGCAGTGGAAATAGCTACACTAACTTGCTTTTTACTAGCCCAAGATATCAAAGATGATCCTAAGAAATGACACAAGCCACTAGTGCTTTTTCTATCGATCCCACAGCCACCTTGATCAGCATCACTAAAAGCATATAAATCAAATGATTGACAACTGGGATACCATAAACCATAATTAACAGTTCTACTCAAATATCTGAAAATTCTTTTGCAAGCACTCAAATGAGAAATCTTAGGATAAGATTGAAATCTAGCACAAAGACACGTGGCAAACATAATGTCAGGTATAGAAGCAGTTAAATACAAGAGAGAGTCGATCATACCTCTATAGAGTTTTTGATAAGCAAATTCTTCATATTCATGTGTCTCCAAGACCACACTTGTTGCCATTGGTGTTGCTGCTACTTTGCATCCTTCCATTTTGAACTTCTTTAGAAGCTCCTTGGTATACTTAGATTGGTGAATTAAGATGTCATTTTTTAGTTGCTTGATTTGCAATCCAAGAAAGAACTTGAGTTCCCCCATCATGCTCATTTCAAATTCACTTTGCATTAAATCACTAAATTCTTTGCACAAAAATTCATTAGTGGCACCAAACACAATATCATCAACATATATTTGACAAATAAGCATATCTTGATCAACATGTTTAATGAACAAAGTATTATCAATCTTACCACGAACATACCCATGTTGAGTTAGAAAAGTACTTAACCTTTCATACCAGGCTCTATGTGCTTGCTTTAACCCATAGAGTTCCTTCTTGAGTTTGTAGACATAATCCAGATGTTTATGATCTTCAAATCCCGGTGGTTGTTTGACATAAACTTCCTCTTGAATGTATCCATTGAGAAATGCGCTCTTAACGTCCATTTGATTTAATTTTATCCTTTTATGTGACGCAAAAGTACATAATAGTCTAATTGCTTCCAATCGAGCTACAGGAGTATATGTCTCATTATAATCAAGTCCTTCTTCTTGATAAAATCCTTGAGCTACTAACCTTGATTTATTCTTAATCGCTTCATCATTCTCATCATATTTTATCCGATTTACCCACTTGACTCCAATAATAGTCTTGTCCTTTGGTGGAGCTACCAAATACCATACATTATTCCTCTTGAATTGATTAGGTTCTTCTTGCATAGCTAGTAGCCAATTCTCATCTGCAAGAGCTTCTTTTATATTCTTAGGTTCTACTAATGAGATGAAGGCTGAATTGCTCATATTCTCATAGACATTTCTCCTGGTTCTTAAGCCATCATTCAAATCACCAATTACTTGCTCCATAGGATGGTTCTTTGCTTTTGCCCATGTTTTAATGTTGGGTACATGATTTTCTTCATCTAACTTCAATTCCTCAATCTTGGATTCAATTTCTCTATTTCCTGAATTTCCTGCATCATCATCAAAACAAACCTTTCTCGGGGGTGAAATCATATCATCGAATTTAACATGAATACTTTCTTCAACACACTTAGTCCTATTATTATAAACTCTAAAAGCCTTACTAGTTTGAGAATAACCAATAAACACACCAACATCAGATTTTGAATCAAATTTACCTAAATTGTTCTTTCCATTATGATGAATAAAAACTTTACAGCCAAAATGATGAAAATAAGAAATATTGGGTTTCTTACCTTTCCAAAGCTCGTATGGTGTCTTATTTTTGTCTCTTCGTAAATGCACCCTATTTATGACATAGCATGCGGTATTGATTGCTTCCGCCCAAAATGATTTCGGAAGATTGTACTCATTTAACATAGTTCTACTCATTTCTTCAAGAGAGCAATTCTTCCTTTCTACTACACCATTTTGTTGTGGTGTTCTTGGAGTTGAGAAATTGTGCTCCATTCCATATTTGTCGCAAAGATTTTCAAATGGTTCACACTCAAATTCACCTCCATGATCGGTTCTAATAGCAACAATTGTCAAATTCTTCTCATTTTGAACCAACCTACACCACTTAGTAAATTCGTTAAAAGCATCACTTTTATTTGCAAGAAATCTCACCCAAGTAAATCTAGAAAAATCATCCACAATAACAAGGACATACAATTTACCACTAAGACTAGCATGTCTAGATGGTCCAATCAAATCCATATGAACAAGTTCAAGAATTCTAGATGTGCAAATTTCTTTCTTTGGTTTGAAAGATTCTCTAACATGTTTGCCTCTTAAACAAGATTCACACAAGTGATCTTTAACAAATTTTATCTTAGGCAAACCTCTCACAATGTCATTTTTTGAAAGCTTAGAAATTAAAGGCAAAGGAGCATGTCCTAATTTTCTATGCCATAAAAAAGCATTTTCTTCTAATTTCACTAAACACTTTTCATTAAAAGAACTATCATCATGTAAATCGACAATGTATGTATTTCCATGTCTCAAACCAATGAAAGCAACATGACCATCCTTCTTAACCATGCAATGTGATGATTCAAAAACTACATTAAAATTCATATCACATAGTTGAGAGACACTTAACAAATTATGTTTCAAACCATCAACAAGCAAAACATTGTCAATGGTAGGCAAAGGTTCCTTACCCACTTTACTAATACCAATGACTTACCTTTGTTGTTGTCTCCAAAAGTGACATAACCTTGATTCTTTGGTTTAATTTCTACAAATAGGTTTTTGTCTCCACTCATGTGCCTTGAACATCCACTATCAATATACCAAGTGCTTGATGGTTTTTCATTCCTTTCTTGTACCTAAAATAGGAACATCCTTTCTTCTTATAGGTACCCAAGCCATTTTGGGTAATCATGTGCATGTGCAATCATGTGCATGTGCAATCATGTGCATGTGCAAAAATTTCTATTCATGTGTATGTGGTGCAATCATGTACCCACAAACATCTATTTTCTGCTTGGGATTTGTTGGTCCTGGCACAATAACTGTAAGAAACATGTAAGCCTCTTTCATACACATCCACGGAGGCAAATTATAAGGAGTAATTATCACCGGCCAAGATGAATATTGCTTCCCGGATTGACCAAAAGGTTGGAATCCATCAGTCGACAATCCCAACCGCACATTCCGACTTTCAACTGCAAAGTGCTGATGGGTGTCATTGAAATGCTTCCATGCCAGTGCATCTAATGGATGACACATTACTCCATCTTCCTGATCGTGTTCAGCATGCCATCTCATGTGACATGCAGTCACATCAGATGCATAAAGTCTCTGCAGTCTCGGAGTTAGCAGGAAATAATACATCCGCTTCCATGGAACTAATTTCTGTTTCATTGCACGCTTTTGTGGCTTAAACCTCGATTAACCACAAAATTTGCACTCATATAAGTTCACATCATCTCCCCAGTACAACATACATCCCAACGGACAGCAATCAATTTTTTGCATTGGCAACCCAAGACTCCGAATCAGTTTCTTCATATTGTAAAAACTGTCAACCATTGAATGATCAGCGGGTAGTGATTCTATATACCACTCCATAATGTTATCAAAGCTACGATCCGATATGTGTCCTTCACTCTTTACGTTCAAAATTCGCACAATTGAAGACAATTGCGTCATTTTCTAACAACCGGGCCACAATTCTCGGTCAGCAGCTTGGAGTAAGTCAAAAAATTTCCGTGCTTCTGCATTTGGTTCTTCTTTAACATTTACCGTATTTGTCTCATATGTACAACCGACCCCATCAAATACCATTTTTCTGTACGCGTTTTCTGTTCCAGGAACAAAATTCCCTCTACTTCCTGTAGGAAAATCCCGGTGTGAGCATCACATGCCCACGGTGCGGAAAACAAAAAATTTTTGTTCCGGGACCTTCCCGAAAGCCAGGATCCATGTGTCTATACAACAAACTCAAACCATAAAGGCCAAAGAAGACCGTCTCTAACGGTATCCACGCAGAGATCGGAGAACCTAACTGGGACAAACTCTTTGACCCGGGAATAGCTAGAACAAGTTGAAGACTTCTAGATCTTACCTTGTTCTTGGAGAGCTTGAGAATAACGATGGAAGAAGGAAGCTTGGAGATGAAGAGGGGAAGTGAAGATCGATGATGATGAGATGAGAGGAAAAAACCCTTTTTTCCTTCAAAATCTTCTCAACTTCTAAAAGCCACGATCATTCTCCTTTTTCCTTCTCTTTTATTTTTCTTTTAACTTAATTAAAGACATTCAAAAGCTAGGTGGAGAAGCTTCCACGTTAGCTTTTATATATATATATATATATATATATATATAAAGTAAAGCTTCCTCCTCCATACACGTATGATCATATATATATATATATTAATTAATTAATTAATTAATTATATATATATATATATAAATAAATGCTGAAGTGGTCCAGTCACACTGGGGTCGGTCCTACCGGCCTACCGGGTCCCGGTATGGGAAAAACCCCCGGAAACATTTTTTAGAAATATCGATGTCGCGATCTCATCGGGACATATCTCGATCTCATCGGGATCCATTTAATCCTTTTTCTCTCCATATATTGGAACTCTGTCCAAAACTATTTTACGAATTCTCTGAGTCACTCTTATGCGTGTGACCCATTAGGTTTTCGGTTATGTTGGCAACTTAGATTAACACTTAATCTGAGCAAGTCATGAGCGGTATCTAGCAACACATCATGACCCCCAATTAACCGAAAAGTAATTGGTTTGACGAATGAACATGTATTCATCATGAACCATATCACGAACCTTTCCATAGACAATTACCGTGCAATTCGTCCTTTCACCATGCTATACCCCACTTGGTTATGAGTATGGGCAATGTGTCAACTCTTACTAGAATGACTACGTCAAATCTAGTCCAAGTGATATCAGTTCTTGTCCTGGGACTCATTACTTAATATGTCACTGAAGACGCTTTTCATGACATATATATACTCTGGCCAGAGATTTCCAAGTAATGACCCTGACAAGAGGCCATGGGTATCATCTTCTGCTATCACAGAAGTGGTGAATCCTTTATTGGCTACTCAATTACCTTCGAATACCTCAAGCTGTATCCAATCACCACCCTATGAGCAACCTCTGTAAGGCAATAAGGAATGGAGTCAAAGCACAGAATCAGTATCCAAGATATCCTTGAGCACCTCAAGTCTAAGGATACTTGCACCATTGCTATGATGAGATTATCACTGACATTAGAATAGGACATCCATGTGATGATCTCATAACAGGTCATCCAATGTACTTACTCCCTCTAGTAAGCATCCACATCTCAACCCTAAATATCTCATATTTACAGTTTCTGAGATCCACTGCTTGATCGAATCAAGGAGCTTGAGATGTACTAGTCTCTCCGGATTACCGATGTCCAGTCTCAGTAATCCTATGACTAGGGATAATTTAGATACTGACATAATTGAACATGATAGGAATCTCAGTAGTATGATCACATCACAATTTCCTTCATGCTATGTCATATATCATGGACTTCATTAATTTGCTTATTGATCAATATCCATTCATAAATAATGAACAACAAGTTAATGAAATATGCCTTTCTTTATTTATTCATAAAGACTGTACACAAATTTGTACAAAATGCGCTAAAGGCGATTGCCTTCAGGGCACTACTCTAACAATCTCCCACTTGACCTAAAGCCAATCGCCTTGATATCTAATACCATAGGCGAGTACATAAGAATCAAAACTCTTTTGTGATAATGGCTTTGTCAACGGATCAACAATATTCTGCTCGGTGAGAATTCTCTCGATCTGGACATCACCTCGTCCTATGATCTCCCTAATCAGATGATATCTGCGGAGTACGTGTTTTGATCGTTGATGAGACCTTGGTTCTTTCGCCTGCGCAATAGCCCCATTGTTGTCACAATACAACTGCATGGGCCCATCACTGCTAGGAACCACACCAAGTTCAGTAATGAACTTCTTGATCCAAACTGCTTCATTTGCTACTTCTGAAGCGGCAATGTACTCTGCCTCGGTCGTTGAATCGATAGTTGTCTCTTGTTTGGAACTCTTCCAACTAACTACCCCGCCATTCAGTGTGAATACATAACCTGATTGGGATTTGGAATCATCCTTATCAGATTGAAAACTGGCATCTGTATACCCGCTCACTTTGAGATCTCCATCTCCATATATTAAGAAAACATCCTTAGTCCTTCGCAAGTACTTGAGGATATTCTTGACAGCCACCCAGTGACCCTCACCAGGATCCGATTGGTATCTGCTCGTAACACTTAGAGCGTATGATACATTGGGTCTCGTACATAGCATAGCGTACATGATAGATCCTACCGCAGATGCATACGGGATCATATTCATGCGCATCCTCTCATCTTGTGTCATAGGACACATAGATTTCGAGAGTGTTATCCCATGAGTCACGGGAAGGTACCCTCTCTTGGATTGCTCCATGCCAAACCTTTTTAGCATCTTGTCTATGTACGTTGATTGTGAAAGACCAAGCAACCTTTTTAATCTATCTCTATAGATCCTTATCCCAAGGATATAAGTTGCTTCACCAAGGTCTTTCATGGCAAATTGTTTGGACAACCAAATCTTGACTGATTGTAGCATCGAGACATCGTTTCCTAGCAATAATATGTCATCTACATACAGCACAAGGAATACGATTGTAGTCCCATTAACCTTCTTATACACACAGTGTTCATCCGAATTTTGTGAGAAACCAAACTCTTTGATTACCTCGTCAAAACGGATATTCCAACTCCTGGATGCTTGTTTCAATCCATAGATGGATTTTTGAAGCTTGCATACCTTTTCGCCATCATAGGAGGTGAAGCCCTCAGGTTGTGTCATATACACATCCTCAGCTAAATTTCCATTTAGGAAAGTTGTCTTCACATCCATTTGCCATATCTCATAATCATAATGAGTGGCAATGGCTAGGAGTATTATAATGGATTTAAGCATTGCTACTGGGCTGAAGGTCTCGTCGTAGTCAACTCCTTGTCTTTGACGAAAACCTTTAGCCACAAGCCTTGCTTTATAGGTAATTACATTACCATCCATGTCGATTTTCTTTTTGAAAACCTATTTGCACCCTATGGGTTTTATTCCTTCGGGTGCCTCAACCAAAGTCCATACTTGGTTTTCATACATGGAATCCATTTCAGCCTGCATGGCATGAAGTCATTTCTCAGACTCTGAACTCTTCAGAACCTCTTCATAGGTGATAGGCTCATTATCTTCTATGAGCAATACGTCATCCTGTTCATTCACGAGAAATCCATATCTCTCGGAGCAGAGCGTATCCTACGTGACCTCTGAACTTCGTGTGTTGTAGAAGGTTGAACTGTTACTTCATCAGATGAGTCACGAGTTTGAGTTCAGCAGTTGATCTGCGTCTGTTCGAGCATCCCGAACTTCTTCAAGTTCAATTTTGCTCCCACCGCCTTCTTGTAAAAGAAACTCTTTCTCTAAAGACAGCATGCTTGAAACAAACACCTTTTGTTCCTCGAAGGTAGAATTGATATCCCATTGTTTCTTTAGGATATCCTACGAATGTACACTTGTCGGACTTTGCATCAAGTTTATCCGATCGTATCCGCTTCACATAAGCGGGACAACCCCAAACTTTCAAATGAGTAAGATAGGGTCTTTTGTTAGTCCACATCTCATATGGAGTAACATCAACTGTCTTTGATGGAACTCTGCTTAACAAGTAAACAATTTGTCTCAAGTGCATACCCCAAAAGGATTTTGGTAACTTTGCAAAGCCCATCATTGATCGTACCATGTCTAACAAGGTTCGATTTCTCCTTTCTGCCACACCAATATGCTGTGGTGTGTAAGGAGGAGTCTATTGAGATAAAATCTCATTATCTCTGAGATAATCCAAAAACTGTTGGTCTAAGTATTCCCCACCACGATCTGATCGTAATGTCTTGATACTTTTCCCAAGTTGGTTTTCTACTTCATTTCTGAATTGTTTGAACTTTTCAAATGCTTCAGATTTCTATCTCATCAAATACAAGTACCCATATCGAGAATAATCATCGATAAAGGTAATGAAGTAAAGACAACCACTTCTGGCATTGATGGACATCGGACCACATACATCTGAATGTATTAGATCTAATACTCCAGTCGCTCGTTCACCCTTTCCCTTAAAGGATAATTTAGTCATCTTGCCTAATAAACAAGATTCGCATGTGTCATATGATTCATAATCAAATGACCCTAAACTACCACTCTTATGGAGCTTAGTTATGCGTCTCTCATTTATATGGCCAAGGCGACAATGCCATAAGTAAGTTGATTTTAAATTATCTCGTTTATGTCTTTTCGTGTCATTGACATTCATAATTGGATGTGACATATCTAATATGTAAATTCCATTGCATAATGTACCAGTACCATAAAGCATTCCATTCAAACTAATAGAACAACCATTGTTACTAAAAGTCACATGGAAACCAAATCTATTTAAACAAGAAATGCATAATATGTTCTTTGTTAATACAGTACAAAATAACATTCAACCAATTTAATTACAAGCCCAGTGGGGAATGACAAAAAGTAAGTGCCTACGGCTAATGCAGCAACTCTTGCTCCATTTCCTACACGCAGGTCTATCTCTCCCTTCATGAGTTGTCTACTGTCCCTGAGGCCTTGCATATCATTGCATATGTGTGAGCCACAACCGGTATCTAATACCAATATGTTATGATCAAAAACAGTATTAACCTCAATGACAAACATACTTGAAGAAGTCGAGGCATCTAATGCCTTCTTCTGCTTCAATTCTTCCAGATAGACTTTACAGTTTCGCTTCTAGTGGCCAGTCTTGCCACAATGGAAGCAAGTTCCTTTTGGTGCAGTTTCTTTGGTTTTCTCCTTGGCTGCACTTCCTTTTGGTTTCTTAGACCTTTTCTTCTTTAGATTCTTTTTCTTTGAACCAGAAGAAGAGGATGCCACCATAAGCACTTGCTTGCTATCCTTCTTGATAGCTTGCTTCATTGCTTCTTGGCAGATTGATCAACTCAGGGATTGTCGTGGATATTTGGTTCATCCGATAGTTTAACACAAAATGTGAATAACTATCAGACAATCCAACTAGAATTAAGTCAACACTTAATTCATAATCCATAACAAAACCTAAGACGGACAACCTCTCAATATACCCATTCATCTTCAAGATGCATCTGCATCAAGATGAACTAAAGTCATCTTAGTAGTGAAGAGTAGCCTCGAGGTCTCGAACCTTTCAGACCGAGCTTGTTCATCAAACAGCTCTCTAAGATGAAACCCTATGGTATTAGCATCCATAGACTCATGCTGCTTCTGCAGCTCTGGTGACATCGAGGCAAGCATAATGCAGGTAGCCATGTCACTATCTTTAAGATGCTTACGATATGCTTTCTGATCCTCATCAGAAGCATCAGCAGCAGGTGGATCAGGAAGTGGAACATCTAGGACATATCCCAATTCCTCTGACCTGAGAACAATTCTCAGATTTCTCAGCCAATCTAGAAAGTTGGGTCCAGTTAATTTGTTGGAGTCCATTAGTGACCGCAAGTTCACACTGGAAGTCATCTTCAATAACCTATTGGGAAAGAGAGAAAGAATGTTAGAGTAGAATTACATGCATGATCACAAGGACTTGCATGACATGCATATGGCTCCCACTAGTTTCAAAGAATCCATAACCCTCAGTACGAATCCAAGAAACATTATGACAAAATGTCCTAGTGGGTCGATATCCGACATTACTAAAATGATCTTGGGTTTACCCAACAAGCCACCTTAGGTCAATCGGTAGGTATCGGTCATACCAATTGCATCATAGATATCCGACATTACTAAAATGACCTTGGGTTTACCCAACAAGCCACCTTAGATCTATCGGCAGGTATCGGTCATACCATTTGCTTCATAGATGCAACTATCGACTAGTGCTATCAACTCGTGATGTATGCACACACATTGGGTTATCAACTCTTGATACGCGTACATCTAATGCACACTACCCAATTTCGCCTCTGTCCACGTTGACCTTTAGTTTACTCAACAAATCAACGCTTCTAGTGAAAACCGACCCATTAATCCGAAAATCTTATTTTCATGGTTCGAACATATCCGTATAGAGTGAGCTTGGGTTTACCCAACAACCCAACTCTATAAGAACTCTGGTTCTCCCCATATTAATGGAAGGCGTTAGTTTTCATATTATGTGTGAGAGTTTTCAGGTCTCATCTTCTTCTCCTCCAAGCCGTAGGATTATAGTCACCATGACTATATGGAATGATTTAGGGCATTTCATCAATCACATTGAATCTATACCTAAAATCATCCATCATCCCACCTTTGCATGTTGTAAGTCGACTTGTGTATGTGTAAGTCGACTTATGCTAGTGTGTAAGTCGACTTATGCAACTGTGCACGAACAAGTCGACTTGTAACATTGTGCAAGTCGACTTATGCGTCTACAGTGCACGGACAAGTCGACTTATATCTTTATTAGTCGACTTATCCATGTGGAATTGCTATCTAATCGGCTAATTTCTCAATCCGTGCAGTTCCAATTCACAATACCAAGTGTAATATACTTTATTATGATGTACCAATGAAACACTTTCATTGTTCCATACTTACCATGTATAAATGTACTTGAAATCAATGAATATACTCTTATTCATTTAGATTTCCAAATAATTTGAGAATATCAAACTATCACCCTAAGTATCTCTAGGTAGTGTAAACTTTATCAAGATTACTTCGGCACTGGTCACAAAATTTGTGACGGCCAAAATAATCAGGACAAGGAAATGCACTAACGAGACGCTAATGTGATACATTTGACATCCGAAAATTGTTTGGAAACCCAATTTCAAGAAAATCAGTTTGGAAAGCATGCAACATCAATGTAACACATTTTTAATCACATTAAAAATGATCCAAGGCATTGGAACTGAAATCTACACAATTTCTTATTTCAAACAAAACAGCTCCAGCAACTTTCTCAAAACTGCCAAGCTTTGTGTTTTGCTTGAAAAACTCATTGAAACAATTTCAATAAATTATGAAAAAATTAAAGAGGTTACAACATGTTCACAACATGTTCCATGAATTTTTTAGGATTTATTTCCATCAAAAACTCATTCAACCTCAGCAACAAAGCCAATGTAGAATCTGTGTTTTTCAACACTGTTATTCCCAGTAGCACACAATAAATTCTCAAATAAATAGTAAATCACCTTGAAAACATTTTTTCATTCTCATAGACATTCATAAACATCTTAGAGACATGTTGGTGAAAGCAAATCCGAAAAATAAGTTTTCTACAATTTATTCTCGAATTTATAAGCATGCCTGTTCAATGAATGTGCACAAAGACAGCAACCAGAACATTGGGGAATAAATTAGCAAAACCATATCAAATCACATTGATAAATTCCGAGATTCCACAGACATATGCAACAACATCTTGTGAACATATCTGGGAAAGAAAATTTCGAAAACAATATTTCTACACTGAATTCAAAATTCACACAATCAACATGCATCATCGTCACAAGCAATAGGGAACTCCGACCTAGTCATGGTTTCTTCGTTATATACGACACAACCTAGCTCTGATACCACTGTAGGAAAATCCCGGTGTGAGCATCACATGCCCACGGTGCGGAAAACAAAAAATATTTGTTCCGGGACCTTCCCGAAAGCCAGGATCCATGTGTCTATACAACAAACTCAAACCATAACGGCCAAAGGAGACCGTCTCTAACGGTATCCACGCAGAGATCGGAGAACCTAACCGGGACAAACCCTTTGACCCGGGAATAGCTAGAACAAGTTGAAGACTGCTAGATCTTACCTTGTTCTTGGAGAGCTTGAGAATAACGATGGAAGAAGGAAGCTTGGAGATAAAGAGGGGAAGTGAAGATCGATGATGATGAGATGAGAGGAAAAAACCCTTTTTTCCTTCAAAATCTTTTCAACTTCTAAAAGCCACGATCATTCTCCTTCTTCCTTCTCTTTTATTTGTCTTTTAACTTAATTAAAGACATTCAAAAGCTAGGTGGAGAAGCTTCCACGTTAGCTTATATATATATATATATATATATATATAAAGTAAAGCTTCCTCCTCCATACACGTATGCTCATATATATATATATATATATATATATATTATTTAATTAATTAATTATATATATATATATAAATGCTGAAGTGGTCCAGTCACACTGGGTCGATCCTACCGGCCTACCGGGTCCCAGTATGGGAAAAACCTCCGGAAACGTTTTTCAGCAATATCGATGTCGCGATCTCATCGGGACATATCTCGATCTCATCGGGATCCATTTAATCCTTTTGCTCTCCATATATTAGAACTCTGTCCAAAACTATTTTACGAATTCTCCGAGTCACTCTTATGCGTGTGACCCATTAGGTTTTCGGTTATGTTGGCCACTTAGATTAACACTTAATCTGAGCAAGTCATGAGCGGTATCTAGCAACACATCATAACCCCCAATTGACCGGAAAGTAATTGGTTTAACGAATGAACATGTATTCATCATGAACCATATCACGAACCTTTCCATAGACAATTACCGTGCAATTCGTCCTTTCACCATGCTATACCCCACTTGGTTATGAGTATGGGCAATGTGTCAACTCTTACTAGATCGACTACGTCAAATCTAGTCCAGTGATATCGCTTCTTGTCACGGGACTCATTACTTAATATGTCACCAAGACGCTCTTCATGACATATATATACTCGCCGAGATTTCCAAGTAATGACCCCGACAAGAGGCTATGGGTATCATCTTCGCTATCACGTAGTGGTGAATCCTTTATTGGCTACTCAATTACCTTCAATACCTCAAGTCGTACCCAATCACCACCCTATGAGCGACCTCTCGTAAGGCAATAAGTAATGGAGTCAAAGCACGTAATCGGATTCAAGATATCCTTGAGCACCTCAAGTCTAAGGATACTTGCACCATTGCTATGATGAGATTATCACTGACATTAGAATAGGACATCCATGTGATGATCTCATAGCAGGTCATCCAATGTACTTACTCCCTCTAGTAAGCATCCACATCTCAACCCTAAATATCTCATATTTACAGCTTCTGAGATCCACTGCTTGATCGAATCAAGGAGCTTGAGATGTACTAGTCTCTCCGGATTACCGATGTCCAGTCTCAGTAATCCTATAACTAGGGATAATTTAGATACTGACATAATTGAACATGATAGGAATCTCATTAGTATGATCACATCACAATTTCCTTCATGCTATGTCATATATCATGGACTTCATTAATTTGCTTATTGATCAATATCCATTCATAAATAATGAACAGCAAGTTAATGAAATATGTCTTTCTTTATTTATTCATAAAGACTGTACACAAATTTGTACAAAATGCGCTAAAGGCAATTGCCTTCAGGGCACTACTCTAACACTTCCAACCTGCCCTTCATACTCATTTACGTTGACATACATTTGTGGTTCATTCCCCCTTGAGGTGCTACAAATTAACGGTTCGCCATGTCGTGTCCACTCAAAATAATTGGGCACAAACCTTTTTTGCAACAAATGCAACTTAACTTCATCAAGAGTAAGAAAACATTTGTGATTGCACTTGCTACATGGACATCTGATCTTTTGTCCATCCATATATGCACGTTGAGAGCATACATAATGAATAAAACTGTTAACTCCATGCACGAATTCAGGATTAATAAAGCCATCAGGGGATAATCGTCTATACATCCAAGATTTATCCTGATAGCTCATAGCTGAGATACTGTTAATTTCAACCAGTCAATCAATTGTCAGTATAATTCATATATGGCACATATAACAAGGTATGTCAGTATCATGTTACTTATCAAGAATTAAACATTAATAATCTCAAAGCAATTCACAACCATACAAAATGTTCTGATAACGTCAAATAATATTAATAAATATATGCTTAAAGTAACCACGATTGAAGAAAAAGTATAGTTGTCATTTCAATACCTGCGTAGGCTTATCTTAACGTTCCTCGAAAGTATAAATACTGAGGACAATACAGTTCCTACAACAAACAAAATAAACTTGTGTCTTAGCATATTGAGGCGTCGTAGCATTTCTCATGCAATGATTGAACTCCTAATTTATTGAAATGGCTAATATAAGATTATAAAAATGATTGTTATATATGGAATTATTTTATAATTTTTTGATCTTCGTCTACTTGATTTGAATTACCTTGAAATTCTCTTCAATTGTACTTGATTCTTTCTTTAAGTTTATCCTTTAAATACAACATCTAAGACACAACAATGTTATATCTTTCTATTATAATAAGGAAAATCATTCATTGATAAATTTAATAAACTATTAAACAAAAATAAGAAGATTAATATTGTAATATTAAAAACAATAATTAATTTACACTTTTCCATATTTTTAAATAAAGATTGATTAAGTATCAATATTTAAAATTATCATTAAATAAGAAATATAAAATATTTTCTACTTTTATCACAATAATCAATTAACAATATTAAGAATGAAAACAAAACCAAATGCTTGACACATACAAGACGTTTTGTTTTTCATGACATGTTATACAAATCATAACTAAAGGGAAAATATATGAAAAGGACTGCTTATTCCCACAAGAAGAGTCGTGTTACTCGTGTGTGTCGTGTGTAAACTTTTCTTTTATATATGTTTTACGTATTTATTAATTTATTTTAACTAATTAGATTATGAGAATTATATATATATATATGGTAAATAGAAATATATTTTAAAATTTAATGATATAAAGAAATTAAATAAGAATTAATGAAAAGTATTAAAATTAGTCATATAGTTTTCTCATATAATTAACACTACATTTTGGTTGCACTTCATTTTCATTATATGTCTATTTAATAAATAAAATATCAAAATTAAATAAAATATGTATACTATATATCTTAACAAGCAGCTACCTTGGGTTCAATTTATGCAGCTTCGTGCAACAATTGCAATTAGGTACCAATGGCTAATATGTAATGCCATTGATTGCCTCGTCAAGAAAAACGAAGCTCAGGCTTAAAACCCGTAAGTAGTTAAGCTATCCCTCTTCTAATAGTTAGCTCTTCAAAAGAATTCTATTTGGCAAAAGGAAAACTTGATTTTGGGTCTATTTGGTCCTCAATATGAATATTAATTTAAACCTTATAGATTGTTCATAACAACATAACAGGATTTTAAATTGAGGAGTACAACTAAAATTGCATCTACAATATACAATTTCTTATGGTTCAATTACCACAATTTATAATAATTGGGAGTCTATTTTCTATTTATAATAACTCACAATTTACAATTTAAAACTTTATTTCATAACTGTAAAAATCAAATTTGGATAGCAAATACTTGCCTAACATATTCGATTGATGAATATTATATTTAATCCAGTGAATATAATATTTAATTCCTAACATATTTAAATTTGGATAGCAAATACTTGCCTAAAATATGTAATTCCATACTACAATACTAGTTCGATGCTTTCCTCGTTATTACTTTCAAATGTAAGCATATCATCAAATGTAAACCTCATACTCACATTGAACACTAATATAATGATACTAGTTTTGTTCTACAACTTTTAACGCATTTCATCGAACACCTTAAGGTCAAAACCATCTCAACCCTATCTACACACAAATCTTAAAATTATTTTCATTCAATACATCCACAACAATCACACAACACAAATCAAAACTAAAACCACAAATCATATGAATTAAATCAGTTCAAATATATACAAAATCCACCGCAACCCACAAATCTCATCCTTACCTTCGGTTTGTCTAGAGAAGAGAAGGAGAAGCACTTCGTCGGAGAAGAGGGAGGGAGAACGTCGCCACGTCACCGGAGAAGACGGAAAGAGAAGGAGAATCGCCCAACGTCGCCGGAGGAGAAGAGAGAAAGAGAAGAGGAGATAAGTCGAGGAAGGAGAGAAGGAAGACGGCTGCGCAGGGATTTAATTCTGTTTTAGCGACGGAAATTATCCGTCGCTATAATTAAAATAAACCGTCGATGAAATAGCCAGCTAACCTAATATACCGACGCCGTTTTGAAATATACCGACGGCCTTGTTCCGTCGGTGAAATTCCTTCCGTCTAATTTTGCCGACCGAATTTTAATTCCGTCCCTGTTTACAGACGGAATATTTTTTATCGGCATATTTCCGTCGCCGAGTAATTTTCCCTCCACCCTTGGCAACGGATTTGCTGACCGTCGAAAAATTCCTTCTTTAATATAGCGATGGATTTTTTATTGTCGGTGAACCAATTCTACCCGACAGGCTCACCGACCGAAACTTTTATTCCGTCCCTATTTACAGACAGAATTATCTCCATCGGCAGTTTCCCGTCGCTAAAAGTCCCCCCCAAACTTTCCCTCCACCTTTGGCAATAGATTTCTGGACCGTTGGAAATAATCTTCCTTTAACCGACGGATTAGTTATTCTGTCGCAATATACCGACTCTATATGGTCCGTCGGTATATTTCCATCGCCATATGAAGATTTTCTTGTAGTGTCTTGCCTTCCTGCGCATGCCTGCTGCCTTCTCCACTGCCTTTTGAATAAAACGCACAACAGCTGCCTTCTTGAATAAAACACACCCGCTCTTTTAGGTATGAAACGCAACCACTTACGCGTTTAACCCTGGCAGCATGCAGTGTTTTGCTGCTCTTATTTCCCTCTTTGTCGTTTTGTGTTTCTTTTTTCTTGTCTTCTATTTATTTTGTTTCTTCTTGCTCCACGAAAATAAATAAAAATTAATCTTCAGCAAATAACCCAAATGCAGCACTTTTGACTTACTTTACTTTCTTTACTCTAAAATTGTACCTAAAATTATATATGAATTAAAGTGAGTATCTTATGTATTTTTGTATCATTAATCACTAAGTGTAAATAATTAAATATATCAACAATTAAATACAAATCAATTCCCCCCCCCCCAACTTAGCTTTTGTCCGTCCTTGGACAAAACATCCAAATTAAGCTCAAAAATCCAAAACATTTAATCAATTCCCATTTTTTTTCCAAGACTATATAATCGTAAGCAAAGACGAGTGACTTTCAAAAATCACAGCAAGAACTCAACATTCCAAGCTTTTACTCATGATCAATCAGCATTCATCATCTTCAAAAAATGAGCAATCTAATGGTAGACGCGAAAAATGTGTTTAATTAAAATATATCAATGGATACACTAAACACTATTCATGATCATGACAATCTACAACTTTGCATATCATTTCATTTTTCCACCACTAATGTTCACATGTAAAATCATGAATCAAACAACTTTTCAAAGTTGTAATGTGGGCAAAGGTGAGGTGAGATAAATTTGGGTCAAGTAGCATGAAAGTCATCAAAACTAGTGAAACAAAGCAACACTCATTAAAATTGGATACCGTCAATTATGACGAATGTAACATTTATATTTCACAACCCCAATCAGCTCTCATACACAAATCATATTAAGCCTATATCAATCTGAAGGAATCACTCATACAGTTTATGCCAATGAAATCACAAGAGTGAACCTTCCAATCAACCTCTACCTCATATTCAATATACTCAAATAACACATCCATTACAACTCTAAAAACATACATAAATCACAAACAACTTTTCAACACATATGCAATTCTTCCTTGATACTTTTATTTACAGAAATTTTTTCATTCTTTTTTTCTTCATTTTTTTCATTTTTTTCGTTTCTTTTTTCTTTTTTCTTTTTTCTTTTCCTTTTTTTTTCTCTTTTTCTTTCTTTTTTTCTTTTCCTTCTAAAAATTAAAATAAACTACATCAACATGGGAATTTCGATGATAAGATGTAAAATAACATCCAAAGATTATAACCAACCCTCACATATGTACACCTCCACACTTAGAATTTTGTATATCCACAAACTCAACAATCACAAATGTTCCATTAGCTTTATAACTTAGGTAGGACAATTGGTTAAGTTTGAAAGCATAAAATGTGGTTTATACAAAAAGAAAGGTTAAAACTCAAAAGGGATTAACAAGGAAAAATCATGTCAATAGGGTAGGTCATTTGGCTAATGTAGCTTATGAAAAACAAAAAATGCCTAATCGTATCCATGTTAATGCATTTGATAAAAATGTGGTCTCGAATAGAAATTCAACGCAAAATCAGGAAGTACATGTCATGAAGGTAACACATTATCAAAAAGCAATGAGACTAATATAAATGTATCAGTCAAATAAGGCTCAAAATATCACCAGCTTTGTCTACCATTAGTCACTACTCTTCTAAAGATAATGCATATCGACCAATCATAAGAGCAAAAGTACATGCGAAAGTTACTATGAAATTTTCTTGGCAAAACACACTCTAATCATGATTTATAATCCCAGAAGCAACAAAAAGCGAGAAAATGTTTGTTTCATTTGTTTTATTCTTTCTCTCATTTTGACTGAAAACTTAAAAACAAGTAAAACAGACAAATTCAAAAACACACATGCATATAACAAGATAATGCAAAAATGTAAAGGAAAAGAAATTTATTTCCTTTGGGTTGCCTCCCAAGAAGCACCTTTGTTTAGGGTCACTGGCTCGACTCCTTGTTTCCTCCTCACGTGACAAAATTGTGATTTTTAGGTGTCACATGTGGCTCCTCCACGTGAGGTAGTTCCGGATAGGGCCTTAGTTGATCATCATCCTTCTTCAACGTCTTCCCTATCCTTAGCTTCTCAATTCCGACTCAGTCCATACATTTTGAAAATATTTCGAACGTCTCTTCACCTTTTTCTTCACTATTTAACTCTTTCAGTCTGTTATGTAAAGGTAAAGAGTTAGTTTCAAAAATAGTTATGGACTCAATACTTACCTCCGAGCTAAAAGATGTGTCCTTTTCGGCTTCGAGCTCCTTCCCAACTTCTTCGGCACAAAAAATTCGTTGAGGATTAACCTCAAAATTCTCAAGCTCCTCATCACTTTGTAAATTTTTCGTACAGACTTCAATTGGGTACACCTCAAGTTGATACGGTTGCTCCTCTTCGCTTTGTAATTCTAGGTGATCAAGGCTTATTGCCATCTAACCCATTAGGTACTCCATCCTCTGTTGGCTTGTTTTTGTCTCTTGTCGAAATTTTTGCATCTGTTGTTGCATATCCTGTAGAAATTGCAAATTGTTAGCAGCCATATTATTAACAAGTTCTTCAAGAGATGTAACTGAATCGTGATGGCTCTCCAAATCTTGGGCATTAGATCATGTGTTTTTTAAAAATTGCTCTCCATCCTTATGGAATTGTTAGATATTCTCTTGCAACTGCAACATCAACTCTTCTAGAGATGGACTGGAGTTGTGATAGGAAGCCTCTGGTCTGTATGAGAATTGTTATGCGTCCTGCAAACCATCATGGAAGTAATTTTGATGATTATTCCATCTATAACAAAAGTTAGATTGATCAGTCCAATCATTGTTATAGAATTGAATATAAGAGTTGTAAAAAAAATTACTTCCATCCATTTTTTTTTGCATACGAAACAAAAAAATGAACAGATCACAAAATAATATGAAAGAAATCAATTACGAACAAATATATACAAAACACCAATTAACTCACAAATAAAAACTAAAACACCACATTCCCCTGCAATGGTGCCAAAATTTGACCCGCGTCATTACGCTAGTCAAAATAAAATAATTAGACTACTACTGTAGCAGTGGCGAGTCTAAGTCAATCCCACAGAGAGTGTGTGTAAAGTTTATGAAATGAAATTAACCGGTTTTTAGGAAAAAAAGAATTTGGATTTTTAAAGAAGAAAATAAAATAAAACTAACTAATAAAAACAAATTAAAGAAAACATGCAAAAATTGATAAAAGTTGAGAATTCAGTAACGACCCGGTTCTTTGGTTCAATCTTGGCCTATACCCTAATCAAGCATATTCTATTAATTTGTTGTTTTTTAACATCTCCTAGTAACTATTAATCATGCGTTAAAAATTAACTCGAATTTTTTCTTAGGTTTTGTTTAATCAAGATATGATCGTTAATTAAATCTAACCACCGAACAACCTAGGATACGATCTCTAAATTTAATTAGACAATAACATTAGGAATTAGGAAAATCGATTAATCAAGGCAACAACCACATACGATGCATCATTTAACCTAAGTCATATTATTCCTAATGATTACGAATCATTAGTCGCTACACATGAATTTTAACATAATAATTACGGATTATATCAAAATTCTAGCAATGAGTTTGAAATTAACGATTCAATGAATGTATTAAAATTATCAATTCACAATACCTGATGGGTTCATATACAAATAACCGAATAATAATGAAAATCTGATTATCCATACACAAAACTCAAATCAGTTAACATCGGATAACACAATCAATTCCTAATAAGATAAAGAAACAATAAAATAATAAAAAATACTTAATCCGGATCATCGGTGTCAATGTCACTTCTAAACTGGTATTAGAATGCTTAGCCTTTCATGAATCTTTTCAATGTCACTTCTAAACTGGTATTAGAATGCTTAGCCTTTAGATTCATAAAAAATTGCTTTAGCCCTCGTTTAATCCCCAGCCAAAATTCCCCTTGTTTTTCCTTATTGCCGCAAGCTCTAACACAGCCCTTCCACTGTTGACTTTTTCCTCCAGTTCGCTACTGTAGCAGTGATGTGACGAATAAGCTTTGGCCTTCCTATAAAACCAGGGTTTTGAAACCCGGACCGGACCGGCCGGTCCGACCGATGAATTGCCGGTGGTCCCGGTCCGGTCCATACTCCAAAACCGGTCTCAATTGACCGGTGTGAATGGTCAAACCGGTCCAATTGATCGGTTTTGACCGGTCGGACTGGCTCGATAATTTTTTATTTTTTATTTTTTATTTTTATTTTTATTAATTTTTAAAATATTTTTAATATTATATATAATTAAATATAATTATCAGATAATTATTACGTCCACACCTTCGACCAAGAAGTTGAGCCGGTCGATTAATCAAACCCAGAAGGTAGCGCCACCGGTTCGATGATCGGTCCGAGTTTCAGAACATTGTATAAAACCATTCTCCTACGCTCCTATGCGTTTTACGCTGCCTCCCTTGCTTGTCTTCAAACGCAGCTACAGTCTCTAAGCCGCAAGCTCCAGCCTGTTAAGCCGAAGCGGCAGCCACAGCTGCCAGCCGTGCGTCCCTCTCTGCGCCAGCGCCTGTCATCGCCACTGGCTGCTCCCTTCCTGCTTTATTCTCACTGTAGCTGATTAGACAATTAAGGGTCACACCTCAACCCCTTAAAACCTTCTGCTTGCTTCCTTGTTGCGTGATGCCTTCTGCGTTTTGAAGTAAAACGCTGCGCTCCACTGTGCTTGTGTGTTTTTCTCTATTCCACTCTGCGTTTCGTCTCCTTCCTTCCTGCGCACGCCTGCTGCCTTCTCCACTGCGTTTTGAATAAAACGCACAACAGCTGCCTTCTTGAATAAAACAAACCCGCTCTTTTAGGTATGAAACGCAACCATTTATGCGTTTAACCCTGGCGGCATGCGTTTAACGCATACATGCCAGCGTTTTGCTGCTCTTGTTTCCTTCTTTGTCGTTTTGTGCTTCATTTTTCGTCTTCCATTTATTTTTTTTCTTCTTGTTTTATAAAGGCAAGTAAAACTTAATCTTAAGTAAATAACTCAAATACAACACTTTGACTCACTTTACTTTTTTTATTCTAAAATTGTACCTAAAATTATATATGAAATAAAGTGAGTATCTTAAGCATTTTTGTATCATTAATTGCTAAGTGTAAATAATTAAATATATCAACAATTAAACACATATCACTTATAGTATATAACTCTATAAATTCAGCTAGTTTTAATGCTTCATCTCTATCCTTTGTTGTCAGTTTGGTGCTACTTTGAAGCTTTTTAATGTCACCCCATGCAACGTCACTGAACTCAATTATGTAGCTTTGCTGGAACATCTTGTTGTGCCAATACTTTTGATATTTAATGCATCTTAGTCTATATATATATATATATATATATATTAAAAATTCATTCAATATAAAAGAGAAGTTACAAAACAGGGGGAGAATCTCTCCCACGTGAGAGAAACCCTATTAAAACACTGGTTTCAGACAAATACAAAAGCGACAGCATATCCAGTCCAACATTTAAAGACATTTTGTAGACAATTAAGGTAAGACTAACTTGCCCTTTCTAGAATCTTCGCATCATTTCTCAATTAGGGAGTGTAAAGTTGATTCTAAAGGCTAGGCGATCGATGGTTTCACTGCTACTCCCACTTAGATCTTTGTACAAGAAGCTCATCACATGTATCAAACTTAACAACCAAATTCTATGATCTTTTAGGGCATGGCTAATTTGAGTTCATCTCTTCAAGATTTGATTTTTCTTAAAGGAATTTGGAGGCTAGCCAGAGAGGGAGATCAGAGAGGAGATCTCATCCATGAAAAAGGTACCCAATTCAAAGATTTTGAAAGCTTCCTTTCTTTTTTTCTTAAAACCTCCACTGATTAAACATTAATCCGTTGATGACAGGGATTTGGATGGATACCATGAATCTCAAGCAATGCTCAACCCCAAAAGGAGAAGATCTTAATAATTCCAGGTGAGTTCAAATTTGAACAAAACTCATTTGTTCCTTAGAGACTATGAGAGAATAATCTGGTTGTTTAAAGCATGAGTAATAAGAACTTAGGAGACAATAGATAGGGCTAGGGCTATATTCTCTATATAAGGGTCATTCTCCTACTGCAGTGTAGGTTTAACTAATTGGTGATCAATTGCTCCCTTATAGTAGCAGTTGTTAGTTTTATAAGAGGTATTAGTGAAGTAGATTTGTCTTTAAACCTTCTACTATTCCTCTCATTCGAGATTACTTGAAAACATGTAGCCACTAAAGTAATATTATATCCCTATCATATTTAGAAATATGCAAATTAGGTCACTCCTGTAGGATATCTGTGAGTTTGTCATAGATAAAATCAGGGGCATATAGAGTAGAAATTTTAGCCCAAACTTCTTTGGAGAAGACACATTCAAAGAAGAGGTGATCTGTAGTTTCAACCTCTAGATTGCATAGGATACATAGCTTAGAGGAGGTTAGGAATTTGAGTCTATCCAAGGTATTAAGTTTTTCTCACATTGCTAGCCAGAGCAGAAAACTAACATTAGGTTTAAGGGCTTTGTTCCAGATCAGTAAATCCCATCCTACTAGATTTGCAAACCCCTCCCTCTTGACGTCCTTAATAGTAATATTAGAAACAGGAATACCCTTCCATAGGTAAATATCTCTCTCCCTATGGCTTCTAAATTGAGGAAAGAGCATAAGTTTAGTCTTATATGAAGAAAGGAACCAGTTCTCATTCCTAACTATTTCTTGAAGCTTAGTATCCTTAGGGAATTGATTTAATAGAGATCTTGCCATTTGATTTTGTATTAAAAGTCCATTCTATGTCCAGTTGCAATACCATAAGGAAATTCTTTCCCCTGCCCCTATCTGGTAAGTAATGTGCTGGTACATCTCCTTATTGATTCTAAGAAATTGGTTAAAAACCCAAGTGTAGCTATATTTGGTTTTTAAAGCCCAAAAACTCCTTCCTTTTAATAAATAAAAATGAATTCATTTAGTCCACATATATTATTTTTCACTTAGGATTTCCCAAATCCTCTTGGACATAAGAAATCTATTTTTATTGGAGATTAACTCCAGTCCTAATCCTCCTTCCTCTATTTGTTGACAAAATTTCTTCCAACTAACTTTGGACATTCCTTTCTCTCTATTTCTTTTCCCCTATAGAAATTGTTTCATTAGTTTTTCATCAACCCTTTAGAGAGAAAAAGGTATGAACACCAATAAGTATTCATAGAAAAAATTACCGACTTCAGTAGCTGAAGTTTTCCTCCATAAGATCGTGCTCTATTGGTCCATATCCCCAATCTTTTCTAGATCTTTTTAATTATGGGAATACATTCACAAAACTTAAGCCTACTTGATAGGAATCCCCAAGTGGAGGAGAGGAAGGTCTTTAGTTTCCATACTCGTAACTCAAGATAAGGCATTTAAGAGGCGAGAAGCACCTTTGGAGAGAATGAAATAGCTCTTGTGTAGGTTGAAACATAGACCTGACATCTCCTTAAATAAATTGAGAGTTCTCATCGGAAGAGAGACTAAATGAATATTAGCCTTGCTTAGGAGAATAAGGTCATCTATAAAACATAAACTAGTTAGAGAAACTTTTTTACATTTGGAGTGAAATCTAAAGTTAGGGTTTATTGAAGTGTTATGCTTCAGTAACTAAGTGCGAACCTCCATGTAAATTAGGAATAAAATAGGTAAGGAGATAAAGGATCCTCTTGCCTAAGACCTTTTTTGCTTTTAAACACCTTCGTGGGGCCCCCATTTATCAATATCCCATAGGAAGCAGTAGAAATGCATTCTTAAACCCACTTTATGAACCTTAGGGGAAATTTCATAATCTTTATAGTTTTTAGCAAAAAAACCCTAATTCACACTGTCAAAAGCTTTCTATAAATCAATTTTTATAGTGCAATTCTGGGGACTTCTCCTGTGACTATAGCCTTTTAAAAGCTCCTACACGATAAGGATATTGTCCCCTATATCTCTACTAATCATAAATGATCCTTGATTCTAACTAATGAGAAATTTTAGAACCTCATTAAGCCTATTAGTCAAAATCTTGGCAATGATCTTATAGACGGAATTTGCATACAAAATAGGTCTGTAATCACTCTAAGTATCTGAGCTGGATTTTTAGGTACCAGACAAAGAAAGGTCTCATTTATTTATTTTAGTAAAACTCTTTTAGGAAGAACTCATACACTGCCTCCTTGACTATGCCCCCTAAATTATTCCAAGTTTTCTGATAGAAAAGGTTAATTAAGCCATCAGGTCCTGGAGCCTTAAAACCATTCATGTTAAAGACAACCTTCTCAATTTCCTGATCTATAATAGGTCTTATTATCCAAGAAACTTCATGATCAGAAATTTTAGTGGATACAAACTATCTAAGATCATAAACCAACTTAGATGGGGGAGCTTCTGAGCTTAGTAGATTTTTGTAGAAAGTCATGGCTTCTTTAGCTATATCATCTTGTTCGAAAACATCCACACCAGCTTCAGTTTTAATGGAGGTGATTCTGTTGAATTCTTTCGAGCTAACATATAATTGAAGAAGAACATTCTTTCAAACTAACATATAATTGTTAGGTACCCCGACATCGTGGTTCACATGCTCGACATCCTAAGTGACATCTGAACGCGTGCTCCACAAGGGTAGCGAGCCCACACCAGGACAAACATCAAAACAACACCCTTCTCCTATCTTAGGACAGATTTTTGGGTAACCTCAATCTGGAGTTTCAAATTTAACTTGTTCAGAACATTTGTGGCTCTATGTATCTGGTTTATTTAGAGACAAGAGTCATCTCATTTGGAGATGCCATAACAAAGTTATGGCTGAAAGAGTCAAACGAGGTTTTGACCTCAATCATATTGCACTTGTCTTGAGGTAATTAGCATAACTGTCATTTGGGATATCAGATTAATACCATCTTGAGACGGTTTGAAAGAAGACTTTGAGATCTACAATTTTCATGAAGACCTCGAAGGCGGATTCTATCATCTGAAGGGTAAAAAATGGAGCAGACTATAATATCAGACGAATAGTGTACAAAAGGAGAAGTTTAAGGCACATAAGCAGAAAGCAGACAAAGTGGAAAGAAGTAGAAAGACAGACGAAGCAGAAAGACAGACGAAGCGGAAAGACAGACAAATCGGAAAGATAGACGAATCAAAAAGACCGACAAAGTAGAAGGACAAACGAAGCGGAAAGACAGACCAAGCAGAAAGACAGACAAAACAAAAAGACAGACCAAGCAAAAAGACAGACGAAACAAAAAGAAGCAGAGTTATCTTAAGACGAAGCAAAGTCAACTTAAGACAATGCAACTCTTAAGACGAAGTGGAGTCAACTTAAGACAAAGTCAACTTAAGATGAAGCAACTCTTAAGACAAAACGGAGTCAACTTAAGACGAAGCAAAGTCAACTTAAGATGATGCAACTCTTAAGACGAAACGGATTCAACTTAAGATGAAGCAAAGTCAACTTAAGACGATGTAACTCTTAAGAAAAAGTGGAGTCATCTTAAGAAGAAACAACGTCAACTTAAGACGATGCAACTCTTAAGAAAAAACGGAATCAACTTAAGACGAAGCAAAGTCAACTTAAGATGATGTAACTCTTAAGTCAGAGCAGAGTCAACTTAAGACGAAGCAAAGTCAATTTAAAACGATGCAACTCTTAAGACAAAGTGGAGTCAACTTAAGACGAAAAAAAGTCAACTTAACACGTTGCAACTCTTAAAACGTAGTGGAGTCAACTTAAAATGAAGTAAAGTCAACTTAAGACGATGCAACTCTTAAGACGAAATGTCTTTACAGACGATACAACTCTATAGACGATATGATGTCATCACAGATGATGCATCTCTTAAGATGAATGGCATCATCACAGACGATACCATTGTATACTTCTAAGCATCTCCCCTTCTAAGGACCATAACTCACGACCCAAAAGTTTGAAAATTCTATATTATATATCGTTGGAATGCTAAAAGAGAGACCTATAACTTTCCAAAAGGCACATTTGCCTATATTGGCCTAGTTATGACAGCTTTTACCCCAAAGCCAAAACACAAATTCTACCCCAATGAAAACTTGAAATTTTCAATATAAAGACTTGAAATGCCATAAATAACCATAATGTATATGTATTTCATTCACATCAAAATAAGAGTTTTACAAAGCTTTAGTAGGCATTTCAAGCCGAAAATACATTAGTATCTTACAATCCCAAAAATACAAAACGTACTTGAACCAAGGTTGCTTAAATACAATTAAAGCCTTGTTTTACAAGGTTGGCTTCAAAAACAAAATATACAAAAATTGGAGTGAGGCTTTGACCCTTGTCTACTCGATATCTTTCTCATCATTTGGATGTGAAGGAGGAAAAAGGGGGTGAGCTTAAGCTTGTAGGTAACAATTTTATAATTGATAATAAGCAAAACCATTTATGAAGTCCTTTCCAAAGTAGAAATTCACGTTATTGCAAATTATGTATGCATCACCTTTGTCAATTTATCATGAGCACATAAACATATCAAAATGATTTGGGTGGATCCAAAACAAAACGTACTACACATTTTCACATAATGATCTTGCATAGTCGTGAACTTATGAGAGTCCATGAAGGAGCTCCAGGCCACTAGCGGGTAGGCAGGAGAAGCTTTTTTTTCAAAGTACACTTGATTTAACTTAGGAGACCACCACGAACTCACATAACATGTATTTCCATAATTGTAAAACATATTACCCAATGTTTCAAAAATCATTTTCATATGTCAAACAAAATTCATATGCAAAATATGCAGCACATTCTCAAAACATTCAAAGAGTAATAAATGCACATTTTTGAAGTAGTTGAAACCATTTATTTCCATTTTCTTGAAAGAAACATTGATGGAGTCCTTTCCAATGCAGAAATTCACGTTATTGCAAATTATGTATCCATCACCTTTGTCAATTTATCATGAGCACATAAACATATCAAAATGATTTGGGTGGATCCAAAACAAAACGTACTACACATTTCCACATAATGATCTTGCGTAGTCGTGAACTTATGGGAGTCCATGAAGGAGCTCCAGGTCACTAGCAGGTAGGCAGGAGAAGCCTTTTTGTCAAAGTATAGTTGACTTAACTTAGGAGACCACCACGAACTCACATAACATGTATTTCCATAATTGTAAAACAAATTACCCAATGTTTCAAATATCATTTTCATATGTCAAACAAAATTCATATGCAAAATATGCATCACATTCTCAAAACATTCAAAGAGTAATAAATGCACATTTTTGAAGTAGTTGAAACCATTTATTTCCATTTTCTTGAAAGAAACATTGATGACTTATTATTCAATTATAAAAAAAGATAACCCACCTTGAATCTCCTTACTTGAAAGCTTGTTCAAGGATGTCTCTCCTCTTGGTCCTCTTGCCTCCCTTCAATATTAACAAAACCTCATTCAAAAAGAACTCCAATTGGAAACCCAAAGAAACCCATCATGAATTGATCCTAGAATACTTAAACCCGTGCATTTTCTACGCTCTTAGAACCAAAACCTTTCTAAGACTCCAAAAGATTTAACATAAGCTTACCTTGAATCTTCACCAATTAATGAATTTCTTGACTCTAATGGAAGCTCTAATCTTCCTCTTTCTTTTTCCCTTCTTGATAACTCTCAGAATCCCTCTTAAAGGCTTAGAAAAATTAAAACCCAGCTCAACTCTCCTTTTTCTCTTAATCATCGACATTCTCTCCCTTTTTCTTATTTTTTGTCTCCCCTCTCTTCTCTTCTTCTGCACCAACGTTTTTGTCTTCTAAAACACAAGCCTACAATTCCTTCTTCCCATTTTGCTCTTCCTTCAATGTTTTAAGACTTTATAACTTAATTGATGTTCCAACAATGCCCCTTATGAAATCTTATCATTCTAATACTTTAATTCCCTTAACCTATAACATAATATCTTACTCACATTAACATGCTAATTAACTCCAACATAATTTAATCTAACAAAATCCCAAAATTAATTTAATCATATTTAGTTATAAAAAGAAATTTTCAGGGGCCAACATTTCTTCCCCTTTTTAAAAAATTTCATCCTCGAAATTATTACCTGAGTCATTGAAGAGTTATGGATACTTCTCCCTCATGGCTTCCAAGGGCTCCCACTTGGCCTCTTCTATAGAATGGTTTCTCCATAGGACTTTTACTAGTTGAACCGTCTTGTTCTTGAGGACCTTTTTCATAGTATTCAAGATCTCCACTAGAATCTACTCATAACTCAGATCATCTCTTAACTGAACCTCAGTGGTCTAAATAATGTGAGAGGGATCTGATCTATACCTCCTCAACATGGACACATGAAAGACATCATATATCTGTGACAATTCTGGTGGCAACGCCAACCTATAGGCTAGCAATCCAATCCTCTCAAGAATTTCATAGGGACCCATATATCTCGGACTCAACTTGCCCTTCTTGCTAAACCTCATGACCCCTTTCTAAGGAGACGTCTTAAAGAAGACTTTTTCTCCAACTTCATACTCCATCTCCTTTCAGTGTGCATCGGTGTAACTTTTCATTCTATCCTGGGCGCTCTAAGCCTTTGTTTAACTAACTTGACCTTGTCAACTGTCATCTGAATCAACTCTGGTCCTATTAGTTTTCTTTTTCCTTCTTCATCCCAACATATAGGAGTTCTACATCTCCTTCCATACAGTGCTTCATAACGAGCCATTTGAATGCTCGAATGGTACGAATTATTGTAAGAAAATTCGACCAGTGGCAAATGTTCATCCCAAGCTCCTTTAAAATCCATCACTTATGCCCTAAGAATTCCCTCAAGTGTTCGAATGGTTCTTTCAGATTGACCATCTGTTTGGGGGTGAAAAGTTGTGTTAAAATTTAACTTGATCCCTAAAGCCTCTTGTAAGCTTCCCCATAATGTCAAAGTAAACCGAGGATCTCTGTCAGTAACTATAGAGCCCAGAATCCCATGTAGTCTCACTATCTCATCGATATAATTCTTTGTTAGTACTTACAAAGAATAAATCTGTTTAATTGCCATAAAATGGGCTGACTTCGTCAACCGATCAACAATGACCCATATGGCATCATGCTTCTTACTGATCTTGGGCAAACCTATCAGAAGATCCATGGTTACCCATTGCCATTTCCACTCAAGAATGGACAATGGCCTTAACTTGCCTGAAGATGCCTGGTGTTTAACTTTGACTTGCTGACACACTAGACACTTACTTGCATACTATACTACATCCCTCTTCATGCCTTTCCACTAGAAATGCTCTCTCAGATCTATGTACATCCTAGTGCTATCTAGGTGTATGGCATAAGGCGCATTGTGTGCCTCATCCATTATTTCATCCTTTACTTCTTTGACATTCGGGATACAACGTCAGTTTCCTACAACCATAAGTCCATCATCTCTCACTACCACTTTAGATTTCCCTCCATTTTGAGTTTCTTCTCGGAGCTTACTCAATTATGTATCTTGTGCTTATAACTCCCTAACTTTCTCCCTAAGTATCGGTCTCACCCTGAAAGTAGCAACAATACACTCATGTTCTTCCTATTTCAAACTTATTCTAAGCTTAGCCATATCTTCCAATAAAGGCAGATAAATTGCCTGGACATGGGCTATAGAGGATTTTTTGCTCAAGGCATCCGTTACCACATTCGCCTTTCCTGGATGATACTTAATCAACAGGTCATAATCCTTGAGCAACTAAATCCACCTTCTCTGCCTCAAATTTAACTCTTTTTGGCTCAGTAAGTACTTGAGACTTTTATTATTAGTAAAGATTCTCGTATGAACCTCGTACAAATAATGCCTCCAAATTTTCAAAGCAAAGATTACTGCTACCAATTCCAGATCATGAGTCGGGTAATTCAACTCATAAGGCTTCAGTTGTCGTGAAGCATAAGCTATCACCCTGTCTCCCTATATCAATACACAACCCAGACCCTTTCTTGAGGCATTGCTATACACGGTATAATCCTCATTTCCAATCGACAAAATCAAAACTAGAGCACTTGTCAATCTGCGTTTGAGCTCCTCAAAGCTTTTCTTACATTCCTCACTCTAGATATATTTTGGATTCTTCCTCAATAACTTGGTCATCGGTGCAACTATTATAGAAAATCCTTCAACAAATCTTCTATAATAACCTACCAGACCCATAAAACTCCTCACCTCTAACACTGTCTTGGGTGCATGTCAATTCACCATGGCTTCAACCTTCCTTGGATCCACACGTAACCCATCCTTCGAAATCACATGTCCAAGGAATACTACCTCATGAAACCAAAACTCACACTTGTTGAACTTAGTATAAAGCTCCCTCTCCCTCTGTGTCTGCAATACAATCCTGAGATGCTCCTCATGTTTCCCTTCACTCTTAGAATGCGCCAGTACGTCATCGATAAACACTATGACAAACTGATCCAGATATTCCTTGAAGACCCTATTCATAAGATCCATAAAAGCAGCTGGAGCATTGATCAATCCAAAAGGCATAACTAAAAATTCATAATGCCCATATCGTGGTCTGAAGACTGTCTTATTTACATTAGACTCCCTAATTCTGAGCTGTTGATAGCCTGACTTGAGATCAATCTTGGAGAAGACCCTTGCTCCTTACAGCTGGTCAAACAGATCATCAATCTTGTAGGCCCATATCACGCCCTGCACTTTTTTCTTAAAATAACACACATATTGACAGCGATTCTACTCCAGTTTTTTAGTATTTACCTCTTCTTCTAATGCAACATCCTATCATAATCATTGAATTAGCATTTTGAGTGCATTCACTCTTCTCCTTTGATTTATCATCTTTTCCATAATCGTAAGCATAAATACAATCCAAACTTAGGCACATTTCTAACTTTCTCCATACTACACAACATTCATCACTTGACATCACTGATAAAGTCATTGTTTTCACACAGTTCTGACAATATCTTCACTTCTCTATCACATTCAAAGGTAGAACATTACGGTACAATATATTCAATACTACTCACACCAACACAAATGTAGGGAATCTTCATCTACCTTGTCGCACCATATACTTTTTTTCATTTCCAATTATCCATATTTTATCGTACATGCTTATGTTCACAATCAATTAAGAACTATAGGTACCTAGTCATCCCAAAAATTTTGATCTCAAATACACAAACATATGCTAAAGCATACCTCTTATCACTTTTAACCGACATTCATCTCATGTCTAAATGTGGCCTCTCCAGGCTATATCAAATTTCGTTGTCTTTCAACTCGATTTATACACTTTAGATCTCATTATTCATTATGATATCACTTTTATCCTTAATCAGCCCATGCCAATGTATTCACATTCGTATGACATTCGAGAATTTCTTACCACAGTATCATATGAATGTCATTTTCTATTATCCTTTTCCCATTTCTAGTTGCTCATAACCCTTCATTGGCTCACATTTTGACATATCATCACTTTTCTCACACTTTACACTTAACACATATTCATGCGTATGACTCATACTTATACGACTCAGACTAGGGATCAGTTGCCACTGTCTACTATGAGATGACTCAAATGCATGTAACTTGACCCATATTTCAGAAAATGGCCATATAAGCTCGTACTTTTGGGCTCTGATACTACATAAATGTAACACCCCACTCCCGCATGACCCGATCACCACATTCTGACCGACCGACCGATCGCCACAATCTGGCCGATCAATCGTCACATTCTGGCCGACCGACCGATCGCCAGATTCTGACTGACCGACCAATCGTCACAATCTGGCCAACCGACCGATCGCCACATTCTGGCCGACCGATCGATCGCCACATTTTGGCTAACCGACCGATCGTCACAATCTGGTCGACCGATCGTCACATTCTTCACCAACATCTCAACTTCCAAACTCCATAACTTTTGCTTCAGAACTCCAAAATTTACAAACTTTATATCAATGGAAAGCTAAAAGGAAACTCTACAACTTCTATGAAGAAACAAAAAATCAATTCTATCTCTGAAAGGGTCAAATAGCCACTCAAAGTTTCTGTCCACTAATGATCATACCAACAGTAACAAAAACTTCTAAAAATTATAACTTCACATTCCATGGTCCAAAAATTACATACTTCACATCAATGGAAAGATCAAAACATAATCTAAAACTTTCATGAAGACTAATTTTGCAAAATTTGTCTTATTTAGCCTAGAAAAATTCTCCAAAGTTTAAGGTCTTCAATGTTAGACTCATAAATATGGCACTATTCACCCTACACATATTATTCACTTTCAAGGCAAAATTCAAAACCCTTCAAGACACAATTGGACAACACTTCCTTCATAAGAATTCTAGCCAAACTTCTCAAGTTTAATTCAAGAAAAAACCTCATATAAATAGCATAACCATATAAAAAGTTATGACCAAATCATTGAAACATACACAAAGCAATTTTTTCTAGATTCACAACCTAACTCACATTCTTCCTCTTCCATACCATTTCTAAACCAACCAACACTCAATTCACTTCATATATCCACCATAAACCATCTCACAACCTATCCTTGAACATTAGTCCACAAAATTGCAGCACACACACTATCTTTTTTTTTTCTTAATAAACACTCATCTAACATCACAAACTGCACTTCGAACCATCTCAATTTTCATACAACACATGTTATACTTACATTTATCACATCCTACCTCATCAATCATCAATTAAACAAGAAAATTTCATACCCATCTACACCAACACAATTTGCATGCACTTAGGTCCACAACCATCACAAATAATGCATTTAATTCCAATTTATAACATAAAGCACAACCTTACCTACTTAAGCTTCCACTTTCTTCAATTCTTCACAAAAACCACAAACTCACTTCCTTTCCCCCAACACCATACATGATAATCATCATCACTTGAGGGGGGTGAGGGTTTGGTTGGATATTTAATGGACAAGGAAAAGAAAGCAAGTAACAAAGAAGAGTGTCTTGTGTGGGTGGAGCTTGAACCAACGAAGGAGGAGCAAGGAAGAAGCTACGGATGAGGAGGAAAAACTTGCATTTTAAAAGTGATTTTAACTCTTTCTAAGGAAGCATCGAGAATTGCTTAGTTTAATAACCTAAAGACATAAGGTGGCATGTTAGGCAAGTGACACATGTCATTTGCCACATGTCAACCTCCCAAATACCCAATTAATTTCCTTCCAATTCACTTCCAATCTCTAGTCCAATTTTACCCCAAAATTCCAATGGCTTAAAATTCATAATTTCTAAAATCATGTATCTATTTTCCAGTGCCATTGGACAGTACTTTTTCAGTACCAGTAACCAATTAGTCAGCCACTTGGCAATTTTTTCGGTCTAGAAAATTTTCCCTAAATTTTCTAGAAAAATTTCTAAAATTCTCCAAAAATTCAAAACTCACAAAGACCCACTCCAACTAAATTTTCAAGCACAAAAATTATATTTTTCATAATAAACACATTAGAGACACATAGACCAAGAAATGTCATGAATGCATGTATAGTCATTTACATGTGCAAAATTCATTATTCACTTGTATGTGTATGCATGAACATATCAAGGAAAATTTTTAAACGAACAAATCCCCTTACAAATTACTATTCTACCCTTCCCATCGGTGATGAGATGTTACAACTCTCCCCTCCTAACAAAAATTTCATCCGCGAAATTAATTTATGATACTGACTAAGGTACAGGTACTATCATCTCATACACTCCTCCGTTTCCTATATCATTTTTTCTTCTCTATGCTTCTTTCCATAAAATCACAATTGATAAATTCTACTTCCTCAATTATGTCCTTGATGAGTTTCAGAGTATTCAACTCTTTACTTCCAGTCTCAATATCGCATATATCAGATTATAACAATACTAACCATATCCGTATAACACTGTGTAATTCCGATAACCATAAAATCACTCATAATTCCATAGTCCCATTTTTGTTATAGTTTTATATGGAACACTTTATATGACACTTAGTTTCCCTTATTACTCTTGGATCTCATCTAACTACACCTTGACACAGGTGATACACTCAAGGACAAGTCATCGAATTTTTTTTTTCTTCTCATCGGTGTTAGTACACTGAACCTTCAAATCTTTCTCAATATTTTCACAACTTCGATGTGATCCACCATAATTCATTCGTCTTTCTCAAACCACTTTCTTCAGATTCCAAATTCATTTCACTCATTAATGGTATCCTAAATTTGTTCTGGCTTTTACTCAGGTTGAACGACTCTTTTTTTCGTAAATGATGATTATGCCTGTAGTCCCTTTGCACTATACATTAATCTCATATATTGATGCACTCTAAACATATAAGCTTTACACCTGTCTTCGATAGTCAAGACTACAAGGAACTCGAACATGTAATCACTCAGTTCGATATTCGTAGCTGCCAATTGCTCTTTCGGTGTACTCTTACGAGAATATCTCTTTATCAAGTAGTACACATACTTTTTAATCCAATCATAATCCCTCAAATCCTCACTTTAGGCCTTCCTAATCCCTTTTTGCAAAATTGTTGTAACTTTTTGCTCCAATTTAACTCGACATTATACACTCCACACATGTGGTACTCTGCTATCGAATGTTCTATTCGATGCAGTTGATTATAACACTAGCTTTATTAGGACATGTTCATCTGCACAATCCATTCAATCTCTTCCAATTCAATTCTTACCTCCATCTCTACTAATATGTCTATTCATATTTATATCCAAAATGTTTCTTTACACATCATGATTCCAAGCTTTCAAACCAATTACTAACGGCAGAAATTTTCAAATCATGTACCCAAATTTAGCTCATAAGACTACAATTGTCCTTAGGTACACAAAAACACTTTACTATTGCAATAGATTGTATCTTAACCTCCCATGGGAAACTTTATCATATACAACAAAATCGCAAAATCGAAGCTGTATAATTAACATTGGGGTTATGAATTCCTCAAGAATTCTTTTTAGCTTCACCATTAATGCAACTTTCATGTATTCCACAAATATTCAAAATTTCATCTTCCTTTATCAATAAGATCATAGTCACTCATTGATATCATGTTGCTTGAATCATTTTAACCGTTAGTATAATAATCCTATCAGGGTATTGTTAACTCCAATAGATATAATCTCAAACTCATTGCGCTTATGTTTAGTTCTTGTAATTCCTTAAGTAACTAATTCCTTAGTGACGTAATATTATCATATGATCTTTTCAATCTTCCCATTTACTTATCTCTCTTGAATATCCACACCTATATTAGTAATACCCTTATCAGATATAATTTGTTTTTCCCCAAACATATTTACCCTGCCTATAATGTGAACCTAAGTTCACCTCACAGTAGCAAGAGTATCTTCTCGAATTGCTGAAATCCACTTATTTGGTTGGATACTTTACATCAACAATATATATATATACACCCCCAATAACCTTTTCTACCTCTTATACTTGAGTCTTTGCTATGGATGTAACTCCAATATTCACTTTTGACTCACTATTTACTTTATTTTTCAATAAAGAAGACAACACATCACAACTTTTCTTGGAGACCTATCATCTTATTTCAAAATTCCCTCCGTTGTGCCTGTCGGTTCCTTTCTAAAGCAAACCCGATTGCATCAAGAGAGGGGCCTTTGACCTCTGGACAATGGAAGAATTACCAGATTCCATTGTTGACTCTAGAGAAGGGCTTATGATCTCATCTACTAGTCAAGGAAAACCTGCCATCATTGGTCATAAACTAAATTACCGGGCTTTCTGACCCTATCTCAGTGATTTCTTGGTCCAAACCTCGATATTGTTTGTAAATCCTTGTCAATCGCCTATTTCCCATGAGTAGTTATTGGTCCTTCTTAATACCTCAAGAAAATCAATTTCAACATTTCATACTCTCGTAATAAGTCAAGTCTCCAATTGACTCTAGATAACATTTCTATTCTTGTTTCTACCCATGATTGGGGTTTACCATATGATCATAACAGAAACCAATTTTTGTAGGCCTATATCGTGCCCTGCACTTTTTCCTCACACTAACACACATATTGACAGCGATTCTACTCCATTTTTCCAGTATTTACCTCTGCTTTTAATGCAACATCCTATCATAATCATTGAATTAGCATTTTGAGTGCATTCACTCTTCTCCTTTGATTTATCATCTTTTCCATATTCGCAGGCATAAATACAATCCAAACTTAGGCACATTTCTAACTTTCTCCATACTACACATCATTCATCACTTGACATCACTGATAAAGTCATTGTTTTCACACAGTTCTGACAATATCTTCACTTCTCTATCACATTCAAAGGTAGAACATTACGGTACAATATATTCCATACTACTCACACCAACACAAATGTAGGGAATCTTCATCTACCTTGTCGCACCATATACTTTTTCTCATTTCCAATTATCCATATTTTATCTTACATGCTTATGTTCACAATCAATTTAGAACCATAGATACCTAGTCATCCTAAAAATTTTGATCTCAAAGACACAAACATATGCTAAAGCATACCTCTTATCACTTTTAACCGACATTCATCTCATGTCTAAATGTGGCCTCTCCAGGCTATAGCAAATTTCGTTGTCTTTCAACTCGATTTATACACTTTAGATCTCATTATTCATTGTGATATCACTTTTATCCTTAATTAGCCCATGTCAATGTATTCACATTCGTATCACATTCGAGGCTTTCTTACCACAGTATCATATGAATGTCATTTTCTATTATCCTTTTCCCATTTCTAGTTGCCCATAACCCTTCATTGGCTCACATTTTGACATATCATCACTTTTCTCACACTTTACACTTAACACATGTAAGACTCCACTCCCGAGTGACCTGAACCCGATATCGTTGGTGATATCCGAGTCCGTGCCCCACGAGGGTGGCGTACTACATCAGTCGATTAAAACTCAGTATAACATTTTCTCCTCTGTTTTTTTTAACCATTCATTAACGCGACATAAACAGTAAGAAACTTGAGCCCATGTTCACAATTAATCATTTTCAGTTATTACCGTCATCCAATAATAATTTACAATCAGTCAATGTGTAAAACAATACAACCACAATGGGCTAATTATAAATACAAAACATTATTGCACAATGATTGCGGAATACAATTCGATAAGACACTAATGCGAACCTAACCGATCCCGACCTCTATCCTTCACTTGCCTTACAGAGACATATTCCGTGTCAAACGGGGTACCCTTCAAGTCCTGAAAAATAGATTGCAATTTTGGATGAGTTTGCGAACTCAATGAGGAACCATCATCGATGGTCCTCCCAATTCATGCATCACATAATCAATTCACAGTAATAAAGCAGTTGCAGTAATACTACGGTCTACAGTCATAGTAATAGTCATATACAGTTACAAAAATCATACAGTCATAGACACAACAATTTACAGTAGACAGCCACATACAGTAAAAACCATTTCAAGTATTCAGTCCAGTAATGATGCAATGTACATGTGACTCTTTTCCAGTTTTATTACAGTATTGTGACCGAGCGTAAAAATGATTCAAGATCGAGAGACGATCCGGAGAGAATTATCTCCCTTCGAGCTCCAGGCTCGTTTCAGTATTTCGAGCTTTAGGCTCGTTTCAGTATCAGTGGTGACTCGGTTCACAATTATCCTTTATCAGTTTATGCATCTGTGTATGAACGCACAATGCCCAGTTACAACATCCCCATAAACAGTTAATCATTCATAGTCAAGCACAGTCAATTAACGGCCAGTATGCACAAGTAACAGTCCATAATTCACAACAATGAACAGTTCATAATTGACAATCACTCACAGTCAATCACAGTAATGGCAGACAGGTCAGACAATGTACACATTCATGGTCCCGCCACAATCCCCATATTTGATAAGTAATAATTGAGAAACTCATCTAGGTTACTCACCTATTACTTCCGAGCTAATGCTAGGAAGTCTCTGCTACGTCGGTTGATCGACGCTCCACTTGGCCTCAATTCAAGCTTCCACTCTTTCCCACTCTCCAATCACTTCACTTTCTTACTTCACTTCTAAAGCCCATACATGGCTATCACCTTGGATAGAGACTTAAGCTCATATGCAAGTAAAGAGGACTCTTAAGGTTGGAGGAAATAAGAACACTTTGAGGAGAGAACCAAAAATTCGATGGAGAGGAAAACCAAGAACAAGTTTCGGATGAAGGAAATAATAAGCATTTAAGTCTTCTTTTCATTCTATTTCATAGGGCATAACCGAGAGAGAGGCTTTAGCATAAGACAAAAATCATTAATTCAAAGGACAAATGGCATTAGAAGGAAGAAAGAGACAAATTAGATCTAAAACAAAGTAAGGATAGGATTTAGAAATCCTACTACAATTTGACCCATTCTAGTCCAATGATCCTAATTTCAATTCCAAAATAAAATACCCAATATGACAGTGCCATTGGATAGCAATTTTCGCTACCGAAAAGCAACCGGTTAGCCACTTGGCGATTTTCTTCTGGTCCAGGAATTTTCTCCTGAAAATTCCAGAAAAATTCCTAAAAATCCCTTAAAATATAAAACACTCAGTGGCGCACTCAGAATAATTTTTCAAACCCAATAACCACGTTAATCACAATAAAATTACATTAGGCATGAAAATCGAGAATGTCATGTATGCATGTACAGTTATTTCATGTGCACAACTGATACTGTGTATCAATCCTATTATGCAAGAACAGTCCTAATTCATCCCAATCCATCTCATCATATGCCAATTTACTAGTTTACCCTTCCTGTCGGGGGTGGGATGTTACAACACATGTTCATGCATATGACTCATACTTATACGACTCAGACTAGGGATCAGTTGCCATTGTTTGCTATGACATGACTAAAATGCATGTAACTTGAACCATGTTTCATAAAATGGCCATATAAGCTCGTACTTTTGGGCTTTGATACCACATAAATGTAACACCCCACTCTCGCATGACCCGAACCCGACATCGATGGTGATATCCAAGTCCGTGCCCTACGAGGGTGACGTGCTACATCACTCAGTCAAAACTCAGTATATTTTTTTTTTCTAAAAACACAAACATACACTATCACCAGTAAGTACAATGACCACGGGGGGCCTTTTCATAAATACAATTTAATTCAGTCCGTTGACTTTACAAATTGACCTAATCATTTGTATAAGAATTCAGCAAATACAATTTTATACAGAATTTATCAGACACTAATGTAGACGCGAACTGATCCCGACCTCTTCTCTCACTCACAGGTGGTTACTATACGCCCGTTGCCTAACGAGGTATTCTTCTGAGTCCTAAAAAATAATTGCAAATTTTGGGTGAGTTTTGCAAACTCAGTGAGTGATCATCATCGATGGCTCACCTAGACATAGAACACAATATTCACACACCTCACTTTATTTCATAGTGCACATTCACAATATTTCACATTCAAACGTTTACAGAATTGCACATTCACATTATTCATATTCGATATTTCTATTTTGCATATGCAATACACATGAGACTCACTTTTTATTTATTATTTTTGCTATGACCGAGTGCCTAAACTGTCCCATGTAGGGCTCATTAATAACTGTCCCTTATCCATTAGGAAGATACGGAGCTCATTAAATGTTGAGCCGGAGGCTCTGAATCACTTATGAGCTCGAAGCTCATTACCACTCGTTGAGCTTAAAGCTCTGATCGGTGTCGACTCCGGTCACAACAACCCTTATATTTCATACACTTATGCCATGAAATGCATCAATCACATCTACTCACTTTCACACGTCATCGGACCGTAGTCTGGCATCAACACACATTTATTTCACATAAGCATAAGGCATTTTGCCTTTCACTCAATCAAATATATGTAAGCAGATGTACATGAAATGCCCATGTGACACTTTCTAATTTATTATGGTGTTGTGACCGAACGCCTGAACTGTCCCAATATGAGCACATTAATCGCTGAGCTCGAGGCTCTAAATCACTGTGGGGCTCGAGGCCTGAGTACAATCGTTGAGCTTGTAGCTCTCGGTGGTTGCTCTGGTCACAACTGTCATTATCTGATCATGCATTCATGCATGGAATGCACATGTCACAATTAAGCAGTATATACATCACAATTAATACATGTGTCACAATTTATCACATCTCAAGCAAGTAGTTCACAAATTCACATACAAGTAGCACTTCTATGTCATAGCTCCCCAATACATCGGACCTTCTGTCTGGAATCCATAATCAGAAACAATTCTCAAACCCACCATTATTCACCACAATATTCTAAGCAAATAATAATTGAGAGAACCATCAAGGTCACTCACCAATAGCTTTTGAGCTAATGCCTAGAAGTCTCGGCAACGTCTGTGGGTTAACGTTTCAAATGCGCCTCTATAACAATTAAAATACACAAATATTACCAAGTATACAATCAGAAATGTTTAATAATGCACATGAAGAAATTAAATGTGTACAATGCATGTTCGTGATATTCCCGGTATTATTCCCGAAATTCACAAAAAATTTTCTCTAAATTTTAGAAATTTAAAGACACCAAAATCATTTAATTCGGTTCACTACTCCAAAAGTTATACTCCAAACATTTCAGGTTATTCTTTTGTTAAAACATTTTCCTGTGATTTATTTCCATCCAAAAATTGACCTTATTAGAGACTAAATTGAAACTCAATTTCTTCAGAACATTTGTAGTCCTATCTCTCTAGTTTAATCCAAATTAATAATCACCTCATTTGGATGACTAGAGCAAAAGTTATGGCCAAAATACTTTCAGCTCTTACTAATCCAAGACTGCACACTAAACCCGACTTCAATTAAGAAATTGAAAGTCTTAGGGGCTAAATTGAAATTCAATTCCTTCATATGACTTGTATCCTCATGTCTCTATTTTATTTTACAACAAGAATTAGTTCAATTGGATCTCCATAGACCAAGAATTCACCAAAATACTAAACCATATTCAGAAAATTTCCCAACTCACTTTGATTAAATCAATCATCCTCAATTTAATCTAAAAAATCCACAATTTTTCATGGACAGATAGAGGGATGTCTTAGGAATCTAAAACTTCAAAAATCAAGTCAATCGGATGTCGGACAGAAAAGATATAGCCAAAATAGTGAAGTGTATTAAGAAAATAATCTTCCTTAAACAAAATGGAGTCGCGATCGTGCGCATGTACGGTCGCCACATTCTGGCGGACCAGCGGAGGCCAACCGACCGCCACATTCTGGCCGACCGACCTATCGCCACATTCTGGCCGACCGATCGATCGCCACAATCTGGCTGATCGATCGTCACATTCTGGCTGACCGACCGATCATCACAATCTGGCCGACCGACCGATCGCCACATTCTGGTTGACCGACCGATCGTCACATTCTTCACCAACATCTCAACTTCCAAACTCCATAACTTTTGATTCAGAACTCCAAAATTTACAAACTTTATATCAATGGAAAGATAAAAGGAAGCTCTACAATTCCGTGAAGAACCGAAAAATCAATTCTGTCTCTAAAGGGGTCAAATAGCCACTCAAATTTTCTATCCACTAATGATCATGCCAACAGTAACAAAAACTTCTAAAACTTATAACTTCACATTCCATAGTCCAACAATTACATACTTTACATCAATGGAAAGATCAAAACATAATCTAAAACTTTCATGACGACTAATTTCGCAAAATCTATCTTATTTAGCCTAGAAAAATTCCCCAAAGTTTCAGGTCTTCAATGTTAGACTCATAAATATGGCACTATTCACCCTACACATATTATTCACTTTCAAGGAAAAATTCAGAACCCTTAAAGACACAATTGGATAGCACTTCCTTCATAAGAATTCTAGCCAAACTTCTCAAGTTTAATTCAAGCTAAACCTCATCTCAATATCATAACCATATAAAAAGTTATGACCAAATCATTGAAACATACACAAAGCAATTTTTTCCAGATTCACAACCTAACTCACATTCTTCCTCTTCCATACCATTTCTAAACCAACCAACACTCAAGTCACTTCATATATCCACCATAAATGTTGGAACCCGACCTGGAGACCGGAACCCAACTGTTGGATCCCGTTACCGGAGTCCAACTCTTGAACCGTAAAACATGAAACTTGATCATCTTGCTTTGTAGGGTTTATTTCATTTAACCCTAATTTCAACTTTTAACCACTTGACACTAGCATCTTTCAAAGCTCATAACTTCTTATTCCTAGCTCCAATTGAAGCAAATCATACACCATTTTAAAGACATAATCTTAAGCTACAATCTTCAAGAAGATCTCTCAATTCAATTTAAACACCGGAACCCAACTACTTAATCCGAAACCCTCATACCTATATACAAGTATAAGATCAATGAAAGTCCTCCGTACAAAACTCGTAAGATTCATCGTAATTAACCCACTGAGCTTAGGCGAGGGCATGTCTAATTTTAGCACACAAGTCTAAAAATGACATATTTTATCCCATTGGAAAGATAAGAAGATGCTCTACAAGTTTCATGAAGGGAAAAAAAATCAAAACAATCATTTAGAGGGGTAAAAACACAACCAAAGGTTCAGCCTAAAAACTAGCCAATGAAACAGTAATGAACAGTAACTGTTGTCTTCTAAATCCCATAACTTTTTACTCCTAACTCGAAATAAGGCATGGAATACCTCATTAGAAAGAAGAAAGGATTACCTACAAGTTTCATGAAGGGAACAAAAATCAAAACAATCATTTAGAGGGATAAAAACACATCCAAAGGTTCAGCCTAAAAACTAGCCAATGAAACAGTAATGAACAGTAACTGTTGTCTTCTAAATTCCATAACTTTTTACTCCTAACTCGAAATAAGGCATGGAATACCTCATTAGAAAGAAGAAAGGATTAACTACAAGTTTGATGAAGACTGCAAAAATCAATTCAATCATTAAAGAGGGTAAAAACACACTTAACGTTTCAGCCTAAATGAAAAACCAATGAAACAGTAAATTGGCACAATGAACAGTAGCTGTCAACATTCCTAACCTCATATCTTTTTATTCCTAACTCCAATGATTGCAAATAATACCTCATTTTAAAGATAGAAAGATAATCTACATTTTTCATGAAGAAAGCAAAAACCAAATCAGTCTCTAATTGGGTGAAAAATCCTTCCAAAATTGCTGCAAAATTTCATGATTAACAACAGTGGCTGAAACCTTTCCATTCTCATAACTTTTTCATTCTAAATCCAATTGAGACAAATTTTATGTCGTTGGAAAGCTCTAATCATGCTCTACATTCTTCAAGAAGACCATACAAACCAATTCAACCCATAAACTAGTCTAAAATCAAATGGAAGTTGCTGCATAATTTTTTGGGAAAATTTGACAGCACCTCCCCTATTTCATTCCTAACCCAAATCTTCAATCTAAGACTACAACCTGCACAACAATTCAATATTCAAGGGCAACAACCACACTCCTAACATTCACCTACTTATATGCTATTCATGCCATCTCATGCATCATTGAAAAACTACATAATCAAACATAATAGCATAGGGTTTAAAATTTCAGTTTTGAGTTACAACTCAATTTCATTTCATCTTCATCATATCATATTCATTTAATCATGTATCATACAATGCTTTAGTGGGCATTTGAGCCCAATTACAATGAAGCTTCAAAATACAATATCATTCTCAAAATGCAACTAAAGCATTGTCTTACAAAATCATTTCAAATACAAGACCAAAAGAAAATCTTGGAGTAAATACCTTTAAGCTTGCTCCTCGGGATCCCGCTCATTTCACGGAGAATTGAGGGGTGAGCTTTAAACTCATGAGTAAAACATTTATATTTATATATCAAGCATGTCCATTTAATTATCCATACATTAAACAATCTTTCAATGAAGTCATAATACATGCATCATGCAATTTTCATCAATACATAAACATAATTTCTCACAATTCAAACATTCATAATTCTTGCATTTTCATGTAATCACATATGAAACACATCAAATGGCTCGGTAAGTCCATATTCTTGCAACCATATAGTCTCATTTAATGAGCTTATATGGGCAAATCTTTAGGAGTCCAAATGTTGGATCATCCTATGCCACAATCAGGCGGTAGTGCTGAAGCCTTTCATGGTCGACGTGCACGTGATGCTTCTTAGGACTATACCTTACCCACATAACATAACAATCATGCATCATACAAGAAAATTGGACTGTTCTTGTCCAATTCACTGTTTCTTTAAAAATCATCTTTTTCATACATCATTCATGCTTTTCATCATATTCATTTAACAAGTTTCTCCAAAACAATTTCAATCGCCATCATACAATGTACATTTATAAACATCATAATTCCATACTCAACCTTCACAATTTCCTAACAACAACAACATCAAGCATTTCATACAATCATCAATGGCTTATAACAACCACATCCAACATTCAATCACAAACATTTAATACAACTACCAAGTAATCAAAACTCATTAATGTCATGCATTAATTTACATTTATAGCTTATATACATAAAGATAAATATGAAACCCACCTTGTAGACTTGATAAATTCTTGGTTTCCTTGCTATTACTCTTGTTCTTCTTCTATTCCTTCTCTTTCTTCATTAAAAACCAAAAACCCAAGTCACTTAACACAAATTGAAAAAAACATACAACATCATTCATGAAATTAGTCCTAGATTCACTATACCCATTCCATTTTCAACTATTCTCAACCATAACCCAAACAAAAACTCTAACAAAACTTCATGACTTACCTTAAACTTCCACCAACCAAGTGATGACTTGGTTCAAAATGAAGCTCTAGTGATTTCCCCCACTTTTTCCTCTTGAACTTTCTTCAAAAACCCTCTAAATCTCTTGGAAGATCAACCCTAACCAAGCTCTTCTTTTTCTCCTCCTTCTTTCTCCATTCACGACATCTCTTCTTCTTCTCCTTTCAATTTTCGTAAATCCCCTTCTTTCCCCTACAACTCATTTAACTCCCTCTCTTTTATACTCTTCTCATTTAACTTAAGCCCAAGCCCAAGTCCACTTCATTTAATTCCTTCCTTCTTATTTTCCTACTACAACTTAAGCCCATTTCATTAATCCTCTCTTCTTTCTTATTTCATTTGGACCCAAAGCCCAATTAACACATTAACTACATCTAACTCATTTAAATCAACTAATACATTTACTAACATTAATTCTTAACACCTAACTCATTTAATTTCATTAACTCATCACCTAACTCCTTTATGCTATCACATGTTAATTAATCTCAATTCAATTTATGCTAACTTAACTTACTTAATTAATCTAATCATGCTTAATTTAAAAAAAAAATTTGGGGCTAACAATAAACCATCTCACAACCTATCCTTGAACATTAGTCCACAAAGTTGCAGCACACACACTATCTTTTTTTTTTTAATAAACACTCATCTAACATCACAAACTGCACTTCGAACCATCTCAATTTTCATATAACACATGTTATAGTTACATTTATCACATCCTACCTCATCAATCATCAATTAAACAAGAAAATTTCATACCCATCTACACCAACACAATTTGCATGCACTGAGGTCCACAACAATCACAAATAATGCATTTATTTCCAATTTATAACATAAAGCACAACCTTACCTACTTAAGCTTCCACTTTCTTCAATTCTTCACAAAAACCACAAACTCACTTCCTTTCCCCCAATACCATACACGATAATCATCATTACTTGAGGGGGGGGGGTGAGGGTTTGGTTGGGTATTTAATGGACAAGGAAAAGAAAGCAAGTAACAAAGAAGAGTGTCTTGTGTGGGTGGAGCTTGAACAAACGAAGGAGGAGCAAGGAAGAAGCTACGGATGAGGAGGAAAAACTTGTATTTTAAAAGTGATTTTAACTCTTTCTAAGGAAGCATCGAGAATCACTTAGTTTAATAACCTAAAGACATAAGGTGGCATGTTAGGCAAGTGACACATGTCACTTGCCACATGTCAACCTCTCAAATACCCACTTAATTTCCTTCTAATTCACTTCCAATCTCTAGTCCAATTTCACCCCAAAATTCCAATGGCTTAAAATTCATAATTCCTAAAATCATGTATCTATTTTCCAATGCCATTGGACAATACTTTTCAAGTACCGATAACCAATCAGTCAGCCACTTGGTAATTTTTCCGGTACATAAATTTTTCCAGAAATTTTTCAGAAAAATTTCTAAAATTCTCCAAAAATTTAAAACTCACAAAGACCCACTCCAACTAAATTTTCAAGCACAAAAATTATATTTTTCATAATAAACACATTAGAGACACATAGATCGGGAAATGTCATGAATGCATGTATAGTCATTTACATATGCAAAATTCATTATTCACTTGTATGCGTATGCATGAACATATCAAGGCAAATTTTTAAACGCTCAAATTTCCTTCCAAATTACTATTCTACCCTTCCCATCGGTGATGGGATGTTACATTTACCACTAATAAATCACAATTCATATTTTAATCCACATTATTCAGTCAATTATACTTAAAAAATGTCAATGAATTCATAAACAATTATTTTAAAAATCAACAATAAATATTCCCATGTTTGTGAATATAAAATAATGCATGAGTATGCAGTGCACTTTTAATTTCTCACAGTACGCTCAGTTCATAATTTTGGGGTCTAGCCCTGAATATGGGATGTTACATAATTACCTGTGGTGGAATATGCCATGGGATGTGTTATGATCGATTGCTTTATAAATAAAGCATACAGAGTTAAATAGGGGAACATTAAATAACTACCTGATTTCTCTTTTACCTTATCAAAGAACATTTTAAACTTCTTCATGTGTTAAGTTTTCACCTTGTCATATATTAGCTAATAATTTCTCTTCAAATAATTAAAGAAGTTTATTTACTTATTATATACAAAATTGATTAATTATTTGCACATTTATTTATTTTTGTATATTTCAAATTAAATATGGATTCAAAGTTGCTTATATAAGGAAAAATTAGTCCGTATTACTCAATTATCATTTTGCAGTGAACATCTGAAAAATCTGTTTGCACCTTCTCCCAAATCAATTATTTAAAAATTTTACAAAAATCACTTTTCATCGTCTGTATTATTGAAAAGTTTTCGCAAAACTTAAGATCCTTCACGGTCACTCCCGTGAAAAGATGTCACGTGTGTGACTTAACATGTCACATCTATGACATACAACCTTCTTAAAAAAAATTTTGACGTTAACAATGTGTTTGGTAAATCAAACTTTGACCTTTTGAATGAAAGTATGGGTTAAGTCCTTATTAGAACAAATTTGCTAGTAAAAAATTTAAAAAGCTCGGTGACATATTAATTCACTTTCACTGGTGTGACTTACTATGTCAAACCTGTGACATATCTAGAATTCTTTTTGAAATCGGTTAATTCTAATTGCTTTTAAAAAAAATTCCACTGAATGAGAAAATCTTTCAACAAATATGCGTAAACATTTCAATAGATATTCGTGAATATTTTACATTAATATGCAGCCTATTTAAATATGGATACGTCAACTATTTCAGTTAGACAATATTTTGAATTCATAGGTCGGCTATTTAAATTCGCAATTTATTCAGTTGTTATAAATGAAATCTGCAAATAATTTATGTTACTTTAATAATCATTTAATATGTTTTACATTTTTTGAAGAAGCCTTCCTTTTATTTAAAATTTGGTTCACAAGAATTCCATTCCATTCTAATTGTATTCCAATTCCGTTGCCTTCACCTTGTTTTATTTTTTCAAAATGAGTTACACAAAAACTATTTCCTAGGTTTAGAAAATTAAAGCTGTTATTCGGTATCTCACTAAAGAAACTTCTTTATCACAAACCAGGTCCAATACTTCTCTTTCTCTACTATTTCGTATTTTTAAGTAGGAAGAAGCAACGTTATATGAATATTGTACAAAATATCTGCTTTACCTAACATTATTTTCTAGTTGACAACAGAAAAAATTTTGTACTAAGAATTGTATTTAACGGTTCTTGAGAGCCAATGGCAACAATGTTAAGTTAGCTACAAAAAACTTAAAGACTTGCCTTTCTTGGAGAGAAAACATAATTATTGATATTTTCATAATAATTTTTATACAACTTCTTTTCATTCTTCTGCTTTTATTTTAGCCAATGAATTTCCTGCTAAAATCACGGAAGGGCTTGCTTATTTAGGAAGTCAAGATGAAAGTTTTAAACCTGTTTTGGTAATTTTTAAAACTCTATCAATTATGTCTTTTTTCAAACCCGATGGAATTTATTGACAATATTACTTACATATATGTCCTTTCTAAATTTCATTTTTATATTTATTAGTTCTAAACTTGTTAAGAAGCTTTATTTTTCTTTTCTATTCTGACTAAAGATGTTTCACCTTGAACAAGATTATAGGAAGTTTCATTCATGGAAACTGTAAGTGAGCATGTATAATTTTTTTGTATATTGTTTCAATTTTTATCTTTCTTATTAGATAATTTCTCTAGATTATCTTTTGGTTTGATTTTTGTAGGTTCACACGCTTCGTTGCATTTATTTTAGAAGTTGTTGTATCAACCATGCGTAAAAATGTGAACAGTTTGTTATTCTTTTTTATGCAAATATGTTTTTTTTTCAAACTCCTTTGATAACCTATAAAAATATAATAATTATTTTTTAAAAAAAAGATATTTTTTTATGAAACAACCTCATATTTTTTTAAATCTTTCCAGGTATTTTCAGGTCTGCTCTATCCTTCATGAATGTATTTTTATTAGCATTGAAAATTGTTACTTACTATTATCCGTCCAGACTTTACAAAGTGTTTATAATTGACCCGCCATCTTTGCTTTCTTATCTATGGGAGGTAATATTAATACGTACTTCTGTTATTTATACATGTAATTTTTATTTTATGTTTATTTTATCTAACTTTTAACATCTTTATAAAAAACTAATTTTTTGATTTTTAAACATAAATCATTGTTATTCTTGTTGTTTTTCTAAAGAGTCCTTTTTACCTTTCTTAATTTTTTATATGAGCCCCTATAATAAGATCATTTATAGGTCAATTATGCGAGCCCCAAACAGTGGTCTAGTATCTATTTTACCACCTCATATGAAGCGAACTCACTTTTCTATATCACATCGATTTCAAAATAAGAATTAAGTTGTGCAGAGTGCACAACTTATTTTTATTATATATTGTGAAATCTTTTTCTTGATACAATGAAATGCATATATCATAAAATCTTTTTGCTGCTATAAGAATATATAATAAAATCTCATGTATTTATATTTATTTGCTTTTAGATTAATAAAACAACAATTCTTAAGTTTGACATAATGGAAAATTTTATATTTTATAAAATATCAATAGAACAATTAGTTGGGATTTTCGGTTAAAAGAAAAACTTACAATGGTGAAAAAATTAATATGTTTATTTTATATTAATCTACCAAGAATGCTTCCTTTTCATAATTTGTCATTTAATAAAAGTCGCCTTAATTATTAGTAGGATTTAGAAATTATTCACTAATTATGATTCACAATTAAGCAAATTCAAAACCAACTTAAAATTGAAGAACCATAACTTATAATAGATCAAATGTAAGTTTTCCTTTTAATTATTTTAATAAAATTGTGATAATTAGGGATTAATTTGGAAAAATTTATGTTATTGTCTAATAAATATTTAATTTTGGATCCATTTTGAATTTATGATATATTAATAAGTTAAATATTTAATTCTATGCAAAATTATTTGCATCGTGCATAATTGTGAATTCCTCATTGCCTCTATCTTCACTAATTATACATCAACTTTTCAATTATATTCTTCTCAACGTTATTTTGTTAAAAATAACCATCTTTAAAATTATTATCAAATTTGTTAATGTTTCTTTTCCTGGTTATTGAAATGAGTACATAATTATTTCATGGTTATAAGAATAAATCATGTTAACAAATTATGGTATTCAAATTGTCAAAGGTTGCTTTATTTAATTTTAACTCATATTATTATTACCTTCTATAAACACAATTTGCCAAACATTACTTTATTTAATTTTAACTCAAACTATTTTTACCTTCTATAAACACAATTTTAACTTGATTACATTAAAGGATAAATTTAACAACATTTTATTAATCCTAATATTGGAATCTCAATATTAAACAATGAAAAATATTGAGTAGTTCAAAATAAAATTTTAAAATACGATTTTACTCTATTAGTTACTAAAGCCGCTTCTAATTAACGTGACATCATAATTATTTCTTTACTTAAGCAATCAAACAAAGCATAATTTCGTTTCTATAATGGTCTCAAATTCTAAATTGGAAATGATAATAACTATAACAATTTGGGTCGACTTTTGAATTTATAACATATTAATCAGTTAAATTTTGATTTCCATTGCAATGCAAAAGTTACATCATACGTAATTGTGAATGCCTCTTAAACTACTTCACTAATTATACATCAATTTTTAAATTACGTTCATCTTTAATTAAAACCTCTGACGTGATTGGCAACATTTCATGGACGACTTGTTAATGGGAGCAAAAGAATACAAAGATTACAACTTATATCAAGTCATTCAAAGATTTAAAATTAAGAATTATATTTTGACAAATAATTAAAAATAAGTCATAGCATGGAGTCACGCCTGTGACTTGGCGTGATTATCATGCGTGTGACTTGGTGTGATTATTAAGTCACAAGCGTGACAACTTAGCTATATATATATATATATACAATGAAGAGCTACATATGTCCTGAATATTAGTATATAACAATTGATAATAATTAATAATTAATATTAATACGTATTACTTAATGAAATATATATTTTATTTAATTAATCAATTATCTATTAATTATTATTAATTACAACTGAACAAAAATAACAGTTAATGATCAATAATTAATTTATAAAAATCATATTTTAATAAATCAATTAATTTATTATATTTTAATTATCATAAGTGATATTAAAATTAATTAATTAATTAATTATTTAATTTTATTTTAATTAAATAATTATATTTTTAAATGTGTTAAATATATTATAATTAATTAATCAATTAATTATGTTATAATTAATAAGCTAATTAATAACATTTTAATTAATTATTTATTTATTTAATAAAAACCTTATAAAATCATATGGGTGTTAAGTCACAATCATGTATCAAGTCACGACTATGATTATTAAGTCACAGTGTGACATATATACTAAATGTTAATATGTACTACTTAATCAATTAATTATCCTTTAAAATATAAATTAATTAATTATAATTGAATAAACGTAATAATTAATTTATAAATAAAGTATATTTTAATAAATCAATTAATTTATTATATTTTGATTACTATTAATTATATCAAAATTAATTCATTAACTATGATTTAAGTATATTGAAATTATAAAATGAAAAATAGTCTCTATACTTGTTGAGTAATTAATCTATTAATTATAATTTAATTAGTAAATTAATTATACATAAATTACACTTAATTAAAATGACAAAAATACATAGGCTAATTAGTCAATAATGTAGGGTCATGAATAACATATATACTAAATATTAATATGTACTAATTAATCAATTAATTATATTTTATTTAACACACCAATTAGTTAATTATATATTAATTAGTATTAATTATAATTGAATAACATTAACAATTAACAATCAATAATTAATTTATAAATAAATAATAATTTAATTAATTGATTATATTATATTATAATTATCAACAGTTAAACCAAATTTATCTAATTAGTTAATTCATTAATTATATTTTAAATAAGTCATTATATTTTTATATATGTTAAATATATTATAATTAATTAATACCAATTAATAATATTTTAATTAATAAATCAATGATTTAATAAAATGTGATAAAATTATATAGGCATAGTAGCATTGGAGTCACACCTGTGACTATTAAGTTACAGGTATAACTACTTATATATATATATATATATATACTGAAGAATCTTCCTCAAGCCATAGAAGAGTCAGAAAGCCTACCCAAAAAGAAATTGGATCAAGTTCAAAGCTTGCTTGCCAAAAAAGTCAGAAGTTATGGTGGTGAAATTCTATGCTATTAAACAGGAAGCAAAAATTCCACAAAGAAAAACAAAAGGAGCTATAGGATTTGACTTGTACAATATTGATTGTATAATTATACCTCTTTTTCAAAGAAAAAGCATTTCAACAGGAATAAGGATGGAAATAATACATCAAAAAGAAAACAGAATATATGGGCGTATTGCTGGAAAATCAACATTGGCAAACAAAGGAATTGATGTATCTGCTAGAGTCATTGATACTGATTATAGAGGTACAATTTATGTTGTGTTGGTTAATACATGTCATAAAAAATATTTTGTGGATATTGGTGATGCTATAGCCCAGATTATTTTTGAACAATATTATGTGCCACAAATTCAATTAGTTGAATTATATGATTAACTAGAAGAAACAGAAAGGATGCAGAGTTGCTTCAACAACAAAGAAAATATACTTGCACTTGTTGAGGAAGTAAAGGTTGGAATACCAAGAAGGATTAATAATCAACTTTACAATTTCGAGGTATTATACAGGATACCAAATTGTAAGGAAATTAAGCTGAGGGCTATTCTTGATACAGGAGCAACAAAATGTTGTATTAAAGAAGATGCTATTCCAAAAGAAGCAAAAGAAAAGTCAAAGTGGCCAATAACAATTTCAGGGATAAACTCAGAATTCAAATCTGAATATCAATTGAAAGATGGACAGATGATAATTAGAGAAAATACATACATAATATCTTTTACATTCTGTATACCAATGAGTTCACAAGATGGTATTCAGGTAATTATTGGATGTAATTTCATAAGAGCTCAACAAGGAGGAGTAAGACTGGAAGGAAATTCAGTCACATTCTATAAGAATTTGTCAAAAGTCTTGACAAGTACAGAAATTAATATGACTTCCATGGTCATATCAGAATTAGAATTGGAAACCAATGAATATTACACTATTAAAGAAATGGTGTATTATAACATTGGCAAGGGTATTCCATAATACTCAAAAGAAATAGAACAAGAACTCAAGAATTTGGAAACTTTTGAGTATATTGGAGAAATCCACAAAAGCATTGGGCAAAGAATGGTATACTCTGTAAACTGGAAATTATAAATCCAGATATTACTATCCAAGACAAGCCACTTAAGCATGTCACCCCGCTGATGGAAGCCCAATTTAAGAAACTTGTACAAGCCCTATTAGACTTGGGAGTAATCAGGCCTTCTGAATCAAGACATAGGACAATGGCTATGATTGTACATTCAGGAACAACAGTAGATCCAGAAACAGGAGAAACAAAGCATGGAAAAGAAAGGATGGTTTTTGATTATAGAAAGTTGAATGAAAATACTCACAAGGATCAATATTCACTTCCTGGAATCAACACTATCATCAAGAAAATAGGAAACAACAAGATTTATAGTAAGTTTGATCTAAAAAGTGGTTTTCATTAGATTGCCATGGATCCTGAATCTATTTCCTGGACAGCTTTCATTGTTCCAAATGGGCTTTTTGAATAGTTAGTCATACCATTTGGATTAAAAAATGCACCTGCAATTTTTCAAAGAAAGATGGATCAGTGCTTCAAAGGTCATGAAGCCTACATTGCTGCCTATATAGATGATATCCTTATCTTCTTAGAGACAAAAAAAGAACATAAGAAACATTTGCAAATATTTTTTAATATTTGCAAAAGATATGGCTTAGTCCTATCAAAAGAAAAAATGATTGTAGGAGTAACAGAAGTGGAGTTTCTTGGAGCCATCATTGGAAACAAAAGAATAAAGTTGCAGCATCATATAATCAGAAAACTGTCTGATTTTCCTGAGAAACAACTTAAAGAAAAGAAAGGTCTAAGATCATGGCTTGGCATATTAAATTATGATAGAAATTATATTCCTAATTTAGGAATATTAGTTGGGCCATTATACGATAAAACAACTCCAAATGCAAACAAAAGAATGACTCGTGTGGACTGGGAACTAGTCAAAAGAATTAAGCATTTAATTAACAATTTGCCAAAAATGGAATTATCCCCACAAGGAGCATACATTATCATTGAAACTGAGGGATGTATGGAAGGATGGGGAGGAATTGCAAAATGGAAAATTTCCAAAGAAAGCTCAAGGAATGAAGAAAAAGTATTTGCATATGCAAGTGGAAAATTTGATACAATTAAGTCAACAATTGATGCGGAAATTTCTGTCTGCATTAATTCCTTAAATTCTTTTAAAATTCATTACCTTGATCAAAAAGAAATTACCCTCAGAATTGACTGCCAGGCAATCATTAGTTTTTACAACAAACAATCACAAAATATACCTTCCAGAATTAGATGGATTAATTTTGTTGATTTTGTTACAGGAACTGGAGTCAATATCATCTTTGAACATATAGATGGTAAAAAGAATTTACTTACTGATCAATTATCTCGTATTGTTACAAAACTTGTAGTATCATGGACAAAAGAGATAAGCAGATTAAGAGAAGGGGATACAGGACATTGGAAGACTTGTGGGATACTAAATGAGAAATAGAAGAAGATACTGAAGAATCTTCCTCAAGCCATATAAGAGTCACAAAGCCTACCCAAAAAGAAATTGGATCAAGTTCAAAGCCTGCTTAGGAAAGCCCTGCATGATACATTCCATTAGAAGAATTGATCAAAAGGGCCACTAGCCCAACAAAGAAAAGGTCCTCGCCTATAATAACAAAGGAAAGAAATAAACAAAAGTTCTGTCGATTTGGTAATACTTAGTTACCTATATTGGATCCCTTTGATCCAAAAGCATATCGTCCACTTGAAAATTTGCCTGTGGATAAACAACAGAAATGTCTACTACATGCCATCTGGAAAGCAAATAGTAGCAGACAGAAACAAAATGCTTACTGTGCACTTCAATATTACTTCAGCAAAATAATGGAGCCCCCAATGGGTAAGAGTTTTTCATATTATGCTCTGATTAATGGACCTGATCGAGGAATTTATTTTTATTATTCCACATTATTAAAGAAAACAATTCCCATGGCAAAACCAAAATTTAAAGGATTCTATGCCTTTAATGATGCCTTGGAATATATTCTGAAAAATGTGGACATCAACGAGGAAATATACATTGAAAAAGAACCAAGAGAAGGACCATTGGCTGAAAAATATGACCAGGAAATTATTCGACTACAGTAAGAAGTTGAAGAACTTCTGGGTACAATAAGTAAGCTAAGGCAAGAAAAAATGGAACAGGAGGTAAAAGCTGAGGAAGAAAAATTGGATTTAATTAAAACTCAGCAGACATATACCCAAAGAACTGAAGGAAATGGACAAGCATATAAAAAAAAATCAGAGGAATCTTCAAAAGAAGAAGAAAGAAGAAATCCTAGAAATAATAGAATGACTTCAGAATGGACAGCTGGTATAAGATCATTACACCGACAGGGATGGGGAAAATGGCCGACAAAGAAATCTTAAGTGGCCAACAACATCTAATAGTCTTTTGAATATCAACAGAAAAAGATAAGAATCATTCTTACCTATGATCTGGAAAGCTATCCAGATATATCTATAAAGTATTATTAGCCTCGTGAAGATCAATAATTCAGGACAACTTGCATCAATTGACTACGAGGGCCCAGAGCGCACCCTAATTGATGAGTTGCTCCTTAATTATTTAAATAATTCGTAATAGTTTGTTTTAAGATCCCTATATAAGGATCTTCAAATGTAACCAAGAGACACATCAGAAGCAACCCAAAATGCTATGAAATCTCTCATAAATAAAAGTGTGTTTGTTTACAATTGTGAGTTACTCATTAGCAATACTCCGCATAAGAAATTTGTGGTATCTTATATCTTGCAAATCGAAGTCGGGATTCAAATTTTTTGTGTCTTGCAAAGATCAAATTACTGGGAATCAAACTTTTGGTATCAGAGCTAAAAGGTATAAGTAATTAAACTATCAAAGTTTGACTGTCTATTAGAAGTGTGATAGTATGCTTAAATTTTTTCTTATAGAAAATTTTATGTTCTTCTATGAGTGATTTCATATTATTAGTTCAACTTTATATACTTATTGTTCTGTTATTTTGTGCTATATTTAAAATTAAACTTTTTATTTGTATAATCATTCTTTATCTATTAGTCTTTTGTTGTGGATTGGGAAATAACAAAAGAAGAAGTACTCATAAAGCCGAGGAGGGTGTGTGAAGAGGAAAATTTGTGTTATTTCTGCAACTAAGCCGAGAGATTAATAGGGAAAGAGTTATTATATGAGTGAAAGGTTAAAACTATCAATTGATAATTATTATCAGAATAGACGACATTTGGAATATCCGGATCTTGCTTCTGAACTAATAGTTGAATCAGGAGATAGAACCCCTACAGATTTCACTATAGGACCCTCGCAATATCCTCCAGCAATTGAAGAACAAAGATTGAATGTTCCAAAAATTAGGGGAAAATGGAGAACATTCAAAGGAAAAAGAATGGAAACTTCCAATCTATGGATGTTACCATCATCACATGCTCAAACAGGAGTAATGTTAGCCTTACCAGAAGACATTTCATAATATGAAGATGTCATTACTAGATGGGAATCAATCAATACAAATCTCATCAACAGAATGAATTGGGTAGACAATCAAGCCAAGGTCACATACATAGAAAATCTATTGGGAGAAACTATGAAAAGAATGTTTCAACAATGGAGATTAGCATACCCACAAGAATATGAAGTTCTGGTAAATTCAGCTGATGATACACAAATAGTATTCTCACAAATAAGGAGAATGATAAGTTTGGAGGATCCATATCAAGGATCAACAACATTTCATGATAGAGCTTATCCAGATTTAGAAAGATTAAACTGCAAAGAAATTAAAAATGTCAACCAATTTCTACAAAAAAATATCTAACATTAGCCTCAATGACTGGAAGATCATTCTTAAGTCCAGAATTATCTGAGAAATTCTTCTAAAAATTACCAGAGTTATATGGAAAAAGAATTGAGGAAGAATTCAAAAAGAAACATCCAGGTAATACTATTGGAATTTTACCTCGAATACATTTTACTTGGTTATATCTGAAAGAAATATGTCAAGAAACAGCAATGCAAAGAGGATTAAAAGATCTGAATTCTCTTTGTACTCAAATACCTATACCAGGGTATTACAAAGAAAGAAAGAAATATGGTTTGAGGAAAGCCAAAACATAAAAAGGTAAGCCACATGATACACATATTCGTGTATTCAAAAGAAAGAAGCCACCTTCACATAAATGTAGATGTTACATATGTGGAGAAGAAGGTCATTATTATGCATGAGAATGCGAAAATCCTAAAGGAAATATTACAAGAGTTGCAATGATAAATGACCTAAACTTATCTACAGAATGGGATGTAATTTCTGTAGATATGAATGAACCTGATAGTGATGGAATCTTATCGGTATCAGAAGGAGAAGAACAGGATCATACAACAATACTAAAAACATTAGTATTGGATCCAACAGAAACAATTTTTGTCATAAATGACAATAAAGAAATACAAGAAAGAAAGTATAACTGGTTGGAAGATGTTACAATACCAAACAGTATGGAAGAATGTGCTCATAAATGGGAACATAATCAACCCATTAATCATATTGAATGGGGAAAATGTTCATACTACAAAATGATACTACAAAATGAAGACAACTGAGTACATGATAATACATTGTCACATATGCACAATGACAGTATGTGCATTTTGTGCAAAATTGCACTTAAACATACAAGTACAAAGAAGGAAATCTAAGTTTGTACCTGTATTGGTAGAAAAAGAAAATGTGATTCGAGAAATGTCTGAGTATATTACTCAAATACTCAAAGAAAATGAAATTCTAGTCACAAAAAATGAAAGACTAGACAAAATAACTGACACATTCCTAGGAAAAGAATTTGATCAGTTAAATAAATTTGACAATGAGGAAAGACTCAAAATGGAGTTAAGGGCTAGTAACAAAACTCTTATCATTACTAATAGAGGAAAAGAAAAAGCATCAGAGTTACAGCAGAGTGTGGTGGAGCCAGAAAAGTTAGAAGTTGTGGTGGTGAAATTCTATGCTACTAAACAAGAAGAAAAAATTCCACAAAGAAAAACAAAAGGACCTGCAGGATTTGTTGGAGTGCTTCCAATATCAGTTGGAAGTGGCTTGGAACCCTTGTGATAAATGGTGCCGTCTTTTTCAACCGTCTAGCCAGCCTCAGCACAAAGAGCTTTGAATCCCAGTAATTTGATCTTTGCAAGACACAAGAAATTTGATTCCCGACTTCGATTTGCAAGATATAAGATACCACAAATTTCTTATGCGGAGTATTGCTAATGAGTATCTCACAATTGTAAACAAACACACTTTTATTTATGAGAGATTTCAGAGCATTTTGGGTTGCTTCTGATGTGTCTCTTGGTTACATTTGAAGATCCTTATATAGGGATCTTAAAACAAACTATTACAAACTATTTCAATAATTAAGGAGTGACTCATCAATTCGGGTGCGCTCTGGGCCCTCGTAGTCAATTGATGCAAGTTGTCCTGAATTATTGATCTTCACGCAGCTAATAATACTTTATAGATATATCTGGATAGCTTTCCAGATCATAGGTAAGAATGATTCTTATCTTTTTCTGTTGATAGTCAAAAGACTATTAGATGCTATTGGCCACTTAAGATTTCTTTGTCGGCCATTTTCCCCATCCCTGTTGGTACAATGATCTCGTACCAGCTGTCCATCCTGAAGTCATTATATTATTTCTAGGATTTCTTCTTTCTTCTTCTTCTGAAGATTCCTCTGATTGTTTTTGCTATGCTTGTCCATGTCCTTCAGTTCTTTGGGTATATGTCTGCTGAGTTTTAATTAAATCCAATTTTTCTTCCTCAGCTTCTACCTCCTGTTCCAGTTTTTCTTGCCTTAACTTACTTATTGTACCCAAAAGTTCTTCAACTTCTTGCTATTGTCGAATAATTTCCTGGTCATATTATTCAGCCAATGGCCCTTCTCTTGGTTCTTTTTCAATGTATATTTCCTCATTGATGTCCACATTTTTCAGAATATATTCCAAGGCATCATTAAAGGCATAGAAGCCTTTAAAATTTGGTTTTGCCATGGGAATTGTTTTCTTTAATAATGTGTAATAATAACAATAAATTCCTCGATCAGGTCCATTAATCAGATGGCATCTAGTAGACATTTCTTCTGTTTATCCACAGGAAAATTTTCAAGTGCACGATATGCTTTTAGATCAAAGGGATCCGATATAGGTAACTGAGTACTACCAAATCGCCAGAACTTTTGGTTATTTCTTTCCTCTGTTATTACAGGCGAGGACCTTTTCTTTGTTGAGCTAATGGACCTTTTGACCAATTCTTCTAATGGAATGTATCCTGCAGGGTTTTCCTAAGCAGGCTTTGAACTTGATCCAATTTCTTTTTGGGTAAGCTTTGTGACTCTTCTATGAGTTGAGGAAGATTCTTCAGTATCTTCTTCTGTTTCTCGTTTAGTAGCCCACAAGCCTTCCAATGTCCTGTATCCCCTTCTCTTAATCTGCTTATCTATTTTGTCCATAATACTGCAAGTTTTGTAACAATACGAGATAATTGATCATCAAGTAAATTCATTTTACCATCTATATGTTCAAAGATGATATTGACTCCAGTTCCTGTAACAAAATCAACAAAATTAATCCATATAATTATGGAAGGTTTATTTTGTGATTATTTGTTGTAAAAACTAATGATTACCTGGCAGTCAGTTCTGAGGGTAATTTCTTTTTGATCAAGGTAATGAATTTTAAAAGAATTTAAGGAATTAATGCAGGCAGAAATTTCCGCATCAATTGTTAACTTAATTGTATCAAGTTTTCCAATTGCATATGCAAATACTTTTTCTTCATTCCTTGAGCTTTCTTTGGAATTTTTCCATTTTGTAATTCCTCCCCATACTTCCATACATCCATCAGTTTCAATGATAATGTATGCTCCTTGTGGGGGTAATTCCATTTCTGGCAAATTGTTAATTAAATGCTTAATTCTTTTGACTAGTTCCCAGTCCATACTAGTCATTCTTTTGTTTGCATTTGGAGCTATTTTATTGTATAATGGCCCAACTAATATTCCTAAACTAGGAATATAATTTCTAGCATAATTTAATATGCCAAGCCATGATCTTAGACCTTTCTTTTCTTTAAGTTGTTCCTTAGGAAAATCAGACAGTTTTTTTATTATATGTGGCTGCAACTTTATTCTTCTGTTTCCAATGATGGCTCCAAGAAACTCCACTTCTGTTACTCCTACAATCTTTTTTTTTCTTTTGATAGAACTAAGCCATATCTTTTGCAAATATTAAAAAATATTTGCAAATGTTTCTTATGTTCTTTTGCTGTCTCTGAGAAGATAAGGATATCATCTATATAGGCAGCAATGTAGGCTTCATGACTTTTGAAGCACTGATCCATCTTTCTTTGAAAAATTGCAGGTGCATTTTTTAATCCAAATGGCATGACTAACTATTCAAAAAGCCCATTCGGAAAAATGAAAGCTGTCTAGGAAATAGATTCAGGATCCATGGAAATCTGATGAAAACCACTTTTTAGATCAAACTTACTATAAATCTTTCTATTTCCTATTTTGTTGATGATAGTGTTGATTCCAGGAAGTGAATATTGATCCTTGTGAGTATTTTCATTCAACTTTCTGTAATAAAAAACCATCCTTTCTTTTCCATGCTTTGTTTCTCCTGTTTTTGGATCTACTATTGTTCCTAAATGTACAATCATAGCCATTGTCCTATGTCTTGATTCAGAAGGCCTGATTACTCCCAAGTCTAATAGGGCTTGTACAAGTTTCTTAATTTGGGCTTCCATCAACAGGGTGACATGCTTAAGTGGCTTGTCTTGGATAGTAATATCTGGATTTCTTTTTCCTTTGAATGTTCTCCATTTTTCCCTAATTCCTGGAGCATTCAATCTTTGTTCTTCAATTGCTGGAAGATATTGCGGGGGTCCTATAGTGAAATCTATAGGGGGTCTATATCCTGATTCAACTTGAGATGTTGATGCTGATTTAACTGTCTCCAATATTTCTTTAAGACTTAAATTGTCTTCTATTTCATTTTCTTCTCTTAACTTCGGATAACTCTGATGCTTTTTCTTTTCCTTTATCAGTAATGATAAGAGTTCTGTTACTAGCCCTTAACTCCATTTTGAGTCTTTCCTCATAGTCAAATTTCTTTAACTAATCAAATTCCTTTCCTAGGAATGTGTCAGTTATTTTGTCTAGTCTTTGATTTTTTGTGACTAGAATTTCATTTTCTTTGAGTATTTGAGTAATATACTCAGACATTTCTCGAATTCCTTAAATTCTTTTAAAATTCATTACCTTGATCAAAAAGAATTTACCCTCAGAACTGACTGCTAGGCAATCATTAGTTTTTACAATAAATAATCACAAAATAAACCTTCCAGAATTAGATGGATTAATTTTTGTTGATTATACTGAAAGTGTGCCAACTAGCTTTTTTTCCAGCAAAGGTGCCAAGTGACAGCACTAATGGGCAATTTTTCCCACCTAACATGTGCAACAAGTTGTTTTTCCCATTATAGGTGTGCCAACGAGCTGTTTTGTCAGTAAAGGTTCCCATCGACCTTGATAATGGGTTGTTTTTCCCACCAAGCGTGAGCCAATGATCTATTTTTTCATCGAGCACACCCAGTGACTTTTCTAACTTGTCTGTTTTCCCCAACAAATGTGTGCTAATAGGTTGTTTGCTCACCAAAGCTACCTTGGTAGTAGGCTCTTTTCTTACTAAAGGTTTACCAATAGGCTATTCTCTCACTAAAGTGCCCAATGTTTGTGCCAACAATCTATGTTTTTTCTACCAAATGTGTGCCAATGAGCCTTTTTTTCGTTTAAGGTGTTGGATCGGAAAACGAAAGCATGCTATATTTGGAGAACCGATAGATTTCAAAACTTTTTAGAAATCATATTTGCAGCGGAAGCAACATATCCAAATCATAATGCCAATCCATACATGATATGGTATAAGGATAATAATAAACATAAACAAGATGAAGAGTATTACCGACTTCTTTGCTACAGCTTTAATTCCTCGCTGAGCTTTCCTCTCCTTCTTCTTATATCCAAAACCTTTGCTTTTGAATCTTTTCCTTTAGCAATCTATCTTCTCCTTGTTGTTGTATCTTCAACCAATTTGATTTACCTCTTGTTCTTCTAGGACAATTTGGTTAACAAAATCCTTTGGTGGGAAAGGAGAAGAAATGTTTGGAGGAGATTTTTCTTAGAAGAAAATGAACCAAAAATGAGACTTTTCTCTTAATTTCGGTTCACTCATGCATGAAAGGAGGGAGACAGCCAAACCGTGCAAGAACTTTCTCTTACACACTCAATTTCGATTATGCATAGTATGGAAGAAGAGAATAGCATCCAATGCATCACTTCTTTCATTAATCAATCATTAAGTAGCCAATAAATGAGACTCTTCTCATTTATCTTTAAGGTGGCTATATGAAAAGACTATTAAACTATACATGACCTACCAATTTCAGTTTTGGAAGATGGAAGAAGGAAGATGGTCCATCCAATGCACATCTTTCTTTTTTAATCCAATGAATAATAATAGGTTACATGCTAACATTAATAGATAACCATTAAACCATTTAATGGTAAGTTCATAACTCTATTTAATGATGATAAACCATAATAAAGACCATCTTTATTTAGCATTTGAATGTTAAATGTGCAGCTGCACATTCAACCTTAATAAAACCAAAAATACTACTCCTTTCTTTAAAAAAATTGTTTTAATATAGTTAATCTAATCAATTACACTAAACCAAAGTGTAACCCATTTTTAAATGTACATTTGGGCTTCTAATTAACCATTAATTAAAGCAAGGCCAACATTTAATTATGGGTTTCTAAAACCTCCATTTATATTTCTTACTTAGCTTGAGAACCTTCCTTGAAGCCAATTGGCGAATCTTATTGGACTTTGATAATTCAAGCTCCAATAAGCCTAGAATTAACTTAATCTCACTAGAATTAATTCTAACTTATTAACTAAATGTCATTCCACTAAAGACAATTAGTTGAACTCTTGAATTATTAAATATTATGAGAATACATATTTTATGTCCAATTGCAAACCCTATTTAGAACCTTATTATAGCCATCCATATAACAAAGGATAAAATTACCGTTTTGCTCTTACGTTGGTTTTTCCTTCTAGATCTCCCGTTTTATTTTACATGGTGATTAACACACAAGATCTCATCTTGGTGTTAAGACTGATGGGTAGCTAGTCCATCAAACTACTAGTGCTAGTTTAATCACCAAATCTCCTTAAAACATCTAGAAGTGATGATATCACTATAAACTCTTTATTTGAGTGAATGTTCCCTGATACACGTTTCAATTAATAATTCCAACATGCAGACACTAGATTAATACTCTATAAAAATCCATTTTGAACATATCAAGAATTATAATGAAACACATATGAGTTCACCACTCATCAAGATTATGGTTCATAATAAGCGAATGCTTAAGTTGTATGTTTCAAGATTAAAGTAACGACCCACTTTATTCTTGAAAACATAATTGATTCCAGATTCATTTAATAGTGTCATTATCGATAGTTGACTACTATCATGATATGAAACTCATCATTCCCTTTAACTAAACTCTTTTACTTATATGGAAATAAATCGCAACACTACAGCCTAAACCATAATCAAGCGACCAACTTGATTATTCAACTGTGAATCAATTAATTCAGATTCTTATAATATACATGTTTCCTATACATTTATATGTATATGTATATTACTCACAAAATAATACCTTTTGACTAGATATATAATGCTCACACAAATAAAACCAAACTCTTTTGTTTTATTAATAATAAATATTTTCATTACAAAACTGTAACTGAAGAAGATAAAGTCACATGTAAATACACTTACTTTCCAGGGCACTATATTTACACAACTCCAACATAAGGTACCTAGCAATCTTGCCAACAACCTATTTTTTCCCTGAATTTGCCTAATGAACGTGTCAATGAGATGTTTTTTCACCAAAGGTGCAGAGTGACCGTGCCAACGAGCTATTTTTCTCATTAAAGGAGTGCCAACAGGCTGTTTTTCACTGAACGTTCCTAATGACCTTGCCAATGGGATGTTTTCACCACTGAACATGAGCCAATGGGCTATTTTAATGCAAAATGTGCCCAACAACAGTGCTAAAAGATTGTTTTTCCTACCGACAGTTTGCCAAAGGCTTTTTTCTCACCAAGGTATAGGCTATTTTAATGCAAAATGTGCCCAACAACAATGCTAAAAGATTGTTTTTCCCACCGACAGTTTGCTAAAGGCTATTTTCTCACCAAGGTACCTGGCGACCTTGCCAACAAGCCATTTTTCCCATCAAACATGTTCCAACATGCCATTTTCTCACTAAAGGTGCCTGCAAAACTTGCCAACAAGTTGTTTTTCCCACCAAAGGTTTGCTAAAGTGCTATTTTCTCAACAAAGTCCCTAACATTTGTGACAACAAGCTATTTTCCCACCAAATGTGTGCCAGCGAGCTATTTTTTCCCCCGAAGGGTATGCCAATGGATTGTTTTTATAACCAAAGATGTCAACCACCTTGCCAACATGTTATTTTTCCCATAAAAATGTTTCAATAGGTTGTTTTCTTACTAAAGGTTTTTCCCACTAAAGGTTTTCCAGTGGGCTATTTCCTCACCGAAGGTGTCTAGCAACTGTGACAATGGCTTTTTTTTCCTAACAAATGTGTGATAACAGGCTGTTTTCTTATCGCAGGTTCCAAGCTACCTTACCCATAGGCTATTTTTTAACAAATTTGCCCAACGACCTTGTCAACTAGCTACTTTTCCTATTAATGGTGTGCGAATGGGCAATTTTCTAACAGAAAGTGACCAGCAACTATGCAAAGGGGTTGTTTTTCCCACCAAATGTAATAGTCAATTTTTTAAATTAAAGGATTAACATCCTAGACTATTGCATCTATATCATTGAAAATTCATGAATTGCATTTCATCCACATGCATATCAATAGCATACACACATGACTTATGAATTAGTACACATTGCAAATAATGTATATGCACTCAATTGACTCATTCTGGAGTATGAAAGGTTTAAAATGGTCATAACGTGAATTGTGTATTATTTATGCCTTACATTTTGGTTTGATTGATTACAAGTAGTAAATTTGGAATTAATCAGTACAATTGGAAAATTGATGAATTAAAGTCTAGGAAAAATACCAAGTGGTATTACAAATTGACACATGGAAAATTAAGATGACTAAGCCTAGGAATTAGTGACATTTGGCATGAAAAATTAAGTAACAAATGACATAGCTAATTAATTGACAAATGATAGCCATGAGTGGGTGACAAATGGCCTAGCTTAATGGTGACATTTGGCCACAATTATGTAGGACAAATGGAGAACATGCTTGGGGACATATGTCATGGTACTATGGAGACACCTAGCTGAAGTAAATCACTTGTTAATATAGAAATCATGTATAATATGTAAAATACACAAGAAGGGGGTTGAATTGTGTAAAATTTTCAAAGATATTAATCTTTCGAGATTTCTTAAATTTTTTTAGAAATTTCAGATGATCACACAAAAACAATTTACTAAAGTCGATAAGTGATGCAATTGCAAGAATTATTATCTACTCTTCTAACAATAAGAAAATTAAAATATAAGGGTTAGAGAATAGACGTCGCGATTTTATACTAATTCACCCTTAACCTTGGGCTATGTCCAGTCCTTAGAGTTTGTCTGAGATTTTACTATGCTCTTCAACTTTACAATCTCTAGCCTCTCCAGTCTAGCCTTTCTTAGCCTCTGCTTTCTTAGCCTCTCCAAGCTCTAGCCTTTCTTTCTCTCTTTAAGAAATATATTTTTGAGCTTCACATTACAGATGTATTCGCTCTCTACTTTCACACTTTGAATACAAAATTTCTCTAAGTATTGCACAATCAGATTTTCTCTCTTGTAAAAACGTTATTTAGTTTTCGAATATAACTAATATTTATAACCTAAGTCTTCAACTGTCTTGTTGAGAATTTTTTCTTAAATCTTCTAAAAACCGTTATTAGTTGAGTCCTATAACTAACTCCAACTAACTGACAATCTAGAATAGCTTCCTTTTGTATTGTCTGGTATTATACTTCTTCTGGTGTCGCTTCGTCTGGTATCACGCTTCTTTTGTTATTACACTTCTTCTGTTGTCGTGCTTCATTTTTTATCACGCTTCATCTAGTATGATATGTATCGTCCATTGTTAACGTATCATCTGGTGTTGATATATCGTCTAGTGTTGACCACGCATCTTCTAGGTTTGACTTAGTGTTACTTACATTTTTCTGCATACTTAACAAACTTATCAAAATAATTCATACATTTATAAGATTATTATTATTTGATTGTCATCAAAATTAATAAAAGTGAAGTCTTCTTGACTTAACAATCTCTCCCTTTTTTATGATAAAAATAATCATAATTTTAAAAGATAAAATGATATTAAGATGAATAGTGTTCAGATGAATGCTTTCTAATAGTCTCACTTTTCTCTTTTCTCCATTTCTTCGTCTCTTCTTCTTCTTTTATTTTTCTTCTCTCTTTTTTTTCTTTCTCCCCCCATTTGTTATTAATAAAAAAGATAGCTCATGGTAGACGCTTCAGAATTTCAAAAACATATATTGAATGTCAGTGCAGATAGTCTTGAGGTCTTGTTCAATAGAAACACGTAGAAGTGCTACTTCCTCATGAAGATCACCCATTGAGTCACCCAGTTCATTAACCTTAGTATGAATTTCCTCAAAATCTTTCGCTACGGCTTCCTGAACTTCCTTTTGTTTGTGACTTGCTTCCATCCAATTGATGAAATGCTTTAAGAACTCCAAATTAACAGTAGGATCTTGTTGTATTTCACTAAGTGGATGAAGGTTTTCAACAACAGATGGTTCTGTATGAAAAAAGTATAAATCTATTATTTTGATTGAGGGTAGTCTAAAGGTTTGTTTTTCTTCTGGGAGATCAAGATCATCAGTTTTAGGTAGTTTAAGAATTAGTTGCCTAAGAAGGTGTAACACATCTTTGACTAAAGGTATGAAACCTAAGGGTCTAAAATGCATGATTGAATACACAAAGGTTTCTAAGTTGAAATTGATACCTTCAATCATGATACTTCTATACCATCCTTCTGTCATAGTGCCAACTACCCTGAAATTTTCATCTTTGGTAGAAACTCCAAATTGACTCCTTGATGCCCTTGAAATGTGATGTGATACATAGATACCTCCAGGTTGAGCTGCAATACATGCATCATCTATGTTCTTCATAGCCACTTGAATATGTTCTTCTGTAAGATCATCTTTATGCCCTTCAGGAAACATTTTTTTCGTTTATCACGGGGGTTGAACATCTTGGTTGTATATCTGGAACAATCTTTATTGATGTTCTGCTCGTAATCGGATAGATTGTATACCAATCCTTTGAAATCTTCATTGGATATGGTTCTGCCTTCTCATCTCATAGAATATCATATAGTCTTCGTTCTTCATGATTGAGAAGATGTATTGTCTGATCGTTAATCGGTATAAGCTCAACTTGTACCTTGACTGTCTTCTTTGAAGGTTCTCTTATAATAATTGAGCTTTTGTTTCGAGCAAGTACTAATTCTCCTACTATTTTAACTTTCAAATCCTTTTTGTTGATTGGTTGAGAAGGATTGTAAGGTACTAATTGGTGTTCAACTGTTTGAGTCTACTATTGAACATCAGATAAAGAAACCTTTTCCAAACTAAGCTTCATCTTCTTTTGTTCTTCTGCTGGTTTGGAAGAAAGTTTTTGTTGAGGCTTCTTCCTCTCAAATACTAACTTCCTTTTTATCCCTGTCTCTTCAGATGCTTTTGCTGATTGACTTTGCAAAATAGAGACAATTGATCTGGTAGGATGTTATCTTTTATCTTGCTTTTCAGAATCTCCACCAAGAATTAGAGCTTTCTGCTTTTTGTCTTTTTGTTGTTGTAAGGTCAATAATCTTGATGACCTTCTTGACTATTTGGATTTTTTTGATTGAAGTGTTTCAACCTTCTTTAATGACACTTGTTGTGATGTTTTTTGAACCCAACTTTCCTCTTTTTGTAGAATCGTCTTAGTTTTTATTGGCACATCAGACGATTTTTCAGTATTTTCTTCTGCGGATGTTCTTCCTATTGATCAAGGTTTTGTTTTTCTTTCAAACGTAACATGTTCACTAATGCTCCGTCTTACTACAAGCTCTCCCTTAGACCTTGCTTTCGATGTAGAACTTGTATCCGCTTAAGCTTCAAACTTTATTCCCATTCTATTAATAGTAGTGGCATTAATAATGCTCTTCACATCCATCTTTACCCTGTTACCTCTGTCGAGTAAGATTGGAGATTCTCTAAAAATCCTTGTCAATAGCATACTGTAAGGTAAAGACCTAGAATCTCCCTTAGACTTCATTATGTACTTCAAAATCAAGTACAAAAGATTAATGGGTTGGTGATTAAATAAGTGAAACAAACAATGTTCACCGTGAATCGTCACAATGTCCTTCGAGCCTATTCTTAGTAGAACATAATGGAGAAGCAGTGAATGTAAAACCCTAGCCTTCAGAACAAGGGTTGATGCTTTCTTAACTCCTAGGTCACTACTTCCATATATTTGTCGATTGATGTGCGCTTTATCTACGCGACCTTGAGTAATCAATTTTGTATTATTAAACAGCTTTGCTCCAATACTAAGACACCCAATGACCATCTCGATAGTATCTTGTGTGACTATAATCAACAACCCATCTACCATTGATACTAAGGTGTTGTCCACCACCTTTGCATTCTTCCAGAACTCATATATCTCATTCAACTAGACTTTTTCACGAACGTTGAAGAAATTTTGCAACCAACTGCTTCAATTTCTGGTTCAATGTCCATATGATTTTCCTTCAAAGAGGTGAAATCAACTTGTCTCCCATAGATAAGAGATTGCTCCATTTTTGATCTGTAACAAATAAAAACTAAACACACAAATGTATTTCGCTTAACGTAACGAGGTTAGTATCTAAAAATAAGATTATGAAATGAAAAGAACTTGAAGTTTAGAACATAGTATTGAATCGTCTTGGTTGAGAGCACTAAACAAGTCGGTTTTAAAGTTTTTCAAGAAAATTATAAAATAGAAGTATTTTAGAATCTTGAGAAGATTTCCTTCTTATACATACTCTTGAAAAGTTACCGTTCATAACTTACCATTACTATTTACTTAAAAACTTACGACTTTTTATCTTCTTCCTATTCGAATCGCCTGGTTCATGACTTATAACACAAATGGTCATTTAGCATTACCATATTCAAGTTTTGTCTGATTTCCTTGAATCCATTTTCACACAAAGGTTTAGTGAAGATATTTGCCTATCGTTGATTTGTCTCAACAAATTGTAGACTGATGATTCCTCTCTGTACATAGTCTCATATAAAATGATGTCTAACTTCAATATGCTTTGCCCTCAAGTGTTATATTGGATTCTTTAATAGATTGATAACACTTGTGTTGTCACAGAAGATTGGAATTTGATCTTCTTGTATAGAATAATCTTCTAATTGGTACTTAATCCATAATGTCTGTGAACAACAACTTGCAACTGATATGTGTTCAGCTTCTATAGTAGATAAAGCAATTAAGCTTTGCCTCTTGCTTAACCAAGAAATTAGATTATGACCAAGAAAGTGACAACCTCCACTTGTACTCTTTCTATCAATGTTATCTCCATCATAATCAACATCACAGAACCAATTGACCTGAAATCTTTACCTTTCTCATACATTAAACAAAGATCAATAGAACCTGCTAAGTATCTCAATGTTCTTTTGACATCAATATAATGAGATTCTCTAGGATATGCTTGAAATCTTGCACACAAACAAACACTAAACAGTATATTAGGTCTGTTTACAGTTAGGTAAAGTAAAGAACTAATAATTCCTCTGAAAAGTGTTTGATCAACCTTCTTACCTGTTTCATCCTTAGATAAAAGGATTGAAGGATGCATAGGAGTTTACATAGGTTTGACCTTCTCCATTTTATATTTGACTAACAGTTCTTTGATATATATTTTTTATGAATAAAAATCTTTTCTTTGGTTTGCTTAATTTATAAACCAAGAAAGAATTTCAATTCACCCATCATACTCATTTTAGACTCATTTTTTATAAGATTTTCAAAACTGGAACATTATACCAAAAATAATATCATCTACATATATTTGCACCACTATGAAATCATTTTTAATACATTTTCTAAACAAAGTCTTATCTACTTGCCCTATAATAAAGTCATTTCTAATAAAAAATGAAGTTAGACGATCATACCAAGCACGAGGTGCTTCTTTTAATCCATACAAAGCTTTATGAAATCTATAGACATAATCTGGTTTATCAGTATCTTCAAAACCAAATGGTTGCTTAACATAAACTTCTTCATCTATAAAACCATTCAAAAAGGTACTTTTCACATCTATTTGAAACAGTTTTATATCATGACAAACAACATATGCAAGTAAAATCCTAATAGCTTCTAGTCTAGCTACAGGGGCACAGGTTTCATTATAGTCTATTCCTTCTTGTTGATTATAGCCTTAAGCTACTAATCTAGCTTTGTTACAGCTTACTCTTCCTGATTCATTTAGTTTATTTTTGAATACCCATCTGGTTCCGATGACAGACTTGTTGGGTGGTCTAGGAACTAAATACCAAACTTTGTTCCTTGTAAATTGATTTAACTCCTCTTGTATGGCTAAAATCCAAGCTTCATCTTGAAGAGCTTCATCAATTTTCTTAGGTTCTAATTTAGAAGCAAAAGCTACATTTGCCTCTCTTCTAAATTTAGACCTAGTTCTCACTCCTTCTGATGTTTCTCCTATGATCATGTTTTCTGTGTAAGAAGATTTGTACTTCCAATCTTTTCTAAGACTAAAGTTTTCATAAATATCTTCTATCTTATCAAATGGATCATTTGGTGGTGACATGTCTAGGTTATTTGTAACCTCCCATCACTCATGTTAGAGCTAGAATTGTGAATTTTGAGAAATTTCTAAGAAATTAGGAAAATGCACATCATGCATAAATTAATTGTGACACACACATTTTTGCACATTCATATGATTGTACATGCATTCTTTAACATTTCTGGGTATAATTGAGTTAGTAAATATGATTAAAATGTGTTTTGGCAATTTTGGTATTATTTAGGATATTTTGGTATTTTTGGTGAAATTTAGAAAAATATCGATTTATTGGCCAATTATGGTGTGCCACGTGGCATCCTATAATTGGGACAAATGACTTGTATGTATGGTGACACGTGGACTGCTAGTGGTGACAAATGTATGACATGCAAAGAACCCACGTATTTTATGTTTTGAAAAGAAAACACTAGGAAGAGTTACGGTAGTTTTTGAGCCTCTGAAGAATTTCTGCTTGGTTTGTTCATTCACCGATCATTGAGTTGCTCTTGATGGTTGTCTGTGAGTTATTCATATTGCTGGAAATAAAAGCTTAAACAAGTAAGTAACTTAATGATATTTTATGGTGTAGGAATATACATGCATACATGGGATTGAGAAGTTTGGTTTCGGTGTTAAATAGATTAGATGATTAATTTGAGAGTTAATAATTGTTTAAAATGGTGTTGAATGGACTTTAGATTGGAAGATATGTACATACTCTATTCAGGTTTTGAGAAAAGCAGAAATGGTACATGCATACATTATGCCCGTTGTTTATCTGTAGAAGTGAAGTTGATGTTTAAGTGTGAATCTTGGATTTTAAATTGTGTGTGTTGATGAACTCAAAATGAGTTAGAAGAATTGTTTTGAGTGTTATCTGAGTTAATTGATGTGAGAATAAACGTGAAGAATGGAGAGAAATGAGAAATTATTATAGTGTGAGAAAGTGAAATCTGGGTTTAAAATCTGGAAAGTGGGGAAGACGAGTCTTCATGAAAGTTCATCGAGGCCAACTCTTTTTAGTTCGCCATGGCAAAACTTTTGAGTTCGTTGCAACGATCTTTGCAAAATTCTCGATAAAATCTGGTTTTTGGAGGGTTCATCGCGACCATCTATTTTGTTCTTACCGCAGCAAAATCTAATCCTTTACAATTCAAACATACTTTAGTATTTTCACCATAACTTTCTCTGTAGTTATCTAAATGGGATAATTTTTAATTTGATGTAAACTGGAGCCATAGGGATACAACATTTATGAAAAAATGGAGTTTTAATTCTATCTCTAAGATTTTCAAGTTTTGGTTCGAAGTTGAAGTAAGATTTTTGCTGAAGCTTAAAAATAGTCTAAAATATTTTGAGTATATCTTTTCGTATACTGAACCAAATTGAATGATTTTAGTGTCAATAGAAATTTGAGGCATTGTAGAATAACTTTACAGAAGGAAGTTTTACCTAATTTGGTCATTTAACTTATCATATTTAGTATGGAAAGTTGACCCGTATGTGTATTAGAGGAAAAATCTGAAGTGGTCAATGAAGTTATGAAATTGTTTGACATTGTTTTGTTTCAATCCAATTGTAAATATACATGGCATTAATGAGGGCTTTGATATCTGAATGACTTGTTGATAAGGATCTCAATATTGTACCCCAGAATTGTCATTGAACATGCATTTTGCATGTTTTCTATACATTGTTATGCATAAAAGAACACTTGTGCATTTGTGCAAAAATGTGATATTTGTGAATGTGTTTTGTATATTTTAGAGGAGCACATCGGACGTCAATCAGACATTACTGGACCATCCAGGCAATAGCTTATTGGAACGTACTGTGAGTCAACCAAGATGATTTCCTATGATTGATTTGATTTGATTTGTTTAAACTTCTAACATTATTGAACTGTTTACGATTTGTTTATGAATTTCGGACTTTAATTGTCCGAGGAGATCAATATTTGGGAATGTATTGGAAGTGCTTTGATTGCAGCTTTGATTGCTATGGAATTCTGAATGTTATGTGAATTGTCAACGAAAGTTGAATGCCGGACTTAGGTATGATGATTATGAGTTTTGTTGAGCATCATATGTGATTGCCTTATATGCTATATTCAGTATTTGATGCATTTCATAAAAATGCATGCTCAGATAAAAGCGTTGTGACTTGAGATGCTAGTATGAAGCGCTTTTATGTAGAGCTTTGCTCCGTGATATATGTGTATGCACATAAAGCTATGCTCCGTGATTCTGTTCTGAATGAGCCCTATGGGCCAGTATTTGTATAAGTATGTGATAGGCATTCAGTCACAACAATAAGAACGAATGTAAGTCTCATATGCATATGTATTGGTTATATATGATCTGTTTTGCAATGATTAAATGTTATACCATATTGTGTGAGTTTTTGAATAATAATTGTATGTTAGAATGAATATTTGTGTATTATGTGATGTGTGTATATGATCCGATGAATTCATCAATGATGGTTCACTCATTGAGTTTGCAAAACTCATCAAAAATTGCAATGTAACTTTTCAGGTACGAGACAGGAGACCTAGTTCCTTAGTCAGGATTTAAGGAATCTTTTGGATAGAGAAATGGCTCAGAGGTCTGTCAGCTGACACTAGAAGTGCTCTAGCATTATTTTTATAGTTTTTCTAGAATTTGTATAAGGTTTTGTAAATATTGTTTGGTGGAAATAGTGTAAGCTTTATGAATGAATGGAATGAATGGTTTTGTTTTAAAATTTAGTGACTTTGGAGTATGTTAGATGAAGCCATGTGTAAGTTGGATTTGTTTTTGCTCCAAGATATCATTATCATAAGGTATGTAATTAAATGTCCTTCGGGTATTCGGGTATTTGCCTTATGGTAGTGGGATGTTGTATTATTGACTAAAGGAGCAGATAGAGTTTCATCATCAGAATCGTCTCTTCTATCTAGATGAGAATCATCATCAAATTTAACATGCATAGATTCTTCAACAAATTTAGAAGCAAGATTATAAACTCTATAAGCTTTAGAAGAAATCAAATATCCTAGAAAAATTCTTGAATTGATGTTAGAAAAAAATTTATCCAATTTTTCTTTTGTATTCAATATAGTGCATTTGCAACCAAAAGGATGGAAAGGTGAATGTGGTAAAGATTCCCACAGAGTAAAACCTTGCTAATCCGTTCACAAAGGCATTGTCTCAAAAGAGCTTTATGGGTCACCTAAAAGGGATGGGAATGAGGGATATGTCATACTTGCTTTAGGGCAAGTAGAATATTGTTGGAGTTATATGAATATAGTTCCTTGGAAAGCAAGTGAATTTACATGTAACTTAATTTTCTTCCAGTTACAATTTTGTAATGAAAATATTTATTATTAATGAAACAAAAGAGTTTGGTTTTATATGTATGAGCATTATATATCTAGTCAAAAGATACTGAGATTCTTTTACAAGTAATATACATATACATAGAGATATATGGGAAACATGTATATTATTAGAATCTAAATTAATTGATTCATAGGTGAATAATCAAGTTGGTCACTTGATTATGGTATAGACTGTAGTGTTACGATTTATCTCCATGTAAAGAAAGGAGTTTACTTTAAGGGAATGATGAGTTTCATATCATGATAGTAGTTGACTATCGATAATGGCATTATTAAATGAATATAGAATCAATTATGTTTTAAAGAATAAAGTGGGTCGTTACTTTAATCTTAAAACATACAACTTAAGCATTCGCTTATTATGAACCACAATCTTGATGAGTGGTGAACTCATATGTGTTTCATTATAATTCTTGATATGATCATAATGGATTGTTATAGAGTATTAATCCAGTGTCTACATGTTGGAATTATTAATTAAAACATGTATCAGGGACCATTAACTTAATTAAAGAGTTTATAGTGATATCATCAACTCTAGATGTTTTAAGGAGATTTGGTGATTAAACTAGTGCCAGTAGTTTGATGGACTAGCTACCTATCAAGTCTTAACACCAAGATGAGATCTTGTGTGTGAATCACCGTATAAAGTAAAACGGGAGATCTCGAAGAAAAAATCAACATAAGGGCAAAACAATAATTTTACTCTTTGTTGTGCGGACGGTTATAATAAGGTTCATAATAGGGTTTGCAATTGGATATATTATTTGAAATATGTATTCTCATAAGATTTAGTAATTCAAGAGTTCAACTAATCGTTTTTTGTGGAATGACATTTAGCTAATAAGTTAGAATTTATTCTAATGATATTAAATTAATTATGGACTTATTGGAGCTTGAATTATCTATGTTCAATAAGATTCCCCACTTGACTTCATGGAAGGTTATAAAAAAAAGTAAGAAATATAAATAGAGGTTTTGGAAGCCCATAATTGAATGTTGGGCTTGCACTAATTAATGGTTAATTAGATGCCCAAATATACATTTAGAAATGTGCTAGACTTTGGTTTAATTTGATTAATTGGATTAATTAAATTAAAACAAATTTTTTAAGAAAGTATAGTGCAATTTTGTTTTTCATTAGGGTTGAATGTGAAGCTGCATATTTAACATTAAATTGCTAATTAAAGATTTTCTTTATTATGGTTTATCATCATTAATTGGAGTTATGAACTTACCATTAAACGGTTTAATGGTTATCTTTTAATGATAGCATGTAACCTATTAGCATTCATTGGATTAAAGATGAAAGATGTACATTGGATGGACCGTCTTCCTTCTTTCATCATCAAAAACCAAATTGATAGGTCTCATTTAGGTTAACAAACTTTTCTTATAGTCATCTTAAAGACAAATGAGAAGAGTCTCATTTAATGACTTCTTTATGATTGATTAAATGAAGAAATGATGCATTGGTTGGAAAACTCTTCTTTCCTTTATTGTTAACCGAAAGTGTGAGGGAGTGAGAAGGGGTTCTTATATTTTTATCACTCTCTCTCCTATCTTGCATGAAAAAATCGAAAATTGCATGAGAGTGTTTCATTCTTGGTCTTCTTTCTTTAAGAAAATTCTCCTCCAAAGTTTTCTTCTTCTTTCCCCACAAAGGATCTTGTTAACCAAGTTGTCCAAGAAGAACAAGTGTTAGATCGGATGTGTCGAGGATACAATATTGAGAAGAGGAAACAATAACAAAAGAAGAGGATACATCACTTATGAGAGGATATATTGCAACATCCCATAACCATTGATTATATACCCAAACACCCAAGGACATGCAAGTACATATCCTATAATAATGGCATGTTAGAGCAAATATAAATCCAACTTAACATGGCATCATCTAACATAATTTAAAAGTCATCAAATTAAAATTGTTCCTTGCAATCATTGTCAAAAAACTCACACTGTATTCATTGAACAAAAGCTTACACTGTATCCATTAATAAATATTTACAAAACCTTATACAAGTTCTAGGAAGACTATAAAACGTAAGCTATAACTCTTCTGATGTCAGCTGACAAACCTCTGAGCCATAACTTAATATAAAAGGTTCCTTTAGTCCATTCTAAAGAACTAGGTCTCTTGTCTCGTACCTGAAAATTCACGTTTCAATTTTCATGAGTTTTGCTAGCTCAATGAGTGAACCATCATTGATGATATCACCTAGGTCAATCACACAAGATCATATAATTCACATATAATCATTCAGATCTTACACACATTACCATGGCAAACCATGATATCATTGTGAATCAAATATATATATATATATATATATATATATATATATATATATATATATATATATATATATATACACATATAAGACTCCACATTCGTTATTATTGTTGTGACTAAGTGCCTTTCATATACGGATACAAATATTGGTCCATTGGGCTCAATCAGAAACATATATTATGGAGCAAAGCTCTACGTGCAAATAGAAATCACGGAGCAAAGCTCTACATATAGAAAATCGAGCTGAAAGCTCTATCAAACTGGCTGCGCTGGTCACAACGTCTTTATCTGAGCGTGTATTTGATGAAATACATAAATTACAGAACTTACCATGTATAACAATCACAAATGATGCCTAATCAGAATCTTATAATCATCGGACCTAAGTCCGACATTCAACTTTCATTGAGAATTCAAATATCATATAGAGTTTTGCAACAATTCATAACACTTCTAATTTATACCAAAATATTAAAATCCTCGAACAATTTATGTTTGAAATTCAGAACACAATCAGTACATTTCAAATTTAAATAGTCATTCTCATTCACATACAAGTAGCACTTCCAATGATATTTACATGCATCGAATGCCTCGGACAATTATTGTTCGAAATTTAGTACACAATTCAGTACGCATTCATCAATATTAAATTCAATTCAGTAATAAACAAAACAAATCAAGGTGGGACCTTTTGAGGTTACTCACAGTACACTTTAATATGCTATTGCTTGGATGGTCTAGCAATGTCTGACTGGCGTTGTAACATCCCACTACCCGTGTTAAGGAAAAACAATAAATGAGAGAAATTGTTGAGAAAGTAAGAAACACATTTCATGATCATTCATAATATGTCATACACATACACTTGAATAGTGAATTTTTCTGCACATGAAAATAATTGTACATGCACTCGTGAATAATTCCGGGAATAATTGGATTGAGTTGTGATTTTTGAGAAATTGTGAATTTGGAATTTAAATTATATTGGAAATTTTATTGATTAGTGGAATTATATACTTGTGAATTTTGGTGAATTTAGGATTTATTTCAGAATTTATGGAGTATTAGAGAAAGAAGGAAAAAGAAATTTAAAAGAAGAGTTGGAGATAGTTGGATGGTAAGATGAGAGTTTAGAGAGTTAGTTTCAAACAAAACTAAGTTAGAGATTAGACCATAGGAAAGTGACAAGTGTTAAGTTGTTTTTTGTACTTTTGTTAAAAGTAAGTCTTGATATCCGAGACTTCAAAAAGGGGTTTGGTATTTTTTAAGTTTCTTTCCTTGTTATCACCTCCTTCAAATTTTCTTAAAACATACAGAGTTTTTCCATCAAAATGCCTTTGAAAAATTTCTTCACTTTTCCTTCCTCTATCCTATTGCTAAGTGTTTCTTCTTCGTTAAGAAAAAAAATAGAGGTTGATTAGTGTTCACAGTGGAACGTGAGTTTTGCATGGAGTAGGGCTTGAAGATAGTTGGAGCTTTTAGGAGTTTTCAAAGAGTAAGTAGTGGATAAATTTGTTAGAGTTAAATTTTTGAAATAAACTGATGAATTATTGTCATCACATGTATCATGGACTATATTTTCATATGGATGATATTGATTTGAAATGAAGTAGAAAAGGTGACCTTGGTATGAGTTGTGATAAGGAAAGATTGTGAAACAAAATGGGTGGTTGATCTGAAAAATATTCTCGGAGTATGTTTCAGTATTTTAGCCACAACTTTTTATCTAGTTATCCAAATGAGATGATTCTTATTTTGTATTAAACTAAACACACATGGCTATATTTCTTATGAAGACATATAATTTAAATTCTCTCTTTAAGGCTAAATTAGAGAAAGGTATCTCTAAAAAGTTGTAGATCTTTTTTTTAGTTTTCTAACGATATATAGTATTGAATTTTTGGACTTCTAGGTTGAAAGTTATGGTCCTTATAAGGGAAGATGTATCTTCTGTCTTTTTGCTTCTTCTATGTTTTATTACTTCTATGTTTTGCTTCTTCTGTGGTGACATGTCATCTGTGTTTTTGCTTTTTCTGTGATAACATGTCATCTATGATGATGTGTATTCTATATTTTGCTTCTTCTGTGATGACATGTCGTCTATGATGACGTGTCTTCTATGTTTTGCTTCTTTTGTGATGACGTGTTGTCTGTGATGACGTGTCTTCTATGTTTTGCTTCTTTTATGATGACGTGTCATCTGTGATGACATGTCATCTGTGTTTTGCTTCTTCTGTGATGATGTATCGTCTGTGTTTTGTTTCTTCTACTTTTTGCTTCTTCTGTGTTTTGCTTCTTCTACTTTTTGCTTCTTTTGTTGTTTGCTTCTTTAACTTTTTGCTTCTTTTGTGTTTTGCTTCTTCTGCTTTTTCACCTAGCCTATCTTCTTTTTCATTTTTGATCTTTTAGAAGATAGAATCTGTCTTTGAAATCTACATGAAAGTTCTAGATCTTTAAGTTTTCTTTCAAACCATATAAAGAACACACAAATCCAATATCTATAGGGAAAGTTATAGTAATTTTCCCTATTCATCTGTCTTTTTCCATTAGTCTACTTTTTCCTTTGGCTTCGTCTATATCTATCTTTTGTTCCATTTTCGACCCTCTAGACGATATAATATGTCTTCAAGGTCTTCATAAACATTGTAGATATTGAAGTTATCTTTCTAAAAATATAAATAACACATAAATTTGACATCTTTAGAGAGCGTTATGCCATTTTTCCCTGTTAGAGTAGTGCCCTAAAGGCAATCGCCTTTAGCGCGTTTTGTACAAAGTTGTGTACAGACTTTATGAATAAATAAAGAAAGGCATATTTCATTAACTTGCTGTTCATTATTCATGAATATATATTGATCTATAAGCAAATTAATGAAGTCCATGATATATGACATAGCATGAAGGAAATTGTGATGTGATCATACTACTGAGATTCCTATCATGTGCAATTATGTCAGTATCTAAATTATCCCTAGTCGTAGGATTACTGAAACTGGACATCGATAATCTGGAGAGACTAGCACATCTCAAGTTCCTTGATTTGATCAAGCAGTGGATCTCAGAAACTGTAAATATAAGATATTTACGGTTGAGATGTGGATGCTTACTAGAGGTAGTAAGTACATTGGATGACCTGCTATGAGATCATCACATGGATGTCCTATTCTAATGTCAGTGATAATCTCATCATAGCAATGGTGCAAGTATCCTTAGACTTGAGGTGCTCAAGGATATCTTGATATCTTGATTCGTGCTTTGACTCCATTCCTTGTTGCCTTACAGAGGTCGCTCATAGGGTGGTGATTGGGTACAGCTTGAGGTATTCGAAGGTAATTGAGTAGCCAATAGAGGATTCACCACTTCTGTGATAGTAGAAGATGATACCCATGGCCTCTTGTCAGGGTCATTACTTGGAAATCTCTGGCCGGAGTACGTATGCCATGAAGAGTGTCTTCAGTGACATATAAAGTAATGAGTCCCAGGATAGGAACTGATATCACTTGGACTAGATTTGACGTAGTCAGTCTAGTAAGAGTTGACACTTTGCCCATACTCATAACCAAGTGGGGTATAGCATGGTGAAAGGACGAATTGCACGGTAATTGTCTGTGGAAAGGTTCGTGATATGGTCCGTGATGAATATAGGTTCATTCGTCAAACCAATTACTTTCCGGTCAATTGGGGGTCGTGATGTGTTGCTAGATACCGCTCATAACTTGCTCAGATTAAGTGTTAATATAAGTGGCCAACATAACCGGGAACCTAATGGGTCACACGCATAAGAGTGATTCGAAGAATTCGTAAAATAGTTTTGGATAGAGATCCAATAAATGGAGAGCAATAGGATTAAATGGATCCCGATGAGATCGAGATATGTCCCGATGAGATCGCGACATCGATATTGCTGAAAAGGGTTTCCGGTGGTTTTTCCATACCGAGACCCAGTAGTCCGATAGGACCGACCCCAGTGTAACTGGACCACTTCAGCATTTATATATATATATATATCTTTTTAATTAATTAAGTAATATATATATATATATATATATATATATATATATATATATATATATGCCATACGTGTAAGATGGAGGGGAGAAGCTTATCTTTTAACTTATATATATATAAGGATAACGTGGAAGCTTGATGACCATTAGTTTTTAATATGTCTTTTAAAGAGTTAAAAAGACATATGGCCAAAAACAAGTGAATTAAGGTGATCATCGTGATTTTGGAAGAGGGATTTGAGAAATCCTAAGTCTTCATCTTTCATCACGCTCTCCTTCATCTCCAAGTTTTCATCTTCCTTCATCGTTGATCATAGCTCTCCAAGGACAAAGGTAAGAGCTAGCACTCTTTAATTTGTTCTAGCTATTCCCGGGTCAAAGGGTTTGCCCCGGTTAGGTTCTCCGATCTCTGCGTGGATACCGTTAGAGACAGTCTCCTTTGGCCATTATGGTTTGAGTTTGTTATATAGACACATGGATCCTGGCTTTCGGGAAGGTCCCGGAACAAAAATTTTTGTTTTCCACACCGTGTGCATGTGATGCACACACCGAGATTTTCCTACAGTGGTATCAGAGCCACTTGTGTCGTATATAACGAAAAAATCATAACAAGGTCGGAGCTCCCTATTGCTTGTAACGATGATGCATGTTGACTGTGTTAATTTCGAATTCAGTATAGAAATATAGTTTTCGAAATTTTCTTGCCCAGATGTGTTCATAAGATGTTGTTGAATATGTCTGTGGAAGATTATAATTTATCAATGTGATTTGATATGGTTTTGCTAATTTATTCCCTAATATTCTGGTTGCTGTGTTTGTGCACACTCCTTGAACAGTCATGTTTGTAAATTCGAGAATAAATTGTAAAAAACAAATTTTCGGATTTTTTTTCACCGACATGTCTCTAAGATGTTTATGAATGTCTATGAGGATGGAAAAAGATTTTCTAGGTGATTTAATATTTATTTGATAATTTATTGTGTGCTGCTGGGAATAACTGTGTTGAGGAACACAGATTCTACATTGGCTTTGTCGCTGAGGTTGGATGAGTTTTTGATGGAAATAAATCCTGAAAAATTTCATGGAGCATTTTGGAAATATGTTGTAACCTCTGTAATTTTCTCAGAATTTATTGAAATTGTTTCAATGAGTTTTTCAAGAAAAAGAAAGAGCTTGGTAGTTTTGAGAAAGTTGCTGGTGCTGTTTTGTTTGGAATGATTGATTGTGTATTTCTCAATTCCAATGCCTTGGATCATTTTTAATGTGATTAAAAATGTTTTATCTTGATGTTTTATGCTTTTCAAATTGAATTTCTTGAAATTGGGTTTCCAAACAATTTTTTAATGTCAAATATGTCACATTAGCGTCTCGTTAGTGTATTTCGTTGTCTTGATTGTTTTGGCCGTCACAAATTTTGTGACCAGTGCCGAAGTAGTCTTGATAAAGTGTAGAATACCTAGAGATACTTAGGGTGATAGTTTGATATTCTCAAATTATTTGGAAATCTAAATGAATAATAGTATATTCATCAATTTCAAGTTTTTCATGTATAGTATGATTATACATGGTAAGCATGATATAATGAAAGTGTTTCATTGGTACATCATTGTAAAGGATATTACACTTGGTATTGTGAATAGGAACTACACGGATTGAGAAATTAGCCGATTAGAAAGCAATTCCACATATATAAGTCGACTTACACATGTATAAGTCGACTTGTATTCTCAGATAAGTCGACTTACACATGCATAAGTCGATTTGTTCGTGCACATAAGTCGACTTTCACAATGGTATAAGTCGACTTGTACGTGCACAGTATCACAAATCGACTTGCACAATGGTATAAGTCGACTTGTACATACACAGTAGCATAAGTCGACTTACACAAGTCGACTTACAACATGCAAAGGTGGGATAATGGATGATCAAAGGTATAGACTCAATGTGATTGATGAAATGCCCTAAATCATTCCATATAGTCATGGTGACTATAATCCTACAACTTGGAGAAGAAGAAGATGAGACCAGAGTTTGAAAACCCTCACACTTAATATGAAAACTAACGCCTTCCATTAATATGGGGAGAACCAGAGTTCTTATAGAGTTTGGGTTGTTAGGTAAACCCAAGCTCACTCTATACGGATATGTTTGAACCGTGGAAATGAAATTTTCGGATTAATGGGTCTGTTTTCACTAGAAGCGTTGATTTGTTGAGTAAACTCAAGGTCAACGTGGACAGAGGCAAAATTGGGTAGTGTACATCAGATGTACGCGTATCAAGAGTTGATAACCCAATGTGTGTGCATACATTACGAGTTGATAACACTAGTCGATAGTTGCATCTAGATACAACTGGTATGACCGATACCTGCCGATTGATCTAAGGTGGCTTGTTGGGTAAACCCAAGGTCATTTTAGTAATGTCGGATATTTATGATGCAATTGGTATGACCGATACCTACCGATTGACCTAAGGTGGCTTATTGGGTAAACCCAAGGTCATTTTAGCAATGTCGGATATCGACCCACTAGGACATTTTGTCATAATGTTTCTTGGATTCATAATGAGGGTTATGGATTCTTTGAAACTAGTGGGAGCCATATGCATGTCATGCAAGTCCTTATGATCATTCATGTAATTCTATTCTAACATTCTTTCTCTCTTTCCCTTTAGGTTGATTGAAGATGACTTCAAGTGTGAATTTACGCTCACTAATGGATTCGAACAAATTAACTGGACCCAACTTTCTTGATTGACTGAGAAATCTGATAATTGTTCTCAGATCTGAAGAACTGGGCTATGTCCTAGATGTTCCACTTCCTGATCCACTTGCTGTTGATGCTATCAAGAAGGATAGCAAGTCAGTGCTCGTGGTGGACTCTTCTTCTTCTGGTTCAAAGAAAAAGAATCTAAAGAAGAAAAGGTCTAAGAAACCAAAAGGAAGTGCAACCAAGAAGAAAACCAAAGAAACTGCACCAAAAGGAACTTCCTTCCATCAGGCAAGATTGGTCACCTAAGCGAATCAGAAGTCTATCTGGAAGAATTGAAGCAGAAGAAGGCATCAGATGCCTCGACTTCTTCAGGTATGTTTGTCATTGAGGTTAATACTATTTCTGACCATAACATATGGGTATTAGATACCGGTTGTGGCTCACACATATGCAATGATATGCACGGGCCTCGTGGACGATGAGACAACCATGAAGGGAGAACTAGACCAAGTGTAGGAAATGGAGCAAGAGTCACTTTGCATTAGCCGAGGCACTTATTTTTATCACTCCCCAGAGGCTTGTAATTAAATTGGATGAATGTTATTTTGTACCTGTTTTAACAAAGAACATATTGTCTATTTCTTGTTTAAATAGAGTTGGTTTCCATTTGACTTTTAGTAACAATGGTTGTTCTACTAGTTTGAATGGAATGCTCTATGGTACTGGTACATTATGCAACGGAATTTACATATTAGATATGTCACATTCAATTATGAATGTCAATGACACGAAAAGACATAAACGAGATAATTTAAAATCAACTTACTTATGGCATTGTCGCCTTGGCCATATAAATGAGAGACGCATAGCTAAGCTCCACAAGAGTGGTAGTTTAGGGTCATTTGATTATGAATCATATGACACATATGAATCTTGTTTATTAGGCAAGATGACTAAGTTACCCTTTAAGGAAAGGGTGAACGTATGATCGAGTATTAGACCTAATACATTCAGATGTATGTGGTCCGATGTCCATCCATGCTAGAAGTGGTTATCTTTACTTCATTACCTTTATCGATGATTATTCTCGATATGGGTACCAGATCGATGAGATACAAATCAAGCATTTGAAAAGTTCAAACAATTCGAAATGAAGTAGAAACCAACTGGGAAAGGTATCAAGACATTACGATCCGATCGTGGTGGAGAATACTTAGACCAACAGCTTTTAGATTATCTCGTAGATAATGGGATTTTATCTCAATGGACTCCACCTTACACACCACAAAGATAATGGTGTGGCAGAAGGAGAAATCGAACCTTGTTAGACATGGTACGATCGATGATGGGCTTTGCAAAGTTACCAAAATCCTTTTGGGGGTATGCACTCGAGACAGCTGTTATTTGTTAAACAGAGTTCCATCAAAGACAGTGGATGTTACTCCATATGAGATGTGGACTAACAAAAGACCCTATCTTACTCATTTGAAAGTTTGGGGTTGTCCTGCTTATGTGAAGCGGATACAGTCAGATAAACTTGATGCAAAATCTGAAAAATGTTTGTTCGTAGGATATCCTAAAGAAACAATGGGATATCAATTCTACCTTGATGAGGAACAAAAGGTATTTGTTTCAAAGCATGCTGCCTTTTTAGAGAAAGAGTTTCTTTTACAAGAAGACAGTGGGAGAAAAATTGAACTTGAAGAAGTTCAAGATGCTCGAATGCATATAGATTAATCGTTCAACTCAAATCGTGACTCATACAGATGAAGTAACAGCTCAACCTTCTACAACACACGAAATTGTAGGTCACGAGATACGCCTGCTCCCGAGATATGGATTTCTCGTGAATGAACAGAATGACGTATTGCTCATAGAAGATGATGAGCCTACCACTTATGAAGAGGTTCTGAAGAGTTTAGAGTCTGAGAAATAGCTTCAAGCCATGCAGGCTAAAATGGATTCCATGTATGAAAACCAAATATGGACTTTGGTTGAGGCACCCGAAGGAATAAAACCCATAGGGTGTAAATGGGTTTTCAAAAAGAAAACTGACGTGGATGGTAATGTGATTACTTATAAAGCAAGGCTTGTGGCTAAAGGTTTTCGTCAAAGACAAGGAGTTGACTACGACGAGACCTTCAGCCCAGTAGCAATGCTTAAATCCATTAGGATGCTCCTAGCCATTGCCACTCATTATGATTATGAGATATGGCAAATGGATGTGAAGACAACTTTCCTAAATGAAAATCTAGCTGAGGATGTGTATATGACACAACCTGAGGGCTTCATCTCCTATGATGGCGAAAAGGTATGCAAGCTTCAAAAATCCATCTATGGATTGAAGCAAGCATCCAGGAGTTGGAATATCCGTTTTGATGAGGTAATCAAAGAGTTTGGTTTCTCACAAAATCCGGATGAATACTATGTGTATAAGAAGGTTAATGGGACTGCAATCGTATTCCTTATGCTATATGTAGATGACATATTATTACTAGGAAACTATGTCTCTATGCTACAATCAGTGAAGATTTAGTTGTCCAAACAATTTTCCATGAAAGACCTTGGTGAAACAACTTATATCCTTAGGATAAGGATCTATAGAGATAGATCAAAAAGGCTGCTTGGTCTTTCACAATCAACGTACATAGACAAGATGCTGAAGAGGTTTAGCATGGAGAAATCCAAGAGAGGGTACCTTCCCGTGACTCATGGGATAACACTCTTGAAATCTATGTGTCTTAAGACACAAGATGAGAGGATGCGCATGAATATGATCCCATATGCATCTGCGGTAGGATCTATCATGTACGTTATGCTATGTATGAGACCCGATGTATCATATGCTCTAAGTGTTACGAGCAGATACCAATCGGATCCTGGTGAGGGACACTGGGTAGCTGTCAAGAATATCCTCAAGTACTTGAGAAGGACTAAGGATGTTTTCTTGATATATGGAGATGGAGATCTCAAAGTGAGCGGGTATACAGATGTCAATTTTCAATCTGATAAGGATGATTCCAAATCCCAATCAGGTTATATATTCACACTGAACGGCGGGGCAGTCAGTTGGAAGAGTTCTAAACAAGAGACGACTGCCGATTCAACAATCGAGGCAGAGTACATTGCCGCTTCAGAAGCAGCAAAGGAAGCAGTTTGGATCAGAAAGTTCATTACTAAACTTGGTGTGGTTCCTAGCGGTGATGGACCCATACAGTTGTATTGTGACAACAATGGGGCTATTGCGCAGGCGAAGGAACCAAGGTCTCATCAACGATCCAAACACGTACTCCACAGATATCATCTCATCAGGGAGATCATTGGTCGAGGTGATGTCCAGATAGAGAGAATTCCCACAGAGCAGAATATTGTTGATCCGTTGACAAAGCCATTGTCACAGAAGAACTTTGATTCTCATGTACTCGCTTATGGTATTAGATATCAAGGCGATTGGCTTTAGGTCAAGTGGGAGATTTTGTTAGAGTAGTGCCCTAAAGGCAATCGTCTTTAGCGCGTTTTGTACAAAGTTGTATACAGACTTTATGAATAAAGAAAGAAAGGCATATTTCATTAACTTGTTGTTCATTATTTATGAATAGATATTGATCTATAAGCAAATTAATGAAGTCCATGATATATGACATAGCATGAAGGAAATTGTGATGTGATCATACTACTGAGATTCCTATCATGTGCAATTATGTCAAGATTCAAATTATCCCTAGTCGTAGGATTATGGCTGGACATCGGTAATCCAAGAGACTAGCACATCTCAAGTTCCTTGATTTGATCAAGCAATGGATCTCGAAACTGTAAATATGAGATATTTAGGGTTGAGATGTGGATGCTTACTAGAGGTAGTAAGTACATTGGATGACTCGCTATGAGATCATCACATGGATGTCCTATTCTAATGTCGTTGATAATCTCATCATAGCAATGGTGCAAGTATCCTTAGACTTGAGGTGCTCAAGGATATCTTGGATACCGATTCGTGCTTTGACTCCATTCCTTGTTGCCTTACAGAGGTCGCCATAGGTGATGATTGGGTACAACTTGAGGTATTCAAGGTAATTGAGTAGCCAATAGAGGATTCACCACTTCGTGATAGCAGAAGATGATACCCATGGCCTCTTGTCGGGTCATTACTTGGAAATCTCGTCAAGACGTATGTCATGAAGAGTGTCTTCAGTGAAATATAAAGTAATGAGTCCCAGGACAAGAACTGATATCACTTGGACTAGATTTGACGTAGTCAGTCTAGTAAGAGTTGACACTTTGCCCATACTCATAACCAAGTGGGGTATAGCATGGTGAAAGGACGAATTGCACGGTAATTGTCTATGGAAAGGTTCGTGATATGGTCTGTGATGAATATAGGTTCATTCGTCAAACCAATTACTTTCCGATCAATTGGGGGTCATGACGTGTTGCTAGATACCACTCATGACTTGCTCAGATTAATTGTTAATCTAAGTGGCCAACATAACCGGGAACCTAATGGGTCACACGCATAAGAGTGATTCGGAGAATTCGTAAAATAGTTTTGGATAGAGATCCAATAAATGGAGAGCAATAGGATTAAATAGATCCTGATGAGATCGAGATATGTCCCGATGAGATCGCGACATCGATATTGCTGAAAAGGGTTTCTAGTGGTTTTTCTATACGGGGACCCTAGAGGCCTAGAGAGACCAATTCCCAGCAGTGATGGACCATTTCAAGATTTATATATATATATATATATCTCTTTAATTAATTAAGTAATTATATATATATATATATATGCCATACGTGTAAGATGGAGGGGAGAAGCTTATCTTTTAACTTTTATATATATAAAAGGCTAACGTGGAAGCTTGATGACCATTAGTTTTTAATATGTCTTTTAAAGAGTTAAAAAGACATATGGCCAAAAACAAGTGAATTAAGGTGATCATCGTGATTTTGGAAGAGGGATTTGAGAAATCTTAAGTCTTCATCTTTCATCAAGCTCTCCTTCATCTCCAAGTTTTCATCTTCCTTCATCGTTGATCATAGCTCTCTAAGAACAAAGGTAAGAGCTAGCACTCTTTAATTTGTTCTAGCTATTCCCGGGTCAAAGGGTTTACCCCGGTTAGGTTCTCCGATCTCTGCGTGGATACCGTTAGAGACGGTCTCCTTTGGCCGTTATGGTTTGAGTTTGTTATATAGACACATGGATCCTGGCTTTCGGGAAGGTCCCGGAACAAAAATTTTTGTTTTCCGCACCATGTGCATGTGATGCACACACCAGGATTTTCCTACATTCCCAAGACAGGTTCAATATGATTAAGGACAAAACCCTGTTTGATTCTTTTGACCTTAACTTTTTCTCTAGACGCCCAAATTCTTAAACCATTGAACTCATAATACATTGTTATACATATCCACCAAAAACTATAGCTCTCTCAATTGAATTGAGACGATTGAGTGAAAAACGTGGGACGAGTACAGTGAGTGTGCTCTTCAGTAATATGAATTGATGTTATTCCACTAAACATACTTCAAAATTTTTAGTATATATAGACCTGTAGGATTCCAAATGAAATTATTGTTGATTTTAAGTTCACTAGAGATATAAGCCTACAAATTATCTCAAGAATTATAATTGTGATTCAATCTCTAAGATATTCAAATTCTAAATGAAATTTATGTATAGTACACTATTTTTGAAATATGATAACCCAATAATGTTTGAGGCATATCTTCCAAATTACTAAACCAAATTGAGTGATTTTGATTTCAATGGGAAGATAAGACATAGAGGAACACTTTTATATATGAGAGTGTGACCAAATTACATCAGTTTCACTTTCTGATTGAATGTGGAAAAATTATAAAGTGAGTCAATGAGAAAGGAATGGAGATTTGAATGGTTTTGGTGACACATAAACCTAAGTATAAACTATACTTAGAGGAGTTTTAATATGAGAATGGCTTTGTAATGAAATTAATGGTAAAATACCCCGGGATTGTCATGAAAATTCAGTGTGCATATTTCATTTCATTTATGTGCATTATTAAACACTTATGATTGTACAAATTGTTATGTATGTGTGTATCTTGCATAAATGAGTTGTGTAGGTTAAATGTCTGCATTCAGGCATTCTCAAAATTTGGAAGCAAATTCTAATCTGGAGCATACTGCGAGTAGACCTGGATGATCTTACCTTATTGTTTGTTTCGTTTATGTGATGACTTGAGTGATTATGAAAGAGATGTGAATTGATTGTGTGATTCCGAACAATGAAGATCCGAGGTTTTTGATGCTTGAATGTAATATTGAAGTGTTAATTGTATGTAAATGTGATGAACTAAATGCTTCATGACATGAATGCATGATCATAAAGTGTTTCTCAACATAAATGTTGAATACCAGACTAAGGTCCGACGATATGTGAAAGTGAATAAGTAATCATATGTGATTGATGAATTTCATTTCATGAATGCATGAAACATAATGACAGTTGTGACCAGAGTAGCCACCGATCAAAGCTTAAAGCTCAATGAGTGAAAAAGAGCCTCGAGTTCAAAGGTGATTCAGAGCCTCAGACTCAACGTTTAATGAGCCCTATATGGGACAGTTATCAATGAGCCCTATATGGGACAGTTTAGGCACTCGGTCATAATAAAGTAACAAATAAAAAAGCAGGTCTCTTGTGCACTTCATATGCATAATACGAGTGATCAAATTGTATTGAATGTGAAGTGTGAAATGTGTAATAATGTCATTTATGTGCTACGTGATTAGATGAGCCATCGATGATGGTCACTCATTGAGTTCGCAAAACTCACCCAAAATTTGCAAATATTTTTCAGGACTCAGAAGAATACCCCGTTAGGCAAACGGGAGTATAATTACTGCATGCAAGGGAAAGATAGAGATCGGGATCAGTTTGTGTCTGCATTATATTTCTTTATTTTCGTACTGAATTATACATCCCGCAAATTTTTGTATCATTTGTAATTAAATATTGCGGTATGTAATTACTTTGGAATTGGAAATGTTTTGTATTTGTAATGGGCCTCAAGTGATTAGTGAATCTCTTATGAGTTGTGTACTGATTGTAATGTGTTGATTTGAAAAATGGTTATGAAATAAAGTGGGCCCCAATTGATTACTGATTTCTGCGTATTTAATTGTATTAAAAAAATTTATACTGAGTTTTGACTGATTGAGTGTTCTAGCACACCACCCTCGTAGGGTACGGACTCGGATATCACCCGTCAATGTCAGGTTTGGGTCTTGTGGGAATGGGGTGTTACAAGCATCCAATGTGCTCCTCTATATCATACAAAACACATTTTCATATATCACAATTTTGCACAAATGTATAAGTATTTCTTCATGCACATCAATGTATAGACAATATGCACAATGCATATTCAATGACAATTCCAGGTATCTTATTGAGATTTTTTCACCATATCATTCAGATAGCAAAGCACTAATTAATATAATTTATAATTAGGTTTGGACCATAATAAAATAATGTGAAACTAATTTCATAAAATAATTGATCATTTCAGAGTTTTTTCTCATAATATGCTTTCGTATCAAATTTACATAATTATTTCGATAAGGTAAATGACAAAATTAGGCAACACTTTTTTCTGTAGAGTTGTTCTCCAATGCTTTAAGTTTCTAATGATAATAAGATCATTCAATTTGGTTCATTATTCTATGAGTTATGCTCAAAATACCATAGACTATGTACTTTTGAAATTTTGGCTAATGCATGATCATGCATTCAAGTTGTACAACTCATATCTCTCAATTCCAATATCCAAAAATTACAAACTTTATACCAATCAAGAACTAAGAGAATAATCTATAACATTTTTGAAGAAATATTTGTCTGATTCAGCATATATCAATATAGTTTATTCAATAACAATAGGACATTATTTCTCTCCCTAGTAGTGCTACTGCTAAGCCAAGACTTACATTCAAGCTAAATTTCAAGAGCCTTAATAACGTAATTAAAATTCAATTTCTTTTTAACATTAGTAGCAAAATGTCTTTAGTTCAATTTAAATCAAGAATAATTTTATTTTTAAATATACAGATCAAAATATAGCCAAAACACCAAAGCATATTCAGTAAGAACATTCCAGTTATCAAATTCCAGCACACCTCAGCATTTTCATCCTAACACCCCCTTTCGGGATAACTTTGCATGATCATTATGACAAAGGAAATGATGTATTTTAGCAACACTTTCTTCTAGAAAATTGTTCCACTATGTTTCCAATTTCTAATAACACTAGAATCATACAATTTTATTCAGTATACTGAAAGCTATATCCAAAAGAGTTCTGACTAATTTAAATCTGTAACAGAACTCTTAACTCTACTTACAGCCATATTGTGTAATGCTTAGAGATAGAATTAACATTTGGATTCTTCATTAAAGTTGTAGAATTATGTCTCTAGTTTAATATGAATTAAGAATCAACTCATTTAGAAATCTACAAGTCATGTTATAATCAGAATACCGAAGTATATTTAATGCAAATTCTCCAGTTTATAACATTCGAGCATACATCCTCATCAACAACTTATACAATCTTTCCTAATTCAATAATCATAATCACATACCTTAAAGATCATATTTCTACTTACTTGTTAATCTCAAAATCTCCTTCAAAACCTCAAGCTAATCAAGCCCTCCAAGCTTGCAAGATTTTCATAAAGTAAAGGTAAAAACAAGTTGATTTTTGGCTAGGACAAAGAACAACAAAAATCTAATTCTTTGACCATCTTGTAAAGGTTAAACATACGACGTTGATCTGGTCATTTAGCAAGGTTGAAACCAAATTATAGAGATGTATGTTAGCAGCAACTTTCGGTGGAGAAACAAGAAGAAGATGGTGGATTTTTCCAGTAGCAACATACCTTAATTCAACTAGGTGCAAGGTGTCTCCAAACTACCTTAACATATGTCACTTGGCATGTAAGCCATTTATCTACTCGTTAAGCTGCTACATGTCTCCTAATTACTAGTTCATTTGTCATTCACTCATGCTACCATTTGTCAACTAATTAAGCAGTCTATACGTCATAAAATAATTGGTCCATATTTCTATTTTTTAATCCAAAAATACTCCAATTTTTTCAAAAATTTCTAAAATTTACCAAAAATTCTGAAATAATGCTAATGGTATCCAAATAAATTTTTAACACAAATAATTCACAATTCACATTTTAATCACATTTATAAATCAATGATACCTAGAAAATGTCAATGAAAGCATGTACAATCATATTTATGTGCAAAAATGTGCATGTCATATTTAACTAAAGCATGATGTGCATTTCCTAATTTATCAGTACTTTCACGTAAATCACAATTCTAGCCTTAACATGGGTAATAGGATGTTACATATATTGTCGATGATAGGAAAGCGCAGCACGGAGTTAAACCTATAGCGAAGGAGTCGGTAATAAAAAAATCTTGTTTATGTTTATTATTATCCTTATACCATATCATATGTAGATTGGCATGATGATTTAGATATATTGCTTACATTACAATTTAGATTTTTTAAAAATTTTGAAACCTAACGTTTCTCCAAATATGGCATGTTTTCTTTTTCTGATCTAACATGTGAAAGGGCAATAAATGAAGAAATGCAAAAAATACATGATTTTAGTTCCATAACTTTAAACAAACTTTCTAAAGCTGAAACGAGCGCGAATCCACCGTTGTCTTCACTAGAATTATTCACTGAAGTGCAGTCAAGCTTTTCTTCAATTTTCTCAAAATGTAAGCCCTTTTAACAGGTCATAGAATTCTTACGCTTACAAATGACATAAGAAACTATAAAAGACCTTAACCTATATATATAGCATTCATATCAGGTTTTCTCTTCACAGGCCTGATATAGGTCTGATCCACACTGAATGGGATCTATTTTCGTCCTAGACTTCAACCCATTGACTTGGATCATTTTTAAGTCACTTTATTATCTTTATCCGAATCAAATTGTGTAACTTAAACCATAAGTTATTGAAAAACCAAAAAATGCAATTAAATGTACTTTATGGGAAATGTCAAAATTATCTAACATGCAATTTACAAAGATAAAGACAAAAGAGACATTGTATCTTTCCTGCTCAAGCAATTCAAGGAGACACTTTCTATAGGTTTCACGAGATTGTTCTTTGGTTTCTCTAAATGTATTTTGATGAGTCTCCACAATTAGTAGGAGAGGAGATGCAGATGAATTAGGTATTTTGAAATTAAATGGATTATGGTTACAGAGATTATGAATTATGGGTAATGAGTTATGGATATGTGTACTAGGTGTGGGTTACATGTTAGATGTGTTAGTCCATGTGAATGTTTAGTTAGTTATCAAATTTTCCACATGAAAGATTAAATATTATAAACAAAAATGATTTCATTAGCCAAATCAGTAAAATACAAACAAAACTAAAATTATAAAAGGTTAGTAACTTAATTGAAATTTTTAAAGTTTGGAAACTAAAATTTTCAAAAGGATTGAAATTTTAGAATTTGTTATCCCTAAAACAAATCACTCTTTTATAACTTTTTACATACTATATAAGACTTAAAATCCAATAAATTTGTTACTCTTTTGTATTTATGGAAAACTTTAAAATTAACAATATTATTTATAATTTTTACATTTTATGTGAATACTCTACTTTTGACCAATTTAAAAGGGTGAATTGATGAAGGTGCATGCAAATAATGGAAACACAATCTTACCATTAATTTTAAAATTATATATTAAAACATATGGTTATAAATTTTGATTCTCAAAATTAATTTAAATTAACTTTCTTGAATTTTGGTCTTGAATTCTTTCAAAATTTATAATTATGTTTTTATATTATAATTAAATGATGCATAAAAGGAAAGGTGGATTATGTGTATATATTTTGCTATTTTAAAATTTAATTAATAAATTATTTATTCTAGTAAACGATTATATAATAATTTCTTATAATTATAAAATAATCACAATAATAATAAAAGAAAGTAAGGGAAAGAAACATAAATTTGAGTTATTGTAGTTAATCTTAACAACCTTGGCATATATCCATTCCTCAAGCTTCACTTAGAAATTTACTATCTACCTTCAATTGACCAAAATAACTCTCAATATAACATCTTATTTTTATAGGTAAAGAAAACCATTATAACTATCTTACTTTAAATTTAGGTATTTTGAGTCAATTTTAAACCTTTTCAAATTACATTTTTTGTGTTTACTTAACAAGTATTGTTTTAAATAGCAATATCTATTAATCTACCTATATTTACTATAAAATGACATTTCACTTAATAAGAGTTGAAAATGTTAGTGCCATATGAGAAGACTTGAAAGAATATGTGTATTTTTTGGTCCTTATAGAAGATATTAATGATATAATGCTCACTTTTAAATAAGGAATTAAGAGCTTTGGTTATATTATGAAATTTCCTATCATATAAATTGATATATGACATATTACTTTCATGATATTGAGGCCTATGAGAATTGTGAATATGTTCCAAGTGCTTGTATAGTGGTCTATGATGATTGTCAGCATGTGTAGTGCTTTTTGATAAATGTTTAGGCCTAAATTGATAATTCATATTATTTTGATGATAAAGAGGGCTATATGAATGAGAAAATATTTCATTCTCTTTTGCTATGACCTTATATAAAAATTATACCTATTTTTAAATTTTGAACTATGGTTAGGCATATTTCTTCATGTTTTACTTCTAATGGAGAAGGGTTGAGGCATGTAGTTCAAAGGATTAAAGCATGTGGCCATGGATAAGTTTGTTAGAGGTTTAAATCCCTCCATGCCTATAACCACTTTTTAAAAGAAACGTGAGTTGTTTTGTGTAATAGAGAAAGAGAGAGAAAGGTTCACAAGCAAGTATAAAAGAAAGAATTTCCCCTTTTTAGAATGGCTTTAGTGGTTATACTTACACTAATTTGGTCATTTGCGTTGATGTACCTTTTGATTATAGCATGATATTATTAGATCTAAACATATGGCTATTTATTTGTATGCCATAATTTGGTCATTTGTGTTGATGTACCTTTTGATTATAGCATGATATTATTAGATCTAGACATATGGATATTTTATTTGTTTGCCATATCTTTGGTAGGTGTTTATAGAATTATATGGAACCTTAATTTCCATTAGCTTATTAGCCAAGTAACAATTAACACATATAATATAACTAGTTATTTCACATGGATTTTTATAACCTCGCTATGTAAAATGGGAGTCTAATTTATAAGCCATACATAAATATATGAAATTTTGTTTTAGTTTAGGACCTAGAAGATGATTCATAAGCATTGAATATTTTTCCTAGAATTGAATGTTATATGTTCATATTGTGATTTAGGCATAGGCTTATCATGTGAATGGTTGCCTCTCATAAAAGTGACCTTCGCATTGGATAGTGTACTTTTACAAGTGAACCAATTATATGCCTATACTGCCTAATTCTCATGAAAAATATCATCCATTTTATAATCTCTAACAACCATAATCTTATACTATACCATTTTATGCATTTCAATTTTTCATTCTCAATTATGCATGTATCTAATTTTTTTATGTCTCTATATGCTTTGAAGATAATTTGTTTCTTTTCAATCTCTTCATTCCTCGTGAATCAATAAGATCTTCATAATAAAATCATCATCATTATCATCAAGAAAATTTGAATTAGAAGATGGCTTGTCATTATTTTTTATAAAGCATATGTTTTCACATCTAATTTGGATTCTTCAATCTTTTAATTGCTTATATTATCCAATACGACCTTTGGTGCCTTCTTTGTCTTATGATCCTCTTTCTCATTTTTTTTACTCCTTTCTTATCTTACCACTACTTTTTTTTGATCCATTAAGGTCATCATATGTAACACCAAGTGTGTGTCAAATTTCATAAGTATTTTCACACATTTACACACTATTTGGTAAATTTTTATCAAATGAACCAAGAAGGTTTCTCTATTATTTAAAGTATTCAATCTATCATCATTGGCATCCAATCATTCTTCTTTAAAATATCCCACAATTTAAAATATTTTCCACTAAAATAATTATTTAACGTAAGTAATAATTTCAATAAAACGGACAATATTAATTTATTGGCTTTTTGGTTAAAATTAATAAAATTATGTCATGATGATTTTTAATCCAATTTATTAGAAACCTATATGCAATAAATGATACCCACTTTGTTACCAAATATTAGTCATTAGATGGCACACAAGATGTGATATATTAAGTGTTTTACTTTTCCCTATTTAATAACCAATGAAAGAATTACCTATTATAATGAATGATTATGACAATTTCATATATGATAATCATAAAACAATTACAATAATAATAAGGGTACAATTACAATAATAATAAGGGTAAGGAGAAAATAGATATAAAAATAATTGATAGTGATTCGACCAAAACAACCCTTGGCCTACATGCATTATCCAAGTTCTACGTATGAATTCACTATTTTCTTTTTTCAAAGGGTAAGACGAATGCTCCATACAACATCTTCTTTGTCACAGGTGAAGAAGAGTTACAATTGTCTTACTTTGTCAAGGTAAAGAGAAACCATTTATAACTCACTTTCAAAGTCAAGATAGATTCTCGCAATGTTTTTCCTAAGAAATAATTGTATTTTAAGCAATTGCATAATCATATATAACTCAACCTCAATTTCTCTCTCATCCTAATGAATTATGGCTCAATATATGTTGTGACGCACATATATATTCTATAGCCTCCCAAGACTCTTAACAAAAATCTTTAGTATGCCAAAAGTTTCCTCCTACAACTTGACTATGTTTTGTTTACACTCAAAACTAACTCAATTAATTATTAGACACATAAATTAGTCATTACAATAATTAGTTTCAAGATAAGATTAGCTAACCAATCACTTACATTCAACTGTTCATTTATTGGAGCATAAAATAGTGGGACCTGAGTTATATAAAAAGTATCATCTCAATAACTTACGAAACTCACCATTGTTTAGCCAATCACAACCCTTTGGCTAGTTGTTGGTTCATTAGTTAACCCATTAATTAGTTAATGGTATAGTCAGTTGCAAACCACCCATTATGTTTCTTTTTAAAATTTTATTCAAGTAGCCTAACCAAATCTTTAGACTAGTTGAATTTCTATATAAAAAACTAATTTGAAATTTGAAATTTTTAATTTTTAATTTTTTGAAGACAAAATGTGTATCCTTAACAAAATTTTAATTCAAAATCAATTAAATAGTTTTTAAATTTTGTTTAAAGATTAAGCTTCTTTAAACTTAAAAAAAATTTCTCTTGAGTATGAAATATTTATGTTTATCTCTTACGATAAATGATCATGCAATGATTACACTCCTAATTTATTAAAATAACTAAAATAAGTTTTGATATGAACATTTGGCTAGAAAACACCTAAAACCTAAGTATAAGGAATTAGAATCTTAGGATCGCTCCAAAATCAAGAAAAGGGAACTCAACCCTAATTAAACTAGTTTATTAGAACTAAAGTTATAAAGATTTTGATCAAATTACTTTGATAAGAATATATTATGTTCTTATTAAAAACAAAATTAACAAACAAGTGAAAAAGGTCTCAAATTGCTTTCTATTATGATACTCCATGAGTTACATCAGTAAGATAACCTTTAATAGGTATAAAATCCCTAAAAACTAAAGTCTTATAAGGAAAGGATATTCCCCTTTTATCTCTTATCATAATCTAAATAGGAATATCTAAACAAATCATATAAGGAAAAGGACATCTCCCCTTTATCCGTTATTATATTTTAATTAAGAATAACTAAATACTTTGAAATTTTCAATTCCTTGTAAATCTAACTTCATGGTTTTGGTCTTTGTCCTAGTCATTAAACTTCCAATACCTTATAAAGGATCATAAGAATGACTGAAAAATGGACTTTTAATTCCTAATAGATGATCATAAGACTGATTGAAAATAGATGCTAGTGCAAGTTGATATCTATTATTCCCTCCATCCTCAAAAGGATTCATTCCTCGAATTACCTACATCATACAATGATAAATCAATAACATTAAAGGTAACTCTCACATTACATAGTTCCTTTAAAAATCTAGTTTATAGGAGTTGTTAATGATCGTCTCCAATACTTGAAAAGATAAACCTCTTCTAGGATGCAACTTAGACTCCCTTTGTACAGGAAACCTCTCCTTATACATATAAACCCAAATCCTATCTCTAGGTTGAGTAGCTATCACATTACATAATTAATTTAAAAATCTAGTTTATAGGAGTTGTTAATGATCTTCTCCAATACCTGAAAAGATCTATCTCTTCTAGGATGTAACTTAGTCTTCCTTTGTAAAGGAAACCTCTCCTTATACATATAAACCTAAACCCTATCTCTAGGTTATAAAATGTTCTTTTTGCATCCCTCATTACCTTGCCTTATATAACCTTCATTCTTTTTTATCTTTGTTAGAATGAACCTTGACATGCAAATCACTAACAAAAAATGCCATATACTTACCAAGCAAATTGGCATGTATATTAGCAGGCAAAGGAAAGATATTAAAAGGATTTAAAGGATTAAAATCATACACAACTTAAAAATTAGGATAAAATGCAGTATAATGAATAGAACTATTATATACAAATTCAACATGTGACAAACATTTCTCCTATTATTTTAAGTTATTTTGAATGATAACATGTAATAAAGTAGTACGTATCTTATTAACTACTTAAATTTGTCCATCCATTTAAGGATGTACAATAGTAGAAAATAAGAGTTTAGTTCATAATTTATTCCATAAATTACACCAAAATAACTTAAGAATTTAACACTTTATTACTTACTATTATTATAGGAAATCAGCAAATGTATTATTTCTTTAAAAGCAAATCATCAATATTGATTGCATCATTAGTTTTATAACATAAAGTAAAATGTTCCATCTTACTAAACCTATCAATAATAACAAATATGTTGTCCTTACCACTTTGAAACCTAGGAAAACCTAACAAAAATCTATAGGTATGTCAATCCAAGTCTGATTAGGTATAGATACAGTTGTATACTAACCATCCGACATCAAAATTTTCTTACTTACATAATACACACTTATCCCAAATATATTACACATCATGTTTCATATTACACCAATAAAAATGTTATACTTTATGTCTAAAGTATTTTTCAAACCAAAATGTCCCATTATACTACCTTCATGAATATCTCTAACCAACAATATACATAAAGAACATGTATACATAACAATTTATCATTCTTAAATAAAACATATTATGCATATAATCTCACTATATGCACACTTAGAACATGCACTTTATACTTAGTAGAAATCAACATCATTGACATAAACTTTTACATAAAACTTAAAACTAAATAATTCAATTTTCATTGAAGTAAGCAATGTATACCTTCTTGACAATGCATCAACTACAATTAAGCAATGTGTTCCTTCTTGATAATGCATCAACTATAACATTTTGCTTTCCATTCTTATACTTGAACACATAAAGAAATGTCTTGTTAAACTTTAACCATTTAATCATCTTTTATTAAGCTTACCTTAGGATTTCAAAATTTTCAAACTCTTATAATTAGAATAGATTGTAAGTTCCTTTAGTCATAAATAGTGCTTCTAGGTTTGTAAAGCTCTTATTATTTGATACAAGTACTTGCCATAAGTAGGATAGTTTAAAACTGACCTATTAAGCTTTTGAATAAAGTAAGCAATTAGTTTAGAATCTTACATCAAAATAATTCCTATAATAATTCTAGATGCATAACATTCATCCTCAAAAGTTTAATCAAAATTAGGTAAACATAACAAAGCTGCATTAGTCAAATTATCTTTCAAGTTACTAAAACTTTCTAATGCACATCACCCCACTTAAACACAACATTCATTTTAGTGATTGAATTTAAAGGTGTTGATATATAACTAAATTCTTTCATAAAACTTCTATAAAAACTTGCTAATCCATGAAAAGTCCTTACCTCATTCTCATTTTTAGGAGTAGTATAGTCCTAATTACCTTAACCTTATCCTCATCTACACTTATTCTATGTAAACTTAAAACAAATATTGAAGTAAACTATAACAATTTTCCAATTAAGTAGACTATAACAATTTTCTAATGAAATAATGAAAAATTTGATCCATTAACCTCATAAAGGTGCTAAGTGCATTAGTTTACCAAATAACATCTGTCATATTCAGTCATAAAGAAATTTAGAAACAACATCAGTTATATTTTGTCATAAAGAAATTTTCATTCATCACCCTCTTTCGTGCAAATTTTAAATCAATTTTAGAAAACATACACGAACCATACAATTCATCAAGAAAATCATCTAATTGAGGAAGAGGATGTCTATACTTTATGGTGATTTTATTGATAGCTTGACAATCAATACACTTGAGTTATATTTTATATTTCTTTAGCACCAAAATGACAAGAACCAAATTTGGATTAAGACTCTCCCTTACGGATTCCTTTTACACTAACTTATCCACTTAACTTTGAATCTCTTTTGTCTCTTCAGGATTAGTTCTATAGATTAGTCTATTAGGGATTGATGAATTAGGAAAGAAGTTTATTTGGTGCTCTATACCTTATAAAGGAGGTAAATTATGTGGAATTTCCTTAAAAAATATATGTAAATTCTAGTAAAGAAACAACCATAATAAGCAAAGAAGTATTAAGATTGCTAGTTGAAAAATAAACATCCATGTATAAAAGTACAAGTAGTTATTACCTTATTAACATAACACTTTTAATCTTACTACTTCTAGCAAAAGCTCTAGCTCTCTTAGTTTTCTCTCTATTTTACACTCCATACTCTAAATTTTCTTTTTTATTGTACATTGTTATATCTTTTTACTTTGTTTGCACACATTTAATTTTTCATCATTCTTTTTCCTTTTTCAAAAGTTAAATATGATTGAATTAACATTATGAGAAATAAAAACTTGATTTTTTTTATAAACCCAGCTCTTTAGTTATGAGCAACCAACCCTTATTATAAATTTTAGCCAATTCAATACACATTGGTTTTAACTACCCTTCATTTGCTGCCTTACACTCCTATTAGGATCTAGAATCCCTTACTTTAATATGCCTTAGGGTGGTTTTCTATTTGATTTACCATCTAGTCTTCATTCCCTGTAAGATTTTTTTCTCTCATCTTACTTCATTTATTAAACGTTCACTTTTACTCTCATCTTAACACTCTTTAGCTATCCTAATCTAATCCTCTACGCTTCACATTGTTCAACAGGTGTTGATATAATATTTCAATTGTTTATTAAAAAGTTGTATCTATTCTTCTATCCATTATAAGTATCCTTCCTTTCAAACTACCATGGATGCCACAAGAGTATATAATCAGTATTCATTGATGCTAAACCACAAAGAAACTCATCCTTGAAATTTCTAAAAGAGAATGCCAACTTAGCTTCTTCATGTTCATTCAACCATTGCAACTTATATGGTTTAGGATGCTTTAATATGGCCAAATTTAGCCTTTTAATCAACAAGTACTATCATCATTAGTATAACTACCACTATTAATAATTATGCTATATACTCTATTATTCATATGGCATCTAGTATGAAAGATGTGCATATATTAGACCTTATTTACTATATTCTTTAATTTGTATGTTAAGAGCATGTTAAGTAACTGACACATCTTCATGCATGATCCCTCAATATTGACATCCTAAGATCCTCTAATAATGGCATCTCATCATCATTTGAACTAACAGACTCTATGTCACCATTATATATAACAATCATAGTTTTTTTATTTGAAAATTGAGAAGCAACATGCATAAAATTTTAGAAGCTAAAACACTCAAACATCATATGACTTAGTAGATATTTTATTTTTGATTTTATGTTTGGAAATAGCAACTAAATACTTCACATTTACATATAATTTAGGTTTTGAAGTAGTCTTGTTATCCTTTCAATTTGACCTCTATGAAGAGCTAAAAATTGAACCATATATGGAAGCAACCTTAAAACTCAATTGTCTTTCCAGCTTGATAGCTTTATATAAAGAATCTTTCATTTTCGTATATTTTAATTTCATCACTTTAACTCTCTTTATTTAAACCACCAATGAATTTAGTCAGATTCACCTTATGATCCTCTGTTACATTAGTTTTAATCATGACTATCTCCATCCCCTTGTAGTAATCCTCTATGGTTATGGATCTTTGAGTCAACCCCTGCTAATTTTTATATAAGTCCTTATAATAATGTCTAATTTTGAATCTCTTATGTGTCATTGCCATTATCTTTTCCTATGACTGAATATGTTTCTCACCCTTCCTACTCTTATTGATTGCAAGTTGATCCCATTAAATACTAGCATAATCCATGAACTCAACTTCTTCTAATGTAACCTTCTTTAGTCAAAATAATAATAATAATAAGAATAATCAAACACATATTCTACCTTATTATCCTACTCTAAGTAGAGTACGGGATCATTCTTCCCTTGAAAGGTAGATATTTTCATCTTAATACTAACTAAATCTGTATTTGTATTAAAACAAACTTTTTACCCTTTCTAAAACTAGTCTCATCATAATTAGAATCCTCCTTTTCTTCCCCTCCATTATGTGCTTCTTGGAGGATTTAAGTCTAGATAAAGACTCTAAATTATGCAATCTCATATTTAAAACCTTAAATTTTCTTGGATAGCATTCATAAATAACTTAAGATTGATTTATGCATTATCTCCACCACCACTCATTTTTAACTTGCAAAGAAAACGTTAGTAAGAAACATATTGGTTTTCCTCATTTATTCCCTTTTTTTAAGAAAATTTGATTGAATGAAATAAGATACAAAAATAAGAGAGTGCTAGGTAGAGACCGAAACACCAAAAGCAAGGAACCTATCTAAACATATTGGAAATAACCGCATAAGGAAATTAATCCCATAGTGCCTTGTTAAAAGGGCATTCAAAAAATAGATGGTTACAAGATTCACTTTGTATTAAACACATTGGACAGCTGTTATTAAGTTGGATGTAAGGGAGGCGGTCCATTGTAGATAGCTTGTTCTAAATAGCTAACCAGTAGATGAAGGAAAATTTTGGCAATAAGTTCTTATTCCAAACCTTAGTGGCCCAAGGAACCGCATGGCGATGACTGCGTATATTATCACAAATAGTTTTGTTAGTGAGTTGCGCAATGGGAGTACCTTTCCAGAAAAATATGTCAGGTTCCTGTGGGGAGGGAGGATAGTTAGGCTGGAACTAGATAAGGCTTCTAGGAAAACTCCAATCACTACCTGCTATGAAGGAGTTCATCCGAGTTTTTAAAGGAAAGGAAGGAGTAGCATGTGGAAAAAACCTCATATTAATTAGTGGTCCCCTAGTGGACCAATTGTCAAACCATAAGGAGATAAGGCGATCATCCTTAATCACACATGAGCTATCTTGTTGAACCACATCCCTCAATTTTAACAATTGAGTGAGAAAAAAAGATTGGGAACTAGATGGCTTAATGGCCCATAGACTCTGCCCCTTAAGGAAATATACATGAAACCATTTAATCCACAAGCTCTTCTTATCATCCAATATCCACCATAGTCTTTTGAGAATGAGAGATTGGTTAGCAACTTTAATGGAGAGAATTTTGAGGCCTCCTTCTTGTTTTAGAAAGCAAATATCAGCCCATTTAACCTTTGCGGCACCAGGGTGCCCATTTGGATGAATCCAGAGAAAAGATATAAGGATTCTCTCAATTTCTTTTACGATACTTTGAGATAAAAACATACGAGAGCTCCAGTACACATGTAGTGAATTCAGGAAAGATTTAATAAGTTGAAGCTTACCCGCATATGAGAGAGATTTGTTCACCCAGGACTTTACTCTCCTTTGAATCTTGTCTAAGAGAGGGAGGCATTCTGAGAAGGTTAGCCTCTTTGTCGACACCGGGAGCCCAAGGTAAAGTAGGGGGAGTTTGTAGTTTTATTCCAGTTGTTCCTACAATAGTATGTTCCATATGGGCAGCGCTTTTAGATAAAAGGAAATGGCTTTTTTGCAGATTAAGCTGAAGCCCAGAAGCTTGTTTGAAAACATGGAGAGCACGCATAAAAGAGAAAATAGATGCCATATCAGCCCTGCAAAATAGAAGAAGGTCATCGGAAAAACTGAGGTTAGTGAGATCAAGTTTCCTGCACTTTGAATGGTGTTTGAAATTGGAGTCCGAGATGGTCTCTTTCCGTATGAATGCATTGAGGACTTCCATAGCAAGTATGAAGAGGTAAGGGGATATTGGATCACCTTACCTGAGACCCTGAGCAGCCTTAAAATAAGGGGTAAGGGAACCATTAACAAGTACCGAGAAGGAGGCTAAAGTAATACATTCGACGATCCACTTGATAAACTAGCTTGGAAACCTAAAGGCTTCTAGCGTATACCGAATGAACTTCCAACTGATAGTATCAAAAGCTTTATGGAAATCTATCTTCATAGTGCAGTTCGGAGGACCATTCATAGTAGAGTAACCCTTCAACAGTTCTTGAACAATAAGTATATTGTCCCTAATGTGTCTATTCGACAGGAAAGCATTTTGGTTGTCATTAATCAAAGGAGCAAAAACTTGCTTCAATCTATCAACCACAATTTTAGATATCACTTTATACAAAAAATTTACACATGAAATAGGACGGTAATCAGCATAGCTCTGAGGGTTTGTCCCTTTAGGAATCAAACACAAGAATGTTTTATTAAGCTCCTTGAGTAGAATACCATTTTTGAAGAATTCATGTATTGCCTCCTTGACGAAACCTCTAATTATATGCCAAGACTGTTAGGAGAAGTAGCCATTAAAACCATCCGAACTTAAGGCTTTCTTTCTATTCATTTGGAAGACACATTTCTCAATCTCGCTGTCCTCCACAGGCTTGGTTAACATAGAAAAATCTGTAGCAGAAATTTGGGTCAAGTTCAGAAGTTGTAGGTCGCCTCTTGTGACATTAGAAGAAACATCAGTTCCTAGGGAAGAGCTACAGAATCTAAATGCTTCATCTTATATGAGTTGTGGATCTGTGATGATCGAACCATTAGGGGAAGAGATGAAAAAGATTTTGTTGCGATTCTTTCAGGCTAGAATGGAATGGAAAAAGAATTGCGTACAACTATCGTCATCCTTCAGTTAGTTAACCTAAGCTCTCTGATGCAATAGTGAGATTTTTGATTGCCTGAAGGTAATTGGAAAAGGCAAGTTTCTCCTGATCAATAAGAGACTGGCTGTCTGGGTGGGAGGATAATAAGGATTGAAGTCTCGTCAACTCCAATCGGGTCTTGGTAATGGCTACAGCAGTAGGCCCTTTGGAAGAGTTAAGAAGCTTCAACTGGTGTTTAATAACCTTTAACTTCTAAATACAACAGTACTATTTCGTCCCTTCGATATTGTAACTAATACCGACCTCGTAAGCACTAGCAAACCCAGGATCCTGAACCAGATAGTTATTGAATCTGAAAGGATGGTGTTGAGCAGTTGGTGAAGACAGCTTCGACACAATGATGAGCTTATGAGCTGAAAACAAAGGATCCTTAAAAGTGGCAAGGCTATTGGGAAAGTGCTGAAGTCATAGCTCGTTAACAAAAGCTCTGTCTAGTTTTTTTCCTGATGTACCATCGATCCTGTTGTTTGTTTGACCAGGTGATGAAGTGACCAAAGAATTTAAGGTTAGTTAAGTTTACATGCTCTACGCACTCCCACAAGTCGGTTGAGGAAGACCTGAGACTAATATTACCTTGAGCTTCAGCAGCATAGAGAGTGGAATTGAAATCCCCACAAACTAGCCACGGATTAGAGATGTTGGCACTAATCTATCGAAGGGAGCTCCATAGATCCCATCGTTGGAATTCTAAATTGTTGGCATAAATAAAAGAGACATTCAATTCAACTTTCCCCTGTAGAATTAGAATATGGAAATGCATGAGCTGATCAGTATCTTCAAGGAGATCTACTTGAACCTTTTCAGAGTTGTAACAGACGATGATCCTTCCATAAGCATGATGAGCATGATTAGAAAAGACCTACCATTGAGGACCCAAAACATTTAACTTATTCAGATTCTCCAACCTTATTTTTGTTTCCAATAACCTAAGCAAAAGAGGCTTCTCTCGCAAAACAAAATCCTCCAGGGCTAACAATTTTGAAGGACATTTTATTCCTCTGACATTCTATACTAAGATAGTCATATGGGTTTAGGGGTAGATTTTAGGCTTTTACCTTTGCCTCGTTGAGATTTTCTTGTCGAGAGGGTATGAGAATTGCCACAGTCCATTTCCTTAGAGCAGTCTAGAGGCCAGCGAGGAAGGACCTCTGCCATAGCCAGACTATCCTAAGAAGAAGAAGTATCGCATGACACCTCTTGGAGCTGAGAGTCTGCAACTATGGGGTCATTCTCAGAGTAAAGAGGGATTATATTACACTTAATTGTCTCCCCAATATCAGAATCAGTAGCAAAACCATTACTCAAACCTACTGTGGAGATACCCTGTTATGTGGCTAGTGTTGGTGCTGGTTGAACCACAACAAAAGAAACTATATCCTCTTTACAACCAGAAGGCTTAGTAACATTCAAACAACTATTATTTCGAGAAGCAACTCTGTCTCTTTACAACCAGAAGGCTCAGTAACATTCAAACAATTATTATTTTGAGGGCTAGCTTATTAGACCCCAAACTTTCCTTGGAAGCTAGAACTATTAAATGAGGAATTGTTGTCGATTCTTCATGTGTATAGAAAAGGAGAATTCTTGAATTTGAAATAAAGTAGAAAAGATTGATTGAATCAAGTGAGAGGATCGGTAAATAGAGAATGAGTTGGATATTTTACTAAATATGCTTTAGTATTTTGATGATATTTTGATCTTTAGAGTCCCAAATGAGTTGATTCTTGTTTCTAACTAAAATAGAGATATGGAGCTACAAGTTATCTGAAGGAATCGAATTTCAATTCAGCCCTTAAGACTTTTAATTTCTGGAGTGAAGTTTGGTATAGTGTATAGTCTCGGTTTAGTAACAGTCTGAAAGTGTTTAAACCATAACTTTTGTTTTAGTTATCCGAATAAGATAATTCTTGATTTGGATTAAACTAGAGAAATAGGGTTACAAATGGTCTGATGAAATTGAGTTTTAATTCAGTCTCTAAGAAAGTCAATTTTTTGGTGGAGTTTAGGCATAGCATATTGTTTCAACATAAGAACAGGTTGGAAATGTTTAGGCTATAACTTTCAGATTACTGAACTAAATTGAATGATTTTGATGTCATTAGAAAATTGAACCAATTTTTTAGGAAGATTTCTCCAGAAGGAAGTACAAACAAATTCCTTCAATTGCATGATTAGAAAAGGTGTTGAGTTTCGGAAGGAGTTAAGCATGATTTAAATGAATTTTGAGGTCTTAATAGGGTATTTTTGTATAATTAATTAGCATGTTAATGGGAGTTAATTAGCATGTTAATTTGAGTAAGATCATATGGCATGGGTTGATTGAATTATTGTATTAAGGTGATAAGTTTGCATGAGGGGAAAAATTGGAAGACCACTTAATCTATTTAAGTTGCAAGGCATATAAGTAAGGGCAAAATAGACTTTGTGCAAGCATTAGTGGTATAAAAGGCAAGAGAAATGAGTTGTCTTTCATTTTAAAGAAGCAAAAACATGAATTAGAGAGAAAGAGAAGAGAGAAGCACGAAAAAGAGAGAAAGAGGGGAGAAAAAGAGGAAAAGCTAGGGTTCTTCATTTCTTGGTTTTCTAGAGGGATTTTGAAGTTGATGCAAGAAGGAAAAAGGAAGAAAAGGAAGATAGCTCTCATTCAAGCCATCAAACTCTTCATTTGGAGAAGATTCAAGGTAAGAATGGATTTTGATCTTTGGATTTTTTTAGATGGTTTTGGTTTTTCTAGCTTAAGAAATGTATGGGTCTAAAGATTCTAAGATCAATTTTGGTGATTATGTGTTATGGGTTTCTCAATTTGAATTCCTTTTGATTTGGGGATTTTTCCATGGATGAAGGAGATTAAGAGAGGCAAGAGGAATCAAGATCAAGGGGAGGCAATTTGAGTCAAGTTTCAAGCAAGGAATTAAGGTGGGTGACATTTTTATAATTGAGTTAATAAGCTATAAATGTTCTTACAATAAATGCAATTAATTGATTTTTCCAACTACTTGATAAAAGCGCATTTATTGTTCTTTGAATGCTTGCAAATTTCCATATGCTTTTTGTAAGTGAATTTTTGAGAATGATTGCTAAATGCTTAGTAATTGTGGTACATGTTGCCTTCACATGATTTGAGAAAGAGTTATTATGATTGGCATATACTTTTGGTTGTGAAATTGTGAAATTATGATAGAATTGCATATGAATGGTGCATGCTCATGAAAGTCAAGTTTTTAAAAAATGTGCCATATGGGCCAAATGTTTTCAAGTTCATGAACATGTTATGTGGGTTTGTGGTAGTCCCTCAAGAATCGTCAAGTGCACGTTGACCCAAGAATAGGCTTCTCCCGCCTACCCGCTAGTGGCACGGAGCTCCTTCAAGGACTCCCTCAAGTTTACGGCTACACAGGACCATTATATGGGAATGTGTAGTGCGTCATAAATATGGACTTACCCAAACCATTATGATCTGTTTATGTGTTTTCATGTGTTGATAAGTTTGATGATTTTTTGACTTGGGTGAAGTGTGAATTTGCTTGACAAGTTGACAATTTTGAGAAATGAATGTTTTATAAATTTTCAATGAGGTTTTGCTATAATCATGAAAGTTTCAAATGGTTTTTGCTTATTACTGTTTATAAAACTGTTACCCACGAGCTTTCGAGCTCACCCCCTCTCTTTCCTCATCTTCAGGTGAAGAACAAGAGATCAAGTAAAAGTGAATCAAGGACTAAATCCGAATTTGCATGTTTTGTTATTCTTTGGAGATATTTATGTAAACAAAGTTGTAATTACATTTTGAGCAATTTTTATTCAAGTATCCTGTGTACTTTGGAGATTCTGGAACATTAATGTATTGTGGCTTCGAATGCCATTGAAGTTTTGTAAATTCTGATTTGTTGTTAATGAATTATGAATGATGTATGGATGAGGATGATAAATGTAGACCATGAATGGTATATATATATATATACACTTCAGTGAGATGTTATGAATATAGGGATGTTGATGAATATGAGAAGTCAAATGAATTGAGATTGAGGGTTGGATGAATTTCAACTGGTAATTAAATTGTTATGAATGATGTGCAATTAAGGGAGTGAAGTTGGGATAAATTTCAAGTTTTCATCAGGGTAAATTGTGTGTTTTGAGTTCAAAAGAAATTCTGTATTAATCTATGATGATTTTGACCAAGATGTCTTAATAAGAGTTATAGATGATCCTCTTAGCTTTCCGACGCTATAAAGTATGCAAATTTAGGATATCGGAGTGAAAAGATATGAGCATTATAGGTGAAGAAGCTGCATATGTTGGGACCCGATCTCGGGACCGGACCCTAACCAGAAAAAAGAACGAAAAATGGAAACAAAACGAAATGCGAAGCAAAATGCAGAAGCTAAATCAAAGGCAAACGCGTGCGGAACGAAATCGAAAACAAAACGCGAATGTGAGAATCGAAGTAGCGAATTTCGAACGAATCGACTGAAAGAACGGAAACTAATCAGAACGAAACGGAAACTCGAATAAAACCGAAGCGAAATTGAATGCGAAACACAAATTGCGTAAGGACAAAAACTTAATTCCGACATCCGGTAACGAAAACTTTCACAAAGTGTCACGTTGGAATCCTACGACTAACTTGGTCCAAACTAATCCGAAACCGGTATAAATTTTTTTTTCTTATTCCTTTCTTTTTCATATCTTTCATCTTCAGTCAAATTCATTCAAAACATCACAAATCATAGAAATCTTCTTAACAATATTCTACATCCCATAAACTATCTTTTACACATCTAATTCTTATTTTTATTCTTTTTCAACTTATTATCTAACGAAGTTTCGGCAGCATAACAACTGCATTTGTAAAAATCCAAAACCTGCAAAGGTAAATAAACACTTCTAAAATACTCAAACAATCATCAAAATCATCGGACACTCCCGTCCGGAATCCAAACACCAGTAAAACACAAATCTATACCTAACACTTCCACAATTCTCAATTCAAATCAAAACATCCTTATTCAAATTCCTCATTCAATCCAAACGCATCTAATCATATCTATATGATCACAAGTTATATTCCATAATCACACAAGTTCTCATATCTCCAACCCATACACAAGTCCATAAATCACTTACAATCCCATAACTCATTTCCATACACAAATTCATATACATCATGAACTAAATACGTCATAAACATAAATGGCATTTCAAGCCATATACAAATTACAAAAACATACAAAAGTCGAACTGACGTCTTGACCATCTTTCATCCGATCTCCTGCTCAAAAACCTAGAGATAGGGATGAAAGGGGGGGTGAGCTAGATAGCTCGTGGATAATATGTTTATAAAATGAATAATAAGCAAAAACAGTTTTCTTCTAAAACTTTTTCCATCTTAAAATTTCACAAATCGAACAATTTAAACAATTTCTTAAATCATTACAAAATCATCGAATTTCAGAATGTTTACTTTTTCAATCAATTTCACAAAATCAGAATGTTTACCTTTGTATCATTTTTCGTAATTTCAGAAATTTTCTTCAGTTATCAAACATTTTAAAACTTGTAACTATTCTATATAAAAAAACATTCGAACTTAAAACTTTCAGTTTCTCAAATCATTGAACATATAACAAATTTCTCAAATTATTCCATAAACAAGGACTTTAATCATACGAAAATCAAAATTGTCAAACATTTACACCAACACTATTTTATAAACAATTCTAAAGCATTCGAAATCTTAATTTTCAACACTTTCATTCAAAGTATTCGAAATAATAAATTTTTAAACATTTTCATAAACAACAATTTATAATTAATTTCGAAAGTATTTGGAAATCATAAATTTTCAAACATTTTCATAAACCATATTTTCTAAACAATTTCAAAAGCATTTTCGAATCAAAATCTTCCAAATATATTCGAAATCATAATTTTCAAACCTTTACATAAACTATATTTTTAAACACTTTCAAAAATCTTCTGAAATCAAACTTTTTTTCAAATCTTTACATAAACGATATTTTTATAACAATTTCAAAGCTTTAAATCATAGTTATTCAAACACTTTCATAATCAATAGTTTTATAAAATTTTAAAGCATTAACTTTCATCATTCAAACCCAAAATGTCTCAATTATCAACTATCAAAGAATGCAACATTTGTCAAAAGTTAACAATTCAATTATTAATTTCAGAAATTCTATCAATTTATCAAAATCATACGGAAACAATAACAATTCAAAATACTTTCTTTCTTGATTTTCCAAAATATAAACAATAAACTTCCAAAACTTTTGTTTCTTCTAGATCTTTCAAAACAACCAAACAATCATTTAATTTCATCAAAATAGTCAAAACAATATTTTTGAAAACAATAATTAAAATCCATTCACTTTCTTAATTCCTCAAGAACACACACAAAGCTTATAATTCAAATATAAATACATTACCCACCTCGAATCCTTGCTAGGAACTTGTCCAAAGCAGCAAGTCTCCAAGTCTTTCTTCTTTCCTCAATTGTAAAATTACCTAAGCCATAATCATCCAAAATTAACATCATAATTAACATAATCCTCAAAATTGATCAGAGGAAATCTATAAGTATCATAGTTCCAAGCTCTCTATAGCAATAATTTCGAAAATCCCCAAATCACAAAATTGGGCATAACCCTAATCATCCAAAATTAAGCATAATCATAGCATAATCTCTTCAATTCACCTTAGAAAACTCAATCCCATAACATCCTTAACCTATCTAAACCAAAACTCATCAAAAGCTTCAAAATCAAAACTTCTCTCTTACCTTTTTCTCCTCCATTTTTGGTATTTATAGGCTCCAAAGGAAACTTCCATGCTCTTCCCTCCTTTCCTCTTGAAGCAAGATCGAAAACCCCTAAGAAATCCATGGAAAAACCGAAACTTTCACTTTCCTTCTTCTTCTCCTCCATCGCCGACCATCTCTCTTCTCTCTTTCTCTCTTTCTCACTTCGTTTCTTTTCTTTTTATTTTGTTAAGTATCGTGACTTTGTTGCTTCTTAAAACGACAGCAGCACATGCTCCTTCATTTAATCAGCAAAATGACTATTATGCCCTTCATTTAGCCTTTAAAAACTAACATTTTGTGTCCAGAATTTGATCAGGAAAATGACATAATTTGGCACAACCTTCTTCTAGACAAATGTTCCCCTATGTCTCGTCTTTAAAATGACATAAAAACGCTCAAATCGGTTAAGAAACAAAGGAGTTATGGCCAAAATACACGTTCAGCTCTTACTAATCCGAGACTGAACATTAATCCAACTTCAATCCAGAATTTGAAAATCTTAGGGACTAAATTGGAATTCGATCCCTTCACATGATTTGTAGCCCCATGTCTCAATTTTTTTTCCTCAAGAATCAACTCAATCGGATCTCTACAGCTCCCGAATTTCTCAAAATAATGAACCATGTTCAGAAAATTGTCTAACTCATAACCTTTAACCAACCCTCTCACTTTGGTTCAATCAATCTCTTTTCATTTAATCTCCTTAAAATCATAATTTCTCACGAAATATTAGCTAAATGTCTTAGGAATCCAACACTTCAAAAATTGAATCAATCGGATGTCAGATGAAGGAATTATAAGCAAAACATTGCGAAAAGGTCGGATTAAAAACAAAAGAACAGAACTTCAATCTATTGATAAAACCGAATTTTTCAAAAATCATAACTCTTGATCCCGAACTCCAAATTTGACAAATTTGGTGTTGATGGAAAGAACTCAAAAATCAATTCCATGAAGAACTCAAAAATCAATTCCATCTCTAAAGGGGTCAAAAACCTAGTCAAAGTTACTATCCTGATCAACTTTTCCGAAACAACTTCCAAATTTCAGTCGATCATAACTCCTAGCCCCGATATCGAAAAATTGCAAATTTTATTGCATTAGATAGATTGAAAGACAATCTAAAACTTTCATTCAGGCCACTTACTCCAATTTAGGCCGCATCCATATGACGATTTGCCTCAAAGTTCAGCATACACAATCCTACACTTAGAGCACTTTCAAAACCAAAACAAAATATACTTAACTTCGAAAAATCATAACTGTCACTCCCGATATCGAAAAATATCAAACTTTATGGCTACGGAAAGCTCTCAACAAAATCTATAAGTTTCATGAAGATCACTTTCTCAAATTTAACCTAAATCAAAAGGTCAATTTTTCTCCCCAAAAAGTCAAACTTTCTTAATTCTTCAAATTTTTACACTTTTTTCTCTTTTTTAATTTTCAACTTCCTTTTTATAACCATAACGAATCTTCTCAAATCTCGAAGCCATAAAAAATAATTAATTCTGTCCTCATTAATTTTTCTTAAGGCATAAAATCATCTATAACACACTTTATATTCAAAAACACTCATTTCCATTTATTTTGATTTTTTCCACAAATAGTTTGGGGTCCAACATTTCTCCCCCTCTTAAAAGAATTTCGTCCTCGAAATTCCAACTGTGAAATCATCAAATACCACATTCTCGTAACTAATTTCTTCCCATGATCCTAGTCACTCACTTTCTTGTCGAATTTCGTATCACACATATTTTCAATTCAATTACATCAAATACACATGCGTCTTATCAAATCACTATTTCTTAATCTTAATGAACCTTAATATGGATCAACATCATTTCATTCAATCTTTTGAATCTCTATCCTTATATCTCTATCATTCATCTCATCTTTCAAATACTTACTCTCTTTATCTCACAAATGCATAATCAATTTCATTTGTCCCCAATTCATCAAAATCATTCTACTCTCAATATAATACACATTCTGAAAAACAGTCATAATTCTCATCCTTTTGATCAAACAATCAATTTAACTCTTTAACTATTTCATGACATAACTTCACATTATTTAATCCTATCCTCCAAGTATTTCTTATTTCATCTCACACATGTATATCTGAAATCCATTCATCAAATTTTATCATGAAATTCTCCTCTCAATTTCCATTAACACTTTCTTATAATCAATCAAAACTCATCATCTTATTCAAACAATCCATTTACATCTCTAGATTTACTCTGAACAAACATAATGCCTAAGTAAGATCCTATTACTGGGCTCTGATACCATAACTGTTGGGACCCGATCTCGGGACCGGACCCCAACCGGAAAAAAGAATGAAAAATGGAAATGAAACGAAATGCGAAGCAAAATGCGGAAGTGAATTCAAAGACAAACACGTGCGGAACGAAATCGAAAACAAAACGCGAATGCGAGAATCGAAGCAGCGGATTTCGAATGAATCGACCGAAAGAACAGAAACTAATCGAAACGAAACAGAAACTTGAATAAAACGGAAGTGAAATCGATTGCGAAACGTAAATTCTGTAAGGACAAAAACTTAATTCCGATATCCGGTAACGAAAACTTTCACAAAGTGTCACGTTGGAATCGTACGACTAACTTGGTCCAAACTAATCCGAAACCGGTATAAATTTTTTTTCTTATTCCTTTCTTTTTCATATCTTTCATCTTTAGTCAAATTCATTCAAAACATCACAAATCATAGAAATCTTCTTAACAATATTCTATATCCCATAAACTATCTTTTACACATCTAATTCTTATTTTTATTCTTTTTCAACTTATTATTTAACGAAATTTCGGCAGCATAACAGCTGCATTTGTAAAAACCCAAAACCTGCAAAGGTAAATAAACACTTCTAAAATACTCAAACAATCATCAAAATTATCGGACACTCCCGTCCGGAATCCAAACACCAGTAAAACACAAATTTATACCTAACACTTCCACAATTCTCAATTCAAATCAAAACATCCTTATTCAAATTCCTCATTCAATCCAAACGCATCTAATCATATCTATATAATCACAAGTTATATTCCATAATCACACAAGTTCTCATGTCTCCAACCCATACACAAGTCCATAAATCACTTACAATCTCATAACGCATTTCCATACACAAATTCATATACATCATGATCTAAATACGTCATAAACATAAATGGCATTTCAAGCCATATACAAATTACAAAAACATACAAAAATCGAACTGACGTCTTGACCATCTTTCATCCGATCTCCTGCTCGAAAACCTGGAGATAGGGATGAAAGGGGGGGTGAGCTAGATAGCTCGTGGATAATATGTTTATAAAACGAATAATAAGCAAAAATAGTTTTTTTCTAAAACTTTTGCCATCTTAAAATTTTACAGTCTAAAGATTGGAAATCTCTTATTTCTCAAACTTTTTCACTTTTCAAAACATTTATAAACAATTTCATAATTTCCCGGTTGAAAAACCTCAATTTCTCTTTTCTTCAAATTCTCAAATTTTCTTTCCTTCTTCACAAACCATAACCAATTTTAAAACATGAATGCATCACATCTTAAACAAATTAAAAACACCTAACACATCAAAATGGTTTGGGTCAGTCCTAACAGAACGTACTGCACATTCCCGCAAAGCGGTTCTGTGAAGTCGTGAACGGAGGAGAGTCTGAAATCGGAACTCCTATGCTACTAGCGGGCAGCCGGGAGAAGGCTATCAAAGGGAGATTAGTGCACTGACTCACACGGAGGGGACCTAACCAAACCCACATAATACACATAATCGAAAACGAAAATTCGGATTGCCCGAAGGCACATTTCGAAATCTTGATTTTCAAATCGTGTCTAACGAGACACACTGACATTCACAACTACACATAATTTCACGTAGCAATTACATAACAAATTCCCAATCATTCAAGAATGCACAATTTCCAAGATATTTAAACAAAATGCCATTCTCATGTTAGAATCTCACACATTTAAACACAAAGAATGCAAGCATCATAGTAATTTCTTAGAATCATAAATCAAACAATTTTTTTAATTTATCAATTCAAACAACTTTCATAATTATTAATTCATTCAAAAACTTCATCAATTAATCAAATCATTCAAAATCGAAGAATGTAAACAATTAAAAACATTTTATTCAAATCATCCGAAACCATTTTCATAATTTCTCAAATTTATCGAAAATAACAAATCGAACAATTTAAACAATTTCTTAAATCATTACAAAATCATCGAATTTTAGAATGTTTACTTTTTCAATCAATTTCACAAATCAGTTGAAAACAAGAAATTGAACCTTTGTATCATTTTTCGTAATTTCAGAAATTTTCTTCAGTTATCAAACATTTTAAAACTTGTAACTATTCTATAAAAAAAACATTCGAACTTAAAACTTTCAGTTTCTCAAATCATTGAACATATAACAAATTTCTCAAATTATTCCATAAACAAGGACTTTAATCATACAAAAATCAAAATTGTCAAACATTTACACCAACACTATTTTATAAACAATTCTAAAGCATTCGGAAAACTTAATTTTCAAACATTTTCATTCAAAGTATTCGAAATAATAAATTTTTCAAACATTTTCATAAACAACAATTTATAATTAATTTCAAAAGTATTTGGAAATCATAAATTTTCAAACATTTTCATAAACCATATTTTCTAAACAATTTCAAAAGCATTTTCGAATCAAAATCTTCCAAATATATTTGGAAATCATAATTTTCAAACCTTTACATAAACTATATTTTATAAACACTTTCAAAATCTTTGGAAATCATACTTTTTTTCAAACCTTTACATAAACAATATTTTTATAACAATTTCGAAAGCTTTGAAATCATAGTTATTCAAACACTTTCATAACCAATAGTTTTATGAAATTTTAAAGCATTAACTTTCATCATTCAAACCCAAAATGTCTCAATTATCAACTATCAAAGAATGCAACATTTGTCAAAAGTTAACAATTCATTTATTAATTTCAGAAATTCTATCAATTTATCAAAATCATACTAAACAATAACAATTCAAAATACTTTCTTTCTTGATTTTCCGAAAATATAAACAATAAACTTCCAAAACTTTTGTTTCTTCTAGATCTTTCAAAACAACCAAACAATCATTTAATTTCATCAAAATAGTCAAAACAATATTTTCAAAACAATAATTAAAAATCCATTCACTTTCTTAATTCCTCAAGAACACACACAAAGCTTATAATTCGAAATATAAATACATTACCCACCTCGAATCCTTGCTAGGAACTTGTCCAAAGCAGCAAGTCTCCAAGTCTTTCTTCTTTCCTCAATTGTAAAATTACCTAAGCCATAATCATCCAAAATTAACTTCATAATTAACATAATCCTCAAAATTGACTGTAGGAAATCTATAAGTATCATAGTTCCAAGCTCTCTATAGCAATAATTTCGAAAATCCCCAAATCACAAAATTGGGCATAACCCTAATCATCCAAAATTAAGCATAATCATAGCATAATCTCTTCAATTCACCTTAGAAAACTCAATCTCATAACATCCTTAACCTATCTAAACCAAAAACTCATCAAAAGCTTCAAAATCAAAAACTTCTCTCTCTTACCTTTTTCTCCTCCATTTTCGGTATATATAGGCTCCAAAGGAAACTTCCATGCTCTTCCCTCCTTTCCTCTTGAAGCAAGATCGAAAACCCCTAAGAAATCCATGGAAAAACCGAAACTTTCACTTTCCTTCTTCTTCTCCTCCATCGCCGACCATCTCTCTTCTCTCTTTCTCTCTTTCTCTTTTTCTCTCTTCATTTCTTTTCTTTTTATTTTTTTAAGTATCGTGACTTTGCTGCTTCTTAAAATGACAGTAGCACATGCTCCTTCATTTTATGAGCAAAATGACTATTATGACCTTCATTTAGCCTTTAAAAACTGACATTTTGTGTCCAGAATTTGATCAGGCAAATGACATAATTTGGCACAACCTTCTTCTAGAAAAATGTTCCCCTATGTCTCATCTTTAAAATGACACCAAAAACGCTCAAATCGGTTAAGAAACGAAGAAGTTATGGCCAAAATACGTGTTCAGCTCTTACTAATCCGAGACTGAACATTAATCCAACTTCAATCCAGAATTTGAAAATCTTAGGAACTAAATTGGAATTCGATACCTTCACATGATTTGTAGCCCCATGTCTCAATTTTATTTTTCTTCAAGAATCAACTCAATCGGATCTCTACAGCTCCCAAATTTCTCGAAATACTGAACCATGTTCAGAAAATTGTCTAACTCATAACCTTTAACCAACCCTCTCACTTTGGTTCAATCAATCTCTTTTTATTTAATCTCCTAAAAATCATAATTTCTCACGTAATATTAGCTAAATGTCTTAGGAATCCAATGCTTCAAAAATTGAATCAATCGGATGTCAGACGAAGGAATTATAAGCAAAAGATTGCGAAAAGGTCGGAATAAAAACAAAAGAACAGAACTTCAATCTATTGATAAAACTGAATTTTTCAAAAATCATAACTCTTGATGCCGAACTCTAAATTTGACAAATTTAGTGTCGATGGAAAGATAAAAGGAAGCTCTACAACTTACATGAAGAACTCAAAAATCAATTCCATCTCTAAAGGGGTCAAAAACCTAGTCAAAGTTACTGTCCTGATCAACTTTTCCTAAACAACTTCCAAATTTCAGTCGATCATAACTCCTAGCCCCGATATCGAAAAATTACAAACTTTATGGCGTTAGATAGATTGAAAGACAAGATACAACTTTCATTAAGGCCATTTACTCCAATTTAGGCTGCATCCATCGGACGATTTGCCTCAAAGTTCAGCATACACAATCCTACACTTAGAGCACTTTCAAAACCAAAACAAAATACACTTAACTTCGAAAAATCATAACTGTCACTCCCGATATCGGAAAATATCAAAGTTTATGGCTACGGAAAGCTCTCAACAAAATCTATAAGTTTCATGCAGATCATTTTCTCAAATTTAGTCTAAATCAAAAAGTCAATTTTTCTCCCCAAAAAGTCAAATTTTCTTAATTCTTCAAATTTTTACACTTTTTCTCTTTCTTAATTTTCAACTTCCTTTTTATAACCATAACGAATCTTCTCAAATCTCGAAGCCATCAAAACTAATTAATTATTTCCTCATTAATTTTTCTTAAGACACAAAATCATCTATAACACACTTTATATTCAAAAACATTCATTTCCATTTATTTTGATTTTTTTTTCCACCAATAGTTTGGGTCCAACAGCATAAGAAGTTTAAACATGACAATCATGGTGAATGATGAGAGTTTGAGTTTGTGATGATTTATTTGAGTTAAATTTTGGGAGTTTGATGCATCCAAAGTGGTAAATGAATGTTTTAGGAGTGTAATTGCATTAGAAGAAGTGAATTAGTGAAGATTATAAGTGTATATGATGTTAGATTGGATGTAGGAAGCATTGGAGAGGGTTTGGAGGGGTTTTGGGAACCCCCATGTCCGTTTAACAAACTTTAGGTCCATTTAACGGACCTTTTTAGGTCAAAAAGGACCCCAAGCATCGCCCATGTCCGTTTAACGGACTTTCTCGGGTGAGAAAGTGCATTTTGGCCCGACAATGTCCGTTAAACGGACATGCATGTCCGTTAAACGGATATTCACGGAACAGCTTCATGAAATCGCGATGTTTGACCATTTTAAAGGTGGCATCTGACTTTGTGATCTTCATGAAAGTTTTAGATCTCGAAGTTTTATTTCCAATGGTCTAAGAACAAAACCAATCTGACATTTTTGGTGAAAGTTATGACGATCGCGCCAAGATAGGTACAAATTGATTGAGGGTATGAACATGTTAGATTCTTTTGATCATAACTCCCTCGTCCGGCCTCCAAATGAAATGATTCTTGAAGAGATAGATTCCTAAGACATGTATTTATCTCTTCATGAAAATTGGGATCTTTTCGAGTTGATTTGAAAAAGTTTGATTGTAAGAAAGTGAGAGGCCAGTTTAGAGAGCATGATTGAGGTATAAACATGCTTTGGAATTTTAAGCATATCTTGAGCTATATAGCTCCGATTGAGGTGATTCTTGCTTCAAGAAAAAATAGAGGCTTAGAGCTATGATTTATTTGAAGAAGCCAAATTGAAATTCTTGTTTGAAGATTTTCAAATTCGGTTCACAAATAAGAGAAACGAGTTCAAGTATAGTGACTAGTTTGTATGAGCACGCCGTTGAACAATTTGTGAGGAAATTATTGGGATTTTATGAGAATGAAGATGAACCGATCATGGTCAAGTTTCATGATCCGAAGTTGGGCTCCGCAAGTGGGGTCCAACATGATCGGTATCAGAGCAAGCGTTGGACTCCGCAAGCAGGACCCAACATAACTAACTGACCTTCATCCTCTTGATTCATCAACTCATGGTAGGAACCAATTTTGAAAAGTCTACCTGTTGGTTGCCAGACAGAAGATGGAGTTTTGGTAGGAGGACGGAAATGATAAGAAATAGAAATGCTGTCTCCGCAGAGTTGATTCCCCTACCCCAGTCTCATAATAGGAATTTCATCAGGTAACGTTGTTGAAATTTCAATACTCACGTAGAGACAGGCATAACTGATGCACAAAGGTCTGCCGATATAGCTAGCTAACTTACTGAGCCCTTGAGTAGTCCAATACTCTAGAGGGACCTTATGGAAGTTAATCCATATCAAAAGGTTTTGGACTTTTAAAGTCTCCAATTTCAAACCAAGTTGCCAAAGTTGCAGAAAGAGAGGCTGACTACCAAAATGCCATGGACCCTCTTCTAGTATTTTGTTAGCTATGGTTGTGGAAGAGAAAGAGAAGAGGATAAGATTGTCTTCGGTGAGCAAGACATCAACAAGCCCTTTGTTTTTCCTGAATTTATTAGCCCACCGTATAACAAGAGGGAAAGCCGGGCGTTGGTCAAGCAAGAAGCCCACTAAAGTAGATTTCTAAGAATTAGCTCCCTCTTGTAGTGTAGCAATATCTGGGCAGACGATGATTTTCCCATCAATTTCAGACGGAGGTTGATAAGAGAGTGTGGAGCCAATGGCATCCCCTATCACTTGCTTCCATGTCTTCAGAGGGTTGGTGACAGTGCCAGAAGGTGAAGGCTACAGGGGTTGGGAAGGAAGAGCAGGATCAGGAGGCAGAGGCGGAAAATCCTCAACCGTAGATGGCGGACATGTGGGCATGGAGTTGAAGGCGGGAAAGTTGAAATGTAGGGATGAAAAGATAGAGAAGGTTCTGGGGAGGAATCATCAGCGTGAGAGAAGCAAGGGGTTAGGCTAAAAGGTTGGGGGTGAGAATCAAAGGCAAAGTTAGAGAGAAGGCAGAGTGTCTCTCTCTAACCCATTTTTGGGATCTAGTTCCTTATATGTTTATACTTAATATTAGGTTACTTAATCACTCGTGTTTCCCTCAAATTAGCTTTTTTTAATCTCACCACTCTTGCCTTTTACTGTTGAGCCCCATTTCCAGAACCTAACTCTTACTCTGATAATCAAAAAATCGCATATTTTAAATCGTTGGAAAGGTAAAATCTACTTAGTCAAATTCCTCATAGATCAATACCGGATTTATCCCAACGTCACTTTCTCTATTACAACATCATTCAAAGCAAGTCAACTTCCAATTGAAATTCATCCAACACTCAAACCTCAATTCATATGATTCTTCATATTTAAAAAAAAAACATCTTATCACTCACCACAAATCCTACCTTTCTTTTCCATAATTCACTTATTAATAAATCACAATAATTTATATTCAAAGTTCATCAACTAAACTCTTACCATTCATACACAATTCATATTTCATCAACATCATAAGATAAATGTTTACAAACTTTAATGACATTCCAAGCCATATTACAATATCAATATCAAAAATCTGAATACAAAAGATATAAAACCCCAAAATTCTCAAATATATGTCTAAGGTCTTATTCTTACAAAAATCTAACTTAAAATATAACATATGCATAATCAAATGGATTCCTTGGCTTTCTTTCATTCGATCTCCTTCTCATCACCAAGAGATGGGAATGAAAGGGGGTAAGCTTTACAGCTCGTGGGTAACATGTTTATAATCAATAACGAACAAAACCATTGAAATTATTACTTTTTCATAGAAAATTCTTATTAAATCATAAAACACATAGTTCCCAAATTCTCAAATAAATTCACAATTCTAGTTCAAAACTCGTAATTAAAACCTCGTCACATAAACAATTAGCCATCAAAGCATAACATTCAATTATGCATCATTCATAACAAATTGAATATGCAATGCACAATAAATGGCTCGAGAGCTCCGTGGAAAAAATGAATAAACTGAAGTTTAAACAGTGAACAAAATGAGTCCATTTTTAGATCTCGTGGGCCACAAGTGAGAAGTTAGGAAAAGGCTTTACGTCTACATGCACGTGACTACGAAACATTACTCTCTTGCCCAAACAAAAGCACATAATCAATGCTCACAATCATTTTTATTAAAATGAAATGCTTTCATACTTTTCATGTTCTTTTTCTTCTTTCCATTCAAATCAAAATGTCATGACACAATTCAATAACTTAACATAATCATATATCACAATGCATTTTTGCATATTCATAACAATTCAAATGCAATCAATTTAGCATATACACAAATATAAACAAATTCTTAAAATCATTGAGAAGCAATATATGCACATTAACAAAGTAATTGAAATCATTTCATTGTTTTAATTTGGAAAACTTAAATAGTTCATTATTCAATTATAAACATGAAACCCACCTTATTTCCTTGCTTAATACTTATTCAAAAAGCCTCTACTCTCTTTGCTCCTCTTTCCTCTTTTGATTTCCTTCATCAAAGGTAAAATTTCCAAATCAATAGGAATCCAAAATTGAGACATCTAAAGAAACAAATCACCAAAATTGACTTTAGAAAGCTTAAACCCATACATTTCTCAAGCTATCTAAACCAAAACCTCTTTATAAATCCAACAAATCAAACATGCCCTTACCTTGGTCCTTCACCAAATGTAGAGTTTCTTAGCTTGTATGGAAGCTCTCATCATCCTCTTCCTTTTTCCTTCTTGAATCAACTTCAAAATCCATCTTGAAAGCTTAGAAAAATCAAAACCCTAACCTTTTCTTTCTTTCTTCTTTCTCTCCTCTCTCCACCGAACTCTCCTTTCTTCTCTCTTTTCTTGTTCTTTTCTTCTCAATTTCGTGCTTCTCCCTTCTTAAGAGCAAGACCACGCCATTTATTCACAATTATGCCATTAATGAATGAGCAATGACCAGTTTACCCTCTCATGTAAGCCTTGGAACTTAAATGGCTTAAGTGACCTTCCAATTTTGCCCCTCATGCATTCTTAACACCTTAACACTATAATTCAATCAACTTATGTCATAAAAATCTTACTCACATTAACATACTAATTAACTCCACAAAATAATATAATATAACAAAGCCTCAAACCAAAAACAAGACCATTTTCTAATCATCAAATTGAAGGAATCTGCTAGCACTTCCTTCTAGAGAAATGTTCCTCATTGTCTCAATTTTCCAATGACACCAAAATCATTTAATTTGGTTCAGTAATTTAAAAGTTATGCCCCAAACACTTTCGGACTATTACTAAACTGAGACTACACACCAAACCCAAATTCACTCCAGAAATTGAAAGTCTTAAGGACTGAATTGAAATTTGATTCGTTCAGATAACTTGTAGCTCCATGTCTCTAGTTTAATTAAGAATAAGAATCACCTCATTCGGATCTCTACAGATAGAGATATCACCAAAATACTGAAGCATGTTCAGATTTTTTCAATCGATCCTCTCACTTTGATTCAATCCATATTTTTCAAATTAATATCAAAACTTACAAAAAATTTTAGAGAGGTAGAGGAATGTCTTAGGAATCCAACGCTTGAAAAATCAAGTCAATCGAAGGTCGGATGAAAACGTTATAAGCAAATGAGTGAAAAGAGATCAGGTCAGGGGGAAAACATGGCAATAGTCGACTAGTCAAAGAATATTAGTCGACTAATGCAAGTAAAAACATGACGATTAGTCGATTGTTCGAAGACTATTAGTCAAATAATTCTATAATGATCGACTGGAAACTCTTAGTCTTTCTCCTTCCGACATCCCGACTTCCACAACTCATAACTTTTGACCCAGAACTCCAAAATTTGCAAATTTGGTATCAACGGAAAGATAAAAAGACAACCTACAACTTTCATGAGACCTTAAGAGCAATTTCCACCTCTATAAAGGTCAAAATTTCAATCAAAGTGACTTCTCCTAAACTTCCACCCTAAACAACATCCAAATCAAATAATCATAACTTCCAGTCCCGATATCGAAAAATGTCATACTTTATAGCGTTAGAAAGCTGGAAAGATAAGCTACAACTTTCGTGAAGACAACTTTATCAAAAAAAACTCTCTAGATCAACCCATAAAATTCATGGAAGCTTTCAGCTTGGACACTTAACACTGTTACTATTCATCCCAAAAATTTCAGACTGTCAATTCCCTAAAATCTAACACTTTCATTGTTTATTTTCTTGCCTTTCAATTCCATTCTAATTAACTCATTCACTATAAATTCATACACTCCATAATATACAAGACAAGTACATAATTCTTTTTTTTCATCACCCACAACACATACATACACAAAACACTCATTTCATGTATTAACCTCAAAATATCACTGCAATTGCTCCAATTAACATTGCCCAAATAAAACATTAAACACAACTTACTTGATTTAGCTATCAAATCTTCCACTCTTTCCTACTATTCACTCCCTAAATTTTCAAATTTCAAGGTTTCAAAAACAAAATCAACATTGCAACTTTTATTCTAGTCATTTTCACTCCATTTCTACCAATTTATTCATCATAAATTTCATAGTACCCTTAAACATACAATTTTACTCAAAAATCTCATAATCATCAAAAACCAAATATTTTAGACCTCGATCTTTAAGTGAAATTTAGAAATAATAAATGAAATTAAATGAGAAAATATGGCATGATTATTTGTAATGAATGAAAAGTATAAATGAATTATGAGCATTTGATGAAAGGAAAGACATTTGGGTTTCTTTGTGTTTTGCATATGTTTGATAAAAAGATGAGGTATTGTGTATTGTGTTTTGATGTGAATAATTGAAGTGTTGTGCAGGTGCTGGAAAAATAGGATGGAGGTTGAAGATTTTGGCTAGTGTAAATTTAGGGGAGATGCTGTCAAAATTTTCATTATGGGCAAAAACTATGACTGGGTTTTTGACTCTCTTAGAGTTAGAATTTGAGAAAAGGGTCTTCTTGAAGATTGTAGTTTAGGTTTTGATCTTTACATTGATGTATAATATGTTATTTTTGGTTGTGAATATTGGAAGATATGAAATTTGGAAGTTTGGATGTGGTATAGGATGACCAATTATTTGGCAAAAATTTTAACTAAAAAATTGACCTAGTTAGAGATTGAAATTGCCTTTAAATGCTCATGAAAGTTGAAGATTTTGTTTTGATATTTACATTGATATAAAGTTTAGAATTTTTGGACAAGGGGATGAGAAGTTATAAATTTTAGAAATTGTGTTACTGTTCAGGATGATAGTAATTGAACAATAACTTTGACTGACTTTTTGATCTATATAGAGGCTGTTTTTGCTCTTAAAGTTTTCATGAAAGTTTTAGATTATGTTTTGATCTTTACATTGATGTAAAGTATGAAATTTTTAGATCATGGAATAGGAAGTTATGATATTAAGAAGTTTCTATTACAGTTTTGGCATGATAATTAGTGGACAAAAACTTTGAAGTGATTTTTGACTCCCTTAGAGGCCAAATTGATTTTCTGTCCTTCATAAAAGTTGTAGGTTGCTTTTTGATCTTTGCATTGATATAAAATAAGAAATGGTTGGACCTTGGAGTTGAAAGATAGAAATTTAAAAGTTATGTGACAATTTAGAGTGACATGATATTGGGCAGTAACTTTGATTGGGTTTTGACCCCCTTTAGAGATGGAATTCGCTTTTGATTTCTTCTTGGAAGTTGTAGAGCTTCCTTTCAGTTTTCTTTTGATACCAAGTTTGTAAATTTTGGACTCTTAAGTTAAAAGATATGATTTTTGGAAAAATTAAAAAGGGAAAATCAAACGGGCGAGCACTCACGAGGGCGAGCGTGTGCGTTCCGTGCGCATCTCGCCACTGTGAACGCTGGCGAGGGTGAGCGCCCGCGTTCGACGCCGTTTCGCCCTGCTCCTCCCTCGCATGCGACGCCATTTTGCTTGTTTCTTCTTCCTCCCTCGCATGCAATGTCGTTTTGGTCTTCTTGGTTTTGCCTCTCCCAATCCGACTCTCTCTCAATCTTTTAATTTTATCTTTTCTGTCTGACATCCGATTGACTTGATTTTTGAAGCGTTGGATTTCTAAGACAATTACCTACATCAGCATCGAAAATTTGTGGATTTTTTAGATTAAATTGAGGATGATTGATTTAATCAAAGTGAGTTAGATAATTTTCTAAACATGGTTCAGTCTTATGAGAAATTCTTGATCTGTGGAGACCCGATTGATCTGATTATTGTTGTAAAATAAAGTAGAGACATGGGGCTACAAGTCATATGAAGGAATTGAATTTCAATTTAGCCTCTAAGATTTTCAATTTCTGAATTGAAATCGGTTTTAGTGTTCAGTCTTAGATTTGTAAGAGCTGAAAGTATTTCGGCCATAACTTTTGCTCTAGTCATCCAAATGAGGTGATTATTGATTTGGATTAAACTAGATAAATAGGGCTACAAATGTTATGAAGGATTCGAGTTTCAATTTAGTCTTTAAGAATGTCAATTTTCGGATGGAAGTAAATCGCTGGAAAATGTGTTAGCATAAGAATAGTCCGAAATGTTTGGAGTATAACTTTTGGAGTAGTTCACCAAATTAAATGATTTTTGTGACGTTATGAAATTGAGACAATAAGGAACATTTCTATAGAAGGAAATTTTGGCAAATTCCTTCAATTTGATGATTTGAAAAAAATGTCCTAATTTAAGCATGATTTGAAGAATTTTGAGACTTTGTTTTATTTATGATTTTGAGGACTTAATTAGCATGTTAATGTGAATAGTTAGCATGTTAATTTGAGTAAGAGCATATGGGATAAATTGATTGGATTAAATGAAATTAAAGTGTTAGAAATTAAAGTATTAGAAAGGCGTAAGGGCAAAATTGGAAGGTTACTTAAGCTTTTAAGGAAGGGCATTATGGTCATTTCTCTTTCTTTAAAGGGAAGAAAAGGTGGCTGACGTTTTTAAAAGAAGGAATGCACAACTTTGAAGGAAAAGAAAGAAATAGAAGAAGAAGAAAGAAAGGAAGGAGAGTTTCGGATGGGGGAAGAAGAAAGAAGAAAAAGGGATTAGGGTTCGATTTTTATGGGTCTTCAAGCAAGCTTTTTAAGTTGAACCAAGAAGGAAAAAGATGGAAGAAGAAGAGAGCTCTACGATAAGCCAACAAAATCCGAAAATGGTGAAGATTAAGGTAAGAAAACAATTTCAGTTGTTAGATTTTGAAAGAATTTTGTTTTAGATAGCTTAAGAATGTTATGGATTTTTTATTTCTAAAGTCAATTTTGGTGATTGCATGGTTTAGATTGCTCAATTTTTTATGGTTATTAATTAGGGTTTTTGTCATGAATTAGGGAATTGTAAGTGAGGCATTGGAGAAATTGAAGCTATGAACAAGTTTTAAGCATGGAATTGAGGTGGGTACCATGTTTATATTTTGAAATACAAGCTATGTATGTGTTTTTGAAAAATCAAGAAAGTGAAAGGGTTTTGAAATTATTATTTTTGAATGATTAAATTCCTTGCTTTTGGAATGATTTTAGAAATTGTTATAATGGTACATTCATTATTTTGGAATGATTTAAGAAATTGCAATAATTATTGAATTCATTATTTTTCAAATGATTTGAATAATTTGAGAAATTTCTATAATAGATGATTTTATTGTTTTGAATGAATGGGATTTTTTATTGACTTATGATGTTGATAAATTGCTAAAGTGTTGCATTCATTGTGTTTGAATGATTAAGAATGTGTTATGAGAATTGGTTTGATATTGTGAATTTTTTAATGTCAATGGGTCTAATATGACATGATATGAAAGATTGAGTCTTCAAAACATGCCTTTGGGCAGTCCAATTTTCAAGTGTGAAATGTGTTATGTGAGTTTGGTTAGGTCCCATAAGTTGAGTCAAGTGCACTTGTCTTATTTTTAAAGGCTTCGCCCGCCTGCCCGCTAGTGGCATTGTAGCTCCGTTACGGACTCCCACAAGTTTACGGCTACACTTGACCGCTATACGGGAAAATTGTAGTATGTTTTGTTCACGGCTGCATAGGACCGCTATGCGAAAATGTGCAATATGTTCCATTTTGGACCAACCCAAACCATTCTGATGTATTTATGTGTTTTTGATTTTGTTTATAATGTGATGCATTCATGTTTTTGATTTGTTCGTAAATTCAATTGATAAATTGAGAAATTAAAAAAAAAAGAATTATTTGATAAATTTTCTACTGTGAAATCTTTTATATAATGGAAAAGATTTGCAAAATATTTTTGCTTATTTTTCGATTTATAAACATGTTATTCACGAGCTTTAAGCTCACCCCCCGTTCATCCCTATCTCCAGGTATCGAGTAGGATATCGGATGAAAGAAAGTCAAGGCTTTTGTTCAATTTTGCTTATCTTGTATTTTGAGTAATTTGGCTTTTGATATTGGTTTTGTATATGGCTTGGAATGCCATTAAAGTTTGTAGTGCTTTTATTTTGGAATGTAAGTGACTTCTGGACTTGTGTATGGAATTAAGATATAAATTGTGTATGGTTATGATGTATGAATGGGATTGATTAAATTATGGATTTGTATATGGAATAGAATAGTGAATTATGGTTTTGTATATAAATTGAATATTGATTGTGTTTTGAATTCCGAACGGGAGGTCCGATAATGTTGATGATTGAGAATTATTTGAAGTGTTATGTAGATGATAATGATTGAATGTGTTTGTTTATGATGGGATTCAGGAGGTCCGATGAATTGTGATGTTTGAGCTGAAATATTGAAGTGCTTTTTGTGTATGAATTGTGGATTTATGAGATATGTATGAATGTGAAAGATAAAATATTTGAGTTTATGACATTGATAAATTCCAAATGGGAAATTGGAATGGTTTTTGAATAAAGATGAATAAAATGAAAGAAAAAAATTTATACCAGTTTCGGATTTGCTAAGATCAAGATCATCTTTTTGTTTCCAACGCTAATTTTTCTAAAGTGTATGTTATCAGATGTCGAAAATTTGATTTTTAGTTGATTGAACCGTTTGTTTGCTTTGATTCTGAACTAATTCGATTTTCCGCTTTGGAATTGTTTCGCTTTGTAATCCGTTCTTTCGTTTAATCCGCCACTTTGTTTTCCAACTTATGTTTCCTTTCCTTCAATTCGTTTCGATTTGTGATTCACCTTTCGTTTTGCTTTTTTATAATTCGATTTCCTTTCGTTTTCGCTTCCGTTTTTTATTTTTTCGATTGGGGTCTGGTTCCGAAATCGGTCCCAACAAAATATCAATTATTCACTCTTCATATTCTATATTTTACATTCTCTATTTTTCTTCTCAACTTCCATTTAAGCTCAATATCATCCATAAACATATTACAGTCCATGATTAATCATGAACATCAATAACAAAACACACACACATATACCTACTCATCATCAACTTACTACGTTCACTACCTTAATCTTGTATATCATTTCAAATTCAAGAATTTTTCTTTTCTTTGCACATGAATAAATCGCCACCAATTCCTCATTTAATTTCATTTAATAATTCTAACTTCCAAGAAAAATTTGGGGTCCAACAATTCTCCCCCTCTTAAAAGAATTTCATCCTCGAAATTCTTACCTGAGTAATCAAACAAATGAAGGTGATGTTGTCTTATGTTTTTCTTCGTATCCCAAGTAACTTATTCTCTCAATTAGTTTCTTCCAAATGACCCTAGTCAATAGACTCACTTGGTCTTTCAGTCACTTGTTTAATCATTCCCTATAACTAATTCCTTAATATACTTCGAATTATTCACAATTTTCACTTCTTGCATCGGTAACACCTATATAAGATCATTTTGATATTTCTTAGAATATGTCACATATAGCACATTATGGATCTGTGACATCTTTGATAGTAGTATTAACTCACAAAACAATGGTTCAATTCTTAACAACTTTATATGGACCAATACCATTCAACTCAACCTTTTGAACTTCTATATAAGTCTTTATCATTCGTCTCATCTTTCAAATATCCCTTATTGCATCTTACATATGTATATTCAAAATCGATTCAAAATTATAGAAGTATAATCATCATGAGATTTTGACCTCAATTCCACTAACACATTCCTATAGTTAATCATAACTCTTGTCACCTTAAACAAACAACTACTTTGGTTCTAATTTCATCTTCTTAAGATCAAGCTTCTAGTTTTTATTCTTGTACACTTTAATATCATCATTTCTACTTGCCTCCCTATTTTCCTCAAAAACATCCATGATAATAAATTCACATATTTTATCACGTTCAAGGATATACACCCTAGTACACTATTGGTGTCATATTCAATTCCACCAATACAAATGCATTAACTCATGATCTATCACATTTAACCACGTACTCCTATTCCTAATACCTCATAACTTTCAAGTTTCTCACTTTCCAAAAATGCATTGATCTTTTCACTAATTCCAATAGTTCGAACTCTTACTAAATGCCCATACGTGTGACTTATCCACATGCAACTCTGTATGTAACTTGACATGTATTTCAAAACACCCATATAAGATCTCAATTCTGGTGCTCTGATACCACAAATATTGGGTCTCATTTTCAGAACCCAACTCTTACTCCAATAATAAAAAATTTGCATATTTTAAATCGTTGGAAAGGTAAAATCAACTTAGTCAAATTCCTCATAGATCAACACCGAATTTATCCCAACGTCACTTTCTCTATTACAACATCATTCAAAGCAAGTCAACTTCCAATTGAAATTCATCCAACACTCAAACCTCAATTCATATGATTCTTCATATTAAAAAAAAAACATCTTATCACTCACCACAAATCCTACCTTTCTTTTCCATAATTCACTTATTAATAAATCACAACAATTTATATTCAAAGTTCATCAACTCAACTCTTACCATTCATACACAATTCATATTTCATCAACATCATAAGATAAATGTTTACAAACTTTAATGGCATTACAAGCCATATTACAACATCAATATCAAAAATCTGAATACAAAAGATACAAAACCCCAAAATTCTCAAATATATGTCTAAGGTCTTATTCTTACAACAATCCAACTTAAAATACAACATATGCATAATCAAATGGATTCCTTGGCTTTCTTTTATCCGATCTCCTTCTCGTCACCTGGAGATGGGAATGAAAGGGGGGTGAGCTTTACAGCTCATGGGTAACATGTTTATAGTCAATAACGAACAAAACTATTGAAATTATTACTTTTTTCATAGAAAATTCTTATTAAATCATAAAACACATAGTTCCCAAATTCTCAAATAAATTCACAATTCTAGTTCAAAACTTGTAATTAAGACCTCGTCACATAAACATTTCATAAACAATTAGCCATCGAAGCATAACATTCAATTATGCATCATTCATAACAAATTGAATATGCAATGCACAATAAATGGTCGAGAGCTCCGTGGAACAAAACGGATAAACCGAAGTTTAAACGGTGAATAAAACGAGTCCATTTTTAGATCTCGTGGGTCACAAGTGGGCAGCCGGAAAAAGGCTTTACGTCGACATGCACGTGACTACGAAACGTTACTCTCTTGCCCAAACAAAAGCACATAATCAATGCTCACAATCATTTTTATTAAAATGAAATTCTTTCATACTTTTCATGTTCTTTTTCTTCTTTCTATTCAAATCAAAATGTCATGACACAATTCAATAACATAACATAATCATATATCACAATGCATTTTTGCATATTCACAACAATTCAAATCCAATCAATTTAGCATATACACAAATATTAAAAAAAATTAAAATCATTGAGAAGCAATATATGCACATTAACAAAGTAATTGAAATCATTTCATTCTTTTGATTTGGAAAACTTTAATAGTTCATTATTCAATTATAAACATGAAACCCACCTTATTTCCTTGATTAATACTTGTTCAAAAAGTCTCTACTCTCTTTGCTCCTCTTTCCTATTTTGATTTCCTTCATCAAAGGTAAAATTTCCAAATCAATAGGAATCCAAAATTAAGACATCCAAAGAAACAAATCACCAAAATTGACCTTAGAAGATCAAACCCATATATTTCTCAAGCTATCTAAGCCAAAACCTCTTTATAAATCCAACAAATCAAACATGTCCTTACCTTGATCCTTCACCAAATGTAGAGTTTCTTAGCTTGTATGGAAGCTCTCATCATCCTCTTCCTTTTTCCTTCTTGAATCAACTTCAAAATCCATCTTGAAAGCTTAGAAAAATCAAAACCCTAACTTTTTCTTTCTTTCTTCTTTCTCACCTCTCTCCACCGAACTCTCCTTTCTTCTCTCTTTTCTTGTTCTTTTCTTCTCAATTTCGTGCTTCTCCCTTCTTAAGAACAAGAACACATCATTTATTTACAATTATGCCATTAATGAATGAGCAATGACTAATTTACCCTCTCATGTAAGCCTTGTAACTTAAATGGCTTAAATGGCCTTCCAATTTTGCCCCTCATGCATTCTTAATACCTTAACATTATAATTCAATCAACTTATGTCATAAAAATCTTACTCATATTAACATACTAATTAACTCCACAAAATAATATAATATAACAAAGCCTCAAAATTCATTTAGTCATGCTTAACTTCTTCCAAAACCAACAGCTTTTTCTAATCATCAAATTGAAGGAATTTGCTAACACTTCCTTCTAAAGAAATGTTCCTCATTGTCTCAATTTTCCAATGACATCAAAATCATTCAATTTGGTTCAGTAATTTAAAAGTTATGGCTCAAACACTTTCGGACTGTTACTAAATCGAGACTGCACACTAAACCCAAATTCACTCCAGAAATTGAAAGTCTTAAGGACTGAATTGAAATTTGATTCGTTCAGATAACTTGTAGCTCCATGTCTCTAGTTTAATTAGGAATAAGAATCACCTCATTCGGATCTCTACAGGTCGAGATATCACCAAAATACTGAATTATGTTCAGACTTTTCCAATCAATCCTCTCACTTTGATTCAATCCATCTTTTTCAAATTAATATCAAAACTTACAAATTTTTTTGGAGAGGTAGAGGAATGTCTTAGGAATCCAATACTTCAAAAATCAGGTCAATCGAAGGTCGGATGAAAAAGTTATAAGCAAACGAGTGATAAGAGATCAGGTCAGGGGGAAAACATGACAATAGTCGACTAGTCAAAGACTATTAGTCGACTAATGCAAGCAAAAACATGACGATTAGTCGACTGGTCGAAGACTATTAGTGGACTAATCCTATAACAATCGACTGGAAACTCTTAGGCGGTGCTTGGTTGATGGGTTTGGGAAGGGGTTAATGGGTATGGAATGAAAAATGAGTAGTTGATTGTTGATTATGATAATAGGGGTAATGGTTTGATATCTCACTTTGGGGGAATCCTCCATACCCCTCATTTAGTAGAGGAATGAAACTCATTCCTTAGTAGAAACATTTTTTAAAAATATTTTTAATACTAATTAATTAAATATAATCAAATAATTAAAATATAATTAATTACAATATAATTAATTAAAATAATAATATTAATTAATTAAGTACATTATAATTAATTACAATATAGTTAATTAAAATATAATTTATTCATTAATTAAAATATAGTAATTAATTAATTAATTAATCAATTAAAATAATATAATTAATTAATTACTTAAAATATAATTCATTCATTAATTAAAATTCGTAATTAATTAATTAATTAAATATCATTATTTATTAAAATATAACTAATTGAAATATAATTATTCATTAATTAAAATATTGTAATTAATTATTTAATTAAAATATTATTATTAATTAAAATATAATTAATTAAATTATTAATATTAATTAATTAAATTATTATCAATTAAAATATTATTATTAATTAAAATATAAACATTCATTAATTAAAATATTGTTATTAATTAATTAATTTTAATTAAAATATTGTTACAATATAATTAATTAAAATATTATAATTAATTAATTGAAATTTAATTAATTGAAATTTAATTTATTCATTAATTAAAATACTCTAATTAATTAACTACAATATTTTAATTAATTAATATATTGTAATTAATTAATTACGTTATTTTTTACAAACCAACCACTATCAATGGTAATGGTAATCATTCATTGCTCTTAACCAACCATCATAATTATAATGATAATATACATTCACATTCCTCACTATATTCATTCCTATTTTTATTACCATTCCCCCATACAAACCAAGCACCCCCTTAGTCTTTCTCCTTCCGACATCCCGACTTCTACAACTCATAACTTTTGACCCAGAACTCCAAAATTTGCAAATTTGGTATCAATGGAAAGATAAAAAGACAACCTACAACTTTCATAAGACTTTAAGAGCAATTTTTGCCTCTATAAAGGTCAAATTTTCAATCAAAATGACTGCTCCTAAACTTCCACCCTAAACAACATCCAAACTTTAAATATTCATAACTTCCAAGCCTGATATCGAAAAATGTTATACTTTATAGCATTAGAAAGCTGGAAAGATAAGCTACAACTTTCGTGAAGACAACTTTATCAAAAAACTCTCTAGATCAACCCCGAAAAATCACGGAAGTTTTCAGCTTGAACACTCAACACTGTTACTATTCATCCGAAAAATTTCAAACTGTCAATTCCCTAAAATCTAACACTTTCACTGTTTATTTTCTTGCCTTTCAATTCTATTCCAATTAACTCATTCACTATAAATTCATACCACTCCATAATATACAAGACAAGTACATAATTCTTTTTTTTTCATCACCCACAACATATACATACACAAAATACCCATTTCATGCATTAACCTCAAAATATCATTGCAATTGCTCCAATTAACATTGCCCAAATAAAACATTAAACACAACTTACTTGATTTAGCTATCAAATCTTCCACTCTTTCCTACTATTCACTCCCTAAATTTTCAGACTTCAAAGTTTCAAAAACAAAAACAACATTGCAACTTTTATTCTAGTCATTTCCACTCCATTTCTACCAACTTATTCATCATAAATTTCATAGTACCCTTAAACATACAATTTTGCTCAAAAATCTCATAATCATCAAAAACTAAATATCAATTATTCACTCTTCATATTCTGCATTTTACATTCTCTATTTTTCTTCTTAACTTCCATTTAAGCTCAATATCATCCATAAACATATTATAGTCCATGATTAATCATGAACATCAATAACAAAACACACACACATATACCTACTCATCATCAACTTACTACGTTCACTACCTTAATCTTGTATATCATTTCAAATTCAAGAATTTTCCTTTTCTTTGCACATGAATAAATCGCCACCAATTCCTCGTTTAATTTCATTTAATAATTCTAACTTTCAAGAAAAATCTGAGGTCCAACATTTACCACTTAACTTTTTCTTATACGCCCTTCAAGGAGAACTCTGTTAATGGTACTACCAAAACAACAAGCAATGTTGGAGTTTATAATTTTTCTTTAAAAATGTCAAAAAGAAAGAACAAAAGAAATGAAATAGATAAGAAGGTAAAAAGATAAAGTAAAACTAAATATCCTTTTAAAATAAGAAAAGGATTAGAACACTTTATAACACACTAAAATCCTTCATAACCAAGTTCCGTAGTATTTGATATTTAGATTTTGATTTGCATTTTGTTATAAATTTTATATTTTATATTTTATGTATATATGATGTAAACTAAATCAAAACACAAGAGAAAATGAATGTGAACAACTTTCATTGAATAAAGACAAAGTGAATACTAAATTGAAAAGAATTGTAAACAAAAAGAATTGGATAGGATTGATGATGAACCAAACAATCACACATAATAAGTGAAAAACAAATACTTAAAGAGTAGATAACATATGATTTCAAAAGTCAAACCTCTAATACTATATAATACAAACCTTAGGTTGGAAACTACATGAAATCCTAAATTATAAAGGCTTAGAACTATAGGATCTTCTCAAAATCAAACAATGAGAACTCATCCCTAATCAAACCAACTGATTAGAATCAATTTTATAATGATATTAATCATCACAAGTTGTGACAAAATCGTATTAAGTTCTTATGAAAGGAAAAAGAGGAAATTCTCATAAAAGTGAAGAAAGCTCTCAAATTATTTTCTTATTACGATGATACATGAAATTACATCAACAAAACAACCTTCTAATAGATATAAAATCCCAAAAACTAGAGAACTATAAGGGAAAAAAAGTATTCCCCATTTATTCTTTATCATAATATGATTAGAAATACCTGAATTAGTCATATAAGGAAAAGGACATTCTCTCTTTTTGTCACTTGTCACAATTTGATTAGTAATAACTAAAGAACTTTTAAAAAGTCCAATTCTTATAAAACTACCTTCATTTCTTAGGTATTTGCCTTAATCAATAAACCTAAAATTTCTTATGAGGGATTAAAGAATGGTTGAAAATAGATACAGATGCAAGATGATCATTATCAAATTTATAGAAAACATTACAATAATTTATTACATGTTGAGCAACTTGTTCCTTTTTATTCTTAGTTTTCACTTTAGTTTCTTTGAAACTCTCTTCAATTACCTATATTCACTATTTTGCTTGATTTATTCATCTTTTGATTGCACAGTTCATTCAATTGGCTTCTTTTACTAATTTTGTCCTTCTATTAAACTCCATCTTTCAAATATTGCTTAATTTCATTATAATAGTATTATTAATATCATTAAAGTAAATTCATTAATAATATAATTTTATCATTAAAATATATGTAAAGGCCTCACTCGACCCCACAATTATTTTAGAGTCATGTTATATCATAAATATGTTACATGTTTATTTACATCAAATTTGCTACGTTTGTTTGTCTTGGAAGTCTTTTTTCGCACGTGTCAAAATTAGAATTGGATTTCAATGAACAGGACCTGTTCGTACCTTATTATCCAGACAGCTCCCAAGTGGTTGGTACGTAGATCTCTAACCAATCAATGTATAGTACAGAGGTTCGGAAAACGTTAATTACACCTGATGTTGATGTTGATGTTGATGTTGGGTTGATATCAACATCTGGAATTTTGTTATTGATAATATTAAGAGCTACTGTTGCAGTTCTTAAAAGTGCTAACATATAATGCAAGTCCACAACTACACTACTTGAAATTTTGACGACTATATAACGAACAAAAGAAAGTATCTATATGCAGAACAGTATTGTGGACAGTAGGCAGTGTAAGAATCCAAGCGTAACAGAAGAAGGTAACGTTGAGAATGTTTCAGACAAACTGGAAGCGCATGAGAAGCCTCACTGAGTTGTATTGCTCTCCCTTGCGATTAAAGAGAGGGACAGCCCTAATGCCTGGTCTTAGCTCGGAGACAGGCAAGCATGTTTGTCCACCAAAATCATCGGAGTCAGTTATGTCATGTTCGTGAACTTCGATTCTAAGTAAAGCCAGTTCAGGAACTCTCAAGGGAAATGTGAACTCTTCACCCCATACAGGTGTCCAGTTGTCCTCAATTACTCTTGTCTTCATCTTTTTTGCGTCACCAGGCACTCCTGCTATGGTTACCTGCCATACAAAAGTACTTTGTTTAAGCTCAAGCATCCCAGTAGGTCACTATGTAATCCTATGCTAAATTTTGTGCAAAATTCCAACTTTACCTTGGTGTAGAAATCTGGTGGCGAACATAAGTCGAACTGCGTTCGTTTAAAATCCATGTCCCATCCGTCTCCCATGTATACTTTGACCTGTCCAGCAATTATAGTAAGTTTAGTGCTGTCTAAATCTGAAAAGGGTAGAAGGACAACAGTTGATGGTGACAAATGCTAACATTCAAAGTTTTCTTCACCGGAAAATCGTTTTTTGGATTAAATGTTTCACCATCCATGAGAAAGTCTGGTTTCTTCACGTACCCACAACCGCCATTCGCCCTAAACATTCCATGCATCAACCAAAGAGACCTACCATATCCCTGTAGTTGATATAGAGAGAGAAGGAGGCCTTAGTAGTAGTAGACACAAATTAACCACATGTTATGAGTGAATACGAAACTTCGGTCATCCAATATTAACTGGAAGGGATTCAGCAATGTTTAGAAACCATTTAAGCCAAAAGCTTGAGGTGTTGGGATAGGTCCAACAATGATCTTATGTATTTTTCCATCACGCGACTTTACATATAGTATGGACAAGTAAATAAATCAGAAATCCATTAGAAACTAGCGCAGCACAACTTTAATTTAGGATCTTCTGATCACAGAAAGCTCTAGTACCATATGAAGAAACCATTCAACTCAAAAGTTTACCTGTTAACTGAGAATCAGGAGCGGATCATTTTGATAAATATTTGCATATTCTTCTGTTACTTCTAGTATAGTAATTACTTGGATGATATTGAAAAATATATATTTTCATGCCAAGGAAGGTGCAGAATGAACTCTGGAAAGCCACTTTCAGTTTCTGCACAATCTGGTGGCTACCCCTCAATAATGCAATTTCCTTTTAAGTGATGGCATAATAGACTCAAATCTTTACATTTTGGAGCTGATGGGTAAACTGGACAGATAAATAAAATAATGATGAATTCAGGGGAAAAAAAATGAAGGGTGAACCGTAACCTGCATATTGAATGCAACCATTTGAGCTCCATGCATCCAGCCAAGTAGAGGCTTGTAGTTGGAAGAGTCAAACCTCATACCTTTGGGATACACTCTTAAAATATTTTTCTGGGTGAATCTGCAGATGGAAATGAGAAGCATTTTCTCAAGTTGTCCAATAACAATGTAAACAGAAAATGTTCCTTTTTGTCTAATATATGCGACCGCTATTGCACGGGTATAACAGCATCTGAAGTTGGAATACAGCTAACTTACTTGATAACGTCTGTCCCGTGATGCTCTGTAGCCTTTTCTAGAGCTAATTCACTCAGACTGAGGCGTCTAACTTTATTGGCTTCAACTTTAAGTGCTTCCTTCAAACCACCCTTGGCATTTCCAGCATGAATGGTAATTAGACGGTTATATTCTGATTCTTGTTGCCCCTCATCACTCTCTTCATGCGTGTCACTACTACTCTGCAAGGAAATTGGTAAAACAAGAAAAGAAAAGAAAAGGAGAAATTAAAACCTTAGCCTTTAGGCTCTTTACGTTACGAATTTACATAGAGACTAATTGGTAGTTTCATAAATTAACACACCAGATCATCAATATATTGATCGTTTGTAATATCTAATGGTTCCTTTCCCCAGGAATCATCATCAGAATCTTTTTCTGATTTACTTCTTTTGCTTTTGGCAGCTTTGAGCTTCTTATACTCTTTCGGAGGTTTTGAAGAAATAATTATTCTGTACTTCAAATCATCTGGTGAAGGTAAGTCTTCCAAACATTCACATTCAGGACGATACAGCTTCTTCCCAAATATTTCAGTGATCATCTAACAATAAAATAGAATTCCGGTTAGTGAACAGGGATTACAAGTGTAAAAAGACTTGGCTTTTATACATTTGAGGAAAACTAAATATCACCTGAGCTACTTTAGCTTGAAGTTCTGGGGTAAGGTGGTCTTCAAGAGTTATTATCACAGGATATGGCGAGGATAAGAAGGCATACTCATCTATGGTTCTCAAGCATGTACGTAGTTCCACTGGAGTTGTCAGGGTCCTGCAGTTGAATGAACATAATTAATGTCACCTAATCCAGGTAAGAGACCGAAGAAGTGAAAGTATTACAGCCCCAAATTAACAAATGCAAGACACATAAAACTGGCATATATGTGAAAGGTATGAAATCTGCACTTCTTCACCACAGTATTCTATGGCATTGGGGGTCAAATTATGAGTTCATCTTTAATAAATTTCCACAGATGATAGGAGATGAAACATTCGAATAGCGTGTGATAGTTTTCAGTTTCACCAACAACAGAAGGAAGAAAAACACGGCACCCACTCCCTCCCATTATCTTTTGTTATCACCCAGATTGCTGGAAAAGTTACGAGATTTGGGAGACCTACTTTGGCTACCTAATCTAATAAATAGAAAATGCAAGGCTGTTTCGGACAGAAAAATGTGTTAAAACAAAACAATTTGAATATAACTTGCCTACCTTCCATGTTTTACATGCACCCCGTCTGAGTTGGGCCATAAGTCAAGCTCTATCACTCTTACACCTCTCTTTAATGCCTTCATGATTGGAGTATCACTACAATCACTATTAAGCTGGTTTCCTGTCAGGTACGAATTGTGGCCGGTATATATGAAGTAATGGGACAAGGGTTTTGTCATATCCTGGTGAACCTGAAATGAAGACTTAAAAATGTTGAAAACCACACGTCTCAAAAATAGGGAGTTTAATATTTCCCTTCGTCGAGAAAAGACACAAAAAAATTTAAGGCCTTGTCCTCTGCTCAGATTAAATTACCGGCAACCATGTTTCTTGAATTTACGGGACAGATGTTATCATGAAAGGAAAGCAGCTAAAAGTGTATTGATCCTAAGAACCATTAACAGTATAAAGTTCCTAGCCTTACAATCAACGCAAACTTAAAAAGTAACAGTTGACCAACCCTTCCTAGTTCACAATCTTCTCACTAGAAAGTAAACAACTCCCTAATGCTTACGATCCTCTCTATAACGTTCTGATAAGGATGACCAGTCTCACAGAACGTGTACAGCAACTACACTTATAAGACAGCAAATTCAAGAGTCGATCAAACAAGAAAGTAAAATACCTGATTGTTAATGACAGGGTTGTGATCTGCAGAGAACAAATAAAAAAAGAAATCATCAAGAGTAAGACCACTCCTCGCAAACCTAGTGACATGGTGTCTCTTGTGCAGAATCTGGTCAACGATCTTTTCCGCCTCTGCGCCGCTATCACCCTGAACCTCCACCAAGAACCGCCGGAGCTGCTCCGTCGTCATATGTGATCCACCTGTAGTATAATCTTTGAATGCCTCTCTAACATCCGGCGGCGGACCCGCCTCCATAACCTTGAACTTCCTGATGAAACATAGGCACATTCTGTAATTGCCCATCTTTTCTGATCTTTCTCTACTCTCTAAATGATTGAAAGACTGTTGCTTTGAAAGTGTATATATATATATATATATATATATATAAAAAGCTTTAAACTTCGGAGTGCAGAAGTTTAGAACTGAATTTCATAAAACAGTGTGTGTCTCTCTGTTTTTGGGTAGTTACTTATGGCGATAGGTGTTCAGTTTTTTTCCTCTAAGCTGTCTCTTCTCTCCGACTTTCTGTATACAGTCTCTTTTATTTTTTATTTTTTATTTTTTCCTCCTTTTTATTTATAGGAATAATTGAGTATTATAATGGAAGCCTTACCTTATTGTAAGCTGAGTTGGGGGGTAGGGTAGCTGTTTAAAAGGACATTATTACGATCAATGTTGATGATGCCAATGCCTCGACCTCGATATGATCCATGTGGTTGATAGGATTGACTTGAAGTTTTGGTCATTTTAAGGGTTGAATATTTCATGTTTTGCTAGTTACTCGTTTCCCACGTGTTCCTCGTTGATATGAAGACAATTAATTTCAGCTCAGAAAAAGTAAACCCTGGTGTCCTTTTCTGCCTTGCACAAGTTGAAGCCTAAGTATAAAATATGTTTCTTTATCTTTGTAGTAAACAGAAGACGGGAACAAACACAGTAAATTAATACACAATGACCAGCTACACCGACCATTTTTGGTCTTTTTATATATTAAAGATGATTCCACTCCAAAAGCCATATTTTCAACTCTTATCTATTAGTTGATGTTGACCATCATACCCTACATTTCTTAACTACACACCTAAAGGACATTGGCACACAATCAGCATTTACTACTCTTGTCTATTACTTGATGTTGACCATCATACCCTACATTGCTTGACCACACAGTACACACCTAAGTCTCTCCGCAATAGTCTATTTTTATCCATGGAATATAAAATAACCCCAAAAAAAAAAAAAAAAAAGACCGGTCATAGCGCTGGTTACAACCCAACTTTTAACTGTTCTTTTTGATGATTATCACCCATTTTTATAAGAAAAAACTTGTGTGGTTGCTATCATTTGTTCTTCAATTATACGCACAAAAGTGGATGCTAAAGATGGTTGTCACCTTTTGCTTTTGCTACTCATTTTATTCTCCAGGACTAGGAGAATAAACGACAAACACCAATCAATCATGGATTAGAATTGTCTATGTGTTATGTCTTCAACATTACCTCAACTTTCTCAAGTTAACTAGTTACAAAGGATCCCTGTGCTCAAGGACCTACGACTGCCTGAGTAATGTTATGGTTTTAATTTATTCATAGAAAAGAAATTCTACTTGAAAATTAATTGAAGTCTTTGAAGCAGATAATAATGAGAATTGTCAACCAACGTGGCTTCGATGCCGTCAGGTCAACTGAATGACGGGGTGGCTAAATGGTATCAAATCCTGCCTCCGTCAACAGATAGTTCATCTAATATAAATTATTGTTAACTATTTGCAGGTCTTCGTGGACATTTGGAAACATGCTATATGTTGGGGCTATAACAAGCAATTGGCGATTATGGGCGTGCTGGGCTGGGATTGCCACAGCTTTTAAAGCTTGTTTTGAACACGAGCCAGCCTAACAAGAAAGCACCAAATTTGGAACAGACAAGTTATAGAAAATTTGGGTTGGGATCTAACTTTTAAAAATAAAATTATTTAATATTTATAATAGGATTAAAACATGAATTTAATAAGCCATAAATTATAAATCCGCACTTTGTTGTATAGCTTAACTTTTGTTTTTAGGTTTCCTTTAAATCGTTCTTGAATCTAGATAATCACTATCACCGTATCCACATAAGAGTCAAAACTTTAATCGCATCAAACACGAACGGATTAAAAGACCTTTACAAGTGGTATAGAGTGAGTTAAGCAAGTTTGGATTTTTTTAATTATTTAATTGAAATAAAATTTTAATTTAATTTCATTTGGATCCATATAAAATTTAATATCTTATATTAGTTGTTATTTATAAAATATTTCATATTTAATCCAAAATTTTCCAAATTTTATATTCAATTCTAATTTGATTAAAATATTTTCTTTTTTAACTCGATCTTTTGTGGACTGATTATATTCTTAAATATGTTGACAATAATATATATTATAACATTAAATCTTATTAACATTTAGATAAATTAAACTCTTTTAATTAATCTTTAAATTAGTGTCTACTATAATCTCATTAGTTCTTTACCATTAACAATTGATTATATTAATGATATTTGTAAATTATTTTACAAACCGAAATTCCACCTTAACCAAACATTCTTTGAATCAAGATGGATCAAGAATAATGAAACAATATTATCCGTAATTACTTTAGGATGATGAATCTTATATTGATCATTTAGCTACTATATATAGTTCATGCTATATCTATTAACTATCAATTGCCTTTAACTACAATAAGTTGTAAGTGGTATTAAAACATAATTATCCTTATATGAGATACTTTAAAGATCTCAAGTCAAATGATTACTTATATAATCATCTCAATAAAAGTTTTTATAGTAACGTTCTAAGTGGAATTCTCGTATAAGATCAATTTAGTAAACTTATTCTTTAACAACCACCCATATGTTTATTGAAATATCTTTGTACTTTTAGTCTATGAGATTGATCTCTTCTCTTTTAAGAAAGAAACATAATGTGTTAGTCTTTTTACACTTTATTAATGTTCATTCTCAATAGAACAATAACTTAATTGTAATATATAAATGCAATATGAATCTCCAAGTTATGATCTCATCACAATTTCACTTGCAATGTATATTTATCCCATGAACTTTATCACATATTTAGCCAACTAATTGGTTGTAAGACATAAACCAACAATCCTCCACCTGCACCAAGTCAATCGTTGAGGTATCTTATACCATATTTGAAAGGACCTATGGCACAGAACGAAAGTTATGAATGGAACAAGAACGTTTAAACTCCGTTCAGGAGTTGAGGTATCAATCCCATAGTAGCCCTCTAGTCGATATCTAACTCAATCGAAAGGGTTCTTGCAAAGCCAAGTGATTCAACTGTTAGAAAAACCTTTCATATTTAAAAGTTAAAAGCGCGAAAAGTAGTGGGAATTTTTCCCAATTATTTTATTAAAATTTCAACAGCACAATGACTATATTTTGATCTTCCCAAAATTTTCAAAAACTTGCATCACACAATTTAAAACACTTCTAATATTTCATATACGTCTTAACTTCTTAAATGGGACCTCAAGTCCACATCACAAGCAATCACAAACATACAATTCTCAATATTTTAAAAATATCATTGAGGATCAAAGCCCTCGTAGTTCATTAAGAAAAAGATATTTACAATTCCACTAATATTCACAAGATCACACTTTTGAACTCTTTCGAAAGTAATTTAAAACATATCACATACATACCAAAAATAACACAAACATAGCAGTACCGGACGATATAACTAATCTTAAGATGAAGTCCCAATTACTACAACACTTATACGCATACCTGGGGTGGTTTCTTTAAAAACATAAAAATAAGGGTGAGTTAAACAAGCTCAATGAGTGTAAGTAGTTTACAAGAAAATTGAATTTTTCATAACAATTTTAACTGCAATATTCCATACAATCGTAAAGCTCACGTAAAAAAATTTCCATAACAATTTATTCGTGCATCATCAAATCTGGTAATAATATAACATTTCATAAAACATAATTTCACTTTTTCTAAAGTACTATTTCGAAATGCTTTTCGAAATTAAACTCATAATATAAAAGTTTCCATTTTTCATTTTCCTGAAACAATAAACAATGGTAGCAATAAGTTTTCTAAAAACTTTTATACTGAAAATAAGTCATCCACTAGAATTGGTACCATACTATGCCTCTCAAATTACTTTTAAAATAACCATATGTTACCTTAGGCATAAAGCCATGGAGCTAGTTCTGCATTGCTTACGAAGTCATGGATCTAGTTCTGCATTGCTTACCCATGATTGGTTAACCACTAATTACGGAGTTGGCTCTGCATGGTTTACTCGTAATAGGTTAACTGCTATAAACTGATAGTTACGGAGCTAGGTTTGCATCGCTTGCTCGTAACAAGTCACAGAGCTGGTTCTACATCACTTACCTATGACTGGTTAATCACTATTTATGAAGCTGGTTATACTTCACTTACTCGTAATAGGCATGTATTAAGCCTATAGGTGTGGCATAGGCAAAAGTAACTCTTACATTTATGAATCATCTTATTTTCTAAATCAAATATGGGAAGATTCATAATTGAATTATTTCAATGTAAATCCCAATCATACAAAATTTAACTTTCAAATTTCAATTCATATATTGCTAAAAATATAAAATTATACTAGCAATATTCACTTATAATGCATCATTCATATAAAACTTATAATCCATATTCACTTCACGATAAATTGAAATCAATTTCATAAAATACATTTAAAATGCATTCACAGCTTCACAAATTTATCACCAAGCACACTCACTTAGACATTTATTTCTAAATTCAGAAATAAGACATTAAAACAATAATTTACTTTAACCAAATTTGATATTAGTATCTAATTGCGTAATATGTATGCTACTCGTATTTTTTGCTTACCTCAGTAAGATAACCTATTGTTCTCCGTTTCCAAATCAAACTTCAAAAAATCACTTAAATACCATATTTTACCCATTTTAACTTACCAATTTCTTTAAAACACAACCTCGCCCAATTTAATTCACCATATCACAATCATGCATGACGAGTCACGGTTATGACCCATGTCTAGAATTCATACCTCCACTTGTTCCTTATTTTTCACATAACAAACTTTCAAATTAGGTTTTGAGGTCTTATAAACATTTGTTCCCCTATATCTCTAGTTTTCATAGCATCAAAAATCATGTCATTTAAACTTCTAAATCATGAAACATGTACAAAATATCACAAGCTACTTCAACATAGGGACAGTATCAGGTTATCATTTTTCAATCCCAATTTTCAATGTTATTCATCCCGAATTAGTTCTAGGCTTATCCTTGATAATTTTAATTCTGTCTTAATTTTTGTCTCCAATTTGATCAAACAATTTGGAGTTATGTAGGCCAAGTTATGGCGAAAACAATGTGAATGGTACAAATTAACCTTAGACAAAATTCCACTACACATTCCTCTCCTGTCATACTCAACTAATTCCATACAAAGAAACATCAAAGTAATACCAAGACAACATTGATCTTACACACGCCCATCTCACTCAAGAAAACCCATAAAAATTAGAAATTTAAGCTAGGAAACTTACCATTTTTTCCTTCAATCTTTTGGGTCTTTGATGAATACTTAACCTCCAAATTGCCATCAAATTCCATCAAAAATGACTACACTTGTTGGGACCCGATCTCGGAACCGGATCCCAACCGAAAAACAAAACGAAAGCGATCGAAAACAAAGTGAATGCATATCGGGTAATTTGAATTCGAAGGTGACACAAATAGGAAAATGCAGAAACCAATAGTAACAACGAAATCGAATCGCAAAACGAAAACGGAAGCAAATCAAAATCAAATAACAAATTTCCGATCGGCAATTGAAATTCGGAAACGAATCAATTGAATACAAATCAACAACAACAAATCGAAAGCAAATCGAATCAAAGGAACGGAAACATAAAAGATTCGAACGAACCAAACCAATTTTTCCGACATCCGTAACTCATATGTTAGAAAGACGTGCGTTGGATACCTTAAGACTAAACCACATCCGAAACCAGTGTAAAATTTGTCTTTTCTTTTCTTTCGTATTCGCTTTATTCAATCTTATACAAACAAAAACTCAAATCATAAAATTTCTCATAATCATGCTATATCTCGTTCTTATTAACAAAAGCATAAATCTCATTCTTATCTTTCTTTTATCATACAAATTCTGGCAGCATAACGGCCGCATTCCAACTAACCCAAACCTACAAAGTGTTTAAATTACACTTTTATATTTCTTCAGCAACAACCATTAATCATTGGACTCCCCGTCCGGAAGCCAAATCACATTATCCAATACACATTCATATCTCAATTAACATCCAAAACCCATTCACATTTTCTCATATCAATTCATACTCAAATATACACAATCTCATAATTCATCACAATTCATATACAATTTTGGAATTCATTTACACAAACCGTAATTCATTTTTCCATTCTTTGCACAAATCCATAAATCAATTTCATCATAGTGTACATGCTATACACAATCGAACAAACGGTCTTGACAATCTTTCATTCGATCTCCCGCTCAAATACCTGAAGATGGGGATGAAAGGGGGGTGAGCTTAAAAAGCCCATGGGTAACATGCTTATAATCAATCATAAGCAAAACCATTCAAAAGTTTACTGTCAGAGAAATTTCTTGTTAAAAATCCATAAAACAATCGTTTTTCAAATTCTCATCATGTATGTATGGGTATATGTTTGTGTGAATCGAAATTATGTATGGATGTTGGGATTGGGTCCGAAGTTTTGGGGAGCTCATCGCTGGCGCAGCCCGAGGGGCCACCTCAGGAATGGAGAATCGGGACCCGAGCCCAACATGTTTGGTATCAGAGCTTTAGGTTTTGAGTCCTCGGCTTAGAATGCATAGTAGGATGAATTGTTTGGTATATGATTATTTGTTGCATTGATTGATTGCATTAAGTGACTTGCATATCATGCATACATGTAGGAATTCAGATTGCCATGTAGCTAATCCTTAGTGTTGGATTTGAAGGAGTACGATGCCACCTCGTAGAAGGACACGAGGAGTTCTGCAAAGATTTGTTGCACCTGACTCTCCAACTAGAGAGGAGAGGACTGATGAGTCGGTAGCCCCAGAAAATGCTGAGGCTTCTGTAGGGCTAGGTAGTGAGCCCATGCCATCGCAGACGCAGGAGTCGCCAGTTATGCAGGAGCAAGTGCCTCCGTTAGATCCGAGGCTATTTCAGGCCTTTACTCAAACGTTTGTTCGGGCTATGGGTCGGATGTCACAGCCTTCTGCTTCAGCCCCAGCTAAGAAGGGGAGACGGTTCGACAAGTTGAGAAAGTATGGAGCAGTGGACTTCTACGGGACCACTGATCCTGAGGAACCAGAGACATGGCTGAGAAAGACCGAGAGAGTCTTGGATCAGATGGAGTGTGAGGATGACGAGATTTATGCTGCAAGTCTGCTTCAGGGGGATGCTCTGCATTGGTGGGAGACTGTGCCAGGGAGTCAGATGAGACCAGTAGGGTTGGCATGGCAGGACTTCCTTGCTGCTTACCGGAAGAAATATCTATCTGAGGTGTACATTCAGCAGAAGCAGAGGAAGTTCCTCAGTCTTACTCAGAGGGAGATGACGGTTAGTGAGTATGAGCGTCGGTTCACTCAGTTGGCGAGGTATGTTTCAGATCTGATGCTGACTGATGTTACTAGATGTCGCCGGTTTGAGTCGGGTCTGCACTTGGCCATCAGAGAGAAAGTGATAGTGCAGAACTTCTATGACTTTCAGCAGTTGGTTGAGGCAGCATTGAGGGTTGAGAATATTGAGAACATCAAGAGTGCTGTGAACAAGCAGAGAAAAGAAAGAGAGCAGTTCAAGAGAGGAGGTAGTACTAGTACTCCTATGCCCGACAGGAGTGCCAGGAACTTCCCTATGCAGTTTGAGGAGAGGAGCAGCGATGCTAGCCGATCTCGACCTATGAAGACTTCTACTGTTTCTCACCAAGCCTCAACGGTGGGCGGCAGTAGAAGGGGAGATGAGGATAGGTCATTTATTCCGAAGTGTGAGCACTGCGGGAGACCCCATAGAGGAGAGTGCTACAGATTGACAGGAGCTTGCTTTAACTGTGGGGAGAAGGGGCACATTGCTAGAGAGTGTCCTCAGCCTCCACGACAAGAGAGAAGCCAGATGCAAGCTTCCAGGAGAACAGAGACTGTGGGACATAAGACTTCTACAGAAGTGGGCAGTTCTAATGCAGCCAAGAGGGTGAGTCTTCTCGGTAGACCGAGGGGGCAGGCACCGGCTAGGGTGTTTGCAATGACTCGGGAGGATGCAGAGACCGCTCCAGATGCTGTCACCGGTATGGTTAGACTCTTTTCTGATGATGTGATTGCCTTGATTGATCCGGATTCTACTCATTCGTTTGTTTCTTCGAGTAGACCTGTGTGTGATAGGAATTTGAGTACTCCAATCGGTTAGTATATTATTATCAGTCAAGTGTATAGAGGCTGTGAGCTATGTATTGGCGGGGAACTTCTTGTGGTGGATTTAATGCCACTGAGGATGGGAGGATTGTATGTGATTTTAGGTATGGACATGTTGGAGAGGTACAATGCCCGGCTGGATTGTAAGCTAAAGACAGTGAAATTTCAATTGGATGACGGCAGAAGAGTGGTGTTTGATGGGGACAGAAAAGCAAGTCTGCCCAGAATTATTTCAGTCATGACAGCAGAGAAGATGTTGAGGAAGGTATGTGAGGCATTTTTGGCCTATGTGGTAGACACAAGAGCAGATAGAGGGAAGCTTGAGGATATTCCAGTAGTCAGGGAATTCTCGGATGTCTTTCCCGAAGAATTGCCAGGACTACCGCCACCTAGGAAAATTGAGTTTCCCATTGAGCTTCTTCCAGGTACGGCGCCAATTTCGATTCTGCCTTACCGGATGACTCCGGCAGAATTGAAAGAACTTAAGGAGCAGTTGGAGGAGTTGTTAGAGAAGGGGTATATTCGGCCGAACTCTTCACCTTGGAGAGCTCCGGTTCTTTTTGTGAAGAAGAAAGATGGATCGTTGAGGATGTGTGTAGACTACCGGAAGCTTAATCAGGTCACGGTGAAGAACAGATATCCACTTCCTCGCATAGGTGATCTGTTTGATCAATTGCAAGGGGTAAAAGTCTTCTCCAAGATAGACTTGAGATCGGGTTACCATCAGTTGAGGATAAAGGAGTCGATGTGCGAAGATCGCTTTGACACCAGTATGGGCATTTTGAGTTTTTGGTTATGCCCTTCGGATTGACAAATGCCCCTGCAGCCTTTATGGATTTGATGAATAAAGTCTTTAAGCCTTTCTTGGACCAATTTATCATTGTCTTTATTGATGATATATTGGTTTATTCCAAGAGTGATAAGGAGCATGAGGAGCATTTTAGGATTTCTTTGGAGACATTGAGGAGAAACAAGTTGTATGCCAAATTCGATAAATGCGAATTTTGGCTTAGGGAAGTTACATTTCTTAGACATGTGATCTCAGAACAAGGAGTGCATGTAGATCCAAAGAAAATAAAAGCTGTGGTGAATTGGGAAGCCCCGAAGAATGTAGCAGAGGTGAGGAGTTTTCTGAGTTTGGCAGGTTACTACAGGAGGTTTGTGGAGGGATTCTCCATGATATCTGCTCCGATGACTAAGTTATTGAGGAAGAATCAGAAGTTTATTTGGAGTGATGAATGCCAGAAGAGCTTTCAGGAGCTCAAGCACAGGTTGACGAGTGCTCCGATTTTGATTTTACCTTCCGGAGATGAGGGTTACACCGTGTATAGTGATGCTTCGAGGAAGGGTCTTGGTTGTGTATTGATGCAGAGAGACAGGGTGATAGCTTATGCTTCGAGGCAGTTGAAGCCATATGAGTTGAACTATCCGACACATGATTTGGAATTGGCAGCGGTGATCTTTGCCTTAAAAATTTGGAGGCATTATCTGTATGGAGTTTAGACGAGGATCTTTACCGATCATAAGAGTCTCAAGTACTTGTTGAGCCAGAAAGAACTGAATTTGAGACAGCGACGATGGATCGAGTTGCTTAAGGACTATGACTTGCTGATTGAGTATCATCCAGGTAAGACCAATGTAGTGGCGGATGCTTTGAGTAAGAAGTCTTCGATTGCTCATGTTCGGACAGTTTATTTGCCTTTATTGGAAGAGATGGCCAAGCTTAAGATAAGCTTGAAGCAGGAGGAGTCCGATTGCCTTCTAGCTAACTTCCAAGTGAGACCGATACTTAGGAAAAAAGTTAGAGAGTTGCAGGCACAAGATGCAGATTTGAGCAAGCTCAGAGAGGAAATTCATAATGGTAAGATTTTTGAAGTAGAGGTGAGAGATGATGGACTTATGACAGTGGGAAACAGGTTGTGTATCCCAGATGTGCAAGAGGTTAAGGATGAGATTTTGGATGAGGCACACAATGCGCCTTATGCCATGCATCCAGGTAGTACCAGGATGTACAGGGATTTGAGAGAGCATTTTTGATGGAAGGGAATGAAAAGGGATGTAGCAGAGTATGTGAGTAAGTGTCTAGTGTGTCAGCAAGTCAAAGCCGAACACCAGGCACCTTCAAGCAAGTTAAGGCCATTGTCAATCCCGGAATGGAAGTGGTAAAGGGTGACCATGGACTTTTTGATGGGTTTGCCTAAGACCAGTGGGAAGCACGATGCAATTTGGGTTATTGTGGATCGGTTAACGAAATCAGGTCAATTTTTGGCAATTAGACAGACTGATTCTTTGCATGTGCTAGCAAAGAAATACATCGATGAGATAGTAAGATTGCATGGGATTCCAGATTCTATAGTTTCGGACAGGGACCCTCGGTTTACTTTGAGGTTTTAGGGTAGTTTGCAGGAAGCTTTGGGAACCAAGCTAAATTTTAGTACGGCTTTTCACCCTCAGACGGATGGTCAATCTGATAGGACCATTCGGACACTTGAGGGAATGCTCAGGGCATGTGTGATGGACTTTAAAGGAGCTTGGGATGAGCATTTGCCATTGGTCGAATTTGCTTATAATAATTCGTACCATTCGAGTATTCAGATGGCTCCATATGAGGTTTTGTATGGGAGGAGATGTAGAACTCCGATCTGTTGGGATGAAGAAGGAGAGAGGAAACTGGTAGGACCAGAATTGATTCAGACGACAGTTGAGAAAGTCAATCTGGTTAAGCAACGACTTAAGGTAGCACAGGATAGGATGAAGAGCTACATTGATGTACACCGAAAGGAGAAGGAGTTTGAAGTCGATGAAAAAGTGTTCCTTAAGACATCTCCTTGAAAAGGAGTAATGAGGTTTGGCAAAAAGGGCAAGTTGAGTCCGAGGTATGTGGGTCCTTATGAAATTCTTGAGAGGATTGGACCACTCGCTTACAGGTTGGCGTTACCTCCAGAATTGTCCCAGATTCATGATGTTTTCCATGTTTTTATGTTGAGGAGATATAGATCGGATCCTTCTCATATCATTCAGACTAGTGAGGTTCAACTGAGGGATGATTTGAGCTATGAGGAGCTTCCGATGTAGATTTTGGATACAAAGGACAAGGTCCTCAGGAATAAGACGGTTCAGCTAGTCAAAGTCCTGTGGAGGAATCATTCGGTAGTGGAGGCTACATGGGAGCCATTGGAAGCCATGAAGGAGAGGTATCCGTATCTCTTCGATGATTCAGGTAATAATTTCGAGGACGAAATTTCTTTTAAGAGAGGGAGAAATGTTGGGCCCCGAATTTTTTTTTATGATGTCTTTAGGCATGAATTCTGTTAATTGTGTGATTATGACTTAGTTTGATTAAATTGGGAGTGTTAGTGGATAATTGAGATTTTGTTGAGTTTAATGTGGTTTTAATGAAAAGTAAGGGATAAAAATGTGTGAGGGCATTTTAGGAAGACCACTTAGGTGGGAGAGCTTAAGGCTTTACAAGGAGGGGTGTTTTGGTCTTTTCCTACCCATTTAGACTTAAGAGAAAGAATTAGAAGGAGAAGAGAGGAAAAAAAAAAGAAAAAGAAGAAGAGAGGGAGAGAGTACCGTAGGAAGAGGAAGAGGAAGAAAAGAAAGAGGACTTTTAATCCTAGAAGATTTTTGACAGATTTGAAGCAAGTCTTGGTAAGTTTAACTTCATTTCTTCTTTTTTGGATTAAACCCTAGAATCGATTTGCATGTGTTAGAATTGATTGTTTAGGGATTTTCGGAAAACCTAGTTGAAATCCTTGGGTTGTTGGATTTGTGGCTGATTTTAAGGTTTGAATGAGTTAGAAATGTAGTATAAGACTTGAATCAAGGTTTAGGTGTGTTGCATTTGCTTAAGGGAAGGATTGAAGTGAGAAAATGCTAGAAAAGTAAGGTTTGGAGTCGTTCTCCAGACTCATACGTCGCGACGTGCTCATGAGCACGCCGCGACGTGCGAGGAACGTATGCACGTTGCGACGTGTGAATTTGTGCACTTCGCGGCAAGCAACAGGCCTTCGTCATAGTGTGCGAGGGGCGTGTTCGTCGAGGCGCACGCATGCGTGCACACCGCGGCGCTCACGGGCCGTTCGCCGAGGCGAGCGTGGCCCTCGTCGCAGCGAGCCCTCTGTTCGATGAATTTTAGTATTTTGGGCATATCTTTTGTTGTGGATGTCCAAATGAGGTGATTTTAGATTCTTTATGAACTAGAGATAAATGGCTACAAGTTTTATGAAGAAGGGAAGTTCAAAATTTGCCTCTTAGAATTTGGGAATTTAGGTGGAAGTCGAATGTAGACTTTTCATGCTTTTCCTTTTGATTTTCAAGCTTTTGAATATTTCCTTTGAATATTGTTTGAATGGGAAGTTGGTTTGTTATAGGAAACCAAGCCGACCTGATCCAATCGCAAGAAGAAGGACAACAGTGAGTTGGATTCTCGAGCGATATTAGGTGGGTAATATATTTATGGTTGTAGTGAGTATGGGCAATATGTGTATGCTCGCTTGCATGTGTGTGACACTGCTTGTGTTGAATTATAAGAAATATTGAAAATGCATTGTGATCATGATTATGTACTGCCTTGATAGGCATTATGGCATTTTGCAAGAATGAAAAGAACAAAAAGTATGAAAGCTTTGATAAAATGCGTTGAGCATGAAACGAATTGTTATGTGCTTTGTTTGGGTGAGAGAGTAACGGATCGTTAGTCACGTGCACGAAAACGTATAGCCTTTTCTCGGTGGCCCGCTTGAGGCCACGAGATCCTGAGAAATCGGACTCGGATAGTTTACGGTATAAACTTCGATTTATCCGGATCGTTTTACGGAACTCTCGAGCCATTTGTGTGCATTCATTATTGATTTGTTGGGCATGATGCATGATGAATTCTTATATTGTGTAATCATATGACATATTCATGTGAGGATTGTAAATTGATAGATTGATGACTTGCTACATGCTTGTGTATATATATATGTATATGCTTGAATGTGTGGCTCGTTGCCAATAGCTATAAATGTATATGCCGCTGAGCTTCGCAGCCCATCCTATTATCTCCCACTCCTCAGGTGCAGAACGAGACGATCGCTAATCTTGCAAGGCATTGGAAACTCCAAGATAGTTAGGAGCTTTGTATTAAGTTAGTATTTTGGTTGGCCCTCCGAGCATATCATCATGGAGCATTTCATGTATTTTGGATTTAGACTTTATTTTGTATTATGTATGGTTGAGAATACTTGTTGAATTTCTCCGAATGATAATGACATGCTTATGTAATTGGGATGATTAATGCATGTTTAGAATGTATGTGTAGAATGTGTGTATGTATGGGTATATGTTTGTGTGAATCGAAATTATGTATGGATGTTAGGATCGGGTCCGAAGTTTTGAGGAGCTCATCGCTGGCGCAGCCCGAGGGGCCACCTCGGGAATGGAGAATCGGGACCCGGGCCCAACAAATGATGTATTATAAGTGAATATTGCTTAGTATAATTTTATGTTTTAGCAATATATCAATTAAAGTTTGAAAGTTAAATCTTATATAATTTGAGTTTACATTAAAATGATGTTATTGGTTGATAAAAAAAGGAAATGGTTTCTAGCCTATGGTATACCGATAGGTTTTATACATATTATTATACCGGTGTATAACGGTTAACCTAGTACAATTAAGCGATGTAGAACCAATTTTGTAATTAGTGGTTGACCAGTTGCGAGTAAATGATGTATAACCATCTCTGTAACTAGTAATTGACCAGTTGTGGGTAAGCGACGCAGAAATAACTCCATAACTACTGATGTATAATGGTTATCCTAGTGTGGGTAAGTAATATAGAACCAACTCCATCACTAGTGATTAACCAATCACGAGCAAGTGTTGCAGAATCAGCCATGTGACTTTATGCCTAAGGGTACCATATGGCAAAGAAGTTAGTGATAGGCTATGTAGTGTAAGAAATTTATGATATTTTTAATGCCGCCACTATTTATTTGAAAAGTGATTTGAGAAACATGATTTCGGAAAGCATATTTGTTTCATATTAAATATTGAATTATGCAAATTGAGATGAACTTGTTTTTAGGGAGGTTTAAATGGTTAAATATGATTTGAATAGAAATTTTAGCACTCACTGAGCTCGTATAGCTCACACTCTCTTTTCTGTTTTTAAATGAAAACTTTCAGGTGCACACTCAGGGGCTTCAGTAGCAGAAATTTCACCTCACGACTAGTCAACTTCATCACTTGCTACTGTGTAGGCATTTTTTGCCTTGTACCTATTTTGGGAACATTTGTAGTGGAATTTTGAGCTTGCTTATGGATGGACTTAAATTCCAAATTTTGTAGTGGGAATTTTGAGACGATTATAGAAGTATTTTGCACTTTTACAAAACTTTGAAAATTTTGGGGAGGTAAAAATACAATCGTTGTGTTGTAAAAATTTTTAATAAAATAATTTAAAAACTCCGCTACTTATATCTTTTTAATGTTAAGTTAAGGCTTTTTGGTAAAAAGAGCAATAGACTTAGCTTCTTGGGAATTTTTCAGTTGGATCAGATATCAACTGAAGGGCCACCATGGGATATCGGACAGGCCGCCTAGTTATTTCAGGATAAGGGCCTCTCAGTTATAACCTATTTTCTATAATTATATGATTTAACCATAACCTCGTAACTATAAATCATTTTATATAATTACATCATTCAACCATATTTCACAACTATAACTTATTTTGTGCAATTACATAATTCTACCTTGAACTCTTAAAGCATACCTATAACTAAATATGTGTAATCATATAATTCAACCATACAATCACAAATATAACTCATTTCGTAATTACATAGTTTAAAAATAAACTCAGATCAGAACCTATTTTGTATGATTATATGATTCAACCATAAATTCATAATTATAATTCATTTTATATGATTGCATATTTTAATCATAAAATCATAACTATAACTTATTTTGTATGATATATCATTCATCCATAGACTCACATCTACAACTTAATTTGTGTAATCACATAATTCAACTATAAATTAACTAACTCATTTAGTACATTACAAAATTCAATTTATAATAAAGACTAATATTTGATTCAATAATTCTTAAATTTCAAGCCCTCAAATTCTAGAATCCAGAAAACACAAAACACGTCCAAGTTTCAAACACTACAATTATATGTTAGAATGCTCAAATTCTATAATCCAAACGACACAAAGTCAAAAGCTCATTTAAATTTCAAAATCCAAACACACATATGAGTTTATAACACAATTACACAATACAACACAGATTCAATCAACTTAAGGCTCAAGCATATGTTGAACATTTGGATTTTTGTTATTTGCAACCATGAGGCTTGAAGCTTGATTATCTGTTTGACTGGGAGAATGACTGGATGAGGTTTGATTTTCTGTTTAACTGGGATGACGGAGGAGTGATTGGCTAACTGCATGCGGGGTAGGGTATGAGTGTGTGACTATGAGAGAGTGAGCCAGCTACTGGACCATGACAGGGCAGGGACAACTTGATTACGAGAGACAAATGGAGTGAGGTGACTACAACAGAGGTGAGAGAGAGTGAGGCAACTGCAACAAAGTACGATTGAGAGATGACGAATCACTAGGGGATGTGAGCCTGTGATTGGCAGCGAAGTAAAAATATAAGGGCGATTGGAAATGAAACATGATAGAGATGATGATGGTGGACAAGGTAGAGCCATAGAGGAGGAGGGGCAGCCGAAATGGGTAGGGTTCGGGGAGAGCGTGTTAGAGTTTAAGGGTTAATTTTTTCATTTGCATAGTTTATTCATTTTTTAAAATTTACGTTTAAGTCTAGTATTCAACTGAAATTATGAATACTAATTTAAACTGTTGATGTAGGCCGATACAAATAGAAGTAGAAAAGTGCAATATGTCAAATCCCAACCTTAAGCTTAAATGTCCTAATAATCAAAAGTACAACTCAAACCCATAAATTCAATCCAACTCAAAAGAAAGACATAAGTCCATAAGCCCAAGTCAATTCATTTGGTCCAGTCAAATTTGTCCAAACTTATCAAAGATAGTCATTAATTTATATTATTTTTTAAAATTATTTGAACCTTTTAAGTTTAAAAAATTCATTTAGTTTAGATTTACTGCTTTTAATTCATTTTAGCTTTCAAATTAGAAGTTTATCTTTTATCTAAAGTTAAATCTTTTCCTTTATCCAATAAAAGTTTATCTTTATTCGAATTAGGTCAATTAGATTTTATTTCATTTTTTCACTTGTTCAAACAATTTTTTGGTTATGGGTTATCTTTTAATTTAGCCTTCTTTTAAAAATTAATTAGTTATCAAATTATTTTAATTTTAAGTTCTAAGACATCATTCAACATATTTCATTTTTATTCTTAATCTTTGAATAAAACTACAAACTTTTGTACCATACTAATTGGTACCAATCGGAAGGTACCATACCAGTCAAAAATGATATGAATGTATGTTAAGAGATACCGGTCAATACTGACAATTTTTGCTTGATGCTAGTTGGTACTGACGATATTCAAAATACCGATTGATACTTTAACTTTTAAAAAACATAGGGATTAAATTGCAAAAAGTCAAAATTTTTAAAACTCACCCCCCTCCGACTCTCACCCTCTACTCTTTTCTTCTTCAGTTCTCCCACTTTTTTTATCTCTCTCACACACTCACACTCTCTATCTTGTTCTCCTCTCCAACGGCACCTCTCCCTCTTCGACGATGACCACCACACCAATCTCAATTCTCCTCCATGCCACCACCGCATTAGTAGGTAGTCACTACTCTTGGGTCTCCTCCACACCAGTGACGCCATGCACCATGCCACTTAATACAACTCACCAAGGCAATGGAGAGTTGGAGACTTAGGCAGCGTTTGGTTGCAGTCCCCGTCACCGGGGACAGTGCACAAAACATAAAAATCCTGTCAACTTATATTGTTTGGTTCTTTGTTTCCTATTTTTGTGCCTCGCCCCGATTAACAATGACAAGAAATTCTGTCGAACTCAAAATCGTAGGACAGGGGTCATTACGTCCCTGTCGCTCAAACATATCCTCTCCTTTTCCAAGCTTAGCCCTACCTTTCTCTACCGCCGTCTCCCTCAACCGTGGAACCAGCGCTCGTCCATCGTCGATCCACAAGCCGTCAATCCACGTCGCTTTCTTCATCTCTGTTTGTTCTTCATCTCTCTGCAACCTCTGTACGGATCCCTCTTCGATCTTCTATAAAAAGGGTAAGTTTCGATCTCTTCTTCTGTCTACATCTTGCTTTATCTGGGTTTTTATTTAAGGATGCAAAAGCTTTGGGGTAACAAGCAGACACCTTCGTTCTCTTTTTAGATTGAAGCCCAAAGAATATTGCCAGAAAACAAAAGCTATAGTTATTACGTTTTGCCATATCATTCTTCCGATCGCAACCATATTCTGTTGAATGTTTGGTTTTTGTTGCTCCTTTTCCAAATTTTTATTGTCTGATGCTTCACGACATGTTTCCTGTTGATTTCTTCTGTATTTCATTCATTGCTGGAACAATTAAATCAAGGCAAGGCCATCAAAGACCAACTTTTTCCAATTTTGTAAGAACCATTTTGTCTTTTTTTTCGTGTTTATAAATGATGCAATGTTTAGCATCAGTGTAACTTCTGATATTTCATTTGATTCAAGACGTCGTTTGTGATGCGGGGAACCAACTGATCAGTACCCATTTCCCTTCACATTCTTTTCAACGTATGAGAGCCTCTTTTCCTTCTCGTTTTTTCTTTTTTCTTGGAATGAGATTTTTTGGTGAAGTTTATGCTTCTGGTTTGCTTCTTTACAACTCCTCCTCCTTTCTAATACAGAGGAGTAATAATACAATTTTAAAGTATGGTATTTGGTGTCCTATAACCAGACCATTTCTCTGAACTAGAAATGGTCTGGTTATTAAAAAATGGCTTATGTTTTCAAGCAGTTGTAATTGAAATTTCTTCAGAGAAAAACTAGGAATTAACTTAGTATTGCGATTCTGGATACTTTTATGGGTCCTATGAACTTAGTGTATTATCATGACTTATAGTTTGGGGAATATAACATTTTACTACTAATTATTTATTTCATTTGTTTAGATCAAATATGAAGACCTTATTCATGTACGGGTATGATTTAAATGCATTACATCCAAGGTGAATCAAGTTTAAATTGTTAAGGAGATTAATGTTTATATGCCTTCTTTGTCTAGAAGATATATACTGCCAGTTTTCTGTTTTGTAACCTGTTGTCAATAGAAGATATTAAATCACCATTACATATATACTGCCAGTTTTCTGTTTGTAACAATTATGAGTGCTCCTGACATTCAAAGTGCAGTAGTCATTTTGGAGTTCTGAATGAAGGATAAGCATTTTGATCAAATGGACTAATCCCTCTACACGTTGTTGCGGGACATTCATTATGCTTAATTGCAATCCCTTAGTAGAAATCCAATGATTACAGCTTGGGATAGTGAGTCAGGATGTAGACAATGATCAATTCGTGCCATATGGGACACATGATTAGATAAATTAGTCTAGTTTAAAGCATAGGGAAACTTACAGTTTGTTGCTTTTTGCTGTGGGATTTACTTTTCTAGATTGACTAACCTCAAACTTACAAAGATTTGATAACATGTTTAATTTCCAGATATTGCCCTCTGCCCATTATTTGACTTGTATATCTTCCCTCATGACTTTACTGCTCATTAGAGATCAGAGATATCGAGTTACTCTGTCCTACCTTGTTTGCTGGATTTTTGCTTTAACAAATCTATAAATGGATACATACCAGGTCCATGACTCAGAAATGAGTCCCTTAGCTCATGAACTGTCTGACATTGGATCAAAATTAGTACTTAGGCATTGGTATTTGATTGATATTTTTGTTTACTTTTCCCACTCTTTGGTTTCTTTACCTCCTCCTTGCTGGACAAGTACTCCTCTTTTAATTTAATATTTTTAACCTTTGTCTTTGTTGGTGTTTAGGTGAGGTGGGTTGTTGTAGCTCGGTCAGAGGTTGCTGAAGGTCCAAAAAGAATCTTGTGTTTGTTTTTAAAGGTAATTCAATTGTGTTTGGCCATTTTTTCATACTCATAAATAGAGGCTAAAAAATAAACAAGTTTGGATACACACTAGTTAACTTTTCACACATAATTTATAAAGGTGACAATGTGCATGACGAACCATCTGTTTTTGTATCAGATGTTAAAAAAATTATTATGTTAGACATCCATTGCATGAAGATTGGTTAGTTGTGAAGCATATGACCACTAGAGATGTCTATAATATAGAAGATGCATTAGGAAATGGGACAGTACAACCAACTAAACAGATTGGGGTTGAAGATGTTAATGGTGCCACATATGATGACTATCCCTTAGCCAGAACTGATACAAATTTGTTGAAGGAGATGAACTTACTCTAGAAGAAAAAATTTATTGGAATTTAGAAGGATCTAAAAGTGAAATAGAAGAAATATTCTAATTATCATGAATAGAAGAAATATTTTTTATGTTCAGATAAAGTTGATGATAATGAGCTTGTTAGTTGCTTATAAGACTATTTGGAGTAAAGTTGTAGTAGGATTGTGTTACTCTTTTATAACTTTATTGCTTCCCATAAATTATATCTCTTCAACTGCAAATTTTCAATGTAGTTAACTTTATATGTTCAAATATTCAATGTTAGTTTAAAATCAATTCTTTGACTCATCAAGAAAGTGATTTAATTCCATTGATATTTCATATATGTTCTATATAAGATTTCCCTATTTATAGGTGACCAAGAAAAAGGATTTAAATCAACTGATTCCATAAATTGAAGTAGTAGTTTTAAACGAAGCAAAAGAGCATGTTCAACCTAAACAAAGTTTTAACAAAGAATTTGACAGTGAACTAACCTGTAAACAAACCCTATAAGAAACTCTTGTTCAAAAACTTCTAGTGATATGTTATCTGAAGAAGTGAAGACCAGATTTAAGAGTAACATCTGACAATACAACTTGTAAAATATCAATTCTATAAGTCATTGTAGAAAGAATTAAACCAACTGTCTTCATCAATTGCAAAAGAAAAAGACTTCGCGTAATTAGTAATTGAATTAAGCAAAGAAAACCTTTTACTCTTCACAGAACAACTACATTCAAGAAATTTAATAAAAGCAGTAAGCATAGTAATTTCAACTTCAAGAGTTCGGCTTCTCCTCGTACCACAGAGATCATCTTCAAGCTTTTTTGCCTTCTCCTCATACCACAGACTTTACTTCATTTTCCATCATCAACTTAATCATAAAAACCAAAACCAATGTATAAAAAGTATCATAAAAACCAATATGTTTTTATTCACTATTCACATAAAAACCACTATGTGAATAGTGAATAAAATCATAAAAACCAAAACCAATGTATAAAAAGTATCTAAGCGAGAATAATAATATCATCTTAACAATGTATAAGATGAGCTTGGTTTTGATTATGGACTTGGTATTCATAACAGTGTTTAAGTGTTGAATTTTAGTTAACGATCAATACGTTGTGAACTCTGTGCAGATAGTTTTAGTGCCCAAATATGGATAAATCGCGTCGTGATGCGATATTAAAGGCTTTGACTTTTCTTGATGTTTGGAATGGGCAGTTGGAATTAATGAAAGTGGTTATTGCGGTAGTGTTGGCAGTATACAGAAGAAAACGGAAGAGGAGTGATCTTGCATTAGAGAGTAGAGCTTTGATAGTGCCATCAAGAGAAGCTAATATACATAGGATTTTGCATGAGGGTGATAGGAATAGTCAGTGGGATTTAAGGATGGACGGTAAGACATTTACAGTGTTATGTGAAATGCTTCAAACCCACGGTGGACTGGCAAATACTGGCCATCTGCCTATTGAAGAAAAGGTGCTAATCTTCCTACGAATATTAGCACAAAATGAAACTAATAGAGTATTACAAGTAAGATTGATGAGATCGGGAGAAACAATAAGTAGGGCCTTTCATAGTGTGTTGAAGGTCGTACTAAGGCTACAGCATCTTTTGTATGTCAAGCTCATACCAATTCCAGATGACGAAACAGACCCTAAATGGAAATGGTTTAAGGTTAGTAAACTTTGTTAACTACCACAAATTGTGTAATATCAGTATTGTAAATTAATCAACTTTAACTTTGTTTTCCTGGAATTATGTGGAAAGGGTTGCCTTGGTGCTCTAGATGGGACCTATTTAGGTATTACAATTTCCCAAGCAGACAAACCCAAATACAGAGGTAGGAAAGGGCAAATATGCAAAAATGTGTTAGGGGTGTGTGATAAGAACTTAAACTTTGTTTATGTTCTTGCGGGATGGGAGGGGTCAGCTTCGGATTCAAGGGTTTTGCACGATGCTGTAACGAGGCAGAATGGGCTTCAAGTGCCAAGGGGTATGTAACATCTGAATCATACACAAATTCCAAAATTTTCACACATGTTTGATGCTAAATATCCACAATAGTAATAGTGTCATTTTGTGTTTAGGAAATTACTACTTAGTCGATGCTGGCTATACCAACGGTCCTGCCTTCCTTGCACCTTTTAGAGGCACAAGATACCACATTCAAGAGTGGGCAAGAGATGGAAGGGCACTTAGAACCCGGGAGGAGCTCTATAATAAGAGACACTCATCTGCTAAAAATGTAATTGAACGTGCGTTTGGCCTACTGAAAAAAAGATGGAAAATCCTTAGAACTCCATCTTTTTATTCAGCAACCACTCATGTTCACATAATTCTTGCATGCACCCTTCTGTACAACTTTATTAGGTTGCATATGATAGAAGATCCGGTAGAGCATATTCCTGACGAAGCCGAGGATATGCCAATTGGGGAAGATGCTTCCTTGCCTAAAACTGTTGATCGTGTTCATACAAGTAATGAATGGACTCAATGGAGAGAAGATTTAGCCACGAACATGTTTGATGAATGGAGAAGCAACAATTAAAAAGTGAACTTCCTTTTAGAGTGTCATTTCTTAGATTAGTGAATTGCGGGATTCATTTCGATTGGCATTGTATTGTAACTGAATTGAGGGAGTGTTTGAATATCTTCTTTTATTGATGACCTTGATATTTCATAGCATGTCACTGCGAAATCAATATTGTCTTCTTTAATTTGTATCTCTTTAACAAATGATATATTTTGTTTAACTCATCTATTGAATGGATTGGCACGTTGTTGGCTCTTGACATTGTTTAGTGTAAGCGCAATGTCAAGAATTTGGACGGACAGTGAAACAGATGCATTTGTTACCTTAATGGAGGAGGCTGTGATAGCTGGGCAGAGGGAAGATAATGGCCAATTCAAGCCTAGTACTTTCCAAACTCTTGCTCGGCAGATGGTGGAGAAATTTCCTGAGTGTGGGATCGATAGGAGACATGTTAAAAATAAGCAGAAACGATTAAAAGACAAATATCAAACAGCTTTTGATATGTTAAACTGCAGTGGCTTCGGCTGGAATGAGACAAAGCAATGCGTTGACGTCGATAGCAAGCAAGTCATGGATGAATGGATGAGGGTAATTCTGTGCTTATTGTTGACTGTTTTTATACCTGGCCGAATTATCGTATGTAATGCGTTCTGACGTGAAGTTATTTTTTTTCCCAGAGCCACCCGAACAGGTTCTACACTCCTGGCAAGCCATTCCCGCTTTACCCTAGACTTGAATTTATGTTTGGGCGGGACAGAGCCAATGGTGGAAGGGCTCAGAATGCTGCTGATGCTGTTGGTATTGGTGATGAGGGTGAAACAGAAGGCGAACCCATATCGGCTTAACCAACTTTTGATGACCCTTGTGATCAGCCAGCCTTACAAACAACCCCTCCTCTGACAACTTCACCCCATATCCTCGGATCCATGGCATCTTCCAGCAACACTGCTGCAAATCTACAAAACAAAGGCAAACAGAAGATGCGGGATAGTGAAGCGCTAGATAGCCTTGCAACATCATTTGCTGCTGCTATTGAAACTAGCAAAGAGAATGCTAAGGTGATTGCGGACGCCATTGCAGGAATGCAAGGAGCTAAGTTGGGTGAAGAGCTTGTTAGTTTCGGCTTCCCCGTTGGCAAAATTCTCCAGGCTGCACAGAAATTCGTGGGTCATCCAGAATTAATGAGTGTTTACTGGGGTTTACCACCAGAGCTTAAACAGGCTTATGTTAGGGGCCTTTTAGATTCAGACATATGACATGTTTATTAGTTTTGAAATTTGCATGGTGATGAAACTGGGTATATGTTGTTTTTAATGATGTTTATGTTAACAATTATCTGACTTATCACTGGTTGGTTGACTTATTATTTAATGTTTGTCATACTCGTTGCGTGTATGGATGATGATAATATGATTCTTTTTCAGGTTCTAAAATATGGGTCGATACAATTTTTATGTGGTATTTGCTGGACGTGAAGTTGGTATTTTTACCCATTGGGATGATGTGAGATTAGCAACTGAGGGATTTCCGAATGCTCGATTCAAGGGGTATCGGACATTGGAAGAAGCACAAACGGCTTTTGTCATGGGCTCATATAGGCCGGATCAACGCAATGTAGACTTTGTCCCTACCGCCAATGAAGCCTCCTCCTCTGTGTCGACTGAAATCCCACATCCAACAAATGAACAACTCAATGTTGTTGCCCCTTTGCAGACAAACACGGCATGGGCTCACACATATTTACTCATAGCCATTGGCGTCATCTTGGGAATGATTATTCAAAATATTATTGATAAAATCTAAGGCCTTTATGTATGATGAACCAATTATGTTGTTATGAACAGTAATGTTTAAATGTCTGCTTTCAATGAATGTTGAACCTATCATGTAATTACTTATATGAATGTATGTCAAGTCATTATGTAATTAATTCTATTAATGCTTAGATGATGTATATGAATGTATGTTGACGAATTGTTACTAATCATGTTCTTGCATTTCATTAATATTAATATTATTATTATTGGTCCAAAATTATTATTATCAATATTATTATAATATATTTCTTATTACAACTATTATTATTCTTTTTTATAAAATGTATTATAAACTTTGTTTTTAATCTCTTATATTTATGATTTTATTAACAATAATTAAGTATTAGTTATTGTTATTATTAATATATTAAATATTGTTATTATTAATCGTATTCAATATTGTATTTATTATCATTATTATTATGAAAATTGACTACATTAATTTTGTAGTTAATGTTGTTATTATTAATTAATTTATTCATGTTATCATTCATATTGTTTGTTTTATTATCAATTTATTATTATTCGATTTATTATTCTTAAACATTTTTTCACTTATTTATGTTTGGTTATTATTATTTTTGTTTTTAAAAAAAATAATCAAATTATTATTAATGTTATTACTGATTAATTTCAAATTGTTATTCTTATTCTTAGTTAATTATTTAACTAATACAAGCCATTCATATTAAAAGAATATTAGAATTACATATTTTTAATCAATTTAAGGACCAGGGGCATATTTGTCATTTGCCTTATATTTGTTTACTTCGTCCCTCGAATCAAACACTTCATCCCACAAGATGAGACATTTTCTCTATTCTGTCAACCACAACCAAACACTACCCTGTCTCCAGTTTCTGTTATGTTCTGTCCTGTTTTGTTCTGTCTGCAGCTACTGGAGTCTGCAACCAAACGCAGCGTTAAGGATGCCAATGGGTCCAATTACAAGGTCACGCTCTAACAAGCTCAAAGCACAATTTCAGATTTATGTACAAGCTTTTGTTTCACAAGAACTTCAAGAAGTTTTGTTGATCAAGCTTGGGGAAGAGCTTAGGAAGACGCCTAAGTGTGTGTGCACATAGAAGGCATCAAACCAAGAAGGCTAACACTTGGCCAATTTTTACAAGCACAAGTCTAATCAATGGACTTGGGCTTATTTTATCTTATAAAGGGCATGTGGACTTCTTTTAGGCTTTTTCATGGGCCATTTTGCATTAAGTGTGCATGTGTTTCATTAAAAAAGTCATGTGCATGTTTTATTTTAAGGAACCAAGCTTGTGGGCCTAGTTTAAAAGCTCAATTTGCCCCTCTTAAGTTAGTCTTCTATTTTTGTTATTTCCTTATCCTATTTGGACTAGGTCTAGTCAATTTTAATTAGTTTTGAAGCCCAAATTCATGTGGGCTTTGTTCTTGGACAGATTTGTTTCAAAAAGGCCTTTTTGATATTTTGGGCTTTTTTAGGATTTTTTTAGGTTATCTTTGTTAGGGTTTATATTGAAAGGGTATTTAAACCCTTGCTTTAAGCATGAACACGAGTTTTTTGAGACATGAATAGAATTAGAAAGCATTCTTCAAGAGAGAATTCATATTCTTGCTTGTTTTACCTTAAGGATTGATTCAATTTATCAAGTAAGTTCTTACTTATGGCGTTAATTCAATTCCTACAATCTTTATACTCTTTGTTACCAATTTCTTGCTGTTTTGGGAGTGAAAGGTCCTGTTAGATTGATTGAATTTAAGTTTGGGAACAATCATTGAAACGGAGGTGATCTAGACATTGATTCTAGGTTGTTACCGTATTACCACTACCTTCCAATTGTCCACTATTGCCACCACTAATCTCTAGCAACATTTCTAGTTGTCAACTGCACCTAGAATTGCCAGATCTGAAATAAATCCAGATCTAAACCTGACCTAACTTGATCCGACATTAAATTGGATTTATGATTTTTTAGGTGTATTTTTTGCTCTAAATTTTGAAAAATGATTGCATTATTTTTGGTTTTTTTATGTATGTTTTGTGATAGTTGAATTAAAATTGTTAGAAATGAAATTGTTGGAAATGAAAATTTTTTATGAATGCTTTATGATGTTTGAATTGAAATTGTTCAAAGTTCTTGTAAATGAAAATTTTGAAAATGGAAATTGTTTATGTATGTTTTGTGATAATTAAATTAAAATTTTTGGAAATTGTTATAAATGAAATTGTTGGAAAAGGAAATTGTTTATGTAAGATTGGAATGTTTTGAATTGAAATTGTTGGAAATTGTTGGAAGTTGTTAGAAATGGATAATGTTTATGTATGATTTGTGTTGGTTAAATTGAAATTATTAGAAATGAAATTGTTGGAAATCGTTGAAAATGGAAATTGTTTATTTATGTTTTGTGATGTTTGAATTGAAATTGTTAGAAATTAAAATTGTTTGTGCAGGCTTTGTGATGGTTGAACTGAAATTGTTGGAAAATATTATAAATGAAATTGTTGAAAATAGAAATTGTTTATGTATGTTTTGTGATGTTTGAATTGAAATTCTTAGAAATGGAAATTGTTTATGTATGTTTTGTAATAATTGAATTGAAACTGTTGGAAATTGTTGAAAATAAAATTTGTTTATGTATGTTTTATGATAGTTAAAATTGTTGGAAATGTAAATTATTTATGTACATTTTGTGAATTGTAAATTGTGAATTGTGAAAGTTGAAATTGTTGGAAATCAAGTTTTAACAATTTCTCCTATAGTAGCACAATCAAGTTACTTGATTGAAAGTGAAATGTATTTAATTATTTATACATTTAATCATTTACACTTAGCGATTAATGATACTGAAAATATTTAGGATATTCACTTTAGCCCATATATGATTTTAAGTACAATTTAGAAGTAAAGAAATTAAAGTAAGTCCAAAGTACAACATATGAGCCAGTTTTTGAAGATTAATTTTTATTTGTCTTCATAGATCAAAAAGAAGAAAATTAAAAGATAAGAAAAAAAACACAAAAGAAGACAACCAAGACAAATAAAATAACACAGCAACTTAATGAAACAAAAACGGTAGCAATAGTAGCAAGACAGCCCAAGACCAAAAATGATAACTCTTTATACGTGACCCAGGAAATTAATGAGTTATAATGCAGAGCAGAAGTAAGACGCAACGCATTAAATGATCATATGCGTCTGCGTTTTATGTTGAACGCAGGTGTATGTGTTGAACACAATGCATACGGCTACGTTTTGCGTTGAATGCAATGTATACGGCTACGTTTTGCGTTGAACGCAATGCATACGGCTACATTTTTGCGTTGAACGCAATGCATGCGTTCGATGCAACGCAAATGCTGTCAGGCACAAGCAGGAGGCTTGAAGTGTGAACAAGGATTTAAAGAGTGGCAAAGTTAAATCGTCTAATCGAAGCTACAGTGGATGCTACAGGAATAAATCAATAGAGAGGGCAGGCACAGTGATAGGAGAGTTACGGCATTGGGAGCATGAATAGTGAGCTGGGACAATAAACCTCCATCAAACAAACAAAAGAGGAGTTTTGAGGCGCAGCTTGGGCCCCGAAGGATGGAAGAGAGGGTTTTCAACTAGGGATTGAAACGGAGGTTGAAATATTTTTCTCGAAGATAATCATAGAAGGGTGACGACGCCGGTTCAGAGATGACAGCAACGCTGACAACACAGGTTAAGTATTTTTTAATTATTTTATTGTTTCTTTCTCTCTTATTAAAAATTGATTGTATTATCCTGTATTAATTGATTTGAGTTTTGTGTATGGATAATCAGATTTTCGTTATTGTTTGGTTATTTGTGTATGAATCAATTGGATATTGTGAGATGATGATTTTAATGCATTCATTGAATCGTTAATTGCAAACATATTGTTAGAATTTCGATATAATCTGAATTGTTATGTTGAAATTCATGTGCAGCGACTAACAATTCGTAATCATTAAGGATAACATGATGTAGATTAAATAACGCATCGTATGTGGTTGTTGCCTTGATTAATCGATTTTTCTAATTCATAATACTACTGTCTAATTAAATCTAGAGATTGTATCCTAGGTTATTCGGTTGTTAGGTTTAATTAATGATCGTATCTTGATTAAACAAAACCTAAGAAAAAACTCGGGTTAATTATTAACATATGATTAATAGTTGCTAGAAGAGGCTAAAGAATTACAAATTAATAAAATATGCTTAATTAGAGTGTAGCCTGAGATTGAACTAAAGAAATGGGTCTCTACCGAATTCCCTACCTTTATCATTTTTTTGCATGTTTTCTTTAATTTATTTTTATTAGGTAGTTTCATTTTATTTTCTTCTTTCAAAAACAAAACCTCTCATTAAACCTAAACACCGATTAATTTCATTTCATAAAATTTACACACTTTCTGTGGAATCGACCTAAACTCGCCACTACTATAGTAATAGGTCTAGTTATTTTATTTTGATTAGCGTAACGTCGCGTGGTCAAATTTTAGCGTCATTGCCGGGGAGTGTGGTGTTTTAGTGTTTATTTGTGAGTTAATTGATGTTTTGTATATATTTGTTCGTAATTAATTTCTTTCTTGTTATTTTGTGATCTTTTCATTTGTTGTTTTGTGTGAAAAAAATTCAATATGAACGGAACTAATTTCTTTTATAACTCATATTCTCAATCCTATAACAATGTTTGGACTGATCAACCTAACTTTTGTTATGGATGAGATAATCATCAGAATTACTTCCATGATAGTTTGTAGGACGCACAACAATTCTTATACAAACCAGGAGCTTCCTATCACGACTCCGGTCTATCTCTGGAAGAGTTGAATAATATTTGAAAGCTAATAATTTGAAAATGCAACAAAATACTCTACAATTCTAAAAGGATGGAGGGTAATTTCTAAGAAACACATGGTCTGGCGCCCAAGATTCGAAGAGCCAACACGATTCAGGTGCATCTTTAGAAAAACTTGTTAAGAATATTGCTACTAACAATTTGCAATTTCAACAGGATATGCGACAATTTCAACAGAATATGCAGCAGCAGTTGTAAGAATTCCGCCAAGAGACAAAGGCAAGTCAACAGAGGAGCATGGAACATCAAATGGGTCAGATGGAAATAATGCTCAGTTGTCCAGAATCGCAAAGTGAAGAGGAGCAGTCGTATCAATCCGAGGTGTAGCCAATAGACGTTTGTACGAAAACTTTACAAAGTGATGAGGAGCTTGAGAATTTTGAGGTTAACCCTCAACAAATTATTTGTGTCGAAGAAGTGAAGAAGGAGCTCGAAGCCAAAAAAGACATATCTTTTAGCTTGGAGGTAAGTACTGAGTCTATAATTATTCTTGAAACTTACTCTTTACCTTTACATAACAAATTGGAGGGATTAAATGATGAAGAAAAAGGTGAAAAGATGTTTGAAATATTTTCGGAGTGTACGAACTCAGTCAAGATTAAGAATCTAAGGATAAAGAAGACGCTACATGAGGATGATGATCAACTAAGGCGCTATCCGTAACTACCTCGCGTGGAAGTGGCACTAACTGTAATACCTGAAGATCACAATTTCTTCACGTAAGGAGAAGAAGGTGTCGAGCCAGTGACCCTAAACTAAGGCCCTTCTTGGGAGGCAACCCAAGGGAAGTAAATTTCTTTTTCTTTACATTTCTGCATTATTTTTTATATGCATGTGTGTTTTTTAATTTGTTTGTTTTACTTGTTTTTAAGTTTTCAATCAAAGTGAGAGAAATAATAAAACTAATGCAACAAACATTTTCTTATTTTCTATTACTTCTAGGATTAAATAATCATGATTAGAGTGTGGATTGACTAGATAATTTCATAACAACTTTAGCATGTGCTTTTGCTTTTGTGATTGGTTGATATGCATTATCTTTAGAAGAGTAGTAACTAATGGTAGACAAAGTTAGTGAGATTTTGAGCCTTATTTGACTGACACATCCATATCGGTCTCGTTACCTTTTGATAATGTGTGACCTTTATGACATTTATATCTCGATTTTGCATCGAATTTATATTCGAGACCACATTTTTATCACATAAATTAAAATGGATATAATTAAACATTCTTTGTTTTTCATAAACTACATTAGCCAAATAACCTATCCTATTGACACGATTTTTTACTTGATAAACCCCTTTGAGCTTTGGCCTTTCTTTTATTTAAACCACATTTTATGCTTTTAAACTTAACCAAATGTCCTACCTAAATCATAAAGCTAGTGGAACATTTGTTATTGTTGAGTTTGTAGATGTACAAAATTCTAAGTGTAGGGGTATACATATATAAGGGTTGATTATAATATTGGGATGTTATTTTATGTCCTATTATTGAAATTTTCATATTGATGTAGTTTATTTTAACTTTGTAAAGAGCAAAAGAAAGAAGAGAGAAGAGGAAAAAAAAAAGAGATAGGAAAAGAAAAAGAAAAAGAAAAGAAAAAAAGAAAAGAAAAGAAAAAGATTGTTTAAAATAAATGTATCAAGGAGCAATTGCATATGTGTTGAAAAATTGTTTATGGTTTATGCATCTTCCTAGAGTTGTAATGAATATTGTATTTTAGTATTTTGAATGTGAGGTAGACGTTGGTTTGGAAGATTCACTCTTGTGATTTCATTATATTATTGGCATAAATTATATGAGTGATTCATTTTGATTTATATATGCTTCATATGATTTGTGTGTGAGAGCTGAATGGGGTTATGAAATATAAATGCTGCATTCGTCATAGCTGACGGTACCTAGTTTTTGATGAGTGTTGCTTTCTTTCACTAGCTTTGTTGATTTTCATGCTACTTGACCCAAATACATCTCACCTTATCTTTGCTCACATTACAACCCTAAAAAGTCATTTGATTCATGATTTTGCATGTGAACATTAGTGATGGAGAAATGAAATGATATGCAAAGTTATGGATTGTCATGATTATGAATGGTGTTGAGTGTACCTATGGATATATTTTAGTTAAACACATTTTTCAAGTCTACCATTAGATTGCTCAATTTTCGAAGATGATGCTTGTTGATTGATCATGAGCAGAAACCTAATTCTTGCTATAATTTTTGAAAGTCATTCATCTTTGGTTATAATTATATAGTCTTAGAAAAATATAAGAACTGAGTAAATATTTCAGATCTTTAAGTTTAATTTGGATATTTTGCCGAAGGATGGACAAAAATTAAGTGTGGAAGAAATTGATATGTGTTTAATTGTTGATATATTTAATCATTTACACTTAGCAATTAATGATACGAAAATGCTTACGATACTCACTTTAGTTTATATATAATTTTAAGTACAATTTAGAAGTAAAGAAATTAAAGTGAGTCGAAAGCATGACATATGAGTCATTTTTTAAGATTAAATTTTACTTATCTTCATGAAACAAGAAGAAGAAAATTAAAAAACGAGAAAGAAAACACAAAAGAAGACAACCAAGCCAAATAAAATAAGACAATAGCCGGAATAAAACAAAAACAGTAGCAATCAGTGAAGAAAACGACAGCACAGAAGCAAGACAACCCAAGACCAAAATGAAAACTCTTTATGCGTGACCCAAGAAATTAATGAGTTACAACGCAGAGCAGAAGGAAGACGCAATGCATTAAATGAACGCATGCATCTGCGTTTGCATTGAACGCAGGCCTGTGCGTTCACCGCAACGTATATGGCTGCATTTTGCGTTGAACGCAATGCATGCGTTCGACACAGCATAGATGTGTTCAGGCACAAGTAGGAGGCTTGAAGCATGAGCAAGGTTTTAAAGACTGGCAAAGTTAAATTGTCTAATCAAAGCTATAGTGGACGCTCCAGGAACAAAGAGTGCATATTGTCTAAGTTAACTCTGTTTTATTCTGTCCAAGATAAAAATGCCACGACATAAAAATTTTACACCACGCGTGGCTTTGTCACTTCTCATTTTTTAAAACCAAAAGCCAAGTCGTAGTATCACTTCTCTTTTTTCAAAACCAAAAGCCAAGGAAGTGACATATACCGTTTTGAATTTGTGTTTCAACCTCTACTATTTAAATGTTTATTATTATTCATAATATTAATAAATATTTATTATTTTTATATATTCATAACATTATTAATTTCCTTTTTATTATAAAGTGTATATATTTATTTCTTTATTGTTATTATTATTATTATTATTATTATTATTATTATTATTAGTTGGGTTGGCCTGCAATATTGGGCTGAGTCCAATATTACAGACGATCGATCGATCACGCATCTACTGGCTTAATTTGGGTCTAATCCACAAAACCACTTCACAAGATGAGAAAACCTCCCATGCACGTCGCGTGAAAACGTAAGGACCTAAAACCTAGAGAAATCATATATAAGGTATGATTCTCTCATTATCAAGACGTAACTCATAACCTAGAGATTCCTCCGATTCGATCAATCCCACCTTCACCAAAACCTTACTTGGCGTCGGAGGGTTACTTCGGGACATCACCCCGACGTGCCTTCCATTGTTTTGCGGTACATTCGCGTAGCTTGGATCACGAGAAGTTGCCAACCGATGGAGCCAAACGCAACGCACCATTCGGCCGTAATCCCACCGAACCAATTGGCGCCCACCGTGGGGCCCGACTTTCGAACCACGCCTAGAACCACGCAGATAAGTCAGGTGGCGATGAATCACGACATAGCCGCCGATTGCGGCTCTGGCGATCTGAACAGACGGCTGCGATTACTGCACTTCGCTTTGCACACATCTCCCGACGGAGTCTTCCAATCCAAACGATCAACTACGACCTCAAGCTTTGGAGCAAAGAAGAACGAGCATGGTAGTGGAAGATAACGTTGCGCACCACGCAACCTCGAATCTCCAAAGCACCGGTGGCGCAGATCCTCCTCCGCACACACACGCCTCGAGTTTAAAAAGCAGATAGAAGAGGCGGTGAGTTGGTGATTCGCCAGACATCGCAGCCGAACCAAAGACAATAGCTGCCGTCCGTGCGGCCACCGCACGACGACAATTCAAATTAACAACCGATCACCGCCGATGAAGCCTCTAGAAAAATCGCGGATGATCGGACTCACGTATTCTGAGCTTTCGTTCGGATCGCCTGACGGCGCAGAATATAACTCTCCTTCACTCCGGACATTTTGATAGCCTCCAAAGACCAAGACAAAGATACCGACCTCGAGAAATACACCGGAAGACCAGACCTTTGGACTACATGCAACACTTCCATCCATGATGAGCCTACATCAGGTCCTTGGATGCTATCCAATGTAAGGCCTTCGACGGCTTTCCAAGAGGAGCTCGGCGATGGTTCAACACCTACCCCGGGTTGTATCACATGTTTCGAGGACTTGGTCGCTCTTCCCGAATCAATTCGCCACTAGTAAGCGACCGCAGAAAACGGCTTTGGAGGTGATGCAACTCACCCAAGGAAGGAATGAGAGTTTATGGAGTTCATCACTCGGTTCAACAACGAGGCGGTCGAGGTACCCGATCTCACCGCTTCGTCTATGTTAGCCGCACTCATGAGCAATACGAGGGACGAGGAGTTCAAGAAGTCGTTAGCCCTCGATCAACCTCGCCTGCTCAGAAATAAGAAGCCGGAAGTGGATAGGTATATTCGAACGAAGAAGTCTGAAAATACGAGATGTCGGACGGAAGATCGCCACGAACGATTGTATGGCAACCCGCATGCGCAAAAAGCCACCGAATCGGAAAAGGCCGACCGATCGACAGGGATATCGCCAAGAGTTCACCCCGCTAAACAGGTCGCATGCTGAAGTACTAGCGGTCGTTAGAGCGGATGGGGAAACTATCAAAGAACCCGAAAGAATGAAGACCCGTCATAAGGACAGAACCCCAATTTATTTTGCCGTTTCCACAGAGAGGTCGGTCATGACACGGAAAACTGCTGGCGGTTGAAAAAAGAGATTGAGCTCCTCATTCAAAAGGGGAGGTTAGGCCGATTCGTGAAACACGGGGGAAACACCGTTCAGGATGACCTTCGGAGCAGAAGCCCTAGTTCCAGTAGAGGCGGCGTTGCATAATCAAAGGGTGTCGGGTTATGATGAAGAGCGCAATGACGAAGCCCGCAGAGCAGAACTCGTTCTCCTCAGCGAGGATAAAGAAAGGGCAGCTACTCGTTCAGAGGCCATCAAGCAAAAAGCGACCAAGTTCTACAACCGGAGGTTCAAAACAAGCAATGTAAAAATAGGAGGTTACGTCCTACGGAAAGCCGAGGCAGCTGGGAAGCATCCTGGAAAGCTCGGGCTGGCATGGGAAGGACCTTACCGAGTAATCAAGCAAGTCGGGCATGGTTCTTACGTCCTCAGTGATGAAAAGGGGAAGATTCTACCAAGGCCTTGGAACTCGCAGAATTTGAAGGCGTTCTACCAGTAGCTAAGTTTTATTTGTAGCCAATCTTTCCTTATTATTACTTTTGTATACGTGTGGGTACCTTTTTCCGTCCCCGCCAGACAGGTTTTTAACGCCCACGCCTCGCTTATCATTAATAAAGGGGTGTTCAAGTTTCTCGAAATGAAGAGCTCCATTGTGGCAAAGATTAAAATCAAATTAACCATCGCCGGCATTTTCTACAGATCGACTTGATTCGGTCGGTCGCCAGACAAGATCCCTGGGCCTTCCTTGGTATCTCCTTAGATCGACTCCGGCCGGTCGGTCGCCAGACAAGATCCCAGGGCCTTGCTCGGTATCTCCTTAGATCGACTCGATTGGTCGGTCGCCAGACAAGATCCCTGGGCCTTGCTCGGTATCTCCTTAGATCGACTTCGATCGGTCGGTCGCCAGACAAGATCCCAGGGCCTTGCTTCGGTATCTCCTTAGATCGACTTCGATCGGTCGGGTCGTCAGACAAGATCCTGGGGCCTTGCTCGGATCTCCTTAGATCGACTCGGCCGGTCGGTCGCCAGACAAGATCCCAGGGCCTTGCTCGGTATCTCCTTAGATCGACTCGGGTCGGTCGGTCGCCAGACAAGACCCCTGGGCCTTGCTCAGATCTCCTTAGATCGACTCCGGTCGGTCGGGTCGCCAGGACAAGATCCCTGGGGCCTTGCTCGGTATCTCCTTAGATCGACTTCGATCGGTCGGGTCGCCAGGACAAGATCTCTGGGGCTTTGCTCGGTGAGCATTCTCAATAGGTCGACCTCGGTTGATCGGTCGCCAAGACAAGATCCCTGGGGCTTTGCTCGGTGAGCATTCTCAATAGGTCGACCTCGGTTGATCGGTCGCCAAAACAAGATCCTTGGGACCTCGTTTTCAACCCGACCGCGACTCGGCCTCAATACCGATCGACCGTGCGTAACACTCGAGCCTACTACGATCCAAGCAAAGAACAAACACAAGAATCGACTTTGAAAAATAGCTTCGAGAAGATGAAATACAAAACAAAGGTTCAATCGCATCGAATTCGCCCCGCCACAAGCCCGACCAGTGAGCTTCTACCGCAAACGATTTTATCAAGCTAGAAACGAGACCACTACTGAACGAAAACGAAGAGCCAAAAACATGGGTAGTAAGTTCAAAGAAAAGAATTTTATTTCGCAATTTGGTCCCGTCACAAGCCCACCAGTGAGCTTCAAGTGTTTGCCGGGAGAAGGTGTGTATCCGGAGAATACTCGGAGCGGATGGATGCCCGAAGTCTCCAAAGGGAGAGGAGCAGACCCGTGGAAGCACCCGGAAAGAACCTTCATTAGGAAGACCCTCCTCGAGGGCAACTCTGGGGAACCGAGCAAGAGGCGAGGGAGCAATCAAGGAACATCCTCATAAGGGATCCTCCTCTTGGGCCGAGGTCTAGCTCCTCATCCGAACGCCTCTCGGCTCCCCTCGACTCGCTTCGCCATCTCCTCCAAAGAAAGTCCAAAACTTCAGGAATAAGTGGCCGGCATAATCTTGAACGAGGGCACGCCGACCCCTCAGGAGTATAAAGCTCGTGACCCCTCCTCAGCACCCTGAGGACCATGTCGCAGTCAAGCTCCAAACTCTCCTCGTACAAGAACCTCGTCTTCCATTGTTTGATGGCCTCGATCCGTTGCTTCCGCACAGCATCGCCGCACCTCTCGCCAAGGTTTTCTACCGCCCTCGTCCACCATCATGGAGCGGCAATCTATGTAGAGCTGTTTATTAAGCTCCGCTCCATTCTAACAGTTCCCCTCCACTCTACGACCTCTCTCTCCTCTCCATCCTCTCGATCTCCTCTCTTTCTTCTCCACTTCCTCTCTTTCTCTGCCTCGCCAATCGAGCCAACAAAGACCTCTTCTCCTCCTCCAAGGATGCATTTTGAGCTTGGAGGAAGTCTTCCCTCCTCTACCTCCAACAGCTGTCCTTCGAGGTCTTCGTTTGCTCATGCAGATCCTGACTTCTTGGTCCAGCGTCTCCAAATGCCGCAAAGACGGCGAGGGACATTGTCGCCGTTCGCACACCAAGACGAACAAGCCGAGATCCCAAATTCAAGGCGCTTCTTTTTCCATCATCTCCTCGTCCACGGAGGACAATCCCTCGGCAAGATACCGGGATACTTGAGGTCACCGGCAGGCATCCTTAGCAAGCTTAAGGACGGACTCCCATTGCCCATGGTTCGCAGCCCGCACCTTCCCTCGCCCTTCTCGCCCTCTCCAGATCGCCCAACGGACCAACCTCTTCCTTCTAAGAGGAGGCTCCGCCTCCTCCTCTTCCTCCCCGCCAAACACCTGACCCGCGTCCAACTGGACGAGGTAATGACGCCGAGGCGTCGGAAGGTCCCGGCAGATGAAACATCCATCGGTACAGTCGAGGGGCAGCCCTCGAACAAAGCAGCGTCCCCACCAGTCTCTCCATCTTTCCTTTTCTTCAAGCAGATCGCTTTTTAACTTGGCGGCTCGGGCACGATCTTCATGCACTCTCACCATGGCTGCACGATGACAAATCGAGTTAGAGAAAAACTAACACATCAAATTCAACAATCAATACAATCACGAGAGTCAACCGGACGGGCGGTTTCCCTTTAGCCCGCTTAATCCGAGACGGGACCGACGAGGAAGGAGTCTACCGAGGCTCCCTGTGGATATCCCCGAATGAGCCGATCGAAGTTGTATCTACCGAGCTCCTTGATACGACCAATCAACTCCCACTCCTCCCTACCGAGGGACAAGGTCGACGCGTCATTCCATTGCTCACCAGGGATACCTCCACGGCCAAGACTCGGAGGAAGACCGGGGCTTCACGAAAAAGTACTTGACTCGCCAGATGAAACCTTGAGAGGCGTTACGGCGGGCGATACCGAGCATCCTTATATCGAAGAAGGGAATCCCACCGGAGCTCGGACCGTGACTCATTCTCGTGAAATGGTGCGAGCGCCGACGGAAGGTGGATGGTCGAACCGATGGCACAGCAAGACAGCCCGTTTATAAACCTCCAACTGTTTGGAGGAATTTGGCTCAAAAGATCCGTAGGTGGAGCACACCTCGTCAATGATTGGGGCATAGGGAGTCTCATCCCACCAACCAAAAAGAAGCCGCTTAAACAAATAAATACCCACGAAGTTATCAGGATCCGCTGCTCGCAAAGCCAACCGAGGCCCCCAAGACGAAGGGATATTAAACTTAATCGCCAACCTATTCAACTCCCTACGGGTCATTGACGACGCCGTCTTCGGCGGTGCCCCCTACAACCGCTCCGCTCTTCTCTCTCTCATCAACGCCTCCTCCGCAACTCCGGCCACACTCCCAGAACTATCGTTCGACATGATCAACAAGAAAAAGACTTTCGGAAACGAAGAGGGAACGAAGAAAAAGGACGTACCTAATCGGAGTTTGGAAACAGGGAAATCGGACGGCGAAATGAAAGGAAATTTCTGGGAATCACGAGCGATGATAAGCAAACGAAGGCAAAGTACAAGCAGGAGAATGAAAGGAAACGTGAAAGCGACTGAACTCCTCGACCATGAATATTTATAGGGGTCGAAAGGAGGAACACTTGAAAGTGACCCGGTCGGGCTACGACATCGGAGACAATCCGAGCTATGCTTTCGGACATGCGGCGATCCGAGCCACGAGAATCAAGGTTACTCGACAACCAAGAGGCACGCGTGCGGTTGAAAGGAAGAGGCGCGATCGGTTGAAAAGACGACGGGACGGTATGCGGCGACTTTGCGAAGGACGATCGTTTGATTCGAGCGGTTGTTAGAGCACGCGACCAAACAATAAATGTACCAAGTCCAAGCGTCGCCAATGATGGCGGGCGACCTACTATAACGCGATCGATCACGCAACAAGCGACAAAGACCGATCACCGAGGACCTCAACCAATCAATCTAATACGAAGATTAGGCACAACGGTTGGCTATTACAAGCGAGATGAATTCGGTGTGTCAAGACCACCAACTAAAATCACCCGAAATTGCCCTAAACCGAGCTATAAGGCCAACGCTGACCGACGTACACATTGCGACCCGTCCCGCTTTACGCATTATGAAGAGGCCGACGAATCACAACAACATACTCCTTCGACCCTTCTCTTCGCTCGGACTCGAGGAGTAGGGGGCTTATGGTTGGTCGGCAATATTGGGCTGAGTCCAATATTACGGGCCGATCGATCGATCACGCACCCATGGCTTAATTTGGGTCTAATCCACAAAACCAATTTCGGCAAGACGAGAAAACCTCCCACGCACGTCGTGAGAAACGTAAGGACCTAAAACCTAGCAGAAATCATATATAAGGTATGATTCTCTCATTATCAAGGTACGTAACTCATAACCTAGAGATTCCTCGATTCGATCAATCCCACCTTCACCAAAACCTTACTTGGCGTCGGAGGGTTACTCGGGACATCACCCCGACGTGCCTTCCATTGTTTTGCAGTACATTCGCGTAGCTTGGATCACAGAAGTTGCCAACCGATGGAGCCAAACAAGCACGCACCATTCGGCCGTAATCCCATTTGAACCAATTATTATTATTATTATTATTATTATTATTATCATTATCTATTAATTAATTTTATTTCCATTATTATAATAAATGTTAAATTATTATTATTAAATTACTAAAATAATAATAATTAAATTTATTGCGAGTAATTATTAAATTTATTATTATCATTATTAAATTCTTTATTAATAATAATATGATTATTTTAATTTATACACTTAATAAAATTATTATTATTATTATAAGAAATAAATATATACACTTAATAATTTTTATTTCAACTTCTAGTATTCAAATGTTTATTATTATTCATAGCATTATTAAATGTTTATTATTTATTGCGAGTAATTATTAAATTTATTATTATTATTATTATTAAATTCTTTATTAATAATAATAATATTATTTTAATATATTCACTTAATAAGAAATATTATTATAATAATAAGACATAAATATATACACTTCAATTTGTGTTTCAACTTCTAGTATTATCATATTTGAAAACAATTAAAATTATAAGAATGATTAAAGAATAAGGACGCTTTTAATAGCTATTATAATATAATTTATAATAATAATTCTTCAAATAATTTATAAATTAAAACTGATTATAACTAATTAGCATAAATAAGAATATAATTTTTCCTTATTATTATCAATAATAAAATTAATAATAATTAGAAATTTAATCATATTATTTAATATCATTAATAAATAAATAAATTATTAATAATAAGAATAATAGCAAGTAGAGAACTAATAATTAAAGCTTATTTTAAGCAGTTAAATTAATACTACTTAAGAATTTTATAATAATAAGAAGAAAATTATAATAACTAATTTCATCAAAATAATAATAATAATAATAATAATAATAATAATAATAATAATAATAAAGACTAGGAATTTTATATTATTAATAGAAATAAATTAGAAAATAATAATAATAATAATATCGATGATAATATTAATAATAATCATTATCATCAATAAATAAATTCAAAATTATAACACATCAAAATAATTTTATTTACCATAATAATAACAATAATAATAAAATAATAAAATAAATAATAATAATAATAATAAATATATAATCAATAAGGAATTTATTAATAATAAAATAATCAAAAACTCAAGAAATGAATTTATAATAATAATAATAATGATAAAATAATTATAACAGTTTTATGATTATTCTAATAGTTTATTAAATAATGTTATTTAATAATTTATAATATTATTTATTATTTAAATTAATAATATTTATTATTATTAATTTATAATAATAATAAACTATAGATCTTATAGAAGCGAGAGCGAGCCCTTGGTGTTGGCAACAAATGGCCAATTGGTGGCCATTAATGCATTTGCTGGCCATTAATGGCCATTTGCTGGTACTGAATTTTTTTAATTATTAATAAATATTTATTATTATTATTATTATTATTATTATTGTTATTGTTATTATTATGGTAAATAAAATTATAATGATGTGTTATAATTTTGAATTTATTTATTGATGATGATTATTATTAATAATATTATACGTTTGAATAATAATAAATACAAAATATATAATAATAATAATAATAATAATAATAATAATAATAATAATAATAATAATAATAATAATAATAATAATAATAATAATAATAATAATAATAATAAGATTTAGATAATAATAGAAATTAATATAATGAATTTATTTAAAATCATATCGAATATAAATACAAATTATATAATAATAATAACAACAACAATAATAATAATATTATTATAATTATACTAATAAAAATAAATAATAATAATAATAATAATAATAATAATAATTAATAATAATAATAATAATAATTATTATTATAGAAATTAATATAATGAATTTATTTAAAATCATATCGAATATAATAATAATAATAATAATAATAATAATAATAATAATAATAATAATATACACATCATTATATTTATATTCGATATGATTTTTAATAAATTCATTATATTAATTTCTATTATTATCTAAATCTTATTATTATTATTATTATTATTATTATTATTATTATTATTATATATTTTGTATTTATTATTATTCAAATGTATAATATTATTAATAATAATCATCATCAATAAATAAATTCAAAATTATAACACATCATAATAATTTTATTTACCATAATAATAATAATAATAATAATAATAATAATAATTAAAAAAATTCAGCAAATGCATTAATGGCCAACAATTGGCCATTTGCTCGCCATTCTCGCCATGGCGAGCCCTCGCCTCGGCGAGAATGGCCATTTGTTGGCCACCTCATGAGGAGCCCTTGCCCTCATAAAGTCCGCTTATTATTATTATTATTATAAATTAATAATAATAAATATTATTAATTTAAATAATAAATAATAAATAATATTATAAATTATTAAATAACATTATTTAATAAACTATTAGAATAATCATAAGATTACTATAATTATTTTTATCATTATTATTATTATTATAAATTCATTTGCGAGTTTTTTGATTATTTTATTATTAATAAATTCCTTATTGATTATATATTTATTATTATTATTATTTATGGTTGTTATTATTATTATTATTGTTATTATTATGGTACATAAAATTATTTTGATGTGTTATAATTTTGAATTTATTTATTGATGATAATGATTATTATTAATATTATCATTGATATTATTATTATTATTATTATTATTATTATTGTTTTAATTTATTTCTATTAATAATATAAAATTCCTAGTCTTTATTATTATTATTATTATTATTATTGTTGTTATTATTATTATTTTGATGAAATTCGTTATTACAATTTTTTTCTTATTATTATAAAATTCTTAAGTAGTATTAATTTAACTGCTTAAATGGGCTTTAATTATTAGTTCTCTACTTGCTATTATTCTTATTATTAATAAATTATTTATTTATTAATGATATTAAATAATATGATTAAATTTCTAATTATTATTAATTTTGTTATTGATAATAATGAGGAAAAATTATATTCTTATTTATGCTAATTAGTTATAATTAGTTTTAATTTATAAATTATTTGAAGAATTATTATTATAAATTATATTATAATAGCTATTAAAACATCCTTATTCTTTAATCATTCTTATAATTTTAATTGTTTTCAAATATGATAATATTAGAAGTTGAAACACAAATTCGAAGTGTATATATTTATGTCTTATTATTATAATAATATTTCTTATTAAGTGTATATATTAAAATAATATTATTATTAATAAAGAATTTAATAATAATAATAATAATAAATTTAATAATTACTCTGCAATAAATAATAAACATTTAATAATGCTATGAATAATAATAAACATTTGAATACTAGAAGTTGAAATAAAAATTATTAAGTTTATATATTTATTTCTTATTATTATAATAATAATTTTTATTAAGTGTATATATTTAAAAATATTATTATTAATAAAGAATTTAATAATGATAATAATAAATTTAATAATTACTCTGAATAAATTTAATTATTATTATTTTAGTAATTTAATAATAATAATTTAACATTTATTATAATAATGGAAATAAAATTAATTAATAGATAATAATAATAATAATAATAATAATAATAATAATAATAATAATAATAATAATAATAATAATAATAATAATAAAGAAATATATATACACACTTTATAATAAAAAGGAAATTAATAATGTTATGAATATATAAAATAATAAACATTTATTAATATTATGAATAATAATAAACATTTAAATAGTAGAGGTTGAAACACAAATTCAAAACTGTATATGTCACTTCCTGTTATAATACAAATGTTTATAACAATAGTATGTTTCTTTATCAAAGTCAGTAGGCGCCTTGGCTTTTGGTTTTGAAAAAAGAGAAGTGATATTGCGGCTTGGCTTTTGGTTTTAAAAAATGAGAAGTGACAGAGCCACGCATGGTTTAAAGTTTTTATACAAACACGATGGCGTTTTTATCTTCCACAGAATAAAACAGAGTTAATTTAGACAGACGATCTGCACTCAGGAAAAAATCAATAGAGAGGGCAGGCACAATGATAGGAGAGTTGCGGCATTGTGGGCGTCAACAGTGAGCTAGTCCCATCAAACAAACAAAAGAGGAGTATTGGGGCGCAGCTTAGGCAGTTAAGGATAGAAGAGAGGTTTTCAGCTAGGGATTGGAATAGGGGCTGAAATTTTTTTCAGAAGAGACACATAGAAGGATGACATCCCGACATTGTTTTGGAGGCGACATCAATGCCGACGACACGGGTTAAATATTTTTTAATTATTTTGTTGTTTCTTTCTCTCATTAAACTCGGGTTAATTGTTAATCCACGATTAATAGTTGTTAGGAGAGGTTAAAGAACAATAAATTAATAAAATATGCTTAATTAGGGTGTAGGCCGATATTGAACTAAAGAATTGGGTCTCTACTGAATTCCCTAATGTTATCATTTTTTTGCATGTTTTCTTTAATTTGTTTTTATTAGTTAATTTCATTTTATTTTCTTCTTTCAAAAACAAAACCCCCCTTAAACCTAAACACCGGTTAATTTTATTTCATAAACTTTACACAAACTCTCTGTGGGATCGACTTAGACTCACCACTGCTATAGTAGATCTAGTTATTTTATTTTAACTAATGTAACAACGCACGGTCCGGGAGCATCACAATCATATTAATTAAGTCCTAAGACCTGTAATTGTAAAATTTATTAAATATATATATTGGCATTTACTACTAATAGTTTGTATTATAAATAAATGACTAAGTTCAAATAATATTCTTATGTGTATTAATATTTGTGACTCTACATAACCTTTATTTATTGTTATAATAAGAGTTTATAAAATCACTTGAATAGAATGACTTTATACCAAATGAGGAATGTGCTATCTAATGCTTCTTTTAGATAATATTGCATTGAGCATTTAAGTTATTATTATTTTGTAGCCAATGTACAATGAGAGTGATATATATCTACTCTCGTATATCAACACTTTGCTTGAGATTTCTATAATTGAAAAGATGGTGAGAATGAGTTGTTAACTAAAATTTTTGGAAAAGAAAACAAGTTATTAAAACTTGATTGTGATATCTTAAATATAGGGGATATGCTATTATATAATTATATATGTTGAATACTTGAATTGTTAGTTTTGATTTATGGTGAATTGGATCAAATGAAATTGAATTATGTATGATGTAATCATACAAAATGAGTTATATTATATAAGATGGACATGTGTATTGTGTAATGAAATTATATTTTCTTTATTTTGATATATGTCTTCATTTATTTTTACTGATAAATGGAAGGATGTTTAAGCATTCTTGATCAAATCGCTTCAGAAAGTTATAATGATCCAGCTTGAGTTTGTGTTGCATTAGTCCTTGGAATGAAGAACCATACTATTTACTTATTTTGCAACAAGCATTTGAAAGGTGGAGGAATCACTTGATTAAAGAAGCATTTATCTGGGGTTAAAAAAGATGTGGAACCCTAAAAAAAAGTAAGCGATGATCAAAATGGCAAATGAAAACTTTGTTTGAAGAATATCAACATGAGAAAGATAGAAGGGATCAATTGAATTATGAAATTAATAGTAAAAGTTCGTTTGTTAGTTTTCATGTTGATACTGGAAATATTGAAAATGGTAGTGATAGTGGTTGTGTTCCTTCTCAATAAGAAGTGAATGTTACACTTGGACCTAATGTTAAGAAAAGAAGAAGGCAAATGACAAATTATTTTGCACCATGAACAACTCTTAGAGTCCAGTCTTCAATTCATAATGTCATACAATCAAGAGATGTAACTCATAATGTAGATATGACAATGGCTAGAAGGTGGTATGATACAAGTGCAACATTCAGTGCGTCCTAATCTTACTATTATTAGGCTATGGTGGATGTTATAGCTTCTTATGGTCTAGGATACGAAACTCCTTTTATTGATGACTATAGAGGTAAACTTTTGAGTTGTTTAATTTTGAAATAAAAAGTTAGTTGGAAAAAAGAAGAATGGATTGGACTATGTGTGATGATTGGACAAACAAGAGATATGAGCCTATTATTAATTTTCTGGTTTATTATGCAAAGGTCTTAATGTTTTTTAATTTGATTGATGAATCTGGCCTTGTTAGAAATACTGATACTTTATTTGTGATATTCAATAAAGTTGTGAATGAAGTAGGGCCAGAAAATATTGTTCAATTCAGTATTGATAATGATTCCGCTTATAAAGTGGTAGGAAGAAGGTTATAAAATAAGTATATTTTTTTTTCTAGATTCCTTATGCTGAACATTGCATTGACTTAATGTTGAAAAATGTAGGGGATGCTAGGTATATTCCTATTGTTGATGAGACTTTGCGGGAAGTTAAAATGATGACTAAGTTCATCTATAATTGTGTATGAGTGTTGAATTTAATGAGAAAGGATTTAACTAATGGTGGGGATTTATGTCATCTTGTTGTGACAAGATTTTCAACAAATTTTTTATCACTTTAGTGTTTTGTTATCATGAAGAAAGAATTGAGACAAATGTTTACAATGATAAGAGGGTTGCATCTCAGCATGCTAGTTCTAATGCTAGATTGAAGATTTCCATAATTATACTTAAAGATATTAAATTTTGGTCCCAATGTCAATTTGATATCCGAGTTTGTGAGCCTTTGATGAGGGTGTTTCATATGGATAATAGTAATGAAAAAGCAACAATGAGTTATGTTTTTGATGCCATGGAGAGGGTGAATGAAACAATTAAGGCCAATATTAGAAAAATAGGCTTTTTTGGACATACCTTTTATTGCAGTCATCCTTAATAAATGAGAAAGACAACTTTACTCTTTGTTGTTTATAGTTGGGGCATTTTTTAAATCCTAATGTTTAATTTAGACCAGGTTTTACAAAGAAAACTAAAGTTAATAGGGGAATATTATTAACTATTAAAACAGTTGTTGCCCACGAGATGATGCAAGATATCCTAAGCTCATAAATGAAGCTTTATAAGTAGTCTTCTTGAGATTTTGGGATATCAATTATCACTTGACAAAGAGCAAAACTTTCTACAAGTATTAGCTTTTTTTCCCCCCCTTTTCTTACTTGATGGAAATTAACTCTCACTTTATTTTGTTTATAACGCTACTTTTGTCATCTACGACTTACAGTTTCTTGGTAAGATCAATTCAAAACTGGTGTTCCAGAATTGCAAAGGCTTGAAATTCGAATTTGAAGTCAATACGTGAGTGCAACAAATTATGAAAAGAATTAGGGCACATTTAAATTCATCCATTCTAAGAAAAGGAATATATTGAAGCCTAAGAGATTGAATGACTTGGTCTTCGTTCGTTACAAGTTAAAATTTCGTGAAAGATATGTTATTATTATTATTTATTTAGATATAATTTTTTTAATAATTAAGTTTTATTATTTATTAAGATTCTCAATAAGACAAGTAGTTCAGTAGATCCAATTTGCATTGGGAATTGAATTTGGTATATGTGAGTGACTTAAAAGATAATCTTGAATGAGAAAATATTGATATGTCATTTAGCGCATTGAATTTGAATAATGATGATGATGAGTCTCCTCTCAATAATGAAGATTTTGTACTAAATGATAATTGGGGTCAATATAGTTATAGAGGATATCCCCCAATGATCGAATGAAGTTCTAGGTTTTTGTTTTTCCTGTTATTTTAATTTCACTTATATTTGATGTATATATTAAATTCTATATATGCAATGTAATTGTAAATGGTTTTGCTTCATATTTCATTTCTACTTGGTTGTTTCCTCGTGATGAAATTTTGTTGTAAATTGTAATAATTAGAGAGTTAATGATATTTATTATTCTTTTATTTGATGTTTTGATATAATTATATGTTGAAATTGTAATATTTTAAATATTTTATATTGTTCTTAATTTTATATTTGTATAATGAGTATCTTTTTCATATTAATTATGGTTATTATTTATATGTGAAATATTTGAAAATTATTATTAATAAAATAAATAAATTGTTGTTATTTTAAAATTTTATTATTATAATTTTGGAGACATGATTGATATAAAATTATAAAGTATACCATATATAGTATACGTATAATATACTAATGCATTATTTTACAAATTTTTAAAATTTGAAGGACTATTTTATAAATTTAAAAAATTGTCTAAAATGAACTAGTATGAGTACAGTACTATACTAGAACCTAATCTAATATTAAGACCGGTATAGTATTCATAAGATTGGTCTAATGGTAAGACAAAAAGTTGGATAGATGGTTCTTGAACGCTGCGTATGGTTGCTGTCTCCTGTATGCAGAGACGGAACGAAATAAAAATTTAGAGACGGAACAGAACAAAAATTGAAAATAGTGAAGTATTTGGTTGTGATGGATAAAAGCAGATAAAATAATAAAAATAAGTACAAAATTTACAATAATAAATAATACTAATAATAATCAAAACAAAATTTATAATAATAATAATAAATACAAAATTTATAATAATAATAATAATAAATTAATCATAATAATAATCAATACAAAATTTATAATAATAATAATAATGAAATTAATAATAATAATAATAATAATGAAAACAAAATTTATAATAATAATAATAATAATAAATTAATAATAATAATCAATACAAAATTTATAATAATAATAATAAATAATCAATACAAAATTTATAATAATAATAATAATAATAATAATAATAATAATAATAATAATAATATTATTATTATTATTATTATTATTATTATTATTATTATTATTATTAATATTAATAACAATGCAAAGGTCGTGTCCAGTACTAAGGCAGTGTAAAGCAATGTGCTCGCAACACATTTGGAGATAGGGATAAAAGTTTTTGTCCTTCGATTTTCGAAGGACAAAAGCTTTTGTTTCTGTCATTCGAAGACGGAGGATAAAAGTTTGGGGATAACAACCAAACATGAGAGAAGGACAAATTTTTTTTATTTTATCTTCTGTCCTCACTAACAGGACAACAACCGTACACTGCCGAAATGCCCTAATGCCAGTGTATGGAATTTCGTTCTGATTACGGTGAAGACTGCTTAGGAACGCACTGCACTGTCGAAATCCTAATGTAACAAGCCTCATCGGTACCGGCCAAAAATACCGGTCGATACCGGTGATTTTCGGTTGGTACCGTTGGTTCCGAAAAATTCCGGCCGGTACCGTAAAAATTAAAAATCCTAAGGATCTAATTGTAATTTTGAAAATTTTTAAACCTAAAATTTTAACCTACCTCACTCTCCTTCTCCAAGCTCTCCTTCCACGAGCCAGTCATTCACTACTCGTTTGGACTCTCAGTCATCCGGATGGGTGCTTACCAAGAACCTACCCCGACGACGTGTCCAAATGGCGGTGGAGGCGAATGCAAGCAAAGAAAGCAAAACAACTCCTCAAAGCTCGGCTATGTCATGAGACACAAATTCTGAGATGAGAAAGAGAGTGAACTTAAAGCGGCAATTTCAGAGCTTGAACGACCATGGGAGATTGTTAAAAAGCTCCCAACTTGTTCTCTGTTAGTCTTAGATGAACAAGTTAAGGTTTTGGTAAACGGTGCTCAGAGGTCGGTGAGTTCGACATGTGGTCGGAGAGAGACGGGCCCCAGTTGTTTGAGACTCCTGATGGGATACCCTCTGCTAGGTTTTTCCCTAAAGGAGTCGTTCATAGTATTAAGCCTTATGAAAAAATTTATGGGCTTGGTGATTCTGATGAGGAGGAGTTGAATTCAGGTTTGGAAAATGAGAATCAAGAGAGAATTAAAGATGGGTTTGAAAGAAAAGTCCAATATGGTGAATTGACTGAAGGTAATCGTATGAATAGGAGAAGAGATGGTAAATTTAGGAAGATGAATAGGAGCAGACATATGTATGGTTCTAGTGAGTTGGATTCAGGGCAAGTTGGTTTTAACAGAAAGCAAAGAGAAGTGAATAGTCAGAGTAGTGTTAAATTTTTTGTGTTAAATTTTTGAAATTTTATATTTAATAACTTAATTTTAAAACTTTGTATAAATAAAGTAAATAATATTTGTATTACAATGATGAAATTGTATGATTGTAATATTTTCAATGCTTTGTATTATTCTTAATTTTATAATTGTATGATGATGATTGTCTTTATTTATATTAATTGTGTTATTATTTATATGTAAAATATTTAAAATTATTGTTATTTCAAATTAATTGTCATTATTATTTATTATTAAGATTTTTTAAAGCATGGTTGATGTAAACAGTAAATTAGTAAAATATACAGTACAGCTGTATAATATATCAATATTAACTATTTTGCAATTTTTAAAAAGTTTACGGACTATTTTATAAATTTAAAAAATATTTCAAAATGGTACCCAGTATCGATCGATACCGATACAGTTTTATTCCAGAGCCTAATCTAATATCGAGCCCAATACAATATTCATAATATTGCCTAATGCACACCTTCGTTAAAGTCTTTTGCAATGATACTTACTCTTACTTGCTGTAAAGCCTGTCTAATTTAACATGCCACCTGCTCCTCGTCAACTTGATGGCATTAGACTGCAAGGGTGAGGCCCAAATGCTCCTTACTTTAACCTCTGACCAATATACATGTGAATTTGTACACCATGAACCCTCAGCTTAGGCCCAGTTAATCTTCCAACTACTAGAGTCACCACACATCATCATCTAAATAAGCTGGTCTATTCCCCAGAGAAGAATAATTTAGTAGGAGGAACATTGGCCTTGTTGGTGTTCCGATGCTGTAGATATTTGTAGCTCCGTATCATTTCCACACCTTCGATTTGCTTTATTTTCCACCGTCCGCTCATAGCATTTACTTCTTATAGCTACAGCTTCAAACTTGTATCTGCATCGGGCTACGGTACGGAGTCCCCGGACGAGAACGCTAAATTCTCTCTCTCACTACCTAAGTTTGAAATTTTGAAGAAAGTCCCTTGTAGAATTGAGAATTGGAGAAGGGGTTGTTCATTGCTTAGGGGACTGCCCTTCCACGAAAATGGCTCCAACGTTATCCCTCAAGCCCTGTATTCCATTTTCAGCTTCTTCAAGTGCTTGGAGGTCCTCTCTCTCTCTCTCTATGTCTTCTTCATAACTTCTTTTGTCTTTTTTGGTCGTCCAATGCCATTTCTCCTTCTGGATTATTGAAGCAAGAGGAAGATGGATTTCGTACACACGAACTAGCATCGTTTTTTGCCAGTTAATTTCTGCACTTCAAAACTATAGCAATATGACTTCCGAGGTTGTGAATATTGTAGTAATATGAATTTTCGGTTCCCAGTTGAGTCTTTTTCGTTTTTGGATACTGGAGTGCTGGTTTACTTGTCCATTGTTTTACCGTTGATTGTTGACTTCTATGTATGGTAAAAGAAAAATGGAAACGAAAAATGAAGTTTTTCAATTTAAAGTCATGGAAACCACCAGCACTTTGAACCTCACTACGAATTATCTTTTCGTATTGGTATTCCATCTTTTCATTTTATCCTTTTCTTCTTCTTTAACAACTTTCTATTGCTTATATTATGTATTCTGCATAATTACAGTACTGGGGCGTTAACTAATTAATGATTATGTCTATGGTGGATATTTCAGTCAGTCAAAAATGAATGGTAATCTTATCAATGCCAACTTTAATACTAACGGAAGAATGGAGGTACAAGCTAGGTCTATGTTGGCTCCCAGGAAGTTCATGCAGAGGAGAAGGAAAGTTGAAATCTTCAAAGACGCAGCAGATGAAGCAGATCAGAAGAACTGGAGGAGACTGATGATGCAAATTGAGGAGATGGGCTCAGCAGTTTCAGTGCTCAGAAGAGAGAGGATAAAAAATCAGGCTCTTCCTAGGGACCTGGTTTTGGGAATGCTGGTTAGATTTAAGCAGTTAAAGAAATGGGACTTTGTCAGTGAGGTGTGTTGTTGAATAAGTTGCATCCATTTTCTCATTTAAAGTTATGCAGATTAAGGACAGGTAGAAATGCCATAAAATTTTTAGCTTTGACTAAGTAAAAATCTACTGACCATCATGAAAGCAAGGTTTAACTCAAACATATGATCTGTGATAAAGCAACTCATTATTTGTGGGTATCCAGCCATTGATATGAAAGTAATTTTCTACCTGTTCTTTCACTCTATTGCTAGATCAAGTACTCTTATTTTTCAACTATTTTCATATTTTTGACGTTCTATATCCATGGAAGATCATATTTTAATTTAACAAGAGATAAATTTTGTTGCTTACTGAATCTGAGTGCCTTTTCTTTTTCTCCTATTGTGGTATTCGGATGTTTAGAAAGTTTCTTTTTTTTTTTTTGCAAAGTAAAATTATGCGTAAATAAAGATGTTTAGAAAGTTGATGCTTGCTTTTTATACTCTTTCTGGTCAGATACTAGAATGGCTTCAGACACAGCATTGGTGGGATTTCAGTGAAATGGACTACCATATGCTTATAACAGCTTATGGGAAACAAGGGGATTTCAACAGGGCTGAGAGTCTTTTAGGCCTTATGAATAAGAAGGGCTATCTGCCTAATGTTGTATCCTATACTGCACTCATGGAGGCATATGGGAGAGGAGGTCAATATAATACTGCTGAAGCCATTTTCCGGAGGATGTTATCTTCAGGCCCAGAACCTTCTGCTTTGACATATCAAATAATACTAAAAACGTTTGTTCAGGTACTTTATCTCTTCAAAGATCACATTTTCTGCTGATGGCTTTATGTGACAAAATTTCAGAATTGTATACTTCATTTCAGAGGTCCATCTGCTCCTTTCTGTAACTTGCATTTGATAAAAGTTGGGATGGGATCTTCAAATTGCTTGCTATTAGGCTTGTGCATTGTGAGAATGAAAGAAACTTTTGTGTCATAAAATTATGGACTTCCTTTCTATGTTTCTTTTCTTATGCTGTCATGCTGGTGAGAGAATATGTTTTACTTTAGACCAGAAACATACAAGTTCCCATGATAATGCTATCATTGACATGAATAATGATGGTCTTGGGGTTACTACAGGGAAACAAATTCAAGGAAGCTGAAAAACTTTTCGAAACTCTTCTGAATGAGGAAAAATCACCGCTGAAACCAGATCAGAAAATGTTTCATATGATAATATATATGTATAGAAAAGCTGGAAATTATGGAAAAGCTCGTAAGATTCTGCCACTGATGACCCAGCGTGGAGTACCACAATCTACAGTCACTTATAACAGTTTGATGTCGTTTGAAACTAATTACAAGGAGGTGTCAAATATCTATGATCAGGTAAATCTGTAGATTTATCTATGAAAATTATTTCTCATATGGACTGAACATGCAAGTAGCTATATTTTAACAAAAATAGAAGAAAAACAAATATTTCATTAACTTGTATAACAAAATTATTTGATTTGAGGTTCTCTGTGGTTTGTTCATATTCTTTCTCATAATGTTTATAGCTAACATTAATTGCTTATATGGTTGACAAAGATTAATGTTTATCGTTTCTGTGACTTGTTTCCTGTGCATGATTAAAAGGTTGCCTTTGTTGAGCTAAAGGAATGAAAGTTATTAAATCTGATTATGGTCTTTTAGCAAAGGGGATTTTGAGAGGTTTAGGAGATGGTGAAACCTTTAGAACCACTTAATTTCAACCCAATAATTTAACATCCATACTAATCATTATTTGTTAAGTTGGATAATCTTGCTTCTAACTGATTGTATTCACATCAAGATAATTATGTCTATATTTAATAAGTTATTGTCTAAATAATCTTGGGATATATCTTTTTGACTAAGTTTGAGATTTGTTGACTTGGGAAGGGATCATGGCTGCGTGGTTGCATGGTTTGTTTAGACGTTGATGTCTCGAAACCTTGTACTGGAAGATGTTTAACGAGAGTAATACTTGTTTATTCAAGTCAAGAAATTCTGGCTTTTGTTTTGTAATTATAATTGCTATGATGGTATGAACTACCGAGTTCATGGGAGGAAAATTCTACCTGGCGGTTGGATTACAACCTCATGGCTGTGGGAATGTGTGTTACTGTTACCACCTTAAAAATGCTAGAGGAGTCTCTCCAAATGCTTTGAGGACTTGAGCTTTTATAGTACTAGTCGATGTGCTGCCTTCTCTTAATATCTTGTTTATATAAATCTGTCAGATTTTGAAGTAAATGTGTGATTCTAGATGCAAAGATCTGGTCTTAGGCCTGATGTTGTTAGCTACGCGCTTCTCATTAATGCTTATGGAAAAGCCCGGAGGGAAGAAGAAGCTTTGGCTGTTTTTGAGTCAATGCTTGATGCTGGTGTGAGGTATGCGAATGTTATATATATATATATATATATATTACACAATAAAATTAAATTTAAGAACAATTACTATCTTTATAACTAACGTCAATGCAAGTTGGACTTGTCACTTATCAGATACATGTTCGAGTGTCATTAATTAGGGTTCCACTCTTCATAATATGCCCAAGTTCAGCAAAAGTAAATTGCACTTTCATGCTGATCTATTTGTTTTCTATGCATTGGGCAACTAATTATTCGTGTTTCATAAGCTCTGACTTCGTATAGAAATGTGCCATATCCATGCAAAACATTTAAGCCAATATAAAAGATAACAGACTCCTTTTTGGTAACTAATGAAAACTATTTTTCTCTAAAACAATCAGTAATGATACTGCAACAACTCAACATGGTATTTCTCTAAAGACAAATTTTCTATCATCTGGCTAGATTCTTTCAATGCTTATATTAACAACATTTGAATACAAATCCTATGATGAAATCAATCAATTAGAGCCTGCTAACTTCTGCTTTATTGGCTTGCATGAAAAGATGAGAAAAGGGGAGCAAAAGAAAAGAAAAATCACTATAACTCAATAAACTTGATTATCCTTTTGTTTGGGTCCATGTCTGCTGCTTCCTATATTAGATTGACATTTCGTTGTTCTTAATTTTGGTCTAGTACACCCCTTTCAATTCCGTTGAAGTCAACATAAGGTATCTGACAGCTAGACATTGTAAATTGAACTCCATTACTAGGATTGTACTTATGGAAGGTTATTTTGTCCTTTTGTTCATTCTCTTCAGACCAACCCACAAAGCCTATAATATTTTGCTTGATGCATTTGCCATATCTGGAATGGTGGAACAAGCTCGTATAGTGTTCAAACGCATGAGAAGAGATAGGTAAACATTTTACTCTCATCACGACTACTTGCCAGTTGAACTTTGTTGTGTTACCTTTGTTTTGGAAAATACATTTAGTCACAGGGACATTATCAGAAGTTCCTCTTGTGACACTTAAATTTGTTGACCAAAGAAGTAACAAAAGCAGAAGAATAAGAAATCAATACTACTTCGATTTAACTCCTATATTTATATTGTAGTTTTCTATAATACGAAATATTGAGATAAGAAACAGTTTGCATCTTAAAAGTTAAAGGCATTATAATCTCCTATGAAAATTTTAATTTATATTTCTAGTTTAGTTTCTAATAAGTACAAAAGTTTATGTCGTTTCCTCTTTATGCAGACCGAGGTTTAAAAGCTTGATGTGTAGTTTGCTAAAGCCCTTTCTGTGAGTTGAATGTGAGATCCTTAAATTGTGTGAACCACAAGATAGGAGACCAAAGGGAAAAGTTTCTTTTGACAGATGGATGTTAATCTTTTCATTTGGAGCTAATATTCAACAATCACGTTCATTCTTTGCAGATGCACCCCTGATCTTTGCTCTTATACAACAATGTTATCAGCATATGTGAATGCATCTGACATGGAAAGTGCTGAAAAATTCTTCAGAAGACTGAAACACGACGGACTGGAGCCAAATGTAGTGACCTATGGGACGTTGATCAAGGGTTATGCTAATGTAAACAATCTTGAGAAGATGATGGAGACATATGAGAAAATGCAGTCCAGTGGTATCAAAGCAAATCAAACTATTTTCACGACCATAATGGATGCATATGGTAGAAACAAGGATTTTGGTTGTGCGGTTTCCTGGTACAAGGAAATGGAGAATAATGGTATTTCTCCTGATCAGAAGGCAAACAACATACTAATGTCTTTGGCTAGAACGGAGGATGAACGACAGGAAGCTAGTCAACTAGTGGGGCTGGGGCATGTAGGAGTAGGAGGCATTAGTCTTGCTGACAAAGATTATGATGACAGTGACGATGAAGAAGAGGGTGCCGAAGAAATTATTTCTTGTAATGGGCAGATGGAAGATTTGTTAGTGTTCAATGTTGACAGACGACAAAACTGGGAAGGCTTACAGAGTCTTAACGGCATTGATTTGTAGTTATTGTTACTGTACACGGAAAAGTAATACCATATTTACTAGTCCAAAGTTTTGTTTTTATAACTTAAAAACATTCCGATTCGTTTTAGAGAAGGAATGATTGTTAAATGTTAAATCTTTAGAAGTGTGAAGGATGAAAAGTCTTATCATTGTATGCAGGTGAAGTGCCCAGAAGAACGAGTAGGGATGGGGAGCCTGGTGGGACAGACTTGGAGGATGTTTGGTGTTACTCCCTTGTGAGTGTTTTGGTTGTTACTCTCAATCAACTAACCGCTTAGGTGCCCGTGGATTATGATTTTATTTTAAAATTTTTTAAAAATTCTTTTGTTTTTCTTAATTTTTAAATGATAAAAACTATAAAATTGCTTTCTGTTATTATTAAATATATATTATTTATTATTAATAAGAATTTTGAATAATTTATTTTAAATATTCATTTTCAAATAAGAATTTTAATATAATTATATTAAATATCTTCATAATATACAAAATTTTCAAATAAAATGTTTTAATAATTTAAATATATATAAAAATTAAAATTATTTATTTTAATAAACTATAATAATTTTTTACTTATAGACTTAGTCGAAGTTATTCTTATACGGTTCTTTTTGGTTTGTATATTTATTTTACCTTTTGGCCTAGCTGGAGTTATTCTTATATTGTTAATTTTTGACATGTTTTACATGCACGTTATTTTGTATTGTGTTGTTGTTGTTCTTGTTGTTATTATTATTTTAGTTTTATATAGTTGTTTTATTTATTTAGTTATATTATTTTTATATGTATGCAGATTAGTTTATACTTTTGAAGTATTTTCATGATGCATTGTATGTGGGTCTGTCAAAAATAACTTCTTTATTAGATAGGGATAAGATTGCGTACTATCGGACCTTCCTAGATCGCACATCCCATCAGGAATTTCATTAGGTTTTGTTATTGTTGTAATTTTTACTGATAATTTATCAATAAATATTATATAAAAGATTAAAATACATTTAATTAATTAATTATTAATCACTAGGTTAATGATTGATTAGTATAGGTTAAAGAAGTTAAATTTGATATACCATGAATTTGTTGTAACATTAGTTAATATATTGGTCGACCAATATGTCATATTAGTCAATTTGCAATATCTTAGTTCGATGATTATATTGCGTAATGTGTTGTACATGCATTTTATAGAGTATGCTCTATTTATGGTGTAGTAGAGTAATATAAGTATTTAAATATATTATTGAGGTTATAATAAAGATCACGGATAGACTCGAGACGGTTTTGGACTTGACCGAAAATTTCTCAGAAAATTTTCGAGAACTAAAAAAGCTATAGAATGAGTCCGAACGAGTTTTAAAAGCCCCGAAATGTACTTTTGAGATTTAGGTAATACTTTTGACTGAAATTTGGACAATTTTGGTGACATTTAGTGATTTCAGATTCGATCTGGAAATTCTTCTAGGCAACAAAAAGTTATTGAATAATTTCAAAATATGATGAAAAGCTCCATAATTAGGATTGAAGACCATAGGAACTGAAACGAATAAAAACGGAAGTTGTTTGAATAGAATTAAGGTAATATGAAATTATTGGACTAAAATGCCCTTTTTGGAAAATAATAGCTATTGATGATTTTTAAACCCATTCAAAATTTTTAAAAGCATCCAATCAATAAATATTGATCTTAATTAAAGTATTTCATGGTTAATTTGAAAATAAGAAAGTTGTTGAATGTTTTTGGGATTTAATTCGATTAGTTGGTCAATTAAATGCATTAAAGGGCAATTTGGTCTTTTTGTAATAATTAAGGGCAAATTGGTATTTTTTGTAACATCCCATTTCACAGGACTCGCACCTGACATCCTGAATGATATCGGAGTACGAACCCCACAAGAGTGACATGCTAGAGTAGCAAAATCACTAACTTAACTATGACATCATCACTCAAAGCGTAATTATCACAATATTTTAAAACCGAATTCCTCATTTCATTTCATAAAAACCGAACGTATATACATTGTATCTTTCAAAACATTCATGCATGTGCATCATCAAAACTTAATACAAAACACGCTACATTAAAGAGGGATTATACAAAAAGTTCTAACTAAATCCTTTAGTTCCAGCTGATCAATCTTTGAACCATTCCTTCTTCACAAAAGTACAAGAATGGTGCTTCTTGTACAGTCTCTCAGTAGCTACAGTCCTTTTTTTTTGTCCTGAACGTTGCAATTTTGGTGAGTTTGCGAATTCAATGAGATAGTCATCATCGATGGTTCACTCAATTCATGCAACTCATCAACACGCGTAACATATAATTCACATCTGCAATTTGCATGGAACCATCACATGTCACACTCTCATTCAAGTATAACCCAACAATACATTATAATCAGTCAAACATATGTATTAAAATGTATATGCAATGTTTGTGAGACTCACTTTTGGTTATTATTGTTTTCGTGACCGAGTGCCTTTTTAATAGCCCATATCTCTTAGTGGATACCGAGCTATATCACATAATGTCCTATATCCCTTAGTGGATATCGGGTACAATCACAACTGAACCAGAGGCTCTTATCACATTCTGAGCTTTAAGCTCCTTTCACTGGCGACTCCAGTCACAACTACCTTTATCTTTCATCCATTCATGTAATGGAATGCTTCACTTTATCACATTTTCAATCAATCACATGATTTCACATTCACACGCAGAACACAATTATTATTGGACTTAGTCCAGCATTCAACAAAATTGTTGTGTAACATTTATTTCATCACATTCACATACAAGTAGCACTTCAATATCACATTCATGCATCACAAGTCTTGAACCTTTAGTGTCTGGAATGAATACAATCAAATCACATTCATAAAATGATTCAAAACATAATCTAACACAAACAATTAATTGAGTGAGATCGTCTAGGTTACTCATAGTTTGCTCCTGAAGCTATTGCCTTAAAGTCTTGGCAACGTCCAGATGTTGGCGTTCCAATTGCTCCTCTATATCATGCAATACATACACTTCACAATTTTGCACAATTGTATAAGTGTCTATTAATGCACATATATGCATATGAAATATGCACAATACATGTTCAATGACATTCCAGGGTATTTTTCCAGTATTCTCATCACATTATCTTTCATATATCGCCTAAGTATAATTTGTACTTAGGTTTACACCTCACTTAAACCATTATAATCAAAATTTATAACTCTTTTGGTCAATTCAAATTTTTCTTGAAACATACTTTCGGGTTAACTTTACATGTTCTTTCTGACTAGGAAAATGAAGTAATTTGCAACCCTTTCTTCTAGACAATTGTTCTCTTATCTCTTAAGTTTCTAATAACATCAAGATCATACAATTTAATTTAGTATTCTGAAAGTTATACTCAAAATACTTCGGACTAAGTATGTTCAAAATTTTGGCTAGTGTGTAATCTTGTACTCCAAGTTGTACAACTCATATCTCTCAATTAAAATATCCAAAAATTACAAACTTTATACCAATTGAAAGCTATGAGAATAATCTACAACTTTCCTGAAGATAACTTTATCTGATTTGGCCTACATCAATACAATTTATTCGATAATTACAGGACATGATTTTCTATTATGGGTACTGCTGCAGTTTAAGCCAAAACTGAACTTCAAGCTAAATTTCATGACTCTTAAGGATAGAATTTAAATTCAATTTCTTCTTACAAATTGTATCCATATGCCTTTATTTTACTCTAAATTAAGAATAATCTCATTTAAAAACCTATAGATCAAGATATAGTCGAAATAACGAAGCATGTTCAGTGAAAATACTTCATTCAAGAAACTCCATAACTCCTCATCAGTTTCGTCCCAAATTCATCAATCTATCTCTTACAAATAATTTCAGATGGCTATAATTTTTGGTGGAGATGTAGAACAATCAATTTTGAGTCTGTTGGTTCAAATATCACGTCATTTGGAGGTCGAGAGAAGAAGTTATAATCAAAAGAAGGAAGGATTTTTGTGTCTCTCTCTCCTTCGGTAGCCATAGGAGTCATGATCATCCAGAAGCACGATCATGACATTTGAAGGGGATATGTGCAGTTCTTCTTCTTCATTTTCTTTTCTTTCACTTAAACCAACATTTCTAACTCATATCTTCCCCCCTTTTGACTCTCATTTAACACAAATCATCCACAAACAAATCCAAAATCTAGATTAAAACTTAAACATCAAAAACAGAAAAAAAAAAATCAATCATGCATTACACCAATTTTCTGCACTTTCATTTTTTCTACATTTTCATTTTCAGCATTGTCTTCATTCTCTTCCTCTAACTATCACTTTAATAATTCTTTCTCATCTCCAGACATCACCTTACACCTATTCCTTACCTCTAAATTTATTTTTCGTTCATCTTTAAATTACCAAAGTATTCACGTATGTATATACATATATACAGTGAAGAGAAAACAGAGCATATACGAATATCATCTTTCATAATTTTCTGCACTAATCTCTTGCACATTTTCATTGATCTTTCAACTCCAAAAATCATTTCAGCACTCTCATCTAACATTTTTATCCTCAAAACATGCAAACAAAAATATCAAATTATCATCCTCCATCTATGGTGTTTATGAACAATATCCATTTTCCTCTTCTTTATGTAATGTCAATAAAGCACCAAATTTATCTCATATACCAACAACTCATAGGATTTACATGTACTTGATAAAACTTCCAAATTCTTCAAAATCTCAAGAAGCCCTAGTTCCTTATGCAGCCATGTACATCATCTTGAAGGTGGTTTGTGTTAGTTTATCTTGAGGCAAAAGAAATAGATAACAAGGAAGGAGTGGTAATAGATAGAGGAAAGCAAGGTTTAACTTTGGTGGAGGTTTGATGAAAAACTCTGTGTAAAAGAAGAAGCTTGAAGAAGATAGCTACAAAGAAGAACAGTGTGTTAAGAACAACAGTGACTTGTTCTTTCAAGTATAATCTAATAATAAATCTTAAACTAGGAAAGTGACACTTGTCACTTATCCATGTTCTAAGGCATTGAACTAGTTTTCCATTTAACTAGTTTAATCATCTCAAATTTTACTCCAATTGACCCCTAATTTTTTTTCAATATCATTATCTCGCAAATTCTAAACTCATCTCTAAAATTCCTTCGTTATCATTTATTCTTATTTCTAGTTCCATTTATCGCTTGACTTGCCTTATGGCAAATTTTCTTAGTTCAGTAATGCTTAACATTTTCGGAATTTCCTAAAGTTAACAAAATTCTAAATCAACACTTTATACTCTCTAATTCGGTTTTCAACATATAACTAAACCACAATTCTCAATAAAATCATATATCACATATGTAAATCAAGTATACTCAGAAATGTCAATGAATGCATATACATTTATTTTAATGGGCTAAATTTCAACAATCATGTGTATGTGTATGCCATAATACGTATGAACATGAAATGCACTTTTTAATCTCTCAGTAACTCTCATATATAGTATTCTAGCCTCAACATGAGTAATGAGATGTTACAATTCTCCCCTATTTAAGAGAAATTTTATTCTCAAAATTCTTACCTAGTTATTCGAATAGGTGGTGTTGGAGCCCGCTTCCGGAGCCCAGACATTCGAAGTCATAAAACATGAGCAAACACATTTCTTCAACTTCAGAATAGATTTTGGAAAACCTCAAACTAGAATTACAATTTAACTTCTTCAGAACATTTGTTCCCCATTGTCTTAAGTTTCTAATAACATCAAAATTATTCAATTTGGTTTAGAATTCTAAGAGCTAGGGCCCAAAACTTTTTAGACTGTTATTAAACTGGAACAATACAGTCTACCCAACTTCCATCCAGAATTTCAAAGTATTAAGGACTTAATTACAATTCTATTCCTTCAGATAATTGGTAGATATATGTCTCTAGTTTATTTAGAAACAAGAATCGTCTCATTTGGATATCGGGTGATGTAGTTATGGCTGAAAGAATCAAACAAGGATTTGTCCTCAATCATATTGAACCTATTTTGGGAAAATTGGTATAACTTTATCTATAGATATCAGATCAAGGTCATACTTGAACGGTTTGAAAGAGGACTTATGGCCCTACAACTTTTATGAAGACATCAAAGCAAGATTTTGTCATTTAAAGGGTCAAACCAGAAGATGGGCACCAGAAGATAGGACACCAGAAGATGGGCACCAAAAGATGAGCATTAGAAGATGTGCACCAGAAGATAGGCACCAGAAGATGTGCACCAGAAGATGGGCACCAGAAGATAGACACCCGAAGATGAGCATGAAAAGATGGGCACCACAAGACGTGCACCAGAAGATATAAGATGAACAGTGCATAAGAAAATACACGGTCAACATCAGAAGATACAGAAGGTCAACCTAAGAAGAAACATATAGTCAACATAAGAAGATAAAGAAGGTCAACCTAAGAAGATAAAGAAGGTCAACCTAAGAAGATTCTGTCTACAGTGCACTATAAGGTGTTTCAGTCTACAGTGCCCTAGATGTCTCATCCCTCAGTTAAAACTCAGAATCTAGATTCATCCTAACTTTCTCAATCAGCTTCACCATATCAAGATCTTTGTTCAAGTTTGGTAACCTGGATACCTAAATTTGAGATACACTGATATTAGATTTCCTACTCAAAGCGTCAGCCACCACATTGGCTTTCCCCGGGTCATACTCAATTGTACAGTCATAATGTTGGAACCTCTTCCCGGTGGGTCGCGTGCCCGACGTCCTACGTGACATCTGGACGCGCATCTCACGAGGGAGGGATTCCTCACCACTGAGGAAACCTCAAATTGGACTTAATTTAACGTCATTCAAACAAATCTTGGTAATTTAACCCTAATTTTCCTCAAATAAAAATTGATCTGCTTAGGGCCCACAATTAAATCCGATTCCTAAGCTAAAATGAAACTCCAAATCTCTAGGTTACATAGAATCAGAAATCGCCTCAATCGGATCTCTATAGATCACAAAATCGCCCAAAAACGGATTTATATCTAAATCCGTCACATAATTGATTCGCTTTAATCTTATCCATAATTTTCGACTAAAACCCGACACTCTCATTTTACTAAAAAGGGGTATAAATTTTTTTTAGAAACCTAATGCCTCAAAAATCGTGAAAATCGGAGGTCAAACGGAGGAAAGACAAAGAAAATAAGAAAAAAGACTTAATTTATCATTTTTGAAAAAAAAATCTGAAATATCCTTCTTACTTTGAATAGGTCTAACTTTTCATCCCGAAATCGAAATTTCGCAAATTTAGTGCCAATAGAAAGATAAAAGGAAGTACTACAACTTCCTAGAAGGATTCAAAAACTAATTTAGCCATTAAGAGGGTCATAAATTGCTTCAAAGTTTCAGCCCAAAACTCAATTTTCCTACACAATGTCAAAGTTTGAAAATTCATATCTTTTAGCACACAAGTCTAAAAATAACACATTTTACCTTATTGGAAAGATAAAAAGATTCTCTACAAGTTTCATGAAGGGTGTAAAAATTAATTCAATCATTAAATAGGGTAAAAATACACTCAAAGTTTCAGCCTATAAATTCTCCAATGGAACAGTAATTTTACCTAAATGAACGATGAATCATCAACATTCCCAACCTCATAACTTTTTATTCCTAACTCCAATAATTGCAAATCATACCTCATTTTAAAGATAGAAGGATAATATACATTTTTAATGAAGAAAGCAAAAACCATATCAGCCTCTAAGAGGGTGAAAAAGTCTTCTAAAGGTGCTGCACAATTTCAGCCCTCATCAACAGTAGCTGAAACCTTTCAACTCTCATAACTTTTTCATCTTAAGTCTGAATGTGACAAACTTTATGTCATTGGAAAGATATAATCATGCACTACAATCTTTGAGAAGGCATCTCACTAAAATTCAAACTCTAAAGTATCCTAAACCCTAAGTGAAGTTGCTGCCCAATTTTAGGAAAAATTGGACAACACCTCCCCTATTATGTCACTAACCCAACTTTTCAATTCAATTCATCAACCTGCATAAAAACTCAATATCCAATAGCAGCAACACACTCCTAGGCTTCTAAACATTTCTCAAACTATAGGGCAATCTCACTCCTAAGTATCTACTCATTTCCAATCTATAAAGTCACACATTCCATTCTTTCCTTTTTGTCATTCTCAACCATACAACAATACATTCTTAGAAAACATATACAAAATACATTTTAAACTCAAACTCTTACTTTTTACATGGAAACAAGTAAATACAAAGCTTTAGAGGACATTTTAGCCCGAATACATCAAAAATTTCAAAGAACAAAATACAAAACATTAATTGTTCCAAAATGCAACCTAAAGCTTTGTTTTCTTAAATACAACTTCAAAGGCAAAAAGCATCGGAGTATGCCTCAATCCCGATGCGGTGACTCGGTTTCTCGCTCGACACCTGTGGAGGGAAAATGGGGGGGTGAGCTCGAAGGCTCCGTGGGTAATAACTTAATAAATGAGAATATAAGCACAAATCATTAATCATTCTTTCATTTTCAAAACAATATCACATAAAGGAAAACATTAACAATTTTCAAATCTTTTTGTCGAATGTATCACGTCAACAGTTTACAAATATAACATATCACAAAACAATATGACTTTTCACAAAATCACAAACAAGATGGTTCGGGTGGATCCGAAACAGAACGTACTACACATTTCATGAAGCGTCATGTGTAGCCGTGACAAATAGAGTCCTCGAGAGGAACTCCACGGCCACTACTAGAAAAGTGAGAAGCCTATGGATGAACATGCACCGACTCAGATTGGACCACCACAAACCCAAAGAAAACATGCACATCACATAATTCACACAATTTACAAGCATTAGCCACAATTTTGTATCACTTTCACATAATTTGCACATAATCGCAAATTCACATATCCGCACCTATTCACTTAACAAACCATTTAACAAATACTTTCAACATAAACTTACATATAAAAGATACTTTATACAAATTAGAATCAATACTTAGGATAATTCATTTAAAATTCTTAATTCATTAGAAAGCATAATTAACTTTTATTATAAAACTTTCATTTAGCCTATAACTCGATTATTAAGCAATCACCCACCTTAAATTCCTTTAGCTTTGAGATTGATCCAAAGGCCTTGCTTCTTCCTCCAAATGCCTCAATTCACCTTCATTAAACATGATTATCCCATAAGAACATAGGATATCAAAATTGGACAATTTTAAGGATACGAAAGCATGGAATTTAACCTGTTGGACCCCACCCCCCACACCTGGGCTAACATTTCCCACCCAGCGTGTGTTTGCGGGTTATACCACGGCGGGTGTTTGCGGGTTATACCGCGGCATCCAACCTTAATCAGTACTGTCCTCTTTGGTCAAGGGTGAGCCACGGCTCGAACCCAAGACCTCAAGGTTTTGTTCCACTTAATCAGGACTTAAAGTGGAACAAAACTTGAGGTCTTGGGTTTGAGCCGTGGCTCAACTCTGTTTCAAAGAGGACAAGATCGATTGATTGTTGATGTCAGATACTCAAGAACACACGCTAGTGAAAATGTTAGCCAGTATGGGAGGTGGGGTCCAACATTAAAAGCGCTTTTAATGTTGGACCCCACCCCCACACTGGCTAACATTTCCCACCCGTGTGTTCATGGGTTATACCACGGCGGGTGTTTGCCTTTTAATGTTGGACCCCACCTCCCACACCTGGGCTAACATTTCCCACCCAGCGTGTGTTTGCGGGTTATACCACGGCGGGTGTTTGCGGGTTATACCGCGGCATCCAACCTTAATCAGTACTGTCCTCTTTGGTCAAGGGTGAGCCACGGCTCGAACCCATGACCTCAAGGTTTTATTCCACTTTAAGTGGACGCCTCTCACCATTGAGCCATGTTGGACCCCACCCCCCACACCTGGGCTAACATTAAAAGGTGCCTTTTAATGTTGGACCCCACCCCCACACCTGGGCTAGCATTTCCCACCCAGCGTGTGTTTGCGGGTTATACCACGGCGGGTGTTTGCGGGTTATACCGCGGCATCCAACCTTAATCAGTACTGTCCTCTTTGGTCAAGGGTGAGCCACGGCTCGAACCCATGACCTCAAGGTTTTATTTCACTTTAAGTAGACGCCTCTCACCATTGAGCCAATACCCGCAAACACCCGCCGTGGTATAATCTGCAAACACACGCTGGGTAGGAAATGCTAGCCCAGGTGTGGGGGGTGGGGTCCAACAGATATAAAAGGAAAAACCAACATAAGGGCAAAACGGTAATTTTACCCTTTGTTGTGCGGATGACTATAATAAGGTTCTAAATAGGGTTTGCAATTGGACATATTCTCATAATATTTAATATTTCAAGAGTTCAAATAATTGTCTTTAGTGGAATGACATTTAGTTAATAAGCTAGAATTAATTCCAATGAGATTGAATTAATTCTGGGCTTATTAGAGCTTGAATTATCAAAGTCCAATAAGATTCCCCACTTGGCTTTAAGGAAGGTTATCAAGCTAAGTAAGAAATATAAATGGAGGTTAATTAGAAGCCCATAATTGGATCTTGGGCTTGGTCTAATTAAAAAAGCCCAAATGTACATTTAGTAATGGGCTTGGTTTTTGGTTTAATGTAATTAATTAGATTAATTATATTAAAACATTTTTTTAAGAAAAAGATAGCAATTTCGGTTATTCCTAGGTTAAATGTGTAACCACACATTTGACATTAAAATGCTAAATAAAGATGGTCTTTATTATGGTTAATCATCATTAAATGGAGTTATGAACTTACCATTAAATGGTTTAATGGTTGTCTTTTAATGTTGGCTTGTAACCTATTTGCATTCATTAGATTAAAGATGAAAGATGTACATTAGATGAACCATCTTCCTTCTTTCTTCTTGGCAAAACCGAAATTGGGTATTGAATTTTAGGTTACGGTCTTTTCAAATAGCCATCATAAAGATAAATGAAGATAATCTCATTTATTGGCTATTTTATGATTGATTAATGAAAGAAGTGATGCATTTGATGCCTCTCTCTCCTTCCATCCATGCATATTCAAAATTGGTAGGCAAGAAAGAATTCTTGCATGTTCTTTACACCTTCTCTCCTTTCATGAAAGAGAGAATCGAAAATACCAATTGAAAGAGTTTCAATTTTGCTTCTTCTACTTCTAAGAAAATCTCCTCCAAACATTTCTTCTCCTTTCCCACCAAAGGATTTTGTTAACCTAATTGTCCTTGAAGAACAGGTGGTAAATTTAATTGGTTGAGGATACTACAATAAGGAGAAAGTAGATTGCTAAAGGAAAAGAGTCAAAGACAAAGGATTTGGATACACGAAGAAGGAGAGGATAGCGCAACGAGGATTTAAAGTTGTAGCGAAGGAGTCGGTAATACTCCTGATCTTGTTTATATTTTATTATCCTTATACCATATCATGTATGGATTGACATGTTGATTTGGATTTGTTACTTCCGCTGCAAGTAATGATTTCTTAAAAGTTTTGAAATCTACCGTTTTTCCAAACAAAGCACGTTTTCTTTTTCCGATCCAACAGAAATACCTTATTCATTAAAGCCATAAATGTTGCTAGGGTGGTTAAACCAAACGACATTACTAAGAACTCGAAATGCCCATACTTGCTCCTGAATGCATTTTTTGGTACATCAGCTTTTGCTATCTTCAACTGATAGTACCTAGATCTCAAATCCAACTTAGTAAATACCTAAGATCCTTACAATTGATCAAAAAAATCATTAATTCTAGTCAACGGGTACTTGTTCTTCATAGTTACCCGATTCAGTTGCCTATAATCGATGCATAACCTCAGAGTTCTATCTTTCTTCCTCACAAACGAGACTGGAGCTCCCCAAGGTGAAACATTGGGTCTAATAAAACCCTTTTCCAACAACTCTTGTAGATGAGCCTTCAACTCTTTTAGTTCTACAAGTGTCATCCTATTTAAGGGAATAAGTATAGGAGCAGCACCTGGAACTAGATCAATTGTGAACTCCATTTCTTGATCTGAAGGTAAGCCAGGTAACTCAGTGGGAAACACATCTAGAAATTCCTTAACTATAGGAATGTCCTATACATTATGCTCAGTTCGAGTATCTATGACATGGGTCAGATAAGCCTCACATCCTCCTTGTATCAACCTCAATGCACTCATAAATGATATCATCCTGGCTGGTTTTGCTTGACTAATTCCTCTAAAAATTGCTCTCGACTGATTAGGAGATTCTAATACCATCACCTTAGTATAGCAGTTCATGATAGCCCTATGAGCAGTGAGTCAGTCTATGCTTAGGATGACATCTATCTCTCTCAACTGTATTATAATTAAGTCTGCCTCCAATTCTGCTTGTTCAATAGCTGCTATATCCTAATCGAAGCAGCTCTCAACTTGATAAAACTGTTCAAGTTAGTGATTGCTAACCTTGTTCCAATCTCCATGTTTACCTCATCTTTAAATCTCCTACACTTATCTTCTTCGGTAGGAATCAAACCATTAGCATACCCCATCAGTGTTAGTAGTGTGCCCTCGGCCAATGGACATATATGTGATTCATGTATTAACACTATGACTTGTTAATAATATATTATGAGGTATTTCTTTTATATATGCATGTATGTTGTTTATGTAATGTGATTTACATTCCATGAATTGTACTAGACTTATGTCATCAAGTATGTGACTTGATAGTAAAATCATAAGCATTATAACACTATTTTAAACTTTCCCTAGTCGATAGTTATTGGTGGAACAATAATGAATTAAAGCTAGTATGTGTTCTGATTGATGATCACGTTTTACTGATCATAGATATGAGTTATCAAATTAGAAACATAGATATGTTAGGGAACATATATTGGACCGATCCACAAAGAGAACACTACATGGTTTCATGTCATTAGTGATTCTCGATATGGTTTGACTTTAGTTGTAACGTCCCATATTAGGGGTTAGGATATTAAGGAAATTCAGTACATTTTATGCTTTGTATATTTGAATATTAGCTTATTTGCGCATAAGCATTTTGGACACATACAATAATTGTACATGCATTCATGAAAATTTTCGGGTAAATTGGTTTATAAATGGAAATTATGAATTTATTTGAAATGTATTAAATGTGATTTGGCAATTTTTGTACGTTTCGAGTATTTTAGAAATATTTGGTGAATTATTTTGAGTTGAAAAATTTATTTGGAGTCATTATTATTTTGGAATTTTTGGAAATTTTTGAAATTTTTATGAAAATTTTGGGATATTTTAGATTAAAAAAAAGATAAAATAAATAGACTAGTTAAATTGTGTCAAGTGGTAGTATTATATAGTGACACGTTTCAACCATGCAAAGTGCCACGATGAAGTTCCCTCTGCTGTTGTTTATGCACAGTGAAAGTTTTGACAAAAACAAAAACTCTTCTTACTTAGATATCACCGAAACTAGTCCTCATACATTGTTTTTTTTCATTGATTCTTGCTGTTGTTTGACCCACCGAAACACTTGTTGAATATTTTCCTTTTGGAAGTCCATATATTGCTTTTTTCCATCTATCTTGGATTTTCCCCAACCATTGAAACTTGTCCTTCGATATCACTGCTGGAATTTTTCTGAAATAAGTTGTGTTATCCGATTTACTGGATATTGTAAATGATTTTGATGATGATTTACTGTACAAATCAATACATGCATGAGAAGGTTGGCAGTAGAGTTTCAATGGATAATCTTGAGGAATGAGAGATGAAGGATTGGTGAATTAGATTAGTGCAGATTTAGTTTATTCACGCTGCTACGTTACCTTGCCGTGTACTGCATATGTATGTCAAAAGTGGAGTTAAATGAGTTTAGAGCTAATTGTGTCTGTTATGTATAAAGCTAGGTGTTTAAGTGTGAATTCTGGATTTTTTTTACTTGTGTATATTTTTAAGTGATCTCTTAGATAAATTATTTAGTCATTAACGTAGAAAAGAAAAACATTTACGGAAGTGAGAAGTGGCAAATATGGAGTTTGGGTTTTTGGATGTTTGATGTCTAGAGTTGTATTTTTTTTTTGCATTGCCTTGAAGTTATAATGAGTGTAAGAAGTGTTTAAGTTAGGAATAACAAAGAGAGAAGGAGTATGGAAAATTCTGAAAAAAAAAATGTTTGAAAAAAATGACAGTAGAAAGAGAGAATGAAAATGTGGCATTTTGGATTTCTAAGTTTTGAAGTGTAAAGTTGATTTTGATTGTATTTGGGAATGGAAATGCTGAATAGATGAGTTTTGAAGTGAAGAAGTTTGAAAAGAAAAATGGAAGAAGAGTGGAAAATTTGGTTGTTTTCGTTATGGGTTGGCGGAGAAGAGAATGAATAGTGTAGAGGATGAATAGTGTTTGACGTTGGTGTCTGAAATGGAATTTTGAACTAGGGTTGTTTTGTTGCACAGCTTGAGTCTTTTGGCTATAACTTCTACATTTGAACTCCAAATGACTTGCAACTTGGACTAATGGATTTCTAAGACATTTTTCTTTTTCTCGCCATAAAAATTGAGAGTTATCTGAATTAAGTTGAAAGTGATTGATAGGATGAAAGTGTGGAAGTCTACTGGAATGTTTTGTACTGGAACTTTTCATGATCATGCTTTGGTTTTCTAATTATAACTTGAGCTATAGATTTCTGAATGAGTTCATTTTTGATTCCTATTAAACTAGAGACATGTTTCTACGATTATTGTGAAGAGGTCAAATTTTAATTCTGTCTCTTTGATTTTCAAAATTGGCATGTAAGTGAGTTATAACTTAAGCTGAAGCACTGTCAGGGACATAAATCATATCCTGTGGTTATTGATTAAATTGTATTGATGTGGGCAGAATTGGGCTGAGGTGTCTTCACAAAACTTGTATATTATTCTCTTTGATTAAAATTGGTATAAATTTTTTAATTTTTGGATATCTGAGCTGAAAGATATGAGTTGTGCAATTAGACGGTATGATGATGTCCTAGCTGGAAGTTCAAATGTGAACAGTATTTGGTATATTGTGCATAACTCATTGAATACTAAATCAAATTGAATGATCTTTGAGGCCTTAGAAACTTAAGATACTGTAGAACAACTTTCTAGAAGGAAGTGTTGCCTAATTTTGTCATTTACCCTATCTGATTAATTGTGCAAAGTTGACCTGAAATCATATGGGCAGAAAATCTGAAATGGTCACTTAGGTTATGAAATTGATTTCACATTGTTTTATTTTGGTTCCATTATAAGTACCAAATGATATTAATAAGGGCTTTGATATCTGATTGATTTGATGATGAAAATTTCAATAAGATACCCGAAATTGTCATTGAACAGTGTGAAGTGAATCACACGTTAATACAATACTTTAGAAAATGATATAAAAATGCACGAGAAGGGGGGGGGGGGTTGAATTGTGTATTCCCCTTTTTTGAAATTCTTTCAAAAAATGATTTGTTAGAAATAATATTCTTTTACAGAACTTCCGATAGATTCTAATTAATCAAGACTTTGGATACTTTGTATACGAATTAAGTAATGATAACACTTGAATCTAAAAGAGAGATAGAGTAAGAGTAGTTGACATAGCGATTTATCCTGGTTCACCCCAAACCGTGAGCTACGTCCAATCCTCAGAGTTCTTTATGAGATTTCACTATCTCTTCAACTTTTACAAGTATTCTTTACGAGCCTCTTCAGGTCTCTACAATCAGTATTCTTTCACGCTTAGCCTCTGCAGGCTATCTGCACTACTTTCTCACAGATAAGTGTTTGACCACTTGTTACAGTAAAAATAGCTCTCGCTATTTTGCACATAATGCTTTTACGATCACGTAGATGTAATTCAGCTAATTTTCAATTATGCAATTTTTCAACTAACTTTGCAATCTTCGACTTCGACTTGTATTTATAGTCTTCGTCTCCAACTGCTTCTTGAATCTTGTTTCTTGAATCTTGTTTCTTTAATGAAACAGTTAATCAGTTGAGTTCAGAATCTAACTCGAATCGACTCTTGCGCTCGCTTCTCAATTCTTCTTCTGCGTCTGCTTTTCTATTCGTGTCTTCGTCTGTTATACTATTCGCTTCTTCGTCTGTTTCATTATTGCGTCTTCGTCTGTGTCTTATTGTGCGTCTGCGTTGCTTCATCTGTGTTGCTTTGTCTGTGTTGCTTCGTCTGTATTGCTTCGTCTGTATTGCCTCGTTTGTTATACTATTTGCTTCTTCGTCTGTTTTACTACTGTGTCTTCGTCTGCGTTTGTATTTCTCTTTTGCGTTCTTCGTCTACGTCTTATTGTGCATCTGCGTCAGTTTATTTCTTCTTTTATTTTGCTCTTTGTTATACATCAAAATTATATCTAAGTAAAGTCATTTTGACTTAACAATCTCCCCCTTTTTGATGATAACAAATTATATACAATCAAGAAAACAAAATACAATGTATAAGAAGAAAAAAAACTTATCTTCAAAAATCTTCTTCTTCTGCCTTCTTCTTCAGCTCCTTCAATCACACCCTTAAGTTTTGACAATTTCCATTCCTTTTCTGCTTATTCTCTTCTCCCCCTATTTGTTATAATAAAAAATGATTAATGAAGATGACTTTTCAACAGTTCTGTCATCATTTTCTTCAGATCATTCATCGTCTCCTTTATCTCGTTTACTTCTCCACGTAATTGACTGATTTTTGCTTGGGAGGCAAACGTTGAGGAGGATTGATCATTATATTCGGAGGGTGAAGTGAACGCAATTGTTGTAGCATATGCATTCGAGGATGGAACATAGTCTTCATTAATCGCAAATGTGGGTGGATGAATGAATACTCTTGACTTTGCAATATCCAAGTCATAGGGAACAGGTAGCATCAACAACTGTCTTCCTTGCAAGGGTATGCCTTCAGCTTCAATAGACAGTGTATTAGATAAGGGTCTAATACGCAACACTGTTTGGACAAGGAATTCAATGAAAGTCCCTGTTATCAATCTTCCCCTTACTGGACAGTCTTCTTTCTTATCAGTATAGCTACAACTAGCTCCACCATTATTCTCTTTAGAAGCGCATGCCTCATTAATTTTCCGCACTTCTTCTTCAATCTGATCTGTGGACAGATCATCACAAACTTCTTCTTCAGGAAAAAGTTTCGATTTCCCCTTATTCAAATCCAAGGGATATCTTGGCTGAATGTCTGGTACAACCTTTATTATCGACTGTTCTGTGACTGGATAAATAGTGCACGGACGAGAAGACATTTTTGTAGGGTATGGCCTTGTAGCAACATACCTTAAGGTATCATAGAAGTTTCTTTCGTCTTCATTCAATATGTGCCATGTCTCACTATTTATTAGAATAGGTTGTAAGACAACCTTTATTTGCCTTGTAGGTTGACTGCAAATAGCAATTGCAGTACTCCTCCTTGTCACCACTTCAACCAGTCTGACTTCAAACTTATCCTTTCTAAAAAATTTGGAATAGTTATGAACGACCAGACTAGGTTTATCAAATTTCTTCAATGGTACCTGTGCTGAACTCAAATCTACTGTGACTTCTTGTTGATTATCGTTAGGAGTAGGCTGAACCAGGTTAGGCTCCACTGGTTCCTCCGGTTGCTCAACAATGGGAGTATTCTTCTCTTGATTAGCTTCCATAGGAGTAGACAAACTCCTCCTTCGACTAACCACTTTAGTCTTTATTCTTGGAGTTTTCTTCACTTGAGACTTCTGTGTCTCAGACTCCAATTTTTTCTTCTTCTCGATCCCCTTGCTTTGTTTGGCTGATTGTTCCTCCAAAATTGAGACGAGAGATCTTGTCACCTTTGCCCTTGGTGTGCTGGATCTAGAGGCTTCTTCTTGTTCCTGCTCTCTGGTTCTTCTCTCTTCTTGTTGCCTTAAGGTTCGAATCCTAGGTGATCTCCTTGCTTTCTTAGTGATTTCACCCAAAAGATTCTCTCCTTTCCTTTTTGTCGCACCATCGTCTGTCCTTCGAGCAATATCATACTCTTTTCTAGGACATGCCAGTTTTATCAAAGGCTTTTACTTAATCTTCTCCTTTCTTCTATTGGCATACTCACACTTCCATGAGATCTAGAACTTGTTTTTGGGGAATTCTTTAATAAACGCTCCCCCTCATTTCTAGTTCTCCTTGAAGAATCTGCTTCTTCTTGACTTACTGTCCTCAGACCCATTCGCCGTATCGTGACTGAGTCAATTTTACTCTTCACAGGTATAATCCTTCTATTTCCTCTGTGTAGAAGGACTTCGGATTCCTTAAAAATCCTTGTAAGAAGCATGCCATAAGGATAGCTGTTTGTATCCTTCATCCCCTTAATCATATAATGGAAGATTAAGAAGGGTAAGTCAATAGGATTGCGATTCAGCAGGTAGAACAGAAATTGTTCATCCAGGGTGGTCACCAAATGTCTTGAACCTACTCTGGGTAAGATGCAATTAAACAAAATTGCATGAAGAACCCTAGCTTTTGGGACCAGACTCGAAGTCTTCCTCTCTGAAGGGTCGTTCACTCCATACAACTATTTGCTAACATCTTCTTCCTTCATATTGACCATTGTCATCCACTTAGCCTTAGTTGACAGAGTCTCACCAACTGATGGACAATCGGTCACCTTCCTTATCAGCTCCTTAGTCATGACAACAGATATACCGTCTACTGAGGATACAATAGTGTTATCTACAAGTTGAGCGTTCTTCCAAAAATCATACACCTCGTCAGTATAGACTGGTTCCTGTACCTGGAAGAAATTCCTCCAACCAGCTCTTTTAATCTCAGGTTCTACGTCCATACCATCCTTCCTTAGTGACTCGAAATCCATATGCCTTCCAAATATCATAGCTGCTTCCATTGTTTCAGAACAAAAACTATCTCTGGTAAGCTTTTCTTCTAGGGTAGGATGATTGAGAGAATTTGGAAAACAAGATGAGCCGTCTAGTGATGAGAGTAACCGCAATGATATCAACTTCAGGCTACTTGAAGAGTCTTATCACGCGTGCCCTAGAATCATCGGGATTCTAAAGGTCGTGAAGCGTTTCCCTCCAAAACTTTCTTGTCAGAGAAGTTACCAGCTGTAACTCACTGTTTCTGACGCCGTTAATTTTGACGTCCCTTTATCTTGACTGTTCGCTTAACATAACCATGTTAAGGTTGTGTCTGATCTTCTGGAATTGTTCTTCACTCAATGGTTTGGTGAAGATGTCTGCCCACTGATACTCTGTTTCAATGAACTGGAGTTTAACCACCTTCCTCTGAATATAGTCTCTTAAGAAGTGATGTCTGACTTCGATGTGTTTCACTCTCGAATGCTGGATCGGATTCTTTGACAGATTGATTGCACTGGTGTTGTCGCAATAGATTGGAATCTCCTCTTCTTGAACTGAATAGTCTTCAAGTTGATATTTGATCCACAACGTTTGTGAACAACAACTTGCGGCAGACATATACTCTGCTTCGGCAGTTGATAGAACAATTGAGCTTTGTCTCTTGCTTGACCATGAAACTAAGTTTGAGCCGAGAAAGTGACATCCTCCACTTGTGCTTTTCCTTTCGATTCTATCTCCGGCATAGTCCGCGTCGCAATATCCGATTAACATGAAATCTTTACCTTTCTCAAACATTAAGCAAAGATCAGTAGTACCTGCGAGATATCTCATAATCCTCTTAACAGCAATATAATGAGACTCTCTAGGATCGACCTGAAACCTTGCACACAAGCATACACTGAACAATATATCAGGTCTACTTACTGTAAGATAGAGTAAAGAACTGATTATCGCTCTATACAGGGTTTGATCCACCTTCTTACCAAGTTCATCTTTCGACAAAAGGTTTGAAGGATGCATCGGAGTAGTCATTGACTTCACATTTTGCATATCAAACTTATTCAACAATTCTTTCACATATTTTTGTTGATGGATAAAGATTTTCTCTTCGGTTTGCTTTACTTGCAACCCAAGAAAGAACTTTAACTCACCCATCATGCTCATTTCAAATTCATTTTTCATTAGACTCTCAAACTTCATGCATAATTTCTTTAAAGTAGCACCAAAATAATATCATCAACATAGATCTGTACAATTATAAATTCATTTTTATAATTCTTCCTAAAGAGCGTCTTATCAACTTGACCTTTACTAAAATCATTCTCTAGGAGAAAAGTACTCAGACGATCATACCAAGCTCTAGGAGCTTGCTTCAGGCCGTATAAGGCTTTATGAAGTCTATAGACATGGTCTGTATTCTTAACATCCTCAAAACCAGGTGGTTGCTTAACATACACCTCTTCGTCTATAAAACCGTTCAGAAAGGCACTCTTCACATCCATCTGAAATAGCTTTATATTATGACAGACCGTATATGCCAGCAATATCCTAATGGCTTCAAGTCTTGCTATTGGAGCATATGTCTCATTGTAGTCTATCCCTTCTTGCTGTTTATAGCCTTGTGCTACTAATCTAACCTTATTTTGACTCACTCTTCCTGATTCGCCTAACTTATTCTTAAAGACCCATCTCATTCCTATAATGGATTTCTTAGGGGGTTTCGGAACTAGGGACCAAACATTATTTCTAGAAAATTGATTCAGCTCCTCTTGCATGGCTAACACCCAAGCTTCGTCTCGAAGGGCTTCCTCAATTTTCTTAGGCTCTATTTCAGAGATAAAAGCTATATTAGCTTCTCTTCTGAATTTGGACCTTGTCCTAACTCCTTCTGAGGTCTCTCTGATAATCAACTCTTCTGGATGAGAACTTTTATATTTCCAGTCTCTTTTCAGTCTAATAGTTTCTGGAATATCTTCAAATTTGTCTTCTTGAGTACCTGGTGTTGGAGTGTTTGTTGTGTCGTCTAAGTTCTTTGAAGGACCTTCACTCTCCATGTCATTTTCCTTATGGGGTTGGGAACTATCATCAAAATTGACATGGACGGTCTCCTCAACTGTCTTTGAAATAAGGTTGTACACCCGGAATGCCTTAGACGATGATGAGTAGCCTAAAAAGATTCCTGGATAGGTCTTTGAATCGAATTTATCTAACAGCTCCTTTGTATTCAGAATAGAGCACTTGCACCCGAATGAATGAAAGTAAGATATGTTTGGTCTTCTTCCATTCCATAACTCATAAGGAGTCTTCTTCAACAGGGTCGCATGTAATTCTATTACGAATATAGCATCTTGTATTCACGACTTCATCCGTAAGTACTTAGGAAGATTCATCTCACAAAGCATAGTCCTAGCCATTTCTTGAATCGTCTTGTTCTTCCTTTCAACAACTCCATTCTGTTGTGGAGTCCAGAGAGCAGAAAAATTGTGAAAAATTCCATTCTCCTCACAGAATAATCTAAACTTCTCGTTTTCAAACTCTCCACCATGGTCACTCCTGATACTAGCTATAGACATTCCTTTTTCATTCTGTAACTTTCTGGATAATGTCCTAAAACACTTAAAAGATTCATCTTTGTGTGATAAAAACAATATCCAACAAAATCGAGTAAAGTCATCAACAATAACGAGTCCATATTTCTTTCCACCAAGACTTATTGTCCGTATTGGACCAAATAAATCCATATGTAACAACTCTAAAGGTCTAGATGATGTTACAAAATTTTTAGAAGAAAATGAAGTTTTAACTTATTTTCCTTTCAAACAATTTTCACAGAAAAACTCTTTGTCAAAATTTATTTTTGGTAAACCTCTTACCAAATCATGTTTTGCCAACTTTGAAACGTGTTTAAAAGAGACATGACCTAGCTTTTTATGCCAGACTAGTCTTTCTTTTTTGGAAGATAGAAAACATGAAACATTTTGACTTTGAAAATCTTCTAAATCAATTTTGTAAAGATTATTTCTTCTCTTGGCAGAAAAAAGTATAGACCCATCTTTGTTTCTGACTTCACAAAGATTTTGATTGAATGTGACTATGAAACCAGAATCACACAATTGACTGACGCTGATCAAATTATGTTTCAGACCATCAACAAGCAGTACATTATTTATGCATGCAAAGGAATCTTTACCTATTTTACCGATTCCAATAATCTTTCCCTGCTAGTTGTCTCCGAAAGTTACTGATCCTCCCTTCTTATACTGAAGATCGAGGAACATAGATCTTCTTCCTGTCATATGTCGTGAGCATCCACTGTCTAAATACCAATGGTGCTTGCCGCATCTTCCAAGGAAGGATATCTGCAGGAGAAACTATTTTATTTTTTGGTACCCATATTTTCTTGGGTCCTTTATGGTTAGTAGCGTGCACATAATGATTTTTTTATGCATATTACTAGATCGTTGATTAACATGAGATTTATTATAGTTTCTCTTTTGAGAGGAAGGGTTCTTATGAGGATGAGACTTATTGTTTGTAAACCCTAATCCGGTTTTATCACTCGGATGTCTACATTTTCCAAACATCTCATTCATTTTCTTTGTGCTCTCGGTGAAAGTAGCTAAATCAGCTGATAGATTCTTAATTCTTAGTTTCAGCTAATTGATCTCTTCTGATCTATCTACGACTTTCTTTTTCTCCTCTAATTGCTTCTTCAGACAGATATTTTCTCTCTCCATTACTTCCGTATATCTAATGTTTTCTACATACTTTTTCTTTAACAGTTTGTACTGTTTCAGAATAGCATGAGAATCTTCAAACAATTCTGAGTAGGCATCATGCAAGTTATCGTAATCAGATTTTACCTCCTCATCACTATCTTCCTCGGCTACCAGTGAGATGTTTGCATATTCGATGACTCGGAACTCAGATCGATTACGATGAATCTAGGTCCTCACACGTTGCCATCATGCTTTTCTTGCCTTCTCTACTCTTCTTTAGTTTCTTCTTTAGAGTAGGACATTCGGACTTGTAGTGTCCAGGATGATTGCACTCGTAGCAAATGACAGATGACTTCTTTGGTTTAGCTTCATGATCGCGGCTCTGTCGATTCGACCTTACGATCGATCCTTAGAAACCGGTCAAATAAAATAAATTCCAAGACTGCAGTATAGGATGCAACCTTAGGTCGTCTCACTTAATTGGAACCAATATAAAAATGGTCTAATCTAGCCTAATTGTCAAAAATTGCAATGAAGTTGATAAAATGGGGGTTTGGTCTTTTGGTTTAAACCAGTAAAGCAATCAAAATTAAACAAAAAGTGTAAAGAATGTTTTTGGTATTTTTCAAATAATGCAATAAACACACAATCAGATAAAATCAAATTGATAAAATCCTCTTAAAAATGAGGCTCAGACTATCACAGTTAAAAATTGATTTTCAGGGATACAATCCACTAAGTTTCAGAAGAACAACCCTAAAGGACTCTTTAGGTCCAAAGATTTAATCAATGAACTCCATTGTTTAAATCTTTGTTAAAAACCTTAGTGTGAAAATTAGACAAGCAAATGCAATTGGTCGATTGAATAAAACACAACAATCTCAATCAAATACAACTAGGCAGATTAAAACCGTATATGCAAAATCCAATGACATATATGAAACTTCATATATTAAGCACAAAAGTTCTACAGAATACTCGTCCAAATTTCAAAATAGTGTTCAACACATGATTAAACTATAACCATGCTAATCTAGCTACACCGATGCAATCTCTAACTTAGACATTACACAGATATAACTAAACTTTCAACACTAAATGATTACTCCCCTTCGAAGCTCTGTAAACTCAAGCCATTGCTACATCTTCAAGAGGACGGATGGTTTAGCTACGCATGTCTCCGGTCGATCCCTCGGATGCTGGAGAATGAACGAGAATCATGTTGCAGAAGATGTTGACGGTGATGATGATGACTGTGGTGATAGTGATGGACGACGATGAGAATGTGAAGGTCTTACGCTCCAGTCTGCGTTCCAAGCCGTCTCTCGTTCAGATCTTTTATGCATATTGTTTCTCGTGTGTTCGTCTCTCTCTTCGCATGCCCGTAACCTAAAATGGAAGCTCTTATATGATGGGTCACGGGCTCGGGTTGTAACGATGAGATGATTTTCCTAAACAGGTGGGTATCCGCATGCGTCATGACGAATAAGATAAATGAATTAAATTAAATCGCGATGTGTGCTCTCGTCTTTCGTCGCGTCGTTGCGCATCGTCATGCGCCGCGACGTGTGGAAGTGTGTTCGCCTCGACGTGTGAGACGCCATGCGTCGCGACGTACGGACAGACCTTGACTGTTGACTTCCTGACGTTAACTCATTTGTTCCTGAAATTAAATAACAACAAAAACAACAATTTACAGTATCAATTGTCCCAATAAAAATTATGGAAAAATAAGTATCAAATTATGACAATTTACTGACAAATTGGGAGTTGAAAGAACTCAGCATGAGGAACCAATTTAAGCACAAAAATCATCAATAAGGAGTCCACACATGCATAAGTAGCTATGAAAATGCAGCCAATTTATAATATAAACTTGGCTCAATCACTTCATCTTTGCCATTCTTCTTGAAAGTTTGATTTCCTTTGGACTTCTTCTTCCACATGCGTCTTATCTTTCAAGAGATGAAAGATAACTCATCATCTTCATCACTTGACTCTTGTTCTGATTGGCTGGAGTCGTCATTCTTTGATTCTTCAATCTTTAACGCTTTTGATGACTTCCTCCTTCTTTGAGTCTTGTGATTCTTTTGTCCGGCCTTCAGCGCTATCGTCTTGTCCCGTTTGGGCTTGTCTTCAGCATCGAGTTTGACTTCATGAATCTTCAAGGATCCAAGTAACTCGTCAAGCTTTAGCACGCTCAAATCTTTGGCTTCTTGTACCGCAGTAACTTTAGGTCTCCACCTCTTTGGAAGACTTCTTAAGATCTTTCGAACATGATCTTGATTGTTGTACGTTCTTCCAAGAGCTTTCAATCCATTGACAATTGTTTGAAATCTTCCAAACATTTGATCAATAGATTCTTCATCTTTCATCCTGAAAAGTTCGTACTGATGCACAAGAATACTTATCTTTGATTCTTTAATTTGGCTTGTGCCTTCGTGAGCAATGGATAATGTGTCCCACATCTCCTTCGCGGTGTCGCATCCGTAGACTTTGTCATACTTGCTCCTGCTTAGGGCACAGGTCAAGAAGAACTTGACCTTTGAGTTCAGTTGTATTCTTGCCTTTTGATCAGCTGTCCATTTGATTCGTGGAATAGAATTGCCATCTTCATCTACTGGTGTATAAGGTCCGTTCTCTATAACGTCCCAAAGGTCAACATGAGTAGATTCTATGAATAGCCGCATCCTATCTTTCCAGTAATGATAATCTTCTCCGTTGAATGCTGGAGGTCTAGTGACTGAGGCTTCTTCTGCGATGTATACATGTGATTCCGCCATTATCTTTGATCCACACTTTGTTATAGTGATCATTGGATACCAGGCTTTGATACCAATTGAAGTGAATCACACGTTAATACAATACTTTAGAAAATGATATAAGAATGCACGAGAAGGGGGGGTTGAATTGTGTATTCCCCTTTTTTGAAATTCTTTCAAAAAACGATTTGTTAGAAATAATATTCTTTTACAGAACTTCCGATAGATTCTAATTAATCAAAACTTTGGATACTTTGTATACGAATTAAGTAATGATAACACTTGAATCTAAAAGAGAGATAGAGTAAGAGTAGTTGACACAACGATTTATCCTGGTTCACCCCAAACCGTGGGCTACGTCCAGTCCTCAGAGTTCTTTCTGAGATTTCACTATCTCTTCAACTTTTACAAGTATTCTTCTGAGCCTCTTGAGTCTCTACAATCAGTATTCTTTCACACTTAGCCTCTGCAGGCTATCTGCACTACTTTCTCACAGATAAGTGTTTGAACACTTGTTACAGTAAAAATAGCTCTCGACTATTTTGCACAGAATGCTTTTACGATCACGTAGATGTAATTAAGCTAATTTTCAATTATGCAATTTTTCAACTAACTTTGCAATCTTCGACTTCGACTTGTATTTATAGCCTTCGTCTCCAACTGCTTCTTGAATCTTGTTTCTTTAACAGAAACGGTTAATTAGTTGAGTTCTGTAACTAACTTGAATCGACTCTTGCGTCGCTTCTCAATTCTTCTTCTGCGTACGCTTTTCTATTCGCGTCTTAAATACATTATACTATTAAGCTTCTTCGTACATTTCATTATTGCGTCTTAAATCATGTCTTATTGTGCGTCTGCGTTGCTTCGTCTGTGTTGCTTTGTCTGCGTTGCTTCGTCTGTATTGTTTCGTCTGTATTGCCTCATTTGTTATACTATTTGCTTCTTCGTCTGTTTTTCAACTGTGTCTTCGACTGCGTCTGTATTTTTCTTTTGCGTTCTTCGTCTACGTTTTATTGTGCTTCTGCGTCAGTTTATTTCTTCTTTTATTTTGCTCTTTGTTATACATCAAAATTATATCTAAGTAAAGTCATTTTGAGTTAACACAATGCATTGTGCATATTTTAGTTATTTAAGTACATGTGCATAAGGAATATGCTTTCAATTGTGCAATATTGATTTGTATATATGTTAAATGTTATAGAGGAACCCTTAGAGCGACCGGTTCCAGATATTGCTGGGACTTCGAGGCAGTAAACAGTAAGCGCGCTTTTGGTAAATAATATAGGTGGTAAATTTTGTGAGTAACCTAAGATCATCTCACCTTGATTTGTTTTATTTATTACTGAATTAAATTGATATTGATGAATGTGTACTGAATTGTGTATTGATTCCAGACACGAAGGTCTGAGGTACTGATTGATGAATGAGATATTGAAGTGTTATTTACCTTACTTTGTTATGCTTGTTGAATTGGCTTATACTGATTGTGTTATGAATTTCGGATAATGATTGTCCAAGGCATTTGATGCATGTTTATATCATTGGAAGTGCTTTCTCATGTGAATATGATTGACTAGTTGCCTTACACATGAAATGACTGAAATGACCTTGTTTTGTTTTAAAATTGTTGAGTCCTAGTTGTGGGTAAATAGGCATGCCTAGAAGGGTCTACAGCTGCTCCTGTGACACTTCGGTGTTGAGACTTCGGTGTCTCTTGTGACACTTCAATGTCGAGACTTTGGTCTCTCTTGTATAAGTCCTGTTACCTGCCTCTGTAAATGGATTTGCAGTCCTGATATATGTTTGATTCTAATATAAACAAAAATTGTATTATGATTCTGAAGGGTTTATACCCTCTTGTGATATTCAGTTCTGATAAGTATAAAAATCTGTTCTGAAATGCGTTATGTCTGATTTAATGTTAGATAATCTTTCAATGTATGCTTATGCTGTTATATGATTCTGTATGATGAATTGACACTTTATGTATAGATTAGTTATTACTCACTAAGTTATATGCTTAGCACGGTGGATTTGTCCCATGTAGGTTCAGAGCGAAGAGTATAACGACTGGGACAAGTCAACCGCATTGGCCAAAGGAGTCTGAGTTTTGTATTGCTCATAAATGTATTTTTTTGAGTTTGTTTGGGCTTGTATATAACTTTGGATTTTTTTTTGTTTCTAAAATTATGATATGTATTATATGTATGTTTGAGTTTCTAAAAATGCATGTCTGAAATGTTTTGTATGTTTTTGGACATGTTTATTATTATTATTATTTTATGCTATTCTTCCGCGAAATATTTTGGTTTGTTTGTACTGTCTTGTGTGGCATCTCCATATCCTCCCAGGGGGGGTATTAAGGTGTCACATTAGTCCTCTGACCTGAAGTCATCATGGTTCCCTACATGAGGAATTTAGTGTTTTGATATTAGACTAAGTTATCTTTAACCGGATAACAAATAGTCTTATGTTGGACATTAAATAAATCATGCGGAGGGACGTGAATGTCATAGATGGGATTTGTACCTCTCTTAAATGAGAGAGATATTATTTGGCCTCTTGACAAGTATGGCTGAAGAAATGCATGGTCGTGCTCAAATGAATTGATGAGGAGTCATCAATGTCATTTGTTATAATCAGTCAACTTGGGGATCAAGAAACTATGATTAATCAAAGGTTGACATATACCATGCCTTGTGATTAATCTTGATATTGTGTTACAAAGGGACTGAGCCTATAACTATGGTTACAGGTTAAATCGGATTACCGATCCTCATTTGATTTGGGTAGTCATAATGTCTTGCTAGAGGCCGCTTATGACTTATGGGCCTTGAAATGAGATCAAGCCCATTACCAAGATCAAATGAGCCTACAGGGTCGCACACAAAGATGTAGGAAAATCCCGGGGCAGGCATCACATGCCCACAGTGCGGAATTTAAAATTTTGAGTCCCGGGACATTCCCGAAAGCCAGGATCCATGTGTATGTACAAACAATCAAACCATAACGACCAAAGGAGACCGTCTCTAACGGTATCCACGCAGAGGTCGGAAAACCTAACCGGGACAAACTCTTTTGACCCGGGAATAGCTAGACTAAAGAGAAGAGTGCTAGCTCTTACCTTAGCCTTGGAGAGCAAGTGAAATGATCTTGGTGGAGCCTTGGAGAAGAAGAAGCCAAGTTGAATGGAAGAGAGGAAGAAGATGAAAAACCAATTTTTCAAAGCTTAACTCTTAAGCTTTCGACCTTCACCCTTCAACCTACGTACAAGCTACCTTCATATCCTTCAAATGTGTTTATTTAACACTTAAAAGACATATGAAGACTTGGTGGATAGCTCATCCACGTACATGGCATAAAAAATGCCTTAAAATGCTAAATCATCATTAAGTTTGACTTTTCAAACTTAACTAATCCTCTCCATTTTAATGGCTTCCACGAAAATCATATATATATATATATAATTAATTAATTATTTACTTAATTAATTAATATATATAATTGCTGAAGTGGTTCAGTCAAACTGGGGTCGGTCCTACCGGCCTGCCAGGCCCCGCCGGCGAAAAATCACCGGAAACGGTTTTCAGCAATGTCGATGTCGCGATCTCATCAGGACATATCCCAATCTCATCGGGATCCATTTAATCCTATTGCTCTCCAGATATCGGATCTCATGCTAAACTATTTTACTGATTCTCAGAGTCACTCTTATCGTGTGACCCATTAGGTTCCGGTTATGTTGGCCACTTAGATTAACACTTAATCTGAGCAAGTCATGGCGGTATCTAGCAACACATCATGACTCCCAATTGACCGGAAAGTAATTGGTTTGACTAATGAAACCATATCACGAACCCTTCCATAGACAATTACCGTGCAATTCGTCCTTTCACCATGCTATACCCCACTTGGTTTGAGTATGGGCAATGTGTCAACTCTTACTAGACTGATCAGATCAAATCTAGTCCAAGTGTAATCTGTTCTCGTCCTAGGACTCATTACTTTATATGTCCATGAAGACCATCTTCATGACATATGTATCTCCGATGCGAGACTTCAAAGTAATGATCACGATAAGAGGCCATGGGTATCTCTTCTGCTATAATGCAGTGGTGAATCCTCTATTGGCTACTCAATTACCTTCGAATACCTCAAGCTGTACCCAATCACCACCCTATGAGCGACCTCTGAAAGGCAACAAGGAATGGAGTCAAAGTACAGAATCAGTACCCAAGATATCCTTGAGTACCTCAAGTCTAAGGATACTTGCACCATTGCTATGATGAGATTATCAATGACATTTGTATAGGACATCCATGTGATGATCTCATAGCAGGTCATCCAATGTACTTACTACTACTAGTAAGCATCCACATGTCAAATCTAAATATCTCAATATTTACAGTTTTCTGAGATCCACTGCTTGATCCAATCAAGGAGTTTGACATGTGCTAGTCTATCCGAATTAACGATGTCCAGTCTCATTAATCCTATGACTATGGATAATTTAGATACTGACATAATTGCACATGATAGGAATCTCAATAGTATGATCACATCATAATTTCCTTCATGCTATGTCATGTATCAGGGACTTCATTAATTTGATTAAAGATCATTATCAATTCATAATAAAATGAACATCAAATAAATGAAATATGCCTTGCTTTATTTATTCATAAAGTCTGTACATGACTATGAACAAAATGCGCTAAAGGGGATTGCCTTTAGGGCACTACTCTAACAAAAGAATGATGTGATTTGGGCTTATTCTCTTGGGCCTAATTTATTAGGCATTGAATAAATATATGTGGATATATTTATTAGGCTGAATTGAATTAAGTTGTCGGGCTTTTATTATATGAGATATAATGGGCCGAAACTTATTATGCTTCAATGGGATTAGGTTTTTTTTTATAAATAGAGAAACTTAGGTCTCATTAGAGGGAGGAAGAAGAAGGAGATGAAACCCTAGCCACCCTTCGAGAGAAAACTGTGTGACGTTCGGAAAGAGTTTCAGGACATGCTAGCACACGATAACTGCTACCCAGATCGTTCATACTCATGTGGATACCGGTAGAGGGCATTCACGTATTACAGTGTCTACGAATCCTAAAAAGAAACAACCAATCCACGTCAGAAAGGTATTTTCGTACATCCTGTGTATTTTCGATTATACTTCATATTGTGTTATGGCCTTTTCCGCAACGTATTGTGAATACTCGGGCCATACGTGATCCAACAATCAGCTCATTAAACTTAATCTCATACTCGGCCACAGACAATCTACCCTATTTCAGATCTAAAAACTCTTTCATTTTTCTGTCTAGGTAGAACTTGGGCATGTAATTCTCCTTGAAGACCCTCAGAAGGTCTTCCCACTTCAGATTGCAAGGCCTGGTGGTACTGTCTGGAACAGTCTTCCACCATTGGTAATCTGGGCCTTGCAGTAAAGAAACTGCATAGTCGAACTTCTCGTTCGGCTCACAGTCTATCTAATCAAAAGCCCTCTCTATCCTTTCTAGCCATCCCTCGGCCTCTGTAAGGTCTATACTTCTGTATAAGTCTACAGCCCCCTGCTTTTGTAGCCTATCATACCTCCTCTCCCTTCTCTTAAGAATCTTGGCAGGCATTATCTTAAGTTGAGGTACAGAGGACTCTCTGCTGGCTCCTACAGATTCTAGGTCAACTGACTGTCCTACTTGATCACATATGGAGAATGACCTATAATAGGTCAATTATTATCCGCATTTATCACGATATTTCACATCTTACATTCCTATATGTCCCTTTGGATGCCAAACCATGCTATCATACCAATCAATGTAACATTCCACTTAATAGGACCTATATTCGACATCTTGAATGATATCCGAGTACAAACTCCAAAAGAGTGGCATCTTAGAGCAATCAAATCACTAATTTAACCATGACATCATCACTCAAAGCGTAATTATGACCATATTTTAAAACTGAATTCTTCATTTCATTTCATAAAAACTGAACGTATATACATTGTAGCTTTCAAAACATTTATGCATGTGCATCATCGAAACCTAATACAAAACATGCTACATGAAAGAGGGATTATACAAAAAGTTCTAACTAAATCCTTCAATTCCAACTGACCAACCTTTGAGCCATTTCTTCTTCACAAAAGTACAAGAATGGTGCTTCTTGTACAGTCTCTCAGTAGCTAAAGTTCTTTCTCGGTATTGAAAAATCAACATTACAATTTTGGTGAGTTTCGTGATCTCAATGAAGTAACCATCATCGATGGTTCACTCAATTCATACAACACATCAATACATGTAACATATAATTCACATCTTTGCAATTTGGATGGAACCATAACATGTCACACTCTCATTCAAATACAACCCAACAATACATTATAATCAGTTAAACACATGTATTAAAATGTATATGCAATGTTCGTGAGACTCACTTGCGGTTATTATTGTTGTCGTGACTGAGTGCCTTTTTAGTAGTCCATGTGCCTTAGTAGATACCGAGTTGTATCACATAATGTCCCATATCCCTTAGTAGATACTGGGTACAATCACAATTTGGCCAGAGACTCTTATCATAGTCTGAGCTTTATGCTTCTTTCGCTGGTCCGGTTATAATTGCCTTTATCTTTCATACATACATGTAATGAAATGTTTCACATTATCACATTTTCAATCAGTCGCATGATTTCACATTCACACTTAGAACACAATTATCATCGGACTTAGTCTGGCATTTAACAAAATTGTTTTGTAATATTTATTTCATCACATTCACATACAAGTAGTACTTCAATATCACATTCATGCATCACAAGTCTCGGACCTTTAGTGTCCGGAATGAGCACAATCAAATAACATTCATAAAATGATTCAAAACATAATCTAAAGCAAACAATTAATTGAGTGAGACCGTCTAGGTTACTCACAGTTTGTTCCCAAAGCTATTGCCTCGAAATCCTAGCAACGTTCGGATGTTGACGTTCCAATTGCTCCTCTATATCAAGCAATACATACACTTCACAATTTTGCACAATTGTATAAGTGTCTACTAATGCACTTATATGTATATGAAATAAGCACAATGCATGTTCAATAACATTCTCGGGTATTATTCCATTATTCTCATCACGTTATCTTTCATATATCGCCTAAGTATAATTTGTACTTAGGTTTACACCTCACTTAAACCATTATGATCAAAATTTATAACTCTTTTAGTCAATTTAGAATTTTCCTGAAACATACTTTCGGGTCAACTTTACATGTTCTTTTTGACTAGGAAAATGAAGTAATTCAGTAACACTTTCTCCTAGAAAATTGGTTTCCTATCTCTTAAGTTTCTAATGACACTAAGATCATACAATTTGATTCAATATTCGGAAAATTATACTCAAAATACTTCGGATTGAGTACATTAGAAATTTTGGCTAGTGCATCATTGTGCACTCCAAGTTGTACAACTCATATCTCTCAAATAGAATATCCAAAAATTACAAACTTTATACCAATTGAAATCTAAGAGAATAATCTACAACTCTCATGAAAGCAAATTTGTTTGATTCGGCCTGCATCAATATAGTTTATTTGATAATTACAGGATATGATTTTCTATCTCCAGTAGTGCTGTCTTAAACCAAAACTAAACTTCAAGATCAATTTCAAGACCTTTAAGGGTAGAATTAAAATTCAATTTCTTCTTAAAAATTGTAGCCGTGTGTCTCTATTGTACTCTAAATCAAGAATCATATTATTTGGAAACCTACAGATCAAGATATGGTCAACATACCAATCAATAAAAATACTCCATTCAAAAAATTCCAAAACTCCTTATCAGTTTCGTCCCAAATTTGTCAATCAATCTCTTCCAAATGATTTTATATGGCTATAATGCTTTTTGAGGTGTAGCAAAATATTTTCTAAGTCTGTTGGTTAAAATCGCATGTCATTTGGAGGTCGAAAGAAGAAGTTATAGTCAAACGAAAGAAGGATGTTGGCGTCTGTCTCTCCTTCTGTAGCCATAGGAGTCATGATCGTCCAGAAGCACAATTGTGCTTTGCCACATCCCTTTAAAAGTCATGATCGTGAAAAAGCATGATCATGCTTTTCCAGATCCCCTTCAAATGTTATGAATGTGCAGAAGCACGATCATGCAACTCCTCTTCTTCACCGAACTGCGGTTTTTCTTCTTCTTTTCTTTCACTTAAACCAACATTTCTAACTTATATCTTTCCCCATTTTTGACTCTCATTTAACACAAATCATCCACACAAAAATCCAAAATCCAAATTAAAACATATACATCAAAAACAAAAAAAAAATCATTAATGCGTTTCACCATTTTTTTGCATTTCTTCTTTCATTTTTCTGGATTTTCATTTTCTGCATTCTCTTCATTTTTTCCTTCTAACTATAACTTTAATATTTCTTTCTCATCTCCAGACATCACCTTACACCTATTCCTTACCTCTAAATTTATTTTCAATTATATATATATATATAAGAGAAAACAGAGCATGTATATCATCTTTCATAATTTTCTGCACTAATCTCTTGCACATTTTCATTGATCTTTCAACTCCAAAAATCATTTCAGCACTCTTATCTAACATTTTTATCCTCAAAACACAAAAAAAAAAAATCAAAATATCATCCTCCATCTACGATGTTCATGAACAATATTCATTTTTCTCTTCTTTATGTAATGTCAATAAAGCACCAAAATTATTTCATATACCAACAACTTATAAGGATTTACATGTACTAACTTGACAAAACTTCCAAAATTTTCAAAATCTCAAGAAACCCTAATTCCTCATGCAACCACGTACATCGTCTTAAAGGTGATTTGGGTTAGTTTTTCTTGAGGAAAAAGAAATAGATAACAAGGAAGGAGTGGTAATAGATAGAGGAAAGCAAGGTTTAACTTTGGTGGAGGTTTGATGAAAAACTCTGAGTAAAAGACGAAGCTTGAAGAAGATAGTTACAAAGAAGAACAGTGTGTCAAGAACAACAGTGACTTGTTCTTCCACGTATAATCTAATAATAAATCTTAAACTAGGAAAGTGACACTTATCACTCATCCATGTTCTAAGGCATTGAACTAGTTTCTCATTTAACTAGTTTAATCATCTCAAGGTTTACTCCAATTGACTCCTAATTTTTTTTCAATATCATTATCTCGCAAATTCTAAAATCATCTCTAAAATTCCTTCATTATCATTTATTCTTATTTCTATTTCCATTTATTGCTTGACTTACCATATGGCAAATTTTCCTAGTTTAGTAATGCTCAACATTTTCGGAATTTCCTAAAGTTCACCAAAATTCTAAATCAACACTTTATACTCTCCAATTCAGTTTTCAACATATAACTAAACCACAATTCTCAACAAAATCATATATCACATATCCATTGAAATAGTCAATTTGAATGAAATTTGCATATTATTTACATACACATATACCCATTTTCTTTTGTGAGCTTTTAAGCCTAAGAGCATAATTTCAAAACTTTTGAGCTCTTTTCTTCTTTCATTTGTGTTATCATGCATAGATAAATAATTATAACTCTTGCTTCTATTATGCATTTTGAGATCATATTTGTTAAATTAGAAGCATTAAAATGATGAAGGCATTTAGATTCAACATTTGTTTATACCTATTTCTTTGATAATTACCTTACCTATAATTTATCTTTAGGAATAACCAATTTTGAGCCTTAACCTTTTCATTGATTTAACCCCATTATTAACCTTATCATATTTTCTCTAAAGCCTTTTATTATTTTGAACCTGAAGGTTATTTACATTACTTAATTGTTTGAAACTTGAAAATTTGAAAGGTCTAATATTTTTTAATTGTGGTACATGATGAATGCTCAAAATTAGATTAAAAGAAAAAGAAAAGAATAAGTATATAGTATCAAGTATTTATAATAAAAGGACCTGTTTATATTACGAACAAGTTTCTTGTAATGTACCTTTGATAATTTTCCTTCAAATCAAAAATTTTTATCATCCCAATCATACCTTATCTAAGCCCCATTATAACCCTATTAAGACCTTTTGATTTTTTTCTAATTTATACATAAGTGGTGGATATGCGATAATATCGCAAACTTATGGTAAGAGTTCTACTATGCTTAAATTTGAGAGTTTTGATATTTTTCACCTAAAACACGTTAATGCATTAAGTGAAATCTTGATGAGGGTGTAAAGGTTTATGCCTTTAATTTCAATGTGATTATTATTAATATTGACTTAGGAAGTTACTTATGATAACTTGAATCTATTTGTATGTTAATTTGATTCATATGACTTGATGATTTAGAGGATGAATGAATAGGTTAAGGTTATTGAGGATGGACGTTGTAAGATTTATAATTTAGATTATGATTTGCTTGAGGACAAGCAAAAGCTTCAATGTAGGGATATTTGATAGATGCATATTTGACTATAATCATACAACCATATTTGATGTATTTCGCTTAATATTTTATAGTTTTTTTTAAATTTGGTACTCCATTAGCTTCATGTGCATTTATAGGTGATAATTGCTTTTATAGGCCAAAAAGAGAGAAATTTAGCTGAAATCGTGGTATAAAATGAAGATTTGAAGTAATTAGGAGATACACGGTCGTGCATGTGGCCGTGTAAAATCTTAAAACATGTAAAGTCATGATTTTAAGTGTTTTGGGACCTATATGATTACCTACATAGTTGTGTAAGTAACCGTGTATATCCCAAAATCCTTATAATTCATTATAAACAGATATGAGTGGAGGCAATAAGGGGGGAGTGAACTTTTACATTAGATTTCAAATGTGAGAAACTCATAGAGGTGACGATAAAGATCCAAATCCTGCATCTCAACAGAACTTCCACTGGATGTTGTTGTTGTTGTTTTTTCTATTATTTTCTACATGTTTTTATTTGATTTTTTTCTATTATGAGTAAATAAATGCTTTTTAGTGTCCAGATATGATGAACCCTAGTTTAAGATACAATATGTTTAAATCTTTTTATCTAATGCAATTGTTTTTCTTGATCTATTGTGATTCAATTATATGTTTTATGCACGTTCTAATAGATATGAAATATTAATGCATGATTTGATTTCATATTATTGAGATTAACAAAACCTTTGTAGGAATAAATATACCATAATTGAAAGGAGTTGATTGCAAACATAAAAATAGGTTGACATAAATCCTCTAGATTAGGGTCAAACCTCATAGTAGAATTTATAAATCGATAATGCAATCATAGGAACTTTAAGTAAAAAGATTTTAGCTAATCACTCTAAGGATTACCAATTAGTAGTCTCGAGAGAGTTATTAACATAAGATAGGAATTTTCATGGTTCAATAGTCAATAAAATAATTGCATGATAAAAGGTTAATTATTTAATGGTTTTTAGAGGGATTCATCACCAAGACACTAATCTTTGATATTGATTTTTTCTAAGTAATTTCCTTAGTTTTCTACGTTCATTGTTGTTTCCAAATTTTAGTTTTTATTTAAGTTTTATTTTTAATCTAAAACCAAACATCCAATTTTTAGGTTAGATAATAGGAGAGAGGTAAGTACTAGTAATCACTGTCTTCGTGAGATCGACTCGTACTTACCTACGCTAATTATAAATATGGCATGTATTTACAATTACTTTAAATATTGGAGTAGAAATGACCAATCAATTAGTATGGTATTTAATGATATCGTCTAAAATGCACCATCATAGAGTTTTGTAAGAAGTCACACAGCATATCATTTATTAACTATTATAAGATAATAGGTGTGCCTTTCAAACCAAACAGAATGGCTAAGAATTTGTATGATCCATACGCAATTACAAATGTCATCTTTTATTCATTGTTGGACCCCAAACTTTTCTTGGAAGTTAGAACTATTATATGTGAAATGTTAGAGGTTAAAAGCTGGAAAATGTAGTTGAAACATGTTTACTGAGTAAGCTTCGGTGTTAGCCATAACTTTTTCTCTAGTAATCCAAATGAGATGATTTTTGATTTGGAATAAATTAGAGACATAGTGCTACAAATGGTTTGCTGAAATCGAGTTTAAATTCAGTCTCTAAGAATATCAATTTTCTGATGAAAGTTGAACACAGAATACTATTTCAATATGAGAATAGTTCAGAAATGTTTGAGGTATAACTTTTAGATTATGGAACCAAATTGAATGATTTTGATGTCACTAGAAAATTGAGACAATGAGGAACATTTTTCTAGAACAAAGTGTTATCAAATTCCTTCAATTACCTGATTAGAAAAGGTCTTGATTTTTGGATGAAGTTGGGCAATGACTTAAATGAATTTTGAGGTCTTAATAAAGTATTTTTGTGGAGTTAATTAGCATGTTAATGTGAGTAAGATTATATGACATGGGTTAAATTAAATTAAGGTGGCAAGATTGCATGAGGGGCAAAATTGGCAAGTCACTTAAGCATTTAAGTTACAAGGCATATAAGGAAGGGTAGAAGGGTCTTTGTACACCCATTAATGGAAAATGGCAATAAGAAGTGTGGGCTTGCTTTTAAGGAAGAAGCATGAACAAAATTGAGGGAGAAAAACAAAGAGAAGAGAGAAGAAGGAGAGAATTCGGTGGAGAAGAAAGGAAAGAAAGAAGAAAAGTTAGGTTTCAACTTTTCTTGACTTTCAAGAAGGAATTTGTGATTTTTCAATAAGAGAAAAAGGGAGAGGAGGATTAGAGCTTCCATTAGAGCCAAGAAAGTCATTGTTTGGTGAAGATTCAAGGTAAGCTTATGTTTAATATTTTGGATTTTTGAGAAGATTTTGGTTCATATAGCTTAAGAAATGTATGGGTTTAAGAACTCTAGGATTAATTTTAGTGAATGTGTCTTGTGGGTTCTCAATTGAGATTCCTATTGAATGGAATTTTATGGCTATTTGTTAAAGGAAATCAAGGAAGGCAAGAAGAGCAAGGGGAGAGACATTTTTGAGCAAAGTATTAAGCAAAGAAATCCAAGGTGGGTTTCATGTTTATAATAGAATTAATGAGCCATAAATGTTTCCTTTTAAAGTAAGAGAATAAAATGATTTCAAGTTGTTTCATAATTGTTGCATTATTACTTTGAATGATTTAAGAAATTGTTATATGTTTAATATGTGAATTTGGTTGATGAAATGTGAGATATTTCATGTTTATGAACAGTTGTGTTTTCAAAATATGCCTTTGTGGCAAAACGTTAAGAAAAATCATGTTTTCAAAATGTGCCATTTGGGTAACATGTTTACAAGTGAGGAAATACATGTTATGTGAGTTTGGTTTGGTCCCTTAAGTATGTCAAATGTACTTTGACTAAAAGCTTCTCCCGCCTACCCGCTAGTGGCATGGAGCTTCTTTACGGACTCCCATAAGTTCACAACTATGTAAGACCATTTTGTGGGATTGCGATAGTACAATCTGTTCACGGCTACACAGGACCCTTATGGGAAACGTGTAATACGTTCTATTTTTGGACCAAACCAAACCATTTTGATGTGTTTATGTGTTCATTATATGTTGACAAGTTGATGCATACATGATTTGCATTATTGTGAATTGGTTGAGAATGTGGAGAAATAAGTGTTTTGTGATTTTAATGCAGAATGACTATGTTTATAAAAATGTTCAATGGAAATGAGCTTTATAAATGGTTTTGCTTGTTATTCCGTTACAAACATGTTACTCACGAACTTTTAAGCTCATCCCTACTCTCTTTCCCCTATTCAGGTGATGAGCAAGAGATCAAGTGAAAGTGAATCAAGGCATAAATCTGGATTTGCATGTTTTGTTTTGTTTTGGAGTGATTTATGTAAAACAAAGCTGTAATTGCATTTTGAACAATTATTATTCAAGTGCCTTGTGTAATTTGGAGATTTTGGAATATTAATGCATTGTGGCTTGAAATGCCATTAAAGTTTGTAAAACTTTTCTTTTCTTATGAAAATGAATTTTTGAATGATATATGGATGACGATGATGAATGTTGAGCATGAATGGTTGATATATATACATATATATACATATCAGTGAGATGTTATAGAAAAGACACATAGGAATTATGAATGATGAGATGTAGTTAAATGTGACAAGTCAAATGAGTTGAGATTTAAGAGTGGATGAAGAAAAGTTGGAATTTAAAGGGTTATAAAATGATGTTGCATAGAGGAAGTGAAAATGGGACAATTTTCAAGTTTTTCATGGGGTAGGAATTGCGTTCTAAATTCAGGGAGAAAACTGGATTGATCTAGATAGAACTAGACAAAATTATCTTATGGAAAGTTGTAACTTATCCTCTTAGCTTTCCGACGCTATAAAGTATGAAAAGCTTGGATATTGGAGTTGAGAAATATGAGCATTATAATTGATGATGCTGTATGGGAAGTATGAGTATGACAACTATGGTGAATGATGAAAATTGTTGTATGAGATGAATCATTTGAGCTGAGATTTTGGGAGATTCATGAAACCATTTTGATAATTGAATGTTTGAGGAGTGTTATTGTATTAGAAGAAGTGAAATTGGGAAGATTATGAGTGAATATGATGTTAGAATAGATGTAGGAAGCATTGGAGGCTTTGGAAGGGTTTGGGAAACCCTCATGTCCGTTTAACGGACCTTCTTGGGTCAAAAATGACACCAAGCATCGACCATGTCTGTTTAACGGACATCATGTCCGTTAAACAGACCTTCTCGGGCCAAATTTGGCTCCCAACCCCGACAATGTCCGTTAAATAGACATAGATGCCCGTTAAGCGGACATTCACAAAATAGCTTTAGTAAATTGAAATTTTTGACCTCTTAAATGGAAAAATCTCACTTTATAGTCTTATGAAAGTTGTAGATCTAGAAGTCTTCTTTCAAATAGTCTAAGAACTAACTCAATCTGACATATTTAGCAAAGGTTATGGTAATTGTGCCAAGACAGGTACAAAATGATTAAGGACATACACATGTTGGATTCTTTTGACCATAACTTCGTCATCAGACCTTCAAATGAAGTGATTCTTAAAGAGATAGATTCCTAAGACACGTTTCTATATCTCCATATAAATTTGTATCTTTTGGAGTTGATTTGAAAATTTTTTCTTTAGAGAAAGTGAGGGGTCAGTTGGGAGACCATGATTGAAGTATGAACATATGTTGGATTTTTAAGCATATCTTGAGCTATAGAGCTCCAAATTAGATGGTTCTTGCTTCAAATTAAACTAGATACTTAGAGCTACAATTATGTTTTGAAGAATTCAATTTGTGATTTTGGTGTGGGCACATCACTTTTGTGAGATATGGCTAACACGGGTTCATGGAAATAACCCTTCAAGGTAATACGCACGCTCACGTCTTATGATGAACCAATAATGGTTAAGATGAATTCTTGAAATACGTTCACATTTTATGGTTCAAGAGTTCGGCTCCGAATCTTGGGACCTAACATGTATGGTATCAAAGCAAGAGTTGGGTTCCGGAAAGCAGTGCCCTACAGTTGTAGTATCAAAGCAAGAAGAGGAATCGATGATGGTTAAAAGAATTCCATTAAATTAAGCCCACGTTTCATGATCTGAAGTTGGGTTCTGAAAATTTGGCCCAACATTCATTCTTTGGGAATCTACAAATTCCAATATCTACCCTTCAAGTCCAACATATTAAATATTGCAACTCTTGATAGTTTTTCCACCAGGTTTTAAACTAAAGGAATATGATCTTTGTTATTGATTATTACTTTATTTAAAGTATAGTTGATGCACTTGTGTAATCTTCTATTTTGATTCTTTGGTTTTTCCATCAATTAATAACCAATTATATCTTAATAATTAAAATCTAACATGAGTTATATCTCTAACCCTAATTAGGGATTTATTTGCTAAAAATAATGTACTTGATGTGATAAAATAATATAAAACACACAATAATAATAAAGAAATCATTAAGATAAGTGCACCTATTGTTTTCTATAGTATAGTTTAAAAGTTAAGTATCGATCCTACAAAGACTAGAATTACTAGTAATAATTATCTTTATATTACGTAATCTAAATAAATGAATGATTAAATTGAAAAAGAAAATAAAGGAAACCAAAATAATAAATAAAAGTTAATCAGTTAGATAAGAATAAACAATCAATACATATAATGAATTTAAAAGTAGAATCCTTAAAATTTTATTATACTTGAATTTATCCTAGCTCGATAATTAATCTAGTTACTTGATCGAAGGAAATTCCTAAGTTACAACTATATTTTTCTCAAGCAATACAATCCTTATCCTTAAGTTAATTGATTAAAATCTCTTTTTAATATCAGACAATTTGCGAGTGCATTAACTCACTTTATGAAATTTCATGATAAATTCTATCCTAACATCTTGTAGTTGTATCTGTGATAACCTATACAACCTTTATTATTCATGTTGTTATATATATATATATATGAATCCAATTATTAAATCTTTGATTCTCATCCCTTCAATTCATCACAATATATGAACAGGAATAAATTTCAAGAAAGCAAAACACTTTCATCAAATTAAAGAAATCAATTTAAAACATAATTCTAAGCCTCATCCCTTCTAAATCTATATCCCAATTTTGTTCATAATCAAATAAAGTAAACCAACAAAGAACAATAAAGAAATTAAGACAAAGGGATGAATTCTCATTGTTCTTAAATCTTGTTGTCCTTGATTGATCATGATGGAATGTTGTTTTTATCCAAGATTGTTTATCCTTGATGTGCTCTTGAGTCTCCTCTTTCTTAACGCTTATTTATTGTCCTCCCAAATGTCTCCCTTTTGCTTTTCTCTTATTCCTCCATTTACTCCATGAAACCTTAGGTTTTATGTTAAACACAAGACAAAACATGAGACCATTTGATCTCGTGTTGCCATTAGTGTAGCTAAGAACCCTAATATTTATAAAGTTAATGAGCAACATGGTACTGTATTGACCTTGTGTTGGTTTTATGTTTATTTTGTTTCATGTTTAAGACTCCTCCATTACAACATGACTATGGACACAATACCATATAGGTGTTGCGTTAGAGAACATGGAGCCATGTTTAAGCCATGTACTTCTTGTGTCATATTCCTTTAACACTAAGCTATTAAGAAGTATAATGCACTCTTTTATTACATGAGTTAAATAGGGTGCCATGTTGGTGTAATGTACAACATAGGGCTATGTTCAAACTATTTTCCTCCAAAATCACTCCAAAACTCCACTAACTTGGATCTAAATGTTCCAAATTTACTTTTTTTTTTAGAGATCTAAAATAAGGCTTGTAAATAAAATGTAAGCTAAATTAAGCACCAACTCATATAAAAATCCTCAAGATACAAGCTAAACGCCCTAAAATCGTACTAAAAATATGATGTAATTAGCATATATCTGTAATTAAAATGAAACCAAAATAATCTCATCGTAAAAGAAAATAAAAGAGAACGAACTAGAAGAAATATCCCTACTAGAAGAAATATCCCTTAATTGCTTCTAAGTTGGGATGAATTTTTCCTTAATCTTGCTCTAAAACTCTACTTAATGCTAAGAAAATCTAAAAATCCACCTTCTAATTACCCTTAAAAAGATATTTATAGTCTAGAGATACGTAAAATATGCCTAAAAGTCAATCAAATTAAATTGTCACATGTTCTTGAATTTCGTGCCACGAGTTTGATGCTATTTACATTTTCAAATCTGCACTAATTTTAAACTCGAGAGCTACACAATGCCATTTTACACCTGTATTCTATAAGGGTTTAATATTAACTCTAACCCGTAAGAGTTCAATGTTGGAACTATGTCCTATGTCAGCAACAGTATAGCCTTTATTAACTAAGCCTTTGTTTGGTTCGACTTATAACAGTAGAGCTTTTATCAGTAGAAGCTTTCATTTATAGATCTTTTTTGATAAAATTTTTTATAAGAAGCCAGTTAACTGCTTGGATATCAGTTAAAAAGATAGCTTTTTTGAAAGAACTTCATACAATAGATTGTTTGACAACATATAAATAAAAATACTTTTAATTTTAACTATATTTTATTTTGTAATAAAATTATTTATGCATATAAATATTATTTAAAGTATATTAAACAATATGCAAAGCATAATATATTAATTATTATACAATTTTAAACCATACAAAATATAAATAAAAATATATCTAATCAAATCTTTTATATGCATTATAAAATAAGTAAAACTAATATCAAAAATAAAATAAAAAATAAAAAATCAAATATTATTATATAACTTCCAAAATAAACGTAAAAATAAGTTTGTGAGTATTGTGGAATTATGTATAAAACATAAGGGTAAAAGAGACTAAAAAATAAACTCATTAATTGATGTAAAAAATCTACCGAAAAAGTGTTTTTTTAGAAGCTCCAAATTTGAGCTTCTTAAAAAGTTGTATTTTGGCTACCCAAAAAGTCATATCTATTAAAAAAGTGATTTTTATTTTAGAGCCAAACACTCATTTTTCTTAAAAATGGCTTTTGCGGTAGAGAAAAGTGCTTATTTACCTCCCAAAAGCTCATCCAAACAAGCACTAATTCTCTACTTTTTATAGCATGTTTTATAAACATGCAAATTATATGCTTATCAGTGGATTTTGCCAACTTTATCCTAAATTCAAGCTTGAGGACAAGCTCCTGCTCGAGGAGGAGTGATATTATAGCTGCATTTCAAGTATAGTATTGTGGAAGAAGACATAATATGTCAATTAGAACTAAGTGAGATCAAGCTTAAAAAGGAAAGAAGAAAGATAAGACACAATAAAACTAAGTCAGAGATGATATAAATCATAATTGCAATCAAGATCCTATAAATTAAGTAAGCTAATTATGATGCAAAAGTATTCTCTAAAACATTATAGCACCTTATTATGATTATATCTTTTATTTCCTAGTTAATTCCTATAATAAATGGATTAAAATCTATTTTATTATATATTGCCTAAAATAGTAGCCTAGACTACTTATTAAAACAATTGAACGTAATGAAATAAAACAAGCAAGATAGTTCATCAATTTGAGATTGATAGTTCTCTCTTTCTTTAAACTCCAAGGTACAAAGCCCCTTTGAGAGCTCCAACCTTCCACATCTTTTTTCAACATAGGTCTCCGTAAGAAATTCATGCAAAAATGTCATATGATTGGATCTTAATATAAGGCTTACAACATCTTAAATGTTATAAACACATTATGGGATAAGCATTATAGAAGAAGATGAAATTGGTCAAGTAGAACTAAGACAAATCAAGCTCAAAAAATAAAGAAGAATGATGAGGCAAAATAGAATCAAGATAAGGACGGAAAGAATCATAAGTGCAATCAGGATCCTATAAATTAAGGAAACTAATTATGATGCATAATTATTCTACAAAATATTCTAACATACTAGTATAATTATGTCTTTTATTTCTTAGTCATGTCTTATAATAAAGAGATTAAAATCTCTATTATTATGTATCACCTAAACTAGCCTTGTTATTTAAATAATTAAATATAATGAAAAAGAAAGAAAAAAAGTTCATCAAATTGAGATAGGTAACTCTCTCTTCTTTTGAGTTTTAAAGTAAGTAACCCTACTACAAGAAAATGGGTGTTTAGCGATGAAAATTATCGAAGAAATGTGAGGGTTTTCCGTTGGCAAGTGAATTTGTCGACGAAAAGTATCGACCACATGATTCGTTAAAGAGACGGTCGTCGGTAATCTTTAGCGACGAAATAGAAATATTTCGTCTGTAATTTACCAACAAATAATTTTTTTGTCGCTAAATATAACGATGAACTTTTTAAGTTCGTCGGTAACTTTACTAACAGAATATTTCTATTCCTTTAGTAAATATTACCGATGGACAAAGTATACTATAATCTAAGCATAATGCATTACAATATTTTACTAAGTATAAACATGCAACTAATACATTATTTTTACTAACATAATTACCGATAATATCTATAAGAGCAAAATCCTTCCTAAAACATATATATGTAATCTATTTATACTTAAAATAACCTAAAATATTCATTAGAAACAAAAACTAACCATTTAGTGGCTAGCATTGGTCAATTAATTCTATTACAAACTTGTGGTAAATGTTATTAAAAGATCAATACGAGCAAACAAAAAGTAATAAAGTGTCTTGAACCTTGAATCATTTAAAAAATACACAAAATTAAAATATATTATGAAATATTAACAAAGACATAAGTACTAGTAAATTAAATATGCATTATAATTTAAAAAGGAAATAATTATGACTAATAGAAAGAGGAGAAGCCAACAATCTTACTTGCCAAAGAAAACTGATGCTCTTAATCTTAGGAAGCTTATTTCGTCACCTTAAAATTTTCCTAGAGAAACAAATTCAATTGTAAAAAACCAAGACATCAATTTAAAATAACCAAGTAACTTTTCGAGGGAAGAATAATAATAACTCTAACCTTTTAGATGGACAAATGAAATGATACATTTTCAAATCGGGTGGCTTTCTAAGTTAGAGACTAAATTATATGGATTAAGTTATTATTTAAAAGGTTTGTTAGATTAAATTAAATTGATTAAGAATTGAATGCAAGTATTTGAATGCCTTTCTAGTTGATGAACATTGCAATAAAGTAGATCATGGATAACCTTGATTTTTGTAATATATTTGTTTCGTTTCCTTAAAATTGTCACCTTTTTAAATTTGGCCTGTTTGGTTGGATGTTAATTAATGTAATGGAATGGAATATAGTGGAACGGAACGGAATGGAACAGAACAGTTTATAATGAAATAAAATGCAATATAGTGAAAAGTTGTTTGGGAAGGATGGAAGGGTTCATAATATAATGTAGTGAAATATTGTTTGGAAAATGGATAGAATGTAAAGTAATGTATAGTAAATGACTATTATACCCTTTATATTAAAATGGTTTTTGTAGGAGGTTTATTATTTTATTATTAATTATATAAAATTATTATTATTATTAATTATTTAATAAATTTTGTTATATTATATTATATATGATTTATATTTAAAAATAATTTATTTATATTTTATTTATATAGAAATATATAGAAACAATTAAAGAATAATTTTATATATTTTCTACTTTCATTAATAAAATTTTATTAAATTTTATTTTATTATTAATTATATAAAAATAATATTATTATTTATTTAATAAATTTTATTATTTAAATTTATTATATTTTTCTATGTGATTTATATATAAAATAATTTATTTATATTTTAGTTATATAAAAATATACACAAACAATTAAAGAATAATTTTATATATTTTCTATTTTCATTAATAAAAATTTTATTAATTTTATTATTAATTATATACAATTTATTATTAATTATATAAAATATTTTTATTAATTATTTAATAAAATTTATTTTATTATATTATATGTGATTTATTTTTACAAATAATTTATTTATATAAAAATATATACAAACAATTAAAGAATACATTTTATATATTTTTGTTTTCATTAATAAAATTTTATTATTAATTATATACAGTTTATTATTAATAATATAAAATTATTATTAATTATTTAATAAAATTTATTATATTAAATATTATTCTATTTAATATATTAATTCTATGTAATATAATATTATGACTTAGTCATAGTTGGTATTATGAAAATTTATTGAGGGTATATTAGGAAGTATATATTTATTAGTTTATGTTCTATCCTAAACCTCCCAAATCGAAGGTTTTTTATTTTCACTGTTTATGATAGAATGGAACGTAATATGAAACCCTCTGCTTCCTTCCCATTTCATTTCATTTCATTATAAAACTTCCTTCTAAACGATGAAAGTCTGGTATATTCCATCCCGTTCCATTATGAAACTTCCAACTAAACAGGCCCTAAAAGTGATTGAAATTGATTTATTTGAGGACAAGCAAAAGCATTAGGTTTTCTAATCCATACCATTTCTATTACAAACTTTTATTTATTTACATATTAATACTATTACAAACTTGTATTTATTTACTAGTTAGTAGTTTTTGGTTTTCTAATCTATACCATTTCCTGAAGGGATCAACTCGTACTTAGTACTATATTACTTGCTAACAAAAGGTACACTTGCCTTTGTTATGGGTAATAGATACCGAATACAAAAATTTATAACTAGACAGAGATGATCCATTAATATGCACATTTACCTCTAATAATAGAAAAGTATATTTTGTAAAGCATGTAATCCTATAAAACATAATAAAGAAAACTACCTACCAATGTTTATGATACTAAAGGTTTGCATTACACCTTAATATTTCACAAAAGTTCTAAATAAGCCCCTGTCCTTATCTATGATGGCATTTTTCGAAAGAAATAAAATATTTATATTTTATTGATGAGTACAAAAAAAACCATCAAATGATAGTAATTACGAAAAATCCCAGAAATCATATGAGTTTGAAACCTCGGTCTAGTGGGATTTAGTTTAACTTAAGCCTAAGCAGTACTCATACCAAAATAAGCTGCAAAAGCATCCAATTGCTTGAGGATTTGTCAAATGGTGAGAAAGTTCACAGTCACTAGACACCTAATCTCTCAATTGTTTACTCAATGATGGGTATCTTTTATTTGTACTAATACATATGAACCTTCACCTTCTTAGACATTTATTGGTGCTTCACCTTCGTAGACAAATTATCAACCAAATTACAATATAATGTTCAAGTCATCAATTTCGAAAGCACAATATATTGTTCAAATTCTTAACAAATTCACAACATCAAGTTCAAATGCTCATCCAAATCACAACATAATATTAAATTATTAATGAAAACATAATATAATATTTATGTCCTCAACCAAATCACAACTCGATCTCAAACACGATTCGATTTGTTAACTCACCATCATCAACATAAGATTTTGTTAGAGTTAATTTTTCCCCTCATTTTGACAACTTATATCAAGATGCTATAATTTTGATTGAAAATCTTTTTGTCTCTCAAAAGTCACTTTCTCCTAATATCAAAATGCTATAATTTATTTTTTAATTATGTGTTCTTATCTCCTAATTAAAACTTTGTTTTTAAATAAAAACTAACTACAACTGATGCTTATACTATAATCTAAGCATAATGCATTACAAAAATATCAATGTATGGGTTTTGTACCTCAACCGATGATTAAACCAGTACCTCAACCTAGTAAAAAACATAAACCAATGATTATCCATAAAATAAAACCACAAACAAAAAACTCAAATGATCAAAGCAATACATAAAACCCAGTAAAAAGCAAAACCCACTTACCTCAATCGATGAATAAATGAAGACGCAGAAGGAAAAAGGGAACCGAAGCATGCAAAGACATAGAACGAAGACGCAAAAAGGAACCGAAGCATGCAATGGAAGAAGATGGATGTAGAAGGAAGAAGATGGATGGAGAGAAGGGAATCGAAGCACACACGGTCAATGACGGCGACAGAGAATTGAAAACAATAGAGAAAACGAAAGAGAGGAGAAAATGAACATCGACAAGGGGGTGGGTTTCTTGGGTAAGTTAGACGTTTAACCAAAACGATGTCGTTTGGTGACGACATCGTTTTTTATTTATTAAATATTTTGAAGCCAATGCTAACGATGACATTTAAATTTTAATTTTACTTATAGAATAACTCTTTCGTCGGTAAATCACTGATGAAATCCAGTTTCATCGGTACATTCCGATGCTTATTTTTTTCTCGAAGCATTTCCGTCAAATTTACTGACGGAAATATCTATTTCATTGTTATATTCTGTCAGAAAATTTGCTAGGATAATTTCCCTCCATCTTTAACAATGGAAAATTTGTCCACTAAATGCAAATTTTTCTGACAATTTTACTGATGGGAATTAATTTTCCGTCACTGATTCCCTACAATATTTTTATCGCCAGTAATATTTTGTTGGTAATTTGTAATTTTCTTGTAGTACCCTCTTTACTAAGGTCCACCCTTTTACCCACTCTTTTCTACGAAGGTTCCTATAAAAAATTCAAAGAAAATTCAAGCAACATCTTGGTATCAGAGCTTTAAGTCATAAGAGATTCTGGTGAGTAGATGAACGAAAGAATGGAGATGATTAAGCATATATTGGAGGAACAGGCAACACTTGTTATAATTTTCCATGTCTAAGACTTTTTTTTTTAAAGAAAAGGAATTTTATTGATGCATGGCTCTACAAGAGTAGAGGTATTGTAGTACAAAGGTCATGAAAATAAGAATGTAAGACTCATGGTTTGTATCATATGTATGGAACAAAAAGCTGTTCCATTCGCAAGATTGTCCTGAGAGGAAGAGGTAGATCAAGTGCCGTTGCGAATATAGTCGAAGTACCAGCCGAAGCTAGCTTTGCTAAAAAATCCGCAAAGCTATTAACCTCTTGATAAACATGGATAATGGACGACGTCGAGACAGAGAGCATATGTCGAATATTTTCAAGTGCTGCTTCATAACGCCAAGGCCAAAATTTTGATTTATGGTTCAATAGGTGCACAATGCCCTTATTGTCTGTTTGAACCTGTATTTTTCGGAACCCACATTCAACACAAAACTGAAGGCCACAAACTATGGCCTCTATTTCCATGGCGAAGCTAACAGTTGAATTATAGTATCGGCACTCAGCAAACAAGAAAGAACCAGTGGCATATCGTACTACAAATCCCCAACCAGAAGGACCGGGAGATCCAAGTGATGAGCCATCAGTATTTAGAACAACAGTGCAATCATCCGGGGGCCTCCAACATAAAGTCATAATCACAGGTTTGCGAGGCAATTGAAAATGACAATGAAAGGAAGTGGATAAGTTAATCATTTCCTGTATATTCTTTGGAAGTAATTTATGAACTCGCACCATAGAGGAAACGTGCTGTATTATCAAAAAGATCAAGGCTGTGATCGTTGTAGACTTACCCTCATATACGTGTAAGGTACGCATTTTCTCTGAGCCCCAAAGGATGAAGTAGGGTATGATGAAATGATCACAGATCTTGCAGATAGCCCTCTTCCTAGAATAGACCACTCCCATATAAAGAGCCAAATGTTAGGGGGAAAGGATAAATGGAGATCTAGCGGCGGCAAAATGTCTCCATACCATCGGCGAGGACACTCATAAAAGGTGTCTTTGCACACGTCGGTGCCAAGGAACAAATACTACATCTCGATGGATTTAAAAGAAACCTAACTTGTTCAATGTTTAGGAAAAGAAGAAGAGAATTATAGAGGCGCCATACAAAGATAGAGATCTTCTTTGCGAAATTTATTCAAGCTTGACGAAGAAGGACATGGACGGGGTTGGGACCGTACCGGTTCATATCTTGAGGAAAGGTGAAATGTCCGGTAATAGTTGGTTTCAAATTAAATCGATCGGGCCCAGTGAAAACTATGGAATGATTAGTAAGAAATGCAAGCGTAAGCGAGGTTGCAAGAGAGGAAAAATGCAGTCCAACAACTCTTCTCGTTGGGAAAAGAAGTCCCGGACGGTGAGTAGTGGGATAGGATACTGGTGTACCTAGTCCAACGAAGAAAAAGCTCCAAGACCGGACCAATTATCAGTCCAGAAGGATACCAACCCAGTATGGATAGAAACGTATTCATATTCCTGAGCAAGCCGATCTACTTTGGCAATTCTCCATGATCGTTCTCGACGTCGATCGGTGATAATGTGGTGACAAATTGAGCCCAAAGACCCACTTGATTTTTGACTTTCCACCATAACTTAATCGAATAGGCTGCAACAATATCCTCCAATTTTTGGAATCCCAACCCATTCTCCTCTATCGGAAAGGAAAGGCGATCCCATGAACGCCAATGTCGTTTATTATCTGCAAAATAGCTCCCCCATAAAAACTGTTGGAAAATCTTTTCCATTTTATATAAGATGGATTTAGGAGGCTCAATAGCAGTGAAGACGTGTTGTGGGATGGAGGATAGGACATGTTTGATTAAAATCATCCGAGCTGCAGGGGAGAGCCACTTATTCTTCCAACTGCAAACTCTTGTCTCAATTGCCTCAACTAAATGAGTGAACATACGCTCTGTCTTTCTGCTCCGGAATAGTCTGCAACTTAGATATTGCAAGGGAAAATAACCTTAGCCCATTTACAGGAGCTGTAAAACATCTCTTTGATGATTGGGAGACACGCCTTCTGGCAATATAAAACAACTTTTTTGCTTATTGACCTTTTGTCCCGTGGCTGCTTCATAGTCGGCAAGCAAGAGGTTAAGCTGTACTAGCGACCGTTTATCACTCCGGATATCCATGTCTAAGACTTAAGAAGGCTTCTCAAGCCAGAGGCGTGAGCAAGAAATCAATACTAATAAGGTACCAACATATGCATGACCAAAATTTGCAATAAAAGGAATATTCAGGCAACTTTGTTTCCCGATTTATGAAGCTAGATTTTCCTTCATATAATGGAAAAGAAGAACCATTGGGATGACTAAGTAGATGTGATTAATTCTTTCACAACCAGCAAACAATTCTTTCACAACCAGCAAACAATGAAGGAGGATAAGGTTGGACTCACTTCATCCTATATGAATGGAGACTCCCAACTTTGAATTTTCATTTTATCCTAAGAGAAGCATAGTTTATCATATGAGCATTTCAAGGAATAAGAATACTTAGTGCCAAACAATGCTTCCCCTTATAAAATGAAGTTCTATTTAGGCGGAAGAACTTTTTATATGTAAGGATCCAAATTTTAGAAGTAATCAGCAGTTTGAATTTTAGAAGTAAAGGTGATGAGCTCTTTGGGAAGGAAGGCTGCCTCTTGCTTTGTAACCTAATAGCCCATTGGGCTCCCTATACAGAACAAGAAAAAAAGAAAAACCTTTATTAAGACTGGTATGCAAATCAACCACCCAGTAGAATTACATTGGAGTCAATCACTTATTCTGATGCATTTTATTTCATTCAATGCATGATTTAGTTAGCAATTTTCTTTAGTAGTGGTCCTGTTATTCTTTCAAGTGAGCTTTCTGTACATGTTAGTTCAAAGTTTAATAATACATATTTCATTTCAATATTGGAAAGGAACGAGGGCATGTTTCTTTCTTAAAATACTGTCAGCTTGGGGATATTAGTTTTATTCATTAATTATATTGCATTAGAGCTGATTCTTCTATGGAAAAGAAAACAAATCAGGATGGGAGTGTGAGAGATTTTCCAGGAAAGGCAGTGCTATATCCAAGCAACAACCCAAGCAGTGTGAGAGATTTTCCAGGAAAGGCAGTGCTATATCCAAGCAACAACCCAAGCTTGCTTCTGAACCATTTTAATTCATTTCCCAAAATTTATTGCTTAACATCATCCATATCTTCAAAGTTCAAACCAACACACACACACAAACTACTAAAATCCATGTTCTCAAGAATTAATCACTCACTCGGACCTACCCGCGAATCTCTCCACACTATCATCATTCAAATTAATCCCCACCATAGCCTCACCCAACCCACAGCTTACCTCCGCAACCACATCCGGATCACTATAATGTGTCACTGCCTGAACAATCGCCCTCGCCCTCCTTGTCGGATCACCGCTCTTAAACACGCCAGACCCCACAAACACGCCGTCGCATCCCAACTGCATCATCATGGCAGCATCCGCCGGGGTCGCCACCCCGCCGGCCGCGAAATGCACAACTGGAAGCCTCCCTAGCTGCTTCGTTTGCATAACCAGATCGTAAGGCGCCGAGATCTTCTTAGCGAAAGCAAACACCTCATCGTCGTCCATGTTCCGCAGAACCCTAATGTCCCCCATCACGTTCCTCACGTGCCTCACGGCTTCCACGACATTCCCTGTCCCCGCCTCGCCTTTTGTCCGAATCATGGCAGCCCCTTCTCGGATTCTCCGAAGTGCCTCTCCCAGATCCCGGCAACCGCAGACGAAGGGGATCCGAAAGTTGTGTTTGTTAATGTGGTTGTCTTGGTCGGCGGGAGTGAGGACTTCGCTTTCGTCTATGTAATCGATTCCTATGGCTTCGAGGATTTGAGCTTCAACGAAGTGGCCAATACGTGCCTTGGCCATAACTGGGATTGTAACGGCTTGTTTGATTTCTTTGATGAGCTGCGGGTCGCTCATGCGAGCCACGCCCCCTTGCGCCCGTATGTCGGCGGGGACTCGCTCCAAGGCCATGACAGCGCACGCGCCTGCTTCCTCGGCTACGCGCGCTTGCTCGGCATTAACGACGTCCATTATAACGCCGCCTCGCAGCATCTGGGCCAGACCCACCTTGACGGAGAAGGGGGATTTTTTGGTTGTCTCGTAGATTGCGCCCTTGCCGTAGATGGTTACCACTCCGCTGTCCGCCATTGAATTTGAATGAGCGAGAGAGAGATTGGGGAACAAGAGATGTAACAGTTGGTGACGACTAGTTTTGTTTCTTTTGTTTTCGAAAATAAGCATAAACTAGTGGAAGGAGGGAATATTATTAATATTCCTTTGGTACCTATTTATACAAGTAATTGATGGTTAGATAATATACTTATATTATTATTAAGACAAGGAGATTGAGAATCAAATGACTAATAAATAAATAACTCAACAAAATACTAAATTATTACTTTCAACTCGTTTATCTTTCCAAATTTGAATAAGCATTTACAAAAACACCACCTACAATTTCCTCCTTGTATTCCTTAATGCAAAAGGGAAAACTATGCCTATCAGTTCCCTTTTTCTTTTGCTTGTGCCATTATATCTTCTGCAGCTGAATTGCATCCAACATTCATGATTCAAGCTTCTCCATTTCTCTCACATCCTCTATTACTCTCTGTTTGTTTTGTGCCCAATTCTTTAAAAAGTCGGCATCAGTCGGGCGGAGGGTGCATGGTGGGCGTGGTGATGGGAAGGAGATCGATTTTTGTAGCCATTCCTTTTGTTTCTGATCAGCCAAACAGAGCAAGGAATCCGGACATACTTCTAGAGCAGAAGGTGGAGGGACCGGAATGAAATCTTGTAGCTTCGAATACTCTGTTAGGAGGTGGAACATGTAATCATAGACTGTGTCCAAATTCAAGGATTTCATAAAATCCTGTCCTGCTTTTCCCACTGCCTGAGCCTGTTGGGTAAATTTAACCAATAAGTTAAAAGAGTATAGTATTAAGGTATTGAAAATTTGGTCATAAACCCATAATACAAACAAGTGGATCTTAATAACTTCAACTCTATCATCAAGGAATTGCACGCGTAGAGGAATATTTTGCAACTACTTTAACATTGCTTCTTTTCTTTTTCAACTTTGTGGTGGCTTAACTAAGCACTGATTTTCACTACTTAATTGCAGCAATGTAAAAGTTGAAACTGAACTGAGCAAAGAACATAAGCAATCATATTGCACTACAACAAAATTACCAAACTCGTAGATGGGGGAGATAAGAAGATCACAAAACACTATTACAGTGGCAGTTATTTGGATCAAATGAATGGAAATTTCAAAGTAATGTATACCTCAGATGGGTTTGCGTTACCCCAGTCAACAGCAAACTTTATTGATCGACATAACTTATCAGGAGAGACAGGCCAATAATGTTTCCTGGGAACAAGACCACGACTAAAGAAATCTTCATACTGTGGGGAGATTATGAGCGCAAGGGAACCGCAGGATATAATGTATTTCAAGCTCACAGACCAAGCATAGCCTTCAGCATAGATTTTGTACCTAGAATTGGAGAAATGGGGGTAAAAGGAGCAGTGAACTACCAGCTCACTCATTAAGACAAAAGATCTCAACGTCTAAACAAGACCTAGAATATATACTAAACAATCTTAAAGTATCTTTGATTACTGCCTTATCCGTTCGTACCGATAATCACATTGATTTGCTAATTTTGAGCGCTCAAAACCGGCTTTCGCTTCCTCTCCCCAATCCTGAGGTATTCAAAATATACAGCATTAAAATTAAAAGTTCATCAAATTGAGCAATACTTGACAAATTACGAAAGAAACACAACCTGTCGCATAATTTGTGCTCCCCACTTCCTAGAGTGATTGCATTTTAGCAACTCTTCACGAATAGGAGAGACAACATTAGGATTCCCTTTCCAATATGCACGAGGCCATTTCCTTGCCCAACTTCGGCCCTGAGAACCTTTTTTAATGTCTCGAAACTCCTCTTCCCATGATCTTATATTAATCTCTGGCCTATACAAGAGTCATTGACAACACGGATTGGTCATGCTTGTAATCACATCCAAAGTGGACTATCCTTCATCATGTTAAATTTATTGAGGGAAACAGGATTCAGCAGCGACACATTCACATAACAATGGTGCAAGCATTGGTTTTAGAAACAATCAAGCCTCCATTTCAACATCAAATAACAACTAAACCAGATACGTTTTGAAGATCCGATTTCAATATCAAAATGCATATACAGAAACAGGATTGCTTAGCTGATACTAACCAGCCCCAGAAGGACCAATCAGGAAAAGGAATATCAAAGTGATTCTCAGTAGTGCAATATCTGAAGAGTGGCAAAGGGAAATCTCTATGTTCTGTCTTGCTTAGAGTAGGCTTGTCCATGCAATCAAACATCAAATCAACATTAGGCACCATTCCAGGGTACTTGTTTAGCAACTGCAATAACCCCCATATCGTGAACATCATTCTGCTCTGCACACACGCGTAGTAAAGATCCAAATATAATTTCCCTTCAAAAATCACAACCCGAAAAGCAGCGAAATTCTTCGCTGCCATAATGTGATCCATCTTTATCATCGTGCGTGCCCATGGCTCCAGATCACGGCGGATAAAGCTGAAAAAATCAGGGCATTTGGAGGCCGGACGAGAGGACTCCGAGTGCCTTCTCTTGAAGAAAGTATCGTTGGCATACGGGCAAGTGAGATATGAACACTGTATGATTTTGTAGATTCGAGCATGTCGGGCCTCTTCAAGGAAGTTTTTTGGCGGGAACAAGTGCCAAGGGGTAGGCTCTAGGTTGTGACCCGCGACTGTTTTGGTGTGAGCTGCAAATCTATCAAGCTGTTCGACGAAAAGCCTGAATGAGGCTGACAGTATAAAAAAGGAAAGGGAGAGATGAGAAGCGTACCTTGTAAAGGAAAACTGAGGTGAGAGAGACTAAAGCGAGGAGGCAAAAGAGGATATAAGTGGGTGTGCGAGCTACCGAAGCTGCCTTGGACGGAGCACCCATTGATAAGAGGTGCAATTGCTTGTTGTTGTTGTTGAGGATGATGATGAAAAGAGTTTAGATGATGTTTTTAACTGCATTATCTTGGTGGGTGGTGATATTTTACTGTCTTTGGAATCCTTCAATGGAGGTGAAGGGATTTGAAGCTGTGTACCAATCCCTCTTTTTCTCGTTCGAATGATGGCTGTGAGTGCTTTGGCTTGTGTTAGACAAAAAACCATGTGGCCGTGTAGTGTAAAAGTGCAACAAAATGAATGGATGGCGCTCAAATGATAGTGAGTGCTCGGCCTTATGTTAGACAATAAACCATGTGGCCAACAAAATGGAATGGATGGCGCTCAAATGATTGTGAGTGCTTGGACTTATGTTAGACAATAAATTAGACAATAAACCACTTGGCCAACAAAATGGAATGTCTGATCCAAAAAAAAAAAATTGAATGGACGGCGCTCACCAACTTTCTTGGTCATTAAATTTACAACTAATCCCTCCTGTTTCAAATGAAATGTCATTTTAGAGAGATTTTAATTATTCAAAATATGAATCATTCGTAATTTTTTTATGCATATTTATAATCTTATTTTCAAAATTATCCTTTAATTTCTCTCACATCTTGATTACACATATTGCATTTTCAAGACAGTTCAATATGTAATTTCTCTCACATGAGTAACATCATTAATAAAGGTATATCAAACATTTCATTAGTTTTTTTAATAAATGCGTATCTCTTTAAAACGAATTTTATTTTAAATAGAAGGGAGTATATTACTACCTTTTGCTTTTGGGCCGCTTCCCTGTTTGTTGGAATTGGAGTCTCATTGTAATTCTTTCGTTTTCAAAAATACATATATTTTCTCCTCTTTCAACTTTTTTTTAAGGATTAATCCGAGGACTAATTCCTCTGCGGTGGGAATATTTCAAATCAAGGAGGGCTACCGTTGATCCAGAAGTTTGCTGCATTCCTAAGAGTCAAACTCTCGACCGTCTTTTTCTTACACCCATCTATTGTTTCATATGACTAGTTTATTCTAGTAGTACTCTATACTCCTTTCAACTGTACTAAACAAAATCCGTAAAAGTTAAGACTTTGACCGGTTTGATTTGGTCCAGCTCAGTTTAAATTAAAATCAACAAGTTTAGTTCAAATTGAACGATGGTTAAACTTTTTTAAAATAATTTTTTAATTTCAAACTTAAAATAGAGCTTGGACTCTACTGTCAACCTAACTTGGACTTTGACACATAATCAACTTACCTTTTCCTCCTCTTTCTTAGTTTCTCTGCGGCCATTACAAGCTAAACTTTTCTTTCTTTCCAATGCACCAAGCCACCAATTAGTTCTTTCATCTGCACCAAACGAATGAAACCAACGTTGCGCTTGGTTATTGTCTTTAATATGCAGAGACGAAATGAGACAAAAATTTGGAGAGAAAACAGAATAAAAATTTGAGACAGTGAAGTGTTTAATTGTGATGGACAAAACAGATAAAATTATCTCCGTCTCGATGACAGAAATGTGTTTGATTGCAGTTGACATAATATAAAAACATTGTCAATGACTAAAATATACTTGCAGTATAACATGATTCAAAATATATAATTCATTGATTATTTTAGAAGGAATGATTTGTATTAGTAAAAGAGTTAACAAATAATAACAATAATAATGATGATGATGATGATGATGATGACGACGACGATGATGATGATGAGTTTAATAATATAATTAAGAATAAAAAATTGCTTATGTGGAGGGAGGGATATCTCTGGAAGTTGTTTATGTATTTTGTTTATGTCTCCGAGAGAAGAAATCTTGTATCACAGTCTTGAAAGGAATAAAAAATTTCTATCTCTGTACTCCGGACATAAGCATGTAAGATACCAGAAATGTGTAATAATTTTTTCTGGGTCTTGATGATCAGTATGGCACAATAAAATCAAATACTATACGTATGGACTCATTATCTTCACTCGCTGCTTTGCTATGATATCAAGAGAAGAATTGCGATTAAAGGATTGGCAATATGAGGATCCAAGAGTGCAAGCTACATCATTCATAAGCCGAGGAAGATCAAAACAAGAAGTCAAACAATATGGTACAAATGACATCTGTCACACAAGCCTAGCTTAATCAGTTAATGTCATTGCTAGGCATAGGCAATTCTAGAGACGTAATTTATGATGCGCTCTATCGTAAAAAATTCTCTTATGTGTATTTGTCTAGTTGGACTATCGATAATGAGCCATCACATTATGGTTCAAACATCCTTAAATATTTGAGAACGTTCAAGAAGTTGGAGGTTATGAAAAAGTAGTCATTCCTGATGGAAGTTCCTTAAAAGTTGATAAAAAATAGGAGATGTTATTAACAACTACATCAAGCTCGACGATGTGGTTTATGTTTCAAAATTTGAAGGTAAACTGATCTCTCACTACAAAAAATTGTATTTTTAGTGAAAGTAAAAGTTGTCACTAAAAGCAGTAATATTTATCACTATTATTAATAGTGTCCAATCTTTGTAGTAATCTCCGCCACTAATGAAGTAGTGAATAATTTAAAACATGGTCACAATTATGCAACACTTTTGTGACACAAATGTTGATACTAAAACTTGTGAAATGTGTGACAAAATTATATGATCACAATAACTATACATATTTATGACAAGTTTATCGTCACAAATAATCTAAAGTAGTGACGAATTAAGTCTTAACAATACTTCATTTTATTGTGACAAAATTGCTGAGACTAAAACCTATCAAATGTGTGACAACACTATATGATCACAATAACTGTACTTATTTATGACAAGTTTGTTGACACAAATAATATAAAGTAGTGACGAAAAAAGTTGTAACAGCATTTCATTATATTGTGACAAAAGTGTCAACATTAAAACCTATGGAACGTGTGACAACATTATATGGTTACAACAACTTTACATATTTATGACAAGTTTGTTGACACAAATAATATGAAGTAGTAACGAATAAAGTCATAACAAATATGTCCATTACTTTTTGGTCACTAATATCTTAATAAAAAAATGTCAACATCATTTCGTCACAAAATGATAATTGATTCTTACAAAAAAGTATTATCACTAATGTGCTTATTATTATCATAAATAAAACTATCAATTCATCAATGGAATTTCTTTTACATTAGTTGTAAAAGAAATTCGCTTCAATGGCTATATTATCTAACAGATTTCATCACAGGTATGAAAGTTATATGTTACAATAATGTTGTTACTAAATAAAGAATATCTATTACAATAAATTTACCACCAATGCCTTATCATATACATTTGATATGTGTAACAAATCTTCACTTGAAAACCTAATGACTGAAGAGGTTGAGTAGGCATCAATGTATCTTTTCACCTACAACAGAAAATTGTGAAATGACAGAAGGTAACGAAAAGAAGGATGTCTTGAAATTAACAGCGAATGCAGAATCATTTAAAGAGCAGGCAATACCAAATCGAGAGCATAAGAAGAGGTATCAAAGTCAGATGGAAGCGAATAGGAAGATTTCTTAAAACTCATGCCGAACATTAATGTTTCAACTTGCAACATGTAATTTTGCTACAAAGGAAACACAGAATGAAACCAAATTGAACTTCAGAAAGTTAAATCATATACCTCTTCAACAGTTCCTCCACCGTGATCATCATTCAGGGTTTGTCCATGGTCGCCCATAACAAGAAGGAAAGTGTTTTCATGCAAGCCACCTGAACTAGACTCACCATCCAGAATTCTGATAAGCTTATGCAGTAGAATTTGTGGTAAAGCATTATCAAATAAGAATTAAGCATGTAGGAAAGGTTAAAACTATCAAACAAAGGCAACTTGATAATGGAAACAAGATGAGCTTATTCCACCATAAGCAACAAATGTGCATTGAGAAAGTTCACATGTATAGTAGAGTAAATGAATAAGCAGCCAATGTGTATTGAGAAACTTCACATGTATGGTAGAGTCAATGAAGGTCGGACATCTGGAACAATAGAATACCCAAAATTTTGGAAACTTCACCTTTCAATCACTAAAGATCAACAAAAGCTCAATTTCTAGTTCACTTCTTATATTATTTCCAAAAAAAATCCAGACATAAATCTAACATTAATAGCTGAAAGTTTGTGTCTTTTCCATGATTTCAATAAGGACTTTTGGAACACAAATAAGTATTAAATTTAAATGAAAGGAAAATGAGGAAGTAGTTTAGTTCATTTTGATGAGAAAATTTCACTATGATGTTTCGCATATATATTCCATATGGCCCAAGTCATCAAGCTAAATTTTATTTCTATAATTCTTATAGGTGCAGAATTTCCAATGTTCATCTGTAATCTTAAATTTTGAGTTCAATATATTTCAAAACTTGTTGTATATGATAAAGGGACTGGACTACAATAGAAGTACTTCAACAAAAGGTCAATTGTGATTATGCTCAGAAAGTAATTTGGTACACATTTTGGTTTTATAAACGTATTTCAAATTGGATGATTAATTCAATGTTGTTCCGTAGCTTTATTTTAACGTCTATCAATTGGAACAATTTCTTAAACCCTAAATTTTACATTATTTTGTGAAACTTATCATGGCTAAAGGGCATTGTCAAAATTAGGAAGCAAAATGTGAACTAAAAAGCCTAAAGGAGAGAATTCTAATTGTTTCTTTAGTTTCTCCATAAAAGCATGTACATCTGAACATAAGCCTTTTAAAAAAATAAAATTTAGATGAAAGGAAAGACAAAAAGAAAAACTTCCAAAATGGCTGAACTTTAACCAAAAAATAGTATGGTAGATTTATGAATTCAACAAACTTGAATATTTTTGACACTATCAGAAGTATATGGACACTATCAGCAAGCTTAGGAAATATTTTTGCATAACTTCTGTGTATAATTAAGAAACCTACCTCTAAAATGAGATTGTATTGCTCCAACTTTTCTACCATTGATAGAGAGCCAACTCCATATATATGTCCAGCATGATCCTGCAAAGAGATTACCCAAATCCACCCTCATGTCTTCAATTTGATAGATAACTCATAAGGACTTATACATGTATAAACAAATTTGCAAAACTCATTAATCAAACAAGGGATACAAATATTTTGCTATTTGCAACTGATAAAATATGTCAATCATACCACACCAAGAAAATGATCAATAAGAACATCCCAATCTTCTTGAAAAAGGGAAGGAAAAAGGTGTTTGATGCACCCATCATCAACCTTAAACAATAAGTTTTTGGTATATTATGAAATGTGAGGAATTGACAGCGAGAAAATAATACAGAAGCTATAATGCAATACCGTATGAAGATCTTTAACATTAAAAGAAGGATAGGGATATGATTTGTTAAAATGTTGAGGAAACAGTTGAACCCATGTATCATCACCCATCATCACTACACGTTTCCCATTGAGAACCAGCTGCAATAGGCAAAATCTTGTGAAAATGATATTGGAGTAAGAATTTTCACTGTTTGACAATAATTGAATCAACAATAAAGAAATCAAAATAAAATTCGGAGTGAAAGTGAAAGATAGACCCAAATAATATCTAGGAAATGGGAGAGATGGGAATAGCAACAATAGAATTAAAAATAATGAAAAGAGACCTATTGTATGAAGTTGTCTTCAATAATAGCAAGAGCACCAAAACTATTATGAACATCTATAAATGTCGACAGTACACCAGTAGTCAACCCCTGGTATATTTAAAACAAAATATAAACACAATCAAAGTGGTACCAAAAAAAATGAAAAGTTTTTGTCCAAAATCACTAAATAATTAAAGAATAGAAACTGAAAAAGTTAAAACACCAATGAAGACCTTCAGACGTTGAAGACTAGTTGTAGGGGGGTCTGCAATAGCTTTGAATATATGTGAGGCCTAACACATAACAAGCACAATAATATTCAAAACAAGAATCAATAGCCACAAATCAATTTTATTAAATAAAATCCAGAATCAAACCATGTAGAAATTCAAAAACTACATCCCATCTTTGAAACCTAACAAGAAATCTACTCACTCATATTCATGTTCAACAAAATAAATATCAAAGCAACGAGAATAAACATTATAGGAGTAAGGAATGAAGAACTCTGGTGAGTCTTGGACATAAACTTCAAAAACCCAGGTCTGAAAATGGGTCTCGCAGGTGTGGCATTGTCTGGGTCTTGCAGCTGCGTGTTTTTCTTTTCGTGCGATAGCTCTCTCTGTGTGTCGTGTGTCTGCGTCTAGTCCCTTCGTGCGTCAAGCCTTGGAGCTGCCACGTTGTGTCTTCTGTGTGCGTCCATGTCTTGGTTATGTTTCATGTACGTGAGATAGCCCTTGCGTCAGGTCTCTCAGCGTGCATCAAGCCTCGTCTCCGTGCGTGAGGTAGTCACCTTGCGCGTACAGTCCTCCTCACCCCTACTCTCTTTGTGCGTTCCCCCCTTCTGTTGCCGCGTCTCCCACTACTCTCCAAATTAAAACCTAAAATGTTCAAACGTTTTCTCTCCTCAAAACGTCACCTAGTCCACCACTTTTTTTTTGACTCTCACGTGCTGCCATTTTGGAGTATTCTAATTGTGTCATTTTTAATTCCATCTACTGCTAAGTTGCTTCTTGATGTATCTGCCAGGCGCACAAAAATTTTCAAACTTCTTGATGATTAAATTGCTAGGCAAATTTCTTCATTCCAAAATTTTCTCCTTGGTAGATTAGGTGTGATTTGAAGTCAAACTTCACGCTTTTTACGAAGAAACAAGAAAATAAAATAAATAACAAATTTAATAAAAATAAATAAATTAACCTAAAAATGCTACTAAAATGAATGAATGAATATGCAAAATGAATGCAAATATGACCTAGATGCCTACTGAGAACATGACTGAGAAGAGGAGTCCCTTGGATCTTTGCAAGCGTCGCCTTCGAAGTATCAAAATCATCCTCCTTAATTGAATAACAGATCGAATATTCGAGAAAGAAAAAATTAGTTTTATCCTAAATCGTCTAAAGATGCCTTTTGTAAACGTTGTCATTTTTCAGCTATTTTCATGTATCAAGTTAACCAATGGGCTATCCACGGGGGATAGCCATCCAGATGTAACTTCTTCAATTTTTAATGAAATTATTTAATTTTTCAAATAAAAAAAACTTTTGTAACAAAAAATTGAACAAGTGACAACAATTTTTTTCCACTAAAATTACAAATAATAGTGAGCATAAAGATAGTTCGGTTGTTGTGACAATATGAAGTAGACACTAACTAATTGAATTTTTATTGACAAAAAGTTTCTTCATAACAAGTACATAGGCTTTTAATAACAAAGCTCAGTGATAAAAGACATTTTGACAATATTAATATATTATTAGTGACAATTTAATTATGAAGATACTAAATTGTCACAATTCCCATTGTATTAGTAACACAAAAATAAATCATCACAGTTAATCTAAACAATAGTATCAATTAACTGTTTTGCCACAACAAACCTCGTATCAGTGACGAAATAATACTTAGGCACACAAAAATTGTCACTAAATTACAAATGGTAGTGACCATAATTATAGTTTGGTGATTGTGATAATATTAAGTAGACACTAATTAATTGAATATTTATTAACAAAAGTTTTTATAACATGTAAAATATTGTGAGACGATAAATCGTTTCGTCATAATAAGAAAAAATATTAGTGACCAAATTATGTTTTGTTACAACAAATAGAAAATATTAGTTACCAATATATATTTTATCACAATTACAATTAATTTCAGCCAAAATTATTTTGGCGTCAAATTTCGTAAGCTTTTAGTGACAAAACTTAGTGATAAAATAAAATTTAACACTATTAATATATTAATAGTGACAATTTAACTGTGAAAGATATTAAATTGCCACAATTATCATTGTATTAGTGACAAAAATATAAATCATCACAGATAATCCAAACAATAGTATCAATCGATTGTCTTCGCACTAACAAATATCATATTTGTGATGACAAAAATAGTTAGTCACAAAAAATTGTCATTAAATTACGAATAGTTGTGACCGTAGTTATAGTGGGGTTATGGTGACAATATCAATTAGACACTAATTAATTGAATATTTATTAACAAAATTTTTTATCACAACAAGTAAAATATTGTGTGACGATTAACTGTTTTGTAACAAAAAGAAAAAAATATCAGTGACCAAACTATGTTTTGTCACAACAAATAGAAACTATTAGTTACTAACATATGTTTTGTCACAATCACAATTTATTCCCACCAAAATTATTTTGGCGCCAAATTGATAGACTTTTAATGACAAAACTTAGTGATAAAAAATTGACACTATTAATATATTAATATTGACAACTTAATTATGAAAGATACTAAATTATCACAATTACTATTATATTAGTGACAAAAAATAAATCATCACAGTTAATTCAAACGATAGTGTCAATCAGTTGTCTTTCCACAAAAAAATCTCGTATTTGTGACGAAACAATAGTTAGTCATAAAAAATTGTCACTAAATGTCTTAACTCTTGTAGTGTCTACAAGAAAGTTAAAAGTGAAGATTCTAATTTTTAAATGTAATATAATATCCACAAAAAACCTAAGTGAAGATATGGATTGTGCTATTGCTTTCTATTTGAATGTTTATGTGATTAAGTACCCAACCTGACCCATGCTAATTAGATTGTGTGATCATAAGGATGGCCTTTATTATTTGCAAAACACACATAGTACTCATATGTTGACAGTTAAGAAGAGTAAGAAGGAGTTATTGGTGAGAAATCGAGACAAGATCTGATCCTGATTATAACAGAATAATTACGAAACATTTTCTTATTTTTATTTTCCTTAAAACCAAGATCACTTTAATTTTATAAAATCAATAACAGTTAAATTATAATAAAGCATGAATCTTAATTTGTACCTTCATTTCTGAAATCGATCTATTTCAACCACCATAGTTGCACAAGTATCTGATCTCTAACTGTATCCACATAATAAGTTGAGAGACTAAATGTATAGTATAATAGAAGATGAAGTTATCACATTTAGAGGTGATAAAGGTCTAAATGGAAATGACTCAATGGAAGAAATTATGGATGCAATTTTAGACATGAGAATAAACCATATACATGTCTATTAAAATAAAAATGGAAATGCAAAATTTTAATCTTATATCTCCTACCATTGATGTTGAGATTTAACAGGTGTGAGGGTTCATCTAAGCTTTTAGTAGATGCAATCAAATGGTGTGTTCAGAAATAATGCCAAGCTTAGGGACATAATACCATTTCCCACATTTTATACTCCTCGTTGTCGTCCTATAAAAACAACAGAAGGAGATGGTTGGCAATGGACAAACGTGACATTTCAAAAATAAACTCAACAGATACGACCCATCACAATAAGGAAGCTACTAGGTAACCATCCATAGATAACATTCTCCTACTTGGGTCGTATATTTTTATCTAAAATTCATGAAACCTTTACTCAATTAAAGAAACCAAACGTATGAATTATGGCAATAAGTACTCTAAATATGATTATTATCTTTCATTTATCATGATGCCTCCTATTTCTTATTCAACTTTAACTGGATGAATAAACCTTTATGTTTATTCTAGTACTATAGTAATTGTTATTTTCAAAATAATAAATGTGTACACCAAAATGAGAAAACAACAAAATTAATAAGAGTTTCGTAAAAGTAGATACAATAAATCATATAATGGAACTAAGTCCCATTCTAGCAACACAATCCTTAAAACTTTTTGGTGGCATGCCTTTTGTTAACTGATCAATAATCATCAATTTAATGCTAATGTGTTCAATGAACACTTTGTTCTCTTTGACACATTTCCTAATAGCCAAATACTTTATGTCTATGTGCTTACTATGACTACCGCTCTTCTTGTTTTTGGCTAAGAAAACTATAGCAGAATTGTCACAGTACATTTTTAATGGGTTAGAAATGGAATCTACAATTCTAAGCTCAGATATGAAATTCTTCAATCATACACCAAGTGAGGTAGCCTTAAAACAAGAAACGAACTCAAGCTCTATGATAGAAGTACCAGTAAAAGCCTGTTTTAAACTCCCCCAAGATACAGCTCCACCGGAAAACATAAACACATATCTAGATGTTACTTTCGTGAATCAACACACCCAGTGAAGCCCAAATTCGAGTAGCCAACTACCTTGAGATTTTTAGTTCGTCTATACAGAAGCATGTAATCTTTGGTCCCTTGAAGGTACCTTATCACCTTTTTGGCAACTCTCTAGTGGTCTATACTTAGTTTACTCTGATATCTTCTCACATTCCAATAACAAATGCTATCAGGTCTTGTACAAATCTGAGCATACATTAGGCTCCCTACTATAGAAGCATATGCAATATTTTTCATTTTATCCCTTTTAAACTCATTTTTTGGGCACTGGTCTAAATTTAACCTATCACCCTTCACAATAGGTGCTATACTTGGTAAACAATCTTTCATTCGAAATCTCTCTAAGACCTTATTGATATAGGTTTCTTAGGATAGACCCAAAATGGGTTGAGATTTGTCCCTATAGATCTTAATGCCAATGACATAATATGCCTCACTCATATCCTTCATATCAAAATTCTTAGAAAGAAATTGTTCTTTCTCATATAGCAAACCCTTGGCATTGGTAGCAAGTAGAATATCATCAATATATAGAACATGGAAACAAATTTTACTCCCACTAAAATTTTAATATATGCATTGATCTATGATATTCTTTACAAAACCATATGAAGAGATGATATCATGAAATTTCAAATACCATTGACGGGAGGTTTGTTTTAATCCATATATGGATTTCTTAAGCTTGCACACCAAAAGCTCACCATCACTAGAAGAGAATCCTTCCGATTGTTTCATATAAACCTCTTCCTCTAGGTTTCCATTTAGGAACGTTGTTTTCACATCCATTTGATATAGTTCCATATCAAAATAGGCAACCAATGCCATAATCACTTATACAGAATCCTTCTTAGATATAGGAAAAAAGGTCTCTGTGTAATCAATTCCCTCTTATTGAATAAATCCTTTAGCAACAAGTCTAGTTTTATATTTTTAAATGTTGACTGATGAGTCCCTTTTTTGTCTTAAAGACCCATTTACATCCAATGGACTTTGCATCATTAGGCAACTTAAACAAGATCCTAGACTTTTTTAGATGCCATAGAATTCATTTCATCTACCTTAACATTGTACCATAATTGAGATTCATTGTAACTCTTAGCTTGTGAAAACGTTTCAAGTCATTTTCGGCTCTAATATTATAGTCAACTTCTTGTAAATACACAATGTGATCACTAGGTATTACTGATTTCTTCTCTCTACTTGATCTTCTTAATCTTATATTAGCGCCCTCCTGTGGAGGAGCTTGTACAACTGGTTGCTTGACAACCTCTTGAGATTGCTAAACAATCTGATATACTATATTGTCATTAGTAGTTTGTGGAACTTCAATGATTGGTTGTTTAACACCTATTTGACTTTTGAGGGATGCTATGAGTGACAATCAATATATTACTTGAAGTAGGAGTTTGTATGTCATAATGATCCTTATTAAAAACTAAATCCTGAGATTGTTCACTCCAATTGATCAAGTCATTCTTAAGAAACTTTATATTTCTTGATTTCACAAACCTAGTACTATAAGATGGACAATAAAAATCTATACCCTTTCGACTTTTTAGCATATCCAATGAAATACCCACTTATAGTCCTCAGATCTAGTTTTTTTTCTTATGGATTATAAGCTCTTACTGTAGACCGACATCCCTAAATGTGAATATGTTGTAAACTCAGTTTCCAACCTTTCCATAACTCAAATGGTGTTTTTGAAATAGTTTTGATTGGAACTCGATTTAATATATACACTGCTACTTTAAGAGGTTCAGTCCATAATGATTTAGGAAGCTTAGAGTTGCTAAGCATACTTCACACCATTTCTAATAATGTTTAGTTTCTTCTTTCTACTACACTATTTTAGTTCGGAGACCCAAGCATGGTGTATTGAGATATTATCCCATGCTCTTGATGAAACTTTGTAAATGGACTAGGTGCTTGTTTATCCTCAGTGTATCTACCATAAAATTCTCCACCTCTATCTAATCTCAGATTTTTATTTACTTACCATATTGTCTCTCTAATTTTGTTTTAACTACTTTTAATGCATTTAATACTTCGTTTTTGTTATGAAGCAAGTAGAGGTACATATATCACTAGTAATCATCTATAAATGAGATGAAAATTTCTGACCATATGAGTTCATTTCTAGATTAAAAATTTATGTATGTATGATCTCTAATATGTCTAAACTCCTCTCGGCACATTTCTTTGTGTATGTTGGTCTGCTTTCCCTTTATGCAATCCACACAAACATCAAAGTCAGTAAAATCCAGAGTATTAAGTACTCCATCATTCACTAATTTTTTAATCCCTTCAAGGGGAATTTGTCCTAATCTTTAGTGCCATAACATAGAGGATTGTTCATTTATAACACAATTTTTAATACCAGCATTATTATAGATATGCATTGTATTGTAAAAAACATTTTCTTGTGAATTAATTTGGAAAAGATCATCAATCATTGTACCATTCCCATTAAGATTATATTTATGATATAAACTAAATGATGTGTTTAAAAAGTTAAAGGAATATCCCAAAAGTATGAGTCTTGAAGCTGAAATCAAATTTCTAGAAAAACTTGGAATCTAAAATGTTCTTTCCAAATTAAAAAAAACTAGAATTCAAATCTAATATGCATGCCCCAATAGCTTCCACACGTGAACGTATCTTGTTACCTGAATAGATGCCTGCTCACAGGCCGTTAGATTTCTATGGTTTAGAAAACCAGGTAAGATATTGGAAATATGGATTGTAGAATCAGAATCAATCTACCAAGTGTTATGAAAAATATCAACCATATTAGATTCATTACAAATAAGTGAGATTGAAATACCTTTCTTCATAAGCCAAACCTTAAATTTGGCACAATCCTTCTTTAAGTGCCCTTCATTTTTATAGAAGCGACACTTGGGATTGAAATCCTTTTTTAAAATCTCAATATGACTGGTATTTTTCCCTTTTGTTTTTGTCTAACTTGCCCTTTATTCCTTCCTTCTGTGGCCATATGTACACTTTCACCCAATTCCATTACGAACCTCCCTTCCTCTTGAACACACATGATCAACAGTTCATTGATAGACCAATTATCCTTATATGTTTTGTAAGACATTTTAAAGGGTCTATATTGAGGTGGAAGGGAATTAAGTATATAATGCACAAGGAAATACTTAGACATCTCAACCTCAAGAGACCTTAGCTGAGCTGCAATGTCTCTTATTTGCATGATGTGCTAACGCACACCTTTAACACTTGTAAGCTTCATTGATGATAACTTAGTCATTAAGGTGTTGGCTAGAGGCTTATTTGAAGACTCAAACTGTTCATCAATAACCTTCAGGAGATCCCTAACATGACCACACTCTCTAATAAAATCACAAATACTAGCATGAATTTTGGTCTTTATGTACATCATGCTGAGGAAATTAGATCGCTCCTAACATTCATAAAAAACAATTTTAGCCTCAGTGTTAGTTTCGGTATGTGTTGGTGGTTCTGTCCATCCACCCTAATTGGAGGAGAATTCTCTCTTTTCATATTTTATAGTTATCACCATTCAATTTGAGAATATCATATTAAATATCAAAAAAATTTTACAAGTTGAATAACTGTAAAAAAATTCAAATAAACATGCTTATTTCACTAACTTTTGAAGCAAATAATCATATATCATGTTTTACCAATGCTAAAACATGCAATCATATTTCAAATGTGAATCGCATAACAATTAAAACCGCCTATGGGCTAAGTTTTAATTAAAAGATTCATACATAACCTTTATGATGAAACTATCAAATTATATTCTTTTTCTTAATACTTGTGGGTAAATTTAAAAATAATTTACTATTCCATCCCATTAACTATGCAAATATAATAAATCTTCCGTGGGTAATTTTTATTATATTTGAATATGCTTAATTACAATTTGTGTTATTTTACTAGATTCGATCCATAACATTTACTATATAATTTCTCTTAATCAAAGATGTTGTGCTAATTTTCAACTAATTAAAATTATATTGATCACATGACACCTCATTTTATGAAAATATTAATAATAAAGGTTCCACATAATCCTTTAAAACTTATTAATTATGCATCAATATCATATATTTGCATAAAATAAATATATATATATGAATTTAAAATCAAATAATGATTTAAATCCTACAATTCAATAAAATTGGACTCATATGTCAAAACAGAAATATCTATGGGTTTAATATATAAATACAATTTAAAAATGGACCATATTGTAAATACAATATACCATATCACTAGACTATGTGGTGAAAGAAATGTATGCACCGAAAGCATTTACCACCGCCTTTGTCCACTTCCTGTTTGCTATTCTTTATAAGTATTAAACTTAAAGTTTTTCACTAATGGCCCCACCAACTACAATGTTTCTATGGCCCCAATTTATGCAACAATTAAAGCAATGACAAAGTCAAAGCCTATGGGCCCCATGAAAACTTTTTCTCTTAATTAACAAAAATGTCATTTGTTAAAACAAACGAAGGCCAAAAAAATGTTACGAAAAAGCACATTTGTTTTGCAAAGAATGAAAAATGTGTGCCTATTGTCTTCAATCTTCAGTCGGGTCAACTAAACCCAGATTCGACCTTTTTAAAAATCCAACTATATCTTGACTTCTAAAACTCCATTTTTGATTATTCAAAAGCCATTTTAAACATAATTGAATTTCCTCCAGATATGCAATAGCAATTTCATAATATAGTGACTTTAACAACCTTAATATTTGCAACGAAAAAATCACCCATTCACACATATAATTACAGAAATTCAATTGCATTAAGGTAGAGGTAAATTTTCTCTGATACCAACAGTTATACATAAGAATAAACAATATACATGTCTATTACAATAAAAGTGGAAATGTGGAATTTTAATCTCATACCTCCTACCATTGATGTTGAGATTCAAATGGGTGTGAGGGTTCTTCTAAGCTTTTAACAGATGCAATCAGATGGTGTGAGTAGAAATAATGCAAAGCGTAGGAACCCAATACCATTTCCCATATTTTATACTCCCCATTGTCTTCCCATCAAAACAACAAAAGGAGGTGGTTGGCAGTGGACGGATGTGAGGTTTCAAAAATAAACTCAACAGATACTAGTCATCATAAACCACCCACAAATAACATGCAAGTCATCAAGAACTAGGAATAAATTAACATCATAAAATGGAGACATGTGATTAAGAGGAGGTCACCATGGAAGGCATGCCATAAAGATATGAAAGTGTATAACATATTTGTAAGGAAACGTGGCCCAATGAGAAAGGAAATGCCCTGGATATTTAAGAGACTATGTGTATGATGCAATATTAGCACCATCCTATAAGAACTCAACTCAAAATGTGTCCCTAAATAAGGCCCATCCTTTAACACACTAAATTTGTTATAGTAATTTTAGCTTAAATTGTAAAGCTTTCTAACGAACTATACCTAAGCTGTCAAGGATAAATAGTGGCCTGAAGCAATTGAAAAGGATATAAAGGTCTTAGAAGAAAAAAAAACATGGAAGGAAGGTTAAGAGTTTACGTTTTAGAAGGAAGGTAGTTAAGTGCAAAAGGGTCTATCAAATTAGGTATAAGGTAGATGGAATCATTAAATGCTTTAAGATAATATTAGTGTTACAAAGGTTTACCTAAGTACAAAGAGAGGATTATACTAAGGTTTTAGCTCCAATGATAAAGCATACATCCTGTTGGACCCCGTCTCTGAGGCCCAACATTCGAAAACACACAAGCATAGCAGACCCAAAACCGACCACACACTGACCACAAATTGGGGGGGGGAACTTCCAAATGAAAAATCAGATCGGCTTCCTAAGGACATTTGTTCCTCATGATCTAACGATTCTAACGCCACTGAAAACGCTCAATTCGGATTAGAAATGAAGAAGTTATGCTTAAAATGCTTTTTAAAGAAAATAGTCAAAACTGAACATTCTACCGACTTCGTGTCAGAAATTGAAAATCTTAGAGGCTCCATTGCCAATTAGTTTCTTCATAAAACTTGTATATTTATAACTCTAGTTTAATTTAAAATAAGAATCACCTCGATCCGAGCCCTATAGCTCAAGATATTTTAAAATAAGTGAAGTATATTCAGACTTTATCAACCGATCGTCATACTTTGTTTCAAACCACCTTTTTCAATTTAAAAGCAATATTGATAAATCAGGTATAAAAAGATAGAAAATTTTCTCAGGAGTCCAACGCTTCAAAAATCAGCTTAATCGGAGGTCTGTGCAAAAAGTTATGGCCAAAAGAAGGAAGAAGGGTCAAACCCAAAAGCAGACGATGATGTCAACAAAACTAAGACGAAGATGACGTCATCATTGACGAAGATGATGTCAGCACAGACGAAGATGACGTTATCATAGATGAAGATGACGTCAGCACAGATGAAGATGACGATGACGTCATCACAGACGAAAATGACGTCATCACAAACGAAGATGACGATGACGTCATCACAGACGAAGATGACGTCAGTACAGACGAAGATGACGATGACGTCATCACAGACGAAGATGACATCAGCATAGACAAAGATGACGATGACGTCATCACATACGAAGATGACGTCAGCACAGACGAAGATGACGATGACGTCATCACAGAAGAAGATGACGTCATCATAGACGAAGATGACGTCAGCACAGACAAAGATGACGTCATCACAGACGAAGATGACGTCAGCATAGACGAAGATGACGATGACATCAACACAGACGAAGATGACGTCAGCACAGACGAAAAGAAGATGAACAGTAACTTCGTCTAACTTTCTCTCCAGAACATCTCCACTTATAAGATGCATAACTTATCACTCAGATGTCCAAAATTTACAAACTTTATACCGTTGGAAAGATAAAAGAAATATCTACAACTTTCCGGAAGGGAATTTTGCCAAAATCTATCTTTATCAATCCCAAAGTTACCCCTAAAGTCAGAAGATAAGACTTTCATTCCTGCACCAACACTGCACCCAATTCTTAACTTCATGACAATATTTGAGACTCTCAGACACAAAATTGAAATTCGATGTCTTCTTACAAAATGTAGCCATATATCTCTAGTTTAATCCAAATCAAGAATCATCTTGTTTGAATTACTAGAGAAAACGTTATAACTAAAAGATCAAGCATATTCGGTGAACATTTTCAGATCACTACCAATCTTATCTCTAAATCTTTCCTTATCACAACTCATAAACCTTTGCAAATTCCAGCAAGCTATCCCAAGACAAAACCCAACAACAACTCAATGATCAAAAGACTCATATATATACCCTTTTCAAGGTCAAGCATAGATCGCAAATCAACAAATTCACATGAAGAAGAGAGTACTAGAACTCTCATCTCTTTATCAATCATTCAAGGGTTCAATCATAGCTTTAATTACATATCAGCATATTCATCATATCCATCATGAATCATGTACCAAAATACAACATATGAGATGCTCAATGCTTAATATGCTTATAAAGCCATTCTGAAAGCTAGTTACTAACGTAATACAAAAGTGTCTAAAGTTTCTTGGAGTTATGCCTGATGCCTTGCAAGGTTTCGCGTCCAACTAGAATTTGCACCTGAGGAGGGAGAATGGGGTGAGCAAACACGGCTCAGTGGCTAACACATTTATAGCCATCGTGTAATGAGCCACACAATACATAAAGAATCCGAAACATTTGCAGTCTATCATTTAAAACACAATAACTCAACTTCATCACATAGATCATAAATTAGCCAAAATCATCACATGAAGCATAACATGGAATCTTATATCAATTAAAACACATATTATGCATCATAACACCAAAATGATGAAATGCACACAATTGCCTCGAGAGTTCCATAAACACGACGGAAACTGAAGTTTACCGTAAACACGACGAGTCCATTTTCGGATCTCGTAGGCCTCAAGCGGGCAGCCGGGAGAAGGCTAGGGGGTTAACGTGCACGTGACTTAACGAAATAGGTTCTCTCTTGCTCAATCACAAACAATTTATTCTCACATATTCAAACACAAGAATAGCATTTTATGCTTCTTTCATTGCATCGAATCGTCATAGTTTCATTCTTTTCTTTCAAATCAAAGGAATACACTTTCAATATACACACAATTTAACAAAGATAGCACACATAGGGCATTTGCACATTACAAAACAACTATAAAAATGTTACCCACCTAACGTCGGAATTCGAATTCAAGATTTCCCTTCCTCATTGTCTTGAGTGGGGTTTTCTTGAGTTCCTTCAATTAAATCACACTCCATTTAATAAATACATTCTAAAAGAAAGGCATAGCATTCATGAAATCATGCAAAGGTAAAATAAACTTTAAACCTAACCTACCCATAAGCCATCTATGCTATAATAACCAAGACCTTAGCTTAAAAATCCCAAAAATTCATAGATCTTACCCTTCTCTTCTATCTTTCTTCAATCTCTACACAAACCCTAACTTCCATTTCATCTCATTTTCGAACCCAACACAAACAAGGATAGAACTTACCTCCCACAAGTAGTTTCTCTTCTTTTTCCTCTTCTTTCTTCTTCCCTTCAAGCTTCCTACAGCTCTCCCTTTTTCTTCTTGGCCGAAACCCTCCTTTCTCTTAGCTCATGTTTTTCTTCTCTTCTTTTCTTTTGATCTCTACGACAACTTGCTTCCTTCTCTTCCTTTAATTCATTTATATCTCAACTTAAAAGCCTACCTCAAAACTATGTAGTTTTGATACTCCTTTAAAGCTCACTTGCATTTCCTTTTGGGCTCTCCTCTTTCTACTTATTCTATTCTTTCCCAAAGCCCATTCCATCCAACAAGCCCTTATTTGTCTCATAAGGCTCTACACTTCAAGCTTACTTCCAATTAATCCAATCATACTAACTAATTCCAAGTCTCAACTAATACATATATATATATACACACATGATTAAAACAATTAAAGCAAAATTAAAGAATAAGTCAAATAAATCAATAAATCAATAAATAAATAAAAATAAAAAAATTTTCGGGCCCTAACACGTCCATTCATATTTTTGGTAGTTGTTGAAACAAAAGGATTGGAAGTTCAACAAATAGTCTTGAATAATGCTTTCTTGCATAGTGATCTTGAGAAGGAAATCTATATAGCTTCTAACAAGCTTTAGTTCTAATAAACCATATATTTTATATAAGTTGTAAAAGTCCCTGTGTGGTCTATTTAAGCTTTTAAAAATTGATTTGTGAAATTGGCATAATCTTTACGTGTGTATAGTTTCAAATAATCAACTATGAAGAGTACTCTTTTCATATACAAAAAAGGAGATATTTTTGTTGACCTCTTAATGTATGTTGATGACATTATATTAGCTGAAAGTAATTCAAGGTTTATATAAATTTCGAGGCATATCTTAATACGTGTTTAAAAATTAAAGACTTGGAAAATTTGAAGTGTTTCTTTGGGATACAAGTAACTTGTGTTTTGGCAGGCTTATTTTTGAACCAACTTAAGTTTGTTGGACCAATGGTGGTTGACAAATTAAATCCCACTTATGTTTTGATAATAATAAAATGTATAGAATTGGTTAAGAAATTATTTCAGGTGATTTAGATTCAAATACATCAAGATTGAATGGGCAAGACATAAATCATGGTGAAATCAAGAAGGAAATAATCTTCATCAATCTTGAATGGGCAAGACATAAATCATGGTGAAATCAAGAAGGAAATAATCTTCATCATGCTAGAGACATTAAACATGAAGATTATAGAAGATTTGATTGAATATAACCGTTGAAGCCAACATAAGTCGACTAGTAAATCATAAGTCGACTAATATATCAAGATCTGTCAGGTTAAGAACAACACAAGTCGACTAATAGACTATAAGTCGACCTATCGAAGGTTACAAGTCGACTTACACTGCATAAGTCGACTTATCGAAGGTTACAAGTCGAATTACACTGCATAAGTCGACTTATAGAAAAGTGGAGATAAAGTTTTAAGAAAATCGTTGTTACAAGTCGACTTACACACCACGACAAGTCGACTTACGAGTACAGCAAACTGATTCTAACGAAGTCAATCATTCAGAAATGGAAAGGAAATAATTTAGCAAGGTCTATGATCAATCAACAACGGCTAGTGGACATCCCCAACGTCTATAATCATCCTTTAGCCTGCAAATAAATAGAGAAACATCAAGGGAAATGGAAGGAACGCAAAAAATCAAAATATACTACTATAGTTCCAAGAATTTGTTCTCATACTACTCTTAGCTTGGTCTTAATTCCATTCATCTGTACTGAGAGTTAGCATTTTCTATTTTCTATCATTGTGATTATTGTGAGTTGAGTGATTAGAAGAGATCACTTGTGAGGTAGGATTTGTGCCGGAAGACAAATCAAGTGTAAAGGTAGCTTGAGCCGGAAATCAAGTGGTGTTGGTAAGATTTGTTAGACCCCGCTGCTGGAGCCCAACATCGGACATGAGAGCGTGGCGTGAAACATGCTAAAGATACATTTAAGACAAAGACCCGCGGAAGATTAATGGGCCTGTTGGAAAACAAACTTGAAACATGCTTTCATTTGATTTAAACAAACAAATCCAAACATGTAAATTTAACTATTGAGGAAGGAGACTATCAGAAGTTCAATGAACCCATCGTGAACAAACTCAAAGCTTACTTTCATGCTTTAAAACAAACATATCCATAATTCATGCTCCAAAAGATGAGTTTCATAAAGCTTTAAGAATATCTCAAACCAAATTACAACTTTGAGTTCAAGAGCCAAAAATACAAAATACTCTTGAACCAATAATACTTGAAAAGAAACTAAAGCTTAAAAATAAACATAACAAAATGAAAATGGAGTGCTGCCGTAACTCGTAACTCGTAACTCGCTCGGTCTCTTGCTCGTCACCTGGATGGGGGAGATTAGAGGGGGTGAGCTATAAAGCTCATGGGAACATATTCATAATATAGCAATAAGAAAAAGTATTAAAAAATATCTCATTACCGTGGTACTTGTTGAAATCATAACAATTGAGCATGTATGAGTCATTGTCTTGAAAAATGCTTAATTCTTGAACAATTCGTGATGCATGACACATAACAACAAATCATAAACACATAACATAACATAATGGTTTGGGTTGTCCCTGGTTCATGACGTACTACACATACCATCGAAATGTTGATGTGTAGACGTAGTTTCGTGAGGAAATCCTTGTGAGAAACCCTGTGCCACTAGCGGTCAGGTGGGAGAAGCCTCTTCATGAGTCAATGTGCACTTGACTGTTCGTGAGGGACACCGCAAACCCACATAAATATGCATGATTCATGTTCTTGTAAATTTGTTTGCCAAACTGGCACTTGCTTGTAAACTTGCTTGTAATCTTGCTTGTCATATATTTCGTAAAACATGATTTCATGTACTTGTATTCGTGAAAGGAGAGCACCCCTTTGTGAAAACCTTGTTAATAATCATGAATGCAAATCACATAGAAAAATATAATCATTCATAATAGTATGTAATGCGATCGTGGATGATGCAATTTAAATGCATTAATTCTTTCTTGATTTGAACAAAACAATAAGTGACTTATTTACTCTATTATAAACATGAACCCACCTGAATTCCTTGCTTGTTCTTGCCTAGGAATGAGTTTCCTCTTGAGCCTCTTGATCCTCTTTCCTCACTTGATCTCCTAAAATAAGAACCAAAATCCCATTTAATAATTCATGCTGAAACAATATTTCCATTCTTAAGCTCCATCCAAAATTCCATATTCTTAGAAACTGATTCATAAATTCTTCACTTCACAAAACTTGTAGATCTACGTCTCTAGTTTACAAAGCCTCAAAAATCACCTCAAAAGGACTTCTGTAGCAAAAGATATGATCAAAACACTAAAAACATCTTTGCTGGAAAAACTGGCCTCGCTGCGACGAGCGGCCTGGCATGTCGCGGCGTGCGACCCTCTTGCACGTCACGGCGTGCAGCTCGGCACGTCGCGACGTGTGGCTAATGCACGTCACGACGTGCGGCCTGGCACGTTGCGGCATGCGGATTGATGCACGTCGCGGCGTTCGGCCTTACGCACGTCGCGACCTGCTGACGGGAGGGTCGACTCCCGAATCCAGATTTTCGCCATTTTCAACCTTTAATCCTTCCCTTTCTCAACAATAACACATCTAACCCCTGAATCAAGCTCTATACTTCTTTTCGAGGTTCATCCTAACACAAAATCACCAACAAACACAACAACCCATGCAATTCTACAAATCTTTCCCATAAACCCTAACTCCATCGTTTCCTACTCATTTCATGCAAATCTAGGGTTTAAAGCATTCTAAACAAGAAGAACAATGGTTTACATACCCGGGAAAGCTTCAAATCTGTCAAAAAACGCCTGAATCTAGTTTCCTCTTTTTCTTCCTCTTCTTCCTCTCCTACGACTCTCTTCTCTTTTTCTCTTCTTCTTTTCTTCTTTCCTTTCTTTTCTTCTTTCTTTAATTCCTTAAACCTAAAAGATAGAGCAAAGAATAAAATGCCCTCCTTGATAAGCCTTAAACTTCTTACCCTTGAGTGACTTGCCCAATTTGCCCTTATAAAAATCTACTCTTCCATAACCATTTATTCCATACTAAACTCAATTAATTCTAATTTTCCATTAATACTTCCAATGAAATCAAGCTATGCCATAAATCATACAACTAACATAATTCATACTTAATAACATCAAGAAAACAATTTGGGGCCCAACATTTCTCCCTTTCTTAAAAGAAATTTCGTCCTCAAAATTTACCTGAATCATCGAAAAGACTTGGATACTTCTCCTTCATAGCGTCCAATGGCTCCCACGTGGCTTCTTCCACTGAATGGTTCCTCCACAGAACTTTAACTAGCTGAACTGTCTTGTTCCTGAGAACCTTTTCCTTGGTGTCCAAGATCGCTACTGGAATTTTCTCATAAATTAAGTCGTCTCTTAACTGAACCTCTGAAATCTGAATGACATGAGAAGGATATGATCTGTACCTCCTCAGCATGGAAACATGAAAGAAATCATGAATCTGAGACAACTCTGGCGGTAATGCCAACCTGTAAGCTAGTGGTCCGATCCTCTCAAGAATCTCATAAGGACCCACATATCTTGGACTCAACTTGCCTTTCTTGCCAAACCTCATTACTCCCTTCCAAGGAGACGTCTTAAGAAACACCTTCTCACCGACTTCGTACTCCATCTCTTTCCGATGAGCATCAGTGTAACTCTTCATCCTATCCTGAGCTGCCTTAGGTCTCTGCTTAACCAGATTGACTTTATCAACAGTCATCTGGATCAATTCTGGTCCTACCAGTTTCCTCTCTCCTTCTTCATCCCAACATATCGGAGTTCTACACCTCCTTCCATACAATGCCTCATATGGAGCCATCTAAATGCTCGAATGGTACGAATTATTATAAGCAAAATCGACCAATGGTAAATGCTCATCCCAAGCTCCCTTTAAATCCATCACACATGCCCTGAGCATTCCCTCAAGTTTCCGAATGGTCCTCTCAGATTGACCATCCTTCTGAGAGTGAAATGTCGTACTAAAATGCAACTTAGTACCTAAAGCTTCCTGCAAGCTTCCCCAAAATCTCGAAGTGAACCGAGGATCCCTGTCAGACACTATAAAATTTGGAATTCCATGCAATCTCATTACCTCATCAATATACTTCCTGGCTAGCACATGCAACGAATCAGTCTGCTTGATTGCCAGAAAATGGGCTGACTTCGACAACCGATCCACTATAACCCAAATGGCATCATGCTTCCTACTAGTCTTAGGCAAACCCATCAGAAAATCCATGGTTACTCTTTGCCACTTCCACTCAGGAATGGACAATGACCTTAACTTGCCTGAAGGCGCCTGGTGTTCAGCCTTGACTTGCTGACACACGAGACACTTATTGACATACTCTGCTACATACCTCTTCATGCCCTTCCACCAGAAATGCTATCTCAAATCTCTGTACATCCTGGTGCTACATGGGTGCATGTCATAAGGCGTATTGTGTGCCTCATCTAAAATCTCATCCTTAACCTCCCTGCTATTTGGAATACAAAGTCTGTCCCCCACTGTCATGAGTCCATCCTCTCTCACTACTACCTTTGAAACCTTACCATTCTGAATTTCCTCCCTGAGCTTGCTCAAATCTGCATCCTGTGCCTGCAACTCCTTAACCTTCTCCCGGAGTATAGGCCTCACTCTGAAATTAGCTAGGAGGCAATTTGGTTCCTCCTACTTCAAACTTATCTTAAGCTTGGCCATCTCTTCCAATAAAGGAAGATAAACTGTCTGAACATGGGCAATAGAAGACTTCCTGCTCAAAGCATCCGCCACTACATTCGCTTTGCCTGGATGGTACTCAATCAATAAATCATAATCCTTGAGCAACTCAATCCACCTTCTCTGTCTCAAATTCAGTTCCTTCTGGCTCAGTAAGTACTTGAGACTCTTGTGATCAGTAAAGATCCTGGTCTGAACTCCATAAAGATAATGCCTCCAAATCTTAAAGGCAAAGATCAATGCTGCTAACTCCAAGTCATGAGTCGGGTAATTCAACTCATACGGCTTCAATTGCCTGGAAGCATATGCTATCACCCTGTCTCCTTGCATCAACACACAACCGAGACCCTTCCTTGAAGCGTCACTATATACCGTATAGCCCTCATCACCCGAAGGCAAAATCAGCACTGGAGCACTTGTGAACCTGTGCTTGAGCTCCTCAAAGCTCTTCTGGGACTCATCGGTCCAGATGAACTTCTGATTCTTCCTCAATAGCTTGGTCATCGGAGCAGCTATCATGGAGAATCCTTCTACAAACCTCCTGTAGTAACCTGCCAGACCCAGAAAACTCCTCACCTCTGTCGCTATCTTGGGTGCATGCCAATTCACTACTGCTTCATCTTTCCTCGGATCAACATGCACACCATCCTGTGAAATCACATGTCCAAGGAAAGTCACCTCATGAAGCCAAAACTCACACTTGCTGAACTTGGCATAAAGCTCTCTCTCCCTAAGAGTCTGCAATACAATCCTAAGATGCCCTTCATGATCTTCTTCACTCTTAAAATACACCAGAATGTCATCTATAAACACTATGACAAACTGATCCAGAAACTCCTTGAAGACCCTATTCATGAGATCCATGAAAGCAGCTGGAGCATTGGTCAAGCCGAAAGGCATAACCAAAAACTAATAATGCCCATAACGGGTCCTAAATGCTGTCTTGCTTATATCAGCCTCCTTGATTATGAGCTAATGATAGCCTGACCTGAGATCGATCTTGGAGAAAACCCGTGCTCCCTGCAACTGGTCAAACAGATCATCTATCCGTGGCAACGGATACTTGTTCTTAACTGTCACCTTGTTGAGTCTTTGATAATCAATACACATTCGCCATGAACCATCCTTCTTCTTAACAAACAGAATCGGTGCTCCCCAAGGAGACGAACTCGGTCTGACATACCCCTTCTCTAACAGTTCCTCCAACTGTTCCTTCAGCTCCCTCAACTCAGCTGGAGCCATTCTATAAGGTGGTATAGAGATTGGCGCGGTTCCGGGAATCAAGTCAATGGCAAACTCGATTTCTCTCACCGGCGGCAAACCTGGTAACTCATCTGGGAAAACATCTGGAAACTCTCTCACAATCGGAAAGTCCTCTAACTTCCCTTTATGCACATCGGCATCCACAACATGTGCCAGGAAAGTTTCACATCCCTGGCCCATCATCCTTTCAGCTAACATAGCTTAAATCAGTCTTGGCGATGGTGTCTTCCTATCTCCTCTAAAGATCACCTTCTCACCATTACCCAAATCAAACTCTACCTCTTTCCGACCACAATCCAGCTTGGCCAGATACTTCTCCATAGTATCCATCCCTAGAATAACATCTAACCCTCTAAGGTCTAGCGGTAGTAAGTCCACTACCAATCTAGCACCGTCTATGAGAAGCTTACACTGCTCATACACCTGACTGATCACCACATTCCTCCCTAGAGGAGTACTAACAATCAAAGGCCTATCCAAAGGCACATAACTCACACCATACAATGCTATGCTCGCAGAAACAAAAGAGTGCGTGGAACCAGAATCAATCAAAACAAATACTGCTGAATCAAATAACTGAGCCATACCTGTGACAACCTCAGGTGCGGCTGCAGCTTCCTCCCTGGTCATAGCAAACACTCTTGCCAGCGCCTGACCCTTTGGCCTTCCTGGAGGAATAGCCTTCCTTGCAGTCCCAGAGCTGCCTACCTCGAATCGCTTGGTTCCCACTGCCTCTCTGCGCCTGAACTTGAAATCGTGACCCTCTTGTCTCGATGCCTGTGGACAATGCTTGGCTATATGTCCCTTCTCTCCGCATCTAAAACAAACTCCAAGTGACCTGAGGCACTCTCCCTGGTGATATTTCCCACACTGATCATATAAAGGGTGGGTGAACCAGCTTCTTTCTGCTCTACCGGTACCTCCCACATTAGAGGCTTGCCTTAATACAGCCCTCACCTGCTTGTTCCTGGTAGCCCCACTGCTACCCACTTCACTCTGACTGTGAGAGCTCCTCGTGCTCCTCTCAGGCAATGAAGCACTAGTACCCTTCCTGAAAGTCTGCTCCCTGTTTTTCCTCTTCTTGTTCGCTTCATTCATAATATTCTCCAACTTTTCAACCTGGAGAGCAGCATCCACCAACCGCTGGTAGTTACAGAAATTATGGATTAGGACTTTCTCCCTGATCCCCAAGTGAAGACCTCCTTCAAACTTACGGAACTTATCTTCCTCTGTTGCCACAATGTTAGCTGCATATCGAGAAAGCTGTGTGAACTTCAACTCATACTCGCTCACACTCATGTCCCTTTGCATAAGATTCGAAAATTCCCTGGCCTTATCCTGCACATACACTCTGGAGAGATACTTCTTTCTGAACACTTCTACAAAATCCCTCCATGTCAGCACTGGTGGCACAACCTGACTGTGGGGCACTGATTCCTACCAATGCAGTGCATCACCCTGCAATAGACTGACTGCATAATCTAGCTTGTCCTCATCTGAGCATCTCATTTGAACTAGAACCCGCTCAGTCCTCTTCAACCAAGCTTCTGCCTCCTCTGGATTAGTCGTCCCACTGAAATCCACAGCCCCAAACTTCCGGAGCTTATTATACTGCCCACTCCTGTCTACTGGAGCTTGCATCGGCATCTGCGATCTCTGACCCATGACATACGTGAAAGCCTGGGCAAAGACTTGAAAGAAACTCGGATCCATGGGAGCTCCCTGAGGCATAGGAGGAGGCGGAGGAGGCATTTCTTGTTGCAAACTAGGCGCCTCTAAAATTGGAACAGAATGTGTCCCGGCATCCTGAGGAATATGGGATTCATCCGTACTCCCCTGACGAGAATGTGACCGAGTCATAGCTCCCCGAGTTCTCCTTCGAGGTGGCATGTTCACTCCTTAAATAGAAAACCATTGAAAACTTTAGTTCAAGTAAGACAATTTTCAAAGTATGCCAAAAACAGTTCCAATCGTGTAAAACAATGCAAGTTATTTCTTGAAAGCAATGTCATGCAGTCCTAGATCAAAAACCTAGGCGCTCTGATACCACAACATGTTGGACCCCACTACTAGAGCCCAACATCGGACATGAGAGCGTGGCGTGAAATATGCTAATGATACATTTAAGAGAAAGACCCGCGGAAGATTAATGGGCCTGCTGGAAAACAAACTTGAAACCTGCTTTCATGTGATTTAAACAAACAAATCCAAACATGTAAATTTAACTATTAAGGAAGGAGACTATCGGAAGTTCAATGAACCCATTGTGAACAAACTCAAAGCTTACTTTCATGCTTTAAAACAAACATATCCATAATTCATGCTCCAAAAGATGAGTTTCATAAAGCTTTAAGAATATCTCAAACCAAATTACAACTTTGAGTTCAAGAGCCAAAAATACAAAATACTCTTGAACCAATAATACTTGAAATGAAACTAAAGCTTAAAAATAAACATAACAAAATGAAACTGGAGTGCTGTCGTAACTCGTGACTCACTCGGTCTCTTTCTCGTCACCTGGATGGGGGAGATTAGAGGGGGTGAGCTATAAAGCTCGTGGGAACATATTCATAATATAGCAATAAGCAAAAGTATTCAAAAATATCTCATTACCGTGGTACTTGTTGAAATCATAACAATTGAGCATGTATGAGTCATTGTCTTGAAAAATGCTTGATTCTTGAACAATTCATGATAAATGACACATAACAACAAATCATAAACACATAATATAACATAATGGTTTAGGTTGTCCCTGGTTCATGACGTACTACACATACCATCGAAATGTTGATGTGTAGACGTAGTTTCGTGAGGGAATCCTTGTGAGAAACCCTGTGCCACTAGCGGGCAAGCGGGAGAAGCCTTTTTGTGAGTCAATGTGCACTTGACTGTTCGTGAGGGACACCACAAACCCACATAAATATGCATGATTCATGTTCTTGTAAACTTGTTTGCCAAACTGGCACTTGCTTGTAAACTTGCTTGTAATCTTGCTTGTCATATATTTCGTAAAACATGATTTCATGTACTTGTATTCGTGAAAGGAGAACACCCCTTTGTGAAAACCTTGTTAATAATCATGAATGCAAATCACATAGCAAAATATAATCATTCATAATAGTATGTAATGCGATCGTGGATGATGCAATTTAAATGCATTAATTCTTTCTTGATTTGAACAAAACAATGAGTGACTTATTTACTCTATTATAAACATGAACCCACCTGAATTCCTTGCTTGTTCTTGCCTAGGAATGAGTTTCCTCTTGAGCCTCTTGATCCTCTTGCCTCACTTGATCTCCTAAAATAAGAACCAAAATCCCATTTAATAATTCATGCTGAAACAATATTTCCATTCTTAACTTCCATCCAAAATTACATATTCTTAGAAACTGATTCATAAATTCTTCACTTCACAAAACTTGTAGATCTACATCTCTAGTTTACAACGCCTCAAAAATCACCTCAAAAGGACTTCTTTAGCAAAAGATATGATCAAAACACTAAAAACATCTTTGCTGGAAAAACTGGCCTCGCCGCGACGAGCGGCCTGGCACGTCGCGGCGTGAGGCCCTCTTGCACGTTGCGGCGTGCGACTCGGCACGTCGCGACGTGTGGCTAATGCACGTCGCGGCGTGCAGCCTGGCACGTTCGGCGTGCGGACTGATGCACATCGCGGCGTGCGGCCTTACGCACGTCGCGACGTGCGGACGGGAGGGTCGACTCCCGAACCCAGATTTTCACCATTTTCAATCTTTAATCCTTCCCTTTCTCAACTACAACACATCTAACCCCTGAATCAAGCTCTATACTTCTTTTCTAGGTTCATCCTAACACAAAATCACCAACAAACACAACAACCCATGCAATTCTACAAATCTTTCCCATAAACCCTAACTCCATCGTTTCCTACTCATTTCATGCAAATCTAGGGTTTAAAGCAATCTAAACAAGAAGAACAATCGTTTACATACCCGGGAAAGCTTCAAATCGGTCGGAAAACGCCTAAATCTAGTTTCCTCTTTTTCTTCCTCTTCTTCCTCTCCTACGACTCTCTTCTCTTTTTCTCTTCTTCTTTTCTTCTTTCCTTTCTTTTCTTCTTTCTTTAATTCCTTAAACCTAAAAGATAGAGCAAAGACTAAAATGCCCTCCTTGATAAGCCTTAAACTTCTTACCCTTGACTGACTTGCCCAATTTGCCCTTATAAAAATCTACTCTTCCATAACCATTTATTCCATACTAAACTCAATTAATTATAATTTTCCATTAATACTTTCAATAAAATCAAGCTATGCCATAAATCATACAACTAACATAATTCATACTTAATAACATCAAGAAAACAATTTGGGGCCCAACAGGATTTATGCCGGAAGACAAATCAAGTGTAAAGGTAGCTTGAGCCGAAAATCAAGTGGTGTTGTGAGAGTTCACACTAAACTAAAAAGTGTGTAGTAAAGTGGTTTGCCAATTCCTAAGTGGGAGCTTAGGTAGAGGACGTAGGTCTTAGCACCGAACCTCTATAAAAACAGTGTTTGCTCTTCTTCCTTACTCTTTACATTTAAATTTGTTTAAATTGTTTTTTTGTGAATTAACTTCTGATTTTATTGTAGAATTTTACAAAAAGCTTTAAAGATCTATTCAACCCCCCTTCTAGATCGTTTACAATTGGTATCAGATCAGAAGTATCCAGGGATAGCACACAATAACTTAACGAAAGAAGGTAACACTAATAATCGCCCTCCTTTATTTAATGGTACTAACTACTCTTCTTGGAAAAATCCTATGAAGTATCATATTATAAGCGAAGGAGTAGAATATTGGAAGATTATCATCTTCGGTCCACATGTTCCATTAAAAGAAAATGGCGAGGTGAAAACGGAGCTGGAATATGATGACAATGATTGGAAGCAAGCCTACATCAATGCTAAAGCTATGAAATTGATATATTGTGCTCTCACGATTGAGGAGAGAAATCGAGTGAACTCGTGTACTAGTGCTAAAGAAATGTGGGAGAGACTACACATCACTCATGTAGGAACCAATCAAGTTTGAGAGACAAAAATCAACATGCTTCTCTATGACTATGAAATGTTTGTCATGAAAGAAGGTGAGTCTTTTTCCACTATGTTTGATCGTTTTGCAGAAATCATAAATGGATTAGGAAACCTTGGAAAGCATTTGACGGATAGCATAAAGGTGAAAAAGATTCTTCGCTCATTACCGAAAGAATGGGACTCTCAAGTCACCGCTATTATGGAGTCTAAGGATCTCAATCATTTGGAATTCAATGCCTTGGTGGGATCACTCATAAACTATGAGATCATTCTCAAATCAAGAGGAGGTAGAGGTAAGTCACAAAAATCAATTACTTTTAAAGCTAACACTTCTTTTGTGGATGAAAGTGATAAAAAATTAGATGAAGAGGAAGAAGATGAAGAGCTAGCAATGTATGCTAGAAACTTGAGAAAATTCAAGGGACTAATCAAAAATAGGAAGAGAGAATTACGTGGTGGAAGAAATGACAAGTATGACAAAGGAAAAAAGAAAGCTAACCTGGTAGCCACTTGGAGTGACGATGAAGAAACATACCTAAGTAATGATGAAAACAACTTAACACTTATGGCAAATAACTCCTCAATAAATGATGATGAAGATGAGGTAACTTTCATTGATCAAGATCTTATAGATTCTTTTAATACTTTACAAATCGATTTTGAAGAAGCTATTGAAATCAACAAGAAATTGAGAAAGAAAATAAGAGAGCTAGTTGCTGAAAATAGTGTCTTGCATGAGACTATTGATGATTTAGATTGCACTAAGGAAGATCACTCTATATGCCTTGTTGAAAAAGAAAACCTTACTTGTGAGCTTGATAGACTTAGAAAGGAATTTTCTTATGTGGTTGAAAAATTTTCTGGTGGGAATGAAAAGTTTTAAAAGATGTTATCTTTACAAAGATATTCAATTTATAAACATGGTTTAGGAGATGATCCTTTTGATAGAGATTGTTCTTTAATTTCTAAATTTACTAAAGATGGAAAAGTTGCAAAATGTGGCAAATGCTTGAAAGATGGTCATATAGAAATTGCTTGTAAAAGTATTAGAAGATGTATTAATGTGAAGAAAATCTGGGTGGTAAAAGGTACAATACCTCCTAATGTGGTTTATATGACTAACCAAAATGGACCCAAAATGGCTTGGGTACCAATGAGAAGAAAGAATGTTTCAGTTGTAGGTACAAGCAAGGAATGAAAATCCACCAAGCACATAATGTAAGTGATAAGTCGACTTGTACCATGTGTAAGTCGACTTACACATGTTCAGTACCGATAAGTCGACTTGTTCAAGGCTCTTGTTTATTTGTGCCCTAAAGGCAATCCCTTTAGCGCTTTTATTCAAAGTCGTGTGCGAGACTTTATGAATAAATAAAGAAAAGGCATTATTCATTAATTTGATATTCATAAACATTGTTTATGAATTGATTGAATCTTTAATCTAATTAATGAAGTCCATGATATATGACATAGCATGAAGGAAATTATGATGTGTTCATACTCCCGAGATTCCTATCATGTGCAATTATGTCAAGATTCAAATTCTCCTAGTCATAGGATTAATGAGACCGACATCATTAATCCGGATAGACTAACACATGTCATATTCCTTGATTGGATCAGCGGTGGATCTCGAAGCCGTAAATATGAGATATTTAGAATTGACATGTGGATGCTTACTAGCGGTAGTAAGTTCATTGATGACCCGCCATGAGATCATCACATGGATATCTTATCTAAGTGTCGTTGATAATCTCATCATAGCAATGGTGCAAGTATCCTTGAGACTTGAGGTACTCAAGGATATCTTGATATCTTGATCCCGTGCTTTGACTCCATTCCTTGTTGCCTTCGAGAGGTAACTCATAGGGTGGTGCTTGGGTACAGTTTGAGGTATTCAAGATAATTGAGTAGCCAATAAAGGATTCACCACTTCGGATTAGCGAAGAGATACCCATAGCCTCTTGTCGGATCATTACTAAGGTCGGCGGCATGTATGTCATGAAGAGTGTCTTCATTGACATATAAAGTAATGAGTCCCGGGCGAGAATTGATATCACTGGGCTAGACTCGGTCTAGTGAGAGTTGACACTTTGACCATACTCATAACCAAGTGGGGTATAGGATGGTGAAAGGACGAATTGCTCAGAATTGTCATGGAAGGGTTCGTGATCCGGTTCGTGATGAATACATCAAACCGATTACTTTTCGGTCAATTAGGGGTCATGATGTGTTGCTAGATACCGCTCATGACTTGCTTTCAGATTAATTGTTAATCTAAGTGGCCAACATAACCGGAGCCTAAAGGGTCACACGATAAGAGTGTTTCAGAATCAGAAAATAGTTATTGGACGAGTTCCAATTATGGAGAGCATTAGGATTAAATGGATCCCAATGGATTGGGACATGTCCCGATGAGATCGCGACATCAATATTGCTAAGAAAGGTTTAGGAGTCACATTACGACCGGGGCCCATAGTGGTAGACCGAATTCCAGCTTAGATCGGACCTTAGCAATTATGTTTTAATTAATTAATTAAGTAATTAATTAATTAATTAATATATTTTTTAAGCCATGTGTGTCGTTGGAAATGGAAAGGAGAGGATAAGATGGTTGAAAAGTCAAAGTTACTTACTTTATTCATTAAAGAATGAATGGCCATCAATCATCCATATGTAAGCTTCTTATGGAAGCCTTTTTAAGTGTTAAAAAAGAACATAAGATGGCTTATTGGTGATGATGGTCGACGGTTGGAGGATGGGAGAGAAGAAGAAGAAAGCTTAATGGTTAAGCTTCCTTTAAATAGGTGATTTTCTTCTTCCTCATCAAGGCTACCATCGATTCTTCTCTTCTCCAAGGCAAGGATTCCAACGTTTCTCTCAAGCTCTCCAGGACAGAGGTAGGGTCTAGCAGCCTTTAATCTGTTCTAGCTATTCCCGGGTCAAAGGGGTTTGATTCGGTTAGATTTTCTGATCTCTGCGTGGATCACCTTTAGAGATAGTCTCTTTTGGCTATTTAGGTTGATGTCTTCATACCGATACCTGGATCCTGGGATTCGAGAAAGTCTTGGGAACAAAAATTTTTGTTTTCCACTGCCGGTACATGTGATGTACCTCCCGGGATTTTCCTACAGTGGTATCAGAGCGTCTGGTATCCCGTATGAAGCTATAACCTAAGCGAGATCAGAAATTCTAATGGAATTTTCTGTTGATGCATGCTATCTGTTCAGATTTCGAATTTATATTGTGATATGCTTTTCGAAAATTTTTCTGCCCAGGATTGTTCATAACATGTTAGAGAATATGTCTATGAAATTTGAGAATTTATCGATTTGATTTGATATAGTTTTACTAATTAATCCCCTAAGGTTACAGATGCTGTTTTGTGAAACGATTCTGGAACAGGCATGAGTATAAAATCGAGAATAAATTCTAGAAAAATATTTTTTCGGATTTTCATTCACCTACATGTCTCTAAGATGTTGGTGAATGTCTGTGAGCATGGAAATTGGATTTCAAGGTTATTGGATATTTATTCACGAATTTATTCTATGCTGTTGGGAATTTCTGTGCTGATGAACACAGATTTTGAATCGGTTTTGTTATTTAGGTTGACTGAGTTTTTGATGGCCTAAAATCCTGAAAAAATTCATGTAGCATTTTCTGAACATTTAGTAACCTATATAATTTTCTCATGATTTATTGAAATTGTTTCATTGATCATTTCGAGCAATGTACAGAACTGGACAGTTTTGTGAAAATTGTTGGGACTGTTTTGCTTGGCTTGATTAAGTGTGCCTTTTCAGTTCCAATGCCTTGCACCATTTTTAATGTGATTAAAAATGTGTTATCTTGATGTATTATGATTGCCAAACTGAATTGCTTGAAGTTGCTTTTCCAAGAATTTTTGAATGCGGAATTGATCACATTAGCGTCTCGGTAGTATGTTGCATTATCTTGTTTGTTTTGACCGTCATATTTTTATGGCATGTGCTGAAGTAAATTTGATAATGTATGTGCTAGCTAGAGATGCTTAGGTTGATAATTAGGGTGTTCCTAAATTATTTAGAAATTAATGAGTTTTGACTCATTTCAAGCTTTTCATATAGTTTGACTATTTAAGGCATTCATGAATCAATGAAGTGTTCATTGAGGCATCAATTCACAGATATTACCCTAGGTATGATGGTGTTGTGAATTGGAATTGCATTAATTGAGGAATTAGCCGATTAGAGATTTTAGCAAAATTTCCTGGATAAGTCGACTTGTATGTGAAATAAGTCGACTTGTTTAAGATTTTTGGATAAGTCGACTTGTGGATAGAATAAGTCGACTTGTTCAAGATCTCAGTATAAGTCGACTTGTAGTACCTTGTAAGTCGACTTGTTCATGGGCAGATGACATAAGTCGACTTGTGTCATACAAGTCGACTTGTGTGTGGGCAGAAGCATAAGTCGACTTGCATTTGATGAAAGTCGACTTGTACGCATAGGTGGGATGATGGATGATTTTAGGTATAGACTCAATGTGATTGATGAAATGCCCTAAATCATATCATATAGTCATGGTGACTATAATCCTACGGCTTGGAGAAGAAGTGGATGAGACCCAAATCCTCCTCGGTATATGAAAACTAACGCCTTCCATTAATATGGTAAGAACCGAGTTCTTATAGGGTTGGGTTGTTGGGTAAACCCAAGCTCACTTTATACTGGATATGTTGAACCATGAAAATAAGATTTTCAGATTAATGGGTTGGTTTTCACTGGAAACGTTGGTTTGTTGAGTAAACTCAAGGTCAACGTGGACAGAGGCGAAATTGATAGCATACATCGATGTATGCGCATCAAAGAGTTGATACTCAATGTAAGTGCATACATCAACAAGTTGATAAGACTGATCGATAGTTATGTCTAAGATGTAATTGGTATATCCGATACCTCCGAGACATAAGGTGGCTTGTTGGGTAAACCCAAGGTCATTCTTAATGCGGTTATCGATGATACAATTGGTATGACCGATACCTACCGATTGACCTAAGTTGTGGCATTGGGTAAACCCAAGGTCACTCTTAGCAATGTCGGATATCGACCCACTAGACATTATGTCACTTTGTTTCTCTGGATTCAGTAAAGAGGGTTATGGATTCTAGGAAACTAGTGAGAGCCATATGCATGTCATGCAAGTCCTTATGATCATCAGTATTTCTATTCTATCATTCCTTCTCTCTATCGCGCCAGTTGATCAAGAAGTCTTTCGGTGTAATTTTCGCCTCCTTTCTGGACCGAATTTTCTTGATTGGCTAAGGAATCGAGAATTGTTCTTAGATCCGAGGAACTGGATACGCCCTAGATGTTCCACTTCCAACAGCACCTATCGTCGATGCTTCCGATAAGGATCGAAAAGCATATTGTAAGCATCTAAAGGATGTGATATGGATACTTGCTTTATGCTTGCCTCGATGTCACTAGAGCTGCAGGAGCAAAGACGAGTTCATGGATGCTCACTCTATAGTATTTCATCGTAGGGAGCTGTTTGATGAGTAAGTTTCGATCGAAAGGTTCGAGACCTCAAGGCTTCTCTTCACCATTAAAGATGGCTCGAGGATATCTGGCATGCAAGATGCCTCAAGATGAATGGCTATATTGAGAGATTGGCCGCCTTAGGATTTGTAATGGATTATGAGTTAAGTAGAGACTTAATTCTAGTTGGATTGTCGATGGTTATTCACAACAGTGATAAACTATCGGATAAACCAAATATCCACAACAATTCTCGAATGATCAATCTGCTTTCAAGACAAATGAAAGGTGCTATCAAGAAGGATAGCAAGCAAGTGCTAATGGTGGATGCTTCTTCTTCTAGTTCAAAGAAGAAAATGCCAAGAAACCAAAGGAAGTGCCATCAAGGAAAACCAAAGATTCGCCCCAAAAGGATTTTGCTTTTATTATGGCAAGACTAGTCACCAGAGGCTAAATCAGAAAATCTATCTCGAGTCCACAAGCGATAAAAGGCATCGATGCCTCTACTCCTTCAATTATGTTTGTCATTGAGGTTAATACTATTCTGATCAAACATATCGGTATTTGATACGGATGTGGCTCATACATATGAAATGATATGCGGGGCCTCGTGAACGATGAGCGACTCATAAAAGGAGAACTAGACCAGTGTAGGTAATGCAAAAGAGTTGCTACATTAGCCGTGAGACACTTATGTCTTGTTACTCCCTAGTGGGCTTATATTCAAATTGGATGATTGACATTTTGTACTGTTTTAAACAAAGAACATATTGTATGTTTTATATTTACTTAGAGTGATTTCCATTGGACTTTTAGTAGCAATGGTTGTTCTATTAGTTCGAATGGAAGGCTCTATGCTACTGGTACATTATGCAATTGAATTGACATATGAGATATGTCATATCCAATTAAGAATGTCAATGACGCGGAAAGACATAATCGAGATAATTTAAAATCAACTTACTTATGGCATTGTCGGCTTGGCCATATAAATGAGACACGCATCGCTAAGCTCCATAAGAGTGGATGTTTAGGGTCATTTGATTATGAATCATATGACACATGCGAATCTTGTTTATTATGCAAGATGACTAAGTTATCCTTTAAAGGAAAGGGTGAACGAATGAATGGAATATTAGACCTAATACATTCAGATGTATGTGGTCCGATGTCCATCCATGCCAGAAGTGGTTGTTTTTACTTCATTACTTTCATCGGTGATTATTCACGATATAGGTATCTGTATCTGATGAGATACAAATTTGAAGCATTTGAATAGTTCAAATAATTCAGAAATGAAGTAGAAAACTAACTTGGTAAAAGTATGAATACATTACGATCTGATCGTGGTGGAAAATGCTTAGACCAATAGTTTTTGATTATCTCGTAGATAATGGGATTTTATCTCAAGATACTCCACCTTACACGCCAAACACAATGGTGTGGTTGAAAGGAGAAATCGAACCTTGTTAGACATGGTGCGATTGATGATAGGTTTTACGCGATTTGGGAATATGCACTTGAGACAATTTGTTTACTTGTTAAACAGAGTTCCATTAAAGATAGTTGTGGTTACTCCATATGGAGATATGGACTAACCGAAAGCCCTATCTTTCTCATCCGAAAGTTTGGGATTGTCACCTTTCATATGAAGCGGACCGGATCAGATACATTTGATGTAAAAGTCGACAAGTGTTTGTTCGTGGAATATCAATTCTACCTTCTTTGAGGAACAAAAGTTGTTTATTTCCAAGCATCTTTTTTCTTAAAGAAAGAGTTTCTTTTACAAGAGGACAAGGTGGGAGCAAAGTTGAACTTGGAGAAGTTCAAGATTCTCGAACAAACATAGATCAATCGCTGAATCAAATCGTAACTCATATAGATGAGGTAACAGCTCAACCTTCTACTACACACTAATTTCAGTAGGTTAAGTAGGATACGCACTATTCCCGAGAGATATAAATTTCTAGTAAGTGAATGTAATGACGTATTGCTCATATGAGATGATCGCCTACTACCTATGAACGAGTTACGAAAAGTTCGAGTCCGAACATGGCTTTGTGCCATGAAATCAAATGGATTCCATGTATGAAAACCAAGTATGGACTTTGGTTGTTACACGAAGGATAAAACCCACGAGGTGCAAAGGAGTTTTCGAAGAAAACCAACATGGATAGTAATTTGATTACCTATAAAGCAATGCTTCGTTAAAGGATTTATTACATAGACAAAGAGTTGACTATGACAAAACCTTCAGCCCCGTCGTAGCAATGCTTAAATCCATTAGGATACTCTTAGCCATTGCCACTCATTATGATTATGAGATATGGCAAATGGATGTGAAGACAACTTTCCTGAGAGGAAATCTACCCGAGGATATGTATGACACAACCTGAGGGCTTCACTTCCATCGATGGCGAAAAGGTATGCAAGCTTCGTAAATCCATGTTTGGATCAAGCAAGCATCCAGAGTTCAATATCCGCTTTGATGAGGTACTCAAAGAGTTTGATTTCTCACAAAATCCGGATGATCATTGTGTGTATAAGAAGGTTAATGGAACTGCAATCGTATTCCTTATGTTGTATGTAGATGACATACTGTAACTAGGAAACGATGTCTCTATGCTGCCATCAGTTAAAATTTGATTGTCCAATCAATTTGCGATGAAAGACCTTGGTGAAGCGAATTATATCCTAGGGATATAGATTTATAGAGATAAATCAAAAGGTTGCTTGGTCTTTCACAATCATCGTACATAGATGAGATGCTAAAGAGGTTTAGCATGGAACAATGCTATGTACGAGGCCCGATGTATCGTATGCTCTAAGTGTTACGAGCAAATACCAATCGGATCCTGGTGAGGGTCACTGAGTGGCTGTTAAGAATATCCTCAAGTACTTGCGAAGCACTAAGGATGTTTTCTTGATATATGGAGATGGAAATCTCCAAGTGAGCGGGCATTCAGATGCTAGTATTTAATCGATAAGGATGATTCGAATCACAATCGGGTTATATACATTCACACCGAATAGCGTGGCGGTCGATTGGAAAAGTTCCAAACAAGAGAGGATGCTGATTCATCAAGCGAGGCAGAGTACATTGCCGCATGAGATCGCGCAAGCGAAGCGGTTTGGATCGAAGTTCATTATCGAACTTGATCCGTCCCTAGGCTGTGATGGGCCTATAGGATTGTATTGTGATACAATGGGGCTAGTCTTGCAGCAAAGGAACCAAGGTCTTATCGACGATCCGAATTGATTGCTTACCGATTCGGAGATCATTAGTCGAGATGATATCCCGATAGAGAGAATTCCACGAGCAAAATGTTGTTGCTCCGCTGACAAAGCCATTGTCACGTAAGAATTGTGATTCTCATGGACTCGCTTATGGTATTAGATACTAAGGCGATTGACTTTAGGTCAAGTGGGAGATTTGTAAGTGATAAGTCGACTTGTACCATGTGTAAGTCGACTTACACATGTTCGATATCGATAAGTCGACTTGTTTAAGGTCGGTCTTGTTTATTTGTGCCCTAAAGGCAATCCCTTTAGCGCTTTTATTCAAAGTCGTGTGCGAACTTTATGAATAAATAAAGAAAAGGCATTATTCATTAATTTGATATTCATAAACATTGTTTATGAATTGATTGAATCTTTAATCGAATTAATGAAGTCTATGATATATGACATAGCATGAAGGAAATTATGATGTGTTCATACTCCCGAGATTCCTATCATGTGCAATTATGTCAAGATTCAAATTCTCCTAGTCATAGGATTAATGAGGCCGACATCATTAATCCGGATAGACTAGCACATGTCATATTCCTCGATTGGATCAGCAAGGATCTCGAAACGTAAATATGAGATATTTAGAATTGACATGTGGATGCTTACTAGCGGTAGTAAGTTCATTGGATGACCCGTCATGAGATCATCACATGGATATCTTATCTAAGTGTTAGTGATAATCTCATCATAGAATGGTGCAAGTATCCTTAGACTCGAGGTACTCAAGGATATCTTGAATAATTGATCCCGTGCTTTGACTCCATTCCTTGTTGCCTTCCGAGGTAACTCATAGGGTGGTGCTTGGGTACGACTGAGGTATTCAAGATAATTGAGTAGCCAATAAAGGATTCACCACTTACGGATTAGCGTAAGAGATACCCACGGCCTCTTGTCGGGATCATTACTAAGGTCGGCGGATGTATGTCATGAAGAGTGTCTTCATTGACATATAAAGTAATGAGTCCCGTGACGAGAACCGATATCACTGGGCTAGACTCGGTCTAGTGAGAGTTGACACTTTGACCATACTCATAACCAAGTGGGGTATAGGATGGTGAAAGGACGAATTGCTCGAGAATTGTCATGGAAGGGTTCGTGATCGGTTCGTGATGAATACATCAAACCGATTACTTTCCGGTCAATTAGGGGTCATGATGTGTTGCTAGATACCGCCATGACTTGCTCGATTAATTGTTAATCTAAGTGGCCAACATAACCGGAGCCTAAAGGGTCACACGATAAGAGTGTTTCGAGAATCAGAAAATAGTTATTGGACGAGTTCCAATTATGGAGAGCATTAGGATTAAATGGATCCCAATGGATTGGGACATGTCCCATGAGATCGCGACATCAATATTGCTAAGAAAGGTTTAGAGTCATATAAAGATCGGGGCCCGATAAGTTTGATAGGACCGACCCAGTTGACCGGACCTTAGCAATTATGTTTTAATTAATTAATTAAGTAATTAATTAATTAATTAATATATTTTTAAGCCATGTGTGTCGTTGGAAATGGAAAGGAGAGGATAAGATGGTTGAAAAGTCAAAGTTACTTACTTTATTCATTAAAGAATGAATGGCCATTAATCATCCATATGTAAGCTTCTTATGGAAGCCTTTTTAAGTGTTAAAAAAGAACATAAGATGGCTTATTGGTGATGATGGTCGACGGTTGGAGGATGGGAGAGAAGAAGGAGAAAGCTTAATGGTTAAGCTTCCTTTAAATAGGTGATTTTCTTCTTCCTCATCAAGGCTACCATCGATTCTTCTCTTCTCCAAGGCAAGGATTCCAACGCTTTCTCTCAAGCTCTCCAGACGTAGGTAGGGTCTAGCAGCCTTTAATCTGTTCTAGCTATTCCCGTCAAAGGGTTTGATTCGGTTAGATTTTCTCGATCTCTGCGTGGATCACCTTTAGAGATAGTCTCTTTGGCTATTTAGGTTGATGTCTTCATACCGATACCGGATCCCGGATTCGGAAAGTCCTGGAACAAAATTTTGTTTTCACGCGGTACATGTGATGTACCTCCCGGGATTTTCCTACACATGATACATTGATAGTGGATGTTCAAGGCATATGAGTGGAGATAAGAACTTATTTGCAGAAATCAAACCAAAGAATCTAGGATATGTCACTTTTGGAGACAATAACAAAGGTAAAGTCATTGGTATTGGTAAAGTGGGTAAGGAACCTTTGCCTACCATTGACAATGTTTTACTTGTTGATGGCTTGAAAGATAATTTGCTAAGTGTTTCTCAATTATGTGATATGAATTTTAATATGACATTTGAATCATCTCATTGTATGGTTAAGAAAGATGAAAATGTTGCTTTCATTGGTTTGAGACATGGAATTACATATATTGTTGACCATTGCATCAAGAGATAAGGTGTTTAATTGATTCAGTCGAGTATTACACCATATTTGGGTAATTCATCTATTTCTCAAATCCAGTCGACTAATTATATGCGACCAGTCAACTAGTTTTATATTAGACAACCCCACTCTTGTTTTTATTTATTATTAGTTGACTAACCCCCTACCAGTCGACTATAAGTCATCTGGGTCTTCTTTAAAAACTCTTTTTTTTCCCTAAATCTCCGAAAACACATTCTCTTCTACTTTTGAGATTTCTTTATGATGATGTTTCTCCACTATGATGGTTTTTGCATCTAGCCAAGACCAGCATTTCATATTATTTGTATTTGCTTGCTACTTGAGACTATTTGTGTTTGATGACTTGTTTCTATATTTAATGTAATTGCGATAATTTTTTCTCTTCATATTTGCGACATTTCATATTAGTTGTTTTGATTATGAAAAAAAGGGGGAGTAAAATGGGAAATTGGATATTCTTTAGCTACTTGATTAAGGGGGGGTATGTATGTTAAATTGTCTTTGAATTGAATTTATATTAAATTTATGAATTATACAACTCTTATGCATTTGATCTTACAAGGTTGTTAAATTCAATGATTTATATGATTGAGGGGGAGACTTCTAACTAAAAAGACAAGGCATAAAAACCTTGATCAATGTTTCCTTGTTTTTAATTTCTTAAACAATTTCTAAATGTTTTGTCATTATCAAAAAAGGGGGAGATTGGTTGACCAATGGTGGTTGAAAAATTAAATCCTACTTATGTTTTGATAATTATAAAATGTATAGAATTGGTTAAGAAATTATTTAAGGTGATTTAGATTCAAATACATCAAGACTACATCGATCTTGAATGGGCAAGACATAAATCATGGTGAAATCAAGAAGGAAATAATCTTCATCATGCTAGAGACATTAAACATGAAGATTATAGAAGATTTGATTGAATATAACCGTTGAAGCCAACATAAGTCCACTAGTAAATCATAAGTCGACTAATATATCAAGATACATCAGGTTGAGAACAACACAAGTTCCACTAATACACTATAAGTCCACTTATCGAAGTTACAAGTCGACTTACACCGCATAAGTCGACTTATCGAAGGTTACAAGTCCACTTACACTGCATAAGTCCACTTATAGAAGAGCGGAGATAACGCTTACTTAAAATCGTTGTTACAAGTCGACTTACGCACCACGACAAGTCGACTTACGAGTACAACAAACTGATTCTGACGAAGTCAATCATTCAGAAATGGAAAGGAAATAATTTAGCAAGGTCTATGATCAATCAACAACGGCTAGTGGACATCCCCAACGTCTATAATCATCCTTTAGCATGCAAATAAATAGAGAAAAATCAAGGGAAATGGAAGGAATGCAAAAAATCAAAATATACTACTATAGTTCCAAGAATTTGTTCTCATACTACTCTTAGCTTAGTCTTAATTCCATTCATCTGTACTGAGAGTTAGCATTTTATATTTTCTATCATTGTGATTATTGTGAGTTGAGTGATTAGAGGAGATCACTTGTGAGGTAGGATTTGTGCCGGAAGACAAATCAAGTGTAAAGGTAGCTTGAGCCAGAAATCAAGTGGTGTTGGTAGGATTTGTGCCGGAAGACAAATCAAGTGTAAAGGTAGCTTGAGCCGGAAATCAAGTGGTGTTGTAAGAGTTCACACTAAGCTAAAAAGTGTGTAGTAAAGTGGTTTGCCAAATCCTAAGTGGGAGCTTAGGTAGAGGACGTAGGTCTTAGCACCGAACCTCTATAAAAACAGTGTTTGCTCTTCTTCCCTACTCTTTACATTTAAATTTGTTTAAATTGTTTTTGTGTAAATTAACTTCTGATTTTATTGTAGAATTTTACAAAAAGCTTTAAAGATTTATTCAACCCCCCTTCTAGATCGTTTACAAAGTTTGCTTTAGATATTTTGAAAGTAATTAGGCTAACAGGATGGAAATGTAGGGATTCAAAATAATAACTTCTCAAGGTTAATCAAAGATCACAAGCAAAACTAGATAATTAAAAAAAATATTTAGATCAATATTGAGAATGGAAAGATAATGACATGAACACCAAATTTATGTGGAACCCTTCAGAGTAAAGGAAAAAACTATTGATCAAATTGATAAACAAATATACTAAATGCAAATAAGAATTTACAAGAGTTTGGATTTGAGCCATTGACCCTTGTTCGAAACTATATCACACCATAGCTACAAGTTGTCCCACCAAGTTTTAGGATTAGAAAAAGAAGTTAATATAATAACTCAACACTCTTCTCAAACTAACCTTGAGAACAATCTTTTTATAAAGAACTTATCGTTATAAACTATCAATTAAAAAATGAGAAACTTTTTTTGCTCACTCTCACTTAGTTTTTCTTCACTTTTTGATGTTGTAGCCACTCATCCTTAAAACCTACAACTTTTCTTTTTTATATTCTGAAAGTAGGCATAGTACATGTATGGCTACATAAGTGATCATGTTCTTTCCAACTTTGAAGATATCATATACATATATGGTTTTAAAGACACATACGATTGTCACATATGACTGTGCATGCCATGAACATGAGCACACATATGATCATATATTTCTTTAACTCTTCACATTCTAAAGATACATTATAGTGAATGTGATCAACGAAAGTTTATGTTTGTCTCAAAATAGGGCAAACACTCAACATTCTCCCCCTTTAGCCCATATTGGAGAAGACTTATACTTCATCATCTATTTAAGAGACATCTTGATGAACTGACTACAAAACTCATAATTGCTCCTAAGAACTGCTTTTGTCAATATGTCAGCACCGTTCATATTCATACAAATCTTCTTTAACTACATTTGTTGCTCCTCAATCATGAACCTCTATGAATAGTATCTGTCATCTATGTGCTTTGTGTGCGAATGATACATAGTATATTTGCTCAAGTCCATAGCACTTTGACTATTACAAAATATTACACAACTTTCTCGCTTGACTATTACAAAATATTACACAACTTTCTCGCTTTACATCCAACTCTTAAAGGAACCTCTTTAGCTAGAGCATCTCCTTATCAGCTTCTGTTATAGCTATATATTCTATTTCAATTGGGGATATAGTTTCACACTTTTATAGCTTGGATTGCCATAAAATGGCTTCCCTAACAAACTTAAATAGAAAGCTCGAAATGGATTTTCTACCATCAAGATTTCTAGCCATATTTGCATCTATATAACCTTTTAGAATAATTGGCTCCCCACCATTAAAACATAAACTCCATTTGATCGTACTTATTAGATATCTTAAAATTCATTTTGCTACTTCTAAGTAAACCTTTCCTGAATTAACCAAATACTTGCTCACTAACCCAACAACCTATACTATTTGGTCTTGCACACATCATTACATACATCAAAGGCCCTACTATAGATATGTATAAAACAAAAGACATATTATATTTCTTCTTTTTTGTCAAGGGGTATACACACTTACTCAGCTTGAAGTGAGGTGCTGATAGCGTGTTAACAAGCTTAGCATGCTTCATGTTTTTACCTTTCTAACTTGTTTAATATATCTTTCTTACGACAATCACATTTTTTCAGTCTTCCTGTCCCAAGTTATTTTCATGCCTAAAATCTACTTTGTAGGTCCCAAATTTTTTATATCAAAGGATTTAGACAAGTCCTCCTTCCATTTTTGGATTATTCTAACATCTTGATTCATAATTAACATGTTATTTATGTATAGAATAAGAATGTTGTAGTTCTAACATGAGAACTTCTTGAAATACACACAAGGATCGACGTATGTTTACTTGTAGCCATTTCCTATCAAAAGGATTCGAACTTCCAATACCACTATTTTTGTGCTTGTTTAACCTATATGAGCTTTTCTTTAGCTTGCAAACTAGCTTCTACTTACCTTTAAGCTTAAATCCTTCTAGTTTCTCTATATATATTTCCTTTTACAAATCTCCAAATAAGAGGGATGTCTTAACATCTAATTGCTCAATTTCAAGATCCAAACTAGCAGTCAAACCTGATACAGTTCATATTAAGGTCATCTTAACCGCCTATAAGAAGATTTCACTAAATTCCATACCCTTCTTTTGATTGAATCCTTTCACCACTAGTTTTGCCTTATGTTTTACTAGTTTGTTACCACCATTCTTTATCTTGAATGCCCATTTGTTTTTTCAAAGCCTTATTGCCTTTTGAAAGCTTTATTAGCTCATATGTTTCATTTTTCTTTAAAAAACTCATCTCCTCTTTCATAACTATGATCCAAAGATCTTTATCTTTGCATGATGCTACCTTTTGCACATTTTTAGGCTCTCTCTTTTAAACTAGAAGATATTTAGAATTGAACACCTTATAGAAGGGCTTTTCTCCCTAGTCAACCTTTAAGGTGAATATTATTCACTGTTAGACTAGGTTGCTCCCTCTACTCATTATTCCCAATGATGTTATCTTCACCATTTTCTAGATGTAGTTTATGTAGCTCATCATTATCAGGTCACACCTAATCACCATCAACATGTGTTTGCTCACATTTTTCATCTCTTTCACTTGTGGGCTGATTAGTAGAGATTGGAGTTGGAGAAGTATTAACAACATCATAATATGAACCAATATGGGTAGTATCATTTCCTTTAAGAAGATCTGTACCTATCTCATACTTTTATAATACCACATTTCTATTCTTAACACTGTATGCTTCTCTAGGTCATATAGTCTAAAATTGAATTGATCACGCATAACTAACAAATATGCAAGGTATCACCTTTGTGTTATGTTTCTATCTATGTTTTTTGGGTACACGTTTAAACACCTTGTAACCAAATATCCTCAAATATTGGTATGAAGGATCTTTACTTGTCCTCGCTTTCTTAGGAATCTCAAAGTTTAGGGAATTGAAAAAGCTTAATTGATTACATAGACTGTAGTTCTAACTGCTTCTCTTTAAAATGTCTTTGGTAGATTGAACATTTTGAGCATGAAACAAACCTTTTCTATAATTGTTCTGTTCATTCTCCTGATAATTCATATATCGTGGAGTATTAGGTTCACTCTTCTTATATCTACTGTCAGGCAACACACTGTAATCTTCGAACTCCTTACAATTATACTCAACTTCATTAAATGTTTGTAGACACTTTAGTTTTCTCTCTGCTTCTCTTTCTACTATAGTATGAAACTTTTGAAATCTTAACATATGTACCTAATTCTTCCTTAAGCATCGTCAATAAATTTAAGAAAATATTTGTTACTTCCCAATAATTTCTTTCCAATTAAACCATAAACATCTGAATGCACTAGCTCCAATATTTCTGTCCTTCTTATAAATTGTCTTTTGAAAAAGACTTTATGTTAATGATCATAAGGATTAAGAGGAAGGGTGTTATTGACTAGGATAAAGGATTTACTAGCCAGTAGTCTCATTCGCTTCTCACTCATGTGCCCCAATTGTCGATGTCATAGATTAGGAGAAGTATCCTTAACAATTGTATACACTTCTCCACTATAAATCTTCAAGTGTGTCTTGTATAATATGCAACATAACTCTCCTCAAGCAATTGTCAATGCTTGCTTAAATAATTTCCACTTCCTATCCCCGAAGGTGTGAAGGGATCCTTCTTGATCTAACACATTATTTGACAATAAAGTCAGCCTCAGATTGGGTATATTTCATATGTCTCTCAACATTAGCATGCACTCCATGTTAGTCTAAACCTGGATATCACCCATCCGACAATCTTCGCAGAACTTTGATTTCCCATCTTAACACTCGCAAAGTCTCCACTCCTATAGCTCAAGATGTACTCCCTCTTGGTAACACAGTGATAAGAAACTTTTGTGTCGATCAACCTCTCAAAACTTGAATCGTTAACATCAAAACATTCACTTGTCGCACAAATCATGCTTGTAGCTGTTGCAAATACATTCTTATCATCTCCATCATTCTGATGGTCTTGCTTTTTCTTATCCTTCTTTCACTTATAGAAGAACTTGTTTGTTGGACCAATGGTGGTTGACAAATTAAATCCCACTTATGTTTTGATAATAATAAAATGTATAGAATTGGTTAAGAAATTATTTCAGGTGATTTGGATTCAAATACATCAAGACTGCATCAATCTTGAATGGGCAAGACATAAATCATGGTGAAATTAAGAAGGAAATAATCTTCATCATGCTAGAGACATTAAATATGAAGATTATAGAAGATTTGATTGAATATATCCGTTGGAGTTAGCAACAAGTCGACCAATAATTCATAAGTCGACTAATAATTTAAAGATCATCAGATGGGGGTTAAAACAAGTCGACTAATATGTTACAAGTCAACTACAAATAAAATGAACAGGAACACTAGTCGACTATCATGGCACTAGTCGACTGATCGAAGAGCGAAGTTAAAGCCTGCAGTGAAAAATGCTAATACTAGTCGACTATCATAGCTCGACTAGCTGACTATAAGGTACTAGTCGACTAGCACTAGTCGACTATCAGGTGAAACTTAGCAAAATTCATCCAGATCAATCACAAATGGAAAGGAGGAAATCAAGGAACGGCTAGGAGATATCAAGCAATGGCTAATAGATGATCTACAACGTCTATATTGATCTAAAAGCCTGCAAATAAATAGAGGAAGATCAAGAGATCAATGGGGGTTGAAAAATAGAAAAGCTTTCTGATCATCTTTCATAATCATCATTGTTATTACTCTAAATTTCTCTCTGCACATTCAAGTGTATCTAGCTATATCGAGCCTTACTTCAATTGTTTATCTTCTTTATTATAGGTTGAGTGATTAGAGGAGAATCACTTGGGAGGTAGGATTTGTGCCGGAAAACAAATCGGTTGTAAAGGTAGCTTGAGCTGAAAATTAAGTGGTGTTGTAAGAGTTCATACTAAACTAAAAAGTGTGTAGTAAAGTGGTTTGCCAAATCTTAAATGGGAGCTTAGGTAGAGGACGTAGGTCTTAGCACCGAACCTCTATAAAAATAGTGTTTGCTCTTCTTCCCTACTCTTTACATTTAAATTTGTTTAAATTGTTTTTGTGTGAATTAACTTCTGATTTTATTGTAGAATTTTACAAAAAGCTTTAAAGATCTATTCAACCCCCCTTCTAGATCGTTTACAATTGGTATCAGAGCATAAGCATCCAGGTATGGCACACAACAATCTAGCGAAAGAAGGTAACACTAATAATCGCCCTCCTTTTTTTAATGGTACTAAATATTCTTCTTGGAAAAATCCCATGAAGTATCATATTATAAGCGAGGGAGTGGAGTATTGGAAGATCATCATCTTCGGTCCACATGTTCCATTAAAAGAAAATGGCGAGGTGAAAACGGAGCTGGAATATGATGACAATGATTGGAAGCAAGCCTACATCAACGCTAAAGCTATGAAATTGATATATTGTGCTCTCACGATTGAGGAGAGAAATCGAGTGAACTCGTGTACTAGTGCTAAAGAAATGTGGGAGAGACTATACATCACTCATGAAGGAACCAATTAAGTTCGAGAGACAAAGATCAACATGCTTCTCCATGACTATGAAATGTTTGTCATGAAGGAAGGTGAGTTTATTTCCACTATGCTTGATCGTTTTGCAGAAATTATCAATGGATTAGGCAACCTTGGAAAACACATGACGGATAGCGAGAAGGTGAAAAAGATTCTTCGTTCACTACCGAAAGAATGGAACTCACAAGTCACCGCTATTATGGAGTCTAAGGATCTTAATCATTTGGAATTCAATGCCTTGGTGGGATCACTCATAAACTTTGAGATCATTCTCAAATCAAGAGGAGGAAGAGGTAAGTCACAAAAGTCAATTGCTTTAAAAGCTAATGTTTCTTCTCTTGATGAAAGTGATGAAGAAATAGATGAAGAGGAAGAAGATGAAGAACTAGCAATGTATGCTAGAAACTTGAGAAAGTTCAAAGGACTACTCAAAAATAGGAGGAAAGAATTAAGTGGTGGAAGAAATGAAGAAAGAAAGAAGTACACCATGGAAAGAAGGACCAAAAGCTATGAAGAAAAGAAAAGCAACGAAGAGTGTTAGAAATGTGGAAAAAGAGGACATCATGCTAGAGAATGCAGAAGCTCATCCTTCACTTCAAATCTCCAGAAAAATGACAAGTATGAAAAAGGGAAAAAGAAAGATAGCCTAGTAGCCACTTGGAGTGATGATGAGGAAGCATATCAAAGCAATGATGAAAACAACTTAGCTCTTATGGCAAATAGTTCCTTAACAAGTGATGATGAAGATGAGGTAATTGATCTTAGAGATTCTTTTACTGCTTTACAAAGTGATTTTGAAGAAGCTATTGAAATCAACAAGAGATTGAGAAAGAAAATAAGAAATCTAGTTGTTGAAAATAATGTCTTGCATGAAACTATTGATGATTTCAATTACACTAAGGAAGACCACTCTACATGTCTTGCTGAAAAAGAAAATCTTACTTGTGAGTTTGATATAGTTAGAAAGGAATTTTCTTATGTGGTTGGAAAATTTGCTGGTGGAAATGAAAAGTTTGAAAAGATGTTGTCTTTACAAAGATATTCTATTTCTAAACATTGTTTAGGATATGATCCTTTTGATAGAGATTGTTCCTTGATTTCTAAATTTATTAAAGATGGCAAAGTTGCTAAATGTGCTAAATGCTTGAAAGATGGTCATATAGAAATTTCTTGTAAAAGTATTAAAAGATGTATAAATGTGAAGAAAATCTGGGTGGTAAAAGGTACAACACCTCCTAATGTGGTTTATATGACTAACCAAAATGGACCCAAAATAGCTTGGGTACCAATGAGAAGAAAGAATGTTTCAGTTGTAGGTACAAGCAAGGAATGAAAATCTACCAAGCACATGGTACATTGATAGTGGATGTTCAAGGCATATGAGTGGACATAAGAAATTATTTGCAGAAATCAAACCAAAGAATCAAGGATATGTCACATTTTGAGACAACAACAAAGGTAAAGTCATTGGTGTTGGTAAAGTGGGTGTTGGACCTCAAATTGTTTTTATTGCTATTATTAAACATGAACTGTGTTGATTGTATGATTTATTGCATAGTTTGATTTTATTGGAAGTGTTAGTGGAAAATTAAGATTAACTTGAGATTAGTGTGGAATAAGTGGTTAAGAAAGGGGTAAACTTTATGAGGGCATTATAGGAAGTTCACTTAAGTTGGGAAGATTAAACTTGACAAGGAGGGGCATTCTAGTCTTTGTACCTTCATTTAGGCTTAAGGAGTTAGAAGAAGAAAAGAAAGAAAGGAAAAGAAAAAGAAGAGAGGAAGAGAAGAGAGTTGCGGTGGAAGAGAAGAAAAAGAGGAAAGAATTGGGGTTTTGATTTCTTGAGATTTTCGAAGGATTTGAAGTTTCAACAGGTAAGTATGAGTTTATTTCTTCTTGTTTGAAATGGTTTAAACCCTAGATTTGCTTGGAATGAGTAAAAACCGATGGTTTAGGGGTTTTCGAAAGTTTTGGTTAAACTCTTTGGGTTGATGATTTTGTTGTGTCTTGATGATGATTTTGTGTTAGAATTAGTTTAGAACTGAAGTATAAGGCATGATCTTAAGCTTAGATGTGTTGCTTTGTCAAATGGGGAGGATTGATGTTGTAAATGCTGGAAAGTCAAGTTCGGAGTTGTTCTCTAGACCCGCACATCGCGACATACGCAAGGCCGCACGTTGCGACGTACGTAAGGCCGCGTGTTGCGACGAGTGTGCCTTCGTCGCGGCGAGCCCTCAATTTTCAGCAAAGTTGGATTTTTGATGTGTTGGGCATATCTTTTGCTATAGAAGTCCAATTGAGGTGATTTTGATGCGTTGTAAACTAGAGACATAGGGCTACAAGTTTCATGAAGAAATGATGGTGTAAATCAGTCTCTAAGGATATGAAATTTTGGATGGAAGTTAAGAATAGAATTATTATTTCAGCATGAGTTATTGAATGGGATGTTGGTTCTTGTTTTACGAAATCAAGTGAGGCAAGAGGAGCAAGAGGACCAAGAGGAAACTCAATCCTGAGCAAGTACAAGCAAGGAATTCAAGGTGGGTTCTTATTTATAATAGAGTAAATAAGTCACTCATTGTTTTGTTCAAATTAAGAAAGGTTGAATAATTTAAAATTGCATCATTAATGTTTGCTTTAATTGCTATTGTGAAATGATTATATGTTGCTACATGATTTGCATTCATGATTCTTTGTGAAAAGACTTCAAAAAGGGTTTTCTCCTTTCAAGAATACATGCACATGAAATCATGATTTTCAAAAGATACGAAAAGTGAATCTCTAAACAAGTGCCAGTTTGGCAATCAAGTTTACAAGACTTGAATCATGCATGATATGTGGGTTTGTGATATGTCCCAAGAACCGTCATGTGCACGTTGACCATGAAAAGGCTTCGCCCGCCTGCCCGCAAGTGGCACGAAGCTCCCCACAAGGACTCCCTCAAGAAACTACGACTACACATAACCATTTCTATGGGAATGTGTAGTACGTCATGAACCTGGACTAACCCAAATCATTATGCTATGCTTATGTGTTTATGATTTATTATCATGTTTCACGCATTTAAATTTGGAATTTTACTCATGAATTGTTTACAAATCAAGCCTTTCGAGATGATGACTTTTTGCATATGCTCAATCATTATGATTTCAAAGTGTACCACACGGCAATGAGTTATCTTTTTAATAGTTTTGCTTATTTCTATATTATAAATGTGTTCCCACAAGCTTTATAGCTCACCCCCTTTACCTCCCCCATATAGGTGACGAGCAAGAAACCGAGTGAGTCACGAGTTATGGCGACACTCCATTTTGTTCTATTTATGTATTTTCACGTTTCACTTTTGGAAGTCAAGGCTTCAGTTACATTTCAAGTTCTATTGGTTCAAGTGTATTTTTGTATTTTTGGCATCTTGAACTCAAAAGTTGTAATTAAGGGAATCAAGTGAGGCAAGAGGACCAAGGGGTTCAAGAGGAAGCTCATTCCTAGGCAAGAACAAGCAAGGAATTCAAGGTGGGTTCATGTTTATAATAGAGTAAATAAGTTACTCATTGTTTTGCTCAAATCAAGAAATATTTAATGCTTTACATTGCATCATCAACGATTGCATTATATATTCTTATGAATGATTATATTCTGCTATATGATTTGCATTCATGATTATTAACAAGGTTTTAAAAAGGGGTGTTCTCCTTTCAAGAATACATGTACATGAAATCAAGTTTTACGAATATATGAGAAGCAAGTTTACAAGCAAGTGCCATATTGGCAATCAAGTTTACAAGAACATGAATCATGCATATTTATGTGGGTTTGCGGTATGTCCCTCACGAACAGTCAAGTGCACATTGACTCATGAAAAGGCTTCTCCCGCCTGCCCGCTAGTGGCACAGGGTTTCTCACAAGGATTCCCTCTTGAAACTACGTCTATACATAACCATTTTGATGTGAGTGTGTAGTACGTCATGAACCAGGGACCAACCCAAACCATTATGTTATGTTATATGTTTATGATCTGTTGTTATGTTTCATGCATCATGAATTGTTCAAGAATCAAGCATTTTCAAGCTATGACTCATACATGCTCAATTGTTATGATTTCAACAAGTACCACGACAATGAGTTATTTTTGAATACTTTTGCTTATTTCTATATTATAAATATGTTCCCATGAGCTTTATAGCTCACCCCCTCTAATCTCCCCCATCCAGGTGACGAGCAAGAGATCGAGTGAGTCACGAGTTACGGCAGCACTCCATTTTGTCATGTTTATTTTTAAGCTTTAGTTACATTTCAAGTATTATTGGTTCAAGAGTATTTTGTATTTTTGGCTCTTGAACTCAAAGTTGTAATTTGGTTTGAGATGTCCTTAAAGCTTTATGAAACTCATCTTTGGAGCATGAATTATGGATTTGTTTGTTTAAATCACATGAAAGGTGTTTCAAGATTGTTTTCCAGTAGGCCCATTGATCTTCCGCGGGTCTTTTCCTTAAACGTATAATTAACATGTTTCACGCCACGCTCTCATGTCCGATGTTGGGCTCCGGCAGCGGGGTCCAACACCATGGATCCGAGTTTCTTTCAAGCCTTTGCTCAGGCCTTCACGTATGCCATGGGTCAGAGATCTCAGGTTCCGATGCAAGCTCTGGTAGACAGGAGTGGACAGTATGATAAGCTCCATAAGTTTGGGGCTGTGGATTTCAATGGGACGACGAATCCAGAAGAGGCTAAAGCCTAGTTGAAGAGGATCGAGAGGGTTCTAGTTCAGATGAAATGCACAGATGAGGAGAAATTAGAGTATCTGCGTCGATCATTACTGAGGAGACGACTTGATTGGTGGGAATCAGTGCCTCACAGTCAAGTTGTGCCACCGGTATTGACATGGAGAGACTTTGGGGAAGTGTTCAGGAATAAGTATCTCTCTAGGGTCTATGTGCAAGATAAGGCCAGGGAGTTTCTGAACCTCACTCAGAGGGACATGAGTGTGAGCGAGTATGAGCTGAAGTTCACACAGCTTTCTCGTTATGCAGCTAACATTGTGGCATCTGAGGAAGACAAGTGCCGTAAGTTTGAGGGAGGTATTCACCTGGGGATCTGGGAGAAAGTCTTGATCCATAATTTCTGTGACTACCAGCAATTGGTGGATGCTGCTCTCCAGGCTGAAAAACCGGAGAATATCATAAATGAAGTAAGCAGGAAGAGGAGGAACATGGACCAGTCTTTTAAGAAAGGAAGTAGTGCTCCAATGCTTGAGAGGAGCACAAGGAGCTTTCACACCCAGAGTGAAGTGGGTAGCAGTGGCTCTATCAGGAACAAGCAGGTAAAGGCAGCCTCAGGGCAAACCTCTAATGTGGGAGGCACTGGAAGAGCAGGAAAGAGCTGGTTCACCAACCCCCTATGTGATCATTGTGGGAAACATCACCAAGGATGTGCCTCAAGTCACTTGGAGTTTGTTTTAGATGTGGAGAGAAGGGGCATATGGTCAAGGATTGTCCACAGGTACCGAGACAGGAGGGGTCGCAGTTTCAAGCCCAGAGGCGTGCAGAAATGGTGGGAATTAGGCCAGTTACTGAGGTAGATAGCTCTGGGACTGCAAGGAAGGCTATTCCTCCAGGAAGGCCAAGGGGTCAGGCTCAAGCAAGGGTGTTTGCCATGATTAGGGAGGAAGCTGCAGCCACACCTGAAGTTGTCACGGGTATGGCTCAATTGCTTGACTCAACAGTATTTGTTTTAATTGATTCTGGTTCCACGCATTCATTTGTTTCTGCAAGCATAGCATTGCATGGTGTAAATTCTGTGCCTTTGGATAAGCCTTTGCTTGTTAGTACTCCTCTAGGGAGGAATGTGGTGATCAATCAGGTATATGAGCAGTGTGAGCTTTTCGTAGATGGTGCTAGGTTGGTAGTGGACTTACTACCTCTAGACCTAAGAGGGATAGGTGTTATCTTGAGGACGGATGTTATGGAGACATATCTGGCAAAGCTGGATTGTGGTCGAAAAGAGGTGGAATTCGATCTGGGCAACGGTGAGAAGGTGATTTTCAAGGGGGATAGGAAAACATCTTCGCCAAGACTGATTTCGGCTATGTTAGCTGAAAGATTGATGGGTCAGGGATGTGAAGCCTTCTTGGCACATGCTGTGGATGCCGATATGAATGAAGGGAAGTTAGAGGATTTTTCGATTGTGAAGGAGTTTCAAGACGTGTTTCTAGATGAGTTACCAGGTTTGCCGCCGATGAGGGAAACGAGTTTGCCATCGACTTGATTCCCGAAACTGCACTTATTTTAATACTGTTGGACCCCACTGCCGGAGCCCAACGTCTGACATGAGAGCGTGGCGGGGAAGACGTGAGCAAGGAAAAAAGACTCACGGAAGTGTAATGGGCCTATTGGAAAGTACACTTGAAACCCACTTTCATGCATAATTGAAGTATATAAAGCGGAACATGTAAATTAAACAGTTTAGAGAAGAGACCATCGGAAGTTCAATGGACCCATCATGATCATACTCAAAACGTGCTTTCATGCTTGTAAACAACCAAATCCGTAATTCATGTTTCACTTGATGATATCTCAAAACAAATTACAACTCTGAGTTTAAGAGCCAAAATATAAAACACTCTTGAACCAATGATACTTGAAATGAAATTAAAGTCATGAAAAATAAACATGACAAAATATAACCTGAGTCTTCTTTGCACTCGTGACTCACTCAATCGATCTACGGCTCACACCGTATGGGGAGATTAGAGGGGGTGAGCTATAACGCTCGTGGGAACATATTTATAATATAGTAATAAGCAAAAATAATATTCAAAATATCTCATTGCCGTAATACTTGTTGAAATCATAATACTGAACATGTATGAGTCATTTCTTGTAAAGTGCTTGATTTCTGAATAAATCATGATGCATGTCACATAACATTTCATAACACATAACATGATGGTTTGGGTGTCCCGGGTTTGTTACGATTACACATAGCCATCGAAATGTTGATGTGTAGACGTAGTTTCATGAGGAAATCTATCGAGAAACCCCGCGCACACGGGCAAAGTGAGAAGCCTTTACGAGTCAATGTGCACTTGACTATCGTGAGGGACACCGCAAACCCACATAAGCATGCATAAATCGTATTCTTGTAAACTGGTTTGCCAATCCGCACTTGCTTGTGATCTTGCTTGTCATATATAAATATTTCAGAAAGCTTGAATTCATGCACTTGTATTCGTGAAAGGAAAACATTCCTTTGTAAAACTCTTGATAATAGTCATGAATGCATAACACAATGCGAATATGATCATTCATGGTAGCATGCAATGCGATCGTGGAATGTCAGAATGTAAATGCATAAGATCTTGCTTGATTTGAACTAAACAATGAGTACCTATATACTGTATTATATGTAAGTGATAAGTCGATTTGTACCATGTGTAAGTCGACTTACACATGTTCGCATCCGATAAGTTGACTTGTTCATTGGATAAGTCGACTTGTTCAAGGCTCGATCATTGCTTATTTGTGTCCTAAAGGCAATCCCTTTAGCGCTTTTATTCAAAGTCGTGTGCGACTTTATGAATAAATAAAGAAAAGGCATTATTCATTAATTTGATATTCATAAACATTGTTTATGAATTGATTGATCTTTAATCAAATTAATGAAGTCCATGATATATGACATAGCATGAAGGAAATTATGATGTGTTCATACTCCCGAGATTCCTATCATGTGCAATTATGTCAAGATCTAAATTCTCCTAGTCATAGGATTAATGAGACCGACATCATTAATCCGGATAGACTAGCACATGTCATATTCCTCGATTGGATCAAGCAAAGGATCTTAGAAACCGTAAATATGAGATATTTAGAATTGACATGTGGATGCTTACTAATGGTAGTAAGTTCATTGATGACCCGCCATGAGATCATCACATGGATATCTTATCTAAGTGTCGTTGATAATCTCATCATAGCAATGGTGCAAGTATCTTTAGACTTGAGGTACTCAAGGATATCTTGATATTGATCCGTGCTTTGACTCCATTCCTTGTTGCCTTCCGAGGTAACTCATAGTGGTGGTGCTTGGGTACACTTGAGGTATTCAAGATAATTGAGTAGCCAATAAAGGATTCACCACTTCGGATTAGCGTAAGAGATACCCATAGCCTTTGTCGGGATCATTACTAAGGGCAAGCATGTATGTCATGAAGAGTGTCTTCATTGACATATAAAGTAATGAGTCCCGTGACGAGAACCGATATCACTGGGCTAGACTCGATCTAGTGAGAGTCGACACTTTGACCATACTCATAACCAAGTGAGGTATAGGATGGTGAAAGGACGAATTGCTCGGTAATTGTCTATGGAAGGGTTCGTGATCTGGTTCGTGATGAATACATCAAACCGATTACTTTCCGGTCAATTGGGGTCATGATGTGTTGCTAGATACCGCTCATGACTTGCTCAGATTAATTGTTAATCTAAGTACCAACATAACCGGAACCTAAAGGGTCACACGATAAGAGTGATTCAGAGAATCAGTAAAATAGTAATTGGACAGAGTTCCAATTATGGAGAGCATTAGGATTAAATGGATCCCAATGGGATTGGGATATGTCCCGATGAGATCGCGACATCGATATTGCTAAGAAAGGTTTCGAGTCGCTTTGACGGGGCCCAAAGAGGGTGTAGGACCAATTCCGAGCTTGGACTGGACCTTAGCAAATATATTCTAATTAATTAATTAAATAATTAATTAATTAATTATTATATAAATTTAGCATGTGATGTTCGTTGGTTAAAGGGAGAAGAGATAAGTTCCTTTGAAAAGTCAAAGTTACTTAGTTTATTCATTAAAGAATGAATGGCTAATACACTTCCACTTGTCACAAGCTTATGGTTACATTTTAAGTGTTAAAATATAACCCTAATAAGCTCGTTAGTGGTGTAGTCGACGGCAGCTCCTTGGAGAAAAGAAGAATGAAGCTTGAAATGTTTAAGTGAAAAGTTGAAAAGGGTTTTTCAATTTCTTCTTCTCTCACAAGCCACCATCGATTTCTCTCTTCTCCAAGCTTTTTCCAACGTCAGTCTGAAGCTCTCCAGGACAGAGGTAGGGTCTAGCAGCCTTTAATCTGTTCTAGCTATTCCCGGGTCAAAGGGGTTTGATCCGGTTAGATTTTCTGATCTCTGCGTTGATCACCTTTAGAGATAGTCTCTTTTGGCTATTTAGGTTGATGTCTTCATACCGATACCTGGATCCTGGGATTCGGGAAAGTCATGGGAACAAAAATTTTTGTTTTCCGCTGCCGGTACATGTGATGTACCTCCCGGGATTTTCCTACAGTGGTATCAGAGCGTCTGGTATCCCGTATGAAGCTATAACCTAAGCGAGATCAGAAATGCTAATGGAATTTTCTGTTGATGCATGCTTGCTGTCCAATTTTCGAATTTATATTGTGATATGTTTTTGAAAATTTTTCTGCCCAGGATTGTTCATAACATGTTAGAGAATATGTCTATGAAATTTGAGAATTTATTGATTTGATTTGATATAGTTTTGCTAATTAATTCCCTAAGGTTACAGATGCTGTTTTGTGAAACGATTCTGGAACAGGCATGAGTATAAAATCGAGAATAAATTCTAGAAAAATGGTTTTTCGGATTTTCCTTCACCTACATGTCTCTAAGATGTTGTTGAATTTCTGTGATCATGGAAATTTGATTTCAAGGTGATTGGATATTTATTCACAAATTTATTCTATGCTGTTGGGAATTGCTGTGCTGATGAACACAGATTTTGAATCGGTTTTGTTATTTAGGTTGACTGAGTTTTTGATGGCCTAAAATCCTGAAAAAATTCATGTAGCATGTTATGAACATGTACTAACCTATGCAATTTTCTCAGAATTTATTGAAATTTTTTCATTGATCATTTCGAGCAATGTACAGAACTGGACAGTTTTGTAAAAATTGTTGGGACTGTTTTGCTTGGCTTGATTGAGTGTTCTTTTTCAGTTCCAATGCCTTGAACCATTTTTAATGTGATTAAAAATGTGTTATCTTGATGTAACATGATTGCCAAACTGAATTGCTTGAAGTTGCTTTTCCAAGAATTTTCGGATGCCTAAGTGATCACATTAGCGTCTCGTTAGTATATTGCATTATCTTGTTTGTTTTGACCGTCATATTTTTTATGGCATGTGCTGAAGTAAATTTGATAATGTATGTGCTAGCTAGAGATTCTTAGGATGATAATTAGGGTGTTCCTAAATTATTTGGAAATTAATGAGTTTTGACTCATGTCAAGCTTTTCATATAGTTTGACTATTTAAGGCATTCATGAATCAATGAAGTGTTCATTGAGGCATCAATTCACAGATATTACCCTAGGTATGATGGTGTTGTGAATTGGAATTGTACTGATTGAGGAATTAGCCGATTAGAGATTTTAGCAAAATTCCTGAATAAGTCGACTTGTATATGGTATAAGTCGACTTGTTCAAGATTTTGGATAAGTCGACTTGTGGATGAATAAGTCCACTTGTTCAAGATCTCAGATATAAGCTTCCACTTGTAGTACCTTGTAAGTCGACTTGTTCATGGGCAGATGACATAAGTCCACTTGTGTCATACAAGTCGACTTGTGTGTGGCGAAGCATAAGTCCACTTGCATTTGATGAAAGTCGACTTGTGGCATGCATAAAGGGGATGATGGATGATTTTAGGTATAGACTCAATGTGATTGATGAAATGCCCTAAATCATATCATATAGTTATGGTGACTATAATCCCACGGCTTGGAGAAGAAGTAGATGAGACCCAAATTCCTCCTCGAATATGAAAACTAACGCCTTCCATTAATATGGTAAGAACCAGAGTTCTTATAGGTCGGGTTGTTAGGTAAACCCAAGCTCACTCTATACGGATATGTTCGAACCATGAAGATAAGATTTTGGATTAATGGGTTGGTTTTCACCGAAGCGTTGGTTTGTTGAGTAAACTCAAGGTCAACGTGACAGAGAGGCGAAATTGGGTAGCATACATCGATGTATCGCATCAAAGAGTTGATACCAATGTAAGTGCATACATCAACAAGTTGATAAAGACTGATCGATAGTCGTGTCTAAGATGTAATTGGTATATCCGATACCTCCCGAGACATAAGGTGGCTTGTTGGTAAACCCAAGGTCATTCTTAATGTCGGTTATCGATGATACAATTGGTATGACCGATACCCACCGATTGACCTAAGTTGTAGCTTGTTGGGTAAACCCAAGATCACTCTTAGCAATGTCGGATATCGACCCACTAGGACATTATGTCACTTTGTTTCTCCGGATTCAGAAAGAGGGTTATGGATTCTAGGAAACTAGTGGGAGCCATATGCATGTCATGCAAGTCCTTATGATCATGCAGGCATTTCTATTCTATCATTCCTTCTCTCTATCGCGCTAGGTTGATTGAAGAAGTCTTTCAGTGTGAATTTTCGCTCTCTATTCTGGACCGAATTTTCTTGATTGGCTAAGGAATCTGAGAATTGTTCTTAGATCTGAGGAACTGGGATACGTCCTAGATGTTCCACTTCCAGTTGCACCTGCTGTCGATGCTTCTGATAAGGATCAGAAAGCATATTGTAAGCATCTAAAGGACAGGGACATGGCTACTTGCCTCGATGTCACTAGAGCTGCAGGAGCAGCACGAGTCCATGGATGCTCACTCTATAGTATTTCATCTTAGGGAGCTGTTTGATGAGTAAGCTCGGTCTGAAAGGTTCGAGACCTCAAGGCTTCTCTTCACAACAAAGATGGCTCCAGGCATATCTGCCATGCAAGATGCCTCAAGATGAATGGCTATATCGAGATTGGCCGCCTTAGGATTTGTAATGGATTATGAGTTAAGTAGAGACTTAATTCGGTTGGATTGTCGATGGTTATTCACAGGTTTGGATAAACTATCGGATAAACCAAATATCCACAACAATTCTCGAATGATCAATCAGCCAAGACAAATGACCGAAGGTGCTATCAAGAAGGATAGCAAGCAAGTTCTAATGGTGGATGCTTCTTCTTCTAGTTCAAAGAAGAAAAAGGCCAAGAAACCAAAGGGAAGTGCCATCAAGGAAAAACCAAAGATTCTGCCCCAAAAGGATTTTGCTTTCATTGTGGCAAGTCTAGCCACCAGAGGCTAAACCAAAATCTATTCGAGTCCTTGAAGCGTAAGAAGGCATCAGATGCCTCTACTCCTTCAAATATGTTTGTCGTTGGGGTTAATACTATTCCTGATCAAAACATATCGGTATTAGATACCGGTTGTGGCTCATACATATGAAATGATATGCAGGGGCCTCGTGGACGATGAAAGCTCATTCAAGGAGAACTAGACCTTCGTGTAGATAATGCAGCAAGAGTTGCTACATTAGCCGTAGACACTTATGTCTTGTTACTCCCTACTGGGCTTGTATTCAAATTGGATAATTGACATTTTGTACCTGTTTTAAACAAAGAACATATTGTATGTTTTATGTTTAATTAGAGCTGGTTTCCATTGGACTTTTAGTAGCAATGGTTGTTATATTAGTTGCAATGGAATGCTCTATGGTACTCGTACATTATGCAATAGAATTGACATATGAGATATGTCATATCCAATTAAGAATGTCAATGACGCGGAAAGACATAATCGAGATAATTTAAAATCAACTTACTTATGGCATTGTCGGCTTGGCCATATAAATGAGACACGCATCGCTAAGCTCCATAAGAGTGGATGTTTAGGGTCATTTGATTATGAATCATATGACACATGCGAATCTTGTTTATTAGGCAAGATGACTAAGTTATCCTTTAAAGGAAAGGGTGTACGAGTGAATGAAATATTAGACCTAATACATTCAGATGTATGCGGTCCGATGTCCATCCATGCTAGAAGTGGTTGTCGTTACTTCATTACCTTTATCGATGATTATTCTCGATATGGGTACCAGATTCGATGAGATACAAATCTGAAGCATTTGAATAGTTCAAATAATTCAGAAATGAAGTAGAAAACTAACTTGGTAAAAGTATGAATACATTACGATCTGATCATGGTGGAAAATGCTTAGACCAATAGTTTTTGATTATCTCAGAGATAATGGGATTTTATCTCAAGATACTCCACCTTACACGCCGCAAAGACAATGGTGTGGCTGAAAGGAGAAATCGAACCTTGTTAGACATGGTGCGATTGATGATAGGTTTTGCACAGTTTTGGGAATATGCGCTCGAGACAGCTGTTTACTTGTTAAACAGAGTTCCATTAAAGACAGTTGATGTTACTCCATATGAGATGTGGACTAACTGAAAGCCCTATCTTTCTCATCTGAAAGTTTGGGATTGTCCTGCTTACGTGAAGCGGACACAGTCAGATTAGCTTGATGCAAAATCTGACAAGTGTTTGTTCGTAGGATATCGTGGGATATCAATTCTACCTTGCTTAGGAACAAAAGTTGTTTGTTTCCAAGCATGCTGTTTTCTTAAAGAAAGAGTTTCTTTTACAAGAGGACAGTGGGAGAAAAATTGAACTTGGAGAAGTTCAAGATGCTCGAACAAACATAGATCAATCGCTCAATCAAATCAGAACTCATATAGATGAGGTAACAGCTCAACCTTCTATTACACAAGAATTTCAGAGGTTATGTAGGATACGCCTATTCCCGAGAGATATGGATTTCTGGGGAATGTAATGACGTATTGCTCATATGAGATGATGCGCCTACTACCTATGAACAGTTCGAAAAGTTCGAGTCCGAACATGGCTTGTGCCATGAAATCTGAAATGGATTCCATGTATGAAAACCAAGTATGGACTTTGGTTGTTACACCTGAAGGGATAAAACCCATAGGGTGCAAAGGAGTTTTCAGAAGAAAACCAACATGGATGGTAATTTGATTACCTATAAAGCAATGCTTCTGGTTAAAGGATTTCGTCACAAACAAAGAGTTGACTATGACAAGACCTTCAGCCCCGTAGCAATGCTTAAATCCATTAGGATACTCCTAGCCATTGCCACTCATTATGATTATGAGATATGGCAAATGGATGTGAAGACAACTTTCCTGAGAGGAAATCTACCCGAGGATGTGTATGACACAACCTGAGGGCTTCACTTCCATCGATGGCGAAAAGGTATGCAAGCTTCAGAAATCCATGTTTGGATTGAAGCAAGCATCCAGAGTTCAATATCCGCTTGATGAGGTACTCAAAGAGTTTGATTTCTCACAAAATCCGGATGATCATTGTGTGTATAAGAAGGTTAATGGGACTGCAATCGTATTCCTTGTGTTGTATGTAGATGACATACTGTAACTAGGAAACGATGTCTCTATGCTACAATCAGTTAAAATTTGGTTGTCCAATCAATTTGCGATGAAAGACCTTGGTGAAGCAACTTATATCCTAGGGATATAGATTTATAGAGATAAATCAAAAGGTTGCTTGGTCTTTCACAATCATCGTACATAGATGAGATGCTAAAGAGGTTTAGCATGGAACAATGCTATGTACGAGGCCCGATGTATCGTATGCTCTAAGTGTTACGAGCAGATACCAATCGGATCCTGGTGAGGGTCATCGGGTGGTGTCAAGAATATCCTCAAGTACTTGCAAGCACTAAGGATGTTTTCGATCTATGGAGATGGAAATCTCCAAGTGAGCGGCATTCAGATGCTAGTATTTAATCGATAAGGATAATTTCAATCACAATCGGGTTATATACATTCACACCGAATAGCGTGGCGGTCATTTGAAAAAGTTCCAAACAAGAGAGGATCACTGATTCATCAACCGAGGCAGAGTACATTGCCGCATGAGATGCGCAAAGGAAGCGGTTTGGATCAAGAAGTTCATTATCGAACTTGATCCGGTCCCTACCGTGATGGGCCCATAGGATTGTATTGTGATATAACGGGCTAGTCGCAGCAAAGGAACCAAGGTCTTATCGACGATCCGAACTCAGATTTACCGATTCGGAGATCATTAGTCAAAATGATATCCTCGACAGAGAAATTCCCACGAGCAAAGTGTTGTTGTTCGCTGACAAAGCCATTGTCACAGGAGAATTGTGATTCTCATGGACTCGCTTATGGTATTAGATACTAAGGCGATTGACTTTAGGTCAAGTGGGAGATTTGTAAGTGATAAGTCGATTTATACCATGTGTAAGTCGACTTACACATGTTCGCATGCGATAAGTCGACTTGTTCATTGGATAAGTCGACTTGTTCAAGGTCAGATCGTTTATTTGTGCCCTAAAGGCAATCCCTTTAAGCGCGCTTTTATTCAAAGTCGTGTGCACTTTATGAATAAATAAAGAAAAGGCATTATTCATTAATTTGATATTCATAAACATTGTTTATGAATTGATTGGATCTTTAATCAAATTAATGAAGTCCATGATATATGACATAGCATGAAGGAAATTATGATGTGTTCATACTCCGAGATTCCTATCATGTGCAATTATGTCAAGATCGTAATTCTCCTAGTCATAGGATTAATGAGACCGACATCATTAATCCGGATAGACTAGCACATATCATATTCCTTGATTGGATCAAGCAAAGGATCTTAGAAACTGTAAATATGAGATATTTAGAATTGACATGTGGATGCTTACTAGCGGTAGTAAGTTCATCGATGACCGCCATGAGATCATCACATGGATATCTTATCTAAGTGTCGTTGATAATCTCATCATAGCAATGGTGCAAGTATCCTTAGACTTGAGGTACTCAAGGATATCTTGGATACTGATCCTGTGCTTTGGCTATTTAGGTTGATGTCTTCATACCGATACCGGATCCCGGATTCGGAAAGTCCCGAACAAAATTTTGTTTTCACGCGGTACATGTGATGTACCTCCCGGGATTTTCCTACATTATAAACATGAACCCACCTGATATCCTGCTTGTTCTTGCCTAGGATTGAATTTCCTCTTGTGCCTCTTGATCCTCTTGCCTCTCTTGTTCTCCTAAAAATAAGAATCAAATTCTCATTCAGAACTCACGAAGAAACCATAATATTACCATTCTTAACTTCCAACTAAAATTTCACATCCTTAGAAACCAATTCATCACTTCATCACTTCATCTAACTTGTAGACCTATCTCTCTAGCTCACAATGCCTCTAAAATCACCCCAAAAGGACCTCTGAAGAAAAAGATATAAGGTTAAAACCATTTCTGCCAAAACAGTGGAAATTTCGCCATGGCCGAGAAGCGTCTTGGCCAAGAGGCAAGGCCGTCTCGCCACAAGGCGAGAGACACACGTCATGGCGCAGTACGCTGTCTCTTCATGAAAGCCGCCTCCCAACCCGCTGGCACGCCGCGTCTCACCATGCCGCATCTCACCAACTAATTTGCACACCGCGGCGTGTGCAGCCTTCCTTGCACGCCGCGGCGTGCTCATGAACATGCCGCGGCGTGTGGGTCGCAGAAACTCATCCGAACCCAGATTTTCCAGATTTCTGCAGATCCAAACCTATTCTTTTCGTTCATTCAATACTCTTAAACTATATATCATGCATCATACTCCCTTTCTACACTTGTCTAACACAACAACAGCCACAAAACACAACTAAATCCACAAATTTTCCAAAGTTCATCTCAAACCCTAACTTCACCGATTCATCCTCAATCCAAACCATTTCCAGTAAATCAAATATTCAATCCAACACAAACAAGCATAAAAGAGTGATTCTTACCTGTGGAATGCTTAAAACCTTGAAAACCAATGATCAAGCTTTCCTCTTTTCTTCTTCTTCTTCCTCTCTACGACACTCTCTTCTCTTCGATTACTCTTCTTTTCCTTACTCTATTTCCTTACTCTAATTTCTTAAACCTACACGATAAGCCAAAGACTCAAATGCCCCTCCTTACTTAGGCTAAAATCATCCTAACTTACATACTTGACCAATATGCCCTTAACCATATTTCCCCTTTCATAACCATATTTTTACTCTTCCTAACACTTATTCCATAAACACATATTATTCCATACTAAACTCAATTAAATCCAAATTTTCCATGAATATTCTCAATAAAATCAAACTATACCATAAATCATAATTCAAATAATTTCTTACTTAATAACTTCAAGAAAACAAAAATTTGGGGTCCAACAAATACCGCCTTATAGGATGGCTCCAGCTGAGTTGAGGGAGCTTAAGGAACAGTTGGAGGAACTGTTAAAGAAGGGGTATGTCAGGCCGAGTTCGTCACCATGGGGAGCGCCGGTTTTGTTTGTCAAGAAGAAGGATGGAACATGGCGGATGTGTATTGACTATAGAAGGCTCAACAAGGTAACTATTAAGAATAAGTATCCATTGCCACGGATAGATGATCTGTTTGACCAGCTGCAGGGAGCAAGGGTCTTCTCCAAGATTGATCTCAGGTCAGGCTATCATCAGCTCAGAATCAAGGAGTCTGATATAAGTAAGATGGCCTTCAGGACTCGTTATGGACATTATGAGTTTTTGGTTATGCCATTCGGCTTGACCAATGCTCTAACTGCTTTTATGGATCTTATGAATCGGGTCTTCAAGGAGTATTTGGATCAGTTTGTCATAGTGTTTATAGATGACATTCTTGTGTATTCTAAGAGTGAAGAAAAGCATGAGGAGCATCTCAGGATTGTATTGCAGACTCTGAGGGAGAGAGAGCTCTATGCTAAGTTCAGCAAGTGTGAGTTCTGGCTTCATGAGGTGACATTCCTTGGGCATGTGATTTCGCAGGATGGTGTCCATGTTGATCCGAGGAAAGTTGAAGCAGTGGTGAATTGGCATGCACCCAAGACAGTGACAGAGGTGAGAAGTTTTCTGGGTCTGACAGGTTATTACAGGAGGTTTGTAGAAGGATTCTCCATGATAGCTGCTCCGATGACTAAGCTATTGAGGAAGAATTAGAAGTTTATCTGGACTGATGAATATCAGCAGAGCTTTGAGGAGATCAAGCGCAGATTGACAAGTGCTCCAGTTCTGATTCCGCCTTCTGGTGATGAGGGCTATACGGTGTATAGTGACGCGTCGAGGAAGGGTCTAGGTTGTGTATTGATGCAGGGAGACAGGGTGATAGTTTATGATTCAAGGCAACTGAAGCCATATGAGTTGAATTATCCAACTCATGATTTGGAGTTGGCAGCAGTGATCTTTGCCTTGAAAATTTGGAGGCATTACCTATATGGGGTTCAGACGAGGATCTTTACTGTTCACAAGAGTCTCAAGTACTCGCTAAGCCCGAAGGAACTGAATTTGAGGCAGAGAAGGTGGATTGAGTTGCTCAAGGATTATGATCTGCTGATTGAGTACCACCCAGGCAAGGCAAATGTAGTGGCGGATGCTTTAAGCAGGAAGTATTCCATTGCCCATGTTCAGACATTTTACCTTCCTTTATTAGAAGAGATGGCCAAGCTTAAGATAAGCTTGAAGCAAGAGGAACCAGATTGCCTTCTAGCTAACTTCCGGGTAAGGTCAATACTCCGGGAGAAGGTTAGGGAGTTGCAGGCGCAGGATGCAGATTTGAACAAGCTTCGGGAGGAAATTCAGAATGGTAAGAATTCTGAAATAATAGTGAGGGATGATGGACTTATGACAGTGGGGAACAGGCTTTGTATTCCAGATAGCAGGGAGGTTAAGGATGAGATATTGGATGAGGCACACAATGCGCCTTATGTCATGCATCCAGGTAACACCAGGATGTACAGGGATTTGAGAGAGCATTTCTGATGGAAGAGCATGAAGAGGGATATAGCAGAGTATGTCAGTAAGTGTCTAATGTGTCAACAAGTCAAGGCTGAACACTAGGCACCTTCAGGCAAGTTAAGGCCCTTGTCCATTCCCGAGTGGAAGTGGCAAAGGGTAACCATGGATTTAGTGATGGGTTTGCCCAAGCATGATGCCATTTGGGTTATTGTGGATCGGTTGACGAAGTCAGCCCATTTTCTGGCAATCAAGCAGACTGATTCTTTGCATGTGTTAGCAAAGAAGTACATTGATGAGATAGTGAGATTGCATGGGATTCCAGATTCTATAGTTTCTAACAGGGATCCTCGGTTCACTTCGAGATTTTGGGGAAGCTTACAGGAAGCTTTAGGTACTAAGCTGAATTTTAGTACGGCTTTCCACCCTCAGATGGATGGTCAATCTGAGAGGACCATTCGGACACTTGAAGGAATGCTCAGGGCATGTGTGTTGGATTTCAAGGGAGCTTGGGATGAACATTTGCCATTGGTCGAATTTTCTTATAACAATTCGTACCATTCGAGCATTCAGATGGCTCCATATGTTGGGCCCCGAAACTTTTATGGAAATTAGAACTATTAAGTAAATTATTGGAAATCATTCATGTGTAAAGAAATAAGGAATTCATGAAATGGAATTCAAATGAAAAATATGGTATAGATATAAGATGGATTTTATGTGATATGTTGAAGTTAAAGAACAAGAAATTTCAAGTGAAATATGTTCATAGAGTATGCTTTGGTGTTTTAGCCATAACTTGATCCCTAGTTATTCAAATGAGATGATTTTAATTTGGATTAAATTAGAGGAATAGGGCTACATTTGTTATGAAGGAATCGAGTTTCAATTTGGCCCTTAAGAAGGTTAATTTTGGATGGAATTAAAATACTGCAAAATGTGTAAGTAAAATGATATGTCCGACATGTTTTGAGCATAACTTTTGATGTAGTGCTCTAAATTGGATGATTTTTGTGGCATTATGAAATTAAGACATAGGGGAACAATTCTCTAGAAGGAAGTTCTAGCAAATTCCTTCATATTGATGATTAGAAAAATGTTCTAAGTTAAGCATGATTTTATGATATTTGAGACTTGGACATATTTGATGACTTTGAGGAAATTAATTAGCATGTTAATGGGATTTAATTAACATGTTAATTTGACTAAGATCATAGGGCATGAATTAAGTGTATTAAGGTGGTAAATAGCATTGAGGGCAAAATGGGAAGACAACTTAAGTCATTTGTGTTGCAAGGCCTTTCATTAAGGGTATTATGGGCAAAAGACATGTTTGCTTGGTATGTAAGGGAAGAGATTCACGAAAATGAGAGGAAAAATAAGAGAAAATAGAGAAGAGAGGGAGAGATGTCGTGGAGGAGAAGAGGGAAAGAAAGAAGAGAAGAAGAGAAGGAAATCCAAGAGAAAAGTGAAGGAATTTCGTGGATCAAGGAGAGGATTCAAGCTTTCTAAGGTAAGTTCTCCCACTTTTCATCTTCTTTGTTGAGAAATGGTTAGGGTTGTTCTTGGAGAAGTTCTAGAGAGAGAAAGTTAAAAGGAAGAAGAAGACGGTGAAATCCTTTGGAGTTTTGGGTTTCTAAGCTAGGTTTGAAGTTTTCTAACCCACATGAACCATGGATGGGTTAGATTAGAGATTGATTAGGGTTTATGGAATTTATGTGATAATTAGAGAAATTTGGGGGTTTTTCAATTTAATGGAAATTTATGGAATTTTGTTTGTGTTAAGGTTATTAAGGACCTTTCCAAGGGCAAGAAGGAGGAAGCCATTGATTTTGGATTTCTGAGAATAAGCAAGGATATAAGGTGGGTTTTCATGTTTATAGTGAATAATGAGCCATAATGTGCTTTCAAATATCAAAATGATAAAATGATTTCAAATTCATTGTTTAAATGATTTGAGAAATTATTACAAGTAATGCAAAGCTTGGTTTTAAGTGATTTGAGAAATTGTTACACATGTTGCATTTTTTGCCTTTGAATGTTTTATGATAGTGCCGCATGTTTTGGTGTATGCATTGTGATGATGAATTGAGAATTGATGATGACCTTGCATATGGAATGTTACATGCTCATGAAAGGATTCATGAAAATTTGCATGATTTATGAAAAACAAGAATTCCAAGAGTTTTGCCATTTGGGGCAATCATTTTTCAAGAGCATGATTACATGTTATGTGGGTTAGGTATAGTCCACCCAAGAACTGTCGCGTGCACGCTGACCATGAATAGGCTTCTCCCGCCTGCCCGCAAGTGGCAAGGAGTTCCTTTTAGGACTCCTCAAGAATTTACAACTACACAAGGCCATTCTATGGAATTGTGTAGTTCGTCATGAATTGTGGACTTGCCAAACCATTATGATGTGTTTATATGTTTATGAATTGCGATAAGTTTTGATGCATTCATGATTTATGAGAAAGTTGAAAATGCAGGAATTGTGTTGTTTGTGAGTTTTGGTTATTTGACAAGGATTTTGAGAAATATGGGTTTGACGACTCAACAAGAATTTTAAGAATTATGCGTTTTATCACTCAACAAGCATTTTCCATGGTAAAGAATGCTTTTGAACGGTTTTGCTCCTTATTTATTATAAGCATGTTTCCCCACGGAGCTTTCGAGCTCACCCCCGCTCTCTTTCCCCATTCACAGGTGATAAGCAAGAAAACAGAGTGAAAGTCAAGACTTTTCTCCGGAATTGAATGTTTTGTTATGTTTTGGGATTAATTGATGTAAATTAAGGTTTTACATGTATTTTGAGAAGTGGCGAGTTCTGCATGTTTTGGATATTCAATATTGTTACGGGTAATGTATTGTGGCATGGGTTGCCATTGAAGATTGTAAAATGTCATGTTATGGGATTGTGTATGCTTTGAATTGCAAAATTTTATATGGGTTACTATGATGAATGTTGAGCATGAACGATGGGTAGATGCATATGCAAATGTACATATATGTGTATCCATCAATGAGATATTATGGAAAAGAACAACATGAATTGGGATGGTTTTGGATAATGAAATGTGAAATTGTGCATGGATGATTGTCAAAGTTGAATGTGAGATTGGGTATGGATTAAGGTAGAGTAAGGATGAGTTTAAATTGGACTGGAATACAATTGAAGAAGTGATCCATGTGAGTTAATAAGCTATGTATATGAATTGATATATGTATATATAAGTGAGGCAATATGGACAAGAAATATAGAAATGCTAAGACGATAATCATGAGATGTTTTTGCCCAAATTGAAGTTGATGAATTGATGGATTTTTTAATATGAGTTACCATTACTTATAATTGAAATGCTAAGGAAAAGAAGAATTAGTATTTGATGAACTCCAAATTGGTATTTGAATGATAAAAATTGGTGGTGTATTAGCAAAGGAAGTGAAATGGAACAAAGATCAAGTTTTCATAGGGATATGATGTTGTGAACTGATTCAAGGGAAAATCTGAAAAAATCTAGATAAATTGATCAAATTTGTCTACATATAAGTTTTAGATGATCCTTTTAGCTTTCCGACGCTATCAAATTTGTAATGTTTGGATGTCGGAGTTAAGAGATAGGATTGATGTAAGTTATGATGTCTCATAGAGAGTATGAATATGATAGCTTTGATGTATGAGGAGAGTTTGTGGTTTTCATGAATTATTTAAGACAAGAATTGAGAGATTGATGAATTAAGTTTGATGTTTGAGTTGTTATGAAGAGTTTAGACATTTGAATAAGTATATATGTGAAGTTTATAAGTGGTTATAATGGTAGTTTGGATGTAAGAAACATTGGAAAAAGGTTGAAGAGGTTTTTGGAAATCGCATGTCCGTTAAACGGACATGGAATTCCGTTTAACGGACAGCCTCGGGTCAAAAGGACCCCTCCCCTTGCTCATGTCCATTAGACGGACATTCTCGGATGGTTTGGTGCAGTTTGGGCCGTATGTGTCCATTAAACGGACATGCATGTCCGTTTAACGGACAACCACGGGTCAACTTTAGTAATTTGCGTTTTTAACCAGTTTTGTAGTCGAATCTCATTTTGAGGCCTCTAATACGAGTTGTAGATATCGATGTTATCTTTCCAATGGCATAAAAACGAAGGCATTTGGATAGTTGTAGAAAACGGTATGGCAATTGCGCCAAAGTATGTTCAAATTGTTTTTGGGGAATGAACATGGTATACTCTTTTAATCATAACTCCCTCATCCGACCTCCAATTGAAGCGATTCTTGAAACAATGGATTTCTAAGACATGTAGGTATCTCTCCATGAAAATTTGTATCATTTGGAGTTTATTTGAGAAAGTTTGAATAAAAACAAGTGAGAGGTCGGATAGAAGGGCTTGTTTAGGATATGAACACATTATGGTATTTTGATGATATCTTGAGTTGTAGAACTTTGTTTGAGGTGATTCTTGCTTCAAAATAAACAAGAGATATAGAGCTATGATTTATATGAAGAATTCAAATTGAAATTATGATTTAAAGTGTTCCATTTTCTGTCCGCAAGCAGTGAAAAGTGAGTTCTAGTAGAGTGGCTATGTTGTGTGGATCACCATGGAACGATTTGTAAGTAAAATTTTATGGAATGTTATGAGAATAAAGATGAATTGATAATGTCTACTAAGGGTCCAATGAAAAAAATAATAATAAATTTTGATGGCTATTAGGGTTTAACGCAATAACCCTTCAAGATGATGTGCACGCTCAAGTTAAGTTTCATGATTTTTCACAAGAGGTTGGGTTCCGGATACGGGATCCAACATTTGTGGTATCAGAGCCAGGTTATTGAGATCTTACATGGGCGCAAGTTTATAAGTTACACACAGAAGCAATTGTTAAAGTTTAGGCCGATTGAATTAGTGCGCAAAGTGATATTGTTTCATGATATGAGAAAAAGAAAGCTATGGATACATGGAAATGAGAAATAGTACATGGTCAAAGATGATAGGTAATGATTCAATGTATTTGTAGTGGGGGATGTCGTGTGTGGCATTATGATGGTATACCTTCGAATGCGTTTTAGATGAAAATGTATGATCATGGCTTGTTTGGGGAAGACGAGGATGTGAGTGGTTATGTTGAGCTTAAAGTGAGCAAGTGAAATGTTTTGAAAACAGAGATGCATATGGTCTTCCGAAGATGAAACCGGAACCTAAGTGGGTTTTCATGTTTATAATTTAAGTAATGAGCCTTTATTGTATTTTCAAGAAAATCAAGAAAATAAACATGTTTATAAGTTATTGTTTTCCAAATGATTTATGAATTGTTAAGTTCATGGTTTTCGAATGATTTAAGAAATCTTTTCAATTATTCCAGACGATTCTTCATGAATAATTTAAATTGCATCATGATTGTTGCATATTGTGCCTTGAATGCATTGAGGAATTGCTACATGTTTGATATGTGAATTGTGTGATGATTTTCCACCTATAAGTTTGAACAAATGGTGAATATAAATATATGTAAGATGTAATGTGAAGAAATGGGAAGATGTGAGGAATGATAGTAATATTTGTACAAGTCCTAGAAGGGTAAATTGTTGTTATTGTGAGTAGCTATATGATGATCTATCATCATACACCTATGAGAATGTTAAGCACGTAGGTATATATATATATGGAGATGATAGAGGAAGAAAATCTATTAATTAGAGTGACACATGAAAGTGCTCACAATGATCAAGCGAAGATTGATGGAAAATTGTTGACGATATTGCAATGAGAAATAAAGTCAAAGAATCAAGAGAATAATATTTTCTAGGATTAATGAAGACCAAAGTATCAATCATGTAAGAGATAGAGTTAGGGAATTGGTGGAGATAAGCAAGTGGACAAAATAGGGTGATTTTGCTGACGCTACCCAAGCATATACGACAATAAGTATGTTCATTACTCCCTTGGGTTTTGGGTGAGTTGAACATAATGACCTTGTGAGGAAGATAGAAATTGGTCTTCCCGATGTATTAAGAATAGCTGATAAGAGGTGACTGATCAAGATTGCATAAATAGCATAGATAATGGTAGCAAGAAACCCTCTTTCAAGAGAATTTTATTAAGTTAGAATAAGCAGATTAGATAGGTTATATTAAGAGTGATCGATGAAAGAACTGATCGGAAAGGAATATGTAATGATTCAAAAGTGAGTACACTTCCTAACAAAGATTCAAGCAGAGAGGTAAAATATGTTATTGAAAAAGTATGTATCTTGGTTGATGTAAAGGATCGCATGAGTGGATTTCTGAATTTAAGAAGACATTGATTTCTAGTATGAGGAGTATATAAGTACATGTTATGTGAAAACATGTTTGGGAGGAACTGATTTGACTTGAGGAATGCATTAAAATCACAAGAAGTCAAATTTGCAAATAGATTGCGATGGGTGGAGAAATTGGTATGGATGAGCAAACATGATAGTGAGTCCAAGTGAGGATTGATGAAATTCAAGAAATAGAGAAAATCATTTGAGGAAGGAAGTAATAGGGGGAATGGAAAAGAAAGTGAGACATGTACCTCATTGAGGAATTAGTTATTTAAGGAAATCATGAGGGCCAATCAAGAGAGATTTGATGATGTATTACAGATATTCAAGGAATGGAGAAAAAATAGTTTGAATACATGAAGAAAAATGTGTAAAGAGTATGAGCAATGTAAGTAAAGAGAATTTTGAAAGAATTATGCTGATGTGGACTATATCATATAGATTTGAAGATTTTATGAAATGCACTGATGTTGTGTAAGACATTTGGCTGAAATCCAATGTAGCGTAACAAAGTGATTTCATATGTATGGAGATAATTAAAGTTCTATGAATTGATTTTGATACATGATTTAGAATTGACACAAAAATGGTGGTGTTGAAAGTTTAGAGATGGTATATGTAAGGGAGCATTTTGGATATATATATATATACAAGTATAGATCGTAAAAGTTTGAAATAATTATTGAATTGAATCGAGAGCATTGTGTATGAGACTGAGAAGACTATTATCAATATCGGAAGACTATGATTGTACAAGTGAGATATTCCAAGTAAGGCTAAATGTCATTTCATATACATTAAGCATAAATTCAATATTATGATTATCAGAATTAGAGCGAAAGAAAGCTTAACATGTGGGGCCAAGTATAGCCCAAATTGAGGATTAAGAGATTGTGAACCTTATTAAGAGATTGAAAACAGATCTGAATTTCGAGTTTACATGGTGAATGAAATAAGAAGTATGTGAAATCAATTAAGATGATTGGGTAAAGAGATTGCTAGCAAAGTAAAATTTGTGGCATAAGTTATGCATCCTAGTAGGGATATATTGAAGGACCTTTTTAATGACTAAAAATGTCAAAGTAAACAAGTGATGGTTTGAATTGATGGTCGTAACTGGCAAGAATATGTTTAAGACATATCGTTTGAAGTTCATAGGAACATGAGATCCAAGTATAGTCTTTTTGACCCTTAGCATAAAATCACAGTCCTAGGGAGTTTAGTTGAACACTGTATGAGAAATTAGATAATAGAATGAGTCATCGTTTTTGTATTATGATGAGTAAGGCTTGCTAGTCGTTGAAGGCTAGAATTAGAGATGTCATAGACAGGTGAAATGGACGAATGTTAAGAATTAAGTAAATTAAAAGAAAGATGAAGGAACTAGGAGAATAAATGTCAAGGGCATGAAATTTAGTAAGAATAGGCATGAGAGTTAAGTGTGTTGGCACACAGTCACTTAGCACTACCCTGATGTGAGTCATTAAGGATAAGACAAATTTCCTCTGTGATACTCTCAGAGCTATATGTTTATACTCACATGAGTACATGTTTATGAATACCACCATGCCAAGGTGTGCCCAAGCTCGAGCAAGAGTGTGCTCAAGTCTAACATGAATAGGCTTACATGGAATAGTTATGGTGTTGCTATTGATGAAAGACGTCTCACATTCGAAACGTGATGTAAGTGAGTACGTTAAGAAGATTAGTAGGGTATAATATGGGTGTTATAGACCCAAGAAGTGGGAAATAAAATTATGATTAATTAGAAGAATATGGAAGAAACAGATAAGATGTTGTAGCATTTAAAACGGATTGTTTAAATTCGCTACCCAGGGTTGTTTCAAAAAAAAAAGCAATGGAGTAATAGAGTAAAGTGGAAAAAAAAAGAAAAAAAACAAAAGATTGCAAGAAGATGCAGCGGACTAAGGTATGAATTTCGAGGACGAAATTCTTTAAGGGGGGAGAACAGTTGGGCCCTGAACCTTTTATGGAAATTAGAACTATTAAGTGAATTATTGGAAATCATTCATGTGTAAAGAAATAAGGAATTCGTGAAATGGAATTCAAATGAAAAATATGGTATAGATATAAGATGGATTTTATGTGATATGTTGAAGTTAAAGAACAAGAAATTTCAAGTGAAATATGTTCATAGAGTATGCTTCGGTGTTTTGGCCATAACTTGATCCCTAATTATTCAAATGAGATGATTTTAATTTGGATTAAATTAGAGGAATAGGGCTACATTTGTTATGAAGGAATCGAGTTTCAATTTGGCCCTTAAGAAGGTTAATTTTGGATGGAATTAAAGTACTGCAAAATGTGTAAGTAAAATGATATGTCCGACATGTTTTGAGCATAACTTTTGATGTAGTGCTCTAAATTGGATGATTTTTGTGGCATTATGAAATTAAGACATTGGGGAACAATTCTCTAGAAGGAAGTTCTAGCAAATTCCTTCATATTGATGATTAGAAAAATGTTCTAAGTTAAGCATGATTTTATGATATTTGAGACTTGGTCATATTTAATGACTTTGAGGAAATTAATTAGCATGTTAATGGGATTTAATTAACATGTTAATTTGACTAAGATCATAGGACATGAATTAAGTGTATTAAGGTGGTAAATAGCATTGAGGGCAAAATGGAAAGACAACTTAAGTCATTTGTGTTGCAAGGCCTTTCATTAAGGGTATTATGGGCAAAAGACATGTGGGCTTGGTATGTAAGGGAAGAGATTCACAAAAATGAGAGGAAAAACAAGAGAAAATAGAGAAGAGAGGGAGAGATGTCGTGGAGGAGAAGAGGGAAAGAAAGAAGAGAAGAAGAGAAGGAAATCCAAGAGAAAAGTGAAGGAATTTCGTGGATCAAGGAGAGGATTCAAGCTTTCTAAGGTAAGTTCTCCCACTTTTCATCTTCTTTGTTGAGAAATGGTTAGGGTTGTTCTTGGAGAAGTTCTAGAGAGAGAAAGTTAAAAGGAAGAAGAAGACGGTGAAATCCTTTGGAGTTTTGGGTTTCTAAGCTAGGTTTGAAGTTTTCTAACCCACATGAACCATGGATGGGTTAGATTGGAGATTGATTAGGGTTTATGGAATTTATGTGATAATTAGAGAAATTTGGGGGTTTTTCAAATTTAATGGAAATTTATGGAATTTTGTTTGTGTTAAGGTTATTAAGGACCTTTCCAAGGGCAAGAAGGAGGAAGCCATTGATTTTGGATTTCCGAGAATAAGCAAGGATATAAGGTGAGTTTTCATGTTTATAGTGAATAATGAGCCATAATGTGCTTTCAAATATCAAAATGATAAAATGATTTCAAATTCATTGTTTAAATGATTTGAGAAATTATTACAAGTAATGCAAAGCTTGGTTTTAAGTGATTTGAGAAATTGTTACACATGTTGCATTTTTTGCCTTTGAATGTTTTGTGATAGTGCCGCATGTTTTGGTGTATGCATTGTGATGATGAATTGAGAATTGATGATGACCTTGCATATGGAATGTTACATCCTCATGAAAGGATTCATGAAAATTTGCATGATTTATGAAAAACAAGAATTCCAAGAGTTTTTCCATTTGGGGCAATCATTTTTCAAGAGCATGATTACATGTTATGTGGGTTAGGTATAGTCCACCCAAGAACTGTCGCGTGCATGCTGACCATGAATAAAGCTTCTCCTTTGCCATGAAGTGGCAAGGAGTTCCTTTTAGGACTCCTCAAGAATTTACGACTACACAAGGCCATTCTATAGAATTGTGTAGTTCGTCATGAATTGTGGACTTGCCAAACCACTATGATGTGTTTATATGTTTATGAATTATGATAAGTTTTGATGCATTCATGATTTATAAGAAAGTTGAAAATGCAGGAATTGTGTTGTTTGTGAGTTTTGGTTATTTGACAAGGATTTTGAGAAATATGGGTTTCACGACTCAACAAGAATTTTAAGAATTATGTGTTTGATAACTCAACAAGTATTTTCCATGGTAAAGAATGTTTTTGAACGGTTTTGCTCCTTTTTTATTATAAGCATGTTTCCCCCACGGAGCTTTCGAGCTCACCCCCACTCTCTTTCCCCATTCACAGGTGATAAGCAGGAAAACAGAGTGAAAGTCAAGACTTTTCTCCGGAATTGCATGTTTTGTTATGTTTTGTGATTAATTGATGTAAATTAAGGTTTTACATGTATTTTGAGAAGTGGCGAGTTCTGCATGTTTTGGATATTTAATATTGTTACGGGTAATGTATTGTGGCATGGGTTGCCATTGAAGATTGTAAAATGTCATGTTATGGGATTGTGTATGCTTTGAAATGTAAAATTTTATATGGGTTACTATGATGAATGTTGAGCATGAATGATGGGTAGATGCATATGCAAATGTACATATATGTGTATCCATCAATGAGATATTATGGAAAAGAACAACAGGAATTGGGATGGTTTTGGATAATGAAATGTTAAATTGTGCATGGATGATTGTCAAAGTTGAATGTGAGATTGGGTATGGATTAAGGTAGAGTAAGGATGAGTTTAAATTGGAATGGAATACAATTGAAGAAGTGATCCATGTGAGTTAATAAGCTATGTATATGAATTGATATATGTATATATAAGTGACGCAATATGGACAAGAAATATAGAAATGTTAAGACGATAATCATGAGATGTTTTTGCCCAAATTGAAGTTGATGAATTGATTGATTTTTGAATATGAGTTACCATTACTTATAATTGAAATGCTAAGGAAAAGAAGAATTAGTATTTGATGAACTCCAAATTGGTATTTGAATAATAAAAATTGGTGGTGTATTAGCAAAGGAAGTGAAATGGAACAAAGATCAAGTTTTCATAGGGATATGATGTTGTGAACTGATTCAAGGGAAAATCTGGAAAAATCTTGATAAATTGATCAAAGTTGTCTACATATAAGTTTTAGATGATCCTTTTAGCTTTCCGACGCTATCAAATTTGTAATGTTTGGATGTCGGAGTTAAGAGATAGGATTGATGTAAGTTATGATGTCTCATAGAGAGTATGAATATGATAGCTTTGATGTATAAGGAGAGTTTGTGGTTTTGATGAATTATTTAAGAAAAGAATTGAGAGATTGATGAATTAAGTTTGATGTTTGAGTTGTTATGAAGAGTTTAGACATTTGAATAAGTATATATGTGAAGTTTATAAGTGGTTATGATGGTAGTTTGGATGTAAGAAACGTTGGAAAAAGGTTGAAGAGGTTTTTGGAAATTGCATGTCCGTTAAACGGACATGGAAGTCCGTTTAACGGACAGCCTCGGGTCAAAAGGACCCCTCCCCTTGCTCATGTCCGTTAGACGGACATGGATGTCCGTTTAACGGACATTCTCGGATGGTTTGGTGTAGTTTGGGTCGTATGTGTCCGTTAAACGGACATGCATGTCCGTTTAACGGACAGCCACGGGTCAACTTTAGTAATTTGCATTTTTGACCAATTTTGAGGTCGAATCTCATTTTGAGACCGCTAATACGAGTTGTAGATCTCGACGTTATCTTTTAAATGGAACAAGAACGAAGGAATTTGGATATTTTTAGAAAAAGTTATGGCAATTGCGCCAAAGTATGTTCAAATTATTTTTGGGGAATGAACATGGTATACTCTTTTAATCATAACTCCCTCATCCGACCTCCAATTGAAGCGATTCTTGAAACAATGGATTTCTAAGACATGTAGGTATCTCTCCATGAAAATTTGTATCATTTGTAGTTTATTTGAGAAATTTTTAATTAAAACAAGTGAGAGGTCGGATAGGAGGGCTTGTTTAGGATATGAACACATTATGGTATTTTGATGATATCTTGAGTTGTAGAACTCTATTTGAGGTGATTCTTGCTTCAAAATAAACAAGAGATATAGAGCTATGATTTATATGCAGAAGTCAAATTGAAATTATGGTTTAAAGTGTTCCATTTTCGGTCCGCAAGCAGTGAAAAGTGAGTTCTAGTAGAGTGGCTATGTTGTGTGGATCACCATGGAACGATTTGTAAGTAAAATTTTATGGAATGTTATGAGAATAAAGATGAATTGATAATGTCTACTAAGGGTCCAATGAAAAAAATAATAATAAATTTTTATGGCTATTAGGGTTTAACGTAATAACCCTTCAAGATGATGTGCACGCTCAAGTTAAGTTTCATGATTTTTCGCAAGAGGTTGGGTTCCGGATACGGGATCCAACACCATATGAGTCATTGTATGGTAAAAGGTGTAGAACTCTATTATGTTGGGATGAAGAAGGAGAGAGGAAACTGATAGGACCAGAATTGATTCAGATGACAGTGGATAAAGTTAATCTGGTTAAGCAGCAGCTTAAGGCAGCTCAGGATAGGATGAAAAGCTATGCAGATGCACACCGAAAAGAGATGAAGTATGAAGTCGGTGAGAAAGTGTTCCTTAAGATTTCTCCTTAGAAAGGAGTAATGAGGTTTGACAAGAAGGGCAAGTTGAGTCCGAGGTATGTGGGTCCTTATGAGATTCTTGAGAGGATCGGACCACTAGCCTACAGTTGGCGTTGCCTCCGGAATTGTCTCAGATCCATGATATCTTTCATGTCTTCATGTTGAGGAGATATAGATCGGATCCTTCTCATATCATTCAGGCTACGGAGGTTCAGTTGAGAGATGATTTGAGTTATGAGAAAATTCCAGTGGAGATTTTGGATACCAAAGAAAAGGTTCTCAGAAATAAGACGGTTCAGCTAGTTAAAGTCCTGTGGAGCAACCATTCAGTGGAAGAGGCCACGTGGGAGCCATTGGACGCCATGAAGGAAAAGTATCCGCGTCTCTTCGATGATTCAGGTAAATTTCGAGGACGAAATTTCTTTTAAGAGGGGGAGAAATGTTGGGCCCCAAATTGTTTTTATTGTTGTTATTAAACATGAACTGTGTTGATTGTATGATTTATTGCATAGTTTGATTTTATTGGAAGTGTTAGTGGAAAATTAAGATTAACTTGAGATTAATGTGGAATAAGTGGTTAAGAAAGGGGTAAACTTTATGAGGGTATTATAGGAAGCTCACTTAAGTTGGAAAGATTAAACTTGACAAGGAGGGGCATTATAGTCTTTGTGCCTTCATTTAGGCCTAAGGAGTTAGAAGAAGAAAAGAAAGAAAGGAAAAGAAAAAGAAGAGAGGAAGAGAAGAGAGTTGCGGTGGAAGAGAAGAAAAAGAGGAAAGAATTGGGGTTTTGATTTCTTGAGATTTTCGAAGGATTTGAAGTTTCAACAGGTAAGTATGAGTTTATTTCTTCTTGTTTGAGATGGGTTAAACCCTAGATTTGCTTGGAATGAGTAAAAACCGATGGTTTAGGGGTTTTTGGAAGTTTTGGTTAAACTCTTTGGGTTGATGATTTTGTTGTGTCTTGATGATGATTTTGTGTTAGAATGAGTTTAGAACTGAAGTATAAGGCATGATCTTAAGCTTAGATGTGTTGCTTTGTCAAATGGGGATGATTGATGTTGTAAATGCTAGAAAAGTCGGGTTCGGAGTTGTTCCCCAGACCCGCACGTCGCGACGTACGCGAGGCCGCGTGTCGTGACGAGTGTGCCTTCGTCGCGGCGAGCCCTCAGTTTTCAGCAAAGTTAGATTTTGATGTTTTGGGCATATCTTTTGCTATAGAAGTCCAATTAAGGTGATTTTGATGCGTTGTAAACTAGAGACATAGGGATACAAGTTTCATTAAGAAATGAAGGTCTAAATCAGTCTCTAAGGATATGAAATTTTGGATGGAAGTTAAGAATAGAATTATTGTTTCAACATGAGTTATTGAATGAGATGTTGGTTCTTGTTTTAGGAAATCAAGTGAGGCAAGAGGAGCAAGAGGATCAAGAGGAAACTCATTCATGAGCAAGTACAAGCAAGGAATTCAAGGTGGGTTCATATTTATAATAGAGTAAATAAGTCACTCATTGTTTTGTTCGAATCAAGAAAGGTTAAATAATTTAAAATTGCATCATTAATGTTTGCTTTAATTGCTATTGTGAAATGATTATATGTTGCTACATGATTTGCATTCATGATTCTTTTTGAAAAGACTTCAAAAAGGGTTTTCTCCTTTCAAGAATACATGCATATGAAATCATGATTTCCAAAAGATACGAAAAATGAATCTCTAAACAAGTGTCAGTTTGACAATCAAGTTTACAAGACTTGAATCATGCATGATATGTGGGTTTGTGGTATGTCTCAAGAACCGTCACGTGCACGTTGATCATGAAAAGGCTTCGCCCGCCTGTCCGCAAGTGGCACGGAGCTCCCCACAAGGACTCCCTCAAGAAACTACGACTACACATAACCATTTCTATGGGAATGCGTAGTACGTCATGAACCTGGACTAACCCAAACCATTATGTTATGCTTATGTGTTTATGATTTATTATCATGTTTCACGCATTTAAATTTGGAATTTTACTCATGAATTGTTTACAAATCAAGCCTTTCGAGATGATGACTTTTTGCATCTGCTCAATTATTATGATTTCAAAGTGTACCACATGGCAATGAGTTATCTTTTTAATAGTTTTGCTTATTTCTATATTATAAATGTGTTCCTACGAGCTTTATAGCTCACCCCCTTTACCTCTCCCATATAGGTGACGAGCAAGAAACCGAGTGAGTCACGAGTTATGGCGACACTCCATTTTGTTCTATTTATGTATTTTCAAGTTTCACTTTTGGAAGTCAAGGCTTTAGTTACATTTCAAGTTCTATTGGTTCAAGTGTATTTTTGTATTTTTGGCATCTTGAACTCAAAAGTTGTAATTTGGTTTGAAATGTTAGTAAAGCTTTGTAAAAACTCAGCTTTTGGATTAATGAATTATGGATGTGTTTGTTTCAAATAAATGAAAGCAAGTTCCAAGTTTGTTCACTATGAGGCCCTTGAGCTTCCGAGGGTTTTCCTTCTTTGTTTGATTAATAAATTTTGCCTCACGCAACAAGTATCACGCTTTCATGCCCAATGTTGGGCTCCGGAAACAGGATCCAACATGTACCTTGACTATTAGGTCTTGTACGTGGCTTGAAATATCTTAAAGAAGGGTAATAGTGTACCTTGACTATTAGGTCGTGAATAAGATGTGGTGATGTCTATATACTCTGATGTAGATTGGGCAAGTTACCCTTTGAATAGGAAGTCTATAAATGGATTATATATTCAACTGTCTTTCTCTTATATGATGGCAAAGCAAGAAGTAGTTCACCGTATCCCGATCTTTAATAGGGGCAAAATATTATGTTATGGCTATGACCACTAGTGAGATAATTTGGTTAAGAAGCTTACTAAATAAACAGTTGGTTAAGAAGCTTATTAAATAAACAGTTTGTACTACATACATAAGCCACTTGTCTTTCCTGTGACAACAATCTGACTCCATATAGCCAAAAACTCAATTTTTTATGAGAGAACAAAACACAACAAAGTAAATTTTTTAGGATCCTTGGCACATTCCTAACCCATTTGTTATTTACAATTAATAGCTTATCAAAATAAGAGCTTTACAATACATGAAAAAGAAAATTTAGAATTTTTTGAATCAAAAAAGTATGGTGGAAAGACAAAAGTTTGAGTGGCACGCCAAGAACCAATGAGATACTGCACTAAGAAAATGTTCCAAGAAACTCCTCAAACTGTAAATATCTTTCGCACTTTCTTCATACCCCTGCGACATATGGGACAAGTAGCAGCTTCTTCTGCAATTCTGCGGAGTAAATAGGTGTTAGATGTTGAAAGAGAAGGTTGCGGAGTAAATAAGAGAAGTGTTCGTACAAACCTTGTTGCACAAGTAAAACAGGCGGCACAATGTCCGCAGGGAAGAAAGAAACAGTCTCTTGGGGCATCAAAGCAAATAACGCACAGACGGCGAGGGTTTTCCCCTTCTGCTAACTGCTTCCCTTCATGAGAATTTTTGGCAAGCCATTCATCCACATCCTCCTCATCATGTGAGTTTGAATCATAGGATGAACCCCAGCTTGAGTTATCTTCGTCTTTGTGGGAAAGCAATGGAGTGTGTTCAGCTGCTGTTTCTCCTACTTGTCTACTTTCTCTGTGATCTTGGAACACATTGCAGAATCTGAAGGTTAATAAGCAGATGACAGTCATAATGCCTGCATCCAGGAATAGTGGCAGATGAGGATGAATTTATTATTTTTCCCGATACAAAGAATAAACTTGGAGTAAAAGTTCACCTGATCCAATAAAGTAAGTGATCCATCTAGGTCCAAAAGACAATTTCACCTGCCAGTCATAATCTGTACCAACCTGAAAGAAGGGTTAAAACTGATGCTTGAAAATCAACAAGATTTTGATCCATAAAATCTCCAATATGATAAAAGTAAACTGGGAAAATGTTCTAAAATGTGTCAAAAGTGTTTCTTCATGATTTTCCAAAATTACACACATCTTGGTATTTACCACAGACAAATTATTTGCAAGTAATCTGATTTCCCAGCCACTCCAAATGTTAAAACTTTTTACCTCTTCTGGAGCAGGAGATGTTAGAATAGCTGCATTTGTCCCCAAAAGAAACAGCTTTAAACTGCATAAGTTGTTGTTGAGGGGGCACCTATAGTATGCCTGAGTTGTGTTATAGACAAAAGCATTCACCATAAACGTCAACTCCACCTGCACAATGCAGGGGAACTGAAGATAAGTCATCTAATGATTTGCAAAAACCTAACTGTCCACAAGGAGCGCATTATTGAAGAAATAATGATCATTAGCTTTCCCAGAAAAGGTACATCCACCAACTGCTGGATAAATGCTACGTATGTGAAACAAATCTGTCAATTTTCTTTACCAGATTATTCAAGCACCATTAAAAATCCATGAACAACTTATTCCTTTTTGCTTTCAAAAGTCCAGGAAAAGCTGCCAGATATTAGTAACTGGTGATACTTCTAGTTGAGTTACTGGGGTACCTATCAGAAATACAAATTTGAGCTATATTACCATTTCTAAATGTAGATAATATGTGTGACAGTCAAATAAGTGGCATTTAAAGGTTTTATGATTAATAGCAGACTGAAAAACAGTGACAAATCAACCATTAGTTGAATCTATAAGAGAGTTCCCTCACAGCTGAACAGCAATAGAACAAAATCTACATTTGCACTTACAGTGATCCAAATATACCATTAGTTTTTACCTGGTCATCATAATCAGGTTCAAACAAATAGCTCTACTGGGGTGTGAAATTTGACCTGTGTTCTTGATTATTGAAGAGATGGTACCAAGTGAAGGGTAAAAGATGACTTCCTAATAATCTTTCCCACAAAGTATGTGATTTTATGCATTCTACAGCATGTAATTTAAGGTATGACTGAAAAGAATGTTCTTTTTCCAGTGACTAATAACATGTTTTGGAGTTGGAATGAACCAAGTCGAGCTAACTATGATGTTAAGTATGATGTTGAAATAGAAAGTCAAGAAAAATACCTCTACTTCCTCATTGTTCAGATTTCCCACAGCAATATAATAATCAGAAGACTTTGAAATTTTTTGTTGAATCACTCCGCTGCCTGTGAAATAATGCAATCAGAAACCCTAGGTCAAAGCTAAGTCTAAAATTGGAAGAAAGAGTTGTAGTACTCCAGGAAAAACAATACCTTCAATAATATTCCAGGACAAAGTTGTATTTGGATGTGAAGGATCATCTATCCATTCGACGAGGCTTTCTTTACCTGCATGCCAAGAAAAGAAAGTAACGAAACATAAGATCAAAGGGAAGCAAGAAAAGGAAAAGGAAATAATACATGAACCCACTTTTAATCTATATTCTGGCTATGCAAGATTCAAAATCGTTCCTAATTATAGAGCTCTTCCAAGTTTCCCTAAAACTATACCCAAAATCTAATATCATTGGCTGCCAGATATATCAGAACGTATTATTAAAGCGTGTACAGAAGTAGTTCTCTAGTAGTATATATATGTGTTTAGTTTCTTAGAGAAAAGGTAAAACCAAGCATGAAAGCTACTCACGCTATATTTTTTGGAGTCTTCAAAAAATTTTAGAATATTAGCTCAAATCAAACAAACCGTAATTCTAAACTACTAGTAGGAAACTCACCTTGGGCAATTATAAGGGACACAGGCAAAGTACTTTGAGTTTTTACACTATAAAAGATATCCAGCTTAGAACCCTTGTTTAGGAAGTAGATCCACTCCTGCAGATAACAAGTTCAATATACAAATCAATAAAATTTGTCTTCCATGCTATAGTAATGGCACTGTGCATATGACTTGGCCTTTTCTATTTCACCAAGCTGTTCTTACATAAGACAGAAGCTATCAGATCTTAGTGTGGCATGAATGGAAAGATCAAATTGAATAATTTGCATTTTCCTTCTTTGAGTTTTTGATGCAGTCAATTGGTTGTCCTTGAATGGTGAGAGAAATTATGCAATTGGGCTTTCTATACATTCGACTGCAAAGTCTTCCATCATGTACATAAATGAGACATCCCTTATGTTCAGAACTAGTGAGACAAGATTTACAACGTATTGAAAAAGAAAATGAAGGATTTAAGTAGTTCAGTATTTGCCTTGTGCAAATCATATGCAACAGCAACTTTGAATGCTTCAGTCCAAGTGACTTCCACATCCAAGGGAGGAGGCTCGTAGAATCCATACAGCATTGGCCCTGATTTGGGTTCATCTGTCATCTGTGCCTGTTCGTTAAACCAAAACCATATGAAATCAGATCACGAAAGGAGAGAGACCAACACAAAACAAAGAAAAGGAAGTCAATTACCGTAATAGACTGCACAAACAAAGAATTAGTTTGCATGAGGCGTGAGCAATGGGGACCCAAATTCAATCTCTGGGATCCATAAACGCCAAGAATCAATGTCATAGATGCTGCTTGCAATGGATTATCGTCATATTATATCCAGAGATTAAAATCAAAACTCAGTTACCACAGTAATTTAAAAAATTAACTTGGAAAAGAAAAAGGAGCCAAATAGCGATCTGGAATACTACAGTAGAAGCCTAGGAAACTGATTCAAATTTAAAGAAGTTTTTGAACAGTGTTCTATATGAATGTGCTACGAAAATGTGAAGAACGAAGAATTAGGAAATGAAAAGCGCACCAAATAACCAGAAGGTGAGAAGAACGAGGAGGCAAGACCAAACGTCTTCTCTCATCTCGCTGGGTACGGCAGAGGAAGCAGTCTCAGTTGTCAACCTGCTTAAACGATAAGCTGCAACTGAACCAGCACCTGGTCTCTGTTGTTGCTCTTCTTGGTTGTGATGTTGTCCTTCTCTTTCCTCATTTTCCTGTTGACCAGTGTCTTCTTCCGGTTGAATTCGGGGAGTTGAAATCGAAGAAGAAGAGGAGGTGGCATCAAAGGAAATACGCTGACCGCGATCTGGGTCTTCCATAAGATTACCAGCAGGTGCAAGAGAAGACCTGGATGTAAAAATGTACCAAGTTTGAAAACAGTTCTGAAAAACCTGAAAGAAAAGAAACTTTTCTAGTTTATTTTGTACCTCCACCCCCTCTGCACCACTTGGTGCCACCAAGCAGTCGTCTCTTGTCCTCGGGACTGGGACTGGTCGTTGAATCACTGACAGTTCGTTGAAACAACTGTATCTCTGGTTTGTTTTAATTTAAATGGTTAGTTACCGCATACATGGAAGTGGGTTGGCAATGGACCGGTTAGGCCTGGCCCAACCTGAGTTTCTGTTAGCTGGAACTTAACTTGGTCGTAGGGATGGCAAAAAGCCCCGTTTCGATAGGGATTCGATATTTTCCGACCCGAACGGGACGGGTATGGGGGTACATTTTGCTCCGAATAAACGGGATAGGGGATGGGGATTTTTTCCCATTTATATTCAGGGCGGGGATGGAGATTATAGTCTCCATCCCCAATGGGGACCCGACCCGTATAATGTTAGATTGTATTCCGAAAATTTTAATTAACCTTAAAAATCTACTCCCCCAGAGGCCCGCGTCCGTCTCGGTCTACTCTCGCCTCTCTCTTCTCTCTGCCTCGCTGTCCTCCGTCCATCTCCGCCGCCTGCTCCTTGCCGTCCGTCTCTCTCCCGCCGCTTCACCGCCCTCCCTGGTTTGGATCTGCACAGTGGTGGTCTGCTCGAGTCTTCCTCTTCTCCTCCGTCCGTCTGTCGAGTCTTCTCCGTCGCGTCATCACTCGTCCACGCCGACTTCAACCTTCTCTTCATCCTCCTCGAGTCTTGACGCTGCATGTGCATGCATCATAGACCACTGCATGACTCAATAAGGCGCAAGACACGACCCGACGTCGACCCAGATTGGCACCGAAGACCCGATTATATTTGGGGTGTATGTTTTAGATTTTTGCTCCATTTTTCATGCATATTGAAAATGATTTCTTCTGTTAGTATGTTGGTTGTTGGATTTGGGGTAAAAAAATTGGTGAAATTGTTGAAGATTTGGGAAAAAAATTGGAAGTGGGTTTCGGTTGGTTCATGGTTCATGGATGTTGATTTCGGTTGGAACATGTTAGAAAATGGCTGAGAACATGTTAGAAAAATATAATAAGTATTGGTCAAACATTCATGGTATCATGGGGGTGGCAATAATTTTATATCCAAGATACAAAACTAAGTTATTGACCTATTGTTTTAAGAGAATTTATGGAGAGTATGGGTATGCTGATGAAGTTAGAAAAGTTCAAGGTTATTGTTATGACTTGCTTGAATAGTATAAAGCAAGAATTGGTCAAGGTGATGATGCTACTAGTGTTCAAACTTCTTCAAGCATTGATACTGGCAATAGAGATTTTTTAGGTAATTTTGATGAAGAAACGGCACTTGAGAGTGAGAGTAGCTCATTACTTGCAAAATTTGAATTGGACCAATATTTGGAGGAGAAAGTGTTGCCGAGAATCAATGATTTTGATATATTAGGTTGGTGGAAGGCTAATGGATTGAAGTATCCAACTTTAATGTTAATTGAAGTGAATCACACGTTAATACAGCACTTAGAAATACAGTAGAATGCACGAGAAGGGGGGGTTGAATTGTGTATTCCCCTTTTTTTATGTTCTTTTTCAGAATTACTTGTTAGAAATAAAATTCTTTACAGAATCTTTATTAATCCTGATTGATCAAACTTTTCAATGCTAAGTATATAAATAGTAAGTAATGATCAACTTTGAGGCAAGATAAAGATAAAGAGTAAGAGTAATAGACACGCGGATTTATCCTGGTTCACCCCAAATCGTGGGCTACGTCCAGTCCTCAGAGTTTCTTCTGAGATTTCACTATCTCTTCAAGCGTTACATAAGATTCTTTTACGAGCCTCTTGGTCTCTACGACCAAGATTCTTTCACACTTAGCCTCTGCAGGCTATCTCACAACTTTTCTTCTCGAAAAATATTTGAACACTTTATTACTGATAAAGATAGCGCTTCAGCTAATTCGCTTGATCGCTTTTTCACTTTGTGTAATTTTTCTAACATCACCACTCTTGATTTCCGACTTGACTTGTATTTATAGCCTTCGTCTCTAATCGCTTCTTTGATTCTTGAATCTTGAATCTTTAATCTTTAAAGAAACGGTTAATCACTTGAGTTCAGAATTAACTCGAATCGACTCTTGCGTCTGTTTTTTTCTCGTATCTGCGTCTGCGTCTGCTTTGCTTTTGCGTCTGCGTCTGTGTCTGCTTTGCTTTTGCGTATGCGTCTGCGTCTGCTTTGCTTTTGCGTCTGTGTCTGCGTTTGACTTTTATCAACTTCGTCTGTGTCTGACTGTTTTCTTGCAACTTCGTCTGTCTCGGACTTCGTCATGTACGCCCGTATCTCGAGTTCGCCTGCATATGCTTTTGTTTATCTTGTATATGATCTCTCTTTGTTATACATCAAAATCATTTTTATGTAAAGTCATTCTGACTTAACATTTAATAGCGAGAGATATCTTAGCGATTCCAATTTCTACCGTTGCTTCAGAATCTGCTTTTAGTACCAGTGGAAGATTGGTTACCTCGCATCGTAGTAGACTTCATCAAAAAACTTTGGAGGCTTTAATGTGTGCTCAAAGTTGGCTATGGAATGAGATTACAGTAATATTTCTTATTTATTAAAATTATGAAAGCAATTTTATTTATAGCTTAAGTACTAAATTTTATATGTTTTATTTTATTTTATTAGAAACTTGTTCGGAAGATATAGATCTAAAATTCCACAACATTGAGTATGATGAAGATACTGAATGAGGTAATTTTTCTATGGACACTTTCTTATTTTACTTTATATTAAAATTTTAATTTGATGTCTTTTATCTAAAAAATCAAATGATTATTATTTATTTTTTTACAGGGAGGTGCTTAAATAAATTCTTGTTGCGAAGATCAATAGTTTTATGGATGGCTTTGAAGACTTTTTGTTTTTTTTCATTTGCATTAGACAATGCTATTTTTTTTTCTACAATGGTTAACAATTTATTTCTATTTTATGTTTGTGTTATACATTATAATATTTTTAAAAATTGCAGTTCTTTCTTCGTTTCAAGCGTAGCAATATAAATATGTTATATATAAAATAATATTTTTTAAGCTAATAACATCCCCAACGGGGAAATGGGTTGGGTATGGGGATGTTATTCCCCGATGGGGATGGGGATGGGGATGGAGGTTGAAAAAAAAAACCCGATGGGGATGGGGTGGGGATGGGGAACGAAATTATAAATGGGGATGGGGGAGGGGATCGCATAATCCGCCCCAAACCCGCCCCATTGCCATTCCTATCGGTTTATAATTTTTTAAAAATTAAATGTATAAAATAATATTGTTTATTTATAAAGATCAGGCCTCGTATTAGGTTGGATTTGGACAGCCCGAAGACGATTATGAGCCAAACCTAAGGCTTAAATTTTTTTAAAAAAATTGTCAAATGTAGTTAAGAGGATTTCTTTTTGAAAGTAGAAGATCCCACACTTGGATTAATGATAATGAGAGTGGAGAACTATCGAAATAGTTCTTTAAATACACAGTAGTGAAAATCGAATGAATACTCTAGCAGGAGTGTGAGCAGTACCATTTATAATGCGTCGTATCCATCGAACTTGGATATCCGGTCGTATCTCTAATAATTTCTTACAATCCAACACAATAATACCAAACTCAGAAAAGTCTAACGATTGAGAAGTAAGTGTAGAAAATAAAGCTTGACAATCAACACAAATGTAACCGCTGGATTGGTAGTGGGCCATGACGAATTGCTTTGTCGTTTTTAACGCCAAAGCTTCTGCCATTGTCGGAGATTTACAGCCTACAAAATGGCTTGATAAAGCTTGAAGAAACCTCCCTTCACCATCTTCAAATACCACTCCACTGCCTGTTGCATCTTCAACTTGAAACAAGACACCTGCATAAAAAGCTTATCAACTCAAGCTTTCAAGATTAACACAAATAGGATGGCTAGAAGTACCAGCACTGTTGCCATTTCCAACACCTACAAAATCTCGTAGACTTGAAAGACACTGGCAGTTAGCAAGTTGGGTTGCGGCAAGATGTACAATCTAGTTCGGTGGGACAAATTTTGCAGACCAGCAGAAGTCATTCCTTGATCGCCACAAATTCCATGCTATATAGGTGACGAACTCCGCTCTTTCTTGGTCATGGGACTCCCAAATCTGCATAAACAAATCAATAAAAGTGATGGATATTGGAGGTGTAGGAAATCTGGCAATCCTCCAACACAGTGATGCCCTATGACAATGACCCAACACATGATCACCAATCTCAAGAGATGGGTAGAAAAATCAATTTGGATTCACATCAAGCCCTCTCCTGAAAAGATTAAACTTGGATGGAAGCACATCTCTACAAACCCGCCACGTAAAATCACGCACTTTGGGAGACACATTAAGAGCCCAAATTTGTCTCCAAATATTTGATTGTACAGTATTTTGAGTAGCTCCTTCATCACCTAAGCTCACCCTATAACCAGACTTAACCATATACACTCCCCGCACTTTGGGAGAGAATCTGAAAAATTGTGAATAGATAAAGGAATGGCAAGAATAAACTTAACATCTCTAGCAGAGAAAGATCCCACTTCTTTTCCCCATCGACAAAGAAATCACAAACGTGTGACACTGGGCCAATAAAAATAGCACCATCCTCAACCTTGAAAGAATTCGGTTTAGGAATCCATGGATCAGTAGCTACCACAATACTCCTGCCATCACCAACACGCCACCTAACTCCTTTCCTCAGCAAATCAATAGAAGCATAGATACTCGACCATACAAAACTCGGGTTATTACCTTTATAAGCTTTGAAAAGATCCCCCCTCAAGAAATATTTATCTTTGAAGATGCTATGAAATAGAGTATCTTGCTCCGTAAGTAACCTCCAACCTTGTTTACCTAACATAGCAAGATTGAAGTGTTTGAAATCCTTGAAACCCATACCACCCTGTCTCTTTGTATAAGACATTCTGTCCCATGATAACCAATTGATTCCTTTACCTTGTTCTTTCCTACCATTCTACTAGAACCGGTTCATAATAACCTGCATGTCATGGCATAATGTAGAAGCGAGCAAGAACACTAATATGCAATAAGAAGGAATCGCTTGACCAACTGACTTGATTTGTACCTCTCTACTAGCTTTAAATAGGAACTTGTTGTTCCAAGTGTTCACCTTCTTCCAAAGTCTATCTTTGATATAACTAAAGATTTGCCTCTGGTTATGCACAATTAGAGAGGGAAGGCCAAGATAAGAGCTATTCCCAATGGGATTACTCACCCCCAATATGTTTGAAATGCTCAGCCTAGTATGCTACGACACACAAGGGCTAAACATAATACCAAACTTTTGGAAGTGTACGGACTGACTAGAACCAACTTCATAATCACAAAGAATAGACTTGACCACTGTCGCCGCATCAGCATTAGCCTCAAAAAGAAAATAGAGTCATCTGCAAATAGTAAATGCGAAACTCTTGAGCAGCCCCACCCCACTCTACAACCAGTAAGCAAACCTTGAGTTTCAGCATTACGGAATAAAGCAGAAATAACTTCAGCACAAATAAGAAATAAGTAAGGTGAAATAGGATCTCCTTGGTGAAGGCCCCGTTTAGGGATAATAGGACCAGCCGGACTATCATTCATTGTGTAACTAAGATTTAAATAACATATAGACATTTAATGAATCCATTCCGTCGGGAAACCCATCACATGCATCATATCAGACAAATAAGCCTAATTTACCCTATCATATGCCTTACTAATATCGATTTTTAAATCACAATAACCCAACTTTCCATGTCTCCGATTCTTTAAATTATGTAGTGTATCAAAAGCCATACAAACATTATCCGTAATCATTCTGTTAGGCACAAAAGCTGACTAGTTCATAGAAATAATATGAGGCAAAAGCTTCTTCAATCAGTTCGCTAAGACCTTAGAAAGGATCTTATAAATAACATTACATAATGCAATAGGTCTAAAATCTTTGACAGATTCAGGAACAGTAATTTTAGGAACCAACACAATATTTGTCAAAGTAAGATAAGAAGGAAAGGTAGCTCTGTATAGCCAATCCACAGCACTGGAAAAGATAACATCACCTAATATATGCCAATATTTTTGTAAGAACGTAGGGTTTAAGCCATCTGGACCCGGAGCTTTGTCCGGATGCATACTAAATAAAGCCATTCTGAATTCCTCCTTTCTAAATGGTGCCAACAGCCCAGCTGCATCACTGTCTGTAACTTTTCACTGTACTAAATTGAGCAAACTACTGCTAGTTGTGGACACATCTGCTGGAAACAAATCCACAAAATATTCTTTAACCAACACCTCCATCTCACGATGACTAGATGTAACAGAACCATCAGGTTTCTTTAGCTGCTGGATTTTGTTAACATTATGCCGACCTTTTATTTGTTTATGAAAGAACTTCGAATTCTTATCACCATATTTGAACCAAAAAAGCTTACCTTGTTGCTTCTTTCTAATTTCCTCGGTCAACAAGATTTTGTTCCACTCCTCCTTTAATTTTGCCGAACCAGTACCCCCACATACATCTCTATCAAGTTCCAGCTGCCTAACTAAAATGTTTCTCCGCTTCTAGACTTTGTTTCGAGCTTTTCCCCATCTGCGAACATTAACAATAAGAGAATCATGTCAGCCCATAAAATCCGTATGGATATTCAAATTCCATCCCTTCGTAACCACCAATTCTAACTCTTCCTCTAGTAACCATGAGTTATCTACTCGGAAAGGTCAGATAATGGGAGCAGTATCGGCATGAGCCAAATCGACCACCATAGCAAGATGAGCAGAAATAGGCATAACTTGAGAGAAAGCAAGTGCATTGGGGAATAATGAAGCCTAGTCACTATTAGACATTGCCCTGTCCAACTTTTCCTTTATTATATCCCCATTAGGATTCATTCCTTCAAACGTGAAAAAATAGCCAACTGATTCCAAGTCAACCAAACCAGCGTCGTTTAGAGTTGTTTTAAAACTAGTCAACAAAAAATTCGATTTTGGTGGGCCTCCTTGTTTTTCCACATCCATAGTGATATCGCTAAAGTCTCCTATAAATAACCATGGCAATGAGCTTCTAGCAGCTAAAGCACGTAAAATGTTGACCCCTGAATTCTTTTTTTATTGAATAAGCATGATTTAAATTAATTTTGAGGTCTTGATAGATTAATTATTTTTAGAGTAATTAGCATGTCAACGTTAGTAGGATTTATTGCTTGGATTGATGGAATTAAAGTATTAATGTTGTAAGATTATTTCAAGGGCAAAATTGGTAAGTCACTTAAGGTTAAAAGATATAAAGCTTATATTGGAGGGCAAAGGGGTCATTTTATGATTATTAAGAGCATAATTTAGAAGAAAAAAATTGTGAGTGAGAAGATAAAGAGGGAGAGTGTCGTTGGAGACAAAGGAACAAGAAGAGAAAAAGAGAAAAGCTAGGGTTTTGGAGATTCTTGAAGAACTTGGAGACTTTGAGGCTAAAACAAGTAAGTGTGAACATTAATCCTTCTTGGTTATTGGATAAAGCATATTTAGAGATAGTTAGAAGTGAAAATAAATTGAATATGTGTAGGAATGTAAATCATTTATGGATCAAATGATTTGTGTACTTGTATCCATGATTGTTTGTCGTGATGTTGATTTGCTTGAATAAATTTTATTTCCTCTCATCTTCTTCCGTTAGAGAATTCTTCAATTGTTCAGAATGTTATGAGTCAATAAGTTTTTTCAACCTGTAGCATCACCAACAAACATGTCCTTTGGTAATTGGAAGAGAGAGGAAAAGAGTCTTTGACCTAATTGAGATCCATTCTATAATACCCAATAACCATTATCTTGGGTGTTTTTCATTAGACTCAAATCTATAAGTGACATGGGACATAAAATAGTCTAACAATCTCCCACTTGGCACATGTTATGACTTGGTGATCCAACAAATTTAAGTGCACACAATATATGGAATCGATCAAGTCATCCTTAATTGAATTAAGCTGATGGGATCATGGCGGTCACAAGTTATATAACCTGATTCCTTCCATGTATCAAATAATCAACTTAACTAAACAAACTTTAAGTGGAGAATTCGGTAATTGTTATCTCACAAATAATAATTAATGTATACAACATAATATGGATAAACAGTAAGTGAGCAAAAACATAAGAGTGTAATTGAATTTACAAGTGTCATCACAATTCGAGCAAGACAATGATATGTATATATACATATCTGAAAACTATACTAACAAGGACTTATCTATAAGGCCCATACGTTCAACATGACCAAGAAATATTTTAGGCGGTAAGCCTTTCGTTAACGGACCCGCTATCATGAGGTCAGTACCAATATGCTCAATTGACACTTTATGTTTTTGCACTTCTTCTTTCACAGACAAATACTTCAAATCCATGCGTTTCGCACCTTTAAATATTTGTCATTCTTAAAGAAGAATACGGCTACGGAATTATCACAATAAATTCTTAATGGTCTGGTAATACTGTTAACAAGATCAAGACCTAAGATAAAGTTACGCAACCACAATCGATGAACCATGGCCTCAAAACACGCCATAAATTCAGCCTCCATAGTGGAAGTAGCAATGACGGACTGCTTTCCACTTTTTCACAAAATTTCTCCTCCAGCTAATAGGAACATGTAACAGAATGTATATTAATGTGAGTCTACATAATCGGCATAGACTGAATCCTAGTAACCTATCACTTCAAGATGGGTTGATTTGCTATATGTGAGCATATAGTCCTTAGTGCCTTGTAAGTATCTAAGGACTTTCTTTGTAGCTTTTCAGTGATCCAATCCAGGATTACTTTTATATTGTCCTAGCATTCCAACTACAAAACTTATATCTGGCCTAGTGCATGTTTGAGCATACATTAAGCTCCCAACTACAGACTCATAAGGAATAGACTCCATGTCCTTACGTTTCAAATCATTTCGTGGACATTGCATTAGACTAAAATTTTCCCCTTTCTGAATTGCAACTATTCCTGCGGAGCTTTTTTTCATTTGAAATCTTTCTAATATTTTCTCGATATAACCTTTCTGAGACAATCCTAACAATCCTTATGATCTATCCCAGAATATTTCTATTCCAATCACATAGGATGCCTCACTCATATCTTTCATTTTGAAATTATTAGAAAGAAAATTCTTTACGTCATATAACAAAACAACATTATTCGTAGCAAGAAGGATATCGTCAACATATAGGACTAATATAATGAACTTTCTCCCACTAACCTTCATATAGATACACTAATCAACGATATTTTCTACAAAACTATAAGATGTAATGATATCATTAAACTTTAGATACCATTGTCGGGAAGCTTGCTTCAGTCCATATATTGACTTCTTTAATTTACACATTAATCGTTCCTTTCCTGTGGTCATTAAACCTTCCGGTTGATCCATATAAACTTCTTCTTCCAAGTCACCATTTAGAAAGGCGATCTTTACGTCCATTTGGTGAAGTTCTAAATCATAATGAGCCACTAATGCCATAACAATTCTTAAAGAGTCCTTCTTTGAAACTAGAGAGAAGGCCTCTTTATAGTCAATATCATCCTTTTGAGTATAACCTTTGGCAACAAGTCTAGCTTTATACCTTTTAATGTTGCCTTGTAAGTCACGTTTGTTCTTAAAAACCCATTTACAACCCACTTTCTTTGCACCATCTGGCAACTTTATTAATTCCCAGACATTGTTGTCATCCATTGATTTCAACTCTTCTTTCATAGCATTAAACAATCTTTCATAATTGTTACATTCCATGGCTTGTTTGAACAAGCCTGGATCTTTATCAATGCTCAAGTCACATTTATGTTCAAGTAAGTAAATTTCATAGTCACTTGAGATAACTGGTCTTCTTTGCCTTACAGACCTTCGTAATGCTACGTCTTGTAACATTGCTTGATCATTTATAACTTGATCATTATTAGCTGGTTCGACATTAATATGTTCAATTTTCATAATTGGAACATTAATTTGTTATTTCGGTATGTTGCGTATCCTTGATGCAACAAGAGGAATAACAACTGGTGGAATCACATCTGATGTAGTAGATTCTACTCGACTTTGAGTAGTTTCTACTCAATTCTCGTGAATATCAACTTTTTATGGTTCTCCACTCCCACTGATTTGACCATTCTCAATGAACCAAGCATTTCCAGACTCAACTATTCTCGTACTATGATTAGGACAATAAAATCGATACCTCTTTGACTTTTCAGGATAGCCGATGAAATAACCACTAACGGTTCTCGCATCAAACTTCTTTTCATATGGATTGTACAACCTTACTTCTGTTGGACAACCCAAATGTAAAGATGTCGTAAACTAGGTTTCCTTCCTGTCCACAGTTCATAAGGTGCCTTAGGAACTGCCTTACTAGGAATCCTATTTAGCAGATACGCAAGGGTCTTTAATGCATGCATCCATAATGATAAATGTATAGTACTATTACTTAACATGCTTCTAACCATTTCCATAAGAGTACGATTTCGCATTTCAGCTACACCATTTTGTTGTGGTGTACCAGGCATTGTGTATTGCGCACATATGCCTCGACTAGCAAGAAACTTTGCAAATGGACCTAGACATTGTCCACTTTCATCAAACTTTCTGTAATATTCACCACCTCTATCAGACCTCACTATCTTTACTTTTCTATCTAACTGCCTTTCTATCTCGTTAATGAACACCTCTAGGATGTTCACAGACTGAGACTTCTCATGTAGTAGATAAATATATCCATATCGTGAGAAGTCATCAATAAAAGTATTTCACTGCCCCAAAAAGGAACGTTGAAAGGATCACAAATGTCAGTGTGTATTAATTCAAGTAATACGTTACGTCTTGTGGCTGGATGCTTTGATATATGTTTGGTTTGCTTGCCTTTAATGCAATCCACACATATATCCCAATTAACAAAATCCAATGGAGATAAGATTTCATTTTTCACTAACCTTTGTACCCTTTCTTTGGATATGTGACCTAATCTTTTATGCCACAAAAAACCAGAACATTCATTATATGTTGTACTACGTTTATTTCCTATAGTATGGTCAACATGAAACAGAGATTTAGCAAAATCAACATGAAGATTGAAACGATATAAGCAATCAATTAATGTATCAGAACCATAATAGTACTTATGTTTATACAATGAAAAAACATTATTTCCAATCTTAAATTGAAATCCTACACCATCCAATTTTGCAACGGAAACTAAATTTCTAACACATTCAGGAACATAAAGACACTTTTCTAGATCTAGGTAACACCCAGTGTCCAAGATCAATCTGTACGTCCTAATGCCCTCTATCCGTGCCTTCATTCTGTTCCCCATATACAAGAACTTTTCAGTTTTGTTTATGGTATGGATTGAAAGGAATCTTTGTTTAACATATGAAACATAAGTAGTTGCACCAGAATCTAACCACCAGGTATTTTTAGGCACGTCAATAAGATTTGATTCAAAACATGATGAGACATAGTATGTACCTTTCTTTTTGAACCAAGCCTTTCATTTCAGACAATTTTTCTGAAAGTGACCAGGCTTCTTATAGAAGTGGCATCTCTTATCTTTCTTGACTCGACCCTCATTAACTTTGTTGAGAGCTTGTCCCTATTTTTGCCTTTCTGTCGTGGTTTATTTTTGCTGCTACTAGCACCTTGATGAAATGTGGATTAATGGAGTGGTCCTTTATTTTCTTCAATCTCCCTTCCTCCTAAACTAACATGACCTTAATTTCTTGAAGGTTTCATTTTTCTTTAATAGTGTTATAATTTACTTGGAACTGGTCAAACTCTAGAGGAAGTGATTTGAGTATAAATTGTACTAGAAAGGAACCATAGATTTCAACTTTGTAGCTAGGTTTGACATATGAGTTATATGATCGTGAATGGGCTGTGACCATTAAAACTTCTTAGTCGTTAGCTCACTCATTAAAATCCCTACTATGGACTTGTCAGCTATATCTGATTGGGAGTATTCCTTAAGCTTTAACATGAATTCCTTTGCATTATCCATCTTAGGCATTGACGACTTTACATATTTCACGATCGTCATTCACATCAAATTCAAGCTCAGCCTATTAGACCGTTCCCAAGCCTTATAATAAGACTTATCAGCTTCAAAACTAATCTCAATTATAGCTGCAGGCCTTACATCTGAAACTATGGCCAAGTTCAAATCCATTACACCCAGTTGGAACTAGATTTGTTTGGATCAATCCCTATAGTTCAGAACATTGAACTTGATCAAGCCATTGCCTAAGGCGAACAAACTAGTAGATGCTGCACATACAACATATAGTTCACATTAATGCTTTGAGTAAACCTAAATGGATTCAAACTAACTAATAAACTTTGATGATGCATTTAAATTCTCCTTTAGGTGAAATTTAAATACATAGAAGTAACCGATTATGATGCATCTATAATACTATAATGGATAATCAAGCATATTATAGTCAATATGCATGTTATCTTTGGATATACAATCATATTAACTAAATATATTAATAAAGTCCCTTTAATATCATTAATTATAAGCAATGGTCCACCTTTGGGTGACCTCCTAGCGTTATAATTGATAATCTCAACTGTTCAGTTCAACCTTTATTTCATTTTGCATCATATCATATTGAACAATTGAAATAAATTACAATTAAATTATCAAAGTTTTCAAGCTAGGCCACTTTGGTGACTAACAAGCTTTCCATGCAATAAGCATTTAATTAGACAATTATTATACATGAAAAAATTTAATTTAACTAATTTGGTCACTTTGGTGACAAACAAACTATTATAAATGTCCATAATGTCATGTATTACATTCAACATATCTAGAAAAATTTAATTCTAACTAGTACATAATATAAAATACTCAAAGTACCAAAGAAATATATAATATGGCACTAATTTTCAAAATTATATTATGTATAAATCAATTATGAATTAAATAATCCATTATAATTGTTAGACCCCATTCCCTTTTCTTTATTAAATAGGTTTGTTTAAATTATTGGTAAGTTCATTATCTTTTGGCTAGTATTAATTGAAGTAATTAGAGTTTCAATTAGGGTTTTCTAGATTTCCAATTGGTTAGAATCTTTGGGATTTTAGAGTAATAATTAGTAATTGAAGAAATTGAGAGTTAGAATTTATAGCAATAATATTAAATTTCAGGAATTTAGTTAAATTAGAATTTTAATTTTGTATTATATTGTCAAAGAATAAGAATTATTAAATTAGGTCATGTTAGGAATAAATTAGAAATTGTTTAAATGGTTATAAAGGCTTTAGGTTTATTAATTAAGTGGGCTAGGGTTTGTATGGGAAAGTAAATGAAAAAAAAAAGAAGGGAATTAAGTGGGCTTTTAAGTGGGAGCCCATGAAAGTTTAAGTTGGAAGGAGGGAAATGAAATTTAGTGAAAGTTAGAAGGAGGGAAAAGATATGGGCTTGAAAGCTTGGGCTAGGGTTTAGGTTAAGGAAGAGTTAGGATTAGGATTAAGTAAGATGGATTAGGAAGTAAAAGAGTGGAGAGTGGCCAACGAAAATGCATGGAGGGAGGCTAGAGTGGAGTGATGTCGTTTTGGCTTAGGGGATTTAATGAGAAAGAGGCAAAATTAGGTCATCTTTGGCTTAGTTATCCGAAAGTTTGAAGAGAAGAGAGAAGTGAGTGGATTTTCGAAAATCAAAAGGGAGAAGAGAAGAGACAATCGGCCATCCAAGAGGAAGGGAAGAAGAAGGTGTTTTAAGCTTGGGCAAGGGAGATTCACGTGGGTTATGTAAGAAAAAGAGGAAGGGAAGGAGTTCTTTCCATCTTGAGAAGCAAAAGAGGTTTTCGTGGGATCCTACAAGGTAAGAGGAAATTCGAATTTCTTGGTATATTGTTAGGATTTTACCTTTCTTATTTCATTTTGGTGATTGGAAGAGTGTTTAGAAGGAGATGTTGTTGGAGGAGAAAAAAAAAATCAGATTAGGTTAGTTTAGGATTTCGAAATTTTAGAGTGGTTTGTTTGATGTTTTATCTTCTTTCATGTTTAAATGGATGATTGGATGAGGGTTTAGTGAAAGAATGAGAAAGGAAAGTGTTTTGTGTAGGTTTCTATAGAAAATAGAAGGGGATGTCGTGATGGTTAAATGGCTTTCAAATTTGATTGGTTTTGATATTAGTTTGGTTAATAATGGTGGTTTGAAAGGTATTGGTGAAAGAAAAATGAAAGAAGCAAACTTTAGAAAGTTTTGTTAAAATTCCAGCATGTGTTCATGGCTTAGGATTGAGAAATTTTGGACTTTTAGAGTAGTTTTGATGGGGTTTTATCTTTGGGATGGCCTAGGAAGGTATAAGAAGGGTTAGGTAAGGTTACGTCGGTTTAATTTTTTAAGTTTCGTTATGTTTGAAAAATTTCAGCATAGGCGTCATTGAGTTATTGGCCTAATTATGTGTTGATGAAGGGTTGTATGCCTTGGTTAAGGTAAATTAACGTAATTGGAGATATAAGGAAGATTAGATTAGCTTAAATGTAGATTTTTCATTTTTTTTATTTAAAATTCCAGCACTTTACTCTTAGCCTTATTATGATTTAATTAAGGTCAATTGCGGCGTTTGGATATTGAGGAGAGTCAAAACGATCCATTATGGCAAGTTAACCCAATTCCTAGCCATCGAAGTCAAGGTGGGTAACTTTTTAATCATTAAGTATTGAGCCATGATTTGTGTATTTTTGAACGAATGTGATAGTTTAAGCATGTATTATGTGCCTTTGGATGTATATATGTGTAAAGGTTTATAAAATTGTTGTTAAATGATAAGGTGTCGAATATGTGAATTTGGAGATTGTATACATGTGATTTGTTGAAATGACAAATTGTAGCAAATCCTTCTGGATGATTGCTTAATTAAAAATGAGTTGGAATCGTAATTGAAAATGATAAAGTGAGTATGCAATTTAGAATGAATGCCTAAGATGATCATGTATTATTTCGTGGGTTTGTAGTGATCCCCTCTGTTTAACAAGTGCGCACTTGTCATAGGCTTCGCTTCACCATGCTATAGTGGCATAGGAGATCCGAAATCGGACTCCCCTCTGTTCACGGCTACACATGGTCGCCTGTCGAACATGTGTAGTACGTCCTGTTAGGATCACTCTGACCATTTGTGATGTACTTTTGTGATGTTATCTGATATTTGGTGATTTTATAAATGTCCTATTTGTTAGAAAATGAAATTGATGGTTATTGACATCAAATTATTATTATTGATGCATGTGTTGGCTTATGTTTAATTATTAGACTGTTACCCACGGAGCCGTCGTGCTCACCCCCTCCTTTCCCTCCACAGGTTTAGAGCGAGAAACTGGATCGGCGCATCGGGAATAAAGGATACTCCGATGCTTTTGTTTTTTTAAAGTTAAACTTTTATAAAACGATGCTTTGGTTAGCATTTTAGACTTTCTTTTGGAAGTTGATGTATTCGGGCTAAAATGCTCTTTAAAGCATTGTATTTGTGTATTCATGTAAACTTTTAAGGTTTTGAAGTTTCATTGTATGTATGTATATGTTTGAATGTATGATTATGAGGTTTTATGTTTGAGATTGTAAAAGTAAAGATGGAATGATATGTCTTAAGAAAATTAAATGGATGAATTGTTAGATACCTAGGCTTGCGTTGTTGCCAATTGGAGTTGGGATGGTTTGATTGTTGAGTATGTTTGTGAATTGGAAGATAGAAGTATTCTTATGCGGTAGGAGTTAGGTTGAAAAGTTTGGCTAGATCAAATTTTAGGGAGGTGCTGTCCATTTTTTTAAAATGGGCAGCTACCTATATTAATGTTTTAGAGTATCTTAGAGTCACAATTTGGAAAAAGGGTATTTCTTAATGTTGATAGAGTTTAGCAAGATCTTGAAAACGGTATTAAATGAGTAAAATTTCGATTTAAAACGAAGAAGTTATGGACGTTTAAAATTCACCGATTACTATTCATATGGTAAATTTTTTCTATTCACTTGGTAAGAAAACACTATTCATTTGGTCATATGGAAATGAACTAGATTTCCTACTTTAAGGATTGAGATGACTTTATTTCCTTCCGTCATAAAAGGTGTAAACTATCTTCTAATCTTTCAAACGAAGTACCATAAGTCATTCTTTTGTTTTTGGTATCAAAGGTATGAAATTTCAAACCTTTGATATAAGAATTTGAATTTGGGCTAAAATGTAGGATTTAGTTTTAAATTGGATTTCGTAAAAGATTATAAATAAATCAAGTTGGTTTTTAAGTAAACCTATAATAATCGTTTTTTTTTTAATTTTCTTTGTATCTTTGTCTTTTGACCTTCGATTCACATGAGATTTGAAACATTAATTAACTAGCTCAATCTTCTATCCTTTTTCGGTAAAATGAGAGTGTCGGGTTTTAGTTGGATTTTAGGGTCGATGAGTGTCAGTTTTGCCTGAAAGATCGTTTTGCGACCTACAAAGATCCGATTGAGGCGTTTTCTGATTTCATTTAACCTAGAGGTCTAGGTTTTTGTAGTAGTTTAAGTATAGGAGCAATGATGGGCCCTAAACAGATCAAAGCTATTGGAAGAGACTTAGGGTCGAGCTTTCCAACTTTATTCGAAAGAAGTGAAAATAAGTCCAGTTTGAGGATTCTTTTGTGGTGAGGAATTGCTTCCTCGTGGGATGCGCGTCCAGATGTCACGCAGGACGTCGGACACGTGTCGCACCAGGGAGGGGTTCCAACAATAATTGGGCCATAAATATTTATTAACTGAATATAGACTTTTAGAGCCCAAAAATCAACAAAATCAGCCCAGAAGCTGATTTCTGGGCCTGGAAACTCGTACTGCATGCGTCAGCTTCTGGAGACGTAGACGTAGTGTCTGGCGTGTGCATTGCACGCACCAACGTCTGCGTTTGGGGAAATCTACACGGGCCAATTGTTGCAAAACGACGCAACATCCGGCCCGTGCAGATGCTCGTCGTCTTCTTCGACGCTTCTGTAAATTTTTTTAACCAACGTTTCTGTCTTCCATGGATTCTTCTTGCTATTCTTTTCTAGAATACTCTCTTGGTCTAGGTTAGCAATAAACACATCCACCATGCATATATTCGGTGGTTAACCAACGAAAACAAACTCATGGATTTTTTTCTCACTCTAAACCATGAGTTTCGTTTCTTTTTCCCAACCAAAAATTATCCCAAACGTTATCTTTCCATGCATAGCATTGTTAACACAACGTATGGTTTCTTATGGGTTGAGATTTTCGGTTCTCTCTTTTGCATATATTACCCTTAATCTAAACCATGCAACCATGTCATTTTCATACATACCAAGACCGAAGATATATGTCATTAAACAACACCGAAGTTTCATATTACGGTGATAAAGCATTTCCCATGAAAATCCATTAATATCCGTAAATAACAACAAGCAAAACTTGCGTTCTTATTTATGGCAGTGCAACTTTTCATGGAGCAATTCATATAACATAATCATAGAAATACACAGTAGAAAATACCGTAGATAAAAAATCATGAATTACCAGTCTGTGATACCAATTATAAATCATTTATGGATCGAATGATTTGTGTACCTATATCCATGATTGTTTGTTATGATGTTGATTTGCTTGAATGAATTTTATTTCCTCTCCTCTTCTTCTATTAGAGAATTCTTCAATGGTTCAAAATGTTATGATTCAATAAGTTTTTTCAACTTATATATCATCACCAACGGACATGTCCTTTGGTAATTAGAAGAGAGGAAAAGGGTCTTTAACCCAATTGAGATCCATTTTGTAATACCCAATAACCATTATCTTGGGTGCTTTTCATTGGACTCAAATCTATAAGTGACATGGGACATAAAATAGTCTAACAGTTGTGGATGAATGGTTTATGTTACTGTTTTATTGTTTGGTTAATGATCAAGAGTAGATTATGAATTTGTTGTGAATGATATTGGGTTGAAATGAAGTAGAAGAGAAGGTTTAGGTTTAAGATGGGTTATATATGAAAAGGGGGAGGTTAAAAGGTTGAAAATGTAGCGAAACATGTTCTCAAAACGTGTTTCTAAACAAGTTCGCCGTGGCGAACTCCTGGCATCGCAGCGACAAACTTTAATTTTCCTACATAAAACATGTTTTGATATTTTAGGTATAACGTTGTTTGTCGATGCCCAAATGGAATGATTTTTAATTTGGTGTAAACTAAAGACATAGAGCTACAAATTGTGTGAAGGAATCAAGTCTAAATTCAGTCTCTAAGAATCTCAATTTTTGGATGGAAGTTAAGCATAGAATATTGTTTCAACATAAGAACAGTCCGAAATTGTTTAGGTATAACTTTCCAATTTCTAAACCAAATTGAATGGAATTTTAGTTATTGTTTAAGGAAATCAAGTGAAGCAAGAAAAGAAAGAGGGGCAAGAGGAAAGACATCCCTAAGCAAGTCTATAAGTAAGGAAATCAAGGTGGGTACATGTTTATAATAGAGTAAATAAGCCACTAAATGTTTTCTTTGAACCAAGAAAGTTCAATGATTTAAATTGCATCTTTAATGTTGCCTTTATTGCTTCTTAAATGAATTGTGAAATTGTTACATGTTTGCTACATGAATTGTATTGATGATTGATGAAAAGACTTTAAAAATGATTTCTCTTTCAAAGGATACATGTTTATGAAATCGTGTTTTCAGAAATGGTTTCCAAAATATATCAAGTATATGAAAAGCAACTTTTCAAAAACAAAGTTGCCATTTTAGGAAACAAGTTTACGAGTTATGAAATATGTGTTATATGGGTTTGTGGTAGTCCCTCAAGAATGTCACATGCACGTTGACCAAGTTAAAGGCTTCTCCTGCCTGCCCGCTAGTGGCGAGGAGCTCCTTCATAGATTCCCTTAAGTTTACGACTACACAGGATCATTGTGTGGAAATGTGTAGTGCGTCATATTTATGGATCTACCCAAACCATTCTGTTGTGCTTAAGTGCTTATGATCTGTTGACAAGTTTGATGCATACATGATTTATAATTGCTCATGAATTATTTGATAAATTGAGAATTTTGAGAAATAAGTGTTTGGTGATTTTCATGCAAAATTACTATGGTTTTTAAAATGCAAAATGGCAATGAGTTTTAAAAATAGTTTTTGCTTGTTTCTCGATTATAAATCTGTTACCCATGAGCTTTAAGCTCACCCTCCATTCTCCTCCCCTTATTCAGGTGATGAGCAAGAGATCGAGTAGGTCAAAAGTTATGGCATCACTCCAAATAAGCATACTTTTGTATTTTTAAGTTAGATTTTTTTTGGGAATTCAAGGCTTTAGCTGCATTTCAAGTTAAGCTAGTTCAAATGTATTTTGTATTTTTGATTCTCGAACTCAAATGATGTATTATGGCTTGAAATGTCATTAAAGCTTTGTAAAACTTTTGTGTTTGTTATAAATGAAATATGTTTGTCTAAGATTTTTCCTGTTTTCTCAAAGTATCCGATTATGGAAATGAGATTAAGTTTTAGAGAACTTGTTTGGGGTTAGGTTCTTATCCATTTTGTTTTTGGGTTGAATTGATAAATGTGGTTGAAGGCTTTTAAGTTGACTTTTAGCAAGATAGGTAGTTTTGGGTTGTGGGTTCTGCTTCAGGGGTTTTCACCGTGGAAAAGCCTGTAATTAACATGAAGCTCTTTATTTTCGTTGGCGTGGTGAGTTCGCCGCAGTGAAAATAAAATTTCGGGCTTGCCGTGGGGAAGTTCAATCGCTTGCTACGGTGTAAAATTCTCAAGGGGTCCAGGAGATTTTCCAATATGTTTGCCACGACGAAACCATAGTTTGCCGTGGCGATGTCCGCCTTTGCTTCTAGAGGATTTTCTTCTAAATTTTCAACTTCTAAGCCTCCCTCCACGCTCAAGCTTCATGATCCCATGTCCGATGTTGGGCTTTGAAAACGGGGTCCAACATATTGTGGTATCAAAGAGACTACGTTTAGTTCTAGGTTGGAACTAGGTTAGGAGTATCCTAGGCATGAAATGGGTAGTTTAAGACATGAAATGCATATGCATTGTTTTAAATGAATAATTTGCATTGTTTTAAGTTGTTTCACATGATTTGAAATAGTTTTATACGATTTGAACTGTTTTGCTTATTTTGAAAATTGTTTTGCATGAACTAAAGATTTTAAATGGTTTTATATTGAAGGAGTGAAAATGCCGTCTTGAAAGAGAACTCGAGGAGCTATGACTCGATCTAGCTCTCGCCAAGGGAGCATGGATGAATCCTATGTCCCACAAGATGCTAGGACACATTCTGCTCCGAATTTTGAGGCACCTAGTGTGCAGTATGAGGTGCCTCCATCACCCCCTTAGATGCCTCAAACAAATCCCATGAATCCGTGTTTCTTTCAAGCCTTTGCTTAAGCTGTCATGTACACCATGGGTCAAGGGTCTCAAGTTCCGATGCAAGCTTCAGTGGAGATATGTGGGCAGTATGATAAGCTCTGCAAGTATGGGGCTGTAGATTTCAGAGGAACTACAAATCCGGTAGAGGCTGAAGCCTGGTTAAAGAGGATCGAGAGGGTTTTGATTTGGATGAATTGCTCGGATGAGGAGAAGTTAGATTATGCAGTGAGCTTGCTACAGGGGGACGCACTTCATTGTTGGAAATCAGTGCCCTACAGTCAAGATATGCCTCCGGTGTTATCATGGAGAGACTTTCTGGAAGCTTTTAAGAGGAAATACTTATCGAGGGTCTATGTTCAAGAGAAGGCCAGAGAGTTCCTAAATCTCACACATAGGGACATGAGTGTAAGTGAGTATGAGTTGAAGTTCATTCAACTATCATGGTATGCGGCCAACATTGTTGCTAATGAGGAGGATAAGTGCCGTAAGTTTAAGAGAGGTCTTCACTTAGGGATCAAGGAGAAAGTCCTGATCTATAATTTCTGCAACTACCAGCAATTGGTAGATGCTGCACTCCTGTTAGACCCTGAATGTTTCATAGAAGTTATAACTATTTGAATGAGAAATTTTGGAGATTAGTCATGAGTAAAGAACAAATGATGAAAATTTGTGAACCAAGAAATGATAGGCAAGGGTAAAGTAGTGAATGAGAAATGTGGATATGTCCAAGTTTTTCTTTGGTGTTTCTGATGGATAAAAGATTTTGAAGTGAGAAGAATTAAGGTGAAAGTTAGAAGTAAAATGAAAGCTAAAAGGAAGTTGCATTTGTGTAGTAAGTTGATGAAGAATATGTATATATGTGTATATTCTGTTATTGGTGTTCATGATTAATCATGGATTATAATTTCTTTATAGATGATATTGATTTGAAATGAAGTTGAGAATGAGGAGTAAATGAAGTAGAAAAGGTGATCTTAGTATGATTTGTGTTAAGGAAAGATTGTGAAATAAAATGGATGGTTGATCTGGAAAATGTTTATGGAGTATATTTTAGTCTTTTAGCCACAAATTTTTCTCTAGTTATCCAAACAAGATGATTTTGGATTTGGATTAAACTAGAAACATATGGATACATTTCGTATGAAGACATTGAATTTAAATTCTATCTTTAAGAATCTCAAAATTTTTCATGAAGTAGAGAACTGGGTGTAGTATATTGGATGAATTTTCATGTTCTGTATTCGAGAGAAAATTTGGATTACTCTAGGTTGATTTAAGCAAACGTGTCTTCTGGAAAATTGTAGGTCTTTATTTTATCTTTCCAATAATATATAGTATGAAATTTTAGACTTCTAGGTTGAAAGTTATAGTCATTGTAAAGGAAGTTGTATCTTCTGTCTTTTCACTTCTTCTATGTTTTGTATCTTTTATGTTTTGCTTCTTTTATGTTTTGCTTCTTCTGCCTTTTGTTTCTTCTATGATGACATCATCTTCTTCTTTGTTTCTTCTGTGATGTCGTCATCTTCTTCTGTATTTCTTCTGTGATGACGTCGACGACATCTTCTTCTGTGTTTTGTTTCTTCTTCTTTTTTCGCTTGGCCTATCTTCTGTTCCCTTTTAGACCCTTCAAACAATAGAATCTGTCTTTTAAGTCTTCATAAAAGTTGTAGATATTGAATTCCTATTTTGAACCATATAAAGAACACCTTAATCTGATATCTGTAGGGAAAGTTATAGCAATTTTCCCACTTCTTTTGTCTTTTTTCCACTTCTTTTGTCTTTTTCATTATTCTGCTTTGTACCTATCTTTTGTTCCATTTTAGACTCTTTAGAAGATAGAATCTGTCTTCTAGGTCTTCATGAAAGTTTTATATTTTGAAGTCCTCTTTCAAATCATATAAAAAACATCTTAATCCGATATCTATAGGGAAAGTTATAGCAATTTTCCCACTTCTTCTATCTTTTTTCCACTTCTTTTGTCTTTTTCATTAGTCTGCTTTGTACCTATCTTCTGTTCCATTTTAGACCCTTTAGAAGATAAAATCTATCTTCTATGTCTTCATAAAAGTTTTAGATCTTGAAGTCCTCTTTCGAACCATATAAAGAACACATTAATCCCATATATGTAGGGAAAGTTATAGCAATTTTCCCACTTCTTCTGTCTTGTTCATTAGTCTACTTTGTACCTATATTTTATTCCATTTTAGATCCTTCAGAAGATAGAATCTATCTTCGAGGTCTTCATGAAAGTTTTAGATCTTAAATTCCTCTTTCGAACCATATAAAGAACACCTTAATCTGATATGCGTAGGGAAAGTTATAGCAATTTTCCCACTTCTTTTGTGATGACGTCATCTTTTTTTGTATTTTGCTTCTTCTGTCTTTTTCTTCCTTTGTGTTTTGCTTCTTCTGCCTTTTTCTTCTTCTGTGTTTTACTTCTTCTGTCTTTTACTTCTTCTGTGTTTTGTTTCTTCTGCCTTTTGCTTCTTCTGTGTTTTGCTTCTTCTGCTTTTTACTTCTTCTACTTTTTCATTTGACCTATCTTCTGGTCCATTTTTGACCCTTCAGAAGATAGAATCTATCTTTGAGGTCTTATGAAAGTTACAGATCTTGAATTCCTCTTTTGAACCATCTAAAGAATACCCTAATCCAATATATGTAGGGAAAGTTACAGCAATTTTTCCACTTCTTCTGTCTTTTTCTATTCGTCTGCTTTTTCCTTTGGCTTCGTCTAATCTTATTGTCTAGTCTGTTTTGACCCTTCAGATGATAAAATCTGACCTCAAGGTCTTCTTCAAAGTTGTAGATCTAAATCATCCTAAGATGATCTTAATCCAACATCTCTAGTGGAAGTTATATCATTTGTATCAAGACAAGTTTGATATGATTGAGGACCAAATCTTGTTTGATTCTTTCGGCCATAATTTTGCTATCCGACCACCAAATGAAGTGATTCTTAAACCCTTAGATTCCTAACACTTTTGCTTTTACATCTCCATGAAAGGTTATAGGTTTTGGTATTGATGTGAAAAAGATGTATTAAATCAAGTAAGGGTATTGATTGGAAGAGTAGGAATTAGATATGTTATTGAACATGCTTCAGTGTTTTGATGACTTTTGGATCGGTATAGCTCCGAATGAGATGATTCTAGTTTCAAGATAAATTAGAGACATGGAGCTACAAATGATATGAAGAAATTTAAATCTAATTTAGTCTCTAAGACTTTCAATTCTAGATAGAAGTTGGGTATAGTGTACTGTTTCAGTCTACCAATAGTCTGAAATGTTTGAGGCAATACTTTTAGAGTTTTGAACCAAATGGATTGATTTTGTTGTCATTGGAAATTTAAGACAAGGAAGAACACTAGAAAAAAGAGTTATGTTACAATATTCAAGTGTACTTTTGGAAAGACACTTAACTTAAGTATAAAAATGAGTTATAGTTATGAGTTTATGTTTGAGCTATGTATATAATCATACAAAATGAGTTATAGTTGTGAATTTATGGTTGGATTATATGATCATACAAAATAAGTTATAGTTGTGAATTTATGGTTAGATCATGTGATCATACAAAATAAGTTATAGTTGTGAATTTATGGTTGAATTCGTGATCATACAAAATAAGTTATAGTTGTGAATTTATGGTTGTATTATTTAATTATACAAATTGAATTATAGTTATGTTTATCTTATGATTGTTGAGAAACTATTGTTCCTATGTTTCTTCATGTTAATTTATACAACTTTATTTTGATATAAAGTTATTAAGTTTATTTATTTTTATAAATAAATGGAAAGAAGTTCAAGTAATCCTGATAATTCAATTGTTTTAGGAAGATTTGATGATCCAGCTTATGTTCATGCCAGGATCTTAGAATGAAGAACCATAACATTTGTTTATATTGTAAAAAATTATTTGAAAGGTATAAGAATCACAAGATTAAAGAAGCATTTATCTAGGATAAAAGGTGATGTAGAGCCTAAAAAAAAAGTGAGTCATAACTTGAAATAACAAATGAAAACTTTTCTTGAAGAGTATCAACATGAGAAAGATAAAAGATAAAGACTAAACTACGAAATTAATATTGGAAGTTCCTTTTATCGGGGATAGGATAATAGTAAGGATGTTAAATGTGGTAGTATTTCTACCTAATAAGAAGGGATTCTTACACCTAATACTAGGAAAAGAAGAAAACAAATTCCTAATTTTTTTTTGCATCATGACTAACTCTTAGAGGTCAGGCTTTAATCTATAGTGCCTTACAATATAGAGAATTAGCTTAGAACCCGGATATGGAAATGACTTGATGGTAGTATGACTCAAATATAGTATTTACTATTAACCAATCTTATTTTTATTAGCCTATGGTGAAGTAGTGACCAAGTTGTAGGAATCAAGAATTTTTTGAATTTTCAATCAATTTTTTCTTTTTCAATTCTTACACATTCTAATTAATAAATTATATTTTCAAAATTTATATTCTTTATTTGTATCTTTACATTTTAATTTAAAATTTTGTTTTAAATCATTATTATTAAAATGAATTACTATTTTATCCTTAAAAGCTAAATTTATTTAATCTTACTAATAAATTATATTTGTCAAAATTTAGATTCTTTATTTATTTCCTTATATTTTAATTGAAAATTTTAAATAATACTTGTTAAAAACTAATTATTATTTTTGTCGTGAATTTGTTTAATAAATTTAATTATTAATTAGTATATATAAGTAATTTTGCTTTAAATAATTTAAGAATATGTTAAAACTAATATTTAAACTATAAAAATATATTTAAAGGAAATTAAAAAGTTAGAATAAAGTTAAGAGTCTTTTCTATATAGTTCAATTTTTATGAGTCTTTAATTATTATTATTGCTTTCTATTTCAATAAATTATTAATTTTATATTAAATTTTACTTGTTCTTATAATTTTAATTTTATTTATTATATATTAGTTTTGTAGAACATTTAGGGTCGTTTAGTTCTACTTTTATTTTTCGATTCTGATTTTAGGTTTTCGCTTTTAGCTTTTCAGTTTTTGCTTTTCTTTCAAATAAAACAAAAACCTGTTTAGTTGTTAATCTTAATATAGTTGTATTTTATCACTGATAATAATTGCATTTTAGATAAAATTTAAAGATAAATTATTTTGATTAAATAAATTTATTTAATCTTTTATATAATATTTATTAATAAATTATTAATAAAATTATGTTATTTTAATAAAATAAATAATTTATTTATAAATTGTTATTTATGTGAAATATATTTTAATTATTAAATAAAATTTATTTGAATATTTATATATTTTAAATTTAATTATATATAATTTAATTATAAAATAAAATAAAATAAAATTATTCATAATTTTATTGAAAATAAATTTAAATTTATTAAATATATAAATATGATGTTGAATTAAATTATACATAATTTTTGTTAAAATAAATAATTAAATAATATATATTTAAATGATAGTAAACCAAATTATAGAAAAAAACAAAAACAAAAAACAAAAACCACTTTTCTTAATTTTCATAATTTTTAAAATCCGGAAGAAACCAAAACCAAAGCTAAAAACTACAAACTCAAACAAATTTTTTTTACTTAATTTGAGAAAAACAAAAAATTAGTTATTAAACATTTTTCTTAAGGGTATGTTTGGGAGTTTAGGATGGAATGGAATGGAATGGCAATTAATGGAACGGAACGGAATGGAATGGAATAGAATGGAATAAAATGGATCATTCCATTGTTTGGAAGTTTAAATAAAATAAGAGAGAGACTCCTTTGACCATTGTTTGGAAGTGATACTAAAAATGAATGGAATGGAATGACTTGTATTTTTTTTTTCCAAAATTACCTTTGTAATAAAATATGCATAGTTGCCATGAAACTATTTTAGTAACCCCAAAATATTTCAAATTGTAGGATGCTCAGAATATAGTTTTCTCATTTTCCTATATAAGCAATCAACTTTCTTGTTCTTTTTCATTAACCCTCATCGCACTGTACTTTTCGTTAGACATTTATTCATGTGTCTTGTTATGGTTGATAATCATTCTTAGCGTTATAAATTTATTTCTACATTTCGCAGTGTATATTAATAATATATTTAAAATTTATGAACATTCACAATGCTAGTTTTATCGAGAACATTTGAGCTGTGTTTATTAATAATATATTTTAAATTTAAATTTTTGACGTAATGGTTGAAAAATGAAGCTCGTGTCTCACAAATACATAAAGCTCATTTACTGCGTACCCAAACATAAAAAAATAAAACTTTTTTTTTCACCTTATCACCATTAACGTAACTATTGTTTATAGCATTGAAGTTAACAGTTCTATAAATTATAATATCTTCTAAGCAATATTATTTTTTAGGATATTTTTATCATTAAATTAGGGTTTCGAAGGCAAGTCATGTCATTCCATTCCTGACCTTCCAATTTGGAAAGTCACAAAATATTTAATTTTGGATGGCAAAGGATGACTTCCAAAGCCATTAATTGTCATTCCATCCTGTTTCATAATAGACTTCTAAATAATGACCTGAGTCATTTGGGTCATTCTATTCCATTCTATTCCATCTGTCTACCCACATCCAAACATACCCTAAAGGACAAAAGGGCTATCATCAAATCTCAATTCTCCCACGTGTAGTTAACCAATCAAGTTAGGCCACGACATTTAATTGGAACGTGGCAGCATATCATTGGATTGTTATCCGCCTATAAAATTATACCTTGCTACATATTAATCATCAATTTATCTCCAAAACTAGGTGAATCGAGAATGGCGAGATCCAGGTTTACTCTACTAGCCCTCACTCTACTCGTCATCGGAACCCTATCTCTTACTCAGGTAAGTATATTGAACCCGATCTGCTTTCCCGATTTGTATTTGTATTGTTATTTTTCTTTAACTGTGATTCTTGATTTTATGACTTTGTGGGTGAATTTAAAAGCTTGAGATGGATTTATATGAATCGGTTTTCAGGCAAAGAAGTCTAAGGAAGACCTGAAAGAGATTACTCACAAAGTTTATTTTGACGTTGAGATTGATGGAAAATCTGCTGGTAATTTCTAGTATTTTATTGTATCCTGCAATAGTATTGATCCTCATAATGTCACCTGTCAACAATATTCAATTGAATTGAACAAGATTGAATGACTTAGTAGTAGTTTCTGTTCTGCTGCTACTTTTTTTATAGCTATCTTCTGTTTGTTTCAAATTCTATTACTGCCAAATATTCTTGCTGAAAGAAAGACCTTTTTCGACATCCTTCTCCAGGTCGAATCGTTATGGGACTCTTTGGGAAAACGGTCCCTAAAACCGCTGGTATGCTGGTGCTTATTAGGTTTTGACTATGATGTTGCGTTTGCTGAAGTTTGCTTTAGGACATTGCTGATGACTCATTGTTCATTCGTTATTTTGCAGAAAATTTCCGAGCATTGTGTACAGGTACACTTTTAATTTTCTTAATCTCTTTTACTTGTAAAGCTGTGCCGCTGATCTTGAAAGTTAGAGAAATTGCAGCTGCTTTTGAGCCTTTGTGTTGGATTTGGAAGAAAGAATACTTTGGTATATTCAGTGGTTTATGGGTTTCGTGATTTTTTACTATTGCAGGCGAAAAAGGTGTTGGAAAGAGCGGCAAACCTCTTCATTACAAGGGAAGCTCATTCCACAGAATCATACCCAGCTTCATGATCCAAGGAGGTGATTTCACGCTTGGTGATGGAAGAGGAGGAGAATCAATTTATGGGGAGAAATTTGCTGATGAGAATTTCAAGTTGAAGCATACTGGACCTGGTAGGATTGAAGTTAACAATTCTTAGCATAAATCAAGTTCTTCTGCAAATGTAATAGATGGCTCATTCAAAGTATGAGATGACAAATTGTTGATATGTTTACCTCAGGGTTTCTATCGATGGCAAATGCTGGTCCAGACACTAACGGTTCACAATTTTTCATCACAACTGTTACAACTAGCTGGTAATTACATGTTCTTGTTGTTAATACTCCTTAACAACAGATAATGCATGCAGGTGACTTGTTTTGTCACTCAAAAATCTAAATTCAAATGCAGGTTGGACGGCAGACATGTGGTATTTGGAAAGGTCCTCTCCGGAATGGATGTCGTCTACAAAATGGAAGCAGAAGGACGGCAGAGTGGCACCCCTAAGAGCAAGGTCGTGATTGCAGATAGTGGTGAACTACCTCTGTGACTGTATCACTTATTTAATTTGCTGGTATCTTTTCTCTATTGCTTATGAAATGAGGGATGTTCACATTTCTTACCTTGAAGACCTCTTAGAATGTAGCAGGTTGTGTCAGGAAAGATGTTAGGGTGCATATGTCGGCAAACTATATTTTATCAAATGATAATCAGAGTTTCTTTGAAAGATTTTATTTCCCCATAATATAGTGGCCAATTCCGACGAAGCCTGTCAAAGGGCTATACCAAAATAAATCTCAAAAGTCCTGTACCATCTTTTGAGCACATTTGGCACGAACTTGTTTTTGTTTGATGGACATTTGGAAATTGGAATCATGAAATGTTTAGAAAAAGCGGCACATAATTTTTCATTTTCGGCAACCTGCTAAATCCATATTACTATTTGTCTATTTCTAGATTCTTTTTACTTTCTTCCGTGTAACTGCGCTGACATCTGTTTTAAATTTTAATTGTGATTTTATACTTTAATGATATAATTATTTTGGTTCTTATTAGAAAAAGTAGGTATGTACATCTAAACTTTTGTACAAACATATCAAGTTTATAACTCTTAATTAAAAACTCAATTGGTTTAGTTTGTATAATGAACTGTTTAACTTTTGTTTGATTTATTTTAATAATTTTATTATTAAAATTTGATTAATTTATTAATTAATTGATCAATTTTATTTAATAATTTATTTTAATTAAATTTTAAAATTTAAATAAATAATAAAATTTTAATCATATATCAAATTTTTAATTTTGTTAAATTTTAATCGATTTTATAATGGTTTAATAAATCTTTAAACCTCTTACCTTAATTTAACTTTTGCTTCAATTTTTAAAACATTGCTTTTTATAATAGTATCCGTTCACATAATTCTTATTTAAATATAATTTAGTAACACAAATTAATGTTAGAATGATAATTTTTATAGTAAGATGAACAAATTGGCTCCTAAAATTTTCTTATGGTACAACTCTTATTCAACCCATGGATAATTTAGTTTCGAGGAGGTTATTTATACAAAGAACAATTCATATATTTTATTAATAGTTATTAATGTGTTTAAATTTAAATAAAGGCAATTTGTGAAAAGACGTTAATAAAAATATCGTGTTAAAATTTTGAAGAATTATTCAAATATTTATAAAAATTTCAAGAGTGAATTAACAACTTTTTCATTTCCTTATTTCTACTCCAAATTTGTGGATAAACAAAGTCGGATTGAAAAGAAATTGGCTCTAAATAAAATTGTTTGAATTGTTTAAATTATCTAATAATAATAATAATATAATAATAATACAAATCAAAATGAATTATGTTCTAAAAGATTTAATTGATTTTAAATTTATTAAATATGTTAATTATATAAAATTAAAAATTAAAACATTCACAAAATACAAACATTTTTATTAGGAGAACAATATTTTCTATCTAATTTATTAAATGTAAAATATATGAAAGTAATAATGAGAAAATGTTAGAGAATTATCGGAAAATACCTCCAAGCATATTAATAACGAAAAATTAATATCTTAATTATTAATTCAACACTAATTTAATCAAAATTTTTACAAAATATTGTAAATTATTGCATAACTAATAATGAAAACGTTTACATATTTAGTATATAATATCTTTAAATTAAAATTTTAATTAATTATAATTAAAGAAAATGAAAAATAAGCTTATTTATGAACACACTTTTGTTTAGAATAAATGATGTTTAATATCAGTAGTCCTTTAGGATAAATATCAACAATTTTGAAAAATAAAGTAGTAACAAAGTAGAGAAACTATGATACAAAACTTTTTTGGGATTAATCTTGTTAATATCTACAAGAGAAAGAGAGTGAAAACTTTTTTTAAAAAGTAAATGAATAATTGATTAATCAATAAGGCAAAAGCCTTACAAGCACAATCCTTGTTTCTGACTTCTAATATCAGGTTTAGAGCCATACTAATTCTTTACCATTATAACAATTGTAATAACCAAATCACACTCTTTCCAATAATCCACTTACACAAGATAGATATATGGTCTTGTGAAACAAACTGAGGAATTAAGAAGTTGCCTTGTATGTGTGTTTTTTTTAATAGAAAATTTTACTTCTCTCCAACTATGATCTTGTGATGCCTAGCATGTGGCCTTAGGAGCTTCCACTAATCATCTTTTATTTGTCCAGGTTAAGCTCGAGTTGAGGACCTTAAGATGCTACTTTCATTAGTTCCCTTAGATTTATGCCCATAAAAAAGTTGGCAATTCCTTAGTATATTTCTTCCTTTCCCAAATAGCTTCTCATAATCTTTTCTGCTTGATTCTCATGCAGGCATCTTCAGATTATATATGAGCGAAGAATCATCTATTTCAATAAGATAAGTTCGTTACGGTACTTTAATACTTGATCTTCTTCTACCCATGGTCAGATTCCTGCTAGGAAGACTATTCCACCTTTAGTACCGGGAGTTCAAGAAGTTTTAGTAATTGCTACTTTAGTACCAATATTAGTTAAGACTTGTCTCTATTATTAAGGATGAGATAATATTCATTTACACCATTCATAAGGTCCTTAAATAATTGCTCGTTAGATGTTGTTTTGTTATGGAATCTTCTATTATTCCTTTCTCCCCAGGTCTAAAAACTAGCCTTTTAAATTCTGGATTGAATGGGGTTTGCTATGATCTTAGTTCAATCCATAATGTCGTCCTAGTTAAGGGTTGGACAAGAGATATGAAACCAAAATTGAAATCTATTATATAAAAATGTTGAGAATTGAGAATTGGCAATGAAAGAATAAATGCTTAATTGATTACAGTAGAATTGAGCAAAGTAGGCACTTGTCATCAAAATTTTGTCCAATAAGTTTGTCATCAATTTGTAACTTCTCTAGGATAGCAATCTATAAGATGAAGTATATCTTTGGTATTGCTTGAGGAAATCAATCTAGGTTGTAATAAGGAATAAACAGAATTCTTGTTATAACCCCAACTGTGGACCGTGATCGATGCTAAAAAAGCAGTAAACTTAAGGTTTACTGGACCCTTAGCAAGCCTAAATTATCGTAAAATCCCTATATCCATAATAAAGATGAGATTTCAAAATGATTAAACTCATAATTATAACAATCAAATAGTTATAACAATATGCAATCCTTATTGTGCTACAATGTTAAGATAGTTAATAAAAGGAAATCTAACATACACAAGACTACTGCAGTTCTAGAGTCAAAGGTCACTAACAAATATACATCGAGTCACTGGAGAAGAAGATCAGTGAAGTACAATCTAAAAAGAAGATCCTTAAAAATGGTTAAGTGGAGTTAGATCTCGCTGAGTGAATTCATAATATGAATATGTTATACACTCCTAAGGATTTCAAATGATACTTATATGTATATATTTATAATGTATTACATGTATAAATGTCATTTCATAACATAATGATTTTTTTTCATAAGCATGCATGCATTTCTTATATCAATATCATGTCACATAATCATCACAATCAAAAATACAAATAATAGTGGAGGATTGACAAAGGATCATAGGACCCCTTACTTATGGAACATAGCCATCTAGGTTCTCTTGTTTTACACGGGTTATTTGGTCCAAATGTAGTGGATTGCCGTCTGAGAGGCACATTTAATCGAGTTGCCATAACCTCACTATGACATGATTGTTGTCTGAGAGCAAGCTTGACTAAATCATCACAATCACACCACCATATCATGTACCATATATTGGTTGGCATCTGAGAGCAAGTTCGACCGAATTGCCCCAACCATGTCGTATCTCGATCAGCGGATCAACTACTAACCCAAATCCATAACCAAGCAACTAATTCGCTGTTCGCATAGCCTAGTGATGCCCACCAGGTAACTCATACCACAATCATAACATGCACAACAAAAATATGTATACATGTGTCAATCCATATCTATAAGTATCATGTGTTCATATGATAATGATGGTGATTTCCATGATGAATATGAGAATGAATTCTAATACATGTTAATAACCTCAAATATTAACTCACAGGTATAATGCACTCCTTTATACCGAACCTAATGTCTCGAAGTCGAGAGTTCTGCTTTTGATTGATCTTAAGAAAGAAAAATAGGAATGATCATTAGCATTTAAAACCTAAAACAATTTTAGATGCCTCAAGAATAAGACCATGAATCAATACTAAGGAGCTTGTTCTTTATTTAAAAACAATGATGCCAAGTTTTTAAGAGGAGACTACTAAAAATTTGATAGATTTTTCCCTTTCAAACGAACATTCGCCTTTCGAAAGAAGTGTTATTCTTGCAATAAATACACTTTTATATCCACCAATAACCACAACTTAATTTGGGCCTCCAAACTTCATGTATATGCGCAATTGAGTTCACATTTACATTGCAAAATCTATAATAATCCAATTCATAATTCGAGAATACTATTTTCTAACCTATACACTATCATTTTTATTCAATTCATCCAAATAGTCTCTATTCTAATCAACAACAACTCAGTTTAATCAATTTCATGCATTTCTATGAGAACATAACATTTTCTAAATTTTTATCTCACAAACTATGAACAATTTCAATATAATACTTTTCTGGGAATTGATTAACATAACATTTTAGAAATTTTAAAATTATTTCCAGTCATTTCTAAGCTAGTTAGAAAATCAGCATCGTCACCGAAGCGTAGGGTACACGTGTCGATGCCGGTGTCAGTGTCGATGCCACATAGGCAGTGATTTTTTCCACCCACCCAAAAATGATTAGCTCACCTCAAGAATCCAATGGCCCTGGTCTTGTGTGAAAACTCCTCCCAATTTGTGAGAATCGAAGGATTAAAACTCATAAGGTAACTCATTTCCATTCACCAATAAAATGGGTCTATTGGTGTCAGGTTTCCCTCCTCTCCTACACTTTTGGGACCGTTCAACATGATGGTAGTGTTAGTTTCACCCAAAAATGACTAAAAATAAGAGATCGGTGACTTACTTGAATGAACCAAAATTTCTAGTTATGATTTCTCCAAATCTAGGTCCTTTTTGAAGAAATAAGTTTAGGGATTAGTAGACCATCCCAAAAGCTTTCCGTAAAGCATCCTAAGAGCTTTTCGTAGAGTCCTAGATCATCAAAAATGGTGGTCAGACGATGAAGGTATGAGTGTCAAAAGATGGGAGTGAATAGTAACCTATAGGGAAATAATTTAAGAGAGAAATGAACTTAAGCTTTCTTAAACTTATATTATAATTTTATAGGCTTTTCTTTTTATTAGTCCATTATGAATAATTTAACAAAAATCTAGTTCATTACACTCTCCCCCCTTATAATTTTTTTTCCTCAAATTAGGAAAAAATTTAAATCTTACCTCGTTGTTCAAATAGATGCAAGTATTAACTCTGTATATCTAGCTCCATCTCCCACATATAGTCATCCATCATATATTACTCGATAACAATTTCACCATTGGTATCTCTCTTGATCTTAGCTGACGAATCTGATAATCTACTATGGCAATAGGTTGTTCTTTATATATCAAATTGCCATCAATCTCCACATTATTTGGCCTAAGGATATGAGAAGGATCCAAAATATACTTTCTCAATATCGATGTATGAAATACGGGATGAAATCTAGACAGGTTAGGTAGTAATGTCAACCTATATGCCACTTTACCCACTTTAGATTTAATCTCAAATGGACCTATATACCTTGGAGCTAGTTTACCTTTTTTTACCAAATCTCATAACTCCTTTCGTTAGTGATATTTTCAAAAATACCATGTCATATACTGAGAATCTCACATCTTTCCTCTTTAGATCTGCGTAACTCTTTTGACCACTAAAACTTGTTTTCAATCTTTGCTAAATAATATGGATCCTTTTGGAAGTGACTTGTACTAACTTAGGTCCTGTCAATTGTTGTTCACCAATTTCCTTATATAGGTGATCTACATTTTCTTTTGTGCAAAGCATCATAAGGAGCCATTTTAATACTAACATGGTAATTATTGTTATAAATAAATTCAATTAGTGGCAAATGCAAATCCCAATGACCACCAAAATCAATAACACACATCCAAAGCATATCCTCTAAAGTTTGAATAATTCTCTCATACTAGCCATATGTCTGAGAATGAAAAGTAGTGATGAAGTACAATCTTGTATCTAAAGCTTTATGTAACTCTCGCTAGAAAACTGATGTAAAGTTAGAATCTCTATCAGTTGAATCAATCTTCTTGATAGGTAAGAATTATACAGACTTTATTTGTTTATACATAATTACCTATATAGCATTATATCTAGTATTAGTACGGGGCAATCCAATCATAAAATTCATAGTAATCATTTCCCATTTCCACTAAAGAATGGAAAGTTTTTGTAATAATCCAAAAGGTCAAGCTTTACTTGTTGACATATTAGACATCTAGACACAAATTCCATAATATCCTTTTTCATTCCACTCTACCAATACGAGCCTTTGAGATCAAGATACATCTTGGTGGAGCCTGGATGAATGCTATGAGCTGCAAATTATACCATCTATATAATTTCCTTTCTTAGGTCATCAGCAACTGGTACACATACTCTAGTACCCATCCTCAGAATACCATCACCATCCACAATAAAATCTTTAGCTCAATCCTCTTGAATCTCTTCAACTATCTTATATAACTAAGGGTCTTTGGACTGAACAACCTTGACTCTCTCTAAAAACATTGATCTAACCTTAAATTTTGATTAAAAAAAACATCTTGATCTTGATATCTTCCATTGCAATACTGGGCCAACTAACTCATGCAACTCTTTAATTATGGTTCTGCTTACAAATTTGATAAGAGAAAGACTACTAGATGATTTTTTGCTTAGAGCATCAGCTATTGCATTAGCGTTACCTGGGTGATATAAAATGGAACAATCATAATCTTTCAAAAGCTTCATCTATCTTCATTTCCTCAAGTTTAGATCCTTTTTTTTAAAATGTATTTCAAAATGTTATGATCATTATAGATCTCACAAGTTGTATCATACAGATAATGTCCCCAAATCTTAAGTACAAATGCCACAGCTGCCATTTCTAAGTTATGAGTAGGATAGTTTTGCTTATGTTTCTTTAGTTTTCAGGTAACATAAGCCACTACTCATCCATGCTGCATAAGCACACAATCCAAACCAACCTAGAAGCATCACAATACACTGTAAGTCCATCCAACCCATAAGGTAAGGTCAAAATTGGAGCTAATGTTAACCTATCCTTAAGCTACTAGAAACTATCCTCACACGCCTCTAGCCAAACAAATTTAGCATTGTTTTGAGTTAACTTAGTCAAAAGTGTAGTTATTCGAGATAAATTTTTAACAAACATATGATAATAGCTTGCTAAGACTAAGAAACTTTGAACCTCAGTAAGAGTAGTAGGTCTTGGCCATTTTGTGATAGCTTTAATCATCTTAGGATCCATTTGGATGCCATCTTTAGATACCACTGTTAAGTCAAACCAGACTTCACGTATTAATTAATTTTGATAATAAACAAAGAGAAATATACGGAAGAAAAGCAGACGAAAGAAAAACAGACAAAAAGTAGACGGAAGAAAAACAGACGGAAGAAAAAGCAGACGATACAAAAAGCAGACGGAAGCTTTACGAAGACAAAAGGCAGACGATATGAAAATAAGACGGAAGAAAGAAACATCAGTTTAAGACGGTTACGGAGCTAAACTGAATAACCGTTTCTTTAAAGATTCAAGAAGCAGATAGTCAAGAAACAGTTGAAGTTCCGACTATAAATAAGAGTCGAGATTGAAGAAGAAACAACTTTTGAAAAAGTGAATGAAACTCTTTGTATTCAATATCTGTCTATCTGAGAGAGAAAAATTGCGAACTATTTTCGAGTGTATATTGTGAAGAGCAACTCTTTTGTAAAAGCTCTTTATCAGTTTTTCATTTTTGAAAAAGTGCTACAGATAGCCTGAAGAGGCTAAGAGTAAAAGAATACTTGCTGTTAAGAGACCTGAAGAGGCTCAGTCTAAAGAATACTTGTAATCAGTTTGGAGATAGTGAAAATCTCAGAAGAATATCTGAGGACTGGACGTAGCCTACGGTTTGGGGTGAACCAGGATAAAATTGCTGTGTTTCTCTTTCTAACTCTTACTTTTCTTAAATCGTAGTTTTCATTATTAACAAAGTTTTTCAAACTAGTTAAGAATTGATTTACGATAAGTTTTCTGAAAGAACAAGCAATTGTTATTGAAGGGATTAAAGAAAAGTTTATCACAATTCAACCCCCCCTTCTTGTGTATCTTGGTCATATTATTACTCAATATATTAACGTGTGATTTACTTCAATTGGTATCAGAGCAAGGTGTTCAAGAATCACTCTAACAAAGTGTGAACTAAAGAAAATGGTGGAATCACACACGTATATTGCAGAAGGAGCCTCAGTCACCATACCTCCAGCATTCAATGGTGAAGACTACCACTATTGGAAGGATCGGATGAGATTGTTTATCGAGTCTACTCATATTGACCTTTGGGACATCATCGAGAATGGACCTTACACACCTGAAGATGATGATAAAATCCAATTCCACGAGAAAGATGGACAATGAAAGAAAGCAAGATTTCAACTAAACTCCAAAGCGAAATTTTCTTGAGTTGTGCATTGAGCAGAAGCGAGTATGACAAAGTGCATGGATGCGATACTGCCAAAGAAATGTGGGATACATTATCAATTGCACATGAAGGAACAAATCAAGTGAAGGAGTCCAAGATAAGTATTTTGGTGCATCAGTACGAGTTATTCAAGATGAAAGAAGAAGAGACCATTGATCAAATGTTTGGAAGATTCCAAACAATTGTTAATGGGCTAAAAGCTCTTGGAAGAACGTACAACAGTCAAGACCATGTTCGAAAGATTTTGAGAGTCGCCAAAAGATGGAGACCCAAAGTAACTTCTGATGAAGCCAAAGACCTAAGCGTCTTGAAGCTTGATGAATTGCTTGGATCGTTGAAGATACGAAGTAGAGCTTGATGCGGAAGATAAGCCCAAAAGGAGAAGTCCATAGCGCTCAAAGCAAGTCAAAAGAATCACAAAATCCGAAGAAGAAAACAAAAGGAATACATCAAAGGCGTTAAAGATTGAAGAAGCAAGGATGATGATTCCAAAGAAGTCGAATCTGAATCAAGTGATGAAGGCGATGAGCTATCTTTCATTTCAAGAAAGATAAGAAGAATGTGGAAAAGAAGTCCAAAGGAAATTCAACATTTAGAAGGAATAGCGGCAAAGACGATGAAAAAGTCAATAAAGCATCCATTACCTGTTATGAATGCAAGAAGCCGGGACATTACAAGTCCGAGTGTCCAATGTTGAAAAGACAACCCAGAAGGAGTAGAGATAACAAGAAAAGCATGATGGCAGCGTGGGAAGATCTGGATTCATCGAAATCGATACAAGTTCTAAGCGCGAACATGCTAACATATGTCTGGTAGCTGAAGAAGAAAGTGATGAGGAGGTAACTTCCAGCTATAATGATATACAAGATGCATATTCAGAATTGTTAGAGGATTCTCATGCTATTCTGAAACAGTACAAATTGTTGAAGAAGAAATATGTAGAAAACCTCAAACATACTCATGAGATAGAGAGTGAGAATATAAGTTTGAGAAAGCAAGTTGAGGAATTGAATAACAACAAAGTTGTAGATAGATCTGAAGAGATTAATCAATTGAAACTGAGAATTAATAATCTCTCAATTGATCTAGCTAAATTCTGACGATAGTACAAAAAAGATGAATGAAATGATAGGAGAATCTGAGACATCAGGGGATAAAAGCTGGATTAGGGTTTACTAAAATAAGCCCCAATTACGTAGTAAAATCGGTTGCTCAAAAAATAAGAAAAGATATCAATCGATTTTGGAAAGGTCATCAACATTATCATTCTACACATCATTATCATTCATTACATCGTACTAACCTAAAGGACCCAAGAGAATCAGGTACCTAAAAATAAAATAATATCTCCCACGAAATCCTTCGTTGGAAGAACCAGCAAGCACCATTGGTATATGGACGGTGGATGCTCGCGTCACATGACGGAAACAAGTCTATGTTCCTAGATCTTGATCAAGAAAGGAGGATCGGTAACTTTGGAAACAACCAACAAGGAAAGATAATCGGGTTTGGTAAGATTGGTAAGAATTCTCATGCATGCATTAATAACGTCTTACTAGTTGATGGTTTAAAGCATAACTTGATAAGTATTAGTCAATTATGTGATTCTGGTTTTGAAGTTTCTTTTAATCAAAAATTTTGTGAAGTCAGAAACAAAGATGGTTCCATCTTCTTTTCAGCCAAAAGACGAAACAATCTTTATAAAATTGATTTAGACGTTTTTCAGTCTCAAAATATTTCATGTTTTCTATCTACTGAAGATGAAAGACTGATCTGGCATAAAAAACTAGGTCATGTCAGTTTTAAACATATTTCAAAACTTTTGAAACATGATTTGGTAAAGGTTTGCCACAAATTCGTTTTGACAAAGATTTCATTTGTGAAAGTTGTCGAGAAGGGAAACAAGTTAAAACCTCTTTCTCTTCAAAACATTTCATAACTTCTTCTAGACCACTTGAGTTGTTACATATGGACTTATTTGGTCCAACAAGAACAATAAGTCTTGGTGGAAAGAAGTATGGACTTGTGATTGTTGATGATTTTACAAGGTTTTGTTGGATACTTTTTCTATCACATAAAGATGAGTCTTTCAAGTGTTTTAGAAACCTTTCCATGAGATTACAAAATGAAAGAGGAATGTCTATAGCAAGCATAAGGAGTGATCATGGAGGAGAATTTGAAAATGAGAAGTTCAGAGTATTCTGCGAAGAAAAAGGAATTTTTCATAACTTCTCTGCCCCAAGGACTCCACAGCAGAATGGAGTTGTTGAGAGGAAGAATAGGACGATTCAAGAGATGGCAAGAACAATGCTGTGCGAGATGAATCTTCCTAAATACTTCTGGGCAGAAGCTGTCAATACAGCATGCTACATTCAGAATAGAGTGCTGCTGCGACCAATGCTGAAGAAAACTCCCTATGAGTTGTGGAATGGAAGGAGACCAAACATTTCTTATTTCCATCCTTTTGGCTACAAGTGCACTTTTCTGAACACAAAGGAAGCTCAGGACAAATTTGATGCGAAGACACTTTCAGGAAATTTTCTAGGTTATTCTCTCACTTCAAAGGCATTTAGAGTCTTCAACCTCACCTCAAAGACTGTTGAAGAAACTATTCACGTTAAGTTCGATGATAGCTCTCAACCCAATAAGGAAGAGGAATCAGAAGATGATGCTGTTACAGTGCCCTTGACGCAGTGTAAGGAAGTATCTTCATCAGGAACACTTCATGATGAAAAGACAGATATCTCTAAGAATTTTGAGTTAAAGAAAGATTGGAGATACAAAAGCTCTCATCCTAAAGAGTCAATTATCGGAGAAACCTCAGAAGGTGTAAGAACAAGGTCCAAGTTCAGAAGAGAAGCCAACGTGGCATTTATATCTGAAGTAGAACCTAAAAAGATTGATGAAGCTCTAAAAGATGAAGCATGGATATTAGCTATGCAAGAGGAGTTGAATCAATTCAGTAGGAATAAAGTCCGTCCTTGGTTCCTAAACACGAAAAGAAATCCATTATTGGTACTAGATGGATATTCAAGAATAAGCTAGACGAATCAGGAAAAGTAAGTCGCAACAAGGCAAGATTAGTAGCACAAGGCTATAATCAGCAGGAAGGAATAGACTATAATGAGACATATGCTCCAGTAGCAAGACTTGAAGCAATAAGGATCTTGCTTGCATATCTTTGTTTGCCATGACATAAAGCTTTTTCAGATGGATGTAAAAAGTGCATTTCTGAATGGCTTTATAGATGAAGAAGTCTATGTCAAGCAACCTCCTGGATTTGAGGATATAAAGTATCCAGATCATGTCTACAGACTTCATAAAGCCTTATATGGACTGAAACAGGGCTCTTAGAGCATGGTATGATCGTCTGAGCTCATTTCTTATTGAAAATGGATTTACTAGAGGTAAAGTTGACAAAACTCTTTTAGGAAGAACTTGTATAATGATTTTATTATTGTGCAAATCTATGTTGATGATATTATTTTGGTGCCACCTCGAAAAGTTATGCATAAGCTTTGAAAATATGATGAAAAATGAATTTGAGATGAGCATGATGGGTGAGTTAAAATTCTTTCTTGGATTGCAAGTAAAGCAAACTAAGGATAAGATTTTATCCATCAACAAAAATATGTCAAAGAATTGTTGTCTAAATTTGATATATGCGATGTTAAAAGTATGTCTACACCGATGCATCCTTCAAACTTGTTGTCGAAAGGCGAAAGTGGTAGAAGGTGGATCAAACCCTATTAGAGGGATGATTGGTTCTTTGCTTTATCTTACAGCAAGTAGACGACATTCTATTCATGTATGCTTGTGTGCAAGGTTTGAGCCGATCTAGAGAGTCTCATTACATAGTTGTAAAACGAATTTTGAGATATCTCGCAGTACTACTTGATCTTTGCTTAATGTATGAGAAAGGTAAAGATTTCAGGTTGAATGGATATTGCGATGCGGACTATGCGGTGATAGGATTGAAAGGAAGAGCACGAGTGGTGGTTGTCACTACCTTGGACCAAACACGGTGTCATGGTCAAGCAAGAGACAAAGCTCGATTGCATTATCAACCGCAAAAATTTATATATACGCATGAAGTTGTTGTTCACAATTATCGTGGATCAAGTATCAATTGGAGGACTACTCAATACAAGAGGAAGAGATTCCAATATCTGCGACAACACCAAATACCATCGACTTGTCAAAGAATCAATTCAACATTCAAGGTGAAGCACATTGAAGTTAGACATCATTTCATGAGAGATTACGTTCGGAAGAAAGTTGTCGATCTACAATTCGTGGAAGCGAAATTTCAGTGGGCGATATCTTCACAAAACCACTAAGTGAAGATCGCTTTAAAGAAATCGACGACCTCAATATGGTGATGTTAACGGACCAATCATCTGGTTTTTCGCAAAGAAGAAAGCAGATGAGCGGAGGAGTTAATGGACCAATCATCGGTTTTTCGCAAAGAAGAAAGCAGATGAGCGGAGGAGTTAACGGATCATTCATCGATTTTTAAAGACAAAGACGAAAACGGCAGCGAGTTAACAGATTGATCATCGATTTTTCAAAAGAAAGACAATGAAGCGGTGGAGTTAAGCGGCGTTGACGGTTTCGACTTAAAACTTCTTTCACAAAGAAAAATTTTAGAGGAAAAAGGTCATCGATCATCGAGAAGTACAATCGTTCTAGAATTTGCTATAAAATCCCTAAAACCGGCGTTTGGGATCTCTAATAAATTCAGAATTGCTAGTTCTCTGAAATCTCTCTGAAAATTCTTCAAGCGAGTTCCTATTCACTCGTAATCAACAAGATGAATGTCAAGCCCATTTTATGAGTTGATCAAGGAGCAAGCGGGGAAGATTGTAAACTTTGAAGATCTAAGAAGGAACAAATGGATATAGAGTCGGAGATAATAGCGGCGGATGGAGAAACTTCTTTCAAATACGAGCAAGTTTATCTCAACGAAGTTTATGAGTTCGGAAACATACTAAAGCGTGGATAATACAATCGTATCGTATGTAGAAACACTCCTGTTATAGTAACCAAGGAGTTCTTGGAAAGAGTCCTTGAATGTCCGAGTAGTGGAGTTCAACCTACTAACATGGTGAAATGGATGACTAAGTGAAGTTGAGCGAAGATGAAATTACTCGTCAACTTTATGGTCGAACAACCCAATGAAAGAAGAGCCTCTTGGCTTGTACCAAAGGCAAGGGTTTTGTTTCATTTTTTGTGTGTATGTGTTACCTAGGATAGGTTCAAGACATCAAGTCACTACTTTGGATGAACAATGTATCCTTCATCTCTGAATCACCAACCAATAGATTTACCATTTTGATTTATCAATATATGGTTAAATCAATAAAGGATACAAACACTCTCCCTTATGGGATGTTGTTGACAAGGATGTTTAAAGAATCGAGAATCGATTGGGTTGGGAGTCGACGGAAGGTATCATGAAGTTATATAGATTCTACATCGATTGCCAAAATGGGTGCGAGATTTTCGGACAAACAAGGAGCGAAGAATCAAGGAAAGCAACAAGCGAGGGGAGCCTAAACCAAGAAATCTTCTATAAAGGAGAGAAGATCACACTCTCGAGTCAAGTCAAGATCATTCGATTTTTGAATCAGGTGACTTAAAGAGGAAAGGGGAACCTTTGGTGAGTGACATTCATAAGCAAGCAAGAACGTCACCCACAAAGGAAACTGTGCGACAGAAAGAAGCCAGTCCTTCCAGAGATTCAAGCAAACCAAAGCATTATGAGCAGCGAGAGATCAAAAGCTACAAAATCATCATCATCAATCCTTGAGAAAGTTTGAAACTCAATCTCAAGGAAATGAAGGAAAAGGAAAGTAAAAGAACACGAGAAGAAGAAAGTTCAATCCAAGAGGTCACCAAGGTTAAAGAAAATGAGTGCAAGAAAAGAAGAAAATCCAACAACAGAGGCAAAGGCTAAGAAGACAAGACTAGAAGAAACTGTTGTTGACATTTCTAAAAAATCTGCTGCGTGTCTTTATTAGTCTTTGTTGATCTGCTGAAGTTAATATGGAAGCGCTCTTCAAACGATTGTGGAAGGCATTAAGGGTAATATTAAGGATTCTCACAAAATTCTTAATAATCCAATTTTGAAGAAATAGTTCCTACTACTTTTCAGTCCACACTTGTCCATAAACAAGTTGCTACACATGTTTTGGGACAAAGGCTACTTCAAAAGTTGTAAGTGTGATGACTAATGTTCCATCCAAGTATTTAACTTTTCAAAGAGAAAGATGGGAACATAGATTGGTTGTAAGAGAGAGAAGAAGACCAAGTCGGTCATCATCGAGACAAACCCAAGAGATTTGTCAAAGCATTCTTCAAATCAGAGAATATGATAATGGCTTTTCTCATCATTGGATAGGGGTTACAAAATTTCTATGATCAAGCAAGAGAGTTGGGAGAGAACCATATCCACGAGCCATTTGGAGGCGTATCACTTCTTATCCTATACTAAGCGAGACAATAATCAAGGTGGTACCGATCTTGACCACCAAATTTTGTTGAACTCAATTATGAGAAGGTAAAGCTGAAAGTTCAACCTGAGCCAGTATTGGATGACATGTCTGCTGATCAGATTGAAGAGGCAGTAAAATTGATTGATGCAGCATATAAGGAGAAAAGGAGTGGTAAGTCCATCTGCGTGTATCAAGATCCAGGACCAAGTCTAACTAAGGCAACAGCAGATGATCCACGAGGAGGCAATATCGAGAATGGGTCGATTGTTACATTACGATTGGCAACTCGAAATATTGTTTTACTATAATACGAACATTACGTGAAATCGACCTCTGTGGAGATCACTTCAATTCTGAAGCTATGCCATGGTTTGGACGCACTTTTCAGCGAATAAGAGATTCCTATGATCTTGATATCAATGAACAAGCTGTATTTGTTCCTCCTCCTCTTACGCAAATCATTGAACCAAATGTCTTTAACAAGGAAGCTTATACAACAACGGTGGCTATCATTGAAAAACAAGTTGTTAAGGCAAGACCCTCATTGCGCAGATGAATCATCAACTCTAAAGAAGCATGTTCGGAAGCTTGATAAAGATATGAAGAAGATTAAGAAGATCTGAAAAAGTTGGTGAAGCAGATTGGAAAATAATTTTTGATCAATAACAAATAGGGGAGAAGGGAGAAGGAAGAGAGAGGAGAAGGAAGAAATCAATTTGGAAGGATGAAGATAATTTTTTAATCTCAATACTTCATATAATTCACAAGTATATGATACTTTTCATATTTCTCACAAGTATTTGTTATTATCAAAAGGGGAGAATGTTAAGTCAAACCAGACTTCACGTATTAATTAATTTGGATAATAAACAAAGAGAAATATACTAAGAAAAGCGATTTAAAGAAAAAGCAGACAAAAAGCGACGGAAGAAAAGCAGGAAGAAAAAAAGCGATTTATACAAAAGCGGGCGGAAGCTTTACGAAGACAAAAGCATTTAAAGAAAAATAGACGGAAGAAAAAGCAGACGATACAAAAAGCAGACGGAAGCATTACGAAGACAAAAAGCAGACGATATGAAAATAAGACGGAAGAAAGAAACATCAGTTTAAGACGGTTACGGAGCTAAACTGAATAACCGTTCTTTAAAGATTCAAGCGAGATAGTCAAGAAACAGTTGAAGTTCACTATAAATAAGAGTCGAGATTGAAGAAGAAACAACTTTTGAAAAAAGTGAATGAAACTCTTTGTATTCAATATCATCTATCTCGAGAGAAAAATTGCGAACTATTTTCGAGTGTATATTGTGAAGAGCAACTCTTTGTAAAAGCTCTTTATCAGTTTTCATTTTGAAAAAGTGTTACAGATAACTGAAGAGGCTAAGAGTAAAAGAATACTTCTTTGTTAAGAGACTGAAGAGGCTCGATCTAAAGAATACTTGTAATCAGTTTGGAGATAGTGAAAATCTCGAAGAATATCGAGGATCGGGCGTAGCCGGTTTAGGGTGAACCAGGATAAAATTGCTGTGTTTCTCTCTAACTCTTACTTTTCTTAAATCGTAGTTTTCATTATTAACAAAGTTTTCAAACTAATTAAGAATTGATTTACGATAAGTTTTCTGAAAGAACAAGCAATTGTTATTGAAGGGATTAAAGAAAAGTTTATCACAATTCAACCCCCCCTTCTTGTGTATCTTGGTCATATTATTACTCAATATATTAACGTGTGATTTACTTCAACCACATGTCCAAAGAAGACAACATTATCCAACCAAAATTCGCACTTAGAATTGATGCTCCCTTAAAGTTTGCAAAATTATTCTCAGATGTACCACATGTTCTTCTTCACTTTTAGAATATACCAAGATTTCATCAATGAATACAATGACAATCCTATCCAGAAAAGGTCTAAATATCCTATTCATCAAATCCACAAAGGTTACGGGAGCATTAATTAACCCAAAGGACATCACCAAAAATTCATAATGACTATATCTAGTACGAAAAGCAATTTTTGGAACATCTTCTCCTCCAATCCTCAGTTGAAAATAACCAGACCTCAAATCAATCTTAGAGAAACATCTGGCCCCTTAAAATTGGTCAAACAAATCATCAATTCTTGGAAGTGGATACTTCTTCATCACTTTCTTCAATTCTCTATAATCAATACAGAGTCGGAGGCTACCATCCTTCTTCTTTACAAATAATATTCATGGGGAACATATGCCCTAGATCATCAAAAATGGTGGTCGGACAATAAAGGTATGAGTGTCAAAAATTGGGAGTGAATAGTAACCTATAAAGGAAAGAGTTTAAGAGAGAAATGAACTTAAGCTTTCTTAAGCTCAACTTATACTTTTATAAGCTTTTCTCCTTATTGGTTCATTATGTAACACCCCACTATCACAGAGCATATACTCGAACATCCAGAGGATATTCGAGAACATATCATATGAGAATGACATGTTAGAGCAATTACATTCACTTTATATGACATCATAAAGAACATAAGTATTTAAAAAGTTAACATATCTCATTTAATTAATAAAACATGTTTTACATTATCATTTCATTTCAAACCATCCATATAGTTACAATTCAAAAACCATCTGAGTTCACACTATTTATACAAAATCTTTTACATAAGATGAAAAACTATAAAGAAATACTCTATCTAAATTTCTCAGATGACAGCTGAACAGACCTTTGAGCCATTTCTTGCTCCTAAAAATGAACAACACTAGGCATCAACTAGATTTCTTTAGAAGCTAAGTCTCCTATCAGTACCTGCAATATTATGCATGATCACACTTTCCTTCGGAACTAAGTCTGGCATTTAACAGCCAAGTCATGTATCACATATTTCATCCAATTCACGTACAAGAAACACTTCAATATTTCATTCATATATCACATTTGTCGGACCTTCTGTCTGGAAACCAACACAATCAATCACATTCATAACATCATCCAATAGTCAATTAATACAAAATTCAAACAAAACAAACAATAAAGTGGGACCACCTCGGTCTACTCACAGTACGCTCCAAATTAACACTAGCTTTAATGATCTGGAAACGTTTGAATGCAAACGTTTATCCTACACATGAAAATTATGCAATACACACGATGCACACACATTAATAATTGCACATTTATAAGTATTCCTTCATGCACAAATGTGTATACGGAATGTGTACAATGCATGTTCATGACAATCCCAGGTATTTATCCATCAATTTCATCATAAAGTCATTCTCATATCAAAACTCATCTAAGTATAATTTATACTTAGGTTTATGCCTCACTAAAACCATTGAAATCTCTATTCCTTTCTCATTGACTCACTTCAGATTTTTCCAAGTCACAATTTTGGGTCTACTGTTCACATTCAATTAGAAAATCTGATGTAATTTGGTCATACTTTCTTCTAGAAATGTGTTCTTGTATGTTTCTATTGACACAAAAATCACTCAATTTGGTACAGTATTGTAAAAGTTATACTCTAAATATTTTTGGACTGTTTTTATTCAGAGACAGTACCTTATACTCAACTTTCACCCAGAAATTGAAACTCTTAAAGTCCGATTCAACACTTTATTTCTTAGATTATTTGTATGCATATGTCTCTAGTTTACTTCAAATCAAGAATCAGTCAACTTGGATAACTATAGAAAAAGATATTCCAAAAATATTGAGACATGTTCAGTGCATAGAAAAATTCACCACGGCGAACTCCTCCAGAGAGAAATTCTCGCGACATTTTCACAAGTTTGCCATGGTGAACTTTATTTGAAATAAATACTGCAAGTCTTTAAGTTTTCCGCAGAGAATTTTCAAAATTTTGCCACGAAAAACTTCCACAAACGCAGACCTAAGTTTTCCAACTTCAAGTTCAAAATTTTCCCAATCACAACTTATACTAATATCACCTTTTCTACTTCATTTACTCCTTATTCTTAGCTCTATCTCAACTCAATATCATTCACAAACAATTCATAATATATATTTGACCATTAACCAAAAACAGAACATATATGTTTACCCATTCAGAAACAATTTTCTGCACTCATCATTCTAGCTTCAATTCATCATTCAAGCTTCATTTAACCATACCCATGATATTTAAAGCATAATTTACTTGATTAACTCCACAGCTCCTTCAAATCACAACGAAACCCTAGCTCCTCCAACATACACGATCATCAACAATCATGGAGGAGTAGGTTGGATCTTTTAGAAATAAGAAGAAGGAGACAATGAATCTTGAAGAAGCAAGGTGAAAAAATTGAACAAACATCAACATGAGAGGGTAAGGGTGGGATGTTGTGAGGGTGGGATGTCGTGAGTGAAGAAGAGGGATGGAGAAGATGAAGAAATGAAGAAGTTGGAGACGAGAAGTGTATTTTGTGAATGTATAAGTGAAATACCATAAGATGGGTCTTTCACTTAATGAAATTTGTGGTTTAAACAAGTGATGTGGCAAGTGACATGTGTCACTTGACACATGTCAACTTCTCACGGTCTTTTATTTAACTAGTCCATTTTATCTCCAATTTCTAATCCAATTGACTCCTAATTTTCAATGGCATTTGTCAATAAATCCTAAAGTCATTTATCAAAATTTCTTGCCATTGGACAACAATTTCTACTATCATTCATCAATTGTTTAGCCAATTGGCATTTTTTCTAGTCTAAGAATTATGCTAATTCTTTTCAGAAAATTTCCCCAAAAACTTCAAAAAAATTTAAATAAAAAATTCTAATATGTAAATCAAATTTTCAATACAATCAAACCAGAATTTCCAATAAAATCACATTTATAGATCAATTTTACCTGGAAATTGTCAATGAATGCATGTACAATCATTTTGATGTGTGCAAAATTCAATATTCACATGTATGTAAATATCATGAAATGCATGGGCATGAAATGTGTTTTCCAAATTTCTCCGTAATCTCTCACATTTAAAATTTTATCTTTAAGATGGGTAACGGGATGTTACATTTCTCCCCTCCTTAATAAATTCATCCTCAAAATTAATATCTGATTGATTAATAAGGCAGGGGTATTATTTCCTCATATGCTCCTCCGTTTGTCATATAACCTCATTGCTCGAATACTTTCATCCAAATGACCACAGCCGATAGACTCAGTAGGTCTTTCAATCACTTATTTTATCACTCACTATCTTAACTAGTTCCTTAATATGTCAGATTATTCAAAATCGACAATACATCTTGGTTAGATCATATCATTATTTCTTAGCATATTCACATATCACATGTTATAAATCTAAGACATCCTTTTATTAGTATCACTAACTCATAAATCCATGGTCCTACTCTCACAATAGTTTCATATGGCCCAATTTATGTTAAGCTTATTTTCCCCCATTTTCCCAACTTGTTTACACCTTTATTTCTATCTAAGTACAACTTTGCAAGGTGATAGTCTTTGAAGTATCTCATCTTTTGCTTGCAATTTTACATCTCCTAAGTGTCAATACACTCAACTCTTATGTCTATCTCATGATACTCCATAACCTCGATGTTGATCCACTTAACTCATTTGTTGGCCCTTAATTTTTTTTTATGATAAATAAGCATGATTAAATTAATTTTGGGGTCTCTCTAGATTAATATGTTGGAATTAATTAGCTTTCTAATGAGGGTAAGATAATATGACATAGTTTAAGGGAATTGAAGTATTAAAGTAGTAAGAGTGTGTAAGGGCAAATTTGGCAAGTCACATAAGTTTAAAAACCTTAAGGCTTTAAATGAAGAGCAAAATGGACATTGTGCAATCATTAAGGGTATAAAAGGAGAAGATGAAGGGTGGGCTTGAGTGGGAAGAAGCAAAAAACATGATTGAAGAAAAGAGAGAAGAGAGAAGCAAAAAAAAAGAGAAAAAGAAGAGAGTTATGCTAGGTTTTGATTTTTCTTAGTCTTAAAGAGTGGTTTTGAAGTTGAGCAAGAAGGAAAAAAGAAAGAGGAAGATTAGAGCCTTTTTTTAAATCCAAGAAACTCATTAAGTGGTGAAGATTCAAGGTCAGTTGATGTTAAATCTTTTGGATTTTTTCAAAGGTTTTGGTTTAAAGAGCTTAGAAAAGGCATGGGTTTAAGTATTCTACGATCAATTTTATGTATATATTTCTTTGGGTTCTCAATTGAAGTTCCTATTGATTTAGGATTTGTATCAATGTTGAAAAAAATCAAGGGAGGCAAGAGGAGCAAGAGGAGAGGCACATTTGAGCTAGTTATAAGCAAGGGAATTCAAAATGGGTTTCACTTTTATAACTAAGTAATAAGCCATTAAAGTTTTTTTCAAGAAATGACAATAAATGATTTCAACTACTTCAAAAATGTGCATTTATTACTCTTTGAATGTTTTGAGAAAGTGCTGCATATTTTGCATATGAATTTTCTTTGATACATGAAAATGATTTTTGAAAGGATATCAAGCTTAAGAAATCAAGTTTTCGAAATGTGCCTTTTGGGCAATATGTTTTACAAGTCTTGAAATACATATTATGTGGGTTTGTAGTGGTCCCCTAAGTTAAGTCAAGTGCACTTTGACAAAAAGACTTCTCCCGCCTGCCTGCTAATGGCATGGAGCTCCTTCATAGAATCCCATAAGTTCACGGCTATGCAAGACTATTATATGGAAATGCGTAGTACGTTATGTTTTGAATATGCCAGAACCATTTTGATATGCTTATGTGTTCATGAGAAGTTGATAAGAGTGATGCATACATACTTTAAATAAACGTGAATTTTTGCATTGGGAATGACTTTATAAATGGTTTTGCTTGTTATCTATTATAAAATTGTTATTTAAGCTCACCCCAATTCTCCTCCCCCATGTCCTAGTGATGAGCAACATATCGAGTAGTCAAGGGTCAAGGCATCACTTCGATCTTTGTTTAATTTGTATTTGAAGCAAATCTTGTAAAGCAAGGCTTTAGTTGCATTTTGAGCAACTCATGATTCATATGTCTTTTTTTTTTTGCGATTTTGAGATATTAGTATATTTGTGGCTTGAAATGCCCACTAAAGCTTTGTAAAACTCTTATCTTTTGATGCAAATGGAATACGATTGAATTTTTGCTCATGACTCTCTCTTAAGTTTGTTCATGGCATTTTTAAGTTTTCATAAGGGAAAAGTTCATGTTCAGACTTCAAGGGAAGTTTTATATTAATCTAGACTGATTTAGGAAAATGTTCTTTCTAGAAAGTTGTAGATCATCTTTCTAGCTTTCCAATGGTATATAGTATTTAATTTTTAAAATTTTGGGATGAAAGTTAGGGTCTTTAGAAGGGAGGTTGTTTAGAAGTATATAGTGACATCGTCTGTAATGACGTCATATCGTCTATAAAATTATATCATCTATAAAGACGTATCGTCTGTGATGATATCATATCATCTATAATGACGTCATATTGTCTATAAAATTATATCATTTGCGAAGACGTCATTCGTCATAAGAGCATCGTCTTAAGTTGACTCCAGTTCGTCTAAAGTTGACTCCGCTTCGTCTTAAGAGTTGCATCGCCTTAAGTTGACTTTTCTTCATCTTAAGTTGACTCCGCTACGTCTTAAAAGTTGCACCTTCTTAAGTTGACTTTGTTTTGTCTTAAGTTGACTTTGTTTTGTCTTAAGTTGACTTTGTTTTGTCTTAAGTTGACTCCACTTTGTCTTAAGAGTTGCATCGTCTTAAGTTGACTTTGCTTTGTCTTAAGTTGACTCCGCTTCATCTTAAGAGTTGTATCGTCTTAATTTGACTTTGCTTCATCTTAAGTTGACTCTGATCCGTCTACTTTTTGCTTCATTTATTTCCTACTTCGTCTACTTTCTACTTTGTTTACTTTCTGCTTCTGTGACCTAAACTTCTTCTTTTGTATACTATCGTCTGTTCCATTTCTGACCCTCCAGATGATAGAATTTGTCTATAAGATCTTCATGAAAGTTGTAGATCTCAAAGTCTTCTTTTAAATTATCCTAAGATGATCTTATTTTGATATCCTAAATGATAGTTATGCTAATTGGCCCAAGACAGGCGCAACATGATTAAGGTCAAAACCCTGTTTGATTCTTTCCACCATAACTTTGTTATGGGATCTCCATATGAGATGGCTCATGTCTCTAAGACTCTTGTCTCTAATTAAACCAGAGGCATAGAGCCGCAAATGTTCTAAACATGTCAAATTAAAATTCCAGTTTGAGATTTCCCAATCTCTGTCCAGAAATTAGAGAAGTAAGTTTTTTTTTAATGTTTGTCTTGGTGGGAGCTCGCCACCCTTATGAGATACGCATTCAGATGTCACTTAGGATGTCGGGCCCGTGACCCATAAGGATGAGGTGCCCAACACTTATGGTATCAGAGCTACTAGGTTTAGGAGTATCCTAGGCATAAAGTGGGTAGTCTAAGACATGAAATGAGCATGCATTATTTTAAATGAACAAATTGTATTGTTTAAATTGTTTTACATGATTTGAAATTGTTTTGCATAAACTAAAGATTTTTAAATGTTTTAAATTGAAGGAGTGATTATGTCTCCTCGAAAGAGAACTCGAGGAGCTATGACTTGATCTCGCTCTCACTAAGGGAACACGGATGGATCCTATGTCCCACAAGATGAGGGGACACATTTTGCTCCGGATCTTGAGGATCCTAGTGTGCAAAATGAGGTGCCTCCACCGTCTCCTCCTATGTCTCAAGAAAATCCCATGGATCCATGTTTCTTTCAAGCCTTTGCTCAGGCTTTCACATATGCCATGAGTCAAGGGTCATATGTGTCGATGCCATCTCCAGTGGAGAGGAGTGGGCAGTATGATAAGCTCCGCAAGTATGGGGCGGTAGATTTTAGTGAAACTATAAATCCAGAAGAGGCTGAAGCTTGGTTGAAGAGGACTAAGAGAGTTTTGATTTAGATGAAGTGCTTTGATGAGGAGAAGCTGGATTATGCAGTTAGTTTACTGCAAGGAGATGTACTTCATTGGTGGGAATCAGTGCACCACAGTCAGGATATACCTCCAGTGCTGTCATGGAGAGAATTTTTGGAAGCTTTCAGAAGGAAATACTTCTTGAGGGTCTATATCTAAGAGAAGGCTAGGGAGTTCCTAAACTTCATACAGATGGACTTGAGTGTAAGTGAATATGAGTTGAAGTTCACCCAGCTATCACGATATGCAGTCAACATTATTGTTAATAAGGAGAATAAGTGTCGTAAGTTTGAGGGAGGTCTACATTTGGGGATCAAGGAGAAAGTCTTGATCCACAATTTCTGTGACTACTAGCAGTTGGTAGATGCTGCACTCTAGGCTTAGAAGGGTACATAAGGCCGAGTTCACCCCCATGGGGAGTGCCAGTTCTGTTTGTTAAGAAGGATGGAACATGGCATATGTGCATTGATTATCGAAGACTCAACAAGGTGACTATTAAGAACAAGTATCCTCTGCCTTAGATTGATGATCTGTTTGACCAGCTACAGGGAGCAAGAGTCTTTTTTAAAATTGATCTCAGGTCAGGCTATCTTCAGCTCAGAATCAAGGAGTTTGATGTAAGCAAGACAACCTTCCGGACACGGTATGGACATTATGAATTTTTAGTCATACCTTTTGGATTGACCAATGCTCCAGTTGCTTTTATGGATCTTATGAATCGGGTATTCAAGGAGTGTCTGGATCAGTTTGTCATAGTGTTTATCGATGACATTTTGGTTTATTCCAAGAGTGAAGAAGAACATAAGGAACATCTCATAATAGTGTTGCAAACATTGAGGGAGAGGGAACTTTATGCCAAATTTAGCTAATGTGAGTTTTGGTTTCACGAAGTGATATTCCTTGGATGTATGATTTCAAAACATGGGGTACATGTTGATACAAGAAAGGTTGAAGCAGTGGCAAATTGGCATGCACCCAAGACAGTGACAGAGGTGAGGAGTTTTCTAGGCTTAGCATGATATTATAGGAGATTCGTTGAGGGATTCTCTATGATAACGGCTCCGATGACTAAGTTATTGAGGAAGAATAAAAAATTTATCTGGAGTGAGGAATGCTAGAAAAGCTTTAAGGAGCTTAAGCACAGATTGACAAGTGTTCCAGTTTTGATTTTGCTGACTGGAGATGAGGGTTATACAATGTACAGTGATGCCTCAAGAAATGGTTTGGGTTGTGTATTGATGCAGGGAGATAGTGTTGGACCTTGATTTTTTTTTATGATGTCATTAAACATGAATTGTGTTAATTGAGTTAATGTGGTCTAAATGGAAATTATTGGATAATTAATGTTTAATTGTGGGTTTAATGAGACTTATAAGGATAAAAAGATATGAGGATATTCTAGGAAGATTGCTTAAGTTAGAGTGGTTTAGGCTTTTCAAGGAAGGGTATAATGGTCTTTATGCTCCCTTTGACTTAAGTAGGAAATTAGGAGGAAGAGAAAGAAGGAAAAAGAAGAGGAAAGGAGAAAAGAAGAAGAGGAAGCCGTCGGTGGAGGAAAAAGAGAGGAGAAAAAGAGAGTTTGCGATTCTAAGAGATTTCCGACAATTTCGAACCATTTTCGGGTAAGTTCTGCTTGTGTTAATCTTGTTATGGTTAGATTTAAAATTAGAGGATGTTGAATGTAGCAGAATCGAAGGATTAGGGTTTTTAAGGCAAAAAATGGTTAGATTTCGTGGGTTGATGTGTTTATGACTGATTTTGAGTTGCTGTTGGGTTAGGAATGTAGTATAAGACATGATCTAAGGCTTAGGTGTGTTGCATTTTTGTTTGGAAAAGGATTGAAGTTGGAAAATGTAGTAAATTGGGTTTCGGAGTCGAGTTCTAGACCCGCACGTCGCGACATGTGTATGAACACGTCGTGACGTGGGGTTCGTCTCGACGTCTAATAATTAAATTTGTCGCGATGAGCGGGGAAGTGTTCGTTGCGACGTACGAAGGAGGCACGCCGCGACGTGCGAGTGAGGCGTTTGTCGCGACGTGCGAGGAAGGCTCGTCGCGACGTGCGAAGAGTTTTGGCTCGCCGCGATGAGCGTACCTTCGCCGCGACGAGCGTCCAATTTTTCTGAAGGAGACTTTTGGGCATATCTTGGGTTGTAGATGTCCGATTGCGGTGATTTCAGATTCGTTGTGAACTAGAGATCAAGGTCTACAAGTTGTATGAAAAAGGGAAGTTCGAAATTTGCCTCAAAAGGTTCAGAATTTTAGGAGGAGGTCGAATATAGACTTTTAGTTCTTTATTTTGAATTTCCAAGCATTGAATATTTTCTATGGATATTGATTAAATGGAACTTGGTTTATTTTAGGAAACCAAGCCGACTCGATTCTATCGCAAGAGGAAGGACACCAGTGAGTCGGATACTCAAGCGATATTAGGTGGGTAATATATTTATGGTTATTGTGTGTATGGGCAAATTGCCTTGTGTATGCTTGCTTGCATTGTGTGACATTACTTGTATTGACTTATAAGAAATGTTAGAATTGCATAATGATTTTGTATGGCCTTGATAGGCCTTATGGCATTTTAGGAGAATGAAAAGAATGGAAAATTTGAAAGCTTTGATAAAATGCTTCGAGCATGAAATGAACGGTTATGGGTTTTGTTTGGGTAAGAGAGTTACGGATGAAGTCACGTGCACGTCGACATAAAGCCTTTTCTCGGCTGCCCGCTTGAGGCAACGAGATCCTTGAGAAATCGGACTCGGATAGTTTACAGAATAAACTTCGGTTTATCTGTATTGTTTTACGGAACTCTCAAGCCAATTGTTTGTGCATACACGATTGATTTGTTGAGCATGACATATGTTAAATTGTTATATTGTGTAATCATATGGCATAAATTGTGATGCGACGAATGTAAAGTGATAGATTGATGATTTATTATATGCTTGTATAAATATATATACGCTTGATTGTGTGGCTCGTTGCCAATGGCTATAAATGTATATGTCACTGAGCTTCGCAGCTTACCCCATTACTTTCCCCTCCTCAGGTGCAGATCGAGACGATTGTTGATCTTGCAAGGCATCGAAAACTTCAAGCTAGTTAGGAGCCTTGTATTAAATTAGTATTTTGGTTAGCCCGCCAAGCATATCATCATGGAGCATATTCATGTATTTTGGATTGAAACTTTATTATATATTTTGTATGACTATGCATACTTACTAAATTTCTTCAGATTGTAATGACATGAAGCCCCTTAGTTTATGGGGCGTTTAATTCATGTTTTAAATGCATGTGTAAGCGCTTGATCGTATGAGAATGTTTGTGTGTGAATTATGAATCGAAATATGTATGGATGTTGGGATCGGGTCTGACGTTTTGAGGCATTCGTCACGAGCGCAGCCCGAGGGGTCGCCTCAGGAATGGGGACTTGGGACCCGGGCCCAACATGTTTGGTATCAGAGTACCTAGGTTTAGTGTCCTTGGCTTAGAATGCATATAGGATGAACTGTGTGATATATGATTAATTGTTGCATTGATTAAGTGACATGCATATCATGCATACATGTAGATTGACCTGTAGCTAATCCTTAGTGTTTCCCTTTGAAGGAGTACGATGCCACCTCGTAGAAGAACACGAGGAGTTATGCAAGGATCTGTTGCACCTGACTCTCTGACTAGAAAGGAGAGGACTGATGAGTCAGTAGCCCCAAGGAACGCTGAGGCTTCTGTAGGGTTAGGCAGTGAACCCATGCTATCGCAGTCTCAGGAGTCGCCGGTTCCGCAGGAGCCAGTGCCTCCACTTGATCCGAGGTTGTTCCAGGCCTTCACCCAGGCATTTGTTCAGGCTATGGGTCAGATGCCACAACCTTCTGTTTCAGCACCAGCTCAGAAGGGCAGACGATTCGATAAGTTGAGGAAGTATGGGGCAGTCGATTTCTTTGGGACATCAGATCCAGAAGAAGCCGAGACTTGGTTGAGAAAGATCGAGAGAGTGCTGGATCAAATGGACTGTGAGGATGACGAGAGAGTCATCTATGCTGCAAGTTTGCTTCAGGGAGATGTTCTGCATTGGTGGGAGACCGTGCCAGGCAGTCAGATGAGACCCGTGGGATTGTCACGACAGAATTTCTTGGCTGCTTTTAAGAAGAAGTATCTATCAGAGGTTTATATTCAGAAGCGAGAGGAGTTCCTCGGTTTGACTCGAGAGGAGATGACAACGGTGAGTATGGCGTCGATTCATGCGGTTGGCGGTATGCTTGAGATCGATCTTTGAGTGAGGCTGCAAGATGTCGCCGGTTTGAGTCGAATCTGCACTTGGCCATCGAGAGAAGGTGATAGTCACGAATTTACGTGATTTTCGATGGTTGGTCGAGACGACTTTGAGAGTGGAAAATATTGAGAATATCGAGAGTGCGATGAACAAGAAAAGAAAGGAAGAAGCGATTCAAGAGGGAGGCGAGACTAGTACTCCTATGCGAACAGAAGTGCCAAGAGTTTCCATTCGATCGAGAGGAGAGGAGCGATGGTGCGAGCCGACCTAGGCCGATGAGGACTTCTCTGTTTCTCACCAAGCCTCGGCCGTGGGCGGCGATAGAAGGGAGATGGAGATAGGTCATTCATTCGAAGTGTGAGCCTGCGGAAGGCCCCATAGAGAGAGAGTGCTTGATTGACAGGAGTTTGCTTTAGCTGTGGGAGAAGGGCACATTGCTAGAGAGTGTCCTCGGCCTCCAAGATAAGAGAAGCGGATGCAAGTTAGGAGGATAGAGGCTGTAGGTCGGGAGGGCTGCAATGTGAAGTGGGTAGTTCAGATGTAGCTAAGAGAGTGAGCATTCCAGGGAGACCTAGGAGGCAGGCACCAGATAGAGTGTTTGCTATAACTCGGGAAGATGCAGAGACCGCTCCAGATGTTGTGACTGGTATGATTAGATTATTTTCTGATGATGTGCTTGTTTTGGTTGATCCGGGTTCTACTCACTCGTTTGTTTCGTCGAGTAGACCTGTGTGTCATAGGATTGTGAGCCCATTGGATACTCCGCTGATGGTGAGTACTCCAATCGGCCAGTACATTATGATTAGTCAAGTGTATAGAGGCTGTGAGCTAGGTATTGGTGGAGCACGGTTGGTGGTAGATTTGATGCCACTGAAAATGGGAGGTTTAGATGTGATTTTGGGTATGGATACGTTGGAGAAGTACAATGCCCGTTTGGATTGTAAGCAGAAGATAGTGAAATTTGAATTGCATAGTGGCAGAAGAGTGGTGTTTATTGGGGACAGGAAAGCAAGTCCGCCCAGAATTGTTTCAGCTTTGACAGCAGAGAAGATGATGAGTAAGGGGTGTGAGCCATTTATGGCCTATGTGATAGATTCTAGGGCAGATAGGGGGAAGCTTGAGGATATTCCAGTAGTCAGGGAATTCTCGGATGTCTTTCTTTAGGAATTGCCAGGACTACCGCCAGCTAGGGAAATTGAGTTTCCCATTGAGCTTTGTCGCATCTGACCGATTTCAATTACGCTTACCGGATGGCTCGTGAATTGAAAGAGCTTAAGGAACAGTTGGAGGAGTTGTTAGAAAAGGGGTATATTAGACCGAGCTCTTCGCTTTGGGGAGCTCCGGTTCTTTTTGTAAAGAAGAAAGATGGATCGTTGAGGATGTGTGTGGACTATCGGAAGCTGAATTAGGTCACTGTGAAGAACAGGTATCTGCTTCCTCGCATTGATGATCTGTTTGATCAATTGCAAGGGGCGAAAGTCTTCTCTAAGATAGACTTGAGATCGGGCTACCATCAGTTGAGGATTAAGGAGTCGGATGTGCGAAGGCCGCTTTTAGGGCCTTGGTATGGGCATTTTGAGTTTATGGTGATGCCTTTCGGATTGTGAATGCTCCTGCGGCTTTTATGGATTTGATGAATCGGGTCTTTAAGCCATTCTTGGACCAATTTATCATTGTCTTCATTGACGATATATTGGTTTACTCCAAGAGTGATCGGGAGCATGAAGAGCATTTGAGGATTTTTTTGGAGACTTTGAGGAGGAACGAGTTGTATGCCAAATTCGATAAATGCGAATTTTGGCTGAGAGAAGTTTCATTTCTGGGACATGTGATCTCAGAGCAAGGAGTTCATGTGGATCCAAAGAAGATAGAAGCTGTGGTGAATTGGGAAGCACCGAAGAATGTAGCAGATGTGAGGAGTTTTTTGGGTTTGGCAGGCTATTACAGGAGGTTTGTAGAGGGATTCTCCATGATAGTTGCTCCGATGACGAAGTTGTTGAGGAAAAATCAGAAGTTTGTTTGGAGTCAGGAGTGTCAGAGGAGCTTCGAGGAGCTCAAGCACAGGTTGATAAGTGCTCCGATTCTGATTTTGCCATCGGGTGATGAGGGCTATACTGTGTATAGTGATCCTTCGAGGAAGGGTCTTGGATGTGTTTTGATGCAGGGAGATCAAGTGATTGCTTATGCTTCGGGGCAATTGAAGCCTTATGAGTTGAACAATCAGACGCATGATTTGGAGTTGGCAGCTGTAATCTTTGCTTTGAAGATTTGGAGGCATTATCTGTATGGAGTTCAGACGAGGATCTTTACCGATCATAAGAGTCTCAAGTATTTGCTGAGTCAGAAGGAATTAAATTTGAGACAGCGACGATGGATTGAGTTGCTCAAGGATTACGACTTGCTGATTGAGTATCATCCGGGCAAGGCCCATGTAGTGGCGGATGCTTTGAGTAGAAAGTCTTCGATTGCTCATGTTCGATCAATTTATCTTCCTTTATTGGAAGAGATGGCCAAGCTTAAGATAAGCTTGAAGCAGGAGGAATCGGATTGCCTTCTAGCTAATTTCCGAGTGAGACCGATACTCAGGGAGAAAGTTAGAGAATTGCAGGCACAAGATGCGGATTTAGGCAAGCTTCGAGATAAAATCCAGAATGGTAAGGTTTCAGAAGTAGTGGTGAGTGATGATGGGCTTATGATAATGGGGAACAGACTGTGTATTCCGGATGTGCAGGTAGTTAAGGATGAGATTTTGGATGAGGCACACAATGCGCCTTATGCCATGCATCCAGGTAGTACCAGGATGTATAGGGACTTGAAAGAGCATTTTTGGTAGAAAGGCATGAAGAGGGATGTAGCAGAGTTTGTTAGTAAGTGTCTAGTGTGTCAGCAAGTCAAACTTGAACACCAGGTACCTTCAGGCAAGTTGAGGCCATTGTCCATTCCGGAATGGAAGTGGCAAAGGGTGACTATGGATTTTTTGATGGGTTTGCCTAAGACAAGTAGGAAGCACGATACTATTTGGGTTATTGTGGATAGATTGACCAAGTCAGCTCACTTTTTGGCAATTAAGCAGATTGATTCTTTGCATGTGCTAGCAAAGAAGTCCATTGATGAGATAGTGAGATTGCATGGGATCCCGGATTCAATTGTGTCCGATAGAGACCCTCGGTTTACTTCGAGGTTTTGGGGTAGTTTGCAGGAAGCCTTGGGGACTAAGCTGAATTTTAGTACGACTTTTCACCCTCAGACGGATGGTCAATCTGAGAGGACCATTCGGACGCTTGAGGGGATGCTTAGGGCTTGTGTGATGGATTTCAGAGGAGCTTGAGATGACCATTTGCCATTGGTCGAATTTGCTTACAATAATTCGTACCATTCGAGTATTCAGATGGCTCCATATGAGGCATTGTATGGCAGGAGGTGTAGGACTCCGATTTGTTGGGATGAAGAAGGAGAGCAAAAACTGGTAGGACCAGAATTGATTCAGATGACGGTTGAGAAAGTCAATCTGGTTAAGCAGTGGCTTAAGGCAGCACATGATAGGATGAAGAGCTATGTTGATGCGCACCGAAAGGAGATGGGGTATGAAGTCGGCGAGAAAGTGTTCCTTAAGACGTCTCCTTAGAAGGGAGTATTGAGGTTCGGCAAGAAGGGTAAGTTGAGTCCGAGGTATGTGGGTCCTTATGAAATCCTTGAGAGGATTGGACCACTTGCCTACAGGTTGGCATTACCTCCGGAATTGTCGCAGATTCATGATGTTTTCCATGTGTCTATGTTGAGGAGGTATAGATCGGATCCTTCTCATATTATTAAGACTAGTGAGGTTTAGTTGCGGGATGATCTGAGTTATGAGGAGCTTCCAGTGGAGATTTTGGATACCAAGGAAAAAGTCCTCAGGAACAAGACGGATCAGTTAGTCAAAGTCCTGTGGAGGAATCATTCGGTAGAGGAGGCTACATGGGAGTCATTGGAAGCTATGAAGGAGAAGTATCCGTATCTCTTCGATGCTTCATCTCTTCGATGTTTCAGGTAAATTTCGAGGACGAAATTTCTTTTAAATGGGGGAGAAATGTTGGACCTCAAATTTTTTTTATGATGTCATTAAGCATGAATTGTGTTAATTGAGTTTAATGTAGTCTAAATGGAAATTATTGGATAATTAATGTTTAATTGTGGGTTTAATGAGACTTATAGGGATAAAAAGATATGAGGGTATTTTGGGAAGATTGCTTGAGTTAGAGTGGTTTAGGCTTTGCAAGGAAGGGTATAATGGTCTTTATGCTCCCTTTGACTTAAGTAGGAAATTAGGAGGAAGAGAAAGAAGGAAAAAGAAGAGGAAAGGAGAAAAGAAGAAGAGGAAGCCGTCGGTGGAGGAAGAAGAGAGGAGAAAAAGAGAGTTTGCGATTCCAAGAGATTTCCGACAGTTTCGAACCATTTTCGGGTAAGTTCTGCTTGTGTTAATTTTGTTATGGTTAGATTTAAAATTAGAGGATGTTGAATGTAGCAGGATTGAAGGATTCGGGTTTTTAAGGCAAAAAATGGTTAGATTTCGTGGGTTGATGTGTTTATGACTGATTTTGAGTTGCTGTTGGGTTAGGAATGTAGTATAAGACATGATCTAAGGCTTAGGTGTGTTACATTTGTGTTTGGAAAAGGATTGAAGTTGGAAAATGTAGTAAATTAGGTTTCGGAGTCGAGCTCCAGACCTGCACGTTGCGACGTGCGTATGAACACGCCGCGACGTGGGGTTCGTCACGACGTTTAATAATTAAATTCGTCGCGACGAGCGGGGAAGCGTTCATCGCGATGTGCAAAGGAAGCACGCCGTGACGTGCGAGTGAGGCGTTCGTCGCGACGTGCGAGGAAGGCTCGTCACGACGTGCGAAGAGTTTTGGCTCGCCGCGGCGAGCGTACTTTCTCCGCGGCGAGCATCCAATTTTTCTGAAGGAGATTTTTGGGCATATCTTGGGTTGTAGATGTCTAATTGAGGTGATTTCAGATTCGTTGTGAACTAGAGATCAAGGGCTACAAGTTGTATGAAAAAGGGAAGTTCGGAATTTGGCTCAAAGGGTTCAGAATTTTAGGAGGAGGTCGAATATAGACTTTTAGTGCTTTATTTTGGATTTCCAAGCTTTGAATATTTTTTATGGATATTGATTAAATGGAACTTGGTTTATTTTAGGAAACCAAGCCGACCCGATTCCATCGCAAGAGGAAGGACACCAGTGAGTCGGATACTCAAGCGATATTAGGTGGGTAATATATTTATGGTTATTGTGTGTATGGGCAAATTGCTTTGTGTATGCTTGCTTGCATTGTGTGACATTACTTGTATTGACTTATAAGAAATGATAGAATTGCATAATGATTTTGTATGGCCTTGATAGGCCTTATGGCATTTTGCGAGAATGAAAAGAATGGAAAATTTGAAAGCTTTGATAAAATGCTTCGAGCATGAAATGAACGGTTATGTGTTTTGTTTGGGTAAGAGAGTTACGGATGGAGTCACGTGCACGTCGACATAAAGCCTTTTCTCGGCTGCCCGCTTGAGGCAACGAGATCCTTGAGAAATCGGACTCGGATAGTTTACGGAATAAACTTTGGTTTATCCGGATTGTTTTACGGAACTCTCAAGCCAATTGTTTGTGCATACACGATTGATTTGTTGAGCATGACACATGTTAAATTGTTATATTGTGTAATCATATGGCATAAATTGTGATGCGAAGAATGTAAAGTGATAGATTGATGATTTGTTATATGCTTGTATAAATATATATACGCTTGATTGTGTGGCTCGTTGCCATTGGCTATAAATGTATATGCCACTGAGCTTCGCAGCTCACCCCATTACTTTCCCCTCCTCAGGTGCAGATCGAGACGATTGTTGACCTTGCAAGGCATCGGAAATTTCAAGCTAGTTAGGAGCCTTGTATTAAGTTAGTATTTTGGTTAGCCCGCCAAGCATATCATCATGGAGCATATTCATGTATTTTGGATTGAAACTTTATTCTGTATTTTGTATGACTATGCATACTTACTAAATTTCTTCAGATTGTAATGGCATGAAGCCCTTTAGTTTATGGGGCGTTTAATTCATGTTTTAAATGCATGTGTAAGCACTTGATCGTATGAGAATGTTTGTGTGTGAATTATGAATCGAAATATTTATAGATGTTGGGATCGGGTCCGACGTTTTGAGGCGCTCGTCTCGAGCGTAGCATGAGGGGTCGCCTCGGGAATGGGGATCCGGGGCTCGGGCCCAATAGATAGTGATTGCTTATGCTTCACGACAACTAAAGCCTTATGAATTGAATTACCCGACCTATGATCTGGAGTTAGCAGTGATAGTTTTTGCCCCGAAAATTTAGAGGCATTATCTGTATGAGATCCAGATGAGGATCTTTACTGAACATAAATGTATCAAGTACTTACTGAGTCAGAAAGAGTTAAATTTGATACAGAGAAGGTGGATTGAGTTGCTCAAGGATTATTATTTGTTAATTGAATACTATCCAGGAAAGGCAAATGTAGTGGTGGATGTTTTGAGCAGGAAATCCTCTATAGCTCATGTTTAAACAATTTACTTGCCGTTATTGGAAGAAATGGCTAAGCTTAGAATAAGTTTGAAACAGGAGGAACCAAATTGCATTCTTGCTAATTTCAGAGTGAGACCGATACTCAGAGAGAAGGTCGGGGAGTTACAAACACAGGATGCAAAATTAAGTAAGCTTCGAGGGGAAATCCAAAATGACAAAAAATTTAAAGTGGTAGTGAGGGATGATGGACTTATGGTTGTAAGAAACAGACTTTGTATCCTAAATTTCAAGGAAGTAAAGGATGAAATACTGGATGAGGCACACAATGCGCCTTATGCGATGCATCCAAGTAGCACCAGGATATACAGAGAATTGAGGGAGCATTTCTGGTGGAAAGGTATGAAAAGGGATGTAGCAGAGTATGCAAGTAAGTGTCTAGTGTGTCAGCAAGTCAAGGTTGAACACCAGACACCTTCAGGCAAGTTAAGGCCATTGTCCATTCCCTAGTGGAAGTGGCAAAGAGTGACTACAGACTTTTTGGTGGGTTTGCCCAAGACTAATAGAAAACATGATACCATATGGTTATTGTGGATCGATTGACGAAGTTAACCCATTTTCTAGCAATTAAACAGACTGATTCTTTGCATGTGCTAGCAAGGAAGTACATTGATGAAATAGTAAGATTACACGGGATTCCCGATTCTATAGTTTTTGACATGGATCCTCGGTTTACTTTGAGATTCTGGGGAAGCTTACAAAAGGCTCTAGGAACCAAGTTAATTTTAGTACTGCTTCTCACCTCCATATAGATGGTCAATCAGAGAGGACCATTCAAACCCTTGAGGGAATGCTCAGGGCATGTGTGATGGCTTTCAAGGTAGCTTGGGACAAGCATTTGTCATTGGTCGAATTTGCTTATAATAATTCGTATCATTCGAGCATTCAGATGGCCCCATATGAAGCACTGTATGGAACGAGATGTAGAACTCTGATATGTTGGGATGAAGAAGGAGAAAGGAAACTGATAGGGCCAGAGTTACTTCAGATGACAGTAGACAAGGTCAATTTAGTTAAGCAATGGCTTAAGACATCATAGGATAGAATGAAAAGTTACGATGACGCACACTGAAAGGAGATAGAGTACGAAGTTGATGAAAAGGTCTTTCTTAAGACGTCTCCTTGGAAAGGAGTCATGAGGTTTGGCAAGAAGGGCAAGTTGAGTCCGAGATATGTAGGTCCTTATGAAATTCTTGAGAGGATTGGATTATTAGTCTATAAGTTGACGTTGCCACCAGAATTGTCATAGATATATGACGTCTTTCATGTGTCCATGTTGAGGAGGTATAGATCGGATCCCTCCCAAATCATTCGGATCACTAAGGTTTAGTTGAGAGATGATCTGAGTTATGAGAAAATTCCAGTGGAGATCTTGGACACTAAGGAAAAAATCCTCAGGAATAGGATAATTAAACTAGTCAAAGTCTTATGGAGAAACCATTCTGTGGAAGAGGCCATATGGGAGCCTTTGGATGCCATGAGGGAAAAGTATCCACACCTTTTTACTGACTTAAGTAAGAATTTTGAAGACGAAATTTTTTTAAAAGAGGGAGAAATGTTGATCTCTAATTTTTTTTTATGATAAATAAGCATGATTAAATTAATTTTGGGATCTCACTAGATTAAAATGTTGGAATTAATTATCTTGCTAATAGGGGTAAGATAATATTACATAGGTTAAGGGAATTGAAGTATTAAAGTAGTAAGAGTGTGTAAGGGCAAATTTGGCAAGTCATATAAGTTTAGAAACCATAAGGCTTTAAATGAAGGGAAAAATGAACATTATGCAATCATTTAGGGTATAAAAGGAGAAGATGAAGGGTGGGCTTGAGTGGGAAGAAGCCAAAAATGTGATTGAAGAGAAGAGAGAAGCACAAAAAAAAGAGAAAAAGAATAGAAAGAAGAGAGTTATGCTAGGTTTTGATTTTTTTTAGTCTTAAAGATTGATTTTGAAGTTGAGAAAGAAGGAAAAAAGAAAGAGGAAGATTAGAGCCTTTTTTTAAATCCAAAAAACTAATTAAGTGGTGAAGCTTCAAGGTAAGTTGATGTTAAATCTTTTGGATTTTTGGAAAGGTTTTGTTTCAAAGAGCTTAGAAAAGACATGGGTTTAAGTATTCTAGGATCAATTTTATGCATATATTTCTTTGGGTTCTCAATTGAAGTTCCTATTGATTTGGGATTTGTATCAATGTTGAAGAAAATCAAGGGAGGCAAGAGGAGCAAGAGGAGAGGCACATTTGAGCTAGTTATAAGCAAGGAAATTCAAGGTGGGTTTCACTTTTATAACTAAGTAATAAGCCATTAAAGTTTTTTTCAAGAAATGACAATAAATGATTTCAACTACTTCAAAAATGTGCATTTATTACTCTTTGATTGTTTTGAGAATGTACTGCATATTTTGTATATGAATTTTGTTTGATACATGAAAATGATTTTTGAAAGGATATCACGCTTAAGAAATCAAGTTTCTGAAATATGCCTTTTGGAAAATATGTTTTATAAGTCTTGAAATACATGTTATGTGGTTTTGTGGTGGTTCCCTAAGTTAAGTCAACTGCACTTTGACAAAAAGGCTTCTCTTGCCTGCCCGCTGGTGGCATGATGCTTCTTCATGGACTTCCATAAATTCACGGCTACGCAAGACTATTACGTGGAAATGCATAGTACGTTCTATTTTTGATCCACCCGAACTATTTTGATATGCTTTATGTTCATGATAAGTTGATAAGAGTGATGCATACATCCTTCGCATAATTGTGAATTTCTGCATTGGGAATGACTTTATAAATGGTTTTGCTTGTTACCAATTATAAAATTGTTATCCACGGGCTTTAAGCTCACCTCCATTCTCCTCCCCTATATCCAATTGATGAGCAAGATATCGAGTAGTCAAGGGTCAAGGCATCACTCCGATCTTTGTTTATTTTGTATTTGAAACAAATCTTGTAAAGCAAGGCTTTAGTTGCATTTTGAGAAACTCATGATTCATTTGTCTTTTGTATTTTGAGATTTTGAGATATTAATGCATTTGTGCTTGAAATGCCCACTAAAGCTCTATAAAACTCTTATCTTTTGATGCAAATGAAATACGATTGCATTTTTTCTCGTGACTCTCTCTCAAGTTTGTTCATGTCATTTTAAAGTTTTCATAAGGGAAAAGTTCGTGTTCAGACTTCAAGGGAAGTTTTAGATTAATCTAGACTGATTTAGGAAAACGTGCCTTCTAGAAAGTTGTAGATAATCTTTCTAGCTTTCCAACGGTATATAGTATAGAATTTTTGAACTTTTGGGATGAAAGTTATGGTCCTTAGAAGGGAAGGTGTTTAGGAGTATATGGTGGTATCGTCTGTAAAGATGTATCGTCTGCGATGACGTCATATCTTATGTAATGACGTCATATAGTCTATTAAATTATATCATCTGTAAAGAAGTATCATCTGCGATGATGTCATATCGTCTGTAATGACATCATATTGTCTATAAAATTTTATCGTTTGCAAAGATGTCATTCGTTTTAAGAGTTGCATCATCTTAAGTTAACTTTGTTTTGTCTTAAGAGTTGCATTGTCTTAAGTTGACTTTGCTTCGTCTTAAGCTGACTCCGCTTCGTCTTAAGAGTTGCATCATTTTAAGTTGACTTTGTTTCGTCTTAAGTTGACTCCGCTTCGTCTTAAGAGTTGCATCGTCTTAAATTGACTTTTCTTCATCTTAAGTTGACTCTGATCTGTCTACTTTTTACTTTGTCTGCTTCATGCTTCATCTGTTTTTTTTACTTCGCCTACCTTTTGCTTCGTCTACTTTCTGCTTATGTGACCTAAACTTCTTCTTTTGTGCACTATCATCTGTTCCATTTTTAACCTTTCATACAATAGAATGTGTCTCTGAGGTCTTCATGAAAGTTGTAGATCTCGAAGTCTTCTTTGAAATCATCTTAAGATGATCTTATTTTGATATCCCAAATGATAGTTATGATAATTTACCCAAGACAGGCACAATATGATTGAGGTCAAAATCCTGTTTGATTCTTTCCGCCATAACTTTGTTATGGGATCTCCATATGAGATGACTCTTGTCTCTAATTAAACCAAAGACATAGTGGCGCAAATGTTCTAAACATGTCAAATTAAAATTCCAATTTAAGGTTTCTTAATATCTGTTCGGAAATAGGAGAAGTGAGTTTTTTGATGTTTATCATGGTGGGGCCTCGTTACCCTTATGGGATACGCGTTCAGATGTCATTTAGGACGTCTATCCCGTGACCCATGAGGGTAGGGTGCCCAACACTTATGGTATAAGAGCGACTAGGCTTAGGAGTATCCTAGGTATGTAGTGGGTAGTCTAAAACATGAAATGAACATGCATTATTTGAAATGAACAAATTGCATTGTTTAAATTGTTTTATATGATTTGAAATTGTTTTGCATAAACTAAAGATTTTTAAATGTTTTAAATTGAAGGAGTGATTATGTCGCCTTGAAAGAGAACTTGAGGAGCTATGACTCGATCTCGCTTAGGGAGCACGGATGAATCCTATATCCCATAAGGTGAGGGCACACATTCTGCTCCAGATCCTGAGGCACCTAGTGTGCAACATGAGGTGCCTCCATCGCCTCCTCCTATGTCTCAAGGAAAAACCATGGATCCATGTTTCTTTCAAGCCTTTGCTCAGGCTTTCACATATGTCATAGGCCAAGGGTCATATGTGCTAGTGCCAGCTCCAGTGGAGAGAAGCGGGTAGTATGATAAGCTCCGAAAATATGGGGCAGTAGATTTTAGTGGAACTATAAATCCAAAAGAGGCTGAAGCCTAGTTTACCAAGAGAGTTCTGATTCAGATGAAGTGCTCTGATGAGGAGAAGCTAGATTATGCAGTTAGCTTACTACATGGAGATGCACTTCAGTGGTGGGAATCAGTGCCCCGTAGTCAGGATTTACCTCCAGTGTTGTCATGGAGAGATTTTTAGGAGCTTTCAGGAGGAAATACTTCTCGAGGGTCTATATCTAAGAGAAGGCTAGGGAGTTCTGACTTGAGTATGAGTGAATATGAGCTGAAGTTCACTCAACTGTCATGATATGCGGCCAACATTGTTTCTAATGAGGAGGATAAGCGTTGCAAGTTTGAGGGAGATCTACATTTGACGATCAAGGATAAAGTCTTGTTCCATTATTTCTATGACTACCAGTAATTGGTAGATGCTGCACTCCAGGCTGAGAAGTTGGAGAATATAAAAAATGAAGTGAGCAGGAAGAGAAAGAACATGGAGAAGTTTTTCAAGAAAGGGGTAAGTGCTTCGATGCCTGAGAAGGGTAAACAGAGCTTCCACACACAGAGTGAGGTGGGTAGTAGTTCCTCTACTAGGAACAACCAACCAAGCGCAGTTTTAGTACAAGCCTTTACTACAGGGGGCAATAGTAGATTGGAGAGGAGCAAGAATAAGAATCCCCAATGTGAGCATTGTGGAAAGCTTTAGAGGGGAGAGTGTTTCAAGTTACTTAGAGCATGTTTCCGATGCGGAGAGAAGGGATACCTGATCAGAGACTGTCCCCAATTAATAAGGAAAGAGGGGTCCCAATTGCAAGCCCCAAGGAGAGCAAAAACAGTGGAAACCAGACCAGTCACAGAGGTGGGCAGTTTTGGATCTGTAAAAAAGACTATTCCTCCAAGGAGACCAAAGGTTAGGTACTGACTAGGGTATTTTCTATGACCAGAGAGGAAGTTACAACCACACCTGAAGTTGTTACGTGTATGACTCGATTATTTAATTCTGCAGTATATATGTTGATTGATTCTAGGTCCACACATTCATTTGTCTGCAAGCATGACATTACATGATGTTGATTTGAGACCTTTGTGTAGTCCTTTAATTATTAGTACTCCTCTAGGGAGGAATATGATTATAAGTCAAATGTATAGGGATTGTAAACTTTTCATCGAGGGTGCTCAACTGGTAGTAGATTTACTACCCCTAAATCTAAAGGGGCTAGATGTCATACTAGGAATGGAAGTTATGGAAAAGTATCATGTGAAGCTGTATTGTGGCCTTAAGGAGGTTGAGTTTGATTTGGGCAACGGTAAGAAGGTGATTTTCAGGGGGGATAGGAAAACACCATCACCAAGAATTATTTCGGCCTTGTTAATTGACAGAATGATGGAAAAAGAGTGTGAAACCTTCTTGGCACATGTTGTGGATACTGATGTGAATAAAGGGAAGTTAGAGGATTTTTTTTTATTGTGAGGGAATTTCCAGACGTGTTTCAAGAAAAATTACCTGGTTTACCACCGGTGAGGGAAATCTAGTTTGCCATCGACTGGTTCCCAGAATCGCACCCATTTCTATACCACCCTATAGAATGACTCCAGCGAAGCTGAAGGAGCTTAAGGAATAATTGGAAAAACTGCTAGAGAAGGGGTACATAAGGCTGAGTTCGTCACCATGGGGAGCACCAGTTCTGTTTATTAAGAAGAAGGATGGAACGTGGCACATGTACATTGATTATCAGAGATTCAACAAGGTGACTATTAAGAACAAGTATCCTCTTCCCTAGATTGGTGATCTGTTTGACTGGCTATAGGGAGCAAGGGTCTTTTCCAAAATTGATCTCAGGTCAGGCTATCATTAGCTCAGAATCAAAGAGTCTGATGTAAGCAAGACAATCTTCAGGACACGATATGGACATTATGAGTTTTTAGTCATGCCTTTTGGATTAACCAATACTCTAGCTTCTTTTATGGATCTTATGAATATGGTCTTTACGGAGTGTCTAGATCAATTTTTCCTAGTGTTTATCGATGACATTTTGGTTTGTTCCAAGAATGAAGAACATGAGGAACATCTCAAAATAGTATTACAAATATTGAGGGAGAGGGAGCTTTATGCCAAATTCAGCAAATGTGAGTTTTGTCTTCACGAAGTGATATTCCTTGGACATGTGGTTTTTAAAGATGGGGTACATGTTGATCCAAAGAAGGTTGAAGTAGTGGTAAATTGACATGCACTCGAGACAGTGACAGAGGTGAGGAGTTTTTTGGGTTTGGCAAGATATTATAGGAGGTTCGTTGAGGGATTCTCTTTGATAGCGGCTCCAATGACTAAGTTATTGAGGAAGAATAAAAAATTTATCTGGAGTGAGGAATGCCAAAAAAGCTTTGAGGATCTTAAGCATAGATTGACAAGTGTTCCAGTTTTGATTCTGCTGACTGGAGATGAGAGTTATATAGTGTATGGTTATGCCTTAAGAAAGGGTATGGGTTGTTTATTGATGCAGGGAGATAGGGTGATAGCTTATGCTTTACGGAAACTGAAGCCTTATAAACTGAATTATCTGACCCATGATTTGGAGTTAGCAGCGATAGTTTTTTCCCTGAAAATTTGGAGACATATTTGTATGGTTAGAAAAGGATCTTTACTGACCATAAAAGTCTCAAGTACTTACTGAGCTAAAAAGAGTTAAATTTGAGAAAGAGAAGGTGGATTGAGTTGCTCAGGGATTATGATTTTCTAATTGAATACCATCTAAGAAAGGCAAATGTAGTAGCGGATGTTTTGAGCAGGAAATCCTCTATAACTCATGTTCAAACAGTTTACTTGTCGTTATTGGAAGAAATGCTAAGCTTAGAATAAGTTTGAAATAGGAGGAATCAAATTGCATTGTTGCTAATTTTAGGGTGAGATCGATACTCAGAGAGAAGGTCAGGGAGTTATAAGCACAGGATGCAAAATTGAGTAAGCTCCGAGGAGAAATCTAGAATGACAAGAAATTTGAAGTGGTAGTGAGGGATGATGGACTTATGGTTGTAGGAACAAACTTTGTATCTCGAATGTCATGGAAATAAAGGATGAAATACTAGATGAGGAACATAATGCGCCTTATGCCATGCACCCAGGTAGCACCAAGATGTACAGAGATTTGAGAGAGCATTTTTGGTGGAAAGGCATGAAAAGGGATGTAGCAGAGTATGCAAGGAAGTACATTGATGAGATAGTAAGATTACATAGGATTCACGATTCCATAGTTTCTGATAGGGGTCCTCAGTTTACTTCAAGATTTTGGGGAAGCTTACAAAAGACTTTAGAAACCAGGTTAAATTTTAGTACTGCATCTCACCTCCAAACAAATGGTCAATCAAAGAGGACCATTCGGACCCTTAAGGGAATGCTCAAGGCATGTGTGATAGATTTCAAAGGAACTTGGGACGAGCATTTGCCATTGATCGAATTTGCTTATAATAATTCGTACCATTCCAGCATTCAGATGGCTCCATATGAAGCACTATATGGAAGGAGATGTAGAACTTCGATATGTTGGGATGAAGAAGGAGAAAGGAAACTGATAGAGCCAGAGTTACTTCTTAAGATGTCTCCTTGGAAAGGAGTCATGAGGTTTGGAAGGAAGGTCAAGTTGAGTCCAAGATATGTGGGTCTCTATGAAATTCTTGAGAGGATTCGATCGTTAGCCTATAGATTGGCGTTGCCACCAGAATTATCACAGATACATGACGTCTTTCATGTGTCCATGTTGAGGAGATATAGATCGGATCCCTTACACATCATTCGAATCGCTGAGGTTCAGTTGAGAGATGATCTGAGTTATGAGGAGATTCCGGTGGAGATCATGGACACTAAGGAAAAGATCCTAAGGAACAGGATAGTTAAACTGGTCTAAGTCCTATGGAGAAACCATTCTATGGAAAAGGTCACAAGTATCTACGCCTCTTCCATGATTTAGGTAAGAATTTCGAGGAAGAAATTCTTTTAAGAGGGGGAGAACTGTTGACCCCTGATTTTTTTTATGATAAATAAGCATGATTAAATTAATTTTGGGGTCTCGCTATATTAATGTGTTGGAATTAATTAACTTGCTAAAGGGGGTAAGATAATATGATATAGGTTAAGGGAATTGAAGTATTAAAGTAGTCAGAGTGTATAAGGGCAAATTTGGCAAGTCACATAAGTTTAGAAACCATAAGGCTTTAAATGAAGGGAAAAATGGACATTGTGCAATCATTTAGGGTATAAAAGGAGAAGATGAAGGGTGAGCTTGAGTGGGAAGAAGCCAAAAACGTGATTGTAGAAAAGAGAGAAGAGAGAAGCATGGAAAAAAAAAGAGAAAAAGAAGAGAAAAAAGAGAGTTATGCTAGGTTTTGATTTTTCTTAGTCTTAAAGAGTGATTTTGAAGTTGAGCAAGAAGGAAAAAAGAAAGAGGAAGATTAGATCATTTTTTTTGATCCAAAAAACTCATTAAGTGGTGAAGATTCAAGGTAAGTTGATGTTAAATCTTTTGGATTTTTGGAAAGGTTTTGGTTTAAAGAGCTTAGAAAAGGCATGGGTTTCAGTATTCTAGGATCAATTTTATGCATATATTTCTTTGTGTTCTCAATTGGAGTTCCTATTGATTTGGGATTTGTATCAATGTTGAAAAAAATCAAGGGAGGCAAGAAGAGCAAGAGGAGAGGCATATTTGAGCTAGTTATAAGCAAGGAAATTCAAGGTATGTTTCACTTTTATAATTAAGTAATAAGCCATTAAAGTTTCTTTCAAGAAATGACAATAAATGATTTCAACTACTTCAAAAATGTGCATTTATTACTCTTGGAATGTTTCGAGAATATGCTGCATATTTTGCATATGAATTTTGTTTGATACATGAAAATGATTTTTGAAAGGATATCAAGCTTAAGAAATCAAGTTTCCGAAATGTGTCTCTTGGGAAATATGTTTTACAAGTCTTGAAATACATGTTATGTGCGTTTGTGGTGGTCCAGTAAGTTAAGTCAAGTGCATTTTGACAAAAAGGCTTCTCCTGCCTGCCCGCTAGTGACATAGAGGTCCTTCATGGACTTCTATAAGTTCACGGCTACGCACGGATATTATGTGAAAATGCGTAGTACATTTTGGTTTGGATCCACTCGAACCATTTTTATATGCTTATGTGTTCATGATAAGTTGATAAGAGTGATGCATATATACTTTGCATAAACGTGAATTTTTGCATTAGGAATGAATTTATAAATGGTTTTGATTGTTACCGATTATAAAATTGTTACCCATAGGCTTTAAGCTCACCCCACATTCTCCTCCCTCATATTCAGGTGATGAACAAGATATCAAGTAGTCAAAGGTCAAGGAATCACTTCGATCATTGTTTATTTTGTATTTGAAGCAAATCTTGTAAAGCAAGGCTTTAGTTGCATTTTGAGAAACTCATGATTCATTTGTCTTTTGTATTTTGGCATTTGGAGATATTAATGTATTTGCAGCTTGAAATACCCACTAAAACTTTGTAAAACTCTTATCTTTTGATCCAAATGGAATACGATTGCATTTTTGCTCACGACTCTCTCTCAAGTTTGTTCATGGCATTTTTAAGTTTTCAAAAGGGAAAAGTTCGTGTTCGGATTTTAGGGGAAGTTTTGGATTATTCTAGACTGATTTTGACAAATGTGCCTTCTAGAAAGTTGTAGATCATCTTTCTAGTTTTCCAATGGTATATAGTATAGAATTTTTGAACTTCTGGGACGAAAGTTATGGTTCTTAGAAGGGGAGGTGTTTAGGAGTATATAGTGGTATCGTCTGTGATGACGTCATATCATTTATAAAATTGTATCATCTGTAAAAATATATCGTCTTTGATGACGTCATATCATCTGTAATGACGTGATATCGTCTATAAAATTGTATCATCTGTGAAGACGTCATTCGTCTTAAGAGTTGCATCGCCTTAAGTTGACTTCGTTTCGTCTTAAGAGTTGCATCATCTTAAGTTGACTTTTTTTGTCTTAAATTGACTCCATTTTGTCTTAAGTTGACTCTTTTTTGTCTTAAGAGTTGCATCGTCTTAAATTGACTTTGTTTCATCTTAAGTTGACTCTGTTTTGCCTTAAGAGTTGCATCGTCTTAAGTTGACTTTGCTTCATCTTAAGTTGACTTCGCTTCATCTTAAGAGTTGCATCGTCCTAAGTTGACTTTGCTTTATCTTTAGTTGACTTCGCTTCGTCTTTAGAGTTGCATCGTCTTAAGTTGACTTTGTTTCATCTTAAGTTGACTCTGATCCGTCTGCTTCTTGCTTCGTTTGTTTGTTTTACTTCATCTACTTTTTGCTTCGTTTGCTTTCTGCTTATGTGACCTAAACTTCTTCTTCTGTATACTATTGTTTGTTCCATTTTTGACCCTACAAACAATAGAATTTGTCTCCGAGGTCTTCATGAAAGTTGTAGATCTCTAAGTCTTCTTTCAAATAATCTTAAGAATGATCTTATTTTGATATCCCAAATGAAAGTTAGGCTAATTTCCCCAAGACAGTCGCAATATGATTAAGATCAAAACCCTGTTTCATTCTTTCTGCCATAACTTTGTTATGGGATCTCCATATAAGATGACTCTTATCTCTAATTAAACCAGAGACATAGAGCCGCAAATGTTTTGAACATGTCAAATTGAAATTCCAATTTGAGGCTTTCCAATATCTGTTCGGAAACAAGAGAAGTGAGTTTTTTTTATGTTTATCCTGGTGGGGCCTCGCCATCCTTATGGGATACGCATTCAGATGTCACTTAGGACATCAGGCTTGTGACCCACGAGGATGGGGTGCCCAACATCATTCATCTTTCTTGAATCACTTAACTCTTATTATAGATTCATTTCACACATTAACAATATCTTGAATTTATTCTGGCCTTTTACCATTTTTAGGCCCTCTTCATTTCCAATGTAAGGATGAACACCCCTTTTAGTCGTATAACACCTCATACAGTATCCTAACGATATCACTATAATAGTGATTGATATGCTTAAATTCAATTAAAACCGTGCATTAACCTCATGATCCTATGAACTCCAAAATATAAACTTTAAATATATCCCCAATAGTTAAGACTGTTGGCAATACAAACACTCAGTCACTTGTATCTACATCCTTAGAAGTTAAATACTATTTCAGCATATTACTACTAAAATGTCTAGCTTAGGTTGTTACTTATGCTTTCACTAGTAATTTTCAATTATCTTTATCGGGTACACATCCTTTTTGATTCAATCGCAAATAGCATTTTCCAATTCAAACTCAAATTTGGATTCATTTTTTGACTCCTCAATAAGATCCACAATTTCCAAATTTTCAATTTGGACTTTGCTAATCTTTTCATGTAAAACTGATCTTAAATTCAATAGCTAAGGGTACTTGATTTGCCCAAAATTAATCTCAACATTCTATGCTTTTCATTGCACTAGGCTTTGTAACCTCAATACCTGAATTTGTGTTACACCATTATTGAATTTTTCCATTCCATGTATCAAATTACAACACTAACTTTATTAGGAAAGTACTCATTTTCTTAATCAAAATCTTTCAGTAACTCTATTCATAGTCTCAACCTTATATTCGGTTCTTTCAAACTCCATACTTACCTCAAAATTTAATGATTTGTATCTTTATATATAGATCCAAAATGTTTCACTGTACGTATAATGTAAGATTTATCCTCAAGTTTCACAAATATGCTCTTTGCTTTTCGAATACACTCGATATATCATTTATAATCATAGTCACTAATTGATCTAGTTTTACTTGGATCACTTAAATTTTCAATACCATAATACCATCGAGGGAATTGTTAACTCCAACAGATATAACCCAAAACTCCTTGTGCCCATGATTTGTTTTCATAATTCTTTAAGAATCTAATTCCTCAATGAAGTAGTATTATCTCATGTTATTTTCAGTTTCCCAATTGACTTCTTTTCTCGAATGATTTTTTTAATTCATTTAATTTTCTTTGATTTTCATATGGATTTATTCTAACACCTACCCATTCGTTCTAGTTTTTCCACACATTTCAATTTAATTGCAAAATTACTTCTTGTGTTGATAATATCTCTTATACTTAATGTCACCTCAATTTCAAGAATCCATTCACCTAGTTGGATACTTTACATCAACAAAAATGCATACACTCTCAGCAGCATATTCTACCTCACATCCTTGAGTCTCCATTAGGATTAGGACTTCAATATTCACTTTTGATTCATTACAATTTCCTTTCTGATTTGTTTCTTCATTGATCATTCTTAAAATAAACTATCTGATCTGCTTAACCTAATTCGGTGAAATTCTTCTTCTTCATAAGAAGACTTCCTGCTACTATTATTTATACAATTCTTGTAACCTTTATCAATCCACTGTTATCATCATTGCTAATCAGACATTCTTAGTAACCTCAAGGAGATTAATTTATATCACAACTTATATGCTAAGAATATCCTTTCTAATAAGGCTCAGTAAAGCATCAAACAATTCATTTTCTCTAATACCTTGGTATATATCATCAACATCATTCCATCTTTTCCAGAGATGTCTTTTTAAGACAATTCACCAATTAATTTAAGACAATTCACCAAATAATAACTTATATTCAGGATACCTTAGTCTTATTTGACTCAGGACAACCATTCTCTTTTTGTATCTATCCTCGATCGTGGGGATTGTTCCATAATCGTGCCCTTCTTCATTTTCACAAAATTCATCACCCATAGGAACATCATTAATAACCTTAATCTATCATCCATTGATCAAAAATGGCACTTTCATGTATTACTCTAATTCATCTTAGACTTTAAACTCTGGGAACTATGACTAACAATATTCACTAATTCTTAGATTGCTTCCTATATTATCCCACACGTATAATACATGTATGCCTAATATTCTGACTTGTCATGCTAATCCCATTATCAAATATGTACTCATGATAACAACTAACTTAACTTTGGGGGCTTTCACTTACCTCTTTCTCATTCTTGGATAAAACCCTATCTTATATGCATTTCTAACTTTCTCCTTACTACACATCATTCATCTCTTGTAAAGTCAATTATGTCTATTTCATTCCCCTTTTATTCTTTCCCCATTTCTATCTCATCTTCCTATCGTCACTCATTTTATCTTTCATATGTATATCCTCAATCACTTTAGAATTACTGATGCATAATCATTATGAAATTTTAGTCTCAATTCCATAGACATATTCTTATGCTGAATCATATACTCTTATCTTGATACTCATACAACCATTCTATGTTCAAGTTTAACCTTTCAAGGTCATAGGAAAATTTATTTTCTTTCGACTTAGTTTATAGACTTAATCTCATCACTTTTACTTATATCCTTATTTTCCTCAAACAATCTACAACAATGCATTCACATTTAGTTCACATTCGAGGATATATCATCACGGTACAATATTAATATCGTATTCCACAATACATCCACCAATACAATTGTGTTAAATCTATGTCTGTCATATCCAATCATATACTTTTTCTCATTTCTAGATATCCACAACTTTCATTTTCTTACATTCTGACATATCATCACTTTTGTCACTATTTCTATTAGCTTAAGCACTTAACACATGCTCATGCATGTGACTCATACTCATGCGACTCACACTAGGGATCAGTTGCTACTATCTGCTATGACATGTCTAAAATGCTTGTAACTTGACACATATCAGAAAATGCACATATAAGATAGTAATTCTGGGCTTTGATACCAACCAATGTAGCACCCCACTCCTGCAAGACACATACCCAGCATCCTGCGTGATATTCAATTACATGTCCCACCAGGGTGAAATGCTAACACAGTCAGTCGGTAAAATTTCCTTACATATTTTTTTTAAACAAGATCATAAGTGGAAATCAATTATTAAATTGGGCCCATTTTTATTTCATAATATTTTCAATCATAGTAATACAATCATAATAATTTTTGGTATCCATTTGGGCCCATTACTAATACAAAACATTTCCAATTTCAAAAGTTAGTACATTCCATACTATTAAAATACATAAGATACAAAAATTGGCGAAATATACAATTCAGTATGAAAATAAAGAAATACAATGTAGACGCCAATTGATCTTGACCTCTACCTCATACTTGAATGTAGTAGGTAAACTCCAGTTTGTCTAACGGGGTACTCTTCTGAGCCTGAAAAAAATATTTGCAAAATTTGGGTAAGTTTTGCAAACTCAGTGAGTGACCATCATCGATGGCTCACCCAGTCATATAGCACATAGTTCACATTCACAACATTTCACATTTCACAATCAATGCACTTTAATCATTCATATTATGTATATGTAGTGTGCATGAGACCACTTTCAATTTATTACTTTGTTGTAACCAAGTGCCTAAATTGTCCCATATAGGACTCATTGATAATTGTCCCTTATCTGTTTGGGAGATACAGGGCTCATTAAACGTTGAACTGAAGCTCTGAATCACTTTTGACTCGAGACTCATTTTCACTTGTTGAGCTTTAAGTTATAATCGATGGCTACTATAGTCACAACATCAATTATGTTATATGCATTCATGACATGGAATGCATCAATTACATTTGCATATTCTCAATCACTCACATTCACATATCATCAGACTGTAGTCCGACATTCAACATTAGAGCTCAGTATCACTTTTTCATTTATATGCATGATCACACTTTCCTTCAGAACTAAGTCCAGCATTTAACAACCAAGTCATGTATCACATATTTCGTCCAATTCACGTACAAGGAGCACTTTAATATTTCATTCATACATCTCATTCATCGGACCTTTTGTCTGAAAATCAACACAATTAATCACATTCATAACATCATCCAATAGTCAATTAATACAAAATTCAAACAAAACAAACAATGAAGTAGGACCATCTTGGTCTACTCACAATACGCTCCAAATTAGCACTAGCTTCAATGATCTGGAAATGTTTGAATGCAAACGTTTATCCTGCACATCAAAATTTTGCAATACACATGAAGCACACACATTAATAATTGCACATTTATAAGTATTCCTTCATGCACAAATGTGTATACAGAATGTGTACAATGCATGTTCATGACAATCCCAAGTATTTATCCATCAATGTCATCACAAAGTCACTCTCATATCAAAACTCATCTAAGTATAATTTATACTTAGGTTTATGCCTCACTAAAACCATTGAAATCTCTATTCCTTTCTCATTGACTCACTACAGATTTTTCCAAGTCACACTTTCGGGTTTACTGTTCACATTCAATTAAAAAGCAAAAATGATGTAATTTGGTCATACTTTCTTCTAGAAATGTCTTCCTGTATGTCTTATGTTTCTATTGATACAAAAATCACTCAATTTGGTTCAACATTGTAAAATTTATACTCCAAATATTTTCGGACTACTTTTATTTAGAGACAACACCCTATACTCAACTTTCACCCAGAAATTGAAACACCCTATACTCCAAATATTTTCGAACTACTTTTATTCATAGACAACACCCTATACTCAACTTCCTTACTATTTGCATTTAAATTTGTTTAAATTATTTTGTGTGTATTAACTTCTGATTTTTTGTAGAACTTTATGAAAAGGTTTAAAGATCTATTCAACCCCCCTTCTAGATCCTTTACAATTGGTATCAGAGCAGAAGAATCCAGCGATGGCACACAATAACCTAGCGGAAGAAGGTGTTGGGATCCGATCTCAGAATCGGACCATAACCGAAAAACGGATCGAAAAGCAACTAAAACAGAACGGACAACAACATGAATCGACTCATATAGCGAAACAAAGCGAAGTAAACACGAATCGAAAACAAAAGCAGAAACATATCAGAAACGAATCGAAACGAAAACATAAGACGAACGAATCAAAACCGAAGCGAATACGAATCAAATAACAAATCAGACAGCGAAATCGAATACGAATGACGTAAGAATAAAAAACGAATCGAATCAAAAGCAATACAAATGATTCATTCGAACTAAAACAAATGTCTGACATCCGGGAACAAAATCCTAGAAATAACTATCACGTTGGAAACCTAGACTAAGACATATCCGAAATCCGATACAAATTTTTTTCTTTCTTTCTTTTCCATTTCTTTCATCTTTATTCAATCTTATACAAATCAAACAATACAATTTCCCTTTTGGAAAATTTATCCTTATACAAAACTCAATCATGCTAATCTTCTTAACAATCATGCAATATCTCAACTTTATCTTTAACAAAACTTATTCTTATTCTAATTCTTTACTCAATCATTATTTTTAACAAAAATCGGGCAACATAACGGCTGCATTTTAACAAACCCAAACCTATAAATGGTATTAAAACACACTTCTATAATTCCCAATCAAAACTCATAATCATCTGACCCCTCGTCCGGAATCCAAAACACATTCATATTCAAATCCCATTTATACTCTTATACAATTTCCTAATTCAATCCAAATGCAACCCAATCAAATTCATATTCAATCACAATTCATAAACCATAATCATACGCCAAAATCCATATGCCACAACCATGCACAAATATATATCTCAAATCCATACATAACTTCATCATTTATACATATCATATACATCATACTCACATATACACAATTTCATAATTCTTATACATCCTGACATAAGTGCTTGTAATACATTAATGGCATCTTAAGCCATATCCAATAACAATACCAAAAAATCCAAATTTACACAAAAAACTCGCTATGAAAAATCGAACAAAAAGTCTTGACATTCTTTCATCCGATCTCCTGCTCGAATACCTGGAGATGGGAATGAAAGGAGGGGGGGGGGGTGAGCTTGACAACTCGTGGATAACATATTTAAAAATTGAATAATAAGCAGAAATCATTTTCTAAACTTTTGCCATTTTACAAAAAGGATCTCACAGTAGTAATTTTTTCAAAGGTTTATTTCTCAACTCTTTCAACTTTTCAAATCATTCATAATAAAATTTCAAAAACTTTCACGGTTGCAAACCTCAATTTCACATTTCTCAAAATTCTAAAATTTTTCATAAATCATAAATAATTTCAAAAACATGTATGCATCACAAATCTAAACAAAAATCAAAATCACATGACACATCAAACGGTTTGGGTCGGTCTAAAACGGAACGTACTGCACATTCCTGCATAGCGGTTGTAGCGCCCCTTACCGCAGGGTACCCACCGGAATACCCGGAGGTCATTCCGATGCATATCCTACGATGAGGGCATGCTACATTCGATCACTACAATCCCTTCATATGGTATGGTAACATAATTCACTTATAAAGCATCATAAGAAGATCACAATATTTTAAAACCAACTTTTTCCTCAATACATTTCACAAAAATCGAAGTCTACATTGTCTTTCAACATTATCCAAATGTACATAAATAGAAACCTAATACATTAGTGCTACGAGAATGAGGAAAAGTGCAACAAAGTTATCTAAACCATCCAAAAGAACCCCAGCTGACCGACCTTTGAGCCATGACCTCAATCTCCAATCGCAAACTACTCGGCTAGTAGATCCTCTATAGTAGCTAGTGTTGTCTCTCGGTCCTGAAAAGAGAACGTTGCAATTTTGGTGAGTTTTGCGAACTTAATGAGGTAACCATCATCGATGGTTCACTCAATTCATGCATCACATCATTGCACATAACATAACATTCACTTCATTGCATATTCACAATATATCACATTGTTCACAACAAACATACATCAATTATAATTGGCAATGCACATGAGACTCATTTTCATTTATTATTGTCGTTATGACCGAGTGCCTTTTTCCATCTCATCCCTTCATGGATGTCGAGCTTTGTCGTATACGTCCCATATCCCTTAGTAGATATCGGGACGATGCACTTTGTTCGAGGCTCTATTCACATTCTGAGCTTTAAGCTCTTTGTCCTGGCAACTCTGGTCATAACTTCCTTTATCTTACATGCATTCATGTAACGAATGTTGCACATGTCATAACCTCATTCAATCACATAGATGCACATTGATATTTTGATCACATTCATCATCGGACCTTAGTCCGGCATTCAGCATAAATGTTGAGCATACCTTTGCATTCATATGCACATTCACAATTTTCGCATGCTTAGAGCACTTAAATAACTCATTCAAAACATATTCTAAGCAAACAATTAATTAAGTGAGACCGTCTAGGTTACTCACAAGTTTCTCCCGAAGCTAATGCCTGGAAGATCTAGCAACGTCTGGAGGTTGACGTTCCAGTGGCTCCTCTATAACAAATAACATATGCATATATCATAATTTGAACAATCATAAGTGTTTAATAATGCACATGAATGAGATGAAATATGTACAATGCATATTCATGACTATCCCGTTTATCAATCCATCAATTTCATCACAAGACATTCAACTATCAAAACTCACTTAACTAGCCTCATTTTGTGGGATTTAAACCTCCATAAACCGTTTGAATCCAATTTCATAGCCCAATGAACCATTTCAGATCTTGCTCCAAACTCTAACTCTCGGGTCCACTGTTCATGTTTAATAAGAAGGCAAAACTTGCATAATTTGAGCCTATTCTCTCTTAGAAAAGTGTTCCTCTATCTTTTATCTTTTCATTAACACCAAAATCACTCAATTTGGTTCAGTAGTTTCAAAGATGTACCTCAAACATTTTCAGACTGTTCCTCTCCAAAATAGTGTATTACATCCAACTTCCATCTAGAATTTTAACACCTTAAAGACCGTATCTGTAAGTGATAAGTCGACTTGTACCATGTGTAAGTCGACTTACACATGTTCGGTACCGATAAGTCGACTTGTTCATTGGATAAGTCGACTTATTCAAGGACGGTACTGTTCATTTGTGCCCTAAAGGCAATCTCCTTTAGCGCGTTTTATTCACAACAGATGCGGTCGAATGAATAAATAAAGAAAGATATTATTCATTAATTTGATATTCATAAACATTGTTTATGAATTGATTGGATCTTTAATCGAATTAATGGACTCCATGATATATGACATAGCATGAAGGAAATTATGATGTGATCATACTCCTGAGATTCCTATCATGTGCAATTATGTCAGTATCTAAATTCTCCCTAGTCATAGGATTAATGAGATTGGACATCATTAATCCGGATAGACTAGCACATGTCATATTCCTTGATTGGATCAAGCAGTGAATCTCAGAAACTGTAAATATGAGATATTTAGAATTGACATGTGGATGCTTACTAGCGGTAGTAAGTACATTGGATGACCTGCCATGAGATCATCACATGGATATCTTATCTAAGTGTCAGTGATAATCTCATCATAGCAATGGTGCAAGTATCCTTAGACTTGAGGTACTCAAGGATATCTTGATATCTTGATCACGTGCTTTGACTCCATTCCTTGTTGCCTTCCGAGGTAACTCATAGGGTGGTGCTTGGGTACACTTGAGGTATTCAAGATAATTGAGTAGCCAATAAAGGATTCACCACTTCGGATTAGCGAAAGAGATACCCATGGCCTCTTGTCAGGATCATTACTAAGGCTGGCCAGCATATATGTCATGAAGAGTGTCTTCATTGACATATAGAGTAATGAGTCCCAGGACGAGAACTGATATCACTTGGGCTAGACTCAGTCTAGTGAGAGTTGACACTCTTACCATACTCATAACCAAGTGGGGTATAGGATGGTGAAAGGACGAATTGCACGGTAATTGTCTATGGAAGGGTTTGTGATCTGGTTCGTGATGAATACATCAAACCGATTACTTTCTGGTCAATTGGGGGTCATGATGTGTTGCTAGATACCGCTCATGACTTGCTCAGATTAATTGTTAATCTAAGTGGCCAACATAACCGGAAACCTAAAGGGTCACACGCATAAGAGTGTTTCAGAGAATCTATAAAATAGTAATTGGACAGAGTTCCAATTATGGAGAGCATTAGGATTAAATGGATCCCAATGGGATTGGGATATGTCCCGATGAGATCGCGACATCAATATTGCTAAGAAAGGTTTAGAGTCAAGACAAGACCGGGCTGTAGGCCGGTAGGACTGACCCCAGTTGGACTGGACCTTAGCAATTATTTATTTATTAATTAATTAACTAATTAATTAATTAATTAATTAATTAATTTATATACATGTGCGTTGGAGTGTGGGAGAAGTGAATGGAAAGATAAGCTTTGACTTTTCAAAGCTTTATTAGTTTATTCATTAAAGAAATGAGTGGTTATTAAGCTTACACTTGGCCATCTCTTATGTAACTCTTTTAAGAGTTAAAAGAGACACATATAATGGCTAAGGATGAGTGATGGTCGACGGTTGTGGCTAGAGGAAAAGGAAGGAGAAAGCTTAAGTGTTAAGCTAGCTTTGAAAAATGGTTTTTCATGTCTTCCTCCTTAAGGCACCATGATTTCTCTCTTCTTCCAAGCAAGTCTCCAACGTTTTCTTCAGCTCTTCAGGACAGAGGTAGGGTCTAGCAGCCTTTAATCTGTTCTAGCTATTCCCGGGTCAAAGGGGTTTGACTCGGTTAGTTTTTCTGATCTCTGCGTGGATCACCTTTAGAGATAGTCTCTTTTGGCTATTTAGGTTGATGTCTTCATACGGATACCTGGATCCTGGGATTCGGGAAAGTCCCGGGAACAAAAATTTTTGTTTTCCGCTGCCGGTACATGTGATGTACCTCTCGGGATTTTCCTACAGTGGTATCAGAGCGTCTGGTATCCCGTATGAAGCTATAACCTAAGCGAGATCAGAATCCCTAATAGAATTTGCTGTTGATGCATGCTTGCTGTCCAAATTTCGTTCCTGTATAGAGATACATTTTTCGAAATTTTTCTGCCCAGAAATGTTCATAACATGTTAGAGAATATGTCTATGAATTTTCAGAATTTATTGATTTGATTTGATATAGTTTTGCTAATTAATTCCCTAAGGTTACAGATGCTGTTTTGTGAAACGATTCTGGAACAGGCATGAGTATAAAATCGAGAATAAATTCTAGAAAAATGATTTTTCGGATTTTCCTTCACCTACATGTCTCTAAGATGTTGGTGAATGTCTGTGAGCATGGAAATTGGATTTCAAGGTGATTGGATGTTTATTCACGAATTTATTCTATGCTGTTGGGAATTGCTGTGCTGATGAACACAGATTTTGAATCGGTTTTGTTATTTAGGTTGACTGAGTTTTTGATGGCCTAAAATCCTGAAAAACTTCATGTAGCATGTTCTGAACATGTAGTAACCTATATAATTTTCTCATGATTTATTGAAATTTTTTCATTGATCATTTCGAGCAATGTACAGAACTGGACAGTTTTGGTGAAAATTGTTGGGACTGTTTTGCTTGGCTTGATTGAGTGTGCTTTTTCAGTTCCAATGCCTTGAACCATTTTTAATGTGATTAAAAATGTGTTATCTTGATGTAGTATGATTGCCAAACTGAATTGCTTGAAGTTGCTTTTCCAAGAATTTTTGAATGCCGAATTGGTCACATTTGTGTCTCGTTAGTATATTGCATTATCTTGTTTGTTTTGACCGTCATATTTATTATGGCATGTGCTGAAGTAAATTTGATAATGTATGTGCTAGCTTGAGATGCTTAGGATGATAATTAGGGTGTTCCTAAATTATTTAGAAATTAATGAGTTTTGACTCATTTCAAGCTTTTCATATAGTTTGACTATTTAAGGCATTCATGAATCAATGAATTGTTCATTGAGGCATCAATTCACAGATATTACCCTAGGTATGATGGTGTTGAGAATTGGAATTGTACTGATTGAGGAATTAGCCGATTAGAGATTTTAGCAAAATTCCCTGAATAAGTCGACTTGTATGAGGTATAAGTCGACTTGTTCAAGAGTTTTGGATAAGTCGACTTGTGGATAGAATAAGTCGACTTGTTCAAGATCTCAGTATAAGCCCACTTGTAGCACCTTGTAAGTCGACTTGTACATGGGCAGATGACATAAGTCCACTTGTGTCATACAAGTCGACTTGTGTGTGGGCAGAAGCATAAGTCGACTTGCATTTGATGAAAGTCGACTTGTGGCATGCTTAGGTTGGATGATGGATGATTATAAGGATTGATTCAATTGGATTGATGAAACCTAAATCATTTCATATAGTCCTGGCGACTATAATCCTTCAGCTTGGAGTCGAGAACCCAAATCCTCCTCGAATATGAAAACTAACGCCTTCCATTAATTTGGTAAGAACCAGAGTTCTTATAGGTCGGGTTGTTGGGCAAACTCAAGCTCACTCTATACTGGATATGTTCAACCATGAAAATAAGATTTTCTGATTAATGGGTCGGTTTTCACTGGAAGCGTTGGTTTGTTGAGCAAACTCAAGGTCAACATGGACAGAGGCGAAGTTGGGTAGTGTACATCGGGATGTATGCGCATCAAAGAGTTGATACCCAATGAAGTGCACACATCAACAAGTTGATAAAGACGATCGATAGTTGTGTCTAAGATGTAATTGGTATATCGATACCTCCGAGACATAAGGTGGCTTGTTGGACAAATCCAAGGTCATTCTCAATGTCGGTTATCGATGATACAATTGGTATGACCGATACCTACCGATTGACCTAAGTTGTGGCTTGTTGGGCAAACTCAAGGTCACTCTTAGCAATATCGGATATCGACCCACTAGGACATTATGTCACATTGTTTCTCCGATTCAGTAAAGAGGGTTATGGATTCTAGGAAACTAGTGGGAGCCATATGCATATCATGCAAGTCCTTATGATCATGCAGGCATATCTATTCTATCATTCCTTCTCTCTATCACGCTAGGTTGATTGAAGAAGTCTTTCAGTGTGAATTTATGCTCTCCTTTCTGGACTGAATTTTCTTGATTGGCTGAGAAATCTGAGAATTGTTCTTAGATCTGAGGAACTGGGATACGTCCTAGATGTTCCACTTCCAGATGCACCTGCTGTCGATGCTACTGATGGGGATCAGAAAGCATATCGTAAGCATCTAATGGACGGGGACATGGCTACTTGCCTCGATGTCACCAGAGCTGCAGCAGCAGCACGAGTCCATGGATGCTCACTCTATAGTATTTCATCTTAGGGAGCTGTTTGATGAGTAAGCTCGGTCTGAAAGGTTCAAGACCTCAAGGCTTCTCATCACCACAAAGATGGCTCCAGGGATATCTGCTGTGTAGTATGCCCTGAGGATGAATGGCTATATTGAGAGATTGGCCGTCTTAGGATTTGTAATGGATTATGAGTTAAGTAGAGACTTAATTCTAGTTGGATTGTCTGATGGTTATTCACAGTTTGTGATAAACTATCGGATAAACCAAATATCCACAACGATTCTCGAATGATCAATCGCTTTCAAGATACCGTGAGCGAGCTATCAAGAAGGATAGCAAGCAAGTGCTAATGGTGGATGCTTCTTCTTCTAGTTCAAAGAAGAAAAAGGCCAAGAAACCAAAGGGAAGTGCCATCAAGGAAAAACCAAAGATATCGCCCAAAAGGATTTTGCTTTCATTGTGCAAGTCTAGCCACCAGAGGCTAAACCGTAAAATCTATCTGAGTTCTGAAGCGTAAGAAGGCATCGATGCCTCTACTTCTTCAAATATGTTTGTCATTGAGGTTAATACTATTCTGATCCAAACATATCGGTATTTGATATCGGATGTGGCTCATACATATGAAATGATATGCAGGCCTCGTGAAGCGATGAGATGACTCATAAAGGAGAACTAGACTTCGTGTAGGTAATGCAGCAAGAGTTGCTACATTAGCCGTAGACACTTATGTCTTGTTCCTCCCTAGTGGGCTTATATTCAAATTGGATGATGGTCATTTTGTACCCGTTTTAAACAAAGAACATATTGTATGTTTTATGTTTACTTAGAGCTGATTTCCATTGGACTTTTAGTAGCAATGGTTGTTCTATTAGTTCGAATGGAAGGCTCTATGCTACTGGTACATTATGCAATTGAATTGACATATGAGATATGTCATATCCAATTAAGAATGTCAATGACGTGGAAAGACATAATCGAGATAATTTAAAATCAACTTACTTATGGCATTGTCGGCTTGGCCATATAAATGAGATATGCATCGCTAAGCTCCATAAGAGTGGATGTTTAGGGTCATTTGATTATGAATCATATGACACATGCAAATCTTGTTTATTAGGCAAGATGACTAAGTTATCCTTTAAAGGAAAGGGTGAACGAATGAATGGAATATTAGACCTAATACATTCAGATGTATGCGGTCCGATGTCCATCCATGCTAGAAGTGGTTGTCGTTACTTCATTACTTTTATCGGTGATTATTCACGATATAGGTATATGTATCTGAAGAGATACAAATCTGAAGCATTTGAATAGTTCAAATAATTCAGAAATGAAGTAGAAAACTAACTTGGTAAAAGTATGAATACATTACGATCTGATCGTGGTGGAAAATGCTTACACCAGCAGTTTTGGATTATCTCAGAGATAATGGGACTTTATCTTAGTACACTCCACCTTGCACGCCGCAGCACAATGGTGTGGCTGAAAGGAGATATCGAACCTTGTCCAACATGGTGCGATTGATGATAGGTTTTGCACAGTTTTGGGAATATGCTCAAGACAAATTGCTTACTTGTTAAACGAGTTCCATTAAAGACGATTGTGGTTACTCCATATGGAGATATGGACTAACTGAAGCCCTATCTTTCTCATCTGAAAGTTTGGGATTGTCACCTTACGTGAAGCGGACACGATCGAGATACATTTGATGTAAAAGTTTACAAGTGTTTGTTCGTGGAATATCAATTCTACCTTCGAGGAATGTAAGTTGTTTGTTTCAAGCATGCTGTTTTCTTAAAGAAAGAGTTTCTTTTACAAAAGACAAGGGAGCAAAGTTGAACTTGGAGAAGTTCAAGATGCTCGAACAAACATAGATCAATCGCTCGAACTCAAACTGCCACTCATCTAGATGAGGTAACAGTTCAACCTTCTACTACACATGAATTTCGTAGGTTAAGTAGGATGCGCTCTGTTCCCGAGAGATATGGATTTCTCGTAAGTGAACAGAATGACGTATTGCTCATATGAGATGATGCGCCTACTACCTATGAACAAGTTCTGAAAAGTTCAGAGTCTGGAACATGGCTTTGTGCCATGAAATCTGAAATGGATTCCATGTATGAAAACCAAGTATGGACTTTGGTTATTACACCTGAAGGGATAAAACCCACAGGGTGCAAAGGAGTTTTCAGAAGAAAACCAACATGGATGGTAATTTGATTACCTATAAAGCAATGCTTCTGGTTAAAGGATTTCGTCACAGACAAAGAGTTGACTATGACAAAACCTTCAGCCCCGTAGCAATGCTTAAATCCATTAGGATACTCCTAGCCATTGCCGCTCATTATGATTATGAGATATGGCAAATGAATGTGAAGACAACTTTCCTGAGAGGAAATCTACCCGAGGATGTGTATGACACAACCTGAGGGCTTCACTTCCATCGATGGCGAAAAGGTATACAAGCTTCAGAAATCCATGTTTGGATTGAAGCAAGCATCCAGGAGTTGGATTATCCGTTTTGATGAATCAATCAAAGAGTTTGATTTCTCACAAAATCTGGATGATCATTGTGTGTATAAGAAGGTTAATGGGACTGCAATCGTATTCCTTGTGTTGTATGTAGATGACATACTGTTACTAGGAAACGATGTCTTTATGCTGCAATCAGTTAAAATTTGCTTGTCCAAACAATTTGCGATGAAAGACCTTGGTGAAGCAACTTATATCCTAGGGATATAGATTTATAGAGATAAATCAAAAGGTTGCTTGGTCTTTCACAATCATCGTACATAGATGAGATGCTAAAGAGGTTTAACATGGAACAATGCTATGTACGAGGCCCGATGTATCGTATGCTCTAAGTGTTATGAGCAGATACCAATCGGATCCTGGTGAGGGTCACTGGGTGGCTATCAAGAATATCCTCAAGTACTTGCGAAGCACTAAGGATGTTTTCTTGAACTATGGAGATGGAAATCTCCAAGTGAGCGGGCATTCAGTTGCTAGTATTTAATCTGATAAGGATGATTCTGAATCACAATCAGGTTATATACATTCACACTGAAAAGCGTGGCGGTCAGTTAGAAAAGTTCCAAACAAGAGAGGATCGCGATTCATCAACCAAGCGAGTACATTGCCACACGAGATGCGCAAAGGAAGCGGTTTGGATCACGAAGTTCATTATCGAACTTGATCGGTCCCTACCGTGATGGGCCCATAGGATTGTATTGTGATACAATGGGGCTAGTGCGCAGGCAAAGGAACCAAGGTCTTATCGACGATCCGAACTCGTACTTCTCTGATTCGGGAGATCATTAGTCGAGATGATATCCTGATAGAGAGAATTCCCACAGAGCAAAGTGTTGCTGTTCCATTGACAAAGCCATTGTCACAGGAGAATTGTGATTCTCATGGACTCGCTTATGGTATTAGATACTAAGGCGATTGGCTTTAGGTCAAGTGGGAGATTTGTAAGTGATAAGTCGACTTGTACCATGTGTAAGTCGACTTACACATGTTCGGTACCGATAAGTCGACTTGTTCATTGGATAAGTCGACTTATTCAAGGACGGTACTGTTCATTTGTTCCCTAAAGGCAATCTCCTTTAGCGCGTTTTATTCACAGTCGTATGCAGACTGAATGAATAAATAAAGAAAGGCATTATTCATTAATTTGATATTCATAAACATTGTTTATGAATTGATTGGATCTTTAATCGAATTAATGGACTCCATGATATATGACATAGCATGAAGGAAATTATGATGTGATCATACTCCTGAGATTCCTATCATGTGCAATTATGTCAAGATTCTAAATTCTCCTAGTCATAGGATTAATGAGACCGGACATCATTAATCCGGATAGACTAGCACATGTCATATTCCTTGATTGGATCAAGCAAAGGATCTCGAAACTGTAAATATGAGATATTTAGAATTGACATGTGGATGCTTACTAGCGGTAGTAAGTACATTGATGACCCGCCATGAGATCATCACATGGATATCTTATCTAAGTGTCGTTGATAATCTCATCATAGCAATGGTGCAAGTATCCTTAGACTTGAGGTACTCAAGGATATCTTGATACTTGATCCTGCTTTGACTCCATTCCTTGTTGCCTTCCGAGGTAACTCATAGGGTGGTGCTTGGTACGACTTGAGGTATTCAAGATAATTGAGTAGCCAATAAATGATTCACCACTTCGGATTAGCGTAAGAGATACCCATGGCCTCTTGTCAGATCATTACTAAGGTCGGCCGATATATGTCATGAAGAGTGTCTTCATTGACATATAGAGTAATGAGTCCCGTGACGAGAACTGATATCACTGGGCTAGACTCGGTCTAGTGAGAGTTGACACTCTTACCATACTCATAACCAAGTGGGGTATAGGATGGTGAAAGGACTAATTGCACAGTAATTATCTATGGAAGGGTTTGTGATCCGTTCGTGATGAATACATCAAACCGATTACTTTCGTCAATTGGGGTCATGATGTGTTGCTAGATACCGCTCATGACTTGCTCAGATTAATTGTTAATCTAAGTGGCCAACATAACCTAAACCTAAAGTGGTCACACGATAAGAGTGTTTCAGAGAATCAGAAATAGTAATTGAACGAGTTCCAATTATGGAGAGCATTAGGATTAAATGGATCCCAATGGATTGGGATATGTCCCGATGAGATCGCGACATCAATATTGCTAAGAAAGGTTTAGAGTCTGTTTCAAAGATCGGGGCCTGAGAGGCCGGTAGGGACCAATTCCAGTTGGATCGGACCTTAGCAATTATTAATTAATTAATTAATTAACTAATTAATTAATTAATTAATTAATTAATTTATATACATGTGCGTTGGAGTGTGGGAGAAGTGAATGGAAAGATAAGCTTTGACTTTTCAAAGCTTTATTAGTTTATTCATTAAAGAAATGAGTGGCTATTAAGCTTACACTTGGCCATCTCTTATGTAACTCTTTTAAGAGTTAAAAGAGACACATATAAAGGCTAAGGATGAGTGATGGTCGACGGTTGTGGCTAGAGGAAAAGGAAGGAGAAAGCTTAAGTGTTAAGCTAGCTTTGAAAAATGGTTTTTCATGTCTTCCTCCTTAAGGCACCATGATTTCTCTCTTCTTCCAAGCAAGTCTCCAACGCTTTCTTCACTCTTCGGGACGTAGGTGGGTCTAGCGCCTTTAATCTGTTCTAGCTATTCCCGGTCAAAGGGTTTGACTCGTTAGTTTTTCGATCTCTGCGTGGATCACCTTTAGAGATAGTCTCTTTGGCTATTTAGGTTGATGTCTTCATACGGATACACGGATCACGGATTCGGAAAGTCCCGGAACAAAATTTTTGTTTTCCGCTGCCGGTACATGTGATGTACCTCCCGGGATTTTCCTACAGTATCAAGATTCAACTCCTTCATATAATTTGTAGCCCTATTACTCTAGTTTACCACAAATCAAGGATCACCTTAATTGGAATCCTATAGACCAAGATATCATCAAAATACTGAAATACATTCAGTAAAATATCCAATTCAAACTCCTTCCACCGGTACCCTTACTTTGATTCAGTCAATCGTTTCCAATTTAATACTAAAGACCATACCTTTTTGGTGGAGGGATAAAGAAATATTTTAGGAATCCACTGCTTCAAAAATCAAGTCATTTGGAGGTCTAGAGAAAAAGTTATGACCAAAAGACTCCAATCAGTTCTTGCTTTCGTCTTAGTTTTTCCATCGTCTCATTTGCATCGTCTACCTTCCTATCGTCTCATTTGCATCGTCTGCTTTTCTATCGTCTCATTTGCATCGTCTGCTTTTCTATCATCTCATTTGCATCGTCTGCTTTTCTATCGTCTCATTTCCATCGTCTGCTTTTCTATCGTCTCATTTCCATCGTCTGCCTTCCTATCGTCTCATTTCTATCGTCTGTTTTCTATCGTCTCATTTCCATCATCTGCCTTTCTATCATCTCATTTCCATCGTCTGCCTTTCTATTGTCTCATTTCCATCGTCTGCTTTTCTATCATCTCATTTCCATCGTCTGCTTTTGTTCCAAAACATCTCCACTTATAACAATCATAACTTTTGACTCCGATATCCAACATTTACAAACTTTATATCGTTGGAAAGATAAAAGAAAGCTCTACAACTTTTCAGAAGGCATCTTTATCAGAATCTATCTAAATTAGGTCCATATTTTCTCCCGAATTTGGAACACAAATTTTCGCTCAACTCTCAACATCCTGCACCCAATTCTCCACTTCGTGATAACTTTAGAGACTCTTAGAGATAGAACTGAAATTCGATGTCTTCATAAGAATTGTAGCCATATATTCCTAGTTTACTCCGAATCAAGAATCATCTCATTTGGATAACTACAGAAAATGGTTTGGATAAAATACTAAAACATACTCAGTGAGAAATTTTCCAGATTTTCTAACTTTCAACACTTTACGTCACCAAACACCAAAAGTTTTCTCAAAACTAATTTAACACTATAACTTAATTTATTTCTCCCCAATTGCCCAGTATTTATGAAAAAACACATAAAGTACATTTTCCATGCAGATGACAACAATTTAACAACTTTATTTTACAAATCCCAAACTGCAAGGGATTTCTCTAACACTTACCTGCTAAAAACTCCAAAATCTTCAAGCCCTAAACTCCACACCTTTTCGTACTTCACTGAGTGAAATGATCAGCTTCTGGTTTTTCTTTAGAGTAGATGATACAAGTGGCAAAGTAAGTTTGGTGAAAGAATGGAAGATCACAGAAATCCCTTAGAAGATATTTTGATGGAAAACTCTGTGTTTTGAAGAGAGAAGTTTTAGAAAGATGAGAATAAAGAAGGGACTTGGACAAGACTTAACCTGTCAACTCTCAAGGAATAGTGACCTACTCCTAGCTAGAGTACAAGGTCTAAGTGACACAGGTCACTTTCTTAATGATTAAACTCTAACTTAGTTTCTTTTGAAACTAACTCCATTTAGTTCCCCTCTTTCCAATACAACAATCATCTTTACAACCCAACTATCTCCAAATCTTCATTTAATTTATTTCTTGTTCCCTACTATAAATATATCTTTCTCAATACTCCATAACTTCACCAACATATACAAATACAATAATTCTACCAAAATTCAAAATATTAAGATTTCACTAACCCATAAAAATTTCAATGTAATAACATTCAAAATTTTCGAAAATTCACCAATCCATTCAATTATACCCGGAATTATTCATGAATGCATGTACAAGTATTTTCATGTGCAACAATCAAGTATAAGTATGTAGCAAGTTATGCATGAACATGTAGAATACATCCCTAACTCTCATGAGTCACTCACATTTACCATCCTACCCTTCCCTCTAGTAATGGGATGTTACAACTCTCCCCTCCTTAAAGAAACTTCGTCCTCAAAATTCTTACCTGCTTGCTCGAATAGGTGGGGATATTGTCTCCTCATATGCTCCTCTGTTTCCCATGTTGCTTCTTCAGTTGAGTGGTTCCTCCAAAGGACTTTTACCAAAGGAATAACCTTGTTCCTCAACTGCTTAATCCGTGATCCCACAATCTCGATCGACTCCTCAACATAACTTAAGTTACTAGCAACCTCAATCTCCTGAGTCGGTATCACATGTGTCGGATCTGATCGATATCTTTGGAGCATACTCACATGAAACACATTATGCAATTGAGACATCTCATTCGGTAAAGCCAACTTATAGGCCAAAGGTCCTATCCTCTCAATGATCTCATAAGGACCAATGTACCTAGGGCTCAACTTGCCCTTTTTACCGAATCTCAAAACTCCCCTCCAGGGTGACACTCTAAAAAATACTCTATCTCGTACACTGTACCCCATATCACGTCGATGTTGATCCACATAACTCTTTTGCCTATCCTGAGCTGCTTTAATTTGGCTTCGGATCAGCTTCACCTTGTCCGCTGTGTCCTGTATCAATTCTGGGCCTTCCACCATTCTTAAGCCCTCTTCGTTCCAATACAATGGCGACCGACATTTCCTACCGTACAGTGCTTCATACGGTGTCATTCTGATACTACTGTGGTAGTGGTTATTGTAGGCAAACTCAATAATGCCATATATTGATCCCAAGCTCCTCTAAACTCCAATACACAAGCCCTGAGCATATCCTCAACAGTTTTAATTGTCCTCTCACTCTATCCATCTGTTTGAGGATGAAATATTGTACTGAAATTCAACTTAGTTCCTATGGCAGTCTGCAAGCTCTTCCAAAATCTCGAAGTAAATCTTGAATCTCTGTCTGATACTATGGACACTGGCACTCCATGCAGTCTCACCACCTCATTCACATACTTCTGGGCCAACTGATCAAGTGAGTTATTCTCTCTCACTGGTAAGAAATGGGCCGATTTAGTCAATCGATCCACTATGACCTAAATAGCATCATGCTGCCTCGAAGTCTTTGGCAAACCCATGATGAAGTCCATAGTGATCCGTTCCCATTTCCACTCCAAAAGGGGCAATAAATTCAACTTCCCTACTGGAGCCTGGTGCTCTGCCTTCACTTGCTGGCACGTCATAGATCTTGACACATACTCAGCTACTTGCTTCTTCATTCCAGGCCACCAAAAATGTTTCTTCAATGTGTTATACATCTTGGTAGTACTAGGATGCATAACATAGGCGACCATATGAGCTTCCTCAAGGATCTCCCTCCTCAATTCATCCACATTAGGCACACATAGCCTATGTCTCAACCACAAAGTCTCATTCCTCAACTTAAACTCGAACTCCGGATTTGCCTTCACTTTCTCTATAAGCTTTACCATATCAGAATCTTTGTTCTGTACTTTTCTGATTCTATCATGTAGCATTGGTCTCAACTTCAAGGTAGCAACTAGTGCCTCATCTTGCTCCAGATTCAACTCTACATTTAGAGCTCTCAAATGAATCAGATTAGGTAACCTCAATAACTGAATCTGAGCTGTACTTACATTAGACTTCCTGCTCAAAGCATCTGCCACCACATTAGCTTTCCCTGGGTGGTACTCAATAGTGCAGTCATAATCTTTCAGTAGCTTAATCCATCTCCTCTGCCTCAAGTTTAACTCCTTCTGACTCAATAGATACCTCAGACTCTTATGATCAGTGTAGATCTGAAAAGTCTCTCCATATAAATAATGCCTCCAAATCTTTAGAACAAAGACAACTGCAGATAGCTCTAAATCATGTACCGGATAATTGATCTCGTGAGACCTTAATTGTCTCAATGCATAGGCGATCACCTTGCCATGCTGCATCAGTACACATCCCAAACCTTGATGCGAGGCATCACTATACACTACATATCCTCCAGTCCCTGATGGAATGGTCAACACCGGTGCAGTAGTTAATCGATATTTCAGCTCCTCAAAGCTCTTCTGACACTCCTCGTTTCAACTGAACACTACATTCTTCCTCAGAAGTTTAGTCAGAGGGGTCGAGATCAAGGAAAACCCCTCGACAAATCTTCGATAATACCCAGCCAATCTTAGGAAGCTTCGAATTTTTGACACATTTCTCGGAGCTTCCCAATTCATCACTGCCTCTATCTTCTTTGGGTCTACCTGTATGCCATCTCCAGTCACTATATGTCCAAAAAATACAACTTGATCTAACCAAAATTCACACTTACTGAATTTGGCATACAACTGCTTCTTTCTCATAATCTGTAAAATAATTCTCAAATGCTCAGCATGCTCTTTTCTACTCTTTGAGTACACCAAGATATCATCAGTGAACACAATTACAAATCGATCCAGGTAGGGTTGGAACACCTTATTCATCAAGGCCATAAAAGCTGCCGGGGCATTAGTTAACCCAAATGGCATTACTAGGAACTCATAGTGCCCATACCTGCTCCTGAATGCACTCTTAGGTATATCAGCCTCCGTTATCTTTAACTGGTAATACCCTGATCTTAGATCTAGCTTAGTAAATACCTGAGCTCCTTGCAACTGGTCGAGCAAGTCATCAATTCTAGGGCAATGGCTACTTGTTCTTCACGGTCACCCTATTAAGCTGCCTATAATCGATGCATAACCTCAAAGTCCCATCCTTCTTCTTCTCAAACAACACTGGCGCTCCCCAAGGTGAAACACTGGGCCTTATGAAACCCTTTTCTAACAACTCTCGTAACTGAGTTTTCAGCTCCTTCAGTTCCACAGTTGCCATCCTATATGGAGGAATGGATATAGGAGCAGCACTTGGAACCAGATCAATTGTGAACTCTGTTTTCCGATCTGGTGGTAAACCAGGTAACTCCTCGGTAAATACCTCTAGGAATTCCTTAACCACTGGAATATCCTGCACGCTCTGCTCAACCCTAGTATCAATAATGTGGGCCAGATAAGCCTCACATCCTCCCTGTATCAACCTCAAAGCACTCATAAAGGATATCATCCTAGCTGGCACTGCCTGACTAATTCCTCTGAATACTGCTCTAGGCTGACCAGGAGATTCTAGCACTACCTCCTTGGTGTAACAGTTCATGATGGCCCTATGGGCAGTGAGCCAATCCATGCCTAAGATCACATCTATCTCCTTTAATTGCATTACTATCAGGTCTGCCTCCAACTCTGCTCGATCAATCTTAACTAAGCACCCCTTGCATACCTCACCAATAACAGTAGTGCTACCTAGAGGTGTACTCACCTCTAGCCCATACTGCAGTAACTCCCTATCACAATGCAATCTACATGTCAAATGTGGTGCGATAAAAGAGTGTGTGGATCTTGGATCTAGCAGTGCAAATGCCTCCAAATCATAAATAAGAAGCGCACCTGCAACCACACTGGTAAGTCTTGGGCCTCTTGCCTAGTCATGGCATAGACCCTGGCCTAAGACTGTGGTCGGCTGCCCTGTCCTACAGGCCTCATGGAAGAACTCCCAGCTCTCCCTCTATCTCTACCTCTACCTCTCTATCCAGATCCACCAACTCTGCTCTGCTGAACTATAGCATCACTCTCGGATCTCCCACTAACACCAGACTGGGTTCTAGTAACAATCGGACAATCTCTAACTTTGTGTTCGAAAGAGCCACAAGCCAAACAAGCTCCTGTCACAGCCCAGCACTCTCCACCGTGCCTTTTCCCACAATACTCACATGAGGGCCGCTGGTTTTGCACTATACTTCGTCCCCCACCAGTCTGTGTAGATCTACCTCTCCTTCTCGTTCCGGACTGTCTAAATCGACCTGATGATCTGAATGGTCTACTCTGGCGCTTACTAAAACTCCTGCCAGAACTGCTTTGACTCTCACTAGGCCTCTTTCCTCTGGACCCTTGCCCGATCTCTTCTTGTTTCTCCTTCATTAGCTGTTCAATTCTAATTGAGGCAGCTCTCAATTCAGTGAAAGTGCCCATATCTGACCTCGCCAACCTTGTTCTGATCTCCATATTAAGCCCATTTTCAAACCTCCTGCACTTGTCTTCCTCTGTAGGAATCATAGCGGTAGCATAACCCATCAATTCATTAAATCGGACCTCATAGTCCGCCACTGACATCTTGCCCTGCTTCAGTTCCAAGAATTCTTGCATCTTCATGTCCAAGTGGACCTTGGGCATGTAGTTGTCTCTGAAGACTCTCAGAAAGTCTTCCCACTTTAATAGACAAGGTCTGGTGGTACTGTCTGGAATAGTCTTCCACCACTGGTAAGCTGGGCCCTGCAGTAATGATACTGCATAGTCAAACCTCTCATCAGGCTCGCAGTCCATCTGATCAAAAACCCTCTCTGTCCTCTCTAACCATCCCTCAGCCTCAACAAGGTCTGTGCTGTCAAAGAAGTCCACAGCTCCCTGCTTCCGAAGCCTATCATACCTCCTCTCCCTTCTCTCGGGAACTCTAGGAGGCAACCCCCTCGAATTGAGGTACCGAGGAATCTCTACTGGCTCCTACAGATCCTTGGCCAGCGGGTTGATCAACCTGATCACCTAGAGCGGATGACCTATAACAAAATATGACTTCAATCATTATCCACATTGCTCAAGACAATTCATGCTTATCATTTCTATAAGTCCCAACAGATGCTAAACCATGCTCTGATACCACCTAATTATAGCGCCCCCTTACCGCAGGATACCCACCGGAACACCCGGAGGTCATTCCGATGCATATCCTACGATGAGGGCACGCTACATTCGATCACTACAATCCCTTCATATGGCATGGTAACATAATTCACTTATAAAGCATCATAAGAAGATCACAATATTTTAAAACCAACTTTTTCCTCAATACATTTCACAAAAATCAAAGTCTACATTGTCTTTCAACATTATCCAAATGTAAATAAATAGAAACCTAATACATTAGTGCTACGAGAATGAGGAAAAGTGCAACAAAGTTATCTAAACCATTTAAAAGAACCCCAGCTGACCGACCTTTGAGCCATGACCTCAATCTCCAATCGCAAACTACTCGACTAGTAGATCCTCTATAGCAGCTAGAGTTGTCTCTCGGTCCTGAAAAGACAATGTTGCAATTTTGGTGAGTTTTACGAACTCAATGAGGTAACCATCATCGATGGTTCACTCAATTCATGCATCACATCATTGCACATAACATAATATTCACTTCATTGCATATTCACAATATATCACATTGTTCACGACAAACATACATCAATTATAATTGGCAATGCACATGAGACTCATTTTCACTTATTATTGTCGTTATGATCGAGTGCCTTTTTCAAACTCATCCCTTCATGGATGTCAAGCTTTGTCGTATACGTCCCATATCCCTTAGTAGATATCGGGGACAGTCGCACTCGAGCCCGAGGCTCTATTCACATTCCGAGTTTTAAGCTCTTTGTCCTGGCTACTCTGGACATAACTTCCTTTATCTTACATGCATTCATGTAACGAATGTTGCACATATCATAACCTCAGTCAATCACATGGATGCACATTCACATTTTGATCACATTCATCATCGGACCTTAGTCCAACATTCAGCATAAATACTGAGCATACCTTTGCATTCATATGCACATTCACAATTTTCGCATGCTTAGGGCACTTAAATAACTCATTCAAAACATATTCTAAGCAAACAATTAATTAAGTGAGACCATCTAGGTTACTCACAAGTTTCTCCCGAAGCTAATGCCTGGAAGATCCAGCAACGTCTAGAGGTTGACGTTCCAGTGGCTCCTCTATAACAAATAACATATGCATATATCATAATTTGAACAATCATAAGTGTTTAATAATGCACAAGAATGAGATGAAATATGTACAATGCATATTCATGACTATCCCGGTTATCAATCCATAAATTTCATCACAAGACATTCAACTATCAAAACTCACTTAACTAGCCTCATTCCGTGGGATTTAAACCTCCATAAACCGTTTGAATCCAATTTCATAGCCCAATGAACCATTTCAGATCTTTCTCCAAACTCTAATTCTTGGGTCCATTGTTCATGTTCAATAAGAAGGCAAAACTTGCATAATTTGAGCCTACTCTCTCTTAGAAAAGTGTTCCTCTATCTTTTATCTTTCCATTAACACCAAAATCACTCAATTTGGTTCAGTAGTTTCAAAGATGTACCTCAAACATTTTCGGACTGTTCCTCTCTAAAACAGTGTATTACATCCAACTTCCATCCAAAATTTGAACACCTTAAAGACCGTATCAAGATTCAGCTCCTTCATATAATTTGTAGCCCTATTACTCTATTTTACTACCAATCAAGGATCACCTCATTTGGAATCCTATAGACCAAGATATCATCAAAATACTAAAATACATTCAGTAAAATATCCAATTCATACTCCTTCTACCGATACCCTTACTTTGATTCAGTCAATTGTTTCCAATTTAATACCAAAGACCATACCTTTTTGGTGGAGGGATAAAGAAATATGTTAGGAATCCAATGCTTCAAAAATCAAGTCATTTGGAGGTCTAGAGAAAAAGTTATGACCAAAAGACTCCAATCAGTTCTTGCTTTCGTCTTAGTTTTTCCATCATCTCATTTCCATCGTCTGTCTTCCTATCGTCTCATTTCCATCGTCTGCTTTTCTATCATCTCATTTTCATCGTCTGCTTTTCTATCGTCTCATTTCCATTGTCTGCCTTCCTATCGTCTCATTTCCATCGTTTGCTTTTCTATCGTCTCATTTCCATCGTCTGCTTTTCTATCGTCTCATTTCCATCGTCTGCTTTTGCTCCAGAACATCTCCACTTATAACAATCATAACTTTTGACTCCGATATCTAAAATTTACAAACTTTATACCGTTGGAAAGATTAAAGAAATTTCTACAAATATTCAGAAGGTAACTTTAGCAGAATCTATCTAAATCGGGTCCATATTTTCTCCCGAAGTTGGAACACGAATTTTCGTTCAATTCTCAACATCCTACACCCAGTTCTCCACTTCGTGACAACTTTAGAGACTCTTAGAGATAGAACTGAAATTCAATGTCTTCATAAGAATTGTAGCCATATATTCCTATTTTACTCCAAATCAAGAATCATCTCATTTGGATAACCACAGAAAATGTTTTAGCTAAAATACTGAAACATACTCAGTGAGAAATTTTCCAGATTTTTTAACTTTCAACACTTTACGTCACCAAACACCAAAAGTTTTCTCAAAACTAATTTAACACTATAACTGAATTTATTTCTCCCCAACTACCCATTATTTATCAACAAACACATAAAGTATATTTTCCATGCAGATGACAGCAATTTAACAACTTTATTTTACAAATCCCAAACTGCTAGGGATTTCTCTAACACTTACCTGCTAAAAACTCCAAAATCTTCAAGCCCTAAACTCCACACCTTTTCGTACTTCACTGAGTGAAATAATCAGCTTCTGGTTTTTCTTTAGAGTAGATGATACAAGTGGAAAAGTAAGTTTGGCGAAAGAATGGAAGATCACAGAAATCCCTTAGAAGATATTTTGATGGAAAACTCTGTGTTTTGAAGAGAGAAGTTTTAAAAAGATGAGAATAAAGAAGGGACTTGGACAAGACTTAACCTGTCAACTCTCAAGGAATAGTGACCTACTCCTAGCTAGAGTACAAGTTCTAAGTGACATATGCCACTTTCTTAATGATTAAACTCTAACTTAGTTTCTTTTGAAACTAACTCCATTTAGTTCCCCTCTTTCCAATACAACAATCATCTTTACAACCCAACTATCTCCAAATCTTCATTTAATTTATTTCTTGTTCCCTACTATAAATATATCTTTCTCAATACTCCATAACTTCACCAACATATACAAATACAATAATTCTACCAAAATTCAAAATATTAAGATTTCACTAACCCATAAAATTTTCAATGTAATAGCATTCAAAATTCTCGAAAATTCACCAATCCATCCAATTATACCCGGAATTATTCATGAATGCATGTACAAGTATTTTCCTGTGCAACAATCAAGTATAAGTATGTAGCAAGTTATGCATGAACATGTAGAATACATCCCTAACTCTCATCAGTCACTCACATTTACCATCCTACCCTTCCCTCTAGTAATGGGATGTTACAGTGGTTCTGTGCAGCTGTGAACGGAACGTACTACACTTTCCCGCATAGCGGTCCAGTGTAGCCGTGAACTTATGGGAGTCCGAAATAGGAGCTCCAATGCCACTAGCAGGCAGGCAGGGGAAGCCTTTAAAAACGAGACAATGCACTGACTCAACTTATGGGACCTAACAAAACCCATATAACACATATCACATACTTGAAAATCGAATTGCCCGAAGGCACATTTCAAAAACTTAATTTTTTCCTATTTTCATATCGTGTCGTACTCGACACATTCACATTCACAATTTCATATACATTCATATAACAATTCAAATGAAATCTCAAATCATCAATCAATCACATAACCATCACATTCATATTCAATTTCTCAATCATGCACAAACAAGGAATGCAAAAGTCATAACAATTACTTAAAATCATAATTTATCACTTTAGTCATAAGAAATGAATTTCAGAACTTTTCTTAATTTTTCAAATCATTTATAACTTGTAACATTTTTCCAAAGCATTTTGAAACAATAAATTTCAATACTTTCTTTCTAAATTTTTCGATCAATATTACAAATCATTTAAAACATGGAATTAAACCTTTGTAACCATTTTTCAAGTCATTACAAAACCAATGAAAGTAACAATTTTCATAATTTGAAAATTTTCTTAATTTATCAAAATATTTAAAACTTGTAACAATTTCTCAAAACATTCAAAACCATTGAATATAATAATTGAATCATTACATTAAAATGTCCAAACAATTTTAGCAATTATTCAAATTATTCGAAAACAATAATTTCGAAACATTTTAATCTTCTTCTTGACTTTCCAAAACTATAAACAATAAATTTTCAAAACAATTCACTTCTTGAATGCAACCTTTTTCATAATTTGCAAAATCATTCAAAACAAATGAGTATAATAAGTGTATTGATTTTATCAAATCATCCGAAGCAAATTTTAACAATTTATCCAATCTTTCAAAACAATCAATTTAACGATTGGATCAATTTCTTAAATCATTACAAAATCAAAGAATTTAAGCATTTGAAAATAATAATTTTCAAACCTTTATACATACTTGATTTTTTAAAAATTCAATAAATAAAGAATTTCAGAAATTTCCTAAATTTATCAAAATCTTTCAAAAACATTCGAATTAAATAAAATCTTAGCAAAATCATTCAAAACATAAAGAATGCATAATTTATAGCAATTTCTTTAAATCATAATTCAAACACATTCCAATTCACAATGCATATTTATCATCCAAAATTCATGTAGCAATTTCACCTTTTATTCAAAAACAATAAAATCATCAATCATTACAAAATCTTAAATCATAGCAACATTATCAATTTTTTCCAAATAATTCAAAATAATGAATTTCACAAGTCTTGAAATTTTCTTAAAATCATTTCAAAGCAAGGAATTTAATCCTACGAAAATCATAATTTTCAAACATTTACATAAACAATAATTTATAAACATTTTGTTTCTTGATTTTTCAAAATCATATAATTAGCTTATAATTCAAAACATAAACATATTAGCCACATCAATTCCATGCTAGAAATTTGTCCCAAGCATCAATTCTCCAAGCCTTTTCTTAATTTTTCCTAATTCAAAAACATAAACCTTAATTAATCCTCTTCCAAAAATTGATCCAATTAAAACATGTAATCTCCAAAATTGACTTTAGAATTCACAAACCCATACAATATCGAAGCTATCAACACCAAAAACTCATTTCACATCCAAAACTCAAAAATTTCTCTTGCCTTCAACCTCCACCATTTTCGAATTTTCTTAGGTTCCAAAGGGAGCTTTCACCCTCTTCCACATTTTTTCTCTAGAATCCATGCAAAATCATGCTAGAAGCCCCAAAAATCCGAAACCCTACTTTATTTTCCTCTTCTCTCTTCTTTCTCCACCGAATATGCTCTCTTCCTTTCTTTCTTCCCTTGTGTTTCTTTTCTTTCTTGTAACTTAAACAAAATTCGTGGGTTGCTTCTCTTCTTAAATGGCAGCCCCTTCACTTGTCATTAAAAGAAGGTAAAATGACCAAAAAGCCCTTCCTTATAAGCCTTAAAACTTAACTCTTTAAGTAAACTTCCAAAATTGCCCCTGAATTTTATTTTAATTCATGCTTACTTGAGGACATTTTTCTCATCATCAAAATGAAGGAATTTGCCAAAACTTCCTTATAGAGAAATGTTCCTCATTGTCTTAATTTCATAATGCCACCAAAATCATTCAATTTAGAGCACTACATCAAAATTAATGCTCAAAACATTTCAGATTAGTCTTATGCTAACACATTTTCCAGCTCTTTATTTCCATCCAAAAATTGACAGTCTTAAAGACTAAAATGAAACTCGAGTCCTTCATAATAATTGTAGCTCTATTTCTCTAGTTTAATCCAAAGTAAGAATCACCTCATTTGGATTACTAGAGCAAAATTTATGGCCAAAATACTTTCAAATATTCCTAATCCAAGACTGAACACTAATCCGAACTTCAATTCAGAAATTGAAAGTCTTAGGGGCTAAATTGAAATTTCATTTCTTCATATTATTTGTAGCCGCATGTCTCAATTTTAGTTTGCCTCAAAAATCACTTCAATCGGATCCCCACAGATCCCAAATTTTGCAAAAGACTGAACCTTGTTCAGAAAATTATCTAACTCACTTTGATTAAATTAATCACTCTAAATTTAATCTCATAAAAATACAAATTTCCCCTGAGAATGTAGATAAATGTCTTAGGAATCCAATGCTTCAAAAATCAAGTCAATCGGATGTCGAACGGAAAAGATATCAGCAAAAGAATAGGAAAAGGTCATATTTCCTATAAAATAGAAATAATAATTAATTAATTAAAAAATATAATAATAATTAAAAAAAGACCCTTCTCGCGAGGGTGATACGTCTTCGTCGTGAGAGGGCTTCCGATTTTTTTCCAAATATATATATATATATATATATCCTAATTTTTTAAAAATCGTAGCTCTTGATTCCGAATTCCAAATTTGACAAATTTGGTATCAATAGAAAGCTCAAAGGAAGTTCTACAACTTCCATGAAGAACTCGAAAACTAATTCCATCTCTAAGGTGATCAAATTTCTAATCAAAGATTCTGCCCAAATAATAAATCTCTAAACAATAACTCAACTTTGAAAATTTCTATCTTTCAACTCTAAAGTCCAAACATGTCATATTTTATATCAATGCAAAGATCAGAAAGAAACCTACAACTTTCATGCAGGACAGAAAAATCAATTTATCCTCTAAGGAAGTCAAATTTCTAGTCAAAGCTTCTGTCAACTAATAATCATGTTAAAACAATAACAGAAACTTGTAAAAATCATAACTTCTTATTCCATGATCCAAAAATTGCACACTTTATATGAAACTAAAGATCAAAACAAAATCTTTAATTTGTATGAAGCACTTAAAGACAATTTCAACCTCTAACTAGGTCAATTTCTCAATCAAAGTTTCTGTCATATAATTGGTCAACCTATGCCACATTCAAACTTCCAAATTTCATAACTTTTGATTCCGGCATCGAAAAATATCATACTTTATGGCGACAGAAAGCTCTCAACATAAGCTACAAGTTTCAAGAAGACCATTCTCTTAAATTTTGCTTAAATCAAAAAGTCAACTCTCAAGTCAAACTTTCTATCTACAAAAGTCAATTTTCCTAATTCTTCAAATTCTCACACTTTTTCTCTTTATTTCCTGATTTTCAACTTCCATTTCAATCCACTAATTCACTTTAACTTTCATAACTCATACAAATCTCCACAATTATCAAAACCATCAAAACCAAAATAATTCTTTTCTCATCCATTTTCCTTTAAGTATAAATGCACTATACCATAACATAAACACAAAAACACTCATTTCTTTTCAATTATTGTTTCTAAATTCTACTTAAAAATCGGGGTCCAACAGAAGGTAACACAAATCCTATGAAATACCATATTATAAGCAAGGGAGTGTAAGTGATCTAGAAGGGGGGGGTTTAATAGATCTTTAAAATTCTTTAAGAATTTCTACAAGAAAATCAGAAGTTAAAACACACAAAAACAATTTAGATAAACTTAATTGAAAAGTGTAGGGAAGAAGATCAAACACTTGTTTTTATAGAGGTTCGGTGCTAAGACCTACGTCCTCTACCTAAGCTCTCACTTAGGATTTTGCCAATCACTTTATTGCACACTTTGTAGTTGAGTATGAACTTTTTACAACTCCACTTGACTTCCGGCTCAAGCTACCTTACAAACGATTTGTCTTACGACACAAATCCTACCTCACACGTGACCTTCCACTCGTCACTCAAATTGTAAAAGAAATATAGTAAAGATTGAAGAACAAGTGCTCAAAACAATAGAGTAACAAAATAAGAGCAATAGTGAGCAATTTGAAGCAATAGAAGAGTATTTAGACTTGTGGAACTTGTATCTACTCTTCTTTCATCATCCTCTATTTATACTTGAAGAAATATAGCTGTTGGAGCTCTACTAGCCGTTGCTTAATTAGATATAGTCGATCCTTGATAATCTTCATTCCATTTTTATCAAATTGGATCATTGGAGTTGATTTCGTGCATCCATAAGTCGACTTGTCAAATGTATAAGTCGACTTGTTTCAACCATTTACGTAAAAGTTTCATCTCCGCTCTCCAATAAGTCGACTTGTACCATGTAAGTCGACTTGTCGTCCTCGATAGGTCGACTTGTGTTTGATAAGTCGACTTGTATTGACATTGCTTCATTTGTAAGTCGACTTGTGCTTTGTAAGTCGACTTGTATTTCCTTCAATGGTAACATCCGACAAAATCCTTGATAATCCTCATGTTTTATGCCATTTTTCACTTAGAGGACAACTCCCATCTTGATTCTTCATTGATTAGACACTTGCTCATCTTGATTTGCACAATCCTTTCATTGAATAATACCTTAAATAATTTCTTAACTATTTCTAGATATTTTATTATTATCAAAACATAAAGGGATTTAATTTGTCAACCACCATTGGTCCAACAATCTCCCCCTTTTTGATAATGACAAAATATGTAGAAATTGACAAGAAATTTGAAGGACATAAAATTTGATCAAGGTTTCCCTTGTCTTGATGGTTAGGTTGTCTCCCCCTTAATTTATAAATCAAAAATTAAAATGCAAATCAATGAAATTTTCATTTTCACTTTTCACTCCCCCTAAATCAAATATCAATTTCAATCTTACTCCCCCTTTTTGTCATAATAAAAAAAAATTAGAGAAAATGAAGAGTAATGAAATTTAAAACCAAACATAACATCAAACACAAATGATAGTAATAGTCATTACAAGAAAATGTCAAACAAACACAAACACAACATAAAACAAAACAGAAGTCGAAATGTTGGTCAAGGCATAATGTAATACACATCATGACGAAGAATCATCGTGCCTACACCCTAGCTTGTCAAAAATCTTCTTGATGCTCTTTTCTAAGCGGGTAAGCATGTTGCGTTGTTCATCAACTTTCCTTTCCAATCTTATAAGCACATTTTTTTAATCATCATGTCGTTCATTTATCTCATCCAACTGATCTCGAATTTCCTGAATATCAGCTTGAGAAACCTCACTTCTTTCGACATTACTTGGTCGTGAGCTACTTGGACGTTCTGCTGTCCTAGATCGTTTCCTTGAAGGTACCTGCTCACCTACCAAAGTCAACCCAAGCTTCTCAACATGATAGGAGTAAACCCAACCTTTCTCAACTATTCTAACAAGCTTCATGCTCCTTAAATTGTAAGGTGTGAACCTCCAACTCTGAGAATAGGGAAAACTAACATAGGAATCCAGATTGCATTTTCTAACCTGAGAGATATGGGTAATCAGTGCGGCTTACGGCATTCCTTTATGCCGGACTAGTTTCCCCTTCAGCTGTCCATGTAATAAGCTCGCCTTTTTCCTCATCATCTGAATAATTAAGCTCGGATAGTTTATTTTCCATCCTTCCTCCATATGCCACAGAATCTCCTTATCTAAAGAAGTAATTTGATTATTACTGGCTTTCTTTGGGTACACAACCCTGTTTATCGCATAATGTAGTAGTCGATAATTCAACGGTAAATCCATCGCCTCAAATGGAGGGGAATGATCGAAACATAACCGAACTAACAAATCAGCCACTTTTTTCTCAGTATAGCCGAAATTCTCTTCGGCTTCTTCATCGATGTCACCTCAAAGATTTCTCAAAATCTCAAAATCGGTAAGAGAAGCTCTAGGCCTAACTCCTCCTCTAGGCAAATTAAACATGGTACATAAATCTGATTCACAAAGATACATTGCTTTCCCGTTAATTTTAGAGGACAAGGTAACTCCATCCTCAACATTACTTCCAATAACAACCAGATTTGCATAAAATTCCTTTACTGTTTCTTCATAGATATCATCATGAAAGCCCAAAAAATCTCTTAACCCAAGGTTAAAAATTTCAGAAAACACATCCGAGAACTCACTACTATCTAGCTCAGTCCAATCAAATCTCATGGAGGGAATCAATACTTCATCTTTAAGTACCTTATAATACAATGTTTGAGCATCCCTCGAAGCAAATCTGGGTCAATCGTGTCATCCTCCTTCGTCGATCTCCTCGATGAGGACCCCGAACCCGTGGTCTTTGAGGAACGTGGGGACCTTGAGATTGAGCCGTTTCTTTTCCTTTCTGAGAAGATTTTCGAGGAGCCATTGATTTGTAGAGAGAGAAAGGGAAAAACGCAAGTTAGGGTTTCGAAAGAGGGGTTTTAAAAAGGAGAGGTGATTTGGAGATAAAATGGGGTGATTTAGAGTTGATGAAGGTCGAAAATATATGGGTAAGTAAGATTTGAGGAATTTGTGGAAGATAAGTCGAGTTTTGGGAGAGAAATTTCTGGGTTTTAGAGAGAAGAGGTCTGCGGAGAAGAAAGGGAAGAACTTGTTTTAAACCCTCCGTCCAACCATAAGTCGACTTGTTCCCTGAAAAAATCGACTTATCGACCTTCATAAGTCGATTTGTCGATCTGTATAAATCGACTTATCCTTAAATATCTGCATTCCCAGAATACTAATTTTCTCATAAGTCAACTTGCTGATGGTCAAGTCATAAAAGGTGTGTCCAAAACTCCAAATAAGTCACTTATTCAGCCCAAGTAACCAACACGATGAATGTATCTTCGGATGTGATTGCACTTTTGCCTCAAATTTTGACCATTTAATGTAGCAAAATCAAATTCAACCAAAGGAATTTAATTCACACATGCCTAACCTTAATTTAATATTCACAAACACATCTTCCTTAAGAGGTTTAGTAAAAATGTCAGCCAATTGATCACTAGACGAAACATGTTTCAAAACAATGTCACCTTTCAAACAATGATCACGAATAAAATGATGTCTAATTTCAATGTGCTTTGTTCTACTATGCAATATAGGATTTTACTCAAACAAATAGCACTGGTATTATCACAATAGATAGGAATGTTTTTAACTACAATACCATAATCAAGCAATTGATGTTTAATCCAAAGAACTTGGGCACATACACTCCCAAATGCTACATATTCAGATTCAAAGAAGGAAATGGCTACACTAACTTGCTTTTACTAGCCCAAGATATCAAAGATGATCCTAAGAAATGACATAATCCACTAGTACTTTTTCTATCAATTCTACAGCCACCATGATCAGCATCACTATAAGCATACAAATCAAATGAATCACAACTAGGATACCACAAACCATAATTAATAGTTATACTCAAATATCTAAAAATTCTTTTACAAGCACTCAAGTGAGAAATCTTAGGACAAGATTGAAATCTAGCACAAAGACATGTGGCAAACATTATGTCAGGTCTAGAAGCAGTTAAATACAAGAGAGAATCGATCATACCTCTATAGAGTTTTTGATCAACATCTTCTTCATGTTCATTTTTCTCGAAGACCACATTTGTTGCCACTTTGCATCCTTCCATTTTAAAATTCTTAAGAAGTTCCTTTGTATACTTCGATTGATGGATGAATATTCCATTTTTGTGTTGCTTGATTTGCAATCCAAGAAAGAACTTGAGTTCTCCCATCATGCTCATTTCAAACTCACCTTGCATTAAATCGCTAAATTCTTTACACAAAAATTCATTAGTGGCACCAAACACAATGTCATCAACATAAATTTGACAAATAAGCATATCATGATCAACATGTTTAATAAACAAAGTATTATCTATCTTGCCACGAACATATCCATGTTGAGTTAGAAAAGTACTTAACCTCTCATACCATGCTCTAGGTGCTTGCTTCAGTCCATAAAGTGCCTTCTTGAGTTTGTAGACGTAATCCGGATGCTTATGATCTTCAAATCCCGGCGGTTGTTTGACATAGACTTCCTCTTAAATATACCTATTGAGAAATGCGCTCTTGACGTCCATTTGATTTAATTTGATCCTTTTATGATACGCAAATGCACATAGTAGCCTAATTGCCTCCAAACAAGCCACAGGAGCATATGTCTCATTGTAATCAAGCCCTTCTTCTTGATAAAATCCTTGAGCCACTAGCCTTGATTTATTTTTAATCGCTTCACCATTCTCATCATATTTTTTCCGATTTACCCACTTGACTCCAATGATGGTCTTGTCCTTTGGTGGAGCTACCAAATCCCATACATCATTTTGCTTGAACTGATTAAGCTCCTCTTGTATAGCTAAAAGCCAGTTTTCATCTTTAAGAGCTTCTTCTATATTTTTGGGTTCTACCAATGAAATGAAGGCTGAATTACTCATATTCTCATAGATATTTCTCCTAGTTCTTACACCAACATTTAAATCACCAATGACTTGCTCCATAGGATGGTTCTTTGCTTTTGCCCGTGATTTAATGTCGGGTACATGATTTTCTTCGTCTAGCTTCAATTCCTCAATCTTGGATTCAATTTCTTCAATTTTATTTCCTGAACTTCCTGCATCATCATCAAAACAAGCCTTTCTCGGGGGTGAAATCATATCATCAAATTTAACATGTATACTTTCTTCAACACATTTATTCCTATTATTATAAACTCTAAAAGCCTTACTAGTTTGAGAATAACCAATAAACACACCAACATCAGATTTAGAATCGAATTTTCCTAAATTGTTCTTTCCATTATTATGAATGAATGCTTTACAACCAAAAGGATGAAAATAAGAGATGTTGGGTTTCTTACCTTTCCAAAGTTAGTAGGGTGTCTTATTTTGTCTCTTCGCAAGTGCACCCTATTGATGACGTAGCATGCGGTATTGATCGCTTCCGCCAAAATGATTTAGGAAGATTGTACTCATTTAACATGGTTCTGCTCATTTCTTTAAGAGAACGATTCTTCCTTTCTACCACACCATTTTGTTGAGTCCTTGGTGTTGAGAAATTGTGCTCCCTCCGTATTTGTCGCAAAGACTTTGAAAGGTTCACATTCAAATTCTCCTCCATGATCGGTTCTAATAGCAACGATCGACAAATTTTCTCATTTTGAACCAATCTACACCACTTGGTAAATTCATTAACTGCATCACTTTTATTCGCAAGGAATCTTACCCAAGTAAATCTAGAAAAGTCATCCACAATCACAAGGACATATAATTTTCCACTAAGACTAGCATGTCTAGATGGTCCAATCAAATCCATATGCACAAGTTCAAGAACTCTAGATGTGCAAATTTCTTTCTTTGGTTTGAAAGATTCTCTAACATGTTTGCCTTTTAAACATGATTCACACAAGTGTTCTTTAACAAATCTTATTTTAGGCAAACCTCTTACAATGTCATTTTTCGAAAGCTTAGAGATTAGAGGCAAAGGTGCATGTCCTAATTTTCTATGCCATAAAAATGCATTTTCTTCTAAAGTCACTAAACACCTTTCATTAAATGAACTATCTCATGTAAATCTACTATGTCTGCATTTTCGTGTCTCAAACTAATGAAAGCTACATGACCTTCCTTTTTAACCATGCAATGTGATGATTCAAAACTTACATTAAAATTCATATCACAAAGTTGAGAGACACTTAACAAATTATGTTTTAATCCATCAACAAGTAAAACATTGTCAATGGTTGGCAAAGGTTCCTTACCCACTTTACCAAGTCTAATGACCTTACCTTTGTTGTTGTCTCCAAAAGTGACATAACCTTGATTCTTTGGTTTGATTTCCGCAAAAAGGTTCTTGTCTCCACTCATGTGTCTTGAACATCCGCTATCGATGTACCAAGTGCTTGATGGCCTTTCATCCCTTGCTTGTACCTACAATATCAACGTTCTTTCTTCTTATAGGTACCCAAGCCATTTTGGGTCCATTTTGGTTAGCCATAAAAATCACATTAGGTGCTATTGTGCCTTTAATAACCCAAATTTTCTTAATCTTAACACATCTTCTAGTACTCTTGCAGGCAATTTCTATGTGACCATCTTTCAAGCATCTAGCACATTGAGCAATTTTTCCATCCTTAGTGAATTTGGAAATTAAATAGCAATCTCTATCAAAAGGGCCATATCCTAATCCATGTTTAGAAATGGAATATCTTTGTAGCGATAACAATTTTTCAAACTGTTCGTTTCCATTTGCAAATTTTCCAACCACATACGAAAATTCTTTTCTAAGTCTATCAAGCTCACAAATAAGATTTTCTTTTTAAATAAGACATGAAGAATGATCTTCATTTGGACTATCTAAGTCATCAATAGTCTCATGTAAGGAATTATTTTTAGCAACCAATTCTCGTATTTTCTTTCTTAACTTTTTGTTAATCTCAATGACTTCTTCAAAATCAGCTTGCAAAGCATCAAAAGAATCTCTAAGATCTTGGTCATTGAAAGTTACCTCATTTTCATCATCACTTGATGAACTTTTTGCCATAAGTGTCAGGTTGTTTTCATCATCGCTTTGATATGCATCCTCTTCATCACTCCAAGTTGCCACCAGGCTAGTTTTCCTTTTACCTTTGTCGTATTTGTCATTTTTCTGAAAGTTTGATGTGGAGGATGAGCTTTTGCATTCTCTTGCCAGATGTCCCCGTTTTCCACATCTCCAACATTCTTCGTTGCCTTTCTTTTCGTCATAGCCTTTTGATTTTCTTTCCGAGCCAAACCTCTTTCTTTCTACTTGTTTTTCGCCATTTAATTCTTTCCTTCGATTTTTGAGAAGTCCCTTGAACTTCCTTAAATTTCTAGCGTACATAGCTATTTCTTCGTCTTCCTCGTCTTCATCTATTTCCTCATCACTTTCATCAACAAAAGAAGTGTTAGTTTTAAAAGCAATAGATTTTTTAGGCTTACCTCTACCTCCTCTGGATTTGAGAATAATTTCATAGTTGATAAGTGATCCCACCAAGGCGTTGAATTCCAGATGATTAAGATCTTTGGACTCCATAATGGCGGTGACTTGTGAGTCCCATTCCTTTGGTAGTGAGCGAAGGATTTTCTTTACCTTCTCACTGTCCGACATATGCTTTCCAAGGTTGCCTAATCCATTTATGATTTCTGCAAAACGATCAAGCATAGTTGAAATGGACTCACCTTCTTTCATGATAAACATTTCATAGTCATGAAGTAGCATGTTGATTTTTGTCTCCCGGACTTGGTTGGTTCCTTTATGGGTGATGCGAAGTCTCTCCCACATTTCTTTGGTGCTGGTACACGAGTTAACTCGATTTCTTTCCTCAACTGTGAGAGCGCAATAGATTAGCTTCATCGCTTTAGCGTTGATGTAGGCTTGCCTCCAGTCATTGTCATTGTATTCTAGCTCCGTTTTTAACTCACCATTTTCTTTTAACGGTGGTTGTGGACCGAAGATAATTATCTTCCAATATTCTACTCCCTCGCTAATGATGTGGTACTTCATAGGATTTTTCCAAAAGGAATAATTAGTACCATTAAATAAAGGAGGGCGATTATTAGTATTACCTTCTTCCGCTAAGTTATTTTGTCCATCCCGGATACTTCTGCTCTGATACCAATTGTAAGTGATCTAGAAGGGGGGGTTGAATAGATCTTTAAAATTCTTTAAGAATTTCTACAAGAAAATCAGAAGTTAAAACACACAAAAAGAATTTCGATAAACTTAATTGAAAAGTGTAGGGAAGAAGATTAAACACTTTTTTTTATAGAGGTTCGGTGCTAAGACCTACGTCCTTTACCTAAGCTCCCACTTAGGATTTTGCCAATCACTTTATTGCACACTTTGTAGTTGAGTATGAACTTTTTACAACTCCACTTGACTTCCGGCTCAAGCTACCTTACAAACGATTTGTCTTACGACACAAATCCTACCTCACACGTGACCTTCTACTCGTCACTCAAATTGTAAAAGAAATATAGTAAAGATTGAAGAACAAGTGCTCAAACAATAGAGTAACAAAATAAGAGCAATAGTGAGCAATTTGAAGCAATAGAAGAGTATTTAGACTTGTGGAACTTGTATCTACTCTTCTTTCATCATCCTCTATTTATACTTGAAGAAATATAGCTGTTGGAGCTCTACTAGCCGTTGTTTAATTGGATATAGTCGTTCCTTGATAATCTCCATTCCATTTTTATCAAATTGGACCGTTGGAGCTGTCTAATGTATAAGTCGACTTGTTTCAACCATTTACGTAAAAGTTTCATCTCCGCTCTCCAATAAATCGACTTGTACCATGTAAGTCGACTTGTCGTCCTTGATAGATCGACTTGTGTTTGATAAGTCGACTTGTATTGACATTGCTTCATCTGTAAGTCGACTTGTGCTTTGTAAGTCGACTTGTATTTCCTTCAATGGTAACATCCGACCAAATCCTTTATAATCCTCATGTTTTATGCCATTTTTTACTTAGAGGACAACTCCCATCTTGATTCTCCATTGATTAGACACTTGCTCATCTTGATTTGCACAATCCTTTCATTGAATAATACCTTAAATAATTTCTTAACTATTTCTAGATATTTTATTATTATCAAAACATAAAGGGATTTAATTTTTCAACCACCATTGGTCCATCAGGGAGTGGAGTATTGGAAGATCATCATCTTCGGTCCACATATTCCATTGAAAGAAAATGGCGAGGTAAAGATGGAGCTGGAGTATGTTGACAATGATTGGAAGCAAGCTTACATCAACCCAAAAGCTATGAAATTGATATATTGTGCTCTCACTATTGAGGAGAGAAATCGAGTGAACTCATACACTAGTGCTAAAGAAATGTGGGAGAGACTACGCATCACTCATGAAGGAACCAATCAAGTTCGAGAGACAAAGATCAACATGCTTCTCCATGACTATGAAATGTTTGTCATGAAGGAAGGTGAGTCTATTTCCACTATGCTTGATCGTTTTACAAAAATTATCAATGGATTAGGTAACCTTAGAAAGCACATGACGGATAGTGAGAAGGTGAAAAAGATTCTTCAGTCACTATCGAAAGAATGGGACTCACAAGTCACCGCTATTATAGAGTCTAAGGATCTCAATCATTTGGAATTCAATGCCTTGGTGGGATCACTCATAAACTATAAGATCATTCTCAAATCAATAGGAGGAAGAGGCAAGTCACAAAAGTCAATTGCTTTAAAAGCTAATGCTTCTTATCTTGATGAAAGTGATGAAGAAATAGATGAAGAAGATGAAGATGAAGAAATAGCGATGTATGCCAAAAACTTGAGAAAGTTCAAAGGACTACTCAAGAATAGGAAGAAAGAATTACGTGGTAGAAGAAGTGAAGAAAGAAAGAAGTACACCATGGAAAGAAGGTCCAAGAGCTATGAAGAAAAGAAGAGCAATGAAGAATGTTAGAAATGTGGAAAAAGAGGACATCATGCTAGAGAATGCAAAAGCTCATCTTTTACTTCAAATTTCCAGAAAAATGACAAGTATGACAAAGGGAAAAAGAAAGCTAGCCTTGTAGCCACTTGGAGTGATGATGAGGAAGCATATCAAAACAATGATGAAAACAACTTAGCTCTTATGGAAAATATCTCCTTAACAAGTGATGATGAAGATGAGATAATAATCATTGATCAAGATCTTAGAGATTCTTTTACTGCTTTACAAATTGATTTCGAAGAAGCTATTGAAATAAACAAAAAATTGAGAAAGAAAATAAGAGAACTAGTTGCTGAAAATAGTGTCTTGCATGAAACTATTGATGATTTAGATTGCACTAAGGAAGACCATTCTGCATGCCTTACTGAAAAAGAAAATCTTACCTGTGAACTTGATAGACTTAGGAGTTTTCTTATGTGGTTGGAAAATTTGCTGGTGGAAATGAGAAGTTTGAAAAGATGTTTTCTTTACAAAGATTTTCAATTTCTAAACATGGTTTAGGATATGATCCTTTTGATAGAGATTGTTCCTTGATTTCTAAATTTACTGAAGATGGAAAAGTTGCTAAATGTGCTAAATGTTTGAAAGATGGTCATATAGAAATTTCAAGTAAGAGTATTAGGAGATGTATTAATGTTAAGAAAATTTGGGTAGTAAAAGGTAAAACACCTCCTAATGTGGTTTATATGACTAACCAAAATGGACCCAAATAGCTTGGGTACTTATAAGAAGAAAGGATGGTGCTATTGTAGGTACAAAAAAGGAATGAAAAACATCCAAACACATGGTACATTGATAGTGGATGTTCAAGGCATATGAGTAGAAACAAGAACCTATTTGTAGAAATTAGACCAAAGAATCAAGGATATGTTACATTTGAAGACAACAACAAAGGTAAAGTCATTGGTATTGGTAAAGTGGGTAAGGAACCTTTGCCTACCATTGACAATGTTTTGCTTGTTGATGGCTTGAAACATAATTTGTTAAGTGTTTCCCAATTATGTGATATGAATTTTAATGTGGCATTTGAATCATCTCATTGCATAGTTACGAAGGATGAAAATGTGGCTTGCATTGGTTTGAGACATGGAAATACATATATTGTTGATTTACATGATGATAGTTCTTTTAATGAAAAGTGTTTGGTGACATTAAAAGAAAATGCATTTTTATGGCATAGAAAATTAGGACATGCACCATTGCCTTTAATTTCTAAGCTTTCTAAAAATGATATTGTGAGAGGTTTGCCTAAGATAAAATTTGTTGAAGATCACTTGTGTGAATCTTGTTTGAAAGGAAAACATGTTAGAGAATCTTTCAAACCAAAGAAAGAAATTTGTACTTCTAGAATTCTTGAACTTGTTCATATGGATTTGATTGGACCATCTAGGCATGCTAGTCTAAGTGGTAAATTATATGTTCTTGTCATTGTTGACAATTTTTCTATATTTACTTGGGTGAGATTTCTTGCAAATAAAAGCGATGCCTTTAACGAATTTACTAAGTGGTGTAGGTTGGTTCAAAATAAAAAGAATCTGACAATTGTTGCTATTAGAACCGATCATGGAGGTGAGTTTGAGTGTGAACCATTTGAAAGGCTTTGTGACAAATATGGAATGGAGCACAATTTTTCAACACCAAGAACACCACAACAAAACGGTGTAGTAGAAAGAAAGAATCGCTCACTTGAAGAAATGAGTAGAACAATGTTGAATGAATACAATCTTCCAAAATCCTTTTGGGCGGAAGCAATCAATACCGCATGCTATGTCATTAATAGAGTGTATCTTAGAAGAGACAAAAACAAGACACCTTACGAGTTATGGAAAGGTAAGAAACCCAACATATCATATTTTCATCCTTTTGGTTGCAAAGTTTTTATTCATAATAATGGAAAGAGCAACTTAGGGAAATTTGATTCAAAATCTGATGTTGGTGTGTTTCTTAGTGATTCACTAACTAGTAAGGCATTGAGAATCTATAAAATAAAACTAAGTGTGTTGAAAAAAATATTCATGTTAAATTAGATGATATGATTTCACCTCCAAGAAAGGTTTGTTTTGATGATGATGTAGGAAATTTAAGAAATGGAGTTGAAGAAATTGAATCCAAGATTGAAAAAATAAAGTTAGATGAAGAAGATCACGTACCTGACATTAAAACATGGGCAAAAGCAAAGAATCATCGTATGGAGCAAGTAATTGGTAGCTTGAATGATGGTTTAAGAACTAGGACGAATGTTTATGAGCACATGAGCAATTCAAATTTCATCTCACTAGTGGAACCCAAGAACATAAAAGAAGCTCTTGAAGATGAGAATTGGCTGCTAGCTATGCAAGAAGAACTTAATCAATTTAAGAGGAATAATGTATAGGATTTGGTAGCTCCACCAAAGGATAAAACCATTATTGGAGTCAAGTGGGTAAACAGGATAAAGTATAATGAGAATGGTGAAGCAGTAAAAAATAAGTCAAGATTAGTAGCTCAAGGGTTTTATCAAGAAGAAGGTCTTGATTATAATGAGACATATGCACCTGTAGCTCGATTGGAGGCAATCAGATTACTATGTGCCTTTGCATCGCACAAGAGGATCAAATTAAATCAAATGGGTGTCAAAAGTGTGTTTCTAAATGGCTACATCCAAGAGGAGGTTTATGTCAAACAACCACCGGGTTTTAAAGACCATGAACATCCAGATCATGTCTACAAGCTCAAGAAGGCACTTTATGGATTAAAGCAAGCACCTAGGGCATGGTATGAAAGGTTAAGCACTTTTCTAACTTGAAATGGTTATATTCGTGGTAAGAATGATAATACTTTGTTTATAAAACATGTTGATCAAGATATGCTAATTTGTCAAACATATGTTGATGATATTGTTTTTGGTACTACTAATGAATTTTTGTGCAAAGAATTCAGTGATCTTATGCAAAGTGAATTTGAAATGAGCATTATGGGAGAACTCAAATTCTTTCTCGAGTTGCAAATAAAGCAATACAAAAATGGCATCTTTATTCACCAATCTAAATATACCAAAGAGCTTCTAAAGAAGTTCAACATGGAAGGATGCAAAGTAGCAGTAACACCAATGGCAACAAATTTGGTCTTGGAAAAATCTGAACACGAAGAAGATGTTGATCAAAAACTTTATAGAGTTATGATCGGCTCTCATTTATATTTAACCGTATCTAGACTAGATATTATATTTACTACGTGTGATTGGACCAAATTTATATTATAAATTAGGCCCGTTTTCTTTAGTAATTATGCATTTGCTGACTCCTGATTTATGATTTTTATGCTTATTTTGGTCCCGCACATTGATTTTTGATAAATTGCACATTGTTAGTATTTTGTTGTTATTTGTCATTAATTTTGCATAATTTTTATTGGGACAATTGATACTGCGAATGGGTTGTATTTTGTAGGACCAAAGGAGTCAACATTCAACAAGTCAACACGCCGCGAGATTCGCTGGGGCGAACCAAACTCTCCATTCGCCGAGGCGAATTAATGGTATTTAATTCTTTCGCCGCGGCGAGTGACCATTCAACGTTCGCTGCAGCGAACGAAACCATTAGCCTCAGCGAAAGTCGGATAATCCGGCCTATATTTGGCAAAAGTTCCACTGTTCCGACATGACCCGCACGCATCCCTATAAAACTTTACCATTTAGGGCAAAAACGGAGACGGCCGTACAGAGTTTTCTTCTCTTCTTTCCTTCGCTTCTAATAGTTTTCGTTTTCTGTTTGTTTTGCAGATTCGCCGCTTCAGCCGGACGACGCCAGTCTCATTCATCTCTTCCACTGCTTTCTCATCTGCGTTTTGTTCGTCGTTGGAAACATGAACCGAGGTGATCCTTCAACAGCGAAGATTTCATCCGGTACCATGGTCGGCTAAGTGTACTATCTTCTGAAATGTAGCAATGGTTGGAGTTCCGTGAGCTAAACAAGGGTAATCGATTATAGCTAGGATTTGATTTGTATTTGCAATGATCCGAGTTGGTATTTTTGCAATGTATTTCTGATTGAATCTTGCTATAGTTTAGTAGGATGTTAACTATGATCTATGGTATGGATCGATTTCTGTTGAAGTTTGTGCCAAATACATGAAGTCTCATGTATGTTAAACAGATTTGCATGAGTTGATTTAATCTACCTAGTTGTGTTTGGTTAAATTAATTTTGTGTTTATTTGATTAACTTTGTTGCATTAATCATTCCATAGCATACACTAAGGTTTTAACTAATTTTAATTAATCTAGTTGATTAATTAATTTTGGACTTAACGAGTTGTTAAGGTTTAGCTTTCGAAATTTAGTGGATTTCAAACCTCGATATTATTTTGAACGATGATGACCCGAGCTACATTTTCAGGAGAGTTTTAGTAAGTTGATTTCAAACTTGTTTAATTTCAATCGTTTAGTTTTCTAAAAATCCCAAAAACATTTATTCTTACTTTGGCTTAGTTTAATTTTTAGTTAATCAAATCAAAACCCCCTTTTTATTGCTTTAATTGCATGCATCATTCAAACATTAGGCTAGTCTAGGATCAGTTAGTACACTGGTTCCTTGAGAGTCGACCCGAGGTTGCATCCTGTATTGCAATCCTTGGTATAAATTTTATTTGACCGGTTTCCGAGGATCAATTTTTAATATTGAACGACGAGCCGCCGATCAAATTGGCGCCGTTGCCGGGGAACCAAGAAGTGGTTCTTTAATTTTGCTTTTTGTCATTTGTTGCTACGTGAAGTTAGGTGTCTTTTCTTTTAGGTTGCATTCTAAATACTTTAGTTGCATTTGCATCGTTAGTTAGTATTTTGCAGATTACACCTTTTATGGAAGTTCACTGAGGCTAACTCTTATTTTTCTGTGACCAACATTTCGTGAATCGGCTTAGTGGAGGCCGATATGGACGTGGATGGATGAAGTTATTTCGCCACACCATGGCCATTGTCGAAGGTTAACCGCAAATCAAGACCTCCATAACTCCTGTGTTATTTCTTTCCTTCACTTGTTTACTCACTTATGCCTTATGATTGCTTGTGACTTATATTGGTGCATTAGTTTGTTAAGTAAGTGTCGGGGAGGAGCAACCTCAGTAGACAATAGCTTAGCTTTTAGTTTAATTAGTATCTTTTCAATTCAATAAAGTCCCTTTGAGTTCTGCCTCCTGCCTTCCTTCAGTTGTGTTGAATTGCCCCTTGTGCTCTATTTCTTCTTGCTTAACATTGAGGACAATGTGTTGATTAAGTGTGGGGGAGTTATTTCCCTATTATTTTTTTGACATTGCATGACTATTGCTATTGTGTTTCATTGAGGACATATGAATTGTTGGCTGATTTGTGCGTTCTGCTGCTAACTTGGGTTAGTTTACATTCTGGTTGTCATTCGCATTTCTTCGCCGCGACGAGTGATCACACATCGCGGCGACGCGTTCTTCAGATTTCGTATACATCGCGGCGTGTTCCATGTTATGTCGCGACGTCCATACCTGTGCATGAATGATTCTGTGCTTAATTTTTTTTAACTCAATTCAAATTTGTTTTGCACTGGACTTTTGTGGCTTTTGTTTTCAAAGTCTTTATTGGTTTCAAAACGATGCTTGAGTTATTGAAAACATCTTCCATCCTTTTCATGATAATTTGACTTGACAAAACCTTACTTTCAATGTTTTCAATACAAAGTGGATGGAAGCATGCTAATAAAGTGGCATTTTAAGTTTTTAAGACTTGAGATTGTTCATAGAGATCATACCCTTGTGGAAGGATATTTGAGCCAAACATTTTCTTCTATCTTTGTGTGCATCTTCTTATTTCATTCTTCTCCAGAACTTGTTTTAATTCTTACTTGAAGCTTAATGAACTGAATTTTTGCTGATATGATAGGCGTTCCTTCTTAAACCCATTTGCCTAAACACCGCCCCTTACACATTCATCCATTGCTAGCCCCTTTGAGCTTTACTGTTATGAGCATTTGCATTTATATTCTTAGATGATGTCAGTAGTCTGTGTTTAGTTATTAGCAGTAGTCTATGTTTTGTTATTAGTTCTCGAAAAAAAAAAGTGTTGAAAAATGAAAAAATGTTAGTCTTGTGTATCCCGAAAAGGGATAATAATGTGTTGTATCCCAAAAAGGGATTAGCATCTCAAAATGAGATGAAAAAAATTATTCAGTATGCAATTGTTAGTTTGAATTCTACTGATGACATCAGTTCACATTTAGTGCATATGCTCATATTTTCTTTCTTATACTTCATCCATTCATTTAGCCTTCCATGCATTACAACCCTCAAAGTCCTCTTGATCTTCAAAATGATAGTTTTTGTGGTGGAAAAATAGAATTGACACAAGCCTATGGTAGGAGGTGACTTAAGTAGATTGAGAGAAAAATACCCTAGACACAAGTGAGCTGAGCGTAAACACTATATCTTGAGAGTTTCTCTTTTGTTCAATCTCTTGTGCTTGAATTCTTTTAGTTTTTATTCTGTTAGCTTTCTTCTTATTTGCTGTGGTTGAATTCTGAGAAAGTAACTCGAGTCAAGTTCATTTTATTATTTTGAGTATGGGTGCTATTTTCTTTTCCTCTTGTATTCTTTTTGACTCTGGTAAACTTTGTCCAGGAGTACAAAGGTCTAAGTGTGGGGGAATTGATTGAACTCAAGTTTATCATATAAATTGGCTACACTTTTATGGCTTTTAATGTACTTTTGACTCTTGATTCATGATTTTGTGCTTAAATTAGTCCTCATGCGGTGAGCTTATGCTTTATGCAATTTGTTAGTAAAATTGTGCAAATTGACATTGATTGCATTATAATTTTCTAAGGACAATTGATACTGCAAATTGTTATTTTATATTGCAGGAGAAAAAGGGTCAAAAGGATGAGAAAGTCAATGATGCCATGCGAATCACTCCGCATCTGAAGAACGCTCGTCATGACGAACAATTCTAGACGCCGGGCTTAACCAGACCCTCCATTCGCTGCAAATAATTAATGGTATTTAATTTATTCGCGCGACGAGTGACTAAATTCATTCGCCGCAATAACTACATGTTATTCGCCACAAATAATGTCGGGTAACCCACCCAAAATAGAAATTTTGTCTCATCGCATGCGACCCGCCCATGACCCATCCTTTAAATATTGCGAATTAGGTTATCGGAGGGGCTTCACTTCGCACGAGAGAAAACACAGAGAGAGACCGACGAGAGAAGAGAGGAGAGAGGGACGAGCGTAGAGAGAAAGTGAGGAGCGGTGGTAAATGCCGCCGCCTGTGGTTCCTTCGGGGTTCCTCAGGAAGTCATTTTTAGTTGTTTTCTTTTGGTTATTTTTGCAGGTGTCTTCCGCCGTGAGCAGCTATGGTTCGCCGCGAGTTGCGGTGTTCCCAGTTGTGATGTGTGGTTAGGCATTCTTCTCCTCTTGACGATGCAAAGTGATGGTTGGAGTTCACCGAGCACTAAAGGAGTAGCTTAATCTATAGTTTGCTATGATTTATGAATATGCCTTGGTCGAGGGTTTATAGATTATAGTGATACTATTGATTAAAGCTCAATTAAATGTTTGGACGTTTGTTGTGTTGTTTGGATTACTAGTTTACATTGTCACGTTTTTAACTACATTGTTGTGAACAACCGAGTTGGGGTTTATTGCTTTGTAGTTAGATTTTGCTTGATTATAGTTTAGTTAAGCGGTGAACAGTGTAATATGTTATGGATTTGTTTATGTAGAACTTCGTGCTTAAATATATGAAGTCTCATATATGTTCACTTGTGATTTTGTTAATTCTCTTTTATCTGCCTAGTTGTGTTAGATATTGAGTTGATGCTAGATTGCATTTGACCACTTGCATTAACATGTCCATTGCATACACTAAGGTTTTAACAAGTTTTAATTAATCGAGTTGATTAATTAATTCATTGGACTTAACGAGTTGTTAAGGTTGAGCTTTGAAACTTAGTGATTTCTAGTCCACGCCCACACTAAGATGTTTTTAACAAGGTTTTAAGCAATGTAGTTCATTGATTAAAACCTTGGACTTCAGTTCCTTTAAGGTTTTAGGTGTTTTTTTATTAATGGAGTCGAGAGTGACAGGAGTCCATTAATCAAGACCCTGGACTTAAAGTGAGTCCTTTAAGGTTTTCCATTCAAACTTAGTGATTTCTAATCCTGTCCGACTAAGATGCACTTAACGGGATCTCGAGCAATGGAGTTCATTGATCAAGATCTCGGACTTAAAGAGTCCTCTAATGTTCGAGGCTCAAGAGCACTCAATGGGGTCTAGAGAGATGGAGTCGCGAGTGATGTGATTCCATTAATCGAAACCACGAACTTAGAGATAGCCTTTAAGGTTTACTATTCACACTTAGTTTTGAACTGTGATAGCCAAAATTCATTTTCAAGAGGATTCTATCTTTTGTTTTACTCTTTTTATTTTCTATTTCCAAAACTCAAAATACTTTTTGCATACATTTTAGTTTATTAATGTTTTAAAATCAAAACCCCCTTTTTCCTTGCTAATTTCACTTGCATTAAATGACATATAGGCTAGCTTAGGTCCATTTCATTAGGTTCCTTTGAGAGACGACCCGAGGTTGCATCCTATGCTGCAATCCTTGGTATAAATTATTTTATTTGACCGGTTTCCAAGAATCGATTCTAGGATCGAACGACGAGCCGCCGATCAACGTGTCTGTGTGCTAGATTTCAATCTTGTCCCAAAATTACTCATTTGAGTGCCTGCAAAAGAATTTTTAAATATCTGAGTAAAACTGTTAATCATGGTTTATGGTATCCTAGTTGTGAATCTTTTGACTTATATGCTTATAATGATGCTGACTATGGTGGCTGTAGGGTAGATAGAAAAAGCACTAGTGGCTTATGTCATTTTTTAGGTTTATCTTTGATTTTTTGGGCTAGTAAAAAGCAAGTTAGTGTAGCCATTTCCACTGCTGAATCTAAATATGTAACAGGTGGAAGTGCATGTGCCCAAGTTCTTTGGATTAAACATCAATTGCTTGATTATGGTATCGTTGTTAAAAATATTCCAATTTATTTTGATAATACCAGTGTAATTTGTTTGAGTAAAAATCCAATTTTGCATATTAAAACAAAGCATATAGAAATTAGACATCATTTCATACGTGATCATTGTTTGAAAGGTGACATTTGTTTGAAACATGTATCTACTAATGATCAATTAGCTGATATTTTTATAAAACCTTTTAAAGAAGAATTGTTTGTGAACATTAAATTGAGACTTGGTATGTGTGATTTGAATTCTATTGGTTGATTGTAATTTTATGCACACATTAGAGCAACAAAATGGTCAAGATATTAGGCAAATATGAAATTCCATCTGAGAATACATCATCATGATCTACACTTAGGCTAAAATGTGATTTCTTTGGAGTCTAGCAATATTCCAGTCGACTAATTGGAGTTTGAGTCGAATGAAGTTGAGGAATTACTCGAGCTATTCTGTGGCCTGTTGCAAATATTACAGTTATAGTCGACTAATACACATATTTTTCCCAACCAGTCGATTAGTTTTAAATCAGACAACCCCCACTCTTAGTTTTATTTCTATTAGTAGACTAATGTCTTTCCAGTAAGTCATCTGAGTCTTCTTTAAAAACTCAATTTCTCCCCAAATCCCAAAAAAGCTATCATCTTCTCCTTCGGAAACTCTTCTTCCTAGTCGACTATTATCCCCTGATTTCTTCAAATCCACCATACCCACTCTCAATCGTCCTCCAAAAACACTAAACCCACTTATCAATCCTAGAAATGATCCTCCTTCTTTTGAAATCTCATTCACGACATTCCAAACCCTAAACTTTGATAATTTCTCCTTTCTCCCAAAATCACTCGGATCCTTCAACATGGCTCCACGGAAATCAAGTGGCAAAGGCAAACAAACAGCAACCCCTCCACAAGGTCCACGAGTTCGTTCGTCATCTTCAAGGGGAAGTGTTGAAAGAGAAAATGAAGAGGTTGAGCCACGAATCATCTCACTTGAAGCACAAAATCTATACTATCAGGTACTGAAAAATGAAGTTCTCATCCCTTCTATGCGGTTTAATTGGGTTGAGTTGAATCATAGTGAATTTGTGGAGTTATTTAGTGAAATTACACGCCTTGGATTGAGCTATTTTCTGGGGTATACAGATAATATTTATGAAGATATGGTAAGAGAATTTTATGCCAATCTTGTGGTGATTAGAAGTAATGTGGATACTGGAGTACATTTGAAATCTACTATTCAAGGTAGAGAAAGTTTTATCTGTGAAGAAAATATGTCAATTTGGTTTCAGTTACCTAAGGGTGGAGTTAGGTCTAGAGCTTCATTCTTAGATTTGGATATTTTGAGACATGAGGGTGGAGATATTGATGAGGAAGCTGAAGATAATTTTGGCTATACTGAAAAGAAGGGTGATGAGTTACTTGTTAGATTGTGTTCTGATCACTCGCCACCTAATGAGGCAATGGATTTGCTACTGAATTTTAGATTATTACATTATGCTATTAATTGTGTGGTTTATCCAAAGAAAGCAAGTAATAATCACATTACATTGTTGGATAAAGAAATTCTTTGGCACTTGGAAGAAGGGAGGAAAATCAATTTTCCAAGTCTAATTATTCAGATGATGCAGAAAAAGGCGAATCTATTAAAAGGTGAGCTTAAAGGAAAAACTGGGAAGCATAAAGGAATGCCATATAGAGCCTTGATAACTCACATTGCTATGTTGCAAAAATGTAATGTGAGTTCTTGTGATCATTATCCTTATCCATCGAGTTGGCGATTTACTCCTTACAATCTCCGAAGTATGAAGCTGGTCAAAACTGTTGAGAAAGGATGGGTGTATTCGTATCATGTGGAGAAGCTTGGTTTGGCTTTGGAAAGTGAACAAGTGCCTAGGAGGCAACGTTCCAAGAGGACCGATGATCGTCCTAGCAGTTCAAGACCAAGTAGTGTGCAACGGAGTGAGGTATCTCAAGATGAACTTCGGGAGATTAGAGATCAAATGGAAAAATTAAATGATCGTGTTGATGATCAACAGAGTATGCTCATGCGATTGGAGAAAAGTGTTGATGATCAACGAAGTATGCTCACACGCTTGGAGAGAAGCATTAAGAAAATTTTCGATAAGTTAGGTTGTAGACATGATGATGCTTCTTCCTCCTGATGGTTGTTGAATTTGCTTTAGACCAACATTTCATAATGTTTTCTTCATATTGTTTTTGATTTTCAGTTTGTTTTGATTGCTACTTGAGACAATGAACATGTGTGTTTTGATGGTTTGCTCTTTTATCAATGTGATTGCAATTTTTTGGTTTGTATTAATCATTTTGATTATGACAAAAGGAGGGAGTACTATATGTTAAAATTGTTTAGGCTTATATGTTTTTTTAATCTATCTGGATTTGATATTAAAATTATGGCTTATAAAATTTTTTGAATTTGATTTTGAATTCATTGATTATATGATTGAGGGGGAGACAATATAATTAAAAAGACAAGGCATAAAAACCTTGATCAATGTTTCTTGTTTTCATTTCTTAAACAATTTCTAAATGTTTTTTCATTATAAAAAAAGGGGAGATTGTTGGACCAATGGTAGTTGACAAATTAAATCCTTTTATGTTTTAATAATAATAAAATGTATAGAATTGGTTAAGAAATTATTTCAGGTGTTTTAATTTAAAAAAAGACTTGTTGAAATCAAGATAGCAGATAAACCATTGTGGAAATTATCTTCAACGTGCTAGAGATATTAAATCTTGAAGATTATAGTTAGATTTTGTTAAATCTATCCGTTGGAGTCAATACTAGTCGACTATAATGTGGCAAGTCGATAATAATATTAAGATATGTCAGTGGGGCATGAAACAAGTTGACCAATTTGTTACAAGTCGACTATAAATAGTCAGATAGATGCACTAGTCGACTATCATTACACTAGTCGACTATTCGAAGAGCGGAGATGAAACTCGCATGGAAAAACATTGGTACTAGTCGACTACTCTTTGAAGACAAAGCTGACTATAATGTACTAGTCGACTATAATACCTCAACTAGTTGACTATCAGGTGGAGTTGAACAAAATTTGTCCGAATCAATCCCAAATGAAAAGGAAATAATTTTTCAACATCTATGAGAAATCAAGCAATGGCTATTAGACTTCTCCAACGGCTACAATCATCTTAGAGCCTGCAAATAAATACAAGAAGATCATATGATTAAGGGTAGAGGTCTAAAAAGCAAAAGCATACCACTATTGTTAAAAATTTTCTCTCAATTGCTCTTAGCTTGTTCCAAATTTGTACTGAGCATTATTACTTCTTCTTTATCTTTGTGATTATTGCGAGTTGAGTGATTGGTTGAAAATCACTTGTGAGGTAGGATTTGTGTCAGAAAACAAATCAATTGTAAGGGTAGGTTGAGCCAGAAATCAAGAGGTGTTGTAAAAATTCACACTGAACTATAAAGTGTGTAGTAAAGTGATTTGCCAAATCCTAAGTGGGAGATTAGGTAGAGGACGTAGGTCTTAACACCGAACCTCTATAAAAACAGTGTTTGCCTTTCTTCCCTACTCTTTGCATTTAAATTTGTTTAAATTGTTTTGTGTGTATTAACTTCTGATTTTTTGTAGAATTTTACGAAAAAGGTTCAAAGATCTATTCAACCCCCTCTTCTAGATCATTTAGAAAACCCTAGCTCCTCCAACATACAGATTGTTGGATCCCGTTTTCGGAACCCAACTACATAGACTTAACACTATCACTCTTGCTCGAATCTGAAACGGAACGAAAAGCAATGAATCAGATCATATAGCGAATCAAAGCGAAGCAAACACATGAATCAGAAATGAAATCGAAAAACAGGAATATGAAACAAATGTGGATCGAATCGAAACAAATAAAACCAAAACCGACATCCAATACGAATATCTTAATCATAGCGCTAGAAACCTTGGACTAACCAATCCGAAAACGGTATAAATTTTTTCTTCTCTTTTTCTTATTATTCATTTCTTTCATCATTTAATCCATCTGATTCAAAATCAAACAAATAATTTCCACTTTTGGAAATTTTTCCTCATACAAATCTCAAATCTTAATCACGATCTTCTTAATTATGCGCTAATTCAGTATTTTCACCACGAAACATATTCTTGTCCTTATTCTCATTTCTTGCCATAGCAATTTCACACTTATGCCAATAAACCCATAAATTTATACACTAATACACGTATCCATATGCTACTCTACAAAATCAAAAGATAACATAACGCATTACCTAACAAAACCCAAACCTGCAAGGAGTAAAACTCACTTCTATAAATTCCAGACAATTACACATACATCAAAATCCACCGACCCCCGCTCGAGATCTCAAAGATAAATGAAACCTAAATTCTAAACCACTTTAAGTCGTTTTTCATATTAAATTCATATTCATCACATTTAAACTCATGTACAACTCCCATTAACCCATATATGAATTAATACTTCCATCAAACCCAAAACCAATCATATTTATAAATCATCACAATTCATATCCCATCATCAAACACATTCATCCATATCCATACATATATATCCCAATTACATTCATAATTCAATTCAATTTGTGTACAAAACCAAAAAGCACCATCCATAGCCAATACATTTCCAATTCCATAATTCAAGTTCTTATACAATATCATAATCCAATATACATCATGAACTAAATGCTTACAATACTCTAATGGTATTCCAATCCATATACCATTTCCAATAATCATAAACCAAATACACAAAGTACAAAAACATGCACAAATATTGATGTCTTGACGTCTTTCATCAGATCTCCTGCTCGAATACCTGGAGATGGGGATGAAAGGGGGGTGAGCTCGGAAGCTCGTGGATAACATGTTTATCAATCAAATGATAAGCAAAACATTTTCAAACCTTACTTTCAGTTGATCGAACCATCACAGTAGGAAAACATTGAAGGTTTATTTCTTAAAAACTTCTCAATTTCAAAACTTTCATAAACATTTACAAACAGTTTTCAAAACTATCATCGTTGAAAATCCCAAATTTCTCATTTGTCGAAAATCCAAACCTTTTTACAATTTATGAATATAATCGAAACACATGAAATACATCACATATAAATGCACCACATTCTACACAAAGCAAAACATATAACACATCAATCGGTTTGGGTCGGTCCAAAAATAGGACGTACTACACATTCCCGCAAAGCGGTCCTGTGCAGTCGTGAACAGGACTTACTACACTTTCCTGCTTAGCGGTCCAGTGTAGCCGTGAAGGGAGTCCGTAATCGGAGTTCCTATGTCACTAGCGGGCAGTCGGGAGAAGGCTTAAAAAAAATGAGACCAGTGCACTGACTCCACATGAGGGACCTAACCAAACCCATATAACACATATTCATGCTTGAAAAATCCTATTGCCCGAAGGCATATTTTGAAACTGAACTTTTCATGTCATCTCAAATTCAATGCAATATCGATCATTCACAATATCACACAAATTACAAACAAACGCTCATATAATAATTCTCAAATTTTCCCTCACAAGGAATGCACACTTTATAACCTTTCAAAAACATTCAAACATCATATCACACTAATTCACATACTCAACTTATAAATCAATTTAACACAATGAACTCAATGAGTATTTCATCTTTATCAATTTACTCAAAAATCCATTGAATAAACAATTCAAGTCATTTATGGAAAATTGTCCGAACCATTGTAGAATTTTTCGTAAATCATTTGGAAACAATGACTTTAACAATTTATAAATCATTTTAAAAGCAATTGGTTCAATCATTTGTAAAACAATAGCTTATAAAACCAACACTTATAATTAGCTCATAATTTGAAAAATAAACGCATTACCCACCTCTTATCCATGCTTGGAGCTTGTTCCAATCCTCAAGTCTCCTAAGCCTCTCCTCAATTTTTCTCATTCAAGACAAAAGCCCTAAATCATAAACATCCACAATTGATTCAATTCAAACATGAAATTTCTAAAATTGACTTGAGAATCCACAAGCCCATACCAAACTTAAGTCAAATAAACCAAAATATCATCAAAACTCAAAGATCAAGATTTATCTCTTACCTTAACCTTCTCCATTTTCGAATTTCTCTTAGCTTGGAAGGGAGCTCTTGACTTCTTCCATCTTTTCCCTTAGGAAACAACTCAAAAACATGCCATGTCATTAAAATGGGTGGTCAAAGACCCAATTGCCCTCCCACTTAAGGCTAAAAATCCTAACTCTTTAAGTTAACTTCCAAAACTGCCCCTGAATTTTATTTCAATTCATACTACTTTGGGACATTTTTTTCACCATCAAATTGAATGAATTTGCCAAAATTTTCTTCTAGAGAATTGTTCCTCCTTGTCTTAATTTCATAATGCCACCAAAATCATTCAATTTGGAGCACTACAACAAAAGTTATAGTCCAAACATGTCAGACATATCGTTCTACTAACACATCTTCTAGCAATTCACTTCCTTCCAAAAATTGACATTCTTAAAGGCTAAATTGAAACTTGATTTCTTCATAACAATTGTAGCCCTATTGCTCTATTATCACATCATTTTGATAACTATAGCAAAAGTTATGGCCAAAATGCTTTTATATGCTCCTAATCCAAGACTGAACACTAATCCCAAACTTCAATTCACAAATTGAATGTCTTAGGGGCTAAATTGAAATTTCATTTTTTCATATGATTTGTAACCTCATGTCTTAATTTTATTTTTCCTTAAGAAGCACTTCAATCGGATGTCCACACATCCCGAATTTCTCAAAATACCGAACCATGTTCAGAAAATTATCCCACTCACTTTGATGTAAACAATCTTCCTCAATTAAGGCTCTAAAATTCATAATTTCCCACAAAAATGTAATTAATTTTCTTAGGAATCTAACGCTTCGAGAACCAAATCATTCGGATATCGGACGGAAATGATATAAGAAAAAGATCTGACAAAATCGGATGAGGAAGGAAAAATAGCAAGATTAGAATGAAACAAATCGTTCTGATTATCATAAGATTCAATCAAACTCTTTCAATTTATCTCCAATTGATACAAATTTTCATGGAGAGAAGGATGCATGTATTAGGAATTCAGTGCTTCAAGAATCACTTCAATCCGAGGTCGGATGAGTGAGTTATGCCCAAAAGAATAAACCATGCTTAAACCCAAAATCGATTTGAACCTCTCTTGGCGCGATCACTATAACTTTCTATCTAGAAATCATATTGATTTCGTTCTTAGATCATTAGAAAGTAGACATCTAGATCTACAACTCTTATGAAGACTAACAAATCAGATTCGGCCTCTAAGATGGTCAAAAATCTCCATTTTCGCAAGCTGACCCGTGAATGTCCGTTTAATGGACATTGTCGGGCCAAAGTGTACCAATTCATCCGAGAAAGTTCGTTAAACGGACATCTATGTCCGTCTAACGGACATAGGCACAGCAAATGGTCCTTTTGACCCGTAAAGGTCCGTTTAACGGACATGGATTTTCTAAAACCCCTTCAAACCTTTTTCCAATGCTTCCTACTCCCAAACAAACATCATATTCAATCAATATCTTCTTAAATTCAACTCTTCTAATACAAATTCATTTCATAACAACTCAAACACCAAATATATTTCATCAAACTCTCAATTCTTGATCCATTTGGTCCATCCAAACCACAAATTCTCATCAATTCTCATAACTATCACATACACAACTCCTATGAAGCATCATAACTTATATCAATCATATCTCTTAACTCCAATCTCGAAAACTTGCATACTTAGTATCGTTGTAAAGATAAAAGAATAAGCTAAAACTTCAAAGAAGGCAACTTTGGCCAATTATATTTCAATTATTCCTGAATTTCCCCTAAATCAGCATACACATTTACTTAACATTCTTGCCAACTCTACTTCTTCTATTCAATTTGCCATTGGAAACTATCCAACACTCAACCTCAAAGCATATGATTTCTTACATTCAAAAACTTCATGTCATTCACCAAGTTCCTCTCTTGATTTTTGCATAATATCTCATATATATAACCATAATTCATACTTAAGGTTTCTCAACTCATTATCCTTACATAAACCCATATCTCATTAAGGCACAAATAACATCTATAACACAATTTATATACCAAAACATTCATTTACTTTCATTTTCACATTTCTAATTTCCACTCAAAGTTTGGGGTCCAACACAAATCATCAACATTTATGGAAGAATAAGTTCGATCTTTTAGCAATAAGAAGAAGGAGACAATGAAACTTGAAGAAGCAAGGTGAAAAAGTTGAACAAAAATCAAGATGAGAGGGTAAGGGTGGGATGTCGTGAGTGAAGAAGAGGGATGGAGAAGATGAAGAAATGAAGAAGTTGGAGAGGAGAAGTGTATTTCGTGAATGTATAAGTGAAAGACCATAATAAGATGGGTCTTTCACTTAATGAAATTTGTGGTTTAAACAAGTGATATGGTAAGTGACACGTGTCACTTGCCATATATCACTTTCTCATGGTCTTTTATTTAACTAGTCAATTTTATCTCCAATTTCTAATCCAATTGACTCCCAATTTTTAATGGCATTTGTCAATAAATCCTAAAGTCATTTATCAAAATTTCCTTTGTCATTGGACAACAATTTCTACTATCATTCATCAATTTTTTTTCCAATTGGCGTAGCACCCCACTCCCGTAAGAGCCGAACCCGATATCGATGGTGATATCCGAGATCACGCCCTGCGAGAGTGGTGTGCTAAGTACTCGATCAATCAAAATTCGGTATATATATATTTTTTCTTTTTTATAGACACACATGCGGAAGTCAAATAATCAAATAGGACATAAGCCCTTTTTCAATCATACAAGGCCATTTACAAAATTCTCATATGGCCATTTGGCCCTTTCACAAATACAACACTTGAGTCATTTCAAAATACAATTTATACGGAAATTGCGGAATAAACAATTTAATAAAAAAATATAGACATGTAATGCAGACGCGAACTAATCCCAACTTCTATCCTTCACTTGAATCCTGCCAATATACTCCCGTTGGCTTAACGGGGTATTCTTCTGATCCTGAAAAAAATAATTACAATTTTTAGGTGAGTTTTGCAAACTCAGTGAGTGACCATCATTGATGGCTAACTCATCACATCTCACATAAGATATATATATTTCATAAATTACATTCCATTACACATTTTTTCAATAACGCACATGTTCATATTATTTCGCACTCAATCACTGAACCAATCTCACTTTATTTCCTATATCACATTATTTCCCATATTCATATCCTTTCATTAACAACCAAATTGAATCACATCAACTTGTTCACATTCAATATCATTTAAACATTCATATGATACATATGTCACTTGTATGAGACTCACATTCGTTCTTATTGTTGTGACTGAGTGCCTCTTCACATATACAGAGTACCAGCCCATAGGCTTAGTCGAATCACAATACCAGCCTGTAGGCTTAGTCGAATCACAGTACCAGCCTGTAGGCTTAGTCGAATCATACTACCAGCCCGTAGGCTTAATCGAATCACACTACCAGCCCATAGGCTTAGTCGAATCACAATACCCATGGAGCATAGCTTTATGTGGAAACGCTTCAAATAGGCAACTCAAGTCACAACGCCTTTATATTTTATGCATTCATACCATGGAATGCATCACTTACATTGCATGCACTTATTCGATCACATTCACTTATCATCGGACCGTAGCCCGGCATTCAACATATAGTTGAGTATTCACTCTTTCTCTCGCATGCAATGCACATTCTGAAAACACTTAGTTCATCTTATCCACATATAATGAGCACTTCAATAATTCAGATCATTCATCTCATAACAAATCATTCACATATCACATTATTTCACATTCAGTACATTAAATCAATCATACTTTGTATCAAAAATCACATTTTTCATTATGCAGGTGCAATGCACATGAGACTCATTTTCCATTTGTTACTTTGTTGTGATCGAGTGCCTAAATTGTCCCTTAAAGGACTCATTGAACTGTCCCATGTAGGGCTCATTGATAACTGTCCCATGTAGGGCTCATTGAACGTTGAGCTTATAGCTCTGATCGGTGGCTACTCGGTTCATAATTACTATTTTGTTTTATGCATTCATGCAATGGAATGCATCACTCACAATTACTTATCCCATTCAAATCACTTTCTTACAACATCAGATCTTAGTCCGACAATCCACATTAAAGTGGAGCATTTCACAATTTCATCTACAACTAATATGCTTTTACCAATTACATATTTACATATCATTCATCCAATTGATAGTCAATAGCACTTCTATATTCAAATCAATATCACAATCATCGGACCGTGGTCCGGCATTCCACATTAAAGTGGATCATTTCACAATTACATTTATGTGCCAATACACGATTTATAATCACATTCACATACAATTAACACTTCAATATCTCACTCATATAGCACCTTCATTGGACCTTCATTTTCTGAATTTCAACAATCAAGACACATTCATAATTAGTCATAATCACTTAGTTTATAACATAAACAAAACAAACAAAAAGGTAAGACCATCTAGGTCTACTCACAGTACGCTACAAAATAGCATTTGCTTCCCAATTTTGGAACGTTAGAATGTGGATGCTTGACCTGCACAGCCCATATATGCAAGACACACATTGCACACTCATCAATAATTGCGCACATAAAAACATTCATTTTTACACAATTGCAATAATGGGCTATGTATAATGCACGCTCAATGACAATCCCGGGTATAGGTTCTAATATACACTTTATGCTCATTTCCATTTCAAAATTTATATACGTTTCATATACTTCATTGGTACATGATCGTTCTAACTTCTCCTTTCAATCTTTTCCCTTTTTATAAGTCTAGCTTATTCATAAGCTTACACTTCAAAAACACTTGGTTACTTTATATCATAACTTAATTTCTCATAATCTCTTTTCTAACCTCATATGAACTCATAATATCAAAACCCTATTCGTAGCTTAGCAATTTAAACATGTGTACACATTTAGGCATATTGCCCATTTACACAAAAACCATAAATATATATATTAACCACCTAGTTGGCTTGCAAAACTTCGAGTCAATTTGTCTTTCCCCTTGTTCTTGGGTAGGATTCTCTTAGTTTCCTAAGACAAATCAAATCTCATTCAATAGGAATCTACTTTAAGATCCCACAATGCAAAATTACTGAAATAGATTCTAGCATATTTAAACTCAAGCATTCTTTTCTAAACTCCATAGACTAGAATCCTTCCAAAATTCCAAAGATTCAAAAAGATCATACCTTGATTCTTCACCAAACGAAGAGATCTTTAGCTCAAATGGAAGCTCTTTTCTTCCTCTTACTTTTTCTCTTCTTGAACAACTTCAAAATCTTTCTTAGAGACTAAGGAAATTAAAACCCTAGTTTGCTCTCTCTTCTTTCTCTCTCTTTCTTTCTTCATCTCTTCGTATTTCTCTTTCTTCTTCATGATATTTCTTTTTTTTTGTCCATTTTCGTTCTCCCCTTGATTTATAAGCCAGACCATACTTCTTTTTCCATGTATGCCCTTAATGAGTCCAAAAAGTCCATTTTATCCTTCCTTATAGGCTTATGTTCTTTTAAACTTAAGTGTCTTGCCAGAAATATCCTTGACCATTCTTACACATCACTTTCTTCTAGAAGACTCTTCTCTATTGTCTTACGGGTCTAATATCACTAAAAGCATTCAATCTGGTTCAGTGATTCAGAAGTTACACTTTAAACATTTTGGACTGTTCTTGTTCATAACAGTACACTATGCATAACTTCCTTAAGAATTTTAGACATCCTAGAGACTGAATCAGATTCCAAGTCCTTCATACCATTTGTAGTTCCATGTCTCTAGTTTACCACGAATCACAAATCATCTCATTTTGATTTATACAAATCAAGATATCATTAAAACACTGAAGTATGTTCAGTGGGATAACACCAGTTCATATCCTTTAAGAGCATACTCACTGTACCCTTCTCACTCTTTTCACTAAATATTTCTTCATTAGTTTCATCTGACTATGATTCTTGGTGAAGAGGTAGGGAAACATCTTAAAAATCCAATGGTTCAAGAATAAAGTCATTTGGAGGTCTAAAGAAGAAGTTATGGCCAAAAGATTCCAACACGTTTCTGCCCTCACCTGAAATGTACATGTCTCAGTACGAATACTATAACTTTTTCTACAGATGTCTGATTGACTTCGTTTTTATACCATTGAAAATAAGGCTTCAGGATCTACAACTTTCATGAAGACCTCAAAGGCTAACTCTATCGTCTAACTTCTGTATCGTCTCACTTTTCTTTCATCTGTTTTTCTGCGTCTGCTTTTCTGTGTCTGTCTTTTTGCGTCTGTACATAACTCAGTGCGAATACTATAACTTTTTATAAAGATGTCTAATTGACTTTGTTTATGAACAATTGGAAAGAAGAATTCAAGATCTACAACTTCTATGAAGACCTCAAAGGCCAATTCTATCTTCTAACTTCTATATCATCTCACTTTTCTTTCGTCTGCTTTTCTGCGTCTGCTTTTCTTTGTCTGTCTTTTTGTGTCTGTACATATCTCAGTGCGAATACTATAACTTTTGCTACATATGTCCAATTGACTTCTTTTTTAGACCATTGGGAAGAAGACTTCAAGATCTATAACTTCTATGAAGACCTTAATGGCTAATTCTATCGTCTAACTTCTGTATCGTCTCACTTTTCTTTCGCTCGCTTTTCTCAAGGCTGCTTTTCAAGGCCTGTCTTCTTCTCAAGGCTCGCTTTTGCATCTGGAACATCTCCACTTATAAGATGCCTAACTTTTGAATCAGATGTCCCAAATTTACAAAATTTATACCGTTGGAAAGATAAAAGAAATATATACAACTTTCCAGAAGTCAACTTTGCCAAAATCTATCTAGATCATGTCCAAATTTCCTCCCAATTCTATCGTCTACTTTTTGCGTCTGCTTTTTGTGTCCAGAACATCTCCACTTATAAGATGCATAACTTTTGACTCAGATATCCAAAATTTACAAACTTTATTCGGTTGGAAAGATAAAAGAAACATCTATAACTTTCCAGAAGGAAATTTTGCTAAAATCCATCTTTATCAATCCCAATGTTTCCCCTAAAATCCAAAGACAAACTTTTCATTCATACACCAACACTGCACCCAATTCTTCACTTTATGACAATATTTGAGACTCTTAGACACAGAATTGAAATCCGATGTCTTCACACAAAATGTAGCCATATATCTCTAGTTTAATCCAAATCAAGAATCATCTAGTTTGGATTACTAAAGAAAATGTTGTGGCTAAATGACTGAAGCATATTCAGTGAACATTTTCCAGATCTCAACCAATCTTGTTTCTAAATCTTTCCTTATTACAACTCATACCAAGATCACTCTTTCTACTCCTTCTGCTCCTCATTTTCAATAAAAATACATTTGATATCAATTATATCTGGAAGTTGTTAATGAATGCATGCACACTTTTTTATCTGAAACATTACGTATTTACGTGCGTATATGCTAACATGATGCATGAGTAAGGAAGATACATTCCTTAATCTCAATTTCTCTTTGAGCTCGCATGTATTGAAATTTCGGGTCACAACCCTTAATATGGGGACGGGATGTTACATTTCTCCCCCCCTTAAAAAAATTTCGTCCTCGAAATTTTCATTTGATTGATCAATACAGTAGAGATGACCATCTTTCAAATGCTCCTCTATTTCTCATACACTTCATCACTTCTAAAAGACCATAGTAGACAGACTCAATAAGTCTTTCAGTAACTCATTTAGCTATCACACTATCTTTACTGTTTCATAAGCATATTTCTAACTACTTACCAACTTATACTTCGTATATTGTCAATCTATCTCTGCTGATCATACCATTATTTCAGATCTTGATCACATATCGCACATTATGAATCTAAGATCTCTTTCACCAATAACACTAATTTATAAAACTCTTCGTACATACCAAGTCATATAGCTTAACTTATCCTTTTTCCAAATCTGAGTGCATCTTACCAAGGTGATACTGACAAAAACATTTCATCTTTCATGAGTCACTTTACTCTTATTTCAGATTCATCTAACTTACTAACAGTATCTCACATTTATTATGGCCTCATATCATTTTAGGCCTTCTTCATCTCAATGTTAGGGTGAATAACCACCCTTCTGTCATACTATGCCCCATATCACTTATAATGATGCCACTCAATATTCTGTACTCCTCCTTACACTAATTGAAAACCTCAATATCTGAATGTGAATTATTCCATTATAGCATTGTCCATTCAGTATGTCAGATTACACACTAATTTTACCAGTAGCACTCATTTGTGCATTACCCCCAAACTTAATAATTTCTTCAATCTTACATAATGTACCTTCCAATTTTATCATCAGTGTCTTATTCCTCAATTATTCAAAATGTCCCCTTTTTGCCTTGCAGACACTTTCACAATATCATCTATGATCACAGTCACTAATTGATACAATATTGCTTGGATCACTTAAATCTTCAATATCATACTACCATTGGAGTATCATTAACTATCACTCACATTTGCAATAGTGTCACCTCGAATTTATAATCTACTCATGTAGTTGGTGTACACACTCTCAGTGGCATATTCCACTTTTTATGCCTGAGTTCCTGCTTAGGATATGACTCCATTAATCACTTTTGACGTATTAGCTATTCATCTCCGATTTGTCTCTTCATTGATTACTCTTGAATCAAATCGTTAGATCAACTTAACTCAATTTAGGGAGATTTTTCTTTGAAAGAAGATTTCTTACTACAATCATCAATACTGTTCATATAAATCTTATCAATCAACTATTTTTTGTCATTACATATCAGTCATTCTTAATACCTCGAGAAGATCAATTTCAACTATGCATAATATCTCAATAAGATTAATTTATGCCATAGCTTACATGATCAGAACATCCCTTGAAATGAGGCTTTATAGGGCACTTAAACAATTTCATTTACTCTAATATCTTAGCATACCTCGCCAAAATCATCACATCTTATCTGGAGATGTATTCACATCAATTCACCAATTAGTAGCTTATACTACTAAGGATACTTTAATCCCATTTAATTCTAGATAACCTTTCTCCTTTTGTGCCAGTTCTCGATCATGGGGATTTTGCTATAATCATGTCCCTTTTCTTTTCCTCCAAGCTCATCACCTAGGCTAACATCATTAACAGTCTCAATTCTGTCCCCATTGATCACTACAAGTGCTCTCACGTCTTGCTCTATTAGGACCCGATCCGGAAACTGGATCCCAACCGGAAAAGCATAACGAAAAACGAAATCGAATGGAAATGGAAATTTCGCATCGAAATTTCGAATCAGAAAACAAAGCATAAGAATCGAAAGCGAAGCGCATACTCAAAGCAAATGCAAATCAGAATCGAATACCAAATCGACAGAAATCAATAGAATCGAATCATAAGGTGGGGATAAACGAAATAATCAATTAAACTGAAACATATCTGACATTCGAGAACAATAATCAAAGAAAACGATCGAATGAATATAATCACGTTGGAAACCCTAAGATGTACCATTCCGAAATCCAGTATAAATTTCTTTTTCTTTCTTATTCCTTGTCTTTTCTTTCTTAATCACTTTATTTCATTACATACAAAATCATCATATGCTTGAATACTCATACAAATCCCAAATCGCACTCAAATCATAATAAACTTCTTAACATTAATACCAATCTCATAAATCCATCTTTCATACATCTAAATTTTATTTTCTTCTTTTCAATTTATTTTCTAATCTAAAATTCAAAAGATAACTACTGCATTTATCCTATCCCAAAAATTCTTGCAAAGCCAAAATACACTTCTAATATCACAAAATCCAGATTCATCGGACTCTCCCATCCGGAATCCAAACACCAGCAACAAACGCAATCTTAGTTCTAAACACTTCAATCAAATTCCCATATCAATTAACAATATATTTTCCCAAAATCATACACAATTTCATATACAATTTTCAAAATTATTTACAATTACAGATTTTAAATCCGTACATCAACCTCTTCATTCTTTTGCATCAACCTAATATACACAATTACATACAAACTTCATAAATCATATACTTACATGGCAATTTAAGCCATATCCAATTTTAATACCAAAATCTCAATTTACACAAAAATCCAAATACTACAAAATCGAATCGAATGTCTAGGCACTCTTTCATCCGATCTCCTGCACGAAACCTAGAGATGGGGATGAAAGGGGGGTGAGCTCGGAAGCTCGTGGGTAACATATTTATAAATTGAATAATAAGGTAAATCAATTTTCATAAACTTTTGCCAAAGGCTTAGTTTTCAAACTTTTCAACTTTCAAATATTTTCTCAAACCCTTTCAATTTTTCAAACTTTTCATATCAAATTTCTATAATTTCATGGTTGAAAACCCTTTTCTCATTTTTCAAAATTTCTCATAAACATGAATGCAATCACATCGAGAAATTTCACGCAAGATAAACAAAATCAAAATCACATAACAAAATGGTTTGGTTTCGGTCCTAACAGACGATCGCATATTCCAAGATAATGGTCATGTGCGTAAACAGGAATGAGGGGAGTCCGAATCGAACTCCTAAGCCACTCATGGGCAGCCGGAGAAGGCTATCGAGGAGACAAAGGTAATCGACTCTACTGAGGGACCCACCAAACCCATACAATTCACATATTCATGCTTAAAACAAGCAGATTGCCCGAAGGCACTTTTCGAAATTTCACATTTTCTTTAAATTTTTCATATCATATAATCATAATGTGTCATAAATGACACCAACATATATCCACATGAATTCATATAACAAATCGAATGCAATTCACTTAAATCACATATTCATCAAATTCATCACCATATATGCACTAATTCTTTAAATCATTTAAATCATAAATCCAATAATTTGAAAACCATGAATTTCATAATTCTTGCATTTTTTAAAACTCATTTTAACCCTTTGAAATCATAATATCAAACATTTACAACCTTTTTCAACCCATTTTATCAACAATAATTTATCAAAATCAAATTTTGGTTTCTTAAATTTTCAAAATCACATTCTTAGCTTACAATTCAATAAATAAATATACTACCCACCTCATATCCATGCTAACAACTTGCTTTGTGCCTCAATTGCTCCAAAGCCTCCTTCTTTCTTCCAATTTAACATTCCCTAAAGCAATTTCATCAAAATTCAATCTCATAAATAACTTAATCCTTCAATTTGATGCATAAGCCATCAATTCACACTAATTCCAAGATATGTACATCATTAATTTCTAAAATCCTTCAAAATCCCCAAATTCCAAAATGCACCTAAACCAATCCACTCAAATTCAATATCATAATTAACTTAATTTCTCAAATTGAGCTTAGAAAACATCAATTCCTCACATATTTAAGCTATTTCAATCTCCAATTTTGAAAATCCCCAAATTTTCAAAATTGGCCTAAACTAATTTGCACAAATTCCATATCATAAATCACAATTTCTTCACAATTGATTTCATATTTCACCAATTCATACTAGTATTGATAATTCTACACCATTAATTCACAAAATCCCCAAATTTCAAATTAAGCCTAATCTCCCAATTTACAATTTTTCAAATTGAACTTCACCTAAAGCATAAACATCAAAATTGACTTAGGATATCTTAAATTCATCATTAATCCAAGCTATCTAAAGCATCAATTTTAAAAATCCCCAATTCAAAATTTTCCAAAATTAAACACAATCATAGCCTAATCTCTTCAATTAATCATAGATAAACTAAATCCATAACCATTCCAAGCCATCTAACACCATAAACTCATAAAAAAATTCAAAACTCAACTTTCTCTCACTTACCATTTTTCTCCACCATTTTCGAATTTAGAGAGCTCCAAGACAAGCTTCCTTCTTCTTCCATGTCTTCACCTTGCAAACCCACGAAATCTAGCTTAAAAACCCCAAACATTACATACCTTTCATCATCTTCCTCCATAACCGATTGCTTCTTTCTCTTCTTCTTCATTTCTTTTTCTCCCTTCTTCTTATTTTCGTGACTTCTGCTAGTTTGGAGTGAAAAAATGACAGCCCTCTTGTGTGTCATGCCATGTCATTAAAATGGGGCACAAATGACTAAGTTGCCCCTCACTTATTTGCCTATTTCCAAAATTGCCCCTGCAGGAACTTGAAAAACTGACTACTTGCGTCCTATTTTCAAGCATCTAAACAAAATAATTTGGACAAACTTTTTTATTGAAAATTGTTCCTCTAGATCATACGAATCCAACGCCACTAACCGCGCTCAATTCAGATCTAAAACGAAGAAGTTATAGCCAAAATACTATCGGACCTTCACAAAATCCGAGACTGAACATTAACATAACTTCAGTCCATAAATTAATAATCTTAGGGATGAATTTAAATTTTGATCCCTTCATAAGAGTTGTAGCCCTATATCTTAACTTTATTTGCCCTTAAGAATCAACTCAATCGGAGTTGTACAGCTCCCGAAAATCACAAAATACTGAACCATGTTCAGAAAATTATCCAACTTATAACCTATAACCCAATCTCTTACCTTGGTTAATCAATTTCTTTCCATTTAATCTCCTAAAAATCATAATATTCCATAACAATGAAATTAAATGTCTTAGGAATCCAACGCTTCGAGAATCAAATCAATCGGATTTCGGACGAAGGAACAACTTCCCTGAAGTACTCAAAATCAAATTAGGTCTCAAAAAAGGTTAAAACCTCAATCAAAGATTCTATCCAAAACAGATTTTCCTAAACGACTTCCAATTTTTAATGGCTCATAACTCCTAGCCTCGATATCAAAAAATTGCAAACTTTATATCAATGGAAAGATAAAAACATCATCTAAAACTTTCATGAAGATCACATACTCTAATTCAAATTAAATCCATACGACGAGTGGCCTCGAAGCATAGAACACACAAATCTATACTTAATAGCATTTTCAAAACAAAGCATATCTTCAGAAAATCATATCTTTCAATCCCAACATCGAAAAATAGCAAACTTCATGTCCACAAAAAGCTCTCGACAGAGGCTACAATGTTTATGTTGATCACTTTCTCGAATTTTGTCTAAATCAAAAAGTCAACTTTTTCCTCAAAAAGTCAAACTTCAAGCGAACTTTGACTGATCATAACTTTCACTCCCGATATCGAAAAATATCAAACTTTATGGCTACAGAAAGCTCTTGACATAAACTACAAATTTCCAGAAGATAATTTTCTCAAATTCTTTCAAAATCAAAAAGTCAACTCCCAAGTCAAACAATTTTTCACTATTCATCGCCAAAGTCAAACTTTCTAAATTCTTCAAATTTTCACACTTTTTCTTTTTAATTCTTGCTATTTAACTTCATTTCAATCAACTCATCCACTTGAACTTTTATAAACCATACCAATCTCCACAATTATCAAATACATCAACATCCAATAATGCTTTTCTCATAAGTTTCCTTAAAGCATACATACAACATATATATATATAACACTTATTTTATATTATTTCTTATTTCTAAATTCCACTTAAAAATCGGGGTCCAACATGCTCTATCTTGAACTTTAAACTATAGGAACTATGATTGGCACTTATTCAATAAGTCACCAATTACATCCCATATCATCTTCACGCATATTGTTTACATATGCTTAATAGTTTCACCCATAATGGTGATCCCACTATCAAATATACACTCACAATGACAATTTAATCTGAAGTCCACAACTTTTTCCTATATCACTATCATCATCTCATCTTCCAATTGTCATTTATTTCATCTTACACATATTTATTCTCAATCAATTTATAATGATAGGGGCATAACCCATATGAAGCTTAAATCTCCACTCCACAGATATATTCTCATACTGAATCATAAACTCTTATATCGATAATCAACTTAACTTATATACTTTCATCTTATTATTTCTACTTATGTCCTTTTTTTTTCTTTTCAACAATCCATGACAATACGCCGATTCACAATTATTTCACCCCCAAAGGATATATCACCTTCAAGGATATGCACTCTTTTATGGGGGATGTAGGAAAATCCCGGGGTGTCCATCACATGGACACAATGCGGAAAACAAAACTTTTTTATTCCGGAAAGTTCCCGAAAGCCGTGATCCAAGTGTATGTATAAATAGTCAAACCATAACGACTAAAGGAGACCGTCTCTAATGGTATCCACGTAGAGGTTTGAAACCTAACCGACAAACCCTTGACCCGGAATAGCTAGACTAAAGAAAAGACTGCTAGATCTCACCTTAGCCTTGGAGAGCTTAGATTCAACCTTGAGAAGTAGCTCAAGAAGAGTGAGATGAGAAAGCCTTTAGAAAATCCAATTTTCATAAGCTTAAACCATCAAGTTTCAATCTCATGCTCACCATCGACGCACCTCCATGCTTCCTTAACCTTCAGACTTCTCATTAGCCTTTTAACATAAGTAAAGACTAACTAATGGTTGTGGAGGGTCTCCCACGGGAGACCCTTGCCATTTGAAAAGCAAGTTAATCATTAAGTTTGACAAAGTCAAACTTTACTTCTCCTTAAATCTTTAGCCAACGACACTTTCACCTTCCTTATGTTAAAGCATATTTCTCATGCCCCTTAGCTAATTAAAGGGACACTTAAGGCTTGGTGAAGCCTTAGCCACGTTGGTGGCCTTTGGTGGCTAAAGAAATTGATTAATAAATCAATTAATGATGAAGTTTGACTTTTCAAACTTCATCTCCTCCTTTAGGTTAATGACATGTGTCCATATATATATATTAATTAATCTCATTAATTAATGATATATTTATGGTTGCTGAAGTGGTCTAGACATACTGGGGTTGGTCTTACCGGCCTGCCGGGCCCCGCCGGTGAAAAATCACCGGAAACGGTTTTCAACAATGTCGATGTCACGATCTCATCGGGACATATCCCAATCTCATCGGGATCCATTTAATCCTATTGCTCTCCAAATAGTGGATCACTATCCAAAACTATTTTATAGATTTCCGATCCACTCTTACGCTAGGACCCATTAGTTCTTTTATGTTGGCCACTTAGATTAACACTTAATCTAAGCAAGTCATGAGCGCTCTAGCAACACATCACGACCCCCAATCGACCGGAAAGTAATTGGTTTGACTAATGAACCCGAGCTCATCAGAACCGATCACTTAACCTTTCCATGACAATTACCGCAATTCGTCCTTTCACCATCCTATACCCCACTTGGTTATGAGTATGGTCAAAGTGTCAACTCTCACTAGACCGAGTCTAGCCTAAGTGATATCGGGTCTCGTCCGACTCATTACTTTATATGTCCACGAAGACCTCTTCATGACACGGTGTGTCTCCGCCAGAGACTTCCAAGTAATGATCCCGATAAGAAGCTATGGGTATCTATTCGCTATTCCGTAAGTGGTGAACTTTATCGACTACTCAATTACCTTCAATGCCTCAAACTGCACTCCAAGCACCACCCTACGAGCGACCTCCTAAGGCAACAAGGAATGGAGTCAGCACGTAATCAAGATTCAAGATATCCTCGAGTACCTCAAGTCTAAGGATACTTGATCATCATGCATGATGAGATTATCACCGACATTATAATAGAATACCCATGTGATGATCTCACGGCAGGTCATCCAACGTACTTACTACCACTAGTAAGCATCCACATGTCAAATCTAAATATCTCAATATTTACAGCTTCGAGATCCACCGCCGATCCAATCAAGGAATATGACATGTGCTAGTCTATCCGGATTAACAATGTCCAGCCTCGTTAATCCTACGACTAGGATAATTTAGATATCGACATAATTGCATACGATAGAATCTCAGTAGATGATCACATCATAATTTCCTTCATGCTATGTCATATATCATGGACTTCATTAATTTGATTAAAGATCAACATCAATTCATAACAAAATGAACATCAAATAAATGAAATATGCTTTGCTTTATTTATTCATAAAGTCCGTATACGACTACGAATAAAATGTGCTAAAGGGATTGCTTTTGTGGTACTACTCTAACAATCTAACTGCATCGACATCCATAAGTCGACTTACATCGATGAACAAGGCGACTTATTAGTACCGATCAAGCATAAGTCGACTTACACATGGTACAAGTCGACTTACCACTTACAGGGGACTCTTATCTACCATGCAAAACCAGATACTATTTCTCATTTCCAATATGTTCACAAACCTCATTTTCTTACATTCAGTCAGATCATCATTTCTCTCAATGCTTCTAACAACTCAAACTCTTAAGGAATGCTCATGACGCGACTCATATCGGGATCAACACATCGTCTGCTATGACATGACTAATGTGCATGTAACTTGACACATATTTCAGAATGCCCATACAAGATTGTACAACCTGGCTCTGATACCACCTAAATGTAGCACCCCAATCCTGCAAGACCCGAACCCGATATCGATGGTGATATTCGAGACCGCGCCCCGCGAGGGTGGTGTGCTAAGCACTCGATCAATCAAAATTCAGTATATATATATATGTTCTTTTTCATAGACACACATGCGGAAGTCAAATAATCAAATAGGACATAAGCCCTTTTTCAATCATACAAGGCCATTTACAAAATTCTCATATGGCCATTTGGCCCTTTCACAAATACAACACTTGAGTCATTTCAAACACAATTTATAAGGAAATTGCGGAATAAACAATTTAATACAAAAATATAAACATGTAATGCAGACGCGAACTGATCCCGACTTCTATCCTTCACTTGAATCCTGCCAATATACTTCCGTTGGCTTAACGGGTATTCTTCGATCCCAAAAAATAATTGCAATTTTAGCTGAGCTTGAACTCAAATGAGTGACCATCATCGATGGCTCACTCATCACATCTCACATAAGATATATATATTTCATAAATTACATTCCATTACACATTTTTTCAATAACGCACATGTTCATATTATTTCGCACTCAATCACTGAACCAATCTCACTTTATTTCCTATATCACATTATTTCTCATATTCAAATCCTTTCATTAATAACCAAATTGAATCACATCAACTTGTTCACATTCAATATCATTTAAACGTTCATATGATGCATATGTCACTTGTATGAGACTCACATTCGTTCTTATTGTTGTGACTGAGTGCCTCTTCACATATACAGAGTACCAGCCCGTAGACTTAGTCGAATCACAATACCAGCCCGTAGGCTTAGTTGAATCACAATACTAGCCCGTAGGCTTAGTTCAATCACAATACCAGCCCGTAGGCTTAGTCGAATCACAGTACCAGCCCGTAGGCTTAGTCGAATCACAATACCAGCCCATAGGCTTAGTCGAATCACAGTACCAGCCCGTAGGCTTAGTCGAATCACAATACCCACGGAGCATAGCTCTACGTGGAAACGCTTCAAACAGGCAACTCAAGTTACAACGCCTTTATATTTTATGCATTCATACCATGGAATGCATCATTTACATTGCATGCACTTATTCGATCACATTCACTTATCATCGGACCGTAGCCCAGCATTCAACATATAGTTGAGTATTCACTCTTTCTCTTGCATGCAATGCACATTCTAAAAACACTTAGTTCATCTTATCCACATATAATGAGCACTTCAATAATTCAGATCATTCATCTCAGAACAAATCATTCACATATCACATTATTTCACATTCAAGACATTTAATCAATCATACTTTGTATCAAAATCACATTTTCATTACGCAGTGCAATGCATATGAGACTCATTTTCATTTGTTACTTTGCGACCGAAAGGCTAAACCGTCCCTTTAAAGGACTCATTGAACTGTCCCATGTAGGGCTCATTGAATGTTGAGCTTATAGCTTTGATCGGTAGCTACTCGGGTCACAATTACTATTTTGTTTTATGCATTCATGCAATGGAATGCATCACTCACAATTACTTATCCCATTTAAATCACTTTCTCATAACATCGGATCTTAGTCCGACAATCCACATTAAAGTGGAGCATTTCACAATTTCATCTACAACTAATATGCTTTTACCAATTACATATTTACACATCATTCATCCAATTGATAGTCAATAGCACTTCTATATTAAAACCAATATCACAATCATCGAACCGTGGTCCGACATTCCACATTAAAATGGATCATTTCACAATTACATTTATGTGCCAATACACGATTCATAATCACATTCACATACAATTAACAGTTCAATATCTCATTCATATAGCACCTTCATCGGACCTTCATTTTCTGAATTTCAACAATCAAGAAACATTCATAATTAGTCAAAATCACTCAGTTTATAACATAAACAAAACAAACAATAAGGTAAGACCATTTAGGTCTACTCACAGTACGCTCCAAAATAGCATTTGCTTCCCAATTCTGGAACGTTAGAATGTGGACGCTTGACCTACACAGCCCATATATGCAAGACACACATTTCACACTCATCAATAATTGCGCACATAAAAACATTCATTTTTACACAATTGCAATAATGGGCTATTTATAATGCATGCTCAATGACAATCCCGGGTATATGTTCTAATATACACTTTATGCTCATTTCCATTTCAAAATTCATATACGTTTCATATACTTCATTGGCACATTATCGTTCTAACTTCTCCTTTCAATCTTTGCCCTTTTTATAAGTCTAGCTTATTCATAAGCTTACACTTCAAGAACACTTGGTTACTTTATATCATAACTTAATTTCTCATCATCTCTTTTCTAACCTCATATGAACTCATAATATCAAAACCCTATTCATAGCTTATCAATTTAAACATGTGTACACATTTAGGCATATTGCCCATTTACACAAAAACCATAAATATATATATTACCCACCTAGTTGGCTTGCAAAACTTCGAGTCAATTTGTCTTTCCCCTTGTTCTTGGGTAGGATTCTCTTAGTTTCCTAAGACAAACCAAATCTCATTCAATAGGAATCCACTTTAAGATCCCACAATGCAAAATTACTGGAATAGATTCTAGCATATTTAAACTCAAGCATTCTTTTCTAAACTCCATAGACTAGAATCCTTCCAAAATTCCAAAGATTCAAAAGATCGTACTTGATTCTTCACCAAACGAAGAGATCTTTAGCTCAAATGGAAGCTCTTTTCTTCCTCTTACTTTTCTCTTCTCAACAACTTCAAAATCTTTCTTAAAGGCTAAGGAAATTAAAACCCTAGCTTGCTCTCTCTTCTTTCTCTCTCTTTCTTTCTTCATCTCTTCGTATTTCTCTTTCTTCTTCATGATATTTCTTTTTTTTTGTCCATTTTCGTTCTCCCCTTGATTTATAAGCTAGACCATACTTCTTTTTCCATTTATGCCCTTAATGAGTCCAAAAAGTCCATTTTATCCTTCCTTATAGGCTTATGTTCTTTTAAACTTAAGTGTCTTGCCAGAAATATCCTTGACCATTATTACACATCACTTTCTTCTAGAAGACTCTTCTCTATTGTCTTACGGGTCTAATATCACTAAAAGCATTCAATCTGGTTCAGTGATTCAGAAGTTACACTTTAAACATTTTGGATTGTTCTTGTCCATAACAGTACACTTTGCATAACTTCCTTAAGAATTTTAGACATCCTAGAGACTGAATCATATTCCAAGTCCTTCATACCATTTGTAGTTCCATGTCTCTAGTTTACCACGAATCAGAAATCATCTCATTTTGATTTATACAAATCAAGATATCATTAAAACACTGAAGTATGTTTAGTGGGATAACACCAGTTCATATCCTTTAAGAGCATACTCACTATATCCGTCTCACTCTTTTCACTAAATCTTTCTTCATTAGTTTCATATGACTATGATTCTTGGTGAAGAGGTAGGGAAACGTCTTACAAATCTAATGGTTCAAGAATCAAGTCATTTGGAGGTCTAAAGAAGAAGTTATGGCCAAAAGATTCCAACACGTTTTTGCCCTCACCTGAAATGTACATGTCTCAGTACGAATTTTATAACTTTTTTTACAGATGTCTGATTGACTTCGTTTTTATACCATTGAAAAGAAGGCTTCAGGATATACAACTTCCATGAAGACCTCAAAGACTAACTCTATCGTCTAACTTCTGTATCGTCTCACTTTTCTTTCGTCTGCTTTTCTGCGTCTGCTTTTTTGCGTCTGTCTTTTTGCGTCTGTACATATCTCAGTGAGAATACTATAACTTTTGATAAGGATGTCCAATTGACTTCGTTTTTGAACCATTGGAAAGAATACTTAAAGATCTACAACTTTTATGAAGACCTCAAAGGCTAATTCTATCGTCTAACTTCTATATCGTCTCACTTTTCTTTCATTTGCTTTTCTGCGTCTGTCTTTTTGCGTCTGTACATATCTCAGTGCAAATACTATAACTTTTGCTACAGATGTTCAATTGACTTCGTTTTTAGACCATTGGGAAGAAGCCTTCAAGATCTACAACTTCTATGAAGACCTTAAATGTTAATTCTATCGTCTAACTTATGTATCGTCTCACTTTTCTTTCGTCTGCTTTTCTGCGGTTGTTTTTCTGCATCTGTCTTTCTGCGTCTGCTTTTTGCATCTGGAACATCTCCACTTATAAGACGCATAAATTTTGTCTCGAATGTCCAAAATTTACAAACTTTATACCGTTGGAAAGATAAAAGAAATATATACAACTTTCCAGAAGGCAACTTTGCCAAAATCTATCTAGATAATTTCCAAATTTCCTCCCAATTCTATCGTCTGCTTTTTGCGTCTACTTTTTGTGTCCAGAACATCTCCACTTATAAGACGAATAAAATTTGACTTAGATATCCAAAATTTACAAATTTTATACCGTTGGAAAGATAAAAGAAAGATCTATAACTTTCCATAAAGAAATTTTGCTAAAATCCATCTTTATCAATCCCAATATTTCCCCTAAATTCCGAAGACAAACTTTTCATTCATACATCAACACTGCACCCAATTCTTCACTTTATGACAATATTTGAGACTCTTAGACATAGAATTGAAATTCAATGTCTTCACACAAAATGTAGCCATATATCTCTAGTTTAAAACAAATAAAAAATCATCTCGTTTGAATTACTAGAGAAAACGTTGTGGCTAAATGACTGAAGCATATTCAGTGAACATTTTCCAGATCTCAACCAATCTTGTTTCTAAATCTTTCCTTATTACAACTCATACCAAGATCACTCTTTCTACTCCTTCTACTCCTCATTTTCAATAAAAACACATTTGATATCAATTATACCCGGAAGTTGTCAATGAATGCATGTACGCTTTTTTATCCGAAACATTACGTATTTACGTGCGTATATGCTAACATGATGCATGAGTAAGGAAGATGCATTCCTTAATCTCAATTTCTCTTTGAGATCGCATGTATTGAAATTTCGGGTCACAACCCTTAATATGGGGACGGGATGTTACATTTTTCCTAGTCCAAGAATTATCCCAATTCTTTTCAAAAAATTTCCCTAAAAACTTCAAAAAATTCCAAATCGAAAATTCTAATCTCTACAATCAAACCACAATTTCCAATAAAATCACATTTATAGATCAATTATACCTAGCAATTGCCAATGAAAGCATGTATAACCATTTTGATGTGTGTAAAATTTACTATTCACATGTATGTGCATATCATGAAATGCATGAGCATGAAATGTGTTTTCCTGATTTCTCCATAATCCCTCACATTTACAATTTTTGCCATAAAATGGGTAATGGGATGTTACATTCAAGGTGAAGGAGTTGATCAGTGTAGATGAGTTTAATTGTTGGGCCACAAATTTTTTTATTATTCATTAAACATGATTTGGATAAATTTGTGGTTTTGTTAGATAAATTAAGTTATTTGGAGTTTAATTATTATGCCAAAGTTGGAAATAAATTAGTGTATGATTAAGGTATTAAATTATGACCTAAGATAAGTAGACTTTGGATTAAATGAAAGAAAGGTTATAAGGCTTATGTTGGAGGGCAAAAGGGACATTTGGTGATGGTTATAGTGTAAAAATTAAAAGAAAAGAATTGTTGGTTTGTTAAGAAGGAGAGGAGCATCATAGGTTAGAAGAAAAGAAGAAGAGGAGAAAATCAAGCTAGGGCTTTGGAGATTTTGAAGAATTGGGAGCTTAATCAAGTAACTTATGCTTTAAATTCCATGAGTATGGTTATATGAAGTTGAATGTGTATGGGGAGTTATTAATGAATGGTGTTTGGAAATGTTTTGATCTTTTAGGGTTATGATCAAAGATAGATTTTGATGTATTTGTTAATGATATTGTGTTGAAATGAGCTTGGAAATGAAGTAGAAAAGATAGGTTTGTGTTAATATGGGTTATATATGAAAGTGGGGAAGTGAAATGATAGAAAAAGTAGCAAAAAAGGGCTTCGGTGTAGGTTTCTAGCTGTCTTCGCCGCGGCACAAATTTCTGTTTTTGTCGCGGCGAACTTTTCAGCACAAAATGTGCTTAGGTATTTTGAACATAACTTTTTATGTAAATTTCCAAATGAAGCTATTTTTTATTTGGAGTAAACTAGAGAAATAGGGCTACAAGTTTTGTGAAGAAATGAAGTTTAAATTCAGTTTCTAAAGATATCAAATTTTGAAAGGAAGTTGAGAGTAGAATATTGTTTCAGTATAAGAGCAATTCAAAAATGTTTGGAGTATAACTTTCGGATTACTGAACTAAATCAAATGATTTTTGTGTCATTAGAAACTTAAGACAATGAAGAACATTTCTCTAGAAGGAAGTGTAACTAAATTTATTCATTCACCTGATCATAATGATCATGGAAAAGTTGACCAGAAAGTAGGGATTTAAAAGAGTTTTGGTTCAATTTTAGAATTTTGATTATTGAAGCTTTATGAATTTCATTTAAATGTTGTTTGAATGGGAAATTGGTTTTTTTATAGGAAACCAAGCAAGCCCTATCCGAGAGCAAGAGGAAAGGCAACATTGAACTTGGATTGTCAAGCGATATTATGTGGGTAATTTGTTTATAGTTATTGTGTGATTGGGCAAATTCATGCCTATGTGTGTGTATGTGTAACTTGCTTTATAGTGAATTATGTCATTATTGGAAATTCATTGTGATTTATGAATTTTGGTCAAGTTATGCCATTGAAACATGTCGTGGCATTTTGTATGAATGAAAAGATAGAAAAGCATAAAAGTCTGGGCATTAGATAAAACAATTATGTGTTTCTGTTTAAGCGAAAGTGGAACCATTTTGTTTATCACGTGCACGTCAATAAGAACCTTCTCCCGACTGCCCGCTTGTGGCAAATGAGCTCCGAACATGGACTCATTCTGTTCAGGGTGCAAAACTTTAGTTTCTCCCTTCTGTTTTCATGGAACCCTCGAGCCATCTGTTTGCGTATTGCATCTTTGAATTACCAAGTATGACGCATTTAAATGTAATGTGTTATGCATTAACTTGTTTAATTGAGTCTTGAACTTTATTGGTCAGTGATCAAATTGCTAGAATAGATTTGAGAATACTTGAATTGCTATATATATATATATATATATATATATATATACATACATACATATATATATATATATATATATATGCTTGAATTTGTGCTAGTTACCGATGACTATAAATATATTAGCCACTGAGCTGTGTAGCTCACCCCACTTTTCCCTCCTCAGGTATAAAACAAGATGACAGTTGATCCTTGGAGGGCATCGAAAACTCCAAGATAGTTAGAGACTTTTGTACTAAGTTAGTGACTATTTTGAATAGCCTTATAGGCATATCAACATTGAGCATCATTTTGTATTTGTATTAAGCTTGGATATGTATGATGTTATGTAAGTAAAGTTTGTTTAAACTCTGTGGTATTGTAATGACATGAAGAATTGAAGTTTCTTTTGTATGTGGGCATGTTTAGCTTGTGGTTAGAATTGAGTGTATGTGTTTGCTTAAAAATGTTTGTGAAATTTCAGATTCTAAGTGTTTCGCCACAGCGAACCCTTCTAAAAGCATCTTCGCTGCGGCAAAGAATCACTCTCGTCGCGGCGAACATTTTTGGGAACGTCTTCGCCGCGACGAAGAATGACTTTCGCCGTGATGAAGTTCCCTTTGCTACCACGCTGAGAATTCCTTTAAATGAAAATTTTTTCCACCTATCGTTCACACCTATATCACGCGACTGTCCCGGATTGTCTTCTTGGAATTCGTTTCAATACCCGGGTCAATTATCTTCTGGTATCTGAATCGATCGTTGGGCTCCAGAAATGGAGTCCAACATTTTGTGGTATCAAAGCACAGGTTTTTCCTAGGCTTAGAATGCATAGTAGGATAAATTGTTATGCCATGTGATTAATTGTTGTACTGTGACTTGATTGTCTGCATTAAGTGACATGCATATCATGCATACATGTAGGAAATAGGATCAAAATGAATTAGAAGCTAATCGTTAGTGTTTTTATTGAGGGAGTAAGATGCCACCTCGTAGAAGGACAAAAAATTTTGGGATGATCCGCCGCACTTGACTCTCTGCTAAGGGAGGAGGGTACTAATGAGTCAGTAGCCCCAGGCAATGTTGAGGCTTCTGGAGGGCTTGATAGTAGGCCTTTTCGATCATCGACTTAAGAGTCACCTATTTCGTAGGAGCAAGTGCCTCCGTTAGATCCGAGGATGTTCCAAGCCTTTGCTCAGGCATTTGTCCAGGCCATGGGTCAGATGTCATAGACTTCTTCTCCGACCCCAGCTAAGAAAGGGAAACAGTTTGACAAGTTAAGGAAATATGGTGCAGTAAATTCTATGGGACAACAAATCCAAAAGAAACAGAAACTTGGTTGAGAAAGACCGAGAGGATACTAGATCAGATGGAATGCGAGGATAGAGAGAAGGTTGTGTATGTTGCTAGCTTGCTTCAGGGAGATGCTCTACATTGGTGGGAGAGTGTGTCGGGGAGCTAGATGAGACCGTCGGTGTTGGCATGGAAGAACTTCTTGGCTGCTCATAAAAAGAACTACCTATCTGAGGTTTATATTCAGCAAAAGCAGAGGGAATTTCTGAATCTCACCTAGGGGCAAGCACCAGCTAGGGTGTTTGCAATGACATGGGAGGATGCAGAGACGACTCCAGAAGTTGTGACTGGTACAGTTAAATTATTTGATGCTGATATTATTATTTTGATTGATCCGGATTCTACCTATTCTTTTGTTTCATCAAGTAGAACTGTGCATGGTAGGGATTTGAGCCCACTGGATACTCCTTTGATAGTGAGTACTCCAATTGGCTAGTATATTGTGATTAGTCAAGCATATAGAGAGTGTGAGATATGTATTGGTGGGAAACACTTAGTGGTGAATTTGATGCCATTGAAGATGGGAGGATTGGATGTGATTTTGGGCATGGACATGTTAGAGAAGTACAATGCCCATCTGGATTGTAAACACAGTGGAGTTCAAATTGGACAACGGCAGAAGAGTGTTGTTTATGAGGGACAGAAAAACAAACCCGCCTAGAATTGTTTCGACTCTGATAGCAGAGAAGATGATGTGGAAAGGATATAAGGCATTTTTGGCTTATGTGGTAGACACGAGGGCAGATAGGGGAAAGTTAGAAGAAATACCTGTAGTTATGGAATTCTCGGATGTCTTTCCCGAGGAATTACCAGGACTACCACCACCTAGGAAAATTGAGTTTCCCTTTGAACTTCTTCCGGGTACTGCACCAATCTCAATTCCGCCTTATTGAATGACTTCGACAGAATTGAAAGAGCTTAAGGAGCAATTGGAAGAGTTGTTGGAGAAAGGGTATATAAGGCCGAGCTCTTCACCTTAGGGAGCTCCGGTTCTTTTTATGAAGAAGAAAGATGGATCATTAAGAATGTGTGTGGATTATAGGAAGCTTAACCATGTCACTGTCAAGAATAGATATCCGCTCCCACGCATAGATGATTTGTTTGATCAATTGTAAGGGACAAAAGTCTTCTCTAAGATAGACTTGAGATCAGGTTACTATTAGTTGAGGATAAAGGAGTTTGATGTGTCAAATATTACTTTTAGAACACAGTATGGCCATTTTGAGTTCTTGGCCATGCCCTTTGGATTGACGAATGCACCTGCAGCTTTCATGGACTTGATGAATCAAGTTTTTAGGTCCTTCTTAAACCAATTTATCATTGTCTTTATTGATGATATATTGGTTTATTCTAAGAGTGATAAGGAGCATGAAGAGCATTTGAGGATTGCTTTGGAGACATTGAGAAAGAATGAGTTGTACGCCAAATTCGACAAATGTGAATTTTGGCTAAAGGAAGTAACATTCCTTGGACATGTAACTTCAGAGCAAGGAGTGTATGTGGATCCGAGGAAGATAGAAGCAGTTGTAAAATAGGAAGCACCTAAGAATGTAGCATAAGTGAGGGATTTCTTAGGTTTAGCTGGATATTACAGGAGGTTTGTGGAGGGCCTTTCCATAATAGTAGCTCCACTTACGAAATTGACCAGGAAGAATTAGAAGTTTGTGTGGACAGAAGAATGCCAGGGTAGTTTTAAGGAATTAAAGAATAGACTCACTACAGCATCGATTTTGACTTTGCCTTCAGGTAGTGATGGATATATGGTGTATAGTGATGCCTTAAGGAAGGGATTGGGTTGTGTATTGATGCAAAGAGATAAAGTGATTGCTTATGTTTCTAGGTAATTAAAACCTTATGAGATAAATTATCCTACGCACGACTTGGAGTTAGCTGCTATAATCTTTGCATTAAAGATATGGAGACATTACTTGTATAGAGTCACCACCAGGGTGTTTACAGACCACAAGAGCCTTAAGTATCTGATGAGCCAGAAGGAGTTGAATATGAGACAGAGAAGATGGTTGGAACTACTGAAAGATTATGATTGATGATAGACTATCACCCGGGGAAAGATAATATAGTAGCGAATGCATTGAGTAGGAAGTTTACTATAGCACATGTGGAGACAGTGTGTGTTCCTTTGTTAAAGGAATTAGCCAAACTTCAGTTGACATTAAGGCAAGCTGAATCTGGGTGTATATTGGCTAACTTTAGAGTAAGGCCAGTGTTAAATGAGAAGATTAAAGAATTGTAGGCACAGGATGAGCACTTGAGTAGGCTCAGAGAGGAGATTAAGAATGACAAACCTTCTGAAATAGAGGTAAAGGAAGATGGATTGATGGTGGTAAGTAATCGACTATGTATTCCCAATATGCAAGAGTTGAAAGATGAGATTTTTGATGATGTGCACAATGTTCCCTATGCAATGCACCAAGGGAGCACAAGAATGTATAGAGATTTAAAAGAGCACTTCTGGTGGAAGGGAATGAAGAAGGATATTGCAGAATATACTAAAAGATGTTTAGTGTATCAACAAGTCAAGGCTGAGCACCAGGCACCTTCAGACAAGTTTAAGCCTTTGTCTATTCCTGAATGGAAGTGGGAAAATATTACAATGGATTTCTTGATGGGATTGGAAAGAACCAACATAAAATATGATGCAATATGGGTGATTATGGATAGGTTAACTAAGTCAGCGTATTTCTTGCCAATTAAGCAAACAGATTCTTTGAATGCTTTGGCCAAGAAATATGTGGATGAAATAGTCAGGCTACATGGGATTCCGAGCTCTATAGTTTCAGATAGAGATCCTAGATTCACCTCCAAATTTTGGGAAAGCTTACAAGAGACTTTGGGAACTAAGTTGCACTTTAGTATAATTTTCCATCCACAGACTGATGGACAATCAGAGAGGACAATACGGACTTTGGAGGAAATGTTGAGATCTTGTGTTATGGATTTCAAAGGCTCATGGGATGATCATTTGCCTTTAATCGAATTTGTTTACAACAATTCCTATCATTCGGGAATTCAGATGGCACCTTATGAAGCTTTATATAGTAGGAGGTGTAGAACTCCTATTTGTTGGGACGAGGAAGGTGAGAGGAGGCTTTTAGGGCTTGAGTTGGTGCAAGTCACAGTCGATAAGATTAAATTGGTGAAACAGAAGATTAAAGCAGCTCAAGACATAATGAAGAGTTATGTGGATGCACATAAAAAAGAGATGGAATTTGAAGTTGGAGACAAGATGTTTTTTAAAGCTTCTCCATGAAAAGGGATTTTGAGGTTTGGTAAGAAAGGCAAGCTTAGTCTGAGATATATAAGCCCTTATGAGATCATTAAGAAGATCGGGCCTTTAGCCTATAAGTTAGCTTTGCCACCGGAATTGTCTAAGATTCACAATATCTTTCATGTATCGATGTTGAAAAGCTATCGATCCGATCCTTCGCACATAGTTCAACCATCAGAGGTTCAGTTAAGGGAGGATTTCACCTATGAGGAACAACCAGTAGAAATTTTGGATTCAAAGGAAAAGATTTTGAGAAACAAGGCTGTGAAGCTAGTTAAAGTCTTATGGAGGAACCATTCGACGGAGGAAGCAAGATAGGAGCCATTAGAAGCCATGAACGAGAGGTATCCACATCTCTTTGTGGACTCAGGTAATAATTTCGAGGACGAACCCAAATTTTTTTTATTATTCATTAAACATGATTTGGATAAATTTGTGGTTTTGTTAGATAAATTATGTTATTTGGAGTTTAATTATTATGACAAAGTTGGAAATAAATTAGTGTATGATTAAGGTATTAAATTATGACCTAAGATAAGTAGACTTTGGATTAAATGAAAGAAGGGTAGAATTGGAAAATCACTTAAATCTAAAGGTTATAAGGCTTATGTTGGAGGGAAAAAGGGACATTTGGTGATGGTTATAGTGTAAAAATTAGAAGAAAAGAATTGTTGGCTTGTTAAGAAAGAGAGGAGCATCGTGGGTGAGAAGAAAAGAAGAAGAGGAGAAAATCAAGCTAGGGCTTTGGAGATTTTGAAGAATTGGGAGCTTAATCAAGTAAGTTATGCTTTAAATTCCATGAGTATGGTTATATGAAGTTGAATGTGTGTGGGGAGTTGTTAATGAATGGTGTTTGGAAATGTTTTGATCTTTTAGTGTTATGATCAAAGATAGATTTTGATGTATTTGTTAAGGATATTATGTTGAAATGAGCTTGGAAATGAAGTAGAAAAGATGGGTTTGTGTTAATATGGGTTATATATGAAAGTGGGGAAGTGAAAGGATGGAAAAAGTAGCAGAAAAGGGCTTCGGTCTAGGTTTCTAGCTGTCTTCGTCGTGGCGCAAAATTCTGTCTTCGCCACGGCGAACTATCCAGCGTCGCGGCGAACTTTCTAACACAGAACGTGCTTAAGTATTTTGAGCATAACTTTTTATGTAGATGTCCAAATAAAGTGATTTTTGATTTGGAGTAAACTATAGAAATAGGGCTACAAGTTTTGTGAAGAAATGAAGTTTAAATTCAATGTCTAAAGATATCAAATTTTAGAAGGAAGTTGAGAGTAGAATATTGTTTCAGTATAAGAGCAGTCCGAAAATGTTTAGAGTATAACTTTAGGATTACTGAACTAAATCAAATGATTTTTGTGTCATTAAAAACTTAAGACAATGAAGAACATTTCTTTAGAAGGAAGTGTAACTAAATTTATTCATTCACCTGATCATAATGATCATGAAAAAATTGACCTGAAAGTAAGGATTTAAAGAGTTTTGATTTAATTTTATCATTTTGATTATTGAAGCTTTATGAATTTCCTTTAAATGTTGTTTGAATGAGAACTTGGTTTGTTATAGGAAACCAAGCAAGCCCTATCCGAGAGCAAGAGAAAAGACAACATTGAACTTGGATTGTCAAGCGATATTAGGTGGGTAATCTGTTTATAGTTATTGTGTGATTGGGCAAATTCTTGCCTATGTGTGTGTATGTGTAACATGCTTGATAGTGAATTATGTCATTATTGGAAATGCATTGTGATTTATGAATTTTGGTCAAGTTATGCCATTGAAACATGTCGTGACATTTTGTATGAATGAAAAGATAGAAAAGCATAAAAGTATGAGCATATGATAAAACAATTATGTGCTTATGTTTGGGCGAGAGTGGAACCATTCTGTTCATCACGTGCACGTCAACAAGAGCCTTCTCCTGGCTGCCTTCTTGTGACATATGAGCTCCGAACTGTAAGTGATAAGTCGACTTGTACCATGTGTAAGTCGACTTACACATGTTCGGTACCGATAAGTCGACTTGTTCATTGGATAAGTCGACTTGTTCAAGGCTCGATCTTGTTTATTTGCGCCCCAAAGGCAATCCCTTTAAGCGCTTTTATTCACAAATGATGCGACTTTATGAATAAATAAAGAAAAGGCATTATTCATTAATTTGATATTCATAAACATTGTTTATGAATTGATTGGATCTTTAATCGAATTAATGAAGTCCATGATATATGACATAGCATGAAGGAAATTATGATGTGTTCATACTCCCGAGATTCCTATCATGCAATTATGTCAAGATGTCGTAATTCTCCTAGTCATAGGATTAATGAGACCGACATCATTAATCCGGATAGACTAGCACATGTCATATTCCTTGATTGGATCAAGCAAAGGATCTCGTAAACCGTAAATATGAGATATTTAGAATTGACATGTGGATGCTTACTAGCGGTAGTAAGTTCATTGATGACTGTCATGAGATCATCACATGGATATCTTATCTAAGTGTCGTTGATAATCTCATCATAGCAATGGTGCAAGTATCCTTGGACTTGAGGTACTCGAGGATATCTTGATACTTGATCCGTGCTTTGACTCCATTCCTTGTTGCCTTCCGAGGTAACTCATAGGGTGGTGCTTGGGTGCGACTTGAGGTATTCAAGATAATTGAGTAGCCAATAAAGGATTCACCACTTCGGATTAGCGTAAGAGATACCCACGGCCTCTTGTCGGGATCATTACTAAGGTTGGCGATGTATGTCATGAAGAGTGTCTTCATTGACATATAGAGTAATGAGTCCCAGGGCGAAATTGATATCACTGGGCTAGACTCGCCTAGTGTGAGAGTTGACACTTTGACCATACTCATAACCAAGTGGGGTATAGGATTGTGAAAGGACGAATTGCACGGTAATTGTACATGGAAGGGTTTGTGATCCGTTCGTGATGAATACATCAAACCGATTACTTTCCTGTCAATCGGGGTCATGATGTGTTGCTAAATACCGCCATGACTTGCTTAGTTTAAGTGTTAATCTAAGTGGCCAACATAACCGGAGCCTAAAGGGTCACACGATAAGAGTGTTTCAGAGAATCAGAAAATAGTAATTGGACGAGTTCCAATTATGGAGAGCATTAGGATTAAATGGATCCCGATGGGATTGGGATATGTCCCGATGAGATCGCGACATCGATATTGCTAAGAAAGGTTTCCGGAGTTGTTTCAGCACCGGGGCCCGGTAGGCCGGTAGGACCGACCCCAGTGTGACTGGACCGCTTCAGCAATTATATACATATATATATATGATTAATTAATTAAATAATTAATTAATATATATATATATATACATATACGTGGATGGATGAAAATGGAGAAGGAAGCTTCTTTTAAAAGCTTAGTCATCTAGTTTCATTAAATGACTAAATGACAAAAGAGGATGAATAAAAGGTGATGCTCGTAGGTGATAAGAAGTAGATGAGTTTTGAAAGGAAAAAAGAGTTTTTCCTCTTCATGGAAAACGATCTTCGTGGGATTTGAAGAATCAAAGGGTTTTGAAAAGGTTTTAAAATCCTAAGCTTCTCATCTCTTCATCATTCATCTTTCAAGCTTCATCTTCTCCAAGCAAGCTTCTTCCAACGTTGATCCAAGCTCTCCAGGACAGAGGTAGGCTCTAGCAGGCTTTAATCTGTTCTAGCTATTCCTGGGTAAAAGGGGTTTGATCCGGTTAGATTTTCTGATCTCTGCGTGGATCACCTTTAGAGATAGTCTCTTTTGGCTATTTTGTTTTCCACTGCCGGTACATGTGATGTACCTCCCGGGATTTTCCTACAGTGGTATCAGAGAGTCTGGTATCCCGTATGAAGCTAAAACTTAAGCGAGATCAGAAACCCTAATGGAATATGCTGTTGATGCATGCTATCTGTTCAGATTTCGAATTTATATTGTGATATGATTTTCGAAATTTTTCTGCCCAGAATTGTTCATAACATGTTAGAGAATATGTCTATGAATTTTCAGAATTTATCGATTTGATTTGATATAGTTTTGCTAATTAATCCCCTAAGGTTACAGATGCTGTTTTGTGAAACGATTCTGGAACAGGCATAAGTATAAAATCGAGAATAAATTCTAGAAAAATGGTTTTTCGGATTTTCCTTCACCTACATGTCTCTAAGATGTTGGTGAATGTCTGTGAGCATGGAAATTGGATTTCAAGGTGATTGGATATTTATTTACGAATTTATTCTATGCTGTTGGGAATTGCTGTGCTGATGAACACAGATTTTGAATCGGTTTTGTTATTTAGGTTGACTGAGTTTTTGATGGCCTAAAATCCTGAAAACATTCATGTAGCATGTTCTGAACATGTAGTAACCTATGTAATTTTCTCAGAATTTATTGAAATTGTTTCATTGATCATTTCGAGCAATGTACAGAACTGGACAGTTTTGGTGTAAATTGTTGGGACTGTTTTGCTTGGCTTGATTGAGTGTGCTTTTTCAGTTCCAATGCCTTGAACCATTTTTAATGTGATTAAAAATATGTTATTTTGATGTAATATGATTGCCAAACTGAATTGCTTGAAGTTGCTTTTCCAAGAATTTTTGAATGCCGAATTGATCACATTAGCGTCTCGGTAGTATCTTGCATTATCTTGTTTGTTTTGACCGTCATATTTTTTATGACATGTGCTGAAGTAAATTTGATAATGTATGTGCTAGCTAGAGATGCTTAGGTTGATAATTAGGGTGTTCCTAAATTATTTGGAAATTAATGAGTTTTGACTCACTTCAAGCTTTTAATATAGTTTGACTATTTAAGGCATTCATGAATCAATGAAGTGTTCATTGAGGCATCAATTCACAGATATTACCCTAGGTATGATGGTGTTGAGAATTGGAATTGTACTGATTGAGGAATTAGCCGATTAGAGATTTTAGCAAAATTCCCTGGATAAGTCGACTTATATGGGACATAAGTCGACTTGTTTTCTGGATAAGTCGACTTGTTTTCTGGATAAGTCGACTTGTTTGAAGAATAAGTCGACTTGTTCAAGATCTCAAAGATAAGCCCACTTGTCGCACCTTGTAAGTCGACTTGTTCACGGGCAGATGACATAAGTCCACTTGTGTCATACAAGTCGACTTGTGTGTGGGTAAGAAGCATAAGTCGACTTGCATTTGATGAAAATCGACTTGTGGCATGCATAGGTGGGATGATGGATGATTTTAGGTATAGACTCAATGTGATTGATGAAATGCCCTAAATCATATCATATAGTCATGGTGACTATAATCCCACGGCTTGGAGAAGAAGTAGATAAGACTCAAATCCTCCTCGGTATATGAAAACTAACGCTTCCATTAATATGGTAAGAACCGAGTTTTATAGGTTGGGTTGTTGAGCTAACCTCAAGCTCGCTCTATACTGAATATGTTCAACCATGAAAATGAGATTTTCGGATTAATGGGTCGGTTTTCCTAGAAGCGTTGATTTGTTGAGTAAACTCAAGGTCAACGTGGACAGAGGCGAAATTGGGTAGCATACATCAGATGTATGCGTATCAAAGAGTTGATACCCAATGTAAATGCATACATCAACAAGTTGATAACACTGATCGATAGTCAGGTCTAAGATGTAATTGGTATATCTGATACCTCCCGAGACATAAGGTGGCTTGTTGAGCTAACCTCAAGGTCATTCTTAATGTCGGTTATCGATGATACAATTGGTATGACCGATACCTACCGATTGACCTAAGTTGTGGCTTGTTGGGTAAACCCAAGGTCACTCTTAGCAATGTCGGATATCGACCCACTAGACATTATGTCACTTTGTTTCTCCGGATTCAGTAAAGAGGGTTATGGATTCTAGGAAACTAGTGGAGCCATATGTATGTCATGCAAGTCCTTATGATCATGCAGCATTTCTATCCTATCATTCCTTCTCTCTATCGCTAGGGTGATTGAAGAAGTCTTTCAGGTGAATTTTCGCCTCTATTCGGACCGAATTTTCTTGATTGGCTAAGGAATCGAGAATTGTTCTCGATCCGAGGAACTGGATACGCCCTAGATGTTCCATTTCTAGTTGCACTCTTTGTCGATGCTTCGATAAGGATCGAAAGCATATTAGAAGCATCTAAAGGATGTTGATATGGATACTTGCTTTATGCTTGCCTCGATGTCACTAGAGCCGCAGCAAGAAAGACAAGTCCATGGATGCTCACTCTATAGTATTTCATCTTAGGGAGCTGTTTGATGAGTAAGCTCGATGCGAAAGGTTCGAGACCTCAAGGCTTCTTCTTCACTATTAAAGATGGCTCGGGGATATCTCTGGCATGCAAGATGCCTCGAAGATGAATGGCTATATTGAGAGATTGGCCGTCTTAGGATTTGTAATGGATTATGAGTTAAGTAGAGACTTAATTCTAGTTGGATTGTCTGATGGTTATTCACAGTTTGTGATAAACTATCGGATAAACCAAATATCCACAACAATTCCTAAGCTGATCAATCTGCTCAAGACAGCTGAGCAGGCTATCAAGAAGGATAGCAAGCAAGTGTTAATGGTGGATGCTTCTTCTTCTAGTTCAAAGAAGAAAAAGGCCAAGAAACCAAAGGAAAGTGCCATCAAGGAAAAACCAAAGATTCTGCCCCAAAAGGATTTTGCTTTCATTGTGGCAAGTCTAGCCACTAGAGGCGAAACTGTAAAATCTATCTGGAGTTCCTGAAGCATAAGAAGGCATCAGATGCCTCTACTTCTTCAAATATGTTTGTCATTGAGGTTAATACTATTCCTGATCCAAACATATCGGTATTTGATACCAGATGTGGCTCATACATATGAAATGATATGCAGGGCCTCGTGAATGTGAGCGACTCATAAAAGGAGAACTAGACCTTCGTGTAGGTAATGCAGAAAGAGTTGCTACATTAGTAGTGAACACTTATGTCTTGTTCCTCCTAGTGGGCTTATATTCAAATTGGATGATTGACATTTTGTACCCGTTTTAAACAAAGAACATATTGTATGTTTTATGTTTAAATAGAGCTGATTTCCATTGGACTTTTAGTAGCAATGGTTGTTTTATTAGTTCGAATGGAAGGCTCTATGCTACTAGTACATTATGCAATTGAATTGACATATTAGATATGCCATATCCAGTTCTGAATGTCAATGACGCGAAAGACATAATCGAGATAATTTAAAATCAACTTACTTATGGCATTGTCGGCTTGGCCATATAAATGAGACACGCATCGCTAAGCTCCATAAGAGTGGATGTTTAGGGTCATTTGATTATGAATCATTTGACACATGCGAATCTTGTTTATTAGGCAAGATGACTAAGTTACCCTTCAAGGGAAAGGGTGAACGAATGATTGGAGTATTAGACCTAATACATTCGGATGTATGTAGTCCGATGTCCATCCATGCCAGAAGTGGTTGTCTTTACTTCATTACTTTTATCGGTGATTATTCACGATATGGGTACCTGTATCTGTAGAGATACAAATCTGAAGCGTTTGAAAAGTTCAAACAATTCAGAAATGAAGTAGAAAACTAACTTGGTAAAAGTATGAATACATTACGATCTGATCGTGGTGAAAAATGCTTAGACCAATAGTTTTTTTTTATTATCTCAGAGATAATGGGATTTTATCTCAGTATACTCCACCTTACACGCCGCAGCACAATGGTGTGGCTGAAAGGAGAAATCGAACCTTGTTAGACTTGGTGCGATTGATGATAGGTTTTGCACAGTTTTGGGAGTATGCGCTCGAGACATCTGTTTACTTGCTAAACAGAGTTCCATTAAAGACAGTTGATGTTACTCCATATGAGATGTGGACTAACTGAAAGCCCTATCTTTCTCATCTGAAAGTTTGGGATTGTCCTGCTTACGTGAAGCGGACACAGTCAGATTAGCTTGATGCAAAATCTGATAAGTGTTTGTTCGTGGAATATCAATACTACCTTGCTGAGGAACAAAAGTTGTTTGTTTCCAAGCATGCTGTTTTCTTAAAGAAAGAGTTTCTTTTACAAGAGGACAGTGGGAGCAAAGTTGAACTTGGAGAAGTTCAAGATGCTCGAACAAACATAGATCAATCGCAATCAAATCAGCGTAACTCATATAGATGAGGTAACAGTTCAACCTTCTACTACTTACCTAATTTCATAGGTTAAGTAGGATACGACCGCTCCCGAGAGATATGAATTTCTTGTAAGTGAACAGAATGGCGTATTGCTCATATGAGATGAGGCGCCTACTACCTATGAACAGTTCGAAAAGTTCGTAGTCGGAACATGGCTTTGTGCTATGAAATCAAATGGATTCCATGTATGAAAACCAAGTATGGACTTTGGTTGTTACACTGAAGGATAAAACCCACGAGGTGCAAAGGAGTTTTCATAAGAAAACCAACATGGATGGTAATTTGATTACCTATAAAGCAATGCTTCTGGTTAAAGGATTTCGTCACAGACAAAGAGTTGACTATGACAAAACCTTCGGCCCCGTAGCAATGCTTAAATCCATTAGGATACTCCTAGCCATTGCCACTCATTATGATTATGAGATATGGCAAATGGATGTGAAGACAGCTTTCCTGAGAGGAAATCTACCCGAGGATGTGTATGACACAACCTGAGGGCTTCACTTCCATCGATGGCGAAAAGGTATGCAAGCTTCGTAAATCCATGTTTGGATTGAAGCAAGCATCCAGAGTTCAATATCCGCTTTGATGAGGTACTCAAAGAGTTTGATTTCTCACAAAATCCGGATGATCATTGTGTGTATAAGAAGGTTAATGGGACTGCAATCGTATTCCTTGTGTTGTATGTAGATGACATACTGTTACTAGGAAATGATGTCTCTATGCTGCAATCAGTTAAAATTTGGTTGTCCAATCAATTTGCGATGAAAGACCTTGGTGAAGCAACTTATATTCTAGGGATATAGATTTATAGAGATAAATCAAAAGGTTGCTTGGTCTTTCACAATCATCGTACATAGATGAGATGCTAAAGAGGTTTAGCATGGAACAATGCTATGTCACGAGGCCCGATGTATTGTATGCTCTAAGTGTTACGGCGCGATACCAATCGGATCTGGTGAGGGTCATTGGGTGGTTGTCAAGAATATCCTCAAGTACTTGCGAAGCACTAAGGATGTTTTCTTGATCTATGGAGATGGAAATCTCCAGTGGCGAGCATTCGATGCAAGTGTTTAATCGATAAGGATGATTACGAATCACAATCATGTTATATACATTCACACCGAATAGCGTGGCGGTCAATTGGAAAAGTTCCAAACAAGAGAGGATCGTTGATTCATCAACCGAGGCAGAGTACATTGACGCATGAGATGCAAAGAAGCGGTTTGGATCGAAGTTCATTATTGAACTTGATCCGGTCCCTAATGTGATGGGCCCATAGGATTGTATTGTGATACAATGGGGCTAGTCTTGCGCAGCAAAGGAATCAAGGTCTTATCGACGACCGAACTTCGTGCCATGATTCGAGAGATCATTAGTCGAGATGATATCCCGATAGAGAGAATTCCCACGAGCAAAGTGTTGTTGTTCGTTGACAAAGCCATAGTCACAGGAGAATTGTGATTCTCATGGACTCGCTTATGGTATTAGATACTAAAGGCGATTGACTTTAGGTCAAGTGGGAGATTTGTAAGTGATAAGTCGATTGTACCATGTGTAAGTCGACTTACACATGTTCGATATCGATAAGTCGACTTGTTCATTGGATAAGTCGACTTGTTCAAGGTCGATCTTGTTTATTTGTGCCCTAAAGGCAATCCCTTTAGCGCTTTTATTCACGTACCGTATGCAAACTTTATGAATAAATAAAGAAAAGGCATTATTCATTAATTTGATATTCATAAACATTGTTTATGAATTGATTGGATCTTTAATCGAATTAATGAAGTCCATGATATATGACATAGCATGAAGGAAATTATGATGTGTTCATACTCACGAGATTCCTATCATGCAATTATGTCGATGTCGAATTCTCCTAGTCATAGGATTAATGAGACTGGACATCATTAATCCAGATAGACTAGCACATGTCATATTCCTGATTGGATCAGCGGTGGATCTCGAAACCGTAAATATGAGATATTTAGAATTGACATGTGGATGCTTACTAGCGGTAGTAAGTTCATTGGATGACTGTCATAAGATCATCACATGGATATCTTATCTAAGTGTCGTTGATAATCTCATCATAGAATGGTGCAAGTATCCTTAGACTTAAGGTACTCAAGGATATCTTGATACTTGATCCTGCTTTGACTCCATTCCTTGTTGCCTTCGGAGGTAACTCATAGGGTGGTGCTTGGGTGCGACTGAGGTATTCAAGATAATTGAGTAGCCAATAAAGGATTCACCACTTCGGATTAGCGTAAGAGATACCCACGACCTCTTGTCGGGATCATTACTAAGCGTCGGCATGTATGTCATGAAGAGTGTCTTCATTGACATATAGAGTAATGAGTCCCGTGATGAGAATTGATATCACTGGGCTAGACTCGGTCTAGTGAGAGTTGACACTTTGACCATACTCATAACCAAGTGGGGTATAGGATGGTGAAAGGACGAATTGCACCAGAATTGTCTACATGGAAGGGTTTGTGATCCGGTTCGTGATGAATACATCAAACCGATTACTTTCCGGTCAATTGGGGTCATGATGTGTTCTAGATACCGCTCATGACTTGCTTAGTTTAAGTGTTAATCTAAGTGGCCAACATAACCGGAGCCTAAAGGGTCACACGATAAGAGTGTTTCAGAGAATCTGTAAAATAGTAATTGGACAAAGTTCCAATTATGGAGAGCATTAGGATTAAATGGATCCCGATGGGATTGGGATATGTCCCATGAGATCGCGACATCGATATTGCTAAGAAAGGTTTAGGAGTTGTTTGAAAGATCGGGGCCCTAGAGGTTAAGAGACCAACCCAAAGTGTGACTGACCGCTTCAAAGAATTATATACATATATATATGATTAATTAATTAAATAATTAATTAATATATATATATATATATACATATATCGTGGATGGATGAAAATGGAGAAGGAAGCTTTTTAAAAGCTTAGTCATCTAGTTTCATTAAATGACTAAATGACAAAGAGGATGAATAAAGGTGATGCTCGTAGGTGATAAGAAGTAGATGAGTTTTGAAAGGAAAAAAGAGTTTTTCCTCTTCATGGAAAACGATCTTCGTGGGATTTGAAGAATCAAAGGGTTTTGAAAAGGTTTTAAAATCCTAAGCTTCTCATCTCTTCATCATTCATCTTTCAAGCTTCATCTTCTCCAAGCAAGCTTCTTCCAACGTTGATCCAAGCTCTCCAGGACAGAGGTAGGCTCTAGCAGGCTTTAATTTGTTCTAGCTATTCCCGGGTCAAAGGGGTTTGATCCGGTTAGATTTTCTGATCTCTGCGTGGATCACCTTTAGAGATAGTCTCTTTTGGCTATTTAGGTTGATGTCTTCATACCGATACCTGGATCCTGGGATTCGGGAAAGTCCTGGGAACAAAAATTTTTGTTTTTCGCTGCCGGTACATGTGATGTACCTCCCGGGATTTTCCTACACGAACATGGGCTCATTCTGTTCAGGATGTAAAACTTAGGTTTCTCCCTTCTGTTTCCATGGAACCCTAGAGCCATTTGTTTATGCATTGCATCTTTGAATTAACGAGTATGACGCATTTAAATGTTATGTGTTATGCATTAACTTGTTTAATTGAGTCTTGAACTTTATTGGTCAATGATAAAATTGCTAGAATAGATTTGAGAATACTTGAATTGCTAAGTACACACACACACACACACACACACAAATATATATATATATATATGCTTGAATTTGTGCTAGTTACCTATGGCTATAAATATATTAGCCACTGAGCTGTGTAGCTCACCCCACTTTTCCCTCCTCAGGTGCAGGACAAGACGATAGTTGATCCTTGTAGGGCATCGAAAACTCCAAGATAGTTAGAGACTTTTGTACTAAGTTAGTGACTATTTTGAATTGCCTTATAGGCATATCAACATTGAGCATCATTTTGTGTTTGTATTAAGCTTGGACATGTATGATGTTATGTAAGTAAAGTTTGTTTAAACTTTGTGATATTGTAATGACATGAAGAATTGAAGTTTCTTTTATATGTGGACATGTTTAGCTTGTGGTTAGAATTGAATGTACATATTAGCTTAAAAATGTTTGTGAAATTTTAGATTCTGAGTGTTTTGCAGCGGCGAAGCCAAAGTTCATCGCGGCGAACCCTTCTGAAGGCGTCTTCGTTGCGACGAAGAACCACTCTTGTCGCGGTGAACTTCCCTTTATTGCCACGCTGAGAATTCCTTTAAATGAAAATGTTTTCCACCTATCATTCATACCTATGTCACGTGACTGTCCCCGAAGGTCTTCTTGGAATTCGTTTCAATACCCAAGTCAATTATCTTCTGATATCTGAATCGATCATTGGGCTCCGAAAACGGGGTCCAACATTAATGATTGATGATTTTTATACTTATGGAGATTTGTTAGTTTTAATCACAAGTATACGATGTAGCTGCAACTAGTACTGGCAAGTATATGTCAATTCTATAAAGATTGTAAGTACTAATATTAACCCTTTTTCTATTATTTAACCGTTGAATAAGGTTGTGAATTTAATTAAAAATTAAATTAAACAATTAAACTAAATTTGACATAATAATGAACTCAATAAAGAAAATATCAAAAAGTCAATATCAAATAAGTAGTACCTAGGTCATGAATCCCTTTGAGAATTCTTAAATACTAACCATTTATCATGCAATCAAACTATTGATTATTAGATAGGGAAATTTTCTATCTTATGTTAATATCTTTCTGAAGACTATTAACAACTAACCCTTGATTGATTAACTGAAATCTCTTTCTAGTTAAAACCCTTAAGATTGTATTATCAATTTGTGAGTTCCATTATTAGATTTAACCCTAATCTAGAGGATTTATGTTGATCTATCTCTAGGTTTGCATGTAATTCCTTTTAATTATGGTAGGTCTATCTATATAAAAGGATTTCTTAATCTCAATCATATGAAATCAAATTATAAACTAATAGAAAATAAAGAATAGATCTCCTTTTTTTTCTTTAATGATCATAATTTTCTTGTTTTCCTTGTCCTCTATTCAAAATTGTCTCTTCTCTGTGTTTCTTAAGACTCAAAACACTTCTAAACTCGCATCCTCCTCTTTTGCCTTTGATAACGTCCTTTTATAGTAAAAACTAAGGTTTCTAAGATATACACAATCACTTACACGAACTTGTAGGTGGCCGTGTACCTCCAAAAATACATGAATTCGCGATTTTACACTGATATAGAGACTTACACAGGTAACATACACGACTATATATGTCAACATACACAGGCGTGTAACTTCATAGGCCAGAAATAATCTTTTCCAAATCTTTATATGTTTATAGAGCCTTACACAGTGGTGTATCTCTAAGTTGTTTCAAATCTTCATTCTATGCACGATTTCATCTAAATTCTTCTCCTTTTAGTTTATGAAGGCAGTTATCACCTACAATTACACTTGAAGTAAATTAAGTACCAAAATATTATAACATTCTTAAATAACAAGCAAAACACATTAAATATGGGTATATAAATACAACAACAATCACAAGGAAGACAACAACAACGTAGTAAAATTTTCATTGATACGCAAGGTTTGGAAAGGTTTAGTAATATACAACCTTACTCCTAATTAGTAAAGAAGTTGTTTTTAAATGGCCCACATGAAAAAATAAATAAATACTTAAAAATAATGTATGAAATAAATAATAAACTAAATAATATGATAAAGAATAAATAAATAAATAATAAATATGATTATATAAATATAGTGAAATAATTGTTTATCACTTAATATCTTCAGTTTCTCTTGATCATAAGCTACTATGATGTGACCATAATGGTGAGCACAAAATGACCGGAAATGATGACCCATTAATTCTCAAAAAGGTGAGTTGTTTGTAGATGTTCTCCAATAACTTGGTTTCCAAAAGACTTATCAAGGTAAGTTTTATTACTTAGAGGTAGTATTTAAGCATAATCCATTTTGAGGGCATATTGGTATCCTTTACATTCCATGATAAGATATTTATTACAATAATGGTTTAGAGGCTAAGGCCTTTTATCTTTCTATTAGATCTTCTCTTTACTATAAGCATGAATTCCTTACCCAAATCAAAACTTCAAGGCACAATGAAGGGAGTGTCTGTTGGGATAAGTGTAACATCTTTTGCAAGAAGGGTAAAGGAACTCGAAGGAGTCACCTAAGTAGTTTTTAAAGAGAGGAGGGTCAAATTCACTTTGAACTTGGGGGAGCCATTATGCTCTAAATTATGTCAACCTCAAGCATTTCAATTAAGGTGTCTAGTTTATCAACCTTTGTTGCTGTGTTCTTTTGTTCAAGGAGGAAGGGTTCCTTTTTCATATGAGGATCAACTTTTGAGATGTCCTTTGGGGCTTCCTTAGTAGCCTCCCTAGAGATGGATAGGTTAGTCAATTCCTAATAACTTTTTTGTTGAAACTTCTTTCATATTGGCCTCCATATCTTACCTTGACGATAAGCTTATGGCCTCCACTAGAATGACACTAAGATTTTATCTTTATAAAGTTAACCAAATTAATTGTACCTCATCAAAGGAATAAATTTCAAGGAGTTATTGGTTGATCTCTATTAGTGTGTAAACTATGATAGCTAATTTCTTTTACTACAACTACCACAAAATTATTTCAAAAAATTAAAGATATTTTGACAATTTTCAAAGTGATAATCTTCCTATTATAAATTAATGTTTCTCCAAATTGCTTGTCTAATGAAAGTAATGAATACAAAAATGTAGGTTAATTATCTTCATCAATTTTAATCTCTATATTTTCAACTATATAATAATATAATTAAATTCATCAAGATTATTTTTAATAGAGATACCTTCACCATTTGCAATTTCAAAAATACGATAACACCAATTTCTTCTATAAAGATGCTATTGTACTTTCATGGACAACTTCGTTAGACAAACATAACTAAATAAATGTGAGTGTTTTGTTATCCAGACATTTTAGTCCTTCAAAGTAACTGACATTTTTCCTTGCTTAATAATGCCTCTCAGTTTTTTTTTCATGCTAATATAGCTTTGATCTTGACTTGACAAAAAGCAAAATTGATTGAGTGATTAAACTTGTCGATATCAAATTTGGTTGCCATTTTAATAAAGTAATACGGAACTTATAATTTTAATACCAATTTATTAGGAATAAACGAAGTTTAGTAGTACAAATAGCTTAGGATATATTGATTTAAGAAAATAAGTAATTTTGGACATGATAGTAATAATAAAGTAAAGAAAAGAAGACATAAATTTTATATGATTAAACTTTACATGCATTCATGAGAGAAGGAAGAAAACTTTCACTATGACAATCTTAATGGTGTATACAATACGTAGAAAGTGATTTAACTATTAGATACAATAATCCACATATACTTATAGAACCATATAATATTAAATTAACTTATCTAATTAGCTTTCTGCCTTTTTCTAATTATGATTCTTTTATAATTTCAATATTTGATGATTTCAAAGTTTAAACATTAGTATTTGATTTATAAAAAATTTAGAAACTCAATTTAATACAATATAAATTATAGAAGTATGAAAATAGTATACATTCACCTCCATATCTAATAGGAAAATATAGTTTAAAAAAACATACATTTGGTTGGCATCTTAAGTGCGTATAAGAACAATTCCTTTATCACCCATTAACATATAAAATTACATGCAAAGTAAAAGCTTCACCAACCAATTTAAGGCACACCTCACACTTTTCTTTCCTTTTTGTCAAAAGCTACCATACTTTATTTTATATGAAATTGAATTTCTTTCTTGGTAATTTTTTACATCTTTACTTTTAAAGATAAATTTTGTTGAAAATCATCAAATTGAACAAAACTGTTGAATTAATTAATATAAATTAGACTAGCTTCATTCAAAATTTTATACGATTTAATATAATTTAAATTACAAACTGATTTATTAATTTAATTTTCTTCAGTTGAAAGTGCACGAAAGTACTTTTTGCACACCCTTAATGTGGAGATTAATAGCATCTGACATCCAATTAATAAAGAGAAATTTTGATAACTGCAATATTATTCCTACCTGAACCACCAAAAAACGTTAAAATAGAATAAATAAACTTAGTTATACTGGTGTAATGTGATGGTAAGGTAGAAATATTTCTCAAATTCTTTTTAAGTAATGGGACACATTTTTTTGAAATCCAAACTTTTGTAAAGGTGAACAAAGAGCGCCAATTGACAGAATGGTTGTTGAAATCAATTTCATGCTTCTATGATAATTCTCCAATAGTTCTTCAGCAATTAGAATATTGTTGGTCTATAATTACTAACAGATTTTCAGTTGATTAACAAATTTTGATTATCCTAACAAGTTGATCAAGAATAAGGTTGTGCAATTAAACGGGACATAGGGGGACAGCGGATGGGCTTATCAATTTCGAGAATAAAGTTTTATTTATGGTTAATAGTTTGAGTATCTTTTAGGAAAGACGGAGATTGTATTTATCTCATTATAATAAGGCTTATAGGGGTCGAAAATGTAATGAACCTGTGTAAAGTCTCACATTATTTTCATAGGAATATATTAAATTCAACTGAGACTTGAATTTAACTAAGACACCTGATGAATCATACGCGAGAGTTTTCAACCCACAAGGATGGGATTGAGATAAAACGTAAAGGCCCAAAATTAAATTTCTGAAAAATTACCGCTCAAACTTACTACACCGTATGTTGGCTTTTCTCGTCCAACATTTCTTTCGGCTAAGTCTGTTCGCATTTCAAGTTTCAAACCATCAAGAACTCACCTCTCCAGCTTCAAAATTAAGAGCATGGACAATCTCAACTTAAAAGGAAAGGAAATGTTGCTAAGAGTCGAAGCCTAGTCTAATGTTTGATGCAGACGAAACCAAATCGCATCCAACATCGTGACAGTGAAAGAATTGTCAGATTGTTAAAAGACTTAATTAGGAGAATAAAAACAGTGTCATGAGGCTAGATGTGTCCTGTGCATCTTCTTTTTTCTCTTTTTCTTTTCCGCCTAACAACAAATTCCGGATTCATTATTCCATACAACATCAATGAAGTTACGAGGCCACGAACAAATCACTACAACACTGAGCTAATTCGTTAGCAATCCCATTACAATCCCCCTCGACACATTGCGAGTCAATTACATTCCACTGTGCCATTTAGCTTTAATTCAATCAAGTATGAAAACCATACTCAACTGAGCAACCCCCTTAGTTTAAATAGTCTAATTCCTGCAGAATCATCTCCAATACAATCTCCCAGTTTCTATCCCCGGGCACTCTTACTCCTTTCCAAGCCAGCAAGCTTCAGCTAGAAATCAGAAAGCCATTAAGGGTAAAATGATACCTTCAACCACAATAATAATCTGACCACTAGTGTCGTAACTCTTTATTCTTCTTCTTGATCAGTTAATACAAACTATTCGCGTCCTTTGTGATTTTGTAATTAACCTTCCTGTTTGTCATTTTCTTTTCTAGAAACTCCCCAAAACCAGTCGTCAATGCCTGACTACAGAACTAGTAAACATGCACCTCATCAGCATTGTTCGCTTGTGTTAGGACCTTCGGGAGAGAGAGAGAGAATTATTCTAGAGGAAGGACAGTGGGCCAAGGAGGGAGTTAGTTATCAACTGATGTGGCCAATTAGTTAGGCATAACAGAATGTATCTAGAGAGGGGAGTCTATAAAGGGGTAGGCAGAGAAGAGAGAAAGGTAGGCAGAAAATTAAGGGAAGAGAGTGATAGAAGGATTCATACCTTCTGAGGAGCAAATCTGCTCTGGTAAGGGAGAAATACTATACTACTATTCGGTAGTGATAAGTATTTTTACAGATATATATTGAAATAATATAGAGGAACTCTAGTATTATAAGTCTAGAGTTCTAACAGTGGTCCGACCTACTAGATTCGAAAAGAGGGGAGGATCAGCTTTCGGAGGACTTTCACAAACACAAAGACAAATTCAGAGTAACTTACCTTCATGCCACCGAAGATATCAGACAGAGTTGAGTTATTGGAATCTCGTATGGTCAGTCTTGAAGCTGGGGTAGAAGAGATGCAGTCATCAATGCGTATGGCCATGGGAGAGATGCAGCGAGCATTACTGGTAGAGATGAGTAAAATGTTGGGCAAGCGTCCAGAGGAGGGACAAGGAAGTGAGACTTATGAGAGGAGGCCGAATCTAGCGGGAGACAGGGATACTCCACGAACTCAACAGAACGTTCAATCGGAGCATTCTTTGGGCAATATGGAAGAGTATCGGATGTCGGTAAGAAAGGTAAACTTACCTATGCTTGACGGGTCTAATCCAGTAGAATGGATTACCCGAGCCGAAATCTATTTCGAGGTTCATGGTAGGTCGGAGGAGGTGAAGATTAAGCTGGCCCTATTAAGCATGGAGGGATCGACCATTCACTGGTTCAATCTCCTCCGAGAGACTGAAGTGGAGCTCACATAGAGGAAGTTAAAACAAGCTTTAATCGACAGATATGCTGGAAGGAGGTTTGAGAACCCATTTGAGGAACTCTCTGATTTGCAACAAACGGGTACGGTAGATGAATATATAGAGACGTTCGAGTTTGTGTCTTCTCAAGTGGGACGCTTACCTGAAGCACAGCTCATGGGGTATTTCATGAGTGGGTTGCGCAATGAGATCCGACAAAGGGTGCGAACCTTCAGTCCAATCAATAGGGTTAAGATGATGAGAGTAGCAAGAGCTGTGGAGGAGGAGCTGTACGGGGATCAAAGGGGTTTCGAATCATCCAACCCACGACATCGCACCTGGCATCAACGAGGAGAGGTTGGGTACAGAAGCCAAAGTCGGGGTCATCCTCTGTATACGGAGTCGGGGTCCTCTAATACTGGGGGTTTTGGAGCGGGTCGCGTAGAGGACGGGTCGAGTCCAACCCGAAATGCGACAGGTCATAGCTTTTTGCCCAGATCGCCGACCCGAGGAGTCGAGTCTCACCTCATGACGCCGACTAGACTAGGGGAAGGGACTGAAGACCATCCATGGACAAACATCGGGGCTTGCAACACATTTCGTATCAGGAACCAATGGATCGCAAGGCAAAAGGGTTGTGCTTCCGTTGTGGGGAGAAATTTCATCCCCTCCATCAATGTTCAGAATGACAACTTCGGTTTTTAATACTGGATGACAACGAAACCATGACTGAGAAGGGAGAAATTATCGCCTTGGAAGCAGAACTGGAGGAGGAGGGGGGTGAAGCTCAGGAATGCCGCACCATGGTTCATCACTTTAGCATTGAGGATAAGGCTGCTCTTCTAGGAGGGGGCAATCTTAGGACCTTCGGGAGAGAGAGAGAGAATTATTCTAGAGGAAGGACAGTTGGCCAAGGAGGGAGTTAGTTATCAGCTGATGTGGCCAATTAGTTACGCATAACAGAATGTACCTAGAGAGGGGAGTCTATAAAGGGGTAGGCAGAGAAGGGAGAAAGGTAGGCAGAAAGTTAAGGGAAGAGAGTGACAGAATGATTCATACCTTCTGAGGAGCAAATCTGCTCTGGTTAGGGAGAAATATTACACTACTATTCAGTAGTGATAAGTATTTTTACAGATATATATTGAAATAATATAGAGGAACTCTAGTATTATAAGTCTAGAGTTCTAACAGCTTGTTTTCCCTGTTTCTCAGTTGTGCCCTCTTTCACTATTACCAGCTGAAGTTACCTCAATTCCTATATCCATCAATACTAAAAGAAATGGATAGAATTGATCAAGAATTCTGCAGTTCACCAAGTCATTGGTCATGCATGACTGCAGTGGGGTAACATCGAGGCCACTAAACATAATTGATCATGTTGAGAAACAAGATTCATGATTAAAAGATCTGTTTTTGATAATAGCGTAAGCATGGGCTATGATGATCTTACGTGAAGGATGCCTTCAAAAGTGCCATTTATCCCTATCAATAACTATACCAAGAAGCTGAAATTACCTCTAAACTGATCGCTGATTGGGTTTCTATAACAAAGATAAATAAAATAAATATTTAATACTGCTTATCATAAACATTCAGCCTCAGCTCACTCCCAATTCTATGAATAAAAGCTAAGTTGCACTCATAATGATAAAGCTAAAACCTTTGGCAGCAATTCACATCCTAATACTTTCGATTTGGAGCTGGCACATTCTGGTAATTCAGTTGAATTTTCCGAGATATGGGGTAAGCATGATTCAAAATAAACCAGAGTTGACAAGTTGGCAAGGGCCTTAACTCTGTTCAACGGCAACCTTATCTTCCACAAAAAATCATTTACAAAAGCAAGGATCTCTTGCAGTGCTGTTTTTGAGGTACCAGAACAGGACATTGATTCAGGAAACAAAATCAACAGCTTTGTCAGTGACTCAGTGTCCTAAACTGTCCTACAAAGCAAACCATATTAAAGTACAACGCTATCAGAAGCTTTGCCTCTTGTGTATTCCCTAGAACGCCATGTATGAACTAAGTACAAAGAGACATTTCCTCAGTGTAGGCAACTAAGCAATAAAAAGTTCCATTATGGAAAGAAATTACTCCATAGCTACATTACTCTCCTCTTTACACTCTCTCCCCCTTCCATCCATGTTTTCAACTAAAATTTGTGCGATAACACACATACTTAACGATACATAAAATCAAACAAGCAGAGGCTATGTAACAAATTAATTGCTGCATGTTATTCATGGCATGGATTGAAATACGATTCCCCTTTATAATAGGAGCACTTTTTAACGGCCGACTTGAAAGCAAATAAAGTAAGAGACCTACCTAACCGTCAATTCCCTGAGTGGCCTCTCAAAAAAGTTTCTCCAAATCAAAGATTAATACCACCACTTAACACCAAGAACAAATTAACTGAAAACAGAGAAACAGTAAGTAACTAGAAAGCAAACAGAACAATTACAGTTTACCTTACAACGTCTGTGTGGATAATTCGGAGAAAGCAGTACTGAAGGCTGCAGCCATTCAATGGTCCTTACAAAACAGACAAACATAACAACAAGCAACACATAAGCAACCGCTCTTTTAATCACCACCATCACAAGCTCCATCCTTCGCCATTCCTTTCACCACAGACACAAACTTAAGAACACATCCCGACTCCACACAACTCAACGAAGAAGCTAAACTAAACATCTTGCTTTTATATATATATATATGCATATATATACTCACACACACACATATATATATATATATATGCTGCGTGTAAATAAATAAAGGTGATCGAGATTACTGGAATTCATCGAACCGACTCTCAGGAGTCATCTCCGGTCTCCAGATTGCCTCCTCCACGCTTCACAAGATGCCGTTCCTGCACGAGATTGGAGAAGTTGACCGATAAATCGGAGTAAATGGAGATGACCTTGGAGATATTACCGTTAATCTCGCGAATCAATGAGACGTTCTTGGCGAGATTATCCGGAATCTTCGACTGGTGGTTGGCGTTCACCTGATGGATCAGCTCTCGATTCTGATCTAGCACGTTCTGCACTTGCCTGAAGCACTTGTTCAGCGTATGCCACACCTCCACATCATACTCCTCCTCCTCCATTTCATCGTCACCTCCATCATCCCCACTCTTGTTCAATTTTCCCTTCAAGTGATCCTTGCGGATTCCGGTGGTTTTGGACAGAGAGATAGGCTTCGCCGACGAGGTGATGGTGGTGTCAGCGGCATTATCGTCCATGACCACCGATCCTTCCTCCGGCGACGTTGATTCACGCTTTGCCATACATGATACGAATAAAATTGTAAGTGGCCGTTTCGTTTTCTCTGTGAAGCTCGGGTTCTTTGATCCTTTTGTCAAAATTATGACAAAAATCTACGGCTTTGTGGTTTTTATATCTTGTGGTCGCCGGGTAGTCACGGATCCGACTCGAACGTGGTTGACTGTGATTGGACAATGTGCGCACTTTTGCTTCTCAAAGAATTAAAAACCGGCGGGTTTTTGGTTCTGAGATATTTCGAGACAGAGTTACTTTATCATTAAAAAGAAAATATCTCACGTGTTTTGCACGCCATCATGACGCACGTCACTGCAATAATCGGTGATGAATAGCGACTGCCAGCCTGGTGGAATTAAATTAAAATTTATGTATTAAAATTACTGTGAAATGTCTAATTTTGTCTGCCGACGTCTGTTTAAAATTATAAGATGACTCTTTCTTTTTTACTATATTAAAAATTCGATTGAAAGTTAAATGATAAAATAAAAATTTCATATTTAAAATTTTCAACAAATATTAAGTGATTATAAAATTAGATAAAAATTGAATAAAATTAAATGTGTTAAAATATAATTAAAAAGATTTTTAAAAATTTTGATAAACTAAAATAAATTATTTAACTTTAATTTAATAATTTTTAATTAAGTCTAAATAAAGTTAAGAAACTTAAAATATAATTGAAAAAGATTCTTCTTATCTTTCCAAAATTTAAATTTTAACTTAAAATTGTTAAATTAAAATTTATTTATTTATTTTAATTTATAAAATTTTAATTAATAAAATTTGATTAATTAAAACTAAACCAAAAAATTAAAAAATTAAAAACTGAACAAAAAAATTAAATAACATAAAATTTTTATGATTAAATAATTAAATATTTAATCGTTACTTTCCTCATACCAATATATTCTTTTAACATTTTTTGGCTGGAATTGCTAGAATTAAATATCTGTTAAACTCAAAGATATGGATTTCGTTCCGTACCGGCCAAAAACCGGTACCAGAACGACCATCTACGGTACCGCCAATATCGGTATTTTTCGGGACGATTCCGTAAATTAAAATTTTTTAGGGACTAAATTAAAAATAAAAAAAATTAACCTAATTTTATCTTACCTCCCCCTCCCCCCAACGTTTCTAGATCTGGTCTGGAATCCTCTTCTCTCTTCTTCGGTTTCTCCTTCCTCTCCTCTCCTCGCTGCTACTCCTCCCTCCTCGGATCTCGTCTCGCCACCGTCTCCTCGTCGTCGCCGTCCCCTCAGCTCAGCCCACTCCTCCTCGTCGCTGCTTCTAGATTCTTCTTCGGTCTCCCCTCTCCCACGCCGCACGCCTCCTCTCTTCTCCGGTGTCTCTCTCGGTGTCTCGCCTCGCCGTCGACGTCTCGTCCAGTTCTCCAGTCCTCCACTCCTCCTCCTTCAAGTCTTCGACGTTTCTTCCTTCGAGGCCTCAACGGATTGGTCTTGATGCGGAACCCCCGGATCTAAACACAGAATACCCAAATTAGACTTGAACGATGTAATGATAAAATAAGTCTACAGGGACTAAATTAAGAAGTAAAGGAAAGTGTAAGCCTTTGGTATAAAGGTTTGCCCAAAACTAATTGAATTGTACACCAGCGTAACTTCCAGTGTACTTCGAATGAGAGATAGGATAAATGCTCTATGAGACCCTTAGTTAACTTGTAACAAAAAACGCCAGTAATTAAGCGAACTTCCCCACGAAACCCCCTAGAAGATGGACTCCTAGAAACATCGATAACCAGGAACAAAGTTTGAAGGCTTGCAACTCCGTGGAACTTGAAAGTAACAAACGCCATAAACCAACAAGAGAAGAATCACTCAACTCTCAAAATTTGTATCTCATAAATTAAAAAAAAAGAAACCAAATACCCAATTTATTCCTCCCTCTAATGCTTAAACAATGTAGCCTATTTATAGGCAAGGTAAAAGAGTTGTTGTAAACTAAACAAACTCCTAATACTAATCTAGTAAAAATAAAGATAAAAATCTCTATGGTAGATAGAAGATAATTCGAAATTATCTTATCTAAAATAAAAATGATTGCCAAAGATTGGCATAATCTAATCTCTATGGTAGATAGGAGATAATTCGAAATTATCTTATCTAAAATAAAAATGATTGCCAAAGATTGGCATGATCTAATCTCTATGGTAGATAGGAGATAATTCGAAATTATCTTATTTGCAAGTGATGGATAGCAATAGGAATCACCCCTTGTTGCAAACTCTAATTCAAGTTCATTGAATGTAGACATCTCCAAATTGGTAGTAAATTTGGATTTTATGGGCTGCCAAATAGAGACATATATTGGGCTCTTCTTCAACAATGTGGGCTGCTACTATCATTGGCCTTTTTCCAAAATTCCGAGATGAGTCCAACGTTTTGGGCCCCGAAATTTTTTTCATTTATTTAATTATTTATTTTTTGATTTATTTATTTATTCGATTACTTTAATTACTCTTTATTTTTCTTTAAGTGTTTTAATTGTATATATATATATATATATATGTTGAGTCTTGGAATTAGCAAGTATGATTGGGATTAGAATTTTGAAGTTAAAGTGAAGGATTAGAATTAATTGGATAAATTGGTAGTAGGCTTGTGAGTGTAGAGCCATATGAGTCAAATAAGGGCATGTTAGGAAGAATGGGCATTAGAGGTTAATGGGATAAGTAGAAGGAGGAGAGCCCAAAACATTGTAAGTTATAAGGAGAGCTTAAAACTACGTAGTATTGGAGGAGGGCTTTAAGTTGAGAAATAAGTGAATTAAGTTGTTAAGGAGAAGAAGCAAGTGTCATCGTGAACCAAAAGAAGAGAAGCCAAAAACGTGAGCTAAGGAAGAGGGAGTTTTCGGCTAGGTGGAAGAGAGTTGTAGAAAGCTTGAAGAAAAGGAAAAAGAAGAGAAACTACTTGTTGAAGGTTAGTTCCATCCTTGTTTATGTTAGGTTCAAGAATGGGATAAAATGGAAGTTAGGGTTTGTGTAGGGTTTGAAGAAAGGAAGAAGAGAAGGTGAAATCAAAGGGATTTTGGGATTTCTAAGTTAAGATTTTGGTTATTCTAGCAAAGATGGCTTATGGGTAGGTTAGGTTTAAAGTTTATTTTTATCTTTGCTTGATTTATGAATGCTATGCCTTTCTTTTAGAATATATTCATTGAATGGAGTATGACTTAATTGAAGGAACTCAAGAAAACCCCACTCAAGACAAGGAGGAAGGGCAATCTTGAATTCGGATCCCGACGTTAGGTGGGTAACATTTTTATAGTTGTTGTGTAATGGGAAAATGCCCTATGTGTGCAATCTTTGTTAAATTGTGAGTATATTGAAAGTGTATTTCCTTTGATTTGAAAGAAAAGTATAAAACTATGATGATTCGATAGAATGAAAGAAGCATAAAATGCTATTCTTGTGTTAGAATATGTGAGCATGAATTGGTTGTGATTGGGTGAGAGAGAACCTGCTTCGTTAGTCTCGTGCACGATGACCCCCCTAGCCTTCTCTTGGTTGCCCGCTTGAGGCCACGAGATCCTGAGAAATCGGACTCGTCATGTTTACAGTAAACTTCGGTTTTCGTCGTTTTTATGGAACTCTCGAGCCAAATGTGTGCATTTCATCATTTTTGGTGTTTATGATGCATAATACTTGTTCTAACTGATAGAAGATTTCATGTTATGTTTTATGTGATGAGTTCGGTTAATTGTGATTTATGTGATAAAGTTGGGTATTTACGCATAATATGTTTATTGCTAATGCTTTGGATTCTTGATTATGTGATGTATGCCTCATTACTCGATGGCTATAAACGTTTTAGCCACTGAGCCGTGTTTTGCTCACCCCATTCTCCCTCTTCAGATGCAAATTCTAGTTGATCACGGAACCTTGCAAGGCATCGGGCATAACTCCAAGAATCTTAGACACTTTTGTATTAAGTTAGTAACTAGCTATTGGAATAGCTTTATAAGCCTATCGATCATTGAGCATCTCATATTTTGTATTTTGGTACTTTACTCCTGATGAATAGGCCGATATGTAACTAAAGCTGTGTATGAACTTTTGTTATGCTTACCAAGAGAATGAGAACTCTAGTACTCTCTTCTTCATGTGTTTATGTTGAATTGCGATCTGTGTGTAATCCTTAAAAGGGTATGTGTGTGAGTCTTTTAATTATTGAGTTGCTGTTGAAATTTTGTTTTGGGAGAGCTCGCTGAAAATTTGCTAAGGTTTATGAGCTGTTAAAATTCTGGGCTGATGTGTTCATGTGGTCAATTTTGGATATATTGTGCATTCAGCCAAATTTTGGGTTGTTATAAGCCGAATAGGATCATTTAGACTCCCTGAGGGTGTTAGGCGAGCTGTAGAGCTTTCCATGATGTAGTATAAGCTATTTAAGGTGTGTTAATTGGTAGATATGAGTTGTTAGAATTAAGTGCAGGTGCTGTCTAAATGACAGATTTTAGTAGAGAGCTTTGAGTCCACTTTTGACCCTTATAGAGTTAGAAATTGGATCGGTGATCTTCAGGGAAGTTGTAGAGCGTTCTTTTACCTTTCCATAGACACCAAGTTTACTAAATTTGGAGTTCTGCGTCAAAAGTTATGGTGTTTGTAAGTTATGGTACTATTTAGGAGGAGCTAGTCAATCGGTCTTGGAGTAAACATTTGATTCCTTTAGTGTCCGAGCTTGCCCTTGAATCCTTCTTGAAAATTTTAGAGTTGTCTTTTATCTTTCTAACGAATCAAATCTTGTCTGATTTGGAGTTTGGAGTCAAAAGTTATGAGGGTTTGAAGTCTATTAGGTCGGATCACCGGGCAGGTTGCTCGGTCCCCGCCCGCGCGGGCGTGTGAGGCCGAGTGCCCGAGCGCCCAGGCGCACGGATCGTTCGCCCTTGGGTGAGCCGGGGCGCATTTTGGGGTCGGTTCTTGGCCGATCGACCCCTCTTCCTTCTTTTGGCCATAACTTTTTGCATAGACCTCCGATCGACCTCATTTTTGAAGAGATAGATTTATAAGACATTTTTCTATCTTTCCACACCTGATTGATCAGTATTGCTTTTAAATTGTAAAAAGTGGATTCAAACAAAGTGTGTTGGTCGGTCGATAAAGTCTGAATATACTTCAATGATTTTGAAATATCTTGAGCTATAGTGCTCCGATCGGGTCAATTCTTGTTTTAAATTAAACTAGAGACTTAAATCTACAAGTTTTATGAGGAACCGATCGGCAATTTAGCCTCAATAGCCTTAAAATTTTGACATGAAGTAGGTAGAGTGTTCAGTTTTGACTATTTTTCTTTAAGACATTATTTTTGGCCATAACTTCTTCATTTCTAAACCAAATTGAGCGTTTTCAGTGGCGTTGGAATCGTTAGAGCAGAGAGAACAAATTTTCTTCAAAATTCGATCTGAAGCTTTCTATTGGAGGTTTCCCAAACTGTGGTCAATATTGCTGTCGGTTTTGGGTCTTTTATGCTTGTGTGTTTCCGAATGTTGGGCCTCGGAGACGGGGTCCAACATTGTTTGGTATCAGAGCTTAGGTTCACTCATAGGCTTAGGATGCATAGTAGAGAAATTGTTTTATTATGTGATTAAATTTTTGCATGTACGAGTTGATTGTTTGTATTAAGTGACATGCATATCATGCATACATATAAGAACTAGAATTAAAAAGAATTTTAGCTAATCATGAATGTTTTCATTGAAGGAATAAGATGCCACCTCGTAGAAGGACACGAGGAGTTCTGCAAGGTTCGATTGCACCTGACTCTCCACCAAGAGAGGAGAGTACCGATGAGTCAGTAGCCCCGGGAGTGGCTGAGGCTTCTCTAGGGCAAAGTAGTGAGCCCCTCCGATCTCAGACACGGCAGTCGCCTAGTCAGTCTGAGCAAGTGCCTGCTCTAGATCCGAGACTGTTCCAGGCATTTACCCAAGCCTTTGTTCAGGCTATGGGTCAAACGTCACAGGCTTGGTTTGGCCCCATTTAAGAAGGGGAGACAGTTTGACAAGTTGAGGAAGTATGGAGCAGTGGACTTCTACAGGACCACGGATCCTGAGGAAGCCGAGACCTGGTTGAGGAAGACCAAGAGAGTGTTGGATCAGATGGAGTGTGAGGATGATGAGAGGGTGGTTTATGCTGCCAGTTTACTCCAGAGTGATGCCTTGTATTGTTGGGAGTATGTACCGGGGAGTCAGCTGAAGCCGATAGGGTTGACATGGGAAGACTTCCTGGCTGTTTACAGGAAGAAGTATCTGTCTGAGGTGTACATTCAGCAGAAGCAGAGGGAGTTTCTGAGTCTCACCCAGAGGGAGATGACAGTTGCTGAATATAAGCGCCGGTTTACTCAGTTATCAAGGTATGCTTCGGAGATGATGTTCAGTGAGGCTGCAAAGTGCCGCCGATTTGAGTCGGGCCTACACCTAGCTATCAGAGAGAAGGTGGTAGTGCAGAACTTTGGCGACTTTCAACAACTGGTTGAAGCAACATTGAGAGTTGAGAACATCGAGAATATTAAGAGTGCAGTTAGCCGGAAAAGAAAGGGAAGAGAGCAGTTCAAGAGGGGAGGTGGTACTTCTATACCTGAGAGAAGTGCTAGAACCTTTCCTGTGCAGTCTGAGGAGAGGAGCAGTGGTGTGAGCCGACCTCGACCAATGAGGACTTCTACTGTTTCTCACCAAGCCTCAACGGTGGGCGACAGTAGAAGGGAAGATGGGGATAGGCCACCCCTTCCCAACTGTGAGCACTGTGGGAATCTCCATAAGGGAGAATGTTGCAGATTGATAGGTGCATGCTTCAATTGTGGACAGAGAGGACACATAGCCAAACAGTGTCCTAAGCCGGATAGAAAAGAGGGATCACAGATGTAAGCTTCCAGGAGAACAAAGACAGTGGGACAGAAGGCTGTGACTAAAGTGGGTAGCTCTGGAGTGCCTAAGAGAGCTCATCCTTCAGATAGATCCAGGGGGCAAGCACCAGCTAGAGTGTTTGCAATGACTCGAGAGAAGGCAGAGACCGCTCTAGAAGTGGTGACGGGTATGGTAAAATTGTTTGATGATGATGTTCTTGCTTTAATTGATCCGGGTTCTACCCATTCTTTTGTGTCGCTGGGTAGGACTGCACCTAGGAGGAAGTTGAGCCCATTGGATACTCCGCTGATGGTGAGTACTTCGATCGGCCAGTATATTGTTATCAGTCAAGTGTATAGAGAGTGTGAGATAGAGGTTAGTGGAGGAAAATTTATGGTGGACTTGATGCCCTTGAAGATGGGAGGATTGGATGTGATCCTAGGTATGGATACATTAGAGAAGTATCATGCCAATTTAGACTGCAAGCAGAAGACAGTGGAATTCGAGCTAGAGGATGGCAGAAAAGTGGTATTCATAGGAGATAGAAAAGTCAGTCCGCCTCGGATTGTTTCGGCTTTGACAGCAGAGAGAATGATGAGTAAGGGGTCTGAAGCATATCTAGCCTATGTGTTAAACACGAAGGCAGATAGAGGGAGGTTGGAAGACATTTCTATAGTCAGGGAATTCCCGGATGTCTTTCCCGAGGAATTGCCAGGACTACCTCCGCCTAGGGAAATTGAGTTTCCCATTGAGCTCTTTCTGGGTACTATGCCGATCTTAATTCCGCCTTACCGAATGGCTCCGGCGAAATTGAAGGAGCTTAAGGAGAAATTGGAGGATCTATTAGACAAGGGTTACATTAGGCCGAGAGCTCTTCGCCTTGGGGAGCTCCGGTTCTCTTTATGAGGAAGAAAGATGGGTCGTTGCGGATGTGTGTGGATTATAGGAAGCTGAATCATGCCACCATTAAGAATAGATACCCGCTCCCTCGCATAGATGATTTATTTGACCAGTTGCAAGGGGCAAGAGTCTTTTCTAAGATAGATTTGAGATCGGGTTACCATCAGTTAAGGATTAAGGAGACCGATGTGTCCAAGACTGCTTTTAGGACACGGTATGGCCACTTTGAGTTTTTGGTTATGCCCTTCGGGTTAACAAATGCTCCTACAGTCTTTATGGATTTGATAAATAGAGTCTTCAAGTTTTTCTTAGACCAATTTATCATTGTCTTTATTGATGATATATTGGTCTATTCTAAGAGTGATGAGGAGCATGAGGATCACTTGAGGGTTGCTTTAGAGACATTGAGAAAGAATGAATTGTATGCCAAATTTGACAAATGAGAATTTTGGTTAAGAGAAGTATTTCTTGGGCACGTGATTTCAGAGCGTGGAGTGCATGTGGATCCATAAAAGATAGAAGCTGTGGTTAAATGGGAAGCACCTAAGAATGTAGCTGAAGTGAAAAGTTTTTTGGGATTAGCTAGATATTACAGGAGGTTTGTGGAGGGCTTTTCTTTGATAGCTGCTCCACTTTCCAGATTAATGAGAAAGAATCAGAAATTTGAATGGACTGAGGAGGCCAGAGCAGTTTTGAGGAATTGAAGAATAGGCTTATCACTGCACCGATTTTGACGTTACCCTATGGTGATGATGGATACATTGTATACAGTGATGGCTCTAGGAAGGGTTTAGGGTGTGTATTGATGCAAAGAGAGAAAGTGATTGCCTATGTTTCTAAGTAATTAAAGCCTTATGAGATGAACTATCCTATCCACGACTTGGAATTGGCTGCTATAATTTTCGCATTGAAGATTTGGAGACATTACTTGTATGGAGTTACTACTAGGGTATTTACAGACCATAAGAGTCTTAAGTACCTGTTGACTCAGAAAGAGCTGAATTTGAGACAGAGGTAATGGTTAGAATTGTTAAAGGATTATGACTTGATGATAGACTACCATCCGGGCAAACCTAATGTCGTAGCCGATGCATTCAGTAGGAAGTCCACTTTGGCACATGTGGAAACGGTGTATCTTCCCTTACTGAAGGAATTAGCCAGACTTAATGTGACGTTGACATAAGTTGAACCTGATTGTGTCTTGGCAAATTTTAGAGTGAGACCAGTATTGAAGGAAAAGATTAAAGAATTGCAGGAATAGGATGAGTACTTAAGTAAGATTAGAGAAGAGGTAAAGAATGGCAAACCTTCTGAAGTAGAGGTGAAGGAAGATGGATTGATGGTTATGGGCAATAGATTGTGTGTTCCAGACATGTTAGAGTTGAAGGATGAGATCCTTGATGAGGCGCATAATGCTTCATATGCAATGCACCCAGGGAGTTCTAAGATGTATCGGGATTTGAAAGAGTATTTTTGGTGGAAGGGAATGAGGAAAGATGTGGCAGAGTATGCTAAAAGATGTTTAGTGTGTCAGCAAGTTAAGGCTGAAAACCAAGCACCTTCAGGCAAGCTTAATCCTTTGCCGATTCCGGAATGGAAATGGGAGAAGATTACCATGGATTTTCTGATGGGATTACCGAGGACTAGCAAGAAGCATGACGCTATATGGGTGATTGTTGATAAGTTGACCAAGTCAGCACACTTCTTGCCAATTAGACAGACAGATTCTTTGAATGTTTTGGTTAAGAAGTATGTGGATGAGGTAATCAGACTTCATGGTATTCCAAGCTCGATAGTTTCTGATAGGGATCCTAGGTTTACCTCCAGATTTTGGGAAAGTTTGCAGGAGGCTCTGGGGACTAGATTGCATTTTAAGACTGACTTTCCATCCATGGTGATGGACAATCGGAGAGGACGATACGGACTTTGGAGGCAATGTTGAGAGCTTGTGCATTGGATTTCAAAGGTTCGTGGGATGATCACCTGCCCTTGATTGAGTTTTCTTACAATAATTCCTATCACTCGGGAATTCAGATGGCACCATATGAAGCTTTGTATGGTAGGAGATGCAAAACTCCTATTTGTTGGGATGAGGAAGGTGAAAGGAAGCTTTTAGGACTTGAATTGGTACAGGTTATAGTTGATAAAATTAAGTTAGTGTAACAGAGGCTTAAAGCAGCTCAGGATATGATGAAAAGCTACACGGATGCCCATAGGAAAGAGATGGAATTTGAAGTAGGAGAAAAGGTGTTTCTTAGAGCTTCTTCATGGAAGGGTGTTTTGAGGTTTGGTAAGAAGGGCAAGCTTAGCCCGAGGTACATAGGCTCATATGAGATCATTGAGAGGATTGGTGTTGGGACCCGATCCGAGAATCGGATCCCAACCGAAAAACGAAGCACAGAAAACGGAATGCAGAAACAAAGTACAAAGCGGAGGCGAAAATAGCGGAGTGACTCGAATAAGTACGAATCAAAAGCGCTTGTAAAACAAAGTACGAATACCAAAATACGGACGCAAAATACCAATCGGATTTATCAATCGAAATCGTATTATCGAATGGCCGAAATAAGAAACAAATACGGATCGAATACGAATTAAAAACGGATACGAAACAGATTGAATCCAAGCAAACAAATCCGACATCCGAGAACAATAATCAAAGAAAACGATCGAATGAACATAATCACGTTGGAAACCCTAAGACGTTCCAAAATCCGGTATAATTTTTTTTCTTTTTTTTTAATTCTCATTTCTTACCTCATTATTCAACCTCATTCAAATCACACAACCAAATTCCACTCTTGGAAATTGTTTCTCAGGCAAATCTCAAAACTTGCTCATATTCGTATATATCCGAACAAGTCCCAAAATACATTTTTATCCCAAATTTTATCAAAAATTTTGGCAGCATAACGACTGCTTTTATCCTAACTCAAACCTGCAAAGTGTTCAAAACAACACTTCTAAAAGCCCAATCAATCAAACAATCATCAAAATCAACCGGACCCTCTGTCCGGGATCTCAGCAGAAACAAACGCAATCTTAATTCTAAAACATTCTCATAGCTATAATACAATATACTGATCTCATAACTCAATCTCATTTCCAAATTCATACACAATACACGTTAATGGCATTGCAAGCCATTTACAATACCCAAAATATTCCAAATCTCAATTCATAATACAATGCAAACGATGCAAAAACGAACCAAATGTCTTCACATTCTTTCATCCGATCTCCTGCTCGAAACCTGGAGATGGGGATGAAAGGGGGGGTGAGCTCGAAAGCTCGTGGATAACACATTTATAAAATGACAAATAAGCAAAAATCATTTCTTTCATAAACTTTTTTTTGCCAAAAGGGCTAATTTTTCAACTTTGTAACTTTTCAAAACGATTTTCTCAAACCTTTTAATTTTCTTTCGAGCTTTTCATAACAAAAGTCACTTTTTTTTTCTTGCTCAATTTTGTTTAAACATGAATGCAGCACACAGAACAAATCAAAACACATAACATATCATAATGGTGCTGTTTGGTCCAAGCAGAGCGTCTCGCACATTCCGCATAAGCGGTCACATGCGGTAAGTGAGCGAAACGTACTACACTTTTCCGCAAAGCGGTCCAGTGTAGCCGTGAAGGGAGTCCGAAATTGGAGCTCCGTGCCACTAGCGGGCAGCCGGGAGAAAGCTATACGAATAGAGACAGTGCACTGACTCACCAAAGGGACCTGACCAAACCCACATAACACATAATTTAATACTGAAACTTTCAGATTGCCCGAAGGCACTTTTCAAAAATCTTGCTTTTCATCGAACACAAACAAACTCACAATTCAAATACTTCATACAATTCAATTTATTCAATCAATCAATGCAACAATTTGCATAGTTTGTCAATGCATACACAACAAATGCATTTTCAGAAATTTCTATCAATTTATCAAATCATTTAAAACAATGAATTTAAGCTTATAATAATTTTTCAGAAAGCATTCTGAGATCATAATTTCAAACATTTACAAAAACAATAATTTATCAAAAATTCACATTTTTGCTTTCTTTAATTTTCGAAAATTCATATTGAGCTTACAGATCAAAATATAAATATGCTACCCACATCGAATTATTGCCAAAAACTTGATCCTAGCTCCAATTTGATCCTTGCTTCTTTCCTTCTTTCAATTAAAATTGACCTAAGCCATAATCATTCAAATTCCACATCATAATTTGTATAATTATCAAAATTAACTATCGGAAATTCATAATCATCATATTTCCAAGCTTTCTAAAACCAGAATTTCTAAAATCCCTAATTTCAAAATTTGACCTAAACCAATACACTCAAATTCAATCTCATAAATAACTTAATTTTCAAAATTAATGTCACAATTCATCAATTCACACTAATTCCAAAATATCTAAATCCTCAATTTCAAAAATCCCCAAATCTTAAAATTGGCCTAAACCAATTTATCCAAATTCAATACCATAAAATACAGTTTCTTCAAAATTAACTTCACATATTATCAATCCATAGTATTTTTCATGATTCTACACTAACAATTTTCAAAAACCCCAAATTATAAAATTTGGGCATAATCCCAATTAAATTTTCATCCAAAATTAAATCTTCAACATGTATTCTCTAAAATTGATCATGGAATTAGTAAACCCACATCATTTCTAATGATTCTAAACCAAAAACTTATGAAAAATTCAAAATCCAATTTTTTTTTTCCTTACCTATTTCTCCTTCAACCTTCGGATTTATAGAGCTTTAGAGGAAGTTTCCACTTTCTTCATCCTTCTTCCTTTAAATCTACACAAAAACAAGCTTGAAGTCTAAAAAAAAATCACAAATCCATAAGCTTCCTCTTTCTCTCATGGCCGAAATGCTTCCTTCTTCTCTCCTTTTTGTTTTTCTTATTCTTTCTTTCTTATTTGCTCAAGTCTTCAGCTCTCATCTCTAAAAATCAACAGCCCACTTGATTCTTAACTTAAACCTATAATAAAACTACACGTTTCTTACTCTTCTTCTTATTTCCTTTGAAATTTCGTGTGGCTCTCCTTCCTCCATGTGGCCATACTTCCTTTCCTCTTATTTTTAATCATTTCATTCTCAAACCTTCTAGCTTTCTCCATTTCAACGACACTCATCTGATTTCCAAGATGCCAAGTCATTAAAAAGGAGGGGTAAATGACCATTTTACCCTTACTTTAAAAATCTGATACCTTGCGTCCAGAATTTGAGCAACTAAACAAAATAATTTGGGTAAACTTTCTTCTAGAGAAATGTTACTCTCAATCATACGAATCCAACGCCACTGACCGCGCTCAATTCGGATCACTACACCAAAAGTTATGCGTGAAACAGTTCGGGTATATCCATATTCTAACACATTTTCCATGTACGATTATTTCCTTCCAGAAATTTACATTCTTAATCCCAGATTTGAAACTCGATGTCTTCATAACCATTGTAGCCTTATGTCTCTAGTTTAATTCAAAACAAGAATCGACTCATTTCGATTCCCAGATCAAAAGTTATGCTCAAAATACTCTCAGATGTTCCTAATCCAAAAATTACACCCTAATCGGAACTTCCATTCATAATTCGAAGGTCTTAGGGGCAAAATTGACATTTCATTTCTTCATATGAATTGTAGCCCCTTGTCTTATCTTTATTTTGCCTCAAGAATCACTTCAATCGGATCTCTACAGATCCCGAATTTCACAAAAAACTAAACCATATTTGGAAATTTTCCCGAATCACTTTGATTAAATTAATCACCATTAATTTAATCTAAAAAATTCACAAATTTCTATGAGGACGTAGATAATTGTCTTAGGAATCCAACGCCGCAAGAATCAACTCAATTGGATTTCGGACAGAAAAGATATGAGCAAAATAGTGAACAAAGGTCGGATTGAAGAAGGAAACTAACAAGGAAAATCAAAACGGCGTCGCATGGAGGAGTCCAAAAACGACGCCGTATGGAGCAAAATGGGCGCGCGTTGGGCGAGGCGAGGGCTCGCTCGCCTTGGCGACGCGAGCCGGACGTTCACCATCGCTAGGGCGATGCGTCGTCCTAGCGATGCGAGCTGAACGCTCGCCATCGCTAGGGCGATGAGTTGCCCTAGCGACTGGGATACTTCATTTTTCTTCATTTTTTTTTCATATGTAAATCCGAAACTTCCAAAATTCATAACTCTTAATCCCGAAGTCCAATTTTGACAAACTTAGTCTCTATGGAAAGCTTAAAGGAAGCTCTTCAACTTTCATGAAGGACATAAAACTCAATTCGACTCCAAGGGAGTCCATTTTCCGGTCAAAGATACTATCCTCTAACAATCATGCTAAAACCACAATATAAACTTGTAAAAATCATAACTTATTATTCTGAGATCGAAAAATTCCATACTTTATATCGAAATAAAGATCAAAGCAAACCCTTCAATTTTCATGAAGAACATCAAAGCTCAATTAACCTCTAACTAGGTTAATTTCTTAGTCAAAGTTTCAACCATAATAAAAGTCAAACATTTCAAACATAAACTTTGACTGATCATAACTTCCACTCCCGATATCGAAAAATTGCAAACTTTATGGCTACAGAAAGCTCTTAACGTACTCTACAAGTTTTTAGAAGACCATTTTCTCAAATTATGCCTAAATCAAAAGTCAACTTTCAAAGGCCAAAAAGTCAACTATCTCACAATTTTTCATATTTTCACACTTTCTCTTTTTTTTTAGTCATGATTTTCAACTTAATTTCATAAACCATACCAATTCACTCAAAACCCCCAAAGATATCAAAATCAGATCATTTTTTTTCTTCTCAATATTCTTTAAATTTTAAGACATCTCTTATACAAGACAACACATACACAAAGCACTCCTTAAATTTCATTTTCATAATTCAAATTTTCACTCAAAGATCGGGGTCCAACAATTGGGCCTTTGGCTTATAAGTTAGATTTGCCATTGGAGTTATCTAAGATTTATAATGTGTTCCATATATCGATGCTGAGGAAGTACAGATCGGATCCTTCACATATAGTTTAACCTTTAGAGATTCAGTTGAGGGAGGATTTGACTTATGAGGAGCAACCAATGGAGATCTTAGATTCAAGGGAAAAGGTGTTAAGGAATAAGATTGTAAAGCTGGTAAAGGTCTTGTGGAGGAACCATTCGACCGAGGAGGCAACTTAGGAGCCTTTAGAAGCCATGAAGGAGAAGTATCCATACCTCTTCATGGACTCAAATAAGGATTTCGAGGACGAAACTCTTTTAGGAGGGGAGAATTGTTGGACCCTGAAATTTTTTTCATTTATTTAATTAATTATTTTTTGATTTATTTATTTATTCGATTACTTTAATTACTCTTTATTTTTCTTTAAGTTTTTTAATTATATATATATATATATATATTTGTTAAGTCTTGGAATTAGCAAGTATGATTGGGATTAGAATTTTGAAGTTAAAGTGAAGGATTAGAATTAATTGGATAAATTGGTAGTAGGCTTGTGAGTGTAGAGCCATATGAGTCAAATAAGGGCATGTTATGAAGAATGGGCTTTAGAGGTTAATGGGATAAGTAGAAGGAGGAGAGCCCAAAACATTGTAAGTTATAAGGAGAGCTTAAAACTACGTAGTATTGGAGGAGGGCTTTAAGTTGAGAAATAAGTGAATTAAGTTGTTAAAGAGAAGAAGCAAGTGTCGTGAACCAAAAGAAGAGAAGTCAAAAACGTGAGCTAAGGAAGAGGGAGTTTTCGGCTAGGTGGAAGAGAGTCGTAGAAAGCTTGAAGAAGAGGAAAAAGAAGAGAAACTACTTGTTGAAGGTTAGTTCCATCCTTGTTTATGTTAGGTTCAAGAATGGGATAAAATGGAAGTTAGGGTTTATGTAGGGTTTAAAGAAAGGAATAAGAGAAGGTGAAATCAAAGGGATTTTGGGATTTCTAAGTTAAGATTTTGGTTATTCTAGCATAGATGGCTTATGGGTAGGTTAGGTTTAAAGTTTATTTTTATCTTTGCTTGATTTATGAATGCTATGCCTTTCTTTTAGAATATATTCATTGAATGGAGTATGGCTTAATTGAAGGAACTCAAGAAAACCCCACTCAAGACAAGGAGGAAGGGCAATCTTGAATTCGGATCCCGACGTTAGGTGGGTAACATTTTTATAGTTATTGTGTAATGGAAAAATGCCTTATGTGTGCAATCTTTGTTAAATTTTGTGTATATTGAAAGTGTATTTCCTTTGATTTGAAAGAAAAGTATAAAACTATGATGATTCGATAGAATGAAAGAAGCATAAAATGATATTCTTGTGTTTGAATATGTGAGCATGAATTGGTTGTGATTGTAGGAAAATCCCGGTGTGAGCATCACATGCCCACGGTACGGAAAACAAAAATTTTTGTTCCGGGACCTTCCTGAAAGCAAGGATCCATGTGACTATATAACAAAGTCAAACCAAAACGACCAAAGGAGACCGTCTCTAACGGTATCCACGCAGAGATCGGAGAACCTAACCGGGACAAACCCTTTGACCCGGGAATAGCTAGAACAAGTTGAAGACTGCTAGATCTTACCTTGTTCTTGGAGAGCTTGAAGAATAACGATGAAGAAGGAGGATGAGAAGCTTGAAGGAGATGGAGAGCTTGATGATCGATGATGAGAGATCAAAATCTCTTAGGTTTTTACAAAAACCTCTCCTTTATTAAAACCAACGATCATGCTCTTCTTTCATCTTTCATTTTGTCTTCTTTCCATTTAATGTAAAGATGACAAGGCAAAGGTAGAAGCTTCTTTTTGCCTTTCCACGTTTTAGCCTTTATATATATATATATATATATATATATATATATAAAGTTAAAAAATGAAGCTTCCTCCTCCTTCATCCACGTGACACATATATATATATATACTAATTAATTAATTCTTTAATTAATTAACAATATATATATATATATTAATCTTGAAGTGGTCCAACACATGAGTTTGGTCCTACCGCCTACCGGGTCCCAGATGGGAAAAACCTCCGGAAACGTTTTTTCAGCAATATCGATGTCGCGATCTCATCGGGACATATCTCGATCTCATCGGGATCCATTTAATCCCATTGCTCTCCATTTATTGGATCTTTGTCTAAAACTATTTTACGAGTTCTCCGAGACACTCTTATGCGTGTGACCCATTAGGTTCCCAGTTATGTTGGCCACCTAGATCAACACTTAATCTAAGCAAGTCATGAGCGGTATCTAGCAACACATCATGACCCCCAATTGACCGGAAAGTAATTGGTTTGACGAATGAAGCTATATTCATCATGGACCATATCACGAACCTTTCCATAGACAATTACCGTGCAATTCGTCCTTTCACCATGCTATACCCCACTTGGTTATGAGTATGGGCAATGTGTCAACTCTTACTAGACTGACTATGTCAAATCTAGTCCAAGTGATTTCAGTTCTTGTCCTGGAACTCATTACTTAATACTTAATATGTCAATGAAGACATTCTTCATGAAATATGTACTCTGATCAGAGATTTCCAAGTAATGACCCTGACAAGAGGCCATGGGTATCATCTTCTGCTATCACAGAAGTGGTGAATCCTCTATTGGCTACTCAATTACCTTCGAATACCTCAAACTGTACCTAATCACCACCCTATGAGCGACCTCTGTGAGGCAACAAGGAATGGAATCAAAGCACAGAATCAGTATCCAAGATATCCTTGAGCACCTCAAGTCTAAGGATACTTGCACCATTGCTATGATGAGATTATCACTGACATTAGAATAGTACATCCATGTGATGATCTCATAGCAGGTCAACTAATGTACTTACTACCTCTAGTAAGCATCCACATCTCAACCCTAAATATCTCATATGTACAGTTTTTGAGATCCATTGCTTGATCAAATCAAGGAGCTTGAGATGTGCTAGTCTTTCCAGATTACCGATGTCCAGTCTCAGTAATCCTATGACTAGGGATAATTAAGATACTGACATAATTGTACATGATAGGAATCTCAGTAGTATGATCACATCATAATTTCCTTTATGCTATGTCATATATCATGGACTTCATTAATTTGCTTATTGATCAATATCAGTTCATAAATAATGAACAGCAACATAATGAAATATGCCTTTCTTTATTTATTTATAAAGAATGTACACAATTTTGTACAAAACACGCTAAAGGCGATTGCCTTTAGGGCACTACTCTAACAATCTCCCACTTGACCTAAAGCCAATCACCTTGATATCTAATACCATAGGCGAGTACATGAGAATCAAAACTCTTTTGTGACAATGGCTTTGTCAATGGATCGACAATATTCGCTTTCTGGGAATTCTCTCTATCGCACATCACCTCGACCAATGATCTCCCCGATCGGTGATATCTGCGAGTACGTGTTTGGATCGTTGATGAGACCTTGGTTCCTTCGCTGCAAAGAATAGCCCCATTGTTGTCACAATACAATCAGATGGGCCCATCACCGCTAGGAACGGCACCAAATTCGATAATGAACTTCTTGATCCGCATCGCTTCCTTTCTTTGCGTCTGAAGCGGCAATGTACTCGCTGCCTCGATCGTTGAATCGCCATCGTCTCTTATTTGGAACTCTTCCAACTGACTACCCCGCCGTTCAGTGTGAATATGTAACCTGATTGGGATTTGGAATCATCCTTATCAGATTGAAAACTGACATCTGTATACCCACTCACCTGGAGATCTCCATCCCCATATATCAAGAAAACATCCTTAGTGCCCGCACGGGTTGCCTGAGTGGTAAACTAACAGGGTAAGTTGGAAGAGGGTCCTAGGTTCGACTCTCAGAAATGGGAGAAAAAGGACCGCTCTGTTAGGGTGCTGCTCAGGATCAGACCGTGATTCAATTCTCCAATGGTGGTCAGACTGCGATCGGGGGCCTCGGGGTTGAGATTCAACCTTTTGGAAGAGAGAAAAACATCCTTAGTCCTTCGCAAGTATTGAGGATATTCTTGACACCACCTAGTGACCCTCACCAGATCCGATTGGTATCCGCTCAGAACACTTAGAGCATATGATACATCGGGTCTCGTACATAGTATTCGTGATATGATAGATCCTACCGCAGAAGTATACGGGATCATATTCATGCGCATCCTCTCATCTTGTGTCTTAGACACATAGATTTCGAGAGTGTTATCCCATGAGTGATGGAAGGTACCCTCTCTTGGATTGTTCCATGCTAAACCTCTTTAGCATCTTGTCTATGTCGTTGATTGTGAAAGACCAAGCAATCTTTTGATCTATCTGATAGATCCTTATCCCAAGGATATAAGTTGCTTCACCAAGGTCTTTCATGGAAAATTGTTTGGATAACCAAATCTTCACTGATTGTAGCATCGAGACATCGTTTCCTAGTAATAATATGTCATCTACATATAACACAAGGAATACGATTGCAGTCCCACTAACCTTCTTATACAAACAGTATTCATCCGAATTTTGTGAGAAATCAAACTCTTTGATTACCTCATCAAAACGGATATTCCAACTCCTGGATGCTTGCTTCAATCCATAGATGGATTTTCAAGCTTGCATACCTTTTCGCCATCATAGAGATGAAGCCCTCAGGTTGTGTCATATACACATCCTCAGTTAGATTTCCGTTTAGGAAAGCTGTCTTCACATCCATTTGTCATATCTCATAATCATAATGAGTGGAAATGGCTAGGAGTATCCTAATGGATTTAAGCATTGCTCTCGGGTCAAGGTCTCGTCAGTAGTCAACTCCTTGTCTTTGATTTAAAACCTTTAGCCACAAGCCTTGCTTTATAGGTAATTACATTACCATCCATGTCGGTTTTCTTTTGAAAACCCATTTACACCCTATGGGTTTGATTCCTTGGTGCATCAACCAAAGTCCATACTTGGTTTTCATACATGGAATCCATTTCACTTTTCATGGCTTGAACCCATTTCTCGGACTCAACTCTTGTAACCTCTTCATAGGTAGTAGGCTCATCATCTTCTATGAGCAATCGTCATTCTGCTCATTCATGAGAAATCCATATCTATCGGGAACAGGCGTATCCTCGTGACCTCTGAACTTCGTGTGTTGTAGCGAGTTGAATTGTTACTTCATCTGTATGAGTTGCGCTTTGAGTTCGTGCAATTGATCTGCGTCTCGTCACAAGATCTTGAACTTCTTCAAGTTCTATTTTGCTCCCACCGCCTTCTTGTAAAAAAACTCTTTCTCTAAAGACAGCATGCTTTGAAACAAACATTTTTGTTCCTCGCAAAGATAGAACCGATATCCCATCGCTTTTTAGGATATGCTACTAACAAACACTTGTCGATTTTGCATGAAGTTTATCTGACCGTGTCCGCTTCACATAAGTCGGATAGCCCCAAACTTTCAAATGAGTAAGATAGGGTCTTTTGTTAGTCCACATCTCATATGGAGTAACATCAATCGCTTTGATGGAACTCGCTTAACAAGTAAACAATTGTCTCGATTGCATACCCCAAAAGGATTTTGGTAACTTTGCAAAGCCCATCATTGATTGTACCATGTCTAACAAGGTTCGATTTCTCCTTTCGCCACACCATTATCTTTGTGGTGTGTAAGGAGGAGTCCATTGAGATAAAATCCCATTATCTCGAGATAATCCAAAACTCTTGGTCTAAGTATTCCCCACCACGATCCGATCGTAATGTCTTGATACTTTTCCCAAGTTGGTTTTCTACTTCATTTCTGAATTGTTTGAACTTTTCAAATGCTTGATTTGTATCTCATCGAATCTGGTACCCATATCGAGAATAATCATCGATAAAGGTAATGAAGTAAAGAGAACCACTTCGCATGGATGGACATCGGACCACATACATCCGAATGTATTAGGTCTAATACTCCGATCGCTGTTCACCCTTTCCTTAAAGGGTAACTTAGTCATCTTGCCTAATAAACAAGATTCACATGTGTCATATGATTCATAATCAAATGACCCTAAACTTCCACTCTTATGGAGCTTAGTTATGTGTCTCTAATTTATATGGCCAAGGTGACAATGCCATAAGTAAGTTGATTTTAAATTATCTCGTTTATGTCTTTTCGTGTCATTGACATTCATTATTGGATGTGACATATCTAATATGTAAATTCCATTGAATAATGTATCAGTACCATAAAGCATTCCATTCAAACTAATAGAACAACCATTGTTACTAAAAGTCAAATGGAAACCAAATCTATTTAAACAAGAAATGCATAATATGTTCTTTGTTAATACAGGTACAAGATAACATTCATCCAATTTAATTACAAGCCCAGTGGGGATTGACAAAAGTAAGTGCCTACGGCTAATGTAGCAACTCTTGCTCCATTTCCCACACGCAGTCTAGTTCTCCTTCATGAGTCGCTCATCGTCCTCGAGGCCTGCATATCATTGCATATGTGTTAGCCACAACCAGGTATCTAATACCCATATTTTATGATCTGAAACAGTATTAACCTCAATGACAAACATACCTGAAGAAGTCGAGGCATCTGATGCCTTCTTCTGTTTCAATTCTTCCAGATAGACTTTACAGTTCCTCTTCCAGTGGCCGGTCTTGCCACAATGGAAGCAAGTTCCTTTTGGTGCAGTCTCTTTGGTTTTCTTCTTGGCTATACTTCCTTTCGGTTTCTTAGACCTCTTCTTCTTCAGTTTCTTTTTCTTGAAACCAGAAGAAGAGTCCACCATAAGCACTTGCTTGCATCCTTCTTGATAGCTTGGTCTGATGTCTTGAGAACGTTGATCAGCTCAGGGATTGTCGTGGATATTTGATTCATCCGATAGTTTAACACAAACTGTGAATAACTATCAGACAATCCAAATAGAATTAAGTCAACACTTAATTCATAATCCATGACAAAACCTAAGACAACCAACCTCTCAATATACCCATTCATCTTCAGTGCATACTGCACTGCAGATGAACCTGGAGTCATCTTAGTAGTGAAGAGTAACCTCGAGGTCTCGAACCTTTCAGACCGAGCTTGCTCATCAAACAGCTCCCTAAAATGAAACACTATGGTATGAGCATCCATAGACTCATGCTGCTTCTGCAGCTCTGGTGACATCGAGGCAAGCATAATACAAGTTGCAATGTCACTGTCTTTGAGATGCTTTCGATAAACTTTCTGATCCTCATCAGAAGCATCAACAGCAGGTGGATCAGAAAGTGGAACATCAAGGACATATCCCAGTTCCTCAGATCTGAGAACAATTTTCAGATTTCTCAGCCAATCGAGAAAATTTGGTCCAGTTAATTTGTTTGAGTCCATAAGCGAGCGCAAGTTCACACTTGAAGTCATCTTCAATCAACCTAAAGAGAAAGAGAGAAAGAATGTTAGAATAGAATTAAATGCATGATCATAAGGACTTGCATGTTATGCATATAGATCCCACTAGTTTCAAAGAATCCATAACCCTCAGTACGAATCCAAGAAACATTATGACAAAATGTTCTAGTGGGTCGATATCCGATATTACTAACAATGACCTTGGGTTTACCCAACAAGCTACCTTAGGTCAATCGGTAGGTATCAGTCATACCAATTACATCATAGATATCCTACATTACTAAAATGACCTTGGGTTTACCCAACAAGCCACCTTAGATCAATCGGCAGGTATCGGTCATACCACTTGATTCATAGATGCAACTATCAACTAGTGCTATCAACTCGTGATGTATGCACACTCATTGGGTTATCAACTCTTGATGTGTGTACATCTGATATACACTACCCAATTTCGCCTCTGTCCACGTTGACCTTGAGTTTACTCAACAAATCAACGCTTCTAGTAAAAACCGACCCATTAATCCGAAAATCTTATTTTCATGGTTCGACCATATTCGTATAGAGTGAGCTTGGGTTTACCCAACAACCCAACTCTATAAGAACTCTGGTTCTCCCCATATTAATGGAAGATGTGAGTTTTCATATTAAGTGTGAGGGTTTTCAGGTCTCATCTACTTCTTTTCCAAGCTATAGGATTATAGTCACCATGACTATATGGAATGATTTAGGGCAATTCATCAATCACATTGAATCTATACCTAAAATCATTCATCATCCCACCTATGCATGTTGTAAGTCGACTTGTGTATGTATAAGTCGACTTATGCCTCTGTGTAAGTCGACTTATGCAAGTGTAAGTCGACTTATGAAACTGTGCACGAACAAGTTGACTTGTAACATTGTGCAAGTCGACTTATGCGTCTACAGTGCACAGACAAGTCGACTTGTGCATGTGTAAGTCGATTTATCCATGTGGAATTGCTATCTAATCGGCTAATTTCTCAATTCGTGCAGTTCCAATTCACAACACCAAGTCTATCACACTTTACCTTGATGTACCAATGAAACACTTTCATTGTTGCTTACCATATATAGTCAAACTATACATGAAAAACTTGAAATCGATGAATACACTCTTATTCATTTAAATTTCCAAATAATTTTGCGAATATCAAACTATCACCCTAATTATCTCTAGGTAGTCTACACTTTATCAAGACTACTTCGGCACTGGTCACAAAATTTGTGACGGCCAAAACAATCAAGATAAGGGAATATACTAACGAGACGCTAATGAGACACATTTGGCATCCGAAAATTGTTTGGAAACACAATTTCAAGATAATCAGTTTGGAAAGCATGCAACATCAATGTAACACATTTTTAATCACATTAAAAATGATCCAAGTGATCGCGGCTTATCGTTCAATCCGAAGATTGATCCTTGGAAACCGGTCAAAATCAATTTATACCAAGAATTGCAACACAGGGTGCAACCTCGGGTCGACTCTCAAGGAACCAGTGCATAATTGATTCTAAGACTATCCTAATGTTTGAATTATGCAAGAAAGCAGTTAAAACGGGAGTTTTGGTTTAATCTTTAAAATTAAAGAAAGCAAGGCATGAAATAAATATTTTTAGGATTTTTGAAAGGCAAGACAATTTGAAGTAATTAAGATTGAAAGCAGTTAACTAAAGTTCTCCCGAAAATGTGGCTCGGGTCATCATCACTCAAAATAAATATCGGGTTTGAAATCCACTAAGTTTGAAAGCTCAACCTTAACAACTCGTTAAGTCCAAAATTTAATTAATCAACTCGATTAACTAAATCTTGTTAAAACCTTAGTGTATGGTATGAAATGGTTTATGCAATAGGTTAACCAGATAAAACACAATCAATTCAATCAAACACAACTAGGTAGATTAAATTAACTCATGCAAATCTGCTTAACATACACGAAACTTCATGTATTTCGAACAACATTCCAATGAAACTAATCCACACCATAAATCAAAGTTTAACATCCGATTAAACTATAACCGGATTCAATCCATCATATCTCGCAATCTCCAACTCGGAGGTTTTACAAAAACATGACAGAAATCTAAAACAATGGTTGATTACCCCTTGAAGCTCATGGAACTCCGACCTTCGCTACATTTTCGGGAGACGGAAACCTTAGCCTTGCATAACCGTGGAAGAAGCCATCACTGCTGGAACTCCAAAGTTACCCATGGCTCCAACGACGACTGGCGGAAGAGACAGAATACAAATGATGGTTGAGGATGAGGAATGAAAGGGTTGCGGTTGCTGATGTTCGTCGTTGGTGGTCTCCCACCTACAAAATAAGAAAACTCAACCTATTAGAGAAAACAGAGAAGACGAAGAAGATGGAGAGCTACCTCGGGAATGCGGCCGTCCTCGTTTAACCTAAAATGGACGGTTTTATAGGATTTGTAAACGGGTCGGGTCGGAACAGTGCTAAAATTTTCCATTTAAGGGTCGGGTATCTGACATTCGTCGCGACTAATGAATAACGTTCGTTGCGACGAATAAAAAATGGTCATTCGTCGCGACAAATTAACTTATACCAACTTAATTTGTCGCGACGAATGGGAGTGTTGGTTCGTCCCGACGAATGGATGGCTTCTCACGACATGTTGACTTTCTGGTTGACTCCAATGTTCCTACAAAAATACAACACATTTGCAGTATCAATTGTCCCAATAAAAGTTATGCAGAAATTAATATCAAATGACAACAAAATACTGATAATGTGCAAATTATAAAAGCTCGATATGAGGAACCAATTTAAGCACAAAAATCATGAATTAGGAGTCAACAAGCGCATAATTACTTAAGAAAACAGGGCCAATTTATAGTATAAATTTGGCTCAATCACCAAGTCATTGGAACTGAAATCTACACAATTTCTTATTTCAAACAAAACAGCTCCAGCAACTTTCTGAAAACTGCCAAGCTTTTCCTTTTGCTTGAAAAACTCATTGAAACAATTTCAATAAATTCTGAAAAAATACCGAGGTTACAACACGTTCACAACATGCTCCATGAATTTTTTTAGGATTTATTTCCATCAAAAACTCATTCAACCTCAGCAACTAAGCCAATGTAGAATTTGTGTTCCTCAACACAGTTATTCCCAGTAGCACACAATAAATTCTCAAATAAATAGTAAATCACCTCGAAAACATTTTTCCTTTCTCATAGACATTAATAAACATCTTAGAGACATTTCGGTGAAAGAAAATCCAAAAAAAAATTTCTACAATTTATTCTCGAATTTATAAGCATGTCTGTTCAAGGAATGTGCACAAAGACAGCAACCAGAACATTAGGGAATAAATTAGCAAAATCATATCAAATCACATTGATAAATCCCGAGCTTCCACAGACATATGCAACAACATCTTGTGAACATATCTGGGCAAGAAAATTTCAAAAACTATATTTCTATACTGAATTCGAAATTCACTCAATTAACATGCATCATCGTCACAAGCAATAGGCAACTCCGACCTAGTCATGGTTTCTTCGTTATATACGACACAAGTGGCTCTGATACCACTGTAGGAAAATCCAGGTGTGAGCATCACATGCCCACGGTGCGGAAAACAAAAATTTTTGTTCCGGGACCTTCCTGAAAGCCAGGATCCATGTGACTATATAAAAAAGTCAAACCAAAACGACCAAAGGAGACCGTCTCTAACGGTATCCACGCAGAGATCGGAAAACCTAACCGGGACAAACCCTTTGACTCGGGAATAGCTAGAACAAGTTGAAGACTGCTAGATCTTACCTTGTTCTTGGAGAGCTTGAAGAATAACGATGAAGAAGGAGGATGAGAAGCTTGAAGGAGATGGAGAGCTTGATGATCGATGATGAGAGATCAAAATCTCTTAGGTCTTTACAAAAACCTCTCCTTTATTAAAACCAACGATCATGCTCTTCTTTCATCTTTCATTTTGTCTTCTTTCCATTTAATGTAAAGATGACAAGGCAAAGGTAGAAGCTTCTTTTTGCCTTTCCACGTTTTAGCCTTTATATATATATATAAAGTTAAAAAAATGAAGCTTCCTCCTCCTTCATCCACGTGACACATATATATATATTAATTAATTAATTCTTTAATTAATTAACAATATATATATATATATTAATGCTGAAGTGGTCCAGTCATACTGGGGTCGGTCCTACCGGGCTACCGGGTCCCGGTATGGGAAAAACCCCCGGAAACGTTTTTCAGCAATATCGATGTCACGATCTCATCGGGACATATCTCGGTCTCATCGGGATCTATTTAATCCGATTGCTCTCCATTTATTGGATCTCTGTCCAAAACTATTTTACGAGTTCTCCGAGACACTCTTATGCGTGTGACCCATTAGGTTCCCGGTTATGTTGGCCACTTAGATCAACACTTAATCTAAGCAAGTCATGAGCGGTATCTAGCAACACATCATGTCCCCCAATTGACCGAAAAGTAATTGGCTTGACAAATGAAGCTATATTCATCATGGACCATATCACGAACCTTTCCATAGACAATTACCGTGCAATTCATCCTTTCACCATGCTATACCCCACTTAGTTATGAGTATGGGCAATGTGTCAACTCTTACTAGACTGACTATGTCAAATCTAGTCCAAGTGATTTAAGTTCTTGTCCTGGAACTCATTACTTAATACTTAATATGTCAATGAAGACACTCTTCATGACATATGTACTCTGATCAGAGATTTCCAAGTAATGACCCTGACAAGAGGCCATGGGTATCATCTTCTGCTATCACAGAAGTGGTGAATCCTCTATTGGCTACTCAATTACCTTCGAATACCTCAAACTGTACCCAATCACCACCCTATGAGCGACCTCTGTGAGGCAACAAGGAATGGAGTCAAAGCACAGAATCAGTATCCAAGATATCCTTGAGCACCTCAAGTCTAAGGATACTTGTACCATTGTTATGATGAGATTATCACTGACATTAGAATAGTACATCCATGTGTTGATCTCATAAGAGTCAACCAATGTACTTACTACCTCTAGTAAGCATCCACATCTCAACCTTAAATATCTCATATGTACGGTTTAGAGATCCACCGCTGATCAAATCAAGGAGCTTGAGATGTGCTAGTATTTCGGATTCTGATGTCGATCTCGGTAATCCTATGACTAGGATAATTAAGATCGACATAATTGCACATGATAGGAATCTCAGTAGTATGATCACATCATAATTTCCTTCATGCTATGTCATATATCATGGACTTCATTAATTTGCTTATTGATCAATATCAGTTCATAAATAATGAACAGCAACATAATGAAATATGCCTTTCTTTATTTATTTATAAAGAATGTACACAATTTTGTACAAAACGCGCTAAAGGCGATTGCCTTTAGGGCACTACTCTAACAGTGATTGGGTGAGAGAGAACCTGTTTCATTAGTCTCGTGCACGATGACCCCCTAGCCTTCTCCCAGCTGCTCGCTTGAGGCCACGAGATCCTGAGAAATCGGGCTCGTCGTGTTTACGGTAAACTTCAGTTTCCATCGTGTTTATGAAACTCTCGAGCAAATGTGTGCATTTCATCATTTTTGGTGTTTATGATGCATAATACGTGTTCTAACTGATAGAAGATTTCATGTTATGCTTTATGTGATGAGTTCGGTTAATTGTGATTTATGTGATAAAGTTGGGTATTTACGCATAATATGTTTATTGCTAATGCTTTGGATTCTTGATTATGTGATATATGGCTCATTACTCGATGGCTATAAAAGTGTTAGCCACTGAGCCGTGTTTTGCTCACCCCATTCTCCCTCCTCAGGTGCAAATTCTAGTTGGTTGCAGAACCTTGCAAGGCATCGGGCATAACTCCAAGAATCTTAGACACTTTTGTATTAAGTTAGTAACTAGCTGGTGGAATATCTTTATAAGCTTATCGATCATTGAGCATCTCATATTTTGTATTTTGGTACTTGACTCCTGATGAATAGGCCGATATGTAACTAAAGCTGTGTATGAACTTTTGTTATGTTCACCAAGAGAATGAGAGCTCTAGTACTCTCTTCTTTATGTGTTTATGTTGAATTGCAATCTGTGTGTGATCTTGAAAAGGGTATGTGTGTGAGTCTTTTAATTATTGAGTTGCTGTTGAAATTTTGTTTTGGGAGAGCTCGCTGAAAATTTGCTAAGGTTTATGAGCTGTTGAAATTCTGGGCTGATGTGTTCATGTGGTCAATTTTGGATATATTGTGCATTCAGCCAAATTTTGGGTTGTTATAGGCCGAATAGGATCATTTAGACTCCCTGAGGGTGTTAGGCGAGCTGTAGAGCTTTCCATGATGTAGTATGTGTAGGAAAATCCCGGGGTAGGCATCACATGCCCACAGTGCGGAATTTAAAAATTTGAGTCCCGGGACATTCCCGAAAGCCAGGATCCATGTGTAAGTACAAACAATCAAACCATAACGACCAAAGGAGACCGTCTCTAACGGTATCCACACAGAGTCGGAAAACCTAACCGGACAAACTCTTTTGACCCGGAATAGCTAGACTAAAGAAAAGAGTGCTAGCTCTTACCTTAGCCTTGGAGAGCAAATGAGATGAACTTGGTAGAGCCTTGGAGAAGTAGAAGCAATCTTGAGAGGATGAGAGGAAGAAGGTGAAAATCAAATTTTCCAAGCTTAACCTTTAAACTTTCGACTCTTCTCTCTTCATCACCGTGCAAGCTCTCTTTCCATAGCTTCTTATATGTATATTTAACACTTAAAACACATATAAAGGCTTGGTGGATGGCTCATCCACGTAGGAGGCATAAAAATGCCTTAAAATGCTAAATAATGATGAAGTTTGACTTTTCAAACTTACATCTCTTCTCCATTTAATGGCTTCCACGAAATTCAACATAAATATATATAATTAATTAATTATTTACTTAATTAATTAATATATATAATTGTTGAAGTGGTCCAGTCAAACTGAATTGATCTACCCACTCTTAGAACCTCACCGGCAAAAATCACCGCGTTTTTTAGCAATGTCGATGTCGCGATCTCATCGGGACATATCTCAATCTCATCGGGATCCATTTAATCCTATTGCTCTCCGGATATCGGATCTCGTCTCAAACTATTTCTGATTCTCCGAGTCACTCTTATCGTGTGACCCATTAGGTTCCGGTTATGTTGGCCACTTAGATTAACACTTAATCCGAGCAAGTCATGAGCGGTATCTAGCAACACATCATGACCCCAATTGACCGGAAAGTAATTGGTTTGACTAATGAAACCATATCACGAACCCTTCCATAGATAATTACCGTGCAATTCGTCCTTTCACCATGCTATACCTCACTTGGTTTGAGTATGGGCAATGTGTCAACTCTTACTAGACCGATCGATCAAATCTAGTCCAAGTGTAATCAGTTCTCGTCCTAGGACTCATTACTTTATATGTCCATGAAGACCATCTTCATGACATATGTATGTCTCGGCGTCGAGACTTAAAGTAATGATCCCGATAAGAGGCCGTGGGTATCTCTTCCGCTATCACGTAAGTGGTGAATCCTCTATTGGCTACTCAATTACCTTGAATACCTCAAGTCGTACCCAATCACCACCCTATGAGCGACCTCGAAGGCAACAAGGAATGGAGTCAAAATGCGTAATCGAGACTCAAGATATCCTCGAGTACCTCGAATCTAAGAATACTTGCACCATTCTGATGAGATTATCACGACATTTGTATAGGACATCCATGTGATGATCTCATAGCAAGTCATCAATGTACTTACTACCACTAGTAAGCATCCACATGTCAAATCTAAATATCTCAATATTTACGGTTTTACGAGATCCTTTGCTTGATCCAATCAAGAAGTTTGACATGTGCTAGTCTATCCTAATAACGATGTCGGTCTCGTTAATCCTATAACTAGGGATAATTTGAATCTTGACATAATTGCACATGATAGGAATCTCAGTAGTATGATCGCATCATAATTTCCTTCATGCTATGTCATGTATCAGGGACTTCATTAATTTGATTAAAGATCATTATCAATTCATAATAAAACGAATATCAAATAAATGAAATATGCCTTGCTTTATTTATTCATAAAGTCTGTACATGACTATGAACAAAATACGCTAAAGGGGATTGCCTTTAGGGCACTACTCTAACAATCTCCCACTTGACCTAAAGCCAATCGCATTGGTATCTAATACCATAAGCGAGTACATGAGAATCAAAATTCTTCTGTGACAATGGCTTTGTCAACGGATCAGCAATATTCTGCTCTGTGGGAATTCTCTCTATCAGGACATCACCTCGAGCAATGATCTCCCGAATCAAATGGTATCGGTAGAGTGCGTGTTTGGATCACCGATGAGACCTTGGCTCCTTTACTGCGAATAGCCAGTGTTGTCCAATACAATCAGATGGGTCCATCACATTAGGAACCACACCAAGTTGAAATGAACTTCTTGATCCAAACCGCTTCCTTTCTTTGCGTCGATCGGCAATGTACTCTGCCTCGATCGTTGAATCGTGATCGTCTCTGTTTGGAACTCTTCCAACCGATCGCTCCGCCATTTAGTGTGAAAACATAACCTGATTGGGACTTGAGTCGTCCTTATCAGTTGAAAATCGGCATCTGTATGCCCGCTCACTGGAGATTTCCATCTCCATATATCAAGAAAACATCCTTAGTTCTTCGCAAGTACTTTAGGATATTCTTGATACCACCCGATGACCCTCACGAGATTCGATTGGTATCTGCTCGTAACACTTAGAGCATATGATACATCGGGTCTCAGATATAGCATTGCGTACATAATAGATCCTACTGCAGACGATACGGGATCATATTCATCGCATCATCTCATCCTGTGTCCGAGACACATAGACTTCGAGTGTTATCCCATGAACAATGGGAAGAAACCCTCTCTTGGATTGCTCCATGCTAAACCTCTTTAGCACCTTGTCTATGTACGTTGACTGTGAAAGACCAAGCAACCTCTTCGATCTATCTCTATAAATCTTTATCCCAAGGATATAAGTTGCTTCTCCAAGGTCTTTCATGTCAAACTGTTTGGACAACCAAATTTTTACAGATTGTAGCATTGAGACATCGTTTCCTAGCAACAATATGTCATCTACATATAACACAAGGAATACGATCGACACACAGTGTTCATCCGGATTTTGTGAGAAACCAAACTCTTTGATTGTCTCATCAAAACGGATATTCCAACTCCTGGATGCTTGCTTCAATCCATAAATGGATTTCTGAAGCTTGCATACCTTTTCGCCATCGTGAAATGAAGCCCTCGAGTTGTGTCATATACATCCTCGGCAGATTTCCATTCGGAAAAGTCGTCTTCACATCCATTGCCATATCTCATAATCATAATAAGCGGCAATGGCTAGGGTATCCTAATGGATTTAAGCATTGCTCGTCATAGTCAACTCCTTGTCTCGGCGAAAGCCTTTAGCCACAAGCCTCGCTTTATAGGTAATCACATTACCATCCGTATCGGTTTTCTTCTTGAAAACCCATTTGCACCCTATAGGTTTTATCCTTGGTGCATCAACCAAAGTCCATACTTGGTTTTCATACATGGAATCCATTTGATTTCATGGCACGAAGCCATTTTTCGACTCGAACTCTTCGAACCTCTTCATAGGTGGTAGGCTCATCATCCTCTATGAGCAATCGTCATTCTGTTCACTCACGAAATCCATATCTCTCGGGAACAGTCGTATCCTATTTGACCTCACAATTTTGTGTGTAGTAGAAGGTTGAATCTGTTACCTCATCCGTATGAGTTACAGTTTGAGTTCGAGCGATTGATCCACGTCCGTCCGAGCATCTTGAACTTCTTGAAGTTCAACTTTGCTCCCACCGTCCTCTTTTAAAAGAAACTCTTTCTCTAAAAAGACAGCATGCATCGAAACAAACACCTTTTGTTCCTCGTAGAAAGTAGAATTGATATCCTCTTGTTTCTTTAGGATATCCTACGAACAAACATTTGTCGACTTTGCTTCAAGCTTATCGACCGTGTCCGCTTCACATAAGCGACAACCCCATACTTTCAAATAAGAAAGATAAGGTTTCTTGTTAGTCCACATCTCATATGGAGTAACATCAACTGTCTTTGATGGAACTCGCTTTAACAAGTAAACAATTTGTCTCAAGTGCATATCCCAAAAGGATTTTGGTAGCTGTAAAGCCCATCATAGATCGTACCATGTCCAACAAGGTTCGATTTCTCCTTCTGCCACACCATTATCTTTGTGGTGTGTAAGGAGGGGTCCATCGAGATAAAATCCCATTATCTACGAGATAATCCAAAACTCTTGATCTAAGTATTCACCACCACGATCGGATCGTAATGTTTGATACTTTTACCAAGTTGTTTTTCTACTTCATTTCTGAATTGTTTGAACTTTTCAAGCGCTTGATTTGTATCTCATCGAATCTGGTACCCATATCGAGAATAATCATCGATAAAGGTAATGAAATGTAACGAACCACTTACGGCATGGATGGACATCGGACCACATACATCTGAATGTATTAGGTCTAATAATCCGATCGCTGTTCACCCTTTCCTTAAAAGGTAACTTAGTCATCTTGCCTAATAAACAAGATTCACATGTGTCATATGATTCATAATCGAATGACCTAAACTTCCACTCTTGTGGAGCTTAGCGATCGTCTCTCATTTATATGGCCAAGGCGACAATGCCATAAGTAAGTTGATTTTAAATTATCTCTTTTATGTCTTTTAGCGTCATTGACATTCATAACCTGGATGTGACATATCTAATATGTAAATTCCATTGCATAATGTACCAAGTACCATAAAGCATTCCATTTGAACTAATAGAACAACCATTGTTACCAAAGACAAATGGAAACCAACTCTATTTAAACAAGAAAGCAGCATAATATGTTCTTTGTTAACACGGGTACAAAATAACAATCATCCAAGTTAAGTACAAGCCCACTGGGAGTGTCAAAACATAAGTCCCTACGGCTAATGCAAGAACTCTTGCTCCATTGCCAACACGCAGTCCATTTCTACCTTTATGAGTCAACCATCATCCTCGAGGCCCTCAGATATCATTACATATGTGTGAGCCACAACCGTTATCTAATACCCATATGTTATGATCGAAAACAGATTAACCTCGATGACAAACATACACGAAGAAGTCGAGGCGGTGATGCCTTCTTACCTTCGATTCTTCGGATAAACTTTGCGATTCGCCTCCGATGACCGGTCTTACCATGATGGAAGCGGTACCTTTTAGTGCAGATCTCTTTGGTCTTCTTCTTGCCTTTTCACTGCACTTCCTTTCGACTTCGAGCCTTTTTCTTCTTCTTTCCTCTTCTTCGAAGCGAGAGGAAGAAGAATCCACCAATAGAACGCCTTGCTATCTTGCTTGACGACTTGTTACTTGCCTCTTGGCGGATTGATCACTCGGGAATTGTGGTAGATATTTGGTTCATTCGATAGTTCAACACAAACTGTGAATAACTATCGACAAACCAACAAAATTAAGTCTATACTTAACTCGTAATCCATCCAAAACCTAAGACGGCCAACCTCTCAATATAGCCATTCATCTTGATGCATATTGCATGCAGATGAACCAGAGTCATCTTTGTTGTAAAGAGCAACCTTGAGGTCTCGAACCGTTCGGACCGTGCTTGCTCATCAAACAACTCTCTAAGATGAAACACTATCGTGTGAGCATCCATAGACTCGTGCTGCTTCTGCAGCTCAGGTGACATCGATGCAAGCATAATACAGGTGGCTATGTCACTGTCTTTTAGATACTTACGATATGCCTTCCGATCATCATTAGAAACTCCTTCAGGAAGTGGATCCGGAAGCGGAAAATCAAGGATGTATCCTAGATCCTCAGATCTGAGAACAATTCTCAGATTCCGCAGCCAATCAAGAAAATTTGGTCCGATTAATTTGTTTGCATCCATTAGTGGCGAAGATTCACACTAGTCGACATCTTGAAGCAACCTAAGCGTAGAGAGAAATAAAGTTAGAATAGAATTAAATGTATGATCATAAGGACTTAAATGACATACATATGGCTCCCACTAGTTTCAATAGAATCCATAACCCTCATCATGAATCCAAGAAACAAAATGGCACATTGACTGGTGGGTCGATATCAGACATTACTAAGAATGACCTTGAGGTTAGCTCAACAAGTCACCTTAGGTCGATCGGTGAGTATCGGTCATACCAATTGCATCTCTAATGCAACTATCGCCCGATCTATCAACGGTTGATGTATGCACATACATTGGGTTATCAACACGATGCGTGTACATCGATGTACACTACCCAATTTCGCTCTGTCCACGTTGACCTTGAGGTTACCTCGACAAATCAACGCTTCAGGAAAACCGACCCATTAATCCGAAAATCATATTTTCATGGTTTGAACATATTCAGTATAGAGTGAGCTTGAGGTTAGCTCAACAACCCAACCTATAAGAACTCGGTTCTTACCATATTAATGGAAGCGTTAGTTTTCATATTTTAAGTGAGGGATTTTAGGTCTCATCTTTCTAATCTCATCCAAGGATCATAGTCACCATGACTATATGGTGCGATTTAGGGCATTGCATCAATCACGTTGAATTTATCCAAAATCACCCATCATCCCACGAGGCATGATATAAGTCGACTTGTATATGTATAAGTCGACTTATGGCTCTATATAAGTCGACTTATGCATGTGTAAGTCGACTTGTGCATCTGATATACTGCGAAACAAGTCGACTTGTACCATTGTGCAAGTCGACTTATTAATCTGATGCACAAACAAGTCGACTTATGAACATATAAGTCGACTTGTTCATTAATGCATTGGAATTGCTATCTAATCGGCTAATTCTCAATCCAGGCATTTCAATTCACAACACCAATATAACAAGTATATAAACCTTTATATTAATGTGCTAATGAAACATTTTCATCAACTCATGCATGCCATATAGTCTAACTATATATGAAAACCTTGAAACCGATTAATCCACCATTAATCACTAGATTTCCACATAATTCAAGGACATGAAATTATCATGCTAAGTATCTCTAGGTAGGCTACACGTTATCAAGATTACTCCGGCACTTGTCACAAAAAATTGCGACGCCAAAATAACGAAGATAACGGAATAAGCTAACGAGGCGCTAAAGTGACCTCTTGATATCCAAAATTATTGGAAACCTAAATTCAAGAATCTTAACTTGGAATGCAAACCACATCAATATAACACATTTTTAATCACTATAAAAATGATTCATGGCATTGGAACAGAAAATAACACAACCAATCATTCCAAACAAAACAGCCCCAGCAAGTTTCTCAAAACTGCTAAGCTCAACATTTTGCTCAAAATGACCATTGAAACACTTTCAATAAATACTGAGAAAATTACAGAGGTTAAAACATGTTCCCAACATGCTCCATGAATTTTTCCAGGATTTATTTCCCACAAAAACTCATTGAACCTCAGCAATCTAGCCGAACCAGAATTTGTGTTCTCCAACACAGACATTCCCATCAGCACACAAGTAATTCGGAAATAAATGGTAAATCACCTTGAAAACATTTTTCCATCCACAGAGACATTCACAAACATCTTAGGGACATGTCGGTGAAAACCAATCCGAAAAATTGTTTTTCTAGAATTTATTCTCGAATTTACAAGCATACCTGTTTTTGAAACGTTCAACAAGACAGCATCCAAAACTTGAGGGAATTAAATAGCAAAACCATATCAAATCAAATTGATAAATTCTCATCTTTCACAAACATATTATATAACATGTTATGAACAATTCTGAGCAAGAAATTTCGAAAACATGCATCTCTATACTGATTCGAAATTCACACAAATAACATGCATCAGCAACTCAATTCACTAAGGAACTCCGACCTAGTTATCATTTCGACTGTTTATACAACACAAGTGTCTCTGATACCACTGTAGGAAAATCCCGGGGTAGGCATCACATGCCCACAGTGCGGAATTTAAAATTTTGAGTCCCGGACATTCCCCAAAGCCAGGATCCATGTGTAAGTACAAACAATCAAACCATAACGACCAAAGGAGACCGTCTCTAGCAGTATCCACGCAGAGGTCGGAAAACCTAACCGGACAAACTCTTTTGACCGGGAATAGCTAGACTAAAGAAAAGAGTGCTAGCTCTTACCTTAGCCTTGGAGAGCAAATGAGATGAACTTGGTGGAGCCTTGGAAGTAGAAGCAATCTTGAGAGGATGAGAGGAAGAAGGTGAAAATCAAATTTTCCAAGCTTAACCTTTAAACTTTCGACTCTTCTCTCTTCATCACCGTGCAAGCTCTCTTTCCATAGCTTCTTATATGTATATTTAACACTTAAAACACATATAAAGGCTTGGTGGATGGCTCATCCACGTAGGAGGCATAAAATGCCTTAAAAGCTAAATAATGATGAAGTTTGACTTTTCAAACTTACATCTCTTCTCCATTTAATGGCTTCCACAAAATTCAACATAAATATATATAATTAATTAATTATTTACTTAATTAATTAATATATATAATTGCTGAAGTGGTCGATCAAGCTGGGTCGGTCCTACTGGCTGCTTGAACCCCATTGGTGAAAAATCACCGGAAGCGTTTTTCAAAGATATCGATGTCGCGATCTCATCGGGACATATCCCAATCTCATCGGGATCCATTTAATCCTATTGCTCTCCAGATATCGGATCTCCGTCTCAAACTATTTTACTGATTCTCCGAGTCACTCTTATCGTGTGACCCATTAGGTTCCGGTTATGTTGGCCACTTAGATTAACACTTAATCGAGCAAGTCATGAGCGGTATCTAGTGACACATCACGACCCCAATTGACCGGAAAGTAATTGGTTTGACTAATGAAACCATATCACGAACCCTTCCATAGACAATTACCGTGCAATTAGTCCTTTCACCATGCTATACCCCACTTGGTTTGAGTATGGGCAATGTGTCAACTCTTACTAGGTGATCGGATCAAATCTAGTCCAAGTGTAATCGCTTAACATCTAGGACTCATTACTTTATACGTCCATGAAGACCATCTTCATGACATATGTATGCTCGGCGCCGAGAGACTTCAAAGTAATGATCACGATAAGAGGCCATGGGTATCTCTTCGCTATCACGAAGTGGTGAATCTTCTATTGGCTACTCAATTACCTTGAATACCTCAAGTGCACCCAATCACCACCCTATGAGCGACCTCGAAGGCAACAAGGAATGGAGTCAAAGTGCGTAATCGGTGCCAAGATATCCTTGAGTACCTCAAGTCTAAGGATACTTGCACCATTGCTATGATGAGATTATCAACGACATTTGTATAGGACATCCATGTGATGATCTCATAGCAGGTCATCCAATGTACTTACGACCACTAGTAAGCATCCACATGTCAAATCTAAATATCTCAATATTTACAGTTTTCTGAGATCCACTGCTTGATCCAATCAAGAAGTTTGACATGTGCTAGTCTATCCGGATTAACGATGTCGGTCTCGTTAATCCTATAACTAGGATAATTTGAATCTTGACATAATTGCACATGATAGGAATCTCAGTAGTATGATCGCATCATAATTTCCTTCATGCTATGTCATGTATCAGGGACTTCATTAATTTGATTAAAGATCATTATCAATTCATAATAAAATGAATATCAAATAAATGAAATATGCCTTGCTTTATTTATTCATAAAGTCTGTACATGACTATGAACAAAATGCGATAAAGGGGATTGCCTTTAGGGCACTACTCTAACAGTATGAGCTATTTAGGGTGTGTTAATTGGTAGATATGAGTTGTTAGAATTAAGTGCAGGTGCTGTCTAAATGACAGATTTTAGCAGAGAGTTTTGAGTCCACTTTTGACCCTTATAGAGTTGGAAATTGGATCAATAATCTTCAGGGAAGTTGTAGAGCGTTCTTTTACCTTTCCATAGACACCAAGTTTGCTAAATTTGGAGTTCTGGGTCAAAAGTTATGGTGTTTGTAAGTTATGGTACTGTTTAGGAGGAGCTAGTCGATCGGTCTTGGAGTAAACATTTGATTCCTTTAGTGTTCGAGCTTGCCTTTGAGTCCTTCTTGAAAATTTTAGAGTTGTCTTTTATCTTTCCAACGAATCAAACCTTGTCTAATTTAGAGCTCGGAGTCAAAAGTTATGAGGATTTGAAGTCTGTTAGGTCGGATCGCCGGGCAGGTAGCTCGGCCCCCAGCCCGCGCGGGGGCGCGAGGCCGAGCGCCCGAATGCCCGAGCGCCCAGACGCTCGGATCGCTCACCCTTGGGCGAGCCGGGGCGCATTTTGGGGTCGGTTCTTGGCCGACCGACCGCTCTTCCTTCTTTTGGCCATAACTTTTTGCATATACCTCCGATCGACCTCATTTTTGAAGCGATAGATTTATAAGAAATTTTTCTATCTTTCTACACCTGATTGATCACTATTGCTTTTAGATTGTAAAAAGTGGATTGAAACAAAGTGTATTGGTCGGTTGATAAAGTCTGATTATTTTTCAATGATTTTGAAATATCTTGAGCTATAGTGCTCCGATCGGGTCGATTCTTGTTTTAAATTAAACTAGAGACTTAAATCTACAAGTTTTATGAAGGAACTGATCGACAATTTAGCCTCAATAGCCTTCAAATTTTGATATGAAGTCGGTAGAGTGTTCAGTTTTGACTATTTTTCTTTAAGACAGTATTTTTGGCCATAACTTCTTCATTTCTAAACCAAATTGAGCGTTTTCAGTGGCATAGGAATCGTTAGAGCAGAGAGAACAAATTTTCTTAAAAAGCCGATCCGAATCTTTCTATTGGAGGTTTCCCAAATTGTGGTCAATATTGCTGTCGATTTTGGGTCTTCTATGCTTGTGTGTTTCCAAATGTTGGGCCTCGGAGACGGGGTCCAACACAACGAGCTTCATTCTTGTGCTTTGAATTCTCACGATCACCATAAGCTATCTTCAATTCACTAGAACTCTTGAACAAAAGTATTCAATTTGATCTTTATATGTCGCGCCTTGCTCCTAGTTATCGGTCCATTCGAAAAAACGACACCTTGAGTGTCACCACCTTGGTTCGTATCATTCTCCCCCTCTTCAAAGGATTCATCCTCAAATCCAAACCTGCGTCAAATTCGAAAGGGGAATGATCAGAAACATTAAAAGTAGCACTAACGCTATAGTCACCTGGCAAATCAATGCGATAAGCATTATCATTTATTTTCTCAAGGACTTGGAATGGTCCATCTACTCTCACATCTAGTTTATTCTTTCTTTGAAAAGGAAAACGTTCCTTTCGCATATGCACCCATACCCAGTCGTCGGGCTCGAACAAGACTTGCTTGTGCCCTTTATTAGCTCGAAGTGCATTGGATTCATTCTTTTTCTCAATAGCTTTTTGAGCCTGCTCATGAATCACTTTTACCAATTCTGCTTTCCTTTCACCATCTAAATTAGTTAACTCGTTTAAAGGTAAAGGAATTAAATCTAACACAGTAAGAGGGTTAAAACCATAAACAATTTTGAAAGGACTAAAACCTGTGGAAGAATGAATGGAGCGGTTATAAGCAAATTCAACAAATGGTAACCAGTCCTCCTAAGATTTTATGTTCTTACCCACTATGGCTTGAAGTAAAGCTCTTAGAACTCTGTTGACCACCTTAGTTTGGCCATCGGTTTGTGGATGGCAAGTAGTGGAGTAGAGTAGTTTGGTGCCTAACTTTCCCCACAATACCTTCCAAAAATGGCTAAGGAACTTAGCATCTCTGTCAGAAACGATTGTCTTTGGAATACCATGAAGTCGCACTACGTCACGAAAGAATAAATCTGCTACATGTGTAGCATCATCAGCTTTATGGCATGGGATAAAGTGTGCCATCTTAGAAAACATGTCAACCACAAAAAAATGCTATCGCGTCCTCTTTTTGTCCTTGGTAAACCTAAAATAAAGTCCATCGAAATGTCAGTCCAAAGTGAATTAGGAACAAGAAGAGGTGTAAATAAACCATGTGGCATCACTTTTGACTTAGTCTGTTTACATGAAATACAAGTAGAACAAACTTTTTCCACCAATTTTCGCATTTTAGGCCAGTAAAAATGTTCATGTAAAATTTCATAAGTCTTCGTGACACCAAAATGACCCATGAGACCACCACTATGGGCCTCTCTAACCAATAACTCTCATATGGAACAATTAGGTAAGCACAACTTATTATTTCGAAATAAATATCCCTCATGCTTATAAAACTTATCAAAAGCACCAAGTTCACTTGCTTCGAAAATGCCAGAAAAATCAGAATTAGCGGCATACAAATCCTTAATATCCTCAAATCCCAATAATTTCGCATTCAAAGTAGTGAGAAGAGTATACCTTCGTGATAACGCATCAGCGATAACATTTTCCTTACCTTGTTTATACTTTATCTTGTATGGAATGGACTCTATGAATTCGACCCACCGTGCATGACGTTTGTTCAACTTACCTTGTCGTTTTAGGTACTTGAGTGATTCATGGTCAGTGTGAACCACAAACTCTTTTGGCAAAAGGCAATATTGCCAAACGTCCAAAGCTCGCACCAATGCAAACAATTCCTTATCATAGGTCGAATAGTTCAAATGGGGTCCATTAAGTTTTTCACTAAAATATGCACATGGCTTGTTGTCTTGAATTAGAACTGCCCCAATTCCTACACCAGAAGCATCACACTCAATTTCAAACATTTTATCAAAGTTAGGCAAAACAAGAATAGGAGCATTGCACAATTTATCTTTAAGTTCATTAAATGTTAATTCTTGTTTATCAGTCCAATGAAAAGAAACATCCTTTTTTATAAGATCAGTCAAAGGAGTAGCAATTGTGGAAAAGTTACGAACAAACCTGCGGTAGAAACCTGCTAAACCAAGAAAAGACCTTACCTCAGAAGCAGTTTTAGGGATAGGCCATTCTCTAATGTCTTTGACCTTCTCCTCATCCACATGAATTCCTGAAGAACTTATGACAAAACCTAAAAAGACAAACTTATCCATACAAAAGGTACATTTTTCAATATTAGCAAAAAGTCGTTCTTGTCTTAACACATTTAGTACTGATTTTACATGCTCAACATGATTATTCAAAGTTTTACTGTAAATCAGTATGTCATCAAAATAAACAACGACAAATTTCCCCAAAAAAGGTCTAAGTATGTGGTTCATTAATCGCATAAATGTGCTAGGAGCATTAGTTAAACCAAATGGCATGACTAACCACTCATATAGGCCATACTTAGTCTTAAAAGCAGTTTTCCATTCATCACCTTCTTTCATTCGTATTTGATGGTAACCACTTTTTAAGTCAATTTTAGAGAAAATGCATGCACCATTAAGTTCATCCAACATATCGTCTAACCTGGGAATTGGATGTCTATACTTTACCGTAATCTTACTGACTGCACGACAATCAACACACATTCACCACAAACCGTCTTTCTTTGGTACAAGAAGTACTGGAACTGCACAAGGGCTTAGACTCTCACGAATTAACCCTTTCGCTAAGAGATTATCAACTTGTTTTTGCAATTCCTTAGATTCTTCTGGATTGCTTCTATAAGCTGGTCTATTCAGAATGTTTGAACCAGGCACAAAGTCAATTTGATGTTCGATGCCACGGAAAGGGGCTAAACCCTTAGGCATTTCGATAGGAAAGACATCATCAAAATCTTGCAAAAGATCAACAAAAAAACTAGGCAAATTTTTGTTAGTGTTAGTCAAAACTAAATTTTCCCTAAATCGAATAATGACACATGACTGTTTTGTACAAAGAACAAACTTTACATCTCGAAATTTAGCAAATAAACTCACTTTCTCATTTTGTGATGTGTGTGTGCAATCACTCACTGAAGTTGGGCCTGTAATTTGGCTTTTATTACTATGGGCCTCTTTACACTCTGCCTTTTGTAAAGACTTTACCTTACGTCCCTTACCCATCTCACTAGCAATTTTGATATGATCATTGTAGACTTCTCGAGGAGGGAGTGGTGCCAAAGTAAACTTCTTTCTATGGAACACCAATGTATAATGGTTAAGGAAACCATCATGATGCACTCGTCGATCGAATTGCCATGGGCGACCAAGTAAGATATGTCCAGCTTGCATGGGCACAACATCACACAAAGCTTTATCTGAGTATCGACCAATGGAAAATGAAACCAAGCATTGTTTAGATACTTTTACCTCACCACTGTCATTAAGCCATTGCAAGCAATATGGCCTTGGATGCTTCACATAAGGTAGGCCAAGTTTCTCAATAAGAGAAGAACTCACCACATTGGTACAACTGCGACTGTCAATGATCAACGAACTAGGTTATCCACTAATCAAACACCTAGTGTGGAAGATGTTATCTCTTTGTTCTGTTCCTTCGTCTTTAACTTGGGCATTTAATGCTTGTCGAGCAACAAGAGCTCTCTCGCCGTACTATATGTATTCTTCATACTCATCAACATCAGTCTCAACATCATCATCTACCAAATGCGGCATGTCATCCTCTTTATTGGACTTAAAGTCAACCTCGCCATCTTCTCGGATTATTAGAGACTTTTTATTAGGGCATTCTCTAGCATAGTGACCCCTTCCTTGGCATTTGTAACAAAAAATGTCTTTGGGTTGCTTAGGAGCACTGGAGTAGGAATTAGAAGATGCAACGTTATTAGTAGAAGTAGAACCTTTAGATGAATTAGGCATACCTCTATCTTTGGTTTAGTTTAGAGGCTCATTTGGTTTAAACCTTACATCTCTCCCATTCCATAATCTATCATCTCGTTTTTACCAATTTCCTTTCCAAGGATGATTTGAGACAGTGGTAGCACCCCATAGATCACCTTGCTGGCGCAATTGCTTCTCAATGGTGAGTGTAGTTTGAAGCATTTCTTGAACATCCAAGTAATGATGCAACTCCACTCGGTTTGCAATCTCGAGTTTTAGGCCTACAAGGAATCTAGCCATAGTCACCTCAGGTTCTTCAACAAGGTTTGCTCGAATCTGAATAGTCTCCATCTCTTTGTAATAGTCATCAACAGATCGGTTTCCTTTAACAAGAAACTGGAGTCTTTGGTGGAGTTCTCGATAATAGTATGGTGGCACAAACCGTTTTCGCAAGATACGCTTCATGTCAACCCAAATGTCAATAGGCATCTCTCTATAAAGACTCCTGCTTTTGCACAACTGATTCCACCATGTGAGGGCATAATCAATGAACTCAATGATAGCATAGGTTACCTTTTTCTCATCTGTATAGTTGTAGCAAGCAAAGACTGCTTCCATCTTTTCCTCCCAATCAAGGTAAACATCAGGATCATTCTTCCCTAAGAAAGAAGGAAATTTCGGTTTGGGGGAATCACTGGTGCGCTCTTTCCGTACCCTAGGCATATAGTCGGAGTCAATTTCATCACCTGAAACATGATCATCATTGACCTCCCTTCGGTTAGAAGTTTGGTCCTTCAGTCTCGATCGGCTTGAAAAAGCCTCATTCAGCTTCTGGTAATTGTCAGCAATGGATCTCTCTTGTCTAATAAGGGCTTGAGTAAGAAACTCCCTTTGCTCGTTCAACATTGCACCGATCCTATCTTCGAGCTCCCTTTGTTTAGTGTGCAAGTGTTGCATTTCATTTTGTAAGGTCTCGAGCAACGAAGAATTGGTCTCCGTTGTAGGATCAATCTCATCATTTTTACCAACTTTTGTAGCAGCGGATCGAGTCATCATGGAGGATTTGTCAAGACTCAAAAGGAAAAGAAAAAAAGAAAGAAAGTAACAATAACAATAACCTCACTCGTTAGCTAAAAAAAACACTCTGAATGATTCAAAACTTGTAAAATCGTTGGAGAGAGTTACTAATCAAGATGAAATATGTGAGTCGCAAACTTCAAAAGAAACAATGAGGCACCTAATGGTTCTAAGAGGCCAATGAACTTGACGATGCAATTTGTAATGGAGGCTACACGGATGAAGGAATTGTGCGTGCCTTTAATATCTGCTAACACAAGAAAAGACAAAGTGTTAGAAAACGTAAGAGAATCAAAGGACGCAGGGCTTCAATGATCCCTACTCTAAAGTCAAGAAAAGCTGTAAAATAAGAGAACTTAAGAAAACACTACCCAATCTAAAGATAAAAGATAATCGGTGCTCTAAAAGTTCCAAAAAGATTTTTTTGTCAAATGAAACAAATCAAATATGAAGAAGATATATATAAAGTGGAATCTCAAAGGAATTGACGTGCTTGTTCTTCTACTTTTTTTTTGCGTTTTTTTCTTGCATTTTTTTTGCATTTTTTTTTACTGTTTTTTCTTTAACTAAATAATAATATAATAAAAAAAATAAGTAAAAGAGAGGAAAAAAATTAATAGAGAAGACGAAACCGAATGATTGTTGACGGGAAACTAGCACCGAAAGACACAAGCTCGATACCAAGCGATCACGGAACCCCAGATCTAAACACAGAATACCCAAATTAGACTTGAATGATGTAATGATAAAATAAGTCTACAGGGACTAAATTGAGAAGTAAAGGAAAGTGTAAGCCTTTGGTATAAAGGTTTGCCCAAAACGAATTGAATTGTGCACTAGCGTAACTTTCAGTGTACTTCGAATGAGAGATAGGATAAATGCTCTATGGGACCCCTGGTTAACTTGTAACAAAAAATGCCAGTAATTGAGTGGACTTACCTACGAAAGACCTAGAAGATGGACTCCTAGAAACGTCGATAACCAGGAACAAAGTTTGAAGGCTTGCAACTCCGTGGAACTTGAAAGTAACAAACGCCAAAAATCAACAAGAGAAGAATCACTCAACTCTCAAAATTTGTATCTCAAAAATTAAAAAAAAAAGAAACCAAATACTCAATTTATTCCTCCCTTTTTATATGCAAGGTAAACGAGTTGTTGTAAACTAAACAAACTCCTAATAGTTGTTGGGCCCAAAATTTTCTTTATTGATGTAATTAAGTATGAATTATGTTGATTGTATGATTTATTTCATAGTTTGATTTGTTGGAAGTGTTAGTGGAAAATTAAGATTAATTTGAGATTAGTATGGAATAAGTGGAAATGAAAGAGTAAAAATTTATGAGGGCATTATTGGAAGGTTACTTAAGTTGGGAGGCTAAAGCTTTACATGGAGGGACAATATGGTCCTTGCACATCCATTAAGACTTAGGTGTTAGAATTAGAGGGAAACAAAGAAGAAAAGTGAGAAAGGAGAAGAGGGTGTCGTGGAAGAGAAGAAGAAGAAGAGAAAGATAGGGTTTTGCTATTCTTGAGGTTTTGGAAGGAATTGAAGCAAAGTCTTGGTAAGTTTAAGTTCTTTGCCTCTTGTTTTGGTTAGATTAAACCCTAGTATAGCTTGGAATGATGTTAGAATCAGTTGTTTAGGGATTTTCAGGTAAATGGTTAGATTTCCTTGGTTTGTTGATTTTGTGACTGATTTTAAGGTTTAAATGAGTTAAAAATGAAGTATAAGACTTGAATCAAGGTTTAGATGTGTTGCATGTGCTTAAGGGAAGGATTGAAGTGGGTAATGTTGGATCGAAAAAAGAAAGCATGCTTAGTATGGAGAAACGATAGATTTCAAAACTTTTTAAGAAATCATCTTGCAGCGGAAGCAATATATCCAAATCAACATGCTAATCCATACATGATATGGTATAAGGATAATAAAACCAAGAACAAGATAAAAGGAATTACCGACTCCTTCGCTATAGCTTTAAATCCTCGCTGTGCTATCCTCTCCTTCTTATATCCAAATCCTTTGCCTTTGAGTCTTTTCCTTTAGCAATCTATCTTCTTCCTTGTTGTAGTATCCTCAACCAATTAGATTTACCACTTGTTCTTCAAGGACAACTAGGTTAACAAAATCCTTTGGTGGGAAAGGAGAAGAAATATTTGGAGGAGATTTTCTTAGAAGAAGAAGAACCAAAATTGAAACTCTTTCAATTCTTTCACTTAGGAATTTCAGTTCTACCTTGCATGAAAGGAGAGAATGTCTAAAAACCATGCAAGAACCCTTTCTTACATCTCAATTTCGAAATATGCATGAATGGAAAGAGTGAGAGGCATCCAATGCATCACTTCTTACATTAATCACTCATCAAATAGCCAATAAATGAGACTTACTTCATTTATCTTTAAAATGGCTATTTGAAAAGACCATAACCTATAATTGAATACCCATTTCGGTTTTGGCAAGAAGAAAGAAGGAAGATGGTCCATCTAATGCACATCTTTCATCTTTAATCTAATGAATGCAAATAGGTTACATGCCAACATTAAAAGCCAACCATTAAACCATTTAATGGTAAGTTCATAACTCCATTTAATAATGATGAACCATAATAAAGACCATCTTTATTTAGTATTTTAATGTCAAATATGTGGTTACACATCTAACCTAACACAATTTTGAAATTACTTCTTCTCCATTTAAAAAATTGTTTTAATATAATTAATCTAATCGATTACATTAAACCAAAACAAGCCCATTTCTAAATGAACTTATGGGCTTCAATTAACCATTAATTAGTATAAGCCCATCATTCAATTATGGACTTCTAAAGCCTCCAAACTACTTCTTACTTAGCTTGATAACCTTCCTTAAAGCCAAGTGGGGAATCTTATTGGACTTTGATAATTCAAGCTCCAATAAGCCCGAAATAATTCAATCTCATTGGAATTAATTCTAGCTTATTAACTAAATGTCATTACAGAAGTACAAGTGGACTTGTACTACTGATAAGTCGACTTGTTCTTGAAAAGTACCGATAAGTCGACTTGTACATTGGATAAATCGACTTATTCAAGAATGATCTTTGTTCATTTGTGCCCGAAAAGGCAATCCCTTTAGCGCGTTTTATTCACAATCATGCGGTGAATGAATAAATAAAGAAAAGGCATAATTCATTAATTTGATGTTCATGAACATTGTTTATGAATTGATTGGATCTTTAATCAGATTAATGAAGTCCATGATATATGACATAGCATGAAGGAAATTATGATGTGATCATACTCACGAGATTCCTATCATGTGCAATTATGTTAGTATCTAAATTCTCCTAGTCATAGGATTAATGAGATGGACATCATTAATCCGGATAGACTAACACATGTCATATTCATTAATTGGATCAGCGGTGGATCTCGTGGCTGTAAATATGAGATATTTAGAATTGACATGTGGATGCTTACTAGCGGTAGTAAGTTCATTGGATGACTGCCATGAGATCATCACATGGATATCTTATCTAGTTTCATGATAATCTCATCATAGCAATGGTGCAAGTATCCTTAGACTTGAGGTACTCGAGGATATCTTGAATCTTGATTACGTACTGACTCCATTCCTTGTTGCCTTCGAGAGGTAACTCATAGGGTGGTGCTTGGGTGCAACTTGAGGTATTCAAGGTAATTGAGTAGCCAATAAAGGATTCACCACTTACGGATTAGCGGAAGAGATATCCATAGCCTCTTGTCGGGATCATTACTCGAAATCTCGGCGAGTGAATATGTCGTGAAGAGTGTCTTCATGGACATATAGAGTAATGAGTCCCAGGGCGAATCTGTTATCACTGGGCTAGACTTAGTCTAGTGAGAGTTGACACTTTGACCATGCTCATAACCAAGTGGGGTATAGGATGGTGAAAGGACGAATTGCACGGTAATTGTCATGGAAGGGTTCGTGATCCGGTTCGTGATGAATTCATCAAACCGATTACTTTCCGGTCAATTGGGGTCATGATGTGTTGCTAGATACCGCTCATGACTTGCTCAGATTAATTGTTAATCTAAGTGGCCAACATAACCGGAACCTAAAGGGTCATACGATAAGAGTGTTTGGAGAATCAGTAAAATAGTATTGGACGAGTTCGATTATGGAGAGCATTAGGATTAAATGGATCCCAATGGGATTGGGATATGTCGATGAGATCGCGACATCAATATTGCTAAGAAAGGTTTAGGTGATTTTTTCAGATCGGGGCCCCAGTAGGCGTAGGGCCGACTCAGTTGATCGGACCTCTTAGTAATTATATATATATGTTAATTAATTAAATAATTAATTAATATATATAAATATTAGCCATGTGTGCACGTTGGAAAGAGGGAGAGGATGAGAGCTTTGACTTTTCAAAGCCTTATTACTTAATTCATTAAAGAATGAATGGCTAATATGGCTTACACTTGTCCTTCTCTTATGGTACTCTTTTAAAGGTTAAAAGATACATATATGAAGGCTTGGAAAGGTGTAGTCGACGGTTGCTCAATGGGTAGGAAGAAAAGTGAAAACTTAAGTGTTAAGTTTTCTATGAAAATGGTTTTCAAGCTTTCTTCCTTAAGGCACCATGATTTCACTCTTCTTCCAAGCAAGTCTCCAACGTTTCCTTGACTCTCGAGCAGGAGGTAGGTCTAGCGACCTTTAATCTGTTTCTAGCTATTCCCGGTCGAAGGGTTTGATCGGTTAGATTTTCTGATCTCGCGTGGATTACCTTTAGAGATAGTCTCTTTTGGCTATTTAGGTTTATGTCTTCATACGGATACGGATCACGGGTTTGGGAAAGTCCCGAACAAAAATTTTGTTTTCATTGCGGTACATGTGATGTACCTCCGGGATTTTCCTACACATTCCACTAAAGACAATTAGTTGAACTCTTGAATTATTAAATATTAAGAGAATATGTCCAATTGCAAACCCTATTTAGAACCTTATTATAGCCATCCGCTTTGAAAGGGTAAAATTACCGTTTTGCCCTTATGTTGGTTTTCCTTCTAGATCTCTCATTTTACTTTATATGGTGATTAACACATAAGATCTCATCTTAGTGTTAAGACTTGATGGGTAGCTAGTCCATCAAACTCTCGCGCCAGCTTAATCACCAAATCTCCTTAAAACATCTAGAAGAGATGATAACACTATAAACTCTTTATTTGAGTGAATGTTCTCGATACATGTTTCAATTAATAATTCCAACATGCAGAATCTTTGGATTAATACCTGTAAAAATCCATTCGATCATATCAAAATTATAATGAAACACATATGAGTTCACCACTCATCAAGATTGTGGTTCATAATAGCGAATGCTTAAGTTGTATGTTTTAAGATTAAAGTAACGCCCACTTTATTCTTGAAAACATACTTGATTCAATTCATTTAATAGTGCCATTATCGATAGTCTACTACTATCATGATATGAAACTCATCATTCCCTTTAAGTAAACTCCTTTACTTATATGGAGATAAATCGCAACACTACTGATCTAAACCATAATCAAACGACCAACTTGATTATTCAACTGTGAATCAATTAATTGATTCTAATAATATACATGTTTCCCATACATCTCTATGTATATGTATATTAGTTATAAATGAATCTTGGTACCTTATGACCGGATATATAATGCTCATACAGATAAAACCAAACTCTTTTGTTTTATTAATAATAAATATTTTCATTACAAAGCATGGCTGAAGAAGATAAAGTTACATGTAAATACACTTGCTTTCCGGGCATTATATTTACATAACTCCAACAATCTCCCACTTTCCTAAAGCAAGTTTGACATATTCTTCATTCCCATCCCTTCAGGTGACCCTAAAAGCTCTTTTGAGTCAATGTCTTTGTGAGCGGATCAGCGAGGTTTTGCTCTGTGGAATCTTTACCACATCCACTTCTCCACGTTGTATTATCTCCCTTATGAGATGATACTTTACGCTCAATGTGTTTGGCACTTTGTGGTTCGAGGTTCTTTAGAATTAGCCACCGCCCACTATTATCACAATAAAGTGTAATGGCTTTTACGCCTCTGGAACTACCTCCAAATCATTTGGGAACTTCCGAGCAGGCGCCTTCCTTTGCTTCCTGACAAGCAACATACTCAACCTCCATAGTCGAATCAGCAATACAAGATTGCTTGACACTCCTCGAAACTATGGCTCCACCTCCTAAAGTAAATATAGAACCGAAGTTGATTTCCTTGAATCAACATCGATTGAAATCGAATCCGTATATCTGTCGAATAAGATTACTTCGAGTAAACAAGCATTAAGTTCTTCATCCTACGAAGATACTTAAGTATACATTAACCGCATGATCGAATGTTTCATTCTGGATTGGACTGAAATCGCTACCAATCCCATGCGTAATGATATCCGGTCTAGTGCAAAAGATTGCATACATCAAACTACCAACTGCCAAAGCATATGGAATGTTACGCATCGTTCAACCTCCTCTTGGGTTTTAGGTGCTTGTTCCTTTGAAAGTTTGATTCCATGTCTAGTAGGAGTGAAACCCCTCTTGGAATCTTGCATGGCGAACTTATTGAGCATATTCTCAATGTAGGTTAGTTGAGACAAAACTATATTCTTGTTCTTAAGATCCCTTATAAGTTTGATCCCTAGAACATAGGTAGCCTCTCCCAAATCCTTCATTGAAAACTGTTCATTCAGCCATCCCTTAACCGCAGATAACATTCCCACATCATTCCCAATGAGCAGAATGTCATCAACATACAGGATTAGGAAAGTAACCTTACCTTCTTGTATTCTTTTGTAAACACAAGGCTCATCTAGGTTTTGTATGAACCCATAGGTTACCTAATGTTCCAAGACCTAGATGCTTGCTTAAGTCCATAAATGGACTTTTGCAACTTGCAAACCTTATGCTCATTACCTAGCTCAATGAATCCTTCTGGTTGGGCCATATAAATGGTCTCCTCAAGATATCCATTCAGAAATGCGGTCTTGACATCCATTTGCCATATTTCATAATCAAAATAAATTTCTTATGACCAAAAGAATCTGATGGACTTAAGCATGGCAACCGGAGAAAAGTCTCCTCGTAGTCTATACCCTCCTTTTGACTATAGCCTTTAGCTACCAATCTAGTTTTAAAGGTCTCTACCTTTCCATCCGATCCCTTTTCCTTTTGTAGATCCATTTACACCTATGGTTTTAGACACAGTGGTAGATCTACAAGGACCAGAACTTCATTAGTATACATAGAATCTATTTCGATTCCATTGCCTTGAGCCATTTTCTGCATCAACATCATTAATAGCTTTGTGTATACATAACGGATCTGTTTCTTCTTGGTGCGAGATGGCAATTAAGCCTTCTCTAAACCCAGATACCTATCTGGTTGTCTCACAACCCTCCCACTACGTCTAGGCACATCTTGATGTTCAGTTTGCACTTCGATTCAACTCTTGAATCCATTTCGACATCTTGTTCATCATATCCAAAACAACTCTTGGTTTGGATGAAATTGCTAACTCCTTTAGTACTACTTCACTTCTTCCTTTGTGATTTCTCACAAACTCTTCCTCTAAGAAGTTTGCATTTGTCGACACAAATACCTTCCTATCATGAGGACTGTAAAAATAGTACCCTCGAGTTCCCGTAGGATATCCTACAAACAAACATACTTTTGACCTTGGTTCCATCTTTATGGATTCAGGCTTTAGAACATGGGTTGGACAGCCCCAAGTCCTCAAGTGCCTCAATGAAGGCACTCGGCCAGTCCACAACTCCCTAGGTATTTTAGCCACCGATTTGAATGGAGCAAAGTTAAGAAGATATGTTGTCGTTTGTATGGCATATCCCCAGAACGATTCTGGAAGGCTAGCATAGGACATCATTGATCTTACCATTTCCAATAGAGTTCTATTTCTCTCTGCTACACCATTACATTGAGGTGTGCGAGGAGTCGACAAATTGAAACAATTCCATTGTCAATTAAATATTCTGGAACTCTCGGATAAATACTCACCACCTCGATCGATCGAAGTCGTTTTAATGGCTTGCCAAGTTGCTTCTCACCACTTTGAATTCTTTGAACTTTTCAAAGATTCACTCTTTTATTCATCAAATACAAATAGCCATGTCTTGAGTAATCATCTATAAAAGTTATGAAATATTCATAACCTCCTCTAGCTTGTACATTTATGGGCCCACACACGTCAAGATGTACCATGTCAATGTGGATTCAAATCTATTTCCTTTAGAAGGAAATGAGGCTTTTGTCATTTTCCTTGATCTACAAGATTCACAGTGGGTAATGGATCACTATCCAAGCCCATAAGGATCCCATCCTTTACTAGCTTTGTCAAGTCTTTTCGATTGATATGACCCATCCTTAGATGCCACAGATACTTTGAATTAATGCTAGAGATATTGGATTGTCTTGGTTTTATCAATTACTGTGGTGTTTAGTGAGCCTTTCATAGGTTCTATAAAACAATCCCTGTTTAATTATCGCTTCACAAATAAAATCCTTATTCTCATATATTGAAACAACCTTTTCAAAATATCGAATAGCCAGATTTTATTAGACAAAAATAGAAATCATGTTCCTTACAATCATTGGCATGTAATAAACATCTTCCAAATATAACTTATGACCACTAGGAAAGTCCAAGATAACTACTCCCACCGATTCTGCTGAAACATAGGAACCATCTCGCTATCTTAACTTGAAATGCGGCCTTTAGGAAGTCTTTTCCTTCTTTGGACCCTGCAAAGAATTACAAACATGGTTAGTAGCTCCTGAATCTAATATCCAAGAAGTAGATAAATCTACCACATTTCTAGTTCCTAACAAACTTAGGAAGCCCATACCTTGTTTGCTTTTGAGGGACTCTAGGTAGGCGGACGCTTTCTTTTCCAAAGAGCTCATCTCATCACAAAGGAAACACTTTCCTTTTATGTTCTCTTTGGCCTTCTTTTTCATGGGTTTGGCCTTGACCCTATTTGGGCCTTCTTTTCATTGGACCCTTCTTCTTTTCCTTGCCCTTACCTTGGGCTTAGAAGAAGAAGCTACATTAACCGGCCCATGAGCCTTAATATTTAATATTTCCTCCGTGCTCTGGAAGGTATTCATCAACTCACTCAAGGTGTAATCCTTCTTTGTTGAGCTCATAGTCCAACTTAAACTGCTGAAAAGAAGAGTTTAAGCTATTGATGATCATAATCATCTGGGTGTCGCATCCATATCCGCCCCAAGCATCTCACCTCGATGATCGCAGAGATTACCTTCATCATGTAATCTGCACGGTTCACTGTGTTTCATGCGAGATTATGAAAGGTTTGGATAGCTTTCACTCTTGCAGACCTAGTCCTCACACCAAACATCTCATGTAGGTGATGGACCATTACACTAACAGTTTTCATACAAGCAATTTGCTTTTCCAACATGCCACGCGAAGCTTTAATATAACACTTAGTAGTCTTGTCGATTCTACCAACGCTCATGTTGTTGGACTTGCTCGAGTTGCATCTCCACTTAGAGGTGTAGGCTCATTTTCAGTTAACACCCATGAAATACGTTCATATTGAAGAACAATGTCAAGGTTACGTCTCCATTCATTAAACTTGTCTCCATTTTCCAATTTGTTATTAGTCAAGAAGCGGGGTGAGTGGATTCATTTTGTGCTTGATTATGTCGAAAATATAAATTATTAAAACATGAGCATACTAGTCAACAATTTATGGAACTTTGTATAAATCATGATGCATGTATGCATGATAATAGATTTAACAAAACTTAAAAATTAAAACATTATACGACGGTTATTTTTTCTTATCTATAACAGACTAAGTGACGGTGGGCCATCTTATCTATTAAAAGAAAAGCGGGACCCTCCCACTCAAAAAACTACCAAGCATCTCATGCTTAATTTTTAAGAAACGTCTTAATTTGGTCCATACTTTTACCAATGAGCTACGATTAGGCGGTTTATTGATAAAAATGTTGAGTGTATAACCATTTGATTCATTCACTAAAGATACCTACAAATCATGCCTCGGTGGGAGGTCACATTTGCTATCATTAAGTGGACTTATCCTTAAGGAGACCCAAACCATGCAAGATCTAGGATCCATGCCCTCCGATGGGGAGTAACACTTCACCACATGCAAGCGGGCCATCATTTGGAGACCGTGGACTCTCACAGAGCATCCTCTCCCACTTAATCTTTTGGGCTTTAAGTTTTAAATACCATCTTGTCTAGATGCAATTTATTATCCATCCTATATTGTTTCATTATATATCTCATACATAATGAATGCATGACAAGGCCTAGGGTTGGCAATTTTCTAAATGACATGCAATCACATAATATCACATATTACAAGCATTCATTTCTCCATTCATCACGTGAACTAATAAAGCCACTTTTGATTGTCCATCCTAGAAACATAAAATAATTACAAGCCTTTTAGGCCCAAAATATGCTTCTTCATCTTGGATCTTCCGCTTCGAACTCTTCGCTAACATGATCCGGCCCATTCGGTAAACAAAATGTAATGGCATTTATGAAATTAGAATTTTTCATTTTGAAAATAAAATTCCAGCACTAGATTTTAGAAAACCAAATCTTTGTTTTGACAAAAATTCCAGCACTTGTTTTATTAAAACCAAACTCATTTCATGAAAATTAAACACAGCACTTAGTATTTTAGCAAAACCGAAATTGGATTCTTTGAAACAAAAAACCAGCACTTGTTTTCCAATTATAATTGAAATATGATTCATTGAAACAAAAATTCCAGCAACTTAGTTTTCACAAAACTTATGCCAAAACACAAAAGGATACACCGAAAATTTTACCTTTCCATTTCTTCAATCCATGGCTACTCCTTCTTCATCATTACATCAATTTTGTACATTACAAAATCAAATAAAATAGAAAAAAGAAACCAAGGAGGAAACATGGTGATGATAGACCACCCTCCTTGTTACAACCAAATGAAGAAATCTTACAAGATAAAATTTAACTTCTATGGACAACCAAAAGAGCAACATACACCATATATATTTCTATCACATAAAAATATGCAGTATACATAAAAAGATTGCCAACCCATGCATCCACCATATAGGAACCGAAATCATGCATGAAAAATCGGCTCTGATACCAATTGTTGGATCGGAAAAAGAAAGCATGCTTAGTATGGAGAAACGATAGATTTCAAAACTTTTTAAGAAATCATCTTGCAGCGGAAGCAATATATCCAAATCAACATGCCAATCCATACATGATATGGTATAAGGATAATAAAACTAAGAACAAGATAAAAGGAATTACCGACTCCTTCGCTTCTGACTTTAAATCCTCATTGCTATCCTCTCCTTCTTATATCCAAATCTTTTGCCTTTGAGTCTTTTCCTTTAGCAATCTATCTTCTTCCTTGTTGTAGTATCCTCAACCAATTAGATTTACCACTTGTTCTTCAAGGACAACTAGGTTAACAAAATCCTTTGGTGGGAAAGGAGAAGAAATATTTGGAGGAGATTTTCTTAGAAGAAGAAGAACCAAAATTGAAACTCTTTCAATTCTTTCACTTAGGAATTTCGGTTCTACCTTGCATGAAAGGAGAGAATGTCTAAAAACCATGCAAGAACCCTTTCTTACATCTCAATTTCGAAATATGCATGAATGGAAAGAGTGAGAGGCATCCAATGCATCACTTCTTACATTAATCACTCATCAAATAGCCAATAAATGAGACTTACTTCATTTATCTTTAAAATGGATATTTGAAAAGACCATAACCTATAATTGAATACCCATTTCGGTTTTGGCAAGAAGAAAGAAGGAAGATGGTCCATCTAATGCACATTTTTCATCTTTAATCTAATGAATGCAAATAGGTTACATGCCAACATTAAAAGCCAACCATTAAACCATTTAATGGTAAGTTCATAACTCCATTTAATAATGATGAACCGTAATAAAGACCATCTTTATTTAGTATTTTAATGTAAAATGTGTGGTTACACATCTAACCTAACACAATTTCGAAATTGCTTCTTCTCCATTTAAAAAAAAATTGTTTTAATATAATTAATCTAATCAATTACATTAAACCAAAACAAGCCCATTTCTAAATGAACTTATGGGCTTCCAATTAACCATTAATTAGTATAAGCCCATCATTCAATTATGGACTTCTAAAGCCTCCAAACTACTTCTTACTTAGCTTGATAACCTTCCTTAAAGCCAAGTGGGGAATCTTATTAGACTTTGATAATTCAAGCTCCAATAAGCCCAGAAATAATTCAATCTCATTGGACTTAATTCTAGCTTATTAACTAAATGTCATTCCACTAAAGATAATTAGTTGAACTCTTGAATTATTAAATATTATGAGAATATGTCCAATTGTAAACCCTATTTAGAACCTTATTATAGCCATCCGCACAACAAAGGGTCAAATTACCGTTTTGCCCTTATGTTGGTTTTTCCTTCTAGATCTCTCATTTTACTTTATATGGTGATTAACACATAAGATCTCATCTTAGTGTTAAGACTTGATGGGTAGCTAGTCCATCAAACTACTGGTGCCAATTTAATCACCAAATCTCCTTAAAACATCTAGAAGAGATGATAACACTATAAACTCTTTATTTGAGTGAATGTTCCCTGATACATGTTTCAATTAATAATTCCAACATGCGAACCTCGGATTAATACCTGTAAAAATCCATTCCGATCATATCAAGAATTATAATGAAACACATATGAGTTCACCACTCATCAAGATTGTGGTTCATAATAAGCGAATGCTTAAGTTGTATGTTTTAAGATTAAAGTAACTACCACTTTATTCTTGAAAACATACTTGATTCAATTCATTTAATAGTGCCATTATCGATAGTCTACTACTATCATGATATGAAACTCATCATTCCCTTTAAGTAAACTCCTTTACTTATATAGAGATCAATCGCAACACTACAGCCTAAACCATAATCAAACGACCAACTTGATTATTCAACTGTGAATCAATTAATTGATTCTAATAATATACATGTTTCCCATACATCTCTATGTATATGTATATTAGTTACAAATGAATCTTGGTACCTTATGACTAGATATATAATGCTCATACAGATAAAACCAAACTCTTTTGTTTTATTAATAATAAATATTTTCATTACAAAACTGTAACTGAAGAAGATAAAGTTACATGTAAATACACTTGCTTTCTAGGGCACTATATTTACATAACTCCAACAGGTAAATGCTGGAAAAATCATGTTCGGAGATGTTCTCTAGACCCGCACGTCTCGGCGTGCTCATGAGGCAGGTGTGCATGTCGCGACGTGCAAATTTATGTTCGTCGCAGCGAGTATGGGTCGTTCGTCGCGACAAGCGTGGTCTTCGTCGCGGCGAGCCCCCAGTTTCCAGTATAGATGAATTTTGGTATTTTGCGCATATCGTTTGTTATAGATGTCCAAATGAGGTAATTTTTGATTCGTTGTAAACTATAGACATAGATATACAAGTTTTGTGAAGAAATGAAGTTCTGAATCAATCTCTAAGAATGTCAAGATTTGGATGGATAGTGATGCGTCGAGGAAGGGTCTTGGTTGTGTATTTATGCAGGGAGACAGGGTAATAGCTTATGCTTCAAGACAACTGAAGCCATATGAGTTGAATTATCCGACTCATGATTTGTGAGTCGTTATTATGAGTTGTATAGTGATGCGTCGAGGAAGGGTCTTGGTTGTGTATTGATGCAGGGAGACAGGGTGATAGCTTATGCTTCAAGGCAACTGAAGTAAGAGACTGAGTAAGTCAAGGGTTATGGCATCACTCCGATTTATTATGTTTGTGTATTTTCTAGATGTACTTTTGGAAGACAAGGCTTTAGTTTCATTTCAAGTTCGATTCGTTCAAGTGTATTTTTTTACTTTTGACACTTGAACTCAAAGTTTGTAATTTGGTTCGAAATGTTATTAAAGCTTTGTAAAACTCATCTTTTGGATATTAATGAGGTATGCATGTTTACGTTTCAAATCTTATGCATTAAATCATTTAGAAATTTGCTTGAGTGCATGTTGTTAAGTTTGGGATGGGTTGTTTTAATAAAAATGAGAAAAGTTTCAGGTTTATTCACGGTGGGCCATAGGAGGCAGTTGCCATGACGAGGCTGCCTGCTCGCCGCGGTGAAGCAGCATGAAGGGCTCACCGCGGCGAGAGCTGCTTCGCTCGCCGCTATGAGAACCCTTTCGCTCGCCGCGATAAGGGCGACATTGCTTGCTGTGGCGTGGCAAACCAAGAGGGCTCGCCCCGACGAGACATCACACGCCACAGCGACGCCCCTTGTGCTTCCGAGGGACTCCTTTCTTCTTTATTTATATGTTTCACCTCACGCACACGCCCCGCGCTTTCATGTTCGATGTCGGGCTTCAGAAATGGGGTCCAACATGTTGTGGTATCCAAGTGACTAGGTTTTGGTCCAGGGCTGCATGGCATTGCTTTCAAGGAATAACTTGCATTGTTTTACATTATTTGAACTGTTTTTACATACTTTGAAAATTGTCTTACTTGAACTAAAGATTTTCAATGGTTTTATATTGAAGGAGTGAAAATGCTGCCTCGAAAGAGAACTTGAGGAGTTATGACTCGATCTCATTCTCGTCAAGGGAGCACGGATGAATCCCATATCCTGCAAGATGCTAGGACACATTCTGCTCCGATTTCTGAGGCACCTAGCTTGCAACAAGAAATGCCTCCATCGCCTCCTCCTATGCCTCAAATGAATCCCATGGATCTGAGTTTCTTTCAAGCCTTTACTCAGGCTTTCACATATTCCATGGGTCAGAGATCTCGAGTTCGATCTGACTCCAAGAGAGCGAGGTGGGCGATGACAAGCTTTGTAAGTTTGGGGCTGTGGATTTCAATGGGACGACTAATCCAGAAGAGGCTGAAGCCTAGTTGAAGAGGACCGAGAGGGTTCTAGTTCAGATGAAATGCACAGATGAGGAGAAGTTAGATTATGTAGTCAATTTGTTACAGGGAGACGCACTGCATTGGTGGGAATCAGTGCCTCACAGTTAGGTTGTTCCTTCGGTGCTGACATGAAGAGACTTTGTGGAAGTGTTTAGAAAGAAGTATCTTTTCAGAGTGTATGTACAAGAGAAAGCCAGGGAGTTTCTGAACCTCACTCAGAGGGACATGAGTGTGAACGAGTATGAGCTGAAGTTCACACAGCTTTCTCGTTATGCAACCAACATTGTGGCAATAGAGGAAGACAAATGTCGTAAGTTTGAGGGAGGTCTTCACTTGGGGATCAGGGAGAAAGTCTTGATCCACAACTTCTGTGACTACCAACAATTGGTGGATGCTGCACTCTAGGCTGAAAAACTGGAGAATATCAGAAATGAAGTAAGCAGGAAAAGGAAGAACAAGGACCAGTCTTTTAAGAAGGGAACAAGTGCACCGATGCCTGAGAGGAGCACAAGGAGTTTTCGCACTCAAAGTGAAGTGGATAGCAGTGGCTCTACCAGGAACAGGCAGGTGAAGGCAGTATCAGGGCAAGCCTCTAATGTGGGAGGCATTGGAAGGAGCAAGTTCACCAACCCCCTATGTGACCATTGTGGGAGACATCACCAAGGAGAGTGTCTAAAGTTACTTGGAGTCTGTTTTAGATGCGGAGAGAAGGGGCATATGGTCAGGGATTGTCCACAGGTATCGAGACAAGAGGGGTCACAGTTTCAAGCCCAAAGGCGAGCATAAACAGTGGGAACCAGGCTAGTTACTGAGGTAGGCAGCTCTAGAACTGAAAGGAAGACTATTCCTCCAGGAAGGCCAAGGGGTCAGGCTCAGGCAAGGGTGTTTGCCATGACTAGGGAGGAAGCTGCAGCAGCACCTGAGGTTGTCACGGGTATGGCTCAGCTACTTGATTCAGCAATATTTGTTTTAATTGATTTTGGTTCCACGCATTCTTTTGTTTCTACAAGCATAGCATTGCATGGTGTGAATTCAGTGCCTATGGATAAGCCTTTGATTGTTAGTACTCCTCTAGGGAGGAATGTAATGATCAGTCAAGTATATGAGGATTGTGAGCTTTTCATCGATGGTGCTAGATTGGTAGTAGATTTACTACCTCTAGACCTAAGAGGTTAGACGTTATTTTGGGGATGGATACTATGGAGAAATATCTGGCAAAGCTGGATTGTGGTCGAAAAGAGGTGGAATTTGATCTGGGCAACGGTGAGAAGGTGATTTTTCAGAGGGGACAGGAAAACAACATCGCCAAGACTGATTTCAACTATGCTAGCTGAAAGAATGATGGGCCAGGGGTGTGAAGCCTTCTTGGCACATGTTGTGAATGCCGATATGAATGAAGGGAAGTTAGAGGATTTTTCGATTGTGAGGGAGTTTCCAGATGTGTTCCCAGAGGAATTACCAGGTTTGCCACTGGTGAGGGAAATCGAGTTTGCCATCGACTTGATTCTCGGAACCGCACCTATTTCAATACCGCCTTATAGGATGGCTCCAGCTGAGTTGAGGGAGCTTAAGGAACAGTTGGAGGAACAGTTAGAGAAGGGGTATGTTAGACCGAGTTCGTCACCTTGGGGAGCACTGGTTCTATTTGTCAAGAAGAAGGATGGAACATGGCGGATGTGTATTGACTATCGGAGACTCAACAAGGTGACAATTAAGAACAAGTACCCTTTGCCACGGATAGATGATCTGTTTGACCAGCTGCAGGGTGCAAGGGCCTTCTCCAAGATTGATCTCAGGTCAGGCTATCATCAGCTCAGAATCAAGGAGTCTGATGTAAGCAAGACAACCTTCAGGACTCGGTATGGACATTATGAGTTTTTAGTCATGCCATTTGGTTTGACCAATGCTCCGGCTGCTTCTATGGATCTTATGAATAGGGTCTTCAAGGAGTATCTGGATCAGTTTGTCATAGTGTTTATAGATGACATTCTGGTATATTCTAAAAGTGAAGAAGAACATGAGGAGCATCTCAGGATTGTGTTGCAGAATCTGAGGGAGAGAGAGCTTTATGCAAAGTTCAGCAAGTGTGAGTTTTGGCTTCATGAGGTGACCTTCCTTGGTCATGTGATTTCGCAAGATGGTGTACATGTTGATCCAAGGAAAGTCGAAGCGATGGTGAACCGTATGCGCCCGAGACGATGGATGAGGTGAGGAGTTTTACGGGTGCAGCGGGTTACTCTGAAGGTTTGTAGAAGGATTCTCCATGATAGCTGCTCCGATGACTAAGCTATTGAGGAAGAATCAGAAGTTTATCTGGACTGATGAATACCAGAAGAGCTTTGAGGAGCTCAAGCACAGATTGACAAGTGCTCCGATTTTGATTCTGCCTTCTGGTGATGAGGGCTATACTGTGTATAGTAATGCGTCGAGGAAGGGTCTTGGTTGTGTATTGATGCAGGGAGAAAGGGTGATAGCTTATGCTTCAAGGCAACTGAATTTGAGGTAGCGAAGGTGGATTGAGTTGCTTAAGGATTATGACTTTCTGATTAAGTATCATCTAGGCAAGGCAAATGTAGTGGCGGATTCTTTGAGTAGGGAGTCTTCAATTGCCCATGTTCATGCAGTTTATCTTCCTTTATTGGAAGAGATGGCCAAGCTTAAGATAAGCTTGAAGCAGGAGGAACCAAATTACCTTCTAGCTAACTTCCGAGTAAGGCCGATACTCAAGGAGAAGGTTAGGGAGTTGCAGGCACAGGATGCAGATTTGAGCAAGCTTCGAGAGGAAATTCAGAATGGTAAGAATTCTGAAGTAATAGTGAGGGATGATGGACTTATGACAGTGGGGAACAGGCTTTGTATTCCAGATAGCAAGGAGGTGAAGGATGAGATTTTGGATGAGGCACACAATGCGCCTTATGCCATGCACCCAGGTAACACCAGGATATACAGGGATTTGAAAGAGCATTTCTGGTGGAAGGTCATAAAGAAGGATGTAGCAGAGTATGCGAGTAAGTGTCTAGTGTGTCAGCAAGTCAAGGCTGAACACCAGGCACCTTCAGGCAAGTTAAGGCCATTGTCCATTCCTAAGTGGAAGTGGCAAAGAGTGACCATGGATTTCCTGATGGGTTTGCCCAAGACCAGTAGGAAGCATGATGCCATATGGGTTATTGTGGATAGGTTGACGAAGTCAGCCCATTTTTTGGCAATCAAGCAGACTAATTCCTTGCATGTGCTAGCAAAAAAGTACATCGATGAGATAGTGAGATTGCATGGGATTCCAGATTCCATAGTTTCTGATAGAGACCCTCGGTTTACTTCAAGATTTTGGGGAAGCTTAAAGGAAGCTTTAGGAACTAAGCTGAATTTTAGCACGACATTTCACCCTCAGACGGATGGTCAATCTGAGAGGACCATTCGGAAACTTGAAGGAATGCTCAGGGCATGTGTGTTGGATTTTAAAGGAGCTTAGGATGAGCATTTTCCATTGGTCGAATTCGCTTATAATAATTCGTACCATTCGAGCATTCAGATGGCTCCATATAAGGCATTGTATGGAAGGAGGTGTAGAACTCCGATATGTTGGGACGAAGAAGGAGAGAGGAAACTGGTAGGACCATAATTGATTTAGATGACAGTGGATAAAGTCAATCTGGTTAAGCAGCGACTTAAGGCAGCTCAGGATAGGATGAAGAGCTACACTAATGCACACCGAAAAGAGATGGAGAAAGTGTTTCTTAAGACGTCTCCTTGAAAAGGAGTGATGAGTTTTGGCAAGAAGGGCAAGTTGAGTCTGAGATATGTGGGTCCTTATGAAATTCTTGAGAGGATTGAACCACTAGCCTACAGGTTGGTGTTACCGTCAGAATTTTCTCAGATTCATGATGTCTTTCATGTTTCCATGCTGAGGAGGTATAGATCGGATCCTTCTCATATCATTCAGGCTACGGAGGTTCAGTTGAGAGATGATTTGAGTTATGAGGAGATCTCAGTGGAGATTTTGGACCCCAAGGAAAAGTTCCTCAGGAATAAGACGGTTCAGCTAGTGAAAGTCCTGTGGAGGAACCATTCGGTGAAAGAGGTCACGTGGGAGCCATTGGAAGCCATGAAGGAGAGGTATCCGCGTCTTTTCGATGACTCAGGTAATAATTTCGATGAAGAAATTTCTTTTAGAGGGAGAGAAATGTTGGGCCCCAAATTTTTCTTTATTGATGTAATTAAGTATGAATTATGTAGATTGTATGTTTTATTTCATAGTTTGATTTATTGGAAGTGTTAGTGGAAAATTAAGATTAATTTGAGATTATTATGGAATAAGTGGAAATGAAAGAGTAAAAATTTATGAGGGCATTATTGGAAGGTCACTTAAGTTAGGAGGCTAAAGCTTTACATGGAGTGACAATATGGTCCTTACACATCCATTAAGACTTAGGTGTTAGAATTAGAGGGAAATAAAGAAGAAAAGTGAGAAAGGAGAAGAGGGTGTCGTGGAAGAGAAGAAGAAGAAGAGAAAGATAGGGTTTTGCTATTCTTGAGGTTTTGGAAGGAATTGAAGCAAAGTCGTGGTAAGTTTAAGTTCTTTGCCTCTTGTTTTGGTTAGATTAAACCCTAGTATAGCTTAGAATGATGTTAGAATCAATTGTTTAGGGATTTTCGGGTAATGGTTAGATTTCCTTGGGTTGTTGATTTTGTGACTGATTTTAAGGTTTAAATGAGTTAGAAATGAAGTATAAGACTTAAATCAAGGTTTAGATGTGTTGCATGTGCTTAAGGGAAGGATTGAAGTGGGTAAATACTGGAAAAATCAGGTTCAGAGACGTTCTCCAGACCCCCACATTGCGACGTGCTCATGAGCACGCCACGACGTGCGAGGTAGGTGTGCACGTCACGACGTGCTAATTTGTGTTCGTCGCGACATGCGAATTTGTGTTCAACACGGTGAGCACGGGCCGTTCGTCTCGGCAAGCTGGTCGTTCGTCGCGACGAGCGTGGTCTTCATCGCGGCGAGCCCCCAGTTTCCAGCATAGATGAATTTTGGTATCTTGGGCATATCTTTTGCTGTAGATGTCCAAACGAGGTGATTTTTGATTCGTTATAAACTAGAGACATAGATCTACAAGTTTTATGAAGAAATTAAGTTCTGAATCAGTATTTAAGAATGTCAAGATTTGGATGGAAGTTAAGCATAAAATTTTTGTTTCAACTTTAGTTATAATTCGAATTGTTAAAGTTTGACTTTCCGATTTCTACACCAAATTGAATGGGATTTTGGTTATTGTTAAAGGAAATCAAGTGAGGCAAGAGGAGCAAGAGGATCAAGAGGAAAGGCATTCCTAAGCAAGTATAAGCAAGGAATTCAAGGTGGGTTCATATTTATAATAGAGTAAATAAGTCACTCATTGTTTTGTTCAAATCAAGAAAGATTGAATGATTTAAAATTGCATCATCAATGTTTGCTTAAATTGCTATTGTGAAATGATTATATGTTGCCACATGATTTGCATTCATGTTTTTTGAAAAGGCTTCAAAAAGGGTTTTCTCCTTTCAAAAATACATGCACATGAAATCATGATTTCCAAAAAATATGAAAGGCAACTTTCTAAACAAGTGCCAGTTTGGCAATCAAGTTTACAAGACTTTGAATCAAGCATGTTATGTGGGTTTGTGGTATGTCCCTCAAGAACCGTCACGTGCACGTTGACTCATGAAAAGGCTTCGCCTGCCTGCCCGCAAGTGGCACGGAGCTCCCCACAAGGACTCCCTCAAGAAACTATGACTAAATATAACCATTTCGATGGGAATGTGTAGTGTGTCATGAACCCGGACTAACCCAAACCAATATGCTATGCTTATGTGTTTATGATTGTTATCATGTTTCATGCATTCATGTTTTAAATTTTACTCATGAATTGTTATAAACTAAGCATTTCGAGTTGATGATTCTCACATACTCAATTATTATGATTTCAAAGTGTACCACGTCAATGAGCTATCTTTTAAATAGTTTTGCTTATTTCTGTATTATAAATGTGTTCCCACGAGCTTTATAGCTCACCCCCTTTACCCTCCCCATTCAGGTGACGAGCAAGAGACTGAGTAAGTCAAGGGTTATGTCATCACTCCGATTTATTATGTTTGTGTATTTTTTAGATGTACTTTTGGAAGACAAGGCTTTAGTTTCATTTCAAGTTCGATTCGTTCAAGTGTATTTTTGTACTTTTGACACTTGAACTCAAAGTTTGTAATTTGGTTTGAAATGTTATTAAAGCTTTGTAAAACTCATCTTTTGGATATTAATAAGGTATGCATGTTTACGTTTCAAATCTTACGCATTGAATCATTTAGAAATTTGCTTGAGTGCATGTTGTTAAGTTTGGGATGGGTTGTTTTAATAAAAATGAGAAAAGTTTCAGGTTTATTCACGGTGGGCCGTAGGAGGCAGTCGCCGCAACGAGGCTACTTCTTTCGCCATGACGAAAGCGGCGTGAAGGGCTTACATGGCAAGAGCTTAGCTTCGCCATGGTGAAAACCCTTTAATTGTCATGGCAAGGGCGACATTGCTTGCCGCGGCGTGGCAAGCCAAGAGGTCTCGCCGCGACGAGACATCACACGCCGCGGTGACACCTCTTGTGCTTCCGAGGGACTCCTTTCTTCTTTTAATTTATATGTTTCACCTCACGCACACGCACCGCGCTTTCATGTCCAATGTTGGGCTCTGGAAACGGGGTCCAACAATACTAATCTAGTAAAAATAAAGATAAAAATCTCCATGGTAGATAGGACATAATTCGAAATTATCTTATCTAAAATAAAAATGATTGCCAAAGATTGGCATAATCTAATCTCTATGGTAGATAGGAGATAATTCAAAATTATCTTATCTAAAATAAAAATGATTGCCAAAGATTGGAATGATCTAATCTCTATGGTAGATAGGAGATAATTCGAAATTATCTTATCAGCAAGTGATGGATAGCAATAGGAATCACCCCTTGTTGCAAACTCTGATTCAAGTTCATTGAATGTAGACATCTCTAAATTGGTAGTAAATTTGGGTTTTATGGGTTGCCAAATAGAGACATATATTAGGCTCTTCTTCAATAATGTGGGTTGCTACTATCATTGGCCTTTTTCCAAAATTCTTAGATGAGTCCAACGAGCTTCATTCTTGTGCTTCGATTTCTCACGATCACCATAAGCTATCTTCAATTCGCTAGAGATGAACTCTTGAACAAAAGTATTCAATTTGATCTTCATATGTCGCGCCTTGCTCCTAGTTATCGGGCCATTCAGAAAAACGACACCTTGAGTGTCACCACCTTGGTTCGTATCAGGTCTCCTAGCCGCTCCTCGCCACCTTCTTCTCCGTCCTCGTCGCCGCTTTCTTCGACGCTGTGTACCACTGCAGGTCAGAACCTCAGACGGACGGATCACACGACCCTCGCCAAAGACCCGATTATTTTAGGTGTATGTTTTTTATTTTGTGTTTCATTTTTCATGGAATTTTGAAATTGATTGCTTCTGTGATTGTGTTGTTGTTGGATGATGGTGGATTTGGGGAAAATCCTAGAGGTTGATTTCAATTGGGAATGAGGAAAAAAATTGGGAATTTCTGAATGTGTGAATGTTGAAGGGCTGAAGGCTTGAAGTTGATTTCGGTTGTTGAAGTGAAGGTTTGATTGAAGTTGAACTGAAATTGAAAATGAAAATGAATTTTGTGACTTTTTTCATTTTGCCTTGTGGAAGTTGAACCGAATGTGTGAAATTGAAATTGGTTGGTGATTCGTCATTATTGGTCTGATTGGAAATTAAGTTTGGAATGGTGAATTGGTGATTGTGATTTAGTCTTTTAGTAGATTTATGAAATTAATATTGAATTGTTGAATTATTGTGAATGAGATTGAATTTGACTATTTGAGTTTGTGCAATTGAATTTGAGTTTGATAATTAAAATCAAAGAAACATTTAAATCAAATTGTAAGATTGACAATCAATTGATCAAATGTGAAATTAATAATTAAATGTAAAATCGTTAAATTGATAATTAAAATTGACAATCATTAATTGACACATTTTAAATATTTGTAAATGGTCATTAATTTTAATATTTGAGTATTGAATATTGATAAATAATTAGTTAAGTATAAAATTATGGAATTAGAAATTAATAATAATTTGATTGTAGTTAATAATGATAGTATTTGTTTATTTGAGTATTAGTTTTAGCTAGGTAAATAATTAATTGTTCCTAAAAAAGTTAAAAGATGTTGAACTTTAATGGAATGGCAATATATATGTGTAGGGAATTATAAATATTTAAAATTGGTAATGTTATGAAATTGTGATTTGTGAATATGATGTATACTTGTAGATTCCAATTTATACTTATAATGTCGATTAAAATTATAAAAGCATCATATATATTTAAGAATGAAATATAAAATGGTGTATGTAATATTATGGTGTGTTAGAAATAGAATTATGAATGTTTTGTGTTAATTAGGATCCAAAATTGTTGGATATTGAATGGAATTATGATTGTTTTGTAATTGTTAGGATTGAGAATTGTTGTAAATGGAATGAATGGAAATTGAATTGTGATTGTTTTGTAATTGTTGGGATTGGAAATTGTTGTAAATGGAATGAATAGAAATTGATTTGTGATTGTTTTGTAATTGTTAGGATTGGGAATTGTTAGAAATGGAATGAATGGAAATTGAATTGTGATTGTTTTGTAATTGTTAGGATTGGGAATTGTTAGAAATGGAATGAATGGAAATTGAATTGTGATTGTTTTGTAATTGTTAGGATTGGGAATTGTTAGAAATGGAATGAATGGAAATTGAATTGTGATTGTTTTGTAATTGTTAGGAGTGGGAATTGTTAGGAATGGAAATACAATAATGAATATTATGTGATTATTGAGATTGGAAATTGACATTATTTGGTTTTGTTATGTGTTGGAGTATGTTTTGTGTTACTTATGATATATGTTGATTAGTTTGGATTGTTAGTTTTATGATTATTACATAATGAGTTATATTATATAAGATAGATATGCATATTGTCATTGTGTACTGAAATTATGTGTTATTTATTTTTGTGTACAGATAAATGGACGGAAGTTCAAATAATCCCGATCAACCTGGTTCAGGAAGATACAGTGATCCAGCTTGGGCTCATGCTGGTGTGGTTCCTGGTCAAAAGAATCATACTATTTGCTTGTTTTGTAACAAGCATTTGAAAGGTGGAGGAATCACCCGATTGTAAAGGCATTTAGCTAGGGTTAAAGGAGATGTGGAAGCATGTAAAAAAGTAAGTCATGATGTGAAGTGGCAGATGAAAACATTGCTTGATGAACATCAATTTGAGAAAGATAGAAGGGGAAGATTGAATCTTGAAATTGGTAATGGAAGTTCATTTCCCAGTTTCCATGGTGATTATGGAGATGTTGAAGGTGGAAGTGGTAGTGGTAGTGGTATTGGTACTGGTATTGTTCTATCTCAGCCTCAGGATCTTGCAGAATCTGAAGTGAAGCAGAGAAGAAGGCAGCTGTCTGGTTTCTTTGCACCACGAACAACTCCTAGAGCCCAACCTTCAATTCGTAGTGCAATGTAGACAAGAGAGGCGGCTCATAATGTGGATATGGCAGTAGCTAGATGGTGGTATGATACAGGTTCATCATTTAATGCTTCTCAATCATATTATTATCAACCTATGATAGATTCCATAGCCTCTTATGGTCCAAGATACAAAGGGCCATCGGTCGATGACTTAAGAGGTAAACTTTTGAGTTGTGTTGTGTCTGAAACGAGAACTTATTTGGCTGAAAGAAGAGTGAATTGGGGTATTAATGGACGCTCAATTATGTGTGATGGTTGGACGAATAGGAGACAAGAGCCAATTATAATTTTTTTGGTTTATTCTTGTAATGGCTCTATGTTTTTAAAATCGATTGATGCATCTGACCTAATTAGAAATGTTGATACTTTGTTTGGGATATTTGATCAAGTTACAATGAAGTAGGGGTGGAAAACATTGTTCAGTTTATTACTGATAATGATTCCGCTTATAAAGCGGCAGGGCAAAGGTTGCAGAGAACCTATAATTCATTTTTTTGGATTCCTTATGTTGCACATTGTATTGACTTAATGCTGGAGGATATATGAAATCCCAGGTATTTTCCTGTTTTTGATGAGACCATGCAGAAGGCAAAAAAGGTTACAAACTTTATTTATAACCGTGCATGGGTTTTAAATTTGATGAGAAGGGAATTTACCAATGGTAGGAATTTGTGTCGCCCTACTGTGACAAGATTTGCAACAAACTTCTTATCACTTCAGTCTTTTCTTTCATTGCAAAAAGAGTTAAGGCAAATGTTTACAAGTGATAAGTGGGTTACAACTCAACATGCTAGGTCTAATGCTGGAAAGGAGGTTTGTAGTATCATAGTGGAAGATAGGGAATTTTGGTTGCAATGTCAATACGTTATCCAAGTTTGTGAGCCTTTGGTGAGGGTGCTTCATTTGGCTGATAGTGAAGAAAAGCCAACAATGGGTTATATTTTTGATGCTATGGAGAGAGCAACGGAAGCAATCAAGGCTAATATGAAAAATAGGCCTTCTTTATACCAACCATATATCTCAATCATTAATGAGAGAAGGAGAAAACAACTTTCTTCTCCATTGTTTGTAGCTGGGGCATTTTTGAATCCTATTGTGTATTTTAGACTGGATATTGAAAAGCAAGCTGAAGTTAGTAGAGGAATGCTTTTCACAATTACAACAATTGTTCCTCATGACTCAATGCAAGTTGTTTTAACCACACAAATGGAGATTTATAAGTACTCTTATGGAGATTTTGGAATGTCGGTCGATCTTCAACAAAGAGGACTTCTTTCTCCAGGTATTACTTATTTCCTATTTCTTATTTGTTGAAAATTATTTATCACTTTATTTTGTTTATAACACTACTTTTGTTTTCTTATTACTTGCAGCTGTTTGGTAGGATCTATTTGGATGTAGTGTTTCAGAATTGAGAAAGTTCGCGATTAAGATTTTAAGTCAATGTGTGAGTGCAACTGGGTGTGAACGAAACTGGAGCACATGAATTTATCCATTCCAAGAAAAGGAATAGATTGGAGCGTAAGAGGTTGAATGACTTGGTTTATGTTCGTTACAATTTAAAGATTCGGGAAAGGTATGTTATTTTCATTATTTTCATTATTAATTTTGATATAATTTCTTATAATTTTTTAATAATTAAATGTAATTGTTTACTAGGACTCTTAGTAGCACAAGTTGTTCAAATGATCAAATTGCGTTTGATAATATTGATATTTTAGCGGATTGAGTTTCTGAAGAACCCAATTTGGTTGATGTGAATGATTTGAATGTGGAAGATAATCTTGGATGGGAAAGCATTGTCATGTCATTTGGTGCATTAAATTTGAATGATGATGATGATGAAGCTCCTCTCAATGATGAGGATTTTGTACCAAATGATCGATTAAATCGGTCTGATTCAAGCTGTATCCGCCCATTGACGATTAATTTCATTTTTTCCTCTTCTTTTAATTTTACTTGTATTTAATCATTGATGTTTATGTTAAATTATATGTATGTAATGTAACTGTAATATTTTTGTTTGATTCAACTTCTACTTGATTGCTTATTCGTCATCAACTCTTTTTGTAATATTTATTGTTCTTTTTATCGAATGTTTTGAATCTTTTAATGTAAATATGTAATATTATTTATTATAATGATGAAATTGTATGATTGTAATATTTTAAATGCTTTGTATTATTCTTAGTTTTATAATTATATGATGATGATTGTCTTTATTTATATTAATTGTGGTTATTATTTATATGTAAAATATTTAAAATTATTTTATTTCAAACTAATTGTCATTATTATTTATTATTAAGATTTTTAAAGCATGGTTGATGTAAGCGATAAACTAGTAAAGTATACTGATAGGTTGTATAATATATCAATATGGACTATTTTGTAATTTTTAAAAGTTTAGGGACTATTTTATAAATTTAAAAATATCCCAAAATCAGATTTTAATGCTTGGCAGAATGCAGAATGCCTTCAGTTCGAGCCAATCCGCATCAAGGCCGATGCGGTATTCATAACATTGGTTAAACTGTTTCACTTAGGCATCATGTCACGGAAGATCAACTATTAACCTGACAATTTAAATAATAGTTGTTATCTTAATATTAATTAATAAATATTTATTATTTACATATAATTAAAATTATAAAAATTGTTTCAATTTGCTTAAAATCTAACTGAATCCCTATTCCGTATGAATCCTTTTTTCTTCATTAACCTAATTTGGTCCTTCGTTGTTCTCCAATCGTCCATTGTCATGCTCCAGTCATCCTCTATTGTTCTCCAATTTTTCTCCGTCCTCCTCCAAGACACAAGTCAAGGTCCCGCTATTCTTTTGTCATCATTATTATCGTCATATTCAATCCAAAATTTGCAGTGAAATAAAATTTACGAAGGTCTAATAATACGCAACCTTATCTCTATATAATAGAGAAACTATTTTCTGTAGACCCAATGCAAATGCGACAGAAAAATCATGATGCAGAGAGATAAATTTAAGTAAATAGAATTACCATACAATACAATATGACAATAAGGACATACCTGAGAGTTGACCAGATTTACTATTATCTAACACCATATAAAAACCTGCTCTTTTGTCACCATTCGCTTCAGGAGTCTTTGCTGTGTGATCCTGGGGATGCGACAATGCCACAGTTTTAGGTGTCCATCACGGGAATCTCCCCCAAACTTCAACTTCTCTGCAACCTAACCCAAAAATATATTACTCACAATACTTCCTATGCATTAAGTATAAGACACGAGGACTCTAAATGGTCTCGTTAACCCTTATTTTGTCTTGCCAGACGTTCCTAACTCTAGCAACTATATCAGTGAGTGTCAACTCTGACATATCTTTCTTGATGACTTCCCTCAAGGTTTTGTAAGACCGTCTTTTCCTCCGCTTGTATCCACTAAGGTTTATTAATTCACGGTTGCGTATAGGAGCATTAGAGAGTCCCCTGTGCACATGCCCAAGCCATCTTAACCTTTTTTCCCTAAACTTGTCTGTAATACTAGCCACCTGTAGTCTGGCTCTCACTACCTTATTTCGTACCCTATCTTTGATAGTAATATTACATATGTACCTAAGCATACGCATCTTTGCTACCAACAACTGTCACGTATACCTACGTTTAGTAGGCCAACACTCTGTCCCATATAACATAGTAGGCCAAATCACCATTTTATAGACTTCCCTTTGAATTTTATAATGACATTTTTATCACATAAAACACCTAAAGCATTCTGCCGTTTGTTTCACCCAGACCCAATATGATGTAATATATCATCGTCGATATTTTCATCTCTCTAAATGATAGACCCGAGATATTTAAAATTCGATTTCTATAATACAATGTAAATGTCAATCTCTATCTCTGCCTCTCGTACCATCTGGCTATTTGAAAAATTGCAATTTAAATACTCTATCTTGGACCTACTTATTCTAAAACTTTTCGATTTTAATGCTTCTCTCCAACATTTCAACTTTGTAATGATCCCCTCTTTACTCTCATCCACCAGGACAATATCGTCAGAAAATACTATATGCCAAGTAACTTCTCCTTGAATATATTTGATAAGTTCTACGGTTGATCCACGCGAGGTTCCATCGTATCTCTGTTGTTCTCCATTCGCTCCACTTGTTTTTCCATGATTCTCCAATCGCTCTACTCACGATTAGTTCTTTGTCATTTTGTAATCACTCCTGTCGCGAAAGCATTCTCTATTCTGAATACAGGGCTTCGTTCCTCCACACTGCGTATGGTTGCTGTCTTCTGTATGCGGAGACGGAACGAAACAAAGATTTACAGACAGAATAGAACAAAAATTGGAGACAGTGAGGTGTTTGGTTGTGATAGATAGAACAGAAAAAACTGTCTCTTTCTCGATGACAGAAATGTGTTTGGTTGCAATGGATAGAACATAAAAATTGTGTCAATAACGAAAATACTCCTGCTCCTTAATATGATTAGAAATATGTAATTCATTGATAATTTTATAACGAATGATTTGCATTAGTAAAAAAGTTAACAAATAATAATAATAATAATAATAATAATAATAATAATGATGATGATGATGATGATGATGATGATGATGATGATGATGATGATGATTATTATAATAATAATAACAAAATTAATAATAATAATGATAATAATAAGACAATTAATTTCATATAATAAAATAATAATAAAAGAAAATAAAAATGAAATAAATAATAATAATAATAAGTACAAAATTTATTATAATAATAATAATAATAATAATAATAATAATAAGAACAACAACAACAACAACAAAATTTATAATAATAATTATAATAATAAGATAATTAATTTCAGATATTAAAATAATAATAAAAAGAAAACAAAATGAAATAAATAATAATAATAAGTACAAAATATATAATAATAATAAATTTTATTAATAATAAATACAAAATTTATACTAACAATAATATTAATATTAATTATAAAATAATAAATACAAAATTAATAATAATAATAATAAATACAAAATTAATAATAATAATAATAAATAAATTATAATAATATTGATAATAATAATAATAATAATAATAATAATAATAATAATAAATACAAAATTAAAATAATAATAATCATCATAATATTAAAATTTTCATATAATAATAATAATTAATCAAAATATTAGATACTATTTAATTTTTATTTATTTTCAATTTTTAAAATATTAGATACTATTTAATTTGTTATTCCAACTAAATAATAATAAAGAATAATAATAAATGCAAATTTTCAAAAACACGGTATCAAAAAATATCAAAACCATAGATATTCCATTAACTATTTTTTCCTCTTAGTTTTGTCGATGGCATTAGCTGGGTGTTGGACAAAAGTTTAGGGACAGGAACAAAAGTTTTTGTCCTTTTTTTAGAGGAACAAAATTTTTTATCCCTGTCATTTGGAGACGGAGGACAAAAATTTGGAGATAGCAATCAAACATAGGGGAGGGACAGGATTTTTTTGTTTTGTCTTTTGTCCCCACTAACGGAGACAACAACCAAACACTGTGCCATTTTATGTATCGTTTATGGACAATGAATAAATAATTATTTGTTTGTATATTGTTGAATTTGTTATATGCACAACTGGAGATAGTGATTTATGGGAGTTCCCCGAAGCTAGTGAATTTGTGGTGGTCTCCATTATGGTGCCTCTTGCTTTTGATTTGTTAATGGAATGCAAGTGGTCCAATATGTGGAAAAAAATTTCTGTCAGATTTATGTAAATTAATGTCTTTCTTTCATTTTTGGCTTCCTCTTTTAATAGATATAGGAATTAGTGATGACTGAAGATTTATATTTAAGGACTAACCTTAATGCGGAAGTACTAGATCGATTTGTTGATTGCTAGTCTTCGTTTTACGGTTGGCTACTAGAGTCACCGATTAATCCACGCCTCAAACTCTAATCTTTGATGGTGTGGTTCACGTGAAGAAGAATGAAGAAAATTTTCCTCTTTTATTTGGATTTATGTAAACTTGGAGAGAGAGAGAGAAAAAGAGAACCAAAACTTATTTAGTTTCTAACGTATTTTTGTTATCTCCTAAAAAATTACTCTCACCAGCCAACTTCCTCCTTTATATTAGAGAAAAACAAACTGACGGGGTTTTATATATGTCGCTGTTCGTTTATATATATGTGGTTGTTCATATAACTGTCAACAACTCCCACTCGGCCACATAAGTTACGAGTTACATCTTCTCTTTAAAATTTCACGTGTCATATTGAGATTGAGGCGTGCAACCATTTAAAGAATCAGTAGTGTTATATTAAGTCACCATTTAACTAACATAACACTTTCATAAATTCATGATACCCCAAATCATCCAAAATATCACCAAACGCATACACTGTCCTTTTATGCTCATAGATATATCATATGATTATACACCAAGTATAATCGCCCGGGCTGATATGGTGATGAAGGAAAAGATTCTTCCCTAGACACTTATAATAATCTATCTTAACTTAACTGCTTTCCTAATGTGTTCAGTTGAATTGTATACAACTTAGCATTTGGAAAAACACACTAAAGTAGCAACACCAAGCCTTGACTTCATATCATAGTTCTAAGTCGAAGGGTTTCATTCGATTAGACATTAAAGTCTATGGGATCATACAGTGACAGAGAAAGGGAGTTAACTGTCACTCCAAAAGAGGGGCGTTATAGCACACACTGTATGAAATGTGTGTTATAGCATAGCTCCCACTAAGTTGGGCATGTCACTCTTTTATGCTATGCAAATTATGAATCTAGCTTTACTTAAAAACTAATTCGAGCCACTAGATTAAGATACCCAATGCTAATCTTGACACTCGAGATTTGGCTTTCAGGCTTCAATGTGAAATCTGAATCTTTCACATTCGACTCATCAGAGTCTCATCTTAGACTTACTAAGGTGACTATTCAAATATAAAAACTTATCATAAATACTACACAAGCATGAAGATAACACAATATTACATACACTCAATATTAATATTGTGAAGTCTCATCCTACTCGCTACTTAAGCGTTAGGGTGATTGCCTGTATGATAAGGTCAATCAGAAGCCTAATGTGTGGTGACATTACAATGTGCCTTATCATGTAATTTATATACCAATTAACATTTGAAAAATAAACTTTTATTAAAAAAAACGTTACAATTGAAAACATGTCCATTATACAACAAGATATAACCCAATGGAAAAAACTAAACCTTACGTAAACCTAAACTCATCACATGGGCCTTAAACGAATCTCGGGGAATAGGTTTCGTTAAGGGATCAGCTACCATCTTGTTAGTAGGTAGATACTTTATGACAACCTCTTTATTTTTTATGGCGTCTCTTACAAAATGATAACGCCTTTTGATATGCTTATATTTTCTATGAAACTTCGGATCTTTAGCAAACTGTATGGCTGCAGTGTTGTCACATAACATTTCAACAGGATCATTAACTTTAGGAGTAAGATTAAGATCCTAGAGAAAACTTCCCAACCATATTGTCTCATGAATGGCAAGACAATAAGCAACGTGTAACATCCCACCCCCGACAGGAAGGATAAAATAGTAAATTTGGCATAGGATGAGATGGATTGAGATGAATTAGGACTGTTCATGCATAATAGGATTGGTACACAGTATCATTTGTGCACATGAAATTACTATACATGCATACATGACATTTCCGGTTTTTGTGCCTAAGGCAATTTTATTGTGATTAACGTAGCTATTGGGTTTGAAAAATTATTCTGAGTGTGTCATTGAGTGTTTTATATTTTAAGGAATTTTTAGGAATTTTTCTGAAATTTTCTGGAGAAAATTCCTAGACCGGAAAAAAATTGCCAAGTGGCGAACCGGTTGATTTTCTACTATTATTTGGTACTAAACTATTAATTATTTTGGTGGGACCCAAAAGTGGACCCTTAAAATTTGTTGGAACCGAAATTGGCTTGAATTGCTTGGTAATTGTTGTATTTTTTTCAAAAATTGGAATGATGGTTTGACTTTTCCTCACTTCTCCTCCAATTGTCAAGTGTCCTAAAGAGTTTTAATGTTTTTGTCTTGTTCCTAGCCATGATTTCGGCAACTTCATTGATAAAAAGAATGAAAAAGATCAAATTCTTGTTTATTTCTTCACTACATCCGAAACTCTCCCTTCATCTTTTTCATTGGGTTTTTCCTTTGGCTTTAGCTAAATCACCCTTCTCCTACCTTAGTGCTTCCCTTTCATGCTTGAAAGCTTAAGCCCTCTATCTTCTTTCCATAATCACCATGCATGAGGATTAAATAGAGGAAGTAAAATAGTTGGAGAATTGAATAGGGCCGGGAATTCATGAACATGCATTATACACCTACATGTGCATCGTTAACGAATTCGGATTGGATAATTAGTGATCGTTTTCTTCTCTAATTCTTATAGAGGCTCAATTGGAGCGTCGTTCGATCGAAGTGGCAGAGACTTCCCGACATTAGCTCGGAAGTGATAGGTGAGTAACCTAGTTGGTTTCTCAATCTATGTGTGCGTTTAATGTTACGCATTGATGCCATGTGGAATTAAAGAAGGATCTGTGTGCTTGATTTTGATTGATTTCAGACCAGGGGTGTCCGAAATGTTGGAAATGTGATATGGAAGTGCTAATGTGTGTAAATGACTGTGAATGCATCAATGCAATAAATTGAAAATGTATATGATTGAAATCTTGGGACCGAAGTTCCAAGAAATGGCAAATAGCATTGACATGTAAATGGAAATTGGAACATGTACATTGCATGCATAAAAGTATGATCAGATAAAGGCAGTTGTGACCGGAGCAGCCACCGTATCAGGGCATATCACGCCCAACGTATATAAGAGCTTTCAGCTCAACGCACAGGACCTCAGGTCCAACGTATTCAGAGCCTCAGGCTCAATGTATCAGGGCTTCAAGCCCAATGTTTTCAGAGCCATTGGCTCAACGCAATGCCCCACCATCGGGACGCTTTGACGCATCGATCACAACAACGAAATGAAAATGAAAAGTGTCACATGGTATTGCATCTATAAATGATTGAATATGAATTGTGTTAAAGGCGAAATGCCTTACATTTGAGAAATGTGATTATATGTATTATTTGGTAAATTGATTGAATATGCATGAATTGCGTGAACCATCGATGATGGTTTATCATTGAGTTCGCAAACTCACCCAACATTGCAGATATTTTTCAGGAATTGAAGAGTACCCCGTTAGTGAAACGGGAGTATGATTACTGCAAGAGAGTCGGTGTTTGAAGTCGGGATCGCCACGTCGCATTTGTGTCATTTTGAATTATGTAAATTTATATTCCGCAAAAATAGTACTGAATTGTTTGAGGGCCCTAATTTATAAATATTGTTTTGAAATGTGATCTTTGATAAAGTGTATGACTGAAAAGGGTTTTTGTATCACGGGCCTGAATCGTTTATTATTTTCGCGCACGTGACTGTTTTCAAAAAGAAAAATATCATAATGAGTTTTTTTTAACTGCATTGACTGCTCTAGCATACCACCCTTGCGGGTCACGGGCTCGGATATCACCATCGATATCGGGTTCGGGTCTTGTGGGAGTGGGATACTACACAACGTATTATGCTTCCATTGTTGATAATGATATATAGTCTTGCTGTACTAAGATATGGCTCCCCCTCCCAAGGTGAAAACATATTTTGAGGTTGACCTAGACTCATCCGGGTCACCACCCCAATCGGCATCCGAATATCCCCTTAACCTTAAATCCCCGCCTTGATAGCAAAGTACTAGGTCTGAAGTACCACGAAGATAGCGAAAAATGTAGGAAAATCTCGGTGTGAGCATCACATGCTCACGGTGCGGAAAACAAAAATTTTTGTTCCGGGACTTTCCTGAAAGCCAGGATCCATGTGTCTATACAACAGACTCAAACCATAACGGCCAAAGGAGACCGTCTCTAACGATATCCACGCAGAGATCGGAGAACCTAACCGGGACAAACCCTTTGACCCAGGAATAGCTAGAACAAAGTAAAGACTGCTAGATCTTACCTTTGTTCTTGGAGAACTTGAATCAACGATGAATAGGAGATGAAAAAGCCTTGAAGAAGAGAGGAAGCTCGTTGATGAAGAGAGAGAACAATTTCTCTTAGGTTTTTCCAAACCCACGAAGATTAGGAGAGGAAAACTCTTTTCCTTTTTAAAAAAACCTCTCTTCTTTCATCCTACACCAACGAACATGCTCATCTCCTCTTCATCTTCATTATTTTGTCATTTTGTAATTAAATGCTTTGATGATTAAACATGAAATGGAAGCTTCTTCCATCCTTCTTCTCCTCTTCCACGTATATACATATATATATATTAATTAATTAATTCTTTAATTAATTAATTATATATATATATATAAATAAATGCTGAAGTGGTCCAGTCACACTGGGGTCGGTCCTATCGGCCTACCGGGTCCCAGTATGGGAAAAACCCCCGAAAACCTTTTTCAGCAATATCGATGTCGCGATCTCATCGGGACATATCTCGATCTCATCGGGATCCATTTAATCCGTTTGCTCTCCATTTATTGGAACTCTGTCCAAAACTATTTTACGAATTCTCCGAGACACTCTTATGCGTGTGACCCATTAGGTTCCCGGTTATGTTGGCCACTTAGATTAACACTTAATCTGAGCAAGTCATGAGCGGTATCTAGCAATACATCATGACCCCCAATTGACCGGAAAGTAATTTATTTGACGAATGAACATATATTCATCATGAACCATATCACGAACCTTTCCATAGACAATTACCGTGCAATTCGTCCTTTCACCATGCTATACCCCACTTGGTTATGAGTATGGGCAATGTGTCAACTCTTACTAGACTGACTATATCAAATCTAGTCCAAGTGATATCAGTTCTTGTCCTGGGACTCATTACTTTATATGTCAATGAAGACATTCTTCATGACATATATGCTCCAGCCAGAGACTTCCAAGTAATGACCCTGACAAGAGACCATGGGTATCATCTTCTGCTATCACAGAAGTGGTGAATCCTCTATTGGCTACTCAATTACCTTCGAATACCTCAAGCTGTACCCAATCACCACCCTATGAGCTACCTCTGTAAGGCAACAAGGAATGGAGTCAAAGCACGAATCAAGATTCAAGATATCCTTGAGCACCTCAAGTCTAAGGATACTTGCACCATTGCTATGATGAGATTATCACCGACATTAGAATAGGACATCCATGTGATGATCTCATAGCGAGGTCATCCAATGTACTTACTACCTCTAGTAAGCATCCACATCTCAACCCTAAATATCTTATATTTACGACACGAGATCCACCGCTGATCCAATCAAGGAGCTTGAGATGTACTAGTCTCTCCGGATTACCGATATCTAGTCTCAGTAATCCTATGACTAGGGATAATTTAGATACTGACATAATTGCACATGATAAGAATCTCAGTAGTATGATCACATCACAATTTTCTTTATGCTATGTCATATATCATGGACTTCATTAATTTGCTTATAGATCAATATCCATTCATAAATAATGAACAACAAGTTAATGAAATATGCCTTTCTTTATTTATTCATAAAGACTGTACACAAATTTGTACAAAATGTGCTAAAGGCGATTGTCTTCAGGGCACTACTCTAACAATCTCCCACTTGACCTAAAGCCAATCGCCTTGATATCTAATACCATAGGCGAGTACATGAGAATCAAAACTCTTTTGTGTTAATGGCTTTGTCAACGGATCAACAATATTCTGCTCGGTGGGAATTCTCTCGATCTGGACATCACCTCGTCCTATGATCTCCCTAATCAGATGATATCTGCGGAGTACGTGTTTGGATCGTTGATGAGACCTTGATTCTTCGCTGCACAAGAATAGCCCCATTGTTGTCACAATACAATCAGTATGGGCCCATCATCGCTAGGAACCACACCAAGTTCAAGAATGAACTTCTTGATCCAAATCGCCTTTCTTTGCTTCAAGCGGCAATGTACTCTGCCTCGATCGTTGAATCGGCAGTTATCTCTTGTTTGGAACTCTTCCAACTAACTGCCCCGCCATTTAGTATGAATACGTAACCTGATTGGGATTTGGAATCATCCTTATCAGATTAAAAACTGGCATCTGTATACCTGCTCACTTTGAGATCTCCATCTCCATATATCAAGAAAACATCCTTAGTCCTTCGCAGTACTTGAGGATATTCTTGATACCACCCCGGACTCTCACCAGGATCCGATTGATATCTGCTCGTAACACTTAGAGCATATGATACATCGGGTCTCGTACATAGCATTGCATACATGATAGATCCTACTGCAGATGCATACGGGATCATACTCATGCACATCTTATCATCTTGTGTCTTAGGACACATAGATTTCGAGAGTGTTATCCCATGAGTCACGGGAAGGTACCCTCTCTTGGATTGCTCCATGCTAAACCTCTTTAGCATCTTGTCTATGTACGTTGATTGTGAAAGACCAGGCAACCTTTTTGATCTATCTCTATAAATCTTTATCCCAAGGATATAAGTTGCTTCACCAAGGTCTTTCATGGCAAATTGTTTGGACAACTAAATCTTCACTGATTGTAGCATAGAGACATCGTTTCCTAGCAATAATATGTCATCTACATACAGCACAAGGAATACGATTGCAGTCCCATTAACCTTCTTATACACACAGTGTTCATCCGAATTTTGTGAGAAACCAAACTCTTTGATTACCTCATCAAAACGGATATTCCAACTCTTGGATGCTTGTTTCAATCCATAGATGGATTTCTGAAGCTTGCATACCTTTTCGCCATCATAGGAGGTGAAGCCCTCAGGTTATGTCATATACACATCCTCAGCTAAATTTCCATTTAGGAAAGTTGTCTTCACATCCATTTGTCATATCTCATAGTCATAATGAGTGGCAATGGCTAGGAGTATCCTAATAGATTTAAGCATTGCTACTGGGCTGAAGGTCTCGTCGTAGTCAACTCCTTGTCTTTGACGAAAACCTTTAGCCACAAGCCTTACTTTATAGGTAATTACATTACCATCCATGTCGGTTTTCTTTTTAAAAACCCATTTGCACCCTATGGGTTTGATTCCTTCGGGTGCCTCAACCAAAGTCCATACTTGGTTTTCATACATGGAATCCATTTCAGCCTTCATGGCTTGAAGCCATTTCTCAGACTCTGAACTCGTCAGAACCTCTTCATAGGTGGTAGGCTCATCATCTTCTATGAGCAATACGTCATTCTGTTCATTCACGAGAAATTCATATCTCTCGGGAACAGAGCGTATCCTACGTGACCTACGAACTTCGTGTGTTGTAGAAGGTTGAATTGTTACTTCATCTGTATGAGTCACGCTTTGAGTTCAGCAGTTGATCTGCGTCATTGAGCATCTGAACTTCTTCAAGTTCAATTTTGCTCCCACCGCCTTCTTCTTGTAAAAGAAACTCTTTCTCTAAAAGACAGCATGCTTGAAACAAACACCTTTTGTTCCTCAAGATGGTAGAATTGATATCCCATTGTTTCTTTAGGATATCCTACGAACAAACACTTGTCGACTTTGCATCAAGTTTATCCGATCGTGTCCGCTTCACATAAGGTGACAACCCCAAACTTTCAAATGAGTAAGATAGGGTCTTTTGTTATTCCACATCTCATATGGAGTAACATCAACTGTCTTTGATGGAACTCTGTTTAACAAGTAAACAGCTATCTCAAGTGCATACCCCAAAAGGATTTTGGTAACTTTGCAAAGCCCATCAATGATCGTACCATGTCTAACAAGGTTCGATTTCTCCTTTCTTCCACACCATTTAGTTGTGGTGTGTAAGGAGGAGTCCATTGAGATAAAATCCCATTATCTCTGAGATAATCCAAAAACTCTTGGTCTAAGTATTCCCCACCACGATCTGATCGTAATGTCTTGATACTTTTTCCAAGTTGGTTTTCTACTTCATTTCTGAATTGTTTGAACTTTTCAAATGCTTCAGATTTGTATCTCATCAGATACAAGTACCCATATCGAGAATAATCATCAATAAAGGTAATGAAGTAAAGACAACCACTTCTGGCATGGATGGACATCGGACCACATACATCTAAATGTATTAGGTCTAATACTCCAGTCGCTCGTTCACTCTTTCCCTTAAAGGGTAATTTAGTCATCTTGCCTAATAAACAAGATTCGCATGTGTCATATGATTCATAATCAAATGACCCTAAACTTCCACTCTTATGGAGCTTAGCTATGCGTCTCTCATTTATATGGCCAAGGCGACAATGCCATAAGTAAGTTGATTTTAAATTATCTCGTTTATGTCTTTTCGTGTCATTGACATTCATAATTGGATGTGACATATCTAATATGTAAATTCCATTGCATAATGTACCAGTACCATAAAGCATTCCATTCAAACTAATAGAACAACCATTGTTACTAAAAGTCAAATAGAAACCAGCTCTATTTAAACAAGAAACAGACAATATGTTCTTTGTTAATACAGAAACAAAATAACATTCATCCAATTTAATTACAAGCCCACTGGGGAGTGACAAGAAATAAGTGCCTACGGCGAATGCAGCAACTCTTGCTCCATTTCCCACACGCAGGTCTAGTTCTCCTTCATGAGTCGCTCATCGTCCCCTCGAGGCCCTCGTGATATCATTGCATATGTGTGAGCCACAACCGTATCTAATACCCATATGTTATGATCAGAAACAGTATTAACCTCAATGACAAACATACCTGAAGAAGTCGAGGCATCTGATGCCTTCTTCTACTTCAATTCTTCCAGATAGACTTTACAGTTCCGCTTCCAGTGGCCAGTCTTGCCACAATGGAAGCAAGTTCGTTTTGGTGCAGTCTCTTTGGTTTTCCTCTTGGCTGCAATTCCTTTGAGATGCTTACGATAAACTTTTCGATCCTCATCAGAAGCATCGACAGCAAATGGATCAGGAAGTGGAACATCTAGGATATATCCCAGTTCCTCAGACCTGAGAACAATTCTCAGATTTCTCAGCCAATCGAGAAAATTTAGTCCAGTTAATTTGTTGGAGTCCATTAGTGAGCGCAAATTCACACTGGAAGTCATTTTCAATAACCTAAAGGGAAAAGAGAGAAAGAATGTTAGAATAGAATTACATGCATGATCATAAGGACTTGCATGACATGCATATGGCTCCCACTAGTTTCAAAGAATCCATAACCCTCTGTACGAATCCAAGAAACATTATGAGAAAATGTCCTAGTGGGTCGATATCCGACATTACTAAAATGACCTTGGGTTTACCCAACAAGCCACCTTAGGTCAATCGGTAGGTATCGGTCATACCAATTGCATCATAGATATCCGACATTACTAAAATGACCTTAGGTTTACCCAACAAGCCACCTTAGATCTATCGGCAGGTATCGGTCATACCATTTCCTTCATAGATGCAACTATCGACTAATGCTATCAACTCGTGATGTATGCACACACATTGGATTTATCAACTCTTGATGCGCGTACATCTGATGTACACTACCCAATTTCGCCTCTGTCTACGTTGACCTTGAGTTTACTCAACAAATCAACGCTTCTAGTGAAAACCGACCCATTAATCCAAAAATCTTATTTTCATGATTCGAACATATCCGTATAGAGTGAGCTTGGGTTTACCTAACAACCCAACTCTATAAGAACTCTGGTTCTCCCCATATTAATGGAAGGCGTTAGTTTTCATATGATGTGTGAGGGTTTTCAGGTCTCATCTTCTTCTCCTCCAAGCCGTAGGATTATAATCACCATGACTATATGGAATGATTTAGGGCATTTCATCAATCACATTGAATCTATACCTAAAATCATCCATCATCCCACCTTTGCATGTTGTAAGTCGACTTGTGTATGTATAAGTCGACTTATACCTTTGTGTAAGTCAACTTATGCATGTGTAAGTCGACTTATGCTAGTGTGTAAGTCGACTTACGCATGTGTAAGTCGACTTATGCTAGTGTGTAAGTCGACTTATGCATGTGTAAGTCGACTTATGCAGCTGTGCACGAACAAGTCGACTTGTACCATTGTGCAAGTCGACTTATGCGTCTACAGTGCACGGACAAGTCGACTTGTGCATGTGTAAGTCGACTTATCCATGTGGAATTGCTATCTAATCGGCTAATTTCTCAATCCGTGCAGTTCCAATTCACAATACTAACTGTAATATCCTTTATTATGATGTACCAATGAAACACTTTCATTGTTCCATGCTTACCATATATAGTCAAACTATACATGAAATACTTGAAATCGATGAATACACTCTTATTCATTCAGATTTCCAAATAATTTGAGAATATCAAACTATCACCCTAAGTATCTCTAGGTAGTCTAAACTTTATCAAGATTACTTCGGCACTGGTCACAAAATTTGTGACGGCCAAAATAATCAGGACAAGGAAATGCACTAAAGAGACGCTAATGTGACACATTTGACATCCGAAAAATATTTGGAAACTCAATTTCAAGAAATTCAATTTGGAAAGCATAAAAAATCAATATAACACATTTTTAATCACATTAAAAATGATCCAAGGCATTGGAATTGAGAAATACACAATTTATCATTCCAAACAAAACAGCTCCAGCAACTTTCTCAAAACTGCCAAGCTCTATGTTTTTCTTGAAAAACTCATTGAAAAAATTTCAATAAATTCTGAGAAAATTACAGAGGTTACAACATGTTCACAAAATGTTCCTTGAATTTTTTCAGGATTTATTTCCATCAAAAACTCAACCAACCTCAGAAACAAAGCCAATGTATAATCTGTGTTCCTCAACATAGTTATTCCCAGCAGAACACAATAAATTCTCAAATAAATAGTAAATCACCTCTAAAACATTTTTACATTCTCATAGACATTCATAAACATCTTAGAGACATGATGGTGAAAGAAAATCAGAAAAAAAAATTTCTACAATTTATTCTCAAATTTATAAGCATGCCTGTTCATTGAATGTGCATAAAGACAGCAACCAGAACATTGCGGAATAAATTAGCAAAACCATATCAAATCACATTGATAAATTCCGAGCATCCACAGACATATGCAAAAACATCTTGTGAACATATCTGGGGAAGAAAATTTCGAAAAATATATTTCTATACTAAATTCGAAATTCACACAATCAACATGCATCATCGTCACAAGCAATAGGCAACTCCGACCTAGTCATGGTTTCTTCGTTATATACGACACAAGTGGCTCTGATACCACTGTAGGAAAATCCCGGTGTGAGCATCACATGCCCACGGTGCGGAAAACAAAAATTTTTGTTCCAGGACCTTCCTGAAAGCCAGGATCCATGTGTCTATACAACAGACTCAAACCATAACGGCCAAAGGAGACCGTCTCTAACAGTATCCACGCAGAGATCGGAGAACCTAACCGGGACAAACCCTTTGACCCGGGAATAGCTAGAACAAAGTAAAGACTGCTAGATCTTACCTTTGTTCTTGGAGAACTTGAATCAACGATGAAGAGGAGATGAAAAAGCCTTGAAGAAGAGAGGAAGCTCGTTGATGAAGAGAGAGAACAATTTCTCTTAGGTTTTTCCAAACCCGCGAAGACTAGGAGAGGAAAACTCTTTTCCTTTTTAAAAAAACCTCTCTTCTTTCATCCTACACCAACGAACATGCTCATCTCCTCTTCATCTTCATTATTTTGTCATTTTGCGATTAAATGCTTTGATGACTAAGCATGAAAAGGAAGCTTCTTCCATCCTTCTTCTCCTCTTCCACGTATATACATATATATATATTAATTAATTAATTCTTTAATTAATTAATTATATATATATAAATAAATAAATGCTGAAGTGATCTAGTCACACTGGGGTCGGTCCTACCGGCCTACCAGGGTCCCGGTATGGGAAAAACCCCCGAAAACCTTTTTTAGCAATATCGATGTCGCGATCTCATCAGGACATATTTTGATCTCATCGGGATCCATTTAATCCGTTTGCTCTCCATTTATTGGAACTCTGTCTAAAACTATTTTACGAATTCTCCGAGGCACTCTTATGCGTGTGACCCATTAGGTTCCCGGTTATGTTGGCCACTTAGATTAACACTTAATCTGAGCAAGTCATTAGCGGTATCTAGCAACACATCATGACCCCCAATTGACCGGAAAGTAATTTGTTTGACGAATGAACATGTATTCATCATGAACCATATCACGAACCTATCCATAGACAATTACCGTGCAATTCGTCCTTTCACCATGCTATACCCCACTTGGTTATGAGTATGGGCAAAGTGTCAACTCTTAATAGACTGACTACGTCAAATCTAGTCCAAGTGATTTCAGTTCTCGTCCTGTGACTCATTACTTTATATGTCACTGAAGACACTCTTCATGAAATACGTACTCCGGCCAGAGATTTCGAAGTAATGACCCTGACAAGAGGCCATGGGTATCATCTTCTGCTATCACAGAAGTGGTGAATCCTCTATTGGCTACTCAATCACCTTCGAATACCTCAAGCTGTACCCAATCACCATCCTTCGAGCGACCTCTGTAAGGCAACAAGGAATGAAGTCAAAGCACAGAATCAGTATCCAAGATATCCTTGAGCACCTCAAGTCTAAGGATACTTGCACCATTTCTATGATGAGATTATCACTGACATTAGAATAGAACATCCATGTGATGATCTCATAGCAGGTCATCCAATGTACTTACTACTTCTAGTAAGCATCCACATCTCAACCCTAAATATCTCACATTTACAGCTTCTGAGATCCACTGCTTGATCCAATTAAGGAGCTTGAGATGTACTAGTCTCTCCGAATTACCGATATCCAGTCTCAGTAATCCTATGACTAGGGATAATTTAGATACTGACATAATTGCACATGATAGGAATCTCAGTAGTATGATCACATCACAATTTCCTTCATGCTATGTCATATATCATGGACTTCATTAATTTGCTTATAGATCAATATCCATTCATAAATAATGAACAGCAAGTTAATGAAATATGCCTTTCTTTATTTATTCATAAAGACTGTACACAAATTTGTACAAAATGCGCTAAAGGCAATTGCCTTCAGGGCACTACTCTAACAAAAAATTCTTTTGACTACTTGCCAATGAGCAGGTCCTGGGTTGCTTTGGTAACGACTTACCAAACTAACCGCAAAGAAAATGTCAGGCTGTGTACACAACATAGTATACATTAAGCTTCCTACAGCACTAGCATAGGGAACATTACTCATTTTTTCTTTTTCCTTATCTGTTTTAGGGCATTGATCAAGACTCAAGGTAAGACCATTTTCAACTGGAGTGTCAACGGGTTTGGAATAATGCATTTGAAAATGTTCTAAGATTTTATTAATATATGCTTCTTGACTTAAACCAAGAAGCTTCTTGGGACGATTTCTTGTTATTTCCACACCTAGAACATACCTAGATTCACCCATGTCCTTCATATCAAAGACAGAGGACAACCACTCTTTAGTGGTCTTGAGCATCTCCATATTATTTTCGACTAGTAATATGTCATCAACATATAAAGTGAGAAATAAAATTCCACTTGTTGTTCTCTTGACATACACACAATGGTCTTTTAAAACCATGACTAAGCGAAAAGAAGTAATGGCTTTATGGAATTTGAAATACCACGATTTGGAAGATTGTTTGAGACCATATATGGATCTTTTAAGACGACACACTTTGTCTTCTTGACCTTTTGATACAAAACCAACAGGTTCATTCATATAAATCTCTTCCTCAAAGTTACCATTGAGGAAAGCAGTCTTTACATCCATTTGAAACAACTCCAGGTCCAAATGGGCAACCAGAGCCAGAAGTAAGCAAATAGAGGCAAATCTCACCACAGGATAAAATGTCTCTTCATAGTCTATACCCTCTATTTGGGTATAACCTTTCACTACCAAATGGGCTTTGAACTTGTCGATCGTTCCATCCGCCTTACGTTTTATCTTGAAAACCAACTTGTTTCCAATGGACTTTCGTTGAAGCGGAAGATCAACTAGTTCCTAAACCTGATTTCGTGTCATTGAGTCCATTTTATCCCTCATGGCATCCATCCACTCTATGTGGTTAGGTGAATCAATAGCCTCTTGAAAAGAGGTTGGTTCGTCGATTTCCAAAGGAGTACAAAGGAAAATTTTCTCTTTGATTTGAAAATATTATCGAGGAATTCTTCCATGCTCAATTCTTCGAAGTCTAGGAAAAACATTTGTCTGCCTTGATTCAGGATCTCTCCCCCTAGCTCTTGGAGATGTGGGGTCCGGATCATGATGAGAACCACTCCCACTATCCCCTTGAGATGTGAGATTTGGAACATGTAGACTATCTACAAGTTCGTGGTTTAAAGATGGAAGACGAAACTCATTCTCAAATTGGTTCTCTGGGGTAGAAAAAATGTCGGTGACTTGACGAGTAACTAAATTCTCCCTCTCACTAAGAGTATCTGGTTGTAACTCATACAAATCTAGGTCCTTCTTGATTTCACCTATGCTTGAGAACTCATCCTCAAGAAACTCCACATTACGGGAAGCAACTTTTGTCATGCCGCCATTCGGGTGCTCATCATACATAATATACCCTTTAGAATGTTCGGGGTATCTTATAAACACCATTTTAGTGGCTCTTGGACCAAGTTTCTCATGTTTATGAGTTGGGCTGTGTACATAACCAGCCGAACCCCATGGGCGCAAATGATCTAAAAAGGGCTTTCGACCATTCCATGACTCATATGGAGTGGCGGGTGCACTTTTACTTAGCACACGGTTAAGAATATAAGTTGCCGTGAGCAACGCATCTCCCCAAAAAATAATTGGAAGACGAGCGTGTGCCATCATTGACCTGACCATGTCAAGCAATGTTCGATTCCTACGCTCTGCAACACTGTTTTGTTGTGGAGTTCGAGGAATCATTAGTTGTCTTATTATACCCTTTTTATCACAAATTTTTTTGAACATATCATATAGATATTCTCGACCACGATCAGCCCGAAGAGTTTTAACTCTTCTTTCCAATTGTGTCTCAACTTCAGCTACAAAATGTTTAAACACATTAAGTGCTTCATAATGATGAGCTAAAAGATACACATATCCATAGCTAGAATAGTCATCAATTAAAGTGAGAAATTATATAGCCCCATGACGTGCCTTAACATTCATGGGTCCACAAATATTAGAGTGAATAAGCTCTAAAGGTTTAGACACCCTTGAAGCCTTACCAAAAGGTTTCGCGATTGCCTTACCAGCTAAACATGGCTCACATCTAGGCAACTTAACCTTATTGAGTCAGTCTAAAAGACCTTCTTTAGCTAGCCGACTCAATCTATATTGGCTAATGTGACCAAGTCTAGCATGCCATTTAACAAATTCAGAATTAGGATCAAAAAATTAAACATAAACAGAAGATGAATTATCATAACAAGCATCCAAATCATGAATTAGAAAATCATTTTTCAATGTAGCATGGCCAAAAATATTGCCATTATACATAATATCCAATCCATAATGATTACAACTAAAAACAAATCCTGATTTCATTAAAGTTACAAGAGACACAAGGCAACATCGCACCCCGGGTGCATAGAGAGCATCATGGAGGAGAAACGTATGTCCTCCACATAACTTGAGCTGATATGTCCCTATTCCTAAGACATCTTCTTCACTACCGTTTCCTAACACAACAGTTTGTGAACCCACCGGATACCTATGAAAGTCCACATAGCCAGATCAATCCCGAACTATGTGCTTGCTTGCTCTCGTATCTACAATTCAATTAGGAAGAGAATTAGCAACTAATGCATGAGAACAAACATATAAATCAGGACTTATGGATAAGAAAGGTACCTTCTTAGGTTCAGGACAATCCCGAGCAAAATGACCTTTCTTTCCATAATTATAGCACTTCACACATGCCATATTTTTCTCTCCTTGACCCTTAGCCTTGTGCTTCTTGACAATATGACCTTTTGGTCCATTCCTTTGAGGAGGCCGAGAACCTTTTCTTTTACCTCGTTTGGCATTGTTGCCCTTTGGCCCTTTTTTTTAGCAATAAGGGCCACATTGGAGGAGTCTGATGGTTTTAAGTAATCCTCCTCCATTTCAAGGTGCCTAGTGATCTCTGAAAGGGTTTTGACATTTTCATTATGTGTCAAAATAAGTTTCACATTCTTCTAGTACTCAGTATGATCTGGAAGAGCCCGAATCACATTTAGGACTTGTTCCTCTTCAGAGATAGCCCGACCAGCTGCCTTAAGATCACGAACCATTGCACTCATGGTTCGTAAATGTTTAGTCATAGTACGAGTTGTATTAATCTCGTAGTTCATCCACTTAAGGTGCAAAGCACGAAGCCTTGTAGTGGATGTTTGACCAAAAGTGATTTTAAATTTGTCCCACATGTCCTTAGCAGTGGGACAATTCTCAAATTCTCCAATTAGATCATCATGCATGAAATACAACATAGTATAACATGCCTTACAATCCTTTTTGGACCAATCTACATAAGCCTTTAAGGATGCTTGATATTGCTCACTAGCAGTATCAATATCATTTCCATATTTGTCCTTAACTGAAGGCGCAGTCATTATTAGGGTCAAATGTTCGAGCAATTCTCGTTCATTTAGAAGATACAGAATCTTCCTTTATCACATATCATAATTGGACTCATCTAATTTTTCAGTAGTGGACAAATCACCGATCAAGATTTTAGTTATCATATCTACAAGTATATATAAACATGATATGAGGCACATATCTGAATAATTAAATTAAAAATATCATTATTCATATCATAAGATCGAAAATTTCACTAAGCTCATAATCATCACTTATGACATAAATTAGAAATTTTTTAATTAATTATTCATATGAAACATATTCATATATATATATATATATATATATATATATATATATATATTTCATATGTTACACCACTTAACATAACCTATTCTTATGAAAAAATATTAACAATTTTATTTTCATTTTACATAAAACAAATTTATATATACAAATTATATAAAAGTCTTTTATAAAATAATATTTTTAAATATAATACAAAATTACCCTAAAATATATTTATGGAATATTTTAAAATATATTATATGAAAACACATTCATAAATTTATATTTTAAAACATTAGTGGTCATATCACTAAAAAGTACAAATAAAACTGTTTCTCACAAACAGTACAAGCAAATAAAGAATTTTATTTACATAAAGGTATATAATTATAAGAACATTTTCGGTTTCCTTTCAAAAATGTTTTACTATCCATGAACGTTTACTAAACAACCATTAACAACAATTCGTTTGAAACAAATCAAAAAGAAAATTGAGAAGTTTCATGTTTTCCGATGAAGCCATTTATCGCATTAAATGTATTTGTACAGTGGTTGCACATGTATTTAAGGAACCTTCATTGTGAAAGTTTCAGTATTTAAGGAACCTTCATTGTGAAAGTTTCATAAGGATTCTCGGTATTAATGCACAAATACCGAAATGTACAAACCATTTAATGCACACTCTCATCTCCATACGAACACGAAAATCAAGAAACACTTTTGTTCCTCATATGCTTTTAACCGTCGGTCTCTTTATAAACATGACTAAAATGAGAGATAAAGTTTTTTGATTTCCGTGTCATGCATATTTACGTTTGCATGACTAAAATGAACAACTTTCACGTTTCTCTGGTTTTTCAAGCACATGATCTCTTCTTTCATATATTAAAGACATTTGTATCCTGCCAAAAAAAATGATATATAACATCATGCACAAATATCGAAAAACCAAGCCCACTTTAGTTTTTCATTTCATATAATCTCTTCTTTCACGTAATCAAGACAAGATCATATAAGTTCATGAATAACGAAACAGAAAAAATAATAGAACAACACATAAGATATCAACATTGTTTTCATTTTTATATGACAGTCATATAAAACAGATACAAGAGACAAATCTATATTTAAAGTATGACATGAACGAAAAACTTGGCTCTGATACTAATATATATTTTTATTTAAGGACTAACTTAATGTGGAAGTACTGGATCGATTTGTTGATTGCTGGTCTTTGTTTACGGTTGGTTACTAGAGTCACCGATTAATCCACGCCTCAAACTCTAATCTTTAATAGTGTGGTTCACGTGAAGAAGAATAAAGCAAATTATCCTCTTTTATTTGGATTTATGCAAACTTGGAGAGAGAGAGAGAAAAAGAGAACCAAAACTTATTTAGTTTCTAACGTATTTTTGTTTTCTCCCGAAAAATTACTCTCACCAGCCAACTTCCTCCTTTATATTAAAGAAAAACAAACTGACGGGGTTTTATATATGTGGTTGTTCGTTTATATATATATGGTTGTTCATATAATTGTCAACAATGATTTTTAATAGAAAAGTTAAGAATGTATAAGTTCCTATTAAGGAGGTATTTTTATAAGTGATAGAGTAACGGAAGTTCCTAGTGTTGCCAATCTCCTTCAAACTCAATTTTATTCATTTGCTCCTCCTTTTTCAGTCTTCTAATAACTGCCTTAACACTTCTTTGTTTTTAATTTTTCAAGTCATAGTAAAAATGATGCTTTAAGTTTTCGCTCATCAATATGTGAATAACACGAGCAACCTTACATGTGAATGGCACATTATATCAATAAAAGAATTTTCAGCTTTGAATTTCAGCATAATCATAATGATACACATTCATTTGTACGTATATTTAATTTATGTTTTCAAATTTTTAAATCATACTAAACAGGTACTTGAGGCACTCATTGTTGAAACCCGTTTTCAGAACCCAACCTCAGAATCATAAATCAAAAAACAAAGTGGGCGGAAACGAACGAAATCGAAAGGGGAATCAAATAAAGCGCATGAGGAAGAAAACGAAAGAAATCAAAAACCAAAAGTGGGCCAACTTCGGATCGAAAACCAAAGGAATCGAAAGGCTCGGAAAAAAACGCTTAAGGACAAAACTCTTAACTCTGACATCCGAAAACGCATACTTTAGAAAAATGTTGGAAACTGTGAAGACACACTTGGTCTAAATCAATCCAAATTGTTATAATTTTTTTAAAATAAAATCTTATTTTTCTTTTGTCATAAAGCACCTTACACACATATCGATATACCCACAATTCATACACAATAAGCACTTCAATAATTCAGATCAATCATCACATTCATCGGACCTCCTGCCCGGAATCCAAACACATTCAAACGCAATCATATCATCTCATCCATATATGAATTCACATGACATATCCATACATAAATCCATAAATCATTACCATCATGAAATAATTGTTACAAACTTTAATGGCATTCCAAGTCATGATACAACATTAATATCAAAATCCGAATATACAAAAGTACATAACTCCTAAAATTCTCAACAACAATCTAACTTAAAAACAATACAATATGTACACACACAAACAAAAACCTTCACTTTCTTTCACCCGATCTTCTTCTCATCACCTGTGGATGGGAATGAAGGGAGGTGAGCTTATAGCTCGTGGGTAACATGCTTATATAAGAAAAATAAGCAAAAACTATTTTCAAAACTCATTGCCATTTCATAACAATTTCACAGTAGAAATCATCAAATACTTATTTCTAAAAAATTCTCAATTTATCAAATAATTTATGAGCAATTTTAAATCATGTATGCATCAAACTTATAAACACACACATGAGCACATAAGCACTTCAGAATGGTTTGGGTTGGTCTAGAAACAGAACGTACTATACATTTCCGCATAGCGGTCCTGTGTAGCGATGAATTTATAGGAGTCCTGAAAGGAGCTCCAATGCCAATAACGGGAAGGCAGGAGAAGCCTTTCTGACAAGTGCACTTGACATCGTATGGGACCTAACCAAACCCACATAACATATTTTCACACTGGAAATCAGATTGCCCAAAGGCACATTTCAAAATCTTAGTTTTCATACGCATGTCATATTTCAAACACATTTCCATTCACAATTTCACAATTCAATTAAATTCACATAACAAATTCTCAATCATTCAAAAACAAATAATGCAACAATTGTTGACATTTATCAAATCATTCAAAAACAATGAATTTAACCATTGTAGCAATTTATCAAATCATTCGAAAACAATGAATTCGAAAATATTTTATCTTCTTGATTTTTCAAAAACATCTTATTGGCTTATAATTCAAATTATAAACATGGTACCTACCTCGTATCCTTGCTTAATACTTGTCCAAAGCCTCTTCTCTTGCCTTTCTTAAAATCCTTCATTAAGACAAAATCCCTAATCAATAGGAATCGAAAATTGAGACATCCAAAGAAGCAAATCACCAAAATTGACTTTAGAAAGTTCAAACTCATACATTTCTCAAGCTATCTAAACCAAAACCTTGCCATAAATCCACAAATGAAACATTTCCCTTACCTTGATCCTCCACCAAATGAGGAATTTCTTGGCTTACATGGAAGCTCTCATCATTCTCTTCTTTTTTTCCTTCTTGAATCAACTCAAAATCATTCTCGAAAATCCAGAAAAAATCAAACCCTAGCATGTCTTTCTTTCTTTCTTCTTTCTCTCCACCGAAATCTCCTTCTTCTCTCTTCTCTCTTCTTTCTTTTCTTTTATTTTTCGTGCTTGCTTCTTTCTTAAGAAGCAAGACTACCTTCTAATTACCAAAATGTCATTAATGAATGAGCAAAGTCCAATTTACCCTTTCATATAAGCCTTGTAACTTAAATTGTTGGACCCCGATCTTTAAGTAAATTTTAGAAATATAAAAAGTATGAAATAAGTAAGTTTGTATATGAATTTTGTAATAGATGTGATTATGTTTTAAGAAAATTGATGAGAAAAAGAATTGATGGAGTTTGATGATTTTGAAATTTGAATAGATTTGTATGGATTATACAAGTTTAAGTGGATGAGAAATTGAAAATTAAGTTGAAAATAAAGAAATAAAGAGAAAAAGTGTGAAAATATGAAAATATGAAAAGTTTGACTTTTTGGCCTTTGAGAGTTGACTTTTGATTTAGGCAAAATTTGAGAAAATGGTCTTCTGGAAACTTGTAGTTTATGTTAAGAGCTTTCTGTCGCCATAAAGTTTGCAATTTTTCGATATCGGGAGTGAAAGTTATGGTCAGTCAAAGTTTGAATGTGACATAGGTTGATCTATTTATATGGCTGAAGCTTTGACTGAAAATTTACCTAGTTAGAGGTTAATTGAGCCTTGAAGTTCTTCATGAAAGTTGAAGGATTTGATTTGATCTTTATTTTGATATAAAGCATGGAATTTTTCGATTAAGGAATAATAAGTTATGATTTTTACAAGTTTCTATTATGGTTTTAGCATGAATATTCGAGGACAGAACTTTTGACTGACAAATTGACTTTATTAGAGGTCAAATTGATTTTATGTCCTTCATGAAATTTGTAGACGACTTTCTGATCTTCACAGAGATATAAAATATGAGGTGTTCGGAATTTGGAGTTGTAAGATATAAATTTTCAAAGTTAAATATTGTTTAGGTTTACTTTAAATTGGGGCAGTATATTTGATTGGCTTTTTGACCTATTTAGAGACGAAATTGATTTTTGAGTTCTACATGGAAGTTGTAGAGCTTCCTTCAAGCTTTCCATAGAGACCAAATTTGTCAAATTTGGAATTCGGAATCAAGAGCTACGATTTTTGAAAAACAAATTCGGATATATATATATATACATAATCATATATATATATATATATTTTTTGAAAAAAAAAACACATCAGAAGCTCTCTCGCTAGGGCGATACGTCGCCCTAGTGAGGAGGGTTAAAATTATTTTTATTTTTTATTTTTTATTTAATTTTTTAATTATTATTTTTGGATTATTTAATTATTATTTTCAGATTTTAAGAAATATGACCCCTCTTCAATCTTTCGCTCATATCTTTTCCGTCCGACATCCGATTGACTTGCTTTTTGAAGCGTTGGATTCCTAAAACAGTGAATTTTATTTTTACGAGAAATTTGTGAATTTTTTAGATTAAATTAAGGGTGATTAATTTAATCAAAGTGAATCGGGAAATTTTCCCAAACATAATTCAGTATTTTGCAAAATTCGAGATCTGTGAAGATCGGATTGAAGTGATTCTTGAGGCGAAATGAAATTAAGACATGGGGCTACAAATCATATGAAGAAATGAAATGTCAATTTTGCCCCTAAGACCTTCAAATTATGAATGGAAGTTCAGATTAGAGTGCAGTTTTTGGATTAGGAATATCTGAAAGTATTTTGAGCATAACTTTTGCTCTGGAAATCAAAATGATGTGATTCTTAATTTTAATTAAACTAGAGAAATAGAGCTACAATTGTTATGAAGACATCGAATGTCAATTTTGTGATTAAGGATGTTAATTTCTGGATGGAAATAACGTGCTAGAAAATGTGTTAGAACATGAACATATCCAAAATGTTTTGAACATAACTTTTGATGCAGTGCTCCGAATTGGATAATTTTTGTGGAATTATGAAATTAAGACATAGAGGAACATTTCTCTAGAAGGAAGTTTTGACAAATTCCTTCAAATTGATAGTGCGAAATATGTCCGCAAGTGCGCATGTCCTAAAGTAAAGTGTAGGGCAAATTCGGAAATTTGGCTAAAAGTAAGGATAATTTGGTCAATTACCACTCATTTAAATGACTTGGCACTACAAATAGATGATGTTGTCGTTTTTGTTAAGGGAAAGCACGAAAATGAGTAGAGGAAAAGAAGAAAATAAGAAGAGAAAGGAGAAGAAGCTTCGGCCATGGAGAAAGAAGAGAGAAAAGTGAGGGTTTTTTATTTTTCCAAGCTTCCAAGATGATTTCCGTGCTTCTTTGAAGAAGGAAAAGGATGGAGAATGAAGAGAGCTTCCTTTCAAGCCATGAAATTTGAATTTGGAGAAGAAAAGAGGTAAGAGAAAATTTTCAACTTTGTGTTTTTGATGAAATTTTAGTTTAGAAATATGGGAAATGATATGGGTTCATAGATTATGAGCTCAATTTTGAAGATGTCATGATAAATTGGATCTAATTTTGGATTTATGTGAGTTAGGGATTATGTCAAATTTGTGATTTTGGAAATTTTGTGAATTATTGGTGTAGAATCATAGATGATAGTATGGGTTTGTGAAATATGAAATCAATTTTGAAGAAATTGTGATTTATGATATTGAATTTGTGTAAATTGGTTTAGGCCAATTTTAAAAATTGGAGTTTTTGAAAATTGGAGATTTAGATAGCTTGAATATGTGAGGAATTAATATTTTCTAAGCTCAATTTGAGAAATTAAGTTAAATATGATATTGAATTTGAGTGAATTGGTTTAGGTCAAATTTAGAATTTGGGGATTTTAGAAATTGGTGATTTAAATATCTTGAAATTAGTATGAATTGATGAATTGTCACATCAATTTCAAGAATTATGTTATTTATGAGGTTGAATTTTGATGAAATTGGTTTAGGAAAAATTTAATTGGAAGAAGAAAAGAGGAAATGGTCACATTGAAGCTAGGGATAAACTTCTGGCATCGATTCGAGGTGGGTAATGTATTTATATTTTGAATTATGAGTAAATTATGTGAATTTAAAAAATCAAGAAAGGAAAATTATTTATGAAATTATGTTTTCAAAGGATTAAAAAAAATTGTTCAAAGGTTTACGTTAAAATGTTTGTAAATGATTTGTGGAAATTACTGAAAAATTTAGAATACAAGATTTATGAAAATTATGTTTTCGCATTTTTGAAAATTTTGAACAATGCTGCTTTATGCATTTGTATATGTTGATTTACGTTTGAAAGAAATAATTGCATTCATTTTTATGCATTTGATTTATGTGTGATTAATTGATTTATTTAATATGATTGTTATATAAATTGATGTGAATATGTGGAATGCGCATGTGTCAAGCATTTTGACACGATTTGACGTTATGATATGAAAACTTTGAAAATCTAGATTTCGAAACGTGCCTTTGGGCAATCTAAAATTTCGTTTTCAATTATGTTTTATGTGGGTTTGGTCAGGTCCCATCTGTGGGACGAGTGCGCACTTATCTAGTTTTATAGCCTTCTCTTGGTTGCCCGCTAATGGCATGGAGCTTCAATTTTGGACTCCTTTCAAGGCTACACTGGACCGCTATGCGTGAAAGTGTAGTACGTTTTGTTTACGGCTGCACAGGACCGCTATGCGGGAATGTGCAAGACGCTCTATTTTAACCGAACTGCACCATTTGATGTGTTATGTGCTTTTGTTTCGTTTCTAAGTGTGATGCATTCATGTTTTTAAATTTGATCTTGAAATAAGAAAGAATTGAGAATTTTGAGAAATGAGAAGATAAGATTTGCAAATGTAAGATTTTGGAAATGTTTTATGAACGGTTTGAAAAATGAAAGATTTGAAAGATAAGCTTTGAAAGGTTTCTACCGTGAAATGTTTAAAAATGACAAACTTCTTGAAAATGAGTTTTTCGCTTGTTGTTCAATTTATAAATATATTATCCATGAGCTGTGTAGCTCACCCCCCTTTCATCCCCATCTTCAGGTTTCGAGCAGGAGATCGGATGAAAGAAAGTCAGGCCAACTATTCGTTTTTGCTTATTTTGTAAATTGTGTAGTTTGGATTTTTAGAAATGATTTGTAAATGGCTTTGATTGCCATTCAAGTTTGATAGTGTATCTACTTCGGAATGTAAGTGATTTATGGTTATGAATGAGAATGATTGAAGTGTTTAGAACTAAGATTGCGTTTGTTTCTGCTGAGATCCCGGACGGAGGGTCCGGTGGATTTGATGATTGTATGATTGATTGGGATATGCTTTAGAAGTGTATTTTGAACACTTTGCAGGTTTGGGTTTATGAAAATGCAGCCGCTATGCTGCCGAATTTTCGATAAAATTTGGGATAAAAATATAATTTGGGGATTTGTATGGATGTATAAGAATATGATCAAGTATTGAGTTTTGTATGAGTATGCAAGCATATGATTAAGGATGGATGATTTTGTATGTGATGGGATAAAGTGAATAAGAATGAAAAAAAAGAAGGAATAAAAAAAATTATACCGGATTTTCGTATTGGATTAGTTTTAGGTTTCCAACGTGATTGTGTTTCTCCTTTCTTTGTTCTCGGATGTCGGATCCGCTTTGTTAAGTTTTTGTTCCACTTTCATATATTCGATTTGTTTGATGCGATACCTTTCCGTTTCGAGTATTCGATTTGCTTCCGCTTTCACTTTATTTTGTTTCTGTATTTCTGTGCTTCGCTTTCTGTTTCCGCTTCGTCATTCGTATCCGATTTGATTTTGGCTTATGTTCTGTTCTATCGTTTTCGTTCTTGTTTGTTTTTTGTCTCCGCTTTCTGTTTTTTCGGTTGGGATCCAGTTTCATAACTTATTATTCCTTAATCGAAAAATTCCGTACTTTATATCAAAATAAAGATCAAATCAAATCCTTCAACTTTCATGAAGAACTTCAGGCTCAATTAACCTCTAACTAGGTAAATTTTTCAGTCAAAGCTTTAGCCATATAAATGGGTCAACCTATGTCAAATTCAAACTTTGACTGACCATAACTTCCACTCCCGATATCGAAAAATTGCAAACTTTATGGTGACAGAAATCTCTTAACATAAACTACAAGTTTCCAGAAGACTATTTTCTCAAATTTTGCATAAATCAAAAGTCAACTCTCAAAGGCCAAAAAGTCAAACTTTTCATATTTTCATATTTTCACACTTTTTCTCTTTATTTCTTGATTTTCAACTTAATTTTCAATTTCTCATCCACTTAAACTTATATAATCCATACAAATCTATTCAAATTTCAAAATCATCAAACTCCATCAATTCTTTTTCTCATCAATTTTCTTAAAACATAATCACATCTATTACAAACTTACTTATTTCATACTTTTTATATTTCTAAAATTTACTTAAAAATCGGTGTCCAACATAAATGGCTTAAGTGACCTTCCACTTTTGCCCCTCATGCATTCTTACCACTTTAATTCAATTTAATCCATTTCCTATGATCTTACTTACATTAACATGCTAATTACTCACATTAACATGCTAATTAATTCCTCGAAATCATATAATATAACAACACCTTAAAATTCATTAAGTCATGCTTAACTTAAGAAATTTTTCTAATCATCAAATTGAAGGAATTTGCTAAAACTTCCTTCAAGAGACATGTTCCTCATTGTCTCAATTTTATAATTACATTAAACTCATTCAATTTGGTTCAATACTCTAAAAGTTATACCCCAAACCTTTTCGGACTGTTCTTATACTAAAACATTATTCTGTGCTCAAAATCCATAGAAAATTTGACATTATTAGAGACTGAATTAAAACTCAATTTCATCAGAAAATTTGTAGCCTTATCTCTCTAGTTTAATCCAAATCAAGAATCACCACATTTGGATGACTAGAACAAAAGTTAGGGCTTAAACACTTTCAGCTCTTACCAATCCAAGACTCAACACTAAACCCAACTTCAATTCAGAAATTGAAATTCTTAGGGGCTGAATTAAAATTTAGTTCCTTAAGATAACTTGTAATTCCATGTCTCTAATTTATTTAGAAACAAAAATTAACTCAATTGGATCTCTATAGATCAAGAAATCTCCAAAATACCTAAGCATGTTCAGAAAAATGTCCAACTCTTACTCTTTAATCAATCCTCTCATTTTGTTTCAATCAATCTTTTTCAAATTAATCTAAAAAATCCACAATTTTCATGGAGAGGTAGAGGAATGTCTTAGGAATCCAACGCTTCAAAAATCAGGTCAATCGGATGTCAGACGAAAAAGTGAAAAGCAAAAGAATGGAAAGGGTCTGGTCACCCTCGAGAGAAACTCGCGAGGCGACCAGGTTGCCCTCGCGAGCTGGTTGCGGGGCAAACAGCACAACCCGACGTCGCGAGGGCGACACGAAACCCGCGGATTCCTTTTTTTTCTTTTTTTCTTCATTTGAAATTCTAAAATGCATAACTTTTCACTTAGAACTCCAAATTTTTCAAATTTGGTATCCATGGAAAGAGAAAAGAAAGCTCTACAATTTCTATGAAGAACTCAAAAACAAATTTGGTGTCTATGGGGGTCAAAATTCATTTCAAAATATCTGTCCTATAAATGCCATCCTAAATAGTAACATAATTTCTAAAAATCATAACTTCCCATTCCATGGTCCAAAAATTCCATTCTTTATATCAATGGAAAGATAAAACAAAATTCACAATTTTTATGAAGAACTTAAAAGCAATTTCTATCTCTAACTTGGACAATTTTTCAATCAAATTTTCTGTCCAATTAATGTTATCTTACACAATAACACAACTTCTAAAATTTCTATCTTTCTACTCCAAGGTCCAAAAATGTCATACTTTACATCAATGTAAAGATAAAAATACAAACTTCAACTTTCATGAGGACTTTAAGAGCAATTGCAGCCTCTAGATAGATCAAAATTTCAATCAAAGTTTTTGTCTCATAAATTTACCCTAAACAACATCAAGACTTCAAAAATTCATATCTTTCAATTCCCACATCAAAAAATGGCACATTATACATCATTGAAAAGCTATGAAATTTCTCAATAACTTTCAAGAAGGCTTCTTAATCTAATTCAAACCATATCAGTCCAGAATTTGCCTTAAAACACAACATCCACAAAACCTACCCTTATAGACATTTTCAAAAATAAAGCAAAACATCTGAAACTTCAAATGATCATAACTTTCAACCCTGATATCAAAAAATGTGATACTTTATAGCGATATAAAGCTTTCAAGAAAAGCTAAAAATTTCATGAAGACCATTTTATCAAGATCGGCTTAGATAAAACCAGAAAAATTCACAAAGTTTCAGATCAATAATGCAACTTTCTGCTACTATTCATCCCAAAAATTTCAGACTTTTGATTCTCCAAAATCTAAAACTTTCACTATTCATTTCTTGATTTTTAATTCCATTTTAATCAACTCATTCACTATACATGTTCATAGTACCCTTACACATACAAATTTACCCAAAAATCTCAGCGTCATCAAAAACTAAAATCAATTCTTTTCACATCAAATTTCATTAAAGCACCCACAACACATGCATACACAAAATACCTATTTCATGCTTTGACCTCAGAATATCATTTCAAATTCTTGAATTTCCCTTTTCTTTGCACATGAAAATAAAACCACCAATTCCTCATTTAATTTCCATTTAATAATTCAAATTTTCCAAGAAAATTTCGAGGTCCAACATTTCTCTCCCTCTTAAAAGAATTTCGTCCTCGAAATTCTTACTTGAGTAATCAAACAATGGAGGTAATATTCCTCAATCTCCAAAGTAATTCATTCTCGCAAATAAATTCTTCCAAATGACCCTAGTCAATAGACTCACTTGGTCTTTCAATCACTTAGTCAATCACTTTCTTAATTAATTCCTCATCATACATATATCGCAACTTACTCACAATTTTTTTCTCCTTGTGTCAATAACACCACTATCATATCATATCGATATTTCTTAACATATCTACATAAGTCATTGGCCCAATTCTTAATAACCTTAATATGGACCAATACCATTCAATTCAAAAGGTTGCATCTCACATATGTATATTCAAAATCAATTCAACAAAATTGTAGAAGTATAAACATCATGAAATTCTAATCTCAATATCATTTACACATTCTTATGATCGATCATAACTCGTCACCTTAATCAAACAACCATTTGGTTCTTCAAATAATTCATGAAAATACATACACATCATTATCACATTCTCACTAATTCAATTCTATCCATTCAAACTCTTATCAGTTACTTGTGTATATGAATTATACACATTCGCCCATGTAAGATCCTAATACTGTCGCTCTGATACCACAAATGTTGAGACTCGTTTTCGGAACCCAACCTTGGAATCATAAATCAAAAAACAAAGTGGGCGGAAATGAAAGAAATCGAAAGGGGAATCAAATAAAGCGCGTGAGGAAGAAAACAAAAGAAATCAAAAACCAAAAGTGGGTCAACATCGGATCAAAAACCAAAGGAATCGAAAGCGCGTGTGGAAACCAAAGGAATCGAAAGGCTCGAAATCAAAGAAAACAAAATGCTTAAGGACAAAACTCTTAACTTCGACATCCGAAAACGCATACTTTAGAAAAACATTGGAAACTATAAAGACACACTTAGTCTAAACCAATCCAAATCGGTATAATTTTTTTTTCAATAAAATATTATTTTTCTTTTGCCATAAAGCACCTGACACACATATCGATATACCCACAATTCATACACAATAAACACTTCAATAATTCAGATCAATCATCAAATTCATCGGACCTTCTGTTCGGAATCCAAACACATTCAAACGCATTCATATCATCTCATCCATATATGAATTCACATGACATATCCATACACAAATCCATAACTCATTACCATCATGAAATAATTGTTACAAACTTTAATGGCATTCTAAGCCATGATGCAACATCAATATCAAAATCCGAATATACAAAAGTACACAACTCTCAAAATTCTCAACAACAATCTAACTTGAAAACAATACAATATGTACAAATACAAACAAAAACCTTCACTTTCTTTCACCCGATCTTCTTCTCATCACCTGTGGATGGGAATGAAGGGGACGAGCTTATAGCTAATGGGTAACATGCTTATAACAAAAAAATAAGCAAAGACTATTTTCAAAACTCATTGCCATTTCATAGCAATTTCACAGTAGAAATCGTCAAATACTTATTTCTAAAAAATTCTCAATTTATCAAATAATTTATGAGCAATTTTAAATCATGTATGCATCAAAATTATAAACACACACATGAGCACATAAGCACTTTAGAATGGTTTGGGTTGGTCCAGAAACAGAACGTACTACACATATCTACATAGCGGTCCCGTGTTGCTGTGAATTTATGGGAGTCCTCAAAGGAGCACCAATGCCATTAATGGGCAGGCGGGAGAAGCCTTTTTGTCAAGTGCACTTGACATCTTATGGGACCTAACCAAACCCACATAACATATTTTCACACTGGAAATTGGATTGCCCAAAGGCACATTTCAAAAGCTTAGTTTTAATACGCATGTCATATTTCAAACACATTTCCATTCACAATTTCAATCAAATTCACATAGCAAATTCTCAATCACTCAAAAACAAATAATGCAACAATTGTAGACATTTATCAAATCATTCAAAAACAATGAATTTAACCATTGTAGCAATTTATCAAATCATTCGAAAACAATGAATTCGAAAACATTTTATCTTCTTGATTATTAGAAAACATACTAGTGGCTCATAATTTAAATTATAAACATGGTACCCACCTCATATCCTTACTTAATACTTGTCCAAAGCCTCTTCTCTTTCCTTTCTTAAACTCCTTCATCAAGACAAAATCCTTAATCAATAGGAATCGAAAATTGAGACATCCAAAGAAGCAAATCACCAAAATTGACTTTAGAAAGTTCAAACTCATACATTTCTCAAGCTATCTAAACCAAAACCTTGTCATAAATCCACAAATCAAACATTGCCCTTACCTTGATCCTCCACCAAATGAGGAATTTCTTGGTTTATATGGAAGCTCTCATCATTCTCTTCTTTTTTCCCTTCTTGAATCAACTCAAAATCACTCTCGAAAATCTAGAAAAAATCAAACCCTAGCATGTCTTTCTTTCTTTCTTCTTTCTCTCCACCGAAATCTCCTTCTTCTCTCTTCTCTCTTCTTTCTTTTCTTTTATTTTTCGTGCTTGCTTCTTTCTTAAGAAGCAAGACTACCTTCTAATTACCAAAATGCCATTAATGAATGAGCAAAGTCCAATTTACCCTTTCATATAAGCCTTGAAACTTAAATGGCTTAACTGACCGTCCACTTTTGCCCATCATGCATTCTTACCACTTTAATTCAATTTAATCCATGTCCTATGATCTTACTTACATTAACATGCTAATTAATCACATTAACATGCTAATTAATTCCTCAAAATCATATAATATAACAAAACCTTAAAATTCATTAAGTCATGCTTACCTTAAGACATTTTTCTAATCATCAAATTGAAGAAATTCGCTAAAACTTCCTTCTAGAGACATATTCCTCATTGTCTCAATTTTCTAATGAAATCAAACGAATTCAATTTGGTTTAATACTCCAAAAGTTATACCTAAACCTTTTCGGACTGTTCTTATACTAAAACAGTATTCTGCTCTCAAAATCCATCCAAAAATTGACATTATTAGAGTCTGAATTAAAACTCAATTTCATCAGACAATTTGTAGCCTTATCTCTCTAGTTTAATTCAAATTAAGAATCATCACATACGGATGACTAGAGCAAAATTTATGGCCTAAACACTTTTTGCTCTTACTAATCCAAGATTGAACACTAAATCCAACTTCAATTCAGAAATTGAAAGTCTTAGGGGCTAAATTAGATTCAATTCCTTCATATAACTTGTAATTCCATGTCTCTAATTTATTTAGGAACAAAAATTAACTCAATTGGATCTCTACAGATCAAGAAATCACCAAAATACCTAAGCATGTTCAGAAAATTGTCCAACTCATACTCTTTAATCAATCCTCTCACTTTGATTCAATCAATCTTTTTCAAATTAATGTAAAAAATCCAAAATTTTCTTGGAGAGGTAGAGGAATGTCTTAGGAATCTAACGTTTCAAAAATCAGGTCAATCGGATGTCGAACAGAAAAATTAGATGAAACAGCACAGCCCGACATCGAGAGGGTGACGCGAAACCCGCAGATTCCTTTTTTTCCTTCTTTTTTTCATCTGAAATTCTAAAATGCATAACTTTTCACTCAGAACTTCAAATTTTTCAAATTTGGTATCCATGGAAAGAGAAAAGAAAGATATACAATTTTCATGAGAACTCAAAAACAAATTTGCCGTCTATAGGGGTCAAAATTCACTTCAAAGTATCTGTCCCATAAATGTCACCCTAAACAGTAACAGAATTTCTAAAAATCATAACTTCCCATTCCATGGTCCAAAAATTCCATTCTTTATATCAATGGAGAGATAAAAACACAATTCACAACTTTTATAAAGAACTTAAAAGCAATTTCTATCTCTAACTTGGACAATTTTTCAATAAAAGTTTCTGTCCAATTAATGTCATCTTACACAATAACACAACTTCTAAAATTTCTATCTTTCTACTCCAAGGTCCAAAAATGTCATACTTTACATCAATGTAAAGATAAAAATACAAACTTCAACTTTCATGAGGACTTTAAGAGCAATTGTAGCCTCTAGATAGATCAAATTTTCAATTAAAGTTTTTGTCTCATAAATTTACCTTAAATAACATTAAGACTTCAAAAATTCACATCTTTCAATTCCCACATCAAAAAATGGCACATTATACATCATTGAAAAGCTATGAAATTTCTAAATAACTTTCAAGAAGGCTTCTTAATCCAATTCAAACCATATCAGTCCAGAATTTGCCTTAAAACACAACATCCACAAAACCTACCCTTATAGACATTTTCAAAAACAAAGCAAAACATCTGAAACTTCAAATGATCATAACTTTCAACCCCGATATCAAAAAATGTCATACTTTATAGCGATATAAAGCTTTCAAGAAAAGCTATAACTTTGGTGAAGACCATTTTATCAAAATCTACCTAGATCAAACCAGAAAAATTCACAAAGTTTCAGATCAATAATGCAACTTTCTGCTACTATTCATCCCAAAAATTTCAGACTTTTGATTCTCCAAAATCTAACACTTTCACTATTCATTTCTTGATTTTTAATTCCATTCCAATCAACTCATTCACTATACATGTTCATAGTACCCTTACACATACAAATTTACCCAAAAATCTCAACTTCATCAAAAAAATAAAATCAATTCTTTTCACATCAAATTTCATTAAAGCACCCACAACACATACATACACAAAACACCTATTTCATGCTTTGACCTCAAAATATCATTTCAAAATTTTGAATTTCCCTTTTCTTTGCACATGAAAATAAAACCACCAATTCCTCATTTAATTTCCATTAATAATTCAAATTTTTCAAGAAAAGTTTGGGGTCCAACACTCATAAAACTTGTGTCGAAGATTTTTATTGCTTCATGAAGTCCTTAAAGATGCATTAAATCTATATATATATTAAATACCAATAAAAGTATGACCTATTTTCATAATAGCAGAATTTTTAATCCACACAATTTGATTGAATTATTGGACCCTTTTTGCTACAATTTTCATAAAACATTGAAATATTTTTACCATTACCTATTATGCATTATATGTGCATTGACAAATTCTCTCTAACCCTAGTTAGTTTAATCATAAAAGTTAGGTTGGTTAGATATGCTTGCATTTCCTAGAAGCTCCTCCCTTTTAAAAATAAACATATAACCACCTTATCCATAAGTTCCTTCTGTAGTCCTCCACAACCTTTTCACTATAAGCACCTTATTGCTTAAACTGATTGAGGTGACTCCATAGGCTAGTTGACCCCCTTCTAGTGTAGTTTTACACTAGCCTTATCAATTCTTATCCCACCTAAATAACAAATTATATATTAGACTTTCCAAGGATTTGATTAAGCCTTTTGAAAGAAATATGTGAGTTAACCTATACACTTATAACTAATTCAATATTGACTTAATTAAAACAAGTTCTGTAATAATAAAAAATTATAGATGAGGCAATGACTTCTTGATTTAGGATTTTTCATTGTTAGGGAAGAAGAAAAACAAATATGAATGAATTTGAGTTTTTTTTTCTCATAAATCTCATTTGTAAAGAATGCATAAAACAAGGTTTATAGAGTTTGGACAAAGCACAAACTGGATAAGAATAAATAATTATTGGTGAAGAAACAAAAACTTGACTTGGGACTTTGATCCTTATCAAGAAATATGAAAAACAGAGATGAAAAGATTTGAATTTATAGGTTATTAATAAAATTGTAATTATTTTTCTATTTAAATATTTTAAATAATAACGATTCAATTTTGTTGTACTTTTCTGATTTTGACTTATATATCAATATATAAATCTTTTTATTATTTATATGAATTATGTGCATACGCTTTGTCCATAATGCTTCATTTATAGCCTATGTCTTAATTTATAAGTATTAATGTGACTAAAAATGTTATTTACTTTGTTCTATATTATATAATGTCTTCTTTTAACTAGAAATTTTGTTGTTTACATGTATCAATTGAAATATTCAACAATTGCAAATATGTATATTATTTAAGCTTTGTGTTTTTACCTTTGTTGTAGTATAATTATGACTTCTTTTAATTTATCTTCATATGATGGAAGTAAATGGAAGAGCTAGTATCGGGATATTTTATGGAGGAAATTTTATTCAAGAGAGTACACTAAAGTATGTTGGTAAGGCTCTAGAAAATTTTGACAACATGGACTTGGATTGTATGAATTTGAGAGAGATATATGAAATGGGTGTTATTTTTGGATATACAAATATCATTGATGTATTATATTTGATTACCTAGAAGAGGTTAGAAGAAGGTTTGAGGAGGTTAGAATCCAATCAAAGTGCAATTGATTTGATTAAATTGTTAGAGGTATATGGTATAGTTGATGTTTATTTGGAGCATTTAGATGAACCATCACCCTACCAATGTGAAATATGGAATGATAACTAACAAAAAATAAGATGGTTATAGGATTGGGAGATGATACTAGAGTGGATATGCATTTTAATTTTGGTGTAGTGTTCATGAACCGCAAGTGCACGGTTGTCAAAGTGAGTAATAAATCGGTAAGAACCGAGTCATGTCCACAAAGATTATGAGAAAATTCAATTCTATGTTAGTTAACGATATTTGAAATCGGGTTGGATGAAATTTTAGAAAATTAAAATTAATGTAAAGAATTTTTTTTAATCGAAATTAACTTAAATAAATTTCTAAACAACTACCCAATCCAATGCGACCAAAATAACTATGAGTATGACAAATTTGTGTAGTAATTAATTAAGAAAAAATTGCAACAATTGACTAATTAATGGGGAATGACTTTCTCTTAGGGAATGATATTTCTTGTCAACCTTAATATTGAATTAGCTATCCTCCGCAACTGAAATATCCTAACCTTGTAGGTGAATTTTAAGAGTAATTAATCCTTTTTTTCCAAAGATGAATTAATTTATCCATTCTAGACGTCACTTAGTAATCCCTTACTTAAGTTTTTCCTAGAGTTTCTTAAATTTCAAAACTTCAATTTTCACCTCCTAACTTTCTTGGGTCTCTCAACTCACAAGAAAATCCTAGTCGAAATTTCCTTCAATCTTCCAGCAAAAACTTTCTTTTTCCAAAGGAAAATTTATACCAAGCCAATTTCCAATAATCCAAAGGAATAACAAATAAATCCAAGGAAAAATAAACAAGTATATAAATTTTCAGTCATGGATTCCAACAAAATTCAATATTAAAGCATCACCAAAATATCAAATCCCTAAGAAAAATTAAAGTTCAGCCACAAAGCATTATGCCAACCATTCCAAAAATATAAACGCTAGACAAATTCATAATAAATCAAATATAAATGAAGAAAAAAACTCTAAATATGCTGCAGAATAAAAATGCTCTCCCCTCTACTTGCATAGTTGCCTAGTTTTCCACAGGAGGCTTCTTGATTTTCAGTGAATGGAGACTGCTTTCAAAGACAATGTTGCGTGAGTGAGAATCACGTTGATGTGTGAATAAATGGAGCTATCTACATGTTGTACATGGAGGGGCTGCTTTGTTTTTGATGGAGTGTGGAATTTGTGTTGAAGTTGGAGCTGAAATGGACTCTATGTTGATGGAGGACGGAATGATGTGTGAATCCTAGGAGAGCTGCTGCTTTGGTGAGTTGAAAGAATGAAGTATGAAGGGCTTGCATTGGTTGGTGTTGGTGAGGGCTTGAAGTGAGTTGATTTGGTTGGCTATTGGAGTTTTTAAGGCTGCGTTCATGAGTGGAAATAAATCAAGGTTACAGCTTGTGTGAGTGGATTAACTTGGAAGCTCCCATCCAAAGGTGGAAGCTCCTTCTATAGGTGGACGCATTATTTGTAAGTTGCATGAATAAGTTGGAGAGCATTTTTTTCTTGCTTTAGAGGCTATCTTGTTGTGTGGTGTGCGTGAATGTGGGTTGAGGAATTGCTGCTGCGTTACCTTTTTTATATGGAGGCTACAAAAAGATGGTTTGAGTTGGTGGAGAAATTGAAACAAAAGAGAGTTGCTGCTTTTTTGCTTGCATTGAAGAGTGGACTTTTTGGTGAAGGCTGCCACATGTGTTGAATAAAATGGAGGCAGTCTTTGTTTTTTCTTGGATGCTAGCTGTGGAATGAAGGCTTCTTTGTCTTATAGTAGAAGCTGTGTTTGCATTGGCGTGATTGGAGGCTTGAAAAGGCAATGTTGGAGTGAAATAATGGTAGGAACTAAGTGAGGCAGCATTTTCTTGTATGACTGGAGGGAGCTGGTCAATAAAAGATGTTGCATGTGTGCGTAGTAGGTGTTGCATGTGTGAGTGTTGTCTACGGGCATGAATCCAGTGGAGACGTGAAGTAGGGACTTGAATAAAAATGGTAGCTCTTCTTTTTTTGTTTCTGTCTCCCCCATGTGACAACCCTGCACTACGTAGTGCTTTTGTCTGCTACTATCTTCTTTTCTACATAACAACTCTTGGCTGGTTAGAATGGATTTTTCAAGGTCAAATTTGACAGTGCATAAAATTTGTATGGTATCGATTTATGAGCTCAAATTTTATCAGTATCTTTGTCTTTGAGTTAGCTTCAATATGAGAGTTGAATAACATGATTTTTCCATTTGAGTCAAAAGTTATGGTCAAAACATCGTCAAAAGTTCATTCTAGAAATTCAAAATATGACGTGAAATTTGGGAATTTATTTCTCCTAAATGCCAACTTAGAAAAATCTGCAATTGGTCCCAAAAAATCCATCAATAAGTCAAGAATTTAAGTATGACATTTCAGAATTTTTGGTTAAACCGATCTCAAAATAAAAATCACACAATGACTAAAGGTCAAGTGTACCAGAAACCTAAAAACAGTGCAAGTTGAGTCTATTTGTTTCATTTATGCACTTTGCATCAACGAATGTCGATTAATGCTAAAACATGATAAACCAGCTATAGATGAACATAAAATAAATGTAAATTAAGTCCTAAACATATATGAAAATATGAGGGTATCATGTAGAAGTTGATTTGGGTTGTGAAAGTGGTGTATGAGTTGACTTGGGAGATTATAGTAATGTTAGAGAGGATGTGGGAGGTAGTGATGTTGAAATTAGTGATGATGGTGATTCTGATATATGACCTCAAGATAGAGTTGATTGTATGGTTCTATAGGAGTTAATTTGGGTGGTTCCATGGGATTTGATTTGGCCGGTGAGGATTTGGTGGTCAAAATTTGGGTGGTGAGGATTTAGGTGGTGATTTGGGTGTTAAAGAAGGAGGTGAATATGACTTGGATTTCAATATTAATGTTGATGTAGATCATGACACTATGTATATCACCTTTTCTAATAATAAGGGTTTCTTGGCCGGTAGTCAACATCCTAGTGGTGAAGAATCAGATGCTACTTTGAGCAACCTACTAAAAGTAATATACATGTTCTTGGAATTGTTACAAGTGAATGGATGTTGGGGATGGTTTTTAATAATGCTAAACAATTCAAGGAAGTGGTTGCTGATTAACCAATAATAACAAGATTTAATTTAAGTTTCAAGAGGATTGAAGAAAAAAGGATAAGAAATGGTTGCATCGATGGCTATCCATTTGATTTGTATGATTCATATGATATAAAAGATAAATGCTTGAAATTGAAAACTTGTAATCCAAACCATACATGCAATCCAACAAACAAGTCAAAGTTGGCTACATTCAACTTTATTATAAGATACTTTAAGGAAAAGATCCTAGAAAAGTCGAGCATTAAAATCAAGAAAATGGTAAAAAAATTGTGAGAAAAACTAAAATTGTCTATTAATAACAACATAAGCAAAGAGGAAGGTATTTAAAACAAAAGCAAAAGAGCAATTTAATGAATAAGGGAAACTTTATGGTTATATTTTTGAATTGAAATAAATGAATCTAGGTTCAGCGATAGAGCTTCAATTAAGAAGGGATGAAGATAAATTGATAATCAACAGAATGTATGTATGTTTTGTTGCAATAGAAAGGGGGTGGAAGAAGTTATGACCGGTTATTGGTATGGATAAATGTTTTCTAAAAATAAAGTACCATGGATAGCTTCTAACTACCATAGGAGTTGATGGAATTGAGGCATCTATCCAATTGCATGGGTAGTAGTTGAGGTGGAGTATACTAATACATGACCATGGTTTATAGAACATTTAGCCAATGATTTAGAGAGTGGAGATGGTGAAGGAATAAATATAATTTTTGATATGCAAAAGGTGATTGATCCAACTTAAAGTTATTTATTATATCCCTCTCTATCTATAAATGCTTCTAACTAGTTGTCATTAATTTTTTAACACTCATATGAGCCAGGAATGATGTATGGTCTTCTATTACACAGAGGATGTTTGCAAGCATAAATATCACAAATGGATAGGGAAATATAAGGAAAAGGATGTGAGGAAAGCATTTTGGAATTGTTCCTAGTCAACATTCCCTTACAAATTTGATGATAGGTTGATCATATGAAACTAGCTTACACCAAGATGTGTACATGATTTGCTTGAATATTTAAAGGAAATATGGACTAGGGCTTTCCAAAGCTTCAAGTCCTAATGTCCAATTATGGACAACAAAATAAGTGAGACATTTAACTCTTAGATTTTGGTGGCTAGAGATCACCATATCATTAACATGTTGGAGACTATTAAAACTATGATAATAAAAAGTAACTCAAACCTTAAGGAGCAAGATAAGAGATGAAAAGGGTACATAACACCAATGGTGATGAAAAAATTGAACAAGAATAAAGAAAAGGATGCAATAAGATAGAGAGATATTTAGAATAGGGATAGGAAGTATAAAGTAACTAATGAAGATGACACACATATTGTCCAATTAGGAAGGAGCCAGAATTGTATTTATAGGGTAGGAGAACTTTATGGTTATCATTGTAGTCATGCAATTAGTGTCATTTTTCAATCCAAGAAATAACCAAAGGCATATGTGGATGACTGCTATCATAAAGGGAGATTTATAGAAGTTTATGAGAATGTCATGCAATAAATTAAGGGAAAAAATTCTAGCCACTAAAGACTCATGAGGAGATATATCCCCCTTTGGAAAGAGTTATTCCTAGTAGGCCTAAAAAGAATAGGAAAAAAATAAAAATGAATGAAAGCAAGCGAAGCATCCTCATAAACCACCACAATTCTAAGTGTGTGGCAAATATGGCAAAAGTGTCCATAACAAGAGAAATTGTAAATTTGGTACACTTCCTTCCATTCAAGACAGAGTTGATGTTGTTATTTAACTAAAATTCGTAATTTAAATTTATATTAGTAATAACTAATTGATATGTCAACATAAGACAATCATCTAGGTTTAGTGAAGATCCAATAATAACAATAATTTCAAACAGATAAACTTTTGAAGTTAGTGGACCTAAGGTTAGTTTGATACAATTGTTAGCAACCATATATTATATTTATGTCTACTAATCTTCTTATAATGTATCAATTTAATAAATTATTTATTATTTTAACCTTGTTTATAACAGTTATATGTAGCTCCACCTCTACCATTAAGGAAAACGAGAACATTTGAATCAATTGATCCTAACAAATTTAAGCTATCATTCCCACCAAGGGGTTGAGGTGGAAGGGAGCCCTAAATATCACATGATGACAATTGCAATAGAAAGTTTTCAAACGAAGAGTTATTAGTAATTCAAACTAACAACCTTCTAACATTCAAATTGGAAATCAACAAAGTGTGAACAATCGAATAGTTATGCATGAGTTAGTTGGATAGATTTCTAGTTGAATCCATTATGTTTTGGGTGCATAATTATCAATTCTGTATGTAATCCTAGCTGGATCCATTTTTGGTTTATAAAGAATTATGTTTGTAATTTTGTTTTTCAGAGAGTTGTGGAAGGATCCATTATGTATATATATCCTAGTTGGATCCATTATGTTTATTTTGTGTACATTCTGATTAGACTCACCCTGTAGTTTTTTAGGAACATTTTGGTTGGATCCATTATAAGTTATAATTACGACATTATATTATATGAATACTAAATTTTCATGTTTATGAATGTCAAAGTTATAGGGTTATAGGTTTGTGACTATCAAAGTTACATAGTTATAGGTTTATGCTCGTCAAATAGTTCATATGCTTGTTAAATGGAACTTTGTATATGAACTTTTCACGATTGCCTTTCTAAACCTAAATAAATTATCACAATTTGAGCTTTTTTTTGAATGTACTTACTTATGAATGGAGTAACTAAAATATTAACTAATATTTAAACATATTTTTAAATACAATATAAGTAATTCTCACATAACATATACATATAAAATATCTTTGTTCCCACGATTTCAATCTCGAGAAACATATAATAACAAAACATATCACCATGGAAACAACAACGATATATGTCATTAATATCTTCTTCATCTCTATTTGTAGAAAGCTTCAATTCATATTCCATTTGTTTTATTTTCTCATCTAACTCAAATTGTTCCTTCTATTCCTTGTTATTTACTCTTCTAACAATTTCATTGCACATCTCATCCTTAATTGGATCTTTGTAACTTAAAACTAATTGGTGTTTCAACCTATCAATATCATTCAAAAATCTTTGAATAACATAAATAACCTTATCTAGAAACGCATGCCAAAGAAAGAACTTACAACTCCCACCCTTGTAAGCATCACCAAAATAAACTTGCATTATCACATTATTGAATATCATTAAAAAATGTTACTAACTAGATATTTTGGGCAATCATTAAACCTACGACTAGGGATTTTTTTGCACTCCATGAAATCTGTAAACAATCGTTAAATCCACGTAAGCATCGAATGCTGGCTGAAAAACTGTTGTTAATTGAAGAACTAGAAAATGATGTCTCTAATCCCAGGCAATAATATAACTAGTAAACAATAACAAACTTAATCATCTGTTAACAACATAAAAATACCATAAATCATTAACAAATGAGCCAATGCTCCTTGGGTTATGTAATAAATGTAATTTCTCCTTATAAAAGGCTACATGAGAAAATTTGACTAAAATAATGTCCACAAAGAATCAAAACTTAAAGAGGATAGTGCACGCATTAAAAAAAAACTAGAACATATTACAGTGAGAGCACTACACACTTGCAATGAAATGTTGATTGTTTTAGCCGTCATCTCAATATAAAATCCAACCAAAATGCATGCATAGTAGAATTCTAGTTACATGTATCATCTTTTTATTTTTAATCATAATAAGATGGTGACTAAAACCTGAGTACTAATAGAGATAATCATCTTCAATTGAACTTAGAAATGCACTTTGTTACTTATCATCCCTATTAGAGCCATTCACAACAATGTGTTCTCGGCAAAAAAAAAATGCAAAATCCTATTAGGCCAAGTTTTTCATTGTACTTCAAACATATAACCTATGGCATAAAAATACAAACAAACAAACAAACAAACAAACAAACAAACAAACAAACAAACATACCTACATACGTACATACATACATACGTACGTACGTACATACATACATACATACATGCATGCATACATACATACATACATACATACATGCATGCATGCATACATACACACAGACACACAGACACACACACACACACACACACACACACACACACACACACACACACACACACACACACACACACACACACACACATACAAATATACATTTATATATACACACTTATATACATATAAGCAAACATACATACATACATACATATTGCTTGTAAGGGCCCAATACACTCCCTAGAAGCATTATAGTATGTCTAGGGTGTATTAAGAATTAAACATAAAGAATTAAATGCATCTAAGCATAGTAAGGGACACAATAGTAATTAATTTACAGGACAGGGGTAAATTGATAATTTAGGCATGGACATGAATAATTATATGTGAGTTATCGACTCGAATGAAATCAATTGATGACTTTATATGCCAATGTGGCAATTAAAGGAACAGGAAGGACTAAATGTGCAATTTTGCCAAAAATCAACTTATGGACCAATGGGATTGAAATATATGTGTAAGACTAGAAACTTCTTGAAGTGGCAAGTAGAAGAGTGTGGAAAGCGGCGTGTATGGAGTGTTTTAACTCCAGAATTTTCTCTTTTTACCTCCTTTCCATTCCATCTCCTTAATCACATCATTTTGCATAAGGAATCAAGCTAATCCTAAGTGAAAATCAAGGTAAAAGTTTGTGGCTTTTCTTCTCATGTTCATCTTTCTTGCTTTTCTCATGAAGAGCTAGAATTATAAGGTTGGATATGGGATTGAGATATGTATTTGTGGTGGTCTAGTTGGTGAATCAAGCTAAGCCAAAGGGGAAGAGAAAGAAGGGTCCTAAAAGAAGAGCCAATTGGCAAATCACAAGGTTTAGGATGTTAGAGTAGTGCCCTAAAGGCAATCGCCTTTAGTGCGTTTTGTACAAAGTTGTGTACAGACTTTATGAATAAATAAAGAAAGGTATATTTCATTTATTTGTTGTTCATTATTTATAAACTGATATTGATCAATAAGCAAATTAATGAAGTCCATGGTACATGACATAGCATGAAGGAATTATGATGTGATCATACTACTGAGATTCCTATCATATGTAATTATGTCAGTATCTAAATTATCCCTATTCATAGGATTACTGAAATTGGACATCGGTAATCCGGAGAGACTAGCACATCTCAAGCTCCTTGATTTGATCAAGCAGTGGATCTCAGAAGCTGTAAATATGAGATATTTAGGGTTGAGATGTGAATGCTTACTAGAGGTAGTAAGTACATTGGATGACCTGCTATGAGATCATCACATGGATGTCCTATTCTAATGTTAGTGATAATCTCATCATAGCAATGGTGCAAGTATCCTTAGACTTGAGGTGCTCAAGGATATCTTGGATACTGATTCTGTGCTTTGACTTCATTCCTTGTTGCCTTATAGAGGTCGCTCGTAGGGTGGTGATTGGGTACAGCTTGAGGTATTCGAAGGTAACTGAGTAGCCAATAGAGGATTCACCACTTCTGTGATAGCAGAAGATGATACCCATGGCCTCTTGTCAGGGTCATTACTTCGAAATCTCTGGCTGGAGTACGTATGTCATGAAGAGTGTCTTCAGTGACATATAAAGTAATGAGTCCCAGGACGAGAACTAAAATCACTTAGACTAGATTTGACGTAGTCAGTATAGTAGGAGTTGACACTTTGCCTATACTCATAACCAAGTGGGGTATAGCATGGTGAAAGGACGAATTGCACAGTAATTGTCTATAGAAAGGTTCGTGATATGGTTCATGATGAATATATGTTCATTCGTCAAACCAATTACTTTCCGATCAATTGGGGGTCATGATGTGTTGCTAGATACCGCTCATGACTTGCTCAGATTAAGTGTTAATCTAAATGGCCAACATAACCGGGAACCTAATGGGTCACACGTATAAAAGTGTCTCGGAGAATTCGTAAAATAGTTTTGGATAGAGATCCAATAAATGGAGAGCAATAGGATTAAATGGATTCCGATGAGATCGAGATATGTCCCGATGAGATCGCGACATCGATATTGCTGAAAAGGGTTTCCGGTGGTTTTTCCATACTGGGACCCGTAGGCCATGGGGACCAATTCCCAGTGTGTTGGACCACTTCATGATTATATATATATATATATGATTAATTAATTAAAGAATTAATATATATATATATATGTGTGTGTGTGGTTTACGTGGAAAGGAAGGAGAAGCTTCTCCTTTTTGCTTTGTCATCAATTACATTAAATGACAAAAGACAAAATAGATAAAAGAACAGTGAAGAGGATGGATGGTCGTGGGTTTTTGTATGAGATGAAAGGGTTTTATGAAAACCTTTTAGAGAAATTGGTTTTCTCATCAACGAGCTCTTCATCATCTTCATCTTCTTCAAGCTCTCCTTCATCCTCTCCAAGCTTCTTCAAGTTTCTTTTCATAGCTCTCCAAGGACAAAGGTAAGAGCTAGCACTCTTTAATTTATTCTAGCTATTCCCGGTTCAAAGGGTTTGCCCCGGTTAGGTTCTCCGATCTCTGCGTGGATACCGTTAGAGACGGTCTCCTTTCGCGTTTATGGTTTGAGTTTGTTATATAGACACATGGATCCTGGCTTTCGGGAAGGTCCCGGAACAAAAATTTTTGTTTTCTGCACCGTGTGCATGTGATGCACACACCGGGATTTTCCTACAGTTGTATCAGAGCCACTTGTGTCGTATATAACGAAGAAATCATAACAAGATCGGAGCTGCCTATTGCTTGTGACGATGATGCATGTTAACTGTGTTAATTTTGAATTTAGTATAGAAATATAATTTTCGAAATTTTCTTGCCCAGATGTGTTCATAAGATGTTGTGGAATATGTCTGTGGAAGATCAGAATTTATCAATGTGATTTGATATGGTTTTGCTAATTTATTCCCTAATGTTCTGGTTGCTGTGTTTGTGCACATTCCTTGAACAGGCATGCTTATAAATTCGAGAATAAATTGTAGAAATTGTTTTTGGATTTTCTTTCACTGAAATGTCTCTAAGTTGTTTATGAATGTCTATGAGAATGTAAAAATATTTTCGAGGTGATTTACTATTTATTTGAGAATTTATTGTGTGTTGCTGGGAATAACTGTGTTGAGGAACACAGATTTGACAATGGATTTGTTGTTGAGGTTGGATGAGTTTTTGTTGGAAATAAATCCTGAAACAATTCATGGAACATTTTGTGAACATGTTGTAACCTCTTTAATTTTCTCAGAATTTATTGAAATTGTTTCAACGAGTTTTTCAAGCAAAAGACAGAGCTTGGCAGTTTTGAGAAAGTTGTTGGAGCTGTTTTGTTTTGAATGAATGAATGTGTATTTCTCAATTCCAATGCCTTGGATAATTTTTAATGTGATTAAAAATGTGTTACATTTATGTTGTATGCTTTCCAAATTGAATTTCTTGAAATTGGGTTTCCAAAAATTTTTGGATGTCAAATATGTCACATTAGCGTCTCGTTAGTGTATTTCGTTGTCCTGATTGTTTTGGCCGTCACAATTTTGTGACTAGTGCCGAAGTAATCTTGATAAAATGTAGACTAGCTAGAGATACTTAGGGTGATAGTTTGATATTCTCAAATTATTTGGAAATCTAAATGAATAAGAGTGTATTCATTGATTTCAAGTTTCATGTATAGTATAACTATATATGGTAAGCATGGTACAATGAAAGTGTTTCATTGGTACATCATAATAAAGGATATTACACTTGGTATTGTGAATTTGAACTACATGAATTGAGAAATTAACCGATTAGAGAGCATGCTAGTACATGTACCAGTCGACGAGCACATGCACCAGTCGACTAGCACATGCACCAGTCGACTAACTCGCGCACAGTAATCTATAGTAGTCGACTAGCACATGCACCAGTCGACTAGCACATGCACAAGTCGACTACAACATGCAAAGGTGGGATGATGGATGATTTTAGGTATAGATTCAATGTGATTGATAAAATACCCTAAATCATTCCATATAGTCATGACGACTATAATCCTATTACTTGGAGAAGAAGAAGACGAGACCAGAGTTTGAAAACCCTCACACATAATATGAAAACTAACATCTTCCATTAATATGGGGAGAACCGGAGTTCTTATAGAGTTCGGGTTGTTGGGTAAACCCAAGGTCACTCTATACGGATATGTTCGAACCATGGAAATGAGATTTTCGGATTAATGGGTCGGTTTTCACTAGAAGCCTTGATTTGTTGAGTAAACTCAAGGTTAATGTGGACAGAGGCGAAATTGGGTAGTGTACATCAGATGTACGCGCATCAAGAGTTGATAACCCAATGTGTGTGCATACATCACGAGTTGATAGCACTAGTCGATAGTTGCATCTATGAATCAAGTGGTATGACCGATACCTGCCGATTGATCTAAGGTGGCTTGTTGGGTAAACCCAAGGTCATTTTAGTAATGTCGGATATCTATGATGCAATTGGTATGACTGATACCTACCGATTGACCTAAGGTGGCTTGTTGGGTAAACCCAAGGTCATTTTAGTAATGTCGGATATCGACCCACTAGGATATTTTGTCATAATATTTTTTGGATTCGTAATGAGGGTTATGGATTCTTTGAAACTAGTGGGAGCCATATGCATGTCATGCAAGTCCTTATGATCATGTATGTAATTCTATTATAACATTCTTTCTCTATTTCTCTTTAGGTTTATTGAAGATGACTTCTGGTGTGAACTTGCGCTCACTTATGGACTCCAATAAATTAACTGGACCTAATTTTCTTGATTGGCTGAGAAATCTGAGAATTGTTCTCAGATCTGAGGAACTGGGCTATGTCCTAGATGTTCCACTTCCTGATCCACTTGCTGTTGATGATATCAAGAAGGATAGTAAGGCAGTGCTTGTGGTGGACTCTTCTTCAGGTTCTAAGAAAAAGAAATTGAAGAAGAAAAAGTCTAAGAAACCAAAAGGAAGTACAGCCAAAAAGAAAACCAAAGAAACTGCATCAAAAGGAACATGCTTCCATTGTGGCAAGACTGGCCACTGGAAGCGAAATTGTAAAGTCTATCTGGAAGAATTGAAGCAGAAGAAGGCATCAGATGCCTCAGCTTCTTCAAGTATGTTTGTCATTGAGGTTAATCTTGCTTCGACCATAACATATGGGTATTAGATACGGTTGTGGCTCACACATATGCAATGATATGCAGGGCCTCGGGGACGATGAGACTCTCGAGGAAGGAGAACTAGACTTGCGTGTAGGAAATGGAGCAAGAGTTCTGCATTAGGCTGTGAGGCACTTATTTTTGTCACTCCCAGTGGGCTTGTAATTAAACCGGATGAATGTTATTTTGTACCAGTATTAACAAAGAACATATTATCATTTCTTATTTAAATAAAGTGGTTTCCATTTGACTTTTAGTAACAATGGTTGTTCTATTAGTTTGAATGGAATGCTTTATGGTACTGGTACATTATGCAATGGAATTTACATATTAGATATGTCACATCCAATTATGAATGTCAATGACACGAAAAGACATAAACGAGATAATTTAAAATCAACCTACTTATGGCATTGTCGCCTTGGCCATATAAATGAGAGACGCATAGCTAAGCTCCATGAGAATGGCAGTTTAGGGTCATTTGATTATGAATCATATGACACATGTGAATCTTGTTTATTAGGCAAGATGACTAGGTTATCCTTTAAGGGAAAGGGTGAACGAGCGACTGGAGTATTAGACCTAATACATTCAGATGTATGTGGTCCGATGTCCATCCATGCTAGAAGTGGTTGTCTTTACTTCATCTCTTTTATCGATGATTATTCTCGATATGGGTACCTGTATCTGATGAGATACAAATCTGAAGCATTTGAAAAGTTCAAACAATTCAGAAATGAAGTAAAAAACTAACTTGGGAAAAGTATCAAGACATTACGATCCAATCGTGGTGGGGAATACTTAGACCAACAGTTTTTGGATTATCTTAGAGATAATGAGATTTTATCTCAATGGACTCCTCCTTACACACCACAGCATAATGGTGTGGCAGAAAGGAGAAATCGCACCTTGTTAGACATGGTATGATCGATGATGGGCTTTGCAAAGTTACCAAAATCCTTTTGGGGGTATGCAATCGAGACAAATTGTTTACTTACTAAACAGAGTTCCATCAAAGACAGTTGATGTTACTCCATATGAGATGTGGACTAACAAAAAACCCTATCTTACTCATTTGAAAGTTTAGGGTTGTCCTGCTTATGTGAAGCAGATACAGTTAAATAAACTTGATGCAAAATCTGACAAGTGTTTGTTTGTAGGATATCCTAAAGAAACAATGGGATATCAATTTTACCTTGCTGAGGAACAAAAGGTGTTTGTTTCAAAGCATGCTGTCTTTTTAGAGAAAGAGTTTCTTTTACAAGAAGACAGTGGGAGCAAAATTGAACTTGAAGAAGTTCAAGATGCTCGAACAGACGCAAATCAACTGCCTGAACCTGAAATTGTGACTCATACAGATGAAGTAACAGTTCAACCTTCTACAACACACGAAGTTCGTAGGTCACGTAGGATACGCTCTGTTCCCTAAAGATATAGATTTCTCGTGAATGAACAGAATGACGTATTACTCATAGAAGATGATGAGCCTACTACTTATGAAAATGTTCTGAAGAGTTCAGAGTCTGAGAAATAGCTTCAAGCCATGCAAGCTGAAATGGATTCCATGTATGAAAACCAAGTATGGACTTTGGTTGAGGCACCCGAAGGAATAAAACCCATAGGGTGTAAATGGGTTTTCAAAAAGAAAACCGACATGGATGGTAATGTAATTACCTATAAAGCAAGGCTCGTGGCTAAAGGTTTTCGTCAAAGACAAGAAGTTGACTACGACGAGACCTTCAGCCCAGTAGCAATGTTTAAATCCATTAGGATACTCCTAGCCATTGCCACTCATTCTGATTATGAGATATGGCAAATGGATGTGAAGATAGCTTTCCTAAATGGAAATCTAGCTGAGGATGTGTATATGACACAACCTGAGGGCTTCATCTCCTATGATGGCGAAAAGGTATGCAAGCTTTAGAAATCCATCTATGGATTGAAGCAAGCATCCAGAAGTTGGAATATCCGTTTTGATGAGGTAATCAGAGAGTTTGGTTTCTTACAAAATCCGGATGAACACTGTGTGTATAAGAAGGTTAGTGGGACTGCAATCGTATTCCTTGTGCTATATGTAGATGACATATTCTTACTAGGAAACGATGTCTCTATGCTACAATCTGTGAAGATTTGGTTGTCCAAACAATTTGCCATGAAAGACCTTGGTGAAGCAACTTATATCCTTGGGATAAAGATTTATAGAGATAGATCAAAAAGGTTGCTTGGTCTTTCACAATCAACGATACATAGATAAGATCTTTGAAGAGGTTTAGCATGGAACAATCCAAGAGAGGTACCTTCCGTGACTCATGGGATAACACTCTCGAAATCTATGTGTCCTAAGACACAAGATGAGAGGATGCGCATGAATATGATCCCGTATGCATCTGCGGTAGGATCTATCATGTACGCAATGCTATGTACGAGTCCCGATGTATCATATGCTCTAAGTGTTACGAGCAGATACCAATCGGATCCTAGTGAGGGTCACTGGGTGGCTGTCAAGAATATCCTCAAGTACTTGTGAAGGACTAAGGATGTTTTCTTGATATATGGAGATGGAAATCTCCAGGTGAGCGAGTATACAGATGCCAGTTTTCAATCTGATAAGGATGATTCCAAATCCCAATCATGTTACATATTCACACTGAATGGCGGGGCAGTCAGTTGGAAGAGTTCCAAATAAGAGACGATTGCCGATTCAACAACCGAGGCAGAGTACATTGCCGCTTCAGACGCAGTAAAGGAAGCAGTTTGGATCAGAAAGTTCATTATTGAACTTGGTGTGGTTCTTAGCTGTGATGGGCCCATACAGTTGTATTGTGACAACAACGGGGCTATTACGCAGGCGAAGGAACCAAGGTCTCATCAACGATCCAAACACGTACTCCGCAGATATCATCTGATTAAGGAGATCATTGGATGAGGTGATGTCCAGATAGAGAGAATTCCCACCAAGCAGAATATTGTTGATCCGTTGACAAAGCCATTATCACAAAAGAGTTTTGATTCTCATGTACTCGTCTATGGTATTAGATATCAAGGTGATTGGCTTTAGGTCAAGTGGGAGATTGTTAGAGTAGTGCCCTAAAGGCAATAGCCTTTAGCGCGTTTTGTACAAAGTTGTGTACAGACTTTATGAATAAATAAAGAAAGGCATATTTCATTTATTTGTTGTTCATTATTTATGAACTGATATTGATCAATAAGCAAATTAATGAAGTCCATGGTACATGACATAGCATGAAGGAAATTATGATATGATCATACTACTGAGATTCCTATCATGTGTAATTATGTTAGTATCTAAATTATCCCTATTCATAGGATTACTGAAACTGGACATCGGTAATCCAGAGAGACTAGCACATCTCAAGCTCCTTGATTTGATCAAGCAGTGGATCTCAGAAACTGTAAATATGAGATATTTAGGGTTGAGATGTGAATGCTTACTAGAGGTAGTAAGTACATTAGATGATCTGCTATAAGATCATCACATGGATGTCCTATTCTAATGTCAATGATAATCTCATCATAGCAATGGTGCAAGTATCTTTAGACTTGAGGTGCTCAAGGATATCTTGGATACTGATTCTGTGCTTTGACTTCATTCCTAGTTGCCTTACAGAGGTCGCTCGAAGGGTGGTGATTGGGTACAGCTTGAGGTATTCGAAGGTTATTGAGTAGCCAATAGAGGATTCACCACTTCTGTGATAGCAGAAGATGATACCCATGGCCTCTTGTCAGGGTCATTACTTCGAAATCTCTGGCCGGAGTACGTATGTCATGAAGAGTGTCTTCAGTGACATATAAAGTAATGAGTCCCAGGACGAGAACTGAAATCACTTGGACTAGATTTGACGTAGTTAGTCTAGTAAGAGTTGACACTTTGCCCATACTAATAACCAAGTGGGGTATAGCATGGTAAAAGGACGAATTGCACAGTAATTGTCTATAGAAAGGTTCGTGATATGGTTCATGATGAATATATGTTCATTCGTCAAACCAATTACTTTCCGATCAATTGGGGGTCATGATGTGTTGCTAGATACCGCTCATGACTTGCTCAGATTAAGTGTTAATCTAAATGGTTAACATAACCGGGAACCTAATGGGTCACACGCATAAGAATGTCTCGGAGAATTCGTAAAATAGTTTTGGATAGAGATCCAATAAATGGAGAGCAATAGGATTAAATGGATCCCGATGAGATCGAGATATGTCCCGATGAGATCGCGACATCGATATTGCTGAAAAGAGTTTCTAGTGGTTTTTTCATACTGGGACCCGGTAGGTCGGTAGGACCAACCCCAGTGTGACTGGAACACTTCAGCAGTTATATACATATATATATATATGATTAATTAATTAAAGAATTAATATATATATATATGTGGTTTACGTGGAAAGGAAGAAGAAGCTTCTCCTTTTTGCTTTGTCATCAATTACATTAAAAGACAAAAGACAAAATAGCTAAAAGAAGAGTGAAGAGGATGGATGGTCGTGGGTTTTTGTATGAGATGAAAGGGTTTTATGAAAACCTTTTAGAGAAATTGGTTCTCTCATCAACGAGCTCTTCATCATCTTCATCTTCTTCAAGCTCTCCTTCATCCTCTCCAAGCTTCTTCAAGTTTCTTTTCATAGCTTTCCAAGGAAAAAGGTAAGAGCTAGCACTCTTTAATTTGTTCTAGCTATTCCTGGGTCAAAGGGTTTGCCCCGGTTAGGTTCTCCGATCTCTGCGTGGATACCGTTAGAGACGGTCTCCTTTCGCCGTTATGGTTTGAGTTTGTTATATAGACACATAGATCCTGGCTTTCGGGAAGGTCCCGGAATAAAAATTTTTGTTTTCCGCACCGTGTGCATGTGATGCACACACCAGGATTTTCCTACATAGGACTCCACTGTTAGTTAATTTCTATATTTGTGTATATTTGAATGTGTAAAAATACTGATTTGGAAATGGAATGGTTATTGGAATGATGATTTGGTGTTACTTTTCATGAATTGAATGAATATGACAAGAGAGTCACGTTAGTGAAATTATGTCTTAGGTTCTTAGTTCACTCGAACTAGTCCTATTGTTTGGTCATAACTCAACCTATAGACCTCTAAATTGGGTCATTTTAGTTGTATATAAAAAAATACATATAACTACTGTAACATCCCACCCCCTACTAGAATGGTAAAATAGTAAATTTGGCATATGATGAAATGGATCAGAATGACTTAGGACTGTTCATGCATAATAGGATTGGTACACAGTATCATTTGTGCACATGAAATTACTGTACATGCATCCATGACATTCCTGGTAGATGTGCCTAAGGCAATTTTATTGTGATTAACGTAGCTATTGGGTTTAAAAAATTATTCTGAGTGTGCCATTGAGTGTTTTATATTTTAAGAAATTTTTAGGAATTTTCTGAAATTTTCCGAAGAAAATTCCTGAACCGGAAAAATCGCCAAGTGGCGAACTGGTCGATTTTCGGTAATGAAAATTTCTATCCAATGGCACTGCATTATTGGGTATATTATTTTGGGATTGAAATTTGGGCCATTGGAATTGAATGGGTCAAAGATTCATTTCATTAGGGTTTAATAAAAAGTTTTTTTGTCTTTTTCTTTAAAATGCCAAGTGTCTCCCTCATTTATTAACTTTTTCTTATATCATTCATCACCCACGACTTTTCTCTTTCGCATATAAACAAACAAACTCCTTTGGAAAGCTAATCTTCTCCTTCATCCGTAGCCTCCTTTCCTTTCCTCCTTTAAATTAGTTTCTTCTTTTCCCATACAAGAACTTCTTCTTGCTTGCTACTTACTTGTTTCTTCTTTATGCACACCCAAGACCAAGCTTAAGCCTTGAGTGGATGATGATGTTGTGGGTGGAAAGTGAGGATTAGAAAGTAGAGAAAGTGGAGAAGTTGGTGTAGTATTGAGGAGGGAAAACTTGATTTGGTAAGTTTTGTTTTAAGCTTTCATTTATGCATTTAATGAATAAATTGGTTGTTAGATGCATTGATTGGTGTGTATTGGTCATTAATCATGATTTATGATGATCTATTGGCTCAATTCTTGTGTGATTAGGATGCTTATGCATGTGGGATTGGTATTAGAAGTGATAGGATTTAAGTTGAAGATGAAAGCTGGAAAATTGATTTTGACCTAGTACACTGATTTGAGCATAACTAATTGTGTGGTTATGAAAATGAGGTGAGGTTTGTGCCAAATGAAACTTTGGCTTGTTGGCTACAATTTTGTGTGAAATAGGTGTTGTCCAATTTTAGCATTAAGAGGTTGAAATTTGGCTTGGAAAGTTACTGCTGGGACTTATGTGAACAGTATACGGATTGATGACCTGATTGTGTTGATGATTTTTCTAAATTAATTGAGAAGGAATTAGGGCAAATGATCTAAATGAAAGTTGAAGCCTGTATTGTTAGCTTTTCATTGCCACTGATTTTGCAATTTTTCGGTATGTACGTTGGGAGTTATGAACTGTTAACTATTGACTGATTTTGTGCATTTTGGTGAAATCTAACCTAAGTGTCGGTTTTGTGAGCATTCTGATTGGAAGCAATTTTAGTAATTTTTTTGAATTGAATTGGCTTGAGTGATCTTCTTAAGAGTTGTAGATGAAACATTGATCTTGAAAATGGTATTTAGCATGCAATGTTTGGAGATCAGATTTGGGAGTTATGAGTTTTCAAACACTGAACCTGCATTAGGTGTTAACTGCTGATCATGGCAGAAACTTGCATAACAGTTTTGAATTGGTTAGAGATGGAATTGGCTCTTAAGATCTTCATGAAACTTGAAGTATGTGGTTTTATCTTTCCAATGATATAAGGTAGTGATTTTTTTGACTTGTGTACAGGGAGTTATGCTTGATCGAACATTACTGTCCAGATTGGGTGATTTCTGGGGCAGTGTCATTGATTGAATTATTTGACTTAGTTAATAATTTAATTTGATTTTTATTTGTTCATGAAAGTTGTAGATAACATTGGGATATGTCTGTTCACATTTATTTTGTATTTTTCTGACTGAGTAACTGGAAAGTTACGAATTTTATAAACTGTTGCACTGTTTTGACAAAATGTTGCACTGTTTTGAGAGGCAGTGTGAGGGTAATAACTTTGATTGCATTTTTGACACTCTTAGAGGTGAAATTGGCTTTTGTATCCTTCATAAAACTTGTAGAGCTCTCTTTTCTCTATAAAATAGAAACCAAGTTTGTCCAATTTGGAGTTCGGAGTAGGGAGTTATGCCCTGTGTAAGTTGGGATGTCGGAGGACGTTTGTTCCAGATCTGCTATTGTATACCATAAGTCGACTTGCACCCCATATAAGTCGACTTGTACATCTACAGTAACATAAGTCGACTAGGATTCTTAAGCAAGTCGACTAGGATCATATATTTTCCTTCTTTTGCTTATAACTTTTCCGTCCGACATCCGATTGACCTGATTCTTGAGGCATCAGATTCATGAAATATTTAATTTCATTTCCTAAGAGATTGAGAATTTTTGGACGGGAAATTGATGGGTGTCCGAGAAATGAGTATTTCATCACTATTTTATTTAATTGGGGACCTATAGAGGTCGAAATTGAGCGCCGTCAGCGCCATTGAATTTCTAATTTTTAAACGAATTTTTCTGATGGAAAAAAAAGGGATTAGGGCTAGGAATCTCATGAACATGCATTTTCACCTACATGTGCATCATTAACTAACTCAGATTGGATAATTAGTTATCGTTTTCTTCTCTAATTCTTATAGAGGCCCAATTGAAACATCGTTCGACCGACGTGGTAGAGACTTCCCGGCATTAGCTCAGAAGTGATAGGTGAGTAACCTAGGTGGTTTACTCAATTATTATATGTCTACTGTGGGGAATAACGGTAGGGGTTAAAACTGTGTTTGTTATGTATGAATTCTGGATGAAGGGTCCGATGAATTGGGAGAATTGACATAGAAGTGTATCTGGTTGTAATTCTGTGAACTGAATTGTTTCTACTGTGTGAAAGTGTGATACATAAATGGCTTGTACTATTACTGCTTACTGCTTCCTTGTGATATACTGTGATACTGTGATTCATTACTTGTAGTGTTCTGGATGTGCTCATTGTGCATTGTTTGCTACACTGTACTGTATTCTATTGGGGCACGACTGTTTTGTACTGACTGTTAAATTGAGCATATGCATTGCATACATCAATGCATAAACTGATAATAACAATAGTTGTGACCAGAGTTGCTACGACATCGACATCGACATCGATATTGAAAAAGAGCCTCGAGCTCGAAGGAGTCCTACTCCTAGACGCGTGGCGTCCACCGGATCTTGTTCTTGATTAAGCGCCGGTCACAACATGGTAATAAATGGAAAGTGTCACATGTGCATTGCATACTTCTTGACCGAATAATCAATGCCTTTTTGTCATATAATGATATGATACCGTTGAATTAGTCTTCTTGTGATGTATTCTTCTTCACAAATGTTTTTATGATGCATGAATTGGGTGAACCATCGATGATGGTTCTCACCGAGTTCGCAAAACTTACCAAAATTTTGCATCTATTTTTAGGTCTTGAAGAATACCCGTTTGACACGGGAGTATGTCTCTTGTAGGCAAGTGAAGGATAGAGGTTGGGATCGGTTTAAATGCATTAGTGTCCAATAGAATTGTATTCCAAAATGATTATTTGTATTTGTAATGGGCGATGTGGTTCTATTTTGTACATGAAATGGTTATTGTAATTTATTGTTGACTATTTGTATTAATCAAAATGTTTATCTATGCGTGGATGCAAATTGTCTCTCGCTTTTCCGCACACATGAGTGTAATAAAAAAAAGTAAATGGCTCTGATGGAATGAATGTTGAGTAAAAAAAAAAGGTTTTTGCTGAGATCTATCGACTGATGTAGTACGCCACCCTCACGGGGCATGGACTCGGATATCACCAATGATATCGAGTTCGGGTCACGTGGGAGTGAGGTGTTACATTTAGGTGGTATCAGAGCCTAGCAATATGAATGTATCTGGGCACAGTCTGAAACATAGGTTAAGTTGCATGCATTTGAGTTGTGTCATTGCAGACCATAGTAACTGATCCGTAGTCTGAGTCGCACGAGAATAAATCCTACGTGTGCATACGTGATAAGTGACTAAGTGAGAGAAAAGTGAGACCGTATTAGAATGTGAGCCCATGAATGTGTATGGGCAATGAGGAATGGGAAGAAGGAAACATCGATAATGAGAATTATAATGTACTGTGGTTAGAATGACTATGTTGGCCTAGACTGATTAAGGAAAGAATTAATATCAAACGGAGTTCCCTGATTAATGTGGCAATATTACGGCGACAGAAAACGAATATGTCTAGAACTTGGAGAGGTCCATTGGAGATATGAAAAGCATACTGGTTATAGTAGGACAAAGTGAGATGAAAAGTCCGGGATGATTAGGGAATTAAAGTTCTGACTGTAGATGCGATGAAATGGGAAACATTGGAACTAAGTAAAACGTAGATGGTCCGATCAGGCAGATATTGATTCACTGCATTTGTGTTCGATATCAGTAGATATCATAGGTAGATGATGATAGCGAGATTGTAATAAGGTCAATATTGTACCGTAACGATCTACCTAGAATTGAAAGAGCAAAGTGCCTAGTAGGGTAAGAAAAAGTAGAAATGGTGAGATAAAAGTGTACAAATAAATTGAAATGAACTCAGGAAACGGGTATGATTATGAGCGCATAAGCTTGAGACTGAAATGGTTATGCGAATATGGTGCTAAGAATTTGAAAATCAGTATAATAAGATCGTAAGGGAAAAAGACAGACTGACAATTTTCTACTGATTGGGTATCGGGAAATTCGGGATTGGTTGAAAAGATGTATATGGACACAGAAATGGTAAATGGATGGGTAAATAGATAGAGATACAGTGGAATATCTATGATTTTGTTGTGGTTGGGGGCATATCCCCGAATGTACTATCAATGTGAATACCCTATCGTGGATTGTTTGAGGAAAATAAAGAGAGACGTAGCAATAATGCGATGACATTGTATAAGCCAAGTGGATATGACCTTAAAAGGTCAAGCTAATACATGAATGATATGGGAATGAAACTAGGGAAATGAAAAAAAATGAAACAATGATAGTAATATATGAAAAGAGTTGTCGCATTTAAGTTGATTTACCGTTGGGAGTATCTATTGGACAGTAAAGCTGATTATGATTAAAGATACATGGAAATAAGAGAGGAGATGATCGGTGAATGATTAAATATGTGCTACTATGAGTGGCTAAAAGTGTAAAGTTCATAATGGGTTAAAGTATGACATAAGAGGACTGAGTGTACTTGTATGAGAGGAAATGAACAAAATAATAATAATATGGCATCAGTCCTCTATTTGAGGATTAGCATAAACGGAAAGGAGTTTTATGGAGGTCTGAATTGTATAGGTTACCAATTGGCTTCCGGATAAGATGAAATAAGTTCTGGTAAGGTGTAGATTACGGAATAAGTGTTAAAGAAAGTGTTTATGTGACTGTCACATGGAACCTTAGTGCAAGGACTGTTCTGATCTTTAAATTATGGCATAAAATTGTTCTGATTGAGATAGTGCGTATAGTTGAGAATGATTGAAAAGCAATTAGGGACACTAATTGGCTGATGAGACTTTCGTGAACAGTATAATGACGGTAGCAAGACTAATGGTCAAACGAAAAGAAGTACGGATGAAATCAAAAGTGAAATTGAGTTATATCTCAAGAGGAGATTTAGACATAACAAGTGAAATATCTGTTGAGGTTATGCAGATTGTGTGTGCGAAATGTAAAGTGTCCAATGACGTAAGTGGAATTTTAATTTGAGATGATTTTATTGCAATGTGAAGTGAATAGATCTCCATATGTGATGCAAAACTGTTAAGAAATCTTGATTCGAAACTAAGAAGAAAATAGTCCCAAACTGCGAAGTGAAATACTCAAATAAAGTGGAATTTATGGAAGTCCAAGTACGGATGACTAGGTATTGGCATATGTTGATGTGAATGACAGGAAATCAATTGAAAAGAGAAAATGAGTAGAGACAAGAAGTCTTAAAGGAAAACTGACCATGACGTGATGTGGTGTTACCTTCATAAAGGGATTGCAAATACACTACTTGTGGACTCAATGAAAAAGTTGAATGATGTATGGTAAAGTCAACAAGACCCTAATAGGGAATTATGTGAGGTAAGCAAATGGTAGTGACTATGTTTATAGACGGAATGTGTTTGAAAGTGTTGAACAGTGAAAAGTAAAAAGAACTATATGAATAATTGAGGAATTTGATAATGAGGATAAGCATACCCTTGGAGAGTGGGCAGTGTGTGATGAACTGAGACATTATGTTAAACTGGTATAAGATAAATTGAACTGACTTTGATAAATGGTATTGGTGTTATGATCGCAATTGTTTAAAGTCTTGGAGACCTTAGATTCCTATAAGGATACATTGTGTTTGTTCGAGAAAAAAGATGGGCATAAATGATTACTATACCGACAATGAATAGATAATGCTGCAATGAACAGATCAATTACAGATATTGGGATTTCCAAAGAATGTTAAGTAGATTATGGGTAACTGTGAAGTGTTACTGGAAAATGGAAGTTGTAGATCTAGTGATACTGGATAAAGGTAAGAAAGGTTAAGAGTGCAGGAGTTAAAGTAGTGAGTCCTATGATGAGTCTGAATATGCGAGTGAAATCGGAAAAACAATATTGCATGCTTCAAAGAAGAAGTATGTGTACCCGACAAAAAGTGCTAGAACAAGAAAGTGAACAGTTGAAGCTAGACATTCTAGTAAGTATATGCGAAAAGTGAAATTGAATAACTAAGGGTATAGAACGAAGTGATTAGATTCAAGTGCGTAGAGGTTTGAATGTTCAATAGGAAAAGTGTTTAAGTTGGAATGCAGAGGATTATACCCTTATGATATAGTTTTGACTGAATGATTATAGAATTAATGGTGATCTAAGAGTCAATGAAATATGAGGGAGAAATGTGTTAGGTGGATTACCACTGGTTATAGTGAAAAATAGAGATAAGTGCCACTGTGTCGTTACCAAAGAAAAGGGAAGTGTCGCAGACGAGAGAACCTATTTTATTAGAAGTATCATAGTGACAAAGTGTACGCAGAATTGGCAAAAAGGGTATTAATGAAGTTATTGGAATAAGTATATATATTGAGAAAAAGGTATTGGATGGTATAGTGCGAAAAAGGCATTGGATGGTATAGTGAGAAAAAGATATTGAATTGATAAAACGTGATGAGTGAACAGGTTCGGAAATAATGAACTGAGTCATAGCATCAGAACTAAAGGTAGTGGCTACTCTGAAAATGGCAAGTGAAATAGTTAAGATAGTGAGATCGCATAACCGACGAAGATTGTTGAGTCCGCTCATCTCTGTGATGAGTGACAAGGAGTCAGCCAAATAAGTGACTGAACAACTGACTGAGTGTGGTTACTGTGACTTTTCGGAAAATGAATCATTGAGTGGAAAAGTGTATGGAACATGTAGAGTCATTTGATAACGGTCATAGTGAACCGTTGACTGAGAATTTCGAGGACGAAATTTTTATAAGGAGGAGGGAATTGTAACAACCCACCCCCTACTGGAAGGGTAAAATAGTAAATTTGGCATAGGATGAGATGGATCAGAATGACTTAGGACTGTTCATGCATAATAGGATTGGTACACAGTATCATTTGTGCACATGAAATTACTGTACATGCATCCATGACATTCCCGGTAGATGTGCCTAAGGTAGTTTTATTGTGATTAACTTAGCTATTGGGTTTGAAAAATTATTCTGAGTGTGTCATTGAGTGTTTTATATTTTAAGGGATTTTTAGGAATTTTTCTGGAATTTTCCGGAGAAAATTCCTGGACCAGAAAAATTGCCAAGTGGCGAACCGGTCGATTTTCGGTAACGAAAATTTCTATCCAATGCCACTGCATTATTGGGTATATTATTTTGGGATTAAAATTTGGGCCATTGGAATTGAATGGGTCAAAGATTCATTTCATTAGGGTTTAATAAAAAGTTTTTTTTTGTCTTTTTCTTTAAAATGCCAAGTGTCTCCCTCATTTATTAACTTTGTCTTATATCATTCATCACCCACGACTTTTCTCTTTGGCATATAAACAAACAAACTCCTTTGGAAAGCTAATCTTCTCCTTCATCCGTAGCCTCCTTTCCCTTCCTCCTTTAAATTAGTTTCTTCTTTTCCCATACAAGAACTTCTTCTTGCTTGCTACTTGCTTCTTCTTTATGCATACCCAAGACCAAGCTTAAGCCTTGAGTGGATGATGATGTTGTGGGTGGAAAGTGAGGATTAGAAAGTAGAGAAAGTGGAGAAGTTGGTGTAGTATTGAAGAGGGAAAACTTGATTTGGTAAGTTTTGTTTTAAGCTTTCATTTATGCATTTAATGAATAAATTGGTTGTTAGATGCATTGATTGGTATGCATTGGTCATTAATCATGATTTATGATGATCTATTGGCTCAATTCTTGTGTGATTAGGATGCTTATGCATGTGGGATTGGTATTAGAAGTGATAGGATTTAAGTTGAAGAAGAAAGCTGGAAAATTGATTTTGACCTAGTACACTGATTTGAGCATAACTAATTGTGTGGTTATGCAAATGAGGTGAGGTTTGTTCCAAATGAAACTTTGGCTTGTTGGCTAAAATTTTGTGTGAAATAGGTGTTGTCTAATTTTAGCATTAAGAGGTTGAAATTTGGCTTGGAAAGTTACTGCTGGGACTTATGTGAACAGTATACGGATTGATGACCTGATTGTGTTGATGATTTTTATAAATTAATTGAGAAGGAATTAGGGCAAATGGTCTAAATGAAAGTTGAAGCCTGTATTGTTAACTTTCCATTGCCACTGATTTTGCAATTTTTCGATATGTACGTTGGGAGTTATGAACTGTTAACTATTGACTGATTTTGTGCATTTTGGTGAAATCTAACCTAAGTGTCGGTTTTGTGAGCATTCTGATCGGAAGCAATTTTAGTAATTTTTTTGAATTGAATTTGCTTGAGTGATCTTCTTAAGCTTTGTAGAGGAAACATTTATCTTGAAAATGGTAATTAGCATGCAATTTTTGGAGATCAGATTTGGGAGTTATGAGTTTTCAAACACTGAACCTGCATTAGGTGTTAACTGCTGATCATGGCAGAAACTTGCATAACAGTTTTGAATTGGTTAGAAATGGAATTGGCTCTTAAGATCTGCATGAAACTTGAATTATGTGGTTTTATCTTTCCAATGATATAAGGTAGTGATTTTTTTGACTTGTATACAGGGAGTTATGCTTGATCGAACATTACTGTCCAGATTTGGTGATTTCTGGGGCAGTGTCATTGATTGAATTATTTGACTTAGTTAATAATTGAATTTGATTTTGGTTTGTTCATGAATTTGTAGATAACATTGGGATATGTCTGTGCACATTTATTGTGTAATTGTTTTGACTGAGGAACTGGAAAGTTACGGATTTTATAAACTGTTGCACTGTTTTGACAAAATGTTGCACTGTTTTGAGAGGCAGTGTGAGGGTAGTAAAATTGATTGCATTTTTGACACCCTTAAAGGTGAAATTGGCTTTTGTTTCCTTCATAAAACTTGTAGAGCTCTCTTTTCGCTATAAAATAGACACCAAGTTTGTCTAATTTGGATTCTAGAGTAGGGAGTTACGCCCTGTGTAAGTTGGGATGTCGGAGGACATTTGTTCCAGATCTGCTATTGTATAGCATACGTCGACTTGCACCCCATATAAGTCGACTTGTACATCCACAGTAGCATAAGTCGACTAGGATTCTTAAGCAAGTCGACTAGGATCATATATTTTCCTTCTTTTGCTTATAAGTTTTCCGTCCGACATCCGATTGACCTGATTCTTGAGTCATCGGATTCATGGAATATTTAATTTCATTTCCTAAGAGATTGGGAATTTCATCACTGTTTTATTTAATTGGGGACCTATAGAGGTCCAAATTGAGCGCCGTCAGCGTCATTGAATTTCTAATTTTTAAACGGATTTTTCTGATGGAAAAAAATAGGATTAGGGCCAGGAATCTCATGAATATGCATTTTCACCTACATGTGCATCATTAACTAACTCGGATTGGATAATTAGTGATCATTTTCTTCTCTGATTCTTATAGAGGCCCAATTAGAACGTCGTTCGACCGATGTGGCAGAGACTTCCCGACATTAGCTCGGAAGTGATAGGTGAGTAACCTAGGTGGTTTACTCAATTATTATATGTCTACTGTGGGGTTAGAACTGTGTTTGTTATGTCTGAATTCTGGATGGAGGGTCCGATGAATTGGGAGAATTGACATAGAAGTGTATCTGGTTGTAATTCTGTGAACTGAATTGTTTCTACTTTGTGAAAGTGTGATACATAAATGGCTTGTACTGTTACTGCTTACTGCTTCCTTGTGATATACTGTGATACTGTGATTCATTACTTGTAGTGTTCTGGATGTGCTCATTATGTATTGTTAGCTACACTGTACTGTATTCTACTGGGGCACAACTGTTTTGTACTGACTGTTAAATTGGGCATATGCATTGCATACATCAATGCCTAAACTGATAATAACAATAGTTGTGACCAGAGTTGCTCTTGACATCGACATCGACATCGACTCAAAAAGAGCCTCGAGCTCGAAGGGAGTCCTACTCCCTAGACGCCAAGCGTCCACTGAGCACTGTTTACTGATTAAGCGCTCGGTCACAACATGGTAATAAACTGGAAAGTGTCACATGTGCATTGCATACATACTGGACTGAATAACTGAATGCCTTTTTGCTGTATATAATGATATGATACCGCTGAATTAGTCTTACTGTGAATGTATTCTTACTGTCAAATGTTTGTATGATGCATGAATTGGGTGAACCATCGATGATGGTTCCTCACTGAGTTCGCAAAAACTCACCAAAATTATGCATCTATTTTCAGGTCTTGAAGAATACCCCGTTTGACACGGGAGTATGTCTACTATAGGCAAGTGAAGGATAGAGGTTGGGATCAGTTTGCGTCTGCATTAGTGTCCAATAGAATTGTATTCCAAAATGATTATTTGTATTTGTAATGGGCCAATGTGGTTCTGTTTTGTACATGAAATGGTTATTGTAATTTATTGTTGACTATTTGTATTAACTGAAAATGTTTATCTATGCACGTGGATGCAAATTGTCTACTATTTTCAGCGCACATGAGTGTAATAAAAAAAAGTAAATGGCTCTGATGGAATGAATGTTGAGTAAAAAAAAGGTTTTTACTGAGATCTATCGACTGATGTAGTACGTCACCCTCATGGGGCATGGACTCAGATATCACCAATGATATCGGGTTCGGGTCACGTGGGAGTGGGGTGTTACAACTACAAATCTCTATAAGATACTCTGACTTAATTCTAGGTTTATGATATTGGAAATTGAGATTGAAAATGATGACCTGATGTTGCCCTTGTATTGGAATAACTTGTGATGTTTGGTACTTTTCTTATGAATTAGAAGTCCAAATGGCCTGATATGTGATGATATAGAAACTAAAGACCTAGGGGAATAAATGTTTAGAAGACATCAAAGCCTAAATTAATTTTTTATGTGAAAATTTTAGAACAAGTGGAGACTATCATATGACTTGCTTCTGGACTAATTTGTTTGTCTATTTTAGACATACAGTGTGCTTAGCCCATCTTTACACTATTTTGAGTGCTTTGATTCTGTTTTTCTTTCACTGAACCATATTGAAACTTTTTCTAATGTTTATGAAAATTTGCAAGCTCCAAAAAATAAATGAAATATTACTTACCATGTGTGAATTTGGTGATTAAACATTGAAACTTAAGAGAACATAATGCATCTTAAAGAAAATTTACATATACATAGGTGATTTATAGGCATATTGACTTGACCTGCACAACACAGTTTATGCAATACACAATTCACACTCGTTACAAAACTCATTCATGCCCAAATAATTATATGGGCTATGTACAATGCATGCTTAATGACAATCCCAGGTATAGGTTCTATAACACATTTTATGCTCATTCCCACTTCATAATTCATATGTGTCTAACTGAACTAAGATTCACACTTCATTTCTACATGATCTTTCTAAATTCTCCTTTCGATCTTTACCCTTTTCTTATGTCTAGCTTATTCATTCGCTTACACCTCAAGAACACTTGGTTACTTTATATCATAACTCAATTTCTCGGCATCTCTTTTCCAACCTCATATGATCTCAAAATATCCACATTCTCATCCAAGGAATCCAATTGAAAAAACCCATAATGCAAAATCACTAAATCTGATTCTAGAATACTTAAACCCAAGCATTTTTAAACTCCATGAATTAGAATCCTTCCAAAAATCCAAAAGATTCAAAATGATCTTACCTTGATTCTTCACCAAATGAAAAGATCTTTAGCTCAAATGGAAACTCTTTTCTTCCTCTTCCTTTTTCTTTTCTTGGACAGCTTCAAAATCTTTCTTAAAGACTAAGAAAAATTAAACCCTAGCCCACTCTCTTCTTTTCTCTTAAACCACCAAACTCTCTTTCTGTTTCTCTCGCATTTTTGTTGTTCTCTTTTTCTTATCCTTCCATTCAAGTTTTTCTTCTTCATTTATAAGCAAGACAACACTTCTTCTTCCAATTATGCCCTTAATGATTGAGAAATGTTCCATTTGCCCTTCCATTTATGCCTTATATCTTTTATACTTAAGTGTCTTGCAAACAGTATCCTTCAATATTATGACATAACACTTTATTCTAGAAGAATCTTCTCTATTGCCTTACGTTTCCAATGATACCAAAATCAGTCCATTTGATTCAAAAATCTGAACGCATTGCCCAAACATTTTCGGACTGTTCTTATATTGAAACAGTACACTATTCTTCGATCCCCCCAGAAATTGAAAGTCCTATAAACTAAATTAGATTTCAAATTCTGCATACTATCTGTATCTCTATGTCTCTAGTTTATCTTGAAACCAGAATTATCTCATTTGGATTTATACAGATCAAGATATCATCAAAATACTAAAGTATGTTCAGTAAAATATCTAGTTCCTATTATTTAAGAGTACACACACTATACCCGTTCCACGTTTTTCAGTCAATATTTGTCACTTCATTTCAGATGGTTATGATGTTTTTTAGAGATGTATAAAAATGTCTTACGAATCCAATGGTACAAGAATCAAGTCATTTGAGTGTCTAGAGAAGAAGTTATGGCCAAAAGAATCCAATCTGGCTTTATCCTCAATCATATTGAACCTATCATGGGACAATTAGTATAACTTTCTCTAGAGATATCAGATATAGGTATTCTTTATATGATTTGAAAGAGGACTTCAAGAGTTATAACTCTCATGAAGACCTAAAAGACAAATTCCATCTTTAGAAGGATAAAAAATGAAACATAATATATAAGATGAATAGTAACCCAGAAGGAGCAAAACTAAAAAGGAGCGAAACTGCGAAAAAACAAAACTGAGAAGGAATAAAACTGAAAAGGAACCAAACTGAGAAGGAACAAAATTGAGAAGGAATAGAAGATATAAGATTAATAGTAACCCAGAAGGAACAAAACTAAGAAGGAGAGAAACTGAGAAGGAACAAAACTGAGAAGGAACAAAACACAAAAGGAACAAAACTAAGAAGGATTGAAACTAAGAAGGAACAAAACTGAGAAGGAACAAAACACAGAAGGAACAAAACTAAGAAGGAGCAAAACATAGAAGGAACGAAACACAGAAGGAAAAAAACTCCAAAGGAACAAAACTCAGAAAGAGCAAAACATAGAAGGAACGAAACACAGAAGAAGCATCTTTACTCTTGAACATCCCCCCTTATAAGGATCATAACTTTCAGCTCGGATGTCCAAAATTTTCTTTCTATATACCATTGGAAAGCTAAAAGAAAGGCCTACAATTTTCATAAGACATATTTGCCTAAATCAGCCTAGATTAATGCAGAATTTCCCCCGAATGTCACTTTTTTATATGCAAAGATTCAATATTTTTGTGCATATATGCTAACATTATTCATGAGCTAGAAAATGCATTTCCTTAATCTCTCTTTGAGCTCATATGTACTGAAATTTTGGGTCCTAACCCTTAGTATAGGAATGGGATGTTACATTGACCATCTATCTGGGGGTAAAAAGTAGTGCTAAAATTTAACTTAGTTCTTAGAGTCTCTTGTAAGCTTCCCCAGAATCTTGAAGTGAATCGAGGATCCCTGTCAGAAAATATAGAGTCCGGAATCCCATGTAGTCTCACTATCTCATAAATATACTTCTTTGCTAGTATATGCAAAGAATCAATCTATTTAATTTCCAGAAAATCGGCTGATTTTGTCAGCCGATCTACAATGACCCATATAGCATCATGCTTCCTACTGGTCTTGAGCAAACCCATCAGAAAATCCATGGTCACTCTTTGCCACTTCCATTCAAGAATAGACAATGGCCTTAATTGCCTGAAGGTGCTTAGTGTTCAGCTTTGACTTGCCTTACTCACATATTCCGCTACATCTCTCTTCATGCCTTTCCACCAGAAATGCTCTTTCAGACCTCTGTACATCCTAGTGCTACCTGGGTGCATGGCATAAGGTGCATTATGAGCCTCATCAAGTATATCATCCTCTACTTCCTTGACATTTGGGATACAAAGTCTATTCCCTATAACCATAAGTCCATCCCTCACCACCACTTCAGATTTCTTGCCATTTAAAATTTCTTCTCGGAGATTACTCAATTCTGCATCCTGTGCTTGTAACTCTTTAACTTTCTCTCTGAGTATCGGTCTCGCTCTGAAAATAGCAACAATACCTTCAGGTTCCTCCTTTTTCAAACTTATCCTAAGCTTAGCCATCTCCTCCAATAGTGGCAGATAAACTGTTCGAACATGAGCTATAGAGGATTTCCTGCTCAAGGCATCCGCTACCACATTCGCCTTTCCTAGATGGTACTCAATTAACAGATCATAATCCTTGAGCAAGTCTAACCACCTGCTTTGTCTCAAATTCAATTCCTTTTGGCTCAACAAATACTTAAGGCTTTTATGATCTATGAAAATCCTTGTTTGAACCCCATACAGATAATGTCTCCAAATCTTCAAGGCAAAAACTATTGCTGCTAACTCCAGATTATGGGTCAGGTAATTAAGTTCATAAGGCTTTAGATGTCGTGAGGCATAAGCTATTATCTTGTCTTCTTATATCAACACACAACCCGAACCTTTTCTCGAAGCATCACTATATACTGTATAACCCTTATCTCCCATAGGCAGGGTCAAGATTGGCGCGCTGGTCAATCTATGCTTGAGCTCCTAAAAAATCTTTTGACATTCCTCACTCCAGATAAATTTTTTATTCTTCCTCAATAACTTAGTCATTAGAGCTGCTATCCTGCCAAACCCAGAAAACTCCTAACCTCTGTTACTGTTTGGGGTGCATGCCAATTTACCACTACTTTAGCCTTCTTTGAATCAACATGTACCCCATCTTTCGAAACCACATATCCAAGGAATATCACCTCATGAAGCCAGAATTCACATTTGTTGAATTTGGCATAAGATTCCCTCTCCCTCAATGTCCACAACACAATCCTAAGATGCTCCTCATGTTCCTCTTCATTCTTGGAATACACCAGAATATCATCAATAAACACTATGACAAACTGATCCAGATACTTCTTGAAGACCTATTCATAAGATCCATAAAAATAGTTGGGGCATTGGTCAATCCAAAAGGCATGACTAAAAACTCATAATGTCTATACCGTGTCCTGGAGGCTGTCTTATTTACATTAGCCTTCTTGGTTCTGAGTTGATGATAGCCTGACCTGAGATAAATTTTGGAATAGACCCTTGCTCCCTGAAGCTGGTCAAATAGATCATCAATCCGAGGCAGAGAATACTTGTTCTTAATAGTCACCCTGTTGAGTCTCTGATAATCAAAGCATATGCACCATGTTTCATCTTTCATCTTAACAAATAGAACTGACGCTCCCCACAGTGACAAACTCGGCCTTATGAACCCCTTCTCTAGCAGTTCTTCCAACTATTTCTTAAGTTTCTTCAACTCTACTAGAGCCATTCTATAGGGTGGAATAGAAATGGGTGCGGTTTTGGGAATCAAGTTGATGACAAACTCGATTTCCCTCGCTGGTGGCAAGCCAGGTAAGTCCTCTAAGAACACTTCTGGAAATTCCCTCATAACTGGAACATCCTCTAACTTCCCTTCTTTCCTTCAGTGTTCACAACATATGCCAAGAAGGCTTTATACCCCTTTTCCATCATCCTGTCAGCTAGCAAAGCCGAAATGATTCTTGGTGATGATGTTTTCCTGTCCCCTCTGAAAATCACCTTCTCACCGTTGCCTAGGTCAAATTCTACCTCCTTAAGGCTACAATCTAACTTTGCATGATACTTCTCCATGACATCCATTCCCAATATGACATCGAGCCCCTTTAGATTTAGGGGTAGTAAGTCCACTACTAGTTGAGCACCCACGAAGAAAAGCTCACAATCCCTATACACTTGACTTATAATCACATTCCTCCCTAGAGGAGTACTAACAGTCAAAGGACTACCCAAAGGCCTCAAATCAACATCATGTAATGTCATGCTTGCAAAAATAAATGAATACGTGGAGCCAAAATCAATCAACATATATACTGCATAATTAAATAACCGGGCTATACCCGTAACAACTTCAAGTGCGGCTGCCGCTTCCTCTTTGGTCATGGCGAACACCCTTGCCTGAGCTTGACCCCTTGGCCTTTCTAGAGGAATAACCTTCTTTCCCGTCCTTCCAGTGCCTCCTACACTTGAGACTTGCCCTGAGACTGTTCTTGTCTGCTTGTTCTTGATAGGATCACTGCTTCCCACTTCACTCTGAGTATGGTAACTCCTTGTACTCTTCTCAAGCCTTGGGGAACTCATTCTCTTCTTAGTAGACTACTCCCTGTTCTTCCTCTTCCTGCTCACTTCATTCCTGATATTCTCCAGCTTCTCAGCCTGAAGTGCAGAATCTACTAATTGTTGGTAGTCACAGAAATTGTGGATCAAGACTTTCTCCTTGATCCCCAAATGCAGTCCTCAAACTTGTGATGCTTATCCTCCTCATTAGCAACAATGTTGGTCGCATATCATGACATCTGGGTAAATCTCAGCTCATATTCACTCACACTCATGTCCCTCTATGTGAGATTTAGGAACTCTCTAGCCTTATCTTGGATATAGACCCTCGAGAAAAATTTCCTCCTAAAAGTCTCGAAAAAGTCTCTCCATGATAACACCGGAGGCATATCCTGACTGTGGGGCACTGATTTCCACCAATGAAGTGTGTCCCTTTGTAGCAAGCTCACTGCATAGTCTAACTTCTCCTCATCCGTGCACTTCATCTAAATCAAAACCCTCTCAGTCCTTTTCAACTAGGCTTCAGCCTCTTCAAGATTTGTAGTCCCGTTGAAATATACAGCTCCATACATGCGGAGCTTATCATACTGCCCACTCCTCTCCACTGGAGCTGGCATTGGAATTTGTGACCCTTGGCCGATGGCATAAGTGAAGGCTTGAGCGAAAGCTTGAAAGAACCATGGGTCCATAGTAGACATAGGAGGAGGAGGCGGTGGCACTTCATGTTGTACACTAGGTGCCTCAGAATCAGGAGCAAGGTATGTCCCAGCATCTTACGGGATATAGGATTCATCTGTGCTCCCTTGGTGAGAGCTAGTTCGAGTCACAGCTCCTCGAGTTCTCCTTCAAGGTGGCATTTTTCATTCCTTCAATATAAAACCAGTGAAAACATTTAGTTTATCTAAAATAATTTCAAATCATTTAAAACAATTTAAAAAAACCATGCACTTTGCTTACATAAAAATAATGCATGTTCATTTCATGTCTTAGACTACCCACCAAAAGCCTAGGATACTCTTAAACCTAGTCGCTCTGATACCATAAGTGTTGGATATCCTGCCCTTGTGAGTCATGGGACCGACAGTCTAAGTGACATCTGAACGCTTATCCCACAAGGATGGTGTGCCCCCACTAAGACAAACTTCAAGACAACTAACTTCTACTATTTCCAAACAGATTTTGACCTTAATCATTTTGCACCTGCCTTGGGACAAGTAGCACAACTGTCACTAGGGATATCAGGTTAAGATCACCTAAGGATAATTTCAAATAGGTCCTTGAGATCTACAACTTCGAAGAAGACCTTGAGGTCAGATTCTATCTTCTGAAGGGTCAAAAATGGAGCAGAAGATAGGTACAGACGAAAAGGAGACTAATGGAAAAAGATAGAAAAAGTGGGAAACTTACTATAACTTTCCATACAGATATCAGATTAAGGTTTTCTTTATATTATTCTAACAAGGACTTCAATATCTACAACTTTTATAAGGACCTCAAAGACAGACTCTATCTTCTAAAGGGTCAAAAATGGAGCAGAAGATAGGTACAGACGAAAAGCAGACTAATGGAAAAAGATAGAAGAAGTGGGAAAATTGCTATAACTTTCCCTAAAGATATCAGATTAAGGTGTTCTTTATATGGTTAGAAAGAGAACTTCAAGATATACAACTTTTATGAAGACCTCAAAAATAGATTCTGTCTTTTGAAGGGTATAAAATGGAATAGAATATAGGTATAAAGCAGACTAATGAAAAATACCGAAGAACTTGAAAAAGACAGATGAAGTGGGAAAATTACGATAACTTTCCCTACAGATATGAGATTAAGGTGTTCTTTATATAGTTCAAAAGAGGACTTCAAGATCTATAACTTTAATTAAGATCTCAAAGATATAATCTATATTTTGAAGGGTCTAAAATGGAATAGAAGATAAGTACAAAGCAGACTAATGAAAAAGACAGAAGAACTGGAAAAAGACAAAAGAAGTGGGAAAATTGCTATCACTTTCCCTACAGATATTGGATTAAGGTTTTATTTATATCGTTTGAAAGATAACTTCAAGATCTACAACTTTAATAAATACTTGAAGATAGATTCTATCATTAGAAGGGTCAAAAGTGGAACAGAAGATAGGTACAAAGCAAACTAATGAAAAAGGCAGAAGAGGTAGAAAAAGACAGAAGAAGTGGGAAAATTGCTATAACTTTAACTAAAAATATTGGATTAAGGTGTTATTTATATGGTTCGAAAGAGGACTTAAAGATCTACAACTTTCATGAAGACCTTGAAGACAGATTATATCGTTAGAAGGGTCAAAAATGGAATAGAAGATAGGTACAAAGCAGACTAATGAAAAAGACAGAAGAAGTGGAAAAAGAGAGAAGAAGTGGGAAAATTGCTATAACTTTCCCTACAAATATCAGATTAAAGTGTTCTTTATATGGTTCGAAAGATGACTTCAAGATCTACAACTTTTATGAAGACCTTAAAGAAAGATTCTATTGTTAAATGGATCAAAACTGGAATAGAAGATAGGCCAGGGGAAAAAATAGAAGAAGCAAAACATAAAAGAAGATGATGTCATCACATAAGAAACAAAAAGGCCGAAGAAACAAAACACAGAAGAAGATGACGTCATCATAAAAGAATCACAAAAGAAGCTAATGTTGTCACAGAAGAAGCAAAACACAGAAGAAGATGATGTCATCACAGAAGAAACACAAAAGAAGATGACGTCATCACAGAAGAAACGAAAAGGCAGAAGATATATCTTCCATTATAAAGATCATAACTTTTAACTCAGATGTCCAAAATTTTCATGTTATATACTGCTGAAAAGATAAAAGAAAGACCTACAAATTTTGAGAAGACACATTTGCCTAAATTGTAACACCCCACACCCGCATGACCCAAACCCGACATTGATGGTGATATCTGAGTTCGAGCCCTGCGAGAGTGGTGTGCTACATCACTCAGTCACAACTCAGTATAAATTTTTTTAAAACAAAAACATACACTATGCAGGAAATTATTAACATAACTAATCATCGGTGAATACAATGACCATAGGGGCCCTCTTATAGATACAAATTAATTTAGTTCAGAGACTTTACGAATTTACTGAATCATTTGTACAAAAATTCAGAAAAATATAATTGCAATACAAAATTTATCAGACACTAATGCAGACGCAACTGATCCCGACCTCTTTTCTCGCTCACATGCGATAGCTATACGCCCGTTACCTAACAGGGTGTTCTTCTAGGTCCTGAAAAATAATTGCAAATTTTGGGTGAGTTTTGCGAACTCAGTGAGTTAACCATCATCGATGGTTCACTCAATTCATGCAACACATCATTTCACATTGCATATAGTCTCATTGTTGCATATTTGATCACATTTCACAATTTCACTTAAGCATAGACAATTTATACATTTCATTCAATTAGACATACATAACCAAATGAAATCATGTAACACTCAAGCATAACACAGTCGTTTCATAATTCACCTTCAGAAGTACCACATGATTGGTACCACAGGAGCATAAGGCATTTCGCCTTTCACTCAATCAAAATGATTAAATCAAATGCATATGACATACGCATGTGACACTTTTCTAATTTAATTCGGTGTTGTGACCGAGCGCTTAAACTGTCCCAATTAGGGAACATTAATCATTGAGCCTGAGGCTCTGAATCACTACTGTCCCAATATGGGCGCATTAATCGTTGAGCCTAAGGCTCTGAATCACTATGGGCTCGAGGCCCAAATACATTGAGCTTTTAGCTCTCGGTGGCTGCTCCTGTCACAATTGTCATTAACTGATCATGCATTCATGCATGGAATGGATATGTCGCAATGAAGCAATGTCAACATCACAATCATTCCCAAATTAGCACTTCAAACAAATAGATCACAATTAATCACATAAAAATTACGATCACATTGAATAACATTTAAAACAAGGAGGTCCCAAATTCTCAGAAAAATAGCACTTCTATGTCATAATCTCCCAATACATCGGACCTTCTGTCCGGAATCCAATCATAAACAACTCACAAACCCACCATTATTCTCCACAGAGTTATAAGCACAAAATTATAAACAAATAATAATTAAGAAACCATCTAGGTCACTCACCTATAGCTTCCGAGCTAATTCCTGGAAGTCTCGGCAACGTCTGTGGGTCGACGTTCCAATTGCGCCTCTATCATAGTCAAAATATTCAAACATTACCAAATGTACAATCAGAAATATTTAATAATGCACATGTACTAATTAAAATGTGTACAATGCATGTTCGTGACATTCCCGGTATGAACACATGCTACAATTCTCATGAAGGACTTAAAAGCAAATTCGAACTCTAATTAGGTCAAATTTTCCCATTATTGTGGCTGCCCTGTTATAGAGTATTAAATCAGCATAGAACCTAAACCATATCCAAACTTTACAAATTCTTAACTTACAATTCCTTCATCCAAAATTCGCATATAACACCCCATTACAAAGCCAAACATTCCTCTACAACTTTCCATAAGATCACTTGAGCTAATTTCAACCCTAACAGTCCAAATTTAGCGTCAGAACACAGAAATCACCAAAATCTATACACTTAGAGTCATTTGCACACAAAACACATTATGACCTGAATTACCATTTGAACATTAACAAATCATAACTTTCAACCTAAAACTTTAAAAATATCATACTTAGTGGAGATAGAAAGCTAATAAGAACATCTCCAACTTTCATGAAGACCAATTTCACAAAATTTGTCTACTTTAGCCTAGAAAAATTCTCCAAGTTTCAGGTCGCAAATCATTCCATGCTAGAATAATCACTATTCACCCTGCACCTATATCTCACTTTCCAAACAAAAATTCACACCTTTAAAGCAACAATTGGATAGAGCTTCCTTCATAAGAATTCTAACCAAACTTCCCTACTTTAATTCAAGTCAAACCTCAACTCAATAGTATAACCACATGAAAAGTTATGATCAAAATATTGAAACATACACAAAGTGAATTTTCCAGATTCACAACCTACTCAAATTCTACATCTTCCCTACGATTTCTAAACCAAACAATACTCAATTTACTTCATATTGCCACCACAACCAAGTCACAATCTATCCTTGAACATAATCCACAAAATCACAGCACTCACACCTAACCATCTCTCATTAATAAACACTCATCTAACAACAATATAATCCATCCAAACAACTTAATTCATTTCATTTATTAACTTCTAATTCATCATTCACCAATCATCAATCAATCAAGGACTTAACATACCCATATAGTCAAAGCACAACTTCATGCAATTAGTGCACAAGATGTCACAATTAATGCATTAACCAACATAAAACATAGTACTTACCTAATTAAGCTCCCACTTTCTTCAATTTCTCTGACACAACAACAATTTTTCTTGTGTGGGTGAAGTCTTAAGTCCAAATAACTTTACTTAGATATGATTTTGATGTATAACAAAGAGAATCAATAAAAAGAAAAGCAAGACAGACAAAGTCATACAGAATTTAAATAAAGCGGAACCAAAGCGATAAGCGCATACGAATAAAGTAAAGCGACGCAAAAGCGAAAGCATAACCTAAGTAAAGCAGACACATACGTAAACAGAAAAACAGACTAAGATGTAGAAACACAGACGATAAAATATAGACGAAGAAAAACAGATGCGGAATTCGAAAAGAAGACGAAGGAGTCAGCTCGAGTTAGTTACAGAACTCAACTGATTAACCGTTTCTTTAAAGATTCAAGAAACAAGGATCAAGAAGCAGTTGGAGATGAAGGCTATAAATACAAGTCGAAGTCGAAGATTGCAAAGTTAGCAAAAAGTTGAAAAGTTAGTGAAGTTGAAAAATTAGCAGATTTACATCTACGTGATCGTAAAAGCATTCTGTTCAATTTAGTTGAGAGCTATTTTACTGTAACATGTGTTCAAACACTTATCTGAGAGAAAGTAGTACAGATAGCCTGCAGAGGCTAAGTGTGAAAGAATACTGGTTGTAGAGACCTGAAGAGGCTCGCAAAGAATACTTATAAAATTGAAGAGATAGTGAAAATCTCAGAAAGAACTCTGAGGACTAGACGTAACCCACGGTTTGGGGTGAACTAGGATAAATTGCTGTGTCAACTACTCTACTCTATCTCTACTTTATATTTAAGTTTTATCAGTACTTAATTCGTAAACAAAGTTTTCAAAAGTTTTGATTAATTAGAATTTATAGGAAGTTCTGTAAAGAATCTTATTTCTAACAAACAGTTTTGAAAGATTTTTCAAAAAGGGGAATACACAATTCAACCCCCCCTCCCTTGTCGTGCATTCTATATCGTTTTATAAGTATTGTATTAACGTGTGATTCACTTCAATTGGTATCAGAGCCTGGTATCCAAGGATCACTTTAACAAAGTGTGGATCAAAGATAATGGCGGAATCACATGTATACATTACAGAAGGAGCCTCAGTCACTAGACCTCCAGCATTCAACGGAGAGGATTATCATTACTGGAAAGATAGGATGCGGCTATTCATAGAATCTACTCATGTCAACCTTTGGAACGTAATAGAGAACTAACCTTATACACCAGTAGACGAAGATGGCAATTCCATTCCACGAGTCAGATGGACGCCTGACCAAAAGGCAAGAATACAACTGAACTCAAAGGCGAAGTTCTTCTTGACGTGTGCCCTAAGCAGGAGCTAGTATGACAAAGTCCACGGATGCGATACCGCGAAGGAGATGTGAGACACATTGTCCATCGCTCATGAAGGCACAAGCCAAGTTAAAGAATCCAAGATAAGTATTCTTGTGCACCAGTATGAACTTTTCAGGATGAAAGATGAAGAATCTATTGATCAAATGTTTGGAAGATTTCAAACAATTGTCAATGGATTAAAAGCTCTTGGAAGGACGTACAACAATCAAGATCATGTTTGAAAGATCTCAAAAAGTCTTCCAAAGAGGTGGAGACCTAAAGTTACTGCGGTGCAAGAAGCCAAAGATTTGAGTGTGCTAAAACTTGACGAGTTGCTTCGATCCTTGAAGATTCATGAAGTTGAACTCGATGCTGAAGACAAGCCCAAACGGGACAAGTCGATAGCGCTGAAGGCCGGACATAAGAATCACAGGACTCAAAGAAGCAGGAAGTCATCAAAAGCATTAAAGATTGAAGAATCAAAGGATGACGACTCCAGCCAATTAGAACCAGAGTCAAGTGATGAAGATGACGAATTATCTTTCATCTCCAGAAAGATAGGACGCATGTGGAAGAAGAAGTCCAAAAGGAATCAGACTTTCAAAAAGAATGGCAAAGATGAAGCCAAACCAGAGAAGTCATCTATCATTTGCTACGAGTGCAATCAGCCTGGACACTACAAGTCCGAATGCCCTACTCTAAAGAAGAAACCAAAGAAGAGTAGATAAGGCAAGAAAAGCATGATGGCAACGTGGGAGGACCTAGATTCATCAGAATCAGATACAGGTTCCGAGTCGTCTGAACACGCAAACATCTGCCTAGTTGCCGAGGAAGATAGTGATGAGGAGGTAAAATATGACTACAATAATTTGCATGATGCCTACTCAGAATTGTTAGAAGATTCTCATGCTATTCTGAAACAGTACAAACTGTTAAAGAAAAGTATCGAAAAACATTAGACATACAGAAGTAATAGAGAGAGAAAATATCTGTCTAAAGAAGAAATTAGAGGAGAAAAAGAAAGTCGTAGACAGATCAGAAGAAATCAATCAGTTGAAACTGAGAATTAAGAATATGTCATCTGACTTAGCTACTTTCACCGAGAGCACAAAGAAAATGAACGAGATGCTTGGAAAATGTAAACATCCAAGTGATAAAACTGGATTAGGGTTTACAGGTAACAAGACTCAGTCTCATAAAAAACCTTTCTTTCAAAAGAAAAACTAAATTAAATCTCGTGTTAATCAAAATATGCATCATAGAACTCATTATGAGCATACTACTAACCATAAAGGACCCAAGAAAATATGGGTACCAAGAAATAAAATAGTTTCTCCTGTAGATATCCTTCCTTGGAAGATGCGGCAAGCACCATTGGTATTTAGACAGTGGATGCTCGCGACAAATGACGGGAAGAAGGTCTATGTTCCTAGATCTTCAGTATAAGAAGGGAGAATCAGTAACTTTCGGAGACAACCAGCAGGGCAAGATCATTAGAATTGGTAAAATTGGTAAAGATTCCTTTGCATGCATAAATAATGTACTGCTTGTTGATGGTCTGAAGCATAACTTGATTAGCGTCAGTCAATTGTGTGATTACGGTTTCACAAATACATTCAATCAAAATCTTTGCAAAGTCGAGAAACAAAGATGGGTTTATACTTTTCTCTGCTAAGAGAAGAAACAATCTTCTGAAGATTGATTTAGAAGATTTTCAAAGTCAAAATATTTCATGTTTTCTATCTTAGAAGAAGAAAGACTAATCGGCATAAAAGCTAGGTCATGTCTCTTTTAAACATATTTCAAAGTTGGCAAAACATGATTTGTTAAGAGGATTGCCAAAAATAAGTTTTGACAAAGAGTTTTTCTGTGAAAACTGTTTGAAAGGAAAATAAGTTAAAACCTCTTTTTCTTCTAAAAATTTTGTAACATCATCTAGACCTTTAGAATTGTTACATATGGATTTATTTGGTCTAACAAGGATAATAAGTCTTGGCGGAAAGAAATATGGACTTGTTATTGTTGATGACTTTACTCGATTTTGTTGGATATTGTTTTTATCACACAAAGATGAATCCTTTAAGTGCTTTAGGACCTTATCCAGAAAGTTACATAATGAAAAAGGAATGTCTATAACTATTATTAGGAGTGACCATGGTGGAGAGTTTGAGAATGAGAAGTTTAGGTTATTCTGTGAGGAGAATGGAATTTTTCACAATTTCTCTGCTCCCAGGACCCCACAACAGAATGGAGTTGTTGAAAGGAAGAACAGGACGATTCAAGAGATGGCAAGGACCATGTTGTGTGAGATTAATCTTCCTAAGTACTTCTGGGCAGAAGCAGTGAATACAACATGCTATATTCAGAATAGAATTCTGTTGCGACCCATGTTAAAGAAGACTCCTTATGAGTTATAGAATGGAAGAAGACTAAATATATCTTACTTTCATCCATTTGGGTGCAAATGCTCTATTATAAATACAAAGGAGCTGTTGGATAAATTCGATTCAAAGACCTATCCAGGAATCTTTCTAGTCTACTCATCATCGTCTAAGGCATTTCAGGTGTACAACCTTACTTCAAAGACAGTTGAGGAGACCATCCATGTCAAGTTTGATGATAGTTCCCAACCCCATAAGGAAGATGACATGGAGAGTGAAGGTCCTTCAAAGAACTTAGATGATAGAACAGAAACTCCATCATCAGGAACTCAAGTAGACAAAGTTAAAGATATTCCAGAAACTATCGGACTGAAAAGAGACTGGAAATATAAAAGTTCTCATCCAGAAGAGTTGATTATCGGAGAGACCTCAGAAGGAGTCAGAACAAGGTCCAAATTCAGAAGAGAAGCTAATGTGGCTTTTATCTCTGAAATAGAACCTAAGAAGGTTGAGGAAGCTCTGCGAGACGAAGCTTGGGTGTTAGCCATGCAAGAGGAGTTGAATCAATTTACTAGGAATAATGTCTGGTCCTTAGTTCCAAAATCCCCTAAGAAATCCATCATAGGAACCAGATGGGTCTTTAAGAATAAGTTAGACGAATCAGGAAGAGTGAGTCAAAATAAGGCTAAATTAGTAGCACAAGGTTATAATCAGCAAGAAGGAATAGACTACAATGAGACGTATGCTCCAATAGCAAGACTTGAAGCCATTAGGATATTGCTGGCATATGCAGTCTGTCATAATATAAAGCTGTTTCAGATGGATGTAAAGAGTGCCTTTCTGAATGGTTTTATAGACGAAGAGGTGTATGTTAAGCAACCACCTGGTTTCGAGGATGTTAAGAATCCAAACTATGTCTATAGACTTCATAAAGCCTTATACGGCCTGAAGCAAGCTCCTAGAGCTTGGTATGATCGTCTGAGTATTTTTCTCTTAGAGAATGATTTTAGTAGAGGTCAAGTTCATAAGACGCTCTTTAGGAAGAATTTTTAGAATGATTTTATTTTAGTTCAGATTTATGTTGATGACATTATTTTTGGTGCTACTTCAAACAAGTTATGCATGAAGTTTGAGAGTCTAATGAAGAAAGAGTTTGAAATGAGCATGATGGGTGAATTAAAGTTCTTTCTTGGGTTGCAAGTTAAGCAAATCGCAGAGAAAATCTTCATTCATCAACAAAAGTATGTGAAAGAATTGTTGCTCAAATTTGATATGCAAAATGTGAAGCCAATGACTACTCCGATGCATCCTTCAAATCTTTTGTCGAAAGATGAAATTGGTAAGAAGGTGGATCAAACCCTGTATAGAGGGATGATCGGTTCCTTACTTTATCTTACAGCAAGTAGACCTAATATTTTATTCAGTGTTTGCTTGTGTGCAAGGTTTCAGGCCGATCCTAGAGAGTCTCATTTTATTGCTGTGAAAAGAATTATGAGATATGTCGCAGGTACTACTGATCTTTGCTTAATGTTTGAGAAAGGTAGAGATTTCAGGTTAATCGGATATTGCGATGCAGACTATGCCGGAGATAGAATCGAAAGAAAGAGCACAAGTGGAGGATGTCACTTTCTTGGCGCAAACCTAGTTTCCTAGTCAAGCAAGAGACAAAGCTCAATTGCTCTATCAACGGCCGAAGCAGAGTATATATCTGCCGCAAGCTGTTGTTCACAGAAGTTGTGGATCAAATATCAACTTAAAGACTATTCAGTTCGAGAAGAGGAGATTCCAATCTACTGCGACAACACAAGTGCAATCAATCTGTCAAAGAATCCGATTCAATATTCTATAGTGAAGCACATCGAAGTCAGACATCACTTTCTGAGAGACTATGTTCAGAGGAAGGTGGTGCGTCTACAGTTCATCAAAACAGAGTATCAGTGGGTAGACATCTTTACTAAACCATTGAGTGAAGAGCGGTTCCAGAAGATCAGACGCAACCTTAACATGGTCATATTAAGTGAACAGTCAGGCCAAAATAACGTCAAAAATAACGGCATCAGAAACAGTGAGGTACAGCTGGTAACTTCTCTCACAAGAAAATTGTGGAGGGAAAAATCTGATAATGTCGAGGATCTTAATGATTCTAGAACACACCGGACTATACCCCTACAAGTAGCCTAAAGCTGAAATCATTGCGGTTACTCTCATCTCCAAACGGTTCATCTTGCTTTCCAAATTCTCTCAATCATCCTACCCTAGACGAAAAGCTTACCAAAAACAGTTTTCGTTCTGAAACAATGGAGGCAGCTATGATATTCGGAAGGCATGTGGATTTTGAGTCATTGAGGAATGATGGTATGGACGTAGAACCAGAGATTGAAAGAGTTGGTTGGAGAAATTTCTTCCAGGTACAAGAACCAGTCTACACAAATGAGGTATTCTATTTTTGGAAGAACACTCAACTTGTAGACAACACTATTGTATCTTCAGTAGACGATATATCTGTTTTCGTGACTAAGGAGCTGGTAAGGAAGGTGACTGATTGTCCATCGATTGGTGAGACTCTGTCTACCAAGGCCGGTTGGATATCCCAGGTTCATATGAGAGAAGAAGATGTCAGAAGACAATTATATGGAGCCAATGACTCATGGGAAAGGAAGACCTCTAGTTTGATTCCGAAGGCTAGGGTTCTTCACGATATTCTGTTTAATTGCATTCTACCCAGAGCAGGTTCAAGACATTTGGTGACTACCCTGGATGAACAATGCTTGTTTTACCTGCTGAATCGCAATCTCATAGATTTACCCTTCTTAATCTTTCATTATATGATTAAGGGGATGAAGGATACAAATAGCTATCCTTACGACATGCTTCTTACAAGGATTTTTAAGGAATCCGGAATCCTTCTACACAAAAGAAATAGAAGGATTGTACCAGTGAAAAGTAAGATTGATTCAATCACTATACGACGAATGGAGTGCGAGGGCGGTGATCAAAGAAAAGCAGACTCTTCAAGGAGAACAAGAACTGAGGGGGAGCGTGTATCGAAGAAGTCTCCTGCTTCAAGTCTCCGAACTCAAGTGAGTATAAGATCGCCTGCAGATGAAATAAGAAGACTGACAGGAAGATCGCTGATAAAACGGGCAAGTCCTCAAGTCGAAGTAAGTCTACCTCAAAGGACAGAAGAAAGTGCGCCAAAACGACAAGGAGAAAGTCTTTTAAGTGAAGTTACGAAGAAGGCAAAGAGATCACCGAGGATTTGGACTCTAAGGTAACAAGAAGAGAAGAACGCCAGAAAACAGAGTCAGGAACAAACTCCTTAATCTCCTGCACCTAAAGCGACAAGGTCGTTAGTTTCTATCCTGGAAGAGGATACAGCCAGAAAAGCCAAAGAAACTAAAAAGAAGAGAAAATTAGAATCTAAAAGAGAAAAATCTAAAGTACAGAAATCTTCAAGACTGACTGAAGCAGAAGACAAGACTAAGAAGATTAGTCGGAAGAAGATCGTGTCAACTGCTGGGGAGGTTAGTCGAAAGAAAGAAACCTTTGATGTTGCTCAAAAAGAAAAAGAAACTGAGCAGAGCAGAGTTCAGGAAATCCCCATTGCTCAACAGGAGGAACCAGTGGAGCAAAGCCTGGTTCAGAAGAATCCTAGTGAAGCTCAATCAGAGGCAACAGCAGAATCAGACTCGGATCAAGAACAACAGGAGAAACCTGATGAACCTTGTCTGATGGTATTCAACTATCATAAGTTTTTGAGAAAACATAAGCTGAAGATCAAAATGGTTGATTTTGTTACCAGGAGAACTGCTATCGCCATCAGTAGTCAACTAATGAATAAGACAGTGGCTCTCGTACAACCTATGTCAATAATTAGTGACACATGGGATTTACTGAAAGAAGATCAAAAGATTTTCTACGATGCTTTGAGGGATGCTGCTACGAAGCCATACCCTACAAAAATTCCCAGCAAACTGTGTACTATTTTTTTGATCACAGAAAACACGGAAATAAAGGTTGTACCAGATATCCAGCCAAGATATCCTTTGGATTTGACTAAGGGGAAGTCGAAACTATTTCCTGAAAAAGTTTGTGATGATCTGTCCGCAGATCAAATTGAAGAAGAAGTGCGTAGAATTGATAATGCATGCGTTTCGAATGAGAATTAAGATGGAGCTAGTTGTAGCTATACAGATAAGAAGGAAGATTGTCCAGTAGGGGGAAGAGTTATCACAGGGACATTTATAGAATTCCTTGTTCAGACAGTTTTGCATATTAGACCTATATCTGATACACTGTCTATTCAAGCAGAAGCATTACCCCTGCAAGGAAGACAGTTGTTGATGCTGCCTGCTCCGTTTGACTTAGATCTTCCTGAATCTGATACATTTATTCGTCCACCAACTATTGAGATCAATGATGAATACATTCCTACCTCTGATGCTTATACTACGACAATTCCGTTCACTCCACCCTCAGCAGATACTAATCAATCATCATCACCGTTGGACTCACAAGCTAAAATCAGCAAATTATGTGGAGAAGTCAACGAGATCAAGGAGATGATGAATGATTTAAAGAAAATGATGACAGAGTTGCTGAAGAGCCATCATCGTTAATCATTTTTTATTATAACAAATAGGGGGAGAAGAGAATGAACAAGAGGAGAAGAGAATGAGCAGAAGAGAAGAGGATGTTCAGATTGTTTAGAAAAGAAGGTGTGACTGAAGCAGACGAAGAAAGGAAGAAGTCAAAGAAGAAGTTTTGAAGATAAGTTTTTTTTTCAAAACATTTTATTTTGTTTTCTTTTTTATATAATTTGTTATCATCAAAAAGGGGGAGATTGTTAAGTCCAAATAACTTTACTTAGATATGATTTTGATGTATAACAAAGAGAATCAATAAAAGAAAAGCAAGACGATTTAAGTCATCTGACGCAATAAAGCGACGCAAAACGATGGCGAAGGCATACGAAGTAAAAGCAAACGCAAACAATAAAGCAGAAATAGACGAAGTAAAGCGAACCTGCACGTAAGCGTAAAAAGCAGACTAAGGCGAAACACGTATTTATAAAATATGATTTAAGAAAAGCAGATCACGAATTGAAAAGAAGGCGAAGGAGTCGGTTCGAGTTAGTTACAGAACTCAACTGATTAATCGTTTCTTTAAAGATTCAAGAAACAAGAATCAAGAAGCAGTTGGAGACGAAGGCTATAAATACAAGTCGAAGTCGAAGATTGCAAAGTTAGCAAAAAGTTGAAAAGTTAGTGAAGTTGAAAAATTAGCAGATTTACATCTACATGATCGTAAAAGCATTATGTTCAATTTAGCTGAGAGCTACTTTACTGTAACAAGTGTTCAAACACTTATCCGAGAGAAAGTAGTGCAGATAGCCTGCAAAGGCTAAGTGTGAAAGAATACTGGTTGTAGAGACCTGAAGAGGCTCGCAAAGACTACTTGTAAAGTTGAAGAGATAGTGAAAATCTCATAAAGAACTCTGAGGACTGGACGTAGCCCACGGTTTGGGGTGACCCAGGATAAATTGTTGTGTTAACTACTCTACTCTATCTATACTTTAGATTTAAGTTTTATCAGTACTTAATTTGTAAACAAAGTTTTCAAAAGTTTTGATTAATTAGAATTTATCGGAAGTTCTGTAAAGAATCTTATTTCTAACAAACAGTTTTGAAAGATTTTTCAAAAAGGGGACTACACAATTCAACCCCCCCCCTTCTCGTGCATTCTATATCGTTTTATAAGTATTGCATTAACGTGTGATTCACTTCATGAAGGTGATAGCAATTCCAACTAAAAAGAAGGAGAAAATCAATGAAGAAGGAGGAGAGATGGAGAGTTTCGGATGGAGGAGAAAGAAGAACATAAGGATTTTGTCTCTTTTGATGAAAGCATCGAGAATGACCTAAAGGGGGGGCTTTTAATGAAATAAAACATGGCATGCTAGGCAAGTGACACATGTCACTTACCACATGTCAATCTCTCATATTTTCATTTAATTTCCTTCTAATTTCTAGTCCAATTTCTCCCAAAATTTCAATGGCTCAAAATTAAAAATTCCAAAAATCATGTATCTAATTTTCCAATGTCATTGGACAGTCATTTCCAGTACCGAAAATCCAATCAGTCCGCCACTTGGCAATTTTTTCGGTCCAGACATTGTCCCCGAAAAATTTCAGAAAAATTTCTAAAAGTTCCTAAAAATAGAAAACACACATAAATCACTCCAATTCAATTTTTCAAGCATAAATAACATTTTTTTTCAAAATAAACACATATGCCGGGAAATGTCATGAATGCATGTACAATCATGTGCATATACAAAAATTACAATTTATGCATTTATGGGGAACATATTATGCATAAACTGAAGTGAATCACACGTTAATATATTGAACAATAATATGATCAAGATGCACAAGAAGGGGGGGGTTGAATTGTGATAAACTTTTTCTTAATCCCCTTAAAAAATACTTGTTCTTTCGAAAACTTATCGTAAATCAATTCGTAACTAGTTTGAAAAACTTTGTTAACTTTGAAGAATACGATATAAGTAATATGAGTAGAGAGAAACACGTTAGCTTTATCTGGTTCACCCCAAACCGTGGGCTACGTCCAGTCCTCAGATATCCTTCTGAGATTTCACTATCTCTGAATTGTTTACAAGTATTCTTTCGACTGAGCCTCTCCAGGCTTTTCTTGTTATCCCTACTCTTTTTGGGTTTTCTTTTCAACATTGGACACTCGGACTTGTAATGTCCCGACTTATTGCATTCATAACATGTAATAGATGCTTTCTCGATTTTTCCATCGTCTTTGCCGCTGTTCCTTCTGAATGTTGAATTTCTTTTGGACTTCTTTTTCCACATTCTTCTTATCTTTCTTGAAATGAAAGATAGCTCGTCGTCTTCATCACTTGATTCAGATTCTGACTTGCTGGAATCATCATCCTTTGATTCTTCAATCTTTAATGCTTTTGATGTATTCCTCTTTGTCTTCGTCTTCTGGATCTTGTGATTCATTTGACCTGCTTTGAGCGCTATAGACTTCTCTTTCTTGGGCTTATCTTCTGCATCAAGCTCTACTTCGTGTATCTTCAACGATCCAAGCAATTCATCAAGCTTGATGCGCTTAAGTCTTTGGCTTCTTATGCAGAGTTACTTTGGGTCTCCATCTTTTGGCGGACTCCTCAAAATCTTTCGAACATGATCTTGGTGTTATGCGTTCTTCCAAGAGCTTTTAGTCCATTAACAATTGTTTGAAATCTTCCAACATTTGATCAATGGTCTCTTCTTCTTTCATTTTGAACAACTCGTCTTGATGCACCGAATGCTTATCTTGGACTCCTTGACTTGATTTGTTCCTTCATGTGCAATTGATAATGTATCCCACATTTCTTTGGCGATTGTCGCATCCATGAACTTTGTCATACTAAACTTCGCTCAATGCACAACTCAAGAAAAATTTTGCCTTGGAGTTTAGTTGAAATCTTGCTTTACGCTTTCGGCTGTCCATCTTTCTCGTGGAATTGGATTTTATCATCATCTTCGTGTGTATGGTCCGTTCTCGATGATGTCCCAAAGGTCAATGTGAGTAGATTCGATAAACAATCTCATCCGGTCCTTCCAATAGTGGTAGTCTTCACCATTGAATCTTTGGAGGTCTTGTATTTCAAGCTCCTTGACAATATCGTGTGTGATTCCACCATTTTCTTTAATTCACACTTTTTAGAGTGATTCTTGAACACCGTGCTCGATACCAATTGAAGTGAATCACACATTAATATATTGAACAATAATATGATCAAGATACACAAGAAGGGGGGGTTGAATTGTGATAAACTTTTTCTTAATCACCTTTAAAAAAATACTTGTTCTTTCGAAAACTTATCGTAAATCAATTCGTAATTAGTTTGAAAAACTTTGTTAACTTTGAAGAATACGATATAAGTAATATGAGAGTAGAGAGAAACACAGCAGTTTTATCCTGGTTCACCCTAAACCGTGAGCTACGTCCAGTCCTCAGATATCCTTCTGAGATTTCACTATCTCTGAATTGTTTACAAGTATTCTTTCGACTGAGCCTCTCCAGGTCTCTTTACAGCAAGTATTATTTTACTCTTAGCCTCTTCAGGCTATCTGTAACACTTTCTAATTGAAAGAATAGTAAAGAGCTTATTACAATAGAAATGCTCTTAACACTGTTCACTCGAAATATCGTTCACAATTTTTCTCTCAGATAATCTAAAAATCAAACGTTGAATACTCAGAGTTTCATGAAGTTTCATAAAGTTGCATAAAATTGTTTCTTCTTCAATCTCGACTCTTATTTATAGTCGGGTCTTCAACTGTTTCTTGATTATCTGCTTCTTGATTCTTGAAAGAAACGGTTATTCAGTTTGACTTCGTAACTAACTCAAACTGATGTTTCTTTCTTCCGTCTGACATTTTGTATCGGCTGTTTTTCTCTTGTAAAGCTTCCGTCTGTTTTTCTCTTGTAAAGCTTCCGTCTGCTTTTCTCTTGTAAAGCTTCCGTATGCTTTTCTCTTGTAAAGCTTCCGTCTGCTTTTCTCTTGTAAAGCTTCCGTCTGCTTTTTGTAAAGCTTCCGTCTGCTTTTCTTGTATCAGCTAATTTTTCTTGTAACGCTTCCGTCTTCTTTTCTTGTATCAGCTGATTTTTCTTGTAACGCTTACGTCTGCTTTCTGTTGTAAAGCTTCCGTCTACTTTCTGTTTGTAAAGCTTCCGTCTGCTTTCTGTAAAGCTTCCGTCTACTTTTCTTGTATCAGCTGATTTTTACTTTGGCTGATTTGTACTCCTTCAGCTGTCTTTTACTTCGCATACGTCCATCTACTTTTCATTTGTATATTTCTCTTTGTTTGTCATCAAAATTATTTAATACGTAAAGTCTGGTTTGACTTAACATAAACATGCCGAGACTAGTTTACACACTCATAACCCATTCCAAATTACCATTTTACCCTTCCCATCGGTGATGGGATGTTACAACTCTCCCCTCCTAATAAAAATTTCGTCATCGAAATTCACTTTTGATAAAGAAGAAGGTAGGGGTATTGTTATCTTATGTACTCCTCCATTTCTTATATCATCTTTCCACTCAATGTTTCCTTTCATAAAATCACAATTGATAACGTCGATAGGTCTCTCAATTCTCTGTTTAGATATCATACTTCCTCAATTATGTCCTTGATGAGTTTCAGAATAGTTAACTCTTTACTTCTAGTTTCAGTACCGCATATATCGGATTATAACAATACTAACCATAAAATCACTTATAATGCCATAGCCCTGTTTTTGTCATAGGTTTCGATGGACCCCTTTATGTCATCTTTAATTTTCCTTATTACTCCCATATCTCTTATAACTACGCCTTGGCACAGGCGATACACTTAAGGACAAGTCATCTCTCTTCTCTCTTTTTTTCTCATCGGTATTAGTACACTGAACCTTCACATCTATCTCCATACAGTCACAACTGTTGTAGTGCCCTAAAGGCAATCCCCTTTAGCGCATTTTGTTCATAGTCATGTACAGACTTTATGAATAAATAAAGTAAGGCATATTTCATTTATTTGATGTTCATTTTATTATGAATTGATAGTGATCTTTAATCAAATTAATGAAGTCCCTGATACATGACATAGCATGAAGGAAATTATGATGCGATCATACTATTGAGATTCCTATCATGTGCAATTATGTCAGTATCTAAATTATCCCTAGTCATAGGATTAACAAGACTGGACATCGTTAATCCGGATAGACTAGCACATGTCAAACTCCTTGATTGGATCAAGCAGTGGATCTCAGAAAACTGTAAATATTGAGATATTTAGATTTGACATGTGGATGCTTACTAGTGGTAGTAAGTACATTGGATGACCTGCTATGAGATCATCACATGGATGTCCTATACAAATGTTAGTGATAATCTCATCATAGCAATGGTGCAAGTATCCTTAGACTTGAGGTACTCAAGGATATCTTGGGTACTGATTCTGTACTTTGACTCCATTCCTTGTTGCCTTTCAGAGGTCGCTCATAGGGTGGTGATTGGGTACAGCTTGAGGTATTCGAAGGTAATTGAGTAGCCAATAGAGGATTCACCACTTCTGTAATAGCAGAAGACATACCCATGGCCTCTTATCAGGATCATTACTTTGAAGTCTCTGGCGCCGGAGCATACATATGTCATGAAGATGGTCTTCATGGACATATAAAGTAATGAGTCCTAGGGCGAGAACGATTACACTTGGACTAGATTTGATCGATCGGTCTAGTAAGAGTTGACACATTGCCCATACTCAAACCAAGTGGGGTATAGCCTGGTGAAAGGACGAATTGCACAGTAATTGTCTATGGAAGGGTTCGTGATTTGGTTTCATTAGTCAAACCAATTACTCTCCGGTCAATTGGGAGTCATGATGTGTTGCTAGATACCGCTCATGACTTGCTCATATTAAGTGTTAATCTAAGTGGCCAACATAACAGGAACCTAATGGGTCACACGCATAAGAGTGACTCGGAGAATCAGTAAAATAGTTTGAGACGGAGATCCGATATCTGGAGAGCAATAGGATTAAATGGATCCGATGAGATTGGGATATGTCCGATGAGATCGTGACATCGACATTCTTTGAAACCGTTTCCGCAATCTTTATGGCGTGGGGCCCGGTAGGCCGGTAGAACCGACCCCAGTTTGACTGGACCTCTTCAGCAAATATATATATATTTATTAATTAATTAAAAATTAATTAATTATATATATTTATGTTGAATTTCGTGGAAGCCATTAAATGGAGAAGAGATGTAAGTTTGAAAAGTCAAACTTCATCATTATTTAGCATTTTAAGGCATTTTTATGCCTCCTACGTGGATGAGCCATCCACCATGCCTTCATATGTGTTTTAAGTGTTAAATATACAGAGAAGAAGGAATATAAGAAGGCATTGGAAGAAGCTTGTACGTAGGTTGTTGGAGAAGAGTCGAAAAGCTTAAGAGTTAAGCTTTGAAAATTGGTTTTTCATCTTCTTCCTATCATCCTCTCAAGTTGTTTCTACTCTCCAAGGCTCCACCAAGATCATTTCACTTGCTCTCCAAGGCTAAGGTAAGAGCTAGCACTCTTCTCTTTAGTCTAGCTATTCCCGGGTCAAAAGAGTTTGTCCCGTTAGGTTTTCCGACCTCTGCGTGGATCTGCTTAGAGACGGTCTCCTTTGGTCGTTATGGTTTGATTGTTTGTACATACACTTGGATCCTGGCTTTCGGGAATGTCCCGGGACTCAAAATTTTAAATTCCGCACCGTCGGCATGTGATGCCTACCCCGGGATTTTCCGACAGTGGTATCAGAGCCGCTTGTGTTGTATATTCAGTCGAAATGATAACTAGGTCGGAATTCCATTGTGAATTGAGCTGTGTAGCATGCTGCTTCTGTGAATTTCGAAATCAGTATAGACTTAGGGTTTTCGAAATTTTCTGCCATAGACTTGCTCATAAGATGTTTCTGAATGTGTCTATAAAAGGAAAAAATTTATCGATGTCGATTGATATGGTTTTGCTATTTAATTCCCTCAAGTTTCGGATGCTGTCTTGTTGAACGTTTCTTAAACAGGTATGCTTGTAAATTCGAGAATAAATTCTAGAAAAATGTTTTTTTGGATTGGTTTTCACCGACATGTCCCTAAGATGTTTTTGAATGTCTCTGTGGATGGAAAAATGTTTTCAAAGTAATTTACCATTTATTTCCGAATTACTTGTGTGCTGATGGGAATGTCTGTGTTGGAGAACACAGATTCTGTTTCGGCTAGATTGCTGAGGTTCAATGAGTTTTTGTGGGAAATAAATCCTGGAAAAATTCATGGAGCATGTTGGGAACATGTTTTCACCTCTTTAATTTTCTCAGTATTTATTGAAAGTGTTTCAATGATCATTTTGAGCAAAATGTTGAGCTTAGCAGTTTTGAGAAAGTTGCTGGGTCTATTGTGTTTGGAATGATTGGTTGTGTATTTCTCATTTCCAATGCCTTGAATCATTTTTATAGTGATTAAAAATGTGTTATATTGATGTGGTATGCATGCCAAGTTGAGATTCTTGAATTTAGGTTTCCAATAATTTTTGGATGTCAAATAGGTCACTTTAGCGTCTCGTTAGCTTATTCCGTTATCTTGGTTATTTTGGCCGTCGCAATTTTTGTGACAAGTGCCGGAGTAATCTTGATAACGTGTAGCCTACCTAGAGATACTTAGCATGATTATTTGGTGTCCTTGAATTATGTGGAAATCTAGTGATTACTGGTGGATTAATCGGTTTCAAGGTTTTCATATATAGTTAGACTATATGGCATGTATGTTTCAATGAAAATGTTTCATTAGCACATTAATATAAAGGATAATATACTTGGTATATGGTATTGTGAATTGGAAATGCACGGATTGAGAATTAGCCGATTAGAGAGCATTTCCTGTGCACCAGTCGACTATCATTCTTGCGATGATCGATAAGGTCATGCATTGTTGATGCCCTAGTCAACTAGCACTCTGTGATAGTCGATCGGGACATCTCTATCACACCAGATCGACTATCACTTGTGTTAGTCATTTGGTAGTCATGTAATAGTCGTGGCATTCTTTTTAGTCGACTAGCACAGTGCTGAAGCAATAGTCGACTGGCATTATTGTTAGTCGACTGAAAGCATGCAAACATGGGATGATTTCGGTATGAATTCAATGTGATTGATGCAATGCCCTAAATCAAACCATATAGTCATGGTGACTATGATCCTTGGATGAGATTAGAAAGATGAGACCTAAATCCCTCAATTTAAATATGAAAACTAACGCCTTCCATTAATATGGTAAGAACCAGAGTACTTATAGGGTTGGGTTGTTGAGCTAACCTCAAGCTCACTCTATACGAATATGTTCAAACCATGAAAATATGATTTTCGGATTAATGGGTCGGTTTTCCTAGAAGCGTTGATTTGTTGAGCTAACCTCAAGGTCAACGTGGACAGAGGCGAAATTGGGTAGTGTACATCAGATGTACACGCATCAAGTGTTGATAACCCAATGTATGTGCATACATCAACTGTTGATAGCACTGGGTGATAGTTGCATTAGAGATGCAATTGGTATGACCGATACCTACCGATTGACCTAAGGTGACTTGTTGAGCTAACCTCAAGGTCATTCTTAGCAATGTCGGATATCGACCCACTAGGTCATTGTGCCATTTTGTTTCTTGGATTCATGATGAGGGTTATGGATTCTATTGAAACTAGTGGGAGCCATATGTATGTCATTTAAGTCCTTATGATCATACATTTAATTCTATTCTAACTTTCTCTCTCTCTCTATGTTTAGGTTGGTTGAAGATGTCGACTAGTGTGAATCTTCGCGCTCTAATGGACTCAAACAAATTAACCGGACCAAATTTTCTTGATTGGCGCAAAATCGAGAATTGTTCTCGAGATCGAGGATCTAGGATATATCCTTGATTTTCCGCTTCGGATCCACTTCTGAAGGAGCTTGATGATGATCGGAAGGCATACCGTAACATCTAAAAGACGGTGACATAGCCACTGCATTATGCTTGCATCGATGTCACCCGAGTGCGCGAAGCGACGAGTCTATGGATGCTCACACGATAGTGTTTCATCTTAAAGAGTTGTTTGATGAGCAAGCACGGTCCGAACGGTTCGAGACCTCAAGGTTGCTCTTTACAACGAAGATGACTCCTGGTTCATCTGCAGTGCAATATGCATTGAAGATGAATGGCTATATTTAGAGGTTGGCCGTCTTAGGTTTTGTGATGGATTGCGAGTTAAGTATAGACTTAATTCTTGTTGGTTTGTCAGATAGTTATTCACAGTTTGTGTTGAACTATCGAATGAACCAAATATCCACCACAATTCCCGAGCTGATCAATCTGCTCAAGACAATGAGAACAATTTGTCAAGCAAGATAGCAAAGCGTTCTTATTGGTGGATTCTTCTTCCTCTGGTTCCAAGAAGAGGAAGCAGAAGAAGGAAAAGGCTCGAAGCGAAAGGAAGTGCAGCGAAAGGCAAGAAGAAGACCAAAGAGATCGCACCAAAAGGTACTGCTTCCATTGCGGTAAGACCGGTCATTGGGCGTAATCGCAAAATCTATCTGGAAGAATGAAGCGAAGAAGGCATCGGATGCCTCGACTTCTTCGGTATGTTTGTCATTGAGGTTAATCTGTTTCGATCATAACATATGGGTATTAGATACGGTTGTGGCTCACATATGCAATGATATCACGGGGCCTTAGGGACGATGGCGGCTCATAAAGGGAGAAATGGACTGCGTGTTGGCAATGGAGCAAGAGTTGTTGCATTAGCCGTAGGAACTTATGTTTTGACACTCCCAGTGGGCTTGTACTTAACTTGATGATTGTTATTTTGTACCCGTGTTAACAAAGAACATATTATACATTTCTTGTTTAAATAAATTTGGTTTCCATTTGTCTTTTAGTAACAATGGTTGTTCTATTAGCTCAAATGGAATGCTTTATGGTCTGGTACATTATGCAATGGAATTTACATATTAGATATGTCACATCCAGTTATGAATGTCAATGGCGCTAAAAGACATAAAGAGATAATTTAAAATCAACTTACTTATGGCATTGTCGCTTGGCCATATAAATGAGAGACGATCGCTAAGCTCCACAAGAGTGGAAGTTTAGGGTCATTCGATTATGAATCATATGACACATGTGAATCTTGTTTATTAGGCAAGATGACTAAGTTACCTTTAAGGGAAAGGGTGAGCGGCGATCGGATTATTAGACCTAATACATTCGGATGTATGTGGTCCGATGTCCATCCATGCCGAAGTGGTTGCCGTTACTTCATTACCTTTATCGATGATTATTCTCGATATGGGTACCAGATCGATGAGATACAAATCTGAAGCGTTTGAAAAGTTCAAACAATTCAGAAATGAAGTAGAAAAACAACTTGGTAAAAGTATCAAAACATTACGATCCGATCGTGGTGGTGAATACTTAGACCAAGAGTTTTGGATTATCTCGAGATAATGGGATTTTATCTCGATGGACTCCTCCTTACACACCACACATAATGGTGTGGCGAAAGGAGAAATCGAACCTTGTTGGACATGATACGATCTATGATGGGCTTTGCGATTACCAAAATCCTTTTGGGGATATGCACTTGAGGCATTTGTTTACTTGTTAAGCGAGTTCCATCAAAGCAGTTGATGTTACTCCATATGAGATGTGGACTAACAAGAAACCTTATCTTTCTTATTTGAAAGTATGGGGTTGTCCTGCTTATGTGAAGCGGACACGGTCGAGATAAGCTTGAAGCAAAGTCGACAAATGTTTGTTAATAGGATATCCTAAAGAAACAAGAGGATATCAATTCTACTTTCTTTGAGGAACAAAAGGTGTTTGTTTGATGCATGCTTTCTTTAGAGAAGAGTTTCTTTTAAAAGAGGACGGTGGGAGCAAAGTTGAACTTGAAGAAGTTCAAGATGCTCGAGGACGACGCAGATCAATCGCTGAACTCAAACTCGTAACTCATACGTATGAGGTAACAGATTCAACCTTCTACTACACACGAAAAGTCGTAGATCAAGTAGGATACGTTACATTCCCGAGAGATATGGATTTCGTGAGTGAACAGAATAACGTATTGCTCATAGAAGATGATGAGCCTACTACCTATGAAGAGGTTACGAAGAGTTGAGTGCGAAAAATGGCTTCGTGCCATGAAATCAAATGGATTCCATGTATCACAACCAAGTATGGACTTTGGTTGATGCACCAAGGATAAAACCTATAGGGTGCAAATGGGTTTTCAAGAAGAAAAGCGGCATGGATGGTAATGTGATTACCTATAAAGCAAGGCTTGTGGCTAAAGGCTTTAAATCAAAGACAAGGAGTTGACTATGGCGAGACCTTGATCGATAGCAATGCTTAAATCCATTAGGATACTCCTAGCCATTGCCGCTCATTATGATTATGAGATATGGCAAATGGATGTGAAAACAGCTTTCCTGAATGGAAATCTGGCTGAGGATGTGTATATGACACAACCTGAGGGCTTCATTTCCGCTGATGGCGAAAAGGTATGCAAACTTCAGAAATTCATTTATGGATTGAAGCAAGCATCCAGGAGTTGGAATATCCGTTTTGATGAGACAATCAAAGAGTTTGGTTTCTCACAAAATCCGGATGAACACTGTGTGTACAAGAAAGTTAATGGAACTGCGATCGTATTCCTTGTGTTATATGTAGATGACAAGATGACATATTGTTGCTAGGAAACGATGTCTCAATGCTACAGTCTGTAAAAATTTGGTTGTCCAAACAATTTGTCATGAAAGACCATGGAGAAGCAACTTATATCCTTGGGATAAAGATTTATAGAGATAGATCGAAGAGGTTGCTTGGTCTTTCACAGTCAACGTACATAGACAAGGTGCTAAAGAGGTTTAGCATGGAGCAATCCAAGTGAGGGTTTCTTCCCATTGTTCATGGGATAACACTCTCGAAGTCTATGTGTCCTCGGACACAGGACGAGAGGATGCGTATGAATATGACCCGTGTCGTCTGCGATAGGATCTATTATGTACGCAATGCTATATACGAGACCCGATGTATCATATGCTCTAAGTGTTACGAGCGGATACCAATCGGATCTGGTGAGGTCCTTTGGGTGGTATCAAGAATATCCTAAAGTACTTGCGAAGAACTAAAGATGTTTTCTTGATATTTGGAGATGGAAATCTCAGTGAGCGAACATCTGATGCGATTTTCAATCGATAAGGGCGACTCGAGTCCCAATCAGGTTATGTTTTCACACTTAATGGCGGGCGATCGGTTGGAAGAGTTCCAAGCAGAGACGCTCGCGATTCAACGATCGAGGCGAGTACATTGCGCGTCGATCGCAAAGAAAGGAAGCGGTTTGGATCGAAGTTCATTTCAACTTGGTGTGGTTCCTAGTGTGATGGACCCATCTGATTGTATTGTGACAACATTTGGGGCTATTCGCGAGCAAAGGAGCCAAGGTCTCATCACGATCAAACACGTACTCCGTCGATACCATTTGATTCGGAGATCATTGCGCGGGGTGATGTCCTGATAGAGAGAATTCCCACAGAGCACAACATTGCTGATCCGTTGACAAAGCCGTTGCCACAGAAGAATTTTGATTCTCATGTACTCGCTTATGGTATTAGATACCAAGGCGATTGGCTTTAGGTCAAGTGGGAGATTGTTAGAGTAGTGCCCTAAAGGCAATCCCCTTTAGCGCATTTTGTTCATAGTCATGTATGACTTTATGAATAAATAAAGTAAGGCATATTTCATTTATTTGATGTTCATTTTATTATGAATTGATAGTGATCTTTAATCAAATTAATGAAGTCCACGATACATGACATAGCATGAAGGAAATTATGATGCGATCATACTCTGAGATTCCTATCATGTGCAATTATGTCAAGATATCTAAATTATCCTAGTCATAGGATTAACGAGACCGGACATCGTTAATCCGGATAGACTAGCACATGTCAAACTCCTTGATTGGATCAAGCAGTGGATCTCAGAAAACTGTAAATATTGAGATATTTAGATTTGACATGTGGATGCTTACTAGTGGTAGTAAGTACATTGGATGACCTGCTATGAGATCATCACATGGATGTCTATACAAATGTCGGTGATAATCTCATCATAGCAATGGTGCAAGTATCCTTAGACTTGAGGTACTCGAGGATATCTTGAGTCTTGATTACGTACTTTGACTCCATTCCTTGTTGCCTTTCGAGGTCGCTCATAGGGTGGTGATTGGGTACAGCTTGAGGTATTCGAAGGTAATTGAGTAGCCAATAGAGGATTCACCACTTCTGTGATAGCAGAAGAGATACCCATGGCCTCTTATCAGGATCATTACTTTGAAGTCTCTGGCACTGGAGCATACATATGTCATGAAGATGGTCTTCATGGACATATAAAGTAATGAGTCCTAGGATGAGAACTGATTACACTTGGACTAGATTTGATCTGATCAGTCTAGTAAGAGTTGACACATTGCCCATACTCAAACCAAGTGGGGTATAGCCTGGTGAAAGGACGAATTGCACAGTAATTGTCTATGGAAGGGTTCATGATTTGGTTTCATTAGTCAAACCAATTACTTTTCGGTCAATTGGGAGTCATGATGTGTTGCTAGATACCGCTCATGACTTGCTCAGATTAAGTGTTAATCTAAGTGGCCAACATAACCGGGAACCTAATGGGTCACACGCATAAGAGTGACTCGGAGAATCTGTAAAATAGTTTCGGACAGAGATCCGATATCTGGAGAGCAATAGGATTAAATGGATCCCGATGAGATTGGGATATGTCCCGATGAGATCGTGACATCGACATTCTTTGAAAACTGCTTCCGCAATCTTTACGCCATGGGGCGATGGTAGGTAGAACAAACCCAGTTTGATGGACCTCTTGACAAATATATATATATTTATTAATTAATTAAAAATTAATTAATTATATATATTTATGTTGAATTTCGTGGAAGCCATTAAATGGAGAAGAGATGTAAGTTTGAAAAGTCAAACTTCATCATTATTTAGCATTTTAAGGCATTTTTATGCCTCCTACGTGGATGAGCCATCCACCATGCCTTCATATGTGTTTTAAGTGTTAAATATACAGAGAAGAAGGAATATAAGAAGGCATTGGAAGAAGCTTGTACGTAGGTTGTTGGAGAAGAGTCGAAAAGCTTAAGAGTTAAGCTTTGAAAATTGGTTTTCCATCTTCTTCCTATCATCCTCTCAAGTTGCTTCTACTCTCCAAGGCTCCACCAAGATCATTTCACTTGCTCTCCAAGGCTAAGGTAAGAGCTAGCACTCTTCTCTTTAGTCTAGCTATTCCCGGGTCAAAAGAGTTTGTCCCGGTTAGGTTTTCCGACCTCTGCGTGGATACCGTTAGAGGCGGTCTCCTTTGGTCGTTATGGTTTGATTGTTTGTACATACACTTGGATCCTGGCTTTCGGGAATGTCCCGGGACTCAAAATTTTAAATTCCGCACCGTGGGCATGTGATGCCTACCCCGGGATTTTCCTACAACAACTTCGATGTAATCCACCAAAATCCATTTGTCTTTCAAGACCACTTTATTCAGATTTTAAATTCATTTTACTCCCTAACGGTATCTCAAAATTGTTCTAACTTTTACACTGGGTGCTCGATAACATATAAGCTTTATACCTGTCTCTAATAGGTAAGACTACAAGGAACTTAAACATATAATCACTCAGTTCGATATTCTTAGTCGCCAATTGCTCTTTTGAGGTATACTTACTAGGACATCTCTTTATCAGGTAGTACACATACTTTACTCCATCAAAATTCCTCAATTTGGGCTTTTCTACTCCCTTTTTGCAAAACTGATGTTACCTTTCCATAACTAATAAGATTTCCTTTTTGCTCCATTTTTAACTCGTCACTATAAATTCTTTATTACATTTGATTGAGTAACCTGAACCTGAATATCCACATATATGATACTTTGTTATGAAATATTCTATTCGATACCGTCGCTTGGCACATTAGCTTTATTAGGACAGGTCCCTCTGCATAATCCTTTCAATCCTTTCCAATTCCAGTCTTACCTTAATCTCTACTAATCTATCTAATCAATGGATATCTAATATGTTTCTATTCACATCATGATTCCATGCTTTCAAGCCGACTACTATTGTAGAAATTTTCAAGTCATGAATCTAATTTTAGCTCATGCAGCTATATTTATCTCTAGGTACGCAAAATCATTTTATACAGTACAACCAATTCCCTCTTGATCTCGATTGGGAACCTTTATTGTACATACTACAACTCTCCAAATCCGAATGGCCTACTTAACTCTATCGTTATTTTGTTTCAGTCATCACTAACGTGGCTTACATACTTTTCTCTCAAGTATTCAATATATGCTCTGTACCTTTATGACCATAGTCATCAATTGATGTCATTTTTCTTAGATCACATTAACCTTCAATATCATAATCCTATCGAAGTATTGTTAACTCCAATAGATATAACCTCAAACTAAGTGTGCTTATGTTCAGTTCTCGTAATTCCTTAAGTAACTAATTCCTCATTGCAGTAGTATTATCACATGTTATCTTCTATTTTTCATTGAACTACTTTTTTTTCGACAAATTTCAACAATTCTTTCAATTTCCTGATGATTCAACATTGACTTATGCTATGAATACCTGTTGCTCCACACATTTCAATCTATCGACAAACATAACTTCCTGTGTTGGAAACCCCATCATCAGAGATAATTTGTGGTTAAAAAACATATTTCCACAGCCTATGATGTGGACCAAGATTCACCTCACATTAACAAGAATGTCTCCTCAAATTGTTGAGCTCCTCATATATAGTTTGTATATACACTCCCAATAGCTTTTTCTAACTCTCATACGTGAGACTTGACGATGGATGTAAACCCAATATTCACTTTTAACTCACTATTTATCCAATTTGTTTTCAATCAAGAAGATAGTACATCATAACTTTTTCGAGAGACCTATCATCTTATTTCAAACTTCCCTTCATTGCGTCAGTAGGCTCCTTTCTGAAGCAAACCCGATTGAATCAAGCGAGGGGCCTTTGACCCCTATGGAAGAATTACCAGATTCCATTGTTGAATCAAGAGAAGAGCTTATAATCTCAGCTACTGGGCATGGAAAGCCTGCCTTTATTGGTCATAAACTAAACCTCGATATTGTCACTCACCTATTGGCCATGAGTACTTATTGGTCATTCTTAATACTTCAAGAATATCAATTTCAACATTTCATACGATCATGACTTCTATGGTTAATGCATCCTTGATACTAAGGCTCAATGAGGCATTAAGCAATTTCATTTACGCAACCATCCTAGTATATACCATCAAAATCCTTACATCTTATTTAAAGATATATATATGTCATGTCTTCACTTACTTACTTTCGCTAATGCTACTTACATTCCCATTGACTCTAGATAACATTTCTATCCTTATTCATGCTCATGACTGGAGTTTACCATATGATCATAACATAAACCTATTTTTGTAGGCTGATAACGTGTCTTGCACTTTCTTCATCACCGTAACACACAAGTTGACAGCGATTCTACTCCAGTTTTCAGTATTTACCTATTCTTCTAATACAACATCCTATCATGATCATTGAATTAGCATTTTAAGTTCCTTCACTTTTCCCCTTTTTATTTTACCATCCTTTCCATAACCACATGCATACATACAATCCAAACCTAGGCACATTTTTAATTTTCTCCATACTATACATCATGTATCGCGTTTCATCACTTGGAAAATCATGTTCCTATTATTTCCTCATCCATATTCTCAATCTATGTAGAATTATAAATGCAGAAGCATCAAGAAATGTAATCTCATTCTCACATACATATTATTACGTTATATCATAACTTTTATCACCTCTCAAAGTCTATCTTTTCACAGTCATAGAAAAGTTTAATCTCATCATTTCTACTTCTTTCTGGCAATATCTTCACTTCTCTATCTCATTCGAAGGTAGAACATTATATTCCAATATCGATATCCCATAATACACACCAACACAAATGTATTGAAGCTATATATATATCTTGTCGAACCATTTTTTTTTGCTCATTTCCAATTATCCCCATTTTATGGGCATACAAGTCAAAATCAATAAAGACCTAGTCATCCTGAACTTTTTGATCCCACATAGACATATTCTTATGCTAAATCATACTCTTATCACTTTAGCCAATATCTTCTTATGTCCATATTTGACCTCTCTACGCTATAGCAAACTTCGTTTTCTTTCAACTCAATTTATACACGTTAAGTCTCATTATTTATTTAGATATCACTTCTTTCCTAAATTAGCTCATGCCAAAGTATTCACATTCATATCACATTCGAGGGTTTATAACCACAGTATCATATGGATATCATTATCCTTTTTTTCTTTTCCCATTCTTAATTGCCCCTAAACCTTCATTGGCTCATATTCTGACATATCATCACTTTTCTCACACTTAAACACTTAACCCATGCTCATGCATATAACTCATACTGATACCACTCAGACTAGGGATCAGTTGCCACGGTCAGCTACGACATGACTTAAATGCATGTAACTTGACTTACGTATCGGAAAATGCCCATATATACTTGTACTTCTGGGCTCTGATACCACCTAAATGTAACACCCCACTCCCGCATGACCCAAACCCGACATCAACGGTGATATCCGAGTTTGAGCCCTACGAGGGTGGCGTGCTACATCACTCAGTCACAACTCAGTATAATTTTTTTTAAAACACAAACATACACTATGCGGGAAATTATTAACATAACTAATCATCGGTAAATACAATGACCACGGGGGCCCTCTTATAGATACAAATTAATTTAGTCCGGTGACTTTACGAATTTACTGAATCATTTGTACAAAAATTCAGAAAAATATAATTGCAATACAAAATTTATCATACACTAATGCAGACGCAACTGATCCTGACCTCTTTTCTCGCTCACATGTGATAGCTATACGCCCGTTGCCTAACGGGGTATTCTTCTGGGTCCTGAAAAATAATTGCAAATTTTGGGTGAGTTTTGTGAACTCAGTGAGGTAACCATCATCGATGGTTCACTTAATTCATGCAACACATCATTTCACATAACATATAGTCTCATTGTTGCATATTTGATCACATTTCACAATTTCACTTAAGCATAGACAATGTATACATTTCATTCTATTAGACATACATTGTTGGACCCTGAATTTTATTAAAAATTAGAAATACTCAAAAGTGAATGAGTTGATTGAAATAGCATTGAAAAGCAAGAAATAAAGTGAAAAAGAGTGAGTATTTGGAGAAATTTAAGAAAGGTTGACTTTTTGGTCATAGAGAGTTGACTTTTTGATTTAGGCAGAATTTGAGAAAATCATCTACATGAAACTTGTAGATTATGTTGAAAGCTTTCTGTTGCTATAAAGTTTGATGTTTTTCGATAGTGGGAGTAAAAGTTATGATCAGTCAAAGTTAAGGTTATTTGACTTTGCTTTTGTAAATGCTCTTAAGTGTAGGATTATGTATGTTGTGCTTTGAGACAAATTATGTACTGATGTGGTCTGAATTGAGTTAAATGGTCTTCATAAAAGTCATAGAAGATTTTCCAAGCATTACAATGATGTATATTATGCAATTAGTGGATGAGAGAATTGGGAGATATGAAATTTGGAAGTTTGGATGTGTTATAAGTTGACCTATATTATGGCTGAATCTTTGACTGAGAAATTGACCTAGTTAGAGGTTGAATTAGCCTTTAAGTTCTGCATCAAAGTTGAACATTTTGATTTGATCTTTATTTTGATATAAAGTATAGAATTATTGGATCATGGAATAATAAGTTATGATTTTTACAAGTTTCTGTTATTGTTTTAGCATGATTATTAGAGGACAGAACTTTTGATTGGAAAAATTTACTTCCTTAGAGGTCAAATTGATTTTTTTGTCCTTCATTAAAGTTGTAGGTTTCTTTCTGATCTTTGCATTGATATAAAATATGATATGTTTGGACTTTGGAGTTGAAAGTTAGAAATTTTCAAAGTTGAGTTATTGTTTAGAGATTTATTATTTGGGCAGAATCTTTAATTAGAAATTTGATCACCTTAGAGATGGAATTAGTTTTCGAGTTCTTCATGGAAGTTGTAGAATTTCCTTTGGGCTTTCTATTGATACCAAATTTGTCAAATTTGGATTTCAAAATCAAAAGATATGATTTTTAGAAAATTCAGATATATATATATATATATATTGAAAAAAAAAGAATTCGAAAGCCCTCTCACGAGGGCAATGTATCACCCTCGTGAGGAGGGTCTTCTTTGAATTTAATTACTATTATATTTTTTAATTATTTAATTATTATTTCTATCATATAGGAAATATGACCTTTTCCTATTCTTTTGCTCTTATCTTTTTCGTCCGACATCCGATTGACTTGATTTTTGAAGCGTTGGATTCATAAGACAATTATCTACATTCTCAGGAGAAATTTATATTTTTATGAGATTAAATTAAGGATGATTAATTTAATCTAGTGAGTTGGATAAATTTTATGAACATGGTTCAGTCTTTCGCGAAATTTGGGATCTGTGGAGATCCGATTGACTTGATTCTTGAGGCAAATAAAGTAGAGACATGTGGCTAAAAATCATAAGAAGGAATTGAATTCTAATTTAGCCCCTAAGACTTTCAATTTCTGAATTTAAGTTCGGATTCGTGTGCAGTCTTGGATTAGGAACATCTGAACGTATTTTGGCCATAACGTTTGCTTTAATAATCCAAATGAGGCGATTCTTGATTTGGCTTAAACTAGAGAAATAGGACTACAATTTTTATGAGACATCAAATTTCAATTTTGTGTTTAAGAATGTCAATTTTTGGATGGAAATAACTTGCTGGAAAATGATTTAACATAAGACATGTCCGAACTGTTTGAAGCATGACTTTTGGTGTAGTCCACCAAATTAAATGATTTTAGTGGCGTTATGAAATTAAGATAATGAGGAAATTTTCTCTAGAAGGAAGTTTTAGCAAATTCCTTCAATTCAATAGTGAGAAAATTGTCCTAAAGTAAGCATTACTTGAAATAAAGTTTAGGGGCAATTATGGAACATCACTTAAAGAGTTAAGGATTTAGGCATCTAAGTAAGGGCATTTGGGTCTTTAAACACTCATTAAATGACATGGCCTTTTAAAAACAACATGGTTGTCGTTTTACATAAGGAAGAGCACGACTTAGAGGAAAAACAAAAGAACAAAATGAGAGGAGAAAGATAGGAGAAGCATTCGGATGGAGGAAGGAAGAAAGAAAAGAGAGAGAAAGGTAGGGTTTCAAATTTTCTTGGGTTTCTAGAAGATTTTGAAGTAGTTTCAAGAGGAAAAATAGGGAAGAGGATGAAAGCTTCCCATGGGGCTTTGAATATCCAAAAATGGAGGAGATTGAGGTAAGAGATGAATTTTTATCTTTAAGTTTTTCATAAAGTTTTGGTTTAAATAGCATGGAAATGATATGGGTTTATGGAATAAGAAGTCAATTTTGGTGATTGCTTAGTTTAATTGGTTCAATTTTGGATAACTGTGAATTAGGGTTTATGCCCAATTTTTGTGATTTAGGGATTTTGAAAGTTTTGATTTAGATAGCTTGAATATATGAGGGATTTGTGTTTTCTAAGCTCAATTTGAGGATTATGTTATTTATGATGTTGAATTTGGTGAATTGCTTTAGGTAATTTTAAATTGGAAGAAGAAAAGAAGCAATGGACAAATTGATGAATGGGACAAGCTTCTAGCATCGTTTCGAGGTGGGTGATATGTTTATTTTTTGAATTATAAGTTCATTATGAATTTTCGGAAATTCAAGAAGTGAATTGATTTACAAAACTATTGTTTATGTTTTTTTGAAAAGTAAAGAAATGAAGAATGGAATGGTATTTGTTTCCGAATGTTTTGAAAAATTGTTACAAGTTTTAAAAAGTTTGATAAATTAAGAAATTTTCTAAAATTATGGAATTTGATTACGAAGGTTAAATTTATTGTTCCAAGTGTTTTGTTAAATTGTTAAAATTTCTGAAATTTCTCTACGCTTGAAGGATTTATTATTTTATAGAAATTGATACATTTGTTCCATTATTTTATTTGTGAAAGATTTTGGTTAAATTATTACAATTACTGCATACTTTGTTTGTGAATTGTTATGAATGGAATTGATTTATGACTTGTGATTGCATTTGAATTGTTGTATGATTTCATGAGAATATGTGAATGTGAATGTGTCAAGTATGACACGATGTGAAAAACAAGATTTTTGAAATATGCCTTCGGGCAATTCGTTTTCGAGTGTGAATTATGTGATATGTGGGTTTGGTTAGGTCCCTTAAGTGTGAGTCAGTGCACTGTCTCTTTTTAAAGGCTTCTCTCGCCTACCCGCTAGTGGCACTGGAGTTTCGATTTCAGACTCCCATAAGTCACGGCTACACTGGACCGCTGTGCAGAAAAATGTAGTACGTTCCGTTCACGGCTACACAGGACCGCTATGCAGGAATGTGTGGTACGTTCCATTTTGGACTGACCCAAACCGTTTGATATGTTATGTGTTTTGATTTGTGTTTATTGGTGATGCATTTTCATGATTTGAATTTTGTTATGAGATGTGAAAACTTTGAGAAATTTGTGAAGTGCCAAATGTGAGTTTTCAATCAGAAATTTGTAAAAATTGATTATGATGAGTTAAAAAGTTTGAAAAATGAGTTTTTGATAAAATTTTTCGAATGTGAAATATTTATAAATGGCAAATTGCATTTTTGCTTATTTTTCGATTTATAAACATATTATCCACGAGCTGTCAAGCTCACCTCCCTTTCATCCCCATCTCTAGGTATTCGAGCAGGAGATCGGATGAAAGACGGTCAAGGCATCAGTTCAACTTTTGCATGTGTTTGCATTTAGAGTAATTTGGAATTTTTGTATAGGTTTGATATATGGCTTGGAAAGCCATTAAGGTTTTGTAAACATTTAATACATGATAGTATTAAGCTATGAAATTGTACATGGATTTTAGCATATCAGTTTGTATATTGAAATGTGAAAAAAATTGTGAATTGGAATTGTGTATAGCTATGGATTGTGAATGACGACTTTGTATGTATATTAAATTAAGATATGAGTTCTGAGATGTGTGTATTGAAATATTGTATGGATATGGATGAATGTGTATGATGATGGGATATGAATTGTGATTGTGTATGAATCTGACTGGGATTGCGTTTGGATTGAATTGCATTAGGATATAGATGATTGTGTTTGTTTATGTTTGTGTTTTTGATTCAGGACGGGATGTCCGAGGAGTTGTGTGGTTTGATTGAGCCGGTATTCATAGAAGTGAGTTTTAAAACCCTTTGCAGGTTTGGGTTTACAAAAATACAGTTGTTATGCTGCCCAATTTTTGGGAGCACTATTAGTGTATGGTTTGTTTTTGTATAAGACATGTTATGGATTTTATGGAAAAAGGATGAATAAGGACAAGTTTTTTTATAGACGAGATTGAAATATGAATGATTAAGAATAATTAAAAGAAATCAAGTAATTGGAGTTTGTTTGAGGATGAATTTTTCCAAAAAGGGGAAATAGTTTTGCTTTGTATGAAAGATGAATAAAGTGAATAAGAAAGAAAGAAAAGAAAAGAAAAATTTATACTGGATTTCAGATAGGTTAGTCTAGGTTTCCAACGCGATAAGTGTATGTTTTCGGATGTCGGATTTAGTTTTTGTTCCGCCTTTGTTTGTTCTGTTTTTGATTTCGTTTTCACATCTCCGCTTTCGATTCGCTTCCGATATGTTATGTTTCCTCTTGTGAGTTCCATTTGTTTTTGCTTCGCTTTGATTTCCGATCCGTTTATTTCTTTCGCCTTATGTTTCTACTTCGGTTTCTTTCGCTTTATGATTCATTTTCGCTCTTGCTTTTGTTTCGTTTTCTGCCTGATTTGCATCAATTTGTGTGTATTTTGTTTCCGCAATTTGTTATTCGATTCGCCTTTGGATTCGATTTATTCGATTTGGAATTCGCTTTGGTTTCGGCAATTTTTGTTTCGTTTTCCGGTTGGGATCCGGTCTCCAGATCGGGTCCCAACATACATAACTAAATGAAATCATGTAACACTCAAGCGTAACACAGTCGTTTCATAATTCACCTTCAGAAGTACCACATGATTGGTACCACAGGAGCATAAGGCATTTTTCCTTTCACTCAATCAAAATGATTAAATCAAATGCATATGACATGTGCATGTGACACTTTTCTAATTTAATTCCGTGTTGTGACCGAGCGCCTAAACTGTCCCAATCAGGGCACATTAATCGTTGAGCCTGAGGCTCTGAATTACTACGGTCCCAATATAGGCGCATTAATTGTTGAGCCTAAGGCTCTGAATCACTATGGGCTCAAGGCCCAAATACATTGAACTTTTAACTCTCGGTGGCTGCTCCGGTCACAACTGTCATTAACTGATCATGCATTCATGCATGGAATGCATATGTCGCCATGAAGCAATGTCAACGTCACAATCAATCCCAAATTAGCACATTTAAACAAATAGATCACAATTAATCACATAAAAATTACGATCACATTGAATCACATTTGAAACACGAAGGTGCCAAATTCTCAGACAAATAGCACTTCTATGTCATAATCTCCCAATACATCGGACCTTCTGTCTGGAATCCAATCATAAACAACTCACAAACCCACCATTATTCTCCACAGAGTTATAAGCGCAAAATTATAAACAAATAATAATTGAGAAACCATCTAGGTCACTCACCTATAGCTTCCGAGCTAATGCCTGGAAGTCTCGGCAACGTCTGTGGTTCAACATTCCAATTGCGCCTCTATCATAGTCAAAATATTCAAACATTACCAAATGTACAATCAGAAATATTTAATAATGCACATGTACCAATTAAAATGTGTATAATGCATGTTCGTGACATTCCTGGTATGAACACATGCTACAATTCTCATGAAGGACTTAAAAGCAAATTCAAACTCTAATTAGGTCAAATTTTCCCATTATTGTGGCTGCCCTGTTATAAAGTATTAAATCAGCGTAGAACCTAAACCATATCCAAACTTTACAAATTCATAACTTACAATCCCTTCATCCAAAATTCGCATATAACACCCCATTACAAGAACAAAACATTCCTCTACAACTTTCCATAAGATCACTTGAGCTAATTTCAACCCTAACAGTCCAAATTTTGCATCAGAACACAAAAATCACCAAAATCTATACACTTAGAGTCATTTGCACACAAAACACATTATGACCTGAATTACCATCTGAACATTAACAAATCATAACTTTCAACCTAAAACTCTAAAAATATCATACTTAGTGACGATAGAAAGCTAACAAGAACATCTCCAACTTTCATGAAGACCAATTTCGCTAAATTTGTCTACTTTAGCCTATAAATATTCCCCAAGTTTTAGGTCGCAAATCATTCCATGCTAGAATAATCACTATTCACCCTGCACCTATATCTCACTTTCCAAACAAAAATTCACACCCTTAAAGCCACAATTGGTGTTGGACCCCACACCCCACCCGTAGGTGTTTGCAAGTTATACCGCGGCATCCAACACAAATTGGTATTGTCCTCTTTTGTCAGGATTCGAACCCCTGAGGTTTTGTTGCTTTTACAAGCAACAAAACCTTGAGGTCAGGGGTTCGAATCCTGACCAAAGAGGACAATACCAATTTGTGTTGGATGCCGCGATATAACCCGCAAACACACGCCGCAGTATAACCTGCGAACACCTACGGGTGGGGTGTGAGGTCAACAATTAATGCATTAACCAACATAAAACATAGTACTTACCTAATTAAGCTCCCACTTTCTTCAATTTCTCTAACACAACTACAATTCCTTTTCCTCCCCAATACACGATTATCACCCTCAAAACTAGGTTGGTGTTTCTTTGTGAACAAGGAGGAGAAAACAAGTAGCATAGGAGAAGTTTCTTGTGTGGGTGAAGGTGATAGCAATTCTAACTAAAAAGAAGGAGAAAATCAATGAAGAAAGAGGAGAGACGGAGAGTTTCGGATGGAAGAGAAAGAAGAACATAAGGATTTTGTCTCTTTGGATAAAAGCATCGAGAATGACCTAAAGGGGGGCTTTTAATGAAATAAAACATGGCATGCTAGGCAAGTGACACATGTCACTTGCCACATGTCAATCTCTCATATTTTCATTTAAATTCCTTCTAATTTCTAGTCCAATTTCTCCAAAAATTCCAATGGCTCAAAATTAAAAATTCCAAAAATCATGTATCTAATTTTCCAATGCCATTGAACAGTCATTTCCAGTATCGGAAATTCAATCAGTCCGCCACTTGGCAATTTTTCCGGTCCGGACATTGTCTCCCAAAAATTCCAAAAAAATTCCAAAAAGTTCCTAAAAATGGAAAACACACATAAATCACTCCAATTCAATTTTTCAAGCATAAATAACATTTTTTTTCAAAATAAACACATATGCCGGGAAATGTCATGAATGCATGTACAATCATGTGCATATACAAAAATTACAATTTATGCATTTATGGGGGCCATATTATGCATAAATATGCAGAGACTAGTTTACACACTCATAACCCATTCTAAATTACCATTTTACCCTTCCCATCGGTGATGGGATGTTACATAAATCAGCCTAGATTAATCTAGATTTTTTTTCGAAGTCAAAAAATAAATTTTTCCTTTATGAAACATGAAAAATTGCAACGTACAAACTTGAGAGAGTCATGAGTAAATATGCAAATATATTCCATTTGTATCAAAAGATAAAAGTTTTACAAAGCTTTGTTGGGCATTTCAAATCTCAAATACATTAATACATCAAAATCCCAAAATACAAAAGATACATTAACCATGATTTGCTCAAAATACAACTAAAGCCTTGCTTTACAAAACTTGCTTCAAATACAAAATAACCAAAAGTAGGAGTGTTGCCTTGTCCTTTGACTTACTCGATATCCTGCTCATCACCTAAATGTGTGGGAGGAGATTGGGAGGTGAGCTTAAAGCCCGTAGGTAATAATTTTATAATTTGTAACAAGCAAAAACGTTTATAAGTCATTTTCAATGCAAAAATTCATGTGTATGCAAATCATGAATGCATCACTCATGTCAACTTGTCATGAACACATAAACATATCAAATGGTTTGGGTAAGTCCAAAACATGACGCACTACACATTTCTAATGTAATGGTCCAGTGTAGTCATGAATTCTTGAGGGAGTCCTTAAGGGAACTCTGTGCCACTAGCAGGCAGGTGGGAGCAGCCTATACTTGGGTCAACGTGCACGTGACGGTTCTTGAGGGACTACCACAAACCCACATAACACATAGATTTCAAAATCTTGTAAGCTTGATGCCCAAAATGGCACATTCTCTTGAAAATTTGATTTTCACACGTTTGTTATACCTTAAAAACCATTTTCAAAAATATGGTTTCATAATCATGCATCATTTTAAAGAATCATTTTTTAAAAAACAACTTTTCATAAATCATCACACAAATCATGTATAAGCATGTAGCACAATCTTGCAACTTTTAAAAACATTAAATGCACATGAATGAGATAGTTCCAAAATTTATTTGCTGTCATTTCTTCACATAAAACTTTTATTGTCTTATTACTTAACTATAAGTGAAACCCACCTTGAATTCTTTGATTATGACTTGTTCAAATATGCCTCTCCTCTTGCTCCTCTTATCCTTCTTGATTCCCTTTTTAACATTAAAAAACAATTCCCAAATCAATAGGAATTTCCAAATAAGAACCCAAAGAAACTAATGTATAAATTGATCCTAGAACACTTAAACCCATGCATTTACTAAGCTCTTGAAACCAAAACTTTTCCAAAAACCAAAGCCTTAAAATGCTCTTACCTCAAATCTTCACCAAATGAAGAAATGCTTGATTCAAAAGAAATCTCTTATCTTCCTCTAACTTTTTCCCTTCTTGCACAACACCCAAATCTCTCTATAAGGCTTAGAAGAGATGAAACCCTAGCTCAACTCTCTTCTTTCCTCTCAACCACCGAAACCTCTCTTCTTCCTCTCTTTGGTTTTGTTATTTCACCTCCTTCTCTTCCATTTTCGTTTTTCCCCCTTTTAAGGAAGGAAACAACACTTCTTTCTTCCCATTTTACCCTTAATGAATGATAAAAGTCCACCTTGTCCTTCCTTTCATGCCTTATGGTTTTTAAACTTAGGTAAACTACCTAAAATACCCCTTTATGCATTTATTTACCACCTTGACTTCAAATAACTCGTGAAATAAATTCTACTAACATATACACAAATAAATAAATAAAAATTTTACTCCCAAAATCTACTTATCCAAACCTCAAAATTATCTAAATCATGCTTAACTAAAAGAAAACATTCGAGGGTCAACACATCTCCTCTATCTCATGTTTAATTCCTTCTGAATCAATAGATACCTCAAACTCTTATGATCAAAATATATCTAGAATGTCTCTCCATACAGATAGTGTTTCCATTCCTTCTAAATCAACAGATACCTTAGACTCTTGTGATCAAAATATATCTAGAATGTCTCTCCATACAAATAGTGTTTCCATAGCAAGCTCCAAATCATGTACTGGATAATTAATCTCATGAGACCTTAATTGTCTTGATGCTTAGGTTATCACCTTGCCATACTGCGTCAACACGTATCCCAATCCTTGATGCGAAACATCACTATATACTACATATCCTTCAGTTCCTGATGGAATAGTCAACACTGGTGCCATAGTCAACCAATGCTTCAACTTCTCAAAACTCTTCTAACATTCATCATTCTATCTAAATACTACATTCTTCCTTAGAAGTTTAATCAGAGGGGTTGAGATCAATGAGAACCCCTCGACAAACCTCTAGTAATATTTGGCCAATTCTAAGAAACTCCAAATTTTTGATACATTTTTCGAAGCTTTTCACTTCATCACTGCCTCTATCCTCTTTGGATCCACTTATATGCCTTATCCAGTCACTATGTGACCCAAAAATACTACTTGATCAAGCCAAAATTAATATTTATTAAATTTGGCATATAGTTGTTTCTCCCTTATAATTTATAAAATCACTCTCAAATGCTCAACATGTTCTTCTCCACTCTTTGAATACACTAAGTTATCATCAATAAACACAATCACAAATCAATCCAGGTAAGGCTGAAACACCTTATTCATCAAATTCATAAATGTAGCTGGGGAATTAGTTAACCCAAATAGCATTACTAAAAACTCAAAATGTCCATACCTGCTCTTGAACGCATTTTTCAGTGCATCAGGCTCAACTATCTTTAATTGATAGTATCCAGATCTCAAGTCTAATTTAGGGAACACCTGAGCTCCTTACAACTGATCAAGAAAATCATCAATTCTAGGAAATAGGTCCTTGTTCTTCACTGTTACTCGATTCAATTGCCTATAATCGATGCACAGTCTCAAAGTTGCATCTTTTTCTTCACAAATGAGACTAGAGCTCCCCATGGTGATACACTGGGTCCAATAAAACCCTTTTCTAACAAGTCCTGCAATTGAGCTTTAACTCCATTAGTTCCATAGGTGTCATCCTATATGGATGAATAGATATAGAAGCATCACCCAAAACCAAATCGATCGTAAACTCTGTTTCTCGATCTAGAGGTAAACTAGATAACTCAACAAGAAAGACATCCAAGAATTCCCTAACCACAGGAATATCCTACACATTCTACTCAGTTTGAGTATTTATAAAGTGGGCCAAATAAGCCTCACATTCTCCTTGTATCAACCTCAATACCCTCACGAATGAGATCAGCCTGGCTAGCACTACTTGACTAATACCTTGGAAAACTGCTTTCGGCTGATCAAGAGATTCTAATATCACCTTCTTAGTATAGTAGCTTATGATAGCCCTATGAGCAGTAAGTCAATCCATGCCTAGGAAAATATCTATTCCCTTAACCGTAATGTGATCAAGTCTACCTCTAATTTTGCTTGATCAATTTTAATCAAGCACCTTTTGTAGAGTTCTCCTATTACTGTAGTACTACCTATCGGTGTACTCACCTCTAATCTATATTTCAACTGTTCTCTATCACAATGCAACCTAGATGCTAGATGCGGTGTGATAAAAGAATACGTAGATCCAAGATTTAACAATGAAAATGTTTCACAATGAAAAAAAAGTAACGCACCTGTAACAGCGTCCAAAGAATCCTAAGCCTCCTTTCTAGTCATACCATACACTATATCCTGGGACTGCAGTCGGTTAGTCCATACCTCAGTCCCGACAGTAGGACTTCCAAAACTCATCCTGCCTCTGCCACGACCTCTCTATCCAGACCCACTAGGTCGACTCTGCTGGACAATAGTTTCACTCACTAATCTGCCTCTCACACCAGACTGGATTCTAATAATGGCAGGATTATCTCTAATTTGATGATCAAAAGGGCAACATTTAAGGCAAGCTCCAGATAGTCTCCAGCACTCACCACTGCGCTTCTTCCCACAATGTTCACAATTGGGTAACTGGCTCTAGGCACTGCACCACTTTCACTGCCAGATTGTATAAAGCTACCCCTCTGTTTGAACCCCGAATGTCTTGATCTAGCCAGTGGTCGAAAGGACCTATTCTAACGTTTACTCAATCTTCTGCCAGAACTACCTTGAACTTCACTGGGCTTCTTCATTCAGGGGACTCATGCCTATACTCTGCTTGTCCCTCTCTTAATAACTGCTCAATTCTACTCCTAATCTCCATGTTCAGCCCATATTCAAATCTCTTATGCTTGTCTTCCTCAGTAGGAATCAAGGCAATAGCATACCCCATCAGCTCATTAAACTTGATCTTATACTCTGCCACTAATAAACTGCCCTGCTTCAAATCCATAAATTCCCTTATCTTTCTGTCTAAGTATATCTTGGGCATGTAGTTCTCCCTGAAGACCTTCGAAAGTCTTCCCACTTCAGATTACAAGGCCTGGTGGTACTGCCTAAAATAGTCTTCCACCATTGATAAGTTGGGCCTTACAATAAAGAAACTGCACAATCAAACTTCTCGTCCGACTTACAGTCCATCTGATTGAAGACTCTCTCTGCTCTCTCAAGCCATCCTTTGGCCTCTGTAGGGTCTATACTTCTGTAGAAGTCCACAGTCCCCTACTTTCACACTTTATCATAACTTCTTTCCCTTCTCTCGAAAATTCTAGGAGGTATTCCCTCAGGTTGAGGTACAGAAGACTCTCTACTGGCTCCTACTAATGCTAGGTCAGGCAACTATCCCACTTGATCATCTATGGCAAATGACCTATAATAGACAACAATTTCGACTACTATCTGCATTTCTCATTATGTTTTATGTCTAATATTCCTATATGTCCATATAGATGCCAACCATGCTCTGATACCAAGAAATGTAGCACTTCACTCTTACAAGACATGTACCTGATATCCTAAGTGATATTCGCATACGTAACCCATAAGGGTGGCATGCTAGAGTACTCATATTCTCTTATTAGGAATTGTAAAGAAAAACACAATAATTAAAAATCCAAAATTCCTCATTTCATTTCATAAAAATTGAATATACATTGTAGCTTTACAAAATCATCCAAATATGTACATTATCCAAACTAATTACAGAACACGCTACATACATGAGGAAATATACAAAAAATTCTAACTAGATCCTTCAATCTCTGCTGATCGACCTTTGAGCCATTTCTTTTATCCAAAAACACAAGAATTATGCTTTTTCTAAAGTCTCTCTGTCACTGGTGTCCTTGCTCAGTCCTGAAATGTCAACATTGTAATTTTGGTGAGTTTTGTGAACTCAATGAGATAACCATTCTCGATAGTTCACTCAATTCATATAACATATCAACATATAAAACCACATAATTCACATCATTTTATTTATCATCATGTAGCATTACATAGCACTTTGTTCACAATTTTCACGTTCTCATGCAAATACAATTCAACATTTCATTTCAATCACTCAAACATACATATTAAATGTATATGCAATGCTCATAAGACTAATTTATAATTATTACGTTGTTATAACTGGGTGTTTATAATTGTCCCATATTTATTGTAGATATCGGACTCATTGTTAATTGTCCCTTATCCAGTGGGGATACAGGGCTAATTGTTTATAGCGATCCTTTGGCTTTTAATGACATTATAAGCTTTAAGCTCATTTTCGGTGACTCCTTAGGTCACAATTGCTATTATATGTTCAAGCATTCATGTAATAAAATGCGTCACATTCACATTCATATTTATCTTCAGACTTTAGTATGGCATTCAACATATACGTTGAGAATCATTTATTTCGTCAAATTCACATACAAGGAACACTTCCAATATGTCCTTCATGCATCAAAAGTCTCGGATATTTAATGTCCAGAATCAACACAATCAAATTCACATTCATAATTCAGTACAGAATTTAAAACAAACAATTAGTTAAGTGAGACCATCTAGGTTACTCACAGTTTGCTCCAGAAAGCTATTGCCTCGAAGTCCCGGTAATGGCTGACTATTGTCACTCAATGTACTCTTCTAAATCATGCAATACATACACATTTATACACATCATAACTTTGCACAATCATAAGTATTCCTTTATGCACAAAAGTATAGATGGAATATGTACAATGCATGCTTAATGACAATCCCGAGTACATTTCCTTAATAATCATCTTATAACCAATTAACATGATATTTGAATCATTCCTTAACACCTAATACACTTTCCTTACATTAATATCAATTAGGCTCATTCAAGATCACTAAAACTCATCATTCATGAAATCCTATTCTTTTTCCAAAACATATCTCATTCATAAGTATCAAACATTTCATATTCAATATTCATCATTTCAAGTTGATAACTTCTTCATGCATACCTCAATTTTAGTTCAATATCATCCACATACAAACCAAAATCCATGCTTGATCATAAACATCAAAATAGAACATATTCTTATACACTTTCATCATAAATTTTCTATATATGCTCTACTTCATTTTTCACCTTCATTTCATTCCTAAATATCACCGTAATTCATCTTATTTCAAGACATCATAAAACTACTGCACTACATCCAGTACTTAACTTTAAGTCTAAAATTGAAAATCTTAAAGACAGAATTTGAATTCGATATCTTCATGTAAAATGTAGCCATATGTATCTAATTTAATCCAAATCAAAAATAATCTCATTTAGATAACTACAAGTCAAGCTATTGCTAAAAGACAGAAGTATATCTAGTGGAAACACTATAGCTAAAATATTCCACCTACTCTCTTCCAATTTTTCCAAAAAAATTTTACTTCCTACTTTTGAAATCTAACACATTTTGTACATAGATCATCTTTTCTAATTCATTTCCTCTTCATTCTTGCCTCAATTTACAACTCAAAACATTCACAATACATGTCATAAAAGACTATTAATCATAACCACAAAATAGGACATCAACCATACCCATTCATTCATCAATGCCTCAACACACCTTCAACTCCATTATCACCTTCACTTTAACTCTAAACTATCATCCTAGTTCTCCAAACAAAACATCTCTATAACAATTTATAATTCATTAATCATCGTACATATACAAAAGCAAGACATCTATGTATAAACATTTCATCACTCACGACACACACACATAAAAATTTCATGATCAAGTCATCAATCTGAAATTACTCATCATATTAGTTTCATTTAGCACTACCTATGATAATTAAAGCATAACTTACTTGATTTAGCTTCAAAATATCACTTAACCCTATCTAGTGAAAAATATGAAGAAGATAGCAAAAATGATAGTAGCAAATGGAGGTGAGAATGATCTTCAACGTTGATGAGGTGAGAGTGAGTGAAGAAAACAAAAATGAAGGAGAAGAAGAAGAAAGCATAAGGCAATCATGAGAGACAAACAAAGATGGTCTTTCAAATTAAAAGAATGTGGACTTTAAGCTTGGTAAGTGACACTTGTTACTTGCCACATGCCCAATTGCTATAGGTTTAAATTAGTTCTCATATTTGACTAGTCCAATCAATTCTAATTCCAATTGTCTCCAAATTTTCCTTGACACTTGTTAATAAATCCTATAGTCATTCATCAAAATTTTCACTGTCATTTGATAGTTAATTCTAAAATCATTTAACAATTGTCTTGCCATTTGGCATTTTCTAGTCCAAAATACCCAAATTTTCAAAAATTTCTCAAATTTTACAAAAAATTCTAAATCAATACATATATTCTCCAAATCAATTTTCAACACTTAAAAACTATAATTCTCAATGTAATCACATTTATAAATCAATTATACCCAAAAAATGTCAATGAATGCATGTACAAGCATTTTAATGTGTAAAAATCAATATTCACGCTTGTGTGTATGCTATATTATGCATGAGCATGAAATATACTTTCTAACTTCTCAGTAATCTCTCGTGTACACTATTATAAGGTTCTAACCCTTAACATAGGATAATGGAATGTTACAGAGCCCCACAAGTAATTAGATTAGAACAGATTGTTGTTTATCTAAAATTATATACCAAAAAATTGAAAAAAGATAACTATTGGGTCATTTTCATAATATTTGGTATTTTCTTAAAGGAAAGTGTACATTCATTATCTATATTTCTATCTGCCATATTTAATAGCCCACCTCTCTTTTAACATTTCTAATTATTGTGGATATGACAATTGCTTTGTTGGAGAATAAGTTTGAACAATTAACAATATGTGAAAGTATTTTGAATTATTATTTGATTCAAAGAAGTGAGCTCGTTGGATGATAATAAACTAAGAAAATTTTTCTCATAATAATATATGGGATATGAATTTAGATGATATTTTTAATTAAAAGTGTTACAAATGACTTTGCCAAATAAATTAATGTCATCTGTTGAAATTCTTGAATTTATTAAAGTTGTAGATTGTTATCCAAATGTTTTAATTATTTATCAAATTTTATTAACTGCATGCACTGTGATTGTAGCAGTTAGCTTGAGAGAAATTTTTCAAAGTTAAAATTATTCAAAATCTACTTGAGTATATCAATGTCATAAGAAAAGTTGAATGATTTAGCTATTTTATGTATCAAGAAGGATATCTTGAACAATATTAATCTTCATACAATTATTAATGATTTTACATACAAAATGTGCGAAGAAATTATTTTCATAATCATCTATGTACTTGTTATTGCAATTCTCTTGATGTTTTGTAATATAATATTATTATTCTATTCTTTATTATCGCTACTATTTTTAGTGTTTTATTACTACTGACATTGGTAAGATTTTGTTAGTTGTTATAATCATTTAGTATTTTATTATGTATGTAAGCTTAAGACTTTAGTTACTTGTGTATGAATATTAAATTTTAATAATAAAAATTAAATATTTGTATATTGCTAATTCATTAAGTTTTTTTTTTTAACTTTTTATCGGGCTTATAAAATGTTACCAACGCCTTGGTATTCGGTTAGGACTTTGTTCAACACGTTCCCTTGTACTTAATTGCTCCGTTTTAATTAACTGGAGTTCGTAAAGTTCCATGTTCATGCAGTTTTGTTATATATATATATATATATATCTCGATCATGATCTCCTTCTTCTACTCGATTTAGGATTTGAATCTCCCACCTCTGGATATCCAAACAACAAGAGAAGAGAATAAACGATAAAGGAACTGCATATTACATTTGAAGTTGTTATTTCACTCATCAAATACAAGTATTGCCATGTGTAGTTTCTTTCTAAGATGCAATTACATTTAAAAGAAGTAACTAATCACTTAATTAATTAATGTAGCAAAGTCACACTGGGAACTGTATCACTAGCTGTTCCATGGGCATTGAAGGTGTTGGAGGTGAGGTCCTGGCCTGCAACTGAAGAAGAAATCTTGATGTTGTTGAGTACGAGATTGGTGCAGCCTATGGATTGGCTGCACATGAGCTCTATTGGAATAGGTGATGGACTTGTCCCATGAAATGAAGCAAAAGTAATGTCGCTTATGGCAACTGCCTCCGTCTTCATTCACAATCACAAAAAAATGAATATTATAAGTTAATAAGTCTTGGAAAAATTAAATTATAAAAGGTTACGTACCTTGTTAGGACAGTTTCCCTCAGGACAATAAAATTGGTCAAGAACAATGGGAGTGGAAGAGTTAACAAGTGTAATGTACTCATACGAGATCTTTCTCACCGAGCCTTTCCCTCCCTGAGAAGGAAAAATAAGGATAAGAACAGATTAGCATATGTGAAAACGGAACAAGTAATGAGAGGTCCTACCTGCCATGTTTTGATCCGAGCACCACTTGTAACAGCAGTAAAAGTTGAATGAGTTATGTACACTTCTTCAACTTCACCTGTCTCTCCATCGTGCCCAATGCTTCCAATACTGGATATGTTTACGTATAAAAATACCTTTTGTTATTGTGATTAACATTCTTTTATAAGAAATCAACAGCATTTTTTCACTTAAATCCATAAACACTACTGAAGCCTTAACAAATAGATACGTATTTTTGGTAGTTGGAAGATGACAGACCTGATGCCATGGCCTGGACCGCATGTAATCCCGGAAATATTGACAGCGGAAGAGCCAGGAAGAATTGAAATACAGTCATCACCTGAACTAACAGATGTTAAACTAAAATTGCTCTGATCATGTTAATGTATTGAGGATAGAGGTACATACGAAAGAAAAGAAAGTATTTGCAGTATTGGATAAACCTGTCGCAATTTGAGAATCGAGAATTGTAATGTTTTTGGAGGAACCGATGTTTATGCCATCAGTGTTGGGGCTGTCTCTTGGGGCAGATATGCGAAGGTTCGAGATTACTGAGTTTTCGCATCCATATATTTTGATGAAGTGAAATGGGGCGTTCATTAGGTTCAAATGGCTTAATTGGAGGCCATTGCATTCGGAGAAGATTATTGCCTATATTCATCACCAACTACATAATTAGTACAAATACCCTTTCTAATATTTACTTAATCTATTTTATATATGATTAGAGTAATGTTAGATTTAATATGATTAAGATATATATTTTTATTCATCGTTTTATTTCATTTACTCTATGTACTATGAAAGACCAAAATGAAAAAGGAAGAGCTCCAAGTCGAGTTTAGATTTTCTGTCTAATTTTATGGTGTCTTATTGTGTTTAATAAATCTCAATCATTTATTTATGCGAGTTCTGTGTGTACCCTCCATAAATAAATACAGATTTCATATAAATAAATAACTAAGATTCATAAGATAGAATAAGAAATCATATAAAAATGGATAGAGAATCTTGTCCCAACCAAGTCACTATAGCTATACGTGTACGGGATCCATAAGCGATACGTAAAAAAGTAAAGGAGAAGCTAGAACTTACCATTGGCCTCGGAGGGCAGTCTCCCTGTATATATTAACAGCGTCAAATCGTCATAATAAGAAAAGCAACAGAACATAAAACAACAAACAGGATTTGGTCGGATAATATGTGAATACGATTCAGTCACTTACTTTCTTACAAACCTCCCACCAAATATCGCCTCGCCCATTTATTAGTCCTTTTCCATCCACAGTAAGTCCATTTATGCGACTGAACTGAATCCAAACGAGCTCCTGCAGCTGGGACATGTTGTTTGGTGCAACGACGGATCCCTGTAGCTGAAATGAATAGATTTCCAAAAAAAACGAGTGACCCTTTACAGGATTGACATCTCGAACCAAATACGAGTATGTGAATAATTATGCATGGACACGAAACAAAGAAAAAGACCAGCTTCCTGAGTATAAATTAGGTGTTGTTTAGTTGCTGATATAAACAATTTGATTCAGCGACTAAAAGGAGATTCACTAATTCAATGGAAAAAGGAAAAGCCTGTGGTGTAAATTACCTTGATGTTGATATACTGGGATTGACATGGGCCGTTAAAGTTGACTGACTTGAGCAAAAATGTCTTTCCTTGAGGTATTGTGAGAGTGTTACTATTAGTACCTTGGCAAACTGCTTTCCATGCAACTTCAAAAGCCTACAGGTTGAGATAGATAGACTGAGCACAACTTTCAATCTAAATGTTCCTATCCTAAAAATGAATGCTTCTTAAGAACACTTGATTTGTCACAAGTGGACGTGAGGTAATGTAAGCAATATCATCTGTATACTTGTGTATCATCTGTATTTCCGTCACCAGTAGCTCCAAATTCCAGTACGTTCAGAGGCCTACAGTTTGAGCTTGTAGTAATGTAGCCAAGCAAAATATTATCAAAAAGCTGGAAAATCCACCCTGCATATCACACGAAAAACAAACCCGTCAGATACGATGCTTTATGAATTGCATGCACATGCTGCTTCATAATCACCACAGACAGATCTCATCACCATTTAGGCTAACACAGACAAGTGAAGCTTGTCAAATCTACTTCGTCGTCATTGCAATTTGTACATTATATATCTGATGCGTTCCACAATAATTTTTGCTGATAAGGAAGAATTCATCAATCACAGCTTGCATTTCATCTGCAGCACTAACTTCAAATAGAAACCATTGATCTTCTACACTATCAGTAAATTATTAAGTTACCATACCGATCATGAATGAATCCCAATAATACACATTTTGCATTATTGGTTTCCTTCCAACAGCGCAATCCCTGTATCTGAAGCCAAAAAAAAAAAAAAACCCACGTATTATATACTCTCGGATTTGTTTATTGTTATAGAGATTGGTTGACTAGTTAAAAGATCTTGCATAAAGAAGACGGGGAATTTATTCAGTCGTTTTGTCAAGTGAAGAGGCAAGCATTCATACGGCAGATTTGTTTCCAATAGTGGTAATTGCTAATTCTCTTTCTTAAACAACAATTTTCTGTATTTAACAATTATAAGAAATATTTAAATAGGTAAGTTTCTAATTTGATCTTAAACCCTAATTTAGGTCAGGGAATTTAAAAATGCCTACAGTTAGCTAGCGACTAAGCACAAGTACTACCATTAGAACTCGATCTTATTATTTATGCGCATATCCCATCAGGAGATTATAGATTTTACTTTGTAGTAAAATGGCATTTCTTTGCAGTGGAGAGAAAGTCATTTAATTTTCACTTTCAGTTGTACATGAACTGAGTCGAGAAGCTACCTGAGAAGATACAAACAAAAAATTTGTATCATGATTTGCTATAAAAATGGCTGCAATGAGAAACACAGGCTTGAATGCAGTCCTGATCTACCTTTCACTGGGTACTTATTGCATTAAAACATACGCACATAAAACATCTGACGACTACCTTAAAAAATAACATGTTCGTGACAGTATCACATGTTGGAATGCAATCGTGATTGAATCATGAGCGTAAATTTTTACGGATTCCGAACAAATCTTGATAATTGATTAAACTTGAATAAAATAAAAGTCGATTTAGAAATTGTACCTTATTCACTTTCTGTTGAAAAATCTTTGAAACTTTTTCTGATTAATCAATCACGTGTTGTCTAATTGTCCAGCCTCTAATGGTATCCACAAAGCAATTCTCAAACTGTTTCAAGAGGAAGAAGACAAAAAGTGATCACTTCTAAAAATCTCTTTCCTTTATATAGAAAAATCATAATAGTCTTTTATAAAAATTAAATATCTTTAGTTATAACTAAAATCAAATTATAATTATAATTAATTTAATTTTAATAAAATCAAATATCTCATATTTGATTCCCAAAATTTCTCAAACTTTATAATTAAGTCTAACCTAATCAAATTGATTTTTCTTTCACAAATTACTCTTTGGTGTGTAACTCATTATGTTCCTAATAAATTGGCAATGATTATAAATTATAATTATAATTCATAATTAGAATTAGATAAATTAAAACTTCTTTTAATTATAAATCATGATTAATGTATAGCAATTTGTCATGGTTATCCAAACATAAGGAATATCAAAGTGATTGACTTAACCTGCCTGTGAATGGCTATAATATATAATTTAATCTTTTCATCATTCATTATTCTAATTGGGCATAGCATGGATACAATATCTATTGTTATCATTCAATCATGTTTGTTCTTGCTAATTAGTAATTAATTTATAATTAAACTTTAAAATTTTGTCTTCCAAATATCAATTGACTCTGGCCAGAGAATTCCATAAATTATAACTAATCAAGAACAGTAAAATATTTTCTTTAATTACTTTAGAGTGACAAATCCTACATTGACTTACTCAACTACCTACATATGGTTCATAATATATCCAATTACTACCGACTGAATTATCCTAAGAAATTTATAAGTAGCATCAAAATACAGTACATCTTATACTAGATACCTTGGTAATCTCAAGTTTGAGGATCAATTATATAACCATCATTATGAAATAATCTATAGACACATAAATAATATTCTATTTCACTATAACAAAAACGACATACGGTAATAGGTGATAAGTGCTATTAAATATAAATCATAACACTAATGAGTATCACTACAAGAAAGATGTTGATTGGCGACAGAACATTACCGACGGTCTAAAAACCATTACAATTACCGACCAAAAATTGTCAGCCATCGGGGAAGATGGTTGTGGAGAAGAAGTGTTGCGACGGTCCAATATTTCATCGCTGAATGTTTGGGGGGAAATTTACCGACCAAAGTTTCGGTCGGTAAAGTGGTCGGTAAAAGCGTTGGATTGCCGCCCCTCGGTTAAACCAAAATGACATCGTTTTGGGTTATTTCAAAATGGCGTCGTTTTGAAAACCTTATTAATGTCGGGTTCTTCCTCCTTTCTTCCTCTCCTGCGCAACCTTCCTCCTTTCTTCCTCTCCTCGCGACTGCTCCACCGTTCTCCTCCATCGCCGCCGGTCTCTGACAGGTAAGTCCCTTCTCCCACGACTCCTCTTTCTCCTCCCTCCCCAGACATGCATTTGGGTATAAATATCAATTTGTTTCTAAGTTTTAGCTTTTTAAATTTATTATTTAACTTACATTTTTGTTGGCTTGAGAATATTGGAATTCTAGTGCAAGATGGATTTTGTTATTATGGAAATTGTAATTGTATGTTGGTTTTCTCTTATATATAATTGATGTCTACAAGTGTCATGCATTGTGATGAAGTTTGTGATATAAATTTAAATTTTGAACTTTTATGTTGGAATTATAACAATTATGGTAAAAGGTTGAATTTTTCAAGACATATATTTGTGTAAAACTAGTCATCATTATATATTCTCGTGTAAAATTGGTGTGTGTGTTTGTATTAATGTATATGTTTTCTTCACTTGATTTTGGAGAAATTTATAATAAAAGGATTAAACTTATGAGAGTACATCTCTAATTTTTTTTTAAGAATGTCAAAATTGGAGATAGTAATGGATTGGTTCAACTTAATCCAACATGATCTTTTCAAGACGTAATTTGTGTTCAATCTAAAACCTATTTGGGTTTGAGTTGCCTAAAATAATAACAATTTATATGGTTTTCCTAAAAGAACATCATTTTATTTAATTATGAAAGATATTAAAACACAAAACTGAGGAAATTTGAATATATGTAATGGAAGTTAGTAGTATGAAACTAACAAATAAAAAGTATAGATTCAAACAAACTTAACAAAATGTTGAACTAATAAAAACCTAGCATATGGAAATTCATTATCTTTATCTTAAAAACCTCGCATATGGAAATTCATGATTTTTATCTCAAATTCATGATCTTATCTTAAAAACCTTGCATATGGAAATTCATGATTTTTATCTCAATCTTGGGGATACTGTTCTCCTAAACAAAAGAAAACAAGCTCTAATAGAATATTTCCATATTGTGGAGGATCATAATTCCGTATTTAAATAGAGAGAAAGGGTAATATGGCTTAAATAAGGGGATTAAAATACTAAGTTCTTTTATAGAATAATCAAGTCGAGGAGGAATAGAAATAGAATCTCAATTTTATAAAAGTAGGATGGGATAGTAATCTATGGACAAGATAAAATAAGAGAACATGTGTATAACTTCTTTAAAAATACTCTAGGATCCCATGTTGAAAGCTCTTTTTTCTCTATTCTATTGAGACACTATACATATTCATCCTATGCATGGAGTCACTTATTGGATTCATCTCTCTTAATATCAACAAAGATCTAGGGTTAGAATACAATAGTAGTTGTTAAAATTGACGTTGTTTAATCTATATTTTGTAGATGATCTTCTCTTGTTTTACAAATCAAGGAATAACTTATCATCCCTACTTATGTCTTTTTCTTTAACTTTCTAAAGTAGTATCATGTTTATTAATTAATTTGAAGAAAAGGCACTTAATCATATTTGTAAGTTGGAAGAACTTATTAAATTGGATTATAACTATAACTGAACTAAAAAATCATTGACCATATACACCTCCTCGGGGATGCCTATCTCTATCAAGAGGTTAAGGCATATAGATTGTATCCCACTAGGATCTTTAACAAAAATAATGTTCTTTCTTTTATAGGCATACTAAATCCCATCATCAGCCTTTTAATTCTTAAAAGCTTGCTAGTCATCACACATAATTTTATGTAAAGGATTTAGCAAGTAAATTGAGAGGTTATTTGAGATATTCCTATTGAGTGGAACATATTCATTAAGAGGGCATTACAAAGTTAGCTAGGAAAATATGTGTAAACCTAAGGCTATTTGAGGACTATGTATCTAATCTTTAAAAATCACTAATAAGGTGTTAATGAGAAAAAAAGGTTATAGACAATTCTATCAAACTATATAGAACTTTGAGCAATATGGATTCACATGTACTTTTAAACGGGAAAAGATCTAGGAAATTAAAAGTAATGTCAACACTTCTTGGTTCAAGAACCAACTACTAATATTACGAGATTCTCTTCATTCTAGCATCATTTGTAAGTTAAGGAATAAGGAACTTACAACATTGTGTTATGATAACTAGTGCTTAGTTGTTCTTCTAGGTAACCACCCTTAATGCAGACCTTGATTCATTAATATCCCAAAAATAATAAAGTGAGAACATTTATCAATAATAAGGAGTGGCATGTTAAGTTTTTAAGGACCTTTAGAAATCCAGTTCCTTATAATTCACATAATTTTGAAACCATAGACACATATATGTTGAGTAAACACTAATCAAAGAGGTTTACTAACTCTTCTTATTGGAAACTACTTAGACCTCAACTCCCTAAACACCTATGGGCTGATATCATATAGGAAAAGAAATTACTACCTAAGGCATTAAGTTTCCTTTGGTTAGTAATCATGCACAACCTCCCATCTATGGATAAATTGTAGTTCCTTAATATTGTTGATAAGTGTACCCTCTTTGAATAAGAATCAAAATCCTTGAGCGTTTATTCTTCACATATCATTATTTTAAAGCTATATAGCTAGAGTGTAGTTTAGTCCCTCTATCCTTTGGGGATACTTATCCATGAGTATCAAGCTAGTTCTTAGTGGTATTACTTCCTCCTAGGTTTGAGTCCTATACAAAGTACGAGCTAATCAAACTTGAGACATTAGTCGTTCATATGACATATCTTTATACTCTTTTAGATGATCTATAATAATGTTCTTTTCTTTGTTCCTTCCATGGAGTTCATACATATATAAGGTCAAGTCCTGTGGCAATTAGGTATAATTTAGGTATAACTAACTAACTACTAGACTTCTATACTCACTTATATTGCATTTCTCTTCTCCATATTTTTTATAAAGCTTCACATTGATAGAAAGAGGAAAGGCTACAAGTTTAGACATACTCAGAATTTTTTAGAATTGATTCAGTATATTTGCATTGAACAACGTAAATGTAGTCTTTATGCTACTCAGTCTCTATTTCAAGGAAATAATACACCATTCCTAAGTCAAAAATTGTTAAGTCTAGCTCAATTTTTCACTTTAGCCCTTCAACTTGAGTTTCATCTCTTGTTATAATTAATAAGTCACTATCATAGAGTAAAACATGTATAACCAATTTCATTACTTGTCATATTTTAATACATATAAGGTAGCTTTTATTTTTACTTATGTCCAACCATTCTTGCATTAAGTACCCATCACTTATGTTATACCATGCTCATAAAGCTTATTTTACCTTCTAAAGAGCCTTATAAGGAGCCACAATCTTCTTCTCTACCTTTAATCATAAAACCATTAGATTGTGTAGTGTATATGATTTCATTAATGAATTCATTTCATAATATTGATTTAACTTCTATGTGTAATCTCTTCCACCTATTTTGAGTAATAAGAGTAATTAGTAATCTAATAGTTTCATGTCTTGCTACAAGTGCAAAGGTTTCAAAACAATCTGCTCCTGTTTATTATAGGTAGCCCTTGAACCCAAGTACCTTTTGACTTGATAGTCTTTCAACTAAGGACAAAGTTTAATCCTTTTAGATCTTTTTATCTCTCCTTTTATTTCCTCTACCCATGCTTTCTTGTTGATAGCATTATTATAGTTGGTTGGCTTTAAGGTAACTATATTTGACTTCTTATACATACTTGTCAAAATTCAAGTGCCTCTTATAAATACTTTGGCATCATCATCAATGGCTTCTTCAACATTTATTTAAGGTATTAAATTAACCTCAAAACCTTTAACTACAATAGTTTTCTTCGTTTTTAATATAGTTTTTTCATCCATCTAGTGGCATATCTCAGCTGACTTGAACTCTTTTAACAACAATGTTATACACTTTATAAGCTTGCTTAAGAGGTTATAACTTATGAACATTCCCAAGCAATTCTTCTTATCAAGCTTGAATATTTTCACATTAGGAATGCAAACATAGGACACACTTCTAACGACTTTCAATCCTAAAATAAAAGGCAATTTATTAAAATATTTCTCAGATGGAGTTATACCTTCAAATGCTTTGGTTAAAAGCATGTTTCGTAAAAGTGGAGAGGTGTTTATTGCTTTTTCTCAAAAAATTTTAAGAACTTTTTGATCATTGGCATATTGTCATTTCCCTTATACTTCTATATTTTTTAGCTTCCCTTTTTGTTGAGGGGTATATGGAGTTATCACTTGATGTTTGATTTCTACTTTAGCATAGAATTCATTAAACTTTTTAGAGATTTTTTTTTTACCATTGTCTAAACTAAGCTGCTTTAGAAATAAACCAAGTTTTTTTTACTCAAATCTTGCCTTTAATTTTTAACTTATGTTTGAGAAATGAGATCCAATAGAATCTGCTAAAATATCTATAAAGACTACAAAAAAACTTGAGTGATGGTTCACTCATTAATATATGAAGTTAGAATGGATTAATTATTTTTTTTCTTTTGCTCCTTATGTTATTTCTCCATAGGGCAATTGTTGCTTACTAAATTGACAAGATTGACATATATAGGCTTTACTTCTATTAGTTTAGGAAAACCTTCAACCACCTCTTTTGTTTTATTTTGATCAAAGCACTACCACCAGTATGCACAAATATATTGTTCCATAGCATATATTCATCAACAAAAATAATGTTGACTCTATTGAAAGAACAACTTCTTTCGAAGAGGTTTTATCATGTAAATTCCAATCAATTAGAAAGAGCCTCCCTTCATTTCAATTATTAGGATCTCATTTTCTTTTGGGTTAGTAATCACACATTCAATCTTCTTTAAAATCATTACAAAAACCTTTTCAAGTAACTCACCAACAGTCAATAAGTTTTTGTCCAATTTAGGCATAAACAAAACTTCCTAAATAATTTTTATACTTATTGGAATTTGAACTACAATAATAATACCTTTTCCTTTCACTTTAAGAAATGTTGCATTACCAATTCTTATATAAATACCGAAGCTTCAAGTCATTTGAATATTAATTTATCAAGTGTCATGTGGTAAGTGCAACTTGAGTTCATGAGCTACTGATGTGTTAGATCAAGCTAGTACTGCCATTATAGTGAAGAGGCACGCATTTGTTGTGGTTCCTTTTATTCTACTACTTTTTTCTTGTTAATGCTCTTTGCCTTTATTTTCACACAGTTTCTCTATATGTCCCAATTGGTTGCATGTCTGACATATTGGTGAAACAAACTAATAAGTTAGGTGAGCTCTATAAAAAAGAATTAGGTCATCAATAAAGGAGAGGTTGAAATTTCTCAATTGTTTGGACTTATAGTAAAACCGAAAGAGCTCTCTTTATCTTATTTTATAATTAATTAGCCTTATAAGGAAGAGCAAAGACAATCTCCTTTCATAAGCCTTTTTCAACTTTTAGTATCATTTTTGACATCTCTATTAATAAGAATGCTATAAAAAGAAGTTGTAACGCATTGCTCAGCATATAACAATAAATAAGTAGGGAAAATCAAAATCTTTAAGAGATTATAAAAGGAATTTCCAATCAAGCAATTGATTTCAAGTAATCATATAACTATCTTACGCTTTATTGAATACAAGTAATCATATAAATTTTGACCTTTTTAGGACAATTCAACCTATATTGTATGCCAATATAGTCATTTAGAGGATTTGAGAGAAGTACTAATGATTTTGACTTTAGCTTTACAGCCTGATATTCTCCTATCAATAGTTGTAAATTACTCATGTATGTTATTAGAGTCCCCCAAAATCTTATTTTAACTTCTTGGGTGATAAAATGGTGTCAATCAAGTTATTAGAGGGTCCATTGTTCGAGGCCTTAGCCTTATTCCTATCATTCTCCATTAACTTTTCATAATCAACTTTCTTGAAGTAGTTTCCGCTTTGTTTCCATTAAGCTTTTCCGTAACCATATGGTTTCCAATTGAGCTATGAATGAGCTATGGTTTCGATTGAGCTCATTGCTTATCCGCTTTTGTCTTGTTGTTTTCTACTCTTGATTCATGTGGTTGTACATGAACTTCCCATAGCATGTCCCTGAATCGTTTATTGATGTCTTGTATGATGTGAAAGTTGACAACATACATGTAGTATGGAGAGCTAATTTGCGTTGTGATTACTGGTTGAGATAGAAGTGTGTGTTAATTGCAGGGGGACCCTTATTTCATAAGGGGGATGTCCAAATTATAGGAAAAATGCTGTCAAAATTTCAATAGGATCCTCGTAGTATAACTATGGTTAAATGAGAACATGATCTCATTAGTTTTAACTTCTGATCTTATTTGGAAGTGATTTACAATTATGGAAATGATTTAGGATATTAGCTGATGGTTTAATTATGTGAGGATGATAAATGTCATGCGTTGAGTATACTATGTCATGCGTTGAGCATAATATTTCCAATTAAGGTATGAATGTTTTATTGTTGGTTTTCATTGCAGCTTTATCATCTTCATCTCCGGTTACGTACTTCAGCAGCACTTCTCTGCATTTCGATTGAGGTCATTGCTTATCCGCTTTTGTCTTGTTGTTTCTGCTCTTGATTAATGTGGTTGTACATGAACTTCCCATAGCATGTCCCTGAATCGTTTATTGATGTCTTGCATGATGTGAAAGTTGACAACATACATGCAGTATGGAGAGCTAATTTGCGTTGTGATTACTGGTTGAGATAGAAGTGTGTGTTAATTGCAGGGGGACCCTTATTTCATAAGGGGGATGTCCAAATTATAGGGGAAATGCTGCCGAAATTTCAATAGGATCCCCGTAGTATAACTATGGTTAAATGAGAACATGATCTCATTAGTTTTAACTTCTGATCTTATTTTGGAAGTGACTTACAATTATGGAAATGATTTAGGATATTAGCTAATGGTTTAATTATGTGAGGATGATAAATGTCATGCGTTGAGTATACTATGTCATGCGTTGAGTATAATATTTCCAATTAAGGTATGAATGTTTTATTGTTGGTTTTCATTGCAGCTCGATCATCTTTATCGCAGGTGAAGTTCTCCATCGCCCGTGTCGTACGTCAGGAACATTTCTCGATATTTCAATTAAGGTGGCTTATACTTTCGTTACTATTTTTATCGCCTAAGTCATGTGATTGCAAATGAACTTCCGAGCCGCATGTTGTAGAATATTTAATTGAAGTCTTGCACGCTTTCATCTAACGATTGCGGTATAACATTTCGTTTCCGTAATAATTTATACATGACGATGGTCACTAATGTAATTGTTGCATTGACCTTAATGAATTTGATCCTTAATTTGATGGATGCTTTGTAAAATGGATATCTGTTAACTTGTAATATGGAAATAATTTGATATGCTTATGTGAAATTGTATATGTACAACGAATTGATGATAATAGGTTTTTAGAATGATATTCAAACTTGTATGAATACTTAATTGGGAAAAGTTGGATGTTTAATCACACGTCTGTTATGATTTGTCTTCTGATATGTGGCTAACATAGCAGCCTAACTTTGGATTCGATATTGTAGAATAACCGTCCTCCAGTAATGAGTTTCAGCGATAGATCTTGGATGTATAGACGTTTAACCGCTGATGGGTTCATTAATCCTGAATTTGTTGACGGAGTTGATGCGTTTATTCATTATGCATGTTCACAACCTGCATATATGGATGGGTCAAAGATCAGATGTCCATGTAAAAAGTGCAAACACAAATGCTACCTTTTTTCAGATGAAGTCCATTTGCATTTGTTGAGAAAAGGGTTTGTTCCCAACTATTTCGAATGGACCCGACATGGGGAACTCTTGATTGCTAGCACCTCAAGGAGAACTAACGAACATACGTCTATGAACATAAATGAGAATGACGTTGAGGATGGAGAGGGAAGAAATTATGTTGATGGACCAGAAAATTCTTATAGACAAATGGTTCACGATGGGGTCGGTTATACATTTGACAATTATGGGGAAAATGTTGATGAAGAACCTAACCCACAAGCAAAACAATTTTTTGACTTACTACAGTCAGTTGATCGAGAATTGTGGGCAAATTGTGAGACAATGATGCAGTTGTCATCCATTGCTCGCATATTGAACATAAAGAGTGAAGGCCATATTTCGGATCGCAGTTTTGATAAAATTTTGGAGTGGTAAAACGAATCATTGCCTGCTGATTATACAATGGTTGATAGTTTTTACAATATGAAGAAACTGATTTGTGGGCTTGGTTTGCCTGTGGAAAAAATTGACTATTGTCGAATCGAATGTATGTTGTATTGGGGAGATGATATGAACTTAGACCAGTGTAAATTTTGTGGTTAACCTAGGTTTAAGCCCAGAAAACGTTCAACGAAACAGAAATTAGTTCAATGGAAGCGGATGTATTATTTTCCACTCACTCCTAGGTTGTAGAGGCTTTATGCTTCTGAAGTGACTGCATCTCACATGAGATGGCATGATGAACACGAACAGGAAGATGGAGTAATGATTCATCCATCATATGCTTTGGCATGGAAACATTTTAATGACACCCATGTTGATTTTGCAGTTGACAATCGAAATGTTCGGTTGGGGTTGTCAATGGATGGATTTCAACCTTTTGGTCAATCTGGTCAGCAATATTCTTCATGGCCAATTCTCATAACTCCTTATAATTTGCCTCCTTGGATGTGTATGAAAGAGGCATATATGTTCTTGACAGTGATTGTCCCTGGGCCCACAAATCTGAAACAAAAAATAGATGTGTTCTTACAGCCATTGATACCTGAATTGCAACAGCTTTGGGACTATGGTGTTCAAACGTATGATGTATCTCAGAAATAGAATTTTATGTTGCGAGCAATTTTGATGTGGACTATTAGTGACTTCCCAGCCTTTGCCATGTTATCTGGATGGACAACCACTGGGAAGTTAGCATGTCCTTATTGTGGCAATGATTCTGATGCCTTTTATCTGCCAAACGGAAGCAAAATGTGTTGGTTTGACAATCACAGAAAATTTCTACCTTCAGATCATCCGTTTAGGCGGAATAAATATAAGTTTAGAAAAAAATAGGACAGTAAACACTCGTCCTCCTCCTATAAAATCCGGTGAAGAGATTTTGCAAGAGATTGAGGAATTAGGTTTGTTGAAAGTAACAGAATTTGAGGCCGATGAAGTAAATTCAACCATTAGTCAGAACTTTGGTTGGCAGAAACGAAGCATATTTTGGGATTTGCCATATTGGAAAACGAATTTGATTCGTCATAATCTAGATGTGATGCACATTGAGAAAAACATATTTGACAACTTGTTCAATACCATTATGAACATTGAATGGAGGACAAAAGACAATGTAAAATCTCAAGCTGATTTGCAACTTTTTTGCAAAAGAAATGAGTTACATAAAGATCTTCACACTGGTAAATATCCGAAAGCATGTTACACTTTGGACAAGAGACAAAAGGAGCTTCTATGTGAATGGTTGAAAAGTCTTAGGTTTCCTGATGGATATGTTTCAAACATGGCTAGGTGTGTGGATCTAAGGAAGTACAAATTATTTAGGATGAAAAGTCATGATTGTCATGTATCTATGCAAAGGCTGATCCCAATTACATTCCGGGAGTTGTTACCTCCTAAGGTATGGGAAGCTATAACAGAATTAAGCTTTTTTTTTTAAGCTTAACCTTAGTTGAAATCAACATTGTTAAAATGGAAAAACTAGAACATGAAATTCCCGTAATAACCATTTACAAGCTTTATCAACTACATTCTAATAACTATTTTGCCTTATATAGGTATTTGCATCACCTAAAAAAAATGTTAAAAACAAAGCTAGAGTTGAAGGTTCCATATGTAATGACTATTTAGTGGAGGAGCTAGTACGTTTTGTGGGTATTATTTTGAGCCGCATGTTAACACAAAAGCAAGAAAAGTTCCTCGTAATGACGATGGAGGACGAACGAGTCATGCTGATGGAAACTTGTCCATTTTTTCATATTCTGGACGAACATACGGACGTGCGACAAGAAGAATGTTAACTGAGGAAGAAATTGAGGTTGCGCATGGTTATATTGTATTGAATTGCAAAGAGGTTTTGCCTTTCGTTCAGTAAGTTGCACATGAATATTTCTGTACAAGGCATTTGTGTGTTGTTCATCACTAATAATAGTCAATATGTATTTAGATTATACGAGACATTGTTATGAGAGATAATGCCAGGTATGACGCAGGATGATTTAAATAAAGAAGTTGGAAAACACTTTCCTCGATGGTTCGAGAGATATGTAAGTTTTCACTTACAAGCCATCTTAATTATTATTAAAAGGTATACTTTGTGTTTCTCATGAAACTAAAATCACTTGATTACAAACATTTATTTTTGTAGGCTTCAGAAAATCCAATCGAGAACAAGATGATTTGTGATCTTGCAAAGGGACCTCTACGAACTGTTAAATCGTGTAGCGCCACCTTACCATAGGGTATACACCGGAACGCTCGTAGGTCGTTCCGATACATATCCTACGATAAGGGTGAACTACGAACAATCATTACTGTACTTCAAATGGTATCATAATCATAAAACATCAATATAAAAATCACTAATTTTTTTGAAACCAAAATGTTTCCTCGTTTCATTTCATCAAAAGCAGTAATTTACATCTCTGTCAGTTTATCACTGTCTGTACATTACTCCAAAACAAATATAATACAAAAGCCTAATTAGGTCATCTCCCAAAAATTCTAGCTGACCGACCTGTGAGCCATGACTTCTCTTGCCAACGCGATCTACACGGTAGGAAAAGTCCCTCTGGAGCTAGGAGTCTACTCTCTCGGTCCTGAAAAAATAAGTTACAATTTTGGGTGAGTTTGCGAACTCAGTGAGGAACCATCATCAATGGTTCACCCAATTCATGTATAGTCAAACAGATCACAGTTATATCATAATAGCCTATTCAGAAGTACCACATGATTATTCACATGAACACAAGGCGTTTTGCCTTTCACTCAAACAAGACATTCAATCAAATGCATATGTAATGCGTATGTGACCCTTTTCCAATTTATTACATTGTTGTGACCGAGTGCCTAAATTGTCCCAATATGGGTGCATTAATCGGTGAGCCTGATGCTCTGAATCACTGTAGGCTCGAGGCCCAAATACGTTTAGCTTTAAGCTCTCGGTGGCTGCTCCGATCACAACTGTCAATAACTGATCATGCATTCATGCATGGAATGTATATGTCGAAAATAAAGCAATGCCAACATCACAATCGATCCCAAATTAACACATTCACACAAATAGTTCACATTAAAATAACATATAACACTTTTATATCATCATCTCCCGATACATCGGACCTCCTGTCTGGAATCCAGTGATAAACAACTCACAAACCCACCATTATTCTCCACATAGTTATAAACGCAAAATTATAAACAAATAATAATTGAGAAACCATCTAGGTCACTCACCAAATAGCTTCCGAGCTAATGCCTGGAAGTCTCGGCAATGTCTGTGGGATGACGTTCCAAATGCGCCTCTATAACAGTCAAAATATTTAAACATTACCAAAAGTACAATCAGAAAGATTAACTAATGCACATGTAGCAATTGAAATATGTACAATGCATGTTCGTGACATTCCTGGCACTATTCCATAATTTTTCGTCATAAAAATTTCCTCTAAAAATTAGAAAACCATAGACATCAAAATCACTCAATTCCTCTATAGGTCCAATTATAATAAAACATGGACCAGAAAAATAATTATCCGGTCCTCTCACATTGACCTAATCAATCCATGTCAATTTCAAGTCTATAAATTCACAATTTCACAAAACAATGAAATTCAATGTTTCACGAATCCGATGCCTCGAGAATCAGGTCAATTGGAGTTCGGACAAAAGAGTTATGAGCAAAAGATTAGACAAAGGTCCGATTAAGAAGGAAGAATAGCAAAAATCAGAAGAGCAGAAACGGCGTCGCACGCGGACGAAACGGTCGCGTGCTCTGGGTGAGCACCCGCTGGCCTGGGCGAGCGCTGGGCGAGCTATTATCGCTCACTCGCCTGGGCGAGCGATTGTCACTCGTTCTCCTGGGCGAGCGCTCACTCGCCTGGTCGATCGTTCGCTTGGGTGAACAATAGACGAGCGCTCACTCGCCTGGGCGGGCGATTGTCGCTCATTCGCCTAGGCGAGCGCTCGTTCGCCTGGGCAAGCAATTGTCGCTCGCTCGTCCTGACCCCCTTTTTCTCTTTTTTTTTCTCAAAATCATTTATAAAACCTACCCTTCTTCCCCACTACACAGCTCTTAACACACATTCAAAAATCATAAATAAGTTCTCATTGGAAAGATCTTGAAAAATCCTACAAGTTTCATGAAGGACTCACAAACTAATTTCACCCCTAAGGGTGTCAAAAATGCAATCAAAGTTACTGCCTACTCATATATTTCCCAAAATAGCACAATTGAAATCAAAATTTTCCATCCTTTTTGCCAAAAATTCCAAATTTTATATCAATCAAAAGAGCAAAACAAATGCTACAACTTTCATGAACAACTTGGAAGCCAATTCCATCTCTAAACAATTCAAATTCTGAAGTAAAGCTTCTGCCTATATAAGTCTCATTCTCACAATAATAGAATCTTCCAAAATTCATATCTCCATATACCCTTGGAGAAAAATTTCATACCACATAGCAATAAAAAGCTCAGACAATATGCTACAATTCTCAAGAAGGACTTCAAAGCAAATTCTAATTCTGACAAGGTCAAATTCACCCATAAAAGTGGTTGCCCTGTTAAGGAGTGTTAAAACAGCACATGACCTAAACCATATCAAAACTTTAAAAATGCATAACTTACAATCCCAATATCCACAATTAACATATTATACCCCATTAGAAAGCTAAAACAATCCTCTACAACTTTCCAGAAGATCACTTAAGCTAATTCCAATCATAACAGTCCACAATTAGCTTCAGAACACAAAAAGCACAAAACTTATACACTTAAAGCCATTTGCACACAAAACACATTTTGAGCTGAATTACCACCTGAGTATTAACAGACCATTACTTTTAACCTACAGATCAAAAAAATTCATACTTAGTGGCGTTAGAAAGCTAACAAGTAAATATTCAACTTTCATGAAGACCAATTTCACAAAATCAGTCTAATTTAACCTAGAAAAATTCCCAAAGCTCTGGTCACAAATCAGTCAATGTGATATACACCACTATTCACCCTGCATATATGTCTAACTTTCAAAGCTAAATTCGAAACCCTTCAAACCACAATTGGACAGAACTTCCTTCATAAGAATTCTAGTCATACTTCTTAAGTTTAATTCAAGCTAAAGATCATCACAATAGCACCACCATGTCAAAAGTTATGAGCAAAAATCTGAAACCTACACAAAGTAAAATTTTCCAGATTTCATATCTAACTCAACTTCTTTCATTCCAACACCATTCCTACATTAATAAGCATCCAATTTAGTCTCTAATTCAGCCACAAGTTCATCTAGACATTCACTTGAATAAATACTCACAATTTGGCAGCACACAACACACAATCTTCTTACTTGAATTTACCACTCATCTAACATCATGTTAATATCAAAACCAATCCACACCATGTTAAATCATTTATCCTCATATAAACATGACTTATGCCCATACAACCAACACACAAACTTCAAGAAGTTAACGCACCAAAGAGCATAATAAATGCTTCTAACTACCCAAGTAAAGAAAACAAAACAAGATTCTCACCTAAACAACCTTCAAAGCTTCAATCTTCCAAGTTTTCACAATTCTCCTAACCTTTCATACCACTCACGACCATCATTTTCTTTGAGGCTTAGGTTATTATTTTCTTTGTGAACAAGGTAGAGAAAGCACAAAACATAGGAGGGATTTTTGTGTTGTGAAGAAGAGTAGCAATATTAGCTAAAACAAGTGGAGAACTAACGAAAATGGAAGGAGGAGGAAACACCTACGGAAGAGAAAGGAGAAAACACTTTAAAATCACCTCTTACTCTTTCACACTTAGAATATCATGGAAGCTTACAGCCATTAGGTTATTTAAATAACCATAAATTTAAGACCAAGTAGGCAAGTGACATGTGTCACTTGCCACTTGTCTTCTTCCTACACTCTCTTAAGGTTCTCTCCAATTTCCATTAAATTTCTACTCCACATTTCAATAGCTCCAAATACAAAATTCCTAAAATCAAATGTCTAATTTTCCAGTGCCATTGGACAGTCGTTTCCAGTACCGAAAATCCAATTTGTCTGCCACTTGGCAATTTTTCCGGTCTGGACTTTTTTTTCCAAAAATTCCAGAAAAATTCCTAAAAGTCCCTAAAAATGGAAAACACACATAAATCACTCCAATTCAATTTTTCAAACACAAATATCACATATTTCACAAAAATTTACATTTAAACACATATGCCGAAAAATGTCATGAATGCATGTACAATCATGTGCATGTGCAAAAATTACCATTCATATATATATATACAGGCCATATGATGCATGAACATGCCGAGATATGTTTAAACATTCCTAACCCGTCCCAAATGACCAATTTACCCTTCCCATCGGTGATGGGATGTTACAAATCGTATCCAGTGTATTTCATTAATGGATACAAATATCATACAGAATGTCATGGAAATAACATGTCAACAATGAACAGTGGGGTTTCAATACAGGAAGAAATGATGGATTATTATGGAAATATTATAGAAATACTAGAAGTTGAATACCCTACTTTGCCAGTCAAGCGATGTGTCATATTTAAATGTGACTGGTATGACCCGACACCAAATGTTGGAGTAAAGATGCATAGACGATACAATTTAGTTAAAATCAATCACCGAAGAAGATTGAGACAATTTGAACCTTTCGTCTTAGCTGTGTAAGCTAAACAGGTTTGTTATATCCCTTTTCCAAGCTTACGACGAGATAAGACAGATTGGTTAGCGGTTTGCAAAGTTAAACCTAGAGGTGTTTACGAATCACATGGAAGAGAAGTTCATAGTCTTGAAAGTGAGGCGTATCAGGAAGATGTGACTGTATCAATGCATCTGTTACGTATGACGATAATAAACCTTTGAACGATCCATCAAACTAATTTGTCGATATTTCATCTGGAGAGGATCACGAGGGTCTGAGATTTGACGAGGAGCCGGAATTTGAATCTTATTCTTCTGAAGATGAATATGATTGTAATTTACCATTAAGTTTTGATAGCGAATGACTTATGTTTGTAATTGCATATTTTACGAATGACTTGTGTTTGTAATTGCATATTTTAACTTAAATATTAACATTATTTTCATTTAATTATATTATGTTAGGTATTTCATTGACTATCTTTGGAAAGGAATGTCGACATGGCGATTGGTTACGGACGGTAAAAATTCTTTCCATTGGGAGGAATGTGGCAAAATTGTTCCAGCCCATGGAATCAAAAGTACAGAACATCTCGCTCCATCATACAGTACCAATCGTTTGCCTTCTATGGCCAATCTGTTACTTGAAGGTTTTTAGTATGATCTGCACGTCGACTCCTTTCGTGTTATGAACATCTCATAACATGTATTAAAGTTATCATACATATTCTCATGAGATTGTCAATCTTACATGTTTAAGCTTCCTTTAAACTCGAAGAGGAATGTATGCCGATAAAGGTGACAGCAATGTCACGACAGCTTATAACGGAATAGGAAGATCGGGTATTGTCGACAATTCTACTATTCCTCAACCCTCGCCTGCACAATCACGTATGCATTAATATACCGTTTTCGCTACTTATATGGTTTTTAATATCATGGTTTTAACATTTCTTCACTGTTTATGTTTTAGGTAGATTTGATCCTGTTAGTAGTTCATCCGGAGAATTAGTCTTCCATTCTAAGACCGGGAAGTCATTCACTGTTTCCTCAACAAGTATAGCTATAGCTTCAAAACTATTGCAAGATTGTGATCAACAACATACAGCAAGTTTCATTGTTTCCATTGGTGCGTTTGAACATGCGAGAACTCTTCTCGGGAACCCAGACATTGGGGACTCTTTTACCTTTACCGACTCCCATGTTATATGGAATCCAACAAAATGATTATATCAATGTGCTTTTGTACTGCCAGATATTATTACACTAAGCTTTCACGTTGATTGATTGTTGTATCTGTAAGACTTTGTTAAACAGTGCATATTTATATTATTGTTCAGGTTCATTTATTGTTGATAACAATATGTTAACCTTCAAATTTGCCATAGTTTCTTCTCTATGTGTTGTGTAAATTATTGCTTTCAAATTATTAATTGTACATGTAGAGAATTGGACAAAATTGGATTTCAGGAAAAGAATGGGACCGAAGAGATAACGTGAGGTCATACGATTGAGGTTTCGAGCCATGTTCGGGGGAACTTACAGTGAAGGTGGTTCGTCACAATCAGCCGCTCCTACTAACTCACCTCCTCCACGTCTCGTGCCGGGAGTTATAGCTGAGGCATCACCGACTGCTTCTCAGCCTACACCATCCCCTTCTGCAACGCATATATCGTCCAACACTAGCGTACCGGAAGCAGGAGACGTCCATCAGCCTGGCGCTGAGGGACCTGACGGAAGAAAGTTAGTTTCTATTGTCAATGACCAGTAAGTGAAATCAAAGCACTTCACAATTTGCTTATTATCAACTTTTACTTTTATCAATTTTTACATAGGATAACCTAAATTGGCATGTTAGGTTGGTTCCGTCTGGACCAACTTCAAGAAATATGACTTCCTCGTTTAAGCAAAGAATTGAACTAGAGGGTTATGTGTGGAAGAATTTATCTGACACCACAAAGCAATTATACTTTCAGGAGTTTGAGGTACAAATAATAGTTATTTTCTTGTTACATTGCTTCATATTCACAATGTTCATAAAAATATTTAACATTTTGTTATTCTGACTCTTCTTATTTCAGAAAGAATTTTACTAGGATTCTTGTTTCGACGCCAGCATGTATAAACAATGGGAAAAGAAAGCTCGTATATGTTATCGTGACTTAATTAATGCGATACGTAAGGTTGGTGCACGACCGAGTTATATTTCGGAGGAAATTTGGACTCGTTGGACCGAATATTGGACATCACCTATGGCAATGTCCACATCAGAGCGTAATTCGGCCAACAGACATGGAGGGCCGAGGGGTGCGAGTCTTCCAGTGCATACGGGAGGATCAATTACCCACTACGAGCATGCACATAGACTAGTAAGTATCTACTCTCTCACACAAATTTTACATATATTTTGCTTCGCTTTATTGAACATAGTGATGATGAAATAAATGTCTAGTGCCATATATGGTTGTGTGAAGTTGTTTTCTTTGTTGAACAGGGGGCAAATATCATATATGTAGGGGAAACTCTGGTGAAATTTTTTTAAATTCTAGTTAACATCTAACAATTTAAGTTATACATGTAGGAAAAGTCATTAGGCACGAAGCTTACACCTATTCAGCTATTTTTGCACACCCACATAAAGAAACATGATGGTGTCACCTTCATCAACACTCGATGTAGAGAACTGAATGTAAGTGAAATTAACATATTTTAATAATTTCTTAACAATTATAGCTTAATTACTAATGTAAAGATTGCTTCCTAATAGGACCAAATACAACAAAATATTCAGCAACAATCTCAGGAGGAACAACCTGTGGACGAGACTCAGACATATCTTGATGTCGTGGGTGGTAGGGACCGTCGTGGAAGAATATTCGGCCTGGGCTCATATGCAAACACTTGTTATTCGCCCTCTTCCCTTTCCAGTACAGCAGCATTTGCTCGGCCATCGCAAACTCATGACATATCGGAGCTCCGGGCCATAGTGGACACATTGAGGGAGCAACTAGTTAATCAACGTGAGGAGCATATAGAGGAGATAGCTAAGATGAGAGACGAGATTAGTCGGTAGATGAGAGAACAGCTGAGAGCAGAGATGACTCAGCAGTTGAGACAGGAGATGAGTTTGCAGATGAGAGAGGAGATGAGTCTGCAGATGAGAGAGGAGATGAGTCTGCAGATGAGAGGAGAGATGAGTCTGCAGATGAGAGAGGAGTTGAGTCTGCAAATGAGAGAGGAGTTGAGTCAGCAGATGAGTGAGAAGATGAGGACGAAGCTGGAGCAGGTATCTAAGATCAGAGAATCGATGGAGCTGATGGAGCAGGCAGCTAAGAGGAGAGAGGAGATGGAGCGGCATACTAAGATGAGAGCGGAGGTGGAGCAGATGACTAAGGAGAGACAGCACATGGAGCAGATGGCTCAGCTTAGGCAGGAGATGGAACTGTTAAAGAGGGGGGAAACAGTAAAGAGCATCCATGATCACCACGACATTAGCTTATCATTGTCATTTGTTAGCAATTAAAAAACATAAGATTTGTTCTTTCTTATTTTTAAAATTATTAAATTAAATTCTTTATATGTTTTATTATTTATTAATTTTCTCATTATTCAAACTATATATACAAATTAATATATTATGAACAAATAATATAATGTAATATAAATAAATAGAGTATATATATATAATATAACATTGTTATAACAACAAAACAACCAAAAAAAATTATTATTAGTTCTTACCGACGGAAACATTTCCGTCAGTAACGATAACGATATTTACCGACGGTCCAAAACACCGTCGGCAAATTGGTTGAAGATACTTTCGCCTCACCGACAGAAAAAAAGACCGTCGCAAAATTTCTACGATGGAAACTCGCTTGCCCCTTCCGTCGTTATATAAATACTGACAACAAATTTCCGTCGTTAATACCGTCGTTAAATATCGAAGGAATATTTCGGTCGGTATTTTTGCTACGGTAACTTCACCGACCGTTTTTTTTTGGCACCAAATTCCGTTGGTGATTAATTTCACCGACTGAAATTTCTCATTTACCGACGATAATTTTCGTCGGTAATTTGACAATTTCTTGTAGTGTATGCTATAACAGCCTATGTTACTAAAGATATGATGCTTTAGTGACAATTTTGACATGTTACTGTCGAGTTTAATGTAACATTTATTGATAGCTATAAATGCGTTCATATTACATTTTATAAATGCTATAAATTAGTTATTTGTAACATTTTAAAATGTTATATATTAACTTTTTAATATCCTTAAATTGTGTAGATATGTATTTTGTAATGACTTTGAAATGTTAAAAGTGATTTTTCATAACATTGTTTACATGTCGTTATTGAGTTTATTATAGTATTTATTGATAGCTATAAATGATTTTATGTTACATTTTGTAAATGTCATTAATTAACTATTTATAACATTTTCAACTGTCACATATTAGCTTTTCACAACATTATTAAAGGATTATAAACATGAATTTTGTAACATTGTAAAATATTATAGATAAGTTTTCCATGACATTGATAGAATGTTGTTGTTGAGTTTATTATAGCATTTATTGATAACTACAAATGATTTTATATTATATTTTATAAATGTTATTAATTAACTATTTGTAATATTTTTACATTGTTATATATTAATTTTTTGCAACATCTTTAACAAGTAGTAGATATGAATTTTATAATATTTTAAAAATGTTATAGAAAAGTTTTTCATAACATTGATAGAATACTGTTGTTAATCATGACATTCTGTTGGGACCCAATCCGAAAACCGGATCCCAACCGGAGAACGAAATAGAAAACGAAGACAAAAGCGAATTCAAAACGACAATGATCGAAACAAAAGATGCAAACAATTAGCAAACGCGTAATCGAATGGAAAGCGGAAGAAACCGAATCAAAACATAAAGCGAAACTCGAAATAACGGATTGAAATCAAAGGCGCAAATAACGAATCGAAAGCAAATCGAATAATTGAATCGGAAGACTGAGACAAAAACGAAAGCGAAGCGAATCAAAACAGATAAACGAATGGATCCATCGAACTGAAACACATCGGACATCCGTTGAAAACACGAAGCATAGCAAACTTATCGCATTGGAACCCTAGACTATTCCAAATCCGATATAAATTTTTTTTCTTTTTATCTATTTCTTTCTTTCTTTTTCTCATTTCTTACATCTTACACACTTTAATCATCTTGCATACAAATCTCATCCGAAACTATCTAATTATTATTTTTATTCTTTTTCAACTTATTATCTCTCATAATTTCGGCAGCATAACGGTTGCCTTTCATAAAACCCAAAACCTGCAAGGTTTTAAAAAAACTTCTAAAATTCTCACACAAAAACCAAAATCATCGGACTCTCCCGTCCGGAATCCAAACACCAGCAAACGCAAACCTATACTTAACACTTCCATAATTCTCAATCAACCAACACAAACAATCTCATTATCCATATCCAAATCGCAATCATCACATTTCTAATCAATATACAATCCCTATTTATAACCAATTACATACATAATTCACAACCCTACACAAACTCATAAATCATCTCATCCACAGCCAAATCAATAACCATATCTCAATTCCATAAACAATGTCAGAAATCAATCCAAAACCTAACCAATTATAATCATAAAATCAATATCCAAGTCTCGAATTCATATACATCCCGTAATAAATGCTTGATATACACAAAAGGCAAATCAAGCCAAAAACAATATTAATAGCCAAATCTCAAGTTACACAAAAATACAAATGCTACAAAATCTAACTTGACGCTCTTTCATCCGATCTCCTGCTCGAATACCTGGAGATTGGGGGATGAAAGTGGGGATGAGCTCGACGACTCAATGGATAACACATTTATAAATTGAAAAATAAGCAAAAATCATTTTTCATAAGCTTTTGCCAAAAGGCTTAATTTTCAAACTTTGTAACTTTTCAAACATTTCAACTTTTCAAACATTTTAACTTTTCAAACATTTCAACTTTTCAAACATTTTCCTCGAACCTTTTAATTTTTTTCAAACTTTTCATAATAAATTCCATTGTTCATTTCTCAATTGTCTCCTATTTTTCATAAGCATGAATGCACACATAAAAGCACAAATCACAAAAATCACAAATCAAACACATAAAACATAACAAACGGTTTGGGTCGGTCCAAAATCGAACGTCTTGTACATTCATAAAGCGGTCCTGCAGCAAACAGAACAAAACGTACTACACTTTTTCGCATAGCGGTCCAGTGTAGCCGTGAAGGGAGTCCGAAATCGAAACTCCAATGCCTCTAGCGGGCAGCCGGGAGAAGGCTTTAATTTTCAAATAGAGACAGTGCACTGACTCACATGAGGGACCTAACCAAACTCACTTATCACATATTTCATACATACAAATAAAATTGCCCTAAGGCATATTTCAAAAATCTTAGCATTCATATCGAACACATCAAACAATAGGCCATTCACAAATTTTCATAATGCTCATAACAATTCACATTACAATCCAACATCACAAAAGATGTAGTCATTGTGGCAATTACACAAATTCATAACACAAATGAACATTCATTCTTTCAAATAATGAAGTCCTTAATTTCTCAAATTATTCAAAACTTTAGAATAATAATGAATTCCATAATTATAGCAATTTCTCAACATCATAGCAAAAGCCTTGAATTTAATCTTTCAAAATCAATCATTTCAACAATTTGCATAATTTAACAATGCATTCATAACAAATGAATTTCCATAATAACAAACCCATATCCTTTTACATGTTTCTAAACCAAGAACTCATTAAAAATAACACACCAAATTTTTGACCTTACCTCATTCTTCACTAAAATCCAAAATTTCTTGGCTTGAAAGGAAGCTCTTGTGCTCCTCTATCTTTTTCTCTCTTGGAACAACCTCAAAATCTTGCTCTAAGACTCATAAAAATCAAAAACTTCCTTACTTTTCTTCTTCCTCCAACACCACCGAAAGCCTCTCTCTTCATTCTTCTTTTATTTCTCCTCTTTAAGCCTAAGTGTCGTAAGTGGCTTCTCAAAAATGACAGCCATTCCTTTTATAAGTTGCCATGTCATTTAAATAAAAGATAAATGACCAAAATGCCCCTGCACTTTACTTTAAGTCATGCTTACTTTCGGATCTGATTCGCACTATCACTTTGAAGGAATTTGTCAAAACTTCCTTCTAGAGAAATGTTCCTCTATGACTTAATTTCATAATGCCACAAGAATCATCCAATTTGGAGCACTACATCAAAAGTTATGCGTAAAACATTTCAGATATGTCTTATGCTAGAACATTTTCTAGCACATTATTTCCATCCAGAAATTGACATTCTTAATCCTAAAATTGACACTCGATGTCTTCATAACAATTGTAGCCATATTTCTGTAGTTTAATCCGAATCACGAATCACCTAATTTCGATTACCAGAGCAAAAGTTATGCCCAATATACTTTCAGATGTTCTTAATCCAAAACTGCACACTAATCCGAACTTCAATTCAGAAATTGAAAGTCTTAGGGGCAAAATTGAAATTTCATTTCTTCATATGATTTGTAGCCCCATGTCTTAATTTTATTTTTCCTCAAGAATCACTTCAATTGGATCATCAAAGATCGAGAATTTCTCAAAATACCGAACCATGTTCAGAAAATAGTCCAACTCACTTTGATTAAATTAATCACCCTTAATTTAATCTCATAAATTCACAAATTTTCCATAAAATGAAATTCATTGTCTTAGGAATCCAACGTTTCAAGAATCAACTCAATCGGATGTCAAACGAAAAAGTTATAAGCGAAGACGAGATTTAAAGATTAGGCGTGGGCACGCCTAAGAAATTCAGACTAGGCGTGGGCACGCCTAAGAATGGAATTTGGAGCTACAGAAAATTTTAGAAGTTTTAAATCATATCCCTTGCTCCCGAACTCCAAAATTATCAAATTTGGTATCAATAGAAAGCTTAAAGGAATTTCTACAACTTCCATGTAGAACTCCACAACTAATTCAGTCTCTAATGTGGTCAAATTTCTAATCAAAGATCCTGTCCAAATGAATATGTCCTAAGTCATAACTCAACTTTGAAAAATTCTATCTTTCAACTCCAAAGTCTAAACATATCATATTTTATATCAATGCAAAGATCCGAAAGTCACCTACAACTATCATGAAGGACAGAAAAATCAATTTGACCTTTAAGGAAGTCAATTTCCCAATCAAAAATTATGTCCTCAAATAATCATGCTAAAACCATAACAGAAACTTGTAAAAATCGTAACTTATTATTCGTTGATCAAACAAGTCTATACTTTATGTCAGAATAAAGATCAAATCAAACTCTTCAACTTTCATGAAGAATTTAAAGGCTAAATCAACCTCTAACTAGGTCAATTTTTCAGTCAAAGCTTCAGCCATATAAATGGGTCAACCTATGTCACATTTAAACTTTGACTGACCATAACTTTCACTCCCAATATCGAAAAATTGCAAACGCTATAGCGACAGAAAGTTCTTAACATAAACTACAAGTTTCCAGAAGACCATTTTCTCAAATTTTGCCTCAAACAAAAAATCAACTCTCAAGTCAAACTTTTTATCACTATTCATCCCCAAAAGTCAAACTTTCTAATTTCTTCAAATTTTCACACTTTTTCTTTTTAATTCTTGTCATTTAACTTCATTTCAATCAACTCATCCACTTAAACATTCATAACCAATCCAAATTTCTTCAAAACTCCAAAGATATCAAAATCACATCATTTCTTTTCTTATCAATATCTTTTAAGTTTAAGTCATCTATTACACAATACATACACAAAACACTCCTTAAATTTCATTTTCATAATTCAAATTTTCACTCAAAGATCTGGGTCCAACACATTCATAAACTGTTATAATTTTTTTTACATCCTCCAAATGTTGTGGATATGAGTTTCGTAACATTTCTAAAATGCTCTAGATTATTGTTTAATAAAATATCTAAAAAAATATGTTATTATTGAATTTCGATAACATTTGTTGATGCTATTATAATAGTGTTACTAATATATCTTGTGTAACTTAGATAAATAATGGTACACTAATGTGGAAACAAATTTATAACTATAAAATTATAAATCTCCCAAAACCCTTTCCCACTTTTAAGAGAGAGCCATATAATAACTCGTTCCAAGTATCAGGTACTCCAAGTAAGCACCAATGACTGCAATCTTTAGATCGCTCAGCCGCAATTCGTTCCTTTTCTGTCTTGCACTACAAGAAAACAGGAGTTTATCGACGAACATTTCTGTCAGAAAATAACGATATTCCATCGGTATATGTTATTATCGACAGAAAAACCAGACGGTCAAAATCGTCGGTGAAAGCATCGTAGGTAAATATACTGACGATATATTTCTATTGGTAATTTAGCAACGGTCGAAAACATGTTAACAACGGTATAAATAGCGTCGGTAATATTATTACCGATGGAAAAAAGTTAACGACGAAACGAGACAAAAATTTGGAGACGAAACATAACAAAAATTGGAGACAGTGAGATGTTTGATTATGATAGACAGAACAAAAAAAATTATCTCTATCTCGAGGACTGAAATTTGTTTGGTTGCAGTGGACAGAACATAAAAACAGTGTCAATGACGAAAATGCTCATGCAGTATAATATGATTGGAAAGATGTAATTCATTGATTATTTTAAAACAAATGATTTGTATTACTAAAACATGTTAACAAATAATAATAATAACAATAACAATAAAAAAATTAATTTCGTATAATAATAATAATAATAATAATAATAATAATAATAATAATAATAATAATAATAATAATAATAATAATAATAATAATAATAATAAAGAAGAAGAAGAGGAAGAAAATTAATAATAATAATAAGGAATTTAATAATTCCAATAATAATAAAAAATTAATTATGAATAATAAAGATTATAAAAGTAATAATAAGAAAATTAATTTTTATAATAATAATAACAATAATGATAATAATAAGTACAAAATTTATAATAATAATTAATAATAACAACAATAACAATAATTAATAGTAGTAGTAGTAGTAGTAGTAGTAGTAGTAGTAGTAGTAGTAGTAGTAGCGGTATAGTAGTAGCGTTAGTAGTAGTAGTAGTAGTAGTAGTAGTAGTAGTAGTAGTAGTAGTAGTAGTAGTAGTAGTAGTAGTAGTAGTAGTAGTAGTAGTAGTAGTAGTAGTAGTAGTAGTAGTAGTAGTAGTAGTAGTAGTAGTAGTAGTAGTAGTAGTAGTAGTAGTAGTAGTAGTAGTAGTAGTAGTAGTAGTAGTAGTAGTAGTAGTAGTAGTAGTAGTAGTAGTAGTAGTAGTAGTAGTAGTAATAATAATAATAATAATAATAATAATAATAATAATAATAATAATAATAATTATTATTATTATTATTATTATTATTATTATTATTATTATTATTATTATTATTATTACAAATTTTAAAATAATAATAATTAATAATAACAATAATTGATAATAATAATAATAATAAGATAATTAATTTTAATTTTATATAATAAAATTAATAATAACAAAAAAATAATGTAGTACAAAATTTATAATAATAAGATAATTAATTTAAGTATAATAAAATTAATAAAAAGAATAATATTAATAATAAAAGAATAATAATAGGTAAAATTTATAACAATGATTAATAATAATTATTATTAATAAGTACAAAATTTATAATAATTAATAATTAATAGCAATAATAATAAATTAATGATGATGATAGTAACAATAGTAATAATAATAATAATAATAAATATTATTATTATTATTATTATTATAAGTTCGGCAATTACAATTTATTGACCTCCACATATAAAAATCCAATACTATCCAATGAGTTACAAGTCCTACAAAGATTCAAGGCACCTTTTGATGATCTATCAGACTGTTTCCAAGAACTCAGTCAAGCATGGAAAGAAGCAATCTGCAAGCAAATCCAGGAGTATCCTACGCATCATTGTAGGAACTGTGCCTCATCATCAAAAACCTATTAATCATCCACTATATGAAGAAGCACAGCAGATTCTCAACACGACAACTATCATGCAGAATCAAACAGCAGAGTTCATACAATTTTTAACTTTTGTATATATAGATGATATTATTATTTATTCCAATCAAGATAAATTAGATCATTTAAAGAAAGTTAAAACTGTCTTACAACGATGTAAAGATAAAGGATCAATATTAAGTAAAAGAAAAGCTAAAATTGCTCAGCAAACTATTGAATATCTAGGAATAAGTGCTTGTAGTAATTTAGTACTTAGTGAATCCACTTAAATACTGAGAATCAGTATGAATTGTGAATTGCACTGGTAGTAAATCAATGCGTCATTTTCTCAATGTTTTGAGACAAGCTAGTGCTTCTTTTTCATGAATGGGGTAATTTAATTCAGAAGAACTAAATGTCTCATTTATATACTTGCAAAGATAGTGCTTTTTGTGCTTAGGCGGTTTTGCCAAAAGGCATCCTGCCCATGTATCATTGCTTGCGTCCAGTTGGACTAGTAATTGATCATTCTTCTGGTAATTATAGAGTTTAGGAAGATCCTTACAGAGAGTTTTTAGTCGTTGAACGGCTTCTGTATCGGTGCTTGTCCATTGCCATTGATAATTAGTGCTACATTTTTTCTATAAAAGTCTTCTTTCTTTTGCTAAATCTCTCAAAAATACTTGATCAGAGATATAATTTAATAATCCTAAAAATTGTTGAACTTGTCGTCTATTAGAAAATTGATTTGGAAATTCTTGTAATCTTTGTAAAATATTAGGTTGTAATTGTAAATAACCTTGATGATATGAAATTCTTGATGTGTCTTAAGAAAACACCCAAGGGTGTTATTTATACACGAGGAAAGGAACCAAAAGGACAAACAAGAGAAGACATAAAGAAAAGAAAACAAAGTAAAAGACTGACCGAGACATAAAGAAAAAGTAAAGTAAGATGCTAAAACAATACATATTATTTATATCGTGTTGTATTTGTGCTAGTCTAGCTAATTCTTCTGTTGATTCTTCCTCGGAGTCGTCAGACTCACAGTGAGGTGAGAAATCAAAAATAATATCATGATTATTATCAATTTGTACTCCATAGCCTACATTAGTATTCATTTGAAATATAGTTCTCCAAAAATAATTTAGAGTAATATCAATATGGTACTGACTAAATTCAAAATAAAAGAGAATAATTTCAGAAGGTATAAATAACATGCTTAAGTAGTAGTAGTAGTAGTAGTAGTAGTAGTAGTAGTAGTAGTAGTAGTAGTAGTAGTAGTAGTAGTAGTAGTAGTAGTAGTAGTAGTAGTAGTATAATAATAATAATAATAATAATAATAATAATAATAATAATAATAATAATAATAATAATAATAATAATAATAATAATAATAATAATAATAATAATAATAATAATAATAATAATAATAATAATAATAATAATAATAATAATAATAATAATAATAATAATAATAATAATAATAATAATAATAATAAAAAATTTTAAAATAATAATAATTAATAATAACAATAATTGATAATAATAATAATAATAAGATAATTAATTTTAATTTTATATAATAAAATTAATAATAACAAAAATAATAATAATAATAACAGGTACAAAATTTATAATAATAATAATAATAATAAGATAATTAATTTAGTATAATAAAATTAATAAAAGAATAATATTAATAATAAAAGAATAATAATAGGTAAAAATTTATAACAATGATTAATAATAATAATAATAATAATAATAATAATAATAATTAATAAGTACAAAATTTATAATAATTAATAGCAATAATAATAAATTAATGATGATGATGATGATAATAATAATAATAATAATAATAATAATAATAATAATAATATTATTATTATTATTATTATTATTATTATTATTATTATTATTATTATTATAAGTTCAAAATTTTGTATAATAAAATTAATAATAATAATAATAAGATAATTAATTTTTATAATAAAATGAATAAAATAATTATATTAATAATAATAATAATAAGTAGAAAATTTATAACAATAATTAATAATAATAATAACAACAAAAATAATAATAATAATGATGATGATGATGATGATGATAATAATAATAATAATAAGATAATAATTTCATATAATAATTTTAAATAATAATAATAATAATAATAAGTAATTAGAAATTTCAGATAATAAAATTAATAATAATAATAATAACAATAATTAATAATAATAAATAATAATAATAAATTAATAATAATAATAAGATAATAATTTCATATAATAAAATTAAATAATAATAACAATAATTTCAATTTTATAATTAATAATAATAATAATAATAATAATAATAATAATAATAATAATAATAATAATAATAATAATAATAATAATAATAATAATAATGATGATGACGATGATGATGATGAGTTTAATAATATAATTAAGAATAAAAAATTACTTACGTGAGAGGAAAAGTATTTCTGGAAGTTGCTTATGTGTACCTCAATCTTGGAAGGGACAAAAATTTATGTCCATATGTTATGAAAACGGAACAAAAATAGGTAAGGACAGCAAGCAAATACTACTAAACATAGGACTTTTGTATCCCTGTCATGTATCCCCACCTATAGAAAGAGCAACCAAACACTATGTCTCACTAGTAGTCGGAGGTGGTGTATAGTGAATGGTATGGTAGTATTTAGATGTTTCATGTGAGTGGGGAATGTTTGTCTTTTTTTTCTTTTAGGTATTCAGGTGTGCTGAACAGTTTGAGGGAATATTCTTTGTGTAATTGTCTTCATCAAAATTTTAAATGTGATGAATAAAATGTCAAATTCTTTGGTCTACAACAATCGATGCAGCTCCTTAATATCATCAGTAATGTTACAAGACTTATTTTTCTATTTTTAATTTTTCAGGAAATTCTTACATAACTCTTGTCCGCTATATGACATTACAGGTCTAATTCTAAGCAAAATTTGTACTAACTTTTTAAATTCGCAAAAGTTATTAAACAAATAAGATCTAAAAAAAAATTATTTTAAAAAAAATTATTAAAATTATTAAATTATTAAATGAAATTGATTTTCTAAAAATGGAAGAAATAATAATTTAAAAATAATATTATCTACGACGTTTTTTTTTAAATGTTGCGAAAATGTGACTATCTGTGTCGTTTCTAAAAATTATTGCAGAATGTGACTTTTTGTAACGTTCTAAAAAATGTCGTGGAATGTCCGTATTTTATATGACGTTTTATAGGAAACGTCGCAGGAGGCTTTTGTTTATACCATATTTTGCGAAGTTTTTTTGTAAGATTTTTTAAAACGTTGTAAATTATATTCTGTGACGTTTTTTAAAATTTTGTTACATTTTTTAAACTTCGCAAATTGTGTTATTTTCTTATAATATCTTTAGTATTAAAATATAAATTATTAATTAAATTAATATATAAAAATAAATTAAAGTCTTTTCATTAATTAAAATATAATATTATACATTAATTTGCATCGAATTGATTGGCTGCAAAGCATAAACTATCACCACCGCACAGATCTAAGAGCAAAACTTCTGCCCTTAGGCTCACCATTTGTGCTAACTAGTCAGCATATCTTTCCTCATCCAGAAAGCTATACTCGTGCGTTTCATCGAGTTTGATTAGAAGAGATCCTCTGTTCTCTTCCTCCCACTCAATACCTTCCTCCTTTAAAAATGCAATGACCTGCACGAAGTTAACAGCAACATACTGGGTCTTAGAACTGAGGGCAAACGTAGCTTACTTCAAACCATTTGAATCTAATGAAGATAGATTTCGTTTTCATCAATTTTAACGTTCATTGAATAGAATATGGCATACCTAATGTCCCAGTCCACTATATTCTGTTAGAAATTTATGTCCAGTAGTTACATGTCACGACTTTTTTATGCAGACAACTACCCAGTACTTTCCTTTTCCGACTTTTGTCAACCTATCATCATCTAGGCCCGCAACAGAAATTCCCAGTAGAGATCTTTTCTACTTTTCTCAGAATTAGAAGATATAAGAAGAGAAAAAATCACAATACACCCAACAAAACTAAATGCCTAGCCTGCAAAAACAGAGGAAGCAGAGCATGGTAACACAGCATTGCAAAAACAAACGAAGCAGATCCCGTACCGATTCTTTGAGTTTGCATTTCCCACGATTATGTTTTCCGCGCCCTGTTATTACTCTCAGGGTTTGAATTGCTGGAGCAGATCATACAGTCATTGGATTATTATGGCAAGTTCACAAACACATGCAAAGGAGAACTCAGAAAATACGTACAGCCCATGTTTATTACGTCTCTAAGATGATTTTTCAGAAGTTTAATCGCTGGTTCTATTTGTTGCCCGTGCAGATCAATAGTTGTTCAATTCTCTGTGTTCTTGTTTCTGCGTAATGCATGCAATAGTTTGGTCTATTATGAATTCATAAGCATACAAGATCAATCCTATTCCTATTATATGGCTTTGTACGTGTACTGACCGAGCTTTAAATATTTCTTGGCTAGCCTTGTCATCTGCTGCTCGAGCCAAATTTCTCTCTACATCGGCCTACAACATTAAAGACGGGATAAATAATTGATCATTGGCATCCACAGATTGTTTTAGAGAAAGGAGGGGAAGTCATCGTAAACCAACTTCCAGCATCAAACATCAACTCCATTTCGTTTAAAACCGAATTTTCTGAGTCATTCAACTTCCAGAATTATGCCAACTAAGGTGGGGCTGATGAATCAGTCAAAAGGATCACAGATGTGACCCAGAGCTACTTTTTATCGCATGACATTTTTGTTTTCTTCAGTCTCACCAGTTTAGAGAGGCGAGCTGCATCCATATGTTTCCCCCTTGAGTATGCTTGTGCAGCCTAAAGAGAAAAGGCATTATCAAAACTTCAAATAAATGAAGCAAGAATGGTTGGACTATGCTGACCTTAATTAAAGAAATTAAATGCAGTAGCTGAAGTGCCTTGTTACAGAAGAAGTGATAAATGTTTCTTACTCTTTTTTTGTACGATTGCATCAATTTCCAGTGTTGTCTTGCAGGTGCTCTGAGCAGCTTATACTCCTTGCTGTTAACTAAAAATGTTTCACGACACTAAACTTTAGACCAATAAATGTAATCGTACAGCGCAACAATTCGTTTATCACAAGGGCAGGTAATTAAAGAGTTCTTCACTGCTGGCTCTAACGCTTCACAGGCACTTAATTTTGAAATGGCTACAGAATCATACCAGAAGAATAACTTCCATCAGTATCAACCCTCTGTGAGCGTGTTTGCTTCTTCAAGATGCTTGATCGAAGTTCAGAGTTTTGAAAAAGATCTGACTCGTTTCTCTGCAGACTAGATGAAGATGGAGCTTTGCATTTACTAAAGGCCTGTCCAAAGCTCCTTGAATTAAAAGGAAAAGAAAAAAGATGGGGATTAGTTATAGACTGATAGATTAGAATTCAACCAGAAGCCTTTCATATGCTTGAGAAATCAAAAATCTAAAATCGAAGGCTTCATGTTTAAGCATCCTTGTAACGAGCAATGTATCTGCAGCAGAAATCCAAAATCAAAAACTTCATGTTTATGCATTCTGTTAACAAGCTATGTATCCCATGAATATTTACAGTATACATGATTTTCTAGGATCTCAGCTAGAAGAATCTTAAATCATCATGCAGTATGTGCTCTTTCCACTAGAATCTGAACAAACACACAAAATATTGCGAAAGATTCAAGTCCGAAGTAATAACAAGATGCACATTTCAAACTCAACGTGTCTCTATCAAACAGTGGAATGTAACCTATCCCATTGAGCAACATGCTTACTTGTGGCCGTGGTCCCGTTTACTGTCTCGAGCTTCTTCATTGTCTGATGTTTGAGACGTATATTCAGAAAATCCATCTGCCAACTGTCACAAAGTATATGAACAATAATGGGGTAAGGATGGGAAAAGAAGGAATCACTGCTGTCTTCAGTTTTTTCCTCCCAAATCTAGGAATTTCACTGTTGTACTAAGCAATGGCCCTCGTATAAGAGAACATGCAACATCAGTTATAAGTTGATAAAGATGCAACCAGAACCCAACAGAAATAAACCAAAAACAGGAACATTTAACTACTGAATTCTGTACTTTCTCGGGAAAAAACACAAATCGAGCAACGCATCGAATGAAAGATATAGAATAGTGGATTACAACTTCTTTTGTTTCTGCTGCGAGCAAAAGTCGAAAACTCTTCGTTAACTGACGTACAGAAATATCCTGGAAATTCGAAATTTTGAGTCAAATAAAGCAACTGCTGTCACATAAAATGGTCTGGTGAGCAAGTATAACTCCAGCTTAAAACTGTGAATCCAAATTTTCCTTAATACCTTTTCCACACTGTAATCACACTGACCTGCCATAAACAAAGCACAACATCAACTACAGGTGTCAAGGAACAGACTAATACAAATCGGGATTAGGAGAACAACCTCAACTTTATGCAGACTTTTATCTAAAGTCTTGCACATCTCAAAAGATTCCCCTCGGTGGGTATGTTCTTAAAACCATTTGGTATTGAAACTTTTATTTCAATGTTTATATTTTGAAAATTATCATCTTGCTCACCAGATGGTTGTGTCAACCCTGCATTCAATCTTTATGACCTCGTCAGAGAATCCTGGGAGTAGGACCACTCTCTACAACAAATCATTACTAACATATTGAGGGATCCATCAACTCATCCTCAATACTCTTGGCAGCAACAAGAACTCAGGAGGAAGAACAGACTAGCGGTCGGGAAGGCTCAAGAGATAAGGACAAAGATTTTACAGTGAATGCATGATTCACGCCGGGGTGGTCATTCAGGGATTACTGCTACACTTAAAAGAATCTAAAGGCTTTTTTATTAGCCGAAGATGAAGCAGGAGGTGGCTCAATACATCAGGAATTGTCTTGTATGCCAAAATGCAAGGAAGATAATGCAGCTTACACAGAATTGTTACACAAATGCAAGGCAGATAATGCAGCTTCTCCAGGAAATGGTTTTGCAGCAGCCACGTTGGCATAGCAGGCAGGTGAGACAGAATAATTACTCAGATTCTATTCTTTTCATTTTTATGTTAATTCTTTCATTCTGTTAACCACGTATTAGCTAGCTCGTAAATAGAGGGAATTGTTAAAAAGGCCGATATAATGTGAAGCTTCTATAAATTGTAATCTGGCTGCTACGAGCAGAGGATCTACGAATGAAAATTGCTTCCTCCACTCATTCCTTAATTTCTTCTCTTTATTTTTAGCTCATAATTCCCAAGAATTGTTCCTTCTCATTCAATTCCTCGAGTTGTTGAGTAAAAGGCTGATCCCTAAGTTACGTCTCAAAGCTGGCCTTGGGTTTTCCATTGTTAAATCGTATCACATTGCCGTAAAATCAACACAGAATTTCATAAAAACATCCAAAAAATAAGTAATCATTCAATAACATGAATTGCAGCAGGACTTCATGTAATGGAGAATCATGACAAACACTTTAACTATAGAAATCTAACTCTGGGATGTCCTTGATGAAATGAGAAAAGTTGGGGAGTAACTGAAAATGGAAAATTAGAAATGGCGGTTACCACCACAACATCATACCAGGATTAGAAATTGAGGGCGCTATTTGAACATTTGCTGCAGAGTTGTTCGGCTGATCCCTAAGTTACGTCTCAAAGCTGGCCTCGGGTTTTCCATTGTTAAATCGTATCACATTGTGTTAGAGCTCTAGACTTATAATACTAGAGTTATTCTATATTATTTATATATATATATGTAAAATACTTATCACTACCTAATAGTAGTGTAGTATTTCCTTTACCATAGCAGATTTGCTCCTCAGAAGGTAACAATCCTTCTGTCACACTCTTCTTCGTAATTTTCTCCTTACCTCTCTCCCTTCTCTGCCTACCCCTTTATACTCTCTCCTCTCTAAGTACATTCTATTACGCCTAACTAATTAACCACGTTAGCCTAACTAACTACTCTCTCTCTCTCTCTCCTGAAGAATCCTAACATTGCCCCCTCTTTGAAGAGCAGCCTTGTTCTCAAGGCTAAAGTGAGGGAAAAGACTCCAGTCCACGCATGCATCCTCCCCTGCAGCTTGTGCCATTTGATGGCCCTTCCTCAGTTTCTGCTTCCAATGCTGTGATTTTTCCATTTGCATCCAAGGTTTCATTGTCATCCAATATCAACAGTCGCAGCTATTTTTCAGTGCACTGGTGAAGAGGATGGAACCGCTCACCGCATCGGAAACATAGGCCTTTGACCTTTCGGTCCATGAGTTCTTGGTACGACAGATGGCGCACCCCTCTGTTCCTCTCCGCTGGTCCTCTCTTGTCACCTTCGGTTCGCCTGGTAGGAGTCACTGTGGGTGAGACGACCATCCCACGCTGCGCCTGGAACTCAGATGGAGCCCTAGAGAAATCGCGACCTCTCCCCGATCTGGCGCCGCTCTCAAATCATTCCCGACCCGTCAGGTCTGGAGGCTCCGGGTCGCGCTGGGTCGGTTGACCCGGAAGTTACCCCTAAAAAGGCTCCCTCGGTGCGAAGACCACAGACACACGCGAGAGCCGCTGCCCTCCACGCCCCCGACCTCCCCGTTCATCTCATCCTCCACTACCCTCGCTATCTTCATCAGCTGATGCCTATTAGCAGGGCCAAACGTTCGTACCCTTCTCCTAATATCCAATCTCAACCCACTCATAAAATACCTCATAAATTGTTCTTCCGGAAGTTGACCCACTTGAGACGAGATGAATTCAAAAGCTTCGATGTATTCATCCACAGTGTCAGTTTGTCGAAGGTCTGAAAGTTCTTTGTAGGGATTCTCAAACCTCCTGCCTCCGTAACGATTGGCTAATGCCTTTTTAAATGTCTCCCAACACAGGTCTGTCTCCGTCTCCCTCAAAAGATTGAACCAGTGGATGGTTGGGCCCTCCATGCTCAAGAGGGCGAGTTTGATTCGGACTTCATCCGAGGTATTGTGAACCTCGAACTACACTTCTGCCCTAGTGATCCATCCCACTTGATCGGACCCATCGAACATGGGTAGCTCCACCTTCCTTACTGACATTCTGTACTCATCCATGTCAGTAGAAGACTCTCCAGCCTATCTGGACTGCGTATGCTAATTAATCGGATCACCAGACAGAGTCTGCCCATTCCGGACTGTATCACTCCGCTGTCCTTCTTCTGGCCGCTTCCCCATCATCTTACTCATCTCCAGCAGCAAGTTTCGCTGCATCTCCATCATAGCCATTCACATGGATGCTTGCATGTCTTCTATCCCAGCTTCAAGACTGGCCATACTAGATTCCAACGCTTCGACTCTATCGGACATTTTAGGTGACATTAAGGTATGTTACTCTGAATTTGTTTTTGTGTTTGTGTAAGTGTTCCAAAAGCTGATCCTCCCCTCTCTTCGAATCCGACAGGTCGGATCACTGTTAGAGCTCTAAACTTATAATACTAAAGTTCTTCTATATTATTTCTATATATATATGTAAAATACTTATCACTACCGAATAGTAGTGTAGTAGTTCCCTTACCAGAGCAGATTTGCTCCTTAGAAGGTAACAATCCTTCTGTGATACTCTTCTTCGTAATTTTCTCCTTACCTCTCTCCCTTCTCTGCCTACCCCTTTATACCCTCTCCTCTTTACGTACATTCTGTTACGCCTAACTAATTAGTCATCTCAGCCTAACTAACTGCTCTCTCTCACTCTCCCGAAGAATCCTAACACATTGCCATAAAATCAACACAGAATTTCATAAAAACATCCGAAAAATAAGTAATCATTCAATAACATGAATTACAACAGGACTTCATGTAATGGAGAATCATGACAAACACTTTAACTGTAGAAATCTAACTCTGGGATGCCCTTGATGAAATGAGAAAAGTTGGGGGAGTAACTGAAAATGGAAAATTAGAAATGGCGGTTACCACCACAACATCATACCAGGATTAGAAATTGAGGGCGCTATTTGAACATTTGCTGCAGAGTTGTTAGGTTGATTCTGCAATTCTTCATCTCCCTCCACAAATCTGAAAACATCATTCAGGACAAAATATCCGTTTTTCTTGAGGTGCAAGAAAGAATGCTTGGGCAAAGTTTCTTCTCAGATCATCCCTGCCTATTAAGCATCCACTCACTAACACTGTAATCCCATTCATATAGGATTGCTGAGAATCTACTGTTTTTATCTCTGATGTGTAGTCCTTGAAATTCCAGGAAATTATCTTTTCCTTGATACACTATTCCAAGAGAACATTTCTGTCAGTTTTTCTGAACCAGTTATTTATATACACCATTATCAAAACCTTATAAGTATTAAAAATTTCAGAACCAACGGATTTTAGGAAACAAATGTACACTATCAGCTAGCAAAATTTTTGTTTTTTGTTTTTGCAAGGGACAGAGAGAAGGATAGATGGAAGGGAAATGATGAAACACATGTACTCGTCCATTACTTAAAATAGCAACCAAATTTAAGGACACAAAGAAGGCTGTAAATTGCCAACTTATCTCAATGTTTCGCACATGCATCTGCTGGAATTAAGTTAAACTGTTGGAAAAATTACGCAAGATCAAATCTAAGCGCAGAATGTTGAATGTTTAACATAAGGCAACATGATCCTATTGTACCATGAATAAATGTCACACAAATTTCTTTTAGAGGATTCTTCACATCAATCATTTGCTGTCTCTGAAACAGAAACAAAATCCATGGGGAAATAACTTTTGTCCATTAGTCAAGCAAAAACAGCAAAGTCTTGATGCTAAATAGCAGACCACCGAATTCGTACAACATACTTCTTATGGAATGTATTAAGTGGTAAACCAATCAAAAATATCAGCAGTACTAAAAGGTGAATAAAGATCTGATCACCTTTAACTCTTTTGCTTAATAATAAAGTTATGAACCTAACTTGCACGGTTTTCACCGATGTCATTACACCCTCGACATCTGGTCGGCTCAGTACACTTGAATCCTGGTAAAATTTACAAACCATTTCTGGATATGTATGAAGAGTATGATAATACTGTGCAGCGAATGCATTTCCCACCACATTCTCAGTGTTCATTGCTGTTCTGGGTCGTGAATGAAAAATAACAGCTGTACACCATATATATAAACATACAGAGGTAAGCTTGTAATCACTAAGCTAAAAAAGTTGGTATCTAATAAATTTTAGGAAGAACTTGAACATGGTTATCTAGGCACAAGGAAATGATGAACATTATACAACTAAATGTAATAGTTGATGGGAAAATTTATAAATTAAATTCTACAGGGCAAAATAAGCAAGAAAATAATACACAAAATTTAACATACTTCATCCTTTAATTTGAGTTATTTTTACAGGTCAAATTTTGAATAAAATTTTACTAATAAAATAATAGATACAGAGAGTAAAAATAATACAACAAAATGATGGTACTCATACATAAATTGTTTTCTAAATTTACTATCCCTAGAATAATATTCTCGTTGATTTGTCACTCATGTTTCCTTAAAAAATCCAAAATTACTCTCCCACGCAAGACTTTAAACACTACCGCATATATATGGAAAAACATGCGTATGAAATAGGGAGAGAGTGGGTCTTTATACAGACCTCCCACCGCTCTTTGCCATATGGCTGTCAAGCATGCAAGTTGTTTACAACAACTTGTTTTCTCAATTTAAAAAAACAACCTATGGCAGTAATATATATGTGAGTACCGCTTACAATAGTATGTGACCACGTCCAATCATGAGAAGGGGAGAGCAAGTCGTGAGTCGCAATATAATTTGTTTTAGTTATTACAGTTGTCAAACCACTAGAAACCCTTTGTTGCGGCAATTAGTAAATGATCGGGTCACAGGTGATTGACAAAAAAATGTCTGAGTCAATTGACCTCCTTTTTCCCTTTTCCTTATTCTGATTCCATGATCGACCTATTTTCAATGACTCAAACTCGTCGAAAGGGGCTTAACACCTTAGAACTCATTATAAGAGATAGCTCTAGATCTCTGCAATTTAGGATAGAAATCGGCTTCGAGTTTTTATTCATCTTGTCATTTTAAATAGGACTAGTGTTATTACAAGAACAGAAAATCTATAATTCAGGTTTCTTTCCGAAATCTATTTTAGGAAACAAATCAACAATTTCTCAAATTTTATTTTAAGAAATAAATCTGGTTATGCTGATTCGGCGGAATGAACGTTCTTAGTTGTCTTTCCATATAATTGGTATCTTCGTGGTGAATTGATTGTGAAGATACTCAAAACAAGGAAGGCTTGACGGGAGTTGTGTCCCGATTAGCCCCTCCGACGCTTAAGTCAGTTTTCTGGTTAGAGTGAGGTTGATAAACGCAGAGAAAGCTAGGTTAATGATTGTGCCTACCTCTGTTATGAGAATAATACATTTTATATGGTTTTTCAGCTAGGTTTAGGTCTTTACGTATCTGCATGAGAGATGTTCTTCTATTTTTGGGTCATGAATGTGTGAGTCAGGCCGGAATTAATTGATGGATGTGAGACCGACCGATCGGCCTGTGGGATTAGGCTCGGGTCCAATATAGCCGACCCAACCATAAGCCCCCCTACTCCTCGAGTCTGAGCGAAGAGCAGGGTCGAAGGAGTATGTTGGACGTTGTTATTCGTCGATTACCCCATAGGTCGTAAGCAAGACGGCTCGTAAGGTGGTCGATCGGTCGTATTGGCCTTAGAGCTCGGTCATGGATAGCGGTAGGGCGATTTCGATCGGTCGGTCTTCGCGCTCGATCGTCAGACAGGGTTGGTCGATTGGTGAGGGCCTCCGACCGATCGATCTCACTTTTTATTGCGATGACTTACTTGCTTATAGTAGGTCGGATAGCCATCATTGGCGACGCTGACTTGCTTGAAACATTTATTATTTGATGGCGCGTTTCTCGACAACCGCTCGTAATCAAACGATCGTCCTTGTAACCGCAGCTTATCGTCCCGTAAGTCCTTTCAACTACCGCTCCTTTCCGGATTTGAACAACCCTAATTCCGTGGCTTGGATCATGCCGTGTCGAAACATAGCTTCGGATTTTGTCCACGCGTCGTAGTCTGATTGGGTCACTTTCGAGTGTTCCTTTTGCCGACCCTCTATAAATACTCATAGTAGACGAGTTGTGGCGGTTTTCACCTTTTGTTTTCGTTCTCCCGCTTACACTTTGCCTTCGCTTGTTCTTTATCGTTCGCGGTTCCCAGAAATTTCCTTTCACTTCGCCGTCCGATTTCCCTGTTTCGAACCTCTGATTAGGTACGTCCTTGTTCTTCATTCCCTCTTCTTTTTCAAAAATCTTTTTCTTGGTGAACATATCGACGGGTAGTTCTGGGAGCATGGTCGGAGGTACGGAGGAGATATCGATGAGAGAGAGAAAAGACGGTTTAGTTGTGGAGTTGCCGCTTGAAAGACGCATCGTCGATGACCGTGGGGAGTTGAACAAATTGTCTCTTAGGTATAATATCCTTCGTCTTGGGGCCCCGATCGCCTTTAGGCATGGCGGATCCATAGCAACTTCAAGGATACTTCACCGTCTCCTAGCTTTTCTCGATGGTCGCATGAGGCTCCGTCACGCCCGTTGTTGACGGGTATCGCCATGTTCGGGTTATTAGAGCCAAATTCTCCTAATAGTTGGAGGTTTATAAATGGGTTAGCATTCTTTGTGCCATCGCTTGACCATCGCCTCTCGTCGGCGTTTTGCGCCACTTCCTGAGAATGAGTCATAGTTCGAGCTCTGGGGCTGGAATTCCCTTTCTGCAATATAGAGATGCTCGGTATCGCCCGGCCAGGACACCCTCGAAAATTTCTTCCTGGCGAACCAAGTATTTCTTTGTGAAGCCCCCAGGATCTTCCTCTGAGTGCCGACCATGGAGGTATCCTCTGGCCGAGCAATGGAATGATTCGTCGACCCTGTCTCTTAGTAGGGAGGAGTGGAAGGTGGTCTGTCGTATCAAGGAGCTCGACAGATATAACTTTGCTCGGCTCATTCAGGGATACCCCAGGGGGGCCTCGGCCGATTCTTTCCTCGTCGATCCCCCACCACGAATTAGTGGGCTAAAGGAGGAAATCGCCCCGTCCGGTTGACTCCTCGTGATTGTACTAATTGTTGAACTTTTGTGCATTAGTTTTGTTCTCTAACTCAATTTATCATTGTGCAGCCATGGTGAGGATGGGAGCTCGAGCTTCTACGTCGAAGAAGCAGACCTCTCAGAAGAAGGGGAGTGAAGTGGAGACCGGTGAGGGCGCCGCTTTGTCTGCGAGGTTGGTCTCCTTGGCAGTATCGGCAGGTGTTCCCCCTGCCAGGGACCTTCCTATTGCGTCGGAGCCATTGCCGATTGTGCCAGTCGCCGTAGTACGGGCGGCTTCGGTAGAGGAGGAGGAGGAGGTGGACGCGAGTCCTCCTCTTAAGAGGAAGAGGTTGGTTCGGCTGGGTGACCTTCCATCCCGCCCGGCGAGTCCAGCCGAAGCAGGTAAGCAGAAAAAAGGCAAGGAGAAGGCACAAGCCGTGAACCTTGGGCAGTGGGAGCCTGCCATCAAGTTGGATAAGGACGTCTCGATCGGGGACCTCGAGGTGTCCCATTACCTTGCCGAGAGGATTACTCCCCCTGTGGACGAGCGGGTCATGGAGAAGAAAGGTAACCTGGAGTTGGGTTCTCAGCTCGTTCGTCTCGGTATGCGGGCTGCGACGACGTCCTTTGCCGTGCTGCAGCGTTTGGAGACTCTGGACCAGGAAGTCTAGGATGTCCATGAGCAGATGAAGGGTTTGAAGGACGAGCTTTCAGGGGTAAAGGAGGGGAAAGACCTCCTCCAGGCTCAAAATGCGTCCTTGGAAGAGGAGAAAAAGTCCCAGGAGAGGGAGAAGGAAGTTGTGTTGGCTCGATTGGCCAAGGTAGAGGAGGAGAAGGAGAAGGAGAGAGAGAGGAGGGAGAAGGAGAGTGAGGAGTGGAGGAAGGCTGTGAGGCGGAGCGGGAGCTCAACAAAAGTACTGCCAAGACCGCCATTCCAGCGTGGTGGATAGAGATAGAGCCGAGAACACCTTGGGGAGGTGCGGCGCCTGCAAGGAGCAGCGGGTTGAAGCGATCAGCGATGAAAGAGGCGGTTCTTATGCGAGGAGAGTTTGGAGCTACGCAGGAGGTAACCCTCTCGGTTCAAGAGGGCTACAGCTCTATGCTCTGAGGGTGGTATGCCTTTCATTCGAAGATTATGCCGATTTGCTTATTCCTGCAACTTTTGGGCTTTCTTTGGAGGAGATCACGAAGAAAGTCGAGGGAGAACCGGGCGACGTTCCGGATGAAGAGCTAGATCTCAGCTCCGAAGAGGAAGAGCTCCCTTATGAAGATGTTCCTTCGGTTGCTCCCCCGGGTCCTGCTCCTGTTCCCATTGTGTCGCTCTTCGAAGAGGAAGAGCTTCCTAGTGAAGATATTCCTTCGGTTGCTCCCCCGGGTCCCGCTCCTACGTCTTTTCCACCCACTTTCGAGGCTTTCCCTGGGTATTCCCCTAGGTATTCTCCTTCTCCTTCGGCTGTTTGTAGCTCCCCTTCTCCCAAGTTGTAGAGCTCACCGGTGAGGGCCTTGGGCGGGATCAATTTGTAATAATAGAATTCTTTTTTGAAGTTACTTTTCGTATTTTCGCTCTCTGTTTTCGATCATAGTGTAGTTTGGTAAAGTCGCTCATGGCCGACCGGCTTCGAGGTCGACCTATAATTGAGGCCGAGCTACGGTCCCGGCGATTCTGCCTTGGTGACCGATCGACCTTAGTCGATCCGTGTCGAAGGCGAGCGAAGGGTCCCAAGGATCTCGTCTTAGCGACCCGACCGACCGTAGTCGATCTATGGGAGTACCGAGCAATGGCGATGGCGAGGGTCCCAAGGATCTTGTCTTGGCGACCCGACAGACCGTGGTCGATCTATGGAGAATACCGAACGATGTCGAACGAGGGTCCCAAGGATCTTGTCTTGGCGACCCGACCCGACCGTGGTCGATCTATGGAGAATACCGAACAATGGCGATGGCGAGGGTTCCAAGGATCTTGTCTTGGCGACCCGACCGACCGTGGTCGATCTATGGAGAACACCGAACGATGGCGAACGAGGGTCCCAAGGATCTTGTCTTGGCGACCCGATCGACCGTGGTCGATCTATAGAAAATACCGAACAATGGCGATGGCGAGGGTCCCAAGGATCTTGTCTTGGCGACCCGACCGACCGTGGTCGATCTATGGAGAATACCGAACGATGGAGAACGAGGATCCCAAGGATCTTGTCTTGGTGACCCGACCGACCGTGGTCGATCTATGGAGAATATCGAACAATGGCGATGGCGAGGGTCCCAAGGATCTTGTCTTGGCGACCCGACCGACCGTGTCGATCTATAGAGAACGCCGAACAATGGGTACCTGGATTTTCTATTCTTTGCCATACATGATTGAATTCTTTATTGCCAAGAAATCTGAAAACCCCTTTATTGATGATAATGAGGCGTGGTAGTTAAAAACTCCGTCTGGCGAGACGAAAAAGGTACCCATATGTATACAAAATGATAATAAAGAAAGATTAACTAAAATAAAACTTATCTATTGGTAGAACGCCTTCAAGTTCTGTGAGTTCCAAGGCCTTGGTAAAAACTTTCCTTTCTCATTGTTGAGGATGTAAGAACCATGCCCGACTTGCTTAATCACTCGATAGGGTCCTTCCCACGTCTTTCTGAGTTTTCCGGGATGCTTTCCAGCCGCCTCGGCTTTTCGTAGGACGTAACCTCCTACCTTTACATCGCTCGGCTTGACCCTTCTGTTGTAGAACTTGGTCGCCTTTTGCCTGATGGCTTCTGAGCGAGCGGCTGCCCTTTCTCTATCCTCGCTAAGGAGAACAAACTCTGCTCTGCGGGCTTCATCATTCCACTCTTCTTAATAGCCTGACACCCTTTGATTGTGCAATGTCGCCTCTACTGGAACTAGGACTTCTGCCCCGAAGGTCATCCTGAACGGTGTTTCCCCTGTGGCTCCGTTCGGTGTGGTTCTATATGCCCACAATACTTCATCTACTTCTTCCACCCAGGTCTTTCGGTCGTCCAGGTGCTTCTTGAGGGCGTTCATTATCTTTTTATTGGTGTTCTCTGCGAGACCGTTACTTTGGGGATGGGCTACCGAAGTCAACCGTAGTTTGATCTTTAGTCGGTTGCAGAAATCTCTAAACTTGTCGTTGTCGAGCTGACCACCATTATCTCAGAATCAACACCATAGGCATCCCGAAGCGGCATAGTATATTCTTCTTTATGAAACTTTTCACCTTCCCCTCGGTGATTGTAGCGACAGACTCCGCTTCTACCCACTTAGTGAAATATTCCACTGCCACTATCAGGAATTTCTTTTGTCCGGGACCGAGAGGGAAGAGCCCCAGTATATCCATTCCCCATTGAGCGAAAGGGATAGGATGGCTCACAATTTGCATCCGCTCGGTCGGCTGGTGAGACAGGCTGCTATTTCTCTGGCAGGCCTCACATCGGTCGACCTTTTCCTGACGATCTCTTCTCATTGTCGGCCAAGAAGACTACGCTGTCGATCAATCGGTGAGCCAACATTCGCCCCTATGTGATTTTGCACATCCTTCATGGACTTCGCCATTGCTCGCTTTCGGCTTCTTCTTCATTCAAGCATCGAAGCGTGACGGTCGTAAGACCGCTTATATAGAGTACCGCTGACGATCGTGTATTAATTGCCTTTATCCTTAACTTCGGCCTCGACGCGTCTTCCGGTTGCTTTCCTTCTAAAGGTATCATGCGATCGGTTCATCCAACTCGACCCACCGATACTCACGTTGAGAACTTCCTCGGCTTTCTGAATGCTAGGCCGATCAAGTCATTCGACTAGAACATTGTTTATGGCATCACGGTCGGAAGCCATTTTCGAGAGCGTATCCGCTTTAGCATTTTGAGCTCGTTTTATTATCTTGATTAGTCTTGTTCAAATTGCTCAATTCACCTTTACTAGCTCCAGATACTTGATCATGTTGTTTCCTTGCCTCATCTCGCCCGGTGACTTGGCCGACCACCACTTGGTTGTCGCTGTATATCTTCAGGTGCTTCACTTCCATCTCCCTGGCTAGTTGGAGGCCGGTTATCAGAGCCTCATATTCTGCCTCGTTATTGGAGGCCTTGAATTCTAAATTAATGGCGATTCCACCTTTTCTTCCATATGCGGCGACCAAGATTACTCCGCTCCGCATCCCTCGGCATTGGATGACCCATCGACAAACAAGCTCCAGACGGGGAACTGCTCATCCTTCGAGCTCGGTTGGCTCATCTCTGCAATGAAGTCTGCCAACACCTGCGCTTTAATGGTCATGCGGGGCTTGTATTGTATGTCGAACTCTCGGTTCTACGCCACTTTATCACCGACCAAGTTTCGAGCTTTTGAAAACACCGCCTGAGGGTTGATCGACCCATACCTCAATGGTATGACTTTGGAAGTAAGGCCTCGACTTCTGGCTGCCATTATCAAAGAGAGGGCTAGCTTCTACGGGCGTATATCGCGTTTACGGCGGTCAACACTTTGTCGACATAGTAGATGGGATCTTTCTTGGCTTCCTTCGATCGGATAAGATCTGCACCGATCGACCCTCCGTGTCGCCAAGTATAAAATCAGGTTCTCCCCTCTAGGGCTTTGCGAATAGGCGGGCTAAACAAATATTGTTTTAAGTGTTGGAAAGCTTTCTCGCACTCATCCGGCCATTGAAACGGGTCACGTTAAGCTTTTCGAGATTTTGAAAATGGGAGGCACTTGTCTCTAATCTGAAATGAACACCTTTCAAATAAACTATCCGACCGGTCAATATCTGAACATCTTTCAAGCATTGAGGCGAAGGCATCGTATGATGGCCTCAATCTTCTCTGGATTAGCCGATTCCTGAGTGATCATAAACCCGTGAATTTTCCAGATGCCACCCCAAACACACATTTTTCCGGTTTAGCTTCATCTGAATTTATTCGAGTCTCCGAAGACTTCTTGAGATCTTGTACATGCTCATGAGACGTCTTACTTTTGACCACCATATCATCCACATAAGCTTCCACCGTCCAAACCAATCTGTTTTTTAAAGACTTCGTGACGAGCCGTTGATAAATCGCCCGGCATTTTTCAGCCGAAAGGCATTACTTGGTAGCAATATGTGCCTTGAGTGGTTATGAAGGCGGTCTTTCTTCGCTCTTTCGAGCTCATTTGGATCGATGATACCAGAAAGCATCCAGAAGTCGAAAGTAATTTCATGCCCTGAGGTGGAGTTTACTAATTGGTCGATCTTAGGCAATGGGAAGCTTTCCTTTGGACACGCTTTATTCAGGTCGGTAAAATCTATGCACATTCTCCACTTCCCGTTCTTCTTTTTTACTAAAACGACATTGGAGAGCCATTCAGGATATTTGACCTCTCGGATGAACCCGACCTCCAGCAACTTCGCTACTTCCTTCTCGATCACCCCCTGTCGCTCTTTGCTGTGCCATCGCTTCTTTTGTCTGATCGGCTTATAGTCATGCCGAATACCGAGGGAGTGAAATGCGACTGATCGAGAAATTTCGGGCATGTCGCTCGGTACCTAAGCGAAAACCGACCTATTTTCCACCAAACAATCTGTGATTTCTTTAACCAAGTCCCTCTGCAGCTCGAAACCTAGGTTTGTGAACTTAGAAGGGTCGGCTTCGTCCAGTACGACCCTCTGCATTTCTTCCACCGGGTTCATCCTGTCCGTCTCTTCGTCGGTTCTCACATCAAGAGAGCTCGTCAAGACTACCGCCCATCTAATGTTTTAGTCTCGCTAAGTAACATTCCTGGCGATTCTTCTTGACCTCGACAATACCGACTCGTGGGGTGTCGGAACTTCATAACTTGGTAGTAGGTGGACACGATGACTGAGGGCATTTTGAGTTGCCCGCCCGATTATTGCATTATCGCCTTGAAACTTTACAACCAGAACTCAACGTCCCTTTTATCGACGGTTTACGCCCAACTTCACTTTCAAGTACACCCGCGAACGGTAGCCGACGTCCTGTTACCCTTTGATGGGGCTTGTCAGTAGGTAGTAGTCGATCTTGGTATCTTCATCATTTGAAGGCCTCATAATACAACAAAGTCGATTGAAATTGCTTGGTCAATCATCACCCTTTTCACCTCGTATCCGTCCATGTTCAAGTTTACCACGAGGGCGTCGTCATGAGGGCAACTTACTCCATTGAGGTCGGACTCGTCAAATGATATCATCCCGTCACTCTCCCTTGGCTTTTTGATGGATGAGTCTTTGCCGACCTATTTGGCATATCTTTTTCTCCCTTTGTTGGTGGATCCCCCGGCTGTATTTCCACCGAATATCATATTAATGACCCCAGTCGTTTGGTCGTCTTGTTGCACGACATTTCCGTCATTTCTTTCCCTCGACCGCCCTCTCTATTCTCGTCGATTATCCGAATTCGAATTCTGCCTCCCTTCGTCATTTCGCTCCGTATGCGGTGCGTCTATTGTCCGCCGACTTGTCACATGCGTCGATTATCCCGATCGGCATTCGCCTGCTTTCACAAATCGGCCTAACCTTCCCTTTGTATGAGGAATTCGATTTCTTTTTTCAACTGCCAGCAATCTTCCATGTCATGACCGACCTCTTTGTGGAAACGACAATACAAATTAGGGTTCCTGTCTTTGTAGGGGGTCTTCATTTTTTCGGGTTCTCGAACAGTTTCCCCATTTACTCTCATTGCTGCCAACACCTCTTTATATCGCCTGTTTAATGGGGTGAACTCCTGTCGATATCCCAGCCGATTGATCGGTCTTCTCCACTCGACCGGCCTTTTTGCCATTGTCTGCGAATTGCTCATCTGTCATTCGGCGAGATCATCCGCTCGACGCCTCGTATTTTTCAAAGACTTCTTGGTTGAATATACCTATCCGCCTTTTCTTATTTCTTGAGCGGATCGGGGCGATCGAGGGCTAGTGATTTTTAAACTCCTCGTCCCTCGTATTGGTCATGGCCTGGCCAAGATGAACGAGCGGTGAGGTCGGGCACCTCGACCGCCGTTATTGAACCGAGTGATGAACTCCATAAACTCGTTTCTTCCTTGGGTAAGTTGCATCACCTCCAGAGGCTGTCTTTTCATGGCCGCTTACTAGTGGCGAATGCGGTTCAGAATAACAACTCAAATCTTGAAGCATGTGATCTGACTGGGGCAAGTGATGATCCATCGTTGAGCTCCTCTTGAAAGGTCGTCGAAAGCCTTACATTGGATAGCGTCCGGAACACAATGTAGATTCATCATGGATGGAAGTCTGCAGATAATCCAGGGCCTCGGTCTTCCCAAAGTGTATTTCTCGAGGTCGGTATTTTTGTTCCAGTCTTGGGAGGTCGTCCAAGATTTCGGGGTGAAGGAGAGTCATCTCTTGCGTCATTAGGCGTCCGGACGAAAGCTTCATACCGCGTTAATCCGATCATCTGCGATTTTTTCTAGGGCTTCAGATGGGCGATGATCGGTTGTTAAGCCGATTTATCGGGCGGTGGCAGCAGACAATGGTATTGTCTTGATTGAGACCGCAGGATCTGGCGAATCACGGTTCACCTCCTCTATCTGCTTCCGGTCGGTGGTGTGCGTGGACGGAGGAGGATCTGCGCTTAACCGGTCTTTGGAGATTCGGCGCGCATTGAGTGCAACGTTATCCTCTAAGGCCACGCTCTGTTCTTCTTGTTCTAAGGTTTGAGGCTGCAGTTGATCGTTAGGATTGGAGGATTCCGTGCGGGAGACATATGGCGCAGGTGGCAGAGTTGCAGGAAGCTGTGAGCTTATACGTTGCATCGCCAGAGCCGCGACAGCAACTATATCAGGATTCATCGTCGCCGCCTGGCTAATTTGTGTGTTTCTGGACGTGGTGCCAGGAAGTCGGGCACCACAGTGGGCGCCATTTGGTTCTGCCTGATTCTGGCAGGACGGAACGTTGCCGTTGTGCTCCATATGATTGGCTGTCTTCTTTGGTGAATTCGGTGTGAAGATACCTGCAAAACAAGGAAGGCTTGACGGGGGTTGTATCCCGATTAGCCCCTCCGACGCTTAAGTCAGTTTTCTGGTGAGGGTGAGGTTGATAAACGCAGAGAAAGCTAGGTTAATGATTGTGCCTATCTCTGTTATGAGAATAATACCTTTTATATGGTTTTTCACCAGGTTTAGGTCTTTACGTGTCTGCGTGGGAGATGTTCTTCACCGTTGGGCCATGGATGTGTGGGTCGGTAATTAATTGATGGATGTGAGACCACCGATCGGCTGTGGGATTGGGCTCGGGTCCAATATAGCCACCCAACCAAAATCAATAATAAAAATAAAACCTAAGCTTTTAAATGCTAGAAATCGATTCTGCATCTATTATAGACGCATCTCAAATATATATATATATATATATATATATATATATATATATATATATATATATATAATGTGGCTTAAAACACTATCATCAAGAATTTCAAATATGAATATATATATACACACACACGTATGTACTATGCATGTTATTATTAATTATAAAATATTAGTATCCAATTATTAAATTACGTCACCTGTTAGAAAAATTCCACTATTTTATGATTTTAATTGCAAATCTCTGTCCTCTAGAAGAAAGAGCTTGTCCTCAAGCTCAAATTTTGAATAGACTTGTCGAAATTGTTCCAAATTTTCCCATTTAGCCTCTGTAGTATCCATACCAGCCTATTGAACAAGGATTTCCCAAGTGCCACGATTGAGGTGAGCACACAAGACAGAATCAGGAGATGGGGCAACTTTACCATCCGTAATAGGTGGTAAGGTAGGAACTGAAATAAGTGCAGTAGCCCTGAAGGGGTTAAGAAGAGAAACATGGAAAACATCATAAAGCTTAGAATCAGAAGGTAGCTCTAATTGATAAGCAACACTCCCAATGCAATTCAGAACTTTAAATGGCCCATAAAACTTAGGTGAGAGCTTGTGTCGAGACTGACCGACAACAGAAAGTTGGCGATAAGGCTATAGAAGAAGCCAAACCAGTGTACCTGGAGCATATTCGACATCCCGATGCCCTTTTTCATAATACTCCTTCATGCAAAACTGGGCTTATTGAAGACGACTCTTGACTTCTTGCAAAACTAGGTAACCAAGGCTTAATCAATGGCCTCCATTCGAGAAGGCCCAAGCACATAAGACAACAAACGAGGAGGTTGCCTTAAACAATCTTAAAGGGTGTTGTTTGGAGAGTTGTATGAAAAAGAAGTATTATAGCAATATTCGGTCCAAGGAAGCCAAGCAACCCATCGTTTAGGACGATCACTTACAAGGCATCTCAAATACATTTCAATTGCGCGGTTGACAACCTCAGTTTGACTATCTGACTAAGTATTATGGAGGAAGAGAATGCAAGTTTTGTGCCACACAAACGGAAGAGTTCCTTCCAAAAGTGACTAGTGAAAACCACATTCCTATTACATGTAATGGATTTCGGCAGTCCATGTAAACAGACTATATTTTCCAAAAAAATTTGAGCTACCCAAGGAGCTGTAAAAGGATGTGCCATAGGGATGAAATGTGCATATTTAGAAAACCGGTCTACTACCACAAACAAGACTGTTTTATCCCAAATTTTCAGCAACCCATCAATGAAGTCTATAGAAATATCAACCCAAACTTGCGAAGGAAGTGTCAAGGGTTAAAGCAAACCAGCTGAGCTTAAATTCTCAGCCTTGTGGTGTTGACACACAAGACAGACTGCCACATAACTAGCAACACCTAACTTTATACCCTTCCAATAAAAATCACTATGTACCTGATTTAAAGTCTTTTGAATGCCCTAGTGTGCACTATCATGATACTGTGACAATATTGTTATAATCAACTCAAAATTAGGCAGCAAATAAATCTTGCCTTTGTAAAGGATTAGACCATCATGAATGGACCAAACATTATCCATCTCCTAGTTTGCAACTTTCACATACAATTCTTGTAATGAAGTAGCATTTTTAACTTCCTCACGAACAACATCCAATAACATAGCACGAGGATGACTGATAGCATACAAGACCTCCCCATCATTCAAACACCTAGACAAGGCATCGACAGCTTTGCTTAAATTTTCAACCCAGTATTCCACACAAAAATCAAAGCCTGCAAGTTTGGTAATCCAGTGCTACTGTGGGGAAGTCATAATTCTTTGTTCTAGCAAAAACTTCAAATTATAGTGGTCACTGAGGATTAGAAAAGCACGCCCCCAAAGATATAGCTAACCTAATTAGTTCCCTCTCATAGGCAGCCAATTTGCGATGGCACTCTGGCAATTGACAGCTGAAAAATGCAATAGGGTGGTTTTGTTGTTGAAGAACAACCTCAATACCTCCACTGGAAGCATCACACTCCATAACAAATTTTTCCTCAAAACTCGATAGCTGCAATACTGGGGTAGCAACAAGTGCTTGTTTCAGTTGAGCAAAAAAGAAGAAAGGGATGCCTCATCCTAATGGAAAGAATTATGTTTAAGCATGCTTGTGAGAGTTGCTGCCAATTTCCCATAATCCTTGATGAACCTGCAGTAGTATCCAATTAAACTCAAAAATCCCCGTAAGGCAGAATTGAATGGAGTTAAGTCCAATCAGTAATTGCTTGTATCAACAGTCACACCTATAGCAGAAATTACGTGACCCAAATATGCTACTTTGGTTTCTCCAAAAGAGCATTTAGACTGTTTCAAATAAAGGTGATGGGCATATAGTAAGTCAAATACCACACGCAAATAATACATACATGCCTCCCATGTCTTGCTATATATTAAAATATCATCAAAGAATACCAAGATGAACTTACTTAAGTGTGTTTGGAAGACGCCATTCATGAGTGCTTGGAAGGTTGAAGGGGCATTGGACAAGTCGAAAGGTATGACCAGGAATTCGAAGTGCCCATTATGTGTGCGAAATGTTGTCTTCTCAACATCTAGTGAATGCATGTGGACTTGATAGTAACCGGATCTTAAATCCAATTTTGTAAATACTTGGATTCATGTAACTCATCCAATAATTCTTCTACCACCAGAATAGGAAACTTGTCTTTGACGATTTTAACATTAAGTTCCTGATAATCAACACAAAACCTCCAAGTTTGGTCATGCTTTTTGACCAGTAAAATTGGTGATGAAAATGGTGACCTACTAGGACGAATGATAACTTGATGTAACATTTGTGTGCACTGCCTTTCTATTTCATCCTTTTGCAAATGCAAGTAGCAATATGGCCAAACGACCACTGGACCAGATCCTAGTTTTAGTCAGATTCGATGGTCACAATTCCGGAGAGGGGGCAACTTTGAAGGTTGTTGAAATAAATAAGTAAATGTAGCCAATAAATTCTCCAGCTTGCTATGGAGCTCATCTAAACTATAAAGTAGATTGATTTGGTAAGTGGGACAAGTCTGTCTCCCTCGAAGCACAATTTGATCCCCATTTGCAGCAAAACTCATGGTGAGTGAAGTGAAATCACAAAGAATTGGTCCTAGTGTTTGTAACCATTTAATACCTAGCTACATGTCAAAGCCAACGAAGGGAATAACAAAGAAATCAGCAATAAAAACATTATTATCAATGGAAAACGATACCGTTAGATAGAACCCCATGGTTTGAACCATGTCATCATTAGCAACTGAAACACTTGCACTTGACTGAGGTTAGGCATTGGCCAGCAGTTACACTAATGAAATTAGGTGTACTATCGGAATCTACCAAATCCAGCAGTGGCTACGCCTGTATGACAATCATTCCTTGCATTGTTCTTGCATTTTTTTTAACTGTGATGGCATGTATGGAAATTTCAGGTTTTGGTTCTGCTTCAATTGCTGTTTCGGTGTCAATTGGATCATCTAATTCCAGCTAAAAGAGCTTCTTGCATTGATGCTCAACTGTATAGGATTCATCACAATTATAACACAAGCCCTTCGCTCTTCGATCTGCCATTTTTGCTTTCTATAATTTCTTTATAAAGGTGGTGGATGAATTTGTTGATTTTGCTTTAGTAGTTCCTCCTAATGCAATGCTGCCCCTAGAAGGTTGAGACAAAGGAGCTGCAATATTGGAAGAATACGTACTTTTGTTACTTTGCCAAGCCCCCTTTCGTGCTGCTGCTTCCCTCAACAGTATCTATTTTCTTTCAAATGCCCTAGCTAGATTCATAGCATGAGCTAAATCAGGTGGATTATGTAATTCCACATCAAGTCGGATAGAATCTGTTAAACCAGTAGTGAACAAACCAACGTGCTGGTCGAATCGAACAAACTGGTTTGCTCTTGCCAAATGTTCTTGGAATTGTCGCTGATATTCTGCAACTAACTCTATTTGTTTCAAGTTGACTAGTTCTCCTAGTAGGTTGCTACGAATAGGTGGTCCGAAGTGAAGAGTGCAATACTTTTTAAATTCTATCCAATCAATGGAAGGATTTTCAATCTCCAATTGATGGTACCACAATTGTGCCTCACCTAGCATATGGAAAATCCAGTTGGTATACTGAGAAACCGTCGCAATACCCAATTGCATTCCTCCCCTAAGATGTTGATAATTGGCTCAATTCAGGTGTTGTTGTGGTAGCTGATTATTGCTGCTTGTTGTTCCGTTGGAGTCTCTGCTTGTACCACAATTAATCCTAGACAGCAGCTCCTGCACTTGGAGTGACAGTTGTTGCATCTGACTGCCCAGCCTCCTTTCCACTTCAGCAACCCTAGCATCATTCGCAGCTTGTGTCTCTTGTAACAAGGTCCGCAGATATTCATTCTTGTTGGAATCGCCCATTGTGTTTGGCTCTGATACCAATTTGTTGTGGTTATTAGTAAAGGATTAAATCATAGGGCGATTGATAGGAAAGTCTAAGTCAATTGACTTCCTTTTTCCCTTTCCCTTGTTTTGATTCCTTGAACGACCTATTTTCAATGACTCAAACTCTTCGAAGGGAGCTTGAAACCTTAGAACTCATTATAAGAGAGAACTTTAGATCTCTGTAATTTAAGATAGAAATCGGCTTCGGGTTTTTATTCATCTTGTCCCTTTAAATACGACCAGTCTTATTACAAGAATAGGAAACCTATAATTCTGGTTTCTTTCCAAAATCTATTCTAGGAAACAAATCAACAATAAAAATAGAAACCTAAGCCTTTTAAATGCTGGAAATCAGTTACTGCATCTATTATAGATGCGTCCCACAAAAGAGACCATAACATGCTTGTATGTGAGGAGTCCCAGGCAAGAGGATCATAACAGAAACATACATACGCTGCCTGTGATGAATCAATCAATATGGAAAGCACATCTGAGAAAGTGAACTAGCATGATTACAACAATTATAGCGAATATGCTGACAAAAACTTCAACATATGAACTAAGGAACATCATTATACAAAATCGACCAAAGGACAAAATTATTTGACATGCAGAAATACTGGAGAAGTTAAATCTGCACTATAGGCAATTATTTACGTGACACTACTGGAGAAAAGAAGGAACCCAAATTATGACCTTAGCTGGAAGGATTTCTGATACCTGGTATAGAAATGCTGGACTTGACGGGATGGGGCTCTTTGAAGAAGCTAGCAAGCAAAACGACAGAAGTCAACTTAGGAACTCAAATTATGAGCTTAGCTGGAAGGATTTTTGATACCTGGTATAGAAATGCTGGACTGGACGGGACGGGGCTCTTTCAAGCAAAATGACAGTAAGTCAACTTCCGTTTGGTATACATGTAAAACTATGATTTTGATTTTAAAAAAGGTTCCTTTAAAGTAAATCTCACTTGGTAGTATTTATAGTTCACAGAATTCTTAATTTTCATTTTTCTTTTAAAAATGTTTAAAGGCTATGGAAAAGCCACCACAAATGAAGTTTGTCTTTTAAAAAAGCATCCTTTAAAGCAGATGTTAGTTATATAGTCCAACATTTGAGTTAGTCTACGAGTTCCTCATTGGAAAGCATGTCCTCATCTTTCGCAGTATTTTCATGCTAATGCTCATAATTAAAAAGGCTATTCTTTTCGCTACATAATGATTTTAAGTTGGTTGCATATTTTGAAGCGGATTAAGGAGCTAGTTGCAGAACTTATAAGCTGTTATCTGGATATCATGTGCTTCTTTTTAGAGCTTTCTTTTAGAAAACTCTAAAAATACATTACAATTTCATGGTTATTTGGAGAAGTTGAATATCAAAACATGGGTTCTTGTTCCTATGAACTGTTTAGTGTTTGGTTCATGTCTCTATGGGTGGAGACAGATGTCAGGGACACAAAAGTTCTGTACTTAGTAGTGTTTGCTTGCTGTTCCTACCTATTTTTATCCCAACTCCATAACACAGGGATAGAAAAAAATTTTTCCTTCCAAGACTATAGTACAAGATTTATTGTCCCTGCCACACATAAGCAACTTTTAAAAATACCCCTCCCTCACATAAACAATTTTTTATTTTTAATTATGTTATTAAACTCATCATCATCATCATCATCATCATTATTATTATTAATTATTATTATTATTATTATTAGCATTATTAATTATTGTCATAAATATTTTACTTATTATTATTCTTATTATTATTAATATTATTCTTATTTATTAATTTTATTATACGAGATTAATTATCTTATTATTATTAATAATTATTGTTATAAATTTTTATTTTTATTATTTTATTATTATTAATAATATTTTATTAATTTTATTATATGAAATTATTTATCTTATTATTATAAATTTTGTGCCTATTATTATTATTATTATTATTATTATTTATTTATTTTATTATACGAAATTAATTATATTATTATTATTATTAATTATTGTTATTAATAATAATAATAATATAATTAATTTCGTATAATAAAATAAATAAATAATTATTATTATAATTTTGTAATAATAATAATAATTATTATTGCTATTGTTATTATTAATTATTATTATAAATTTTATACTTATTATTATTATTGTTGTTGTTATTGTTGTTATTGTTGTTGTTGTTATTATTATTATTATTATTATTATTATTATTATTATTATTATTATACAAAATTAATTTTCTTATTATTGTTTTTATAATCATTATTATTCAGAATTAATTTTTTAATTATTGTGATTATTAAATTCCTTATTATTATTAATTTTCTTCCTCTTCTTCTTCTTCTTCTTCTATTATTATTATTATTATTATTATTATTATTATTATTATTATTATTATTATTATTATTATTATTATTATTATTATTATTTATACTAAATTAATTTCTTATTGTTATTGTTATTATTATTATTTGTTAACTTTTTTGCTAATACAAATCAATTATTTTAAAATAATCAATAAATTACATATTTCCAATCATATTATACTGCAAGGGTATTTTAGTCATTGATATTTTTTATGTTTTGTCAACCGCAACTAAACATATTTCTATCTTCGAGACGGAGACAGTTTTATCTGTTTTGTCCATCATAACTAAACACTTCACTGTCTCTAACTTTTGTTCTATTCTATCTACAAATTTTTGTCTCATTCCGTCTTTGCATATTGAAAATAGTAACCAAATACAACGTTATAGATCTTTTATGTTTTTAAATTGATTTTCTAGTAGAGTTACGTAAACATATTCTTTTTTATTGTGATAATTGGGCAGCAATTCACATTAATACTAATCTGGGTTTTTTTAGAGAGAGCTTTAAAGTAAGGGATAAAAAAAAAAGCTCTTTTGTAACCATAAGATCACAGGTTTGAATCATAAAAATAATTTCTTTGTAAAAAAAATCACAAAAAGAAGACCATGTACATTGATGACTCCCCTTCAATTCTTACAAAGCAGGAACCTTGAACAATGTGATACGTTAACTAATCTGGTTTTTTATAAGAGGACTAGACATATTAACATTAGTTATCATACTGTTTGCCATCATTTTAACCAAGGTTTTATTCAACTTCTAATTATTTCTTCATCAGCACAATTAGTCAAGGTCTTCACCAAATCTTTGGCTGGTTAATTACATCATAGTAATTTATCAAGTTGGAATTGATGATGTTGTGCATGTCAGAGTTCTGTTCGAATCGATCAACTGAAATATGCACACATTTTTGGTCTTGGTACAGTCTTAAGGGCCCTCAAATCTTCTGTACCACCAACACTGTCCCTCCCACATAAATGGGTGGCTAGGATGGAGTGGTACTGGGTAGGAACAGTGTTGGTGGTACAGAAGATCAGATCCCCTCTTAAGGTGTTTGTGGTTCTAGGCCTTTAATACCTAAATCTATGGTCGGTGATGCTTATGTGTACTCTAATATTAAATTTTCACGATTCAAGGAATGAACCTGAAGCTTTCTTCTGCCTGCCGTCTCCGAAATGATGAGAAAAAAGATGGAGGCTTTGAGTAAACGCTTGAAATGAATGACCACTAGAAGTCCCTTAAAAATGGAGTACTTGGGTCCGTTTGAGAAAATAATGGTACAATAGAACTTCTTATTCGGTGACTTCGAAATTTTGTAAAGCTATTATCCTTCTGTACAATGTGCTATGGATTGTTTGCTAGTGATTCAAGTTGGTTATGTCCAGAGTAGACATTCGCGGATCGAGAGGCAGCATTAAGAGCACTGACGTTTCACATTAAAACATGCTTAGTGTAGGATAAAGCAGTTCGTTGATTAAGCAGTGAATCAGTTGCGTCAATTATCAAGCTTGGATTAAAGTGCAGAAAATCCAGAAAGTCACCCCCTCCACAAGGGAACGGGAATTGATGCGACATTCAATATCAGATTTCATATAAACAAATTCTATATGAAACGCTTAAGAAATAAACTTCCCTCTGTGAACATCTTCACAATCACCTAACTGCATCTTAACAAGTTTGTTTCGGTGCAGTTCTAAAACAATGACGAACCAAGTAAGTTTGAATTCACAAGGGAAGAAGCACAAATATGGTCCCATTTACAATATTATTAAGGAATGACCAACAGGGCACAGCAAGCATTCTGCGATAATCAATCAGTGCGAATCCCTCCCATAAAAGTTCTTGGGTCAGGGCAATTCCCTGTAAACTGAGCCTGCGAGAAGTCGAAACCAGGGTTCTGCATAATGGAACACCCGGAAATTACAAATTGTTGGCAAAGACGAAAGGATTTTATAGTGCAAAATGGTATTGCCCAACTGTCAATTCATTTAGGCAACACATATTGACTGTCTAGAAGATAATCACGTGAGATAACCAAGACCATGCAATAATTGCAACACAGAAGGGTAAACGGGTTGTTTATAAGAGAGCAAGTCAACGTAAAACGATGAGTACTATCTTCTATCACAAGACCTGTAGTCTGGAAATTGCTTGAAAGGCATTTTTGTTCAAAGAGAACAATCTTCAGAAAGATTAATGAAGAGACAAGTTGTACAGACAACAATTGATAACAATCACAATCAAACAGGACAACTTCTATACAAGATCCTATAGTTAAACAGACAACAAAATTAGGAGAAAACATCAATAATAGTGACTGAATCACACAAAATGGAGAGTCAAATGCATCAACCCTCAAGCAGACTCTGAAGGGGCAATAAAACTGCCTGGGCAGCTCAACAACAATTTACCTCTTCCTGAAATCTCTGAAGCATGAGACGCTTCTGTTCAAGATCAGAGGAATAAGGATCCAACTGACCCTGACCCAATATGGGAGAAGACCAAGTCTGACCTTTGTCCCTTTTTTGAAGTGTTAAGTGCATTATTTCATCCTCTGCCAAAATAACATTTCAAAATCAACTTATAAGACGTAGAAGACTCCAAAAATAATTAAAAAAAAGTTCTGTGTAACAGTCTTAAACAGCCTCAAATAAATTTTCTGATGCCCCCAAAAGGTAATAAATCAACAGGAAAAAAGAAAAGATTACCTAAAGTCCAAAAGGAAGAATCAGTCTTCACTGGGCAACTGAGGTCATGCTGGAACATCAACAAAAATTGCACAAAAGGATCTTTTAATATCTCCTACCCACCAAGAACTTGAGCAAAACAGAAAACAGTAGAATGGAAAATTTTACCCACATTGAGATAAGGAGGATTACCCTTGATGCCAACTTCCACATGCCTGGACTCAATCTTGCAGTAGAAGTGCTTAGGGGGAACATTTGGGGGTAAATCAATATACATATTCACCTCTTCTAGGGTTTGATCCCATTCAAATACCTTCTGCCCTAAAATCCCCCAAAAACCACCAGAAAAAGATCAAATTGACAAACCTTTAATTGGAAATAAATCAAAGGAGAACAGGAAAATCGAAAGTACAGAGAAAGACCGTTGTGACTGAAGCTATGGCGCTTCTCTGGAGCCAATTTCTCTGCCATTTCTCTTAATATGGGTCCTCTTTATTTGGTTTTTCTTCTCTGTTCCGTTAATTTTCGCGCGAATGGGTAAACAATAATCTGTTGTAAACAATCAGTGTTGGGACGTGTCCACTCTCCAGAAACTTCTATTCCAAAGCTCTGGTTGTAGGGATTTGCCAACTGGTCCCTAGGCTCTTTGTTTTCCTACGCAGAGAGCCACCGTTACCTTTTTATTGTTTCCCCCAAATGGATTTACTTATCTTAGAAGCCCAAGCCACCTGAACCAATTGATCTCAATATTTAAAAAATCATAAAATTATTAATGGTTCAATAAAATTAAAATATTATTAAAAAAGTTATCTTTAATTATCAAAATTTTAAAATTTAATTAAAATAGATTGTTAAATATTAAATAAATATTAATTAATTAATTTTAATTTAAAAAATTAACCAATTACTCAATAAATTAATCATTTTTGATAACAACATTTATTAAATTGAAACAGAAAGTCAAAATTGGACAAAAAAATATACAATTTAAGATTTTTATAATTAAACGGACAAAATCAGTTAAATTTTTTAATCATTGTATCTCGTTTTCCTTCCATCATAAGAAATTCGTTATAGTTTTAACTGCTGTTACAAAATTTGTATTTTGCTTTTGGGGAGAAAGTGGATACTAATCCATATATTCCTGCAAAGTGATCCTTTAAGATGTTGATTTTAGTTTTAGAGGGCTCTCTATTCTCATACCGGACTCAATAAATGCATGAATTTCGGGTCGGTAAGTCGATCGATAATATACGAGGAGGATTATATACGTTCGCTCTTTCTTTCTTTTCTTAAAAAAAAAAAACTTGAATTACTTGGTAGTTTGAAAATTTCATTTCTTTAAACTAACAACAAATTAGGAAAAGGGAAAAGATGTGCCAAATTATCTATCTATTTAACATAATTCAAAAAATTCAAGGTAAGGGCAGTACAAATGTACGGTGCAGAAGCTGATGAATTTTCTTTTTGTTGGGAAATTTCGTCCCTACTGCTTCCACTTTTGAGTTTTGACTACGAGGCCAAATCAAACGGGTGTTTGTGGTTTTCGTACCTCTAATCTATTATCCATACCCCCTCTTTTAATGTTGTGGTTTCAAGAGTGGGAAAGTTCTAACTTCATTTGGGTACGGTTTGCTTTGCTGCTTTCGGATAAATCCAATCCGAAAGAAAATGTTATCCTTAGTCTATGGTTTATATTTTATAGGAATCCAAAGGAAAAAAATTAGCTTTTGGAAGTCCATAGGAAACTATACAATATTTTAAAAAATGTGGTTTGATAGATGTTGTTTATGAGTTGTAAGCATGAATTTGTTGTGGAGTTAAGAGACTTGTGACATGTCTAAATGGCATGGTTTTCTCTTGTAATATTTTGTGTATAAAAGTGAAGGTTATCTTTGATGGAATGGTACACTGATTATGAAGCCACCTCTATACATTGTTATAGATGGTAGCTTAGTAAACCTTTATGACTGATCTGATGTTAAAGAACCTATAAAGAGGTCCCAAGTGCCAATTTATTAAACCAAAACAAAGTTTCTCTTATCTCATGTTCTTCAATCAAATAGAGTGAAATCATAAACCTCTTTTAGGTTTCGGTAAGTACAACTCATTCCATAATCTTGACCTTTGTGGCATCTTTTTTTTTTCTCCTTTGTTCATAAGAAATTTTTTAGCAGCCTTTTAATATACTTAACAAGATTAGAGAAAGAGGTGGCACGTATATTAAATATGTAAATTGTCAAGGTCTAAAAGAAATTGTTGTTGCCTCCCTATATAAGAAATATTTCTAGTATTTTAGTTTCTAATCTTTATTACACTAGGTCAATCAAAATGACATAAGATCAATGACGGTAAATCTTTCTATAGTAATTAAGATCCTAAAAATATTTAAGCAGGATATATATGATTTGAAGCCCACGAGAGAGTTGAGATGCTAAATCATAGTTTCCTACCGAGATATATAGGTAACTCTTATCAATATTGATCATCAGACTTGATAATTTGTTGAGCTATATATCACTACAAAGAAATCGTCAAATAGCGACGGAAATATACCAACGGACCATATAGCGTCTGATAATGGCGACGGAAGACACTAATCCGTCGGTTAAAGGAAGAGGATTTCCTACGGTCAACAAATCCGTTGTCAGGGGGGGGGGGAATTTCCCGGGAGTTTTAGCGACGGAAATATGCCGATCGAAACGATTACGTCTGTAAATAGGGACGGAATTAAAATTTCGATCGGCAAACTTGTCGGCTAGAAATGTTTAACCGACGGAACAAAGTCGTCGCTATATTGGAAAACGTCGTCAGGAAACTAGGTTAGAATGCTTAATTCGGCGACGGTTTTTTTAATTATACCGACGGAACATTCCGTCGGCAAAATTAAATTAAATCGACCTGCGCCGCCCTCCCTCTCTTCTCTCCCGCTGCTTATCTCTTATCTTTCTCTCCTCTCCTCCGGCGAGCTCGTCTTCCACACGACATCCGACCAGCTGCTGCTACTCTGGCGACGAGAACGTGCATCTTCTCCGGCGACATCGATGGGCGTCTCTCCTCTGGTGGATCCGAAGGTAAGAAAGTCGTGGGTTGAGTTTATTTGGATGTGTTTCTGGAGTGATTTTTGACATTTCGTTTGAGAACTGATGTTTAATTGATGTTGTGTGAAAGTTTTTAATGTTTATGTTGGCTAGAATATAAGGATTTGTGTGTAGATAGGGTTGAGTTGGTTTTGCCCGCAAGGTGTTTGATGAAATGCATGAAGGATGAATAAGCTTAATGCCCGCAAGGCTTTTTAATTTGTTGCTTATAATGAAAAATATTTATAATTAATTAAAAATTAATAATTTTATACATCATTGAAAATTATTTGGATTAATTACTTAAAATATAAAATATGTTGATAAAATTATTTATAATATAGATCATATAATAACTAAATATGAGTAAAAGTTTCTCATTATTGTTCCTAATATTTGATATCAAATACTAGTATGATTTTTAACTTAATTAATCTCATTCTTAATAATTATATACTAAATAGGCATAATCAATAATTTCATTCATATTCTAATTCTTATTTTAATTTCTATTCCTTTTTATTATGATTCTTTAATTATTATTTACCAAAAGGAATCTTGAAGAGTAAAGCTTTGTTTGGTAATAAGTAACAAAGATTTGAGAATGACAATCTAGTCTTGATTTGTAGGAATTGATTAAATAGAGAATGGTAATATTGAATAATATTTTAAAAACTGGACATAAATTTAATCGATAAAATCAGAGATTTAAAGATCTAAAGATTTAACAGTATTGGATCATTATATAATAAGAATTGAACAACACTACAAGGAAATCATTAAATAGCGACGTAAATATTTTAAAAACAGTATTGTTATTCAATTCTATGGTTTGAATTCCCGTATGAGTTCAATTCATTGCCTCTTTGTAAGTTGAATTCACGCAATTTACAAACCATCCCACAAGTGCTTGCTGCTCACGCACTTGTTTGATGGTTTTAGATAAAATAAATTTTTTTGTATTAATAACAATTTATTAATAAATATTTATTAATAGATAAAATAATTATTTATCTTTTAGATAAAAAGTTTATTTTTATTTAATTAATAATTTATGAATAAATATTATATAAGAGATTATAATAAATTAAATAAATTAAAATAATTTATTTTTAAGTTTATATAATATACATTATTAGTGATTCATTAACAAAATATATATTATTAAATTATCTTCAAATTATATAAATTTAAATTATTGTTATGAAATTAATTTTATTAAACATAATATAATCAAATATTAAGTTTTAGATAAAAGTTAATTTTAATATGTTTTATTTTATTTAATTAATAATCTATTAATGAATATTATATAAGAGATTAAAATAAATTTAATTAATTAAAATAATTTATATTGACATTTTATATACAAGTTTATATTATTATTATCATACCAAAGGATGATAATAATAATAATAATAATAATAATAATAATAATAATAATAATAATAATAATAATAATAATAATAATAATAATAATAATAATAATAACCCATTAATTATTTCACAATAATAATAATAAAACTATATTATGTAAAAAATAAAAAAAGAATCGGACGACAGGCTCACGAGGGCGAGGGCGAGAGGTTGACCGAAAATAAAGAAATATGTCGAACTTCTTTTAGTGTATTGTTTTCCATCAAAAGCAATTAATCTCTTTACAATTCAGATTACACTTAAGAGTAACTAATAATTTAATTATATAGCCCTTTAAAACTTTTGCCAATTATTGTTTTTATTATATTCGAAGAAATCATCCCACAAGCATAGACGGAGATATGCGGGGCTCAGTGGTGCACTGGGCTCCGCAAGTTTTTCAAAAATTAAATAATTTTTTTAATATATATATATATATTATTATATAATATAATATAATATATCAAAACCCTACATAAGTTGCCGTTGTTGCCATCTATACTATATATAATATATTAAAACTTATCATAGGTTCTCTTTGTTGCCGTCATCTACAAGATAAATAATATATTAAAACCCTATCATAGGGTTGCTCTTCTGGAAATATAAGTCATTGTCATCAGTTCCCATCTGCTCTTCAGTAGATTATAGACAATCAGCTCTTGAATAGTTCATAGGGTGACGACTGACGATTGAAAAAGGTAAGACAAATACAAAAGTGATAATGCGCATAATGATTGATTAGTTTTAATGGAAAAAAATTGCATTTTGTTGTTAAATAGAAAAGTGATTACGCGGATTGATTAATGTTTAATGGAATTTTTTTTATAGAATTCGTAAATTTTGGTTCTAACTAATTTTTTTTTATTTTGCAGTTATGGAAAAATATTTTAAACAATTAAGACGGACTCTTCAGTCATCATCGTGTGATTTAAAGCAGAATGTTAATAAAGCACCTCCAGCATCGAAGGAGGTTATTATTGAAGAACTTGTGATTGACTTAGAAAACCCTCCTTCCGATCCAGGATTGAGACCTAATATAATGGAGTATCCTCCTGAAAAACGAGATCAGGTGCGTAGAGCTTATTTATTAAAAGGTCCTTGTCAACCTTGAAATCATAACTTTCCTCAAACTATGGATGGAGAACGTAAGCGGAGATTTATTGTATCATGGTTTGATGATTTCAAGGATTGGTTGGAATATAGTGTTGAAAAGATGCTGCATATCGCTTATATTGTTATCTTTTTCATCGATCGTGAAAGAAAGCATACTAATTTTGTGTCTGAGGGTTTTAGTGCTTGGCGAAAGAAAGCAAGATTAAGAGAACATGTAGGAAATCATGACTCTGATCATAATCAATGTCGAATTGCTTGTGAAAATTTAATGAACCAATCCCAATCTATTCAGTCAGCTTTTTCAAGGCAATCAGAGAAATCAAAAATTGAATATCGGTGTAGGCTAAATGCATCAATAGGGTGTCTTCGTTATCTCTTGATGCAAGGGCTGCCTTTTCGGGGGAATGATGAGTCTGAGAATTCAACAAACCAAGGGAATTTTCTAGAATTACTAAAATTCATAGCTTCTAACAATGAAGAAATTAGGAATGTTGTTCTAGGGAATGCTCCTGAAAATTTCAAACTTACATGACCCAATATTCAACGTGATATCGTTAATGCAGCTGCATTTGAGACAACAAAGGCCATTATTTTAGATATGGGTGATGATTTGTTCTCTATTTTAGTGGATGAATGTTGAGATGTATCAGTAAAAGAGCAAATGGGAGTCGTCATTCGGTATGTTGATAGTTTTGGATGTGTCATTGAAAGATTTCTTGGTCTTGTGCATGTAAGTGACACAAGTGCAACTTCACTTTTAAAAGGTATCAAGTTATTATTCTCTAACTATGGCTTGAGTATTGCTAGCTTGAGAGGTCAAGGCTATGACGGAGCTAGTAATATGCGAGGTGAATTTCATGGTCTTAAAAGTCTAAATTTGAAGGAAAATTATTGTGCTTACTACATCCATTGTTTTGCACATCAACTTCAGCTTACGCTTGTTGCTGTTGCTAAAAAGCATTTAAATGTATGTTCCTTTTACAATACTATTACTCGTTTGTGCAATGTTATTGGAGGATCTTGTAAGCGTAGGGATATGCTTCGAAAAAAACAAATGGAGAAAGTAATGGCAGGAATTTCACAAGGGGTGATAGAAATCGGGCAAGGTTGAATCAAGAAATGACACTAAAAGACCCGGAGATACTCGTTGGGGTTCTCATTTTGAATACGCCATTAATTTGCTACATTTATTTTCTTCTGTCATTGAGGTTCTTGAGTTTGTTGGAGAAAATGGGAATGATGATTCACAAAGGGCTGAAGCTATTGATTTAATTGATATTATGCTTCACTTTGAATTTCTCTTTGTGTTGCATCTTATGAAAAAGATCTTGGGAATCACAAATGGGTTATCTCAAGTTTTATAGAAAAAAGATCAAAATATAGTGAATGCAATGCATTTGGTTAAAGTCTCAAAATGTCATTTGCAACAAGTTAGAGATGATGGTTGAGAGTCTTTATTGAAACAAGTCGTTGACTTTTGTGGTGAAAATAATGTAAGTGAGATAGATAAGCAAGATATGTTTATAGTTAGAGGGAGATCAAGGCGTAGAAACGAAGACATGACGAATCTTCATCACTATCGTGTTGAGATTTTCTATTCTGTGATTGACATGCAACTTCAAGAGCTTAATAATCGATTTGATGAAGTCAATACAAGTTTGCTTTTATGTATGGTATGTCTTGATCCTAAAGACTCCTTTTCCGCATTTGACATGGACAAATTGATTGAACTTGCAAAATTCTATCCATCAGAGTTTCCTCCTATTGCTTTAATTGAACTTGAATATCAGCTTGGGAATTTTATCATTGATGTACGTATGGATAAGAATTTCTTTGAATTGAGTGGAATTGGAGACCTTGCTAAGAGAATGGTGGCTACAAGAAAGCATCATGTATTCCCTTTGGTTTATTTGTTAGTCAAATTGTCATTACTTTTACCAGTTACTCTGACCCACAAAGGAAAGAGCTTTCTCATAATGAAAATTATCAAGAGTTCACTTAGTAATAAAATGGGAGATGACCTATTGAATGATTGTTTAGTGTGTTACATTGAAAGAGATGTATTTGCAAATATTGACAATGATGTTATTATGAAAAGATTTCAATATATGAAAAGTAGGCGAAGATCATTGTAATTTTAGTTATTTTATATTCTTAATAAAATTTTGTTTTTTTATTTAGTTTTGATATGAAAATTTGTGTGAAATTTATATTTTATTTGGGCCCCGCATATCTCCGTCCTTGGCTCCGTCACTGCCCACAAGTAGAGCAAAATCACTACTACTTATTTTATAATTGCCTTATTCCTCCTTCATTTAAATCAATCGTATAAACTTTTGTGACAAATGCTAGGACCCCTCAATATGATAAGACACAATTTGATTTTGTTGATTGTAGGAACTCTATTCTCCCTAGTATTTCTACTTTTGAGGAACGTGAACAGAAGCCTACGCAGGTATTGAAATGACAACTATACTTTAACTTCAATTGTGGTAACTTTAAGCATAATTGGTAAAATAATTTGACGTAAGAAGAAAATTTTGTATGGTTGTAAATTGATTTGAGTTTAATGTTTAATTCTTAATACGTAACATGAGTTGTTTACAATGCAATGTATGGACATGTAGTTTAGAGATCAGTTGTGAGTAGACTTTACTTGTCGAATATAGAAGAGTATTTTCACAAGCAGGGGACTCTCTTATGTGTAAGAGGGGGATGATTATGTGATAGGGGAAATGCTGCCGAATTTTCAGCAGGATCCCCGTATAATAATTAATGATACTGACCTACCTTGTTATATGTGGCATACATGAATGATACTGACAATGGATTGACGGGTTGAAATTAATAGTATCCCAGCTATGAGCTTCGGGGATAGAGCTTGGATGTATAGACGATTAACCGCTGATGGCTTCATTAATCCTGAATTCGTGCATGGAGTTAACAGTTTTATTCATTATGCATGCTCTCAACCTGCATATATGGATGGAAAAAAGATCAGATGTCCATGTAGCAAGTGCAAGCACAAATGTTTCCTCACTCTTGATGAAGTTAAGTTGCATTTGCTGAGAAAAGGATTTGTGCCCAATTATTTTGAGTGGACACGACATGGCGAACCGTTAATTTGTAGCAGCTCAAGGGGAAATGAACCACAAATGTCTGACAACGTAAATGAGTATGAAGGGGAGGTTGGGACGTGCGGGAATTTTGTTCATGGAACTGAAAACTCGTACAGGAAAATGGTCTTTGATGAGGTCGGTTGTACATTTGGGACAAATAGGGTAAATGTTAAAGAAGAACCAAACGCAGAAGCATGAAATGCTTTTCACTTACTCTATTCTGCTGACCGAGAATTGTTACCCGGTTGCCAGAAAATGACGCAATTGTCTTCAATTGCGCGAATTTTGAACGTAAAGAGTGAAGGACACATATCGGATCGTAGTTTTGATAACATTCTGGAGTGGTATACTGAATCACTACCCGTTGATCATTCAATGGTTGACAGTTTTTACAATATGAAGAAACTTATTCGGGGTCTTGGTTTGCCAGTGGAAAAAATTAATTGTTGTCGGTTGGGGTGTATGTTGTACTGGGGAGATGACGTGAACTTAGATGAGTGCAAATTTTGTGGTCAATCGAGGTTTAAGCCAAGAAAGCGTGCAATGAAACAGAAATTAGTTCCATAGAAGCGGATGTATTATTTCCCGCTAACTCCGAGACTGCAGAGACTTTATGCATCTGATGTGACTGCATGTCACATGAGATGGCATGCTGAACACGATCAGGAAGATGGAGTTATGCGTCATCCATCGGATGCACTGGCATGGAAGCATTTCAATGACACCCATGTTTACTTTGCATTTGAAAGTCGGAATGTGCGGTTGGGATTGTCGACTGATGGATTCCAACCTTTCGGTCAATTCGGGCAGCAATATTCATCTTGGCCGGTGATAATTACTCCTTATAATTTGCCTCCGTGGATGTGTATGAAAGAGGCTTACGTTTTCCTTACAGTTATTGTCCCAGGACCAACAAATCCCAAGCAAAAAATAGACGTTTACTTACAACCGGTAATATTGGAATTGCAACATCTTTGAGAAACTGGTGTGCAAACATATGATGTATCTCTGAAACATAATTTTCTTATGAGAGCAGCTTTAATGTGGACGATTAGTGACTTTCCAGCTTTGGCCATGTTATGTGGTTGGAGTACAGCTGGGAAGTTGGCGTGCCCTCATTACGACAATGATTCAGATGCGTTTTATCTTCCAACTGGTGGCAAAATTAATTGGTTTGACAATCACAGAAAATTCCTTCCTCTGGATCATCCGTTTAGGCGCAACAAATATAAGTTCATTAAAAATAGGATTGTGAAACAATCACCTCCACCTCTAAAATGTGGAGTTGAGATTTTGCAAGAGATTGAGGCATTGAGCTTGCTTAAAGTAACTGAATTTGACGCCGATGAAGTAAATAGAAGCATCAGTCAAAACTTTGGTTGGCAAAAACGAAGCATATTTTGGGATTTACCATATTGGAAAACAAATATGGTACGACATAATCTGGACGTGATGCATATTGAGAAAAACATGTTTGACAACTTGTTCAATACCATTATGAACATTAAAGGGAGGATAAAAGACAATGCCAAATCCAGAGCTGATTTGCAACTGCTCTGTAGAAGACATGAGTTACATAAAGATGTTCGTACCGGTAAATATCCGAAAGCATGTTACACTTTGGCAAGCAACAAAAGGAGCGTTTGTGTGAATGGTTGAAAGGACTAAAGTTTCCTGATGGTTATGTTTCAAACCTGTCTAGGTGTGTAGATATGAGGAAGTACAAATTATTTGGGATGAAAAGTCATGATTGTCATGTTTTATGCAAAGGCTAATTCCAATTGCCTTTCGCAAGTTACTACCTTCTAAAGTATGGGAACCATTAACGGAGTTGAGCTTGTTTTTCAAAAGCTTAACATCATCTGAAATCAATTTGAATGAATTGAAAAAACTAGAGAATGAAATTCCAGTTATTTTGTGCAAATTAGAAGGAATTTTTCCGCTTAGCTTATTTGATTGCATGGACCATCTACCGATGCATTTACCACACGAAGCAAAATTAGCCGGTCCAGTCCAATATCGATGGATGTATCCATTTGAGAGGTAACTCCAGTACTATCATATCCTTACCCATTTGTACATGCTGTGTCAACCGAACATTGTAATAACCAGTTGCTTTATTATAGGTGTTTACATCATTTGAAAAAAAATGTGAAAAACAAAGCTAGAGTTGAGGGCTCCATATGTAATGCTTATTTAGTTGAGGAAGCTAGTACGTTTTGTGGACATTATTTTGAGCCTCATGTGTGTACAAGAGCGAGACAAGTTCCTCGTAACGACGATGGTGGAGAGACAAGTGGTGCGGATGGGAACTTGTCAATTTTTACATATCCAGGACGAACCTCTGGACGTGCAACAAGACGAATGCTAACAGGCGAGGAAATTGATGCTGCACATGGGTACATTTTATTGAACTGTCAGGAGGTTCTTCCATTCGTACAGTGAGTTGCACAACTGATATGGTCAATTGCAGGTATTAGTGTATTGAACCTTACAGATTGGTGTCATGTCATATGCAGCGTATACGAGGCATTATTGCACGAGATAATGCCTGATATCATACAGAATGACATGAATAACAAAGTTGGACAACATTTTCCTCGATGGTTCGCGTGATATGTAAGTTCTCACTTTAAACTATTCCTTTTGTTACCTACCATGTTGAAATGTTCCGATGACATTGTACTCTTTCCTTTGCTACTTCCTGTTACATAGGCGGCCGAAAATCCAATACAGAACAAGTTCATTTCTGATCTTGCGAAGGGACCTCTGCGAATTATTTACTCGTATCCGGTTTATTTCGTGAATGGATATAAATACCATACAGAGTCACATGGGCATAGCATGGCAAGTATGAACAGTGGTGTTTCGATACAGAGAGAATTGATGGACTATTATGGGAAAATAATTGAAATACTTGAAGTTGAGTACCCTGCGTTGCCAATTAAGCGATGTGTGATATTTAAATGTGACTGGTATAACCCGACACCAAACGTTGGAACAAAAGTGCATAGCCGATACAATGTGGTTGAAATCAACGTCCGCAGACGATTAAGACAATTTGAACCTTTCATCTTGGCTATGCAAGCAAGACAGGTCTGTTATGTCCCTTTTCCAAGCTTACGACGTGATAAATAGGATTGGTTGGCGGTGTGCAAAGTTAAACCTAGGGGAGTGTTTGAATCCCATAGAAACGAAGAGCAGAGAACTGACAGTGAAGCGTTTCAAGAAGACGTGACTTCTATCAATGAAACAGCAACGTGTGACGAGACGGAACCTTTGCACGATCCTTCTAACGCTTATGTTGATATTTCAGATGCAGAGTCTGACGAGGGTAACAATGGGTCTGAACAAGAGGAAACGTTTGATTCTTATTCTTCCGCCGAGGAAGATGATTGTAATTTACATTTAAGTTCTGATAGCAATTGATTTATGTTTGTAATAGTCTATTTTATGGGGTAAAAACAATATTGCTTTTACTCATTGCAATTCATATTCAAGGGATGTCGATGTGACGAATGGTTCCAGACGGTAATAATTCTTACCGTTGGGAGGAATGTGGCAAATTTGTCCTATCCCAGGGAATCACCAATGCAGGGAACGGTGTTGCGAAAAACACTCAGATTCTTTTGCCATCCACTACTGATCTTCTACTTGAAGGTGTTTCCTATGATTATTACATCTCTGTTTAAATTCTGTACATATCATTTCCTTAATTGAAGTGCCCATGACATAATAGTCATTTGATGGTTTGCACTTCATATTGCTCTAAGCTTCCTGTATTCTCAACGAAGTAATGAGTGACAGAGCTGGCCAGAGCCATGACACGACGGCATATGAACGATATGGAAAATCAGTTATTGTGAAAGATTCGTCAATTGCTCATGCTGGGTCCGGACAATCACGTATGCTACCATATCTAATTTCGCTTTGTGTGATGGTGGTCTAATCGGACGGAATCAAATGTGAATATATGTTCTTCCCTGTTTTAGGTGTAACTTTTCCCTGTTGTAGTAGTTCATCTGGACAACTCGTCTTCCACACCAAGAGCGGCGACACATTTACAATTTTCGCATCAAGTATGGCTATAGCCAAAACGTTATTGATAGAAGGTGTCCAAAGCCCTTCACCGAGTGGGGGAAGTCTGACGGTTTCTCGAGCTTCATTTGAACGTGCTAGGACGCTTCTCGGAAATCCAGATGTCGGGGGCTCATTTACTTTTACCGACTCTCATGTCACATGGAATCCGACGGAATAATTTCCTCATGCATTACATAGTTCGACAAAGCTGAAAGATGTTTGTTGTTGTATCTGTTTGAATTTGGTAAACACAGTCATAATTATATAATTGTTGACGTTGATTTGTTGTTGTTAACTTAAGTGCAACTTTTCAATGTCATTGGCTTATATGTTAATAACTTGTGTAAACAATTGCTCTTAAGATTGTTATATTTGTACAGAATTCAATAAATATTGTATTTCATTCATTAATATGGGACCTAAGCGACTGCGTGAGGTTATGCGGCCAAGGATTAGAGGGATGTTCGGCGGGCAGTCATGTGAAGGTGGATCGTCACAGTCTGCGACTCGCACTGACTCACCTGCTCCTACACATCCTCCCATTCCAGATATGCCGTCACCTGCTGCTACTAATGTCACACCATCCCCTATGCCAACTCATATATCATCCAATTCCACAATAGGAGATAGAGGACATGCCCGCCAGCCTGGATCTGTAGGAGATGATGGGCGAAAGTATATCACTGTCATCAATGAGCAGTAAGTATGGCTATGGGATTAAGCACTATTTCTAGTGGATTAAGCCTTAGGCTATTCGGTCCATTTGTACACTACAATAACTTCTTGTTTTAGGTTTGTACCATATGGAATGGTTTCAAGGCATATGACCTCCACTTTTAAGGAAAGGATTGAACCCGATGGATATACGTGGAAGAATATCACTGCAGCTACAAAACAATTGTACTTTTATGAGTTCGAGGTACAATAATTATTTCTGTTTTTAATTTAATATATATATATATATTGTGTCAGCATATATATATATAGTTTTACATTAACTAACTTTTTTTTTCTTTTATCAGAAAGCATTTTTCTGGGACGTTACGTTGGACGGGAGCATATACAAATTCTGGGAGAGGCGGGCTCGTACACGTTATCGCTACTTCATTAACGCGATAAACAAGGCTGGTGCACGACCCCGCTTTATTTCGGAGGATATTTGGAGTTATTGGTTGGCGTATTGGGCATCACTTGCAGCAAGGTCCATCTCAGGACGTAACTCGGCCAACAGACGTGGAGGCCCAGGTCTACAGAGTCTTCCCGTACATACGAGAGGCTCAATAACTCACCAAGAGCATGCAGACAGACTTGTAAGTATCTACACTTTACACTATTTTTGTCGATAGTTAGCTTCGTTGTATTATGGATAATGATAATGGTCTAAATGTGTGGTGCCACTTATGGTTGTGTTGAGTTATTTTCTTTGTCTAGCAGGAGGCGAATATCATACAACTTTTCGAACCTCTGCCGACGTTTAAAACGATTTCTAGTTCACATCTGACATTTTAGTCTTTCTCATGTAAGAGAAGTCATTGGGCACCAAGCCTACCCCCCTTCAGTTATTTGTGCACACTCGCACGAAGAAGCATGACGGTTTAACCTTCATCAACAACCGTTGTCAAGAGCTCAATGTATGTCCAATTATTGCATTTTATACATTTCTAAATACTGCTCCCGTCCTTCTTCTTAATGTTAACTTCACATACCTTATAGGACCAATTACAACAAACCCTTGAGCTGCAGTCGCAGGACGAACAGTCTGTAGATGTGTCTCAGACGTATTTTGAGGCCGTGGGTGGTAGGGATCGCCGTGGCAGGATATTTGGTCTAGGTTCGTATGGGAACACATGTTATTCCCAATCTTCCATGTCCAGTATAGCAGCGTCCACTAGGCCATCGAATAACAATGAAGTCATCGAGCTCCGGGTTACAGTACAAACATTAATGGACAAGATTACTTATTTAGAAGAGGGGCAGACAGAGCGGGAGGAACAACGGATGAGGGAGCAGACAGAGCGGGAGGAACAACGGATGAGGGAGCAGGAGCAACGAATCAGGGAGCAGATGGAGCTACAGATGAGAGAGCAGATGGCGAAGATGAGAGAAGAGATTATGCAGATAGCTCAGTTGCGACCACCGTTCGAACAGTCGAAGGGAAGTTCTACAGAGGACCACCCACGATCACCACAACAATAGATAGTCGAACTCATTATTTTAAGGTACAAACATAATAATTAATGGATCCTTTGCTGTGTTTATATCCAATTGTATAACAATTGACATTACTTATACATTTGATATACTGGTTGATGTGTGGATGTCCAATTATGTACATTGGATTGTAAAACAATTGACATTATTTAAACCTTTGATGTACTGGTCTTTGTGTGGATGTCCAATTATGTACAACCTAATGTTTTATACCAATTTAATAACATCGACGGAATCCAGAATTCCGTCGGTATATTTAACAACCTCCACTGACGGAAAACATAATTCCGTCGGGAAATTGTCCGACGGATGTTTTTCCTGTCGTTAAGGTTATCACTTACTTCCGATTCGTTGCGACGGTGGTTCCGTCCCTAATTTATACCAACGGACATATTCCATCGGTGATATATGAATTCCACTGACAAAAAGTTTAATTAATGTCCGTCGCAAAATAACAACAACGGATAATGTTCCGTCGGTTTTTCGTTGACAATACACCGACGGTCTTGTTCCATCGGTAAGTAATAACGACAGCCATATTTACGACGATTTCTTCTGTCGTCGTGTTCCGTCGGCAATTATTTTTGCCGACGGAATTGTTCGTTTCTCCGGCGGAAAATTCCGTCGGTGAAAGTGACTTTTCTTGTAGTGGATGAATAGATATTATGCTTAAGAGAAGATCATCTACAAAATAGAGGTTAAAGAGCTCCAGTCAATTACACTTATGGTGGAATTTAAACTTATTATTAATTTTAATATTAAAAGTTATTAAACGTATAAGATGCTGGTTTATGCCCTACAACCATTCACTTTGGCTGTAGTTTATTGACAAATTATTTAAAGGCGTTCTTTATCTTGTAAACGTTTAGAAGCATATGACAAAGTCAGTAGGATAATTGGACATTGCAAATGAAATTATAATGAGATTATAATTATGAGATTCATATTGCATTTATGTATTATTCGTAAATGTTCCTAGTCATTATTCTATTAAATTTGGATATTAATAGAACGTAAAAAGACTAGCACGTTTTGTTTTTCCTTATGAAGGAAGTAGTCAATTTCATAGGCTAAATTATAGAGATACTTAAACAAACGTGTTGGTGTTTGCTAGAGAACAAGTTCACTGAATACACCCGATATGAGAAATCCATTTGGAGCATTACTTGTACGTCTATAGAATTCTCATTGCAATGATTGTATAAGTCATCATTTGACTTGAGGTCATCAAAGTTATCTTATATGGGGATTGCTATGTTTTGATACTACTTATTATACATTTAATCATAGATCATTTTATCGAAAGTTATTGGATGTAGCATGAACTATATGGAGATAGTTGAATGATTAAGATATGATTCATCACCCTAAAGTAATTAAGGAGAATATTTCGTTGTTCTTGAATAGTATTCATTTGGGAAATCCTTGTCCAAAGTGAAATGATGGTTTGTAAATAGTTTACAAATGTCCTTAATTGAATCAATAGCTAATGGAAGAGAATTAATATGATTAGACTTAAAATATAGTAGAGATTAATTCCAAGCTCTATGTCTAATCAGAATATTGTATGATGAAAAAATTGAATTATAGGGAAAAATTATGCATGAAAAAGTTAGTCAAAACTACTTTGGCATTCCTAAATATTTGGGTGGTCATGATGCGTTGCTAGATACTAATCTTGATCTATGATTATAAATTGTTTAATTGAAGAATTAAAGATAAATTAAAAGGAATTTTAATTTATCTAATTTTAATTATGAATTAAAATTAGATTTTATAATCATTGTCAACATATTTGAAAACTTACTAGATCTTACTTACAGAATGGGTTGCAGAGAACAAAGTTAATTTAATCAAGTTGAACTTGATTGTAAAGTTTGAGAAACTTTATGATTAAATATGAGATATTTAATAAATAAGGATCAATGTAAGATATTGAATCTTCTATGGGCATAATTGATATTTAATTAGAATTATTTGTAATTCTAATTAAAGTTTAATTGAAATTAAAATTTAATTTCGCTTAAATTACTAAAACGCTCAAAACTTATTATAAATAAGCTTAAGCTCTATGGAGCTAGCACTTTTTGGTTAACTCTCTCTGTAAGAGTTACAGAGTTCTCTTAATTTATTCTATAGATACAATTAGAGGCCAAACACTTGTACAGATATGGTGGTTGAGACAGATCAAATTTGAAAACGGTTCGAGGGACACAATAAGATAAAGATAAAGTTTCAGAATAAGGTATGAATTAACATTTTGCTTTATTTATGATTTATGTTGATTATTTTATAGAATTAAATAGACCTTGATTTTTGAGAAACCAAAAATTACGAAAAAATTTCGTAATTATTCCGCTGCGGTCAGGATCGAATCTTAACCCAATTTTTCAACATAAGAAACTCTATGTAAAGGGCAAATAGGTAGAGAGAACGTGGATCTCCTTATCATATGCCTTTGCCACGCTTGAAGATAGGGGTCAACTCACCATTAAATAAAACGTTGTAAGATATATATATATATATATATATATATATATATATATAAACATTATAAGATATGGTAACAAAGCATTGGTACAACCATTTGATGAAGACAGTTGCTAATTTAAACACTTTTAATGTGTTGATGAGAAAATATCATTCTACTTATTCAAAGTGCTTTTTGGGAATTAACCTTTAAAAGATAGCTTTTAATAGTAGGGTTTTTTTAATGATTTTTAATTAGCCATTGAGCCAGTAGAATGTTGTCCTTTATATCATGGCAAGGAATAAATGCCCTTTGTGAGGGATTAATAACCTTCTCTATCACCATTTTAAGCATATCAATTAACATTTATACATGAGTTATAATATTGTAGTAAAAGATAGGCTTGAAATCTTTAAAGACCATTAAATTCAAAACTTTAGGGATCATGCTAACAAAATTAAATTCTTAGATCATTTTTTCTATAAAAAACAAAGCCAAATTTATTGATGTGACTTTATCTTTACTTAGGTGTCAAGTTTTCTTTTTTAAAAAGTAAGGAGACCACTTGGACCTGATGACTTATATTGATCTAGCTAAGCTAGATTTTCTTCAATATCTTGTTTTTAAAAGGTTGGCGAGTTATTACATATGCTCTTGAGAAATAACGTAAGGAATAAAAGATTTAAGGTGTAAATTAAAGCTAGAATTTTACCTAATTTTGTTAATGAGTTCTTAAAAGAGCTTAAAGGTGGGCTTAATCCCTTATTGATCAAAGAGAACTTTCCTTGAGTTATTGATAAGTGAGAATTTTTTATTAATGTTTCTGTAAATAAAAATGACATTATAAAAGAAATTTATTTTATTATTCCCATCTTTAAAGAAAGAAATTCTATTTTTTTTCAAGAGTGAGTTATAGGCTATAAGAGCTTCTATACAATTTTCGTTTCCTGTTTCTCTAACAATTGAAATTGAATATCCCTTAGATAATCAGCGAGCTTGCCTTAAGCCATATTCAATTCCAAATTGGTATTAATCACTACTTTCCCAATGTTACTCGTAGAAATGTTATTTATAAACTTGACCTTTGATTTAATGGAATTCATTCTCTTTATGCATTTATAAGACTCAAATCCATATATCTAAGTATTAAGATCTCGAGGCATTACCTTTTCAAACCTTACTTTGTCTCACTAAATAATTATAAAGTTTGTGGTGTGAGTTGTGAGCCTATTGAAATATAAAGTGGGAGTTTGTCCTACGTGAAAAGAATATATGCCCTTGAGCATGTATATGTATCTAGTGAGTTACTCCTATCACAATTGTTTTTAAGCTGAAAACTCATTTGGGCTTATATGTGCTCAGTTTATTTGGACTCAATCTTACAGAAATTAATAGGATATCAGAGCAGGTTTCTCTTGGGTTAGTTGTCACCACCTCGACATGATAGATTGTGTCACGTATTAGGCCTTAAATTAGCCTACATGTGAGGGGAGAGTGTTCAAATATAAAGTGAGAGTTTGTCCTATATGGAAAATATAACCTTGAGCATGCGTATAAGCCTAGTGAGTTACTGCTCCTATGATCAATTGATTTTAGGATGGAATCTCATTTAAGCTTATATGTGCTTAGTTTATTTGGGCCAATCTTATAAAATTAAACAAAGCCCTTTTAGGAAGCTTTAATAATAATTTAATAGCGGTATGGTTCGAACAAAGAGGGTTATTAAAAAGAGCCCAAGATTGAGAAAAATTATTCAACAATTGAGAATTAGACCATAACTCTATCAAGTTTTCTCTTAAATATTATATGACCCTCTTGATCATATGTTCCAAGTGAGTTCACAACTCACACTACAAGAAAACAAGCATTTTGTGATGTTTTTAAAACGTCACAGAATATCCAAAAAATGTCGCAGAATGTATTCTGCGACGTTTCAAAAAATATCACAAAAAACGTCGCGAAATGTGATGTAGGTAAAAAGCTTTTTGCGACGTTTTATGTAAAACGTCACTAAAAGTTTGCACATTCAGCGACGTTTATAAAAACGTCACTAAAAGTTTACACATTCCGCAACATTTTTTTAAAACGTCATGGATTGTCTAACATTCTGCGACGTTTTTAAAACGTCACAGAATGTGAAGGAATCAGCGACGTTTATTTGGAAACATCGCGGAATGTCTTTCGTGACGTTTTTAAAAACGTCACGGAATCTCTTCCGCGACGTTTTTATAGTTATTTTCTTTCAATTATTAATTTTTTTATTTTCCAAAAATAATTTAAATTTAATAAATTTTCAATTTTAATAATTTTTAAAATAACAAATTTTTTAAATCTTATTTGTTTAATAACTATTCAATATTATTTATGAATTTTATTTGATAATTCTTCAATTTTTTAATATATCATTAATTTTAATAATTATCATGTATTATTTAATTAATATTCACAAATATGACATAATACACTGATTAATATCAAAATTAAGGGATGAAACATTTGAGATTCTGGAAAAAATGGAGGGAGGGAGATACAATTAAAGCTTATTTAATATCTGCATTTGCAATGCACTAGCAATCAATCTAAAAAAACCATCATATCGTAACGTTTATCATATCTCCTACAGTGACCAAATTAAGGCAGACCAAATATTGAGTTAATTGATCAAGATACTAATATAAAAACATAAACATTCTTGTATCTATTAAGTCCATCAAATAATCGGTGTCCACGGACATTTTATTAAGTCTTGTCGAAGTTTTGAATTGTCTTCCTCTAGCTTATATACTTTGTTTCTTGACTCTGCAAGTGTCCTTTCAGCTTCAAGGAATTTCTAATGCTCTTCTTCTGTCCATTTTCCCTTTGTTTTGATGGGAGCTTCTAACTGAAGAAGAATAGGCTGAGCTAATTGCGCATGTACCTAGAGCACATATAACCAGAATAGCTACACCAAGCGACAAACCTGAGCTTTTTTACAGGAAACATAATAGATAGATAATCACATCAAAAGAAAGTAAAGAAAACAATGTATGGCCTCTATGAAACCTCATAACATGTCAGTGAGGCAGCAGGAAGAAAGCATCCTTCAAAAGTAATTTCACAAGCTTAAACTATGTGGCAATAAAAACAAAAACGTTGAAGTATATTTAAGAGAAAAGACAGGAGTCAATCACCATATATAGCACTTGGCAGAAGATTGAAGAGAAATATGATGAAATAACTAAAGAGAAATATGATCAAATATCAAGAAAGCCCATATTACTTTCACAAAAAAGCATAAAGAATTTAACATGGTTAAAGAAACACAATACACAAAAAGACATGAAAAAAGAAAAGCATGTCAGAAGAAGAGTCAAGCCTTAGACATAAGGCATCAAACCATTCCCATAAAGCAACAAAGAGATTCTTTTCTAAAGTAGTAGTATTATTATGTATCGAAATGAAGAATGAAAGTGATGGTGCATATGGAAGTTGACATTGAAGGATTTACCTCAAGGAAGAGGCTCAGAAAGAAGTCACGTCTACAATGGTCCCCTCTGCAATTGGTAGCCACTACTCCAAGGGCATAAATTCCCCCTCTACCACATGAAAATGTCACATGTCTGCACATATCACATATATTATGTTCATTACATATGTAATAAACGACACAACAAAGTTAAACATTAAAATAAGAACTTGAAAAAACTCCAAAGAAACCAACAATTAAAGAAAAAAATATACTTTTAACAAAGATTGGAACAGTTCAACATGGAAAAGATCTAAGGGGTCCACACCAATCTTAATTGACATCCTAAGATAGTGAATTAGTGATAGTCACCAAATGGTTCAAACCATCTACTTAAAATCAAATCTATCTTTTGGAGCAACGAGGACAAGAAGAAAAAGTTGTAACTTCTCCATCTGTTGGAACTTAGAAATTGGCTACTCACTTCCCAAATTTAAGCAGCCAATTAATTGACAAATACCAAAAATTTGGTAGATATTTCACTCAAAAAGTGTGAAGAAGGACACAAAGCTACATCTGTTATCAATCACAGAGAGAGGGACCAAACACCAAAGTTAATAAAAGATCCAAACTTTCACACCCCATTCTCATCCATTCACAGAAATGAGGTAAGCCCAGTTCAGTAAACCAAACAGTCACTAAGCAAGTGACAAACAGAGAGGAAAAAGAGAGATAGATAGTTACCTAGAGGAGGCAAGAGCAGCCATGGTGCACATTTCAATGATTTCAGAACAGAGTACCAGGTCCTAGTGGTTGCCGGTGACCTCGTACGATCTCAGGCATGTGAAAGCCGTACCTAACAGACCCGTGTACACTGTCAGGTCAATAACCGTATATGCACCACCCCTAACTTTCCAAGTCCTCTCAACCACCTGGTTCTTAAGGGAAATGGCTGCTTCAAGAAAAGTTTCGTCAGAGAGTGAAAAATACTTCCTTTGTGTCCCAGAAACCATATCATCAAATCCAGAAATATCTTCCACTGGAGAAGTCAAGGATATCATTTATGAGAACGAAAGCAATATTATATAATGAGACATCCTCGGTTAATCAATCATACAGAAACCAGAGAAATTTACTGATTAGATATTAACATGAAGAGGAATCAACCATGGTTGACCTAAAAAAAGAGGAGATACAATGCCCTAATTTTATTTTTATGCTTCGATATTCTTATTCAGCCAAATCGAAAGCTTGAAGATAACAGTACTAAACATAAAACCAGCTACTAACTCAAAACTCGACAACAGGCATTGAAAAACAATTGAAAATGCTAACTTATAATTGAACCAGAACTTAAAGTTTCGACATAGAGATATCGAAAACATGCAAGACACAAAAGACCAGTACTTTCTCTCCTTCAAAACCTATCGCCATACTTCCAGCATCAGAGTAACGACTAACGGTGTCAAGATCTCTCCCACCGTTTGCTTCTCCGTCTGCTTGTCCATCGTTGCCTGCTTCACCTTCTCTAGTTGTGGTTTTAGGGATTTACGTAAAGGAAGAGAATAATTGGGGAAAAACAAAAAGGGCTAGCTAGTTTAGGAGATAATGGGTTGGGTTATTATCTAGGGTCGATATAAGTTTCCACCCAAGCCAACTGCGACGTTTTATTCAATAAAGCGTGAGATTATCTATTTCGTGACGTTTTATAAATAAAACGTCGCAAAAGATGTTACAAAATTTTGACGTTTTCATAAAACGTCACGAAAAGTTTGAACTTTTTGTGAAGTTTTTTAAATGTCACAAAAAGTCTTCACATTTCGTGACGTTTTATTAATAAAACGTCGCGGATTGTGTTATTTTCTTATAGTGTCATACCATAGGTCAGAAAGCCTTGCAAGATAGTTAAAGTTGCCTAAGTTTCTGTTAATCTTTTTTGTCCAAATAAATCTCCTTTTGATTCATAGAAATGCAATGTGTAGTTGAGGTCACCTAAGACTGGCCAAGTTAGGAGGATATTGAACCAAGATTATAAATGCTAGTTTAAAGGCCTGTTCTCATTAAAAATGTTGGACCCCATTTTCGAAGCCCAACATCGGACATGAAAGCGTGGTGCTTGATACGTGAGGGGAGCCCTTGGAATTGAAACATATTAATTAAAAGAAGGAAGGACTCCCTTGGCAACACAAGGGAGCGTCGCCGCGGCGTGAGATGTCTCGCCGCGGCAAACTCTTTCGACCAGCTATGCCGCGGTGAGCAATAAAGCCCTCGTCGCGGTGAACCCAACATACGGCCTCACCGCGGCGAGCATGTAGCCTCGTCGCGACGAGCGCCACCTTCGTCCTACTTTGAACAAACTTGAAACTTCTCTAATTTTATTAAATCAACCCATCCCAAACTTAACAACATGCCCTCGAGCAAATCTCTAAATGATTCAATTAGTAAGATTTGAAACATAAACATGCATCCCTCATTAATAGCCAAAAGATGAGTTTTACAAAGCTTTAATATCATTTCCAACCAAATTACAACTTTTGAGTTCAGGAGTCAAAAATACAAAATACCCTTGAACCAATAAAACTTGAAATGTAACTAAAGCCTTGACTTCCAAAAGTATAACTTGAAAATACTTAAATATGACAACTTGGAGTGATGCCATAACTCTTGACTTACTCAGTCTCTTGCTCGTCACCTGAATGGGGAGAGTAAAGGGGGTGAGCTATAAAGCTCGTGGGAACACATTTATAATATAGAAATAAGCTAAACTATTTAAAAGATAACTCATTGCCGTGGTGCACTTTGAAATCATAGTGATTGAGCATATGAGAATTGTCAACTCAAAAATGCTTGATTGATAACAATTCATGAGTAAAATTCCAAATTTGAATGCGTGAAACATGATAACAAATCATAAACACATAAGCATGGCATAATGGTTTGGGTTAGTCCGGGTTCATGACGCACTACACATTCCCATTGAAATGGTCCTATGTAGTCGTAGTTTCTTGAGGGAGTCTTTGTAGGAAGCTTCGTGCCACTTGCGGGAAAGCGGGTGAAGCCTTTTTATGAGTCAACGTGCACGTGACGGTTCTTAAGGGACATACCACAAACCCACATAACATGCATGATTCAAAGTCTTGTAAACTTGATTGCCAAATTGGCACTTGTTTAGAAACTTGCCTTTCATATTTTTCGAAAATCATGATTTCATGTGCATGCATTCTTGAAAGGAGAAAACCCTTTTTGAAGCCTTTTCAAAAATCATGAATGAAAATCATGTAGCAACATATACTCATTTCACAATAGCAATTAAAGCAAACATTGATGATGCAATTTTAAATCATTCAATCTTTCTTGATTTGAACAAAACAATGAGTGACTTATTTACTCTATTATAAACATGTATCCACCTTGAATTCCTTGCTTATACTTGCTTAGGAATGCCTTTCCTCTTGATCCTCTTGCTCCTCTTGTCTCACTTGATTTCCTTAACCAAATAGCCAAATTTCAAATCAATTGGTGTAGAAAATCGGAAGGTCATACTTTAACAATTCGAACCAAAACTAAAGCTGAAACAAAAATTCTATGCTTAACTTCCATCCAAAATTTGACATTCTTAGAGACTGATTCAGAACTTAATTTCTTCACAAAACTTGTATCTCTTTGTCTCTAGTTTACAACGACTTAAAAATCACCTTATTTGGATATCTACAACAAAAGATATGCCCAAAATATCAAAATTCATCTATGCTGGAAATTGGGGGCTCGCCGCGACGAAGGCCACGCTCGTCGCGACGAACGACCCGTGCTTGCCGCGAAGAAGGCCATGCTTGTCGCGACGAACGACCCTTGATCGTAGCGATGAATGGTCCGTGCTCGACGTGACGAACACAAATTTCCACGTCGCGATGTGCACACCTTCCTCGCACGTCGTGACGTGCGGGTCTGGAGAACGTCTCCGAACCTGATTTTTCCAGCATTTTCCTACTTCAATCCTTCCCTTAAGCACATGCAACACATCTAAACCTTGATTCATATCTTAAACTTCAGTTCTAAACTCATAATAACCTTAAAACCATCATAAACACAACTACATCATCAACCTAAAGAATTTTACCAATTTTTTGAAAACCCCAAAACCATCGGTTCTAGCTCATGCAACTATAATCTAGGGTTTAATTCATCTCAAACAAGAAGAATTAAGTTTATACTTACCAAATGAAGCTTCAATTCCTTCGAAATCTTCCAAAGCAACAAAACCCTATTTTTCTCTTCTCCTTCTCCTCTTCCACGACACTCTGTTCTCCCTTTTTCACTTTCCTTCTTTCTTTCTTTCTAATTCTAACACCTAAGTCTTAATGGATGTGCAAGGACCATAATGCACCTCCATGTAAAGCCTTAACCTTTCCTATCTAAGTGAGCTTCCCAAATTGCCCTCACATATTTTTACTCTTTCATTACCACTTATTCCATACTAATCTCAATTTAATCTTAATTTTTCACTAACACTTCCAATAAAATCAAACTAAACAATAAATCATACAATCAACACAATTTATACCTAATAACATCAATAAAGAAAATTTTGGGGCCCAACAAAAAAGTTGTTGAAGGCATAGAAATACATGACTTACACCTTAAACAAAGAAGAAATTAGTGTTAAGTTTAGATGAATGAACTAATTAGGTCGTTGGGACTAAGTCACCAAAAATTTGCTAGGATTATAATCTACTAAAATCTATAATTATAAAGAGATTGGTCGTTGATAAAAGAAATCTAGTTCTTATTAACAAAAGAGAGCTCTCACATAATCTATAAGATTTTAATTTATTTTATAATAAGGTGACAATAATAGGAATTTTGGATAACAAGAAGTCCCTCATACTTACTATATAGAGGGGTTATTTACGCCCCTCACATTCCAAGCAGTAAACAATATTAAATGGAAACTATGGAAGAGTTGGCCATCACCTTTTTTCTTTAGGTCCCTTTTAGCTTTCTTTTTAGCTACCATCAAGGCAGAAGCACCCTCAGAAAAATATTCTAATTGAATCTCATCAATTAAAGTAATTTTTTAAAGTTTGTATGTTGTTTAATTTTTGATCTTTCGTAATCTCCATAATGATAAGTGAATTTATATCCAAGGCAACATCCACAACTAAAGTAACATTAATTATTTGAAGTTGAATATCTAGGTCCTAATCTTCCTTAGTGTTGACTTAGGAAATCTCCATTAATTCATGAAGTTCTCTTGTTTTAAACATATTCTTATGGCCTCCATATTTTGATTAACTTGTTCTTATTAGGTTTTTTTATTAATAGCTTAAGGATATTGCTATTTGGACTAGATTGTCCTAACCTTCCAATTTAAACATCTTCATTGTGTCTAATAGTTCCTTGTTCAAGTCAATCTCAATGCAAATTCTAACATAGCTAATCCTTTTGAATAAAGTTGTGTTTTTCTTCTAAGCAAATTAATCTTCTTATAGAACTAAATAGATAACACAATCTATTTTTAAACCAATACTATAGGGGAATACTATAAAAATTAACCTAGGTTTGAACCATTGTCTACTTTAATTTTAGCCTTAGTTTCCGTTTCTTTAAAACAAAAGCTTTCTTCCTATATGCCAAAGACAAGTTTTGATAATCCTTAACAAACCTAACTAATTGTTTAATTTAAGAAGGAAACAGTCCACTTTGTTAATAAGAGTCTGTTCCAATCCATGCTAACCCTAAATGGCAACAACCCACCTTTGTATTAAAAAAAACACTAGGCATATATCAATAAAGAAGCTCACTAAAGTGGATGACCACTTTAAGGTGTCAAATTTAAAGACCGTTATTGGAGGGAAAACAATAAGGAAGTCATTGGTTAGAGAAGGGGGTAGTTACCTAAGCATCTAAAAGAAGAGAAGCGTCTCCTACCATCTTAGACCATGACTACTTAGGAATTAATTAAGGAGTGGAGAGAGAATGAAGTTGAAGGATTCAAAGAAAAATGGGGGATAGAAGGCCAAGAACTAGCAAGCTTGGGACCAAAAGAAGGACCAATGTCGGAAACAATTAGCATGAAGAGAATTGAAGAAAGAGAGGAGGGAGGGAAAGAATAGCTAGGACAAGAACACTTATGGGCTATTTGGTTCTACTTATGTATTTTTGTTGCAGTTTTTTGTTTATGTTTTTCTTTCAAATAAAAACAAAAACCTGTTTGGTTGTTAATATTATGTAGTTGTATTTTTATCACTGATAATAATTATATTTTAGATAAAACTTAAAGATAAATTATTTTTAATTAAATAAATATATTTAATCTCTTATATAATATTTATTAACAAATTATTAATAAAATTATGTTATTTTAATAAAATAAGTAATTTAAAATTAAAATTTTATTTATAAATTAATATTTATTTGAAATATATTTTAATTATTAAAACAAAATTTATTTGAATATTTATATATTTTAAATTTAATTATAAAATTAAATGAAATTAAATTATTCATAATTTTATTGATAATAAATTTAAATTTATTAAATATATAAATATAATATTGAATTAAATTATTCATAATTTTATTAAAATAATTAATTAAATAATATATATTTAAATAATAATAAATCAAATTATAAAATAAAACAAAAACAAAAACTATTTTTATGGTTTTCATAAATTTTGAAAATCGGAAGAAATTATAACCAAAAACAAAAAGTAAAACTCAAACAAATAAGATTTTCACTTAATTAAAAAATAAAATAAAAATAAAAATAGAATAGAAACGCCTTTACTGTTAAACAAAAGCAAGAATAAGGCAAATAGGGTTAAAGGCCTAAGAGGTGGTCTTTAATGAGAAAATAAGGAAAGAAAAGCTAGAAAGCATAATAAAAAAGAAATAAACGCAAAACAAAGTTAGGCACGACTAAAAATTTTTCCTAAAATGATAAGCAAAACTAGAAGTGAAAATAAGTTATAATTGCAGTAGTAATACTTCTATGTAATCTTGTTTTTTTTTATATAATTAAGTCAAAACGTGAAGAGTTAAGTACCCACGGCACCAATTTATATTATCTTTTCTAAAGTTAACAAGCCTTTTTGAGAAGAAGATGTATAGATCCTGTAACATAGTAATTTAAACATTGATGATAATTATATTTATATAAATTAAATACTTTGAAGGTGAAGTATGATGAAGGTATGATGCCCTCACATAAGAAAAGATAAATTTATATAAAATTAATTTTTATCAATAATTTTTAATTATTTCGGTTAATATTTTATGTAACTGATTGATGGTTTTAAATTTTAGTTCTCCTTTGTATATCAAATATTAAATCCAAATACAAAGTATTAAATTTGAGTTATAAATGATCGAATACATTTGATAAAATTTTGTATATCAAATATAACTAATTACTCTATTTTACGTCTTTATTTTGCATAAATTTGTATTAAAAGAATAAAAATATGATAAAGATAAAAGAAAGAATTGATTTGAAGATAGCAATAAGAGAAAATAAAGAATATATGGAAGCTGGATTAGTAGATAATAATAATTTTAAAGCACACATATATATATTTTCTTCTTTTCATTTAATTAAAGTATTTATGAAACTGTCTGTATAATTAATAATGTATCTCAAGACTTCAAAGTAACGATAAAAGAGTTAATATCTTATGTAATTAATATTTCCATTTAACACCCTTTTGTAGCATTGAAGTCATTGATCCGCCCAGCAATACTCTCTTCAAATTAACATCTTAAATTTTCATTTAATAAATAAAACGAGTATGGGCATGATTAATTAAGACTCCAAACGAAACTTGAATATAAATTTAGACTTGCTTTAAATAAATAAAAGTCTTGAACCGTCATTTTAATGGCCCTCTGTGTAATTTAATTTAATATCAAGGGACCTTAAATTTGTACCCCCGCGTGATTGTCTTCGTCTCCTATACCCTATCTTTCTTTTTGACTTTGGTTTCCCAAAAAGGTCATGGATGGTGAAGCAAACGTTTCCACGGTATATAGAAAATCTTATACTCATAGCAGAAGATGAATCCTAGACGATCCATACTCCAAAAACGACGATCCGTGTCACGATTGCTTGAAACCAGAAGCCACCTCTTGCCCACTGAATTTGCCACGAAGAGCTTTTGTATAAGTACAAGGCGTGTTCTTCGCAGTGCTTTCGCTCAAAACAAGAGCCCGTAGAAGTTTTGTTTCCTTGTGTTTTTGTGTTGTTTCCCGCCCGACAATTAACTACTTGTAAGAGTGCAACGCATAACAGCTTCCTCTACCAGGTACATGGAGTTGCATGCAAGAATGGAGACAACCCTCATGAAATTTCCTGGAAGCAGCATTGCTTATACCTCGTACGTTTTAACTTTCTCTGATTGAGCTAGTCCTGCACTATATGCTCTTCCTATATCAGCATAAGTAGATAGTCTTCATTTGTGTATATATACACACAAATATATAGCTAGTCAAAAGCTGTGTAAATTTGTTATCGGAAATCCTCCTATGGACCACCATCCACAAGACCGTGTCTTTTCATCATCTGACTTGGAAAACGGTGATGCTAAAGAGAGCTTGCTAACAAAGGAGCAGTCTTGGTCTGTAATTAAGTCACCCGAGAGTCTATCCTCTTCAATTATGCGCAAGAAATCCGATCCAGTACTCATCTCCACAGTTCGGTTTCAATCGTTCAGGCATTTCCTGGCTAATATTCAGCAAGTGATTCTTGGGACCAAGCTTGCTGTTCTCTTCCCTTCCGTTCCCCTCGCAATTCTCGCAGACTTTTACAAGTTTGGCAGAGTAAGTTTGCGTCTTGTAATTATCATAACTATTGCCTTATTTGTCAGCGTTGCATTTGCTTTGAGGTTATGAATTGAATGAACAACAAAAAAGTCTGCTACACATTCTGAGGTTTTGTATATATTTTTGTACGTTTCCTCGCTTGTTTTTTATGATGTGGTTTTGTGACAAACATTTCCTTCTGCCATGTAGGCTTGGATATTCGCTTTGAGTTTGCTCGGACTCACTCCACTAGCTGAGCGTGTCAGCTTCCTCACAGAGTAAGCTCATAATTCTAAATATTTTTGATATATATCTGTTCTCCTCCATTTTTTTTCCGTATTAATTTTTATTTTTTTTAACATTTGTGCAATTTATCTCAGGCAAATTGCATACTACACTGGTCCAACAGGTGATGGTAGCTAACAGTGAAGTAGAGATTGTTACGTATGTAGTAATCTCGAAGTACCAAGTGAAAACTGAAAAATATGTGAACTTGATTTGCAGTTGGAGGCCTCCTTAATGCAACATGTGGAAATGCAACGGAGATGATAATAGCATTGTTTGCTCTGCACCAAAACAAAATCCATGTTTTGAAGCTCTCGCTTTTGGGTTCCATTTTGTCAAATCTACTGCTTGTTCTTGGGACGTCTCTTCTTTTTGGGGGCCTAGCCAACCTGAAAAGGGAACAAAGATATGATAGAGTAAGTAAAATTTAATGCCAAATCCATTTACTTTCAGAGTTCGGGTGGTTTTGATCATATTGTGGCTTGAACAGAAACAGACAGATGTCTACTCATTGCTTCTACTGCTGGGGCTGTTATGCTACATGTTTCCGTTAACGTTGAGATACCTGATGGGTGAAGACGCTACCACTGCCAACCATACACTAGAGTTGTCCAGAGTCAGCAGCACTGCTATGCTTATATCATACTTTGCATACATCTTCTTCCAGCTAAAAACTAGCAAACAATTGTTTGAATCCAAAAAGGTGATTTTTTGTAGGTTCTGTGAACCGCGAGCCTCATTTCAGCTTATAATATTTTCTACGGAACAACTGGTGTTTTCATGAATTGCAGGAAGATGTAGTAGTAGAAGAAGAAGAAGAAGAAGAAGAAGAAGAAAAGGCAGTGATTGGATTTTGGAGTGCATTTACCTGGTTGGTGGGAATGACGGTTGTCATAGCTATATTATCAGAATATGTTGTTGGCACAATTGAAGTAAGTGCTTTATATAAGCTTGGTTTCGAAGCTATTTCAGTTTGAGGAAAACTCCAAGTACTTTTATTAGAACTCTGTAACAAGCTGTACATTTTTCTAAGAGATGGACCATGGTGTTACTTTACCAGGATGCATCAAATTCCTGGGGCATTTCTGTAAGCTTCATTAGCATAATTTTGCTACCAATAGTTGGGAATGCTGCAGAACACGCCGGATCTGTCATTTTTGCTTACAAGAACAAGTTGGTATGAAAGAACTTTAGACACGTTACCCAACAAGTTGGTACGCATCAGCTTGAACTTTTAGGTTGAATTATTAACTTCATTTTTATGGTTTATCATGCAGGACATATCTATGGGAGTTGCTTTAGGCTCTGCGGTTCAAATTTCCATGTTTGTGGTGAGATTGAAGTAGCCGATGAACAAAAAAGTTGGTCAACTTTGTTTCTTATTACCCTTAGTTATCTCATCTCTGCAGGTTCCTTCATGTGTTGTGATTGCCTGGATAATGCATATCCACATGGACCTTGATTTCAACCTCCTTGAAACTGTTTCTCTGGCTTTTTCGATAATCATCGCAGCCTTTGCTTTGCAGGTTTTCTCATCCTAATCTATTTTCTCAAGTTGGATGATTGGTTTTCTAAATTGAATGATGCTAAAATTTCACCCAATTCAGGATGGAACGTCACACTACATGAAAGGAACAGTTCTATTCCTGTCCTACGTCATCATAGCTGCATGCTTTCTGGTACATAAAGCTCTTCCAAGTAAGTAGCGAACTTCCACAATCACAAGTTAATTTCATCGTTCAACATGTCAAATATTAATCGTATGGCAACTAATGATTCGTTTCGCTCTGATCACAGACCAAATGACTGTTTCCAAACGATTCACTGGATTATTTGCTGCTTAGCTGCTTCTGTTCTGCACTTGATGCTACACAATTGTGGAATAGTCATTGCTCTATTTCCCGAAGCTCTAATATTTGATTGACGTTTTAGTAACAACAGGATCCTGTGCAATATGAACCTGAGCTGAAGCAAAAAGAATTTATACTTATAAGGAAAAATAATAGTAGATATGCATGCTTTTGAAACGGATTATGAATTCAGAGAAATGGAACAACGCATAAAGGCTTCAACTATCTCCATTCCCTTCCCCACGTACTTCTCAAAAAGCAGAAAGTTCATGCCCTTGTGTTGCCCATGCACAAAATGATTCCAATTATCATTCTACAATATTCTGATCAGTCAATAATAAAAAGAGTAATTCTTGTAAAATTTTGGATTTTAGGCTACATTCCTGAGGGACAACATGCTGGCTTTAAACCATAACTTAAATGGCCGCCCATGATTTGCTAATCTAAGGTTGTTCCTAACGTTTATAGGCCCGAGACAAAGTAAAAAGAAGGGCCTCAACAAATCAGCAATAAATATGTAAACCTCAAAAATTTATTTTTATTACCAAAACTTAATATTCATACATAAGTGACTCAACTCATATAGCCACCTACTCAAAAAATATAAAGGCCAAATGATCATAATAATATCAAACAAGTATTAGCAACAACAAAATCACTAAAAATAACTGTAATAACAACAAAACATCAATAATAACAAATAAACAATAACATTCGATTGCAAAACACCAAGTAGCTATAGAACTTCATTAACAAGCACACAAATTATCATGAAAAATAATTTCTTTATGCATTTCTAGATGCAAAAGCATCATCAATAGTATCGACATCAATATTGTCTAACATATCATTCTCAATATATAAAATAGCCAAACTATTCAATATTTCTTATGAAATTAATGACCTTAAGCAGGGGCGGATCCAGAAAATTTTTTGAGTGAGGGCAAAATTTTATTAAGGACAAAATTTTATTTTTTATGGGGGCAAAATTTTAATAGGATTAAAATTTTATTTTTTTATGGGGGCAAAAACTTAAAATAATAATTTTTTATAAAAGATTTATTGGAGGCAGTGGGGGCAAGTGGGTAGATTCGCCACTGACCTTAAGTACGTTTTTAATAGTTTTAACTTTGAAAAACTACTCTCAGTTGATGCTACAAGTATAGTTAATAGGATTTGATAAGTAATTGAAACATTTAGACAATAATCTACAACTTTAACAAATTAAAGAATTTCAACCGTTGACATTGATTAATCTGACAAAGTCATTCCAAACATTTTTAATTTAGGAAAAAGATCATCTAAACACATTCAACATATTATTATAGGAAAAAGTAGTCATAAAATTGGTATAGCATTCTCTTAGTTCATTATCACCTAAAAACCTCAACTTCTTTGAATCAAATAAGAATCTAGGAATACTTTCAATTGTCGTTAATTGCTGAAATTTATTCCTCAATGAAACAATTTCCATATCTACAACAATTAGAAAGTAACTAACTTTAATAGACTCTTCGGCTGATTATATTTCTTCATCATGATCATTTTTCCCAAATTGTCTTTTCTTAATAATACAACGTCTAATTGGAAGTGTAGGCTCTACATTCATCTCATATGTAAGACTTTTAACTATATTCGTACCAGAAACACCCTTCATTTCTATATTAAAAAAAAAACCATCACACCTTTTAATTGCTCTATGGTAGTGCCAATACACGAAGATTTAGATTGCAATTTTTTACTCACCATGCTAATAGTAAATAAAATATCCTACCAAATAACCATACCAAGTAAAAATTCAAAATGCTCAAGTGCATTAACCAAACTTTCTGCTTTAGTTTTCGAATTGGCATTATCATAAAATTTAGATAATTTCACCAAAGTCAATTTTAGAGTATTGGATAATGATTCACAATTAATCCTAGAACATTAAGTTAAGCCTAGAACATTATCAAGTAAAACCTTCCACCTTTTATGAAAACTTGAAAATAATGCATGTATACATTTCAAAAATAAAAAATGAAATATCTTTAACAAAAGAATGCACCATATTACTATATCAGTAAGATTAAGACTATGATAAGCACAAGACATATATAATTTGAAGTAATTACTTTTGAACCCCTTAGTGCCTTCCTTCATATTATAACCATTGTCATAACCTTGACCTCTTGCATCATGGACATCATGATCAGAGACTTATATGCATTTAATAATCCACCGAAAAGTCCTAATCTAAATGTGTCATCTACCTTCTAAAACTCTAAAAAGTATTCCTCTATTTTTATTTTTTATTTAACATATTCATACACCATCTTTCTAGATTCAATTGTTCTTGATGGTTCACATATGGAATACAATCAAGAATTATAGAAATATATTTCACTTCTTTAATGATCCTTATGATAGAACTTCTAACACTATGGGCCAAAAAATAAATCAACTCATTTTGAATTTTGTAACTAAGATAATAACGACAAATTTCATGATAAATACGTCTAACATGATCATGCATTATCACGTTAAATTAAGTAATCGTCTTAATTAATTGCCATTGCTATCTTGGCAAAGTTTCTCATTGGATCCTCAAAAAGCCAAAATACTTAATAAGAACAACATAAAGTATTCTTATCAAAGCTTATCTCAACATACTTTTTTCTTTATATTTTTTTGTTGCAAATCTTTATCAATTGTTTGATTTTTGCTTAATCTTACTCTCAGTTCTTTACAAGTCTTCGTATTAGTCATATTTTTAACACTATTCTCAAGTTCTTTGAGTCGCTCACTAAGATGCTTGTGACCTCTAAATCCATCATTTGCTAATGTAGTTTATTTGGTATTAAATTTAAATAAATTACAACAAAACACAATATACTTTATGCATATTTTTATAGTAAACCAACCATTCTCTATTGCTAATATCTCCATTACTCAATTTCTAGAATAACAAGAATATGAAAAAAAAGTCAAGAAGTGTTGTTTAAAGGAAATATAAGATTTAATTCTCTTACAAACCCTTTTTCATATAAAATGTCCCTTGCTTTATTGTTAACATTATCCCAATTTCTAGGATCATAACTATCCAACAATTGGATTGGTTGCTCATTTGGCCTTAAATTTTCTAAATTGGATGCATTTGGTACATGATCATGCTCACTCAAATTACTAACATATTCATGAATATGAATTTCATAACATAAATTTTCATTAGGTTGTTCAAAATTACCTTCACCTAATCATCAAAATTCCTACTAGAGGAGCCTACAATTTTAACAAATTTATCGATAACTTCTTTTTGGGATTCTAGTAAGTATTTTACTTTTTTTTTCATTTTGTCTTCCAAACAAATTCTCTTTAAACAACATCATATAAAATAATTCTAGCATAATTAAACTAGAAAAAGAATAAAAACACCTGTATAGAACTGGAAGTAGGCAGGTGCAATAGAACAATAATAGCTTGACCATATATCACAAAAATATATCAATAGTTTTATATGTCTACAATAGAGGAAAAAAATAGCAAAATAAAGAGCCTCAAAAATTAAAAGACCTACCAAGAAAATATCATATTCAAAGCAAAAAATTAAAAAAATTGAGTTGAGACTTGAAAGAGCGAATGAGATGCACATCTTACCTAGATGGGAATGGTGTTGATGGAGGCCAAGTCAAAGCAAAATTTTTAAAATTAAGGTCAGAAGGCAATGATCTACTTACAAATGGGGTAGTTGGGAGCCAATTGACAAAATTTAGAGCAACTGAACTTTGATTACGAAATTGAAAAATTGATGTTTGACTTTGGAAAAATGAAAATCCTGACTGCCATTAATGGAAGCCACAAATCCATCAGGATCTCTCTCTTTCTCATTCTCACTCTCCTTCTCTCTCTATTAATATTTGATGGACTTATGGTTTTCATATTATTTCAATATTTAAACTTTTCATGGCCTTTTCAATATTTTAATTATAAAGGATGACTGGATTTTTAATGATTAGGCTCTCCATGAGCTTGGGCCCTAAGTGAGCACCCTTATTGCCTTTACTCAAGTTCAGGCCTATACTGATCAAGTGTGATTTTTTTAACTTAATTGAGCATTATATTCTATAACTATAGGAAAATATTCCAATAAGATGCTACATAATATTCAGTCCATTATTTACTAAAAAAATATTCAATCCATTGGGCATCAACTGTTCCCTAGGCAACTAGGCTCTAGGTTTTAGGCTTTTTTACTATATAGGTGAAAGGGCCCTCGATCTCAATTGTTAATGGGGGATTCATCTTGACTGTTCCTATGCTCTCTCTATATAGGGAGCAAAAGAGAAGTCACTTCCACTTATTGCTCATAATTTCCTTGCCCATCACATATTAGAGAAAGTTAACCTAAATGGCTATGGTTTGTTTGCTTGCTTGAAGAAAAGTTGCTATCTTTTTAAGCTACAAAATTTAGGCTTATTATTTAATCATGGAATAAACATAAGCTCCTTTTACCTTTATCCTTGAGTTGTTTTTAGTGAAAAATAGTAAAAATATAATTGTCTCAAGTAGTATGGTGAGCATGAGTAGCTCTTCGTTTAACTATTCCTTAAGCAATGTTGGGGACCAGGTCTAACATTATAGTTATTAACTTTGAGCAAATAGAGTATGATAGCACATAATTTATCACTCTTATTAGCATTAGGAATCCACTTAGGCTTCTTTTTAATTTCACAAATCCCAAACCTAGCAAGGTAATAAGGTTAAGGCATTCCCCTTCTAACCCACCTCTTAAAGATTACAATAGTAACTTTGAAGCATAGATCATGTCAAACAATTATAGAAGAAATAAGTTTAAGGGAATGAGGGGGAGATCTAACATCCCTACTTATAAAGATGTTAGGTATTCAGATTCATATTAAAGAATATGTTACCCCAACTTTGGTAAGGTGGGTTTGTATTATGATGTCTTTAAGTGAGATATAAGACTACCTTTCTATCCTAAAGTGGTACAAATCATTGGCTCAACAATCCTATCTTTTGATTAGTTACACCTATATACTTTCTACTTGTTCTTAAGTTTTATATTAGTATGTCATATTAGGGCAGTGAAACCTTCTATGAACTTTTTAAGTACGCGCATTAGTGTAAACCGACTCCCTCTCCCTTTGGCTAGGTGGTATAACATAGGTATTAGAAGTAGATGTCACCTTCTCACAATTCCTAAAGGTTTGCATGAGTAGAAGGACATTTTTTTTGATGAGAAGTTATAGAGGTGTTGTAGGTTAGTTTATCTAGTAAAGGTTGAGGTGATAAGTCAATCATAAAGATAAGACGAATTAAATATGAAACTTTTGTTCTAGAAATTGTAGAAACCCTAATCTCCCTTTGTTTAGATGGTACAACATAGGTATTAGAGGTAGATGTTACCCTTTCATAATTTCTAAAGGCTTGCATGAGTGGAAGGACATTTTTACTATGAGAAGTGATAAAGGTGTTGTAGTTTAGTTTATATAGTAAAGTTTAGGTGATAAGTTCAATCATTGGGATAAGATAACTTAAGTATGAAACTTTTGTTCTAGAAACTATAGAAACCTTAATATCCTATCCTTTCTTAAGATTTACTTATTAGTGAGCCTAATATGATCTAAAAGGGTTGTAATCTAAAAAGCATGTAGATTTCTTCTTTTGTTTTATTTTTATTCTTCTAATACCTATATTATTTGTAATTATGAATATAAATCAAATGATTACTTGCACTAAGGTTGTTAATAAGAAAGGCATAGTGATCTCTTCCTCGAGGGGTAACAAGTAAAAGGTTATTCACAATGATGAAGAGGATTAACACTATATTCAAAAAGATGAGAGATTGTTTACATATTTATTAACCTTTCCAATATGCAAAGTCTAAAAGAGAAAAACCTTAACTTCCTTTAAACTTATTTCGAGAGGTATCTCACTAGAGGAAGCTTTTATTAATGTAATTTTTCATGCTTATTCTTAACATCTTTAACCTATAATTAACACTTATCATATTATACGCTATTAACTCTATCATTAAATGTTATGATAAGGTATATAAGGAGTTGCACAAGGCTATGCAAGAGAGGGACAAAACTGAAATAGTTTTCTTATGCTTTTAAAAAGAATCTAAAATTTTAAAGGAAGAGTATGAAGTGATGGAAAAGAGGTTTACCAAGTAATTAGTTAAGCTAAAATTCAAAATGAAAGGAATGAAAGAGAAGAACTAATATATAAGGAAGAAATTAAAGGATTAAAAGTTTAAATACGAGGGTGAAGAGTTTAATTTTGACATTATAGGATCAAATTCTTTTAAAATAGCAATTACAATAACCTAATTAACACAACCTTAGCAAGATATGTTTATCTTAGTCCTTAATGGCACCCTGGAGAAGTGGGGAGTGTGAATTGGTTGTTTACAAAACTTAATAAATTTTCTAATTACTGAACTCAATTTAGTAACAATCAATATATATAAGAATAAAAGGATTGCTTAAAATATACTAATTAAATAATTGAATAATAACTTAAAGAGGATAAAAGAGCGAGAATGAAAATTAATTTATAGTGGTTTGATAAACAACCCTTGCCTACATCTATTCCCAAGAATTTTTTTAGAATTCTACTATAATTTTTCTTTCAAGATGAAGGATAACTTTGCACAATCTTTTCTTGGCAAAGAAGAACCTTTTTATAATCTTCCTTCACAGTGAAGAAGAACATCAATCATATTTAAACAACCCAAAATATAATAATATACTTCCTCAACTAAATATTAAAACTTAAAATACCTCACTTTATCTCTTGATAATTCCAAAGGGGCGCACTTACACAAGTATGAGATAATGATGCTCAAATGATTGAAAACACTTAAAAATTGTGTGTAAAAGACACCCAAATACTTTCTATTGCAAGGGAAAATTAGAAACATGTATTCATAGGGTTTTAGGACCCTTACCAACTATTGGAGCTAAAAACTAGTCATTACAATGACCACTTGTAAAATACTGGTCAACTATTATAACATAGAGGTTGACCTGTGTGCATTTAATGATTAGATTTATTAGCTATTGAGATATTGGTCAAATAGTAAACATATAATACTGGTCAATAAATACATCAACCAATGTTATTAAAAACTCTTAGAACATCAAATTTAATAACTTTAACTTATATTGGTCAACTACTAACCCATATAAATTAACCAATCTATATGAAAACATGATTTTAACAATTTCAAATGCTTAAACTTAATTTTCTAATGTAATTATGATTTAAGCACTTCCCAAAATGTTACCTTACCAGTGTCTAAAAGATCATAAGGCCCTCTATTAAAATTAAAAGCTTCAATGCTTCTTGATGAATGAAAAGACTCATGCAATAAGGAGATATGAAATGTTTATGCATAGTGAGCCTTTTAAAATGTTAAAGTGACTAAATGAATCAAAATTAACCTTACAAACTAAAGAATGACCTTGACGTCCCTTATTCTTCTTCTTTTTTTAATTGAGTTGATCTTCACGTTGTAAGTTGCAAACTTCATATTTTCTTTTATCAACTTCATGAACAATTTTCTTGAGTTTATGAACACATCTTATTCTCATATTCCTTCTCATCAAAATAGCAAACCCATTAGTAGTAAATATGCTTTATGATCATCAAAACATCAATTGGAACTTCACTTGATTCAATAAACTCCTCTTTTTTGCTGATGACAAAAATATTACGATATTAGAGAGTAATAATAAAATAAGCACACAACCAACTATTTATATCAAGATAAAACCAACTATTTATATCAAGATAATGATTAACTCCCCTTAATTAATACATAAAACATAATTCAATATCAAGAATAAAAGAGATAATTTTAAAATTATCCATATATTTAGATAAAAGAACTTTACTCAAGCATAAAAATATCATAATACAAAAGTCACCACATATACAAAATTCACTCCCTAATGTCATCACTTCCCATAAAACTAATATTACCAATCTTTATTCCCTTTTGGAATCACAAAAGAAATCATTTATCTAAAAATAAAAATACTAAGTGTCATGTATCAAGTTAAATTAGTTAAAATATAAAAGAAATTGATCAAGATCGATAAACTTATTGAAGAAATAGTACTATTAAATAATTAAAGAGTAAAACAATTGTTAAAAATTCAATTTTGATATAAAATTCTAATTCTTTCTAAATTGAAAAATCCCCATTTGTGGTATTGTGCCTATGTTGAAAATTTCAATTAAAGCAACAAGAGTTTAACAAAATTAGAGGTTGGAGTTATAAAAATATAAGCATAATTGTAATGTCCAAAAATAATTTCCTAAAAAATATAATTTTGAAGTACCAAAATTTTGAAAATAACGATATAATAAAGTACTCAAATTTGAAACTTTAGAATGAACAATATGATGCAATCACACTTAATTATTAAAATATAAAATTGGATAAATAATGAAATTTATAGAAACAATTTTAAATACATAAACATTATAGAAAAAAATCCTAAAATTTAAGAGTTTATGCATAAAGATTGTGAGTGTTAATGACCTTTAATATGATGGGTAAAGAAAAAAATTGAAGATAGGGTAGCTAGTTGCAATGGGTGGTGTTTTTCAAAGAAAAGAGTGATTGGGAGGCATAAAAAAGGAAAAAAGAAAATAGAAGAAAGGAAAAAGAAGAGGGTTTTAAATTATGTGTATAAGGTAACAACTCATAAAAGTTAGTTGATTAGTTAAATATTATTGTAGAACATTCATATCAACCAAATAGGCCAAAAAATCACTATAGCTTCATTTTATTTTTTGAAAAAGAAATTGGTCAAATAATGCTCTTTATTAATTGATCGTTAGGGTCTTGTGGTTGACTATTTATGCATCCAATGTTCTTATAAACTCACTCAAAGGAAAATTTTCTTATGTGAGAAGGCATTGGTTGACCACTCAAAGACATTAGTTGACCAATATAAGTAAGTGGATGACCAAAACTTCGACTAACTGATGAATAAACTCATTCTATGTTTAATTTTCAACATTAGTTGAGCACACCATAATGTTTGTTAACCAATATGACTTAAAAATTGGCAAATCAAATTCAAAACTTAAATTAAAACATTTAAACACCTAATATATCGTGAATGTAACATCCCATTACCTGCAGGGAGGCTAGAATAGTAAATATGAGTGATTAATGAGAGATTAGAAATGCATTTTTCATGTTCATGCATAATATGTCATACACATACACGTGAATAGTGAAATCTTGCACACGAAAATAATTGTACATGCATTCATGGATAATTCCGGGTATAATTGGATTGAGTTGTGTTATTTTTGAGAATTTGAAATTTATTTTTATTAGAAATTTTATGGGTTAGTGGAATTGGTATATTTTTGAATTTTGGTGAATTTAGGAATAATTTTGAAAATTATGAATTTTAGGGAAAATAGGAAAAAGGAATCAAAAGAATATTGGAGATAATTATGATGTAAAGATGAGAGTCAAAGGGACTCAGTTAGAGCTTAGCCATTAGGAAAGTGACAAGTGTCACTGACTTAGTAAGTTGCCTTTATAATTTTGTTTGAGAGTGAGTTATGATCTCAGAGAGTTAAAAAGGACTTAGTTATATATCTAAGTGTTATTTCGTAGTCACCTTCTTCAAATTTCCTCCCAATACACAGAGTTTTTCATGAAATACCTTCCAAGAGTTTTCCTTGTTTTTCTATATTCCACACCACTTTCATATTGCAAATTGTGTCTACCATACAAAAAACTAGAAACTGGCCATATTATACAGTGGAATGCGTGATTTTGCATGGAGTTTAGGGTTTTGGAATAGTTGCAGATCTTGGAGTTTTTAACAATTAAGTATTGAGTAAATCCTTTAGAGTTATAGGTTTATGAAATAAATTTGATGAATTACTGTCATTTGCACGAACATGGGATTTACGTGTGTATTCATAAATACTGCGTAAATAGGATGGGAAAATATGGATATAGTTTTATTTAGTATTTGATGGATTATTAGTGATCAGGTGATGTAGAAATGATTTTTTTGGAGTTTGAAATAGAAATGAAATGGTGTAAGGGATTAGTGTAGAAATTTATAAAATGGTGATATGCTGATATGCTCTGTTTTCTATTCACTGTGCATGTATATATATATGTGTGTGTGTACGTGACTAGGTGAGTGCTCTAGAGATGATCAAGAAAAGGATTTTTGAGTTGAAGAGTAGTTGTAAAATGATGGTCTTAGATGGGAATGAGTGTATAAATGAAAGTTGAAGAGAAAATAGAGAATATGTATAAAAGTTGAAAATACAGAACATGAAGAGTTCAACGACTGATATTTGTTTTGTTTTGATGATTTTGATAATTTGATTAAACTTGCATGTTTAGGGGTAGTATGAATTTATGGTGAATGAGTTTAATAAAATGGAGTAGAAAGATTAGAAATAAAAATTAAAGTATTGGATTTTAGTGAATGGAAGTCATCTAAGAAGTTACTCAGAATGAATAGTTAAGAGAGTTAAAATTTTGATCTGAAATTTCCATGAATAAACTATATTTATCTAGATATGTTTGGACAAAATTGTCTTCTTAAAGTTTTAGATCTCTCTTTTAGCTTTCCATTGATATAAAGTTTGCAAATTTTGGAGTTATAGATCAAAAGTTATGGAGTTTAGAAGTTGAGATTTCGGTAGAGAAGAAGAAGTGGAATTGCATGATGGTGAATTTTGAGGATTTAGGCGAAATGCTATAGTGAAAATGTGACTTTTTGAGGATATTGGATTTGCACCATCGTGCATAAACACAACAGTGACTTTGGTGATTCATAGGAGAAGGTTGCACAATAGCAACTTTGAAGTTTTTAGGGGTGGTGAACATCTGAGGGGTTTTCGGCTATATCTTCTTCGTCTGACCTCCAAATGATATGAGACTTAAACCATTGGACTCGTAAGACATCGATATACCTCTCCAAAATAAATAATATCCATATGAAACGAATTGAGAGAGATTGAGTGATAAACGTGGGATGGGTCTGACTTGTGCTCTCACCCAATTTTTGTCTTTATCTGTCACACCCATGACTCTTGCACATCCTCTCACACCTGTGACTCCTGCACCCCTGTTAATTTCCTCTCTCAAGCCCATGATTTAATTGCAAGACTCATGTTTATTTACCACATCAAGTCACTGTGCTCTCCAATAGTGGTTGTGACTTGTATACCCGAGAGCATTTTGCAAGCTGAACCATCTTGCTTCTTTCGACTATAACTTCTTGTATAGACATCCAAATGACTTGGTTCTTGAGCCAATAGATTCCTAAAACATTATTCTAACCAATAGATTCCTAAAACATTATTCTATCTCTCAAAAAATATTTGTAGCATTATGAATTAATTTGAAAAAGTTTGATAAAATGAAATTGTGGAAACTGTTGGAATAGTGTGAATAGGAATATCTTACTGAACACACTTCAGTATTTTGATTATATTTGGATCTGTAGGATTCAAAATGAGATGATTTTTAATTTGGAGTAAAGTAGAGAAATAGGGATACAAATAATATGAAAAATGTGAATTGTGATTCAGTCTTTAAGATGTTCAATTTCTGGATGTAAATTGTGTATAGTCTATAGTTTTGGATAAAAGCAGTCCGAAAATGTTTGAGGCATATATTCCAAATTACTGAACCAAATTGAGTGATTTTGGTGTCAATAGAAACATAAGACATAGAGGAAATTTTCTAGAAGAGAGTATGACCAAATTACATTAGTTTTACCTTCTGATTGAATGTGAATAGTAGACCCGAAAGTGTGCCTAAGAAATATTTGAAAGTAAGCCAATGATAAATGAAATGTGATTTTAATGGTTTTTAGTGAGGCATAAATCTAAGTATAAATTATACTTACATGAATTTTGATATGAGAATGATTTTGTGATAAAATTGATGGAAAGATACTTGGGATTGTCATGAACATATATTGTACATAATTCATTTCATACAGGTGCATTATTAAGCACTCATGATTTTACAAATTGTGATATATGTGTATGCTGTTTGATATAGAGAAGTAATTGGAACGTCAACCTCAAGACGTTGCTGGAACTTCCAGGCATTATCTTCAGGAGCAACTTGTGAGTAACCTAGGTAGTCTCACTTAATTACTTATTTGCTTAAATTCTATTTTAAAATGATTGAATGAATGTGGCTTGATTGTTGATTCTGGACAATGAAGGTCTTGTTCGTGACTGTGATATTGGATTGAGATATTGAAGTGTTGCTTGTATGTGAATGTAAAGAACTATATGCTTCATGTAAGTACAAGTCGACTTGTACTACTGATAAGTCGACTTGTTCTTGAAAAGTACCGATAAGTCGACTTGTACATTGCATAAGTCGACTTATTTAAGGATCTGATTGTTTATTCGCGCCCTAAAGGAAATCCCTTTAGCGCTTTTATTCACAATGATGCGCATCGAATGAATAAATAAAGAAAAGGCATTCTTCATTAATTTGATATTCATAAACATTGTTTATGAATTGATTGATCTTTAATCGATTAATGAAGTCCATGATATATGACATAGCATGAAGGAAATTATGATGTGATCATACTACGAGATTCCTATCATGTGCAATTGTGTCAAGATTCAAATTCTCCTAGTCATAGGATTAATGAGACCGACATCATTAATCCGGATAGACTAGCACATGTCATATTCCTTGATTGGATCAAGCAAAGGATCTCGTAAACTGTAAATATGAGATATTTAGAATTGACATGTGGATGCTTACTAGCGGTAGTAAGTTCATTGGATGACCCGCCATGAGATCATCACATGGATATCTTATCTAGTGTCGTTGATGATCTCATCATAGCAATGGTGCAAGTATCCTTAGACTTGAGGTACTCAAGGATATCTTGATACCGATCCGTGCTTTGACTCCATTCCTTGTTGCCTTCCGAGGTAACTCATAGGGTGGTGCTTGGGTACAACTTGAGGTATTCAAGATAATTGAGTAGCCAATAAAGGATTCACCACTTGGATTAGCGAAGAGATACCCATGGCCTCTTGTCGATCATTACTTGTAAATCTCCGCCGAGTGAATATGTCATGGAGAGTGTCTTTATGGACATATAGAGTAATGAGTCCTAGACGAGATCTGTTATCACTGGGCTAGACTCGGTCTAGTGAGAGTTGACACTTTGACCATACTCATAACCAAGTGGGGTATAGGATGGTGAAAGGACTAATTGCACCAGAATTGTCTATGGAAGGGTTCGTGATCCGTTCGTGATGAATACATCAAACCGATTACTTTTCGTCAATTGGGGTCATGATGTGTTGCTAGATACCGCCATGACTTGCTCGATTAATTGTTAATCTAAGTGGCCAACATAACCGGAACCTAAAGGGTCACACGATAAGAGTGTTTCAGAGAATCAGAAATAGTAATTGGACAGAGTTCCAATTATGGAGAGCATTAGATTAAATGGATCCCAATGGATTGGGATATGTCCCATGAGATCGCGACATCAATATTGCTAAGAAAGGTTTCGAGTCGTTTCAAGATCGGGGCCGATAGGCAGTAGGACCAACCCAGCTTGATCGACCTCTTAGTAATTATATATATATGTTAATTAATTAAGTAATTAATATATATATATATATATATATTAGCACGTGGAATAAGGTGGAGAGGAAGCTTTTATCTTAACTTTTTATATATATATATATATATATATAAAGAGAAAAACGTGGAGCTCTCTCCACCATAAGTTTTGATGAGTCTTTAATGTATTAAAAAGACATATAAAAGGCTTATGAAGTGAGGATGGTCGTAGGTTTTGCAAAGGAGAAGATAAAGAAAGCTTAAAGGTTAAGCTTTGGTTTGAAAGTGGTTTTTCAAGTCTTCTTCCTCAAGCATTATCGATTTTCTCTTCTCCAAGGCAAGGTTTGAACGTGCTCATCAAGCTCTCCAGGACAGAGGTAGGCTCTAGCAGGCTTTAATCTGTTCTAGCTATTCCCGGGTCAAAGGGGTTTGATCCGGTTAGGTTTTCTGATCTCTGCGTGGATCACCTTTAGAGATAGTCTCTTTTGGCTATTTAGGTTGATGTCTTCATACGGATACCTGGATCCTGGGTTCGGGAAGGTCCCGGGAACAAAAATTTTTTTTTTCCGCTGCCTGTACATGTGATGTACCTCCTGGGATTTTCCTACAGTGGTATCAGAGCGTCTGGTATCCCGTATGAAGCTAAAACCTAAGCTAGATCAGAAACCCTAAGTGCTGTTGATGTTGATGCATGTGTACTGCCCAGATTTCGAATTGCTATACAGATAGATTTTTCGAAATTTTTCTGCCCAGGATTGTTCATAACATGTTAGAGAATATGTCTATGAATTTTCAGAATTTATCGATTTGATTTGATATAATTTTGCTAATTAATTCCCTTAGGTTACAGATGCTGTTTTGTGAAACGATTCTGGAACGGGCATTAGTATAAAATCGAGAATAAATTCTAAAAAACTTTTTTTCTGGATTTTCCTTCACCTACATGTCTCTAAGATGTTGGTGAATGTCTGTGAGCATGGAAATTGGATTTCAAGGTGATTGGAGATTTATTCACGAATTTATTCTATGCTGTTGGGAATTGCTGTGCTGATGAACACAGATTTTGAATCGGTTTTGTTATTTAGTTTGACTGAGTTTTTGATGGCCTAAAATCCTGAAAACATTCAGGTAGCATTTTCAGAACATGTAATAACCTATATAAGTTTCTCATGATTTATTGAAATTGTTTCATTGATCATTTCAAGCAATGTACAGAACTGGACATTTTTGGTGAAAATTGTTGAGACTGTTTTGCTTGGCTTGATTGAGTGTGCTTTTTCAGTTCCAATGCCTTGCACCATTTTTAATGTGATTAAAAATGTGTTATCTTGATGTAGTATGATTGCAAAACTGAATTGCTTGAAGTTGTTTATCCTAGAATTTTCGGATGCCTAATTGATCACCTTTGTGTCTCGTTAGTATATTTCATTTTCTTGCTTGTTTTGGCCGTCACAATTTTTGTGACAAGTGCCGGAGTAAATTTGATAATGTATATGCTAGATGGAGATGCTTAGGATGATAATTTGGGTGTTCCTAAATTGTTTGGAAATTAATGAGTTTTGACTCATTTCAAGCTTTTCATATAGTTTGACTATTTAAGGCATTCATAGTTTAATGAAGTGTTCATTGAGGCATCAAATTTATCAGATATTACCTTAGGTATGTAGGTGTTGTGAATTGGAATTGTACTGATTGAGGAATTAGCCGATTAGAGATTTTAGCAAAATTCCCTGAATAAGTCGACTTGTATGTGAAATAAGTCGACTTGTTCAAGGTTATAGAATAAGTCGACTTGTTCAGGATCTCAGTATAAGTCGACTTGTGGTACCTTATAATTCGACTTGTTCATGGGCAGGTGACATAAGTCGACTTGTGTTATACAAGTCGACTTGTGTGTGGGCAGAAGCATAAGTCGACTTGCATTTGATGAAAGTCGACTTGTGGCATGCTCAGGTTGGATGATGGATGATTATAAGGATTGATTCAATACGATTGATGAAACCTAAATCATTCCATATAGTCTTCGTGACTATAATCCTTAAACTTGGAGTCTAGAGACCCGAAATCCCTCCTCGGTATATGAAAACTAATGCCTTCCATTAATATGGTAAGAACCGAGTTCTTATAGGTCATTGTTGAGCTAACCTCAAGCTCACTCTATACTGAATATGTTCAAACCATGAAAATAAGATTTTCGGATTAATGGGTCGGTTTTCCTAGAAGCGTTGATTTGTTGAGCTAACCTTAAGGTCAACGTGACAGAGGCGGTTGGGTAGCATACATTAGATGTATGCGCATCAAAGAGTTGATACCCAATGAAGTGCACACATCAACAAGTTGATAAAGACGATCGATAGTTGTGTCTAAGATGTAATTGGTATATCCGATACCTCCGAGACATAAGGTGGCTTGTTGAGCTAACCTCAAGGTCATTCTTAATGTCGGTTATCGATGATGCAATTGGTATGACCGATACCTACCGATTGACCTAAGTTGTGGCTTGTTGAGCAAACTCAAGGTCACTCTTAGCAATGTCGGATATCGACCCACTAGACATTATGTCACTTTGTTTCTCTGGATTCAGTAAGAGGGTTATGGATTCTAGGAAACTAGTGGGAGCCATATGCATGTCATGCAAGTCCTTATGAGCATGCAGCATCTCTATTCTATCATTCCTTCTCTATCGCGTTTAGGTTGATTGAAGAAGTCTTTCGATGTGAATATACGCCTCTATTCGGACCGATTTTCTTGATTGGCTAAGGAATCTGAGAATTGTTCTCAGATCTGAGGAACTGGGATACGTCCTAGATGTTCCACTTCCAGATGCACCTGCTGCCAATGCTTCTGATAAGGATCAGAAAGCATATCGTAAGCATCTAAAGGACAGTGATATGGATACTTGCATTATGCTTGTCTCGATGTCACCAGAGCTGCAGAAGCAGCACGAGTCCATGGATGCTCACGTTATAGTATCTCATCTTAGGGAGCTGTTTGATGAGTAAGCTCGGTCTGAAAGGTTCAAGACCTCAAGGCTTCTCTTCATCACAAAGATGGCTCCAGGGACATCTGCTGTCCAGTATGTCCTGAAGATGAATGGCTATATTGAGAGATTGGCCGTCTTAGGATTTGTAATGGATTATGAGTTAAGTAGAGACTTAATTCTGGTTGGATTGTCTGATGGTTATTCACAGTTTGTGTTAAACTATCGGATAAACCAAATATCCACAACAATACCTGAGCTGATCAATCTGCTTTCATGACAATGAAAGAGCTATCAAGATAGATAGCAAGTGCTAATGGTGGATGCTTCTTCTTCTAGTTCAAAGAAGAAAAAGGCCAAGAAACCAAAGGGAAGTGCCATCAAGGAAAAACCAAAGAAACTGCCCCAAAAGGATTTTGCTTTCATAGTGGCAAGACTAGCCACTAGAGGTGAAACTGTAAAATCTATCTGGAGTCCTTGAAGTAGAAGAAGGCATCAGATGCCTCTACTTCTTCAAATATGTTTGTCATTGAGGTTAATACTATTCCTGATCCAAACATATCGGTATTTGATACCGGATGTGGCTCATACATATGAAATGATATGCAGGGCCTCAGGGACAGTAGAAAGCTCATAAAAGGAGAACTGGACTTTCGTGCAGGTAATGAAGCAAGGGTTGCTACATTTGCCGTAAGCACTTATGTCTTGTCACTCCCTGGTGAGCTTATATTCAAATTGGATGATTATCATTTTGTACCCGTTTTAAACAAAGAACATATTGTATGTTTTATGTTTAATTAGAGTTGGTTTCCATTGGACTTTTAGTAGCAATGGTTGTTATATTAGTTGCAATGGAAAGCTCTATGGTACTGGTACATTATGCAATGGAATTGACATATTAGATATGTCATATCCAGTTCTGAATGTCAATGACGCGAAAAGACATAATCGAGATAATTTAAAATCAACTTACTTATGGCATTGTCGGCTTGGCCATATAAATGAGACACGCATCGCTAAGCTCCATAAGAGTGGATGTTTAGGGTCATTTGATTATGAATCATATGACACATGCGAATCTTGTTTATTAGGCAAGATGACTAAGTTATCCTTTAAAGGAAAGGGTGAACGAGTGAATGGAATATTAGACCTAATACATTCGGATGTATGTGGTCCGATGTCCATCCATGCCACAAGTGGTTGTTTTTACTTCATTATTTTTATCGGTGATTATTCACGATATAGGTATCTGTATCTGATAAGATACAAATCTGAAGCATTTGAATAGTTCAAATAATTCAGAAATGAAGTAGAAAACTAACTTGGTAAAAGTATGAAGACATTACGATCCGATCGTGGTGAAAATACTTACACCAACAGCTTTTGGATTATCTCGTAGATCATGAGATTTTATCTCAAGACACTCCACCTTACACGCCGCAAAGACAATGGTGTGGTTGAAAGGAGAAATCGAACCTTGTTAGACATGGTGCGATTGATGATAGGTTTTACGCTTTGGGAATATGCGCTTGAGACAGCTGTTTACTTGCTAAACAGAGTTCCATCAAAGACAGTTGTGGTTACTCCATATGGAGATATGGACTAACAGAAAACCCTATCTTTCTTAGCTGAAAGTATGGGGTTGTCCTGCTTACGTGAAGCGGACACAGTCAGATTAGCTTGATGCAAAGCTGACAAGTGTTTGTTCGTGGAATATCAATTCTACCTTGCTTAGGAACAAAAGTTGTTTGTTTCCAAGCATGCTGTTTTCTTAAAGAAATAGTTTCTTTTACAAGAAGACAGTGGGAGCAAAGTTGAACTTGAGAAGTTCAAGATGCTCGAACAAACACAGATCAACTGCCTGAACTTGAAACTGTAACTCATGTAGATGAGGTAACAGTTCAACCTTCTACTACACACGAATTTCGTAGGTTAAGTAGGATACGCACTGTTCCCGAGAGATATGAATTTCTCGTAAGTGAACAGAATGACGACACTATACGAGATGATGAACCTACTACCTATGAAGAGGTTCTGAAAAGTTCAGAGTCTGAGAAATGGCTTTAAGCCATAAAAATCTGAAATGGATTCCATGCATAAACCAAGTATGGACTTTGGTTGTTACACCTGAAGGGATAAAACCCACAGGGTGCAAAGGGGTTTTCAAGATGAAAACCAACATGGATGGTAATTTGATTAACTATAAAGCAATGCTTCTGGTTAAAGGATTTCGTCACAGACAAGGAGTTGACTATGACGAAACCTTCAGCCCCGTAGCAATGCTTAAATCCATTCGGATAATCCTAGCCATTGCCACTCATTATGATTATGAGATATGGCAAATGGATGTGAAAATAGCTTTCCTGAGAGGAAATCTACCCGAGGATATGTATGACACAACCTGAGGGCTTCACTTCCATCGATGGCGAAAACGTGTGCAAACTTCAGAAATCCATGTTTGGATTGAAGCAAGCTTCCAGGAGTTGGATTATCCGTTTAGTTGAGTTAATCAAAGAGTTTGATTTCTCACAAAATTCGGATGATCATTGTGTGCATAAGAAGATTAATGGGACTGCAATCATATTCCTTGTGTTGTATGTAGATGACATACTGTTACTCGGAAACGATGTCTCTATGCTGCAATCAGTTAAAATTTGGTTGTCCAATCAATTTGCGATGAAAGACCTTGGTAAAGCAACTTATATCTAGATCTCAGGTTGCTTGGTCTTTCACAATCATCGTACATAGATGAGATGCTAAAGAGGTTTGGCATGGAACAATGCTATGTACGAGGCCCGATGTATCGTATGCTCTAAGTGTTACGAGCAGATACCAATCGGATCCTGGTGAGGGTCACTAGGTGACTGTCAAGAATATCCTCAAGTACTTGCGAAGCACTAAGGATGTTTTCTTGATGTATGGAGATGGAAATCTCCATATGAGCAGGCATTCAGATGCCAGTATCTAATCTGATAAGGATGATTCTGAATCACAATCAAGTTATATACATTGACACTGAATAGCGAGGCGGTCAGTTGGAAAGAATTCCAAACAAGAGAGGATCGCGATTCAACAACCGAGGCGAGTAGCACATCCGCATGAGATGTGCAAAGGAAGCAGTTTGGATCAAGAAGTTCATTACTGAACTTGATCTAGTCCCTAGCTGTGATGGGCCCATAGGATTGTATTGTGATACAATGGGGCTAGTGCGCAGGCAAAGGAACCAAGGTCTCATCGACGATCCGAACTCGTACTCCGCCGATTCGGGAGATCATTAGTCGAGATGATATCTTGATAGAGAGAATTCCCACAGAGCAAAGTGTTGCTGTTCCATTGACAAAGTCATTGTCACAGGAGAATTGTGATTCTCATGGACTCGCTTATGGTATTGGATACTAAGGCGATTGGCTTTAGGTCAAGTGGGAGATTTGTAAGTACAAGTCGACTTGTACTACTGATAAGTCGACTTGTTCTTGAAAAGTACCGATAAGTCGACTTGTACATTGCATAAGTCGACTTATTTAAGGACGGTACTGTTTATTTGTGCCCTAAAGGCAATCCTCTTTAGCTGCTTTTATTCACGAATGTATGCTTGATGAATGAATAAATAAAGAAAAGGCATTCTTCATTAATTTGATATTCATAAACATTGTTTATGAATTGATTGATCTTTAATCGATTAATGAAGTCCATGATATATGACATAGCATGAAGGAAATTATGATGTGATCATACTACTGAGATTCCTATCATGTGCAATTGTGTCAGTATCTAAATTCTCCCTAGTCATAGGATTAATGAGACTGGACATCATTAATCCGGATAGACTAGCACATGTCATATTCCTTAATTGGATCAAGCAGTGGATCTCAGAAATTGTAAATATGAGATATTTAGAATTGACATGTGGATGCTTACTAGCGGTAGTAAGTTCATTGGATGACCTGCCATGAGATCATCACATGGATATCTTATCTAGTGTCAGTGATGATCTCATCATAGCAATGGTGCAAGTATCCTTAGACTTGAGGTACTCAAGGATATCTTGATAATTGATCCCGTGCTTTGACTCCATTCCTTGTTGCCTTCCGAGGTAACTCATAGGGTGGTGCTTGGGTACACTTTGAGGTATTCAAGATAATTGAGTAGCCAATAAAGGATTCACCACTTCGGATTAGCGAAAGAGATACCCATAGCCTCTTGTCAGATCATTACTTGTAAATCTCGGCGAGTGAATATGTCATGGAGAGTGTCTTCATGGACATATAGAGTAATGAGTCCTAGGACGAGATCTGTTATCACTGGGCTAGACTCGCCTAGTGAGAGTTGACACTTTGACCATACTCATAACCAAGTGGGGTATAGGATGGTGAAAGGACGAATTGCACTCAGAATTGTCTATGGAAGGGTTCGTGATCCGTTCGTGATGAATACATCAAACCGATTACTTTCCGGTCAATTGGGGTCATGATGTGTTGCTAGATACCGCTCATGACTTGCTCGATTAATTGTTAATCTAAGGGCCAACATAACCGGAACCTAAAGGGTCACACGCATAAGAGTGTTTCGAAAATCAGAAATAGTAATTGGACGAGTTCCAATTATGGAGAGCATTAGATTAAATGGATCCCAATGGATTGGGATATGTCCCGATGAGATCGCGACATCAATATTGCTAAGAAAGGTTTTGAGTCGCTTTCAAAGATCGGGGCCCAGAGGCCAGTAGGACCAATTCAGCTTGATCGGACCTCTTAGTAATTATATATATATGTTAGCACGTGGAATAAGGTGGAGAGGAAGCTTTTATCTTAACTTTATATATATATATATATATATAAAGAGAAAACGTGAGCTCTCTCCACCATAAGTTTTGATGAGTCTTTAATGTATTAAAAAGACATATAAAAGGCTTATGAAGTGAGGATGGTCATAGGTTTTGCAAAGGAGAAGATAAAGAAAGCTTAAAGGTTAAGCTTTGGTTTGAAAGTGGTTTTTCAAGTCTTCTTCCTCAAGCATTATCGATTTTCTCTTCTCCAAGGCAAGGTTTCAACGTGCTCATCAAGCTCTCCAGTGATGTAGGTAGGCTCTAGCAGCTTTAATCGTTTCTAGCTATTCCCGGGTCAAAGGGGTTTGATCCGGTTAGGTTTTCTGATCTCTGCGTGGATCACCTTTAGAGATAGTCTCTTTTGGCTATTTAGGTTGATGTCTTCATACGGATACTTGGATCCTGGGTTCGGGAAGGTCCCGGGAACAAAAATTTTTGTTTTCCGCTGCCTGTACATGTGATGTACCTCCCGGGATTTTCCTACACTTCATAATATGAATGATTGTGATAGATGCATTCCATACATGAATGCACAATCAGATAATGACATTTGTGACCAAAATTGCTACCGATCAGAGTTTAAAACTCAAAGTATGAAAAGAGCCTCGAGCTCAGAAAGTGATTAAGAGCCTAACTATGTAAAATGAGCCCTGTATCCTCATCAGAAAAGGGATAATTATCAATGAGCCCGATATCCAAAATAGATACGGGATAGTTTAGTCACCCAATCACAACAACATAACAAGTGGAAAAGAGTTTCATAAGCATTTCATATGCATTTTGTTAAGTATGTTTGATTGATTGAAATCCAAAATTTCCTATGCTTAAGTGAAAATGTGATACATGATCAATTACGCAAAAATGTGATTGTATGTTATCTGAAATGATGTGATGCATAAATTGAGTGAACCATCGATGATGGTTGTGTTAGAGTAGTGCCCTAAAGGCAATCCCCTTAGCGCATTTTGTTCATAGTCATGTACAGACTTTATGAATAAATAAAGCAAGGCATATTTCATTTATTTGATATTCATTTTATTATGAAATCCTTTTGGGGATATGCACTTGAGACAGCTGTTTACTTGTTAAACAGAGGTCCATCAAAGACAGTTGATGTTACTCCATATGAGATGTGGACTAACAAGAAACCTTATCTTTCTTATTTGAAAGTATGGGGTTGTCCTGCTTATGTGAAGCGGACACAGTCAGATAAGCTTGAAGCAAAGTCTGATAAATGTTTGTTCGTAGGATATCCTAAAGAAACAAGAGGATATCAATTCTACTTTGCTGAGGAACAAAAGGTGTTTGTTTCGATGCATGCTGTCTTTTTAGAGAAAGAGTTGGAAATTGTTTCCATCATCTTCCTCTCATCCTCTCAAACTTGGCTTCTACTTCTCCAAGGCTCCACCAAGCTCATCTAATTTGCTCTCTAAGGCTAAGGTAAGAGCTAGCACTCTTTTCTTTAGTCTAGCTATTCCCGGGTCAAAAGAGTTTGTCCCGGTTAGGTTTTCCGACCTCTGCGTGGATACCGTTAGAGACGGTCTCCTTTGGTCGTTATGGTTTGATTGTTTGTACTTACACATGGATCCTGGCTTTCGGGAATGTCCCGGGACTTAAAAATTTTAATTCCGCACCCTGGGCATGTGATGCCCACCCCGGGATTTTCCTACAGGTTGCCTCATTGAGTTCGTAAAACTCATCAAAATTGCAATGTTGTCTTTTCAGGACCGAGAGACGACTCTAGCAACTGAGAGACTCTACCAGCAGTATAGACTGGTGATTTGGGAAGAGAAGTCATGGCTCAAAGGTCGGTCAGCTAGATTTTGGAGACAGATTGGATAGATTTGGTGTATTTCCTCGTTTATGTAGTACTTTTGTGTTAGGTTTTGAGGATATACTTATAAGAAGTGTTGAAAAACATATTGTAAACTTTGGTTTTTATGCAACGAAATGAGGAAAAAGTTGGTTTTTAAAATATTGTGATTCTCTATTGATACTTTATAAGTGAATAATGATATGATGCCATGTGAAGTGAATGCAGCGATCGTTAGTAGGCTGTCCTTATTGTAGGATATGTATCGAAATGACCTTCAAGTATCCCGGTGTGTACCCTACGATAAGGGGGGGCTATGATGAAAATACCAATCAAGGAAAATTATAAGCATTGAAAGAAACTTTTATCACATTGTGACATGTATACTTCTCTCATAATATCATCATTCATTGGTTTAGTGAAACTATATCCTAATTAGTTTGGTGTATAAATTTTAACTCAATATCCCTATTTGCACATAATCTCTAAATCTAAGTCCCAAAGTATATGTATAAGTTCAATTCCTAATTCAAAGTGAAAACTCAAATTGTCATAAAAATGTAAGATGTAACATATTTCTAAATCATAAACTAATAAGTACAACTTGTTGAACATTACCTATGATATGATTTGAATGAAGATTCCTCTTAAATTTTCAATCCATTGGAAACATCTCATCCTTTTTATGATCCTTGCTTGGTTATTTAAAGAACAACAAGAAAGACATAAAGGGAGCTTTTACATCAGCCACCTTGAGAAACTCTAGAGAGAAATCATCGAGAGATAGAGGAAGAGAAGAAGGAAGAGAGAAGAGGAGAAGAAGCTGACTCGAAGTACTTCCTAGAATAGCAGTTTCCCAATGTCGCTACCTCCCATCATCCATTTAGATTGTATTTCCTATTTAATTTGAATTTTATTATTGTATAGAATTGGATTGAAAAGTTAATGATAGGATCTAGAATGTTAAGGATGTTCTAAACTCACCTAGAATTTTATTCTTGAATCAATGAAAATCTAATTGTTTATGAGTTTATTGGATTTGTTGTGGTTTGATTCTTTTATTGCATAATTCAGTAATAAATTGAGAGGGTGAATTGAATGAAAAACGATTAAATTGGGCTAACTAGAATTAGGTGATTTAATAAAATAAGAATTGAATCAGATTAAGAAATTTTGCAAAGAGAGATCTTGTATAGGTTTCCGATAGTTTATTAGAGAACTTCAGAACTAATTAGCATTTGGGATAGGTTTTGAATTGAGAAATTGCAAGTTCCATAATCTAATTAGGGTTTATGATTCAGGGTTAATGGTTATAACTCGAGAGAGAGTAATCAACCCTAGGATAGTCTAGAATAAACAATCCAATAATTCATAATCAATTAGGTTAGCATTAAAGATAGGTAATCTATCTTTCGGTTGATTCTTAAGTATGTTGCAATTGCTTAATAATTAGTATATTCGTATTTGAATTTGAATTTGATTGATTAAATTAAATTCTCGTTTTTAGTTTCATTGCATTTTTTCTATTATTGTTTCTAGCTCCAGATTTTAGGATTAGACTATCTCCCTCCTTGTAGGATCAACACCTTTGGTACTACTTTAATGAACTGTGCGCTTATGGATTATTAGAGATTAATAATTAAAACTTACACACAACCAACTACCTGATCAAGTTTTTGGTGTTGTTACAAGGAGGCGATTAGTTTAATTCTTTAGTTTAAGGTCTTTTAGTTAGTTTTTATTTCTTATTCTTTCTTTCAATTTCTATTTCTGAATCTGAGCTCTTACATGAACATAAGAGTCACGAGAAGTTTGAGTCATGCAGCTGAAAGCTTAGAGCTAGATGTCACTCGATTAGAATGATCAATTAGGAAAGCTCGACATGAAGAAGAAGAAAGCACAAAAATAACAATGGCCGAGGAATTTCAGCAAGATTTAGATCACAGAGCGAGCCAAGGATGTCAATAAAGAACCTTTATGGATTTTCTAAGACTAGGGTCCAATGCGGCTAACCAAGGAGAAGCTAGGCCACCCTTATAAGCAACCTCTTTCAAAATTAAACCAACCTTCCTTAACATGCTTCAACAGAATATGCAATTATATTAACTAATGAATGAAGATCCCAATATAGTAAATTTCCTTGAAATCTATGATACCTTTTAATACCATCAAGTCAGAGGATGCAGCAAGAATTTGGTTTTTCCCTTTTACCTTAAAAGATAGAACTCTCAACCTTGCTAATGTGACCACTTGGGATCAACTAGTTCGTGCCTTTTTAGACAAGTACTTCCCCTTACCAAGACCATGGGGATTATCAAGGAGATTACCAACTTCCATAAAAGTCACGGGAATTAATCTATAAAACATGAGAATGATATAAGGACTTGTAACAAAAATGCGCACACCATAACTTACCTAAGGAGTTCTTGTTGCAAACATTCTATAATGGAGTAACCCCACTTATGAGAGGCACGATTGATGTAGCTTCAAGAGGATCTTTGATGAGAAAGACAGTAGATGAAGTAGAAGAGCTAATAGAGGAGATGGCGACTAGTAGCTACCTATGGAAAAATGAGTGGAGTAAACAAACCATTACCTTTTGAGAACAAAAAGGAGTTATAGCTGTTGATCAAATGACAGAGATGCAGGCAAAAATTGACAACTTAACTCGACAACTCAACAATATGAAGGCTTAATCCTCAACTTCGGTAAAAGATGTGCAACTAAAGTGTGAACTCTGTAGACAGATGGACTATGATATGGTAGATTGCTTCTTGATGAAGGATAATGATCTAGAGTAAGTTAATTATATGGGAGCTCAATATGGACGAGGAGGGGGAAACAATCCCTACTCTAACACATACAACCCTGAGTGGAAGAATAACCCTAACTTCTAATGGATGAATAATGCTAGAGGACAGTTCAGACCTCAAAGACAACTTGGTTTTCAATAAGATAAACTGAGCTCAATGGAGTCAAAGTTGGATAGAATTTTAGAAAAAATTAGAGGCATGGAGTGTCACGACCTGGTATCACATCGAGCATATGATAACCACCGCATATCTGGGCTAAGGATACTCATGATACCTTTAATCTGACTATACAAGGCTAACTAAATACCTTTTTGAAAACATTTAGGCAGCACAATGACTGTATTATAAAAATCCCATACTCAATCAAAACACCTACAAATAGTTTTAAACGCAATTTTATATTAATATTAAAATTCTACCACAACTTCTGTATTTTGAAGTCCACTCAAAAGCAATCTTAACAACAGTACCAAAAGTTCATATATAAGGCTTTTTACAAACTACAAGAAAATTCATAAAGCATATCAACAAAACTAATCTAATAAAACAGTTTATAAGCCATAATACAACAAAAATACAAAACAGAGATTACCCATATGCAGTAATGCCCTGAAAATGTCGAAAGACTGCACGATCCACACAGAGCTTCAAGCTCACTAAATTAACCTGCATGGTTGGAAAACGGAGAGGTGGAGTATGCTATGTACTCAATAAGCAGGAAAAACATATATCGCATATAGAACTTGATACACACCAAGATGGTGTAGATAACCTATGAAGTGAACATATATCACATAGAAACATATAGGCCTAGCCTATGACTCAATATACACTGGTTAGGAACTATATAGGCCTAGCCTATTAATCACTCATATAGTGAACATCTAATACAGAAAAGCAGAAAAACATCACATCTATAAATCAAATCCCGTTAGAAAACAAATCTTAGAATAAGCCAAAATAATCATATGTGTCACCACTAGTTGGACAAACCAGTGTGCACACCCATCGATTTTCAACATTGGCTCGACTTTCAACCATTGTGAGTCCGGACTACAATCAACAAGAGCATCATGACCCTAGGTGATGACCTCATTAGTGTCCAGACCCTAAGTGTGGAATCACCCGCAAGTCCTATAGAAAGATGTTGATACGGGGACTCAACTTTTATGTACCAACGTCAAATATATGAGGTCGCTTAATCTATTGTGCCTAGAACACGATTGGCCAATTGTTACCTCACCATTCACAAAAAAATCATATAAAAATATTAGGTACAAGAATCAAGTAAGGCACCATGCCTTTATTTATCGATCCAACCAATAAAATAGAACCTTGCCATGACTCTAAGCCAAAAGAGAACACATACATGTAGCATATATGACTCGTTTATGCGTATGTAAGTTCCAAAACATTATTTCATGCAATAAAAGTCATCTTTTGCACTCCAAGTGCAAAGTTGTTCAAAAATGTAGTTTCAGAAAATAAAACATTATCCTTTGCACTTCAAGTGCAGGTTTGTTGAAAGCAATACCATTTCTCAAAATATGTAATAAAAATATCAGCTGCACTCTAAGTGCAAAGAGTGATTTAAAACAATGTTGTTTATTAAATACACAAGTATACTAGCATCTATTTATGATTCAATTCTACTATGCATTACCTAGGTTCAAAATTAACATACAAGTCATCATGCATGTCTTAGGATGTTCTAATCTCATTTGAGAGATATGGTTTCCCCAACTCACCTCAAAAGAAGGTGTACACTCCCTTGACTTTAACAATCCTTGGTACAAGCTCCTTGATCTACAGTTCCCGAGTCTTTAAACATACAAACATACAATGTATTTACTACTCAAACATGTATCTCATATTCATACACCACCATAACCAAATTCATCCCTAATCAATCAACATAAATTTTATTCTAACATATGTCAATAGGTCAATAATTTACTTACTAATTCAGCTCAATGTCTCCTCAACCATCAAACAAACCTAAACTTATGTGCAACGTTTACATCCTTTTCTTCCTAATGTTCATTTATGAACAATTTGTCTTCTTTTAATAATAACTATCTCTAAAAAAATCTAAATGCCATGATTCTTATGCCCCCCAAAATTAGACTTCCATTAGTCTTATATCTAAAAATTACACAAACAAAATCTCCCTTTAAAATATAATCTCCATCCAAATTATGTCCTGTTTCTAGTAAGAAACATAATGAAAACCAATACTCAACCCTCAATAAATCATTATCAATACATCTCCTAAAAAAAATGTTCACAAAAGCATTAATAAACATCAATAATTATTTTTCATGTTTTATACTTTCACTAATTTGGACTCTAAGATCTTAAAAAATTAGGAAATAATACAAGGTTCCTACATAGGAGTCTATCACAGGCAATATTAGGGAAACAAGAATAACTCAAACTGTAGTCACTATTTTGTCAAGAAACGTTCACAGAGGTCAAGTTAAGACCTATATCTACAACTTTTATTCTTTGAGTTTGTTCAAATTCGTGCTCTAAGAATATGAAAGATAGATAGAAAGAGAAAGATGAAATTGAAACTAGAATTTCAACTTACCTTGATAACTTCTTTCCTTCTCCTCTTCTCTTCCCCTTTTCCTCTCCTTCTCGTCTCATTTTCATTTTTCTCCCTCTTCTAACCTTATGGTAGACCTTCACTCTTATTTTTATTACCTTTTCATCCATTTTCTCTAGAAATTTCAAGAAGGTCAAACTAATCCATGTGTCCCCATTCCATTGGTGTATGTGTCACCATTTTATTGGAACATATGTTATCCTTCTATTTTAAGCCTCCATATGTCACTACTTGTATGACTCACATGTCACCAATTGTAAGGCTACATATGTCAACAATTGTAAGGCTATATATGTCACCATTTGTAAAGCTACACATGTCACCATTCCATTGCTCCACATGTCACAAGTCTAAAGTGCCATTTGTCACAAACTTAAAGGGCCACTTGTCACAATTATACTTAAGCCACTTGTCATCCGTTTAATTGAGTCATTTGTGATTTATTCCCAATACCACATGTTACCATTTCATGGGCCTAATCAACGTAAATTCCCGTGTATCAATTTGTCTTGCTCTTTATCATTTTTCTTAAACTAGATGCACATATCACCTCATCAATTACTCAATTGTAACAATAAATTCCCAATTCACTAATTAAAATCCATCAATTCATATTATTGGTAAATCAAAATGCAAAACATTGGGAATGCACATTCATATCATATTTATTTTCGTTCCATACCCTAAAATATGTCAATTGAGTGCATATACTATCTTGCAATGTTTTCTAAATCATGATTCACATGTGTATACGAATATTATGCATGTGAATGAAATGCACCTCGTAAATTCTTAAATGAAATAACTCATGTGACTCAATCTAACAGTTTAATCTCTCAACAATTTTAGGAGGTAGGATATTACATAAAGGATAGTCATAGGAGGTTTGAAAGCAAGTTCAAGCAAGTCACTAAGAACCATGCCTCTTCAATACACAATCTAGAGGTCAACTAGCAGAGGCAATTTCAACTTGGAAGGCAAGAGCTCTAAGCAATACTGAATCTAACCCAAAGGAACGGATCATGGCCATTACTTAGACCCAGGAAAAGAAACTCAAACATATGAAAGAAGATGAAGAAAATGGAGAAGGAAAAGCAAATATGGAATTCCTTTCAATTGAGCTTATAATTAAGCCAATCTAGAAACTGCACCTAAATTTTTGTACCCTATCCTAGCTCAGCAGAAGTCAATTTCAAGCAAAGCGATGAGGAATTATAAGGAGGTTGAATTAAACAATATTGAGGACATAAAGAAACATCTACAAATGAGGCTCATATTAAGGGAATGAATCAAGAAGAAGGCTGAGGATTGCATAGTGGAAGAAAACCCTAATATAATATACAAGAAAGAGGACCTAGGGAAAATTCCTTGCAGTATCAATGGAGTTAAAATAGACAGGGAATTCACAGATTTGGGAGCGAGTATTAATATGATGCCCTATACCTTTAATAAAAAATTGGGGTTAGAAGAGTTAGAATACACTATGATGCCAGTGAAGATGGCGGACATAACAGTTCATCGATTGAAGGGGATTATCAAGGATGTACAAGTACAAATTGATATTTTTACCTTCTCCATAGTCTTTGTATGGGATATTAGAGAAGATGTGGAAACCCCTATGGTCCTTAGACGACCATTCTTGGTTACCGCTGACTCAATAATTGACATTTATAGGGGTAAACTAACTCTGAGGTTGGAAAGCATCAAATAACCTTCACTGGGTCAAAGAATGACAATAGTTCTCCCTTACTCCTAGTTAACATCAAAGAAACCGAACCTTGAGGAAAATGGAAAGATATTAAGGATCTTGGGAATGCATTTACAAAGAAATGATCACGGAGGAGAAAACAGAGGAAGGTGAAGTAGAAGGAACCACTTTGAGCACAAGAAGAGCATTGAGCTATCGACATTAAAAGAAGTGTTGCATGGGAGGCAAACTATGGATTGTTAATTCCATGTTATTTCCTTTGACTTTTAGATAGTTTGAATTATGTAGTTAGGTTATTTCATTTTCAAATAAGGTTGCGAAGGCATAGGATTTCTATAACATCCCGTTTTCATACTAAGGGTTAGAACCCTAGATTTCTATGATTGATAAATAGCAATGAGAGATTAGAAAAATGCATTTCTTGCTTATGCATAATGTTAGCATACACACACGTGAATTTGATTATTGAACACATTTTAATGAATCGTTCATGCACTCATTTGACATTTTCTAGGTATAAATGATTGTTTTAATGTGATTATAATATGAATTATGGATTATGTGTCTTGAAAATTGAGTTGGAGTGTATAAGTAGTGAATTAGAATTTTTGAAGAAATGTGAGAATTTTTTAGAATTTAAGGATATTTTTGGACTAAGAAAAATGCCAAGTGGTAGAACAATTGATGAATATCAGTAGAAATAAATGTGAAATGATAGTAGAAATTTTGATATGTGACATTAAGATTTAATGACAAGTGTCATAAAAAATAGGTAGAAAATTGGGTTAAAAATTGGAGACAAATGGACTAGTAGATTGAAAGACCAAAAGAGAACCATAAGAAAGTGACATATGGCAAGTGACAAGTGTCACTTTCCACACCACTTGTTTTAAATCATGATTTTTATTAAGTGAAAGACCATATTTTGGTCTTTCACTTGCTAATTACGTTAGCTTCTCTCATTTTAATCTTCTTCATGTTCTTCATCTTCCTCTCCTTCTTATGACACTCTCTTCTCCAAGCATCAAAGTTGAACTGTTGGGACCCGATCCGGGAAACCAGATCCCAACCGGAATAACGAAGAGTGAAACGAAATAGAACGAGGGAAATAGCGAAATGCAGAAGCCAATAGCAAAACGAACTCGAATCAAATCAAACCAAAAGTAGCGAAGCGGATCGAATACAAATTGTTGGACCAATGGTGGTTGACAAATTAAATCCCTTTTATGTTTTGATAATAATAAAATATCTAGAATTAGTTAAGAAATTATTTCAGGTATTATTCAATGAAAGAATTGTGCAAATCAAGATGAGCAAGTGTTTAATCATTGAAGAATCAAGATAGGAGGTTCCTTATAAGGAAAATGGCATAAAACATGAGGATTATAGAAGATTTGGATGGATGTTACCATTGAAGGCAACACAAGTCGACTTGCAAAGCATAAGTCGACTTATATATGAAGATATATCAACACAAGTCGACTAACCATACACAAGTCGACTTATCGAGGACGACAAGTCGAATTACATAGCACAAGTCGACTTATTGGAGAGCGGAGTTACAATTTTTACGTAAATGGTTGAAACAAGTCGACTTATGGATGCACCAAATCAACTCCAACGGTCCAATTAGCCAAAGATGGAAGGGAGATTATCAAGGAACGGTAATGTTAATCAAGCAACGACTAGAATGACCTCCAACAGCTATATTTCTTCAAGTATAAATAGAGGATGATGGAAGAAGAGTATATACAAGTTCTACAAGTCTAAATACTCTTCTATTGCTTCAAATTGCTCATTATTGCTCTTACTTAGTTACAAATTGTATTGAGCATTTGTTCTTCAATCTTTATCTTGTTTATCTTACAATTTGAGTGACAAGTGAAAGGTCACGTGTGAGGTAGGATTTGTGCCGGAAAACAAATCGTTTGTGAGGTAACTTGAGCCGGAATTCAAGTGGCGTTGTAAAAAGTTCACACTCAACTACAAAGTGTGCAATAAAGTGATTGGCAAAATCCTAAGTGGGAGCTTAGGTAGAGGACGTAGGTCTTAGCACCGAACCTCTATAAAACAAAGTTTGATCTTCTTCCTACTCTGCTTATTTAAATTTATTTAAATTGTTTTTGTGTGAATTAACTTCTGATTTTATTGTAGAAAATTACAAAAAGATTAAGGATCTATTCAACCCCCCTTCTAGATCACTTACAATTGGTATCAAAGCAGAAGTATCCAGGGATGGCACACAATAACCTAGCGGAAGAAGGTAACACAAACAACCGTCCTCCTTTATTTAATGGTACTAATTATTCTTCTTGGAAAAATCCTATGAAGTATCACATCATAAGCGAAGGAGTGGAATATTGGAAGATAATTATCTTCGGTCCATAACCACTTTTAAAAGAAAATGGTGAATTAAAAATGGAGTTGGAATACGATGACAATGACTGGAGGCAAGCTTACATCAATGCAAAAGCAATGAAGCTAATTTATTGTGCTCTCACGGTTGAGGAAAGAAACCGAGTTAACTCGTGTACCAGCGCCAAAGAAATGTAGGAGAGACTTCGCATCATCCATGAAGGAACCAACCAAGTTTGGGAGACAAAGATCAATATGCTACTTCATGACTATGAAATGTTTGTCATGAAGGAAGGTGAGTCTATTTCCACTATGCTTGATCGTTTTGCAGAAATCATAAATGGATTAGGCAACCTTGGAAAGCATATGACGGACAACGAGAAGATAAAGAAAATTTTTCGCTCACTACCAAAGGAATGGAACTCACAAGTCACCGCCATTATGGAGTCCAAAGATCTCAATCATCTGGAATTCAACGCCTTGGTGGGATCACTTATCAACTATGAGATTATTCTCAAATCCAGAGGAGGTAGAGGTAAGCCACAAAAATCTATTGCTTTAAAAGCTAATACTTATTCTGTTGATGAAAGTGATGAAGAAATAGATGAAGAGGAGGAAGACGAAGAGATAGCAATGTACGCTAGAAATTTGAGAAAATTCAAAGGACGTCTCGAAAACCGTAGGAAGGAATTAAATGGTGGAAGAAATGGAGAAAAGAAAAAATTTGCAATTGAAAGAAAATCCAAGGGCTATGACGAAAAGAAAGGCAATGAAGAATGTTGGAGATGTGGAAAACGGGGACATCTCGCAAGAGAATGCAAAAGCTCATCCTCCACATCAAACTTCCAGAAAAATGACAAATAAGATAAAGGAAAAAGGAAAACTAGCCTGGTGGCAACTTGGAGTGATGATGAGGAGGCATACCAAAGTGATGATGAAAACAACCTGGCACTTATGGCAAAAAGTTCGTCAAGTGATGATGAAAATGAGGTAACTTTCAATGACCAAGATCTAAGAGATTCTTTTGATGCCTTACAAGCTGATTTTGAAGAAGCTATTGAGATTAACAAAAAATTAAGAAAGAAAATACGAGAATTGGTTGCTGAAAATTGTACCTTACATGAAACAATTGATGATTTAGATAGTCCAAAGGAAGATCATTCTGCATGCCTTATTGAAAAGGAAAAACTGGTTTGTGAGCTTGATAAACTTAGAAAAGAATTTTCGTATATGGTTGGAAAATTTGTGAATGGAAATGAAAAGTTTGAAAAATTGTTATCGTTGCAAAGATACTCAATTTCTAAACATGGATTAGGATATGATCCTTCTGATAGAGATTGTTCATTAATTTCCAAATTTACTAAGGATGGAAAAATTGCTCAATGTGCTAGATGCTTGAAAGATGGTCACATAGAAATTGCTTGCAAGAGTATTAGAAGATGTGTTAAGGTTTAGAAAATTTGGATAATTAAAGGCACAACACCACCTAATGTGGTTTATATGGCTAACCAAAATGGACCCAAAATGACTTGGGTACCTATAAAAAGAAAGAACGTTGATATTATAGGTACAAGCAAGGGATGAAAGGCCGTCAAGCACTTGGTACATCGATAGCGATGTTCAAGACACATGAGTGGAGGGAAGAACCTTTTTGAGGAAATCAAGCCAAAGAATCAAGGTTATGTCACTTTCGGAGACAACAACAAAGGTAAGGTCATTGGAATTGGTAAAGTGGGTAAGGAACCTTTGCCAACCATTGACAATGTTTTGCTTGTTGATGGGTTGAAACATAATTTGTTAAGTGTCTCTCAACTTTGTGATATGAATTTTAATGTAAGTTTTGAATCATCACATTGCATGGTTAAGAAGGATGGTCATATAGCTTTCATTGGTTTAAGACATGGAAATACATACATTGTTGATTTACATGATGATAGTTCGTTTAATGAAAAGTGTTTAGTGACATTAGAAGAAAATGCATTTTATGGCATAGAAAATTAGACATGCCCTTTGCCTCTAATTTCTAAGCTTTGAAAATGACATAGTGAGAGGATTGCCTAAAATCAAATATGTTAAAGATCACTTGTGTGAATCCTATTTAAAGGGCAAACATGTTAGAGAATCTTTCAAACCAAAGAAAGAAATTTGCACATCTAGAATTCTTGAACTTGTTCATATGGATTTAATTGGGCCATCTAGACATGCTAGTCTTAGTGGTAAATTATATGTCCTTGTGATTGTGGATGACTTTTCTAGATTTACTTGGGTGAGATTTCTTTCTAATAAAAGTGATGCTTTTAATGAATTTACCAAGTGGTGTAGATTAGTTCAAAATGAGAAAAAATTGTCTATCGTTGCAATTAGAACCGATCATGGAGGTGAATTTGAATGTGAACCTTTCAAAATTCTTTGCGACAAATACGGAATGGAACATAATTTCTCGACACCAAGGACTCCGCAACAAAATGGTGTAGTAGAAAGGAAGAATTGCTCACTTGAAGAAATGAGCAGAACCATGTTAAATGAATACAACCTTCTTAAATCATTTTGGGCGGAAGCGGTCAATATCGCATGCTACGTCATCAATAGGGTGCACTTACGAAGAGACAAAAACAAGACACCATACGAGCTTTGGAAAGGTAAGAAACCCAATATTTCATACTTTCATCCTTTTGGTTGTAAAGTTTTTATTCATAATAATGGAAAGAACAATTTAGGGAAATTTGATTCAAAATCTGATGTTGGTGTGTTTATTGGTTATTCTCAATCTAGTAAGGCTTTTAGAGTTTATAATAATATGACTAAATGTGTTGAAGAAAGTATTCATGTTAAATTTGATGATATGATTTCACCCCCGAGAAAGGTTTGTTTTGATGATGATGCAGGAAGTTCAGGTAATAAAGTTGAAGAAATTGAATCCAAGATTGAGGAATTGAGTTTAGATGAAAAAAATCATGTACCCGACATTAAGTCATGGGCAAAAGCAAAGAACCATCCTATGGAGCAAGTCATTGGTGATTTAAATGATGGTGTGAGAACCAGGAGAAATGTCTATGAGAATATGAGCAATTCAGCCTTCATCTCTTTAGTAGAACCCAAGAATATAGAAGAAGCTCTTAAAGATGAAAACTGGTTATTAGCCATGCAAGAAGAGTAAAATCAATTCAAACGGAATGATGTATGGGATTTGGTAGCTCCACCAAAGGACAAGACTATTATTGGAGTCAAGTGGGTAAATCGGATTAAATATGATGAGAATGGTGAAGCGATTAAAAATAAATCAAGGTTAGTGGCTCAAGGATTTTATCAAGAAGAGGGCCTTGATTACAATGAGACATATGCTCCTGTGGCTCGATTGGAGGAAATAAGGCTACTATGTGCGTTTGCATCTCATAAAAGGATCAAATTAAATCAAATGGACGTCAAGAGCGCATTTCTCAATGGGTATATTCAAGAGGAAGTCTATGTCAAACAACCGCCGGGATTTGAAGATCATGTGCATCTGGATTATGTCTACAAACTCAAGAAGGCACTCTATGGATTGAAGCAAGCACCTAGAGCATGGTATGAAAGGTTAAGTACTTTTCTAACTCAACATGGGTATGTTCGTGGTAAGATCGATAATACTTTATTCATTAAACATGTTGACAAGGATATGCTTATTTGTCAAATTTATGTTGATGATATTGTGTTTGGTGCTACTAATGAATTTTAGTGTAAGGAATTTAGTGATTTAATGCAAGGCGAATTTGAAATGAGCATGATGGGGGAACTCAAGTTCTTTCTTGGATTGCAAATCAAGCAACACAAAAATGGAATCTTCATCCACCAATCGAAGTATACCAAGGAGCTTCTTAAGAAGTTTAAAATGGATGGATGCAAAGTGACAGCAACACCAATGGCAACAAATCTGGTCTTGGAAAAACATGAACATGAAGAAGATGTTGATCAAAAACTCTATAGAGGTATGATCGGCTCTCTTTGTATTTAATCGCTTCTAGACCTGACATCATGTTTTCCACATGTCTTTGTGCTAGATTTCAATCTTGCCCCAAGATTTCTCATTTGAGTGCTTGCAAAAGAATATTTAGATACTTGAGTAGAACTGTCAATCATGGTTTATGGTATCCCAGTTGTGAATCCTTTGATTTGTATGCTTATAGTGATGCTGATCATGGTGGCTGTAGAATTGATAAAAAAAGTACTAGTGGATTATGTCATTTCTTAGGTTCATCTTTGATATCTTGGGCTAGTAAAAAGCAAGTCAGTGTAGTTATTTCCACTGCTGAATCTGAATATGTAGCAACTGGGAGTGCATGTGCCCAAGTTCTTTGGATTAAACATCAATTGCTTGATTATGGTATTGTAGTTAAAAATATTCCTATTTATTGTGATAATACCAGTGCAATTTGTTTAAGTAAAAATCCAATTTTGCATAGTAGAACAAAGCATATAGAAATTAGACATCATTTTATCCGTGATCATTGTTTAAAAGGTGACATTTGCTTGAAGCATGTATCAACTAGTGATCAATTAGCTGATATTTTTACTAAACCTCTTAAGGAAGATGTGTTTGTGAACATTAAATTGAGACTAGGAATGTGTGATTTAAATTCCTTCGGTTGAATTTATTTTTACCTACATTCATATATCAAATGGTCAAAATTTGAGGCAAATGTGCAATCACATTCGAAGATACATTCATCATGTTGCATACTTGGGCTGAGAAAGGTGACTTATTTGGAGTATTCGGACACATTGTATGACTTGACCATTAGCAAGTCGACTTATGAGGAAATTAGTCAACTTATGATGCTTTTTAGTGTTTGGGGAATGCAGAATTCTGAGGATAAGTCGATTTATGCAGATCGACAAGTCGACTTATGTATGTCGATAAGTCGACTTATGATGTAGACAAGTCGACTTATGGTCGAACGGAGTCTTTAAAAGATCAATGCTTACCCGCTTAGAGAAGAACATCAAGAAGATTTTTGACAAGCTAGGGTGTAGGCACGATGATTCTTCGCCATGATGTGTATTGCATTGTGCCTTGACCAACATTTCCACTTCTGTTTTTGCTTTGTGTGTTTTTATGTGCTTTGTGTTGGATTCACATATTTTGTAATGACTATTGCTATTATTTGTGTTTGATGCTATGTTTGGTTACAAACTTCATTAATCTTCATTTGAGTCTATTGATTTTTTGATTATGACAAAAAGGGGGAGTAAAATTGGAAATTGATATTTGATTAAAGGGGAGACAAGTTATTTCATTGATTTGCCATTATGTTGATCTTTACTTTAATCTTTGATTTATTAATTAAGGGGGAGACAAACTAACCATCAAGACAAGGGATTAAAATCCTTGATCAAGTTTTATGTCTTTCAAATTTCTTTTCAATTTCTAAATATTTTGTCATTATCAAAAAGGGGGAGATTGTTGGACCAATGGTGGTTGACAAATTAAATCCCTTTTATGTTTTGATAATAATAAAATATCTAGAATTAGTTAAGAGATTATTTTAGGTATTATTCAATGAAAGAATTGTGCAAATCAAGATGAGCAAGTGTTTAATCATTGAAGAATCAAGATAGGAGGTTCCTTATAAGGAAAATGGCATAAAACATGAGGATTATAGAAGCTTTGGATGGATGTTACCGTTGAAGGCAACACAAGTCGACTTGTAAAGCATAAGTCGACTTATATATGAAGATATATCAACACAAGTCGACTAACCATACAAAAGTCGACTTATCGAGATTTACAAGTCGACTTACATAGCACAAGTCGACTTATTGGAGAGCAGAATTACAATTTTTACGTAAATGGTTGAAACAAGTCGACTTATTCATTCGACAAGTCGACTTATGGATGCACCAAATCAGCTCCAACGGTCTAATTAGCCAAAAATGGAAGGGAGATTATCAAGGAACGGTAATGTTAATCAAGCAATGGCTAGAATGACCTCCAACAACTATATTTCTTCAAGTATAAATAGAGGATGATGGAAGAAGAGTATATACAAGTTCTACAAGTCTAAATACTCTTCTATTGCTTCAAATTGCTCATTATTGTTCTTACTTAGTTACAAATTGTATTGAGCATTTGTTCTTCAATCTTTATCTTGTTTATCTTACAATTTGAGTGACAAGTGAAAGGTCACGTGTGAGGTAGGATTTGTGCCGAAAAACTAATCGTTTGTGAGGTAACTTGAGCCGGAATTCAAGTGGCGTTGTAAAAAGTTCACACTCAACTACAAAGTGTGCAATAAAGTGATTGGAAAAATCCTAAGTGAGAGCTTAGGTAGAGGATGTAGGTCTTAGCACCGAACCTCTATAAAACAGTGTTTGATCTTCTTCCCTACTCTGTTTATTTCAATTTATTTAAATTGTTTTTGTGTGAATTAACTTCTGATTTTTTTTGTAGAAAATTACAAAAAGATTAAGGATCTATTCAACCCCCCTTCTAGATCACTTACACAAATCGAAAGCGGAAACAACACATAAAGAAACGGAGCCGACATCCGAAAATACAGAACGGAGCAAAGCATCACGTTGGGATTCCTTGGACTCAAACCGATCCGAAATCCGGTATAATTTTTTTTCCATATTACCCATTTTAACCCAAACTCATGCAAAGTATCGAAATCACACTTCTATAATCCCCAATCAATCGCACAATCAATCAAAATCCACCAGACCCTCCGTCCGGGATCTCAGCATAAACAAATGCAAACCTATTTCTAAAAACACTTTAATAATTCACAATCAGTCAAATTCATCCAAACACAATCCAAACCATAACTTAATCCAATACATATGTCCAGAATTCATAATACATTCCCAAAATGGATACACAATACACTATAATGGCATTGCAAGCCATTTACAAAATTTGTCCAAAAATCTCAAGTACACAATTTACAATTAGAACAAAACGAACAAACAACTTGAATTTCTTTTATCCGATCTCCTGCTCGAAACCTGGAGATGGGGATGAAAGGGGGGGTGAGCTACACAGCTCAGTGGATAACACATTTATAAATTAAAAAATAAGCAGAAATCATTTTTCATAAATTTTTTTTCCAAAAGGCTTATTTTTCAAACTTTACAACTTTTCAAACATTTTCCTCAAGCCTTTCAATATTTTTCAAACTTTTCATAATAAACTTCACTTTTTCATTTTTTCAATTTTAAACATGAATGCAGCACACGGAAACAAATCAAAAACACGTAACATATCAAAATGGTCTGGTTCGGTCCGAAGCGATCGATCGCACATTCTCAAGATAATGGCCTTCAGGCAAACCGTGAATGAACGTACTACACTTTCCTGCATTGCGGTCCAGTGTAGCTGTGAAAGGAGTCCGAAATCGGAGCTCTATGCCACTAGCGGGCAGCCGGGAGAAGGCTATAAACAAGTAGAGACAGTGCATTGACTCACAGAAGGACCTGACCAAACCCATATAACACATAAGCAAAAACGAGAGGTCGGATTGCCCGAAGGCACTTTTCAAAAATCTTACTTTTCACACATACTAATCAAACTGCCCGAAGGCACATTTTGAAACTTTATTTTCACACATTCACATAATGCATCTTCAATCAATCAAATCATTCAATCAATTCACATATAAATCAAAGTCATAACAATGAATGCAATAATTTCTTTCAATTATAATTCAAACTTATTCAAAATCTCATTCTCACATCATTCAAATAATTTGAATACAACGGATTTCATAAACTTTGCATTTTCGTAAAATTTATTCTAAAAACCAATTTTTCAAACATTTACAACAACAATAATTTATCAAAAATTCAATTTTTGCTTTCTTTAATTTTTTGAAACTTCATATATAGCTTACAAATCAAAATATAAATATGCTACCCACCTCAAATCGATGCTAAAAGCTTGTCCTTAGCTTCAATTTGACCATTGCGTCTCTCTTTCCTCCAATAGAAAATTCCCTACACCAGTTTCACACAATTTCAACCTCATAAATAACATAATCCTTAAAATTGAACTTAGAAAACACTAATTCCACACATAATCAAGCTATCTCAATCACCAATTTTGAAAAACCCCAATTCATAAAATTGGGCATATCCCTAATTACTTTCCATCGAAAATTAACCCCACAATACTTAGAAATCACCAAAATTGACTCCATAATACACAAACCCATATCATTTTCCATGATTCTAAACCAAAAATCTTCCAAAATTCACAAATCAAAATTTTGGGTCTTACCTCATCCTTCACCATTTTCGGATGCATCTTGATTTGGAAGGAAGCTTTCATTATCTTCCATCGTTTTTCCCTTGAAACAACTCAAAATCCCCTTGAAATCTTCCAAAAATCAAAAACTCTATGCTTTCCCTCTCTATCTCTTTCATTTTTTGTCATCCGAAAGTGCTCTCCCTTCTCTCGTCTTTCTCTTGTTCTTTTTCTTTCCTTCTTTCTCTTAAGTGTCGTGGGTTGCCTCTTAAAATGACAGCCCACTTGCTTTTATAGTGCCATGTCATTTAATGAATGAGGAATGACCCATATGCCCCTCCATTTAAGCCTATAAACTTAACCCTTTAAGTAAACTTCCAAAATTGCCCCTTCATTGGTCTTTAAAACTGACATCTTGTCTGATTATTTCGATCAGGTAAATTAAGTCATTTGATAAAAATTTATTCTATATAAATGTCCCTCTATGTCTTACGAATCCATTGCTTCAAGAATCAGATCGATCCGAGCTCTATAGCTCAAGATATCTCCAAAATACTGAAGTTTGTTCTTCAGACACGAGGCTGAACACTACACCTAACTTCCGACCCTAATTTGGAAGTCTTAGAGGCTAAATTATAGCTCGGCTCCTTCATAAAATTTGTAGCCCCATGTCTCTATTTTAATTTTCAAAAAGAATCAGATCGATCGGAGCTCTACCAATCGAGATATCTCCAAAATATTGAACACTGTTCAAACTTTTACAACTGATCAACTCATTATAATCTGAGCTATCTTTCTCCATTTAATGCCAAAACCAATCTATATAGCATGAAAAGATAGAAAAATGTCGTAGGAATCCAACGCTTCAAAAATCAGTTCAATCGTAGGTCTACACAAAAAGTTATGGCCAAAAGAAGGAAGAGGGGTCAAAAACACTAAAGCAGACGATGATGTCAGCATAGACGAAGATGACGTCATCTTAGACGAAGTGACATCACCATAGATGAAGTGACGTCACCATAGACGAAGTTGAGCTGAGACGAAGTGACGTCACCATAGACGAAGTGACGTCACCATAGACAAAGTTGAACTGAGACGAAGTGACGTCACCATAGACGAAGTTGAGTGAACAGTAACTTTGTCTTACTTTTGCTCTAGAATGTCTCCACTTGTAAAGGTCATAACTTATCACTCAGATGTCCAAAATTTACAAACTTTATACCGTTGGAAAGATAAAAGAAATATCTACAAAATTTCAGAAGGAAAGTTTGCCAAAATCTATCTTTATCAATCCCAAAATTTCCCCTAAAGTCAGAAGATAAGACTTTCATTCCTACACCAACACTGCACCCAATTTTTCACTTCATGACAATATTTGAGACTCTTAGACACATAATTGAAATTCGATATCTTCTTACAAAATGTAGCCATATATCTCTAGTTTAATCCAAATTAAGAATCATCTCGTTTGGATTACTAGAGAAAACGGTGTGGCTAAAAGACTGAAGCATATTTAGTGAACATTTTTCAGATCACTACCAATCTTGTCTCTAAATCTTTCCTTATCACAACTCATGCCAAGATCACTCTTTCTACTCTCTTTTCCAATATTTTCATGCTTTATATAAATGGAAAGATAAAAACAACCTCTACAATGTTCATAAAGAACTCCAAAGTAACTTCAACCTCTAGTTAAGTCAATTTTTTTCAATCAAAGTTTCTGCCCTGTTAGCAATCACCTAAGCAATACCCAAACTTCAATTTATCATAACTTCTTGCCCCGATATCGAAAAATTGCATACTTTATAGCGCTAGAAAGCTGGAAACATGAGCTACAACTTTTATTAAGACCACTTTGGCCAAATATATCTAGATCAGTACAGATTTGCCATTGAAGTTTCTAAACACCATTCCAACACATCAACTTCACATATCAACACATCACCACAAACTCTTCAACTAATTCCTCTTAAACACAATAGACACAAATCTATACACAATTAATATTCATACACAATTGATCTTTCATATCCATATATCAATCCATGTCTCATTAACATCATAAGATAAATGTTTATAAAATTAAATGGCATTCCAAGCCATATTACAACATCAGTACTCCAGTCCAAGTACAAAAGATACAAAACTCCACCATTCTCCACATATGACTGAAATCTTATTCTTACAATAATCTAACTTAAAACACCACATGCATAACCAAACAAATTGTCTTTACTTTCTAATTTCTTCAAAATTTTACACTTTCACTTTCTATTTCTTGATTTCAACTTCCATTTCAATCCACTCATCCACTTGAACTTTCATAATCTATACAAATCTATTTGAAACCCAAAGTTATCAAATCAAACAAATCTTTTCTCATCAATTTCCTTAAGGAAAAATATCTATAACTCCATTCATATACAAAAACTCTTATCAAATTTTCATTTTCATATTTCTAATTTTCACTAAAAGTTTGGGGTCCAACATGAACCTTGCTTTCTTCCATCACTAGATACTTAAATACCTTGCTATCTTCCTCTTATTGCTAAAGGACCCAACCTATTCCACCTTAAAAGTTGATTATTGTGTATGTTGGAGAAGCTTGGGTTAAGTGTGATTTGAAGACATTGATGCTAAAAAAGTAAGTATAAGCATTAATATTCTTGATTTGTTGAATGAAGCATGTTTGATGATAGTTTAAGAGGAGGAATGATCATGAAAAAGATGTTGAAAATATGTATGTAATGTGGGTGAACGATGAACATATCCATGTCTTGCTTTTTTGTTTTTATGGGTAATAGATTATGGAATGATATAATGTTGGATTAATAGAGTAAATGGTGTTTAAAAGATGTTGGAATATGTTAGCTGTAACATTTCCATTAGATATGCATCGGATATTTTAGCCATGAATTGATTTGTAGATATCCAAATAGGATGATTTTTAATTTGGATTAAATTAGAGACATATGGATACATTTTTCATGAAGACATCGAATTCAAATTATGTCTTTAAAAGTTTTAAAATTTGACTTGAAGTTAAGTATTGGGTGTAGTGAATTGATGGATGAATACATATGTTTACGTTCTGTTTTGAGAGTATGAAAACCATGAGTGATGAGTTGTTATGTAGATGGTATGAGTTGTGAATTAAGGGTATAATGAAAGTGAAAGTTATGTTAACTAAGATGATGAGTTATGTTTTTGAAATGAGATGAATTAAGGTGATAGTTAAAAGTGAAATGAAAGTGGAAATAAAGATGAATATGTGCAAAAAGTTGATAATGTATGTATATATGTATAAGTTGTATTTTTAGTGTTCATGATCAATCATGGAATATAATATGTTTATGGATGATATTGAGTTGAAATGGAGTTAAGAATGATGGGAAAATGATGAGTATTAAACTAGAAATGATAGACTAAGCATAAGGTGTTGAATGTGGTAAGTAAAGAATTTGAAATATGGAAAATAAGGATGCAATTGGATATATGTTGGGACAAGAGGCATAATGTTTGTTGTGGATCTCAGATTGAGGTCATTTAAGTATTGTTTTGAAGAGGACTTCGAGTTCTACAAATTCTATGAAGACCCTGAGAAGAGATTTTGCTGTCTAGAGGGTCAAAATTTCACATTTCTATAAGTGACCCGTAAAGTTCCTCCTAGCGGATATTCACTAGCCATTTGGTGCTAATTTAGGATAGAATGGGGCTTGAATTGAACCTAGAATGATGCTTGGATTAAGTGAATAATGTGTGATATGTATGAAGTGATAATTGGGATTATAACTTAGTGAATAAATTGATGATATCAAAGTACCAAAGGCATGAGTATAATGGGAATAAAATGTTCATATTATTGTAGTTATGATTTAAAAGATTTGAGTAATATGTATTAAATGATTAAATGTTAATGAGAATTGTGTATTATGAGAGCATATAATGTTAGAAAAGAAATGATGAGAAATCGATTTACGATATTAGAATAACCAAATGTTATTGAGGTGTAAGCCTAAGAATAAGCTAGAGTCATATAAAGGATAAGGAATGAATGGTGAACTTAGAATGATCATGTACAAATAAAGTATAAATCTAACTTCAATTAGACATATATGAATTATGAAATGAGAATGAATATAAGATGTGAATTTAAATAATATCCCCAGGATTGTCATTGAGCATGTGATCGCGGCTCTGTCGATTCGACCTTACGATCGATCCTTGGAAACCGGTCAAATAAAATAAATTCCAAGATTGCTGTATAGAATGCAACCTCGGGTCGTCTCACTTAACTGGAACCAAATAAAAATGGTCTAATATAGCCTAAATGTCAAAAATTGCAATTGAAGTTGATAAACGGGGGTTTACTATTTTTGTCAAAAATGGAAAAGTAATCAAAACTGGACAAAAAGTATAAAAGAATATTTTTGGGATTTTTGAAATAATGCAATAAACAAAGAATCGGATAAAATCAAATTGATAAAATCCTCTTGAAAATGAGGCTCAGGCTATCACAGTTCAAAAATGGTTTTCGGGGATACAATCCACTAAGTTTCGAAAGATCAACCCTAAAGGACTCTTTAGGTCCAAAGATTTAATTAATGAACTCCATCATTTAAATTTTTGTTAAAAACCTTAGTGTGACAATTGGACAAGCAAATGCAATTGGTCAAATGAATAAAACACAACAATCTCAATCAAACACAACTAGGTAGATTAAAACCGTGAATGCAGTATCCAATGACATATATGAAACTTCATATATTAGGCATCAAAATGTTCTACAGATTACTTTGTCCAAATTTCAACATAGTATCAACACACGGTTAAACTATACCAATGCTAATCTAAATATATCGATGCAATCCTCTAACTCAGAAGTTTACACAAATATACTAGACTTCAGATACTAAGTGATTACTCCCTTCAAGCTCAGAACTCAAGCCATTGCTACATCTTCAAGAGGAAGTTTGGCTTAGCTACGATGACTCGGTCGATCCCTGACATCGGAGAATGAACGAGGCTCATATTTGCAGAAGACGATGACGGTGATGATGGCGACTGTGGTGATGATGGTAGACAATACTGAAAATGTGAAGGTCATCTCCTTCCAGAGTCTGCGTTCCAAGCCGTCTCTGTATTCAAAAATTTGCGTGAAAAAAATCTGTCGATGACCTAAAAATAGCAAGTCTTATATGATGGATCACGGGCCGGGTTGGAACAGTGAGATGAACTTTCCATAAACAGGTCGGGTATCCGCTCATACGTCGCGATGAATAAGATAAATGAATTACATTCATCGCGACGTGTGCACTCGTCTGCTCGTCGCGTCGTGTACATCGCCGCAGCGTCGCGACGCATGAAAGTGTGCTCGCCGCGTCGTGTGAGATGCCATGCGTCGCAACGTCGGAAGGATGCTGACTTCCTACGTTGACTCCTTTGTTCTCGCAACAAAACAATAACAACAATTTGCGTATCAATTGTCCCAATAAAACTATGGAAAAATAAGTATCAAATCATGACAATTTCATCGACAAATTGAGAATTGAAAGAACTCGGATGAGGAACCAATTTAAGCACAAAAATCATCAATCAGGAGTCAATACATGCATAAGCAGCTATGAAAATGCAACCAATTTATAATATAAACTTGGCTCAATCAAATTCCCCCACACTTAGACCTTTGTACTCCTGGATAAAGTTTTACAAGAGTCAAAAAGAGTGCAAGAGAAAAAGAAAATATCTGCCCATGCTCAAAACAATAAAAGGAAATTGATGCAAGTTACTTCCTCAGAATTCAACCAAAGCAAAATGAAAGAGTGCTACTAAAATAAACATTGAAAGAATCCAAGTACAAGAGATTGAATAAAAGAGAAGCACTCAAGGTATAGTGTTTGCACTCAGCTCACTTCAGGTGTCTAGGGATATTTTCTCTCAATCTACTTAATCCACCTCCTACCATAAAGCTTGTGTCAATTCTATTTGTCCACCACAAGAACTATCATTTGAAGATCAAGAGGACTTTGAGGGTTGTAATGTATGGAAGGCTAAATGAATGGGTAAAGTAAAAGAAAGAAAATATGAGCATATGCACTAAATGTGAACTGATGTCATCTGAGAATTCAAACTAAACAATTGCATAAACAGAATGTAACATTATTCTTTTCTTTCTTTCTCTTTTCTTACCTTTTGCTCTTTTTTTTTTTTTATTGGACATTTTAGAGACATTGTCTCTTTCTCGAAACACAAAATTCATCATCAAATTTTTTTTGACATATTATTTTGAAATAAGCAACATAACCAATGACACCACAAAGGTATGAATGCAAATGCTCATAACAGAAGGCTCAAAGGGCTAACAAGGATAAATGTGCAAGGGCGGTGTTTGGGAAATGGGTTTAAGAAAGAACGCCTCTATCACATCTGCAAAAATCCAGTTCATTAAGCTTCAAGTAAGAATTAAAACAAGTTCTGGAGAAAAATGAAATAAGAAGATGCACACAATGATAGAATGAAAATTTTGAGCTCAAATATCCTTCCACAAGGGTATGATCTCAATGAACAATCTCAAGTATCAAAAACTTAAAATGCCACTTTGTTAGCATGCTTTCATTTACTTTGTATTGAAAACGTTGAAAGCAAGATTTTGTCAAATCCAATTATCATTAAAAGAATGGAAGGTGTTTTCAAAAACTCAAGCATCGTTTTGAAACTAGTAAAAGCTTTGAAAACAAAAGCCACAAAAGTCCAAGGGCAAGAAAAATTTGAAATGAGTGGAAGAATTAAGCACGTAATCATTCATGCATGAGTATGGACGTCCGCGACGTGTAGAAGCGGGCGTCGAGGGCGTATGGACGCTATGACGTAGCAAGGATGACGTCGCGACGATACCAAATTTGAAGAACGCTTTGCATGACGTATGGACACTCGTCATGGCGAAGAAATGCGAATGACGAAAAAATACAACAAGTTTATCATCAGAAAGCACCAATTGACCAACAATATAATATCAATAGTCATGCAATGTGAAAAATAAATAGGGAAACAACTCCCCCACACTTGAAATACACATTGTCCTCAATGAAAGTGTAACAAAAGCAAAAGATGAGAAGAAAAAGGCACAAAAAAAAAGATTGATCATTAAGTGGATTAAGTCAAGTACAAAAGACACAAAAGAACTAAGGAACTAAATACAGAAAGAAAAGAAAACAAAAGAAAAGAAATACAAGAAAAGAAAACAACAGAAAGACAAAACTAAGCCGCAGGGTCATCAGCTGACGGATCCGGAGGAGCAGCCTGAGAAGCACTAGGACCAGCTGAAAGATCCTGGGAGGCAGGAGGAAGTAGTAACTGCAGCCGATCCGCAATCAGGGTGAACATCGAGGTGTAATACTGTCGGTCGGCAGCCATCTGAGCCTCTATGCGACGCAAGTCAGCGCGAAGAAGGGCGATCGGATCAGAGGAGGCGGGAGGTGAAGGGGGTGGACGGATGGGGCTACGAGGTGGGGCCTCGAATGGAGGAATAGGAACAGAAGGAACAGGAGAGGAAGGAATAGGGACAGAAGTAGCAGGGGGAGGGGAAGAAGGTGGAGAAGGAGTAGATGGGGGAGGAAGGCCACGAGGCTGACGGAGACGGACGTACCGGAAAGCAGGGGCAGGCTCAAAGGTAAGGTCGGTCGGATGTTCCAGAACCCGATAGGCCCGGAACATGTCAGTGATGAGATGAGGGAAGATAAGGGAATGGGTGGAGTTGGTGGAGAGGATGCATTGCCGAAGGGCGGAGGTGATGGCAAGGGCGAGATCAACTGGCCGACCGACCATCAACAGATAAATGTATAAAGCCTATTCCTTGGGAACCATGGCTAGGTGAGAAGTAGGGAGGATGTTGTTGCAGATAAAATGAAGCCACGGACGGGCTTCAGAACGAAGGTCGGCTCGGCAGATATAACGCTGAGACCCCCTAGGTTGATACCATTCAATACCCTCAGGGCAGAGAGTATGAAGAACATCATCCCAAGGGTACTCATGGATGAGCTCAGAGTAGTGGCAACGGGGTGTAGGCGGAAGCTGAAAATGTTCCCTAATGGATATGGAAGTGAAGGCACGGGGAATGGAGATACCCCGGAACGCAATTCCATAAGTGTCGGAGGAACGGGCATGGGTGTAAAACTGGTGGACGAAGGTAAGGTTCCCAGCGGTACGGGTATGGGCAAGGGTGATAAGGTTAAGGGGAAAGAGTTGGCGGACAAATGGATTAGTAGCGGGTGTCAAAGGAAAGGTTTTCCTTGAAGATGGCCCGACATGATCTTGGCGGCGGCAAAGATACTCCGGATCAACCGGGACAGAGGTAGAATGGGAAGGGGAATGGTGGTGGTGCGAAGAATGGGAGTGCTGAGGAGAGGGAGAAGTAGCGAGAAAACTCCTAAGGAAGATGGGGATCTGAGGGATGGGGAAACGGGTGGAATAAACTAACTCGTCAAGCGAGTGGGAGGGGGAAGGAAGGACATGAGACGGGGTGGTGGGACGCTGGGACTTGCTGACATTCTTTGTACGAGGCATATCCTGCAAACAAAAAAAAACATAATAGAAAAAAACAAAAAAACAAAAAATCAATACGTAAAGCAAAATTGACCTCCTCGTCATGCATATGTGGGCGATGTCAGCGCAAGGCGAAGCCCTAAACTATGTAAGTGATAAGTCGACTAATACCATGTGTAAGTCGACTTACACATGTTCGGTACCGATAAGTCGACTTGTTCATTGGATAAGTCGACTTGTTCAAGGCTCGAGATTGTTTATTTGTGCCCTAAAGGCAATCCCTTTAGCGCGCTTTTATTCAAAGTCGTATGCGACTTTATGAATAAATAAAGAAAAGGCATTATTCATTAATTTGATATTCATAAACATTGTTTATGAATTGATTGGATCTTTAATCGAATTAATGAAGTCCATGATATATGACATAGCATGAAGGAAATTATGATGTGTTCATACTCACGAGATTCCTATCATGTGCAATTATGTCAAGATTCAAATTCTCCTAGTCATAGGATTAATGAGACCGACATCATTAATCCGGATAGACTAGCACATGTCATATTCCTTGATTGGATCAAGCAAGGATCTCGAAAACTGTAAATATGAGATATTTAGAATTGACATGTGGATGCTTACTACCGTAGTAAGTTCATCGGATGACCCGCCATGAGATCATCACATGGATATCTTATCTAAGTGTCGTTGATAATCTCATCATAGCAATGGTGCAAGTATCCTTAGACTTGAGGTACTCAAGGATATCTTGAATACCGATCCCGCTTTGACTCCATTCCTTGTTGCCTTCCGAGGTAACTCATGTGGTGGTGCTTGGGTACGAACGAGGTATTCAAGATAATTGAGTAGCCAATAAAGGATTCACCACTTCTGGATTAGCAGAAGAGATACCCATGGCCTCTTGTCGGGATCATTACTAAGGTTGGCCAGCATGTATGTCATGAAGAGTGTCTTCATTGACATATAAAGTAATGAGTCCCAGAACAAGAACTGATATCACTTGGGCTAGACTCAGTCTAGTGAGAGTTGACACTTTGACCATACTCATAACCAAGTGGGGTATAGGATGGTGAAAGGACGAATTGCACGGTAATTGTCTATGGAAGGGTTCGTGATCTGGTTCGTGATGAATACATCAAACCGATTACTTTCCGGTCAATTAGGGGTCATGATGTGTTCTAGATACCGCTCATGACTTGCTCGATTAATTGTTAATCTAAGTGGCCAACATAACCGGAGCCTAAAGGGTCACACGATAAGAGTGTTTCGAGAATCAGTAAAATAGTAATTGGACCGAGTTCCAATTATGGAGAGCATTAGGATTAAATGGATCCCAATGGGATTGGGATATGTCCCATGAGATCGTGACATCAATATTGCTAAGAAAGGTTTAGAGTCGCTTTCAAAGACGGGGCCCTAGAGGTGGGGACCAACCCAGTGTGTTGGACCGCTTAAGCAATTATATACATATATATATGATTAATTAAATAAATAATTAATTAATTATCATATATATATGGACATGCACGTGGAAGGAGGAGGAGAGGAAGCTTAATCTTTAAGTTTAACTTTATATATATATATATATAAAGAGAAAAAACGTGGACAAGCTTCCACCATAAGATTTTCTACATGTCTTTTAAAGAGTTAAAAAGACATAGAATAGAGTGAGAAGTGGTGATGGCCGACGGTTTTGGTGTAGGGAGAAGATAGAAGACTTAAAGGGTTAGGTTTTTTTAAAGGTTGAAAAGGTTTCAACTCTTCTTCTCCATGGCCATCATCGTTTCCTCTCCTTCTCCAAGCACATGGTCCAACGTTTCCTTCAGCTCTCTAGGACAGAGGTAGGGTCTAGCAGCCTTTAATCTGTTCTAGCTATTCCCGGGTCAAAGGGGTTTGATCCGGTTAGATTTTCTGATCTCTGCGTGGATCACCTTTAGAGATAGTCTCTTTTGGCTATTTAGGTTGATGTCTTCATACGGATACCAAGATCCTAGGTTTCGGGAAAGTCCCGGGAACAAAAAATTTTGTTTTCCGCTGCCGGTACATGTGATGTACCTCCCGGGATTTTCCTACAGTGGTATCAGAGCGTCTGGTATCCCGTATGAAGCTATAACCTAAGCGAGATCAGAAACCCTAATTGAATTTGCTGTTGATGCATGCTTGCTGTCCAAATTTCGTTTCTGTATAGAGATGCATTTTTCGAAATTTTTCTGCCCATAAATGTTCATAACATGTTATAGAATATGTCTATGAATTTTCAGAATTTATTGATTTGATTTGATATAGTTTTGCTAATTAATTCCCTAAGGTTACAGATGCTGTTTTGTGAAACGATTCTGGAACAGGCATGAGTATAAAATCGAGAATAAATGATAGAAAAATGGTTTTTCGGATTTTCCTTCACCTACATGTCTCTAAGATGTTGGTGAATGTCTGTGAGCATGGAAAGTGGATTTAAAGGTGATTGGATATTTATTCACGAATTTATTCTATGCTGTTGGGAATTGCTGTGCTGATGAACACAGATTTTGAATCGGTTTTGTTATTTAGGTTGACTGAGTTTTTGATGGCCTAAAATCCTGAAAAACTTCATGTAGCATTTTCTGAACATTTAGTAACCTATATAATTTTCTCATGATTTATTGAAATTGTTTCATTGATCATTTCAAGCAATGTACAGAACTGGACAGTTTTGGTGAAAATTGTTGGGACTGTTTTGCTTGGCTTGATTGAGTGTGCTTTTTCAGTTCCAATGCCTTGAACCATTTTTAATGTGATTAAAAATGTGTTATATTGATGTAGTATGATTTCCAAACTGAATTTCTTGAAGTTGCTTTTCCAAGAATTTTTGAATGCCGAATTGATCACATTAGCGTCTCGGTAGTATCTTGCATTATCTTGTTTGTTTTGACCGTCATATTTTTATGACATGTGCTGAAATAAATTTGATAATGTATGTGCTAGCTAGAGATGCTTAGGATGATAATTTGGGTGTTCCTAAATTGTTTGGAAATTAATGAGTTTTGACTCATTTCAAGCTTTTCATATAGTTTGACCTTTTAAGGCATTCATGAATCAATGAATTGTTCATTGATACATCAACTTACAGATATTACCCTAGGTATGATGGTATTGTGAATTGGAATTGCACTGATTGAGGAATTAGCCGATTAGAGATTTTAGCAAAATTCCCTGGATAAGTCGACTTGTATATGAAATAAGTCGACTTGTTCAAGTTTTTTTTTGGATAAGTCGACTTGTGGATAGAATAAGTCAACTTGTAGTACCTTATAAGTCGACTTGTTCAAGGGCAGGTGACATAAGTCGACTTGTGTCATACAAGTTGACTTGTGTGTGGGCAGAAGCATAAGTCGACTTGCATTTGATGAAAGTCCACTTGTGGCATGCATAGGTTGGATGATGGATGATTATAAGGATTGATTCAATGTGATTGATGAAACCTAAATCATTCCAAATAGTCCTACAGACTATGATCCTTCAGCTTGGAGTCGAGAATTCGAAATCCCTCCTCGGTATATGAAAACTAACGCCTTCCATTAATATGGTAAGAACCAGAGTTCTTATAGGGTTGGGTTGTTGGGCAAACTCAAGCTCACTCTATACGGATATGTTCGAACCATGAAAATAAGATTTTCTGATTAATGGGTCGGTTTTCACTGGAAGCGTTGGTTTGTTGAGCAAACTCAAGGTCAACGTGGACAGAGGCGAAATTGGGTAGCATACATCGGATGTATGCGCATCAAAGAGTTGATACCCAATGTAAGTGCACACATCAACAAGTTGATAGCACTGAACGATAGTTGTGTCTAAGATGTAATTGGTATATCTGATACCTCCCGAGACATAAGGTGGCTTGTTGGACAAATCCAAGGTCATTCTTAATGTCGGTTATCGATGATGCAATTGGTATGACCGATACCTACCGATTGACCTAAGTTGTGGCTTGTTGAGCAAACTCAAGGTCACTCTTAGCAATGTCGGATATCGACCCACTAGGACATTATGTCACTTTGTTTATCTGGATTCGTAAAGAGGGTTATGGATTCTAGGAAACTAGTGGGAGCCATATGCATGTCATGCAAGTCCTTATGATCATGCAGGCATTTCTATTCTATCATTCCTTCTCTCTATCGCGCTAGGTTGATTGAAGAAGTCTTTCAGTGTGAATTTTCGCTCTCTATTCTGGACCAAATTTTCTTGATTGGTGAGAATCGAGAATTGTTCTTAGATCCGAGGAACCGGGATCGTCCCAGATGTTCCACTTCCGATTACTTTCTTTGTCGATGCTTCTGATGAGGATCAGAAAGCATATTGTAAGCATCTAAAGGACAGGGACATGGCTACTTGCCTCGATGTCACTAGAGCTGCTAGAGCAACACGAGTCCATGGATGCTCACTCTATAGTATTTCATCTTAGAGAGCTGTTTGATGAGTAAGCTCGGTCTGAAAGGTTCGAGACCTCGAGGCTTCTCTTCACCATTAAAGATGGCTCGAGGATATCTGCATGCGGTATGCCACAAGATGAATGGCTATATTGAGAGATTGGCCGTCTTAGAGTTTGTAATGGATTATGAGTTAAGTAGAGACTTAATTCTGGTTGGATTGTTTGATGGTTATTCACAGTTTGTGATAAACTATCAGATAAACCAAATATCCACAACAATTCCTGAGCTGATCAATCTGCTCAAGACACAATGGCGGTGCTATCAAGAAGGATAGCAAGCAAGTGCTAATGGTGGATGCTTCTTCTTCTAGTTCAAAGAAGAAAAAGGCCAAGAAACCAAAGGAAAGTGCCATCAAAGAAAAACCAAAGAAACTGCCCCAAAAGGTTTTTGCTTTCATTGTGGCAAGTCTAGCCACTAGAGACGAAACTGTAAAATCTATATGGAGTCCTTGAAGCAGAAGAAGGCATCAGATGCCTCTACTTCTTCAAATATGTTTGTCATTGAGGTTAATACTATTCCTGATCCAAACATATCGGTATTTGATACCGGATGTGGCTCATACATATGAAATGATGTGCGAGGCCTCGTGGGACGATGAAAGCTCATTCAAGGAGAACTAGACCTTCGTGTAGGCAATGCAGCAAGAGTTGCTACATTAGCCGTAGACACTTATGTCTTGTTACTCCCTAGTGGGCTTATATTCAAATTGGATGATTGACATTTTATACCTGTTTTAAACAAAGAACATATTGTATGTTTTATGTTTAAATAGAGCTGATTTCCATTGGACTTTTAGTAGCAATGGTTGTTATATTAGTTGCAATGGAAGGCTCTATGGTACTGGTACATTATGCAATAGAATTGACATATTAGATATGTCATATCCAGTTATGAATGTCAATGACGCGGAAAGACATAATCGAGATAATTTAAAATCAACTTACTTATGGCATTGTCGAACAGCCATATAAATGAGACACGATCGCTAAGCTCCATAAGAGTGGATGTTTAGGGTCATTTGATTATGAATCATATGACACATGCGAATCTTGTTTATTAGGCAAGATGACTAAGTTATCCTTTAAGGAAAGGGTAAACGAGTGAATGGAATATTAGACCTAATACATTCGGATGTATGTGGTCCGATGTCCATCCATGCGAAGTGGTTGTTTTACTTCATTACTTTTATCGGTGATTATTCACGATATAGGTACTGATCGATGAGATACAAATCAAGCATTTGAATAGTTCAAATAATTGAAATGAAGTAGAAAACTAACTTGGTAAAAGTATGCATACATTACGATTTGATCGTGGTGGAAAATGCTTACACCAACAGCTTTTGATTATCTCGTAGATAATGGGATTTTATCTCAAGATACTCCACCTTACACGCCGCAAAGACAATGGTGTGGTTGAAAGGAGAAATCGAACCTTAGTAGACTTGGTGCGATTGATGATAGGTTTTACATTTTTGGAATATCGCTTTCGAGACAATTTGTTTACTTGTTAAACATAGTTCCATTAAAGCGATTGTGGTTACTCCATATGGAGATATGGACTAACCGAAAGCCCTATCTTTCTCATCGAAAGTTTGGGGTTGTCTCCTTATGTGAAGCGGACACGCCGATTAGCTTGATGCAAAATCGATAAGTGTTTGTTCGTGGAATATCAATTCTACCTTCTTTGAGGAACAAAAGTTGTTTGTTTCAAGCATGCTGTTTTCTTAAAGAAAGAGTTTCTTTTACAAGAGGACGATGGGAGTAAAGTTGAACTTGGAGAAGTTCAAGATGCTCGAACAAACATAGATCAATCGCTCAAATCAAAAGCGAACTCATATAGATGAGGTAACAGTTCAACCTTCTACTACACACTAATTTCAGAGGTTAAGTAGGATACGACTTTGTTCGAGAGATATGAATTTCTTGTAAGTGAGCGAATGACGTATTGCTCATATGAGATGATCGCCTACTACCTATGAGCAGGTTACGAAAAGTTCGAGTCCGGAACATGGCTTTGTGCCATAAAATCTGAAATGGATTCCATGTATGAAAACCAAGTATGGACTTTGGTTGTTACACGAAGGATAAAACCCACGAGGTGCAAAGGAGTTTTCAAGAAGAAAACCAACATGGATGGTAATTTGATTACCTATAAAGCAATGCTTCGGTTAAAGGATTTCGCCACGCATAAAGAGTTGACTATGACAAAACCTTGACCCAGTAGCAATGCTTAAATCCATTAGGATACTCTAGCCATTGCCACTCATTATGATTATGAGATATGGCAAATGGATGTGAAGACGACTTTCTGAGAGGAAATCACCAGAGGATGTGTATGACACAACTGAGGGCTTCACTTCCATCGATGGCGAAAAGGTATGCAAGCTTCAGAAATCCATGTTTGGATTGAAGCAAGCATCCAGGAGTTCGAATATCCGTTTTGATGAGGTACTCAAAGAGTTTGATTTCTCACAAAATACGGATGATCATTGTGTGTATAAGAAGGTTAATGGGACTGCAATCGTATTCCTTGTGTTGTATGTAGATGACATACTGTTACTAGGAAACGATGTCTCTATGCTGCAATCAGTTAAAATTTGGTTGTCCAATCAATTTGCGATGAAAGACCTTGGTGAAGCAACTTATATCCTTGGGATATAGCTTTATAGAGATAAATCAAAAGGTTGCTTGGTCTTTCACAATCATCGTACATAGATGAGATGCTAAAGAGGTTTAACATGGAACAATGCTATGTACGAGGCCCGATGTATCGTATGCTCTAAGTGTTGTGAGCAGATACCAATCGGATCCTGGTGAGGGTCACTGGGTGGCTGTCAAGAATATCCTCAAGTACTTGTGAAGCACTAAGGATGTTTTCTTGATGTTTGGAGATGGAAATCTCCATGTGAGCGGGCATTCAGATGCCAGTATCTAATCTGATAAGGATGATTCTGAATCATGATCAGGTTATATACATTCACACTGAATAGCGTGGCGGTCAATTGAAAGAGTTTCAAAATAAGAGAGGACTGCTGATTCATCAACCGAGGCAGAGTACATTGCCGCATGAGATGCGCAAGGAAGCGGTTTGGATCAAGAAGTTCATTACTGAATTTGATCTAGTCCCTAGCTGTGGTGGGCCCATAGGATTGTATTGTGATACAATGGGGCTAGTCTTGTGAGCAAAGGAACCAGGTCTTATCGACGATCCGAACTCGTATTACCGATTCGGGAGATCATTAGTCGAGATGATATCCTGCTAGAGAGAATTCCCACAGAGTAAAGTGTTGCTGTTTCGTTGACAAAGTCATTGTCACAGGAGAATTATGATTCTCATGGACTCGCTTATGGTATTAGATACTAAGGCGATTGGCTTTAGGTCAAGTGGGAGATTTGTAAGTGATAAGTCGACTTGTACCATGTGTAAGTCGACTTACACATGTTCGGTACCGATAAGTCGACTTGTTCATTGGATAAGTCGACTTGTTCAAGGTCGGTACTGTTTATTTGTGCCCTAAAGGCAATCCCTTTAGCGCTTTTATTCAAAGTCGTGTGCGCACTTTATGAATAAATAAAGAAAAGGCATTATTCATTAATTTGATATTCATAAACATTGTTTATGAATTGATTGGATCTTTAATCGAATTAATGAAGTCCATGATATATGACATAGCATGAAGGAAATTATGATGTGTTCATACTCCTGAGATTCCTATCATGTGCAATTATGTCAGTATCTAAATTCTCCCTAGTCATAGGATTAATGAGATCGACATCATTAATCCGGATAGACTAGCACATGTCATATTCCTTGATTGGATCAGCGGTGGATCTCGAAGCTGTAAATATGAGATATTTAGAATTGACATGTGGATGCTTACTAGCCGTAGTAAGTTCATCGGATGACCGCCATGAGATCATCACATGGATATCTTATCTAAGTGTCGTTGATAATCTCATCATAGCAATAGTGCAAGTATCCTTAGACTTGAGGTACTCAAGGATATCTTGAATCTTGATCCGTGCTTTGACTCCATTCCTTTTGCCTTCCAGAGGTAACTCATAGGGTGGTGCTTGGGTGCGGCTTGAGGTATTCAAGATAATTGAGTAGCCAATAAAGGATTCACCACTGGATTAGCGTAAGAGATACCCACGGCCTCTTGTCGGGATCATTACTAAGGTCGCGGCAGATGTATGTCATGACGAGTGTCTTCATTGACATATAAAGTAATGAGTCCCGTGACAAGAACTGATATCACTTGGGCTAGACTCGGTCTAGTGAGAGTTGACACTTTGACCATACTCATAACCAAGTGGGGTATAGGATGGTGAAAGGACGAATTGCACGTAATTGTACATGGAAGGGTTCGTGATCCGGTTCGTGATGGATACATCAAACCGATTACTTTCCGGTCAATTGGGGTCATGATGTGTTGCTAGATACCGCTCATGACTTGCTCAGATTAATTGTTAATCTAAGTGGCCAACATAACCGGAGCCTAAAGGGTCACACGATAAGAGTGTTTTAGAGAATCAGAAAATAGTAATTGGACCGAGTTCCAATTATGGAGAGCATTAGGATTAAATGGATCCCAATGGGATTGGGATATGTCCCGATGAGATCGCGACATCAATATTGCTAAGAAAGGTTTAGGAGTCGCTTGTTTGACCTTTGGGGGCGATAGGCAGTAGGACCGAATTCCCAGTGTGTTGGACCGCTAGCAATTATATACATATATATATATGATTAATTAAATAAATAATTAATTAATTATCATATATATATGGACATGCACGTGGAAGGAGGAGGAGAGGAAGCTTAATCTTTAAGTTTAACTTTATATATATATATATAAAGAAAAAAGCGTGACAAGCTTCCACCATAAGATTTTCTACATGTCTTTTAAAGAGTTAAAAGACATAGAATAGAGTGAGAAGTGGTGATGGCCGACGGTTTTGGTGTAGGGAGAAGATAGAAGACTTAAAGGGTTAGGTTTTTAAAGGTTGAAAAGGTTTCAACTCTTCTTCTCCATGGCCATCATCGCTTCCTCTCCTTCTCCAAGCACATGGTCCAACGCTTCCTTCACTCTCCGGGATAGAGGTAGGGTCTAGCAGCCTTTAATCTGTTCTAGCTATTCCCGGGTCAAAGGGGTTTGATCCGGTTAGATTTTCTGATCTCTGCGTGGATCACCTTTAGAGATAGTCTCTTTTGGCTATTTAGGTTGATGTCTTCATACGGATACCAAGATCCTGGGTTTCGGGAAAGTCCCGGGAACAAAAAATTTTGTTTTCCGCTGCCGGTACATGTGATGTACCTCCCGGGATTTTCCTACAAACTAGACGTCGCGACGTGCGGAAATAGACGTCGCGGCGAAGCAAGGTTCTGCGTACGTCGCGACGAGGCAATGCGCTCATCGCGACGTAAGGCGATTTTCATATGCATCGCGGCGAGCAATCTCTCGTCGCGGGAAACCTAACTCAAACTTCTAACAATGCAGACGAAAAATAAGAAAAAGAAAGAGAATGGGACACTTACAGAGGTCGAAGACGCAAGAGTGGAGATGGCTAAAATGACAAGCACGGTGAGGCAGCGGTCACGGTTAGACAGAGAGGAGAGCTGAGAGAGAGCGAGGCGATGACGGTGGGAGAAAAAAATGAGAAAGAAAGAAGAAGAAGAGGAAACGGCGAGGGAGGTGGAACGTCGCTACGGGGAAAAGACAAACAGGGCCTCGGACAAACGCAGACCGCCGGACTTAAGGGCAAAAGGGTATTTCAATGATGGGGCGTCATGGTGTCGAATGTAGCACGTCGCGACGTAAGTGCCATATGAACAAGAAACGTCGCGACGATAAATGCAGATACGTCGCGACGAGGAAAGAAAGATTGAACAAGATACGTCATGACGTGTAAATGCAAATACGTCGCGGCGCCTCCTCGAAAAGAAAAACACAAACCCGACTTAATCCAAGAACAATCAATCCAAAACAATCAATCTTCCAAAATTAATCCTCCCAAAGAATGTCATGCTTCTTGAGAAGATATAAAGCTAACAAAGGAAAGCAATTTATTCAAAAATGAGCAGAAATCCTACCTAACTACGGCACTCTCTTCGCTAGGTTTCTCCCTACACTTAATCAAGATATTTATGCAACACAAAAGTTCACATCACTCCTAAACAGGATGCATGAATATAAAGAGGATGTAGGGTGAGAAACAACCTGGTCTCATGGCGGGTCCTGAAACTTGGGATAGTCACCGGCAAAATCCGAGCTTCATCCCAATGGCTTGGCTCGTGCGACTCAATGTCCAACACTTGACTTGAGGTCTCTCTACAAAATCATCAAGAAGCAAATGTTCTCCAAGAAGAGTGTCGTAGAAGATGTCAAAGTTTGTGCAAAATCACAACATGCATCATCAATAACCATGTCAAGCATATTTACTCCAAGCAAGGAGTAATCCTCATGGGGGTGCTTCATTGCTTCATACATGTTGAAGCTCACCCTTTGATCGCCAACCTCCATGGTTATCTTTCCTTCCTTCATGCTAATCATGGTGCTTGCTGTTCGAAGGAAGGGTCCTCCGAGAATCAGTGAAGTATCCTGCACAACCTCAGTAGACATGTCAAGTACATAAAAATCAGCAGGAAAAACTAGACCTTTAACTTGGACTAAGATATCCTCAATTATCCCCACTGGATGCCTAAAAGACCTATCAGCCAATTGTAACACTACAGATGTAGGTTTTATGATTTTCACTCCTAGGTTCTCATAGACTGATTTAGGCATCACATTGATAGCCGCCCCTAAATCTAATAAAGCTCTCCCGATGGTCACTTTTCCTAAAGTGCAAGGGATGGTAAAAGATCCAGGGTCTTGACACTTGACAGGTATTTGGGGCTTGAATAATGCAGACACATTGGAGCTCACCTGGACTCTCTCATTTGGCCTAAACTTTCTCTTATTCGTGCACAAATCCTTCAAATACTTAGCATAGGATGGAACTCTCTTCACTAGATCAAGCAAAGGTACATTCACTTCCACTTTCCCAAACAAATCAATGATTTCTTTCTCATGTTGTTTCTCATTTAAGCGCTTACTCATTAAATATGAATTGGGAAAAGGAAGGTCTGAATACTTACCTCCTTACCTTTACCGCTTGCTTACTTGACTCTCCACTTCCCCTTTCTCTTTAGAATCTCTTGGAGTTGTTTCCTTATCAGTTGTTGTGAGTCTCTTCCTTTCTTTCAGTAGGTCCTCCTCTCTGGCACTTTCTGATCTCATTACCCTTGTTGGAGGTACTGGCTCACTATCAATCTCATCCTCACATGGCTCATCTTCATCTTGAGGCTTGAACCTCATTTGCTTTCCACTCCTGAGGGCAATGGCATTAAGACTCTTCGGGTTCATCACAGTATTGGAAGGTATGGCTCCACTGCTTTTCGCCTGATTTTCACTCATATTGTTAGACAACTGAGTGACATAGGAATTGATGTTCTCTGCCTTGGTCTCCCATTGCTCAATCCTCTTCTCCAAGGCATTGAATCTGGCAGCAGTCTTTGAGGAATCCTGTTGAATCAAAGAAGCAATTGCATTAAATTGGTTAGCATTAGAATCCCTCTCTTCCTTCATCAATGTCATCATACTGTGGAGCAACTGATTGGTATCCTCCTTTGGTGGCACTACCAAGGCTTGATGTTGACTGGGGAACTGGCTAGTGGAAGTGCCAGCTCCTCCTCCTTGTGAAAATCGCCTGAGCTCGTTTCGCTCATTCCTCCAACTGAATCTCGGATTGGATTTCCATCCCTCATTGTAGGTGTTGGAGTATGGGTCCCATTTCTGATTCTGCCTGCCTTGATACATTGCCGAGACTTCCTCATATCTACCTGGGCAAATGCTCGAAATATGCATTACCGACTCACAATTTTCACAACTAGGTGCGGTAAACTCTGTTGAAGAAGTAGAGCGTTGTACATTCAAATTCTTCAGCTCAGCAGTGATGCAAGATAGCTGTGATGATATCCGAATCTCCAAAGAGTCCACTTTCGACTCTAGGCTCTCCATTCTTTTTGCTTGAGCCGTCAAGGCTCCCAACTCATGCACTCCTCTTTGATCTCTGACACTGTACTGCTGATGGTTTAAAGCCATCTTCTTGATCAGATCCCATGTTTCCAAGGCTGTGAGGTCAATCAAAGATCCTCCAGATCGAGATCTAACATACCCTTCTCCCGGCTCTTCAACCCATCATAAAAGTATTGCACCAATTGCTCATCGTGAATCGGTGATGGGGCATCTAGAAAGAAGGTCTTGGAAGCAGTTCCAATAGTCATACAATGACTCATCATAATCTGGCGGTGAATAAATCTCCTTCCTCATGGAAGATGTCCCGAAGTCGGAAAGTATTTCTCCGTAAAGGCCTTCCTCGATTGGCCCACTATGGTAAGCATTGGCCACATGCCTCGGAAGACTCATATACCACTCTCGTGCTTTCCTTCCAAAGACAAATGAAACACCTTCAAAGTACTTGATCCAAAGTAGCTCCCACTGGCTTCATACTCTGGCAGATCATTGTCAAAGCTTGTAAGTGCATATATGGATCCTCTCCTGCCAAACCATGAAATTTAGGAAGAGAATTAATCAGCAAACCTTTAATCTCAAAATTAACATCAAAATTAGGGCAAGCAGCAGTAAATGGATCATAATGCACATCAGATGTTGTTGCCTCCCTAATTGTCCTACGTCGCTGATTCTCATTGTTCTCTCCCACTCTCTCATGCTCACCATTTCCTCCATTAGTCCCATTTCTAGGTTGGTGAACAGAATAATCAGGATTTGGGTAAATATTAGGATTCTCAGCCATGTTCTCACTATCTCGCTCAACCACACTCCTTCTCTCTTGTTCTTTCCTTTCTTTCCTAAGTCTCCTCAAATGTCTCTCAACTTCGGGATGGAACTGAACAAGTTTACCTCTCCTGGGCATGCACCAAAAAGCAATCCACAAACTAAAGAATGGTATCAACAATGCTCACAGTCACACAAAATCAGATAAAAGTGAAATGCGATGAATGTGAGAGTATGGATGTATGAATGTATGTATGAGTGTGTATGTGTGAAAAATGTGTAAAGTATGAAATAAGATCAAAGTATGATGTATGCGTGTGCAAAGGGAAATCAAATCTATACTATGAACAAGTGTAAAAATCAAACTATCTAAATGCAATAAAAAACAATGATTCTTATTATCAACGACAAGTCATAAATGACAATGGCTATCCGATGGTAAAGCAATTACTTGGCTCCCCGGCAACGGCGCCAATTTGATCGCGGCTCTGTCGATTCGACCTTACGATCGATCCTTGGAAACTGGTCAAATAAAATAAATTCCAAGATTGCTGTATAGAATGCAACCTCGGGTCGTCTCACTTAACTGGAACCAAATAAAAATGGTCTAATCTAGCCTAAATGTCAAAAATTGCAATTGAAGTTGATAAACGAGGGTTTAGTATTTTTGTCAAAAGCGAAAAGTAATCAAACCGACAAAAGTATAAAAGAATATTTTTGGGATTTTTGAAATAATGCAATAAACAAAGAATCGGATAAAATCAAATTGATAAAATCCTCTTGAAAATGAGGCTCAGGCTATCACAGTTCAAAAATGGTTTTCGGGGATACAATCTACTAAGTTTCGAAAGATCAACCCTAAAGGACTCTTTAGGTTCAAAGATTTAATTAATGAACTCCATCATTTAAATCTTTGTTAAAAACCTTAGTGTGACAATTGGACAAGCAAATGCAATTGGTCAAATGAATAAAACACAACAATCTCAATCAAACACAACTAGGTAGATTAAAACCGTGAATGCAGTATCCAATGACATATATGAAACTTCATATATTAGGCATCAAAATGTTCTACAGATTACTTTGTCCAAATTTCAACATAGTATCAACACACGGTTAAACTATAACAATGCTAATCTAAATATATCGATGCAATCCTCTAACTCAGAAGTTTACACAAATATACTAGACTTCAGATACTAAGTGATTACTCCCCTTCGAAGCTCTGTAAACTCAAGCCATTGCTACATCTTCAAGAGGAAGGTTGGCTTAGCTATGCATGACTCCGGTCGATCCCTCGGATACTGGAGAATGAACGAGGCTCATGTTTGCAGAAGACGATGACGGTGATGATGGCGACTGTGGTGATGATGGTAGACGATACTGAAAATGTGAAGGTCTTCTCCTTCCAGAGTTTGCGTTCCAAGCCGTCTTCGCATTCAAAAATCTGCGTGAAAAAAAATCTGTCGATGACCTAAAAATAGCAAGTCTTATATGATGGATCACGGGCCGGGTTGGAACAGTGAGATGAACTTTCCATAAACAGGTCGGGTATCCGCTCATACGTCGCGACGAATAAGATAAATGAATTACATTCATCGCGACGCAGTGCACTCGCTCGCTTTCGTCGCGTCGTGTACATCGCCGTGCGTCGCGACGTGCGGAAGTGTGCTCGCCGCGTCGTGTGAGATGCCATGCGTCGCGACGTGCGGAAGGACTGTTGACTTCCTACGTTGACTCCTTTGTTCCTGCAACAAAACAATAACAACAATTTGCAATATCAATTGTCCCAATAAAAAATATGGAAAAATAAGTATCAAATCATGACAATTTAATGACAAATTGAGAATTGAAAGAACTCAGTATGAGGAACCAATTTAAACACAAAAATCATCAATCAGGAGTCAATACATGCATAAGCAGCTATGAAAATGCAGCCAATTTATAATATAAACTTGGCTCAATCAGCATGTGTTATACACAACACATATACATATGTATGTGATTGAGTATTCATAAGATTGTGCAATTAATAATGTGTGTGCAATATGTGTAGTGCATAATGATGATACAAGATAGAACGTCTGTATCTAGGCATTTCCAGATCATGGAAGCTAATGCTAATCTGGAGCATACTATGAGTAATGTTAGATAGTCTCACTTGATTATTTGTTTGTTTCCAATTCTATATTGAATTATTTTGTGAATGTGATTGTATTGATTCCGGAATTTGAAAGTCTGAGGCTTTTGATGCATAAATAAGATCTTGGAAGTGCTCTTTGTATGTGAATCTAATTGAAATAAGTGTACTCAACATTTTTATTGAATGTCAGACCAAAGCCCGATGATAAATGTGTTCTGAATGTGAAACTAAAATTTGATGATTGTTGAAAATATGTAAATGTGATGCATTTGATTACATGAATGCATGAAACATAAAGGTCGTTGTGACCGCAGTAGTCACCGAAAAAGAGCTTAAAGCTTAGACAGTGAAAAAGAGCTTAAAGCTCAGAATGTGATAAGAGCCTCAAGCTTAGTTGTTATTGTACCTGATATCCACTAAAAGATATGGGACATTATCTGATAAAAGCTCGATATCCACAAGGGATATGAGCTAGTAAAAAGGCACTTGGTCACAACAAAGTAATAAATGAAAGTGAGTCTCATGTGCATTACATATATAAGTAATAAGTATGATTTGAATGATTGAAACGAATTGTTTGACTTCTTTGAATGTGAAATGTGAAAATTGTGAACAAAAGAGTTTTGTGATGCTACATAATGATAAATGAAATGATGTGAAATATGTGATTATATGAATTGACAAGTTATGTGATTGAGTGAGACATCGAGGATGGTCCACTCATTGAGTTCGCAAAACTCACCCCAAAATTGCAACATTATTTTCAGGCTTAGAGAGGATCTCCAGTTAGACAGACTGGAGTCTAGCCACTGCATTTGAGTAAGAGATAGAGGCTGGGATTAGTTCGTGTCTACATTTGTATTTCTTTATTTTTGTATCAAATTGTATATTCTGCAATTATGGTATCACGTGTATTTGAATAATTCTGTTTGCAATAACTTTCTAAATTGGAAATGTTTGAAAATGAGATTGATCAATGAGTGTCGTAACACTTGTGAATGAAAATGTTTACAAATAACGTGTGCCTGATTTGTTTATTGATTTTTTTGCATATGCATGTGTTGTTTGAAAAAAAATTTGTAATGAGTTTGATTAACTGACTCTTCTAGTATGCTACCCTCGTAGACAAATACTGTCAGTATGCTCGAGGATTTGCCCTATGAGAGTGGGGTGCCACAACTTCGACATGGATTAGATGATTAAGGAAGTAAGCAAAAAAGAGGTGAAAGAGGTATAAAGAGTAGGAAGTGATCCCGAGAATGTGTAGAAGGACAAAAAAAGGAAAAAAATCAGAAATTGGTGACAATATTGCAGGTATGATTGTGGCTTATGGTAGGGTAAAACAATCAGTGCGATTTTTAACTAAATTTTTTACTATTTACCCTTCCTTCACCTATATATTCATGTCATACTTCATTTTTTCACTTACTTTCATTTTAACTTTATATCTCTAAGATTAAAACCTCCAAACACTCTCACTTCTCTCTAAATAAACATTTAACTTCCCATTTTATTCTAACCTCCACCTACTTGCAATCTAGTATATTGCGCATTAAGCAGTTAGCTAAGCACAACCAATCATTAGGATGAAATCAAATCTCAGGACGAGGGTAAAGGAATAGGGCGGCTGACTTCGGAGCACCCTTCCTAATCTACACAAAGGAGGAAGGTATTTGTTTCCAATTCTTTAATGTTAAACAAATAGTAGTCTCAAAATATTTTGATTTTGATACGTTTGATAGGCTAGAATTACGAGATAGGGTAAAGAATGTAATAGAAAGAATTCAATAGGTGAAGTTTATACACTTCTAATATCCTATCTAGTAGGAGATCACTCTTGAATTCTTCACTTCCCTTTATTTAGAACCTAACAACCCTAAAGAAATAAGGTTTAGGTTGTGAGGACGAGCTTATGAGCTAAACATTGAAATCATGTGTGATATTTGCATGTTCCCCGAAGCTTCCAATATTGATCAACTTGATGATTTTTGTGCTTCTCGCTTCATTAGGTTAGAGTGATTCGAAACTAAGAATGCCTATAACAACATTATACAAACCCATGAGCACCTGTTATTGCATAAATTCATGTGTCAAATGGTTTTTAACAAATTATAAGCTAGCAAGTGCTTAAAAAAGGGACGTTTTCTATTGTGGTGCATAGATCACATCATCCTAGTATGCACCTCCACACATGTGCTAAATGCTATTATTACATCTCTATGTAAAAGGAGCAACAATTTAGATATGAGGCACTTAGTTCTTGCCATTGTTAAGTACTATAGCATGGATGGTAGTGGCCTAACCATCTATCTACCTGATTCCTAAATCACCATCATTTATGGTGTGTTGAAATCCTAAAGTCCCATAACATAGAACTCCAGGACATCAACCAAAAGACTCATGTGAAGATCAAGGTTAGTCAGGCGAGTTCTAGCAGAGCGCCAACTCAGCAGGCAGATAAGGAGTCAACTTGTGAGGAGTCTGAAGAGGAAGAAGAGTTTGAAGAGCTTGGTTGGAAGAAAGTTCTCCATACAATCTCTAACAACACCAAGGTAATTACAAATACACTTATAGATAACTTTAGAAGGGTGAAGGAGATGACTTGAACACAATGATGTCAGAGTTGGGATATACACCAGATTCATCGATATTTCGAGGCTCAAGGCATCCACTTCCAACACCATCCCCGCCTCCATCAGTGTGAGACTTTGTTTTTATTTTACTTTTAACTTTAGTCTTTATTTTTGTTTTTATTTTATTTTTTCTTTCTTCTTTCCATGTGTATTTGTTTGCCTTCCTTCTCACATTGAGGACAATGTGTTATTCTAGTGTGGGGAGGGTTATGTGTTTTGCTTTCAGTGTGAATTTTTCATATTGTATGATAGTTGTTATGTTGCATTTTGTAAATTGTGTGAATGTGTCGATGTCTTAGATGGAATGTAATTGATTTAATTTTGAACATAATCTATTAGGTTATGAAGAGTCATTGGCTTGCAAAATTAGTAATATGGGAGTTATTTAGGATTTAGTGTTAGTTTTGTTGGACCAATGGTGGTTGACAAATTAATTCCACTTATGTTTTGATAATAATAAAATGTATAGAATTGGTTAAGAAATTGTTTCAGGTATTTTGGGATTGATATTCAATGAAAGAATTGTACAAATCAAGATGGGCAAGTGTTTAATCATTGAAGAATCAAGATGGAAGTTTCCTATAAGTGAAAGAGGCTTATATAATGAAGATTATAGAAGATTTGAGTGGATATTACCGTTGAAGCTTACATAAGTCGACTAGAACATCATATGTCGACTAATATATGAAGATATGTCAACACAAATCGACTAACAACATACAAGTCGACTTATCGTGGACCACAAGTCGACTTACACATCACAAGTCGACTTATAGAAGAGCGGAGATGCAAGTTTACGTAAAATGTTGTCACAAGTCGACTTATACAACTCGACAAGTCGACTTATGGTCACAAGTCTACTTATACAGCTCGACAAGTCGACTTATGCGTACAGCAAATAAATTTCAACGGTCCAATTTGATAAAAATGGAATGGAAATTATCAAGGAACGACTATAACAATCAAGCAACGGCTATATGGGTTCTCAATAGCTATATTTCTTCTTATATAAAGGGTGGATGATTGATGAAGAGAAACACAAGTTCTACAAGCCAAAATACTCTTATCTTGCTCCAAATTGCTCATCATTGTTCTTACTTTGTTTACATTTGTATTGAGCACTTGTTCTTAGATCTTTATCCTATTTCTTTTACAAATTGAGTGACTAGTGAAAGGTCACGTGTGAGGTAGCTTGAACCGGAAATCAAGTATTATTGGTAGGATTTGTGCCGGAAGACAAATCATCTTTAAAGGTTGCTTGAGTCGGAAATCAAGCGGTATTGGTAGGATTTGTGCCGGAAGACAAATCAAGTGTAAAGGTAGCTTGAGCCGGAAATCAAGCGGGATTGTAAGAGTTCACACTGAACTACAAAGTGTGTAATAAAGTGGTTTGCAAAATCCTAAGTGGGAGCTTAGGTAGAGGACGTAGGTCTTAGCACAGAACCTCTATAAAAACAGTGTTTGATCTTCTTCCCTACTCTTTTCATTTAAATTTGTTTAAATTGTTTTTGTGTGAATTAACTTCTGATTTTATTGTAGAATTTTCAAAGAATTTAAAGATCTATTCAACCCCCCCTTCTAGATCGCTAACAAGTTTATCACCCTAAAAATTGCCACATTCATTTATAATCTTAGGTCTTTCGACTAAGTAGCTTTGCTAGTATTTTTTCATATAAATGACTAGCTAAAGCAACAAGCTAGGCATTAAAAAAATGTTTGCTAATTTTTAAATAAATAACTATTCCGTTCGCTTTCAGGTTATGATTAGAGCTAGTAGCTAGTTGAGAACATGATATAGCCAAGTAATCGGATCGACAAGCATCACAAATGTATGCCTTCGCATCAAAAGGTTATAACGATGTTCCAACCAAACAGCTTAATAAAAACATGACTTAGGCAAGTAACCGAATCGACATTCATCACCAATGTATGCCTCTGTATAAAAGACTAGGTCAATGTCTAAAACAAGTAAATAAAAATGTTTTCTAATAAAAACCTACTGAACTTATAAATAGTTTGACTTTTCATGAAAAAGTATTTAGGATTAGTTACAAAGTTTGATTGACCAAATAATTATTAATGTGTTTGTACAATTGAAAAGGGTGAATAACTTGACATTTGGGACTTGATTAATATATATGTTTAGTCCAAAGCTCTTAGATGAGAAATTTTCAAGTTAATGATTTGGAATAACTTGAATGATTGTGTTTAAAGTTAAATTTATTTCATAAAGTTGATGTCATTGTCTTATTATTGCATTGTGTGCTATATGATTTTATATGTTTGTTGTTTTATTTGCTTGAGGACAAGCAAATGTTTAAGTGTGGGGATGTTGATAAGTGTAAATTGCATCGTGCTTTAAGACATGGTTTGATATGTGTTTAGCTATTAATTCAATCAATTAGTATATGTTTAGGTTAGAATTGTGTTAGTTTGTTAATTATTTATGTTTTAAGTGTTTTATAGGTTAGAATAAGTCTTTTAGCTTAAATATTATATTTTTAAGGTACCTTGATATGTTTGTTAGTGTTTCAAGGTAAATGTCAAAGAACATAGGAGTTTTGAAGACATTCGGGTTGAAATGACGACCTACAATTGTGGCATGTCAGGCCATGATCGTGATAGAAGCAACAGATTCAGGCAACATGAATGCCATGATCATGACAGAAGCACAAGGAAGAGCCCAGGATTATGGCTTGCATGCCACGATCATAACAGAAGGCTCAGATATGGCCCATGATCGTGGCTTGTGATAGACAGATGCGCAGACACTCAAGAACATCTCAAGTTTTAAGGGATCTTTTAAACCTTTTGGACCCCAAAAAAATCATAGGGCTGCTCAAAACAGAAGAGGATATTTAAAGAATAGCAAGAGAGGCAGAAAGTGAGTTTTTACATTAGCCACCTTGAGAAACCCTAGAGAAATCATTGAGAGATAGAGGAAGAGAAGAAGGAAGAGGGAAGAGGAGAAGAAGCTAGCTCGAAGTACTTCCTAGATCAGGAGTTTCCCATCATCGCTGCCTCCCATCATCCATTTCGATTGTATTTTCTATTTAATTACAATTTTATTATTATATAGAATTGAAATGAATAGTTGATGATAGGATCTATAATGTTGAGGATGTTCTAAACTAACCTTCGGAATTTTATTCTTGAATTAATGAAAAATATGATTCTTTATGTGTTTATTGGATTTTTTATGGTTTGATTATGTGATACCATAATTTGGTAATAAACAGAGAGGGTGAATTGAATGAAAAACGATTAAATTGGACTAACAAGAGTTAGGTGATTTAATAGAACAAGAATTGAATCAAATTAAGAAATTGTGCAAAGAGAGATCTTGCATATATTTCTGATAGTTTATTAAAGAACTTAAAAACTAATAGGGTGTGAGATAGGTTGTGAATTGAGAAGTTGTAACTTCCATAAGCTGATTAGGGTTTATAATTTAGAGTTAATGATTATAACTCGAGAGAGAGTAATCAGCCCTAGGATAGTCTAGAACTAACAATCTAATAATTCATAATCAATTAGGCTAGCATCAAGGATAGGTAAAATTCCCTTCTCTCAACTAATAATTTATTTTAGTTGGTTCTTGGGTGTGTTGCAATTGTTTAATAATTAGTATATTTGTATTTTATTCTTAATTTGATTGATTGAATTAAATTCTTGTTTTTAGTTTCATTCCATCTTAGATTTCTATTATTTTTTCTAGCCTTAGATTTTATGATTAGATTAACTCCATTCTCGTGGGATCGATTTCTTTGGTTCTATGTTAACAAACCATACGCTTGTGAATTATCAGAGGTTAATAATTAAAGCTTATACTTAACCAACCACTTGATCAATTGGACATAAGAAGGTTAGATCCATTGAGATAAAAAAACATGAGCTCTTAAAAAATGATACTACCATCTCTATTATATACCATTTAGTCTTTAAAAATTAGATAAAACAAGGCAATCAATATGTGTTAATTACTTGAATATGCTTGGTTCTTTAATTGTTAGACTCCTCCTTCTTCTGAAGCCACACTTTTAATGGTTTCCTTACCATTTTTTTATTAAAACAAAATCTATGAAGATATCCATTCTTACTGCAAAAATGAGATACCATGTTATATGAGTGATGCTACAAAAATGAGATACCATGTTCTATGAGTGATGGTGATGCATAAGTTTATTTCTTGGAATTCTACGTGCGTATGTATAATGAAGAATCATACTATAAATATTAAAGGTGTTGAATGTTTTCCTAAGGTAGTGAAATGTCTTATCAAGATTATATATATGATGTATACTATGAATGTAGGCTTGATGTGTGCTACTTTGAGGCCTAATGGGGTATAAGTGGATTTATATGTTATCATATAAGTTATGCAAATTTTTTTAGAGTACTGAACCAATGCCTATACTGTGAGACATATATGAAAGCATGATGCCTAATTTTAAAATTAGTCCTAGTGGATGTAGCATATGCATGTTTATTCTTATGCTTTGTTGTGAATGTTCTATACTCATTTGTCACATTAGGCAAAGATTCTTCATTATGGAAATGTTTTTTTTTTATAAGCGTGGCTCTTGATAAAGCAAACACATGCAAGAGGGGGTGAATTATATGTGACTTAAAAAAATTTCAAGTTTACTTTCAGTTCAAATAGAAATGACAGGAGCCTATCTATAATTAAAACAGTAGGAACCTATTGTGTGATAGAGCTTATTAAACGACAAGAGCCTACTAAATGAAAAGTTCTGTTAAAAACAATTTAAAACAGAAGACACCTGTTAAAACTGAAAAGAACATCTTGTAAGTTGAAAATAGAAGGAGCCTATTATAAAGTGAAAGAGCCTCTTGCTGAAATAAACACACACACACACACACACACACAATATAATGTGGAAATTTAAATATTACGAGAAGAGAGAGAAGGACACGGTAGATTTATAATAGTTTGGCTTACAACCCAAGCCTACGTCCAATCCCCAAGTATCCAACTTGAATATTTCATTATAAAAACCAAGTAGTAATTTGACAAGACTCTTCAAGCTCACGAGTACATATTTTTTAAGGTTCTCCAACTTTCCACACTTGAATATGTTCATTCTTTCACAAGTATTGCTGCTCTTCTTTAAATAGTCAATTTCTTCAACTAGCCCTTGCTTCACTTGCATCTTTAATCAACTGGATGGATTTAAATATGAATAACTTTGATGTCATCTTTCCCAAAAATCTTCCGTAATCACAGGCCTAATATACGACCTTCATAATTAGTAGGATCTTTTCAGATAAACCATTTCTAATGAGCTAAGTTCATAACAAAGGTTCTTGCAAGAAAGAAAACATATTTCTTATGATTTTATTTCTTTTTGAGAATTAGACTGTTAATTGTACAAGGAAATAAATCTAATTTGAATTTTAAAATATCATACAATTATCATCAAAATCGTCAATCATAAATCTTGAGCTAATAACTCTAAAATCGGCTTCACATCCATAGCTGTATACTATTCAATGCCTTTTAAGCTCTTATCATGTTTTTTAGTTTTTCACTCCCTTTATTGAATTTGGATATTAAATCCTATGAATATTAATCTCCTTTTTCAATTTCTCATTTTCATGTTTAATATATTTAATGCATGATTGTCATTAATAATCACATTTTTAATTCTTTATTATTATGCAATTAATTTTTCATCTTTTTAATCTCATTCATGCATGCATCTAACTATTTTTAACCATCCTTAAATTTGGAAGATAATTTCTTCCTTTTCTTACTCATGATTTCTAAAATTTGGACTAATTTATTATATGTAAAATCATTATCACTATCACACAAATTAGAGTTAGATTTATCGCATCATCATCCATAGCAGTAAAGCATGTATAAGCTATCTGTTCTTTTGAATACTTATGTTTAGATTCACTTATGTCATCCTAAGTGGAGGCTTTAAGTGCTTTTTTCTTATCCTCCTTCTTATAATTTGTTTTCATACTTTCATCATCTTTGAGTAAAGTACATTGTGACTTTATATGGCCAAACTTTCTACATTTAAAGAAAATAATGCCAGAAAATTTCTGTTTGGGTTAATTACCAAAAAATCCCAAACTTTCGTCAATTTTTTAATTATAGCCTGAACTTTAAAAAGTAGCAATAAAATGCCAAAATTTTCAATCTGTTTCAATAATAGCCCAAACTTCAAAAAGTACTAATAAAATGCTCAAAGTTTCAATTTTTTTCAATCCTAGCCCAATATTAGTGTTTCCGTTAAGTTTGCTAACGTGACTTGCCACATGTTTCAAAAACCGTAACTATTAATACACATTAACCAAAATTAACACAAAAAATGAAGATTAATGAAACAACATTGTTGTTTAAAAATGACCTAAATCAGATTAGGCATTCTCGACGACCTTATGCTTTGATTTTAGTTTTTCTTTCATTTTTAGTTTGTTCTCTCGATGCCATCACCCTTTGATTTTTAGATTACACAGTCCCGACGCCCTCATATTAAGGGCATCAAAAAACTGAACTAAAAATGAAGAGCTTACTGGTGTAGTATATTGTAATGCGAGGGTAGTTTGGGTCATCAGAAGAACAAACATAAAATAAAGTTATGAGGACATCAGGAGAACAATAGACAACATCGGGCTACAATTGAAGAAAACTAAAAGTTAAAGCATTTTATTGCCACTTTTTGAAGTTTAGGCTATAATTGAAAACAATAAAAATTTAGGCATTTTGTTACTACTCTTTAAAGTCCGTTGAAAAATTGATGAAAGTTTATGCTTTTTTTTTTGGTAATCAACCCTTTATGTTTTAAATCACCTTTACCTTGAAATCTTTTTTGTGTGTGTAGAATTTCTTCTTTAAGAACCTCTTGAATTTTCTAGTGATTAAGCCAATATCTTTTTCATCATTTTTACTAGTTGCCGTCTCTTCCTTTAAGGCTTTGAATACTAAATTCTTTTTCTTTAGAAACATCATTTTTTCATCTCTTAGAGCCCAATTTTGGATGTAAGAAGAGATCTAATAATTTCCTCCAATAGTGGTGTTATTAGATACTTGGCTTCTTATATAGCCATTACGTTATGGTCGAAAGTGACCTAAAAAACTTTCTTACGATTTCAAAATTAGTATAGGTCATTCCAAGACCTTTGAAAGCAATAATAATATCAATAAATCTAGTGAACATACTAGTGGTGTTCATGGTAGGGTAACCTGATCCGTTCATAACTAACCTAAACCTGAACCTAAATGTTAGGTTCGATAATTTTACGAACCTGAACTTAAACCTGAACCTAAAAAACCTATAGGATCGGTTAACCTATTTTCAGGTTTGGTTCCTGTGGTAACCGAACCTATTCATATCAATATATATGACAAAAATTATAAAAATATTTGGTAAAACAGATACAAATTATTCATAAAAGTATGCATATAAAATCCATCAAAGATTAATCCACTATGTTAAACCCAAGCAAAGTAAAAATAAGTCAAACAATGTCTTATAAAAGATCCACACTAGAAAAAAAGAGATAAATTATTAAAAAATTATTCTTCGAAGAGGATGGTAGGATGATCCACTGTTATACATGAAGCCACATCTGTAGAAAATAAAGAATAAAAAGAGTTAGACTAGTTATTTCTTTTTTAATTGAAAAAATAATTTTATTTATTTATTTGTATATTAAAGTAAGATAAAGTAAATTATATTACCTGATTCAATTTTCTCAAGTTCTTCAAGTCTCTCTTCCACGTAAAGAGAACCTTGTGATTTTCTCATCCAATCTTGTCCACAAACAAGAGCCTCCACCATCTTTGTAGTAAGAGCGCTACGAAAGAATCAAGCACTCGACCTCCTGTACTAAAAGTCGACTCAGATGCAAAAGTAGATACAGGCATAGCTAAAAAATCTCGAGCCATTGAAGCAAGCACTGGATACTTAACAGAATTTAATTTCCACCAACTCAAGATATTGAAAGTCTTATCTTGGGTTCACAATCTTCAGCTAAATATTTATCTAGCTCACTTTTGGTTTCCCCACTTGCTTGACTAGCCTCCTGCTCTTCAAAAATATTATCCAAAAATGCTGCAACATCCTTGACGTTATCAACTTCCATATCACTTGAAGCTTGAGATTGGACGCTTGATTTTGCAACAGGAAAAGATATGGAGGATCGGTAGAAATCAAACATCAAATCTAAAGTAATTTTTACTTTCTCACACAACTGCTCAGATTTGACATCATCATATGTTTTACCAATCACAAAGTTCACATACTTCAATTTGCAACGTGGATCGAGAACGACAACAATAAATAACATGCGGTTGATATTAACATCTCCCCAATACTTATCATGCTTCTTCTTCATCCTCAAAGCCATGTTTCTTGCACTAAAATCACCTAGTCCACATCTCTTTGAAATTACCATCCCAATGCCAAAAATTTCTTTCATGTACTCATTAGCAGTTACATAATGAGAGCTAGACAATTTTAAAGTAGCATCATAAAAGATAGAAAGAAAAGGCAGCAAGTTACGTGCGTAGTCCCAATCACTTTCACTAGGAACACCTTTATTATTTTTATTCTCACCTCTGCTATTCTTCTTTTCAGAAAGGTCTTCAACATACTTAGAATCTTGACTCTCTAATAAATCAAATGCTTTTTGAAATTTCAAAGCTGACTCTAACATTAAATAAATAGAATTCCATCTTGTTTCAACATCTAGACAAACAATACTCTTGCTATCTATTTTCTCTTTTTCTATACAAGAGTTGAACTTTGCCATTCTAGCAGGAGAAGACCGAACATATTTCACTGCATTGCGAATCCTAATGATTCAATCACCCAATTCTAATGGCCCCTCTTTCACAATTAAACCTAAGATGTGTGCAACACATCTCATTTGTATGAACTCACCTTTCAATACACCACCCTTCCAACTATTAATTCTTTTTCTCAAGTATTGAATAGCTACATCATTTGAACTTGCATTATCCACTGTTATAGTGAATACTTTTTCAATGTCCCAACTAACCAAACAAGTCTCAACAGCCTTACCAATTGTATCACCTGAATGACCAGAAATTGGGCAAAAGTTTATAATTCTTTTGCATAATTTCCAATCGTCATCAATAAAATGTGCCGTGAGACACATATAACTGAGATTTTGACATGATGTCCAAGTGTCTGTAGTAAGACAAACCCTGGAAGGCAATTTCTTAAAAAAGTCCTTCATCTTCGTTCTCTCTTCTAAATAAAGTGCATAACAATCTCTAGTCACTGTAGTATGAGAAGGAACTTTAAATTTTGGTTGGATATGTGCACAAAAATCACGAAAACCCTCTTGATCCACATGAAGAAAAGGTAACTCATCAACAATAATCATTCTAGCAAGTGCCTTCCTACATCTTTCTTGATCAAACATCCATGTTATCATTCTACGTGATGTGCCATCTTCATCTTCACCTTTTTCTACTATTGCCCCTTCTATAGATTTTTGTCCACTTTTGGGTTCCTTGTGCTTGTTATATGGATACTTAACACATCTATTCAAGTGATTGATCAGACTACTAGTACCATTATTCTTTTTACAAGCAATAGATTTCTTACAGTATTGACATACACCAACCCTATCGTTAGCTTCACCTGACTTGATATAGTGTTCCCAAACCTAAGATCGTCTCTTGTTTGAAGAGGTGGTAGTAAGCTTAGGGAGATTTGATGCATTAGAATCAGGTGTTTGGGGATTACCAGAAGTTGTTATAGAAGCCATGTCAACACCATCAACGCTCTGAGAAGTGAGAAGTATCTCCATTAGTTCCGTTCCGTGAGTCAATAATAGTGCATTGCTAGTGCAGTCCATAGAGGTTGACACCTGATCAAAAAAATAAAGAAAATTAAAGCTTTTGTAGTTGTAAATTTAATGAAAAATAAAAAAGAATAATTTGGGATATTGAAAAGAAAAAATTCTACAAAGTATAAATCTTTTTAATCAAAAACTAAAGTTTGCTTTAGATTGAAGTTTTACACAAATTTTGTAATTTTTTTAATGATCGACCCTTTTATTCTATTACTTTCTAATAATGTTTAAAACTTCAGATATATTTAGATAATCAATTAGGTGGTAAAGATTTACCAACATAAGTAGAACACCTGACTCTTATGTCTCATAACATACAAAGCTTGCAAGAAATAGCAATGATCAAAAAGCTTGCAAATAAGCATCTAATTCACTTTGAGCGCATATTTTACACTGACAAGCTCCTTAGTAATATTAAGCTATGTAAGCTATCTAATTCACGTGGAATTCCCTATTGGCTACTGCTATGTAAGATACTAAGATGTTAAAGCTTTGTATGTTATTGTTATGCATATATAATAATATAATATGATAAGAGTCTTCCCCATTGCCACGTCTCACAACTTAAAGATGAAAAGACATCTAAACATATTATATATCAATATATGCATGGAGGCTGGACGTTGGAGCCATGGACGACGACGTGTCTACTGACTACTGTCTACTCTTCAAACTGCATAACATATTCTCACGATCTCAGTTCATCAAATGCACGTGTCGTCAATTGCTACAGCCTACGGTAATTCATTTCTTCTAGTTTTGTTTCTTATTTTACAAAGCTACGGTAAATCGGTGTTCGGTGTAATGTTATTTTCACTTACCTTTAACAACCTTTAACAGTGATCACCCGAGAGACTCTCTAGCAGAACCACGGCTGACGGGCTGAGTGCTGACGGGCGATGACAATGTGCGATATGAACTATAATATAGGGAGCTAGACGGACGACAATGTGCAGAGCTAGCTAAGGGTTTCGAAAAGACTCAAGATTCATTTATGTTAATCATAATAGGGAGCTAGACGGACGACAATATACATAATAGATTTTTATTATACGATGTGATAGTAAAATTATAAGCAACAAGAAAATATATTTATTTATTTTATGTATATACATAATAGATTTAAAGACACAACTCAATTTATTATTTTTAAAAATAAATTATCAAATAAAATGTTAATAATAAAATATTTTTGTAAATGATATTTAAATTATATCTAAATATATAATAGATTTTTTTGGGTGTTTCAGGTTCAGGTTTAAACCTAAACCTATAAATCAGGTTCGGTTCGGTTAACCTGCTATAGGTTCAGGTTAGGTTCGGTTAACCTAGAACCACAAGTTAGAAACCTGAACCTGAACCATGAACCTGATTTTTTAGGTTCGGTTCGAACCAAACCTGAATTCAGGTTCGGATAACCTTATTTATAGGTTCAGTTCATGCGATTCAGGTCCGGTTCACAGGTTCGCGGATTTTTTTAAACACCCCTAGAACATACTAGATATGCGTTCATTGTTCTTCATTTGAAACAATTCATATTGATGTGTTAATAAGCTAACATTGGTCTTCTTTACTAGATTTGTTCCCTCAAGTTTAACTTTTGAATTGTAAAAAAATTTATAAGTTATTTCGCATATAGAGACCTTATTAAATTAATTTCTTCCTACTATATAAAATAGGAAATGTTTAACCTTCCTATTTAAGGAAATTAGTCTCTTATTTTGAGGTTCCTATTCTTCTTTTAATTTGGATACTTTTTTGTTATCTATAGTTTTCGTAAGAATAAAAGGACCATTTAAAAATATTTTTTGTAGGTTGAAACTTTCAACCAATAAAAAAAACCTCATCTTAGTTTTTTAGTAGAGATAATCATTCCCATTAAAGAAAGGTGCTCCACTAATACTATGGCCCTAGACGTTGATGCTCTTAAATATGCAATTAAGATCTTTTTTATATGATTTCATTAGAAGTACTAGCCTAAAAGACTTGCTATAATACCACTTATTAGTACCTAATGGAACTCAAGAGGGGTTGAATTAGGTGTTTACAAAATTTAATAGTTTTTCTAACCAATTAATTCAATTTAACAAAGAATCAATATATAAAAGAAGAAAGGATCAAACAATTAAATAATAATTTAAAGAAGATAAAGGAGAGAGAATGCAAACCAATTTATATTTGTTTGTTAAACAACCCTTTCTTACATCTAATCTTAAGACTCTTTTGGAATTTCACCATAATTCTTCTTTCAAAGTGAGGAATAACCTTTGTACAATCTTTTCTCAATAAAGAGAAACCCTTTTACAATCTTCCTTCATAGTGAAGAAGGACCTCAATACCACTATAAGACCCAGAAGTATAATAAGATAATGCCCTAACTAAATATCATAACTCATAATACCTCATTTTATCATTTTATAATTCTAAGGAGGCTCAATCATATAAATATGAGACAGTAATGCTTAAATTATAGAAAAAACACTTAGAAATTTGTGTAAAAGGAAACTAAATACTTTCTAATGCAACAAACAATAAGAAAATATGTATTTATAGGCTTTCGAGATTTGTACTAGCCATTAGAGCCAAAAATTAGTCATTAGAATGGCTAGTTGTAGAGCACTAATTGACCAGTATAGTATATTGGTTGACTAGTGTGCATTAAATGCATAGATTCACTAACCTTTGAGATCATATTTCACTAGTATATATGTTTATTGGTCAATATACCAATACATCAACCAATGTTGATACAAACTCTCAAAACATCAAATTTAACAACTTTAAACTATATTAGTCGACCAATAACCCATATGGATCAATTAGTCACCCTAAAACATGATTTTAACAACTTAGAATGATCAAACTCAATTTTTAATTAAATTATAATTTACACAGTACCAAAATGTACCATAAAGAGTGTTTGAAAGATAAAAGTCTTTTATATTAAAACCAAAGGCTTCAATTCCTCTTAATGAATGAAAATACTTATGGAATAATATGATATAAAAATTTTTATATAGTGATCCTATTATAACATCAAAGTGACTAAATGGGATTACAATTAACGTTACAAACTAAAGAATGACCTTGATGTTCCTTGTTCTTCTTTTATTCTTGACTTTTCTTCACTTTGTAAATTGTAAATTTCATTTTTTCTTTATTAAATTCATAAACTATCTTCTTGAGTTTATGATGATATCTAATTCTCATATTCCTTCTCATCAAAACAATAAACCCATTGATGTTACTTATGGGTTTATCATAAAAATATTGATCAAAACCTCCCTTATTTCAACAGAATCTTAGATTAAAACTAGTTGTGAAAAAGTTCATAGACATTTCATTTTGAAGATCTAGATATCATTGATGTCTCTATAGAAGTTGGGAATACACAAGTTGAGGAGGAGAATGAACTCATCATTCTAAACAATTTTAAAGTGATTAGTCTTATAATTGAAAACGTAATATGTTTATAGTTTTCTGATGGTTACTTTAAGCTTCTTTTTTCTTTTCCTATGGATTCTAGAAGTGTAAGTGTATGGATGATTTCTTGGACTTTTATGCTTTAATTTTGATGATACTTTTCCTTGTAGCCTTTATTTGCCATATGTTAATTTTTTATTTGATTTTAATTAGCCAGTTATTATTAGGTTATGGATGATTGGCTACTTGCAATATTATAGGCCTTTTTATATAATTCATCTTAATGCTTTTTAGTAAATTACTTCAATTGATACCTCAAGCTTGTAGCTTAATGGAAATTTATACTTAACCTTTTCAAGTTGTTTTTATAAAATATAGTAAGGGATATTATAAAGAAAAATATGCATTTGATTTATTAAATTATTACGTCCCTATTGCCTCCTTAACTTTGTCTTTACACCCTATAACAATGTTTTTTATTAACTTTATGAGACCAATTGCTTGTAGAAGTGCCATTAACATGAAGTGAGGCTTAGTATTTATTTCAACATAAATTCTTTCAAAATTTATATAATCAATTGTAGAGGACCAAGAAAAGAAGCAAAAGGATGAAGAAAAGGATAAAGACCATCCCTATGTCCCTCCTTGGATGTACCCACCAAAAATACCATTCCCACAAAGACTTTAAAAGAATGAATTGGATATACAATTTGCAAAGTCTGTGGAAAACCTAAAGCAATTTTAAATTATGTTGTCATTTGTGGAAACTTTGAAGAGCATACCCATGTATGCGAAATTTCTCAAGGACATATTATCAAGCAAGTGGACTTGGGAAGATAATTAAATAATTTCCATGACAGAAAGTTGTAGCTCCTTAATTACCAAGCACATGCCCTCACAATTGAAAGATCCAGGGAGTTTTATTATAGCCTATGTAGTTGGTAATTTAGAATTTGCTAAATGTTTATGTGACTTAGGTGTGAATATTAATCTTGTGCTTTTGTAAATCTTCAGGAAATTGGGCACTTTTATGTTTATTCAACTGGTGGAACAATGAATAAATAAACTGTTTGGCTTGGAGAAAAATGTGCCTATAAAATTGGACAAGTTTATAATTCTTGTGGATTTTTTCACGTTAGACTTTGAAGAGGATCAAAATTGTCTATTAATTCTTATTATACCATTTTTAAACACTAAAAGAGCTTTAATAGATGTCTTTAAAGACAACCTCATCCTTCAGATTGGTGATGAAAAAGTGAAATTCAATATGAATAAGGTATTAAAGAATTCAAAGGAAGGGAATTCGTTCATAAGAATTAATGTAGTCAAATCTTTAAAGGAAGAAGAAGAGAATGAGGAACAAATGATAGCAGACATAGAGCTTAAAGATTATACGAAAGTCTCCGTTTAAGAAGAAGAAGCATAAGAGGAGATAAGGGTAACTGAAGAAGAAGAGGAACAACTCACCCTCTTATAAGACAAATTGTAGGATTTGATTGATGATTCAGGGAGTTTTAGTATTCCCTATTTTATTTACAATTTGTTGTAAAAAGGACATTACTAAAATTAATAGGTTTTCTTAATTTTATTAATTATGTCTATCTGATTTTCTTAATTTGATTAATTATATCCATCTGACACAAGTGGAAGCAAGCCACTCATAATAGACCCAGGTTAAGGATAGAAGGTGGAGTACATCAAGCTAATGACATTAACTAAGCACCATTTGGGAGGTAACCTAAGAAATAGGATATTTTTATTTTATTTTATTTCAATTTATTTTTGATATTTTGATATTTTGGTATTTTGTTACTTTTTATTTTTATGTTTATTTTATAGGGAGTGAATGTTGAAATTTTATGACATAGAGTGCCTCCAAATTCCTATCAAAATAACAAAAGTATTCTTGCTCTAACTTTTTACTTATTGCTCTCTACTTATTTGTATTTGATTTTTTTTTCACTATAAGGATAATGTGTGGTTCAAGTATAGGGATGTATATGCAATTGCATATCAATTGTGTGTGAACTTTTCATTGTATACATCAATTGCATGTGAATTTTATAATTGTATAGCTTTTTTTAGGATGGCATTATGTATGTGTGGGAATGAATGTGTCAATGGCAAGAATTTAATGGACTAGTTTAGCTTTAAACATGATCATTTAGTTTGTAAAGGCATATTAACTTTTAAAATTTATGTTTTAAGTATTTTTGGGATGAATATGAATGTTAATTAGGATATGAAACTTATTTGTCATTTTATGAATTTTTTTGTATACATTTATGTTTATAAGTCAATTGAATTAGTTCCATCATTAGTAACTGATAGGCTCTGCAAGTGCACAGGTTTAGTTGTAGCAATCAAGTGTCGATCCACAAAGACTAAGTCAAATTACTAAATTCACTCCTCCTAAATTTGCTAAGCAATCAATTAAGAAAGTTATGTTATTAAGGAAATTGCAATGTACGATAAACAGAATTTTCACTAATATTCTAGGAATTCATTCCAACAAAGAAATCATGTACTTCCTTATGAAATAAATTGTCGATCTGGAACATTAGCTAACTGTTTTCAATCAATTCTTTCGAAGTAATCAACGTGTTGACTTCAATTTTTAAACCAATTTCTTAGATTAAAAACCAAATTCAACCCAATTAACGCCTTTGGATTCTTCTCGCACTCCTAACGAAGAAATCTATTTCTAGATATTCATTCAGTTAGATCTAATCTAGCATTTCAGATGTTAAACATTACTTTTCATTTCTTGGTTTAACATCACCCATGTTTAATTCAGAGCCCTAGATTAGACAGATCAGATCAATAATTGACAAAATGACTTTACTGAAATTTAATCAACATTGAAATAAAAGAAATAAAGTCATAAGGTTTAATACATAATTCCTAAGCTGAAATAAATATCCTAGAATAAAGAATTTTAAAGGTCCATAACTGAATTAGTCATAAAAGCTAAATGAACAATTAACATCAACATGAAGGAAGAAACTAAAAAAATAGAAAAAAGGAAGAAAAAGGTACTCCAATTTTGTCTTGGATCTTGATTTCTCAAATTCCCCTATGCTCTTTTGCAATTTGTTGTTCTTTTTGTTCTCCTCTTCCTCTTTTCTTCTCGATCTTCTCTTCTTTTCCTCGCCCAAAAACCGCCCCCTTTTCTCTGTCTTTTCTCCCTTTAAAAACTCCGTAATCGTCAGCTGCTTTACACGGGCCGTGTGAAATCACAAGGATTCCCCGTGTAACTTTCAGGTGACTTTGAGCACATCTGTCTTCAATCTACACGGGCCGTGTGAAATCACACGGGTTGCCCGTGTAACTTTCGAGTGACTTGCGCACAACTAGCTTCCAATTGCATAGACCGTGTGAATTAATAATCCTGCAAAAATTAAAAAAAAACTAACAGCAGTACAAATTTACCAAAAACAAAAGAGATTCCATACAAATTAATGTAAAAAAAAAGATAAAGTAGAACAAGAATATAACAAAAACAAAAAATTATCAAACTCCCCTATGCTAAACGTTTGCTTGTCCTCAAGCAAATAAACTAAAAACACAAAAGAAAGAAACCAAAATAACATCAATTCGAACAAAACAAAATGCAGCGTGTTACTGAGACAACTATTCGCTCCGAGGAATGGTTCATCACTCGCGATCTCTGCTAGGTTTAGCTCAAAGAATCAATTTAAATAATGAAAATTAATCAAAAACTAAGATCACCTCCTCACTGTCCTTTCCGTTTCAAAGGAGCGCTTGGTTACCAATTTAGTAAACCATTTTCTAATTGCCCAGTAACACATGTCTCAAAGGGGTACCTCATTTGGTATTTCCCCAGTAACATGCATCTCAAAGGGGTAACAAAGACCAATTAAGCCCTTGGTTGTTCGAGTTATGAAACGGCTCGATAAGGGACGTAACTCTCCCAATTGCTAGCTACTCCATGTTGGATCGGAAAAAGAAAACATGCTTTGTTTGGAAAAACGGTAGATTTCAAAACTTTTAAGAAATCATTACTTGCAGCGAAAGCAACAAATCCAAATCAACATGCCAATCCATACATGATATGGTATAAGGATAATAAAATATAAACAGGATAAGGAGTATTACCGACTCCTTCGCTATAGCTTTAAATCCTCGCTGCGCTATCCTATCCTTCTTCGTGTATCCAAATCCTTTGCCTTTAGCAATCTACTTTCTCCTTGTTGTAGTATCCTCAACCAATTTGATTTACCACCTTTTCTTCAAGGACAATTAGGTTAACAAAATCCTTTTGTGGGAAAGGAGAAGAAATGTTTGGAGGAGATTTTCTTAAAAGAAGAAGAAGCAAAATTGAAACTCTTTCAATTGGTATTTTTGATTCACTCTTTCATGAAAGGAGAGAAGGTGTGAAGAACATGCAAGAACTCTTGCTTGCCTACCAATTTCGTATATGCATGGATGGAAGGAGAGAGAGGCATCAAATGCATCACTTTTTTCATTAATCACTCATAAAATAGCCAATAAATGAGATTATCTTCATTTATCTTTATGATGGCTATTTGAAAAGACCATAACTTAAAATTCAATACCAAATTTTGGTTTTGCCAAGAAGAAAGAAGGAAGATGGTCCATATAATGTATATCTTTCATCTTTAATCTAATGAATGCAAATAGGTTACAAGCCAACATTAAAAGACAACCATTAAACCATTTAATGGTAAGTTCATAACTTCATTTAATGATGATTAACCACAATAAAGACCATCTTTATTTAGCATTTTAAGGTCAAATGTGTGGTTACAAATTTAACCTAGGAAAAACCGAAATTGCTATCTTCTTCTTTTAAAAAAATTGTTTTAATATAATTAATCTAATTAATTACATTAAACCAAAAACCAAGCCCATTACTAAATGTACATATGGGCTTCTTTAATTAGACCAAGCCCAAGATTCAATTATGGGGTTCTAATTAACCTCCATTTTTATTTCTTACTTAGCTTCATAACCTTCCTTAAAGCCAAGTGGAGAATCTTATTGGACTTTGATAATTCAAGCTCCAATAAGCCCAGAATTAATTCAATCTCATTGGAATTAATTATAGCTTATTAACTAAATGTCATTGCACTAAAGACAATTAGTTGAACTCTTGAATTATTAAATATTATGAGAATATGTCCAATTGTAAACCCTATTTAGAACCTTATTATAGCCATCCGCACAACAAAGGGTAAAATTACCGTTTTGCCCTTATGTTGGTTTTTCCTTCTATATCTCTCATTTTACTTTATATGGTGATTAACACATAAGATCTCATCTCAGTGTTAAAACTTGATGGGTAGCTAGCCCATCAAACTACTGGCGCTAGTTTAATCACTAAATCTCCTTAAAACATCTAGAAGAGATGATAACACCATAAACTCTTTATTTGAGTGAATGTTCCTTGATACATGTTTCAATTAATAATTCCAACATGCAGACACTGGATTAATACTCTGTAAAAATCCATTCCGATCATATCAAGAATTATAATTAAACATATATGAGTTCACCACTCATCAAGATTATGGTTTATAATAAACGAATGCTTAAGTTGTATGTTTTAAGATTAAAGTAACGACCCACTTTATTCTTGAAAACATACTTGATTCCAGATTCATTTAATAGTGCCATTATCGATAGTCAACTACTATCATGATATGAAACTCATCATTCCTCAAGTAAACTCCTTTACTTATATGGAGATAAATCGCAACACTATAGCCTAAACCATAATCAAGCGACCAACTTGATTATTCAACTCGTGAATCAATTAATTGATTCTAATAATATACATGTTTCTCATACATCTCTATGTATATGTATATTACTTACAAAAGAATCTTGGTACCTTATGACCAGAAATATAATGCTCATACAGATAAAACCAAACTCTTTTGTTTTATTAATAATAAATATTTTCATTTCAAAACTGTAACTGAAGAAGATAAAGTTACATGTAAATACACTTGCTTTCCAGGGCACTATATTTACATAACTCCAACAATCTCCCACTTTCCCTAAAGCAAGTTTGACATATCCCTCATTCCCATCCCTTCTAGGTGACCCTCAAAGCTCTTTTGAGTCAATGTCTTTGTGAACGGATCAACAAGGTTTTGCTCGGTGGGAATCTTTGCCACATCCACTTCTCCACATTGTATTATCTCCCTTATAAGATGATACTTTTGCTCAATGTGTTTGACAGTTTTGTGGTTCCGAGGTCCTTTAGAATTAGCCACTGCCCCACTATTATTACAATAAAGTGTAATGACCTTTTCTGTCTCTGGAACTACCTCCAAATCATTTAGGAACTTCCAGAGGTAGACTGCTTCCTTTGCTGCTTCACAAGCAGCAACATACTCAACCTCCATAGTCGAATCAACAATACAAGATTGCTTGACACTCCTCCAAACTATGGCTCCACCTCCTAAAGTAAATATAGAACCAGAAGTTGATTTCCTTGAATCAACATCTGATTGGAAATCAGAATCTGTATATCCTGTCGAAATAAGATTACTTCTAGAGTAAACAAGCATTAAGTTCTTCGTCCTAAGAAGATACTTAAGTATACACTTAACCGCAGTCAAATGTTCCATTCCTGGATTGGACTGAAATCTGCTTACCAGTCCTACTACGTAACAAATATCCAGTCTAGTGCACAGCATTGCATACATCAAACTACCAACTGCCGAAGCATATGGAATGTTACGCATGCATTCAACCTCCTCTTTTAGGTGCTTGTTCCTTTGAAAGTTTGATTCCATGTCTAGTAGGAGTAAAACCCCTCTTGGAATCTTACATGGCGAACTTATTGAGCATATTCTCAATGTAGGTTAGTTGAGACAAAGCTATCTGCTTGTTCTTTCGATCCCTTATAAGTTTGATCCCTAGAACATAGGTAGCCTCTCCCAAATCCTTTATTCAAAACTGTTCATTCAGCCATCCCTTAACCGCAAATAACATTCCTACATCATTCCCAATGAGCAGAATGTCATCAACATACAGGATTAGGAAAGTAACCTTACCTTCTTGTATTCTTTTATAAACACAAGGCTCATCTAGGTTTTGTATGAATCCATAGGTTTTGATAGCCTTATCAAACCTAATGTTCCAAGACCTAGATGCTTGCTTAAGTCCATAAATGGACCTTTGCAACTTGCAAACCTTATGCTCACTACCTGGCTCAATGAATCCTTCTGGTTGGGCCATATAAATGGTCTCCTCAAGATCCCCATTAAGAAATGCGGTCTTGATGTCCATTTGCCATATTTCATAATCGAAATAGGCTGCTATAGTCAAAAGAATCTTGATGGACTTAAGCATGGAAACCGGAGAAAAAGTCTCCTCATAGTCTATACCCTCCTTTTGAGTATAGCCTTTAGCTACCAATCTAGCTTTAAAGGTCTCTACCTTTCCATCCGATCCCCTTTTCCTTTTGTAGACCCATTTACACCCTATGGCTTTTAGACCTGGTGGTAGATCTACAAGGACCCAAACTTCATTAGTATACATAAAATCTATTTCCGATTCCATCGCCTTGAGTCATTTACCTGCATCAACATCATTAATAGCCTGTGTATACGTAATGGGATCTATTTCTTCTTTGTCCAAGATAGCAATTAAGCCTTCTCCTAAACCCAGATACCTATCTGGCTGTCTCACAACCCTCCCACTACGTCTAGGCACACCTTGATGTTCAAGTTGCACTTCTGATTCAACTCTTTAATCCATTTCGACAACTTGTTCTGTCATATCCAAAATAACTCTTGGTTTGGATGAAATAGCTAACTCCTTTAGTACTACTTCACTTCTTCCTTTGTGTTTTTTCACAAACTCTTCCTCTAAGAAGGTTGCATTTATCGACACAAATACCTTCTTATCATGAGGACTGTAAAAATAGTACCCTCGAGTTCCCGTAGGATATCCTACAAACAAACATACTTCTGACCTTGGTTCCATCTTTGTGGATTCAGGCTTTAGAATATGGGCTGGGCAGCCCCAAGTCCTCAAATTCCTCAATGAAGGCACTCCGCCAGTCCACAAATCCCTAGGTGTTTTAGGCACCGATTTGGACGGAGCAAAGTTAAGAAGATATGTTGCCGTTTGTATGGCATATCCCCAGAATGATTCTGGAAGGCCAGCGTAGGACATCATTGATCTTACCATTTCCAATAGAGTTCTATTTCTCCTCTCTGCTACACCATTCAGTTGAGGTGTACGAGGAGCTGACAAATTGGAAACAATTCCATTGTCAATTAAATATTGCTAGAACTCTCCAGATAAATACTCACCATCTCGATCTGATCAAAGTTGTTTTAATGGCTTGCCAAGTTGCTTCTCAGCTTCAGCTTTGAATTCTTTGAACTTTTCAAAAGATTCACTCTTTTTATGCATCAAATACAAATAGCCCTGTCTTGAATAATCATCTATAAAAGTTATGAAATATTCATAACCTCCTCAAGCTTGTACATTCATGGGCCCACACACATCAGTATGTACCAGGTCCAATGTGAATTCAGATATGTTTCCTTTAGAAGGAAATGAGGCTTTGGTCATTTTTCCTTCAATATAAGATTCACAGGTGGGTAATGAATCACTATCCAAGCCCATAAGGATCCCATCCTTTACTAGCCTGCCAAGTCTTTTCTGATTTATATGACCCATTCTTAAGTGCCATAGATACTTTGAATTAATTCTAGAGATTTTGGATTGTCTTGGTTTTATCAATTCTGTGGTGTTTAGTGAGCCTTTCATATGTTATATAAAAAACAATCCCTGTTTAGTTATCGCATCACAAATAAAATCCTTATTCTCATATATTGAAACAACCTTTTCAAAATATAAGGAATAACCAGATTTTATTAGACCAAAAACAGAAATCATGTTCCTTACAATCATTGGTATGTAATAAACATCCTCCAAATATAACCTATGACCACTAGGAAAGTCCAAGATAACTACTCCCACTGATTCTGCTGAAACATAGGAATCATCTGCTATCTTGACTTGAAACTATCCTTTAGGTAGTGTTTTCCTTTGCTGGAACCCCTGCAAAGAATTACAAACATGGTTAGTGGCTCCTGAATCTAATATCCAAGAAGTAGATAAATCTGCCACATTTCTAGTTCCTAACAAACTTAGGAAGCCCATATCTTGTTTGCTTTTGAGGGACTCTAGGTAGATCGGATGCTTTCTTTTCCAAAGGCCCATCTCATCACAAAGGAAACACTTTCCTTTGATGTTCTCTTTGGCCTTCTTTTTCATGGATTTGGCCTTGACCCCTGTTTGAGCCTTCTTTTTCATTAGACCCTTCTTCTTTTCCTTGCCTTTACCCTTGGGCTTAGAAGAAGAGGCTACATTAGCTTCTGGCCCATGAGCCTTAATATTCAATATCTCCTCCGTGCTCTGGAGGGTATTCATCAACTCACTCAAGGTGTAATCCTTGCTGTTGAGCTCATAGTTCAACTTAAACTGCTGAAAAGAAGAGTTTAAGCTATTGATGATCATAATCATTTGCGTGTCCGCATCCATATCCGCCCTGTTCGTTGGTTTAAAAAGATGAAGATGAAAAAGAAAGTTTTTCAATGCTTGCTTTGGAAATATACGAGTATCATCTGCCTCTCTTCTTCATCTCCTTCTCTTCATTGTTTCCAAGCTCTCCATAGAACAAAGGTAAGATCTAGCAGTCTTTAATTTGTTCTAGCTATTCCCGGGTCAAAGGGTTTGTCCCGGTTAGGTTCTCCGATTTCTGCGTGGATACCGTTAGAGACGGTCTCCTTTGGTCGTTCAGTTTGAGTTTGTTATATATATACACATGGATCCTGGCTTTTGGGAAGGTCCCGGAACAAAAAATGTTTGTTTTCCGCACCGTGGGCATGTGATGCTCACACCGGGATTTTCCTACAGTGGTATCAGAGCCACTTGTGTCGTATATAACAACGAACCCATGACTAGGTCGGAGTTGCTATAGCTTGTGATGATGATGCATGTTGTATGTGTTGAATTTCGAATTCAGTATGAGATATAGTTTTCGAAATTTTCTTGGCCAGATATGTTCACAAGATGTTTTTTCATATGTATGTGGAAGCCCGGAATTTATCAATGTGATTTGATATGGTTTTGCTAATTTATTCCCTAATGTGCTGGGTGCTGTCTTTGTGCACATTCACTGAACAGGCATGTCTATAAATTCGAGAATAAATTTTAGAAAAATGGTTTTTCGGATTTTCTTTCAGCTACATGTCCCTAAGATGTTCATAAATTTCTATGTGGATGGAAAAATGTTTTCGAGGTGATTTACTATTTATTTGAGACTTTATTGTGTGCTGCTGGGAATAGCTGTGTTAAGGAACACAGATTTTGCATTGGCTTTGTTTCTGAGGTTGAATGAGTTTTTGATGGAAATAAATCCTGAAAAACTTCATGGAGCATTTTGGGAACATGTAGTGACCTCTTTAATTTTCTCAGAATTTATTGAAATTGTTTCAATGGGTTTTTCAAGCAAAACATAGAACTTGGCAGTTTTAAGAAAATTGCTGGAGTTGTTTTGTTTGAACTAAGAAATTGTGTAATTTTCAGTTCCAATGCCTAGGATCATTTTTAATGTGATTAAAAATTTGTTACATTGATGTTGTATGCTTGCCTAAATGAATTTTTTGAAATTAGGTTTCCAAATAATTTTCGGATGTCAAATGTGTCTCATTAGAGTCTCGTTAGTATATTCCCTTATCTTGATTGTGTTGGCCGTCACAAATTTTGTGACATGTGCCGAAGTAGTCTTGATAAAGTGTAGACTACCTAGAGATACTTAGGGTGATAATTTGATATTCTCGAATTATTTGGAAATCCAAGTGAATAACAGTGTATTCACTGATTTCAAATTCTTCATGTATAGTTTTGACTATATATGGTGAGCAAGAATGAAAGTGTTTCATTGGTACATCAAGTTAAAGTGTATTACACTTGGTATTGTGAATTTGAACTACACGAATTGAGAAATTAGCCGATTAGATAGCAATTCCAAATGCACAAGTCGACTTATACGTTAATAACTCGACTTGTTTGGTGCACTGTAGACGCATAAGTCGACTTGGACAATGGTACAAGTCGACTTGTTCGTGTACAGCTGCATAAGTCGACTTACACATGCATAAGTCGACTTACACAGAGGCATAAGTCAACTTATACATACACAAGTCGACTTATAACATGCAAAGGAGGGATGATGGATGATTTTAGGTATAAACTCAATGTGATTGATCATATGCCCTAAATCATTCCATATAGTCATAGTGATTATAATCCTACGGCTTGGAGAAGAAGAAGATGAGACCTGAAAATCCTCAAATCATATGAAAACTAATGCCTTCCATTAATATGGGGAGAACCAGAGTTCTTATAGAGTTGGGTTATTGGGCAAACCCAAGCTCACTCTATACGGATATATTCGAACCATGGAAAATGAGATTTTCGGATTAATGGGTCGGTTTTCACTAGAAGCGTTGATTTGTTGAGTAAACTCAAGGTCAACGTGGACAGAGGCAAAATTGGGTAGTGTACATCAGATGTACACGCATCAAGAGTTGATAACCCAATGTGTGTGCATACATCAAAAGTTGATAGCACTAGTCGATAGTTGCACCTAAGATGGAAATGATATGATTGATACCTGCCGATTGAACTAAGGTGGCTTGTTGGGCAACCCCAAGGTCATTTTAGGAATGTCGGATTTCTATCTATAATGCAATTGGTATGACCGATACCTACCGATTGAACTAAGGTGGCTTGTTGGGCAAACCCAAGGTCATTGTTAGGAATGTCAGATATCGACCCACTAGGACATTTTGTCATAATGTTTCTTGGATTCGTACTGTGGGTTATGGATTCTATGAAACTAGTGGGAGCCATATGCATATCATGCAAGTCCTTATGATTATGCATCTATTCTATTCTAACATTCTTTCTCTTTCCTAAAGGTTATCAAGATGACTTCAAGTGTGAACTTGCGCTCGCTTATGGAATCCAACAAGTTAACTGGACCAAATTTTCTAGATTGGCTGAGAAATCTGAGAATTGTTCTCAGGTCTGAGGAACTGGGATATATCCTAGATGTTCCACTTCTTGATCCACCAAGTGCTGATGCTTCTGATGAGGATCAGAAAGCATATAGAAAGCATCTTAAAGATAGTGACATGGCTACCTGCCTTATGCTTGCCTCGATGTCACCTGAGCTGCAGAAGCAGCATGAGTCTATGGATGCTCATACCATAGTGTTTCATCTTAGGGAATTGTTTGATGAGCAAGCTCGGTCTGAAAGGTTCGAGACCTCGAGGCTACTCTTCACTACTAAGATGACTCCAGGTTCATCTGCAGTGCAGTATGCACTAAAGATGAATGGGTACATTGAGAGATTGGCCGTCTTAGGTTTTGTCATGGATTATGAATTAAGTATTGACTTAATTCTGGTTGGATTGTCTGATAGTTATTCATAGTTTGTGTTAAACTATCGGATGAACCAAGTATCCACAACAATCCCTGAGTTGATCAATCGCTTTCAAGACAATGAGAGCAAGCTATCAAGAAGGATAGCAAGCAAGTGCTGATGGTGGACTCTTCTTCTAGTTCAAAGAAAAAGAAACAGAAGAAGAAAAGGTCTAAAAAACCAAAAGGAAGTATAGCCAAGAAGAAAACTAAAGAGACTGCACCAAAAGGAACTTGCTTCCATTGTGGCAAGACTGGTCACTTTGAAGCGGAACTCAGAAAGTCTATCTGGAGGAACTGAAGCGTAAGAAGGCATCGATGCCTCGACTTCTTCGTATGTTTGTCATTGAGGTTATCTGCTTTACGATCATAACATATGGGTATTAGATACGGTTGTGGCTCACACATATGCAATGATATGCGAGGGCCTCGGGGACGATGATGCGACTCATGAAGGAGAGGTAGACTGCGTGTGGGAAATGGAGCAAGAGTTGCTTTGCATTAGCCGTAGGCACTTACTTTTGTCACTCCCGGTGGGCTTGTAATTAAATTGGATGATTGTTATTTTGTACTGTATTAACAAAGAACATATTATGCATTTCTTGTTTAAATAGAGCTAGTTTCCATTTGACTTTTAGTAACAATGGTTGTTCTATTAGTTTGAATGGAATGCTTTATGGTACTGGTACTTTATGCAATGGAATTTACATATTAGATATGTCACATCCAATTATGAATGTCAATGACATGAAAAGACATAAACGAGATAATTTAAAATCAACTTACTTATGGCATTGTCGCATGGCCATATAAATGAGAGACGATAGCTAAGCTCCATAAGAGTGGTAGTTTAGGGTCATTTGATTGTGAATCATATGACACATGCGAATCTTGTTTATTAGGCAAGATGACTAAGTTACCCTTTAAGGGAAAGGGTGAACGAGCGACTGGAGTATTAGACCTAATACATTCATATGTATGTGGTCCGATGTCCATCCATGCTAGAAGTGGTTATCTTTACTTCATTACCTTTATCGATGATTATTCTCGATATGGGTACCTGTATCTGATGAGATACAAATCTAAAGCATTTGAAAAGTTCAAACAATTCAGAAATGAAGTAGAAAACCAACTTGGGAAAAGTATCAAGACATTACGATCTGATCGTGGTGGGGAATACTTAGACCAAGAATTCTTAGATTATCTCAGAGATAATGGGATTTTATCTCAATGAACTCCTCCGTACACACCACAGCATAATGGTGTGGCAAAAAGGAGAAATCGAACCTTGTTAGACATGGTACGATCAATGATGGGCTTTGCAAAGTTACCAAAAATCCTTTTGGGGGTATGCAATCGAGACAGCTGTTTACTTGTTAAACAGAGTCCCATCAAAGACAGTTGATGTTACTCTATATAAGATGTGGACTAACAAAAGACCCTATCTTACTCATTTGAAAGTTTGGGGCTGTCCTGCTTATGTGAAGTGGACTAAGTCAGATAAACTTGATGCAAAGTCTGACAAGTGTTTGTTCGTAGGATATCCTAAAGAAACAATGGGATATCAGTTCTACCTTGCTGAAGAAGAAAAGGTGTTTGTTTCGAAGCATGATGTCTTTTTAGAGAAAGAGTTTCTTTTACAAGAAGACAGTGGGAGCAAAATTGAGCTTGAAGAAGTTCAAGATCTTGTGAATGCCGCAGATCAATCGCTGAACTCAAATCTGTAACTCATACGGATGAAGTAACAGATTCAACCTTCTACAACACACGAAGTTCAGTGGTCACGTAGGATACGATCTGTTCTCGAGAGATATGGATTTCGTGAAAGAACAGAATGACGTATTGCTCATAGAAGATGATGAGCCTACCACCTATGAAGAGGTTCTGAAGAGTTCAGAGTCTCAGAAATGGCTTCATGCCATGCAGGCCGAAATGGATTCCATGTATGAAAACCAAGTATGGACTTTGGTTGAGGCACCCGAAGGAATCAAACCAATAGGGTGCAAATGGGTTTTCAAAAAGAAAACCGACATGGATGGTAATGTAATTACCTATAAAGCAAGGCTTGTGGCTAAAGGTTTTCGTCAAAGACAAGGAGTTGACTACGACGAGACATTCAGCCCAGTAGCAATGCTTAAATCCATTAGGATACTCCTAGCCATTGCCACTCATTATGATTATGAGATATGGAAAATGGATGTGAAGACAGCTTTCCTAAATAGAAATCTAGCTGAGGATGTGTATATGACACAACCTGAGGGCTTCACCTCCTATGATGGCGAAAAGGTATGCAAGCTTCAGAAATCCATCTATGGATTGAAGCAAGCATCCAGGAGTTGGAATATTCGTTTTGATGAGGTAATCAAAGAGTTTGGTTTCTCACAAAATCCAGATGAATACTGTGTGTATAAGAAGGTTAATTGGACTGCAAACGTATTCCTTGTGCTATATGTGGATGACATATTATTACTAGGAAACGATGTCTCTATGCTACAATCAGTCAAGATTTGGTTGTCCAAACAATTTGCCATGAAAGACCTTGGTGAAGCAACTTATATCCTTGGGATAAGGATCTATAGAGATAGATCAAAAAGGTTGCTTGGTCTTTCACAATCAACGTACATAGACAAGATGCTAAAGAGGTTTAGCATGGAGCAATCCAAGAGAGGTTACCTTCCCGTGACTCATGGGATAACACTCTCGAAATCTATGTGTCCTAAGACACAAGATGAGAGGATGCGCATGGATATGATCCGTATGCATCTGCGGTAGGATCTATCATGTATGCTATGCTATATACGAGACCGATGTATCATATGCTCTAAGTGTTCTGACGGATACCAATCGGATCTGGTGAGGGTCATTTGGGTGGTATCAAGAATATCCTTAAGTACTTACGAAGGACTAAGGATGTTTTCTTGATATATGGGATGGAGATCTCCGGTGGCGGGTATCTGAGATGCCGATTTTCAATCTAATAAAGATGATTCCAAATCCCAATCAGGTTATGTATTCACACCGAGCAGCGGGCGGTCGGTTGGAAGAGTTCAAACAAGAGATGACCGCCGATTCAACAACCGAGGCGAGTACATTGCAGACTTGAAGCGGGAAAGGCGATTTGGATCAAGAAGTTCATTCTTGAACTTGGTGTGGTTCCTAGCGATGATGGGCCCATCAATTGTATTGTGACAACAATGGGGCTATTCTTGCAGCGAAGAACCAAGGTCTCATCAACGATCCAAACATGTACTCCGCAGATATCATTTGATAAGGGAGATCATAGGACGTGGTGATGTCCAGATCGAGAGAGTTCCCACCGAGCAGAATATTGCTGATCCGTTAACGAAGCCATTGTCACAAAAGAGTTTTGATTCTCATGTACTTGCCTATGGTATTAGATATAAAGGCGATTGGCTTTAGGTCAAGTGGGAGATTGCTAGAGTAGTGCCCTGAAGGCAATCGCCTTTAGCGCATTTTGTACAAAGTAGTGTACATTCTTTATGAATAAATAAAGAAAGGCATATTTCATTAATTTGTTGTTCATTATTTATGAACTGATATTGATCTATAAGCAAATTAATGAAGTCCATGATATATGACATAGCATGAAGGAAATTGTGATGTGATCATACTACTGAGATTCCTATCACGTGCAATTATGTCAATATCTAAATTATCCCTAGTCATAGGATTACCGAGGCCGGACATCGGAATCCGGAAAGACTAGCACATCTCAAACTCCTTGATTTGATCAGCGGTGGATCTCGAAGCTGTAAATATGAGATATTTAGGGTTGAGATGTGGATGCTTACTAGAGGTAGTAAGTACATTGGATGACTGCCATGAGATCATCACATGGATGTCCTATTCTAATGTCATTGATAATCTCATCATAGCAATGGTGCAAGTATCCTTTGACTTGAGGTGCTCGAGGATATCTTGGATCTTGATTACGTGCTTTGACTCCATTCCTTGTTGCCTTCGAGAGGTCGCTCATAGGGTGGTGCTTGGAGTGCAGTTTGAGGTATTCAAGGTAATTGAGTAGCCAATAGAGGATTCACCACTTCGTGATAGCGAAGATGATACCCATGGCCTCTTGTCCGGTCATTACTTAGAAATCTCGGTAGGAGTATGTATGTCGTGAAGAGTGTCTTGATGACATATAAAGTAATGAGTCCCAGGACAAGAACTGAAATCACTTGGACTAGATTTGACGTAGTCAGTCTAGTGAGAGTTGACACATTGCCCATACTCATAACCAAGTGGGGTATAGGATGGTGAAAGGACGAATTGCACGGTAATTGTCTATGGAAGGGTTCGTGATATGGTCCATTATGAATATATATTCATTCGTCAAACCAATTACTTTCCGGTCAATTGGGAGTCATGATGTGTTGCTAGATACCACTCATGACTTGCTTATATTAGGTGTTAATCTAAGTGGCCAACATAACCGGGAACCTAATGGGTCACACGCATAAGAGTGTCTCGGAGAACTCGTAAAATAGTTTCGAGCAGAGTTCCAATATATGGAGAGCAACAAGATTAATTGGATCCCGATGAGATTGAGATATGTCCCGATGAGATTGCGACATTGATATTGCTGAAAAACATTTCTGGGGGTTTTTCCCATACCGGGACCGGGTAGGCTGGTAGGACCGACCCCAGTGTGACTGGACCACTTCAGAACTTATTTATATATAATTAATTAATTAATTAATTAAAGAATTTATTAATTATATATATATATATATATATATATATATATATATATGCACGTGGAAGGAGATGATGGAGTCTTAAAAGTTTAACTTTATATATATATATATATATATATAAAAAGGCCATACGTGGATGGACCTCCACCTTTAACATATTATAGTCTTTAAAGGTTAAAGACATGTGGCAATTGAAGAAGAGGTGTGGTGATGTTCGTTGGTTTAAAAAGATGAAGATGAAAAAGAAAGTTTTTCAATGCTTGTTTTGGAAATATACGAGTATCATCTTCCTCTCGTCTTCAATCTTCTTCATCTCCTTCTCTTCATTGTTTCCAAGCTCTCCATAGAACAAAGGTAAGATCTAGCAGTCTTTAATTTGTTCTAGCTATTCCCGGGTCAAAGGGTTTGTCCCGGTTAGGTTCTCCGATCTCTGCATGGATACCGTTAGAGACGGTCTCCTTTGGTCGTTCGGTTTGAGTTTGTTATATATATACACATCGATCCTGGCGTTTGGAAAGGTCCCGGAATAAAAAATGTTTGTTTTCCGCATCGTGGGCATGTGATGCTCACACCGGGATTTTCCTACACGCCCCAAGCATCTCAGCCTCAGTGACCGCATAGATTACCTTTATCATGTAATCCCGCACCGGTTCATCAGGTTTCTGTCTGAGACTATGAAAGGTTTGGATAGCTTTCACTCTTGCAGACCTAGTCCTCACACCAAACATCTCATGTAGGTGATGGACCATTACACTAGCAGTTTTCATACAAGCAATTTGCTTCTGCAGCATGCCGTTGACAGAAGCTAGAATATAACACTTAGTAGTCTTGTCAACATTCTGCCAATGCTCATGTTGTTGGACTTGCCCAGGAGTTGAATCTCCACTTAGAGGTGTAGGCTCATTTTCAATTAGCACCCATGAAATACGTTCATATTGAAGAACAATGTCAAGGTTGTAGGAAAATCTCGGGAGGTACATCACATGTACCGCAAATTTGAAAACAAAAATTTTGTTCCTGGACTTTCCGAAACCCAGATCCGTATCGGTATGAAGACATCAACCTAAATAGCCAAAAGAGACTATCTCTAAAGGTATCCACACAGAGATCGAAAAATCTAACCGGATCAAACCCTTTGACCGGGAATAGCTAGAAACAGATTAAAGGCTCGCTAGACCCTACCTCATCTGGAGAGCTTCAGATGACGTTGGACAAAGCTTGGAGAAGAGAGAAATCGATGGTGGCTTGTGAGAGAAGAAGAAATTGAAAACCCTTTTCAACTTTTCACTTAAACATTTCAAGCTTCATTCTTCTTTTCTCCAAGGAGCTGCCGTCGACTACTCCACTAACAAGCTTATTAGGGTTATATTTTAACACTTAAAATGTAACCATAAGCTTGGACAAGTGGAAGTGTATTAGCCATTCATTCTTTAATGAATAAACTAAGTAACTTTGACTTTTCAAAGGAACTTATCTCTTCTCCCTTTAACCAACGAACATCACATGCTAAATTTATATAATAATTAATTAATTAGAATATATTTGCTAAGGTCCAGTCCAACTGGGGTCGGTCCTACTGAACTCTTGGGCCCCGATCTTTGAAACAACTCAAAACCTTTCTTAGCAATATCGATGTCGCGATCTCATCGGGACATATCCCAATCCATTGGGATCCATTTAATCTAATGTTCTCCATAATTGGAACTCTGTCCAATTACTATTTTACGATTCTCTCGAATCACTCTTATCGTGTGACCCTTTAGGTTCCGGTTATGTTGGCCACTTAGATTAACAATTAATCTGAGCAAGTCATGAGCGGTATCTAGCAACACATCATGACCCCCAATTGACCGGAAAGTAATCGGTTTGATGTATTCATCACGAACCGATCACGAACCCTTCCATAGACAATTACCGTGCAATTAGTCCTTTCACCATCCTATACCCCACTTGGTTATGAGTATGGTCAAAGTGTCAACTCTCACTAGACCGAGTCTAGCCTAGTGATATTAGTTCTCGCCACGGGACTCATTACTTTATATGTCAATAAAGACACTCTTCATGACATACATGCCGGCCACTTTTAGTAATGATCCCGACAAGAGGCTATGGGTATCTCTTACGCTAATCCGTAGTGGTGAATCCTTTATTGGCTACTCAATTATCTTGAATACCTCAAGTCGCACTCAAGCACCACCCTATGAGTGACCTCGAAGGCAACAAGGAATGGAGTCAAAGCAGGATCAAGATTCAAGATATCCTTGAGTACCTCAAGTCTAAGGATACTTACACCATTCTATGATGAGATTATCAACGACACTTAGATAAGATATCCATGTGATGATCTCATGGCGGTCATCCAATGTACTTACTACCGCTAGTAAGCATCCACATGTCAATTCTAAATATCTCATATTTACGGTTTCGAGATCCACCGCTTGATCCAATCAGGAATATGACATGTGTTAGTCTATCCGGATTAATGATGTCGGTCTCATTAATCCTATGACTAGGAGAATTTAGATACTGACATAATTGCACATGATAGGAATCTCAGGAGTATGAACACATCATAATTTCCTTCATGCTATGTCATATATCATGGACTTCATTAATTTGATTAAAGATCAAATCAATTCATAAACAATGTTTATGAATATCAAATTAATGAATAATGCCTTTTCTTTATTTATTCATTCAGTCTGCATACGACTGTGAATAAAACGCGCTAAAGGGGATTGCCTTTAGGGCACAAATAAACAGTACCGACCTTGAACAAGTCGACTTATCCAATGAACAAGTCGACTTATCGGTACCGAACATGTGTAAGTCGACTTACACATGGTACAAGTCGACTTATCACTTACAAATCTCCCACTTGACCTAAAGCCAATCGCCTTAGTATCTAATACCATAAGCGAGTCCATGAGAATCACAATTCTCCTGTGACTATGGCTTTGTCAACGGAACAGCAACACTTTGCTCTGTGGGAATTCTCTCTATCAGGATATCATCTCGACTAATGATCTCCCGAATCGGCGAAGTACGAGTTCGGATCGTCGATAAGACCTTGGTTCCTTTGCCTGCAAACTAGCCCCATTGTATCACAATACAATCCTATGGGCCCATCACAGCTAGGGACCAGATCAAGTTCAGTAATGAACTTCTTGATCCAAACCGCTTCCTTTGCGCATCTCATGCGGCAATGTACTCTGCCTCGGTTGATGAATCAGCAGTCCTCTCTTGTTTGGAACCTTTCAAATTGACCGCCACGCTATTCAGTGTGAATGTATATAACCTGATTGTGATTCAGAATCATCCTTATCAGATTAAATACTAGCATCTGAATGCACGCTCACTTGGAGATTTCCATCTCCATAGATCAAGAAAACATCCTTAGTGCTTCGCAAGTACTTGAGGATATTCTTGACAGCCACCCAGTGACCCTCACCAGGATCCGATTGGTATCTGCTCGTAACACTTAGAGCATACGATACATCGGGCCTCGTACATAGCATTGTTCCATGCTAAACCTCTTTAGCATCTCATCTATGTACGATAATTGTGAAAGACCAAGCAACCTTTTGATTTATCTCTATAAATCTATATCCCTAGGATATAAGTTGCTTCACCAAGGTCTTTCATCGCAAATTGATTGGACAACCAAATTTTAACTGATTGCAGCATAGAGACATCGTTTCCTAGTTACAGTATGTCATCTACATACAACACAAGGAATACGATTGTAGTCCCATTAACCTTCTTATACACACAATGATCATCCGAATTTTGTGAGAAATAAAACTCTTTGATTGACTCATCAAAACGGATAATCCATCTCCTGGATGCTTGCTTCAATCCATACATGGAATTCTGAAGCTTGCATACCATTTCGCCATTATAGGAGGTGAAGTCCTCTGGTTGTGTCATATACACATCCTCGAGAAGATTTCCATTCAGGAAAGCTATCTTCACATCCATTTGCCATATCTCATAATCATAATGAGTGGCAATGGCTAGGAGTATCCTAATGGATTTACGCATTGTTACGGGGCTGAAGGTCTCGTCATAGTCAACTCTTTATGCGTGGCGAAATCCTTTAACCGAAGCATTACTTTATAGGTAATCAAATTACCATCCATGTTGGTTTTCTTACGAAAACTCCTTTGCATACAATGGGTTTTATCCTTCAGTGTAACAACCAAAGTCCATACTTGGTTTTCATACATGGAATCCATTTCAGATTTCATGGCACAAAATCATGTTCGAGACTCTGAACTTTTCAAAACCTGTTCATAGGTAGTAGCGCATCATCTCATATGAGCAATACGTCATTCTGTTCACTTACGAAATTCATATCTCTAGAACAAAGGTCGTATCCTACTTAACCTACGAAATTGTGTGTAATAGAAGGTTGAATCTGTTACCTCATCTATATGAGTGGAGCTTGAGTTCGACGATTGATCTATGTTTGTTCGAGCATCTTGAACTTCTCCAAGTTCAACTTTGCTCCCATCGTCCTCTTGTAAAAGAAACAAACAACTTTTGTTCCTCGGCAAGGTAGAATTGATATTCCACGATATCCTACGAACAAACACTTGTCGACTTTGCATCAAGCTAATCGACCGTGTCCGCTTCACGTGGCGTGACAATCCCAAACTTTCAGATGAGAAAGATAGGGCTTTCGGTTAGTCCATATCTCCATATGGAGTAACCACAATCGTCTTTAATGGAACTCTGTTTAGCAAGTAAGCAAATTGTCTTGGCGCATATTCCCAAAGCGCAAAACCTATCATCAATCGCACCATGTCTAACAAGGTTCGATTTCTCCTTTCAACCACACCATTGTGATGCGGCGTGTAAGGTGGAGTATACTGAGATAAAATCCCATTATCTACGAGATAATCCAAAACTGCTGGTCTAAGCATTTTCCACCACGATCGATCGTAATGTATTCATACTTTTACCAAGTTAGTTTTCTACTTCATTTCGAATTATTTGAACTTTTCAAAAGCTTCAGATTTGTATCTCATCAGATACAAGTACCCATATCGTGAATAATCACCGATAAAAGTAATGAAGTAAAGACAACCACTTCTGGCATGGATGGACATCGGACCACATACATCTGAATGTATTAGGTCTAATACTCCAATCACTCGTTCACCCTTTCCCTTGAAGGATAACTTAGTCATCTTGCCTAATAAACAAGATTCGCATGTGTCATATGATTCATAATCAAATGACCCTAAACATCCACTCTTATGGAGCTTAGCGATGCGTGTCTCATTTATATGGCCGTTCGACAATGCCATAAGTAAGTTGATTTTAAATTATCTCGATTATGTCTTTCCGCGTCATTGACATTCTTAATTGGATATGACATATCTCATATGTCAATTCCATTGCATAATGTATGAGTACCATAGAGCATTCCATTGCAACTAATATAACAACCATTGCTACTAAAAGTCCAATGGAAACCAGCTCTAATTAAACATAAAACATACAATATGTTCTTTGTTTAAAACAGGTACAAAATGTCAATTATCCAATTTGAATACAAGCCCAGTAGGGAGTAACAAGACATAAGTGTCTACGGCTAATGTAGCAACTCTTGCTGCATTATCTACACGAAGGTCTAGTTCTCCTTGAATGAGCTTTCTACTGTCCCTGAGGCCCTGCATATCATTTCATATGTATGAGCCACAACCGTATCTAATACCGATATGTTTTGATCAGAATAGTATTAACCTCAATGACAAACATATTTGAAGGAGTAGAGGCATCTGATGCCTTCTTCTGCTTCAAGGACTCCAGATAGATTTTACAGTTTCGCCTCTAGTGGCTAGTCTTGCCATAATAAAAGCAAAATCCTTTTGGGGCAGAATCTTTGGTTTTTCCTTGATGGCACTTTCCTTTGGTTTCTTGGCCTTTTTCTTCTTTGAATTAGAAGAAGAAGCATCCACCATTAGCACTTGCTATCTCTCTTGATAGCTCGTTTCAATGTTATGAGCAGATTGATCACTCAGAATTGTTGTGGATATTTGGTTTATCGATAGTTTATCACAAACTGTGAATAACCATCAGACAATCCAACCAGAATTAAGTCTCTACTTAACTCATAATCCATTACAAATCCTAAGACGACCAATCTCTCTTTATAGCCATTCATCTTGTGGCATCTTGCATGCCAGATATCCCTCGAGCCATCTTTAATGGTGAAGAGAAGCCTTGAGGTCTCGAACCTTTCGCATCGAAACTTACTCATCAAACAGCTCCCTAAGATGAAATACTATAGAGTGAGCATCTATGGACTCGTCTTTGCTTTGCTGCAGCTCTAGTGACATCGAGGCAAGCATAAAGCAAGTATCCATATCACTGTCCTTTAGATGCTTACAATATGCTTTCGATCCTTATCGGAAGCATCGACAAAGAAAAGTCAATGGAAGTGGAACATCTAGACGTATCCCGCCTCGGATCTAAGAACAATTCTCAGATTCCTTAGCCAATCAAGAAAATTCAGTCCAGAATAGAGAGCGAAAATTCACACTGAAAGACTTCTTCAATCAACCTAGCGCGATAGAGAGAAGGAATGATAGAATAGAAATGCTTGCATGATCATAAGGACTTGCATGACATGCATATGGCTCCCACTAGTTTCCTAGAATCCATAACCCTCTTTACGAATCCAAAGAAACGATATGACATTATGTCCTAGTGGGTCGATATCCGACATTGCTAAGAGTGACCTTGGGTTTACCCAACAAGCCACAACTTAGGTCAATCGGTAGGTATCGGTCATACCAATTGTATCATCGATAACCGACATTAAGAATGACCTTGGGTTTGCCCAATAAGCCACCTTAAGTCTCGGGAGGTATCAGATATACCAATTACATCTTAGACACAACTATCGATCAGTGCTATCAACTTGTTGATGTGTGCACTTACATTGGGTATCAACTCTTTGATGCGCATATATCTAATGTATGCTACCCAATTTCGCCTCTGTCCACGTCGACCTTGAGTTTACTCAACAAACCAACGTTTCTAGTGAAAACCGACCCATTAATCCGAAAATCTTATTTTCATGGTTCAACATATTAGTATAGAGCGAGCTTGGGTTTATCCAACAACCCATCCCTATAAGAACTCGGTTCTTACCATATTAATGGAAGGCGTTAGTTTTCATATCTTGAGGAGGATTTAGAAACTCTAGACTCCAAGTCAAGGATCATAGTCGCCAGACTATATGGAATGATTTAGGTTTCATCAATCCAATTGAATCAATCCTTATAATCATCCATCATCCAACTGAGATGCCACAAGTCGACTTTCATCAAATGCAAGTCGCCTTATGCTTCTGCTTACACACAGAAGTCGACTTGTATGACACAAGTCGACTTATTTCACCTGCCCATGTACAAGTCGACTTACAAGGTGCTACAAGTTGACTTATACTGAGATCTTGAACAAGTTGACTTATTCTATACACAAGTCGACTTATCCAAAAACCTTGAACAAGTCGACTTATTCCATATACAAGTCGACTTATTCAGGGAAATTTGCTAAAATCTCTAATCGGCTAATTCCTCAATCAATACAATTCCAATTCTCAACACCATCATACCTAGGGTAATATCTGTAAATTTGATGTATCAATGAACAATTCATTGAACCATGAAAGCCTTAAATAGTCAAACTATATGAAAAGCTTGAAATGAGTCAAAACTCATTAATGTCCAAACAATTTAGGAACACCCAAATTATCATCCTAAGCATCTCTAGCTAGTGTATACACTCTCAAAACTACTCCGGCACTTGTCACAAAAATTGAGACGGCCAAAACAAGCAAGATAATGCAATATACTAAGGAGACACAAATGTGACCAATTCGGCATTCAAAAATTCTTGGAAAAGCAAATTCAAGCAATTCAGTTTGGCAATCATATTACATCAAGATAACACATTTTTAATCACATTAAAAATGGTGCAAGGCATTGGAACTGAAAAAGCACACTCAATCAAGCCAAGCAAAACAGTCCCAACAATTTTCACAAAACTGTCCAGTTCTATACATTGCTCGAAATGATCAATGAAACAATTTCAATAAATTCTGAGAAACTTACACAGGTTACTAAATGTTCATAACATGCTACATGAATTGTTTCAGGATTTTAGGCCCTCAAAAACTCAGTCAACCTAAATAACAAAACCGATTCAAAATCTGTGTTCATCAGCACAGCAATTCCCAACAGCATAGAATAAATTCGTGAATAAATATCCAATCACCTTGAAATCCAATTTCCATGCTCACAGACATTCACCAACATCTTAGAGACATGTAGGTGAAGGAAAATCCGAAAAAAAAAATTTTCTAGAATTTATTCTCGATTTTATACTCATGCCTGTTCCAGAATCGTTTCACAAAACAGCATCTGTAACCTTAGGGAATTAATTAGCAAAACTATATCAAATCAAATCAATAAATTCTGAAAATTCATAAACATATTCTATAACATGTTATGAAAAATTATGGGCAGACAAATTTCGAAAACCATATCACAATATAAATTCGAAATCTGAACAGATAGCATGCATCAACAGAAAATTCCATTAGGGTTTCTGATCTCGCTTAGGTTTTAGCTTCATACGGGATACCAGACACTCTGATACCACTGTAGGAAAATCCCGGGAGGTACATCACATGTACCGGCAGCGGAAAACAAAAATTTTTGTTCCCAGGACTTTCCCGAAACCCAGGATCCAGGTATCGGTATGAAGACATCAACCTAAATAGCCAAAAAAGACTATCTCTAAAGGTATCCACGCAGAGATCAGAAAATCTAACCGGATCAAACCCCTTTGACCCGGGAATAGCTAGAATAGATTAAAGGCTGCTAGACCCTACCTCTGTCCTGGAGAGCTTCAGACTGACGTTGGACAAAGCTTGGAGAAGAGAGAAATCGATGGTGGCTTGTGAGAGAAGAAGAAATTGAAAAACCCTTTTCAACTTTTCACTTAAACATTTCAAGCTTCATTCTTCTTTTCTCCAAGGAGCTGCCGTCGACTACTCCACTAACAAGCTTATTAGGGTTATATTTTAACACTTAAAATGTAACCATAAGCTTGTGACAAGTGGAAGTGTATTAGCCATTCATTCTTTAATGAATAAACTAAGTAACTTTGACTTTTCAAAGGAACTTATCACTTCTCCCTTTAACCAACGAACATCACATGCTAAATTTATATAATAATTAATTAATTAATTATTTAATTAATTAATTAGAATATATTTGCTAAGTTCCAGTCCAACTGGGGTCGGTCCTACCAAACTCTTCGGGCTCTGTGTCAAACAATCTCAGAAACCTTTCTTAGCAATATCGATGTCGCGATCTCATCGACATATCCCAATCCCATTGGGATCCATTTAATCCTAATGCTCTCCATAATTGGAACTCGTCCAATTACTATTTTACTGATTCTCCGAATCACTCTTATGCGTGTGACCCTTTAGGTTCCGGTTATGTTGGCCACTTAGATTAACAATTAATCGAGCAAGTCATGAGCGGTATCTAGCAACACATCATGACCCCTAATTGACCGGAAAGTAATCGGTTTGATGTATTCATCACAAACCGATCACGAACCCTTCCATGACAATTACCGTGCAATTGCCTTTTCACCATCCTATACCCCACTTGGTTATGAGTATGGTCAAAGTGTCAACTCTCACTAGACTAAGTCTAGCCCAGTGATATCGGTTCTCGTCCGGGACTCATTACTTTATATGTCAATAAAGACACTCTTCATGACATACATGCTGGCCAAATTAGTAATGATCCCGACAAGAGGCCATGGGTATCTCTTACGCTAATCCGTAGTGGTGAATCCTTTATTGGCTACTCGCTTATCTTGAATACCTCAAGTCGCACTCCAAGCACCACCCTATGAGTTACCTCGGAAGGCAACAAGGAATGGAGTCAAAGCAGGATCAAGATCAAGATATCCTCGAGTACCTCAAGTCTAAGGATACTTGCACCATTGCTATGATGAGATTATCAACGACACTTAGATAAGATATCCATGTGATGATCTCATGGCAGTCATCCAATGTACTTACTACCGCTAGTAAGCATCCACATGTCAATTCTAAATATCTCATATTTACAGCTTCGAGATCCACCGCTGATCCAATCAAGGAATATGACATGTGCTAGTCTATCCGGATTAATGATGTCCACCTCATTAATCCTATGACTAGGAGAATTTAGATATTGACATAATTGCACATGATAGGAATCTCGTGAGTATGAACACATCATAATTTCCTTCATGCTATGTCATATATCATGGACTTCATTAATTTGATTAAAGATCAAATCAATTCATAAACAATGTTTATGAATATCAAATTAATGAATAATGCCTTTTCTTTATTTATTCATTCATCGCATACGATCGTGAATAAAAGCGCTAAAGGGATTGCCTTTAGGGCACAAATAAACAAAGATCGACCTTGAACAAGTCGACTTATCCAATGAACAAGTCGACTTATCGGTACCGAACATGTGTAAGTCAACTTACACATGGTACAAGTCGACTTATCACTTACAAAGGTTACGTCTCTATTCATTAAAATTGTCTCCGTTTTCCAATTTGTTATTAGTCAAGAGCAGGGCGAGAGGATTCATTTTGTGGTTGATTATGTCTGAAAATATAAATTATTAAAACATGAGCATACTAGTCAACAATTTATGGAAATTTGTATAAAATCATGATGCATGTATGCATGATGATAGATTTAACAAAACTTAAAAAATTAAAACATTATACGACGGTTATTTTTCTTATCTATAACAAACTAAGTGATGGTGGGCCATCTTATCTATTAAAAGAAAAACTGATACCCTCCCACTCAAAAACTACCAAACATCTCATGCCTAATTTTTAAAGAAGCGTCTTAATTTGGTCCATACTTTTACCAACAGAGCTACGGTGGGAAGTTTATTGATAAAAAATGTTGAGTGTTTAACCATTTGATTCATTCACTAAAGATACCTACAAACCATGCCTCGGTAGGAGGTCACATTTGCTATCATTAAGTGGACTTATCCTTAAGGAAACCCAAACCATGCAAGATCTAGGATCCATGCCCTCCGATGGGGAGTAACACTTCACCACATGCAAACGGGTCATCATTTGGAGACCGTGGACTCTCACAGGAGCATCCTCTTCCACTCAATCTTTTTAGGCTTTGAGTTTTAAATACCATCTTGTCTAGATGCAATTTAATATCCATCCTATATTGTTTCATTATATATCTCATACATAATGAATGCATGGAAAAGCCTAGGGTTGGCAATTTTCTAAATGACATGCAATCACATAATATCACATATTATAAGCATTCATTTCTCCATTTATCACATGAACTAATAAAGCCACTTTTGATTGTCCATCCTAGAAAAATTAAATAATTACAAGCCTTTTAGGCCTAAAGTATTCTTCTTGTACTTGGATCTTCCGCTTCGAACTCTTTACAAACATGATCCGACCCATTCGGTAAACAAAATGAAATGGCATATATGAAAAACGAATTTTGTCACTTTGGAAAATAAAATTCCAGCACTAGATTTTTAGAAAACCAAATCTTTGTTTTGACAAAAAAATTCCAACACTAGTTTTCATTAAAACCGAAGCTCATTTCATGAAAATAAAAACCAGCACTTAGTATTTTAGTAAAACCAAAATTTGATTCTTTGAAAAAAAAATCCAGCATTAGTTTTTACAATAAAAACAGAAAAATGATCCATTGAAACAAAATTCCAGCAACTATGTTTTCAAAAAACTTATGCCAATACACAAAATGATACACTGAAAATTTTACCTTTCCATTTCTTCAATCCATGGCAGCTCCATCTTCATCATTACATCAATTTGTACATTAAAAAATCAAAGAAAATAGAAAAAAGAAACCAAGGAGGAAACATGGTGATGATAGACCACCCTCCTTGTTACAACCAATGAATAAATCTTATAAGGTAAATATAACTTCTATGGACAACCAAAAGAGCAAACATACACCATGTATATTTCTATCACATAAAAATATGCAGCATACACAAAAAGATTGCCAACCCATGCATCCAATAAATAGGAACCGAAATCATGCATTAGAAACTGGCTCTGATACCATTTGTTGGATCGGAAAAAGAAAACATGCTTTGTTTGGAAAAACGGTAGATGTCAAAACTTTTAAGAAATCATTACTTTCAGCGAAAGCAACAAATCCAAATCAATATTCCAATCCATACATGATATGGTATAAGGATAATAAAATATAAACAAGATCAGGAGTATTACAGACTCCTTCGCTACAGCTTTAAATCCTCGCTGCGCTATCCTCTCCTTCTTCGTGTATCCAAATCCTTTGCCTTTGACTCATTTCCTTTAGCAATCTACTTTCTCCTTGTTGTAGTATCCTCAACCAATTAGATTTACCACCTGTTCTTCAAGGACAATTAGGTTAACAAAATCCTTTTGTGGGAAAGGAGAAGAAATGTTTAGAGGAGATTTTCTTAGAAGAAGAAGAAGCAAAATTGAAACTCTTTCAATTGGTATTTTCGATTCACTCTTTCATAAAAGGAGAGAAGTTGTAAAGAACATGCCATAACTCTTTCTTGCCTACCAATTTCTTATATGCATGGATGGAAGGAGAGAGAGGCATCAAATGCATCAATTTCTTTCATTAATCACTCATAAAATAGCCAATAAATGAGATTATCTTCATTTATCTTTATGATGGCTATTTGAAAAGACCATAACCTAAAATTCAATACCCAATTTCGGTTTTGCCAAGAAGAAAGATGGAAGATGGTCCATCTAATCTACATCTTTTATCTTTAATATAATGAATGCAAATAGGTTACAAGCCAACATTAAAAGACAATCATTAAACCATTTAATAATAAGTTCATAACTCTATTTAATGATGATTAACCACAATAAAGACCATCTTTATTTAGCATGTTAATGTCAAATGTGTGGTTAAACATTTAACCTAGGAATAACCGAAATTTCTATCTTCTTATTTAAAAAAATTATTTTAATATAATTAATCTAATTAATTACATTAAACCAAAAACCAAGCCCATTACTAAATATACATATGGGCTTCTTTAATTAGACCAAGCCCAAGATTCAATTATGGGCTTCTAATTAACCTCCATTTTTATTTCTTACTTAGCTTGATAACCTTCCTTAAAGCCAAGTGGGGAATCTTATTGGACTTTTATAATTCAAGCTCCAATAAGCCCAGAATTAATTCAATCTCATTGGAATTAATTCTAGCTTATTAACTAAATGTCATTCCACTAAAGACAATTAGTTGAACTCTTGAATTATTAAATATTATGAGAATATGTCCAATTGCAAACCCTATTTAGAACCTTATTATAGCCATCCGTACAACAAAGGGTAAAATTACCGTTTTGCCCTTATGTTGGTTTTTCCTTCTAGATCTCTCATTTTACTTTATATGGTAATTAACACATAAGATCTCATCTCAGTGTTAAGACTTGATGGGTAGCTAGCCCATCAAACTACTGGCACCAGTTTAATCACCAAATCTCCTTAAAACATCTAGAAGAGATGATAACACTATAAACTCTTTACTTGAGTGAATGTTCCCTGATACATGTTTCAATTAATAATTCCAACATGCAGACACTGGATTAATACTCTGTAAAAATCCATTCCGATCATATCAAGAATTATAATGAAACATATATGAGCTCACCATTCATCAAGATTATGGTTCATAATAAGTGAATGCTTAAGTTGTATGTTTTAAGATTAAAGTAATGGCCCACTTTATTCTTGAAAACATACTTGATTCCATATTCATTTAATAGTGCCATTATCGATAGTCAACTACTATCATGATATGAAACTCATCATTCCCTTGAAGTAAACTCCTTTACTTATATGAAGATAAATCGCAACACTACGGCTCTAAACCATAATCAGCGACCAACTTGATTATTCAACGTGAATCAATTAATTGATTCTAATAATATACATGTTTCCCATACATCTCTATGTATATAGATATTACTTACAAAAGAATCTTGGTACCTTATGACCGGATATATAATGCTCATACAGATAAAACCAAACTCTTTTGTTTTATTAATAATAAATATTTTCATTACAAAGCAGAATCAAGAAGATAAAGTTACATGTAAATACACTTGCTTTCCAGGGCACTATATTTACATAACTCCAACAATCTCTCACTTGCCCTAAAGCAAGTTTGACATATCCCTCATTCCCATCCCTTCTAGGTGACCCTCAAAGCTCTTTTGAGTCAATGTCTTTGTGAACAAATCAGCAAGGTTTTGCTCGGTGGGAATCTTTACCACATCCACTTCTCCACATTGTATTATCTCCCTTATAAGATGATACTTTCGCTCAATGTGTTTGGCAGCTTTGGGGTTTCGAGGTTCTTTAGAATTAGTCACTGCCCCACTATTATTACAATAAAGTGTAATGGCCTTTTCTGTCTCTGGAACTACCTCCAAATCATTTAGGAACTTTCAGAGCCAGGCTATTTCCTCTGCTGCTTCACAAGCAGCAACATACTCAGCCTCCATAGTCGAATTAGCAATGCTAGATTGCTTGACACTCCTCCAATCTATGGCTCCACCTCCTAAAGTAAATATAGAACCAGAAGTTGATTTCCTTGAATCAACATCTGATTGGAAATCAGAATCCGTATATCCTGTCGGAATAAGATTACTTCCAGAGTAAACAAGCATTAAGTTCTTCATCCTACGAAGATACTTAAGTATACACTTAACCGCATTCCAATGTTCCATTCCTGTATTGGACTGAAATCTGTTTACCAGTCCCACTGCGTAACAGATATCCAGTCTAGTGCACAACATTGCATACATCAAACTACCAACTACATATGGAATGTTACGCATGCGTTCATCCTCCTCTTGGGTTTTAGGTTCTTGTTCCTTAGAAAGTTTGATTCCATGTCCAGTAGGAGTAAAACCCCTCTTGGTAAACCAAAGGTGTGTGACTGTTCGGAAATTGAAAACGGCCCAAAATGGGGATATTCCTTCCAATACTAGCAACTCCATACATTCAAGAACTTAAGGGACGATGGTGCCGTTCCACCAACTTCAGCTAATATTGGTTATCACACAGGTAAAAAATGTGTATTTTTTTTTTACGAAATTAAAGGCAAGCAAACGATTCTCCAGTAATAGAAAAGGAGCAGCAACGGGGTTATCCATTAGGTAAATTAAGTAATGCATTTTCAATTTAAAGGAGCTAAACCTAGTTATGAAGGGGTGTCCACCATTTCCTACGAAGTTCACAATTGATAAATGATAGCAACCAAAGGACAATACACAATACAGAATGCAACAGGAAAGAAACAATCATGAATAAAGCGACAAAAGAAGAACATAATGAAAGAACGAACTAAGTAGCCTAATCCAGACTCCCCTATGCTAAAAATAAGCATTGACCTCAATGAAAAACAATTATGGAGAAGATGGAGGAGGGGGAGGATTACCTGGGTTCGCCGAAGATTGACGCCACAAGTTGAAAGCAGTTGTCATTTCCTGAATGGTAGCATTTTGAGTTTCAACAATTCGCTGCAAGTTAGTCTGATTATTTTGATTGGTCGAAAGAGTATCCCTGAAATGTCAAAAATAATGGCTCTGATCCGTGAATAAGGCTCGGAGAGTGGATTGCTCAGTTTGGATTGAAGAGAACGTTTGATATAGAGTGCGAAGTTCAAAAAAGGAGGGGTCGGGTTGGGAAGAAGGAGAAGGCATAGATGTCGGTTGAGGGGGAGGAGGGGATGAAGATTGCAATGGTTCGGGATCGGTGTTATCAACCAAAGGCATCCAACCAATGTTGGATGGATAACGAAGAGTCGTACGGGTCAGACAGGGCAAACAAAAAAGAATGTGATTGGGATACACCCAACAATGGTGTCCTCGTACGGACTGACACATGTGCATAGCTTCTAAAGCGGGCATATCAAGGCGCTCGGATCCCTGAACAAAAAAAAATGAATTAGATAAGGGATCAAAGCCTAAAGTTAAAGCAATTGGAGTAATTAAACCCCCGATGGAAATTTCGCTAGAAGGTTGAAGCGCGACACGGAGAAATTGGGAAGCTAAGAAGGACCCAGCATCAACAGGCACACCAACATGCAGTGCATATAAGAAATAAAATTTTCAGGATCGAACGACATTCGTGCTATCCCCTCGAGCAAAAATCCCGATGGATAGAATAGATGGGCATAAAGAAAATAGGGATTTTTAATGATGGTGGCCTTTGAAGAGCTGGGATTATATTGTCGGCCATCAGCGATTTGATACCAAAATTCAGTGCGGTTAAAATCAGGAGGCACTCGATGATGAATTATATCTAAACCAGTGGGCAAATCATATATGGCATTGAACTCATCTAATGTCAAGTTATGTCTATGACCTAGAAGCTGAAAACTAATCCTACCTGCTATACAATTTCTCCCCTGAATTACTTCGATAGAGATAGTGCTCAAAAATTCTAGGGTTAAATTCGAATACGTGGAGCATCGCACATCTAGAAAGGACCGTAATCCAATTGAATCAAACAACCTATACACATCATCTAATAAATCTAGGTCAGTCAATGTGTCTTCATCATAGTAACGAGTAGCAACCAGTGGCCGAGATTTTAAGGAAGCATAACAAGCACATTCATCACTATCTGTTAAACCAAAAGGATTGGAATTACCTATTGGACGAGAAACACGAGATGATGGTGCGGAAGTGGAGCTGGAAGCGTTAAGTGCCAAGTGACTCCTCTTTGGACCCATTGAAGAAGAAGGATGATGAAAATAGGAGAGAGTAAGGAAAGAAAGTAATAAGGGAGGGGAGAGTGGTCGGAAAAATAAGAGGAGAAAGAATGAAAGTTGGGAAGAGTTGTGAGAGAATCGGCAAGAGAAAGAAAGAAAGAGGGAAAACAACTTAGGGATTTAGGGGAAAAATCTGGCACGAAATAGGAAGTTGAAGCGATTCACACGGTCTAACCGTGTGAACATCGGCGGGAATGTTTGCAAGTTACACGGGTCGTGTGATGTTACACGGTTTGAACGTGTGACTTTCGGGTGAAGTATCAAATTTTTTTTAACTGGAAAAAGAAGGAAAATAACTAACAAATGTACAGAACATTAACAAAGCTCATGAAATGATATGAGCAAACCAGGAAAGTAGATCATCAATCGTGTGGTTCGGAAAGTGCCAACGTTGTGGTGGCACCTAATGGATGACCAGCGAAGTAGGGCTTGAGATGTTGTCCATTAACTTTGAAAACTCCAGATACTTCACTCCAAACCTCGATTGCGCCATGAGGAAATACTTGTAGGACTTGAAACGGACCAGACCATCCAGATTTGATTTTTCCTGGAAAAAGACGAAGGCGAGGGTTAAATAACAAAACTAAATCACCTTCGACAAACCTTTTCTTGGTAATATGTTTGTCGTGCCATAGCTTGGTCTTTTCCTTGTAGAGTCGAGAACTCTCATAAGCCTCCAATCTGAAAATGTCCAACTCATTCAGCTGCATTGCCCTTTGTTCACCAGCAGACTTCATGTCAAAATTGAAAGTTTTGATAGCCCAATAAGCTTTATGTTCTAACTCCACTGGTAAGTGACATGATTTGCTGAACACAAGCCGATAAGGTGTAGTTCCCAACGGTGTCTTGAAAGCAGTACGGTATGCCCTAAGAGCATCATCAAGTTTTAAGGACCAATCCTTCCGTGAATTATCAACCGTTTTTGCTAGAATACTCTTGATTTCGCGATTGGAAACTTTAACCTGTCCACATGTTTGAGGATGATAAGGTGTAGCAATCCGATGATAAACTCCATATTTCCGCAAAAGACTCTCAAGGGGCTTATGGCAAAAGTGAGTACCATTATCGCTCAACAAGGCCCTTGGAATTTCGAAACGAGAGAAGATATGTTTCTTCAAGAATTTAATGACAACCTTAGAATCATTTGTGGAAGTCGCAACGGCCTCTACCCATTTCGAAACATAATCCACTGCTACAAGAATATAGAGATTGTTATGGGACTTAGGAAACGGTCCCATAAAGTCAATACCCCAAACATCAAACAATTCAACCTCAAGTATTCCAGTTTGTGGCATTTCAGACCTCCTTGAAATAGTACCCATCCGCTGGCAATTGTCACATGTAGCTACATACTCCTGGACATCACGAAACAAAGTGGGCCAGAAAAATCCTGCTTGAAGAACTTTTGCAGCTGTCTTATCTGGACCAAAATGGACACCATAAACTATTGAATGGCAATGGTAAAGAACACTTTGGACCTCGTCCTCAGGCAAACATCGTCGAAAAATACCATCGCCACAATATTTGAACAGTAACGGTTCTTCCTACGCATAATATTTAGCGTCAGAAATGAGTTTCTTCTTTTGTTGATACGTTATCTCTGGTGGAAATAGTCCGCAAACAATGTAATTTACCAGATCTGCATACCATATTGTTACAAAAGATGATATAGCCAATAAATGTTCTCCTGGAATAGAATCATCAATCGGACATTCGTCATTCGGAACAGTAATTATAGACAAATGATCAGCCACCACATTTTCAATACCAGCTTTATCCTTAATTTCAATATCAAATTCTTGTAATAATAATACCCAACGAATAAGTCATGGCTTGGAGTCTTTCTTCTTCAACAAATACCGAATAGCTGCATGATCTGTAAAGACAACAACTTTAGAGTTAATTAGGTAAGACCTAAACTTTTCAAGAGCAAAGATAACAACGAAAAACTCTTTTTCGGTGGTGGCATAATTGATTTGAGCCTCGTCAAGAGTTCGGCTAGCATAGTAGATGACATAAGGCTTGTTATCCTGTCTTTGTCCCAAAACAACTCCTAAAGCATGATCGCCGGCATCACACATTACTTCGAATGGAAGATCCCTATTAGGTGATTGCATTATTGGAGCTGAAATCAAAGCTTCTTTCAACATGTAATAAGCACTCAGACAATCCTCGTTAAATCAAAAGGTATATCCTTGACAAGTAGATGCGTTAGAGGTTTTGCAATTTTAGAGAAGTCTTTAATGAATCGTCTATAAAAGCCAACATGTCCAAGAAAGCTTCTCACGCCGTTGACAGAAGTAGGTGGGGGTAATTTTTCAATTACTTCCACTTTTGCTTTGTCAACTTAAATACCCTTGTTGGAAACCAGATGACCAAGTACAATTCCCTCCTGAACCATAAAATGGCACTTTTCCCAATTCAAGACTAAATTAGCCTCTTCACATTTATCTAACACCTTGGAAAGATTTTGCAAGCAATCATCAAATGACAAGCCATAAACAGAGAAATCATCCATGAATACCTTCATAATATTTTCAATGAAATCAGAAAATATGGCCATCATACAACGTTGGAAAGTAGCAGGGGCATTACAAAGTCCAAAAGGCATTCTCCTATAAGCAAAAGTACCATATGGGCAAGTAAATGTGGTTTTGTCCTGATCTTGTGGGTGAATGGGGATCTGAAAGAACCCTGAGTACCCGTCAAGATAACAAAAATGAGAATTCCTAGTAAGTCTTTCTAGCATTTGGTCAATGAAGGGAAGAGGAAAATGATCTTTCCTACTTGTTGAATTTAGCTTACGGTAATCAATACACATTCTCCAACCAGTAACAGTCTTAGTTGGAATAAGTTCATTCTTTTCATTTGTTGCTACCGTCATCCCTCCTTTTTTAGGGACTACATGAACTGGACTAACCCACTTACTATCTGAGATACGATAAATTATTCCAGTGTTTAGCAGTTTCAAAATTTCCTTTTTAACCACTTCTTGCATACTAGGATTTAATCTCCTTTGATGTTCAATTGTTGGCTTATGGTCATCTTCCATAAAGATTCGATGCATGCACACAGAAGGATGAATTCCCTTAAGATCATCTAATGAATATCCTATGGCTTTTCTATGCTTTCTTAAAACGCTAACAAGTTTTTCAGTATCAATAGCATCTAAGTTAGCATTAACAACCACAGGATATGTAGAGTTTGGGCCCAGAAATTCATACCTTAAATTTGAAGGAAGAGGTTTGAGTTCTACCTCAGGTGTTTTCACTTCAGATTGATGTTGATCCATTTGTAGAACTTCAAAATGCTCTTCTGTTGCTGTAGGGAGATTTGTTAAAGCTTTAGCAATCATGGCTACACCTGGATTCTCATCACTTGATGTTCCATTAGTGATTAAACATTGCTCAAGAAAATCAGTTGAATGTGGGTTAGACAAATGAGCATTGACAATAGAATCAACAATATCAATTCTACAACAATCATCAGACAAACTTGGAAATTTTGTAGCCTTGGAAAGATCAAATTGAACGCAATCCTCACCAATTTCAAAGGATAATTTGCCATTTTTCACATCTATCTGACATCCTGTTGTAGCCAGAAACGGCCTTCCAAGTATGATTGGGGTGCGAGTGTCTTCTTCCATTTCCAAAATGACAAAATCAACAGGCACATACAAATTACCTACTTTAATAGGCACATCCTCCAATACACCAACAGAATATTTAACAGAGCGATCAGCTAATTGCAAGGCAACAGTAGTTGGTGTCAACTCTCCTAAATCAAGCTTTCGACACAAAGACAATGGCATTAAACTCACACTTGACCTTAAATCACACAAACCACGTTCAATGGTAACTTTACCAATTTGGCAAGGAATTGAAAAGCTACCAGGGTCTTTGAGTTTTGGAAGAAGTTTATTTTAAATGGCAGCACTACATTCAACAGTTAAAGAAACAGTTTCATGCTCTTCTAACTTTCTCTTGTTAGATAAGATTTTTTTGAGAAACTTAGCATAAGAAGGCATTTGAGAAAGTGCACCAGTGAAAGGAATATTAATGTACAACTTTTTAAGCACTTCTAAGAATTTCCCAAACTGAGCATCTAACTTGGCTTTGGCCATTCTATGAGGAAAAGGAATCGGTGGAGTGTATGGTTTAGGAGGTGGTAAGCTTGATTCCTTAGAAATATCAACATCCCCACTTTCATTATCTTCCTTAATTTCAATCCTCTTTCCTTTATTCTGAGTTTCAACCATACTCTCATTTGCACCCTCATTCTTAGGATCATAGGGTCCTACCAATTGTTTCCCAGTTCTCAATGTCACAGCTTTATAATGTTCCCTAGGATTTGTTTCAGGTTGACTAGGTAATTTTCCTGGTGATGGGTGTGATGAACTAGCCTGATTTGCTATTTGATTTTCAAGCAACTTATTATGAGCAGCCAATAAGTCTACCTTAGAGGTTAATTGCTTGATAGTTTCATCTTGTTGTCTCTGAGCTAGTAACATGGATTCCATCATGCTTTCCAGGTTTGATTTTGGATTTCCCGATGGGTTAGGTGGTCTTTGAAATCCAGGTGGTTGCCAAACATTTTGCTGAAAAGGAGGATTTTGATTATTTCTCCAGGAGAAATTTGGCTTATTTCGCCAACCTGGATTATAAGTGTTTGAATGCGGATCAAATTGAGGTCTTTGAGGAAGATTGGTTATGGCATGAACTTGATCACTACTCTGATCTTGAGCAAAAGCATTACCAGCTTGACAATGAACAGATAAATGATCAACAGATCCACAAATTTCACATACAGAGGTAGAACTGCTAGCATTCACATAATTAACATTCAAACGATCTAACCTATGAGTCATGGCATCAACTTTAGCAGAAAGGATTGTGAGAGCATCAACATCATACTTACCTGGAGTGCGTTTTGTCGCTCCTCGTTCATTGGACCATTGATAATGATTGAGAGCCATTTCTTCAATAAGGTTGTATGCATCTGCATATGTTTTATTCAGAATTGCTCCCCCAGCTGCAGCATCGATTAAGGTCCTCATTGACTGAAGCAATCCATTGTAGAAGTTATGAAGAACCATCCAAGATGGTAAGCCATGGTGCAGGCACAACCGAAGTAACTCTTTATAACGCTCCCATGCTTCATACAACATTTCATCATCTTTCTACGTGAATGTTGAGATTTGATTCCTGAGATTCGCTATTTTGCTTGGAGGAAAATACTTGGCTAAAAATGACCTCGAGAGTTGATCCCAAGTAGTGATTGAGCCTGCTGGGAGTGAATGAAGCCATGCTCTTACCTTATCCCTTAAAGAGAATGGAAAAAGCCGAAGTCGAATAGCATCAGAAGTGACTCCATTCATCTTCAAAGTGTCGCAAACTTCAAGGAAAATTGTTAAATGCATATTCAGATCTTCAACAGGTGATCCTCCAAACTGCGACTGCCGCACCATAGAAATCAGAGCTGGTTTCAACTCAAAATTATTTGCATTTACAATCGGGTTTCTAATCCCATAAGTACTCTCTTGAATTCTTGGCTCTGCATAGTCATGGAGCCTGGGTCCTACTCCTTCTGCCATTGTATTACTACCGCTACAAGTTGCCACCTTCTTCTTATTTTCAAACCTCTGTTTCTTCCTCCTATGGTATGTTCGCTCGATCTCCGGATCAAATTGGGCTGTGAAAGTAAATTGCATATAAATCGTGCGTCACCACTGCACAAACAACACAAAGGATAGTGAACAAGCTATTGAATGAAATAAATACCAAGTATCCTAAAATAAGAAATTGAAATAAAAATTGAAAGCAGAAAAGCTTAGTCAATTTTGTTTGGAAAAATTCAATATTTGACACAGGTCCCCGGCAACGGCGCCAAAAACTTGATAAGCTCTGCAAGTGCACAGGTTTAGTTGTAGCAATCAAGTGTCGATCCACAAGGACTAGGTCAAATTACTAAATTCACTCCTCCTAAATTTGCTAAGCAATCAGTTAAGAAAGTTATGTTATTAAGGAAATTGCAATGTACGATAAACAGAATTTTCACTAATATTCTAGGAATTCATTCCAACAAAGAAATCATGTACTTCCTTATGAAATAAATCGCCGATCTGGTACATTAGCTAACTATTGTCAATCAATTCTTTCAAAGTAATCAACGTCTTGAATTCAATTTTTAAACCAATTTCTTAGATTAAAAACCAAATTCAACCCAATTAACACCTTTGGATTCTTCTCGCACTCCTAACGAAGAAATCTATTTCTAGCTATTCATTCAGTTAGATCTAATCTAGCATTTCAGATGCTAAACATTACTTTTCAGTTCTTGGTTTAACATCACCCATGTTTAATTCAGAGCCCTAGATTAGACAAATCAGATCAATAATTGACGAAATGACTTTAATAAAATTTAATCAACATTCAAATAAAAGAAATAAAGTCATAAGGTTTAATACATAATTCCTAAGCTGAAATAAATATCCTAGAATAAAGAAATTTAAAGGTCCATAACTGAATTAGTCATAAAAGCTAAATGAACAATTAACATCAACATGAAGGAAGAAATTAAAAAAATAGAAAAAAGGAAGAAAAAGGAACTCCAATTTTGTCTTGGATCTTGATTTCTCAAATTCCCCTATGCTCTTTTGCGATCTGTTGTTCTTTTTATTCTCCTCTTCCTCTTTTCTTCTCGATCTTCTCTTTTTTTCCTCGCCCAAAAACCGCCCCCTTTTCTCTGTCTTTTCTCCCTTTAAAAACTCCATAACCGTCAGCTGCTTTACACGGGCCGTGTGAAATCACACGGGTTGCCCGTGTAACTTTCGGGTGACTTTGAGCACATCTGTCTTCAATCTACACAGGCCGTGTGAAATCACATGGGTTGCCCGTGTAACTTTCAGGTGACTTGCACACAACTAGCTTCCAATTGCACAGATCGTGTAAATTCACACGGTTAGATCGTGTGAGTTAATAATCCTGCAAAAATTAAAGAAAAAAACCAACAGCAATACAAATTTACCAAAAACAAAAGAGATTCCATACAAATTAATGTAAAAAACAAAGATAAAGTAGACCAAGAATATAACAAAAACAACAAATTATAAGTAACCTTTTATGAGGATGATTGGCTAAAGGGAAATGAGGTAGGATAACTAATTAAATATATCTAAAAAGAGTATATGTTAAATAAATTACTGTTCCGCTTTCCTTTTTTGAAAAAATTGAGTTGGTAGGTGGTTGAGAGCTGTGATATAGCTAAGTAACCGGGGGTATTAATGAAAAATCTTTGTCATCACGTCAAAAGATTATAATGAAGTGCCAACCAAGCTAAATAAAAAATGTGATCTAGTTGAGTAACCAAGGGACATTTATGACAAGATGTTTGCCTTCGTATCAAAAAACTAGGTTAGCGTTAAAAAAAGATGTTTTAATAATTAAAACATACTAATCTTTAAAAATAACAAAAATTTTCAAGAAGGGATACTTAATGATAGCTGCATTTTTTTCTTATTAATTATAAATGTATTTGTATAAGTGCCAAAAGTGAATGAATAAGGTGTTAATATTTTAATTGATATGCATATTCAATCCAAAGTGCTTAAGGATGAAAGGAATAGGTTAGTATACTGGCACAAATTGAATGATTGATGTTTGTGATTAAATTGGTTCCATACAATTTGATGTCGTTGTCTCATTATTGCATGTTACATGAAAGTGTGCTTATGTGTTTTGTGTAACATCCTGTTACCCATTTTAAGGCTAAAATAGTAAATGTGACAGATTATTGAAAAATTAGGAAACACATTTCATGCTGATACATTACATAAGATGCACATACACATGAATATTGAATCTTTGCACATAAACATACATGCATTCATTAACAATTTCTGGGTATAATTGTTTATAAATGTGAGTATATTGAGAAATTTGGCTTTTATATGTTGAAAATTGATTTGGGGAGTGTATAATTTGATTTAGAATTGATGGGCATTTCTGAACTAGGAAAATTGCCAAGTAACAAAACAATTGTTAAATGGTAGTAGAAATTACTGTTCAATGGCAATGGAAATTTTGAAAAATGACTGTAGGACATATTGACAAGTGCCATTGAAAATTGGGGAACAATTGGAGTAGAAATTGAAGTTGATGGGACTAGTTAAATGAAAGAACCAATCAAATGCTTTAGGATTGGACATGTGTCCACTAACCTTTAAAATTAAAAGCCTCCCACCCCTTTTGGTTTTATCTTTCACGAAGCTTCTCTCTAAACGGGGCTATTGGTGTTTATTTTGGATCTCTCCATCATTTTCATAACTCCTCCTCTCTTCCTCTCTTATTCTTGATTTTTGATTCTTTAAAAATCCGTTCATGTTAAACGCAACCCTCTCATCTTTCGTGCTACTCTTTCATCTTGCTTTCTCTTCCATTCTCACCAAAAACCCAAACCTTTCAACCTCAAGATGATGATGATCATGGGATGTTGATGAAGATAGGGATTTTTTAGTTTCTTGAAGATTTTGAAGAATTGGAAGCTAAATCAAGTGTCTTTTAGTATGTGGGTGTCGTGAATGGTGAAGGGTGTGTAAAAAATTTCTTACTTTATTGATGAGTAATGATTTATAGAAATGCTGTGGAGGTTGAATAATCATGATAAGGAGTTTTGTATATGCTAGAATGTTGGTGAAGAAATGAACATATATATATGTATATATTGATGTTTATTTCATTTAAATGCTAAATAATGGGTTAGGACTTGTTTATGGATGATTGATGTTGTATATTAGGAGTAAGAAACTATGAGTTATGCTACATATGTTTTAAAGATGAATTAGTTGTGAAATGGGTGTTTTAATGAGAATTGGAAATTGATGAGTATAGAGATGCGTCTATAACCTGTTTGTGTTAATGGCTGAGTGTAGAAATGAGTTGAAATGGAGTTGAGAATGAGGAGTAGATGGAGTAAAAAAGGATGATCTTTGTACAAGTATGTTAGGTGTAAAAATTTGGAAAAAAAACTTGAAGATGATGGATTGGAAAATGTTCACTGCATATTCTTTAGTATTTTAGCCATAACTTCTTCTATAGTTGTTCAATTGATATGATTCTTGATTTTTATTAAACTAGAGATATATGGCTACATTTCTTATAAAGACAGAGAACTTAAATTCTATCTTTAAGAGTCTCAAATTTTGACATGAAATTAGGAACTGGATGCAGCAAAATTTGTGGATGAGTGTTTATGTTGTGTTATGTTTTGTGTGCATGAGAATGTGCTATATTTTTGGTTTTTATGATCAAGTGGGGAATATGAAATGTGCATGCAGGATGTTGAGTTGAAATTGGGTATATTTGAAGAAGTTATCCAATGAGATGATGAATTAAATGAGTTGAGAATTGGGAGTGAATGAAATATAATTGGTGTTTGAATGGTTATGGAGTGATATTTACATTAGAAGAGGTGAATTTGAGAAGATTAGGAGTGGGAGTGAGGTTAGAATGAGTGTAGGATCCATTGGAAGGGTTTTGGAGAACATAAATTTAGTAGACTCGAAGGTTACACGGTCAGGTCGTGGAGATTCAGATTGCCCGTGTGTTTTTGATTCAAAAAACACAATCTGACCCGAAAGAAACATGGGCTACCCGTGTGATTTCACACGGTTGTGTGTCTCACAATGACATAATCTCTTTTTATAGTCTTCATGAAAGTTGTATATGTAGAAGTCTTCTTCGAAACCATCCTAATATGACCTTAATCAAACATCTCTATAGAAAGTTATGCCAATTGTACCAAAATAGGTAAAGTAGGATTGAGGATATAATCATGTTTGATTAATTTGGCCATAACTTCACCATATGACCTCAAAATGAAGTGATTCTTGAACCAATAGATTCCTAACACATTTTTATATCTCTCCATGAAAATTTGTAGCATTATGAATTTATTTGGAAAATTTTGGTTGAAAGAAATTGAGGGAATCTGTTGGAATAGTATGAGCTGGTGTGATTTCACTTAACATGCTTGGGTATTTCGGTTATATCTTGATCTTTAGTCATCCAAATGAGATGATTTTTAATTTGGAGTAAAGTAGAGAAATAGGGCTACAAATTACATGAAGAAGACAAATTTTGATATGTAGGAAAATCCCGGGAGGTACATCACATGTACCGGCAGCGGAAAACAAAAATTTTTTGTTCCTGGACTTTCCGAATCCTGTGATCCGTATCCGTATGAAGACATCAACCTAAATAGCCAAAGAGACTATCTCTAAAGGTGATCCACGCAGAGATCAGAAAATCTAACCGAGTCAAACCCTTTGACCCGTGAATAGCTAGAACAGTTAAAGGTCGCTAGACCTACCTCATCCGGAGAGTCAAGGAAATGTTGGGATCCTTGCCTTGAGAAGAGAAGAAACGATGGTTGCCTTGATGAGGATGAAGAAAATCACCCTTTTAAAGGAAGCTTAACCATTAAGCTTTCATCTTCAATTTCCTCTAGCCACCACCGTCGACCATCACCTTCTAAGCCTCCTTTATGTATCTTTTAACTCTTTAAAAGTGTTCCATAAGAAGAAGCCAAGTGGTGGCTTTATGGCCATTCATTTATTAATGAATTAAAGTAACCAAGCTTTGACTTTTCAAAGCTATCCTCTCCTCCTCATTCCACGCACATGTCCATATATATATAATAATTAATTAATTAATTAACTTAATTAATTAATTAGAATATAAATGCTAAGGTCCACCCAACTGGGTCGATCCTACTGCTGCTGCTGCCCCAATCTTTGAAAACAACTCTAAACCTTTCTTAGCAATATCGATGTCGCGATCTCATCGGGACATATCCCAATCCCATTGGGATCCATTTAATCCTAATGTTTCCATAATTGGAACTCGTCCAATTACTATTTTACTGATTCTCGAAACACTCTTATCGTGTGACCCTTTAGGTTCCGGTTATGTTGGCCACTTAGATTAACAATTAATGAAAGCAAGTCATGGCGGTATCTAGCAACACATCATGACCCCCAATTGACCGGAAAGTAATCGGTTTCATGTATTCATCACGAACCAGATCACGAACCCTTCCATAGACAATTATCGTGCAATTCGTCCTTTCACCATCCTATACCCCACTTGGTTATGAGTATGGTCAAAGTGTCAACTCTCACTAGAGTGAGTCTAGCCCAAGTGATATCAGTTCTCGTCCTGGGACTCATTACTTTATATGTCAATGAAGACACTCTTCATGACATACATTTCTTGCCACCTTAGTAATGATCCCGATAAGAGGCCATGGGTATCTCTTACGCTAATCCGTAAGTGGTGAATCCTTTATTGGCTACTCAATTATCTTCAATACCTCAAGTCGCACCCAAGCACCACCCTATGAGTTACCTCCGGAAGGCAACAAGGAATGGAGTAAAGCACGTGATCAAGATTCAAGATATCCTTGAGTACCTCAAGTCTAAGGATACTTGCACCATTGCTATGATGAGATTATCACTGACACTTAGATAAGATATCCATATGATGATCTCATGGCAGGTCATCCAATGAACTTACTACAGCTAGTAAGCATCCACATGTCAATTCTAAATATCTCATATTTACAGTTTCTGAGATCCACTGCTTGATCCAATCAAGGAATATGACATGTGTTAGTCTATCCGGATTAATGATGTCCACCTCATTAATCCTATGACTAGGAAAATTCGACATCTTGACATAATTGCACATGATAGGAATCTCGTGAGTATGAACACATCATAATTTCCTTCATGCTATGTCATATATCATGGACTTCATTAATTGATTAAAGATCAAATCAATTCATAAACAATGTTTATGAATATCAAATTAATGAATAATGCCTTTCTTTATTTATTCATAAAGTCTGCACACGACTTTGAATAAAACGCGCTAAAGGGGATTGCCTTTAGGGCACAAATAAACAGTACCGACCTTGAACAAGTCGACTTATCCAATGAACAAGTCGACTTATCGGTACCGAACATGTGTAAGTCGACTTACACATGGTACAAGTCGACTTATCACTTACAAATCTCCCACTTGACCTAAAGTCAATCGCCTTAGTATCTAATACCATAAGCGAGTCCATGAGAATCACAATTCTCGTGTGACAATGGCTTTGTCAACGAACGAGAACACTTTGCTCGTGGAATTCCCTCTATCAGGATATCATCTCGACTAATGATCTCCCGAATCGGTGAAGTACGAGTTCGGATCGTCGATAAGACCTTGGTTCCTTTGCCTGCGAACTAGCCCCATTGTATCACAATACAATCCTATGGGCCCATCACAGCTAGGGACCAGATCAAGTTCAGTAATGAACTTCTTGATCCAAACCGCTTCCTTTGCGCATCTCATGCGGCAATGTACTCTGCCTCGGTTGATGAATCAGCAGTCCTCTCTTGTTTGGAACTTTTCCAATTGACCGCCACGCTATTCAGTGTGAATGTATATAACCTGATTGTGATTCAGAATTATCCTTATCAGATTAAATACTAGCATCTGAATGCCCGCTCACTAGGAGATTTCCATCTCCATAGATCAAGAAAACATCCTTAGTGCTTCGCAAGTACTTGAGGACATTCTTGACAGCCACCCAGTGACCCTCACCAGGATCCGATTGGTATCTGCTCGTAACACTTAGAGCATACGATACATCGGGCCTCGTACATAGCATTGTTCCATGCTAAACCTCTTTAGCATCTCATCTATGTACGATGATTGTGAAAGACTAAGCAACCTTTTGATTTATCTCTATAAATATATATCCTAAGGATATAAGTCGCTTCACCAAGGTCTTTCATCCCAAATTGATTGGACAACCAAATTTTAACTGATTGCAGCATAGAGACATCGTTTCCTAGTAACAGTATGTCATCTACATACAACACAAGGAATACGATTGCAGTCCCATTAACCTTCTTATACACACAATGATCATCCGGATTTTCTGAGAAATCAAACTCTTTGATTGACTCATCAAACGGATAATCCAACTCTGGATGCTTGCTTCAATCCAAACATGGATTGAAGCTTGCATACCTTTTCGCCATCGATGGAAGTGAAGCCCTCAGTGTGTCATACACATCCTCGGGTAGATTTCCTATCGTGAAAGTCGTCTTCACATCCATTTGCCATATCTCATAATCATAATGAGTGGCAATGGCTAGGAGTATCCTAATGGATTTAAGCATTGCTACGGGTCAAGGTTTTGTCATAGTCAACTCTTTATGCGTGACGAAATCTTTTAACCGAAGCATTGCTTTATAGGTAATCAAATTACCATCCATGTTGGTTTTCTTCGAAACTCCTTTGCACCCTATGGGTTTTATCCTTCGTGTAACAACCAAAGTCCATACTTGGTTTTCATACATGGAATCCATTTCGATTTCATGGCACAAAGCCATGTTCCGACTCAACTTTTCGAACTCGTTAATAGGTAGTAGGCGATCATCTCATATGAGCAATACGTCATTCTGCTCACTTACTAGAAATTCATATCTCTCGGAACAGTGCGTATCCTACTTAACCTACTAAATTGTGTGTAATAGAAGGTTGAACTGTTACCTCATCTATATGAGTGGCAGCTTGAGTTCAGCAGCGATGATCTATGTTTGTTCGAGTATCTTGAACTTCCAAGTTCAACTTTGCTCCCACCGCCCTCTTGTAAAAGAAACTCTTTCTTTAAGAAAACAACATGCTTGGAAACAAACAACTTTTGTTCCTCAAGAAGGTAGAATTGATATTCCACGAAACAAACACTTGTCGCCTTTTACATCAAATGTATCGACTATGTCCGCTTCACGTAAGTAGACAACCCCAAACTTTCGGATGAGAAAGATAGGCTTTCGGTTAGTCCATATCTCCATATGGAGTAACCACAACTGTCTTTAATGGAACTCTGCTTTAGCAAGTAAACAAATTGTCTCAAGCGCATATTCCCAAAATCGCAAAACCTATCATCAATCGCACCAAGTCTAACAAGGTTCGATTTCTCCTTTCAGCCACACCATTGTGCTGCGGCGTGTAAGGTGGAGTATACTGAGATAAAATCCCATTATCTCTGAGATAATCAAAAACTATTGGTCTAAGAATTTTCCACCACGATCAGATCGTAATGTATTCATACTTTTACCAAGTTAGTTTTCTACTTCATTTCTGAATTATTTGAACGTTTCAAACGCTTCAGATTTGTATCTCATCAGATACAGATACCTATATTGTCAATAATCACCGATAAAAGTAATGAAGTAAAAACAACCACTTATGGCATGGATGGACATCGGACCACATACATCCGAATGTATTAGGTCTAATATTCCATTCACTCGTTTACCCTTCCCTTAAAGGATAACTTAGTCATCTTGCCTAATAAACAAGATTCGCATGTGTCATATGATCCATAATCAAATGACCCTAAACATCCACTCTTATGGAGCTTAGCGATGCGTGTCTCATTTATATGGCCAAGCCGACAATGCCATAAGTAAGTTGATTTTAAATTATCTCGATTATGTCTTTCCGCGTCATTGACATTCTTAATTGGATATGACATATCTAATATGTCAATTCAATTGCATAATGTACCAGTAGCATAGAGCCTTCCATTCGAACTAATAGAACAACCATTGCTACTAAAAGTCCAATGGAAATCAGCTCTAAGTAAACATAAAACATACAATATGTTCTTTGTTTAAAACAGGTACAAAATGTCAATAATCCAATTTGAATATAAGCCCACTAGGGAGTAACAAGACATAAGTGTCTACGGCTAATGTAGCAACTCTTGCTGCATTACCTACACGAAGGTCTAGTTCTCCTTTATGAGTCGCTCATCGTCCCCGAGGCCCTACATATCATTTCATATGTATGAGCCACATCCGGTATCAAATACCGATATGTTTGGATCAGGAATAGTATTAACCTCAATGACAAACATATTTGAAGGAGTAGAGGCATCTGATGCCTTCTTCGCTTCAAGGACTCGAGATAGATTTTACGGCCAGCCTCTGGTGACTAGACTTGCCACAATGAAAGAAAAATCCTTTTGGGGCAGAATCTTTGGTTTTTCCTTGATGGCACTTCCCTTTGGTTTCTTGGCCTTTTTCTTCTTTGAACTAGAAGAAGAAGCATCCACCATTAGCACTTGCTTGCTATCCTTCTTGATAGCACCTTTCACTTTCTTGGCGATTGATCACTTCGAGAATTGTTGTGGATATTTGGTTTATCCCACAGTTTATTACAAACTGTGAAAAACTGTCAGACAATCCAACCAGAATCAAGTCTATACTTAACTCATAATCCATTACAAATCCTAAGACATCCAATCTCTCAATATAACCATTCATCTTCAGGGCATACTGCACAGTAGATATCCCTGGAGCCATCTTTGTGGTGAAGAGAAGCCTTGAGGTCTCGAACCTTTCAGACCGAGCTTACTCATCAAACAGCTCCTTAAGATGAAATACTATAGAGTGAGCATCCATGGACTCGTGCTGCTCCTGCAGCTCTAGTGACATCGAGGCAAGCATAAAGCAAGTATCCATATCACTGTCCTTTAGATGCTTACAATATGCTTTCTGATCCTTATCATAAGCATCGACAGCAGGTGCAACTGGAAGTGGAACATCTAGGACGTATCCCAATTCCTCAGATCTAAGAACAATTCTCAGATTCCTCAGCCAATCAAGAAAATCGGTCCAGAATAGAGAGCGAAAATTCACACTGAAAGACTTCTTCAATCAACCTAGCGCGATAGAGAGAAGGAATGATAGAATAGAAATGCCTGCATGATCATAAGGACTTGCATGATATGCATATGGCTCCCACTAGTTTCCTAGAATCCATAACCCTCTTTACGAATCCAAAGAAACGATATGACATTATGTCCTAGTGGGTCGATATCCGACATTGCTAAGAGTGACCTTGGGTTTACCCAACAAACCACAACTTAGGTCAATCGGTAGGTATCGGTCATACCAATTGTATCATCGATAACCGACATTAAGAATGACCTTGGGTTTACCCAACAAGCCACCTTATGTCTCGGGAGGTATCAGATATACCAATTACATCTTAGACACAACTATCGATCAGTGCTATCAACTTGTTGATGTATGCACTTACATTGGGTATCAACTCTTTGATGCGCATATATCTGATGTATGCTACCCAATTTCGCCTCATCCACGTTGACCTTGAGTTTACTCAACAAACCAACGCCCGGTGAAAACCAATCCATTAATCCGAAAATCTTATTTTCATGGTTCAATATATCCAGTTATAGAGCGAGCTTGAGGTTAGCTCAACAACCCAACCCTATAAAACTCGGTTCTTATCATATTAATGGAAGGCGTTAGTTTTCATATACCGAGGAGGGATTTGGTCTCATCTACTTCTTCTCCAAGCCGTAGGATTATAGTCACCATGACTATATGATATGATTTAGGCATTTCATCAATCACATTGAGTCTATACCTAAAATCATCCATCATCCCACCTATGCATGCCACAAGTCGACTTTCATCAAATGCAAGTCGACTTATGCTTCTTCCACACACAAGTCGACTTGTATGACACAAGTGGACTTATGTCATCTGCCCGTGAACAAGTCGACTTACAAGGTACTACAAGTCGACTTATATCGAGATCTTGAACAAGTCGATTTATTCTATCCACAAGTCGACTTATCCAAAATCTTGAACAAGTCGATTTATACCATATACAAGTTGACTTATTCAGAAATTTTGCTAAAATCTCTAATCGGCTAATTCCTCAATCAGTACAATTCCAATTCTCAACACCATCATACCTAGGGTAATATCTGTGAATTGATGCCTCAATGAACACTTCATTGATTCATGAATGCCTTAAATAGTCAAACTATATGAAAAGCTTGAAATGAGTCAAAACTCATTAATTTCCAAACAATTTAGGAACACCCAAATTATCATTCTAAGCATCTCTAGCTAGCACATACATTATCAAATTTACTTCAGCACATGCCATAAAAATATGACGGTCAAAACAAACAAGATAATGCAATATACTAACGAGACACAAATGTGACCAATTAGGCATCCGAAAATTCTAGGAAAAGCAACTTCAAGCAATTCAGTTTGGCAATCATGATACATCAAGATAACACATTTTTAATCACATTAAAAATGGTGCAAGGCATTGGAACTGAAAAAGCACACTCAATCAAGCCAAGCAATACAGTCCCAACAATTTTCACAAAACTGTCCAGTTCTGTACATTGCTCGAAATGATCAATGAAACAATTTCAATAAATTCTGAGAACATTGCGTAGGTTATTACATGTTCAGAACATGCTACATGAATGTTTTCAGGATTTTAGGCCATAAAAAACTCAGTCAACCTAAATAACAAAACCGATTCAAAATCTGTGTTCATCAGCACAGCAATTCCCAACAGCATAGAATAAATTCGTGAATAAATATTCAATCAACTTGAAATCCAATTTCCATGCTCACAGACATTCACCAACATCTTAGAGACATGTAGGTGAAGGAAAATCTGAAAAAACATTTTTCTAGAATTTATTCTCGATTTTATACTCATTCCTGTTCCAGAATCGTTTCACAAAACAGCATCTGTAACCTTAGGGAATTAATTAGAAAAACTATATCAAATCAAATCGATAAATTCTCAAATTTCATAGACATATTCTCTAACATGTTATGAACAATTCTGGGCAGAAAAATTTCGAAAATCATATCACAATATAAATTCGAAATCTGAACAGATAGCATGCATCAACAGAAAATTCCATTAGGGATTCTGATCTCGCTTAGGTTATAGCTTCATACGGGATACCAGACGCTCTGATACCACTGTAGGAAAATCCCGGGAGGTACATCACATGAACCAGCAGCGGAAAAAAAAAAATTTTGTTCCCAGGACTTTCCCGAATCCCAGGATCCAGGTATCCGTATGAAGACATCAACCTAAATAGCCAAAAGAGACTATCTCTAAAGGTGATCCACGCAGAGATCAGAAAATCTAACCGAGTCAAACCCCTTTGACCCGGGAATAGCTAGAACAGATTAAAGGCTGCTAGACCCTACCTCTGTCCTAGAGAGCTGAAGGAAACGTTGGGATCCTTGCCTTGGAGAAGAGAAGAAATGATGGTTGCCTTGATGAGGATGAAGAAAATCACCCTTTTAAAGGAAGCTTAACCATTAAGCTTTCATCTTCAATTTCCTCTAGCCACCACCGTCGACCATCACCTTCTAAGCCTCCTTTTATGTATCTTTTAACTCTTTAAAAGTGTTCCATAAGAAGAAGCCAAGTGGTGGCTTTATGGCCATTCATTTATTAATGAATTAAAGTAACCAAGCTTTGACTTTTCAAAGCTATCCTCTCCTCCCTCATTCCACGCACATGTCCATATATATATAATAATTAATTAATTAATTAACTTAATTAATTAATTAGAATATAAATGCTAAGGTCTAGTCCAACTGGGGTCGGTCCTACCGCTCTGCAGAACCCCAAGGTTTGAAACAAACTCCTAAACCTTTCTTAGCAATATCGATGTCGCGATCTCATCGGACATATCCCAATCCATTGGGATCCATTTAATCTAATGCTCTCCATAATTGGAACTCGTCCAATTACTATTTTATGATTCTCTCAAACACTCTTATCGTGTGACCCTTTAGGTTCCGGTTATGTTGACCACTTAGATTAACAATTAATCTGAGCAAGTCATGAGCGTATCTAGCAACACATCATGACCCCAATTGACCGGAAAGTAATCGGTTTGATGTATTCATCACGAACCGATCACGAACCCTTCCATGACAATTATCGTGCAATTCGTCCTTTCACCATCCTATACCCCACTTGGTTATGAGTATGGTCAAGTGTCAACTCTCACTAGAGTGAGTCTAGCCCAAGTGATATCGGTTCTCCCACGGGACTCATTACTTTATATGTCAATGAAGACACTCTTCATGACATACATCTTCACCACCTTAGTAATGATCCCGATAAGAGGCCATGGGTATCTCTTCGCTAATCTAGAAGTGGTGAATCCTTTATTGGCTACTCAATTATCTTCAATACCTCAAGTTGCACTCCAAGCACCACCTACGAGTTACCTCTCGAAGACAACAAGGAATGGAGTCAAAGCATAGGATCAGTATCCAAGATATCCTTGAGTACCTCAAGTCTAAGGATACTTGCACCATTGCTATGATGAGATTATCACTGACACTTAGATAAGATATCCATGTGATGATCTCATAGCAGTCATCCAATGAACTTACTACCGCTAGTAAGCATCCACATGTCAATTCTAAATATCTCATATTTACGCTTCGAGATCCACCGCTTGATCCAATCAAGGAATATGACATGTGCTAGTCTATCCGGATTAATGATGTCCAATCTCATTAATCCTATGACTAGGAAAATTCGATCTTGACATAATTGCACATGATAGGAATCTCAGGAGTATGAACACATCATAATTTCCTTCATGCTATGTCATATATCATGGACTTCATTAATTCGATTAAAGATCAAATCAATTCATAAACAATGTTTATGAATATCAAATTAATGAATAATGCCTTTTCTTTATTTATTCATAAAGTCCGCATACGACTTTGAATAAAACGCAGCTAAAGGGATTGCCTTTAGGGCACAAATAAACAGTACCGACCTTGAACAAGTCGACTTATCCAATGAACAAGTCGACTTATCGGTACCGAACATGTGTAAGTCGACTTACACATGGTACAAGTCGACTTATCACTTACATGATACAGTTTCTAAGACTTCCAATTTTTGGATGGGAATTGAGTATATTGTATTATTTCAATATAAGAACAGTAGACTCGAAATTCAGTTTTTGGAAAAAAAATCTGAAAGTGATTCAATGAGTTATGAATTTTGATTTCGATGGTTTTATTGAGGTATAAATTTAAGTATAAATCATACTTAGGTGAGTTTCGAGATAGAATGAATTATATGACGAGGATAATTGAAAAATACCCAGGATTGTCATGAACATACATGGTACATATTTCATTGCATACATGTGCATTATTAAACACTTATAATTGTGCAAATTGTGAAATGTGTATGTTTTGCATGATATAGAGGAACATATAGAGTGCCATCATCCAGACGTTTCTAGACCTTGGAAGCAAATGCTAATCTAGAGCATACTATGAGTAGACCTAGATGGTCTTACTTTATTATTTGTTTTATTTGTATTATGTATTGAATGATTATGCATTGTGACTGTGAATTAAATTGTGATGATTTCCAGACAGAAGGTCTGATGATTGTAAAATGTGAATGAGATATTGAAGTGCTCATTGAATGTGAATTGGACGAAATAACTATTTTCTCAACTTAAATGTTGAATGCCGGACTAAGGTCCGATGACAATATGAATGAGAATATGATAAAGAATATGATTGTGTGATATTGAACACTTTCAACTGACCGAATTTATGCGATTCATTTCATTACATGAATGCATGAAAGATAAAGGCAGTTGTGACTAGAGTAGCCAACGTGAAAAGAGCTTTAAGCTTAGTTATACGCATCAGAGCCTCAAGCTCAACGTTTATTGAGCCCGGTATCTCCAACGGATACGGGAAAGTTATTAATAAGCTCGATATTGGACAGTTATTAATGAGCCTAGTATCCACAATAGATACGAGATAGTTATAGGCACTCGGTCACAATAAAGTAATAAATGAAAGTGAGTCTCATATGCATTGCATATGAAAATTGATATGTATGTTTGAAATGAACAAAATGAACTGTGTGATTGCTCTGAATATGAATTGTGAAATAAGTGATTAAATTGATATGTGATGCAACGTGATTACTAGATAAATGATGTGAATTATGTGTTATGTGACTGGGTGAGCCATCGAGGATGGTCACTCAATGAGTTTGCAAAACTCACCCAAAATTTGCAAATATTTTTCAGGCTCAGAAGAGTATCCCATTAGACAAATGGGAGTATACCTACTATATTCGAGCAAGAGGTAGAGGTCGGCATCAGTCGACGTCTGCATTGATACTTTCTTATTTGTGTGTTCCATTACATTTGTAAAATGTGTATTTGAATATGATTCCATATGTAATAACGTTCCAATTTGGAAATGTTGTAAACAAGTTTGATTTATGATGGTAGTAACACTCTTGAATGAAATTGTTTACGAATAAAATGGACCGACTTGGTAATTGATTTCCACGTACGATTGTGTTTTCCAAAAAAAATTGTAAGGAAATTTTACTAACTAACTATGGTAGCATGCCACCCTCTCGGGGCATGTACTCAGATATCACTCAAGATGTCGGGTACGTGTCTTGCGGGAGTGGGGTGCTACATTTTGTGTTTGGTTTGATTGTTTGAGGTTTTGTTTTTGATTGGGGATAAGAAAAAGTTTAAGTGTTGGGATGTTGATAGGTGCAAATTATATTGTGTTTTGATATATGTTTAAGCTTATTTTTACGTGTTTTTTGGATGATTATCATGTGTGTAGGCTTAGAATTATTTTATTATTAGTGTTTGTTATATTCTAAGCGTTTGTGTGGTTTAAAGCATGATTTGCATCTTAATTTTATGTTACATAAGGTGTTTGATTTGTTTGTGAGTGTTGGAAATCAGATAATTGAAGAACAAGGAATATTTAAAGTAAATTAGGGATACACTGCATACCTATGGTCGTCTACGTATCTTAGTTATGCATGATCTGATGCACAACTATGTATCAGACCGTGCATGTTGGGACCCGATCTGAAAACCGGATCCCAACTGGAAGACGAAACGAAAGTAACAGAGAACGAAACGAAAACACAAAGTGGCTGATTAAAAATCGATACGAATAACAAAATGCGAATCGAATAAAAGAACGAAGGCGAAACGAAAGCGAATCGAAGGCGGACAAACACAAAGTACCAAACACATACGAATCAAAAGGCGGGGAAAGACGAAAGCATCGAAACAAACGAATCGAAGGGAAATCGAATAACGGAATGCGAAAGAACGGAACGGATCGGAATTCGAATCGAAAGCATAAACGGAAACATAAATTTAACACAAAGCTAAGCATATTGGAAAGTGAATCGAATAAGTGAAACCAAAACAAACGAAGTAATCGAATTGAATCATATCCGACATCCAAAAAAAATACATCGGAGAAAACAATCGAGTTGGAAACCTAGACTATGACATATCCAAAATCCGGTATAATTTTTTTTCTTTTCATTCCTTTCCATGTTCTGAATCGCATAAATCACAAAACTCATACCAACATACATATCCCAAAATTTCACCCTTTAATCCATTCTTGTTTTCTTTTATTGCCATATAACCAATTTTCTTATCGAAAATTGGGCAGCATAACGGCTGCATTTTCATAAACTCAAACCTGCAAAGTGTTCAAAATACACTTCTATATTCTCACCAATAGCCAGTTTCATCGGACTCTCCGTCTGGAATCCAACACAAAAAACGCAAACCTATATCTATATATCCATATCTGAAATACATTATACGAAATCCAAATTACATTCATTCACATTCATCCATACACAAATCATAATTATATCTCAATTCAATGCGTAAAATCCATTATCCATATCCAAATACAACCCGATAATCATACCAGTCTTTATCACAATTTTAATACATAAATCCTTAAATCATTTACATCCCAGAATTAGATATACTGCAGAACTTGAATGGCTTTACAAGCCATATACAATGTAAAAAATCCCAAATTACATGAAATGCAAACGATACAAAACTGAACATGTCAGACCCCGATCCTGGGAGCCCGACTGTCCCGGGATGTGAGCCCGAGTGGAGCCCATCCCCGAGACACTTGCCTTGCTGAGACCTTAAACTTGACACTCTTACTCTTACTATAGTACCGTGACGCGTCGAACCTGCTTTGAGCCCAACTTTCGTTGTCCTCGAAACCTTGCGCTTATAATCTTGCAGGATTCTTAATTGTAACTCCACTTTCGTGGCAAGCACACACCATGTATACACTAAAATCATGGGTTGACTTATTCATATAATTTGTAGCTTTATGTCTCAATTTCTCCCTGAAATAAGAATCACCTTAATCGGAGTCATATACTCAAGATACACTCCAAAAACCTAAGAGAGTTCATACCCGAAACATGCCCTCTTAACTGACCTTTCACTTGTTTTAGAACAAACTTTCTCAATTTAACTCCAATTGATACCGGATTTTATGGAGTGAAAGATATGTGTCTTATAAATCCAATGGTTTAAGCCTCAACTCATTTGGAGGTCGTATGAGGGAAATATGCCCAAAACAACGGACCATGCTCACTTCTGAAATCGAATCAAAACTCTTTTGGCGCGATTGCTATAACTTTTAATCTATAGCTCCAAATGTTTTCGTTCTTTCACCATATGAAAGTAGACATCAAGATCTACAACTCTTATGAAGACTATAAAGGCTGATTCTATCTCCTACATTCTGCAGCGTCCTATTTTTCCATCGTCTGATTTCTATCATCTGGTTTTCTATCGTCTGATTTCTATCATCTGGTTTCTATCTTCTGCTTTCCTTCCTTCTGCTTTTCTATCTTCTGATTTCCTTCCTTCTGATTTCTATCTTCTGATTTCCTTCCTTCGGATTTCTATCTTCTGATTTCCTTCCTTCTGCTTTTTATCTTCTGATTTCCTTCCTTCTGATTTCTATCTTTTGATTTCCTTCCTTCTGCTTTTCTATCTTCTGATTTCCTTCCTTCTGCTTTTCTATCTTCTGATTTCTATCTTCTGCTTTTCTATCTTCTGATTTCCTTCCTTTTGATTTCTATCTTCTGATTTCCTTCCTTCTGCTTTTTATCTTCTGATTTCATTCCTTCTGATTTCTATCTTCTGATTTCCTTCCTTCTGCTTTTTATCTTCTTATTTCCTTCCTTCTGATTTCTATCTTTGATTTCCTTCATACCTTTTCTATCTTCCGATTTCCTTCCTTCGCTTTTCTATCTTCCGATTTCTATCTTCCTTTTCTATCTTCTGATTTCCTTCCTTCGATTTCTATCTTCCGATTTCCTTCCTTCGCTTTTTATCTTCGATTTCCTTCTTTCGATTTCTATCTTCCGATTTCCTTCCTTCTGCTTTTCTATCTTCTGATTTCCTTCCTTCTGCTTTCTATCTTCTGATTTCCTTCCTTCTGATTTCTATCTTCTGATTTCCTTCCTTCTGCTTTTCTATCTTCTGATTTCCTTCCTTCTTCTTTTCTATCTTCTGATTTCTATCTTCTGATTTCCTTCCTTCTGCTTTTTCTATCTTCTGATTTCCTTCCTTCTGCTTTTCTATCTTCTGATTTCCTTCCTTCAGCTTTTTATCTTCTGATTTCCTTCTTTCTGATTTCTATCTTCTGATTTCTATCTTCTGCTTTTCTATCTTCTGATTTCCTTCCTTCTGCTTTTCTATCTTCTGATTTCTATCTTCTACTTTTCTATCTTCTGATTTCCTTCCTTCTGATTTTCTATCTTCTGATTTCTATCTTCTGCTTTCCTACCTTCTGCTTTTCTAGTGAAGATCATATCTTTTGACTCCGAACTCCAAATTTAGCAAACGATATACCCTTGGAAAACTCTAAACTCCTACTACAATCTTAATGAAGACTCATTGATCTAATTCATACCCAAAGAGGGTCTAATATTGAGTAATCTTCACAAATTTTAGAAAATTTGACAAAGACATCCCCTTAAAATGCAACTACCCAATTTTCAATTCTAAGACTTCCACCTGCATAAAACTCATCATACAACCTCATATAACATGATTAAACCCTAAGGTATCTTCAAACACCATTCGAAGCAACAGCCACACTCTTAATCATCTATCATATCCAAACTATAACAATGATTCAATTGTCTTAGACATACATGGATTTCTCAAAATACATTAAAATTGAACATTTTTGCTTTCATAATTCATTGATTCCATCTTCATCAAATCATGTCATATTCATACAATGCTTTAGTGGGCATTTCAAGCCCAATTACAATGAAGTTTCAAAATACAATATCTTCTCAAAATGCAACTAAAGCATTATTTTACAAAATCATTTCAAATACAAAATCAAAAGAAAATCTTGGAGTAAATGCCTTTAAGCTTGCTCCTCGATCCCGCTCATTTCTCGAAAAAATTTTTTAGGGGTGAGCTTTAAGCTCGTGGGTAACACATTTATATTTATATATCAAGCAGTCCTATTAGTTATTCATACTTTTAGCAATCTTTCAATACAATCATAATACATGCATCATGCAATGTTCATCACTACTCAAACATAATTTCTCACAATTCAAACATTCATCATTCTTGCATTTTCATGTAATCACATATGAAACACATCAAATGGCTCGGTAAGTCCTTATTCTTGGCAACCATATAGTCTCATTTCATGAGTCTATATGGGCAAATCTTTAGAGTCCAAAATGTTGGATCATCCTATGCCACAATCGTGCAACCGGCGAAGGCTTCATGGTCAACGTGCACGTGATGCTTCTTAGACAATACCTTACCCACATAACATAGCAATCATGAATCATACAAGGAAATTGGACTGTTCTTATCCAATTCATTGTTTCTTTGAAATCATCTTTTCATACATCGTTCATGCCTTTCATTATATTCATTCAACAAGTTTCTTCATGACAGTTTCAATCATCATCAAGCATTTAATACACTCACATTCATCATTCCATCACACACATTTAATACAACAACCAAGTGTTCAAAGCTCATTAATGTCATGCATTTATTTACATTTGTAGCTTATATACATAAAGATAAATATGAAACCCACCTTCTATCCTTGCTTAAACTTGCCTAAGGAAGTTCCTCTCCTTTTTCTTCTCCTCTTTCTTGTCCTCCTTCAAGCATAACAAGAAAATAACCCCATTTCAACATAGGGTTTAGAAATTGAAATACCTAAAAATCTAAATCATGAAATTCATAAGAGAATCACTAGACCCATCTTATTCTTCATCTTTCTAACCAAAACCCAAACAAAACTTAACCTTAAACCAAGAACTTACCTTAAATCCTTAACCAACCAAGTGGTTTCTTGGTTCAAAGTGAAGCTTAGACTCTCCTCCACACTTTTCTTCTTGGACTTTCTTCAAAACCCACTCACTTTCATGGAAATGCCAAACCCTAACAAGCCTCTTCTTTCTCCTTTTCCTCCCTCCTTTCACGACACTCTTCTTTCCTCTCCTCCAAATTTCGTTTCTATCTTCTTTTCCTACAAAATCACTTATCTCCTTCCTTATATACTCCTTTCTAAATTACTTAAGCCCAATAAGCCTAAGCCCAACTTACTTCCTTCTTCTTTCTTCTTCTTCTTTTCATTTCTCCTCCTTACTTACTCAAGCCCACTAACTCTTTTCCTTCAAGCCCATTGCATTAAATTCCTCTCTTCTTTCTTACTTCATTTGGACCCAAAGCCCAATTAATACATTAATTACACCTAACTCACCTAAGTCCAACTAACATATTTAACTTCATAAATTCTTCACCTAACTCATTAATGCTATCATATATTAATTTATGACACCTTAATTAATGCTAATCTAACTTAATCAATTTAATCTAATCATGATTAATCCTAAAAATTTTGGGGCTAACATTTCTCCCCTTAAGAAATTTCGTCCTCGAAATTCTTACGAGTCATCAAGAGGTGTGGATACTTCTCCTTCATTGCATCCAAAGGTTCCCACGTCGCCTCTTTAATCTGCATGATTCCTCCACGGGATCTTGACTAGCTTGATTGTCTTGTTCTCGAGGATCTTATCCTTGCTATCCGAATTGCCACAGTCTTTCTTCATAATCGAAATCATCGCCACTTGAACTTCGAGGTCCGAATGATGTGAGAAGGATATGATCTGTACCTCCTCAAAGATCGAGACATGGAACACATCATGAATCTACGACAATTAAAACGGCAATGTTAACCTATAGGCCAACGGCCCAATCCTCCAATACTTCATACGGACCCACATACCGAGGGCTTAACTTCCCTTCATCAATCTCATAACTCCTTCCATGGAGACGCCTTGAGGAACACCTTGTCACCCATTGCATATTTCATTTCTTTTACATTAGCATCGGATAGCTTTTCATTCTCATCTGGGCGGCCTTAAGTCGCTGTTTGATTACCTCCACTTTCTCAATCGTCATCCGACCAACTCGGTCCCACTAGCTTCCTCTCACCTTCCTCATCCCAAAGATATCGAGTCCTGCATCTTCGCCATAAAGGGCTTCATAAGGAGCCATCAGATGCTCGAATGGTACAATTATTGTAAGCAAATTCACCATCGGCAAATGATCATCCCATGCTCCTCTCAAGTCCATGACACATGCTCTAAGCATCCCTCTAGAGTCTGGATTGTCCTCTCGATCGACCATCCGTCTCGAGGATGAAGCGCCGTCTTCAAATTCAGCCTAGTTCCTAATGCCTCCTGCAGACTTCTCCAAAATCTCGATGTGAATCGTGGATCCTGTCGGATATTATAGAATCCGAACTCCATGCAACCTTACCACTTCATCAATATACTTCGGCTAAGACTTGCAATGAATCTGCTTGTTTGATCGCCAAAAATGGGCTGACTTGGTTAACCGATCAACTATAACCCAAATGGCATCATGCTTCTTCTTTGGTCTAGGCAAACCCATCGAAAATCCATCGTGATCCTTTGCCACTTCCATTCAGAATGGACAATGGCCTTAGCATGCCTGAAGGTGCACGGTGTTCAGCCTTGACCGCTTGACACACTAGACATCCGCCACATATTCACCACGCCCTCTTCATGCCTTTCCACCGAAATGTTCTTTCAAATCTCTGTACATTCTGTGCTGCTGGTGCATGGAATAAGGCGATTGTGTGCCTCATCCATGATTTCATCCTTAATCGCTTTATCATTCGAATACACAACTGCTTTCCACTACCATTAGCCCATCATCCCTTACTTGCACTTCGATCGCTACCATGTTGAATTTCATCTCTCAACTTACTTAATTCTATATCCTGCCTCAGAACTCCTTGACCTTCTCCCTAAGGATAGGTCTCACTCAATTGAGCAATAACACCATCGATTCATTCTCGCTTTAAATCGATCTTCAACTTGGCCATCTGCTCCAACAGAGGCAAGTAAACCGATTACACATAAGCTATGGATGACTTCACGCCAAAGCATCTCGCCACTACATTCGCTCTTGCTCGGATGATACTCTATCATCGGTCATAGTCCTCGAGCAACTCCAACCATCGTCTCGCTTTAAGTTCAACTCTTTCGACTCATAATGTACTTAAGACTTTTGTGGTCCGTGAAGACCCTTGTCCGAACCCCATACAAATAGTGTCTCCAAATCTTTAGGGCAAAATTACCGCTAACTCCAAGTCATGAGTCGGATAATTCAACTCATATGGCTTCAATCGTCGTGAAGCATAAGCTATCACTTTGTCATTCGCATCAACACACATCCTAAACCCTTCCTCGAAGCATCATCAGACAATCAGATACCCTCGGTCTCCATTGGGCAAAACCAATCTTGGAGCACTTGTCAATCTGTTCTTGAGCTCCTCAAAGCTCTTTTGACATTCCTCACCCATATAAACCGCTGATTCTTTCTTAACAGCTTAGTCATAGGGGCGCTATCATTGAAAATCCTTTACAAATCTCCTATAATAACCTCGCCAAGCCTAGGAAGCTTCTTACCTCTTTCAATCGCCTTAGGCTCTTGCAAATTCACCACACCTTCTACTTTCCTCGAATCAACATGAATCCTTTGTGGAAATCACATGTCCAAGGAAAACTACTTCACGCAGCAAAACTCACACTTCTTGAATTTGGCATACAGCCTCCCGCTCTCTCAATCTCTCGCAATACAATCCGAGATGTCGTTCATGCTCTCCTTCATCCTTAGAATAGACGAATGTCATCAATGAACACAATGACAAATTGATATAAGAATTCATTAAACACCCTATTCATCAGATCCATGAAGGCAGCTGGGACATTGGTCAATCCGAAGGGCATGACCCTAAATTCATAGTGCCCATAACGGGTCCTGAAAGCTGTCTTACTTACATCAGACTCCCTGATTCGGAGTTGATGATATCCTGATCTTAAGTCAATCTTCGAAAAGACCCTTGCTCCCTGTAGTTGATCAAATAAATCATCTATCCGTGGCAACGGATACTTGTTCTGAATCGTCATCTTGTTAAGCCTTCTATAGTCTATGCACATCCTCCACGTTCCATCCTTCTTCTTAACAAACAGGACCGGAGCTCCCCAAGGTGAAGAACTCGACCTGATGAACTGCTTCTCCAACAATTCCTGCAATTGTTCCTTGAGTTCTCTCAATTCAACTGGAGCTATTCTATAAGGTGGTATGGAGATTGGCGCGGTTCCGGGAATCAAGTCAATTTCGAACTCAATTTCCCTCATCGGCGGCAACCCTGGTAATTCTTCTGGGAATACATCAGGAAACTCCCTCACAACCTGATAATCTTCTAATCTGCCCACATTCACTTCTGAATCCACTACATGCGCCAAAAAGGCCTCACACCCTTGGCTCATCATATTGTCAGCTAACAAAGCCGAAATGATCCTCGGCACTGGCAGCTTCCTGTCCCCCTTGAAAACCACTTTCTGATCATTGCCCAGATCAAACTCTACTTCTTTCAAACTACAATCTAGCTTCGCCTTATACTTCTCCATGACATCCATCCCCATAATGACATCCAACCCTTGAAGGTCTAGAGGTAGTAGATCTACTACCAGTTTAGCACCGTCGATACTGAGCTCACAATTCTTATAGACCATACTAATCACCACCTTACCCCCTAAAGGAGTACTAACAACCAGAAAATTGTCCATAACCTCAGGACACACAACATGCATATTCATACTTGCAGATACAAATAAATGGGTGGAGCCAGTATCAATCAACACATAAACAGGAGAGTCGAATAGCATAGCTATACCCACACTACTTCCGGAGCGGCCGCAGCTTCTTCCCCGGTCATGGCAAAGACTCGAGTGGTGCTCGACTCTATCCTCTAGGTCTCCTCGCGGATATGCCTTCCTTGCAGTTCTGAATCGCCCACACCATGTACCGCCGAGATGCCACTGCTTCGCTTCTTCTTGGGGCCCGAGATTGAGACCTTTCTGCTGACCGCCTGGGACAATCCTTGATTCGTGCCCCTTGGCCACACCAAAACATGCTCCTATCTTCAGCAGACATTCCCTCGTGGAATCTCCCACAGTGATCACACGGGATTCCCTCTACCGTCCATCCTGGACTTCTTTGCTGACCGAAGCTTGCCTTTGTAGTAGCCCTAGGTCGCTTACTCTTAGTGGGGCCATCGCTACCCACACCACTTTATGATATCGAGTTCTAATGCTCCTAGCAGTCTTTGGAGCACTCATGTCTTTTCTGGAGAACGCTCTCTTTTTCCTCTTCTTAGTCACTTCAGCCGGATGTTCTCAAATTTCTTAGCTTGAAGAGCAAGATCCACCATTCCGGTAATCACGGAAGTTGTGGATCACCACTTTTCTCGGATCCCTAGGTGTAATCCACCTCAAATTTCTGACATTTGTCTTCTTGATTGCCACGATATTGGTCATCTACCGTGATAACTGAGTGAACTTCAATTCGTATCTGTCACACTCAACTCCTCTCGAGCGAGATTCAAAATTACCGGCCTTATCCTCGCATGTAGACCATCGAGAAGTACTTCCTTCAAAGGCCTTTAGGAATTCCTCCATGTCAAGATCTGAGGTACTTCCGATCATGGGCACCGACTCCCACCAAAGCAAGGCATCCCTGCAGATGTCGATCGCATAATCGAGCTTCTCATCATCATTGCACTTCATCGATTTAGGACCCTCTCGGTCCTCTTCACCATGCTTCACTTCCTCGGGATTAGTGGTCCCACTGAAGTCAATCGCCCATACTTTGAGCTTATCATACGCCGCTCTTCTCTCTGGGGGTTGGTACTTGAGTCTGTCTTCCTTGGCCCATGGCATAAGTGAAAGCTTTGGCGAATGCCTGAAGAACTGGGATCCATAGGTTCACTTGAGGAGGAGGAGGTGGAGGCGGCTCATGTTGCACACTTGGTGCATCGGAATCGAAATGAATGGTCCTGCTTCTGCGAAACATACGACTCATCCGCATTTCCGCTAAGAGTCACGAGATTGAGCTCCTCGAGTTCTCTTCGAGGCGGCATTACCCTTCAATTTAAAAAATCGGTGAAAATCTTTAGTTCACATAAAACAAATTCAATTCACTCATTTGAAAACAATGTTGCATGTTATGCATTTAAAACAGTGCACATACTTCACATAATTCATGTAGGAAAATGCATGCTGACTTGACCCTTAGACATCCCACTAAGGTTCCAAGGAAACCCTAAACCCGGTTTCGCTCTGATACCACAGATGTCAGACCCCGATCCCGGGAGCCCGATTGTCCCGGGATGTGAGCCCGAGTGGAGCCCATCCCCGAAACACTTGCCTTGCTGAGACCTTAAACTTGACACTCTTACTCTTACTATAGTACCATAGACGCCGGAACCTGCTTTGAGCCCAACTTTCGTTGTCCTCAAACCTCATGCGCTTATAATCTTGCAGGATTCTTAATTGTAACTCCACTTTCGTGGCAAGCACACACCATGTATACACTAAAATCATGGGTTGACTTATTCATATAATTTGTAGCTTTACGTCTCAAGTTCTCCCTGAAACAAGAATCACCTTAATCGGAGTCATATACTCAAGATACACTCCAAAAACCTAAGAGAGTTCATACCCGAAACATGCCCTCTTAACTGACCTTTCACTTGTTTTAGAACAAACTTTCTCAATTTAACTCCAATTGATACCGGATTTTATGGAGTGAAATATATGTGTCTTATAAATCCAATGGTTCAAGCCTCACCTCATTTGGAGGTCGTATGAGGGAAATATGCCCAAAACAACGGACCATGCTCACTTCCGAAATCAAAGCGAAACTCTTTTAGCGCGATTGCTATAACTTTTAATCTATAGCTCCAAATGTTTTCGTTCTTTCACCATATGAAAGTAGACATCTAGATCTACAATTATTATGAAGACTACAAAGGTTGATTCTATCTCCTACATTCTGCAGCGTCCTATTTTTCCATCGTCTGATTTCTATTATCTGGTTTTCTATCGTCTGATTTCTATCATCTGGTTTCTATCTTCTGCTTTCCTTCCTTCTGCTTTTCTATCTTATGATTTCCTTCCTTCTGATTTCTATCTTCTGATTTCCTTCCTTCTGATTTCTATCTTCTGATTTCCTTCCTTCTGATTTTTATCTTCTGATTTCTTTCCTTCTGCTTTTCTATCTTCTGATTTCCTTCCTTCTGCTTTTCTATCTTCTGATTTCTATCTTCTGCTTTTCTATCTTCTGATTTCCTTCCTTCTGATTTCTATCTTCTGATTTCCTTCCTTCTGATTTCTATCTTCTGATTTTCTTCCTTCTGCTTTTGATCTTCTGATTTCCTTCCTTCTGATTTCTATCTTCTGATTTCCTTCCTTCTTCTTTTCTATCTTCTGATTTCCTTCCTTCTGCTTTTTATCTTCTGATTTCCTTCCTTATGCTTTTCTATCTTCTGATTTTCTATCTTCCGACTTCCTTCCTTCCTTTTCTATCTTCCGATTTCCTTCTTTACGCTTTTCTATCATCGATTTTCTTCCTTCGCTTTTATCTTCTGATTTCCTTCCTTCGATTTCTATCTTCCGATTTCTATCTTCCCTTTTCTATCTTCCGATTTCCTTCCTTCGCTTTTCTATCTTCCGATTTCTATCTTCGCTTTTCTATCTTCCGATTTCCTTCCTTCGATTTTCTATCTTCCGATTTCTATCTTCCGCTTTCCTTCCTTCGCTTTCTAGTAAGGATCATATCTTTTGACTCAACTCCAAATTTAGCAAATGATATACCCTTGAAAACTCTAAACTCCTACTACAATCTTCATGAAGACTCATTGATCTAATTCATACCAAGAGGGTCTAATATTGAGGCTATCATGTCAAATTTTAGGAAAATTTGACAGACATCCTCCTTAAAATGCAACTACCCAATTTTCAATTCTAAGACTTCCACCGCATAAAACTCATCATACAACCTCATATAACATGATTAAACCCTAAGGTATCTTCAAACACCATTCGAAGCAACAGCCACACTCTTAATCATCTATCATATCCAAACTATAACAATGATTCAATTGTCTTAAACATACATGGATTTATCAAAATACATTAAAACTGAACATTTTTGCTTTCATAATTCATTCATTCCATCTTCATCAAATCATGTCATATTCATACAATGCTTTAGTGGACATTTCAAGCCCAATTACAATGAAGTTTCAAAATACAATATCTTCTCAAAATGCAACTAAAGCATTGTTTTACAAAATCATTTCAAATACAAAATCAAAAGAAAATCTTGGAGTAAATGCCTTTAAGCTTGCTCCTCGATCCCGCTCATTTCTGGAAAAATTTTTTTAGGGGTGAGCTTTAACTCCGTGGGTAACACATTTATATTTATATATCAAGCAGTCCTATTAGTTATTCATACTTTTAGCAATCTTTCAATACAATCATAATACATGCATCATGCAATGTTCATCAATACTCAAACATAATTTCTCACAATTCAAACATTCATCATTCTTGCATTTTCATGTAATCACATATGAAACACATCAAATGGCTCAGTAAGTCCTTATTTTGGCACCATATAGTCTCATTTCATGAGTCTATATGGGCAAATCTTTAGGAGTCCAAAATGTTGGATCATCCTATGCCACAATCGGCGCAGCCGGCGAAGGCTTCATGGTCAACGTGCACGTGATGCTTCTTAGGACAATACCTTACCCACATAACATAGCAATCATGAATCATACAAGGAAATTGGACTGTTCTTATCCAATTCATTGTTTCTTTGAAATCATCTTTTCATACATCGTTCATGCCTTTCATTATATTCATTCAACAAGTTTCTTCATGACAGTTTCAATCATCATCAAGCATTTAATACACTCACATTCATCATTCCATCACACACATTTAATACAACAACCAAGTGATCAAAGCTCATTAATGTCATGCATTTATTTACATTTGTAGCCTATATACATAAAGATAAATATGAAACCCACCTTTTATCCTTGCTTAAACTTGCCTAAGGAAGTTCCTCTCCTTGTTCTTCTCCTCTTTCTTGTCCTCCTTCAAGCATAACAAGAAAATAACCCCATATCAACATAGGGTTTAGAAATTGAAATACCTAAAATCTAAATCATGAAATTCATAAGAGAATCACTAGACCCATCTTATTCTTCATCTTTCTAACCAAAACCCAAACAAAACTTAACCTTAAACCAAGAACTTACCTTAAATCCTTAACCAACCAAGTGGTTTCTTGATTCAAAGTGAAGCTTAGACTCTCCTCCACACTTTTCTTCTTGGACTTTCTTCAAAACCCACTCACTTTCATGGAAATGCCAAACCCTAACAAGCCTCTTCTTTATCCTTTTCCTCCTCCTTTCACAACACTCTTCTTTCCTCTCCTCCAAATTTCGTTTCTATCTTCTTTCCCTACAAAATCACTTATCTCCTTCCTTATATACTCCTTTCTAAATTACTTAAGCCCAATAAGCCTAAGCCCAACTTACTTCCTTCTTCTTTCTTCTTCTTCTTTTCATTTCTCCTCCTTACTTACTCAAGCCCACTAACTCTTTTCCTTCAAGCCCATTGCATTAAATTCCTCTCTTCTTTCTTACTTCATTTGGACCCAAAGCCCAATTAATACATTAATTACACCTAACTCACCTAAGTCCAACTAACATATTTAACTTCATAAATTCTTCACCTAACTCATTAATGCTATCATATATTAATTTATGACACCTTAATTAATGCTAATCTAACTTAATCAATTTAATCTAATCATGATTAATCCTAAAATTTTTTGGGGCTAACAGAACAGCACATTTTTCATCCGATCTCCTGCTTGAAACCTGGAGATGGGGATGAAAGGAGGGGTAAGCGCAAAGCTCTGTGGATAATATATTTATAAATTGAACGATAAGCGAAATTATTTTGCAAAACTTTTTGCCATTTATTTCCAAAGATTCCACAGTGGAAAAACTGACAAATTTCTTATTTCTCAAAACGTTGTTAAATCAATTCAATAACTTCTCGGCTGAAAAATTCACAATAATTGATTTCTCAAACTTTTCACCTTTTTTCAAGATTTCATGTAGAACTTCCATATTTCTTAAACTTTCTCAAAACATGCAATGCATATCACAATACAAAACACAAACACAAACACATCAGATGGTTTGGTTCGGTCCAAAACAGAACGTGCTGCACATTCCCGCAAAGCGCCCTGCAACCGTGAATGTAATGTACTACACTTTTCCATGATAAATCGTCCAGAAGTAGCCGTGAAGGGAGTTCGAAATCGAAGCTCCAATGCCACTAGGGGAAGCCAGGAGAAGGCTTAAAAAAAACAGAAAGACAAGTGCGCACTTTTCCCATTTATGAGACCTAACCAAACTCACATAACACATAAGCGAAAACGGAAATTCGGATTGCCCGAAGGCACTTTTCAAAATCCTGCTTTTCTCCAAATATTTTTTCATATGTCCATATAATGTCAAACTTGACACACTAACATACACAAATCACATCAAATCACATAGCAATTCACATTCAATTTAAATTCACCAATTTAATCACATATCAATCCAATGCATAATAATAAATGCAATTTATTTCTTTCAAACATATATCAAAACGTGTACGATTTCATAAAGCACATTGTTCAAATTTTTCAGATAATTCAAAACATGATTTTCATAAACCTTGCATGTTCTAAAAATCATTTCCAAAATAAGGAATTTAATCCTTTTTAAACATAATTTTTAAACATTTATATAAACATTGATTTATCAAAAATTCGGCTCTTAAATTTTCAATTTCACATGCTTAGCTTAAAATTCAATAAATAAATATACTACCCACTTCGAATCGATGCTAACAACTTGCTTTGTGCCTCAATTGCTCCAAAGCCTCCTTCTTTCTTCCACATTAAAATTTCCTAAACCAAAATTACCCAAATTCAACATTATAAAAATGCATAACTACTCAAATTGAGCTTGGAAAACTCAAATCTCCCATATTTCCAAGCTATCTAAATCAATAATTTCGAAAATTCTCAAATTCCAAAATTAAGCTAAACCAATTCATCCAAATTCAATATCATAAATCACTTAATTACTCAAATTGGACTTAGAAAATACCAATTCCATATAAAATCAAGTTGTCTAAATCAACAATTTTCAAAACTTCCAAATTTCAAAATTGGGCATAAACCCCAATTCGCTATTATTTAAAAATTGATCCAACATACTTAGCAATCTCTCAAATTGACTTCATAAGCTACAAACCCATATCATTATCATGCTAAAACAACAAAAAACTCAAGAAAATCTCAAAGCTCGAAATTTCCTCTTACCTCATTTCTGCTCAAATTTTTGGATTTCTTGATTCAAGATGGAGCTCTCTTCATTCTCCACCCTTTTCCTTCTTGAATCATCTCTCAAGCCCTTCTTGGAAGCTTGGAAAAATCGAAAACCCTCACTTCTCTCTCTTCTTCTCCATAGCTGAACCATCTCCTCTCTTCTCTTCTTTTATTTCTCTTCTTTTCCTCTAAGTTTCGGCTCTCTCACCTTAAAAACGACAATCTCCTTGCTTTAATATGGCCAAGTCATTAATTGAAGGATAAAAGACCAAAATGCCCTTCCACTTAAGCCTAAGGTCTTAATTCTTTCATGCTTCCTTTCGGATATGATTCACACTACCAATTTGAAGGAATTTGCCAAACTTCCTTCTAGAAAATTGTTCTGTATTGTCTTAATTTCATAATGCCACAAGAATCATCCAATTTGGAGCACTACATCAAAAGTTATGCTCAAAACATTTCAGATATGTCTTATGGTAATCATTTTTCAGCACGTTATTTCCATCCAGAAATTGACGTTCTTAATAAAAATGTAAACTCTATGTCTTCATGAAAATGGAAACTCTATGTCTTCATAAAAATTGTAGCCTTATGTCTCCAGTTTAATCCAAAACAAGAATCACATAATTTCTATTACCAAAACAAAAGTTATGCTCAAAATACTTTTAGATGTTCCTAATCCAAAACTACACACTAATCCGAACTTCAATTCAAAAATTGAAAGTCTTAGGGGCAAAATTGAAATTCACTTTCTTCATATGATTTGTAGCCCCATGTCTTAATTTTATTTTGCCTCAATAATCACCTCAATCGGATCATCACAGATCGAGAATTTCTCAAAATACCGAACCATGTACAGAAAATGGTCCAACTCATTTTGATTAAATTAATCACCCTTAATTTAATGTCATAAATTCACAATTTTTCTAGAAAATAAAATTCATTGTCTTAGGAATCCAACGCTTCAAGAATCAACTCAATCGGATGTCGGACGGAAAAGATATAAGCAAAAGATTGCGTAAGGGTAGGATTTGAAAAGAAGAAGAAACAATTGAAGCAAGCAAAAATGATGTCTCATGGAGCTGCGCCAGATGAGAGGAATGAAACGGCATCGTCGCAGAGGAAGGAAGAAATGCCTAAACGGCGTCGGAGCGAGGCGGAACGCCCGTGTTTGGGCTCGCGAGGGTTAGCTCGCCCTTGCGAGCCACTGGCAGGGCGAGACGCTCGCCCTCGCGAGGGTGCTCGCAGGGCGAGTCGCTCGCCCTCCCGAGGGCTTGCCCTTGTGAGGGGGCCCCTGAACCAAAATTCCTCTCTCTCTTTTTTTTTCACATAAATAAATCCCAAATTTCCAAATTTCATAACTTATTATTCCTTGATCGAAAAATTCTATGCTTTATGTCAGAATAAAGATCAAATCAAACTTTTCAACTTTCATGAAGAACTTAAAGGCTAAATTAACCTTTAACTAAGTCAATTTTTCAGTCAAAGCTTCAGCCATATAATTGGGTCAATCTATGTCACATTCAAACTTTGATTGACTATAACTTTCACTCCCGATATCAAAAAATTGCAAACTTTATGGCGACTGAAAATTCTTAACATAAACTACAAGTTTCCAGAAGACCATTTAATCAAATTTTGCCTCAAACAAAAAGTCAACTCTCAAGTCAAACTTTTTATCATCCAAAAATCAACTTTCTTAATTCTTCACATTTTCACACTTTTTCTCTTTTCTTTTTGATTTTCAACTCCTATTTCAATCAACTCATTCTCTTAAATTTCATAAACCATACCAATCTACTCAAAACCCAAAGGGATCAAAATCAAAATCATTCTTTTCTTATCAATTTCCTTTAAGTAAAAATACCTTTATACCTAACATATACATAATAACACTTATTTCTTTTCAATGATAATTTTTAACTTCCACTTAAAAATCGGGGTCCAACATTTCTCCCCCTCTTAAAAGAATTTCGTCCTCGAAATTCATCATTGATTAAACACCAAGAAACGCATCCTTACATATAATTTCTTTCTAAACAAAGATAATCAAACACTTTCTTACTACTTTCTTTCCAAAAATCATAATCAATCACTTTTTTTTATCTAATTTGCTCATCATATATGTATCTCAATTTCTTCACACTATTTCACTTCTTGTATCTCATACTAACCATATCATATCAAATCACTATATCCATAACTCATTGTTTCTTCACATATGGACACAAGTCAATGGTCCATTTCTTAAGGAACCCTAATAGGGTTCAATCATCATTTAATCTTTATCATTATGTCATCTTCCAAATAGTCATTCTTTCATCTTACAGACGTATAGTCTATAGCAATTTCTCCCAATTCATCATGAAATTCAAATCTTAAGTTCCACAAGCACATGTTTCTAATCAATCATATGCTTAACACCCAGATCAAACAATCATTTTGGTGCCATCACATCATATTCACATTCTCACTAAACTTCCTCAAATCGATTCAAAAACTAGTAATGAACATATATGCCCAAGTATGATCCTAATACTGGGCTCTGATATCATAAATGTTGGGACTCAATCCGAAAATCGGATCCCAACCAGAAAACGGAACGAAAGTAACAGAGAACGAAATGAAAACACAAAGGGGCGGATTACAGATCGATACGAATAACAAAATGCGAATCGAATAAAAGAACGAAGGCGAAACGAAAGCGAATCGAAGGCGGACAAACACAAAGTACCAAACACATACGAATCAAAAGGCGGGGAAAGGCAAAAGCATCGAAACAAACGAATCGAAGGGAAATTGAATAACGGAATGCGAAAGAACGGAACAGATCAGAATTCGAATCGAAAGCATAAACAGAAACATAAATTTAACACAAAGCGAAGCATATTGGAAAGTGAATCGAATAAGCGAAACCAAAACAAACGAAGTAATCGAATTGAATCATATCCGACATCCAAAAAACATACATCGGAGAAAACGATCGTGTTGGAAAACTAGACTATGACATATCCAAAATTCGGTATAAATTTTTTTTTCATTCCTTTCCATTTTTCTCAATCGCATAAATCACAAAACTCATACCAACATACATATCCCAAAATTTCATCATTTAATCCATTCTTATTTTCTTTTATTGCCATATAACCAATTTTCTTATAGAAAATTGGGCAGCATAACAGCTGCATTTTCATAAACCCAAACCTGCAAAATGTTCAAAATACACTTCTATATTCTCACAAATAGCCAGTATCATCGGACTCTCCGTCCGAAATCCAACACAACAAACGAAAACCTATATCTATATATCCATATCTGAAATACACTATACGAAATCCAAATTACATTAATACACATTCATCCATACACAAATCATAATTATATCTCAATTAAATGTGTAAAATCCATTATCCATATCCAAATACAACCCGATAATCGTACCAGTCTTTATCACAATTTTAATGCATAAATCCTTAAATCATTTACATCCCGGAATTAGATATACTGCAGAACTTGAATGGCTTTACAAGCCATATACAATGTCAAAAATCCCAAATTACATGAAATGCAAACGATACAAAACTGAACAACACATTTTTCATCCGATCTCCTGCTTGAAACCTGGAGATGGGGATGAAAGGGGGGGTGAGCGAAAAGCTCTGTGGATAATATATTTATAAATTGAACGATTAGCGAAATTATTTTGCAAAACTTTTTGCCATTTATTTCCAAAGATTCCACAGTAGAAAAACTGACAAATTTCTTATTTCTCAAAACGTTGTTAAATCAATTCAATAACTTCTCGGCTGAAAAATTCACAATAATTGATTTCTCAAACTTTTCACCTTTTTTCAAGATTTCATGTAGAACTTCCATATTTCTTAAACTTTCTCAAAACATGCAATGCATATCACAATACAAAACAAAAACAAAAACACATCAGATGGTTTGGTTCGGTCCAAAACAGAACGTATTGCACATTCCCGCAAAACAGTCCTGTGCAGCCGTGAACAGAACATACTACACTTTCTTGCATAGCGGTCCAGTGTAGCCGTGAAGGGAGTCCGAAATTGAAGCTCCAATGCCACTAGCGGGCAGCCGGGAGAACGCTTAAAAAAACAGAAAGACAAGTGCGCACGTGTCCCATTTATGGGACCTGACCAAACCCATATAACATATAAGCGAAAACGGATATTCGGATTGCCCGGAGGCACTTTTCAAAATCTTGCTTTTCTCCAAATATTTTTTCATATGTCCATATAATGTCAAACTTAACACACTAGCATACACAAATCACATCAAATCATATAGCAATTCACATTCAATTTAAATTCACCAACTTAATCACATATCAATCCAATGTATAATAATGAATGCAATTTATTTCTTTCAAACATATCGAAACGTGTACGATTTCATAAAACACATTGTTCAAATTTTTCAGATAATTCAAAAACATGATTTTCATAAACCTTGCATTTTCTAAAAATCATTTCCAAAATAAGGAATTTAATCCTTCAAAAACATAATTTTTAAACATTTATATAAACATTAATTTATCAAAAATTCGCCTCTTAAATTTTCAATTTCACATGCTTAGCTTAAACTTCAATAAATAAATATACTACCCACCTCGAATCGATGCTAACAACTTGCTTTGTGCCTCAATTGCTCCAAAGCCTCCTTCTTTCTTCCACATTAAAATTTCCTAAACCAAAATTACCCAAATTCAACATTATAAAAATGTATAACTACTCAAATTGAGCTTGGAAAACTCAAATTCCCCATATTTCCAAGCTATCTAAATCAATAATTTCGAAAATTCCCAAATTTTAAAATTGACCTAAACCAATTCATCCAAATTCAATATCATAAATCACTTAATTACTCAAATTGGACTTAGAAAACACCAATTCCATATAAAATCAAGTTGTCTAAATCATGAATTTTCAAAACTCCCAAATTTCAAAATTGGGCATAAACCCCAATTCGCAATTATTTAAAAATTGATCCAACATACTTACACTACAAGAAAATTTGGTTTCAGCAACCATAATAAAATGGTTGCTAATTATATGCATTTTTTAACCAAAAACTATTTGGTTGCAATATATAAGTTACGCATATTTTTTACCGACCAATCAACACTTGGGGGCTATAAATGGTCACTAAAACTTATAATTTATGGATAATAATATAACGATCAAACTTAACAGTAGTGGTCGCTATAGAAAATTTTTATTAACAACCAACAATTGAGTGATCACTCAAAGTATTTCAAATTTTTCATAGCAACCAATAAATTTGGTTGCTAAATTTACATGACTTCTTTATAGCAACCACATTATATGATTGCTAAAGAAGTATTTATAGCAACAAAGTAATTTGTCGCTAAGTATTTTAGAAAAGATGAAAAGAGTTCTTTAGATTCGGTCCATATGATTTAAATTAGTTTAAAGGTTCATTCTTATAATAATTAATTATTATAATTTAATTTATATTAATTTTTATAATTCAAAATATATTTTCATTTAAGGAAAGAAGTTATCTAATAAAATTTATTGTTTGGTAATATTTGGTAATTTCATATTTCATTTACCTTTAGTTAATTAAATTAGTGAACTTTTATTCAAGATAGAAATATACACATATTACTTTCAATATCTTTTCATTAAAAAAATCAAAAGTTAAGCACAAATTTTTAATTTACAATCTAACTTGAAAAGTTAAATCTAGCAAGAGATGCTAAAAGCTCAAAAACTGAAAATGAAAGCCAATATATTGTGACTTTTGTGGGAATAACATTAAAAACAGGGGATTATAAAGAATATCAATTTTGGGTCAATGTCATTAGGGTCAATGCCTCTTTTCAAGGAACAAAGGGGAAAAAATGAATTATATTAGTATATGCATAATGGGAAACATATATAGACCCAAACATATGTCCTTGCCAAAATTTCCAATGTGATCTACACGAATTATAAATATGAAACACGAATTTAAAATTTTTTTTCAATCAATGTCTAAACAAGATATACTGTAAATGTAAAAGAGAATCCTGAAAGTTAACAATAGAAAATAGCATATTACTGTCATATGAGTCCTAACACATTTAAATCTTCTCTCAACATGAATTTCTTTCAATCTACTTTCCTTTCATTGATCCAATAAACAAACCAAAATAATAATAAAAATTAAAAAGTAGTTCATTAAACGGCTCCCAAGTTCCAACTTCACATTTCATCTCAGATTTAAAAAGAATAAATAACCAAAATAATTAATTATTTAATCGATTAACTTCCATCTTAGTAAAAGATAGAAGAAAAAGTTAACAAAATAAAAGAAAAATAGTTAATAAATATGCCAAACTTATATTAAACACGTTTGGATATGAAAAAACACTTACCAATTAGATTGATTAATAATTTCAGAAAAACTTCTGTCTGTCATCTTTTCAACACATTTCACCACAGCTTCAACAATGATTTTTTGCAGAGCTAACTCAGCCTTTGTACTCTCCAATTCCTCTTGTGTAGATGCCAACTCCTCTTCTAATCGTACTCGATTTGATGATGTCTCGAAAGCAGGATCATGATTAGATTATTTTTTAAATAGGCCTTTTGATTTGGCATACATAGAATTTTCTCCTGGCACTTGGATGCAGATTTGTTCTGTACTCATACGAGGAACATTCTCGGGTAAATTTTCTTATTCTTCTCACAATTTTTTCATTTCAACCTGTTATCCAAAAATCAGAAAATTTATTCATTTTAAATATAACGATGATACATAATCTAAATGAGGTTGCAATAAAGAATCTATATCCAATTTTTTGTAAAAGAAATATGAGAATTTGTCTCATTCGGCTTTACCAATAGAGTTGCACCGCTTGTTCAATGAGATACTTACGTAGTGTTTGGTTAGCATCCTCAGAGGTGAGGACGGAGGACAAAAACACAAAAGTTCTGTCATTCGTAGTGTTTACTTGCTATCCTCACTTGTTTTTGTTCCGTCTTCGGAGGATAAGGACAGAAATTTTTTGTTCCTTTCCAGACTGTAGTACAAAAATTCTTGTCCTAAAGACAAAAACCAAACATAAAATGAAATGACAAAAATACCCTCAAATCTTCTGCAGCCTTAACAAAAACACTCTCTCTCTCGCTCTTCTTCCCTCTGGTTTGTCTCCGCAGTGATAGGTACGTAACTTTTTTGGTTCATTTTTCTCCCCTTCTTTGCCTTTCGTTTCGCTGTCCATTTTTGTTCCGTCTATTGTGTTTGAGATTTTCTGGGTCTCCTTCTCGCTCCCTCTACCACTAGTCTGGATATTTCATTCTGTTTGGTACGATCTCCTTCTTCGTCTTCGTGCTAGGTTGTTCTTTGTTATTCTTTTGATCTTTTTGGATTTGCTTACTAGTTTTGTACGAATTCCTTCCCACATGATAAAAAACACAAGTGTCCACCACAGCGTCGACTCTAATTTGATTTTTCATGTAATCTGCATAAATTTAAGGATTTGGTGAACAAATTTGAGTTCTTTCCTTCAATTAACTCATTCCCCTTTCTGGGTTTTTACAAATCTTTGAGTTCTGCTGCATATTGTTCCTGCTTCCCACTTCAGCCCCCTTTCAAATCCAAGGTGAGTCGAGATACCTACGACTTTGGTTGCATTTGTACTTACCTGGTTTTACCTACCTTTTCCATGCATTCTTCAACTCCCTGGATCTGAAGCAACGAACTTTTATTTTTTTGAATGAATAAAGAACTCATCTTTTGGTAGCACGGTTCTTATAATTACGATTTCCCTATTCAATTCTCTTCATTTTCACTTTTTATAACTCCATGATTTTTTCCTATGGTTTTGTTACTATACTCATCTTATAGTGGAGCTTGGCTTGGCAGAGTTTCATGTTTATTTTGTTTTGTTTGTGTATATGCTTCTACATGGAATGAAAACCTTGACATTTTTCCATTGGAGAAGTGATGTACCTATTTGGGTTTCTTTACTTTTCTTGGCTTACTTCAGTAGCTTGACTGGATGTATAAGTTGTTAAACATAGGGAGTCGTTTACTTGTCTTTCAAAAGGTCAATTACTAAGCCATAATTGATTCCTGCTGGCGAAGTGTTGGTGGACAAGCTCTTAAGAGTCCTTTTTTATGTTTTAAGTATAGACTTTAAGCGAATAACTATTTCCCGCTCTTTAAACCCACAACCATTCTTCTTAGCACCCACTGTCAAGTACTATTTGTAGTCTATGTAGCTTGATAGTATGCTTATTTGTTTAATGAACTCTTACCACTGCAAAGAGAATGCCAAAACAATGGAGTGGATGAAATAGTCTTGATCACTTGGAGTAACTAAAATCTTTTAGCTGCTTAACAAGCACTTGCATTTATGATGGTCATTGTGCTTGTAAAAGTTTTAGTCTAGAGCAGTCCCGATAAATTTCTATAATAAGAACCTATATATTTGTTAACAAAAATATGCTGTTATTTAGAAGTCAAAACAGCTTCTATTGGCCTTTCTGTTTTTATGATATGCAAGCATGTATGCCGAATGATTTCTGGAATATACTTTCTGTACGCAGGGACTAATCTATTTCATCTATTAAACTTTGACAGGCCTTTTTACTTGTTTTCTTGGAAGCTATTATTGATATCCAATGTGTACACAACTACATCGATGATGTACACATATATAGTCTGCATTTTTGTAACACATAAGAGAACTACTTATTGCTAAAAGAAAAATTTTGTTACTTGAATATCCCCAGCAAAGATCCCAAAATACAATCTATTATTTCGTGAAATACATTGTCTAGATGATTGAGTTTTTCCTACCTTATGTTTACCAAATTTTGTAGCTGTTCATATTATATTTCTCTTGATTGATATTTGTTAGCCCCAAAAAATTTTTTAAAAAATTGAGCATGATTAGATTAATTGAGTAAGTTATGTTAGCATTAATTGAGTTGAGATTAATTAATATGTGATAGCATTAAAGAGTTAGGTGGTGAGTTAATGAAATTAAATGTGTTAGTTGGGCCTTAATGAGATAGGAAAGGAAGAGAGTATTATGGGCTTAAAGAATTAGTGGGCTTGAGAAGTTTAATGAGGAAAATAAGAAGGGAGAAGAAGAAGTGAATGGGCTTTGGCCCTATGGGCTTAAGTAATGTTATTAAGGAGTATAAAAGGGGAGGAAATAAGTGAGTTAGTAGGAAAAAGAAGGAGAGTTACGAAAATTTAAAGGGAGAAGAGGGAGGATGTCGTGGAAGGAGAAAGGAGAAGGAGAAAAAAGAGAAAAGCATGCCTAGGTCTTGACTTTCCAAGAGTTTGAGCAAGAGTTTAAAGAAAGTTCAAGAAGGAAAAGTGTAGAGGAAGAGCTAAGCTACATTTTGAACCAAGAAACTCTTGGGTTGAGTCAAGAATCAAGGTAAGTTATGATTTCAAGTGTTAGATTTTAGTTGGGTTTTTGGTTAGAAAGACTAAGAATGGAATGGGTATAGTGATTTCCAAGTTGATTTCATGAAAGGTGTAACATGGTTTCTCAATTGAAGTGAGATTTACATGGGTTTTTGGTTTTTAATGAAGAGAGAGAAGGAAGAGAAGAGGAACAAGAGTTGTAGCAAGGAAACCAAGGATTTAGCAAGTCTTAAAGGTGGGTTCCATATTTATCTTTATATTTATGAGCAATTAATGCAAGTTGATAAATGACACTAATGAATGTTTGTTACTTGTACGTGAGTATAAATGATTGCTATAAATGCTTGTGTTAGTTGTGGTTAGATGACATTAATCATGAGTTATGTGTAAATGAAAATAATACATGTTGATGATTTGTTGATTGTTGAGTTAGTATTGAATGAAGTAGCTTAAATGAGTATGAATGCACAATATGACTTATGCATGAAATGTACAATATGAAATATGCATGAAAGATAAGATTTTCAAGAAAACAGTGAGTTGGACAAGAACAGTCCAATTTTATTGTTATGCATGATTGTTATGTTATGTGGGTAAGGTATAGTCCCAAGAACCGTCACGTGCACGTCGACCATGAAAAGGCTTCACTACCGCCTGATTGTGGCATAGGATGATCCATTAATTGACTCTCAAGATTTGCCCATATAAGCTCATAAATGAGACTATATCGTCGCCATGAATATGGACTTACCGAGCCATTTGATGTGTTTCATATGTGATTACATGAAATTGCAAGAATTATGAATGTTCGAATTGTGAGAAATTATGTTTATGTATTGATGAAAATTGCATGATGCATGTATTATGATTTCATTGAAAGATTGCTTAATGTATGAATAACTAAATAGACATGCTTGTTATATAAATATAAATGTGTTACCCGCGGAGCGAAAGCTCACCCCCCTCAATTCTCCAGGAAATGAGCAGGATCCCGAGGAGCAAGCTTAAAGGCATTTACTCCAAGAGTTTTCTTTTGGTTTTGTGATTGAAATGATTTTTGTAAAACAATGCTTTAGTTGCATTTTGAGAATGATATTGTACTTTGAAGTTTCATGTAATTGGACTTAAAATGCCCACTAAAGCATTGTATGAAATATGACATGATTTGTTGGAGATGGAATGAATGAGTTATGATTCAAAAGTGAATTTTAAACCCTAATGTATAATGCTTGATTGTATGACCTTTGATCTTTTGAGATGATGCATGAGATGGCATGAATATCATATAGGTAGGTAAATGTTATGAGGTTGGGATTGATGGTCATGCATGTGTAATGAAGGTGAGAATGAGGCTTGTGTGAGGTTGATTGTGCAAAGTCTTGTAGATGTGTTAAATTGGTTAGACAATAGAAGTTGGAAGTTGAGAGTTATGATGGTTGAAAGTTAGCAGGATGCATAAGTCTTGTTTATGAGGATAGCTTTGATGGTTGCGTAGGAATCTAGGGTTTGATGGACAAATCAATCAAGAATTGATAGAATGATAAAATAAGTTGGATGCTTGGAGTTGTTATGAAGTATTTAGTAGTAGAGTAAGTGAATCTTGCAAGATTACAAGTGTATTTGGTGTTAGGAATAAGTTAGAAAGCATGGGTGAGGGTTTAAGAGGCTTTGGGGAAAAATCTCATCATTCTGGTCATTTCTTCCTCGCGGGCGCGAGATCCATACCTCGCGGGCATGACCATAGAAAATCAGAGGAGCCTCAACTTTCTGTTCGTCTCTTCCTCGCGGGTGCGATAGAAGTAAATCGCGGGCGCGACCTAGTTAGAGTGCGAATTTCATTTTTAGGCCTCTAATATGAGTTGTAGATCAGGATGTGTACATATTGATTGGTATAAAGATGACATCAATCCGACATCTGTAGCAAGAGTTATGAGGTTTTTACCAAAGTATGTCAAATATACATCGGGATATGAATATGAAGGATTGTTTTGATCATAACTTCCTCATCAGACCTCCAAATGAAGTGATTTTTGAGCCATGGATTCATGAGACATGTAGGTACCTACCCATAAGAATTTGTTTCATTTGGAGTTAAATTGAAAGAGTTGGCATGAAATCAAGTAAAGGGTCAGTCGAGAGAGCGTGATCGAGATATGATCACATGTTGGTATTTTGTCGATATCTTGAGTTATAGAACTCCGATTGAAGTTGTCCTTGTCTTAAATTAAACAAGAGTCATAAGGCTATGATTTACAAGAGATATCAATTTGAAATTAGGGTTAAATGAAATAAACCCTACAAGGCAAGATGATCAAGTTTCATATTTTACGGTTCAAGAGTTGGACTCCGATAACGGGATCCAACAATATTAATATTTCTTCTATAGAAATTGACATTTCCATCAACATCTCAACATGCTAGAACCATTTGCTTGATGACCACAAATTAAATAGAGGAAATATGAAGTAGTTGCATATTTGGCAAGATTTCAGTGAAAACAATAACTGTTTTGTTTCATGAAATCTATCTTATTTTTTCTCACTTGTAGAGAATAGTTTTAATCATAGAAATTTAGTTGGCTGAGTTTATGATATAGTTATCCGTTGAATGAAATGTGTTTTTCTTGATTGGCATCGGTCACAAGTTTTAGTCATGTACTATAGGAATAGTAGTTCCCCTACAGTAATAAAGAAATTGGCTACTACTAGATCCTGAGGATATAGGAGCGTGTCTACGGTTGTACTTCAATAGTTGAATTTACAGATATATAGATGCAATTTTGCTTAACAATGGTTATTTTTCTAGATAGAAGACCAGAAAATGAAAAATTAAGCTAAAGCAAGTGGCCGTGAAGATGAAGTGGTGAGGCTCTTACCTTTTGATATATTAAAGTAGTTTATTTTCATATCTGAATTTTTCGCAAGCATCTAAATCTAAAGCAAATTCTTTATCTATATAGTGAAGGAGGAGCCTTGTATCCACATAATGAATCATCATTATGTGGATATGAGAAGAATGATTTGTCCTCAGCTTTGGGCTGCTGTTGATTTTGATAGTCTCGCTTTTGTTGTAACTTTTTCTGCTGCTGTTAATCTTTTTAAAACACCTGAATACTTGCAAGAATATTACATGCTGGATAATGATATTGGTGAATCAAATACCCTTGTGACCTTGGACTCTCTTTTGAAAATACAAGGGAAAGGTCGTGTGAGAAAGTCGATTTTATATTCGCGATAGATACGGTAATTCAAGGACGATGATTTGTACTATAGATTGAGGCCTTGCGCTTTCTGTTTAATTAACATTTCTTCCTTATGTCTTACAAACTTGTACAGTGACTGATGAATGTTCTTTCAACAAAGAACTTTTGGTAGTCAAATGATAGATGAACTTTCATATTAATTGGTGTATTATGGCATATTTGTGAATTACAATTAGTGTATTTTGATATTAATTAGTGTATTATGATATGTTTGTAAATTGCAATTAAATAATACATTATCTGCAGATATGAAATCCTTGTGATACATGAATAATTATTAAAATTAATGATATATTAAAAATTGAAGAATTGTTAATTAAATAAAATTTATAAATAATATTGAATAATTATTAAACAAATAAGATTAAAAATTGTATTTTAAAATAATTATTAAAATTAAAATTTATTAAATTAATATGATAAATCATTGGTTACAACCAGATAAAAATAACTGTAACCAATGACTTGGTTGTTATAAGATTATTTTTTATCAACAAAAATAATTTGGTCGCAGTATGAATAGCTATAGTAATCATTTATTTGGTTGTTATAAGATTATTTTTTACCAACCAAAATAATTTGGTCGCAATATGAATAACTATAGTAACCATTGACTTGGTTGCTATAAGATTATTTTTTAGCAATAAAAATAATTTGGCCGCAATATGCATAACTATAGCAACCATTCTAACATTACAACAACCATGAAATTTTACATTAGCAAGTATAAATTTGGTCGCTAATAATTCTACCTTTAGTGACCAATTTTAAATGGCTGTTAATAATGCATTTTTAACAACCAATGTAATAACTGGTCACTGAGCACTTTTAGTAACAACCTCATAGTGATCAGCTGTGACCAACCCAATTTTGGTCGCTGTAACTTTTAACAACCATTTTCTTACTTTTAGTAACCATTAATAATAGTTACTGAAACTAATTTTTCTTGTAATGTAGCAATCTCTCAAATTGACTTTATAAGCTATAAACTCATATCGTTATCATGCTAAAACAACCAAAAACTCAAGAAAATCTCAAAGCTCGAAATTTCCTCTTACCTCATTTCTCCTCAAATTTTCGGATTTCTTGATTCAGGATGGAGCTCTCTTCATTCTCCACCCTTTTGCTTCTTGAATCATCTCTCAAGCCCTTCTTGGAAGCTTGGAAAAAATTGAAAACCCTCACTTCTCTCTCTTCTTCTCCATAGCCGAACCTTCTCCTCTCTTATCTTCTTTTATTTCTCTTCTTTTCCTCTAAGTTTCTGACACGACCCACCTTTTTGGGTCGTGTTGGCACTAGGGAATGGGTCGGCTTAATGCCACCAAAACCCGTAGTAAGCCCAACTTATACTAAAAATTCGACATGACCCATTTATTTTTCTGATAATCCTTATCGTGTTTAATTGGTTGTAAGAAGTAAGGATCCAATCATGAAATTCTCACATACAACATCAACAACCAACATTGTTCGCAACAACACAACAAGACCATAAATGTTTTATGTATATATGATTATGACAAAACCCATGGAGCAGCTATAAGTATCTGCAAATTACATCATGTCAAATACAAAACCAAAACATTACTTGTCTGCTTATCCAAGCTAGTCTCAAAACGGCTTGGATTTCTCTCTTGTCCGTTCTGCTAATCTCCTGAAATAATGATAATGAGGTGTGAGTCTACCACGTGACTCAGTGAGATATAAACATACTACCGTGCTTGTGAGGCTAAGTACACAAGGCTAGCTTCACAAGGATGGTCTATAGCATTCTGAACAATAACATATATGGCATCAATGAATACACAGGTAGTAAATCCCAAATGCGGCAATAACATGAGTATCAACAAGTAAGCTCAATATGGATTGTTCAGAGAAAACATGAATTTGGTTTTTGAATTCTTTTCTAGGTTCTGGGTTCTTTTCTGAGTTTAGGTTTCTTTCTCATTCTGGGTTCTTTCTCATTTCTGAATTCTTTCTCATTCTTTCTGAAATTCTTAGGAAGAGACAGAGGCATGCTAGTATGGCATATCTCCCCTTTTTCTGATTCTTGACTAGGTCGGCCTAACCTTGTCCCTAGAGGCCTGCCCTCTCTAGGTAGGACCCGGATCTAACCCATCACCGGAGGGTTATCTATGTGCACATAGTCTGATAATAAACCCTATCAGCTGGGTATTCTGAGAACTCATCAATCTTGGTTAACATGGAAAACATGCTTCATCAAAGAATCGCAATCAATAGGTTCAACACAATAAGGGAACCAGAAGATGCAAAGAATCTGAAATCATATGGTCAATCTGGCATACAACATGTGAGACTCAACTACAGGGAGTCATATGTCAAAGAAGTCATAAGGATTCAAGAACAATTCGACAAGCTGCAAGATAAAAGAAGAGGCTTACTACACAAGGATAGTAGTATGATTATACTCACCTCGACTATCTTAGAAATTCTGATTTCTTTCTACCTTTCTTGAACTTGTGAAGAACTAGGTACAACTTCTAGTCCTATTCCTTGTCCACTTCCACAAGCTATTGGGTAACATGCATGAAAATACATATACCCTCATTAGTCATTCTCACACAAAACCTCATTTCTTAACACATATCATAAAAATACTGCATAAGTCTCATTCATGACAGCATAACTCTTAACACGAAAGTACAATGTTTTTCAAACTTTGCAGAACTCTATTTTATACATAAACTCACATTTCTTCTTTTATGACCATATTCTAACTCAGTCATTAAGGAGATCCAAATCTCCCATTTACAATCAGCCTGAACATGCAGTCATGAGTTGGACCCTTTTCTACTCAAAACCTTATAACTCATTCATCTCTCATCCAATTAAAGCGATTAAAAGCTTCATTTGCCATAGACGCATGTGGCCATCACATATCCAAAGACGACTTAAAAAATGACTTAAATTTATTTATTGTGATTTTTACAAGCCCGACTTGATTATGTTCTCTTCTGTGTCACTAGGGTTAGTAACAACCTTCACTTATTCGGCCATATATAACAGAATACGTATCCAATTAATAAGCCCTTTCTACAGAACGTTTTGAAACATTTTGTAAGAAGAACTCGTCATCCAATTCTAACCCTAAGGTCTTCAAACAATTCACTTACAGTTCTCGTTTTAATCTTGCTGGTATTCTGAACCAGTACCAATTCGGGGCCTATTAATCTTATTCTTCTAACCCTAAAATCGTGAAAAAAAAATCATAGAGACAGTATACATCTGGATCTACAACTTCTATGTTTTAAGTTTCTCCATATTCGCACGTTAAACAGCTCAAAAAAAATGAACAAAGGGAGTTATGAATCTGTCTCCATGACAGCTCAACCTTCAAAACCCTAGGTTTTGGTTTAACCCCACAAATCACCAAATACACGAAATCTCTTCAAGAATAAGTGTCATTGGACATCAAAGAACACAAATCTATCATCCAATCATCAAACCTATACATCCCCTCAAATGGGTTTCACAAAAGAAGAGAAACTCAAGTTGAAATCCATAGATCTAAGCATTGGGATGAAGACTTACCTCTTTAGGTTGATGAATTAGCTTGAATCACCTTCCCTTTTATGAAATAAGACTTGAAAAAGCTTGAGAGGAGCTCTAATGGAGGTTAGGGTCGTGCATGAGGAGAGAGAAGAAGAAGACAAGGCACTAATTTTCTTATATACTCCCCCATGTCCACTTATTTACAAAAACGTCACTCTTGTACTATTTTTTTTGTTTTACATCTGTTTCGAATACCCTCCTGTGACCACCGAAAGATATGATACATCATTAATTTGATGTCACTAACATTATTGTTCACTGCTTTGATTTTAATGACATTAGTCTCAATATTAATTTATTTCGGTGTAACGTTAATAGAGGGTGTTACATTCTCCCCCCCTTATTAAAATTCGTCCACAAATTTTGAAAATTTACCTTATTGGGGAAACAACTGTGGATATCTGCTTCTCATAGATTCTTCTGTCTCCCATGTACATTCCTCAATTCTTTGATTTTTCCATTGAACTTTGATCATCGGAATATCTTTATTCCACAACTTTCTAATCTGCCTGTCTATAATGGCAACTGGGTTTCTTCATAAGAGATCTTTTCTATATTCACTGGGTTTGCAAGATATGAGAAGGATCTAGAATGTACTTTCTTAACATAGATATGTGGAAGACTGGATGCACAGAGCTAAGATGAGGAGTCAAAGCTAACCGATATGACACATTTCCGACCCTTTCAAGGATCTCGAATGGTCCAATGTATCTAAGGTTCAGCTTCCCTCTCTTTCCAAATCTGACTACGCCTTTCATAGGAGAGACTTTTACGAAAACTTGATCACCTGGTTCATACTGCACATCTCTTCTCTTAGAATCAGATAACTCTTCGCTCATCAAAGCCATTCTCAATCTTTCTCAGATCGAGGAACTTTTACTGACGTTTCTTGAATTAGGTCCGTCCTTCTAACTGCTTTTCTCCCACTTCGTCCAAAGATAAGGAGATCTGCATTTTCTACCATACAATGCTTCAAAGGTGCCATTCCAATGGTGGAATGGTAGCTATTGTTGTAAGCAAATTCTATTAAGGGCAAATGACGCTCCCAATCTCCACCAAAATCTAAGACACACATTCTTAACATGTCTTCGAGTGTCTCGAATGGTTCTCTCGATTGTCCATCGGTTTGTGGGTGGAATGTCAGACTAAAATTCAGTTTGTGTACCCATAGCTTCTTGTAATTTCTGCCAGAATCTAGAAGTGAACTGCGTCCCTCTGTCAGAAACAATAGACACTGGCAATCCATGATACTTCACAATTATGTCCACATACAACTGGGCTAACTGAGCTGCACTATAAGTAGTCTTAATACTATAAAGTGAGATGACTTGGTTAGTCCGTCGACTATAACCCAAATCGAATCATGCCCTTAAGCGTTCTTAGCAATCCAATCACAAAGTCCATAGTAATCCGCTCCCACTTCCACTCGGGTGCGGTAGCTCTGTAGTAGTCCAATGGGCTTCGATGTTCAAACTTGACCTGTTGACAAGTTAAGCATGTGGATACAAATTGGCTACACCTTTCTTCATACCGCCACCAATATATGCCTTTAACATCATGATACATCTTGGTGGCTCCAGGTGAACACTATAAGGTATAATGTGCTTCATGCATAATCTTTTGTCTTAGCCCATTTATATCAGGTACACATAACCTGTCACCACATCTCAATACTCCATCCACCATATTGAACTCTATCACCTTACCATCTTGGACAGCTATTCTCAATTTGGCTAGCTCCGGATCACTACCTTGGACAGTTTTAATCTCATCCATCAAATTGACTTCACCGAATTGAGCAAGTAATGCTTGGGAATTAGATACTTCAAGTGCAATCCCGCATTAAATAACCCATTTAAATCTTGAACTAACTCTTTCTTTTGAATGGAGATATGACGAAACTCCCATCAATTTTCTCGCTCAAAGCATCACCACTACATTGGCTTTGCTCGGGTGGTACAAGATCCGACAATCATAATCCTTCAATAACTCAATCCATCGCCTTTGTCTCGATTCAATTCTTTCGCTTCAATGTATCAAGACTCTTATGATCTGATATATTTCACTCTTTTCACCATATAAATAGTGTCTCCATATTTTCAATGCAAATATCACAGCTTCCATTTCTAGATCATGTGTAGGATAGTTCACCTCATGTTTTCTCAACTGTCTAGAAGCATAGGCAATTACCTTCCCATTCTGCATCAATACACAGCCTAAACCAACTTTGGAGGCATCACAGTATATCACATAATCACCTTGCCCTGAAGGCAATGCTAACACTAGAGCTGATGTGAGACATTCCTTAAGCTTTTGGAAACTTTGCTCACAGGAATCATCCCACTTAAATCTCACTTGTTTGCGAGCTAACTTCGTTAGAGGAGCAGCTATCTTGGAAAAATCCTTTACAAATCGTCTGTAATAACCGGCCATACCCAGGAAACTTCGTATTTCGGTAACCTTCGTAGGTCTAGGCCAATTAGACACTGCTTCCACCTTCTGAGGATCTACCTGAATCCCTTCTTTACTAATTATATGACCCAAGAAATTCACTCTGTCAAGCCAAAACTCACACTTTACCAACTTGGCATATAACTGATTATCTCTAAGGATTTGCAACACCATTGCCAAGTGTCTTTCATGTTCCTCTTAGCTCCTGGAATAAACCAATATGTCATCAATGAAAACTACAACGAATTTATCCAAATATGGCTCAAGATTCTATTCATCAAATCCATAAAGGTCATTGGTGCATTTGTTAACCCAAAAGGAAGTACCAGAACTCATAGTGCCCATATCTAGTTCTAAAGCGCGCGACACATCTTCTTTTCGATTCTCAATCGATGATACCCAGTTTGAGATCAATCTTAGAGAAATGACTTGCTCCTCGTAATTGATCAAACAAATCGTCAATCCGAGGAAGAGGGTATTTATTCTTAATAGTTACTTTATTCAATCGCCTATAATCTATGCATAACCGCAAAGATCCATCTTTCTTCTTGACAAATAACATCGGCGCACCCTTGGTGAACTCGGGTCTAATAAACCCTTATCAAGCAAATCTGCAATTGCACCTTCAACTCTTTTAGTTCTATTGGTGCCATTCTATATGGAGTAATGGAGATGGGGTTTGTACTGGAGGAGTTCTATACTAAACTCTATTTCCTATCCGGTGGTAATCCAGGTAAATCTTCTGGAAACACATCCGAAAAATCCCTTACTATAGGAATCTGTTGTATCTCGCTGATCTCCTTTCTGGTATCCCTTACCTGTGCTATATACCCCTGACACCCCTTTCATAAGAATCTTTGGGCCTGCATAGCTGAAATTCTGTTAATAAGAAACCCAATTCGATCTCCTTGATATAACACTTCTGTTTCTGAATCTGTCCTAAGTATGATTCTTTTGGCATAACAATCCATTGTAGCATGGTGATTTGACAACCAATCCATACCCAAGATGACATCAAATTCTAATACTACCAACTCGATCCAATTTGCCATAAATTTTCTGCCTTCTATTTCTACTACACATGAGGAGTAAACATATGTCACTTCAACAGTTTCCCCTAAGGGTGTAACTATGAACAGTGGGTCTTTCATTACTTCTCTCCCTTTATCTAACTTTCTGGCAAAACTCGGCGCTATAAAAGAATGAGTGGCACCCGAGTCAAATAGCACTTTAGCATTCTCATTTTGGATAAGGACTATGCCTATATCAACATTCATCGATAAAAAGAAAGATCATATCTTTTATCATAACAAAGCATAAATATTCTATTCATAACAACAATTTAACTCAATATCAACGGGTTTGTATAGGTTACTGTGATGACTATATTAGAGGCTGTGCTTCTTGGGATTCACAAGAAACACTCTCCCCGACCTCTATTTATCAAATTTGGTCTTGACATCTGTCCCATATTCTGAGTGAGCGCCTGGCCTTGAGGTCTACCTCTACCAGCTGGGCCTCTATTAACAGATCTGTCTATCTGAACAGTAGTCTGTGAAGCTGGGGGTGGAACTGCTTGGTTTTCTGGCATTAGGCAGTCTTTCATGAAATGTCCTTGTTGTCCGCACCTATAACAACCTCTGAACCCGAGTCTACAAGGTCCTGGATGATTATTTCCACAGACATTACAAGCAGTTCTAACCTGTGGCTGTGTTGGAGGTTGCTGTGATCTAGACTGAGCTACGTGTTGTGTACCACTAGGTGCTGAAAAGATAGATGCACCTGGATTTCTAACTCTACCTTGACCCCCTCTCTGAGGTTCTGAAGGAGCAGAGTGTGTTATTTGTTCTGTTTGTCTCATCTGAGAGCTATCTCTCTCTTTACGGCCTCTACTGCTCTGGCCTTTACCTTTTCTTCTTGATTCTCTTTCTGCTCTCCCCTCCTTAAACTTTGCTTCTAATTGCCGAGTCTTATCAATCAGCCTTGACAAATTTGGGAAGTCAATAGCTGCAACAGCACTATACAAGGAAGGTATAAGTCCCAACTTGTATCTTTCCATTTTTGCAGCCTCAGTAGGCACAATTGCTGTAGCAAATTTGCATAAGCGTAAAAATTCACTTGCATAATCATCTACACTTACACCAAAGTTTTGTCTGAGCCTTTCAAATTGTAGGGCTCGATTCTGTCTCTCATATGGAGAAACAAACTCATCGATTAATGCCTGTTTAAAGAACTCCCAGGTTGGAGGGTTCCCACCATATAATTGATCTTCAATATTCCCCTGGAACCATTCCCAAGCATTCTTTGTCAATTTAATCCCCACTAATTCTATGATTCGTGCATCAGAGCAAGTCAATCTCCGAACCATTTTCTCAGTATGTCTCATAAACTCTTGGGGATCCTCATATCTCTCACCACCAAACTCAGGGGTTTGCAATTTCAAGAAATCATTGATGCTTACTCCTTCATCATCTAACGCTCGCCTAGGTAATCCTCTAGGCATTTGCATTGGCTGTGATGGTACAGGAGCAACTTCAGGTACAGCCTAAGTCCTCTCTCTCTCTCTTTCTCTAAGTATTCGTACTTCTTCTTTGAATTCTAGAACCTCCTGCCTCTCTCTTAAAGCTCGGTTCTCTGCTTCTAAGGCCTCAATCCTTTGTTGTAAGATTCTAACATCTTCCCCTGGAGCAGCTGGGGCTCAGGTTCATTTTCTATCTCTGATCTCCTCCTAACTCTAGGTGGAGACCTTTCTTCTTGTTGTTCTTGCTGTACCGATTCGACATCAGGTACAGTAGTCGGGATTTTCCTAGGACGACCACATCCTCGTCCTCGTCCTCGTTGAGGAGGTGTTCTTCTTTTAGGAGGCATCTCTAGTATTAAAAAAATAGAAATCGTTTAGACACAAAAATAACATACTATTGACATGATGCAGATCCTATGCTCCATGGTGTCATGCTCATGCAAAATATCATATGCATATCTCTTATCCGAAATGTTTTTGTTTTGTTTTGTTTTTTTATATATATATAATTTTTTGTCCATCATCTAGTTCACAAGATCCTTACTCTTATGCAACCTTTGTCTCTGATACCATCTGACACGACCCACCTTTTTGGGCCGTGTTGGCACTAGGGAATGGGTCGGCTTAATGCAACCAAAACCCGTAGTAAGCCCAACTTCTACTAAAAATTTGGCATGACCCATTTATTTTTCTGATAATCCTTATCGTGTTTAATTGGTTGTAAGAAGTAAGGATCCAATCATGAAATTCTCACATACAACATCAACAACCAACATTGTTCGCAACAACACAACAAGACCATAAATGTTTTATGTATATATGATTATGACAAACCCATGGAGCAGCTATAAGTATCTGCAAATTACATCATGTCAAATACAAAACCAAAACATTACTTGTCTGCTTATCCAAGCTAGTCTCAAAACGGCTTGGATTTCTCTCTTGTCCGTTCTGCTAATCTCCTGAAATAATGATAATGAGGTGTGAGTCTACCACGTGACTCAGTGAGATATAAACATACTACCGTGATTGTGAGGCTAAGTACACAAGGCTAGCTTCACAAGGATGGTCTATAGCATTCTGAACAATAACATATATGGCATCAATGAATATACAGGTAGTAAATCCCAAATGCGGCAATAACATGAGTATCAACAAGTAAGCTCAATATGGATTGTTCAGAGAAAACATGAATTTGGTTTTTGAATACTTTTCTAGGTTCTGGGTTCTTTTCTGAGTTCAGCTTTCTTTCTCATTCTGGGTTCTTTCTCATTTCTGAATTCTTTCTCATTCTTTCTGAAATTCTTAGGAAGAGACAGAGGCATACTAGTACGGCATATCTCCCCTTTTCTGATTCTTGACAAGGTCGGCCTAACCTTGTCCCTAGAGGCCTGCCCTCTCTAGGTAGGAACCGGATCTAACCCATCACCGGCGGGTTATCTATGTGCACATAGACTGATAATAAACCCTATCAGCTGGGTATTCTGAGAACTCATCAATCTTGGTTAACATGGAAAACATGCTTCATCGAAGAATCGCAATCAATAGGTTCAACACAATAAGGGAACCAGAAGATGCAAAGAATCTGAAATCATATGGTCAATCTGGCATACAACATGTGAGACTCAACTACAGGGAGTCATATGTCAAAGAAGTCATAAGGATTCAAGAACAATTCGACAAGCTGCAAGATAAAAGAAGAGGCTTACTACACAAGGATAGTAGTATGATTATACTCACCTCGACTATCTTAGAAATTCTGATTTCTTTCTACCTTTCTTGAACTTGTGATGAACTAGGTACAACGTCTAGTCCTATTCCTTGTCCACTTCCACAAGCTATTGGGTAACATGCATGAAAATACATATACCCTCATTAGTCATTCTCACACAAAACCTCATTTCTTAACACATATCATAAAAATACTGCATAAGTCTCATTCATGACAGCATAACTCTTAACACGAAAGTCCAATGTTTTTCAAACTTTGCAGAACTCTATTTTATACATAAACTCACATTTCTTCTTTTATGACCATATTCTAACTCAGTCATTAAGGAGATCCAAATCTCCCATTTACAATCAGCCTGAACATGCAGTCACGAGTTGGACCCTTTTCTACTCAAAACCTTATAACTCATTCATCTCTCATCCAATTAAAGCGATTAAAAGCTTCATTTTCCATAGACTCATGTGGGTATCACATATCCAAAGACGACTCAAAAAATGACTTAAATTGATTTATTGTGATTTTTACAAGCCCGACTTGATTCTGTTCTCTTCTGTGTCACTAGGGTTAGTAACAACCTTCACTTATTCGGCCATATAGAACAGAATACGCATCCAATTAATAAGCCCTTTCTACAGAAAGTAGAGGACACATTTTGAAACATTTAGTAAGAAGAACTTGTCATCCAATTCTAACCCTAAGGTCTTCAAACAATTCACTTACAGTTCTCGTTTTAATCTTGCTGGTATTCTGAACCAGTACCAATTCGGGGCCTATTAATCTTATTCTTCTAACCCTAAAATCGTGAAAAAAAATCATAGAGATAGTACACATCTGGATCTACAACTTCTATGTTTTAAGTTTCTCCAGATTCGCAGGTTAAACAGCTCAAACAAAATGAACAAAGGGAGTTACGAATCTGTCTCCATGACAGCTCAACCTTCAAAACCCTAGGTTTTTGTTTAACCCCACAAATCACCAAATACACGAAATCTCTTCAAGAATAAGTGTCATTGGACATCAAAGAACACAAATCTATCATCCAATCATCAAACCTATACATCCCCTCAAATGGGTTTCACAAAAGAAGAGAAACTCAAGTTGAAATCCATAGATCTAAGCATTGGGATGAAGACTTACCTCTTTAGGTTGATGAATTAGCTTGAATCACCTTCCCTTTTATGAAATAAGACTTGAAAAAGCTTGAGAGGAGCTCTAATGGAGGTTAGGGTCCTGCATGAGGAGAGAGAAGAAGAAGACAAGGCACTAATTTCCTTATATACTCCCCCATGTCTACTTATTTACAAAAACGCCACTCTTGTACTATTTTTTTGTTTTACATCTGTTCCGAATACCCTCCTGTGACCACCGAAAGATATCATACATCATTAATTTGATGTCACTAACATTATTGTTCACTGCTCTGATTTTAATGACATTAGTCTCAATATTAATTTATTTCGGTGTAACGTTAATAGCGGGTGTTACAGTTTCAGCTCTCTCATCTTAAAAACGACAATCTCCTTGCTTTAATATGGCCAAGTCATTAATTGAAGGATAAAAGACCAAAATGCCCTTCCACTTAAGCCTAAGGTCTTAATTATTTCATGCTTCCTTTCAGATATGATTCGCACTACCAATTTGAAGGAATTTGCCAAACTTCCTTCTAGAAAATTGTTCCTTATTGTCTTATTTCATAATGCCACAAGAATCATCCAATTTGGAGCACTACATCAAAAGTTATGCTCAAAACATTTCAGATATGTCTTATGGTAATCATTTTCCAGGATGTTATTTCCATCCGGAAATTGACGTTCTTAATCACAAAATTGAAACTTGATGTCTTCATAACAATTGTAGCCTTATTTCGCTAGTTTAATCCAAAACAAGAATCACATCATTTCGGTTACCAGAGTAAAAGTTATGCTCAAAATACTTTCAGATGTTCCTAATCCAAAACTGCACACTAATCCGAACTTCAATTCAAAAATTGAAAGTCTTAGGGGCGAAATTGAAATTCACTTTCTTCATATGATTTGTAGCCCCATGTCTTAAGTTTATTTTGCCTCAAGAAGCACCTCAATCGGATTATCACAGATCGAAAATTTCTCAAAATACCAAACCTTGTTCAGAAAATGGTCCAACTCAATTTGATTAAATTAATCACCCTTAATTTAATCTCATAAATTCACAATTTTTCCATAAAATGAAATTCATTGTCTTAGGAATCCAATGCTTCAAAAATCAACTCAATCAGATGTCGGACGGAAAAGATATAAGCAAAAGATTGCATAAGGGTAGGATTTGAAAAGAAGAAGCAACAATTGAAGCAAGCAAAAACGACGTTGCATGGAGCTGCGCCAGCATAGAGGAATGAAATGGCGTCGTCGCAGAGGAAGGAAGAAACGTCTAAACAGCGTCGGAGACAGGCGGAACACCCGCGTTTGGCTCGCCCTCGCGAGGGGGCGCTTGAACCAAAATTCCTTTCTCTCTTTTTTTTTCACACAAATAAATCCCAAATTTCCTAAATTCATAACTTATTATTCCTTGATCGAAAAATTCTATACTTTATGTCATAATAAAGATCAAATCAAACTCTTCAACTTTCATGAAGAACTTAAAGGCTAAATCAACCTCTAACTAAGTCAATTTTTCAGTCAAAGCTTCAGCCATATAAATGGGTCAACCTATGTCACATTCAAACTTTGACTGACCATAACTTTCATTTCTGATATCGAAAAATTGCAAACTTTATGCCAACTGAAAGCTCTTAACATAAACTACAAGTTTCTAGAAGACCATTTAATGAAATTTTGCCTCAAAAAAAAAGTCAATTCTCAAGTCAAACTTTTTATCACCCAAAAATCAAAAATTTTAATTCTTCACATTTTCACACTTTTTCTCTTTTCTTTTTGATTTTCAACTCCTATTTCAATTAACTCATTCACTTAAATTTCATAAATTATACCAATCTACTCAATACCCGAAGGGATCAAAATCAAAATCATTCTTTTCTTATCAATTTCCGTTAAGTAAAAATACCTTTATACCTAAACATATACATAATAACACTTATTTCTTTTCAATGATAATTTTTAACTTCCACTTAAAAATTGGGGTCCAACAGTGCATCTCTCAGAGAACGA